>JAWNPD010000670.1:705000-6612959 GCA_035045305.1 Drosophila maculinotata | reverse complement strand
GTTCACGTTGAGCAAGCTCCACTGTACATATTTCAACGCAACGGCAATGACAACAAGATGTTGTCTAAGCAAAATTAATGAAAATGCAAATGGAAAACGACATTAAACGAAATGAGCGCTGCAAAATGCTGCTTAATTGTCCAGGTGGTGTCTCGTCTCTAGTCCAGACTTTTTGAGTTACCTGGCCATTGAACTGTACCGTAATTAGCAGCACTTGTAAGAAGCCCCCAAAGAGTGCTGCTGAGCTGATGACCTCTTGGCGGCACTCGCTTTGAGCCACAACGAATTGATAAACGTTGCAGCATTACTGGAGAGTCGGAGTCGACTCGAGTTGAGTTGAGGCAAGTTGAGGCTCTATTTGGGTGCGTTCCCTAATGAGATCTCATTAATTTGATAAAGCCTGGCTATCAAATTATGTTTCTTCGTCTGGCATGATAAATGAGCCTGAGCCTAAGCCAAATGCGGGCACAAGTTACTTTGAGGTTCATTTGAGCGATCAAAACATAGGAAATGAAGATCGATGGTCATTTTTCTTGCTGTTCATCATCATGTCAAGAGATTGGGTTTCAAACTGAAGGCTCAGTGAATACCAAAAGCAGTGAAGCTGATAAGAACTTTTTGCTTTAATCTGTTACGACATTTATTGTTTGATTTCAAGGGGAACATTCAAATATCTTGCAGTTAAACTTCTGCTTTTTATTTTCTTTTTTCATCAGCTTTAGTTCTGGTTGTGAATATATATCTGGATATTACTTGTCCAGTCCCGTATTGCCCTTCATGGCAATGATGCACTCCTCGCCGCAGGCTCCCAGAACGGTGCATAATAGATCCTTGCCATCCACAAATTCAGCACGCAGGCAGCAGCCCAATTCGCCATCGGGCACCTTGAGATCCTCGCGTATATCGCCATTGTCGGACATTAGAGCAACAAATCCATCATCGCTGATGTCAGTCAGTTGATATTCGTCGCGCCTCACGTGGGGCACATCCATGTTGTGGGTGGAGGGACAAATGTCCTCGTACTTCTTCTGTGTGAATATATCGATGCCAACGAGATGGACCTTGGCATGTCCATGCTTACCAGTCTTTGAGGTGGACATGTCCACAATCTTGCAGGGACGCCCCTTGAGCATCACGTGTCCATTCTTACGCAATGCCGAGCATTGCATGGGATAAGTTTTCGATGCGCCCGAATCGACGGCATCAAATTGAACCTCATCATCGTCGGCCATCGAAATAAAAATATGTAGTTATTTGATTTACGTTTTTAGTAAAAATAAATAAAATTGTAAAACAGTATTCCAATTCTCAGTGCTGTGTAGTTGACCGAACTGAACTGAACTGAACTGAACTGTTGCCTGATTAAAAGCACTTGACATCTAAGTCAGCGGCGACTTAGTCAAAAGTTATTTTCTTTCTCCAGTCAGTTAGCCTAAAAGTAGCTTTAATCCTCCAACGTAAGCGGATTTTATCAACGCTGTCAGCTTGTGAAATATTAAATAGAAAGGTGATTACAACTCCCACAAAATATATATATTTATATGCAGTCGAATGACTGTCTTACAATTTATGCTTCCTACAGTCCAAACTTGGTCATACTCGTTAAATGACCAGCAGCCATCTACATACAATTATCATTTTGATTATCATACGATAGTCATACGCATATCCGGTCTCTCTGCGATTGCACATTTCGTTTATTGCGTGGGGCTTTCTTCTTCTTCTCTGGTTTTCACGGCGAACGTGCGCATAATTAACACTTGCCAATCAAGTGGATTAAACATGCTCAGAGTCGATATTTTAACTAGTGTTCAAGCTGTGATTTTGTAAAGCAAAGATCGACTATGTGATACCCTTAAAACTTAACAGAAAATAGTATAATCCAGAAATCAGAATCGAGTTTTCAAAATTAAGCAGAAATTATTTTAAATATCCATAAAATTTGACTGTAGTAATCATTTGATTAAAGATTAAGTACTTAACACATTTTCCATTAACGAGAAATATTTGCGAATTAAGAATGACCCAAAATACCTATATAAATAAGCTGCATAAAAAATATATGTGTGTTATTCGTTGACTCCTTGAGGCATGTAAAAATTATGCTGGTTTTTTTTTTTTGGCCGAGAGGAGGTGTAGTTTTAAAGTGCGACAAGGGGGGTGTGGATGGTTTTAGCTATGGCAATCAACGGCACTTTACGCACCTGCAACGTCAACAACAACGAAACGCAATGCCGTGGGGCACCACACACATAACAGACTAACGCACACATACACAGACACGCAGCAGCCGCAAAATGTGGGCCAATGGCGCTGACCAAGTTGGTCGTCCACTTTAGTAATTAAAGCCATGGAAATCAGTGCAAGGTGTGCGCAAGAAATGTGAAATGGCTTCACGAGGGGGCAACGAGTAAAGAGAGGAACAGTGAGCAAGAGTGAGAAGAGGAGGAAGAGAGAGTTCAACACTTGGCGCCACTTGTTTTGGAAACCACGCCCGCGTTTCGATCACGTCGGTTGAAAAACTTCCTGGAAATGATCGCTTAGATCTTTTGGGACTGCTTCGCTCTTACCCAATAAGGTGTGTCAAATATGAAGACCTCATGTGACCTCATTTCATATGCATATGCTAAGTGTTCTCTGATGTACTTACAAATTGTGTATTGATGAAATAATTCCGTACCATATTTACTTAGGATATCAAAAGAAATTCATCATGTTCTTTACATACCTGCAAGAAAATAAAGAGAAGTTGATTAAAATAACTTTTTACTGCATTTAATAACCATTTGTGAGTAAAATAAAAGTGTCAATATTGTGTACCCCCTTCAAACTGCCATAACTTTGCCAAAACTGATCCGATTTCAGTTCCCGAGGACTTTATAGTCATGGTTTGACCTCCTTATCAATTCCGCATTCAAAGTTTAGAAACTCTTGATTTTCGGATTTCTTGTCAAAAATCATGACAACAATGTGGACATGTGAGTATCAAAGTCCTCAGAAATGGCCTTCCCAGACTTTAAACTGCCATAACTTTGCCAAAACTGATCCGATTTCAGTTCCCGAGGACTTTATAGTCATGGTTTGACCTCCTTATCAATTCCACATTCAAAGTTTAGAAACTCTTGATTTTCGGATTTCTTGTCAAATATCATGACAACAATGTGGACATGTGAGTATCAAAGTGCTCAGAAATGGCCTTCCCAGACTTTAAACTGCCATAACTTTGCCAAAACGGATCCGATTTCAGTTCCCGAGGACTTTATAGTCATGGTTTGACCTCCTTATCAATTCCGCATTCAAAGTTTAGAAACTCTTGATTTTCGGATTTCTTGTCAAAAATCATGACAACAATGTGGACATGTGAGTATCAAAGTGCTCAGAAATGGCCTTCCCAGACTTTAAACTGCCATAACTTTGCCAAAACTGATCCGATTTCAGTTCCCGAGGACTTTATAGTCATGGTTTGACCTCCTAGTCAATTCCGCATTCAAAGTTCAGAAACTCTTGATTTTCGGATTTTTTGTCAAAAATCATGACAACAATGTGGACATGTGAGTATCAAAGTCCTCAGAAATGGTATTCCCAGACTTTAAACTGCCATAACTTTGCCAAAACTGATCCGATTTCAGTTCCCGAGGACTTTATAGTCATGGTTTGACCTCCTTATCAATTCCACATTCAAAGTTTAGAAACTCTTGATTTTCGGATTTCTTGTCAAAAATCATGACAACAATGTGGACATGTGAGTATCAAAGTGCTCAGAAATTCCCTTCCCAGACTTTAAACTGCCATAACTTTGCCAAACCTGATCCGATTTCAGTTCCCGAAGACTTTATAGTCATGGTTTGACCTCCTTATCAATTCCACATTCAATGTTTAGAAACTCTTGATTTTCGGATTTCTTGTCAAAAATCATGACAACAATGTGGACATGTGAGTATCAAAGTGCTCAGAAATGGCCTTCCCAGACTTTAAACTGCCATAACTTTGCCAAAACTGATCCGATTTCAGTTCCCGAGGACTTTATAGTCATGGTTTGACCTCCTTATCAATTCCACATTCAATGTTTAGAAACTCTTGATTTTCGGATTTCTTGTCAAAAATCATGACAACAATGTGGACATGTGAGTATCAAAGTGCTCAGAAATGGCCTTCCCAGACTTTAAACTGCCATAACTTTGCCAAAACTGATCCGATTTCAGTTCCCGAGGACTTTATAGTCATTGTTTGACCTCCTTATCAATTCCACATTCAATGTTTAGAAACTCTTGATTTTCGGATTTCTGGTCAAAAATCATGACAACAATGTGGACATGTGAGTATCAAAGTGCTCAGAAATGGCCTTCCCAGACTTTAAACTGCCATAACTTTGCCAAAACTGATCCGATTTCAGTTCCCGAGGACTTTATAGTCATGGTTTGACCTTCTTATCAATTCCACATTCAAAGTTTAGAAACTCTTGATTTTCGGATTTCTTGTCAAATATCATGACAACAATGTGGACATGTGAGTATCAAACTGCTCAGAAATGGCCTTCCCAAACTTTAAACTGCCATAACTTTGCCAAAACTGATCCGATTTCAGTTCCCGATGACTTTATAGTCATGGTTTGACCTCCTTATCAATTCCGCATTCAAAGTTTAGAATATCTTGATTTTCGGATTTCTTGTCAAAAATCATGACAACAATGTGGACATGTGAGTATCAAAGTGCTCAGAAATGGCCTTCCCAGACTTTAAACTGCCATAACTTTGCCAAAACTGATCCGATTTCAGTTCCCGAGGACTTTATAGTCATGGTTTGACCTCCTAGTCAATTCCGCATTCAAAGTTCAGAAACTCTTGATTTTCGGATTTCTTGTCAAAAATCATGACAACAATGTGGACATGTGAGTATCAAAGTCCTCAGAAATGGTATTCCCAGACTCTAAACTGCCATAACTTTGCCAAAACTGATCCGATTTCAGTTCCCGAGGACTTTATAGTCATGGTTTGACCTCCTTATCAATTCCACATTCAAAGTTTAGAAACTCTTGATTTTCGGATTTCTTGTCAAAAATCATGACAACAATGTGGACATGTGAGTATCAAAGTGCTCAGAAATGGCCTTCCCAGACTTTAAACTGCCATAACTTTGCCAAAACTGATCCGATTTCAGTTCCCGAGGACTTTATAGTCATGGTTTGACCTCCTTATCAATTCCACATTCAATGTTTAGAAACTCTTGATTTTCGGATTTCTTGTCAAAAATCATGACAACAATGTGGACATGTGAGTATCAAAGTGCTCAGAAATGGCCTTCCCAGACTTTAAACTGCCATAACTTTGCCAAAACAGATCCGATTTCAGTTCCCGAGGACTTTATAGTCATGGTTTGACCTCCTTATCAATTCCGCATTCAAAGTTTAGAATCTCTTGATTTTCGGATTTCTTGTCAAAAATCATGACAACAATGTGGACATGTGAGTATCAAAGTGCTCAGAAATGGCCTTCCCAGACTTTAAACTGCCATAACTTTGCCAAAACTGATCCGATTTCAGTTCCCGAGGACTTTATAGTCATGGTTTGACCTCCTTATCAATTCCACATTCAAAGTTTAGAAACTCTTCATTTTCGGATTTCTTGTCAAAAATCATGACAACAATGTGGACATGTGAGTATCAAAGTGCTCAGAAATGCCCTTCCCAGACTTTAAACTGCCATAACTTTGCCAAAACTGATCCGATTTCAGTTCCCGAAGACTTTATAGTCATGGTTTGACCTCCTTATCAATTCCACATTCAATGTTTAGAAACTCTTGATTTTCGGATTTCTTGTCAAAAATCATGACAACAATGTGGACATGTGAGTATCAAAGTGCTCAGAAATGGCCTTCCCAGACTTTAAACTGCCATAACTTTGCCAACACTGATCCGATTTCAGTTCCCGAGGACTTTATAGTCATGGTTTGACCTCCTTATCAATTCCACATTCAATGTTTAGAAACTCTTGATTTTCGGATTTCTTGTCAAAAATCATGACAACAATGTGGACATGTGAGTATCAAAGTGCTCAGAAATGGCCTTCCCAGACTTTAAACTGCCATAACTTTGCCAAAACTGATCCGATTTCAGTTCCCGAGGACTTTATAGTCATGGTTTGACCTCCTTATCAATTCCGCATTCAAAGTTTAGAATATCTTGATTTTCGGATTTCTTGTCAAAAATCATGACAACAATGTGGACATGTGAGTATCAAAGTCCTCAGAAATGGCCTTCCCAGACTTTAAACTGCCATAACTTTGCCAAAACTGATCCGATTTCAGTTCCCGAGGACTTTATAGTCATGGTTTGACCTCCTAGTCAATTCCGCATTCAAAGTTCAGAAACTCTTGATTTTCGGATTTTTTGTCAAAAATCATGACAACAATGTGGACATGTGAGTATCAAAGTCCTCAGAAATGGTATTCCCAGACTTTAAACTGCCATAACTTTGCCAAAACAGATCCGATTTCAGTTCCCGAGGACTTTATAGTCATGGTTTGACCTCCTTATCAATTCCGCATTCAAAGTTTAGAATCTCTTGATTTTCGGATTTCTTGTCAAAAATCATGACAACAATGTGGACATGTGAGTATCAAAGTGCTCAGAAATGGCCTTCCCAGACTTTAAACTGCCATAACTTTGCCAAAACTGATCCGATTTCAGTTCCCGAGGACTTTATAGTCATGGTTTGACCTCCTTATCAATTCCACATTCAATGTTTAGAAACTCTTGATTTTCGGATTTCTTGTCAAAAATCATGATAACAATGTGGACATGTGAGTATCAAAGTGCTCAGAAATGGCCTTCCCAGACTTTAAACTGCCATAACTTTGCCAAAACTGATCCGATTTCAGTTCCCGAGGACTTTATAGTCATTGTTTGACCTCCTTATCAATATCACATTCAATGTTTAGAAACTCTTGATTTTCGGATTTCTGGTCAAAAATCATGACAACAATGTGGACATGTGAGTATCAAAGTGCTCAGAAATGGCCTTCCCAGACTTTAAACTGCCATAACTTTGCCAAAACTGATCCGATTTCAGTTCCCGAGGACTTTATAGTCATGGTTTGACCTTCTTATCAATTCCACATTCAAAGTTTAGAAACTCTTGATTTTCGGATTTCTTGTCAAATATCATGACAACAATGTGGACATGTGAGTATCAAACTGCTCAGAAATGGCCTTCCCAAACTTTAAACTGCCATAACTTTGCCAAAACTGATCCGATTTCAGTTCCCGATGACTTTATAGTCATGGTTTGACCTCCTTATCAATTCCGCATTCAAAGTTTAGAATATCTTGATTTTCGGATTTCTTGTCAAAAATCATGACAACAATGTGGACATGTGAGTATCAAAGTGCTCAGAAATGGCCTTCCCAGACTTTAAACTGCCATAACTTTGCCAAAACTGATCCGATTTCAGTTCCCGAGGACTTTATAGTCATGGTTTGACCTCCTAGTCAATTCCGCATTCAAAGTTCAGAAACTCTTGATTTTCGGATTTCTTGTCAAAAATCATGACAACAATGTGGACATGTGAGTATCAAAGTCCTCAGAAATGGTATTCCCAGACTCTAAACTGCCATAACTTTGCCAAAACTGATCCGATTTCAGTTCCCGAGGACTTTATAGTCATGGTTTGACCTCCTTATCAATTCCACATTCAAAGTTTAGAAACTCTTGATTTTCGGATTTCTTGTCAAAAATCATGACAACAATGTGGACATGTGAGTATCAAAGTGCTCAGAAATGGCCTTCCCAGACTTTAAACTGCCATAACTTTGCCAAAACTGATCCGATTTCAGTTCCCGAGGACTTTATAGTCATGGTTTGACCTCCTTATCAATTCCACATTCAATGTTTAGAAACTCTTGATTTTCGGATTTCTTGTCAAAAATCATGACAACAATGTGGACATGTGAGTATCAAAGTGCTCAGAAATGGCCTTCCCAGACTTTAAACTGCCATAACTTTGCCAAAACAGATCCGATTTCAGTTCCCGAGGACTTTATAGTCATGGTTTGACCTCCTTATCAATTCCGCATTCAAAGTTTAGAATCTCTTGATTTTCGGATTTCTTGTCAAAAATCATGACAACAATGTGGACATGTGAGTATCAAAGTGCTCAGAAATGGCCTTCCCAGACTTTAAACTGCCATAACTTTGCCAAAACTGATCCGATTTCAGTTCCCGAGGACTTTATAGTCATGGTTTGACCTCCTTATCAATTCCACATTCAAAGTTTAGAAACTCTTCATTTTCGGATTTCTTGTCAAAAATCATGACAACAATGTGGACATGTGAGTATCAAAGTGCTCAGAAATGCCCTTCCCAGACTTTAAACTGCCATAACTTTGCCAAAACTGATCCGATTTCAGTTCCCGAAGACTTTATAGTCATGGTTTGACCTCCTTATCAATTCCACATTCAATGTTTAGAAACTCTTGATTTTCGGATTTCTTGTCAAAAATCATGACAACAATGTGGACATGTGAGTATCAAAGTGCTCAGAAATGGCCTTCCCAGACTTTAAACTGCCATAACTTTGCCAACACTGATCCGATTTCAGTTCCCGAGGACTTTATAGTCATGGTTTGACCTCCTTATCAATTCCACATTCAATGTTTAGAAACTCTTGATTTTCGGATTTCTTGTCAAAAATCATGACAACAATGTGGACATGTGAGTATCAAAGTGCTCAGAAATGCCCTTCCCAGACTTTAAACTGCCATAACTTTGCCAAAACTGATCCGATTTCAGTTCCCGAAGACTTTATAGTCATGGTTTGACCTCCTTATCAATTCCACATTCAATGTTTAGAAACTCTTGATTTTCGGATTTCTTGTCAAAAATCATGACAACAATGTGGACATGTGAGTATCAAAGTGCTCAGAAATGGCCTTCCCAGACTTTAAACTGCCATAACTTTGCCAACACTGATCCGATTTCAGTTCCCGAGGACTTTATAGTCATGGTTTGACCTCCTTATCAATTCCACATTCAATGTTTAGAAACTCTTGATTTTCGGATTTCTTGTCAAAAATCATGACAACAATGTGGACATGTGAGTATCAAAGTGCTCAGAAATGGCCTTCCCAGACTTTAAACTGCCATAACTTTGCCAAAACTGATCCGATTTCAGTTCCCGAGGACTTTATAGTCATGGTTTGACCTCCTTATCAATTCCGCATTCAAAGTTTAGAATATCTTGATTTTCGGATTTCTTGTCAAAAATCATGACAACAATGTGGACATGTGAGTATCAAAGTCCTCAGAAATGGCCTTCCCAGACTTTAAACTGCCATAACTTTGCCAAAACTGATCCGATTTCAGTTCCCGAGGACTTTATAGTCATGGTTTGACCTCCTAGTCAATTCCGCATTCAAAGTTCAGAAACTCTTGATTTTCGGATTTTTTGTCAAAAATCATGACAACAATGTGGACATGTGAGTATCAAAGTCCTCAGAAATGGTATTCCCAGACTTTAAACTGCCATAACTTTGCCAAAACAGATCCGATTTCAGTTCCCGAGGACTTTATAGTCATGGTTTGACCTCCTTATCAATTCCGCATTCAAAGTTTAGAATCTCTTGATTTTCGGATTTCTTGTCAAAAATCATGACAACAATGTGGACATGTGAGTATCAAAGTGCTCAGAAATGGCCTTCCCAGACTTTAAACTGCCATAACTTTGCCAAAACTGATCCGATTTCAGTTCCCGAGGACTTTATAGTCATGGTTTGACCTCCTTATCAATTCCACATTCAATGTTTAGAAACTCTTGATTTTCGGATTTCTTGTCAAAAATCATGACAACAATGTGGACATGTGAGTATCAAAGTGCTCAGAAATGGCCTTCCCAGACTTTAAACTGCCATAACTTTGCCAAAACTGATCCGATTTCAGTTCCCGAGGACTTTATAGTCATTGTTTGACCTCCTTATCAATATCACATTCAATGTTTAGAAACTCTTGATTTTCGGATTTCTGGTCAAAAATCATGACAACAATGTGGACATGTGAGTATCAAAGTGCTCAGAAATGGCCTTCCCAGACTTTAAACTGCCATAACTTTGCCAAAACTGATCCGATTTCAGTTCCCGAGGACTTTATAGTCATGGTTTGACCTTCTTATCAATTCCACATTCAAAGTTTAGAAACTCTTGATTTTCGGATTTCTTGTCAAATATCATGACAACAATGTGGACATGTGAGTATCAAACTGCTCAGAAATGGCCTTCCCAAACTTTAAACTGCCATAACTTTGCCAAAACTGATCCGATTTCAGTTCCCGATGACTTTATAGTCATGGTTTGACCTCCTTATCAATTCCGCATTCAAAGTTTAGAATATCTTGATTTTCGGATTTCTTGTCAAAAATCATGACAACAATGTGGACATGTGAGTATCAAAGTGCTCAGAAATGGCCTTCCCAGACTTTAAACTGCCATAACTTTGCCAAAACTGATCCGATTTCAGTTCCCGAGGACTTTATAGTCATGGTTTGACCTCCTAGTCAATTCCGCATTCAAAGTTCAGAAACTCTTGATTTTCGGATTTCTTGTCAAAAATCATGACAACAATGTGGACATGTGAGTATCAAAGTCCTCAGAAATGGTATTCCCAGACTCTAAACTGCCATAACTTTGCCAAAACTGATCCGATTTCAGTTCCCGAGGACTTTATAGTCATGGTTTGACCTCCTTATCAATTCCACATTCAAAGTTTAGAAACTCTTGATTTTCGGATTTCTTGTCAAAAATCATGACAACAATGTGGACATGTGAGTATCAAAGTGCTCAGAAATGGCCTTCCCAGACTTTAAACTGCCATAACTTTGCCAAAACTGATCCGATTTCAGTTCCCGAGGACTTTATAGTCATGGTTTGACCTCCTTATCAATTCCACATTCAATGTTTAGAAACTCTTGATTTTCGGATTTCTTGTCAAAAATCATGACAACAATGTGGACATGTGAGTATCAAAGTGCTCAGAAATGGCCTTCCCAGACTTTAAACTGCCATAACTTTGCCAAAACAGATCCGATTTCAGTTCCCGAGGACTTTATAGTCATGGTTTGACCTCCTTATCAATTCCGCATTCAAAGTTTAGAATCTCTTGATTTTCGGATTTCTTGTCAAAAATCATGACAACAATGTGGACATGTGAGTATCAAAGTGCTCAGAAATGGCCTTCCCAGACTTTAAACTGCCATAACTTTGCCAAAACTGATCCGATTTCAGTTCCCGAGGACTTTATAGTCATGGTTTGACCTCCTTATCAATTCCACATTCAAAGTTTAGAAACTCTTCATTTTCGGATTTCTTGTCAAAAATCATGACAACAATGTGGACATGTGAGTATCAAAGTGCTCAGAAATGCCCTTCCCAGACTTTAAACTGCCATAACTTTGCCAAAACTGATCCGATTTCAGTTCCCGAAGACTTTATAGTCATGGTTTGACCTCCTTATCAATTCCACATTCAATGTTTAGAAACTCTTGATTTTCGGATTTCTTGTCAAAAATCATGACAACAATGTGGACATGTGAGTATCAAAGTGCTCAGAAATGGCCTTCCCAGACTTTAAACTGCCATAACTTTGCCAACACTGATCCGATTTCAGTTCCCGAGGACTTTATAGTCATGGTTTGACCTCCTTATCAATTCCACATTCAATGTTTAGAAACTCTTGATTTTCGGATTTCTTGTCAAAAATCATGACAACAATGTGGACATGTGAGTATCAAAGTGCTCAGAAATGGCCTTCCCAGACTTTAAACTGCCATAACTTTGCCAAAACTGATCCGATTTCAGTTCCCGAGGACTTTATAGTCATGGTTTGACCTCCTTATCAATTCCGCATTCAAAGTTTAGAATATCTTGATTTTCGGATTTCTTGTCAAAAATCATGACAACAATGTGGACATGTGAGTATCAAAGTCCTCAGAAATGGCCTTCCCAGACTTTAAACTGCCATAACTTTGCCAAAACTGATCCGATTTCAGTTCCCGAGGACTTTATAGTCATGGTTTGACCTCCTAGTCAATTCCGCATTCAAAGTTCAGAAACTCTTGATTTTCGGATTTTTTGTCAAAAATCATGACAACAATGTGGACATGTGAGTATCAAAGTCCTCAGAAATGGTATTCCCAGACTTTAAACTGCCATAACTTTGCCAAAACAGATCCGATTTCAGTTCCCGAGGACTTTATAGTCATGGTTTGACCTCCTTATCAATTCCGCATTCAAAGTTTAGAAACTCTTGATTTTCGGATTTCTTGTCAAAAATCATGACAACAATGTGGACATGTGAGTATCAAAGTGCTCAGAAATGGCCTTCCCAGACTTTAAACTGCCATAACTTTGCCAACACTGATCCGATTTCAGTTCCCGAGGACTTTATAGTCATGGTTTGACCTCCTTATCAATTCCACATTCAATGTTTAGAAACTCTTGATTTTCGGATTTCTTGTCAAAAAACATGACAACAATGTGGACATGTCAGTATCAAAGTGCTCAGAAATGGCCTTCCCAGACTTTAAACTGCCATAACTTTGCCAAAACTGATCCGATTTCAGTTCCCGAGGACTTTATAGTCATGGTTTGACCTCCTTATCAATTCCGCATTCAAAGTTTAGAAACTCTTGATTTTCGGATTTCTTGTCAAAAATCATGACAACAATGTGGACATGTGAGTATCAAAGTGCTCAGAAATGGCCTTCCCAGACTTTAAACTGCCATAACTTTGCCAAAACTGATCCGATTTCAGTTCCCGAGGACTTTATAGTCATTGTTTGACCTCCTTATCAATTCCACATTCAATGTTTAGAAACTCTTGATTTTCGGATTTCTTGTCAAAAATCATGACAACAATGTGGACATGTGAGTATCAAAGTGCTCAGAAATGGCCTTCCCAGACTTTAAACTGCCATAACTTTGCCAAAACTGATCCGATTTCAGTTCCCGAGGACTTTATAGTCATGGTTTGACCTTCTTATCAATTCCACATTCAAAGTTTAGAAACTCTTGATTTTCGGATTTCTTGTCAAATATCATGACAACAATGTGGACATGTGAGTATCAAACTGCTCAGAAATGGCCTTCCCAAACTTTAAACTGCCATAACTTTGCCAAAACTGATCCGATTTCAGTTCCCGAGGACTTTATAGTCATGGTTTGACCTCCTTATCAATTCCGCATTCAAAGTTTAGAATATCTTGATTTTCGGATTTCTTGTCAAAAATCATGACAACAATGTGGACATGTGAGTATCAAAGTGCTCAGAAATGGCCTTCCCAGACTTTAAACTGCCATAACTTTGCCAAAACTGATCCGATTTCAGTTCCCGAGGACTTTATAGTCATGGTTTGACCTCCTAGTCAATTCCGCATTCAAAGTTCAGAAACTCTTGATTTTCGGATTTTTTGTCAAAAATCATGACAACAATGTGGACATGTGAGTATCAAAGTCCTCAGAAATGGTATTCCCAGACTTTAAACTGCCATAACTTTGCCAAAACAGATCCGATTTCAGTTCCCGAGGACTTTATAGTCATGGTTTGACCTCCTTATCAATTCCGCATTCAAAGTTTAGAATCTCTTGATTTTCGGATTTCTTGTCAAAAATCATGACAACAATGTGGACATGTGAGTATCAAAGTGCTCAGAAATGGCCTTCCCAGACTTTAAACTGCCATAACTTTGCCAAAACTGATCCGATTTCAGTTCCCGAGGACTTTATAGTCATGGTTTGACCTCCTTATCAACTCCGCATTCAAAGTTTAGAAACTCTTGATTTTCGGATTTTTTGTCAAAAATCATGACAACAATGTGGACATGTGAGTATCAAAGTGCTCAGAAATGCCCTTCCCAGACTTTAAACTGCCATAACTTTGCCAAAACTGATCCGATTTCAGTTCCCGAAGACTTTATAGTCATGGTTTGACCTCCTTATCAATTCCACATTCAATGTTTAGAAACTCTTGATTTTCGGATTTCTTGTCAAAAATCATGACAACAATGTGGACATGTGAGTATCAAAGTGCTCAGAAATGGCCTTCCCAGACTTTAAACTGCCATAACTTTGCCAACACTGATCCGATTTCAGTTCCCGAGGACTTTATAGTCATGGTTTGACCTCCTTATCAATTCCACATTCAATGTTTAGAAACTCTTGATTTTCGGATTTCTTGTCAAAAATCATGACAACAATGTGGACATGTGAGTATCAAAGTGCTCAGAAATGGCCTTCCCAGACTTTAAAATGCCATAACTTTGCCAAAACTGATCCGATTTCAGTTCCCGAGGACTTTATAGTCATTGTTTGACCTCCTTATCAATTCCACATTCAATGTTTAGAAACTCTTGATTTTCGGATTTCTTGTCAAAAATCATGACAACAATGTGGACATGTGAGTATCAAAGTGCTCAGAAATGGCCTTCCCAGACTTTAAACTGCCATAACTTTGCCAAAACAGATCCGATTTCAGTTCCCGAGGACTTTATAGTTATCAATTATCAATTCCACATTCAATGTTTAGAAACTCTTGATTTTCGGATTTCTTGTCAAAAATCATGACAACAATGTGGACATGTGAGTATCAAAGTGCTCAGAAATGGCCTTCCCAGACTTTAAACTGCCATAACTTTGCCAACACTGATCCGATTTCAGTTCCCGAGGACTTTATAGTCATGGTTTGACCTCCTTATCAATTCCACATTCAATGTTTAGAAACTCTTGATTTTCGGATTTCTTGTCAAAAATCATGACAACAATGTGGACATGTGAGTATCAAAGTGCTCAGAAATGGCCTTCCCAGACTTTAAAATGCCATAACTTTGCCAAAACTGATCCGATTTCAGTTCCCGAGGACTTTATAGTCATTGTTTGACCTCCTTATCAATTCCACATTCAATGTTTAGAAACTCTTGATTTTCGGATTTCTTGTCAAAAATCATGACAACAATGTGGACATGTGAGTATCAAAGTGCTCAGAAATGGCCTTCCCAGACTTTAAACTGCCATAACTTTGCCAAAACTGATCCGATTTCAGTTCCCGAGGACTTTATAGTCATGGTTTGACCTCCTTATCAATTCCACATTCAATGTTTAGAAACTCTTGATTTTCGGATTTCTTGTCAAAAAACATGACAACAATGTGGACATGTCAGTATCAAAGTGCTCAGAAATGGCCTTCCCAGACTTTAAACTGCCATAACTTTGCCAAAACTGATCCGATTTCAGTTCCCGAGGACTTTATAGTCATGGTTTGACCTCCTTATCAATTCCGCATTCAAAGTTTAGAAACTCTTGATTTTCGGATTTCTTGTCAAAAATCATGACAACAATGTGGACATGTGAGTATCAAAGTGCTCAGAAATGGCCTTCCCAGACTTTAAACTGCCATAACTTTGCCAAAACTGATCCGATTTCAGTTCCCGAGGACTTTATAGTCATTGTTTGACCTCCTTATCAATTCCACATTCAATGTTTAGAAACTCTTGATTTTCGGATTTCTTGTCAAAAATCATGACAACAATGTGGACATGTGAGTATCAAAGTGCTCAGAAATGGCCTTCCCAGACTTTAAACTGCCATAACTTTGCCAAAACTGATCCGATTTCAGTTCCCGAGGACTTTATAGTCATGGTTTGACCTTCTTATCAATTCCACATTCAAAGTTTAGAAACTCTTGATTTTCGGATTTCTTGTCAAATATCATGACAACAATGTGGACATGTGAGTATCAAACTGCTCAGAAATGGCCTTCCCAAACTTTAAACTGCCATAACTTTGCCAAAACTGATCCGATTTCAGTTCCCGAGGACTTTATAGTCATGGTTTGACCTCCTTATCAATTCCGCATTCAAAGTTTAGAATATCTTGATTTTCGGATTTCTTGTCAAAAATCATGACAACAATGTGGACATGTGAGTATCAAAGTGCTCAGAAATGGCCTTCCCAGACTTTAAACTGCCATAACTTTGCCAAAACTGATCCGATTTCAGTTCCCGAGGACTTTATAGTCATGGTTTGACCTCCTAGTCAATTCCGCATTCAAAGTTCAGAAACTCTTGATTTTCGGATTTCTTGTCAAAAATCATGACAACAATGTGGACATGTGAGTATCAAAGTCCTCCGAAATGGTATTCCCAGACTTTAAACTGCCATAACTTTGCCAAAACTGATCCGATTTCAGTTCCCGAGGACTTTATAGTCATGGTTTGACCTCCTTATCAATTCCACATTCAAAGTTTAGAAACTCTTGATTTTCGGATTTCTTGTCAAAAATCATGACAACAATGTGGACATGTGAGTATCAAAGTGCTCAGAAATGGCCTTCCCAGACTTTAAACTGCCATAACTTTGCCAAAACTGATCCGATTTCAGTTCCCGAGGACTTTATAGTCATGGTTTGACCTCCTTATCAATTCCACATTCAATGTTTAGAAACTCTTGATTTTCGGATTTCTTGTCAAAAATCATGACAACAATGTGGACATGTGAGTATCAAAGTGCTCAGAAATGGCCTTCCCAGACTTTAAACTGCCATAACTTTGCCAAAACAGATCCACTTTCAGTTCCCGAGGACTTTATAGTCATGGTTTGACCTCCTTATCAATTCCGCATTCAAAGTTTAGAATCTCTTGATTTTCGGATTTCTTGTCAAAAATCATGACAACAATGTGGACATGTGAGTATCAAAGTGCTCAGAAATGGCCTTCCCAGACTTTAAACTGCCATAACTTTGCCAAAACTGATCCGATTTCAGTTCCCGAGGTCTTTATAGTCATGGTTTGACCTCCTTATCAATTCCGCATTCAAAGTTTAGAATATCTTGATTTTCGGATTTTTTGTCAAAAATCATGACAACAATGTGGACATGTGAGTATCAAAGTGCTCAGAAATGGCCTTCCCAGACTTTAAACTGCCATAACTTTGCCAAAACTGATCCGATTTCAGTTCCCGAGGACTTTATAGTCATGGTTTGACCTCCTTATCAACTCCGCATTCAAAGTTTAGAAACTCTTGATTTTCGGATTTTTTGTCAAAAATCATGACAACAATGTGGACATGTGAGTATCAAAGTCCTCAGAAATGGTATTCCCAGACTTTAAACTGCCATAACTTTGCCAAAACTGATCCGATTTCAGTTCCCGAGGACTTTATAGTCATGGTTTGACCTCCTTATCAATTCCACATTCAAAGTTTAGAAACTCTTGATTTTCGGATTTCTTGTCAAAAATCATGACAACAATGTGGACATGTGAGTATCAAAGTGCTCAGAAATGCCCTTCCCAGACTTTAAACTGCCATAACTTTGCCAAAACTGATCCGATTTCAGTTCCCGAAGACTTTATAGTCATGGTTTGACCTCCTTATCAATTCCACATTCAATGTTTAGAAACTCTTGATTTTCGGATTTCTTGTCAAAAATCATGACAACAATGTGGACATGTGAGTATCAAAGTGCTCAGAAATGGCCTTCCCAGACTTTAAACTGCCATAACTTTGCCAACACTGATCCGATTTCAGTTCCCGAGGACTTTATAGTCATGGTTTGACCTCCTTATCAATTCCACATTCAATGTTTAGAAACTCTTGATTTTCGGATTTCTTGTCAAAAATCATGACAACAATGTGGACATGTGAGTATCAAAGTGCTCAGAAATGGCCTTCCCAGACTTTAAAATGCCATAACTTTGCCAAAACTGATCCGATTTCAGTTCCCGAGGACTTTATAGTCATTGTTTGACCTCCTTATCAATTCCACATTCAATGTTTAGAAACTCTTGATTTTCGGATTTCTTGTCAAAAATCATGACAACAATGTGGACATGTGAGTATCAAAGTGCTCAGAAATGGCCTTCCCAGACTTTAAACTGCCATAACTTTGCCAAAACTGATCCGATTTCAGTTCCCGAGGACTTTATAGTCATGGTTTGACCTACTTATCAATTCCACATTCAATGTTTAGAAACTCTTGATTTTCGGATTTCTTGTCAAAAATCATGACAACAATGTGGACATGTCAGTATCAAAGTGCTCAGAAATGGCCTTCCCAGACTTTAAACTGCCATAACTTTGCCAAAACTGATCCGATTTCAGTTCCCGAGGACTTTATAGTCATGGTTTGACCTCCTTATCAATTCCGCATTCAAAGTTTAGAAACTTTTGATTTTCGGATTTCTTGTCAAAAATCATGACAACAATGTGGACATGTGAGTATCAAAGTGCTCAGAAATGGCCTTCCCAGACTTTAAACTGCCATAACTTTGCCAAAACTGATCCGATTTTAGGCCCCGAGGACTTTTTAGTCATGGTTTGACCTCCTTATATATTCCGCATTCACAGATTCAAAACTCTTGATTTTCGGATTTCTTGTCAAAAATCATGACAACAATGTGGACATGTGAGTATCAAAGTCCTCAGAAATGGCCTTCCCAGACTTTAAACTGCCATAACTTTGCCAAAACTGATCCGATTTCAGTCCCCCAGGACTTTATAGTCATGGTTTGACCTCCTCATCAATTCCACATTCAAAGTTTAGAAACTCTTGATTTTCGGATTTCTTGTCAAAAATCATGACAACAATGTGGCATGTGAGTATCAAAGTGCTCAGAAATGGCCTTCCCAGACTTTAAACTGCCATAACTTTGCCAAAACTGATCCGATTTCAGTTCCCGAGGACTTTATAGTCATGGTTTGACCTCCTTATCAATTCCGCATTCAAAGTTCAGAAACTCTTGATTTTCGGATTTCTTGTCAAAAATCATGACAACAATGTGGACATGTGAGTATCAAAGTGCTCAGAAATGGCCTTCCCAGACTTTAAACTGCCATAACTTTGCCAAAACTGATCCGATTTCAGTTCCCGAGGACTTTATAGTCATGGTTTGACCTCCTTATCAATTCCACATTCAAAGTTTAGAAACTCTTGATTTTCGGATTTCTTGTCAAAAATCATGACAACAATGTGGACATGTGAGTATCAAAGTGCTCAGAAATGGCCTTCCCAGACTTTAAACTGCCATAACTTTGCCAAAACTGATCCGATTTTAGGCCCCGAGGACTTTTTAGTCATGGTTTGACCTCCTTATATATTCCGCATTCACAGATTCAAAACTCTTGATTTTCGGATTTCTTGTCAAAAATCATGACAACAATGTGGACATGTGAGTATCAAAGTCCTCAGAAATGGCCTTCCCAGACTTTAAACTGCCATAACTTTGCCAAAACTGATCCGATTTCAGTCCCCCAGGACTTTATAGTCATGGTTTGACCTCCTCATCAATTCCACATTCAAAGTTTAGAAACTCTTGATTTTCGGATTTATATTCAGAAATCATGACAACAATGTGGACATGTGAGTATCAAAGTGCTCAGAAATGCCCTTCCCAGACTTTAAACTGCCATAACTTTGCCAAAACTGATCCGATTTCAGTTCCCGAAGACTTTATAGTCATGGTTTGACCTCCTTATCAATTCCACATTCAATGTTTAGAAACTCTTGATTTTCGGATTTCTTGTCAAAAATCATGACAACAATGTGGACATGTGAGTATCAAAGTGCTCAGAAATGGCCTTCCCAGACTTTAAACTGCCATAACTTTGCCAACACTGATCCGATTTCAGTTCCCGAGGACTTTATAGTCATGGTTTGACCTCCTTATCAATTCCACATTCAATGTTTAGAAACTCTTGATTTTCGGATTTCTTGTCAAAAATCATGACAACAATGTGGACATGTGAGTATCAAAGTGCTCAGAAATGGCCTTCCCAGACTTTAAAATGCCATAACTTTGCCAAAACTGATCCGATTTCAGTTCCCGAGGACTTTATAGTCATTGTTTGACCTCCTTATCAATTCCACATTCAATGTTTAGAAACTCTTGATTTTCGGATTTCTTGTCAAAAATCATGACAACAATGTGGACATGTGAGTATCAAAGTGCTCAGAAATGGCCTTCCCAGACTTTAAACTGCCATAACTTTGCCAAAACTGATCCGATTTCAGTTCCCGAGGACTTTATAGTCATGGTTTGACCTCCTTATCAATTCCACATTCAATGTTTAGAAACTCTTGATTTTCGGATTTCTTGTCAAAAAACATGACAACAATGTGGACATGTCAGTATCAAAGTGCTCAGAAATGGCCTTCCCAGACTTTAAACTGCCATAACTTTGCCAAAACTGATCCGATTTCAGTTCCCGAGGACTTTATAGTCATGGTTTGACCTCCTTATCAATTCCGCATTCAAAGTTTAGAAACTCTTGATTTTCGGATTTCTTGTCAAATATCATGACAACAATGTGGACATGTGAGTATCAAACTGCTCAGAAATGGCCTTCCCAAACTTTAAACTGCCATAACTTTGCCAAAACTGATCCGATTTCAGTTCCCGAGGACTTTATAGTCATGGTTTGACCTCCTTATCAATTCCGCATTCAAAGTTTAGAATATCTTGATTTTCGGATTTCTTGTCAAAAATCATGACAACAATGTGGACATGTGAGTATCAAAGTGCTCAGAAATGGCCTTCCCAGACTTTAAACTGCCATAACTTTGCCAAAACTGATCCGATTTCAGTTCCCGAGGACTTTATAGTCATGGTTTGACCTCCTAGTCAATTCCGCATTCAAAGTTCAGAAACTCTTGATTTTCGGATTTCTTGTCAAAAATCATGACAACAATGTGGACATGTGAGTATCAAAGTCCTCCGAAATGGTATTCCCAGACTTTAAACTGCCATAACTTTGCCAAAACTGATCCGATTTCAGTTCCCGAGGACTTTATAGTCATGGTTTGACCTCCTTATCAATTCCACATTCAAAGTTTAGAAACTCTTGATTTTCGGATTTCTTGTCAAAAATCATGACAACAATGTGGACATGTGAGTATCAAAGTGCTCAGAAATGGCCTTCCCAGACTTTAAACTGCCATAACTTTGCCAAAACTGATCCGATTTCAGTTCCCGAGGACTTTATAGTCATGGTTTGACCTCCTTATCAATTCCACATTCAATGTTTAGAAACTCTTGATTTTCGGATTTCTTGTCAAAAATCATGACAACAATGTGGACATGTGAGTATCAAAGTGCTCAGAAATGGCCTTCCCAGACTTTAAACTGCCATAACTTTGCCAAAACAGATCCACTTTCAGTTCCCGAGGACTTTATAGTCATGGTTTGACCTCCTTATCAATTCCGCATTCAAAGTTTAGAATCTCTTGATTTTCGGATTTCTTGTCAAAAATCATGACAACAATGTGGACATGTGAGTATCAAAGTGCTCAGAAATGGCCTTCCCAGACTTTAAACTGCCATAACTTTGCCAAAACTGATCCGATTTCAGTTCCCGAGGTCTTTATAGTCATGGTTTGACCTCCTTATCAATTCCGCATTCAAAGTTTAGAATATCTTGATTTTCGGATTTTTTGTCAAAAATCATGACAACAATGTGGACATGTGAGTATCAAAGTGCTCAGAAATGGCCTTCCCAGACTTTAAACTGCCATAACTTTGCCAAAACTGATCCGATTTCAGTTCCCGAGGACTTTATAGTCATGGTTTGACCTCCTTATCAACTCCGCATTCAAAGTTTAGAAACTCTTGATTTTCGGATTTTTTGTCAAAAATCATGACAACAATGTGGACATGTGAGTATCAAAGTCCTCAGAAATGGTATTCCCAGACTTTAAACTGCCATAACTTTGCCAAAACTGATCCGATTTCAGTTCCCGAGGACTTTATAGTCATGGTTTGACCTCCTTATCAATTCCACATTCAAAGTTTAGAAACTCTTGATTTTCGGATTTCTTGTCAAAAATCATGACAACAATGTGGACATGTGAGTATCAAAGTGCTCAGAAATGCCCTTCCCAGACTTTAAACTGCCATAACTTTGCCAAAACTGATCCGATTTCAGTTCCCGAAGACTTTATAGTCATGGTTTGACCTCCTTATCAATTCCACATTCAATGTTTAGAAACTCTTGATTTTCGGATTTCTTGTCAAAAATCATGACAACAATGTGGACATGTGAGTATCAAAGTGCTCAGAAATGGCCTTCCCAGACTTTAAACTGCCATAACTTTGCCAACACTGATCCGATTTCAGTTCCCGAGGACTTTATAGTCATGGTTTGACCTCCTTATCAATTCCACATTCAATGTTTAGAAACTCTTGATTTTCGGATTTCTTGTCAAAAATCATGACAACAATGTGGACATGTGAGTATCAAAGTGCTCAGAAATGGCCTTCCCAGACTTTAAAATGCCATAACTTTGCCAAAACTGATCCGATTTCAGTTCCCGAGGACTTTATAGTCATTGTTTGACCTCCTTATCAATTCCACATTCAATGTTTAGAAACTCTTGATTTTCGGATTTCTTGTCAAAAATCATGACAACAATGTGGACATGTGAGTATCAAAGTGCTCAGAAATGGCCTTCCCAGACTTTAAACTGCCATAACTTTGCCAAAACTGATCCGATTTCAGTTCCCGAGGACTTTATAGTCATGGTTTGACCTACTTATCAATTCCACATTCAATGTTTAGAAACTCTTGATTTTCGGATTTCTTGTCAAAAATCATGACAACAATGTGGACATGTCAGTATCAAAGTGCTCAGAAATGGCCTTCCCAGACTTTAAACTGCCATAACTTTGCCAAAACTGATCCGATTTCAGTTCCCGAGGACTTTATAGTCATGGTTTGACCTCCTTATCAATTCCGCATTCAAAGTTTAGAAACTTTTGATTTTCGGATTTCTTGTCAAAAATCATGACAACAATGTGGACATGTGAGTATCAAAGTGCTCAGAAATGGCCTTCCCAGACTTTAAACTGCCATAACTTTGCCAAAACTGATCCGATTTTAGGCCCCGAGGACTTTTTAGTCATGGTTTGACCTCCTTATATATTCCGCATTCACAGATTCAAAACTCTTGATTTTCGGATTTCTTGTCAAAAATCATGACAACAATGTGGACATGTGAGTATCAAAGTCCTCAGAAATGGCCTTCCCAGACTTTAAACTGCCATAACTTTGCCAAAACTGATCCGATTTCAGTCCCCCAGGACTTTATAGTCATGGTTTGACCTCCTCATCAATTCCACATTCAAAGTTTAGAAACTCTTGATTTTCGGATTTCTTGTCAAAAATCATGACAACAATGTGGCATGTGAGTATCAAAGTGCTCAGAAATGGCCTTCCCAGACTTTAAACTGCCATAACTTTGCCAAAACTGATCCGATTTCAGTTCCCGAGGACTTTATAGTCATGGTTTGACCTCCTTATCAATTCCGCATTCAAAGTTCAGAAACTCTTGATTTTCGGATTTCTTGTCAAAAATCATGACAACAATGTGGACATGTGAGTATCAAAGTGCTCAGAAATGGCCTTCCCAGACTTTAAACTGCCATAACTTTGCCAAAACTGATCCGATTTCAGTTCCCGAGGACTTTATAGTCATGGTTTGACCTCCTTATCAATTCCACATTCAAAGTTTAGAAACTCTTGATTTTCGGATTTCTTGTCAAAAATCATGACAACAATGTGGACATGTGAGTATCAAAGTGCTCAGAAATGGCCTTCCCAGACTTTAAACTGCCATAACTTTGCCAAAACTGATCCGATTTTAGGCCCCGAGGACTTTTTAGTCATGGTTTGACCTCCTTATATATTCCGCATTCACAGATTCAAAACTCTTGATTTTCGGATTTCTTGTCAAAAATCATGACAACAATGTGGACATGTGAGTATCAAAGTCCTCAGAAATGGCCTTCCCAGACTTTAAACTGCCATAACTTTGCCAAAACTGATCCGATTTCAGTCCCCCAGGACTTTATAGTCATGGTTTGACCTCCTCATCAATTCCACATTCAAAGTTTAGAAACTCTTGATTTTCGGATTTATATTCAGAAATCATGACAACAATGTGGACATGTGAGTATCAAAGTGCTCAGAAATGCCCTTCCCAGACTTTAAACTGCCATAACTTTGCCAAAACTGATCCGATTTCAGTTCCCGAAGACTTTATAGTCATGGTTTGACCTCCTTATCAATTCCACATTCAATGTTTAGAAACTCTTGATTTTCGGATTTCTTGTCAAAAATCATGACAACAATGTGGACATGTGAGTATCAAAGTGCTCAGAAATGGCCTTCCCAGACTTTAAACTGCCATAACTTTGCCAACACTGATCCGATTTCAGTTCCCGAGGACTTTATAGTCATGGTTTGACCTCCTTATCAATTCCACATTCAATGTTTAGAAACTCTTGATTTTCGGATTTCTTGTCAAAAATCATGACAACAATGTGGACATGTGAGTATCAAAGTGCTCAGAAATGGCCTTCCCAGACTTTAAAATGCCATAACTTTGCCAAAACTGATCCGATTTCAGTTCCCGAGGACTTTATAGTCATTGTTTGACCTCCTTATCAATTCCACATTCAATGTTTAGAAACTCTTGATTTTCGGATTTCTTGTCAAAAATCATGACAACAATGTGGACATGTGAGTATCAAAGTGCTCAGAAATGGCCTTCCCAGACTTTAAACTGCCATAACTTTGCCAAAACTGATCCGATTTCAGTTCCCGAGGACTTTATAGTCATGGTTTGACCTCCTTATCAATTCCACATTCAATGTTTAGAAACTCTTGATTTTCGGATTTCTTGTCAAAAAACATGACAACAATGTGGACATGTCAGTATCAAAGTGCTCAGAAATGGCCTTCCCAGACTTTAAACTGCCATAACTTTGCCAAAACTGATCCGATTTCAGTTCCCGAGGACTTTATAGTCATGGTTTGACCTCCTTATCAATTCCGCATTCAAAGTTTAGAAACTCTTGATTTTCGGATTTCTTGTCAAAAATCATGACAACAATGTGGACATGTGAGTATCAAAGTGCTCAGAAATGGCCTTCCCAGACTTTAAACTGCCATAACTTTGCCAAAACTGATCCGATTTCAGTTCCCGAGGACTTTATAGTCATTGTTTGACCTCCTTATCAATTCCACATTCAATGTTTAGAAACTCTTGATTTTCGGATTTCTTGTCAAAAATCATGACAACAATGTGGACATGTGAGTATCAAAGTGCTCAGAAATGGCCTTCCCAGACTTTAAACTGCCATAACTTTGCCAAAACTGATCCGATTTCAGTTCCCGAGGACTTTATAGTCATGGTTTGACCTTCTTATCAATTCCACATTCAAAGTTTAGAAACTCTTGATTTTCGGATTTCTTGTCAAATATCATGACAACAATGTGGACATGTGAGTATCAAACTGCTCAGAAATGGCCTTCCCAAACTTTAAACTGCCATAACTTTGCCAAAACTGATCCGATTTCAGTTCCCGAGGACTTTATAGTCATGGTTTGACCTCCTTATCAATTCCGCATTCAAAGTTTAGAATATCTTGATTTTCGGATTTCTTGTCAAAAATCATGACAACAATGTGGACATGTGAGTATCAAAGTGCTCAGAAATGGCCTTCCCAGACTTTAAACTGCCATAACTTTGCCAAAACTGATCCGATTTCAGTTCCCGAGGACTTTATAGTCATGGTTTGACCTCCTAGTCAATTCCGCATTCAAAGTTCAGAAACTCTTGATTTTCGGATTTCTTGTCAAAAATCATGACAACAATGTGGACATGTGAGTATCAAAGTCCTCCGAAATGGTATTCCCAGACTTTAAACTGCCATAACTTTGCCAAAACTGATCCGATTTCAGTTCCCGAGGACTTTATAGTCATGGTTTGACCTCCTTATCAATTCCACATTCAAAGTTTAGAAACTCTTGATTTTCGGATTTCTTGTCAAAAATCATGACAACAATGTGGACATGTGAGTATCAAAGTGCTCAGAAATGGCCTTCCCAGACTTTAAACTGCCATAACTTTGCCAAAACTGATCCGATTTCAGTTCCCGAGGACTTTATAGTCATGGTTTGACCTCCTTATCAATTCCACATTCAATGTTTAGAAACTCTTGATTTTCGGATTTCTTGTCAAAAATCATGACAACAATGTGGACATGTGAGTATCAAAGTGCTCAGAAATGGCCTTCCCAGACTTTAAACTGCCATAACTTTGCCAAAACAGATCCACTTTCAGTTCCCGAGGACTTTATAGTCATGGTTTGACCTCCTTATCAATTCCGCATTCAAAGTTTAGAATCTCTTGATTTTCGGATTTCTTGTCAAAAATCATGACAACAATGTGGACATGTGAGTATCAAAGTGCTCAGAAATGGCCTTCCCAGACTTTAAACTGCCATAACTTTGCCAAAACTGATCCGATTTCAGTTCCCGAGGTCTTTATAGTCATGGTTTGACCTCCTTATCAATTCCGCATTCAAAGTTTAGAATATCTTGATTTTCGGATTTCTTGTCAAAAATCATGACAACAATGTGGACATGTGAGTATCAAAGTCCTCAGAAATGGCCTTCCCAGACTTTAAACTGCCATAACTTTGCCAAAACTGATCCGATTTCAGTTCCCGAGGACTTTATAGTCATGGTTTGACCTCCTAGTCAATTCCGCATTCAAAGTTCAGAAACTCTTGATTTTCGGATTTTTTGTCAAAAATCATGACAACAATGTGGACATGTGAGTATCAAAGTCCTCAGAAATGGTATTCCCAGACTTTAAACTGCCATAACTTTGCCAAAACAGATCCGATTTCAGTTCCCGAGGACTTTATAGTCATGGTTTGACCTCCTTATCAATTCCGCATTCAAAGTTTAGAATCTCTTGATTTTCGGATTTCTTGTCAAAAATCATGACAACAATGTGGACATGTGAGTATCAAAGTGCTCAGAAATGGCCTTCCCAGACTTTAAACTGCCATAACTTTGCCAAAACTGATCCGATTTCAGTTCCCGAGGACTTTATAGTCATGGTTTGACCTCCTTATCAACTCCGCATTCAAAGTTTAGAAACTCTTGATTTTCGGATTTTTTGTCAAAAATCATGACAACAATGTGGACATGTGAGTATCAAAGTCCTCAGAAATGGTATTCCCAGACTTTAAACTGCCATAACTTTGCCAAAACTGATCCGATTTCAGTTCCCGAGGACTTTATAGTCATGGTTTGACCTCCTTATCAATTCCACATTCAAAGTTTAGAAACTCTTGATTTTCGGATTTCTTGTCAAAAATCATGACAACAATGTGGACATGTGAGTATCAAAGTGCTCAGAAATGCCCTTCCCAGACTTTAAACTGCCATAACTTTGCCAAAACTGATCCGATTTCAGTTCCCGAAGACTTTATAGTCATGGTTTGACCTCCTTATCAATTCCACATTCAATGTTTAGAAACTCTTGATTTTCGGATTTCTTGTCAAAAATCATGACAACAATGTGGACATGTGAGTATCAAAGTGCTCAGAAATGGCCTTCCCAGACTTTAAACTGCCATAACTTTGCCAACACTGATCCGATTTCAGTTCCCGAGGACTTTATAGTCATGGTTTGACCTCCTTATCAATTCCACATTCAATGTTTAGAAACTCTTGATTTTCGGATTTCTTGTCAAAAATCATGACAACAATGTGGACATGTGAGTATCAAAGTGCTCAGAAATGGCCTTCCCAGACTTTAAAATGCCATAACTTTGCCAAAACTGATCCGATTTCAGTTCCCGAGGACTTTATAGTCATTGTTTGACCTCCTTATCAATTCCACATTCAATGTTTAGAAACTCTTGATTTTCGGATTTCTTGTCAAAAATCATGACAACAATGTGGACATGTGAGTATCAAAGTGCTCAGAAATGGCCTTCCCAGACTTTAAACTGCCATAACTTTGCCAAAACTGATCCGATTTCAGTTCCCGAGGACTTTATAGTCATGGTTTGACCTACTTATCAATTCCACATTCAATGTTTAGAAACTCTTGATTTTCGGATTTCTTGTCAAAAATCATGACAACAATGTGGACATGTCAGTATCAAAGTGCTCAGAAATGGCCTTCCCAGACTTTAAACTGCCATAACTTTGCCAAAACTGATCCGATTTCAGTTCCCGAGGACTTTATAGTCATGGTTTGACCTCCTTATCAATTCCGCATTCAAAGTTTAGAAACTTTTGATTTTCGGATTTCTTGTCAAAAATCATGACAACAATGTGGACATGTGAGTATCAAAGTGCTCAGAAATGGCCTTCCCAGACTTTAAACTGCCATAACTTTGCCAAAACTGATCCGATTTTAGGCCCCGAGGACTTTTTAGTCATGGTTTGACCTCCTTATATATTCCGCATTCACAGATTCAAAACTCTTGATTTTCGGATTTCTTGTCAAAAATCATGACAACAATGTGGACATGTGAGTATCAAAGTCCTCAGAAATGGCCTTCCCAGACTTTAAACTGCCATAACTTTGCCAAAACTGATCCGATTTCAGTCCCCCAGGACTTTATAGTCATGGTTTGACCTCCTCATCAATTCCACATTCAAAGTTTAGAAACTCTTGATTTTCGGATTTCTTGTCAAAAATCATGACAACAATGTGGACATGTGAGTATCAAAGTGCTCAGAAATGGCCTTCCCAGACTTTAAACTGCCATAACTTTGCCAAAACTGATCCGATTTCAGTTCCCGAGGACTTTATAGTCATGGTTTGACCTCCTTATCAATTCCGCATTCAAAGTTCAGAAACTCTTGATTTTCGGATTTCTTGTCAAAAATCATGACAACAATGTGGACATGTGAGTATCAAATTGCTCAGAAATGGCCTTCCCAGACTTTAAACTGCCATAACTTTGCCAAAACTGATCCGATTTCAGTTCCCGAGGACTTTATAGTCATGGTTTGACCTCCTTATCAATTCCACATTCAAAGTTTAGAAACTCTTGATTTTCGGATTTCTTGTCAAAAATCATGACAACAATGTGGACATGTGAGTATCAAATTGCTCAGAAATGGCCTTCCCAGACTTTAAACTGCCATAACTTTGCCAAAACTGATCCGATTTCAGTTCCCGAGGACTTTATAGTCATGGTTTGACCTCCTTATATATTCCGCATTCACAGATTCAAAACTCTTGATTTTCGGATTTCTTGTCAAAAATCATGACAACAATGTGGACATGTGAGTATCAAAGTCCTCAGAAATGGCCTTCCCAGACTTTAAACTGCCATAACTTTGCCAAAACTGATCCGATTTCAGTCCCCCAGGACTTTATAGTCATGGTTTGACCTCCTCATCAATTCCACATTCAAAGTTTAGAAACTCTTGATTTTCGGATTTATATTCAGAAATCATGACAACAATGTGGACAAGTGAGTTTTGTTGTCTCTTGGTGCATGCCAACAATCTCTAGCTATAACTTGCAATGGGTTTCATTGCAACTGCCATAAATCATCTTAGGACCCCACCCAAAACACCACTTAGCCTCCATTGCTTCTAATGTCAATTGGTTTTGCCCAGTTTTGCAGAGTTATTCGCAGCATAAATAAAGCGAAACGTAAACATAAATTGAGCTTAAGCATTCAGCAAAACTTATTAAGCCTGACGAATGTGACAATTGACGAATTGACTAACGATGTGAATGCAGAGACGGGTTTGTCTGTCAGACTGTCGAGTCTGTCTGTCTGTCTTGCAGTTTCTTGGGTTTGCTTGCTGGTTGCCCTGGCCTAAGTTTTGCGGCTCGATGGCTCCAATTGTATGTTTATGTGTGCGATTTGATGGCTTAAATGTTAAATTGGTTTACTGCTGCTTTGCAAATGCTTCCCAGCGACATTAATTTACAGTTTGTCAATAGCCCAGAACATGGAAACTCATTAAAACATGGTGCAGATAAGCGAGAGGAGAAGCAAAAAAAACAAAAAAAAACACAAAACAGCAACAAGCATTTACAACAAGAAACAGGCAATAAGACTTGGCTATAATTCAGTTGGCAGCGGCACTCACAAATACACTCAAAACGTGACACAGTCAACAATTTATTGACACTTTTAAGACACTTGGCCAATTCGTATACCCTATGTTGTAAAGGGGTCAAGCAAGCATATGCGACTTGTATGAATATACATAACGATTAAATAAAATATTAAAATTGGATAACAATTATTTCTAAATATTTCCTAGTAAGTTATTTTGTGTGTTCAATTTTAACTAAGTTATCGCAATCAAAGCTAATATTTGTCAGTTTAAGCTTCAATTGACTCATTTAATAATAGTAAACTACATTTTCAGCATGATAAGACTATCTTAAAGTCAACAGAGCTAGTCAAAGGCAATATATTAAAATGAATTTAATTTCAGTTATATTATCAAATCAATAGAATCTATATAAATCAATTTCTTTTTACCAATAAACATATTTTGCTAGAGTATTGTTTTTGGGTACGCATGTTTCCATGTTTTTTTTTTCAGGCTATTGTCGCTTACTTGTTGTTGTGTTTGTGTTTGTTGTTGTTGTTGTTGCTTGTGGCTAGCTGGCGACACGTTTTGAAAAGTCGGCTGACGGATTGATGTGGCTTCACGTAGCTGCAGCACTTTATGAGGCACCATGTGTGAGCTGCACAAACAGACTGGCAAATGTTCTGCAAAAGTGAGTCACCACCAATGTTTGTCACTAATCATTGCCGCAAGCCCCCCCACCCCCTATATACACCGCACCACCCCGCCAGCCAGCCAAACCCAACCCCTCAACGAATACGCGCTCAATGGCCGAATGAGCACAAAATTGAACCGCATGCAGCACGCAGCGAAACTGAAACCAAAAACAGAGATACACAAACAAAAAGATACAAATGCAGCAACAACCAATAAGTAAGAGTACTTTGGAGGAGAGTGCTCAACGGGGAAGTGACCTGTACTCTCTGAAATGTATTCGAGATCTACCTAAACAAAAGGCGGATTGAACCACGAATATTTATGGATTTTAAAGGAAACTTAAAAATGTATAATTATAATTGTAATTTGTAATTTTTGTTATTGTTTGTTTGTTGTTTTGCTTATCTTTTTTTTACATATTTTAGATCTTTTAGATTTGATCTGGAATATGCTATAAAGCAAAAAGTATCTCATAGATACTATATACTATATATACAAAGGACAAAGTCTTAAAGTCTAAGATCTTTTGTCTCGCTGTTAGCTCAACTTTATCAAACCCTTGTCTCACATTTTATTGATTACAGGGTATACAAAAAGCAGCACCCAATGCTGCAGCAGCAGCAGCAGAAGTGTAAGTGGCAACTACATAAACTGAGACAGACAGCAAAAGAAGCTTCGTCCCTGAAATAATATCGATTTCGCTGTTGGACTTTGCTGCTGCTGACTGCTGACTTCTGACTCTTCTTCTACTTGTTGTTGTTGTTGTTGTTAGTGTTGTATTGTGCTTGTTCCGATTGCCGCTTTAGCCGCTAAGAAGGCATTCACCTCATTTCCTGGACATGCGATAAAGTGGACAGGCGGCAGCAGCAGCTGCTGCTGCTGACCAGTTCCACTCCCCGTTCCCGTACCCATTCCCATTCCCGTACCCAATTCCCGGCCTCGCCTAACTGCATTGCCAGATAGCCATGGGGCGTTGGCAGACCAGAAGACAGAGAAAGAGTCGGATTGAGAGAGAGAGAGAGGGGGGGACAGTTGTTGCCACAGATCATTGCATAATCAAGCGTCATTGTATGGAGTCTGAAAATGCTTATCTTAATATCAATCTGACTGATGGCAGATGACTGATGACTGATGATGCTAGGATGGTTTTTACTTTCCTTCTGTGCTTCTGCAGCACACTGATTTACAAGCGAATCTCCTCAATTGATCAGTCGTCGTCGTCTGGAGTTTGGAGTGCAGAGTGTGGAGTGTGCAGAGTGATCTCATTACATGCAATTCAAGATAAATGAAAGTTCCTTCATGGCTTGTCGAAAGCAACATAATTATCAATTCGAGAATGGAATTTACAGGATATAATCAAGATTTATGTAAATGTGGTACGGAATCATCAGAGATTTAAGATGGAATATGATAAATGGTCAATATATCAACTGGTTTTAATGATCTGTTCATAATGATATATTTAATAAAATTGAAACCCAAAGAAAACGATCTTAAGTTTATAAACGATCTGTGAACAACACTTAAAAATGAAGTTTCATAGCGAAGTTGGTCAAGATTTGTACCATATCATTACTTGAATTTATTATCTATTAACAACCTTTTGCAGATCTAGTTAAGAGCTATGCGAGGAGCAACCACTTTTATAATTATTCTCGAACATCAAAGCTTACTGCGGTTGCTTGTGTACCACCTTTTACTTGTTCAAACACGCCTTTCTTTTCTTCAATATTCTTGATATCTTTGTAATCATCTTGTCTACTACAATCATCGACTGGCTTGCAGGCAGGCAAGAAGGCAAGCAGGCAGCCATCTAATTCCCAAATGCCATTCAATTATGTGAGTGCAAAGATCGGGGCAGCAGGATAATCATTATCAGTTAGCACATAATAACTGCAAAGTGCTCAAGCTCAAGCTCAGGCTTAAGATGATGCTGGAGCTGAAGAGTCATCCCCGAGGCACGCCGGTGATTAGCGGCATCATAAATTGTGAGCTTTATCTTTGCAGCATGATCCGACAACGAGTTGAGCTTTATTTTTTAGTCGTTCAGCTCTAAACAAAAAAAAAATTGTTGCGTAACGGTTCTTTAGCCACCCAACTGGCGAGCTGGAGAGTTTTTCCATTTTCCCAGCTACCAGCTACCAGTTGCCATAAATGGCCAGCACTAATTGCTTTGCTGTGCATGCAACTCTTTTTTTTTTGCTGCAGTTTTTCTTTGATGTGATTTTGCTCATTTTTGTTTGCTGCTCTTGGCCACATTATCGTTAAGGCCAAAATGTGCGCCTCTAGGCCTGGCCAAATGCAAATATCAACTCGTTCAATTTCCCCGCCTCGATATGCGATAATTCCAGTGATTCCATTGATTCCATTGATCTTGCACTGTCCCACAGGGGTGAGGGATGGGCAATCGTCGATTTATCGATTGGCCGATTGCTCGATTGCCAGGCGGTTGATTGGACCTGGGACGGGGACTGCGACTGGGACTGGCCCTCTGCCTGCGGCTACACACTTTTCGAAAGTCGCTGGCGATTGCATAAGTAGGACAACGAGGCGTGTTCCTGCAACAGCAACCTGCCGCAAATTTGGGTTACACTTTCTCAGCATCTTGGGCGCATATTTATATATGTATATTTATGTTTAAGAACTTTTGATTTTAGTTACAGTTTGGTCGACCCATTTAAACGCTTTGTTGGCTCCCACGCGTGGGCGGCAAAAATGTTCAATTTAAATGTCAGAAAATGTCACACTGATCGAAGTTAGCGTCTGTTTAATGTCTCCCCTGTGGGATCAGCCCCCGCTCCCGCACTTTGTTTGATTTACAGCTGGCCAAAAACTGTCTAAGCATATGTGTTTCAAGTTTTTTTTTTTTTTTTTTTTTTTTTTTTTTTTGGGTAGCTGTTAAAAGCAACACGTAAAAAATGCCATTAAATTCTTGGGCATCGACACGGTTTTTCTGGGTGCGCCTTTTCTTGGCTATTGAGACATTAAAGTCTTGTAATTGAATTTCAAAATAAAGTGCTGTGTAATTGCAAAAGTAGAGAATGAAGTGAGAGGTCAAAGTGCATTGGGTTTGAAGTTTCCGATCGGCAAAGTTGTTGGTGTTGCAATCGAGTATGAAATGTTTATGGCATAGAAATATATAAATAAAGATTTAATAATGAACTAAAATGATCAGTAACCATATAAAAACGTCGGCCTAATTTAATTATGTTTTCCTCAAGAGTTACTGCTTTTCAATAAACAGTTCACTTTCCATGTTTGCATATCAGTATTTTAGATCCTTGCCTATAATCCAGTTGCAATCCATTTTCCCAAAAGTCCCAGTTTACCACGATGATTGAATGCCTCATTTAGACGATTTATGGGCTGTGAATGTCTGGTGAAATAGTTTTTTTTTTATTATTATTATTTTTTGGCTAGCTGCTCTGGTCAGTCCGTTAAAAGGATAATCACGGCAGTTGGCGCATAAAAAATGAATGTTGAACCCTCGCAGCACACACACACACATGAGAGTCTCCGTCTCCACTTCTCCACCTGCAGCATAAACAGCCCCCTCATCCACAATTCCCACGTTCGCGCAATTTGTGGCATGCAAACTTTCACATGGCAACGGACAGGCAAATTAACAGCAACAATAACAACAACAACAACGACAATGTAAAGACCCGTAAATGCAGCTACAAAATGCCCCCTAAAAACACCCACTAACAATATATATACATATATATATATGTATATGCAACGTACTTATATATAAATAAAGTCGGCCTCCAAATGAAAGTGAAGTGAAGAATTGATGGACATGGTGTTGCCGCAGCGATCAGCGCTACACTTGGAAAATTTTTACTATATAACTCAAATAATAATACTCATCAGAAATATGTTTTTACTTTTAAAATATGTATTTTGTGTATTTAGAAATTATTTCTTGGCACTACAACTTAATTATTTGGCATTTGAGTTTAGTTGTCAAAATACTGTAATTTTGCTGAGTGTAGAGTTCCAGTTAGGAGGAGGCGTGCACATTCACATGACAAAGCAGGCAAACAAATGCGCGGCATTAATTTATGATTCAGCTGCAGGAGCTGCCCCAATCGATGATTACAATGGCTAGCCGATAACCATCGAAGCGTAACGCCCTGTCGCGGCTCCAAGCGAACAGAGTCTAGCATAGGTAGTGATACTACACCTCCTCCTACCAACCTACCCCCAGCGATCGCTGGATAAGGCAGGCAGGCAGGCAGGCAGGCAGCCAAACATAAGCCAGGAGGTGGTCTTTGGCCAGGATCGGGCGTTCATTTGTTATCGCTACAACATTTGAGACGTGGCGCTCAGTGGCTCTTTTGCCGACGACGTCGTCTGATTTGCTTAATTGCATAAATTTTTATTTGCTCGATTGGTCGATGGTGCATGCGATATGCAAATGACTTGAGCGCGCGCGATATACCCCAAACTGCAGCCCACGGGCAGCTGCCGAAAACAACAGCAACAAAAAAAAAAAAAAAAAACCGCTAGCGAAAAGTCGCGCATTAAATCACACACAGAAATTGTAGCAGCCGCAGCAGCTCCTGGCTCCTAGCTCCTAGGCCACATCCACATCCAAACCCAGACCAAGACCCAGACCCAGACGATGCCAGGCAGCGACTTTCGCTGCCTTTGAAATGCCAGCGAAAATACAAAATGTAGGAGTACGAACTAGAAAATTTATAGGCGACAAGCTGCCAGCAAAATACCCTACAAATAAATTTAGACGCAATTACAAAATAGGCTGTACAAATTACATCAATTTCTAACAATTTTAAACAGCCTTGTAAAAGTTAGTTAACTTTCGCCAAATAAATATTTGATATACCAACTACCACTAACAATTTCCATATTACCTTTACTAGTACAGGGTATTAAAAGTGCTATAAAAATGGAAAATGGTAACTGAAATTTAAGCCGGGCCACAAAGAAATTCTTCCTCATAGCCGCCGCTGCTGCGTGTGAATAACAACAACTTACGCTTTTCTTTTGTGCCAAAATTTGACAGTCAGTTTTGCAGCTTTGGAGTCGGTGGTCTGCATCCGATGGACAAAACAAAAACAAAAGCATTTCTGGTGTTGTTGGGAATTTGCAAAATGCAAGTTGGACATGGGTCAGTGGCAATATTAAGATTCGTCTCTTGTTTTGTGTGTTGGCCTCACAAAGGTCATTTCAGTTGCGACTTTTACTTTTATTATTTCGCTGCAATTCGGTGAGGATATCATTTTGTGGACCGACACTTTAGTAGCGTTATGTAAAAAATGGAAAGTTCATATTTGTTGCATCGCCAAATTATGAATTTTAGCTGTTATCCCTGCATTATATTTCATGTACATTTGGATAACAATATTTCATCACTTTTCCATACACTATAGCTTGAGTTATAAAAACTTGTATAATTAGTTGACTCATAGAAAAGAATTCACTTTGAAATATTCTACTCTTTTCTTCAAGTCATTGTCGGAGTCGCACCCTGTGAACAAAATTCCAACCCGTCCGTTATGCATTTTATCTGCAGGAATGCGCAGTAAATCAAATGAAAAGCAAAAAAGACTTGACTTGCTGACTTTAAGAAACTGGGGGCCCCCAATATGAACTTCATTACGAGCTACTTTATCTGCAATTTTCTGTGGCGCACTCGAACTATTTTTAAAACTCCACAACAACACGAAAAACAACAAGAACAGCGCGCAACTTTATATAAATATTTCAAGTTGACTAGAAGAAGCCGCCTCAGGGCCTTATCGCATTAAAAATTTGTGGTTCAGAGAGCGTTGCAAAGAACCAGAGAGCAAAGAGCAGGCAGCAATTAAAAAGGCGCGGATAAAGATGAGGCCAAGCAGCAAAATGTTGACGATTATGAGCAACAGGCCAGAAAAAAGAAGAACCTGAAGCATAAATTGAGCAACTGCGAGTTGATAATAAAAATGGATCACTGCGTGTTGCGCTCCCCACCCCAAACTGCTATTTCTACACTCAGAAAAATATATGCAACAGTGTTAAAAAAATCACGAAAATCACTTTTTAGATATATGTTTTGTAAATTTATAACTTAATTCTAAAAATAACAAATAAATAATTTGAGTTTTTTTTTATACTTTTTTAATATTTTTTATGATTTTTAGAACCAATTAAAATTTTTAGAAATAGATTTTGTAAATATATTATTTATTTCTCAAAATGCAAATAGTATTTATAATTTTTTTTTTTTTTTATTTTGTTTACAATTAAATAATAGTAATATTTTTCTGAGTGTAGTTGCTGTTGCTGCTGATGTTGCTGCCTGTTGTGATGGAAGGGCTTTTGGTTTATTTTTAGCACACGCGCTGCAGTTTGCTTTGAGATGTATCTACAAGATGCAGCAGTTAGCTAGCCAAATAATGCCAGGCCCAGGCCCAGTCCCAGCCCCAGCAATGTGACAGCGTGCCTAATTCAAGAAAAATCGAGACACACACACACACACACACGCACACACACATACAGCCCAGCTAGACATTCCCAGATAGAAGATATACCAAAAATAAGTTGCACATTCTAAAGATAAGCATTGAAAAATGCAAGTGTCGCCATTGGCTTGGCTCATTTCCAGGCATTAAGTGGATGTGGATGTGAATGTGGCACGAGTGTAACTCACAGATGCACAAACACACACAAATGTATCTGGCAGATACATACTCGGCAGCCAGCTGACGCCAAATACCATTTGAAGTTTTATTAATGACGCTCGATTAATGCCACAAATTCTCCGCAATACGCGCAGTTAAAGTTAAGGACTTGTTTTCTTAGCTTCTCCCCATGGGGCCGCAAACATTTTTGGTGCCAGCAAAAATAACAAACAAAAAAAAAACTGCAAACATTGCAGACACTAATTGCAACTATTTTTAAGCAACGTTTGACAAAAGTCTTTTTTTATATAGCAATAACAAACCGCAGACCGAGTGTCCCAAATAGTTGTCATTGCATTTGACAATGGATATGTTGGGGGATTATTTAAATGCCCGACCTCAATGTGTAGTGTAGAAAAATGTTTTCCTAGTTTTGGTCATTGAAAATTTGTGTGTGGGTAGGAATAAAACTAAGGAATGCCGGTTTGAAAATACAATAGATATAGAAAAAGTTTAATTTAATTGTGATTTCTCGGATGACAACACCTTTAATGTATGAAATTTCAATAGTTAAAAGTATATTGAATTACAATTTAAGTAAGCCTGGAGTTAGAAACTTAAAATCATCATAAGGCTTCAAATTAACAAACCCATTAGTCTCAAAATTCAGATTAAAAATGTTTTTTCATTTTGCAAAATAAAAAAGTATATTAATCCGCTTAATAAAAAAAAAAAATTAAAAATAATAAAAGAATGCGTCGCCAACTTTTGTATAAAATTATGCGAAACTATTTGGACAACAACAAAAGCGAAACGTGGTGAAAAAGAGACGAAAAACAATTGCTAACCGGTTTGAAATTAATTTGATTTTTATACACACATTTCAAGGTTGATTTTGTATGCACAAAACAGGCAAACAACAAACGTTGACAGCAGCATTTTAAATAGGGTCTCGAAATCATTCAAGATGAGCTTTACGTAGTGCTCCGGTAATTAATTCCAGCTGCCGATTGACTTTGGCAGCCGGCATAGATTCAATATCAGCGCTTAAGATCGTTTAGCAGCTATGCAACATTTGACACAATTTGTAGGCGTGCGGGTTTCTCAGCACTTGGTTACGCCCACTTCACCTCCCGCTAACTGCAACACGCAAGCGGTGAAATTTATAAATCGCCGCCCCAAAGTCACAAGTGCAGCGGGCGAAAAAGTGCATTTCGGCAAGACGAATATTTTATACACTTTTTTGATGCATTTGAGAATGTAAATCTTATGATATATATTTTTGTATATATAAATATAATATAAATAAATATTATATATATGAAAAATAATTAGAAAATTTAAGAAAATTCCCTGAAGCGATCCTTTGAACGTCTAATACCAGCCAGATTAGTATATAGATATATAAAGTGTTACAGACTGCATGAAAAGTGAAATGCAACTTCCACCAGGGTATTACAACAACAACAACAACAAACAGCCGCCTATGCGTGCTGGCAAAGTAAAATAAGAAACTGAAGAAAAGCGATACGGAAATGCAGATAAAACAACCTTTTGGGAAATTAATGAGCTGCAAACAATGCGGACATTGTTAAGAGAGGCGCTGCCGGCTGCAGGAGTAGGAGTAGGAGTAGGAGGGTTCAATATTTTGACACAAAATGCCAAGGAGCAACAGCAGCAGCAGCAACAACAACAACAACAACAACAGCAGCATAGCTGCATGAAAAATCCCTCAAGGAAAATATGTATGTCGCAAATAATCAAAGAAAAGTAAAAGTTGAGCCCACAAAATGCATTTTTGGGAATAAAGTAAATAACAATTATTTTGTTGATGTTAATAATAATAATAATGATCATGATGATGATGATGATGATTTTTAATAATGATATCGCAGACATCAATCAAAAACGCAGAAGCGAAACGCATTACAAGCAATCAAAACAAAGCGGAAAATGTGTGAAAATTTGTAGAGAGAGAGAGAGAGATAAAAACTGGCTAAGATTTTGAACCAATAGGTGGGTCAAATGTTGCGCCACAAAAATAAAGCAACAACAACAACAGCAGCTGCAGTCAAAACGGTTTACTTTTCATTTTACACCTTCCACGGAAAACAGCTCAGAAAACCGACCTCCCCCCCACCCCACTTTAGCACAAGAAAACGCTGTAAACAAATCAAAAGGAGGTCAAACTATATTGGCACACAGATCGGGACTACAACAATAACAAAGTACAGTTTGTAGATGTAGTGATTGTTATTGCAAGTGCCAAAGATATGGCTGACTGTGGGGGGGCTGCCAACTTGTCGATAATTGCAACAGTTCTTAAGTGCTTTCCCATTTGCCAAAGTAAAGAAAATGCTGCAGGAGTGGGGGCAGACAAATACTCAACAATTTCCTCAAAATAATGTTGCGTTTGATGCACATTCCAAATGGATGTAAACAAAAAGTGCTTTACGCAATTGGAATAAATAAACCAATGAAAAAGGCAGCGGTATGGGCAGGGGAATAGCAGGTGGGGTATAAATGTACATATGTACATATGTAGTGTGCATATATTAAGGCAACGTAAATGTTGCGGAATTGATTACTGGATTTATACAGTTAAGAGTTTCTTAAGAAAATTCTTAATGATGAGTCATGCTTCGCTGAGATCGCCAGCCAAGCAATCTTGTGAGAAACGAATACGAATTACAACTATACTACAACTGGGTAATAAAAATAGTTATTACTCAAAGCAAATAAAAAAATTGAAATTAAAATGGAAAATTTAAAAATGCATATTATCAATAATAAGTAGTTATTTGCTATTATGCTATATATTTTACTATACTTTAGCACTTTTCCACTGCCTCCCAAAGATTCAGTTGAAATCCGCTTGTAATGATCAACCAGATTATTTGACCCAAATAAAAAGTTCTCAGCTTATTTGAACGTCATCGATTTACGATTAAAGTACTTAAATTCTCACGTGTCATCTTTCCGCTTACAAATACTTTTACAATTAGATAAATCGGAATCAACAGATTTCTTTCTACAAAATAAAACTCAGACCCATTTCACTCGCAATTAGTTGGTCCAAAACATTGCGACTTCCTGTTGCCATAAAAAGCAAGTCTTTCAAAATATTCAATTGAAGTTTTGCGCCTCGGTTATGGGATCTAAACGATTAATAGCTACTGATGAGCAGTTTTCGATTGGCTTTCACGGCATTTTGGGGAAAGGGGTTAAAACAGGTGTCTCCCACGTCCGAGAAAAAAAAATGTTAAGAGGCCGCCGCCGCCGCTGAAGCTCGTTAATTTTTTAGCAATTTCGTGTAATTGCTTATGGCCCTAAAAGCACAACGGCCGCTAATTAACCATCAACATGCTTATCGGGCGAAAAGCAAAGCCAAGTTATAGGCGGAGTCGGGGGCGGAGTTGAACTCGGGTACTGAAAATTAGCCACGCACATGACTTGGGCTAGAAAAACCAAAAAAAAAAAGCATAAGAGTTGCAAGACACGTGATAATTTGTCTATACCCTGTACATATTTCAAATGGGTAAAAAGTGGGAGGTAGCATCTTTAACCCAATAAGGAATATAGAATCTTTACCGAGTTCATATAGTCTGTCCGATCTCAGAGACCGGAAGAACTAGACAGACCAAATTTGGTATATGGTAATTTCTCTTATATTGCATATCAAATTCATTTCGTTTTATTGATAACTCGTACCCGTTCAAAAGTTATCGATAAGCTACGATTTTCGATTTCTTAATTAAAAAGAGCTTGAGCTAAAAATATATATGGTCTGTATGTTTTGGTATATCGATGGTATTAATATATATTTCTGATACTAATTTTTAAGGCATTCTAGAATGTAAAGGGTATGTGCTAGTCGAGCATTGTTTTTGTGTATTTTTTATATTGTGGGGTCAACAGGAAAACTACGAATTTCCTCAATTAGATTTTTGCTGCAAGGCACGACCCCGAAAGCTTTAACGAAATGCAAATCGCATTAAAACGCGCTTTTAATCTGCCCATAAATAACTGCATCTCGCTCTAGCACCAGGTCTCTCTCACTCTCTCACTCTCTCTCGCTCTCTGTCTCTCGCTGTTGCACTTTTGCTATTATTGTTATTTTTGTGTTGTTGCTGAAATCGCCATAAACGCTAAACGAATCTCTTGTCTGCTGGGTCAACAGGTCAAAAGCGAGGCGCCCGAAGCGACCAGCAACAACAACAAGCAAGCCAAGCACTGCAACTACAAAAACAACTAGACATAAGAAGAAAAAAAACCGTTTGTAGGATTGTGTGTGAAGATCAATGCAAAATAGCATGTGTAAATTTAAGAGCGCATACGAAATGAATTGCCCAGTGATGCTTTGGAAAGTGACTGCACTGGAACACTGGAAGTGCTCTTCCAGTACTCGTGTTCTCATTAGAATATAACAAAACAAGTCAAGTGTTAGAAGAGTACAGTCAAGTGTTCGAAGAGTGCAGCACACTTGGGCTCAAGTGTCGCCCTCTAGCGGCTGCCTCTGTCGGCATCTATGTACATAAATAATATGCAAAACAAATAAACAAATAAAATTGAAGCACAGCTGGAAAAATAAATATGTGTGGACTTTCAAAATTTAATTATCTCTGTTTATAGTTAAACTCAGCAGGATCGTTTATGAAGTGAGTGTGCGCGTGTGTGTTTGTATGTGTGAAGTGATGTGGGTGAAAGCAGAGTGAGTAAAGAGAGACTGTTACAGTTAATAGCCCAATAACGGGATATTTACACGTCTGTCAAAACAGTCATTAGATCTATGAATATTATTAAAATAAATGAAGCGTGTTTCAAATCACTTTTCTTGTACTTCAACTAATAAAAAAAAATATTATAAATTGTATTATTCAGCAAATAAAATAAGAAACAAACAAAAATCGTCCTTGAAAACTCCAAACGGTATTATTGCATACAAAATGCATGCTTCTTTCACTTTCTTCAGTTTTCATGCATATTTTATTACATTAACTTTTACATCAATCGCTTCAATTGCTTTGTGGCCCACACGCTGCTGATATCAATCGATAGACACACAGACATACACAGATAAATAAAGCGCAGCCCACGCATAACAGCAACAACTACCATTGCACAGTTATGCAGCAAAGGCAGTGCGAGAGAAAGAGAGAGCGAGCGAATAATATTATCGCAGTCGGCGGTCGGGCGAATTCAAAGTTATTACGAAATCGCAATCGAACATAACAGTAGATAGCAAAAGCAACAGCAACAGCAGCACACACACACACACACAGTTGCAAAGATAGGCAAATCGAAATAAAATAGAAAAACAAATAGAAGAAAAGCAACAAAACAATGTTTCGAGTGCGTTCAGCACTTAAATTCTGATTTTTATTTTATTTATTTATTTTGGAAATGGAATTAAATTCAAATATTAAAATTATAGATACAATTCATACATTTAAGTAAAACTATATGATATAATACTATATACTTTAAGAAATAAACAAAAATATTTGATTATAATATTAACAATATTTTTTAAAAGTGAAGATTACAACTTTGCAGTTTAGAAAAAAAAACAGAGCTGAATGCGTCCATTAACGATTAACGATTCACTGCAAGCAGCAGCAGCAGAAGAAGAAGTAGCAGCAGCGACTGCCCAAGCGAATGCCCAGAGAATGGCGTAAAGCATAAAAACAAAGCGAATAAGCGTAGAACAAAAGTTGGCCGCAAGCAGCAAAATAGAAAAGAAAAGCCAAAGAACCTAAGAAAAAGAGTAGCAGGCAGAACTAAAAACACACACACAAAGATACAAATGAAGTTTTATTTCGTTCTCTTGGTGAGAGAGCCTGGAATCAAGCTGGTATTTTTTAAGATGACGGATATTAATCTCTCGGGTTCCTTCATTTTACTCTCTCAAACTGTCTCTCAATTTTCTAGCATAAAAATTCTTATTGCTTTTTTGCTTACCTTATTTGCAGTTCCTTTTGGCAGCTGCTTCGCTGCATTAGTTTAGTTTATCACACAAAAGAAAAGAACGCGACGCATGCGCAACTTGCAACTTTGCAATAAATTCCAAATACAAATTCTAATTGGAATTTGAACCCCGCAAAAACGAGGGTTTGCTTCTTCTTCTTCTTCTTCACTCTTCCTCACTCTCACACACTCACAGATAGAGCGAATTTGTCGCCCTCACACACACACACACACACAAGTGCACGCACTGCATTGGTTTTTTTCTTTCTGCATTTGTTTATGTATATATTAATATGTGTGTGTGTTTATTTTCAATTTCTGTTGTTTATGCTTTAATTTAAACTGTATTCACTTTTAATTTATTTACAAACATCATTTCATTTGTTTTACTTTTTGTTGTTTGCGGCACTTTATTTCCGTGCACATGCACTTTGTCGACACTAATACACACGCACGCACGAATGACTTCAATACACACATACATAAATACAGATGAATGCATGTAAAACGGCTTTTTATATTCACTGATGTTTCATTGAGATTTTTTCAAGTATTAAAACGACACTTGCAATTGCTGTTGCACATTTACAATAAAAACTAAACACTTAACACTTTTTAGCACACGCGTCGGCGGCCATTTGTTTGAAAATATACAACAACAACAACACACATTTGACGCGAAAAACGTCCGTAGCCGCGTCTGAACCGCTCGATGTTGTTTTTGTTTATGGCGCAAACTAGGGATGCTAATATCGTATGCACATCGGTATATGGCAAGTGCATCGATTTTCACGATACTTATCGATTACAATACAAGGCGCGCATATGTTAGATAACATGATGTTAAAGCGAAGTGGTGCAGCTTTATCCACTGCAACATTAACAGACTCTGTTAAGTCTGGTATGAAAAGTCTATAAGAATACTTATGTGGATATAAGTATGTTCAAGCAATATGTAAAATGAGAAGCCTATAAAATGAAGCTGGCGCTGTTAGGAACATCAACTGCTAATATTTGTAATCGATAGTATGTACGTTATAACACTGAACTGTAACACAGGGCTGCCACATCGATAGCTTATCGAATAAGCCATCGATAGTTTGGAGCTGGCATTGTTTGTGGACAAAAGAAAATGTAGCCGAAATAAATTAAATCCAGTTAAATTAATTTAGACCAAGCATGTATTAGGCCAAGGATTAAAATGCACTGTCGCATCTGGCGAGTAGGCGTGGCAGCCGCAGTAGCAACAGCATCTAAATGTCAAACAGCTGTACAAAGTCAACAGTTACGTAACGGCTGCCGAAAACAGCTGTTACGCTACTCACACACACGCACACATAGATACTCTCGGTACTCGGCCAGCACAATCATGAATTCGTATTGCAAGGAGCTGGTCCTCATGGATTATGATATCATCGGATTCGATCTGGATGGCACATTATTGCGATATAATCTGGTGGAGATGACCAAATTGATATATAATGTGCTGAAACAGTATCTTGTGGATCAGAAGGGTTTTTCGCCGGCATTGCTAACAAAACAACTGGACATGGATTTCCTCCAGAAAGGATTAATGCTGGACGGACCCAGGGGTAACATCTTAAAGCTGAGCAATGAGGCAACTATTTTGCGTGCCTCCCATGGGACCCGTCTCCTGAGTGATGATGAAATCGTTGCCACTTATGGGGCAGCCAGAAAATGGGATGTGGCAACGGCTTTCTACAATGATCCGCTGTCCACGTGGAATGGTCCGGCGGCGGAGCAGATGCGCACGCTCCTCGATTACTTTGATATGCCCAGCGCATTGGTATTTGCCCAGGCAGTGGATATAGTAGATAAAGACAGCACTGCTCGCGGGGATTACCAAGTCTGGCGGGATCTTCATGACGCACTCATGCATAACTACAACAGGGATAACTTTAACAACAACCAGAGTCTCTATTTCAATGCCATGCGCGCGGAACCCCAGCGCTATGTACTGCCCAGCAGTCCCAAATTGCTCGCCTGGCTGCAGCAGCTGCGCGGAATGGGCAAGAAGCTATTCCTCCTAACCGGCTCCAACATAGACTTTGCCAACTTGACAGCCACGCAAGCGCTGGGTGCGGATTGGCAGCAGCAGTTTGACTTTATTGTTACCTATGCCAAGAAGCCGGGTTTCTTTACGCTCCAGCGTCCGTTTATGCGTGTGGATGTGGATGCCCAGCAGGAGCTGCCCGGCAGCGAGCTGAGTCTGCAGGCAGAACTGCAATCGGGCGATGTCTACTCCCAGGGCAACTGGCATCAGTTGCACCAGACGATGGCCAGGCAGCTGCACAAGGATGTCAGCGAGGCACGTGCTCTTTATTTTGGTGATAATATCATACAGGATATCTATACGCCGGTCAAGCATCGCGATTTCGATACGGTGGCCATTGCCGAGGAGCTCTTCCTGCTGGAACAGTCCGATTATCCCTTCAAAGCGGTGCTGGCATCCAAATTCTGGGACTCGTACTTCATCAGTGGCTGCACGCCAACTTTATGGTCAGCCTTCATTGCCAACTATGCACAAATCTGTGTCAGCTCCATGGAGCAAATGGCTCAGCGGGCGCCCACGGAGCGGCTCGTTTGCACCAATGCCAATGGCTTCTATCCGGCGCTGCCGAAGCAACTGGAGTGCGGCAATCTTACCACCTGCTGGCATGGAGGCAATGTCTCATAATCCTGTCAACAAAATACATGCTCTAAAGCTGGCTAAAAACAAACTTGCTGCTTTCCAAATTCAATCTACATGTAAATTGTTGGCATCCAAATTCTAAAACGTACAATAAACTAACTTGATATATATATATGTATAAATATATATATATATACTATATAATTCCACAACTCAGGCTAGTTTCATATAAGCAGCAAATTTTCTATAAAATTTACGAATGTACAAAGTTTAAAGCTTAAATTAAATTAAGTTTTGTCTACTAATTGAATGGAATGTTTTTAAAATACAGTCAAGTCGTAAATTAGGAAAACTTCGGATTTAGAGGTGTTTCTAATTTCAGTTTAAAAGTCCAAGTTCCCCATATATACAAAATGATTAATCATTATATTTAAAAAGTTAATTTAACTAACTTTTCCAGAAGGATACCAATTTCAAGCTTTTTCTATAGACAATTAAATATTATAAACGTTAAGAAATAAAAGCTTAAAGCTTAAAACACAAAATAAAAATCTAAAAATTAGCTTATTTTATACTTAGTATTCACTGTTTAACTAACTTAAAACAATTATATTTGTATTTTCTTAAATAGCTACAATTAAAACATTTATATACAATATAAAAAAATAATCAATTTATTCATGCAATATTTAATAAAATATTTATATGCGGCCTTAAAAATTGCTGATTCTTAATTTCTGTTAATTTCCATAAAGATAGTTATTAACAGAGTATTTTTACTGTGCGTGAAAGTTGGGAATTATAACAGCTATAAATTTGATATATCAATTAACCTACACCAAATGTTTTTTTTTTATAAATATATTATTATTTGTGACAAATTATAATACAAAGCAACGATTAATAATTAGTGAGGATTTGACTATTGACAACGAATTTAGACAATGCGCTCCACGGCCATGGCGATGCCCATGCCGCCGCCAATACACAACGAGGCGATTCCTTTGCGTCCGCCGGTGCGCTCCAGAGCATAGAGCAAGGTGACCAGGATGCGTGCGCCCGAGGCGCCAATGGGATGCCCTAGTGCTATGGCACCGCCATTAACATTAACCTTCTTGGCATCCAATTCGAGGCACTGCAGCACAGCCAGAGATTGTGCGGCAAAAGCCTCGTTCAGCTCGTACAAATCCACATCGTGGAGGCTCCAGCCGGTTTTGATTAGCTGCAATGAGGTATAAATATTATTATTATATAAATAAAAAGCAACAACAATTAGTTAGTTATAAATACCAATGCTTGGACAGCGGTAACTGGACCCAGACCCATTAGTTTGGGCTCAATGCCCGTTTGCGTCCAGCCGACAATCTTGGCCATCGGTTTGAGGTCGCGTCTCTTCATCTCCTCGCCGGACATGAGCAGCACCGCTGCGGCGGAATCATTTATGCCGGACGCATTGCCGGGCGTGATGGTGCCACCCTCCTTGAAGGCGGCACGCAGCCTTTGCAGGTCGGCGTAGTTGCTGTTGATCTTGTTGTGCTCATCCTTGTCAAACTGTCGCGAGCCCTTGCGCTCCTTGATCTCAACGGACACAATCTCGCTTCTGAAGTAGCCCTTGAATTGAGCCTCCTCCGCCCGCAGCTGCGATTGCACGGCAAAATGATCCTGATCACAGCGACTTATATTATATTTCTCGGCGAGATTCTCGGCCGTGATGCCCATGTGAATCTGTTCCATGGCATCCGTCAGGCCATCATGTACCATGGAGTCCACCAGCGTGCCGGGGCCCAGTTTAATGCCCTGCCGCAGACTCATCAGATGAGGCGCCAGGGACATGTTCTCCTGCCCGCCGGCAACAACAATCTGCGCATCTCCACTGCGGATCGCCTGATAGCCCAAAACAACAGTTCTGGAGAAGATTATGCGTTAGTTATCATTGTCTGGAGAGAGGAGCTGATATACCCACTTGAGACCGGAGCCGCAGAGCATATTGATGCCGTAGGCGGGCACCTCAATGGGCAGACCCGCCTTCAGAGCAGCTTGCCGGGCCGGATTCTGACCCTGGCCAGCAGTCAAAGCCTGTAAAGAAAATTAGCATTAAATAGTTGCCGTCATTTACATAACAAATTAAGCTCATTTTATGCAAGCAGGCGATAAACGATAAAAGCGTGATATTGTCGAGAGTGAACGACTACTTAATACCCTGCAGGCAGCTAGGAATTGATATAGCTAAGTATACTCTATGAAACAAAAATTGTTTCTTAAATAACTTTTAAAATTATGATCTGATAATTATAAAATTTGCAGGCCACATCCCAAAAATCAAAACTAATACCCTATATTTATTATTATTTATTCTTGGGTGAAATTATGCAAAAAGTGATGAAATTTGTATCTTTATAAGAAGCAATGACAAAATTTACAGTTACTAACTTTTATAAAATTTGAGATTAACTAAAAAAATGGGACCTGGAATCGATATTTATCGATTTTAGGAAAACTGGCGTTATTTAAAATGTAAACTCATCTTTTAGCTAAAGAATATAAATAAATGTTTGCCTGTTACATAGATGTTTACTTTATCAACATACCCCCTGCTACTAATTACAGGGTATTTGCAAACAATAGACTTTTGCCGATAAGCAAACAATTGGGAATTTTTGATATTTTTTTACCTGCCCCATGATAACTTCATTGACTTCCTTGGCCTCGACTGTGGCCCGCTTGAGCACCTCTTGGATAACGACGCTTCCCAAATCGGATGCCTTTAGTTTAGAAAGTGATCCATTGAAGCTACCTAAAAAAAAGAGAAAGTTTCACATTTATTTAAACAATATTACATCAGAATTCAATGGAATTGTGTTGTTTGTGCTTACCTATTGGCGTACGCGCTGCAGAAACAATAAACACGTCAGACATGGTTATATTTTTAGCGTGTGTTTACACTTTAAGTGATAATTAAGCAATAAATATAGTAAGCTGAAATAATCGAGAGCTGTGGCGAATTTCGGCGCGCTGAAACAAATGCATTCGCCGCGGCGAGCTGAATGTTCACAATGGTATTCGCCGCAGTGATAGGTAAATACTTGCAATGTATCGATATATGCGATAGTTACTGTTTGTTAAATTTGAATTTAAGAAGTTGTAATTTTACTCAATTTTTGACGATGTGTTGGTTGGCAAACAAAGTATGTGTGATTGATCAGTAAGAATTTTATTAGTATTGTTGTTCTGCAATCGTAAACATAATAATGCATATATTTATTATCGAAAGGAGCAGCTTATACACTGAATTCTTTATTATTATTATTAATACTACAAAAATGATATTTACAAATTAAGATCAAAATTGTTAATTGAATAATTAAATTAATTTTTAATCAAATAATTAGAATGGAATACCACCATACAGTGTTAATAAAATTTTACTATCGCTACTTGAGAATGCATAGAATTCCATCGATACTAACGATAGTTTGCTATGATTTTTTTGAGAAAGCTATCGATGTGCTATTATATCGATACGGTATCACAGTACACAGAAAATTATTTTTTGCTGAACAAAAAAAGAAAAGAACGCACAAAATAAGAACAAACGGACGCCCAGCGAACATAACTGTTTTAGATTAGAGTTGCAGACGATAGAGAAAGGGGGAGAGAGAGTCAGTGAGAGTGCCTACAGCAGCAGCAACAACAGCAACAGTCACAGCAGCAACAACAACAGCAAGCGCCACCCTAAACGAAGACAACAACAACAGCAACAAATATGCAGGCGATTAAATGTGTTGTTGTTGGCGATGGAGCCGTGGGTAAAACCTGCCTGCTGATCAGCTATACAACAAATGCATTTCCCGGCGAATATATACCAACCGTATTCGATAATTACTCCGCCAATGTGATGGTGGATGCCAAGCCCATCAATTTGGGCCTTTGGGATACGGCCGGACAGGAGGATTACGATCGACTGCGTCCGTTATCGTATCCGCAAACGGACGTGTTTCTCATTTGCTTCTCGCTGGTGAATCCGGCCTCGTTTGAGAATGTGCGGGCCAAATGGTATCCGGAGGTGCGTCATCATTGTCCCAGCACACCCATCATTCTGGTGGGCACCAAGCTGGATCTGCGTGATGATAAGAACACCATTGAGAAGCTGCGCGACAAGAAGCTAGCGCCAATTACCTATCCCCAAGGATTGGCTATGGCCAAGGAGATTGGTGCCGTCAAATATTTGGAGTGCTCGGCGTTGACGCAAAAGGGTTTAAAGACCGTTTTCGATGAGGCCATCAGATCGGTGCTGTGTCCCGTTCTCCAGCCCAAATCCAAGCGCAAATGCACACTGCTCTAATTTTAAGAAACACACACACACACACACACACACACAACAAACACAACACAACAAACACCCACATTGTATTTGTATTTGTCGTCAAGTCTATTTAATAACGTAATAATTATTAACTAATAACAATTATGTAACTTAAGCACACGGAGAGAAGTAGTAACCAGCAGTCATCCTGCCAGGATGTAGTGTTTTTTGCTTTGTTTGTAACTTGCCCAACTCGAAAAATCATTTGGGCCTAAACCGAATTTTCTACTAACTTTTTTCACTAGTTTTGTTAAACGTCTTTTTGTGTGTTTTTTTTTTCTGTTTATCACAATATTTTCTTCAATATTTGAACTAATTTCAACCATGTGCATTAATTTGAACTAAAAGTTAATTAAAAATTAATGTTGTAAAACCAAAAAAAAAAGAAAACAAAATAAGAATCCCTTACAGTGGTTGCTTGACAAATAGAGTATGCTGCTATAAGTTGTATTTTTCTAGAATAATATGATTTACATTAAATAATTTCCATTTAATAATTTTCGATTCGATGCTAATTTCTCCAAGTTCTAATTATCGAGCAACCACTGTAATAGAATGAAAACTGAAAGGAGCCGAAATGCCGAAACATTTAAAATATATATATATGTTCTTGGGCCGTCTCCTAATCTAGATGATTATTGGATGATGGTGAAAGTTAAAAGATAGATGCAGCCAGTAAAAACGTTCCAATTACAAAAGAAATGCAACAAATAATTACATTAATAAACATTCTATTTAGATGTTGAATTAAATTGAAGCAAGGGAAGATTAGGCATGAATTGCAGCTAAACAAATACACACAGACACACACACATACACATACACATAAAAATGTAAAAGAAAAATAAATAAACAGTCACATAAATGTTTGATGTACGGAATGCAAAAAAAATTCTAAATGCAATTTCCATACTTGTGGAACTGATTAAAACTTTTAAAACAAATTTGCTAGATCCAGGAGCTACACCTACATATATATATATATATAAGATAATGTCCTTCGTATACTATGTACATGTACTGATTTAAAATACACACAATGCAAACACAAGAAGAAAAACAAAAACAAAAACTGAAACTTTGAATACTTTGTATTTTAAATATTCAAGAAACGGGCAAAAACCCGAGAAAACCGAAGCAAATTAATTACATACATATAACATAAATGTGTCAATGGAAGTCAAATAAAGCATACAAAAATATTTCAAATAATCTTGAGTAACCCTAATGCATGTCATATATATTTATATATATCAGCAATTTTCTCTCTCTTTTGGGTTTTCAATTTCAACATTGGGTTTCATGTGAAACTCAAGTGCTTATCACAGCAAAACAGACGGAATTGAAAACCAAAATATGAAATCAGCGCTTGGGATTTGATTTAGCTGTTTGTTGTTGTTGTTGTTGCTGGAATGTTCTCGCAGCTGGAAATTAATCGGGCACAGCGGCAACAAGAACAAAAAAAAGCATTTTTATGTTTATGTTATAGAGGCGTACTCGATGAGTGTGTGTGTGAGTGTGTGTGAGAGAGGTGTGTGTGTGTGTGTATCTGTGTGGGATTTTCGTCTGCCCAGATGACGTGTCCATAAGCAGAGCAATGCGGCTGGACCAATCATTTGAGAGGCTGTGCAGCTGACGTGTATGTTTCCATACGCACATCAATTGAAATCATATCAAATTAATTGAAATACATAGCACTTGTAGTTAAGTCTGTTATAATGCACTTGTTCTCTTTTTGAGATTTGTCTTAGGGGCTATAAGTATTACAATTTATTTGGCATTCGAGTTGGGCTTGTTTTTAACCTAAAGACTTGTTCGTTTTCCTTGGCCCCGCTCATTAAAACTCATCGTGGCGGGCGAGTGCTTCACCAAAATCGGTGACCTGGGAGCCCACAAAGACATCGTATTTGTCCAGCACTTCCGCCTTGGTCAGCTGCTCATCGTGATCCGTATCCGCCTCGAATATCAAATGCTTGGCCTCGCTGGTCGCATGATCAAAGTCATTGGGCACAATCCATTGGCGGATTTCCGCCTCATTCAGATAGCCATCGTTGTCCAGATCGCGATGATTGGAGAAGGCCTCACGTTCGCTGAGCACCCATTCGGGCTCCTCCTCATTGGGTTGCGAGGGGCGGTACATGTCGCCGATGTACTCATCCACTGAGATTTTGCCATCCTTGTCCTTGTCCAAATCCTCGGTGGTCTCCTGCAGCACCACATCACGCATGGTGGGATGCTCTTCGGGATGCAGAAATGCGGTGAACTCCTCGCGAGTCAGGGAATCATCCAAATCCTGATCGGCAACAGCCCAGCGGCGGCGATCACGCTTCAGCATGCTCTTGTAGGAGATGCCTAGAGGGAATTGGAAGTGGATTAGAGGGATCATTTAAAAGAGTTGCTGCCTGTGCTTACCATGCTCCTCCTGCTCCAGTTCCTCCTTGTCCAAAGCATCCATAAAGCCATAGATGCTCTTGCGATACGTTTCCCAGCTAATGGTGGCATTGTTGTCCGGATTATGCTGACGCCACAAGCGACCCACATCCTCCTCGATATAACGACGTTGAGTATATTGAATCCAGGCCTTCAATTCAGCCAGGGTTACAAAACCATTCTTATCTTCATCGATGCGATCCACAATCAAACCAAGCCGCCGCTGGCTCTCCTCCGGCGAGAGTTCATCGAACGTTTTGGCCTCGTCGGCGCCTAGGAAAGCTTCGTGATCAAACTGTGGATTGTGTTCATCTCCATCGAAATGTTTTGCATGCAGCGAATCGTGTTCCAGTGGATTATGTGGCAGTTCACCAGGTATACTGGAGGCAGCCGCCAAACTTAACGCTGCGGCAGCAATAAGTAAAATTATTCCACTTGTCATTTTTACTCCGACCAGTGAAAGTCGTCGTCCGTTCGCTTTGAGTATTCAAACAAAAGTAATTCGAGTCGAGGCACAAATGTCATACTATGATGCCAAAGTATCGATAGTTTTTGAATTGTGTGTGCAATAGTGCTGCGACTCTGTGTCTATCGACAGTCGATAAATATCGCATCTGAGTAACGATGGCGTTAGAGAGGATAAGCAAAGACTAATACCGTTATTCGACGTTGCAGAGAAAGACCGCGCATTTCTTCACAATTCGGCGCGCGTTCGGCTGTTTGTTTTGTTAAAGTGATCAATTATATTAAAAATTAAGTGTTTAGTGAAGAATTGTGCATATAGATAACATATAAATGTATATGATAATATAAATATAGCGAGAAAGTGATTTGGCAAGAGTGTAAGCACTGTGGTGGGGGCTGTAGGTGCTCCGATGCACTTTGGAAGGCGGGGGGCGGTAGAAGGAGAAGTTAAAGTTAAAACAACAACAATAGTTGCATGGAAACTTGCCAGGTAAGTAGACAAGCTTATTTTTACTGCCTTTTACTCCAATTGCCAGAAAATTATAGCTAATATTTTAAGAGCAAACCATTTGATCCGAGCAAAGCCGGATAGCAAATATAGTTAATAAATATCAATTTTATTTAGAAAAAAACTTTATTGTTGTGAAAGTTCTCTTTTAGCAAACGGATCAAATACGATCTAGACTAAAAATTCGATCAAAAACTTAACGGAATACTTTATCATATTAGTGACATTATCGTATCGAAATTTTGTCATATTTCTGCAAGGCTATTTAATTTGCTGTAATGTTTGTCATTTATTTTGTTTAAATTTGGTAAAATACTTAGCTATGTTTATCATACAAATACAAATAAATATGTGCAATTAAAATCAAGCGCTATTTACAGTTGGGTGACATTTAATTATTTGTTGCTATCAACTGGCTGCACAGGATCGTTGACATCCTGATTGAGTGAACTGAAATCGCCCGTGTTGCAGGAGATGCTGGGAATATCAAAATTGGAGAAGCCGCGATAGTTGGCCACCTCCGGCTTTAGGGGCGAGGGCAGGAGTACCTCCGTGCCGGGCACATCGCTGTCAATCAGACTATCCGTGGTGGCATCCAGCAGACTAGTCTCCGCCAAGCTGCATTGAATGGGATGCGTGATCTTTCCCTGCACCAGCGGATCAAATTCGTCTAGATTTAACTTGGACTCATCGGCGGCGCTATTCTCGCCGCTCTGATCGGACAAATCAAAGTCGTAGTTGATGTTTGTCAGACCACCCTGGAATTCGTTGCCCAGCATCAGGACATCACCGCTCTCCGATGATTCCTCCAGCAGCGACACCGCATCGAAGGGCGTATAATTGAAGATGGGCGAGGCAAACAGTTGATCCGCCTGCGGCAGCTGTTGATGCAGCGGCGATAGGCGTCCCACAGCGCCAACGCTGGTGTCCTTGAGCGCTAGAGTATGCGTTGCCAGTTGTGAATCCTCTGGTGTACTCAGTCCCTTCTCCTTGCCTCCCTTGGCTGCTGTCAATGAGTGCTGACTAAGTCCGCCACTAAGCAGATTGGACGAATAATGTCCAGCAGCGGCTTCCACGTTTTCCTGCGCCAAGTGAGCACGGGCCTGGCTAATAAGATGCGGTGGCGTCTTAATGGGCAGCAATGTTAGAGGCGCCATAGCCATCACCGTGTCCACCTTTTCAGTCACTTCACGCTGAAACTCAATCAGCTCGCGCTCAAAGTCCTTAATCCCGGTGCTAATAACTGAATTACGTTTCTGCAACTGTTCCATGCTCTTCATGTTCTCCGAGATCAGATGCAGACTCTCGCAGGCGAGCAGCGCACTCTCCCAAGGAGTGCTGAAAGCCTGCTCGCCGGACATCAGTGCCTCAAACTCCTCGGCGTCAATGCTCAGACTCTCGCCGTTCAGATTCTCAATGAAGGCAATGGCCGAGCAGAGATTGGTGAAGTAGTAGCCACCCTCGCCGCTCATCACACGAGATGCGTTCGTGAAGCGATTCACAAAGTTCAAATTGCTGTGCAGGCGCACAGGATTCGCTTTGAGCACCACGAAGATCAGCGCTGGCAGGAAATCATCGGCACTCGCCGGTCCGCCAGTTGAGCGCTTCAATAGCTCAAATATGTGCCGACAGCAGCGCACTGTGCACAGGAGCTTCTCCTGCGGTGAGTAGTACGAATCAATGCCCACCAGCTCCGAGATGGCATTGTACACCAAATCCCGTGCCTCCGCATTCACCTCGTCAATGCTGCAGTCCAGATGCTTCGATGTTATCCAGCTCAATTGGCGTATGCGCTTCTGCACTTTAATATCGCTCTCCTCGTCTGTGGTGAAGTACGGACTGAAAAGGAAGCTTTAAGAGAACTTTTTGTTACAAAAATCATTTTTCGTATGCCAACTTTAAATGTAGAATTAATGAAGGGGTCAAACCATGACTAAAAAGTCTTGGAAGCGTATTTTTAGGGAATTTGACTCACTTGTGATTTTGAGTCATGACGACTTTTTCGAAGAAATCGATGGCACTGTCGCGATCCTCGTTGGTGGCGATCTCGAAGCGTGGATCGTTGTGGACAATATCGGCGAATCTGGTGTAGGCATTCTGGACGAGATCGGAGAGTTCATCCACATTCTTGGTGCTGTTGTTGTTCATGTATTTGCGAATCTCGTGATCCAATCGCTGAATCTCGCTCTTCAGCTTCCGCTTAGCATCGTCCGGAATGCGCAGCTGACGCAGCTGCAGCATAAACTGGCTCTCGGTGGCACTCGGTATGCGGGGCTGTGGCGCCATCGCTGGGAATTTACTCTTCAGCGTCTTTTGCAGCACAGCTGGAACGGTGAACTTCTTTCTGGGCATGGTGCTAGCTGCTGCTGCGGGTGAATCCATCTCCGGCTGCTTCTTGCCCTTAGCACGTCCCAGCGAGAGTGAATGCTGCGGCGAATTGCGCTCCATGGTTCCGCCAGCGGAACTGCCCAACTCATGCTGCTCATGATCCTCGCTGGCTTTCACTGCAAAACAAATGGGGAAGCACAAACTGTGACTAATGGTCCAGAGATAAACTCAGAGTTGCAATTCTCGCGACTTACGCTTTTTCCGCTGCTTATCGTTGCGCTCGCGAAAACATTTCGAGCAGAGTCCATCGAACTGTGTGTTGCCGTAGTAGCCACAGCCCTGACGGCACTTCAGATCTTGCTGACCGATTCGCAGCATCGGCGCACGGTTCGCCATCATTTAACACAGTTTTTGTATACTGTACAACAACTGGGCAGAGTTTTTCGATTGAATGTAAACAGCTGATAGCTGAATAATCGTAGCAAGCAATCGATTGGTATAACGCGCGCAAACGATAGTTCGATAAAATACTAAAATTGTCGGTGGCAAACGCGCTCGATAACGATTTATAACGTTTCTACATTTATTCAATTTTTCAACCAATCCCAAAACATTTTTATTTCGTTTAAAAATATAAAAAACAACACATTGAGTTCTACTAAAATTGTATTTTAGTATATTTTATTGAAATGAAAAACATTTAAATTGCAACTTAGGTTTATTACATTTGAATTTTGTAAAGTCGAAGTGCCTTATATATACCGTAAATCGTATGCATAAAACATTGTTTTTTTCGTTTTAAAATCAAGTATTTTGCAAGACGTTACACATATGGTTTTTTTTGTTTTTAGATTTAGGACGGTTATACACGTAGAATGCAACTCCTGGTATGTATATAGGCAGAATGGGTAGATTTCAAGAAATGGGTACACAAAGAAAGTGAAATGGGTTAGCTAAATGGGTTTCACAACAACAATTTGAAAAAGCTCTGAAAACACATAACTACATTATTATGTATGTATGTATGTACTTAATATACATATCGCTACGACTAGACTACAAAAATTTTCAAGTTGACCTAACTGCTCTACATGTCGATTCATTTACTAACATTTTTTGTGTTGTTCCCAATAACAAATTCATATTTGCAGGCGCAAAATAAATACCCACAAGACGCTTTCTATTTTTGTTGTTGTTTGTATCCAGCTTAATTGACGCGCTCTACAAATGCATTATACATACACTATTCAACTCTAGAAAACTTCTATTAACGCTAATCTAATATCATTCTAACAAAGTCGCTTTTTAGCAGTACAAAGATTTGGAAAAAACCACTTGTTCTTGTGTTTTAATTAGTCTCACAATTTGCTAATACATATTTATCGAAATGCAACCTTGTTTGTATTCGTGTGCTCAGCTACCGTTAGTTACGTATACTTAACATGCTCTTTTCCGTTTTCCTACTCGCTTATAATTCAATTCATTTTTCCCAATTCAACCGTTACAAAAAGTCTCGTGAATAGTGGTTGTTTTTAAACTTAGATTCTAGGCTACTTATGAAGGATGTCTTTGGCTTCCGTTTCTGCTTTGTATGCATCAAGTTTTGAACTCCTATAAGCTATAAAAATGTAATTATCGATAACACGTTTTCAACTTTGGTTATAGCTTTTTGATTAAACGTTTTCCTCTCTTTTGATTAATGTTTTTCATTGTTTTTTTTTTGTGATTTTTACTAGTTTCAAATTCGCTACAAAAGATTTGCTTTGGTAAAAAATTCAAGTCTAACAATTTGCTTCAATAAATTCCTTATCCCAAACTGGACTGCAGCTGGAATCTGTTGGCTGAAGAAACTGGTCAAATACAGTGTACCCTGTGTGTGTTTTGTTTCTTTGTTGGAACTGAATAGTTGTTGCTTGTGTTACATATTAAATAACATTAAAATACGAGTACTTAGGACTTAGGGCTACAAAACGCCGTAGAGCTCTATAAATGGCTGTTCAAAAGTCAGCAAAGTTTCATCAAGTTTTGACCAGCTATTAGGCTTTTCCTTGTTAACTGAAGTATTTCAGGCCCGCAATTAACATGAACTTTTCAATAAACAGCTCCGAGTCCAGCACCTGGGAAATAAAAAATAAAAATGTAATTTAAATATTTTAAAAAACTATTTATAATTTTTATAAATACCGCAATGTGAGCAGCTCTGCCAATCAGCGTATTAGCCGTGTGTGGCAGCGCGTGGTGCACATCGTAGCGGGCTAGAGTCAGCTCCGGCCTGGCCAGTATGGGTGCAATCACATTGTGCACCATTTCCCTACATAGAAATTAAGTTACAACTGTTTACTGGTAGTCAATAAAGGCCTACCTGTAGATTGTGCCCAATGAGGAGCTATCCCGCATCGCAGCCTTGCACAGCTCCAATCTAGCTGAGTGGGCGGGCACATAGCGATCCTGGCTGGAGCCGCAGAGCAGAATGTTGCTGAAATGATGCAGCGTGCTCCGCTGGCTGAGCCGGTAGAGAAAGCTGTTCCTCATGTCTGTGGTGTCCCTCATGCACAGCTGCAGCAGCGAACCCGACTTTTTCCACTTCTGCATGAACCACATGCCTAGAGGAGCGAAGTTTAATTATACACCTTTCGGCTTTATTGGAGCAACTCTCACTTACCCATGTTGACCAAACCGCTGGTGTTGTACAGCGTGCCCAGATGCGGTCCGGAGAGCGAGAGGAACGTGTGCAGGCGTGGCAGCAGTGGACGCATCTGTGGACGCGCCAGGGCGCTGCGTACTATGATGGTGCCCAGGGAATGTGCCACAAAGGAGATGCGTGCAGGATTCAGGCCACAGCTGTCTATGTGATAGAGGATCTCGGACACCAGTCTGCAAGAATGAGATTGGTTATATATAATACTCTTCTACTTTGGTCCACTCACCGATCAGTCATGGTATCAAAGTCGGAGAAGGTATCGCCCTGATTGCGCTCCGACATGAGAAACTCGAGATTGACGCCGGGCAGACCCAGCTCCAGATAGGTGCGCACCAGACGCAGATCCGCCGAATTGCCATCCAGTCCATGGACGCATATCACCAAATGCATGCCATTGGGCGAGAAGGCGCGATATTCATCACTTATATAGAAATAGGGCAACTCCGAGGCCAGCTGCACGTAGTCCGAGTAAATGTTGCCCTGATATTTGATTTGTTTGCGAAACTCCTCGCGACACTTTTCGAATTCCAGCAGTGAGATGCTGGGGCTCGCCTCCTGGGCGCCACCTTGCTGACCCTTGCGCTTGTGCTTGGTGGCGGAACCATTTGAATGCTTTCCACGCACTACAGCTTGCCCCACGGTATTCTCCTTGTTCTCATCCGGTTCCGTAGCGATGCCATTCTCCTTGCACTGATGCTGCGGTGGACGCTTTAGCTCCGCCAGGCTGTGGGATTTGAGCACGGGTTTGTTGCTGAAGATTGCCGGCGTGGACATGGGACGCAGTGACTCATAGATGTGGTACACTGGATTGTCTATGGCGCCAATGGGCTGGCGTTCCTTTAGAGGTGGTGCGGCTGCATGTACCACATGGCAGGGCAAGGATTTGGACTTGGATTTGCTGACTGCTGGAGTATGAGCAGCAGCTGCTGCCGGCGTGGGAGCAGAAACTGGAACAGGAACGGGAGCTGGAGCCGGTTCCGGTGGTGGATCGCGAAACTCATCGGGCGGCGGTGGTGCTACAACCGTTGAAACTTCCTGCTCTTGATCCTGATCTTGAAACTGCTGTGGTGGCGGCAGGCAAACCGCATGCAGTGGCTGCATATCCTTTAGACTGGTGATATCGAAGTCGGATTTGGATTTTTCACCCTTCGAGCCGGCGCCCTTGTGCCGGCTGCGTCGTGGCGGCGGACGCTCCAGATCCTCCACCTCGGTGGACTCACCTGTGGGCAGGCGACGCAGGCGATCCAGCTGGAAACGCGAACGCTCCTTCTTGATGGTCAGCGTCACCGATGAGATCTTCTTGTGCATCTCCTCCTGCTGCTGCTGCTGCTGCTGTCGGGCGGGCGTGCGACTCTGACTGGAGCCAGCGGATTGTCGCTTTCGGGTTGGCTTATGCGGCTGCTGTTGCTGCTGCTGCTCCAGCAATTTCTGCAGACGCAGACGCAGTTGCTCGCCATTGAGACGCGTCTCCAGGCCCATGCCCATGCCCAGATGCAGCTGTGTGTGCCGCTGCTGCTTCGAATGCGGCCCACTGATGCTGGTGATCGTATCCGGACTGGAGATGGCCAACGAGCTGCGGCGACTGCTCACCCAGCCGCTCTCCTCGCTCAACGATGACGTCGAATTGCTGCGCTGCCTGCGCGAATCCGAGTCGAACTCTGGCGGCGGCGCCAGATTGGGCAGCGATTCACTGAAACCACTCGTATTGGGATCACTGCTATTGGTATTGTTCTGGCTATTGGCCGCTGTTGTGGCATCCAGTCTAAAGGGCACACTGCTGGAGCTCAGCAGCTGCAGCTTTTGCATCATGTCGCTCTCCGAGCTGCTCGATTCCTTGCGCAGCGTGCCTTGACCCTGACCCTGACCCTGACCTTGACCCTGACGCAGCATCTCCTTAATGTCGGAGACGCGCACTCGAGCGATCTCCACGGCCCGTGGTATCTGGGAGCTGCTGCTGCGCGGCATCGTTGTGTACTGACTGGGCGGTGGCGGTGGATACGAGTTCCTTGGTGGCACCATGCTCTTTGGCAGCGAGTTGTACACTGAGAAAAAACAAACGTATAATCACTGAATGACTTTTAAAAACGTTTACTGCTCAGATAGTGCAAGCAGAACTTTAAAGGATCAAAGTGAGTAAGTATAATATATCCGAAGTCTTCCAAAAAATTTGGAATTTTAATTAATGAAAATGTCTAAAATTATATATTTAACTAAAATTATTTCTTTGTTAATTCTTAATTTTTAAAATGTAGTTTTAAAATAAAATTTTTTAAAAAAATACTTTTTAGAAATATTCCTCTTATTTTGGGCTTCAAAAACTTACGTGTGATTTGTTTGGTTCGCTCAGTGTGGTTCGATTGCTGGCTCTGCGGCTGCTTGGGTGGATTGAGCAGCTTGATCTCGTGCAGATAGTCAAATTTGTTGGCATTGCCATAGCGCTGCCGGAACTCGCAGATGTTCCGCATCAGATCATCGGCATGCAGGCGAGCCAATCCTGCGGGCAGCGTGCTGTAGCTCACCTGACGCGGATTGCAGGTGGGCGCCAGCACAGGAGTCTTTGCTGTGGTCTTACAGCCATCGAGCTGATCGAGTGATTTGCTGTGGCGCGTTGGTAGCGTCGCCTCGTTGCCTTCTACGTCCAGATCCTCGAGCAGTCCAGTTACCGAATGCCGGGAGAGATTGTGACGCGGTACAAGTGGCGGAGGAGCTGACTCCTTGTTTTTGCTGCTGGGCGTTATGGTCAGGCTGGCCTGGAGCACCTCCCCGCCCAGCGCAAAGCGTGGCGTTACCACGCACTTGGCATGCGGATGCGCCGGAGCAGTGCCATTACCCTGCGGGTAATCGTAGTCAAAGTGACAGGCCAGGCAATCCTTGGTGCCGTTTAGACTGCTGCTTGAGTGCGTCTTATCGGCCGGCAAGGCTTTCTGTTTGCTGCCCGCCGTCGAAGACTCCTCCAGCTGTGGATCACTGCCGGATCTACGTTTCGTGTAGCTGGCACCCGGCACCACATAGCGATCCTCGAAGATCAGCGGCAGCGACGCCGCATCCCCATCAATTGGCGTACAGTGCACGGGCAGTGGCGGCAGCGATTGCAGGTAACGACTGCGTCGCGCCAGCTCCGCTATGCCGGCATAGCCCTGACAATGACCCGGACTGCTGTTCACCTCCTGGCAGCCGGCGGCTGCGTGTCGCGGCTGCTCCAGCACAAAGAAGCCCTCGGCAAAGCGGCGTACCCGCAATATGTGATGCTTGCGGGCTAAGAGTGTGTGCACCGCTGTCGAGGATCGGGAGGCGAGGAGCACGCGACGCCACCAGAAGATGCTCTCCGCGCAGAGTTGAGCTATGTCCGAGTTGGCCAGCGTGGCAAAGTCATCCTCCGCCTCGAGTAGCTGCAGAAGACAAGGTATGGATAGAGAATGCCTGACTGGCAGATACCCTTCCCCTGATGGAGCACAGCTTACCTTGGCCTGGTCCAACAGCTGCTGCAGTCGCTCCCCCGTATCATTCTCCCTCAGTGGCGGAGAGCCAATCTGCGAGTTGATGCTGGGCGGGAGCACCGTGCTGAACTCATTGAGAGTCGCCTTCAGCTGTTCAATGGCCCCTAAAAGCAGGCAGCAGATATCTCGATGGATTTGACGGGACTGCAGCAGACGACCGTTGGGGCCGCCGCTGCACTTGGTGGTGCCGCCAATCTGTGGGCCAAAAAAGACCGCCTCGAGTGGACCGGGTGAGGAGTTGCCACGACAGCTCAGCTTGCCGGCGCTCCAAGGCTTCGAGCTGCGTGGCGCACTGCAAGTAAGATCGAAAATGATCAGAGAGATCGATAAAAAGTGAACAAATTACAGTCCTTACATCACACACACATACACATATAGAAAGCGCTGCTAAAGTGGCGACTACACCAACTACGAGTGGAATGAAAGTAGTTACCGTAACGGATGTTAATCTTACCATAACTTGATATATGAGAACATGCTTTTCCTGTACCGGAACCCATCGATTGTCGTGTGTCAAAAGTTGTTCCATTGGGTTTCGATTGTTTATTTGTTTATGGGTTTATATTTGGTAACGATTTGGTAACATGTTGAGATTAAAATGTGATTAAAATGTGATGAAATCGATTTAAGGGCAATTCAAAATTCGTTTGGTTTCTAGTTTGTTCAACTATGATTAAAGTTTGTATTTAAATGAAATGGTTTTAAAGCTAATAAATATATAAATGAAAGGAAAAACTTTGGAAAACTAAAATTACTATAAAACTGACAGATATTCAATATAATATTATGATATTTAAATACTCTTAATAATATATTTGAGAAGCATTTTAACAATGATTATTAAAATGAAAATATAAATAAAAATAATAATAATATCATATATATATAATACCAAATCAAATCAGCAAATTGAAAGTCAAAGGAAGGAAGTCATAAAAAAAGGAAGCCATATAATATAATCTACTTTAAACTTCATCTAATTTTAAAGTATTGAAATAAATTGAAGCGGCCAAAAAATCAGCGCACAGAACCAAAACTCAGTGATTCCTGTTTCAGTTCTGGGGGCTGGGGAGATAATCAGGCAATTTACAGTTCCACCGCTGATGTGGCAGCGAAATGTAATCAAGATGAAAATTCAGTGCCGACACAGGGCCAAGGTCAGCAAGGAATTTCAATTCCAATGGGCCAATCTATTATTCATGGTGAACAGAGTTGAGTGTAACGCACAGTGAAATTCACCCACGAAATTTCTGCTGCGGAATTAATATTTGGTGGAAAATCTTGTTCCTATTATATAAACGCAAAGGCGTGGGCCATTTAAGGGACAAGTTTTTAGCGATACAAAATAGATTAAAGAATTACTTTAGAAACTTTGTCATAGACGGGTTTACGGGGGTAAAGGGGGGGACATATACAAACTTGTGCTGAATCAAACGGCGTAAAAAGTGACTGCGCCATGGCTGGAGTAAGCTTTGAGCTGGCAGAAGTAACAAGGAGGCCACGCCCCTGCCATGAATGCCGCCCATATGCTGCAGTCTGTTGCTTTGCAGTTGCACGTTGCATGTTGCAGTTGTGTCGCCAAAGTAAGCAGGCGGCGCGTTGAAGAAGAAGACAATGGAAATACGAGAGTCATTAAAATGTATGCACACAAGGACTACGATGGACTGGGCAAGGACCCAACTGACAGTAGCAGCAAGGAGTGGGCGTGGCTTTTGTATAATACAGTTGCCAGCCAGCTGACGGAGGGGCCTGCCTGTCTCTGTGCAATTTTAATGAGTTGGAAATGATTTGTGCGGGTAATACTAAGCTCAGGACAGGACCGGACCGGACAGGAGGACATGAAGGCGCTGCCATCAAGCAGTAACTGTAAAAAAAGTATATATGACTATCAACGTTGACATTAGAGATCATGTTGTCATCTCAACTTTGCATGACACATTCCCAGACCCTGGACACCCCCGCATCCCGCATCACTCACTTGATGTATGGCTGATGCAGAGCCACAAGACTGGCGTGGATGCCCACACTGATGGCCGCCAAGTGGAAGTAGTCGAACAGCACGGGCAGATGATAGTGCAGACCGCGTCCCGGATGAAAATTGAGCTGCAGATTGCGGGTGGAGGCCAACGTCAAGTTGCTGGTGCCATTCTGTTCGCCAAACCACAATTCCAGCTGCAATGAGAACTCGGCTCGTTCGATAGACTCCTTCAGGTGACGGCTGTCGACTGCAGAGAGAGAGAGAGAAAGACACAGAGGGAGAAACAAAGCAAGTCTGAGGTTAGTTGGGAAACTTTATTGAATGTTGTCATATGTTCATGTCGAGTGCCAAATCCCCAATGCACAAATACTTAGTTGAGGCACTCGCAAATCTTGCGTGCAAACATATTTCTAGTTATTCGCTGGCTTTTGTTAGGGGGTTTGTCTTGGGGGGTAGTTGGAGTTGCCAGCACCAAGAACTTGATTATTGGTTTTCACTTAAGCCCCTAACATAAAAGCCATGTCGAAATGAGTTAACGCATTTCATATTGTGCTAGGTAAGCTAGTCAATATACTATAATTTCTGTAGGCCTCTAATAAATATTTAATATTTCCATGTACAAATATTTCTAGTTTATGAAAGTCCTATTTTTCTACAAAAAAAATAGGGTATAAAAATAACTGCGTAGAAAAATAATATTATTATTCATAGCAATTATCTTTTCCCAGTCATAAAATCTAGAAACAAGTTCCTTTTGCTTATAACTTAGTTACTGTTAGTATGTTTCTAATATATATAAAATATTTCCATATATAAATATTTCTAGTATATAAAAGTCATATTTCTCTATAAAAAAGAATAGGTACAGTCATAAAATCTAGAAACGAGTCCCTTTCGCTTATGACTTAGTTACTGTTAGTTAACTGTTAACCTAAGAAGCTTACTCATAAATTTACCATAAAAATTTCCGCGAAAAATCTATAGATTTGCTAATTTTTCACGACCCCAGTCAACATTGATTATTGGTTTTTGCTTAAGCAGTCGCTATGGTGACCACAAACTAGTTCCTCATAGGTTAACTCAGTTAATATTATGCAACGTTGAGCTAATCAATATATCTTGCAAATTGCTTCATAAATTCATCAACGAATTCACGGAAACTAACAGTAAATCTCATTACAAATACGGTTCGCAGTGCTCAAGCTGACCACAGTCCATATCCTTGCTGCCGCTGTCATTTAATCAAATTCAATTCACTTTACACATCGATGCGCCTTTATGGCCAGGATGGCAACCAATACACACGTGTGTAGCAGCTGTCCCCCCTTTTCCCCACCGCCTCTCTATGCTTGGTTGCAAGCTCACCTGTGTAACATAAAATTCATTTGTTTTCATAAAACGGGGATTTGTGCGGCTAAAGCTGAAGCTGACTTCAGTCTGCATTCAATGGCAATAAAAACGAAGAAAACTTTCCCCACCTAATGTCTGAGATTTGCTTGGCCTCCTTGGGCATTACTCATACGCCTGGTGTGACAATTGCTTGACAGCCTTTCTTGCCATCGTCCTCTCTTTCTTCTTTGTTTTTGTGTGTGTTTTTCTTCTTCTTTATTTTCGTTTATTTCTTGTGGAATATTTTAAATGCTGAGCTCTTTGAGACGAGTGCGTGGCAAATCCCCTGGCATATCTCAGCCTCAGTGTCGGACTCGGCGCTTGTGGCATGCTTTATAATGCTGCGTTGCCGGTGACAATTTGCAACACGCGCTGCAGTTTGCAACAGCTCAAACCTGAGACACGTGTAAAAGAGATAAATTGCAGAGCTACTCAAAGCGAACAGTGGAGGTGTTTTTTTTTTTTTTTTTTTTTTTTTTTTTTTTTTGCCTTTCTTAGGCACCCTAGAAAACATCAAGAGCAGCAAAAAAGCTGTCAAGTAAAAGTAACTTTTTGTTTTGCTGCGGTTTTGTTGCCAGCCACTTCACATGGTAACATTGCTGTTGTTGTTGCTGTTGTTGGTGTGTATACAAGTAGCAGGACCCGCACTCACAAGCTTAGCAAAACTTGTCCAAATGAATTAATCACTTTACCCAACAGCCGAGTGGATGATGTTGTTGCATTGTTGTTGCTGCTGCTGCTGTTGTTGTTGTTGTACATGGGCAACAGCCAACAACAACAGCAATGTGTCAGAGAACATGAGCACAACACATGGCAAAGGCAGCCAGTCAGCCAGGGAGTAGCTGCTCGGGTATCTGATGAAGTCGGGCAAGTGCTCATCAGCATCGCATCAGCATCAGCTATAGAAATGCTGCTTATGTGGCAGAGGGGTGAGGTGGGTATTAACCGGGGCAGACAATGCGATTGAAATATAAAGTAATCACTAAGCCGCAACTTGATAAAATGTACAGTTGCTATCAACTAACAGGCAGCATATTCAATTAGTTATTATCTTTGCGTCTATAGTTAAGATTTCTTCGTATTATATTTTAATGCTGTGAGGCGTCATAGTTTAACACATATACCGTTATATACATAGCACATAATACAAATTTTTATATGATATTTTGCCTTGCAGAAACTAGAATTGGAACTGCGTCTAATTAGGTGAATATATAGTTAATAATGTTTTAGTTTAATCAAATGATATATGCTATAACAATCTATATACAAAAGTGTTCCGCAAACTATTTTTAAGTTTCCATCACTAAACATTTTATAGTCAAAACCCCTCAAATGCTCTTATTTATTGCTATTTTTTTGGATGCTTAATAAATTTGGTATATAATAAATATTTTCACTTACGGTTTAAAATAATATCATTTGTCGTTTCATGTGTTTTATTTTATTACACAACGCTCGTAAGCATAAAACTAAATAGATATAAAAATAAATATCTAACTAACGAGTGTACATTTTTATATTTTCGTTGTGTAGATTGCGACCAAAACATTTTACCAGCGTTTTTTGCTGTTGTTTTTGTTTTTTACTTATTTTTTTATTGCCATGCCCCCATTTATATGCGCCTTTGGCGTCACCCTGTCCCCCCCCCTACCGTTCGACCCATGGAATTGACTTTCAATTTGCTTTCCATTTTTGCGCCTGGTTAACTTTTTATGCCATTTTCATATTGTCTGTTTTTTTATATTTTCTGTATTTTTTCTTCTTTTATTTTGCCTCATATCCTGGATGTGGGTTTTTATTTTCCTTTGATGTAGGACTAACAGTTGCGGGGCGTGAGCTTGCAAATTCCTTCAAATAAGGCCAATGCAGTGGCCAAGTCCTTTGTGTCCTTATTCTTTCGTTTATTCGTAAATTGAATTTTGAGCAACAAAGTAGCGAAGCGAAGGGAAACTATTTTCTGAAGGGCTGCCAACTTGTCTAACTAATTGCCTTTGTGTGTGTAAATATGTGTGTGCGTCTTAGGTGGCACTTAAAAAGTGGGCGTGGCTGTGCATTCAACTCTGCACAGGCAGGAATGCAGTAAATGCAATTAGAGGACCGATGCCAAATTGAAGTTGCCCATTTACTCAATATATATACCATATATATATATATATAGCTGCGCAGCTGGTGGTCAACATTTTGGACACTTTGGACAGGCGCATTTCCCAATTCCCCGGGCTCAAAAACTTTTGGCCCGTTGACACGCGACCGAGCCAACAAAGTTCGTGCAGCGTCAAGCTTTTGATTTATATATCCAATTGAAGAGTAAACTTTATCTTTGGTCACAAAAACTTTGCCAGCCCACGCCGAGATTTGAGACTACTGGCAATGTCGTGAGGTTGCGACAACTGGCAACAATAACTCACCCAGCAGATGACTGCGAAAGTGTATAACATCGCGTAGCGGCACCTCCTCGTTGCGGTAGAGTATCTGGAAAATGCGCGAGGCGCCGCTGCCATTGATTATGGAGGCGGATGTGCAACTGCCGCTGCCCGGCGCTATGGACGCATCCTCCGGCGAGGGCAGCTCCCGTTCCCGTTCACGTTCGCTATCGCTGGCCGGATCGATTCCGGCTCCGGCTCCGGCTCCATGTCCGTTGACAATCGGTTTGGCGTTGGCCTCGGGTATGCTCGTCTCCACCTGGACGGGCAGGCGGGGCGACACACGCAGTCCGCAGCGCACCTGGTAGAGTCTGCAATAAGTAAGTAAGTGTGGTGGCACATTAATCATCCATTGTAAAATACGCATACGCAGCGTGGTACGCGCACATTAAGCTTAACATAAATGTTATATTGCTGTTTGCGAAAGTGCATACAAAATGTAATTTGAATCTCGTTTTTGCTCCATCGAATTGCATTTATTTATTTAAAATCATGCGTGTATTCCGATTATTATAATAATTCATTTCGCTTTTTCTTTATAATACATTTTAAAAACGTTTTCACCTCATCGATTTCAAATAAATATTTACTCAAAATCTTGCATGTGTTACGTTCAATTAAATAATAACTTTATTATTTATGTTTCAATTAATTTCTTAATTAGTCTACGCAATACTAAAATATTTAAAGATCGCTTTGCTATAATTTTCACCTCGTGCACATAACAAATCGAAACAATGGTTTTTATTTGATTTCAACTAGTTTTTGCTCTTTCTCTCACACGATATGTCATTCTCTCTGTGGGATTGTTTATATTTTTACGCAAATTTCATGCGAGCTTCTTTTTTCGTTCATGTATTTTTAACACACGAGCTGCCCGGCAAAGGCTGCCACCACGCTCGTGCCCCATTTGCCCCTCCACCCTGTCGCAGCTCTGCGCATTGCGTTCGCAGCTCGTTCATCTTCAAGGGTCGCCATCAACGGCAGCTAACAAAAAAAAAGCGCCAACAACAACTGCATAAAATTGAAATCCCATAAACACTTTGCTGACAATTAGTGAGTGCTACGGTAACTGCAAAATGCCACGCCCCCCCACTGTTGATTGCCTCTGCACTCTGCACTCTCTCTCCATCTCCCTCTCTCTATTTGTGTTTCTTTATTGCATTTCGTTCCGTTTGTTTGCCCAACACTTCGTCGGCATTCACTTCTTGTTTCTCTGTAGTTTTAAATATTTAAACAAAAACTAACAATTTATTTTTCAATCATACAGGTGAATCGCACATCGCATTGAGTATATTACGGCATAACGTGTTGAGCAAGTGCAGCACTTGAAAGGTCAGTCATGTGAAATAGGTAATATGGAGAATTGACCCAGTTTTTATTAGTTTCCAAGTTATTTGGCATACTTGCCAACATGTGTACGAGTAATTGCTTCATTTTATGGCTCAGAAATTCATTTGCAATCAAAATTACCAAAAGTTGTTCCAGCTATTCTCAGCACGGTAAAATTGTTGCACACAGAAAGTTTTTAATGCTACAAATAGACCATAAATTTTGAATAGGCTTGAAGGATTTTTTGTTCGATATAGAGTGCCAAATATGTAGAAATATGTGCTTAGCTTAAATTATAAAATCAACTTACTTAGCAATATAAAAATTACGTATACGCACTTTGAAGAATTTTTTATGCACTAACATTTATTTTCAATTCTTAGAAAAATATGTTTTTGTTTATTTTGGGATGCAAAAAATTGTTTTTATGAAATATGTAAACATTTTTTAATTGAAAAGTTTTTCAAATTAAGTTTTCGAACTTCCAACTATTACAATAAGTACAAAGAACCGATGTACAAGCAGTTTACTATTTTTATATTCATGATTATTTTTTCTAAATATTTTGGGTTACAGCATTTAAGTTTCTGTTACTTACCCGCGTTGAAAGAGATCCACATTGAAGAACTTGTGTAGCTCGACGGAAAATTCGATGGTTGCCTGTAGGTCGCCCATGGCAACTGCTGCTCCCGCTGCTGTTTTGGCCCAGTGGCAGTGGCTGCTGGACAACTGCGGCTCAAGTTGTCATTCAGTACGTTGGGCTGTCACTTGGTTCAGTGCGGGGCGTGTGCTGCAGGGAGTGCGACAGATATGAGAATGAGAGAGAATGTGGTAAGTAAGTAGTTGGCACTGGACCCGGTTGGGCCACTTGGAAGCCAAGTTCGATTAGGTTTTGCACAAACCGCGTTCTCAATATTTATTGCATACTATTGGCAGCCAGAGCCATTGATTGGCTCGTAATTGTGCAGAAACTGTGCCAAGTGGGACTTGCAGTGGGGTATAGTGGGTGGGGTTGGGGGGTGTGAGGGATGTTAGCTAACTGCAAGTCAGCCAGCGGCTGAGGTTAGCAGGTCAGCGACAGTCAGCAAAGTAAGGCAGCGAGAAAAGGGAAGCCCGCGACTGTGTCATAAGAATGAGGCCAAAAGCGAAGGAAGACAACAACAACAACAACAACAGTAGCAGCAAAACCCCCGACGACAACAACGGATAAAACTTTTAATCGTCCCAAACAACAAAAGCGTCTTTAATGCTGTTGTTGTTCTGGTTGCTGTGGTTGTTGTGGCTGTTGTTGTTGCTGTTGTTGTTGCTGTTGTTGTTGTTGTTGCTGCTGTTTTACTTGTTGTCAGTCAAGCGCAAAACCCACGAAACGACGCCCACAATAACGTTAATGTGCTGCAGTTAATGCCACAGTCAGTTCTTCTTCTTTCGCCAACACCCGCCCCTAAGCACCACCGCCGCTGGCTACAGTGGGTCACAGGCTGCCCTCGCTTGTTGACACAATGGTAACGGGAAAGTAAAAGACGTTGATGAAAGAGGCGCCGGGTGAATTGTGTCTTTTATGTCAGCCCCATTGTCAATGTGGGTTACCCGTTAACCAGACTGCGCCATTTTCAATAAGAAAAGTCGAGACTAACCGTCTAAGAGACACCCTGTGCATTTTTAGAAAATCGACACATGTCAAAATTGAGTTTCTGAACTTTGAATGAAGGATTAATAAAAACATCAAGCCATGACTAAAGAGCCCTCGAGAATTGAATTCGGAATCGTTTTGGCAAAGTTATGGCAGTTTGAAGTCTGTGAAGGCCAATTATAAGGACTTTGATACTCTCATGTTCACATTGTTGTCATGATTTTTGACAAGAAATCCGAAAATCAAGAGTATCTGAACTTTGAATGCGGAACTGATAAGAAGGTCAAACCATGACTAAAAAGTCCTTGGGAACTGAAATCGGATCAGTTTTGGCAAAGTTATGGCAGTTTGAAGTCTGTGAAGGCCATTTCTGAGCCCTTTGAACTCAAATGTTGTCATGATTTTTGACAAGAAATCCGAAAATCAACAGTTTCTGATTTTTGAATGCGGAACTGATAAGAAGGTCAAACCATGACTAAAAAGTCCTCGGGAACTGAAATCGGATCAGTTTTGGCAAAGTTATGGCAGTTTGAAGTCTGTGAATGCCATTTCTGAGCACCTCGATACTCACATGTCCACATTGTTGTCATGATTTTTGACTAGAAATCCGAAAATCAAGAGTTTTGGAACTTTGAATGCGGAACTGATAAGGAGGTCAAACCATGACTTTAGAGTCCTCGGGAACTGAAATCGGATCAGTTTTGGCAAAGTTATGGCAGTTTGAAGTCTGTGAATGCCATTTCTGAGCACTTTGAACTCAAATCTTGTCAAGATTTTTGACAAGAAATCCGAAAATCAACAGTTTCTGATTTTTTGAATGCGGAACTGATAAGGAGGTCAAACCATGACTAAAAAGTCCTCGGGAACTGAAATCGGATCAGTTTTGGCAAAGTTATGGCAGTTTGAAGTCTGTGAAGGCCATTTCTGAGCACTTTCATACTCACATGTCATGATTTTTGACAAGAAATCCGAAAATCAAGAGTTTCTGAACTTTGAATGCGGAACTGATAAGGAGGTCAAACCATGACTAAAAAGTCCTCGGGAACTGAAATCGGATCAGTTTTGGCAAAGTTATGGCAGTTTGAAGTCTGTGAAGGCCATTTCTGAGCACTTTCATACTCACATGTCATGATTTTTGACAAGAAATCCGAAAATCAAGAGTTTCTGAACTTTGAATGCGGAACTGATAAGGAGGTCAAACCATGACTAAAAAGTCCTCGGGAACTGAAATCGGATCAGTTTTGGCAAAGTTATGGCAGTTTGAAGTCTGTGAAGGCCATTTCTGAGCACTTTCATACTCACATGTCATGATTTTTGACAAGAAATCCGAAAATCAAGAGTTTCTGAACTTTGAATGCGGAACTGATAAGGAGGTCAAACCATGACTAAAAAGTCCTCGGGAACTGAAATCGGATCAGTTTTGGCAAAGTTATGGCAGTTTGAAGTCTGTGAAGGCCATTTCTGAGCACTTTCATACTCACATGTCATGATTTTTGACAAGAAATCCGAAAATCAAGAGTTTCTGAACTTTGAATGCGGAACTGATAAGGAGGTCAAACCATGACTAAAAAGTCCTCGGGAACTGAAATCGGATCAGTTTTGGCAAAGTTATGGCAGTTTGAAGTCTGTGAAGGCCATTTCTGAGCACTTTCATACTCACATGTTGTCATGATTTTTGACAAGAAATCCGAAAATCAAGAGTTTCTGAACTTTGAATGCGGAACTGATAAGGAGGTCAAACCATGACTAAAAAGTCCTCGGGAACTGAAATCGGATCAGTTTTGGCAAAGTTATGGCAGTTTGAAGTCTGTGAAGGCCATTTCTGAGCACTTTGAACTCACATGTTGTCCTGATTTTTGACAAGAAATCCGAAAATCAAGAGTTTCTGAACTTTGAATGCGGAACTGATAAGGAGGTCAAACCATGACTAAAAAGTCCTCGGGAACTGAAATCGGATCAGTTTTGGCAAAGTTATGGCAGTTTGAAGTCTGTGAAGGCCATTTCTGAGCACCTGGATACTCACATGTCCACATTGTTGTCATGATTTTTGACAAGAAATCCGAAAATCAAGAGTTTCTGAACTTTGAATGCGGAACTGATAAGGAGGTCAAACCATGACTAAAAAGTCCTCGGGAACTGAAATCGGATCAGTTTTGGCAAAGTTATGGCAGTTTGAAGTCTGTGAAGGCCATTTCTGAGCACTTTCATACTCACATGTTGTCATGATTTTTGACAAGAAATCCGAAAATCAAGAGTTTCTGAACTTTGAATGCGGAACTGATAAGGAGGTCAAACCATGACTAAAAAGTCCTCGGGAACTGAAATCGGATCAGTTTTGGCAAAGTTATGGCAGTTTGAAGTCTGTGAAGGCCATTTCTGAGCACCCGGATACTCACATGTCCACATTGTTGTCATGATTTTTGACAAGAAATCCGAAAATCAAGAGTTTCTGAACTTTGAATGCGGAACTGATAAGGAGGTCAAACCATGACTTTAGAGTCCTCGGGAACTGAAATCGGATCAGTTTTGGCAAAGTTATGGCAGTTTGAAGTCTGTGAAGGCCATTTCTGAGCACCTGGATACTCACATGTTGTCATGATTTTTGACAAGAAATCCGAAAATCAAGAGTTTCTGAACTTTGAATGCGGAACGGATAAGGAGGTCAAACCATGACTAAAAAGTCCTCGGCAACTGAAATCGGATCAGTTTTGGCAAAGTTATGGCAGTTTGAAGTCTGTGAAGGCCATTTCTGAGCACCTCGATACTCACATGTCCACATTGTTGTCATGATTTTTGACAAGAAATCCGAAAATCAAGAGTTTCTGAACTTTGAATGCGGAACTGATAAGGAGGTCAAACCATGACTAAAAAGTCCTCGGGAACTGAAATCGGATCAGTTTTGCCAAAGTTATGGCAGTTTGAAGTCTGTGAAGGCCATTTCTGAGCACCTGGATACTCACATGTTGTCATGATTTTTGACAAGAAATCCGAAAATCAAGAGTTTCTGAACTTTGAATGCGGAACTGATAAGGAGGTCAAACCATGACTAAAAAGTCCTCGGCAACTGAAATCGGATCAGTTTTGGCAAAGTTATGGCAGTTTGAAGTCTGTGAAGGCCATTTCTGAGCACCTCGATACTCACATGTCCACATTGTTGTCATGATTTTTAACAAGAAAAGTAAGAGTTTCGGAACTTTGAATGCGGAATTGTTAAGGAGGTCAAACCATAACTAAAAAGCCCTCGAAATGAAAAATCTGATCAGTTTTGACAAAGTTATGGTTGTTTTAAAAGTATGAAGAAGAAGAGGGAGCAGCAGCAACAGGGACTCCTGACTAGTGACAATGGAGACGGCATTTGTTAGCAGATCCTTAGACACAATTGCTCCCTAGTTGGCACATTTTTGCTTTAGTTTGTCATTAAGTCTGTCAATATTTGCTCAACAAGAATATGAAATTTCATGCCAAGAATGCGAAATGTGAACGTTGGATTTCACTGTGTTGCTAAATTAAAAGCAAATTTGTTGCAAGTTGAAAGTTTGCCAACGTGGAGCGTGCTTTGCTCTTTCAAAATGACACATTTAACTTTTCGCTCGAGCTCAAAGCAAACATTACCCATACGCAGTGTTGTCTGCTTTGGATATGAATTGTGCATAAACTTTGTAACTGGGTCAACTAAAGTTACGGAAAAAAAAAATAAAATATAATAGAAGAAAAGAAAACAAGGAAAAGCATAGCAAAATACACGCAGAAAATACACATTATAAAATGGGGGAACGGAAAACTTTATAAAAGCTCATCCTGCACTTTGTAATGGGCAGAGGCAGTTTTCGAGTTGAGTTTTTGGGATTTGTGCGAGCATTTCGCCAACAATTGAATACTTTTGAGAGGCTTTACAATTCAGCCCGAGTAAAATGTGTATTTTGGGGCAAGTAAGCAATGCCACAAAGCATACAACGTTGATAGTTACAAGTGATTTGCCAAACTTTTTAATTGGACATTAAATGTATAGTTTAGAAATCAGATAACAAGAACTGTTATATTTTTGTGGATATTTGTAAGTATGTTCTAATAGCCATTGTATGAATGAATTATCTTTAACTTAGTTGGATGAGTTTTGACTTCATAAAGTATCATCAGTCCATTTTAAAAATTGTTCAGATTGGGTTTTTCTAGGTTTTCCTCAACAACAGAACAAAATCGGTTTCTTGACACATATATAACATTACCAAAATTTCCTTCATTATCTTAACTATTTCTTCAAAGCAAAAATTAAGTATACGCATGCTTCAACACTTAGTTCCCATCAAGTTCAGAGGAAAATCCACTTGAATCAAAGGAACAAAACAACAGATACAACAGGAACCAAAATGGGACAAAAGAGCCTGCACTTGATAGGAATGAACAGGGATGATGATTACGATAATGATAATGTTAACGGTAATTATGTTGATAATCATGACAAAGACATTGACTTCAATGGAGGATGAAGCCACGCAACGCATCGCGAGGGTTTCTAATGTCCTGTCGATGACAACGAACCCATCAACGAGAAAAATCAAACCGTTCGTGCTTATCATCATAATGATTATACTACCTAATGTCTCTCTGCGAAATGGCATGGCATCGAGCGCCCAAAATGCCCATGGCCCATCATCATCCCACTCATCTAGGAACTGTCTCGACTTTCCTTCTGTCTCTTTCACTTTTGCGCCTGTCCTTTCACGTTTCGTGTGCCCCAAATTATCGCCCTTTTTTGCTTTTTTCTTTTTGCTGTCTGGCCGCCGTTTGAGTTAGAGAGTCCTGCGTGGGTGGCTGCCCTGGCCTGGCCTGGCTGAAGAAGGATATTCGTCTACACGTATAGGGCCCGTCAATGGCAGAGGCTCTTGAAGGCTGCCTGGTTTGGCCCCTAGATGCTGATAAGTTGTGACCCGGTCCGTTGCCTCGTTTTGTGGCACGTTTGTTTTCTTTATGCTCTCAAAGTTTTTTGATAAATACTGTCCCTTCGCACACATCCCCCCTTCCCCCCTGCCCCGCTGCGTTACAATGTGTGAATGTGTTAATGTCTAAGGTCATCGTCATCGTCGTTGTTCTCGATGGTCTCTTGATAAATGAAAAGCTTTCATGTTCATATTTCAATTTAATGCCAACATTTCCTAACTGGATTCATCGGGCTCCGTCATTTCAGCTGACCAAAAAGCTCTCGGCTATAAATTCAATTAAATTTCCACTTTTTTATTGTGATTTTAATTAAAATTTAGCATACCTACAGCTGCCGCTGCCAAAACTGTGTATACAAGCAAAATCTAATCAGTTTAATGGAAAATTGTTTACATATTTATTTGGTTTATAAAATTTGCTAACAATAAAAGGAATCAATATCAAAGCTGCGTGAGTGCGAGAGAGACAGAGATATTATTATATTATTGTTGCAAATGAAGCTGTATCAAATTTCCCAGAGACTCTAGTTGACTTCTGCCTAAAGCCACAAAGAGTTCATAGAACTGCCTAAGATTTTCTTGGTAACATTAAAATTCTCTTATTTTCTTTTCTTTCATTTCTTTTTATCGGGGTCCTTTTTGCAGCTTTTGATGTAACTTGAAACACGTTTGTCAACTTTGCTTGTTATATTTTGTTGCCCCATCAAAGGGAAGCCCGCTTTTCGATTACCCTGCAGGTAGTTAGCCACGCCCCTTGACCGCCCCCCTTGTCATGACAACAGTCGCTGCCAGACAAACAGGAAATTGACAATTTTGTATCCAAGCTGCCGACAGACATTTCATTGCAAACTGCCCATATCTGGCTGTAGCTAAGATCAAATGAAATCGCTTTAAATAATTTAAAAAGCCGGCAAGTTATCCAAAGCTTTATATACGTTATTTTGCCGTGCAGACATTTTGCCCAGGCATGTCATAAAGAATGCCCTCAAGTGCCGCCGTCGTCCGTGAGCATGAAAATAATTTGCTCTCCTTGCCTCGCCGCACGTTGCAATGAAAATTGCCAACAGTTGCAGCTGTTGTTGCAGGGTTGCTGCCGTCTTGGCCAAGTGCATCGCGTGCTGCTGGCCAGGCCAAAAGGGGTAAACTCGGCGGCAAAGCTCACGTGCGCGCCGGCCAAAGAGGCCAAAGCCAGAACAACACAACAGCAGCAACAACAACAACCATAAAGGGTGCACACAACTCAAGTGTGGCAGCAACAACGGCAACCGGAGCTATAACTGAATGCAGTCGGTTTTTGGGAACCAGAACCAGCCAGACCAAGTGCTGGCGAGGAATGAGAGGCAAGCATTTGACGGGCGTGTCGCATTTCATGGCGAGAAAATGTCCTTCTGGTCTGGACACGTGGTCAAACTGGGAAACTGCGAAACTGCGAAACTGAGAAACTGGGAAACTGTCGAGTGAGCTGGGAGTGAAGTTTACGAGTTTAATACGACACGGAAATAGTAACTTATTTATGATATGAATGCCCAAGAATATATATGTATATACATTACAGAGCCAAGGAGCCTCAGTTGAAGTAGGACGAACAGAAGTGGTTCTCTTAAATATTTATGATGGCTTTTCTTAGAAAAAGCCAGGATTTTAAATATACATATTGAATTATGTTCGAAGACGGAGAAGGAATAAAATGATTGCTTTTGGGATTGACTGAGAAATAAAGCAATGTTGTTAACTAAAAAGTTTAAACTATATTCCTAAAATCTTTAAGCATCCTTACCTACTGAATGTATAAAAAATACTTAGACTTAATTATACTTATGCATCAGAGCCCTTAAAGGGCGGCAGCTACTTGCTCACTTCAGTCAGTTACACTTTAACCCTATAACAATTCAACTTGTAACAAAGCACGACATGTTGGCATTGTGCGGGGCATGCACCTGGCTAAGCTCCATGGTGGAGGGGGAGGGGGAGGTGGTGAGTAGGGATGGTGCAACTTGAATTGGCAGCAGACCGAAAGGCGGAACGGGGCAAAAAATTCAATTGCGACTTTTTATGCTAGCTGACATCCTGCATAAGTAGGAGACGGTAGGGGGGGCTCATAATGGCAACGGGATATTTCATTACATTTGTGCATGCATGAGTGCTGAGTGCTGCCGACTAGGCAGAGGGGCGGCCTGGGACACGCCCATACACACACACACACACACACACACACATATGCAAAAAAGGCAACATTGTTGAAATGTGCAAATATTGGCTCAAGTGGCGGCAATAAAAGAGTCGCTGAGTCTGAGTCCTGACTGTGTATGTGTGCTTATTTCTATTATGGGATGTCCTTTATGTGTGTGTGTGACTCTTGCGATTCTTCAGCACAGTTGTCCTTTGAGGTGCACACAATTTAACATTAAACTAGTCCTGAATGTTGCAGCAGCAAATTTCAATTTCCATTGATTGTCATTCGATATTCGGGCTGCTCAATTCAATGACCTGTTCGAATACCCCCACCACACGCCCACCCTCGCAGCCGCCCCCTTTTTGCATAATTGCAAGCTGGCCATATTTCACTGGCCTGTCATGGATTTGGATGGATGCGCATAAAAATACAACATAATATAACATGCTTAACCCATGGCTGCCCGGCATGTTTGCGTCTGGCTGTGTTGGGTTCTTTTGGGTGGTTTGGGGGTGGTGCTGCTGCTGCTCTTGTGGTTTGTGTGGCAGTTAACTTTGCCGTGACATGTGGCAAGCATAAAAGAACCGTAGAATGTCATGTTTGTTGTGGGCCGAACATGACGTCGAGTGGACAACGAAACTCGGATGATGACGACGACGACGACGGCAACTATGACAGCTACATGTGACTCATGCGGTTGGTAGGGGTAGTGGGAAGGGGGGGTAGCAACATAGCCGCATAGGCGCTTGGGGTGTAGGTGGGTGGACAGAGGAGAGGTGCCTGTGTCAACACATTGGTAAATTACACTATGCAACAAGGGTTGGGCTAGGTAAAGGTCCTTTTAGTTTCTAGCTGCTAAAATGGATGTTTCCTTTTAGTTGCTGGCTAATGACTGCTATTAGCTGTTTTAATATATTTTTAAAAAATTTATAGTTAACCCTTTAAGCCTTGAGAAATAGCTGAGATATTAGAACTATATATTGGAAGTCGGAAAATTACAAGACAGCTTTAAAGATGCCTAGCTTTTTTATTATAATCTCATATTTTGCTGGCCCAGAAAAACGTATACTTAATATATACTTTGCTATATCTCAAATACAAATCTCATATTTTGCCGCTCAGTGTTTGGGGGCGGGGGGGTTTGCTTTATAGCTTGACCGGCAACATATTTGCCACAATGACGGCCAGTTGGGTGACCTATAAGTATGCTTCCTTGTTTGTCCATTAAATGTGAACTTTTAATTAAATGTTGCATCGAGCTCAGCGATTCATTTTCTCAACACACTTCAGCACACTTTACATTTCATATAATGACAATTTTTCATTTTGCATTTTCATTTACTACCCGTTCTTTTTCTCATTCACATTTGAATTTTTTATGTGCTTTTGCCCTACACATTTTATTTGCGACGCTTTTGCTTGGCAATGAAAATGTGGAAAATGTATTTTTAAAAAGTCACAACAACAAACACTGCGGATTATCTGTTTTTTTTTTTCCTTTGCTCTTCTTCTTCTACTTGTTTTGTTCTAGCTGCGTATTTAAATTTAATATTCTATTAAATTTCTGCACTTATATTTTTGTTTGTAATTGCAAACGATTTAAAAATAATTGTAGCTGTCTAACCAGCGAATTTCGATGATTTATTTATGCGCTGTTGATAAATTTAATTTGCAGTTTAAATTTGGAACGCGTAGCTGCTGTTTCTTAGCTGTTTTTTTTGTGGGTCTAAAAGCGAGCGGGTTACGAGTACTCGACGCCCATTGAATTAATTAGGCTGCGTTGAGGACGACACTTTAAGCGCGGGCGTACCAACTGTGGGAGTGAATGGCTCCCAAACAGGAGTCACACACACACACATACACAGGCAGACACACACACACACACAGGATGTCCTCTCGCACACGAATTGACTCGTCCTCCTTCTCGATGTTGCAGAAGCATTTTGCCCTAATTTTACTTTCTGCGATGTTATCAGGACACGCCACACAGACACACACACACACACAAACACACACACAGAGACACACAGCGACACATACACAGACCCACACAAAGAGCACACGAACAGCGCAGCAATTTCCTATCCACTGTATTTTGTTTTTTTTTTTTTTTTAAATTTTCTCGCCCGCCCACAGACAATGTCATAATTTACGCACTTTTTTCATTTGTTTGTCGTTTAAATGTGCTGCATGGTTAACATTTTGGTTTTGGTCCAACCCCCGCGCACTCGGCTGGCGTCCACGCGTCCCGCTTGCGGTCGCTTAATGAAATTCGTGTGGCAACCTCAACCGTAACTGTGGCAGTGCCAAAAACCAAACTCCGTCCGCTGACTCGACTCGACTCGACTGTTCAACGACTGCCGCCTCTTTGGAGCAGCGCGTCCGTGCCGGGAAAATGTCTACAATGAACTGATGACAGCGCCGCTGCTCGGCAAACGGCCAAACGGCCAAAACGGCTGCCTTGCGCCGGACACGGAGCACGGAATGCGTCGTCGTCGGCAGCATCGGTGAGTGCGTCGTGCGTCGCTGTCTCTATCGATGGCTGTGGCAATGTTTTGGTTAGGTCGCTGCCTTTACTAAATTATTATTGCTAAAGAGATCAGAGACTAAGAGAGGGAGACGTGTCTATATGCTCTTTGCAATTGTACAGTGGACTGCAGGCCAGCAAATTTTGGTGAATTTTTAATAATCTGAAATTTTATAGTTTAAAATAAAGTCCTAGACTAGATTAACTGCACTTGACTGGTTTTAAGCAGGTAGTGTTCCTATAATTTTAATAACATACATTGCTTATTCATTCTTCCAATCTTCCATTTTATAAGTAAATAAATATTTATTTTTTCATTATATTTTATATAACAAAATAAATATTTATATATCCTTTTATAAATTGCTCTTAATTCATCATATAATAATATTATAAAGATATATTAGTAAAATAAATATATATTTCTAAAATTCCTTTTATATATTATATATTTTTATATATATTCCTATATATTATCTCCAACTTGCATGTGATTTTTGGATATAGTTGTTCTTAAATACCGAAAGATGTTATGGTAACATAAATATATATTTCTAAAAGTCCTTATACATATATTTCTATATATAATAATCCTATATCATATCTCCAGATTCCCTGTGATTTTTTGGCTTAATTTTTAAATCAGTAAAGTCTTGGCACTTGCCATTTAAATTCTCTTTTATTTTCTGCTTGTAGCGCATGCGTCAAATCTCGTTCCCTCTCTCTCTCTCTCTCTCTCTCTCTCTCTCTCCCTAGCGCTTTGTTTGCCTTGTTGTCTCTCCCTTTTTCGGGCGCATAAACAACAAACAGTGGCAGCCTTTGAAGGCGGCTCGTTGCACGTTTTCCCATTGTCTGTCTCTGTCCCAAGGGGGTCGTGGACTAGCCCTTGCCGGCGGCGACGGTGTGCAGGTGGACAGCTCAACAGCTGGACAGCTGGAGCGATAAACAGACTGTTTTCCCAATGCATTCACGCTCTCTCTCTCTCTCTCTCTCTCTCTCTCTCTCAGTAGTCATATCTTTCTCTCTGTGCAGCGTGACATAGTAAATCTTGGCGGATTTCCAAGCAGCTCCAGTTGATTATTACTTATCTCAGCATTAGATTTGTTTAGTTGGCTGGCAAACGACAGGTGGCTGCATCCTTAGCAAAAGAGACCGAGAGACTGTGTAGAGCTAGAGAGTGGCAAAGAGAGTGTCGCTCAACGAGGGGGCTTCAAAAGTTTGCCTGTCGACAGGCACTTTCAGTTTTATTTGCGCGTATTATGGCCAAAATGATTATTGAGCGTTGCTCATACGCATCGTTGCCCCCACCCATAAAATTGCCATATAAACCAGTTGCAAATTATAGATTATAAATCGCGCATAAGTGTATTATATTTTTTATGGTGTTATTTTGTTGTTTTTTTTTTTTTATTATTTTTACATGAGTAAATACAAATGCCTACAATTTACAAGAGCGTATAATTTAATTAGTTTACTAAGCTATGCATCAGCGAGAACTTAACCAAAATTTTGTTAAATTATGTAAATAATTTTTGTTGCAATTTTGGATTTGTATGAAAACTAAGATTAAGACACAGACACAGCACAGCAAAATTCAGTTGCCATTTACACTTATCACCTTAGTAAACTAAACATAATAACTAAATTTGTTCATATCCTCCAGCTAAACTTATTTGCTTTGTGTGCCACATGTCGTATGCTTGATATGCTAGATGTATAAAATATGTATTTATATGTTTGTGGGGTTGTGTGTTGACTGCATCAGACGGGCTGCACCTCGCAGACAAAATAGGTCTCGAAGCTGCAGGGTGAATCGTTCCATTTGAGTCCTTTGCCATCGCGATTCCACAGCTCGAGACAGTTCTCCTCCTCGCCGTTCTCATAGCGAAAATTGTTGGGCTCGCCGGCATTCCAGTTGGTGAATGTGATCGGTCTGCCCGTGGCCATCCAAAAGTAATTGCCCTCATCGGCCAGATCAGTGCCGGATATCCAGAAATGCTCGTGGCCCAAACCTGATGAAAACACACAGATGAAATGAGAGTTATAAATTATGCGCACTTTTCAACGTGTTAAGCTTAAGTAGTCCGAGTAATGGGCGTGGCAAAGCTGCTCAACTGCCCAGCCTCCCACCTGCCCACCTTTCCCATTTGCCCTCATCGCATTCACTCATCGCACATTCACTTTTGTAAGCTGCTGCCCATAAATTTATTGTTGCAGCCACCTTTGGGAAAGTGCATCACAACTGAATGCTTGGCCGCAATTCGACTCGTATTTGCAGCACACGAATGCCCAATGGCTATTGGCTAACAAACTCCCCCTTCCCACCCCCTTGTCTACCTTTGTGCACGTTCAAAGTTTTGGGTTACAAACTTCCGCGTATTATGCATGCTCGAAAGTCAAAGGCCCCATTCAGTCGCAGACATTGCCAGCTGCTTATCGCTGCGCCCCATGCTCCCAATTCACTTACCAAAGTCACTTATGTGTTTCTCCAGTCTATCGTTCTCTTCCTGTGATGAAATGCTGGCCAGGTGCATGCCATGGTAGCGGCAGTATTGCGTGGCTTTGAACCAATTCGCCTGCAAGTTGAAGAACAAATTGTTAATGCAAAAAGTGAGTGACAAGTTTTAAGCCAAAACATACAACAAATTTCAAATACTCTTCAAAATAAATATATAAACTTTAAAATATTAAATTTAAAAGTTCTTTTTGTATTGAGGCACATTTTCTTTTTTTTAGCTATTGTAGATTTGTGGCAAAATTAAGAGATTATTATATTTAAAACAACATAACAAAGTAGCTAATACAAATTTGTATATTTAAGTTAAAGAACGCGTATTAATATTTTATGACAATATAAAAATAATTTGTTTAGCAATTTACAGTTGAAACTTAAATGAGATTTAATTTTTTTAATCTCTTCTTTTTTTCCATTGGAGATTTGTGGCAAAATGAAGAGATTATTATATTTAAAGCAACATAACTAAGTAGCTAATAAAAATGTATGCATTTAAGTTGAAGAACGGGTATTAATTTTTAATGACAATATAAAAATAATTTGTTTAGCAATTTATAGTTGAAACTTAAATATAATTTTATTTAAAATTTTTAAAGTTAAATCCAAGTTATCCAAACTCACAAATCAACCACATTTCATAGCGTATTAAAGTCAACAAAAGTTTTTGGCAAACTGCAAAGAATTTGCCTTTATGCCAGAGTTCAAATTCAGTGCACGTGAGGTAAACAGCACCCTTAACATGTCGTTTGCCATTAGGATTGCCCCTAAACCTTGTGAGTGATGGGAGGGGGTGAGGAGGTGAGTAGTTGAGGGAGCAAGTGCTTTCTTTTGCTCATATGGCAAACTAATTGACTTCTTGGCGTCAGTGGAGCGTCCTTTTACAGCCCAATAAACACTTTCAGTGAGCGCGCCACAACACAATCAAAACAACAACAACAACAAGAACAACAACAAGAACAACAACAAGATCAGGAGCAGGAGCAGGAACAGGAACAAGAACCACACTCGCATTAAACACTTTCTCCTCGTAATTGGGATGCCGCAGACAGGATGAAATGGGGCCCGGATGCTGCTGCTGCGTCAGTTTGCGCTTTATTCGCGCACAATTACGGCTAATACAATTAAAGCCAAGTTAATGACGACGTCGATGTCGACAGCATGACGAGCTCAGGACGCAGCCCCACACAAATATGTGAAGCTGGAGAGCAGCAGTTGAGTTGCTGCACATGTTAGTTGCGTAATCGATTTAGATGCGCATCACCTGCTAGTGGAAAAGCACTCACATGACACAGGATCCCTGCCAGGAGTTGTGGTAAGGAAACACAAAAAAATCCATTACCAACCACAGGCAGAGAATCAACAGGCAGCGAAAGGGGGTTATTTTTGGCTAATTAGCCGCAGGTGAGGGAGGACCTGCCTAGAAGCCATTAGTGTTAATTGAATATCACATTTGCAGCTATTGGTATATTGCCATATTGATATATGGTTACGCAGGATAAATTGTGAAAGTGTCGATAGACATCAGCTAGAGTTTTTGGCCACATCAAACCAAGTTTTAATTGGCTGTCAGCGCGTTAGCTGAATTTACAATTGCGCGGGCGAGGGCCAAACCCTCAACTGCAACCCCTGCCCCCCCTTTAACTCTCCCGCCCCCTACCAGCCACAGCTGCCTGCTAAATAATTCAAAATAAAACATAAAATGCTGACGACTTTTATTGACGCTCGTCAGCTTGGCAAACGGAGATTTTGCAGCCAGGTGAGAGGCCAAGGCAACTGTAGAGTGCCAAACGGGTGCAAAGGGGCAAGGGAGCTAGGAGCATTGGACACGTATGAATGTGGCAGCTGACATGTCGTTTAAGATCTGGATCAGTCATGCAATCGAAATGCGGATTGTCGAGTGTGCAACTCGTGACATGTGCCACATGTGGGCAGCAACACCAGCAGCAGCAGCAGCAGTTGATGAAAGGATTGGAGCAGAATGATTGCTGGGAGAGTTCGATAGCTATTACATAATTATATGTACGAAAAACGACAGAGCGAGAGAGAGAGAGATAGAGTGGAAATCTGTATAAAACTGGGTTAACTACTTGCTATGAATGAATGCAAGACACTTATGCAAAAACGAAAAAATCTCAAAAAAATTGCCAAGTAAATGGGTTTAAGGCGGCATATAAGGTGCAGTAATAGTAATAGTAGAATTTAAAATTTATGTACCCTTAAAAAGTAACATATTTATTTATAGTGCTGTCTATCGATTCGTAACTCAGACTATAATGAATAAAATATTTAATGCAAGACACTTATGCAAAAATGAGCAAATTTCTAATAAAATGGCTAAGTAAATGGAATTAAGGCGGTATATATGGTGTAGTAATAGTAATAGTATTTTATTTTATCTTTCATTATATTTTTGTATCATTCTCTGGATCTACCGTTCATAGTGATCCACAGGATCAGTGTATCAGTCATTACAAATTAGCTTATTGCCTGAATGAAGCAGATTGTAAATAAAATATAATTAAAAAAAAATGTAATTTGAAATATTAATGATATAATTTTTAAATTCAAATTTTTATATTAAATATATTTTATCCTATAAAATTTAATTACACATAATTTTAAATTTTAGGCTTTTATGTCTAACTGTTTCTAGTGGACATTAAATAAATAAATAGTGCTGTCACTTGATTCGGCTATAAATCAACAACTTCTAATTGACAACTCACTGTTCTTGTTCCACAAACGCCAGGCAAATTGAATTTACACCAACTCAATTAAGTGGCAACGAAATGTTTGACTATTTTGTACATGTCATTAACACATCGGACTTCTACTAAACTGAATGAGTTGCCCAATCGCCTACTATTGCCCAGGCCGGGGCAGCCTCTCCTCGCATAATCAACAGCAATTAGTGTCGCATTAAAAAACATCGACAGAGTCCAAATCAATTTGCGTGGCTGACTGGCCAGTTAACGGCGGCCAGCTGCCTGCTGTATGATTTTTCTTGGCCGGTTCGTGCCGCCAGCAAATTAATTTTAGTGGTTTCTTTTTTTTCTGATTTTTCTTCTTTTTTTCTTGCAACATTTGCATTTTAGCCGTTGTTTATGACCAAGATTTCGCATTGCGTAATACACGAAACAGAAATTTCAATATGCTTATTTATTCATGGGGCTTACAGCAATTCTTAGTTCCAATCAATAAATGGAACATTTCTAAAGAAGTGTCCATAAAGTTATGCATTTATAATATTTTAGATACGCAGAGATTTATTCATGAGATGAAATGTCAACCCACAGCGAGAAAGAGCTAGTGATAGTGATGTAGAGAGAGATGGCTGCAGTGCTTGCTTTACCGTTATAAAGCGAAATTTATTTTGGGTAACATGTTTTGCGGTATCGTAGCAAAACGCCACCTAATCAGCTGTGGCACCTGCTCTTAATTAATGTTCTAATAATGAATTCAATTCACAATCTATCTGTCGGCATTTTCACAATAGAAATGTTTTATTTACCAATTCATTGTACCCCCATCAGCGATCCCCGTCCATGTCTAACCCGGCACTCATCATAAACAATGTGTACATAAAAATTAATTACTTTTTCGTTAGCTTTTGTTGTCGCTTTGCGGTTGTTGTTGTTGTTGGCTTTATTTCGGATTGAGGTTAGGAATATCGTAAGCCCAGCATTGATTTAATGATCATCGTAAAAACTTTGAAGTTTATAATCAATGATTGCTACAAAAATGAAAACTTTCTGCTAAAGATCTACAACAAAATTAGCATGTATAACTTGTTCAACTTTAATATGAAATATTCCTTACATCATTCTTTTTTCGGTTTTACTTTTAATCAGCAGCTAATATTAAGTATACTACATTTATACGAGTAATTAATCGTTTAGCAATTAAACTCATTCATTTTGTTTTATTCAATTTGTTGCTGGTTTTTAAGCACCTGTTGCTGAAATTAATGTCCTCATTTACCTACTAAATCTTTCCTGCACATTCCGACAAAAATCATAGCATGAGAACAGAGTTGCAACTGCGTGAATTTAACCATCAATCTTGCCCCTCTGGACAGCTGACCTTTGCATGGCACTTTTAACGGTCACTGACTGACAATCAGCTGTTATTTATTTATATGTATATTGTATATTGCTTCCTCTACAAGCTACAACAGGCTCTTCATCTCACAAACTTTGCTCAATGATTATTTCATAATATACTAATAATATGACGATTTCAGTTGCCGTTAAATGGGTTTATTAAATTAGCTTTTGGCGTGACTTTAAAGTTCAAGGAGAACGCTGTATATGGCATCGAAGAAAATTTATAGATCTTATATGAATACAAAACCGTTGTGATACATATTTGCATACCCGTCTCTTGTCTCTTGTCTCATGTCTCATGTTGTCGCACTCGCACGCGTTTTGAGCGTGCTTCGAACCTTTGACTAATATGCTTTTAATATGAATGGCTGCATAAATTATCAAATAAAAATAATAAAAAAAAATATGCCGCAACTGCGTCATGGCATTAACAAAATCGCTGATGCGTGTCCAAGCACGTTGATCTGCTGCTATTTAATAATCCAATGGCATTGATATCAGTTCTGAGGCTAAAGATATCAGCAGTCAATGATATCAAGAAGGTTGCCTCCACAGCAATAGAGGTGTGTCAAACTTACAACAATACAACGCATTGAAATATATGCAAGGATTCCTTAACAATCGCAAAATAACTTGAAACAAAAGTCAGTATAAATGTGACTTAAGATCTTAGTGAAGATTCGTGCCAAAGTACAAAGTACAAAGTTTGCATTGTCTGTTGGTAAGCATCTGCAATGTTGCCGTTAAATTTCATATGCAAGCATATGTGCAATCCGGTGTTGAATGTTATGGCAACTTAAGAGCGAACCGGACAGGGTGGGGGGGGGGGGACCGTTGAACCGTTGTAAAGTTGCAGTTAAATGTTTATGGATGTGCGGAATGCAGCTTACCTTGAAGAAGATGCCGAGGTAGTAGCGCTTCTCGCCCAGCTTCAGCAGCGGCATCGTCCACTTATTCGGCGTGTACTGTGACTCGTCCACGCAGTTGGGGCAGTCTAAAAATAAATTCCAGGAAGCAGCGTATCAGTAAAGTATCGCAAAGAAACAAAAATAAAGACTACAAAATATACACATTTTTGTAAAATTTCGCTAAAGTTTAAAGACACAGCGGGCAACGAAATACCAAGGTCGCAAATTTGCATACGAAAAAAACGAACATTAAAAATAAACAGTTATTAATGAAAACAATCTTAAAATATACAAGTTATGATACGAGGCGTAGCCAATGATTATAAATACAAATACGTAAATACAGTTATGGTTAATCGAATAATCGTTAAGCTTTATTTTATTTCAATTACAAATCGCATATATCTAAATCTTTATACCGGCTCCTCTTATTCTTCTTGTTTGCTTAACTTTTTCGACTGATTAATTACCTGCCTCGAAGTTCAACCATAAAAATCGCATTAAAATTATAGAAATTGTCATTTAAATGCTGTTTGGCCATAAACCAAATTGGCCGCACAGATAAACAGATCTTAACTTATGAACAAAAACCTTTTAACTAATTGCGCATTTTGCAATTCGCTACAAATTGAATTATGCTGGTTCATCTCGATAATCTTTTTTTGGACAGCTGCGAAATTCCGAAATTTAAGAACTGGTTCGCTCTAGAAACAAGTTCACAACTGATATGATTTCGTAGTCAGAATGTTTGACAATGGCTTTGATATGCTTTGGGGAATCTACAAATCTTATTAAAAACTAAATCAAGGTCAACATCTTTTGTGACGACTGCTCACAAATGAGTTCTGAGTATGTGAAGGTCATTACGGCATTATGGGAAATATATATGTATATATTGTTTTTGTTTAGGGCAACATTCTTTCAAACATGCCACACGTGTTGGCCAAGTTAACGGCGTTTCTTTTGTTACGCAAGTCAAACACAAAAGACAATAAAAACGACACCCAAATATGGCAAGTGAGCAACATTTTCGCGAATGTTGTTAATTAATCATCCGAAATGGACGCCATTACCAGAGCCAAGGCCCTGCAGAAGGCGGCACTAATGATAATTATAAATGTTCGTCAATGTTGTTGCTGTTGTTAATGTTGCTGCTGCTTGTGTTGAGTTTGTTGTGTCTTCAGCGCAGGCGTCGAGGCGAGCTATTCAAGTATTTACATGAGTTAACAATGAATAACTGCCAAACATTTTGACTACACCATAAAAAGTGTAATTTATTAAAAACATAAAAAATAATGCGAAATTTTGCAAATTGCCTAATGAAAGCGCGTCTGAATGAGCTAGAAAATGTCAAGATTTACATAAAATATATATATTTAAATAAACACATGTACAAACAGGTTATAATTAACCCTACATGAAAGAATCAATGACTTCCTCTCCTATGTATAATATTCCCACATCCGAAAAACCACTTCAGAAATGCATTTTTCTTCGGTCTTCAGCGCCAACTTTCGATCAATTGCATCATCGAATTAAACACGCATTGTTAATTATCCCGACTCGCGATGCCCCATAGTGACTGACCGGTCCCAAGCAGACAGCGCCAGAGACAGGCAACAAATTAAAGGTGCAAATTGATTAATTTTCGGCCAAACTTAATTTATTTGTCTGTGCTTAAGACAAAAGTTTGTCACAAAAGCTGCTTACTTATTAATAAATGAAGTCAATATTTATGCTCGATTTTTTTCGGTTTATTATTTATTACTCATTTATAGTTCAGTTTATGCCGGCAATTAATCTGCATTCGGCGTCAAAGGAAACCAGTTTGAATTTAAGGCAAAGTATTCAGTTTTCAGCTGCCAGCGGAGTTGGGCGTACTCAAAGTCATTGCCAATGCTTGAAAATTTCCTCTGATAAGTGATTCCAATTAAAATTGAATTATTCAAGGCTACACGGATTTTACACACAATCTGCGACCTTCAGAGTGCAATGATATTTGCAGAAGGTGCTGAAAGCAGTCAGTTTTAATTATATCTTTTAAACTACTAATCCGTTAACATCTAGACAACAAGTTGCTTGACACTCGACACAAATGTCTTATGTTATATTGCAGACTTTTTGACAGGCTTCCTGCACAATAAAACATTGTTTTGTGATTTTTTTTAAGCGCTTTGTTTTAATATTTTCCAGTCCATGTATTGTGTTCAAACAAAGGAATTGTTAACAATAAATTTAAATGACGTTATTGATTATTATGATTTTAACCAGTTTAAGCTACTTTTATGTTTGGCAATATTTCAGAACAGCTTTGATAATACTTTGACTTTTATTGCCTCTCGCTTAGAACAAATCTTTGGCTATGAATGCATAATTCGAGATTCGCGTTTATTGAAGTCAGTTTTAGACAGAGTGAGATATAGTAAATATTTTCAAATATATATGGGTCAAATAAATATGATGATCGCTGAAAACGCGCATACGCCATGTTGCTTAATATACTCATAGCTGTTTCTCAATGAGTTGCGTGTACCTTACAATTTGCTCTACTTATTCATGCGTGAACGTGAAATATTCCACTGATTTCTGTATTTATACAAAGCATCTGACCCTGGCCTTCAGATATATTTACTTTTCGCATTTTAAAATCAAATTTATGCGCTCCTTTCATGTGATTTATTGTCGCCAGTTTATCGCTGCTTTATGTAGACTGAACTTTTGTCACAATCAATTCGCTTTTATTACATATATTTCCACAGCTGCCCCCAAACGAAAACACAACGAACAGGTGCCACAACAACAAAAAAACAGCAAACACTTGACTAATTTCTGTGATTGCTCAAAGCACAACGAAAACAAAAAGCAACAACAACAACAACACAAAAATTGGAGCGAAGCACATTAATCAATGAAATGCCACAAGACGGTAGCTGCCAGCCGATGCTACGCCAACAACTTATATGTAAACATCTCCTTAATTAAACGATAAAAGTCAATACCAATACAAAATACAGAAAATTGTATTTTTTTTTTTTTTTGGAAAGTGAAAGTGAATTTAAAATGCGGCTGCCGCACAACGGCCCGGAAGGATGTGCAGCCAAGTGTTATGCAATAGCTTGACTCTGGCTCCGGTTGAGAAGTAGGGTAAATAATTTGGGTTAACATACCAGCGACAGGACCTGCTGCTTTACTCGGCGTCGCCAATGTCCTGTCCACGCTGCACAGCAGCTGCACGCCAATTATCACAGACAAAATGAAATATTTTTGCATGTTTGCCATGTTTTTTTTGTTGTTTTTATTTGTTATTTTGTCGACTTTTATGATTTTTGTATATGTTATGTATTTCTTTCGGTTATTTCTTTTCCAGTTATGCAAATGAGCACTTCCGTAAAGATAGCAAAACAAAATAATTTCGCTGCTTTTGAATTTTCAACGCATTTTTGTTAATAATTTATGGAATGCTGCAGATGCACAGATTAACATATGAATTTTGAAATGCGCGTTCCGCTTTTGTATTGGAATCGTTCGTTGTCGTTATCGAGATCTTGTAACGAAATCGAAAGTTTGGCGAAAAAAACAGCGCAGCTTAAAGACACACTGAATTTGGAGAGCAGGCTAAATATGTACAATATATATAAAGACCAAGACGTTAAACCTCGTGCGCATGCGCGCGCCCAAACTGACCGTCGGTTGTCGAAGAACTAACAATTTGGGACCGCTTAAGCGCCAACTAACGCAGAATCCCCACGGCGCAGCAGAGAAAACAGCCACAAGAGAGACGGAGAGAGAGAGAGAGCGCGACCGAGCAGCGGAGAGCGCAGGAGAGCCGGTCGAACTGGTTAGCCAGAGAGTTGCAGTCGCTTCCAACTTGTTTGGCTCTGGACTTTTTTGTTGCGGTGTGAAACGAAACGCTCTGAAAGATTAGCATCCATTGAGATGCTGCCCTCCATGTTTGGAGACGATCGAGCGAGTAGTGGGGGGGGGGGGGGGGGGGGGGGGGGGGGGAAGAGGAAGGCAGTTGAGTGGCCTGCAGCACTGACTGGCTTGTCAAACACTTGACGTTGACTTGCCGAAGCCGCAAGCGCAGATGGAGACGCAGTTGGAGACGCAGCTGGAGGCGCAGATGAAGGCGCAGCTGGCAAACGCTGACCAAGGTAACATCAGTGGAGCGTGCGTTGCTTCGGATATGCTCACAAAGCCAAGCTCCGGCGAGTGAAACAAACACCCAAAGTTAGCATTTCAAAATTTTGGTTATGCGGTCTCGCATTGCAAGTTTGTTCTCTGACGTTCTAAGATTTTGCAATTTCACTGAAACCGAATTTGTTAGTCAGCTTAAATCTACACAATTCCATTTGTGGCTGATACTTTCGATTTCTTTCTGAATCGCTTCAAGTTGTTGCTAACTGAGTTTCTAGACCGACCTTGACAAGTGCTACAATGCGTATACGTAATAAAATTAAGCGCTAGCCAACTGCTTTGTATATATTTTGGTCTCATTTTTTTGCTTTAAAATACAAAAAGCTGGTTATATAGAAAATTCCATTGTTTCCACGTTTCCAAGTGCTGCTGAGAATTACTCAAATACTCGCACAGTCTGATAAAATCTAGAGCAAAACTCTGTTGTTAAAATTTACACATGCCTTTAATGTCAGTCTCTAAATTTCGATCATCAGAATCAGCTTGTAATAAAAATACAAAAAAACCGCAAATATAAAAAGCAGCTCAGCAAGTTTGCTGCGAATCGAAGCCGAAAATCACCTTTAAAATGGAAGCACGGGTTTCTGGCCTTTTGGATGATGAAGTCCAAACCGTAAATGAAGTGAAAAAATGGACACCATTTTTTGAAATGATTGCCACTGTTATTCTTATATGTGGCACAGTTCATATAGTCGTTGGAATTGCAGGTGCCAAATAAAAGTTTACAGTGTATTTCAAATCGCATGTTGTAAGTGGCATCATTTTAGCAGGTTCTTCTGATAACTATTTTGGTTTGAAACGAATACGACAAACACAAAACACAAAACACAAAACGCGCAAACAGCAACAAGTTGGAAGTTGTTCAACTACTTTGGTTTTGTGTCTCTTGATTCGATTAGCATTTGCCATTGAAAGTAGATCAGAGACGCTTCTATTCACAAATCCAACATAATAGACAATACGTGAGTTCAGTGCTACTTGACCACCAAGTCAGGGTTATGGGTTGTCATTCACTGTGATGAAAACACAATGTGTGCATATCTTAGGGCTACTCCAATCAAGATCCCTTGGAAGGATGAAATTGACAATTTCTGAAACTGATGCTCTTTAATTGGACAGCTAAATAGATTTGTTGAAATAAATTTCTTACATCTTTTCAAGTCATTACACAAATATGTGTGTTCTACAAGTTAAACACGTTATGTTTTTTATATATTTATAAATTAATTAGGGGCAATTTATTAAAAGTACCTCAACGTCGCCTTAGGGCCTATCATATCTTAAGTTTTTAATTGTTTTTCAAATAAATTCTTATAAACCTGTTTCTGTATCGTATTTTAGTACATCTAGCTTAAATAATGGGCAAACCTTTAATTTAGCAACGTGCCCGAATCGAATAAAAAAATGTTTGCCGATTTTATTGATTTTTATTGAAAGATGGACAGCTAATGGATCAGACAAAGACCTCATAAATAAAATTTGTATTTTTTTTAAATATGCAAATTTACGATTAAATATTGCAAATTGTTTTTGCTTGTCTAGCTGTTAATTTGTTGCTAGGCTGTTAGTTTTTTTTTTATAACATGAAAACGGTCCTTCCCCCGATTAATGCCTTTTTGGCCATATTTGAGGGTATTTTTTGGCAATGCTCTTGTTGATGATTTCTCAGAAAACTATTATCCAACAATTTACCCTGAACTTGTGCCTGTATGTATATTTTTCCTGTAGTTTAGTTGGCTGAAACATGTTTATCATTAGCCTTTCTTATGCAAATTTCGTTTATGTCAAAACCAAATCTAGAAAGATAAGCAATTCCTGCTGCAGACGAGCTAGATTTATTGGTACATATATGTATGTTATCTCAAGCGATTGTCACATTTAATTTGAGGAATACTAAAATTTCATCTGCTTATAAGAAACAAATGTTGATTTGGATGAGAAAACAATAAGCTGCATTGAAACGAGTTCCCGAAGTAAAATCGAATGATTTTTGCTGCGTTGGGAGGGAGGTGTGAATTCATTAACCAAATCTTTCGATTTGTAGGTACAGTTAAACAAGTTTCTGTTGACAATTCAAATAAGATACAAAACCCAAAGTAGTCAGTAATCCCAGTTAAATTCATGACCCTGATCATCAGTGCAAGTGAAGTGTGCTAATAAAAAAGGCGAATAAAGCTTCAATTGCGTAAATAGGCTGAGAAAACAAGGCATAAATTAAATGCGCAACACTACGCAGCAGATGCTGCAAATGACGTAAAAAAAAAACTCACATTCATCATACGCCGCGTGGGCCATGAAGCGAAACGGCGTGAAAACGACATTTACCACAGACCGAAACTGTTGCATGCAAATAAATTGCTCGAAATAGTGGCAGAAAATAGCAAGAATACACAGTTAAGTGTGGGCTAGATTTAATACCCTTATGACGCTATAAAGCCAGATGATATATTCAAATTTTCATATATACTGTCTGCAGGAAATAAAAGCAGTCATTAAAATAGCTTTAAAATTAAGAGACTAAATTGTATGTTAAATTGACAACATTAACCACAGATTGTCTTCCTGATTACGAATTCAGAATAACTAGAAATAACAGATATTTGTATATATATATACCCGCTTCACTCATTTTAGATAAGTAGAGGGTATAGAAAAATTACCTTCAATGCAATTATTACAACCCTTTCTAAGAGTTTACAAATGTGTGGGCTCTTTATAAATTAAAAACTGCTGCATCAACAATAACCACTTAGGAAAATCAACTGAAAGCAAGGTTATTAGTCGTAATATTGATGATACGATTATTAAAGCTGTTGCTGCAGCTATTCCCAAATTATAATTTGATTAATGGTCAACCTGAGCTAAATAGAGCTGCGCCATTAAATTAAATTTCACACATTATATCTTAATCACACTGATTGCTCGCTTGATTAATGGAGTTTTGCAAGACTTACCGCTATCGATTTCATTCTCGCTGGGATCACGATGAAATATATTGCCATAGTACTGATCATGCTGCTCCGATTCGACGCTCTGCAGCGACTCCTGCACATCATCATCGAACTCATCCTGCGGATTGCTATTCGCCTGCAACTGCTGATCGGTCACATCCTCCTCCTCATCCTCGTAACGCAGTCGCTCGCGATTAGAGCTCGTCGTCCGCTTGGCCGCCGCCGCAGCTGCCAGACGATTGCGTTGTGCTCCTCCGCCGCTTTTCTTGAAGCCATCGCTGCCGGCGGAGAAGCCACGCGGCCGTGGACGACGCACGGGCTTTGGCTTGGGCAATATATCCGCTATGGTGGGTATTTTCTGGCTAACGGTGCGATTGGGGAACAATCGACGCTCCAGAAAGTTGGCAAATATCTGTTGCGTAATCTGATTCTGGCGCGCCAGCTCGCTCTGATCCAGCTGAAAGTTGTTGCCACCGTTGCCGTTACTATTGCCGTTACTGTTACTGTTGCTGGTACCTGCAATTTGAAATTGATGCACGATTAATCACTGTAATCACATGTGGGCCGACATAATTGTGAAATCCCAAACAGGTGGCTGCTACGCGGATCGCTCCAATGGGGCAATTACATAAACGCCGGGCGGCCCACGTTCCACTTGAAGATGAGGTGCAAAAAGTGAAGTAATTAAAAAACGTGTACCTGTGCGAACAAAAGAGTATTTACTTAGGCCATATATGTCCGTTTATTAATCTTCGGCTAAGATTGAGGGTCAAGTGCTTATCAAGATTTTAAAGCTTAAAGTTGTTAAGATATGAATGAGTAAACCCAGCTAACAGCCTTTTTATAAATGACTTCAAGTTGCTGATCAAAGTTCATTTAAAAATTTAAAACCAATTTTTAACTGATTTTCAAAAGCAATGCATTTTTGTTCATGGTTTAACCTCTATGTTTACACTACATTTAAATGAGAAAATCGAATTTTCGGTAGTAATTCATGTCAAAGCTCGACACGAAAAAATCATAACAACAATGTGAGTTTCCAAGTCCCTAGAAATGCTCTTCTCAGATTTCAAACTGCCATAACTTTGCCAAAACTGATCCGATTTCAGCTCCCGAAAGCTTTTTGATCATGGTTTGACATCCTTAGCAAGTCTACATTCAAAGTTCAGAAACTCTTGATTTTCGGATTTTATGTCAGATATCATGACATCAATGGCGACATGTGTGCTTCCAAGTCTCCAGAAATGCTCTTCCGAATCTTAAAACTGCCATAACTTTGCCAAAACTGATCCGATTTCAGCTCCCGAGGGCTCTTTGATCATGGTTTGACATCCTTAGCAAGTCTACATTCAAAGTTCAGAAACTCATTATTTTCGGATTTCTTGTCAGAAATCATGACATCAATGGTGACATAGGTGCTTTCAAGTCCCCAGAAATGCTCTTCCGAATCTTAAAACTGCCATAACTTTGCCAAAACTTATCCGATTTCAGCTCCCGAGGGCTTTTTGATCATGGTTTGACATCCTTAGCAAGTCTACATTCAAAGCTCAGAAACTCTTGATTTTCGGATTTTATGTCAGATATCATGACATCAATGGCGACATGTGTGCTTCCAAGTCTCCAGAAATGCTCTTCCGAATCTTAAAACTGCCATAACTTTGCCAAAACTGATCCGATTTCAACTCTTTTTGATCATGGGTTAACATCCTTAACAATTCTACATTCAAAGTTGAGACACTCATTATTTTCAGATTTATTGTCAGAAATCATGACATATGTGCTTCCAAGTCCGCAAAAATGCCCATCAGAATCTTAAAACTGCCATAACTTTGCCAAAACTTATCCGATTTCAACTCCCGAGGGCTTTTTGATCATGGGTTAACATCCTTAACAATTCTACATTTAAAGTTGCGACACTCAATATTTTCAGATTTCATTTATAAAACCATGACATGTGTGCTTCGAAGTCCCCAGAAATGCCCTTCCGAATCTTAAAACTGCCATAACTTTGCCAAAACTGATCCGATTTCAGCTCCCGAGGGCTTTTTGATCATGGTTTGACATCCTTAGCAAGTCTACATTCAAAGTTCAGTAACTCATTATTTTCGGATTTCTTGTCAGATATCATGACATCAATGGTGACATGTGTGCTTCCAAGTCCCCAGAAATGCCCTTCCGAATCTTAAAACTGCCAAAACTTTGCCAAAACTGATCCGATTTTAGCTCCCGAGGGCTTTTTGATCATGGTTTGACATCCTTAGCAAGTCTACATTCAAAGTTCAGTAACTCATTATTTTCGGATTTCTTGTCAGAAATCATGACATCAATGGTGACATGTGTGCTTCCAAGTCTCCAGAAATGCTCTTCCGAATCTTAAAACTGCCATAACTTTGCCAAAACTGATCCGATTTCAGCTCCCGAGGGCTTTTTGATCATGGTTTGACATCCTTAGCAAGTCTACATTCAAAGTTCAGAAACTCTTGATTTTCGGATTTTATGTCAGATATCATGACATCAATGGTGACATGTGTGCTTCCAAGTCTCCAGAAATGCTCTTCCGAATCTTAAAACTGCCATAACTTTGCCAAAACTGATCCGATTTCAGCTCCCGAGGGCTTTTTGATCATGGTTTGACATCCTTAGCAAGTCTACATTCAAAGTTCAGAAACTCATTATTTTCGGATTTCTTGTCAGATATCATGACATCAATGGTGACATGTGTGCTTCCAAGTCCCCAGAAATGCCCTTCCGAATCTTAAAACTGCCAAAACTTTGCCAAAACTGATCCGATTTTAGCTCCCGAGGGCTTTTTGATCATGGTTTGACATCCTTAGCAAGTCTACATTCAAAGTTCAGTAACTCATTATTTTCGGATTTCTTGTCAGAAATCATGACATCAATGGTGACATGTGTGCTTCCAAGTCTCCAGAAATGCTCTTCCGAATCTTAAAACTGCCATAACTTTGCCAAAACTGATCCGATTTCAGCTCCCGAGGGCTTTTTGATCATGGTTTGACATCCTTAGCAAGTCTACATTCAAAGTTCAGAAACTCTTGATTTTCGGATTTTATGTCAGATATCATGACATCAATGGTGACATGTGTGCTTCCAAGTCTCCAGAAATGCTCTTCCGAATCTTAAAACTGCCATAACTTTGCCAAAACTGATCCGATTTCAGCTCCCGAGGGCTTTTTGATCATGGTTTGACATCCTTAGCAAGTCTACATTCAAAGTTCAGAAACTCATTATTTTCGGATTTCTTGTCAGATATCATGACATCAATAGTGACATGTGTGCTTCCAAGTCCCCAGAAATGCCCTTCATAATCTTAAAACTGCCATAACTTTACCAAAACTTATCCGATTTCAACTCCCGAGGGCTTTTTGATCATGGTTTGACATCCTTAGCAAGTCTACATTCAAAGTTCAGAAACTCTTGATTTTCGGATTTTATGTCAGATATCATGACATCAATGGTGACATGTGTGCTTCCAAGTCTCCAGAAATGCTCTTCCGAATCTTAAAACTGCCATAACTTTGCCAAAACTGATCCGATTTCAGCTCCCGAGGGCTTTTTGATCATGGTTTGACATCCTTAGCAAGTCTACATTCAAAGTTCAGTAACTCATTATTTTCGGATTTCTTGTCAGATATCATGACATCAATGGTGACATGTGTGCTTCCAAGTCCCCAGAAATGCCCTTCAGAATCTTAAAACTGCCATAACTTTGCCAAAACTGATCCGATTTCAGCTCCCGAGGGCTTTTTGATCATGGTTTGACATCCTTAGCAAGTCTACATTCAAAGTTCAGAAACTCTTGATTTTCGGATTTTATGTCAGATATCATGACATCAATGGTGACATGTGTGCTTCCAAGTCTCCAGAAATGCTCTTCCGAATCTTAAAACTGCCATAACTTTGCCAAAACTGATCCGATTTCAGCTCCCGAGGGCTTTTTGATCATGGTTTGACATCCTTAACAATTCTACATTCAAAGTTGAGACACTCATTATTTTCAGATTTATTGTCAGAAATCATGACATCAATGGTGACATGTGTGCTTCCAAGTCTCCAGAAATGCTCTTCCGAATCTTAAAACTGCCATAACTTTGCCAAAACTGATCCGATTTCAGCTCCCGAGGGCTTTTTGATCATGGTTTGACATCCTTAGCAAGTCTACATTCAAAGTTCAGAAACTCTTGATTTTCGGATTTTATGTCAGATATCATGACATCAATGGTGACATGTGTGCTTCCAAGTCTCCAGAAATGCTCTTCCGAATCTTAAAACTGCCATAACTTTGCCAAAATTGATCCGATTTCAGCTCCCGAGGGCTTTTTGATCATGGTTTGACATCCTTAGCAAGTCTACATTCAAAGTTCAGAAACTCATTATTTTCGGATTTCTTGTCAGATATCATGACATCAATAGTGACATGTGTGCTTCCAAGTCCCCAGAAATGCCCTTCATAATCTTAAAACTGCCATAACTTTACCAAAACTTATCCGATTTCAACTCCCGAGGGCTTTTTGATCATGGTTTGACATCCTTAGCAAGTCTACATTCAAAGTTCAGAAACTCTTGATTTTCGGATTTTATGTCAGATATCATGACATCAATGGTGACATGTGTGCTTCCAAGTCTCCAGAAATGCTCTTCCGAATCTTAAAACTGCCATAACTTTGCCAAAACTGATCCGATTTCAGCTCCCGAGGGCTTTTTGATCATGGTTTGACATCCTTAGCAAGTCTACATTCAAAGTTCAGAAACTCTTGATTTTCGGATTTTATGTCAGATATCATGACATCAATGGTGACATGTGTGCTTCCAAGTCTCCAGAAATGCTCTTCCGAATCTTAAAACTGCCATAACTTTGCCAAAACTGATCCGATTTCAGCTCCCGAGGGTTTTTTGATCATGGTTTGACATCCTTAGCAAGTCTACATTCAAAGTTCAGAAACTCTTGATTTTCGGATTTTATGTCAAAAATCATGACAACAATGTGGACATGTGAGTCCAAGTCCCTAGAAATGCCCATCTGATATACATTTTGTTTTTCGTTATGATGAGCTGAGTCAACTGCCAAAGTGACACACATCGATCATATGTTTGACCCACAGAGAGAGAGCCTCAGGGTCGCATACTTTGCGCAGCGTTCGTGATCATTAGCTGGGCTCCAGGTTTTTGTTTTGTATTTTGGTTTTTTTGTGGCTCCTCCCGCTTCTTGTTTTTAATGACAAATTGATCGTTTGCCATTTGGCTTAAGTCTTGCGCTCTTCCACACTCCACACTCCCCCTCAACTGCAACTGTGTCAAGGCCATACGAGATTTTACTGCCCAGCATTAAAGCGGATTGCGAGCAGTTTGAATTTGAATTTGAGTTCGAGTTACAGTTCCAGTTCCAGTGGCCATCTCCCATCCAGTTAATGAGTTCAAATTGCCAAATAATTGACATAAATGCGGCTGTAAACAGCGCGAACAAAGCGACATTAAAACCATAACTGCTCTTTTACAGCCCGCTTGATGCATTAGCCCCAAAAACACACACACACACAAACACATAAAAAAATTAAATAAAAATAAAGCACCAAAATTGTCGCGCACCCAAAAATGTTGATTACCACTCATTTTGGGCTTGTTTCACTTTTTGACTGCGTATTTTTGCAACGCCTTTACAAATATGTTTTACCTTCATTAAAGTGTGTAAATTGAAGTAAAATTTATTACGCAATTTATTGTCTTCTTTTTTTTTTGCCTGCGGCAATCACATTTTGTGAATTTCGCTTGTATTTTGACTCAAGAGTCATCATTTATAACTTGCAGGGTATCCCCCTTTAGTTTCAAACAGACATTTGTCTATGATGAAGTAAATCAAATTCCAATTATAGCCGAATTTTAGGTTACTGAAAGTGGGCTATATTGAAATTGGGTGTGCTCAGCTGAGGATGCGATAATTCGTTTCTTACTTTGAAAAGTTACCAATTGAACAGTAAATCTACTTTCTAAATTTCAAACTGCCATAACTTGATTAAATGTCTAGACATTTCCATATGAAAGACGTCAATGAAAGCGTCTTGTTCTGATTCAATTATTTTAATGTTTAAACTTGATTCAAAAACAATTCTTGTATATTTTTATTTTATTGCTTATTTTTAGTCCATAATATGCCCCAAACATAGTTGCAATAATTTATAAAACTAGTTATGAGCAATATTTCAAGACAGAAATGAAAGCACAAGTCTCATCTTGGTATGCTCCATTTTCAACGATCCCATCTAAATTATTATTATTACCAAAAACTGATGCGCAGCCATTAAAGATACAATCTCCATCTAAGTGCGGCACTCAAAAACCAATTGACAGTTGAGTTTTGAGTTTTGAAGCACTCAAAGAGCAAGTCATCAATATTTGTATTTGGCTTTTATTTTCGTGGCATTAATTATCGATTTCAAATCCAATTGCTGGGCATCCTTCAGTGGATAATTGTGCGGCGGCTGCTGCTGAGGTCAGAGACGAGGGGCACTCGACTCGAAACCGACGAATTGTTGGCCACAACAATGAATGGCTCTAATAGCAGTCACATTATAGGCCCATTGTTAACACGCTGGTTCCGACGACGCGACGACGGCATATAATTGTTCTCAACGAGCCAACAAATCAATGCTGAATAATCCTTGAGATACTATTATGACTATTTGTCGCTCATTATGAGCCACATTTCAATTGCTATAGTTGTTGTTGCTGCTGGCCCAATTTACATGCCATTGTTTTTTCGAGCCGTTGACCAATTGACCAATTGAAAGTCGCTGCAATCGTGATGGCCCAAATGCACAATCTAATCCAGTTCCCGATCGCCGATCACCGCTCAGCGATCGTTGATTTACACGCAGTTTTCAAATGCCTTTTGCATTTTGTTTGTCGTTCGATTGGAGTTTATTAATTTCACGAGCGTGCAACGTGAAACTATGCTGCAGTCGGCAGTAATGGCAATACATAACCCAGTTCTGTCTGTATTGATGTGTATCTCTATCCAGCAGATACACGGCATGACCACATTGGCTAATTGTCGTTTGTGCCAGCCACATAAATCATGGAGACTCGCCGAGGATGTTGACTGCAACTGCCTTGAAAATGCAAAAGCCAACAGCAACAACAGCAACAGCAACCCAATCAAACATTAAATCATTTTGACTTGCATCTGTTGCAAGTAAACGCCAGCTACAAAGCAGCAGCACAACAGCAGCGGCTAATGTATCTGTATCTGTATCTGTATCTTAAGACAAACAGCAACTGCTGCAAAGAATCGAGGGCCGTGTAATTGCCGCTTGGCTGAAAAGAGGTCAATTAGCAGCAGCATCTACAACAGTGGCAAACCACCCCTCACCCCCCCAAACTGCCCACCTTTCCCAACAAAAGAGTTTGCTTTGCTATGTGTTGTGCAATCCGCCATGAAAAACGGAAGAAAAAAAAAACATGAGCGAAAAATATGTATGCCAAAAATGTATCCAACTAGACATGACTTCAACATGCCGCAAATAAGTAAGAGTCTAACAAAAAAAAAGTGTTTTAGTTTTTAGCTCATTTCCACAAAACAGTTTTTGATTTTTCAATTGCGCAATCAATGCACTCGCAATTAGCCACAAGACTTTTGTCATACGCGGCGTATGCGTAACGCAACACCAATGCGCATACGCCCCGTTGGACGGGTGCAGACAGCAGTGGATTTTTTTTTGAGCTCTTGTTTGATTGACGGCACTGTAATTTGATATATTTGAAGACAATACGCTTATTGCAATTGAGTTTCAATGTCAAACGTGATTTTGTACAAGCCGACAGCTAATTAATGATCTTAAGTGTGGATTATGTTCTTCTTCTGTTCTGACTGGACAGAATTTCAACACGTTAATTATGCCAGCAGTCAAGTGTGGACTTGGCATTAATAATGCGTAGATTTGTGCCTATAAATTACTGATCATCATTTGCATAGCTGATGTAAACTTTCGGCCGAAGAACTGGAATTTAAATTCCCTATTTAATTTGTCAAATATTATCTATAGAAATGATATGTCATTATTGGCGACTGCAAAGCAGGTGCTTGAACTCAACAGGAAAAGAAAAGAAGAATATACAATTTATATACTCTCTTAGCCGCTTCTATATTCAAGTCAACGAACGGGCCATTAATCTTTGAGCCAACTTTGGAAATGTTTCTCGCACGCGCTGCCTTTCGTCTGGTATTGCTTGGAAATGTCACAGGGTGAAACAGAAGAAACAACCAACTTATTATAATGTATATAAAAGTGCTGCTGAACCACAAGACATGTTTCATAATTCTTTCAATACTAATTTGTGCATATTTGCTGATTGAAATTAGCTTAGCGACAGCTTGCTGCGAGGTCATCAGCATTCCAAATCCCCACCAAACTGCAACCCAAAACAACTACGATTCACAAGCAGAATTACTATAGCTGCGTGTTATTTTTTGTGAATATTTAATTAGTTTTCGAATAAAGATGCCAATGACATTAAAAATATTATCTCAGCTTGCTTTATATAACAGTTAAATGACGTAAATTAAGCAGAGCCTGTTTTTGGAGTTTGGTGAAAGACTCAATGTGAGAAATTTAGAAAAGAAATGTCGGCAAATTTGCATTTATTTGTGGAATATACTTTGCTGTTAATTAGGTAGCTGAACTTGAGATTAGATACGTGTTGTTTGTGCTTTGTTAGTGAATATGATTATTATAAATTCTATAAAATGTATCCATGATGTTGTTTGCTTTTCTACTGGGTATGTAACCGAAATAAATATATTTTAGAGGGATATGGGATATGATTATAACTATAATTGTATTAAACTGTTCAAGTAAAGAATATGATTTAAAAGTAAATTTCTAAATAAATGTAGTTTTTGAAAAATCTGTTGAGGAAGACTAGTGTGTACCTTAGCTTGTAAAGAAAAATTCAGATTTTTTAAAGAAATGTGTTTAAAAAAAAAAAAAAAAAGTTAATTTCTGTTACAGTGCAATTAAATAAACATGAATAATAATGTCAATAAATCCACCTGTTGTATAAAATACTTGAAACCTATTTATTGCTTCTTTGTTTAAGCGTCGCAAACTCATTAAAACTTTCTGCATACCCTAACTTTAAGGTCATATTCATTAATAATTGCTTTCACGCCTAAACCGCTTTCGTCAAGGCATCCCACTGATGCATAGTAAAAACTATATAACAATCTCAGTCTAAGTGCAATCTTAAATATTTACACAACTATTGATGGCAGCCTTATTAACGTACATATATGTCGTTGGGGTGACCTTGGCATGGATTTAGGTACTCGATGCCACTCGAGCTATCACTTGTGCGGGGGGAGAAGAGCTTCAAGTACTCACCTCTTTTATCGCGGCCATTTGTGGCTGCCTTCTCCATCTGCTGCCCAACGACAACTGGAACATTTCCTCGTTTGTTGTTGCTGCTGCTGCTATTGCTGCTGGGCGCATGGAAGCCGCGGGGCACATTGCGAACTATGGCGGGGGCTGTGGGGGGCACGTTCACATTATGTGGCGTATTGTTACCGGAATCGACACGGACCAACAACGATAAGAGCACTGTGAGCAGCGTGTAACGTAGCATTATCATTGCACGGCTTTTCGATTTTAATGTAGGATTGCTGTAAAGTTGTTAAGCTGAGGTTCGCGACGGCGACGGTGACGGTGACACAGACACGACTGACCGACGCCTATGGAGAAAGCCACTTGCAGGCTGGATTTTCACAAGCTGCACAAGCTCGGGGTCTCTGGGGTTGAATGACTGCAATGGATTGATATGCTTATGCTTGTGGGATCTAACAGCTTGTTATGCGCCCGGATCGCTTTCTAAATTAGCAATGCGACAGATCTACATAAAAGTTATGAATATGAGAGCGCTCACAATGGGTCGATCGATTTTTGTTGTTGTTGTTGTTGTTTTCTGGTTGCTTGTTTTCTCCTCCTAAATTTCATGGCGTTGTGGCATAGAGAGCGCCAGGCCATTAATCTGCACCTCCAACATCCAGCTGTGTATGCGGATTAGGTAATCGAGCGATCTTGTCTCGTTTACTTTCTTTCCTCGTCGTCGTTGCTGCTGCTGCTACTTTGGGAGAGCGCGCATTAATTTACTCTCACTTTTTTTTTGGGTTTGCGACGACTCTCGAGCTGACCGATCTCAAAAGTGGTTCGCATTTGTGGCTGGGCCTTCGAACCGTCCAGAGCCTCGATTGTTGCTCCGTTTACGTGTTTGTTTTTTTGTTGCAGTGTTTCTCGTAATGTTGCGTTAGCTTTCGGCTTGCTTACTTACAGACTAAAGCGTTTGAACGCAACTAAAACACGTTGTGCGCTCGATTGCTCTCTGGAGCCGATCGTCATTCGATATTGGAGTCGGGCCCCGCGGTCAGCTGCTTCGCTAAGCGTTTCTCTCTTTATCAATGGACTCCCGCTCATTCTCTCTCTCTCTCTCTCTTTATCTCTACTCTCGCTCTCCCTCTCGCAACTTGATTATATTGACCAAGCCGCAGCATCTCTGCTGCTGCTGCTGCTGCATCTGTTACTGGTTCCTCCACAGCATTTATGGCCTTTTGCATCGAAGTCATCTTCAGCTGGTTTTTAATTACACCTGTGCACAGGTGTGGAATGGGGTGCGGCTCTTGCGTAGTTGCTAGTTTTAGTAATATAAAACCAGACCCAAGAATGGCCAACATGCGTCCATCTTTTGCCCTTTGCCAAGGTCGCTGTGTGGCAATAAATAACTGGATAATCCAACTGATACTCATCTTAAGATATTCATAATTGTAGTTTAAATTATTATTTACAGTTTTCTTTAGAAACATTACACTAATTAATTAATTAATTCAAATATTAATTAGATTTGTTGTAGATTTTGTTGCAAAATTTTCATTAATTGGATATATAATTTTTTTTAAGTGTAGGAACTTGAGTGTCATTTGAACAACCCTATAATAGCCATATTGAAAAACAATACGTATACGTAATAAGAGAAAATAATTTCAATTGATAGCCAAAATGTTTTGTTTATTATATAATTTGATTCGACCAAATGACCTAAAAACGTTGAATAATTTCATATCCACAAGATACTTGTTTTTTTTTTTTGTTATATAGCAGGGTAGCGATTGGAAATGGCAACAGATAACTTAGCAGGCTTCCTGTTCATCTCGGAGGTTACGTGCCAGGATTGATTGTAGCTTGTTTCTTGTATCTCCGGTATTCACTTCTACTTCTTCTTCTTCTTGCCTTTGCCTCCCTTGCCCTTCTTACCCTTCTTACCCTTTTTACCCTTTTTCTTGCCCTTGCCGGCATCCAGAAGCGCTTCCGTCACATAAGTCTCTGTGGTCACCTTGCTCATTGGCAATGTGACCGGCTGCTTGGGAGTGCGCAGCTCAATCTCAATGGTGTTCTTCTTGTGCTGCGACTTGGACTTGCTGCCCAGCTTGACAAGGAACACATCGCTATCGGTCTCCTCGCAAGTTTTGTAACAAACCTAAACAGCAAAAGACATAAAAACATGGTATAAAAATTGACTATGTAGAAAGCGGCTGCTGGCAGATTTACAACCGCATGAATACGAATTGTGGTTGCCACATATTTGGAGCAGTTATGCAACAACCGACAGCCGACATGCGGCATGCAGCATGAAGCATGGCAATTGAAAGCATTTAGCCACCAACAGCAAACCAAGTCACGGAACAATTGAAGTATTTAACTGGAATTGTGGTCGCGGCAATTCCGCATTGCAACACGTTGCACATGTGGCATAGGATTGGAGTTGGTCTGGATTGTGGTCTATGGTTGCTTACCTCAATGCCCTTCCTGCGAGTATCCAAGTTGACGCCCTTCATGGTCTCCTTAATGTCCTTAGCCTCCACCTGCATGCAGCAGCTGCGCTGATTCTGCGATGGCGGTATTGCCGGAATCGTGGGTATTCCGCCGCCGCACAAGCGCCGGCGATAGCAATCGACCTTGGCCTCCTGCTTGTCACAGACGCGGGAGCGATAGCAATCGACCTTGGCCTCCTCCTTTTCGCACGCCTCCTTGATCTTGGAGAACGGCACGTAATAGTTATCCGTCTCGCAGGTATCGTTGCCAGAGTACTTAATATTGGCGCGCACTTTCGGTATATTGGGATGATTGATAATCCGGCCGCAGGTGCGTCGCTGTATGTGCTTGCGGGCAAAGTCGCTGCGTTGCAGAATATCATTGAGGCACTGATTGGATGGGCAATCGTCCAGAGTCTCCCTATAACAGGGATCATCGCCGGCACCCAAATTCGGATCGGCGCCATCATTCACACTCTGCACCTTGTGCGTATTCTTCAAGACTCGAATAGTTAGTCCACTGCCATTGAGACACGCCTCGAATTCATCATAGGCTTCGGGACCCGGATCCGGACGCGTGGGCTGTATAAAGCATGGCTGTATCTCTGGACTACAGTCGCAATCGCATTGGCACATACAACACTCATCACAGCAGTCATTGGGCATCGCTGGTCAAAAGGAATCCTCCCGATTGATCAATCAATCAATCAAAAATCCTACGTATTACTTACCTTGTGGCATCAATGGTTTTATCATCTGATCAGTGATTTTGATTGGGCAGCTGATCTTTTTCTTGCCCTTCTTGCCCTTCTTTCCCTTCTTCTTGGCCATTTTTTGTTGCGGTCGTGTATTAAATTTGGATTAAATCGATTAAATTATACAATTTGGATATTGCACTTGACCAGTAAATGGCGCAATTTCCCTATAGCTCGTCTGCTCGCTAAAATTAAATGAAATTTTATTTATAATACCCGTCACTCTTTTCAACTCGTTTCCAATTTTAGAAACCAAAAAAATTGACCTTGCTTCGCAACCCTTTGGACAGGGAGTCTGCGTATGGTGCAATTGTTTGGGTTACCCGTCTAAACTTAATTAAAGTAGAGCTCAGATCGCAAAAGTTAAGCTATAAAAAAAATTACGAAAGAAATTTTTCACTTTTTGGACGATAGAAAATGCCGAATCGGTAGTTGAAAATAAAATGAAATTTGTACCCTGAATAATTTTGTTATGACTGCTGAAGCGTTCATACAATTTTGATGTATTTTCTTGCAAATATTTTCAACGATTGCTGAGGTTCGACATTTTGACAATGTATATACATATTTGTATATATCTATTTATCGATATACATAAAAATATTCTAATTCTTTTGTATAACAGGCTTTTACAGGTTTTATCGAAAGAAATATAGGAAAAATTTACTGGAATATGTAAAAACACCGATCAATCTGGAATATTCTCAAAGCGATGAGCAGATCAGATGTGTAAATATAATTGATCTTTGAAAAATGTTGGAATGGGGCTTTTCTTAATTAGAAAACTTTTTTTTGGAAACATAAATAGCAGCTATTATAAATAGTTTTCAGCGAATCCAAAAATAATGAAAATAACAACGATTTTGATACTATATCATTTATTTTAACATATGATAAAAAAAAATATATTTTTTGCATCTATTTAAATTGTGCTTCTTCTTGAAGGGCAACTTGGGTAGTACAAGTACGAGATCTACAGCACTCAAATCACTGCACGGGCGCCATCTACTTCTTCTTCTTATTCCTTTTCTTATTCTTATGCTTATTTTTGTTTGACTTCGTTACACACAGTGTCTCGGATTTCGGGATTAGGGAAGCAACGGCACAACCGCCGCAAGGACTCACAGGCTTGACATTCTTTTGACAACGATATTTACAAGGTACGCTGGGGCAATCTGTGATCAGAAGGAACAAAATTAGTAGCAGCCTAATCTAATTAGTTAGAACTTACCTCTATTCTTATTCTTTTGTGCCTTCTTTTCAAACAGGTTTGTGTAAGATTTAAATGCCGGGAATCGGGGAATATCGGCACAGTCGCCACAAGGCTTCACAAGCTCGACAATCCTCTTACAGCGATTCTTACAAGGTACAGTAGGGCAATCTGTGATCAGAGGGAAGACAATGAGTAGCAGTTAATCTTATTGGTTAGAACTCACCTCTGTCAAACTCATCCTCACAAATGTCGTATGGACACAACTTATCAGCATTGCAAGCAAAGTAGCGATATCCTTTCTTGAGACGGTCCTCGTCCCGCTCTGCTGGTATTATATAACAGGGATGGTTTTCTGGCGACCGCTGTACAGGCACACACTTATTACCTATTTTACAGAACTCGGATACAATAGTGGGTCCATGGCAGAGTAGACGCGCTATGAGCACCAGGTTGCCAGTCTGCTGTTGGCAGAGATTAAACAGTGGCAACATAGTTTTGGACATCGTCCAACTGGGACACAACTGCTCCACACGCTGGATGCCGGCATCGAAGCAGAGACATCTATCTAGCACTTCGGGATTGATGCCCTTGATTGTGGGCAGTCCCTCCATATTTTCCTGCCGCTCATATAACCATTGAGGATTGTCTACATTGAACACCTCGTCAATCTCCTCAAATAGTGACTTTACCTTTAATTCAGCTAGACCAATCAAAAATTTGCAGCGATCTGATCGTTTCTTATAGACGTGTATCAGGAGCCGATCGTTATTTGTCACAGGCGATTCCAGCGCGAATATGCAACACTTGCCACACTGCGGCTGTCTAGGATACATACAGGATCCGTAATCTCGGTCGCAGATATTCACATAAACGCTGGAGCGGAACGTGATCTCCACACAAGTCGAATACTCCTCGGGCGCACAGTGATTCTTGCGTGTTATCACCAGATCATCCACAACAAAATCAAACATATACAACAAATGTGGAACATAGGCCATTAAAAAAAAATTTTGCAAATTAAAAAAAGATCGAAAATTAAAAATTTTGTTCCGGTGTTTTGTTGTATTGTGACTGAGATTTCGTAGCTACCAATACTACGATAACTTTTCTTTGGCTAATCAAGAAATCGGTAAATCATTGATGTAGACTAATCCGACATACATATACATTACTGACTAGTGGAAGTGACCAATACAAAAGCTAGAGACTTCAAATTTAAAATATAAGTTCTCGTAGTGCCGGGTCAATGCAAGTTTATCATATATCGATAAATTTCGATTCCAGACCAGTGCTTTTTGGGGATAACTTTTAAGTCATAAAAGCTCGAGTCTTTATATTTAAATTTAAGTTCTCATACTGCCGGCTCAATACAAACTCATCATTTTTTTATCTCAGCCCGTTCAAAAGTTATCGATAAATTAAGATTCCAGAACAGTGTTTGTGAGGTATAGCTTAAAAGTTATAAGTGGTAGAGGTACCAAATTTGGTATGTATATTTTCCTATAGCATACAGAGGTTAAATATATTTCACTTTTTGGATACCTCCCCCCGATCTCACAGAAATCGAAAAATACTTTTAGTGGTATGACCTTCGGATTTTACATAGTCTCACATTTATATGCCATCTTTATCTACAAATAACGGTCGGACAATACACAAAGAAGTTATTGACGATTCAATGTAACATAGTTTGGAGCCAATGGAAGAAGAAGAAGCAACGCCGGGTATCTATAAATGAATGCAGATAACGATTTCATAACGATTAAGGGTTCAGGGTATCTCCTAGTCGGGCATTCTCGACTAGAGCACTCTCACCTGTTCATAATAATTGAGGCATCCACAATCAACTAAACGTAAAATTTCAAGATTCTATATTTTTAAAAATCAAAATAAGTAAGGGTCCGCCCATATGCTTTTTCCCAAAAAAAAACCGAAATTTAATTTTTTCAAAAATTCATAAACTTGAGATTTAGATTCAAACTAGATGCCAAATAATGACCAAAATGGCTTCGGGATTGGAAATCGGTCCAGTTTTGACAAAGTTATGGCAGTTTGAAGTCTGGGAAGGTCATTTATAAGGATTTTTTCGTTGTTTGGGCACTTAACAAGTCAATTTTTTTGTCACTTTTGGCGTGATTTTTGACAGAAAAATGAAACACCACAAAATCACTTTTCGTATAGTTTTTTATACTAATTGAGACACCCACAATCAATATAACGTAAAATTTCAAGATTCTATTTTTTGAAAAATCCAAATTTGTAAGGGTCCCCCCTTATGCTTTTTTCCCAAAAAAAATCCGAAATTTTATTATTTCAAAAATTTATAAACTTGAGATGTGGAATTAAACCTAATGCCAAATAATGACCAAAATGGCTTCGGGATTGGAAATCGGTTCAGTTTTGACAAAGTTATGGCAGTTTGAAGTCTGGGAATGTCATTTATAGGGAACTTTTCGTTGTTTGGGCACTTAACAAGTCAATTTTTTTGTCACTTTTGGCGTGATTTTTGACAGAAAAATGAAACACCACAAAATCACTTTTCGTATAGTTTTTTATACTAATTGAGACACCCACAATCAATATAACGTAAAATTTCAAGATTCTATTTTTTGAAAAATCCAAATTTGTAAGGGTCCCCCCTTATGCTTTTTTTGACAAAAAAATCCTAAATTTTATTATTTCAAAAGTTTATAAACTTGAGATGTAGAATTAAACCTAATGCCAAATAATGACCATAATGGCTTCGGGATTGGAAATCGGTTCAGTTTTGACAAAGTTATGGCAGTTTGAAGTCTGGGAAGGTCATTTATAAGGATTTTTTCGTTGTTTGGGCACTTTACAAGACAATTTTTTTGTCACTTTTGGCGTGATTTTTGACAGAAAAATGAAACACCACAAAATCACTTTTCGTATAGTTTTATATACTAATTGAGACACCCACAATCAACTAAACGTAAAATTTCAAGATTCTATTTTTTGAAAAATCCAAATTGGTAAGGGTCCCCCCTTTTGCTTTTTTCCCAAAAAAAATCCAAAATTTAATTTTTTAAAAAATTCATAAACTTGTGATGTAGATTCAAACTAGATGCCAAATAATGATCAAAATGGCTTCGGGATTGGAAATCGGTTCTGATTTGACAAAGTTATGGCAGTTTGAGGTCTGGGAAGGTCATTTATAGGGAACTTTTCGTTGTTTGGGCACTTAACAAGACAATTTTTTTGTCACTTTTGGCGTGATTTTTGACAGAAAAATAAAACACCACAAAATCACTTTTCGTATAGTTTTTTATACATATTGAGACACCCACAATCAACTAAACGTAAAATTTCAAGATTCTATTTTTTTAAAAATCCAAATTGGTAAGGGTCCCCCCTTATGCTTTTTTCCCAAAAAAAATCCAAAATTTAATTTTTTAAAAAATTCATAAACTTGAGATGTAGATTCAAACTAGATGCCAAATAATGATCAAAATGGCCTCGGGATTGACAATCGGTTCAGATTTGACAAAGTTGTGGCAGTTTGAAGTCTGGGAAGGTCATTTATAAGGAACTTTTCGTTGTTTGGGCACTTTACAAGTCAATTTATATCCAGGGTATATCCTAGTTGGGCACTCTCGACTAGAGCACTCTTACTTGTTTGGAATGTTATTAATTAGAAAACTTTGTATACAAAATATTTAAAAATATCGACTACTTTGGTATTATGTCATTTATTTTGATATTTGATAAAAGAAACTGTATTTTTGTATATCAAATTCTATTGTGCTTCTTCTTTAAGGGCAACTTGGGTTTCAGTAGTACAAGTACGAGCACTACAGCACACAAATCACTGCACTGGCGCCATTTACTTCTTGCTCTTACTCTTGCTCTTATTGCCTTTCTTATTCTTACGCTTCTTCTTCTTTTTTAAACACTTGTCTTCGAGATCTGGGGATTGCGGAATATGGGCACAGCCGCCGCAAGGTTTCACCGGCTCGACATTCCTTTGACAACGATATTTACAAGGTACGCTGGGGCAATCTGTGATCAGAAGGAACAAAATAAGTAGAAGTTTAATCTTATTAGTTAGAACTTGCCTCTTTTCTTATTCTTTTGGGCCTTCCTTACACACAGGTTCTCATGTGATCGGAATTTGGGGAAAAGTGGAATATCGGCACAGTCGCCACAAGGCCTCACATGCTCGACAATCCTTTTACAGCGATATTTACAAGGTACAGTAGGGCAATCTGTGATCAGAGGGAAGACAATAAGTAGCAGTTAATCTAATTGGTAAGAACTCACCTCTGTCAAACTCATCCTCACAAATGTCGTAGGGACACAACTTATCAGCATTGCAAGCAAAGTAGCGATATCCTTTCTTGGGACGCTCCCCGTCCCGCTCAGCTGGTATTATATAACAGGGATGCTTGTCTGGCGAGCGCTGTACAGGCACATACTTATTACCCACTTTACAGAACGCTGATACAATAGTGGGTCCATGGCAGAGTAGACGCGTTATGAGCACCAGGTTGCCAGTCTGCTGCTGGCAGAGATTAAACAGTGGCAACATAGTTTTGGACATCGTCCAACTGGGACACAACTGCTCCAAACGCTGAAAGCCGGCATTGAAGCAGAGACATCTATCTAGCACATCGGGATTTGTACCCTTCATTGTGGGCAGTCCCTCCATATTTTCCTGCCGCTTTCCTAACCAATCATCGTTTTCTTCGTTGAACTCTTTGTTAATCTTGTCAAAAAGTGACTTTACTTTTAATTCAGCTAGACCAATCAAAAATTTGCAGCGATCTGATCGTTTCTTATAGACGTGTATCAGGAGGCGATCGTCCTTTGTCACAGGCGATTCCAGCGCGAATATGCAACACTTGCCACACTGCGGCTGTCTAGGATACATACAGGATCCGTAATCTCGGTCGCAGATATTCACATAAACGCTGGAGCGGAACGTGATCTCCACACAAGTCGAATACTCCTCGGGCGCACAGTGATTCTTGCGTGTTATCACCAGATCATCCACAACAAAATCGAACATATACATCAAATGTGGAACATAGGCCATTATAATAAAATTTTGCAAATTAAAAAAAAAATCGAAAACTACAAATTTAGTTCAGGTATATTGTTGTATTGTAACTGAGAGGTCGTAGCTAACGATACTACGATAACTTTTCTACGGGTAATCAAGAAATCAATAAAGCATTGAAGTAGACTTCTCCGACTGTTTATATACATACGAGTATATATTACTGATTAATTAGAACGACGGCGCTGAATTGTCCGTCGGTTTTTATGAGAACAAGTCACTCAAGGTTAGGTTAGGTAAGGTTATTATATTCATGAAAGTTGACATAGATTTGTCCTTTTGCTATCGGCAGTACTGATTTGAAAGTCGGCCAGACATAAACCTATTGGTCAAAACTCTTTTGTTTTACAATATTTTTAAACCAAACTCGCCAGTTAAGAGACTTATCCTGCTCCTAATAACTTGTCAATAATTTACGAACATTGCAATTATCTGTTGGGGTTTGAGTTCTACCCAAGTATCGCTTCATTCTGCTTCTAATATTTAAGATACAAATCTATCTATCTATTGAATAGTATCTAGGAAATAGTTCAAAAACTAAAAACTATCTGAAATATTCCAAAGAGTTCCAATAAAAATGCAGAATTAATTGGCCAATGAGGAATTTATTCAAATCGCTATCCTCTATACTAGCCCCTATAGCAAGATCATCGTCGACACCAAAGCTTGCAACGGTACCCTTGTTTCCATGACGTTGCCGCTGTGCTTCAAAACCTTTACAGTCAGTCCGCTGTTTTAAGGGCGATCCTCGAATGCCGCAAGCTCTGGAAATCCGAGTCCGATCGCTTTGGCTTTATAAAAAACGGACTGTTTTCGCATTGGCATTGACAACACTCGTTACACTCGTCACAATCCTCGATTACTGCTAAAAAAAAAATAAACAGTAGAAAGATTACTTAAATAAACTATGGTACCGGGAAATCCTGGGTCTTATTTACCTTTAGATTTTATTTTTTTATTTTATTTGATTGTACGATTAGACCTTATAGCTATTGATTTGCTTTGCCCTTTGTGAACTGAAGTTGAATATGGTTTGGTCCTAATCCACTTGGATATTGTATTTGACCAGTAAATGGCGCAATTGCCTTATAGCTCGATTGCGCGCTGAAATGAGTAAATTTTATCATAGGTTTTATAGATTGTAGATTATATTATGTTGTAGCATATAAAGATAATGGCTTGGTTATGGCGAAATTTGAATTACTAGCATTTAAAATCGAATTAAACTTCAAATTTAATAATTTTTTGTAAAAAACTGAGGAGAACATAGAAATTTCGAGATTGGTTCCACACAAATTATGAAATCGAAATATAATAAAATCATATTTAAAGTTGAGCTCACCTGAGTCGCAGCAGCCGGTGTATTCGGGGCAGCAGTGATTGCAAGGATCGACGGATCCGCCGCAGGGAGTTGGTCGCGAATTATTACAGAAGCCTCCTCCGCTGGTGGCTAGCTGCGAATCCCCGTAGCTGAGTCCGCCACCGCTCTGGCGACCCTTGCTTTTCTTCTTGTTTTCTTTCTCCTTTTCCTTGTCCAGTGTCTGTTTGTCCTTGCGCGACTGTTCGAAGTCCTTCTGCTTCTGCACTTGTACGAAACGAGGATGGGCTGGAACACCGCCACATGGACCACAGGGCTCCAGACGCTGCTCATTGACCGACTTGCAACGGCGCTTAGACGGCACAGTGGGGCACTCTAGGATGGATTAGATAGATCAGCTGCTCTCCGCTTAGAATGCAGGCTAGGCTACTTACCGCGATCGAACTCATCCTCACAGTAATCGCAGGGGCACAATTTGTCCAGATTGCAGGCAAAGTAACGCAGACATTTCTTGGGCGGCGGCGGTGGAACATAGCAAGGATCTGGCTGCACGCACTGTGGCAGTGGGCAGGGTGGACACCTGCCCTTGCAGCACTTCTTGCCCGTGTCCATGGGACCGCCGGTGGCGCTCTGTGCTCCACCGCCACCGCAGCAGGGATCACAGGGATCTTCAGGGCAACAAGGCTGGGGCTGGCAAGGTGACTTTATCTTGCCACAAGATGGACACGAGGAGCACGGCTGCGGTGGACAGGGCGACGGGCAGGGCGGCGGGCAGGGCGACGGGCAAGGCGGCTGGCAGGGTGGCGGACAAATTGGATTCCTTGAACAGATGGAATGATTTAGTGAGAAGGCAGATACAATGGCTGGTCCATTGCACAGCAGACGCATGATGAGCACAATGTTGCCGGTCTGCTTCTTGCAGAGATTGAAGAGCGGCAGCAACCGCTTGGTCTGCTCCGACGTGGGACACAGCTGTTCGCGACGCTCAAAGCCGGGATCATAGCAGGCGCAATTGTCCAGCACATCCTTGTTGGGTCCCTTCATTTTGGGCAGATTCTGCAGCTGGTCCGCCCATATCTTCTCCCAGTTGATATTCTCAGCATCAAAAGTTTCCCGGACGCGATCGAATATTGGCTTCATGGGCAACTCAGTCAGTCCGATCAGAAATTTGCAGCGATTCGTTCGCTTCTTATAGACGTGTATTAACAGGCGATCCTTGTCGGTGATTGGGGATTCCAGGGCGAATATGCAACACTTGCCGCACTTGGGCTGCTTGGGATTCACACAGGATCCGTACTCCCTATCGCAGATGTTAAGGAACACGCTCGATCGGAACGTGATCTCCACACAAGTCGGATACTCCTCGGGCGCACATAGATTCTGTTTCGTTATTAGCAGATCATCAATCACAAATTCAAGCATATAGATCAAGCTACGGGACAGTGCCATAATGCGTTATTATTTTATATTGTTTTCTAATTGCAATTTGTGATTTGGGTGCCGGGATTAAATTTACAAATTTTGTTACTAAAAATGTACTGTCGTAATTTGGGCCGAGGCAAGAAACTGAACTGTGGTCGACAATTATATTTCTGTTGACTTTACAAATCCAACGCCTGCTGAGATTCTGTTGCAATATCTGCAGAGCAAGATTGACAGACTAAATAAATTATAATTATTTTAATCGTCGCATTCAGACATGAATTCCAAAAGAAAATTTGATTTTCTAACATACGTGTAGGATTAATATTACGATTAAACCATGATCAAAAATGCATTGCTTTTGAAAATCGGATCATTTTTGGCAAAGTTTCGGAAGTGCGTTTTTGGGTACTTGGAAACTTACATGTCAGCATTGTTGCTATGATTTTTGATAAGAAATCCGAAAAAAATGACTTTCTTAACTTTCAATATAGAATTAATATAGAGGTCGAAACATGCACAAAAAGACCTCGGGCTCTGAAATCGGATCATTTTTGGCAAAGTTATGGCTGTGTGAAATTCTGACCCATCCTTGTTGGCTGTTTGGAGGTACATCTTAATCTCCGTCAGCACAGATCTTATCGAACCTCTGCCTTTCAATCTTCCCGATTAAATTTCGCACTCGTTACACCCAAGAACAGTAAAAACTCGTGTATGTTTTTTTATGGGTTTCGTTTTTCTAGTAATGCATAAAATCCTTTATTCAATTTCCGAAATTGTTCTACAAAATTGATTGAGCTACTCGTAATTGTAATAGTAATTATAATTTTAAGTGGCGCTGCTACGGTCACTGCCTCTGGTTAACTGTCCACTGCTGCAGCAGGAAGCTTACGCCTAAGAAGAATACCATCTTTAATTTGGATAGTAGGATGTGGATAGGGTGGGTTTAAGTGTTAAAAGAAAAGTGTTAAACACAAAAATACACGAGTCGGGAAGCATTGTATACAGGAATTTTGTTAAGTATTGTTTTTTGTCTGCGTGCACTGTCTTTAATTATTAGCAAGAAGCTTTAAGAAGACTTTGAGGCTGTTCCTTGTTCCAGGACATTCAGCTAAACGATACTAATGTCAGGCGGGATGAAACGACATGAGAGGAAAAAGCCGCGGCCATTGAACGAACTCCACGCCGTAATGCAAAATGCCCGTAGCGCTGACTGCAATCATGGCGCCCCAGAAGAGCATAAATAGCAGATTCTCCGTGCTGAATTCAGTTGGATATGTGATGGTAACAATGAACATGGCCACAGCAACAAGCAGCACCGATGGGAAGGTAAAGTAACGCCAGCCACGTGGCGCCACCAAAGGCGATGGCAGAATGCTGCCCTCGTTCTCATTGATCCGATAGTTGCCAAGGAACAGATCGATGCCATCCTGACGCATGCCGTCCGCAAAGTTATTCAAATAGTAGCGTATAAGCGAATTCTTGCCATCGTTCATGGCGCCCGACTTGGTGCGCTTTCCCGTGCGTGTAAAGTCCGTTTTGAGTGCACCTGTGCCGCTGTACTGCAACGACACCAGATCCGCATTGTCGGCCCAGACGCACTTGAAGAGCCTCTCAAAGCCGCTGGAGGCATGCTCGACCCGTTGGCCCACATGCAGCACGCCCAGCTTTTGCAGGACAGCGGTTAGGGAGCGACGGGCGAGCATGCTCTGCACCACATTCGTCCTGTCCAGGCAATCGATGCAATTGGTGCGAAAGACGCCCGTTTGCGTGGACACCAGATTGCCATTGTTGAAGGCATGATAGAAACCAAAGTCATCCAGCTCATGAGCTAACCGATCGATTAGTATATTCAAACGACCCCAGCGCATTTTCCGGCACTCGTGATGGAAATCGAAGGCCTCGTAACGCACTCCGGAATTGCCCAATTCGCGTACGAGACGGGCAAATGTGGATTCCAGTTCTCCCTCGGCGCCCTTCTGATCGACAAGATTGACAGCCACCTGGTGGCCATAGATTTTCAGCTGTGCATTGAAATGCGCCGCGCAGGCGGCCAACTGATCCTTGCCAGGTATCAGACGAGGACGTGGCTTGTAACGCAAGTTAGGCAGCTGCTGCCAGTGGAAGGGCATGCTGCCGCGTGTTTGGACAAAGCTCGTGTGCTGTCCATTGAACTCAACCATCTGTTCCGTTTCCACAAAATTGGCCACATGTCCCTGCTCGTTGCTGCCGCGACAGAAGAGCCGTGTGCCCGCACGCTCCACCGAGCGTCGTGTCACAATGCTCCAGAAGAAGGTTTGCCCATTGATCTGCACCTGGCTGATAGCGACAAATCCCAGTACTAGTGGCAGTTGAAAACGTTGCATTTTATCGCATTTAAACTGCTGCAGAGCATGACCGTTCCACACAAAACGCTGATCCGCCCGCTCAAACAGGCCCTGCCCCGATTGATACGGACCAAGCTGTTCCCGCTGCCTCTGAAGCGTATGCGTCAGATCATAACGGTACGAGAAGTAATAGAACTTGGTGTCCAGCGTTTTGCGCAACATGCTCAAATACGACTGGTTTTCAGAGCGTTGAATTGCATTCGGAATGTACGGTATAATATCATAGCCAGCCAATCGCCAAATGATCGCATTATTGATTACGCCCACAAAGAGACGATGGGTGGCAACCAGCAGATAATCGCAGCTGAGCAGATGTATGGTGCCCAGGACACCGCAGATGCGTCGCGTCGGACGCAGATTGGTCAGCTGTGTGGACTTCGGTTGAACACGCGTCACCTTGTCCAGCCGGCCGATAATCAATAGCTCATTCAGTCCATTCGGCTCCACAATGAAGCTCTCCTGCGTTATGTATAGATTCATGTCATCGTACACATCACAAAAACACATTTCCCCGTCCATGTTGCTGATGTTGCACCTAAAATAAAACACAAGTTGGGATTACTATAATTCTCAATGTTATTGTTGTTGTTGCTGGGGCTGGGCCCTCTTATTGCTATTTTATCAATAGTTCTCAGCACAGTAGTGTCGGCAGAATTTTAAAGCCAAAACGAATATAGCTAAAAAAAACCTAAACAAAATAATTTTTTTTTTTGTGAATTTTATTTTTGTTGTAAAGACCATCGATTTTAAATTTTGATTATAATTTTATATGAATGGCGTATCTAAAATTGAACTCAACGTTCAAGGCTTAAAAACAGAGAAGATAAAAAAAGCAAGAACTAGCTATTGAATAGCCAAAATGGCAACACTACTGCTTACTGGTACATACACACACGCACACAAGCTGAAGCACCGGCAGCGTAGCAGCAAAAACAACAAGGCTGATAACTACTGATTATGTCGTCGCAGCGCAAACGCTTACCTTCTACGTAGTGTTATAGTCCTGGCAGTGGGCAGTTTTCTCTTATATTTTATTGATAATACTTAAACACAGCTGCGCACATAGCAAATTTTTATAAAAAAGAAACTAAATTTAAACGAGGTGACGAAGGCACAAACATACACACATGTACACACTAGAGCTGCTGCTGCAAAGCAATCGATGCGTTATCGATAGTTGAAACTGGCGCCACCTGGCGGCCTTTTTGAGCAGCAAAACTGCGCGCGATATTTGCGCTAAGAAATTTAGCTAAGGAAAACAGAAAATTCAAATAAATGTTAAATAAAATAATAAAATAAAATATAACACAGTTAATAAACGCAAACAATTATACTTATTGTTGCGCCGGAAATTCTAACAGTGTGTGCATATAAATCGAGCTTGAGCAGTGTGTACACACCCCATAAGTACACAAAAATGTATCGCATCATTCAAAATCGAACGGACGACGCGATCAATAAAGCGGCTTGTATTATTTTGTCATAAGTCAACTGAGTTTATAAATAAATCATTTAATATAAAGTGAAAACACACACAAAATTAGCCAAAGCTAGTTGTGATCAGTGTGACCCTCTAGCACTGTAACTGCAAATTTAAATCCCTAATTTACAGTTAGAAAGAGTTTGGCGTCATTTCCGGATTATGGATATAACTACCGGGGCGAATGGCTCGCGCCAACAGCAGCAGCCGCCACGCAAATCCAATCAAAATATTCAGGTCTATGTCCGCGTAAGGTGAGTTAATCCCCGCTCCTTTCACCACAACCTTACCCTTAACCCCTCCCCCACACTTTACCACACCCACGCTACCCCTTGCCTCACCCCTTCCACAATACCATCCACCTTAACCCCCACCTTGCATCCCTCCCGCTTATTCTAATCCTGAGTTTTTCTTTTTAGACCTTTAAATTCGCGGGAACGTTGCATACGATCCGCGGAGGTGGTGGATGTGATGCCGCCACGTGAGATTGTCACCAGGCATACACTAGAATCCAAGCTGACCAAGAAGTTTACATTTGATCGCACATTTGGACCGGAGTCGCGTCAATGCGATGTCTACAGCACTGTGGTGGCGCCTCTTATCGAGGAGGTGCTCTCCGGCTATAATTGTACGGTGTTTGCCTACGGTCAGACGGGCACGGGCAAAACCCATACTATGGTGGGCAATGAGTGCGCCGAACTGAAGTCCTCCTGGGAAGATGTAAGTGTGATCCTCCCCCAATTATTATTATTATTATTATATATAGTATATATGCATATACATATATAGTATATAGGTATAAACTATAAGCCCAACTTGGCAAAAGCACTGGCTACTAAAACCCTGATCCTCGTTTAACTACCTAGGACTGCAAATATCCCAATTAGCTAGAAACATTTTGGGTACAGTTGTGCTTCCTTAAAATACTTATTGTGACCTGCGAAGAAGGCAACAATAAAACAAGTAGCAATTTAAAACAAGGGTGGTATTGTGTCTAGAGTAGTCGACCAGAAAATACCCTGTATTTATCTACATTTGATGTACATCATATATAAAGGCTTTGTCTTTATATATATATATATATATATATATATATATATCTGTACTTGATCTGTGCTTCTTATCGAACAGAATAGATAAGCTTCAAAAAGTCGATTTGTAAAAAAAGGAGAAATAGATCCTATATTATAGGAGAATCCATTTATAATCTAACTTTTATGTCATATACATCCTGAAAACAAATATACCCTTTGTCCTCTTTTTAATGGCGTATAAACAAGTTTTGCTACTTCTCAGAATTTCCAAAACCTAAACCTTTTCTAATTGGTATACACCTCTTATTAATAGGACTCTGAAATTGGCATCATACCGCGAGCACTCAGCCATTTGTTTGATGAGCTGCGCATGATGGCACTGGAGTACACGATGCGCATCTCCTATCTGGAGCTGTACAATGAGGAGCTGTGCGATCTGCTCTCCACGGATGACAGCACCAAGATACGCATCTTTGATGACAGCACAAAAAAGGGTTCGGTGATCATACAGGGACTCGAGGAGATACCCGTGCACAGCAAGGACGATGTGTATAAGCTGCTGGAGAAGGGCAAGGAGCGTCGCAAAACGGCGACCACACTGATGAATGCACAATCCTCGCGCTCTCACACCGTCTTCTCTATTGTGGTGCACATACGTGAGAATGGCAACGATGGCGAGGAAATGCTCAAAATTGGCAAACTAAACCTGGTCGATTTGGCGGGCAGCGAGAACGTGTCCAAGGCGGGCAATGAGAAGGGCATTCGAGTCCGCGAAACAGTCAACATTAATCAGAGCCTTCTAACACTGGGTCGTGTCATTACCGCCCTTGTCGATAGGGCACCACATGTGCCATATCGCGAATCCAAGCTGACGCGCCTGCTGCAGGAGTCGTTGGGCGGACGCACAAAGACCTCGATTATCGCCACAATCTCTCCTGGGCACAAGGACATTGAGGAAACACTCAGCACGCTGGAGTATGCGCATCGCGCCAAGAACATTCAGAATAGGCCAGAGGTCAATCAGAAGCTGACCAAGAAGACGGTACTCAAGGAGTACACCGAGGAGATTGATAAACTGAAGAGGGATCTGATGGCGGCTCGCGACAAGAATGGCATCTATCTCGCCGAAGATACCTACAATGACATGACTCTCAAAATGGACTCGCAGACGCGCGAGTTAAATGAGAAAATGCTGCTGCTCAAGGCGCTCAAGGATGAGCTGCAAAACAAAGAGAAGATCTTCAACGAGGTCAGCATGAATCTCGTAAAGAAGACGCAAAAGCTTACACGCACCGAACAGAATCTAACCGAAACAAAAGGATCCCTGCTGCTCACGAAGAAGGTGCTCACCAAGACCAAGCGTCGCTACAAGGAAAAGAAACAGATCGTGGAGTCGCACGTGAAGACCGAGGAGCAGTTGACCACGCAGGCTAATCAAATACTCGAGGCAGCAGACTTGGCTGCGGGAGATACCCAACAGCTGCATGGCACCATCGAGCGAAGGCGTCATGTCGATGAAAAGATACGCAGCACATGCGCCCAATTCACAAAGCGCATGCGCGACAATCTCGAAATGCTCGATGGCAGCCTCAATCAGTATCAGGAACAGCAGGCGGGCTCCACGCAGCAGCTGACAGAGGAGCTGGGTAAGTACAACTTAATTATGCAAGAGGAAACCCTTCACTTATGTTTCTTTCCCTCCTCTTTAGCAAATTGCACCACTGTGCATCAGCGTCTGGTGGCCAATGCCAGCAAAAGCATCGACAACTTGCGTTCCATTTGCACCGAGGCTCTCACGGCGCATGGCCAGCTGCAGGCGCAGTTTGCATCAGCTATTACAAATAGCGGGGATACACATTGCCAGGCGCTGGTGGCGCAGCTTTTGGAGCATATGCAGCAGCGCAAGGCGCAACTGAGTGAGGATATACTAGGTAATCTGCAGGAGCTGGAGGCCAACAATGAGCGTCACAAGGAGGCGCTGGACAGCATGCGTGATGGCTTCTCGCCGATTATAGAGCGCAATGCCAAGGCGCTGCAGCAGCATGTGGAACAGGTGCAAGGACAACTGCATCAACTGACGACACTGAGTGCGCCCGATGCGGAGCAACTGCAGCAGCTGCAGGCGGAGCTGGCCTACGAAGAGGAGCTGGCACAGCAGGAGGAGGCCCTGCTGCGTCAACTAGAGCAGCTACAGCAGCAGCGTGCCAAGAATACAGTTAGCATGGGTACACGCGTTGGCCAGCTGAAGCGCAGTCATGTGGCAGCCAATGAGCAGACACAGCTCACTGGGAATAGCTTGCAGGCGTATGCCATGGAGGGTTCCATAGCTGCACAAGCTGCTCGCGATGAACTTTGCGGACAATTGCAGGTGGCAGTGGTCTGTGTGGATCAGGGCGTGGCCAAATGTTCCACGCTGCAGGTGCAGCTGGATAATCTCGTTAAGCAGAGCGCCAAACAGGCCGAGCTCAGCATGCAAACAGTACGCAACCAGGAGCAGCAACTGCGTCAGATGTGCTCGGCCAGCGAGGAGCGCGCCCAGCAGCTGCGTCACGAGCAGCAGAAGCAACTGATGTCGGCCAGCGAGCAGATCCATCAGATAATTACCGATGATAACCAGCTGGGATGCGGTCATGCGGCTATCTCTGCTGATCTCATTGCCAAGCTCTCGGAGCAGACGAAGCAGCATGCTTTAGTGCAGCGCCAGCAATACCAGACTTGCCACCAGGATCTCTCGCATTTCCATCAGAGCGAATTGAAAACCTATGCTCCCACTGGCGCAACGCCTTCTAAGCGTGATTTCATCTATCCACATACACTGGTAGCCACGTCGCCGCACCAGGATATTGTGCGTCGCTATAGGCAGGAGCAGGACTGGTCAGATCTGGATACCACGGCCACCATCGATGAGGTAGGTTAAGAGTCGAAATAGTATTATATTTATAACACCTCTAATTCCCTCTGATTTTACAGTGCAGCGAGGGCGAGCCCGATGATTCGCTGCAGTCTGTGCAGGAGCTGTCCGAAACGGAAACCATTATGAACTCCACGCCCATTGAGCCAGCCGATGCAATTAACTTTAAGCAGCGCGGCTCCCGCAACAACAACTCAAGCGGCTCCAGTTCGCTGAAGCCGCCGCTATCTGGACAGCGCAGCAACTCCTTGTCCCGCTCCCTGACGCCCAACAAACGTTCGCCACGCAACTCACCGCTCAGTTCGCCTGCCTTCAATAGGGTGAGTTAAAAATACCATCTGCTAAATAGTACAGCAATCAATAATTGCCATTCCCCTTTCCCCCGCAGCACAACAAAGAGAATGTTGCCTGAGATGTGCTTCCAGCATCCAAGTAATAAATATTTATGCTGCTAATTGGAGCATTTCTTTTCTATTTGCTTGTTCCTTTTTAATTTTTATTTGGATTTATATTTTTATTATTTTCTTTATTTGAATTAATTCTTGAAATTCTATTTTCAATTTGCACATATTATTATTTCTCTTAATAAACACCTGTATTACAGTGAACGTTCAACATGATGAACTAAATTAACTGAATTTTTTCTACATTGTATATTTTATATACTCTTATTGATGGAGATTTCTTCAACAAATATATAAATTATTATTTATTATTTTTGGAATATTCACCTAAACTATTTAGCCAATTATTTAAAATTACCAATGTATATGTAAATAAAAATCGGTGATCTATTGAACATTTACTGTATCAACTGCAAGCCTCAAAGACGACATTACTCTTGCTCCTCCTCATCATCCTTGAGTATGCCCAAGCGTCGTGCGACTTCCTTAACATTGGCAATAAACTCCTCCTGCACCAGATTGAAGCTCATAGCCAGCAAAGCAATACCAAAGAGCAGATACAGGGAACAGTAGGCAATGGACTGCTCCGACTCGTCCTTGACGCCCTTGGCGGGCACAAAGTCGCCAAAGCCTGCAAAAGTGATGAGAATTATGATTGAAAAGGGAAAAGGCTCAAAAAGACAGTTACCAATCGTCGTTAACGTGATGAAGCAGAAGTAGGCCGAGTCCAGAAAGGACCACTGCTCCCAGTAGGCAAATAAGGCAGCACCACCCAGAATATAGCTGACGACGAGAAAGACGCACAGCCAAATGGGCACTGGCCGATCCTTGGGCATTATCTCAAACCTATCGCCATGCTCATCACCATACATGGAATCCTCATCATCGTAGTCATAGCTGTTACGCCGCCGGATCTGACGCTGCACCGGAAAACCCATGGGCGACATAATACGCGGCGAGGGCGGAAGGCGGCGTTCCCGTCTCCTCTCGCGTCGCGGCTCCCGATTCCGTGAGCTGTGACGCACTGGATAATCCTCGTAGAGACCGTTGTCACCGCACATGGACACCTCATCGAAGCTCTCCTCCACGTAGTCATCGTAGCGTGGCGAGCGTCCACGTCGATGACGCTGCGGCGGCGCTGCATCATAATCCGGCGGCTCCAGATGATTGCCATAGCGCGAGGATTGACGTCCCAGGCTGCCGGCGCGTCGTCCATTGGAGCGTTGCTGCTGCTGCTGCTCCCGAGGATGATGATTATGATGTGTGGGCTGAGGAGAACGCTCGCGTTCCAATTCCCTTTGCCGCTGGCGTTGACGATGTGCCGATCTTGGCATGGATTGACTGCGCGGAGAAGCCCGAGCCTTGTGCCCACTGTTTCCCAAGTCGCCGCCGATGTCATCGTCGTCGAGAGCATAACGATTTGGTATAATTGGCGTCTTGCGCACCACATCCTCATCGACATCCTCGTAGTGCGAGGAGTTGGGTCCATGTCGCGGATCCACAGACTTGGCGCGTCCGCGACCAGGAGCCGAGTGCAGACGGTGCAGTTCTCGGGAGGCACGCGTCTCCTGCCGCTGCGGCGAACGCACCGATCTCACGCTGGCTGCACGCTTAGCTGGCGGATGCATATCCCCGAAGTCATCAATGGAGCCGTGTATGTGGGTTCGGGAGTGACCTAGATAGCGCTCTCGCTCCACCGTGTGCCGATCACGCATTTTGTCTCGCTGTCGCTGCCGGCTGCTGTAGCGACTGGCACGATTGAGGGTCTGTGTCTCGTACTCATCTCCATAGATGGTGTGACGCTGGCGCGGCTCATGCTGCAGCGGCTGATGATACGGCTGGCGACGTGGTCGTCCTCCACTGCCACGGTACCCGCCTCCAAAATCCCTGTCACGCTCACGCTCGCGATCATCGTAGCCGCGTCCATAGGTGCGCAGCTCCGGATCGGAGTAGGCGTGACCCATAGAAGGACCCAGTCCGGAATCATTATTCGAGCGCTGTGTCATCTTCATGGAACGCCGGAACGAAGGCGGCGGCTGCGATCGTGACGTCACGCGCTGCGGACGCATACGCACCGATCTCTGCCGGGAGCGCTGGTTTCTTGGCCGCTTGGCGGAACGGGTGCACACATAGCAGCAGATGCGCCAGTACAGGAAACTGTATGACAGTTTAATAATGTATTATAACAATTTAGTAACGATTATTATTTGCAGCTCACCGAAACGAGGTGGCCATCACATCTCCAATGTTTGACAGGCAGAGCAGCATCAGTGGAATGCCAACGATGGCATAGAAGATCGTTGTCACCTTGCCCCAGTCGGTGCGCGGTGATATGTGGCCATAGCCTGTCCAGCGTTCGTAAGTAAGGTCACATGTAAATAAATAATATGGGTACAACTGTTAAGTAATCATTTTTGGAATTCATGAATTATTTCATTTTAGAATTGAATGGCTTTTTTTAACGAAATATTAATTAATCTATGGATATCTATCTATATTGGTTAAAAACTCCTTTTCAAAAATGTATTACTCGAATTTTAAATTTTATTTTTATCCAACTTTGAGAAAAGTAGTTAAAAAATTTAATTTAAATAACCATAACTTCGTCAAAACTAAACCGATTGCCATTCCCAAAACCATTTTGGTCACGATTTTTCAACTACACAAATTCTAGATTTAAAGTTGAGAAACTACATTTTTCAGAATTTTTATGAAAAACCGTTTCTCTGAAATGTTTGTGTGGGGTATTGTAAATATTCTTTATCGAAGTCAAGCTTTTCCAACAGTTACTTATTTTTATACTCATTCTAAATATTCTACAAGTAAAATTATGTATCTTAAGTTTGCTGTTAATTTGTTCTTGGCTAGGAAACTGCCTTGAACTTTAGATAATATGTGCCAGTTAGCAAATAGCCAAATATTTCAAGAAATGCTAATGGGCACTACGAGTCTAATCGCCCCTCTTTTCGAAGCTAATCTATTAACGTCTCCTACGCGCAATGACGACAAGTACGAAAAAGGCGTTTCAAGTTTTGCCGCGGAAATCCGGAAGTATTTGCATTCCGGCTAGAGACCATGGTTGTTGGTAATGGGTGTGTGTGTTTCTGGTGTTTGGTATTAGCACAGACCAAACAAGCGTCGGTCATTAAACTCACAGAAACTCACAGCCATCAAAGCCAAATAAGCTAATAAACTCATCTAATAACTTAATCCATATTGGATTATTGAGCAAAAAGTTCACATCATCAATCTAAAATCTAAAACACTAAAAAACTATAAAAACTCATCTGCGGTCAGTCGCGTTTGACCTTGCGTTTGTTTATTTCGAATGTATAAAAAATAATTCAAACTTTTGATTTCGTTGCACGCTTCCTGCCCCAAACCCGAACCTCGCTCCGAACTCCAACCCATTTTAGAGGTCATTCACGTGGGGCGCTGAGTGGGCCAATCAACTTGTGTGCAGCAAACTGTGTCCAAAAAAACCCCAAAAAAACTAAAACTGACCTATGACTGCACGATCTGAATGATAAGGCAAATGTATAACGATTCTGCCAGTATATCTGCGGTTGATCAGTTAATGTACATTATTTATATACCACAATACAACAAATTGGGCTGTAAAAGTTGTCAACTCATTTGAATTTCCAGGAAAGTGTTTTGTAATTCGAATTCGAACTCTAACTAATCGTTAATTACAAAATGATCGTGCGGTACTTTAATATTTATGCGATTTCAACGTGATCTTTGTCCGCTTGTCCAACTGTCCACCTGTCTTGTGGATTGCAGCAAGTTCCTGGGCGGCGCTGCATGAATCGTTCACTGAACACAGAATACTGTGCTTCTTTTTTTTGCGGTTTGGAAATTTCTTTGGGCATGGGTGAATCAATTCCAAGTACGTGGACTGCGTGCCCGGCGATCAAAACCAAATCACTGATCGTTGTTCGTTGATTGCTGTTAAATCTGGCGTGTCTTGTCTGCGACTGCGTCTGCCACGATTGTCTCTCTGTCCCTCAGTCGGTCTGTCTGTTTGCGCTGATTCATTAGCTGTTTACACTGTCGCACAGTGGAGCAAAGAATATACGCCTACACAAAAATTTAACAAAATTAGAAGTGTGTGTGAGAAATTGTCTTTTTACTATCCATAGTTCTAGTTTTTAAGAAAATGTTCTTTAGAATATTTTATTTAGATTGTCGTACTTCTTTAACTAAAACTTCCCTAAACCGAATTCTAAGCAAATTGAATCTCCATTAAATTGATCAGTTAGTTAGTTGCTGATATTTTTGATATTTTATGCTGGTTCCACTGTGACCGGTGCCGCACCTGCTTCGCCTGCCTCGCCTGCCTCTCCTGCCCCATCTGCTGCACCTCGGCCAGCCACAGTCGAGTGATTTTGTGCGTCGTCGTCGTTGGCCCATTGTTATATAAGTAGCGTGTGCCGATCGCATTGCCGAATTATTCTGTTCACCACGTTATTCACGAGCAAGTCGCGGCCAAGCGAAAAATACGGGTCAGTGTGTGAACCATTCCGACAAGAAGAAGAAAGGCCAGTGCCCAGTGCGAATCTCCGATATAACTGCGAAATCATGCGAAAAGATTGCCTCATCGCGCTGCTGGCACTCATCTGTCAGCTGGCTCTGGTGACAGCCAGATCTGACGAGGACCGTTGGGTCTGGCGCTCCTACAGAAGGGAGCGTGCGCTGCGGGACAATGATTTCGATCGTAATGCCGCCTCCAGACGCCAAACGAACGAGCAGCAGATGAGACGTGAACCAACGACCAGGAGACCGCTGCCTGGGGAGCCGGAGAACGATGAGATCGAGGACTATGTGGATGTGGAGCCGACGGCGGGAACCACACCCAATGTGGGCACACGTCAAAACAGTCCCTATCCCGGTGGCAATTCCTTTGGTGGTTTCGGTGGTGCTGGACAGCAGGGAGCCAATGGTGGACAGTTTGCGGGCGTGGGCGGCTTTGGTGGTGGCAGTCCCGGCGTGCTCGTTGGTCCAGGAGGACCCACTGGCGTAATCGGCAGACAGCCGCTGTATCCGAATATCTATCAGCAGGGAAACATTGGGTTCGGTGGAGGTCAGAATGGACTCGGATTCGGCTATCCTGGGAACCAGGGTGGCTATCCTGGCAGCCAGGGTGGCTATCCAGGCAACCAGGGTGGCTATCCTGGCAGCCAGGGTGGCTATCCAGGCAACCTTGGTGGCTCAGTTTATCCAGGCGGTGGCGGCGGCTTTACAGGCGCTCAGCCCGGCATTGGATTGGGTTTGGGTCAGGGTCAGTTTCCAGGTGCCGGCAGCCAATATCCATTTGGAAGCTATCCAGGAGCGGGCACAAACTTCAACAGCAATCAGTTTGCAGCGCCGGGTGGACAGTATCCGGGTCTCGGACAGTATCCATCCAATCAGTACGCCGGACCACAGTACACCGAAGGCTATGGCCTCGCCGGCTTTGGCCAAGGTCAGCCTGGACTACCCACTGGCTTTGGTGGCAATTTTGGACCAAGTGCATTTGGCTATGACGAGAAGTCGCCGACGGTTGCCGAGGGCAAGAGTGCCAAGAGTGTCATCATCGCACCAGCGGCCGTTAATGATAAGCTCATCAAGAAGGTTTAGCTGCAGCTATCCTTCAGGTCTCACCCCCACTACCCCCTAGCCATAGTCTGTATTTAGTGCTTAGATTAGATTTATGTTTAGTGCTAATAAAAACTGCCCTTCTGTCGATCTATTAAATTGAATATTTATCCTTACAGAAGATATTATGATTATGGAATGCATGAACCAAAATATTTACAAAATCCTACATTATTAAGTTTTTTAACTATAAAAGTACAATTTTAAGGTCAAGTCATGTCCAAAATGACCTCAGGACAAAGTTGTTTCTTTAGTTTCTATAGTTTTTTATACTAATTGAGACACCCACAATCAATTTAACGTAAAATTTCAAGATTCTATTTTTTGAAAAATCAAAATTTGTAAGGGTCCCCCCTTATGCATTTTTCGCAAAAAAAATCCTAAATTTAATTTTTTCAAAAATTCATAAACTTGAGATGTAGATTCAAACTAGATGCCAAATATTGATCAAAATGGCCTCGGGATTGACAATCGGTTCAGATTTGACAAAGTTGTGTCAATTTGAAGTCTGGGAAGGTCATTTATAAGGAACTTTTCGTTGTTTGGGCACTTTACAAGACAATTTTTTTGTCACTTTTGGCGTGATTTTTGACAGAAAAATTAAACGCCACAAAATGACTTTTCGTATAGTTTTTTATACTAATTGAGACACCCACAATCAATTTAACGTAGAATTTCAAGATTATATTTTTTGAAAAATCAAAATTTGTAAGGGTCCCCCCTTATGCTTTTTTCGCAAAAAAAATCATAAATTTAATTTTTTCAAAAATTCATAAACTTGAGATGTAGATTCAAACTAGATGCCAAATATTGATCAAAATGGCCTCGGGATTGACAATCGGTTCAGATTTGACAAAGTTGTGTCAATTTGAAGTCTGGGAAGGTCATTTATAAGGAACTTTTCGTTGTTTGGGCACTTTACAAGACAATTTTTTTGTCACTTTTGGCGTGATTTTTGACAGAAAAATGAAACGCCACAAAATGACTTTTCGTATAGTTTTTTATACTAATTGAGACACCCACAATCAATTTAACGTAAAATTTCAAGATTCTATTTTTTGAAAAATCAAAATTTGTAAGGGTCCCCCCTTATGCTTTTTTCGCAAAAAAAATCCTAAATTTAATTTTTTCAAAAATTCATAAACTTGAGATGTAGATTCAAACTAGATGCCAAATATTGATCAAAATGGCCTCGGGATTGACAATCGGTTCAGATTTGACAAAGTTGTGGCAGTTTGAAGTCTGGGAAGGTCATTTATAAGGAACTTTTCGTTGTTTGGGCACTTTACAAGACAATTTTTTTGTCACTTTTGGCGTGATTTTTGACTGAAAAATGAAACGCCACAAAATGACTTTTCGTATAGTTTTTTATACTAATTGAGACACCCACAATCAATTTAACGTAAAATTTCAAGATTATATTTTTTGAAAAATCAAAATTTGTAAGGGTCCCCCCTTATGCTTTTTTCCCAAAAAAAATCCTAAATTTAATTTTTTCAAAAAGTCATAAACTTGAGATGTAGATTCAAACTAGATGCCAAATATTGATCAAAATGGCCTCGGGATTGACAATCGGTTCAGATTTGACAAAGTTGTGTCAATTTGAAGTCTGGGAAGGTCATTTATAAGGAACTTTTCGTTGTTTGGGCACTTTACAAGACAATTTTTTTGTCACTTTTGGCGTGATTTTTGACAGAAAAATGAAACGACACATAATGACTTTTCGTATAGTTTTTTATACTAATTGAGACACCCACAATCAATTTAACGTAAAATTTCAAGATTATATTTTTTGAAAAATCAAAATTTGTAAGGGTCCCCCCTTATGCTTTTTTCGCAAAAATAATCATAAATTTAATTTTTTCAAAAATTCATAAACTTGAGATGTAGATTCAAACTAGATGCCAAATATTGATCAAAATGGCCTCGGGATTGACAATCGGTTCAGATTTGACAAAGTTGTGTCAATTTGAAGTCTGGGAAGGTCATTTATAAGGAACTTTTCGTTGTTTGGGCACTTTACAAGACAATTTTTTTGTCACTTTTGGCGTGATTTTTGACAGAAAAATGAAACGACACAAAATGACTTTTCGTATAGTTTTTTATACTAATTGAGACACCCACAATCAATTTAACGTAAAATTTCAAGATTCTATTTTTTGAAAAATCAAAATTTGTAAGGGTCCCCCCTTATGCTTTTTTCGCAAAAAAAATCCTAAATTTAATTTTTTCAAAAAGTCATAAACTTGAGATGTAGATTCAAACTAGATGCCAAATATTGATCAAAATGGCCTCGGGATTGACAATCGGTTCAGATTTGACAAAGTTGTGTCAATTTGAAGTCTGGGAAGGTCATTTATAAGGAACTTTTCGTTGTTTGGGCACTTTACAAGACAATTTTTTTGTCACTTTTGGCGTGATTTTTGACAGAAAAATGAAACGCCACAAAATGACTTTTCGTATAGTTTTTTATACTAATTGAGACACCCACAATCAATTTAACGTAAAATTTCAAGATTCTATTTTTTGAAAAATCAAAATTTGTAAGGGTCCCCCCTTATGCTTTTTTCGCAAAAAAAATCCTAAATTTAATTTTTTCAAAAATTCATAAACTTGAGATGTAGATTCAAACTAGATGCCAAATATTGATCAAAATTGCCTCGGGATTGACAATCGGTTCAGATTTGACAAAGTTGTGGCAGTTTGAAGTCTGGGAAGGTCATTTATAAGGAACTTTTCGTTGTTTGGGCACTTTACAAGACAATTTTTTTGTCACTTTTGGCGTGATTTTTGACAGAAAAATGAAACGCCACAAAATGACTTTTCGTATAGTTTTTTATACTAATTGAGACACCCACAATAAATTTAACGTAAAATTTCAAGATTATATTTTTTGAAAAATCAAAATTTGTAAGGGTCCCCCCTTATGCTTTTTTCGCAAAAAAAATCCTAAATTTAATTTTTTCAAAAAGTCATAAACTTGAGATGTAGATTCAAACTAGATGCCAAATATTGATCAAAATGGCCTCGGGATTGACAATCGGTTCAGATTTGACAAAGTTGTGTCAATTTGAAGTCTGGGAAGGTCATTTATAAGGAACTTTTCGTTGTTTGGGCACTTTACAAGACAATTTTTTTGTCACTTTTGGCGTGATTTTTGACAGAAAAATGAAACGCCACAAAATGACTTTTCGTATAGTTTTTTATACTAATTGAGACACCCACAATCAATTTAACGTAAAATTTCAAGATTCTATTTTTTGAAAAATCAAAATTTGTAAGGGTCCCCCCTTATGCTTTTTTCCCAAAAAAATCCTAAATTTAATTTTTTCAAAAATTCATAAACTTGAGATGTAGATTCAAACTAGATGCCAAATATTGATCAAAATGGCCTCGGGATTGACAATCGGTTCAGATTTGACAAAGTTGTGTCAATTTGAAGTCTGGGAAGGTCATTTATAAGGAACTTTTCGTTGTTTGGGCACTTAACAAGACAATTTTTTTGTCACTTTTGGCGTGATTTTTGACAGAAAAATGAAACGCCACAAAATGACTTTTCGTATAGTTTTTTATACTAATTGAGACACCCACAATCAATTTAACGTAAAATTTCAAGATTCTATTTTTTGAAAAATCAAAATTTGTAAGGGTCCCCCCTTATGCTTTTTTCGCAAAAAAAATCCTAAATTTAATTTTTTCAAAAATTCATAAACTTGAGATGTAGATTCAAACTAGATGCCAAATATTGATCAAAATTGCCTCGGGATTGACAATCGGTTCAGATTTGACAAAGTTGTGGCAGTTTGAAGTCTGGGAAGGTCATTTATAAGGAACTTTTCGTTGTTTGGGCACTTTACAAGACAATTTTTTTGTCACTTTTGGCGTGATTTTTGACAGAAAAATGAAACGCCACAAAATGACTTTTCGTATAGTTTTTTATACTAATTGAGACACCCACAATCAATTTAACGTAAAATTTCAAGATTCTATTTTTTGAAAAATCAAAATTTGTAAGGGTCCCCCCTTATGCTTTTTTCGCAAAAAAAATCCTAAATTTAATTTTTTCAAAAATTCATAAATTTGAGATGTAGATTCAAACTAGATGCCAAATAATGATCAAAATGGCCTCGGGATTGACAATCGGTTCAGATTTGACAAAGTTGTGTCAATTTGAAGTCTGGGAAGGTCATTTATAAGGAACTTTTCGTTGTTTGGGCACTTAACAAGACAATTTTTTTGTCACTTTTGGCGTGATTTTTGACAGAAAAATGAAACGCCACAAAATGACTTTTCGTATAGTTTTTTATACTAATTGAGACACCCACAATCAATTTAACGTAAAATTTCAAGATTCTATTTTTTGAAAAATCAAAATTTGTAAGGGTCCCCCCTTATGCTTTTTTCGCAAAAAAAATCCTAAATTTAATTTTTTCAAAAATTCATAAACTTGAGATGTAGATTCAAACTAGATGCCAAATATTGATCAAAATTGCCTCGGGATTGACAATCGGTTCAGATTTGACAAAGTTGTGGCAGTTTGAAGTCTGGGAAGGTCATTTATAAGGAACTTTTCGTTGTTTGGGCACTTTACAAGACAATTTTTTTGTCACTTTTGGCGTGATTTTTGACAGAAAAATGAAACGCCACAAAATGACTTTTCGTATAGTTTTTTATACTAATTGAGACACCCACAATAAATTTAACGTAAAATTTCAAGATTATATTTTTTGAAAAATCAAAATTTGTAAGGGTCCCCCCTTATGCTTTTTTCGCAAAAAAAATCCTAAATTTAATTTTTTCAAAAAGTCATAAACTTGAGATGTAGATTCAAACTAGATGCCAAATATTGATCAAAATGGCCTCGGGATTGACAATCGGTTCAGATTTGACAAAGTTGTGTCAATTTGAAGTCTGGGAAGGTCATTTATAAGGAACTTTTCGTTGTTTGGGCACTTTACAAGACAATTTTTTTGTCACTTTTGGCGTGATTTTTGACAGAAAAATGAAACGCCACAAAATGACTTTTCGTATAGTTTTTTATACTAATTGAGACACCCACAATCAATTTAACGTAAAATTTCAAGATTCTATTTTTTGAAAAATCAAAATTTGTAAGGGTCCCCCCTTATGCTTTTTTCCCAAAAAAATCCTAAATTTAATTTTTTCAAAAATTCATAAACTTGAGATGTAGATTCAAACTAGATGCCAAATATTGATCAAAATGGCCTCGGGATTGACAATCGGTTCAGATTTGACAAAGTTGTGTCAATTTGAAGTCTGGGAAGGTCATTTATAAGGAACTTTTCGTTGTTTGGGCACTTAACAAGACAATTTTTTTGTCACTTTTGGCGTGATTTTTGACAGAAAAATGAAACGCCACAAAATGACTTTTCGTATAGTTTTTTATACTAATTGAGACACCCACAATCAATTTAACGTAAAATTTCAAGATTCTATTTTTTGAAAAATCAAAATTTGTAAGGGTCCCCCCTTATGCTTTTTTCGCAAAAAAAATCCTAAATTTAATTTTTTCAAAAATTCATAAACTTGAGATGTAGATTCAAACTAGATGCCAAATATTGATCAAAATTGCCTCGGGATTGACAATCGGTTCAGATTTGACAAAGTTGTGGCAGTTTGAAGTCTGGGAAGGTCATTTATAAGGAACTTTTCGTTGTTTGGGCACTTTACAAGACAATTTTTTTGTCACTTTTGGCGTGATTTTTGACAGAAAAATGAAACGCCACAAAATGACTTTTCGTATAGTTTTTTATACTAATTGAGACACCCACAATCAATTTAACGTAAAATTTCAAGATTCTATTTTTTGAAAAATCAAAATTTGTAAGGGTCCCCCCTTATGCTTTTTTCGCAAAAAAAATCCTAAATTTAATTTTTTCAAAAATTCATAAATTTGAGATGTAGATTCAAACTAGATGCCAAATAATGATCAAAATGGCCTCGGGATTGACAATCGGTTCAGATTTGACAAAGTTGTGTCAATTTGAAGTCTGGGAAGGTCATTTATAAGGAACTTTTCGTTGTTTGGGCACTTAACAAGACAATTTTTTTGTCACTTTTGGCGTGATTTTTGACAGAAAAATGAAACGCCACAAAATGACTTTTCGTATAGTTTTTTATACTAATTGAGACACCCACAATAAATTTAACGTAAAATTTCAAGATTATATTTTTTGAAAAATCAAAATTTGTAAGGGTCCCCCCTTATGCTTTTTTCGCAAAAAAAATCCTAAATTTAATTTTTTCAAAAAGTCATAAACTTGAGATGTAGATTCAAACTAGATGCCAAATATTGATCAAAATGGCCTCGGGATTGACAATCGGTTCAGATTTGACAAAGTTGTGTCAATTTGAAGTCTGGGAAGGTCATTTATAAGGAACTTTTCGTTGTTTGGGCACTTTACAAGACAATTTTTTTGTCACTTTTGGCGTGATTTTTGACAGAAAAATGAAACGCCACAAAATGACTTTTCGTATAGTTTTTTATACTAATTGAGACACCCACAATCAATTTAACGTAAAATTTCAAGATTCTATTTTTTGAAAAATCAAAATTTGTAAGGGTCCCCCCTTATGCTTTTTTCCCAAAAAAAATCCTAAATTTAATTTTTTCAAAAATTCATAAACTTGAGATGTAGATTCAAACAAGATGCCAAATATTGATCAAAATGGCCTCGGGATTGACAATCGGTTCAGATTTGACAAAGTTGTGTCAATTTGAAGTCTGGGAAGGTCATTTATAAGGAACTTTTCGTTGTTTGGGCACTTAACAAGACAATTTTTTTGTCACTTTTGGCGTGATTTTTGACAGAAAAATGAAACGCCACAAAATGACTTTTCGTATAGTTTTTTATACTAATTGAGACACCCACAATCAATTTAACGTAAAATTTCAAGATTCTATTTTTTGAAAAATCAAAATTTGTAAGGGTCCCCCCTTATGCTTTTTTCGCAAAAAAAATCCTAAATTTAATTTTTTCAAAAATTCATAAACTTGAGATGTAGATTCAAACTAGATGCCAAATATTGATCAAAATTGCCTCGGGATTGACAATCGGTTCAGATTTGACAAAGTTGTGGCAGTTTGAAGTCTGGGAAGGTCATTTATAAGGAACTTTTCGTTGTTTGGGCACTTTACAAGACAATTTTTTTGTCACTTTTGGCGTGATTTTTGACAGAAAAATGAAACGCCACAAAATGACTTTTCGTATAGTTTTTTATACTAATTGAGACACCCACAATCAATTTAACGTAAAATTTCAAGATTCTATTTTTTGAAAAATCAAAATTTGTAAGGGTCCCCCCTTATGCTTTTTTCGCAAAAAAAATCCTAAATTTAATTTTTTCAAAAATTCATAAATTTGAGATGTAGATTCAAACTAGATGCCAAATAATGATCAAAATGGCCTCGGGATTGACAATCGGTTCAGATTTGACAAAGTTGTGTCAATTTGAAGTCTGGGAAGGTCATTTATAAGGAACTTTTCGTTGTTTGGGCACTTAACAAGACAATTTTTTTGTCACTTTTGGCGTGATTTTTGACAGAAAAATGAAACGCCACAAAATGACTTTTCGTATAGTTTTTTATACTAATTGAGACACCCACAATAAATTTAACGTAAAATTTCAAGATTATATTTTTTGAAAAATCAAAATTTGTAAGGGTCCCCCCTTATGCTTTTTTCGCAAAAAAAATCCTAAATTTAATTTTTTCAAAAAGTCATAAACTTGAGATGTAGATTCAAACTAGATGCCAAATATTGATCAAAATGGCCCCGGGATTGACAATCGGTTCAGATTTGACAAAGTTGTGTCAATTTGAAGTCTGGGAAGGTCATTTATAAGGAACTTTTCGTTGTTTGGGCACTTTACAAGACAATTTTTTTGTCACTTTTGGCGTGATTTTTGACAGAAAAATGAAACGCCACAAAATGACTTTTCGTATAGTTTTTTATACTAATTGAGACACCCACAATCAATTTAACGTAAAATTTCAAGATTCTATTTTTTGAAAAATCAAAATTTGTAAGGGTCCCCCCTTATGCTTTTTTCCCAAAAAAAATCCTAAATTTAATTTTTTCAAAAATTCATAAACTTGAGATGTAGATTCAAACTAGATGCCAAATATTGATCAAAATGGCCTCGGGATTGACAATCGGTTCAGATTTGACAAAGTTGTGTCAATTTGAAGTCTGGGAAGGTCATTTATAAGGAACTTTTCGTTGTTTGGGCACTTAACAAGACAATTTTTTTGTCACTTTTGGCGTGATTTTTGACAGAAAAATGAAACGCCACAAAATGACTTTTCGTATAGTTTTTTATACTAATTGAGACACCCACAATCAATTTAACGTAAAATTTCAAGATTCTATTTTTTGAAAAATCAAAATTTGTAAGGGTCCCCCCTTATGCTTTTTTCGCAAAAAAAATCCTAAATTTAATTTTTTCAAAAATTCATAAACTTGAGATGTAGATTCAAACTAGATGCCAAATATTTATCAAAATTGCCTCGGGATTGACAATCGGTTCAGATTTGACAAAGTTGTGGCAGTTTGAAGTCTGGGAAGGTCATTTATAAGGAACTTTTCGTTGTTTGGGCACTTTACAAGACAATTTTTTTGTCACTTTTGGCGTGATTTTTGACAGAAAAATGAAACGCCACAAAATGACTTTTCGTATAGTTTTTTATACTAATTGAGACACCCACAATCAATTTAACGTAAAATTTCAAGATTCTATTTTTTGAAAAATCAAAATTTGTAAGGGTCCCCCCTTATGCTTTTTTCGCAAAACCAATCCTAAATTTAATTTTTTCAAAAATTCATAAATTTGAGATGTAGATTCAAACTAGATGCCAAATAATGATCAAAATGGCCTCGGGATTGACAATCGGTTCAGATTTGACAAAGTTGTGTCAATTTGAAGTCTGGGAAGGTCATTTATAAGGAACTTTTCGTTGTTTGGGCACTTAACAAGACAATTTTTTTGTCACTTTTGGCGTGATTTTTGACAGAAAAATGAAACGCCACAAAATGACTTTTCGTATAGTTTTTTATACTAATTGAGACACCCACAATCAATTTAACGTAAAATTTCAAGATTCTATTTTTTGAAAAATCAAAATTTGTAAGGGTCCCCCCTTATGCTTTTTTCGCAAAAAAATCCTAAATTTAATTTTTTCAAAAATTCATAAACTTGAGATGTAGATTCAAACTAGATGCCAAATATTGATCAAAATTGCCTCGGGATTGACAATCGGTTCAGATTTGACAAAGTTGTGGCAGTTTGAAGTCTGGGAAGGTCATTTATAAGGAACTTTTCGTTGTTTGGGCACTTTACAAGACAATTTTTTTGTCACTTTTGGCGTGATTTTTGACAGAAAAATGAAACGCCACAAAATGACTTTTCGTATAGTTTTTTATACTAATTGAGACACCCACAATAAATTTAACGTAAAATTTCAAGATTATATTTTTTGAAAAATCAAAATTTGTAAGGGTCCCCCCTTATGCTTTTTTCGCAAAAAAATCCTAAATTTAATTTTTTCAAAAAGTCATAAACTTGAGATGTAGATTCAAACTAGATGCCAAATATTGATCAAAATGGCCTCGGGATTGACAATCGGTTCAGATTTGACAAAGTTGTGTCAATTTGAAGTCTGGGAAGGTCATTTATAAGGAACTTTTCGTTGTTTGGGCACTTTACAAGACAATTTTTTTGTCACTTTTGGCGTGATTTTTGACAGAAAAATGAAACGCCACAAAATGACTTTTCGTATAGTTTTTTATACTAATTGAGACACCCACAATCAATTTAACGTAAAATTTCAAGATTCTATTTTTTGAAAAATCAAAATTTGTAAGGGTCCCCCCTTATGCTTTTTTCCCAAAAAAATCCTAAATTTAATTTTTTCAAAAATTCATAAACTTGAGATGTAGATTCAAACTAGATGCCAAATATTGATCAAAATGGCCTCGGGATTGACAATCGGTTCAGATTTGACAAAGTTGTGTCAATTTGAAGTCTGGGAAGGTCATTTATAAGGAACTTTTCGTTGTTTGGGCACTTAACAAGACAATTTTTTTGTCACTTTTGGCGTGATTTTTGACAGAAAAATGAAACGCCACAAAATGACTTTTCGTATAGTTTTTTATACTAATTGAGACACCCACAATCAATTTAACGTAAAATTTCAAGATTCTATTTTTTGAAAAATCAAAATTTGTAAGGGTCCCCCCTTATGCTTTTTTCGCAAAAAAAATCCTAAATTTAATTTTTTCAAAAATTCATAAACTTGAGATGTAGATTCAAACTAGATGCCAAATATTGATCAAAATTGCCTCGGGATTGACAATCGGTTCAGATTTGACAAAGTTGTGGCAGTTTGAAGTCTGGGAAGGTCATTTATAAGGAACTTTTCGTTGTTTGGGCACTTTACAAGACAATTTTTTTGTCACTTTTGGCGTGATTTTTGACAGAAAAATGAAACGCCACAAAATGACTTTTCGTATAGTTTTTTATACTAATTGAGACACCCACAATCAATTTAACGTAAAATTTCAAGATTCTATTTTTTGAAAAATCAAAATTTGTAAGGGTCCCCCCTTATGCTTTTTTCGCAAAAAAAATCCTAAATTTAATTTTTTCAAAAATTCATAAATTTGAGATGTAGATTCAAACTAGATGCCAAATAATGATCAAAATGGCCTCGGGATTGACAATCGGTTCAGATTTGACAAAGTTGTGTCAATTTGAAGTCTGGGAAGGTCATTTATAAGGAACTTTTCGTTGTTTGGGCACTTAACAAGACAATTTTTTTGTCACTTTTGGCGTGATTTTTGACAGAAAAATGAAACGCCACAAAATGACTTTTCGTATAGTTTTTTATACTAATTGAGACACCCACAATCAATTTAACGTAAAATTTCAAGATTCTATTTTTTGAAAAATCAAAATTTGTAAGGGTCCACCCTTATGCTTTTTTCGCAAAAAAAATCCTAAATTTAATTTTTTCAAAAATTCATAAACTTGAGATGTAGATTCAAACTAGATGCCAAATATTGATCAAAATTGCCTCGGGATTGACAATCGGTTCAGATTTGACAAAGTTGTGGCAGTTTGAAGTCTGGGAAGGTCATTTATAAGGAACTTTTCGTTGTTTGGGCACTTTACAAGACAATTTTTTTGTCACTTTTGGCGTGATTTTTGACAGAAAAATGAAACGCCACAAAATGACTTTTCGTATAGTTTTTTATACTAATTGAGACACCCACAATCAATTTAACGTAAAATTTCAAGATTATATTTTTTGAAAAATCAAAATTTGTAAGGGTCCCCCCTTATGCTTTTTTCGCAAAAAAAATCCTAAATTTAATTTTTTCAAAAATTCATAAATTTGAGATGTAGATTCAAACTAGATGCCAAATAATGATCAAAATGACCTCGGGATTGAAAATCGGTTGAGTTTTGTCAAAGTTATGGCTGTTGGAAGTCTTGAAAGGGCTGTTTCTGGGAATTGGAAACTACTCATTTCACATTGTTGTCATGATTTCTGACAAGAATTCTGAAATCTTTAAATCTCTTTCTCTCGCTCTCGCTCTCTCTCTGTCGCTATCCCTCTTTGACAACTGTTTCTATTATTACTCTTTTTCTGTCCCGTACACTCACCAATTGTGGTTATCACGATGATGGAGTAGAAGAGTGATCCGGCAAAGGTCCATTGGGATTTGCGGACATCCTCGTCGCCATCCCAGCCATCGCCCTTGATGGCCGTCAGTATTTGCTTCTCAAAGTTGGCCAAATGTTTGCTCACGTTCGCCATCCAATCGTTCTCGCGCAGCACCAGTGCATCATCGGAGAGTAGCCAAATGCGTTCGGTGAGATTGAAGCGCAGATTCTGAATATCCCGCTTGACCTGGATACAAATGTGTGTGGATTATGTTAGCTGTTAGTTCTTAGCTAGTTGCGATCTCACCTCAATCTCATGCGGTCGCTCTAGATGCTGGAATAAATAGGCGCCACCCACGCAGTAGGAGACCACAAGCAGCACGAGCAGCACATGGGAAACAATGCAGGTGAGTACCTTCCACGAGAAACAGATGGCAGCCACACAGCGTCCCCGTTCTGGCTTTGCCGGCTCTATCATGTGCGGCGGCAGGGATTGTGCCCGCCTGCTCGACATCGAAGCGCACCTTTCCGGCTATTCTCCTTCTTCTTCCCTCCCTTGGCCAATTTCGCGGTACGCTGCACACTAATTATCAAAAGGCAAGGAAAAAAAGAAGAAAGAACTCTTAAGTGAAATAGTCGACTGTGAAATACCCTGTTTGTGTTTGTAAAATATCTAGACAGGTGTAGTCGGACAAAAAGTCTGACTAAAATTAGGTTCGTATGAACTCTGACCTCCTCTATTCGCAATAGTAGCATACTTGATATAAATCAAGTGTCAAATACACTGGCAAACATTTTAAATTTCATTTTCTTTAACTACATTTTATTGCTCTGATTTTAAATATTCTTTTAGTTATCACTCTAGGATTTTTAGTGTTCATGTTGATAAATTTGGTAGCAATATTTATACAACTATTTTTATGAATATACTCTATTTGTGAAGTATCCCTGTCAGCGGGTATTAAAACAAACTATTAAAAGGACCACAAATTATCAGCAAAATGCGCAGGTGGCTAAATGGGAATGGGAAACCCCCGATCCCCAATCCCTGATCCCCAAATCCCCTTTACACATGTACATTAATATTTGTCTAAATATTTATTTAGCCGACTCGCTAGGTTGGCAAGGTCGGGGGTAAGTGGCTTGGGGGAGAGGCACCACGCCGCATTCGCTTCATGGAAACTATTTTGGGGAACATCCATCCATCTCATCAGCACCGTAAACAGACAGACGGACAGACAGACAGATAGACACAACAGAGAAAAGCACGCAACCGAAATTTTTACTTTTCATAGTCTAAATACTTTTCCGAATGGCACAACAAATAACTATATATGTACATATACGATATGTATGTATGTATTTATAATATAAGAGAAGCTGCTGCATAACATGCCCAAATAATTAGTATCTTTGATTTCATTTGATTTGTTAATGGCCAATTATCTGTGAGCAATTTATGAACTGATTGGACTCTTCATGGCATCATTTACATTTATGATCGCCGATCTTTCGCACTATTAAACTTTTTTAATATTTCCCAATTCAAATCATGCTGTGTGTGTAGATTTTCCCGATACGTATAGCGGACGGCACATGGACTGATCCCGACGACTCTCCAAGAATTACTGAAACTTTTCTCGAATCGGCAATCGGTCGAGTGTTTTATTTTTGTTTTCTGAATGTTGAATATTTTGGAATACTTTTTGTTTACTTTTTGCATCTCTCACTTGTGCTCCCGAGAGCAAATAGGAAACCCCTGGTCCAGCTGTTTTTGTTCAGCTTCTCTCTCTCTCTCTCTCTCGCTTTGTCTCCCGATTGTATAGTAATATGTAATAACTTTTTACTGAAGAATTTTATTTTATATTGTGAAGATTTCTTAAATATTAATGTGCAGTGCTATATTTTGAATACACTTAGTATACATTATCAAAACTTGATAACTGATGATGATTATACAAATTGTAATCGTGCAATATCGAATACTTAAGATATAGATAAGACTTGTGCTATATATAGCTTCAACTTTAGCATGTTAATCGACATTCAGTTGTCTGAACGAACCTTCCATCCCGAATAGACTCTCGAAATCCACGGGTTTTCCCCGCCGCAGTCGCTCATCCGTGCCGTAGTTGTTCTCCTCCACCCAGTAGTTTCTGTATGCATTAATCCTTTCCTCCCATTCCTTGAGCAGTTCTGGTATAGAACCATTTTCACCGCCATACTCTACAGGTAAATACTTTTTCGGTATTTGCTCGTACAGTGCCTCAAAATTGCTGCCGTGTACATAAAGCTAAAGGGAAATGGAAACTGTTGAGATCCTTAGGGATTGTAACTAGATTTACGTACCCTGCTCTGTTGTTTCTTGGACATCATCGGCTTAAACATATTGAAAATCTTATCAAAACCCCCAGGCGTATTTATAAAATGCGTTCCCTTTGTGCGCATGGGTAAAGCCTCCTCCTGAAACACAGTGAATTTTTTGGATAGGGACGGGGACATCTGTAGATAATGTCCTGCTTTGATGTTGCTTAAATCCAACAAATGAATGCAACCATTGATTATGGCATCATCATCCTCATTGAGCATTATCTGATGCATTAATCCTCCAGCCGCATTGATGTCTAAGAAGTGATACAAATCGGGATCGTAGGCGCCCATGCGTATAAGGATTATGCGTGGGCCATTATCATGCAGTGGGCGTGGCAGTACTATAGCGGAGCTACAAACGACTGTTATTCAACAAATTCATTTAGTTAACCACAAACCTACCCGAAACGAAACAAGGCAAGCTTTTTATCCACATCCACTTTGTGTCCTATAAAGTAATCCGGATATTTGGTACGCAACGTGTAAAATCGATCCATTTTGGATTTGGTCTTCTCCAAGCTGTATTTGCAGCCACGCAGAAAGTTGATCAAGAACTGATCATCGCTGCGTGCCTTCAAATGGGGCTGCTGTTCGATCCACAGACGCAGTGCAGCAATGTCCTGATCCATGCGCTCAGGAACCTCATTCAGCTGCTCGATGGCGATTTGCTGCAGCTCCGGCCGAAGCGGACGTATGGAAGGCATGTTCACCAGGTCTGGCTGTCGGTTCACAAATGAAGCTCTTTGTTTTCCTGGTCGATCAATTGGGCAATAATATAAATTTAATCAAAACTGAGATAAGATAAGCACCAGACTTAAAAGTGAGAGAGTGAAAAATGAGAGATTGGGTGCAAATTCATTCAATTTATTGCTTGTTTATAGTTTTGCATAGTCTGCTGAATTCAGTCGATATCTAACATGCGAAAGGAACCATCCAGTCCAAAGTAACTCTGACTATTCATATTGCCAGCATTATCTTCCCGCAGCTTTTCATTGGTCCCAAAGTGACGAGACTGCTCAAAGTATTCCCGATAACTCAACAGCTTGAGCTCCATTTCATCTATAATATTCTGCATGGTGCCCTTGTTTCCTCCGTATTCCTGCGGCAAATACTCGCGACGCACATGCTCGAAAATGGCCTCCGGATCAGAGCTGACTGAGACCTGTGAAAGGGCATTAATCAAGCAGTGATTTATTGTCCCGGGTGTTACTTACGCGCTTCTTGATCTTTTCGGGGAACAAGGATCGCAGCGAATTGAAACCGCTCTCGAAGGACTGCGGACAATTTATAAAGTGTATGCCCTTTTGCCTGGTGGGCATCGCCTCATCCGCAAACGCCGAAAACTTGCTCAACAGCTGCGGCTGCAGAGCAAACAGATTGGCGGCAGTTACTCCAGTCATGTCCAGTATTTCGATATAACCACTGACATTCGCATTGTCATCCTCCAGCATCATAATCTCGCCAAACATGGAGCCTACTCTTATGATATCCTGGAACTTGAATTTGTTGGTGTCGTAGGAGCCAGCCCTTATTATAGTCACCGCAGGACCGACATCCTTTTCATCCAAAGGAATGCGCAGAATAACACTAAAGTAAAAAGCAGTCTTTAATCAGGAATGATTGGATGGTTGTAGTAGTGCTACCCCATGCGAATGATCTCCAGAACCTGAGCATCGTCCGCTAGTCGATGTTCGTTGAAGACTTCGGGAATCGCCGCCTGCAGCGTATAGTAGCGATCAATCTTCTGTTTGGCCTTCTCCAAGCTGAATTTACTGCCTCGCAGAAATCCGATCAGGAACTGATCCGTGAGGCAGGAGCAGAGATGTGGTTGCTTCTGCAGCCAATCTCGCAGAGCAGCAATATCTGAGGATATACGAGCCGGCACCTCGTTTAGCTCTTCTATAGCTTTAAGCTGAAGACCCTCCCGTAAGGGACGTATACCGGAGGATAAGTTGTTGTTGCTCATTGTGGTTTATAAATCGCTTGGAATGGTGTTTAGATGCAGACTGGCAAATCGATCGATCATAAATTGTTCACAATGCAATTTAGGCAGGTTAATTGTATTATTTAACTGCGATAAGAAATATTCGGTGCTAATCTGTCTAGCGATTAGTTCTTGTTTAGGAACGGGTTATGTTTTAAAGGTGATTGTTATTGTTTGAGTACTATTATCCGTTATTATATTATCTATTATACTTATTTTATTGCTAAAATACTTTGATGATAAAAATATTTTATTTAATTTGCCAACCCAATATTTAAATATACTATTTTTAACTGAAGTTCATCATTCAACACATTGTGACCACTTAAGGGTTAATAATGCACAGCTTTTTAAATGTTAATTAACAGGAGCAGTAAAATGCGTACATTGCTGTTAGAGACGAACGAGCTATTGTGAGTGAATAACTGCTACTCATATACAGATCAATTAAATACGTGTTTTCTAATTATGATGAGCATTATTAATTTAAAGATACGTTTTTTATTTATACCGCTAACATAGTACATATAATAGGTAAATATGTCACATATGTTATGTTATCACAACTGTGACTCGTTACAGCTCACGAGTACATAGCTATCGCTCATCTCTAGCGTGTAGCAACAAAATAGTGAGCTAACAGCACCACACTGCTAAGTTAACAGCGTCACACACTGAGTTAACAGCGCCTCTTAGCAGACGCATTCTTAATACAAAATAGAAATAATAAAAATATCAAAATTAAAAAGCGCTAATCTGTGTAAACTGCTAGCGCGCGTTTAAAACTACCTTTAATCGATCTAAATTAAGTTGAAAACAACAGTCAGCTCTAATCGGCAAATTTATTAGGGTAAATTGCATTGCAATATAAAACAAAAAGTGTAAAAAAAACAAAGTAAGTTTATTAGATTAAGTACAAATAAGAGAAAAATAGTGAAATCAACACAGTAAAAGTAAATGCCAATCAAAGGGCGTTGTAAATGCCACATGCGGCAACAACCCGGTTTGTGGGTGGGTGCATGCCCTGTGGGTGGTGGGTTTGGGTCATGCGACCCCCCTCAAGGGCACCGTTAACCGCTGCAAGGTGTCGGTGTCGTAAGTGCCGCGAATCTCAACGATTGTCATTCACACAGTTTAGCCAATAATGCATTTAACTTGTTACTGCCGTGATTCATCGTACAACAATATTGACGTAATTTGCATATTCATGTATAGTATATTGTTAATTACTATCAAACTAACTCGGAAAAACCACTGACTACTAAGGCCTGCGGCTCAGTTGGTAAACAACATTCATTCGCTAGCCTGGAATTCGAACCCGGATTCGGATCCTCGTTGTTCAGTTGCCCGCATGTGACTGTATCTCTTATATATTATTTACTATATACTAATTACCCTTTTTTTTTGTAGAGCTAACGTCAGAGAGATCAGTTCCAAGATGCAAAATAATCCCAGTCCACAGTTACCCTGCAAGGGCATTTTAAAGACTTCGCGTAGCTTCGACAAGTCGGGTGCCAGGTAAGCAGCGCAATCAACTTTGACCTTTTTTTTTTGTATTAAACGCAATTGCATTTTTTGTGCAGTTTTCGCAAAAGTGCCAAGTTTGATGAGCTGAATGTGCTGCAAACGTTTCATCCGGCCGATAAGGACTACGGGCATATGAAAATCGATGAGCCAAAAACACCGTACAACTATACGGAGCCATTCAATGAGACCAGAGACGAACTGGACACCGAACTGCTGGTGGAGAAGTATAAATTACATTTACTTCAGTTAATACAACTGCAGCTACTAATATCATTTATTTATAATTGTTATTTAGACTACGCATTGCGGCCAGCACACAACAGTCTTCCCAAAGCATTGACGATGAAGGTTCCTCCGGCGATGATCAGCCCATTAACGAAGAGGAGCGACGTAAGCCCCATCTGGCATTAATTATCATATATATACGTTTAATTTGTATATTTTTATTGTAGAGCGACGTCGTGAATTTGAGCGGCGACGCAAGGTGCATTATCGTGAATTCGAGGCGGTCAAATTGGCCCGCAAGCTGATAAAGGAGGAGGACGACGATGAGGATAATGCGGCAGCTGCTTCGGCCTCGGGCTCTGCTAAGAGCGTTGCGTCCACTTCCAGCAGCTATGCCAGCGGCTCGAAACCAAAGTCGAGTCCGAAAGCAACAACATCCGCGTCCGCCAGTGCCAGTGCCAGTGCTAGTGCCACAAGCAGCAGCAGCAGCCACAAAATGGAACTGGAGCCATCTCAAAATTAACAAGAACAACAACAACAAGCAATATGTAACTCAATATATACAGGGCTCCTAACTGACGTTGTTTGTTGATGTGTTAACGTTGTGCGCCTAGGCGGCTAATGCGATATCTTAATTTAAATGCTACTGTGTCGTGATGAATTGAATTTACCAGTTACCTAGCGTATCAGCCAAGGTTTGTTCGTATATATATCAAATTAGCAGCCTTTGCGAAATGTGCTTTCCATTAAAGAATTAAATCAAAACATCTATTGAAATTGTAGCTGCAAGGTATTTTACAACAATGTGCACATTATTAATAATATATGCGAGTAAATATGAAAATTTGTAGCGTTATAATGTAGTTAATGTTTTTTCATCTAATTTTCCAATTGAATAACTTAACTAAACTTTTAGTCCAACCTCCAAGCATAACGCATTCATTTGCATTTAATTTTCAATAAATGGAAATTTAATTTCTAAACACACAAAAGTGCCACAAAAGTAATAATAATAATAAAGAAGAAGTAAGCCTAACGAGTAAAATCCATGGATTTAAAGATCAAGAAAAACTTGCTTTAGTTGAAATGATTTGGCCTTACGTTTAGTTATTTATTAAACCAATATAAACTAATACGATTACGATTATTATTGTGAATATAATAGTTTTTAGCAATGCAATACGAACGTTTCAAATAAAGAGCAATGTAAACAACTTTGTAAAAACCCCCCCAAAAAAAAAACCCAACCCAAATTATAAAAGAAAACACAATTGTCGTTCTTTTCTCGTCGTGAGTATTCAGAAACTTGCCATTTATTTTGATTTTAGTGTTCATAGTTCTCATATTGTTATTGTACAACAATTTGTGTATACATAACGTAAATCCATTTCATTGTTTGTGACATTGCTGGTCATTAGTATTAATTTAGGTAAGTCTGGGAGTCATCCAAGGCGACACCCCAGGATGCGCACAAAACTCCGCTCCCAGCTAGAACAGCAGGACAAGGGCATCCTCATACTCTATATTGCCTGCCGGCCAGGAGCAAGTTGATATGCGATCCTGCGGTTATCGCCCAGAGACAATTTCACATGATTTTGACATGTATGCGTATGTATGTATGTATGTACATACGATAAACTCACAATTGTTGCCGTAGTTGTGCTTTTCTTTTACATATAACTTGCTTAACGGTCATTGACATTTTTTTTATAATATGCTTGTTAACAATAATAATCGTAGATATAGAACAAAATATAGATAAGAAATCAAGCGAACTCAAACTAGTTTAACAAATGAGACGCGTTGCAAGGCAGCGCCCAGAAATGCACCCAAAGCAGCCGAAATTTAAGATGATATGTGGGTTGATTTTTTCGTTTCAATTTACAGTTAAGTAACCCAAAACATATCACATTAAATCTAGAAGTAGTGGGTGTAATTCCAGGCTTCACTGTCTGCACGGTCTGTATAGTAAAACATTGCGAATAAATATAATATAATATAATAGATTGATAGATATGTTAGTTCGTTTTTTTTTTGTTGTTGTTTACAAATAATATAATCATAACAAAGTTTCATTTTCCATATCATATCCATTTCATTTGCTAGGTCTCGTTTCTTGCTAGGTATCATTAATTCTCAACTTAAATGTATATATATAATTGGCAAAACATACAGGCATACTTTATAAGTAAGTATTTGATTTTATGTTATGCATATGCATATGCTCCAATATATGCAGCATATAAAAATATATTCTTTTTTCCATTAACATATTATGTTTCACACATATATAGTGCCCATATAATACAGTTGTTATTACTATCTGTGATACTATATGAGCTCTTAAGTGTTTCCAGAAGTATTGGGTGTACTTCGTACCCTGATAATCGTTTCGTTTGGCATAATTATATAAATAATAGATAGATAGATAGATAGATAGACAGATAAATAGATAGATACGTATATAAAGTGGCTTTGTTAGTAATAGTTTAAAATTAGTATAACAATATACATATAGAGTTTTTGTTTTATAGTATAGAGTTTGATTCGTTAGTTTTCGTTTTAGTAACATATACATGATCGTTTTTTTTTTAGTATTATATGAAGTGGGTTCCATTGATATTTTTTATTTTTTTCCTTTCTGATTTTTGAGCTTTCCTGCTTTTCCATTTAAGCAAACATATGCTGAGTGCCTGGTGGCACCTTATAGCTGGGATAAGCGCTGTTCAGCTGGTGCTGGGCAAAGAAGGTAGTGTAGTCCTGCAAATGATAAACCGAAAAGTTGGGAATCGTAAGAATATTATAATGTTCTATATGAGCTGAATCTATAAGCTTTACTCTTGACTCTCAACAGATAAGTTGGGAATCATAAGGAACACTTAAATATTTCTAGCTAAGAAAAGAGACAAAATCAAGTATTTCAACTTTAGAGGTAATTTCTCTTTTACATTTACCTTTTTATCGTGTACCGTACTTACACGATTGACTCTTCGGGGACGGCAAACGGGGCCCTGCGCCAAAAGGCGACGTTCCTCGTTTTCCTTAACAGCAGCCTCCTTGTACTCCTGTGGTGGCCATTTCATATCTCCGCGCAATTTGCTGCCTCCTGCAATTCGAAGGAATCATTGAGTTTCGGTTAGGTTAAGAAGAAGGGAAGGTCCTGCTTTGTGCTCACCCTGATAGCTGACGGCGGCTGGCTGCGAAGTGTAGACAGGCGCAGGCTTCTGTGAGACGGGCGCATCCTTGCGCAACGTAATCATGCCAGGACTGGCGCCACGATAGCTATGCTGCTGATCGGTCTGATCCTGCGAGTATGGCAATTGTTGCTGCTGCTGCTGCTGTGGCTGCGAATAAGAATTGTATTGTGGTTGAGCATAGTTAGCGCCACCATTTTGCTGTGGATAGGATGGTTGTTGTTGTTGTTGTTGTTGATAAGGTGACGTCTGATAGGGCGCCTGATATTGTTGCTGCTGTGGCAATTGCTGCTGTGGCAATTGCTGCTGTGGCTGCTGCTGTTGTTGTTGCTGCCAGTGCTGTGGAGCTGGCTGTTGTTGTTGCTGCTGCTGCTGCTGATAGTTATCAACGGACGGTGCACGATATTGTTGCTGCGGCTGTTGTTGTCGTTGTCATTGTTGTTGTTGTTGTTGTGGTGGTGGTATTGTTGTTGATACAAAAACATGCGATTCATGGATATTCATTTGTTTCAGGTGCCAAGAGAGACGGGTTATGGATGTGTTGGTTGGGTGCAAGTGCAACAGATGAAACAGATACAGTTACGGAAACGAGATACGAGATACGTCCAGGTAAAAAGAGAAAGAAGACAATAGTACAGTTATAGGTAAAACGACTTAAAGTGGAATAGTTAGTCAGCTAGGCGGGGCAGTTAGGATTTAAACAATCAATTAGCATAAGCAGCGTGTCGCAGTTTACAGCTAAAATATGCATAGAGTAAGCAGAGGAGCATAGAGAGAGAGAGAGAGAGAGAGAGAGAGATAGTTAATGGCAACTAAATGTTGTAACTACAATGTGGTTGCATAAGTAAATGTACACATGTATGTATGTATGTATAGCGATATAAGCCTTGCACAACTAATAAGGTAACTAACAAAGTTGTGCGCCAAGTAATCATAGGGTTAAGGTTTACACGTGACGCACTTTACGTGAATTGACAAACAAAAATCAAATTACTAAAATTACCAAAACTAATAACTACTAATGTGTATTATTATCGGGTATTAATAAATCTATCAACTGGGAAACTATTTAATGCAATACAAAAATGTTGAATAAGACAAGAAAAAAATTTAAAATAAAAAAAAAATATCTATCTAATACAAATAAATACTATACATATGCTCTTTTCCAAATTTACAATAATATCTATCGTAAATAAATATTTGTATGTACACTTATGGTCAACATAATAAGTACACTTGCATCACTATTCAAATATTTTAAATTTGAATTTGCTAATTATCATAAAAACTTATATAAATATTTACTTTTTGAATTTGCTTTGTCAGTTCACGTATTTCGCAGCACGCATAAACATAGTATTTATAAACTAATTTGTTAGTCGGTTAGTTGGTTGGGAAAAGGGATTTGCAACATTGTTGTAGATAGACAGCAGCAGCAAAAGTTTCTTGCATCGGGGCCAATGCCAAAGCCAGGCTATAAATCCATTCAGCCAAACGGTACCTGCTGTTGATATTGTTGATATTGTTGCTGTTGCTGTGGATGTTGCTGCTGTTGTTGCTGGTATGGCGCATAGGCAGCGCCGGCAGCAGTGAAATCATTGTGCGTCTTGGGCAACGGGGCACCTATATGCTTCCAGCCACCACCCACATTATCAACGTTATAGGTGGGTTGCTGTGATTGCTGTTGATAAGACGGTTGGTATTGTTGCTGCTGCTGCTGCTGTTGCTGTTGCTGTGGGTAGTTGGAGTGTTGGTTAACAGCTGTTGCCGGCACAGATACTGGCTCCCTGGAGGGCTGTCTATTGAACTGGGCCTGTGTGTATTGGATGGGTTGTTGTGGATAGTTATAGTTATTAGCTGGGGTTTGGTTGCCTGCGGCAGCAGCAACTGTTGCTGGTGCATAGCCATTTGACGCATAGTTAGTGGTTGCACCATATGCATTCTGTGCGGGTTGCTGGTGGTGCTGTGGTTGTTGTCTTTGTGGTTGCTGTGGCTGTGTCTGTGGTGGTTGCTGTTGCTGATGCTGATGCTGGTTTCGAGACTGAACGTTGTTATAAATGGGACCCTGCAAGTTTTCAGTTGTTAGCTGGTGTGTGTGGTGGTGTATGTATGTATGTATGTGTATATATATACAGGTGTGCCTCACCAGTTTACCCAAATGACAGTTGCAGATACAATTACAATTACAATAACAATTATATATACAATATACACAGTATTTACAATATTGAGAAACTAAACTGAATAATAATAATAATATGTATATACAGAAACATGTCACTGACTAAGCCAGGCACCAATTACCTGAGGTGGTGCAGCACTGGTTGGCTGCAAGGCAACTGGGGCAGCTGCCCCTGTTGACTGTTGTGGATAGTAGCCACCTGCGCCTGGAGCCGGACTCTGCGTCTGCGGTTGAGGTGTAAACTCTCGCACGATGCGCTCCTCGGAGGCTGGCGGCCAGGCGACGCGCTTGTAGCCTGTGAGCGGGGTGAGGTGGGGGAAATGCATTAAAAAACTGTTGTGTATAAGAAATTTGTAGTATATACATACATATATACATATATAGAGGTAGACATTCAACATTCAACATTCAACAAAATGCGGCCAACAACACGCGCACAGACGTGGGCGTTTTCGTTGGCCTTGGTATGCACACACACACACCCACACACACACACACACACACACATACATGTACATGGGGAACATATTAAAGATTCTCTTGCTCAGTGCAAGACAAACAATTTGAAAATGATTTAAGCCAATTAAAAATGTACAATATACGAGAGAAACAAAAAAAAAAAAGAAAAAATTGAAAAAATGAAAGATATCAAAGACAACTGAAGAGAGTGTGAGATACTTTTTGCGAATTTCGTATTGCAAATCATACGCGCTGTTGTCATTGTGTCTAAATTTAGACGGGCGATTCAAAAACCAAATATTTGCAGCAGCAGCAACAACAACATTGCAGCTGTTGCTGCAGTTATTGTAACTGCTTTTATGTATAAAAATATATTTATAGATAGATGAATAAATTCAAATGCAATATGTTTACCCTCCAGATTCTTATAGTTTTGGTTTATAACTCTCCACTGTGCGCCCATTTTGTGTTCTGTGTTTGCTTTTCGCCTTTTCGCCTTTTTCTATGAATTCTTTTTAATAGCCGTACTATGTGTTGGCTACTACTAATTTATGATCGAGCGCCGCGCGTAAAAATAAATTTTATTTCTTTTTCAAAAATATAAAATAACAAAAATGTATACGTAGTGTGTTCCTCGCACAGAAATTATGATTATGCCTATACGCTTGAACGTCACACAAACAGCGTGAATAACAACAACAACAAGATCGTTATGCAATGCAATTTAATTAATTGATACGTTCGAATATTGAAGGTTGTTCACAAATGTTTGGAACACCACACAAGTAAACCAAATTCGTTGAGAAATTATATATGTACATATATGCAAAATTAATTGGCAACAAATATTTCTTTGCTGGCGCGCGTTTCGTTTTTGGTTTCCTTTTTTTTTTTGCTTTTTGATTTGATTTTATTTTGTCGAATTTCGGTATTGATCGTTTGCTAAAAAGAACTGTTAAATCAATTTCAATTCAATTGCTATTTCTATTTCTATTTCTAATTCGTTCTTCGTTCTTCGTTCGCGTTGGCCGCGCGATATCTTTGTGCCTTCGATGTATGCTACTAAGTGAGCAGACTAAGGAAATTTAGCAACGCCAAACAGATCCGAAAGCTAATCCCCATTGGTATGGGTGTCTGCCTCCTACACATGTGTGTATGTATATATGCCATAGAGAGCGAACATTTTCAATGTGTGTATGCAAAATGAAAATTACTTGTGGTGTTGGTGAAAATCGCTGAGTGCTAAATATGTGCAAATTAAATAGTTGTTAATGATGCTTGGGTCTCAAGGCAGCTGGTGCTGACCATAGTCCGACTTCTGCATTGTTTACACCTTCGATTGATTTGATTTGTGCCACACCTTGAAATGCTGCACAAGGGTGTATATACACACACACACACATACACACAGATATTATATGTAGATATTTTGCATATACATAGCTGTGTGTGGCATTGCCTTTGTTCTGGTTTAATTATATAAATCGCTTAGCAATACGAGGCAGCCATATGCCACATTATAGATTACCGATCGTAGATCGTAGATCGTAATCGTATCGCTTGCTGAGTACTTGGCATTATGGTTAATGTTCTTTATTTTGTCGCCAATCGCAAATCAAGTGGGCGGCCAACAATTCAAAGTTGTCGCCAAAAGAATCCATTGCGTATACGACGGGTCTGCAAAAGACTGTGACTCAAATGTCTGCTATATACCGCAGCTCATGGGGCATGATATATGCCTGTTCTATAGCCATCTATCTATCCTAGGGGGTGACTAGTTTCGTTGCTAAAATTAAACAAATTGTCGCTTTGCCGCTAACAATAAGTAAAATAAATCTGTTTTTAAACGTATTCTCACAGGTGTACGACAAATGTTGGCTCATTAAAATTATTAGCAATCTTGTAAAAATATATGTACAGCAGATACTATATAACAGTACTTTGAATAGGTATCAACAAATAGCTGTCGCTTGTTAAACACACTTAGGTACATGAATAATGTTCCGTTCGCTGCCAAAGATTATAGATAAATGTAAAATCTGTAGAACAAAACGGTTTATGTTAGATTTAGGTTGATGATAAAAACATGAGTGTGTTTAAAAAGAAAATACTTGTGACTAATAGGCTTTTCCTGGGCTATCGAATGAGAGTGAATTAATAAGCTAGATAGTCTAAGATAGTTTCCCTAATAAACATATATAAATAAATAAGTTCGATATTCTTGTCTAAAATTTTTCAGTTTCTATGACCCAGTCTGTGCCTTGAAACCACCTGGCTATATCTTTGAAATTTGACGTTTTTCCTTCAATATTTTTCTTTCTTCTTTCTTGCTGTCAATTTTGAACAATACTATAAATAACATTGAATAATTAGTTATCGCCGTGACAATTGGGCTATATATATACTATATACTATATATGCTAAAGAATTTTCAACTTATGCAGTCTTTTAGAACACATATCACATAGGTTTAAAAAATGTCTGTTATCCGAATCAGTTTATTGCAGATATTGAAAGGTTCAATTCTACACAGAGAGAAAAATGGCGCACATCCAAAAATAGTTTAGGATGGAAAATAAACTGTATAGGAAATTAGGAGACATCCTTGAGGTTAGACACTACTCACAAATAGACTTTGACTTTTCACAAGGACACAAATCGCAAGAGTATTTTGCATGCCACAAGGATAATCAGCAGACTAGGACTTGCACGCACCTTCAATGCCTATATAGGGGCGTGGCGATACATTATCGAAGGATCGATTGATGCTGAAATCGCGATTAGTTTGCGGCAACTCCTCGCTGCCTGCCAGCGACTTGAAGCCCCCAAGATCCAAATGCGAGCTGCTCACAGTGGAGTCTGCCTGTGCCCGTGCTGCCAGGCCATGTTGCATGAGGAACTCAAAGGGCGGCGGCTGTGAGTTGCAGCGGGGCGTGGCGGGCGGCGTGGCAGCCAGCAAGGACGATGAGGCGGACATGGACAGCTGCAGGGGTTCGGTGGCGGTGCGCACAAGGAGTCCGATATTGTGACCCTCCAGCTGTGACACATGCGCGTACTTGGCCTCTAAAGGCGGGGCAGTGGGCGTGGCGTTGGGTGAGGAACTCAGCTGCACGGCATTCAGGCCAAAAGGAGAGCTGCATCGCTGTGCGCTTTCAATTAGTGGCGCAGGATATTTGCGCAGGGGCAGTGGACTGGGCGAGCGACTGAGTTGCCATTCCTTGGACTCAGTTGGAGCAAGTGCAGCGGGTGTGGCAGCTGCTGGTGTGGTCACAATTTCCACCTCGCTGCGCTGACGTTGCAGCGGCTGCTTTGAGTCCTTCGACGGCTGCTGCTGCTGCTGGGTATCCTCCCAGGATATCTGTCGGGAGATGTAAGGACTGCGTACCTCGTAGGTGGATTTGTAGTTGGCCAGCGATTCATTGTGCAGATTATCAAAGCGCCACTGATCGGCTTTGTTGAGCTTGCCCCAGCCGTGTGGCGAGTCGCGACACTCGCCACAAATGTTGCAACGACCGCTCAGATTGTCAGCTGTTGGGATGGATTCGTGTGCACAGCCAGGACTGCCTGGTGCTACTGTTTCGGTAGCAGCAGCTGTAGCTGTGACTTGATCCTCCTCCAGACTTTGCTTTATCTTTTGCTTCTCCTCCAAATGTTTAGCCAGCTCCCGCTTCCACCTGTCCTTCTGTTCCTCCTTTTTCTTTTGCTTCTGTTCCTGCTCCTGCTTTTCTTCCTGTTCCTGCTTCTGTTTCAGCTCCTGTTCCTGCTCCTGCTTCCTCTTTTGCTCCTGCTTCAACTCCTGCTCCTTCTTCTCGCACTCTTTGCTTATTTCCGTCTCCTCCTTTCCTTCCTGCTTGAGTTCCTCTTGATTTGTGACTCTAGTTTTGTCTGCACTCAGCGACATGTCCTGGCGATTTGTTGCACATGTGGACAGCTGCTCATAGTTGGCAATTACATCGGATACATGCCTGTAGTCCAAGCTCAAGTCCTCTTCCTCCTCTACGACACATACGTGCGAGGCAGTTGCCTCCTCCTGCTCCTCCTGCTGCTCCTCCTCCTCTATAACTACGTGCTGCGCCTGAGCCGCCATTGGTTTGGTCTGATGCTCGACATGGAGCAGCGCGTGCTCCTCGCTGTCCAGTGCTACAGCTATCTTGTGCAGGTCCTCCAAGGCGCGCTCCACAATCGGCACGTTCTCAGCGGGCATCGGTTGCTCCACAGGCGCTGTTGCCTCCTGCTCCTTGGACAGCACTTGTATGCCAGCGGCGCGGCAATAAATTTGTCGCAGGATTGCCTGCAAAGGACTCTCCACCGCAAGGATGGGTGACTGCCGTGAGGCAAACAAATCCCAAGGCTCAATCTGGCTGCTAGTATTGCAGACGGGAGTGGCTGGCTTGACTGGCTTGGCTGCTTCTATTGGTGTGACCTGCACTGTGCGCTGCAGCGCCGTCTTGGCATTCTCCATGTAGGAGTCAATCTGACGCAGATGCTCCGCTATGGATTGCTGTATGTGCGCATATTTCGCCTCCAGCTGTGCGATCTCCACGTGAGCCTCGTGCTGCTGATCCTGTTGACTGCAGCCGTAGATGCCACCCTGGCGCCGCGTATCCTGCGCATCCTTCACGGCCTCTCTCGACTTGGCACGCAGCAGCAGCGTTGGCGGCGGCAGAGGAGGAGGCGTTGGTATACAGCTAGGATTGCTGGCAGGACCTGATTTGTTTTTGCTTACGCTCTCCTGACGCTGCAGCTTAATCCCACTGGTGGCACTCACATAAGTCGCCTGCGGCGTGGCATCATCCGTACGGGTGGGCGGCGTCATTGTGGCTAGTTGCTGCTGCTGCTGTTGCTGCTGATCCTGTTGCAGATAGCTGCAGGCGTCGTCATAGATCTGCTGCACACTCGCCTGCAGCTGGCCCGGCTGAACTGTGACTATAACTGAAACTGGTATAATGTGTTCACACTCCGACGGCTGCTGGGCATCCGAATGGATGGTGGCCAGTGCCAGCGCCATCTGCTGCTGCTGCTTAACTGCCAGGCTGTCAATTACCGCAGAGGCCTTTTTTGGCAAGATCGCTGACTTGATGGCAGCTGTGGCTGCCTTTTTAACGCTGGGCGTCGCTGGCAGCGGCAAGGTTTCCAAATCGATGTCATCAGTGGTATTGGGTCGCGGACTGACCTTGGGCTCCTCCTCGCTGTCGCCATCGTAGCAGATTTTCAGCTCAGTGGCCAGCTTGATGCTGCGACGCTGCACTCTGGGTGTGCCCCTAGGACTGACACTGCCAGTTCCACCTGCACTCCCAGTTCCACTCCCACTCCTATGACCACTTTCATTCCCATTTCCACCTCTATTTCCACTTTCACTCTCATTTCCATTTCCACCCCTATTTAAATTTACACTGCGTGGTTTGGGTGGTGGCAGCTCCGTAGCACCACCCATTGCCATTCCACGCTTTCGAGCACGTCCGCGATCTAGAGAATACGATTGACGCTTCAGTCGTGGGCGATAGGGTGTGCCAGATTTCAAAGTGGGCGTGGCTGGGCGCTGTTGCATCAACTGTTCGTAGTACTCGCATTTGGGTGCCACCAAGCCCAGATCCGTATCCGCTGCTTTAGTTTCCGGCGCAGAGAAGCCTTTCGCCTGCGGTGTTTGTTGACTCAGTGGATTATCCTGCAGCTCCATGTTGCTTGGTGTTCTGGGTCGTTGCTGGCGCACATCTCTAGGGGACAGCTCCACAATGCGCGTGGGACTATTGAACTTCTCGCGCAGCACATCGATGCTGTGCGTCGGCGAGGGAGTTACTCCACCATGGACAGCACTCGCATCCTGCTCCACTGGCGGCCAGCTGTGATCCCGCTTGAGCAGATGACGTCGCGTGGACAGTCGATTAATGCGCAGCACTGTATCCCGATCGATGACGATATCATTCTGATGACTCAGATACTGTGTCTTGATCTGATCCAGCAGCTGCTGATGCAGCGCATGATGGGGCGGCTCCGAGGGATTGGAACCATCCGTGTCCCGCTGACGCGTGCGACTTTGTCGCGCTCTAAGAAAAAATTCCCCTGCTACTGGGTTTGAGGTTCAAGGATTTGGGTTCCGGTTTCGATTGTATTGAAAATTGAAGCAATTAATAAAAAGACCAAAACTTAAACTGAACAAACACTTTGTAACTGAGGCGTGTGTGTGGGCGTGGCAATTTTTGTTGAATGTCTTACAAGGTTTTTTCTATGTCGCTGTTTGTGTACATTTATATATATATGTATATATATATTGATTACGTACCGCATTTGATTTGCTGCTCCTCCTCCTCGACGGCACGCAGAACGGCCGAATTGGCCAAGTTCAGTGGCTTGGTGATCTGATCGTCGATTTCAATCCTACAAATTAAATTAAGAAAATTATAATCAGTAATGTGATAATAGTGTTTAATTAGTTGCAAATTAGTTAAGTACACAAAATTCCAGCGAGATAAGGCGTCCAAAATATCTTGCTAGCAAGTAATTAAGATAAGCTTTTTAGGAGTCCCAGTTAGAAGTGACGTTGGCGATAAGCGAAACTCGAAACAGTTCGTCAAAAAACAAAAAAAAAACAAAATATTAACAATATTTCGCAAAAAAAGTAAATATTGAAATTCAAATCGTTTTGTTTGTCCCCAAAACAAACAAGTAAGAAAAGTAAAGAAAAAATTGGGGTTTTCATTAAAGATAAACAAAAAAAATAAATAAATAAAGGAAAAATTTATATTTTGGATTTTTATTGATTCTAAAATCAAAACTAAGTAAATATTAAAAATTTAGATTTAAAAAAATTATATTCCTAATCAAAAAAAATATCATCCAAATCGCTTAAGTTTTTTTTTCAGTTAATTTCATTAATTACTAAAAATCGCTATCTATTTGATACCCTCCAAATACTGTTAATTTAAATATAAATAAACAGCTGGCACTACTTACTTGGCAGTGAGTGGTGCTATATGTATATATAAACTTATAAAGTAGTTCTAATAATTAAAATAAGTAGTAAAATATTATATTATATTATATATATAATAAAAAAAAATGCGGAAAGAAATTGTGAAAAAAAAATTAAATAAAAAAAAATCCATTTTAATCAAAAACATTTTTAAACAAATTTTAAACCGGTTTAACATAATTTTTTAAAAAAATCTCAACGCGAAAAAAAGAAGCTGGTCAAAAAACACGGGAAAACAAGCAGGTCAATGTTTAAAAATAGAAATACAGTTGTGCGACGACTGCTTTACAGTTTGAGTTTGACTGTAGCACTGCTTGCCACAATGTGCACGCACTGCTTGGTTGACCGCCCGTACTCTAGCTGTATACATAAATAAAACATTTTGGCGCGCTGTGAACCGCTTAACTGCACATTTAGACGAGTCAATTCAACAAGACCGTGTGGCCTAATGGATAAGGCGTCGGACTTCGGATCCGAAGATTGCAGGTTCGAGTCCTGTCACGGTCGGAGAGAATTAAATTTTTTTTCATTTTTTTCGACTAAATAAATTATTGCGGTTTATTCTTTTTGTTATTTTTGAGGCTTGCTATCTCGTAATTATGTATATATTTTGCTCGTCTTGGGCATAAATTAATACGGCCACTGAGCAAACGTCTGGCTTAAAACGCTTTGGTATTTAGATTTTTCACCATTTTGACCCAGAACCTGTGGAAAACTAATCGAAACTGACAAGGTGAGCAAGCGGCGACGTCAGCAACACATATAAAAGCCCTGGCTACTGAGCGCTTATGCAGCACATCCTGTGCAGCGTCTAACCAGGCACAATATCCATCCATCCGTTTAGCCGACTCACAAAATTCGACAACAGCAGCGAAATGGCGAATAGCAAACAAACACAGCTGCAACTGTTGCCGGTGCTGTTGCCGCTGCTGTTGCTGCTGATGATGGCATTTTACAGCGCCAAGGCTCAGCAGGATACGGTACAGGTGTGCGGCTCCAGCCTGAGCAATTTTCTTATCCATGTCTGTGGCGGTCGATTCAATCGCATTAAGAATAACAAACGCGACTCCTGTGAGTTGTTGCCTTGCAGCAGCAACAGTTGCTGTTGGCTCAAACGGAATTTACATTAACGCATTTTTATGCATTTGCAGTGGATATTTTCGACTATGTGGATGGGCAGAACGAGGTGAATGTGGATGCCGATGATGACACTGGCCTCCTCTGGACACAGTCACCAAGGAATCTCAACTACCTAATGGCCAACAGGCGGCGTTTCATGCGTGGAATTGTCGATGATTGTTGCCGTAAGCCCTGCTCCGAATCGGTAATGAGGACGTATTGCGGTATCTAAACTTTATTTGCCTCTGATACATAGCAAACACACGCACACACTTATTTATTCTAATTCATATTATCTATCTCTCTATATAGTATATATCTAGTCCTATTAAAGCAAATGTACAAAAAACCGGTTCTAGCCTTGTAATTGCATATTTTACAAATCTACCAGCAACAAATGGAAATCAGATTGAAATGTGAATAGAACTTTGATGTCAGTATAACATAGCTAAGATACTTAGATACTCAAGTAGAGAGAGTTTTCCCAACTCAAACTTTCCCATGTCGTATCTTTTGTAGCTATTTAATTTTCTCAATTATTTGAAGTTTCCTTAAATTTTGTATTTTGTTTTTCTACTATAAACTTTTAACTGTTTTATTCGATTGCAATTTAGCATTTGCAGCTGTTGTTTTTACACTTAACGCATTGCCGTCACTGTTTAGGGTAAACATTGCTTTAAATTCACCATAGTTGTGCTTTACTGTACCTGCTATGAGTCACTTGCGCAATGGCAGCCAGTCAAAAGATGCATCACAACTTTTGGCTAGGCGCCTGCATTGTGTTTGTTGACATTGTTGTTGCTGTTGCAAACGAAAATTAGCCCCCCCACCCTCCACCCCACCACGTCGCCAAGTGCGTGTGACTCATCGATCGTTAGAGCATTGTTTAACACTTATATAAAGTTTTGCAAAGTACGAGTATATCTTGCGCTGATTATTATTAACATACATTGTGAAAGGCCGCTGGAGATTGTTGTTGTTTCTGCTGTTGTTGTTGTTGTGTGTGTGTGTGTGTGTGTTTATTTATTTGGCCCAAACAGCTAAAAACTTGATAAGTTGTGTGCACACGCGAACGCGTTTAAAGTCTGTCTGATGTGTCCGCTCGGGTAGCGCGTTATTTTCACTTGAGTTTTTGTAATTAAATTGTTAGATACTTTTGCATTTGCTTTTGCTTTTGCTAGCTGCTAGCTGCTGACTGTTTGGCTGTTTGGCTGTTGGCTGTTGGCTGCTGCACACGTTTTGTCGCACGCATAGACACCGAATAACTGAAAAGCTACTTAGAGTGTGTGGCGCTGTTTAGGCCGGTTGATTTCAACAACAATTTGCTAACAACAATGCCAGAGATAATGCTCATGTTGTTGCCCATTTTGGCGGCGACATCAGCAACAGCAACAGCAACAGCAGCAGCAGCAACAGCTACAGATACAATTTTCAAGTCCACAGCATCTTTGAGATACGCGTCGCTGTTGCTGCTGCTGCTGACGCTACTTATGTGTAGCATTTGGTAATTACAATTAAAAGTCAAGCGATTTTAATTGTGTGCTGTCTCTGTGTGTGTGTGTGTGTGTGTGTGTGTGTGTGCGTGAGATACAAATTGAAAGCAACTGCAACTACAAATCGCCAACAGTTGTCGTTGCCGCTGCTGCTGCCGACGTCGCCCCGTTGCGCTGCAGTGCACAAAGTGCGCTTCACAGTTGCGCTATATCATCCACTATATATATATACATATACACCCAGATATACATACATATGTATATTAGGTGTATATAGTACATTTTATATACTCTACACATTAATGTGTTTTCATGTGCACCTGTGCAGCAGCCAACCAACAGGCAGGCTGTAGATATAAGATATAATCGCTACACTGAGCAAAAAGCAAATATATTCTAATTCCAGATTTTTGTATATTGAAGAATAAAAAATCCTACTGTTCTTGAATTAAGAATTTGACGCCAAATAAAAGAATCTCAAAGCAAAATATTTTCCTTGCTGTAAAAATACTCAGTTATAATGAAAAATGGATTAATTATATACCTGGTTTAAGATTTCACTTATAAAATGTTTTGTGCCTAAGTCAAGCATATGTTCTAAATACTAGCTAGTTATTTTGCTCTGTGTACTATGGACATAGAATGAGTGTTTTGTTGCTGCGGGGGGCAGATGCTAACTAAAGCCGACTTTTGCCTTACAGACTTTTGGCACCCTTTTTATAGCAAGGTCTTTCATCTTTCACTTTCGGTCAGCACCCCCCTCCTCGCACCCCCCCTCTCGTTTCTATGAAATTATGCATTGAAATGTGTATGGAATCATTACGTTTAACTTACCCGTCGGCCCCGAAGGCCTTCAGTTCGCGATTCAGTGTGGCCTTTACGTTCTCCTGGGAGTACAGGCCCATGGGTGAATTGAATTGCTTGTGCACAAGTTTACGTTGTACGGCAGCCATTTTGTTGTTGTTGTTCTTGTTGATGTTGTTGTTGTTATAGTTGTTTGTTGCTTGTCTTCACTCGAGCTTCTACTGCTGCTCCTGCTGTTTATTCACTTGCTTTTAGCTTTAGCTCTCTGCTGCTGCTGCTTCTGCTTCTTTCTGTTTGTTGTCCGGCTTGTCTTTGAAAACTTTTAAATTATTGTTGATAAAAAATATTTTAAAATTTCACTTCAGCCAGTTGTGCTGTTTGGCAAGTTCTCAAAGAGACTAGGCCACTTATCGACTTAGCAATTGACTTCCAATTGTTGTTGTTGCTGTTGCTGTTGCTGTTGTTGCTGTTGTAATTCTAAGCAAATGCCCCAGCTTCAATTAATCTGTATATGCCTGCTAGTAAGTAGCTTAACTAAAATCGTTAATCGTAGTTCGTTGTTCGTTCTGTAATTAAAAGTATATTTATGAAAAGTTTAGTTAAATGCATTGCTTAAATAATAAATTTAATAATAGAGTACGTTGTATATACACACACAATATATATATATCTGATGAATTACTTATTACATTATGATTGTCACATATATTATCAAATATTGTATACATGTACACTTATGCCAAAAGACTCATTTCCGGCTCATAAGTTCCGCTTTTACAATTTTAAATATTCATGTCATCTGCAATATGCAGAAGTTAAATAACGAATCCCGGATGACAGCTTTAATCCCCTCATATTACGCATACTTATTTTTTTGCGAAAATTTATTGTTATACCCTCAAGAGTTGAGTTTTACTCATATGATTTCATTATTCATAATAAGATGAGTAAACTTCTTTAAGCTTTTCAGCGATTTAATTGTTATGGCTCTTTACTCATGTTTAATTTACATTTAATTTCCCTTAATCAGCATGCCATTTGAACTGATTTTTTTTGTATAAAATGGTATTATGAGTCTCAAGTGTATCTGGAAAATTAAGCATTAAATGTAATTGGGTAAGCACAGACAAACTTTGCAAATATCTAAATAAATTGATATTATCAAAATTCATTCAGAAAAACACATTATGCTTGAATATTAAAATATATAAATCCAATTTAGAATCCATTCTTCACATACATATGTATGTATATATGAACAATATGTGTGAAATATTTATTTTCCAAATGCTTCCAATCAACGGCAGCTGCTTCAATGTCAGCGCTTTATATAAAAGAATCTATACATATGTACACATTGAACTGACTAGATATATATAACATTTATAATTCCATTATAAAAATGTGCACATATGTGTGTATATATATGTATATATATATATATTTTCACTGGAAGCATTCTCAATAGCACATTTCTAGACATATTATATGCATATATAATATATATTTATATACATTTATATTTTGATCTTCTGCAATTTTGTTTTGGTGACACAAATCTTTTGTAATTATGATTCTCATTATTTGTGTAGGTTTACAGCTGCTGCAAACAAATTACAAAATATTTCGAATTTTCGCCTGTCTTGTTTTTCCAATGCCCACAGAGACACTCACTACTGTCACATTTAAAAATGTATCTTAAACTAATTTGAGCAGCACTTTTTGTGCCGTTGAAATATTATTATTTTTATATGTTCAATTTTGTGTTGTGTTTTTTTGTTAAGATAAAAATAGATGCATCGTCTTCATATTGAAATATGCTCATTTTTTGCTATTCTAATATTTTCCACACAGGCACACACACACACGCACACACACACATGTTTGAAATGCTCATTTTGCTAGTTTTCATTTTTCTCTTCCTCTCTCTGCCTGCGCATATACATATAAGCAAATTCCCGCCTTGTGTGTCACCTCAAATAAAATTAGCAAACGTTGAGAAAATGGCATTATACAGATTTGCGTCATTTCTGCTGTCTGTCTGTCTATATGTTTGCCCGTCTGTCTGTCTGTCTGTCTATATGTCTGTCTGTCTGTGTAGGTGGCATGAGGAAACAGCAGCAATGTTAACTAACATAATTCCAATTCCAATTTCGCTTCTTGTTGTGCTTATTGCTGCAGCTCAATTTATTGCAGCTCAAAGAAAATGATTGAAAAATAAATGATGCAAAAGCAACTTTGACAAACTGAGAATCTAGAATGTGATGAACTTTAAAGTTACTTATTGGCTAGCATTGCGCTCAGTGTTAAATTATGATCTATGCACAAGTTTTTCTCTCATTTTCATATTAAACAGTGACGAAATAATGTTAATAAAAAATGCGAGTAATCTTTAAAAAGTATATTTTGTAAATGAAATATAAATTTGATGCACATGTGTGTCTTAAAATGCAATGGAAATAAATGCACCAGACTAGTACAGTAGTACACCAAATAGTAATTATCTGCACACTTGAGGAAAAGCCATTTGTCTTAAAAGATCCAATAATGTGCAACATTCTTATATACTATGTATGTACTATGAATACTTTATGTGCACATTGGGATGTAGGGCAAACAAAAAGTAGCAGCAAAATGCAATAATATGCTTAGCTCGAATACTTCAAGCGACATACATACATAAGTGTGTGTGTGTGTGTGTGTGTGTGTGGTTTTGTGTGTGTGTGTGTTCGTTGATTCGCAATTTGTGCGTTTTAATTGAGCTGAACGCAGCTGTGGCCTGCAGCTGTTTCAAATGGCCAAGTTATGGGTAATTTTTGCATATGTATGGGTGCGCCCAAAAGCACGCAACACTTTTTGAAATTATGCCCTGTGGCTCAGTGCGCAAATTAATCAGAATTTAATAAAATATTATGAAAATCGCACACAAAAGCAGCCAAAGTAGCAACCACTACAATGCACACTGCCCACTTGATGTCCCAATTAAAGTTTCACACACACACACACGCACACACACACTAATGTGCGGAAGGCAGGTGTACTTAGTATGGTATTAAAGTGCGCATGAATTGTGCGAGAATTCGCATAAAAAATGCAGGCGCAAAAGCAAAAAAGAATGTTTCAAAAAAGTTGCATGGCCTGCGTGCATGTGCGCGCCTGTGGGCGTGGTCCGCCCACCCACTGAACCAATACACACACACAAACTCACACGCAGTGCAGTTGTATGGGTGTATAAGTATTTTTGCTTTGTTGTTGCAGCTATAGCTGTAGAAACAATATATACAAGAATTGCATTGAAAATCAGGTGCAAATATTGTTGCATTCTGCATTGGAGTGCAACAATTTTGCACAATTTGTATCTGTAACTGTGTATGTGTATGTATATGTATGTATCTATGCCTGTGGCAATGCGGAGTGGGAGCAATCTCGCGCTGTTTAATTTAATTATTGGCCAACAGCGTTTTGTTTGCCTTTGTTATATCCTGAACCCATTAAAAATAGGGAAAAAGGGTATAATGGTTTTGTGCAAGAGTATGTAACAGGCATAAGGAAGTATCTCCCCAGAAAGTATATATATTATTGATCACTATCCACAGACGAGTCGATCTAGCCATATCCTTCTGTCTGTCTGTCTGTATGAATTCGCTGATCTCAAAGACTACAAAAGATAGAGACTTCATATTTGAAATATAAGTTCTCGTAGTGGCGGGACATAGTTTGGGGCCAATGGAAGAGGAAGAACCAAAGCAATTGCATCTATGTATGTATGCAGATAAATAATTATGAATGTAAGAACTGGGTGCAGGGTATCTCCTAGTCGGGCACTCTCGACTAGAGCACTCTTACTTGTTTTTAGTTGCATTGCTTAAATATTTCATGGCACACATTGCAGTTTGCAGTTTTCTTTTCATCTCCCGCCGCCGGCGCTTATAATTATAATTAATTCATATTACTCTGTTATATGTAAGTGTATGTGTATGTGTTTGTGTATGTGTTTGTGTACTTACCGTCTGCTGCAATTTGGCGCTGCTTAATCCAAAAGTAATGTCACCAAATTTGCCAAAGTTCATATGGTGTCCCTGTCACGAAACTCGCCTGTCGCCTTTCTCCTGTTGCCTTTCTCCTGTTGCCTTTCGCCTGTTGCCTGTTTCGACATTCGCCTTTGTATTGCCAATTGGCAATTGCAATTGCCAATTGCAATTGCATTTCAATTGCAAATATCAACACGCAACCGGCGCAATTGGCAAACTGGAGCCGCACCCGGATACTTTTTGTTCTCTCTCTTTATCTTTCGGCTTTTTGCTGGGTGCCCGCAGTCCCGTACGCGGCCACGTTCTTCCGCGGCCGTTACGGCCAACCGGCGTTTTGTAAGCGCACCATAAGCGAACTGAACTGAACTGAACAACACGCCGCCGAGCAGAGCAGAGCTGATCAGAGCAGAGCAGAACTCAACTCAACTCAACTCAGCGACAATCGCTGCGGCTGCGACTGTGATAGTGTATGGTGTATAGTGAAATGAAAACTTTACGCAATGATCATGCGTTTCGCTTTTCGTTTTTCAATCGTTCTACAGTTTCACAGTTTCAATCCTCAGCAGCTGAAAAAACGTATGCGTGATATTCGCACAGTGGCGTCCTCCAATAAAGTGCATGGTAATTGACATGCAAGTGAGATGGCCAATTAGAAAAGATTTCAAGATATGTTTAGCTGAATCTACCGAATCTTCATTTAGCTATAGTCTATATTATGCATTCTTAAATAAAATCTCAAAAAAGACGAGTCAATCGAAAAGATTTCAGGATCTATATTTTGCATTCTTAAATAAAATGTGGAAATTGTAGAGTCAATCTAAAAGATTTCAATATAATATGTTTTCCTGAATCTACCGAATCTTCTTCTAGCTAAGGTCTATATTTTGTATTCCTAAATAAAATCTCTAAATTATTTTACAAATTTCTTTGCTTTCAAATGTTGTTTATAGGCTCATAAAAAACGTAACGCTCTATAAATTAATTTGTATAAAAAGTAAAATATTGCATTTGGCATGTTGTCAAGAAGAGTCTGATTAATGCTTCTAGATAGTATCAATGTATCGGTCTGCTACATATGAAAAAGTGACTCAGTTGTGGGCTTCTTTTACCCCACAGACTCGCAGATTAGATCTGTTGCATATATCAAAATACAGTGCAACTTGTGGCGTACTCTACTGTAACTAAGTCAAAAGCACGCACCAATATTTATATAGTACGTGTATATTTTTGCCACTCTCTATACAAACACTTCGACAGCAGCAGCAGCAGCAGCAGCAGCAACAACGATAACAACAACATTTGAGACACTCAAAGTAGATTTGGGAATAGCCAGCAAGATAAATAAATACAACAACAACAACAACAAAAAAGCGCAAATGAAATATGAAAAGGAAAATATGTTTGAAGAAAAAAGATGGAAGAAGAATTGCAGTTTGTCGATGGACCTGCAGTATAGATACATTTGTATCTATAGCTACGAGTGCGTGCATCTGTGCATCTGTGTGTGTGTGTATGTGTGTGTTGGTGAGTTGTACCAGTCTGTATTTATTCGGTGGCCTCGTGGACTATTACAGAATTTTTACTGCTGCGCCTTTGCCAGCTAGCCAGCTAGCTCCACGAAGCAAACACGTCTCTAATATTCTATTTTTGAGTTAAATTCTTTATTTTCGCTTTTTCTACGTTTTTCAGCTTTTCCACGTTCACGACGCCGATGTCAGCGCGACGTTTTCTAACGCCACGTCTACAAAAAACCAACACAAATTTTTAATCATTTCGTATTCTTATTTTTTTTTCGCTTTTACTTTTGCTTTTTCAACTTTTCTTAAACGTAAATAGAATAAAACTCGTAAAATGTCATTTAATTGTTGCAGTTTTATATTTTCTGAATTTCGTTTCAGTGGATTTTCCTTGTTGTTTTCTCTTCTGTTTCTTGAGCTGTTTGGCCAATTTGCATTCAACTGCTAATTGTGCTTTAAATGCTAATTAGCTGTGTGGCCAATATTATGAGTGAATGTATTTCAGTTTTGTGTTGGATTTTCTTTGCTTATTATTTGCATTTCGGTATTGAATTAATTTAATTAAATTTTGATAGCACGCACGCGCTTTTAACGGTATCAAATAAATTGTGGCTTGTTTGCAACGTCAGATTTTTACGTTCGCTCGACAATAACACGGCACAAATGCACTCACACACACACACACCTGCACACACACACACACACACACCTGCAATTGTTGCACTGTGCACTGGCAGCGAGCACGGATACGAGACTACGGATTCTGACAGCCTGTTGAGGTTGAGGTGACCACGTTCGCGTTGCGAATTATTATTCTTACTCGCCGTTCACCGTTCACCGTTCGTTTTTCGTATGCCAGTTCAGTTCTCAACACAGCATTCAACACTTGCCCCAAGTCATTTTCACCCAAAAAGTTCGCAAAAGCAGCGAAAAAAGTCGCTGCTGCTGCTGTTGCTCTTGTGCTCTGCCTTCTTTTTTGTTGTATTTCATGGAAAATGATGACACACATACATACACACACACACACACACACACACTACAATATCTACTTAGTACTTATACTACCTATGGACCATCGCCCACACAAATGCTTATAAATTGGTCTGTCGGCCTGGCTAATCGCGTATTTTGATACAGCCTCCAAGTAAAGAGTCTGCACAAAGCAATAAATATTAGCCACACACACTAATACATATATATCTATAGTTATTGTATAGCGCGAACCTAATTAACAACAATATAACGCACCGATATATAGAGCTAAACATTCTACATACACGTCTACACATATTTCAATGCGTTCTTTTTTAAATATACAATATTTATTTTTGGACTTTGAAAATCCATTTTAAAGCTTATTATACACTACTTAAAGGAAGAGTTTAATTGGCTAACTGATATAGCTTGCTAGACTTTTTTATTTTACTTTTAAAATTTAATTTATCTGTTTTTATAAATCAAAGCTTTTTGTAGTTTATTTACTTTTATTTATTTATTTAAATTTTTTATTTTAAACATATTTTTATCTACGATTATTCTAAAAAGTATTAGCTAATAAGCTTAATATATGTAATTTCAACTAGCTCATTCCTTAACCAACCGCTCTAATATAATTATTTTTCCAATGTATACTTTCCTAGCTAGGGTATTTAATAGTCGTGCTAGCGTTTTCATCGTTTTGTCTTGTATTTCTTTCCCTTACCCCCCAACGTGTCATATATTTAAGTTTTATGTGTTTATATTTTTGGAATTGTGTTTTTGGCTGCCGTTGAGCAAATACAAGTTGTAATTGTTGTTGTTATGGTTAAATGAAGCGCATTTCACACACAGACACATTTGAGGTATATGGGTTTTATGGGTTTTATGGGCTTTATGGGTATTATGCAGTGCGGTCAAGCGCATCAATTAGTGCATCCGAAATGCCTGATATGCCGGCTTGTAGAGAGCACTCAATCGCATGTCAGGTGATCAATGCCAGGCAAAGAAATAGAAAAACGCCGCTGTTCCGAGAGCAACAACTGACAGCCAACTAAGCTGCTTGAAATTTCATTTTAGTATTTCACGCTAGAAAGCCAGGCGAAAAATAAATATACCAACATATATAAAAACTAAAAATGAGAAGAAAAAAAAAATAGCACATATATATATATATATATATATATATGCTTAATGTTTGTGAATGATTAATGGGACATTAGAATTGAAATTGTTTTGCTCATGTGGCAGCAACTGAAGCAGCGGCCAAGCCAGCGAGGCAGGTGCAGAAACCAACTCTTGCCAAGCGCAGCAGCAACAGCAGCTGAATATTATACTACTTTTGCCATAATGTACAAATATTTATATGCCTTTTTTCCCCATGCCCAGTCGCAATCTTTTACCCGTTCGCAATCTCTTCGGACCCCCCCTTCTGTCTAGCTCTTAGCCAGTGCAAATGGATGTGGCCTTCTATGAGCATACTGAGCAGCTGGCAACTGGCAGCTACCTGCTGGCAACAGCAACAGCCACACCAGCAACAACAACAACAGCCAAACAGGTGAGTGTTTATTATATAATATGCATGCGAAAGTGTGGAAGCTGAAAAGAATCTAGAGAAAATACAAACACCAAAACACACCTTTTACACTTGTGGATATACCATATACTTGTGTGTTATATCCATAGTTATAGTTATTATATTTGAATACCCTCTAGCCAAACAATTTGGGTAGCAGGTATGTGATAAACGTTAAATCATTTTTATTATCAAAAAAAAAGAAATATTATTTTTAAAAATTCCCATAATGCTGCAAATGATACTTGATTGGAATGCAACTGCCAAAGAGCCATATACGATTTATTTGTTTGTATTTCTTACACCTATATAAGGTTACCTTGAACCCATTTACAGAGTATCTTTTCGACACGCACTCGCCACCACAACAACACCTTTAATAGTTGTTTATGCTCATTTATATACATTATAAGTATTTGTTTAGTTGGGTGCTGCTCTATTTTCTTTTTTTTTTTTTGTTCCGTGTGCAGCAGCCAAGTAAAAGGGTAAATAAGCTAGGGAAACCATAGCGAATCCCCCAAAAAACCAGAATCCAATCACAGTTGCTGTTGGGGAAGGGGAACCATTGCCAAATTGCAGAAGCCGCAAAAACCAAAAACAGTTTTGTCCTCCTGCTATGCGAATTGTCAGGGGGGATTTGCAATCTAAGATTGACTAAGAGTTTTCGCAAAATTTCTTAATAAACTTTAATGACTGCGGGTGTGTTGCAGTGTCAGTTGTTGCAGTTCTTGTTGTTGTTGTTATTGTTATTGTTGTGGTTGCTGCAACTTTGATAGACCTGGTAAGCCGTAACGCCTGAAAGTATGCAACGGCGGCAGCAGCATACCCCTATACATACATATATCAGGTGAGGGGGTCAGGGGGTAGTAGTAAAAGCTGGCTTTGGAACAATTTCGCTCAATATCAAATGCTGGCGTAGATTTCAGCAATAATTTACTTGGGCGGCACGTAGCGAGTGTCACGCATGCGGCGGTTGGGGCAAATTGACAACTGTTCGGAGGCTGTGGCATGCAACAAGCTAAGGGTACATTCGGTGGCACACTCATGCATTACTCATGATGTGTCTGTCAGCAGACTGCCTTCGAATTGTCTTTGCAACCAGTCTGCCCGCCTGTTTGCCACACACTTGCCACACTTGCCACGCTTGCCTCACTGTTTTAATATGGATGCGGCGGTTTTTGCAGTTTAATGGAGTTGGCCATAAAAAAAAAGATCGCCTGCGAATATAGAATATATGTGTGCCCCCCCCACCCACAAGCGTTTATTTCTCATCCGACTTGTTTGCGCAAATTAACACTTTTATTTGCAGCTTAAATATTTATCGAAAATAAAGCCAGCCCTCTCGAGTTAACATTAAAAATTTGCCTTTATTTTCATATACAATACATTTAATAATAATAATAGTTATAATAATAATAGACGAATTTTATCACGCACACATATGATATGGCTGGACCACACAGGCGCACACAAGCACACACAGATAGCACATGCATACAAGCAAATTCACACATACATGCATACACGTACAGCATACGAGATTAGATTTGAATAGCGCAATATTTGATATTAGGAAGAGTGCGCGCCTGCATGCAGCTTAAGATGGGGGCGGGGGAGGGGAGGGTTGCGGCCACTTTACACATCTCTTTAAACTCATATTTATCTCACTTATAAATTCGCAATCGCAGTCGCCTCCAGCCAGTGCAGACTGTGCGGCCAGCAGCAGAGGCAGCTCAGCGTCAGCAGCAGCGAGATCAGCGCACAGCAGCGGCTGAGCATCGCAGTTGCCGCATGTCCTTGCAACGGCAGCTGCTCCGACTCCAGACACAGCCGGAACTCGTCGTAATCCAGCCGTGTGATGGCGCAGTAATGATTGAGCATGCAGTGACCCAAACAGGCTGAGCCGGATTGATATCTGACAGCATTCGCACGTTGATATCTGAGGGGGGGCAGGAATAATAATAATGATAATATTAATATTAATATAATTTTGTTTTAATCAAAAATAAAATTAAAATTGAAAATCAATATCTTCTTTATGTAAATTATTTTTGAATTTAATTTTATTTAATTCTGCGAAACTCGAATCATAAGAGTGGTAAAATTATGTTTGACTGCCTACCTGCTAAACCAGGAGGCATCCTTGCCCGTGAAGCGCTCCGCAAAGTTGTGCAGCGCTATTGCAGAAATCTCGCCCAGTCCATAATAGTGCGTCAGATTATATTCCGGCTGCCAGAGCGGCTCATGGGCGCGATTAGCCAGCGGCAAATCCAGCCAATACTGCGTATAATCCAGCACCTGGCCACTGCCCGTATCGAATTTGTAGAGCCGCAGCGCCGGATTGTTTGAGGCGCCAATACCCTCTTTGCGTGGCACCACCGACGGCGCTATCATCAGCCACGAAATGGGCGTGCCTGCATAAGCAAAACTTAATAGCTGCTACTAAAATTAGTTACCCTCACTAATTACCTAGATCGTCGTAAATCAATCGAAAGGTGTCCGAGTGCAGATGTCCAAAGAACTGGCCCTGTATGACCGAGGCATACTTGCGTACAATGTCCAGATAGCGTCGGTTATTCCTCTCCGTAAAGATCGGCTGTCCATGGTGCTGCGGCCCCAAGTAACGCTCGTCCACGCCCGGCGGCATGTGACCCACTATATAGACCTGCATTGAGAAATGAACCGGTGGACTTTTAGCAAAGTTATGGCAGTTTGAAGTCGGTAAAGGGCATTTGCAGGGACCTGGGAACTAACTACTCATTTCCCAATTGTTGTCATGATTTCTGGCATTAAATCGGAAATTTTAAAGTGTTTTAACATCGTTTTTAAAAAAATCTCAAAAAAATAACGGCATTGAAAACCGAAGGCGATCAGCAAAAATAAATAAAAGCAATGCAAACTTTTACTGCAGGCCAAAAAAAAATAATAATAAAATGTGGTCACACTTTTACCTGAAAGCAGAAAAAAAATAAATAATTGCATCTTTCGCGCGCACGAATAATAATATATTTTGAGCCGCACAAAAGATGCAATTATTTATCATTTTTCTGTTTCAGGTAAAAGTATGCCACGCATTTTCTATGTTCCGAACTTGGTGACTCTAGCTCTAAAATTGTAGTAAATTTTTCATTGTTTTCGTTTTCAAGAGTTACAAAACATGCTGGTCCAGCAGCTCGAAGTACCAGGCGAACAGCAATCGGTAGCAAGGAGCTGTGTTTCAAAGTTAATTAAACCACTGCATACTTTTACTGCAGGCCAAAAAAAAAAATAATAAAATGTAGTGCATACTTTTACCTGAAAGCAGAAAAAAAATAATTGTATCTTTCGCGCGCACGAATAATAGTATATTTTGAGCCGCACGAAAGATGCAATTATTTATGATTTTTCTGTTTCAGGTGAAAGTATGCCATGCATTTTCTATGTTCCAAATTTGGCGACTCTAGCTCTAAATTAGTAGAAAATTTTTAGTTTTTTCATTTTCAAAAGTTACAAAAATATGCTGCTTATGCAGCTCAAAGTACCAGGCGAACAGCAATCGGCAGCAATAGCTGTGTTTCAAAATTAATAAAACAAATGCATACTTTTACTGCAGGCCAAAAAAAAATTTAATAAAATGTGGTGCATACTTTTACCTGAAAGCAGAAAAAAAAAATAATTGCATCTTTCTGCTGATTTCGAAATAGCATTTTCCGTTAAACTTAAGAAATTCCAGTTAGCTCATCATTGCTGCTGTTGGCTAATTTTTCGATCAAGTACCAGGCAAACAGAAATCAGCAGCAGGTCGATACTTTTTTAAAATTCAAACTTTAACTGCTAACTCAAATGTCAGTTAAAATTTAAATTTTAAAATAAAGTTTTAAATTTTAACTGACTTTAGGCATCGTTGCTGCTGTCCAAATGCACAATTTTGGCTAATTTTTCGATCAAAGTACCAGGCAAACAGAAATCAGCAGTAGGTCGATGATTTTCATGAAAAAATAATTGAACTGGCAGTTAAAATTTAAATCTTTATTTAAAAATTTAAATTTTAACTGAGTTCAGGCATCATTGCTGCTGTCCAAATGCACAATTTGGTGTCATTTTTCGATCAAAGTACCAGGCGAACAGAAATCAGCAGTAGGTCGATAATTTTATTGAAAAAATAATTGAACTGGCAGTTAAAATTTAAATCTTTATTCAAAAATTTAAATTTTAACTGACTTCAGGCATCATTGCTGCTGTCCAAATGCAAAATTTGGTCTAATTTTTCGATTAAAGTACCAGGCGAACAGAAATCAGCAGTAGGTAGATGATTTTCATGAAAAAATAATTGAACTGGCAGTTGAAATTTAAATCTTTATTCAAAAATTTTAAATTTTAACTGACTTCAGGCATCATTGCTGCTGTCCAAATGCAAAATTTGGTCTCATTTTTCGATCAAAGTACCAGGCGAACAGAAATCAGCAGTAGGTAGATGATTTTCATGAAAAAATAATTGAACTGGCAGTTGAAATTTAAATATTTATTTAAAAATTTAAATTTTAACTGACTTCAGGCATCATTGCTGCTGTCCAAATGCAAAATTTGGTCTAATTTTTCGATTAAAGTACCAGGCGAACAGAAATCAGCAGTAGGTAGATGATTTTCATGAAAAAATAATTGAACTGGCAGTTGAAATTTAAATATTTATTTAAAAATTTAAATTTTAACTGACTTCAGGCATCATTGCTGCTGTCCAAATGCAAAATTTGGTCTAATTTTTCGATTAAAGTACCAGGCGAACAGAAATCAGCAGTAGGTAGATGATTTTCATGAAAAAATAATTGAACTGGCAGTTGAAATTTAAATCTTCATTTAAAAATTTAAATTTTAACGGACTTCAGGCATCATTGCTGCTGTCCAAATGCACAATTTAAGCTAATTTTTCAACTAAAGTACCAGGCAAACAGAATCAGCAGCAGGTCGATACTTTTTTAAAATTCAAACTTTAACTGCCAACTCAACTGCCAGTTAAAATTTAATATTTTAAATAAAGTTTTAAATTTTAACTGACTTTAGGCATCATTGCTGCTGTCCAAATGCACAATTTGGTGTCATTTTTCGATCAAAGCACCAGGCGAACAGAAATCAGCAGTAGGTCGATAATTTTATTGAAAAAATAATTGAACTGGCAGTTAATATTTAAATCTTTATTTAAAAATTTAAATTTGAACTGACTTCAGGCATCATTGCTGCTGTCCAAATGCAAAATTTGGTGGCATTTTTCGATCAAAGTACCAGGCGAACAGAAATCAGCAGTAGGTAGATGATTTTCATGAAAAAATAATTGAACTGGCAGTTAAAATTTAAATCTTTATTTAAAAATTTGAATTTTAACTGCCTTCAGGCATTATTGCTGCTGTCCAAATGCAAAATTTGGTCTAATTTTTCGATTAAAGTACCAGGCGAACAGAAATCAGCAGTAGGTAGATGATTTTCATGAAAAAATAATTGAACTGGCAGTTGAAATTTAAATCTTTATTTAAAAATTTGAATTTTAACTGCCTTCAGGCATTATTGCTGCTGTCCAAATGCAAAATTTGGTCTAATTTTTCGATTAAAGTACCAGGCGAACAGAAATCAGCAGTAGGTCGATGATTTTCATGAAAAAATAATTGAACTGGCAGTTAAAATTTAAATCTTTATTTAAAAATTTTAATTTTAACTGACTTAAGGCATCATTGCTGCTGTCCAAATGCACAATTTAAGTTAATTTTTCAACTAAAGTACCAGGCAAACAGAATCAGCAGACGGTTGATTATTTTTTAAAATTCAAACTTTAACTGCCAACTCAACTGTCAGTTAAAATAAAATTTTTAAATCGAGTTTTAAATTTTAAGCAGCAAGTAGCCGTGTTTCAAAATTAATAAAACTGGTGCATACTTTAACTGCAGGCCAAAAATTTAATAAATTGTGGTGCATACTTTTACCTGAAAGCAGAAAAAAAATAATTGCATCTTTCGCGCGCACGAATAATAATATATTTTGAGCCGCACGAAAGATGCAATTATTTTTGATTTTTCTGTTTCAGGTAAAAGTATGCACCACAATTTATATTCATTCTTTTTTAAAATTCAAACTTTAACTGCCAACTCAACTGTCAGTTAAAATTAAAATTTTTAAATGAAGTTTTAAATTTTAACTGACAGTTCATCATCGACCTGCTGGTAATTTCTGATTTCTGTTCGCCTGGTACCTTGACTGGGAAAATAGCCTAAATCTTGCACTTGGCAAGCTTGGGCTGAATAAATAGAAACTGAATAAATAGAATTCTTAAACACGGCTGCTTGCTGCTGATTTCTGTTCGCCTGGTACTTGGAGCAGAGCGACAAGCACATTTGGGTTTGTTTCTTTTGGAAACGAGAAAATTATAACGCACACCCGTCCGCAGACAAGGAACATGCAAATATAGAAAATGTATGTAGGTATATCTTTTACAATTTTAGAGCTAGAGTCACCAAATTTGGAACATAGATTACTGATGACCTAATCTAAAGATTGGGCCCTAGGTTTCCCGGCCACGCCCACTACCGCCTTCATTTATATATATATATATATCTATTTGTGTTGTTGTTACCGTTTCTTGTTTGTCCCGTGACTTGGTAAGCACCTCATCCAACCAGAGCCACTGCTGCTCGGCTTGCACTTGATCCTGTGCGGACATTGCACGGTTGGGGTCCTTGGCCTCCACATAGTATTCAGCTGGCCAGCGCAGGCTGTGCGCCGGCTTGGAGTCCGCATCGTAATCAAGCCGCATAAAGTTGGTATTGAGGGCAACGATGCGCAGGCGACTCCTGGTCTGCTCGATGGAATAGTAGCCGCCCAATTCGAATGTGTTGAGTGCCTCTGTGGGCAGCCAGTGTCGCCAGAGTTCGCCCATTTGTTTGTACTTGTGCAATCCACTGCTGCCATCCTCGTGGCCCAGCACGGGAAAGATGAAGGGCGAGGAGAAGCTGCGTCCCAGCAGTTCCGTAATGTTACGCAATGTCTCGAGCTGCTTCTGCTCGGAGAGTGCCTGAGCGGAATGCGAGAGGGCATCTCCCGTCCAGAGGACAAACTCCACATTGTCGCCCTGTTTGGCCTTCATGGTCTTCACCGCTGATTCGACCAGACTCCAGGGACTGTCACAGTTGTAGTTGCCAAAGGGTCCCGGTGAGTCCAGCTCCTGCGAGGCGGAGGCTGAGGCAGAGGAGGGCGCATTGCGGGCCAGCTGCCAGCAGCTTTTGTAAATGTCGCCCTCTGTGGAGTAAAATGTGTCCAGATGCAGGTCGCTGATGTGCCAGAAGTAGCCTGCAAAGAAAAAAGTGCAGTGGAGAGGTGAGGTGAGAACATAACAAGATTGTGCCGGCCAATGGGATTAAAGGGGCAGACCGAACCGTTGGGCAATTCCAAGTCCGGGTAAGGCCGCCGGCATTTACCAGCCGGCTGGCTGTGAAAACCCGGCAAATGTGTTACCCCGACTGACCTGACTTTACTCACCGCCAACTACCTGGCCGGAGAGGTCAAGAAGTCACTCACAGTGATTGGCACTGCGAGGCTTTGAGGTGATCGTCGCCGTTGTCACAAATCAGTTTGGCGTTGGCATGCGCATTGATCAATTGGTTTGCAGGAGTCGTCTAGTCGAGAGTCGAGCGACAGGATACAGGATACGTAAACGTCCGGTCAGTCAGAGTGTAGGATTGCAAGATGAGCTTGCGCTTCAGTCTATCGCTGCTGCTAATGGTGGCCATGTGGCAGCTGCTGCAGCAGGTCGAAGGACGCAAGAAGCTCTGCGGCGAGGCACTTAACGAGGCCCTTGATCTGATTTGTGTTAATGGATTTTCACGCAGAATCAAACGAGATTGTAAGTAAGAATCAACTTCATATCAAATGGTGCCCACTAATCCCAGTTTTAAGCGGACAGAGGACACACCCGCACACCCGAGCAGACGCTGCGTCGCAAGTGGCATCTACTGGCGCTGCGGCAACAACTGGATCGCCACGAGGAGGTGATCAACGAGGCCGACGATGAGCGTGAACTGCGTCGACCACGTCGCAGGATTACACATGCATGCTGCAAACAGGGCTGCACCTACGACGACATCATGGAATACTGCGCCTAATGGCCTTGGACCTGGCAAACGGAACACCAAAAGCAGAAGGCACCTTTTGCGATTCATTCAATTACACTTAACCACTTTCCCAACAAAATATACATATACATATATATATATATACTTTTATTTTAATCATAATTCGCAATGTTTTATTGTAATATTTCAAGGAAGCAATAAAGTTACTCGATAACAATACACAGCAAACAAAAGGCGTCTTATACACCCAATGGCCTCAAGCTTAGTGCTCCTCATCACTAACGGTTTTCAGCATCCATTTCGCCCACCAGCGGTGCGGCGGTACTTTCCCCCGACCGAATTTCCACGTCAATGGAAATGCTTTGCCCTTGCACTCTCGGAACAGTAATGAAAATTTTGAATTTTTAATTAGATGACGCTGTGTTTTTGAGGAAGCAATAAGCATGTGGCAACATGGGTTTTAACGAATTGCTTAGACTCTTCTATATTTATTATGTGAACTCATTTTACTAGTATTTGTATTATTATTATTTAGTTGATCAATTGTTATTAGACAGATCTAAAGATAGAAATTGGCATTTGTACACATATTTGAAAGTATCTTATATATACAAAATCTAATTTTAGCCCATCTGATAATTGTTTACTGGGAAAACTATAAACTTTATAGTAAATGGTCTCATCTCCAGCTGTGGGAACAAGTTCTTTTACCCGCTCGAGAAGAGTATGAGTAAACAACAATTATTTTGTACTGCAAAACAAAGATGAACTAAAGACGTCAGTCAGCTGATGTGAGTAAAGCGCTCCCACACACATGGGTATGAAGACTAAAAACATATGGAAGGCTGTGTCTGGTCCCTGGCTAACTGGCACTTCAACTAACGCAACCTGACAGAGTGCTCAGTGTGCTGCAGTGGCAGCGTTATCATATAAAGCGCTGCTGTGCCGCTGGACGAGGCACAGTCGTGGCTTGCTCAGGACTTCAGAGGACAGTTCTTCAGAGTGCTAACGGTGGATAACGGTGGATTAGCAAAATGCATTTGGCGAACGTTAAAGTCCAGTGTCTGCTCGGCTGCCTGGCCTTGCTGGTGCTGCACGTGGAGTCAATGCGTCTGTGCGGCACTACGCTGTCCGAGGTGCTAGCGGCGACTTGCCGGTATGGCTTCAATTCCAAGATAAAGCGTTTCAATGGTGAGTCTCTCCTTGCCCACCACTTGACCCTTGACCCTTGACACTGACCCATTTCCGTAATTGCCCTTGGGTTTGCAGTGAAGCCGGAGAACAATGCAGCAGGCAAAGATGATCAGGACTTGGAATTAGGTGACTTTGGCACCTCCTCGGATCTGGATATCGATTCGCAACCTTTGCTGCGTATCCTGCTGGGTGACAGTGCTCCAGGTCTTTTATATACCCGACGTCGTCGCTTTGGTCCCCCCGATGAATGCTGCAAAAAGTCGTGCACCTATGCGGAAATCCTCAACTACTGCAAATCTCCCGGAACAAACTAAATTGCTCTAGATCTTGATATGGACATTGCACGGCATTCCACTGCGGATTAGGCTAAGACCAACTCATGTTTCGTAGCATCTGTATAAATATTATAAACTTAACATGAGCCTAATGCAAAAACCTTTTTTGAAAAATTAAAAAAAAAATTAAAGTGAAAATGTATAATAAATATACAAATACGATAAACTTTTTGGTTTAATCAAACAAATTCAATAAATTAACATTAAACTAAGACTAAGACTTGAGGAGCTGGTCTACAGGTAGGGTCCGGAATACTGATGTCCACTGCTGCCCAAGCCCTGCCCATGTCCAGCGCTGTAGCTGTCAGCACCGTTATATGTTTCGGCGGCAGCGCTGTTGTATCCCGTGTGGCCAGGCCAATCCACGGGCCCGGGACGACGGCGACGCGTCGGAACTGGTGCAGCGTACGGATCAAAATCATCGTGGTATGCATCCGGTTGGATAGGCAGCTGTGGGGATGGCCGGAAGCTGTGGCTGCTGTCAAAGTCGTATGGATATTGGCTGTCTGAAGATGACTCCTCAGGTGCCTCCAGCGTATGAGCGGGTGCTTGGGCTGACCTGCCGTGAGACAGGAAAGGTGGCGAATAGTTGTAGTCCTGATCTGAGTCCAAGGGCTCTTCCACCGGCGCTGGCTCCGCATAGTTCCCGGAATGGTACGATGAGGATGAAGATTTATGGCGATGAGAGTGACCAGGTGCTGCATAGTGGTAGCCAATGTCGTTGTCATCATTGTCTGGCTCATAATGCTGGTGCTTGGGATGTTGATGATGATGCTGCGGCCGGCTGTTGATCACCCGATACGTCTCCAAGTTGTGCTCCAGTGGAGGCTCGTACTCGTAACTGTTTTGCGGGTGTTTCTCTTCGATGATCGTATAGGTGTTGATCTTCTTCTTGGGAGGCGGCTTCTTGATCGCATATGATTCGCTGAGATGCTGTGCCAGCTCCTTGGCATGGTTCAGATAGTCCGCATGCTCACTCATGTGCAGCGGCTTGTCCAGATCCGAGAGTATAACGCTCTCCAGCAGCGGGCTGGTTTGCAGGGGCTTTGGAGGGGCGCGTCCACGTGATCTCTGATGCGTCGGCGCATGGTGGTGAAAGTGATGGACGACCTTGTGCTGCTGCCCCTGCTCCTCATCCACGGCAGTGCTCGGCACATGATCTTTCGGCACATGCACCTTAATATGCACATATTCGTTGCCAAACGCTGCCACCATCAGTGGCAGCAACAGTGCCAACCATAAAGCTGGCATCACTTTCGGCATCTTTGGGTAATACTTGACTGACTTTGGGTATCCGTATGGGTCTGGGTGCTAGCTCTGGCTCTGTCACTTTACGGACGCTCGCATTGCCAAAATTGGTTTAAACCGAAATCAGTCTTTTGTCAAAATTTATATACAGACCACCAGCAACTGCGGCGACTGCGCAGCTCAAACGGTAATATGAAAAACTATTCCGAATCGTCACACATTTAATGCCCTAACTTATATTAATGTATATCCAAAAAATCAAAAAATGTTGATAAAACTAATTGAATGGATTTTATGAAATTATCAAATAATAACATAATATTATTATACATTTTTATTTTAAATTTTATTACTAATCTGCAATCCTCTATACAAATATTGGAAAAATTAAGGATCAGGTAACTATAACCTTAAACAATTGAAGCAAGTAATATTCATGGGGAAGAATGAACATTGAAAATTAAGATTATAATTTTCGAAACTACTCTTTCTGTACAATAACAGTATTATCAAAGCTTTTCCGAAAACGAATTAACATTTTTATGATGCAAACATTAAAAAATGTCAAACATTTATTTGATTTGATTACATTTTAGTATATATGTATGTATTTTCAGTTAGGGCGCCAACATAACTAGAAAGTTGGCTTAGCGTCTTAGGAAAGAGTAGTAGTAAGAAACTGTAAACTGTTGATGTCATTACAGAAGAAGAGGAGAGGGCATGGGGAACATGTTGTCGTAACATTCTCCCTCACACCGTTTCGACCTATCGCCCCAGCGTTTCTTATGCGCATGTTGCCCCTCTGCCTCTGCCCCCGTTTGCACGCACCTAGCGGTTGTTTCTATACCCTTACAGAAGGTATTATAATTTTGTCATGAAATAAGTCACGAAAATTCTCTGAACTGCTGCAGGCAGAACTAATATCGGGAATCGTCTGGATCGGATCACTACGTCATATAGCTGGCATAAGAACTATTGTTAGAAAATCGGGTACTTGTTATATATGAAGAACAAGACAACTTAAAAATGCTAATTTAATCTCACTTCAGCTGATCTTCGGTATGTAAGGGTATATAATCTTCGGCGCTGCAAGCATAGTCGACCTGCCGAAGATAGCTTTTCTTTCGAGTTTTTATTTGTTTGTTTTAACTCTTTATTATTATTGAAATGAAATGTGCCGCTGCCGGTTGCCATCGTATTTCTTTAGCCGCCAGCAAAAAGCTATAACAACAACATCGAAAACATTTTGACCCATGCAGCATTCTGTCAAACGAAAGTTCGATATGAAAGCGACTTTGAACTGGTATTCGATATCGAAACTTTTAACAGCAATGCCCACGCCACACACACTTCGGGCACTTTGATTTTTGTAAGACACTGTTCACACACGATATACATATGTACTTTGCATTGATCTGTTGCAAATACAACAACAACTCGCTTGTTCTTCTTCTACGTTTTGCTGCCTATGTCAAAGTGTCGCTCAGTGTTGTTGTTGCGGTTTGTTTCGCTGTGTTGTTGCTTTTGGTTTCAGCTTATGGCACTGACAAAAATCAAGTCTGGTTTTGGGCAACCACATTTATGCTGCAAACAGCTTTAATGATGGGGAAAATATTTGTATTCTCACTCAAAATGTTAGAACTGCAAATAAATACAATTTCAATGATTTGGACTCAGAGCAAACACTTAATTGTTAGGTTAATGGATAATTGCAAACACTGAGAAAGTTGCCAGCAGATTGGACATCATTAACATCATTATGCCATCACATTTAACACTCTCTATGCATACATATGTATGTAAATACATAATAAATATATAATAATACATAATTTGTCTATGCAATTTGGCTTTTATTTCAAGCATTCATAATATAAATACAATTTGTGGGCTTAGCACAATGTAAATACAAGTTAGGGGGTAAAATTTCAAGGTTCCTATGTGTTCCAAAATGTACTCTGATCGCGGTGCTTTAAGGGTTGGCTAGATCTATGCCTGGGGCCTTAGGCGGCACAGTAAGCCATCAGCTCGTAGATTTTGCAAGGCCTACTGCAGCACTCATCGACGATTCCTGAGCGAGTGCGACGCCGGGTGGTGGTCAGCGAGTTGAGGATGGTGTCCTGGTAGATGTTGCGCAGGCGTGCATTGGTCAGTGGGTAGGAGAGGAGCTCAGCGGATGCCGAGGGAGATTCCTTCTCCTCGATGTACTGAATGGGATCCAGTGGGTCCATGTCCATGGGTGCTGCAGTGCATCATAATGTATATTGAGGTATGACCGGGCAACTCTAGACTCTAGACTGTACTTACTTGAGCTACGCTTCTGATTGATGATGCGATTGAATCCGGAGGTACTGCAGAGTCTGCTCAGCATATCGTTGAGCTGTACGCTGCACAGGCGCATCTCTTGATGAGAGTGGCCAGCTGCCAGGACACACAGGGCAAAGAGGAATGCCAGCGATACGGAAATTGACTTGGACATTGTGGTACTGCGATTACTAGATTATGCTGTTAACGGTTGATTGTACGGTGTTTACTGGATGGCTGTATGTTGTAAGGAACTGATGCTGACTGAGTCGCTGCCACAGGCTTATATACGCTGTTATGTCAGTCTGGGTTGGGGATAAGCCAACGTCCCGTGGCAAGTCCAAACTATATTGGTGTCAAATTGTGTTAAAGGTTATTGGGACAAGTTGAGTGCATTTCCGAGAAGCTACAGCTACTTGCTAAATTCGTTCAATGTCAGCGTTCACTTTTCGTTGGCTTATGCAAATTTCACCCATTCTCGGGGGGCGGGTGTTGTGGGCGTTATGGGCCCAAAATGGGGCGTCTGCCATGGCTTGTGTCTTTGTCAGCCAATTAAACAATTTGGGTGTAAAAGGACAACGTAAGGTTCTGGCGTGTGCGAACTAAGGCCTTGCCTGACTGCATTTATGAATACCAAATGAGTTGTTTCTCAAGATATACCCTGGAAACTGACGGGTCAAGGATATGTACTATGACATGTTTAAAGCGTGGATTATTCTCTTTGATTTTTCATACATTTATTTATATGTATACAGTTTAGCTTTTCTACTAAATATTAAAGTTTGAAGTTCAATTTGTCATATTTATAATGTTTCTCATTTTCCGTTGTTCCCAATTTGTTGACTTAGAAAAATCTTCGGCTTGTACAGAATATAGTATATATAGCTCATTTTAGTTATACATTTTCATTAAATTATTTAGTATGTATTTAAATATTGCACAATTTAAGTGGAACAAACTTATGAATAACACAAGCTTCTTTCCGGTTAGTTGTATTAACGAATCTTTTAACATCTTCTGCTTCTAGAAACATTATTCAATCTCACACCACTCTCTTTTACCCATCAACATACTTCCACAGCTTTCTTACAGCTCTCCCAAAACAACTCTCCAATCTTACGCACAATCCAATGTGCCCACAATGACAAAATTTAATGATTGTCCCTCTAGGGACAGATTTAAGGAATAAGCAATGATACCAACAAAAACCGCATTTAGCCTATGTTCTCATTTTATGAAGTACATAAATGTAAATTGTGAATGTGGCAAACTTTCAATTTCCATTTCAGCACTGATACCCAAGAGATTTATAATATGCCACAGATATGTAAGGAATTAAATGACACAATATACGTTTTGTTGTGCAGAATTTGTATTTATTGAAAAACTCTCAATAGGGTAGCATATAGTCGATCATAGCATTCCTGTGTTCCGTCTTTACTTACCGATTCGGGCGTCAGCATCATGTGGCATCCAGAGAAACGGGAGCAGCGCGGTTAACAACCAGCTGAAGCTGTTGCTGAAGATGAAGTTAGTCATTTAGCTGCTGCTGCTTTTTGCTGTGTGTGGGGTAAGAAGTAAGGGAAGGATCAGGAAGTGGGTGTGAGTGGGAGGGAGGCTTTGTACTGTATATGAGGGCTGGAATGTAAATTTCTTAGTAACTTTTGCTTTAGCTTTTGCTGAGCCGTGAAACTTTTCTGCACAGTTTTACTTTTATTCATTAGCTAAATTTGGTGCTGCATAAATAAGTGAGTACGATAACGATTACGATTACGAATACGAATACGAATACGAATATATGAGTACATAGGAGCGTATATGGGATTATGAGTATATGTGTGTGTGTGTGTGTCTCTGTGTGTGTGTGTGTGTCTCATTACTGGCGACAATAGGCCAAGAGTTCCAAATAGGTGCATGAATTGCGACAGCATTCATCATAAATGCCGCCACCCTGCCGCCTCAAGCGACGGGTTTTGATGAGCACCTCGGTGCCATAAATGCTGGACAGCAGTGGACTCAACGCAAAGCCGCCACCAAGCCCACCAAGCCCACCAGGACCACCACTACCACCACCGTTATGTGGCTGTAATTGCGTTTGCTCCGTTTCCGTTTCCATTTCGAGGGCCTCGCCACTGCTGCTGCTGCTGCTGTGATCCATGCGCTTTTTGGGTATGGTATTGTAGCCATTCACACAGACCATGTCCATCGCCTCGTTGAGAGCCTGGCCGCACAGCTTGTGTTTGCCCTCACGCAGCTGATGGCGCGGTGCGGCGTTAAAGCCGTCGGCGCAACAGACGCTGCCCAGAGCTAACAGTACCAGCAGCAGCGACAACAATTGACGATGGCGGCCATTGAGCGATGCGCTTTTATTGTGCAACATTTTGCGGGCTTATTGTGCGAACGTTTGAATGACTGCTGCAGGCAACTGCCGCTATTTATACGAGTGCAGCAGCAGAAGCAGCAGCAGCAGCGAACCCTAGCGGCAGTTCAATGCACTTTTTGGGTGCATAACATAACCTAACATATATGTATGTACATATGTATATATGTATGTATGTATGTATGTATGTGTGTGCCTAAGCCTCCACACCTGGCCTAAACACGAAAAAACAACAGCTCACACTATAAAAACAGTGAGAGCTGCCTGGGAGTTAACGCTAAAAGGCTGTGACTGCCTGTCCCAAAGGATTACATTTGCTGTCCGTGACGCAAGCACACAGCGCCATGTGTATATGAGTATATAAGCATATGAGTATGAGTATGAGTGTGACAGTGACAGCTTCATTAGCATGCATGTATGCATAAGTATGCGTGTGTGCGTGTGCATTGCTTGCTGGCGGAATGTATGCTTTATTTGGCTGCTAACGCGCTCTGGCGGCCGTCTGCGAAATCGCTTCGATCTATTTGTGCGCTCATCGATAGGTGAAACTTCGATTATTTGCTGGGCTATCGAGTCAACAGTTGGTCGCCAGCAGCAGAGCAAACAGTCACAATTTCGGCAGTTTCTAACCGTTATTCAAGCGAGAAAAAAAAAAGCAGCAAAATGGTGATCGATATTAAAATGTGTCGCTTTGATAATGTGCCGTGGGGCTTTCGGTTAGTCGGTGGCGCCGACTACGAATATCCGCTGACAGTGGTTAAGGTTAGGCACGTTCATAATAATAATAATTTGCCACCTGTGTGTGCGGCTACCTGTGTTGCATGTGTCAAAACTGACCACAACAAAGGCGCTGCTGCCTGTCCGAATTACAATTCATGTTGCATTTAACTTTGCCAACAATGTGCCGCAAATTAATTGCAAATATTTCATCGTTGCAAGCCAATTATGTAACTCTGTGCGTGTGTTTATTTGTTGTTGTTTGTTTTTCTTTTTGGCGAATTATTTGCGAACTGTGTTAATTAAAGTAAACTCGACTATTTGTCTAATAGCAAATGCAATTTTTCGCTAATGAGCCACATAATGTGAATGCAATAAATGTATTCAAATTTTAATTGTGCCTCCCCGTCTGCGAGTCATCATCAGCAGACGAATTAGCAAATGTGTTGAAAACCAACAGCAACAACAACAGTAACATTAGCGACAACAACAGTAATATCATTTAAGTATTTGCGAAAATAGCAACAAATTGCAAGTTTTAATTGGCAAACTGTGCGCGACACACAGATTTAAATAAACACACACACACACACACACACGCACACATAAAGAAACGAGGGTTGACAGATAAATAGATTATGCACAAGGGAAACTTCTTCAGTTTGATATATAGCTTATAAATATATAAATATTATAAATTATAAGCCATCCATAACTTATTATTTTTATTTTATTTTGTATTTATTAAAGTTCTCGATACTAGTTTTTTATGAAGTGTTATTAATTAAGAGAACTAAATTAATTATAGCGATGACAGCAAACATTAAAATTTTCCATACTGCAACACAAACTTCATTCAACCATTTTGCGTTTGGTTTTAAAATTATGAAATGCGCAAAACTTTTACCAGTTAGCTGTTGCATGCTTCACGGGGCAGAGCGGTGGCGGTGGCAGACAACTTCCGCATTAAATTGATTTTAAGAAACTTTTATTATTCCTATGCTGGCTGCTGGCGTATTAATTTATGTAGCAACCCTCACGCAACGTGCCCCATGCAGTGGCATTGTCACTACCCGTTGCCGTCCCCTCTCTCTCTCTCCCTCTCTCTCTCTCTCTCTGTTTGTGTGCTTTTTTGTTGACATTTTGCGCGCATTTTATTTATATGCACTTTGCGCGCGACGCCAGATAATTGATTTTATATCTGCAACACTTGCCACAGCTTTCTATCAGTATTTCCCACTCTCTCCCATTCTCTCTCTGTGCCTGTGTCTCTGTCAGGTGGCTGAGGGCAGCATTGCCGAGGAGGCGGGCCTGTGCATTGAGGATGTTATAGTGCGTATCAATGATACGGCTGCGATGCCTTTAACCCATGACGAGGCTCATCGCCTAATCATGAGCAGCGGCAGCGTTTTCTACTTTGGCGTCCATCGGTAAGTCGTCGTTCCCAATCTATCATAGCATCGCTGTGACCCCGCCCATCCAGCAACTGACATTTCGTTGCATTAGGGAGCATGAGGAGGAGGTGTATGAGGGTCCGAGGCGGTTTCCATTGAGCGCCAGTTCGTTGACCAAGTCGCCAACGCCGGAGCGTTCGCCAACCGCATCCGCATCCACATCGCCGTTGCCGTTGCCGTCGTTAACGGAAGCCACAAAAGCGCTCATACCGGAACAGGAACAGGTCGAGGTTGCGCAACTGGAGGAGCTGCAGCTGGTGACGGAAATGCATTCGTTTGGCTACGACGACTACAACAACATGGAGGTGAAGGAGCTGCAGCAGCAGCAGCACCATGAGAATCGGAATACGAATGGCAATGCATTTGGGAATGTGGACAGTCTTTATTTGCCCGAATTGCCCGATCGTCCGTGCTCGGCAATGTCGGACCAGTCGGAAATTATGCTGGTGGAGGAGGAAATTGCTGCCGTGCTGTCCGGCGAATCGGAGGTACTCAAGGAGCACAATGTGCTTGGGTGCGTTGCCAGCGACTGCTGCTCCCTTGGAGTGACCTTAACCTGCTTCTCTCCCATATATGTATGTAATAGCGTTAATTTCTATAGAATCTTTCCCAAGCCGGGCGTCTGCATGACCAGCGATGTGCTGCGCTCCCTCAACGAGGAGGTGACGAAGACCAAGCTGGAGAAGGAGAAGGAGAATCGCAAATGGTCGACATTTCTGCAGCGACCCGATCGACCCGTGCCCAAGAGCAAGCAACAGCTGGAGCTGGAGCGGAGGATGGCGAATGCCTACAAGGTGAAGATTGTAAAGTCGGCGCCGCGCAAAAAATCGGACATGGTGAGTAGCGTTGCATGAAATCCCCCCCTCCCCACCCATTCCCCGCAAAAAAAAAGGAACATTGAACAGGCACCCAACTTAAGCCCGTGACAGCCGGAAGCTAAACCAAAGGAAGTGACCCCACCGCCCAAGGAGGCGACACCGCCACCAACGGAGCAGGAGGTGCAGGCTGAACCAGTGGAGGAGGTGGAGGAGGAGCCGCTGCCCACGGATAGCGAAGTTCCAAATTTGGAACAATTGCCAGACAGTGGCAACAACAACAACAACAACAACGAGCAGCCCGAGGATGCGGAAGGCGAGCAGTTAGAGAAAGCGGATGCGTCCAAAGAGGAGCACGAAGATGCAGAGGTAGCTGCTGAGCCGGAGACAGAGGCAGGACAACAAGAACAACAAACAATAGAGGCAGCCAGCGCTGCTGAGCCTAACGAGGCAACTCCGGTGAAAACCGATGAGGAACTGGCGCTGGAAAAACAACTGGCCGATGTGCAAAAACAGCTAGCGGCACTCTCCACGCTGCCCTCGACCATACAGTCAACACTGGATGCGGTGACCAAGCAGCTGGCCGAACTGCTGCCCACATTTAAGCTGCAGCAGCGGCAGCTGGAGCCGCAGGAGTTGCCACAAATCGATGGGCAGCAGGAGCTGCAACCTGGTGAGTACGGAGGTGAAGCAGGGCTCGCAAAAGTTATGGCCGAGGTTACAGTAATTAAATTTTTCTAATGGCACACTTTGCATACCACACACCCCGCAACACCACCCCTACTCTCACCACCCAATCCACAGACTTGGCGGATGGCAAGCAGGAGCAGCCGGAAGTAGAAGCGCCAACAGCAGCATGTGAAAATAATGAGGATAAATGTGACGCCAATGACCTGGAAGTGGCAGACATTTCGCTCTCAAATGGTGACAATCGCCAAATGGAGGAGCTGCAGCAGCAGCAGCTGGAGAAGCAGCCACCAAGCGAGGAGCAGTGCTTCAAGAAGCAAAAGGTAAGGTACCCAAAAAAAAAAAAAACGGTAGCTAATTAAAAATGTACTGTATTTAATAGGCACGCGACCCGCTTGAGATCATATAGAAGAATATATATTCTCTAAATTGTATATAGTCTATATTGACTCTTCTTCCCTTAAGCAGAGTTCCCTTAATTCAGTTGAGATGAGCTGCTCTCCAAAAATTCTCAACATTTCAGAATAATTGAAATTCGCCAAACAAAGAGTTTAAATCCTAGTCGTTCCTTTCAGCAAAACTTCTCATCCAATGCAAGTTGAGTCCCATCTGACCATAGTATGTCTGACATTCTGAAAAATCAAAAACAGAGATAATCTGCCAACTCTACCTTAGTTGCTAGTCAATCGGATTTTCCAGAGACAACCCTCAACAGTACCTTGATTAATCGAATTTTAGATTAACTGAGCATTGAGCAAACAAGAAACAGCGCACAAGCATTTTGCTTTTTTTGTTGTTGCAATTCTCAACGGGTTCAAGCTAAAAAGGACAGGCGAGGTATTTGTAAAACTGAAGTTAATAGAAAAGTCTACAATCAGGAAATAGTTAAATAAACAACGTGTTTACTTTTCATTTCTTTAAATATAAACTGTATAAACAAAGAGGAATATGGATAAACTGAAATCTCACTTCTTGTTAGCACCAATTTTGAGTGCAGTTTTTGTGATTCTCAGTTAAAGCAAACATTAAGTAACTGCAATTTAATAGACCGTCGACTTGAGTTAGTGGCCATAAATTTCTCCGTTCTCAACACTTAAAGAAGCTCTAGTCTTAAGTGTAGTACATATATAGGTATTCTTATAGTCGTTCAACTGAACTCCATGCGGTGCTTTTCGGACTGTCAATCTCTGCCTGCGTCTCTCCCTCACTATACCCCTCTCTCTTTGTCTTGCTGAAAAATTGCAAACATGTTGCATAAACTCGACTCTAGTTACCCAGCAAATTGAATTAGATTTTCGGTAGCAGGACCACTTAATTATCGGCAGAAACTTGAACTTTTATAGACAGCTACTAGTTTTAAACCATAAATTCGCAACATTTTAGAAAAACCCTGCTTAAGTTTTCGATACAGGCTAACTTTTAGTCGTTCATCTCGACTTTAGACTTGAGTTAGTGTTCAATTTTTTGCTTGTTATTGCTGGCCAGCTGTGCCTCATCTCAGTTTCAGTTGCAGCTTCAGCTTCAGTCTCAGTCTCTGCCTCAGTTTCCGTTTTTCTGCCACTGCCACTGTTTCCGTATCCATCTGAAACTCTGTGTTTTCTATGTATGTATGTATAGGTGTGTGTGTGTATTTTTGGGCTCATTTCTGGCTCCATTTTCCGTGCGGCCAGCTCCACAAATCAAATTAACTAAAATGCCATTTGGTTTTTGTCTTTTTCTACTTGCAGCATAATGTTCGCTTCCAAGATTAGTTCGCTTAGTTAGCTTTAAATCGAGTTTAAATTTTGATAAATTGCCACCAAATTGTTGTCTGTGTACTACACATCAAACTGCCAGTTAAATAAATGAGTCCAAGAAAAAACCAAAATTAAATAAAAAAACAAATCAGAGTTTGAGTGCTGAGTGCTGAGTCCTGAGACTGAGTCCCGTGTTGAGGGCGTGGCAGTAAAAAAAAGGCAGAAACCAAAAGACAATTAGTAGGCAGTAGCAGTGACAGCCGAAAAACCGACGCACCTAAACCCGAAACCTCTGCAAAAATATTCACTCTGCTCTAACTGCCCCACAACCCACAACCCCCCAACCCCACTATCCCCACTCTCTCTCGCTTGAATCTCTTTACATTTCCTCGATGGGCCTGTGTGTTTTGCGTCTGCCTTTGCTGCTGCTGCTGGGCTGCTTTTTTTGGGATGTGATGACATGCCAGAAACACAATGTCATTGAGGAGCTCGAGGAGCATTTGGTGCGTAAAAACAATCCCAGGCGCTCGAAGCGCGCCTTTGGTCCCCTGACGCCATCGTCGGAGCGTCCTTTGGTGCTGCCCGGCGGCAGGCGATGGTATCGACCCAAGGATGCCTACAATGATGAATTCATTGCCGAAACGCTCAGCGCCCAGGCGGAGCTTATAACCGGTCACACCCTGGGGTGGGTATCTGCTTGAAATTGCTCAACACTGTTTGCCTACTGCTTAAGGTACCCCTACTCCCCTACCTCCCCAACTTGCCCCTGCCACCAATCAGCCAGCATTGCATCTGACATAAAACCATATTGTGTCATAGCATATTGTCATAATGCCATATTGCCATGGTCCCAGTCACAGTCCCCATCGCAGTCCCTGTCGCCAACTCATTTGCTCATCCTGCCTCGTTGCGGGCTCATCATGCTCATATACTCATCCACATTTCTCATTTTCCATGGGCACGCGCTTACATCAACGCATCATCACTGAAAAATACCCCACGGCCAACATAATTTTGCGTATTAGCAGCTGTACGTACGAGAGCCCGTTGCTCGGCTACGATGCCAGGTATTATTGCCGGAATGGGTGCTTTGACAGCATACTGCATTCTGCATTCGACATTCACCATCCAGCATCCAGCATACAGCACCGAGTACCGAGCACAAAAGGATGCACTTTCATTAACATTATCATATTGAACGGACCCGTCTTTTGCCTGTCTTTCATTCTGTCTCTCTGTCTCACTTCATTTTTGTGTGCCTGTCGCATTTTTTTTTTGTTTTTCTGTTTGAAGTTGATTTGACTTTTCCCAGCTCTGGGTTTCCTCCCCCGCTCCCCACTTTTTTTGTATGCGTCTTCTTTATGCGTCTGCCTTCCGTTTCGTCTCGTTTCTTTCGTAGATTGCATTTTGGAATCGCTTATTCAATGGCGAGCACATAACACGCCAGCGCTTCAGGTAAGTCCCAAAGTTGCCAAGCTACCACTTTGACTTTGACTGCATCTTTAGCTCACTCTTCAAGTGCAACGGCAACGGCAACTGCAACGGCAACTGCCACTGCCACTGCAACTGCCACTGCTAATAAGGCTAACAACTTTTCTGCTGACCCGCCCTTGTCTTGTACTTAACCACTGGGGAGCAATGCTTTCATTCGCTTCATTTTCGGCAACGGTTTCGATTTTGATTACGCTTCTAATACGCTATTCCCACTGGCAAAAGTAGAGTATATTTCGTTTGTCCGTCTGTCTGTTCAAAAATGTATGCCAGAGACTTGCAATTTTCAATATTCATATTCAGAGTATTTTTTGAGGCAGAAAAATGTACACAAAATAAAATAGCTCCCACAGTTTCAAAGCTCAAATTCCTAATGACCTTCTTGAAAGGTCGAGCCAACAAAATTCACAGAATTTATTAAGTACATTCTTAACAATGTCAGCAAAAAGATTACGAGTAAAATATGACTTTTCTTAGGGACTGACGAGCATATTCTTAGTTATTGTGCTTATTTGTTTATGTAAATGTTTTTTAAAAACAAGCTAAACAAATAACAATCAGCTATTTGTGTTTTCGATAGATAAACACTTAACTTTGACATTTAAGAGGAATATGACATGAAATTTAGTCTTTTGTTTCTTTTCGATAAAAGCTTACATAGGACATTGCAAAATGGAAATTTACCTTGTGAAAATTCTAATTACACACTGAGTAAACTTAGCTTAAACTCACAGTTTTAGAGTCATTGACCTTTCTACCTATTTTTAGCTATTATGACACTGGGCTCAGAGTATTTCCCTGACGATTATGCCCAACTGCATGCTCTGACTTGCTTTTTTTATGTTTTATTTTTTTTTTGTATTTTTTTTTGGTTTGGTTTGGCTCGTTTTCGGTTCAATTCATCGCCCGCAGGGAGCTGCAGAGCCTCAGCGTGGCAAAGGCAACGCACAGGTTAGTTTGTCAAATGGTTCATTGCATGTTTCGTTTGCTCCACAGAGAGAGAGAGAGAGCGAGTGCTTGAGCTCAAGAGCTTCAACGTGACCAGCAGCACTTATTTAAATGCACATGCATGACCCACCTCCCCCTCCCCCACCCACTTTACACTCACTGCCTCTTGCAAAGACCCTCGCTGACTGTAACTGTGCTTGTGCCTTTCACAGGGTCAACTTTATGAAGTACCAGAAACCGGAGCGCAAAATCGACTATAATCGCAGCGAGGTATATAAAGTCATACATCATCTGGATCGGGCGCCAGTGCGTGGCATTGAGGTGCGTGCCCCCCTTGTGGCAGCCGAATCGGATATACGCCAGTCGTTGCAGTCATAGATCCCATGTATCCCGCCAGCCAAAATCCCACACAAATGATATTACAATAAGCAGCTCAAGAAATATACACAAATTTTGAATATTTTGAATTTCAAATGTGATTGTCGAAAGGTCAACATAATTATCATTGTCATGGTGGTTGTGGTTGTGGTTGTTCTTGCTGTTGTTGTCGCTAAGATGTGTTATTACATAATGTGTGTGTTGTGTTTGTGGGCAACATGGCGTATGTGTAATATGCCAAAGTGTCGAGGTGGTTTTGCGAGCTGTGTGTGCATTTGTCAGCCTCAGGGCGCTATTGTTGCTGCTGCTGCTGCTGCTGCTCTTTTGCAATTTTCTTTTGCAAGAACACGCGGCACCCGCTGTGTGTGTGTGTGTGTGTGTGAGTGTGTTGTGTGTGTGTGTGTGTTGTGCGACAAGCTCTTCGGAATTTGCATATGTTAAAGCAAATGAATTGGCTTGTAAACGAAATGAAACGAAATTGTTAAATGACAGCCAGCAGCACAATGTAACAATAAACTTGTATTTAGTTATGGCCAAACAACACACACTCCACACACACACTCTCTACACACACTCGCTACACACAGCAACACATTAAATTGAGATTCCGAATGGTTGTCACGTTATGCCGGGTCGCTGGGTGCGCACATTTCACTTGCCCTGGGTCACAGGCACGGATACGAGTACGTTTACGGTTACGGTTACGTTCACGTTTACGGTTACGAAATTATTAGCCATTTTTCGTCCAAGTTAAAAGTCGTCGCTTGCTGGCCATAAAAACGCGCCAAGTTCGCGCGTTCGAATGCTTGCGGCGTATTCTTTATCAGTTACGTAGTTTTCCACAGCAAAGTCGGATAGAGAGTTTTCTCGCAACAAGCGACGCGACGTTGATGGCGTCTCGTCCTGAACTGTCACTGTCACAATACTGCTGGCAGTTTGACTTCGCATTATCATTGCTGTATTGCTGTCCCCGTCCCCACCACACCACACACACAGACTCACCATGTTGGCATAGTCCCTTGAGACGAGTTGAAATTGAGTTTTGGGACAGCTCTTTTGGACACAGCTGCGAGCTTTCGCAAACAGCGAGCTTGAGTCAAATTTCTGTTAGAGTCAACGAGCTTTCGACACAACTGGCAAGCAAGCGAGACACAAGCGTTAGTATTGCTGCAGCCTCAAGGTAAGCAGGTTGCTAGCAAAAATATGAAGAAAAACCTTTTAGAAAAACTCGTAAAAATTTTAGTTTAAAAACTTGCTAAGCATGACAAACCATGATCAAAAAGCCCTCGGGAGTTGAAATCGGGTTAGATTTGGCAAAGTTATGGCAGTTTTAAGATTCAGAAGGGCATTTCTGGGGACTTCACAGCACACTATCACCATTGATGCCATGATTTCAGACAAGAAATCCGAAAATAATGAGTTTCTGAACTTTGAATGTAGACTTGCTAAGGATGACAAACCATGATCAAAAAGCCCTCGGGAGTTGAAATCGGGCTAGATTTGGCAAAGTTATGGCAGTTTTAAGATTCAGAAGGCCATTTCTGGGGACTTGAAAGCACACATGTCACCATTGATGCCATGATTTCAGACAAGAAATCCGAAAAGAATGAGTTTCTGAATTTTGAATGTAGACTTGCTAAGGATGACAAACCATGATCAAAAAGCCCTCGGGAGTTGAAATCGGGTCAGATTTGGCAAAGTTATGGCTCTTTGACGTTCCGGAAGGGCATTTCTGGGGACTTGGAAGCACACATGTCACCATTGTGCCATGATTTCAGACAAGAAATCCGAAAATCATGAGTTTCTGAACTTTGAATGTTGACTTGCTAAGGATGATAAACCATGATCAAAAAGCCCTCGGGAGTTGAAATCGGGTCAGATTTGGCAAAGTTATGGCTCTTTGAAGTTCCGGAAGGGCATTTCTAGGGACTTGAAAGCACACATGTCACCATTGATGCCATGATTTTAGACAAGAAATCTGAAAATAATGAGTTTCTGAACTTTGAATGTAGACTTGCTAAGGATGACAAACCATGATCAAAAAGCCCTCGGGAGTTGAAATCGGGCTCAGATTTGGCAAAGTTATGGCAGTTTTAAGATTCAGAAGGGCATTTCTGGGGACTTGAAAGCGCACATGTCACCATTGATGCCATGATTTCAGACAAGAAATCCGAAAAGAATGAGTTTCTGAATTTTGAATGTAGACTTGCTAAGGATGACAAACCATGATCAAAAAGCCCTCGGGAGTTGAAATCGGGTCAGATTTGGCAAAGTTATGGCAGTTTTAAGATTCAGAAGGCCATTTCTGGGGACTTGAAAGCACACATGTTACCATTGTGCCATGATTTCAGACAAGAAATCCGAAAAGAATGAGTTTCTGAACTTTGAATCTAGACTTGCTAAGGATGACAAACCATGATCAGAAAGGCTTCGGGAGTTGAAATCGGGTCAGATTTGGCAAAGTTATGGCTCTTTGAAGTTCCGGAAGGGCATTTCTGGGGACTTGAAAGCACACATGTTACCATTGTGCCATGATTTCAGACAAGAAATCCGAAAAGAATGAGTTTCTGAACTTTGAATCTAGACTTGCTAAGGATGACAAACCATGATCAGAAAGGCTTCGGGAGTTGAAATCGGGTCAGATTTGGCAAAGTTATGGCTCTTTGAAGTTCCGGAAGGGCATTTCTGGGGACTTGAAAGCACACATGTCACCATTGATGCCATGATTTCAGACAAGAAATCTGAAAATAATGAGTTTCTGAACTTTGAATGTAGACTTGCTAAGGATGACAAACCATGATCAAAAAGCCCTCGGGAGTTGAAATCGGGTCAGATTTGGCAAAGTTATGGTAGTTTTAAGATTCAAAAGGGCATTTCTAGGGACTTGAAAGCACCATTGATGTCATGATTTCAGACAAGAAATCCGAAAATCATGAGTTTCTGAACTTTGAATGTAGACTTGCTGAGGATGACAAACCATGATCAAAAAGCCCTCGGGAGTTGAAATCGGGTTAGATTTGGCAAAGTTATGGTAGTTTTAAGATTCAGAAGGGCATTTCTAGGGACTTAAAAGCACACATGTCACCATTGATGCCATGATTTCAGACAAGAAATCCGAAAAGAATGACTTTCTGAACTTTGAATGTAGACTTGCTAAGGATGACAAACCATGATCAGAAAGGCTTCGGAAGTTGAAATCGGGTAAGATTTGTCAAAGTTATGGCAGTTTTAAGATTCAGAGGGCCATTTCTGGGGACTTGAAAGCACACATGTCACCATTGTGCCATGATTTCAGACAAGAAATCCGAAAAGAATGAGTTTCTGAACTTTGAATGTAGACTTGCTAAGGATGACAAACCATGATCAGAATGGCTTCGGGAGTTGAAATCGGGTCAGATTTGGCAAAGTTATGGCTCTTTGAAGTTCCGGAAGGGCATTTCTGGGGACTTGAAAGCACACATGTCACCATTGATGCCATGATTTCAGACAAGAAATCCGAAAATCATGAGTTTCTGAACTTTGAATGTAGACTTGCTAAGGATGACAAACCATGATCAAAAAGCCCTCGGGAGTTGAAATCGGGTTAGATTTGGCAAAGTTATGGCAGTTTTAAGATTCAGAAGGGCATTTCTGGGGACTTAAAAGCACACACGTCACCATTGATGGCATGATTTCTGACAAGAAATCCGAAAATAATGAGTTTCTGAACTTTGAATGTAGACTTGCTAAGGATGACAAACCATGATCAAAAAGCCCTCGGGAGTTGAAATCGGGTCAGATTTGCCAAAGTTATGGCTCTTTGAAGTTCCGGAAGGGCATTTCTGGGGACTTGGAAGCACACATGTCACCATTGTGTCATGATTTCAGACAAGAAATCCGAAAAGAATGAGTTTCTGAACTTTGAATGTAGACTTGCTGAGGATGGCAAACCATGATCAAAAAGCCCTCGGGAGTTGAAATCGGGTTAGATTTGGCAAAGTTATGGCAGTTTTAAGATTCAGAAGGCCATTTCTGGGGACTTGAAAGCACACACACCATTGATGCCATGATTTCAGACAAGAAATCCGAAAATAATGAGTTTCTGAACTTTGAATGTAGACTTGCTAAGGATGACAAACCATGATCAAAAAGCCCTCGGGAGTTGAAATCGGGCTAGATTTGGCAAAGTTATGGCAGTTTTAAGATTCAGAAGGGCATTTCTGGGGACTTGAAAGCACACATGTCACCATTGTGCCATGATTTCAGACAAGAAATCCGAAAAGAATGAGTTTCTGAACTTTGAATGTAGACTTGCTAAGGATGACAAACCATGATCAAAAAGCCCTCGGGAGTTGAAATCGGGTTAGATTTGGCAAAGTTATGGCAGTTTTAAGATTCAGAAGGGCATTTCTGGGGACTTGAAAGCACACACTTCACCATTGATGGCATGATTTCTGACAAGAAATCCGAAAATAATGAGTTTCTGAACTTTGAATGTAGACTTGCTAAGGATGACAAACCATGATCAAAAAGCCCTCGGGAGTTTAAATCGGGTCAGATTTGGCAAAGTTATGGCTCTTTGAAGTTCCGGAAGGGCATTTCTGGGGACTTGGAAGCACACATGTCACCATTGTGTCATGATTTCAGACAAGAAATCCGAAAATCATGAGTTTCTGAACTTTGAATGTAGACTTGCTGAGGATGACAAACCATGATCAAAAAGCCCTCGGGAGTTGAAATCGGGTTAGATTTGGCAAAGTTATGGCAGTTTTAAGATTCAGAAGGCCATTTCTGGGGACTTGAAAGCACACATTGTGCCATGATTTCAGACAAGAAATCCGAAAAGAATGAGTTTCTGAACTTTGAATCTAGACTTGCTAAGGATGACAAACCATGATCAGAAAGGCTTCGGGAGTTGAAATCGGGTCAGATTTGGCAAAGTTATGGCTCTTTGAAGTTCCGGAAGGGCATTTCTGGGGACTTGAAAGCACACATGTCACCATTGATGCCATGATTTCAGACAAGAAATCTGAAAATATTGAGTTTCTGAACTTTGAATGTAGACTTGCTAAGGATGACAAACCATGATCAAAAAGCCCTCGGGAGTTGAAATCGGGTCAGATTTGGCAAAGTTATGGTAGTTTTAAGATTCAAAAGGGCATTTCTAGGGACTTGAAAGCACCATTGATGTCATGATTTCAGACAAGAAATCCGAAAATCATGAGTTTCTGAACTTTGAATGTAGACTTGCTGAGGATGACAAACCATGATCAAAAAGCCCTCGGGAGTTGAAATCGGGTTAGATTTGGCAAAGTTATGGTAGCTTTAAGATTCAGAAGGGCATTTCTAGGGACTTGAAAGCACACATGTCACCATTGATGCCATGATTTCAGACAAGAAATCCGAAAAGAATGACTTTCTGAACTTTGAATGTAGACTTGCTAAGGATGACAAACCATGATCAGAAAGGCTTCGGAAGTTGAAATCGGGTAAGATTTGTCAAAGTTATGGCAGTTTTAAGATTCAGAGGGCCATTTCTGGGGACTTGAAAGCACACATGTCACCATTGTGCCATGATTTCAGACAAGAAATCCGAAAAGAATGAGTTTCTGAACTTTGAATCTAGACTTGCTAAGGATGACAAACCATGATCAAAAAGCCCTCGGGAGTTGAAATCGGGTTAGATTTGGCAAAGTTATGGCAGTTTTAAGATTCAGAAGGGCATTTCTGGGGACTTGAAAGCACACACTTCACCATTGATGGCATGATTTCTGACAAGAAATCCGAAAATAATGAGTTTCTGAACTTTGAATGTAGACTTGCTAAGGATGACAAACCATGATCAAAAAGCCCTCGGGAGTTTAAATCGGGTCAGATTTGGCAAAGTTATGGCTCTTTGAAGTTCCGGAAGGGCATTTCTGGGGACTTGGAAGCACACATGTCACCATTGTGTCATGATTTCAGACAAGAAATCCGAAAATCATGAGTTTCTGAACTTTGAATGTAGACTTGCTGAGGATGACAAACCATGATCAAAAAGCCCTCGGGAGTTGAAATCGGGTTAGATTTGGCAAAGTTATGGCAGTTTTAAGATTCAGAAGGCCATTTCTGGGGACTTGAAAGCACACATGTTACCATTGTGCCATGATTTCAGACAAGAAATCCGAAAAGAATGAGTTTCTGAACTTTGAAACTAGACTTGCTAAGGATGACAAACCATGATCAGAAAGGCTTCGGGAGTTGAAATCGGGTCAGATTTGGCAAAGTTATGGCTCTTTGAAGTTCCGGAAGGGCATTTCTGGGGACTTGAAAGCACACATGTCACCATTGATGCCATGATTTCAGACAAGAAATCTGAAAATATTGAGTTTCTGAACTTTGAATGTAGACTTGCTAAGGATGACAAACCATGATCAAAAAGCCCTCGGGAGTTGAAATCGGGTCAGATTTGGCAAAGTTATGGTAGTTTTAAGATTCAAAAGGGCATTTCTAGGGACTTGAAAGCACCATTGATGTCATGATTTCAGACAAGAAATCCGAAAATCATGAGTTTCTGAACTTTGAATGTAGACTTGCTGAGGATGACAAACCATGATCAAAAAGCCCTCGGGAGTTGAAATCGGGTTAGATTTGGCAAAGTTATGGTAGCTTTAAGATTCAGAAGGGCATTTCTAGGGACTTGAAAGCACACATGTCACCATTGATGCCATGATTTCAGACAAGAAATCCGAAAAGAATGACTTTCTGAACTTTGAATGTAGACTTGCTAAGGATGACAAACCATGATCAGAAAGGCTTCGGAAGTTGAAATCGGGTAAGATTTGTCAAAGTTATGGCAGTTTTAAGATTCAGAGGGCCATTTCTGGGGACTTGAAAGCACACATGTCACCATTGTGCCATGATTTCAGACAAGAAATCCGAAAAGAATGAGTTTCTGAACTTTGAATGTAGACTTGCTAAGGATGACAAACCATGATCAGAATGGCTTCGGGAGTTGAAATCGGGTCAGATTTGGCAAAGTTATGGCTCTTTGAAGTTCCGGAAGGGCATTTCTGGGGACTTGAAAGCACACATGTCACCATTGATGCCATGATTTCAGACAAGAAATCCGAAAAGAATGAGTTTCTGAACTTTGAATGTAGACTTGCTAAGGATGACAAACCATGATCAAAAAGCCCTCGGGAGTTGAAATCGGGTCAGATTTGGCAAAGTTATGGCAGTTTTAAGATTCAAAAGGGCATTTCTAGGGACTTGAAAGCACCATTGATGTCATGATTTCAGACAAGAAATCCGAAAAGAATGAGTTTCTGAACTTTGAATGTAGACTTGCTGAGGATGGCAAACCATGATCAAAAAGCCCTCGGGAGTTGAAATCGGGTTAGATTTGGCAAAGTTATGGCAGTTTTAAGATTCAGAAGGGCATTTCTGGGGACTTGAAAGCACACATGTCACCATTGTGCCATGATTTCAGACAAGAAATCCGAAAATAATGAGTTTCTGAACTTTGAATGTAGACTTGCTAAGGATGACAAACCATGATCAAAAAGCCCTCGGGAGTTGAAATCGGGTCAGATTTGGCAAAGTTATGGCAGTTTTAAGATTCAGAAGGGCATTTCTGGGGACTTGAAAGCACACACGTCACCATTATGTCATGATTTCAGACAAGAAATCCGAAAAGAATGAGTTTCTGAACTTTGAATGTAGACTTGCTGAGGATGGCAAACCATGATCAAAAAGCCCTCGGGAGTTGAAATCGGGTTAGATTTGGCAAAGTTATGGCAGTTTTAAGATTCAGAAGGGCATTTCTGGGGACTTGAAAGCACACATGTCACCATTGATGTCATGATTTCTTACAAGAAATCCAAAAATAATGAGTTTCTCAACTTTAAATGTAGACTTGCTAAGGATGACAAACCATGATCAAAAAGCCCTCGGGAGTTGAAATCGTGCTAAGTTGTGAGAGTTTGAAGACTAGACATAAAGGTAATTGACTATGGATTGAGAAATTTGAACATATCTAAATGGTAAAAATATAACAAATTGATTTTGATATAATTTTATATTTTATTTGAATTTGAATAAAACAAACTAGACAACAACTACTTAAGAGTAAGTATCGTACGAGTACAATTACATACATGCAAGTTACATAAAAATAGGTTAGATTCGCCGCGGCACTCGCTTCGAACGGATTAATGTTATATAATATATATGTATATGTATATTGAAAGGGATTACGACTATGCAATATAAGTTATACAATAGGTAATTTCAAAAAAAGGCAAAACTTACAGCGGCTACGTCACAACGGAGCATTCACTTTAGAAGTGTGCGCTTGGCGAAGTACGCAAACATTTTTCATTAAACTTTAAGTACATAATTTTTAGATTTGTTTCTTGATTTGGGGATTTTAGGATTTGTTTTGTGTGTGTTTGACACTAATTATCACTACGTCAGTTGAAGCTAAATAGTTTATGATTTTGTTTCTAAGAATGCTTCTTCATGTTCATTGCTCTTTCGATGAGACTAAACCGAGTTTATTATTGTAAATATATGTGTATGTAATATATGTATATGTATATGCAAAGTTATTTATTGCTAATAATACGCGCGAAACGAGTAAATAATCAATGAGATAACCAGATAAATATTTATCTTAATTTTCTTCATTCTTTTTTGTGTGTATGTGATGCAAAGTTTCTTCTTGACTGCGTTTTCATAAATATTTTCGCTAAGCAAACATCCTGTCGTAAGGCATAAATGTAGGTCCTAAGTGCACACCTAATGCTTAACGAAATAGAGTCTTTTTCTTGTGTTATCAGAATCGGAATCGGTTAAGGGTTATCTTTTATCGATAGCTCAGCTAAAGTGCTGTACGAGTAAGTTTATTCATTGATCAAATAGTTTCTTTATATATCTCGTTCTTGCAAAATATACATACATATATATTCTGCTACTTTTGCCCTACCATGTCATGTTTCATTTTAGGTACAACGTTTTTTCTATCTTTCTTGAGTTTAAGCTCTCGCATTCTTAGCCGGGGGGCCTTAATCAATAGATGTCTGCGGCCAGCTTCAACCGTTACTTTAATCTAATAGGTATTCAGGTGTGTTACGTTATGCTACATCTTTGTCTCTAAATACTAATGCAGGTAGTTCGTTAACACGATCACCAGAATTTCGTTACAAACGATTTTGTAATGCGTTTGTATTTGTATTTGTTTCTTGATGTATTTTTGTTGGGACGCGGCCTGGCTTTTTAATACTTTGAATACTTATAAAACGACTAATTTAATTTAGTTTTGGCTTAAATCCAAACCTGGCCAATAGCCGGCTCCTGTTCTGGGTAAGTCACTAGGCTGGTATGTTGGTCTGCTCATAGAAATCGGGCTCATCCTCATCATTTCGCACCTCGCTGCCATCCAACTGCATATGAAAAAGAATTATTTAATTTTAAAGTTCCAAGTCTTAATTAATTTAATTAAATTTACCGCTTGCAATTCCTCCGGCTTGTAGAGGGAATTCAATTGAAAACGTATGGGCACCATGAGTATAAGGAAGAAGGGGAAGGCCAGCGAGAACTTGGATGATTTGACAGTCCATAGAACCACCAGACAAAGCACCTGTATGGTGGTAAACAGATGCAGTTTCCAGGGACGCACACGCTTCACATAGTTCGTGGGCGGATAATGCTTGACCGGCATGAAATACAGTCGTATGCTATAGAAGAACAGTTAAGAAAATTAGTTAAGATTAGGTTTATAAATAGTTGTATAATTGACTGACCGCTCAAAGAACTGCACACCGCTCATCGAGGCAACGCCCATGTAGAGAAAGACGCCAAAGAGCACCGCCATGGGAATGAGGCGGAGCAGCGGCGACATCAGCACCGACAGCCCAATCATGACGCACACAAAGAAGCCGGACAAACGCTGCTCCTTCACATCAATGATACGCGGCGAATCACCAGGTGCGTGTGTGCTGCAAATGAATGGAAATTGTTGCATATATATATATATATCAAGTATATGTATTAAGTACATACCGTGACATAACCGTAACAGAGGACACGTGGGTAACGGAACGCACTGTGGCCGCACAATGCCAGGGCATGCCGAAGAGGCCGCAGAAGGTGTTCAGCAGGCAGAGCAACACAATGTCCCAGTGCAAGCCAGAACCCTTCTTTAGGCCACGCTCCGGCTTGTCGACAATCAGCTCCGATATCTGTGACTCCATGAAGATCAGTATATACACAAGTAAAGCTGGCACCACACAGGCAAACGGCACCCAAGTCTCGCAGGGATTGAAGCCAATGAACCAGCCGCGTTTGGTGGGATCGCTGGGTGAGAGACCCTCGGGCACGACCAGTTTCTCCGTGTAGACCGACGGCACGAGGTAATCCACCAGCACAAAGATGGCAATCGAAATGGGCACACCAAAGTCACCGAGAGCTCGCCTCGCATTGCGGCCCAAAAAGTGTGAATTGCGGAAGAGTTTCAGATAGTAGGCAACCACAAAGGTGGCCAGGGTGAGTATGGTGCAGAAGAGCGCCGTGTTGGGCTGATTGGAGGGCAGCTTGTTCAACGTTGGCGGCAGCAACGTGGTTGAGGCATTCACTAGACTCACGCTCATGTTAAAGCTCGTCGAGTTCTCGTGATCCAGCAGCGTTGGTGGCGGCAGATTGTAGTCAGCTAGTAGCGGATTCAGTTTGTAAATTGAAACCAGCTTCATCATGGTCTCCACAATATAGATGAGCGTGATCAGAGCGGAGAAGATCTCCTGCGTGAAGCGGGTCAAGAGACGCACATAGACACTACCCTCAAAGGCGGATACACAGAGTGCTATGATGATCAACCAGATGCCGACGTAAACCCGCAGCGATAGGAAATCAAAGTTGTTCTCCGTGCAGAAGACCATTAAAGCCTCATCAAAGAGCAGCAGCGGACCAGTGGTGCCTATGATCACCAAAGGCTGACAGGACAAGCTGTGGAAAACAATGCCGACCAGCGAGCAGGCAATCAGCGTCTCCGAGATGCCAATCCAGCTGTCCGTCTTCGCCGAAGCCAGACCACCAAAAGTGATGGCCGTGGAGAGGCAGGCAAAGTACATGAAGACGGTGGCCGCAAAGGTCTCCGTATTGAGGCCATCTAGTATATCACTCTTGTACATGGGCATGCGTCGCTTCAGATCGTTCCTTAGGCCACCCCAAAGACTGTGCGTTTTGTCCATGGGACTGGGTTTCTTTTTCTTGCCATCGCCACTATCACCATCGCCGCCATCGCCTCCTGGACCCGGACCGGCGCCAATGGCGCCCATTGCCTGCTTCTCCAGCAACGCCTTCTCGTCGTCGCGTCCAATTTTGATCATTTCGCTGTCGCGCTTCACCTGCAGCGCCTTAATCTTGCGCGTGCGAATCCAGTCTTTCTTGGCCTTCAGCTCCTCGAAGGGCAGCAGATCGTGACGATCCCAATTGCCAGGCGGCAGCACAATAGAGTCATCCAGGAACTCATTGATGGCCGACAACAGATCCCGACGATCATCTGCCCTGTAGGCAATGGCATGAAAGTGCTCGTTGGCCATCAGCGTGGAGATGGAACGACCCACCTCATGGTAGTCCAGATCAAAGTTAAGCGGTCCCAGCAGCACAAACATGAAGCGTACCGGAACGGGCACCTCCGTCAGCGTGGGCATCAGGACGCCCTCGGAGAGACGCACAAAGGCAATGGTCGGCTGTTCCAGGAACTCAACGGCACCCACCTGAAATAAGAAATAAGTAGGTATATGAAACACAACTCTAAAAATTCTTTGAAGGGCGATCAGTTGGAAAAATTTATATTTCACTCATGTTCCTCCCAAGTGGTTTTGCAAGATCGGTGAAATCAGTTCACAGAATTTATTTCTATATGTAGAGCTTTCTAGCTATGGGTCTGTAAATATATCTAGTTCAGGGACTACTTACCAAAACAGTGGTGGCCTCAGCGCCCGCTGGTATGCGCTTGAGTATGGTATCATTCTGCAGCTTCTTGAGGTCCTCCTGCGAGGAGGAGTACATGTCATCCTTCATGTCGATTTTGAGCTCATTGCTGCGCTTGCTGCCACCGATTTCGTTGGCTGGCATAATCCTGATCTTCTTGTCATCGGTGCTGCCGGCAAGGTTCTGTGAAGTCGATCCAAGCAGCTTAGTTTTGAGGGATTTCAAATAGTTGTACAGTGAGTATTATTGATATTGAACAAAGACAACATGCATAACATTTAACAGGCGTGCACTTATGGGTTAGGTTAGAGGCTGATTTTGGTGCAGGTTAAGTTTGAGTTTAAAGGTTTTGCTAAATAAACAACACAATTGAGAACTTGCCAATCATGGAGTTGGAGTTGGAGAGCATTTAAAGTGGTACTAAGAGGAGGGGCTACGTGGTACGTGGCTAGAGTGGGCTAGGTGGGCTAAAAAGAAACGGCTCGTATTCTAAAGCGCTTTAGCAGACAGGGAATGAAACCGCTACATTAACCCATTAAATCTGTGCGACTTCTCATCAATATGTGAGCATTTTAGTAGCAATATATTAAGATTACAATTTTGGAGCTATCATAAGTATAGTTCCTAGATATTTTCAAACAAAAAGTGGTAAGTGACTTGACGCAAAAAAATATTTAGTTTGCTAGTTCGTTTTTCATACTTTTGTATTGTTAATTGTTACTGTTAGCTACAAAACATAAAAGATAAAACAGAAAGAAAACTTAATAAGAGCGTTACTCATTTTTCCAAGTGAGATAAGCTAGTAATATGTAACAATAAAATCATTCGAGGTTAATATCTATGATAATATCATAAATAGATTTTCTTTTTAGTTTGCAGTCACTGTCGAAATGCTCATATACAGAACAGAATGTTATGCAGTTAATTCAGTTTCATTCCCCGACTTTCAGTTTTCAGTTTTTAATGGGGTTTGGTTGCTGGTCAAAATAGGGCTATAAACTTATTACACCCAGATACGATGTGGTCGAGTGTCGCCGATGATCTATGGCGTTGACATTGAGCATTGCCGCTGGCGGCGCACTGGAGGTCACACAGATGCTGCGTCTCGCCTTGGCGGATCTTTGTAGGTATTGCTGTTGTTGTTGCTGCTGGTGTTGCTGTTGTTGTTGTTGCTGTAGCTGCTGTGACGCTTCGGCGCCCATCCAAAGTAGCTTTTGTTATTTGGTGTGGTGCGCAATTTGTGAGACACAGTGTTCAGATATAAATATATATATGTAAACGAATATGGACAAACAGAGAGAACGAAAAAACGAGAATCGCAAAAAACGAATGAAAAAGAAGAGTGAAAAGAAACGCAGAACGGTTTTGGACAAAAAGCAGCTGGATAAGAATGTCTGTTAGCTAGATATGTCAGATATCTAGATATATATATATGTATATAAATGTCTATATACAATAGCCGTTCATTACCGATTTGGGTATTAGATGCTGTTGGTGTTTGTTGTTGTTGGTTGTTATTGTTGTTATTGGTTGTTGTTGTTGGTGTATAACGAATATGTTTGATGAAATGTAGCACAGTTATGGGCGCATTTATGCAGAAATAGACAAGAGCATATTATGAACACGATCATAATGATTAACAAAATTTGGAAAAAACACATTATACTTAAAGCCAATTTATTTATAGCAGTTGACAGAGACACGCACTGAATAAATGCAAGGTTTGTTATATATATATATGTGAGTGATGTAAGTTTTTTGTTGTTGTTGTTTAGTAAAGCATCACAGAGGATCGTTGGGGATCTTTAAAGGATCTTTATCTTACCTGCAGACTCGTATAGCTGTTGTATTTGCGCTTGGTAAAAGGCAGCACTCCCTGATGCTCATTCACGTGACGGTGACGCAAGAGCAGCGATCGCATGACCGAAGGCTTATCATTGATATTGATAAGATCATCGACCACCATCTATGAAGGGAAATAAAGTGAATCACAAGATTAATCACAAGTTAATTATAATTAAGTTCAGTTAATTGAGTTTACCTGCTCAACGACGCGATAGGCAACCGCGGGCAGATCCTTTTCGTTGAGGTCCAACAGAACAACGCCCGTTTCCAGGCAGCGACGCAAATTGAGCAGCGAGTGGAATGAGAGAGAGGCAACATGCGGTTTACCCCAGCGATCGGAGCCCTCCTCCACATCCTCCTCATATTTGATCCAGCGTGCCGTCTCCTTCCACTCGCGATCCTCACCCACGCCGGTGAGCTCATCCAGTTGCACGAAGATCTAAGTGATCAAAAGGTAAGTAAGGAAAGAGATCCAGCGAAACTATCTTACCTCATGGGGACTGTGATCAACTTCGGGTTTCTTATTTAGAAATGGTGAAATCGTGATCTGCGGCAGCTCTCGCAATTTGATGGATGAGTGATGGATCTTGTGGCGTCGCAGAGCACGCGGATCATCCGAACGATGTGATCTCAGCTCATTGAGATCAGCCTCCTACATGGGAGAAACAAGAGAACGCTTTAGTCAAGTCAAATCCCAGACAGGATGAGGGGCAACTAAAGTCTAAAAAGAAGAGTCAGATGGGTTGGAATTGTGGTCAACCTGTGCGGCCGGCATTTGGGCATGTGTCTACAGGTGGAATTGAATCCGTAAGCATTGGAAGGCAGCAAGAAAAGCAAAAGGTATTTGACTGGTTTAGTGTTTTTTTAGATGTGCAACTAAAACCGTGGTCAAGATTAGTGGTGAATGGAACGGGGGTTTTAGCTAGAGTTACGGCTGGCCTACCTCCAATGCCGTGTCCTCAGGCTGCACAGATATCCTACGCGCACCTGCATCACCATTCTCCTCGATTGTCTTTTTGGGTTCCACGCTGTCCTGATGTGAGAATTTACGTTGTCTATAATACTGATGGCGGCTGCAATCGATGGGATAAAGAGATAAAGAGTTGAGTTTAGGATTATCTGTAGATATTTATAGCGTGGGTTTGTGGGTCAACCTTTTTCTGCGTTTGCGTTCGTGCGATTGGTCCGCGGGCTGTTCATCATAGCTCAGACTGGGCGGTGTGATGACAATTTTCTTCTTGGCGTCACCGAACTGCACGTGCTTCTCTTCGGCCGAGTTGTCCGAGTGATCGCCGTGTCCAGCACGCTCCGAGACTAGTGGAAAATCTTCGGGTATATCATCATAGTTTTGTGCATTATTTAGCGGCTCAGTTTGGCTCTCGTATTCCGAGTCTTCCTCTATGTTAAGATCATTTGTGCGAGCTGTGAAAGAGACAAGTAATCGAAAGTTAATAATATATATTTTATATATATATGGGAAAAAAATAGAAAAAAAACATTTTTACATGATATCACCAAAGAAAGTATACTAGAATTATTTTTTTATCACTTGTTTACGTGTTCTTCTAAATAATAGATTTTTAATGTATGATCTCATATCTATAATCTAATTTTTAAATATAATTTTGGTATACTATCAAATTCTAAGATATCTTATATATATTAAATCAGTTTCTTTTTCAAGTACTACTTGTCAAGTATGATCTCATATCTATAATCAATCTTTTAAATACGATTTTGATGCTTAATATAATATTAAATTCTAAGAAATCATATATTGATATTAATTATAATTAATCAGTTCCCTTTTCCAAGGACTACTTACTGCTCTTTTTCCGCGAACCAATTGGCTGCTGGGTATTGTCCTGGAAAGTGTTTACATCGAACTTATCTTTGCGCGCACTTGAGCCGGCAAAGACCTTGTCCATTTCCGAGTCCAGCAGCACTTCATCGGGATCCTCATTGCCGGACTGCAAAAGAAGCAGAGAATGTCAATTGCTTGATATATATATATATATATGTCAATATATATGTATGTGTACAAAAGAACTCTTTCTGGTCACGTTATGTGACTCAAGACAAACAAAATACTTTTCAATTAAAAATCTATAAAAACAAAAGAAAAATGTTGTCATGTGACTTGGCAGCGACAACATTCAGCATCACGCCGCTCATCATCATCATCATCAATGCTTATTGTTGTTGTCGTTGTTGTTAGTTGTTGCTGTAGTTGGCGCGTGACGTCGCCGTCTTGTCATGTGTAAATATAATTCTCTAAATATTGACCCATCTGTGTGGGCAGGGTAAACTGGGTGCGGGTACGTGCAGACACTATACTACAGCCAATTCATCATCAAGTGACGATTCCTTTCCCTTTCCCTTCCCCTCTCAGTCCCCACCCCTTTCGGTAGCTAGTGATCAAGCTGCCACGCACTGGAACACTTGAAAATTGAATGGCCTGCATTTGAAGGAGACATGGCCCCATCATATATCATACAATCGTCGGAATCTTGGTGGAGGGTAACTAAGTATATTTAATGGCGTTATTGCTAATTGTTTTTAATCGAAATCAATTGATTTTCATAGTGACGAAGGCATTGATTGCGCCATTTCAAATTGACGCTCTTTTGTTGTTTTTGTGCTTGTGAAATATATTTGCGATATGTTGTTAAATACATATCAATCAGTCAGGGGCATAAAATTTGGTCTATTAGAAATCCGTGCGAAGGCTAAAGACATCAACAAGACATCAATAAGATGCGTAGCAAACTTTCATTGCCAGTTTAATCGAGTTATAACTATGATCCAGGGGCATATATCATCTTGCGTAGGTATTTCCTGATTTCACAATACTACTGATAATAAATATATGAATATACATTTAATTGTCCATATTAGCATAGTTATTAACTGTTATCAATCATAACATTCCCGAATTTCAGCAAACTAATCAATCATTTATTTTATTTAACATCAAGAAACCTTAGAAAAGTGCTTTAAACCTAAAAACCCAGCAAAATAAACTTTTAAGTACAATTGTTGAGTGTACAACTTTTAACAAGCAGAATATTTTGGTAGGAAATCTATCTCAATCTGTTCAATTTCGGCTCTCTCTCTCTCTCTCTCCTAGTACCCACATCACATATCTCTTTGACATATGCAAATGCATTCGTCAAAATTTAAACCCACATAATCTATCTAATGTGCCATTAGCTACCTGTGTTAAAGCCAATGTTTTCCATGGCTTTGACTGTTGTTGTAATATGGTACAACTTTATAGCTGTTTGCCTTGGCTCTGTTCATATCCGCAAGAACATGAAATCCATCTTGTACTAAGCACACACATAAATGAAAATGAAAATGAGAATGAAATTAAGTTTATGCGGCTTGTCTCTGCCCCACTGCTGCCACAAGAACCTGTTGTACACACAATGCCTTGCCACCTGCAGCTGTGGCAACCACGCCTCTATATTAACCACCATGCCCCTAAATATATATTATGCTAAATTTCCCTAATAACTTTATGATATCGTGGCAACATATCCTGGACAATTGCGTGTCTGGCTGGCTGGCTGGCGGACTGATAAAACAATAGACTAGAATAAAAAAAACAAGCGCAGTTCAATTCAGTTAGGTTTGCGAGTTTATAAATAGCAATTTAATAACGTTGAGAGCAGCCGCCACGTGGGAATATCAAATGTGTTTGCGAGCTAAACATTAAATTGTCCTGCCTGTCTGTGCGTCTGTCTATGTGTGGGTGTTCACGCGCGTATGTGTGTGTTCGCGCGTTTGTGTGTGTCTGCATGTGTGTGATAAGTCAAAAGCGTAACGCGCCCCGTTACGTTAATTAATCGATAAGAGCGCTACGCAAAGCAAATGAGGGAAAAAAATTCTAATGACGATGTTGTGGATGATAATCAAGTTGATGTTGTTGCCATTTCTGATTAGCAGACACAAAAATATTATATATATACATTTTGTCATTAGCCAAGGCCATCATTATGAGTTAGCCAGCCACCACCCAAACACCCACCCACCCGATCCGCCAGCCATCGCTGATAGCGCTTAGTTAGAGTATAGAGCGCACTTTACCTAACTGTATATTATGGATTGTGGATTGTGGTTGTGTTCGTGTTGCCTTATCAAAATAATCGATGCTTTGCCCACCTGCAACGCCCACGGCAGTACGTACCACCCCCACCCCTAGCCGCCCCAACCGCCTTGCTGCCACGCCCACAGCTGTCTGAGCTGTCAATTTTCGTTTGTTGTTTGCTTTGCGTTTTGCTAAATTAATATGAAAATGCCGACAATGTTGCAGACAAGAACGCAAGTCGCGCAGAATAACAAGCGACACACAAGCGACAAACAACAAGAACAACAATGTTGCAATTGTGCCAAAAATACGCAAAATCTGTTAAAGGTATATTCTTTAATATAGTACATTCCACTTTGACTTTGATATTTGTCTAGACTCTAGATTTTTGGCTGCTAGCTGAAAAATAAACTTGACAACATTTTGACAGTCCTTATGTAATAAGTACGCAAATCTTTTAAATGTGCACAATAATTATATAATAAAAATAAATATTTATATAATGGATAAGTAAATATTTATAGCTTTGCTACAAACTTTAAATAAATAAGCAAAAAAGTTTACACAAAGAAACTTAAATAGCCCAATTATTTATTAATAGGAAAACTTCTGTGCACAAATTTATACAGTTCTAAAATTGCAAATTGCAATTGTGTCTGTTATTATTTTTCTACTCAGGTGTGCAGAGTTGCGTAACTCTATACATATATAATCGAAACTAATGCAGAAACTCTCATTTAGCTGCTCTTCTGCTTTAAAAGTTAGTCATGTGTGTGGCTGTTGGTTGTTGAATGTTTCTGATGCGGTTTGACAACATTTAACTGTTGAGGGTGGTCAGGGTGGTGAGGGTGGTGAGGGGGCAAGTGGAGCGGAAAACAACAGCGGCACGTGACTTATAAGTCATAAGCAAGTTATGTGGTCGTCGGGCTAAACAACTTTTTGTTGCCATGTTGCATGTTGTCAGCCAAATTGAATCAAATTGTGGCAAACAACTTGAACAGATTTGAGTGTTTGCAGTTGTCGTTGCTGTTGTCGTGTTGTTGTTGCTGCTGCCACAACTTTATATAAGCAGCTGGAGCCAATAAGTTTTCAAGTCAAGCTCAGCCATTCGTGCTTAACTTTTCATCACCTCACCGCACTAAAAACGCCTCCGTCTCAAGTTTTGTGGCACTTTCCACGACATGTCCGTGTCCGTGTCCACATCCGCATCCGTGTCCATGTCAGCGGCACATTGCCATTCAGTTTCCCACACCAACTCCACCCACATCTACACCTCCCACCGGCCCTTAGCCGCCTTAGCTTTTACACAAATTTTCCGCATAAAACGAGTTCTGCTGCAAAAGGTTCGCTCTAAAATGAATGCAAGGGTAACGACTGAGTGATATCCTGTAAACATTTCTTGTATATTTAGCGAGTAATTACTAAGTAATTAAAAAGTATTTGCAGAGTAATTGCAGCCTTTTTGCAGAATAATTACAAAGTATTTAAAAAAGTATTTTTCGATTAATTACAGAGTAATTACGGAGCAAAACCAAAAGCTTAGCATTGTAATTACAAAGTAATTAACAAATATAATTTCGAATACTGACAGACTTAAAACAATCACAGTTTCATAATCTACTTTTTGCTAAAGAACTATAAAAAACATTTTTCAAAATCACCACGCTTTTTACTTGTTTCTATAAATAAAATTATGATCAAAACAAAATAAATATATATAATTTTTGGGCAACAAATAGGCCCCTAATAATACACTTTAATATACCCCTTTAAGTTCTTTAGTGTTTCAAAGAGCACACAAAAAAGAGAAGCTGTCAAATTTTCCACAACATGTACGAATCTCATCAAAGTTAACATTTCGCTTTTGACTCGAAGCCATCTACCAAAAATTGAACACAACAACAAAAATCATATCAAAATGTTGCCATGCGTTGCGCATAATTTGCGTCGATTCCTTTGGCTCCTTGGGGCCAACGCATTTTTGTACATATTTGTTTGCACAAATTAACGATGCTCCACTTCGTTTTGTATTTGTTTCTCTGTCAGTCTGTCAGTCCGTCTGTCCGACTGTCTGTCTGTCCGCCCATCGTTGTCTCTGTGTGTGTGTCTGTTAATTTGATGGGAATTTTCGCAGCGGAAATGCTTGCCTGACGGACAGGAAGGGCATGAGACAAGCGGTAGGTGGTTGGGTAGGGTTGGGGTGGTTGTAGTTAGGTGGGTGGGCGGGGGGTGTTCTCGGGTTCGTTTGGGCAGCAGAACAACTGACACGTGCAAAGGTTAAACTGTTCATTGTGCTCTTAAAGGCGTTAAAACATAACGTAACTTGTGCTGACGATGTATGATAGTATGATAGTATATGTATGTATTGTTGCTCTCATAATAGTAGCGAAAGTGTTGCATACTTCAAGGTCAACATGTGTGGGTGGCTGGGTGAATAATACTAAAATTGAGATTACTTTTCACTTGGCTGCTTGGCATCATCTTTAGATTCTAAATGTATTCAAAGTCACACACATGCAAAATTTCACAGCCTCCATTTACGACCACAAACGTGTGCAAAGATGAGGCAACAAAAAGAAGCTGCCCCATGGCCGCGCCGCGCCCCTCCATTGCCGTTATTGTGCGCCCATCTGCCATTTTATTATGAAATTTCATTGTGTGTGTGTGTGTGTGTGTGTGTGCCCGAAATAGTATGCAATATATGTGTGTATGTGAAATATAAGGCTGCTCACTTGTTGTGTGCCACAAATTCTTGTCATAATTTTATCAAAAATATCTAAATGTTGGGGTGTCTATATACATGTGTGTGTGTATCGTGTCTATGTATACGTGTGAGAGTGTGTTTTATTATTTCTCAAGGTTGTGCGCTCTTGAAAACTTTTCAGGTGTATGTTTTGCGTGCGTGTGTGTGTGTGTGTGTGTGTGTGTGTATGTTTGTGTTAAATGTGTGCAAGTTTTTTATAGATCAAACATTCAGTTGGTTGGTTTTTTAGTTTACCTTGAACGCAGCAAGTATTTATTCGATAGGTGCGATAAAGTTTTCACAAATTGTTTTTTTCTTGTTGCTGTTGTTGTTGTTGTTTTGGGGGTGCTTTCGTAACAGTTGCTGCCTGTTGCACTGTGACCCGCGAGCTGCTTAACAGTTCAGTTGAGGCAGCAAACTCAAGACACAACACACACAGACACACACACAGCGGACTCACACAGGACACAGACAAGGATGCAAGAAGCGCGTGAAAGGCAAAGCAGCGCGCGATATTAAAAGCCTACAAAAATCGTTGTGGCGTCTGGGAAGGCTTCCCAGCAAATGTCGCTTCTACTGCTGCCTGCTGCCTGCTGGCTGGTGGCTTCTGCTGGTGCGGCTCACATGCGCATCCTGCGCAGGCGCACAATAACCAACGGGCGCGCGTATAACTGTAGCATAGTTAACAGCTGCTGGCTTCGCTGCCGGCGTCGCTGTCGGCGTCACAGCTGTTCCTCTCTGCCATGGCCGTAATGGCCGCTAGCGCTGGCGCTGGCCGAGGAGGCAAAGACTTTTTACAACTGCTGACGTAAATCAAAATGCACTTTACGCCGTGCGCCGCACCAACTGAAAAGCTTTGCTCGAAAGCTCACACTGCATTTACGCACTGCTGCATTTTGTACGAGCAGCTACACCCCAAACAGGTGAGAGCGAGCAGCAGAGGAGCGACAGAGAGAGAGAAAAGGCAAAAAGAGAGAGCGAAAAACGAGCCTTGCACACGGTCAAGGTCAACTTTTTTGCTTGTGTTGGTTCCTGGTTGGGTGGGTCGTGTGGGCTATGTGTGGGCTGCCTCCGTCAAAAGCTTTTGTCCAAAAAGCTTGTGCTTATAGCCTAAAAATATTCAAATTATGAACTCTTCGCTGCACAGGCGCTAAATCAGTTTTCATTTCTGATTAAAAAATAATATTTATGCAACGACAGGGCATTAATAAAATCTTTAATCCTTGTTAAAAATTAGTAATGTTGCTTGGTCACTAAGTTATTATTTATACTTAGTTATTTATTAATTAAATATATAAAAATAATTTATGGCATGTCCGTCTGACTGTCTTTGAGGCTGTAAGAGCTACAGAACACCAAATTATACCATAAATTATGTTAACCATTTTTGATAACAGCTCACTTGTATGGTAATTCAAATGTAACGTCTATTAAACGGCGCCCTTCTACTCGCTTCTCAAGAATTCAAGTGAGGTCTGCACATTACGCAGACTTTAGTTAACAGATAATGTGATTGTGTTGTGTTTTGTGTTGTTAAGAAAAGTGTTTCTCTGCTATCACACTGTTCCTAGGTAGGGCACTCATACTCTCTCTCTTTTTTAAAATACCTCTCTGCCTTACTATTCTCCGAGTCTCTCTCTCGTACTACTCTCTCTCTCTCTCGTACTATTCTCTCTCTCTCTCACTACTCTCTCGCTCCCATACTACTCTCTCGCTATTACTACTCTCTCGCTATTACTACTCTCTCGCTATTACTACTCTCTCTCTATCTTTTACTACTGTCTCTCTATCTCTCTTACTACTCTCTTTCTCTCTCGCTTACTATTCTCTCTCTCTCGAACTACTCTCTCTATCTCGTACTTCTCTCTCTATTACTACTCTCTCTATCTTACTACTCTCTTTCTCTCTCTTACTACTCTCTCTCTCTTACTACTCTCTCTCTCTTACTACTCTCTCCCTCTTACTTTCTTTCTTACTAATCTCTTACCGCTCTCTCTGTCTCTTGTTACTCTCTCTCTCTTACTACGCTTTCTCTCATACTCTCTTACCACTCTCTCTCTCTCTTGCTACTGTCTCTCTTGCTACTCTATCTTTTGCTACTCTCTCTCTTGCTACTCTCTCTCTCTTGCTACTCTCTCTCTTGCTCTCTCTCTTACTCTCACTCTCTTCTTAACTACTCTTTCTCTCACTCGCTCTCTGCCTCACTCTCTCTCTTTTTCACTCTCTCTCTCTCACTCTCTCTCTTTTTCACTCTCTCTCTTTTTCACTCTCTCTCACTCTCTCACTATCTCTCTCTCTCTCACTCTCTCTCTCTCACTCTCTCTCTCTCTCTCTCTCTCTCTCTCTATCACTCTCTCTCTCTCACTCTCTCTCTCTATGTTACTTCATTCTCTCTTTCACTCTCTCTCTTACTGTCTCTCTTTTTCTCCATATTTGTATATATAAATAAGAAAATTGTTGGTTGTTTAAAGTTCACTGGGTTTGGAACCAGTGTGCAATGTGCGTGCTTGTGCCGTCGACATCGGCAATTACGGGCGATAACAGGTAGTTGAGTGCTCAACGCATTCATTCGTATATATCTACATACATATTCGTGTAATATGACAGTAGTGGAAGATCCGCAGGCGGGGGGGGCGAACTAACGAATAAATGAAATGTTGTGGGCCTAAATCATTGCCTACTTACTAGCTGAAGAGGGGGGAGAGGGTGAGTATGCCACTCGCTGCCTCGTCAATTAAGTTAATGGCCAGCGTAAATTGTTGCTCTACTAGTGCCGCTTTCACTTCAGGTGTCAACGATTTCATTACGAGCATACTTTCTGGCCCAATGCCAATGTCAACTTGTAATGTTTGTTGCCTTTTATTACTATTGCAGTTGCAGTTGCAGCCTTGACCACGAATATTGATTTCCTGTAGCTGAACTGTGTGTCTCTGTGTGAGTGTCTGTGTGTGTCTGTCTATTCCGCTTGCCCCTTTTGAATAGCTAACTAGCTTCCTGAGCGCCCCGTTAACTGTTTCTAGACGCACAATTAAAAGTGCGTTTTTGTTGTTGTTGCCCCGTTTTGTGCTCAGTTGTTGTTGTTGTTTTTCCGTTTGGCTTTGGCCTTAAAGCCGCCCTCGTTGCTCTATGCCAAAACGTCGTATACGTAATGTGCTCGCTTTTGTTATTGCTGCTGTTGTTGTTGTTGTCTGGTCGGGCTTATAGATACATCTAAGTGAACGGCTAATGGGGGCTGACTGGATGGAGGGTAACTGTAAATGTGTCTCCGGGCTGGCGTGTGCGGCGTTTTGAATGAATGAGTGCGTGATTATGCGAAACCCCCCCCCAAAAGCACCGCCCCCACACACGACCAGGGGCAAGTCTAGAGTCTAGGGTATTGGCCACATGAAAGCGAAAACTGTAAATGAAATCGAAACCAAATACACGAGATACTACAATCCAATATCCAAATACGAAACTGGTTTCGAAAATTGTGTCACTGACTGGCTGGCGGGCATGGGCATGCCTGGGCTAACACGACTATCGGGCCAACAAATGACAACAACACCAACAACAATACTAACAAGCGCGGAAATGTTTAGTAGCGCAAAAAAAAAATTGCGGTAGCAACAACAAAAATCAATAACAATTACTTGACATTACTTGCGCGTAAGCGTAAAACACAAAACAAAAAACAAAAAAACATAATAAAAAAAAATACCAAAAACAAAAATACAAACAAAAAAACACCGCAACGAATTAATAATAAAAAAAAAATGCATAAAAAAATGTGCACACTCGAAAGTCAACGCATTTTTGTGGAAAATTACTGGGCAAGAGATTACATACGAGAGCGTACAAAAAAACAAAAAAACAAATATCAAAACTGAACAACTGAACATTAATTAGGAAGCATTTTCAAAGCCGTTTGCACGATGACAACATCTGATAAATCGATTTCAGTAGATATTGTATAGAACTTGCGAAAGTTGATTTCATAAATATGCATATTAATTTTCATTAATTTTCAATGATGCTCCTAATTAAGCTAATCGTTTTTTAACACGAACTGGTGAAAGTCTATTTTTTATTATTATCTAAAAATGTTCTAAAGGTTTCTTGCAAATTATTTAATTGGAAAGATCAGTCTCGAAAATAGACTAAGAAGTAGAAGGAATAATTAAGGGTAATAATTTAAGCGTTATCTTAATGTACTTTACTGATACCGCATATCCCTAATCGTAATCAGTTTCGCTTTGTTTCATTATTTGCTTCATTACTTCATTTGTCCTTTGTAGTCTTGTTGCTTTCATTTCCACTGTCTTATCCTTCATTAGTTAATTAAATTATATATATAGGTATTTGGGACTCACCTTTTTCTTGGTATTGAAGCCCAAAAAGGACAACTTGCGAACATTGTTCTCGCGGCCGCTGGCCGAACTGAAGCTCATTGTTGCGGCGTATCCTCACAGTTCAAAGGATTATTATCGCTATGGTGTAGGTTTTTTGTGTTGGGGTCTGCTGCTTATTTGATGATTTGTAGACGTCTGTACCAGGGCACTTGCATTGGGCAGTGTGTGAATTGACGCGTCCACTGCGGCAGCTCCAAGAATCTCGGCATTCGGTGTGACGGCTTCCAGCTGTCGGCGGAGGGTTTGGGCTGCAGAGATGATGGGGGGACGGGATAGAAGAGGATTCTCACTTAGAACGCAATTTCATTAATAAACAATAAAGTTGTGACTATGACTCTGACTCTGTGGTAAGCGGGCATCAATTGAGGCACTCACAAACACACACTTAATTCGAGCAATAAAATTGCGCGATGCGACTTAATTAAAGTCAAATGCCAGCAACACGCACAAGAGAAGGGGTTGGGGCGGGGCTTGGGGTTGATTCGAGCACGCGACTTTCGGCTGGGGTACCACTTGATCAATTTGCCGACTTGAACATTGGAAGGCGACAAGTCTTGAGATCTGAATGTGGTGGGAATGCTGATGACGGCGGCTTCTCTCTCAGATCGCCACTTAAAGCGCCCAAATGCAGTTTCGCTATTTCCAGTTGATTATATTTATTATTATTATTAGTTCTGTAATTAATCAATGGAGCCAAATGTGCGACTGACTCACTGCAACGCTAACCGACAACTGAGGCGCTGACAGTCGCAATAATATGCAAAAAATGTTGTAAATTTGTTGTGGGTGTTGCTTAAGTGGCTCATAGACAGGTGAGTGAACTGGTGCGTGTTGTTGGCTCCTTAAATTTAGTAGGCACCTTTTTTGTATTCAATTATTGAAATAGACGCGCTGTAGACGGATACGTATCCGTGCGTATCTATATAGGATACGAGATACAAGATACAAGTTACAAGTTACAAGATACTATCTACTACTAGATACGAAAGAAACTTAAACGCGAGGCGCGCTCAATGACAAACGAAAGCCGTGTGAACCTGTTGCGGTTGCGATGGCGCTGATTTATGCGACCTCCCGAGAACATTGACAGCCGAATGGGCCGCACGAGCGAAAGCCGAGCGCAGTTCGTGAAAACTGCCATGGGTGTTAATGAAAGAGTCGCGAGTATCGGGAATCGAGTGTGTGCAGACAATCCGACATGAGTCTCGTGCTTAGATAGTCGGCCTATATACATATATGTATATGTATATTGCCATCCTAGCCGCTATAGGATTTATTTTCGTATGCGACCAAATTCACAGTAGCTGTTGGGTTATGCAAGAAAAATGTGACCAACGGTTTGGCTTGTTTGCCAACCTGCGATAAAATTGATGAGTGTGTGTGTGTGTGTGTGTGTGTGTATGTGTGTTTATTATTTATCTAGAGTTGGCCCTGGATTAAACTTGAGCTATTGCACACACAGAAACTTTTAACATTTACTAACCTTGACAGCCGTGCTGTGAATTGCAATACTTATAAAACGATGTGTGGCATGATTTGACAGCAGTTATTAACTAATAGACTCCGTCTGATAGATTGCGCAAATAGTGAAAAGCGGAAAAGTGCTCGGCTACTTAGGCGGGAGTTATGTGGCTGATATAAATTAAAAGATACATTTTGAAAATTGAAAAGAGGTTTTAATAGCAATGCTTAGTATTCGGTAAGTCTTATAAACCATAGAAAATTAAATATCTCAAGGATTACTATATATTCACAGTGCTCATGTCCACATTGTTGTCATGATTTCTGATAAGAAATCTGAAGTTTTGTAGTGTTTCAACTTTAAATGCAGAATTATTATAGGTGTCAAGGCATGTCCAAAATGACCTCGGGATTGAAGATCGGTTGAGTTTTGGCAAAGTTATGGCTGTTGGAAGTCTTGAAAGGGTATTTTTGGGGACTTGGGAACTGCTCATGCCCACATTATTGTCATGATTTTTGACAGAAAATCAGAAATTTTTTAGTGTTGCAACTTTAACTGTAGAATTAATATAGGGGCTAAGACCTGTCTAAAATGACTTCGGGATTGAAAATCGGTTGAGTTTTGACAAAGTTATGGCTCTTGGAAGTTTTAGAAGGGTACTTTTAGGGACTCATGTTGACATTGTTGTCATGATTTCTGACAAGAAATCTGAAATTTTTGAAATATTTAAACTTTAAACGCAGAATTATTAAAGGGGTTAAGACATTTCCAAAACGACCTCGGGATTGAAAATCGGTTGAGTTTTGACAAAGTTATGGGATTTTGAAGTCTTGGAACGGCACTTTTAGAGATTTTAAAAATTTTCTTGGGAATCCCAAAGGTAAAAGCAGATGAATTTAATGAGTATATTCCTAAATCTGGTTAGCTTTGCCATAAACTAAGCTCAATTATCATCATAATTTATTTAATATACAGAAATATGATGAAATCGAAAGATTTGTGCGCAAGTAAAGCACCAAAGAAAGTGAACATTTAATATGAAATCTTGAAATACGAATCTCTAATTTTAAATAATTAGTGAGGCACTTCTATCAACATTCAAATCAAGATATATTTTGGCGCACTTATTAATCAAAGAATATTTTGCAGTACTCAATCTTATAAGACACACTCACATATACATAGTATGTATATAGTTTAAAGTGGTTTATTTATAAATTCGCTCAACTGATCAAATCGATCGCGTGACTCTTCGGGTCTGGCCAATTTGTTGCACGTAGCAAGCGGACGAAATAAATTTACACGTTTTATTGCTACACAGCAAGAAGCACAAAAGAGGCGCATGTTATCAAAAAAAAATTAGAGACAACTTATAAAAATAGTACTAATGATGGAGGGGGAGAGGTAGATGTAGAGGTAGAGGGAGGGGGGGCTGAGACAAACAAATAAATGAACGGCTAACGCACAGTGGCCATAAAGCAAAGGTGTTATAATTTAAACCAAAAGCAAATAAATTCACACCGGGCGCAAAGTAAAAACAAAAACAATCACAAAAAACCAGCGACAGGAGGTAAATAATAATATGAAGAGGAAGAGCCCCAAAATTAACGTGGTGATCAATTTTATGGGTTCATTAGCAGTTGCTGGCGAAAACGACACAAACGATCGATCGTTCAAGGGTCTTGACTTAATTTTGATTTAACTTATTGTTTGTATATGAATTGTGACGGCATTAGAAACTGTCTGACTCGGAATCTTATCACAAGGGTACAGTAAACATCCATTAGGCCGCCAAACTATCGAGAGATCGCTTATCGCTTGCGATTTGATATGCTTACAAATAATTTCAACAATTGACAGTAATGTATGGCATTTTGGCCAAACATAATAATATCTGCATAATTGTCTATGAGGTGTCCAGATATAGCCCAATTGTTATATGTAAAATCTATATCTATTTAGAAGTATGTACTTAAATCATTTCTAATAATAATAATACACACAACTAAATGGCAACAGCATTATTGATTTAATAAACGACTTATCAGCTGGCATTCCTGAGCAGAACTTTCAAGTGGAATATCTTCAAACGTTGATACATTTATCACGTACTCGCCTTATCGACGATGACGATAAACAACTCCAGATCTAGCCGGTTCTACACTCAGAAAAAATCTGTTTATATTTAGCTATATAACTTTAAAATCAAAATCTAAGAATGCTGGGTTTAAAGAACTTCGAATTTGTCGTACTTCCTGCACTGCTCTTGATTTTGAATAGTGTATAATACATCATCATGATATAATACACTCAGCTGAAACAGCTGCCACTCCAGTGAGTATTCGAAGTTGTTGCTGATCATGACCGACTGCGAGTGCAGCAGGCTTCAAGACTGAAGAACCGGTTTACGAATTGCAACAGTTAACAGACAGCTGCAACTGCAAACTGCAACTGCAACTGCCACAGCAACAGCAACTGACATTGAACTTGAAGCACCAGAGAGCAACAAAGAGAGACAGAGAGAGAGCGGGTTGCTGCACTATCATAGAGCGTATTTCCTGTGCTGCTGAACGTCATAAAAAAACTGGAACATTAAAATGTCAGTTTTAGAACCCCATGAATTATAATGCACTCAATTGGGGAATTAATGCAGACGCCGTCAATTACTTCCATTCAAGTGTGTCCATATATCATTCTCAAACAAATATTTAATTTTCCATAATTTGAAAGCTATTGCCTAATGACAGCCCTAAATCTTGTGAGTGGAATGAAATTTGCGATTAGACAAAATTTGATTTGCGGTTTGCCAAAAAAGTTTTTATACGTTGCTCGTCAGACAGTTAGCCATATCAATAGAAATAGGCTAAAAAAAAAGGTACGAGGGCTGTTTAGTGGGAGCTGATAAGTATTAAACTATATATAGTATTATATATGGTGCTGAGCAAGTTATTAAAAATAATGTTTAACTAGTTCCATAAATTATGCAATTTAATTTCATATTGTTATTGTCATAAAAAGTAAAAATAAATGGTAGTCGACTGCTGTTTAATGAGTAAAAATTAAAAGTAATCAAAAGATAGAAACCCATATAACGTATTTAAACAAGTTATGTTTTCTTGCTGCTGCAACCCTTTTTTAAAATATTTTAATAATGTACTAAGCACTTTTGCTACCCTTGTTACTGCCCTCTCTCTCTCACTCTCACTGCACAATTCGCGTTTCATAAATTATGCAATAGAATTGTGCTCTAGCTGTTGTTATTGTTGTTGTTGACCTAGCTTAATCGCAGTTGAAAGTATGTAGTTTCCATTTCCACTTGAATGGTAACCACTCGACTCTCCAGCAAAACTCGTTGGACTTGATGAAGGATTAATGGTCAGCCAGGCGAATATATACTACATATGTGGTTAAAGGTTCATAGCACTTGAAATCATCAAATATAAATAAACATTTGAAACGTATACGCTTCAGCGATTTTCCATATGGTTATACGAATGTTAAGAGTGCCATGAAAAGCAATTGCAACTGCAAATAAACATAGCAAACAGCAAATGGGAACAGCGAATTCTAATTGGACTACTGGTGACCAAAAACCAATGTCCAACTGATACAACTGACAGACGATCGATCGGTCGGTCGATCAGACGGGTTCTGACTAACCGTCGTAATCAATACCCTCGTCAGAGTTTGTTTATTTTAGTTTGCTTCCTCTCCTGCTTCTTTTTCTTCTTCTTCTTCTTTTGTTAAGATAAGCAAATTTCAAACTACAAACAATCAGCTGCTTTAATAAATATGAATTATAATTTCAGAGAAATTTTTAGCATATAGAAGCTCTGGGATTTTGCTTTAGGGGTTTACTGCCAGGGGGGTATATAGATGATATATCCAAAAAGTCCGTTGAACCAATGACTAATTGCCTATTTGATGAGTGTTGCTCTCCTTATATCTGTGATTACACAAGAACGGAAAAACACAATGAAATGTTTGCCTTATCAGTATATGACAGATCATATCAAGTTATTTAATGGAAATTGAATATGTGGCAATATGTTGTACAAAATTTCCGAACTGCAGTGATTAATACTTTGTACAAAGTAATTGGGAACATTTGTTTATTATTGTGTACCTAGGCTAACCAGAAAGTACTACCAGACATACATATTTACATCTGATTATTTACTAACAAATCTTTTTGTGTACTTATGTGAAGTATTGCATTACAATATGCCTACACTCAGAGAAAAAACGGCGTTCTAAATGCAAGTACAATAATTCTTTAATATTTTTCTATGAACAAATAATCTTTAATACTAATGTACAAATTTAAGGATTACAAAAAATTATGAATATCAGTCTCTGGCGTAGGTTCTTTGACCTTGCCCACTTTTGTACTTGATTTGAGTATTAAATTCTCTTCTTTTTTGCTTCTCTGAGTGTACTCTTACTTAATAGAACAGCATATTCCCACATCCCCCATCTATCCTATACTAGTGCAAAAAGCCAGCACATACTTTAAATTGCAGCCGTTGCAAATTCCGTGAACCGTGCACAGGAACAATAAATACTACTAGTCTGAAAAACAAAACATGAGCTTCCCCCCCCCCCCCCACCCCCCACAACTTGTGTAAACAAAACTGCAAAAACAACAACAATGGCGGCAACAACAACAACAATAGGAACAACTTTCGGCGTCATGATACATTTTGGTTAAATATCAGGAAAGAACAAAAAACTACACACAAGTCAAGATAAACAAATTCTAGTTACCATTGTTGTATATCGTTTAACGTATGAGGCGACACAGAGAGGGGCTGAGTGTAGGTGAGAGGTTAGGGGAGGGCGGGGGCAGTATAAGTGTGAGTAAGGCAGCCAAATTATTGAGCCATTACTCACGCAGCTGTAGCCGCAGTAAGTGCGAGAGGGAGCGAGAAGACCGAAAGAAAGGGTTCACCCTGTTTAAATACTCTCAAGTATTTTTGCATGGGCGTCAAAACAACAGCAATAACAGCAAGAACAACAACAAAAGCTGAAAGCCGCGGAAATTCACGTGCAGCTTAAAGCGCTACAAAACTTGCACGGTGCTGATAACGTTGACGTCGACGTCGACGTCGCTGCGGCACAAAAGAGTTGTTGCTATTGTGTTTTGTAGTACTTTTTGCATAAAGCAGCAGAGTGAGCGGGACAGGAATGGGGAATGTGGCAATGCTGACCAGGAGCAAAGAGTGTAACGTCGTAAACTATGTTTACTTTGCTTTTGAACAGTGAAACAAGCAAAAAAGAATGAAATGAAATAAAAGAAATGTAAGAAATGAATGGTCAATGGACAAGCGCCGCTTAAACTATGTAGAACCAGTTTCAAAGAGATAGAAACAAAGAGAGTCAGAGAGAGAGAAGCAGAACAGTAGCGGGCGCGGGAGAGAGATGGCAGGCACATGCTACAATTTTTGATCTTGATTTATTTTATTTATTTTTTTGACTTGTGTTTTTTGACGGCAGCCAATTACAAAAAGTCACACAATTTATTCTTTGACTTTATTTTTAGGTATTTTTCAAGTACAATACATAAATTGAGACTATTTGTTTTTCTTCAAAATTTGTACTCGAAATAAAAACAAGCGTCATAGCACCAGAGTCAAAATCCGGGCAGACAAGTTGAAATCTTGAAAATATTCCAATTTTTGAAAATTTGCACAAAAATAGCAGACACTACAACAACAACAACAACAACAACAGCAACAAAAAGAATAAGAAGAAGAAGAAGCACAGATTCACTCACGCAGAGTCGTAAAAGAAATATAATAATTGACACGTACTTTAAGAGCTCTCTTTTTTTACCTACCGGACGTTTTTTTTTTGTAGTTTTGGTGCAGCAACAATTTTACAGCTGCTCTTTGAAAATTTTCCACAACTTCATGGACCGCGGGGCGGGTGGTATGTGTGTATGTAACAACAAACAAATCGTTTTTAGTGTACCGAAAGAAACGCGTCGATAAAAACAACAGCAACACACAGAGACAGACGACAGACGACAAAAACCGACAATCGGCGATCGGAGACGTCGGCAACGGGAACGGGCGAAAAAAAAGACAAAACCAACACACACGCACACACACACACAGCGGTAAAGCAACAACACAACGTACGTATGTATGTACTATAGTCCGTATATCTTTTACAAATTAATTTTTTTTATATTTTTAATGATTTTTCGTATGCTTTTTAGGACTTTGATAGCGCAAAAACGACGCACGCGTCGCAAACTTGAACTTGACGACGGAACGGTTTTGTTGACTCTCGATCGGTGTCTTTCCGGTCGCACGTTTCTGAGCGTAATGATTTACTGTTCCTGTAGCAGCACGTTTTTAAACAGAGAGCAATCGACAGCAGCAACAGAAACAGCAACAGAAACAGCAGCGGCAGCAGCAGCAACAACAACAACATATTTTGGAACAGAGCGAGAGCGTTGTTGATGGAAAAATGATCATGTAGACTTGAAGATACCCTGCAGTAGACTTGGAGTCTATTACAGGTAAGTTTTTAAACAAGTTTTTCTTTAAGTTTAATCAGAACTTTAACAAACCTACTTGTAGTTATACAACAGATCAGCTTAAATGACTATTTAAAATTCAGTGAAAATTTGTAAATTCATTCAAAATTATGTAAGAATTTTAAAGACTTATAACATATTAATATGCATACAATATGCCTATATTAAGCGATTTTATCAATAATAAACAAAGAATAGAAAAGCATTATCAGTTACATACATGGAAACAGTTTAAAATGCTCCATTTATGTTATTGTAAGTATAGGGTATTGCAAACCATGCAACGGCTGTTGTGGAGAGCACGGCTGAGCGAGTATTACTTGCGAGAGCCACCCTCATTTGCCGATCGGGGCTCGCTCTCTCTCTCTCTCTTTCTTAATCTGCGCGCTCTCTATCTTGCTCTTGCACGCGCTGATTGCTGTGGGTTGAGCTGCTCTCTCTTGATAAGCTGAACGAGGATATCGAGTACCTTGTGGCAAGCAGCTGATGCGGTAACTGGGGCAGGTGCAACTGCCACCGCAAAGCCAACTGCATAATGCGCTTATCTATTAATAGCAACAACAACGTTTAATGGGCTCCAAAATATACAAATCGTTTAAGGATGGGGAGGTGGGAGAATCGGTGATTGAATGCTGTGAATGGGAATTGTTTGTGTAGCAATTGACACAATGCAAATTAGCTGATTTTGTTGCTCTAATTGATTGATTAGTGTGTTCACACACAAGGTGCGAAGTTCCATCATTTTGCCGCCGTATACATGTCGAATTATTTGTTACTCCCAAACACACACAATTTTAACTCTAAATTGGTTATAATAATGTCTTAAACAGCCACTTGAGGGTGTGTATTTCTACTGATAAAGTTGTCGAAAAAATTCCACAAACGTTAACAATAAAAAATAATAAAACTAAAAAATCTCTTTACTCATGTATACATTTTCTGATTAGCTGGGATTGATGACGTCAAAATCGTGTCCAATTTAAAAGTCATTTCAAATTCTATTGATGGTAACAATTTGTAACGTTCCGTTAATTGCCGCTAAATTCGCGAAATATTTTCTAATAAATTAACAATTTTTGATACCAGACATCTATTTTGATCGAGTGTTAATTTGTGTGTGATAATTGGGGAAATTTGCGGAAATTTCAACTAGAAGCTGATTAAGAAGCAAGTTTATATAGGCCTTCAATTAAATAGCCGACACGCGTATTTAAGCAATTAAAATTATATTAATTGATAAGGACAACAACAGCAACAAACAACAAAAACAAAATGTCAATTAGTCATGGCTAAATTTTTGTGAGGAGCAACATAAGGGTTAATTAGGCGACAGCCTCGTGCGCGCGAAAGATTATTATTATTATTTTTTTTTTGGCCTGCAGTAAAAGTATGCACTGGTTTTATTTATTTTTGCTGATCGCCTTCGATTTTTTTTTGATATTTTTTAAAAATGTGGTGCATACTTTTTTTTTGCGATGCAGTTGTTTTTTAAAAAACGCTGTTAAATCGTTAAAAACCGTTTTAAAATTTTTTAAAATTTTTTTTTTGATAAAAATGGCAAATTTTAAAATTTCGGATTTTAAAAGTTTTTTTTTTTTTTTTAATTTTTTTTTTCACTTGTTTGCCTGGGGAAATTTTGGTAAGGGTGTCCCTCCCCCCTTATGCTTTTTTCGCCAAAATATTTGAAAAAACTTAACTTGAAATGTGATAAGAGCGAGCCTGCAATAAAAATTCACTCAAAAGCTTGAGCGCTTTTTGTGGAGTGCTGTGGTGAAAAGCTCTGCGCTAACAGTGTCCCAAAAGCTGTTGTTGCTCTGCCGCAGCTCCTGTTGCTGCTGGCTATTTGGCTGTTGTCCTGTTTGTCCTGGCTGTCCTGTTGTCCTGTTTGTTGTTCGCGCCTTAAGCAAGCACTACAACTTCATTTTTATCATTTGATTTACCTGCTCAACTTGTACAAAGCGCACTTCCGTCGTCGTTACCCAAAAGCGGAATTTTTCTTACCTTTGTAGCGACCTTTTTTCTCTTTTCTTTGAGTGGGTGGGTGGGGGGGGGGGGTGGGGTTGGGATATCCCTTTTGGTTCATCTAACTATGTGCAACTATCTATTTTCAATTTCCCCGCATGGCTGCTGCTGGCACTGTCAGCTAATGGGGGGCAGGGGTGAGCTGGGGTGGCTACCCAGCGAGCCCATATAAAACGGAAATGGAAGTTTTGTAAATGTTTTCCTTTGTGTTTCTTTTCAGTTGCTCTCTCTATGTACACACACACATGCCTGTTTCTCTGTCTGTCTGTCTCTCTGTCTGTCCGTCGCACAGCAATAACAGCAAACACTAACACTTACGCAATACGATGCCTTTGAAAGATGAGCGCTCTGCCAAATGGGTGGCAACAACAACAATAACGGGACAACAGGAGCAGCATATGGCAAAAAGGACCTGCACTTTAGTTTTTCGACTTGCAAGTGTTGCTGCTTGTTGCCGGTTGTTGCTGGTTGTTGCTGGTTGTTAATGTTGCTGTTGCTGTGCGAGTTGTTGCTTTTTATGGCACTTGACGCTCTGCCAAACCAAACCAAGCCAAGCCATTTGGCGGGCAACTAGTTCCTGCCCCCCCCCCCACCCTCTTCAACTCCCTCCCTGCTTATTTTACACTCTTTTGAGTTGGGGTTTTGGGGTTTAGCACCTTTTGGCCAGTTAGTTCATCGTCTGGAATTTCATTTGGTTTGCTTGCGCTCTATGCCTGCAAGATAAGAAAATTCCATTTTAATGGTAGCTGCAACAGTTATGCGTATTGATAAATGTGCGACAATGCGAGTGCCTTAACTTTTCATGGGCACTGTGAAAAACAAAAGAAACAGTCACACTGAAAGAAACACGAGTAGATAGCAATAAAAAAGTTAAATATTCGAAATAAGAATAAAACAAATGGAAATTATTATGGAAAAATCTTACAATCTTACATTTTTACATAGTTTTTAAAGCTGTTGTGCATGAAATTTGTAATTGAACCAATTTGTGTCTTTTATTTTCCACCAACTAAACTTTTTCGAATGACAGACTGAACATTTAGAAACTTTTTTATTTTTGTTGTGACCTCAATAATACCTGTTCCTTCTAAATAAATTATTTCTGCTAATAAATGTAAATAATATTGTTATTTTAATTAGTTTTATAGAATTTAATTATATATTTTACGCCATAAAATAACTATTTGAATTTAATAACACTTCAATTTTGTACAGTGCAGAAGCAGTGCATTATCAGCTAACGAAAGCTCTCGGCTCTCAGTTTTACGCTCAGCTGCTCAGCTGCTGCTCACCTGCTGTTCGAAGCTTTTGCGCTCGAAGCTTTCTCACTTGGCGCGGCGATCGCTTCTAAGGTGCTCGCGACATGCGTAGCTTCCCCCCTGCGTTCAGTTGCCGTTGACGCTTTTGGCTAATAATAATAACAAATATGACGCCAGCGTGAGTCAAACAAAAGTTATAAAACCCAATACCGATAAAAAAAAAAAAACGGAATTTAATCAAGGTCAGAGCCAGTTGGAAAATTAAAGCAAAAAGCAGTTAAAGCAACGGTAGAACCCAAAGTGCAGTTGAGAAATAAAAGTGCTGGGAAGCTGGCTTTGAGTCCACTCGACAATTGCTCAGAACGCTCGACAAATTGCAGCAAGCACTCGAGAATCGCAATTTAATTACGCGCTGCAAAAACACACAAACAACAAATATAATAAAAAGTAAACCAAAAGCCAGTGATAAGATAATAGAAAACAGAAACCAAAAGGTGAGTTTTGCATCTTATAACTTACTAAGCTGATACCACTACACAAGTTGCCAGCCAGACAAGTCATGCTAGAGATCTAGAGTAAACATATATACATATATATATATAATACATATGTACATATATTGTATATACACTTGTATTTGTAGTGTCGATTTCTATGTTATTGTTGCCGCTTACTGTTGTTATTGTTGTTCGCGCTTCAGTTGACGCGTGCACATACATTTGCCACACACTGTTATATCGCACAGTTATGCATATTAAGTATCTGGGCCCGTTTGTAATACCCAAACGCAGGCAGCATTTGCATGCCAAGGCGTTGAGACTGAAGTGGCCAAAAGCCGCTTACCAAACATGGCTAAATCACTACGGCCAAGTGAATGGTGAATGGTGAATGGGTGGGTGCTTCTAATTGTGCAAAATAAGAATGCGAGCAACTGCTTCAGCGGCATACAAATTGGCCACAGCAGCAAATGTTAAGCATACGACGCGTATGCAAAGCCACTGAAGCAGGAACTCGGCAACAAATATACAGTTATGATAATTCTATGTATGTACATATAAACACTCTGAGAAAATTGGTATTCAAACTGAATTCAATCATTTAAAATCAAGATAAAACTTTTACGTAATTTTCGCAAATATTTTAAATTATATGTAATTAAATTTCATTCTGTTCTCAAAGAGAAAAAAACTTGCTTGACTTGAAACTTAGTGAATAAACTCTTTCTACAACCGCCTCAGCTAGAAACCTCACATTTGCCAACTACACGTATTTTTTGCTCAGTGTATGTTTATATATGCATGTATTTAATATTCCATAATGCCAAATCGTCATGGTGTCCAAAGTATTTCATAATGCAATAGAAAATCTATTTGCATTTTGTTTTGTGAATAATTATGATTTATGTTATCTATAAATAATTTGACAGTACTCAAAAACCAGTTGTGATTTGTATTGATTTGTTCCGCTATTAGCCAAAATCATGCAAATAAATTGCCATAAGCCTATCAAAATTGAGTGCTTAGCAAAGGATTTAATTTCTATGAAATATATTTGTTAATATTTGCTTGAAGAACTTAAATATTTAATATTCAAAGCAGGCTTGGAAATATTATGCATATTAAGAGCTATGCAAAGACTTGAGCTTTAAAGAGTTTGAAAGCGAGTGTGGCTGGGGTGTTGGAGGGGAGGGGTAGTTAAGCATTGACATACGCTGCAATTGCGTAATTACTATGTGCATATACATATATGTGTATATACATACATACATACATACATATATTCCATATATGGTGCGCTAGCTGCTGCTGATGTTTATATAAAGAATATTCAAAGTACGCAAATTGGCAAGCAAACGTCTGGAGTTGGGCTTCAACCACACCAAGCAACAACAACAACAACAACAATTTGCAATTATGTAGCTTGATTATGGAGCTTGTCAATTGCGTGTAGTTTGCACGCTCGGCTGGCGAGAGTCGTTAAACAAAAATGACTAAAACATTGCCAAAGACCAACAATAAACGCAAAAATAGTAATTAAGTAAACGCAATTGAAATACATAAAGGTCTTTTCTGCCTTGAAATACTCACACACACACACACACACACTCACACATTCAGTTGCTGTTGAACTACTTGAAACATATGCATTCATATTTTATCATTTATTCACAGCATGCAAATGATTAGAGTTCAAATGACAGTTGAATATCTATTATTATTAGATGCACTCAACTAAATAAATGCGCCTTTAAGTCATTTGTCATTCGTCATTTGTCAGCTGCGAGCTGTTCTATAATTTCAATATCAAATGGCTTGGAGTTCTCCAGAATAGCTCAACTTTCGCTCACTTAGCTGCAAGCTTATCAAAGAATATACGAATTAAATTATTATACAAAATTTCCATAATTATGATGACATAATGTGTAATTATCTGCTAATTTTGGTAGTCTTGCGTAATAGGTAATTTGCTGAAATGTATTTAACAAGCGTAGCTTAAATTTTGGCAAACAAAAAAGTTTGATGGAAAATGAAGATTTTATTTAAAAACATTTGGTATATTAATCTAGCAAAGTGAAACATCTGCTTGGCTTAACGCAAACGCAAATTTAAACTCATGTTGTGCTTAACCCACATAAACCAAAATGCAAATATAATACAATTTCTTAAAGTTTATTTGCTTGCATACAAAATGGATACTTGCTGCATATATCAAGAACCCACAACACATTATGATGATTCATTGAACTATCAATAGCATTCAATTCGCCTGGCCATCCTCATTCATATTCCCATCACTCTCTCTCTCTCTCTGTCTCTTATTGGCATGCATTCATCTGCCGGCATTTGGCTGCAGTTTTGGCCACTTGCAGCTGCATTGCGTATACGCCGCATAGTCCGGCGCATCCTTTTGCTGCTGCTTTCTACTATTAACGTGCTCATTTTCACATTTTGCAAACGAAGTTGCTTCCTTTTTTGCAGCAGTTTTGCGTGAATTGTCCGAATAGACAAAGCAGCAAAAAAAAAAAGGAAAATATATGAAAATTTATGATGACAAAACCCGTCGACGAAACTTTCAACGCCAGCTGCAAAGATTTGCGGGCCAACAATAACAACCAAAAAAAATGAAGGAAAATAGAAAATAGAAAATAGAAAAGAGTAGCAAGTAAAAATATACATTTTTTATGCGACGAGTTTATCGTAGTTCTCGCTGGATGTGCACACAGCCAGCGTCTATGCATGCCGATTTATACATACCAATGTATGTATGATGTATGTATATACATACCATATATATGTACATATAGTAGTCGCCTGATGATGAGGAGTCGCAGCAGTCGGCAGCTTTCAATATTCGCACAGCTTTGAGCCGACTTTTTCCATTTCCCAGTGTCATTTTTGAAAAATTGATTTATGGCCAATAGTGCGCGGGTGTTGCTGCTTTCTTGTTGTTGTTGTTGTTGTTGTTGTTGTTGCTTGTGCAATCCCAAAGCGGCACAAAAACCTATCAAGTGTCCGACTTTGTTGTTGTTTATCCTCTCTCCGTGTGTGTGTGTGTGTGTGTGCAGAAATATTTTGGTTGAGGCTTTGCGCCAGTCGCCATTTTTAACTATAAGTTTGCCTCAATAACGGAAATAGATCACTTTTTTAACCATAGGCACAAAACACTGTGCTTAAAGCCAACAAAAAGATTTGGCTTTAAGCAACACATTTGCGCAATTGTTGTTGGAAATGTGTGTCCGCAGCAGGCAGAATGAGCCGTCAATTAAAACGCATCAAGTTCCATGCACAACAGACAATGAGCATACCAAATTAAAGCTGCCTCGTCCTGCAGATATCCTGTAAAATAAACTAGAACTACTACAAGCAATTTGCTTTTAAATTAAACATTATTTTCATTGCTACATTCACATAAAATGAAAGAAATAAATATTTTAATTTGTTTATGAGTTGTTTTTTAGCTGCAAGCAATATTTTATATAAATATTTCAAACTATAAATTGAATCAAATGACAAAAAAACATTTGTGTTTCACTTGAAGTTTGTCTGTTAGTAAATTGTTGCTTTACAACTGGTAACAAAACTCTAGAGTCTAGAGAATTGCAGCCAACTAAAAAGAGATTGCTGTGGCAACTATCAAATTTAATTGGCTTGAAATTATGCTTCTGTGTAAAAGTATTTGGCAAGTTTATTATATGAACAGCTGCTAGACAGTTCAAATACCCTGTGTAGGCCATGTTTATTGGGTATAATAGCAGCCACAACATGTGCTGTGCAACAACAACAGCAACAACAATAACAACAAGCAGAGCCACAGCAAACAAGAACAAAAAACGTTTACAAAAGCAATTGCTCATTTTTGCACATTTTCCGCGCCATGGAAATGCATTCTCCCCAGCCCAAACCCCAACCAATCTTCCCCACCCCCCTCCCCCCGCGCGTTCATGAATAAAAAAAAAAAGAATTTCGTTCGACTGTTGCCACAAGCCAGCTCTTTGCAAACACCCCCCCACCCAGCCCCCCCCCCCCCTCGCCACTGGCTGCACCCCGCTTTGTGGCAAGGCAACCAGACAGTTATGGCTGCCTTGCAGTGTAGCACAATAATTAAGCGTTGACTTGTTCAATTACCAAAATGCAATTGCTTTTAACCACGCAACGTCGGACTTGGCCATTTTCGACAGAGTTGCCACCTTAAGCGCATTTCTGCAGCAATGAGTATTTACTGTAGTTGCGGTAACTTTACTGCCTGTTGTTCTCATCGTTGTTGTTGTTGTTGTTGTTCATTTGCATGCGAAATGCAAAAAGTTGGACTTGCATCTTAGGGCAAACTTTTAGTTTGACGCCTTGTATTAAAACTGTCAGCAAACTGTTGGCCGCGTGTTTTAATCATCGCAAACTTTTCACAGCCAACAGACGAGGGACGAGAGACGAGCGCCTAGTTGACGAAAGGACTCGTCGCCGAAGTCGTTGTTCATTTAGGCCGCAATTGAAATGCATGGTCGAATGTTGTAAGCGTGCAGCTGTTGCATGCCACATCGATTTGCCACGGCCATCAGCAATGGTAACGGTAATGGTAATGGGCATTGTTATGCTTATGCATGAGCTACGTGCCACACACACACACACACACACACACACAGACACACACACGTGTCCTTGCAGCAAGGCGGCATCCACGTCGATTAAGCCACAGAGAGAGAGATAGACAGAGGCAGCCTGAAGTTGCCGGCCTGCCTGCCACAGAAGTTGGAGGCACGCTTACGCTTACGCTTATTTATGCGCATAATTACTCGATTTGCCGATTTACATATGCGACCGACCGACCAACCGACCAATCGCAGCCAAAAGGATTTGCTCGCATACAAAGTGGCCGCATTAAATTGTGGCTTAAATTGCAACTGCAACTCTCAAGCTAACTGAATTGCCTCATTATGTTGCATAGAACGCACCAAATAAAAACTTGGCACTTAACACAAAAGCGCCACGTACTCAACCATCCCCACCCCTCCCGCCTCCCTCCTCCGCTCCCCCGGTGGCAGTTAGTCAGCGGTCCAGCGGTACAGCGGGTCAGTCACTAAGGCAGCAAAAACAAGCAAGAAGTGCTCAAGGTCATGTGTGCCCGACTAGCATATACCCATGCATTTCGACCAACAATTTGTAGTATTAATTAAAAGGTCAAGACCATTCCAAAATGACCTCGGGATTGAAGAACGGTTGAGTTTTGACAAAGTTATGGTCCTGGGAAATTGTTAAACCGTTCCTACACGCATTTTCTGAGGTAAGAATTTTAGCATGAATTCCTTCTGCCTGTTACATAATTTACTCAACTTCATGATACCTTTTCACCCAATACTAATGGGTACAGGGTATTAAGGGGGCGTGCCAGTGAAATTTATGCGGCACAAAGCCGCGTGGCAAATGTGAGTAAGCCAAACGACATAAGCAGGCATAAACAGTGCAACTACAACAGCAGCTACCCCTGCACAACTATCCTACCCTCTCCCTATCCCTGTCCCTATCCGTATTCCTTTTCACACTATTCTATATCACCCAACCACCCACACAGCGACGACTGTGGGTGTAAATTTTGTTATGCGGCAAATGCGCCATAAAGCTGGCAGCCAGGATCAGGATGCGTCCTCCCAAAGGCATCTACTTACATTTGCCTTACTCTCTCTCCCTACCCCCTCTCCCTCTCTCTCACTCACTCTCTGTGTGTGTGTGCGTCTTTTTTTGCTGCTGTTATTGTGGTGCGCTTTTGGGAGCTGCTGCATGCGCCACTCTAATAAAATTTAATAAAAAACGTGTTGCCTCGCATAATGCATCGACAAAGAGCCGCGCGCTTTTACATTCCGCAAAAAGGATGTTGGCAAAAAAATCTAGTAAAGCTTAATATTGATTACTACGTTATATAGTAGCTGCATTTCAGATTGCCAATTACTTCATGTAATTGAAAATCTATGTTACATTTTATCGTAAGCTACTTTGAATTTAGGTAAACTTTAAAGTGAAAAAATTAATAATAAATAACTCGATTTATTTATTTCTTTGAAAATATTTTAGTTGAGGCTACTACTTTATTATTTTTAAAGTTTCATACATAAAACTTAAGCATTGTGTTAGAATTAGTTAGGATCGCTGATTGGAGGAATTCCTTGACGAGTTTAAAAAGTTTCCAAACTACAAAGTTTCCCCTTATGCTTTTTTCAACAAAAAAATTCCTAAATTTTATTCTTTCAAAAATTCATAAACTCGAGATGTAGATTCAAACTAAATGCCAAATAATGATCAAAATGGCCTCAAGCTTGACAATCGGTTAAAATGAAAAATCAATTTTTGTAAGGGTCCCCCCTTATGCTTTTTTCGCAAAAATATTTGAAAAAATTTAACTTTCAATAATGCAAAAACTTGAAATGTAGAATGGATATATGGAACAAACCATGAACAAAATGGCCTCAAGCTTGACAATCGGTTCAGTTTTGACCAAGTTATGGGCGTTTGAAGTCTAGTAAGGGCATTTGTGGACCAATCAGGGCGTTTACAAGACAATTTTTTTTGTCATTTTGGCATGATTTTTGACAGAAAAATTAAACACCTCAGAATCAATTTTCCAATAGTTTTTTGTACTAATTTTGACACCCACAATCGATTAAAAAAAGAATTTCAAGAATCTATTTTTTGAAAAATCAATTTTTGTAAGGGTCCCCCCTTATGCTTTTTTCGCAAAAATATTTGAAAAAAATTTAACTTTCAATAATGCAAAAACTTGAAATGTAGAATGGATATATAGAACAAACCATGAACAAAATGGCCTCAAGCTTGACAATCGGTTCAGTTTTGACCAAGTTATGGGCGTTTGAAGTCTAGGAAGGCCATATGTGGACCAATCAGGGCGTTTACAAGACAATTTTTTTTGTCATTTTGGCATGATTTTTGACAGAAAAATTAAACACCTCAGAATCAATTTTCCAATAGTTTTTTGTACTAATTTTGACACCCACAATCGATTAAAAAAAGAATTTCAAGAATCTATTTTTTGAAAAATCAATTTTTGTAAGGGTCCCCCCTTATGCTTTTTTCGCAAAAATATTTGAAAAAATTTAACTTTCAATAATGCAAAAACTTGAAATGTAGAATGGATATATAGAACAAACCATGAACAAAATGGCCTCAAGCTTGACAATCGGTTCAGTTTTGACCAAGTTATGGGCGTTTGAAGTCTAGGAAGGCCATATGTGGACCAATCAGGGCGTTTACAAGACAATTTTTTTTGTCATTTTGGCATGATTTTTGACAGAAAAATGAAACACCTCAGAATCAATTTTCCAATAGTTTTTTGTACTAATTTTGACACCCACAATCGATTAAAAAAAGAATTTCAAGAATCTATTTTTTGAAAAATCAATTTTTGTAAGGGTCCCCCCTTATGCTTTTTTCGCAAAAATATTTGAAAAAATTTATCTTTCAATAATGCAAAAACTTGAAATGTAGAATGGATATATACAACAAACCATGTACAAAATGGCCTCAAGCTTGACAATCGGTTCAGTTTTGACCAAGTTATGGGCGTTTGAAGTCTAGGAAGGGCATTTGTGGACCAATCAGGGCGTTTACAAGACAATTTTTTTTGTCATTTTGGCATGATTTTTGACAGAAAAATGAAACACCTCAGAATCAATTTTCCAATAGTTTTTTGTACTAATTTTGACACCCACAATCGATTAAAAAAAGAATTTCAAGAATCTATTTTTTGAAAAATCAATTTTTGTAAGGGTCCCCCCTTATGCTTTTTTCGCAAAAATATTTGAAAAAATTTAACTTTCAATAATGCAAAAACTTGAAATGTAGAATGGATATATAGAACAAACCATGAACAAAATGGCCTCAAGCTTGACAATCGGTTCAGTTTTGACCAAGTTATGGGCGTTTGAAGTCTAGGAAGGCCATATGTGGACCAATCAGGGCGTTTACAAGACAATTTTTTTTGTCATTTTGGCATGATTTTTGACAGAAAAATGAAACACCTCAGAATCAATTTTCCAATAGTTTTTTGTACTAATTTTGACACCCACAATCGATTAAAAAAAGAATTTCAAGAATCTATTTTTTGAAAAATCAATTTTTGTAAGGGTCCCCCCTTATGCTTTTTTCGCAAAAATATTTGAAAAAATTTAACTTTCAATAATGCAAAAACTTGAAATGTAGAATGGATATATAGAACAAACCATGAACAAAATGGCCTCAAGCTTGACAATCGGTTCAGTTTTGACCAAGTTATGGGCGTTTGAAGTCTAGGAAGGCCATATGTGGACCAATCAGGGCGTTTACAAGACAATTTTTTTTGTCATTTTGGCATGATTTTTGACAGAAAAATGAAACACCTCAGAATCAATTTTCCAATAGTTTTTTGTACTAATTTTGACACCCACAATCGATTAAAAAAAGAATTTCAAGAATCTATTTTTTGAAAAATCAATTTTTGTAAGGGTCCCCCCTTATGCTTTTTTCGCAAAAATATTTGAAAAAATTTAACTTTCAATAATGCAAAAACTTGAAATGTAGAATGGATATATAGAACAAACCATGAACAAAATGGCCTCAAGCTTGACAATCGGTTCAGTTTTGACCAAGTTATGGGCGTTTGAAGTCTAGGAAGGCCATTTGTGGACCAATCAGTGCGTTTACAAGACAATTTTTTTTGTCATTTTGGCATGATTTTTGACAGAAAAATGAAACACCTCAGAATCAATTTTCCAATAGTTTTTTGTACTAATTTTGACACCCACAATCGATTTAAAAAAGAATTTCAAGAATCTATTTTTTGAAAAATCAATTTTTGTAAGGGTCCCCCCTTATGCTTTTTTCGCAAAAATATTTGAAAAAATTTAACTTTCAATAATGCAAAAACTTGAAATGTAGAATGGATATATAGAACAAACCATGAACAAAATGGCCTCAAGCTTGACAATCGGTTCAGTTTTGACCAAGTTATGGGCGTTTGAAGTCTAGGAAGGCCATATGTGGACCAATCAGGGCGTTTACAAGACAATTTTTTTTGTCATTTTGGCATGATTTTTGACAGAAAAATGAAACACCTCAGAATCAATTTTCCAATAGTTTTTTGTACTAATTTTGACACCCACAATCGATTAAAAAAAGAATTTCAAGAATCTATTTTTTGAAAAATCAATTTTTGTAAGGGTCCCCCCTTATGCTTTTTTCGCAAAAATATTTGAAAAAATTTAACTTTCAATAATGCAAAAACTTGAAATGTAGAATGGATATATAGAACAAACCATGAACAAAATGGCCTCAAGCTTGACAATCGGTTCAGTTTTGACCAAGTTATGGGCGTTTGAAGTCTAGGAAGGCCATATGTGGACCAATCAGGGCGTTTACAAGACAATTTTTTTTGTCATTTTGGCATGATTTTTGACAGAAAAATGAAACACCTCAGAATCAATTTTCCAATAGTTTTTTGTACTAATTTTGACACCCACAATCGATTAAAAAAAGAATTTCAAGAATCTATTTTTTGAAAAATCAATTTTTGTAAGGGTCCCCCCTTATGCTTTTTTCGCAAAAATATTTGAAAAAATTTATCTTTCAATAATGCAAAAACTTGAAATGTAGAATGGATATATACAACAAACCATGTACAAAATGGCCTCAAGCTTGACAATCGGTTCAGTTTTGACCAAGTTATGGGCGTTTGAAGTCTAGGAAGGGCATTTGTGGACCAATCAGGGCGTTTACAAGACAATTTTTTTTGTCATTTTGGCATGATTTTTGACAGAAAAATGAAACACCTCAGAATCAATTTTCCAATAGTTTTTTGTACTAATTTTGACACCCACAATCGATTAAAAAAAGAATTTCAAGAATCTATTTTTTGAAAAATCAATTTTTGTAAGGGTCCCCCCTTATGCTTTTTTCGCAAAAATATTTGAAAAAATTTAACTTTCAATAATGCAAAAACTTGAAATGTAGAATGGATATATAGAACAAACCATGAACAAAATGGCCTCAAGCTTGACAATCGGTTCAGTTTTGACCAAGTTATGGGCGTTTGAAGTCTAGGAAGGCCATATGTGGACCAATCAGGGCGTTTACAAGACAATTTTTTTTGTCATTTTGGCATGATTTTTGACAGAAAAATGAAACACCTCAGAATCAATTTTCCAATAGTTTTTTGTACTAATTTTGACACCCACAATCGATTAAAAAAAGAATTTCAAGAATCTATTTTTTGAAAAATCAATTTTTGTAAGGGTCCCCCCTTATGCTTTTTTCGCAAAAATATTTGAAAAAATTTAACTTTCAATAATGCAAAAACTTGAAATGTAGAATGGATATATAGAACAAACCATGAACAAAATGGCCTCAAGCTTGACAATCGGTTCAGTTTTGACCAAGTTATGGGCGTTTGAAGTCTAGGAAGGCCATATGTGGACCAATCAGGGCGTTTACAAGACAATTTTTTTTGTCATTTTGGCATGATTTTTGACAGAAAAATGAAACACCTCAGAATCAATTTTCCAATAGTTTTTTGTACTAATTTTGACACCCACAATCGATTAAAAAAAGAATTTCAAGAATCTATTTTTTGAAAAATCAATTTTTGTAAGGGTCCCCCCTTATGCTTTTTTCGCAAAAATATTTGAAAAAATTTAACTTTCAATAATGCAAAAACTTGAAATGTAGAATGGATATATAGAACAAACCATGAACAAAATGGCCTCAAGCTTGACAATCGGTTCAGTTTTGACCAAGTTATGGGCGTTTGAAGTCTAGGAAGGCCATATGTGGACCAATCAGGGCGTTTACAAGACAATTTTTTTTGTCATTTTGGCATGATTTTTGACAGAAAAATGAAACACCTCAGAATCAATTTTCCAATAGTTTTTTGTACTAATTTTGACACCCACAATCGATTAAAAAAAGAATTTCAAGAATCTATTTTTTGAAAAATCAATTTTTGTAAGGGTCCCCCCTTATGCTTTTTTCGCAAAAATATTTGAAAAAATTTATCTTTCAATAATGCAAAAACTTGAAATGTAGAATGGATATATACAACAAACCATGTACAAAATGGCATCAAGCTTGACAATCGGTTCAGTTTTGACCAAGTTATGGGCGTTTGAAGTCTAGGAAGGGCATTTGTGGACCAATCAGGGCGTTTACAAGACAATTTTTTTTGTCATTTTGGCATGATTTTTGACAGAAAAATGAAACACCTCAGAATCAATTTTCCAATAGTTTTTTGTACTAATTTTGACACCCACAATCGATTAAAAAAAGAATTTCAAGAATCTATTTTTTGAAAAATCAATTTTTGTAAGGGTCCCCCCTTATGCTTTTTTCGCAAAAATATTTGAAAAAATTTAACTTTCAATAATGCAAAAACTTGAAATGTAGAATGGATATATAGAACAAACCATGAACAAAATGGCCTCAAGCTTGACAATCGGTTCAGTTTTGACCAAGTTATGGGCGTTTGAAGTCTAGGAAGGCCATATGTGGACCAATCAGGGCGTTTACAAGACAATTTTTTTTGTCATTTTGGCATGATTTTTGACAGAAAAATGAAACACCTCAGAATCAATTTTCCAATAGTTTTTTGTACTAATTTTGACACCCACAATCGATTAAAAAAAGAATTTCAAGAATCTATTTTTTGAAAAATCAATTTTTGTAAGGGTCCCCCCTTATGCTTTTTTAGCAAAAATATTTGAAAAAATTTATCTTTCAATAATGCAAAAACTTGAAATGTAGAATGGATATATACAACAAACCATGTACAAAATGGCCTCAAGCTTGACAATCGGTTCAGTTTTGACCAAGTTATGGGCGTTTGAAGTCTAGGAAGGGCATTTGTGGACCAATCAGGGCGTTTACAAGACAATTTTTTTTGTCATTTTGGCATGATTTTTGACAGAAAAATGAAACACCTCAGAATCAATTTTCCAATAGTTTTTTGTACTAATTTTGACACCCACAATCGATTAAAAAAAGAATTTCAAGAATCTATTTTTTGAAAAATCAATTTTTGTAAGGGTCCCCCCTTATGCTTTTTTCGCAAAAATATTTGAAAAAATTTAACTTTCAATAATGCAAAAACTTGAAATGTAGAATGGATATATAGAACAAACCATGAACAAAATGGCCTCAAGCTTGACAATCGGTTCAGTTTTGACCAAGTTATGGGCGTTTGAAGTCTAGGAAGGCCATATGTGGACCAATCAGGGCGTTTACAAGACAATTTTTTTTGTCATTTTGGCATGATTTTTGACAGAAAAATGAAACACCTCAGAATCAATTTTCCAATAGTTTTTTGTACTAATTTTGACACCCACAATCGATTAAAAAAAGAATTTCAAGAATCTATTTTTTGAAAAATCAATTTTTGTAAGGGTCCCCCCTTATGCTTTTTTCGCAAAAATATTTGAAAAAATTTATCTTTCAATAATGCAAAAACTTGAAATGTAGAATGGATATATACAACAAACCATGTACAAAATGGCATCAAGCTTGACAATCGGTTCAGTTTTGACCAAGTTATGGGCGTTTGAAGTCTAGGAAGGGCATTTGTGGACCAATCAGGGCGTTTACAAGACAATTTTTTTTGTCATTTTGGCATGATTTTTGACAGAAAAATGAAACACCTCAGAATCAATTTTCCAATAGTTTTTTGTACTAATTTTGACACCCACAATCGATTAAAAAAAGAATTTCAAGAATCTATTTTTTGAAAAATCAATTTTTGTAAGGGTCCCCCCTTATGCTTTTTTCGCAAAAATATTTGAAAAAATTTAACTTTCAATAATGCAAAAACTTGAAATGTAGAATGGATATATAGAACAAACCATGAACAAAATGGCCTCAAGCTTGACAATCGGTTCAGTTTTGACCAAGTTATGGGCGTTTGAAGTCTAGGAAGGCCATATGTGGACCAATCAGGGCGTTTACAAGACAATTTTTTTTGTCATTTTGGCATGATTTTTGACAGAAAAATGAAACACCTCAGAATCAATTTTCCAATAGTTTTTTGTACTAATTTTGACACCCACAATCGATTAAAAAAAGAATTTCAAGAATCTATTTTTTGAAAAATCAATTTTTGTAAGGGTCCCCCCTTATGCTTTTTTCTCAAAAATATTTGAAAAAATTTAACTTTCAATAATGCAAAAACTTGAAATGTAGAATGGATATATAGAACAAACCATGAACAAAATGGCCTCAAGCTTGACAATCGGTTCAGTTTTGACCAAGTTATGGGCGTTTGAAGTCTAGGAAGGCCATTTGTGGACCAATCGGGCGCTTACAAGACAATTTTTTTTGTCATTTTGGCATGATTTTTGACAGAAAAATGAAACACCTCAGAATCAATTTTCCAATAGTTTTTTGTACTAATTTTGACACCCACAATCGATTAAAAAAAGAATTTCAAGAATCTATTTTTTGAAAAATCAATTTTTGTAAGGGTCCCCCCCTTATGCTTTTTTCGCAAAAATATTTGAAAAAATTTAACTTTCAATAATGCAAAAACTTGAAATGTAGAATGGATATATAGAACAAACCATGAACAAAATGGCCTCAAGCTTGACAATCGGTTCAGTTTTGACCAAGTTATGGGCGTTTGAAGTCTAGGAAGGCCATATGTGGACCAATCAGGGCGTTTACAAGACAATTTTTTTTGTCATTTTGGCATGATTTTTGACAGAAAAATGAAACACCTCAGAATCAATTTTCCAATAGTTTTTTGTACTAATTTTGACACCCACAATCGATTAAAAAAAGAATTTCAAGAATCTATTTTTTGAAAAATCAATTTTTGTAAGGGTCCCCCCTTATGCTTTTTTCGCAAAAATATTTGAAAAAATTTAACTTTCAATAATGCAAAAACTTGAAATGTAGAATGGATATATAGAACAAACCATGAACAAAATGGCCTCAAGCTTGACAATCGGTTCAGTTTTGACCAAGTTATGGGCGTTTGAAGTCTAGGAAGGCCATATGTGGACCAATCAGGGCGTTTACAAGACAATTTTTTTTGTCATTTTGGCATGATTTTTGACAGAAAAATGAAACACCTCAGAATCAATTTTCCAATAGTTTTTTGTACTAATTTTGACACCCACAATCGATTAAAAAAAGAATTTCAAGAATCTATTTTTTGAAAAATCAATTTTTGTAAGGGTCCCCCCTTATGCTTTTTTCGCAAAAATATTTGAAAAAATGTATCTTTCAATAATGCAAAAACTTGAAATGTAGAATGGATATATACAACAAACCATGAACAAAATGGCCTCAAGCTTGACAATCGGTTCAGTTTTGACCAAGTTATGGGCGTTTGAAGTCTAGGAAGGGCATTTGTGGACCAATCAGGGCGTTTACAAGACAATTTTTTTTGTCATTTTGGCATGATTTTTGACAGAAAAATGAAACACCTCAGAATCAATTTTCCAATAGTTTTTTGTACTAATTTTGACACCCACAATCGATTAAAAAAAGAATTTCAAGAATCTATTTTTTGAAAAATCAATTTTTGTAAGGGTCCCCCCTTATGCTTTTTTCGCAAAAATATTTGAAAAAATGTATCTTTCAATAATGCAAAAACTTGAAATGTAGAATGGATATATACAACAAACCATGAACAAAATGGCCTCAAGCTTGACAATCGGTTCAGTTTTGACCAAGTTATGGGCGTTTGAAGTCTAGGAAGGGCATTTGTGGACCAATCAGGGCGTTTACAAGACAATTTTTTTTGTCATTTTGGCATGATTTTTGACAGAAAAATGAAACACCTCAGAATCAATTTTTCGATAGTTCTTTGTACTAATTTTGACACCCACAATCGATTAAAAAAAGAATTTCAAGAATCTATTTTTTGAAAAATCAATTTTTGTAAGGGTCCCCCCTTATGCTTTTTTCGCAAAAATATTTGAAAAAATTTAACTTTCAATAATGCAAAAACTTGAAATGTAGAATGGATATATAGAACAAACCATGAACAAAATGGCCTCAAGCTTGACAATCGGTTCAGTTTTGACCAAGTTATGGGCGTTTGAAGTCTAGGAAGGCCATATGTGGACCAATCAGGGCGTTTACAAGACAATTTTTTTTGTCATTTTGGCATGATTTTTGACAGAAAAATGAAACACCTCAGAATCAATTTTCCAATAGTTTTTTGTACTAATTTTGACACCCACAATCGATTAAAAAAAGAATTTCAAGAATCTATTTTTTGAAAAATCAATTTTTGTAAGGGTCCCCCCTTATGCTTTTTTCGCAAAAATATTTGAAAAAATGTATCTTTCAATAATGCAAAAACTTGAAATGTAGAATGGATATATACAACAAACCATGAACAAAATGGCCTCAAGCTTGACAATCGGTTCAGTTTTGACCAAGTTATGGGCGTTTGAAGTCTAGGAAGGGCATTTGTGGACCAATCAGGGCGTTTACAAGACAATTTTTTTTGTCATTTTGGCATGATTTTTGACAGAAAAATGAAACACCTCAGAATCAATTTTCCAATAGTTTTTTGTACTAATTTTGACACCCACAATCGATTAAAAAAAGAATTTCAAGAATCTATTTTTTGAAAAATCAATTTTTGTAAGGGTCCCCCCTTATGCTTTTTTCGCAAAAATATTTGAAAAAATGTATCTTTCAATAATGCAAAAACTTGAAATGTAGAATGGATATATACAACAAACCATGAACAAAATGGCCTCAAGCTTGACAATCGGTTCAGTTTTGACCAAGTTATGGGCGTTTGAAGTCTAGGAAGGGCATTTGTGGACCAATCAGGGCGTTTACAAGACAATTTTTTTTGTCATTTTGGCATGATTTTTGACAGAAAAATGAAACACCTCAGAATCAATTTTTCGATAGTTCTTTGTACTAATTTTGACACCCACAATCGATTAAAAAAAGAATTTCAAGAATCTATTTTTTGAAAAATCAATTTTTGTAAGGGTCCCCCCTTATGCTTTTTTCGCAAAAATATTTGAAAAAATTTAACTTTCAATAATGCAAAAACTTGAAATGTAGAATGGATATATAGAACAAACCATGAACAAAATGGCCTCAAGCTTGACAATCGGTTCAGTTTTGACAAAGTTATGGGCGTTTGAAGTCTAGGAAGGCCATATGTGGACCAATCAGGGCGTTTACAAGACAATTTTTTTTGTCATTTTGGCATGATTTTTGACAGAAAAATGAAACACCTCAGAATCAATTTTCCAATAGTTTTTTGTACTAATTTTGACACCCACAATCGATTAAAAAAAGAATTTCAAGAATCTATTTTTTGAAAAATCAATTTTTGTAAGGGTCCCCCCTTATGCTTTTTTCGCAAAAATATTTGAAAAAATTTAACTTTCAATAATGCAAAAACTTGAAATGTAGAATGGATATATAGAACAAACCATGAACAAAATGGCCTCAAGCTTGACAATCGGTTCAGTTTTGACAAAGTTGTGGCAGTTTGAAATCTGGGAAGGTCATGATTTTTGACAGAAAAATGAACTAGCACAAAATCACTTTTCGTATAGTTTTTTATACTAGTTGAGACACCCACAATCACCTTAACTTGAGATGTAGAATTAAACTTGATGCCTCGGGATTAACTTTCGGTTCGGTTATGATTATTTGGAAAATAAAGAATAAACCTTTAGATTAAACGATCTAGCCATGTCTGTCTGTTTATTATTTTTAGACACTATTTGATATGACGTTTGGTTACTCAATGAAATGCACTTTTATTTTAATATAGTTTATAATTTCTCTAAGTGTAGACAGCACATAGCGGCTAACCGCATGTTAGCCTACGTTCCTAGCATATCAAAATGCAGCATTAGCTGCCACGAAGCTAATGCGATAACCCACTCACTCATGTGTTAACGACTAATTTTTGACAGGCGTTGCAAGTGGAGCAACTGCAGCAGACAAACATCAAAATCCAAATCCACATCGACAGATCGAGAGACAAGGAGTCTGCACATTAGGCATTAGCCGTAAAGAGCGGAGGACGTGCAAGTTGTGTGGCAATCAAAATCCGAATCCAAATCGAAATCGAAATCAGAATCAAAATCAAAGTCAAAGTCAGCTAATGCAGAAATTGCGTCAAGAGTCGACTCCATGGGCAAGTGTGTCTCGCGGCAGTCGGCGTGCTCCTCCAGTAGTGCACATCATCAATCTGTGCTAACAATTGCGCTGTCGCACCAAGATTTGGCCCAGGCCCACAAAATATGGCAAGAGTTGACAGCGAGTAATGAATATATAGCCACAACAGCGTCAACAGATGAGCCGACATTTTATTACCACATAAGCCACAACAAGGCACAGGAGCAGGAGCAGGAGCAGAAGGAACAGGAGGAGCGGGAGCAACTGCAGCTAAAGGCAGCTGCTGTGCTGCACATTGAGTCTGTCTATAATCATTTGGATGCCCTTGTGGATGCGGATATTATTGGCAGCTCGCTGACAGGCAACAACAACGCGTTTGCCACTTGCCAGGACTTTTTGCTGCAGGAGCTCGCACAGACACTCGCAGAGGAGTACCACCAAGTGAAAGCCATAACTCCATTGCAGCGCCCAAGCAACTGGAGTGGGAGTAAGACTGGGAGTGGGAGTGAGTTCAGGACAGCTGCCTGGCAACTGAGTGATAGCGATGCCGACAGCAACTATGAACAACACTTTCATCAACCACACAAGGTGAGTGCTCTTCAATTTTTACAGCTACTCGACAATTATTTACGGTCATGCTTCACGGCAATTACAATTTTCATACATTTTTATAAACATAGCATTATAGTTGACATACAAATAAGACAAGTTTCCGCGCAAGGAAAGCAACTAAAATTTAATATTAATACATATTTCATGTTCTAGTCAACTAACCTTAACATAACTCCAATTTTAGCTGTGCATCACAAATGGCATGCCTGAAAAGCCAAGTCCAAAATGAGTATCATAACTTCCTTCTACTTCTTTTAAATCTACTTTTTATGCTTTTATCCAAAAAGGTCTAGGTCTAAAATTAAACTTAAAATATGTTAAATATAATTTTCAGTAATTATAAATTTTCAAGAATTTAAATCACCTCTAGAGACGAACCATTTTAATATTCTAGCCAGTACCCTATTTATTTATATTGTATTCCTTATTGATGCCATTTAAGATTTTAGTACAGGGTATCTGATAGTTGAGCACTCTCTTAAATTGTACGCTTTCCGGGTTTCAGTTTCCTCTTGCGCAATTTAGAAAAACCATTACAAACCACTCGCACATACGGTATTTTCCAATGCACACCCTATGCAAACGCACATCCGAACGCTAGATGGCGCCACTGAAAACCACCCTCACTTTAGCTGCCGCACACACTTGTTTCAGGTGGTTGTGCGCATGACTGGAATACGCTCCGGTCCGACGAGCAAGGCATACACTCAATCGAGAAACCTGCGGCTTGCCAGAACCTTCAGCTAGTCCATTCAATTTCCCGTGTGCTGCTGTTTCACAAGTGAAAATCTCAAGAAAATTAACCAACAAGAAAAACTAAGAAAAATCAAAATCAGTCAAGAAAAGCACAAATATTAAGTGGAAAAACGCATTGCAAACTTTGTGGCAGTGCGTAAAAGTTGTGGCAATTAATTGCAGCAGTTGTGAAAACATTTTGCGCATAGGAAACTTTTTCAAGGACCTTCAAAAAAGTACGGCGGAGGGGTGTCAATTCCAGACGTAACTGCGCGTGTATTTGTGAGTGTATCTGTATTTGTGTACCTGCCTCAAAGTGCAATTATAAATGGCGTAATTTGTGCGCGGCCGTGTGATGAACATTGCTTCAAACGAGAATCTACTAGAGTTGGAATCGTTTGCTCCTGAATTTGTGGCAAGTATCAAAACGGCGACCGTGCGGATCTCAAGTAGCGCTGCCAAGCAGAGGGAGGAGACTCGCGGACACAGCGAGTGCCTCCGCAGCCGACGTGCAACATGGATGAATGCGACAACCTCATCGTCGTCACATTAAACGCACAAGAGGAAGCCAATCTCAACGAACAGCAGCAGATATTACACAAAGCACAAAACGTTGCCATTGATGACAACGCGTCGGATTTAGAGGAGGAACAACAGCAACAACAACAGTTCAGAGACAGATCCACAATCGAGGAGGACGCAGCAGTTGACGCGGAAGTCGAGGCAGTCATTATGGTAAAGATGGGGTGCCGCCACACACAAGATACAGTTAATCGTACTATACACTCGGCGAAAAATTACGTTCTAAAATGAAGTACAAGTGAACTACTTTTTTTCTTGCTTGTTTTCATATTTTTCGTTCTTAAAAAAAGAACACGTCTTCTTGCAAATCTAGCAATTGACATTTTCTGTTAAAACCCCGAACCTGGATACTTAAATTGAGAACATACGTTCTAAAATTCAGCGCAAGCTTACTCCATTTTATATATTTATTCAACAAAAAATGCTATTGCTTTTTCTGTTCTTAAACAAATAACATAGTTGCTTGAAGTAAGAAATATACATTCAAAATTGAGATAAAAACCAACGACTCTTTCTTAACTACTTGTTATCTCAAAAGAACAAAGAGCTTTTAAAAAAGCCAAAGGATGATCAAAGCCTTGCATAGGAACAGAAATCCTTCCTTACAATAAAATACTCTTGGTTTCAGAAAAAGCTTGCTTACAAGAATTTTGTGAACAATTCCTCATGATTTCTTTTAGAACGTATTTTTTTCGAGTGTAGCTACATGTATCTGTTGGATAGTGTTGTGCAGCAGCAGTATGAGTCATGTATTTGTAGTAGTTTTCTGTTATAGTTGTGATGCTTACGTTGTAGTTAGATTTGCATACAAAACCACTGCACCACCCATCCCCCATCCACCCACTATTCACTCACTTTGTATTAGTTTTGTATTGTGTGGCAGAGGCTCAGGCTGTGCCCCATTTATCTTTTGTGCTCATCTATTGACCCGTTTTCTCTATCGCATACAATTTAATCGTTTAACTAACCCGCTTTTCAAACACTCCAACCAATCCAACCACAGGGACAGACGGAGAGCAAGAAGCACGGGGGAAAGTCGAGTCGACGGCACAATGGCAACGCCTGTTTGCAGCAGGAGCTGACCGGGGAGCAGCAGGATCAGCAGCTGCACACCAAAGGCACCGCGATGTCCTTTGGCTTTCGCAAGAAGCTCAATGGAACGCCCAAGAAGTTCAAGAAACTGCTGGAGGGTGGCGAGAGGACCTCGCACAAGGAGAGAACCTCGCAGACAGACACAAAGGACGACAATGGCAATGCTGGTGAGTAATGAGGAGTGAATGCTCCTTGGCAAGTGTTATGGCTTTTTAATTTGCGCCAATTTGGCGCTACCTAATCACGAGTCAACATGCCACATACTTTTTAACTTACACACTTTACCATACCCTACCCTACCTTTAACCTGCTCCCGCTGCAGCTACACCTGTACAGTTCGAGAAAGTGGGCGTTGCCGCCTCAAAGACAAATGCGACCAACAACCGGACAGGTGCGGCTAACAAGCGTTTTGGCTATCGAGGCGCCGTGCCACGCCCCGCTTCCACAAGCCTCACAACAACAACAACCAGCGCCAGCGAAGACTCTGAGGAATCGGCAGCCAATGCTCAAAACAACAACAATGGCAATGGAGGAGGAACTACTAGCAATGTGCTGGTGAGCAATCGTAAGTAGCAACAACAAAAAAAAGATAGAAATAAAGTTTTCTTTGTGGTGCCGAAGTTGAAATACCCTTGCATACAGACATATATCAAATTATAGAGGATTTCTGATCCTAGCCTACATTTAAATATTCTTAAAGAGAACCTGGCGTTTAAGGATGATAAGATAAGATAAGCTTTTACCTTAAGCTAACAACGGGGATACGGTTTCAAATCCCAGGGTAGTGTATGGTTCTTGTCAATCTCGTAGCCGAAGGCCAAGTTAGTTATTATTAGCTATATCAATCGGTCATCATACATATCAATGAGTACTTTAAGGCTCAAGGATGTCTCTTAAGTGACTGTCCTATTTCATGACAAAATCACAATACCCTCTGCAAGAGCATGAGAAATGAAGGCAAACTCTCTGACACATCTCTCAATACCTCTTCTCATCCGCTCTCTCCTCCTCCTTCTCCTCCTCATACAGTGAAGCGTCGCTCGAAGAGCGCACACGCCGGTCGCACAATTGATGGGGAGCCGAAAATAGCGCAGCCCAAAACGCTGACGTTCAATCTGAACCAGAACACAACCATTGAGTATCAGCGCCGCCAGTTCTTTGGCGAGATTGCCGATGAGGCAATGGCAACGGCAGCGGCAGCGACATCGGCATCGGCAGCAATGGGCACGGGAACCGCAAACGGAACGGGTGCAGCCCGACCACGCTACAACTACAACAATCTGGCCAATATGCATGCGAATGTCATGTGAGTAAACAATGGGAGATGAATCTATGTAATATATATGTATCTATAATCGATTACCTCTGCCTAATCCTAGTGTTCGTCCTACGCCGCGAGCTGTTCCTGCTAGCTTCGCCAAGTTTACGCTGCAAACGGTGAGCCTGCCACGTCCGGAGTATCCGGTGGCCATAAGTCTGACAGCCACCACGCCCACAACGCCCAGCAGCAGCGTGCAGTCTCCGGTGCCGGCACACAATACTGGCGCACGGGCCAAGGACATGACGAGCACATCGCGGCAGCATCCGTTGACCTCCATACACGCTCAACCCACCCGGCAGCTGGATCAGAAGAGCGTCAAGCAGCTGACCAACAATTCGACGCGTCGCGGCTTTTCGGGCAGCCGGGAGATCAGTGCCGACTCCGGCATAGCCAGCATGGATATGGCCGTGGACTCTGGCAGCAGCTCCGGCGGCAGTGCGTCCAGTTCGCAACGGAGTCGTCCTCGGAATCTGCAGATGGTGATGAGCGGAAGGCACACGTTCGAGGTGCGCGACGTGGATGATCCGCCGTCCAGTGAATCCAACTCCTTCGTGGAGACCTTGGCGCTGCCGAAGTTGCCCACGGATAACAGTCAAACAATACAGTTGCCGTTGCTGGGACTCGTACGCTCCAATACAGTGCTCAGCCGGGAAAGCTACGAGCGACGACAGGCGACAGGAGGACAGGATCAAACACCAGAGACGCCACCCAAGCCCAAGAACAGCGGCTCCGATGATAGCGAGAGTGTGGACGAGGAGAAGCTCTATCTGGACTCGTCCACCTCCGAGAAGAGTGCCAAACAGCAGAGTCACAGCCAGTCGTCGTCGATGTCCTGGCGCTGCCAGGCGGGTGAGTCCTTGGCCGCCAAGGATTGCAGCAGCATGAGCATCACCAGCAGCGACACTCAAGCGACAGCCAAAGCAGAGGATAAGGAGGAGGACATGTCCTTAGCCATGGACGATATGAGTCTAATCAATACGGAAATGCAATTTAGCACAATTTGTAAGTGAATGAATGAAAGGATTACTTAGAGAATAAGTAGGAAAGGGGTGAAAATAATAGAGGATTATTAATATTTATAATCTAGAATCAGCACAGAGTGATCTTAATATATTAAATAAGGAATCCTGCCAAAGGGTATTTACTTTTTTAAGATTACTCTAAGCTAGAGAGAGAATCCTAAGACAGGTTCACGCTACACTCAGTAGGAGTGTAATATCTATACAGAGTCTACCCTTTCTTTTCTCTCGACTCTTTTTATAATTATTTCTTAAGTTTAATGTCCAAGTTCACTATACCCTTTATAATCGACAGTCCTGCCTGAATCTTAGCTGGACTACATCCTTTTAAACTAGAGAATCCTTTAGCAAAACAGGAAATCCTATAATAATTAAGTAATCATTAAACTCTTTTGACCTCATCTCTATCTCTCTCATCTTTATTCCCGCAGCTTCAATGACAGAACCGGCTCCGAAGCCCATCCAGTATTCAGTTGCCGATCCGGAACACTTGCTCAACATGCACATTGTGGACAATCGGGAGGCGATTGTTGATCGGCTGCCCCACGAGCGTCCTCGCTCCTTTAACAATGCGCTCAATGAATCCAAGTTTGCCGAACTGGCGCTGGCCAGCAGCAGCTGCCTGCTCCTGGATGATGAGACCTCCCCGACGGACAGCCTGGTCAGCAGCCTCGAGGAGGCAGAGTCCGAGGAGGCAGGTGGCAAGCTGCAGAAACACAAGTTGAATGCGGAGCTGCAGCAGAAGGATATCGATATGGATATTGATGATATCTCACCGCTGCTGGAACTGGAACTCGATCCGGGCAGTCACAGTCCCAATTCGCCGGGCACGCCCACTCACGCCTCCCACTCACTGTCCCTGGGCTCGGACTGTGGCAATCTAATCGATGACGAGATTGCCGATCAGCCGGCGCTGCTGTGCAACAGCGAGGCACTCGACCTGGCCACCGACACGCCCACACTGATGGAGACGCACACACACACACAGACAGGATCGCTGCGTTCCCTGAAGAGCCAATCCAAGGCACGCACCGCACTCCAGCAGGCCATAGAGTTGAGTCTAAGGACTCCAGCGGCAGTGCGACGAGCGGTGCTGGAGAGCGCCGAATCCTTGGACACCCTGTCGCCCTGCGAGTCCATCTGCTCCGACGATCTAATGATGGACTTTGACATCAACAGCAGCGTCGACTCCATAGATCGCACGCTCTCCGTGCGCAGTCGCAGTGGCTCCGATCTGCACAAGCTGGGGGCCGATCTCGAAGCGGATCAGGCCGAGACAGAGGCGGAGCTGCTCGCCCAGCTGGAGTGCAAGGGCAGCGATGTGATGAAGGAGCTCAACAGTTTGCTACGTGTCCGCATGCAGCGCAGTGCACCCAGTCCACGGGAGCGCATCAGGTGAGTCTCCACACCTTCTCCCAACCCCATTTTCCATTACCAAAACTAATTGAATTGCCTGATTCCGACTGCGGCGGGCAAACTGCCAATATGACCAAATGCAGCGGCCTGCTCTAGACTTTTCCTTTGATTTTGAAATGTGTTTTTTTTTTATTATTATTATTTACTCAGCTGGCACATGGCCAGAAAATTGGCAGTTGCAATCTCAGACGCTGCAGCAGTCCGATTTCCATTTCCATTCCCAGCACCACTCCCAGCACCACTTGAAATGAATACTACTTATACCTAATCAATCAGCGGACCCAACCCGCTCTCTCTCTCCCTCTCTCTCTCTCACCCTTTCTCTCTCGCTTTCTCACTCTTTCTATATGACTGGCCGGCCGGTGTCTTGACTCAAATTTAACACCAGAAAGACTTTGGGATTTTTTCCATACAAAGTTTTCAAGAGTTTTGATCTGAGAGCAAATTGTGCTTGAAATACTTTTTCAAGAGCTGAAAAAAATAATATAACTAATAAAGTAGAAGATTCTTCAAGCAAGTTCTTTACTTAAAGGATAAATCTAAAAAAAAATGAAAGGATTATTGTTTACCTACAATTTACCTAGAAACCCTCAAACATGTTAACATGCGTCTCTTTAAATTCTTAAAATATTATATATATTCCTAGCTATATAAAAAGTTGACTACTAGATATAACCGCAGTAAGGAGGCTTTCAAATTTTGAGGAATATACAATATAATCTACGAGAGAAACTTTAAAAGATTCGGATTTTAAATCCTTCTGCTCTTCTCTGAAAAACTAAAAATACCATCCTACATAAGTACAGAAAAATTTTTATTTATATAAAATATTTCCTATGCTTTATCTTTTTGAAATCTACAACATTTGTGGTGTTAAATTTTGCCTTTGGCCAGCTCAGAGGTTTGGAATTGCACGCCTTGCAACTTGCAACTTGCCACATCCACTCTGTGGATTGAAAATTGAAATTAGCCCAAAATTAGACAGACAGCATCGGGACAGGTTGAAATTTAAAAGTATTTTGTTGTTTTAGTTGTTAGCTCGTCTTTTTTTGTTTTTGTTGGCCAAAAGGTCGTTTTCATTTGGCATGGGCAACAAATTCCCATTGCCGTTACCAATTGCCGCTCTCAATTGCAATGTTTAAGCGCCTGCTACCACGAAACGTTGTTCAAGGGTTTGGTCTGGCAGGGGAGGGGGGGGGGGGGGGGTCTGGCCAAAGACAGCACTGCAAAGAGGCAACGGCACTTGGCATTTGCGAAGCGAGCCTGCCTGGTCCGGGTCTGGTTGGGGGTCTGGTCTGAGTTGGTCTGGCCAAATCGTGGTCGTAGTTAAGATAACATTTTGACTTTGGACTGAGACTTGATGGCGAGTGCCGCATTCTTTTGTCATGGCAACGACAACAACGACAACGACAACAACAACAACGACAACAACAACCGGCAACGGCACGACAACGAAAAGCCGTTTCTTGTTCCAGCCAAATGTTGAAAACTGTTTTGTTGTGGCTTGCGCATTTTTTTATTGCATTGGCAAGGAAAAATCAATTGTCTGGCGATGTGAACCTGTTCCGACCTGCTAGCTGGAAAATCCAACAACATCAACAACTACAACAACTGCAACAGCAACAACAACATCGAGGCAAAATAACTGCAAAATGCCGCTGGCCTGTTTAGTTGCATTTAGCCATGGTTATATACGCATGCGCCGGCGGATTTGCCTTTCATAATATACATACATATGTATAGATGTATTGGTGAATGTCCCCATAAATTTGGAGTCGCCAGCAAATGTCCAAAGTCAAACGGCAGCCCACGGCTGCCTGCCACACAGCTGCGGCCAATCTGTAAATCTTTTAATCGTTTGAACAACCATAATTCATATGCAAAATACTACAATATATTTATATATATATGCATATATATGCGGCCTACACTTGGGGCCTAACCTTGGGGGCCAGTCAGCTACAAGTGCCCACTTATAGGCCATGAGTCACAGCCAAGTCTCAAAAATAAAACAACAAAAAGTGCCAAGTCAGCTGTTGCCAATTGCCAGAGCCACAATTGTGCACTGTGATCTTCACTCATCTCGGCTTACAAATATTGCTGGCTCAATATTATGCCTATTGGCTATCAGTTATGCTAGAAAGCTTTCTATTCTAACGGCAGTGCCACACACAAAGCTCCAATAACAACTCCATTCCATAACATTCTGGTTGCTGTGGCTGCAACGTTTTGGAATCGAAACTTGAGCAGCACTCGGAATGCGCACACTGGAACAAAATCGATGGTAAAAGTTGTAGCCTGATGCTATAAAAAGATACTTGTAATATGTAATGAGTATTGATTAAGCAGATTACTCATTTGCATACAAAGTTGCTTGTTAATCCAAATAACAAGTATAATAATATTACGTATACGTATTTAGAATGAATACTTAAGGCTACGCAATCAGCTAACTAAAGTGAAATTTTTTAATTCTTATAGTTCAGTTCTCGAACTCCAACTATTTGGAAAAAGGAAAATTAAAATAAAATATAACAAAATGTTCCAACTTTAGATCATTTGAGACAATACAAAATGAAATACAGAAAAGTTGCAGTGAAATAATCTCTAAAATATTTAAAGTATGAAAATGGAATATTTATCTAACGAAGTACCAAAGCTGAGCTTTCAACCACTCGATAGCCCTTTTCTGCCCACTGTGCCGTTCCATTGCCACTTTGTTGCTGCAGCCTTGAGCGCCCGCAGACAACTTCAACAACTTTAGTATTAAACAAGATCTCAAAGCGTTCGCTTCGGTTCGATACGAGTTGCTACAGTTTGCGTGTTTGTGAGTTACTTTACGAAATAAGTGATTACTGCGAGCATAAGATCAAAGAATATCATAATATCGTCCAAAATACTGCCTGACAGGCTAATCAACGCGCTGTGTTGTGCAATTGTTGAGCTGCGTGGGAGTTGCCCAACCCCAGCCCAGAGCCAAGTTAATTGCGTTGTTAATAGCCAAAAGCCCCAAAAATAAAACATAATACAAAAAAAAAATAATAATAAAAAACAAAAAAAAAAACAAAAACAAAAGCCAGTGACCGAATAGACCGCCCTCGCTAACGCCGCCGTCGATACGCACTGTTGCCTTTTCCATGCCACAGATACAAAGCCGACACCAACTACAACAACAACAACACTAGCAACAAACAGGCAACGTTTATTATAAAGACGCGCCGCAGGCACAAGTGTCAATGCTTTTTGTGTGAATTTTTTTGCAGAAAACTAAAAAATTATACATTCCAAAAAAGAAAGAGAAGTCATCAGACAAACGGCTGGCTGGCAACTGGTTTGGTCAAAATGTGAGTAGCAAATCTTGAAAAAAATAACCAAAATGAAAAACATATTTGAAAATGATGAACCAAACTGCGTAATGTGCTCAGACTCAAGTCCCAAAACCACAAAATGCTGGTAAAGTGGGTGCCGATTTCCGCCCCAACCGCAGAGGCCCTTTGAGAGAGGCATTTGCGTAACTTGATATGCATCGGAAGACAATAGGTAGAAATAATACCAAGCGGAAAGTGTGTCACATGCAAATGCATTTTGGACAAAAATCGCTTGGAATTTGATGCCCATAAACGTAACAATTACAGCAACAACAACAACAAACAAAAACCAGAATATAATCAGCTGCAAGTAAGCTGAGCCTCCATTTATGGTCTGAAGCCGTTGACGCTTCAAGTTCAGTTTGCAATCCATCTGCGGCCACTGAAATGGTCTTCTAAGTGCTGTCAGTACTTAGAGGTATCCGCTGCAGACATGAATAATTCAACAGAATGCGAGACGAGACCGTTGACCACAAAATGCACTGAGAAAAACAAAGAAGTTTTGACGATCACAGAGAAAATTTGTATGTAGAAAATAGGTTCTTTAAACTGAGTAGAATTTCTAACGATTATAGCAGAGTTTTAAGCTTAACATATGTTTTGTATTACAGAAAATCTGTCAGTTAGCAAATTCTCTATGACAATCACGATATGAAGTTTTCTTCTGTATAAGAAAAATAGTTTTCGGTCAATAAAATATTAAGGGTTTCCCTTTTTCTATGATCTGATGTAAATTTGTATCAATGCAGTGCATATTTTTTTCAAGTGTGGCACTGAGTGTAATAACAGCTAAAGCTGCAGATACAGAAACGTATGAGTATGTGGCTACCAATCTAGCTATCTACCTACCTACCTACCTACCTGTCCGTCTCTTTGTCTGTCTGACTCTCTGTCCGGCCGTCTGACTGTCTCTGTCGTCATTGCCGCCTCTTTCTCTGTCTACCTGGCAGCCATCGTTGATCATCATCATCTTCAGCTGCGCAGACAAAACTTCTCTGGCATGCCACAAGATACAAGCCACAAGCTACAAGATACATGCAACAACAGCAAGAACAGCATACACCGGATTCAGATTCCGATTCTCAGCGCAGATTTGCTTGCCCCCAAGTATGTGTGTGTGTGTGTGTGTGTGTGTGTGCTGTGTGTGTGAATGTTGTGTATACTGTTTTATTTATGGTTATTACCATTACGAGGGCCCAGTCATCGCTTGCCAGTCTCTCAATCTTCGTAGCGTCTCTAATGAAGCGCCCTTTGCTACCTTTTCCCCTTCCCCTTCCCCTTCCATTTTCATCATTTGTGCACTTCCGTTGCCTATGACAAATGACGTTTCACCATACAAATTGATAAGTGCCGTTAGGCTCTTCTACGCTTGTCGACGCCTCTGCAGCCAGCTGATTGTGAACTCTGTGATTGCCTGTCATCATCGTTAACAGTTGCAGTTTGCAAGTTGCAAGTTGCAAGTTGCAACTGCCACAGGCGACACTTGCCGCTGGGCATTGGCCCGTGCTCAGAGCTACCACAAATGGGCCTCAGCTAAATACGAGTCTCCAATCCCACAGCAAATACTTAGTTTAACTCAAGCGACTCTCCAACTCTGCGGTAATGCCATACTCCATTAGCCGCAAATGTTGCAATGACGAACATTTTGTCGTCCAAAAATATATATATCAACTCTTTTATATATGTGAACATGTATGTATGTGTATATCTGTGTGTACAGCGTTGAAATTTCCGGTGCAGTTGTGCAAAGTGCTTGGCATTGTTTTGATTTCAGAGAGTCTCTTTCTGCATACTTGAGTGCCATATATACATACATATATACTATACCTACATACGATCTAGCTAGCGTGCGAATTATGACTGTTTGTATTTAGTTTACCAGATTTGCATATGAAAGCTATGGAAACTAGAAACGTTTCTTTCAACTTCTGCATATGATATTCAAGGCGGCAGCAGCATGAATTATGACAGAGACCCCGAAATTTTGAAGCATTTCAATCGTTTGAGTTTTGACAAAGTTATGGCCATTGGAAGTCTTGGAATTGTGCTTTTTGGGACTTCGGAACGGCTCATATCCACATTGTTGTCAGGATTTCAGACAAGAAATCTGAAATTTGAAAGTATTTCAACTTTAAATGCAGAATCAATAAAGGGGTCAAGACAATTCCAAAATGACCTCGGGATTGAAAATCGGTTGAGTTTTGACAAAGTTATGGCTGTTGGAAGTCTGGGAAGGGTATTTCTACGGACTTTGAAGTCTGGAGCTCTTGAGTTCTGGGCCTGAGAACGTTAACGCATAAAATTTATGACAAGTGATAGAGATCATCAACTTGAAAGTATGTTTATTGTAGGTTGATATTCCGCAAATGTATGTTTATATGCACGTAATGCTTAAGTGCTAATGGAAAACCATTAAATGTACCGTTTTGCGGGCGTTAACAAATTTTCGCCAGCTTCAAATTGAGTTTGTTCCAGTTTTTCTGAAGCAATTACGTAGCACTTTTGCTTTTTGTTTTGTTTCTTGGAGTCTAACTAATTAAGTTTCATTTGCTTGCGATGTGAAAGTCTAATAAAATGTAAACAATTTGTTTCTATGGCTCTCTGGATATAGCGATTTATATTTAGCGTGCCAATTGGCCATAAGACTTGAGCCATTTACCTGTGATGCGACCTGGAACTACAAAAAAACATTTATAAAAACAAAAACTATTATAATTATGCTTAAAGACAAAAAGAGTTTTTTTTTTCGGAACCTGAAATTTACTGCGTGCTTGAGTTAAGAGTACAGTCTTACGACTTGAACTCAAACTTCCCCAAGACGCATTTGCTGTAACTCAAACTAAAATTGTATATATAAACAATGTATATATATTTTTGTTGGTTTGAGTTAGCGAGGTATGACTGTATTATTGGGCATTTATTGAGCATTTGTTTGGCCATTTGTTTTCGTGTATTACGAATATTCAATAGTTTTGTACAATTGTAATTTATGCCGTTAAATGTTTAACAACGCGCATGTGTAAGCCTTGTTGTTGTTGTTGTTGTTGTCTCTCCCTCCCCCACTCACTATACACACTGCCCCCATGCCATCCCTTGGCTGCAACACGCAACAGTTGACTTTCACCAGCGGCAACAGCGGCAAACATATTTCCATGGCATCGTGGATTTATTTGCACCACGTAACCGACTTTAGCCGCTGAGTGGAGCAGCTTCCCAGCCGCATTTAATTGCCCCCACCCCGCCCCTTTCAAGGGGCTTGTACACCTAATCAATGAATACCTTTTCACTTTCATTGCGGTTAAGTTAATTAAAAGCGTTAAATAATTGAAAATGCCGCGGAACAATGTAAGTTGCCTCGAAGGAGCGACAAGTCTACACAGAAAGTCTCCACTCAGCTGTTTGACGCACTGCGCATGTCCCGATTGTGTCATCGTCATCGTCCTGACATTAACTCCCACTACCAGTTACTTGCCTGCAGTCGCATCAGCATGTCCTCCAGTGCAGCCACATCCTCGCCCAGCTGTGTGCGTCGCGTGCGCACAGATCTCCAGACCTCGGAGAATATATTTTTAACGGGGCAACCGGCACGAGCCAGGAATAGTTCGCCCCTGAGTTGTGGACACCACACCCATACACACACACATCATCACTATCACTATGTGCCTAGTTTTGTATCCAGCAGTGCTCCAACAGCCAATGCCACATATCTCAGGTTTCAGCTAATCCTATTAAACTAATCCCGGAACTAATCCTTGAATCCATACTCTGCTCCACAGCGCCAAGCTGCCTGCACGTGCCACACGCCTGCTGAATCGCTCTCGGCTGCAGGATCAGGCTGGCAACGAGTCGGACAACAGTTTGCGTTCCACGCACAGCGGCGCCTCCTCCCGCAAGCGCAGCACCGCCGCCTCGCGCGCCTCCACCGCCTCCTCCACGTCCAGTCTGCAGCGACGCCAGCAGCAGCAGCTGCAGGCTGCAACGGCTTCCGGTTCGAGACGCTCCACTGGTCAGCGTCAGGGCAGCAGCCACGCCGAGCTGCATAGCTCCTCGGACGATCTGATGTTGTATGACAAGTCCTTCCGGAATGCCATGATCCAGGATGTGCTGCAGTTCAAGAAGCAGCTGCTGCGACTACGTCGCATTCTACAGGAGGTAAGCAGAGACACAGAGTATTGAGCAGTCGGTTACCAGCGACTACAAAACATTCTACCTGTTTTTTTTCATTTCTCCATTTCCATTTTCACTTTCGATTTTCTTTTGCACATGCCACACACACCACACACACGCACACACGCACACACACTCATATATCCAAACTCACATACGCACAGGAGACCGATTTTGATTCACAGCGGGTAGGTTTTTATTTTCCTTGATTTTCACCAACTCATCCCCAATCTCATAAATGATGCATCTCATACAACTCTGTTAACTTTGCTCCTTGCAGACGGAGACGCTGAATCCTTTCGAGAATGATAATATGCAGCTGTTTGCCGCCTGCGGCTTGGACAGCAAGCAGCTGAATGACATCGATTTGGCCAGCCTGACATCGTCCATAACGGAGGACCCGCTGCAGGAGCTATCGGATCTACGTAGACAGGTGGTTTACCTTCAGGTATTTGCACGTTTTTTGCATTTCGTTTGCTCGTTTAGTCGCGTACCAACAACAGTCTAAGAGTACCCCCCCCCAACAAAATAAACTCACTTTCGCTTTCTTATCAACAGTCACTGAAACAGGATACAGTTTTAAAAGAGTTTTTTCCTTATCAATAAATACTATTACTATTTATTATTGCTGTTGTTTGCCACTCGTTTTGAATACTTTCCACTAAGCATGTAACATACAAAAGTGGACTTAATTACATATCATATCTATGCTTATTATACACAGTAATTTATCATCTATTTTCTTCTATATACATTAACTATATATTGTATTTAATATGAGTACAAAACATGCACTTTGACTTTTAATCTTACAATACATATATCTAGCTGCATATAGAACACTAATTACATAATACAAAGCAACTACAAAACTTTAGCTGTTGTTTGTGAGTCGTGCTCTAAATTCCGAAAAATTATATAAACTTTTTCTTGTTAAACTGGAATCTAGAGTTTCTCAAGTTATGTGTATTCCGAATATACATATTATAAAAACTTATAAAAGTTATGTTATAAACTCTAATTTTAATTTCAAAATTGTTTAAAAATAGTTTTCACATGTCTAAAAATACGCAAACTTTTTACTTCTACCACAAATTTGTTTCTTTTTCGGAATTTAGCGCTGGATTGTTTAAATTAATTGATAGCATAGCTACAAAAATATATTTATGCAACTTTAGTGTCAACAAATTAAAAACACTCTTTTTGGCTTAGCTTGTGAACATGAATATTTCATTTAGTATAATTTATGCAGCACTGCTCGAACAGCAATAGTAACCATTGTGCATGTCTGTGTTATTGAATCAGGGTCAAGTGGATGATCGTGATCGCACCATACGCCTGCAGCGGGATCTCATCGAGCAGCTGGAGGCGGAGAAGCGACAGTCGATTGTCGTCGGCGGCGGCGGTGGCGATGCCAGCAACAATTTGGCCAACAAGGAGTGCATCAGCATGGCCACACAAACGGAGCGAGTAAGTCGAACTGAACAATATATATATAGATATATGATATATATAGTTATGTGTGACTAACTAACTGATGGCTATCAATGATTCCAATTCCAATTCCACTTTCACAGACACGACCACTTGCCATTGGTGCGGAGGGTTTGTCCAGGTAGGCAAACGTACATCTTTTTGGTATTTGGTATTTGGTATTTTGTATTATTTATTATTTATTATTCGCAAACAAAACTGCAACAAAACGCCGTTTGTGGCTGCTGTTGTGCCTCCTCAAGTTGCAACTTCAGCTGTCAGCTGGTTTCATGCGCCGCTGACTTTTGGCTAACGGCGTCATGCAAATCAGTTGGCCACTTTTTTATGCCAAACTGACGTTAATGGCCACAAATTGCAATTGCAGCGGCCTAATTTAGCCAACTTGCAACAAGTAGCAGCCACAACAGCAGCGAGGCGGTGTTGCACTCACTTATTTTATACTTTGTATGCAATCTGTACTCATTACCTAACCGTTTGTATCTGTGATTAACCACTCTTGTATATCACCCACACCTAAACAAAACATGCTGCCGTACTACCAACTAATATATACATCTATACATGCATTGTATATACCCCCCCATATATAGACTACAATTTGGGGAGCAACAGGTACTATTTTGTGATTTCATATTAGCCGTTATAGTGCTGTGTGCAATCAATCTTTTATGCATACTACATTTAAGTTATAACTGTTTGGATGACTGCAATTTCTGCACCTGAATCTGGCCAACTGAATTAGGCCAGCTTTCAAATCTAGTATGAAATAGTAAAAAATAGCTAAACATAAATACTAAACTAACATAGATACAATACTTATTGTACCTACGTCACACTAGACAAAGAATTGTTTTAAGTTGAAATAAAACTTTTAATGTTGACCTAAAAAATATAGATAATTATCACTGCAAGTTTCATCATGATATCATCAACCAATAATGATAATATTTGATATTTCAACTCATATATAACAGTATTATTGTCTACTGTGACGTCACAAAATCTAACTTAGTAAATACTTGCATAAATCTAGCAGAAAAGTAAAAGAATTACTCAGCTTTAACTGTATGGAATACTAAATACTAAACTTACATAGATACAATACCTATTGTACCTACGTCACACTAGACAAAAGCAGCTTTAAATTTAAATGCAGTTTTTAATGTTAACTTTACAAAATATCTATATTTTGTACTGCAATTATTCTTTAAATACAGCAGAATTGATTGTAGATGACAATATTTGATGATATTTGATATATCAACTCATATATGCTGTGACGTCACAAAATCCAACTTAGTAAATACTCGCATAAATCTGATATAGAAAAGTAAAAAGCAACTACTAAGCTTTAACTGTATGGAATACTAAATAAATACTAACTCTAAATGAATACTAAAGTTAAGACTCTTAGCTGTAAGCATATGAAATTTGAAATTTGTTGCCTGACACTTAACACTGTTTGTAAACTATTTTAATTGCATGCGGCAATTAAATAGAGTACCCAGGTAAACTAATAACTAATCCAATCAACAACAAAAACAGTAGCCACAAATCAAAAAGATACTTAAAACACAGGTGGATTATATGCTAATGTGCTAATCAAATGTTGTCTCTCTTGTCCCACAGAAGTAAGCCTGAATATACCAGTTATACCACGCACTTTCCGACGCTCCACTTGCATTGCAATGATTCCACCACAGTGGCAGCAACCACAATAATACGCCATCAGCAGCAACCGCAGCCGCAGCAGCAGCAATGCAATGGCAATCACAGCAGCAATCACAGTAATCACACTAGCAGTAACAGTAACAGCAACAACAACAACAACAACAACAATTGCCGTGCTTTAAGCCAGACGCGTCGTCACACGATCATTTCCACAACGCTGACCAACTACAATCAGCAGCTGGCTGCTGCCGCATATCCGCGTCGCGCCTCCATCGGCTGGGATGCGGCTGACACAGCCACGCCCACAACTGCTGCTGGCCCAGCCCCCCCAGCCCACAAGCCTGTGCGCATTACGCTTATAGGCGAATCGCTGCCTTTGCCGCCAGCAATGCAACAAAATGGCGTCAAGGCGCGCTTCCGGAATGGCTGCCAGAGCAGCAGCGGGGCGGCGGGCGCCCACTATCAGCCGTTGTATAACAGCAACAAGATGACAAACCCAACCGTAACTATAGTCTGATTTAGATACACACCCTTTTAGCCCAGTTACTTCACCATACTCTACACTACAAAAAAAACACACAAAAACAATGCGCACAATTTTCTGCAGGCGCTTAAGATATAAGCAACAATTTCTTCTTATAAATAAACAAAAACTATTTTAGCTGGGTTCAATTAAAAATATTCTATAAACACCTTATATACTATATATGTATGTTTATATAAAGATATACTCTCAAACTATTTGCAGTCTTACCAAAACCAGTGGAAATATAAGCAGCTCTTAGCTGAATATTAAAATGGCAGTTAACATCAATAGATTTATATTACACTAGCTTACAAATCTAAGAAACTTTCAAATCAGTTTCAAGAAAATCGAGTTTGGGATCGCAGATTCAGATTCCAGCATAAAACTCGTAAAGAGTTAATCTTTAGAAAATATATTACAAATAAAACAAATATTATATATTTTGAAAAAATAAGAGATAATCATTTTTGTTTTCAGCAAACCCAAATTTTTTTGTAAGCTAGTGTTATATTATAAATTCTCCAAGCGTAGCTTTAAGAGCTCTCTGAGAATTCATGAGAAAATTGGTTAGAAATTCAACCTGTACAATAAATATGCAAAATATGCAACGCAAGTTAATTAACTAAAAAAAATCGTGTAATTTAGTGGAATATTCAACTTATAATAGAAAAGCTCTATGGACAGCTTAAAGAAATAATATACACATATATATCTACAAATATTCAACTAAAGTAATTAATGTTAATTATGTTATTTAATTTGTAGCATAAGTTTTAGTGCATTCTGTAATTATTTGATTTAGTTAACTGTATTATAGTATACGAACTTTCTTGATGCTACAACATACAATTCTAATTATATACAAATAGTAATTATATATTTTTTCTCCTCCAAGAGCACAATATATATGGTATTGTAGTAATCGTAATTATCCAAAATACTTATTATAAATGAAAACTATTGTAAACAATGCTAAGCTTATTAAAGAGTTCTAGCCAGATGCTATTTATCTATAGAATCAACTGGGCGCCGCCTTCTGTGTTTTTATTATACTCATTACAATTTGGCAAAATGGGTAGCTTGAAATTGTGGATGTGTATGTAAGAAGTAAAGTATATATACGGCCATATTCATCTGTCTATCTCGCTAGCTGTATGATTTCTAAGATCTCGGAGTCTGATAGAGCTACAGGCTTTAAAATTGGAACGTAGAATCTCAATAATTTGATCCGATCAAAAACTGTTTTTAAAAATCATCATACATAAGTTATCGTATAACATAATCAAATCAATAGTATTTTACTTTTAAGTTAGGGTATCTTCTAGTGGGTCACTCTCGATTCGAACACCCTCGCCTGTTTTTACTTGCGGACTTTACTTTGTTTACGTCTGTCACTCAACTGTCCAGTCAGCTGTGGAGTGCGACTCTTGAGCCGGGCTGAAATTCAGAACCGGCTTACCGAGTCTGTCGGCAAACTTGATTCTTATCAACAGTTTGAGAGACTCGAGTTTTGTGCGCTCAGTTGCCGATGAGCATTCAAAGTGGAATGTCGCTGAATGCCAAACAGTTCCCAAGTTGGCCACTGCTCTGGCTGCTCTGCTGGGGTTTTTCCCGTGGCCTGGCTCAGATTTGCGAGGCACAAGGCTGGCGTAGTTTCGAGTGTCGCGAGTTGAGCAGCCTGCAGGAGCTGATCGATGTCAAGGCGTTTCCCACAGACAACTGGCACAGGCTGAGCATTCGAAATGAGCAAACTGAGCTAACCATTGGCACAGGTAAGCCTGCAAGTTACCAACTCTCGCATCCATCCATTCATCCTAGTCTCCATCGCAGCTTCCAGTGCTCAGAGCTTGTCCAGTTTGCTGGAACTGGATTTGTCGCATGTGCAGCAGTTGCAGCTGCATCGACGCGGCTTCTCCATTCTGCCCCAGCTCAAGCAGCTGAATATCAGTGGCTGCGCCCTGCAGCAACTGCTGGGCACGCACTTTGCCGCCGACTCCGCGCTGCAGCTGCTCGACTCCAGCCACAATGAACTCCCTGCTCTCACAAAGGACTTCTTTGTCAATCTGCGTAAATTGATTTATGCTAATTTCACACACAATTCGCTGCAGCAGGTCGAGTTGCCGCCGATGTTGCCGCTGCTGCAGCAACTGGATCTCAGTCACAATCAATTAATTAATGTCAGCTTCGGGCTCTGTCCCCATTTGCAGCAGCTACACCTGCACGACAATCAGCTGAGCCAGGTGAGTAAGCTTCCTCCACAAGGAACACAACGGCAATATTAAGAAGCGTTTTTAATCCACAGTGAGTTAAAATATCAGCCGTATACGTTTAAATACTCTGTTAACAGAAAGGAAATTAAGTATATTAGTTGTGTGATCGAAAATTAATTAAAATATATATATACTATATATATTCATGATCAGCAGATCCAGTCCTGTCAATATTGCCATGTCCTTCTCTCCGTTCTAGGCTGCTAGAGCTACAGAACACCAAACTATACCATATATTAAGTTAACATACCATTTTTGTTAACAGCTCTGCTGTGCAGAAATTCAAATTTAACGTCTATTAAACGATGCCCTTCTACTCGCTTCTCAAGAATTCAAGTGAGCTCTGCAAATTTTGCAGACTTTAGTTAACATTTTATTGTGAATGTGTTGTGTTTTGTGCTGTTAAAAAAGTGTTTCTCTGCTATCCCACTGTTCCTAGACAGGGCACTCATACTCTCTCTTTTTTAATATATCTCTCTGCCTTACTATTCTCTTAGTCTCTCTCTCTTCCTACTGTCCTCTCTCTCTCTCTCTCTTACTACTCTCTCTTCCCTCTCTCTCTCTTACTACTAGCTCTCTCTCGTACTACTCGCTCTCTTACTACTCGCTCTTTCTCTCTCTCTCTTACTACTCTCTCTCTCTCTCTGTCTTACTACTCTCTCTCTTTCTTACTACTCTCGCTCTCTCTCTTACTACTCTCTCTCTCTCGCTTACTACTCTCTCTTTCTTACTACTCTCTCTCTCTCTCTTACTACTCTCTCTCTCTCTCTTACTACTCTCTCTCTCTTACTACTCTCTCTCTCTCTCTTACTACTCTCTCTCTCTCTCTCTTACTACTCTCTCTCTCTCTCTCTCTTACTACTCTCTCTCTCTCTCTTACTACTGTCTCTCTCTCTCTCTTACTACTCTCTCTCTCTCTATCTTACTACTCTCTCTCTCTCTCTTACTACTCTCTCTCTATCTCTCTTACTACTCTCTCTCTCTTCTACTACTCTCTCTCTCTTCTACTACTCTCTCTCTCTTCTACTACTCTCTCTCTCTCTCTCTTACTACTCTCTCTCTTACTACTCTCTCTCTCTTACTACTCTCTCTCTTCTCTCTCTTACTAATCTCTCTCTCTCTTACTACTCTCTCTCTCTCTTACTACTCTCTCTCTCTCTTACTACTCTCTCTCACTCCCTCTCTCCTTAACTCCTCTCTCTATCTCTCTCTCTTGTAACAGAGTATTGCTCGGTCGACCACGTCCGAACGTTATTACATTTTTATTTTTGGGATCAAATAAGGTCAGCTGTTTAATTTAATCTAATCGGTATTTATTTCATACTACACGACATACATAAGCTATAGGTTATACGTGATTTAGAAAGCATCAACATGAAAGTTACATTAAAATTACCTTATATATTTACTTTTGCTAAATATCTAAATGAATAGCGATTAGATCATTTATTAGTTTATCAGCCGAGGATTCCCTCGTTAAACCCTTTACTCAGAAATACTTAAGAACTTTACTTTACAGTTGAATGCAACTACCTTTCGTGGCCTAAGCGGACTACTTCACTTGCAACTGGGTGAAAATAAACTGGAAACAATTGGCAAGGACACCTTTCAGCCGCTGATGCAGCTGCGATCGCTGAATCTCTCGCACAACGAACTGGGTGCACTGCGTCCACAAGTCTTTGGCTCTGCTGCGCAGGTCCTGACGCTGCAGCAATTGGACTTGTCTGGGAATAATATACGCCTGCTGTTTGATAATCAGTTCCGGCAGTTGGGACGACTCCAAGTGCTGGATATATCCCAAAATAGCATTGCCAGTTTGAGTGGTCCACATTTTGCGGGTCTTTTATCGCTGAGAAAGCTCTACTTGCATTCTAATGATATACTGGAGATTAAGGCTCACACGTTTGCCGCTCTGGAGGATCTGGACACACTGGACCTCTCGCACAACAGCATTGAGTTCCTAGATGAGCAGGCTTTTGGCACCAGAACTTTGTCCCGCATGAGAAAACTGAATCTCAATGCCAACAATCTGAAGCGCCTAAATGCGTTGGGCTTCTCCTCGTTGCCCTTTTTGGAATATCTATCGCTGGGCAACAACAACATCCATCGGCTGGACGTGCGCATGTTTGCGCCCATGCGTCATCTACAGAAACTCCATTTGGGTCATAATGAATTGACCGATATGAGCACCGATGTGCTGGAGAGTTTGAGCAGCCTCATGGAGCTGCTCATTGACAACAACAAGCTGACCTTTCTGCCCGATTTGAATGGCACACTGCCGGAGTTGAGGCGTGTGGCCATCGAGGGTAATCCCTGGCAGTGCGCCTGCTTTACTCAGCTGGAGCGCTGGCTGCAGGCCAAGCGGATTACCTACTTGCGTGAGAAAACCGGCTACTACAATGGTGAGAAGCCACTGTGTGTGGTCACTGCTCTGGAGTACTGTGTGCAAACCTTTCAGGAGGATCGACACCAGGATATTGTCGATGAATTTGAGGAGCATTTAAAGGGAGCGACGGCATCAGAGCCGGGCTCAGATGAAGACTGATAAGTGTGTGATTTGGTAAAGTGGTAATAAATGCATTTTTGGTAAAGCGATCTCAAAGTATTGTGTGTGTAATAGTGTGATATTGATAAGTTTAACAGAGGGAGTAGTTTGCTTAACAACAGACAGACGAACGGACTAACAAGTAACTATATCTCTGATAAATATATATGCAGTATGCTTCTCACACTTCTAGACAAAATTAAATTACCATATGTAAGGATATAACAACACCTTTTATAGGACATAATTTGATTCCATGACATACATATTTGTATTGATTTGAAGCATATTGTGTTGCATTTCCGTGTGTTTTGCTACATTCGCGCATTTTGTATATTTTACAATTTAACAACTAAAAACTCGAATCGTATCGCTTATTCGGCCTTAACGCGCAGAGCCAAGGCGCTCAGATCGCCAATGCACTTGTTCAACGTCTCCTTCTCCTGCTGGGGCGAGATGCTGGACAGGACACTAGCCACAATCCAGTTGACCATGTGCTTCTGGCTGAGACGACGCTCAACATGGCGGCACTCCACCTGATAGTCCAAGCGACGCTTCACCTCCGAGTAGACATTCATGGCACGCTCACGGAAGGCGGACTCCAGCTGGAGTGCAATATTCTCCTTCTTGGCCTCCATAAGCATCAGGGCACCATCGGCGCGCCACTGCTCCTTCTTCTCGGCTTCAATGGCATCAGCCAGGATCTTCAGCTCAGACTCGCGACCCTGCTTCCATTCACCTTCGATTTTCTGGAGGAATTCAGAGGTTTTTTTGTAGTATATGTCAATTGTAGGTAAGACTGGAGACTTACGTCGATCTCACCGTCAGCCCACTTGGCGATAGCTGGGCCCAGTTTCTTGACGGCAATAACAGCCATTATGCCGAGCGAGAGACCACTGTAGTATTCATGCTCCATGACATAGATCTCCTTGGAGCACAGATAGGTAGTCAAACCCACGCCTAATGTGTAGGGACCAGTGACGCCAGTCTTCTTATAGAAGAACTGGAACCATTCCTCTGGCACGAAACCCAAGCGCACCTGACCGGGATGCTCCGGACGCTGGCGACGATCCGCGGGTGGAGCAGCGGCGGCGGCGGCGGCCGAGCGGCTGGCCACCAAGCTTAATGGGCGCTGGGCTGAGTACAAAAATAGTCACATTAGTATTTAACTCATTTGCAAAAAAATATCAAAAATTTTGACAGTTGCGAATGTTGGCAATGTTGCCAGTAGTGATTACATAAACCACGATGACAGAAATTTTTGCGGTGCGGTAACAATTTTCACGGTCGATTTTCTATATCACATTCACACGCGCAGTTATCAAAAAACCAACTATTAAACACTTTATTGTATTATTTACATATTTTTGAGATTTACCTGTAAGGAGTGCGGATCTAGACAACATTTTTGTAATAATGTATCGACGAATTTATGCTTCTAATTTGACGTGCAGGTCCCCACCTACTGGCTGCTTCGATCACAAAACTATCGTTAATATCGATAGCTTTAAATCACAATTGTTAGCGCTGCCAGCTACAAAAAATACAAATATACTGTTTGGTATTTTTGTGCCTGATTTATTGGTATTTTAAAGCATGCGGCAGTGAGACACACAATAACAAACAGACTACATATTTAAAGTATGCGCTTTAAAAATCAAACAACGTGTAGTGTTTACCGGCTGCAACAGGTGAGTTATATCAAATAATAATAAACTCATTCTGTTGGCCAAAACGAGTAAATAAGCACTTTCCGCAGAAGATAAAAGACACGCTCTTAGAATGTTTATGTTTGTAACTTTACAAGTTTTTATTTTAAAAATATTACAATTCGCTAAGTAAATTGTATCTAAAATAACATGAATCTCCAGTGATACATCTTGCATTAAAATCATTTTACAAAATACTATAGAGACAGCGAACTTATATATTTTAAAAATGATATTTATGGGATTGTAGGATTTCGTTTATGCATCTAAATATTATTCGTTTCATTTTCTCAGTTCTCAAAGCTATTGTGTGCAGTTTGTTTTTTGTTTTTTTTTCATAAATTAAGCGATAAAGCATAAGCATCTTTGTTCTTTGTTTCCGCTAAACTAACTAGAATGACTGTCTTGTGCGTAAAATATAAGAGCCTACAGAGAACATTAAATACATAGAAAAAATAGTATAAAAAGATCGTACAGAGAAGTTAAAATAGATAGAAAAAAATGATAAAAAATGAACATATCAAAATCACCTGCGCTAGTTAATTGTACAGCATTTTAAATTAAAAAACATGATCCGACTATTTACAGCAGTGAACATACATATTTAAAAACGTAATAATACATGTATTAGACTATTTTACAACTTTCAACGATTGTTTGTTAATATTGTTTTTTTTTTTGCGTGTGTGTGTGTGTGTGTGTACAAAACGAAATGATTTGGCTCGCCTAACATTTAAAATGGGCTGTGTGTCTATGTGCTCTCAACAGGATGATGATAACAGATGACGGATGCTTGATGCTTATGGTGAACACTTTTATCATACAATATCCTCACGACTCGGAAGGCTGCTGGTGGTAGGTAGAGACTGGTGCATTCCCCTGTATCATTCAATAACATTGAAGCGTGTTAGCAGCTTGTGGTAACACCAACGCACCACATGTTGGACGCGGGCTGCGACCCACACGCAAAAGCTACCGGTGTGCCTCAGCTTGGATGCGTAGTGCTTGATGTGATCTGTGTGGCAAGAGTTAAGGCTACCCCAATGGTAAGTATTACAAATAGAAAAGTTGCAAAGCTATGCAATAAAGACTTGTTGTAAAAGGATATAATAATGTCCAAGGTGGATGACCGCCATTTATGTAGGTCACGTAAGTGAAACCGTCCTTTCCCTTGCCGCGTATATTGTAGTAGTAGGGCAGAAACGAATGTAACGTAAATCTGAAATCAGGAAATAGTAAACAAGCCGTTAATTAGCTAAAGACACGCAAAGCAGGGCTAACAATAGATAGACCATGTGGATGGGATGATGGAGTTGGGTTACCTTCTTTTCTCGTAGAAAAATATGGCAGGTTGATTTGTGGTCAGCGTGTGCAGGAAGATTGCCTTCACCGCATGTCTTTCTAACGTCGTCAAATGGTTCAACAGTGCGTCCAGTAAAAGCGAACCGATGCCATTCCGACGATGCGTGCGATGGACGCCCAACGATAATATGTAGCCAACATCTGCGGTGCGACCCATCGAGTCGGGCAATATGCCTTTGTCCTGCATGGGAAAACCGCTCAGCCTGGTGTAAAACTCATCACTATCACTGATATTGGCTATTACCTCCTTATTGACATTTCGATACGGTTTGATTTCGGCAACAATTAAACCAATTATGGCCAGATTATATACAGCAGCTAAGGCAAAGAAGCGCGTACTTGAGGTAATATCCTCGTACCATGACAGTGGATAGTCGATTGGAAACCATTCTTGACACAGCGTTCGCACCTGCAAGGGTATGTATGATGGTATTAATGGAACTATTTAATAAGGCATCTATACTTACCTCGGTTAAATCGTCGGGCACTAGAAACCTTAACTGCACATCATTAACGGAACATAAAGGCACATGCTCGCAGTCGCCGCAGTCGACGCGTGTAATGATATCGTTGTTGGGCGGCGCATTATGTTTATTATAGCTAAAGTAACGCACCACCCAAAATATATATATGTGTTTATTATTATTATATAACGCATAGGATATAGTCACACCCTGACTTGGACAACACACTGGCTACTAAAGCCTTTAGATTCGCCTAAGATATCAAACAACATCCATGCACTAAATAGTCTGGGATTCAAACCCGGGATTTGACCATTTGGCATAATTTATTGCTAAAAATGAATCAATTGTCACAAAATTAAACAATTGAGACGAAAATGTGGACGGAAACATACATTTGGGAAACAAATCAGAAAGTAAACAAAATTTCATATATCTTGAACAGCTGATTGGGCAAATTTGCCACGAGAAATGTTGGCCTAGGGCTGTTCAAGATGCTGCTCTTTTGCCCAGCTTAGAAGCTTAAATATTTAAATTCAGGATTCAAGATAATTCAAATTCAAAAGTATCTGGGAGTATTTAACATGAACATCGTTCCAACCTTTCTTGCAAGGATTGGCCAAAACCCCGAAAAAAACCAAAACAATTTATTACATTTATAATTTAACCATCTAAGTGTATATATGTATTTGTTTAAGTAGGCGCCGTCGTCGATTTCACTTGCATAATAATATAATACCGACATTCAATAGATAAACAACGCTCGACTGACTACTATCGCCGTCACCTAGTCATAAGTATATATATAGAAAAAGTAGTCCCCGCTTTAGGTACTCACAGCGTAAATTGTGCCATGCTGCCGAAGCTGCTGCTCTGCCGCTGTTGTTTCCAATTAGGGCAATTATGTCCATGGGTTTGTGGCTGTGCACCACAGGTTAAGCGCGTTTATTGTGTGATATGAATTTTGAATAAAAATGTGTGTGTGCGTGTGTATGTGTGTGTATGCGTGTGTGTGTGTGAGTGAGTGTGTTTGTGTGTGTGCCTAATTGATTTTAATTAAAATAACACATTTGCCAAACATTAAAAAAAAGACCACTTTTTGTTTGTTAGAATATATATGAAAGATAAGCCGCTGCTAATACTGCCAATATACGCCATTTAGTGAGAGCCTGTTGTTCCGCTTCAAAGCACACCCGCATTTCTTATTCAAATTCGAACTACAACAAATTTCTTTTAGATATCTTTACATTGTTTATTACAATGACAAACGTGAAAACTTCATGATTGCTGCAAGTGGTAAACAGCTGGCATGCCATTCACACAAAATGACGCCGGGGATGCCACCTAAGGGCAATCTACAGTGTTGCCTGATTGATAATTAAGCGGGATATTTTGAATTTAAGATATGCGTTTATTTATATTTAAAAATTAGTTAGTGTTAGTTTAGAAGCGCCGGGCTTGGCTGACGGCCTGCGAAGTACTGGGCACTGGAGGTGCTGCTGGTTTCGTTGGATCGTCGAGCACTCGTACCACCATTGAGCTCTTGGGCCCCGTGCACCAAGTTATGCCATGCTCATCCAAAGAGAAGGCTTCCAGCGTCACCTGAAACTGGCCGCCACTGGAGATGGGCAGCAAGAAGCTACCCGAGAGGAAATCACGTTGCGGCTTCACAATTTGATTGAGTGTAACAGTGTCATTGTTGGGCACCTTCACCAATTCATTGACCGGCCTGGGAGTCATCAGTTGTGACGTGAGACTCAGCTGCACGGAATCGACGCGTCGGAAGTGTTTCTGCTTTTTGCTAAAGTGCTGCAGGACGCCCTCCACCTTGATCACCAGATTGCTGCCCGACTGCACGATGACGGGCTCCGTGGCGCTACGTGGCTGTGGACTAACCGAAAGTTTGATATGCGTGGATTGCAGTATCTGGAAGAAGTAGCGCGGCAGGCAAAGCGGCGTCTTTGTTATGATTTCTATCAAGGCAAAAATCACATCCAAATGCCTATTGCTGATGGTCTTGGCATTGGGCAGCTCCTGTGGCAGATTTTTCTGCATGTGCTCCATCCGCTGGCAGCTGGCGGCAAAGTAGCGCGTCTCCGGATGATTGCCGGTGGTCAGAAAGACAGGTGGCTCCGGTGGCGTGGCATAACAAATGGATTCGATAATGTGCGCGAAGAGCGCACACTGAAATTCGGCCACTTCGAGGAACTCCAGCGTCACATTGTCCGCATCGAAGGATGTCTTGTAGAGGCGTGCGTAAGTCTCCTCGCAGGCCTTGAGCGCCTTGACCAGCTTGCGCAACTGATTTGTAACATGGCCAAACTTTTGCAAGTAGTCACGGGAATTTTGCGCCAGACTGCCAGCAATTGCTGGTGGCGGAACAATCACCTGGGCATTCTTCACGGTTACAGCCAGATGAAGAGTCTGCAGGAACTGTGCACGTATCTTGAGATAATCCAACTGGAAGCTGCATGGATGTTGGGGCGAGGAGCAGGCACGCATGCTGGCCAGCGCCTGCTGGTAAAGGTTACTGGCCGCCTCCAGGCGCTTCATCAGCGGCATTAACGGTTCCGGAGCCTCGGTGGGTGCATAATTATCCCGCATATACGCATATTCCAAGCCATAGTTCAGTATGCATTCCGCCTGCGAGATCTGCGCGAGTGCAACCAGGAAGTAGTGCATGTGATCACTGATCACGATCTGCGAGATCTTCGTATAAATGTGTGCAGCCACATAGTGATGTCCATAACGACTAGCTGTGCGTGCAATCCGATAAAGAGTCCAGCAATTGACGCGTTCGATGCACTTCTCGAAGCACTGCACCACCTGCAGTGGCAGGTAGCAACCCATTGTGGTTTGGCAAACCAGTGCACTAAGTATCTCCACTGTGCGTAGTAGCTGCTCGGGCTGTTCTTCCCGATCCACCAGTTTGTTAAGCTTGTAGAGAATGAGCGGAAGTCGTGCGAGCATTGGATTGGCCTGGAAGATCTGGTTTGTTTAGGGTTGTATTTCAAATTTAAAGGTACAATTAATATAGGGGTCAAGTTGTCATGTCCAAAATTACGGGATTGAAGATCGGTTCAGTTATGGCTGTTGGAAGTCTCGGAAGGTCATGTTTAAGGACTTGGGAACTACGCTTACCTTTGGTGGGGAAGGCTCATCAGTTTCCATTGCCGCATCATCTTCTAGACCCTCCGTCGTGGAGAAAGCATATTTGCGCAGCTGGAAGTGCTCACAGAGTCCAACGGCTGCCTCGCAAATGACCTGCAGATTATCCGGCGGATAGATGACATTGTCACCCAACGTATTGGTGACCATCTCAACGAAATCGGCGCCAAATTCTGCATTCGTTTGGGTTATACGTATGCCATAAGCAAGCACGCGTCGCAAATCCCGCGTAAACTCCGGACGACGTGCCGTACAGAGCAGCAGACCCTCCATGTGCAAGTTCACCATGTCCAGTATGAAATCCACCTGGGGGAGCTCCTTTTTGAGGCCAAAGGCCAGCAAGGCAGCCAGGACGGCCATCGCTTGGGTGGCCGTTGTGTAGTCATCCAATTTGCTGATGCACTCATTGCACAGGCGGAGCACAGCGTCCCGATGCTCGCGCAGCAGGTGCTGACAGGTCAGCGGATACTCACTGAGCTTCAGGAGTATGGAGAGGAAGAGAAACTGTTCCGCACCATTGGTGCAGAGACTAAATTTGCTTATCAGTGCGCCAATTGCGGACTTTGGCCAGGCGTTGACGCTCTGCTTGCCGGCGAGTTCATTGAAGGAGCGCAGCACCTGGATACGTACTGGCGTGCGCAGATCCTGCATAAAGTCGAGCAGCACATTCAGCTGGCCCGGCACACCCACCAGAGTGCGTGAAGACAACTGTGTTAGGGTATCAATAATGGCCACCACGAAACTCTGGGCCGGATACTTGGGCACGAGCTCCAGGCACAGTTTGCTGACCAACGCCGCCGTATTGGCGTCGTGATGCATGTGCCGGAGAACTGGGATGAGCAGCAGTTTCATCGGCACCGGCACCTGGAGTGATTCAATCATGTCGGATATCTTGGCACACATACTGATGGCAAAGGAGCTCGACTGGGCGGCAAAGCAGCTGCTCGCATAAATGGCCGCCTCCACCTCGACGGTATCGTGACTATCGAGTGCCCGCCGAATCGCATGATGCACCTGCGGCTTCTCTGGTATCACCCGGGAGACGGCGCCTAGAGTGCGTAGGAGTAAAGCACGGGCAACGGGATCATTCGAATGCATCACCATAAAGATGCGACGCACAAAGTTGTCAATGTTGATGATCTTATCCAGATGATTCTCACTCTGCTGGCACACCCGCAGAACCCAGAAACGCAGCAGATTGGATCCACTAACAAAGAACTCGGCCAGTTTGTTGAACGATGAGTTGATCAGTATAGGAAACGGATACTTTTCAAATAAACGCGGAAAGCGGACAATTGCCTCACATTGGATTCCCTGTTTGGCGCTCCTTAGTCCCTTGTCCAGCTCCATGAGCACCGCATTTGAATCGTGCTCATTATCGTTGAGAAACGATTCGTTAAACATGCTGACACGTGTGCCCGTTAAATGTGACATTTTAAACGGCTAAATTCACTTGTATTAAATTTAAAAACAAAATACTAGTAATAAACAAAAGTATACAGTCGCAGTCAACCGATTGCCATTCAGCTGTTAACGTGAATGCGTAGTATGCAGCTTATGTTAACATGTTATGTTATGTAGGCAAAAGACAATAACATTTTGGTTAAATTAAATATAAAACAGAACAACCTTTGTGAACTGGTATTGAACGCATTTAATATAAGTTTGCTATATTTATATTACATTTATTTATAATTCACTTTGATTTCACTTAATAACGCAGCGATCAGCTGTTCACTCATTGCAGCTTTTTTCACTGCAACTGCAACAGGCTCTGTTAACTCAACAGCATTCCGACAGATGTTACTGTTAAGCATTGTTTGTGAAATTGCGTTCCCTTTTTAAAGTTTGCGTAAATCATGTTTGTGCTAAACAAATTAGAAAAAGGTCTGCAAACAGTTTGATACATATTTATTCCAAGTATATTTAACATTATATCTTGCAGAGGATGAGAAATTCATGTTAATACCGATAAAGCCGGCATATACCGTTGGACGCTTGTCTACGGATTTGATATTGTCAGAGGACCTCAGCATTAGTCGGACACATGTACGGCTGTGCCTGTCCGGGGATGGGGTCATCGTGGAGGATCTGGGTTCCATGTACGGCACTTTCATCAACACTGGCATTGAACAGAAGCGGAAGATAAGTCCCAAGACTCCGACTCCGCTCAAAGTAGGCGATAGGGTTCGTTTTGGGGCACTGAAGAACGTCTGGCAGCTGTCGCAGCAAAAGTGGGTGACAACGGCATCGGCTATAGCACGTTCCAAACTACTAGAATTGGATCAGCAGCTGAAGCCACTAGGAGGCACTGTCGTGCCATCCTGGACAGATGAGTGCACCCATTTAACCATGGACACGGTGACAATCACCGTGAAACTGCTCCACGCATTGCTAGAGAATAAACCCATCGTCAGTCCTGATTTTTGGCAAGAACTTCTCAAATTCGCCAGCCGAGTTCACGTCTCCGAAGATTGGCCAAAGCCAGAGGACTTTGCTCCGGCTCACCCGCTGGATATGCCCAGCATCAAGTGGCGTGCAGAGCGCACCAAACTGTTTGCCGGCATCACGTTTGTCTTCATGAATCGAAAGCATCTAGATATGTACGGCCCAGTGGTGCTGAGGGCAAGCGGTGCCTGCAAAGATCTCCACACTGGCGTACGCAAACCATTTCTGACCAAGAAAAATGTGGTCGTCATACAATATGTGAGCTCAACGCAGTCGCAGGCCACAGAAACTATTTACAGCGTGCAAGGTGAGTTTTCTTTACAAATTTCGAATAAAATTGCATTTCTAGAAATCTTTTTAATTATTTGTAGGTATTTTGGAGCAGGCTGGACTGCGTGCAATACCTGATTATGAAATAGGACTAGCCATATTGCACTGCTCCATGGAAAAGTTTTGTAATCCATCGCATCCCATGATTGAGAACTCGTTGGCCAGCACAGAATCAATGGATTCATCGATCTTGGTGCCAAATACAGAGCGCACTCAAACCGAGCATCGCAGAGGCACTGCATCCGAGTTTGTCGTCGCTGAATCGGTAAAGTCGCAAGTCTATGCGCTCAGCTTGGGAAGCGAAAAGGAGGCATCGGAACCGCAGGCATCGGGATCAGCTCCTAAGGAAGTGGAGTCGAAAGAATCGAGACTGGGCAAACGTAATAACCCTATATATTTGGATTCATCTGGTGAGGAACAGCCAAGTAAGAAATCTAAAACAGTGATTGCAAGCAATCCAATGCCTAAAATTCCGATTATACCAAAGCGTAAAATTGCCATTGTTATGGACTCCTCTGACGAAGAACAGCCGCAAGAAAAGAAAACTAGAACTGTGTCCAAGGTCAACGACTATCAAAACATGGCACTGAACTCTGATGATGAAGCAGCTCTACAGGACATAGCAAACTCAGATGCAATGCCTATTGATAAGGATGCAGCTGAACCCTGTCCAAAGCAACTCAACAACGTAAGGCAGAATAAGACGCCAACTGTCTCACCTCGGCGTTCAACTCGTTCCAATCCGCTGCTGCAGCAGGAGGAGGAGGAAGCTGAGACGACTTCACCACGACGATCGATGCGTGGTAAACCGAGCACATCTAGAACTAAATTAACTGCTATTCAATGTGCTGATGATAGTGCCGAGATTGAGGGACTTTTTCAATTCAAATCAAAGACTCCAGTCACAAAGTCATCAAAAATCAGCGTGCGCAACTTTTTGGAAAAATCGCAGAATTCATTGGCATCTCAAAAAGTTGCACCTGCTACATCGCATCCTCCCAAGCGTCGGCAGCTGAAGCAGCTCACCGAAGACGACAGCGATGACAGTGTTAAAGTGTTCCAGTTTAGCGACATCAGTTCCAATGACGATACCGATGACGAGGGTCTATGCAACAAGAGAAAACGTGCTCAAAAGGCACACAGCCAGGTGGATAAGGATGACGATTCAGTTTACACCAAAGATGAAGGTTCAGTTTGCATCAAAGCAAAATCAAAGTATATTGTGCCTAAACCAAAGGAAATACCTCGTAAAATAAATACCAGTGGCTGGCTATCGTGTAGCGGGCTACATGATGATGTCAAGCCAGAGACAATGCCAGAGCCGGATGTGATGGACATGGATGCTGCGCCAGCTCAGCAAACTATTAAAGATGAAGCCAAGGACACCGATGACAAGCTGGCGCACGCCAAATGGCTAGCAACCATTAAGAATAGCATACAAGTGCGCATGTGCAACATGAACATCAGCGTCCGCTGCCTGGACGAAACCGATGCTGCCAGTACAACTGCCAGCGACTTCAGCGGCCGCAAAAACTTTAAAAAGTTTGTCAAGGTAAACAAAGAGAAGTGCTCCCTTGCAGCATATAGATGTATAAATCTAGACTCTTGATATCCATACGTACAAGCTTATCTACCCCCTTGTTTCTTTACAGAATAACAATGCGCATCCGCATCAGCAAATCCTGGGACTGAAGCGCATGCAGCTGGCCGAAGGCATGCTCTCTGTTTTGTAAGTGATAATCAATGGTTACGTTCAAGTACATTCCCTTTTTATTGGTCTTGTTATAATTTGCTACCAATAAACTTGCGAAATATGTTTAAAGCCTTCGCTTGTTCCCGGGCCTGCAGCTTGAGCTCGAAGAGCTTCTTCGCCGCCAACCACTCGTGATTTTGTATGGCTTTGGTCAGGCAGCTGTCGGGCGTCTTTCTGCGAGCCTTGGTTTCGCGCATTATAAAATGCTTAACGTCCTCCACGGTGGCCAGTGAATCCATCCGAAAGTCAGGCTCTGTTACAGCTGTGGGAGGAGTCTGGCGAGCAACCACCGTGCCCACATCCGCTTTTGCCAGTTGCTTGGCCTTTTCTGCTTTGGTGACCAACGGAGGTGCTTGTGGCTGCAGTGTGACTGCTGCAGGTATTGCCTCCTCCGCTTGGATTGTGGGCTGTGTGACTTTAATTAGATGCAGGTTCTTTGGCAGTTTGCAATCGTCCGACAGAAACTTATGTTTTTCCACTTGTGGAAAGCTGGAGCGATGTGGCTGCAGTTTGTTGTACAGTGAAGCACAATCGTTGGCCTGCAGCAGGCTTAACTTGTTTATCTTGGCGATGGCTGCAATGAGTAGTGTGAGAATTTCCATGAAGAAATTGTTCCGCAGCATTGGTGTAAAGTATTTGGCAGCCGCCAGGCAGCAGTCATGGATGCGTTCATGCAGGCGATGGAAAGCTAGCAGACGCACCAAGATGAACTCAAAGCTATTCCGGGTGGGCATCTCCCCGGAGAGCTGATCATCGCAGACATCCGGCAGAGCGCCTCGAAAGTGTTCCAAATCCCGGGGAAGATCGAGACGCAACAGCCGACAGAGTGCCGCATTTAGTTTGCAGACAGCCCGAAATCCCGGCATGGTACGAAATGAGTTCTTTCGGCGAGCCATTAGACGGCCAATCAAGGCGGCTGTCTGATTAAACTCCAAGAAATTTGGTGATGATAACTGTTGCAAATACCGATTAATGACAGCAAAAACATGCTTGGCTGTAAGAGAGGTGTACATTTAGTGTCTGCGACAAGTGCTAAATATAATATAATTCCACTTACCGAATCCCGTGTTGCTTACTTGTAAGGTGACCAACGGCGGCTTTTTTAATTCAAAATCGTTCCAAAAACATAAACTTGCCATGCTTTTACAAAAGGTAAACAAGTTGAAAAAGTTATCGATAGCCTAAGATAATATTCTCGATTGCTATGTATGCCTGGAGGCTGCCAGATTGGGATAAGAATGTGCGGTCGTTTTTAAATTATTATTGACCCTTTATTAACTTGTTCATGTTGTGTTTCTTGTGTGTGTTTATATTAATTGCTTTTTTGTTTAAGCTAATGTTTCGAATAGTTATAATGCAATACTATTATTGTTGATATTTGATAATATTATTGTTTGATAAATTCTGCTTAGTGAAATGTAGCTCTTATCTTATCAGCTCTGTAAAATTTAACATCCGTGTCTAGCAACCTTGATGTTATACAAATAGATCATAATACAAAAGGTTCAGCCTGTTGCAGTCGTGTTATCAGCAGCATATAACGTCGGCCCGTGCCATTTAATCTAGCTGTATTTCGTTATCAATCTGTTCTGCATTTCAAAAGCTTTTGTTGGCGGCTCATCGTCATCGAGCTGGGCCACACTGCAACGAGCACAACAGTCTGGCAACACTGCAGTGACCATATGGCTTTGACTCCACCTGTCAGCTTTTCTATTTTCTCAATTATTATTTGTAGAGAGCTGTTGCGTGTACTACGTCCACGCGCTGCTAATTGCGATTTTTGTTTAATTTTATAAAACCGTAAGAGGACGCGCGGGGTGGTCCTGTGTGTGAGTGTGTGTTAATTGATTAGAAAATATGCTTGTCATCAACACAATCAAAAACACAGCGAGGCTGACGCTGCTGCGTAATGCTTGGCTACAAAATAACAGCAATAGAAATAGTTTGAAGAGAGCTTTCTCGCTGGGTCTGGCACTGAAGCAGCAACAAGATGTGTAAGTAACGAAACACGCCCAAAAAGTGGGGTAAACTAATAAACATATGTTTGTTGTTTTTAGTGTGAATTTGACCTTTGTGCGAGCGAGTGGCGAGCGCATTAAATCTGCCGGCAAAGTGGGCGATTCGCTGCTGGATGTTGTGGTTAACAACAATGTGGATCTGGATGGATTTGGCGCCTGCGAGGGCACCCTGACCTGCTCCACTTGCCATCTGATCTTCAAGACGGCCGACTACGAGAAGCTGCCCGATAAGCCCGGCGATGAGGAGCTGGATATGCTGGATCTGGCCTACGATCTGACGGATACTTCCCGTTTGGGCTGCCAAATCACGCTGACCAAGGAAATGGATGGCCTGGAGGTGCATGTGCCGGCCACAATAAACGATGCACGCGCAGCGTAAAAGCCATCCACAAACAGTTGTTACAAATCTTGTTACCATTTTTATTTCCCTGCTACTATTTCTTATAGGTAACGTATATATATTTTAGAGTCGATTGTTCAAAGAAATCATTTGTATTGCATGTCCCAACGGGGACATTAACCAGCTCAGGCGGCTATTATAGATTCCTGCATAAATGAATTTTTACTGCATGCTCGTTGATCTTTTTTATTGACCAGTGTGTAAAGATAAATGTAAATATATATTGATGTGTTCGTAAATAAATAAGCAGAGTCAAGTTTTATTTTGATAAAATATGCAATTGCAAATGTTGAATTAGCATTTTATGCTAGCTCTTAAAACATTTTGTGAACTTCACCTGTGGGCAGGGATTAGCACTGGAAGCATTTGTTAGAATCTCCTGGATTATAATACTTTATCATATAGCAGACATCAAAACCGACTGAGCTCTTGCATTAAGATCTTAGTTGGTTTTAAAGTTATCTTAATTAAACTCACTAATGACTAACTAATTGTGAGATCGTCTACCGATCGGTCAAAACTTGTGGTTAATCAGAATATTATATCGTGCATAAACATTCGTTCACAAGTTTATTTAATCTTCGACAACCCAAAGATAATAATTCTTGGTATTTATTTAAACACTTCTTATCTCCCCCCAAACAAAGAAAAAAACACTTATTTTTTAATAAAAGTAAACTTTTTATTATTTCGCAGCTATCAGATAAAGTAATAAATAAATAATTTAATATATACATCTGCTATATTAACTTATTGTAAACGATTTTCAGCTTTTCCATTTTTTGCCGCTGTGCCTTTTTTTTACGATAACATTTAAACGCGTAATTTAGATAGCTTTAAATTATTTATGTATAACTGAAACTTAACAAAACTGACAAATGAGAGAAATGACGTCACAATTTCGTTTAATTCGTTTCGACCGCTAATAACTAAGGAATTATGCAGATAAGGCGAACTTTATGCCATAAATTGGAAAAGGAAAATACGATTAGAGTGAGACAGAGACAGAGATAGGGATAGGGATAGTTAAATTAATAACCAACCAAAAAACAATAAATAAGTTAGGGAAAGATGACAAGATAAATAAATAGATAAATAGTATAGGAGGTGCACATAAAACTGATTTGGTTTTCTGATGGTGCAGTTGGATATAGACCTATATAGTGTGATCTGTCCTAGTTGACGTACGACATGCCCGCGCCCTTGCGATCAAAGTGACGCACACGGACAAAGAGGAAGGCGGCGACTAGCGAGGCCACAGCGAGGACGAGCAGCAGCATCACCAGACCACCCACAAAGCTGGGCACCGACATGCAAATGGTTTCCGCATCCGCCGACCGAGCAGATTGGATGACAACCGTCTCGTTGCTGGCATTGCTGTTGAGCGCAAAGTTGACATCGCCGGGTGCCACCACCTGAATGATGCGACTCGTGTTCACGTCGGTCATCTCCTGGGCATTGCGTTTGTAGATGCGCTGCGGCTTCACCACAATCTCCATGGTGTCGCGACGCCGGCGCACGCCCCTCAAATCGTCCAGACCCTCAACGGAACGTGGTCGTCCGCCCAGCGAAACCAGATTGCCGCCGGCGCTCAGATCATCCTTGCGCTTCACGGTGCTGTACTGGCCGGGCTGACCCGGCAGTGGCGGTGGTGGCAGACCCAGTTCGTTGCTGCCACCCTGTTGGAGCTGTGGCGCCTGTGAGCTGGCTGGACCGCTGCCCGCATTGGATCCGGACTCGGCGCTGGTCACCGCTGAGGTTTGCGCCTGAGGCGAGGGCACCACATCCGGCTGGTTCTCGGAGTAAGCGCCGCTGGCGTCAGCAGCGGGATGACGTGGATCGGGATAAGCTGCAGGCGGCAGACCGCCCAAAGCAAAGTCATTGCGCTCATAGGCCTCGGGTGGGCCGTATTCCTCGGACAGGGCATTGCCGCCCAGCTGGGGCAGTCCATATTCACCACCAGGCAGTGCTGGACCGCACTTGGGCTCGGGGCAGTTATAGCGGCACACCTGGATCACGCACTGGAAGTGCACATTCATCGAGTCAGGGAACTTGAAGGCCTGGAAGTAGGCAAAGCTAACCACCGAAGCAGACGGTCCAAAGTTCTTGATCTTTTGGAATTTGCTCATGATCTTTGGCCGAACAACGCAACCGTTCTGATCCACCAGCTGAATGGGAGCACGTTTGCCGTCATGGGCGACGCAGTTGCGCACCAGCATATCGAACTTGTTCTCATCATCCTTGATAGCCAAGACCATGGTCATGGTCTGTCCGATCTTCACAATGCCCGATACCTCCGATGCCCAAGGTCCCTTGCCCACCTGAATCTGCATCCAGCACTGAAGATTATCGCCCAGGAAGTTGGCTGTCACCGCATGCAACATGTCCACCTGGAAAGGTCGGAAGGTGACGGCCTTCTCGTAGAAGTCATACCAGGTGCAGCGCAGCTTGCGTGCCTGATCCCACACCTCCTGTACATAAGGATCGTACTGAATGATGATCGTGTTCTCCACATAGCTGCCCGAGGGCGTTGGTGCTCCATAACCAGCAGCATTGTGATTGGCCGAGCTGCTCATGCCGCAACTGTTCAGGAAGATCTCGAAGGTGGCGCTCAGATGGCCAGTGCCCGGCTGCATGTGCACACAGTGAGATTCGCTGTAGAAGCCCTTGGAGAAGATCATGCCGTAGAAGGGCCGATCGAACTCAATGTTCACCCGCATGTGCGTCTTCTCGCACTGCACCTGCAGATGCTTGATCTGTGGACTGTCATTGGTGGTGGCCAGCGGCCAGGCTTCCTCGGACAGATCGTTGGTGGCGCCAGTGCTCAGTGGACCCTGCGGTGCCCCATAAATCGGTGATTGCGCCGGCGGTCCGTATCCGGCTCTGTGTTCCAGTGGCAGTGCGGCGGATTCGATGTGTGAGGCATCGCCATACACCGAGAGATGCTGCAAGAATACAGACAGAAAGGAGCTTCATTAGCATCTCTATAAAACCTCAAAGAATTATAACAACTGGATTTCAAAGGTAAGTCTACAGAAAATGTATACATGTATGATAAACCATGGCTAAAACGACCTCGGGATTGAAGATCGGTTGAGCTTTGACAAAGTTATGGCTGTTGGAAGTCTTGGAAAGGCATTAAGGAACTACTCATGTCCACATTGTTGTCATGATTCTTGACAGAAAATCCGAAATTTGAAAGTGTTTCAACTTTAAATGTAGAACTAATATAGGGGTCAAGACGAGCCCAAAATGACCTCGGGATTGAAGATCGGTTGAGTTTTGACAAAGTTATGGCTGTTAGAAGTCTCGGAAGGGTATTTTCAGAGACTTGGGAAGTACTCATGTCCATATTGTTATCATGATTCTTGACAGAAAATCCGAAATTTGAAAGTGTTTCAACTTTAAATGTAGAACTAATATAGGGGTTAAGACGAGTCCAAAATGACCTCGGGATTGAAGACCGGTTAAGATTTGACAAAGTTACGGCTGTTAGAAGTCTCGGAAGGGTATTTTCAGAGACTTGGGAACTACTCATGTCCACATTGTTGTCATGATTCTTGACAGAAAATCCGAAATTTGAAATTTTTTCAACTTTAAATGTAGAACTAATACAGGGGTCAAGAAGAGTCCAAAATGACCTCGGGATTGAAAATCGGTTAAGATTTGACAAAGTTATGGCTGTTGGAAGTCTCGGAAAGGCATTTCTAGGGGCTTATGTCCACATTGCTGTCATGATTCTTGACAGAAAATCCGAAATTTGAAAGTGTTTCAACTTTAAATGTAGAATTAATATAGGGGTCAAGAAGAGTCCAAAATGACCTCGGGATTGAAGATCGGTTGAGTTTTGACAAAGTTATGGCTGTTGGAAGTCTTGAAATGGCATTTCTAGGGACTTAATAATTTCTCGTTTGGAATTTCATCCCGGTAATACTTTTACTAAATAGTTTTCCTTTTAATTTGTATTACCTCAGCTTTAAGATTGCCAAAGATACCATGCACAGTTTACTATTCAGTGATTTGATGATTGCTGAACAGCTGGAATTGCGGAAAACTTGTGCCTATGGTTGGTTGCCTACTTTGTCATTTAATTTGGAGCTGTGTTATGCAACTGGAAGTCAGCAGATCGTCGCTAGGGTTTTCGAAAGAAGCGTGCCGAAGCGTTTATAATTGCTCAGCCGTTTATTTATTTTGAAATTAAATCGCTGGCGGAGCGAAGCACGTTTACCTATGTTGAAAGCAGGGCCCATTGCATAAGACACCAAGAAATGAACCCTCGTCTCACCCCCCCGTCTATCTCACACTCTTGCTCGCCCCCAGAGCACAGTTGCGTCGCTTTCTTTTCAGTGTGTTTCTTTTCATTCCCGTTTCACATCTGGCTCATAATTTTATGGCTTTTTGGCTGTGCACGGGAAGCGGATGTTAACGCTGTGCCTCTGTGTCTGTCTCTGTCTCTGTGGTAGTATCTCAGAGACACAAAAACCCAACGAAAATCGAAAGTTCAAGTCAGCAGCATGATGACGCTTTTTTCGTGTTTTTATTATATATTTCGGAATCTTTTGTCGCCCGAGATGTCGTGAGTTGGTTTTGAAAGTGAAATGACCAAAAACTAAACAAGCAAGAGTCACAATAAAAATGTTGTGCTCCCTCCCATATACAACAGATTTTGATTTACAATATTCTGGTTGTAGAGATCGATGTGTGGTTTTTCCATCCTACTACTACTGTCCGGGCGCGCTTGCTGCATTTCACTCGCCACTAAAGAAAACTGGCGATAAATAAATAATATAGCAATCTTAATGTATTAATGCGCTATAAACAAGAAAGTCAAAACTGGTACAAATCAGAGCATAACTGCAGTTTCGCTGCCCCAATGCAGACACGCAGCTGCCACTGCTACTGCCACTGCAACAGCAACGGCTACAACTGCCACAACAGCTATAGCGCCTCACTGGCAGAGTTTTCCAAGACGCGATTGCATCTCAAAGATACTCGCTTTTACGAGTCTACAAGTCTACGATCATCTATTTCTGTTTGTGTGTGATTGATGCGGCTTAAATGAATGCATAAATAAGCTTAACTTATGTTGATTTACATTCAGTCATTTGGAAATGGATACAATTTCGTTTAAGACACCAATTGAAGCGCGTCCAAAAATAGAAAAAAAACATTACAACTTTTGATCGTTTTTAATTTTGATTGACTGCCTTTCATTTAGTAAGCTGTAAACCGGCTTACAGCGCCACTGTTAAGCACATTTTTATGATGCCGCTCTCTAGGGCTTTACAGTTATAGTTTCAGAAATAAAAATCACCAAAATTTATGGTCATATGTAATTTTGAAAAGAGGGCCTTTCATTTTGCTGACATTTCGCAAGCTGTTAAGCGGTTAACAGCGCCACTGTTAAGCGGTTAACAGCGCCACTGTTAAGTCTCTCTCTGTAGCTGACAGCTATAGCTGCTGGCTTCTAATTACATTGATCAGCAAAGTGCCGTTTAATGTGGCTGCAGCTCAGTTTGCTGCACTTCTCTTTGCTTTTGCTGTGCCTTGCCTTGCCTCCGCATCCGCCTCTGCGCATCATTTTCGAATCATTCGCCTCGCATATTGATCTCACCTATACCGCTAGCATTACTGCTCATCTTGTGTGCTGGTGGAATGAATGGTGATCATGCCATCAATATGCCAAACACAATGGACACTCGCACTGATTTGCATTCGAATTGATATTGATATTGACAATGATATTGATAAACGGTAGTCGGTCGCGTCGAAAGTGAACAGCGAACAGATCCGCTATAGATTGGGTTGGTTTGCATAAGAAACGAACTTCAAAGTGGGCCAGAAACGAGACTCGCTCGTCTTTCTCTCTCTCTCTCTCGCTCTCTTAACTGTTTCCTAATTGAAATGAAATCATATTGATTGGCTCTATCGGACATCAATCTGCATTTCTTCAACATTTTGGCTTTACAAAAACCTCAAGTTAACACTTTCCACTTTACAGCTGCTTGGGACTCACCTGTGTGTTGAATATCAGGCACATAACTAGGGCCAAGAGGCAGCTGTGTCGCGTATAGTGTCCCATTTTACTGCTGCTATATAAATCTGTTCGATTATATAGCCGTGTGTTGTACTGTCCGTTTGAATTGGCGCCTTATACACCAGTAAATTGTTTTTTTTTTCTTTTTTTGGCTTCTGCTGTTCGTCTCTTCGAGTTCCGAGCTGCTTTCTTCTCGGGTTTGTTGATCTTTTGCTGTGTCTTGCTGTAAGTAGCAGAAAAGAAAGGGGGACAAGGGTAAACAATGCAGCCAAACGCTTATAGTTTTGCATATAAATATAGGCCGATGCTCTTTGCATTTAGCATTAACATTTACAGTATTGACATAATACAGGGTGTGACACAAGTTACAATGTTATATTATAGTTCACATATATATATAGATATGACCTTGTCTGTGGATTACATAACTTGCAAACCATTTTGGTCATAGTTGCCACTTTGCAGGTATTCTGAATCTTGAAGTTCACTTTTTCGTTATATTTTATATAAATATCCTGTCAATTTTAAAGCAAAAACTAATTTTTATAATGTATAAACTTAAATTTTTGTAAAGTGTTGATTTATTTTTTATCTACATTTAAGCTAAATGACAAAATATATTTTTTTAAAATTTTTATTTTTTTTTGACAGTAAAATTAGTAATAAATTTTCAGGTAATTTTTTTTACTTAATTCCTAAAATTAAAATCAGTGAAAATCGTTATTTAAAATCTTGCTCTTAGGTGCTTTATTATATGTTGTTTCCACAGTAAGCAGTTTAGTTTCTTAAATGGTTTCACGCTCATAATTTGAGCAGCACTCAAATGTCACTACACACACACACACACACACACACATACATACATACATAAACACACAGACACACACACACATACACACACACAGTCACTCAGATATTTCGAGACACCGAAACTGCATTTTATGTAAAGCAAATGAAAACTCGCGGGCAACAAACAGGAACCACTTTCTATTTTCACTATAACAGTACACGGAGGAGCTGCAACAACAACAACAACAAGCAGTTAAAACGCCAACGCAGTTGCAAGTTTTCTTCACAGTGGCTGGGCAGCACTTTATGGTCCCCATTAATTTGTATTTGATTTTGTATTTGTATCTGTATTTGTATTTGTATTTGTATTGGTGTCTATTTGTGTTTGCTGCTTGTTGTATTCCATTGTGCTTACTTTACAGTTTGGCCTAGCATAGCATTAACATAGCGTTAACATTCGCTAAACATTTCACGTGCCGCGCGTCTTTGAGTTCGACTTTGACTTTGAGACGTTGCCGTTGCCGTTGCGCCTGCGTCTTCGTCTGCTTGCCGAATGAGACTGAGGCTGAGACTCCAACAGCGACGGCGACTGCGACGGCGACGGCGACTTGACGGCCGCAGCAGAGGCGCAGCTTTCACACAAGCTCCAAGTGAAGCTGCCGCTGCTGCTGCTGCTGCTGCCAAGCTGCGCTCAGGTTTGGGTAGCTGACGGGAGGGGAGGCAGAGTGAAGAAAAAAGTAAGCGGCGTCTGCGTCGCATTTCACTTGACTGAGTGTTGAGTATTTTTTTTTTTTTCTTTTTTTTTTATATATATTTTTTATATATTTTTTATTTTGGCTGCCTTGGTGAATGTTGTAGCGGGCAGTTTTACTTTTACAGATGGCAACAGCGACCCATCATATTGCACCGGCCACAAGTACAACAACAACAACAACAGCAGCAGGAGTAGTAAGAGCGAGAGCGAGAGCACTACCCATGTAAATGGGTTTTTAACAAGACTTGGCCATAAATCGACGCGTCAGCTGAAAAACCGGCTCGGCTTGGATCGGCTTGGCTTGGCTTGGCGCTGCTCTGCTCGGCGCCGACAGCATTGAGCAAGTGTACCATTAACCCACTGAGATAGTAACGGACGCGGCTGACGCTGCTGTCTTGACCCTAAGCACAATCAGCAACTGACTGGCTCGTTACGCAATGCTCCCAAAAGAACTTCAATGAATGGGGCAAGTTGGCAACTTGGCTACTGTGCTATGTGTGTGTGTGTGTGTGTGCTTGTATTTGTGTGGGCTGCTCGTTTAACGGTGATTTTAGCTGCTGCTGCTTCACTTTCTTCCTCGTCTATTTTCACCCGTGCAAAATTGTCTCCCATTTGCATACGAAAGACTTAAGACACAAACTTGGCAATTAACAAGCAGCGAAATTTTTGTTATTTTGCCTAATTGCTGCCCAACTCAGCTAGAGATTCCCTATCAATGCTGTATCTAATCGTAACATTTAAGTGGAGTTCGGCCGCTGCGGCACAACGAAGTTTAAATACTCTTTGTAAATTTACTTTTGCTGATTTCTGCACATTTTAAAACTGAATAGAAATTAGAAATAAACCAAAAATATTAAAATTCAAGTTTATGATTTTACTGTTGTTTCTAGATAAGAAAGCGAGTACTTAAATTATTTCAATTAAATGAGAACAATGATACTCTACAAAGGTTGCTATAATCTATAAAAAAGGTATATAATATCTCATTATATATAATTTATTTCTGTATGTATCTGAAATTTTAGCTGCGATTTTCTCCTCTTTCTTCCATAGCGAATAATATAATCAGTTTGTAAAACCCAAAGTAAGGGTATGCAAAATGCTAGAGATGTCAAAAACTTCTAGCTTTAGCTTAGCTGCCTGCTGATCAGCTTGGCTCATCTTAATGCGCATTGTTATTGTTTGTGGCTTGTAGTTTGTGTAGTTATGTGTAACTGCTGATGTTGCTGTTGTTGCTGTTTTGGCATAAGGCAAGTGAAAGTTGCCCGTTTGCCATGCGCGCACTCCCAGCGAGCTTTCGTCTGACATCTCTTTCTCATATAAGGGCATTGCTGATGTTGCTGCTGCTGTTTGTTGTTGTTGTTGTTGTTGCTGTTATTATTATTGTAGTTATTGTTGCTGCTGGCTGCCTTTTGTTTTCTTTTTTAATTAACACAATCAAATTACGGTTTACTGGCATTTCTGCATATCGTTATCGTTATCGGCCCCAAAAATAGAAATACAAATACAAAACAAAAGACTTAAGGTGCGAACTTGTTGCTGGCAGCAAGGCAAACTTTTGTTTTTAGCTCTTCCTGTCTAATTAGTTTAAGTATAAGCTCAGCGAGAGAGCTGACTAACTAACTAGCTGACTAACTAACTAACTAACTACTACCTGCCACCGCTTTTTTTTCCGCTTGCAGCTCTTTTGTTATACGATTTATTCTCAGCTCAACTTTGTTGCAAGCAAACATTAAATAATGTGAAAAGTGCCACAGCAAGTGAAAATGCAATGAAAAGTTGTCAAAGCTGTTGTTGCTTTTGTTTGTTTGTGGGCTGCTTGTTTGCTTTTGGAGCGGGAGCACACGTCGGTGTCCGTCTATTGATGGAAATGACAATCGAAGCGGCGGCCGCCGATGCAGTTGATGCTGCTGCTGCTGCTGATGCTGTTGTCTCCTTGGACTGGTCGCTTGTCGGAAACTAGGTGAACCACTGCAACACTTCTGTGTCACACACACACACACACATAACTCTAGCGCTCGATTTGTTCTAATTCTGGATAATTTACGTGGTTGCACGTTGCTTGCTTTGATGACCAACAATTTGGGCTAGATGAGCCGGATATGGCTTTGAACCGTGCGTTTCTATTGATAGCATTTGACACATGTGACAGACAGACAGACAATCAATGCCAAATAACAGCCTTAAGATCGCGTACTAATTATATGTACTTGAGTTAACTACTAATTAATAACAAAAGTAACAATCTGCTTGAGTTAGAAATAACTCGATTCCTTCTATCAATATAATTAAAAAAACTGATATTATATGGTTGCAGAATTGACTACTAATTAAGTAAATTACAATTAGTTTGGGCTATAACACAATTACTTCAGAGTGCTCATCCCAAAGTGCAATTAAATCCATGTGAAATCCTTGCTGTAAACCAAGTATCCATAAAATACATTTAATGTTAAAGTTGACTGCCGGCAAAACAGCTGTTGGATTACTGCCATTAAGTTGATAAGCTAAGTTTATTTATGCAAAGATTACTTAGATGCTCGTCAAATCCTTGCTGTCAATTAGGCGCTTGACAAGCATTTCATGTTACGCTAAAGTTAATTTCTTGTTAACATTTGGCAGCAGCTGTTTGGTTAGTTCCATTAATTGAATTGAACGCTTTCACAAATCCAGCGAAACAAACTAGCAGACACTTTAGGCAGCGCCACGGGCGACACAAATGTCCGGCAAATAGAGGCGTGCGCTCGAGAGCGGGCAGGGGGAGGGGGAGGGATGGCCGGTCATTTTGCTTAATTGAGCACGCCAACGATAGACAAATTTTTGCGTATGACACAGATGAGAGCTCCAAGAGTGCGGCGACCAAACCCAAACCCAAACCCCAACCCGAACCCAAATTGAAACCCAGCGTCAAGTCAAGATCGACAGACCCAAAGCTATGCAAACAATGGGCAAGCACAGGTTTTTGCTTAACATGGAACAATAAATAAAATAAGAAAAAAAACAGAACTCGAAACAGAGTTTTGACTCTTTGTCAGTTTTATGCGTTGGAATGTTTTTGTTTACCACTTTGTTGTTGTCGCTTGGCGGGTAAAAGTTTCACTGCCTTGCAGATGCTGTGTATGCGTGTGTGTTTGTGTGTGTGTGTGTGTGTGTGTAAAGTTGCGGCTGCTGCTTTTAATATCGCCTTGAAAATGTAACGGTGCTACAACAACTACAACATCTACAACAACCACACAATTTGTTGTGGCCGCTGTAAATGATCGATATTATTTGCCATTGTGGCATAGAAATTGGAAGCCCCATGCGTAATTAACTACGAACACATGTCTCCATCCATCCAGCCATCCATCCATCTATATCTATATCGATATCGAAACAACAGCCGCGAGTCGGATGCTGTGAAAGTGAAATTATTAACGCCAAAGAAAAGCAAACAGCAACAGAGCAAAAACAAATGTTAACCACCAAGGTTTATATGTTGTTGTTGCTGTTGTTGTTTTTTCTCTGGCTGACAGTGAAGGGGCAATTTACGTTTCATTTCGTTTTGTGGTATGTGCCTCAGCTCACTTTTTTTGTATAGTTATTAAGTAACTTTTTTTTCAGATCTAAAACGTGTTTAAATGCCGAAAGGTATTTGCCTCAGTGTAGGAAACTTGGTCAGTTTCGATTTCAATTTATGTGCTTATAACTTGAGTCTTTGCCTGGCCAACATAATTGTTAAAGATCTTAAGATAAATGCTCAAAAGCAAGTCATAAAAATGGTACTGAAACTACGAAAATAATTATGATGCTATTTATTAGCTTGATAATTGCTAATAAAAAGATTTATGCAACTAAGTAGCTGGAAAGCGTAGCTAAAATTTTGAGCATCAAAATTATTTATTTTAAAATAATTTTTGCAAAAGAAAAAAAACAAAAGACTTAGGCAACGAACTTGGTAGCATTTTCACAAAAAAAACGCCCACAGCGTTTCGTCTTGGCCATATCTGGTCGGTTTTTGTTGTACGCGGCATTATGTAAAATGGAGCAGACAATTAGTTTTCTATGCTCCAGTTTTGGGGCGCCGGCAGCTTGCAACGCGACATCGGCGCCACAGTTGGCGACAATTAAAAAGTGATAAGGCGCCCGCAGCCCCACAGGCAAAAAGACAAGTCGTTCGTACCCCTTTCCATCCCCCCTCCCCCCTAGCCCCCCTAGCCTAGTCTGCGGCAAATGAAAGTAAATTGTTGCATGCAACGGCGCCTGGCGGCATTCCATTCACTCATTTATCCAGCGCTTTTCGTGAAATTTTTCGCATATGCGTAAATAGATGAAAAATGCAAGCAGCATACAAAAACAACAACATGATAACGCATTTATCGTAAATATAGGGAAAGTGAAAAGTGAAGTTAAAACTATATGCATACGTGCCTCATATGCGGATATCTACATATGTTAAATGGTGCGTCAAGCTGGGCGGGCAGGCGTTTAAAATACCATTTTCAATGGGTAGTGCTGGGTATTTATGTAAAATGAATGGTTGGAGTTTCAAATCGATTTAAGGGAATTTCTAGTGGATTGTAATTGAAAGCAAGTAAACATGTTGAAGTTGGAAGCAGTTTAACTATAAAAAAAACATATTTTGAATCGCTTGGAATAATCTGCGTGTAGTTTTTAAAAAAGAACTTTTTAACAATTGTAAGTTTTGCTTATGGTAAAAATTGCGTTCATACGTTAGATAAATCTTAAGCAACCACCACATTTGTTTTCTTTTCGGGAAGTATTATAAACTAAAAAGTCACCCATTTCTCTTCCTCTTTAATCCTCCACATTGTAGAGCAGTAGATCAAAAGCATATAAGTTTCAGCTGTCCCCCCATTAGATTTCTCCTCTTTTTTTTTGCTGATTGAAGATAGCCTCCCGTTAACTTGGACAATAACAGTCAAGAGGAAGAAAAACTTGTAACGAAGACGCCGCTAAACATGCCAAATGACTGACAAAAGCGCCGTTAGTCAGGATCGACAGATAAGCAAGAGTTAAACAACCGCTAAAGTTGACCAGCAACAACAACAACGGAACAATCGTTGCAACTGCAAACCCAGCTGAAACGAGACAATTAACATAATTTACAACTTCCCCCTCTTTAAGGCCAGGCCGAAGCCATTTACTTTCCATTTCGTTTAACGGTAAACCAGCGATGCAGCGAAATTGCAGGCAAAGTCATGACATGGACATGCATTTTGGATTTGGTCACTTGGAACTTGGACAGCATTGAAGAGAACCGGTTTCGCTGTGCGAATAACCAATGAAAGTAAAAACTCAAGGGCTTGCACTTTCTGCTGTCCCCTATGCCATGGGAGACCAGTGAAAGAGCAGAGCAGAGCAGCGGCGAGAGAAGAAAGCCAAAAGCAAAAGAAAATAAAATTGAAGACAACAAAAAAAAGGCTACCATATCCTCGACGTGGCCTCGCAACGCATCGTTAGCTGTGGCTTCCACGACGACGTCTTCGACTGGGGGCCGGTTGCATTTTGCTCTGAAATAATTAGTGACCCAATTTCCTTGCTGCCGACGTCGACGCCGACGCTGACGCCGCGTGTTCCGCTTGCCTGCCTGCCTGCCTGCCTGGCTGGCTGACTGGCTGGCTGGCTGACTGCTTGCCCCGACAGGCAGCCACAAAACGCATGCAATTTGCTTGGCTTGGCTTGACTTGGGTTGCAGTTGCAGAGTGGCAACCTCTTGAGTTGTTGTCGTTGCTGTTGCTGTTGTTGTTGGTGTTGGTGTTGGCGTATTTTGTGGCATGCATGCAAAGAAAGTGGTTTTCATTTCTTTACAATTGCCTGTCAGCGGCTGCCTCACTTGCCACAGTTGCAAGTGGATGCACTCACACACACACAAACACACACACACAACAAATACTTGTAAGTAGTACTCATACTATTCGACTCAGCGAGAGCTCGCGGCTTGATACGCTGCAATCAAAAGCAGGCCCATTGATTTGCATGATTTTCAAGATTATAACCAAATCAAAAATTGATTGTGCTTTAATACAAAATGCACTTGAGTTGGGGGCGCGCAGGGGGCAAATGAGTTTCTGTGGTGTCAAAGATTTGATTGAATGAGGTGGCATGAATTGGATTTCGTATAAGATTTAATCGATGCAATTGAATGTGTATTCATAAAAATGACAACTTTTCATTTTTGTAGAAAAAGTTTACTTGTCACTTTGCTTGTAAAGTAGTTTTTATAATCTTTTGACAATATTCTGTTTGGCATTTTTTTTTTATTAATTATACATTTACTAAGGTGGGTCCAAATCAGCAACCGCTTATTAGTCTAAGAAAAACACTTTTTCTCCTAGATGCGAAAGTTGCAAAATGTGCAATTAAAACTGCATTTAGTTGTATAACATAATTTGCTAAACAAATTATATTTTTACGATTTTTGGCATAGTAATCAGAGCTAACTGCATAATAACTAGTTAGAAACAGGTGAAAATCGCTTTTAGTGCCGTTTACTGATTAAAATAGCTGTGTAATTGTTGTTGTTGTTGTTATAGTTATTGTTGTTGGTAAGGCATGTCTGGGCATTCTAGACATTTGCTTTTGCTAAACATGTTGCTGACGAATGTAATTGCAACTGCAGCAGCAACAGTTGCCCAAGTCTGTTGCAATGAAAGTTTCGTTTAGGCGTTTGTGTTCACGCTGTGTTGGAAAAACTGCGTGAAAATTGCACAGGCGTCCAAAACAATTGCCGTTAATTTAAAAATTGTCGCCAAGCCAGAGGGGAGAGAGAGAGAGAGAGAGAGATACTAAGACTGTGGCAAGCAGCGAGCAAGCAGCCAGGTAAACCAGTAATTATATCGCTGCAAGTGGCGCAGCTTCTTTCACCTGCAAGTGAGTCTATGTCTCTGTATGTGTGTGTGTGTGTGCGTGTGTGTGTGTGTCTGTGGAATCAATTAAAAGTATTGCCAGCGCTATGTTTGGGCAGATGACAAGTGCCAGCAGCAGCAGCAACCGCAGACAACGCTGCGTATGCGCAACCCACTTGGCAGGCAGAGGCAGTGGCAGCAACAATGCACGCAGCTACAGCTACGAAAGTATCTACGAATTGTATATATCTATGTGTGTGCATAGATGTGTGTGTGTGTGTGTGCAAAGCGAAATTGTTTTCATGTGCGCTAAAGTGGAGCAGTTTTTGAACAAAGCAATTCGCAAGATTAATCAAACACAACTACACACATGTGTGCCTGAGTGTGTGTGTGTGTGTGTGTGTGTGTGAGTATGGAAAACTGCACACTTATAGCAGTTGCTATCTGTATCTGTTGCTTGTTTGGCTGGCGCATAAACCACCAACAACTGCAGCGGCAGCAGCGGCAGCAAATGAGAAGCGGCACAAGTCAATTTCAGACTTTCATTCGCGCGAAACGCGATGAAATTTCACCAACAACAACCGCAGCAGCAACGAGAACTCTGCGCCCGGCACAAACTGCAGCCAGTTCCAGTTCCAGTTCCACAGCTAGAGTATAGTGGCACTTAAAGATACGCTACGATATGCTGGCGGGTGGCTGCCAAATTGCCAAGATTTATGCAAATTAAACTAATGAACAAAAAGTCTGAAATGCTTTACGCCTCAGCGGCTATTTACTACACCTTTTATTTACTGTGTGTGTGTGTGTGCTTGTGTGTGTGTGTGGTGTACCGCTCTTTTGTTATTAATAATTTCCGCGTACTGCACGCCAAGTCGACGAAAGTTTATCGTCTGCTTTCTTTTGCTCTTTCAATAATAGGCAAATCTACACACACACACACACACATACACACACACATTTGATATGCCAGTGCTGGAAATATAAACCGAAAACACTTTGCTTTTCTTTCCCAAATGTTGCAACGCTTTTGTGCGCAAATGGAGCTTCAGTTTTTGTTCATTTATTTTTTATTTTTTATTATACCAGCCTGGTTATAAACTTGCTGAGCTGAGCTGCATAGAACTGGCTGTGTGCTGACGGGTTTGAAGCGGCTATCGAAAGCAGCTGTAAATATGCAGCAAATATTTTTCAATCGGTTTACTTTTATGGCCAATTAGTGACAGTTGATATCATCAGGATTTATAGAGTGTATGCTTGTATCATGTGTTGACTATGCTTTCATTTTGAAAATATTTAAATTATAAAAATCAATACTTAAAATCCTTCAAAAAATTAATATTTAAAATTGTGGTTTTAGTTTTCAGACTTTAAGCCCTAAAACCCAATTAAATAAATTAATTTCGAATAAAGTTGTAATGCCTTAAATTAATTTCTTATGCCTGTTCTTACTGATCTTCAAATTCGTAAGATATTCTATTGCCTACTTTTAAAGATTCATAGTAAAAAGTATTTTTTTTTAGTAATCCTTTGAAAATTTCTAAATATTTTTAACATGTAGACATTAGAATTGAAACCAAAAGTTATAATTATGGGCAGTCACAGTAACAACTTGCAGCTTAAGTATAATATTTACTAGTTAAGATCCGTTAAAACCTTCTGAAATAACGTTATTTAGAAACCCAAAATTCCTTTAGCTTGTGTGTGTTTCTTTTCGCGCAATAATATTTTGTTTCACTTAGTATTTTGTCAAAACTTTTTCAGATAATTTCATCGAGCCTTTGTAAACCTTCTTACCTTTAATTAGTGTTAATCCCTAGCGTTTTATAATCCCTTTTTGAGAACTGGTTGATTTTTTTTTTAGAGAGAATGGCACAGTGACTGCCTTGGATGATTACGGGGCTTTGGCTCTAGATCTGTTCGGATGTTGCACACAAAATATATCAAGAGCAAAGCGCGTTGCTCGTGTGTTTTTGTTGGGTTTTGTTTGCACTTGGAAATCTTCACAAAACACACGGGTGTAAAAGGCGCGCGGAACGAACGCGAGATGTTCGAAAGTGTTCAGGACGAGACGAGTCTGTCTTTCGTACTCGAATTCGGACTCGGATTCGGACTCCGGATCGGTTTCGGTAACGGTAGCGGTAGCGGTATCGGTATCGATTCACTGCAGCAGCGTCGCAACAGCAGACACTGACTCGTCGCACACAATGTTGAAATGAAAATGCGGCCTGGCCGTATTGGTAACCAAGATTTTATATCGCGTGAAAGTTTTGACCCCTTTCTGTTGTTGGTCGCTTGGCTTGCGAGCTTCGCTACGCTCCGCTCGAGCGCTGCCAGAGAGTCGCAGGCGAGAGACTGAGAAAGACAGAGAGCAAGAGCAAGAGAGTGTGCGAATACTGAGAGAGCATTCGTTGTAAAATGCAAAACTTGCCGTTTTCGGCTATTCTTTTTGGCGCCGACGACGAACCCAAAAAAAAAAACTCGCTGTGGCAACTTTTCATTTCAGGCCGCTTTCTGTGGGCCTTTTGTTTTTGGCAACCAGCATAGTCGTCGTCGTTGTTGTTGTTGCTGTTGTTGCTGTTGTTGTGTCAAGGTAACTGATGACGTCGAGTGCGTCGCCGCGATTGCCTAATTCCCATTGTTATTCACAAAGGGATGTGGCTGAATCACCTACTAACGGTAGCCCTCGTTGTCTTTCGATCGAACACACTTATTATTCTGGCCAATGCATTGGAAAATTAAGTTATGGCCTGCGTTATGCAATCATTAATGATATAATGTGCGTTTAAATATTTACAAATTCAGTTAACTGTTTCAGTCTTGACTTGTGGATGAGGTGGCTAAATCATCATTAGGCGGTGACCTTTGTTCGTTTCTAGCGGAAATAAATTAATAGCTTAATTTTTGTTTGTATTTTCGAGTGCATTGTTCGCTTTTGTTTTACCACAAATATGACTCTACAAAAACTAACAATAACAATAATAACTACAAACAAGTTCGTTGCCTAAGTCTTTTGTTTAAATAGAAATGATTTAATTACAATAAGTTTAGTTTGATACAGTAATCATACTGTCTAAGAAAACAACAAAATTATAAAACAGCTCAATTTCTAAGAGAGATTGAAAGTTAATTGAAAAACTGATAAGTTTATTTATTAAGCCCAGGTGCTATAAATTGTGTGCTTATTATAATATTCAATATTTTCTTTGCTAGTTATATTGAAATTAAATTAAATTAAAATTATTTGAAAATATTAAATTAGATCAATTAAATGAACAACTCTGTGCCCATTTTGTACACAAATTTGTATGCACAACAATTTGCCACACTTTTGAGATGTGCCAGATACTCGATAAGTACTCCGCTTATTTCAACAATCAGCGCAATTTTTGATGATGAAATGCCGCAAATATTTGTGTTCAAACGTAGAAAGAGTGAAATGAAATTGCGAAAAAAGAAACAAAAATGACCAAAAATGACCAAAAAAAATAGTATATTTATACGTATGTATATACATTTACAAGCAGACATAACGACCAGGTTAAAAATAACTCTGCCAATTGGCTACAGCAGCCTGGCTTAAGAAACTGCCACGATCCGTGAACTTTCATTTATGCGCACATTCGCAAATTCAAGCGCCTTGGCTGCCCAAGCGATGACAGCATTCGAAAAGCCCAAAAGCAGATGGAGAAGAAGCAGAAGAAGACCATGGGACACACCCGGCTAATCGAAAGAAATCGAAAGTTCCGGCTCTGTCAGCGACTTGGTTTCGATTTCATTTAAAAGGCATTGGGCACATGGATTGTTATGATTATTATTGTTATTGTAACTGTTGTTGTTGTTGTTGTTGTTGTGGCTGCCGTACGCCGGATCCGGTGTGATTCACACGCAGCAACTTTGATGACGTTCGTCCCGCACAGGCACAGTGCCTATAGGTATACCTGCGTAGCATTTATTGTGCCAGTCGCAAGTTTATCATCAGTTACGCTGACGCCAAAAGTCGAAATGGAATTGGGTCAGGGACGTGCTCGGCATGCTAATCAAATCATGCTCACACTTTGTGTGACGCACAATAAAATTTGAAAATTACTTGATGTTGCAAGTAAATACGGGCATTTTGTACAGAACTGATTAACGTTGAGACAAATACAAAATTACAAAGGTCTCGAAAGTGTTGCAATTTAAATACATTTTATGAGTACTTTAAGAGACTGAGACCATATTTAGGGATAAACAAAAGTTAAGTGCTTCAAATACAGTTCTAAAATGACCTCGGGATTGAAGATCGGTTCAGTTTTGACAAAGTTATGGCTGCTGGTAGTCTTGGAAGGGAATTTTTACTAACATAAAATCTAATAGTGAAATGAAATGAATGAAATCTAAACTAACACAGTTTTCAATGCATTTAAAAGTATGTGTATTTTCACTTTTCTGACGGTCTTTTCTCGGTCTTTCTATCTCGCTCTCTCTTTCTACTCCTATCTATCTATCTATATAAATCCATCCATCTTTCATAATCGCTGAAATAGCATCTCCGCTCAATATCTGCCCCACCTTTGATAAATGATCAACTAAATGATAAACACTTACAATCTAACTCATTTTTCACACATTATTTTCTTACTGGTATTTGTTGGAAATGGGTGAAATTCGTTGGTAAGCAAAAGAAAGAAAATAACACAAATAATTGATATCCCTGGAACACACTTGTCCGCCAGCAACTTTAGATTCATTCAGTTTTAGTTTTCTGTTTTTTCTGTTTTTAAACAAAAACCAGTTATGTGACAACGTTTTGCACAATTTGCCTGGCCTTTTCTGTATGGCGGTGCAGTTACGAGTATAACGGTGCATGGCTTAAGCTCTTATTGTTTATTAACAACAAATAATGCGACCGTTGCCGATCCCCACAGAGCAGCGCACAAATTGATGTCGATGCCAATCATTATGCAAGTCCGCTCCGAACTTCGGTCAACGCGCTCAATGGAATTGCTGGGCGCTCTTCCCCTCTCTTCACTGCACTCCACTCCACTCCACTTCACTTTCCATTTCTTTTGTCAGCGTCTGTGGGCCACCATTTTTTTGCCCCTTTTCTTTTCTTTTCATTTCATTTCTTTTTGCTGTTAATTTTCCGTTGCAGTCATCGGCCCTTACTTGTATAGTACATATGAGTATGAATATAATTTTGCATACAGACAACTGGAATACATTATACATTCCGAATTATCGGGAGAGTGTTATATAATCGTTTTATTGTATCAGTTACCATAGGAATGAAAAACCTGGTTGCAAAACAAATATATATATATTTTACGAGATATTGACCACCTGATATCCATCAAAATAACACTTCGCAGCAATTTTTAACCCATCGATACTGCTATGAGCTAGATATCTCAGTATCATCTGTAAGCAAAACCTTCTCAATCTCCGCTCGCAAGTCTTGTTCTTTGTCACTTTACAATACAAGTTTTCATAGTCTAAAGTTATTGCTTGATCTGAGTCATCAAGTTCCGCTGCATCTCTTTCTGAGTGTACTAAAGATAGAAGGGATGAAGCTGATCCGCTGTGGCACTCCTCATTTGATGCAGCCGAAAGACTGTATTCATCACTCATGATTATAACAGCTTATAGTTATTTGTGGATTGGTTTTTTAAGTTGAAACCATAAATTTTCTTATAGTATTCATTAGCTGTTCGATACATTACGACATAAAATAGAAATTAATGTTAATATTTATTCAAAAACTTAAGCTGATCCTTTTTTGTGCACATTTCGCTTTCGATTCGCACCTTTTTCTCGCTGTGCACTTTTATTGTAATCGATTTCTCGCTTATGAGCTTTGTTTTTTTTTGGCTGCTGTGCCCTTTTGCCGTTTTTGCCTAGTTGCTGCATAAAAATGCGGCTTAATTATTGTTTTATGCAGATGAAGGGGTGTGTGTTTTTAGTTGTGTGTATGAGTGTGTGTGTGTGTGTAAGTGAGTGCTGTGGCCTGAGCCTGAGTCATGGAACATATATCACTTTCACTCGCCAAAACAAGACGACAAACGGCAACTGGCAAAAATCTCAAATCAGGCGCCAAAATAGCAGACAGCCGAAACCAGACGGCATTAGGCGTGTCTCTAGCCAAAGGAACCCCACAACAACAACAACAACAACAACAACAGCAACAACTGCAGGCTATAGCGTGAAAGATACTGTAAAAGATACTGTAAGTCCGCTTGCTGCCATCAGCTGCAACTTTAGTTGCAGTTATACAAACTACATTTTGTGGCTGCAACACTTAAAGCCTTTTCATGGCTTCAAATTGCGTAAGCTTTTAACAGTTGCCAAAAAAAAAAAAAACAATAGTTTTCTAAACATCTTAAGAAATCGACATCCATCACGCTTTGTTTGCCTTTCTGATTGAATTCCCAATTTCGAATACGAAGACAAATAGCCAAAGCGAAGTGTATTTATCTAACTCATTTTGAAAGACGTTTTGAAATGATACGATAGTATTGTTGTGTATCTTTTAGTTTAGTCACAAGATTTTCACTTTCGTTCGCTGACCAAAGGCCCAAAACATACTTATATGTATATATATGTATGTATGTATAAAAAGATATACTTGTAGATCCATGCGTATGCAAATTAGCTCAACAAAAAACAACAACAACAACGTTGTAGATGGCGACAACAAGGCGCAGAAAATACCGTAAGTGGCCATAAGCAAAATCTCTGCTATAGATATGAGATGAGATGAATGCCAACCAATACAACAATAACAACAGCAACAACAACAACAACAAGAACAACAGCTAACAGCTACTACTACCAACATACGCGCCGCCGACAACAGTTAACAGTTTATTTTTAGGTTGTTGTTTTTTTTTTTGGCAAATGAAAGAGAAATTGTGTGCGGCCGGCCGACAAAAGTTTTATATGCTAATTGGTGCGCACGCTGAGGCTTCAGCGTAAGAAACGCAGCTCCGATATTATATGATGTCTAGATGTCTGTTAGTTAGTTGTTGAGGGAGTAGCAGCTGTTAATGATCATAATAGATAACGGTTATATAGTTGCTACGAGCACTGCAAATGATATAAGCCCATGATTTGCATAAAATAGTCTCAAATCAAATTTAGTTCACTGAAAATGTATCTTCTTCAGTGACAGATGCAAATACTTCGAAATGACCGACTAATATCGAAATTTCTTAGAAAAGGATTTCTTAAAGCATCAAAGCAGGCTTTGATGGGTAGGGATTAACGATCCGTTTTGAACAGTTTGGTTTGCCGAATTTTGATTAATTCATAAACAGTATTATTTACTGTCGCATCGAAGATTTTTCAGATTTTCTTCTCTTCTAGGTTTTAACGCTACTAATTTCTATTCATTAAAGTTCGTTGACAGTTGGTTCATTCATTAATCAGCTAAATCTAAAAATTGTGTAACTCAGAAATGATCAGAAATTTTTAGCTTTTTAGTTTTAGCTCAGACAAGCTGTAAATATTGTTAATTAAATATTATAGCTTAGAAATGAAGGTGCGTTAAGTGAGCTTTAATTAAAATTTACTGACGCTCATGCAGAAAATGGATAAATATCGGTTCGGGTCTGGGGATCGTTGAGGGCCGGCTTTCATTAGGGAACGTACCGGGGTTACTTAATGACCCTAAGCCAAAAAAGTTTATGCTGCAAACTGTGAAAGAGAAATGAAGAGAGATGCGGAGAAAGCATCGTCAGACAAAATCAAACCAACTGCAACAATTCGCTAACTTAACAACAACAACTAGCAGATCAGATGAAATATTTACAGATGTGTGCTTTAATGTGTGTGTATTGTTATTTTAGAATAATTTTTTTTATTCATTTTTAAAAATGTGTAGTTTGAAAACTTTATTTAATTACGATTTTACTATATATTAGTTCCAAACCATTTTTTCATTATTCATTGAAATTCTTTCCTTAATCTAAAAAAATTACTGATTTTATTTGTATATATTTGTTTTTTCGTTATGTGTGTCTTTGCTAAGTGTGGAGTTAAGTTGCCTATATTGAGTACACAAACCAACAAGTATATTTGTTAATGTGATATTTTTGGGTGAAGTCCACTTTAATATTGATATCGATGTATTCGAATACATTTTTATATATGTATGTTATTCTTAAATCAGGGCTTATATTTTTCTGGGGTACTATTTGATCTCCAATAGAGTTTGTCTTAGCTGGCGATAGACTCCTGCGTCTCCATGGACTATCGATATCCATATTCTCTTTTCGCGCTTTTCGTTGAGCTGCTCAGGAACCAATTTTAAATTTAAACTTAATTTATCGGTGCTGCTGCCAACTCGGAGTAAACTAAATTAATCGGAATTGCCGCCAACTTGTCTTAAATAAATCAGCTGTTTTCTCGGTTCGCGCCAAATTGAGCTACTGAGCAGTTAAGCGTTTGGTTGTTTGTGCTCAATTGCTGTATTTTATTTGAATAAAACAAAAAACAGTGACCTAAAAATATGAGCGGAGCAGTTGCAGAAACTGCAACAGTAGCAGAAAATGGTGAAAACGACGTTGAAGACGAAAAGAACGTGTCAAATGAAGATATTTTGGGTGGCAAAACATTGCTAATGTCGGAGAGTGAGGATGAGGGTAAGAGTGCTGTGGTGATAGGGGAGGGGGCAAAGCTAATAGAGGAGGAGGAAAAGGTGACAGGGCAGAGGGAGGGGGAGCTTAGGCTGAAGGAAACTATGACTAAAAAGAGGAGGAAAAAGATTTCAGCGATAATTGACTCCGACAGCGAGGAGGAGGAGGAGAAAACACATCCGGATAAGTATCCGGATAATAGTGACAACATAGAGCAATTAAGGCCAAAGAAAAAGATATCCGCAATTATTGACACGGACAGCGAGGAGGAGGAGAAAGAGGAGCCTAAACTAAAGAAAAAGGAAAGGAAGAAAAAACAACGACTGGATAGTGATAGTGATAGCGAGCATAGTGCCCCAGCCAGCGATGGAGAATCCAACAAGACAACAGCACAAAATCAACTCAAAAGCATCGTTGATTCTGAATCGGAATCGGAATCTGAATCTGAGCGCAGATCTGAGGATGAGCCGATGGAGCAGCAAGGAGCAATGGAAACCGCCGCATTAGAAAAGCCCAACAAATCGAAGCCTATGAGGGTGAGTAGTTGATCGAGAATTAATAGTGTCTAGAAAAAGGGTCCTCAAAATCCCCAATTTTGAATAACGAAATGAGGCTTTCAAAAATTAGAATATAATCACAGAGCAAACTCAGATTTTTGATCTAAAATATGATTACTTTTGCAGGCCGCCGCAAAGAGAGCGCTAGACGAGATGCAGTCCATACAGAGTGAGCAGCAGCGATTGCATCGTGAGGCACACATCAGTGTACCCTACCATCAGCCCAGGCCGCGCACACTGAAGGAGTTTCTGAGCAGACGCACCATGAACAAACCGCTGGCAGTGGCTCTGGCCGGTGGCAGTCCCATGCCCAACAAAAGACAGCCCAGAACATCAATGGGTCTGCGTATGACCAGCGAGGAGCTGCAAGCCTATGCGTAAGTTATTAACAACAAATCAGTTTAATCAATGTTGAAACATTGCGCTTATGCAGCAACCTGATGGAGGAACGCGCCAAGGAGGCCACCGAGTTCTTCAAATCCGAGTCAGAGCAAGAAGAAAGCGATGAAGAAATGCATGGTACCCCAGAAGTAGAAGATACTGCAACAAACCTTGAAGAGCAAATAAATCTGATAGCAGAGGCAGCTCCACAAGTCGATGGAGATGCGTTAGGTCTGCCCGAAGCTGAGCCAACAGTTGAGATCACAGAAGAATCTGCTGAAACCGGAACGAGTGTAACTTTAACGGAGGATGCGGTTTCGCCGTGTAAAACGAGGCTGGTAACTGAAGTTGTGGAGCTGCCCAAATTGGATTTAAGCACACTGAACATTACGCCTCAAACACCAAAACCAACAACGCATCGCATTAGTGACGCGATACGACGCCTTAAGAATGAGAAGAGTTGCGATGTGAGTCCCTCATTAAAGGGTGATGCCAATATGGTCATTGATCTGGAAACCGGTGACATGTTTGCCAAGAAACCGACCGGTGTCGATGATCTGCTGCAACGAATGATGAAGACACGTGAGGTCAAGAAGCACAAGACTACGGAAACTGTCAAGTGAGTAGAGCAAACATTTGATCTATTTTCCATATCTAAAGTTGGAACTTTGTGTAGCATTCTATCCACAGCACATGGCAAATTGGAGCTATCCAAGGTCAGCATACATCTGCATGAGGAGGAGCCTGTCAACAAGGAGCAGAAGCCGGGCGCTGGCTATTTCAAAATGCAGGAGCATCTTAAATCGTTGATCACCAAAAAGCGCATGGATGAGTTGCGCAAAAGACAAGCTGATGAACTGGAAGAGGCAGATGAAAATGAGGACATGGATATGGATGAAGAATATGAACCAGATGAGAAGCCAGGCCAAAGTCAACTGATTATCAATGATGATGAGGAAATAGTTGATGGGGAGCTTGAAGAAGACGCAGCAGACGATGAAGATGCAGAAGTGGATGTAGATGAAGCTGCTGACACAGAACTGGCAGCAGAGTCAGCAGCAGAGGCAGAAGAATCCGAGGAAGCGACAAGCAGCAGCGGTAGCCAAAGGGAAAGCGAACCAGAAGAAAATACACAAACTGCCAAGCGTAAAAATCGTATTATACGCGCATTCCAGGGCGACGACTCTGACGAGGATGACGTCGATTTGTTGCAGACACCGAAGCCAAACAGTACGGCGCCAATGACATCCAGCCAACTGCAATTATCCGCCCACAAGTTATTCGACACGCAGATTGAACGCACGGCAAGCGACGAGGAGAATGAACTGCTTGGACTGTGCTCTGGCAAATTTACCCCGTCCCAAGTGTCATCAGCAACACCAACGATTGGAGCGTTTATTAGTCAAATTCCCATAACACAAGCAACACCGCACAGTCAAGCGCCCGATGAACTGGAGGCACTGTGCTCAGGCAACTTTGAAACGCAACCAGCACCGGAGACCACTAAAATATTGTCCAGCGATGAGGAACCAACGGGAGAGTTGCCGAAAGAGAACCCGCGTCAGAAAAAGTTGACCAAGAAAAGGCAAAAGAAGAAGGCCAAATTGGGTTTCTCTGATGACGAGGAAAGCGATGAAGATCTAGATCCTGAAAATATGGATGAAGAGCAACTAGATAGTGAGCTGGAAGATGCAGTAGCAGAAGAAGTACCCGAAGCATTCGTTGACTATGATTCCGAAGAGAACGAAATTATTGTCAAGATGACGAAAAAGGATCGCAAATTACGTGCGGCCAACTTTGTAGAGAAAGAAGCTGAACTATCTGAATCCGAATGGGGGTCAGTTGATGAAGATGAGAAGAATATGGATACATATGACATTGAACTGGGTGACGAGGATCAGTTTGATCGCGAGAAATTGCGTACCGAACTGGGACAGATTCATGCGTAAGTCGATCAAGTTTGTACAAGTTTATCTTTCCGTTATTTATTATTTATGAATAACTAGTCGTAAAATGCTTGACAAGGACATACGAGAGGTGCGCCAGATTCAGGAGATGCTCTTTGAGGACGATGAGGGTGCAGTGCGGCAGCGCCAGTTCCGATGGAAAAATGCCGAAAATGGTTTGGGTTTCAGCCTAGATGATACACGCACTGAGAAAGGCGATGGCGAAGCCAACGAGGGCAGCGGCGACGAGGAGAACGAGCATCTGTGGCGTAAAATTCGCTATGAGCGAGAACAATTGCTGCTCGAGAAGGGACTGAAAGGGGTAAGTTATAATAATTTACTTATTAATTATTTATTAAACATTTATCTTTTCTCAGGAAGCTTCACCGCTGTCACCAGCTGTGACAAACAGCAATGTGCGCAAGCTGACAATTATTACAGCTAGGAAGACAACGATGGAGGCGAAGAAGAGTTCGCCGTTTTTGATCTCAAAGAGCGTCAGCACCACACAGCAGCAGAAACCACAGCGTGCAGTGCGTGGTTCATTCTTGGTGCGGGACAAGGAGACACTCAACAAACTGGCGGGCATGACCAAAGGCGCTGCTGGCGATGTGGACGGATCAGCGGGCTCTGTTTCCGTGAAGACGGCCAAGGGCAAGAACTTTGTGTTTGCCACGCTAACCGAGGAGGAGCATGAGGTACATGTGGCACATTATCTTATTTAAGTATTCTCACCTTTAATTTATACATTTACCTTGCAGAATCAAAAACGCAAAGCGGCGGATTTGCTAAACAGCAGCAGCGATACGGGCGTTAATTTTATGAAAAAACCACGACTGGAGCCGCGGCGAGACAAGTGCCTTATAGATCAGTTGCTTTAGAGTTTTAAGTCAAATTTTTTAAAGCTGTAATTAAATAAGTGAGGCGTCTAAGTTAAATATTAAATATGTTTTAAATATTGATAGCAATTATCTGATTGCTGTTTAACAATAATTGCTACACTTAAAATTAATATACCTCAATTTTATAGATTTAATGTTAAAAACCATGACAACAAACTGGATCCCAATTATCAAGAATCTTGACCCTGAATGAACCCTTCCAAGACTTCCAACAGCCATAGCTTTGTCAAAACCCAACCGATCTTCAATCCCGAGGTAATTTTCGTTTTGTTTTGACTCCTATAGCAATTCTTCATTTAAAGTTGGAAAACTTCAAAGTTTCAGATTTCTTGTCAGAAATCATGACAACAATTGGAAGTTGAGTAGCTCCTAAGTTTCTGAAAATGCCGATGCAAGACTTCCAACAGTCATAACTTTGTCAAAACTCAACCGATCTTCAATCCCGAATGTCAATAATGTCAATAATAATGACAACAATCTGGATTAGTAATATAATAGATGCTTTGCTTTTAAAAATCGGTTCCGTTTTTAGCAGTTGGAGCTTTCAAGATATATAATCTTTTTAAATTGTTGGTTGCTAATATTATTAACTAGCTGAACTAATTTATTCAATTCAATTAAATCATTTTAAATATACATATGCATAGCTATCAGCCGTTAACAGCACTGCATGACAACCCCTGCAGCCGCTTTACAACACTGCTCGCTGCCCAGCTCTCCCAGTGCATTAAACGAAAACAAAGTATTCGTTGTTTAAAGCGAATATCTAGATATTAGTGACTGGCTGAATAAAACGCAAAGACAATTACCGAGCGGACAAGCGAGCAAAACGCACACGACAAAAAGTTAGCGGGTGAAGCTCGGCGCTAATCTAATCTGTCGTCTGGCGTATAAAATCATCGTTTGAATTTACGTTTAGCCGGCAACTCAATCGGTTAGTCAGTCAGTCTGTCGTCAGTCAGTCAGTAGCTGTCCAGAGACGCCGCTGGACGTGTGACTCTCGCATAAGTTGTTAATTCACGAAAAACCCAAAATGGTGGCACAATCAAAACTTGGCCAGGTGTTTAGCTATCAGAACTGGGTGCATGCCGTCTCCGGCGCAGCTGTAAGTATACTATATACATAGTATGTATACATACATACCTATGCTTATGCAAATCGGGATTAAAGTTCATATTCCATAAATGCTAAAATGTACTTAATTAATTTGGAACTGTGCTGAGCACACCATACAAGGCTACAATTAACCCAAACGCCATATGGATTTATCATTGTATATAGTATATGATATAGTAATTAAGTATCAACCTAACTTGGAAATTGCACTAGCCTTCTGCTGAGACATTGACAACAAGCATACGCCAGCTTGGGATTGGGATTCGAACCCGGAACCTCGTTGTGTAGTTGTCCACTTGTGACTGGGTCATTAAACCACTTGAACCCCATGCTTATAAGTATAGCTATAACTGGAAATTAAACATAAACATATTGACCACCCAATACCCATCCGCATGTGCTATACTACACCCAAGTTCGATTTAGTTTCCGTAAACTTATCATTCATAATAATAATATTAATAATACTCCCAATCTTTACAGGGTGGCTGCATAGCAATGAGCACTTTTTACCCGCTGGACACGGTGCGCTCGCGTTTGCAATGTAAGTAGGAAGGTGTTCCCGGCATTCGGCTAATCTTTAATTTGGATTGATAAGCATACGGTCGCTAGATAAACAATCGAATGAGTTCCAAGTCCAGGGCAGCGTTTGCTAATTTGATATATGTCATTTGATAGCGCGAGCTAATCCGTTTTTTGTTGTTCTCTTTTGGCTTGCAGTGGAGGAGAGCGGCGAGGTGCGCAGCACCAAGCAGGTTATCAAGGAGATTGTGCTGGGAGAGGGATTTCAGGCGCTTTATCGCGGATTGGGTCCAGTGCTGCAGAGTCTGTGCATATCGAATTTCGTCTACTTCTACACATTCCATGCACTCAAGCAGGTCACCTCGAATGGACAGCAGAGCGCTCTAAAGGATCTGCTGCTCGGCAGCATTGCGGGCATTATCAATGTGTTCTCGACAACGCCGTTTTGGGTGGTTAATACGCGTCTGCGGATGCGCAATGTGGCCGGCACTTCGGATGATGTCAATAAGCACTACAAGAATCTGCTGCAGGGACTCAAGTATGTGGCCAAAACGGAGGGCATCACCGGCTTGTGGTCGGGCACCATACCATCCCTAATGCTCGTCTCGAATCCGGCGCTGCAGTTCATGATGTACGAGCTGCTCAAGCGGCACATTCAGATATTCACCGGTGGTGAAATGGGCAGCTTGAGTTTCTTTATGATTGGCGCCATTGCAAAAGCATTTGCCACAGTGCTCACCTATCCACTGCAGCTGGTGCAGACCAAGCAGCGTCATCGCACCAACGATACGGCCAATTTGGCATCCACCTCACAGCAGGCGGCCGGCAAACAGAAGACGCCATCCATGCTGGAGCTTATGGTCGGCATATTGCAGCATCAGGGCATTGCGGGTCTCTTCCGCGGACTCGAAGCCAAGATACTGCAAACCGTGCTGACGGCGGCTCTGATGTTTATGGCCTATGAGAAGATCGCGGGCCTTGTGAAGCTGCTGCTAAAGCGCAATGCTTGAGAGGCTCTAGTCCTAGTTTAACTACACATAGTTTTAGCTGTAAACAAGACGACACCTATGACATGGATATGGAAACGGAAATGGATATACTACATACACCACACACACTCCAAAGTTAGACAATAAGTTGAAAATGAAAACATGAAATGATTTAACAAAATTAATAGTACATTTTATTGGTACATTTATAGTTAATAGTTATTAGACTCCAAAGTTTTCGTTGTATTTTCCGCGCGAGGCTGCTTTGGATTCGTCTGATTTCTCAACAGCTGGTTTGGTCTGCTGTAAGTTATAGTTATAAGCTATTAGTTTTCAGCGGCGACATCAGTCTCCAAAGATTTCGTTGTATTCTCCTCGGGAGGCTGCTCGGAGGCTTCTTCCGGCTCGTCGGAGGCTTCTTCCGGCTCGTCGGATTTCTCAGCAGCTGGCTTGGGCTTCTGTACGGTGGGATAAATTAGCTCTGCTAAGTTGTACTTCTTGCACACCAAATAGTTGTCGATGACGCTGAGGAGGCACCAGCCACGCAGCACCTCAACAATGATGGACTTCTTCGGATGCTGCAGATCCACTTTGTTGGCCATGTTCTTGGAGTTAACCAGATCGGCCAGTTCCTTGATGATGGTGTCCCGCTTGATCTGCTGATTGTAGCGATGATTGAATATGATGCCATATGTGGTGGGCTCCTTGAGGAAGTATTTATCAAAAATAGCTCCAGCGGCGTTGATTATATCCGCCATATTGGCACGGCAGACAGCCTCGATGGGCACCAGGCGTAGTATAAATCGAGACATGGCTTTGCCCGAAGTGGTAATATCATTCACAATATACTTGCCCAGACCCACGGGATCCTCCAGTCGGCTGCGTATAAACAAACAATTGGTGGTCCCAGTGTCCACGTTGAAGAATCGTTGATTTTGTGGCGCCATCGCCTCCCGGCACTTGGCCAGTGCCTCATCGTCCGAGTCCGAGTCGCTGCTCCCTGCCACGTCCGGCGATCCGTACAACTTATCCGCATAGTGATTCAGGAGATTTAAGCATTCCCGGACACATGCCTTTTCGTTCATGTTGCAGGTGGCAAGGAAGCCACGGTGTCCCGCCTGCAGCACCTGCTTCCTCTTCTGCTGGTAGAACTTCTTTTTGTTGTGCTTGAATTTACTATTATTATTCATTTTTGACTTTTTTACGTCCGGCTCCATTTAGAATTTATTTCTTGCCGGCAAGCAGTGTGACCAGATTAATCAGACAGCAAGGCACACGTTTAAAATGTGACTTGTGGCGTTGCCAAACACTGAAAAAATGGATGAGCTGATTTCAATTACAAAACAAAAGCCTGCTTTAAACTGACAATATATTTGTAGCCGGCGAGTAGAGTGACCAGATCAATTAAACATTAAAGCACACATTGAAATATTTACCAAAAACGTGTGACTTGTGGCGTTGTCTAACACTGCAAATAACGAACAGCTGATTTAAATTACAAAAGTCAAACCTACTTTAAGCTGTCTTAAACTGCCAATGTTTGCAGCGGCGCCCTTGTTGGAGCTTACCAAATTACTGCCCCGCTTCGCTGATGTAGAAGCGCTGCTAGAGAATGATTTTGAAGGACGTTACATACTCAAGCGGGCGGCAGATCACCTGGAACTTGGCCAATTGGATCGGACGGAATCGGAGGAAATATCTTATTTGATTTGCGCTTTGGTGGATAAGAACTGGGAGCGCATTCATAGTGGACACTTTAGCAGCGTGCCGCTGACGATACGCAAAACCTATGCACTGGGCTGCTATTTCAAGGTAATAATCAGATTATACTATTTACATATATAACAAGAAATAGTGCTCTAGTCGAGAGTGCCCGACTAGGAGATACCCTGAACACAGTTCTTACATTTATAATTCTTTATCTGCATTCATACATAGAAACACACACACACTTACAAACAGAGAAAAACGCGTTCATACAGACGGACATGGCTAGACCGACTCGACTATTGATAGCGATCAAGAATATATATACTTTATGGGGTCGGAGATTCTTCCTTATGTCTGTTACATACTTTTGCACAAAACCATTATAATGGGATCAGGGTATAAAAATGCAATTACTTTGATAAAAAAATTTGTATAAGGGTCCCCCCTTATGCTTTTTTCCCAAAAATATTTGAAAAAATCTAACTTTCAAAAATGAATAAACTTGAAATGTAGAATTGATATATAGAACAAACCATGAACAAAATGGCCTCAAGCTTGACAATCGGTTCAGTTTTGACCAAGTTATATATTAATGAATAAACTTGAAATGTAGAATTGATATATAGAACAAACCATGAACAAAATGGCCTCAAGCTTGACAATCGGTTCAGTTTTGACCAAGTTATGGGAGTTTGAAGTCTAGGAAGGGCATTTGTGGACCAATCAGGGCGTTTACAAGACAATTTTTTTTGTCATTTTGGCATGATTTTTGACAGAAAAATGAAACACTTCAGAATCAATTTTCCAATAGTTTTTTGTACTAATTTTGACACCCACAATCGATTAAAAAAAGAATTTCATGAATCTATTTTTTGAAAAATCAATTTGTGTAAGGGTCCCCCCTTATGCTTTTTTCCCAAAAATATTTGAAAAAATCTAACTTTCAAAAATGAATAAACTTGAAATGTAGAATTGATATATAGAACAAACCATGCACAAAATCGCCTCAAGCTTGACAATCGGTTCAGTTTTGACCAAGTTATGGGAGTTTGAAGTCTAGGAAGGGCATTTGTGGACCAATCAGGGCGTTTACAAGACAATTTTTTTTGTCATTTTGGCATGATTTTTGACAGAAAAATGAAACACCTCAGAATCAATTTTCCAATAGTTTTTTGTACTAATTTTGACACCCACAATCGATTAAAAAAAGAATTTCATGAATCTATTTTTTAAAAAATCAATTTGTGTAAGGGTCCCCCCTTATGCTTTTTTCCCAAAAATATTTGAAAAAATCTAACTTTCAAAAATGAATAAACTTGAAATGTAGAATTGATATATAGAACAAACCATGAACAAAATGGCCTCAAGCTTGACAATCGGTTCAGTTTTGACCAAGTTATGGGAGTTTGAAGTCTAGGAAGGGCATTTGTGGACCAATCAGGGCGTTTACAAGACAATTTTTTTTGTCATTTTGGCATGATTTTTGACAGAAAAATGAAACACCTCAGAATCAATTTTGCGATAGTTTTTTGTACTAATTTTGACACCCACAATCGATTAAAAAAAGAATTTCATGAATCTATTTTTTGAAAAATCAATTTGTGTAAGGGTCCCCCCTTATGCTTTTTTCCCAAAAATATTTGAAAAAATCTAACTTTCAAAAATGAATAAACTTGAAATGTAGAATTGATATATAGAACAAACCATGCACAAAATGGCCTCAAGCTTGACAATCGGTTCAGTTTTGACCAAGTTATGGGAGTTTGAAGTCTAGGAAGGGCATTTCTAAACCAATCAGGGCGTTTACAAGACAATTTTTTTTGTCATTTTGGCATGATTTTTGACAGAAAAATGAAACACCTCAGAATCAATTTTCCAATAGTTTTTTGTACTAATTTTGACACCCACAATCGATTTAAAAAAGAATTTCAAGAATCTATTTTTTGAAAAATCAATTTGTGTAAGGGTCCCCCCTTATGCTTTTTTCCCAAAAATATTTGAAAAAATCTAACTTTCAAAAATGAATAAACTTGAAATGTAGAATTGATATATAGAACAAACCATGAACAAAATGGCCTCAAGCTTGACAATCGGTTCAGTTTTGACCAAGTTATGGGAGTTTGAAGTCTAGGAAGGGCATTTCTAAACCAATCAGGGCGTTTACAAGACAATTTTTTTTGTCATTTTGGCATGATTTTTGACAGAAAAATGAAACACCTCAGAATCAATTTTCCAATAGTTTTTTGTACTAATTTTGACACCCACAATCGATTTAAAAAAGAATTTCAAGAATCTATTTTTTGAAAAATCAATTTGTGTAAGGGTCCCCCCTTATGCTTTTTTCCCAAAAATATTTGAAAAAATCTAACTTTCAAAAATGAATAAACTTGAAATGTAGAATTGATATATAGAACAAACCATGAACAAAATGGCCTCAAGCTTGACAATCGGTTCAGTTTTGACCAAGTTATGGGAGTTTGAAGTCTAGGAAGGGCATTTGTGGACTAATCAGGGCGTTTACAAGACAATTTTTTTTGTCATTTTGGCATGATTTTTGACAGAAAAATGAAACACCTCAGAATCAATTTTCCAATAGTTTTTTGTACTAATTTTGACACCCACAATCGATTAAAAAAAGAATTTCATGAATCTATTTTTTGAAAAATCAATTTGTGTAAGGGTCCCCCCTTATGCTTTTTTCCCAAAAATATTTGAAAAAATCTAACTTTCAAAAATGAATAAACTTGAAATGTAGAATTGATATATAGAACAAACCATGAACAAAATGGCCTCAAGCTTGACAATCGGTTCAGTTTTGACCAAGTTATGGGAGTTTGAAGTCTAGGAAGGGCATTTGTGGACCAATCAGGGCGTTTACAAGACAATTTTTTTTGTCATTTTGGCATGATTTTTGACAGAAAAATGAAACACCTCAGAATCAATTTTGCGATAGTTTTTTGTACTAATTTTGACACCCACAATCGATTAAAAAAAGAATTTCATGAATCTATTTTTTGAAAAATCAATTTGTGTAAGGGTCCCCCCTTATGCTTTTTTCCCAAAAATATTTGAAAAAAATCTAACTTTCAAAAATGAATAAACTTGAAATGTAGAATTGATATATAGAACAAACCATGAACAAAATGGCCTCAAGCTTGACAATCGGTTCAGTTTTGACCAAGTTATGGGAGTTTGAAGTCTAGGAAGGGCATTTCTAAACCAATCAGGGCGTTTACAAGACAATTTTTTTTGTCATTTTGGCATGATTTTTGACAGAAAAATGAAACACCTCAGAATCAATTTTCCAATAGTTTTTTGTACTAATTTTGACACCCACAATCGATTAAAAAAATAATTTCAAGAATCTATTTTTTGAAAAATCAATTTGTGTAAGGGTCCCCCCTTATGCTTTTTTCCCAAAAATATTTGAAAAAATCTAACTTTCAAAAATGAATAAACTTGAAATGTAGAATTGATATATAGAACAAACCATGAACAAAATGGCCTCAAGCTTGACAATCGGTTCAGTTTTGACCAAGTTATGGGAGTTTGAAGTCTAGGAAGGGCATTTGTGGACCAATCAGGGCGTTTACAAGACAATTTTTTTTGTCATTTTGGCATGATTTTTGACAGAAAAATGAAACACCTCAGAATCAATTTTCCAATAGTTTTTTGTACTAATTTTGACACCCACAATCGATTAAAAAAATAATTTCAAGAATCTATTTTTTGAAAAATCAATTTGTGTAAGGGTCCCCCCTTATGCTTTTTTCCCAAAAATATTTGAAAAAATCTAACTTTCAAAAATGCATAAATTTGAAATGTAGAATTGATATATAGAACAAACCATGAACAAAATGGCCTCAAGCTTGACAATCGGTTGAGTTTTGACAAAGTTATGGGCGTTGGAAGTCTTGGAAGTGCATTTTTAGGAACGTCCTGAATTTGGACATAAAATCTGAACATTTTTACTATTTCAACTTTAAATGTAGAATCACCATTCGTAGATATTCTTTCTGCTGCTGGAGAGCACAAGTTTGGCGCAACGGGAACAATGTGGTGCCATTTTGGATGAGGCACAGCTGCTTGGCTGCACGGATAATCTATACGCCAAGTGCAATGAATTACAAGCTGGTCTAATGAGCTACCTGGATGCAGATGTAGATGTAACAAGGAGCAACACCAAGCCGCTGCCTGTTTTAGCAGCCGTGGAGCGTCTCCCCTCCCGCTGTGATATAGCCCAATTGGATGCACCTAGCATAACGGAATTTCGCACTAGCTGTTATCAGGTGCAGCAGCCAACGCTGCTGCTGAACACGATCAATCACTGGCCCGCAATGAGTAAATGGCGCGATTTGAATTATCTACTCAAAGTCGCTGGCAATCGCACTGTGCCCATTGAAATTGGCTCGAATTACGCCAGCGATGAGTGGTCCCAGCAGCTGATTAAAATACGTGACTTTCTCTACCGGCAATTTGGCCAGGACAACAGCAGTGGGCAGCAGGAAGTGGAGTATCTGGCGCAACACGAGCTGTTTGCCCAGATCCCTGCTCTCAAGGCGGACATCTGTGTGCCCGACTATTGCACTGTTTGCGCCGATACCGATACGGGAACCGCCACCGATGTGGATATCAAAGCCTGGCTGGGGCCACGTCACACCATATCACCTATGCACAATGATCCCAAACACAATTTACTATGTCAAGTGTTTGGCAACAAGAGCATTATACTCGCTTCACCTGCCGATACACAGTATCTGTATGCTCACGAGAGCCAGTTTTTAAATAATACATCGCAAATTGATGCAGCCAAGCCGGACTTTGAGCGCTTTCCCCTGCTGCGAAGAGCGCGCTTCTATGAGCTGTTGCTTCAACCCGGCGACTGTTTATATATGCCTCCCAAGTGGTGGCATTATGTGCGCTCCGAAGCGCCCAGTTTCTCAGTTAGCTTCTGGTGGGAGTAATCCAATATAAAATCAGTTTGATTTCATATGAAATAATTCGGATTTTTGAGCAACCACCACAGCTTTTAAGGTGCGTCACATATTACGTCATCTTCATTCGATAAGAAATTGTATCATGATGTGGATTGTGGTATATGAATCATAGTTCGAGTTATAATAAGTTATAGTGTTATTTATTGAGTAGCCAACAATATTATGTTTGGCTGCGGCAAACAAAGTTAAACATTTTCGAATTAATGCAAAAGATTACAAATGTAGCTTGAGAACTTGAGTTAAAAGATAGTAAACCGTTATCAATAACGTGCATTCTATGAATGTACTAAAAACTAAGCTTTTAATGAGTGTGTGTTTGTGTGTTTGTTTTGTTGTTCGATTTATAACCTTCACTAATCTTGAAATATTTCCATTTGATGCCTTTCCCCCACCGCCTTGTTTAAGTCTTATCATTCTTTAAATATTTTATGCAGCGCGCCTCGCTTAATCATCCTTGGCGGACGAACCAGCTGCTCCAATGGTGATCTGTTTCTGCAGCTTGCTGTACTCCTCGGTGAGGCGATCATATTCGCGGTTCAGGCTCTCGGCCTGCGATTTGACCGCTTCCTTGTCTTTCTTCTCGCGATTCAAATCGGTGGTTAGCTCCTGGACGCGTTCCTTCAGCTTGTTGAGCTGTAAAACGAGGTTGTTGGAATTTTGAAGAGTGGGGTTTTTGTATTTCTGTGTGATTTATTTATGAGATTCGAGCGGTGAGTCCTTGCACACGTTTCCGCAGGCCTAGCAACTGTTTAAAGAGTTTTCGAGAATTGTTTACTTGAGTTTGGTTTGCTTCTATGGCCCAACACTTTCCATGCTGGGTATTGGATAACAAATCATATATACGCATTGCCGGGATTTTGTACAGCTTAGTGAGTAGCAAACGGTCTAAATGTTAGGTTGTCCGTAAAGCTCTTTAAACATGCCTAGGCCCTGGACGTTGTGCAAAAACGCTAAAAGAAACTCTTAAGAGTCTAGAGACGCTGACTCACCTCATTCAGTGTGGTGTCCTCTGTGGCCTCCTTGGCCTTGTCGGTCTTCTCGACCTTGTCGTTCATCAAGGAGCGGGCGGCGGCAGTGGCGCTCTGGGCTTGCTTCATGGAGGCCTCGCTCTGGGCCAGCAGATTGGCCTGTGCCGAAATCAGTGTGATCAGCCGACGAATAACCAGCACAAGGAAAATCGAGAATCCGGATATATAAAAGTTGCGCTGGGCACGGAACAACCGCATGCTGTGCTGCATTTCGACGTTGAGGTGAACCTCGCCGGTGCTCTCGTAATTGGAATACTTGCGCATCTCACGTATGGCCTCCAGTAGGAACAGCACCAGGACACCCATAATCAAGAAGAAATATAGATGAGCCTGCTGGGCCATCATGGCCAGAAATTTGGATTTGAAGAAACGGTTCCATCTGTATGGACTGGCCACGGGCAGCACCAGCAGCAGAACCACCGCAATTTCAGCGTACAGAAAAGCTGCGATCAAAGTCCAAACCAAACTCATTTTTGCAACTTTTTTGTTGAACTTTTCAATTTGAAAAAGTCAAAAGTTTTTGTCGATTTTCTTGCTTTTGATTTGTGTGCTGCAAAGAATTTGTTTTTTTTTTATTTAATATGATATACACACGTCCAGTTGTGCTATGTGTCTATTTATAAACGGGCTGCGTGAATTGGCTTACTTTAAATAGCTATAGCAATAAAAATACAGCTGCTAATGGTGAAATATGCGTATTTCTATTGCGGCCACGTCAACTTTGCCGACTGACACAAACCGAAACGAGTTGGCAGCACCTCTGAGTTTCAGCTTGTAAACAAAACCAAACAGCTGACAGTTGAGCAGCCCTGGTTGCTAGGCAAAAACTAATAACACCAAATGTGCTTTTGCGCCATCGATCAAATTTTGTTTGCAGTTGTTTATTTCCATTTATCACATTAAAATGTCTTACCAAAATTGGTTGAATTATCTGCAATCCGCTGAGAAGAACTCAATGATTAGCGGTAAATTGCGCAAGGTGCTTTATAAGTTTCCCGATGGCCGCCAAATGGCGGAGGAATATAATATGGATACGGGCGTAGTTCAGAGACGGGCTTGGCGGAAATGCAAGCAGTTGATGGGTGAGCCCGAATGGGAGATCGAGCTGGGTGAGGAGCCACGTCAGCTCAACTGGAATGCAGCCAATAAATCAAAACCAGACGGCGGGGATGCGGATAACATGTCCGGCGGAGAGTTTACGCTACGGGAGAGCAACTCGGCTCCACTGATGACCAAGCGCGTGACCAAGAAGAACATCGAGTGGCGCATACGCAACCTGCCGTATCCGTTAAACGTCTACAATATCAGTGCCGATGCCGAGATGCGTACAATTGTTGTCCGTACAAATAATAAGAAGTTCTATAAGGTGATTCCTGTACCTGATCTGGATCGTTGTGGTGTGCCACCGGTTCAAGCAAATATAAGCACACATCATCAGTTCAACACACTCATCATAACATACACAAAGCCAGCCATTCTCTGCGAGATGGAGGCCCAAGTTCTCTTGCTGCTGAAGAATGTGGAGACGGAGACTGATATGGATGATCTGCTGAAGGGTTTGCTGGCTAAATAAAGTGCTTAGCATATTTAAATGCATTTCTTTTCATTATTATGCATTGTATAGGATATAGCTATTAACTGTCAAATTCAGCAGAATTGACTTGATGAAGGAACTGTAGGCTCAGAAGGAGTAACTGTACTATAGATATATTAGGTTGCGTTACTTATGCACCTTCGGTTGCCCGAATGAATGGACTACAAGCATATAAACTAAGTGTTATTTATTTTACAAACAGCCATTAGAATAGGTCTAATTAACTATTAATTAACTATGAATTTAAGTTACTTTTGAAAACTTTCGGCCATGCCGTTGTAGCTGGCCAAGGAGGGAGCTGATGAGCTGGTAAACATGGTGTAATCGAAGGATGGCAGCTCCAGCGGAGTTAGGGAGGGCATATCATGCTCTGAGCTACGCTCATATGTGGAACAGCTTTGGAATTCTTGACTTTCCGCCTGAGGATCGCTTTTGCTCATAGTCTCAACTTTAAGCTCCACTAATGCTGGCGTTGATGGTTTCTGCTCCACTGTCGAAGTGAACTTGGCATCAAAGTCCTGAACCGTCTTATCGATGGCCTTGGCAACGGATTGCGCCGAGCCCACGCTATGATCTGGACGGAGGGGCAACATGGGACTCGTCTCCTTGAGCTGCACAAAGTCTTTCATCTTGGTGAGTCCATGCTGTGTTTTACGCATCTCGATCTGTCGCAGCTTGCGCTCAAAGTCAAGTGTCAGGGTGTCGAGAACCTCTTTGGATTTATCAAGTTGCACATTTTTATATGCATCCTGTACATAAATTAACGAAGTTTCCAAAGCTTTTATTGCCTCCTCGTAGCGATGATGGCGCATGAAACGCTCTGAGCGGCGTTCGTGGAAATGTGCCTGTAGTTAATTATACAGTTCAACTACATCTTATTGTTTATTAAATTAGGCATTTACCAAATTCAGCGGTCCGCAATCCATGTTTTTTCTTTTGTTTATTTATAAACCTGCGCAGTACCACCTGCCTGGCAACTCTGCAGCAGACTTATCGATAATTTCAGATAACCAATAATCGATGCGACATTTTTCAAATTTCAAATCAAAGAATCAAGTACATGTACCATTTATACATTTATTAAGCTTACAATATTTTCAAAAAAATTTGTCTGTTATAGGGGTTTGGCATTAGCTTGCTTGCCCTCAGTGAGCGCTCGTGATGCATGCACAAAAACGGGCACGTTAATACCCTGAAATAAAGTACATATAAATATGTAACGGAAATAATATCTGATGTATACAAAATTCACGTACCTGCATCTTGCATGATCTGACAAATGCCTTGTTGGAAGTAACTGTAAAAATTTTACGTTCCATGCCAAAACTGAATATCTTCAGACTGCGCTCATTCACTTTAGCCGTAAATCGTATGTTTGAAAACTCTGGGGGTAACGTCTCAACATCGGGATAAACCGTTACGCGCTTCATAAACTCAGCAGCTAGCTTTCGCTCACTGGGCCCACCCAGCACCGTTAGTATATTTTGAAATGCATCATTGGCCATTTGGCAGCAGACCAAACGCTTGCCTTGAAATATTTTATCAAGTATTGGTTTCACTGGAGTTTCGCGCTCTTTTTCCGCTTGTTCCGTTAAAAGCGGCTCCTTGAACACAAAATTGCAGCCCCCATTAGTGAGAGAGCTGGTATAGGCCAGCATAGTAGTGACATCTATATTCAAATCATCGGACACGGTGGCATACTGATCTATATCCATATCGGGCTCTTCCAATGATGCCGTTTGCACGCCCAGTTCCTTAAGCTCATCATGCAATGAGCTGTCAATTTTGTTGGAGAAATAAAAGACGATCTAAAAGTCAGAAAGAGAGAGAGGTGGAAATGTAAATTAAATGTAAAAAAACCTAATTCTTAACCCTTACCTTGGGTCTCTGAAACATGCAAAAATTCAATTCGCTGGCCTCCAGATAATCGGCAGCCTGATCCAAAACGCTGCGAGCGCCAAAGCTGACGCATCCCTTGGCAGCATCCTCAATGGATTTGGAGTTGCGTGCTATGACCTTAATCCATTTTAGACCGTTATTGGCTACGATATCTACTCTTAGAGGACTGTCACGCGATTCCAATGGAAAGACTGCATTTATGTCGACGACTCCTTGTTGCAATCGCAGTGTTTTAATGAGAAATTCATAATTGACAAAGTTGCTGCTGGTTATGTGATTCTCCTTTAAAGTTTTGGTGCGTATAACCTGCATATACATATACACTTATATATATATATAGATATATATATCAGTTTGATATTTATTCAAACCTTTTCCAAGAATTTCAGTTCCTGTTGTATTTTTCTTTGCACTTTTGAAACACCAGGACTGTCCTCGAATTCGCTTAATGTTTTTTTCAGTTCTTCTCCAAGCCTGATTTTATCAGCTGCATCCTCATACAAATTTTCCTCCATCTCCATGGCCACCTGCTGGGCTTCTAAATGTAAATTTTGTTGTATTCTAATATTATTGTCATCAGTCAGCTGCTTGTTCAGGGCCACCAAATTAAATATATCGATACTTGTTATCGATGTGCTAGCAACTCTGCTGTGAGGCGCTGTCAAACGACGCCATCGTTTACTTCCATCCACTTTTTCGTCACCGGTCAAGCCAAGCGGTAGCTCTGTAAATGACGCCGCTTCAGTGATGGTGAAAAAAATTAAATCCAAACGCATCAATATTAAAATGTTTATTTTAATTGAATAAAATAACAAAAGGTAATTATATAAACACTAAGCTACTTGATTAAGTTAATATTGTGGACATTTACTCTGCACAAAGTATCTCCAGAAAGCAGAAATGGTCTGCGATTTGGTCGCATTTTGAAGCGTGCTACATTAAAAATACAAATGCTGCTTACTAGCATCGTTAGGCGACACGACTATCGTTACTGTGGCCATGGTTTTCAAAGCAGTACAAGAACCTTTCAACTATAATAGTATATTAATACCACAATGTGCTGGAACGTACCTAACCTCATTTTATGTAAAACATTTTCAGCAGTACAGTTTGCTTAGACTTCAAAATGTACTTGTACAATTTGACGCTACAAAAGGGCACCGGCGTCACGCACGCCGTGCATGGAAACTTTTCCGGTGGCAAGCAGCAGGAGGTGCTTTTGTCACGTGGCAAGTCATTGGAACTGCTGCGTCCCGATCCGAATACCGGGAAAGTTCACACGCTGATGTCAACTGAAATTTTTGGCTGCATACGTGCGCTGATGGCCTTTCGTTTAACTGGCGGCACAAAAGGTTAGTTAACTTTATTAATGTATTTTTTTTTTAAACTTATTCTACGCACAAAACTTAATTGAGGCAACTCTATTTTGTGGTTGTCCCAGTTTGACCTTATATAACGTGTCTAAGTGCGATAGTAATAAAACTTGGCGTCGCATTTGCCATTACCCCAAAACCACATGGTATGGCGAACTGAAACTTCGAGTTACAAACCAATTCTAACCTCAAAATATTTCTAACCTCAAAAATATATAATTTGTTTATTGCCTGTATATAATTAGTGTATCAATGTCTCTTATAGATTACATTGTTGTGGGCTCTGATTCTGGACGCATTGTCATTCTGGAGTACATTCCCAGCAAGAATGCGCTGGAGAAAGTGCATCAGGAGACCTTTGGCAAGTCTGGCTGTCGTCGGATTGTGCCGGGACAGTACTTTGCCATTGATCCCAAAGGTCGTGCGGTTATGATTGGCGCTGTTGAGAAGCAAAAGTTGGCCTACATCATGAATCGTGATACCCAGGCCAGATTAACCATATCCTCACCATTGGAGGCACACAAGTCCAATACTCTGACTTATCATATGGTGGGCGTGGATGTTGGATTTGATAATCCCATGTTTGCATGTCTGGAAATCGACTACGAGGAGGCCGATTTGGATCCAACAGGTATGAAATCTTCACCCTCATATCTCTTTTTGGTGCATTTGCTCAGTAACTGTGGATAACTAACCATTGGAACTTCTTTAAATATGCACTAGATAAATTGCGACCACTGAACCATTGGTGCTGCTGTAATTGCCTAGCAGCACTTCACTGATTTGTGGCCCACAATACATTAATATTTACGATTTTGTATTATTTATTTATCCTTAAAATCAATTTTTAACAAATTCCTATTGTTACCTTGCAGGTGATGCCGCTCAGCGCACACAACAAACGCTGACATTTTACGAGCTAGACTTGGGCTTGAATCATGTAGTTCGCAAATATTCGGAACCACTGGAAGAGCATGCCAACTTTTTGGTTTCAGTACCCGGCGGCAATGACGGACCCTCGGGTGTGCTCATTTGTTCCGAGAACTATCTGACCTATAAGAATCTGGGCGATCAGCATGACATTCGCTGTCCCATACCGCGTCGACGAAATGATCTGGACGATCCAGAGCGTGGCATGATCTTTATATGCTCCGCAACACATCGCACAAAGAGCATGTACTTCTTTCTGCTACAAACCGAGCAGGGCGATATATTTAAGATCACTCTTGAGACCGATGATGATGTGGTGTCCGAGATCAAGCTCAAGTACTTTGATACAGTGCCGCCTGCGACCGCAATGTGTGTATTGAAGACTGGCTTTCTCTTTGTCGCTAGCGAGTTTGGCAACCAGTAAGTAATCTAAGCATTTATACGGCTTGTAAGCTTTGCTAACCTTTGGTTTCTCTATAGTTATCTGTACCAGATTGCACATCTGGGCGATGACGATGATGAGCCCGAATTCAGCTCTGCTATGCCGTTGGAGGAGGGTGAAACATTCTTCTTCGCTCCACGTGCGTTAAAGAATCTCGTTCTGGTCGATGAGTTGCCTTCGTTTGCCCCAATTGTCACCTCACAAGTCGCCGACTTGGCAAATGAGGACACACCGCAGCTTTATGTGCTTTGTGGGCGCGGTCCGCGATCCACACTGCGTGTACTGCGTCACGGTCTGGAGGTATCTGAGATGGCCGTGTCTGAGCTGCCCGGTAATCCGAATGCCGTGTGGACTGTCAAGAAACGCATTGATGGTGAGTTCAAAACAAAGATTTTTATAAATGTCTGCTTATTTACAACTAAGTTTATGCTCTTAAGTTTGCTAGCTATGAAATGTTTCTAATAATTCAACTGGTGCATTGATGATACAGAACACGATACCCCAAGATAAACAATTAATGATATTGTACTAGGATTGTTGATTTCGATATTGCTTACTATCGATCTTGAGATCCGAAGACAGGGAAGAAATATATAACATAGACTTACTGCCTTGTGCCAAAACAAGTGGAAATGTTATATGTATAAATTTAACAACAATCCTAGTCTATATAAACTATATATAAACACGATCCAAAAGCCACAAGTTATCAACCACCAGTTCTCTCTTATTTCAGGCGCTTAAACACAGACGTCAACTGTTTGTTGAGTGTGACTATCGAACAGATATAAGAAACGAGAGTTATCCAAAACACTCGTGTATAATACTTATAATTTATATTTGTCTTTTGTGAAGCGATAGGTAAGGCAACATTACTGCAGCTCTTAAGTCAACAGATACTACTACTACTACTACTACAAAACTATTTATTGAACTTTAAACTTAAGACTTGAGACATTGAACATGATGCGATACTTATCAACCGTGTTTCAGCTGAATATCCATTGATTACAACTGATAAACTGATTATTCAATGTCGCCAATTGCCCTTTGAATTTTGTTAGTCTCACGAACTTTTTACTGATGGCAAATATTTTCGTGTTGTGCTCCTACTTTTAGACGAGTTTGATGCCTACATCATCGTATCCTTCGTGAATGCCACGCTGGTCCTCAGCATTGGTGAGACCGTCGAGGAAGTGACGGATAGTGGCTTTCTGGGCACCACGCCAACATTGTGTTGTGCTGCTCTTGGCGACGATGCTTTGGTGCAGGTCTATCCCGATGGCATTCGTCACATACGTTCCGATAAGCGTGTGAACGAGTGGAAGGCTCCCGGCAAGAAATCCATTACCAAATGCGCCGTCAATCAACGTCAGGTGGTCATAACGCTCTCTGGCCGTGAATTGGTCTACTTTGAAATGGACCCGGTAAGCATATTGATTAATCAAAAATAAAGGAAAACTGTATTATAGTTAAAACACTTTATCCTTTATCACACATTGCTCTGATGACTAAACACGATATAAAGAACAATCATGTTGAGACACTATGTGTCCTGCAGTTCTGAGCAATCATTAGACAATGTTTTTGTGTCTCTTAGCCACTTCTCGATAAATTACTAATGTGAAATCTTTTCCCGCAGACTGGCGAGCTGAACGAGTATACAGAACGTTCGGAAATGCCAGCCGAGATCATGTGCATGGCTCTTGGCACGGTGCCCGACGGCGAGCAGCGTTCCTGGTTCTTGGCTGTTGGCCTCGCAGACAATACTGTGCGCATACTCTCACTGGATCCGAACAACTGCCTGTCGCCGTGCTCTATGCAGGCTCTGCCCTCGCCAGCCGAATCACTGTGTCTGGTCGAGATGGGCCATACGGAGAGCACCACCAACGCAGGCGGTGCGGATGATGATGCACCTGCACAGCGCAGCGGTGCCAGCAATAAGGGCACCATCTATTTAAATATTGGTCTGAGCAACGGCGTCTTACTGCGCACTGTGCTCGATCCCGTCTCGGGAGATTTGGCCGATACGCGCACACGATATTTGGGCTCTCGCCCTGTAAAGCTGTTTCGCATCAAGATGCAGGGTGCCGAAGCAGTCTTGGCCATGTCCAGTCGCACTTGGCTGTCGTACTACCATCAGAATCGTTTCCATTTGACTCCCCTGTCATATGAGACACTGGAGTACGCCTCGGGCTTCTCCAGCGAGCAGTGTAGCGAGGGCATTGTGGCCATCTCGACGAATACGCTGCGTATCCTGGCACTGGAAAAACTGGGTGCTGTCTTCAATCAAGTAGCTTTTCCGCTGCAGTATACCCCGCGCGCCTTTGTCATACATCCGGATACAGGACGCATGCTTATTGCCGAAACGGATCACAATGCTTACACCGAAGACACCAAGAATGAGCGCAAGGAGCAGATGGCCGAAGAAATGCGCAGCGCGGCTGGCGATGAGGAGCGTGAGCTAGCCAGAGAGATGGCAAATGCCTTCATCAATGAGGTGCTGCCCGAAGATGTGTTCTCGGCGCCCAAGGCAGGTCTCGGTCTGTGGGCATCACAGATACGCTGTTTGGATGCCATGCACGGCCAGACTATGTTCAGTGTGCCGCTGGCACAGAACGAAGCCATCATGTCGATGGCGATGCTCAAGTTCTCCATTGCGGCGGATGGTCGCTACTATTTGGCCGTGGGCATTGCCAAGGATCTGCAGCTGAATCCACGCATCTCGCAGGGCGGCTGCATTGATGTCTATAAAATTGATCCGACCTGTTCGGCTTTGGAGTTTATGCATCGCACCGAAATTGATGAGATACCTGGCGCTTTATGTGGTTTCCAGGGTCGCTTGCTAGCTGGTTGTGGCCGCATGCTGCGCATCTATGATCTGGGCAAGAAGAAGATGCTGCGCAAGTGCGAGAACAAACACATTCCCTACCAGATAGTCAACATTCAAGCGATGGGCCATCGTGTCTATGTCTCCGATGTGCAGGAGTCTGTTTTCTTTATACGCTATCGTCGTGCCGAGAATCAGCTCATCATCTTCGCCGACGATACGCATCCGCGCTGGGTGACAGCCACAACGCTGCTCGATTACGATACCATTGCCATTGCGGATAAGTTTGGCAATCTGAGCATTCAACGGCTGCCGCACGCTGTCACCGATGATGTGGACGAGGATCCCACCGGCACCAAGTCGTTGTGGGATCGTGGACTCTTGTCGGGCGCCTCACAGAAATCGGAGAACATATGCTCATTCCATGTGGGCGAGATAATCATGTCGCTGCAGAAGGCCACACTCATTCCGGGTGGCTCGGAGGCGCTCATCTATTCCACGCTGAGTGGCACCGTTGGCGCTTTTGTGCCGTTTACCAGTCGCGAGGATTATGACTTCTTCCAACATCTGGAGATGCATATGCGCAATGAGAATCCGCCACTATGTGGCCGGGATCATCTCAGCTACCGCAGCTCCTATTATCCCGTGAAGAATGTCCTCGACGGCGATTTGTGCGAGCAGTATTTATCGATTGAGGCATCGAAGCAGAAGAGCATTGCCGGCGACATGTTCCGCACGCCGAATCAGATCTGCAAGAAACTGGAGGACATACGCACGCGCTATGCGTTCTAAATAGGTAAGGAAAACTAAAATATATCTGGGATAGGGTTGATTTTCTGTGATGATATGTTAATTACCTTGGGACACCTATGAAATGCCTTGATTAGTGTAAATTTACTACAACTGACAAACTTTTAAGCATTTACATATATTTGTTATAGATGTTTGTACTAAATGACTTTTATTTCATTTGCAGTTTGGATACACAAGAAGAGCCCATATTTTCTACATATTTGTCTATAAGGTGAGTTTTCAATATATTTGTATTATATTTAATAACTTAATGATGAGCTAAGTTTTTTACCTTGGGACACCTATGAAATGCCTTGATTAGTGTAAATTGATAATTGCTGAAAATAAACTTGAATTTAGTTTAATATATTTATATGATACAGTTGTTAACATTTTTCTTATATTTTTTGTTGCAGTTGTATTCATCTCCCGGGAATTGTGGATCTCAAGCGGAACCCATTTGAAAAAGCTACAAAGGTAAGCATTGTTTAAAGACTATATATTTTATATTTTTACGATGATGTTTTTACATATGTTAGACTAATGAAATAATTTGATTGTAACTTAATTACTGAGTTCATTACTTGCAAATATTTTTGATTTGAACAATGAACTATTCAATATTAACGCAGTCTCTTTCTATTCCAACTTACAGCACTTGCGCTTTGAAACCATTGGGTTTGAGTCTTAAATATATTTTACATAAATAGGTAAATATTGCAAATTGAATCAAGATTGTTTGTACTATGTGCTAATTTGATGTTTCTCAATCTATTGCAGTTTAAATATGTAATTGGTAATACTTAGCTGTAAAGTGCACATTAATACACAACAAAAAACACAACCACTAAATGACTGCCTATTTATATTAGATTTAATTGCTGCGCAAGTTTCAACATTTGTGCAGCTTACACTGTAATTTAAACCGTATATTAAAATAATAATAAAAAATGAAAAAAAAAAAAACTACACAAAGAACAAACCAAACACAGCCAAAGTGGCTTGTAATACATTTACTTGTACTTGTTAGCAACATGTTGTTGTTGGCTTGTTCTTGGCCTTGTTTACGCGCTACTCTTTACCGTTATAGCATGTAGAGAATATCAGCTAAACGTCTCAGTTTCTCCTCGCCACGCTCTCTTCTCTCTCTGTCTCTCTGTTGGTATGTGAGCAAAACCAAATTGTTGTAATTTGTTATGTACGGAGTTATAAGCACAGTAGTTATGCAAATTACGTGCATTCTGCTTCTAACTTGGCCCGGTGGTCGCTGGCCAAACAGGCCATAAAACGAGCATCCGCAATGTGTTCCACTTTAGAGAGAGGCAAGAGAGGGATGGTGGTGAGGGGAGGGGAAGGGAAGGGAAGATAACTTGGCTGGCGCTTTTCCATCTGGTTAAACGATTTATTAACTTCATTTCTAGATCATTAGATCGCATAGCACGGACATTCATCACTTGTTTGCTCTTTTTGTGTGCGAATGTGAGGCAACACGCAAGCGTGCAACAACAGAAGCAGCAACAAGGCATCGCTAGGCTGCATCTACGCATGCAATTCATGCCACTTGTTGCAGCTGCAGCAGCCTGGCGATCGCGCCACCGATAAGAACAATCAACGCTTGGCGCAAACACTTGCCACTTGTTTGCCTACAGCCTACAGCCTTCAGCCTGCTGCCCTTGCCACAAAAACGCCCACTTTTTGCCTGGAAGCTGCTGCTGCCATTGCCATTGCATATGGAATGCGTTCAGAGGAGCACTCGGCTCGCTCAGTAGATGCTCAGTTGCAGATAAACGCCAATGCTATGTCTGCCTCGGATGTCCTTACCATCTTGGCCTTTTGTTGTGCTGCTGCGTTTGTGGGGCGTCGTCTATATTATCAGCGCCCAGCGATCACCGATCTCAGAATCTGCGTTCACTTTGGCCACGCTGCACAGATGCTTATCAAAAAAACAAAAACAAAAAATCAACAAAAATGCCTCGCGTGATAAAAAATTCGCATGAAATGCGCGACTTGGAAATGGGTGTTAACGCAGCAACTTTTCAGCTGTCTGCTCTCCTGGCTTGCGTGTAAGAATTTTCTGCGAAATCGCGCTGAGATTTTAATCAGATAGATGTCTGGTCTGGAGCTGGAGCTGGAGCTGGACGCTGTATCTGGTACGTACATAGATGTAGCTGTGCTGTGCTGTGTGGTTGGTTGGTTGGTTGGCCGGGGCCGACACTTTCGCTGTAAATTAAATGCTCATTTTCCGTACATTTTCCAGTCACGTCGTTTCACAGTTAGCAACTTTATTAAAACTAACGGCATGCCAAATAATTAAAACGCAGAGAGCACAAAAAATAAAAATAAATAACGAGGAATTGCAAATTGCGGGCCATGTAATAAATAGAATCATCAGCTTGGCAAAGCTTGCGGCGCGGTCAGCCAGACAGTTAAAGTCAGGGTCTGGGTCTGCGGCTGTCTCGGCCTCATCATCATCATCATCATTATCATTATTATTATCATCATCATCAGCAGGCAGTAGGAAGCAGTCGCGGAGTAGTCGCAGCAGCATTATTTTAATTCACTTAGCAGCTTTGGACGTTGGTTTTAAGGCTTTGACCAAGTTGGCACAGCTGTGAGCCGGTTACTCTACGCCTGACAAACCAATTATAAAGCCTGGATTTTGATGTGCACGTGTTGCTTGTGAGAGAGAGAGAGAGATCGATGGAGGGAGAGAGACAGGTATGTCAGTAGCATAGGTACTTAGTTCGAAACTACTCTTTGCTGAGATAGTAACTATCTTTTAGAGACCTTAAACAAATATTAGTCATGTCCGTCTGCACGTTCAAAGTAATTGCACAAAATTTGTTCTCAAGTTATCAGCAGAGTTAGTCTTCCATGCCTATTATTTCAAACGCCAAATCCGTCAATCGCATCGATAAATATTTTGTAAAGAAATCTCCATTTAAAATTTTGTACTGTCATAACTTTGCCAATACCGATCTTAGCCGATCTTCAACCCCACAGCCATTATTGTCATTATTTAGCCCATACTTTACACATTTTAATCAATTGTGCAAAAAACTATTGGAAAATTGATTCTGAGGTGTTTCATTTTTCTGTCAAAAATCATGCCAAAATGACAAAAAAAATTGTCTTGTAAACGCCCTGATTGGTCCACAAATGCCCTTCCTAGACTTCAAACTCCCATAACTTGGTCAAAACTGAAGCGATTGTCAAGCTTGAGGCCATTTTGTTCATTGTTTGTTCTATATATAAGCTCTACATTTCAAGTTTATGCATTATTGAAAGTTACATTTTTTCAAATATTTTTGCGAAAAAAGCATAAGGGGGGACCCTTACAAAAATTGATTTTTCAAAATATAGATTCTTGAAATTATTTTTTTAATCGATTGTGGGTGTCAAAATTAGTACAAAAAACTATTGGAAAATTGATTCTGAGGTGTTTCATTTTTCTGTCAAAAATCATGCCAAAATGACAAAAAAAATTGTCTTGTAAACGCCCAGATTGGTCCACAAATGCCCTTACTAGACTTCAAACTCCCATAACTTGGTCAAAACTGAACCAATCTTCAACCTTGAAGCCATTTTTGCCAATATTTAGCCTATACTTTAATTCCACATTTAAAGAATATGCATTTTTGAAAATGTTCTTTTTTTTGTGAAAAGTCATGTACCAAAATTTGATTCTTGAAATTATTATGAAAAAGACAAATGGTGGAATGATTTTTAAATGCTATTATAATTCAAAGTGAAGACTTGAGCTCTAAGGATCCCTATCGAAAACATGAAGATATCAATTTGCTATGCCTTGTGTACGGCGTGTGAGTCTTGAGTGTGGACCAACTGTAGGGTCTTGTATTACCAGTAACCAGAAGAAAACTGTTTGCAACCGCATAATTGCTGAGAGAGAGAGAGAGAAAGAGTGAAGGGTTGGGTGAGGGTAAGGTGGAGAGAAGAATGACACTCAGAGGGGCGTCCGCATCCAATCCTCAGCTGTGGATTTGCTGTCAGCAATCTTTCGTGGCCAGTTAAATGTACTTATCTACCTGATACATATACATTATGTATGTATGTATGTATGTATATATATAAGTATGCTCGCATGCTTTGCTTTGGCGCTGGGCTGACCCCATTCAATGTCATCAACTCAGCCCAAGGTCTGTTTGTTTTGGCTTGGCACCCGAGCCCGCTCTGGCAATTTTCGCATAATTGACTGGAAATTATGAAATGTGACGAGGGATTTTTGTGGTAAGGTCTCCTCTTTAATCACCCACTGAACTCATGTGAACTGCTCAGGTTGTCAGCAGCAACTCTGCGCTCCATGTCCGCATCCATGTCCAGCTGTGGCCAATTTCAGTCTCGCCCCGGCGGCGATGTCTTCATGCTGCGCTGATCTCTGATCCACAACGACAAAACTCGAAACTGTAAACGTTTCAGTCACTTAGTCAACAATCTGTTGCATCTAATTGTCTTTGCAACAAATTACTCAATTCCCTGATGCCGTTTGCCTGTTGCTGCTGATGCTGATGCTGCGATAGCAGATGGAGATAAATCCGTAGATTGCACATCTCTCTGCCTCTCTCACTCTCGCTCTCTCTCCTTTCCTCTCAACAGGTTTGACATAATTTTCACTTTAGTTTGTTTTTAAAAGCACAAATTTGCACGCAGCTGAAATGATGACGATGATGCGTTGAGTAACTCAATCGCAATCTTTTTCCGTCTCCGTCTTCGTCTTCGTCTCGGTTTTGGTCTCCCTCTCCGTTTATTTCAGCGTCTTTAGAAACATGCACTTTTGTGGGCGTGGCACACTTCCGCAAGCAATTTGCTGCGGTTCTTGGGCGGCGGGCATAATGGAACATTTTAATGCTGAAACCGATGATTAAAATCAAAGTCATAAAAAAATACAAAACAAGAGAGCAAGACTCCCAGCAGCACTTGGGGATATGTGTAGAGAAGGCAGTCGGAGTTGTAGTTGGAGTTGTAGTTGTAGTTGGTGCCGCAATTGCAGTTGCAAGTTGCCAGATAAATACGTTGATCAGTCGCACAGATCATCAACACGAACATGCCACAATAACAACAACAACAGCAACAACAACGAGCTGTGGAGACACGTCAGCAACGGGCCATAAAAACGGGAGCAGCATGCAACATAATTGAAAGCAATTTGCGGCCAAGTCGACGAGGAGAGTGGGGTAAGGTGTGGGGAGGGAGGCTGGCTGGCTGGAAGGCTGGATGAGCAGCCGAGGCAAGGCGAGCGTCAGCATAAACCGTACATTGATTGCCATTGCCTGCCCCACACACACACACACACACACACACACACACACACACACACATACTCTGACATAAGCACACGTGTTGTTTGTCAATGCAGTTGGCGCTTCTCCTTGGCAAAGTGAAGGGGGTTTTGGTTCGTTCGGTTTGGCTTCGAACGGAAGTCGCTTAGTTCCGGCAAATGGCAGCTGTTGATCATCTGCACCTGAAACACATTTGATGCAGCAGCAGCAGCAGTTCCACGTACCCAGTTGCCCCTCCTACCCTTCATGCACTCCGCCACCCAACAACAACAAATCTGCTGTCAGTTCCATTTTCAGTTCTTACGCAATTGTGCAATGCCTTTTGATTTTGAATCTCTCTGGCCGGCAATTTGGTTCTTTTTACCACTCAACCGTAATTGCAAACAGCTGAGGAACATGTGCCGCCAGTTTAATCGATACACAGCCGAATTGAGCAAGATTGGGGCATTGCTTTTAGAGCGGGTTAGACCGGGTGGCGTGGGGTGACCCAAAGTCAAAGATCATTAACATAGCTTAAGAGCACATTTCGAAAGTATCTGACAGAATTGGGCGACAAAATTCACATAAGCAAATGGGGTCAGCTTGAGGAAGGCAAGCTGATCAGACTGGTTTTGTAGGGTTAACAAATAGAGGAGCAGGAGAATGATTTATCTGCGTTACTATTGCTACAGATTCTGTATATAATTTATATAAATCGTACAAAAAACATTTCTATTTTTCATACTCTGAAATTCCTGATAATTACCGAGAAAATTGCTTATCAAAAATGTACTTTAGAGACCTGGTTTTTTATTTTCGTTTTGATTCAGCTCCAAGTCCGCTTGCAAACTTTTATCCACTGCATTTTGAAGGTTGACTCCCAGGGGTCGATTCGCTTAAGCCAAGCTTCGTTGGGCAGCGTCGGCGCAGTGGAGCAAATGGGTCTGACATGGACTTGATATTTATATATATATATATGTATGTATATATGTAGACACGTATTGCGCACACAGCTAAATCATATTAAATGCGATATAAAGCAACTTCCTACAGCTGTTGAAACTCTGACACAGCCGGCCAAGTGCGTTGAGTTTGCTTTTTTTCATTTTTTTTTTAATTTTTTTGCAGTTGAGCACAAACAATGAATGAATCGCGTTGTTGTTGTTGTTGCTGTTGGAGTTTATCAAGTTGAAATTGCACAGTTGGTTGACTGCTGCCACAACAAACCGAAAGAGCAATGAAAAGCACTCGACATACAAACATATACTATGTAGTAGATATACATATATGCACTTAGGAAAAAAATTGAGCGTTTTGTAATCAAAGCATGTACAAACTTTGTAAAAATCGGCTCGAAAATGCTAGATTTTAGATTGAATTAAGTATCGTTATATTTGAAATGATCAGGCTTGATTTCAGTCCAAAAATACTTATTTTAATCTTCGCATTCAGATCTATTTAGTCCTAAAGCAAGATTATTTTAACTTAGATACAAATCTCTCTCCCATTAAAATATACCTATATTTTTTACACATATTTTTTTATTGCTAAAAATAATTGATTAATAAAGTGATTTTTATTTTATTTTTTTACAGGCGAATCGACTTAACACTGGATTTGTAAATGATTGAGCTCTGGAAAGTTAGACACAAAATAGGGAATTATTTTATAATATATTATATTAATAGAATTGTATTTATATATTAAAAAAAAAATGTATATATAAAAAATATTTTTATAGTTAATTTAAAAATATTTGTACGCATTTAAAATAATAAAAATCGATTTTTAAAAATTTTATTGAAGTCTTTTAACTGCAGTAATGCAATGCTATAAGCGCAAGGGATTTTAAATTTTAACAGAAAATGTTGTTGGGCCGTTAAAGTTTGAATAAAAGAAAACAGCCTGAACTTTCAGTTAAAATTCAAAAAAATCAACCTTCTGCTGATTCCTGTTCGCCTGGTACTTTGATCGAAAAATAAGCCAAAATTTTGCATTTGGTAATGCCTAAAATCAGTTAAAATTTAAATCTTTATTTAAAAATTTAAATTTTAACTGACTTCAGGCATCATTGCTGCTGTCCAAATGCAAAATTTGGTCTCATTTTTCGTTCAAAGTACCAGGCGAACAGAAATCAGCAGTAGGTCGATGATTTTAATGCAAAATAATCGAACTGGCAGTTAAAATTTAAATCTTGATTTAAAAATTTAAATTTTAACTGACTTCAGGCATCATTGCTGCTGTCCAAATGCAAAATTTTGTCTCATTTTTCGTTCAAAGTACCAGGCGAACAGAAATCAGCAGTAGGTCGATGATTTTAAGGAAAAAATAATTGAACTGGCAGTTGAAATTTAAATCTTTATTTAAAAATGTAAATTCTAACTGAAAGTTCAGGCTGAACGTTCAGTTGAGATTTAAAATTTTAAACTGCAACTGAACGTTGAGTTGGCAGTTAAAGTTTGAATTTTAAAAAAGAATCAACGTCCTCCTGCTGATTTCTGTTTGCCTGGTACTTTGATCGAAAAATTAGCCAAAATTTTGCATTTGGACAGCAGCAATGATGCCTGAAGCTAACAGGATTTTCCCAAGTTTAACAGAAAATGTTAAGCTGAGCCTTTACATTTTCTGTTAAAATTTAAAATGCCTTGCGCTGAGCTTTCTTATACTATAAAATAAAAAACAATGTTTTTTGGTTGTTATAAAAATGAAAAACATCTGCTTTATTTTCTTAACTACTCCAAAAATAAATCTTATGCCTTTGTCATAGGGCATAAAATATCTCAGTGGTTATTCGGCGCTAGGTGTTTTCCAGTTTGTATCTTTCGGACTACAAATTAGCATAAAATCATTATATTCAGTTATAAGAATAACGTAACTTTACTTTCTTTAGTTACTTGATTCTAAGTAAATTACAAAATAGTTCTCATTTTCAAGCTTTATTATTTATAAACTTTGTGATTTGGCATATAAAACTTAAAGTTCATACCGTTTCGGTACTAAAATCGAAAAGCATATAAAGTAACTACTAAATAATACATTTTTAATCTATTATTCGAAAAATGAATATGTTTTAGATTTTAGCTCGCATTTGGTAATTTCATGAAGATTCCATATCATTTATATAGTAGACACCATAGCAATCGGCGCATTTGCTCTTGCGGCAACTCTCTGCGTCGATTGGCTGCATTGTTCGGAAATATTTGGATACGATGGATAATTTCTCGTCCCGTTGACTTGCCAGAAACTCGACATTGAAATCCTCATAGTTGTTGACGACCAGCATCAGTATGCGATAGAGCTATTAAAACGTAATTTTTTTGTTAATGCTGAAAATATTACATGGTCATCTTTGAATGCTCATAGCTCGGGTATTTGATGTCGGATCGTGAAAATTTAAACCGTTTTAGACTCGTGGAAGTGTCCATAATAAAATGTAATTTCAAGTTTTTGATTTCAGAACTGACCCATTTTTAGCAGAAATAGTGATGTTACCCCTTGTCATTTTTGGCAAAAAATGAAATTTTCTGACATGCCAATTTTTAAATGGCAATCGATAGTCCTGGTTCTTACGAGTCCAAAAAGGTATACCACTCAAAGAACGGACTTTATTTAGCCAAGATATGCCAGTTATAAAGCTCCAAAAATCGAATATTTTTGTTAATGCTGAAAATATTACATGGTCATCTGTGAATGCTCATAACTCGGGTATTTGATGTCGGATCGTGGAAATTTAAGCCGTTTTAGACTCGTGGAAGTGTCCATAATAAAATGTAATTTCAAGTTTTTGATTTCAGAACTGACCCATTTTTAGCAGAAATAGTGATGTTACCCCTTGCCATTTTTGGCAAAAATTGAAATTTTCTGACATGCCCATTTTTAAATGCCAATTGATAGTCCTGGTTCTTACGAGTCCAAAAAGGTATACCACTGAAAGATCGGACTTATTTTGGCCAAGATATGCCAGTTATAAAGATCCAAAAATCAAATTTTTTCGTTAATGCTGAAAATTTTACATGATCATTTTTGAATGCTCATATCTCGGGTATTTGATGTCGGATCGTGGAAATTTAAACCGTTTTAGACTCGTGGAAGTGTACATAATAAAATGATATTTCAAGTTTTTGATTTCAGAACTGACCCATTTTTAGCAGAAATAGTGATGTTACCCCTTGCCATTTTTGGCAAAAATTGAAATTTTCTGACATGCCCATTTTTAAATGCCAATTGATAGTCCTGGTTCTTACGAGTCCAAAAAGGTATACCACTGAAAGATCGGACTTATTTTGGCCAAGATATGCCAGTTATAAAGCTCAAAAAATCGAATATTTTTGTTAATGCTGAAAATTTTACATGATCATCTTTGAATGCTCTTAACTCGGGTATTTGATGTCGGATCGTAGAAATTTAAACCGTTTTAGACTCGTGGAAGTGTACATAATAAAATGTATTGTCAAGTTTTTGATTTCAGAACTGACTGAAGTGTACATAATAAAATTTTATGGTAATACTATTGGTATATTATTGTAGTTGGTTTCTGAGGCACTGGAACTTAGACTATTTGGCCTAGGCAACTTGATCACTTTTAGGAAACTGTTGCCAAGTTCAATAAACCCTTTGAGAACATTAATTTGCGATCGTTGAGTGTTTGTTTGCTTGCTTGTGTTTATTTTAGTACAATCGTCTTAGCTGCTGGTTCCGTTTCCTATTGATTATTTATACTTCCACTCCTTTTTGTTGGTTTTATGCGTCACTTATGAGAGGAGGCTCCCAGGCAACGTTGCCCCAAACCCAACCAAACCAAACCAAACCCAACCCTGAGGTGCACGTTTCACTGTCAGGCAAAGAGACGGCAACGCACAAGGCAAACAACAACAACAACAACAAGCGGGGCAACAACTGGGCAGCTGTTTGTTTATAGCAAATCGCTCATACGCCTCGTTGTGCGACCAAGCGTTGCAAATAGTTTGTCATGTGTGTGTGTGTGTGTGTGTGTGTGGGAATGTGATCACTCAGCTTGCACCCACACAGCGACAATTCAAGTGCAGCGCTCATCAATAAAGTGAAATTCGTTGTTGAATTTGGCGGCTGGCGGCTGCTTTTGGGGCGTGCAGCCTTGCTGCTGCTGCTGTTGTTGTTGTTTTTGTTGTTGTTGTGCTTTGATGGACACATGCACGGCGCATATGCTACACATATACATGCACACTTATACATATGTTTGTATGTACATATAGTATGTACATATGTACGACAAGCAGCTGAGGCAGCAACCGGACGCACGTGTTCATTTTCATTTGGCGCAGAGAGAACCCAAACGATAAACAGCCGCAGTCGCAGTCGCACAGCAATCTTTGTAGACGCTGACGCCGATGGAGACGGAAAAGGAGAAGGAGACGGAGTAGCAGACGGATGAAGATGACGACCAACTGCGGAAATTATTCATTCAAGCGCTGTTGTTGCTGTTGTTGCTGGATCTGCTGCTGCTGCTGCTTGGATTGGCTTGGCTTGGTTGCTTCTGCTTCTGCTTCTGCCACCGACAATGTTTTTCAATGATGATGAACAGCAAACTGCAAAAAAGAAGAAGAGTGCTTTAGTCAAGAGTGCCCAACTGAAAGATACTCTGTAATATACATTTATAATGACTACTAGCATATAGTTACCCTATGTATATATAACAAGATCTACTGTTGATATTGATCAAGAAAGTATATACCCTAAGACGTCGGTTCTATCTTCTTTATACATTTATATATGCTAGCCCATATTAAACTTTCGCATGCGTACAGGGTATAACAAACAGACGAAGCAGAAGCGTAGCATATACAAAAAAAGAAAAGCAAAAAAAAAAACAATTTGAAATTCATACAAATTGCAAGCGGCCAGCGGAACAAGACAATAGCCAAAGCCATAGTTGCCACATGCGGGGGCAGTGCTTGGAGCCACCCAAGCAGCGCCAACATGTCCGGCAGCACCAACAACAATAACAACAATAACAACAACAGCAGCTGTCCATCAAAATGTCAGCGAAGCGAAGCACAAAATCTAAAGCAGCAAATGTTTTCATTTTTCGCTTTATTTCAATCGCCAAATAATTGTCTCACATTGCATAACAAAACCGAAATGGTAAAAAAAAAAAACAACAGGCCCAGTAAACAATGGCCAAAATGAAAGCTCAGCTTTCACCCCGACGTTTGGCTGTGGGTTCAAAGCGAACACAATCCATCAGCAACTGCGGATCAGAGACAATAAAACAAAAGACCAAAACCGAAAACAGAAAACCGAAAAACCGAAAACCAAACCTAAAACCCAAAAATCGGCATCAGCTTAGCTCAGCTCACAGGTGTGCACAATCAATCAACATGAGATGCCCCATTAAAGCGGCTGTAACAATGAGCACGATAATCACCCCGAAGATCGGGTGCCGCCACGCCAGCATTGTGGTCGTTCCAAGTCTACGCACAAGCGCGCTGATAGCCTCGATATACTCGATGGCCAACCTGAACATGAACAGGTCAGAGTCACTCACAGCTTGTCTGACCATTTCGGGACAGACCACCAAACGGTTAAATCTGATGGTGGGGTTGGGGGTGCTGCTGTGGTTGGGGTTTGGGGGCGCCTCTTTTGTCTATACAACCACTGATTGCTGTAACATTCCACACTTAATTAGCTGGCCAACGGCTGCGATAATATTTTATAATTTTTACCATTCATTAGTTTTATGTTTGCTACAAAAGAGTTCATCATTTGTGAAGGCAAACTATTTTTTAATAGAGAATATGGGGCTCCAAGCCAGACAATCGAATATGAAACAAATTTATTTGTTAATAAGGTTTAATATATCCACATTAAACTAAAATATAACACATCATTTAAATCAGAAACTTTTTAAGTGACTGTCTAGTTAATTATTCAATGTTTCGAATTTAAAAATATCTTCAGAGTGTTAAGCGCAAAACTTAAATTGTGAATTGTATATATTTAAATATATCTTAAGAAAATGAATTCCGACGGAATTCAAAATGTATCGGATGAAAAATAAGAAATAGGAAATAACAAATTTATGTCTATTACATAAATTAAAAACCTGGAACTGGAACCGACTAAAATCAACTTTAATAAATCTTAAGAATCTTAAATTTTATTTCTAATCATTTTCAAATTTGAGTTATTTGTATAAAGAGCAAATATTTGGAATATACAATATATAGTAACTTTTGCATCATTGATTTTCCAGTTCATATTTAATTTATTGAGTTTTTGACTAATTTGTTTTAGCCATTCCCGAAATTGAGCCAGTCGCACCCAGTTTTCCCATAGCCCATTTGCCATATGCTGGGCGTTGGCCTCTCTCCCCCCTCTTTGCCCCTGGCAATATTGTAGCAACATTGAACAATTTTAATTGGATATTTGTCGCCGGCTCCACAAAAGCCACAAAAGCCACACAAGTCAGCGGTGCCAACAACAAGTGCGGGCCGACAAGCCTGGTAATATTTTCTTGACGCTAAGCGAAATTAGCATATGAATAAGTTTTGGGTGTTACAGTATCTCTCTTTTGGTGTGTATGCTTGTGTGTGTGGTGTGTGTGTGTGTGTTTGTTTGTACTTGAGTGGTGCGTGTGGTTTTCAGCGTCTTGAATAGTTTGGAAGAAGGCGGCGGCACGCATCAAAGCCGACCACACGAACAGTCGCACAAGTTGCCACAGTCGCGGCAGCGGAGGCAGCAGAGGCAGCCGCAACATGTGCACTTTAGGCAGTGCTGTGCTGTGCTGTGCTGTGCTGTGTACGCACATGAAACTGAAACTGAAACTGAGAGCTCAAATTGGAGGTCACGTAGTTGTCCGGGCACCACGCAACGCCTTCATTTGGCCAGCACTGCACTGCACTGCACTGTGGCGCATATAAATTACACAATGCAACACAGCCGCCGCACCGCGCTGCCGCCAAGTTGCAAGCCAAAGCAAAGTTGCAAAGCCAACAACAAATCAGCAACGAAACAAATCGAATACCGAGAGGCAAGTGAAACCCTGTAAATGCAATGAAATGGTTTTTAACTTTTGCAATTTTTCAGCAAACCAACCAAAAAGTAATAAAAATGAATTACAATGCAGATGCTCCAAGTTTCCAGTGCCGAAGTTTCAATACTCTTGCAGGCATATCAAATATGCTAAAAAAGTTTCATGAGTATATAAATCTACTTTCAAAAGTACAAACATCTTTAAAAAGTATTTAGATTTATTGTAGTTTTCTGTATGCAGAGGCAAATTTTGATTTACAAACAGATAAAATTTTCAAAAATTTATAAACCATAGTTCAGGTTATTAAGTATTTCCAGCCGATCCGAAAGATTCCAACGACAAAACTGCGAACATGTTTAGTGACTTTAGGAATCTTGTCCCATTTTAAGTTTGAAATTAGAAGAGATAATTTCAAAACTAAGAAAATGGTTTACTCAAAATTGTACACAGCTAGTCAATGAATCATAATGCTCTCTGCTAGGGTATACAACATTAAGGTAAAACACAAGGCGTCGGCATGGCAATAATATGGTTTTTGATGTTTAAACAAGGTCAGCTCTTTGGCTCTTTGGCTCTTTGGCTCTTTGGCTCTTTTGGCTTGGACGGCGCTGCCTTCAAAGGTCTTCTTCTGGGAGCGATGAGCAAACAAAGCGCTGTCCGTAACCAGAGACTGAGTTGGCCCCTGCCCCCAAGCCGCCACAAGCCGCCACAAGCCGCCACAGCTCGCCACATCTCGACCATTCGACATCTCTCGACATCGAAGTAATAACCATAATGCGCCGCTTCACGCAATTTTCGAAGCTTGAATCCGCTGTTAAAGTTCGAAAGGTTTTCAGGCAATCGAATATGGTTTTTAGTTTTTTTTTTTGGCTTATTTGCTTTACCTGTTGGCCCTGCGACGCCGCACATTGGATTTGGGTTTCGTTCTGCTCCGCATCATTCACTCATTCATTCATTCAGTCATTCATCCATTTACTTGGCCCGGTTGGGGTCCGCGGCCTTTGATTGCTTTTTTGGCGCTGGGGCAATAAGCGATTTGCTATGCTTGGATTTGCATGTACGAGCTCGGGAAAGAGTGGTAGGATCTGGGAGGCCTCCAGGTTGCTTACAGTTTGGAAGTTACAGCTACAGTTTGGCGAGCACTGCTTGAAATCATAGGGGACTAAAGAGAAGAACATTTCTGAAAAGAAAGCGCATATAAATGTATATATATAATTATTTTGACATAAAAAGAAATAAAAGTTTACAACCACCCACCATATGATATCGAACTACTTAACCAAATTAAAATTCCCATTAATTAGCATTGCTGGGCAATAAAAGCTCGCCCACAAAAGAAATTGATCAAAGGCCTGTGAACTGTTGTTTTGTATATGGATCATAGTATATTATGGTACTATCTATATGGCGGCAGTGTATCAAAAAGTATAAGTTTTATTGACTGCGGATGCAGTTCATAAACAATGCTGCCCCCCAGTACCTCCCACCCGGTAGTGCCTCCTCGGAAGCTGTGGGCACAATGTGGAGCGCATCTGTTACATGTTAATGCGCACCAAGGCGAAATATTCCAGCAGAAAGCGAAACAGATACAGATACAGATATATCTTTATATAGTATATGAGCACACAAATTGTGCGATCGCTGGGAAGTATTTTGTATTTGTATTTTGTATTTGTATTTTGTATTTGTATTTGTATTTGTGAAATCAAACATAAGGTACGACGGCAATTCGATCGTCTGCTGCTGCTGCACATTTGGCACACATGACAGCCGCATGCTCCACCAAAAGTGAAAAATAACTAAGAAAGGGGGGAGGAGGTGGCATAGCAAAGCACACACATACACAGCTATGTGAGTTCCAGTTAAATCGGAAGTGGAAATCACGACGACCCCGCAAAAGGGGGAACTCCGGCAAGAAAAGAGCGTGCCACGATTATCACGCTATTTCTGTCAACCTAAAAAAGAGGCGAACTGCCTAGGAGTGAGGAGTAGGAAGGGGTTGTGTTAAGGGTGGCAGTGCCCACATGTCAGCCTCGGCCTCAGCTGTTGCCAGATGAGCTGCTAATGATGCCAACGGGTTAAATGCTTCTGCTGCCGCCGCTGCTGCTGCTGCGATCTATTTCGAGTCTCTTTCTTTTCTTTTCTATTTCATTTTTGCCTTTTTTTTATATTTTTCCAAGTGTTGCCCAATAATTTAGCTTTGTTTATGGCTTTTTGATATTACCCACGTGTCATATTTTATGGCCTGGCACTGGGGACGCTTTAATTTTTAGAACTGGCAAACGAAAATATTTTGATAGCTCTTTGAGCGATCTGCCGATCTGCCCCGATCTGCCGATCTGCCGATCTACCCCGATCTGTTGCCCCTCTCTTTTTTTGTCCACGTTGTTGTTTGTTTTGTTGCTAGCTGTTTCAAATGCATTTTGACACAAAACTGACATTTAACAAAGTTGCCAGCCATGTTAAGGCAACAGCAGCTACAACAGCAGCAAACATCGTTTATGGCATGTGCATTTAAAACACGCCCAGTTGACAGTCGGCAGCGGCAGCGGCAACTGCAACAAGTGCGTCAATAGATGCGACACAGACACCAAAATGGTCAGGCACTTTTGGGTGCACAGTTGCCAGTTGCCCGTTGCCAGTTGCCAGTTGCATTTTGGCAACCCAATCTGGCCATATTTGTAAGCTGCTAGCAGCGGCATTCTCTCCATAAGGCCATTCGACCGATATTTCACATAATTGTTTGTTTGGCGACCAACTCGCGATTTTGGCCACTGCCCACCAATTGGAATCGACAGCTGTTGGGTCGCGCAATGCCAGTTGATAATTCCTGGGCCTTGTACCTTTCACTCAGCCAATCACACTGAACACTTAATGACAATAAAATTGTATCGTAAATATGATTAATATTATTAAAAAGGTCAAACCATGTTCAAACAGTAATAGTTGGATGTCTTAAAAGGCAATTTCTCAAATTGAGGAACTTCACCAGTCAGCGTCTTTTTCATGATCTTTAAAAAGAAATCCGAAAATGCTAAGATTTTTAACATCAAATGTAGAATTAGTATAGAGGCCGAGACATGTCTAAAATTACCTCGGGATTTGAAATCGGTTTAGTTTTGGCAAAGTTATGAGAGTTTGCAGATGTGGAAAGGTTATTGATATGGTATATTTGGTAATATTTGGCAGAAACTCATCAGAATCAATTTTCCTATAGTTTTTTATTCTAATTTTTACACCCACAATCAATAAAACGTAAAATTTTTAAGTCTATTTTTTGAAAAAAAAAAAAATAAAATAATGTTGACAAGGATGGGTACATGATGTTTCACAAAAAAAGTACGAAAAAAAAAATCATTTCAAAAGTGCATAAACCTTAAATAAAGAATTAAAGTAGGGAACATTTAATGACTAAAATGCCTTTGAGATTGAAAATCGATTCAGTTTTGGCAAAGTTATGAGAGTTGTAAGTTTTACATGCAAATTTTTGAGGGTTTTGAAACTGGACATGTCAAAATGTAACTTATTATATGCTGTAGATCGCTTTAGATCGCTTAAGATCCTATTGCCAGGGTATTAAAGCTTCGATCTTTGGCTAGTTGCTGTTGTTGCTGGTGTTGTTGTTGCTGCTGCTGCTGCTGCTGGTGCTGCAGTTGTTGGCTGGTGTTGCTGCTGCTTTGGGCTGTAGTAGCTGGGTGTTGCAATGCAGTCAATGCAGGTGTTTGGTGTTTGTTGCTTGGATTGGCTAACCAAGATTTGTCACCTGCATTGTGAACGCGCTCAGCCCGCTGCTGGCGTCGACACGACGCGACGCGACGCGACAAAGTCAGGTTAGCTAGACCCGGGTTGACTGCTGGCTGCTGGCTGCTGCCTGCTGTTTGTTATCTTCATTTTGGCATCGAGTAAATCATAATTTTGCACCTTCTTTCACGACAGCACGAGCAGAGATCAGTACGGGGGGCGGGGGGCGGGGGGTCAGAGGGCGGTTGCTAGTTGGGCATGTCATGAAAACAATGTGCTCGAATTTATCACACAGCTCTCATCTCCCATCGCATGGAACACACCCACAATCCACTCCCACTCCCACTCCCACATCTATGGGCGAATCGAATTTCAATTATGCCGCTCTTGGCCAGAATGGCTGGCCAATTTCCTGTCGCTGTCGCTGCTAATTATAACTGGGCAGCTATTTTTAGAGCCAGTTAGAGTTGTCGCCACATGTTGTCGCAGTTGTTTGGCGGTAATTGCACGACGATTTGCTTATGGGCCGCCAATCAAATTGGACAACACATAAAACACACACACACACACAATCGAAAATGGAGTGCGAACCCAAATGCGCATTCAAATCAGGCAGGGCCCCAGCCCCAAAAGCAGACACAGTCGCAGACAAAGACAACGGAGAAGCCGCTGGACATTGTTGTCGCCGACAAGCTAACAAGCCACCGATCAGACCACATTCGGGATTGGGCTACAAGGCACGCACAACGGCAGCCACATAGACGACAGCAGCAACAACAACAACAACTACAACAACAACAACAGAGACGACGACTTTGACATCCGGCGCTGCCTCTTGCATGACAATTAGAAAAGTGTTGTGGCTTAGACACACACAGATACACACACACACACACACATTCAAAGACCACACCCACCTAGGCTAGACTGTGGCCCATACTTTCTTTGGCTCTCGACCAGACATTGTTTCTATTTATAAAACCAAAACCCATTTAAAGTGCTGACAGTTCTTCGGTTCTGGCTATCAGACCATTCAGGAATTGCTTTCAGCAATGTATTTGCATTGGTTACTGATTAGCTGCGAGGTAGTTATTTAAAGAATAGTGCTTCATGATTTATGCTCGTAGCATAACTAAAGTTAAGTGAGCTCAATCAGCAGCTTTTATAACTAAACTTTGCTTTAGATATATTGTAAAAGTAATAATTTCATATTTCTATTTTTTCTCTTACTTTAACTTTATTTAAGTTACTTGACTCAGTTACACATAAATTAAATTGAAATTCCCTTCTCCTTCCTTCACTTCACCTAAACTCATGAATGTGAAATGAATTCTTTGCAGTCACGAAACCCACTTGAATTTTGTTCGCCAAAGCAGCAACATCAACATAATTTTCACAATTTTCATAATTTCTAAAATTTCCACACTATTTGTACAACTTGATGAACTGCTACTTTTCGCAATTAGGCAGACAGCCTCCACAGTCTTGACAGCCCTTCAGCGTGAAAATATTTGCCTAGTCAAGAGACGGTTTGGGTTTGGGTTTGGGTTCGGGTTAAAAAGCACACTTAAAATGTCAGAATTTTTGACAGCAACGCCCACCCACCCGCTGCCACTTGCCACTTGCCACTTGCCACTGCTTGCCACTAGCGAGCTGGGTCTGGTCTGGTCTGGCCACGCCCACACACGCATTAACAAGAGCGCCAAATTAAGCCATAAATTTAGACGGCACACTAGACCACCAGCTATGTGGTATGAAGTGGCAGAGCAGGATCGGAGTAACAGCAGGAGCCAGTCTCAGCTTGGCTATGGGTGAAAACGCCTCTGTGTAGTTTCTTGCAGCTGCACGAGGGGAAGAGAGGGGGCACCCCCTCAAGTTTACAGCTCAGCTCAGCACAGCTCGTTTAATAAAAAAATGAAAAATGAAAAAAGCGAAATAAAATTCAAATTTAATTAGTCTTCAAGTGAAGAAGTAATATTTGTACAATCTGGTAAATTTCGCAGCTGCATGCGAAACCGGGCAGGAAGCGGGAAAGGAAGCGGGCAAGGAAGTGGTTTGTGCATCTGGTTGGAGGGGGGCAGCCAGTTGCTGTTGCTGTTGCTGTTGTTGATGATATGAAAATATGAGCAGCAAGTGGGCTGGCAGTCAGCGTTGTCAGCGTTGCCTCCGCTCCGTCCATGTGTCCATGTGTCCGCGCTCCGACTGCACACATCTGCATTCCAGACGAGTCAACATCAACATCAACAGACGCGGACGCAGACGCAGACGCAGACGCAGACCATGTGGGATTCAGACGCGACGGCACTTAACGCTCTCTACACTCAGAAAAAAACGTATGCACTGGAGTTAAGACAAATGTAGAAATAATATAATTCATCTTTTTCTAAGTGGCTGCTTGACATTTGCATACTTTTGTTGCAACCAAAAATTATATCTCATTTAAGCGCATCTTTTTTGCTGAGTGTAGGCGAGACAGGCTGCATTTGCTGCCAAGTCAATTGCAATTGCTGCCAGTTGCTGCTGTTGTTGTTGCTGCTGTTGTTGCTGCTGCTGTGGCAGCATCTCTGGAGCTGCGTCGGCGTTCGCATGATGCGTTCTTGATTGGCTTTTGGCTGTGTGACGCCTCCGTTTTTGTGGCCCCCAGTGTCAGTGGCATCGCGTGTGACATTGCAGCGAAAAACCAACACTTCTATGCCACATTCACTGCACCACATTCATTAGCAGCCGTTAAATGTTCACTTAATCATTTCGGTGCGTCTGTGTGTTGCACTTGTGTGTTGTCTGCCACATGACATATGCACTCAGCTGGCTGAGGGGCCAGCTTAGAACTCAAGACCCCGGCAACGATACAGTGGCATGCCTCTGTTGTTGTCGTCGTCGTTGTCGCTGCTGCTGCTGCCTGGCAACATTTGTTGCAATCTTAAGTGAACTTGTGTTGCAATCTGCAAAGTCTTAGATGCTGCTGTTGCAGTTGCCAGCTTCCTTTGGCCTGCCTGCTTGCCACAACTTATGATGACTTCAATTAATCAGCTTTATATGCGTTGCATGCATTGCTGCACTGAGATTGCAGCACTCAAATGGCTCAAATCCTGAATTGCAATCGAAGTAATGCGAAACTCACAGAGGTCATGACTCAAATGGCAAATTTAAGTGGCAAGTGGACAAGTTTCAGTTTGCAGCATCTTTTATTTATGATTATCTACAAAGAGCTGCTGTATAAATTAACTGTATTAAATTGCAGAGATATGCTATATATGCTAGTTATATATATCTAAGATTGTTAAGTAAAACCAATTTTAATCTAAACATAAATCATCAATTACAGAAATTCCTTGAAGTCATCAAAATTCAGCTCAATATGTACATAAGTGAAATCTTAGCAATTTGTCATCTAAATATTTGTAGGAATGTTTCATTTATGACCCATTTGTATCTTCTTCCCTTACAATTATGTAAAAGGACTCTTAGCAATTTATCATCTAAATATTTGTAGAAATGTTTCATAGACCATTTTTATCATCTTCCTTTATAATTATGTAATAGAAATCTTAGAAATTTCTCATCTAAATGTTTGTAGAAATGTTTCATTTATGACCCATTTTTATCTTCTTCCATCACAATTATGTAAGAGAAACCTTAGAAATTTCTCATTAAAACATTTGTAGAAATGTTTCATTTATGGCCCATTTTTAACCTTCTTCCCTTACAAACTGCAGGGAGTTTCTCTCATGCCGCCAGCTTGTTTGTATTAATTTATTTCATTTTGTTGCCAATTTGTGAGTAATTCAAAAGAGCTAAACTAATTTAGCAAATTGATAAGGAACAACCCCCACAAGAACAACAACAACAACACCAGCAGCACATTAAACAGGCCCAGTTCGCTTACACAACCGTTATTCACATAGAAATCAAACAAATGCAGCAATTAAATTTTCATATGCGATTTGAAGCATGCCACACGACCAGGACACGCACTGAGGCAGGACGTGTGTCAATTAGGAGCTAGCTCGCCTCGTTGGTGGTTGCTGAGCGACACACGCCCCAGCATGAAAAGAGGCAGACACGTGGCCAGCGCAGGGTGCACTGCGTCAATAGAGCTCGACCTGTGGGATCAGGGCTTGCGTCTCATTAGCGTGGCAAGAGTGGCAAGGTAAGCGCAGTTTGCTTGTTGGCCACGTGTCACAAATGTCTCGAATGGCAAAATGCAGAAATGAAAAAAGTTTTCGTGTTGTGTCACACAAACAAATGTTTGCGCCGCTGACCCAATTGCCACGCTGGGGTCATGATAATTTCAGGAGCTTTGGCTTTGTTGTAATTCGTGCGGCCGTCGATCGTGAGCTCAAAATGCTGGGCGCTCCTTTGGCCCCAGCGACTCCAACTGCGTCTCCAACTCCGTACCGAACTGCAGCTCCAGCTGCACGTGGCCCGCCGCTGGTGGCGCCACAGACAGCGTCGCTCCTGACATATGCAAAACGGCTGCCATAACTGGCAACTAACTGACTTTGCCACAATGCAATTTGCGACGTTTTTGTTGCCTGTTTTTCCCATGATTTGGCTGCGATTTGCATAGAAATCAAAGTAGAGGTAACTGCTAATAAAATACCAGTAGAGTGCTCCCGACTTGAGATACCCTACACACAGAATTTAGCCAAAAGTATTAGATAATATTTATGGATAATTTGTTACCCAGTTGAGACTCGTTTGTGGATGCTGATCAGGAATATATATATTTTATCGCATGTGTTTCCTTAATGCTCCAGAATACCTGCTTTTTATCGATTTATAATAGATCTAGGGTATTAAAGAGCCCATGGAAATCTGTCAGCAGCTGGCAGATTTATGTGCAACATTTTCAGTTGCCCCAATGTGGGCGTCACATTATTTGTGCCACAAGAAAATGTGGCTTCCCGAAAGCGAAAAAAGAAAATCGATACGCGAGCAGTTTTGCGGAAAAGTCTACAAAGCGTCTGGGTTCCGACCCGAGCCCAAGTTTTGGATGGAGGGGTGCATATATTAATGTCTGCAAATTAATTCAAAATGGCCGCCCTCAAAAAGTGAGTGTTGCGCACAGAGAGAAAGACAGAGAGTGTGTGAGAGAGAGAGAGAGAGAGTGGGCACAGAGAGAGTGCGAGTCTCCAAAGCAACTGGGTTGCCAGGCAACGGTAATTTCACTTGGCTGGGGGTTGCTTGGCGCTCAGGGGGTTGTCACTGATGGGCTTCGTGTGGGTGGGCGGGAGGCATACGTATATTTTATATGCTGGGAATCGATTGCAGTGGACACCAGATGCAAGCTATTTCGTTGGCTCAAATCATTTGGTACGGTCTGATTGGGTCCCACTATCATATCTAGTATTTAAGTCAATGTAAACCCAGTTTAACCACCTTACAATGCTGTCTAATGCCACTTGACAGCTGCGCTTTGTGTGCCACATTGCCACATGGCAGGCGGGGGGGGGCGGCTTGCAACAATCAGTGCACGTGACCGACACAAAAAGCGCCACGAGGCGATGTTCTGCTCATTAAGAAAGGCTGACAAGCGTTTTCAGTCGCGATACGATCATCAAAATGCCAAAATCTCAAACAACAACCCTCCTCCAACAACGACAACAAACGACAACAACAACCAAGCAACCAACCCACTGTGATTAAGTCCACTAAGCTGTTGTTGCACAGTGGGAAAGTCACGCCAGTGGCATGTCACAGACTCCTTCCTTTCCAGTTTCCAGCTCATTGCATTTCATCACGCTTCGTTTTTATACCCTTGCCCTCTGCAAGGGTATTCTAATTTTGGTCAGAAGTTTGCAACACAAAAAAGAAAACATATCCGATCCCATAAAGTATATATATTCTGGATTAGGATGACAGGACGAGTCGATATAGCTCTGTCCGTCTGTTTCTCATAACTTTGTTAAAACTGAACCGTCCGAGAAGTTCTTTGTCATTTTTTACATGGTTTGTCTTTTCAATAAATCCTGCATTTAAATTATTTGTATACGTGAAAATTATCATGTTATTGTTTAATACCAAAACGGGACCTCACGATAATACTATTGAACCTGTCAAAGGAATCATAGATATGATATATAGGGAATATATCCATAAATTGTATTAGCAGATGACAATAGGCTTATCAAGTTTCCTAAGTTGCTTTTATTCAATAGAAATCTCAAACCTAGGAATAAAAGACATCCCAGCGTTTTTGATATCATCCAAAAATGTCTTATGCCTTAAAGTTATAAAGTAAATGTATCAGTCGAATGAGATATATTTGAAACATGATGTGAGACTGTACACTTTTCATATTTGAAACTGAGGATTTTGTTAGTCAATTAAGTAAGACATGAGTTTCTGAATGATATCATTTCTTCAAGCTTACAAACTTGAAGTTGTCTTAGTTTTGAAGAGTATTTAAGTGTTGTGTTGACTTGCTGCTGGTCATTTAATTTAGTTTAGCATGTTGTTGCATGGAGTCAGTACTGGCAGTTGCAGTTGCAGTTGCAGTCGCTCGTATCCTCGGACCACGTAATCATGTTACGACACACAGCTGACATCACAGTTTCACCAAAAGCGATTAATATCGCACACGACACGGAGCAAAAGCACTGGACAGGAGCAAAGACTCCAAACTGCAAACTCCCAACTGCAAACTCCAAACTGCAAACTCCCAACTCCAAGTGCAACAGCAACACAACAGCAACATTGAGTATCATTTGGCCTGGCGTTGAGCTGTGGTGGAGCATGCGCACATGATTCCAACTCTGACTTGGATTTCATATGATGCTGTCCATTGTTGTTTGTTGTTGTTGTTGCTGTTGTTGTTGTTGTTGGTGGTGGTGGTGCTGCTGCTGCAGGCGGGCCAAAAAAGATTCGTTTAAAATGACTTAATGGCGAACAGCTCATAAATTCACGAATTTGCATAAACCGACTGACTATTTGGGCAACATTGCAACAACAACAACAACAACAATAACAACAACAGGCGCAGAGAGAGGGAAGCGCCCCTCGGGGCACATCACACACAGTGCCCCAACATCGAGTGAGTGAGTCAGCAACAGCAGCTGAAACACGAGCTGAAGCTGGAGCTGGAAGTTGGAGCTAGAGCTGCAGTTGGAGCTCTTGTGACTGGCAGCCTAATAAACACAATTAACTTCATCATTTTGAACTCAAATTATTTCATTTCAATGCGATAAAATCGCAAATCACGAAGCGGCAGCCAAATGCTGCTGCGCGGACAGGCTAAAGCCACAGCCAGAGCCACAGCGAAAGCGCCTGTAAGCCAAAAGCCACAGACAATAGACCAAGAAACCAAGAGACCAACCAAGAGAGCCAGACCAAAAACACAGGACGGTGAAAATTAAGTCAAACTCCGGCTGCAAACGTTTTACCAATCGGGGCGGCCAATCGAGCCGATCGGGACTTTGTGGCCTGTTGCCTGTTGCCCGTTTGCCTGTTGCAATCCACCTCCACCTCTGCCTCCGCCTGCGCAGCCACTTTCAATTGGTACACTCAGAAAAATAGATGACCTAGAATGTATCTATATACATAGGGCGCCAGAGAATATCAAAAAGAAAGAATTCAGCATTTGAACTTCAAAAGTTTCTGTCTTCCTTAAAATAGGGTAAATATTTCTAAATTACAAGCTAGATTTTTTCAACATTAAGAAAACAATTTCTGTAGAAATTTCATGGTTTTTGTCTACTTTTAAGCAATGTATGCCATAAATTAAGAAATAGTTTCTACCTCTGGTCAATTTTTGAAGTTCTAGAGCAGAGTTTCGCTGAGTGTAGGCACCGTGCAGCTGCATCAGGAATGGGCATAGGGATGGCAATGCAACTGGGCATGGGATTTGGGAGTTGGGCTTGGGTTTGGGTTTGGGTTAGGGCCTGTGAGCGGGGGTTTAGAGGCAAGAGAATAATGTTGCATGTCGCGCCAATTGTGTACACGATTTGACTTGGCAGCCGCCTGACAGTGCTGCCCACTCTGCAGCTCTTGTTGTTGTTGTTGTTTGTGTGTCAGCTAATCAGCTGGCAAGTATCTCATCTTCGAGGACTACTAGCAACTGCCAAAACAACAGCGAAACAGCCAAAACAGCAAAACAGGCAACATGCACACGAAAAACTACCAAGTCATGTTGTTGCCTGCTGATTTGCTGTTGTTGTTGTTGTTGTTGCTGTTGTTGCTGTTGCTCCTTCTGCTGCAGTTGCTGTTGTTGTTGTGGTTGCAAATAAATCTCTTGGCCACTGCTGCTGTTGGCTGCTTTTTGCCACGGCACCCAAAAAAACCTCGGACACAACACAATCAGCCTGGCTGTTGTTGTTGTTGCTTTTGTTGTTGTTGCTGTTGCTGTTGTTGGTGGTGTTTCCTGGAAAGCGTTTCCTGCATTTAGTTATGTTAGTTTGCTTTATAACTATGTTGGCGCTCCAGTGCATTTTTTGCTTTTTATATTTCTGCTGATTTAGATCGTGTCTCCAGCAACAAAACTTGCTGGCAGTTCACTTTATGAGGGTCAATCAGGCTAACCAGAGTAATGGCAGCCAACTGTCCACCAATAGCCAATAGCCAATAGCCAATAGCCAGTACCAGTAACAGTAACAGTACCAGGAATGCGATCGTATCATAACTAGCAGACACAGGTCCAACATTTTTGCAATATTTAATATCCTGCAGTGCAAGGCTATATATATATATATAGTAAAGTATGGTATTCATTATTGGGGTATTTAAACAATAAAGGCTGGAGTCAATGTGCTCATTAAAGTATTATTTTCTTGCTTGCAGGCTTGTTAAAATTGAATGAATTTACTTGAAAGTGGACATAAAGTCTACTCAGTTACAGGGTAGTAAATCTGGTATTATTTGTTGGCTTTACTTTTCACTTTACACTTTCTAGTCAAGTCAGACACATCCAAAATTTATTCGTGAATAAAATAGAAATTTTCCTTTGGCATATGTTTTAGTATTTTGAGCAACATACAATGTACCCCGAGGCTGTCTGCAATCTGCTCCTGATCAGCGCCAGCTGCTACGGACTCTACGCTCTGACTCCGGCTGATCAACCGTACGGTTATACGGCAGCCGCATTTTGTTTTATTCACGGACTGCTGTCGCTGGTGCGGGCCCTCGAGGGGGATGAGGAGTGTGCCCGATCCTATTTCGTGTCGATTGGCATTGTGGATGTGCTGCCACTGCCACTGGCCAACATTGAGTTCTATCTGCAATCATCGATGTCGGGCATCGCCTTCGTGCACGCCTTGTCCCTTATATTGCTGATCTATGATATGATGGGCAGCTTGGGTGATGACTGGGATCGTGCCACCGAGACGGTCAAGGATCTGTCGCTGGTGGGCAACATTGTGTCCGCCACATATCTGGGCGTGCAGGAGGAGAACTATTTCCATGTGGGTGTTGCAGCAGCCGCTGGCATCGCCCGCTTTGGATCCTCGCTAGTTAGCACTTTCGTCCCAGCCGCCGGACCCCATGTGGATACATTGAGCAAGGCTGCCATTATTGGCCTCATGACGTACTCCTTGACGAATAAATAAACTAAATCTTGTATCTATAAAAACCGTTAGTACTTTATTTTATTTCGGTTTCAACTGGAAACTGATTCCTTGCAACCGATCAAAGATCTCTGCTGTAGCGGTTTTAGAAAATCCATCCTTAGGATGGATTTGAAGTAAAACGTTTAACGTTTAACGGTTAGTCTGCTAGTCTTAAATATTTGTGCAAAGAGTCAATATTTCACATTTATTATTTTCTTTAAAGTTCAGCTCTAAAGGTTATAGCCAAGCTTCCATTGCAACCACAGCACTGATTACGCTAAATGACTGTCGAGATAACCGCCTGACTCTGGCATTCCTGCAGCTTTCCAAATGTACTACAGCAGCACCTCCCCACCCACTGTACCACACAGCCTAGACAAAGACAAAGGCTGACTGGGAGACTGAGAGACTGGGAGACTGGGAGACTGGCAAACTGGGCAGCCGCTGCGCAGGCGCGTGTTTGGCAAGAGTTCAAGTCACAGCTGGAGACTGCACTGCTTTTGGCGCATAACTGGACAACTGGCAGCAGCTGGAGCTGGCTGACTAGCTGACTGGGAGACTGGAGGACTGGGGGACTGGCTGACTGTCGGGGCGACCGTGTTGGATAACAGGCAGCTGAGAGAGCTCTGGCCATAAAAATGGGCAAAATGTTGCGTTAATGCGACGTTTGTTCGAACACAGTTTTCAAACAGATCGACGCAGGCAATTGTTTGGACAGGCTGCGGACAGCAATGGAGCTGCAGCAGCTGAACGGCGGCGGGTGCAGGGTCTGGGGAGGCGCCTCCACTGTTATACATGATTTCGCCTTTGTAGACATTTTTCAGGGCGTTTTTCACTCTTGAACTACGCGCAGTTTGTTTTGCGCAGATTTTTCGCACGTGTTTTCTGTCCCCCAAATAAAAACGGGAGCGGCTCTCCTATGCAACAACAACAAAAACAACAACTGACATCAACTCGGCATTTTACTGCGCAGCAATGGCGTCCTGGCGAGGCGCCTCCCATTGCTAGCCGCCCCCCTTGTAAAATCGATTTTCCCAAAGTGATAAGGTTTCAACTGCGGCAGTTTTATGGTCTTCCGGCCAGCCGCCGATGTTGCTGATGCCGCCGACGACGTTGCCGTTGCCGGGAATCCTTTCAAGCCACACGTGCACAAACATACACACATAACGGTAAATGAAGGGTAGCTCCGCAAAACATAAGAGAACACAACACGAAACACGTGTCACGCGGCATCAATTGAAAGCCGCGACTGCTGCACATCCATCAAAGCACGTCCGGAAATCGGAAGTGCGCCGCTGCCGACGTCGCTGCCGGCGTCGCTACCGCCGCTGCTGCTGCGAGGGTGGCAACACCAATGTTGATGATGTCAGCATGCGGGCAACAAAAAGGACAATCGATTGTTGTGACAGTGCATTGTGTGGCAGCGGCAGCGAAAACTCTGTCGCTGCCTCTGCCCCTGCCCCAGCCCCAGCCCCAGCTCCTCTTATCCCTGCCACATATCTGAAGCAATTTATCCAATTTCATGCGTTGCCGTCGCTGTTGCCGTTGCCGTTGCCGTTGCCAGGCTGCTTGCCTCAATTAACGCTGTCCACTGTGGAACCGTCGTCTACCCGGGAGTCGTCCACTCAGCTCCCACGGCTCTCGCCCGGCGTCTCGCTGGGTGCACGTGCAGCGCAGGACATTTATTGGATTTTTGCCATGTTTTTATTTGTTTCTATATTTGCTCAAAATTCCAATTAAACGCCAATGCCAACGTCTGGCAATGGGTTCGCAATTGGACTTGGGCTGAAGATACAGGGTGTCGGCATAAATATATATAAATATAAATATATATAGATCGAGATGTGTTCAGTTAAACTGTTAAAAATAATGATAACAAATCTAGATAGATAGACATAAAATAGATTGTGACAAAAACTCTGACCCGATGGCAAAAATTTATTGGCACTCAAGTAAAACTCATAGAAAATAAAAGAATTTATAAACAATATAATTAATGTTTTTAGCTACCATCACTAACACATTAATAGGCCTATAAATAAATAAGTTTCCTCAATTTAATGTTTATAGAAAGCATAATAAAAATAGCATAAAACAGTGAAAAAGAATGTTTAATTATATCATCTTAATTCTTTAGAAAGTCAATAACTATTTTAGTTTCTTTACCACTGCCCCAATAAACCTTAGCAGAATTTTCAGTTATTTCTATGGTTGCTGAAGACCTAGTTAAAGAAAAGAGCAAACTTTAAGGTTTCGGCATGCAAACACCCTGTACTCAATTAAAGTTCTACAATTTCCAAGTTAAACGGCAATAGCGCAAACGGCAATTGAATGACGCGATTCCGATTGCGACTCTAACTGCAACCCCAATCAGGAGGAGGGACTTGGCATATATGTGCGAGAAGTGAGTAAGACACACATACAGTGGAGGGAAGGGTGTGGAAGGCGGGGTGCATCAGTTTGAGGCACACGCTGCGGATTAGACGTGTAATCAGCATAAAATGTTGCCAGAGACGGGGCGATGTACACAAAAGTGGCAAACATGAAATCCAATATGCGATATACGGCAAACAGCAAGCGGCGACGGCGGCGGCGGCCACATGAAATTGTAATAGCGGCCAGCGGCCATGTCGATGAAGTCGATGATGATGATGATGATGGTGATGGTATCGATGATGATGACGATGCCAACGAAGCCAACGACGCTCGTACGCATGTCCCTATACAAACACAGATAGAGGCCAAAGCTATAGCTACAGTTACAGATACACTGAGCAAAAAATAAGCAGCATTTAATTTTGGTTTGTAGAAAACATTTTCAAGTTTAAGGTATACTAGTATTCCTTAAAGTCAAGAACTTGATCTAAAAGCTTTGTATTTTTAAGAAACATACTTCTGAAAATTAGAGATTAAAAACATTTATATTTGGGAAATTACTTTCTTTGTTAAAGTCAAAGAACTTGATCTAAAAACATTGTATTTTTAAGAAACATACTTCTGAAAATTAGAGATTAAAAACATTTATGCTTGGTAAATTACTTTTTAAAAATCAGAAAAATTTAAATACAACATCATAGAATGAAATATTCTCCTGGCTTTTATAAATTTCTGCTTTTTTACATAAAGTATAGATATACATAGGTATACATAATAAAGTAAAGGATGCACCCTAGAGTTTAGATATCTACATTTTATAACAACGAAATGCAAAACCCTGCACTATTTGAAAATTCTTAATTCCAGCTCATATGTATTTTTTTTCAGTGTACAAATGCGAGTGCGAGTGCGAGTAAGGAGTAAGGAGTAAGAAGTATGGAGTAGAGCGTGGAACACGTGCAAAGCCGCGGGGGACTTGCACGACTTTTGTGACGAGGCGAGGTGAGGCGAGCGTGAGTTGTGGACCTGGAGCTGGAGCTGGAGCTGTGGCTGGAGCTGTGGCAGTGGCTGGAACTGTAGCTGGACTTTGGGCTGGGCCACGCACCCAGAAAAATCCGCAATGCGCGTTGCCTGTCGCATTTAATAACTGTTTTTAATAAGTGTCCCTTGCGGCCATGCGTTGCGCCGTGCCGTCGTCGTCATTTGCATTTGAGCGGCGCCGCCGCCGATCCCAAATGTGCCCCAATGTCCCGTACCAGTACCAGTACCAGTACGAGTACCAGTTCCAGTTGCAGTTCGAGTTCCAGTCGCAGCCCAAATATGTTTCACTCGTACTCTAATTGCACGGCGTGCCCCGGATTGACTCACGCGCTCCTCAGGTGCAGGCTGGACCGACGACTGAGGTTGGCCGCGTGCAACATGCAACATGTTGGCTGCAATTTATTAGTGCTGCCATTATCGTTTTTCTTCAGATTTAGTTGCTTCACTTCACTTCACTTCCCCTGCCCCACCCCACTGCCTCACTGCCCCGCTAAGCTGCGTGTCGTCTGCTGCTGCGGCTGCTCCTCAGCAGTTCTCGATTCTCAATTCTTAATTCTCAGCCTGCAAATATTTATTACTATAATTTTCCATATGTTTTCCCTGCGTGGCTGCGGCTCTGTGGCTTTTTTCGGCAAATTGCGTCTTGTTGCAAATTGCTGTCATAATTTGTTGCTCACTAAATATGAAGATCAACCAGTTCCCAAACGGATCGTGGCTCTCGCTGCTCTCGGTGGCTGCAACTGCAACTGCGTCTGTTTTGTTTTACCCGCAAACAATTTATGAACTTGTGCAAAATTAGTCGTTTAGTCGTTGCAATTTGATTTTTATTGCAGCTTGTAAATTGTAGCGCCATGTTAGAGCCGTGTGTACATATCTTGTATCTAGGAGATACATTTTTGCCATCCGCTTTCGCATCCTGCAATTAGTCGACGTCTCTCTTGCCTCCATCTATAGATACTTACATATATACATATACATATACAAGTGTATGCCTGTTAAAGACTTTTTTATTAGGTTTTCGTGGCACTGAAATTGTTGCACTAATCAGCTGACAATTTATGAGGCATGAGGAAAATACAAAAATTGTTGCCATGTACATAAAAATGCGGCCCGGCCACAGTGCTAGCAGGTAGTATTCGTACGCGTAGCCAAGATTGGGTTCGAGTCGAACTATGCAAAGCATGTGGCGTCTATAAAGCAGCGAAAGAACTTTGATTAGTTGTAATCTTAACCAGCTGCATCGTAAAAGCAACCAGGAATGCACAAGATTCAGAGAGAGAGAGAGAGAGAGTGCTCGACGGCGAGTTATCCCGGAAAGCAGATATTTATGTTTGGTGGGAGTTCTCTAGCATAGTAGACAATCTTAATATATACATTTGGAATCACTCCTCGTGTTATATACCTCACATTTTTAATTTACACAAGTTCAGACTACCCGTTTTAAATATTTTATGGGTACAGGGTATAGCAAGCTGCTTGAGCATTTTTAATTACATGTGCTTTGTGTGGGCCCGGTGACAGGCCCTTTTTAATAGCCCAGGTTCAAAGACTAGCAACATCTCTATAAATTGGCTAAAAGCAGCATTAAATGTCTCCTGCAGCGGTATTTTGTGGTGGGAAAAGGCTAAAGTTTTAGCAACATTTGTAAGATAACGATTTATTTTGTACGTCACTTAAAAGATACTTTGAATTAACAAAAGTTTTCAAGCATAATTTTGTAATAATATAGATATTCCCATAAACTAAATCATAAAAGTTGAGTTAGTTTAAAAAGAGTTTGTTAGCTTCATATTCATTATGGTTTAGGCACATATAATTAAGTAATTCAAGAGGTTTTGAAGCACCGAACCCGGAACATCATAAATACATGTAATTTCTCTCTCCATTACCATACAGGTAGGCGATATGAGGTATGCCATAAAGAGGCTGCAAATCATCTATGTAATTCAATACAATTTGTTAGCAGCTATAACGGTTAACACTCAAGCAGCGAACCATTAAAGCAACATTAACTATGCCCAACTATTTATTTGGATGTCTGCTTCGGTTCAGTCAGCTACTGAATCAGCTTCAATGTAAATGTAAATGTCAAAGCAAATCTGCATTCAGATATTCATAAAAATTCAAATGGCGGCCATAAATCTGTCGGTACTCAAGCTGGAGAGGTGGTTGGGGTAGCAGTTGCAACAAGCAGTAGCCGTGGCAGCTGCGGCAGCTGAGCAGCTGCGGTGGCCAGCTGAGGCAGTCACGCATTGGCATCTTCATCTCTGACAAATAATTTAGCATAAAATCAACGACAACTGCCAATTTTTTAGTAATTAGCCAGCCGCCAGGCAGCGCCTCCCTCCCTCCTTCCGCTCGCCCCGCTCCCCGCTCCACGCTGCAAGCGGCACTTGAGCGCAATTAATAAAACATAAACCCAGAGCAGACATTGGGTGCCTGGATCCGGAGGGCAACTACTCTCCCCTGGGCTGCCCCTTTGCCGCCTCATTGTTAGTCCAAAAATGCGTCTTCAAGCATTTGCAGAAAATTAATTGTGCTCCACGCAGATTAACACATGCGTGGCAGGGGCATGGATCGGAGGCTGTAGGGCGCAAGGGGGTGAGTGGGGACTTGGCAGCGGCATTTGGGCATATGACAACGTTGCGGATGAGGCACGAATCGCTGTGGCATGCACTGGGAATGCTGTGCGTTTTACAAATTTGAAAATTTCTTGCTGCATTTTTATGAGTGTCGCCCGCACGCTGCCTGCTGCACGCTGCACGCTGCTGTTGTTGCATGTGGCACGCGCGTCGCATAATTAATTAAAAATGCATTTAAACGAAGCTTCACGACAGTCAATCGCTCGTGTACATTCGGTTGCAGACAACGTACACACACACACACACACACACACAGACAGCCAGCTGATTTGTGGCACGCCTCCAAGTTTCAACTCCCCCTCCAAAGCTGCATGCATTTGATTCTAAGAAGCCTTTCGTCGCCGTGGCATGACTGCAATAAATATACATACATACCATACCGTATGTGTAAATACATCAAATAAGAGAATGGAGAATTATTTGCTTGTTAGAATTTTGTGTCTTGCAACATGGCCACAACAGGCAGGCAACATGTGTCGCTCTTGTGTTTTGTGTCTTGTGTCTCGAGGCATTCGTCAAAGATTTCGTGTTGACAAGTCGCATTTGAGCGGAGGAAATAGCACACAATGATTTGACTGATATATCCGAAGCTCAACTTGTGAACTCTTTGAATAATTCCCATAACCTTTTACCTCTTACTTTTTGGCAGCTTTACAAACCCTGAACTCACAGTGGGGACTTTCAAAAAGCTGAAGTATAGTTAAGATTATATTTATATGAATGAAGTAACAATGCAAATAATTGTTATTATATACATACTACTACTACTCCATATTACTACACAGATTGACCTTGGATAGCATTAGCTCACTTATTAATTTAGATACTCTAGAAAATCCAACTTACCCAATTTTTATTTATCAACTGTTACTTTCATATACTCATCCGATTCTGAACAGCATCTTTTGGCAGCTGCATAAACATAAACGATATTTAAACATCGAACATCCTCATCAAATTTTTTTATGATCGCACTTCGATTCATTGGAATTATTTGCAGTTGAAAAATGTTGAATGCTGAAAATTTAGAAAAAAATTGTAGTAAATAAAAAATATATGTATATATAAATATTAGCAGAGAGATCAGTCAGTGGATTTTGTGAAAACATTTCTAGAGCCAGAGGCAAATATTTATGTGCATATTTATGAAAATTTTTGTATTTATTTGCTTTGCTCTTTTTCGGTGTTGGAAAATTAAATAGCTCACTGAAAGCCACTTAACAGTTGATTTCATATGAATTTAATGCAACATTAGCGCTTTTTATGCCGCTGCCACAAATATCTGGCCACAAACTTGAGGTGATACAATCTACAGACAGCCCACCGGCATACCCCAGTCCCCAACCCCTAGCCCTACCCCTACCCCTACCACAAGCCCAACAGCACAGAACGCTGAACGTCGGACCACCGACGGTTTCTCAAGATCTCGGGATCTCTGTTGGTTCTGGTACTGGTTCTAGTTCTTGGTTAGCAGGCGCCGCTGATGGGAAACAGCTGACCAAAATGTACAAAAATCTTTATTTATGCGCCAGATAAATAAAGTGGAATACCCAAAAAAGCATTCCGTTTGCCCCACCTCCTTCGGGCAAAAGTTTGATTGGCAGCACACATGAATGGAGCCAGTTGGACGGATTCGGATGAAGAGCAGATGCCACAGGTGAGGTACGAGATAATACGGCAAACATTTCATTCAAATGAACTACAAGCTGGTAATTAAAATCAAAGTGGATTCCTCTGATTGATAGTGACTAGAATACACCCTAATATCAAATTTATAATGTGATATTAATTAAAATATATTATAACTAAAAAACAATACTTATAAACAAATGGAAAACAAATTAAATGAAAAGTGCTTTAACTTTAAATGCAGAATTAAATGGGAGAAATAATGATCAAAAAGATTTTGAGGTAGACAATCGGTTAAGTTTTGCCCAAGTTATGGGAGTTTGAAGTCTAGGAAGGGCGTTTGTGGACCAATCAGGGCGTTTACAAGACAATTTTTTTTGTCATTTTGGCATGATTTTTGACAGAAAAATGAAACACCTCAGAATCAATTTTCCAATAGTTTTTTGTACTAATTTTGACACCCACAATCGATTTAAAAAAGAATTTCAAGAATCAATTTTTTGAAAAATCAATTTTTGTAAGGGTCCCCCCTTATGCTTTTTTCGCAAAAATATTTGAAAAAATCGAACTTTCAAAAATGCATAAACTTGAAATGTAGAATTGATATATAGAACAAACCATGAACAAAATGGCCTCAAGCTTGACAATCGGTTCAGTTTTGACCAAGTTATGGGAGTTTGAAGTCTAGGAAGGGCATTTGTGGACCAATCAGGGCGTTTACAAGACAATTTTTTTTGTCATTTTGGCATGATTTTTGACAGAAAAATGAAACACCTCAGAATCAATTTTCCAATAGTTTTTTGTACTAATTTTGACACCCACAATCGATTTAAAAAAGAATTTCAAGAATCAATTTTTTGAAAAATTTATTTTTGTAAGGGTCACCCCTTATGCTTTTTTCGCAAAAAATATTTGAAAAAATCGAACTTTCAAAAATGCATAAACTTGAAATGTAGAATTGATATATAGAACAAACCATGAACAAAATGGCCTCAAGCTTGACAATCGGTTCAGTTTTGACCAATTTATGGGAGTTTGAAGTCTAGGAAGGGCATTTGTGGACCAATCAGGGCGTTTACAAGACAATTTTTTTTGTCATTTTGGCATGATTTTTGACAGAAAAATGAAACACCTCAGAATAAATTTTCCAATAGTTTTTTGTACTAATTTTGACACCCACAATCGATTAAAAAAAGAATTTCAAGAATTTTTTTTTGAAAAATCAATTTTTGTAAGGGTCCCCCCTTATGCTTTTTTCGCAAAAATATTTGAAAAAATCTAACTTTCAAAAATGCATAAACTTGAAATGTAGAATTGATATATAGAACAAACCATGAACAAAATGGCCTCAAGCTTGACAATCGGTTCAGTTTTGACCAAGTTATGGGAGTTTGAAGTCTAGGAAGGGCATTTGTGGACCAATCAGGGCGTTTACAAGACAATTTTTGTTGTCATTTTGGCATGATTTTTGACAGAAAAATGAAACACCTCAGAATCAATTTTCCAATAGTTTTTTGTACTAATTTTGACACCCACAATCGATTAAAAAAAGAATTTCAAGAATCTATTTTTTGAAAAATCAATTTTTGTAAGGGTCCCTCCTTATGCTTTTTTCGCAAAAATATTTGAAAAAATATAACTTTCAATAATGCATAAACTTGAAATGTAGAATTGATATATAGAACAAACCATGAACAAAATGGCCTCAAGCTTGACAATCGGTTCAGTTTTGACCAAGTTATGGGAGTTTGAAGTCTAGGAAGGGCATTTCTAAACCAATCAGGGCGTTTACAAGACAATTTTTTTTGTCATTTTGGCATGATTTTTGACTGAAAAATGAAACACCTCAGAATCAATTTTCCAATAGTTTTTTGTACTAATTTTGACACCCACAATCGATTTAAAAAAGAATTTCAAGAATCAATTTTTTGAAAAATCAATTTTTATGCTTTTTTCGCAAAAATATTTGAAAAAATCGAACTTTCAAAAATGCATAAACTTGAAATGTAGAATTGATATATAGAACAAACCATGAACAAAATGGCCTCAAGCTTGACAATCGGTTCAGTTTTGACCAAGTTATGGGAGTTTGAAGTCTAGGAAGGGCATTTGTGGACCAATCAGGGCGTTTACAAGACAATTTTTTTTGTCATTTTGGCATGATTTTTGACAGAAAAATGAAACACCTCAGAATAAATTTTCCAATAGTTTTTTGTACTAATTTTGACACCCACAATCGATTAAAAAAAGAATTTCAAGAATTTTTTTTTTGAAAAATCAATTTTTGTAAGGGTCCCCCCTTATGCTTTTTTCGCAAAAATATTTGAAAAAATCTAACTTTCAAAAATGCATAAACTTGAAATGTAGAATTGATATATAGAACAAACCATGAACAAAATGGCCTCAAGCTTGACAATCGGTTCAGTTTTGACCAAGTTATGGGAGTTTGAAGACTAGGAAGGGCATTTGTGGACCAATCAGGGCGTTTACAAGACAATTTTTTTTGTCATTTTGGCATGATTTTTGACAGAAAAATGAAACACCTCAGAATCAATTTTCCAATAGTTTTTTGTACTAATTTTGACACCCACAATCGATTAAAAAAAGAATTTCAAGAATCTATTTTTTGAAAAATCAATTTTTGTAAGGGTCCCCCCTTATGCTTTTTTCGCAAAAATATTTGAAAAAATCTAACTTTCAAAAATGCATAAACTTGAAATGTAGAATTGATATATAGAACAAACCATGAACAAAATGGCCTCAAGCTTGACAATCGGTTCAGTTTTGACCAAGTTATGGGAGTTTGAAGACTAGGAAGGGCATTTGTGGACCAATCAGGGCGTTTACAAGACAATTTTTTTTGTCATTTTGGCATGATTTTTGACAGAAAAATGAAACACCTCAGAATCAATTTTCCAATAGTTTTTTGTACTAATTTTGACACCCACAATCGATTAAAAAAAGAATTTCAAGAATCTATTTTTTGAAAAATCAATTTTTGTAAGGGTCCCCCCTTATGCTTTTTTCGCAAAAATATTTGAAAAAATATAACTTTCAATAATGCATAAACTTGAAATTTAGAATTGATATATAGAACAAACCATGAACAAAATGGCCTCAAGCTTGACAATCGGTTCAGTTTTGACCAAGTTATGGGAGTTTGAAGACTAGGAAGGGCATTTGTGGACCAATCAGGGCGTTTACAAGACAATTTTTTTTTGTCATTTTGGCATGATTTTTGACAGAAAAATGAAACACCTCAGAATCAATTTTCCAATAGTTTTTTGTACTAATTTTGACACCCACAATCGATTAAAAAAAGAATTTCAAGAATCTATTTTTTGAAAAATCAATTTTTGTAAGGGTCCCCCCTTATGCTTTTTTCGCAAAAATATTTGAAAAAATCTAACTTTCAAAAATGCATAAACTTGAAATGTAGAATTGATATATAGAACAAACCATGAACAAAATGGCCACAAGCTTGACAATCGGTTCAGTTTTGACCAAGTTATGGGAGTTTGAAGTCTAGGAAGGGCATTTCTGAACCAATCAGGGCGTTTACAAGACAATTTTTTTTGTCATTTTGGCATGATTTTTGACAGAAAAATGAAACACCTCAGAATCAATTTTCCAATAGTTTTTTGTACTAATTTTGACACCCACAATCGATTAAAAAAAGAGTTTCAAGAATCTATTTTTTGAAAAATCAATTTTTGTAAGGGTCCCCCCTTATGCTTTTTTCGCAAAAATATTTGAAAAAATCGAACTTTCAAAAATGCATAAACTTGAAATGTAGAATTGATATATAGAACAAACCATGAACAAAATGGCCTCAAGCTTGACAATCGGTTTAGTTTTGACCAAGTTATGGGAGTTTGAAGTCTAGGAAGGGCATTTGTGGCCTAATCAGGCCAATTTTTGTTGTCAACAGGCAGACTTGTTATTTAAAAATCAATGTAACATAGTACAGCAATTGTAATTAAGCGAGCCGCGTGTGTTTGTATGTGTGTGTGTTTTTATGTATGAATGCAGATAAATAATTATGAATGAATGTTAGACCTTGGTTCAGGATATATCATAGTCGGTTACTCTCGACTAGAGCACTCTTAGTTGTTTTTAATCATTCATTCAATGGCATACAAAGTGTAATAAAATATATATAGAATAACGCATATGAATTATGTAGTAAAAACTAAACAAGTCTAGCATGATTTATGGATTTGAGCAGCCTGCAGGCACTTCTATGTGTATGTCTTCAATTCGTGTAGTTAAGCGAATCTTTGACTAGACAGTATTATGCTTATGGCTTATGGCTTACGGCCGCTTCATTAAAGCCCAGTTGCGCAGCGGCCGATTCGCCACACTTAACACCTTGGCTGGGGTGCATACATACAAAACTCATGGCACATAACTATATTTATAACGACTTGTTGCAGTGGCACGATCGTCAGCACAGCGGGTTGTCCGGTGCTAACATGGCGGGCATAGCGTTTAACTACTGTACTGAATGGCATATTTACAATTGGCGCTCACATTTTGGGTGCACATAATAAATTCGCATAAATTTATATAATGAATGTATATGAAATGGTCGATGAGTGCGCGATTTGTGCGCCTAATGAAGCCGATTTGTAGCGGCAGCAAACTGCCCACTAAATCTACCTCATGATAATTGATGTATCTACGAGATACAACAGAGAGAGAGAGCAGGTGTGGCAACTTCAGCCGAACTACTTATTATGTTGCGGCATTTAACGAGCTGCCGCTGAGATTCTCAATACATTGGAAAATCTATGTGGAAATATTTGATTTCATATACTTCGCTCAACCGATCGGATCGGGCAGTTCTCAATGAGTTCTGCACAGCATCAGCGAGCAGCAGATTTTGAACACTTGGCATGTTATCACCTCATTCGCCGTGAAATGTTTGTTTTTGGACCAATGCTTACGCACTTTTCACACAACAAACAACAACAACAACAATGAATGTATAAAATGTCTACAGATGCGCATTCGAACACCTGCAAATTGCACAACATAAAAAGATTCGTCACACACACACACACACACAGACACACTCACTATGCCAAAGTCTGGAAACCCAAAGCGACCGCATGTCTAAATGAAATGCATGGCAATAAGTCAGAGCAGCCGGCCAACCCCCAAGGACAGGGCAGCAAAACAGAAAAACAGCTGACAGGAAGCCGTCTAAAGCTGCCAACCCCTCGAACTGTGCACCCCCCACTCCCTGACTGAAAAAACCCACCCACCCACGCCTGCTGGTAAGAGCCAGCTCATGAATACATTTGAACTCGTTAACTCCCAACACAATATCACAACAGCCCGAACACTTTGTGGGGGTAGTTTTAGCCCGTGGCGTGTCCTGGCTGCTTGCTCCGGCGGATACATTCGGCTTTGCACGTGCACAATTTCGAGTTCATCAAAAGGAATTTGCTTTGTGTGTGCGTTTGGGGAGCGTCTGACATTTATTAGAATTCTTGCTGCTGCTGCTACTGCTGCTGCTCCCCCAAACCGAAGGGAGGGTGGGGTTGCCGTAATAAATTTGCCCTGAAAGCTTTTAGCCGCGCGACAGGAAGTTTGAGTTGCTGCCATGGCAGGCGCTTCGTTTCGGTTTGTTGATTCCCAGTTCAGCTCGGTACGGTTCGGTACGGTACGGTTCGGTTCAGTTCGGTTAGGTTCAGTTCCATTAAAGTTGGCTTGTTCGCTTGGGGTATCTGTGGCTGATTTGCTAGCCTTAAAGCTATTTGTTAGCCATTGAAATCTGAGCGGGAAACAAGCCGCGCATATTGACTTTTGCAGCTGCATGAATTCGAGCTGCTGCGGGAAGGGAAAAAGGGATGATACGCAGAAATGTAAAAGTTTGTGCATAGGTATTCATTTGTTCAAGTAATGAAAATACTTGACACACTTACGAAGAGTGGAAAATACAAGTTTGTCAAGCAAAGGAATTCTTCAATTTAATATGTATAATCAAGACCGGAAAATATGTCATAAATATAAGATTACACAATGTCTTAAAGAAGAGAGTTTAACTTAAAGAATGCTACATTTTTAAATTATACTGTGTATATAAGAAAAACAAGATAAACTAATATATTATATAATATAAAAGAAGTATTTCTACTAGAACTTCTTCCCTTTCAGTCCATACAAACAAAACGTATAACATTTCAATTACATTAGATAAATACTCACAAATACTGAGTACACAGGCCTGCAGCTATTTGTTGGTTAGTTTCATCTATTATATTCTCAAGGCCCCCCCTCCCGTTTTAATTAGTCAGTCAAATCAACCAGCCCAAATAAACTTGCGTATATTTGTCAAACAATTTCATTTTAGGACATGTACAAATTAAAAAAATTATTTATTATCATTTCTGCTCGTATGAAGCGCAAACAAACTCGACAAACATTCGAGTACCCCGAAAAAAAAGGTTGACATTTGTTCGAGCACAAAGGCAAACAAGTTGGCAACTGGTGGTGTGGAGAGGGGATGCGGTAGGGAAGGGGTAGTGCATGGCGGAGTGGACTACCGGGCTTAGAACCAACATTTTGCGATTGCTGAGCACTTGTTATTTCATTTTAATTAAGTTAATTGCAGAGATTTCGTGTCATTGGGCGATTTGCAGCTGAAACTCGAGGGTTGGACCCGGACCCGGACCCGGACACCCCGGACCCGGGGCTAAAGTAATCGATTGATGGCACCTCTAATGCCCACTCATATACGCACTCAGTCACGCACTCAACACACACACATTCAAGCATTTGCACTCGGGTTTCTATACTCTGTATACAAATTACAGGGGTATGATTAATCATTAAAGAGAATAGATTGTTATACAAATTGCTTAGGAAGTTGCGAGACTAGAAAATTATAGAAAAGTGATGTTAGGAAATAAATAAATATTATTGAATAATAGAATTTTAAATACACTTATTTATTTCTAATTTTAAACAGGATATCTTGTAGTCTTGCAACCGTCACACTTTTCACTTTTATTGAGTTCTTGTTGTTTATTTTTTCAACCCTCCAAGAATGCAGTGCAGGCCAAAAACAAAAACAAAAACTGCAAAAAATGTGCACAGACTTACGTGCGAATTATTGGCAAATGTTCTGAAAACCGAAATAAGTAAAACACAAGCAAAAATACATTTTCGGACATTTGTTTTATAATTTCCGCGACGATTCGTAATGCATTTGTCTTAGCAAATATTTGCCATTCAAATGAGAAATCTGTTCAAATTGGCGGCGAGAAATGGTTTAAGTCGCTTCGACAGTTGTTCAATGGCCAGCGGCAGCTGTGCTCAAGTGCTTAACTAATTATTATTATATAAGAGCCTGCATAAAACAGTTTTGCGGATATGTGAATGGAAATGAAAGTACCAGCAATCTTGAGGGGTGGCAAAACAAAGCTGAAATGATGTTTGGTTGGGAGGTAAGTTCTTTAAAATACTGAAACTAAGAATTATAAGTATATAGACAGATTTCTAGCCTACAAGCAATTTTCTTTCTCATGCAATATTGCAATATATGAGCATTTAATAGAGTCTTAAAAAAGAAAAAAAAAAGAAACCTGAAATTGCAATTTATAACTTAATCAACGCAGCCATCGTTAATGGCTCATGTGGGCTTTGGGTTTGGGTTTGGGTTTTGGTTATTGGGTTGGAGTTATAGGCTTTGCTTTTTGGATTGCTGATGTCGCCCTCGGAGGCTGCAACTTGCGGCGTAAACATTTGACCAACAAATGCGCAAATGTGGCAAGCCGTTTTTGGGGGTTGGTTGGTCTTGCCACCAATTTTCGCTGGGGGTTGCTGCGCGAGGCGGTGTCGAAAGTCAGACATAAATGTGTTACGCGCTATCAATCTTGATTAGATGTGATTTCTGCTTTTAGACACAAGCACAAAACATAAAAATTAACAAGCCGTCCTGGGAGAACTTTCAAGCTTCACTGCCAAACAAAAGAGGCACACGTGCCACACAGATAGAGATAAAGAGATTCCGAATGGGAGAACAGAGATTTAAATGGTAAGCATAGATTTAATGACGTATACGGTTACATGACTCAAATTACGGCTGTTGTTGCCTTAAAAATGCAAACAACTTTTGAAATGAAAATATAAAACTGTCCAACTGCAGCGATTTTCTCATTATTTTGCACCGTTTTGTGGCAATTTCAATAAACAATAAATCCCTACCAAGGCACCCCCCAAATCGAAGCCCAAAAACTGTGCAAATTTATAGCAATTTTCACATGAATTGAAGGAGCGAGCGAGGCGCAGGCGCCTGTCTACAACAGCAACAACAGCGACAACAGCAGCAGCAGCTAACAGCAACAGCTAACAGCTAGCTGCAAGCCAAGAAGTCGACTTGGCCCGAATGTGAGGCTGGCCAGCTGGACACGGTTGCCACAAAGTCTATGGACGCTACGGCTGCTGTTGCAGTTGCTGTCGTCGGGGCGTATGAGTGACGCGACTGACTGAGGCTGCGGCTGAGACCGCGACGATCGCTTGTTGCCTGTTTGGGCAGCGAACATAATCGTAAACAAATAAAATTATTGCTGCCGATCATGCACACAAATTTATGCACACCAACACACACACACACACAGAGTATAAACTTCGCCTATTTTGCACTAATTTTCTAGCCAAGCCTGTGGGTGGGGCAAGGGGCATGGAGGGCTCCTGCGATTGCCATTTGCTCCGCAAACTCAAGAGGTGTTGCCGCAAGCTGTGTGTGAAATATGCAACAACAGCGTGAAAAACATGAAGGCAGCTACGTTCGCTGCCTGCAACTGCAACGGCAACGGCGACGGCGACTGAGTCTTGGCCACGCCACACAGCGGGAATTTGTGGCTGCATTTTCGCGTGCTCTGGCTAGCCAAAAAAAAATAGTTTGGGACCAGGCTGTGGCTGTGGCTGGAACACAGGCGAGGCTACAGCTGGAGCGCCTAATACCGGTAGTCAAGCCAGACAGCGACGAGTACGAGCGCACAAGGCGTTTGCCTAGGCACAGTGTCCTCGGGGCCATTGTAAATGGGAACCATATTTAAGTATATAAACTTGTATATATTGTGTGTAAAGTATAAATCTGCATCTGAAGTTTAAGTACAGTCGAAAACTTTTATTGGATTTGTTAAAGCTTCATTTCTCAACTCAGGCAACTATAGTTAAGTTCTTTTTAAGATCCACATGTTTTTTATTTGATGACATATTTTTCAACTTGTTGAAAATGTTCGCAGAATATTCTCATAAGCATAACAATTTATAAAATAGTGTTGAAGCAATAGCCATTACAATTTCTGCATTTGGTTTAAAATTCCCAACTGGTTTAAGCATATACTTTAAAAAGTATGCAACTTGACAAGACAGTTGGCTTGGCTGCCAAAATAGTTGTATGTGCTATTATTTAGCACCACAGTGCCTTCTAGGTGTATACTGTCATTGCGGCACTGTGGTCGGACTCGGACTCGGACTCGGACACTGACTACGACTAAGACTATGTCTTATACTTGGACTGTAAGTCCGCGTGCTGTTTGGCAGTTAGACACGTTAGCGCGCGTCTGGGCAATTTTCGCTTTAGCTGCATGTTGATGATCATTATGCTGGCCAAGTGCTTGGCTTGGCTTGGCTTGGCTTTTGTCTGGTGTCTCTACGGCTCTCTGTCTCTGTGGCTGTCGGTCTGTCGGTCTGTCGGCCACTTGAAGACGTCGCTAATGAAGACTTAAGCATGACGTGTTGATAAAGATCTCTCGCACATGAGTTTCGCGAGGCCGCAACCGTTGGTCAGTCATCGTCATCATCTTGGTATTTATGCGGCATATTAGCAATGGGAGTAATTTTTAGTTGCATGGGCTGTTTGTTTGTTATTCGCTGTTGTGCTGCGTGAAATGGGCTGATAAACGCGCCACTGGGCACATTTGAACAGTTGTCAGTCAGTCCAGTCAGCTGTCCTTACAAATTTCCCAAAGGGCACGTCCTGTCTGCCTGCCAGCCTGCCTGCCTGCTCTATATTGTATGATATGGCATTAGGCATAGGCAAGGGGTTGCATTTGCACCCTCTTCAGGATGTGGCGCGTATCAATGACCATCCCAATAACAGCCGTTGTTGTTGCCTTGCAGCCATTTGTTTGACTTGCTTTTGTCGTTCTTGTTGTTGTTGTTGTTGTTAGCTTTTAGCATAATTAAACGACACATGCCACAAAATGCACTTCAATGGCTTACACGGAATGTCCGCATTTCGACAGCTCCCCAACATCATTCGACACGGCATCCATATGTTCTATTAGTTCGACGCTCTCCCAAATACATAGGCCTCCTTATGGCTGAAAAATTTATAGCTAACGAACATAAGGTTTCATTTTGTATCATTATATACTGGTCACCCCAACTCCAATGTAGTCCTCGTCCTCGTCCTCCCTCACCCCCTCACTAATACAATGCAAATGAGCATTAGGGCCTGATGGATTAGTTTTCTCTCGGCTTTCGCTTCTCTCTACATTTTTTTTTTGCGGCTTCAGCACTTTGGTTATAACAATTTCCATGTTGATTGATTGCCAGCCGCAATGTATGTATATTTAATTTCTTGCACTGCCACGGCATTTAATTAAACTCACAGCACAGACAAGTCGCACAGGTAAGTCGCACAGGTGTGCTTAGGTTTGCCCCAGGCCTGCCTCGGTTACCCCTCTCTGCAAATGCTATGAATATATAAAGAAACTACGCGTTGTTAAGGGTTAAGGGGTGAGGTGAGGTGAGGTGAGGTTCGGTTTATAATGAATGATTTTTTGTTGATTTTTGATTGATTTTCGTGTAAGTCTTCAATGAAATGTAGTTTTGAATGCCTTGGGGTATATTTCTTGTTTATTTATAATGAGGTGGCTGTTGGCAGAGGGATCATAATGAATATTTGCCTATGGTTTACTTTGAGAGGTTTTTATGTAGCAACTTAACTTAAACCAAAAGCATACACAATAAAAAATCTATATTTTAGAGTGTAACATTTCTTACACGCAGATTATTTATAAGTCTTCGAATAGATAAATTTGTAAAATGCTCAAATCTCGGGAATAAAACCACCTTGTATATTCCACCCAGAAATAATAAAATAAACCATATGCCAAAAATATAGTAAATTAGATCTTAAATGTCGCCGAGTGGCTAATATATTACCATCATAATATTTCAAAAATTATAATACAGAAATCAAGCCAAAAAAAAGAGAGAAAATAAAATGCAATATAAAAATGAAAATGAAAAACAATTAAAATATTTGCAGAGCATGTTACAACGCCTATGATTTTTAATGATGTTTTATTGTCTGCTTCGACGGCTAGACAAAAACACACACACACACACACACACACAGATACAGTGAGTGAAATCGAGTGTAATATATACTTATAGCTATGCGATGTGATGATGTTGATGATGATGATGACGATTTGCGACTAAATAATTGAATGCAGCTGGTTGACGGTTGTCGCATTAAATTTAGGTGTCTGTCTTGGCGCACTCAGCGATGGCGATGGCAATGGCGTCTGCAATTGGGAGACACTGTGACTGAGCCAACGACCGCGACAACTGACTGACTTACAGACTAACAGACTAACAGGCAAACAGGCAAAGAGACTGAGCTGAGTGATGGACTGGTGCGACGGGGGCATGCAGCAAGTCGCGACAATAATAAATGAAGCGATTGCAAGTGTAACAGAACAATGACAGCAACAATTGCAGCGTTTGGCATTTGCCAACAGCAACAGCAGCAACAGCAGCAACAACAGCAACAGCAGCAACAACAGCAGACAAAGGTCTATTAATAATTTTTGGTGCAACACACGACGATCGACGATTGTCGAGCGGCAGCAGCAGCACCAGCAGCAGCAACAGCAGACGACAGCGCCAGCAACTAACGATCGACAACTGCAACGACAACAGCAACAACAACAACAACAGCAACTGATTTTTGAGGCAGACAGGCCGGCAATGCGTCGCGTTGGCTTTTCCAAAAATAAAAGCCAAACTAATGAGCCGGCAACATGCAATGCGGCAGCCGCAGCGACGCACGTGCAACATAAAAAAAAACGAGAAGAAAACAAAAAACATATATCGACATTCATACAAATAATTGATGGCCGCTTGCAATTGTTGCTATTGCTGATTGACGGCAAACGGCGACAAAAATCAGCGTCTGATTGACAACTCAATTGCAACTGTATGTGTGTGTTTTTTTTTGTTTGTGTGTGTTTTGTGTGTGTTATTTTGACTGCTTTTTTGTTGTGCCGAAAAGTAAACTTAATTGATTTTCGGTCTTTTCTCCCGACTTGCCACAGCTGGCGGCAACTTGTGGCCGGATGATTTATGGCAACAAATGTTGCACGGAAAAACATTCAAAGTCCAAAATAGACAAACATGCATCTTTAACTTAATTTCCAATTGGAATTTCACTTCGTCCACGTCAACAGCCGCCGCTGCTGCTGCGCTTGGCTTAAAACTGCTCATTTGTCATTTGGCCCCAGGTTCGAAAACGCTTCGGAAACGCTTCGAAAATTGAAACGGAGGCCAAATTGCAGTCGTCGCGTGTCTCTTTTGATTGTCAAAATTGTTTTGCGGCTTCTGTTGTCGCTGACAGTTTATTATGTTTGACTGTTTGTCTCCGCCCGTTTGACTTTGGGCATTGTGTGTATATTTGTGTGTGCTGGGGATTTGTCCTAAGCATCCAGACAAATCGTTCCACTGCCTTGTGACCCCCAAACTGCAGCTGAAGATCAGCGATGCTGCGTGGGAGGAGTGGCAACTGGAGCAGTGTGGAAACTGTAGATAAATTGTGGATAAATGATCAGAGTTAAGGGAATTTTGTAACTTTCTTGATAATAGAACGTGTTGAAATTTAATGAGAATTTTTAAATATTTTTCAACTGAAAGAATTGCTTAACTTGAAGTGTATCTATTACTTTGATCATCCTAACAGCAAACCTATCTATGGATTATATATTAACAGAAAAAATGATATCTTCAGATTTGCTTAAAATTATGTAAAGTACAGATTGCACAACTAAATAAGAATTTTGTGATTGTTAAACTGTAAACTTTGAGATTGTAGCTTATCTTTTCTTTAACTTCTTCACAATGTACCTTTTCTTGAAATAGTTGCACAGTTGCTGTTTCTACGATTCTGAGCAATTTACGAATACTTTGTAAGCCATGTGCCATGTTTGCAATGGAGTTAAAAAAAAAACATTTGCCCAGCTTATTGTTAATCTTTCACTTTGCCTACTCGCTGGGCCCAAGACGGTCGTGTAGGCAAACAACAATTGCAACAGCAACAGCAACTGTTATCTGGCCAGAAAGGCAAACAGCACACACACACACATAGACATAGACATAGACACAGAAGAGTAACAACAATGGCAACGTCGAGCACTTGCCAATAAATAAACATAATTTCTGACAAAACGCTTTGGTAACAAGAGGAGCATCTTCAGATTGCCGGCTAACTTTCCAGGCTGCTGCTGCAACGCATGCTTGCCCCACAGACCTGCAACGCCGCTGCCTGCCTTGCCCCCCGCCAGCCCGCTTGAGCCCAACTTATTTAGCCATTCGTTTGCTCAAATGAATTACAAGTGCAGCAGCAACAACAATGTTGTTTCTTTTTTGCATGCTGCAGCTGCAATGTTGCTGCTGGGCAATGTTGCTGTGGGCCATGTTGCTAGCTGGCTGGCTAGCTGGCTGGCTGGCTAACTGACTGGCTAGCTGGCTAGCTGGCAGGTGTTGCTCGCTCACCGGCTCACCGGCTGACTGGCTGCATAATGAATTCATGCCCCCCTCCCAGCACCCCTCACACAAACCCTCAACCGCCCCATTGCTATCCGGCCTGGGTCTATTATGCACCCCACAGCATTTATATGTATGTATGTATGTCCATGGCGCATATTCCATTCATTCATACAGTCAGTCAGTCAGTCGGATACTCACATACTCACACACTCGGATACTCGGGTACTCACATTCGCAATATTCAATCAGCGCCTCGCCTCGCCTCGGTATATAAAACAGGTGCAATTTTCTTGCCATTTTCTAATTATTTTTAGTCGGCGCTTTTATCGCTTTTCTCTGGCACTAAAGCGCGCCATTTGCTATCTCAGCTTGATCATAAATTTCATTCCTCGTTTTTATTGCACAATTCTCTCAGTTGTTTATAAACAAATGCATTCATTCAGCTGCACTGGGGTGGGGGTGGATATTGTGGGGGTAAATGTGCATAACGGCAATGCAAACAAATTCAATTAGCAGAATGTTATAAAAATTCGCCATAGTACACCTGCAGTGCATCCAAATGCAACAACAATTGCAACAATTGCTGTTGCAGCCAGCCAGCCAGCCAGCCATAATAACAATAATCACAACAACATTTGCCTCAATCAACAGAAAAGTTAATATCATTATTCAAACTATAACAGATTAAAGCATTTTAGGCGCCATCATTGCGAAAGATGCTTCAAAACATGTGTGAAATGTTTTATTGGCTATATTTTAGAAGGGGACTTTCATAGCATGGAAGGATGGAAGTTTGGTAGAATAAAACGAGAGATAAAATATAGCAGCACTCAAATTGAGTTCAAAATCTTTAAGAGTCTTTAACATTTGCTTGTCTAAAATATATTTCTTCCCCATTTCTTTGGCTATAGTTTTGAAGCGGACTCTTGTTAGGATGGAAGGAAGGAAGTTTGGCGGATGCAAATGGAGAACAATAAATATAAATAATAAATAAATATAAATAATATATATATATATTTCATTCCCCATTTCTTTGGCAATATTTTTTATAGGATGGAAGGATGGAATTTTGTTAGAATGAAAATAGAGATATAATAATGTTATACTAAGGAAAAGTATTTCAAGATATGGCAGCACTCAAAATATATTCAATATCGTCAAGAGTCTTAAACATTTGCTGATCTAAAAAGTAATTCTTTCCCATTTCTTTCTTTCTCAACTATGCAAAGTTAAAAGCATTCGCCTGAGGGCTGCTCATATTTCTATGCCACATTTCATTGCTCGTGAGACCTGGTCACGCATAATTGCACTACACAACGAAACGGAGATGGGCCTTTCGCCAGGGCCACGACATTTTGTGACCCACTGTCCAGCACCTGTTAGCAGCATGTGGAATGGGAATGGGAATGGGAACTGGGTGAAAGTGTGCAATGTGCAATGTGGCATTGTCTCAGAGTGCGCTCTCAGCCATTTATGGGGCGTTAGTCTTACAATTAGTTAGTGTCATTTAGACAAATTGCAGGCAAAGCCGCAGCAGCAGCAAAAACAGCAACAGCAACAGCAACAGCAGCAACAGCAACGGCCACAACAAATAACTATGCAAAAAAGCAGAAAGCAACGCCCCGCAATTAGACGTCAAAAGGAAAGGCCATTAGATGTGCATGCAGATGGGAAGCTGCCAATAGTTGTTGCTGTTGCAGTTGCAGTTGCAGCAATTGCCAGTGGAGGCTGCTGTTATCGCAGCCAATCTGCATGCAACTGCAACATGAGGCCACTGGCCGAGTTGTAACTGTAACAAACTGGCGACTTGGCGGCGAGGCGACGGCCCACGGCGTCTGCGCAACACTTCAACAAGCAGCCGGCAACAAGCCACTAAGCTACACTCAAAGAAAATATGTCTCACTATAAATTTAAGCATGGTCATCAATTATAGTCAGTATACATTTTTTAGTAGCTTAATAAAAATCATATTCTTAAAGTTGTAATAAAAAGTACGTAATGTATGTTTAGTGTATTAATTTAATAAAAATAAATATAAATTTGATGTGTTTCTTGAAAATAAATAAAAAAAAAGTTGCACATTTATGGGCAACTAGTAACTGGATTTTGTCAAGTGCAACGACTAGCAACAACTTTAGGCCAGTTAACTGGTATTTCCCAGCGGCTGACTAACCAAAAGCCAGAGTATTGACTATGGCCACAGGTGAGCGGCAACAGGTGGCCTAGCCTGGCCAGGCCTGGCCTGTTGGCTACCTGCCGCTGCCTGTCCAAAACGTGCACCGGCTTAAACTGGAGCAGTTTTCCAATTGGCAGCGACACAGCGAGTTTTCCAACTCAAGTGAAATGCCAGTTGGCCAAACAGCAAACTGCAAACTCCAAACACCAAACTGCAAACTCCCGACTGACTCCAACTGCAGTCCATGTTTGAGCGATGATGTATTTATGCTAAATTGCAAGTTAATTAATGTTGTCGTTTAATTCAAACGTTAAAGTGGCAAAATGTTTGTTGCTCTTGTTGCCTATTGCTTTGCGTTTTTTTTGTGTTTTTGCTAACTGTGCAGCTGCTGCTGCTACCGGCAAAGTGCAGCTGGGAAATTGCCAGGAAATTGGTCTGTTGGAAAAAGCAGCTGCTATTATCAATGCATGCAAAGGTCTCATTGTTGTTTTGTTGTTGTTGTATAGATTGCGAAAATGAAAGGTAATTTTAAATATTGCCGCAATGTTTGCAAATTATCTCTTAATAATTTTAATCAACAAATCGATGCAGCAGTCGAAGCACTTTATAAATCACATTTCCTACAAATTGAGCTGCTAATTGAAAATCAAAATACTAGCAGCAAATAGTCATTACTATATATCGTATATAGCTGTCATATTCTGTATGTATGACACTATAGTAAAATTTAAATATTTATGAAATTTTATTCAATTATAGCTGACGTAGCTCAATGCTTTTTAATTTTTGTTAATATGTTTTTTAATTAACAGTGTTGTTTCATAAATCATTAAACATTTATTTGTTAGGCTTTATTCAATTAATTTTTTAAATTTTATTAATGGCGTAGTTTGAATGACCTTTCGAATTCTAATGTTTGCCAGTTAATATAGTATATATGAATATTCATAGATTTATGGCAAAGCTGTCATAATTTTGTTCACTAGAACATTAGCCACTATCAGCTATACATATGTAAAATATATATATATATATATTCCAAATTTATTTTGGTTTATTTTGTAATTTAATTAAATTTTTTAGCATTTTAATTTAATGTCAAGTCTTTATTAATTTTAATGACCAAATAGATCTTAACTGTTAGTAAATTTACCATTTATTTTTAAATCATATTAAATTATTTGAATGGTTTTTGTTCGCTTTATTGCCTTATGTACCTTGAGTTTTGTGTTTTTGTGATCTTTGGTTTTTATGAATGCCATAAATTATTGCATGAAATATTTGTGAAATTTGTATTTTAAACAAGACACATAATTTTACTTTGTCTTCGGCTGCTTGCGGGTCATTTTCAAATTTTTGTTAATTTGGCGCGCAGCTGCTGTCGATGTGTCTTTCATTGGTTGCCACAGCCAGCAGCCAGCAGCCAGCAGCCGTTGCCAATTGCAAGACATCAACGGCAGCAACATCAACAGCAGCAGCAGCGGCAGCCACATTTGAGGCATGTATTTAAAAACTTTAAGTGTCAATTGTTGTGACAACTCAAAAAAGCGTGAAAATATTGCAAATGAATGTCGCGGACAGACAACGGCGACAGACGACGGTCACAGGTGCGTATGAGTAACATTGAAAGGCGGCCAAGCAAACTAGTATATATCTATATATATATATATGTGTGTATGTGTGTGTGTGTGTGTGTGTGTGTGTATGGCTGCTCCGCTTGTAGGCATCGTTGGCCATAAATCTGTTGGCCATTTAGCGTCCATCAATTCGTCCGGTTAGTCATCTCGGGCGGGCAGTCAAATGAATTGCCGTCGGCCATTTTTGAGCGAACGCTTGCTGTAAATTTGTCAACTTTCGGCGTTCAGCGTTCAGCGCACCTGCACCTGCTGTGCTCATTTCACGGAGGCTGTCCGCTAATGGGCGCCCAAAAGCGTAGACCCCGCCCCCAAAGCAGCAGCAGCAGCAACAGCAGCAACATGTGGCGCACAGCTGCAACACATCATTGACAGGCATTGGGCCAGAGTTGCCACCCACTGCTGCGGGGCACGTTGCGCGTTTGCGCGAATGGTGTCATCAGGAGGCAAGCAGCATTTCCTGCACTTCACTTCCCTTCACCTGCCGCCCTGTCATTTTGTGCCGCCTTGCGTTGCACCTGTTGCAATGCATTGCGCTTTATTGATTGCGCTCTCTATCTGTATCTGTTGCTGTTGTTGCTTTTGTTGCTGTTGCTGTACCTGTATCTGTAGCGGTTGCTGCTGCTGCTGCTGTTGCTGTTGCAATTGCATTCGCGGTCATTGAGCCGCTGATTTGTTGCGTTTCTAAATTGTTTTTCATGTTCGACGGCAGCAGCTGCATAATGTGTGCAATTTATGAGCAGCGTTTGCCAACATTTGAGGCCAAGATGTGGAGTGTGCGTGGAGTCGCAGACGATGACGTGTGTGGGTGACCATACACTCAAAGAAAAGTAGGCAATCGACAGCTCAAAATGTATATCTTGTTTAGCTTCTACTACTTACTTACTACTAATAATACTACTTTTTTGTTCTTCAGTCTATATATTTTTCTCAGTGTAGAAACCCCAGCGCCAAGGGACTTACTGCGGCAGGCGGCCGCGTCATCGTGGCAGATAACAAAACGAGTACTCGCAACACTCACAGTACTATAAATACCGCAATTCAAGTGCAAACAAGTGAAAAACTTCTTTATCAGCGAGGGAACGGAACCGAGCAACACCAACAACAAAAGCTCGAAAATACAACAAATAAATGTACCCAAGCGACGGCGGAAGCGTTCGCTGATATCTGCTGGCTGCTAGCTGCTAGCTGCTAGTAGCTGGCCAAATGCCGAGTGCAGCGAGAGGCGTTTGGCCGACTTTTGTTCAATGGAATGGGCGTGGCAATGACACCTGTTCGCCATGCCAATGACGAGATCGCTCGATGAGGCGTTAGGCATTTCATTTCATTTCATTTGCTCAGGTGTTATGCACCTGATTCGAAGCGCGCTATCAACCAACGGCCGTTGCCCGTTCACATATCTACTATATGTATATATATATATACTGGGTATACTGCGATAGACCCACATAGCCCAGCTTTGGGGGGGTCCCGTAATGCACTGGGCCGCGTAATTACTCAATTTAAATGTGTGTAGATAGTTCTATTTGTCTGTGCTTATTATTTGCGCTTCAATTACCAACGCTTATTGCACAGGTGACTCGTCAGAGACAGTGCGAGAGAGAGAGAGAGGTTGGGGGTGGGACTGAAACAAAATGGCGTGGCCATTTAACTGCATATTTATGCGGCTGTTGGTCTTGAGTTGATTCATAGCCGCATCTGAAATGCAATTAGTCACTAATAAGTAGATGTGTATATTAAATTCCGAGAATATTCCACCACAAAGAAATGGGCGATTATTAATTTTGTATTATTTAAATATATACATATATACGCTTAGTTATCAATTATAATACAATGTCGCGAATTATTTTGATAATAAATCGATTAGTTTTGCACCCAAGTCGGAAGTACTACAATATACTTAGATAAAAAATAATAAATAAATAATATATATATATATATTTGTTTGCATAGATAAAGGCGACAAGCCAACAATTATTCCTTGAAATTAACTCAAAAAGGAAAGTGATAAAATGTTTCAAATCAGTTCATTTTTAAGATAGTTCGAAAGTTTTTGGCAAATATTCGATTAACTTTATCAATAACAGCAATCTGGCAACGTTAAGGATATCTGAAAAAGGAAATTATAATATGATAGATAATAAACCGATTAGTTTACTTGGATACCAATACTATCTATTTTGTTAGAATAGATTAATACGAAACGGAAGTGATAAAATAAGACCCCATAAGGAAATTGGGTAATTTATAGATATTATATTACTTTTGGGTGCAAATCGAATATTATAATTAATAACAGCGATTTGGCAACGCTATCTGAAATAGAAAACTGAAGCAGACAGATAGGCGCACATGAATTACTACTAGGGATTGTAGTTATAGTAAAATATGCAGGAATTTCGCATAGAAAATAAACACAAAAATATGAAAAAATCAAGTCTTATACAAAAGACGCACTAAATAAACACATGAGTTTATTTAAAGATTTTATAGAAATTCCTGAGTGATAGTCTCAGAAATGTCTCCACATTTTCTCTATGACATTACAAAAACTATTATTTAGCTGCTGGCTTTTGCTGTTTCGCTGCCTTTGCTGCTTGCCAAAATGCCATTAGAATATTTGAACAAAGATAAACATCTGCCACCTGCGTGGAACTATTCAAAAATAAAACTCAAAGCCCATTATTGTGTGAGGTTTGTATAAAATGCGGATCGGATCAAACAATCGATCATGGCAGCATAGCAGGTGTGCAGATGACAAATGTGAAATATCTAAAGTAGCAGGTGGCTGTGGCTGTGGGCGTGGCACATCTAATTGTGCTGGCGCGGATTTATGAACTCATCTCGCTGGCAATTTGTTCGCCAATCGGCGCGACAAATGGGCTAAACAAACGTAATAATAACATCAGACGGCCAGAAAACACTTAACAAAAGGGATCAAAACTGTCAAAGCGAAAGGGCAGGGGCTGGGGCAGGGTGCAGGGTGCAGGCGTCCGAGCCGAGGGACGCACTCTTGAGCACACACACACACACACACACACACACACACACACACACACACACACACAAACAAGCACTCAAGCACTCAGACACACACACACACCCCTTGGTCAGGGCTCTGGGCTCCGGGCTCAGGGGTTGCTTTTGGCTGGTACAGAGTCAAGAGGTTTTGAATAAATTTAACACGAGCGTTATATAAGGCAGATGACGAACTTTGCAACAGGGGTGGGGTTGGGGTTGGGGTTTGGGTTTGGGTTGGGCGTTGAGCTGACAAATGTTGTGTTTTTGTTTGAGAGTCACGGCTTTTGTTTTCCAATTGGGTTTACTGTTTGCATTGCCTTAATTTGTGCCGTTCATAGGCCATTTGTTCCATTTTATGTCATCATCAGCGTTTCTCACACAAAATGTTGTCAGCTGCCGGCAAAAAAGCAGCAGCTCGAGAGGGCTACACACACACACACACACACACACAGCACACACAAAGCACACACAAAGCACACACAAAACACACACATGGGCGAATTTGAATGGCATCGAAACTGTAAATTTCGTATGAACAACGCTTTTGGCCATGGCCAACAGCGCGCCCAACAGGTGTGCGAGCGTCAGTTGAATGGGCCAAGATCCAAGAGGCAGACAGCAGACAACGATGGCAACTGTCTTTCGGGCCACACAATAAAAAGAGCCAACACAAATTCATTTGGCCATTTGGCATTGTCATAACGCATACGTCATGTTGTCTCTACTGTATGCTGTCTCTATATACATACATATGTATATTTGTGTGTGTTTGTTTGTATTTTGGTCTTGGTTTTGGTGTGTGCTCGCTTAATGGCCAAGACGTGTTTAACACATTAACGTTAGCAAACCTTAAAACTGAGTGTTTTATATTTATAACCATTTTTATATTCCAACCGGCCAGCTGGCAGCGTGAAATTGTTTGTCTCAAATGAAAATGTAACTGCAAATATATGCGCAACTATGTAACGAAAACGCAAACAACAAACAACATACAACAAAAACAATAACAATAACAACGATTGTAAACAGCTTGTTGTACATTGACTTTAGATTGTTTAATTGCTGTCACTCGGCATCAAATAGTCAATGGACTTGAAACATCGCCTGGGGAACCAGACGATCGATTTGCGATTTTTAAAGACTTGTTAAATAAATGAATATATATATATATATATATATATGATATACTCTACTCAGGTGCTCCAGCGATATTTTGATTGATTGAGTTTATTAATTTATTATAAGCAGGACAGCAACAGGACCGATTAATGCATCATTTAAAGCAACAACTTATTTACACAAAGTTTAATCAATCTACTAGTTTCAAAGCATTAAGTCAATTATATAAAATTTATAAAAATAATTATAATACACATTATTTACACATAAATAAAAATAGAAATTGCAATGCAGCTTTGCTGCATAGAAGTAAATATATATTTTATTTATGTGTTGCCGCTAAGTTTTTAATACATTTATTTTAACAAAAACTCTGATCCGATAATTGATGCTCCATAAATTTGTTTTAAAACAACAAGTCAGAATACTCGACAGGTAGTTAACCAGTTTATAAATCTCAAATAAATAATATAATATTAAAATGATCATCTCACTACTCTCTAGTATGAATAAGATGCCTAATTAATTAAGCTGTATTTCCACATGAAAAACTATTAATTGGCTACTTGAAGCACTTGAAGAAAACATCTTGAAAATCACATCAATCCATCAAATAGGCAAATAAATTCCAAACTTCCGGCTCTCCCACGGTTTCATTGAATGGCAAAGGCCATAAATTAATTGGAGCGACTATCAAAAAATGGTTGTCGATTAGTGCAAAACACCTGTTGACAAAACCGGCCCCGCTACAAAGCCAGTTTCTTGAAGACGTAGACAGAAATGAACCCACCAAAAAAAAAAAACAGCGAGCCCAGATAAAAAACAGATTAGAAATTCAAATGTTCAGAAAAAGGCAAAACAAACGACAAACGACACGCTTGTAGCAGTTGTACCTATGCTCCTCCACCTCCACCTCCACCTCTACCTGTATCTGTATCTGTATCTCTATCTGTATTTGCACCCGTACCCATAGCGATACCACTAATTTATATATACATATACATATAGTATAAGTTGGCTTTTGGGCATAATGTGTCGACACCTGGGCCCACTTGGCCTTATGGGCTATAAAGCACCCCATCTTGCACCCGGCCAAGTGCCTGCCCACCCTGCATGGCACCGCTAGCGTCCCGCTTGTGCCGCAACTTTGAGTGCAAAGCAATTCCGATTTCAAAATGACGATGTGTAAACAAAAGTTTTGTTTCTTTTTGTTTATCAGTTTGCACCGCGAGCAACCGACTGAGTTGTTGCTACTTAAAAATAGACGACAACATTTGATTCATAGGCCTACTCCACAACTATGTCTTGGGTGCACTCTGAGTGTCCAAGTACCCGCAGGACCCTGTCTCTCTCTCTCTCTCTAACTCTCTCTTGCTCGCTGGCGCTGTTATCGGTACCACGCTGCGGCTACGCAATACGCCCGCACAGCTTTGGTATGGCTTTTGGAGGGGCTTATCAGTGCCCAGATGGCCAAAGCGAAAAAATGCCCGGTGCGAACCTCAAGTCGTATAGTATAGCTCGTAGTATACCCGGAGCAGTGTGTCGACTCCATGGCGTAGCAGACACATTCGCCTTATCAGTCCTCGTGTTACGTGTTGTGTTCCCAATGTTGTGTTCTTTGTGTGTGTGTGTGTGTGTGTGTGTGTGTGGGTTGTACTCTGATGCTAACCCATACCACACACCACGCACCTCCCCACTTGCCCAGTTGCCATTCCAAACAGGTGGTTGCACCGAGGCGGCCGTGCCACGCCTAGGGTTCCAAGGCCCAAGGTTCGCCATTAGTGATCGTAGGTTCTTATCTGGCGCACGCTTTCAGCATTATGTTCTCCTTGTTGTTGTTGTTGTTGTTCATTTCTCGTGCCGCTGCTGTTGTTTTTGTTTAGCTGTTTGTTTTTTTCGTCGTTTGCGCTTGTAATTAAGGTGATGAATTTATTGCAGTCCCCCATGCCCGCCTGTCATGCTCCTCATATTAAATATATATGTATATATATTTACCTGATACCGAGCATGCAAGTTTCAAGTGCTGCGCTTAATTTCTGCTGTGGTTTTGCTTTTTATTATGCCCTACAATGTGTGACACTCTATTTTTTTGGGTAGATTAAAGTCTGTTGAGTACAAACAACTCGCATATGTTTGCTAGTATTGCTAACTGCATGTGTATTAGTGAGCTTTTGCAGTGAAAAGCTATGCTCAATGCTTGCCAGCTCTAAGCAGAGCTTTAACCTTATGCAGCTTTAGCATGCGTGTAAAGCATCTGTATTTAAGATCGTAACAAGTACAGAGTAGTTGCAAGTCGTTCACTTCCAGCTGGTTTCCATTAATTTCTTGATTTTTGGCAAGATTGCGCCAAAAAAAAAAAATTAATTGCTTACGCGCAAATTTCAGTTTTTTCGGCGCTGTTTCAATTGTTTTTTGGTTGGTTGCTGACAGCGTTTCCATTGATTTTATATAGCTGCGTATCTGTAGCGGATGAAAGGCTCACTCTCCCGATCCCGATCCCGTCCCGATCCCGTCCCGGCCTGGCCTGTCCACGTTGATAAAGTGAGAACAACGTACTTGCAATTTATAGGCCCTTTTAATTGATATCGAAGTTATCAATGAGAAATGTGCACTTGAATTTCCGACAGCGGACATCGCGCCTAAATCGGATCTCTCCCCCCCCCCCCCCCCCCAAAAAAAGTGCTACAGTTACCTGTACAACATGTTGAATGTTGCTCTTGCTGTTGTTGTTTGTTTTGCTGATCAAAAGCTGCGATTGATCCTCCATGTGTAGCGGATGTGCTTGGGGCATGTCGCATGTCAATGCGCACCTTTTTTAGGTGGCAAGCACCCGAAAATTTGTGTGTTGTATAACACGAATGAATCGATTTATGATGCTGCCATTAATTGAGTCATTCCAGGCAGTATACGAAATTGTTGCCAGTATTTCAATGCTAAGTTAAGTGTCAATAGTTAGATTATATTTTAAAAAAGTCTCGCACTTTTAGCTGTATTTAGCTCTACATCTGGCCAATAAAAGTTGATATATATATATTTTATATATATATATTCATGCTCAGTTATCTAAACTGTAGCCGTTGTCTTTAAACAGTGTTGTTAAGTTGGCGGAACAAATCTTTCAATTAGAAAACACTGAGCGCAGTTTAAAGAATAATTCCGTTCGCGGCTTAAATATAAATAATTAGTAACGACTGCATAAAGATAAAAGCTAAATTATACGCTTATTTGCTGACCATAAAAAGCAAGTGGAACCAAGCGACGAAACTGGAGCAGTCAGAGAGAGGGGCTGGGCGGGGGGGGTATTCAGTTCGGTTCGGTTTGGTTTGGGTATCTAGTAAATAACTCAATTGAAATGCCAACGGAACTGACACGCAGGCGACAAGAAATTGAAAATTAAAATTGAAATTGCGCAAAGTCAGCAATCAGGGAACGAGAGGGGTATAGAGCAGGGCGGGTGGAGGGGGGGCAGTAAAGTGGGCAGACAAAGCAGTCAAAAGAAACAATTGAAAAGGTTAGCTAGCCAACTCGTAAACTAATTAGAAAACAACGTCGACGGCGGCTAATTGCCAGCAAAAATCCAAAAAAAAAAAAAAAAAAACTTAAAGCTAAAAACAAAAGCTAAAATAAAACTAAAGCTAAAACTGATGCTGAAATTAGAGTTGAGGCTTCGGCGGTGAGCGTGCCAGAAAGAGAGCGGCGCCAGCCGAGACAAACAAGCTTGAACTGGGCAACAGGGGCAGAGTGGGCGACAGAGAGAGAGCAGAGAGAGAGAGAGAGAGAGAGAGGCAGTGTGTAAGAGAGAAACGAGACGAGACGATTGGGCTGCTGGGGCTGCCTGGTGGCAGCTGGCTAGCGATTGGATTGGCGCAGGTGCAGGCCGTTAGATTGGAGACCGGCGCTTAGCTGACGTCGCCAGCGACGCTGCCAGGCGCACAGGTGGCTTACAAGCTCAAGCTCTGTAGGTGACTCAACAACAACCTGCACAACCAACAACCAACAACAACAAGCAAGCTGGCAATTATCGCTGTTGTTGGCAGGCGGCTCCGGTATTGATATTTGTTTGCTATTTGCCGCTTTGCATTAGCCGACATTTAAGCACGGCTATCGATTTAATTTTAAGCCGTCGCATAAATTTCAAACGATTTTTGTTAGTTTTTGTTGTTTTTTGTTACAATGCTGCCAGCCTCCACCCGCCTGAGCTGCACTCACACAAAAATTCTATAGATACAAAAGTATCTATTGTATTTCTCGCCAATTTCTTACTCAGTTTTTATGGCTTTTTTTTCATTTTACATATGATTTTTACTTGGATTTTTCTCAGTGTTGGCCTCGCTAGTAGTCCATATTTGAACAATTTGTTAACTGCACCTAGTCGCGAGTGCGGCAGCGTCTCGTAAATCTTGGCCCAGTCGGCAGGTTGACAGATTCGTTAAATTTTATACACAAGCGGCTGCGCCTCTAACTTCCCGTCCCCCCCTGCCCAACTCTTTACAATCCCCCCTTAACACACACACCCTCCTCCAGCCCGATGCTAATTTGCACTTTTTGTTGCGTTAAATGTCGCAGAATTGGGCAAACCCGTTGTTGTTGTTGTTGTTGTTGTTGCCATGCGCCAATTTTTGAAGTTTTTATGAGCGCAACGGTCAAAGTTCATCATCCCAAATTATTTGACGACTTGCGCTTTTTATGAAGGCGTTTATAACGCGTGGCTCGGTACACTGCCAATCAGCTCGAATCGTATCGTATCTGCAATGGGCGTGTAGCCAATCAGGCAATACATACGGTATATGGTATACCGTACGAAACTTTAATAATTCAATTTTTATATGCTGGAATAATGCAAGGAATGCTTTGCTTTTATAAGTCGGGGAAGGGCATTTTTAAGGAACTGGCAACTTCACATGTCAACATTTCTGACATTTCTGATGTTTTACAGATATGGGTCAAGACCATTTCAAAATTACCTCGGCATTGAAGATCGGTTTAGTTTTGGCGAAGTTATGCCAGTTAGAAGTCTTGGAAGGATACTTTTAGGAATTAGGGAACTACTCATTTCCACATTGTTGTCATGATTTCTAACAAGAAATCTGAAATTTTGTACTCTTTTAACTTTAAATGCAGAATTAATAAAGTGCTCAAGACCATTCCAAAATGATCTCTGGATTGAAGATTGATTAAGTTTTGACAAAGTTATGGCTGTTGGAAGTCTTGGAAAGGAGTTTTTAAGGACTTGGGAATTACTCATTTCCACATTGTTGTCATGATTTGTGACAAGAAATCTGAAATTTTTTAGTGCTTCAACTTGAAATGCAGAATTAATAAGTGGTTCAAGACGATTCCAAAATGACCTCGAAATTGAAGATCGGTTAAGTTTTGACAAAGTTATGGCTGTTGGAAGCCAAGGAAGAGATTTAATTGTGCATTTGGAAAGTTTTGTTGTAAAAGTTTACGGTGTGGTAGAGCATAATCAAGGTGTTGAATGACTAAAGCTTCCGCTGGCAGCTGTCAAAGACAAATTGTCCAATTGGCCCCGCTCATAAATAAATAAAAAAATAAAATTCAAAGCAAAAAAAAAGCGAAATAAAAACGCTGAAATGAAACTCAATGTTTCTTTGAGGCAACCTTCAAAAACAACATAAACACAAAACACGAACGCGAACGTGCGATGCAGTTTTCCGCAATGTGATGCCGTCGGTGAAGTGGCCAGCTGAGAGATGCGCTGTGACAGAGAGAGACAGGGAGAGAGACGAGTCTCGCAAGTTTTGGGGCGTGGGTTGCAGTGAACGACAAACGAGAAGCGACAACAACAACAACAACAACAACAATGAGCAGACGGCGGCAGGTGTGTGCCACAATTATTGACTGACTGAATGACTAAATGACTGACGGACGGACTGACTGACTCACTGACAGTTAGACAGACAAACAGACATGACATTGCAATGCCGTTTGCCGACATCGCCGTAGACTTACACAACAGCAACAACAGCAACAGCAACAACAACAACAAACGAAATGGATTTTTAATTTTTTTGTTTTGCTAAGCTACTTAAAGAAAAGCAACAACAATTACTTGGAATAAAAACTAATGTAAAATATGGAAAATTTTGTCGATTTATTTCGCAACAAATAGATAAACAACAACAAAACAATTAAGCCACGTGCAAAAGCAATCAACGCAGTTTTTGGGCTGATAAAGGGATGCGGGCTAGGGGTAAGGGTAGGGGAGGGGGGTTGCAAACTCTGACAGCACTCGAAACAACATTATCAGCTTTTATCTACAACCCCCGAAAGAGGATGTTGCAACGTTCGCTTAGAGCAATCACTCCTGCCACTCTTAACTGATGGCAAACACGTTTTAGCATTCAAATGTCCACGGGGAAATCTTCATCTGGAATTCACTACATAGTCAGCAGTACATCTTGGCCATGTGCATAATTCATAAATGAGGTGCGCATTTTAGGGGTGGCTTTTAGACTTTTTTAGACAGCCGCTCTCAACATGCCAGCCATATGTCGCATTGTCTAAGTGTTTGGCCAAACAGCGCGTTGCACGCGGCGTATGCGTAATTTAAGACCAGCGCTAATTGAGTTGCCGACGCAGTGCAACAAGCAACAACAACAACAACAGCAACAACAAGAACAACGCTGGCAACCAGGGCAACATCTGGGCGGCCATGGGGAATTATTAGGTTACAATTTGATGCGAGTTGCCTGACGATTATGACAGATGGCTGCTGCTTGTTGTTATACCCTGTAGCTATGCAAATTGGGTAAATAGGGTAGAGAATGACAGCAGAAGGTATTGGCCAACTCATAGAGCATATAATTTCTTAATCAGGATGACGAGCTGAGTCTATATAAACATGTCTGTCGGCGATTAAGTTCTTCCAGGAAAGTTTCTCGAAAATTTCAAATTATTCCAGAGAAGTAGAAAAAAAAAGTATATACTTTTGGGATTATCGAATAAGGGCAAGCTTTTCTACTTATAAGAAATATTTTGTGTTAGTTTAATAAACAAAAATGATTTCTCTAGAATATAAAGAATTTTTCTGTTTTTGAAAACTTACTTGAAGAGGAAATTTGGTATGTACACACATCTGAATGTAATTTGTATGCTCAACAATTTGTATGACAATCGGATATTGAACACAGAAGTTATTCAGGATTATAGTTGGCATTGTCAGGTATTTTTAAGAGTAACAGTTACTGAGTATCTGCGAGTCGTGCATTCCTGTCGCTGCTGCTGCTGGAGTGGCAGCTTCTCAAGTGCTTGGCTGCGCTTTTGGCATGTGGCCTGTATGTGCCTCAGCAGGCGCGGCACAAGGCGCTGCCACAAGCGTCTCCAACTCCACTTGCGTCTCCTGTTCCAACTTGAGCCTCAATTTCAGCCTCAGCTTCAGTTTTGCCGTCTCAGCCACATGTCATGATTGTGTGGGTGTGTGTGTGTGTGTGTATCTGTGTGTGTGTGTGTGTGAGTCATGGTACGTGCTACTGTGCAAAAAAGTTATTAAATTTTTCATACGGCATGTGCGCATTTTTGAGGCAGCCTTTAGCCGATTCGAGCCGAGCCGAGCCGCTCCTTAATGGCTCTCAGGCTCAGAGTGTTGCATGGGTGGTTCGGTGGGATAGGGGGGTTGAAAAAGGGTTGACGTCAAAAGTTAACACGTGTCGCACGCTGTACGTGGCTGCCATTAGCGTAAACATTTACGGATTTGTTCTTGAGTGCCTGCCAAATTGCTCAAATTGCCAAATTGCCAAATTGCTGGCCATGTATTATACATACATACATATATACATTTTATTCAATGGGTCAACTAAATAAGTTGCATTGCCAATTTTGCACAAATGTTGTAAATTTCACGTCTCAACGAGGGGTGCAACTGTGGGGCCAGGGCGGTGGGTAAAACAAATAAATTTTGTATGTCTGTGAGTTGCTTTCATAATGAAATATGTCCAAGGTAAGGTACAGTGGATTGGGGCGGGATTTGTGTGGGTTGAATACCAATTGAAGAGGGTTCTGAATATAGTAACGAGTTTGTGTGAAAAGAAATGATTACTACCAGAGTTTTTTTAGATATATCTATACTAAAACGTCAATAAACTTGACTTAGCTCTTAGCCAGTTAGCAATTTAATATAGCACAGCTGGCTATAATTTGTAGTCACTTAACCCATGGGGGTTATGACCCAGTAAAATATGTGTGGCTGACCAAGTTTGTGTGCACTAATTGGCGGGGCGAGGCCCATGGTGGCTGTCAAATGACCCAGTGGCCGGTGCCAAAGCAAACAGCCGCCGAGCGATATGATCAAAGTGAACTAACTGTGTGGCAGTGGCAGCATCCAGTATTCAGTATTCAGCATCCATATGTTTGGCAGCAGACAACTGCAGTTAATAGTCAGGCGACAGGAGGGAGGGGGCAGAGTGGCCAGTCGGTTGGACTGTCAGTTTGGGTGGAGACTGTGGTGCATCAAAATCAGCAACAACAGCAACAGCAACATCATCATCACAAATGGCGATGCGATGCGATGCAGTGGGGCAACCTACTTACTGCACAGTTGCAGCTGCAGCTAAAAACATCAATCAATGTATTAGCTTTGTCTGTGTGTGTGAGCGCCACCTACTGGCAGCAATTGACTGACTGACTGACTGACTGACTGACTGAACAATAATGATCTTGAGCAGAGATCAGTTCTCGCCACGCCACAACTCTGACACTCAATGAAATTTCCATTCAGTTTGACACGCGGCCTAATGAATTTCAATGAAACTGTCGTCTTTTATATGTATATTTTGTCAAATTTACGTAACGCTAAATTTGTGTATCATGAACATCTGTGCAAACACAGCTCAAATGTAAGAGAGAGAGAAATGACGATAGAGAGAGAAGAAAGATGCCACAAATGGTCAGCTATATAGTTGATAGTAGCTGGACGTTCCATGGGGGCTTCTGCCACAGCAGCCAGCAGCCACCACATCCGCATTTCATCTTAATCATCATCAGCATCTATAAACATGATGATGATGAAGCTTCAGGCATTCGTTGTGCTCCAATTTTCACAGCTGGCCGTTTTTTTTTTCATTTTTATTTTGGCATGCTAATGAAATCGAGCGCGTTTTATTTGTTTATATACGGCATTTGTCAGCTGTGCTATGACTATATACATATATATATGTATGTATGTATGTGTGTATGTATGTGTGTGTGTGAGTATTGCAGTTGCTCGTAATTGAAACGCGGCGTGTGGCTAAATTGAGACCAAGACACAAAGATACTACGAGTGCAAAAACTGAAAAAAAAAAAAAAAAAACAAAAAGCCACTGACAAACTTGTCCGTCAAACGTCCCTCGAGCATTCACCAGTTGGCCACCAGCATCGATCGGATCGAGATCTCGTATCAAGTCCGAGTCCGAGTCCAAGTCCGAGTCACACAAATTAGCTGTATTCAGCCCGTATCTCGATCTACATGCAGTCTCGTAGATCTAACGATCCATATCACTTGTGGCCCGGCCCGGCTAGCTTACTTCTGATCAAAACTTGTGATCAACACCAGCAGCCACAGCCACAGTCGCAGCAGCAGCAGCAGCGCCTCGGGCATTCAAATGCAAATTTTCTAATTGTTATTAACAATTGGCCGCTGGGCATAGTTAAGCAATTAAAAGACACCAGACGTAAATGCAGACAGGCAATAAAAAAATCGCTTTTTTTGGGCACTTACCGCAATTTGTCGGCTTTGATTATTTTGCTAAATATCGCAGAGGGTATGCACGACCTGTCAAGCGGCTTGCAACAATCTGAAATAATAAATTGAAATAAGATTAGTTTAAATATATCAGAGAATATATGCTTATATGATTGCTAATCAGTCAAACGATTGACGGGTAACTAAAATATATAAATAAATTAAATATACATATATATTTTTTTTTTTAGGAATCTTCAAAAATTGTGAGCATTTTTGATGTACTCTACTATAAGTACATATCTTTTGATATCTATAATTTTACGTAACTGATAACCAATATATTATTATTATATTATAGCCTACCCAGAAAGCGTATTCAATATTCGCATACTTGTAATTTCATTTCGGATTTCTTACTAGTTTACTGTATTTTATTTGCTTTTCGATTGAGTTTTCGTTTTTGAATTAACGGTGGATTATGTCATGCAATTAACAATGGCACACTGCGCATTGTTGTTGTTGTTGCTGCTGTTCTTTTTGTTGTTGTAGCTACCGCATTTCGGCTTTGTCAGCGGCACGTTTTGCACTACGTTGCAAAACAAAAGCAACAACAACAAATAGTCGCTCGCACTTGTGTATTCGTATTTGGCTTCGTTTTCGCACTCGTTCTCAAATTTGGTTACGGAGTATTGGGAATTGCAGTTGGACGACGATGTGTTGCGTGCACTTTGTGAACTTTTTTTGTGGCTGCCGTTGTGTGCAGCTACCGTAATCAACAGTTGTTGTCGTTGCTGTTGTTGTTGTGGTTTGCATGTAATTAAGCAGCATTGACATGTCTAGTTCGAGTTCGAGTTCGAGTTCGATTTCGAGTTCGAATACGACAACTGCGCACAGCAAATTGACGTAAGCGCATGCGTCAGCATTGATTGATACCGACAGTGTTGGTAGCTGGGGGAAGGGAGGGTAGGTGTAAGACAGTTCGGCAATCTGTGATCTACAGTCGAGCAGGCAGCAAGTGAGATCGACATCTACCTGGGCGTGACTTTGGCATTGTTGTCATCGGCAAATGCTAATGTTGTGTGGACAAATACAAACACATAGTATGTATGTATATATGTACATATGTATATGCATATACGCATAGGTACATATATACGGCTATGTCAAGGCTATTTTGGGCAGGGTTATCATTAACACCATCTTTGCCAGACACAGCTGCTATAGCAGCGACACCTGTTGGCCTTTGAGAGAGTCAAAATAGAGTAGCAAAAGCTGATGCCCAAATAAATGTTTAATGAGAGAGTGTAAGAGACAGAGAGAGACCGAGAGTGAGTTATCAGTTTATTATGGCAGCAGCAAACACTAAAACCACCAAAAGTCTGCAGGCCTTACTTAAATTCTTGAGAATCGCATAGAAAGGCAACTTTCAATAGCCGTTAATTTTAAAAATCTCCGCATTTTCGTATGATGTTTTCATGTTTCTAGCTTTTATACTATATACGTAATATAATTTCCGGAAAAACATTCAAATTCACACGTGCGCACTACGTGTTAAAAATCATTATTATTACTAATTTATATATTTCACAAAATATTTTTTCTATACCAAACTCCAAAACTGTGACCTCAATTTTTCTATAATATAAGAATTTTTATATATCATAAGCAATATTACAATATAAATACATACATATGTATTAATAATTCTTTATGATTTTGTTTAACAAAACTGATAACTGATTTGAGCGGTTTGCAACAATAATGTGGAAAAAACGTAATATCAACTGACAGGCATATTAATATCGAATGTACTTGCTTGTTATCTTTCAGAAATGAAATTTATGTAACAAATTTCCATGCCTAATTAAAATGAGTACAAAATTAAATGCAAAACGGCTTTATAGCGAGTATGCAGTTGTAAAACGTTGCTTTTTTATGTGCTGTATAATTAATAATAAAATTTATTTTTATTTAAGATGGCGTGTGATAAAATTTATATGCAAATAAACAAATCCTGTATGAAATTTGGTAATAAAGCAATTCAGCTGATAAGTAATATGAGTTTTATGTTGCCAGTTTTCACACTTTTCCAAACACACACACACACACAGAGAAGAGGTTGCAGCGACCACATTGCAATTAGTGTTAAAAGACACAAACATGCCGCTGATGTTGGCCAGAAGCAACTGTGTGAGGGAGAGGGGGAGACAGAGAGAGAGAGATAGAGTCAGGAAGAACGAATACTACTAATTGGCCTAATTCTCACTTCTTTTTTTTCGTTGAGAGGCCCACGCGGCAATTGAGGTGGAAACAGCTCATAAATAAACAAAAACAAAAAAACAGTGCAACATAAGGAACAAGAAACAGAACAAGCTGGCAACATGAGTGTCGGACAGGCGAAACTTTGTTATATGTATGTAGATGAGATCGCGACGGGCGCAGATCATGTTGCGTCGTGGTAGGAGGGGGTGGGGTGTGGGGTGTGGCTGCCTCGTTCCGGTACGTGTGAGCTGATATGTTGGGTGGTCTGTTCCAAATCAATTGCGGCCCTCCACTCACTGAACGATACCGAAGCAAAGCATAACGAAAGCATACCACAAAAGGGAGGAGCAGAAGGGGGGGCGGAGGCGGGGGCAGCAACAGGATGAGCGAAGCAGGAGAGAAGCTCTCTGTGTTTATTTTGCATAAATGTTGCCCCAAATATTGCAGCTGTAAACACATAATGAATGCCAAATCGAAACTTGATGATCATCATGATGATGCTGCCGCCGAGATGCTGCCGCCAAGATGCCCTGCGACTTTTTGCTTGAATAAATATTTGTTTAAAATTCCGCATGCCACGGCCCACGTTTTTTGTTGGCCGGTTGGCCGGCCGGCCGGCCACTTGCCCCAAGGGGGCATGCGCCCACACGCCCATATCGGCTGGAGGACCACCACCAAAGATCGATCGCTCGTTATTGCAGCTGGCGTGGCAGAAATATGCTAAGTGCTGAGTTCATCGTCGGTTGCTCTGTAAACAATTGAGTCGACGTCTGCAAACATTTTATTGGCTACGCTTTGCTTGTTGCCTCATTTTCATTGAGTTTACTTCAAACAGCAGTCAGTCGGCGGGGCACTCCACACTCCACACTTCACAATGCCACAACGCCCACAGATGCGATGCTGTGGCATCACTCATTCTCTCTCTCTCTCTGATTTTCAACACCTTCTTGTGGCAAACGCATCTGTTTGGCGTTTCGAATTGTTGTATTTAGATTGCGGCTCCCAGACGACTCCTCGACTCCCTGACTCCCCGACTCTTCGACTTCTCGACTCTTCGACACTTCTCGACTCTACTCTATTCATAATTTCAATTGAAGCGGATATTGTTTGGATTTTTGTATTGATTATGTTTCAGCGCCCGCACCTTCAACTTTATTGGGAATATTTTTCAATACTCTGCTGGTCTCCATTGCCATATGATTAACTTGTTTGACTGCCCCTTGCCCCCCTCTCAGCAGTGGGCCCTGTGTGTGTTGATGTTGTTGAACATTTAAACAAACTTTGCCCACTGCCACCACTCGATTTGTTTGGGTGGCATGTTCAGACTCAGCCACAGCTGCTTGAAGCTGCCACCAGTGGTATCTGGGAAACTGGGAAACTGGGCAACTGAAAATCTGTGAATCTGTGAATCTGTGAATCTGGGAATCTGGAAATCGTTGCTGTCGGCACAGCTCCGGGATCGCTGGCCATGTGTGTTGATTTCCATGTTGATGTCTGATGTGTGTTTGGCTTCAGTTTTTTTGGGTCTATCAATTTTTGACAGATATGTGAAATGTTTATAAGCAAATTTCCGGCCCATAACAGTCTGCAACATAATAGACTTGACTGTATTCTTTATTTACAAAAGTTGCCTTCAGCGCTCCTTTCTAAAGCACTTGAAACTCTTGGAAATAAAGTGCATAAAATTAAAGAGAAGCGCCCTTCAAAAACTTTGAGAAAATATTACAAAAGCACCTTAATAATTTAAAAAAAAACACATTTTATAATATATTTAAAAATATGTATGCAAATTATTATTGATAAAAAAACCTAGATAAATAAACTATAAGTTAGCAAGCATCAAAGTTATCCATGTGAAAATAAACAAAAATTCAATCAAAATAAAAGTTAGTGCAAAAATCATATTTGGTAATTTTCAAACGCCTCTAAAAATCGCAATTTTCAAGCTACAGGCTTAAAAAATTAAGAATCAGCAAAAGCAAGAATTACTAAAGCGAAAAAAAATACGAAAAAATTGTCGACGACGACCTGCTCCAGGTGAGGCTCGAACTCACAACCCCGGCATAGCTCATACACAGAGTACTGATTATAAGTACCGTGCGCTAACCAATTGCGCCACTGGAGCTGTTGGTCGAGGGCTGCCAAATGCGCATGTAAAGCCGGCCGACGTTGAGAACTAGAATATTTGCACAGGCTTGAGAGTGTATTAGTTCTGTGACTCTTGCGCTCTCTCACTAGCGCGCTCTCTCTCTCTCTCTCTCTTGCTGTCGCTCTCTCTCAACTTTCGTGCGGCACGTTGTGCGTGCATGTGTGTGTGTGTGTGACATTTGAAATTTTCGTTAATGCTGCTGCTAATTCGGCGGGTCAGCCGCAAATTCAGATAAGAATAAATGTTGAAAGTATTTTCAATTCAATTAAATTGAATATAAAACGCGTGTAAGCTGCAATAAATTGACTCATTCACAGCTGATAATGCTGGGCGCATTAATTGAGTACAGCAATTATTCAAATATTAATATGTATTAAGCAATGAAAAGTGAAAATTGCCAAGCAGCAGTTTTTACTTTCAATTGTAAACAATGTAAATTAAATGCTTTTCACTTTCATTACGAGAACAGGTGCAACAGCGGGCAGCGATTACGCAAAGACCGTTAAAATTGCAGCGCCAGCGTCGTAACATCAGATCTCAGATCTGAGCTCTCCGCTCTCCCAGCTCCAGTTGGCACAACAAAAAAATAAGGGGGGGGGGAAGAAATAAAATAAAATACAAGCAGTTACAATTCGATTTCAAATGAATTGCAAAATGCAGCAAAACAATAGGGGGGAAAAAATGAAATAAAATAAAAGTAAAGCTGAACTTCTCGTACCGAGTACCGAGTACCGACTACCGAGTATATGTACATGTATATGAAAAGTACTTGCGGCGATTACCGAGAAATCGAAATCAACCTCGGACGGAGTCAGTCAGGAAATGCAAATTGCGCTAATTACGTTGGGCATAAAGCGTTGCGATTTTTACTGTTGTTATATTGCTAACGTAATTGTTGTTGTTGTTAGTCTTATTGCCATAATCGTTTCTAACTGAATAAAAATAAACTGCAATGCAATGGCCATAAAGCACAAACTACACACACACACACATATGTACATATATACAACAACAACAGCAACAAGCGTGACAAATGACCATTGTATGACATTAATAATAATAATTTAATGCTGGAAAAATGATTTCGCAATGGAAAAACTTAGCGAAGCGAGCAAAGCAAATCCCTTGTCATGTCATGTTTTACAATAATTAAAAAAAAAACAAATACAAATACAAAATTTAAGACAGACTGACATTACAATAAACAGTAAATAATGCTAGCTTACAATTAATGGTGCAATTATGTACAGAGGCGACCTTTTGCACTTAACAATCATAACGGAATAGCAACAACAACAACAACTTTTATGCGTTTAGTGTGCCACATATGGCCGAAGGCAGTGTCAATTGTGCAACTGTAAATCGAAATCGAATTAGAACTCGAATTCGAAGACCCAGGCGGGCAATCAAATCATATCAGCTACCCACCCAGTTCAGTTCCAAGTTCCAAGTGGGAGGGGAGGTTGTCGGGAACTGGCGCCAATAAAGTCTAACAATGATAAAGCTGCACAAATTGACGCGATTTGAGGAAACACTTGCACTGTATATATATACATATAGTGTGAATATAACTATCGTCCGATTTGAGTTGCATTAGAGTGGCTCAAAAACCAGTTTATCAATATATAGTAATTGGCACATTTTGGATGATGCTACCAAAAGTTATTTAAGTCTAACAACTTTTGTTTAGAGTATGAAAAAAAATGCCAGCAAAATTCCCCATAAACTGTATAAATTTCCAATAAAAAGCGAATCGAATAATAACAATAAAATATATTAGAAATAATCTAAAATATTCTATTCTACCAAACCTTGTTCTCATTTATGAATCCAGCTTTTAAAGGGAATGGATTTTAACAAAAAAAGAGTGTACAACTTTTTACTACCTACCGATTTAATAATATTCGCTTGGATAGCATCAAATATTAATCATCTTACTGTAAAAATGCAAATTGAAACAATCAGTTCCTGGAAGAGGGTCTAACTCGCCATACAATATGGTTCCTGGAAGCTCATTTTTAATTAATGATTGTAGTATATTTTATGATTGAGCAATTAGCTATTATAGACTTTTAAAACAAACAGAAGATGATAGGAAAAAAAAAGATAGAAAAGTTGAATTTTAGATTCAAGTCATCTAATGCATTAAGAATTACAATTTGATTTTCTGAGCAACTAATGCATTTAGGTATTACTTTGAAAGTCCAAAGTTTAACTTTGTTAAGCAATTTTGTATTCATTTTTGCACGTACCTTGATTATTATCTCTTACGATTCATGAATTATTTGCCAAATTGCAGTCTCCAATTTTATCAATAAAATCTTTTTGCAGACTTTTGCATTAAATAAAGCTTTGACTTTCTTTCTTGAGATAAAACTGCTGATGTGCTTTAAAGTTGAGCACTCCGACCGACATTAACGGAAGACCACGCCTGTAAAGTCTACTGATAAGCACCGCTTTAGTCATGCATAAACATAACTGTAAGATGGGCCACCCAAAAAGCTTCGTTTAGGCACAGCACAGCAGACATTGCTATCTCGCTCAAGCGCATGCATTAAGATTACAGTTTGTTGTTGTCATCTTAGGCTCATGTCTGACTTTTATTGTTGTTGTTGTTGTTGTTGAGACAATCGCTTATCAGTTGCAGTTGCAGTTGTAGTCGCCGTCAGCTGCACTTGTAGCGCCAGCCACTTTCGGTTTCTTTTGCCAGATGCAGTTCAATAATGACTTTGACGTCGATGTCGACGTCGACGTCGACTGCGACTGTGACTTCAGTTTCAGCTGGCAATACTATTGATGAGGATAGTGAAGATTCATTATTGACACAGCTGCAGTTTGCATTTGCTGTTGAACTTTGCAATATTTGCGCGCTGGCAACGACGACTTTTACCCCAGGGCCACCAGGCCACTTGGCAGCCTCTCTGCCGTTGCCCACTTAATCATCTATGTATGAAAGCTGCTGTTGTTGTTGCGTGGAATACAATGTAAAAAGCTTTACAGAACGCCTGCGCAGCTGGCTCTCTTGCTGCCGCCCCCGCATCTATAGCTCACTCATTCGCACTCGCGCACACACACACGCACACACTTACAACAGACACTTTGCATATTATTTGTTTCGTTTATTTGACTTTCTCATTAACTTTTGCTTGCTTAGCGTCGTTCAGTTCTTTTTTGTTGTTGTTGCTGTTTTGCTTAACTGAAAGTTGCCGCAAGATTTGTATGCGCACCTGATCAAACTTCACGTTCACGTCATTTTCATTTTGCCTGCTTTTCGGTCGCTCGGTCAGCAGCAGCAATTTGTGGGATTTTTTTGTTGTTATTCTTGTTGTTGTTGTTATTGTTGATCTTTGTTGATCTTGTGATTTGCCAAGTTTACACACATTTTTTTTTAGCATACAGTGATCGCTGGGATGTTAGAACTTTTAGTAATAAGAAAAGAAAGCAATTAAAAAGTTAACTTTTCATGTATAAAATAAATGTAAACAAACTGATTTATAAAATTAAAAATTAAAAATTAAAAAAAAAAATAATAATAAATTAAGTCATAAGTTTTAAATATGTTTTATAAAAAAAAGTTGTTGCTTTAAAGGGTAGAACTACTTGCCCATCAAGATCACCATTAAAATCAAAGTGTTCTAAATTTCTGCCAATCACTGTAACTAACGATCAAATGTAACTCAAGCTGATGCTTAAAGCTTAGGCCTAAGCTTTGAATGCTGGCCTGGACAGATCGCCGGCTTAGGCACAGGTGCCGGCTGCTGTGGCAATTAAAGTCTATTAGCTTAAATTTATAACCTGCAACCGCCGCAATGGTTATAAATTAAAAAATCTACTCAAATTAGCGCAGCGGCCGCGACGGCTGCATAAAAAATAAAAAATATGCAAACTAAAGCGTCGGTTGGGCGATTGTGTGTGCGAGAGCGAGAGCGCATGCATTGCAGGTGTTTGAACTCAAATGTCAGCCAAATGTCTGTGGGGTGAGGAGGAGGGGAGGGGGGAGGGGGGGTGCTGAATAATTGGGCGACAGACGCTGACGCTGATATTTGCCGAATGGCGATCGCAAGGCGCGTGCAATGCGAAATGCAAAACAAACAGTTTTATTCGATATCACACCTACATACCCACAAACACACACACGCACACACACACACATACACAGCGAAATGTCTCAATTTGAATAATTAAATGCGTTGAGGAGTAAAAGTATGTCACACACACACACACACACACACAGCAACACTGCAAGAGCGAGAAAGCTCTTCGGTGAGTGAGAGCGTCACAACTGGAAAGCAGTAAACGGCAAACATTCCAATTGGGTTGCAGCGCAGCCAAAGGGCGTTGACATTTCGAGGGCAACAACAAAAGCTGCGACAATTGTTCCAGTTGCAATTCCAGTGTCAGTTTTCCACTGATTTGTGCTTGTCGTTCAGCTGGACGCCAAATTCTTTTTTGTTGTTTTTCATTTTGTTTTTTTTTGCATATGCGCCGCACATTTGAATTTGTAGTTTCGTCAACTTCATCAGCGTTGACGCCGACGCTGACGCCGGCGCTGGCGCAGGCGCAGCGAAAACAAGCTGGTGACAAATCTGCAGTGGAAACTGCAGCCGTGCCCCATTGTCTTGCTTGTGTGTCTCCCCTGCATGTGGCACATAGGCATAGGCATCTGCATGTGGGCGTCGTTTTGCGGACGCCGATTTTGAATTTGATTTTGCAGTTTGGGGCATGGGTTTGGGTTTGGGTTTGGGGCATGGGCCTGGTGGGTCAAATGCCTGGCCAAAAGGGTGTGACGTTTGTTTTGGTGACTGTCGCCGTCAACGGTTTCGATATGGCAACGGTCTGGTCTTGCTCTTTTGGCCGCATGTGGGCTTAATTTATTTTGACTTTTGGCCATTTAGCTTGAGATTTATCTGGCCTAAACTATGCGCAGCAACCACAACAACAACAACAACAACGACAACAACGACAACATTTTGGAGTCGCCTGTTGACGCGTGGATTTAATGTGCCAAATGACTGCGTCCGACGAAACAGCTGAGAACTGAGAACTGAGAGCGGAGAGCCGAGTGGCGAGAACTGCGGCTAAGCGAATGCCTGTTAACGGATTAGTGCCTGGGTGGGTCTGCATCTAGTTCTACATATAAACCATACTTGACACGCCCGTCAAATTGACTTGTCACGCCTGAGCTATCTGTCTGTCTGTCTGTCTGTCTGTCTGCCTGTCTGTCTGTGCTCATGCTCCAGGGATTATGTAGCATCGTGACAAAGAAATCATTTCCAATACTTTACCTTTAGAAATTATATAAATTAATCACTGACTCATCGAAAGCAAAGCCAGCAAATGTGACAGAACTGTTCCAAATATTACACAATATTACACAATTCCTCACATATTTCTGAGCTGCAATTCTTGGAATGAAATTTTCAGAATTTCAGAACTTTACTAATCAGCATCTTTCACAAAATATCCGAAAATTTTGAGATGCCTAACTCTAAATGTAGAATTATTATATGGGTCGTGACCATTCCAAAATGACCTTGGGAATGAAGATCGGTTGAGTTTTGACATAGTTATGGCTGTTGGAAGTTTTGGGAGGGTACCTGGGAACTACTCATGTTCCTGTTGTTGTCATGATTTCTGACAAGAAATCTGAAATTTTGTACTCTTTTAACTTTAAATGCAGAATTAATAAAGGGTTCAAGACCATTCCAAAATGACCTTAGGATTGGTTTTGTTTTGACAAAGTTATAACAGTGGAAAGTTGGAATTCAATTTAAGGTTTATATTTTCAACTGTACTATCAAGGCATGTTATGGTTCTATGCACCCATGCATGGCATAAAAACATATGTATGTATGTAGTTTAGGTCATATTACTTTGTCCACTTGTAAGTCTCATTTTAATAGTTTCCATAGTTTTCTTTGCTCAACTCAAGCGTGGAATATCTTTTAACTCTACCATTAAATGTTTGAATAAGAATATTTGTCACAAAAGATTTCCAGTTTGTTGCCCATTTCAAGTGCTTGAAAGTCTTCAAGTCTTCAAGTTTCCAAGTCATCAAAAAACTGCTGACAATTTCAACATGGCCTCAAATGCAGTTTCCGTCTTTAGTTTTCATTGTGTTTTTTTGTTGTTGATCTTTGTTTATGTCCCAATCTCCGGGTGCGTGGTAATGGTTCAATCAGCAGCACATTCAGTTTCCCAATCAGTTCCCACATTAATTATGGCACAATTAAAAGACGATGCTGCTCCGGGTCTGGAACTGGGCGCGGGAATTCCACTTCAATGGCTGTCAATGGGGCAGAAACAATGCGCCACTTGAAGGCGGACACAGAACCTAAATAGACCCCTTAACCCGCATGTGTGCTGCATGTTGTTGTTGTTGTTGTTGTTGCTGTTGTTGTTGTTGTTATTGTTGCTGTGAAATGCTGATGACCGCCGGCGTGGACAAAATCTCGACGCAGCTGTGCAAAACTCTTCAACGGAAGAGAGAGAGGGAGAGAGAGAGAGACAAAGAGAGAGAGAGAGAGAGAGAGAGAGAGAGAAGCAGCGGCGGCTAATTTCGTGGAAATTACACAGCAGCTAAAGCGGAGCAGCGGCAAATTGGAATGGGACTGGGACTGGGACTGAGACTGGGACTGAGACTGGGCAAGGGGATGGAGGGGAACAGAGAGGCTGGGAAACGGTTGTGCATTGTGAGCGTTACGCATTTCCTCTCAGGTGTGCCGATGTCGATGCCGCTGCCGCTGTCGGTGTCGGTGCCGGAGCCAAACAAAAGCGTTAAAAAGTAGGTGCAGCTGGGGCAGCCGTTGCGGCTGCGGCGGGATCGGAATCGGGATTAATGAGCAACAGTCACAGACAACAGACAACAACAGCAACAAACAAAGTGAGTGGGAAAATGGAAAGGCCGCTCAATGAGCAAACAAACAGCAAATAAGCAACATGTAAGAAATGTCTGCAAGCTGCAAATATACGCAGAGTGAATACACTGCAACAAAAATAAACAAATTTCAAAAATTAAATAATTACAAATATATTTTTGTGCTTAAAATATGTGAATATAATCATATTGTTGCTAGTTTCCAAATACAAGAAATATGTAACGAATATATTAATATTTTCTCGCTTTGCAATTGTAATTCTCAACCAGTTAAGGCTGCAAACTTAGGTACCCCTGCTGCTTCTTTCGCTTGCATTACACACACAGCCTTAGAAAAACAAACAATGCACTTTGTTAGGGTATCAGTAGCAACAAGTGAGGTAAAGCAGTGTGTCTCTAAGGCTGGCTTTGACTCCGACTCCAACTCCGAATCCGACTCTGACTGGGCTGGTGGCTAATGATGCCGCTGCTACGTGACGTTCGTTGCCAAGTGGCAGCAAGAATTGTTTGTGATTTTTTGTTGTTTTCGGTTTTTGTTTTTTATGAATTGTGGCATTCCTCGCAGACAACGTTGCCGATGTGTCGTTTGTCGTTTGTCGTTTGTCGTCATGACTGCAACCGCCTTATCTACCTCTCTCTATCTATATCTATATCTGTATTTATATCTGTATCTGTATCTGTATCTGCGACGCACCTCATTTTGCAGCTTACGGTTAAGTTTGTTGGCTTACCCCAAAAAATAAATACGACAAAAAATAAAATAAACGATAAGTAAACGCGGAGCGGTCCAGTCGCTACTGTTGTAGGTAGGGGTAGGGGCAGGGAGAGGAGGGTTTGGGTAGCTATGAAGATGCAGCCGCTTCTGTTTTGTATCCGTCATTTAATTGACGGCTTGAGGACTTTCCACAATAAATCAAAAGGCCACGATGATTTGTTTGCAATTTAAATGCAAATAGCGACCACCCAGTTGGCCAAAATGAACAGTGATGAAGCAGGAGAGGGAGCAGCGGGAGCAGCGGGAGAAGAGGGTGCAGAGTGCAGGCATTGCTAAATTATAACTTAATTTCGAGCTAACGAAAAAGTTGGCAATCGCCTGAATTGCAGCAAAATGGCCCGCAGCGACAACGGAGAGACGATGAATGTGGCCAAAACCAAAGTGGAAGCCACACAATGCGAGACGAGAGAGGGCTGGGGGAACCCAGATATGGGGGCAAAGAGACCATGGGGCATGATTTGTCTTCAAAATCAACTCACACAGTCACAAACAACAACAACAACAACAACACAACATTCAGTCAGCTTTAAACAAATGAATTCGCATCGATTCAAAATTATCGACTGCAAGAATGAGCTGCATTTGAAATATTCTGTAAATGAAGTTAAATGATGCATAAATATGTACAAATATTTAATACTTAGATAATTGTCTGAGTAATGCAGGGACTCACTGGTAAACTGGCAATATCGATTAATCGACGACAATCGATAAATGTCTAATTAAATCATATATGTTAATATTTAGTTCAAGTATCTTATTTTGTTGTATATTTAAATTAGATTTAAATTAAATAAAAACTCAACATTTAGTTTGCAATAATATTGTAGAGTTATCGAATGCCATAGGAACAGTTCGATAACTTTATCGATCAATATTTATGATTATTGAGACAACATTTTGTATCTAAAAATGATTAGTATGAGAATTTTACATCACAGTTGATTGCCAGCAAGTTCTATTACCAATTTGAATAATCAATTTCAGGGTACACCTACCCAATAAAGTAAACACACCCTACCTTTCAGGTGTAGGGCATGCACACACAAAGGTTGACTAAGCTGCGGCAAAAGGGCAATTCCAAGAAACGCATTGCTTTGTTTGACGGCTCTCCGCTTGGGCTCTGGGACCCAGGTCTGAGGCAGCGTCTCTGAAGCGCTACACTCCAGGCCCCAAGTCGATCCCCAAATATTAATAAAAGTCGTCATCGTCAAAAGGAAGCGCAGTCGAACCCAAAAATACAACAACAAAAAAAGCAAAACCACAGAATGGAGAAGCAGAGAAAAAAAAGTTGTGCCACGCCGGTGTTCAACAAATTTCAATCTCGGCTCAGAGGCAGAGGCAAAAAGCGGCCAGCACCAAGGGGCAGGATGGGAGAAGGAGGGGAGGGGAGGGGGCAGGGAAGAAGAAGGCGGCTTCGACTTCATTTTTGGCCTGCACGTGCAGCATTGAAATGCGCAGCGCGTTGTGCCTGAAGGATCTTTGCCAAATAAAAAGTGGCAAGGGGCAGGGAAAGAGGCAGAGGCAGAGACAGAGGTAGATCTTAAAGCAACGAAATGAATTGAAAGAATTCCTTGCGGGGCACAGCCGTCGACGTCTCGACTCGACTCGAGTCGACTGGCAGATCAAACGCAAAGATAGCCCCAGACGGGCATCGGGCATTGGGCATCGGGCATCGGGATCCGGGATTGGGGAAACTGGGCTCGATTTTGGTTTCGGTTTCGGTCATTTCGTTCGTTTTGACCAAAATGCGCCTAAGAAAAATTCTTTCGCATTTTGGCCTTTGATTTCTCAGTCTTCTCTCCTCTGTGTGAATAGTTTTTGATTTTATTTCTCATTTTTTCTGTTGTTTTTTTTTTGGGCACTTTCAAGGTTTACTTTGGCTGCTTTGTCGTTTGCCTTTGTTCTGCCACACAGTTCTGAGGACGGACACATTATATTACGATTTGAATTTCAGATTGAGTTTTAATAGCTGCAGAGCCAAAGTGAACCCAAAACCGAACCCAAAACCGAACCCAAACCACACCTGCATATTGAAGGCCCCCCTCTTTTTATTGTTGTTGTTGTTGTTGGAGTGTGTCTGTGTTACTTTTCGCAGTTCTGTTGCATTTGCAACAGACGCCTCCCCCCCCCCTCACACCCTCCCTCTCACCCTATTCCCACTCTCTATCGCCATCTCAATCTTTCTTTCTTCTCCTCGGGTTTTTTTTTTTGGGCACCGTAGATCAGAGTCTGCGCTCTGGGGCAGCATTTCTGGGGTGTGAAATTTGCGCATAAGAGTTAAGAAATTCAATTTCACGCTTCTTTATTAATTGGCCCAGTTGAGCTTTAAGTTTACTGGCAGCGGCGTTAATGAGATTTTTGCACAGCGATTATGAGACCGAGAGACCGAGAGACCGAGAGACCCAACCGACTAACCAGCCAACCAGCCAACCACTCAAACAGTTAAGCCAACTTGGCCCAAATCGAGGGCTTTGTGAGTTTGCCGACTCTCCGCTTTTTTTTATGCTCATTTCTTGGCTTGTTTTTGCTGCGGATGCATTGATAGCGTTGCGCTAATTAGACAGCTGACAGACTGATTAAATGCATAAAATGTATCAAGAAATAAAATGAAGTTTGCAAGCAACTTTATTTTCAAAGAGATAAAGAATGAGACAACCTTATCTATAGTAGATGGTAACTATAACTGAAGCATTATAGGATTATTAATCCTAAAAATAAAGATGACTCTATCTATCAGTAGTTAGAGACTTTTTTGATTCTATATGATATCTGAAAGTCTCCTTTCTGTCATACTAGTTTTAATAAGGTTTGATATAATAATGATATATAAAATATTTATATAATAAAAATACTAGGATTTTATTATATATTTAGTATAATCTTGTCACTAATGAATCTAATAGAATCTTTCTAGCTTTAAGAAGCATTTTTAATATTTATATAATAAAAATACAAAAATAATTGATTCCGGGAAATTTAATGATTTTATTCTTTGCCACTAATGAATCCAAAAGAAACTTTTTAGCTACAAAAAGTTTTTTTTAGCATTTTCAATGGCAAATATATTTATAATTTATTATAATTTATAGAATCTTTCTAGCTCCAAGAAGTTTTTCTGTATTTTTAATATTTATATACTAAAAATACAAAAATAATTAATTTCGGGAAATTTAATGATTTTATTCTTTGCCACTAATGAATCCAAAAGAATGGCAAAAATATTTATAATTTATTAGAATTTATCGATTAGAACTTTTTGATTCTAATATATGTATGTATGTATATTTTATGGGCGCCCGCAGCTAATAAAATGGCGAGTGTCAAAATGTAAATTAAATAGAATTGTGCATAATTCTTATCAGCGACGGCAATTGAATTGTTTTGGCCAACGGCGCTGACTAATGCGCCACCAGAGTTGCCAATGATTGATACGATATGGGGGCAAAGCAAAGGCAGCAACAAGAGTTGCAACTTTTGCAGTTGCAACTGCAACTGCAACACGCAAAACAAAAGCCAACCAGCTGCATTAAAGCCAAAGCCAAAGCGACGTTGATAAATGCCATCCCACGCCTTGGCCAGGCTAACAGCAGCCGTGTTGGCCGGCACATACAACAACAACAACAACAACAAAGCTAGCCACCCATTTTGTTAGCTTGGTTTCATTCATTTTCATTTCGTTTTCGCTAATTGATTCATTGATCTTGGACGATAGAGCCGCTTAGCTCCAAGAGGGACCCCCACAAAACACGCTCGTAAAATAATTCTTGTTTGTGCCTCCTCGACTCGGCAGTCATTTGCACGCCTGTCCCCCTACCTCCTGCTGCTCCTTAGGTGTCCAGTTTGGTGTCCACTTGGCCGTCAATTGCGCACAAAGACATTATTAGCCGTCGAGGAATTCAATTCCATTTCCATTGTGCTGCGGCAGCAACTGTTGCTGCCACATTTCTGGGGGCTTGGCAACAGTTGCTGTTGCTGCCGCTGCAATTTGTTAAATTGACAAAAACTGTGCGATAAACTTGGCGCGTTATTAAATTCAATAAATTTTCGGTGCAGTGGTTTTTTATCAGCACTCGAGATCAGCAAATACAAATTCTATTTAAGATACAATAAAATTTGATCGATAACCAAGTTAATTGCCTACAGCTTAAAGGCGTGGCTTAATATGGCCACATACAAATAAAACCCCTACCCCCTTTCCACTCCGCAGTGCAATCAATGAAAATCAGCGAACTTGTCAAAGGCTTCAAACAGATGCTCAAAGAAGCCGCCATTCAAGCCACTTCCGTCGCACATTTGTCATGGCCATGTCACAGCGGCTTGGTTAAGACCCGACCCGGATGCCCAAAAATGGCCGTTGACAGTTTTGGCAAACTTTGCTTGCAACGTTTGCCTTCAATTCGCATATAATTTACGATTATGCCACAGCGCTTTGATTTAGGTTGCCGACAAGTAAGTTGCACGGAGAGTACCTCGCTTTCCAGTTCCAAGTACTAACTTGGCTAACTTATGAGCTGGCCAGTTTGTCTGTCAGTTTGTCAGTCTGCCCGCCTGCCCGTCTGCCCGTCTGCCCGTCGGTTTGTTTGCCTGATGGACGCACTTATTCGCACTGTGAAATTTACGTTGACATTAAGTTGCCACACACACAAAACTTATATATATACATATATATTTATTTATTTATGTATGTATATAGCGTGATTGGATTTCAGGTCTTGGAGGCAGCCCACCTTTTGCCATTTTTTATGCCTAGCTGCCTAATTATTTTATATGGCTGCCGCATATTCACACATGCCACCAATAGTTGCAGTTGTTGTGGCATCGTTGGCGTTGGGTGCGCCAACAAAAAAAAAAGTGACAAGTACGAGTGATTTAATCGAGAGTGAACGACTGACAGATACCCTATTTTCATCTTAGGTGGTAGAAAAATTGCTCTACCACTAAAAATCAATTTTTTCAAATTTGAATTTTTTTAATTGTGATATGCAAAAGTTTTAATAATTTTATTCCGTGTACGAAATATGAAATCTTACATATTAAATTTCGCTACTCTAGCACTTAAAACCGTCAATATATGCTTAAAAATGTGGATTGGAATTCGTTACTTGTCAATAATTTTTTAATTGGGTAAGTTACCTACAAAAAGTTATAAACTGCTTATACCTATAATATTCACAAATCTACATACCAAATTTCAGCTCAGTAGCTATCATAGTTCCTGAGATATGGGCTTGTATGTAGCCGTATCTTTATCGGGTGTCTGCTGCTGCCAGTCATAAACATTTGGATACACCCGATTCATCCATTTAAAATGTGTATAGGGTATAGAAAAAAAGTTGCGGCGCCGTTTGCTGTCGATATGAAAATTTGTTTGCCATAAATATTATTTTTCACGCGCCGCGACAGTAGCTGCCGCATGCAGATGCAGATGCTGTTGCAAGAAACGCCAACGCCAGTCGCCAGGTCGTCATCACCGCCTCCTCCTCCTCCTCCACCTCCTCCATGTGGCGTTGATCTGTGCATCTGTGGATCAGCATTTTGGCCACATTGTTGTCAAACGTCAGCACCAAAAACGCCCGCAAATGTCGATAGCTGCTTTTGGCAGCTTTTGGCAATTTGGCAGCTCGTATAAATATTTGCGCATTTCTGCATAATTTTCAAATTTCAATTTTCATTTGTCTATCATATATTTTCATACATTATTTAACGGTTTTGCGTAATTTATTGCACATAGTTCAATGTGCTTTAATGAAGTTGACTTTTATTTTGCACACTTTGACCAAATATTTGTTAATAAACTACACCAAAATTAAAAGTTTTAATGCTTGTAAGATTTATAATTGAATAGTGACATAAAATATCAACAATGTAGTCTTTTTTTTCAATATCAGCTTAAGATGAAACTTTGTTGCATTAAGTACCAATTTTAAGATCTTGATATATGATTATATTATATCATATCTGACATATGTGGTATGATTTAATACTGCATTTTTCGAAAAGTGCATAAACCTTCAATGAAGATTTAAAGCAGCAGTAGGAAAATAATGACCAAAATGGGTTTGGGGTTGACAAAATTTAACTTTCAATAATGCATAAAATTGAAATCTAGAATTGATATATAGAACAAACCATGAACAAAATGGCATCAAGCTCGACAATCGGTTCAGTTTTGACCAAGTTACGGGAGTTTGAAGTCTAGGAAGGGCATTTGTGGACCAATCAGGGCGTTTACAAGACAATTTTTTTTGTCATTTTGGCATGATTTTTGACAGAAAAATGAAACACCTCAGAATCAATTTTCCAATAGTTTTTTATACTAATTTTGACACCCACAATCGATTAAAAAGAGAATTTCAAGATTCTATTTTTTGAAAAATCAATTTTGGTAAGGGTCCCCCCTTATGCTTTTTTCGCAAAAATATTTGGAAAAATCTAACTTTCAAAAATGCATAAATTTGAAATGTAGAATTGATATATAGAACAAACCATGAACAAAATGGCCTCAAGCTTGACAATCGGTTCAGTTTTGACCAAGTTACGGGAGTTTGAAGTCTAGGAAGGGCATTTGTGGACCAATCAGGGCGTTTACAAGACAATTTTTTTTGTCATTTTGGCATGATTTTTGACAGAAAAATGAAACACCTCAGAATCAATTTTCCAATAGTTTTTTGTACTAATTTTGACACCCATAATCGATTAAAAAAAGAATTTCAAGAATCTATTTTTTGAAAAATCAATTTTTGTAAAGGTCCCCCCTTATCCTTTTTTCGCAAAAATATTTGAAAAAATCTAACTTTCAAAAATGCATAAACTTGAAATGTAGAATTAATATATAGAACAAACCATGAACAAAATGGCCTCAAGCTTGACAATCGGTTCAGTTTTGACCAAGTTATGGGAGTTTGAAGTCTAGGAAGGGCATTTGTGGACCAATCAGGGCGTTTACAAGACAATTTTTTTTGTCATTTTGGCATGATTTTTGACAGAAAAATGAAATACCTCAGAATAAATTTGACACCCACAATCGATTAAAAAAAGAATTTCAAGAATCTATTTTTTGAAAAATCAATTTTTGTAAGGGTCCCCCCTTATGCTTTTTTCTCAAAAATATTTGAAAAAATCTAACTTTCAAAAATGCATAAATTTGAAATGTAGAATTGATATATAGAACAAACCATGAACAAAATGGCCTCAAGCTTGACAATCGGTTCAGTTTTGACCAAGTTACGGGAGTTTGAAGTCTAGGAAGGGCATTTGTGGACCAATCAGGGCGTTTACAAGACAATTTTTTTTGTCATTTTGGCATGATTTTTGACAGAAAAATGAAACACCTCGAATCAATTTTCCAATAGATTTTTATACTAATTTTGACACCCACAATCGATTAAAAAAAGAATTTCAAGAATCTATTTTTTGAAAAATCAATTTTTGTAAGGGTCCCCCCTTATGCTTTTTTCGCAAAAATATTTGAAAAAATCTAACTTTCAAAAATGCATAAACTTGAAATGTAGAATTAATATATAGAACAAACCATGAACAAAATGGCCTCAAGCTTGACAATCGGTTCAGTTTTGACCAAGTTATGGGAGTTTGAAGTCTAGGAAGGGCATTTGTGGACCAATCAGGGCGTTTACAAGACAATTTTTTTGTCATTTTGGCATGATTTTTGACAGAAAAATGAAACACCTCAGAATCAATTTTCCAATAGTTTTTTGTACTAATTTTGACACCCATAATCGATTAAAAAAAGAATTTCAAGAATCTATTTTTTGAAAAATCAATTTTTGTAAGGGTCCCCCCTTATGCTTTTTTCGCAAAAATATTTGAAAAAATCTAACTTTCAAAAATGCATAAATTTGAAATGTAGAATTGATATATAGAACAAACCATGAACAAAATGGCCTCAAGCTTGACAATCGGTTCAGTTTTGACCAAGTTACGGGAGTTTGAAGTCTAGGAAGGGCATTTGTGGACCAATCAGGGCGTTTACAAGACAATTTTTTTTGTCATTTTGGCATGATTTTTGACAGAAAAATGAAATACCTCACAATAAATTTGACACCCACAATCGATTAAAAAAAGAATTTCAAGAATCTATTTTTTGAAAAATCAATTTTTGTAAGGGTCCCCCCTTATGCTTTTTTCGCAAAAATATTTGAAAAAATCTAACTTTCAAAAATGCATAAATTTGAAATGTAGAATTGATATATAGAACAAACCATGAACAAAATGGCCTCAAGCTTGACAATCGGTTCAGTTTTGACCAAGTTACGGGAGTTTGAAGTCTAGGAAGGGCATTTGTGGACCAATCAGGGCGTTTACAAGACAATTTTTTTTGTCATTTTGGCATGATTTTTGACAGAAAAATGAAACACCTCAGAATCAATTTTCCAATAGTTTTTTATACTAATTTTGACACCCACAATCGATTAAAAAAAGAATTTCAAGAATCTATTTTTTGAAAAATCAATTTTTGTAAGGGTCCCCCCTTATGCTTTTTTCGCAAAAATATTTGAAAAAATCTAACTTTCAAAAATGCATAAATTTGAAATGTAGAATTGATATATAGAACAAACCATGAACAAAATGGCCTCAAGCTTGACAATCGGTTCAGTTTTGACCAAGTTACGGGAGTTTGAAGTCTAGGAAGGGCATTTGTGGACCAATCAGGGCGTTTACAAGACAATTTTTTTTGTCATTTTGGCATGATTTTTGACAGAAAAATGAAACACCTCAGAATCAATTTTCCAATAGTTTTTTATACTAATTTTGACACCCACGATCGATTAAAAAAAGAATTTCAAGAATCTATTTTTTGAAAAATCAATTTTTGTAAGGGTCCCCCCTTATGCTTTTTTCGCAAAAATATTTGAAAAAATCTAACTTTCAAAAATGCATAAACTTGAAATGTAGAATTAATATATAGAACAAACCATGAACAAAATGGCCTCAAGCTTGACAATCGGTTCAGTTTTGACCAAGTTATGGGAGTTTGAAGTCTAGGAAGGGCATTTGTGGACCAATCAGGGCGTTTACAAGACAATTTTTTTGTCATTTTGGCATGATTTTTGACAGAAAAATGAAACACCTCAGAATCAATTTTCCAATAGTTTTTTATACTAATTTTGACACCCACAATCGATTAAAAAAAGCATTTCAAGATTCTATTTTTTGAAAAATCAATTTTGGTAAGGGTCCCCCCTTATGCTTTTTTCGCAAAAATATTTGGAAAAATCTAACTTTCAAAAATGCATAAACTTGAAATGTAGAATTGATATATAGAACAAACCATGAACAAAATGGTCTCAAGCTTGACAATCGGTTCAGTTTTGACCAAGTTATGGGAGTTTGAAGTCTAGGAAGGGCATTTGTGGACCAATCAGGGCGTTTACAAGACAATTTTTTTTGTCATTTTGGCATGATTTTTGACAGAAAAATGAAACACCTCAGAATCAATTTTCCAATAGTTTTTTATACTAATTTTGACACCCACAATCGATTAAAAAAAGCATTTCAAGATTCTATTTTTTGAAAAATCAATTTTGGTAAGGGTCCCCCCTTATGCTTTTTTCGCAAAAATATTTGGAAAAATCTAACTTTCAAAAATGCATAAACTTGAAATGTAGAATTGATATATAGAACAAACCATGAACAAAATGGTCTCAAGCTTGACAATCGGTTCAGTTTTGACCAAGTTATGGGAGTTTGAAGTCTAGGAAGGGCATTTGTGGACCAATCAGGGCGTTTACAAGACAATTTTTTTTGTCATTTTGGCATGATTTTTGACAGAAAAATGAAACACCTCAGAATCAATTTTCCAATAGTTTTTTATACTAATTTTGACACCCACAATCGATTAAAAAAAGAATTTCAAGAATCTATTTTTTGAAAAATCAATTTTTGTAAGGGTCCCCCCTTATGCTTTTTTCGCAAAAATATTTGGAAAAATCTAACTTTCAAAAATGCATAAACTTGAAATGTAGAATTGATATATAGAACAAACCATGAACAAAATGGTCTCAAGCTTGACAATCGGTTCAGTTTTGACCAAGTTATGGGAGTTTGAAGTCTAGGAAGGGCATTTGTGGACCAATCAGGGCGTTTACAAGACAATTTTTTTTGTCATTTTGGCATGATTTTTGACAGAAAAATGAAATACCTCAGAATAAATTTGACACCCACAATCGATTAAAAAAAGAATTTCAAGAATCTATTTTTTGAAAAATCAATTTTTGTAAGGGTCCCCCCTTATGCTTTTTTCTCAAAAATATTTGAAAAAATCTAACTTTCAAAAATGCATAAATTTGAAATGTAGAATTGATATATAGAACAAACCATGAACAAAATGGCCTCAAGCTTGACAATCGGTTCAGTTTTGACCAAGTTACGGGAGTTTGAAGTCTAGGAAGGGCATTTGTGGACCAATCAGGGCGTTTACAAGACAATTTTTTTTGTCATTTTGGCATGATTTTTGACAGAAAAATGAAATACCTCACAATAAATTTGACACCCACAATCGATTAAAAAAAGAATTTCAAGAATCTATTTTTTGAAAAATCAATTTTTGTAAGGGTCCCCCCTTATGCTTTTTTCGCAAAAATATTTGAAAAAATCTAACTTTCAAAAATGCATAAATTTGAAATGTAGAATTGATATATAGAACAAACCATGAACAAAATGGCCTCAAGCTTGACAATCGGTTCAGTTTTGACCAAGTTACGGGAGTTTGAAGTCTAGGAAGGGCATTTGTGGACCAATCAGGGCGTTTACAAGACAATTTTTTTTGTCATTTTGGCATGATTTTTGACAGAAAAATGAAACACCTCAGAATCAATTTTCCAATAGTTTTTTATACTAATTTTGACACCCACAATCGATTAAAAAAAGAATTTCAAGAATCTATTTTTTGAAAAATCAATTTTTGTAAGGGTCCCCCCTTATGCTTTTTTCGCAAAAATATTTGAAAAAATCTAACTTTCAAAAATGCATAAATTTGAAATGTAGAATTGATATATAGAACAAACCATGAACAAAATGGCCTCAAGCTTGACAATCGGTTCAGTTTTGACCAAGTTACGGGAGTTTGAAGTCTAGGAAGGGCATTTGTGGACCAATCAGGGCGTTTACAAGACAATTTTTTTTGTCATTTTGGCATGATTTTTGACAGAAAAATGAAACACCTCAGAATCAATTTTCCAATAGTTTTTTATACTAATTTTGACACCCACAATCGATTAAAAAAAGAATTTCAAGAATCTATTTTTTGAAAAATCAATTTTTGTAAGGGTCCCCCCTTATGCTTTTTTCGCAAAAATATTTGAAAAAATCTAACTTTCAAAAATGCATAAACTTGAAATGTAGAATTAATATATAGAACAAACCATGAACAAAATGGCCTCAAGCTTGACAATCGGTTCAGTTTTGACCAAGTTATGGGAGTTTGAAGTCTAGGAAGGGCATTTGTGGACCAATCAGGGCGTTTACAAGACAATTTTTTTGTCATTTTGGCATGATTTTTGACAGAAAAATGAAACACCTCAGAATCAATTTTCCAATAGTTTTTTATACTAATTTTGACACCCACAATCGATTAAAAAAAGCATTTCAAGATTCTATTTTTTGAAAAATCAATTTTGGTAAGGGTCCCCCCTTATGCTTTTTTCGCAAAAATATTTGGAAAAATCTAACTTTCAAAAATGCATAAACTTGAAATGTAGAATTGATATATAGAACAAACCATGAACAAAATGGTCTCAAGCTTGACAATCGGTTCAGTTTTGACCAAGGTATGGGAGTTTGAAGTCTAGGAAGGGCATTTGTGGACCAATCAGGGCGTTTACAAGACAATTTTTTTTGTCATTTTGGCATGATTTTTGACAGAAAAATGAAACACCTCAGAATCAATTTTCCAATAGTTTTTTATACTAATTTTGACACCCACAATCGATTAAAAAAAGAATTTCAAGAATCTATTTTTTGAAAAATAAATTTTTGTAAGGGTCCCCCCTTATGCTTTTTTCGCAAAAATATTTGAAAAAATCTAACTTTCAAAAATGCATAAACTTGAAATGTAGAATTGATATATAGAACAAACCATGAACAAAATGGCCTCAAGCTTGATAATCGGTTCAGCTTTCACCAAGTTATGGGACTTTGAAGTCTAGGAAGGGCATTTATAAGGCCATGTATAGGGATTTGTTCCCAATGGGTTAAGTATGGCCAATGTTATGGGAGTTTGAAGTAAGGGAGTCGTACACTCCCGACTAGAGCACTTTTACTTGTTAAAAACTACGTTTGCTCAAAAAAGGTTTTTAAAACACATAAATACATATGTACATAAGTATATATTAATATGTATTGGATTTAGCATTTGTGTAAAGTTTTCAGCAATGAAGTTTTCATTTTCATTTTGGAATCTGAAGTGCTGGCTGGCAGTCAGGAGCCGTTTGTTCGCTATTTCAATCAGCGCCTTTTGGCAACTGTGGCAACATGTGGCAACATGTGGCACAGTCTGGAGTGCAGTCTGGAGTATGAGCTTCCGCAGCAGCGGTTGCCTTTCGATCAAATGTCAGTTTTTCTTGTTGTTGTTGTTGCCGCACCTCGAAATTGTTGTTGTTGTTGTAGTTTTTCTCATTGTTTGTTAGCTGGGGGAGCTGAAAGCTGGGCAACTGAGGGCTGCTGCTGCCGCCGCTGCTGGGGAGCTGTCATTAGGCAAACATGCAGCATGTTGCAGTTGCAGTTGGCCCACAAAAGAAGGTGACGCAGCTGAAATCAATGCGCTGACCAGTTGCCATAATGTATATATGTCTATATATATATATATATATATATGTATGTATGTATGTATGTTAGCCATCTGGTCAAGCGGTGCTTTGTTGTTGCATTGCAGCTGACGGACAGCTGCTAGCTTTTATAAGCCAAATGCTTCCGACAGCAGATGGCGCTGCAAGCGCTTCCGATTCACATATATGTATGTATGTATATGTGTATACATCTACACATGTGCAACATGTGCACTTGCACCTGATCAAAGCCCCCTCAAATCACAACAGCATGTGGTTACACACCTGGTCAACCAACCCCCCTCCAGCCACTACTCCGTTGCACTATGCACCCCCTTTTAGCTACGTTTCGGTTTCGATTTCCTAATTCGCAGTCAGACAAGAAAAACCAAGAAAGTCAAATTCAAAACTCAACTCGATGCGGCTGCTTCAATTACACAAAGTCATGCAGAGTTGCCAGCTGTAAAACACACCTCTCTCTCTCTCTCTCTCTTACTCCCCACACCACTGCAAACCCACGAAAGTTGCCGAGCCGTGTCCGCGTTGCTGTTGTTGTTGTTGCTGCTGCTGTTGTTGTTAATGTTGTTATTGCTGGCGTTGGTGTCTTGACTTTGTTTTAGTTTTTTGCTGCTTAGCGAAACAGGTGCGTTTGCGTTTTGCAGGTGTTTCCCAAAAGCCACCACCAAAGCAGCAGCCGCAACTTCCAACTTGGACTCAACTCAGTCAACTCACCACCCCTTCCAGTTTGCTCCCCCTCCCACCTAACACTTCCATATGCTCGCTTGTTTTTGTTGTTGCTGTCTCGCGCTGTTTAGTAGTTACGCTTTACCGCTAGTTGCACAAATTGCCGCCACCTTCGCTGCATCCCCGCACCCATCCCCTTCAACTGGCGCCAGTTGCTCATGCGCTTTGTGTGTTTCGTGTGAAAATCACAATTAAATGCAATTTTTATGCGCACCTACAAAGTCGTCGTCGGCGTCGTCGTCGTCGCCGTCGCTCGGCTCAGCTTTCATTTTAAAGCTCAGCTCGGCTTCGGCTTGCTCTTCGGCTGTGTGGTTAAAGTCGCTCGGTTTTTGGTCGATCGGCTGCGCTCAGCTGTCAGCTGCGTTGTTGGAAATGTCAGCTTGACAATTATTATGTCAAAAATTTTTTCGTTTTGCGCCGGCTGCGCAGTCACCGTTGCCGTTGCAGTCGGCGTTGCCGTTACCGTTGCCGTTGCAGTCGCAGCTGTTTGACTGTTACACGAGTTTTTATGGTAATTCAAGTTTCACTGATTTCACGTTACAGTCGCACCCAAAAAAATAAAACAACCAAGTAAATGGGTGAAAATCGAGCTAGGCGCGCTAATTGCCACTGAGCCGGACCTGGAACCGTAGCCGTAGACCAAAGACCAAGCTGGCCAATGGGAAGCTGTTGCAGAATGCACAAAACAATTAGCGCATACCAGAGAACGCACCACAAGGTGGGGAAACAAGCAGCAGCAGCAGCAGCAGCCAAACAAACACACAATGCATGTGAAACAAAAGTTTTTTGTTTGAATACTCTGTACTTGCATAGACAAAAGGGGTATATTAACAAGGCAATAGTATTTAAAGAGTGCTGAAGCTAAATGTTAGAGTAATATTTGTAAATTCGTATTGGAAATTAAGTTTAAAAGCTTAACTCACTTTTAATATAGTAAAGAAATAAGTATTACGACTGCTTTTTAGTATTTTAATATTCGAAAATAAGATATCTTCGGTGTCAGAGGTGTTTCTGATTTTATAATTATTCTAATAATATTCCAGAACCTATTTTTAAATGTATATATAATAAAAATAATTAAAAACTATATAGTCACCATAATTTGAACATTACGATTTATACTGGCAAACTTCAAAATTCGTAATTAACTAAAATGAATTATTTTAATATGTATACCCTGTAATTTATATAGCCAAAAGCGATTTCTAAGTAAGGCTAGTACTAGATATCTGATTTAACATGATAAATAAATAAATATATAATATATATAATATTACAAATCATCTTAAAATACATCAATGGGTATCTTCAAGTCAAAAATGTAGATTTGAAAATTGTTTGATTTCGTTAGCGGGCAGCTAAACTGACATTTGAATGGGGCGACTGGCACCGACCGGCCCCAGTCTCAGTCTCAGCCTCAGCCTCCGTTTGAGAGTCTCAGTCTCCGTCTCAGCCTGCGTCTCAGCACCCAAGGCAATTGGTCAATTGCATTGTAAGCTGCAATCATTAACGCTAATAGGCGACGGCAGCGCCGACTGCAACTGCAACGGCAACGGCGACGCAGCTGCAGCCTCAGCTGCGGGTAAAACCCAAAAAAAAAAAAGAAACTAAACTCAAAATCCGTCTCTGTTTGCCAACTGTCAACCAAAAATAAAACAGAAAAATTTCTCAACAGAATTTCGCACACGTGCAAGTTGCAGTTGCAGGGACTACCTGAGGCTGAGCTGGAAAACCCTTAATGGGCAGCGGCAGCAACAGCAACAACAACAGACAATGACAATGCGTGAGAAAACTCGTTGCGACCTGCTCCGACGGACATTATCATTCCCCTCGTTGTTGTTGCCACAATTCGTTGCACTTGTTTACATGGGAAATGGTTTTTCACATTGTTAGCCAGTTTTCCACATAATTTCTATAGCTACCGATAGATAGCAAGCAGCGCAGGTAGAGAACTTAAGATTTCTGGAAATTCCAGAAATCACTCGGCGTTTGCCGCAAGAAAAACCCCAAGTAAATCAAAACACTTTTGTCACATTTGAATAGTATTTTATGTAATTTATTTTGTAATAGCTATAATTTAATTTTGTTGTTTTTTTTTTGTTGTATTTTCTTTTTGCATTATTTTCATCATAGTATGTTACATCATGAATTGGGGAAGGGGGTGTACCCGATAAACAAATGATAATTACGATTTTTACTGCATTTCTTTTCTTTTTCTGTTTTTTTTTTGCAAAATCATAAAATATTAAAACGCATAATTATGCTAAAAAAAAACACTTTGTACAAAGTATGCTACAGATCACAGAACATATATATATTTATATATTTATTAATATTATGTAATATTTATATTATATTCAAGGTTAATTCAAAAGAGGAAAACTTGATGGGGATGGGGGTGGGGGTGGAAAACCTACGCTCAAACTAAATGATAAACAAATTGTTCCTTGAGGTTTGCTTGTGTGTGTGTGAAAATTAAACATAAATATATGTATGTATGTATGTATAAATTAAATGAATTGTTGTTCAAATGTTTTATGTGAGTTGCTTGCTGGCTGGCTAAACGATAATAGGAAAAATTTCTAGCGACTTTTAGTTTGTAATATATTTAAAATTAATAGGAAATTGAAAAATGAGAATGAAAATTTGTTAGCATTTTGTTTTCATGCGTTTTATTTCAGTTTTGCGTTTTTTTGTTTTTTTTTTTTTTTATTGCTGCTCTGTTTTGTTTTTTTTTTTGTTTGTTTTTTTTTTTTTTTTTGCTTTGCATCTTATTATTTTCGTAAAATTATTAACATGTTTTTCAATTAAACCAAAAACTAAACATATAAAAAACAAAAATTCATTTTTTCATTTCATTTCATCAATGCGATTAATAAAAGAAAAACGCACTTAGCGTTTTCTTTGTTTAAAAGGAAAAATTAAATTGTTTAAAGCTTTGCCAAGTTTTTTTTCATCTTCTTCATCGTAGTTATCTGCTGCTAATAGTTAAGTGTTAAACGTTAAATGTTAATAATAATGTATTAGTGCTTACAATGGTTTTTTGTTTTTACTTTTAATGCTACTTAGTTAGGTTTTTCTTGTTGTTTAAGAACTAAAACTCTTTCAATGTATTGGTGTGAAATGCTTTTACATCCATACGCCCAAAGCTCACACACAGTGTATGTACATATGTACATATGTATGTGTGTGAGTGGGCGTGGCTGCAGTGTCTATGTGTTTAACTTGCTTTGATGCTTAGATATTTTATGTTTAATTGATTTTTGTTGCTGTGGAGATCTTCACACGAGTTGAGTTGAGTTTTGAGTTTGAGTGGAGTTTTTTGAGTTGAGTTTGAGTGAAGTTGACTGTACTACACTGCTACTACTATCATTAGTTAATATGTTTTCTATAGCTGTAAATGTTTAGTTTTAGTTGTAGTTGTAGTTGCAACTACTGCTTCCTCTTCCAGCTGCTTTACGATTGCCGGCTGTCCTTTTCGCCGCTGATTTGCTGTAATGAGAGAAAACGAAAGAGAGCACAAATTAGTTTAGAATGCATTGAAGCTTAAAGCTTAGTTTAGTAGTATAAGTATATGTAAGTGTGTGTGTATAAGAGTATGTGTGACTTGCACAACAAATCACGAATTATCAATTAATTTGCTGTTGTTTTCGTTTTCGCAGCTCTTCTTCTTCTTTGCATGCTCGTCTCATTTGTTTACGAGCGCTTGAGTATTTTATTTTCATTGCCTTGCGCTGGTTGTATGCATGTGTATGTGTGTGTGTGGACAACAGAGACGAATTAGGTGGAAGGGCCAAAGAAGAGGCGCCAGCGCAAAACTAAGAAAATCAAATGAGCTAGTTGTTGTTGTTGTTGTTGCTGCGTCTCTTACTGTCGCTGCCTGTTATGTTGACTGACCGCAAAGCTTTGTTGGTGGGTGAGCGGGACAGGGGGTGCACACAATGTAGAAAGCGACCGACTGGCGACTGGCGCACAGCTGCGCGGCGCGAAAAGTACAAAAAAAGAACAGAGCAAACAGCAAGCAAGCAACACAGCAAGAACCGCAACAACAACAACAACAACAACTACGTAACGAGAACATTTTGAACACGTGCATTTCTTCTTACGATTTTCTATATGTATGTATGCATGTGTATGTGTAAGTGTGTGAATGCCTGAACGAAAGAATTTGTTGTTTTTTTTTGTTGGTTTTTTTGCTGTTTTGCGGCCATGGTGACACATACAAAATACGCAGCGGGGTAGGTAGGCAGAGGGTTGCGGCAAAAGGGGGGCAGACGTGGGCGGTGTCTCAATCTCAGTGCAGATGTTTTTTTGTATTTTTACTTTTTGAATGACCAACTAATTGTGCGGTATTTTTTGAAATAAAATTTAAATACACAGAGATGCAATGCATAATTAATCAACTGTACGGAAAAACAACAACAAATATAATTACAGTGTTGTTGCCCACCAAAGAAGCTTGTACGTGAGAGAGAGTGCGAGCAAGAGGGAAGACTTTTAAAATTTTATTGAAATTGTTTAAGCACGAATTGTGAAGAGCAGTAAATATGTACATACAGTAAATACATCATATTTATAACCTGTTCCGGACCACGTATTGAACAATTTATTATTTTATACATTTTTTTTCGCCAACATCATTTATAATCAACGAAAACAACGCAATAAGGGGGGTGGGGGCAAGGAGAAAAGCCAAAAACTGCGCTAATGAAGTAAGCAACAAAATAACAACAAACAACAACAACAACAACAGAAAATAACTGAAACGGAGGCTGACGGATGATTCTCCAATTTCAAATGCCGAAGTCAAGCTTAAAGCGAATGTGCGTACATGTGTGTGTATAGAGTCTCCAAGCGAGTCTCCACACACACATGAAATAAATTTAAGTATCTGCAGGTGTTCATTTAAAACACCACAGACAGCAACAAAAATGGAAGAAGAGAGGAGGCAACAACAACAAAAAAGGCCGCGAGAAAATGAAAAAATAAATAAAAATACGTACATATTAACAGCTACGTATGGCAACAACAAAAGAAATGAACGAAACAACGACAGCAAAAATCTGTCTATAAAAACAAAATGAAATTTGTGCGAGCGGCAGAAATTATTATTGTTGTTGTTGTTGTTGCAGCGGAAGAGATGTATGTAAATGTTTGCAAATAAAATGTATTATGTAGAATTTAAAGTGCGAAACTGTAAAAAACAAACGAACGTCCTTTTTATTTAGTGCTGTTTACCAGCGGCAAATGAGGTCACAACAAAAACAACAATCAGTTGCAAGTCTCCGTTTTCAGTGTTTTTAGCTTTGTTTTCATTTTTTTTTGCCGACTTTTGATTTGCAATGCAAATGTAAAAAGTTAACAGCCAAAATTGAAGCGTACACTTGGAAAAAACAATCGGAAATTGAAATCCAGTTGAAAGGCAGAAATATTTTTGGTTTTTCTTAGAAATACTTAGAAAGTTTAAGAAATACAAATCTTGCAAAACATAAAAAGGAAATTTTCAGCAATTGAATTTTTGATAGGGAAATTTACTTTTTTTTAGAAATTGATGTGTTAGAAAATGACTTTAAAAATTCGATTTCCGTGCAAGTAGCTTTAAGTTTAAAGTTTTCTGAGCATAAAAGTTGTAACTTACCGTTGTTAAACTGTTGAGCAACTGTTGTTGTTGTTGTGGCTGCTGCTGCTGTTGTTGCTGCAACACTGGCGGAGCTGTCGCTGCTGACGCTAACGTCGCTGCCACCGTCGACGCTGGCAGAATCGTATTTGGACTCTGGCGATCGATGAGGGGGAGACGTGCAGCAGCGGGACTAGAGATTTTTTGCTCGGCAGCCAAACGCTGGGCAAGCATATCGCCAGCTCCATTCAAATCGAGCTCCAGTTCCATTTCCTCTTCCGCCGCCTCCTCGTCCTCTTCGTCATCCTCTTCGCTGTTGCCGGCAGCGGCGGCTGCTGCTGCCACACCACTCAAAGCGGCAGCTGCATCGAAATTATTAATCTCCGGATGGGTTTCCAGTTCCGATTGCAGATCGCAGATGTAATCGATAACATGTTGGATGATCTCCAGCTTGGAGAGCTTGCGATTCTTGGGCATAAACGGCACCAGGTCCTTCAGCTTGGAGAGATACATTTTCATTTCGGCATTTTCACCATCACCACGATGGGGGGGATGGCGGGCGATCCTGCCGCTGGGATTCATGGCCGGCATGGAGGCGGCGCCGCCAGATTGGCATACGGCCGTTAGGGATTTCATTTTCGAAATGATCGCTTTACGCTCCTTGAGTAGAATTTTGGCGGCTTTTTACACGGTCGTACCGGTTTCACTTTGCGAGGTGTTTATCAAAAGTATTTTCTACTTTTATTTTTGGTTTTGTTTTTATTTTCAGCTGCGAGCTTTTTGAGTTGTTGTTTTTTTAGTTTTCACTTTGCACTTTTATTTCTCTTTGATCACAAACACTTTAATCCAGCGTGTTTTTTCTTTTAATATTGCATTTGTTGTTGCTCAAAATCAATTTGAATTTTGCTGCTCAATTTTTAGACTTTTATTTTAGTAAATTTCTTTTAGCGCGAACTAGCAACAACCTTCAGCGACCACGATAAATTTGTATTTGAATGGGAGAGCGCTCGACGACGGCCTTTTATACCTGCTGCCGATGTGCCGAGCGTCGGCAGCAGCAAATGAAAATATACGAGTGCTTCGTGTATTTCAAAGAAACGAACGCGCTCTCTCTCTGCGCGCGCGCTCTCTCTCTCTCTCTCTCTCTGGCAATCGACCAACCAACCACCATCAGAGTCCAAAACTCGTTCCACGCAGCAAAAGGGGAAATTGCTAAACTTAAATATAAATATTTGCTATATTTAAAATATATATGACATATATTTTTCACTGATTTAAATACTAATATTTCATAAATTGTCTTGACTCTTTTTTTTTTTAAGTTGACAACTCTGTGGGTCAAAAATATGCTCAAAATACGAACGGTATAACAGCCGCACGAACGCAAGCAAAGTGGCTCCGCCTATCGCAGAGCGGGAGAGTGTGAGAGCGAGAGCGAGAACACAGACGGCTTTTAGCGGCACTGGGAGACCGTTGTAGACTTAAGGGGCATTGCTGTGTAGAGCAGTGCAGCAGGATCTCAATTTATGTAGACTGCTCGTTTCGAGTTGAAATCAATGCAATATGTGGTAGGTATTTGAAAAGGGGTAAATCTGTGTAGAGGTGAGAATTGTATTGCAGCAGGAATTGGACTTTGTGGAGAGTGGTGTAATTGGAGTGGGAACATGCAGTAACCAGGGGAAATAATAAGTTCCTCTGAGGTTGGCGGTGAATTTCTGTGTAGAGCATATCATATGTGGTGTAAAAATTTAAGGGGCGTATTTCGAGGTCTACAAAAATAGAATTTAAACCAGTGGCAAAAATGGAATAAAGTGTGATTTAAAAATGTTAATTATACTTAAGATATAACTGCTTAAGTAAACACTTTTGAACATAAAATATTTAAATTTAAGCTCAGACTTGTGTAAATGTTACTATCCACAAACAGTCTTCATAACTCTCAGCTCAAGTTCCAACTCTCAGCTCTTTTGTAGAGTGCAGCAAGGTCTCTGTGCTGCGGAACTACCACTTCCCCAGTTTCCACTAAAAACTCGGCTTTAAAGTTGCGTTCCCAAACTCTCAACTGTGTAGAATCCACTTGACTTCCACTCGCACTCCACAGCTCTCAGCTTTGTAGAGTCTAGCTACGATTTATGCAGGCAACAGCAAACTGTAGAGTTTCCCCAGCTTCCACAACTTTGCTGCAATTGGTCGGCTGCTGTCGCGCTCTCTCCCACTCTGCACTCTCGCCTGATCTATGCTCGCTCTCCCACAGCCGCTCTCGGCGTGTGATTTTGTGAATGAAAACTATGCGATTGTGAGACGTTATTTTCTTTCTTTCTTCGTGGCTTATCTTAATTTGGGTTTATGATATCTTCGAGTTGCTGGTCTGCCACACACACACACACACACACATAAGAACACACATAACCCGATACATTCATCTCTCAGTGTGTGTGTGTGTGTTTGTTTGCCCTCCCTCTCTTGACTCCCTGTACTCTCCCACACACTTGTAGGGTTTCTGCTGGGCATGAAATCACGATCATATTACACGACAGACCACGAACCACAAGAAACAACGAAGACGACGACGACGACGACGCCAGTCGAGTGTTTTGATTTAGATTTGGATTTGAGACTCAAGTCATTGAGGAAATAATGTTGAGGAAAATTTTCATTGAAAGTGAGGCCCGAGGCGTTGGTTGTTTGTGAAAAATGACACGTCTGGAAATTGTCTATGCCTCTCTCTCTCTCCCTCTCTCTTTCTTACACTCTGTGGATCATATTGCTCCAATGTGCTAATTGAGCTCAGCTAATGCACATCATTCATTCATTTAGATAGAAAGAGACAGAAAGAGTTCTTTCCAAAAATTTCATTGACTCAAATTAGCGCCATTCATTTGCATTCCCATATTGGAATGGGTAGAGAGCATGGGGGAGTCTGTGGGTAACTGTAGTCTTTGGAATTTCGCGCTCATTTCTCAGTAATGCAGTGAAGGTGTTGCATGAAATACACAAGAAACCGTGTCGAAAAACTAAACTGCAAATAATTAAAAAAACCTCGAGCAAAAAACATGAGCAAAAGCCAACAGTTCAAATTTCCAGCAAAAATACCGATCATAATTTTATGACCAGGCAGACGAGATTTGTTTTTTTTTTGTATTTTTTTCAATTCTTTTTTTTTACAGGCAGGACTTACTTTACGACTCTGGAGTGTTTCGCATGAATGACAAATGAGCAGCGACGACGACGCAGATGCAACAGGTTAAGTGAAGAAAACCACTAAAGAGTGTTCTAGTCGAGAGTGCTTGACTAACAGATACCCTGTAAAAGTACCAAATAGCAGGCTAACCACATGTACAATATCTGATTATAGCAGTAGAAACATCATGCATTGAGACCGTTTAACCCTGATTTCAAACAGCCATAACTTGGTTAAACCTGAACCGATTTTTAGTCCCATGGTCTTTTTATCCATGGTTTGTGTTCTATATCAATTCTACATTCAAAGTTTGAAAACTATTGTGGTTTGGATTTCATGTCAAAAATCATGACAAAAATATAACATGTGAAGTTCCTAAGTTCAAAAATGCCATTCCGAAACTTCAAACCGCCATAACTTTCCCAAAACTGATCCGATTTTCCATCCCAAGGCCATTTTGGACACATTTTTACCTGTTTATTAATTCCACATTCAAATTTAAGAAACTCATTTTTTTCAGATTTTTTGTACAAAATCATGATAAAAATTCCTAAAAATGCCCTGCCTATACTTTTAACTGTGAACCTGCCTTATAATGGAATCTGAACCGTCTTCTGGGGCCTGTTTTACCCTATGTAAATATTGTATACTGGGTATGCAAACAACAACAAAAAAGCAGACGACAAAGAGGGGAGCAAAGAACTTGGCAATGCAAAGCGTTGCGATCACATGTCAATCAGCGGGCACTTGCCTTCCAGCTCGGACCTAGACCTGAAGCTCAAGCTGAAGCTGAAGCTGAAGCTGAAGCAGAGATGGAAGATGTGGCCAGAGAGATGGCGTTGCAGATATGCATGCCGCATGCCGCATGCCGCGTGCATGGCATGTCGAAATCCAATACGCGTCACTCATCCACTGTCCGCGTCTAGGCCATTAAAAGCAAACCTGAAGGGTGACTGCATACCCCCCCCCACCCCCTCCCCCCTCCACCATCGCTTGGGGTATCGCTGACGCTGCTGGTGACATGTTGCATACGCGAATCTCATTAATGAATTCGGCGCGACAATTTCTGCGCTAGCTTTTCTTTCTTTTTTCCGTTTCGTTTCGTTTTGTTTCATTCTTTGTTTTATTTTTAGCGACAACAGTGGTTTTTTTTTGCATATGCTGCTCTCTCGCTCTCGCTCTCTCTCCTTTCTCATAGGCATCCCGTTCGGCATATACATATATCGGCAGATATCAGCTATATAGCCTTGCGGCTCGCATCCGGCCTCCGATTGTTATGGTAACTGAATACTAATTCATCGCCAAAGCGCTTCAATAAGCTTTTGTTTATTTTCTGTCTCTGTTGCGAAAAAAAACAACAACAACAATCAGCAATGCGTGGGAATGGGAACTGAAACAGAAATGGCGTTTTTATTTTGTTTACGCAAATGCGTAAGTGTGAGGGAGAGGGTGAGGAGAAGGGTGCGTGAGAGTGTGTGCTCTGTGATCAGCCAAAGCTTGACTTGCTAATGAGCGCATTGGTATGCGAGAGAGCATATGCCACCCATGAGGCATATGTAATTGCAAAAGCTTCAACACAAAAAACAAATGCATTTGCGAACCTCAATTTTAGTCAAGGACAACTGTTGTTTTTTCCCTATTGTAATTGAGCAGCGGTTGTAATGAATAGCTAAAAGAGTAACTTGTAAGTCTCGCCACTAGAGATTAGTCAGAGCATGATGCCATAATACAGAATGAAATCACCAAGTAATCGGATTACACAGTTGCTTTAGTGACTAGTTCATTCAAATATTTTATTAATTTATAAGATTTTTCTAGGATAAAAAATAAACAGCCAAAAAAACTAGGATTACAAAATGTAGTAAATTTTATAGATCATTTAAATAAAAAATTATATTAAAAAAAATAAGTGTCTTGTAGCTGAAAAATTCTCTCATATTTTCATAAACATGAAAATTCCATTATTTTTATAAAAGCTTATTTTTTTATAGAATTTAAATAATACTTTTTTTTGCAGTGTAAAAAAAAACACTAACACCTAAAGCTGGCTTAAAGAAACTTGCTTCAGATATATGTATATAACTTATTTTAAACAACAACCGCTAGCTATTAAGGACCCTAAACCTATAGATAGTTTGTTGAAATAAATCTCTTATTTACCACATAACAAAAGCAACAGCAAAGCAAACAAATAATCATTGATATTAATGAGTTAACCACTAAATAGCTGCTAATTTACCAGCAAATGTAAATGGGCATTAGTCAAGGCAGCAACAAAAAAAATACAGAGATGCCAGAACCGACAAGGACATGCACACAATGCATAACAACAAGGACAACAACAACAAAACAAAATAAACATAATGAAAAACAAATGCAGCCGCCGCACATGAAACAAATGTGAATGGAAGCCAAATAAAAGTCGACACATTGAAACGAAGATACTCCAAAAAAGAGAAAAAAAAAGCCAAAGTCGCAGCCGAAGCTGAGAGGCGAGAGAGGATCTGTAGAGTATGACAAATGTCAACGGGACTGCAGAAAGCAGAACGCAGAAAGCAGAAGGCAGAAGGCAAATGAACTGCTGTCAAAATAACCCCTGCCTATTATGAAAAGGACGGCGACAAAAGGCGCACAAAGGACGCGTCGCGCTATTTGTAAAGCTGCCAAAGGATATCGATGAGAATGTGCAGCCGGCAGGACAGACAGAGATAGACACACAGTGTGTGACAGAGAGAGCGATAGAGAGAGAAAGAGAGTGAGTGAGAATGTGTGGCAACCAGGTGAACAGATCAGATGCGATTAGGGATTATTATGCTATTACGCAGGATACGATTAACAATGCCAGCAAGGATAACAACTGCGCCGCACGCCGTCACATATGCTACAACATTTTTGTTTTACTTTTTACCACCACCATCACCACCGCGCCCGGGATCGAGGGGAATATTTAGGCAAATGTGCGCAGCCGCCTCGATTCTCACTATTTTTGCTACCCTAATTGAGTGGGTAAGCGGAGAGTACGGCGGAGAGAGGGTCCTGCGAGCGTCCTGCGAGCGCATTGCATCTGCACTTTTTTCTTCTTTTTTTTTCTTTTTTGGCCGGCTGCCGTTATTTGTATTGCATTTTTACCGTTGCAGCCGCCGTCGCCGCCGCGAGTTGCCGAGTGGAGGCCAATGACAGGCGAATGGGCAACTGGCAACTGGCAATGAACTACGTCCAGCGGCCACCAGGCTTTTTATATCCTGTTTTTCCGCTGGTGAAGCAGGGTATATAAATACTCTGATCGTATGTTACAGCGATTGAAGTGGGCATGTCATTTTGAGGTACTGTTAAAGCCTGAACTAATATATATATATATACTGTTATATCTGAACTTTGACAGATTTTAGATTATAGTGGTATAATAACATTCAAGTTCCGTTAAGAAAATTGTTAAAAATGCATTAAAAACTTTAAAAAAAATAATATGATTTTTAAGACTATATTTTATTGCCAGATATTCTACCTATATGCAGTCTTTATACTATAAGGTTTATAGCTTATAACAAACTATTTAATACAGATAATAATAAGATTTGATGAAGATCAATTGCAAATTTTTTTTATTTTCAGTTATTTTATTTAACTATGTTCTTAACTTTATAAAATACCTATTATCAATTTCCCGCAATTCTCAACTATTTACAGCGTATTTGCTAGTCCATCACTTGAATTGAACGCATTTTTGTTTATTTCCAAACTGCTGGCGTGTTAATTCGGCAGAGCAGCTGAGGTGGTATTTTATATTGAAATTGGTGCAACTGTTGGGCGACTAATTCCGCTACTATTCAAACACATATATATATATATATATAGGTATTTGCCATGTGGGCTGCTCGTCCTTTGGCTGCAGTGGCAGCTCATTATGCAGCTGGCGCCGACTGCTGCAATTGCTCTGTCTAGACGCGCCTAACGATAAGTAGAAGGACGACACTGGCGAAATCTGCCCAAGTGAGCACAAGTGAGTCATGTTGCAGTTGCAAGTTCATTAGGCGACGGCGCGACAGCACGACAGGTAGCAGCCACCTTTTGGGTTGAACTGATCAACGCCTGTCCGACTGTTAGTCTGTCAGTCTGTCAGTTGGTCACTCAGTTGGTTTTTACTTAGTGTGGCATAAATATTATTGCCACAAGCCACTTGGCCCAAGGCAATCACAACAACAACAACAGCACATTTTCGCACAAAATCACGGCAGGTGGTCAACAACTAGCCGCAGGATATTATTCGGGACTCGTCAATTTGTCGCCAGTTGCTAATTGCCAGCCAGCTAACCAAAAGGATAAACTTGTCAGTCGTAGGCCACTTAAATATGGCAGTTGTTACCTTTCCCGATCCCCTCTCATATTTGCCATGATCGATGTTGAGGCTGACATCTCTGAGCCTCTTGAGTCCACAAAACTGGCTGCTGTTCAACTTATATAAACAGAGGAGATAGAGACAGAGACAGAGATAGAGATAGAGACAGAGATAGAGACGCACCTTTCAGCCTGAGCTAGGCCGACATTTGTGATCTCTGCATTCAGATTGGATTGCACTTTGCCACCACAAGCAACCACATAGCAGAAATCGGAGATGTTTAACATTATCAGATGTGTCTGGGTTTGGGTTCGTTGTGTGCTCAAAGTTAATCCATTAATATGATAACTATTTCAACACAATTATTCAATATACATATTTATATGACTGCAAAATATTGAATAGAATCTTCACTTTGATATTATTTCTTTATCTCTAAAGGAAATTTTCATACAAATATTTTAAAAATATTTTAACTCTTCTAAATTCTAAATTCAATTTCTTGGATTGAATTATTATTATTATTGCAGTACTATTAAATATATTACTACTATAATAAACTTAAAAAATATCCTTAAGGCATTAATTGTTTTACAATTTGCCAAATATATATATAGAAAAGTAGGTTTCAAACTTACCCTCAATTGATGATAAGTAGCAACAAAGATTTGCCTACTTTTTACTGAAATTACTGAAACAAAAGAATAATTCATCAGATCAGCATACTTTGAAAGAAAGCAAATGCAACAAAGAAATATATGAAATATCTATACAAATAAATGATAAATCTATAAGCAGTATTATTTTGAATTGCATACTTTCAAAAGGGAAATAAATCTGTTATCAATGGAATTTCCGTTTTTTTATAAATGTATTTTCCCATAACGCATGCAAAGAAAGCATTTCTCAAGCAGCAAGCCCACATAAATCGAAACTCGTGAGGATGCGGGCTATTTTACAGATTTGGTTTATCAGCCGCAAGCTTGCAACTTGGCGAGTGTGACACATGAGGCACACAGATAAGTCAGCGGCACAGCTGCTGGAGGCATTCCACGCACATGTCCGCCATGTAGCCAGACGCCGTACTTTACACGACGGCTGCAGCATTGTTGTTGCTGCTGTTGCTGTTGTTGTTGTTGCTGTTGTTGCTGTTGCTGCTTTTGGGGTTAAAAATATTGAGGCGGTGGCGGTGGCCATGTGCGGCTGACTGGCTGAATGGCCATAAAAATGATGCGGCACTGTGGAACTGGAACTGGTTGCCTGCTGTCGAGACTCTTGCGAACAGCCCGATTCCGATCCCGATCCCGATCCCGATCACATCCCATGCCCATTCTGGCAATCGACTTCTGTGCTGCCTGCCGGCTGTGTGGCATGTGTGTGCGGCAAGGCAAGCTGAAACAAAAGGCAAGGCACAAGCACACACACACAAGGGGGGGAAACTGAGGTCGAGGGTAGGGCAGGCAAAAACCAAACGTCCTTGCCAGAACACCGCAAGCAGGAAGCGCCGCCTGTGCCACATCATAAAAACTTGAAAGAGCCCACGTGTGCTGAATTTCCGCGCTAAAAGGAAAAACGAAACATTTCAATGCTGCCGCTGCTGCTGCTGATGATCAGCGCCGCATATGTCGCAGTTGTTGCCGCCGTTTGTTGCAATTGCAATTGCAATATACCCAGCCAGTGGCAGCTGCTGTGCTGCTTCCAAAACGGTAGCTGGCTGGCAACTTTCTATGCCCATGCAATCAAATTGCAACGCACCAGCAACAACAACAACAACAACAACAACAGCAACAACAACAACAACAGCTGCCAATGGCAAAGATCGAGACGGGATCTGGGACTTCGTCGCTTGACTTTCATTAGCATTTCTAACGGCCACGCAGCTGCCACAGCAGAGTTGTAACTGAAACTGCTCTACTGTCTGATCTACAGCAGCCTGGACACACACACACACACACAACACACACACACACACATACAACACACACAGCTGCTAAGTGGATCGCTGGACATTGCACAGTGGAAAATAGATCATTATTTAACTTGAGTTACGAGCTTTAAAAATGATTAATTGATTAATATGCAGATAGCAAGAAAAACGATGAAGAAATTGCAAAAAATACCTGAGGAGGGTTTTTTATAGGGATACTAAACTTCCCCTACAAACTACCACTCATATGTATTTAGTATTATTATTACAAATATGTACAAGATTTTAGGTTTTTTTTAGTGCTTTCACGCTTACTTCACTACTTGAGTAGTTATTACTCTTAACGAACCCAATCAACAGCATCCTTAGTACTCTTAAAATTCGCAAGCGGTTTAAGCCTTCTAACTACAAGTGGGATGTTTGCTTCTGCTTTCTAGTAAATAGGCTTGACGTTCAGTTTAACTGTGTATTAAGAAAAAGCTCGTTTAATATTTCCAAGTTTTACAAATATTATTTATAGCTCCGTTGGCATTCCATTTACTGTATCCCTAACAATTAAATCCTAGCAGCTAAATAATTAAAAACTAATCTCTGACTATCTAAATTTCTAAAAAGCTGAAAAATCAAATTATATTTTTTGCTTTTGATTTTTTTTATTGACTTTCAAAACAAAGCTGTAACTATTTAAATTTCAGCAAAATATAATCAAAATTCAAGCACTGTGCCTTGTGGTTGCTACTGTTGTTTTGGCGGTGAAATCATCGACGTTTTGAGCCGTTGGGGCAGCTGCTGGACAATCCGTCGATCCGCGGATCGGTGGATCTGTGTATCTGTCTATCGGCGTTGGTACGCTGCATTTGCGTTGTAAATGTTTTTAATTGCTATTGGAATTTCTTCGTGTGCGCTCCATGGACATCTTTCAGTTGATGCTGCCGGTTGCAGTTGCAGTTGGAGTTGGAATCGTGTGGGTCGGCAAACTGTAACAGCAGCAGTGGCAGCAACTAGCTGGCACTTGTTGTTGTTGCTGCTGTTGTTGTTGTTGGTCCGGTTGATCGGCCTCTAGCTTCACAGCTGAGTATTGCCAAACTGCATTTGGCATTGGCAACATGTTGCTGCTGTCGCTGCTGCTGCTGTTGCTGTTGCATGACAAGTCATTGGGAAAATGTTTGCTGGCTGACCGTTTGACATAATAACTGGCCACATTAGCAGCAATTGGCATTAGCCAATTAACTTTTTTTCTTCTGCTCTGCTGCTGCTGCTGCGGCTGCGGCTGCTTTCCTCTCTGTCACGCTTTTCCTTATGCGCCGTATTCATTGACACCTGCAATTGTTGCCAGCGCAACAGCAACATTGGCCGCCACTCTGTCGTGTTCATGTTGTTGATTGGCAATCAATTTGTTGTCAGTTTTTATGATTCGCAGTGCGTCAAGTTTAGCTAACTGTGTTTTTGCAAACTGCGATTTATTATGTTGTTGTTTCTGTTGCTGCTGACAGACGAATCTTGTTTATGTTGCTGACAACGGCAACAACAACAATTAACAACAGCAACGTGGCCTTAAACAAGATTGTCGTTTGCATAGTTGCTGCCACTGATGAAGATGCGATGTTCAGTAGCAACAACAACAACAACAGCAACAGCTGCAACATGTGGGTGTCACTGTCGATTGCTGGCTGAGTTGGGCTCAGCAGCGCAACAGCAACAACAGCAGCAACAGCTGCCGACAATGCCAAAGTCGTCTGTCGTTGTGTCGGACTGTCTGACTGTTGGGTGTCTGACTATTGACTAGACATATGGCCAAGATAAGCGGTATAATTATGCAAATTTGTTATAATAATCAACGCAGCAACAACAACAACTATGACGACGACAGCAACATTTTATGGTTGACTTAAATGCCGACAACGGCAATCGCCAATTGACGCTTATGGAGCGTTAGAATTTACGATTAATACAAAAACTTTAACAGTTCTATTATATTTATGGTTTTTTCTCTTTTATGCAAATATTATATGATAGATTTAAGCTAAAGTTGCAATGCAACCCATGAGGAAATCGATACTTGATCGATCTCGATTCTAGCATATAAAATCAATATGTCACTACAAATATTTTGTATGTGTATGCAATTTGAATACTCTGATTATTTCTATTTGCTTGATTGTAGGATGTAATTTCTGCAAGAATTACGAAAACTTCCGAATTGCAATGTGGTATTATTAAAGAAGTCACACCATGACCAAAATGGCATTAAGATTGGAAATTGGTTGCGTTTTGTGAAAGTTATGAAGATGAGAGTTTCCAAGTTCCAAAAAACGGCCTTACCGGACTTCAAATTGCCATAACTTCGCCAAAACTCAACCGAATTCAACTTCCGAGGTCATTTTGTTAATGGTTTTTCATCTTTAATGATTCTACATTCAAAGTTAAAAAACTACAAAAAATCGGATTTCTTGTCAAAAATCATGATTAAAAATTGGAGATGAGAAGTCCCAAGTCCCTTCCCGGACTTCAAATTGCCATAACTTCGCCAAAACTCAACCGATTTTAACTTCCGAGGTCATTTTGTTCATGGGTTTTCATCTTTAATGATTCTACATTCAAAGTTGAAAAACTTCCAAAAATCGATGATAAAAAAGTCAACATCTTATCATATTCTTAAACAAATATTTCGAACATTTTTAATTTTTTAACTTTAAATGTAGAATTAATTTACGTGTCGAGGCCATTTCAAAATGACCTCGGGATTAAAGATCGGTTGGTTATGGCGGTGGAAAGTATTGAAAAATGTAAAAATTGTGACTCAGGTCAGGTCAGATTGCCGACTATAAGCCCTATTGTTGCTGTAGTACTAGCAACCGTTGCTAGTTTTATAAGCAATATGCAAAGCGACTGCGATTATTGGCAACTAAACAAAGCGCTCATAAATTGCAGTGGCTTTAGCCAGCTCGTAATAAACATGGCACATAAGAAGCCGACTTGGAAAATTTGAATACAAACATTGACGAGAGTCGTCTGATTTGGAGTTGGCGCTGCTGCTGCTGCTGTTGGCCGTAGCTGCAACTAGGGGCAGCTACAAATCAATTGCGGCAGTCACAACAATCACATTGAGAGGCGATCAAGTTGGCAAGGCTGTCTGTCTGTCTGGCTGACTGGCTGGCTAGGCACAGGTTCCAGAGACAAGATCGATGGTACGCATGCATAAATGCCTCCATAATCATTTCGTTGTAGTTGAAATTTAGACGTCACTTAACTGTCAGTCGGACAGTTTGGAGCGCCTGACGAACGGCAAACTGGACGACAAAACTGCAGACAGCGCGCACTACAGAATTAAACAACAGCAACAACAACAACAACAACAACAATAACAACAACAGCAACAATACGCGAACAGATCATGTCCATATTTGCATTTTTGAAATGACACATGGAAATTTTTGAAAGCGGAGCAACCAAAACGGCCAACAGATTGACAGCAGCTGCAACACACACAACACAGCACAACAAAACACACAAATCGGAGACGGAATGCTAAGCGAAAGTCGTGCACAAATTCAAAAACTGTCGACATATGGATATGGATATATGCTATATGACTATATATGTGCATATATATACATATACATACTTACATTCATATATATGAACGTTCGTTCGCCAAAGATAATTGCTGTCGCATATTTTCAACGTCCACTTGTTGTCGCCGTTGCAGCAGCAAGCAGCAACCGGCTGCCATGCAACATGTGTTGCCAAGCTGCCTTTTTCGTGCCACATTTTGCAATCGTCCGGCAGTGCAAATATTTGGAAGTTTAGCTGATAGTAAATTACTTTATGAGCCATCGCATATCGCCAATCGCATGTTTTTGCTTTCTTCGCAGCAATTTGCGCCACTGTGCGCCACAGAGCGTTGATGACGTTGCCGGTGCGCCAAGTTCAATGTCTGGAACGAACGAACGAGAGAGAGAGAGCAGCGACGCCAACGCCAACGCAAACGCCAAACGAGCGCAAGTTTGAGAGAGCAAGCACAGTTTGTCTGTAAAAAGCAATGAAACAAGAACGAAAACAAACAAGTATAATAGAGATAACGGGACCGCTATAACACCCTGTAGCCAATTTTGCATTGAAATGGAAACGAGGCTAACACACTGCTAATAAAAGCAGACCGCAACGAATATAGAATGCTCTCATGAGTTGTTCTTGTGTCAAAAGCATTTCTATTATTTCTATACAATATTTATTTATAAAATAAAATAAAACAAAAATTGAAAATTTCACTATTCTACCAAGTTTATATGTTGACTTTAAAGCTTGCAATTTACATTTCTTCAAGTTCATTCAAGTTACTTGGAATTGCAAAGCTACACTTATAATTAGAAGCGTTACAAACTTGTTGCTAAATTCAGTTAATCTCTTTTGATAGAGCATTAAGCAAAACAGAAACGCAAAAACAACAAACGTGGCCGCTGTCTCGCGCTCTGTCTTCTTTTGTATGGCGAGAGCCAGCACAACTAAAAGAGCGTGAGAGAGAGAGAGGCCGGCACATTTTGCGTGTTGGTTCTCCCGCTCTGATGGGCTATGTGCATTGTTGCTGTTGTTGTCATTTTCAGTTTGCTGATAAAGACGCAGGCAAATGGACATGCACAGGCTGATCAACGAGGTTAAGCAGCGTCCCGCCTTATGGGATGCCAGCCATCCGGAGCACGCAAATCGCACGGAAACACAGCGACAATGGCGCAGCGTTGCCGATGCGCTGGGCGCCAAAGGTAATTCGGATAGTTACAAAACTTAAAGCAAAAGCTAACCTCAAATGTCTTACACACTCTCTCTCTCTCTCTCTCTCTCACTGTCACACTCTCTGTCTCTCTCGCTTTGCCTCTCTCTTGCACAGTGGAACTTTGCCGCAGCAAGTGGAAGAATTTACGCTGCAGCTATCGACGGCAGCAGCATCGCCGTCAAAGCTCACAACAACAACAGCAGCAACAACAACAACAACAACAACAACAACAGCAGCAAGCTTCGCCCTCGCATCAGTGGCCCTATGCGGAGGCGTTGAGCTTTTTGGACGGCTGCCGTCTGCGCACAGACAGCAGCAACAACGAGGAGGAGGATAGCGAACTGAGCCTGGGCGAGGCCATGTCCTTCAAGTCGGAGTCGGAGTCCTTGCCCACGGATCAAATGGAGGCGGACAACGATGAGCTGATGCAGCAGTTCCAGAGCATGGCCACGCCCCAGGCGCTGCGACGCCTCTCGCACAGCATCTCGCTGGCCAGCGCCGTTGCCGAGGAGCAATCGGTGCCCACGGTGCCGCAGCCCATGCCCAGTGTTGGACAGGGACAGGGACAGGCACAGGCACAGAACACAGCAATGGATGCTGCTGCGTCCAACAGTTGTCAGTGTGCGCGGCGCGTGGATGAGCAGGTCAACTTTCTGGAGGATCTGGAGCGGCAGGAGCAGCAGCTGATGCAGTCGACCAGTCAGGATTTGGCACGTTGCAAGAACATACTGCATGTGGGCGATTCGGATTATAATTTTCTCATCAGTTTTCTGCCGCTGATGAAGCAAATGTCGCCGCTGCAGAATGTGGCATTTCGCGCCAAGATGGGCGAGCTGCTGCTGCAGACGATGCAGCAATCCAGCATGCAGCAACAGCAGAGGCAGCAGCAACAACAGCAACAGCAACAACAACAACAACAACAACAGGGACAGCCGCAGGAGCAATCGCAGCAGCCATCGCAAATGTTGTTGAACCAGCAGCAGATGGCCTTGGACCAGCAGGCCCAACAAACCAGCCCCAGCTCCACAAATTGGAATTGAGTCGGCGTCAACTGAGCGACGTTCTCTGACCAATTGAGAGAATCGAGCGAGTTATTAGCGTATAAATGCGACTGCTCGCTGCACACTGGACCGCAAGCAATTGTCATGCGGCGAAATAAATATTATGCTATATCTAATTGTTTGTCACAAAAATATTTTGTTGCAGTAGTCCGTGTACTATGTGTAAAGCATTCAAATGACTTTTATATTACTTTCCAAAATCATTTTAAATACCAAGACTAAATGCGATTTTATCTATTTGTCTAAGATTGATCTATTAAATATATCAATAAATATAAATATTTGACTGTACTCTCGATTATTATTATTTTTGATAATATCTGAAACTAATCAGAAATCAGAAATACATAACTTTGACTAAGTTTTTTGTATATGATTATAGAAATCAACAATTAATTTTAAGATTTCAGTTTATCTCGTCAGAATCTTTGTCACTTAATCGGTTGTTAATTTATACAGCAACGCTTGACTTTTAGTGGTTCACTTGTCTCTGCCAACCTAGCTAACTCCTCAACTTACAACCCTTAACAATGGAGTTACCAAAATAGTTGACAATAGCCTACCTTTTGTAGTGTGAAGAATACATTTGATGTGAAACATTTTAACCCTTAAATAGAAAAGAGGGTGCGTGAGATAATTGCTGATTTGATCATAAAAAGTAAACAGGATTTACATGTGTTTCAATTCAGCTTGAAATTGTTTTACTTTGTGATCTGTGATCTTTTTGGGATTTAAGAGTTACACGTAATACAACAGAAAGGCAGGTAAAAAATTAAAATAATTCTCAATAAATATATGAAAAATGTTCAAGTGACATGCAAATTAATATTAAATTCAAGGTTTGTACACCCTATGCTGTGTGGGCGTAGTAGCTGCAATTAACTGTAAAATGCAACTGTCATATTAACATAAGACACAGCTGTAGGCCTTCCAGCCTGATCAATTGTATTTCCAGCTAGCTCTGATCTCACATACAAATCGTAGAAAGGGGAGAAGATATATATTGGAGTGTGGGCGTTCAACAGCTGCGCGGTGGAGCCCAGGGTACGTTGTAATCTGGCTTCTAGGCGGCCCACACACACACACAGATACACACACAGATGCACACACACAGATATATATTCAACTGGCGAGCATATCAATAAATTACAGTAGAATGAACCCCATCCAGGGAACGTCGCGACGGTCAACGGCGGTGGTCCTGTGTTAAAAGCCAAGTCCAAACTTAACATGGCCATAAAAGCGGCTACAAAGCAAACAACAACAGCAACAACAACAGCAGCAGCAGCAACAACAAGTCAGAACAGCGACCAGATTGGAGAGGTCGCCCGAGAAATCAACGCAGCTGCGGATGACGAATCGAAATTGACATTGAACTGAAGCCGAGGCGACAACGACGACGACGACGACGACGAGGAAGTCGCCGCTGGATGTTGAACGTTATGAGCTGAACTTGTTGCTGCCAAGTTTCCAAGCTGCCAGTTGGCCTGGCTTTTCAAAATCCATTTACAACAACAAATACAAATACAAATAAAACGAGTAAAACTGTAAAGTTAAACAATACAAAAAACGGGCCAAAAAGTTTAAGGTGTGTTCTTGAGCTTGAACGCTGCTGTTGTTGTTGTTGTTGTTGTTGTTGCTGCAGTGATTGGAGCAGTCAACACTGGAACACTGGCAACTGTGCGCAGAATCATAGGGGGGTCATATAACAGCACTACACGCTAAGAAAAAGAGCACAAAAAAAAGTCCTTTTTTTTTTTAAATACTTTTTAGTAGATTAGAAACGACAATCTTAAACATAGCATATATTGATTTATACCTATCAGCAGTATTAACTATTAAAAAATATGTTTCAGCATAATAGAAAAAACCAAACTTTTATTAACATTCATCAAAACTTTCTTTAACATAGCATATTGATTTATACCTATCAGCAATATTAACTATTCAAAAATATGTTTCAGCATAATAAAAAAAAACAAAACTTCTTATTAACATTCATTAAAACTTTCTTTCTCCAATTCAGAAAAATATGTTAAATAAAATTATTAAATTTTCTATCTGTTTTGAAATCTAGCTTGTAATTTAGATATTATACTCTGATTTTTAAGTTTCTTTGTGGTGATTTTTGAAGTTCTAGATCACCATTGTTTTTGGCGAGTGTAGCAATTGCAATTAAGCGTTGCCAAATTGCACACTGGGCCAAGAATCGAATGCAAATTGACATTTGTCACTCGAACGTGCCCACTTGGCAGCAAATTCCAGCACGAGCTGCTGCTGCTGTTGTTGCAGCTACATGTGTGCACATTCCACACAGCACACAGCAATGGCCATTTCCATTTCCATTCCCATTTCCATGGCCAAGTCGGCTTGGCCACTTTCAACTGTTGCCGCCTCGTCTAAGCCAAAGTTAAACATTCCTTAAACATATTTTTTTTTTTTGACGGATTTTCGCACCATTTTGCTAATCCCCGCCAGAGTTTGGCCCGGCGACCAGGCATAAATGTGTTAATGATTTTTCCCGCTGCAACAACAACAACAACAACGTGTATTACCTGTTACTCGTCGCCGTCTTTGTTTTTGTTCTTTTGCCGACAAATGCAAATTTTAGTTCTATTCTCCTCACGTCAAATATTTGTATAGATTTTCACCTCATCCTTCCACGTTGCAAGTGCATTCTGGCACACAGGTGTTAAAAATCGCAGCTCATTGTTAATGCGTGTGTTGCCATTGTTATTGTTGCTGCTGTTGTTGCTGCTGTTGTTGCTTCATGGTACTCTGCTACTCACGGTACGTTTGCATATTGCGGAATTTCCAGAATTTACTCAATTCATCGAAAGGGTTCCCTAAAAACCGCCGCTGACGCCTCATCTAACACCTTTCCAGCTTTGCATATGGCCTAAACAATTGGCAAACAAAAGCCGCAACAGGTGCGTTGGGCTGCACCTTCTGCTTGGCTCTAACAGATGTTTGCATCTGCACAGATTACACATTCGAATTAGTGAATGTGCCACAAGTGTAGTTCCTAAAATTCGATACGCTAGACACAAAATTGCAGCCGATTCATTTCAAGATACGAATGTGATTTGCACAAAGGAATTTGTGAAATATATTCAACTAGTATATAATTCATTTATAATTCCCAAGTGCTTTTAGCACAAGTTCACACAAATAGTCTGATAAAAAGTATAGGTTACTCAAGAAAACAAATTGCAGTTAAAAACAAATAAAATATATGATAATTTTGAAACAATTTAAATTTTTAAATTTTCACTGTTATGTCTAAAATCACAGCTGCTCATTAACATTCCTGAGCTGCCCAATCAACAAACCGCAACTTATATTTACTGTTAATCAAAACAGTTAGTAGAAGTATATTTAAGCCTTATTGACTGATCAGCAGGATATTTAAGGTTTGCATGTCCAATGCCCATATACATATATATACATCAAAACACCTCTGAGTCAGTTTCATAATGAACCGTTTCTCATCTTTTGCTAATGCTTGGCTCAATCATTGACCATAATCTCAGGAGCACTAAAGAGCGACCGTCGCAAACCAATCAAAACAGGCACTTAACATTTGGTAACCCAAAACTCAACAGCAACAACAACAAAAAAACGTTCTCGGCATCGTTAACTGAATAAAAGAAAAAAAAACAACAACAACAACAAAACGAAATTACGCTGAGTCACTTGGACATGGCCCGAAAAAATATTCTGTTCTGTTTTCCGTGCTGTTCAATTTCTGAGCTGTGTGCTGTTTGTTGTGTGTGTGCAACGCCCTCAACCGCCCAAGCCGCCCCCTTTAGCCCCCCTCTTTGCAAGCAATCAAGCCAACTGCTGCCCCCCTTTCTAAAGCTGCCCCGCTGCCCCCCTGCCCCGCTAGCAATCAATGCTGTATGACAGCTAGGTTAACAGTCGATCCTACGCGCTTCCTCTTGATTTCGTTAAGTAAATCTCCAACATGGCTGGGCAACCTTCACGTCGTCGTCGTCGCCATCTGTGTGTCTCTATGCCGCCGTCCGTCTGCCAAGTTTTCATGGCGAGATCATGATCATGGCTTTAACTGGCTCTTGGCTCTTGGCTCAAAAGGCACAAAAGTACGTGTGTATTTTTAACTTGGCTCTGCTCTGCTGCTTGGCGTTGGCAGCGGTTGCGTTTATTGTTGTTGTTGCTGTTGCTGTTGTCTGTGTCTCGGGCCCAGACGACAGTCCACGTTGCTGGAGCTCTTTAGGAGCCAACCGCGATGACGACGACGACGACGACGACGACGACGGCAACTGCGTCGGTTTTCTTTTTTAAACGCTTTTAAACACCTGAGAAACTTGCTTTTTAATGTGCGCACATGTGTGCGGCTCACGATGATCATGATCATGATCATGATCACAATCATGCTGCGGATGATGATGATGTTGTTGTTGTTGTTCAAGTCTAGGCACCAGCATCTGCCGCTGCCACTGCCTCTGACTCTGCCTCGTTTGTGCGATGATGAAGCAAATATAACAAATCTCAAAGTTATCAACCCGACACGTCTTTGACTGCACTGAGAGAAAAAATCATGTACTTTGAGTTTGAGTAAACTTGACTTGTATTTCTGGGAGTATGAGAGTATAAGAACGATATGCTCAAATGTAGCTCAAATCAATCAAACACAAAGAATCCTTAAAATAGGCGCAAGGAATCTTAAAACAAGTAATTTCGGAATCGAATATTTTTTTGTCTTCTAGATTGCAGATTATTGAGCTCTGGGATTACATAATATTGAAAACGTAAACTTGAAAATGTACTTATTTTAAGTTTTTCGTATCTAAACGAACTTATTCCAGATGATATCATGCTTTAATCAAATTTAAATATCTAAATTACTTCGAATTTTACATTGCCGTAAAAATACTTCAAATAAGTTTAAAATGCTCGACTTAAGTGATTATAGAATTGCTAATTTGATTGATTTTTTCTCTCAGTGTATGTGTCTTTTGCCTGCGCCTGCGCCACGCAGCTGAGTAAATCAATTGACGCGCACAATTCTAGGAATTTAGCTCTTGAGCTAGAGTATACCCTGGTACCCCCTCCCCCCACCCCCCCAGCACAATCCTCAGCCTTGCCCACTTGTGGCTGCTCATTTGAATGCGATCGCGTTGGCCGCCTGCTCGTTAATGTGTTTGGCTGCCCCCACGGGGCAACTTTGGCAGCGGCAAGCATTTGTCAGACGTTGCAGCAGCAGCAGCAGCGGCAGCGGCAGCAACAGTTGCCGAGATTTATACCTAAATGATTAACCATTTCTTTCTCTAGGCCTGCAACCGGGTCTCGACTGTGGGTGCCACACTTGGTGTGAATTTGTAATGCGCCCGCTTTACTTGGCATTGACTTTGGGTTTGGATGTGGATGTGGATGTGGATTTGGGTTCGCTTCGGTTTCGGTTTGGTTTTGGTATGCTACCTCTGCCTGACCATTCTTTGGCTGCCTGGCGATTGACACCTGCATGCATTTCTTGTTTCTCAGGTGTGCAACGACTCACAGAGCTCAGGTGTCTTTCACTGTATGTGTGTATGTGTGTGTGTGTGTCTCTCGTTTCTTTATTTCATTTCTTCATCTTTTGCCTCGGTTTTTTGTTTACTTCTCTTTTTTTTTTGGAGTTGAGTCATCGACCATTAACAATATGGTTGTTGCTATTGGAAAGGATTTCATTGCTCATCATTTATTGTTGTTGTTGCTGCTGTTGTTGTTGTGGCTCAGGTAGTTGTTGCTGGTTGTTATTGTTGTTCTTATAGCCGTGTTGTGATTGTCCCACAGTTGCATTCACATTTTTACTTTACGACCTCTTCAGGGTCTTCGAATGGAACTCGCTGAATGCGTTTTAATTAGGCAAAGTGCATTTTACTGCCTTTCTATATATATATACTTTATATATATATACTATATATATAAATAAGTACCCTATGTAACACAAAAGATACGCCTGTTGTTGTTTACTTAAGGTGCGTAAGGAGTCAATGTTTGTACCGGAAACTAAGCTGATGTGGCAGAGAATAAACAATTAGTGGTTTGTTGGCGGCATAGATGAAGTAAAGGATTATTTAAGATTAGAAAATATTTATGGTTTGCCCGGAAAACATTTTATGTTTAAAATATGATAATCATGGTACAAAAATAACTTAGGAATGTGGAAGATGAAGTCAGGTAAACAAGAAAATAATTATAGTTAAGAAAAAATATCATTAGAAGTGATTATTTTTCAGGCTCCTTTTTAACAACTTATATAATAAATAAATTAACATCAAATACAAGCAGCTTTTAAGCTTTAATGCGCTTAAAGTATTGCAATGAGAGCATGGAAATAGCAAATGATGAAGTTTAAATAATTTGTAGATGAAGTAGATGAAGTCAACAATTATTTCATATTATAAAATATTAATAAGTTGCTGGAATATATATCACAGTAAACAAATATCATATGTAAGGCGTGATTTTGTGATATTTTATCACATTCTTGGTTCACATATGTAGGTTCTCGAGCTTTAATGAGCTTTCAGCACTTGCCTTACGCAGGGTATCTGTTTGCTGTAGCAACTTCAACTCTCTTTTTGTTTTTTGTTGGTTAAGCTTTTATCTGCTGTCCAGCAATTTCAGTCGTACTGATTAAGTGACAACAGCGCAGTGTGGCAGAGACATTACATAAAATAAAATCAGCTGCAATTAGTCGCTGACTTCAGGAGCATTTCACAAGCGGGTCACCAACATTTAGCCAGCTTAAAAAAAAAACATAAAAATAAAATAAAATAAAAAAAAAGCAGCAGCAGCAGAAAGCTGGCAACTTTTTAGTTGGCAGCCCAAAAACGAGGGTACTTTACCGTTGTGTGTGCAGGTGTGCGAAAGCATTAAAATTCCACTCGAAAAGAGCTGAAAATTTCACAAAAGCAACAACAGCAAGAGCAACAACAACAAAAACAAAAACAAAAACAACGACAATCCAAGCACGTTAAAATGCTTTGCCAATGGCGCTGGCGTCTTCCAGCAGCAGCAACAACAACAACAACAACAACAACAAGTCGAATTTCCGACTCAAGTTCCAGCTTACAGTTAACAGCTGAAAGCAAAATTAAATGACTGCACAAAGTTCAGGCGTAAGTACGAGTGCTTAAAAAAGTCGCACGACACTCAAATCACGACTAGAAGAAACCTGAAAAGGTTTTGGAGCAGCAACAGCAACAATATCGAAACTTCCAAGTTGCAAGTTCAGTGAAGTTCAACGCGAAAAACGTGCGGGAGCAAAAGCATCACAAGATGTTGCAGCTGGCAACAATATATACCGCCCTCTCCTCCTCTCTCGCTCGCTCTCTCTCTCTCTCACTCTCTGTCTCTATCCCTCTGTGCAAGTACCAGCAATCATAATCACAAGCAGGCAATCAAATTTGAAATTTCTGTTGCTGCTGCTTAATGAGCGCCTCAATGAGCTTTATCTTGCGGAAGCTTCGCCTTCAATTTCGGACCAGGGCCAGCTGCGCAGTCGCTGCCACTGCCGCTGCCGCTGCCGCTGCTTGCAGGTGTTCAGCAACAAAAAGCTGCGTCATTGATTAGCACGCAAAGCAACAAAAATGCTAAAACTAGACTGCGCCTGAGCTGAGCTGAGCGGAGCCTGCGCCTGCGCCTGCAGCGTCTGAGAGTGGCTCAATTTGGGCTGAGAGCAGCAGCTGAGAGAGCAAAGGAAAGCTGCATTGATGTCACTTTGAGATGCTCTGTGCTCTGTGCGTAAATTTAGCAATTGCTTAGAGCTTTTATGAATATGACAAGTGGAAAGCAAATGAAGTGCAGAACTATAAATAAAGACTTCAAAACAGTGGTTGAAAATTGAAATGCTTGAGGTGATTTATAATTGCTGAACTACTATTTCTGAAAGTCTCCTTTTCCTTGGCAATAAATTAAAAATGTTGATTATATTGTATTTATGTAAATTTCAGATTTCTACAAAATAAATCTTTAGGATTAAAAAAATAAAAAACTAATTTTTAAAATATTTTTGAAATCACAATTCCTATTTTTTGACAGTCATAATTTGTATAATTTGCAAATCAGCAAGCGACCTTTGTAATAATATATTTGATGGCTGATAAATCGAATATGCCCTGCTCTACACAATTATTGCTGGGTATGTCAGCCGTAATAGTTGCTGGACAGTTGCTGGGTTCGTTTGCGCCGCTTGCGACAGGCAGCTGCCAAAAACATAAGTCACGATTTTCGCTTTTGTTAATTCATCAGCGAACAATTTGCATTTTTTTTTGAGTTTTTTGTTGTACGCCGCTGGTTCATTTCTTTACGATTTCTTTGGCTCGTTAATCTTTCTGGTGCGACCCTTTTTGGCACAACTTGCAGCTTACAGTGCCCGCCTGCCTGGCATTGCATTGCAACTGGCAACAAGCAACTTTAATTAGCATTTTTACGCCAACAAACAACAACAGCAACAACGCAAGAGAACTGCAATTATCCAACAACTGCAACTAGTTGTCGGCTGCTCTTGGGTTTTGCTCTGGTTGCGGGTGGGTTACCAATTGGCAGCTGCAAAATAGCAGCTAGCTGGCCAGGCTCCATTTCCCAAGCCGCCTTCATTTTGTTGTTGTTGTTGTTGCCGTGAATTTCAATTAAACGGCACGTCAGCAACGATAAGACCAAAAGACGAGAAGCAACCGTAACGGCAGCAACAGTTGCTGTTCCAAGACCAAATGACAGCAATGTGCTAACAATTTTCGCGCCACAGCTGCGCCAACTTGTTGTTGTTGTTGCTGTTGCAAGTCGAGCATCTGCTGGTAGCCTAATTACGGCTCAAACACTGACATAGATAGGCAGACGGTAGCTAACTGCAACTGCAACGCAGCAGCTTCTGCACTTCTAGCCCAAATTGAGTCCAGATGCTGCTGCGCCTGTCACTCAATCCACTCCACATCCTGCTCCTCGTCTTGCGTCGTCTCGTTTGGTTTCGTGCTTAATCCTCATTCAGCACGTTTGCCACAAATCAAATTAAGCGCTTGTTAACTTGGCCAGCCATTAAAAATTTCACCACTGCGTTAAGACACGAACCAAGAGGGTGTCCACTTGCCGCATTTGATGTCCTGCGCCATGTGAGAAGAAAGCAAATGGCCAAATCTCCACATGCTACCAATATCTTATGTCTGTTACTGGCAACATGTTGCCAATGTTACGTTGTTACCCTACCCCACCATCCCCTTGTGGCAATCAAAGTTCAAAGAGGTCGCCTGAGGATCGAACATCGCCTGCGTCGCGGCATCGCGTAATTACACTTAAGTACCGACAACGAGCCCAACCAACTCTGACGGCCCACTGAGCGCTACAACCAAAAAAAAAACACAAAAGCTAAGTACTTGAAATCTCCCAACTGCGCAATACTCTGTTGCAAGTTAAACAGTTAAAACAGCTGATAGGTAGCAGCTTTAAATCTGTATCTAAAATCTAGAACTTAAAGTTGTGAGTCTCTCGCAAACGAATATACTCCTTATATATGCAAGACAGTGTATAACAACAACATGAAGCTGCAAATTAAATGCACTGCAGCCTGGCAGGCAACAAAAAAAAGGCGCTTTAGTCCTGCAGAATCTGAACGCTGGCGCAAAGTGAATTGTAATTGGGAACACGGAGCGTGAGCTGCAGTTGTTGTTGTTGTTGTTGTAGTTGGAGTCAGCGTTGCTGCTGCTGCTAGTGGCAGCTGTGACGGCAACACTCGAAGCGCGACTAAATGCGCAAAAATGTTGCAAAGACGGTAATTTACAATTGCAACCAAATGTGGCCAACGACTCCACGTTGCAGGCTGCAGTCGCCCGACGACCATGCACCGTATTGCCAATTGCTCCGTCTGATATTGCTGACGACTTGCCCCGACTGCTGCTGTACCCTGGCCGCAGGGCAGAGATTTGGGTATCGCTTGTTGCTGTTGCTGTTGTGTCTGTTGCACCTTCAGTGCGTCGTTCTGAGCACCTCTATTAGCCCGAATTGGCTTTTGTGGCGGCCAATGCCCATTTTTGCTTACGCCTGCCCCAAAGCTGATTCTAAATTGCCTGTAAGTGTCTACAAATGAATCGCACTGGAATGTACAGCAATCATATGCTACGCTCCCCATGGCAGCCAGTAGAGAATCTTATTTTAGAATTAAGCTATTTGCTATTTGGTATCGGGGTCTCGAACTTGCAACATTCCTGCTTTCTTTTTTACAAATCCTGGGAATAATGTGATTTTACTTATAGAAGTCTAAAGAAACTTTAATAGTAAACTTTAACTATGACTGTTATGTAACTTTAAACTTTTCAAAAATATTTAAAAAAAAAAAAAAAATTTAAACTAGATTTTACAAAATATTGACAATTTAAAATAATATTTTTTTTTTTTTTTTACAAATTTTTGTTTTTACGTTTTTATCTTAAATTTAAAAACATTTAAAATAAATCATAAAAATACGAATGATTATTTGAAGCAAGCTCTATTATAATACCCTACTGCTAAAAATAGTAGCTCGCCATTTAAAGCTCATTTGTTAGTCACTGTAGCCGCAGCAACCCTTTTGGCCTAAACAAATCAGCAGCAACTTCGGGTAAGGCTAACAAAGCGCAGCCGCTACTGTGAGTAGCTGCTGCTCCTGTCCATGCCATGGTGAAATCGAAAAGTGTTCTGGACAGGAAATGTGGCTGCCAGGCAGCCAATGCCGCCACCAACACCAACAGCAACAGCAACAACAGCAGCAACAACAAACAACAACGAGGCGCGACAGAAGCCCAAGAGGAATGCAAACATGAAACACGATAATTGAGCAGCGTGGAAAAATTGCCAAAGACGCGAAATGGACAAATACGAATTACAGTATCCAAATCAGTGTCTTCCTGCCCCCGGGCAGGTCCCAGCAATTTAGTATGCAGGAGCAACAGCAACCACAGCAACAACAGCAACAACAGCAACAACAGCAGCAGCTGCAAAATTCATTTGACAAAAGCAGCGCCAAAAGTGAAACAAAACAGAAAGGGGGCAAAGATTGGCCAACCACCGGCAACCACTGGCAACCAAAGGAGAGGGCTCGCCAGGTTCTGGACAGGAATTCAAATAACTTGGCGTTTAATTTATGAGAATGCGCGGTAGCCCGGTTGCCAGGCGGTTAGTTGTTCAATGTTGCAGATGCTGCACAGGCGCAGCGGCGATAAAAATATTTTGGCCCAAATTGAAGTCAACACCCCTCTCTGCCCCATACCTCCCGCCACCACCCAACACTCCAGCACGTCGGCGCATTTTATTAATCATGTGCGTAATTTATTTGGGCAGCCGCGCGCAATTTCACCCAAAATGGAAATTGCCACGGTTGCTGGCAGCTCCACTCGCAGAATTGGTTTCGTTTTTGCAGCCCTGGGGCGCTCGCTCATCAGGCTGCACATCATTTACATATACGTATATGTATATTTTACCGCTTGGTCGCCAAATTGTCACAGGTGAAAGATGCGCAATCAAGGCAGCTTAACTGCATTCACTGCGCACAGCCACGCCCACTTCATTTCCGCCTCTCATGCACTCTCTCGTTTATCATTTCTCGACCGTCTCCTTGTTAACTCCAAAAAACTCCAAGATCTGCCGTGTAATTTGTCTGGCATGCTTATCAGTTCTCCGTCTCAGTCTCCGGCTCATTCTCATTCTCCCTCTCCGTCTCCGTCTCTGGCGGTAATTTGGACTCGCGACTCGCACTCGCAATCAAACAAAGCATTTGTCTTCGCCATTGGGTCGGGAGTAGGATCTGCGATATGGGTTGCCTGCAGGACCACCATTACGGCGTTATCTTATCTCCGGCCGTCGCTGCTGATGAGTCGACAATTTACTCATGGGCACTTGTTCCCAGGCCCTGAGCAGCCTCAAAGGTTCAAACTCGGAGCGAGGCGACAGTGCGTCAGGCTGCCGTTGGGTAATTATCTAGCAATACTTAACGAGGGTTGCTCGACATTTATTGATATTGTTTTGATCAAAAATAAAGCAAGTAACAGAGATTTATTTCTAGTAATAATAAATAAGTTTTGTTGATAAAAGAAAATGTTTTTGAATAAAAAGATTATTAGTTTAAGGATTAGACAGAAGTTGGTTACACCTAACGGAAATCTACTCCCAACAAATTCCAACTTAACTCAAATTGTTAGAAGTTTTATACAAATCTCTTTGGTTTTGTTTTAATTCTCTAGCGTTTTCACTAGATTTTTAAGTAAAAACATTTTTAGGGACTTTTTTTCAATACTACAACTATTTTTCTAAGACCCCTAAGCTTTTGAATCATTTTACAATTATTTTTGAAGAATTTATAATTACCTTGGATTTTGTAATATTATTACAAAATTTAAATGATATACAATAAAATAATAACGCGACTATTGCAAGTGTTTTAAGATTATATTTATATTATATTTTTGCTAAACTTCTAGAACAACCCACGGTGAGTCTATCGCCTTTGTATTGTGTGTCTATCGTCAACATTTCCCACTTCGCGTTGTCCTGTTTGTTTTGGGTGTGAAAGATCGGAGACAGTCGCCAAAGCAGGTACCAAAAGATAGCAACTGCATATATGTATCTCTTGTGGCCTCCACTTGAGCAACGGCAACGGCAACAGCAACCGAGTGTTGCACGTGTGCATCGTGTGGTAATCTCTGTTGACATTCCTGGAACTGTGACCTTTGATTGCAGCCGACAGTTTTTAAGGTTTGGTTTCGCATTACGCACGTTCAAGCAAGTAAATTTATGTGTGTGTGTGTGTGTGTGTGTGTGAGTGCTTTGGCTTTAATAAGCGTTAAGTTGCCAGGACTCACCGACAAATTACTAAGGACAAAAGCAGCAGCGACTCAATTTGCCTGCTGCTAATGTTGCTGCCGTGCTCCTGCCCCTTTGGGGCATGCAACCCAAGCAAGTGTTCAAATTAATGAGTCTCAGATTTGTTAAATTTCGTGGCTCATTTCGGTTTTAAAATTCAAGGCGTGGCACACACGCAGGCAGCCCATTATTAATCGTCAATCGAAAAGGCCCAAACAAAACCGCATAATGCGCTCATCTCCGCAGCCGAGCGACCATCATTTTTATCATAAGCCGCTAGCCCCTGAGCATATTAATGAGTTTTGTGCCTTAAGATTGAGGAATTTCATCCACAAAAAGGGCATAAATATCTTTTCGTAGAAGCAAGTGCAGCACAGGGGCCTGCCATTGTTATTGGTAGACGAAAGAGGGAAGAGGAAAGGGAAACGGTAGAGGGGGGGGGGGGGGCTGAGGCATGATCAGCATGCAGTCGGGGTCGTTGAATGTTAAGGTTTCTGGTTGAGGTTTACTTTGTCGCACAGGATGGGGGCGATTATCTTTCATCGGCTGTGGCATTTAATTATTCCAATTTAAATGCAAACACTTGTCGAATTTCACTGAATGCATTCCACGAATATTTCTTGATATGTGCGCGATTATTTCAAGCTTGGAATTTTTCCAATATTACGTCACATATGTACATATTTCCTATTAAATATTATCAGCAGTGTAATGGCTCCCTTTTGGGTTCACTTAAGGGCAGTTAAGCTTATCAGTAGCCCTCAGCTTGGGTTCAATTAATCAGAGCAAATATTGGCGATTAGCGATAAAACGATAAAGACCAAAAAGTCAAGTCAACGTCTTGAACAAATACAGAACTCTGCACAGGAAATGCATTCACATGTAGTATATTTTATGGTGCCTTCATATTTCACTTGATAAGAAATGTAATTCATGGCGTGGCAAGCAGAACGCGGCGCCGCACGGATCAACAAGTGCCTCAAAGCAAAGACGCACTTGTGCTTGGTTCGTGGTTCGACTTGGACTTGTGGTTACTTGACTTATGTGTCTTGTATATATAGTGTCATGTTTGTACATAAGCATATCGCATTACCTACACTCGAAAAAAAAAATATATGTCCTGGAATGTAAAAAATACCAAAGAAAAGTGCTTGCAGTAAAGAAAAGCTTTTTTGTAATTACTTTTAAATCTATGATATAAATCTTATCTTATCTTATTTATTTCTACTTTTTCAAAATACTTTCAATCTTAAGAAATAATGAAAACCAGGTTTTTTACTCACTCAAAAATGAGACGCGCTAACTTTGACACCAAAAGTTTGTTGAGATTCTTTACTCTAGTTAACATATTTTTTTGCTCAGTGTACTCGACTCACTGCGACTCGCTTTTCCCAGGCGCAGAACTTTCAAAAGAAAAGAGACTGAAAGTCACGTCTTGGAGAATGTCGCTGTGCGAGAATGAGTTGTGACCCCCGTTTGACCATTATGTTTTATGTTTTTAGGTTTCTTCTTCTTATATATATATATATATAGAGATTTTTTTTAAGCGTCTGTGACAGTTTTATGGTGCATTTGGCTGCATTGATTTGGGTTCAGTTCTTAACACTTTCTGTCGAAATTTAATACAAGCCGGCATTCATATGCATAATGTAATTCGAGATTTATTATACAAGTATGAGTATTATCGACCCAAAATGCTCCCCAAACATAATAATACAATGAGCCAGAGCCCACATCATTTTCGGTGCGATTAACGCTCAGTAAAGAATCGGACCCGGACCCAAATGAGATTGTTGAGAGTCTAACTCAGAAATGACCGTTTCAAGCTTAATTGGATCCGCATTGTATTGTTGTGTGTGTGTGTGTGTGTGTGTATGTGTGTGTGTGTGTGTGCGTGAGTGTGGATAATAGGCTGGAAATTATGTTTTTATTGAAATAAATTAAGTGCACGTGCGCTCATGTGGGCTGACAGTCGTCGTCGTCATGGACTATTCAAAATATATATGTACATATATAGCATTATAATATGTAGGCCTCCGCTTGCCGAGACGTCAATTGGTCTAGAGTCTAGGCTCTCGAGTCTAGATCGAGGCAGAGGATAACCCCTATAACAATGCAAATGTTAATCTAATCTAATTCTAATGCACATTCATTAATCGTATCCACACCAAAGCGAGTATTCAAAGCAATTTCTAAATATAACATGAATCAACGGTAATAAGTAACATATGGGCATGCCAGGGATGCGTATTTTTGACAGAAAATCCCAAATATATTAGTTTGTCACTTTTAAATGTAGAATGGGTAGAGAGGTCAGACCATGTCTAAAATGATCTCGGGATCCAAAAAAAGGTTCAGTTTTGGCATTGTTATAGAAGTTTAAAGTTTTGGAAGGTCTCCTCCAGAATTAAGGAACTACACATGTCAACATCTTTTTCATGATCTTTGACCAAAAATACGAAAATTTTGGAGATTTTTAACTTTAAATGTAGAATTAATATATGGGTCAATACAAATACAAAATGACCCCGGGATTAAAAATCGGTTCAGTTTTGGCAAAGATATGGCAGCTTGAAGTCTTGTTAGAACATTTCTAAAGACTTGTTAACTTTACATGTCGATAGTCAAATATATTTATATTCTTTATCTTACTCAATTCACTCTTTAATTTTCAAAAATTACATTTTAAATTCAAATCGAACTGAAAACAGATAATTAAATAAATTATGAATAGCATAATATGGCAAATTTACAGCTGTTAAAATACAGTCAGTACACACATGTATGGCGGACACTGCCTACGAAAAGTGTGGGCAACAATTTATTTAGCACACTCTTTGCCCGCAGCGTCACAAACAACAAAAACAACAAAAACAATAAAAACAAGAAAACAACAACAATAAGCTGTCTGTGCCATAAACATAACATGAAATTTATTTAATAATATAAACAAAATGTGCGCCAAATTGCGTATCAACAGCAGCAGCAGCAGTCCGGTAGTCCGGCAGTCCGGCAGTCCGGAGACACAAACTCTGGAGTGGGCAACAAATGGCCAAATGGCCGTCACTGTTTGCCTAGGCTGGACATTAACAGGTCGTAAACCTTTTGGCGCGGCCCAAACAAAAGACAAGCGCTGAAACGAATCACAGGCCATTGGCCACTGGCCACTGGCCACTAGCCACTGGACACTGGGATCTGTGGCTGTGGAAATCTGAGCCACGACTCTTTTGCGGTGTACAAAACGGTGCTCTGTCAAATAAGTGCCCAAAATAGCGGCGCAAATTTGACCAGAGACATAAATAAGTTTTATTGTTGTTTGGCTGGGCAGTGTTGTTACTCAACTACCCTGTACCCAATTTAAATGGGTAACTAGGGCAGCATGCAAGTTTAGTTAATGTATGTACCAGGCAGAAGCAGACATCTCCGAAGCTACTAATATTCTTGATTAGCATTTTAGCAGCATGTTGCTGAAATTTGGTATGTACACACATTATAATATTATCTTTATGTTGCTCTAAATTTGGGAACGATAGTTAATTAAACATAGAAGTTATTAGATAATCAATTATAGGTATGAATCTTGGGAAATAAAAAGCACAGAATCACGAACTTTTTATTTATTTAAAGATTTATTTACTTCTTTAAGGCAAAATCTAGTACGAAAAGTACTTGAAATTAGCAAACTTAAAAATGGCTTATAAAAAATCTAATTTATTATAGCCATTTTTTTGATGTTGTTGAACAGATAAGTAACTACAAAATTATGTCAGGTCTGAGTACAGGGTAGCTGCTAGTTGTGCACACAAGACTAGATCACTCTTGTTGCTGCTGCTGCTTGTTGTTTGCGGGTGGCAAAGCATAGACAGATGGCCAGCGGGGGCGGCCAAACTGCGGCAGCTAAAGTTGAAGCTGCGCATGCGCAGCCAGCCAAATGGACAAAAGCGCATTTGTTGTTACTGATGTTGTTATTGTTGCTGTTGTTGTTGGTGGCTTTATTATTAAATATTACGTACGTTTGTTGTCTGTACATTTGTTTATTGCCTCGCAGCGGCAGTCGTCATAATTGAATTCCAATTCCAGCAGCGGGCGTTACGCTTTGCCCCGTTACCGCTATGATCACTGATAGAAATAATATAACCCAACACACACCCCTTTTTAAAGCCATGCCCCCTCTTGCCCCACTCTCTCTCTCTCTCTCTGTCTCTCTCTGAGTCAAGCTGCACTTGCGTGCTGAGAATTTGATCGATTCGTTCGATTAGTTTGCGGTGCATGCAATCGACACGCAGCATTCTCTTTCAAGTTGCAAGTTGGCCGGAAGGTTGCCGGGGGTGTGCGGGGGTGTGCGGGTGGTAAGCTGTTGATTCAATTTAACGCTGGTAACGCTGCTGGGCAGCGACACTCCTGCAATTGGGAAATTGTCTCATTGCAATGCCAGACAGCTGACTGCGGCTCAAATGACAACTGGTAATACGGCGCTATTAATATCACCGCTACATGTGTCCACGCTGCCCGGGGTCGCACTGTAGTTGTGTCTGGCTATGTGTAGGTGTGGCCTAACCATGGGGTCGATATCACCACATGCACCCAGGAAATGTAACTAAAACTAAACTGCTGTGATTAGTGTGTGCTTTTATTCGCAGCATATTGTCTAACAATCAGATTTGGCATATCGAATTTTTATGCCAATTTACAATTTGTTCAAATGTCAGTAAACATTATCGCTATGTGCTCATCAAAATATAAAGATAATTGTAATAAGAGATTATAATATATATAATTTAAAGATCTTGTAGATGGAATAGCTTTGAGTGGAGTTATGGAAATGCCTTTGAATTAATCAGAAATTAGATTTATATCGATCTCTAGTTTTCTTAAAAAACAAAACCAAACTAAAATCGTAAAATGAATATTCACAACTTTATAAGCATATATTAAGTATACGTAAAAATGCCTAAAAGATTTATTTTAATCACTACATATATACAGTAAATTTAAATAGGCAAATAAAAAGTTAGCCTTTGTCATTAAAATATTTTGAATAGACGCCTCTTGGAATTCCACAGTGCATTAAGTGCTCTAGTCAAATTATTTAAGACTTTTTGTGCAGTCAACCCAATTGGTGGACAAAAGCTTAGCTTAAGTTACGATTAAAGCCCACACAGACACACATGCGGCAAGTCCTGCAGCTGACAACTGGAGCAAATGGAGGAAGCGTAGCCGGTGCCTGGCCTGAATGGTAGCTAGCTCTTGGCCAGTTGGCTGGGACGCACTGGGGGTCAGTGCTTCGTTTACAAGATATTCAAAGCGCTTTGCATATTTTAGGCGCGCTCGGCGACATTTGAATGGAACAGCAGCAGCAACAGAGGCAGCAGCAACAGCGGCAACTGCAACAGCGGCAAGTGCTACGCAACTCCAAAAGACAGGCAACGACGACAAATGCCGGACCATAAGTCTGTGGCACTACACTCAAAAAAAAATTAAACCACACAACATTTGTGCTTTTCAGCACTGACATCAAAATACGCAAATAAATTTGACAAGAGTAAAAACGATTGCACTTTATCAACTAGCTAGAAAATATCTTATTTAAGCTACTCTTTAAATATGCATTATATTTAAATAAATAGGAAAAATATTTATTTAAATTTGCTCATTATTAAAAAAAGTTGGTATTAAAAAAACAATATTAACTCAATTTTAGAACAGTTTATATTTTAAATTAGAAAATAGCCTTGTCCAAAAAGGGAGTTCTACCTTTCACAATTTGGCATTTTAATTTGAAAGACTTTGATTTTTTTCGAGTGTAGTCTTTGGTCTGTGGTCCAGGGATTGTGGCTGTGCATCTGCAGGTGGTCGTCGTACAACTCTATTTTTTATTTTGTCGCGTTCGCTGAAGTCTTTGCAGCGGTGGTCGCTCGTTTTTTACAGAGTGGCCAGCTTTTGTCGGCTTGGCTTTTCCAGCGCATTTCCCCATTGGAAAGCAGCGGCCGGCCGCGGGCCTAACAAACATAGAACGAATGCATCGCATACTCGCAGATAGTTGCCGCATTGTATCTGCATCTGTATCTGTATCTCGATCGTCGTCGTGGGGCGTGTGGCGTGTGTCCACGAGGGAGGGGGGATGCGGGGCTACGACGACAACGTCTTTTGCATTTTATGCGGCTTTTTGGTATGTTCATTGTGAATTTATTGAAGGTGATTTTATCGCTCAAACAAATGTTGCATTTTACAAGTGCTTCGAGTGGTTGCTGCCAACGTTTGCTAAAGACGGCGCTTATTAATGAGCTGAGGCCTATGCTGGAGCTGGAGCTGGAGCTCCACTAAGATCTGGATCTGGCGCTAGCTGGTTGCACGCAGCGGGGCACTTGGACAACTGGGAGTTGGGAGTTGGGAGTTGTGGGGGTGCGCCACAGCACAACAACAACAACAACAAAAACAAACGAAACTGAAGCTAATCGCCGGCATTGAGTGGGTTTGTGTTCCAACTTTGTGGCTTTGTCGATAAGGCCAGCTCGCCAGCTATTGGCCAACTTTCAGCTGCACGGCCCAAAACAAATTGGAGTAATCATTCCTTGCGAGTCAAGAGTCAGTCAGACTGTATAAATTTCAGCACAATTAATTTCAAATTAAGCCTCAAGCTCTTTGAGTGTTGAAATTTATGGAAAATTGCCCAGCAAATCGCTGGCGCTGATTTCATTCGACCAGGAAATCGGAACTCTTAAAACAGCGAAAACTGTTGGATTGTTTAACTTATCGTATGTCTGCGTTCTGGCAACCACAGACATGTAAATAAAATGATTTTTCTTGGCTTCAGCATTAACTGATCAAATTGAGGCGCCAGGCGAGCTATGTAATTTGATTATAGGATGGAAAAGTATTTTCGTTTGAACTTTGAGTTTATTCTACAGTTGAGTGTTAATTTCTGATGAATTTATTAGCTTATAATTTTAAACATATAAAAAAGAAATCAGGTTCTCAATGTAAGCAATTAAAAAATTAAATAATTAAATAATTTTTGGGTTTTGTTGGGAGTGTTGTAAATGTTTTCAGATATGCCTCAGTTACAAATGTACAAATTATTATATTTGAATGGATTCAATTTTCAAATTATTATATTTTAATAGATATAATTTTCTTTAACTGACTTTCAACCTAGACTGTGCTCCTAAGGTCCCATTATTTAATCTTACATCACTCTATGTCCTCCATATCAAATCCATTTTGACATTAGATTAACTTTTTCAAGCAGTTTAGCCTGAAAGGTTTCTCCTTGCTGAACTTTGAACCCTGACATACCGTACTGCTGTGTATGCCACTTGTTTCCCAATTACAGCCATCAATCAATTTGGACATTCCACAGAAAACAACGCATTTGAGCCGCCCGCAAAAAAATCAATAGCAATCGGCTAATAGGAATTCTGTGGGCATTAAGGACACGCAAAGGTCTAAAGGAGCTGACCCAACTGGAAGCAGACACACCTGCGTCTATTAAGGCTAATCAATGTTTGGCAGGCGGCCTGCCACTTTGCGGGGGTAAACATCAATCAATCGATTGATTGACCTGCTCGACCTTCGCCAGGGCAACGATTAAAAACGCGATGCGCTGGCAGGGGGGGTGGGGGGAAGGCGGTAGGTTAGGGGTGGGCAAATTGCTGTCACAAGCGCCAAATTATGCGCTCGAACTTAATCGAAGACAAACATCTAATTGACACAAAGCCGACATGGTAAACGACGCAACGTTGCAACGTTTGCTGGCCAACTAATGATGACTCTGTCGAGGAGGAGGAGGAGGAGGAGGAGGAGGAGGCCGACTCCACTGCCGGCGCGTATCTCACATCTATTGGCGATATTTATGGCAACGGTTCAAGAGTTCAAAATGCAACCAACGGCTGCCAGTTGGCAAACTGCAGTTTAATCAAGGCTTAGGCGATGCCTATTAATTAGCGGCTTACAAGATGTTGCTGCTGCGGATGCTGCAGTTGCTGCAGTTGATAGTTGCTGCTGCTGCTGCATCTTCATTTGAGTTTGCCTTTTAGTTGATGTGCAAGTTAAAGTTGCGGGCGTCGGTCTTTCGCGGTCTGTCTTCGCATGGGTGTGAACCTGTTGCAAGTTGTTAATGTTATTGGTTTTGTATTTTGTTTTTTTGGTTTTTTTTTTTGGCTTTTTAGTTGCCAACTTTGCAGGCAGTGAAAGGCTGTGCAAAAGCGGCCTAGAAGTTGCTTTTGCTGCCCTCGGGCTTCGCATGTCAAAGTGACGACCATCAAAAATAACAGCAATGGGAAAAAATTAACAAGCAATTGTTTAGTTTTGCGCATAACGAAGTTGAAATACGCTTGCGAATATTTATATGCAATCTATAACATTTTGAACTTAACCAAGAGTAGTTTAATAGTATAATTTAATTTACTAACCTCGTGTTTCGATTAGAAAATAAATCGATTGTTGGTAAAATATTTCCTGAAAAATATTGAAAAATGTATTCTGTTAGTTTTAGGTATACACATTTAAATCTTAAGTTTGATTTAACTGCAATTTTTTGTTTATTATATCTAAATTAACTAAAATTTGTAATTTTTCTTTCTTTTTTTTTCTATATGGTATGGTAATCTGATGTTGATCATTTTGTGTAGCTAAAGTTTTATCAATATATTTATATTATTAACTAATTTGCAGAGAAGCATTACTTTACGGGTTCTGAGATAACTACTTCAAGGCGTTACACAATTGCTGACAAAAGTAGAACACCTTCAGTAAGAGTATAGAAAAAAAACGTCTGACTGCCAGCAAAGATGGCAGCAAAGAGGCAACAATAACCGCTTGAAAGAGGTCGACATTTGCCAACACTCGCGGTCATAAAGCAAGCAATTTAAGGTGAAAGGTGCTCAGCTGGAAGACTGGAAGATTTGAAGAGTTGAAGACATGCAAACACTGCTGCTAGAAGCCAAACGGAGAGAAAAATGTCTGAAAATGGCTTGGCTATAATTAATTTGCTGTTTGTTGTTGCTGTTGCAGTTACTGCTGCTGCTGCTGCCGCTGCTGTTGCTGTTGCCGATTGCCTGCTGCTGGCAGTCAAAATCGAAAAGACACTTATGACTGACACTTTGCATATGAGGCGGCAACGCGAACGTTGCAAGTCGGACCCCTGCGAGAGATGAGCATCAAGTTGAAGATGAAGATGAAGATGACGACCCAGACATGCAGTGACTTATGATTTACCTTCTTAGCTCAACTTCAACTCAACTCAGCTGGACTCAAACTTGGCTCAGACTCACGTTGATTTCGCGTGATTTAAGCCAACAAATGTTTGCAGAAAAAGTTATGAGCATTTGATTTACGATGTGTTTGCCACGCTGGCAACTGGCAACTTGCAACTTGCAACTGCCTCCCCCCCCCCTGACTCCACCCGGAGCTGCGCTGATGGATTTGTCAAGTTTGTGGGTCAAGCGGCGAGATGGGCGCTCAACTCTCTGCCGCATACATATATATATGTATATACTATTCTTAGTGAATTTCCGCGGCAGACGATGATTTCTCAAAATCACAGCTAGAGTTGCATACCATGTCCGCATTGCAGCTTGACTCGTGTGAACGTTGCACAGCCGGCGACTAATTGCAGCAACTAAGCAGCGCCAGCAGCATAAAAACTATTGTAAACAATTTAATAACTTTTGTGTATTCATTGCTTCAAGCAAATTATTTTTTTTTTTTCTGTAATTGACTTATTGTTATAGATCTAATGTAAAATAATAAAAATACAAGTTTGACCTATGGAGCGGCAACCAGCGGGTGTAACAGTTTGGAAGAAAGGCAAAAAGAAATGCGTAGTCCGTTTTCTAATGTGCAACATGTCCTTATCAGCCTTCAAACTCCCATAACTTGGTTAAAACTGAACCGATTGTCAAGCTTGAGGCCATTTTGTTCATGGTAAGTCCTATGTATCAATTCTACATTTCAAGTTTGTGCATTATTGAAAGTTAAATTTTTTCAAATATTTTTTCGAAAAAAGCATAAGGGGGGACCCTTACACAAATTGATTTTTCAAAAAATAGATTCTTGAAATTCTTTTTTTAATCGATTGTGGGTGTCAAAATTAGTACAAAAAACTATAAGAAAAATGATTCTGAGGTGTTTCATTTTTCTGTCAAAAATCATGCCAAAATCACAAAAAAAATTGACTTGTAAACGCCCTGATTGGTCCACAAACGCCCTTCCTAGACTTCAAACTCCCATAACTTGGTCAAAACTGAACCGATTGTCAAGCTTGAGGCCATTTTGTTCATGGTTAGTCCTATGTATCAATTCTACATTTCAAGTTTGTGCATTATTGAAAGTTAAATTTTTTCAAATATTTTTGCGAAAAAAGCATAAGGGGGGACCCTTACACAAATTGATTTTTCAAAAAATAGATTCTTGAAATTATTTTTTTAATCGATTGTGGGTGTCAAAATTAGTACAAAAAACTATAAGAAAAATGATTCTGAGGTGTTTCATTTTTCTGTCAAAAATCATGCCAAAATGACAAAAAAAATTGACTTGTAAACGCCCTGATTGGTCCACAAACGCCCTTCCTAGACTTCAAACTCCCATAACTTGGTCAAAACTGGACCGATTGTCAAGCTTGAGGCCATTTTGTTCATGGTTTGTCCTATATAATCAATTCTACATTTCAAGTTTATGCATTTTTGAAAGTTAAATTTTTTCAAATATTTTTTCGAAAAAAGCATAAGGGGGGACCCTTACAGAAATTGATTTTTCAAAAAATAGATTCTTGAAATTATTTTTTTAATCGATTGTGGGTGTCGAAATTAGTTACAAAAAACTATAAGAAAAATTATTCTGAGGTGTTTCATTTTTCTGTCAAAAATCATGCCAAAATCACAAAAAAAATTGTCTTGTAAACGCCCTGATTGGTCCACAAACGCCCTTCCTAGACTTCAAACTCCCATAACTTGGTCAAAACTGAACCGATTGTCAAGCTTGAGGCCATTTTGTTCATGGTTTGTCCTATATAATCAATTCTACATTTCAAGTTTATGCATTTTTGAAAGTTAAATTTTTTCGAATATTTTTGCGAAAAAAGCATAAGGGGGGACCCTTACACAAATTGATTTTTCAAAAAATAGATTCTTGAAATTCTTTTTTTAATCGATTGTGGGTGTCAAAATTAGTACAAAAAACTATAAGAAAAATGATTCTGAGGTGTTTCATTTTTCTGTCAAAAATCATGCCAAAATGACAAAAAAAATTGACTTGTAAACACCTTGAAGGTCCATACAAATGCCCTTCCTAGACTTCAAACTCCCATAACTTGGTCAAAACTGGACCGATTGTCAAGCTTGAGGCCTCTTTATTCATGGTTAGTCCTATATAATAATTCTACATTTCAAGATTATGCATTTTTGAAAGTTAAATTTTTTCAAATATTTTTTCGAAAAAAGCATAAGGGGGGACCCTTACACAAATTGATTTTTCAAAAAATAGATTCTTGAAATTATTTTTTTAATCGATTGTGGGTGTCGAAATTAGTTACAAAAAACTATAAGAAAAATTATTCTGAGGTGTTTCATTTTTCTGTCAAAAATCATGCCAAAATGACAAAAAAAATTGACTTGTAAACGCCCTGATTGGTCCACAAACGCCCTTCCTAGACTTCAAACTCCCATAACTTGGTCAAAACTGGACCGATTGTCAAGCTTGAGGCCATTTTGTTCATGGTTTGTCCTATATAATAATTCTACATTTCAAGATTATGCATTTTTGAAAGTTAAATTTTTTCAAATATTTTTGCGAAAAAAGCATAAGGGGGGACCCTTACACAAATTGATTTTTCAAAAAATAGATTCTTGAAATTATTTTTTTAATCGATTGTGGGTGTCGAAATTAGTTAAAAAAACTATAAGAAAAATTATTCTGAGGTGTTTCATTTTTCTGTCAAAAATCATGCCAAAATGACAAAAAAATTGTCTTGTAAACGCCCTGATTGGTCCACAAACGCCCTTCCTAGACTTCAAACTCCCATAACTTGGTCAAAACTGGACCGATTGTCAAGCTTGAGGCCATTTTGTTCATGGTTTGTCCTATATAATAATTCTACATTTCAAGATTATGCATTTTTGAAAGTTAAATTTTTTCAAATATTTTTTCGAAAAAAGCATAAGGGGGGACCCTTACACAAATTGATTTTTCAAAAAATAGATTCTTGAAATTATTTTTTTAATCGATTGTGGGTGTCGAAATAAGTTAAAAAAACTATAAGAAAAATTATTCTGAGGTGTTTCATTTTTCTGTCAAAAATCATGCCAAAATGACAACAAAATTGTCTTGTAAACGCCCTGATTGGTCCACAAACGCCCTTCCTAGACTTCAAACTCCCATAACTTGGTCAAAACTGGACCGATTGTCAAGCTTGAGGCCATTTTGTTCATGGTTTGTCCTATATAATAATTCTACATTTCAAGATTATGCATTTTTGAAAGTTAAATTTTTTCAAATATTTTTGCGAAAAAAGCATAAGGGGGGACCCTTACACAAATTGATTTTTCAAAAAAAGATTCTTGAAATTATTTTTTTAATCGATTGTGGGTGTCGAAATTAGTTAAAAAAACTATAAGAAAAATTATTCTGAGGTGTTTCATTTTTCTGTCAAAAATCATGACAAAAAAATTGTCTTGTAAACGCCTTGATTGGTCCAGAAACGCCCTTCCTAGACTTCAAACTCCCATAACTTGGTCAAAACTGGACCGATTGTCAAGCTTGAGGCCATTTTGTTCATGGTTTGTCCTATATAATAATTCTACATTTCAAGATTATGCATTTTTGAAAGTTAAATTTTTTCAAATATTTTTGCGAAAAAAGCATAAGGGGGGACCCTTACACAAATTGATTTTTCAAAAAATAGATTCTTGAAATTCTTTTTTTAATCGATTGTGGGTGTCAGAATTAGTTACAAAAAACTATAAGAAAAATTATTCTGAGGTGTTTCATTTTTCTGTCAAAAATCATGCCAAAATCACAAAAAAAATTGTCTTGTAAACGCCTTGATTGGTCCACAAACGCCCTTCCTAGACTTCAAACTCCCATAACTTGGTCAAAACTGAACCGATTGTCAAGCTTGAGGCCATTTTGTTCATGGTTTGTCCTATGTAATCAATTCTACATTTCAAGTTTGTGCATTTTTGAAAGTTAAATTTTTTCAAATATTTTTTCGAAAAAAGCATAAGGGGGGACCCTTACACAAATTGATTTTTCAAAAAATAGATTCTTGAAATTCTTTTTTTAATCGATTGTGGGTGTCAAAATTAGTACAAAAAACTATAAGAAAAATGATTCTGAGGTAGTTTCATTTTTCTGTCAAAAATCATGCCAAAATGACAAAAAAAAATTGACTTGTAAACGCCCTGATTAGTCCACAAACGCCCTTCCTAGACTTCAAACTCCCATAACTTGGTCAAAACTGAACCGATTTTCAATCCCGATGTCTTTTTGGACATGTCGTGTCCTCTACATTAAATAACATTAATAAAAGTGAAATACTACAAATTGTCGGATTTTGTCCAAAAATTAAAATCTCAATAAATGAAACATTAATCACTGTTCAATAGTCAACAAGAAATGGCAACTAGGCCAAACCACAAATCTTAATCTGAACTCTATGCGGGCACATTTAAGTTTTGCAACCAATAGAGGCGTTGCCGGGCGTTCAAAAGTTCTTTGTGGCTTTGCCAAGTCAAATGGTTTATGAAGGCGCTGTCGGGAGGCGTTGAGTTGCCCTCATCATCAGGACAAGAAACGCGTATTTGTGATTTCGTGAGTAATGCAGATATTTAACGATGACGTCACAATGCCACAGCGTGTCACCAGCGAGTCGAGATTGCAGCACAACCCCTAATTGAGGCGGCTGCGTGCGCCCAACCCCTGAAGCAGGCGCCAAGGACGCAGAAAAAAAAAACTGCGCGAAAAACTGCAGCTGATTTTTAGATGGCGGCATCGTGGGAATCTTTGCGGCGCAGCAACCCTAGGAGCAACCCTTCGACTTGGACTTAGAGCCACACAGCTGCGTCAGAGTTTCGCGTCCATTGCTGGTCAAGAGGTGGCAGTAGGCAGCAGGCAGCAGGCAGCAGGAGCAGCTGCAGCATTGCAAATGGATTGATGATGGCCTAGGATGATTGGCTCTCTGGACATTGCCGCTGCATATGTCACTGGGCGCTGGCGCATTCGCAGATACAAATGTATCTATAGCGGGAAATCAGTCCAATTAAAAATAATAAAGGCTGAAACGCAGCTTGTTAGCTTGGCTAGCTTGGCCAGCTGCCAAGATGGCAGATTGCACCCAAAACAATAGGACTCCACTCTTCAGCTCTATGCGCGTGGGAAACACAACAACATCAACGGCGTCTCCAACTTCAACTCAAACTCCAACTGCATCTCCATAAGTACACTCGGAAAAACAGATCTGTAACCTTATTAGAATTGTTTGGAGTAAGAAATTGAATTCTTAATTTAAGCATACCGAATTTAAGTTCTTAAATAAAAAACTTTAATGTTTTTTTAATTATATTAAACACAAAAAAGTTTATATTCAGTATTTTTTACTTGTTTTCAAGACTTTTTCTGATCGTCACTAATGTAACTTTAACAATAAAATTTGAAATCAAGTAAGATAATCACAAATTGAAGTTGCAATTTTCGGAAACCCCCTGTTTTCTCTGAGTGCATGCTGCAGTGCGGCTGCAGTTATGTTTTGGGCCAGTTATATTTTGGGCCCAGTGCACCTGCCGCGCCCCAAGCTGGGCTGTCCATATTTGGTTAACATATAGCAGAGCTGTGCAGAATCGTGATCAAATCAATGCGCAGCCATAAAAATTGTGTGGAATTCTAACAGCAATTTGAGCGCAACACGAACATGCAATCTATGGTCCAAGCTGGAGAAGGGGCAGGAGGGACGGGGAGGGACGGGGGCACAGGCGCCTGACAATTCTATTTGGCACGAGCTCATTAAGCACCATTTATATGCAACATGAGCCATGACTGGACCAAAACTTAAGGCGACTACCAGCTATCGACTATCGACTACCGACAGTCCACAGTCGACAGCGAAAACCTCTCCAAAAACCTCTCGATATATACGAGTCAATGGCTTTTGCTTTTGCTTGTGCTTTTGCCTGTTGACAAGTTGTTGACGCTGGCAAATGATTTACGGGCTCCAATGAGCTCCCGGCCAGCAATACCAGCTACAACTACAACAACAACAACAACAGCCACCACAACTATGGCTTTGAGCCGCAAGCCAAAATCAGCTAACAACGCACAACAAGTGGTAACACGTGGGCACCTAGCCATCTAGTTGCACTTATTGCTAGTGTTTTGATTATCGCCTATCACTTCACAATACTTTGATCTAGATTTATAAACGCAAAAGTGCAAAACTAATTAATTATTTATTTATTGAAAAAAACCTTAACAAAATGACAAATAATACACATAGTGATCTTGTGATATGATCATTGATCAATCATATATCGCTTGATATGTATATAAAAAACGACAGCTGAGTTTAATCATTATTCAAATCAGCCCTTCATCATCTTTTTATAAATTATTTAAAATCAATCAGCTTATATTTATTATAATTATTATTATTGCCTAATTTTAAGTTTCTTGGCATATTTATTATTCTAATAGCTTCTTTGCCCAAAAAGAAAAGAAGATTACCTATTTAAAAAGTAAAAAACGGCTAAACTTATTACTTAGCTTTGATTTAGGCTTAAAATATTTTCATAGCCATTACATTTATGCAGGATTAAAGTAATTTCTTTGCTTTAAAGCTTGTTGATTTGAAATTTAAATGCAATCGTTCACGTTTTCCTAGGATTTCTGATAAGCAGAGCTAATCAACTTACTTATTAACGAAATTTCATTTCGATTGAGGCTTAAAATAATTTCTTAGCCATTATAATCATTCAGGATTAAAGTATTTTCTTTGCTTCTCAACTTGTCGATTGCTAATTTAAATGCAATCGATCACGTTTTTCCTAGGATTTCCGATTAGCAGAGCTTTCATCATCGATCGTCTGGCAAAATAGTAAACCGTTGCCAAAAACTGTCAACGTCTCGTAGCCGGAGTTTAATCAGCGGCATCAGAAGTGTGCCAAACCGTTTGGCAATTGAAGTTTCGGCTCAAGGATTTTGACAGCTAAGCTGACATGGCAAAAAAAGTAAATAAAAAGGCAAATGCATATGACTGTATGACGATATGACATACGGGTGTACACGACACATGCCTTGTCTATGGGATTCAAGAGAGCCAACAAGGTGAATATGGCAAAAAGCTCAAATGCAATGAAACAATCAATCAAAGTGCTGAAAAGAGGCTTGTCGGGCAGCCAACTGAAATTGGGCATGTATGAGTAGGGAGCGGGAGCGGGAGCGGGAGAGCGTAACGGTAACTCAAAAGGCACAAAATCAAATTACCAGCAATGATTAATCAATCAACACGGGTTGCCAGTTGCCAGTTGCCAGTTGAGCATAAAACCCAAAAACCTCCGCTCCAATGCGATAGCCAAGCCACGATCAACCGCCGCTGGCCTCGTCTCGAACTTGTTGCGGTTGTGGGTGTGTGTAAGAGTGTGTGTGTGTGTGCAAGTGTGTGTGTGTGTGTGTCTATGGGCTTGGGAGCCAAGTGGGTGCGTTCTCACAGCTGGATGCCGATACTGACAATCACGATCACACACTTAATGCTCACACACACACATACACACACAGCTACAAGATTACACTCGAAAAAATATATGCTCTAGAATCTAAAAACCAACCCAAAGGATTAAAAGTTCCAAATTTCTAATTAGATTTTTCTAAAATTAAAAAATACTTTTTGTAGCTTGTTTTTATTTATAAGTGTTGTTTGCATTTCTTCAAGTGTAGCTTCCACGTGTGCGTTCCAGAGACGCTGCTGCTGCCTGGCAACTGCAATTGGCAATTTCAAATCAATGCTCAAATGCTGCAGGAGCTGCCGGCTGTGGCTTCTTCCCTAAATGGCGTGGCCCGGCCTGGCCTGGCCTGGTCTGGTCGGGTCTGGTCTGGCCCCGTCTTGGCCTGTTCGATCTGTGGTTTGATCGTGCCAAAAATGGGTTTGCAACTGGAATTCGCTTTTAGTGGCAGCAAATACACAACCAAACACGGCGGTGGCGGCGGCTTCTCCCTCCAGCAGCGTCCAACATTTTGTGGCGCAGGTGGCGATTGCCAATTGCAACGGCGACTCCAACTGCAACTGCGACTCCGACTCCAAAATGCTGCCAGCTGCACGCGCTGGTGTGAACAACTAGAAAGTTTCAGTGTTTCTTTTTATTTTTGTAATGCCACACGAAAAACTTGAGCGTTTGGTTCGTGAGAATCAGTGCGACGGTAAATTTATTGGTTTGCTATCGCAAGATTTATGGCTGACTAATGAAAATTTGACAAATAGCAAATGGGCAAGCAATTTAATTCTAGTCAAGCCAAAAAGCATTCATCATTTCACAGGCACTTCGTGTTAGCCGCAAATGTTTCCGGGCAAACGGCCAATTGATTGACAAGTCGAGGATCAGAGTCGAGAGTCGAGTCGAGAGTCGAGTCGGAGTCGCGTCGGAGCCGAGAGTCGCCACAACGGCAGCCAAAACACGTCAAGTTCAGGCAGTTGCCGGGCCTGCCGATTTATGGCCCAAGCTTCCAAGTCAAGATGCCAGATGCCGCCAAGTCGTGACCCGCGTGCATTGAACCTTTTGTTCAAGACAATTCCACCCGTTCCCCTCATGCTTGGAAATCTGCCTGCACGAAATGCAATTTCCAAACAAGCAGCCAAGAAGGAAAGAAAAAGCTGACTGATATTGTGGGAGCTGCTTTGTGGCCCAAGATAATGAAGCCGTTGGGCATTTTGGCCCAAAAGGTTTTATGCTGTCAATCATAATTTGTTGTGCGGCTTTTAAATGTGCTGCACTCGTTTTCCCACATTCTATGCCTCACTGCCGCTCACTTGCCCCCACCCGCCTGGGAAAATCACTGGCGTAACCTGGCGGCTCTTCTCTCTCGCTTGTTGCGCAACAATTATTACTCGCTCTTGGTTTTTTTGGCTTTGACTCTTTTGGTTTGTTTTGGCTTATCAACATCCGCAGTGGCAAGTTGCAACCCCCACATTGGTGCAACACCTTTACCGCTGCGCTCTGTTGCACTCGCTGCCAGAAGGGGTGACTTGACGCTTTGTAGAAATGTTTCACGCTTGTTTTTCGGCTAGCAGGAACTGCGCAAGATTGGCTAAAAGTGCTCTTCTCCGCTTCGCTTTCAGACCGATTTTCACACATTGTATGCGCAGGTGCTTAATTTAAATTCAAACATTACAATATGTTAATTTTCTTGCCACAAAGCGGAAATTAAATTCAAAAGTTTTGCACGCTCCATTGGTCAGGTGGTTTTTTTTTGTGAAATATATAAATCCCATATTTTGTTTATGTCCTTCTTCTAATATTATTCAATCGATATATAAATAAATATAAAAAATGTATTATTATTATTGACTATGACTAGCTGCATAGCTGGCTGAAAAGAAAACCAAAGTGATAAACGGAAGGTGACTAACGATTGAATTAATAAGCTGGTAATCGAAATTGTCTCACAAAAAACCCTTAAAAACTCAGAAAATATTACAATTAAACAAGTTTTCATATATGTTCTTAACAAACAAAAAACAAAATTTTTTAAAATCCGTACGGTTTTTTTTGGCTTTAAATCATGAAGAATTTTTTCAAAAAAATAACGGAACCGATTTTTTGTTACCGGAATTTTTCCAATTCTTTCTGATGTTAATTTGGGACCTTTTTTGTTACCGGATTCCAATTCTCGAACCTTTCTGATTTTTATGCATTTTAATTTTGTATTTTTTTGTTTCTTGCAAATTTGCCGCTAGATGTCGCCACAAAAGCTACCGCCGCCAACTTCACTGCGTATGAATTTGTAACTCAACGAATTCAATAACTTAACGATAAGAACAAATTTTATATTGCATACTTTTGACAACTCTAGAAATACGATTTACAATCGAAAAACCTTTTGGCATTTGCTTCCTTGTGAGCCTTTTAACATAATTTTGTCTTTTAAGTTAAAATCAATCAAGTAAATTAATGGTTTGATCAAAATTAAAAATATGTTATCGATAATATTAATATCGAAAATATTTCGCTTAAAATAGTTTTCTGTAAGAAGAGGAATGTGGACATGTTTACCGTAGCTTTATTTTAAGTTAAAAGTGTCCATTAAATGGATCTAGTTTGTAGCCCAATTATCACATTTATCGCATCTATCACCAATGTATCTATTGAACCTCAATATCGGAGATGTCGATATAGCTGTAAGCAACACTAATTTATCTGTATGGCAACGCCAGCGATATCAATCGATGTCTATCGTTCTGGCACGCTCTCTACACTACTAAACAATCGATTAAGTATCAAGGCATCATCGAAAAAATTGTAAAAAAGTTAAAAGTTAATTAAATTGTAATATGTCACAAATAGTTTTGAATACAATAACACCGGTACCAGTAGGGGAACATTATGGTTTGCGTGTAGCCATATCAACATTGGAAACCCGCTTGAAAGCTACAAATGAGAAGCTAGGACATCTGCGGAACATCACTAGAAAGCAATGCACTAGTAAATCACGCAATATATATCTGAGTAAAATATATACCATGGTTAAGCAGCAGCACACATTGAAATCCAACCTGGACAAATACAAAGCAAAGCTAAAAGATCTGCAGATGCCAAATCGACAGGTAGAAAAAAATACACTAGTTTTCCAAATGATAATCCATGGTAAAATTAACAATACTTATCCACTTCAATTGCAGAAAACTGGTGAAAATCTACATACCAAAAACGAGAAACTCTTTGATCTACTTCATAATGTTGAGCCACAAGTAAGTCGAAACTAATGTGAAATCAAATAAAAGCTAAATTTGTATACATTTTGTAGGAAACACCACCACTCCAAGTTAAGCCACTAACAACTAATAAACCTGCAGTTAGTATAAATATCATAGCTGAAGCGAACAAGACGCAGGAAATAAAGATCGTTAGTGTGAAAAGCATCGAACCAGTTAAAGTTGCCGTCAGAACACATGGCGAGGCAATGAAATGTTTAAAAGCTCATGTGAATAAGCGCAAAATAGTTGAGGAGCAAAAGCAAACATATGTGGAGAACGCAAAGAAACAAAACAATAGTATGATGGTCAAATATATTGGTCACATAATTGACCTAGAGAAAACTATAAATGTTATTGGACAAATAAGTGATACACCGAAACCACCAAAAAAGGCTAAAGAAGATAAACAAATTGCCATCAATAATCATAACGAGGCAATGCAATGTTTGGAAGCCTTACAGGAATATGCCATGTTAAATGATAATTTTCGTGCTATTGGACTGTTGGCGGATACGGAGAAAGCATTCAAAAACCCGCCAGCTGTCGATGATTTTGAGGAGTAGTTATAGTTTTACACATGTATATTATAAATAGCTATAAACTAATTTTTTTAAATTAAATTGTATTTAAAAAAAAAATGCGTTGTGCCTCGAATTTAATGAATTTTCTAGAAACTAAACAATGTTAACGAAAATTTAAATTTGTTATTTGTTACAAATGACTGTTCTAATAAACAAATATGAAAAGTATCAAATATTTATTTAAAACAACAGTGTTGCCAGGTTTTTGCTATACATTTACACTCAAGCAACCAGCTGACATTTTACAGGCCAAAGTAGAAACTTTGGTATTTTTTAGCATATTTTTGTTAGCACCAAATGGTCACCTTTGTAAATGAAAAACTGTATAAACAATGGTTGAAAATTCAGCACATTTGAGATATTAGTTTGTCTGCAGCTGTAATTTAATAGTTAATTGATTAATTGTTACGTTTAAATGGTATTATAATCAATAATATAATAATGGATAAATCAACGTCAGAGGCAACTGCACCACGTAAAAAAGTTGGGCGTCCACCAAAAAACAGCGCAAAGGATTCGGAATCGGAGACAATTGAAGAAACGCTGGAAACGCCGACAGATGACGTCACAAATTGTCGGCGCAGCACTCGAAAGAAAATTACCAAATTCGATGTTTTGGATGTGCTCAATAAAAGTCGGAAAACGCATAAAATACAAATTGAAGCACGCATTGATTCCAATGCACCGACGCCTTCGGCACAGTTGGCAATGCCAGCAACAACGGTAATTGATGTCTGTCGTGTTATTGCGCTGCCCACGCCACCACCTCTGCCCACACCTGACATATTTGCCAAGCCGAAACCGACGCCGAGTTTAATTGTTGCCCAGGTGAGCAACCAGGTGCAACAGCAGCAGCCACTGCAGTCGGCGCCGCTACGCAAACGTGGTCGTCCACGCAAGGCACAGTTGACAGGTAGAACTACTTGCTCCACAACTGTGACCGCAAATGTGAAGCCTAAAGCTTCGTCAAATCCACGACGCGAATCCTCTGATTCGGACGAGTCCTTAAAGGGTTTTCCGCTTACGTTTACCGTGGAGGAGGCATCTAACTCATCGGAACGCACATTAGTTACACCAATTGAGCTAAATGAATCTGAGATCATAACTATATTAGGATCCAATGATGAGGACTCCGATTCACAAATTATATTTATAGATATTGAAGAAGAAAAAGAAGCGATTGAAAGGGAAGGAACAGAAGAAGGCGTAGTCACGGACCAAAAACACAGTTTTGAGTTAATCTTTCCCAAAGCACAGCAGCTGGAGGCAGATGCGAATCCCAAAGAGCAGCTTATCTCGGAAATAGTTGATGATTCGCAGCTAATGTCTGAGGTGCTCAGCGAACCTCCAGAACTCTGGTTTGTCGATGAGGATAACGCTGAGGAGCAACCAGAGAAGCTGCCGCTCCTGGAAAAGCAACAAAAGCCAACGAAGGTAACAGCTGGTTCGCAACTGAAGACTGAAGAGAAGCAGCAGCATGAAGCAAAGAGGGAAAGGGAGGAGAAGGTGAAGAGAGAAAAGCAGCTAGAAAGAGAGAAGCAGATCAAAAGAATAGAAAACCTGGAGAGAGAAAAGAAGCTGGAGATCGAAAAAAAGATAGAGAAAGACAAGAAGCTGGAGAGGGAAAAAAAGCTACAGAAAGAAAAACAGGAGAGAGAAAAGAAGTTGGAGAAAGAAAAGCAGCTTGCGAGAGAAGCGAAGCAGGAGGAAGAAAATAAGCTTGAAAGGGAAAAGAAGCTCGAGAGAGAAAAGAAGCTGGAGAGAGAAAAGAAAATGGAGCAGGAAGCGAAACTGAAGAGGGAGAAGCTAGAGAAAGAAAAACAACTAGAGAAAGAAAAGAAGCTAGAGACAGAAAAACAACTAGAGAAAGAGAGGAAGCTAGAGCAAGAAAAAAAGTTAGAGAGAGAAGCGAAGTTGGAGAAAGAACGGAAGCTGGAGCGAGAAGCGAAGCTGAAGAAAGAGAAGTTGGATAGAGAAAAAAAGGCAGAGATCGAAAAGAAGCTAGAGCAAGAAAAGAAAATGGAGAGAGAAGCGAAGCTGGAGCAAGAAAAGAAGTTGGAAAATGATAAAAAACTAGAACAAGAAAAGCTGGAGAGAGAAGCAAAGTTGGAGAAAGAGAAAAAGCTTGAGAAAGAAAAAAAACTGGAGAGAGAAAAGCTAGAGAACGAAAAGAAGCTCGAGAAAGAAAAGAAATTAGAGCAAGAAGCGAAGCTGGATAAAGAAAAGAAACTGAAGCAAGAATCGAAGCTGGAGCAACAAGCGAAGCTGGAGCAAGAAAAGAAACTGGAGCAGGAAGCGAAGCTGCAGAAAGAAAAGAAGATGGAGAGAGAAAAGAAGCTGGAGCAAGAAGAACAGCTCAAGAAAGAGGAAAACATTCAATCAATACCATCAGCAACTTCATCAACCATACAAGGCAACATTAATAAGCCAACAACTGCTGACATTGCAGATCAGCTGCTGCCAAAAACGATCCCTAATATCCCAGAGAGCCCGACTAGGAATATCAAGAATATAGCAGCTACTTTACAGCCGGCGGCTAAGGCAGACACGCCATTGGAACTACCTAAAAATGTTGAATCAAAGCAAGAGATAATGGATTTGAAATCTGATGTAGAGAAATCATTGGATGACACTATGAAATTAGAAAAATCGGTCATCAACGAAGGCAATCTTACAGAAATTGAAGTAGACAAGCTGAAAACTACTGACGTCACAGCATTATCTTGGCAATTGACCCATTTGAAAGGAGTAGATTTAAAGCAGCTATTGGCCGCGGCACAAGCGACACCGCTGCCTACTCCAGAAATCGCAGAACCTCCAAAATCGACAGCTACTCCTGAGCAGCTAAATCCTGAAAAGAAGAAGGAAATATGGACAAGTTCCAGTCCCAATCCAGAGAAGCCCTCTGCCAACCTGTCCTTCAAGGAGTGCGATGATCTGTTTAAGGAACTGGATAAAGCTCACGCCAAAATACGTCACGATGAAAAGGCCAAAAAGAAGCACAAGCTGGCCAGCAAGAAGCAGTCAGCAGAGGATCGTTCGCATGCCAAAAAGCAGCTGCCCAAACATCAGTCACGTCGCAATACCATTAGCGAGGAGCATCAAGAGGAGGCTGCACTGCCATCGAGCAGCAAGCGTCGCCACTCAGTGCATCCCTTCAAGGCACAGAGTCCGGAACGCGCAACCGAAACGGAACCCAGAACTGGTAGCAACAAGAAATCCAATGGCCGCAAACAGTCACGCAAAAGTGGAGCAGCTAAACAGGATTCAGTGGACTGCAACTCTAGTGAGCTGCCCAATCGCAGCCTGTCCACGCCCAGCACGGATTCGGAGTCAGCAAATCCTCTCGATGACATTGCCAAGTTTATAGAGGCAGGCGTAAAGCTGCTCGAGCGCGACTACAAACCGGAAGATGAGCAAAAGCAGGAGACAACAACGGCAACTGAAGAAGAGCTTGCACAGCGTGTGGCCAATTTGGAGACGCCTGGCACAACGCCTTCACCCTCACCCGCCGGCAGCACAGAGGATCTCTCATCAGGCGTGCGTCGCTCGCATCGCATCAAACAAAAACCGCAAGGCGCCAAATCCAGCATGGGACGTAACTCCATCAGCACACCTCAAACGCCCGCCATCAGCATGGAACAGCAGCTCGCCGAGCTGGCGCACATCGAGTCCATCAATGATCAATTTCTGCGCCAGGAGGGAATACAGAATTTCCAAACGCTGCGCGATAATTATTATCGTTGTGCCCGGCAGGTGAGCAAAGAGAATGCGGAAATGCAATGCGATTGCTTTGTGACGGGAGATGAGGAGTCGCTGGGTCAGTTGCGATGCTGCGGCGATGGTTGCATCAATCGCATGCTTATGATTGAATGTGGTCCACTGTGCACCAACGGAGATCGCTGCACAAATAAACGCTTCCAGCAGCATCAGGGTTGGCCCTGTCGCGTCTTTCGCACGGAGAAGAAGGGTTGCGGCATCACCGCAGAGCTGCAAATGCCGCCCGGTGAGTTCATCATGGAGTATGTGGGCGAGGTCATCGATAGCGAGGAGTTTGAGCGTCGCCAGCATTTGTATTCCGAGGATCGCAATCGTCATTATTATTTCATGGCACTGCGCGGCGAGGCCATCATTGATGCCACCTCCAAGGGCAACATCTCGCGGTATATCAATCACAGCTGTGATCCCAATGCGGAGACGCAAAAGTGGACAGTGAACGGGGAGCTGCGCATTGGTTTCTTCAGCGTGAAGCCCATATTGCCTGGCGAGGAGATCACCTTTGATTATCAATATCAGCGCTACGGACGCGATGCTCAACGCTGTTACTGCGAGTCAGCTAATTGTCGCGGCTGGATTGGCAATGAGCCGGATTCGGATGAGGGCGAGCAGCTGGACACGGATACCGAGAGTGAGATGGAGTTGGAGGAGCAGCAGCTGGAACAAGAGCATAAAACTAAAGCAACCAAGGGCAGCAAAGTGAAGAAACAATCCAAGTTGCCAACGGCACGCAAGCAGCGCAAGGAGCATCATCAGCAGCCCAAGGCCAAGGATCGTGAGTACAAAGCGGGACGCTGGCTGCGTCCTTCTGGCAGCGTGCGTCCTGCACGTAAGCCAGATCAGCTGGAGGATCCCGATGTGCTCGAACAATTGACGCTGCTCAGCGGCAGCGGTCTGAAGAATCAGCTGGACACGCTGCGTTTCTCGCGCTGCATGGTGCGTGCCAAGCTGCTGGAGAGTCGCCTCCAATTGCTGGGCGTGCTCACACGGGGCGAGCTGCCCTGTCGCCGTCTGTTCCTCGACTACCATGGATTGCGACTGCTGCACGCCTGGATCAGTGATAGCGGCAGCGAACAGCAGCTGCGTCTGGCCTTGCTCGAAGCACTCGAATCCTTGCCCATACCCAACAGGACCATGCTGAACGAGAGTCGTGTCTATCAGAGCGTGCAGCTCTGGAGCAATCAGTTGACTCCGACGCCAGAAACATCGGCAGATCCACCAGCCACACCCGACCCCGATGCAGAGTCGGAGGCAGTGCAGCAGCGCATCCAAGCGCTGCTGGCCAAATGGAATGGATTGCCCGAAATCTTTCGCATACCCAAACGCGAACGCATCGAACAGATGAAGGAGCACGAACGCGAAGCGGATCGCCAGCAACAGCTGGAGGAGAGCTACAGCGCCTCCGCCGTGCTGCCTAGTGATCGCTACAGGCAGGATCGTTTCAGACGCGACACCAGCAGTCGCTACGAGAAGACCAAGCCGCCGTCAAGGATGAGCGGCAATAATACCATCTGCACTATAACCTCACAGTCCAAGGAGTGGCACAGCAGCATGGAGAGCACCAGCGGTGGAAAGCCTGACAGCCGTCGCCGTTCCGAACTTGATCCGCGTCGCACTATATCAAAGGAACTACGACGCTCGCTGTTTGAGAGAAAGGTAAGTGGAAATGGAAACAGTACTCAATTAGACTAATCATGCCGACTTATGAATTTCAGGTTGCCCAGGACGAGGCCGAGAAGCGCGTGGGCAGCGAGGATTGGCGAGAGCATGAGCTGCGCTGCGAATACTTTGGCGCCGATCTGAATACCGATCCCAAGCTGCTGCCCTTCTCCCACAACATCGAGACGAACGAGTGGTTCAACAGCGATAATGTAAAAGTTCCTGCGCCACTGCGCTGCGGCGACGGCACGGAGCCAGCCTCGCCGGAATATGACGATGATGTGGAGTACAAGCTGCCAGCGAGCGTGGAGCCGTTGCCGCCCTCCTGGCACTGGAACCTCACACCCGACGGGGATATCTATTATTACAATTTGCGTGATCGAATTCCGCAGTGGGAACCACCGAATCCAGAGCAGCGACTGCAGAAGCTGATCGAAGATGAGCCGCCAAGGAAGCCAGAGGTGGATGATGTGGCCAATTCATTGGAACTGGTCAACATTGATATCGACTATGTGGGCAGCCTTAGTGCCAAATCCTTGAAGCAGTACATTGAGGTTAAGATTAAAGAGCGTCGCGAAATCCGACGCAGTCGCCTCGTCTCCATTCGTATGATAAGTCCGCGACGCGAGGAGGATCGCATCTACAATCAGCAGGAGTCGCGCAAGTACAAGGAGAACAAGGAGAAGATCAGACGCCGCAAGGAGATCTATCGTCGTACACGCAACGAAGCAATTCCTATTGAACCGCTGCCGGATTTACCCAGCGATGCACTGCCCATCCATAGCTATCTATACTCCTCCGATGAGGACACTATCAACGAATTCAGTGTGCTGCTGCCCGATATCCTAGTCGATGGCAATAAGTCTCTGCCGGAGGTATTGAATCCAAGTTGTTCCGTTGAAACGGAGACGCAGCCGAGCAATAAACGCAAACATGCCACCGGAGAGGGACACAAGAAGCATAGGGAGAGCAAGCGCAAAGCGTAAGGAACACAATTATTATCCCTTTGCTAAATGTATTAAATATACTTATATACTTTTCTATAGCACATCTGGACGCGATGCGAGTGAAAAGTTTCATTTTGAGATTTCCGGGCATGTGTCGGAGCTCTTGCGTCCCTATCGCCAGGATGCTTGTCTGTTTGGACGCCTTACAAGCGATGAGGATTACAAGTTCCTTACCAAGCGAGTGAGTATGAGATGCAATTATATTATACTCAAAAAGAAACTAATGCAATATCCTTGCAGCTGAGCCACCATATAACCACTAAGGAGCAACGCTACTGCGATATGACTGGCAATCCATTGGCCTGCACCGAGTCGGTGAAGCACAAGTCCTTTGAGTTTATCAAGCAATATATGCGCAAGAAAGGACCCGTCTACAGAAAACCAATCGATAGGTCCGACTAATTATAAATTAATGGACACAAAGTCATTTCCCTTCAAAGGGATTATAAATAATATATTAGATGCAATTTAAACTCTCGCAAGACATTACTTTAAGTGTGCGTAAAAGCAACTTAAGCCCTATTTTCAACTACATATTAAATGTATGAATTTTTTTTGTTTTATTTTGTGCCAAAAGAAATAAATCTTTTTGAAATGTATGCTATACTTTTATTTGGTTAGTCTGATATACTTGTATTTGCCAAGTCTCTATATAGTTTTATCTGTGCTTTAAAAGTCTTCACTTCAAATTTGTTTAAATGGGATCAAAAGAGAAAAACCAAGATTTATAAACTATTCTGATGTTATCCGCATAAACAAGTATTTTATTGATTGTTAACTATTTAATGCTAAACACAGTAACTAAAGATAAAACCCAATTGACATAGTTTCTGAATTAAAACCTTGCTTTTAGATTGCATTTCTCATTTCTACAAATTTCAAATGCACTTGCCTCACTGCCGCCCACAAAAACAATCGCGAGCGCTTGTCTCGTTTGCTCCACTATCACTAAAAATAGCAACAAAAGCACTCACACACACATAGCCACCGTAATGATCGCAATAATCAAGAGAGGTAGAGAGCGGGCGAGAGCGCAATCTGTCGCTCTCATTAAACAGGTTTGTACAACTCGCCAAACCTGATTTTCCACCCGTCGCAGAGAGATTGCAGACCGAGTCAGTTGTACCAAATTGCTGCTACGCTCAACACGTTTCGTGCGGAACGTTGTTTATTATTATTTTAACCCCATTTTTGGCTGTTTGTGTGCCTAAAAACGTGCAGCACATTTATTAAATCACAGGTGCGTACAAAGGTTTATCAAAAAACATCCAGCAAATCAAGTCAATTGCGTTTGTATATAAAATTTACAATTATTTTTTCTTTAGGCATTGCCATATCAGCGAGCACGTTTGAGAGAGAAGAGAGAGAGAGAGAGAGCGAAACGTGTGCAATCGGGAGAGAGGTAACAAAGAGCGGGAGAGTGAGAGGCCGAGCGCATAGGCGTAAACTGTTGCTGTGTGTGTGTGTGAGTGAGCGTGCCGAGGAACTGAGCAAATGTCTGACGTAAGTAGTACTAGTAGCAGTTGATCAATTTGTGGGGCAATACTTACATACTACTTGAACATGTAGACGAATTTGTTTGATCAGGTCTAACTGGAATAGCCTTAGAGTCCGTAACTATAAGCAGAAAAAACAGAGTGGTTTTATACTTTTAATTAGTAGTTAATTTAGGAACACGTTTTGATAACGCTTAAAATTAGTTATTATTTATTTACTATGTTTAAAAATACAATAAATCAGAAGCTTATATTAAGTTGAATGATAAACAGTGTTCCCTCGCAAACCACAACTTTTCGTTTTGGGGAGTTATATTTAATTTATGAAAGTTATATTTTACAAAACAGACCGTTGCATGATTTCTATAGTCTAATATCAAAGGGGGTCTCGAAAACATGTTAAAAAATATATTTTCAAAAATAAATAAAATATATTCCTATAGTATTCTAAATTCCAATTTCTGAGAGTTCTACATATTTATTGATAATATTTATTAATTTTTATTTATGAAAATTAACGATTTATTATTATAACCTACAGGACGAGAGCAGTCAGTACGGCGGTAGTGGCAGCTGTTCTCAACGTATACGCAACGTCCTGACCCTGGAGGAGCGCGTTGAGGTCATTCGGCAATATTATATTATGCCCATGTACAGCAAGATAGCCAAGAACTTCAACTGTAGCTGGGAGCAAATCAAGAGCATCATCTCCAATCGTGAACCCATTATGGATTTCTACGAGGCCACACGGCACAACTCCAAGCAACCCAATTCAAAGTTCGAGGAACTGCGCAGGCGCAAACTAAACTTTCTGGGCCACTGTCTGTACGAGTATATACAACGTGCCCAATACTATCTGCATGCGGATATTAACGAGGAGATAATACGCACCAAGGCGCTAGAGTTTCAGACCCTAATGGGTATCGATAACTTTATACCCAACAAGGTATGCTTGTATCTGAAGTAATCTCTCAATAGTTAGAGCAATTTGATTGCAAAGTTGATTTTCATAAGTGAAAGTCCTGATTCGAGTTCGTTAATTATTTTCATTAATGAAAGTAATATTTTCCTAAAAAAAAAGTTTACTAGAACTCAAATTAACTATTATAAAAGGCAAGACTATAAATATTACGAACTTTATAATTCAGTTTAGTTTTCGAGTTACTTCTGTACCAAAAACTGAACTTATAAATAACCCATTTTATTTATTACAGTCCTGGATCAATCACTTCAAGGCTGCCTACAACATAACGCTCTCGAATCGCCAGATTACATTGACCCGCAAGCCGCCACGTTCCCTGGATTTGCGTGACATCATGTCGTACTGTGGCAGGAACACTTCCGCATCGGACAGCAGCCCAAAGCCCACGGATGCACCGGATGCACCGGATGCATCGGATGCACCTGAACCAACAGAAGCGTCACCCAAAATACCGCCAGCTTTGCTCAATATACCGCCCGCATCGACACATGCACAGGTCTTGATATCGCCGGGCAAGCCAGTGGATATACGCTCATTGTATCGCACCAAGACGCGAGTGGCCACATCCACCTACAATCAGGCCATACTGGATGAGGTGCAGCTGCGACGCAAGCGCAAGATTAACTTCTTGGAAAAGGCGCTGTTTGAGTACATCTCGCGTTCGCAGTTCCATCACAAGAACAAGGGACGCCTCGATGTGGATCATTTGCGTGAGGTGGCCATTAATCTGCGTGACATACTCAAGATTGAGAACTTCTTTCCGGATCGCACGTGGTTCAATCACTTCAAGAGCCACTACAACTTTAGCTTCTCGCAGGGCGTGAATAACCGGAAGACGGCACGTCGTGTTCAGTTCTCGCTGGATCTGCGCGACATCGTCAGCTATTGCGGGCGGCATGAGCAGCGGGAACAGCCACTGGGCAGCGTTACGCTAACGCCCAAAAAACCAGCAATTAGCCGTATTATACATTACCCAACAGTGGAGCCGGAAACTGTTAGCAAGGAAACTGCCAGCAAGGAAACTATTCGAAGTTAATAATCCCGTAGAAGACGATGATGATTGTGTGGCCATCGAGGTGCCCACGGTACTGATTGAAATTAAAGATGATGATGATGAGCAGGATAAATCCGGTGTGACTGACAAGCGGAACGAACTGAAACTGATTGAAATCCTAGATGATGACGATGAGCAGATGGAGTCCAGTGCAGCCGACAAGCGTAGCGAACTCAAGCGACCGCTGGCAGAAACTACCATGAACAGCTTACCACTTAAGATACAAAAGATTGAATCCTTGAATCCGGGTGCCGGTCACTACTCGGAGGAGAGTTTGGATGACGAGCTGCCGCGTTGCGTTCAGAGCTACGAGGATGCCCTGCGACTGCTGAAGCCGCTCGAGGAGTTTGCGCTGCTGGAGGAGAACTATCGCGCCATCGGACTGCTCACCCAGCTGGAGAAGATCTTCGAAGGAGCGGCGCAGAATGGCAACGCTTGAATGTAGCGCATTTAAAGTCAATACCAACTAAACACTTTAACTAAGATTTAACCAAAAACTATAATGCTGATGTCGGCTTAGTTATATAAGATCATCTACATTATACTGTAATCTATATACTGTTTTGATGACTGCTTGATAGCCAAGAGTTAAATCAATATAAATATCAGTTAAATGTTATATATACTTAAGTTTCAAACTTAAGTTCATTTGTATTTGTGGTACAAGAATACTACAAGTTCAAATGTAGCTAAATTTGTCGCTCGGGAATTATTATTTCTAGAACTTTAAGTTGTCTAGAAGATTTGTCACTTTCCATGAACTTAACGCCTTAAATTTATCATTAATTCTAAGAGACTTCAAAAGCTGAGAGTTTTTTAAAAACTTTATAAATACATATTTCAAACCAAAGTTTTTTGAGCGTATTTTGCGGTTACAGTTTAGTTTCTAGTTTAGTTCTCAAGCACAGTACTACTAGCTGCTACTAGGAAACCCTGTGAATGGCTTTGTCCTTGCATTTTCAGTTCTCATAAAACTTATTTACATAGTGTATATTCAGTTGACTGCCAAGTAGATTAACTATTTAGTACCATCGATCACTATACCCCCAACCCATTCGATATAGCCATGTCCGTCTGTCTGTCCGTCCATCCGTCCATCCGTCCGTCCGTCCGTCTGTATGAACGTGCGTTTCTCAGAAACTACAAAAGCTAGAAACTATATACATGAAATATAAGTTCTCGTAGTGCCGGAACAATACAAGTTTTTCAATTTTTCGATATCTCGTACCGTTCAAAAATTATCGATAAATTTAGATTCTAGAATTTCAAAAATAAAATATTTTCAAAAGAGCATAAACTTTAAATGCATATTTAAAGTAGGGCATAAATAATTACCATAATGACTTTTGGGTAGACAATCGGTTCAGTTTTGCCAAAGTTATGGGAGTTTCCAGTCTTGGAAGGGTCATTTCATTTAAATAGGTAAATAACTATGAATGAACGGCTGGGTTCAGGGTATCTGCTAGTCGGGCACTCTCGACTAGAGCACTCTTACTGGTTTAATAGATGTTATGATTGATTACCAACAATTAAAGATTGAATGAAAATCAAAGGAAATGAAATACAGATATATATACCATATCTATATATTGCCATCGTGCGATTATAGCTACTGGGAATGTCATGTGACGTGGCCATGTGCTACATACGTTAAGGTGCAATGTGCACATGCTCAGGTTACATAATCCGGCGATGGCCCTTTACCACACAACGCTTCAAAATGAAACGTACAATCAGCGCTTAAACTTTACGTTCGCCCTGTAAAACTTTACGCGTCCTGGCCATTTGTAGATGCGAGCTGAAATGACCTGCAGCGTGCGTGGGGCGGGGCGGGGCGGGATGTGAGGGAGGGGTGGGGGTCGGTAAGTCGATTTGAAACGCAGGGAGCCAGCGAGCGAGTGAGCTAGCGAGCATTGAACGTGCGTGGAGCGTAGAGCGTGGAGCGCTGTAGGTGCTACATCAATTTCAGATGGCTAGAATAACCCGGCAGGCAGGCGGGCACTCAGCCAGCAGCATCCCAGCGAGGGACCTCGCTGTGGCTAGCCACACACACACACACACACACACACATACATATATAAGGTATATATATATACATAGATGGAGCTACGATTACACAGCGGTCCATATAGCTGGGAGCATTGCACAGACGTTGGTTGCCTTCCATCGTGTCCTCAGTTGAAAGTCGAAAGTTTCGTTTTACGCTTTTATTTTCATTTTTTGTGCCAACAGCTTGCGAGCAACCCTCCTCAGTAGCAGCGGCAGCAGCAGCAGGACTTTCATTTCAAGGATTTCCGACCGACGTCAGACGTCAACTGACGGCCTGACTATACTCGTTAAAAGGTAACGCAAAGAATTCGTAGCTATAGAAAACCCACTAGTGTAGCTTAGGTGCAAAGCGGGAAGCGGGAAGCGGGAAGGAACTCTGAAGGGAGTGGAACGGTGCACGTTGAACGGAGAACGGTACGAGGAGGAACAGAAGAAGCAACATCAATGCTACAGTGGCAACAACGTCTCTGGAGTCGTCTCAGGTTACTGCGCTCCCCACAATGAGAAATAAAAAATGAAAACCCACACTCACACAAAACTGAAGCCCCAGTGCGTTTAGAGTTTTAACATAAAACCCCGAGAGCCAAAACTGAACAGGACTTCAAGGCAATATAAGGGTGTAAAATGTGAAGCTTATGTATATATGTATGTGCATACATATAGAACATGTAGTGGTAGCTACAAATATATATGCGAGTCTTAGCCAGCTGTCGGGGATTATCGCGTCAGCATTTGGAAAAAGGGTGGTTGCCTTTCAGACAAAAGATCAGCTTGAATAAGATATTAAATCTATAGTCATTTATTTTATACAGTGATAAGTATCTTGGAGATACCTTTTAAATTGGCATTTCCTGTACAGTATACGAAACAGTGAAGCAAACGTTAGCTATAACAAAGTGACTCACATTTCCAAGTCATTATCTGATTTAGTTTTGAAACTTTTTTACATACACTCATGTTATATACTTTGACTTAGTCATCTTGCACAATGAGCGCTACGTAGCTTAAAGATACATTTGACTTAAGATGCACCCACACTAAAAATTCTCTGATATAATAATAATGCTTTAAAACGTCAACTGGTTTTTGGTTTATAGAAACCTGACTCATATTTGTTAGCTGATATATTTGTTAATGATTCTACGACCTGAAAAAGAGTATGTTAAAAACATTTAGCTTAAAATACCAACTGTTCCTTTTACTGATCCCAAAATAAATGTACAAAATAAAGCCATGACATAATATTATACCAATAGAAATCACGTTATAAATCTAACTGCCTTTTATATATACATATTTTCAATCTAGTATATATCCTACGCAAAATAAATCAATGACAATATTATTTCCCACGAAATCAGCCAAATATCATTAACTGGTTTTTCGTATATAGCATGTACATATATATAAAGCTGACTCATGTTTCCAACATTCAAGTTATTATCTGATTTCCTTTTCAATAGCTTGTATATATGCTCTAGCTGCTATTTATAATATGTACATACTTATTTGGTTCGCCTGTGTGTGTGTGTATGTGTATATATAATGATATCGATTCTTTCAAAAGGCCGCCCATCTATAAACATAAATCTCTTGACGTTGCTCTCGGCTCAAGCAAAGTGGAAGCAAATACGGACCCCATGCACCAAAAATTATATCAGCATTTGAAATCGCTCATGCCATGCCATAATCGATGGCATTGTATAACGACAGAAAAAAATTAAAATTGAATAGAGCCAAAAACAGTAAAGTCGAATCGGAATCCGAATCTAAGCCCGAACCTGAACACCCCGTCCCCCAAGTCAGACCAGAGCAGAGCTGAGCAGAGGCAGCGAGGTTATCGTGCAAAGACGACTATACGAGTACGTATATGTAGATATAGATACAGCAAGCGATGCTCAGATACATACAGAACACAGAAAATACATGAGAGACGGGTGGAAGAGAGGCGGTCGATTGCTGACGGGTGACTGGCGGGTCGATGTCGAAACGAGTCTGAAACGGAATCTGAGACTCTAAATCTGAAACTCGGAGTCTGTAGTGTGTAGCCTCGCAATCGACATCTCTGCGGCGCTGCCCCGCCACTCGGTTGTTACTTCTTAAGTATTTGGGTTGTCGGCCCAGCATAAGCCTCTTGGGTTTTGAAAAGTAAACTAACTACGCTACATATATGCATGTATATCGATGATGTTGTTGTTGTCGTTGTTGTTGTTGTCGTTGTTGGCATTGCTTCAATTCCATGGGCATCGTTGAATACTCAGACCGATGATGGGCACTTGAACATCACAGTTTCAGTCCATCAGCTCTCGCAACTGGCTTAGACTCTAGAGGGGACGTAATGCAGCGCTGCTGTCCTCCGCCCTTCTCCAGCAGCTACAGCTTCAGAGTTTTGCTGCTGATGCCAGGGAATGATGATGATGCTTTTCAGCTTTCAGTCATGCGCTTGCTGGAGCCCGAGCTTGAGTCCGACCCGCATATTCGGGATTCGTTCGGTTCGGTATGCTCGTTCTGCTGGCACAGCGCTTCGATAGATGCTAATCTATCTTTATTGTACAAAGATGTCGAGAGGATGTGCATGCCAACTGGGAAATGGGAATGGGAACGGGAACGGGAATGCCAGAATGAGCAACTTTAGGTACTGGCAGTGGACTGAGAGGGGGCCACATAAGATGGTATGACCGTCGACAGTCAGTTGTTCAGTTGTTCTGACTCTTTTCGGGGGCTGCTATAAATATAAATGGTATTTGGGCATTCGTATGTATTAGATTTCACTTGGGTTCGATTTTGGCGTGAGCTTCATATTTGTACTACATTTTAGGGAAGCATTAACGTATATACATACATACATACATATATATATATACATATATAAACACATACATATTTGTAGAAAGCTATTATATGTGCATTGTGGTTGACTGTTTGGTGTCAGATTGCCCTTAACTCAGTGGTACAGTTGAGTATACAACTATTAAGTAGCATTGTATTTAAAGTATATTTTAATGACAACTCGAATTTCTGTTCCTTGCTGTTCTACCAAAACTGAACCGATTTTAATTTCAAAGGCACTGTATTAATTTTACATTTAACATTTAAACACTACAATTTTTCATATTTTCTATCAAAAGTCTTGATATATGTAGTTTCCAGTCCCTAGGAATCCCCTCATCAGACTACAAACTCACATAACTTTGCCAAAACTAAACCGTCATTTTGTTCATGGTTTTTCATCTTTAATGATTCTACATTCACAGTTCATGATTAAAAGTTGGAGATGAGAAGTCCCAAGTCCCGAAAAATAGCCATCCATGACTTCAAACTGCCATAACTTCGCCAAAACTTCACCGATTTGAACTTCCGAAGTCATTTTGTTCATGTTTTGTCATCTTTAATGATTCTACATTCAAAGTTGAAAAACTACCAAAAATCGGATTTCTTGTCAAAAATCATGATAAAAAGTTGGAGATGAGAAGTCCCAAGTCCCGAAAAACGGCCATCCCTGACTTCAAATTGCCATAACTTCGACAAAACTCAACCGATTTTAACTTCCGAGGTCATTGTGTTCATGGTTTGTCATCTATTAATGATTCTACATTCAAAGTTGAAAAACTACCAAAAATTGGATTTATTGTCAAAAATCATGATAAAAAGTTGGAGATGAGAAGTCCCAAGTCCCAAAAAACGGCCTTCCCTGACTTCAAATTGCCATAACTTCGCCAAAACTCAACCGATTTTCACTTCCGAGGTCATTTTGTTCATGGTTTTTCATTTTTTATGATTCTACATTCAAAGTTGAAAAACTACCAAAAATTGGATTTCTTGTCAAAAATCATGATGAAAGATGAGAAGTCCCAAGTCCGAAAAAACGGCCATCCCTGACTTCAAACTGCCATAACTTCACCAAAACTTCACCGATTTTAACTTCCGAAGTCATTTTGTTCATGGTTTGTCATCTTTAATGATTCTAGATTCAAAGTTGAAAAACTACCAAAAATTGGATTTATTGTCAAACTCATGATTAAAAGTTGAAGATGAGAAGTCTCAAGTTCCGAAAAACGGCCATCCCTGACTTCAAATTGCCATAACTTCGCCAAAACTCAACCGATTGTAACTTCCGAGGTCATTTTGCTCATGGTTTGTCGTCTTTAATGATTCTACATTCATAGTTGAAAAACTACCAAAAATCGGATTTCTTGTCAAAAATCATGATAAAAAGTTGGAGATGAGAAGTCCCAAGTCCCAAAAAGCAGCCTTCCCGGACTTCAAATTGCCATAACTTCGTCAAAACTCAACCGATTTTAACTTCCGAGGTCATTTTGTTCATGGTTTGTCATCTTTAATGATTCTACATTCAAAGTTATAAAAACTACCAAAAATCGGATTTCTTGTCAAGAATCATGATTAAAAGTTGAAGATGAGAAGTCCCAAGTCCCAAAAAACTGCCTTCACTGACTTCAATTTGCCATAACTTCGCCAAAACTCAACCGATTTTAACTTCCGAGGTCATTTTGTTCATGGTTTGTCGTCTTTAATGATTCTACATTCAAAGTTGAAAAACTACCAAATATCGGATTTCTTGTCAAAAATCATGATAAAAAGTTGGAGATGAGAAGTCCCAAGTCCCAAAAAACAGCCTTCCCGGACTTCAAATTGCCATAACTTCGTCAAAACTCAACCGATTTTAACTTCCGATGTCATTTTGTTCATGGTTTGTCATCTTTAATGATTCTACATTCAAAGTTCAAAAACTGCCAAAAATCGGATTTCTTGTCAAAAATCATGATAAAAAGTTGGAGATGAGAAGTCCCAAAAAACTGCCTTCCCTGACTTCAATTTGCCATAACTTCGCCAAAACTCAACCGATTTTAACTTCCGAGGTCATTTTGTTCATGGTTTGTCATCTTTAATGATTCTACATTCAAAGTTGAAAAACTACCAAAAATCGGATTTCTTGTCAAAAGTCATGATAAAAAGTTGGAGATGAGAAGTCCCAAGTCCCAAAAAACAGCCTTCCCTGACTTCAATTTGCCATAACTTCGCCAAAACTCAACCGATTTTAACTTCCGAGGTCATTTTGTTCATGGTTTGTCATCTTTAATGATTCTACATTCAAAGTTGAAAAACTACCAAAAATCGGATTTCTTGTCAAAAATCATGATAAAAAGTTGGAGATGAGAAGTCCCAAGTCCCAAAAAACAGCCTTCCCTGACTTCAATTTGCCATAACTTCGCCAAAACTCAACCGATTTTAACTTCCGAGGTCATTTTGTTCATGGTTTGTCATCTTTAATGATTCTACATTCAAAGTTCAAAAACTACCAAAAATTGGATTTCTTGTCAAAAGTCATGATAAAAAGTTGGAGATGAGAAGTCCCAAGTCCCAAAAAACTGCCTTCCCTGACTTCAATTTGCCATAACTTCGCCAAAACTCAACCGATTTTAACTTCCGAGGTCATTTTGTTAATGGTTTGTCATCTTTAATGATTCTACATTCAAAGTTGAAAAACTACCAAATATCGGATTTCTTGTCAAAAATCATGATAAAAAGTTGGAGATGAGAAGTCCCAAGTCCCAAAAAACAGCCTTCCCGGACTTCAAATTGCCATAACTTCGTCAAAACTCAACCGATTTTAACTTCCGAGGTCATTTTGTTCATGGTTTTTCATCACTAATGATTCTACATTCAAAGTTGAAAAACTACCAAAAATTGGATTTATTGTCAAAAATGATGAAGATGAGAAGTATGAAAGACGGCCTTCCCTGACTTCAAATTGCCATAACTTGGCCAAAACTCAACCGATAGTAACTTCCGAGGTCATTTTGTTCATGGTTTTTCATCATTAATGATTCTACATTGCAAGTTGAGAAACTACCAAAAATTGGATTTATTGTCAAAAATGATGAAGATGAGAAGTATGAAAGACGGCCATCCCTGACTTCAAACTGCCATAACTTCGCCAAAACTTCACCGATTTTAACTTCCAAAGTCATTTTGTTCATGTTTTGTCATCTTTAATGATTCTACATTCAAAGTTGAAAAACTACCAAAAATCGGATTTCTTGTCAAAAATCATGATAAAATGTTGGAGATGAGAAGTCCCAAGTCCCAAAAAACAGCCTTCCCTGACTTCAAATTCACATAACTTCGCCAAAACTCAACCCATTTTAACTTCCAAGGTCATTTTATTCATGGTTTCTCATCTTTAATGATTATACATTCAAAGTAGAAAAAGTACAAAAAAACGGATTTCTTGTCAAAAATCATGATACAAAGTTGGAGATGAGACGTCCCAAGTTCCTAAAAGTACACTTCCAAGACTTCCAACAGCTACAACTTTGCCAAAACTGAACCGATTTCCAACCCCAAAGGCATTTTGAACATGGTTTGACCTCTTTAATAGTTCAACATTCAAAGTTGACAATCTAATTTTTTTCAGATTTCTTGTCAAAAATCATAATATCAATGTAATGTCTCCAGTCCTTCTATGTATTAAAAATCTCACACATTAATAACAAGTAAAGCGCATAGGCAAGTCGTATATGCCTAACAAAAACAGAAAGGATCAGCATAATTCAACCATAATCTCCAGATCGGGTTTTTCAATGATCAGACTTACTACACGTTCTACTTATGTATATTTGTGTTTTTTTTTCGGAATTCAGTTTTCCAGTTCCAGTTTTCCAGCTAATGGCAATCGAATCGAAGCAGCGACAAAACGACGGGGCAAACAAAATCGAATGGCAAAAACGCCAGAGAATACAACACGAGAGATATAAAGCCCAGATATGGAAATGGCAATAAACTCGTAGCAGCGTAGGAGACGGGGGAATTGGGATTACTAACTGACGCTGGCTGCGACGCCGGCAGCGGACGTAGTGAAGCCAACGAGGGCACTGGCATCAGCATTGGCATCGCCGCCAGCACCGACATAGAAGAAGAAGAAGAAGCAAAACGGCGCAAAGGAAATTACTAGGAAAAATTCAGGTCCCTATGGTGCTTTTGGGTGCGACAGGCAGCGCATAGAATAGCTACGAATATAGACACACACAAACACTAACGAATATATATATATATATATATATGTATAAAGTGAGCTACAGGGCTTTACATATAGATTATGCGAGAGCAAGATGCAGAGATACGAGAGTCGAGAGTTGAGATACCTTCAACTAGCATTTCAGCGGCAAGGGCAAAAATCCCGGACATAATCAAAAACACAAAAGGTAATGGAAAACTACTATCGGCACGAGGTTGCTATGCTAGAGGGATATGGCATCTGTGAAAAGGGACAACGTTTCGAGAACATTCAGACGTTTTAGTGAGAAGGGTTGCGGTGTGCGGCGGGGACTTTGGTTCGATATAAAACATGACCATAATAAATTCTTTTACTAAATCCCCGCTCTGTAGAAAAAGGTCATAATAGATGAGCTTTTGTCAAGGCGTCCAGCAGTATGTGTGTGGGAGTCACCTATATGTGTATATATGTATATATGAGTGTGAGTGTGTGTGTATGTTTTATCCTAGTCGTAATCATTCGGTTTTCGTGCAAAACGCAAAAGGAAAGGTCATTTTCTTCGCTCGTTTGCTCAGCTCGTTTTCGAAAGGTTGCCAAAGGGCTTACAGCTCCCGTTACCTACCCCGCCCTCCCCCCAAACGCTCCTCCCCCTCCTCCCTACTTCACCCATCCGCAGCAAACAACCCAAAAGCATTTGAAAAGTTTTTGCTGGTCAGTCGATAGCTGCAGCAAAATATAATGTATATTAATGTCGAGTCATCGTCGTCAACTCAGGAAACTTAAAGCGTAACTCGAACCCAGCATCTGAAACCACCCACCGCTGGATGCTGTGTGGTTTTCTACCTTTTGCTAATACTTTCGGCACAAGCGTTTATGTACATATAAATAAACTTACGAGCATATCTATATATATATATATAAATATATATATTTATATGTGTATTTTTCAACCACCAAAACAACACAATCCAATTCAATCCAATCGAATCGAACCGAGCTAGGAACCGAACCCAAACTGTGAGCAATACCCATTTGCTATTTCTTTGCTCAGCTCAGCTCTAAGATGCTCATATTAAAACTAATCCATCAAATTGCTTTAGGCGACCCACAACTACAACGATAATGGGTTTAACTACAACACGTTTATAGTTTATAATGTTGTTGTTGTTGTTGTTGTATCTGCTGCTTCTGCTTTGATGGTTGCTGCCTTTCTTGTTATTCGTGCAAACGAACCCGAACCCGGGCAAGAGCAGAGCAATACTTCAAGTTACAGATATACACACGTCGCAGTGGTATCAACTTCTCAGCATCTTTCAGATAGCTCCATGTGTGCACGAGGCTTGTACTTATAAGTCAATGTATATGTATTCATGTATGTGTATATGTATATGTATATATGTATTTGTGTGAATTGGAAAAGATGTTGGCGTAGAATGGATTTTTCTGTGTGTATACACATATATGGAGGAAATACATATATACATATATATTATTATGCATATAGAGCTCATATTGAAGTTGCTTTGGCATTTGGTTAACGGATATGTATAAAATATAATGACCTGGGAACCAAACAACAGATACATTTGTATCTTTTCTAGCTCACGACTGATTGAAGACGCATTATGTGGGTAGCATTCGAATACGGAGTACTCGTATATCTTATGGAAACTTGTTTAATTTGCCATGATGTCGAACCAAAAAACTTATATATATATACATATATACTAAATATATTATTTATCGCACTATATTTGCCAAGCATATTGTAAAAAGGCATTGGGTTGAACCAAAAAGATGTGCTAATTGCTTAAGATCTATGCGAATGAGCACAATATTATGCAAAAATGTTTACCTAGACAGAAGCTGAGTATAGTTTTTATTTGAGTTTAATAACACTAATTGTCTATAGTTTTCCATTTTTTGGTAATACGCAAAACAGCTGAGTTACCTGAGATCAGTAATATAGTTATATATGTAGGGTAAGCAATATAATAATCTTAAGACACTAGGCGAGGATAGTTCTTCATTTTGAGATACCTGAGATCATTTAAGTATTCGGATCTATATTTAGGATAAGCTATCTTTTAAAGTAAACATGATATCATACAAAATATAAACCTTGAGAACATCACGTATAGGTGGGTGGATTTTGGAATAACACGCAGTACACCTGAGTTACCTGAGATCAGTAAAAGATTAGGGATCATATAATATATGTATAATCCTATACTACAAACTTAGCTAGGAAAATCAACAGATGTCCTAAGTACACACAAATGACGCATACTGTAAAAAAAGCGATTGCTAAAAACGTATAATACCCTAAAATGGCAATGCTTCAAAAATTGTGTATATGGTTATGCTATTCATAAAAAACATTTTCCATGTACATACACATATACGGATTATATTATACATATCGAAATAAGTATGCACACACACACACACACACACACACACACACACCACACACAGATATATACAGTCTGCGTATACAGACAAACACACCCTATATCATAAAATAGAGAAAAATATACACGAGTGTCGGGCGCTACGTCTCTATATGCCATTGAAATCCCATCAGAGCAAACCGAACCCGAACCTGGGCCCGAAGTGAGACGGGACGGGACGGGATGCGAAGAAAAGCTCTAGCCCCCTAAAATAAACAGTCTTACGGTAGCGCTGTGGTTTGGGGGCACACACAGCCAAAAGGGCCCAGCAACAACAACAACAACAATGAAAAACACCCCAAACATCGGATGAACATCGGGTTTTGCCTGACTGTCAGACTGACTGACAGACAGACAGTGCGCCCTTGTCTCTGCTGCTGCTGCTGCTGCTATATTTGCTTTGCACGTCTGACGCCAGCAGCGACGTCGATGTCGATGTCGACGTCAGCGTCAAGAGGTATGCTCAGACCGTCCTTGCCGCATGCCACTGCCACCGTTTCCTTGCCCTGCCATCAGCCGCAGTTGCCCATCGCTTGGCTTGGCTGGTTTTTGGTTTGGCCAGGGCTTGTTTGGGATTAAATATTTCCTATAGATGGGAAAAACGAGTCGGTCGGGTCGTTCGTCGAGTCGCTTGGCGATGTTGTCGCTAGTTTCGTATATTTCACTTTGTGCTGAACGTTCGTCCGCAGCGGTTCTCACAGCGCGACAACAACGACGAATTTGTACATTCCACTCCGTTAATATGATTTGTTCGGCTTTGCGTTAGTTGTACGATTATATAGCATAGCAGCCAACAACAAATATATATATACATACGATTACGATTACGAGTTAATATCAAATATCAAGTTGAACGCGCGACTCATTCATTCATTCAAGAAACGCATGTTTTGAAGGCGGCATTAAGCGCTTTTAAAGTGAGTACCACGGTGCGAATGTGTAATGTGGCCGATGTAAACAAACGGGGTCTTGAGATTCTGCCGCTGCTTCGGCCGCTGTCACTGTTGTTATGTTTGTGTGCAATTAAAAAAGCGACGAGGCGCGACGGCTGCGTCGCTGCGCTGCCAGCGGCATTTGCATGCCACACGCGGCAGTGGGCATGCGGCAGGCAGCAGCAAGTGTCCGTTAGTTAAAAATGTTTTGTTTTTCTTTCGATGCTGTTAGACGGCGCGTCGGCAGCGATTTGTTTTGGTTTTCATTTTGTGGGGCGTTGATTGTTTTGATTTTATTTCGCGCTTTTTGGCCGCGTTTAAAGTGCATCATCACTGATAAGAGGACATTGACTTCGATAGCTGTTGCTGTCGAAACTTGCAACTGATAAGAATTAGTTTTGGAGTGCATGTGCATACGAAAAGCAAGGAAACTTTTAAGTGAAACAGTGTATCATCAAAAAAAGAACTTTCTGAATTTAAGTTTATTTTTAAAAGTGTTGCAAATAAGCAAATAATTTTAAAAAATTTGAATTGTTGTCTTCAATAAAATGTGTATTTTATTGGAATATTTAGTGAATTTAAAGTTACGAACTTAACTTCTACAAGTTTTTATTTGAGTTTCATAAAAAACCTTTCAATATTGAACACACAACAACTTCAATTGATGCTGTAATAAGATATAATGCTGCTTAATACCGTTACTCTAGCCGTATAATAATAAGAACTCTAACCATAAATATTATCCTCTTCTGCACATTACAATACCCATGAGCTAGTTTCATATATAAACGACGCAATTTCAACGAATTGCCCAAAAAGGTCAAATCCAAGTCACCTTGAACCACCGTGGAATACATGAGTAACACACACGACATAAATATAAGACTACCTAAGCATGACGAGAATCTATCTAAAAAAAATTACCTGACTTATGGACAAAAACACAAAAAAAAGAACAAATCTCTGACTCACAATCATATATCAGGCAGAACTGGAACTGAATTGGGAATTGGAATGTTAGGGTTTGGAATACTTAAAGCGGCAAAGACAAGAGGGCCGAAATATGCGAGAGCTAGTCAAACAATGGGCAAAAGATGTAGTTTATGTAGAGATACAGAGATACGGAGATACAAAAGATACGTAGCAACAAAAGGGAAACCAAACCCGAAAGAACTGAACTGTCGCTGAGCATGGGAATGAGACTGAGACGGAGACCAAGGCTGGAGGCTGCCATGTCATGATGATAATGATGACGATGCACGAAAATTTCACGAAGTCGCAATACCCCAGCCGAAATCGGCAGCCAGAGCAGCCGGAGCCGTAAGTAAGTAGTAGGCAACCATTATTTAGGGTGAGTGAGGAGGACTTAGGGCGCAGAGCAAGGAGCGACATCTCGAGGCGATTAAGATAAAGTGCCAATCGATATAAGGGAAAGAAAGGCAGGCGAGCAAACAGAGCAGAACGATGCGGAGCGAAGATGCGATGAGATGAGATGAGCTCAACTGAACTAAGGCAGAGCAGAACAGAGCAAGTTTTATTCGTAATACATCACAAACATCCACAGCCACAGCTCGAGAGCCCGGGCTGGGTGTAAGTATATAGCCTCCGCGACGACATAAAATGAAATATAAAACCATTTATAAAGCAAGTCAGTCAGGGGAGATTTGAATTGGAATTGATGGTGTAGTGCACTCGACTTGCGAGTGTGTGTGTGTATGTGTGTGTGTGTGTATGTCTTGTTCTTGCCACACGAAGCATAGACGAAGCTGAAAAGCTGCTTCGTTCGTTTTGTGTCAAGGTGTGCGTATCTTAAAGATGCGTTGTGGAAGGGTTTTCTTTGTTTTTTGAACTAGAAAACTTTTTGCTGCCAACTAAGTTTCCGGCACACGAAAAAGTTGATGCCAAAAGCGAATTGAAAACAGCTGCAACAGGGAACTACCCCTAAGCTGGTTGACAGCGAGGCAGCAAAGACTGCAAGATAAAACCCAATTCCGTAAATCCAGCTAATGACCTGCTGCTGTTTTTTATTTTACTTTTGAGCATTGGGGGTAAAGAACCGAAACCGAATCTGAAACGGAAACTCGACTCGTATTGATTCGTATGGCAAAAATCTATGCGACCGACTTTTCTAGAGAAAACGGACATTGTTGCATGTATTAAGTCATCTTACATCAATCTAGAAAAGACCGGCTCTCTGTGACTCAGGCAGGTGGGTTGTACGGGGGCAATTCTACACTGGCAAAAACTGAGTTCGATTTTTATATAAATAAGAAATTATCTTTAAAAATTGTAAAAAGGTTTAATTGATTATATTCTTGATTTGTATACCCTTAATGTATTTCTGTTTCCCATAATCTGATGTAAATTTGAAAATCTCTTCTTTTTTTGAGTGTATCTGACTCAGCAGAGTATTACCCTCGATCTTGGGGAGGAGGCCAAGTCGTTCACTTTAGTCAAGTGCTGCTGCTGCTGCTGCCTCTAGCAACAGCAGCAGCTACATACATATCTCTGTATTTGTAGCATTAGCTATAGCTGTATGTGTGTAAGTGTGTGTGTGAGCTCTCCGATATGGGTATGGGCGCTTGGGTGCTCCCGTAATGGAGTGTTCGACGTACGACTGGTTCTGGTTTTGGGGGGCTGCGGACTGGGACTGGGACTGAGACTGGGACTGGAAAACGTATCGATTTCTGAAGGCGTACGCATCGCTGGCTGAGCAGCGGCTTCAAATTTATCAACAGTTTTATGACTCTATATGTGTTCATGTATCTGTGCGTAACTGTGTGTGAGAGATGTTTTGTATGGTGCGCTCGTATCTCTATCTTATGGTCGTATTGCTCTTATATATTCAAACTTTCTGAAGTATCTGTGCGCCTGTATGTGTGTGTGTGTGTGTGTGTGTGTGTGTATGTGCGTGCAGATGGTATTTTTCCAAAACAGCGAGGTCGCAGCTATTATAAATACAGATGCATGCATTGTACTACATACAATACATATAGAAATAATCGTTCAATATAATGCGTCATCTGTTGGACCCTACTTGTATGTCTTAATAATTGCTCATATATTTCCATATAATTTCATGGGTGTTTTTTGTCCTTTTTGCGGTTTTTGAAATTTAATTGGAATTGAATCATACAGAAATTTCAATAAAAAGTACCCGATATTCGTAATTGAATCAACAATCAAGGCTTATTCATTTATAATATTTAAACGTTACTTTCTCGACAAATAATCAAACGTACCAGTTTCATTTAAATTCAGTACGGAGTTGTTTGTTCACAATAATAATACTATTTTTTATTAGTGGCAACTCTGCTGCTATGGTAGCAACTCTGCTGCTACTTAAGCAAAGAGTTCCGCGCCAAAACTTTTTCACTTTTTGATGTTGATTAAGCAAAAAAACTTTTATTGCACAACTTTGTGTTCTCCTAAGTTCTTAACTTTCTGAAGGTTTGTTTCTCGCTCCAAGCTTTAAGTTGATTGTACTTTTGCTATTTTACCGTTATTTTTTTAGCGACATTTATATGTACATGCATATGTACATCACTCACGTATGTATGCATATATGTATGCAGCATCATTCAGCATCATTTATCACACTTTATACCTAATCACAGTGAATTAATTAATAAATTCGCGCACTTTTCACTTAATTGCAACCTGAACAATTTTCATCGCATTGCAAACACCTGTGGTTGAAAGTGAGAGCGTTGCCAGACTGTTTAAAGCCGCGCCGAATTTTAAAGCGAAAAGAAATCAAAGCAAAACAAAACAGAATCAAAAACAGACATAAATTTAAAATATAGCAATTTACATGTTTATAAGCAAAACTAATCATTTTTAATTTTATCTACTCTTTGCAGCTGTTGATTTATTATTTTATTTACTGATTGGTTTTGGCGGGCTTTTTGCAACGCCAAAAACGAAGATATTTACAAAATTCGGGGCGTAAACAATTTACCCGGAATGCCGACGATACGGCGCTGCTGCATCATCGGATGCCTCTCCAATTCCAGGCAACATCCGAGCATGCAGTTCTTTGCATTTCCTCGCCCCGACAATCCGTTCCACAAGCTGTGGAAGGAGGCGTGCCACGCCTCGCTGCGTAGGATCATTCCCTTCAAGAAACCGGTGGTCTGTGCCCTACACTTTGATCCCAGTGTGCTGGGTGGACGACGGCTGCAGTCGAATGCGCTGCCAACACTACGTTTGGAGGTGCCTTCGAATCTAGAGGCAGTGGAGCAGCAGGCAATGGTGGAAGAGATCGAGCGGAGTCGCAAGTGCGCCTACATCAATGCCGTGGTCTACGAGTGGCTGGTGCGGGCCAATATCAATCCGCAGCTGCGTGGCAGCATCACCCATGGCATGATCAAGGATAAGGCGGAGAATGCTCGCCAGGTGATTGGTAGCACATCCTTTATAGCGGATAATCGCTGGTTGAATCGGTTTCGGGAGACGCATCTGCAGGGATTTGCACAGAAGCTGGCCAGCAATCAGCTTAAATCCATGGGCACATCCTTGTGGATACCGGATATTGTGCAGGATCTGCAGCAATTGTTTCCGCCGGCCAGTGCGGAGCGGGTGGCCAAGCTGGAGGAGATGCCGGAGCAGTATATGAACTATATGCAGCAGTATGGCGAATATGAGGAGGATGACGACAGCATGGATAAGGAGCAATCCTATCAGGAGCAACAGCAGCAGCAGCATTATGCCCTGCAGCAGCAACAACAAATGCAGCAGCAGCAACAACAGCAACATCCATTGAATCCCGCCTGGCCACCTTTTGCGACTCATCCTCATCCTCACGGGCATCCGCCTCCACATCCTCATGCCCATCCCCATCCCGGCTTTAACAGCTTTAATGACTTCTACTTTGAGCGCCATCATCAACAATTGCAGCAGCAACTCCAACAACAGCAACAACAACAGTTGCAGGCCCAGTTCCCACCATCAGGAGCAGCACTGACGCCACCGCAGCCACCACGTGAACCCTTCCAGCCACAGCTGCCACCCAATCAGCCCCAGCAGCGCCTCAGCCCCTTTCAGCCCGTGCAGCTGGCCAAGCGTCCCAAGCTGGAATCCCCTGTCGTCGATAATGAAGTCCAGGAGATCAATGACTCTGCAGCCGCACGTGAATCACTGCTGCCCCTAGCTGAATCCACAGTGATTATAGCACAGCGCAGCCCGAGTCCTAGTCCTAATCCCCATCCCAAGGAGCAGAACAACAATAGCAATGGCGGACGCGATAGCACCAGCAGCAAGGAGAATGCGCCCAAAATGATTGACTGCATCAGTGGCAACTCCACGCCGGTCCATTCTGTCAAGGGCTGCAGTCCGCCCGCCGGTCCCGCTCCCTCATCCGCGCCTGCATCACCCAAGAAGCTGATGAGCAATGGCGGCAGCAGCAGTTCCGGCAGCCAAACAAATGGACACACCTCACCGGAACCGGAAGCGGAGTCGAGCACCTTGGCCAATGTGCTCAAGGAACTGGATAGCTATACCCAAGCCTTGGAGTACTTGAAACCGCTGGAGGATTTTGTGCTCTTCAAGGAGAACTTCCGTGCCATTGGACTCCTCTCCCAGTTGGAGCTGGTGCTGAAAAGGGGCGATAAAGCCACCCTTATAGAGGGTTCCTAAGGGGAAGGGCGCTGCGGGAAATAGGAGTCTCCACAATTGACAAAAACACACTTAATATAACACAAATGTGATGAACAGTGAATATATATAATCTTTAATTTTAATTTAGCCAACTACTGAAAATAGTATTATTAATTTGTGTCTTTCCATAAGTTGAATTAAGTAACATTTAATTTTTAAGGCAGGCAGCTGAAGGATCTGTGGCCATTTGTATTAAACCAAGCGATATTCAATGAAATGATGAAATAAAAATGTTTAATTTATTTAAAAACCAAAAATGTTAAGTGTATTTTCTATATGTATTTATTTTTAATAGTTCATTTGTATTATTTTGCTTAGCTATTTAAAATATTTATATAACATCTGAATTCGAAAATGCCGCCTTCTAGACAGAATTTTACTACCCTCTACAAGAGTATAAGGAACCGTTTTTATTTTCGATTTCGAAAAAAACGGTAAATTCGAGCAAGAATGTCTGGCAACGCCATTTGCAGCTACCCATCGACTACAGCACTGCTGCGTTTCACTGTGACTGCCATTTAGTGGGTGAAATGATAAACAAAACAGAAGCAGCAAAATAAATAAGCAGATTTTTGCAAATTGACGAAAAACTATTATTACAACAGATGTCACTCCTTGAGCAATATGAGCAGCAGTATGCAGCACTAATTGCTGAAATAACTGCACACATTGGACGACTTCAGCAAAATGCCAGTAAGTTAAATAAATAAATAAAAAATTGTAACATATTTTTAAGAAAATGGTTCAATGGGTATTATGACATTGTGGAACAGTATGTAACAGAAAGCATCTCCGACCCTATAAATTATATATATTCTTGATCAGCATCGATAGCCGAGTCTTTTTCAATTTATCGATAGCACGCCCCAATATATCGATAAATATCGATTTTTTAAATTTGAATGTACGTTCTTGTATAGCACACATAGCTAAATATATACCAGTTATTTGACCGCTAGATAATTTGTATATTTACACATGTAATGTCATTTATATACCCTACAAACTTCATGACGATCAGACAAGAAACAAAGAAGTTATTTAAGATTTAAGTTAGCACCGAAATTGCCTATAAATGAAAGTAAAAGCTAGGTTCAGGGTATCTCCTAGTCGGTCACTCTCGACAACGACACTCACTCGGATACTTAGGTGCAATTTTAATAACCTGCCACCCACTTTGCAGGCGAACGCACTGAATTGTGCAACAAAATCGATGGCAGCCTGTCGGAGGCACAGGAGCTGCTGGAACAGATGGGTCTAGAGGTGCGCGAGTTGAATTCCACACAACGCAGCAGCTTCAATGGGAAACTGCAGGTGGCTCAGGCGGAACTTAAACGCCTGCAGGTGGAATATAAGCAAACAAAGGACAAGTTACGGGCACAGGCAACAGGATTCACCACGCTAGACCTAGCGGACAGTGGAGATTACTTCGAGGATGTGTCGATTACCAATGATCAGCGACAGCGTTTGCTGGACAACTCGGAGCGCATTGAACGCACTGGCAACCGCTTGACGGAAGGATATCGCGTGGCTGTGGAAACGGAGGCACTCGGAGCACAAGTCCTAAATGGTAATACTCATTGAATTACTTTATTTATATATAATAATATTGTTACCTCCTTGCAGATTTGCATCATCAGCGGGAGACGCTTCAGGGCGCACGCTCTCGCTTGAGGGAAACGAACGCGGAACTGGGACGCGCCTCCCGCACCCTAAACACAATGATGCTGCGCGCACTGCGCGAAAAGGTGGTGCTTTATGGTATGGGCGTTTGCTTTGGGGTTGCTGTTGGGGTTAGCCTTTATTTAACTTTTGGGCCCAGCAGCGCCCCTGGACCCACCTCATAGTTGTAGTTTAGTTAGAGAAACTTCTGCACATTCCTTGTTGAGATAATTGTTTATTTATTTGTTTTATTTTAGCAATAGTTTCAATTGCGAGTTATAGTTATTAAATGTATGTATGTACGTATATGGAACAAAACTCTAGCCCTACACGCCTACAAATGCTTAAATTAGCTATGACTTATGCCCTATTATTCATAAATATGAGTGTTAATGTATTTCAATCTTTAAATGAGGCGCATACATATTATAACTACATATATCATATACCATATTAAATATTACATATTCGGACGTTTTTTTAGCATTAAATTCGAATCGAATAATATTAACAAATAATAAAAATTAACCAAAAGCTAAACAGTTTGTACAGTGATCGCTTGGAAATGAAAACTTACAGCTGTTATCAACTTTCAATCTTAAATTCTAATTTCTATAAATTAATCTTGGCTTTTAAATCATTTAGAATGCTCTGCAAAACGATCACTGGTTTCAATTAATTACGTAATTTGATCAAATGCATTTCTGCGCTCCATTGAGTTTAGCCAATTAGCCAAACTCAATGTTTCCTAACTGCTAGCAGCTGCAGGATGAGGCCTCCTCGTTGATCTCCGACTCGTTGTCCTTGTCGATTTGAAAGCTTTGCCTCTCGAGTGCTTGTAGCTCCATTTTGGAGCGATTGGCTTGCACCAGCTGTTCGGAGATATCCTGAAACATTTCCTCGATGCCAGCGCCCGTGCGACAGGATGTCTTGTAGGTGACGCTGATTAAGGTATGGCACTGTTCACAAAATGCTTGCACTTCCTCATCGGTCACCTCCGGCTCTCGACCCTCCAGATCGCTCTTATTGCCGCATATAAAGATTTTGGCGTTCTCTGCATAGGTAACTATATCCAGCAAGTGCTGCGATAGGGAATGAAACGATGCCGCATTGTCCAAGGCAAATACTAGAATAGCACCTTCGGCAAATTTATAATAGGATGAAGTCACGGATGCCACACGTTCCATGCCGCCAGTGTCCCACAGTTGCAGCTGCCGAAAGTAGCATTATTGAATCAGTATGCAGTTATGTATTTATTTTTTTAATGTTGACTAGAGACCATGAAGATTTGAATCCCAGTTTAGTCCACTTAAGGCAAAGATCCGAAATTGCTTCTGAGCAGACTCAATTCGGTCTTGGAAGTTTTAATATTGAGGGCACCAACAGCATTACAGCACACTCACCTTTATTTGTTTCTCCCCCACATTGTAATCGCGGTCAATATGGTCCAATCCCAAAGTTGATTTTCTATCGGTTTCTGTGACAAATGTGTTATTCGTAAACCGTCGGAAGAGGGAGCTTTTGCCCACGCCGTAATCACCACAGAGTATTACTTTTTGCTTGGGTATCCGTACGGTTGCCATGTTTTCGATTTCTCAATTAATATAATTGAATTAAATCCCAGACACAAAGAGGACTAACAACACACAAACGTTAACAGCTGTTTCCGCAGTGCTGCCACTAAGTTTTACACTCGCATCTATGAAATCGATAACGATTCAAAGCGCACTGCTAACTTATCGGCTTTAAACGCATTTCAAGATAGCGCTTTGGTCAAAAATGATAAGCAGCTACGTTAAAATAGATTTCACCAAGTTGACGGCAGCCAGAGCACTCTTAACTGCCGGCTTCAACGGAAGATGGCTTTAGCAATTCGCTCACTGGCAATTTTATTGCTGTGCTACGCTGCCTTGGCACATGGTAAATTAAATAAATCAAACTGTTGATTGTATAACTTATTCGTGATATAAATGCAGGCAAGACTGGCTACGGAGCTGGCGAACAGGACTGGGGCTATGTGGATGTGCGTCCAGGCGCCCACATGTTCTACTGGCTCTACTACACCACCGCCAATGTAACCAGCTACAAGGAACGCCCCTTGGCCATCTGGTTGCAAGGTGGACCAGGTGCCTCATCAACAGGCTATGGCAACTTTGAGGAGCTCGGACCCGTGGATTTATATGGCGATTACCGAGACTGGACGTGGGTTAAGGACATGAATGTGCTCTTTATTGACAATCCCGTGGGCAGTGGTTACAGCTATGTGGACAACACGGCGTATTATACGGCTACGAACAAGGAAATCGCCTTGGATCTGGTGGAATTAATGAAGGGTTTCTATGCGTCGCATCCGGAATTTGAAACCGTACCCTTGCACATTTTCTGCGAAAGCTACGGCGGCAAAATGGCTCCAGAGTTCGCCCTGGAGCTGTACTATGCCAAGGAACGAGGTGAGATTAAGAGCAATTTGTTGTCGGTGGCTTTGGGTGATCCCTGGACATCGCCCATTGACTCGGTGCTATCCTGGGGTCCATTATTGCTGGAGATGGGCATCGTTGATCATGATGGCTACGATGAGATCATGAAGGCGGCCAACTTGACAGCCGAGTTGGTGGCAGACGAACGTTGGATTCAGTCCACAGCTCAGTGGGGCAACACCCAGTGGGAGGTAATGAAGGCCTCCAAGGGCGTCGATTTCTACAATGTGCTGAAGCAGACGCGCGGAGATCGGTTCCAAAGGCAGCTGAAGCAGACAGCCGAAGGTGAGTGGAAAATTCCAATTGATTTTTCTTTGATTTATTAAATAACTTTTATATAGAACGCATATACCGCACTATGGTTAAGTTCGACATAGATGAAGATCGGGATCTGCTCTTGGAGAACCTCATGCGTGGACCTGTAGCCGAAACTTTGGGTATACCGAGCCATGTCTCATGGGGTTCCCAGAGTAGCAGCACCTTTGATATTCACAGAACTGACTTTATGAAGCCCGTAATACACATAGGTAAGATATCGCTTGGGTTTAACGCAAAATGCAACTAACCTAAGAAATTATAACCCCCCAGTTAACGAGCTGCTGGATAAAACACCGCTTAAAGTTGGTGTTTTCTCTGGGGGATTAGATCTGATTTGCGCCACACCCGGCACCGTTAACTGGATAGAAAAGATGAACTGGAGCAGGAGGTCGGAGTACTTGGAAGCGCCACGCAATGCGATCAACGTGGATAGAATATTGGAAGGTTACCAGAAATCGGGCGGAAACTTTACCATGTTCTGGATAAACAGATCCGGTCACATGGCCCCTGCCGACAATCCTGCTGCCATGAGTCACGTCCTGCGCGAGTTTACGGGCTTTGGATAAATTTACAATTTCTAGATGACATTCAATAAAAGGCACTTAAATTTAATTGAAAACTGAGAGCCTCTTCAGAAGCCGACCGCGATAAGCGACCGCAATCGTGACCGTAAATTCTAAACTAGCTTAGTGTCTTCATTTAAATTTATGAAAGTGATAACTTAAGTATTGGCAGAAACTGACAAACGTTCAAATTTGATGGCCTTAGTTCGTCACGAGTAGAACCCATCATGGTAGCAAAGACCACTTGATAATAGCGCACATCACTTATCATATAGCCCCCGTTTTATGCCACACGCCCCCACTCAAAGATTAGAAATTCGTTTTGCGCCAATCGCTTACTTTCTGTGTGGGAATTTGAACAGCGTTCAGACGTTTACGACACTCGCAGGTGTACGGTCTACCTGGTCTACCTGGAGTTTGGCTTGGAGTTCGAGTTGGCAGAAACTAGTGCAGAATGTGTCGTCTTTTAATCAGCTTTGCGTTGCTGCTGGCGCTTGTTGGCTTTAATGCCGTTAACGGTGAGTGGAACTGTAACTGTAATTTTGACCTCAATTGCTAGACTACCAACTGTGTGTGTTTGGAGCCAAGTAAAAGTGTTACTTTATATGCCGATCAGGTGCTAATGAAAGAAGTCGCACGATAAAAATATTGATTTATACAGCTGTGTTGGAAATTAGATGGAATTAACTATAACACTGCCTTAATTCGACTTTGGACATTTTTTATTTTTATCTTTAAATGTAGAATTAATAAATGTGTCGGGACCATTCCAAAATGACCTCGGGTTTGAAGATCGGATCAGTTTGGCAGTTTAAAGTCTAGGAAGGTCATCTTAACTTTAAGGAACTTCAAATTGCCATAACTTCGCCAAAACTCAACCGATTTTAACTTCCGAGGTCATTTTGTTCATTTTTTTCATCTTTAATGATTCTACATTCAAAGTTGAAAAACTATCAATAATCGGATTTCTTGTCAAAAATCATGATAAAAACTTGGAGATGAGAAGTCCCAAGTCCCAAAAAACGGCCTAACCTGACTTAAAATTGCCATAACTTCGCCAAAACTCAAGCGATTTTCACTTCCAAGGTCATTTTGTTAATGGTTTTTCATCTTTTATGATTCTACATTCAAAGTTGAAAAACTATCAAAAATCGGATTTCTTGTCAAAAATCATGATAAAAAGTTGGAGATGAGAAGTCCCAAGTCCCAAAAAACGGCCCAACCTGACTTAAAATTGCCATAACTTCGCCAAAACTCAACCGATTTTCACTTCCGAGGTAATTTTGTTCATGGTTTTTCATCTTTAATGATTCTACATTCAAAGTTGAAAAACTAACAAAAATCGGATTTCTTGTCAAAAATCATGATAAAAAGTTGGAGATGAGAAGTCCCAAGTCCCAAAAAACGGCCATCCCTGACTTCAAATTGCCATAACTTCGCCAAAACTCAACCGATTTTCACTTCCGAGGTCATTTTGTTCATGGTTTTTCATCTTTAATGATTCTACATTCAAAGTTGAAAAACTATCAATAATCGGATTTCTGGTCAAAAATCATGATAAAAAGTTGGAGATGAGAAGTCCCAAGTCCTAAAAAACGGCTTTCTCTGACTTAAAATTGTCATAACTTCGCCAAAACTCAACCGATTTTAACTTCCGAGGTCATTTTGTTTATGGTTTTTCATCTTTAATGATTCTACATTCAAAGTTGAAAAACTAAAAAAGTTGGATTTCTTGTCAAAAATCATGATAAAAAGTTGGAGATGAGAAGTCCCAAGTCCCAAAAAACGGCCTAACCTGACTTAAAATTGCCATAACTTCCCCAAAACTCAACCGATTTTAGCTTCCGAGGTCATTTTGCTCATGGTTTTTCATCTTTAATGATTCTACATTCAAAGTTGAAAAACTAACAAAAATCGGATTTCTTGTCAAAAATCATGAAGATGAGAAGTCCCAAAAGACGGCCATCCCTGACTTCAAATTGCCATAACTTCACCAAAACTCAACCAATTTTAACTTCCGAGGTCATTTTGTTCATGGTTTTTCATATTTTATGATTCTACATTCAAAGTTGAAAAACTATCAAAAATCGGATTTCTTGTCAAAAATCATGATAAAAAGTTGGAGATGAGATATCCCAAGTCCCAAAAAACGGCCTAACCTGACTTAAAATTGCCATAACTTCGCCAAAACTCAACCGATTTTAACTTCCGAGGTCATTTTGTTTATGGTTTTTCATCTTTAATGATTCTACATTCAAAGTTGAAAAACTAAAAAACTTGGATTTCTTGTCAAAAATCATGATAAAAAGTTGGAGATGAGAAGTCCCAAGCCCCAAAAAACGGCCTAACCTGACTTAAAATTGCCATAACTTCGCCAAAACTCAACCGATTTTCACTTCCAAGGTCATTTTGTGAATGGTTTTTCATCTTTTATGATTCTACATTCAAAGTTGAAAAACTATCAAAAATCGGATTTCTTGTCAAAAATCATGATAAAAAGTTGGAGATGAGAAGTCCCAAGTCCCAAAAAACGGCCTAACCTGACTTAAAATTGCCATAACTTCGCCAAAACTCAACCGATTTTCACTTCCGAGGTCATTTTGTTCATGGTTTTTCATCTTTAATGATTCTACATTCAAAGTTGAAAAACTAACAAAAATCTGATTTCTTGTCAAAAATCATGATAAAAAGTTGGAGATGAGAAGTCACAAGTCCCGAAAAACGGCTTTCTCTGACCTAAAATTGCCATAACTTCACCAAAACTCAACCAATTTTAACTTCCGAGGTCATTTTGTTCATGGTTTTTAATTTTTAATGATTCTACATTCAAAGTTGAAAAACTAACCAAAATCGGATTTCTTGTCAAAAATCATGATAAAAAGTTGGAGATGAGAAGTCCCAAGTCCCAAAACACGGCCTACCCTGATGTCAAATTGCCATAACTTCGCCAAAACTCAACCGATTTTCACTTCCGAGGTCATTTTGTTCATGGTTTTTCATCTTTAATGATTCTACATTCAAAGTTGATTAATTCAATATTTTGGATTTCAGTTCACTTTGGCAAAGTTGTGGCAGTTTTAAGTTTTGGAAGGTCATTTTCCTAATTTAGGAACTTTACATGTCAACATCTTTATCATAATCTTTGACAAGAAATCCGAAAATATTGAAATTTAAACTTGAAATGTAGAATTAATTAAGAGGTCAAACCAAGTCCAAAATGACTTCGGGGTTGATGATCGGTATAGTTTTGACAAAGCTATGACAGCGTAAAGTTTTGATCTTTTTCAGTCAGTGTAGGGAGTTATCTTATCAAACATGCCTACATCAGTACAATTAGATGATACTGAAACTTATTATATTTCTTCAGATAGCAGAATTCACAAGAAATCTGATGTATATCTACTAATTAAATCTGAAGTACTTTATTTTGAAGTTGAAGAGTCTTAACACCTACAATGATTTTTGTACAGCCCGCACGGGTTACGGTCCTGGCGATCAGGATTGGGGCTTTGTGGATGTGCGAAAGGGCGCTCATATGTTCTACTGGCTCTACTATACCACCGCAAATGTGTCCAACCATGCGGATCGTCCCTTGGCCATTTGGTTGCAGGGTGGACCGGGTGCCTCATCTACCGGCTATGGTAATTTCGAGGAGTTGGGACCCTTACAGTTGGATGGCACCTACCGGGAGTGGACCTGGGTTAAGGACATGAATGTTATATTCATTGACAATCCTGTGGGCACTGGATTCAGCTATGTGGATAGCTCCTCCGATTATACCACGACCAATAAGCAAATCGCCTTGGATCTGGTTGAGTTCATGAAGGGTTTCTATGCACTGCATCCGGAATTTAAAACCGTACCCCTGCACATTTTCTGTGAGAGCTATGGCGGTAAAATGGCGCCAGAGTTTGCCCTGGAGCTATACTATTCCATACAACGTGGCGAGATTGAGAGCAACCTGAAGTCGGTGGCTTTGGGTGATCCGTGGACGTCGCCCATTGACTCAGTGCTGGCTTGGGCACCGTTCCTGCTGCAGTTGGGCATTGTCGATCAGAATGGCCACGACAAGATCGAGGCTTCCGCATTGAAGACCAAAAAGTACGTGGACACGGAGAAATGGACACTGGCAACAATGCAATGGAGCTCCACGCAATCGGTGGTGTTGCGCGAATCGAAGGGTGTGGATTTTTATAATGTTGAGACACCCACAAGAGGCGATAAGTACTTGAGGCAGCTGAATGAAATGAGCCCGCAAGGTGAGTTTCTATAAGGATCTATTGAATGTGAGTTACTGAAGTTCACATTTCCAGAGAGCATGTACCGCACCCTGGTGCACTTTGACGTGGATGAGGATCGTGAAGAGCTGCTGAAGGAGCTCATGCTTGGCCCCGTCACCCAAGCGCTCAATATAACCACTGGCTTCAAGTGGGACTCCCAGGGTAGCACCACCTTCAGTAAGCTTATGGGTGACTTTATGAAACCGGCGGTACATATTGGTATGGATAATAATAGCAATCTCTCATGACCTATTTCTAATTCGATATCTAATCTCTCGCAGTTGAAGAGCTTCTCAACAACTCTACGGTGAAAGTAGGCGTCTTTTCAGGTGGCTTGGATTTGATTTGTGCCACGCCCGGTGCCGTCAATTGGATTGCTGACATGGAGTGGAACGATAAGAAAACCTATTTAGATACTTCCCGCGTGGGCATCAATGTAGATCGCGTCCTGGAGGGTTACGAGAAGACTGCCGGCAATTTCAGCATGTTCTGGGTGAACCGAGCGGGTCATATGGTGCCTGCTGATAATCCCGCTGCCATGTCTCACATTCTGAGACAATATACCAACTTCGGTTAGATGAAAAATTACTAACAAAGGTTTTTGTAATTAAAAAAATTACATAAAAACAAAATATTATATTTTTTGTCTTTAAAATTCCAGAAATTCCAGAAATCCCAGAAATTATAATTATTTCAATTATTTTCAATACTCACCTTTTGAATATAGATAGATAGAGCATATTATTGAATACACATTAATAAGTATTAATCGAGCATTGTTTCCAATTTGAAAATGCCCGCAAAATGGCCACATTGCTCGATCGAATGCAAACGCAACACAGTTGAGTCAACTGAATCTCATTTTCGTAGTACCAAACGTAAAGTTCTCGCATGCGCAGTTAACAAAGAGAGTAAACTGTCAGTTGAATGACAAATAACAACCCTCTCTCTCTCTCTCTCTGACACTGTCTCCGCCAAACGGCCTTTGCTGCCATTATCTGACGTCGCACTCACACACAGACACGTCGCACTCACGTACACACGTTAAAGTTGCGCGCTGCTTTGGGCTTATCACAAGCTCTCCGCCGGCGCAGAAAAGTGCTCTCAATGCGCATTCGCGCTCACAGAACAGAACAGAAAAACACAAAAAAAAATAAAACAGAATCAAAACGGCAGCCGCTGGCAGCGGGTGGGCAGCTATTTTTATACAGTCGGGGCAAAATATTGAAAGCAATCGCACACGTGTACGTATGCGAGTGCCGTTAATTGTAATAATTCACAAACAACAAGTACATGCACAAATAAAAAGTGCAGTGCAGAATAAAATCAGTTCTGTTCAAAACTGAATGAAAAGAAAAATCCGAAATACAACAACAACGGGCGACGTTTAGTTGCTGTCAACGCGCATAATCGTAGCCATCGCACACGGACACACACAAATACAGAGATACCAGACGTGCATGTGTGTGTGTGTGTATAACTGTGCCGTGTGTGGATGAAAGAGAGCGAGTGTGACGTCTAACCCCCGGACACAGGGTGAGTGAGCGCAACAGACAAACAACAAATAATAAGAAGAATGTAGCAATAATATAACCGTAATTTGTTTATCAGTCATTCAATAAAGCGTAAATAGAAGGAATTACAACAATGCGTGTGCGCGACAAACGTAAGCAGCACAAGGAGCGAAAGTCTCACAGAAGCAGCGGCGATAAACGAAAGGTTGACAAGCAAGCAGAAGTAACCACGGATTGCCGAAGATTGAATACCCTTACGGTAGTACAATAGTATAATGTTATATATTTCGATTTTTTACTAATGATTATATTATTGTAGACAACAAACGCGGAACCCAAGCCAGCAACAACAACAACAAATACGGCATATAATAATACGGCTAAGCAGCCACCACCCACATTGTCCACTACGGAAAAGGTCGCATTCGACAACCGCATAAAACGCAAAAATGTTTTGGCCTTAAATGAGAAGGTGGCCGCCTTACGGGAATACGACCGTCAGCCCGTCTATAAGCACGTCGGACGTATTTTCAACTGCAGTCCGGACCAGATAAAGCGTATTGTGCAGCAGAAGGATGCGATATTGCGGGCCTGGGAGCAGCGGACGCGACGCAGTCAGGATGCCAAGACACAGGAGCTGAAGGTGGTGCGGGTCTCGATGTTGGCCAAGGCTGTCTACGATTGGATACGCCGTATGATGTACTACAAGGACTTTATTATATCGGATGGATTGATACAAAAGATGGCGCTGCAGTTCAAGAGCTCGATGGGATTGAGCAATTTCTTTCCGCATCAGGAGTGGTGCGATAAATTTCGCATCACATACAACATACAGCACAATGATACGAAGCTGCTAACTATTGGTTGCACGCAAAGTCATTCGATGCAGATCAATGATATTGCCAAGGATGTGATGTCCGCGTATACGCCGGCAGCCGATGCCGCCGCTGATCCGGCGATTGAAGAGGAGGAAGATGCTATTGCTGACGGGGAGGATGGCGATGTCAGTTTGGACACCATTAGCAGCAGCAGTCAGGCGGATGAGGATGATGCCGATGTGGATGTTGATGGCGGCGGCGATCTAAGTGATCCTGGCGAGGATCAACATCAGGATGTCAAGCCCTCGATCAGTGAGCTAAATGCACGTGTGCTGCAACCCATTTCGCAACTAGTCCATCTGCAACAGGTGCCACCGGGCACCTCACAAAAGGTGCTACTGGCTACGCCGATTTTGCCACCGGGCTCTAATGCTGGCGGTACACAGACAATGACCATTATACCGCTAGCGACGCTGACGCAGAGCATAACCCAGCGACCGGCGCCGAAGCCGCTGCAGACCATGCCACCACCCATGCTGGACATCAAGCAGGAGATCAAAACGGAGCCGAAAGACGCTGAGGAACTGGCAGAGGAACTGCCTCCGGAGCCAGAGCAGCCGGTGGTGGTGGCTGAGGTGCAGGAGGTGGCGGCAAAGGAGCAGCCAGTAGTTGAGCCGGTAGCTGTGACCATCAAGCAAGAGCTGGACAGCGATGGCGAGCTCCTCGTCGACGAAGATGAGGATGATGATAACGGCGGTCGTTCCAGTGTTACGTCCTTGGCCGAGATCCTCGCCGCCAATGTGGACGATGAGAAACAGTATATTGAGCAGACGCGCGCCTTACGCCAGCGGAAACGTAGTCTTACTCCGGCGGCGGTCACGCCCACCACTGTAATGCCGCCTATGCCGGTGCTGACGAAAGCACCACCGCCGCCGCCGGCAAAGCGTCCACGGCAGCACGATGATAACAACAATGCGGGGAGCGGAGGTCAATCAATAATCAGCTGTGTCGAGGCGCGCAAGTACCTGAAGCAACTGGAGGAGTTTGCCCTGTCCAAAGAAAACTATCGACTGATTGAATTAATAACGCGCGCCGATGAAGTCATGCGTGAACTGGCCGATGAATAGTTCATTCTATTGCCATGCTATTATTTTTATAAATTTATTTTATGTTGTTAACCCAACCCCTCATCTCAAAGATGTATTCAATCATTAGGAATATATGCATGTGCATATTTATATATATAATTTGTACTTTTACCAAATACAAACCAAATTTTACCACCTAAAGCAAATATCTTTGATTTTTTGTCAAAATAATGCAAGTAGTGCATATGCCCACACAATAAGTTCCAAATATATGGCGCCGTACGTTAATGCGCATGTCTGCCCTTAGTTGCTGGCCGCCGCTGTTGTTGTTGCTGTCGCCAACGTTGCCACTCTCTCGCATTCGGTCGCTGCGCGCTCACAAGTGTATGTGTGTGTGTGTGTGGGCGGGAGGGTGGTAGGGTGGAAATACACGCAACTGACGCACAGGGTAGCGTTGTAAATAATTGGCAAAATTAAAACATTTTGAATGATTTAAAACGTATTTAGGGCATTTATGTGGTATGTTTATATTACTCATGCAGTTCTAACTGCTGCATAAAATACAACTGGTTTATCATGTTTTACTTTTATTGCGTGCTAAGTTAAAGCACATTAATTCCTAAAAAATAGATGTAATTCAATCTGCTGTTTTTTCTCCTAATGCGCATGTCTGCCCTTAGCTGCAAACTTCGCCTGGGCAGGCTTTTTATTTTGCTCTCCGCTTCGCATGTAACTGCTGCTCACCAACACATGCTTAACGTGCATTTCATGCAGACACACATGCATATGGCTGTAAAATGCACACATACTTGCATACAAAACGCGTCTGAAGCCATATGGCACAGGGTGGCTATGACGAGGTGGTTATGACGAGGCTATGCAAAAGTGCAACTAATAAATGATTTAGTTCTAATCGATCCGATAATTGTACTAATTATGTGATATAAGTTAGCCTTAATATTCATTTTAGTATGCCTCTATATAAGAATATATATAAATGTATGTACATATTGTATGTATACCAATGTAAGCACGCATACAAATACATTTGCATGTACGTGTGTTGATTGATGAAGTCTTTCAATACACGCAAACATAAATAAATGTATACATACTTATTTATGTATGTATAAAGTCAGGCATTCGACAATAGTCTCAAAGCAAAGTTACGCACACAATCAGTCTGACACACACAGACACGAAACTAATCAATCAATCAATCGACAACAAGCAAGCGCTCGCAGTCCAACAACCACCGTCGACACCATCAGTCTGTGATTGGCGTTGCCGCGGGAAGGTTGCTCAAGCATATACATATATGCATCAAATAAGCATATATACGCTTACAAATCCAAGGAGTAAGTAATATATACATATAACTGTAAAATATAAATCATAATCGTTACAGCATTTTAATACTATTCATTTTTGATAGTTTGCGCAAAACCTGTAATTCTGTCAGCTAACAGAGCTCTGTTAACGCACACAGCGTGAAGTTGGCCGCAACACCATGGCAGGGCTGCCAGATAGTTTTATTGCCGGTAAACGACAGTTTTGGCGCGAGTTTTTGAAACTCTACCAGCAAATGCCGGAGCTGTGGGACGTTAACCATTCGGACTACAGAAGCAAAGAATTGAGGAATGAAGCATACGAAATACTGCAGGTCAAGTTGCAAGAGATTCAGCCAAATGCAACGAAAAGCGATGTCGGACGTCGTATCAACATTTTCCGTACAAATTACAGACGGGAACAAATGAGGATTTGGAAACAGAACGAATTGGGAATAAATTCGGATTTGTGCAAGCCTACGCTTTGGTTCTACGATAATATGAGCTTTCTGCTGTCACAAGAGTCATTTCAGCATAGAACAAAAAGGATGCGGGGAAGACCCAGGGCAGGAAATTCCTTTGGTGGCTGCATGAAAGATGTAAGTTTGCATTGCGATTTATATGTATATAACTTTAATGACGTTCTATCTTTTGCAGTCTAAGATGGATCCATTAAACACAGTTGGACTGACAACTGCTTTACTGCCCACAACATCAACAACAAACGAACACTCGGAGAGTTCAGCATCTGTGTTTAATGATAGCTTTCTGGTCAGCCCAAAGATGGAAATATTTGACAGTGAGATGGATGAAATGAACACCGGCAGAACAGTGCCGAATAATGCCGTCAAGGTGGATAATGCCGATAATACCAGCGCATCAGAATTCAATGAACCATCCTGCTCAACCCCATGTACAACTGTAATGCACGGTGCCGCATCCCAGCTATCAACGGTACCCTTGAGCGAATCCTCCGAAGCACTGGCCAAGTCGTGGGCCATTCAGTACGAGGAGATGGCGCCAACGCAACGCATTTTGGCCCGTAAAGCCATCGCCGATATTCTATTCGAGGGCTGTATGGGAAATTTACGCATTAACCGCATTAACGAACGAAGTTCTGTGGGTAATCAGCTGTAAACCCTATTTGACTGCAAGTTTTGATATACATATGTACATAAACTTAAATGTAAACTAAACACAGATTGCATTTTTTGTATATACTTGTGTACTTTTAGATGATATCACAAATTGAGACAGTTTCTAGTTGTAGATTATTATTATTATTAACAAGCCAAAGAGATTATCGAACTGTCATCATGAAATATGTAACCCACTGAAGGAGGTATAACTTATCCTATAAAATATATCTATTTTCTTGGTCAGTTGAGTCTAGTCTAGTCTCTCTCTTTGTAAGCTATCTTGATAATACTTGGTACAGATTCGTAGATAACGATCTAAACTTAAATTCTTCAACTTTGCTCGTTAATTCAATTAATCGTATCACTCTAAATCACTCTGAGTTAACTGATTAGAGTAATTATTCAAATGAATACAGCTGCGCTCAAATTGCATCAAATTTGTTTCACTTGTCTAGTTATCAAACTTCTTTTCAAATGCTAACTTCTAATAAAAAGCGAGATGAAAAAAAATCTTAATTAGCAAACTGAGCAAGTATTTATGTGTGTGTGTGTGTGTGTGTGGCAGCTGTATGTTGTTGTTGTTGTTGTTGTGTCCACCCGTTTGTCTAGCTGGACCACCGCCCATCCGGTGATGCACTTAACGCGTTTGCAAATGATTTGAGCAGCTGTTGCCACTGCACCTGTGCCTGTCCGAATGCCGCCTGTTTTGCCATTGCCATTGCCATTGCCATTGCCATTGAACGTGTAATTTCGCTTTGGCCCAACCGCATGGAAAAATTCAAATCACTGTGACTGTGACTGGTGACTGGGAGCTGTGAGCTGGGGCTGAGACTGCGGCTGAAGAGTCTAAGCCGCTGTAGCATTTTGCACCTGTCGTCCTACGCATGTGAAAATCAAGCGCAGCTTTAATTGATACAACAACAGCTACAAACAGGCAAAAGAAGGGGGGCCAAAACAGGGCTGACTTCTCATCTAGTTGCACGTGTTGCACTTTGGCAAGGGGGCACGGCAATAGGGACTGGGACAGGGACAGGGACTGCGTCTGGGACTGGGACTGAGACTGAGACTGAGACTAGGTCTGATATTGCAACTAGAGTCGCGGCAAAAATGTTGTAAAAAATGCGTTGAGCTGCGCAGCTGCCAGGCTGGAGGTTGGGGCTGCTGCTGCTGCTGCTGCTCCAACTGCGCTTGGGGGAAAAGTAAACCCTTGACAACAACAACAACAACAACGCTGCTGCAAAGTTTTCAGCCTTAAATGGGCATTGAAATTAAATGCAGCTGCTTTAATGATGCTGCACTTGGTGGTTTCGCGGGCTGGAGGGGGGACGGGGCGGGAGGCAATCGGGTTGCGTATCAAAATGGCCTAAACAAATCTGGGAATATGGCACAAAGATTGTTGCTGTGTTGCTGGTGGGCGTTGCATGTGGCAGTTGTTGCCTGGGCGTGGCGCCACAAAATGAAATGCATGCAAGAGCAACTGCGCCGGTGGCCGCTGCTGCTGCTGCTGCAACAACAAAAACAACAACCTGGTGGGCGCCAGTTAACAAAGAAAACAACAACAACAGCACGACAGCAACTGTTGCCTTTTTGGGCCGTTTAATGGGAGTTGCCGTTGCCTTTTTTGGTGCAACGAAATCAAGCAACAACAATCTTATATCGCAAAGTTGTTGCACTGATGATGATGTTGTTTGCTCAAGCAAGCGTACATATATATATATAAAGAAATACGTTTGCAGCAAGAACCAGCAAAAAATCACTGAAAATAAATAAATAAACGAAAGACTTAGGCAACGAACTTGCCGCTGATGATGGCAATTTGGAATGCGCCCGAACCCTTCTGGCCACAACTCCAGTGCAGCTCATCATCCGCCATTAAACTGAAGACTGGCCTGCAAGCAGAGTTCAATTGCAATGCTACCCGAATGGATGGCAAAACTTAATGGGAAATTTCCAATCTATATTGGCTGCAGCGTGCAACTTTTGTAGCGTGTGTGTAAACAAGCCACAAATAAACAATAACAAATTGCATTTTTCACACGCGGCACGCGTTCGCATTATCACAGAAATCCACCCTAAAGCGTTGGACACTCAGGTGCAGACTACCCATATTTAGGGGTGCGTTTTGACAAAAACAAAAAAACAAAAAATGCTGTTGCTTCACACAGCACAGAAAATCACACGAGAACTTAAACAGTTGTTGGCAATGTGCCTGGGAATGGACAGAGCCCGGACTTAGAGCGACCTATCCAGGGTGAGCTCAACGTCAACATGTGAACTGTCGCTGGCTGGGAGGGGGGCGAGGGGAGGGTTTCAATTGCTGGTCGTCCGCTAATGAGACTGGGAATCAGAAGAAACAACAACAACACGCAACAAACACTCTGCCTTCTCTGCCTCTGCCTCTGCCTCTGCCTCTGCCGAGCGGAATGTGGGCGCGCAGACGCAACCGTTTTGGCGTGACGAATAATGTGTGAGTGAGAACTTTATTAAAACGCTCTTTGCCAGCGATTTGTATTATGCCCAGCACAAAGGCAAGGGGTATATTAAGCCTCGGGCATTTTGTTATGATACACAATGTAGCCATTATCTTTAATCTGTTTGTGCATTTTTCTATGAATGCACAAATCCCGGGCAGTTGGCGAGCTAAGCTCATGAAGATTGGTATGTAGATTCTAGAGACATATATTTATTAGATTGCAAGCAGCAGGTCTATAGAAATCTAGTACTTGATTTTTTTATTATAAAACTATATATTGCTTTTTTATATACCTTATTTTAATATTTGATATCGAAAAACTACATAATTAAAATTGCTTAAAAAAAGAGGATAATATTTAGCAATTCTCAAAAATGAGATAATTACTTCTTATACTTGAAAACTATGCTTCTAATTTCTAAATAAATCGAATTTCTGTAAATTTAAATTCCCTATATATGCATGTCTCGCTATAGGGTATCTCTGGGCTGCACACTCTCTGCCAGCAATGTTTGTTATTTTGTTGGCATTACATTGTCGAAATTTCTCAGTCGTTGCACATTTAGAGCATTCTGAAAAATCGCTGAAATGCTTTTCACACGGACAACTGTGTGAGAAAGCGCAACGTGGGACTGTGAAAATGAAAGCGACGCGGAAGAGAAGGAGGCGCAGGAGGAAGAGCAAACAGAACAGAACTTTTGGGTTGGACAGTTCTCACACACTCACACACACACTTACACCTGCGCATACGGGTCAGTGCCTGTGTATATGTTAATGTTAATGAATTGGGGCACTCAGTTTTTGGGCCGTGCTGCTAAACGGGCATTACAATAAAAGTTAAAGCATAAGCCTCATAAATGTTGACAACCTGATCACACAATTTGGCAGCAGCTGAAAAAGTTTTTGCCGCACAAAAAACCAAAAGCCAACTTATGCGTTAATTAAGAAAATAAAAAAAAGGATACGGTTCCTTTTGATTTTTTGGGCGAAACCTTTATGGCCAATTTCAAGAATCCAAAAAAAAAAGCCAAGAAGAAACTAAGCAAAGGCAAAAAGCTGGCTCATTTTATGGGCCGGCGACACCTTTTAAGAGCGCCAATCGAATCAATGTTTTAACACGAGAATACCATTTCCAAAACGGGCTCATTAAGCACCGCCGAATAAGCCAGATGCCCAAAAAATAAAAAACTTAAAAATATATATATATATATAAAGGATTGCTGCGAATTCTACGAATGTGCGGCAGCTGCAAAAAGGAATTGAAAAATTCGAATTGGAATTGGAATTCATATTCATTTGATTTCACAATGCCTGCGAAAGTGAAACCAAGCGAAATACAGGCAGCAGGTGAATGGGCCAACAGCCAAATGGCCCGAATGCCCAAAACTGACACACATCTCTTTTTTATTTTCGACAGGAATAGAGGGAGGGGGGTAGGGGGGGGAGAGCGCAGAGCGAAAAGGGTGGCAGCAACTTTGACAAGCAGCGTCTCGGACAAGTTTTTGGCAATTTGAAAATCTCTGCGCTAATTACAAAGAAGACATCGAGGAGCAGCAGTGGCAGCAGCAGCTGGTTTTCAACTGCCTGCCTAATTGAACTCATCAATTTGGGTAGCTAATGAAGTGGCAGCCAGGCAGTGGAGCAGCAGCAGTACCCAAAACCGCAACTGTCGCCATTGATGTTCAGGTCCAGCGCAACTGCAATGCATGAGGCGTGTGCTCCAACTCCAACTCCGGCTCCGGCTGCGATCATTGTGGCCTGATAAGGCCGCATAAAACACAAAATGCCAAGTGCTTCCTGCTGAGTGGCAAGCGGCAGGCAGCAGGCGGCGATCGCTACTGGCGGCCATTTAATTAGCAGGTTAATTGCCCGTAAGGCGGCACATTTTTGCATGCTTGCTGCCAGCCGCAGCAACTTCATTAATAACTTGACTTAGGCAGTGGCGACTCATCCTCCACTCCACTGCCAGGCAGGCTCCATTGCACTTGTCATAGACAAAGACCCGTTTTGGCTATCGACTCGAGCCAATGACAAATGATATGTTGACAGCGTTGCCGCAAACAGCAGTTGCTAAATTTTGACACTGTCTTATCGCAGCGGCGATTGCAGTGGCAACTGCAGACAGAGACGCATCTGCCCAATTGCGAAATATTGTGAAATTACGCGCTGCTCGATTGAGTATTGAGTTGGAGTCGCGACAACAGTGGACAACAGTGGCAGCAGTGGCAGCAGTGGCAGGCAGTAGCAACGCGGCAATAATTCATTGTTATCGGCATCAGCGAAGCTCTTTAAGTGCCCTAAGTAGCTGACGTTAAAAGCTGCCCCAGCATCGATCATCATTGATTCGATTTATCAACACACACACATACGCTTTTATGCCGTCCGTTGCGGTTACGCATCGAAATCCTTTAAGAAGTGACTTCAGCAGCGATAATCTGATATGTGCTTAAAAATTATAGCAATAAGTCTTTCAGTTTATTTTTAAAACTGAATTCATATAAAGTTATAAATCTGCTGTTTATATTATTAATGGAGCTATCTTTAATATAAGTCAGTGAAAGGCATCAACATATTTGAAAAATCAGTATAAAGCACAAATATATTCAGAAATGTGGAGAAGTATTGAAAAATGATTTAGATTCGCAATTAATTCAAATTTTTGGCAAAAATAAAAATTTTAAAAAAATCTAAAATTACAAGCTACGATTTAAATTTATTGAAATTTTAATGACTTCAAAAGACAAAGATAATAATATTATTTTCTCATAAATAATCATTTTATATTAAAGGCTAGATGCATTTAAATTATGTTTCTAACTTCAGTAAGTTCAATTTAAATCAACTACTTTGTTTAGTGTTTCAAGATCATACTTTTTCTTATAATTAATTATATAGTTTCTCCCCCTTTTTCCTCTCCTGCTTTCAGTTGTACCCCTTTCATTTCTCCACCCAACTCCTCTCATATTAGCGGGCCTAATAGTCGCTTACCCCAGCGGAGACCTCACAGCAACCCCTTTTACACAAAACCCACCACTTAAAGCATAACCCCGCAAACACCCCTCTTCTGAATGGATTCCACACAAAAGTCTACCGTCACCCCTCAATAACCCCTCGCATTTCCCCTGCTAGACACCCCTGCCAAATGCCCCTTAAGAGCGCATGCGCGCACAGCTATTGCCCCTGCTGTGAAAACCCAGTGGAGAGTTGCTCACGAGAGCGCAGACGCGACTGTGAGACGAGAGCGAGAGCGAGAGTAGCAACGAAACGAAAGACTTAAGACACAAACTTGAGCTTCGGCAATGCAAGAACCGAACGAAGTGTATGCTTGCTGGCTGGCTGGTGACTCAAGATTGAAATAGGTAGGTAGGTGCCTCCACAGCGCATGCCACAAGCAACGAATTGCATTTGTAATCATGCGGAAATGATCGCGTTGACCTTTCAGCAAGTTGCAGTCCCCGTCCCCGTCGCCGTCGCCGTCTTGGGCTCCAAAGAACTCTGAAGTCTGCATTCTGTGTCTGTGTCTTCGTCTGCGTCTGCATTCCGCGGTTGCAATCTCTGTCTGCGGCAATGGCAACTGCAAAGTTATGATGACTGCTGGGCCAAGTCGGTTGGCGGCTCATACTCATCCCCAGCCCCAGCCCCAGCCTCATCCTCGACCTTTTGATCTGCATCGGCGTTCGGTCAATACAATTATTGATTTGCACTGCCTTTCTCTGGTGCCTTATTGATGTGCTGCTCTGACTCTGTCTCCTGACTTTCAACCTGAACCTGAACCTGAACCCGCAACCTGGCCGCAATTTGCCTTGTTTTTTGTTTTTTGTTGCCTCCTGCAATCAGCTTGAACTGCGCTCCAAGATTGCCCTTGCAGCTACGTGCCAGGTATGACAAGGCCACATTGCGTGTGTTCACCGTAAGCTCAAGCTCATTTGGGCCACAATTAGTCAGTCATTTGGGGTTTAGGGATTAAGGCTGCCGCATGGATCACTTCATTAAATGGCATTTTAATCGAAATTGTCGCCTGCGGTCGTTTATGAATATTGGGCATTATGAAAACAAATTGCAGCCGACAGCGGCGTTGATGGCCAACAACAGCGAAGACCATGGCTACAAATTAAACTTGCCTAAATGTTAAACAATTTACACCGAGCACAGCGTCTCGTCGTCGGATCGTCGCATCGTTGTCGTGCATTAGTCAGACCAGGGTTAAGTCGAAGATTGCGGCTAAAACACGTCTTCGTCTTGGTCAAGTGGTCTGGCTAACTGGCTGGCTGGCTGGCTGGCTGGCTAACCGCTTGACTGGCTGGCTGGCTGGCTGGTTGGGCCGCAACCGGCGCGTCTCTAGTCTAGTTGATTTAATTTCAACGTCACGTCGTCGTCTGAATTTGAATGCATCTGAAATTACATGAACTGCCTGGCTGGCTGGCTGCCTTAGCTGGCCCGAAACCTGACTGCCAATTGGCAACTGGCAACTGGCCAACTGGGAACTGGGCACTCGCTTTCGAGGTCATGGGAAAAACAGTTTCTCAGTTCTTGTGTTCATACCGCGCTTTATTTATTTGGATTTTGCATGCAAGCGCCTGACTTCATATCAAAACAGCAGCAAAAGATCTTCAACAGCAAAAAACATAAATAAACATTTTTAATTTAAATTTTATTGCAGTTGTTTACAACATATTGTAAATAAATTAAATCTTCTTTGTTTGGAATATTTGAAGATTAAAACGAACAATCAAACACCAAAGCCTAGCCAGTTATTTAAAAATTAAAGTTGCACTTTAGTATTCCTACGCTGTGACTATAAGCAAGTATATTATTGGAAATTAAAAAAACATGATTTCTCTTTTTAATTTGTGAAAACTCATTGTACGCGAAAATATTATGTACTAATTATTATTATTATTATATATTATTATTATTATTTTTTTGTGGCAAATTTAAATCTTTGAAAACTTGATGCCATTTGCTTCACAGAAAAATCATGCATTTAAATTATAACCATTTGTAAAAAATCCTTCTTTTTTTTGTCAAATTTAGACCTTAATGTGAATGTAAGGAATGGGATGAAGGTCTATCCTAGTCAGGCATAAACTATTTATTTTTATAGAGGTTTATTGTAAACAGTTCTAATAAAAGACCCTGTAATTGCTAACTATATAATTATACAAAAAATCAATCAATGCAAGTTTGTTAAATTGGTTTTCCACAATCTTGCGGTTAATTTGCAATCGAAATCTTTTGTCCGCTTGCCAAATCATTCCTCAAAATCGAAACACTGGCAAATTGAAATCCATTGAACCTTTCCAAACCAATTGGGCGCCCACAGCGGACTAGACAAATTTGGGGGCTGTTAGTCGCAATTAGAGAGCGCCAAGTCCGAGTGCCAGCTGTGGCTGAGCTGTCGCCAACGCCATTGAATTTGCTTTTCCATTCCCACACAATTATCGACAAAGGCAAAGACAAAAAAAAATAAGAAACCAAAAATTTGAACAACAAAAGACATTTGAATGCGTTTCCTGTTTCAAAAGAATTTCAATCCAAAATGAACAATTCGAATTAGCTAAACAAATGCGAACGTGAGAACTTCAATTGAGCTTGAAAAGTGTTAGATGATCAGGCAGCAAGTGGCAGCAAGGATTACAGCCAGCCGGGAACAATAGTTGGACAACACAAAACTTTCAAAATGGGCCACTTGGCAGCATCTGCGTGAAACTGTGAATTGTGCCTTTGTGTGCGACAGCAGCTGGCTGTTGATTTTGTTGGTGGTAGCAATTGAGTAAAACTTAATAATAATTTTTATGTTAATGTGTACCAATAAAAGTAAGTGCAGTCTGTTGTCGTTAAGCTGGCATAAAAGTCCGCCAACAATCAGCAGTTCATATTAAAATCAAACAATTTATGGAAGGTAAAAAAAAACCATTTTCTGGTTTAATATAATTTGTGAAAATTGCCAGTTGGCTGTCATAAATGGTTCTGTAAATTTGTACTAAAAATCAAGCGTAAATAATAAAAATCAAGCGATATATCTGTTCGCGCGACTTGCAGCTGTGCGCATTTAAAATCAATAAAAGTAAAACAAAAAAAAAAAAAACTAGAGCTTGAGTACATTCATAAGCACTTGATGTTATAGTGTATGTAGATTTGAGTGTGTGTGCCATGGCTGCAATTAAATATCAATTAAAAAATTGCAATGCAAATGCGCACGCACCCAAATCTGCCAAAACGTAACGAAAGACTTAAGGCACAAACTTTTTGCGCTGCGTGCGGTTCACCTTCAGAGACCCCTCGCAGCGTGTGATTCTGAGTGTGTGTGTAAATTATACACACATGCGTAAGCATTTAAGACGCAGCATTTACGAGTTAACCGACAGACAAACCGACAAACTTTATTTAAAAATTGCGTTTGTATTTTTGGTTACTCATGCAACAGAGTAGTTCAACTTTGTCATTAAATGTGGCATGACTTGAGGTATTTTCGAAGTGCAGAAAATAGCCAAAAAATTCAAATAAATATTTTTATTTTCTGGGACTTTTCGGCAAGTTTTCTCAATTAAAACTCTTTTAGAATTCCTATCGAGGCAACCTTTCTGCAAAGGGTATTAGCCAGTCGGCAGCATGCGGAGAGCATTTTATCGAGATTTATATTTTGGCCTACAGTCACAAGTTCAAGTCGTTTGTCATTTGCACACCCTGAGCCTGGGGACTGTGATCGGTGCACTGTGGACTGGGAAACTGCAAGCTGCGATTTGTTGTGGCATTTGCATAAATAAATGCACCTTTAAATGACTTCTGACTGCTGGCGTTTGCCAGGCCGTACATGTAATTAGAATCTTAACTTTTAATTATGTAGCAAATGCCAAGCGAAAGAGTAACTCACTCACTCACATATCGGACGGAACGGAGGTTGAGGCTGGCCAAAGTAGTCGCATTAAATGTGCTAAATGGCTTATGTAATTACTACTTAAATCTTTAATTAAATCAAATTGAGTCATTAAACTGATTCTGTGTGGCATTGCGCGTAGCAATCAACGAGTTGCATAAGTCAATTAATAAGTGAAGCAGCTGCGTTTTATTAAATAAACAAGGCCAATAATGCAGCTGGGCTAATAAAATTTAAATAAATTTCTTTCCCAGCGAAACAAGCCATAAAAATCTTTTATGACAAGTGAATTAAATATTTTTAATTAAAAGAATAACATGAAACTTAAACAATACAAAGAACAGGTACTATTTATTTAACAATCCTAAATATATAAAAAAAGCTCTTGAAAAATATGAAATTAAGACTCCTTACAAGTAAACCAATGTGTACCAAAAACGTATACTTAATATGCAAAAGTTTATTATATTGTCTTGCCTCCCTAATTCTTAAGGGTTGTATTATTTTACTATGAAGATTTGCTGGATTATGATTCTTGGTACTTATATTTTGTAAATAATTATTTTGTTGAGCATGTATTCGAGGAAACTTCTAGCTTTAATACCACTTCCACACACAGCCGCCCTCCTCCTCAAGTTCGTAAGTCCGCAGCCAAGTCACGCGGAGAGCAATGCGCAATGGTAGTCGAACTATTTTGCTTATCTGGTTGTCTATAACTCGTATCTGGGCTGCCAGCCTGTGGCCTAAATGGCTGGCAACATTTTCAACAAGCAAAGCCAAGGATTTTGTTGCGTCTGGTTGAATGTTGTTGTTGCTGTTGTGTCTGCAACTGCAACTGCGTCTGCGTTTGCGTCCCACGGCAAAGATTTGGCGCCATTGAAATTGAACAACATGCAAAAAAGAATTGGAGCTGCAACAGCAACAACAACAGCAGGCTGCTGCAGTTTTGTTTTACACAGCCACGCAACTGAGATACTGAGCGCTGATCTGTTTGTTTGTCCACGATTTCGTTTTGCATTTTGTGTTTGGTTTTTGGGCAAGGAACGGAGCTCTATTTGGTAGTGAAAACGATTTGCCAGTTTGGTGCCAAGTTATGCGTCGCCCGTGGTGCTGGAAAGGCGCCACAGCTGCCCAGCTCAGCTGCACTTGGTAATGGAATCGGTTTTTTTGTGGGCTCAAAGATCTGGCCAAAAAGAAATGTCAGCTCATCAATGTAAATGTTGCTGTTGTTGCAGTTGTTGCAGCTGCAGCAAACACTGTCAATGCCAATGCGTTTGTCATGGCATAGACATTGGCAACAAGCCAGCGAGCCAACAACGTCAACATTTTGGACAAACAGCAACAACAAGGACACATTATCAAAAGCGCCGCATTTGCTTCCGCCATCATTAATAATATGTATAGTTGCTGCTGTTGCTGTTGCTGCTGCTGTTGCTGTTGATGATGCTGCTGCTGTGTCTGTTGCTGCTGCTGCTATTGCTGATGTTGCTCTTGTTCTGAATTGACGTTGCATACACTCAAAACAAAATGCGTTCTAAAAATCTAGAAATTTTAAGGATTCTATCTTAAACCAAAAACATTGCTCTTGTTTAAAGTACTTATTTATGAAAAGAGTATCGATTTAATATTGTTAATTTTGTAAGCATACTTCAGTTGTTCTTAATTTTAGAATTTAATAGCTTTTGCTCAGTGTATGTCTTCATCTGCTTTTGCCGGCAGCAACATGTTGCCAAACTGCTGTTGTTGCTGTCATTTTGCTGCGGACTTTTAATTTATTTATGGCCGCACGACGATGACTTGCCAACTGTTTGCATTGAAATGCCGCTGCCAATGTCGCCAGCACACTCTCTATCTCCCTCTCCCTCTCTCGCTCTCTTTCTCACTCAGTTAAACTACTGTGAGCCCAAAGCCTAAATGGCAATTAAGCAAACAATTTATAGCTAAAATGTTGAATTTAATTAATGTTTGAATTGCACGCAGAAATTAGCAAACACATGTGAGACTCAACTGGAAGACCCCAAGACTTTTAAATACAAGCCCAGTAAAACGCCCCCGTTTCCGCCACCCAACCCCTGTCCACTACAGAAAGACTTACAGGCCATAAACACGGCAAAAAAAAAAAAGTAAAATAAAATTTGGTTCGCCAGCGCCAGCAATTTAAATAAAACTTTTGCTTAATTGCATCGCATCTGGAGCTGAAAGCCTCGGCATCGGTTGCATGTTGCATGCTGTCGTTTCTCCTCTCTCTCAATCACGATGCCCGAAACCCCCTTTGAAACCCCTTTGTCCACCCCCCCCCCGTTATCGCCAAAACCAAATCCCGACTGCCGTTTGTGATTTTGCGCTGATCGTTAATTTAAATTGAACACATTTTGGACATGGACTCGGCCTCTCGGCAGTCAGTTGGCGCTTTAATTGCGCAGCCAGTCAGTCGAATCGACAGAACCCCCTCCCCGCTCCCCACCCTGATCGTCATCAGACTTAAGCCACGTCTTAAGTTCGGAGCTAAACGATTTCGTTTAATGCAAGTGCCCATCATTTTGGGGCCACTGCACGTGCTGAAAGTGATTTTCACTGTGTGTGTGTGTGAGTGTGCCCGCCGGATATTTTTGGTCATGGCGAACCGGCAATTAAAGCAGCATCTGAATAACTCTCAAACCCCTCCCCTGTTTATCCCTTGCTTGGCCTGCTGCCTAATGAGTTTTTAATTGGCCTGCGCCTCATCGTCCTGCGCTTTTGCTAATTTGTCGATCGTAGCTAAAAACATAAATATATATATATATATATTTTTACTGCTCCTTTTTCATATCAAAGCCCCTTCGGTAGTTACTGCAGTAACTCGAGCTGATTGAGCCATCAGCCAGCTGCCATTTGCTGATGTACACGTAATTTGAGCTACTCCTTTCTAAGCTTCAATTCGCACCTTGCCACAATCCAAGTAGTTGGTTGCTATGTCAGCTGCCTGAAGAGTTTTTACATATATAAAAAACAGTAGCTCGAGCCACTCAAATTACAAACCCATCTAAGCCTTAATTACCTGTTTTTTTATATTTAAATAAATTAATATTGATTGATGCAATTCTATTAACAGACTTTTAATTGCGTGCAATTAAATATTTATTTTGAGTTTCAAATTGAAAATGATTTATTAAAATAAAATAGATAAATTAGTTAAGTCATTTAATTTCAAAATAACTTTAATTCTTTCTACTCGCTTCAGTTTTTTAATTACCTGTTTTTTATATTTAATTAAATGTATTCTAACTATCAATTCTATTAACAGACTTTTAATTGCGTGCAATTAAATATTTATTTTGAGTTTCAAATTGAAAATGATTTAGTAAAATAAAATAGATAAATTAGTTAATTTGTTTAATTTCAAAATTACTTTATTTCTTTCTCCTTGCTTCAGTTTTTGTTACTGTAAGATCTTTATTCTAAAAGCTCCTTTTAATCAAACATAATCCTTTAAAAATATATCCTAAAGTTTCTTTAATATGCACAGTAAAAATCTCATTTGTTAATTTAAGTTTTATGCGATTTTTGAACATATGCCCAGTTCATAACGTTCGCCATTTTCTGTGTTTCTTCAATTTAAGCTCATAAAATACATTTCTTTTTCCACCTTAAAATCAACGATAATTTTAACGAAATTTTTACTGGCAACATAATGTTATGTCTCCTGTCTACTGTCCACTGTCCACTGTCCACTGTCTCTGGCTACTCCGATTTGCCCTGCAGCCTGAGTCAAGTTATTGTGATTTCAATTTCAGTTTCAGTCTGTCTGCAGCCGGGAGATTGCCAGAGTTTGAGTGCGTTTGCGTGTTTCTCATCATTTGTTTGCAATGAAAATAACACCAACATAAACAACGATCGACAGGCAGGCGCAGGCTGCAGCTTTAGGACTCCAGCACCAGGTCCCCAGTCATTCGAAATGTTGATGGCGACGCGGCATTAAAATGCATAAAACCCGCTGCGCATGCGCATCGACTTGGCCAATGGGTAGTGTCCTGTGCTGTCCAGGCGCCACACCCTGCTGTGGTCCAGACCAGAGGAGACAAAGAACCGCTCGTAGGCGGCAGTTGCGTTGATTTGTTGCTGCCCAAAAGGTAATCGGCCTCTAAGTTATGTCAAAAGCTGAGACAGTTACTTAATTGCATATCTTGGCCAGTCAAAAGCTTCTTAACGTGCAGTTGAAATGAGTATTCGAAAATATACTATCAAGGCCTTAAAACAGAAGCTGTAGAAGCTTAAAATCTGAATTTGTTCGCACTTTAAAAGCAAACCATATGATAAAAAGCTTAAAACTTAAGTTTAAAAACTTCACAGTTTGATTCATAAGTTTCAAGATTTGAGTTTGAGCTTTTGAATTAAAAAAGCTACACGTAATTAAATTCATATTTAAAATCCTTTCGAGAATTAGCTTAAAGTTTAATTTAAACTCTACCTAAATTTTATTACATTATTTTTAAACTTTTTAAGCTCCTTTTCAACATACTTTTTCTATCCAATTAAAGCTCTATCTCATTATTTTATTTACTTGCATAATATTTTATAATCTTAAGCAGAAATGTTTACCTTGTTTTTTATACACTCAAGCCAAAAAAATAGCTGGAGCATTTATCGTTTGCAACGATTCCTTTTAAATTTCGTGTTACGAACTTTTTATGATCGAAAATGCCGAAAATATTTTACAGTTTATTATGGCTGATTGAAATTTGTGGTGCCCCGTCGCGTTGCCTTTGCAGCCGCAACAAATTTCATCGGGAGTGCAAATGTGTGTTTGATGCGGCTGCAGGTGTTGAAGCAACTGCATTTTTATGATAAGATAGCGCCCCAAAAAAGGCGAAACTTTAATGAGGCAAAGGGCAGCGGCATGTGGACTGACAGACTGTCAGACAGTCAGACTGTCGGACAGAGCCAGACTGCCACATGCAGCCGCAGGGGGCTGGAATCCAAGGTGCAGTTGAAGTTGGGCTGCTGCATCCCATGGCGAGGCCATAAAGATTATAACGTAAACCGTTTAAGTGCCGTTGGAATGGAATCGAGAATTATATAACCAGGTGAACCAGGTTAAGATTGAAGAGAAAATAATCTGGCAGAAGTTTCCGCAGGCCAGCAACGACTTGCAGCTAGCACTCAAGTTGCAACTGGGATCGTAGACCTCGTCCGTCTGCCAACGCCCACGATTACAGCAACATTGTTGCAAGTTGTTTCTATTGGTCGCAAATTGAGTTTGCAGTGGCTTTTGTTTGCAATTGTGGCAGCCACAGCCGGGATTCGTTGCCAGTGCCTAGACAAGTGCGTGGGCCAACTGCAGGTCCCCTCTGCTCACCTTGCCCCCTCCGACAACAGCTGCCTAAAGGGTCGACTGAGTCTGTCTGCCGAGCTGTTCCAGGCGACATCTGCGCCAGCAATCTAAGGCGAATGCTCACAGACAACAACAACAACAACAGCAGCAACAACAACAACAACGTCGACAACGTCGATTCTCTATATATGGCAAACGAGCCGACAGAACCGCCTATCGCCCGCTGCCTTCTGTCTGTCCAGTTCCAGTTCCAGCTCCAGCTCCAGCTCCTACTCCAGAGTCTGTGCCTGCATCCATGTAAGCTTCAAGCATTGCTGTACAGTGAAGGCCTTCTTAAGCGGACACAATCAGTTCCAGTTTTTTAGTCTGCCTTGAAGAAATATCATAAACGACGCAGGAAAACATGCAGGAAATTCTCTATCAACGACATAACTTGGCCAAAACTGAACCGATTGCCGATCCTGAGGTCAATTTGTTCATGGGTTGACCTCTTTAATAATTCTACCTTCAAAGTTGAAAAAGTGGTTTGTTTCGGATTTCTTGACAGAAATCATGACAGTAATGGTCACATGTGAGCTTCCAAGTCCCCACAAATGCCCTTCCGAAACTTCAAACAGCCATAACTTAGCCAAAACTGATCCAATTTGCAATTCTAAGGTCATGTTGTTCATGTTTCAACCTCTATATCAATTCTACATTCAAAGTTGAGAAAAACATTTTTTCGGATTTTCTAACAAAAAACATGAAAACCTTTTTCTGTTTTTTTGACGGTCTTCGTTAGTAGAGATTTCACTGTACATTGCAGCTGCAGTTACTCGTATAATGTTCTTGTATGGCATTGCCTGGGAAATCTAGAGAGGATCAGATCGCAGGGGGCGTTGGCTGCTGCGTGGGCTTTGCTTGCAGGTGTTCCATAGACTGATGGGCGCCATTAGAAATGCAATTGTCCAATGCTAGTTTGTGGGACGCAGCCACGCCCCAGTTAATTCAAAGGCGCCAGCTGACAACAGATTCAAATGAAATGCGTGGCGCGTCACATAAAAGTCGCCTTATGTTTAGCATGTATGCAAATTATCAGCAGCAACAACAGCAGCAGCAACAGCAGCAACAACAACAACAATGGGTGACACATAAAATGCAAGCAAAGGTTGGCCAACTCGCTCGTCCGGCTGTTGCTGCTGCTGTTGTTGCTGTTGGACAGCCTGGCTAGTTGGCCACGTTGTCATCGTCGTCGTCGTCGTCGTCGTTGTTGGCCGTTTATAAAGTCAAAGGGGGCACATGGCGAGTTTTAACTGACAGACAATTACGCTAATGGGACACAAATGGCAAATTAATTAGCTGCGGGGCCAACCACCAAGCATTGTGGCTGATGTTGCTGATGTTGCTGCTGTTGCTGCTGTTGCTTGTGTTGCTGTTGCTCTTTATTTGGGCGCATAAATCACAGATGATGGCTCAGCAATAGCGCTGGAATGGACCTAATACCGAACTCAATAGCCAAGACTCCTACAAAAGCCGGCCTCAAGTCATGGCTGCAGTAACTGACAGTCAAGGATCTGCATTAAAATGTTATTAAGGTATTTTTACTACAGCTTTTTTACAGCTCTAATTTACTTAAAGAAATTAGCAAAAAAAACATAAGTGAGTAGAAAATAAGAGCGAATATTTCCCATCTAAAATCTCTTTAATTTGAATACTTTCCCTCCCACTCTAGCTGCTGCTGCTGCTGCAGTTCACCCACTGACAATATCAAGCGACTATTTATATGGTATCTAAATGAACAAGCCCATGCAAAATCCAATCACTGCAACATTTAGTCATTCCGAATGCTACATAAACTGACAGTCTATTTGTTTTATGTCAAGCCTTAGCTTCAGTTTGGGGCTCAGCTCACAGCAGTTGCAGTTGCAGTTGCCGCAGCTTAGTGGCTGCTGTGATTGCGGCCAGCAACAGTTGCTGGCTGGCTGGCTGGCTGGCTGACTGGCTGGTTGTCGTTGACACGCCTGCAATTGCTGGCTGATATGAATCACAGGCCAAAGCCAAAGCAAAAGCCGAGTGAACGAACTGCGAGTGAGTAGCATTATCTAGATAAATAATTATTCAACTTAAATCGAAATCGTAATGAATTTTTCGTTATATACGTTATAAGCGGCAATTTCGCGGGAGTGTCAAACTGACGGCAATACGCGTTCATTGTCAGTGCTTCGTTAGCAATATCGTTGGCTACCATGGCAACAGCTTCAGCTGGCAACATGTTGCTGGCAGGCGCATGTTGCTGCCTTAATTGGACAGCGATACAAATCGCAGCAGCAACTGCGATTGCGATTGCTGTTGCTGTTGCTGCTGCTGCTGCTGCTGAGCCTGGGCCAGCAATGGGCAACGCTGCCACGCCCAGTGAAAACACCTGCAACCGTTTACACGTCGACTACACTAAGAGTTGAAGGCAATTTGTCAAATTTCCTGCCTGCGCTCAGCTGAAGCCGGAGCTCACTTAACGCCCCGTCCGGCTTGCAATTATCCTTATTAGCCCCGTTGGCTCTGGGTTGCCAACAAAACATCTTTTCGCGAAAAAAGGGCTTTTTTCGAATTTTCGAATTTTTCGGGATTTGTGCAGCGCTTAGCGCTTGTTTGCACTGATAAATGCGCAGCGACGGGCAACACCTCTAAATGCTGCCTAATTACATGGACACGGTTTTCCACGAACACCAATTTCACACCAATTGTGCGCCCCAGTCTCCGAACTGAGCCTGAGCCTGAGCCTGAGCCCGAGCCCTTGGGCGGTCACAGTTAACACAACTTGGCCTTATGTTGCTGTCGGCCAATGTTCTCTCTGTTTTTTTCTTTTCTTTTTATTGTACACTGGCCCTATCATTAGCTACAGAATTGGACATGTGCGATTCTGATTCCAAACTGTGCGATCATCAATAGCTAGTGCTCTTGCCAGCAATTATGGATCGCTGTCTGTCTGTCTAGATGTCTGTCTGTCCTTGTCTGGCATTGTGGCGCATTTATGGCGCCGCATACGCCGGCAATTAAACAATTCGCTTGGCAGCAACAACAACAATGCGCCTGTTGGCCAAATTAAGAGTCAAACCGCCGCCTGACCATAGTTGGTCAATGGAATCGAAACAAGTTGTAAGCGATAAGAACGTTGCCATTGTTCACTTTAATGCTGCTGCTGTTGTTGTTGTTGTTGTTGTTGTTGTTAGCATTGTTGTCGTCGCTTGTTGCTCGGACTTTGTCTGCGCTTTGTAATTATGGACATTATTGTTGGCCACTACACACATTTACATGCTGTAGCGCCTGCAGCTTGCTTAATAATCAAAGAGGCGGTTCCACATTCGCACAGCTACCGAAAATATCCATAACGACAGCAACAACAACAATCGACAACTGTAACGTGCAGCAGCAATCAGCTGCAACAATAATAAACGAGATGTATAACATTGAATATGAAAATCTACAGATTGTTGATCGACACCTGTGCAGAATTGTACGACCATTCAAATTATAGTCAATTTCCCATTGCTAACTGGTTCATCAGGCGATTATAATGTGCTTTGACAGTTGTGGCGCCAATTTTCAATGGAATTGAAAGTCATTGAAGGTGCAAAACTTGGAATAAAGGTAATGACATAATTAAAAACATACATCAGATAATTTATAAAATTAAAAATAATTATATCTTACTTCAATCTTGTGGTATATGCCTAGTAAAAATTTGAGAAACTTTAGCTTGTATATTATTATCAGCATATTGTTGATATACTTTTGATAGACTTCCTAGATACTTTATGCATCTATTAGATGACAGTTAAATGTAAAATAATCTCAAATGCAACTCCCATTTTTCGCACATTTATGTTGCATTAATTGCTCTCTTTTATTATCATATTCGGTATTCGTATATGCCACATTTGCAACACATAATAAGGCTTAAGAGATCGCTTTGCTGAAATGCTGTCTGCTGATGTAATGGCAATGTTTATGTCATGATATCTTGATCTGCTTAACATGGAGCCAGCGCCTTCCAACTGACTAATCATATGAATGCGATTACCCCCCCCCCCTATCCCCCCTCGGCTGACTGCACCTGCCACCTGGCAGCTGTCAGCTGCTGCTGCTGCTGCTGCTACTCAACCACAGCCGCCCACTGTGAGATTGGGGCGTGTCTCTCTATCTCTATCCTATCTCTGTCTCTCTTAACATACTTAGCATATTTCTAATGCGAGCTCCAATTTAATTCAATTCAATTACAAGCAGCATTTGCACGCGACATATCTGCAGATCGTATAACGATTCGAATGGGATACTTTATACTGGATACTGAATACTGGATACCAAATTACAAGCGGTCCAAGTGGGGGCATTAAAAATGCGTGAAAGCGCGCTATGTTATCGCGACCCAGAGTCGGACATTGGAGAGCACGTAGATAAATCAAAGCTTGCGGTGCTTGTGGACCAGTTTCACTTTAAGAGCGGCTCAATTGATAAAAGGAAAAAATCACATATGTATATATATATATATATTTATATACATATAGCCATTGCCAGGCACAACAACAAAACAACAAAACAACAACGACAACTTTGTTAGGCAACGGCAAATTTTAGCCAAGATTTATGTGGCCATAAATGCGATTACGGAGCCCCAATGAAACGTCAAAAAAAAAATAAAATATAAAAAAAATAAACAAATACAAAACTGTGAGTCCAGTTTGCACTTTACACGGTTTTGTAATTTATTTCTGACGCTTCGATTGCATTCTAATGACAAGTGCAGAGACGCCGCCGCCGCCGCCGATGCCAATTCTTTGGCATAATTCACAGGAAAGTTGCTGTTGTTGCTTGTCGGTTGTTGGTTGTTGGTTGTTAGTTGTTGCTTGCTGGTTGCTGGCTGCTGTTGCCACTGGCGGCGTTCACACTTCCAATTGCCAATTTGCATATTTTCGGCATACGTAATGCAACTGCAAGCTGCATTTGTAGATGACTGACTAGCAGATACCCTGTTATCTAGCTGTAACTTATTTAAAGTTGTCAATGGGTAATAAGTAACAAGCAATTATAGTTGAATTATATATAACTCTTTCAAAGTTTGTCTGCAAGAACATTATAAGATAACTAGCTAACCTTTCTATCATATAATTATCGAGAAAATATCGTGAAAGGATCATGCTGTAGGCAATTTGCAATTTGATTATATATATACATTTTGACAGGTATCTTTATAAATATACATATCTTTTTAAAGATCCTTCTCGTATTCCGTACCCACATAACATTAGCACATTCAACCTCTTCACAGTCAGCTACAGGGTATGGCAGCAACAACTTTTATGTTGCATAAATCAACAGCGCGTTTTCGGCGCGTTTTTTATCGCGCGTCAGCATCTTTTGGCTGGCAATTCATCTCACACTCAAGCAGCACTCAGATTTCGGATGTGAATAACGCTAGATGCGAGAATTTGTTTTTTTAGCCATAATTAATTCCAATTGCACATGCAAAGCCATAAAGCTGCAAGCTGACTTATGCATTTAAAAGACGCCCATATTCATGTGGGAGTTGTTGTTGTTGTTTGTCTAGCTGTTGCTGTTGTTGCTGCTGTTGCTGCTGTTGCTGCTGTCGATGCGGCTGTCGATGCTGATGTTGATGTGTTTTGACTTGTGCGCTGATTTACGGCCCAGCGCCTGCCGCGCAGCAATTTGTTTTGGCTGCGTTGCACAGAGACTGTGAAGAGGCAGCCAAGGCCATGCAACAGGCAGCAGACCGCATGCAGCATGCAGCAAATTAACGCGCCAGTTGCCGCCACATAACTTGCCGTACGCATAAAACATGTTAAGTAATCAATTGCTGAAGTGAAGAGGCGGCGCAGCATAAGCCAAGTGTTCATTGCCAATGCCAAAGGCAATGGTGGCGGCCACAGTTGCCACATTTTGAAGGGCCACGAGAAAAACACGTGCAACAAGCAACTGTTGCTGCTGCTGCTGCCAGTTGCCAGTTGCCTGGCCAACTTCAAAGTATCCTGCGGCATAATGCGCTTAATAAACCATGAATCACTGTCCAATGCGGCTGTCACACAGCCACAAACCCGCGACTCCGGGGCAGCAACATTGATTTTGTCACGACGCAAACACTTTAAAGCCACAATTGCTAAAGTGCGCGAGAGAGCGCTGCGTCCGCATCCACGTCCACGTCCACGTCCAGGTCCGTGTCCAGTAAATGATGTGCGCATGTGATAAAGGGCCGCGCAAACGAGCAGCGGCAACTGGCAACTGGCAACAATCAGCAACAGTCTTTTAGCCCTACTGTGGCCCAAGTTGCCAAGTTGGCCCAGAGTTCACCACTACCAGCTCAAGCGGCTGTTGCTGCCTTGTTTTCGGTCGCCTTGTCGTCGGCTTGAGTGGCATAAAAAACGGCTTGCACTTGGACTTGAGCGCTGAGTTTTGACTTGGACTTGCAGTTGTTGTTGTTGTTGTTGTTGCTGTTGTTGTTGCTGTTGCAGGAGTCTCTGCGCCTTGCGGCTCCATGGGGGCTATCAACATTCTCAGGTGCGCCTGCGCGTCGGCCTTTGTTTGGCCCAAGTGGGCAACTTTTGTCAGCTTCTTCAGCTGGCCAAAAATTGTGCTTGCCTTTTTTTGCTGTTGTTGCTGCTGTTGTTGTTGTTGTTGTGTTGCGGCCACAACCCTAAGCCCACCATCCAAGCTAGTTAAGTTGTTAGCTGCCCTCGGGGAGCAGCTACACTCAGAAAAATCTATATATATGTAGCTCGTCTGTGAAAATCCGGGTTTTACTTTTCTAAACTACAAAATGGATTTTTCTAAAGTATAGAAAAATGATTTCAAAGTTTAAAAATAAAATTATACAAAAATCAAAACAAAACTCTCGAATGAAAATTTTAGAAATAACTTTTCTACAAATTTTAAGTACGTGTTTTTAGTTCTAAGTTCTAGGGCATATTTTATTCTGAGTGTAATACAGGCAGCAACTCTAAAACTCCCAATTGCACAGTTGTATGCAAGTTTCCTTGCCGGCCAGCCAGCCAGCCAGCCAGCTAGCCAGGCATCATTAATCAGCTCGGGTTCATCAGCGGCAACATGGTTCATTAGCTTTGGTTAGTTGCTGCTGCTGTTGTTGCTGCTGCTGCTGCTGCCGTGCCCGTTTGGCGGCCTCCTGTCGACGATTCTAATCATAAGGCACCGGCAGCGGTTGCGGTTCAGCATTGGCAACGTCTGCCGGTCGCCAAGTTAATTGGCTAGAAGTTTTACATAGACGCAACTGCAACTCCCAAATGCAACTGTGGCGGCAAAAATCTAAAACAACAACTGTTCTCCATGCTGTTGTTGCTGTTGCTGCTGTTGCTGCTGCTGTTGTCGTTCAGCTTATTTGCTAGCAAAGTCTGCGACAGCGACCCATTATCAACATGCTCATGCTGATGTTGCAGCTTCAAATCCCGCTGCATATTGTTGCTGCTGCTGCTGCTGTTGCTGCTGCTGTTGCTGTTGCTGTTGCTGCTGTGCCTTATGCATATTTACATGTTGCCCAAGCATTGGCCAGACTCTTGGCAGTGATCTTGTCGCAGCGAGTGCCACGTCTGATTAGCTTGACAGTTTCCAGCAGCTACTGTTACCGCTGCGCATCGTGGGAAAAATGAACCCAGGACAGCTATACAATAGATATTCCGCAAGCAAATCTCTGATTTAGACAAAGGTTTGGGAGTAGGTTGCTTACGAATTCCATTTCGTAAATAATTGAAAAAGTCTTAAATAGAATTTATTTAAATCTAACAGCAATTAATAAAAAATTAAATAATAGTTTTTTTGGCGAAAAAAGTATTTTTCAAAATATAGAATCTTGAAATTTAAGGATTAATTGATTGTGGGTGTCTCAATTAGTATAAAAAACTATTCGAAAAGTGATTTTGTGGTAGTTAATTTTTCTGTCAAAAATCACGCAAAAAGTGACAAAAAAATTGACTTGTAAAGTGCCCAAACAACGAAAAGTTCCTTATAAATGACCTTCCCAGACTTCAAACTGCCATATCTTTGTCAAATCTGAACCGATTGTTAATCCCGAGGCCATTTTGATCTCTATTTGGCATCTAGTTTAATTCTACATCTCAAGTTTATGAAATTTTGAAAATATAAAATTTTGGATTTTTTTGTTGAAAAAAGCATAAGGGGGGACCCTTACCAATTTCGATTTTTCAAAAAATAGAATCTTGAAATTTTACGTTTAATTGATTGTGGGTGTCTCAATTAGTATAAAAAACTATTCGAAAAGTGATTTTGTGGTAGTTCATTTTTCTGTCAAAAATCACGCCAAAAGTGACAAAAAAATTGGCTTGTAAAGTCCCTAAACAACGAAAAGTTCCTTATAAATGACCTTCCCAGACTTCAAACTGCCATAACTTTGTCAAATCTGAACCGATTGTCAATCCCGAGGCCATTTTGATCATCTATTTGGCATCAAGTTTGATTCTACATCTCAAAATTATGAATTTTTGAAAATATAAAATTTTGGATTTATTTGTTGAAAAAAGCATAAGGGGGGACCCTTACCAATTTCGATTTTTCAAAAAATAGAATCTTGAAATTTTACGTTTAATTGATTGTGGGTGTCTCAATTAGTATAAAAAACTATTCGAAAAGTGATTTTGTGTTGGAATCGAAATGTATTGATAACTTTTAAACGGGACGAGATATCGAAAAAAAAATGATAAACTTGTATTGTCCCGGCACTACGAGAACTACATATATTTTAAATATGAAGTCTCTTGCTTTTGTAGTCTCTGTGATCAGCGTGTTCATACAGACGGACAAGAATATATATACTTTATGGGGTCGGAGATGTTTTCTAATGCCTGTTACATAGTTTTGCACAAAACCATTACACAATTTTTCCGATTTTTAATGGGTTCAGGGTATAAAAATAAAAACAATAGATTATAAATTTCATGAATATGTTTTCTCACAAATAATTAAAGTTATTAACGCAAGAAATCAAATTTAAAAAAATTGATAAATATATGATGGAAAATCAGTTAGCAGGACAAGCCCAACGAGGCATTCCACTGGAATATCGGACCTGTTTTAGCCAAGTTATGAGCTGAGCCTTCTTGACTGTGCATATTTTGTAGTTGGCAAGATGCTGTGCATTCCCGGTATCGTTGACAAATCATGTTGGCAACTGTTTGTCGCTGCCAACAAGTCTATCAAAGCTTGACAACATTTGCATCTAGCTGGATGATGCACGACTGCCAGACAAGATCAGTTTATATATGCGTGTACAACCAGACGGAGACCGGCTACTGTTGCGCCGGTTTTGGGCTGGCGTAGTTGGCTGGATGCTGGCTACTGGATTGCGCCGGCGACAGGATGCATAAAATTTATGAAACAACGACGCCTTTTGCGCACATAATTAAATCAGACAAAACGCGCAGCTCATGTAAATCGCAGGGAAACTGGCACAGCCCCCAGATGCCCGAACCGAACCAAACCGAACCGGATGCGGCACAAGAAATGCAGCTTGACTATTTTTAATTACCCACTGCCAGCTGCTGTGGATCCAGAGATGCATCTGTGTGCTGGTGGTGGGGTTGCGCTGCCTGGCACTGTAATTGTTATAGTTTGTCAAGTGGGGCTGCATCTTGGGGCTGAGATTGGAGCTGATGCTGAAGCGGTAGCTGGAACTGTAGCTGTAGCTGGAGCTGGTCCAAGGCATGCGAATCAATTACATATTACTGCGCTGCCGGTCGGCGAATCGACGTCGTTGGCGATTAACTGCAGTGACTTTACCTGTTCGCTGTGCGGCCAGCGACGCTTTCATTAAAGTGCAAATTATGACTTGCCAGTTCCGCCAGGTGTTGGCTGGCCTGGCCTATTTGTCTTTAGCCAGTCCGTAAGCCGACCCGACCGCTGAGCCGCCCTTTTATATATAAAGTTATCAACGCCATCGTCATTGTGCGATTATTACTACTTGCTGGCTTTACGACATTAATTACCGCTCTTCTGGCTTTTGCAATTTATAAATAAATTTACGGGCCGGCAACTGGCGCTAAATGCTTTGGTTGCGTTTCCACACCGAGTGCTATCATGACCAAAATAAAAAAAATAAATAATATAGTTATCGTATAAAAATAAGCTACTTGATAACACTTTAAAAGCGACAAATCTGAATCTCTTTTTTTTTATATATAAATCGCCTTGCGTATTTCAACAACATTTAACAAAATGATAATATAGTTTAGTTGGCTTACAGCCAAGGAATATTTGTACCATAGGTAGGTACAAGTAGTTCAATTAAATTCACACATCTGACAGTCGATCGCCTGTGTGAAGTAGATGTGAAGGTCCATGACATCATGCACCTTTTCCTGTATATTGGACTCGATCTCATTGTAGGCCATGTGCCAGCTACAGCTGCTGGCGCGTGTTGTCTTGATGAGACAACACAAGTACTTCATGACATCGTAGATCCTATCCATATTGTTGCTATAGATCAGCGCACAAATGTTCGTAAACATTAAGTCGACATCAGCAGGCGCCGGTACCTCCTCCGATTTGACCCAGGTGGCCAGCGTAGATTTATAATCGTTCTTCATTAGCACATTCTTATCATCTTCCTCCCACTCTGCAGGCGGTGTAACGTTCAGCTTATGATTAACATCCGAAATCGTCTTGTTGGATGTGAGGTAATCTAGAATTACTGGATGCATATGTTGGTTCAGTTCCTGCAGGTAATCGACCATTATTTGATCAGGGTGGCAGGGGCGCTTCGGTTCCTTGGCCAAGGCTGCTTTCGAAGTGGAGGGCTGCAGATCGCTTTCATTCAAAGGACTGGCATTATTCAGCCCCACACGAACCGTTGGGGGCGGCGGCGGTGGCATAGATACATTTGAATTTGAATGTGAGCGCGCTTTTCGCTTTCTGCTATTATCGTTTTCATCGTACGCGCTTTGATAATTGTCGCCTATGGACATGTTCAAATGCTCCTCCGGATGGAACATTATCTCGCGTCGTATATCCTCTGGCAGCTGTGCCAGCACCTCCGCATCAAATTGTGCAATGGCTGCGTGCTTAACTTCATTTGATTTGGGTGGTTCAACGTGCGATGATCTGAAACATCTTGCGTTTTGGAACATGCTAAACAGACTTGGTTGCTTCTTGCTTGTTTCCGTTGATTTCATCAGAAGCGACTCGTTCCCTTTGGAGATTGCTAACACAGGGATATCTGGCATGCTGATCAACAGCTCAACAGGCTCCTTGATTGAGGATGCCGGACTTACAACTTTATCTTTGATGACAAGAGCTCTCAGTGTGGTAACAAGTTATAAAATAAATATTGCTTACCTTTTTGTTTTTCCGACTGTTTAGTAAACATATTCTTGATGACATTTTCCTTCCTTGCCTTAACTGCATCGTCCAGCTTGCTGAGATGTATGCCAATGCCACGTAGCATATGCGGCGGAACACACGACGCGTGCATCAGCTTGAGTACGTGCATCGTGATGACTGCCAGATCATTGGTGCTTTGAGGTAGCAGCGTAGATTTCGTCTGAGTATCGCAGACGCCGTGTCCCATATACTTGGACGTTTCAATGGGTGCCTCGACGGCGCGCACCATTAGCTTTAGAGTAATCAATTTGGCCTTTTGCTTGATTTCAGTCAGACGACTGTGAACCTCAGAGCTTAGCTGCTTCAAAAAGGTATGCAACTCCTTGTATATGGAAAAGCGTATGCCGTAGTTGACCTCAGCAGAGACTGATTTGCGTTGCTACAAAATGAATGCAATTTATAATAAACCAGAGTGCTGATTGTTTGAAGGTCTTACTTGTTCATAGACCAAAGGACGTGGATCGATGCCCCGACAGTTTTGGTATAGTGTCTGTGCTATATTCTTGCCCAGCAGCGTTTCTAGCCGCACCAGCGAACACTTCTGCACATCCGCGCAGGTGTGTAAGCCTGCCTGTTTGAGCTTATGGGTCATGCAGCTGCCTACACCTGGCAAGGTGTCCAGCGGCAAGGGAGCCATGTAGTTGGGCGCATCAGTAGACTGCAGCAGATGCTGTCCATTCGGCTTGGCCAACTTGGTGGCCATGCGAGCTAGCAGTCTAATGGATTATAGATAATGATATTAAATAAGTAATAACTTTCGTTGGAATCTACTCACTTGTTTTCACCCACGCCCGCGGAGCAGGGGCAGTCAGTTACTCCGTACACCTCCTCACGCAGAAATGATACAAAAGTCATGACATCCACTTGCAGATCGTGCAGCAGATCTGTCAAATCTACAAACATCTCATCGCAGCTAACAGCCTCTATATTGAGTGTGTACTGTGCCACAGTATCATACAGACAATAGGCCACCTCGCGATAGCCCTGAAAATCATATGGTATGGTCTTCAGCTCGGGGCACAACTCGAGCGCTTTGCCCACAAACATGCCGTTCTTGATGCCTTTGGCGCGCGCCTCGTAGCTGCAGGAGGCAATCTCCGACAAGGACATCTTCTTAGCAAACCCACCGCGCACCTTGTCCGCCCGATTGTTATCGTTCAGATGCTCGAAACGCTGAGCGAAGAGCTCCTGCTCCACCTGACGATCAGCCTGGGGATGCACCGGCACATCAGTGGCTGCACTGCCGCCCTTGGAATGTGTCACAGCAATGGGCTGGCCACGCAGCTCCGGATACGTGCGCAATCCGACAGACACAAAGAAGCAATCCATGTCAATATGCATCACATAACGATTGGGCGTCTGCATGGGCACATCATTCAGCTTGGAAGTTCCAAGTAGTGAACGCAGTTCGGCACGTCTGGCAAACGGTTTGTTGCCTTGGTCTTGACGCAGATCACGAATATATTGCTTGAAGCTGTTGGCAAGCGTTGCAATATGATGCAAACGTGAGTTTTTATAAAACTCATTTAGGAACTCTGGATCGACAGCAGAGCGGGCGCCAGTTGATGTGGCGGATATATTGCTAACGAGGCTTGGATTCCCATCCACAGGCTCATCAGGCAGATCATTGAGATAGTGTTCCAGCTCCAGTTCGTCCATCGCTGTCGCTTCCTCGGCCTCTGAACAGTGGTTTTCTGTGAGAGTCGACTCGTTCTTTTTGCAATTGTTAAAATTGAGAGACGGCTGCGTGGTTTTTTGATTGGTATACAAAAGATACGGCTTATAGTCTAGTACACGCATCTGTGCGACACAATCAACGACCCATTGGGCGCCAATTATCCGGCTGGTGTCCATTTTGCGCACCTTCACATCCGGCAAATTGGATGCAATGATGAAACGCGTATCGGATTTTTCATAATGATGATAGATGCCTCCATGCACCATCATAATACGCTTCAGCTCATCGGCTGTTGGATTGGTCAACCCATTAACAAATATGGAAATTCCTTCAAATAGATTCGTCTTGCGAAATGGATCACTTGCAGCTGCAAATTGCTCCCCAAGCTTTGATTTCTTGGCTTCCATGTAGCCGCCCTGCAATTCATAAGTGATAGCTGCTGTTTGATGTAAAATAAGTAGCCACTCACCCATTCTCCAAAGCCATTGTCTTCGCCGCGTGACATTGCAACGCCGCTAACCAAATTACGAATTAAAAAGTCAGCCAACAATTTTAAACTTCTTCGATAAGTAAAACTACGAATGACAACCGCTTTTGTCTGTTATCGATGTTTTCTTAAGTGGCAACTCTTGCATGTTTAGTGCTGGTAAACGGCAATATTGTATTGTTTTCTTTGGCACCGGTTTTATTAGTTGTGCGTAAAATGTGGAAATATGGTCAAAATCAAATGAATCAAGGAGCGCCGAGTGGTGGTGCTGGTGGCGGTGGTCCGAACATGATGCCCATGGGCGGCTTTATGCAGGGCGCTGCCGGCATGCACATGTCCCCTCAACAACAACAGCAACAGCATCAAATGAATCTAATGAATCCTGGAATGAATCCTAATGCTGTGACTGGAAGTGGACCACCACCTGGTCTCATGCAGGGCATGGGCATGTCCCCGCAGCACCAGCTGCAGCAGCAGCAAATGATGCAGGCACCAATGTCAAATATGCCGCAGCAACAGCAAATGATGGGTGCTCCACAGCAGCAGGGATTGGTGGGCAGCTCTGGTCCACAACAACAACAACAACAGCACCACAATCCGGGAGTGGGACCCGGAGCGGGAGCAGCTGGAGGACCCGGGGGCAGCACCAATATGTTGGCCATTTCTCAACCCAATCCTCACAAGGAGATCAACATTGTGCAGCTGTCCCGCCTGGGCCAAGAGACAGTACAGGATATTGCGTCACGGTTTCAAGAAGTCTTCTCGGCACTGAAAAACATACAGCCCACCTCTCATAGAGATAACAATACGGAGAAAAAGGTTCAGGAATATTTTAGAACCATAAGATTGCTTTTTAAGCGGGTGCGGATCATCTATGAGAAGTGCAATGATGCCGGTATGGATTACATGAACGCCGAGAGTCTGATACCCTATAAGGATGAGCCTGATCCCCGCATAGAACCCTCACAATGTGACGAATATCGGAAGGTTTTGCAGGAAAATCAGGAACTAATCGAAACTGTTAAGCTGAAAAATCGCCAATTGCGGGAGATTATTGATAGGACGCGTATTATTATATGGGAAATTAATACCATGTTGGCAATGCGAAGATCTTAAATCTATACATTATAAATTTAATAAAAAAAATATATTTCCAAAAAGTTAATCCTAAGTTTTGGCGGCTTACAGCACTGTCTATTTGTGTTAAATCTAAAAATTTTAATAAACTCCAAGCTATTGTTTACTTATGTAAATTGTAATAAAAACAAAATACAACAAAAAAGTTGATTACTTAGTTTCGGCGCTTTACAACACTGCCCATTTGTGATGCAGTAGAGAATAAGTAGTTTGTGTTTTGTAGGCGACGACAACGGTCTGAAATACCAATAAATAACATATTCGCATTCACTGAGCAACAAATTAAACTAAAACAGCAACAACATGGCGAAAATGGCATTTCAGCATCAGGCCGGCACGGCTATGGAATGTTTAAGCGTAAGTTGTATATTTTACGCACACACACATGCACACCTACACATACAGGTAGCAACAGCGTTCTTCCCGTGTGTGTGTGTGTGTGTGTGTGTGTGTGATTTGTGTACGTGAAATTAGGTCGAATATCAACAGAGATTTGGCATAAACAAACTTTCACGCTCTTACTCATCTATTACTTATAAATTTTCTATTTAGATTCCCATAACGCTGCATAAGGAAAAGGACTACGACCAGGAGGGCCGAGAGATTCTCAAGTGTGGCTTTAAAATCGGCGGAGGAATTGACCAGGATTACAAAAAAAGCCCACAAGGATATACGGATTATGTATGTATACCATCATTGTTGCTCGGAAATTATAAGTTCCTCAAGTTCAAATTGTCCAGATATAAGAAATGTCGCCTCCAATGAGTTAGAGAATCTAAAATGCTGTAGGTAAAATATAGAAATTTACATTAAATTAGTAAATTTAGATTGTAACGTTTTACAATCAAAGATAGTTTTAGATTTACCTCTAAAATCGAACTATTAGAATTTTCGAGCAACCACTAAGAAATATATGTATTTAATATATATACTAACTAATACATTTAAAACCAGGGCATCTACGTCACGGAGGTGCACGAGGGCAGTCCGGCTGCACGGGCTGGTCTACGCATCCATGACAAGATACTGCAATGCAATGGCTACGATTTCACAATGGTCACGCATAAAAAGGCCGTTAGCTATATACGAAAAAACCCCATACTTAATATGCTCGTCGCACGTAAGGGTGTCACATCCACATAATCTGCAATTGGCTGGGCCTCTACTATTACAAAAGCAGCAGCATTTAAGCGGTATATAAATCGACTATCTACGACTTCACTGCCTCTCGTTGCTAAGGATCTCTCCCTGTCTCTATCTCACTAGCGCTCTCTTGGAAACTACTCGAATACTTATTTATATTTATAAGCATATATACTTACATTAACATTATGCATATCGCGCACATATTTAGCCATAACATACATAACTAGATGCATTATGTGAATGTAGCACTTAGAAAAGCTTCTTGTTAAATTGATTTTCATTGACTTGGTTTAAGTTGATAGCTAAAGACCCGTATTAGGTTGTTATACATATACTCCACTTGTTGTACGAATTGCCAAGAAACCGTGTAAAGAAAACAAATTGCCAAAACTCACAAAAAAGAAACCACAATGCTACAAAACACATAAACATAAGCCAATTTCATCCGCGTGTCGAATATTTCCACGAATTCTAAAAGAAAACTCATAGTGTATAAATTATAATTCTCATGTAAATTCTGAGCCCGTACTGAATAGTGAATCATACTCGTTAATATGTCAGAATAATTAAAGTAAATTTTGTACTTTTATACACTACCCAGATAGTACATATATCTATATGTACAACAAACCACAGCTCTTAAACAATCAGCAGCATTCCAAAAAACGCTAAGTTGTTGAAAACTAAATATTACATAATTGTGATAAATGCCGTTACTTGTGCAGGTGTGTTTTTTTTTAAATATGTATAAATACACATTTTTTAAGTATTTTTAAAATCAGTTTTTAAATGTTAAATTGCATTGAATAAATGTTTGCCTCTAGACACAGAAACAAGTGTCGTATTTTTATAGATTTAGTTACCTTGGATTCGACCTTGACCCTGAAGCCGCAATAATGATAACGAATCAGTTTTTGTAAGGTGCTTTTTAATTACAAATTACTTTGGGCTTACATGCACACATATACATATTAAATTTTGTAACGTTTTGCACTTAAAATTTGACAAACAAAAATATACACAACTAGTTAGATACGCAAGCATTTTGCTAATTAAGATAATTACAATTAACTGAAGTTTTGGGATAGCAGAAAGAACGTGGCACGTATATAGATATAGGAGGAGGACCTTGCCACGCAGCGAGGCAAGAACACATCAAATTGAAGCACGCTGCCCGAAACTATTATTTATTGGCATAACCGTTAGGATTTTGACTCTGCCAACGCCACGTATCCTCGCACATTTTATCAATGCCACGCGTTGCCTTCCAGCCCAGTTTACTCTCCGCCAGCTGCGCGTCCGCATAGCATGTGGATATGTCTCCGGAACGCCGATCGACCAGCTCATAGGTGACCTTCTTGCCGGAGGCAAGCTCGAAAGCGTGCACCAGCTCCAGCACCGAGCAGCCAACGCCTGTGCCCAGATTGTAGGCAAAGAAACCCGTTTCGGCAATGTTGCGCAGCTTGTCCAATGCCTTCACATGACCCTCAGCTAAGTCCACGATATGTATATAATCACGCACGCCAGTACCATCCTTGGTGGGAAAATCGCTGCCATAAACGCTCAGTTTAGGACGACGACCCACCGCCACCTGGGCAATGTAAGGCATCAGATTGTTGGGCTCGCCATTGGGATCCTCACCAATGCGACCGCTTATGTGTGCACCCACAGGATTAAAGTAGCGCAGCGAAACAACTGCCCAACGCTGTCAATAGAAATACAAAAGGTAAGCTTAACAGTGAAGTAGAGTTATTTGCGTTCCATACCTTATCCGACTTGCACAGATCCTTCAGAATTTCCTCTGTGAAATATTTGGTTTTGCCATAAGGTGATGTACAATTGCCCGTTGGATGCTCCTCGGTAACGGGCAAAAACTTCGGTTCACCGTAAACGGTGGCACTGGAGCTGTACACAAATTTGAATACATTGTTGTCGGCCATGGCCTCCAGCAGGACATTGGTGCCGGTCATGTTGTTGTGGTAGTACTGCAGCGGTATGCGACAGGATTCACCGACAGCTTTGAGAGCGGCAAAATGAGCGACCATATCGATTTTGTGCTAGAAATGAATAGAGAGAACAGCGATTAGAACTGGGTAGGATTACAAAATCAATCACTGGTAAGTTTGATCAGGATATTCTTATGGAAGCTCTATAATATAGTAGTCCGATGCTGATATGCTTTGGCTTAGATGTTATGCTCATAGTAGATAGTTCCTATAGTAATCTCTTTGGGCTAGATGCCTTACACATTTCGTGGCATAATAAGAATACCCTCTGTAAAGGGTACAAAAGCCATCCGATGATTAGCAAACAAATAGATTAAGGGCAAACAGACAGTTGCTATTGCACCGAGTGCAACGTCAATGTTGACGCTGTCGTCGTCGTCGTCATCGCTGTTGCTGTTGCCAGCACATCAAGCACCAAGTTATGTGAGCGAGGTCATACGCCTATGCGTTTCGATTGTAGGGGAGACGTGCTGCGTGCGTCGGAAGCGGGGCGACAGTTGAGTAAACAAACGAGTGCTGATAGCGGCAGCGACCGCGTACTTGTGTGATAAGAGAGATGGAATATGCTGGCGTCTGAAATGTGCCACATGTATCCAAAAAGATGGATTGCTGACGTGCCACCGCAAGAAACTCACCTCCTGGAAAACGGAGCGCACTTGCTCCCGATCCGTAATATCGACGCGATAGAAGTTGACCTTTTTGCCGGTGATTTCCTGGACACGACTCAGTGCCTCCGGCAACTTGGATGCACCGCCGCTATAAGCATTGCACAGATTATCCACACAGATGACATTGTAGCCAGCATTCAGCATCTCCAGCACGGTGTGGGAGCCAATATAACCAGCGCCGCCAGTGACCAAAACAGTGGGTGGTGCCATATTTTTCTTCTTCCGGAGAGAACTTTACGCGGCAAGCTTCGATCAACGACTGTTCTGTTGGAAAGTGAAAATTGAGTTAAATTCAAGCGAAATTCTAATTGACGTCACCAAAAATGCTCACAGCTGACAACAACTTTAAGCAGCTATATTTACAAAACTAAACAAGATACCAAAATTATATAAATGCAGCTTGTTAGCCCTATGTTTTAAGTTAACTAATACTTTTTTATTGATTTTTTAGATATTTTGTTTATATTTTATAACAAATAAAACCGAAGCGTAACCAAAATGAATGTACATACATATGTAGAATAGAATTCTGGTTAACGGTGCTTTTGCTTAGTGTGTGTGCAATTGTGTGTATGTGTCTGGCACTCACCTCAACTCTCAGTACTCAGTTAATTACTAGGCTGAATCACTTGGCCAAATGCTGATATATTTATGTATGTATGTGTGTATATATATTTATATACACGTTGCTTCTGCCGCTACCCTTGAAATCGAATGTAGTTTTTTGTTTTGTGTAAGCACACACACACACACACACACATGCGCACGCACTAACCATGGGCTGCTAATGATGAGGTGGAGTTGGTTAAAGATCGCTGACCTCTCTCTGAAAAGCGCTTCTTCTTTTAATTGTTGTTGTTATCGTAACTCGTTTCTCTTGCACTTGTCGTTCATTCATTCATACTGGTGGAGAAGGGAGGTAACACTTGCCGATTTCGTTGTACGTCTGTTTAGCTGGGCAGTTTGCACGCAACTGATTTCTGTTGTTGTTTTGGGGTTCGCTTTTAGCTTGGGAATTTCCGCTACTTTTCTCTCTTTCAGCTCTTATCAACGTGCCGTTTATCAATGTCAATGCAATCAGCGTGCTGTTAGCTGCAACTGCTTGTTGCGAGCCGTGCTTCTCTACTAGGTAACATGCTTATCACTCATGTCCATTTATGCAACAATTTAGGGCAGCTGCAGGTAAAATATTACGCTCCCTGCTATTATCAGCAAAAAGTAAACAATTATGACGTGTGGCGTTGCCAGATTTGCACTCTCAGACTATCGATAGCTTATTTCGATAGGCAGCCACAGTGCGATAGCATATCATCTACGCAGGCAGCGAGCAATGAAAAATATGCATTAAATTTAATTTCAACACAACTATTAATTTAAATTAGTGAAACGTTAGTCAAGCCGTAATCTAAACATGGCATCCGCAACGGTAAGAAATGTATGTATGCCACCCTAACACTAGCTTCAACTGCAAATGCCAACAAATACATTAGAGACGACGGCGAATGTATAAGCTAACAGCAAAAAAAGGAACTTTGCCTAAAATGTAAATGTTAACTAACATAATGTTTGTTTGTACAGGTGCCATTACTCGACGATGATACGATACCCTTTGGCGAGGAGGATGAAATGCGGGATCCCAGCACTTCACAACAGAAATACACGTAAGCAATTAAAACTGTAAATATATATGTGTGTGTATTTGTGGATTCGTGTTTACCTTTTTTTTTTTTTATTTTTTTATTACTTATTTTTAATTCATTGAATTAATGACGACTAGAGCTACTCAACATTGGAAATTAAATGAAATATTACGAAAATGTAAAGTAAAATTAAAAACATTTTAAAAGTTATAAAATTAAAGTTAAAGTTTAAATCACATATACTTTTCTCTAATCTTATATGTGTTTGTTTAATATCATATTTTTATAATTTATTGTTATATTTATATATATATAATATTTCGTCTTCTTCCTAGTCACCCGTATGTCACCTTCTTCCATCTGTTCTTCCGGGGCGCATCAATTGTGATTTATATGTTCTGCGGCTGGTTTAGTGACTCCTTTATCACCAGCTTTGTTTTTGTTGTGCTCTTTCTATCCGCCGACTTCTGGACCGTTAAGAATATCTCCGGCAGACTTCTAGTCGGATTACGTTGGTGGAACTACGTTGATGATGATGGCAAATCGCATTGGGTGTTTGAATCGAAGAACGTGAGTTATACGATATATTTACTTAATATACGATATGATAACTGATAACGGTAGTCTTCATCCTATCAGAGTCGGATCAACAAACACGAGCAGCGCATCTTCTGGCTGGGATTGATACTCTGTCCGCTGTTTTGGGGCCTCTTCTTTCTAATGGCCCTCTTCGGGCTGAAGTTCAAATGGCTGCTACTGGTCATGATTGCCATTGCTCTGAATGCGGCCAATCTTTATGGCTATGTCAAATGCAACTATGGCGCCGGCAAGGATCTAAACAGCGCCGCCACGGATTTTGTAAAGACGCAGCTCTTTAAGAATGCCGTCGATATGATGACCAAACCCAGTGGAGCAGCACCACCGACTAATGTGCGTCCCACCGGTGTGGTGTGAACTTGAATGCGCTTGTCGGGGAACGGTTTTCTTGCCCAACGCATTCCAAAGAGTATTTAGTGTTTTATGCTGACATCATTTGAATTGTCGGTTGTCTCTGTAACATATGTAAAACTTAATTTAGCATTAATTTTTTCTTACATTTACGCTGCTTTCTATTGAGTAAAAGACATATGTATGTACTGAAAATCAAGTTCATTTAATGCAGAAACATCTTACAATCCTGTAATTTGAAATATCAACAATTACTTAAAACGAGTTGAAAAACGCGCTCCTTATGCAAACAGAGTGGCAACGCCAAGTCAGTCAAAATAAATACTAAAATTAGGTATTTAAGGCTTCCTCCTATCTAGTCACAGTAAACTTTGCACGGCTGCCAACCTGCTTGAATATAAATGTCAACTATTCTCTTGTTAATCGATTTGTTCTGTGTACATCTCTAGCTCGTTATCCATTGTCGAAAAATTTTCTTTCGTATACTGCTTGTGCAATTTTGTAAAATTAAATTCTAAAAATAAGTGCACAGGCTTTCACAACTAACTAACTAAAGCTTGCACGCGTGTAATACATAAACTAGAGGTAAGCCGTGTGATATTGTGCAGCAATGCTAGCCTAAAGCTGTGTGCAAGAAATATCGATTTTTTGGTGCCTTTACCGACGCCGGCGTCTAGTTTATAAGGTGTTGCTGGATACAGGGTGTTGCGGCAGCCAACCGAAAAAAGAGGTTATCTCCTTCTATATCGGTATCATTATCCGATCTAGTCATATCCGTCCGTCTGTGATAACTATCGGACAATAAACAAAGAAGTTACATATATAATATTCAATTTACCGTAGTAAGGGGCTCATGGAAGAAGAAGCACAGACAATTAACTATAAATGAGTTAAAGAACTGGGCTTAGGGTATCACTAGTCGGCCACTCTCGACTAGAGCACTGTTATTAGTTTCACTCAAGTAATCTGTGTTGGCTATTTGTTTTTGTAGAAAAATGCGCGGTCGTGGCGGCTACATTCCACGTGGAGGCGGCACCATGCGTGGTGGCGGCGGCTACTACAATAACCGTAACTCCAGCAATTACGTGAATACGCGTACCCAGGGCAATTATCGGCCCAATAATGGACGCTATGAGAATAGCTATCACAACAACAACAACAATAATAATCGCTACGTGGGTAGTGGCGCAGGGGGTGGCGGTGGCAACTCCAACAATGATCACTATGATAATCGCAATCGGGACAAGTTCAATAATCATCATAACTCGAGCACCATTGGACGCTATGACTCCGGTTCCACACACAAGCGCAGCTATGTAAGTTGTGATCAACCTAAAAATATTCAAAAATTATATTATTTTTGTCCGTACAGGATACGTCACGGGATCGCAACGATGATCGCAAACGGCCGCGTCAAGACGTAAGTTTATTTTTGAACCAAAAAACATGTTAACGAGCCCAAAAAAAAAAGTTTGCAGGTTGCTTAAGATTTATGTATATATCTACAGCGGCCATTGTTTGTGTAATTTTAATGAGTTTCCAAATATTTATAGCACAATTTGTGAAGGTTTAACGCCGGATAATAGAGCGTAACAAATGGAAATCGCACTCAAAGTAGTCAGAATATGAAAAGACTTTGAGAACGCAAGAACTTAATTTATATATTGCATATATATATATAATATATATATAGAGCAGCAGCAGCTACGCATATAGCAAAGATTTTGCCACAGCGATATATATATGTATAAACGTATACATTTTATACGCATAGAAAGTGCAGCCAAAGCATGATTGAACTGATATGTTTGTGTGTCTATATCTTAATATATCTTAATGCCTGTCAAAGCACACAATTTCTCCGTTCCAACAAAACAGATACCTATATATCTAGAAATATATTTACATGTAATAAATCCATCTAAGAAATAGCTAAGAAAGTATAAGGTTTGTTCATCATGCTATTACTACTACTACTACTACTACTACTACACACACTTGCTCCAGGATTGCATTTGAGATAACCCAGTTTATTGATATATATATAGCGATTCTTTATCATCCACAAACAAGAAATATTTATAAATGTATAATCTACCTATGTATTCGAATATCAAATCAAAAATACCAAAAAAAAAAAAACCAAAAACCAAACAAAAAACAATGCTCCTCTACACTCCTTCCTACTCATCAATCGTCAATAGGATTATCGTCGCCCGTCCTCGTCAAATGATCACAACGATCGACCATCGTCGTCATCATCCCAGAACATGGGTGGCGGCTCATCGTCCGGCTACCATCAGCGCAACAACACCGGCGGTGGTGGCGGCGGCGGCGGTGGTGGTGGTGGTAATGGTGGTGGCGGAAGCTCAAGCTCATATCGGCCACGTGATGATAATCTTGGCAGCCAGCGACATCAACGCGACTCATCGATGGGACCGCCAAAGCGGCCGCTCATACGCAGCGTTGCCAGCACCAGTTATATATCAAGGCCACGCGGCTCAATGTCCATACGTGGTGGCATGATTAGGAACAACATGCGCGGCGTTGGCACCATGAGGATTGTGCGGCCGCGCATCAACGAATCCAATGATCTGCGCACCATGCGCCGCCAGCTGCTCTTTGCACAGCAGAAAGATCGCGCACGTCTGCTCAAGATACAACAGCTGAAAAGGTAATTAAACAAACAAAAAACTAAACAAGGTATAAAAAACCAAAGAAAAGATAAAAGTTCGTCAATTTCTGTGTGAGGCAGTTGTGAATTGAATCCTGTTCAAAACATAAATCTCAAGGCTGTTGATAGTTTGAAGTACGTAACGCCAAGTGCCAATGAAGCGCGAGAGATCAATCACTATATACTATATAGATATATACATAGTATGCCAGATGAGTGAGAATCCCGAGTGTGTTTTTAAAACTATTATATTGGCTATTATTCACAAATTGAAACGGTTCATTTGAGATTTCGTCAAACTTCGCTATCTTCTGTATACACTGTACTTGTACAATCTAGTAGAAAAATCAATTGAGGCAACGACACCCGACACACTATATAATATGACAAATATTAATTTGTTAGCTTACCATCTTAAAATATTCGTATTGTGTACTTACCACAACAATTTGCATTTGCGCCTTCCCCCAAAATCACCACAAAAACCAAAAAAAAAAAAAAAACCCAACAAAATTCAATTCGAATTCCATGTATAGCTCGTTGCGTCGCCAACGCCAGGGAGGGAACAGCAGCGATAATTCTAGCGATGACATTGATGACTCTGATAACGCTGACAAGGACGATGATGCTGAGAAAAACAAGAAGAAGAAAAGCAATGATGATGGGGACGACAATGACGACGACAACGACGATAAGATTGGCGCCGATGGGGAGGAGAAGAAGAGCGAATCGTTGAAAAAGTCAACGAACAAGAAGCGTATCAGCAAAACGGCAACCGAAGGTGCCGACGGCAAGGCCAATGATGATAAGGTCAAGGGCGAAGATGATGAGCAGGAGCACGAGGATGATGGCAATGAGGCAGAGAAAAAGAATGCTGCCGGTGGCTCCGATGATGATGATGAGGCCAAGGGCAAAACCGAAGAATCGGGCGATGCCGATAAGCCCAAAGAAAAGGGCAAATCATCATCGAGCCCCGCAGAAAAGTCGACAGGTAAGAAAAATGACAAGGACGGTGACGGCAAAGAGTCCAAGTCCAAGAAATCGACCAGCAAGAAGGAGCGCTCATCCCGCAAGGATAAAGAGGATACCGAAGACGAGCGCATGGAGCGACGCACCACCTCGCGTCATCGCGACGAGGACCATAACAATCTGCGCAAGCGCACCTTCATCAAGCTCACCTGTGTCCACTGTCGCATCAAGTGCGTTACCTTCAAGGTAAGTTGACAATAGATGATGTTTATTAATCGCCAAGATGACATTGGGATTGACACCCACAATCGATTAAAAAAAGAATTTCAAGAATCTATTTTTTGAAAAATCAATTTGTGTAAGGGTCCCCCCTTATGCTTTTTTCGCAAAAATATTTGAAAAAATTTAACTTTCAAAAATGCATAAACTTGAAATGTAGAATTAATATATAGGACAAACCATGAACAAAATGGCCTCAAGCTTGACAATCGGTCCAGTTTTGACCAAGTTATGGGAGTTTGAAGTCTAGGAAGGGCGTTTGTGGACCAATCAGGGCGTTTACAAGACAATTTTTTTTGTCATTTTGGCATGATTTTTGACAGAAAAATGAAACACCTCAGAATAATTTTTCTTATAGTTTTTTTAACTAATTTTGACACCCACAATCGATTAAAAAAAGAATTTCAAGAATCTATTTTTTGAAAAATCAATTTGTGTAAGGGTCCCCCCTTATGCTTTTTTCGCAAAAATATTTGAAAAAATGTAACTTTCAAAAATGCATAAACTTGAAATGTAGAATTAATATATAGGACAAACCATGAACAAAATGGCCTCAAGCTTGACAATCGGTCCAGTTTTGACCAAGTTATGGGAGTTTGAAGTCTAGGAAGGGCGTTTGTGGACCAATCAGGGCGTTTACAAGACAATTTTTTTTGTCATTTTGGCATGATTTTTGACAGAAAAATGAAACACCTCAGAATAATTTTTCTTATAGTTTTTTTAACTAATTTTGACACCCACAATCGATTAAAAAAAGAATTTCAAGAATCTATTTTTTGAAAAATCAATTTGTGTAAGGGTCCCCCCTTATGCTTTTTTCGCAAAATTATTTGAAAAAATGTAACTTTCAAAAATGCATAAACTTGAAATGTAGAATTAATATATAGGACAAACCATGAACAAAATGGCCTCAAGCTTGACAATCGGTCCAGTTTTGACCAAGTTATGGGAGTTTGAAGTCTAGGAAGGGCGTTTGTGGACCAATCAGGGCGTTTACAAGACAATTTTTTTTGTCATTTTGGCATGATTTTTGACAGAAAAATGAAACACCTCAGAATAATTTTTCTTATAGTTTTTTTAACTAATTTTGACACCCACAATCGATTAAAAAAAGAATTTCAAGAATCTATTTTTTGAAAAATCAATTTGTGTAAGGGTCCCCCCTTATGCTTTTTTCGCAAAAATATTTGAAAAAATGTAACTTTCAAAAATGCATAAACTTGAAATGTAGAATTAATATATAGGACAAACCATGAACAAAATGGCCTCAAGCTTGACAATCGGTCCAGTTTTGACCAAGTTATGGGAGTTTGAAGTCTAGGAAGGGCGTTTGTGGACCAATCAGGGCGTTTACAAGACAATTTTTTTTGTCATTTTGGCATGATTTTTGACAGAAAAATGAAACACCTCAGAATAATTTTTCTTATAGTTTTTTTAACTAATTTTGACACCCACAATCGATTAAAAAAAGAATTTCAAGAATCTATTTTTTGAAAAATCAATTTGTGTAAGGGTCCCCCCTTATGCTTTTTTCGCAAAAATATTTGAAAAAATGTAACTTTCAAAAATGCATAAACTTGAAATGTAGAAATAATATATAGGACAAACCATGAACAAAATGGCCTCAAGCTTGACAATCGGTCTAGTTTTGACCAAGTTATGGGAGTTTGAAGTCTAGGAAGGGCGTTTGTGGACCAATCAGGGCGTTTAAAGACAATTTTTTTTGTCATTTTGGCATGATTTTTGACAGAAAAATGAAACACCTCAGAATAATTTTTCTTATAGTTTTTTTAACTAATTTTGACACCCACAATCGATTAAAAAAAGAATTTCAAGAATCTATTTTTTGAAAAATCAATTTGTGTAAGGGTCCCCCCTTATGCTTTTTTCGCAAAAATATTTGAAAAAATGTAACTTTCAAAAATGCATAAACTTGAAATGTAGAATTAATATATAGGACAAACCATGAACAAAATGGCCTCAAGCTTGACAATCGGTCCAGTTTTGACCAAGTTATGGGAGTTTGAAGTCTAGGAAGGGCGTTTGTGGACCAATCAGGGCGTTTACAAGACAATTTTTTTTGTCATTTTGGCATGATTTTTGACAGAAAAATGAAACACCTCAGAATAATTTTTCTTATAGTTTTTTTAACTAATTTTGACACCCACAATCGATTAAAAAAAGAATTTCAAGAATCTATTTTTTGAAAAATCAATTTGTGTAAGGGTCCCCCCTTATGCTTTTTTTCGCAAAATTATTTGAAAAAATGTAACTTTCAAAAATGCATAAACTTGAAATGTAGAATTAATATATAGGACAAACCATGAACAAAATGGCCTCAAGCTTGACCATCGGTCCAGTTTTGACCAAGTTATGGGAGTTTGAAGTCTAGGAAGGGCGTTTGTGGACCAATCAGGGCGTTTACAAGACAATTTTTTTTGTCATTTTGGCATGATTTTTGACAGAAAAATGAAACACCTCAGAATAATTTTTCTTATAGTTTTTTTAACTAATTTTGACACCCACAATCGATTAAGAAAATAATTTCAAGAATCTATTTTTTGAAAAATCAATTTGTGTAAGGGTCCCCCCTTATGCTTTTTTCGCAAAAATATTTGAAAAAATTTAACTTTCAAAAATGAATAAACTTGAAATGTAGAATTAATATATAGGACAAACCATGAACAAAATGGCCTCAAGCTTGACCATCGGTCCAGTTTTGACCAAGTTATGGGAGTTTGAAGTCTAAGAAGGGCGTTTGTGGACCAATCAGGGCGTTTACAAGACAATTTTTTTTGTCATTTTGGCATGATTTTTGACAGAAAAATGAAACACCTCAGAATAATTTTTCTTATAGTTTTTTTAACTAATTTTGACACCCACAATCGATTAAAAAAAGAATTTCAAGAATCTATTTTTTGAAAAATCAATTTGTGTAGGGTCCCCCCTTATGCTTTTTTCGCAAAATTATTTGAAAAAATGTAACTTTCAAAAATGCATAAACTTGAAATGTAGAATTAATATATAGGACAAACCATGAACAAAATGGCCTCAAGCTTGACCATCGGTCCAGTTTTGACCAAGTTATGGGAGTTTGAAGTCTAGGAAGGGCGTTTGTGGACCAATCAGGGCGTTTACAAGACAATTTTTTTTGTCATTTTGGCATGATTTTTGACAGAAAAATGAAACACCTCAGAATAATTTTTCTTATAGTTTTTTTAACTAATTTTGACACCCACAATCGATTAAAAAAATAATTTCAAGAATCTATTTTTTGAAAAATCAATTTGTGTAAGGGTCCCCCCTTATGCTTTTTTCGCAAAAATATTTGAAAAAATGTAACTTTCAAAAATGCATAAACTTGAAATGTAGAAATAATATATAGGACAAACCATGAACAAAATGGCCTCAAGCTTGACAATCGGTCCAGTTTTGACCAAGTTATGGGAGTTTGAAGTCTAGGAAGGGCGTTTGTGGACCAATCAGGGCGTTTACAAGACAATTTTTTTTGTCATTTTGGCATGATTTTTGACAGAAAAATGAAACACCTCAGAATAATTTTTCTTATAGTTTTTTTAACTAATTTTGACACCCACAATCGATTAAAAAAAAAGAATTTCAAGAATCTATTTTTTGAAAAATCAATTTGTGTAAGGGTCCCCCCTTATGCTTTTTTCGCAAAAATATTTGAAAAAATGTAACTTTCAAAAATGCATAAACTTGAAATGTAGAATTAATATATAGGACAAACCATGAACAAAATGGCCTCAAGCTTGACAATCGGTCCAGTTTTGACCAAGTTATGGGAGTTTGAAGTCTAGGAAGGGCGTTTGTGGACCAATCAGGGCGTTTACAAGACAATTTTTTTTGTCATTTTGGCATGATTTTTGACAGAAAAATGAAACACCTCAGAATAATTTTTCTTATAGTTTTTTAACTAATTTTGACACCCACAATCGATTAAAAAAAGAATTTCAAGAATCTATTTTTTGAAAAATCAATTTGTGTAAGGGTCCCCCCTTATGCTTTTTTCGCAAAATTATTTGAAAAAATGTAACTTTCAAAAATGCATAAACTTGAAATGTAGAATTAATATATAGGACAAACCATGAACAAAATGGCCTCAAGCTTGACCATCGGTCCAGTTTTGACCAAGTTATGGGAGTTTGAAGTCTAGGAAGGGCGTTTGTGGACCAATCAGGGCGTTTACAAGACAATTTTTTTTGTCATTTTGGCATGATTTTTGACAGAAAAATGAAACACCTCAGAATAATTTTTCTTATAGTTTTTTTAACTAATTTTGACACCCACAATCGATTAAGAAAATAATTTCAAGAATCTATTTTTTGAAAAATCAATTTGTGTAAGGGTCCCCCCTTATGCTTTTTTCGCAAAAATATTTGAAAAAATTTAACTTTCAAAAATGAATAAACTTGAAATGTAGAATTAAATATAGGACAAACCATGAACAAAATGGCCTCAACTTGACCATCGGTCCAGTTTTGACCAAGTTATGGGAGTTTGAAGTCTAAGAAGGGCGTTTGTGGACCAATCAGGGCGTTTACAAAATTTTTTTTTCATTTTGGCATGATTTTTGACAGAAAAATGAAACACCTCAGAATAATCTAATTTTTTTAACTAATTTTACACCCACAATCGATTAAAAAAAGAATTTCAAGAATCTATTTTTTGAAAAATCAATTTGTGTAGGGTCCCCCCTTATGCTTTTTTCGCAAATATGAAAAAATGTAACTTTCAAAAATGCAAAACTTGAAAGTAGAAATAAAAAGGACAAACCATGAACAAAATGGCCTCAAGCTTGACAATCGGTCCAGTTTTGACCAAGTTATGGGAGTTTGAAGTCTAGGAAGGGCGTTTGTGGACCAATCAGGGCGTTTACAAGACAATTTTGTCATTTGGCATGATTTTGACAGAAAAATGAAACACCTCAGATTCCAACCCCCCACTTTATTTGGCATGATTTTTGACAGAAAATGAAAACCTAGAATAATTTTTCTTATAGTTTTTTTAACTAATTTTGACACCCACAATCGATTAAAAAAAGAATTTCAAGAATCTATTTTTTGAAAAATCAATTTGTGTAAGGGTCCCCCCTTATGCTTTTTTCGCAAAAATATTTGAAAAAAATGTAACTTTCAAAAATGCATAAACTTGAAATGTAGAATTAATATATAGGACAAACCATGAACAAAATGGCCTCAAGCTTGACAATCGGTCCAGTTTTGACCAAGTTATGGGAGTTTGAAGTCTAGGAAGGGCGTTTGTGGACCAATCAGGGCGTTTACAAGACAATTTTTTTTGTCATTTAATAAAAAATGTCATTTTGGCATGATTTTTGACAGAAAAATGAAACACCTCAGAATAATTTTTCTTATAGTTTTTTTAACTAATTTTGACACCCACAATCGATTAAAAAAAGAATTTCAAGAATCTATTTTTTGAAAAATCAATTTGTGTAAGGGTCCCCCCTTATGCTTTTTTCGCAAAAATATTTGAAAAAATGTAACTTTCAAAAATGCATAAACTTGAAATGTAGAATTAATATATAGGACAAACCATGAACAAAATGGCCTCAAGCTTGACAATCGGTCCAGTTTTGACCAAGTTATGGGAGTTTGAAGTCTAGGAAGGGCGTTTGTGGACCAATCAGGGCGTTTACAAGACAATTTTTTTTGTCATTTTGGCATGATTTTTGACAGAAAAATGAAACACCTCAGAATAATTTTTCTTATAGTTTTTTTAACTAATTTTGACACCCACAATCGATTAAAAAAAGAATTTCAAGAATCTATTTTTTGAAAAATCAATTTGTGTAAGGGTCCCCCCTTATGCTTTTTTCGCAAAATTATTTGAAAAAATGTAACTTTCAAAAATGCATAAACTTGAAATGTAGAATTAATATATAGGACAAACCATGAACAAAATGGCCTCAAGCTTGACCATCGGTCCAGTTTTGACCAAGTTATGGGAGTTTGAAGTCTAGGAAGGGCGTTTGTGGACCAATCAGGGCGTTTACAAGACAATTTTTTTTGTCATTTTGGCATGATTTTTGACAGAAAAATGAAACACCTCAGAATAATTTTTCTTATAGTTTTTTTAACTAATTTTGACACCCACAATCGATTAAAAAAATAATTTCAAGAATCTATTTTTTGAAAAATCAATTTGTGTAAGGGTCCCCCCTTATGCTTTTTTCGCAAAAATATTTGAAAAAATTTAACTTTCAAAAATGAATAAACTTGAAATGTAGAATTAATATATAGGACAAACCATGAACAAAATGGCCTCAAGCTTGACCATCGGTCCAGTTTTGACCAAGTTATGGGAGTTTGAAGTCTAAGAAGGGCGTTTGTGGACCAATCAGGGCGTTTACAAGACAATTTTTTTTGTCATTTTGGCATGATTTTTGACAGAAAAATGAAACACCTCAGAATAATTTTTCTTATAGTTTTTTTAACTAATTTTGACACCCACAATCGATTAAAAAAAGAATTTCAAGAATCTATTTTTTGAAAAATCAATTTGTGTAAGGGTCCCCCCTTATGCTTTTTTCGCAAAAATATTTGAAAAAATGTAACTTTCAAAAATGCATAAACTTGAAATGTAGAAATAATATATAGGACAAACCATGAACAAAATGGCCTCAAGCTTGACAATCGGTCCAGTTTTGACCAAGTTATGGGAGTTTGAAGTCTAGGAAGGGCGTTTGTGGACCAATCAGGGCGTTTACAAGACAATTTTTTTTGTCATTTTGGCATGATTTTTGACAGAAAAATGAAACACCTCAGAATAATTTTTCTTATAGTTTTTTTAACTAATTTTGACACCCACAATCGATTAAAAAAAGAATTTCAAGAATCTATTTTTTGAAAAATCAATTTGTGTAAGGGTCCCCCCTTATGCTTTTTTCGCAAAATTATTTGAAAAAATGTAACTTTCAAAAATGCATAAACTTGAAATGTAGAATTAATATATAGGACAAACCATGAACAAAATGGCCTCAAGCTTGACCATCGGTCCAGTTTTGACCAAGTTATGGGAGTTTGAAGTCTAGGAAGGGCGTTTGTGGACCAATCAGGGCGTTTACAAGACAATTTTTTTTTGTCATTTTGGCATGATTTTTGACAGAAAAATGAAACACCTCAGAATAATTTTTCTTATAGTTTTTTTAACTAATTTTGACACCCACAATCGATTAAAAAAATAATTTCAAGAATCTATTTTTTGAAAAATCAATTTGTGTAAGGGTCCCCCCTTATGCTTTTTTCGCAAAAATATTTGAAAAAATGTAACTTTCAAAAATGCATAAACTTGAAATGTAGAAATAATATATAGGACAAACCATGAACAAAATGGCCTCAAGCTTGACAATCGGTCCAGTTTTGACCAAGTTATGGGAGTTTGAAGTCTAGGAAGGGCGTTTGTGGACCAATCAGGGCGTTTACAAGACAATTTTTTTTGTCATTTTGGCATGATTTTTGACAGAAAAATGAAACACCTCAGAATAATTTTTCTTATAGTTTTTTTTAACTAATTTTGACACCCACAATCGATTAAAAAAAGAATTTCAAAAATCTATTTTTTGAAAAATCAATTTGTGTAAGGGTCCCCCCTTATGCTTTTTTTCGCAAAAATATTTGAAAAAATGTAACTTTCAAAAATGCATAAACTTGAAATGTAGAATTAATATATAGGACAAACCATGAACAAAATGGCCTCAAGCTTGACAATCGGTCCAGTTTTGACCAAGTTATGGGAGTTTGAAGTCTAGGAAGGGCGTTTGTGGACCAATCAGGGCGTTTACAAGACAATTTTTTTTGTCATTTTGGCATGATTTTTGACAGAAAAATGAAACACCTCAGAATAATTTTTCTTATAGTTTTTTTAACTAATTTTGACACCCACAATCGATTAAAAAAAGAATTTCAAGAATCTATTTTTTGAAAAATCAATTTGTGTAAGGGTCCCCCCTTATGCTTTTTTCGCAAAATTATTTGAAAAAATGTAACTTTCAAAAATGCATAAACTTGAAATGTAGAATTAATATATAGGACAAACCATGAACAAAATGGCCTCAAGCTTGACCATCGGTCCAGTTTTGACCAAGTTATGGGAGTTTGAAGTCTAGGAAGGGCGTTTGTGGACCAATCAGGGCGTTTACAAGACAATTTTTTTTGTCATTTTGGCATGATTTTTGACAGAAAAATGAAACACCTCAGAATAATTTTTCTTATAGTTTTTTTAACTAATTTTGACACCCACAATCGATTAAGAAAATAATTTCAAGAATCTATTTTTTGAAAAATCAATTTGTGTAAGGGTCCCCCCTTATGCTTTTTTCGCAAAAATATTTGAAAAAATGTAACTTTCAAAAATGCATAAACTTGAAATGTAGAAATAATATATAGGACAAACCATGAACAAAATGGCCTCAAGCTTGACAATCGGTCCAGTTTTGACCAAGTTATGGGAGTTTGAAGTCTAGGAAGGGCGTTTGTGGACCAATCAGGGCGTTTACAAGACAATTTTTTTTGTCATTTTGGCATGATTTTTGACAGAAAAATGAAACACCTCAGAATAATTTTTCCTATATTTTTTTTAACTAATTTTGACACCCACAATCGATTAAAAAAAGAATTTCAAGAATCTATTTTTTGAAAAATCAATTTGTCCCAAAAATACACACCACAAAACCCCCCCCCTTCCTTCAACTTTTTTTTTCTTTTCTTTTTACAAAAAATGAAACACCTCAGAATAATTTTTAGTTTAGTTAGTTTTTTTAACTAATTTTGACACCCACAATCGATTAAAAAAAGAATTTCAAGAATCTATTTTTTGAAAAATCAATTTGTGTAAGGGTCCCCCCTTTATGCTTTTTTCGCAAAATTATTTGAAAAAATGTAACTTTCAAAAATGCATAAACTTGAAATGTAGAATTAATATATAGGACAAACCATGAACAAAATGGCCTCAAGCTTGACCATCGGTCCAGTTTTGACCAAGTTATGGGAGTTTGAAGTCTAGGAAGGGCGTTTGTGGACCAATCAGGGCGTTTACAAGACAATTTTTTTTGTCATTTTGGCATGATTTTTGACAGAAAAATGAAACACCTCAGAATAATTTTTCTTATAGTTTTTTTAACTAATTTTGACACCCACAATCGATTAAAAAAATAATTTCAAGAATCTATTTTTTGAAAAATCAATTTGTGTAAGGGTCCCCCCTTATGCTTTTTTCGCAAAAATATTTGAAAAAATGTAACTTTCAAAAATGCATAAACTTGAAATGTAGAATTAATATATAGGACAAACCATGAACAAAATGGCCTCAAGCTTGACAATCGGTCCAGTTTTGACCAAGTTATGGGAGTTTGAAGTCTAGGAAGGGCGTTTGTGGACCAATCAGGGCGTTTGCAAGACAATTTTTTTTGTCATTTTGGCATGATTTTTGACAGAAAAATGAAACACCTCAGAATAATTTTTCTTATAGTTTTTTTAACTAATTTTGACACCCACAATCGATTAAAAAAAGAATATCAAGAATCTATTTTTTGAAAAATCAATTTGTGTAAGGGTCCCCCCTTATGTTTTTTCGCAAAAATATTTGAAAAAATGTAACTTTCAAAAATGCATAAACTTGAAATGTAGAATTAATATATAGGACAAACCATGAACAAAATGGCCTCAAGCTTGACAATCGGTCCAGTTTTGACCAAGTTATGGGAGTTTGAAGTCTAGGAAGGGCATTTGTGGGGCATAAAAACAAAGTCTAAAAAATGATCATATTTCTCAATAAAAACAAAAAAAATTGATATTTTAAAATGTCAAAAATTTAAACGTTTAATTAAATAAGAGGTCAAGACATATCCAAAAAGACCTCGGTATTGCAAATTGGTTCAGTTTTGACAAAGTTATGGTAGTTGGAAGTCTGGGAAGGGAATTTCTATGGACTTGGGACTTTAACTAATTTCAATACATTTTGCAGGAATACCATTATCATTTGAACTCTCGCACACACAAGAATTCGATGCGTACAGTGGCATTGAGACAGCGGGCTGATTTGCAACGAATGCGCGCCCGTCAACGCACCACACAGCGCGAGATTGAGGAGAATAGTAAGGAGGAGTATGAGTCGCGCTATTGCCGTCTTTGCCGTTTGGCATATCGCCAACCCAAGAACCTGCATCAGGCCTCGGAGCACCACAAGACGATCAAGAAGTTCTTGATGCCGTACTGTGGCTCCTGTCACTTGGCCTTTAAGAATGCTATGCTGTATGAGAACCATCGCTGCTCGCTGGAGCACATTCGGGTAAGGAAAAACATTGTTATTTGGGTACATAAATATGTAAATATATATATATTATCCAACTATTTGTTGCATCCACAGCACAAGGCACGTAATGACGAATCTGGATCGGAGGACAGCGTTGATGAGCGTGAGATTGATTTGAACAAATTCCTTACCGTGGATTCGGTGGGCGAGATTGATGATGACATAATGGATGCTGATGTCGATGCCATGTTGCTTGAGGCTGAAGCCGCTCAAAAGAGCACCGACGAGGAGACCCGAAAACGTGGCTTCATTGGCCTGGACTTTATCAAAGCAGTGGATGCATTCTTCTGCGAATTGTGCAATCATTACTCGACCAAACAGGAAGAAGATACCTTGGAGGAATACACCAAGAAGCATTGTCTACAGCACTTGCATATAAAGAACTATTTGCGCCACAAGGACGAGGCCGAAAAGAAGTCCAAGTCTGATGTGGGCGATGATGATGAACACGAGGTCGATGAGGAAGGCAACAAGCTACAGAAAGATACTGACGAGGCCGAGGCTGAAGAGGACATTGAAACGGATGCCAAGGAAGAGGATGACGAGGATTACGAGGGAGAGGGCGAGGGCGAGGATGCTGAAGAATCGCCCGAAAAACTGTGGGAGGAGGTGGACAAGGATTTAGGAGATCTGTTGGCCGAGGTCAAGACATTGGACCGCGAAGAGGAGGAGGAGGAGGAGGAAGATGAATCCGTTTTAAATATTGACATTGAAAGGTGAGTTTGCATTCAACATAGTATACAAATCCATACTAATTAAAGTCAACTATTGCAGTGAGAAGAACAAAGCCAAGGATGTCAAAGATGAAGCCAATGGCAATGGTGACGAGGACCCTAAAGAAACCAAACCGTTAGCTGGCATCAAAGCGGCTGATAAAAAGCCAGCTGCGGCCACACCAACAAAGTCAGCAGCCGTCAAACAGGAGCCGACAACGGCCAAGAAAGCAACGCCCAAAGCAGCTGCGGCCAAGGCCAACCGACCCGGACCGGCCTCGACGAAACGTCAAGTGTTGGTCAATGTGAAACGCACCTCGGCTGCGACGATCAAGGCGGCCACCAAGACGGCAGCCGAGTCCAAGTGAGCTCGCATTGCCAACAATCCAGACACACACACACACACATAGATAAACAACTGCACTGGCCAAAACCCAATGATTTGGTTGCAGCGACAAATAAATGAAAAACCACACACATTTGAAATACAACTTTTACACATGCAGACAACAATGTTGACAATTGAGCGCGATGCATGTTTAATAAAAACATTTTAAATCAACTAAACAAGCCACCTGTGTAGCATATGGAGCACTTTTTATGCGCCTTTCGCGGAGCAGCCTTTCTAAAACTCAAACTGGAACCCTACTGCCAACTACCAAAAACAATGAAACAGCGAAATGTGTTTAATCGGCCAATTTGCAGGGCAGCAATAGGAGAGAAATGGGCAGCTGCTTAATTTGATTAAGTGGATTTTTGGAGCGCCGCCTCTTTATCGGATGTATGTATTAACCTTGTAGGCTGCTGCAGCAATTGTTGCTGCTGCGGCCGCTACTTGTTTATTTCCGTTCGGCGAGAAGACAATGCGGTGGCAACGGTGGCGCTGAAACTGAAAGGAAAACACATTTCATTTCATAATTTTTCGCCAAATTAACTTTCACTGCATGTCACGTAGGATTGTGGATTTTTGAAATGTATGCGCCGCAGTTGTTGGCGATGTCTTTGCATGTGCCACATTACACAATGTGCCACTTAATATGCGTTAATATAGGGGCACCTTTCGCACTCGCTGCAGTTGCTTCCTTTTGCTGTTGTTGTCTGTCTGCCTCTTTTATTAAATCAACCAGCGCCGTCACACAATGTCAAGATTTGATTTGATTATTGCAGCCAGCGGCGAGTTTTTGAGTTTATGCTGCTGCTACCCCCCCCCGTCGTCGTCGTCCCCTTGCAGCTGTGACGTTAATCCCTGACAATCGCTCATTCAGCGCTTTGGTAAATTGCATCCATTGCTGTCGCGAGATTTATGCGCGCATTGTTCTCTGCCACAAATCCGGTTTTTGTCTGTTTTGCCGGCTCCGCTGTTTGGCAGCCCGTTACTGTTAACATTTAATATGTGGCTCTAACTTGTTTATTTGGTTTGAGGTTTTTTCTATACGTATACATATATATATATATCTTTTTTTTTTTTGGCGCTTCTATTAAGAAATTTCAACGACTTTTGTTGTTGTTATCTTCCTGTTGTGCAGCTTGTGTTTTTTTGCACTTTGCCACATTTTAAATGCCAAGGTGGCGTCTTGTATTTGTTGCTTGCTGGCCAAATCAAGTTTCCTAGACCACTGCAACATGAGCAATAGCTTTTGTTAATGCCAACAAACGCACTTTAATGTGACTACCTGTGATTACCTGCTAACTTACGCATTCGCCCGCTGGGCATTGACATTTCTCGCATGTGTAGAAAATGTTGTTAAATTCAATCATTTGGCGGACTCCATTGAAATGTCAGTTTTAACTTTGGCCAATTTGCGCTGCATATGTGTAAGTTTTTTTTCAGCTTAAAGACATTATTTTCTTGTGCGGGTGCGTGCCTAATTGCTGGTATTTAAGCAAATGCTTTGTTTTCCACATTTTCACATCGTTAAGTATATAGTATTTTGTTTGTTTGTTTATTTAGCCAGCTTTTTCTTGTAAAAAACCCTGACACTCAAAAGATGAAATTTGCATAGATTTACGTGTGTATTTTCAAAATGATATTTGTTGTCCAAAAATGTTGGCAATCAACGGTTTTGTAACGCAAGGTCTTAACTTTATTTTAGTCATTGTTTTGCAAATAAAATAAAAGACGCTAAATGATAAATATCTGCAGTTCGATAACAATATGTTTGGTTTGAAATTTCTAAGGCCTTATCCTTGTCTCATTTACAATAGCTAAGGCTTAATTTAAAGACCTTAAAAACTGGCATATGTAATTATTTTCTTACATGCCCATTCTCATTGCAATGCTGAATGCTCAATGCTTAACTGTAATGTGTGAATATTTCGCACGACTCTTTGACAGCCTTGTGGCCTGATCAACCCGTCGTCGTTTAAGACATGTTAATAGAAAAGAACTTAATTGTTGTGCGACCACAGAAACCATGGCCAGCAGCAGGCGGAGCTGTTTTTTTTTTGTTTTAGGGAAATCCCATGAGCTAATTGGTAACGTTGCACTCTATACATATTTCTCCACACACGAAATTTACCAGTTCCGCATCAGTTTTAGTTGGACTTGCATAAAAAATGTTGATTACATCACATGGTAGATAGCAATTTTTGTTTTGGCACGCAAATTTGAAAACAGCACATGGGATATGGATGTGTAGATCGCAAGGCAGCGATACCGTTAGGGCGGTACCGGTTGCAAATAAATAGTACTACGACTAGATCTAATTAAAGCCAAACAGGTGCAGCTACAGCTGCAGCTGGGAAAGATGTGCTGTCCGTAAATACATATAGAGTACTATAGTAGTATTTTTTTTTGTTTGTCATTTTTTTCTGCATGCTTCATTCATTCTTCTCACGCCCAAAATGTAAATGAAGTCGTTTGGGGCAAGCGGCATGGCTCGAAACCCCTCTGGTGGAATGGCAGGCGGGGAGGGGGGTACGGGGCGTGGCGTGGCGTGTATCTGTGGGGCTTATTGCTAATGTTAGCCCAAAGACGAGTTTACATGCTTCGCTAGTTGTTGGCGTTGGCTGTCAGCAACTGTGACGCAGTCTTTGTAGTGTGAACATCTTTTTTCTTTATTTTCTATGATTATTTTTTTTTTCGACATTCAGCTTATGTGTAGACATATATATATATATATAATCGTAGTCATTCATAACTGCCATTGTAAATGTGCATTGTTCGGGCCCGTTGATGTTTTTGGGCTAAACTCTGTGCACCTTTTATTGCTATGGGTATTGGTATTGGTATTTGGGCTGCATTTGCTAATGCAACACTTTTCTGATTTCTTTTTATTAAGTTTGATTCACAGCTGCATTGTGCAATCGACGATTGCAGTTAAATTTTAGTAATGCGCTCATATGAGCATATGCAACAAGTTTCTTTTCATTAAATATTCACCTGTGCTTTTCTTCTGCTCTCTGACATTTAACGATCCGATTGCATAGACATGAAATTTATACAAGGTCATTAAGATCAGGCCGAGATCGGTGTTGTCCATCAATTGTCTGGCCAGAGCTCATTATCGAACGCATTAGTGCGAACTGATGTGAGTAAAAAGCATTCAATTTATGTTCATTTTCTTGGCCAAATTACGCAGTGAAAATCGACGGTGCAGCACTTAACTTGGCCATTAATTTAGTGCTGGCCAGGCTGTGATTATGCGTCGAAACACTTGCCGGCTGCTGCTGGCAGTCAAAAATGTGAACCAGGAAAACGCAAATCACATAACAATGCAAGTCAAAAGTCAGACCAAAAATACTATTGCCCCCGCCGCGACCCACACATCATGTAATCCCAATCCCAATCCCAATCCGAATCCGAATCCCAATCGAAATTGTCTACAGTTGACTGGACGCTATGCTCATTAGCAAATTATGCGCATACGAGTGCATAACTGACTTGCCATCTCTCTGTCTCTGTGTGTGTGTGTGTGTGTGTGGCCACGCTTCACTGGCATACCATAACAAACCCGGACTCCAATTCGGTTACAGATACAAGCGGAGATTTAAATTGAGATACGACTGCTGCTGATCCAATTGGGAGTCGTCTCTTTGTGGGGGGGCTGGCCTGCAATTCATGAATCACGAATTTGTTTATGTTTATGGCAGTTTTACGCCCGACTGGTTCTGACCATAACAATAACAATAACAACAAAATGTCGCTTTAACTTTAAGCCATATTAATTGTATTTAAATATCCATTGCGGCAACCGCATCCACATAAATTAGAATGCGCTTTAATTAATTCAAAACTATTTTTGACGTTTATGATTTATGAGATAAGATTAGGTAATAGGATTTGGGAGATTTTGCTTTAGGTCGAAATCCATAAGCAGTTTTTTATACACATAAAATGAGCAATAAACTTTAAAACGTAAAACGTTAGTTTAAAAACCAGAAGTTTTCTGCTCTTCGAAGTATGCAACACAAACAAAGAGATATATATATATATTTTTTTTTTTTTAATTATTAAGTGTAGAACCCGTATAAGCATAAGTTAGTACCTTAACAACACATATGGAATATTTAATAATTAACCAAACCCCTTAACACCTTATGAATGAGATTTAAAAATTTTAACAATATTTTTTTAGTGTTTTTTTCTCACAAATAACCATAAAAATCAGTCTTCTGTTTTTATCATTTATTTTGACTTTCGGTTTTTAATGAACTGCAAATCAACTTATTCGGCTATGGGTCATAAATCGCATTTGAAATGAATCGAAAGGCAGATTTCTGTTAAACTCACATGCTTATGCCATAAACAAACTCAAATTGTATTTTAATGGTCATTTATCTCATTTAAATTATACACACATTACCTATAATTATTATTACCAGCAATATCATTATCAACTCAAAGGTAGAGCGTAAAGATGTATAAATAAAAACAATAACAACAAGTTACAACAATGTGTGTACATTTGACATATGCACGACGAACATTATGCAATCCTCATTGTCCAGCACATTTCATTAACAAGAGCAACAACAGCAACAACAGCAACAACTACAGCAGCAACAGCAACATACTGTGAGCAACTTGAAATAGTTTCGCGTAGAGTCTGCCAATTAAGATCTCAGCGACTGAATACTTTTCGGAGTAGTATGTATATCAAAAAGCATAAGCTAAATGCTAAGGTTGACTACTGTCCAACAGCCTGTCGCGACACAAATATTTATGCACATAAAATGTAGAGCATAAAACTGTCGACCGCAAAAAGCATCAGGCAACAACATTCTACCAATAAAAACAAATACAAAAACAAAACTGAATGCAAATGCCAAACTGTGAAGTGCAATTGCCGACGGCAGCCAGCGAGAGCAGCCATAGAGCATCAGCAACATCAGCAACATCAGCAACATCATCAGCATCATCATCATAGGCTTCATCATCATCATTGATTTAAGCCAAGTCAAATGCAAACTGTTGCATTTCTGGTAGCTGCTAGCTTGAAATTAAAAGCTGAGCTGAAAACCAAAGAAAAAAGCAGCCATAAAAAAAACCTTTAATACAATAATAATAAATAGTAGTAAAAGAAAAGAAGATGTTGCCACTGTTGTTGTTGTTGCTGTTGCTGATCGCATCGTTGTTTTGCTGGCATGCAATGCAACAATTTCACAAGCAACACGCAGACAACTAAATGACAATGTAAGCAACAACAACAGCAACAACAACAACAACATGAAGAATTTATAATAAGTAAATCCCAACTAGTTGCTGCTGCTGCCTGCCTGCAATTGATCGATGTTGCTGCGGGATTGCGCAAAATGTTGCCACAAAATAAAAAAAACAGATCTTCCAGCTTAATTATAAACTTATTTATTTGGATTGCTTTAAGCGCAATTGTCTTAATCAATTTGTTAAGGATGAGGAAATGCCGGCCACTCTATAATCAGGCCCGACGACTTCAAGCGGATTTCCTCAGCAACAGATTTCACAGCTACCGTGTTAACTTTGACACCAGCAACAACAGGCGACAACCGCAAGACGAAGACAGGCGCAATTAGCGTTGGGTAAGAGAGTTTGATTTGGTTTCGGATTAAATTGCCATGGAATTGGCCAAATTGAAGCTGGCCCACGCATGCGCTGAAATCACCCCAGCCCGGTGGCAGTTGCAAATGTCAAACGAAAGACTTAAGCAGCGAACTTGCTGGGGGCGTCATCGAAATATGCCAATGCAAATGCAAATTTGGAGCTTGTTAAATATAATGCGCACAATTTGCAAGCAACTAAACAGCAAATGTGCCCTTTAGCCTCGGCCCGGCCCGGCCCTCTTGCGCTGCGGGGCGGGGCAAGCAATTTAGTGTCACGTTAGCATTTTGTAAGGGTGGGGAGGGGGGTTGGCGGCTGGCCAAAATGCACGGGTGGCCATTAAAGCAGCGCCTAACTGCCAGTTGCGGTCCCGTCAACAATTCGAATTAACCAAAGTAGCCCCCTGCAACGTAAACGTTAACTCTTAAAAACCTATATAGAGAAGCTGCTGCCGCTGCCGCTGTTGCTGCCACTGCTGCTGCTGCCGCCAACCTTTCTCTTTGTTGCCCGCCGCAAAGGTCGGGCAAACGGTTCGTTTCTCGCAGCGTCTACGTTTCGGTCTGGGTCTCGGCTCGGTCTGGGCAGCGGCTTTTTATAAATACAAGTGTTGGCCGCACAACGGCAAAGATTCGTTTGTCGAACGTGCAACGTGCGCGATCAACACTTTGTGCTCCGGCTGTTGCCCGCTTTTTTTTTGCCTCTCTCTCTCAAAGCATTGGCAGGAAAAACATCAAACGGTAAATCGTCGCCAACATCATCATCATCATCATCATCAAACTAACAACAATTGCCAACCAAAAGCGTTGTAAATTCAGTTTGTAATTTAAGACGCGTGCGCGTCCAAGGATTAAAAGCTATACAATTGCCAGTTGCGGTTTCAATTTGCTGCATTTCTTACGGATTGTGTTGAATTTGCACGCCATTATATAACTGCTTATAATCGTCGCAATTTTTCGGTGTCTATTATGTGGTTAGTTTTCTTGTGTGCTGATCATCGATGTTGTCTCTTTTTCCGCAGCCAGCAATGCTTAATGCAGTTATCCCAATTGTGAGTATTTGACAAGGAAAAACGAGGAAACTCCGCAGTGACTGTGAAAGTAGTAAACAACAACAACAACAACAAGGAGCTGCAAAATATATTCAATTACTAGTCCGTTGGCACAACGACACAATGAGAATTCAAATATTGGCCTTAACACTTTTGCTGGGTGAGTATTGAAAGGGAAACTTCACAAGATCGTGAATGAAAATTTGTGCTGTGTTTAGGTTTTTGCTTGAGATCTTTATCAAGTGAAAAACAATGAGAAATATTTGCATATTTTATTTTATACAGTCGAGCTAAGTAGAATCTGTAGATTTTGTATTTAATTAAATATTTTTAAAAAACATAGGTTTGTTATTCACATAATTTGAGCTTTAAATCGATAAAACAATTATTTATTATATCAGTAATTTAGTGAATTTATTGCTAAAACACGATTTAACAATCAGCATTAAAATTTGTATAGCTGCAACAAAACTTAACAATTGCTTTTTATTATGTATTTGAATTTGAATTAAACTTGAACTATGTAAATTAGTTTTGGATATCAATCTACAAAATTTGTATTGTTTGAGCATTAAAAACGGAACTTAAAAATAGAAAGTATATTAAATGAAAACTGCCAATTTTATGAGTATTTAACAATGTGCTAAAATCAGAGACAAGCAAATTGCCATTTCCACAGATTTTCCTTTCTATTCAACCACTCACAAAGCATACTCTCTCTTTCTCTCTTACACTTCTGCCCACACAGGCCTCTTCGGCGTCCAAGCGCTGGAAGCCAAAGCCAAGAGCGAGATCAGCGACAGCAGCGCCGCCTCCACACAGCCCGTGGAAGCGGAAGCGACGAAAGACAAGCGACAGGTGAGCAGCAAGGAGACGCCCCTGTATCCGAATCATCGCAGCGATGCCACTCAGGCAGCCGATGATCCCGAGGATGGGCAGGAGACCATCTATGGGCCGAAACCGAATCAGTTCATCATACGCCCCATTGCACCGCATCAGCATCAACAGCACGAGTCGCATCAGGAGCCGCAGCTGCGCAATTTTGCCGCATCCCATTCTCGTCCACATGCCGCACAGTTGCTGGAGCAGAGTCAAGAGGTGAGCCAACAACGGGGCGAGGGAGGAGGTAGAACGGTGTGAAGGGAACTGGGGGTCAAAGTTTGTTTACCTTTTGTCCCGCGGTTGTTAATCGTGACTCAACTGAATTACACGATTCTGTGCAAAATGCAGGATGTTAAACTGTGGCAACAACAACAACAAGAATGAAGTAAAACCAATCCCTGTCGAAATTGAAATTGAAATGTTGTCAAATTGCGCCTTTCGCTGGCCCCCAGCTAAGAAACCTTGACCAATTTTTTCTTGTCGGTAATCGAGCGGCATTTTCATCATTTTGGGCACAAATTTTGCGATTAAAGCAATCGCAATTACCCAAAAAGACAATGTTTATATTACAAAATGTATAAGAAAAGATTGCTATAACGACGAAAAAAATAGGGAAAAAAAAATTAAAAGCACTAGCGAATATAATAAATGCCATTTGTAGCGGCCAAAATGTAAGTCACGAGCAGCGACAGCGACAGCAACAAATGAATAATTGCAAAATTATTGTTGTTGCTGACGCGTTAGACCAGCAACAACAACAACAACAACAGCAATAATAATAATAGCGGCATAGACAACAACATGCAACATCCAAGACAATTTGCACCACTGTGCAACAGCAGCAACTTCTACAAGACAGAAGACACCAGCAAGAAGACAGCAGACAGCAGACAAAAGACAACAGACAACAGACAACAGACAGAAGACAGAAGACAATGGGGGGCGTTGTGGGTTGTCGTGGGAAGAAAGCTGACATAATGTTATAATCACCCTACTTCTGCCGTGGTACGTGTCTCTTGGCGTCTCTTCATGTTGATGGCGCCTTGACATGGCTGGGTTCCAATTGTCATATAATAATGTGAATATTGCGAAGGCAACACTGTGCAACATGTTTAGGTCTTTAATATACATATACATTATTTCTATTAGCTTCAGCATTAACAGTGTTCAAGTGAAAACTAACACCGAAAAATCATCAAATGGGATCAAAAATATCTAACAAATATTAGTTTTTCAACTTTAAATGTAGAATTGTTTTATAAGAGATGTTCAAAATTAATTCAGTAATTCATGATCCTATATTTTTGAAAAAAAAGTCTAAAAAAAAGTATTTTTTTTTAAAAAATATTAAAGTTTAAAAATTTAAACATACAATTAGTAACGAGGTCAAGATATGTCCAAAAATACCTCAGGATTGAAAATCGGTTCAGTTTTAGCAAAGTTATGGTAGTTAGAAGTCTGGGAATTATAAAATTTGGGCACTTTACAAGACAATTTTTTGTCACTTTTAGCGTGATTTTTGACAGAAAAATGAACTACCACAAAATAACTTTTCAAATAGTTTTTTATACTAATTGAGACACCCACAATCATTTAAAGGTAAAATTTCAAAATTCTATTTTTTGAAAAATCAAAATTGGTAAGGGTCCCCCCTTATGCTTTTTTCAACAAAAAAATCAAAAATTTTATATTTTCAAAAATTCATAAACTTGAGATGTAGAATTAAACTAGATGCCAAATAATGATCAAAATGACCTCGGGATTGACAATCGGTTCAGATTTGACAAAGTTGTGGCAGTTTGAAGTCTGGGAAGGTCATTTATAAGGAACTTTTCGTTGTTTAGGCACTTTACAAGTCCATTTTTTTGTCACTTTTGGCGTGATTTTTGACAGAAAAATGAACTACCACAAAATCACTTTTCAAATAGTTTTTTATACTAAATATGACACCTACAACCGATTAAAAAAAGTAATTCAAGATTCTAAATTTTTTAAAAAAAAAATCCAAAAAAATTGTAAGGGGGGACCCTTACAATATTTCTCAAAAAAAAAAAAAAAAAATTAAATTTTCAAAAGCTCAAAAATTGAAACGTTTAATTAATCAAGAGATCAAGACATGTCAAAAAAGACCTCGGGATTGTAAATCGCTTTAATTTTAACAAAGTTATGGCTGTTGTAAGTTTTCGAAGGGTATTCATATGATTTGGCTTCTTTTCGTTTTTCAACATCAAGTCTTGTGTTTAAGATTTTCCCATCTTTTGCTGCACAGTGTAATATAAATAATGGTTTGCTGCCAACGCTGCCATCGATTGCAACAGCAGCTGAACCCAAGACCCGCAACTGAAGCCAGGTGAAGACGGTGGCGGGGGCGTCTGTTGTGGTTGTTGCTGCTGTTGTGGTAGTTGCTGCCGTGTTTGTTGTTGGCGTAGACATCAACGTCATTTGTTTGAGCTGTGCACACAAGTGTTATATAAACTTTAGATGCCACACGATTCTCACAGCGCTCCCCACAGCCATCTGACCTGATCTTATTCGATGTTGTTGCTGTTGTCATATATTTAATCGCTGCCATTTGGCGTTGGCATTGGCCGTTGATCTTTCACACGCCCACTTAGGCCGACAACAACCAGCAAATTTAAAACGTTATAATTTATGAACCACGCCCATAACACTTTATCTCGCCAACGCCCAGTTGCAGCACTATGTTTATCTGCAAGACATTCAGCGCCACCAGCCCAAGGCACTAAGTACTGGAGCTCTAGGTAAGGCAGCTGCATCCGCATCCGCCGCCAAGAAGGCAACGCCCGTCGCCGAGGAGGAGCAGGAACAGGAGGCGGAACAGCGATATGCGGTGTCCATACAGCCGCAGCCGGGTCTTAGAGGCAATCCCTATGCACAGGCGCCCTATCAGCTGCCTTTGCCTCTGGCTGCACCGCAGCATCAGCAGCATCAACAGCAGCAGCAACATCAACAGCAGCAGCAACATGCACAGCAGCAACATGCACAGCAGCAACATGCACAGCAGCAACATCAACAGCAGCAACAACATGCTCAACAGCCTTATCAGATCATACCCGAGGAACAGTTTCTCAAGCTGCTGGAGGAGGAGTTGCAGGCACGCGCCTATCACGAACAGCTGCGCCAACAGCAGCATCAGCAATCCCAATCGCAATCCCAGCCTCAGTCTCAGCCCAAATCCTTGCCCCTACACAGCACCGCAGCTACTCACAAGGTGCTGCAACAGGCGGAGCCTGGCTTAGGTCTCGGCGGCTATCGGGATCGTTATGTGGCCGAGCAGCAACTGGTGCAGCCCAGCTACTCACGTGGTGGACCCAAATATCTGCTACAGCCGCAGCAGGAGGAGGACGAACCTCAACCACTGCCGCAGCAGCAGCAGCGTCATCAGCCGCAGCAGCAATTGATTGCTGGACTGCCACCACAGATTGCCTACTATCAGCCGCAGATTAGCTACAAGACGCTGCCGAACCATCCGCTGGCCAAATCCTCGCTGGAGAGCGAAATCGAGAAGCTACTCGCCGCCAACAAGCCCGGCTCGTTGGGTCAACAAGGCCTGGCCTATTTGGACAGCAGCAATGAGCCAACGCTGGTGAATCATCAGCATCAACATCAGCATCAGCATGTGACACGTCTGCCGCCGCCACCGCAGCATCCACCACCGCCCAGCTCCCATCCGGCGCTGCGTCAGCCGAAGGCATATTTGGCCAGCACGCCCAACTCCTTGCTGGATGCAAATAATCAGCCTTTTGTGCCGTCACTTTTCAAGTTCAGCAACTACCAGCAGCCGACGCCCATTTATCCTGGGCACCAGCAGCAGCAGCATAAGCAGCAGCAGCAACAACAACAGGAGGCGAAGCGGCTCGGTCCCGTTGTCTATCCAACGGGTGCACCTGCTCAGCCGCAGCCCTCGCAGTACTACTACCAGGAGACGCCACCCACATCGGCGCCCAAGCCCAAGCATTATCGCACCAAGCACTACAAACTGCCCACGCCCAGTCCGACCAAATCCTATGAGAAGGCGCTGCTCTATGCGGATTATTCGGAGCATTCGCAACTCCCTGCGCCGTTGCCCACAAATGCCCATTTCTATCCCAGTCCGCGTGATCCCATTAAGCATGCATCGCAGCGTAATGTGGTTCCGACCGTGCAGCCCATTGATTATCCTGCGCATCCTTCACCCTCGCAGTCGAGCATATATGTTTCCCAAGGCACGGGCATAGCCACGCCCTCAAGGATTACACCCACAGCGGCAGCGTTGCACAAGTTGCGCACCTTGGACGAGGTGAAGCAGCTGAATCTGCCGCCACCGAATGGTAAACCACTTACCCAGGCCGAGTTCCAGGCGCTCGTCGAGGCGGGCTATCCAGTGAAGGCAGTGCCCGTTCCCGTGCCTGTGCCGTATGAGCAGTATGTGAAGGATCATCCCGAGTATCGCAATCATCCGCCCGTAGACTATGCGCATCTCATGCGTCTGGCCACCCGCCAGCTGGCCGCACATCAGCAGCAGCATCAAATTCCGCATCAGCATCAACTGCGTTCCCTGGCCTCACCCTCGGAGCCATCGGTGAAGATTCTATCCACGCCCACGGCTGCTGAGGCGCAGCAGACGGCAACGGGCATTGGCGGCGGCAGCGTCACCTATTTGCAGCGCAGGCCGCGGGATGAGCAGGATACCGCTGTGGCCGGCAGCGAGACGAAGGCAACGGCTCCTGAGCCGGCGAAGGCTTCTTCATAAGTTCAGCTCCTTTAGTTAATGTCACTCGCCCCTTTGTCTAGTTATAAGTATTGTAAAAATGTTTCTGCATGTTCAGCACTTTAATAACGTTAAATTATAAATAAATAAAATATTAAAATATATTAACACCAGCCTTCCAACAGGAACTAGCTCTCGCCAGCTAGGAATTCCCGGAAAAATGGCAGAAAATGTTAACATTCAAATAGTTTATTCACTTTTCACGATAATATTGAATTACTTATGTTTATAAGAATGATAAAATGTTGTTGGTGGATAAATACCCTTCGCTCAGTTTAAACTAATGGGTGTATTGCTATTGCTGTTGCTGCTGTCCGCTGAGCTGAGAGTTTCGGGCGTGGCCGCATCTCTTGTCTGCAGACGTGAGATGTTTGGATCCCTGCGATCTTTATCCTTGCGTTCTCGATTGTCCTTGTCTTTATCCCTATTGTGTTTGTGCTTGTGCTTATGCTTATGTTTCTTCTTGTCCTTCTTTTTCTTCTTTTTGAGACCGCCATCCGCTTTGAATTTGCCCTCATCGTAGCTGCTCTCGTAGCGCGTGGATTCGCCCACCGTCAGCGAGTTCTCGTCCTCCGCATAGAATTCCGTTTTGACACGTTTGGACAGCTGGTGGGATTCACTGCCGCCCTCGTCAGCAGGCAAAGCAGTCAGCTTTTTCACGCTATCGTAAGCCTGCACTTCCAACGCCTCGTCCAGCACGGTGATCTCCTCACTGCGCTCCAGCTTGATGATCTCGTCGCCCACCTCGAAGGCTTCTGTGGCGGTGCGCTTAATGGTGACCATGGCAGGTTTCCTCTCCACTGGCTCATTTTCTGTCTTTATTTCGATGGTCTTTTTAAAGTTGCTGCCTGGAGCGCTGCCGTCCTTCATTAGGTCTTTGTAGAAGTTCTGATTCTCGCTCGCCTGCAGGCAATTCGGACGCTTATTGCCATAGAGCGCATAATAGAGATCCACAATATTGCAGCGCAGCTTTGTGTCGCAGGCGAGCGTGTTTATGCTCAGCCAGAGCCGCTCCAGCAGATTTGGTCTATCCAGGCGGCTTCGCGACTCACGCGTAAAAGCCGGATTGTTAATCAACAGCTGGGCAAGGCCATGCCTTGCAGCCGGATCTGGATCAGTTTCGAGTAGCGTAATTAAATGCTCCAAGTCCTCGCTGCGTCCATCAACTTTTACGAAATCCACCAGACACTCCATAGCCGCAATGCGCAAATCCAGAAAGATACCGTACTCTGCATAGCTGCGATAAATATGAGGCAAGGAGGGCAAATGTCCAAACTTTTGCAGCTTGCGTATGACCTTGAGGCAGGAGACAGAGACCATGTACTTGTAGGATGGCAAATGTTTCTCCATATTCAGCAGACGCGTCACTTCGTCCAGCACCAATCTGTGAAGGAGGGGAGACAGTTGAATTTATGTTCGACACGTTTTCAGTTGTTACACTCACTTGGCATCCGTGGAAAGGCTGTCCGTGGTGATTTGAGTGCCGTGCATTGCCACAGATACGACGGGCGTTAGTGTCTCTCCCAGCGCCTCCACCAGAGCCGCTCTATAGTAAGCGTCCGTGTAATGATTGCGTGAATTCTCATTGTACTTGAAGAGATCGAACAGGAAACGCATCACCTCCGGCGGGCAGATGCCATGAGATGTGCGCAAGCCTAAGAGACAAGATTATATATTAGGTTTATTGCATATCTCTAGCTCACTTACCCGCCATGGCCACAGGAATGGCCTTTTGCAAGAAGTACAATTGAAAGTTGGAAAAGTTGTTCAGTTTAATGATGTGCGGCGCACTGAAGGAGCCAAAGAACTTGCGAAAGATGTTCAGCATAGCAGGTGGGCCGGTCCACGAAGCCACCATTTGATTGGCCACCTTGGTGAGGCTATGCGCCGCCTCACAGCGCACCTTGTAAAAACAAGATTCGCTCTCAATGGTGTCTGTCAGAGCTAAACGCGTCGCATTTGTGGGATACTTTTGCAGCGCCTGGATAGCCTGAAACTGGGCGGTGACATCGCGTTCGTGACGCAGTTGATATTGCCACTGAAAATCCGGCTGCTCAATGATCAGATCCCGCAATAAAATCATCTCCGGATCCAGACGTATCCAAAGCACAGGTGAGTCACTGTTAGAGGAAGATACATATAATTTTAGTATAGGTTTAAGTTATTTAAAATTGTATCTAAAACGTACTCCATGGCGGATAGATCCATGTCCACCTCCTCGCCGGTGCAGAGTGGAATCTTTTTCTTCTTGTTTCGCCTGCTCTTCGAATGGCAGGTAATGTCCGCCTTCACCAGCGTATTCTCAATCTGCAGCGTATGCTTAAAAGTGCCATCCAACTCCTGCAGCTGCACCAGCAACGGACCATTATATTTCCTCACGCCGCGTTGGTTGACAAAATCCTGGCGAATCTCCAGTTCAATGGTGTTACGCTTCCGATTGAATACGGAGGTGAGCGAGAACTTTGCATGGCCGCCCGTTCGTACCCATTGATCCATAAAAACCGACATGTCTTTGCCAGTGACCGTAAAAATCGCCTTAATAAAGATATTCGTGGAGATGAGCAGCTGTGACCATAAGCCGGCGCCAATTTTGGTAGCTGCCGCATTAGCCGCGAGAGCTAGTTGTTTGTTGAACACCTGGATGAGCAGCTCCTGGCCAATGCGATGCTCCAGCATGCGTATTACGAGATGAGCCTTGCGACGCATCGCCTCCACATATTTGGGGGACATTGTGTGCAGACTCTTGATGGGAAAATAATGGACAATCTCTTGCTGTTTGCTGGCAGCTGCCGCAGGATTCGTGCTGGAGACGGGCAATGGAGCGGGAGGCTGACTACAGTCGAGAATAATGCCGCCATATTGCTCCTCGTATTTGACCACACGCTCCAGCTCCTTTTGTACCCATTCGCGATACTCGTTGTTGCCAAAGCACTTGCGGGAATAGAGGCCACATAAATATTCGGCGATGGCTTTGGCCAGCCACGTGTCCGACCAGTGATGCGAGGTAATGAAGCACCCAAAGAATTGCTCCGCTACAGCACGTGACATAAAGGTTCTGGATATGTAGGTTTGATCGATAATAGCGATGGAGTGCAGCAGATTGACGGAGGCTATCGTCATGGTCGCATAGGCGCTGATGTCCGTGTCCAGTTCATCTACAAACACCTGTTTGTAGCAGGAGAATGGATACCGAGTGGACAGAGTCTCCTCGAAGAACTCAAATGCCTCATGGAGATATCGCACCGTATTCTTTAGCAACGGCAACATTCCGGGCAGGCAGAAATGGGTTACTTCGTGCATATGCGGATCCACGTAGATTTCAAAAGGACCCACGGCCAGAGCTATGCTGGGCGCACACACGGGCGTCGTTACCGAATAGTGGAACGTTTTCTTTCTCAAATCCGGCGTCATAATGACCTCGGTCAGTTCTCCGCAGGAAATGGCCGTCAGATTCTTATCCACCGTAAATTCTAAACGCCACGTGCAAGGATCCGCGAAACTATCGACGCAGGGAAACCAAAGGCGCGTTGAGTTCTCATAGCAGTTGGTGTACATATGGGCACAGTTGAGTTGGGCAGTGTCATCATCCGATGATGTCGGTGGTATCACAAAATGCATGCCGCCTTTGGGATTTTCCACAGAGAACTCAATACATATACGCAGTCCACGACCCTCCTGTATCAGAGAGTAACCCTCGGGCGGCACCTGTATCAGCAGTTCACCGCTGTTTGCATCCGGATCCGTGACTTGTGCCGCCGATAAATGTAGTCTCGAGTAGAGGTCCAAGGACCGGCTGGAAATACGATTATATATATACGGGTCATATAATTGGAAGAGCCCCTATTATAAAATGTTACACTGTGCGGCAACTCACCTCCTTGGCTCCTTGGTGCATATATTCTGGAAGGGATCAAAGTAGGTGAATTGCGCTTTGCAAACATCGTTGAGGACAACACTGTAAATTCGCAACTGTTTCGCATTGAGGCGAATCAAACGTAAACTCTCATTATTGGGCACTATAGTCAGCTCCACCATGCCCTGTAAAAGCATTTGACATTAGCACTGCATTTGAAACGGTTAACATTAACGGTTATTGCTTACAATTATGCTGCGCCTCTCAAAACTGATACCGGTGAGGCTCACAACTTGGTGAGCCGTGCTAAGAAAAAGGAAAAAAAGAGGGAAAAAATATGATTTTGGCAACTTTTAAGCGGCAACTGTTGAATACTTATAATTTGAAAGGACGAAGCGGTGCCTCGGGCACCTCAGGATGTGCATTCATAGCTTTTAGCTGTATCTGAAGCAGACTTTTTAATAACGAATCGTTTATTGTTATCTATAATACAACCGCATTGTTTATTTTTTTCACATTATGTCTTCTTCTTTCAGTCCGACGGGCTAAAAATGTCAGCAACATAACATACTGTACTTTGCGCCATGGCAACCCTATTCTAGCTATGCAGCCCTGTGTACTAGCTTTAACACTGCTCAAACAGTGAGTGTCATTTTTTGACACATGTAGAAATTTTAAATAAATTAATAAGTAATTTTAGGTTTTAAAAAAATGACTTATTTGTGTAATTAAGCTAAATTATTGAATTATAATAAAATATTTGTCTGTAAAACAGTAAACTGCTGTTTAAAGCATAAATATGCATAGTTAACAATGCGGCACACACAAGTGTTAAAGATGTGAATCATCTATTCATATCGAAAGTTAAATTTGGATATTTCTCCCATTTAAAACGACTCCCAGTCGAGTCAGCAGTTTTCAAGCAACAGCATCGAGCTGCGTTTATAATAATTTCTTGTGCTACAACGTAAATCGATAACTTAAAAAAAAAATAATATTAATATATACAAAATGTTCGGCATTGATAATTATCCAAAAAATTATCATGCCAGTGGTATTGGCCTTGTGAATCTGGCAGCCCTGGGTTATAGCAAGAATGAAGTCAGCCAAAATGTGGATAATAAACCCAAATCGGGCCTGTACCCCTCGTTGCCGTATCCTGCCTCCTCCGAGTCAATGGGTGGCATGCCATATGTTGTGAAACAAACGGTACAAGCTCAAAATGCAGGGTATCCAGCTCCGGGCATGGGTATGCCACAATCTTCGGCTACGCCGTATCCCAGTTCCGCGTTGTATCCCAATTTACCAGCGGCCCCTTTGCCGTATCCTTCGACGCCCCTGGCGCCCATACCCTATCCCAGTTCACAGGGTTACCCAAGTGCACCGGGTTACCCAAGTGCACCGGGTTACCCAAGTGCACCGGGTTACCCCAGTGCACCGGGCTACCCCAGTGCTACGCCCTATCCGAGTGCCACGCCCTATCCCAGCTCAACGAACTATCCGGCGTTGCCTTATCCCTCAGCTGGAAGCATGGGAATGCCCGGCATGGGTATGCCCGGGATGCCCATGCCCTATGCACCCTTGCCAACGACACCCACAACACCACAATCCATGTATCCAACAATGCCCATGCCATCGGCACCGTCAGCACCGCCCACCCAGGAGGAGGAGCCATCGGTGGGCATACAGGAGCTGCAGTTTACCAGCGTGAAGGTGCCGGAGAATCAGAACATGTTCTGGATGGGACGCAAGGCGACGGCTACGGCTACACGTCAGAGGAGCAAGCAGGGCGATGATTTTGCCACGCTGCGTGATTCCTGTGTGTCCAATGGCGAAATGTACGAGGATCCTGATTTCCCGGCCAGTGATGCTTCGCTGATGTTCTCCCGGCGTCCGGATCGCTATATTGAGTGGCTGCGTCCCAGCGACATTGTGCATGATCCTCAGTTCTTTGTCGAGGGCTATTCGCGGTTTGATGTGCAGCAGGGTGAACTGGGAGATTGTTGGTTGTTGGCTGCTGCGGCGAATCTGACGCAGGACTCGAAGCTGTTCTTCCGCGTCATACCGCCGGATCAGGACTTCCAGGAGAACTATGCGGGCATCTTCCATTTCAAGTTCTGGCAATATGGCAAATGGGTTGAGGTCGTCATCGACGATCGCCTGCCCACCGTCAATGGGGAGCTCATCTATATGCACTCCACCGAAAAGAACGAGTTCTGGAGCGCCCTGCTCGAGAAGGCATATGCCAAGCTACATGGCTCCTATGAGGCACTGAAAGGTAAGCCTAGAGATTAAAGATAATTTATTGAAATACATAGGGTATATCAAACTTCTGCAAATATATTTAGCTTATGTTTAACATTGGTAATCTCTACTTTACTAGGCGGCACCACTTGCGAGGCCATGGAGGACTTTACTGGCGGCGTAACTGAGTGGTTTGACATCAAGGAGGCACCCCCAAATCTATTCAGCATTATGACAAAGGCAGCGGAGCGTGGTTCGATGATGGGCTGCTCCCTGGAGCCGGATCCACATGTGCTAGAGGCTGAGACGAGTGATGGTCTGATACGTGGTCATGCGTACTCCATAACCAAGGTCTGTCTGCTGGACATCTCGACGCCCAATCGTCAGGGCAAGCTGCCCATGATACGCATGCGTAATCCTTGGGGCAACGATGCCGAGTGGAGTGGTCCCTGGAGCGATAGTTCGCCCGAATGGCGTTTCATACCGGAGCATCAGAAGGAGGAGATTGGCTTGAACTTCGATCGTGATGGTGAATTCTGGATGTCCTTCCAGGACTTCCTCAATCACTTTGATCGCGTCGAGATTTGCAATCTGTCGCCGGATTCGTTGACCGACGAACAGCAGCAAAGTTCGCGTCGCAAGTGGGAGATGTCCATGTTCGAGGGCGAGTGGACATCGGGCGTTACGGCCGGCGGATGTCGCAACTTCCTGGAGACCTTCTGGCATAATCCTCAATACATCATCTCACTGGAGGATCCCGACGAGGCGGATGACGATGGCAAGTGCACGGCGATTGTCGCCCTCATGCAGAAGAATCGTCGCAGCAAACGCAATGTGGGCATCGATTGCTTGACCATCGGCTTTGCCATTTACCATCTGACGGATCGGGATATGGAAGTGAAACCGCAGGGACTCAATTTCTTCAAGTATCGCGCCTCGGTGGCTCGTTCACCACATTTTATTAATACCCGTGAGGTTTGTGCCCGCTTCAAATTGCCGCCCGGTCATTATTTGATTATACCCTCGACCTTTGACCCGAACGAGGAGGGTGAGTTCATCATACGAGTCTTCTCCGAATCGATGAACAACATGGAGGAGAACGATGATGAGGTGGGCTTCGGCGAGACGGATGATCGCATTGCGCCCGCTCTGCCGCCACCAACACCCAAGGAGGAGGACGATCCGCAGAGGATCGCGCTCCAGCGTCTCTTCGACAGCGTTGCGGGCAGCGATGGGGAGGTGGACTGGCAGGAACTAAAACGTATATTGGACCACTCCATGCGCGATGTGATGGGCGGCAGCGATGGCTTCTCCAAGGATGCAGTACGCTCGATGGTCGCGATGCTGGACAAGGATCGCTCTGGCCAACTAGGCTTCGATGAGTTCGAGGCGCTGCTTACGGATATTGCCAAATGGCGTGCCGTGTTCAAGCTATACGATCCCAGACGCACCGGCAGCATCGATGGCTTCCATTTGCGTGGCGCCCTCAACTCGGCGGGCTATCATCTGAACAATCGTCTGCTTAATGCTCTGGCCCATCGCTATGGCTCCCGGGAGGGCAAGGTGCCCTTCGATGATTTCCTCATGTGCGCCATCAAGGTGAAGACCTTCATTGAGATGTTCCGGGAACGTGACACTGATCATTCCGACACGGCATTCTTCAATCTGGATGATTGGCTGGAGCGCACCATCTACTCCTAAAGAGAAAGAGAGAGACGAAGAGAGAGAGAAGTTACTAATCAGCACCAATTGAAACTAATCCTAAGTGCCACGTTTACTTATGTACATCTATATTCCCATAGTATATACATACATATATACAGATGATGCACACATTACGCTATAAGTGCAGTCAGCAAGTCAAACATGGCAAACCTTATCAAATAACAAATGCTACAGTAAGACCACAGCTAAGCGGAAATACGAAATCATGTGTACATTAATTATATTGACCTTGAAGCGCTTCACGGCGGCGCTCGACGATAAACGATACATATAAAAAAAAAAACAGGAAAAAAAATTGAGTAAATAAAAACCAGAAAATCAACAGCATTTTGCCGGTTGTGCTGTGTACAAAGGCATTATTAACATATATCTAGTACAGTGATCGCTCGAATAATAATACAAAATGGTTACAGTTCTGATTTTGATTCAAATATTTTTTAAAATTTTTCTTACTACGGATTTTGTATATTTAAAAGTATTTTCTTAACTAATAAAACCAAGGAAAAAGTTAAATAAATTCACAAGAGTATAAACTTTTATTATGCATTTAAATATCTAAGCTTTCATTAACGACCCATCACTGTATCTAGTATATAGTATTTATATCGTGCGCGTAGTTGTCTAAAATGACTAATGGCTAAATTGCTCTTTGTCCACATATACATTCTATGCTTTTGACAATAGCCAAGAAAGCCGCCAGTACAAAATTATATATGAGCATTATATACCCCATAATTTAGCATACATATGCCCTATATACAAAATTTTATGTATATTTAATTCTATATATATTTATATACATTTGCAATCTCTAACCCCCTATTTGTTAAATATTTGTTCAGGTGCTAATAACTCGAACCCTAATCGAACAAACGCGTCTATTATTAAATACAATTCTATATGTGGAAATATCAACGAATCATTTTTAAAGCAACGTAAATGTTTTGTTCAAAAATAACTATTAACTAATTCTACTTAAATACTCATTTGTCGGCAGTTAAACAAGTTTATGAAATAAACAGCGGGCTTTAAAATTGAACTTTTCTATGTGCAATTGTTATCAACTTTATAAACTAAACGTATTATGTATTATTTTTTTCTTCCTTTTTTATTAAAACTGAATAATTTTTGAATATAATTATTTGACTACGACTATTTCGGTGGCACCCGTGGGTGGGCCAGCGGCAACCAAAGTTTCCTTCAATTCATCATAGTTGAGATCCGATTCGATGCACAGCATTTGCAGCACCTCGAGAAAATCCTCATACTCCAGACGCCACTTTCTGAATCATGGAAAATGGAAAATGAAAAATATGTTGAGTCACCGAATCGAAAATAGTTGCTGATGATGCTGATGAGATATTTATGTACTTACTTATAGCGCATATAGATAAGTCCGGTCTGAGTGCGCGTTATGGGCACCGGCATCAGTTTGGCCTGCCCCAACCAACAGTCCAGCTGCGAGAGCAGAATGCTGTGGAACTCCTCCGTCTCCATCTCCGCGGAAGCTAGCTAAATCACAATATGCTTAAATATAGTCAGTTGGAATTTATAAACAATTTTTTTGTTCACCTTATGATTGCAGAAAACATGAAACAGTGAATCGAGTGTGTGCTTCTTGGGTTTATCATCGTCATCGGCCATGACTGAAAAGCTTTAATGACTATATCTAAATAATTTCGTTATTTTCTGACAGATAATAAAAGGCAAATGTGCGCATTGGTATGTTTGTATTTTGAGAATCGAATTTTTTGTTGACAAACAAATAGTGCTAGGCAACTGGATGTGTTTTTGGATTGTTCTCATTGGACGGCAGTATTTTTGCCTCAGTCTTTGTTTACTGGAACTTTCCAGCCTTAGCAACTATATTATCAATTGGATTTTGTAGATTGAATCTGTCCACGAGACGCTGCACATAGCCGTGCAATTTGTGTTGACCCTGTTTGTTGCTAGTGACGCAGCTGAGATATGGCGGCGATATGACCAAGTGCTGCAGCACCACAATCTTCTTCTGCTGCCAGCTCAGCTCATGAGGACCAAAGTGCTTGGACAGCAGGCAAAACAATTCACAGGCACGCGGTGTTGCAAGTGAATTTTGGCTGCGCAACAGCGACTCACGCCCCACCAGCAAATCCTGACGGCGTTTATCCAACTGTAAGCAAAATAAAAAAAAAAATTAATAAATCTCAAAACAAATAAATTACAAAATTATTAATTTGTAACTTACGCATTTCAAATTGAGACGCGCGGGCGTCTTCTTGGGTGCCTCCAATGTTGGGGCCTCCTTGATGATTTCCAGGTGCTTGCAAAAGTTTAAATTAATAATACTTTGATCGCAATGCTTTTTGCCTTGGTTATCCTTGCTTTCGGTGCGCAATATTAACATTTTCACGCTGTGCTCATAGGTCACCACTGCGCCAGTGATGTGATCCCCGAAACAGGTCTCCACATGCAATTGGGTGCCAACGGGGAAAGGATTGAACGACATCTTCTCTACGCAATGACTCGATGAAAAAGAATTGGCACGTGACAAGTGCTGCTCATGAATTGCATTTGACGTAGCAGTGCTGCCAAGCACTTGACGTCAGTTACAAAATATCCCTTTTGCTGTCAGTTGAATTTCCCATTTCACCAGTTAGTCAAAAACATGGACTCATAGGTCACCACTTCGCCAGTTATGTGATCCCCGAAGCAGATCTCCATGTGCGATCGGGTGCCAACGGTGAAAGGATTGAAGGACATCTTTTCTAGGCATCAATGAAAAAGAATTGGCATGGGACAAGTGCTACCCATTTGTTGCAATCGACGTAACAGTGCTGCCAAGGTTTTGAAAAATATGACCTATCTCGCTCTAACAATTGACGTGAGTCACAAAATATCCCTTTTGCTGTCAGTTGAATTTCCCTTTTCTCCAGCTGTTCTAAATTAGTGTTTTTTTTTTGTTTATTTCATTTTATTTACAATTTATGTGTATGTATGCTAAATATATAACTAAATATAAATGTTGTTGTGTATATATATATTTCAAAAGTAAACCTTTCCTTTTTAATATAATTTATACGTTGCTTTAACCGCGTTTTGCTGTCTAAATTGTTGTTGTGGTTGCATGAGCTTTGTTTTCTCTAATAGATTTTGTTTTGTTCTTCAAGACATAGTAGTTGGTTAATTGTATGTGTGTATATATGCAATTATGTACCTTCATTAGCACTATTAGCTATACGCTTTCGATTATATCTAACGCCTCGAAATTTATAAAAAACATACTTTTTTGTTCCTGCTTTTGGCGTATCTTGAGAAAAGTGCATTATTAAATTCTTAGTACATTGAAAAAGCAAACTAAAGACAAACAATTTGAAGCGCATATTTGCTCGACAATAAATATCGAAAAAATTTGAAACAAGCACAAACAGAAAACATACAAATGAAAAAACACAAACGTATAAAAAGTATATAATGTATAAATGAAAAAAATTGGCGCTTAGGTATTTATAAAAAATTTGCTTTAATATATGCTATAGATGTGGTGCAATTTCTTCGATCGCTTTGTCTGTCGGTCTGTCTGTCTGTCTGCCAGTCAACTTGGTCTAATAAACTGCCTACAGTTTTTAGTTTCCCTTATTAGCACTTTTAATGTATTCGTTTTAAGCATTTGCCTTTTTTTTGTGTTTTTTATTTACTATTTTTTGTATTACGAAATATTTGATTCTTTGAGAATACGTAGTTGTTGTTTTTCTTTCCTTTTTGTATTTTGTTTAACTTTGTAATTAGGTTTTATACGCTCGGCTTAAAGTCTTAATTATGCTTTTAAGAAATCACTTTAAATGGGGGAGTTACTTGCTGACGATTTAGCTAAGTTTAATATTAATTCAACACGAAAAACTCTTTATAGATTCACGACAAAACTACTGCTTTTTGTTGTTGTTGTTGTTATTTGTTTTAAATATTTTTGAGAAGGAGCTGGCGGCTTGCATATGTAAATGTGGTGAAAAATGAAATAATGTTGCCCTTTTGTTGCAGTGTTCTATTTGCTGTTTGCATTTATGATTTACGGGGTTTGTTTAATATCAAAAGGAATGATATATATGCATAATATATATATATATATAAATATATATATTTATAAAAATAAAACAATGCACTTCCATATTAACCGACGCGCCGCGAATCTTACATGGGTCCATCGATCGCGCTTACTTTAAGCCGGAAATAATAAACGGAACGCGCCAACATGCTGGCCGCGATAAAGAACAATGAAATATAAAGAATATACATGCCGCCATGATCCTATGTAGAAAATATAGAAAACATATTAGTTATAGCTGATCATTTGTGGCTTTTACCAATGGATACTCACGGATGCATATGAGATGGTGCCCACTGTCAGGCCAATGCTGCCAACAAGGAAGAGCAATGCGACAATGGCAAACAAAACGCCGCGACTGTTGGCGAAACGTGAACCCACCGAGGACACTTTCCTGCAGTGTGGACAGCGAGCCAGTGCGTTGTGATACGTGTTAAACTGTACAGATGAGCCGGAATTCCCGATTAGGTAAGTGTAAAATACATTTCAAATAAGTTAAGAGTACAAAAGATTGGCCCTTACCAAAAACGTGTCGGAGCAGTGGCCACAGGTGACGCGGCACATGCCCGGCATGGCGGGCACAGGCGGTGTCACTGGACTTGGAGCCAGATTGATAATACGCTTGCAATTGGGACGTGGGCAAGCGATGCGCTGCGATGAGCTCTTGCAGATTAAGAGACAATTGCAAGGGCAACGCACGTACTTCTTGCCGGGTGGTGCATTCCTAATGGGCTGCAATGAGACAAGCATTTAAAATATGGGATTTTGAATACGAATTCGAGTTACTTACAGTTGCCTCATTGCAGTGGGTGCACTTGACCACATGTTGCTCCCGTTTTGTGGTAATGTCAATCATGTTTTGACAGACGCGACAGGTGACCATGGGCACGCCGCCGGTGGCGCTGTTCTGATACGGCGGCGGCAGCTCATCGGGTCCAATAAAAGGCACCAACTGTGCAGTACTGCCTGAAAGTATCAAGGAAACATAATTGGTATTAGTAATTGGACAGATTCTGCAGCTGGAGCGCAGACCTTTGGTGTAAAATAAATACATCTGACTGCAGTTGCAACTGCTGTTGCACTACAGAAGCGGTGGCTGTGCCCCCACGATCTGAGCGACATGAAAGCACCCGTTTGAGAACCATTGATACCGTGTGTGGTTGGGACTGCGAGACACCACATAGATAAAAGCAAGTGGGTCAATGTTTGGCCGTAACAAATCAAGCCAAACCGGCATTTGTAACACATTAAGACTCATTTTAAAACAAGTTCAAACTTTGTGCACAAAACTGAAAGATGTTGTGGGGAATCAAGACCTCTAAGCGGCAGCTATAAATAGCTCCTTAGCCTTGGGCATGGACTATGTCATTGAAGGGTGTGCAGTGATCAGGTTCTGGGCAACAACAAAAGCATAATCGAAAGCAGAATAAACGCAAGGGGGGAATTTACAACATTGTCTGCCTGACGATAATGGAAAACAGGCGCATGACTCATAAAGAAACTGCCTCTTCGCCTGCTGCGGTTGCTGCTGGTGTCGCTGATTAAACAGCTGAACGACGACACTACCGTTGCTGACTGCACAGCTCGTCTGTGATATGAAAGCATAAACAAAACAATAAGGGAACGATTTGAGTAGTTGCCGAAGATTGTATGCTCTTTACAAAACCGATTTCTATTTCTAGTTTTAACTTTTTCTTTTATATATTAAAATTATCAAAAGTAAGAATTTAAGACAATTTTTATTTCCAAATTGATTAAAAAAAAAAATTTTTTTTTAAGTTTCAAGCTTTAGGTAAATTGATAAAAATAAGTTTAGTAATTATTTCAGTTTGTTTTTCAGTCTTTAACTGTTCGATTTTACGTTTAAAATTTCGGTGTACGACTATATTTGACTATTGCAAGAGACCTCAAAACCAAGAAACAAACATATTCACATAGTTGCCAAAAACTGTATTATAGTAAAAATAATGCCAATTATGTAGCTGCGTATTCGACTGCGATTCGGCATCAAGTTACGAACTTTCTGCGAATGTCGCGAAAACGGGTGAGTTAAATGGGGGTACGCCGTGCCCAACCCCGCCCAACTCCCACGCATAGACGGCGACATTATCCATGAGTCAGTTCGGCGAAGTGTGAAAATCTAAGCATGGAAAATGCAAGTCGAGGCCTTCGACTGCAAACAAATCACAGTGGCTACAAAGTAGAGCGCACACTTGTTGGGTTTCCAAAACCGGAGACAATCGGGCGCCTCATAGATCCGCACGCATGCGGGCGGGCGGATAGGTGAAGGAAGGGACGGATGGAGGGACAGACGGACGGATGGAGGAATGGACAGTGGCGGGTTGAACGCACTTGGTAATTTCCTAATCTTTAGTTTTTTAGGGTGACCATACATTTTAATACGTACCATCTTCGATATTGGGTGGATCGCTGCTGCCGGGATTTTCGGTGCCCTCGGCTGGAAAGGATGTGGGAGGATGTGGAAACGAGGCCGATGTGGGCTCGTCCTTGACGATCAAACGTTGTCTCTCGGGATCAGCCATTTTTATTAAATGCAACTCCCGTTAGTAATGCACCCAAATTGCAGTTGTCGTTGTTGTTGTTATTTTCTGCAACTAGACAAAAAATAGCAAAAATTAAATAAAAAGATACACACTGTTTATTAGAATTGCCCCATAGGCATTTTTTAAGTTGCTAGCGATTTCTTTGTTTGGTTCATTTTTCTACTTTGTTTTTTTTTTCTTTTCTGCTTTACACTCTTTGCTCTGTTGAATCCTCCCTTTTCGGCATGCGCCGCAATAATCAATTTTATAGCTGTTTCGGCCGGATTGTTTTTATTGGTCCAACGCACGAATTAGATTTTAAACACTAACTAAGTTTATGTGTACAATAGTGCTAATTGTTTAATGTTTGTGTGTCTTTTTTGAGCTGTATTTTACCTTATTTTGTTGAAATTGCACTGCTGCTGCCGTCTTCGCAGATTTGAGTGATTTGGCCACACTGTTTTGGGGCACAGTGGTCACATTAAAACGACTATTATCTGCAGCCCTGCAGTTGTTGTCGTAGCCCTGTCGGCCAGCTGATGTGTGTGCTCACCATTATTATAACGCGCTCAATAATTGAAATGTTACAAAATAATACAAAAGAACCGTTTGACAATGACGCGCATAACTGTAGCTCCAGTGATACTGAAACAGAAAGCATAAATCTCAGCTTACGGCGCAAATCACGGAATCGCGAATTTACCCAAAGTTTCGCATTTAATGCTTTACCCCTGCGGATTGTTGGCGAGGGGGAGACGAAGCCCCTTACTGGCAATCCCAGTTCAATGCGCGATATGACTGTAAAAGCCCCGCAAGTAATTGATGACAACTCGGATGCAGATGTGAATTCCGAATTTCATATATCAAATGACAGCAGCAGTGAGGATACTGCAAAAAAAACCATTGTATTTCCTGGGCGATCGTTGGTCAAATCTGATTTTAACGTCAGAAAAACGATACGCAGACGTAAAACTCGCAGAAATTTAAAAATTTACAAAAAAATGTAGAATTATTGTAAAATATATATAATTACTTTAGCAAAACAAACTGCATTTAAATTCAACTGCAACGAAAGAAGAGCAGGGTTGACTGCCACGGGAACTGTACAATACTGCGCCAGGGCTACACAGTTTGGTTTGTGCATTGTTGGAGTAGTGGTCAATTTTTACAGGCATAACTATTTATATGCGGTTTTTATGTAAATAAACCAAAGCAAACGTAGTCAAATCATTTGCAAAGTGTGAGTAATGCATGTCTAATAGCTTAAGTTGTATTTAAATATCATTGGACTGTGGCATTATGGTAAAAACAGACGTGTGAAAATTGTGCGATGATTTCATTTTGTGCTCTGCGCGTTGTTTTTGTATTGGAAACTTCGTCGTATCTTTGCTGGCATTGTTTTTGTTGTTGTTGTTGTTGTTGTTACTGTTGTTGGCTTAGGCACGGGAAATGAAGAGCCAAAGTGGCGACAAATGTTTTTTTAGGGCGGCAGAGACAAACAAAATACAAAACAAAACAACTACAACAAAGAACCTTAAAACACCTGTTTCTAATTGATTTTTCTCACATTTTCAGCAATCGCTATTAGTTCAATCCATTGACTTTTAACAGCAACTGTGTTTTGGCAAAGTATTTTTTAATTAGAAATAACAAAAGACAAATTACTAAAGTGCCACAAAACACATAAAAACGGCAACAATCCAATTAAACGAATTTCTTTAAATAGAAAAAGTCAATAAACATACGAACGAACGAACATTTTGAATCCTAGTTTTTTAAACCACCGACAAAAATAAATCAGAAATCAGTAATGATGGAGGCAGCACCAATGTTTAACAGTGTCGAGGATGAATGCAGATACTGGAAAGAGCGCTCCAAACAGTACCACAAAGAGTGAGTAAAGATAAATACCCATAAAAGTAACATCAACTCATTTAATTATTGAACCACTCACAGATGGACAGATGTAAAACAGGAGTACGATGAATATGTAGAACAGTCGAGGGAAATGGAAGCCGAAATGGACGCCACTCTGGAGCAAAAACAGAGTATAATCAAAGATCTCAGAGCCAAGCTTAATATGTTAGAGAAAGAAAACGATTCACTCAAGGTAAACATAAAAATCAACAATAAAAACTATTTAACTATTATCATACTCTCCACAGCTCAAGCTAGACTCACATGGCATTGAAATGTCAAATCTAGATAAACAGCTGGAGACGGTGAAAAACGAGCGCGACTCCATGAAGGATTATCTGCGACAATTGGAGCAGAAAAACGATGATCTGGAGCGTGCACATCGCATACTCAATGAGAGCATAGTAGACTTTGAGAAGATGTTGGACAAAGCCTACGAGAAGAATGCGCTCCTTGAGATGGAGGTGGACGAAAAGGAAGTGCTGCAGGAGAAGCTGCAGCGATTAATGGACGAGACCCGCGGTACGTTTTGACATTTAAATTAAGCTGTTACTTTGTTTTACATTAATTCTGCTTTCAGATCTCAAGCAGGAGCTGAATGTGAAGGCGCGCTATCCGACCACAAATGGTACAACAGCGGGAACAGCCACCGGCAACAGCTCGATGAACTCCTCAGCATCGCTGCCCAATGGAATTGTGGGAAATGGGGATATATTGCTGCAACATGACAATGCCGCCACAAAAGCCACAAGCGTTAGCGTTAGTGCGCTAAATGGCAGTTTAGCTAATAGAAACGAATATAATCAACAGCAACATTCGCTTAAAAGTAAGATACTCAAGTCATTAAAGCGCACAAAACACGCCCTCAAGCTATCCAAAACATGTCTCCACACAAAGCCAACCAATTGCATTTAGCTTAAGCACAATCACAGCACACTGCTTTCCCACACATTTTGTTCATTGTATATTTGTAAGTTTTTTTTTGGACCTCTGCTTTTAAATTGTTTTCCATTTGTGAATTTGTATGAACAAAATTATTAAATGTAAGTTAAATTCATCATTCATTATTTGCAAACATTTCTCGTAGGCAATGCTTGTGTGTATTTGTGTTTTGTATATATTTGTTGTAACTAACCGTCATTTTGTTGTCATGTTTTACTAATTGTTTTTAGGCCTATAACTAACCAAGCTGTGTTTGTGTGCTTCCTTTGCAGATCCCGAGAACCTTATCAATGGCAATGCTATGAATGCCAGCTCCCGCACCACGGCGCTCAACATTGTGGCCGACATGTTAAGAAAACTGAACGTAAGTCCCCTGTTAAAAACAAACAACAAGTAACAACCCAACGCATGGTAAACGGAACGCTTTCTTTAACTATTTTCTGCCTATACATACAGTATTTATGGTTTTGTTTTGTTGTGGCTGCTTTTGCTCAAAGTTTTTCTTCATATGTTTTTATAGTGGGACAAGGCCTTGCTATGTCCTGATTGTCAAAAGTTTCGTTGCACCTGCGAACGTGCCACGCTGTCGCCCGGCAGCGACTCTAGTCTCTTTCGCCGCGCCTTTGGCAGCACTAGCGGCGGCAGCGGTGGCAGCAGCAACGCTCAGACAACGCCAACCAGCAGCGATGGCAGCTGGACAGACTTGAATGCTGCTGCCCAGCGTCGCAGCAGTTTGAGTAGTCTGCAATTCGGCACAAATATGTTTAAGCGTTTTGCCGATCGCATGCGCAGCATACAGGACTCTGAGCCTGCCGCAGAGCCGCCTGCAAAAATCTGCTAAATATTAGTTGCTTTTTTGTTCATGTAATTTGCTTTTTGGCTATTGTTTTTGTGGCTTAGCGCTTGCATTTATTAATTTGCTTACGTTAATAAATAACAATTAAATTTTGTAATTGTAATTGTATGTTTTCTGTTTTTGTTTCATTGTTGTTTGTCATCTGTATGTTTTGTTTGCCCACGGCTAATATACATTTTGTCATCTTTCTGTTGTCTTGCAGGCCATGGAGACGAAACTGAAGACATATCGCGAACACGCGCCGCCGATGCAGCCACGCCAATGACCAGCAGCCGCATCGCTGGAGGCTGCCGAGTAGCAGCCACATGTGGCAGTTGCACAGTTCCAGTTGCACAGTTGCCGTTCGTTTCAGTTGTATGTTATAGTTCGAGTTTAAAGCGCCTCTGCCCCCTTTATTTATTTCATTGAAATGACTTGTAAAAATTAACTATATTAATTATAAACAACACACAATTATTTACATTGTATGTTGACGTCTGAACGCCAAGCCACGCCCAGAACCGCCCCGCCCCGACCCACATGATAAGCCTTAATAAGTACATTCTATGTAAAAACTTTAAACATAAGTCGCATTAATTGAACAATTTGTTAAATGGCCTTCGATTGTTTATATATATATTTTTGTGTGGCAGCTGCGATTTGCACATTCATGGAATGCATACAACTATGTACTACACTATATATTTAAAGCCCAGTCATGTCCTAGTGTTATCGTTAACCGTTACCTTACGCTCACGTACACCGCACACGAACGAGCGCCGAGCTTTGAAAGCATAACGTGCACTAATACCAGTACATTCAATACCGAATACCCACACATATTTTGGGACATGACTAACTTAGAGAGTAAGAGCTTGTGTAGTAGTACATCATATAAGTAGTGCAGTTGAGTCGAAAGTATTACAGCCCTTAACAAGATACGATACGATACGATACACGGTACGATAACAAGCAAAAGAAATACTCGTAGCATTAGAGAGGTTTACAGAGAGCGTGTGGCAATTACACTTAAGCTAAATACAATTTATGACTAGTAACGGCTATAGTCGTCTTATTGCTTTATATAGCCTTCCCCCACTCTTTAAACCACCATTTAGTTAAATTTACAACGTACAAAAGAAATAATACAATACTGACATATTTTCGTTTTATATTTTCAAGTGAATATAAATAATGTAAAAATGCAAAACAACCGCTATTATTAATAATTGTAACATGTACATTTATAAAACAACAACAACACACGCAAAATTATAAATAAAGAGATGATTAGTTTAAAATAGAAATAATGCACAACTTGTTCAAATATCCCATTTCAATGTCAAGTTTAAAGTTTCTTTGTTGCTCTCATGTGCAGTAAATACTTAATTAGCGAAATATTTGTATTAATTTAGCAAAGGCACGCGCTCGCTGCGTCAGCGGCTATGGCAAGGCCAAGCTGCCTCCAAAGCCGCAACGGCGCCGAGAATGGGGGTGAGCCACTCCACTGCTCCCCAGCCCCCAAACAACCGCACACCCACCCACATACTTGCACTCTAAATCCAGAAAGCTTTTGGTTGCGGATTTCCCCTTTTTTAGCACACTCTTCGGTGCGGATTTCTTTACCCCAGGAAATTATGCTTTTGGCAGGGGCAGAATCTGCAAGGTAACTCCCACGAAAGAAGCTGCTCCTGACCTTGCAAAGAAGGTGGCGGGGTGGTGACCGTGAGCCTTAAGCTAATGAAAGTGCTTTGGTTTTGTGAAGTAAACAGCAGGCGGGTTAGCGGCGTCGAGTGTTGGCATTGAGTGCAAATATTGTTTATAAGCAGCGACGGCAAGCAACAACAATCAACGACAGCAACAACAATAAGAACACAATGAAATGGCATAAGCTTTTATCATACGCATCCCCCCCCATCGGTCCACCCCCTGTGGAGCAGCAGCAAGTGCTGTTGTTGAGTGCATTGTTTACTTTGCTGCGCGTCCTTCTTGCTACGCAGGCTGCCGCATGCCACTTGCAACCTGCAGCGGCAGCTGCAGCTATAAGCCGATTTAAAAGGGCACAATGCAATTGCCGTTTCTGAAAAGGAACATAAAAAAATGGAGAGCGCTGACATAAAAGCTAAGCAAAAATCTGTATGTGTGCGTGTGTTCGTGTGTGTGTGTGTGTGTGTGTGTGTGTGTGTGGGAGCCCCAATGTGTATGTGAGCTGTGTAAATTTTGAAAGCAATTTGAAGAATTTGCTCTGCTCAACCTGCTCTGCCCGCGCCTACTGAACTCCCATGGGCAAAAGGGCAAACGACCTAATTAACTGAGAAAAGCCAAAACTACTAATAAAATACACATTACCCAACTAACTTAATGTAATTGTGTTGCTGTGGCCAACAATCAGGCTCAGGTAGCAGGCAACAGTCATAACAATACAACAATAACAGAACTTATGTACATCAGGAATTCGACAACATTTCGAAGCTCAAGCCAAATTGCTTACACATAAAAACAGAGCCAAAACAGCTCGTAAAAATTGGTACCAAAAGATTGGGCAGCTTTAACTGAGAGACTTAAGCGGCCAAGTCTTCAAACAGGGTGCTTCAAATGAGTTAACTTCAATTTTATTTTTTTAAGTTTTGAGAGATTGAAGTCTGGCAATGTCATTTCAAAATTGGTAAGGATCCGCCTTTATGCTTTTTTCGCCAAAAAAATCCAAAATTTTATTTTTTCAAAAATTCATAAACTTGAGATGTAGAATTAAACTAGATGCCAAATAGTGATCAAAATGGCCTCGGGATTGACAATCGGATCAGATTTGACAAAGTTGTGGCAGTTTGAAGTCTGGGAAGGAACTTTTCGTTGTTTGGGCCTTTACAAGTCAATTTTTTTGTCACTTTTGGCGTGATATTTGACAGAAAAATGAAACACCACAAAATCACTTTTCGTATAGTTTTTTATACTAATAGGGACACCCATAATCAATTAAACGTAAAATTTCAAAATTCTATTTTTTGAAAAATCGAAATTGGTAAGGGTCCCCCCTTATGCTTTTTTCAACAAAAAAATCCAAAATTTTAAATTTTCAAAAATTCATAAACTTGAGATGTAGCATTAAACTAGATGCCAAATAGTGATCAAAATGGTCTCGGGATTGACAATCGGATCAGATTTGACAAAGTTGTGGCAGTTTGAAGTCTGGGAAGGTTATTTATAAGGAACTTTTCGTTGTTTGGGAACTTCACAAGTCATTTTTTTTGTCACTTTTGGCGTGATTTTTGACAGAAAAATGAACTGCCATAAAATCACTTTTCACATAGTTTTTTATACTAATTGAGACACCCACAATCAATTAAACGTAAAATTTCAAGATTCTATTTTTTGAAAAATCGAAATTTGTAAGGGTCCCCCCTTATGCTTTTTTCGCCAAAAAAATCCAAAATTAAATTTTTTTAAAAATTTAAAAACTTGAAATGTAGAAGTAATAATGATGACAAACCATGGTCAAAATGACCTCTGTGACGACAATCGGTTAAGTTTTGGCAAAGTTATGAAAGTCTGGACATTTCTATCTTACCTCTCTCTCTCTCTCTCGCTCTCTCAAATAGTACCGCTCTAAGGAATAGCTGAAATTGAGTAGTCTATTTACTTTTAAAGAGGTTTCACCATACCTGTTGAAGGTGATAGAAACATTGAGTATATTTAATGAAGTACTTCAAGGACACCCTGTGAATACAAAGTGTGTATATTGCATATTTGGGATTTACACACTTTAAATGTTACAAATACGCGATGGCGGAAGATAAAGCGGAAAGTAAACGCTAACGGAAGCATTGAGGCAGGGCAACGGTGATTATGATGATGATAATGATGTGGCTGTTGCGCCTTAGGGTGGCTATCCTGGTGGCGTCTCCTGTTGCCGTTTTGGTCTGGCCTAAACATCAAACAAAATCGATATTCGGGTGGTTGTAAGTGTGTACAAATTTCGGCATAAACAAGCAATGCAGACATCCATCCATACATCTAGTAAACAAGGGTGTGGGGGGGGGGGTAAACTGTTGTTAGCTGCCCTCAGGTGGGGGACTTTGCTTTGTTTGAACGCCGCAGGACGCTCATTTTTCGTAATGAGTTTGCCTATGTGCAAGGTGAAGCCGACTGGCAGATAAAGCAACAGAGCTAGCCCAAAACCGAAATCAACGTTAAGCAAACAACAACAGCAACACAAACAACAACAGCAACAACAACAGCAACAACAGCAACAACAGCAGCAGCTGAAGAGGATATGTCGTGCAGCTGCTTTGGGATATTTACGTTGGCTGCCAAGGCTGCAATAATAAAAGGCATAATTTGCTTTAAGAGACCTTTTACACACACACACACACACAATCACACACACGCACCGGAAGGCCCTGTAGCTCATGTCGTCGCTGCTTGTTAGCAGGCAATGGCCGCCATCTTTGCGCGCGATTTCCGGCAGGCATTACATCCGGGCTGCTGGCAGCTATAAATAATCGACAGCGATTTCCAGCCGGGTAAATTTGTTATACGTGAATTTGATTAGTGTCCACTGCAGCTGTCGAGTGCTGCTCAAATAAATGAGCATTTAACTTGGCTCCCATTGCATTCAATTGTCGCAATCGTTAATTAGGCGACAGTCACGCATCCCCGCACCCCCGCCCCTGCCCCTGCCGTGCCACAGCGTGCTGTCGTTCCTCAGAGCAGACCGCAGCTCAAGAGCACATCATTAGCAGACATTGGAGAGATTTAATTAAATTGAATTGGCCATTGGCAAAAGGACAATCGATAAATCCTTTGAAACGTTTAATTGCGCTTTAGCTTTTGCATTTGATGTTGCAGCTTGTTTCAATTATATGCCACAATGACTTCTTGCGTGTTTCTCTGTCTGTGTGTGTGTGTGTGCGTGTGCGTGTGGCTGTGACTAGCACTTTTACTAATTGCAGGAAATATTCAACTTGAATTTCGACTGTGTATTTTGCCATCAGAAACTGCTGCCGATGGCCTTATAAATTGGCCAGTGAAACGAGCTGAAGCCATGTGCAATCTTTTTATGGCCCCAAAGAGGCGCACAAATGCTACAAAAAACAACGCTACTTTGTGCCCCAAGTGCGTGTCTGTGTGTGTGTGTGTGTAGGTGTGCGAGCAAGGCCAGCAGATACACACAACTCACATGCGTATGGCAGGCCATTGTCTGGCGCTACTCTCTGATTTATGCTCCACAAAGAACACTCAAAAGCTCACACACACACACACCTACACCTACACCTACACCTACACACTGGCATAAAAACTTATTCATACGTAGCACATTTTTGAGTGCTGTCTTTTATTTTGCCTCCTGTTTTCCTTTCTTTTTGTGGTACGTTATAGTGCGTATGTTGCAAGTTTGACTAGCGAATTGCCTGCACTCAGCTCGAGTTTCGGTGTCCATAAAATATGCATCACAATCACAATGATTTGCGACTCGTTAAAAAATTTGAGAAATATTTTAGCAACACGGATTATGAACAGTTGAATGACTGAGTTCCAGAAAGCTCAAAACGCAGGTTAATAACAATCTACATGTGATAAATTTATCATCCTATATCTAATAAAATATATTCAACTCATATATTTGATTTTGATATTTGATATTTATTGAAAATCAGCTTCATTTTATTATCGTAACCACCATAATCATGGTAGTTTACAACATAGACTAGCTCCAACTGAATATACCCACAGTTTAGGTTGCAGGGTGTAGCATGCGAAAGCGTTGAAATTTATATTGCATACTTTTTGGGTGGTTGCGGCTTGTAAGCGTAGCCCAATTAGGCGTAAACAAATTTGTAGCTGCTGTTGTTGTTTTTGTTGTTGTTGCTATTGTTGCCGTGTAATGTGAGCCACTGAGCGACCACTAGTTGCTGTGAAAGCCTAACCGCTATCCGCCCACCAATCACTCCATAGTAACCACCACCCAACGCCCACCACCCACGCCCACACCCACGATTGACATTGACAAAGCTGCTCACAGCGCGCGTTATTTTTGTGTTGTTGCTTTTTTTTTGTAAATATTTTGAACTATTGATACGCATACGCTGATAATGATATAGGTTATGATGATGATGATGATGGTGAGGGTGAGTGTGAGGTTGAGGACGACTGGCTGACCCTGATGCCAAACAAACTGTTGCTTTTTTGGCCCATGGTAGACCATGTTTAGTACTGGCGGGGAAATATATATATATAATTTTTTTTTGTTGGAAATTTCCCATTTCCCCTGCGACGCAACAGTTATGTGCCCCAGTTCGGTGTGTGCTTGTGTGTCTGAACTTCGTGTTGCCGAACTCCAATGTGAGTTTAAGCATTAGGTGAACCAGAGCCAGTTAGCCAGCATTTGGCTCCTTGCTTCATGCTCCGTGCTCCATGCTCCATGCTCCATGCTCCATGCTGCATGCTCCGTGCTCCAATCCACAGCGACAGGTTCTGCGTTGAGGACTGCCGCAGTCAGTCTTCTGGGGGACTTGACAGCGTTTGCCCGTGTCCTGGCGCTACATTAATCGCAACGATACAGAAAGAAAGTAAAAATACAAATATACAAACATACATACATATATAGCTTAACTATATAGCGTACTTGTTCGCGTCGCGTTGTGTTATCGAGTTTTTGGACTTCAGCAATTGCGAATCGTGAGTAAATAGATTACAAGGCGTAACAATAAAATGCCGCTTGATGTTATTTACACCAGCGGGGGTTGGGGCTGGGTTTGGGGCTGATGTGGCACTTAACTTGCTTGTAAATCGGCCTGTTAAGAGGATTACAATGTTGCAAGTAATTATTATCGGTAGCACTTTGGTAGCTAGCTTTGTTGTAAGTGCTGACTGGAATTAACTTTGTTTCGATCTAGCCACGTTTTGACAACGTATCCTGGGGGCAACACGAGAGCAACAGGCAATAGCACAATAGCTAACAGTACTTTTTGCCATTTAGTTTTTAGTGCCACCTTTCACACACACACACACACACACACTCGCACACACCCACACCCACACATGCGCTCGTGATACACTTAATCCGACATTTACAATTTTTGCTTAAGGATTTATTTATGGATTCAATATGTGTACAACGTTTACATTGCTGTGCGACACAGTCTCTCCTCTCGCTCTCTCTCTCTGTGTGTGTCTGTGTATGTGTGTACCTTATAAAATTATAAAATGCTTCAATGCTTTCACATACCTACTCTCACTGAACCAGCTCCACTCAAATACCCACCCAGCAGCATTTTGAATACTCGCATTTCGCATTTCGAATTTTGTAATTCATTTTGTAATGCATAAGGATATATAGATGGATGGCTAGATATGTAGATATAAAGATCCTTTGTGCTCTGCCAGCATCCAGCTAAAACCCCAAACGACCTCGGACTTTGGCTCCTCGCTCCACACCCAACAAAATATAAACCGTATTTTACTTATGCATTGAAGTCGAGTTGAATTTGCTTGACAACAGAAAGTTTTTCATAACCAACATTTTATTTACTTCTTATGCGAAAAATATGTGTCAAGCGAGGTTGTAATAAAGTTAAGCGAAGCTGAGACTTTCAAACATTTTAAACTGGAATTTTAATGAATAATAAAGTTGTAATATATTTATAATATATAGCATATATATTTAGCTTACAAACAAAATACTGTTAAAGCCAAATGCTTACAAAAGGAAGACCCTTAAGTCAATTGAAATTTAATTAAATTAATTCTTGACTTCCATTATGCCAATGCTACGAGTAACAATTTGTATTATTATGGATTATAATTAATTGTAAGGCAATTGAAGCTGCCAAAATGTGTAAGCAAATGAATTCAATGATATTCTGGTAACAATACAAATTCGCTTGCAGGTTGGGTGTTTATTTTGGTTTCAATAATCAATATTGGAGCATAAATTGCTATGTTGAAATTGTGTGTGTGTGTGTGTGTGTTTTTAGTTTAATTAATTACATTGCAAATCCCTATACATCATTTATTTAAGGCTCGATAATGGCTGTAAGGCAATAAATTGCAATACACAAGTTGCAAGTTGCAAGTTGCAACATTGCATGTGGCATGCCCCTTTCACATTTGCTGCTGGCCATAATCATTTCGCTACAGCTTGGCTTGTGTTTTGTTGGTTTAAAATTCATTGTTGCCACAATTTGATTTGTTGTTAATCTTTATTGATTTCATTACTAGCACTGTAAAAGCAGCAAATCGCAGCGTACAAGCTAAAAGTTTTTCACACGTCTCGGGCTGCAGTGCAGCCCCCCCCGCCCCGGCCCCTCCCAACCCTTATTCGCTGCCCAGCTGCGCTGCTATTTATAGAAAGTTCTACTCCCACATTTAACGAACAATGAGCAAAACTCCTCCTCCTCCCCCATCACTGCGAATATGACGATAGCACATAAGGATACTGTGGTTGTTGTTGTTTTTATAGTTGTTGCCCACACAGTTGCTTTTAGTTGTTGTTGTTGTTTTTGTTGCTTTTGCGCTTTATGTGTAGGTGCGGCCGCCGCGTATCGCCAGAGTGGAGAGCAAACATTAACAAGTGTGTGCAAAATGACTAACAAGAAATTATGCACTAAAATAATAGCAAGACTAAAGACTATCCTGTAACCACATTACAAAAAAAAAATTCAATAGTGAAAAACTAATATTTATGTATAAATATATTTCATGAAATATTATAAAAGTATTTTCTTAGCTGCAGTCTTAAGAGTATACCTTGCGTTATGCCATAGTTACAGGGTATAGCAGCACAGAAAAAAAACAGCAACAAGCAATGGCGGCAACATCATGACAAAAATCGATAGCAAAATCTACATTCGGTTTAAGGTTGTTGTTACGAAAATATCAAATATGCAAATATTTGCTCGTCAGCTACCTGAAAATAACGCTAAACTTGCTCTTACCGCGTTGCTCCCTCTGCGACTGTCTGTGTTTGTGTGTGTCTGTGTGTGTGGGTGGGGTGACTACTGAAAAATGCTGGTGTACATTTTTGGCAGTGTTAAATTCGAGGGTAACGAATCCCAAGGCAATATGCGAATATTTTTGACTTGCTAGCTGGGGAAAATAGCTGTCACCTTGACGCCATGCTCCCCACTCCTCATCCCGTCAAAGCCCACATATACAGTAACCGTACAAATAATAACAACGTTAATAACAACACAAACAACGCGGCTAAAATAAAGATCAAAAGCTTTAACATGCCACTGTAAACATGTGCAAATATTTTAAGTTGATTTTATTACAATTTCATTTTTCATCATTTGTTTTGTGTTGCCAATTTTCCTTTTCTGCAGTAGGCAAAATAATGAAAATATAATTTTCTATTCAATAAAAATGAAAATAAAATGGCGTTGTGTCCTGCCTTAATGACATAAAAGCTGCGCACAGACAACTTGGGGCTAACGAAGACTTTTCGGCACAGTTGGTCAGTTTTTGCGATTTGGTTTTTTACTTTTTGTTTTATTTCTGTGTGTTTTTTTTGGGTCGTGACGGTCCCTTTACCTGCAGCTGTTTATCATAATTTTGTTGATTTGCTGTCTGCCAACAGTAGCAACAACAACAACAACAACAACAACAATAGCAGCAACAATCGCGGCAGGCAAATCAAAAAGGGGCGCCACCGGAAAGCGGGCAACGACTCCCGAAAAGTTTCACAAGGCGCGGCCCCAAAAAACTTTGCCAAGCAAATTTAAATGGCCAAAAAAACTTGCAGCAACAAAAACAACAACAGTGGGCCTGAAAAGATATTATTATGTATTTTTGGTAACGCTAAAGACTTTAATACCCTTGAAAAGCTCTGCTCGGCAAAGGCTTTCAAATTTCCAATTTCGGGATTAAATTCGATAACAGCGCGATTAGATACTCAATGGGTAAATACACAAGTAGTAACTAAAAATAATAAAAGAGCAGCTCTTAACGTTATCTAAAAAACTTTCTTCAACCATTAGCCAATTAGACCGAGCGTATAAATAACACTAAACTTGTGACAAGGCAACAATTGGGCCCACGGCATGAATTTCACACATGAGTTGTCCTTACAATTCTCAAGCGGTTCTAGCACAAGGCGCATGCTATGAGCTGTTGGCTTTTCTATTCATATTTTCCAAGTGCGAATTCAATGACAATGCCTGCATGCTCTCACAAGCAAAGTGTATAAGTGAAGTGAAGGTTTGTGTTGGACAACGTGGCGTATGCGTAATTTCAAACCGTTCGCCAGGCTTTTCATAACTTTTCTTCTTATTTATTTTTGACTCATGTTTTTTTTGGTGGAATTTTGTGTAATGAATTGTTGTGACAGAATAATGTGACCATTGTTGTTGTTGTTGCTGTTGCCCTCTCTTTACTTTTGATGGCCTGTGTGGGGCAATTTAATAAAATATGCAATTGCCTCTGGAGCGTGTGGCGTCAACTGTTGCGCCATCCGCCCTCAAGGGTCCGAGATGGACGGCCAAACAGCCGCGTCTGCCAATTAAAAACATGGCGTCATGGCAACTGAATTGGCAAATGGGGAAACACCCAACACACCAATACACCCACACACAGACACAGACACAAATGTTTATTAGCCGCAAAACGTTGCTCATTAAAAAGTTCGTCACAGCTACAACAGCTACAAACCTGACGGCCAACTGGCAACTAGGTTCGATTGCGGGGTAAGGGAAACACTGGGACTAGGACTGGGAACTGCCAACGTGGCCTGATTAAAACTTTATGCTGCTGGCCTTGGTACAACACAACGCGGCTTTAAGTTGCTTAGTTAGCCTGCCTGATCTAAGCCCTTTCGGTACGTGTCTTCTACGCCCGCTGACAACCTGCCTAATTATGGACTTTACCCAGCTCATCAACATCATCATCATCTTCCGTAGGTATCACGCTTAAGCAAGTAAAGAATAACTGACGCACTAAGAGTTTTCCTAGCTATTTTGTGTACTCACAAAATCTAATAAATATAAAATGGAAAAGTTGAACAGAACTATTAAAAATTTGAGCTTTTCCTGTTTAAGTTTGCTTTTAGCATGATTTAAATAATTTTCACGAAATAACTCGGTAAAATATGACTAGATATTACTAATATTGAGTCATTATCCCTGGGAATATAACTTAAAATTTTATTTTTGACAGCTTTATTATACTTATTAGCTTGTTTCAAAAAATCCATACCATTTTATTTGCTTCTGTCTGAAGTCATCAGTTTTAAGCTGAAATCCTGTCAGCTGCACATTCTATATTCATATAACCCTTTAGCTTTCGGTTATTAGGTATAATGGTATGCTTTTAAATGTCCCCAAAAAAATCGGTAGCCTTTTTCTGTCACCGATTTTTTTTTCGTACTCAGGTTCGCCTGCAGCCATTTTGGCAGCAGCTTTGATCTTTTTGTGCTGTCCTGATTGTTAGGCTATGTGTGTGTGTGTGTGTGTGTGTCCTTTTTCGTCTGTGTATGTGTATGTATGCCATGCCAGGCTTGTCCAGTGGGGTCGTTAGTTTTTGTTTCCATGCGGCACTTTGCACGCCCCAACGCATTTTATGGCTTTTTATGGCTCTTTATGGCATTTCATGACTTCATCCGGAGCACGCACACCATCCAGGAGCTGGCACCGAAACTGAAACTGAAACCGAATCGAGAAATACTGAATCGAAATCGAAATCGTAATCCAAATCAAAATCAATGACCATATTAATATTCAAACGTGCAGCTACGCTCATGGCTCAATGGTAAATTGCACTCTTATGTAGAAATCGAGATAAGTAGAACTGGTCACACACACACACACACACACACACACACACACGCACACACATACACTCTGGACACTAATCAATGCGTCTTTTGTGTGAGTCAGACCTTCTCTATGGCATCAGCTGAAACTGTAATCATTATATAGCTCACACTTCCTGTTGAGTGTGCGAACTCTTTATATATATATATATATATATATGTATACAGTAGCTCAACACACACACACACACACATACATATATAAAGTGTGGGATGTGACTGCTTTTGTCAGTGTCTCCTGGTTGCAGCGCTCCATTTAAATAATATATGTATGGGCTGACAGGCTCTGTGAGCAAACAGTGCACATCTGCGGCATGGGGCAGGTAAAAGTTAAACATTGCTGACACACGTTTCATTTATTATAAAATATGCAAACTCTCTCTGCCTCTCTGCCTCTCTGCGCTCGGTGCTCTACTGTTGATGTGCTCGTTGCCATGATCAACACATTCTTCATTTAATAATGCCATCGTCATCCTTATTGTCAATGTCATTAACCATGCCAGTCACATCAGTTGCAACATAGCACAGCAATTGCGATATAGCCAAGTGTTGCATGAAGCTGTGCCACAAACCGTCGCATCATGCTTTAAGTTGTGTGATTTGCATAATTAAGGCAACCGATTGGGGCATGTTGCAAGCTTTTTAAATGCCCGGCTCATCAGGATGCATAAATCAGCCTAATGGAAATCGAATTCAGCCGCCAGCATTTGAGTCGATTGAGTTCGATTTATTCTGTGATGCTTTTTAAATAAAAACGGGCTGGCAGAGAGAGAGAGAGGGAGGGAGAGAGAGAGGCAGGAGGGGGGAGAGTGGAGGTTGTCTTTCATTCCACACTTACATTGTTAAGCTCCGTTTTACACTAACAAGCAATGTGCTCTTAATATATGCAGCTGTCGCTTCCTATAGATATTTTATGCGGTTTAATGGCAACCGCATTTCTTCAATACTTTGTAATAAAGTTCGGGAGATATGTAAAATGAAAAGAACTCTATTTTAAATTTTTAATCTCGCAATTATTATTATTTTTTTTTTCTTCTGGATTTTAAAGAATTGATTTATTACCACTAATTCTTACTTATCTCATTTTATTATTTTTGGCTTGATTGAGTTTTCCCCAATCTTTGCAACACATGTTGCACCAAGTTTTCAATTTTAATTATCCGTAGACAATAATAATAATTAAATATTTAAATTGTTCATTTAATTTATATTTTTATTTACTACATATTTAAATTGAAATATTTGTAATTTCTTGTTTCTTAAATAGTTTTGCAGTGTCGACTGCTCTTAGTCTTAGTAGTAACAACTAATGATAATTAAAATTAAAATTAAAAAGTGTTGTGTTTATTTACTTTCCAGAATATTGCTATAGATTTTTAAAACTGATAAAGAAATGATAATATTGCTAACAAGTTTGTTAAAGACCAAAAGTTAAGCTTATTTAAAATGAATAAGACATCAATTAATAATAATTAAAATTAAACTAAATTTTTGCTTGGGTTTAATTGAACCATTTAAAGGACTATCACAATTATTATTAATTAGTTTGTGCTCTTTAATTTTTCGTTATTGATAAACTTTTAATCAAAGTCGCACATCCTTTAAATTTGTTTGCATATGAGCTACTTTTGAGTAAGTACATAAATATAACTGCTGCAGCTGTCAGACTTTGCAGAGCAGGTCGAAAACAGCATTAGCAGCAGATACAAAACTAGCTGGGAGACAGTTAGACACACACACACACACAGTCAGACAGACAGTTAGACAGACAGAGAGACAGTGGGACAGAGAGTGAGACAGCTGGATGGACAGGTTGCTGATGGACTCTGACGGCAGCGCTTGGCGCGTTGACAAATCATTTCGACGACAGCTGGGGGCGACTGACAAAAGCAAAGTGGTGTAAGGCAGACAGCGGGGGGCGGGGGGTGGGGCAGACGAAGTGCTGCTGTGAGCACACAGATGATTGACGCTTGCACATTACTCGTACAGCTGTCTTTGTATGTGTGTGTGTGTGAAACATCGAAGCTCGTCATACAGCAGCAAGAGTGACAGTTAACTTGCATATAGATATCTACTGTATTTTTTTTTGTTTTTTCCTCATAGAATTTGCCAACCATTTGCCATCCAATTTGGTTATGAATTTTTTAGTACGCTTTGGTGGCTGGTCTGACAACTATGCAAATTGCCAACAGTACATAAGAGCATAAGAACCCCGAACAGCAGCCAGCTAAATACAATGCAAACAACCCAAGCAGCCAACCAAACAACAAACAACAACCAACAGGCAACAGGCAACAACCAACAGGCAACAGGCAACAAGCAAGCTGCATGCAAAAGTTTTGCTTATTGAAAAAGTTTTTGAACATTTGTCGTAATATTATGCAGGTCGCTGGCGCGGCTTGAACCCTTTTGCGTACCCAATAAAAAAAAAATAAAAAACGTATATATAAAAAATTACAATATAAATACAGGAAAAAAAAATACAAAAATTGGGATCTCGCAGTGTGAACTTTGCTTTTGTCTTTGCACCACTCAACGCCGCACTCCAGCCTCATTCGAGCACCTTTATTTTGCATTTATTGTGCGCCCAGAGAACAAAGCAAATGCTCGGGCACCCAGATCCGGACCCGGACCCGGGCCCGGACCCCGTACTGGGGGCACAACACAACTTGAACGCGTTGATTGATTGTGTCAGAAGCGGGGGCAAGAACAACAACAGCAACAACAGCAACAGGGTGCTGAATAGTGAGGTCGGCGGGATGGGTCTGCATTGAAATCGGGAGCAATGGCAATGTAAATTGTTGGCTCCTCGAGTGGCTGATGGCTCTCGGCGGCTGTTTGCATAAGCCAAGCCAAATGAAATGAACTGGAAGCTCTGCTTCAAGTGCTTTAAAAATTTAAATGCCTGCTGACACAGGTGTGTAACTGTGTGTGTGTGTGTGCATGTGTGTGCCTTTGGGGGCTAACAAAAGGCCCAGCAACGTGCTGGGCATGTTAAGGCTGCGGCTCGCATATTAAATTACTGCCACCAAATTGCTCGATTAGTCCTTTGCCACGTAGACCACAACAGCACAGCAACAAGTACAGCGCGTATAGCAAATTGTTGCGCATACGCAGCGTTCGCCGCTTGCCAACAATGGCAAAGACAGCGATGTTGTAAAAGTTTCAGCAGCTTCGTTTCTTTTTGTGGCTCATAAACGTACAAAATAAAATATCTTTATTTTAGTGAATGACGCTTTGAGGTTAAAAATAAATCAGCGCCGACGACGCCCACGAGGCGTATGCGTAACAATCCGTATATTTGTGTGGCGTCGTGTGCGTGTATGTGTGTGTGTGTGCTGTTGTTGTTGTTGTGCTTTTTAGTCATTTGTGAAAAAATTGCCCAACAAAGCGTTATTAAATGAGACATTTAATTAATTGCTGTGGCCCGGCTGCAAATTAATTATGTAATCTTAGCACCTCAGGCAAAATAAGTGCTTTAATGAAATTTTAAAGCAGGCCATGCACACACAGATAGAGGGAGAAGGCGAGTATGAGAGAGACAGAGAAAGAGAGAGGGAGACATAAGCCTGCAGCTAAATGTATGTACACATATTGAAGCACAGAGAAATAAATTAAATTGCATACATTCAGGCGCCGGTGCGCACTTGACAGCTGGCCACAAAAGCCAGCCAGTCAAAGACTCAACGATTTTGAATAACACGAGGGCAGTTTAAAGAGTATAGTCTGAGAAAAACAGGGCCAAAAATAAGTAAGTAGTAGACAAAAAACAGAAACGATTGTGTTTTTAAGTAAATATTTTATGACAGTTCTTATGCCTTTAAAAATGTTATTTTACATAAATAAATTATAAAAAATATTTTTAGATTTAAAATTAATTGCAATGTTTAAGCTTGAGCTTTGATAAAGTTGCCCTCGCAGCGAACACAGAAGTGCAGACGTCAACACTTGTGTCTGTCTGTGGGTGCGTGTGTGTGTGTGTGTGTGTCTGTGTGTGTGTGTGTGCGAAGTGCAGATAGAGTGTGCTGCCATAATAAGCAACAAAGGCAACCAAAAAGCAATGTTTATTTTGATTTACAAACTGAGATGGCGATTGAGGAGGCCTGAGGAGTCCTGCGGAGTCCTGCAGAGGCGAAGACAGCAATTCAACTTTTCACTTGACTACGAAAAGAGAAAACAGCAAAATGAAAATGTTTTTGGCCAAAGCATTGTGCCAGCAAGTACAAATACAAAACACAAACACAAATACAAACATGAAACAGCAAGACAAATACGAAAGCAACTGCCTCTCTCTCGCTCGCACACACACACACATGCAGATGGACACGGACAGGGACACGGCAACGTAGAGCGCCGCAGCAAGTCCCGAGCTTAGCGCTTAAGCCTGCTGCGACAGGACATTTAATCTGCTTGTATAAAGTTTGGTGTGTGAGGCCAGCAATAGAAGCGAACCAGGACAAATGCCAGCGTCAAGAGCACAGCTCCAAGCAGCAGCAGGAGCAGGAGGAGCAGGAGCAGGCCGAGCAGCCGAGCGAAACCAGCGCAGAGAGCGTGAAGTCAGCAACAGCTTCAAGTGGCTGCCTGCCTGGCGGGGAGGCGCAGCGGGGTAGCGGGGTTAGCGGGGTTAGCGGGGGTAGGGGGTTGTGGCCAAGCCAAAAGGGTAATGCCAAAAGCTGTTGCTGTGATTTTTATTGTAATTCTAGGAATTGTTATTTTACTTTAACAAGCCCAAACTCAATCTGTGCTTTTGCGTATACGAAGCGCTCGCTATGTGTGTGTGTGTGTGTGTGTGTGTGTGGGTGTGTCGAGTTAACTTGAGAAATGTCATGGGGCTAATATCAAATGTGTCTCCTCTGCGGAGTGTCGTCTATTTGAGGTTTGACACAAATTGGCAACTCACAATAGGCAAAAGATGCGCAAATACCGAGTATCTGCCACAAACGAATACATATAAATATATATATGTATATATATATATATATAAAAGTACTCAATGTGGTAAACCAATTCATTAGTAATGTGTAAAAGTAAGTCAAATAAAATTGTGCTCATTTCCTGCGATTGCCGCAAAAGCCAGAGAGTAATTAAGTAGTAGAAAGATCTGGATTTTGACTATTGTGGCTGTGAAAACAATTTATGACAAACATTTCATAAAACTTGTTTGGTTTGCTTTCGATTAAAGTTGAGTGCAAATATATATGGAGTTACAAGAATTAAAATGATTGCTGTTAACTACGAGATAAATCTGAAATAACAAACATTGCATATTCAGAGAATTTAATATTCTATGCAAATTATATTTTATTCAACAATTTATTTGAATTTCTCAAAAGACATTTGTTTGTGCTCCTAATTCGTTTTATTATTTTGTAGGGCTTTCAATTTGCAACTTCTTTTTTGACACACTTTAAATACTATGAAATTTCAACATGGATTTACTTAAGCTCGGAAAACGCTGCACACGCCTCACAAAATACGGCAAATTTCTTTTTGTCTATTGTCTAAGTGCTCAAATTGTAAATTGTTGCACATGAATCTCTGGAAATTGCAGACCCGAGTATTTCTTTTATTTCTCAGCTGCAGCTGCTGCATGTAACAAATTTGCACACAATTCCAGTTCCACTAATGCACAACATACAAATAGTTCTATATATACATATATACAGCATACTGCATACTGGTATGTGTGAGTATAAATTCAATTTATCCTGCTGCATGTCCTGCTGAAGCCTAGCCAATGCTTCCGTGCTGGGGTAAATTAAGCTGCTGCAATGCCGGTCAACGAATCCGTCCCAATTAGATGGCCAAAGAAAATAGTTTAGATAAATTAGAAAGAACAGTTTCTTTTTCAAGGTGCTGTGGATAAAATATCCTTGTAGACGTAGGATTTCTGATCTTAGTCAGACATTTTAGATTGTAAGTAATATTATATATATTTTAAATACTTAATTTAATAAACCAACCTTGTTAAAAAGTAAAATCAAGCGAGAAATTAATGAAAAAACTAAAGACTTTATAGAATCACAAATTTTTAAAGGGCTTAAAAAAAAGTCAGAAATGCGGAAACTTTAAAAATTGCGATATCAATGGGTCCACAGAAAGGTGTGAAGAACGAAGCGCAGCGTAAACGAAACTAATTTCCGGCTATCGAACGGCACAAAGGAAAGCGCACCAAACCGGAAATCGAATTAAACCGTGGGCTAAAAGCTTGCGTGACTCTAATTAGTGGAGAGCATGTGGATACCTTTGTGGAGTCCTTTTGTGGGCTAGTGGCAATCCTTTTAGGATCGCGCTAACACACACAGTGTGTTCACATTTTTTGTATACAACCTACATTTACGAGGTTTATAGCGTGTTAGGTGTGTGTATGTGTGTGTGTGAGTGGCTGCTGTTGTTGCAAGTTTGTAAATATGCAGTGCTTGCCACACACACACACACACACACACACACACACACACAAAATGACAGCAGCAAAGTGCGAAGCTAACGCCGTGGCCGAAACATTTCACAAAAGTTGCTTGCTGCCCGGCGGGTGGGCGTTGTGAAGTTGTGATTACATGCAGTCGGTGTCTGGAGACAGGAGTCGGTTGCAGCTGCTGTTGCATGCAATATGCATGATTTTGTTGTTTTTGTTGTTGCTTAAGTGCGAATGCATCTGTATTTTCATACGCTGCATTTTTATGCATTCTGCACAGCATAAAAACAAGCAGTTTGTGGCATGAATGGAGTGGTGGGGGTTGCGGGGTGTGGTGCGACTGAGGCTTGAGGCACGCATTAAGTGCAGTAAGCGCGTGCTGCTGGCCATGAAAAATGCATTTCAATATTTTTTTGCAACTCCGCTTTCAAACAAACACTAATTAATGGCCGACGTTTTTTTCGATTTCTGGCTAAAAGGGTCAGGCGGAGGAGGGTTGCCAGGCAACTGGAATCAGCATCAGTGGCATGCCGCTACCCCGCCCTCTCTACTTCTCCGTTACCCGCTCTTAACATAATTACGCTTTTATTCAAGTGTAGCCTACCAAGAGGCGCACGAACTGCTACAGCAAGCCAAGCACGAACACAGCACGGTAGAAGGGTATATATATGTGTGTGTGTGTGTGTGTGTGTGTATGTGTGCGTTTGCCAAAAAGAAAATACAACGTTGCACAGTTCACTCGTTGCTTAATTTCCGGTGTGTTGTTCAGCCAGCGAACTAATTAAAAGTTCAGTATACGTCAAATAGAAAAAGGGCACCAGACAACGTGCCCCATTGGCGCAACTGCAGAATGGCTGACCTTGAGACGGCTTTCGCCATTTTGCCGTCTGCCCTTGGACAGGCAACAACAATATGTATGCTGAATGCCAAAATCAATGCCAACTAGCCCAGTTAACTGCGAAATCCTTTTTCGCCTTTGGCCTGTTCCGACAGCTGCAAGCTATGAGTATTTTTCAGCCCTGGCAACAGGGTGTTATACATTTCCCAGAAAGTATGCAGCATTTTTTACTCGTAATTATTATGGAATTTCATCATGGCAGAATTCCAGTTGAGAGTACTTAAATTTAACGGCACCATTTTTTAAAAATTTTATAATTGTTGTAAAATTAATAAAAAATCCGAGAGCATTGTGTAAATACACCTGTATATGAATTTATCAGCAGGTATATCGTATATTTTGTTTGCCCTGTCGCAGCGCAAAATGGAAAGCTGTCTGCAACCGCAAAAACCACAGCATGCCGCATGCATGGGTGGTGCAAGGAAATATTTGAAATATGACAATCGTTTATTCGCATATTTCGCATATTTCAGTTTTGGTGTTGGGTTGTGTGGCGCCCACTCCCTACCCCTTGGTGGCGTGGCATGCTGTGGGGTTAGTCCAAGCCGATTAACGTAAATTGAATTTTCTCTGATTGCACTTTGGCGAGCGCGTGACGAGTACTTCAATGTCCCTACAACAACCAAAAAGGACTAATTTATGCAGGTTGAGTGAATCGAGTTTTGAATCACACCGAATTAAATCTCTAAACTCTATTAAATTATGTGTATTTGGATTCTCAGAATGTGGTAATCTCTAGAAGCTAAAACAGGATTATCTGCAAGCCAATTTAGGCGAAAAAATATCAGATTTCCATTCAAAACGTTTAAAACTTGAAAATATGCCAGCAATTTAGTAGAGAGATCAAATAGCTAGATTTAATTTTGGGCTAAGCATATTATTTAATATATTCTATTTATATCAAAGTTTTAGTGTTGGGTTTCTTTACCACACAAATATGACAAATCTATAAGTAATATGAGAGTATTGTATTCTCTAAATAAGCTGCTCACAATATATATTTTAATTGACTTTATAGATTTTCAAATTTACCCATAACTGCAAATTACTGTTGAATATCCATGTCAAGTTTTGCTGTACAACTGAAAGCCAGTTTACTATTTCAAATGTTTAAATAAAAGCCAATGTTGCTGCCAGCTGTATACAAGGTATTAAGTTGATAAGCTCGATTTATAATAATCTTTTATTTCATGGAATTCTCTGGCTGGTAAATGTAGTACTGCAATTGAGAAAAGTCCTTTTGTGTGATCTCCTGTCATTCGAGACTGCCTGTAGCTCCAAGGCAAGGTTAAGCTGCACTAAAATAGCAAATAAAAGGAGAAGAGAGATAGAGAGAGAGATAGGGAAATGTAGTAAACAGCATAAAAACTATAAATCCTTTTTGGAATTTGCAATAACTTATTCGTAACCACAAGCAGTGGCTCCCCGCGGTATCCTCGAGCCACTGCGGCTAATGTCCACTAAGTCAAATTTTGCTGCAGTTGTCACATTTCTCACCGGGGCCTCACTTTGGTTTGGCTTTTAGTTTCGTAAAACTTTTGTGACAAATACTTTGACAACTTTTGTTGGCCAGCCTCTAAGCAGCTGCCAACCTGGCCAAGTTGGACCAAGAAAATTTGTCAATTTGCTTTATCCTCTTATTTTACTGCGAAGCCCCTTTTGTTTGTATATGTATGTATGTGTGTGTGTGTGTGTGTGGGGGCGCTTTTGTTTCGTCCGATTGTCTTATTATGCGTTATAAATTGTATGACGGCTGTTAAACAGGCTTAAAGCGGTATAAAAATCAGAATAAATGCAAACGAGCATAAAAAAGCTTTTTCAAATTCACCCACGCATACAGACTTAATATTTGTGTCTGTGTGTGTGTGTGTGTGTGTGCTTCAAGACCCCTCAACACCAACTCCACTTCTCTTTTCTGTCCCTTCTTTATATTATATCAAATATATCCTGCATGTGTTGTCAAAAATAATTTCTTTCTCACATTTTCATATGCTTCTTGTGAATCAAATTATAGGTGGCCTATGTGTGTGTGTGTGTGTGTGTGGGTTTATTATGAAAATGCCACGAATTACTCGCGTATAAAAGTCATCATTAATTTCTCTCAGACGCTTTTCTTGACAATCATTTTGGAATTTGTTCGCCCATTCATGCAGCAGCTCTGGCAGCCGTCAATCGTGACCGCCTACATACTGCCGCACCCCCCACCCCCTTGCACAACATTCATCCGAAAATTTTGGGATAGCTGCCACCCTGTGGTGGCTGTTATTAAGGGCAACTCACACTTTTCAGTTTTTTTTTGTTGAGTTTATTTTTTTACGAGTTCATCAAAGTTGTGGCCGATTTTTAAAGACGCTGCCATGTGACAAGGATAAACAAGGTCATAAAAATGGGCCAGGACATAAGCAGCGAGTAGCGCGTAAAATGCGCCAAAGATTGCGGCACAGATTCAAATTCATCACCAGGCAGCCAACAGGCAAACAGCAAACAGCAGCAGCTGCAGCAGTTCTCCGCCGGAGCTAACAATGCCTGCCCGCGGCATTTATTATGCATACGCCCCGTAGTGCATATTTGTTGCGTGATAAAATCAGTTAATAGTCGCATGAATAATACATGAACGAAACCGACACAACGTTGTGTACGTATTTGGTGCAGGTGCGAAACCGAAACCCGGCGGAAGTGCCGGAAACCCGGATACCCTCATCGGTTCCGGTTCCACATTGTTAAGGCAACATGCAACAAGCTGGCAGCGGCTTGGGGCAGCTAATAAAAATTAAACTAAACGTCTTCGGTTCGTTTTGGCATTTCGTGTGCTATTCTTCACGTCTCCTGCCACACGGCGGAAACTAATTTACTTGTCAGTTTTAATTATGGCTCGCTATTTAGCGAAGCGTACGCCACATGTCCATATCCACAGATGTCTATGTGTGTGTGTGCGTGTGTGAGTCGGTATGGGTGTATGTGTGTGCGTTGCCAGTGGCATATTATTAGTCCATATAAATTCATGTCCGTCGAGTTTCGCTTTAATTAACTTTCATGTTTGTATTAGTCATTTTGTCTATGCGAGTCTAAAATGACTTTACCCCCGCCGGCCGCAACCCTCTTGTTATTTGGCTAACTATGCCACATGTGGCCTATTGTCATGACCAAGTCATAGTTAGGCCTGTTGTTGTTATTGCTGTGTGTTGTACATTGAATTTCCCAAAAACCTAATTGGCCCCATAAAAACAATGCCAAGCAGGACACTTGGCAATTTGGCTTGTGTACAAGCAAATTAATTAGAAATTTGAGTTTTGACCAACTGGCAAATCTGTGGATTTTCGCACAAGTGCGAAGATTATTACCAACAAAGCGTAACAAATGTTGCAACACAATTGCATTTCACTGAAGCTGACAATTTTCTCTATGATTAACTCTAATAATTGCAGCTATTACCTGAGTTCGCTTGAACAAATTTCCAGCTAAGTCATACTCGTAATTACCTTTCTCACATTGCAAAATAAATGATTTAATTGATATTACAGCTAAAATCAAACTGCCATAACATGATATAAATGTAGCATGTGAAGTTTCTGAACTTTGAATGCGGAATTATTAAAAAGGTCGAAACATGCACAAAAAGCCCTCGGGATCTGAGATCGGATCAGTTTTGGCAAAGTTATGGCTGTTGGAATTTGCGGAAAGGCATTTCTGGGGATTTTGAAGCTCACATGCCAGCATTGTTATCATGATTTTTGACAATAAGTCCGAAAACAATGAATCTCTAAACTTTGAATGTAGAATTAGTATAGAGGTCGAAACATGAACAACAAGCCCTCGGGATCTGAGATCGGATCAGTTTTGGTAAAGTTATGGCTGTTTGAAGTTACGGAAAGGCATTTCTGGGGATTTGGAAGTTCACATTGTTGTCATGATTTTTGACAATAAATCCGAAAACAATGAATCTCTAAACTTTGAATGTAGAATTAGTATAGAGGTCGAAACATGAACAAGAAGACCTCGGGATCTGAGATCGGATCAGTTTTGGCAAAGTTATGGCTGTTTGAAGTTACGGAAAGGCATTTCTGGGGATTTGGAAGTTCACATTGTTGTCATGATTTTTGACAATAAATCCGAAAACAATGAATCTCTAAACTTTGAATGTAGAATTAGTATAGAGGTCGAAACATGAACAACAAGCCCTCGGGATCTGAGATCGGATCAGTTTTGGCAAAGTTATGGCTGTTTGAAGTTTCGGAAAGGCATTTCTGGGGATTTGGAAGTTCACATTGTTGTCATGATTTTTGACAATAAATCCGAAAATAATGAATCTCTAAACTTTGAATGTAGAATTAGTATAGAGGTCGAAACATGAACAACAAGCCCTCGGGATCTGAGATCGGATCAGTTTTGGCAAAGTTATGGCTGTTTGAAGTTTCGGAAAGGCATTTCTGGGGATTTGGAAGTTCACATTGTTGTCATGATTTTTGACAATAAATCCGAAAATAATGAATCTCTAAACTTTGAATGTAGAATTAGTATAGAGGTCGAAACATGAACAACAAGCCCTCGGGATCTGAGATCGGATCAGTTTTGGCAAAGTTATGGCTGTTTGAAGTTACGGAAAGGCATTTCTGGGGATTTGGAAGTTCACATTGTTGTCATGATTTTTGACAATAAATCCGAAAACACTGAATCTCTAAACTTTGAATGTAGAATTAATATAGAGGTCGAAACATGAACAACAAGCCCTCGGGATCTGAGATCGGATCAGTTTTGGCAAAGTTATGGCTGTTTGAAGTTACGGAAAGGCATTTCTGGGGATTTGGAAGTTCACATTGTTGTCATGATTTTTGACAATAAATCCGAAAACAATGAATCTCTAAACTTTGAATGTAGAATTAGTATAGTGGTCGAAACATGAACAACAAGCCCTCGGGATCTGAGATCGGATCAGCTTTAGCAAAGTTATGGCTGTTTGAAGTTTCGGAAAGGCATTTCTGGGGATTTGGAAGTTCACATTGTTGTCATGATTTTTGACAATAAATCCGAAAACAATGAATCTCTAAACTTTGAATGTAGAATTAGTATAGAGGTCGAAACATGAACAACAAGCCCTCGGGATCTGAGATCGGATCAGTTTTGGCAAAGTTATGGCTGTTTGAAGTTTCGGAAAGGCATTTCTGGGGATTTGGAAGTTCACATTGTTGTCATGATTTTTGACAATAAATCCGAAAACAATGAATCTCTAAACTTTGAATGTAGAATTAGTATAGAGGTCGAAACACGAACAACAAGCCCTCGGGATCTGAGATCGGATCAGTTTTGGCAAAGTTATGGCTGTTTGAAGTTTCGGAAAGGCATTTCTGGGGATTTGGAAGTTCACATTGTTGTCATGATTTTTGACAATAAATCCGAAAACAATGAATCTCTAAACTTTGAATGTAGAATTAGTATAGAGATCGAAACATGAACAACAAGCCCTCGGGATCTAAGATCGGATCAGTTTTGGCAAAGTTATGGCTGTTTGAAGTTTCGGAAAGGCATTTCTGGGGATTTGGAAGTTCACATTGTTGTCATGATTTTTGACAATAAATCCGAAAACAATGAATCTCTAAACTTTGAATGTAGAATTAGTATAGTGGTCGAAACATGAACAACAAGCCCTCGGGATCTGAGATCGGATCAGTTTTGGCAAAGTTATGGCTGTTTGAAGTTCCGGAAAGGCATTTCTGGGGATTTCGGAAGTTCACATTGTTGTCATGATTTTTGACAATAAATCCGAAAACAATGAATCTCTAAACTTTGAATGTAGAATTAGTATAAGAGGTCGAAACATGAACAACAAGCCCTCGGGATCTGAGATCGGATCAGTTTTGGCAAAGTTATGGCTGTTTGAAGTTTCGGAAAGGCATTTCTGGGGATTTGGAAGTTCACATTGTTGTCATGATTTTTGACAATAAATCCGAAAACAATGAATCTCTAAACTTTGAATGTAGAATTAGTATAGAGGTCGAAACATGAACAACAAGCCCTCGGGATCTGAGATCGGATCAGTTTTGGCAAAGTTATGGCTGTTTGAAGTTTCGGAAAGGCATTTCTGGGGATTTGGAAGTTCACATTGTTGTCATGATTTTTGACAATAAATCCGAAAACAATGAATCTCTAAACTTTGAATGTAGAATTAGTATAGAGATCGAAACATGAACAACAAGCCCTCGGGATCTAAGATCGGATCAGTTTTGGCAAAGTTAATGCTGTTTGAAGTTTCGGAAAGGCATTTCTGGGGATTTGGAAGTTCACATTGTTGTCATGATTTTTGACAATAAATCCGAAAACAATGAATCTCTAAACTTTGAATGTAGAATTAGTATAGAGGTCGAAACATGAACAACAAGCCCTCGGGATCTGAGATCGGATCAGTTTTGGCAAAGTTATGGCTGTTTGAAGTTCCGGAAAGGCATTTCTGGGGATTTCGAAGCTCACATGTCAACATTGTTATCATGATTTTTGACAATAAATCCGAAAACAATGAATCTCTAAACTTTGAATGTAGAATTATAAAAGAGGTCGAAACATGAACAACAAGCCCTCGGGATCTGAGATCGGATCAGCTTTAGCAAAGTTATGGCTGTTTGAAGTTTCGGAAAGGCATTTCTGGGGATTTGGAAGTTCACATTGTTGTCATGATTTTTGACAATAAATCCGAAAATAATGAATCTCTAAACTTTGAATGTAGAATTAGTATAGAGGTCGAAACATGAACAACAAGCCCTCGGGATCTGAGATCGGATCAGTTTTGGCAAAGTTATGGCTGTTTGAAGTTTCGGAAAGGCATTTCTGGGGATTTGGAAGTTCACATTGTTATCATGATTTTTGACAATAAATCCGAAAACAATGAATCTCTAAACTTTGAATGTAGAATTAGTATAGAGGTCGAAACATGAACAACAAGCCCTCGGGATCTGAGATCGGATCAGTTTTGGCAAAGTTATGGCTGTTTGAAGTTTCGGAAAGGCATTTCTGGGGATTTGGAAGTTCACATTGTTGTCATGACACATTGTTGTCATGATTTTTGACAATAAATCCGAAAACAATGAATCTCTAAACTTTGAATGTAGAATTAGTATAGAGGTCGAAACATGAACAACAAGCCCTCGGGATCTGAGATCGGATAAGTTTTGGCAAAGTTATAGCTGTTTGAAGTATCGGAAAGGCATTTCTGGGGATTTGGAAGTTCACATTGTTGTCATGATTTTTGGCAATAAATCCGAAAACAATGAATCTCTAAACTTTGAATGTAGAATTAGTATAGAGGTCGAAACATGAACAACAAGCTCTCGGGATCTGAGATCGGATCAGTTTTGGCAAAGTTATGGCTGTTTGAAGTTACGGAAAGGCATTTCTGGGGATTTGGAAGTTCACATTGTTGTCATGATTTTTGACAATAAATCCGAAAACAATGAACCTAACTTTGAATGTAGAATTAGTATAGAGGTCGAAACATGAACAACAAGCCCTCGGGATCTGAGATTGGATAAGTTTTGGCAAAGTTAGGGCTGTTTGAAATATCGGAAAGGCATTTCTGGGGATTTGGAAGTTCACATTGTTGTCATGATTTTTGACAATAAATCCGAAAACAATGAATCTCTAAACTTTGAATGGAGAATTATAAAAGAGGTCGAAACATGAACAACAAGCCTTCGGGATCTGAGATCGGATCAGTTTTGGCAAAGTTATGACTGTTTGAAGTTTCGGAAAGGCATTTCTGGGGATTTCTGGGGATTTTGAAGCTCACATTGTTATCATGATTTTTGACAAGAAATCCGAAAACAACAAATCTCTAAACTTTGAATGTAGAATTAATATAGAGGTCAAAACATGAACTTCAAGCCCTCGGGATCTAAGATCGGATCAGTTTTGGAAAAGTTATGGCTGTTTGAAGTATCGGAAGGGCATTTCTGGAGACTAGAAGCTCACATGCCAGCATTGTTATCATGATTTTTGACAATAAATCCGAAAACAATGAATCTCTGAACTTTGAATGTCCGATTTGCAGTCGTACCAATTGTTGAGTGAAATTAACTTTATCAATGTTTGCTTTGATTAAAAGGATTCAAAGTGTATGATTCTTTAAGCTGGTTTTCTCAAACTAAAATCAAGAAACGTTGCAAAGTTTTGTGTTGTATTTCCTGTAAGTCGTAGACAAACTGTTGGCCAACAGTAACTGTAAATGGCTGGCTCAGGTTCTGGTTAGGATTCAGTTTCAAGTGCTTGTGACTCAATTTGCAATTAAATTGTGCAAAGGAGCGACAGGAGTGCGGACAGCGGTAGAAATTGGCAGGCCAAACAGACCAGAGATGAGAAAGCACATAAAATTGTTGTAAAATTTCAGGCATGACTTGCTTTTGTAGGCGCAACGGAAACGGAAATGATTTTGTTGTTGTTTCTGCTGATGAAATGTACAAATGCGCATAAAATGTACTCAACGCTTTCATTTTCATTTTCATTTTGGTTTTGATTTCTATTTGAAATTCATAAAGAATTCATAACAATCCAGTGGGCAGACAGTGCACTAAAAACGCAAAAGAGGCCACTTAAAGGACCATACAAAAATATTATTTTATGCTCGATAACATTGAAATGGCACTGTGGAAATGTGTTGTGTGTTGTTTACTTGTCGCTTAGGCTGTTGCCAATTCAAATTGCTTGTTTGCCCCCCACCAGGCAAATAAATAGACATGCATCGTTGAAAATTATTACCAATCGAGCCATATGAGAGACAGAGTTTGTTTTCAATTCCAAATAGCCTGGCGCTTTGAAAAATGTATATGAATAAACGAGTGCAAAAGAAAAAGTAAGAGAGAGGTGAACATTTTTTATAAATGGTCAAAAACATATCGACTTTAATAGCACACTCTAACACATTTCTAACAAATATGTGCATAGACTTTTAGAGATTTTCAGCTTGATGCTTGTTCATTTGTTAGTCATCTAAATACAGCTAACAAACAATGAAAACACATGCTTCATTTTCACTCTAGAATTGCCACACATAGTTTGCTCGACAGTGGGTTTCACTTTTCAGTACATTTAACGTCGTATAACTTATAAAACCCATTTCATATTCTATAATAAACTGCTCACAGCAGGCAACACAAGCCCACAGTTACCTATCCTACTAGCTGCATTTGTCTTGCCACAAATATTTTATGCTGCCAATGCTGCAACACGGTTGGTGAAAGTCTCTCTCTCACTCTTTCGGTTTCTTCAGTTACAGTTGCCGCCCTGAGATATGACTCCGTGTTTAGCCTTCATAATATTTTTAGATCATCCTTGACAGCAGCAACTATTCAAGGAGTGCGCGCTGCTCGAGAGCTCCCAAGTAGCAGATACCTTTTAGCCTAATGTGTACCACCAAATTGAGTTAGACAAAGCTTTGAATCTAACACGATTGACATTGATCTAGAATATATTTGCTATAAGTCAAACAAAATAAAGTTTTTCATAAAAAAACGATACCGATAGCAGCTATATTAACTACTCGCTATATGACATAGTTTTATTTGCTTATTTTGACCATATTCACAAAGTATACAAACCAATTTAGTATTAATAAATAATTGATATACATTGTTCAAGGTTTACAGAGGTAATTTATTGGTAATTTATATAATTACCAATTAATTGCTAGTTGTCGGTGTGAAACTATTTACATTGCAATGGCAAACATGCAGAGAAATTAACTACTCAAATTTCGCTAGTGTGAAAATGTTGATGGACGGCTCAAGTTTATTTGGCCAATTGAGGAATAATGATTACTGATTGCCTAAAATTACAGTGGACTTCTAATTAACAAAGCCTAAAATCGAAAGGTATGGTTAAAAATCGGCTGTTTAGAGTCAAATTAATGTTAAATACTAAAACTGGACTGTCGCATAAAAATGACTATACTAATTAAATACCAACTGATGCATGAGCGTCACGTTCTCGACGGCGTCGGCGTCGGCTCGGGTCACAGGTCACCTGTGCCGTTTAATGTGCACATAAAATGGCGCAAATGTTGTTGCTGTGCATACTAATTGCAAGCAGACGGCGGCAAGGACAACAGGACGACAACAGACTGGGCACCACCACAACTCCCAGCTGCTTGGCAAAATGACTCGTTTTGGCAGTTGCTTCTAGCAGCAACAAGCATAAAACTCAAATCAGCTGCCAAATGGCCTCGTACGAAGACTTGTCCACACCCTCCCCCTTCCTCTCCTTCGTTGCCTTCTTTGCCTGCCTCGCAGCAGGATTCGCTGTAAAAAGCGCGACGAGCTTGTGACATTGACTGAGAGACCCACTTCTGGCTAACCGGCTGGCTGGCTGTCCTTCCTTGCCTCCACCAACCCACCACCAGCCGCCCCGCTAAACAACAAACTGTTGCTTCTCAGCTGTTTGCCCCTCCGAGGCGCCTGCGCATTGCAAGAATTTAGTACAGCCGCAGCCGGGCCTGGGATTCGGTCGGCCTCTGTTTGCTGTGGCACAGCAAAACCCCTGCGCGCAACAGTTTGGGGCATTCTTATGCTCGATATGGGATATTTTCTAGCTGTTGCTTCGCGCCGCAGTCGATTCCGACTCCGAGTCCGAGTCCGAGTCGCAGTCGCAGTCTCAGTCCTCAATCCTCAGTCTGTTTGGGGACTTCACTGCGTGCGAACGTGCGAGAATTCTAAACGCGTCCTATTCAAGTGAAATCCACGTCGAACTGTCCGAACATACATATACATACACACACACACACACACTCAGGTATATTCACTTATATGAGGTATTATTCGCACGTATGATGTATACACCTGGTACATAAAGTTCATACACACACACACACATAAATGGCATCTTATATATGCGTGTGTTGGCTGCATATAAAAACGCGTTTAATTAATGTAAAAGTGTCGCTGTTGTTACCTTCTTTGTGGCCCGTTATAATGGCAGCAATGGATACTTAGATACTCTCGCTTCTGACAGTTGATGCCCTGTGCCGCTGGCAAACTCATAAGCGTTAATGTGCCATTCATTTTTCATGTGTCTTCATTATTAAGTGCTAAAAATGTGAATTGATTTCGCTTTTTTTTCCCCCGATTTTAAGTGCAATATGAACTGAAAAATGTGCTTGTGATTAATTGCAAATAATTTTCTTTTTTATGGTCATTTTTTTTAACAGTTCGTCGTATACGTTTCCCAAGTGGCATAAATCACGTATACGTTGATAATTCAGGTGAGAGAGGCATCAAACAAAAGCAAAAATGTTCACTTTTTAATATATTCAATTATATTTGCTTTTTAATTGGGTTATAATGGAAATTTAATCAAACACACTTTTAATTAAAACCAATAAAAGTGATTGTTTTCTGTATTTCTATGGCAAATTTTAAATGGCTTATAATAATTCGATCAATTTCATATATTTAATTTTAATTTCTGCCAATATTTGCCGAGATATTTATTGTTTTTATTAGGTTTTGTATAGCTCATCTTATAATCATCTTAGCTTTTCAAAATCTCGTGTTCCTAAGCTTCGCTCGAATGTAACAATTTGTTATTTTAAAATTATCCATATTTTTCCACATACACATATGTATGATCAAAAGTTGCTTCATAAATTTAATGAAATTTGCGAACATTTCGTTGCTATACATTTATAAGTATTTCATGAATAATGAATACGAAATAAATTGACGCAAAATAAATAAAATATAAATGTAACTCTGGTGTATCGAAGTGTAAATGCTCTTTCAGATTTGTTATGGATATTGCTTGAAGATTGAGATATCAGCTATAAGACATTTTTATCCCAGTCACTCTGATTTATATATATTTTATTTTAATGAATTCGTTTCTATAGAAAAAGAGCTTATATGGAAAACTTTAAGCCTTCTGCATATAACTCAGTTATTCTATCGACAACCGCAACGTTTTTATTTAAAATATATATATATATATTTATAAGAGAACCACAGTTGACTTCCTTAGTTGATTTACAGAAAACAACGTCAAAGTGAAAGCTCTTGAAGAAGGGCTCAATAAATATAATGACAAAGAAAAACAAATTGTTGGAAAATCACTTTCTCTCTCGTGCCCCACACCCTCCCTGTGCTCAGCTATGTTGTTTGAGCAACTGTACAACAAAAAGAGGAAAGAAGAATAAACAGTTTCCGTTTTTTTTTTTTTTTTTATCATTTTGATGCAATTTTTATGCGTTTCGCAGCTTGTTGCTGCTGCAACAGCAATGTGCTGTGTGTTGTTGCGCAAAACTCGGGCGAAACTTATGCAAATTTCAGTTTATAATTTCGCTTGGCACTCGTGGAATCAAAAGTTGTGAAGCGAAAGAAATGGAGAGAGAGATAGAGAGAGAGAAGGAGAGAAAGATAGAGTAGCAAAATGTCAGGAAAAACTTGAACATGTTGCCAATTTTAAGCGATTTTAAATAACTCTTGTTGCTGCTGTTGGAGTGTCGTGAAATTATGTTTTATTTTTAGTCGAACAAAAAGTGTGCTGTGTGCCATGGCATAATTTGTAATTCCCTTTGCCAGGCAACAAAAATACAGCCAGCACAATGTGCCACGAAGGGGAAGCAGGGAACAGAGAGCGGTGCAGCAATTTAAAATAATTTCCATTGCCGCCCTAAATGGCATTAAGCATTAAGACATTTGGAGGGCAGGCAAAACTTACAGCCAACCCAGTTGGCTCTTTTTGTTTGTGGCATGACTTTGCTGTTATTGTGCCACATGTAGTTGTGGCACGTTTTTGTATGTATATGTGTGTGTGGCATTGCACATTTGTGCATATAATTGAGCAACAAACAAGACGACAAACTTTGTGGCAAGTGGCACATGACTGAACATTGTAACCGAATGCCTTTTTTATGGCTTGTGGATCATAGCTTGATTTTACATATATATATTTGAAGCAAGTTGTGCAATCAAAACATCAACTCGCTTGGAGCATAGCTACCTGAGCGTCCTTCAAAGGTCTCTTCAAAATTGCTGAAAATTTGATCATAGTGTAACTGTATATTTGGGGCACAACCTTCATATGTAAATGTTAACACCGCACGCAAGGACACTCCCTGGCAACATGTGGCATTTACTGCCCATTTCAACAAGGGACCCACATAACTGAAACCACCAACAATTGCAACAAATTATTATCCATCATATTTGCAACAACGCCCAATTAGCGACTGACACTCGCATCGCGCTGCACAAATTGAATGTTGTGCAAAAATGTATTTGCCACATATTTTGGGCATGTCCAATTAGGCATCAAATTTGCATTTGATCATTCTGTCTTCCAACACTGCATAATATCGAATACAATTCGCAGCCAGCGTCAGAAATTCCCAAAAGCAACCCATATAAAAATGCAGCTATGTGCAACCAACCGATGAATTATGAATTTGACGTAGCGTGATTTGCGGTGCAACCGTGCCCCACGCAGAATTTTGCAGCGCGTAGCGAATTCAATTAGCTCACTTTGAGTGTGCTCTCAAAATTCATGATAAATAAACTGAGAGCAGGCGGAAAAAGTGTTTAAACTAAGCATAGTTGCTGGTTTGTTATAGAAATTTTCTAGCACAAAGCTGAAAAGCTGCTTTATTAGAGTTTTAGAGTTTTATTTAAATTAATATGTCATGAAGAAAGATTTTGTGTGATTGTATAATTAAAAAAATTATATGCTTTAAGCATCTTTTCTTTATGCTATTAAATATCCAAGCATAAAAAGCTTCCATTTTGCCGTTTCATACTTTCAAAAGAAATTTGCTGCTTAAGAACGTTAAATTTGTAATTCTTTAAAATTCTGTTCACTTTCATGTTTATTAGAATTTTAGAATATTATTTAAATTAATAAGTCAGAAAGAAAGATTTTGTGTGATTGTATAATTTACAAAGTTATAAGCATCTTTTCTTTATTCTATAAAATATCCAAGCATAAAAAGCTTCCCCTTTGCCATTTTATAATTATGAAAGAAATTTGTTGATTAAACACGTTAAATTTGTAATTCTTTACAATTCTGTTCACTTTCGTGTTGTGATGACTTAAGCAAAAGTTAAGATGTGTTTAGTGCTCACTTTATTCAGCTGTGATAATTAAAGCAATTGGCTCCATATGTTTGGCGTGAAATTGAAATTCATAATGCGTGTGCACTAATAAGCAATTAAATTAAATTTTATGCACGACAGTTAGTTGATGCATAAAAGGAGCAGACTTAAGCGTGAGACATACACACACACACACACACAACTTAACTGATAAAACATGGCCAGGAGCGTGACATCGTTGGTGCCATTGAGGTGCTGCTAAAGCCGTTAAATACTCGTAGCTAAGCTAAGAACAGCAGCAGCACTTATTGAAAACTGATTACCAGGAACAGTCAGAGGCAAAGGCAAAGTCGCTGGCAAAGTCGCTGGCAAAGTCGCTGGCAAAGTCGCTGGCAAAACAAACAAACATATTAAGACGCAGAGCAAGTGAGGAAGTTGACGCATATTGCCAGGCAATTAAGCCGCACAGCTAAACAGATTGTGGCCACGCACGCGGAAGAGCAGCAGCAACAAGCAGGCAACAGGCGGCAGGCGGCAGGAGGCAGTGGGCCAAAAACGTTGGCAACAGTTGGCTAATACTTAAGTAGCTGTGAGATGGTCAATAGCCAAGTGAAAGTCAGCGGGGCAGCATTTAGTCTTGTTAGTTACAGTTAAGTTTAGTTTCCTTTAGTTTAGCATGAATGCGTTGCACGATTAGTTGCCACTGCATGTGGCCGTATAATTAGGTTTGCTTTAAGCCACATTTATGCGGCGCTTTGTTGCGTCAATAATCTTGTTTACTCAGCGCACAGCAACAATAACTAAGAGCCTATAATTAAGCCATGTTTGTTGCTGCCCCTGGCTGCAGTTATCAGCAATTCAATTATACGTGCAACACTTGAGCTGCTTTTGTTTAGTACACAAGCACACAAACACAAACACAAGCACACACACACACACACATTCAGGCCTTTCAGTTTTCAAGTGCATACTACGGGGGATAACTAAACAAATTACGCAAGAGATTTAATTAAGCAGCCGTAATATGGCAACAGGCAGGTCAAAGCTCAATCCCAACCACAATCCTCCGACCACACAGACAGTCACAGATGAAGACCCCAAACACACCGACCCCAATGCGACGATGCGGCACGTTTCACATGGCGTATGCGTAATATGCAAATGTGCGCGCACTTGGTGCTGTCACTTTGAGGTCGATTGTGGTCCTGCAGAGTCAGTCACTGTGCTGTCTTAAACTATCAGCAACTAGCCAACGACTAAGCCCGGCCCCAAATGTCGGCATGTCGAAATGTCGGAACTGACTGCATGCATGCTTGACATACGTTGTGTGGGAACCCTTATCAATTGTATTATATTACCGAGAATGTGATGAGCCAGAACTGACAAACGGCAGCGGCAAACTCGTAGCGAATCGCTCTTGAGCACATAATTACCAATGCAGCAGCCGGTTGTGACCTATGCTGCGTATACGTAATGCCCGCTGACAGCATGTGACCATAATATCAAAGTGACCCCCTTCCACACCCCTATTTTTGCCCATGTGTGCATTTGTTGTGCTTATGACTGCTTATTGTGGCCGTGGAGCGTACATGAAAGTCACAAGCGTGTGTGTGTGTGTGTGTGTAAATATGTATTTTAACGAGGGTCGCTTCTGGCTTTAAGGAGTATATTTAATCTTGAACTGATTTAACAAAAGGTTGAAGCGCGTGAAATATATACTAACTTTCAGCAATATAGTTCAGCAGTTAAAGCTAAATTATATTATATGATGAGATTTTATTTAACTAAATATTTATGCGGTCTGACCAGAAACTCATAATGAAGCTTTGATCTGATTTAACATAATATTAAAGACATCTTCGACATACATCAGAACGTCTCTTATAGGTAAGCTACTTTCGTACCATTTCTAAGGCAATCTCGTATGTTTTTAATCTGCACGACTGCCACTCGTATGTGTATGTATATGTGTGTGATTGTGTGTGTCACATAAGAAAGAGAGAGAGAGAGAGAGCAAAAGTGACAGCGACGGCCGTTTATCAGTTGTTGCTTTTGTCCTTTTTTGCTAGGCGAACAATAAATGAAGGAAAAGCATTTGCCAGACTGACTCCCACTAACACATACATATGTTGTTTCTGCGTGTGTGTGTGTTTGTGTGTGAGTGCGGCTAAAAGGACCATCACTTTTTTTTTAATTGAGACAATGCTGTGTGTGTTTTTGTGCGTCTGTCTCCACGTTTATTTTGGCCAAAGTCTGCGTTTGCTTTGTGTGTGTTTGTCTTCAGTTAGCGCTAAGCAACATTTGCTGACTGTTGCTGATGTTGTTCTTGTTGTTCTTGTTGTTTCTGCTTATGCCTATCTTCGTTTGGCTTTGGGCTAAAAATATTAAACTGACAAAGCATTAGATACACACAATGTAAAACACATATGTGTGTGCGTATAGGTATATGTACGTCAACAACAACAACAACAGCAGCAACAACAGCAGCAACAACAACAACAGCAATGGCAACGCACACAATAACAACGAAAATAATTTTCGCGCTTTGTGCCTTTCACGTTCGTTTGCTCAGTTTTGTTAACGTTTCGCTTTCATCATTTAATTTTGGCTGCTTCTCTAGAGGTGTGTGTGTGTGTGTGTGTGTGTGTTGCAAATCAATAAAAGTGACCCGTGGGCCTGTGTGCCCCTGCCCCTGCCCCTGACAACCTCTCATGTCTACGTGCCCAGAGTTTTTCGCATTTTACATATTTATAAAATTCACATTGAGATTTAAAGTTGAATTTACGCTAATTTCGGCATTGATATTTATTAGCTATTTATCAACATAATGATGTTGGTCCTGATGATGATGATGAGGACGATGGCACAGTTTTCGGCCTGTGTAAATATTTTCACACTGATTAAAGACCCTCTCCGATGGCTGAACATGAAATAAGGGCGATAATTTTTCACTTTTACATTGTGCCCAAAATTGCCAAAAAAAAAAACCGACTCGAATTTCTCGGTTTATAAGTTGGTTTTCAGGTCATGAATTTTAATTGGATGCGTCTGTCTGGGCGCTCCATTTAATATAATTCAATCAAACTTTAAAATTAAGAACTTGTGTGGATTTTATCTAAAATAATGTTGTGATTGAACTTTGGGCATTTTATTGATTCATCTGATAGTACTTTGACCTTTCAATTCATTTTAATGTAGTCTCGCTTAGGTATATTTATATAAAAATCAATTTCAAGTGCAGAATACAAAGTTTGACAGCGTAACAAAACTGACATATAAAGTAAAAGTTCAATTAGGAAAAATCAACTTAAAGGTTTTATCTTGCTAAAGAAGAGAAAAATATTTCAGAAATTGAATAGCCTTTGCAGAGGTTATTTGAACTATTGTGAAGTTTAAAAAATATGCTCATTAAGTTTGCAGCTTTCAGCGAATGCGTAATCATGAAATTAATAATAAAATGAACATTTCTAAGGACTTAAGTGGAATTTGCGTTATTTTTATGTAAAACCCAATTGGTTTGCACAGCTTACCAGCTGAACTTAACTTTATGCAGATGTAATCTACGGAGATACACGTGGCGGTTTATTGATTCAACGTTTGAAGTTCAACACTCGCTTATGGCCCATAAATATTTTAGCCGCATTCAACTTATGTTCATTGGTTCCGGCTTTAAGCATCAACTGCTGACCTAGTAAGATGTGTTTGTGCCTGTCAGCCCCTCTGACTCTGGGCACGACTGCCGAATGCTTTTAGGCGCTCTGAAGCACATAATGCCAGCTAGCTGCTGTCTCATATTTTATTTATTTCGCCATGAACGGAAAATGAGTCGAAACGCCAAATATTTGTACTAAATAGTTTAACGTTTGCCCTGGTAAATTTATTTTGACCTTGTTCGCCATTGCCAACGTTGTCTCAAGTCAATTTGTGACTCCGACTATCTCTCTCTTTTTCGCTCTCACTCTCTCTCTCTCTCTCTCAGACAGCTGCTGAAATACTAAGTACATTTTGTGGGCAAACAACAAAAATGTAACTGTCAGGTGGCAGAACTCACTTTCAGTTTGATCAGCATGCACACACAGTGAGTGCAAAAAGTATATTTTCCAGCAACTTTTTGCATTGCATTTCATTTCAATTGGACCAATTGGTTAAATGGAAATGCGTTGAATATTTTTTACGTTTAAAGCAATTAATAAAAAGATAATGCGCTTAAGCACATTTTCATAAAATTATGAATCGTTGGTGGCAACAGCAACAGCACACACACACACACAACCAGACGCACAGACACTCAAATTGAATGGCGTTCTGAGCTCATTTAACTTTTTAATTGTGCAGTTTTGTGTGAAGCTGGCGGAAGAATGAGATGGAAAGCGAAAATAAATTTAAGATAAAAGTCAGACCCGGCAATAAGCGCATTAATTGCCAGTGCAAACTAAGTGGGTGCCTTCAATGAGTGCTAATAAGACTATAATGTACCCTGCAAAAACAAAAAGGAATAAAGCAAGTTGCGCAAATTAGCATTCTATAGAAACTGGACAAAGATTTTTGCTTTAACCTTGAAATTGTTGTTAAAAAAGCATTAAAATGTATTATGTAGCATACAATTTTCATTATTTTATAGAAAAATGTGACAATCTGAAAGCATCTTTGTAGCTTTAAAATATTTTTCTATTTATATTTTATTATTTCTTGAATATAGATTTTTTAGTTATTATTTTTATTTATTATTTTAAGTGTAAATCTCAAAAAAAAAAAAAAAAAAAATAAATAAATTCTTGTATTAAACATAAGTTAGTCGATATAACCCCCACACTGTACACCCTGCTGCATAGGGTGCATCAAATGGCTGTCGAGTGGCTACGTTGGTGATGAAAGCGCTGCAGCGGCCCAGCGGTGCGTGCGGGGTGGCAAGGGGTTGGGGGTATGTGAAGTGACCGCAAATTAAATGTTGCCATCTCTTTTCATTTGCAGCGGCATTTGGCGACTGGAGCTTTAGTTATAACAGCTGTCTGTGAGCTGTAAACAAAAGGCGACAAGTTAACTGGTAACTGGTAACTGGTGCTGGCATTGGTAACCGGAAGCGGAAACGGAAGTGCACAAAGCGGACAGTAGCAGCAGCAACACGGCAACAACGGCGGCCAGAATTTTTTCACGTTTGGATAGTGTCGAGGAGGTGCAACGCAGTCGCAGTGGCAGCGCTGGTGGAGTAGCGCCCGGCGTTGGTGGTGGTGGGGTTGGTGGTGCAGTGGCAACGGCAACGGCAGCGGCAGCGGGTTCACCAGCCAGAGCTGGCAGCCAGCAGCAGCAGCAGGTGGCTCAAGGCGGCACAGTGTACGGCAGCGTGGGCGGTGTGGGTGTGGGAGCGGGTGTCGGAGTGGGCGTGGGCGTAGGCGTAGGCGTGGGTGTCGGTGTGGGCTTGGGCGTGGGCGTGGGCAATGTGGCAGGAGTGCGTAATCGCAGTGCGAGCACTATACTTGAGCTAAGCCAGGGATCTGGAGTGCACACGCGCAAATTCTCCAGCGGCAGCGGCGGTGGCGTTGGCGATGTGAATGGCTACAGCGGTGATAACGTGGCCACTGCGAAATGCGATACATTTAACGGTGTGACAGCGGGTGCGGGTCTTGTTGGTGTTGGTTTGAAGAGCAGAAGCTTACCGCAGGGATCGGCTCATGCACCAGTCACAGCTGCAAACAGCTTGGGAATAACGCTGCGCGAACGTTTGTCTGTCAGCGGAGCGTCAACTGCTGTTGGCCCATCTGCCGAGGCTGGCGGCATTGGAGCAACTGCGGCAAGTGGTGGTGGGTCAGCGCCAACAATTGGTAGTGTGCCACATTGTAAGCGGCAGGGCAGCTTCTCGAATGTATTCTCAAAGCTAATCGATGGTATGCCCGCTGGCACAATGTTCGCCAAGTTCAAAAGCGCCAACGTGGCGGTCTCCTCCACATCCACGCAGAATGTCGCCGAGGGCAATCCCATTACGCAGTACTTTGAGATTGGCAAACCGGTCGCCTGTGCCGGGCCAGAGCTCATTTGGCGCATTCACGACGGCTATCGCAAGAGTGACAACAAGGTGAGTGCACTCAAAAAAAAAAAGGTTGCAAGTACCAACCAACCCCCTCCCCCATCTCTCACTCACTCCCCTAGGAATGCTCGGTGTTTATTTTTGAGAAAAAAGTGGCAGAGAAACTGCACAAGCCGCGCCGCAAGGAGGCCATTACAGAGCTGCTGAAGGGCTCGGTAAAGACACTGGAACGCTTTCGTCATCCCAGGGTGAGTGGACAAATAAATAATATACTATATAATGCATATAGACTTGAAAGATCACTTTTGGCTTAGCAGTTTTTAAAATATATTTTACTTAAATTATTTAAAAAATTTATTGTATAATATGTTTTGATTTTATTAAAAGAATCAGTTTGATCAGCAATTAGTTTGTTAGAAATTAGTTAGTCAAATGAAACGAACAACTGAAGATCCTTTTTTTTATATAATATAAAATAAAGGAATTTTTTTATAATAATTTTTTTTTTTTATCATAATAAATAATTAATATGTTTTGATTTTTTTAAAAAAATACCTTTGAGCAGTAACTGGTTTGTTAGAAATTAGTTTGTCAACAGAAAAGAACAACGAAAGATCCTCTTTATTATATAATATAAAATATAGGAATTCTTTAATTATTTTTTATTTTTTTAGTTTGTGCCCTTTTTACTCTATTGATATTATTTCCATATTGTTGCTTATATTTAAGAAAATACTAATATAAATTTTGATCCTATTGATCTTTCTACCCGCAGATACTACAAATCTATCACACTGTAGAGGAGAGCGCGGATACTTTGGCCTTTGCCGCCGAGCCCATTTTCGCCAGCCTTTCAAATGTGCTGGCTTTTCATGTGAGTCGCTTTTGTTTTCCTCTTTTTTTGGTTTTCGGATCGGTTTGCTGTTTGGTTCGATGCGGTTCAGTTCCGTTCCGTTCAGTTTTGGTTCAGCTCTATCTCTCTCGGGATATGCAATTTTCGATGCTACGTTCTGCATTTGGCTAGATTTTAGGCTCTATGTCTTTTGCTGGCAGCAGCTTCAATCAATTTGTTGTTTTTGTTATTGCCATTTTTATTGTTGCTTTTGTTTTTATTGTTGTTGTTGTTGTTGTGGATGCTGTGCTTTTTGCGTACGGTTGAAAGTTTCCTATTGCATGTCAGGCAGTCAACTGCATAGTTTGGGCTTTTGGCTCAAGTGCCAGGCAGCACAAATGTGGGCTATTCTGCATAGCACACATAACGGAACACACACACATACACACACACACACACAGCCACAGACACACAGAGACACCAATACAACTTAATCGAATTACAGTGCGTGCTGGCAAAAGTTTACGCTGTGGAGATTGAGTCAATAAAATGATTCGGTTTGCTTGCACAGTATTGAAATTGATACACACACAACATACACACACACACAAACACACAACACACACGCACACACATACATATATATAGTGTAGCTGAAGTTTTTGCTAGGCGCTTTGTTTTTTTTGCCAGCTCAACTCAAACAATATTTTAGTTTATTGAGGTGCACACAACAACAACAACAACAACAGCAACAACAAAAACAACATAAAAGGAAAAGCTAACGCAATTCTGACCGAAGTCAAATCAAGTTAAATTACATTGAAAATTGCATAGGTAAAAACGAAATTGTTTTACAAAAGCAAGCAATATGTTCATGAAAGCTAAAAAGAAAGGAATCCTTTGTGAAAGTTGGACACATGAAAGTATTTCATACACTGCAATTCATAACTATTGAAGAGCAAAAGTTCTTCAGTAAAAACGACAGTGCATGAACTAGTATTTATTTAAGCTAAGCTATTATTTATTTCAGGAAGATTAAGAAAGCTTAGCTTAAAATGAAAACTAACTGTATTTGAGTAACTCTTATAGTCTTTAAGATCTTTGCTCTATTGTAATCCTACAAATTTCGCAGTTAAATCCAGCTGCACGCAAGTCGAGTAATATATTTTGTGAGCTGATTAAAGAGCTAAAGCTCCCAGCTGGTCATATTGTACCTTAATTTCAGTCATTGTCTGCAAAGTTTATGACTTCATGACATAGTTATTTTACCCGCTGGGAGGCTGTGCAAAAGTGAAAAGAAAAATGCGAGAAAAATTGAAAAAGCAATTGCCATAAAATGCAAACAGAGCTGTTTTCTTTATTTTTTTTTGGTTGGGGGGGGGGGGGGTGTCTACGTGTCTGCCAATTCTTATGCGCCACGCTGTCTTGCAGGAGTCGAAAACGTATGAGAATGCCAGCGTGGCGCCACAGGCGGGCGGGGCAACGCCACAGCAGCAGCAGCAGCAGCCAGCGGCAGGAGCACAGCCGCAGAGGCCGGCGCATGCAAAGGAATATAACTTCTTGGATATGGAGCTAAAATATGGATTCTTGCAGGTAAAGCAAACAACTTCATGCCAGACAGCAGCTCTTATTGTAGCTGCCTCCTCCATTGCTCCCTTCTGCTCTGTCTCGTTTTCCAGCTGACGGAGGCTTTGTCCTATTTGCACTATTCCGGTCACGTAATTCATCGAAATGTGTGTCCATCTTCAGTACTAATAACCAAGCGGGGCATTTGGAAGCTGGCTGGCATGGAATATGTGGGTAAGTTTCCGTAACATATCAAATTGAAAATGAATGAATGCCGAGCACTTTGTATTCATATTTGTGTATTTTTGTTGCTTCTGCAGAAAGAATGAATGAGACTGATTTGAATAGCTCAATTCCGTGTCCGCCATGGAGCAACAGGGTATCAAAAATGGCTCAACCCAATCTGGACTTTATGGGTAAGCATAGAGAACCACAGCCAGCACCACTTCCACATAAACCACTCAACTACAATTCAATTGAAAACTAGCGCCCGAAACGCAGACAAGCTCCAAGTGCAGCCTGCTAAGCGATATGTTCTCCTTGGGCATGGTCATCTGTGCTGTGTACAACAATGGACGACCACTTATCCAGGCGGGCAACTCCACAAGCAACTATGCCAAACAACTGGAAACGGTAAGACGAAATTCATTTGCTGCTTGCTACCAAAAATGTCAAGTGGCAATTGGTAAAAAATAAACGAAAGTTTGCGTGGGTTTTGGGGTAGAAAAGTTTCTGCTGCCACTTGTTTGCCAGCTGTAATTAGATTCGACGCTTTGTCCAATGCAAATGTAATCAAAAGTCCACTTGAAACTCTAATTATTCAGCCAGGTGCTGAAGCTAAAGCTGAAGATGGTAGCTCCAAGTTGAAGAGCTGCAGACGCCTTCGGGCCATGTCATTAAAACTTTTAGCCGCCATTCAGCCAGACTGCGTCTAATGCTGTGGCCAACTTGTTTTGTTTTCTTGGTCATCTGTAGTACTTATGCCAAGTCCTTTCTTAATCTGCCCTTTCCAGCTGGATGACCATGTGCATAAGCTTATGCCGCGACTTCCAATTGCGCTCCAGGAGGCCACCTCTCGCATGGCCAGTCGGGACGCGACCGCCCGTCCCACCGCCCAATTGCTGCAGCTCATCAAGTACTTTATGTGAGTAGACAACTACCCCAATTAACAACATACCCGCCACCCACACCACCACCCCACACCACCCCAACTTCTTCTGCAAATTAATTAACTTTTAACTAAACGCAAGGCAAGCAAAAAGAAAAAGCGACAGCAATTTGCGCAGTTTTAGCAAAAGTTTTTTGTTTGAGTTTCAAATGAAATTGACACCTGTTAAAAACACGCACACACACACACACACAAACATGCAATCACTAAGCCAATTTGTACTTGTAGCTAAAATTCAATTGAAGCATTTACTTTTACCCCATCAAGGACACCATGCACACACACAGACTCCACACACACACTCACACAGAGACACAAACAAGCACACACACACATACCTTAATTACGTCTGTTTGGTAAATGAAAACGGTAATCAGGCTTGAAAGACACAATGCGAAGCTCTTGAGCTGATTGTGAGTAGTGGAACAGCGAACGAAGCTTTTGGCGTTCTCCTCTGTTACGCTTCATTGCGGCATTGCCGCATTGCCGCATTGCGGGAAGCAATGGATTTATGACGACAGCAGCTGCTAGGCAAGCTGGCAGACAGTCGTAGGGCCAATATAAATACCTTACATACTGCTAGGCAAGCACTGATGCACAGTGAGTTGTGATTAATTGTACAAAATTAATGAGTGGTTAAATTGAGAATCTATGTATCTATTGAAAATTTACATACATATGATTTTCTTAGGTTAAATTCGAACATGAATTCGGTCGAATTAATATAAATGACAAGACTCGCCCAAAAAGAACTCGGGATTGAAAATCGGTTTAGTTTTGGCAAAGTTATAGGAGTTTGAAGGCTTAGGAGCTCATTTATACTAATTGTGACATCCACAATCAATTAAAACTAAAATTTCAATATTGTATATTTTGAAAAAATTAAATTCGTAAGGGTCCCCGCTTATGCTTTTTTGGCAAAAAAATATCAAAATTTTTTAAATGTAGAATTAAAATAGAGGTCAAGAATTGACCAAAATGGCCTTAGGATTGAAAATCGGTTCAGTTTTGGCAAAGTTATGGCAGTTTTAAGGCCAAGGAGGTCATTTATAAGGAGATTTTTATTGTTTGGGCACTTTACAAGACAATTTTTTTGTCAATTTTGGCGTGATTTTTGACAGAAAAATGAATTACCCAAAAACAACTTTTCTTATAGTTTTTTATACTAATTGTGACATCCACAATCGATTAAAAATAAAATTTCAAGATTCTATATTTTGAAAAAATTAAATTGGTAAGGGTCCCCCCTTATGCTTTTTTCTCAAAAAAATATCCAAATTTTTATTTTTGAAAAATGCATAAACCTTAAATGTAGAATTAAAGTAGAGGTCAAGAATTGACCAAAATGGCCTCAGGATTGAAAATCGGTTCAGTTTTGGCAAAGTTATGGCAGTTTGAAGTCTAAGGAGGTCATTTATAAGGAACTTTTTATTGTTTAGGCACTTTACAAGAAAATTTTTTTGTCAATTTTAGCGTGATTTTTGACAGAAAAATGAACTACCCAAAAACAACTTTTCTTATAGTTTTTTATACTAATTGTGACATCCACAATCGATTAAAAATAAAATTTCAAGATTCTATATTTTGAAAAAATTAAATTGGTAAGGGTCCCCCCTTATGCTTTTTTCTCAAAAAAATTTCCAAATTTTTATTTTTGAAAAATGCATAGACCTTAAATGTAGAATTAAAGTAGAGGTCTAGAATTAACCAAAATGGCCTCAGGATTGAAAATCGGTTCAGTTTTGGCAAAGTTATGGCAGTTTGAAGTCTAAGGAGGTCATTTATAAGGAACTTTTTATTGTTTAGGCACTTTACAAGACAATTTTTTTGTCAATTTTAGCGTGATTTTTGACAGAAAAATGAATTACCCAAAAACAACTTTTCTTATAGTTTTTTATACTAATTGTGACATCCACAATCGATTAAAAATAAAATTTCAAGATTCTATATTTTGAAAAAATTAAATTGGTAAGGGTCCCCCCTTATGCTTTTTTCTCAAAAAAATTTCCAAATTTTTATTTTTGAAAAATGCATAGACCTTAAATGTAGAATTAAAGTAGAGGTCAAGAATTGATCAAAATGGCCTCAGGATTGAAAATCGGTTCAGTTTTGGCAAAGTTATGGCAGTTTTAAGGCCAAGGAGGTCATTTATAAGGAGATTTTTATTGTTTGGGCACTTTACAAGACAATTTTTTTGTCAATTTTGGCGTGATTTTTGACAGAAAAATGAATTACCCAAAAACAACTTTTCTTATAGTTTTTTATACTAATTGTGACATCCACAATCGATTAAAAATAAAATTTCAAGATTCTATATTTTGAAAAAATTAAATTTGTAAGGGTCCCCCCTTATGCTTTTTTCTCAATAAAATATCCAAATTTTTATTTTTGAAAAATGCATAAGCCTTAAATGTAGAATTAAAGTAGAGGTCAAGAATTGACCAAAATGGCCTCAGGACTGAAAATCGGTTCAGTTTTGGCAAAGTTATGGCAGTTTTAAGGCCAAGGAGGTCATTTATATGGAGATTTTTATTGTTTGGGCACTTTACAAGACAATTTTTTTGTCAATTTTGGCGTGATTTTTGACAGAAAAATGAATTACCCAAAAACAACTTTTCTTATAGTTTTTTATACTAATTGTGACATCCACAATCGATTAAAAATAAAATTTCAAGATTCTATATTTTGAAAAAATTAAATTGGTAAGGGTCCCCCCTTATGCTTTTTTCTCAAAAAAATATCCAAATTTTTATTTTTGAAAAATACATAAACCTTAAATGTAGAATTAAAGTAGAGGTCAAGAATTGACCAAAATGGCCTCAGGATTGAAAATCGGTTCAGTTTTGGCAAAGTTATGGCAGTTTGAAGTCTAAGGAGGTCATTTATAAGGAACTTTTTATTGTTTAGGCACTTTACAAGACAATTTTTTTGTCAATTTTGGCGTGATTTTTGACAGAAAAATGAATTACCCAAAAACAACTTTTCTTATAGTTTTTTATACTAATTGTGACATCCACAATCGATTAAAAATAAAATTTCAAGATTCTATATTTTGAAAAAATTAAATTTGTAAGGGTCCCCCCTTATGCTTTTTTCTCAATAAAATATCCAAATTTTTATTTTTGAAAAATGCATAAGCCTTAAATGTAGAATTAAAGTAGAGGTCAAGAATTGACCAAAATGGCCTCAGGATTGAAAATCGGTTCAGTTTTGGCAAAGTTATGGCAGTTTTAAGGCCAAGGAGGTCATTTATATGGAGATTTTTATTGTTTGGGCACTTTACAAGACAATTTTTTTGTCAATTTTGGCGTGATTTTTGACAGAAAAATGAATTACCCAAAAACAACTTTTCTTATAGTTTTTTATACTAATTGTGACATCCACAATCGATTAAAAATAAAATTTCAAGATTCTATATTTTGAAAAAATTAAATTGGTAAGGGTCCCCCCTTATGCTTTTTTCTCAAAAAAATATCCAAATTTTTATTTTTGAAAAATGCATAAACCTTAAATGTAGAATTAAAGTAGAGGTCTAGAATTAACCAAAATGGCCTCAGGATTGAAAATCGGTTCAGGGTTGGCAAAGTTATGGCAGTTTGAAGTCTAAGGAGGTCATTAATAAGGAACTTTTTATTGTTTAGGCACTTTACAAGACAATTTTTTTGTCAATTTTAGCGTGATTTTTGACAGAAAAATGAACTACCCAAAAACAACTTTTCTTATAGTTTTTTATACTAATTGTGACATCCACAATCGATTAAAAATAAAATTTCAAGATTCTATATTTTGAAAAAATTAAATTTGTAAGGGTCCCCCCTTATGCTTTTTTCTCAAAAAAATTTCCAAATTTTTATTTTTGAAAAATGCATAGACCTTAAATGTAGAATTAAAGTAGAGGTCTAGAATTAACCAAAATGGCCTCAGGATTGAAAATCGGTTCAGTTTTGGCAAAGTTATGGCAGTTTTAAGGCCAAGGAGGTCATTTATAAGGAGATTTTTATTGTTTGGGCACTTTACAAGACAATTTTTTTGTCAATTTTGGCGTGATTTTTGACAGAAAAATGAATTACCCAAAAACAACTTTTCTTATAGTTTTTTATACTAATTGTGACATCCACAATCGATTAAAAATAAAATTTCAAGATTCTATATTTTGAAAAAATTAAATTTGTAAGGGTCCCCCCTTATGCTTTTTTCTCAAAAAAATTTCCAAATTTTTATTTTTGAAAAATGCATAGACGTTAAATGTAGAATTAAAGTAGAGGTCTAGAATTAACCAAAATGGCCTCAGGATTGAAAATCGGTTCAGTTTTGGCAAAGTTGTGGCAGTTTGAAGTCTGGTTAGGGCATTAAATTTAAATACGCATGCACCACTGTGCAATAAGCTATGTTTAGACAAACTCGAATGTCAAGATGGAAGAGCTAACTGCTTGCTGGGTTGGCAAAATCGGTTGCTTAGCAAAAATGAGTGGCACATGCCCCACGCGCTGTCGCCCACAAGCCGAGTCAGGGTAGTCAGGCTAGTCAGACAGTCAGGCAGTCATTAAATCGCTTGTTGGCGGCACTTTGAAGTTCATTTAAATGTTATCAACGTACTCAGCGCTTTTTAGCTGCGTTTGCAAATAGCTGAAGTGGGCCAACATTTTGAACAGATCTCATTCTGTGCTGCGTGGGTTAAGCTTGTAGTTCGAGTACCGTGAGGAAGAGTGGTCGTTATGCTGATTATGTTTGTCACGGCTAACCAACTGGGCAGCTCAGTTCGGCATCAGTTTCTCTGGTGTTTTTCTGTGCAACGGGGCGCATACGCAATGTGATTTAAGGCAACGCTTATTGCTTAACCAAGCGGCATCCCAGCAGTTTTCGTTTCCGTCTGCCAATGCACATCATTTAACCGGTTTTGACTTTTATGGCAATTTTTCAATAATCCGCAACGGCAACGCTTCAATTCCAATTGCGGCAATTCAACAATCCGCCTGCACGCTCCGATAACAACTGTTGAAGTGGATGCTCAGCTCCTGGCAGGGTTTGGGGGCATTGCTGGCCGAAATAAATGCGCACCAGTGAAAAAGTAAACACTTTTTGGTAATTAAACTTTTAGCCAATTATATTTGCATAACAATAAAAACGCATTTAAATAAATATTTCACACTTGAATTCCATAAAAGTTTGTTGCCTACAAAACAGCTGAAACGAGCTGAAAATATTGTGCATAATCCGTGCTTCATTGTATTCAGAAATAACTATGTTTATGTATGCATCGCAATTGTTTTAAGGATTATTTTCATTTTTGTTGAAAAAGAGCACTTACTGCGGTTAAAAGTTAAGTCAAATTTATGTGAGTGCTAAAATGGGAAATATTTCGTTTTTACAAAAGATAATTGTAAGCTGAGAAAATTTGTAAAAACAGCATAGAGTAGTTTATAGGATGTATTTAAAAATAGACGGAAGTCAAGCATTATTGCTCATCTGATGCTTTTAAAAGTGACAAGTGAAAGCAAATGTCTGTCATTTTGCACTTAAATTATATGGACTTTTCTTATTTGTTTTTGTCGCAGCGATCCGGCTATTAATGCGCTGAAATTCCTGGACGTGGTCAACATGAAGGACACGCAGCAGAAGTCACAGTTCTACAAGACCACCTTGATAGAGGCCATGCCGCTGATACCGCGCGTAAGTAGGCAATAAGTTCAGCATCCAGCCGCAGCACCGGAAACGGATGCGTTGTCCATTTTCGGTGCTGTTCGGCTGTTAGTTGTCCGCGCTCATTCATCATTTATGGCGTCAACTTGAGCGCTTAACGGCTCAACAACAACAACAACAGTTTGCAAATTACAGGACCGTTTTATGAGAGTTGCAAAAATGTCGCCGCAAGCAATCCTATTGTCTCGAGGCGCCATTGTCCGACCGACAACTGCTTAGCAGCAGTAGAGAGAGGCGTTGCTTATAAGTTCTAACTATGGTGCCGCATTGTATTTTGCAGAAACTCTGGTGGCAGAACCTGTGGCCCATGCTCAAGTCAGAGATTAACAATGGCGAGGTGCTCGCTGCCGTCCTGCAGCCCGTCATGCTCTTTGTGCAGGAGGCAACGCACATGGAATACGATGCCCTGATGTCGGCCACAATGAAGTGAGTAGCGGTTCCTTTCGCGCTCATTATGCACCCATTTACACACACATATACATTCAGAAGATCTACTCCCTGCTTGTGTTTGTGTAGACTACTTAGCCGAACGCTTAGCTGTAAAGTAGCGTTGACCTTTTGTTATTGTTGTGGTTGCTGTGGCTCGGGTGGTTGCTGTGGCCACATCGATGGCTCCTGGCCTCGGCAAACAATGGGCCAGTCGACTACAACTTTTTGTTTGTGTTCTCTCTTGAACAATTGAAAAACTTTTGTGACACTTTTTATTTAATTTTCATGGCGTTTTATTGCACACAGACACACACACACACACACACCACTGCAGAAAAAGCGACCAGATCACAGGAAAAGCGATGGCTCATATTGTAATTTATAGACCACAAGTTGCAAGTTAAAGTTGGGGGCGGCCAAAGTTTTTTGAGGCGGTTGCGCGCAGTGCCAACCATGTCAGGACTATGCGCACCTTTTGTGGCCCCGTCGCCGCCTGCCAGGCATGCATAAAGTAGTAAACCGCAAGGACACCTCTACATCCATTGGCTATGCATGGCGAATGTCATTCAGAAAATTGCAAAGGGGACATATTGCACAAATTAATTATTTAAAACTAGCTGACAACCGTTCGAGAGAGAGTTATCTAGAATTTTATGTATTTTTTTTTATTGCAAATCAAATGGCATACGATTTTATTGTCGCTGTTTCCAATATACATTTTCTAGATTGCATTCAAAATTCTGAATAATAACACACTCTACTAAAAAATGATAGTAAATACTAGCTTAAAGTAGTTTCTGGAATTTTATATATTTTAATATTTTATTTAATCACATGTTTAACAAATATATTGAAACAGTATCTTAAATACAAATTTATTTTTATTCATAGCTAATTTTATAAACAGCCCTCGTTTTTAGCAAACTTTTGGCCAGTTCGATAGGAAAAAAAAGTTTTCCGACTGTTGTAAGGCGCTTATTGACACTGCCATAAAAGTAGCAAATAAAAACTTTTCATACACACCCACACACAACAAAACACACACACACACACGCACACTCAAAGAACAGTTGGTGCAACAATAATGACAAGCGCATTTATTGAGTTGATTTGGGATAATTTTTTATACAAATATTAAATGAAAATGACGGCAAACTTGCTGCATAGTCAAATAAATATATATATATATATAGTATCTATATATATATTGAAGTATACATGAATTTTCTTTGTCTGCTTGAAAAACAGAATCGTCTACAACACACCGAAATCCATTCAGGCGAGCGTTACGATACTTGAGAACTTGCATTTGATTATTGAGAAAACGAAACCGGAGGATGTCACCACAGATATAATGCCAATGTTATTCTTTTCATTCGATGGCTCCACAATCCAAGTGCAGGTAAGCAGAACTTGAGGACGGTGCCTTCAATTTACCTGACTTGGCATAGATATGCAAATTAGTCAAACAGACAGCTAGAGGAAACGACAAAGGTTGAGGCAAGACAAGACAGAGAGAGAGTGAGAGAGAGAGAGAAAGAGAGAGAGAGAGAGGGAAGTTAAGGAATGGGTTGACAACTGAGTCAACTGAGTTGGCGTTCGCCTTAGCGTTGATTGTGTAATTACAGCAGAAATTTCTTAATTAACTGTGGCACAAAGATGCCTCTTAAATAGCTTGCTTGCCACTCCAAATGTATTGCCTGCAAAGTTCTCTTGGCTGTAATTTTACCTTTGCCTTGCCTCCTCGTTACCAAGACCAGGAAACAGTTTTCGGCACTTGAAACTCAAGTAGTTGGAGTCGATTTTAAATGAAATTTACGCCTCTTGTGGCTTACGGATACTCCATTAAGTATGCGGTTAATTTTCTTGAAAGTGTAACCTTACCTGTTTCCTGTATATAAATAAATTGTAAAGCCAAAAAGGTATTATAAAATTAAAAAACAAAATTAAACTAACGCTTTCACGACTTTTCCATCCTTGATTCCAAATAAAAACGAAACTTTAATGCTTTAACGGTCATGCAGGTAGTGCTTAATTATAAATACAAATAAAAGTTTCTAAACACAATCGGATATTATTATATTTCTGCCAGAGCGCTGCTGTTGTTGCTGTGGGCAATGTCTTTGATAGCATCGATGAGCTGTCCATTCGTCGCATGGTGTTGCCCAAGGTTAAATTGGTATTCGAGAAAAACATAACGGACCCCAAGATTGTACAGAATGTGCTCATGTGCATCGAGCGGGTTATGGACCGCATGGAGCGCGCACAGGTGAGTTTAATTACCCCCACAATTATTTTAAACCTTTTCAACTCTTGGCATTCGATTGCGGCGACAATAATCCCGGACAGGTTATGGAGGAGGTGCTGCCCCTGCTGGCTAATGTGCGCATACCAGATCCCGATATTATCATGCGGACCGTGCGTAAGTAGACCACAGTTGTATGCACTGACAATTTCCACACAAATCCAACAGATACCGACTGCAAAAAGTTAATAGAATTTTACACACAGCACACGGCAATAACAATACCCAGCATTGTTTCTGTGCCAATAAAAACTAATTAAATCCCATAAAATTGCATCTCATACAACTGTGTGAGTGGGTTAATGTGAGAGCGTACACTCAACGAAAAAATATATACTTTTAAGCACTAGTATGAACAGAATGGAATATTTGCTTGAATTTTGCATGTGTTTAGTATTTGTTAATAATAGTTAATAAAGGCAAAACTTCCTTTAACAAAAAATGTCCCTACTTTATAATATTGAAAATTAAAAACGAAAAAAAGAAAACAGATTTTATAATTTAAATTTAAAAGTTTTTATACTTGTCAGATTATTTTATACTTAGTTCAACAATTTTTATTTGGAATTTAAAAGTTTTTATACTTATCAGCGAATTTTATACCCTGTTCAACAAATTTTATTTGAATTCTTCAATGATTTCTTGCAGTGTAGGTGTGCATTAGTTTTTGCCCGTGTGTTTTTCAATTGAATAAGAATACCGAGAGTTGCTTACTATTAATGTTATGGCACACAATTTGCAGGCATCTACCACAAGCTGTTTGCGGACAAATCCTACGGCTTAACGGTGGAAACGATGGCCACCAATGTGCTGCCGCTGCTGATACCGCACACTGTCAATCCGTCTCTCAATTTCGACCACTATTGCTATCTGCTTGAGGTATGCTATTGATTAATGCTAATGCCGTCAACTTTGCCAGCCCACAAGGCTTTGGTAATTGCAAAATGTTGATTGGTGAATGCTGCGTTCATTTTGGATTTTGCAGGTGCTGCAACAAATGCTGGAGGCCATCGATCGTCAGCAGCGCAACAAATTGAAGTTGGATAATCTGTCGATGGCATCGCCGGAGAGGCATCGCACGCTGCGGCATCAGTTCTCGACGGACAACATGAATGCGCCACCATTCAATATACCCAATTTGCGCATCGATCAGCGCAAGACATCCAGTGCCGAGGATATGGCACGCAAGAATTCCGGCGGTAAGTGTAGCGCCACCAAATGTTGCAGCTGCGGCCGGGCTTGTGCTAATGGGGACTGAGAGGTAGAGAGTGAGGAGAGGGAGTCGCATAATGAATAATGAGCTTAGCCGCGAGTGCTGCTTAATTGAACATTTCCATTTGAATTTGGAAATGCGAGTTTCCATTTGATATCCCAGGTACGTGACAGTTTAGCGTGTTTTTGGTTTGCCTAATCAGCTGCGTGTCCAGGAGCACACTAATTTGTCAAAACCGAAAATGAGCCATGAGCTGCCGCATTTAATTGTATTATGCAAATGAAAATTGCAAATCCAAATGAAAATTAAAATGAAAATTATTATAATCAAAGCCAGCGGCCCGACTTGCCCCAAGCGCAAATGATGTGCCACAGCAACGTGGAAACGGGGGGTAAATGGGCGGGTAACGGACTAACCTGCACCTGCAGCACTTTAATGAACTGGCGACCTTAACGATGATTTATTATGATGTCCTTAATCGCTTGCGAACACAATGTCATGGCCTGTGCGTACGTGTCCTGTGTGTCCTGGGCGAGAAACTTTTAGTTTTGTCGCAAGTGCACGACTTGTATGCAAGTCAAAGGTCATCATCAAAGCATGTTCTTCATTTCCACCTGCCTTACCTGTCACGCCCTCTCACAAATGTCAACTCAACAAATGTGTGTGTGTGTGTGTGTTTCGTGCGGCTTTCTCTCTGGTAAATTACCAGACCCAACTGCATATTGCAATTTGAAATGTTCTTGCCACGCTTGCCATCCAAAGGGGCTGGGGGGGTTGGGAATTACGGCGGCATTGCTGCGGCTTTGTGGCTAACAGTAAACAAACAGCAAGTGTTGACGAGATATGGCCCAGCCTATGGTAAGCCGTCTGGGTTTTGTGTGCTCATGAACTGTAGTTCAACAACTATCATAACACATTCAATATTTGCGCTTCGTTGCGTATGTTTCGCAATATTAAGTATACGCCTGTTGGCATATTACTCCTGTGTTTATATACTGAATGTAGGCCTTAAGGCCTTGATTTTTAATTTATAAGATTATTAAAGGCGCAGGTTGTTTCAGTTGAGTTCCTGCAAATATTGTGGCGTTAGATTCTAGGGGGAAAAAAATGAAATAAAATTAAAAATACTAAACAAAAGCTCAATCACAAAAATTTACATGGAATTTCAATTGAAAAAATTGTATCTTCTGTGTTATTATTTTTGTGCATTCGAGTGAATTATTAGTCAATTTATCGCTGATAATTGAATTTTCTTGGAAGCGAAAACTTTCAGTGGGCTGGTGAAAATCACAGAATTCTAATGTAATCAGTATCGCATTGAAATGTCACAGTGTGCATATACAGTCAAGTTAATACATTTTGACGCAAATTGCCAGGTGCATCAGCAGCAGAGAAGGTAGAAATTTTAGTGGGGGGGCGGCAGGGGGTGAGGTAGAGGTTAGTGCGTAAAGTCGAGTCCTATGCAGCAGCCGCAGCTGCAACCGCAGGTTGTGCAAATGTCCTTGGCAGTGACAGCGAAGCATATACAAACACGACAGCCTGCCACACATACACACCCACACACACCCCCACACACACATACACACACTTACATACATACATACATACACTGGGGTTGCAGACACTGTGCACTGAGTTGAAATGTTTCGGGGGCTTAGCTACACTAAATTATACCTAATTAGCTGGCCACTGTACACGTAATTCTAAATTCTACCTATATATATATATATGTATATATGTATGTATTTGTATGTGTATGTTAATGTACAGGCTCTGGCATGCTGGGTGGCTGGTGGTTTGGCTGCTCGCCATCGTCACCGGATAGCAATTTCCTGCGCGTCGGCAATGTGTTTCCCAATCGACGGCTCTCGGACAATACGCTGATGACACCAAAGATTCGCATCGCCCCCTCGTGCGCCTCCTCGCCGGGCGGCACACCGGGCAGCGGATTGCCCACCCGTCGCCATTCGAGCATTGGTCCCCAGGAGCGACGCGGCTCCACCATCAATTTGTCACCGCCAACTGTAAGTTGTTTTGTCTGCCTCGGGCTCATTTCTTTTTTTTTTGTTGTATTTATTTTATTTATTTTATATTTGATATTTTATGTTTTGTGTTTATTGTTTGTATTTTGCGAGCGCAATTTTTGTTTGTTGCGGTTGCTTCATTAACCATTCAGTTTGAGCTATTTTTTGTTGTGCTGCTGCACTGGACCTTTGGCTTTCTATTGTTTATTTGACTGCTGATGGTCACAAGGGCTTTGCAGATATTTTTTGAAAAAATTTCATTTCAATGCGCTTTCAGTTTTGTTTCTTTTTCAGTTTTTCACATGCCCCTTAAATATCGAGTTTATACTTTTAGAAATTGTATTTAATCCTTTAGCGCCTAGCGAGTAGCATTTAGCGTTAATCGTTAACAACAAAGTACAGTTGTCACCACAATACTAAAGCTACAGCTACTTATAATAAAAAAAAAAACAACAACAAAGAGAGAACAACATGAACAATCAACATGCAGTTCTATATAATATTTAACTTGATTTATTTATTATTTTCAACTTATGTATATTTATAACTACTTATGATCAGCTCATTTCCCGCAATGAACGATAAAAAAAGAAAACCAAAAAAAAACAAAAATTGCCAAACGCTCTAACACACGCTATTTTATCTTATCTTCACTCTCCCGCCCTAACATTCGCTCGTCTCAACACAAAAAAACAACAACAAAACACAAAAACTTAAAAAAAAAAATGTTGTCGCCGTCGTCGTTGTGTCTTTTTTACAACTTTCCTTCGCTTTTTCGAACATACACATATATGTATATATATTTAATATATACCATACCATTACAATACAATACCATATATATAGTACGGCGCTCGTGGTAGCTCTGGATCGAGTCTATCGGTGCCCTCCACCTCAGGCTATGTTGTAAGTCTAAAAAACAAAACAAAAAACCAAAACCAAAATACCAAAATAAAATGCGAATTGAAATTGATATTGATATATTGAAATTGTCACCAGTAAACAAAATAATACCAATACCAATACCAACAACAACAAGAACCACACGCTGTGCTTAGGCCTTTACTACTATATGTGCAGCATTTCATATATATGTATATATCCAGAGAGAGCAACGATATTGATTGAACTTGTCTTGTGGTGTTTGTTAACTGTTCTTGTATTCATTGCTGTTGTTGTTGTTGTTGTCGTCGTCAAGCAGTCAACTTTTGCACAACATCAAACTCAACTCGGTACACAACTTTACACAAACATACCCTAACACACAGACAGACAGACACACACACAAGCAAGCACACAAACTGCTGATACCAAAAGTATTTAGTTGGCTCTGAAATGTATGCTACGGTTTTTGTGTGTTGCCCCAAATATGGCGGACGGAAGTCGTGCTCGCACGCTCGCTCGCTCGTTCCAACTTGTTTTCTGGCTGATATCTTGCTGCCTGTCTCTCTCACACTTTCACTCTATCTGTGTATCTCATTCTCTGTTTGAATATGTGCAACCGCAAAACTTACAACTCAATTTTGGATATGAATTTGAATTTGAATTTGAATTTGGATTTAAAGTTGAAATTTGAAATTTGATTTGCTGCCTAACTATACATATATTCTCGTATTCTCGTACTTGTACTCTCTGTACTTACCTTGACGTGCTGCTTGTGAATCGAAATCTTACCAACAACAATTCTGTTATTATTATATACCTGTATATTTATTTCTTTCTGCTACTGTTGCTTTCTGTCTCTGTATTCAACTTTAACAAATTTGCAACTCTATTGATTTCCATTATGTACAGTTATTTCTTTCAATGTTGTTTCTACTACTCTCTGTATTGAAGAGGCTGTTCTTAAAGTGCGGCTCCTGCTCGGCGCGTGGGGGCAGTGGGCGTGGCCATCCATACCGGCGGCTTATGCTAATGCAGAGTATGCTGTATATGAAACCGTTGACATCTATTGTTTCTTGGTGTAATTTCGAAATTTTCATTCCGTTTCTTTTTTCTATTTTTTTTCGGTTTTGTATTTGTTGCTGTGACCATTTTGCATTGTCTGTATATGTATTTTAAGAGGTAATGCCTGTTGCGAATTGTATCTGACGCATTTTGATTTAATGTGAATGCAAAGGAGCTGTAAGTAAAGGTCAATAAAAACACTTAATTTCAATAGGGATTTCATCGCTGGTTTAAAGTAATTAAATGTGTAAAATAAAGTTATCAAGTGTAAATAATTTGTTGTTTAACTATAAGGATATTTTCAATTTGTTTCCATCAACTTTTTTAAAGTATTTGCCCCAAAATTGTATAATACGACATGAATTTTTAGTGTTGCCGAAAAAAAATATTGCTGACCAGGAATATACAACACCTTAAACACGAATGAAATATACAACACAATTACATTAAAAAAAATCATGAACAAAATCTCAAGAAATATATATAAATAACCAAACTTATTCATTAAATGTCCCGATCGTGCTCAGTTGTTGATATGATTTTGTGTTTTTATTTTTGTACTTTTGTCATGTTGCGTTGTCATTTTCAGCGAAAATATATAAAAGACACACACACGCTACACTAATACCAATACAGAGAGCAACACATAAACGTTGAGTGTATTTTAAATAAGTGTGCTTCTTTTTCATTCCTGTTACTGATACTGATACTGATACTCTCGATAAGCGCGTATCCTTCGCTGTGGATTCCCCATACTACAAATCATATAGACCCACACACACACACACACCCACAATCTCATATACACAGACATACTATGCATATAAATGCTGTATTTATATCATGTGTGTATTTTTGTTTTTCCATTTCATGTACCAAACAAAAAATATACCAAAATATATATCGAACAAAAAACATAAACCGAATAAATTAATACAATTTGCAGCTTGCACGGAGCATGATCGTGAGTACACGTTTCATTATTTCGAGTTTTTCCAATTGAGTTTTATTTGAATTTCGCTCTGTCTTCTTCTTTCAACTATTCACACACACACACACATACACACACACATGCATATACACTCCCACTCACAAATGTGTATGCTGATGTTAACATTTTTTATGTTAATGTAATTTGAATTTTCATTTTGTGCCTTTCCCCGAATTTCGGTTCGCTGCGAGTTCTAATTGGATTTCATGTACATATATGTATGTACATTGATTGATTCATACCTGTGCATACCTGTATACTAAGTATTCACTTATTATTCATACATATATATATATATTATATATAAATATACTTGTGTTGCAATATTTGCGCTGTGTTTTCATGGCTGTAAATTGAGCTCAACTCGAGCGTTTTTATTTGATTTGCTGGTTTGTTCGATTGTTGGTTTGTTCGTTCGTTTGTTTGTTTGTTTGTTTGTTGCTTATTCACATGTCCTGTATGCCAGCTATCGAAAATACTCATTCAATCAATCAGCTGCTCAGCTGCTATTTAGGCACACTCAAAACTACAACACTTTGTATATATTATATTCAAGCACAAAAATAAATATATTAATAATAATAATAATAATAAAAATTCAACAACAGATCGCACAGCTCGTAAAAGAGAAAGAAAACGAAAAGAATATATAAGCGCCCATGGTGACAAGTTTTGACTAATCTTTCAAAGAAATCTCCTTTATTGTACTCCCAAAAACAGGGTGGCTCCATGCCCAACACATCCAGCAGTGTACCATTTCTATTGTCGTCCAGTATGCAATCGATACGGTCACGTCGCACATCGACGGTGCTGTCATCGGGTCCACTCGGCTCCGGTTCGGGAATATTGCAACAGTTGGGATCCGGCATGGTAAGACAATTACATTCCGTATCCGGCACGGTTAGTCCTGTACCGCTCTTGCGGGTCAATGGTACGCGCAACAACAACAGCGTCCGAAAGTGTCCGTCACTCAATATAACATTCAGTCAATAGTATAACCTGAACGAAATCGGCGGGGCACAACCTCCGGCTGATTACAACAGTTACAATTACAATCCCAATCACATCAGTTACAACAGCTACAACTACAACAATGTGCGCTACAGGGCGCAGCAACGCAACATGAATCTGAATCTGAATGCGCCAAGTTATAGAAACTAAACCATATGAAAACCATCAAACATATTTCGAAAATTGGTTGTAAAAACTGAAATATGAATATGAAAAATGACAAATGACAAAGAATATATATCAAAGAAAGTTGTATGCAAAAGGGGCAGAGGGTAAAATGAAGCAAAACCAAATTTATAAACTATCAATGTACTATATATACACATATATATATTTTTAATATGTATATGTACTTATAATTTACTATATAGCTTAGACGTATGTACGTATCAAACAACTAACCTAAAAACACATTCAAGATATGTGAAAGAAATGTTGTTTTTGCGAATTTTATTAATTATATACATATATAGATTAATACGCATTCGTAAATGTACAATAAATGTTAATGTCGCATTGAAAACATATCTGATAAATCGTAACGCAAGTTATTTATTACATATTGATATACATACATACATATATATATAGATATATATATATATATATATATATGTAACTAGCGTAATCGGAAGTTATTATGATTGTTATTATATACTATGTACTTGGTAGAATTATTATTATCATTATTATTATTAACTATTATAATTGTACCTACTTATTAGTTGTTGCTGCGTAAAACCCAGTTGTGTTTTACCACTCCAACCAACAAATTGAAAGTAAAACACACACACACACACACACACACATACACACACAAATACTCACATCGAAATTTGAATAAAATATTTATTATTCGAGAAATGAATGAAAATTAATGCCAATTTGTTGGGCTGCCATTAAAAATTGTGCGCGTGTGTTTGTTGAATTAAATTATTCATGACAATTGAGATATTTCCTACACACACACACACACACACTTCTACAAGCACACACACATATGTATACATATATATATATACATATGCTGTGTGTGCATAATAATTGAAATTAAAGTCCCAATCGTAGTTTAATGTAGTTTAATGTTCAAACGTGATGTTAGTTTTATTTAAATTCTTTATCATTGTCGTTGTCAAATCCATTGTTATTAAAAGTTAAGATTTACTTAAGCCGAAAAGAAATCAACAATTAGTTAAGCACATGCACTATTTATTTATTTCATTTAACTATTACCCAAAAATGAACAATTAAGTCTAAATCAGGTGACAAACGATGCATTTGTTTCTATCCTCAGAAAGTGGTTTTGTAACATGGATTGGTAAACTCCATAACTACATGTAAATGGCTGTAAATTTTAATTTATAGTTCGTTCTTTCAAAATTGCATGTGTTTTGCTTGCTTTCAAACGCAACTCATTTCAGTCAGTTGATTAAAACGATCTTTTCACTATTTCAATTTGAGTTTATTAAAAGTTGAAAGTTACATTCAAAATCATATCGAAAATATGTGCCAGAGATCAATCAGTCAGCTGAAGGATCTTCAGTATGAAGTCGGTTCGATAAGTAATCGTGTTTGGAATTGAAACAAAGTGATAGACTAGAGTTCAAGGATTATATATGAAATGGTATTAAATGGGGTACCATAAGTAACTTAATGGCTATGGATAATGGATTTAAATTATTTTTCTGACTATATACAGATTTTAAAAAATGCTCAAAATGCGCCATTTGTAGCACTGTGATAAATGTGAATTATTAACCATTTCTGTACTAAAATGTGGCTTAAATAATTCGATTAGCCACTAAACGTTGCAATTATGTACAATTTAGGATGGGTACGGTTCAATTCCAAAACGATTACCTAATAGGCCGGCAACATTCATTTAATCACAATCAATCAAAATACAATACATTAAATGCATGCTCATAAATTGCATGCATCTTTTGTGATTTGTCTATGACACTGAATTCATTATACTCTTACTCTACTGTACTCGTATTCGTAATCGTAATCGTATTTGTATCCGTATTTGTATTTGTATTTGATATGTACTTGTATATATAAATGGAATTGTTATGTATTTACTTACTTGACTTGCCATTTTACTTTCTGCCCATCTGATTGCACAAGAATATATAGTATTATATACATATATGTATATATATATATATATATATATCTGGAAACACAACTAACGCAGAGATATTAAATGAAACGATTTCTAAACAACTGAATATGATGAAGTAAATATATATAAAGATCATAAGTACTTATAAGTACTCGGAACTCTCTATACTCGTATTTGAATGACTGACACTGAAGGCGTGGCCCAAATATCTGAGGCGCTGTTACCACTAAAACCTACAACAACAAAAAACCTACTTGAAACTAAACTTATAAACTGACTAACAATGTTGATATGCATTTGTATTTCTACTCAACTCAATTTACAATTAAGTCATTGCGAATTTATTGTACTCGTAATTGCTATTTATCGTACCTACTACTTATATATGTATATTTAATGCTAATGCTACAAATTCTACATTCTACACTCTACGTATGTATGTATTTGATGCTCTTGTTGCTTTGGCTGCCTTTGCGCTTGATTTTTGTGTTGTGAAGCCCCTTACTTAAATAATATATACCCCCCCCCCCCCCACACCATCTACTAGCCTCCCTTTTGCGTGTATGTTTTTCCCTAGCTATTTTCCACTTTAATTGTTTCTTTTGCTTTTCATTTATGCTATATGCACATCTATTTTTATTGTAAGTTATATAAATTTAAACTTCGAAATGTGCCTTAAGAGTTCAAAAGTTTTCGCATTCTGTAGCCATAGCATACAAATGCGAAAATTATATAGAAATATACTTGATATACAAAAGAAAAAAACAAAAAAAACTAATAAAAAAGCAACGTTGAACGAGAGAAAAGTAAATACATTTATCTCTAGATATGTATATTTATGGATAAAGCGTTAAGTATATGCTATAAGTCAAGGGTGGCAAAACTATTAATATCCAATACACACACACACACCACACACGTACACACACACACACCCACACACGCTCACATTCTCCCCCTAACAGTTGTACCTTAGTAGTAGTTTTGTAGACACATACACACACACCAACACCAACTCACACACACACACACATACAGTAAATCCTTTTATAATCAATATCAACTATAACTGTAACTAACTATCGATGTGTAGCTTGCATTGTATAAGCGATCCAAACGTTTCCGCAGCAGAATCCCAAAACCCAAAGGAACCTCGCGATTTGTAGTCGTATAATGTGTGCATGACTCTGTACCTATATAGTAACAATCCATATATGTACAACCCAACAAATCAAAAAAAAATCTGAAAACCAAGTGCCAAGTATGTAAACATCCTAAAAATAAAAAAACCAAAACCAAAAATCAATAAATCCGTTAGTCGTTGTCCTTTTATTATGCTAAATATTATATAATTGTAATAATTATGTGTAATAACCCCCAGTTTTCTACTCTCTTCTTATCTCTGGCTCCTTCGCTATGATCCATATATCCATACTATATGTTTTCTATTCGTAATACTCGTAATATTTGCCGTATTATGATCGGTGTGAGCTACTCGAGCAATATAACAATATCTCAGCCGTATTCATCGAGCTATAGACAATTTCCTTGTTTGTATTCGTAACCAGTAATCGTAGTCTAAAAATGTAGCATCTCTATCGCTTATATTGAAGATCGTGTGAAAACCAAATAAAATTGATGGCCTAATTATTTTGCAACAACTCTATTACAGTATCAACTATTCTCCGGACGTAACTAAAATGATACATAATAACAGAATATATTCTATATATATTTTTAAATGCAAATTTCGGTCCACTAATGAAACACCAAATAATCAACTTATATTAGCGCTAAATGTATACAATATTTACACAATACAAATACAACATTGTAAACGACAGCCAAATATATATTTCAATTAACTCTAAATGTTATTAGACAGCAAATTTTATGTCATCGGAGCAACAATTACTTAATTACAAGCCAACAAATTTAAACAATTTATATATGTATTTAGAGAAACAACAAAAAACAAAAAACCAAAAAAAAAAAATGTGTTAAACACAATACAAAAGATACACAAACAAAATACCACACATCACCTCATACATTCAAACAGATACAAATATGCAAAATGCAATCAATCTATACACTATATATATATATATATATATATATATATATATATATATTATATTAATGATATGAAACGTACGCATAATTACATGTTGACTACTAAATAACTTTACACTTATTATGCATATATCATATACAAAAAACCATATCAATATTTTTCGAATTATTTAAAACGTCATACATACAAACATACTGCATACTCGTACATATCTACTCACGGTTTATGTAAAACCAGATGGTAACACACTATATAACATCGGTGGACCGTTGGAATGCGCCTTCCCAAATGCGCAGATATTTATTACAAAATGTCAAACTTTCGAATCAAATAATTACTTTTGAGTAACTTGTCTGTTGTAAGAATTTAATTATCAGCAATGCATTCTAATAAACTTGATAGCATACATTTATTATCTTGAATCTAATAAGACACTTGGAAGACAGCATTAAAAAATCGAATATTTATATAGCCAACTACTACTTACCTATATGGAAGAAATCATGTACCTACAGCGTACCTACTTAGCAGCAGATATAGAAAACAACGGATATAGAAAAACAATCAAAAAAGCATATATATATATAAATAAATAAAAGAATGACAGTATTTTTGATGGCATAACTAACACACTATAATCAAGATCAAGAACAAGAACAAGAACCATAACTCAACCCAATACAAATTATACCAAAATGTTTAGAAAACTACTACTAAGGTGAATACAAACACAGTAATCACAATCCAAAATATTAATAACAATAGTCAGTTATTTCAGCTACTTGAGAATTCAGAAAGTCAATTTGTATAGTTGGAATATTTATTATGTATGTGTGTATGAGAAAACAGAGTATATAATTGATATACAAACACCTTGATTAATCAGCAACAAATCGTTAAATACTTATGTACGTGACAAACACTTTGAACTTTATAAACAAACAAAACAAAAAGAAAACAAACAAATATTATTATTAGAAATTTAAACAATTATTATTGTTGTAGTAGTTTTAGAACAGTATGAAAGCAAAAAAGAAAAAACTAAATATATGAATTTATATATATGTATACATATAGTCTAGTGTACAAGTCAACTTTATCTATACATACTTGTATGATCTGTGCTCTGTGTATTATCACTAAGCATACAACACGAACGGGACAATCAAAATTCTACTGACGCTCTTACTTTATGTATTGAGTTTACAAAATGACGAATTTACGTTGTTGTTGTTGTTGTGTTTGTTGATTTCTTAAATATACATGTATACTTACAATTATGTCCAACAAAAATTTAAATAGGTTTAAATCCAGCAAACAATCAAACTTCAACAAATCTCAGTTGCTTTTGAGTTCTATTTGTTTTTTTCTTTTGTGTTCAGTTTAGTATATTTTTTTTTTGTTTTTGGGTATATTACAAAGCATATCGATATTATGATTTGGTAGTGTTTAAACGTATAAAAATTAGATTAAATTAATTTTAATTAATGTTTATGTAAACAACAAAATAAATGGGGAAAACCAAAAGCTCAAACTGGACTGAACATTTAAGAATTATATTATATTATATTGTATTATTATAAACATAATTTAAAAGTAAAACAAAAAACCAAAACAAACAAATGATAATATTAAATGAGTATTTATATATGTATGTAAATCTGGTTGTATGTATTTATGATCATTTCGATTTGTATGTGTAACACCTTACAAAAGAAAAGTAAAAAAAAACCCAAACAAAAAATTAAAGGCGTATCAAATCAACTCTGTCTCTTGTGATCTATTGTGATGCTATGAGAGTCCAAGTAGCACTCAAATCTTTTTATGCCTATTAACGTTTTAAACAATACTCTACACTATTCTACTCTAGACTATGCAATAACAAATTTGGCAAAACTTGCTTGGATAAACGAGAAATTTTGGAAACAATCATGCAGAATAAATGATAAATCAGATGAAAACTAAAGCCAAATTAAAATACTTATATACTCTTTCATATACACTACTTCAAGTAATTGTGTGAAAATTAATTGAAACAATTCGTAAGCCCCTTGATTTAGATATTAAATGTGCTAACAACTGTTTATACATATAAAAGTAAAGTACTTAATTATCTATAAATACGTACAATGGACAAGATATACTACAAGATGCGGGCAGTCTATACAACTAAGTAGGATTGAGATTGAGATTGAGCAACTTTAACAGTTTAAGGATTGTGACAATGTACGCGTACAATTTAACTTGATAAACAACAATTGAATTTAAATGTTTAATAAATATGTGTGGAAATGAATGCGTTTCATTATTTCTTTATATATATATATACATATGTATATGCATGTACATTCATTCTATTCATCTAAAAATAGGGGATCAAGGCTGCACTTATGCGGCGCTTCCTCATAATTGTACTCCTTGCGATCGTACAAACTCTGTCCCATTTGCCGGGCCGCATCATCCGCCTTATCATTGTTAGCTTCAGATATGAGCAGCTATAAAAGCAATGGAATAGATTGGATTGATTACTATTTATGCAACATGGTTGTTATTATTAAGTGTACCTCAATTTCACGGTAAAGAAATGCTTGGCTCTCAACGCTCAATTTCTTTTGCGGCTGCCCAGCTAATGCGTTCTCCAGAAATCCGTAAACCTCACTAAAAACTTAAGGTATAAGTATGTTAATGTTTACTTAAGTTTTCAACTTGCTACTTGCCCCATATTGATGCCACCCAATTGTTCCGGATCCGGTTGCTCCTCATTGCGGACTATGGCGTTTATTACAGCTGCCGCTTCATACTCGCAAAGCGTTGACAAATTTGCCGATTTCATTAGCTCCAGCCACTGATTGATGTTGTTAAGGCTGACTGAATCATATGCCTGGTTCACACGCACCTCGGCATCCTCGCTGCTGCGGCAGAAGAAATCTGTGGATTATATTTATTCATATAGAATTCCCAGTGCTAAAAGATGTACTTATATTTATGACACTAGTCACTATTATTACATTCAATCTCATATACATTTGGGTTTACTTACCAATAACATTATGTGTATTATTTCGACGTGCTCGGGCTGTTGTTTCCAGATTTTCATGCGTGCAACCGTTTTTCTTTAAGTAATCTAGCACCGTTTGCTTGGTATGTTTCTTTATTGGAGATGGGGGTTCCATTGCTAAAATTGCAAAAAAACCTAAAAGCCGTCTGGTTAATTGTTGACGAACAGCTGATTGCGATTGAGCGCTGTCCACTTTATATGCGTTTATATATTGCAGCCCTGGTAGCTATTTCACAATGGTACATCTTTGAATTTACATATGGGATATTAAGCTAATTTGTATATGTATATGTATGTAAAACATATAGTTTGTTCTGGGTTCTTAAATTTAATATAAATACTTCAACATTTTAACATAATTTCATATAAATTTATAAAATTCCATTTGCAGTGTTGAACAATACACTTTGCTTGTTGTTAAACAGCATATATCACAATACTAGATTATCAGTGTTAAAATTAGAGCGAGAGTGAACGGACGCGAAGACGCACACTGCCCAGCACTTCCCACTGCCAAACTCCTTTTGTTTCAGAAGAAATATTATTAAAAAGTGCAATATTTGTAATTAATTGTAGTAGTTAAACAACCAAGTGCAATATATACGTATATAGATTATTATAATTTGCTTTTGAAAAAATCAGGATCACAAATGTGTGCAATTGCGTCGCTTTAAAAACGATCAAGCCGAAGACAAAGGCAATCTCCAGTTGAAAGTGTGACTCACCTGTTTCATTGCCATTTGCTATTCACGTCCGCATTGCGTTCACAACAACAATAACAAACGACTCATCGTCCCTGGAATTCAACATACAACCATAAACAGTACGAACGGGACATGGAGGAAGAGACGGCAATAGAGAGAGACCGTGAGGGTGATATCCCAAAAGAGCGCGAGGAAGACAGAGAGCTTGGCATGAAAAAAAAGCATCGCGATCATATATTGAAGAACCTTAAAGAGCTTATCTCTTGCACCCAATACGTCGAGTTAATAACGGAAACAGTTCGGCGGGGCTTATTTTTGCCAGTGATGCGTCACAACATTGAGGAGTTGACTGATAAGCGCTTGAGTCAGTCGGAGGATGACGTGCGGCACGAGAATCACAAGGAGTACTTTATCAAGGTCACGCAACGGGGACCCTGTGCCTATGCGGAGCTGAAGGCCATCTTTAGGAAACTAAAGTATACGAATGCGCTGCAAATTCTCGAAGAAGCCGATCCGTCGGACACGGAAACACAGTTCTTATCCTTGAACCGGAATCGCAGCAACAAGTCCACTGACTTTGTGGATACACCTGTCTCTCAAATTTTGGTCGAGGCACCAACTGTTAACGGGGTGAGTAATCTGACAGCAGTAAAGATGTTCCTGCTACACGCAGTCCTCGGCAGATCTTGTTGAAACTTGTCATAGATCCGTATTTCGTCAGAGTCGGCCCAATCGTATCACTATAGTTGACATAATAACAACCCGCTTAACTTGTATTCCTAGAGCTACTAGTACAAATTAAATACTCAGAAATTGTCCTTCTAAAATGCTGATTAAAATCCAATCAACATAAGAAGCGATCACAAATGGATCATCGGAATTCCCGAGGATAACTATTCGTTTCTATCATGATCTGTATATTTCAACTAAATATTTCCACTTCCAGGAAGAATCCTTCACCAATTATTCGGAGCAACCGCGTAAAATTCGCGAGGTATATCAATCGGACCGCATTCACCGGGATAAAAAGGTGGGCACGTATCCAATGCGAACGCAGCACAATCGTGGCGTTCTGTGTATTGCGAACATCATTGATTTTCCAAAAGAAGAGTTGAAGCGTAACGGCTCCAATCAGGATGTGGCGTCGTTGCTGCAAGTATTTAAAGCGATGGCTTTCAAGCCATTTTTCTCAGAAAATCTGACCCAGAAGAAGTTCTTTGATATGCTGAATGAGTTAACCAGTTCGTCGGATGTCCGCGACACGGAATGCTTTGTCTTGGTGCTGATGACGCACGGCGAGCGCGTCTGTGGTGTCGATAAAGTGCAGTTTACAGACGGCTCCACATGCAATGTGCAGGATATCATCAACAATTTCCAGCCAGATCTATGCCAAAACTTGATAGGCAAACCCAAGGTGCTGTTGTTTCCATTCTGTCGCGGCGACAGGGCCGATCAGGGCCAGTCTGTGCAACGGTACGTCCAAACCGATGGCGTATCCTATGACAATGTGGCCACATTGTCCGATTTGTTAATCTGTCATGCCACCACGCCCGGCTTCGAGACGCATCGGGATATCGATGAGGGCAGCTGGTATATACAGGCCTTGTGCGATATTTTGGCCGAACATGCGCACGACACCTGCTTCGAGGATATGCTGAAGATGACACAGGAACTGGTCGGCCGGAAGCGGACAGGAGCGGGGCGTTTGCAGACCGGCAACTTTGACAATTTCGGCTTCAATAAGAAACTGTTCTTGAATCCAGGATTCTACGACTGATTACAATACATATCTGAGAGCATCCACTGATTTGCATTTATACTTGTCGTCCCTATTTATAAATTTCTATGTTAACCTCTCGAACTGTATAAAATCGCTGTTAACACTGTGCTTCTGTCCCAACACATTCATGTTTGCCAATACGAAATACTCGACGTATTATTTTTATAAATACAATCTTTTTAGGTATAAACGTTCATCTATCAATATTTTGATAGAAAATCTTAAAAAAAAAATTAGTACATTTTTAAATGTAGAATTAATAAAGATTACGAACAATGACCAAAGTGACCTCCGATTTGAAAATTGGCTGAGATGTCTGGGAAGGGACTTGGAATCGTCACATGGTGAAATTGTTTTCATGAGTGAAATGTAGATTTAATTTGGAGGCCACATGATGACCAGAACTTTGGATTTGAAAATCGGTTGGAGGGGCTTTTCTAGGGATCCGGAAATTCCTGCCCGGACAAATTTGGATAACACATCTGCCAATATTTTATAAATACAAACTATATTTTGTCTGGCATACATACATGTATGATTAGATATTACAGTAATTATAGCTACGGTCTAAGGTCTAAAATAGATAAGACTACTACTGACTGACTACTCATCGAATTCATCAACTTCCTCCAAGTGGGACAGCTGCAATTTGCCGGCAGCGTGAGTTTGACTGTTGTTTAGCTGCTGCTTGGTCTTCTTGGATTTGTTGGCTGACTTTTGGCCAATCACATATTCGGGCATCAGCAGCTTGGAGCCACGTAGTTGTGGTTTGTCCAGTTGAACATCTTCCAGCTCATTTTGCTTTAGCTGCTTCAGATTGCGATGTAATTTGCTGGTTTTCTTAAACTCAATCTTATGAGAATCTGTATCCATGTCTTGGTTGTCATTAGGCTCATCTGATTGACGCAGTGCGTCCATTTGCCGGAGAAAGGATAATGCTGCCGAGGAGTTAGTCTGATCGGATATATCCACATCGGATAATGAATATTTCTTCCATTTGTGTGGATTCACTTGGTAGTCCGGCGTCTTGCGGGGCTTTAAGCAGCGTCCAATGGGCAGCTCGGGTTTCTTAAATATGCTCTCCTTGCCACGCAGCCGACGGAGCTTCTCGTCCTCTCCCTCGTTGCCCGCAGCATCAATGCTTCGTCCCTGACGATAATTCATCACTGTTCCTCGTCCCTGGTTCTTGCTCTGCTCCAGCGCATTTACGGTGTAAGGCTTTGCTTTGGTCTGATCCAGTGCCGTGCCCTTTAATTCCTTGCTGGCATCATCCAAGCATGCAAATAGCGCATCGCGTTTTGCACTAAATTCTTGCATTTTATCGTAAATATTTTCTGTTCAATTTGTTGGTATTTAGAAAGAGGCCTGCAAACTTGCTTGCGCTGCACAGCTGTTCGAGTTGCAGGCACTTTGCAACACTCTTGTTGCTGCCGAGGGCTGCCAGCCTACTTATCAGCTGTTTGTGTGCACGTACTTTCCAACACTGTTATCGGTGCCGGTGTGTTTTTAGTCAGCGAGAAAAGTTTGGAGCTCTCCAAGAAACAAGTAAATTATTACGAAATCAAGGTGTGCTTGTGTTTATAAATGAACATAGAAAGGATTAAGCTGTATTTGGTCGTATGTATGCAGTGTTGCAAGCACCGCTTGCTGTATTTAATATATACAACATCAAATTTAACCCAACCCTAACAATTCCATGTGGTTTCAAATTAGTGTTAAAAAATTAAATCGTTGTTAAACTACTTATATTTTTAGCAGCTTTTAGCCAAAACAAGGCATATATTTGTTCAAAAATATGCATTGCACATGTCTATTTTGGTTATTTGTACACATTTTTGTATTTTATTGTCATTTATACTGATTTATGCAGCCCTGGGTGTAGTGCTGTAAACGTTTCAACTGACAGCTGTTTTTTATTTAGAAGCGAGTATTTCATTAAAGCGGAACGGAAACGTGAACAAGTCCAAAACTCAATTTCAGTTTGTTTTTTTTCCCCCAAACGTGGACTGTGAATTATTTGTGTGATCATTGAGAATGTCATTGGAAACGGGACTGGCATTTATATTCACAATATTAGCTTCCGTTAGCATTGTCGCTGCCATTATATTGTTGGGTAAGCAACTAAAAAGAGAATTGAGGCAAAATAATACTAGGAGATTTGACATACTGGGATAATTATTTAATGTCAACTACTGACTGTCAGCTTAGAAAATTAAATTGAATACAACTTTTTTAAAAAAGTAAAATATTTTTAAAATGAAATGAAATGAAATAATTTAAAAAAATAATGTAAAAGTGCTGAAAAAGTTAAGAAATTCAAATTATACATTTTAGATACTCAAAATGTAAAGTTTAGAATTTCATTTTAAATTTAAACTCTCAAATCGAAGGCTGCTAAAACAAAACTGGGATATTTGGGATACCGGGATATTTGATGTACACTGGAATTAATAAATTCAAAACTTTCTCAAATTGCAGGCTGGTTTTTGATTTGGAAAGCGTTCCTTTCAAAATTTCGTCTGGTGCGCGAACTGTTGGGACAGGAGGAACCCGAGGAGCAGGCAAATCTTGTCGAGCAAAATCAAAACGCACGAGCACGCAAAGCGCGACGTGATTAAGACACTATATCTATAACTATAAGCACAATCAAACTATAATAACATACACTACCATACACTATATCCAAGATGAATATACGCTGCGCTCGCCCCGAGGACCTCATGACCATGCAGCACTGCAATTTGTTGTGTTTGCCGGAGAATTATCAAATGAAATACTATTTTTACCATGGACTCACCTGGCCCCAGCTGAGCTATGTGGCCGAGGACGATAAGGGCGGCATTGTTGGCTATGTTCTGGCCAAAATGGAGGAGCCGGAGCCGGGCGAGGAGAGCAAACATGGACACATTACCTCGCTGGCCGTCAAGCGTTCCTATCGTCGTCTCGGTCTCGCCCAGAAGCTCATGAATCAGGCCTCCCAGGCCATGGTCGAGTGCTTCAATGCCCAGTACGTGTCTCTCCACGTGCGCAAAAGCAATCGTGCCGCCCTCAATCTATACACGAACTCGCTCAAGTTCAAGATCATCGAGGTGGAGCCCAAGTACTATGCGGACGGTGAGGATGCCTACGCCATGCGTCGCGATCTTCGCGAGTTCGCCGACGATGACAAGCCCAACGAGGCTGGCGAGGAGTCCACCCAAAATGATGGCAAACACACACACAGATCGGGAGGCGCACACAATCACAGCGGTCATGATGGTCATTGTTGCTAGGCAAACAGAAACCCATAAAAATACTAAAGAACACTTACAAAAGGAGGGGAGAGTTTTGCATTTTTATGCGTTAGGTTTTGTATTTATGTAATAAAAACATAAAACGTAATTACAATTAAAAGAAAATGACAAGCAATCGATGATGGTAATGAAACTCGTCTTTAATCTTCACTTTTATTTAGAATTTTTGGATAACTCTGCTTAATTTTATTATTATTCCATAATTAGATTTGGTCGTAATCAGCTCTGGAACGAAAACCATTCTATTTATTTTAATGCTTGGATTATGGTTAGAATTTTAGCTTTAAAAATAACTCTTTTTTCTTTTACCATATTATATTTTACATATTTGTAACGAAAGTCCTACGAAACCGCTGAAGAAATCCTTATTCTGATCATTTCATCATTTTTTTGTGGAAAAATAAATTAAAATCCCCTCTGGAACGTTAAGCATTCTGATATTTTGGGATTCCCCCAGAAAATTGCCATGAACTTCTTCAGCATATGAGAAAAACTTTTAACCGCAATGTGCAGCAAGGTGGAAACATTTCTTGCAAGTGTTGACTTTCGCACCAAAACTTTTGGGTTCTCTTTTCAATTATCTTTTGGGAAAGTTTTACAGGGCTTATTTGTGTGCTAAAGTACGCCAAGTACCGTTTTATAGCAACATAGCTTGCAAACTGTTCCCAGCTACCCTTCCAGTGCCATACACAAGTCAAAAGCTCAGCCAGTGCACAAATATCCCCATATTTAGGTGCATTTCAGGCAAAGAGAGACAAAAGCGCCGGCGCAGAGTTGAGCGGCCGCAACAGCTGTTTTGGGTGCCTGGCACGTGCACTCCGTTGGCGCCAAAGCAAAAGAACGGAGAAAATGTCCCTCTGCTAGTGCGAGAGCTGTGCCCATGAAATCACAGCTGTGTGCTGTCAAACGTCAAACTGATGCTGCCGCTGTAGGTTTGGCTTCAGTACGTGAGGCGCTGGCTGAGCAGTAACGACACGGTCACGGGTAGTGGTTAAATGAGTTAAGCTGTTTGCAAAACAACTAACGGCAATAAAATGTGCGCCTTTGCAAAAAATATTAAAAGCGATAAGTTGATCAAGTGCACTAATTGTAAACAACAAATTCGAATTTGCCAACGCTGTGCAAAAATTCCAGTGCCACGCTGCCAACTTGTGCAAATATAATCCGTTATCTGTGCGCGCGTAAACAGTGAAAGCGAAAGCGAATTTAAAATGGAACCGAAGCGTATTTAATGTGAGATTTAAGCGAAATCAATAAAAACAGTATGCAAAAGTGTTGAATTTGTTTTTAGAGTACCACAAAAACAAGCAAAACGCGGTAAAATTGTAAAGTGAGTTATTAGGCAAAAAGAACTCGCAAACGGCGGTTGTTGTTGTTGTTGTTGTTGTTGCACAAACGGGGTCAAAAGTTCGTGTGCAAAGTCTCCCCTTCCCTTCGCCCTTTTGAGGCTGTCTGCCTAATTTCACCGCATCCACTAACTAACAGCACTAATACTTGCTAAAAGCTCTCAAGTGCAACTCTGTGTGTGTGTGTGTGTGTGTGTAAAGAAAGAGATAGCAAATAGAAGACGCTGCCCAGACAAAAGCCTACGGATATACAAACATATATATATATATATATATATATATATAGAGATTATATATTATATGTGTGGTAAAGACAAACTAGGCCAATTCGCGAGAAGAAGAAAGGCATAAAGCAAATTGCAACACAAAACGAAAAAGCAGCAGCAAAAATAACTAAAAACTTCTGCCACATTTGTCAATGACTGACTGAATGTAGAGGCCAACGACTCGCGTGACTGCCAGCATAACAATAAAGGACTCACCTCGCTCACTGTCGTCTCTCTCTCGCACACACTCGCTGTCGCTGTCTCTGTCTCTGTCTGCTGTTTGTGTAGGTAAGTCAGAAGCCGGCTTCACTTCAAAGCAAACTTCAACGGCGGGTGTAATGACATTTGTCAACGACATTATGCCAAATCCTGTCCACATCTCAACCCCCAGCCCCCACACTCCCTTCCCACATTCCCACTTGCCGCAATAACCTGCTCATTATTACAGTGATCACTCGAAATTTCGCATACTGCATTCTTCATTTTCAAAAATAAGCAAAACCGAATGGTTTAACATTCAATTCTGATTCTCAAATGAAGGATTTTCGTAAACTTCCAATTCAAAAGTGCCTAAGAATACAACAAAACTAGGTTCCCATAAACACGAATTCTAGATAGAATGTTGATTTTCATTTCGAGCTGCTTTAGTTTTCGGTAGACTACTGTATCGTCATGCTCATCATCATCATTTTGGTCTTTGTCACTGTCAACAGGACTTGCGTCGTCTGTCAGGAGCAGCAGCAGCAGCAGTCATCGCATCATTTTTAAGCAAACATTTGCTCGCCTCCGTTGCTTTGGAGTGTTTAGTACTTTTACTTGGTAGTACGTGTTGGCTCAGAAGATGTCAACAACTTTTGCCGCTTGAGGCAAGCGTTGTAAGATTCATTTTGCTCGCTGCTCACATGTTTCTGCGCTTGCCTGTGGCATGTTGATGGCATTTGGAGGGCGACAGACGACGGGGATGGATGACTGTCAAAACTCTTTGGAAACTGGCCAGCCGGCCTGGGCATCGTTTCCGTTTCCGCTTGCTCAAATGATTGATGCCCACCGCACGCGTATCACTAATTAAAGTTATTTAGCTAGTCGCCGTCATCCTCGTCCTCCTGGCGCTGCAATTTTTCATTCTCCACTGTCTCGGACTCGGTCTCGCTTTGAGTGTTTATGGCTTCAATTCAATTAAACAACTGGGTCAGCTGCGACCGCATTGCCAACTGGGCAACTCGGTCCAAAGCGGCTTCAGCCTCTCCTAGTTCCTTTTATCATTTGCGACTGGGGCAGGAAATCAACTTGCTGCGTAATTAATTTTCCGCATATCCATCCCATCAGAGAATGCATCATGCCATTCCATTCCATCCCAACCCATCCCATCCCATTCCCACCCATTCCAGAGTAATACGGCAAATAAAAGAAAATACCAATATTTCTCTCTCTCTCACCTCTTTCGTTCTTTTGCGTGTGAAAATTGCATATTTTTACTGCGAGCGAATCGAAATTATGTTGATGAAATGCCAAAAGGAGGAAAGCCATAATGCATGTTAATGCAGTTGAATGCCATTTTAATTGCATACATTGCACATTGGACTCGCCGATTTTTATAGTACAAATGTGAATTTTTGCTAGTGCAAAAGTGAAGCAAACAATTTATTGTTGATAGAAATTGCTTTTAGCGAAAGGGAAAAGCTGCACTGAACTTTAATTTGAGCCACAGAGTAAACCTACTTAAAATTGTAGATTTGTGGAAACACAAAAAGGAATTCGTCAAACGAAATTAGAGGCAACATAATTGTCGCTAAAATCCAATTACTGGCAAGGCTTTCTACTGACCTGTATCCATGTTAATTTCATGAGCTGTGCTTTCAAAATGAAAGAAAACTATTTAAATATTGTATAAATTGTCTTTGAGCTTAATAATTCAATATCATTAAAGCTACGCAGTAAGCAAGATTTAGGTTAAAGAACAGAAAGAAAGTTTTCATGCTAATTAATATTAAGGGATTTATGCACAGAGATTAGCTGAGTTTAATCTGAAATATTTGAAATAAACTGTAATGTCTATTGTAAAGGTAAATAATTAAAAATGTATGAATTCGTATTTTCAACAAGTCAAACATAATATAAAATAAAAATTGAACATGTACCTGTATAATTGGCTGTGATAAAAGCTTCATTTAAAAATAAAAAAATCGTTGATTCAGTTAGCAAAAAATGAGGTCTGTGATATTTCTATCATGTTAATTTCAGTGACAGCATTGAAATCGCCAGCCGAAAGCAACAGACCAAACAAAATTGCTGATCCCACACGATTTGTTTGGCTTTGTCCAAGGACATACATATATACATATATATAATTGAGTTTTTGGTTTAAAAGATTTATTAAAAAAATAAATTTATCTTTATTTAAACACTTTACAATATTTGATAATTCTTAACAACTGAAGTTAAAATAATCTTATACAGCTGCACGTTACGACCTTAATCGGTTGGTATCAAATCGAACTCAATTGATTGTTGATGCGTGGGCGTTGAAGAAACCTCGGCTTTGAGCTTTTTGGGCTTTTATACTTCTAAATCTCTTAATAGTTCTCTTTTGATCTTACTCTTATATTTAATTCGTCACCGAGTTTGTGCAACGTCCGCTTTGTTCGTAGAAGGTATTTGGTGGGAACAACGACAGTGGCGTGATCTTTGTTTAGTTTAGTTTATGTTTATGTTTATCTTGAACGACTGTTTACGTTTTAGGCATTACCATTGTCGTTGTTGTCGCCAATTTGGGATTGGGTGATGTGTTTACATATTGATGAATTGTGGCTGCTTAGTTAAGTGGATATGAATATCACTCCCCCAACCTTTAGAACTTTCCTGTCCTCAGGCGGCTATTTTTGGATACAAGGGGATTCTTTAAGTTCGCCTGTTGTATCGATTGGTTCTATCGGTGTCTCTTGTATTTTAGGTTTCTTATATTTAAATTAATTTATGTGGCAAACTTTTAAATTATAAATTAAGTACAATATTAAGCCAATTATGGTAATTATAAATGTTGTTGCGCTTATTATTTGAAACTCGTTATAATATTTGGTATGTTCTTCTATATCTTTTTTGTTTGAATATATATAATGGCTTTAATTTAGTTATATTGTTGCTCACATAAATAGTTTGAGTGTAGTCTAGCATAGAGTTTATAATTGATATTTCGTTTAATTGTAGTGAACAGTTATATATTTTTATAATATTATTTCCTTCAATTACAATTTCCTTGTTCATACAGTTTTGATTAAGTGTTGTTTTGGGTAAATTCCATGTAATTACAATATTTGGTTTGAAAATTTCTAAGTGTTGTGGTATATTTACAATCTGTTGTAATTTGATTTAAAATTCCTGTTAACATTCGTTGGTAATTAATTTCATAGTATCTTTGTCAAATGCTTTTTGATTTTTTATGTAATATTTTTGATCTATAATTTCCGTTAAAATATTTTTGTTTTCATCGGGATAAGGGATTATTTGAAAAATAGGTGTCTTTATAATTTCACGAGGAATGTGGGAAATAATTAATATTTCACTTGTGTCGGATTTTAACCAAGTGGAAGTTTTTGTTTTTAATAGTTTTTCAGCGTTAACGTGTATTATTATTATATTTACTAGAATTAATTTTCTTTTTCTTTTTGAATTTTGCTTTATAATGTGTTACTTTTCTTCCTCTATTGGTTTCTTCAAAATGTTTATCATCAAGTTGTCTTAAATCTCCTGTTTTCTTAAAAGGGTTAGTTGTTTTTGATTTTACTAATGGAGACTGTCTAAACTTCGTGTCTATTTCGTAGTTATTACGTTTTTTGTTTAAGTTGTTTATTTGATTTACTTTATTAGCTTGTGTATTATATTCGGGTGTTCCTGCATATATGAATATATCTGCTGGTGTTCTATTTGTCGTTTTGTGTTTTGTTTTATGATTGTATGTGTATAAAATTGTTTCGAATTTGGTTATTTTGTTTTCAATATCTGTCTCGCTATTGATGATTCTTAATTTTTCGTTAACTGTTTTGTGAAATCTTTCTATATCTGAAATGCCTGTTTTGCTTGTTGTAATGTTAATGTTTACATTTTCAGATTTTAACCATGTCTGTAATGCAATACAAATGAAAGCTGAATCTTTGTCTGCCTTGATTTCTATGGGTTTTCCCATTTCATTGAATATTTTAGTAATAGCTCGTTTGGCTTCTAACCAGTCTCTACTTTTTACTTCTATTAGTGCTGCGAATTTTGAATATATATCGATGCAAGATAAAAATTGATTGTTACCTATCATGTAAAAATCCATTACGTACTTTTCTCTGATATTGTTAACTTCCGGGGTAATTTCAAATTCTAGTTTTGTATTTCTGTGTTCAGTTTTTGCAATGTTACAAATTTCGCATTCGTTTATTAAATTTTGAATTAAATTTTGGTGGTCCGGAAAATAATATTTTTCTTTAAACCAATTTATGGTTTTCCCTATACCTGGGTGTAGTAAGTCTTTATGTTTCTTTAGTATTATTTCTTTGAATTCTGCATATGTTTGTAAATCTATTAATTTTTTACTTGATTTCATGACTTTTGTTAAATTATCTGGATTTATTATTTCCAAATAGGCTTTTTGGAATGTTGAAAAGTCTGTTGTGTTGTGAAAGTAAATTACACTCTTTTTTGTGCATAAGTATTCTTTTATTATTTCTTTTGCGTGAGTGTTTGACATGTCTTTGTAAGTTATTTTGATATTAGTTTTGTGGAAATAGTGGGTTGTTTCAACTTTGTTTTCATTTCCTTTTATTAGTTCTATCTGCCTGTTGTAATAATTAAGGGGCCTTTCTGTTATTTGAATATAACTTTGATTATCTTCTTGGGCGCTATGTATTGTTGCTCTTGCGCTGCTAGAACTTTCTCCTAACAAAACTTCTTCTATTTTGATTCTTGATAAGGCGTCCGCTACATAATTTTCTTTACCTGGCAAATACTTGATGTTATAATCAAACTCATTTAGCTTAATTTTCCATCTTTGCAACTTCATATTTGGTTCTTTGATATTACTCAACCAAACAAGTGGTTTATGGTCACTGAGAATTTCAAATTGTCTACCGAAGAGGTAAGACCTGAAATGTTTAGTGGCCCAAACAATAGCATATAGTTCCTTTTCTATTGCTGAGTAGTTAACTTCGTGGTCGTTTAGAGTTCTACTGGCATAACAAATGGGTTTGTGATCCTGTGACAGAACAGCGCCTATAGCAAAGTTGCTTGCGTCAGTGGTTAGTGAGAATTTTTTCTCGAAGTTGGGGTAGATCAGTATTGGATCTGAAGTTATGAGTACTTTTAATTTCTCGAACGCTGAGATGTAATCTTGGTCTTGTATGTTTATAGTTGCTCCTTTTTTAAGTCTTAGAGTCATAGGTTTTACTATTTTTGCAAAATTGGGTATAAATTTCCTATAAAAACCACACAGTCCTAGGAATGATTTAACTTGTTTAGGTGTTTTTGGTATTGGGAATTTCATTATAGCAGTTATTTTATTAGGATTTGGCTTAATGCCTTGGGTTGTGACTACATGTCCGAGAAAGTCTGTTTCTTTCTTCATGAACTCACATTTGTCCAATTGTAATTTTAAATTGGCTTCTCTGAGTTTTGTGAATACCTTTTTTAGAGACAAAATGTGTTCTTCCAATGAAGTGGAATAGACAATTATGTCATCTAAATAAACTAAACAATTTTTGTAAATTAAATCTTCCAAAAGATTGTTCATACAACGTTGAAATGTTGCTGGGGCATTTTTTAAACCAAATGGCATACGTGTGTATTCGTAATGACCATGTTTAGTTGAAAACGCTGTTTTAGGTATTGAGCTAGGGTCCATTTGAATTTGATGGAAACCCTTAGCAAGGTCAATCGTGGTGAAATACTGACACCTTCCTAGTTTGTCTAGTATTTCATCCATGATTGGGATGGGAAATTTATCGTCAACGGTAATCTCGTTGAGGTTTCGGTAGTCTATGACTATCCTGAATTTTTCTTTACCTGAAGCGTCCTTTTTTTTAGGAACAATCCAGATGGGTGAGCAATAGGGCGATTTCGACTTGCGAATAATCCCTTGTTGCATCATTTCACTGATCTGCCTATTTACTTCTAAGTCGTATGATTGGGGATATTTATACGGTTTTCTGAAGATGGCATCTTCATGTTTGGTTTTAATTGAGTGCCTGATTGTACTTGTAAATGTCAAATTTTCACTTTCTTTGTACTGAAGGTCTTTAAACGCAAATAAAACCTGTTTTAACTCTTCTTTTTCTTCTGAATTTAGATGATCTAATCTAAATTCATTCGTTTCTCTTAATTCGTCATTAATAGCGAAATTATAAGGAAAGTCTGAAGTTGAGGGTGGATCAAGGCACTCAGGTGCAGTATTGTCTTCTTCGTGATAATCATTATTATATCTAAAGGAAAAAGTGTATTCACCTAAAGTGACTGTTTCTTTTGCATAATCGATTTTCGATTTGCATGCGGCTAAGAAGCATCTACCTAACAACACATCATAGTTGTCTGAGAAATTGTGTAAGTAGAATTTTTGATGAAATGGACAGATTTTGCTAGGTCCTACTGATATGCTTTCTTTTAACTCTACTATTCCATTGATGGTATGAACTTTTAAAGATTCTATACGGTTTTTAAAATTCCAAAAATTTTTCTTCATCAAATTGATTGAAGAACCTGTGTCTATTACTACTTTTAAATCTTCATTGTTCATAACTAACTTTATAAATGGGTTTAATCCTCCGTTTCTTCCTGTTCCTGATCCGAGGCTTCTAGATGAAAATTTTCGGATGTATCCATTCTCATTTGAGTACTGGTACTATCACGCTGTCTTTTTATCGGTGGGTTAGTTCCACTTGTAGATGCCTGGTTCTGCTGGTAATTTATGGGATTTTGGTATCTACCTTGATTCAATTTATATTTAAATTCTTGTTGAGCTTGCTGATGCTCTATGTTACTTTGAGGTTGTTTTGGCACTTGCGAGTTTTGATCTTGTTGATTTTGTTTTGAATTATTATAATTTGTCACTTGCAAGTTTTGATTTTGTTGGTAATTATTTCCTCCATTCCTGCGGTTATTTGAATTTTGATTTTGGTTGTTATTAAATTTTGGTTTGTCTACCACGTTATTTTCATATAATCCCTCTCTCTGAGCTATTTGTTTTAATTTTGAAACTGTTGTTATATCATATCTGGCTAAGGTCATATAGAGCCTATCAGGAAGTTTCCTGTTTATTACATCTTTTACAGTGTTCTGCATGGCATTTGTATAGATCAATGTATTGTTAGGAATATTCTCTAAAGCTAGCTTATTTGTTATAATGAATGACTTAGACTCTAGGTCTTCTACAAACTTACGTAGATTTCCATTATAACTGGTGTTATACAAACGTCTTAAGAGTTCTTCGTATGGTGTTTGAACTTTGAATTCCTCGATGAGTATATTCCGTAATTCATTCCAGGTGTTTGCTTGTGCAATTTGTGATGCACGTTGGGCTTCTCCAAACAGCTGCATTTCTATAGCGCCAAACATCACGCTGTGTTGACGAACGTCTCGTGTCGGGTAGAGTTGTAGAATAAAGTCCACTCTTCTTATGAATCCGCTCAGCATCTCATTTGCTCCGTCGAACGCAGGCACTTGTCTAAGCTGCGACAACGCCTGGCTTAAGTGCTGCTCTGACAATTCAAGGGTCATCTTTTGTTGTGTTTTTTTGTTATTGTGTTTTAAAGTTGTTCACTGTTTGAATGTTTTGTCTTTAAATAAAATCCTCTTTCGTGATTTTATTACTAAGTGAACTTTCTAGTCGTGATGAATATGGTTGGACAATATTCACGATCACGTTGGTTCTTATGCGGATCACTTTATTTTGTTTTAATTAGATGGTCGGATTTTCAATAAATTCAAAAGTTGATACTTTAGTGGTTATCATTTGATTTATTTTTCACGAACTGTTTAAAACTTTTTTAGTAATCCTACCGGCTGCGCCAATTGAGTTTTGGTTTAAAAGATTTATTAAAAAAATATAATTTTATCTTTATTTAAACACTTTACAATATTTGGAGTAATTCTTAGACAGACTGAAGTTAATAATGTAATCTTATACAGCTGCACGTTACGACCTTAATCGGTTGCGTATCAAATCGAACTCAATTGATTGTTGATGCGTGGGCGTTGAAGAAACCTCGGCTTTGAGCTTTTTGGGCTTTTGCATGAGCTTCTAAATTCTCTTAGATCAGTTCTCTTCTTGATCTTACTCTTCATGATTTGACATTGCGTCAGCCGAAGTTTGTGCAACGTCCGCATTTGTTGCGTAGAAGCGTATTTGGTGGGAACAACGATAGTGGCGTGATCTTTGTTTATGTTTATGTTTATGTTTATGTTTATGCTTGAACGACTGTTTACGTTTTAGGCAGATTGACCATTGTCGTTGTTGTCGCCAAATTTTGGGGATAATGGGTGATGTGTTTACAGTAATGTGTGAATGATATATGTGGCTGCTTAGTATAAGTGGAATATGGATATATCACTATATATATTTATGAATTTGGAATTTCCGCATGCTTGTCGCCTGTGGCAAAAAAACATGGAATGTCCATTAAACATGCTCTCTTTTTATTGTAGCTTGCTGTTGCTTGTTTATGTGGCGATTAGTTTTACGGGGCGCTCGGGTGTGAAAGGAAAATGCTTATTCATTAAAAATGTGGGGCAAGGGGGGCAGCTGAAGTTTTCGATAAGTTTTTAGCAACATAATTTTGCACGCAAGGAATTGGACTTAACGTCTAATGTATATCTCCCATCGATTTGAAAGTCAGGCGAAATTTGTCCAGCGGGAGTCAAGTGTGAAAACTTTGGCGCAAAAAGTTTTACACCCAGCCCAAAAAGCATACAGCTAAACTTGATCAATGAAATTAAAAAGATTTATGATTTCGAGCTGTGCAAGTTTCAAACCAATGAATCCGAAAAAAACCAATATTCCAAAAATGCTCTCGGCACACACACACACACACACTCACACACAGATAAACAATCAGCTGAGTGAGTCGAAAGTTTTTCAAGTGTCATCCGCTGCCCATTACTTTAAATTGCACTCATTTCGGTTAATGTCCAGGACCCTGGTTCGAACCCTGCGCCAATAAAAAGAGCAAGCAGCACAAAAATAAAAAATAAATATAAAAATAAAACTGAAAATAATCAGCAAACAAAAGCGTGTTACATTCTATTAAAATCGAAAGAGGTTTCGGGTTCAATTTTGGGATTTAAAAAAAAAAAAAGTCAAGTGAAATACAAATTATGTTAATTTAAAGTGAAGGTTCAGCCAAAGAATACAGAAATACGTCCAAAGTGTTTCAGCGCATTCAACGCAATGCACACAGCAAGTGAGGGGGGGCAAAAAGGGGATTGGGTGGCCAACAAAAGGCGTTCTGGGCTTCAACAAAAGCCGCACTTCCCAACTCAAGTTAACCGAATTTTCAAGTAGTCTGGACAGCTGCGATCTGCGCAGCCCCGTCTTCACCGTAGTTGACCCGCTTCCGGCTGCTTTTGCGGCGGTGACTTACGGTTTGTTTGAACAAAGCCTCGACGGGTTCAAGTGGCCAAACTCAAGAATGGGCTACGCCAAATGGGGGCAACGGCAACAATGGGGCAAGCAATGGGATTCGCTCTTCTCGTGCTGTTCCATTCTTTATATTTCGTCACAATTAAAGCTTAGGCACGCTAATTTTTGATGCTGTGTCAATGCAGCCAATGCGGCCACGCCCATAAACAACATTAACAACAAGCAGTTTTGTTTTGTGTTTTTGCATTTGTCTTTCACAAGGAAATTAAATGTGATCCAAGCAAAAGACGCCCGATTGTTGCAATGAATGACAAGGTGTTGCCCGGGGCATGGGTTGCCAAAATGCTGCTGCCAGATGTTTCTTTAATATACCTTCACACCCATACACCCACTCACACACACACTATCACAGCGAGAAGAAAGTGTGACAAAAATGGGCGCAAAAAATAAACAAGTCGCTTACTGTTTTCTGAGCCGTTTTAGTTACAGCTATCTCCGAAAACACTGCGAGAAATAAGTGTTAAGGTTGATATTCATATTGACAAATGTGGTATGAATAATATAATATATGTTGAAAATATTTAATGGTCTTTGAACTGCTTAAAATTAAGCCAATTCCTCTTTTTAGTTATTCTGTTTTCTTTTTTAAAATACAATGTAAGAATCTGTCTCAGCTAATAATATAGTTGCCATTAAAGGAAACGATACAAGATAAATTTTTAAGAAATACTCAACTTACGTTGATAAAATAGATTCCTCTGTCCACACAAAAGTTTAGAGCTGTACCGAAGAGAGAGTTTATATTCACCAACATTTCTCGCTGTGTAAAAATCCTCTATGCCTCTAGGCACTGCATATGGTGGGCCATCACATGACCCGCATATCATCAACCGGCTGTCGTTTGCCTTTTGGCAGTGCTCTCTTAACAACAACAACAACAACAACAACCTTACAGACAGCAACAACAACAGCACAAAAACGCGCCTTGACAAATTTAAGCAACGTAAATGGAAATGGCGGTGAAAAGAAAAAAAATAATGTCACGCATACGCCACGTTGAACCTTTTTTCCGCTGGCTTTTTTGCCAGCTGAAAATTGAGAGGCACGGAGCAAAGCAACGGAATCAACGCAGCGACCCAAGAAATAGCTTGGCTCCTGCTATTTCCTTGCTGGCAAACTATTTGCGGGCTCTGCGGCGGTTGCTGTCAAAGGCAATCGGCGTCTGGCAGCCGAATCAAATGCCCAATTTGCGATATTGCGCATACGACGCGTGTAGTCGAGGGCAAAAAATCAAGAGAGTGAGAAATAGCTGAAATTGTTAGGCAAATTGTGCGATAGTTTTTTTCTTAGTGTTTCGTTCTCTTTTTTATAAAGTAATTGCCTTCAAATGTATCGACAAGGACATCAATGCGAATAGGCGATGCCTCAATTTGCTGTCACCTATTTGTTGGGCAAACATTGTGGACAGCGCCATGCCCACAGGCGGGTCAACAATTTCAATTAGGCGCTGTCGCAAAATTGCGGGAAAAACATTTGCTCGCTGCTGCAGTTAATTAAAATTTAGTTTTCATTTTGGTTTTATGGTTTTTCGAGCGAAACTTTTTGTGGATTATAAGTGTGTGCACAGGTGTGTATGTGTGTGTGTGTGTGTGTGTGTGTGTGTTGTGTGCTTGTGTGTTTGCTGCTTAACTGTGTATTAGCAACATTAGAATGCGCTACCAATGCGGCTTATGTGCTGGTCAACTATTGACAGCTATTTGATTATGGTTAAATATTGGCCAAAACGTTGCAACCACTATGCATTAGTGTGCAGCTGCGCGTGTGTGGGTGTGTGTGTGGGTGTGTGGTGTGCGTGGACTTGCTGTGCTGCCAAAATATTTGCATTAATTATAAAGAGGCGCTGCCCCCCCCCCCCCCCCCAAAAGGAGACACGCAAGCCAAACACAAGCCACATGGACCAAAGTCAAATGTCAACAGGACCGCAATATTATTTATATTTAAATATAATATATATGCTGTGAATATATATATATCTTTTATTATGTATTTTCATTTCATTTTTGCGCTTTTGTGTGCTGGCGCTTTATGCTAATGTGGCAGCGACTGGTGCCTAATACACAGGGCAAAATAAAAAAAATATAAAATGTGGAGGCACATTTGTAACTTTGCATTTAAGAAAGCATTATGTTAAAATCTGCCTACGGACATAGTCAGCAGCAGGGATAGCAGGAGCACGGATGAGTACCATAGACGCCACGATGCGCAATTAGATTTCCGCTAAAGCGGATTTCGTGATATCGCGTGACTCGGCGGCCCACAATTCCGAGCCAGCAACAGCAGCTTTGGATTATGTTTAAAAATCAGAGCGCAAAATTGTGCAAAATGACAACAGCAGGAGCACTGCAGAAGCTGGGCAGGGGAGGGGTGGGGAGGTACATTCCGGGAGAGAGAGAGAGAGTGAGAGCTGGTAGTGAAAAGCGTCAGGGAAGCGTAAAATGAAAACAAGTTGCTGGGCGCGCATGTAGGGCGAAAACGTGGCTAGAACCAGAATGGCAAGAACAATTACAGCAAAACAGCGACAATAGGAAATGACGACATGAATAACAACAGCAACAACTTGAGGACTGAAGGAGGGGTAGGGTGGGGGGGGGGAATAGGAGGCACCCGCATTGAATGATAACAGGCGCAAATATCAAGCATATTAAAAAAGTCAAGCTGGGTGGAAAAGCACGAGAGGCTCGTGCGAATCCTCTATAGAGGCACTGTATAGCACCACTACCGGCTACAGGCCTTTGTCTTAGTCCAAGCGGGGTTGGGCGCCGCGCTGTGATAGTCATCGACAAGGGTCCTGGCAAAAGCAACACTTCGGCCTGACAATGCTAAATAAAAGCAAACAAAACGAAGCCACGTTGACGTTGACGTCGAAGCTGTCGATGTAGGCGCACAATGAGCGTGAATTAAGGGGCAGAATCGAGATGAATCTCGGAGTAAGTAGACTCCCGCCCCACGACAACAGCAACAACGAAAACAACAACTCCGACAGCAACAGCAACAACTTGGACATGTACATGGACATAATGGAGCTTGAGGCTGCCAACCGTGCCCGAGGTTCCTGTAAATGGGTCAAGCGTCTCTTTCTGTACACGGAAGTATGCATAAAGTATGCCTAATCTTGTTTATTTTTTTTGCTGATCAATCTGAGTTGTGGCATTTGAGGCAGCAAAAGCGGCAAGTTGATTTAATTATTTCTTTATCTCGCGTAATGAAGAGATTAATTCGAAATGTACGAACTCTTGAGAACTTACACCAATGCTATCAGTAAAAATATCAAAAAATAAACTGAATTATTGATAATTTACAGGACGAAATTATGGCAGATGCGAGTCAGGATAATAACATAATAACATCCTAAAAACATAAGTTTTCGAACTTTGAATGTAGAATTAATTAAAATAAAACTCCGTGGATAATAACGCCTCAGCCTTGAAGATCGGTTCAGTTTTGACAGAGCTATGCAGGCTTATAAGGAACTTTAATTTTAATTGTCAATTTTGGCGGATTTTTGACAGAAAAATTAACTATTCAAAAGCCAAGTTTCTTATAGTTTTTTATACTAATTGTGACATCCACAATCGATTTAAAATAAAATTTCAAGATTCTATATTTTGAAAAAATTAAATTTGTAAGGGTCCCCCCTTATGCTTTTTTTAAAAATGCATAAACCTTAAATGTACAATTAAAGTAGAGGTCAAGAATTGACCAAAATGGCCTCAGGATTGAAAATCAGTTCAGTTTTGGCAAAGTTATGGTAGTTTTAAGGCCACGGAGGTCATTTATAAGGAACTTTTTATTGTTTGGGCACTTTACAAGACAATTTTTTTGTCAATTTTGGCGTGATTTTTGACAGAAAAATGAATTACCCAAAAACAACTTTTCTTATAGTTTTTTATACTAATTGTGACATCCACAATCGATTAAAAATAAAATTTCAAGATTCTATATTTTGAAAAAATTAAATTGGTAAGGGTCCCCCCTTATGCTTTTTTGGCAAAAAAAAATCAAAATTTTTTTTTTAAAAATGCATAATCCTTAAATGTACAATTAAAGTAGAGGTCAAGAATTGACCAAAATGGCCTCAGGATTGAAAATCGGTTCAGTTTTGGCAAAGTTATGGTAGTTTTAAGGCCACGGAGGTCATTTATAAGGAACTTTTTATTGTTTGGGCACTTTACAAGACAATTTTTTTGTCAATTTTGGCGTGATTTTTGACAGAAAAATGAATTACCCAAAAACAACTTTTCTTATAGTTTTTTATACTAATTGTGACATCCACAATCGATTAAAAATAAAATTTCAAGATTCTATATTTTGAAAAAATTAAATTGGTAAGGGTCCCCCCTTATGCTTTTTTGGCAAAAAAAAATCAAAATTTTTTTTTAAAAAATGCATAATCCTTAAATGTAGAATTAAAGTAGAGGTCAAGAATTGACCAAAATGGCCTCAGGATTGAAAATCGGTTCAGTTTTGGCAAAGTTATGGCAGTTTTAAGGCCACGGAGGTCATTTATAAGGAACTTTTTATTGTTTGGGCACTTTACAAGACAATTTTTTTGTCAATTTTGGCGTGATTTTTGACAGAAAAATGAATTACCCAAAAACAACTTTTCTTATAGTTTTTTATACTAATTGTGACATCCACAATCGATTAAAAATAAAATTTCAAGATTCTATATTTTGAAAAAATTAAATTTGTAAGGGTCCCCCCTTATGCTTTTTTGGCAAAAAAAAATCAAAATTTTTTTTTTTTAAAAATGCATAATCCTTAAATGTAGGTATAAAGTAGAGGTCAAGAATTGACCAAAATGGCCTCAGGATTGAAAATTGGTTCAGTTTTGGCAAAGTTATGGCAGTTTTAAGGCCACGGAGGTCATTTATAAGGATCTTTTTATTGTTTGGGCACTTTACAAGACAATTTTTTTGTCAATTTTGGCGTGATTTTTGACAGAAAAATGAATTACTCAAAAACAACTTTTCTTATAGTTTTTTATACTAATTGTGACATCCACAATCGATTAAAAATAAAATTTCAAGATTCTATATTTTGAAAAAATTAAATTGGTAAGGGTCCCCCCTTATGCTTTTTTGGCAAAAAAAAATCAAAATTTTTTTTTTTAAAAAATGCATAATTCTTAAATGTAGAATTAAAGTAGAGGTCAAGAATTGACCAAAATGGCCTCAGGATTGAAAATCGGTTCAGTTTTGGCAAAGTTATGGCAGTTTTAAGGCCACGGAGGTCATTTATAAGGAACTTTTTATTGTTTGGGCACTTTACAAGACAATTTTTTTGTCAATTTTGGCGTGATTTTTGACAGAAAAATGAATTACCCAAAAACAACTTTTCTTATAGTTTTTTATACTAATTGTGACATCCACAATCGATTAAAAATAAAATTTCAAGATTCTATATTTTGAAAAAATTAAATTGGTAAGGGTCCCCCCTTATGCTTTTTTGGCAAAAAAAAATCAAAATTTTTTTTTTAAAAATGCATAATCGCTTAATGTAGAATTAAAGTAGAGGTCAAGAATTGACCAAAATGGCCTCAGGATTGAAAATCGGTTCAGTTTTGGCAAAGTTATGGCAGTTTTAAGGCCAAGGAGGTCATTTATACGGAACTTTTTATTGTTTGGGCACTTTACAAGACAATTTATTTGTCAATTTTGGCGTGATTTTTGACAGAAAAATTAATTACCCAAAAACAACTTTTTTTATAGTTTTTTATACTAATTGTGACATACACAATCGATTAAAACTAAAATTTCAAGATTCTATATTTTGAAAAAATTAAATTTGTAAGGGTCCCCCCTTATGCTTTTTTGGCAAAAAAAAATAAAAATTTTTTAAAATGCATAATCCTTAAATGTAGAATTAAAGTATAGGTCAAGAATTGACCAAAATGGCCTCAGGATTGAAAATCGGTTCAGTTTTGGCAAAGTTATGGCAGTTTGAAGTTTAAGGAGGTCATTTATAAGGAACTTTTTATTGTTTGGGCACTTTACAAGACAATTTTTTTGTCAATTTTGGCGTGATTTTTGACAGAAAAATGAATTACCCAAAAACAACTTTTCTTATAGTTTTTTATACTAATTGTGACATCCACAATCGATTAAAAATAAAATTTCAAGATTCTATATTTTGAAAAAATTAAATTGGTAAGGGTCCCCCCTTATGCTTTTTTGGCAAAAAAAAATCAAAATTTTTTTTTTTTAAAAATGCATAATCGCTTAATGTAGAATTAAAGTAGAGGTCAAGAATTGACCAAAATGGCCTCAGGATTGAAAATCGGTTCAGTTTTGGCAAAGTTATGGCAGTTTTAAGGCCAAGGAGGTCATTTATACGGAACTTTTTATTGTTTGGGCACTTTACAAGACAATTTTTTTGTCAATTTTGGCGTGATTTTTGGCAGAAAAATTAATTACCCAAAAACAACTTTTCTTATAGTTTTTTATACTAATTGTGACATATCACAATCGATTAAAACTAAAATTTCAAGATTCTATATTTTGAAAAAAATTAAATTTGTAAGGGTCCCCCCTTATGCTTTTTTAACAAAAAAAAATCAAAATTTTTTTTTTTTTAAAATGCATAATCCTTAAATGTAGAATTAAAGTATAGGTCAAGAATTGACCAAAATGGCCTCAGGATTGAAAATCGGTTCAGTTTTGGCAAAGTTATGGCAGTTTTAAGGCCACGGAGGTCATTTATAAGGAACTTTTTATTGTTTGGGCACTTTACAAGACAATTTTTTTGTCAATTTTGGCGTGATTTTTGACAGAAAAATGAATTACCCAAAAACAACTTTTCTTATAGTTTTTTATACTAATTGTGACATCCACAATCGATTAAAAATAAAATTTCAAGATTCTATATTTTGAAAAAATTAAATTGGTAAGGGTCCCCCCTTATGCTTTTTTGGCAAAAAAAAATCAAAATTTTTTTTTTTAAAAAATGCATAATCTTTAAATGTAGAATTAAAGTAGAGGTCAAGAATTGACCAAAATGGCCTCAGGATTGAAAATCGGTTCAGTTTTGGCAAAGTTATGGCAGTTTTAAGGCCACGGAGGTCATTTATAAGGAACTTTTTATTGTTTGGGCACTTTACAAGACAATTTTTTTGTCAATTTTGGCGTGATTTTTGACAGAAAAATGAATTACCCAAAAACAACTTTTCTTATAGTTTTTTATACTAATTGTGACATCCACAATCGATTAAAAATAAAATTTCAAGATTCTATATTTTGAAAAAATTAAATTGGTAAGGGTCCCCCCTTATGCTTTTATGGCAAAAAAAAATCAAAATTTTTTTTTTTAAAAAATGCATAATCCTTAAATGTAGAATTAAAGTAGAGGTCAAGAATTGACCAAAATGGCCTCAGGATTGAAAATCGGTTCAGTTTTGGCAAAGTTATGGCAGTTTTAAGGCCACGGAGGTCATTTATAAGGAACTTTTTATTGTTTGGGCACTTTACAAGACAATTTTTTTGTCAATTTTGGCGTGATTTTTGACAGAAAAATGAATTACCCAAAAACAACTTTTCTTATAGTTTTTTATACTAATTGTGACATCCACAATCGATTAAAAATAAAATTTCAAGATTCTATATTTTGAAAAAATTAAATTGGTAAGGGTCCCCCCTTATGCTTTTTTGGCAAAAAAAAATCAAATTTTTTTTTTTTAAAAATGCATAATCCTTAAATGTAGAATTAAAGTAGAGGTCAAGAATTGACCAAAATGGCCTCAGGATTGAAAATCGGTTCAGTTTTGGCAAAGTTATGGCAGTTTTAAGGCCACGGAGGTCATTTATAAGGAACTTTTTATTGTTTGGGCACTTTACAAGACAATTTTTTTGTCAATTTTGGCGTGATTTTTGACAGAAAAATGAATTACCCAAAAACAACTTTTCTTATAGTTTTTTATACTAATTGTGACATCCACAATCGATTAAAAATAAAATTTCAAGATTCTATATTTTGAAAAAATTAAATTGGTAAGGGTCCCCCCTTATGCTTTTTTGGCAAAAAAAAATCAAAATTTTTTTTTTTAAAAAATGCATAATCCTTAAATGTAGAATTAAAGTAGAGGTCAAGAATTGACCAAAATGGCCTCAGGATTGAAAATCGGTTCAGTTTTGGCAAAGTTATGGCAGTTTTAAGGCCACGGAGGTCATTTATAAGGAACTTTTTATTGTTTGGGCACTTTACAAGACAATTTTTTTGTCAATTTTGGCGTGATTTTTGACAGAAAAATGAATTACCCAAAAACAACTTTTCTTATAGTTTTTTATACTAATTGTGACATCCACAATCGATTAAAAATAAAATTTCAAGATTCTATATTTTGAAAAAATTAAATTGGTAAGGGTCCCCCCTTATGCTTTTTTGGCAAAAAAAAATCAAAATTTTTTTTTTAAAAATGCATAATCCTTAAATGTAGATATTAAAGTAGAGGTCAAGAATTGACCAAAATGGCCTCAGGATTGAAAATCGGTTCAGTTTTGGCAAAGTTATGGCAGTTTTAAGGCCACGGAGGTCATTTATAAGGATCTTTTTATTGTTTGGGCACTTTACAAGACAATTTTTTTGTCAATTTTGGCGTGATTTTTGACAGAAAAATGAATTACTCAAAAACAACTTTTCTTATAGTTTTTTATACTAATTGTGACATCCACAATCGATTAAAAATAAAATTTCAAGATTCTATATTTTGAAAAAATTAAATTGGTAAGGGTCCCCCCTTATGCTTTTTTGGCAAAAAAAAATCAAAATTTTTTTTTTTAAAAATGCATAATCCTTAAATGTAGAATTAAAGTAGAGGTCAAGAATTGACCAAAATGGCCTCAGGATTGAAAATCGGTTCAGTTTTGGCAAAGTTATGGCAGTTTTAAGGCCACGGAGGTCATTTATAAGGAACTTTTTATTGTTTGGGCACTTTACAAGACAATTTTTTTGTCAATTTTGGCGTGATTTTTGACAGAAAAATGAATTACCCAAAAACAACTTTTCTTATAGTTTTTTATACTAATTGTGACATCCACAATCGATTAAAAATAAAATTTCAAGATTCTATATTTTGAAAAAATTAAATTGGTAAGGGTCCCCCCTTATGCTTTTTTGGCAAAAAAAAATCAAAATTTTTTTTTTTTAAAAATGCATAATCCTTAAATGTAGAATTAAAGTAGAGGTCAAGAATTGACCAAAATGGCCTCAGGATTGAAAATCGGTTCAGTTTTGGCAAAGTTATGGCAGTTTTAAGGCCAAGGAGGTCATTTATAAGGAACTTTTTATTGTTTGGGCACTTTACAAGACAATTTTTTTGTCAATTTTGGCGTGATTTTTGACAGAAAAATGAATTACCCAAAAACAACTTTTCTTATAGTTTTTTATACTAATTGTGACATCCACAATCGATTAAAAATAAAATTTCAAGATTCTATATTTTGAAAAAATTAAATTGGTAAGGGTCCCCCCTTATGCTTTTTTGGCAAAAAAAAATCAAAATTTTTTTTTTTAAAAAATGCATAATCGCTTAATGTAGAATTAAAGTAGAGGTCAAGAATTGACCAAAATGGCCTCAGGATTGAAAATCGGTTCAGTTTTGGCAAAGTTATGGCAGTTTTAAGGCCAAGGAGGTCATTTATACGGAACTTTTTATTGTTTGGGCACTTTACAAGACAATTTTTTTGTCAATTTTGGCGTGATTTTTGACAGAAAAATTAATTACCCAAAAACAACTTTTCTTATAGTTTTTTATACTAATTGTGACATCCACAATCGATTAAAAATAAAATTTCAAGATTCTATATTTTGAAAAAATTAAATTGGTAAGGGTCCCCCCTTATGCTTTTTTGGCAAAAAAAAATCAAAATTTTTTTTTTTAAAAATGCATAATCCTTAAATGTAGAATTAAAGTAGAGGTCAAGAATTGACCAAAATGGCCTCAGGATTGAAAATCGGTTCAGTTTTGGCAAAGTTATGGCAGTTTTAAGGCCACGGAGGTCATTTATAAGGAACTTTTTATTGTTTGGGCACTTTACAAGACAATTTTTTTGTCAATTTTGGCGTGATTTTTGACAGAAAAATGAATTACCCAAAAACAACTTTTCTTATAGTTTTTTATACTAATTGTGACATCCACAATCGATTAAAAATAAAATTTCAAGATTCTATATTTTGAAAAAATTAAATTGGTAAGGGTCCCCCCTTATGCTTTTTTGGCAAAAAAAAATCAAAATTTTTTTTTTTTAAAAATCCATAATCCTTAAATGTAGAATTAAAGTAGAGGTCAAGAATTGACCAAAATGGCCTCAGGATTGAAAATCGGTTCAGTTTTGGCAAAGTTATGGCAGTTTTAAGGCCAAGGAGGTCATTTATAAGGAACTTTTTATTGTTTGGGCACTTTACAAGACAATTTTTTTGTCAATTTTGGCGTGATTTTTGACAGAAAAATGAATTACCCAAAAACAACTTTTCTTATAGTTTTTTATACTAATTGTGACATCCACAATCGATTAAAAATAAAATTTCAAGATTCTATATTTTGAAAAAATTAAATTGGTAAGGGTCCCCCCTTATGCTTTTTTAGCAAAAAAAAATCAAAATTTTTTTTTTTTAAAAATGCATAATCGCTTAATGTAGAATTAAAGTAGAGGTCAAGAATTGACCAAAATGGCCTCAGGATTGAAAATCGGTTCAGTTTTGGCAAAGTTATGGCAGTTTTAAGGCCAAGGAGGTCATTTATACGGAACTTTTTATTGTTTGGGCACTTTACAAGACAATTTTTTTGTCAATTTTGGCGTGATTTTTGACAGAAAAATTAATTACCCAAAAACAACTTTTCTTATAGTTTTTTATACTAATTGTGACATCCACAATCGATTAAAACTAAAATTTCAAGATTCTATATTTTGAAAAAATTAAATTTGTAAGGGTCCCCCCTTATGCTTTTTTAACAAAAAAAAATCAAAATTTTTTTTTTTTTAAAATGCATAATCCTTAAATGTAGAATTAAAGTATAGGTCAAGAATTGACCAAAATGGCCTCAGGATTGAAAATCGGTTCAGTTTTGGCAAAGTTATGGCAGTTTTAAGGCCACGGAGGTCATTTATAAGGAACTTTTTATTGTTTGGGCACTTTACAAGACAATTTTTTTGTCAATTTTGGCGTGATTTTTGACAGAAAAATGAATTACCCAAAAACAACTTTTCTTATAGTTTTTTATACTAATTGTGACATCCACAATCGATTAAAAATAAAATTTCAAGATTCTATATTTTGAAAAAATTAAATTGGTAAGGGTCCCCCCTTATGCTTTTTTGGCAAAAAAAAATCAAAATTTTTTTTAAAAAATGCATAATCTTTAAATGTAGAATTAAAGTAGAGGTCAAGAATTGACCAAAATGGCCTCAGGATTGAAAATCGGTTCAGTTTTGGCAAAGTTATGGCAGTTTTAAGGCCACGGAGGTCATTTATAAGGAACTTTTTATTGTTTGGGCACTTTACAAGACAATTTTTTTGTCAATTTTGGCGTGATTTTTGACAGAAAAATGAATTACCCAAAAACAACTTTTCTTATAGTTTTTTATACTAATTGTGACATCCACAATCGATTAAAAATAAAATTTCAAGATTCTATATTTTGAAAAAATTAAATTGGTAAGGGTCCCCCCTTATGCTTTTATGGCAAAAAAAAATCAAAATTTTTTTTTTAAAAAATGCATAATCCTTAAATGTAGAATTAAAGTAGAGGTCAAGAATTGACCAAAATGGCCTCAGGATTGAAAATCGGTTCAGTTTTGGCAAAGTTATGGCAGTTTTAAGGCCACGGAGGTCATTTATAAGGAACTTTTTATTGTTTGGGCACTTTACAAGACAATTTTTTTTGTCAATTTTGGCGTGATTTTTGACAGAAAAATGAATTACCCAAAAACAACTTTTCTTATAGTTTTTTATACTAATTGTGACATCCACAATCGATTAAAAATAAAATTTCAAGATTCTATATTTTGAAAAAATTAAATTGGTAAGGGTCCCCCCTTATGCTTTTTTGGCAAAAAAAAATCAAAATTTTTTTTTTTAAAAAATGCATAATCCTTAAATGTAGAATTAAAGTAGAGGTCAAGAATTGACCAAAATGGCCTCAGGATTGAAAATCGGTTCAGTTTTGGCAAAGTTATGGCAGTTTTAAGGCCACGGAGGTCATTTATAAGGAACTTTTTATTGTTTGGGCACTTTACAAGACAATTTTTTTGTCAATTTTGGCGTGATTTTTGACAGAAAAATGAATTACCCAAAAACAACTTTTCTTATAGTTTTTTATACTAATTGTGACATCCACAATCGATTAAAAATAAAATTTCAAGATTCTATATTTTGAAAAAATTAAATTGGTAAGGGTCCCCCCTTATGCTTTTTTTGGCAAAAAAAAATCAAAATTTTTTTTTTAAAAATGCATAATCCTTAAATGTAGGTATAAAGTAGAGGTCAAGAATTGACCAAAATGGCCTCAGGATTGAAAATCGGTTCAGTTTTGGCAAAGTTATGGCAGTTTTAAGGCCACGGAGGTCATTTATAAGGATCTTTTTATTGTTTGGGCACTTTACAAGACAATTTTTTTGTCAATTTTGGCGTGATTTTTGACAGAAAAATGAATTACTCAAAAACAACTTTTCTTATAGTTTTTTATACTAATTGTGACATCCACAATCGATTAAAAATAAAATTTCAAGATTCTATATTTTGAAAAAATTAAATTGGTAAGGGTCCCCCCTTATGCTTTTTTTGGCAAAAAAAAATCAAAATTTTTTTTTTTTAAAAATGCATAATCCTTAAATGTAGAATTAAAGTAGAGGTCAAGAATTGACCAAAATGGCCTCAGGATTGAAAATCGGTTCAGTTTTGGCAAAGTTATGGCAGTTTTAAGGCCACGGAGGTCATTTATAAGGAACTTTTTATTGTTTGGGCACTTTACAAGACAATTTTTTTGTCAATTTTGGCGTGATTTTTGACAGAAAAATGAATTACCCAAAAACAACTTTTCTTATAGTTTTTTATACTAATTGTGACATCCACAATCGATTAAAAATAAAATTTCAAGATTCTATATTTTGAAAAAATTAAATTGGTAAGGGTCCCCCCTTATGCTTTTTTGGCAAAAAAAAATCAAAATTTTTTTTTTTAAAAATCCATAATCGCTTAAATGTAGAATTAAAGTAGAGGTCAAGAATTGACCAAAATGGCCTCAGGATTGAAAATCGGTTCAGTTTTGGCAAAGTTATGGCAGTTTTAAGGCCAAGGAGGTCATTTATAAGGAACTTTTTATTGTTTGGGCACTTTACAAGACAATTTTTTTGTCAATTTTGGCGTGATTTTTGACAGAAAAATGAATTACCCAAAAACAACTTTTCTTATAGTTTTTTATACTAATTGTGACATCCACAATCGATTAAAAATAAAATTTCAAGATTCTATATTTTGAAAAAATTAAATTGGTAAGGGTCCCCCCTTATGCTTTTTTAGCAAAAAAAAATCAAAATTTTTTTTTTTAAAAATGCATAATCGCTTAATGTAGAATTAAAGTAGAGGTCAAGAATTGACCAAAATGGCCTCAGGATTGAAAATCGGTTCAGTTTTGGCAAAGTTATGGCAGTTTTAAGGCCAAGGAGGTCATTTATACGGAACTTTTTATTGTTTGGGCACTTTACAAGACAATTTTTTTGTCAATTTTGGCGTGATTTTTGACAGAAAAATTAATTACCCAAAAACAACTTTTCTTATAGTTTTTTATACTAATTGTGACATCCACAATCGATTAAAACTAAAATTTCAAGATTCTATATTTTGAAAAAATTAAATTTGTAAGGGTCCCCCCTTATGCTTTTTTGGCAAAAAAAAATCAAAATTTTTTTTTTAAAAATGCATAATCCTTAAATGTAGAATTAAAGTATAGGTCAAGAATTGACCAAAATGGCCTCAGGATTGAAAATCGGTTCAGTTTTGGCAAAGTTATGGCAGTTTGAAGTCTAAGGAGGTCATTTATAAGGAACTAGATATCATAGCTATCAAAGCTAGCATCTAAATTATTGTTCGTAAACTATATTGCACAATATACCTACATAACTTTAAAATTTAATTTGCATTTGCTTTGATTTAATTTATTAAAAGATGTAAACACTTTAAAGTTGCATAAAACTCTGAAACTTTCCACCGTTGGCTGTGATACACATAATTGACCTTAAAGTTGGTGGCAGCAGCTGCAGCCGCCACGTGGGCGACAAGGGCCAGAAAAATAGCTCTGGAAAACTGTGGAAATGGGAAAAGCCATCTGCGGATGCAGGCGCAAATTTTGTGGCGGTTTGCTTCGCACGAGCGGGTCAAATGTCAACGTATGCGACGCTGGCTGGCTTAATTTATGCAGCATCGGTCAGCTGTACACATATGTGTGACATTGTATGTACATGTGCGTGTGTGTGTGTGTGCTTGTGACAGTATAAATAACCCGTTTCATGGTTGTCTTTTGATGTCACTATGCCTGTGGTATATATATATATATATTTTGTATATATTTTTCATTCTCGAAAGCCATTGGGAAAAGTTTTGTAACTGCATTTTAGTAGCACAAAATTCATTTGCATTTTGTTTGCGCTCTCGTTAACCAAAAAGTTGACCAACTCAACTGTAATAAATTGACATTACATACGCATACCATTGCGTGTGTGTGTGTGTGCCTTTCATTTAAAAAAAAAACACCTAAAACTAAATGAAAACAACAGGCGTGCCAAAAAAAAAGAACAGAAATTAATGCAATTTCAGCTGCCACTTTTTGTTTACTATTTTTTTTGATAACTTTTTTAATGCAGTTGTGCGGATGTGATTAAATCATACACACACACGCACGCACACACACACAAACGCACACACACACACACACACACTTGCAGATACACACATATTTTGACAGAGGTTGACGTTGTTGTCACTTGTTACTGCGCACTTTGTAAAACTTTGACGGACAGAACGTCAAAAGTTACTCGGATTATGGCGGGAGTGGCGGGGAGGGAACGGCGGTGTGTGGGCGGAGTTTTGGCCGCAGCCAAATTGGGTATGTTCCAAATTGTAGTAGTAGTAGTAGTAGAAACCGGGGGTGTGGGCGTGTTCCCCGGGCGTGCAACAATCGCTTAGTTCGAACTTTTTGTGCATGCTCCTTAAAATGCCATAAAGTGTGGCAAATGTTTGGACCAAAATTAAACAGATTTCTCTGATTGCTGTTGTTGTTGTTGTTGCTGCTGAGCTTATAACGGCAGTTAAGTAAGTACTTTTTTAAGCCATTTATAATTGAACTGTTTTCCACTTCAAGCTGGCCACTTATTCAAACAACAGCAGAACAGAACAGAAGCTGTATTGATTTATGTAGTAAATATTGAAATGTATCTGTGAGATACATTCTGAGAAAAACTTAGATTTTATATAAAAAGATGGGTATAATTGACTGTTGATTTTTATCACGATAAACTAATTTTAAAATGTATCTGATTAACGATACATTCTCATAAATGTGAGCTGAGATATATATACACATCTAAAAACATATTAAAATGTCTCTATATCTTAAAATACTAATTGACTTTTTAGTTTTTGATTGCAATAGCTTTGATTTAATTTAGGCAGCTGTCTCAAATGCTGTTTATTTATATTGCCAAGAACCATTTACGACTGTTACTTGCCTGGGTCATTAATTTGAGCGCCTAAATTAGCAGCTGCTGTGAAATATATATGCCAAAAGTTTGCTCGATAAAATGCCTAAAACTCGCACCCCTCCACTTCCCCTCAACTTTGCCCTCAAACACATGGCCATAAAAGCCCAACTCATATATATGTGCAGCGTTGTCGCTTACCTTTTTTGTTGACGTAATTTTATGCCGTTGCTCTAGCCGAAACTAGCAGTTGGGGGGCGTGGCTTGTGCTCGTGGTGTCCCCTTTTATTTTTTGCCTTATCAAAATTCTGTGCGAAATGTGAATTGACTTTTAACGACTTCGCTTGTACATATTTACATTTAATTTGTATACAATTTTTGACGTTTTGCTTTTTGATTGCGGGTTTTGGGTTTTGCGTTTAATTTTTTTTATGCTCAAGATTGTCGCTTAATTTGAGTTTTTTTTGTTTGTTTGCTTGGCTTTTTTGCGTTTTTTTTTGTGCAGGCAACAAGGAGTCGTTTGGCTGAATAAAGTCATTAAAACTTTAGACTATTTAAAGCGCAGCGCACAAAACAGACATTTCATTTTATTTTGTTTGAGTTTATGAGTGGAAACTGCCCCTGCACAAAGTCATTGTATCCTTTTCACTAATCCTGCTAGTTGAACTCGAGCTGAAGCTTCACTTGATAAGCCATTGCACAGTTGCTTTAATTGCGTGGACAGTTTTTGTGCGGGCAGCGGCGTTAAAGCAAAACTTTGTGTTACAGTTCAAATTAATTGGGTCAAGGGGACGCTGGGGATGGGGACTGGGGTGTGGGGTGTGGGACGCACAGGGATTGCAGGCGCGCTCTCGCACGCTTTTGCTTTTGACACAAAATGAGTAATATTATTTTTTCTTTGGCCGATAAACTAGTATGCTGCTGCAACTTTGGTTGTCTGATGGCGAGGTAAATGAATTACGTAATCAAAAGACGTAGGATGATGGGGCAAGATCAAAGGCTTGGCCGTGGCTTTGGGGCCAAATTATGGCCGCCGGACGTGGTCGGAAAGAAAACAAAAGTGAAACTCGTTTAAGACGAAGACAACAAACCCAACTAATTACGCGCTAATTAATAATTCAAATAATGTGCACTTGTTCCAAGCACGCCCTGCAGCCCACTTTTCGTATACGTAATATATTTTTGCAACCCTTTCGTTGTTTATCTTGATTAGATGCCGTCGTACCCCGACCCGCCGCCCTCGGCATAATATTTTTTCATTATTTTGAAAATGGGCAAAATTTATAACTACGTGCATTAGTCAAAAGCGTAAGGAACTTTGATTTGCAGACGCTACGATCCAAGTTCTTAAATATGCAATTTATCATCGGAAACTTTGGATCCGGCTAATGAATGCGAATGCAAAATGTTAATGACAGACAGACGCACCAAAGCCGGAGTGAAACTTTTCACTTTTCGTAATTAATTGAAGTTGTATGCGCAAACAGTAGCAGTTACAGATAACAGCTACCAGTTACCAGCTACCCTTTACCAGCTACCAGATACATTTCAAAGTAACAGCAACAGATACGTATACATTCACAATGGCAACAGGCAGAGTGCACTGGGAGAAAGCAAGGCAGCAGCGAATGGCAGTCAGTTACGGCTTCATCAATCAGTTTGTGATTTAATATGCGCGCTGAGTGCACGTTTATAATGTATAGTGTAGCAGACAAAAAAAAAACAAAAATAATACAGACAATAGTAAACAAGCAAGAGAGCAAAGAACGCGCAACGCTGCGTATGAGTTATATATTAATTATTTAAGCGCTCGTTATATTCTGCAATGCGCTGCTCACTTGCCGTTGCTGTTGGGTGTTTGGTTGTTTGGTTGCTGTCCGCTGGCTGTTGTCTGTTGTCTGTTGGCTGCTTGCTGCAGGCCGGGTCGGATTGACTGACCAGCCAGCCAGTCAGCGCCAGTTCTCGGTTTGTCTGCTTGTGGCACTGCAGTGCATTTGTCTGGCGTCTGTCGCGCCGCATTGAGGCCATTTGTTTGTGAAAATACCCTGGAATATGCTATTGAAAATCTGATCAGGCAGGTTGCTTATGTTCGAATCCTGACATCAATGATTATAAATATGTATTTTAAAATATTTATTTTACAAAATTTCATAATTCGAATACCAAGTAGGCAAAGTATGAGTTGGTTATACTAAACGTTTGGGCGGTGTCTTTAACGGAGCTTTTTTTATTAAATTTATCATTATTCATTTTTATTTTGAGACCAAAAAATTATCTGCATTTCAATTATATGTACTAGACATAATTATTATAGCCTTTCAGCAGCAAGCAGAGGTTTTTAATGCTTAATTTCTTGACTGTACAAGTGTGTACTTTCTCCTGGGTATCGCCAAGTCGTTCAAGCTCATTTGACCACAAGTTCTTTTTATTATTATTATTTGGTTTGTTGCACTGGCCATTGGCCTGTTTTTTAGTCAAGGCTTCATAAAAAGCCATACATGGCTCCATGTTTGTACATGTGTGAGTCTCGTGGCGGCATGAAATTGTTAACATTTTTGCTCTGGCCAGTGCTGGGTTTTTCAATGCGCATAACTGCAAACACATAGTTATGATGTTTTTTATATGGCCACAAATGTAACGCTGCCACCTCCCTGTCCTCTCTCTCTCCCCCCCTCTTACTCTATGCGGTGGCCCCACAGGCACCCACTACAACTACAAAGAAGTAGTATGTGAAGAAGCCTGGTCAGAACATTCCGACGAACTGTGGCACACATCAGGCAGCTAAGGGAGCAAACGAAATGAATTAAAAGCGGGGCACATAAAGTCGACATGGCCATCGTTTACCGTATTGGAATGCGAATTGGTCTCAAATTGTCTGGCTATATATGTATATTTCCGTTTAATGTAGTTGTTTTTTGTTGTTGTTGCCGTTACAAATGCTCCCCAATGCATCGTTAAAAGCATAAAGAGCACTAAACTGCTGCCGGCCATGAATTATGCTTTAATTGTGCGCCCATTTCAAATAAGCCAAACTAAATCACCGAAAGTTGTGCACCCTATCGCAACTCATAGTATTAGTGAAAATTACAATTTAATAAGTCGTTCTGTTTCAGTAAATATTTAAAAATATTTCATTCCAATTTCTACATAAACTTTATAAAATACAAAACCCTTTATGACTTTTAGTCAGCTTAATAAGTTGCCCATATTATGTAGTATTTTTTGAAAACATTTATTGAAAACTTTGATAACTTAAAAAAGTTTTGCTCGTTACATACGCAATCGCATGTCCTTGAAACTTTGCTAAGTAGTGTATACCAAGTAAAGGAGCCTCAAATCTAACAAATGCGCGCAAATAAAATGCGAGCTACTTTCTTTAATTTAACGACTGAATGTGCAAACATTTGCATTTAGTTTCTTTTTGAGAATTACAATTCCAGCACCTGTGTGTACAGTTTTCTGTATTTATGCCGCTGGTAACCCAAGGCCCCAGATCTCTGTTAGCTTTAAATGATGCTTTTTAAATACCAAGACGTAAATAAGAACCTTATGCGAGCTGGGGTTGCTCTTTAGGGAGGTGGAGGCGTGGCAGGTGCAGAACTCAAGTCATTCGCTTAATGAATGCGCCAAAGTGAAGTGCGCAAAATTGAAAAAAAGCACAACGAGATGGCGAAATGAAAGCAAAGCGCTGCAAAATGATGAAGATGAAGAGCAATGACAGCAACAGGCGTAAAATCTGAATAAATAATACAAACAAAAAAAAAACAAGTAAGAAAGGAACCCACCCAAAAGTAAAGCAAAAGGAAAAGTTACCCAAACGGCGAATGAAAAGTAAAAAAATATTGAAATGTTGATTAAGTTTACTTTACGCTGATTTACTTTCGGATTCAGATGCGGCTACAGCTTCAGCTTCAGCTTTAGCTTAAGCTCAAGCTTCATTTTAACGCCTTGCTGGCTGCTGGCCGCAATCAACAAAGCAGAAGAGCTGCCAGAAAAGCAAAATCCAAATAATCAACCGCTTAATTGCTGCTGCCAGACCCAGAAATGTTAAAAGTAGCAGAAGTAACAAAAGAAACTGTAGTGGAAAGTATTCTGTAACCAGTCTAAAACTAAACACATATTAATTTTTACATATTTATGTTAAATAAAATAATGAGTGCTGTTTTCTGTACTGTATTGAATATATATTTTTATATAACTTAAATTCGGGACCGATGGATTAAATATGAAAATATATACGTACAACAAAAATCAAGGCTTTATCATTAAAAATGCGGTTATAATAGGATTTTTGGCATTTGATGATAAAGATACAAATTTAAACAGTCACATATATATATATGCATATATTCAAAATATATTCAAAAACATCTCTAATTATTTATCTAATTCGGTTTACATATTTCACGTGTACAGGGTATACAAATCATAGCCAAATGAAATGCAAATAAATATTTCATAATAATTCGCGAGCAAATAAGTAAATTTAATGACTGAATGTTGATTTGGCTGGGGAAAACTGGAAGCTGGCTGTGGCAACAGCTTGAGCTCATTAACTGTGGCTACATATTGCGCATGTGTGTGTGTGTGAGTCTTTGATGGTTCTGGCCAGGGGCTCAGACTCTTGTTTGCTTGTTAGTGCTAACAAATCAAGCAGAGATCGGGACACGTGTTGCTTTGATATTTGATGAGCAAAAGTTTTGGCAAGCAACCTTTCCACCCCTCCTCGCACCCTGTAAAAGTCAAACAAAAACCAAGTTTTTGCCCCGCACTATATGAATATTGATGTATGTGTGTGTAAGTGTGTGTGTGTGTGTGAGGTATAGCAATTATAGTAATTGCTTAAAGTGGCGCTTCGTAGAGTCCTGGTCAGGATTTATGGCCTGCCCGCTGCTTCATTAGCATAAAAATCAGATTACTTTAATCATAATGTGCATATTTTAAAATATATGAATGTCGCTCGATTCTTTCCTTTTTTTCTTGCTTTTTGTTTGCTGTACTCTTCTGTGTTTTGGCTGGCGTTTTTTTTTTCTTAACTTAGCTTGTTGATTCAAATGAAACATATTGTTATGGCAAACACGCAGGACAGCCGGGACATTGAGCAGGGACCCTGGGGGCGTCTCTGCTTGGCAGCTTTATTAATTTATATTGTTGACTTTTATCAGCAGCGCCCAGTGCGCGGGCATGTCAATGTCAACGCCGCAACCCCCAGACTCCGCCCCCCCACCCCCTGCTACCCGCTACACGTCCCCCGCCCACCTGTCGCCTTATCAGCAACACGTGTAATGAATGCCTAAACTGTCATTATCACCTTCTGGCGCGTGTTATGTTTCTCGGTTGTCATGTCAGCAAATATTGTGCAAAGATATCTCCTCCTACTCCTGCTCCTACTCCTACTCCTGTTATCAAAATTTACGAGTATTACGGAAGCGCGACTAAGGAGCAGACTGCGAGCAGTGCTTCTCCTGTTGCCAAAATATGACACATATCAACATTTGTATTGCCGCAGCTTCTTATGCATACATATTTGTGTCTATATATGTGTGTGTTGTGTGTATCTGTGTGTGTGTGGGCATGACGTAGGCGGCTTAGGTCGAATGCATTTCCGTACGTTCGCAAAATAGACCGCTCTAAAGCTAAGCATGGAAATGGGATTTCGATATTTTGTTGTTTACCACAAGAATTTATAACTGTAAGTCTTCTTTCCTTTTTGTGGTCCTAAATCCCTAGTGGGACAAAGGTCATCAAAGCTTACTGATGGCATTTCACACTCGTATGATTTATTTTTATATGTTGGAAGCTTTTTATTATAATATATATGCATTTTCTCTCGTAATGTCACTTTTTTTATTATATATTTTAAATTTATAGCCAATTCAGAAAATATAATAGATTGTAGTAGAATAAAATAAATTCAAATATAAATAATAAAGTAGAATAAAATTTGTTATTCAATAGCTAAATATTTGATAGAAACTCCAAGTCATGGGAATTAATTATATGTTAAATATTTTATTAAACGAGAGTCAATTATATTATTAATAAATAAATTAGTCAAACATAATTGATTAAGTGTATAATATTTAACATATTTATTCAATTGGAACTCACTTAATGATAAATAAAAAGAGACAATAAAAGTAAATAATTTTATTTGCTAGAATTCTGTCACCTGCTCAGCTTTTGAGACAATTATCTGTGTCAGGTGTTGGCCTGCTTAAGGCTGCCAGTTGACTCCTTTAGTCGCATTACTCATACGCCCCGTGGTGTGGCGAGGAGCGAAAAGGAAAGCAGTTCATGAAAAGGCACGCTTGCAAATAGTCGCGCTGCTCTTTATATTTATGCGCAGGCACAGCCAACACAACAACAGCAACAACAACAACAACAACAACAAGAACAATGAACTAGAGCAATAAGTATAACAACAACACCTCATGCAGTGTTCTTGTTGTTGTTGCTGTTGCTGTTGGCCTGTCGTCTACGACAGCGCAATAAGTCATAAAAAGAAAAAACTTGTAAAGGGCTCTTAACTTTCACTTTCATCTCTGCTGTGTGTTGTTACTCTGTGTAGCCTCAGCGACTTGACTCGCTGACTGAATGACCGACTGACCGGCTGACAGAGTGCCCGACGAGCTGTCCTCATTCTGCACTTGGGCCGTCGCTTAACTTTTATGTTGGGCAGCTCGAAAGCCAAGACGAAGCTACCATGTTTCCAACCAGTCGCATGAATAGCCAAGTGCGATTACAATGCCAAAAAGGGGGATTTGGCAGTGGGGAGGAGCACCGACCGACCGACCGACCGACCGACCGACCGACCGGGTGGTCGCATAAATAAGAAAGCAAATGTAAGTGATGGACTTTATTTTAATATTGGCCGCGAACGCGAATGCTGCACGCGTCTGCAATTGGCATTTACATTTTGTTTAATATTACGTATTTTCCTTTCGCTTAACATTTATAAGCATGCATATATATATATATACTATATACGTATGCTATATAGATATTATATTTTGCTTGCCTGCTTTTGTTTTCTACTCTCTCTTTTTTCTGGAGGCTTTTCCGCCTAAGTGAAATGAAATGACTGGACGCTTTATGAGATATCTGCGCTGTGCTAATGAAAATATGTTTCGAATGTAAATTGGCACATTCACTGGGGGCTTTTTTTACGACCTCGGACCTCGGGCCTCGGACCGTGGACATTAAACCTCGGACCGCAACGATTTCCGGCGCCTAATGAATCTGTCAAATGCTGACCCACATTCCCCCCTCCACGCGCTGGCTCCTTGCCGATTCCAGCTTTGTCTAGACAAGGGCGCCCTATCAGCGGCGCTGAGTGAGGCCAACTGTGCACAGGACACATGCTACCCTTTTCAATTTGCTGATATGTACAGTTAAATGCATCCCACTGTGATAATCGCTAAAGGCTCTCCTCCCTTGTTAGCTTTGTGTCTCCTTAATGTGCTATCTTTAGACTCTAATACCCGTACCTCAACTCCCAAGTAGGATATATTACTTTTGTGTGCAGTCTGTTAACTATTTTTTACAGCTCGCATTTCTGTTCATAAAATAAATAATAAGAATAAAAATAAATAATGAAGCAAAACTTCCGCCTCTCCAGTGCGGGTATATTAAAAGCCGTTGCATTTTACCTGGGGTAGCAGCAGCAAAGTTTTTGTTTGGGCCAATAGCAACAGCATGTAAAAGTCCTGGCCAGCTCGCTGGCTCCTTATCGCCGCCAAGTAGCGCGATTCGCCATAAATCTTTTGCCTGATTTATGTCGCTGGCCGACATTGGCCTCAAATTTATCGCAGCAGCGCGATGATAGCTGCTGCGCCCAAGTTTGCTGGCCACGGTCACAGCCAATGTTGTCCTGGCAGCGTCCTTTTGCAACTCGGCCGTTGGCTGACATCCTTTTTCAACGTGTCGGCCGTCTTCAAGGCAAACAGCTAGCTGGAACAGCAACAGCAGCGGTAAAATATGTGTGTCTGTGTATTTTACCCAGCTCAGTTGCATGAGTGTCGTGCGAGTGTCCTGTGTATCCTGCTCGTGTCTCCCCAGCTCAATGTCTGTCGCTGTGTGAGTGAGCTTAATTACCATTGCCGCGAGTTGGCGCCTCGGTCGAGCCTCGATGGCATTTTGTGTGACTTCTGTCGGAAATTAATTTCCTTGCGGCTCTCTGTCGCACTCACACACAAGTATTTATATATATACAAGGATATGCGTGCAGTTGCTGTTGACATTGTGTGAGTGGAAAAGCTTTGGCTCAGCGTCGTATTTGCGTTTAATTTTGTATGAATAACGGAAATTTGCGGCTTTCCGGCATTTTAAATTGCCATTAAAGCGCTGCATTGCACACACACACACAGACACAATTACAAACACACCGACACACACAGAGTGCATAAGTGCAACAAAAGCAATGCTTTGCGGCTGCGGTCCGTGGTCCATTTGCCATTTCTGCAAATTTAATAACATCATTGATTCCACATATATTAAATAAATGCGCAGCCCATAAATGTAGGCAACACAATTTAAAGGCGCACAAATGTAGGCAACCAAATTTGTAAAGCTTCGTGTAGGCAAAGTTGGCAACCAAATTTGTCTGGCTGGTAAACAAAATTATGACGTTAAGTGAAAAATGAGTTAAGCGTAGGCAATTCATCATAAAGTGACTGTGATTGGATATACGAGGGCTGTTCATTAAGTAACCAAAGACCAAAAACCATTTCCTGCTGACTAAAATGACATGGCCAACAACAATAACTTATTGCACAAGTGTCCAATTGGAAATGTAATTTAAATTCAAGCGACAATAAATTATGCTGTGTGGCAGAGTTGCCACCTTGCGGCGTTAAGGAGCTCATCTTTCGAAGTTGGCCACATTTTGCACAGGGCCAAATGATGTACCCCAAAGCAGCTTACAGCAAGCCACTTATGCCGCAAATTAAAGCCATGTCGACAAATACACAACTTGTCGTGCATATCCTTGTGGCAGCAGGAGCATATTTGAGTATGCCTGGCTGTGCAAATGTCGCACAGAGCGTCTCTCGACGACAGCTGTGTGCCGCTTATTGCCAATTATTGTCCATAAATTGCGCATTTATGAGTCGACGAAACGGAAAGGGATGTGCCAGGGGTGAGGGTGGAGATGTTCTGAGTCTAAGTCTGTTTGGGTGTGTTTACCTTTTTGTGCACTCCTTACAAATAAGCTCGTATTTTGTGTCTAATGTAGCCCATTAACCGCCTCGACTACGAGCCCAAAATGAACATCGCTCGAGGCAACGCAATTGTTGCACTGACTTCTGCTCCTGATTGCCTTCAGACGGAGCCTGTGCAAATATTGGGCCAGAGGTTAGCCACTGCCACTAAACTTAACTTTGTGAATGGCCAAACACAGTTCAAGAGACACCAACTTATAGTTGAGACTATTTGCATATGAGTTACCCTGTAAAACAGAAATCAGAATTTTAGAAAAAAAGACTGACTTTTGAGCAATTTAAATAATTTTATTAATGCTGCTAAAATTTGAAATGTTTAACGAGTTGGGATTATAAATTATGAGCACAATTAATTATTAATAATTATAGCATAAATATCAAAATTAATATTACTGATGAGATAAAATGAATTTGCCTTGCATTTAGTTTTTGCTGCTAGTATTAAGATAGAAATATCAGGTAGATTTAATGGGTATACGATACGAAATGATTAAGTACATTGCACTACAACATTTTTTCACATGATTTCAATTTAATTAGAGTGCTTTTTGCTGCAGCTTCTCTCTATAATTTTTTTATAAAATCCCCCATATTGTCACAGTTTTTCATTCATGTTGGAGTACTTTTACTTTCTGTTCTTTTTTCGCAATACATTCAATTAGCTGCTGCACATACCCTTTGTTGTCTTTGTTACAGGTCATGTCTTTCTAAAGGCGTTAGCTTAATTGCATTGCTGAGCGGCTTTGTGTCGGCTTAAAGTCGGGCAGCAAGCGCTGATTTGTTTTGCTAGAGTCCTGATCAACCAGGGCTGGTGCCGGACACGCCCCAGTGTCCGTTGGGAAGTAAATCAATGGGGCATATGCGATTGGGTGCATAAAGAAATCCCCACCAGACGCAGGCCCCAGTCAAAAGTAAATCTATGCATGGACAGCACTTTCAGCGCACATTTTTCACATTAACTGGCCGCATCGTCGTCGCCGTCGTCGACGTGCCTGTCAGTAATTTTGTATGCACAGCCAGCTGACAGGACAACAAATCACTATCTGTAGCACAGCAGGAACTGGAAGCCAGCCAGCCAGTTGCAGCACTGCAACACCAGATAAATAAACAGTTGCTCTTCGACTCGTTGATGGATCGACAGACGATTGCAGTTTGTTGCCGCGAAATTGCATTGGGGGGCGTGGCATGGGGCGTGGTTGGCCAAAAGACATGATAATGCGATTGACTGGCCGACAGACAGACAAGCAGACAGTCAGCAATAACAAGTACAATTGTTGCGAGTCATGTGTGAGAAGCGACATGTGAGACAGAAAACATTTTATGCAGCATTTGTGACAACACAATTTCCCAGTTATCGATACATGATTTCAAAGCATCGTTGAACTATTGACGGTATCAGGCGGAGCTTGAAATACCCGCTCTATGCAAAGTATTAATGAATTTATAGACGTTTGCAACACTAGATAGCAAATTTGTAAATTTATCGATAGATTATTTGAGTTTTCTGTCACACTCTCCCACACCCTTAAAATACCCTTTCATTCCCATTAGAGAGTATTCAAGAATTGATTGCACACGAAGACGCTAACCCGTTAGAAATGTAACTTATTTTGTTAGACATTTCCAAGCTAGGCATTGAAGAATCTTAGATGCATAGACACTTCCTGTTGTTGCCTTCGAGTTGATTTCCGCCCTCTGCACGACCTGAACTTTCGATTTTGTTTTGTGCAACGCATCGGGAGCATGCAACACGGAGGAAGCAGAAGGCATTCCATTCGCTTCTTGCATTTTTCAGTGTTCGACATTCGCCCTGCTCAAGTTTTATGCAGAGTTGTTTTTCCTTTTTATTTTTTTTTTTTCGTTATCATGTTCTTGATTTATGAAACTGTTTTTATTATTTTCATATTGTTCGAGCAGCGGGCGGTCTAAGCAAGAAGCCTTGCCACAACACGCCATGCACGCCCCTTCGCTCTGATTTGAGAAATCACAAGAGTTTTTTCCGTAACGTTCTTCTTCTTCTTTGTCGTCTCCTTCGTCTTACCCATTTTCATACCATTCCTCACATTCACATTGCCACATCGTTTTTTGTGCGTTGCACCAGAAATTCGTATTCCATTCGGTTGGCCGGGGCTGCAAACTTTTCCCTAGATTAGAGAGAGGGGGAAAGCGGGTAGCGGGGAGCGAGAGCGGTATGGATTTAGTGTTGTGGAAGGGTTTGTGAGAGTTAGTGCATTTGCTGGGCGTGTGCGATATTTCGTACAAGTTCTTAAATTTGATTTTTGCTGTTTGTTGTGGAATTTGAAATGATTATGGAGAATTTCACGTCCCTCATTCCCAGTTGTCTGTTTGCCCGTTACTCGGCAAAACTTACATTATGCGCTTTGTTGGTCAACAAGAATTTTTGGTTACTAAAAGTTTTTGCCCAGCAACGGCTCCCATATGAATAATGCATCGAGCAGCAGTGGCAGCAGCAGCATCAGTGGCAGCAGCATCAGTGGCAGCATTAGCATGAACATCAAAACTTAATTTTAAGAATTACCACGAATAAAACCACCCGAAAGTATTTGGCATTTATTAATGCATTTCGCAATTTGCAGTTAAGCAAATCGGGCGTTCAATAGTAAATTTTGTGCACATTTGATATTTGAAATTTGATATTTACAAATTTATTTATTATTATGTTTCAGTGAATAAGCTAAAGGGCTCTCAACTTAACTAATTGGTCTGATTATTGCATCATTTAATACATACATGGCATACATTTGTGCTATTATTTGCTTGCTTTCAACTTTATATATTATAACAAGCTAACCAAGGGGGCAGGGTATCTACCGTCAAGCGCTTTTCACAACAGTATTGATTAAATCTATTTCTTGTCAGCAACCGCAAAATAGTTGCAATTTGTCAGAACATAATTTTATTTGACTCCAATCACTTAAATTGCCAAGTTTCACCATTTGTTGGCCAATATTTGTGTGTATTTTAAAGTTAATTGCTCAGCGACTAATTGATTTGAACACCAACAAAATTTAATGTAAGTTCAGTTGGTTGCGCCCCCAAAAAGTATGCCATATAAAATTGATCGAATTTGAGGCGAAAAAGTGAAGGGCTGGCTTGTTAGATTCTATAGAAGTACAAATGCCAGTGGCAATTGTTGACATTCCTTTTGGCCACAACCACAAATACACTTGTCGTTTACACACACAGCAGACGCCTACTGCTGCGAAATCGCACTCCGCTGCCCCACACCTATCCGCGATCCACTTGCCACACAATGAAATATTAATAAATTCCATTACGAGGGAAAACACACTCGAGTGCACAGTAAAACATCAATGGCAACAAGCGTTGGGGATTGAGAATGGAATGATGAATAGAAAGGAATGGATTGCAGATATATGTATACGATTGAGGCATCGTCATTTAACAATCACTAAAAACGCCGCTACGATTCTGATTGCGATTCCCTGAGTTTGAGTTTGTATTTGATTTTGTTGCGTCTCTGGAAACATTCTCCTATTTGCCACACACAGAGACACAATTTTCTATTGAAGTGACTGCGGGCACGCCTTTTCCAATTCGATTGGCAAAATACTTGCACACAGACACATATAGTTTAGATGGATGTCTAGAATATGCTCTCTGCTATATATAGACATTTTAAAGGCATTCACTCAAGAGAGTTGCTTGACTTTAACTCTTTGGAATGCAACTGTTGAGTTTATTTTTGCACAATTCAAGTGCAGTCAACAACATTTTAAATTCATATGCTGGCTCAGATTATTTTAAATAGATGTCTCTTGCCAATTTAAAGGCATTTAAAAGCATGAAAACATTTCATGCATTGAAATTATTTAGTCTACAAATTTAAGTGCTATTAAAGTAAATTTAATTGGTATTTTTTGGCTAAACTGTCGCTTATGGGCCATGGCTTGAATGGCACGCGCCGACTGCGCTAAAATGGCTGCAATCAGAATAATATTTGATTTCTTAAATTACTGAACGTTGCTTTAGGCAAATGCGCTTGCTAACAACGCCAACACGGGCAGCAGTGGCAATTAAATGCTAATGGCGTGTGAAAGCCAATTTTGAAAAGTATACAGAGAGAAAACGACGTGTACTAAGTGCAAGGCAATCGCACAGCTAATTTGTGGAGTGCTTGAAGCGGGTTGGGGGGAGGGTTGGGCAACGACAATGCCATTGAAGCTGCGCTTGAGTGGCTTTCAGTGCTGGCCAAAAGTCGTAGCATACTTTTCAGCGCACTGCAAAGAGTTCACTTGATAATGCTCAACTATTGTGAAGTTGTGCAGACAGCCAACCGCTACCACTGCCCCCATTGATTGGGGTAGGCTGTAGGGTGGCAGCCTTTGTCTACTCGCTGGCATTCATTTAATTGCTAAAAGCAAAGCTGCGCTCATATTTGAACTTGCCACAATGAAACCTTTTATTATAATTTAGGCAAGGCACGCAGCCGTTGGAGTTGGAGTTGTAAAGTTGACGACGCTCGAGCGGAAACCACTAACCCAAAAAAGACCTCATCGTGTGTGTATGTGTGTGTGCGTGCGTGCGTGTCAATGCTCATTGATGTTAACCTTAACTAAAACCGCAAATAACGCAAAACACAAATAGCAGCAACAACAACAACTGAAAGGGCGCGTCAAAGATCACTACAACAACGACAAGCAGCTCAATTAATGCCAAAATCACAAAGCCACAAACAATTATACAAAATTGCAAATTAGACGTTATTTAGAGCAACAAACCGACTCCACAGTTGACAACAAGAAATCGACGGACAGCGACTGGCCAACCTTCCGACCGCCCAGCCGAATGGCCACGCCCCATTTGCGGTTTACTGCTGCACAGTGGAAATGTCAAAGGGAAGGAAGTGTAGGAAATTGCCTATTTGCAATTGTAATTTATTCATGTGGTTTAATATGCCATGAAGCGCCAAGGCTCCAAACAAAGGCGCCCTCTCAAATTTGAGCAAAACAATAATTTTCTCAACCGATTTTTATTTTTGTTTTGCTTTGTTTGCAATGGTTTGACTAATGATTTGATGTCAAGGTCAGCCGGATCATCGTCATGATTATTGCTGTAGCTGGATTTCAATTACAGAGTTGCGCCCAATTTGACCAAATTAACATAAAGTTTGACAGAGGATGCCAAAAAGTTAGCGGTTGAATTGTGAGCAAGAAATTAGTAAAGTGATTTTCCGAGTATGTCATAAAATTTGAATATGTATGAGATATTTATATTAAGCATAGCTTATGGTTATTAGTGTGAATAGGCAAGAAATTTTAATAGTCCTTGAAGTAGTGAGATCATGACCAAGAAAAGGTTTCTTAATAATTAGTATTTTACAAGTAAATATTACGTATACGTTTAAAAAATAAAAGAAACTATTGCGTTTGCTTGAATAGAAACTGTTTTCTACTGGTTTCCAAGCGACTTTATTTTATGTACTTTATATAATTGTTTGTTCTAAACATTTTGAACAGATTGAATTGAATTGGCAAATGCAATTGCAGTAATACCAATTAAAGGCAGCATCTTTTCGTATTCACCTGTTTGTCTTCGCTACATCCTTTGGCTGCCATTCAGTAACTTTTTTCTACATCTTTTCATTGCTGTAGCAAAGCAATTCAAATTGTAGACAATAAATGGATGGCTGGCTACAACTGGCAACTGGCTGTGGCTACTTAATCTCGTACTTGATAATGCTGCTAATCCTGTGCTCACTAAATGGACCATAGATTGCACTTTTATGTCACAACATTCGAGCAAATCGTTGGCCACTTAAAAAGGGCTTAAAGCCAGCAAATGCACACACTCACACATTTCATTAGAAAAGACAACAAAGTGTCTTTGGTTGATTGGCAACGCCAAAAACTCTGTGAATGATGACACAGAGGGAGCGGGCACAATAAATGAGCGTCCATTTGCGTACGCCCATGCGGAAGATCGTCGCACCGAGAACCGAAAATAGAGAACGAAAATTGTTTTGGCTGTCAAATTACGTAAACATTGTCATAAATGAAAAATTCATGCCGCAAACCGACGCCGCCGACATCGCCGACGCCACTCGACGGATTTCATTTGCTGTGGCAAATTTGTCAATCTCGTCGAGCCTTTTTTGTGGCGACGGCTGCCACTGGCTGCGAACTGGATACTTGTGTCTTGGCTTAGTCGCCAGCGGGCCTCACATGAGTTTGTGGCTTTGTTTTTTTGGTGGCGCTGTTTTGTTTACATTACTGCAAACCAGCAAATTGCCAGCCTTTTTTTCGGCTTCGTTCTGTTTTTATCATTTTTGAAGAGCTGCCTCTGGAGCTGACTGTGGAGCATGTGGAGCCTTGTCTGCGTCTGTCTTGGGCGCGGCATATTAATTATTCATTTCGATTTTTGGTTTACCAACAGCCGGTTCTCCTAGCTGCCCACCACATTGAGCAGTGGGTGTTGGACTTCTGCTGTTTGCTGGGAATCAGCACGGGTTGCGACTAACGGAGCTGCTTGTGATTTATAAACACGCGCGCCGCACACTTTAGTGATTTACTGCAAATTGCTTTATAATGTTATATACATTTTGTTGCTGCCCGCTGCTGCTGCTGCTGTTCAGAGCTCTTGAATAATTATAAAAGAAGCAGAAATGCCAAACAACAAAACGGTTAAGAGCTCTGCCAAATGCACTTTGAACTCTTTGTCTCTCTCGCTGACAGATTAAGTATACGCCGAACTGGCACGACCTTGTGGCACGCCCATCAACAGCTTTGCGCCTGTAAGGCGTTAATCTGTTAATTGTTGCGTCGCAATTGTTTCGTTACATGCTGCATTATATTTATTTATATATTTTCAAATATTAAATGTAATGATAATGATAAATGCATTTTGCTTAATGGGACTTAAGCCCATTTGGGATATCATTCGACTGGTGCTTTATGCCGTGTCACAACGTTGTTAATTATATAATAAATGAATAATATTATATGCTATATCACACCATCAAAGCTAAGGTACTTGTTGAGTATTAGCTCTGAACAAATGGAATTATTAGTTTGTAAGCACTTGTAAACAAATACAACTTTAATGCTGACTAAAATTGCTTGCCTGAATATAAGCTCGAATAAGCTCTAAATGAAGTGTGCCATAGCTCGAGAAACTTTGCAGTGTAGTAGTAGTTGCTTAAAACATTTGCACATGACTAGTTCAACATAATATCCGATTTTATTAGAAGAAGAGAAAGCAATTTATAGATTTACAACTGGGCACGAAAATTGCAAAGTATTTTTTGATTGTTGCTCCGAATGGGAGAATTTAACGAAAATAAAATGACCAAACTGAAAGCAAGGCTTTGTTTGCTACAAATAACATGCATACGAGTTGAGTTTTATGTAAATTTTTGTATGGCTGATTTTTCTCTCTTTTATTATTATTTTTGCTTCTTTTATTCTTGTTACTCTTTGCCTTGCCCATTTTTACTGTATACATTTCTCGTAGCTGAAAATTAGAAATGTTCCACCGCGTTCAACTTCACTGACAGTGCGTGGCAAATTGCTTTCCGAAGTCTAGAGTCTGGCCCACGCACACATACACACACACACGCACGCACACACATGTAAGGGACGTTCATACACTCTCTCACACACACACACACACACACACACACATACAGAGACATAAACCAATTGCTAACAATAATAAAATTCTTTCAATGTTTTTTTTCGTGGCGGTTGTGCTGTGCTGTTTCCGTTTCCTAACAACAAGTACAGCGCACAGCGAAAGTGAAGAGTGCGGGCATTTTAGAGAGAGAGAGAAGATGGTATAATTTGCATGAATAGACGACGGCACATAATATCCATGCATTAGAATTATGCCCATTGCCAAACGAAATGGCAAATAATAGCAGTCAGTGCCGGAAAAATTTACTAGATAAATGCTTGCATATTGTGGCCAGGAGGCACACTGCGTATGCGTAATAAATATGCCCAGCACTCATTATTATCACATAAATGCCGCAGAATCGATCAACCAGCGACGTTGCACATTCTAACTGATTATGCTGCATAATCACAGATGAAAGCGGGGGTGGGTGGCAATTACCTTAATTACGCTTTCAACTTTTAGACAGATGTGGAGGTGGGGAGGGTGAATGTGAGTTAGCCAGATAAGTGAGAATAAGTTACTATTTGGCAAATTAAATTGCAGGGCTGCTGCGGCTTTGGGCCTGGTTAAAATTCATGAAATAGAAAATAGAAAAATAAAAATCAAGCGGTGCCACAATGAACCCCGCTGCCCGCTGTCCATTGCCCATTGGGCATATTATTATGCAAGCGGCGTGCGCCATTATCGTTGTGGTCTCATTTCCGTTTTCGTTTTTCATTAGTATGCCCTCTAACTATTCAAAGTTGACAAACGGGGTATCATGATGTGGTGCATGTATGTCACTGCTGCTCAAAATTGCATTTAGTCTCGGGTTCAAACTTTCAACTGCCATAACTTTGTCAAAATTTAACCGATTTTAAATTTCAAGGCCATTTTGGTCATGGTTTGTCATCTATATTACTTCTACATTCAAAGTTGAGAAACTCATTCTTTTTGGATTTCATGTCGAAAATCATGCCAAAAATATAGCACATGTAGTCACTTCCAAGGACATGGTTTGACAGGGTATCTGCCAATTGAACACTTGCATTGAAGGCAGCATGATGGAGGCATCTGACGTTGAGGCAGCTGGATCTTTTACTGCTGCTGCTTCCCCTCCTTCAGCTGATCACCTACACTTTTGAAGTGTCTTTGTCACAGCAATAACTTTTCGTGTCAGTCCACTAACAGAACTTAACTGCTGCGCTATCTCGCTCTTATATGCTCTCTTTCTCTCTCTCTTTACAGCCACGTTAAACGGCAGCAGGGCAATAGAAAACGCAAACAACAAGCGGCTTTGCCCGGGGCCATAGCATAGTTGCCTTTTGTGACCGCCTGGCAATTGGCCAAGTTAATAAAGAGAGCGGACCGTCAGACGCCGATAATGACGTTGCTGCAGCTGCTGCTGCTGATGTTGATGATGACGCTGCTAACTTGGTTATTGCTGCCAGCATAGAAATTGTCAGCCAGACCTAAAACAAAGGCAACCGCCACCCTCAACGTTCCGGTCCAGGCTAGGCCAAGCCAGGCCAGAAGCAGGGCTTACTGCATTTCCGGTTGTTGTTCCTGTCGCCGCTGCCGCTGCCGCTGCCATCATCATCGCCATCATGCCGCTCCATATGGCCCAGAGCATCTGCGTGGCGAGGCTGCTGCTGCTGGTCGTGATTGTACTGAGCGGTAAGTACTGCCCCTCACAGTCCCCAACCCCTCGGTACCCTATTGGGCCAATGTATTCATATTTGCCTGCTTTGGGCAGAGGCTTTAGTTAAGTTTCGCTTTTATTGTTGCCATAGTTAATTGTTGGCATTTGTTTGACGGCAAATGGTTTGCACGCCCTCCAGGCGCCTGTTAGACTGGCCGCACAAAAAGCCCGGCTCTGGATTGCTGGCAAATGCAGCGCCAACGCTACGAACGGGATTTTGTTTCAATTAACAGTTAGTTTGCACACAAAACTTTTGGTGTAGTTTGGGGTGGCCAAAGTTACCGCAAAAGTTATGCACTGACATATTCCATTAAATACAATAATATTGCGTATACGCCCCGTGAGCCGCTGTCATTGCCTATGCGAAGCAAAAACTTTATTTCAAGTACCGCATATACAATGCTCAATGCTACCCCACCCCCCTTCACCCCTTTACTAATTTAACTAACTACAAACGTATACTATATGCATATGTAACTACAAGATACAAATGCTGCAAAAGTGAAAGACAAATGGCGGATTGCATGCATGCAAAATGAACCAAGTCTTACTGTGTTGCAGTCTGAAGAAATACATCACCTAACGAAACGAGACGAGCCAAGAAACTTTTGTGTGTCTGCTCGAGGTACTACATTATTTATAAGCCAATTATATATCAGCTAGTCAAAGCATCTGTTTTGAATTGTAGAATGAAAGTCAGTAAAAACCCTTCCATAAGCAACTGACTATTGAACATGTTAGAAGCTGTTAGAAATTTAAATAAATATTTGTTTAAACTTGCAGACAAGACAATAGCAATTAAAACTTCTATAAAATCGTTCCATACTTTCGCAATTATTATAGTGTTTTTAGCACAAAATGAATAAAATTGAGCATGTGAATTATTTGCCTGGAGCTTTATTGGTATGTGTAAAAAGCATATGCAAATATAAATAAATGCTATATAGAAAATACTCCGTAATTGAACATGCCATAATATTTGATGATGATATAACAACACAAGAGATTGGTCAAGTTATAAAGCATTACAAAAAAAAAGATGTATGCAAATTGCGCACTCGTCACGTACGCCAGTTGATTGCAACAAATTTGCAAATTGCTGTGCTTATGACTGTGGATTACTTATGCCAAATCAGAAGATTAATACGATATAACATGCTCAAAAAAGCAATGCCTTCAATCAACTAGAAAAATGTGACACGAATATCAAAACAACAACAGCAACGACTCATGATTTAATTAACAATTTCCGCAGCAACAACATGTAAATGGCTCATTTTCATTGCATTTGATTTATAGTTAAAGTGCGGTAAATTTATTGCAGCTACAGCAACAAATAACTCTGAACGGGTCAATGGAACAATTCAAAAAATGCTCGAATTAATTGCATTTACAGAGCACATAAAAAAAAATGGCCAACGCATATTTCAAAATTCAATTAAAATAAAACAAAATGAAACGAAATGAAATGAAATGTTAAAGGACTGCCCACTGCGACACTATGCAATTTCCGTTCAAGGGCGTGCCAGGTGGGCGTGAAAATAATTAAAGCGCTACAAAAACAAACATTGACAACAATGACAGTAGCTTCCGCTTGATGGCAACCTTTTTTTGCGTTTTATGTTTGACTTCTACGTCCGATTGAATTACGACTCTATACTAAATATATATTTACTAAAAACGTTTTGGTTTACACAGGTGTGCTTGGTGTGTCTGTGTGTGTGTGTGTGTGTGTTTTTGCGAGTGAGGTCAATTGTCTGAAAATGGGAAATGGAAATCTGGTTGCGGACAGCAAGCAGTTCGCAGCATTCAGCAGCCAGCAGGCGAACGCCAATTTAATTAGCACATCCAACGCATTTAACACAACTAATCGCTGTAAGCGCCCCATGCAGCAAACCATCAATCAATCAGTCGGTCAATATATCAATCAGCGGGCGCTGCCGACAATTCAGCTGAGTGAATTTGTATGTTTTGTGGTGATGAAAAGAAAAACCAGTAGGATATTGAATAAGGACGAATGAAAATTATTGAAAATGGAATGCTCTGCATTTGTAATTTAACGGCTAATAATATTAAGTAAGACTTTTAATTTAAGGAAAGGACAACTAATAGAAAGGATCTTTAGAATTAAAATTTATTAGCCTAAAAACAACTTAAAAACCACAACAAATTTACCGTTTGCTGTAAAATACTTAAAATTATTTAAATTCACAAAAAATATAGATTTTTAATAGCTTTGAATTCATTTGTTTAATACCTGACAAATGTATTTAAATTTAAAAATATATAAAATTAACTTTTAAATAGCTTTGTATAAAATATTCATATTGCCATCAGTTTACTACCATCCCCAAGTTAACGTACCTCAATTCTATTCCAAACTAGAGTCACTGTGTTTGCTTCAATCAAATAAAAATTCTATTACCGGCCTTTCACAGTGTTTTTCAATATTTCTCTGCCAATGTCAACATTGATGATGATTGATTTAGTGAGCTGTGGCAAAAACTGAATAATATTTATATGGCTCTAGACTGCAAACAGGCGAATGCATATAGTATATATATATTGGCCGACTGGCTGAATGCGATTGTGATTTCATTGCCGTGCGCACAAAATTATACAAAGTCGAATTTACGAGTTGTTCGACGCTCCATAAAAGCAATTTTAATATTAATATTTTGAAGTTGGTCAACTGCACTCACAAACACAATCACACACACACACACCATTGCCATAGAGCGTGCACATATTTGTGCAAAACTTGTTTTATTTGTCCAGGAGGCAGCACACAGAGCGTAAAAAGAAGTCAAATAAATAAATGCATTGGAATGAAATTCGGCGAATAGCGTAAAGTAAATGTGCCAAGCCGGTCGGCAGCAAGCCAACACCGGGGTGAGTCAAGGGGCATGGGGAGGCCTGCCTGAAGTTGAGTGTTTGCCTGCGCGCGGACGATGGTCAAATATTTGCAACAAACTTTTTGGCCTGGCCAAGTCATTGAACGTTGGCTGGCAAACTCAAACAGAAAAACAACACACACAAAACAAAACTTGCAAAGTATAAAAAACAGCAAAAGCAAAGTAAATGCACTTGCAAATACCCTGTACTTAATGCTTGTGTACAATGCACTTCAATTTCTCTAATAGCTGCATATACCCAGTGAAATTAATTACTGCATATATTGGAAAAATACAGTAAAGTCTCTGCCAAGTGGCAGCTGAGCGAAGACCTTTGCATTGCCACGTAGGTAATTGAGTATGAATGTGGAATGTGTCGAAAGCGTTTTTGATATTTGCCAAACAAAACGCTGCTTGGCATGGAAAATACGTGAAGAAAGTGAGAAAAAAAAGCAGGGACTTGAGAACTGCTCAGCTCAGGTAAGGTGTGTGAATGGTGCTGGCAAGCAAAACAAGTGGAAAATGAATTCGATACATTATCATGATGGCAAGTCGTGCGTGGTGATTGCCCAGTGAGAGAGAGAGAGAGAGAGAGAGAGAGAGAGAGAGAGAAACCTCCAAACTCTGGGGGCCAAAGTGGCTGGCAAAAAGTATAAATTACTTGTAATGCCTGTGTTCGCTATCGATGGCAGCCATTTCTTATGCCAAACACCTGCAGCCGAGTCCTGAGCTCTGAGTCCTGAGTCCTGCGTCCAGGACTGACAGACGGCCAAAAGCAAATGTGCGCATAAATGAATTACCAATGAACCGCATGCGATGCTGTCTACGTGCCACATTTCATTTTCAATTTGGAACAGAACAGAAGAGCAGAGTTCTGGGCGAGCGGGGTGGAGGTGGGGCGTGGGCGTTAATTTGTGGGCGGTGCCAACTTCCAGATGGTCTAACATAGGCGAGTGTTTAACCATTTGACAGATGCGCTGCACAAAGTACTTTGTTGGTGTAGATACGAGGAGTGCTAAAAGCAGGGGTGTGGAGGGGGGGTGCAACAATTCGACAGCCTACATAAAAGCGCAATTTGCGCCATTATGCGTCGAGTTCCATTTGATTACAACACGCTGACAAGAATAAGGAAACACATACACACATGCACACATGCCTTTTCGCCTGCCTGAGGTTGTGGTTCTGGCATGTATGGGGCAAAAGCAATTTCACTAAATCTGCAATTGTTATGTCGCCTGCTAAACAACTCACTTTGCCCGGCAGCCTCCTCTTCTTCTTCTTTCACATTGGGGCCACCCATAAATGCCAAACGTTCTCACACGTCAAATATTTATATTGCACTGCTCCCTTACCACCCATTGTTGCCCGTGCAATATGATTTGGGTATTGATTAAGCGTCAGTGGGGAGCTGGAGCTAAGCGCTTTCCTCCATGTACTGCCTCAATTACTGCAGCACTATATACATATATTCCCATGCGGGACCATATCCTCTCAGTTTTACTACATTTTTATGCTACATTGTAAGAAAAACAGGCGGAGTCGGAGTCAGAGTCAGAGTGCCCCATAAATCATGCAAACGATTTGATGGTGGCTATTAGAGCAGCTTATAGGCCTAGTTAAAATGTTTATAGGGCCAAACTTAACGGTGAGCAGCAATTAAACATTATGGTTCTGTTGATCAGGGCTACCCTCAAAAAAAGGTCATAAAAAAGGATTGTGTAAAGTTAAGGCAGCAAGTCTGTGAAATTTTGTATTGCTCAATTGTCCCATTTGTAGACTTAATAAATTATTAACTTAATTAAGAGCATGTCAGCAATTTGGTGTTATTCAATTTTACTAATGTATAAATTTGAATGAATTAATTATTTAATTATTTGTATGTTTATCTGGCCAAATGCTGTGTACCTTAACATATGAAAATAACTGGAATTAGCAATATTTTTCGGTTTTTAGATTACAATCTTATAATATTTGTCTCGACAGCTTTAAATGAATATGCATAAATGAATGAATATTTTGTATAACTAATTTATAACAGCAAACATATGAAATATGCACATCTCGCACCAGAAAAAACATAATTTCAAATTTTTCAAAATTTTGTATAGTTACTCGAATAATTTTTGCAGTGTAGCCCTGCCGCCAATTGATGAGCAGTGATTACACATTTTTGTGTTTATTGGTGTGGCGTTTAATGTCTGCCTACGTGAGCCGAGGGCACACACACAAACACACAAACACATTGACTGCTTGTTGCTGCTGTTGCTGCTGCGGCTGCTGTTGAATGTCTGAGAATTCCCACGAGTGCACTTTACGTGCTGCCTTTTGAGTCGCAATTGCTTCTGCTAAAAATACAAGACACATACGCTTTTGATAGTACGCACATTCACTGAACTTTAAGCTGCCTGATTTTGAGTGATTTTCGATTGTAAAAGCTCCTTAGCATTCTACTACTCCACTGCCACTTACATACATATTAAGCAGAGCATTTCCGGTGCACTGTTTACGTGATACAAACAATTTCCGCAGCTAAATCAACTCAGCAGCAGCAGCAGAAGCAGCTGGCAGTATGTAATGCCTGCTTCGGGGCTATTTATGGCCAACGACTTCGCATTGATCCAACGGAAATTTATTGATGAATTTCATTTCATTTCATTTGATTTCGTTTGGTTAACGCGCACCTCTCGAAATTGCTTTATTTTCAGCTGCGTCGCTTTTTCTCAATTTGCTGAAAAACCAGTGCGGCTGCTGGAATTCAATTTGCCAACTTTACCGTGTTGTTTGTTTGTTTGCTTTTCATTCGTCAGCGGTGCTAGTAGTAAAGCAGCCAACGATGGCAACGTTACTGGCATCTAAAGTGGTTGCGATTAGTTTGCTAATGTTGTAATTTCATCATTGGCCACCGTCTCTCGGCGCTTAGCTAAACATCATCAGGTACTTGACACTGCCTGGAGACCAGCCATTTCAGCCACTGACCAACTCATCGACTCAACTACTATCCCATCCCCACTATCCCACTCCTACTCCTACTGCCACTCCCCACCTGGGGCTCAAGTTTTGTTTGGAGTTGTGTTCGCTGGACCCTCAACTTTCGTCGATTCATTGATGTGAGTGGCTTTTTATTTGCGAGAAAATGCCGAATATATTTTTTTCGACTCTACTTATTTGCAACGTTTCTTATGTACCGTTATACAATTTGTTGTGCGTTGGAATTTTTCATATTGAAAAGGAAATGAACTCATAAAAAGTAATTTGGCCAGAATGCTTTGGCCGACTTAGTTACTTGATTTGCAGTTGCGAATAAAGTTTCGCTTTATTAATTTCGATGTTGAATGCTGTTGTTGCTGTGGTTGTTGTTGTTATTATTGTTATTCATTTTGTTGCTTTTGCTGGCCACTTAAAAACTTGCCTGCTCCGAAGTTTGCAATAAAGCTTAAAAGTTGTGCGAAACGCAAAACAAAATAGCATTTTATGTTGCGGTCTTTTTTTAATGGCAATTTTAATATCCTACAAATTTCCTAATTATTGGGGTATATTTGCATATGCTTAAATTCAAGCCTACAGTCTTTATCTATATTTTTTGCAGTACATATAAAATGTTTTTAATATTTGCTTGCTTTTTGTTTATTTTACAGGGTATTGTTGGGGCTGTGTCTTACCACTTGACTTTTGTGGCAAATTTCAATTGATTTCATTCGAATTTAATTTGCGTTGCGAATATTCTGCTGCTGATTGACATTTTGAGTTAAATTGTTTTTGACTTTGATCTGAGTTGGCTTTTTGTCACATTAGTTTGAACTGACACGTGCTAGACATGGCTTATAATGCTCACAGGCTAACAGTTAGCCGCAAGCGAAATACACACCCTCAAAATACACACTCACACACACTATCACACTTGTCGCCCACAGCGCTTTCAATCGAGTTTCGCCATTTTGTATCTAATTCCAACATTTAATTAGTTTTTGAGTGTTGTATTGCTAACTGATACAAGATCGCATTTCCTTTTATTTTATATGTATTTGTAGTTTCTCATTTTACAACCAGACACACATACACACACAGATACAGCTATTTAAGCGAATTGATGGTTAAAACTTGGCAAAAGTTGATTGTTTTTCTGAGCTGACTTTCACAGGGCTCCGTGCGGCTCGTCAGCAAATTGTAAAGATAATTAAATTTATTTACGTTCGCCTTATTTAATTGCCGCAGCAGCAGCTGCAACACTGGCTGCAAAAATCACTGTAGCATAACCTGAGGCGTCCGCTTTCAAAAATGGCTGCCACGGCACAAAGCACAAGAGAGAAACGCTGCAGGACACGGCTTCCTCCCACCCCCCAGCAATCTCGTCGCGAAATGAGTGCGCAAAGTGAAAGCAAATAAATGAATAACAAATAGTACAAATAAATAAACAAATGCAAACTGAAATAGAAATTTTCCCCCGTCAGCCAAAAGTGAAAAGCATTTTAGCTGCAACAGAAATTCTACACAAATGCTGGACATTTTCCTAAGCAAGACTTGTTTTCTTCGTTATGAGTTTCGCTGTTGCTGTTGTTGTTGCTTTTACTGCTGCTATTGTCGTTTCTGTTGCTTCGTTAGTGTTATTTATTTACATCAAGTCCTTCACTCGTATTGATATCGAAATAGCGCAAAGTACGTTCGACAGCAAAAAGCAGTTAAGTCATTGCAATAGAGTTGCATGGGGTTGCAAAGTGCACTGCCCATTGTGCAATAAGCTCATTAAAGGCCACTAAATGTATTTTCCTACCCCCCCCCCCCCCCCCAAAATGACCTGCTTTGATTATAGATACTTCAATCAGAATGGCGAATAGAAATGCAAAACTTTTCATAGTTGAAGTTGTTTGTGAAATGGCTTTAGTTTGTAAAGAATAGAGCTGAATGGGTTCCTGGAGCAACTAGCTTGTCCAATAAAGAACTACAATTATTTAAGAAAACTTAAAATATGTTCGATTAATTTATTCCCAGCACTGCTCATTGCAGCGTGTTTTAGTTTATTGCATTTGTAGTTTCTCTTTCGAAAATGACTTGTGTTTTTCTCACTTGTCGCTGCATCAAGGTTACAGCTCCGCTCCTGAGTCTGTACAAATATTTATATTTATGCCATGTCATCGCATTTTGTTATTGTTGTTATTGTAGTTGCTGCAGTTTTTCATTTGATACTTCGCATAAGTTAGGAAATTTTCGAAAAATGTCACTTCCACTTGGCACTCGATGTTCTTGTTATTGTTGTTGTTGTGCGAAATAAATTCGATTCTCTTGTTTTTACCATTCGCCACAATGGGAACGCTCGTTTCGGTTATCCCCTCTTACCCCCTGATACCACCCTCTTTTCGTTCTGTCTGACTATTTTTCATGCGGATTCAATGAACCATAAATTTCAAAGTGCCGCGACTGCCAGACACGACGGCGTCGCTGAGCTACAACAACAATTACAGCAGCAGCAACAACAGCACCAACATCAATAACAACAACTAGAACATGTTTAAAGTTATGCGTAGAGTTGGCCGAAAGCTGATGTTCATATCATGGCCAAAACTGTTTACTCACCTCTCAGGCTTGGGGATGGCCAAACGCTTCAAACAAAAAAAACAATCCTCTAATTGTGCTGCAGCTGCAACCATGGTTAACCAATACACACATACAAACCGATATTCATATAAGCCTGCTCCTAGGCAACACTTTAGAAGCGCAATAAAAAGAAATGCCTCAACAAAAACTATCATTGAATACCTCATTGTTTTTGCACAGGCAGTGAGAGAATGAGATAGATACAGATGGAGGGAGAGAGAGAGAGAAAGAGAGAGAAAGCGAGTGCGGCAAGGACAGGAAAAACATTTTAGTCGATGATATGTCTCTCTCTTATCTAGCAAACAATTTTATGCTTCCGCCTGAGCGACAAACAATGGAGCGTAAATATCCGAAAAGCGGCGCAACAGCAACAATAGATATAAGAAATAATAGTTTGTTTTCGAGCGACGAATATTAAATACTCTTTCATAATAAATAAATATGAAATGTTGGATTTTTAAAAATTTAATTATTTATAAATAAGTATTATATTGTAAGCCGATACTGTCAATGCCTAAAAAATCATGTTCAAAGAGTTTGACCTTGTGACTATATTGTGCTGATTCAACTGATCAAAATATATATATCGGACTTTACTTCTACAGAATATGACAATCTGGCAATGCCATTTTGTAAGAGTATTGAAAAGAGTGGAAAATGCCAGGCAAACTTAGTAAATGTGCAAATGAATGAATGAATGAGTAAATGAGTGAATGAGTGAATGAATGAATGACTGAATGAGCGAATGAGTGTACGAGTATGAGTGAATGAGTAAGTGGGTGAGCCCTGATGCATGTCCGGTGCAAATAAGCAGGCAAAGAGCCTAAAGCTGTGGGCATTGTTAGGCGATAGAGACGGCATAGAAACATTATAAAGGCTCGAGCAGCAAAGAGGATAATAGCAACAACAACAACAACAAGACAAACAAACAGCAGCAGCAGCTACAACAACATCAGAGTAAACGAGTAGTTGATAAGATTTGTCTACAACATTTATTGTCCTTTGGTTTTCCACTTTGCTTGGCTCGTTTCAGTTTGGTAAAATGCTTTTTTGCACAATTGTCATCATGACCCTCACACACTCAAGCACACACACACTCTCATACGCACAAACTTACACATGATTGTGAAGGTGTTAGTCGGAGCTGTTTTGCATACTTTGCGGCGCTTTGGCATTGGCCAAATATTTGTTCTTGTTTTTTAGGTGCTGGCCAAAGCAACCAAATAAGCGATAAATAAATACAATTTGCTTGCTCCTTGTATTTGCATTTAAGATTAAGCAGATAGAACACGCAGCTGGCCCCTCTTTCAAACAAAATAATAAAAACAATCCAAATGAACATTCGTTACGTAACTAGTAGTGAAATATTATGCAAACGCATCGTTTTTATGCTCGTGTCGAATTTTTAAAGTCGCATAAATTCGTAGCGGAAATCGTTGGAGGGGTTGCTTCAGTGCGTCCTTAAGCGCTCTCTAATTTGCTTTAACAGCAGACATGTGTTCAGGGCTTTGTCTTTGTGCGTGCCAACTGGAAATCCAAATCCAGCTGAGCGCGATGAGAATGCCAAGCAGGATGCTGGATGCAGCATGAAAAGCCTGACGATGACGACGCGATGACGATGCGATGAGTATCCCGACCAGACCGACCAAACCAGACCTGGAAACAGTAGGCTGGCTTTTAATTAATTTCAATGTGCCGCGGCTGCATTTGCTTTGAGCCTGCCTGTGTAACCCCATCCAACCCCTCACCACCCCAGCTTCACCATGTCCTGCAGCTGTTTGTCATGTGTGGAGAGTATATTAAGCGATGAAAGCTTGAGCAACTGTTGCCAACTCTATGCATTTTTTGCGGCCTACAACTTGGTTTGCCATGTGCAGCCAAGAGCACCTGATATTGCCACCACCCAGCCCTCCCCTCTCATACTTGCTTTCAGTAACAGTGGTAGCAAATGTAAACTTTTAAAAACCTAAGGAGAAAGTTTCAAAACGTTAAAAGCTGGCAAATATTTCATTGTGATATATGCAAAATTTTATTAATGTTAATATAAGTCAAAAAATGCTTGTAAAGTGCCCAAACACTGTAAAATGCATTGAAAATACCTTTCCAAGATTTCAAACTGCCATAACTTTGCCAAATCTGAACCGATTTTGAATCCTGAGGCTATTTTGGTCAATTCTCGACCTCTTATTTAATTCTACATTTAAAATTTATGCATTTTTCAAAAATAAAAATTTTGCTATTTTTTTGCCAAAAAATCATAAGGGGGGACCCTTACCAATTAAATTTTTTCAAAATATAGAATTTTGAAATTTTATTTTTAATCGATTGTGTATGTCACAATTAATATAAAAAACTATAAGAAAAGTTGTTTTTGGGTAGTTCATTTTTCTGTCAAAAATCACGCTAAAATTGACAAAAAAATTTTCTTGTAAAGTGCCGAAACAATAAAAAGTTCCTTATAAATGACCTCCTTGGCCTTTAAACTGCCATAACTTTGCCAAAACTGAGTCGATTTTCAATCCTGAGGCCATTTTGGTCAATTCTTGACCTCTACTTTAATTCTACATTTAAAATTTATGCATTTTTCAAAAATAAAAATTTTGCTATTTTTTTGCGAAAAAATCATAAGGGGGGACCCTTACAAATTTAATTTTTTCAAAAAATAGAATCTTGAAATTTTATTTTTAATCGATTGTGGATGTCACAATTAGTATAAAAAACTATAAGAAAAGTTGTTTTTGGGTAGTTCATTTTTCTGTCAAAAATCACGCCAAAATTGACAAAAAAATTGTCTTGTAAAGTGCCGAAACAATAAAAAGTTCCTTATAAATGACCGCCTTAGCCTTCAAACTGCCATAACTTTGCCAAAACTGAACCGATTTTCAATCCTGAAACAATTTTGGTCAATTCTTAACTTCTACTTTAATTCTACATTGAAGGTTTATGCATTTTTCATACAAATTTTGATATATTTTTGCGAAAAAAGCATAAGGGGGGATCTTTACTGTCAAAAATTACGCCAAAAATGGAAAAAAAAAACAATGGCTTGTAAAGACACTGAAAGTGCCTTGAAAGTACCTTTACTAGACTTCAAACTCCCATAACTTTGCCAAAGCTGAACCAAAATTAAAGCATTTGTGATCATGGTTTGATTTCTTTAATAATTATGCATTTGAAAAATCCATTTTATTTTCGGATTTTATTCTTTAAAAATACATCCAAATGTCAAATATGCTACTTTTAAAACGCCAAAGGACATCTAATAAATAACTCAGCGCGAGGTCTTTCAATTTGTAATGAAATGCATTTGGTGCCACGGTGCAGGCATAGCCAGAGCCAACAAGACACAATGTTGCAGTGGTAAACTGGGACCGTAGCCGTCAACTTTTACAACGCTTACCAAACATGAGCCATGTCGAGCATATTGTTAACTTTTTGCCTTCATCTCATCTGGGCAACTTTGCTGCTTATTTACATATTTATAGCTTGCAACGGGGGTGGTGTGCGGTATTTACCTTTTGTTTTTGCAGTTTTGGCTTCCATAATATTCTACCGATTTCCAGGCCAGGCATCGTCATTGAGTCTCCCAGACTTGCAGCCTAGCAAAAACTTGGTAGCTCAGACTGCGGCCAAGTTGAATGCAAATCGCAGGCATTGTGCAAATTTTGTGTGCTGCAACAACTTAAACTTTGCCGCCCGTCCCAAAGTGTTTGACTTGTGAGCGCTGGCATATTGTCTTACCTTGCCTTGTACTTATTTTATTTTATTTCCAGCACTACATTTTGTTTGCATTCGAGGCTGAGCAACTTCGCACAGCTGGTGCTCGGGTTTGCTTGCTTTCCAGTTGAGCTGGTCGCCGCAAAACTTGAAGCGAATCAATTGCCAATCGGTGGGTGTGGGTGGGGGGGTGGTAGCGCTTCGGCCATCATTTTAAATGCTCGCACGGGCTCATGTGGCGTATGCGCAATATGTTGCAAGCCTTTTGCTCTGTGACGCTAGCAATTCATTTTCACTTTAACACATACAAGCACACCGAACAATAGCTCAACCAGCGACACCCACTCGGCGCTTCTCACACGTTCATGCATATAGAAAGGCTGCATTAAATACTGCCAGCTAATGGTATGGAGAGGGGTGGCGAGGGGGCGATGCAGCGCGCGTTGACAACGCCAATACAGGTGCGCACAATGCAAACGAGTGACATGCAAATGCTTTCAACAACAATTGCAATTCATGCAGCCCATTCTCTCACACACATACAGACACATACATGTATATTTACACACACATACACATACAGGCAGACTTGGCCCGCTTCACATTTCGTTTCATTTTTGAACGTCGATTTTCGAGCTTTCGTTTCTTCCAATTTTTTTTTTGCGTTTTTCGCTTGTTGTGTTGCGGTTTGGCTTTTTTCATGGTATGGGTGTGTGTATGTGGAGCATTTAGCATGTTCGCCTGCACACATACACACACACACACACACACACACACACACACACAAAGCTTACATATCACTGACCAAAGATGCCCTTAAATGTGACGACAGCTTCTGCTTCTGTTTTTGGGCTTCTGCAAATACCCTGTAGCATTAAAGCAAAAGGGAATGTAGCCTATTAATACTGTACTTTTATTGTGTTATATTAAAATATATCCTGTTGAAATCTTCTTAAAAGGCAGTACTCTTTGCTACACTCAAAATATTTTACAGTTCACTTTTACTATTGTAATGCTACGTCGTATCTTATACCCAAATAATCTAACTTTCATCAAAATGCTGGTTCCTGCCGGTTAGCAAACTGTTTTTGTTTACGCCAGAGATGGCCACAGCAATGCCAGCTCATGTTGATGCTGATGCTGCAATTTGTAGCTACTGCTGCCTTTTCAGTTGCTGCTGCTGCTGCTGCTGCTGGTGCGACTCCTGCTTCTCTACTCACTTATGTATTCACACTCAAATATGCAATGCGCCACAAAATTGCAATTTCCACTAAGATTGATGAAAAACGCTAGCGTCGAAAGCTACGCCCACACAACACACGCACACTGACACCAACACACACAGACACACAGAGCGTGTGGCAGCAACCATTGGTGCCACCACATGCAGCATCAGATGCCAGCAAATCATGTCATCAATTGAATTTCAAGCGATTATTTTTGCACGTTTCACAAATCGCAGCACAAATATGCATGGGTGTGCGTGTCAATATATGTGTGTGTGTTGTGTGTGTGTGTGTGTGTGTGTGTGTGTGTGTGTTGGTAAGGCTGGGCTCACGACATTGCGAAGCTCACAATACGTTTCGATTACGCATTCAAATCAAATTGATGATTCTTGTTGTTGCCGCAGCAGCGGCAGTAAAAATATGAAGACATCCCCGCCCCTTCGGACACCCCCTTCGCTTCGGGCGCTCGCTTTGGCACTGTAATCCCGCAGAGTGCATTCAGGCAAAATTCACGAACCTTGGTTCCGCTCGAAAGAGCTGGTTTGGTTGGTGGTGGGGGCTTTTTCAAAATTGTTGCCTGCCTCTCAAGATTGCTGCATATTTCATAAGTCAATTTAATGCATTGCCAAAGGCTTGCCTTATGCATATTTTTGGCAAGCAGCCTATTCTCGACTTATAAACTAAAGCCGGAATGCGGCCTGTGCATTTATAATATGGTATGTATAAAATTATGTATATATATACTTTTTATAGTCATGCATTTCTAAGCTGCTTGCAATTTGCTCTTATTAAAACTGGCATATCAATTTGTTCAAAGCACCCACACGTGAAATATAATATATAATATTTAATGAATATTCGTATTTGTTGTATAAATATACATATTTATGTTCAACGTTCAACAAGATATCTTTACCCTGTGCAACTCAACGAACAAAGCCAAAGTTTTATGCAATTTAATTGCATTTAGATAAGATGCTTGTATTATCTTACCCCCCTCGCCTCTGGGTATTGGGTATTGTTTGCGTATTTCAATTAGACTGCTGTTGCTTTTGCTGCTGACGCTGTTTTGTGTGGCTTAAATGCAAAGCAAGTAATTGAAAATTATAGCATGACCCTCAGGCCATAAATTCCAGCAGCAGCAACATCAGGTAGTTTACAGCATTATGTTACCATTTTGGCCATACATAATTAGAGCATTCAATTACAACTTCATAATTCGCAAGCGGCGCCTTTGTTGCTTGCCAATCGACTATGCAGATATGCTCTGTGTTTGTGTGTGTGTGTGTGTGAGTGCATATATATTCCTTGTAATTAGCTGGACGTCTGGTGTTGCAATCAGCGTACCGTCGATGTCCCAAGTGCCACGCTCAGCACATGTATCTTGTTTAAATGGCCATTGTGCTGGGAACACGTGTATTTAACGCAACTAACGTCCATTGTCAAATTGTTAACACTGAATATCATTGTAAAATTGTGCTTGAATAATTAGTAACAGAATGCTGCACTTAAGCAGATTAATTTCACTTACAAGCTTACAACAATTAACTTGGTCTACTTAAGGGCATCTTGAGATACTTTCAATTACTTAAAGTAAAATAATACCTCATTGCTTAGCCAAATAAATATATTTTGACAGCTGTTGATGAGTGGCAAATAAATGGAATTTATTATTGCCAAACTGATTTCGCCAGTCGATATAAATTGTTGTTGATGCTATTGACAGATGCCGATTGAAATTCAAATTCAATTGTTTGACAGCTTAAATAAATATTTGCTGCTTTCAAGCATTTTTTCTTAACCTTTTTCTTACTGAGTTTTAATGTCGTTTTAAATATTTAAACAAATATAAATACCTTTTGAATAGCGCATTTATATTTATTTATAAGCAGCACTAAATTCAGCACATGCAGCTCTTAACAAATGTTCTCAACATTTTCCAAAAGAAACAATTATAAATACCTATTGAAAAGTGTATGTTTATTTGCTGCAAGCTCTAACGGCTTAAAACTAGTTTAAGTTTTTGAGCAATAAATGTTTATGTTGCTTCACTCTTTATGCTTATTTACTGGCTACAAATAAGAGCAGGGTCGTGTCCTGGCGGCCATTTCCATAAAATATGCAGCTAATTAGGTGCAAGTTACTTAAGCTCACTGGCACACAATGACAGGCAACAACAGAAGAACAGAACAACGACACAACCAAGTCTGTCAGTCCCCTAATACAATATAATTACTGTAAAAATCAGAGCCAACGAGCGCCATAAGGGTGTGCATGTCTTGGCAAAGGACGAAGAGAGAGAGAGAGAGGGAGGGAGGGCCAGAAAGGGGTGTAGAGACCCCGGCAATAGTGCGTAAATCTTGACGCCTTCAAGCAGGCTCCATGCCCAATCGACAATGACATTTTGTCATCATGATTGTGTTCCTGTTGCCAACGCGTGGCAACTGGTAAACAAGTTGCAGTGGAAAATGCTCGACTGAGAGTTACCCTGTAGATACTAAAATACCTTTTAAACACGCTTAAATACTCTAATTGCAGAATGCAATTATTGAAAGTTTTGAAATATTTATATTTACCATGAGCAATTAAATTGAGACATGCAATTACAATTTTCAAAAGTAATAATTGATTTTATGTGTTCATTTAAATATTTGTAAAGAATAACCAAAACTACGCTTGAAACGTTTGCTTTGTGTACTGCAAATAAAAGCAGAAACAAACAGAAAACAAGCAAATATATTTGCCAAAGTTGAGAACGTTTTGGGCTAAATAAGTTCAACAATAACTGCAAACTGCAAACTGCAAAAATAGCAAAGCAACACAAAAAAAAAAACAAAAAAACTCCATAAATACATTTCTGTTTTGCAATTAAATAATATAAATAACTTAAACTGCAAACACACGCAGTATTTCAACTTGAAAATTAAATGCAAAAGTTGAGCCACAAAAATTATGAAGCAAAACAAAAACAATGTACTTACTTGAGGTTACTAACTTTCATAATTAATCAGTGCAGTAAAATATTTGGAATAGTTTACATGAATCAAGTGCCCTTATATGGAGTAAACTAATTCAAGTGTATACTTTTTTCGCAATAGAAGAAGGTATTTTAATTTACCAGAAATTTGCAACTATTTTTAATTTTTTTGTAATTATTATCTATTCTGATAAGTGCATATTGGTCTGTGATAAGAACTTAGCTTACGCTTCTTATATGGTTCCATTATATCTAAGATATCTTAACCCACTATCTTATCATATCCAATACCGCAATCAATTGTTTTGCTACAGGGTATAGAGTTGAGGGGGAGTTGGTGTGGCGTGTGGCAAGTTACCACGACAATGGCAAGAACATTGAGGTTGATTCGCTCTGTGCAGGCAATTACAGAAATTAGCTTTCGTTTTTAATTTATTATCGCCATTGTGCGTGCTTCTAATGGGGCGACAAGCGACAGTTTGCCTCCCCCCTCCCCCGCCTTGCTGATGCTGTTGGTAAGACAAATGTCTGGGTTGCTGTCTCCTCAAATTAATGTGCACATTACTTACGTTTTAACTGAAGTTAAACGGGGGGTGCGAGGGGTTTGGCCCATTAAAATTGCAGCATTTCGTTTGAGGGCTTCATGCATTTTAAAGTTTGGCAACACTGGTTTTTTTTTTTGGCCGCCTGCACCCATATGGCATTGTTCAATGAAGTGTGCATACTCTTAAACATTTATGATGATTTATAAGCGCACACACACATGCAAAAAGTTTGCACTGTGCACACACACAAAGGCATACAAAAAAAAAAAAAAACAAATATTAAAAGTTATGCGGCCTTGTGGGCAAAGTAGCCGAACACGGTGTACTGGCCAAAGATTTATTTACTGAGCATGCAAATTGCAACATAATTGAAACAAAATGTGTGCCCAAATAAAATAAAAAGCGTGTGGAAAAAAGTGTTGCCTACCTTTTGGGGCCAACGGCTTGCCAAAGCTGTCAAGTTATTTATTAATGTGCCGTGGTAAAAAACAATTAATAAAGAGCGCTTAGCTGGGAATGTTGGTTATGAAGGGCGGAGGGGGGCGTGGTCGCGTTGCTCAAAGCTTTTTGGAATCGTATTTTTGTTGTCTCTCTATTTTTTGGTCGGGGCCACAGTTGATGATGTTCCAGCTGTTGGCGGCAACAATTTATAAAAGGCGCTTTGCTAGGTGTGTTTTTAGCTGCTGCATGTTTGCTGATGCATTTGCTGCAAACCGTAAACTGCGCATTAGTGTGATTGCATAACATTTGCAAACATCCACACATATGCACACACACACACACACACACACACACATAGCAGCACATGCGAGCAGCTCGTAAGCAACCCAAAAAAGCCCTAAGCCAAAAGCGAACCGAAACCAAAATCCTTATGTAGTGCTGCTGCTGCGGCTACGTGCTGTATCCTGCTGCATCCTGCGCAGCACTTGGGCTACCATCCCTAAAAAGTTTGCACAGCATAGCACAGCACCCACAAATTTAGCAGCAAACCGGCTCAGAGTCGTTGATAATTTAAGTCGGAAATTTCAGGGAAACTGCACTCACGTAATGCTAAAAACAAGAGATATTTGCACACACACACACACAACGTTACATAAGCACCAGTAAACTGCAATTACAACAAGTGCAATATAACAAACAACAAAAACAACAAAAACAACAACAACATAAACGACAACTGTAATCAAAGCTAAGAAAAAAAGGGGGCGAAAATTGTTGAGAAAAACTGTGTGGAATGCAATTATGGCCCCAAGACAATAAGGCTAGATGGCTGCTAGACTTGCAGCCCCGACCCATGAAGCAAATAGAGGCACACACACACTAACACACAGCTAGCCGTAGCAGGTTACACACTGCCAGAGCCATATGCAAAGTTTGCTTGGCTGTCAAACAAACCGAAAATGAAATCATTGTCAATTCATAAAACCCGACAAAAATGTTACAAATTGCATTTACATATGCTGCATCAGCAACACACACACACACACACACACACACCCACACCCACACCGACTCACACACATATGCTTTAAGTGTGATAGCTGCAGTTGGCCATTACGTTGGCCATTATGCTTCATTTGTAGCTGCACCGCTTGACACACATACACGCTGGAACAGGGGGCGTGGCAGCAGCAAAGTGAAGGTACCGGCTTGAGGCTTAGCCCCAGTAGCCATGTCGTTTATTTAAGATGACAACAACAGCAGCGCCAGCAGCAGCAGCAGCAGCAGCAACTGACGCCCCAATGGGCAATGCTCAATTCTGTTGCGGTCAAGTGTGCAAACATATTGCACTCAATGTACACTGAAACTAAAATTTAACAAAAGCTGGTACTCAAATCTGTCGAACCAGAAACCCTTTGAAAATATTTGATAAAATACTAATTTTTACTTGTTGTCTTCTTTTTTAAAGAATCCTTTATTAATCATGCTTGAAATGCAACCAAATGTAGTATTGAAAACATACTTCATCCGTGCAATTTTTCTCTGTGTACACATGCGAGTTTGTATTTGTGTCTGTATCACCCTCGTTGACCTTGTTTTTACGCTCTCGAACGTAATTGACATATATTAATTGGAAAACAATAATTTTCGTCTCTGGCAGCTGCCAAAGTTGTTGTTGCCGTTGCTGTAGCAATGGCACTTTTGGTTGCCTGCCACGCTGACCAAAAGTGGCAAGCTTGGCTTGTTGCTTGTATGATTTATGAGTCTGCAAGTGCTGGGGCAGCTTACTTATGCGGGCTGCGATTAAAAGCCGTCAACAGCGCGCTGAAAACTTTTACCAGCTGCGCTCCCGCTACCCATTAAAACCTGTCAAATTTTAATGTTCTACATGGCAGGCTCAAAGTGCCAGCGCAAACCAACAACAACAACCACAACAGCATAATCAGCAGCCTGTTCGTGGCACCTGTCAAATGGACAGACATATAGACAGACAGACAGACGGCACTCTATCTTTAGCCGCGCCCCATAAACAAGCAGGAGACTTTAAAACTACTGGTCGCGGGTTCTTGCTGGCTATAAAGAATATGTTACGGGGCGTATGTGTAACGGAATCCGAACACGCGATAAATTCATTAAAGAGCTCGCATAGCAAACTGAAATCTGGCTGACATGTCTCGCGGGCAACGTAAAATACCGGAGTGCTCGCACACACACACACGCACACACACAGAGAGATGTGGGCACACGAAAAAGCATTGCATACTTTCGGGCACGTTTATAGATTAACACATTTTTACTGCTGAATGTACTAATAAGGCAAGCATTTCCACTTTGAGTTGCCCCCAGGAGGGATATACCGTCACACACAGCAGCAGCGGGCAATGCCAGCAGCAGCAGCATTAACTCGCTATCTCATTTACACAAACACACACACACACAGACACGAGGGCTGTGTACTTTCAAAATTTATAACGCCAGCAAACAATAAGGACTCGTCGCAGCGGCAGCAGCCAACTGTGCTTGCCAGGTGTAGAAGAATGTTAACAAGAGCAAACAACGCGAAAATATTTCATACACTGCACAGCCGAAAATCCTTACCCCTAACCCTGCGCCCGCCTTCGCCCAGGCAGCCAGCCAGCCAGTTAAATGGCAAACCTTGAGGGAATTTTGGCACTCGTGCCTGCTCCTGCTACTACTGTTGCTCTGTTGCTGTTGCTGTTTCGTTGTTGTGATTTCCAAGTCTGGCCATCGAACGCTGGGAATGTACACACACGAATATACACACGGCTGTCTGTCTGTCCAGGCAGGTGGTTACGTGCCTGGCACACGCTACGAGATCGCGGCAGCTGCTCCAGCTCCAGCTCCTGCTGGCTGCAGCTGTTGCCCTTCAGCGACTTGGCGTCCAGCTGCTCGTATCTGACTCGACAGACGGGCACGAAAATTACAAAAATTACAAAAATTACCACTGCATTGTGCACTTTTTATTTGTATATGCTTTAGCTTTGCTATTGGTTTCAGTCGCTCCTCGTGTCTTCTTTTGATTAAATTACTGTTTAAATATTATCACTGCTTGTTGCTTTAACTTGCCACCTTCCCTCCCTCTGCCACAGATATCGCGGCTAAAAGTTTCTGCACATGTGCATGCGGTAAATATATTTCGAGTGCATTCAGACACGTATTTCGACGGCTGTAAATCAGCTGCAGGCTAAAAACAAACACCGATAAAGAGCGAAACTAGTATAACCACAAAAGTTTATTTTCTTTTGCTGAAATTAGTTTGCAAAGCTTAAATAATAAAATATAAATACCTTATTATATAACAACTGCAAATATTTAAAATTTAACGTATTTAAAGTATTTTATGCTGATTAAATCTGCTTTTACAGGTTAATTATGTTGTTCATTAGTTTGATTATATATTGACAAATTAATTTGTTTAAAGGTAAATACAAAGCGAAAAATTGATAAATGATTTGCCTTAAGGTTCGTAATTCAATTTAATAAATAATGATGTTTGTATTGTATGCAAATAAAGTGATTAAATTTTTGTAATGGTAGGTTTGCTCTGAAATCCCAGATCCTGTCAGAAATCACAATGATGTCTCATAGGAGTTTCAGGAATACACGTTGAACAAGTCCTGAAGTTTATCGATGTCTCTCAAAGAAACTCCGTTTAAGATCTTATCTTTGAACATTGATAGAATAATCTTTAAATCTAGTTGCTTACTACTAAAATCTAGAGAGCATCATAAATTATTTGCAGCCATTAGGTTTTACGAAATTTGCAAATCATTCTCGCCTAAAAGCATGCAATAAAATGTTAATAACCGCCATTTCGTTGCCGCACACAAAACAAATAAATAAAGAAATAAATAAAAAATAACAAAAAAAAAGGAGCAGATTGTGCAAAACTATAAATTGAAATTTCAAGCAATAAAATATTTCGCTCGGCAGCTCAGCAAAAAAGCGTTTATTAATGCATAGATGCACGCATAAAAATCGCAATTTAATTCAATCGATTTGTATTCGCAGCGCTGGATTTTGGATGGCGCTGGAATACAAATTGCGAATTGCATGCGCTGCCAACTTAAGTTAACGGCAACAAATGAGTGCTGAGCGAGTCCTGAGAGCTGGAGCCGGATTCTCTGATGAATTTCCTCAATTCAAAACGTGACTGACGCAATGATTGTACACGTTCCAGCTACTCCTTCGATGACTTGGAGTAGGACCCATAACTAAGTGCCACTATGTAAGTGAATAGCAGGCGCAAAGACAGACGACAAAGATATCTATATGTGTGTGTGTGTGGGTGTGTATATATAAAACTCATTCACTTATACAATCGCATGAGCTAAACACACGAGTAGTTGGCACTTTTAAGTAATTTGCTGTATTCGAACTCAATTCGAAATGCGACCATCAAATCGAATAGCCACTCAATCAAAGAGGAGTACCAACTGAAGCAGCTGACTTGGCACTAGACAAGTGCAGGGTATAAGGGTTGGGGTGTGTGGGGATATAGGCACTTGGGTCAAGTTTCGTCAAGCAGCACGCGCACGGCAAACATTTTTGTATGTGTAGACAGCGACAGTCTTTTAAATAAGTCACCGCGACAACTTGCATATAGAACAGGACATGGATTAAATAAAATTGCCAAGTCAATGGTGTCTGACTGTGGTATGGTATATCCTGTAAAATGGTTAAAGAAGAGCAACATCTATGTATGTAACAGACAGAAGAATGCATCTCCCAATATACATTCTTGATCAAGTAAACATCGATTATATATTTGCGAATTGTATACGACAAGACAAACAGTCTAAGGAACTGGCTGCCTGACTGTTACAACCATTTTGATCAGTTTGAATAAACCTTTTCTTAACAATTGTACAACTACAGGGTATGCTGAACCCAAAGCCAAACAACTGCTGTAGCTGAGCAGCTCTTAAAGTGCAAGTCAGACACATCAGTGTTGGTTGCACGTTCTGTGGATCTGCCAGCCAATTCGTGACGGCCAGAGTGAGGCTTTTGCTAAGCCATTACACGCTTCGTGTCGCGTCAGAAAACAACAAAATAATAACAATTTTTTTTTATTTCAAACTCCATTTGAAGCAGACATCAAATCGTTGACGCGAAATGCGCGACATGTGCGAAATTGTTGGCTGTGTTTGTGCGACAGCAACTCAACATTGGCATTGCTGGCACATCGATTTTATTTTTAGTTGTCCTGTTTGCTGGTTGTAGAGGCAGGCTTAGCTTTTGAAACGGCCGGTGCAGCCATTTGGCATATTGTAAATTATTTAAAAATGATTTATTGTAAGTTTGTTTACACTTTTGCCATGCGGTTGCATTGTGGCAGCAGCAGCAGCTGTGCTTCGCTGTAAATATTTCATAGTCCGCTCAGCTCAGCTTGCAGGCGCAAAAAACCAGAGCACAAATCTATTGTGTTTTCATTTGAATTTAATATTTTATATTGCTGAGCTGGCCACAGCAGCTGCAGCAGCAAACAAGACGAACAGGAGCAGCTATCAGATGCCCTACAGTCAAAATAGTCGAATGAAAGAATTGACTGAAATGCTCATGTGTATACTCTGGGCTGCCTTTTCAAATGTGAGGTATAAGACGGGTAAAGCTGTAGCACAAATTGCAATCGCAATCGCAATCGAGTTTGCCTTTTGCGGTTTGCAGCAACTGTAAACATATATATATGTGTGTGTATGTGAGATGGTTTCTGAGTGTTGTGATATGTCACTTGCATGGCGTGCAATTAAAAGTTGCAACTATAAATACCTATATTGCGGTTATCTACTGTTTGCAATCGAGATGTTGTTGCTGTGATTGATTAAGTTTAATAAATAATGCAAGACCACACGACACCTGGCAATCAAATAACAAAGTGAAACGAAGACAACTTCCAAATCGATTGCCTTATTTCGGGACAAACCGATAAACATCAATTGTCACACGAAATGGGCAAAAGGGACCCTAACTAGAATTTATGACCAGAAGCGTTGCAAATTCTAAAGCACTGTCACAACTATAAATTCCAAATAGTACATTAGGCGTGGCAGGCAGGCAGGCATTTCGAAGGACAAGGCGCCAGGACCCAAATTATTAACACACGCAATTAAAATACGACAGCATTGACAAAAATCCCAGTGCCGAGTGACATTCGAAAGCATCGAGTTTGACCCTTTTTCAAGCCATTGAATTGATTTCTGGCTGCCTAACACATTGACACAGTCAAAGAGGAAAATAAGACACAGAGAGAGAGAGAGAGAGAGAGCGGAAAATGTGAGCCGGAAAATGACAGCAGGTTGAGTGTAACGACTGCTTTCTTGCCATTAGGAGGCCAATAGGGATTACAGTTTGTGATTGGAAAATCTATGATGATCATTAATAAAAACAAGAGGACATTGTCGCACAATAACAAACAGCTAAGGACGATCTCTAATCAGGACCATAACGTTTGGCCAATCCTGTATGCTTGTAGCTTTCTTTACTTGTATGTATGTATGCAACTCATGCATTATACGCACCACTTTAGACCTTGTAAATATTATTTTAATATCTTGCCAAGCAGCTCCCCCACACACACACGCTTACATTCTGTTGGCTGGTTTCTTGCTGTTTCAAACTTTGTGCAACAAACAATGCTTCATTATAAGCTTCAGCGCCGAGGCCAGAGGTGATAAGCCTTGCCAGCTTTAGGCAAGGCAACCAGTCAGTATCAGGCAAGCCAAACTTCTTGTACATAGTAAACTTCATTTTATACTTTTAGCTTTCACTGCCTCGCACAACACTTACTTACACACACACACATATCACTTGCTTATACTTTGTATGAAATTTTAGGAATATTTCATCATAGGAGTTATGTCAGAGTCTGTGTTTGTTTCTTGCCTGTTCTTCTTGTCGTGTCGTGTCGCAACGTATCGCATGTTTTGCCAGACCAAGTGGCTATGCAAAGACAAACAAACCAACAGAACAACACAACACAACAACAACAAAACATTGCACAAAAATGTTGTCAATCAACGTTAAGGATATCAAGTTTTACAACGACTATAGAAGACTAAAGACAAAGACTAAAACTCTTGAATACCACTGAGTTTTTAACTCAAAGGCTTTCAAATACCGAGTCTCATATTAAATGCTTCACGTTTTTGTGTGCTTATTTAAATAATTAAGCATTTTGATTAAGAGATTATGACATAAAGCTGTTGCCTGGAAATATTGAAAACAAAACAAAGCAATTATATAAAGCTGAAGTTTGGTGTTTGACGATGCAGCGTTTTTTACTGCTTGCTGCATAATTTCAATTTAACACGCAGCTACTTTATATGTTATTTACAAACATGAGTGATAAAATCGACATAATAATTATTGACAGTTTCAAAAGGTTTGCTTAAAAAAGAATTCATTGGTTTTCCATAATTCGGGTTAATCATGCGAGCAACTGAAGCGCTTTCCGATTGATGCGAATTAATGAAGAGCATTAAAAATAATCAACACTGAAATGTGAGGAAACCAAATATGACAGCTGTGCACGCACACGCACACACATACACAAATACGCGCAGTGGGCACATTTCAATTTTCGCCATGTGCCATGTAATTTGTGTGGATAATTTATATGCATGCCACGACGCGAGTAAGTATAGAAGATGCGCCCACAACAGGTTCGGCCACAGCATCAGCTTCTGCTTCAGCTTCTGCTTCAGCTTCAGTTGCGGTCCTCGAGTGCGAAATGAAATAAATTTTGCAGCATCATTTAAGCTTAATTAAGACGGCAGCCGCAAGCCGGCAAGGACGAGAATGTTGCCAACAAAAGCGGCGCAATGCATTGCGCAGCACATAAATAAATGAGTAACTGAGTGGTTGAGTGGTTAAGTGGTTGCCAGTGGCACCAGCACCCACCGCCACCGCCACCGCCAACTTCAGCAACCGCCAGCACCAAGGTGCCACATGCATATGCGAGCGTTTCGTCCAGCTTAGCTGCGTGGCGTAGTAAGGACTCACAGTCTAGAACGCACAATGACAGCTCATCGAGCAAAGTTGCCAAGCATATTTGGCTGTTTCATTTGATTTCTAGCCAAATCATGTTTGCCACGCATAAAACTACTTAGACAATGTCAAAGGGCATCATTATTCATGCTGGCGTGCACAGCAGCAGCAGCCAAGGAACAGATATCCTGCTTCGCCTGTGCCTTGTTCCAAGCCAAGCCAAGTCCAATCAGAATTTCGCTCGTCATGTTGCATTAGTAGAGAATTAATGGCAAGAGGGCGCACGTTCACCCACAAATTTCACAAGGCAGCTCAATTGCTGGCGCCGCATGTTGATATTTAATTACCAACACAAACACACTCACACACACACACACACACGCTTGAAGACGTCAAAAGCCAAATGAAGTGTGCTGAAATTGACTACAAATTCAATGCCATAAAACACAATTAAATGTGCCTCGAACTTGAGACCTCGCATAAGCAGGCAATTAGTAGGCAGCAAATTCATTGAGCCATGGGTTCAAAGTGTTGCACATTACGCATCATTTCCGTGGCATAGAATCAAATTTCCAATGCCAGAAATTAACCAACTAATGAATGTCACTGACTGACTTTGAGTTGTCCTAAATAATCACAATTAACTTGCATAATTGTAATTATACATTTAACTTAACTTACAAAATATTCATTTTATTCGACGGTCCCTTTACTCACAGTTTTCCAAAGTTTGGAAATTAACATACGTATAATCCATACACATACAAAATTAAATGTCAACTTAGTTGCTATTCGTTTTCGCAGGGTATACATAAATATGCTCAAAAACAAAAGCGTGTAAATTGCAAAAGTTTTCTTAATTGCTGCACGCCGCCGTCCTTTGCAAATTAAACGCAAGTATGCAAAGTCATTGTATGAAAAAGGCCGACTGCCAGCCAGCCAGCCAGCCTGCCAGTCAGTCAGTCGGTGGGCGTGCCCAGCCTGCGTAATGATTAAGCAAACACTCAATCACTCCTGCCCTCCACACACACACACACACACACACACCCTCAACACTCATGTGCTTGAAATGAAGCACATTCAGCTGGGGCAATTGAATTTTTTTGCCTGTGCTTTATGCCCAACAGCATAAAGTTGCTTCACTTTAAAGTTTTTGCATGCTTGCTTGGAAATGTATATATATACAAGATATATAGCATACTTTTATGGGCAGTGAAAACTCAGCTGCAGCTGCATTAAAAGTGAATGCAATATTTACTGGAAATTTGCGCAATTTTCTGTGCCACTGGTATTAAGCGTATTAAGCATAAGTGTCTATCATCTGTATGCCACGCCCATCTGCTCGACCGCCCGCCTTCCTTCGTGGCTGCCTGCTGGCAATTCATGCATACAAATGCGCGTCATATACTGGCAATCTTTTGTTTAATGAAGCCGAAGTTGTAGAGCGGCCATAGATCTGTGTGTGTGTGTGTGTGTGTGTGTGTGTGTGTGTGCGTATGTGTGTGTCTGAGTGTGGGCATGTGGAAAAACAGTTTTCGAATGAATGCAAGTTTTAATCCTTGAAATATGATTTGAGAGCAAATATTTTTGCATAACCATGAGCTCGACTCTTCCACAGTCACTTGCGGTTTTGCCGTTATGTTTGCCTCTGTGCACGTGTGTGTTTGTGTGGTATGGGTTTTGCCTGCCTCATGATGTAAGCAGTGACACAATTTCGTTTCGTCTTGTGCGTGTGTCCGTCCGTGTGTGCACTTGTACTTGCCAACCGCAAACACTTCACTCGCTTGAAGGCTGCCCTCCGTCAGGTCAGGCCAACCAACAGCTACCGTTTCCCATCCACATACTCATCCCCATCCCCGTACCCATATAGTTTCCATTTCCCATTTCACAGTGCCTTACACGTTCATTTTTGCAGCTGTCTGCGGTTTTGGAAATGCATTTGGCCCCCATTTCCAGCGCTGATGCGCTTACACATTCAGTGGTTCATTTCTAAATTGAAACTAAAGAGTTGCCATTGGCTACCTTTGTGGCCACTTGCGCTCCACTCGACCACTCAGCCCTGCCTGCGGGTTAATGAACAAAGTTTCCTTTCGGTTGGGCTTAGTTGATGACAGAAGTCAAGCGGCAGCCGTCGACGCTGACGAGCTTTGCCAGGACGCGAAAGTATGTTCCTGTGTGGGGCACCTCCCTGAGGTTATCAACGTACAATTGTTTTTTAGTTTTTCAGTTAATTTTTCGCGAAAATATCATGTAATATAATATAATATCCTTTAAATTATAGCCTTTTGAAAAACTCATTTTTAAAAAAAATAAAAATATATATATAAAAATTTGTACCTTCAAAATGAACAAATCAATCTATCTAAGTTATGGTTGTTGAAAGTTTATTATGCAAAATTTCCTTCAACTCTAAGCAAATAATTTATTTTTACATATACAAAAGAAAAACCTAAGAAGGTTCCAAATACGACTAAAAATATGCTTTCAATCTTAAATATAATGTTCATTTCGCTTTTGCTACTGGGCAACTCGTTGCAGATACGACAAATGGCGGCATGTATGGACCCATTGACGGTTACAACTCGTTAGATGATATGACGACAACGCCGGCTGTGCCGCATACGATGCCCACCGCTGCTTATACGCATCCCAAATGGATGGAGCCATATTTTGATCCCTCAACGCCACGCAATGTGACCGCCCTCATGGGCAAATCGGCGTATCTCAGTTGCCGTGTGCGCAATTTGGCCAACAAAACGGTGAGTGAAAACGGCAGGTGACTCTAAACTTTTTCGGCTGTTCGTGACGATCCGCTTAGCCTTTAAAAGTTTTTGACATTACCCCCAACCCCAACCCATTCCCTATTTTCAACAGCTCCTCACTGTTAGGTTGTTTTCTTGTTGTTGACTTCGTTGATTTGCCAACCTGGTCGACTGTCAGGTCGCGTTGCCAAAATGTAATTCCCCTGGCATGACTGCTAGATTTTTAATTAGTTACACGCCCCAGCCAACAAAATGGGCATACATTTTTTTGTATGTTTTAATTTTTGTGTTTTGTCTGTTGCGACGTGCTGCTCGGGTGGGGCAGCGGTGTGGTCTGCTGTCGTGTAAGGACCTTTTCTTGGTCCTGCAACCTGCGTACTAAGTCGGCATTAAGTTGTTTTGTTTTCTGAAATTTAGAAATTTTTGTATTCTGTTCTGTTATTGCAATTGTTTTCCTTTTGTTTATCTGCTTTAATTGCGTCCCACAACTCTTGAGCCCAGCTATTCAAAAGGCAGCCTGGCAGGACGACGCGCCCATGGCAACCTGCTGCTCCTGCTCAAGTGGCTGCTGTTTCTTAAAAAGCAAGTGGGAAAGCTTCAGTGGAAGCTGTTTAAAGTAGACTTCAAGATACCCTGTACAAATAAGAGTATCATTGAACTTTTAAAATGTGAGCATGTACTAAAGTTTGATGAGTGAAAGAATATTCTATCAAAATCGACTACAATCTATATAGACTGATGAATCAAAGTCAAAAGATAATAATAATATAATAGATAATATAATAATCAAAAAACTTATATATACAGTCAAAATCTGATACAAACAAAACTATTTCTAAGTTTTTTTACTGAGAAAAATGTATCTAGAATCGGTTTTTTTGGAATACAGCATGTAATGTTTATTTAAAACAGGGTATTATGACCTGGTCCTGCCACCTGGGGCAAATATTTGCATACTCATATGGGAGAAAGCAGCATTTTTAATTTGGCATTTTCTTTTTTGTTTCTTTGAAACATTTAATTAGCACAACGCAGTCGTTTATTTGTGAAAATATTTTTGCAACTGTGTGTGGTATAACAATGTATAAATGTGTCGGGTCCTGCCGTCTGGCCGTGACGATTTGAATCGGGGTCCGTGAACTTTTTTAATATGCGTGACAGACAAGTTTATGAATAATTAGGCAAGCGAAAGTGTTGCGCAGTGCGATTAATCACTAGAGCCCCCCAAAGGGCAGCACGTGCATGCCAGTACAGACAGAGGTACACTATGAAGGGTGGAGGGTGGAGGGCAGTAAGTACTTGCTTAAAGAGAGATTCGAACGCTCATTAACAAACAATGTTACGCACGCGGCGCTAAGCAAACAAACAGCGCTTCAAATGCCAAAAACCAACAAAGTTTTCGCACACGCGCCGAGCCACCGAGCACTTGACACAAATGCGCCAACGGCAGGAGCAGGCAGCTGCAGCAGAAGTGGCAGGAGCGGGAGTGGGTGGCGGAGTGGTAGCGGGAGCTGGAGTGGAGGGAGCGACAGCAGAAGGACTTGCAGTTCGCAGAAACTTTTAATTTCTTGGCAACACACAAAAGCGACGAGTGGCAAGTGGCAAGCGGCAAACGGCAACGGTGCCACACGTCAGCGACTAAGCTGAAGTGGAGGGCGGGCACCCTTTCGGCAGCTAAATGGGGCATGGCCCCTGCCACCACTACACTTGCAATTGCATTGAAGCGTGAAATTATTTAAACAATTTTGTGAAAATTGCACTCGCCGCATGCGTCAACAGCACTTGGCGTCGTCCGAGCCGAGAAACCCAAACAACAAACCGAAACCTACACAGCAGGACATGTTGTATTTGTATGTGTGCGGGTGTATGTTTTGATGTGTGTGCACGCAATGGGTTGTGTGTGTGCTTGTGTGTTGCACTAGAGGCGTTGCTGCTAATATCCCCTAGAGTGGGCGCTGACATAGGGAGGATAGGAATAGGGAACACTGTCGAATAGATGCATGCGTTGTTGGTGTTGTTGTTGTTTGTTGTTGTTGGTGGTGCACAGCATGCACTTGTTAATTACACTTTAATTTGTTGCGTAAAATGTTTGCTTAATGGCAGCCCTTGTCGACATGTTTTTCACACTTTTATATACTCACTGCGGTCCACATGCGGCGCACAGAAGCCGACAGCAACTGGGTGCGCCCTTTAACTCGATATGGAGGCCATTGTTTAGTATGCAGCAACAACAACATTTCATATAATTAAACGCACGCACCGAAAATTCCACGACACGCCCAGCCAGTTTCATTTTGGGCAAGTTTTTGGCGCTCAGCGACTGGCAAGTGAGATAATTTTGCATTTACATTTGACTTAATAAGTTGTGCATATCAAGGGCCAGACAGAGACACAAGCAGCACAGAAGAGAGAGAGAACGAGAGAGAAAGTCGGGGAAGTCCTGTTTAGCGTGCAGCTTAGAAAGTTATGTTGCAGCGCAGCAACTACTTAAAAAGTTTGTTATAATTAAGCAAAAGCTAAAAACAACTCAAAAACTCACCAGCAACAGCAAAACCAAAAAGGCAACCACTGATCCACTGAGCAAGACACACTAACATACACTAAACTAACACACACACACACATAATACACAAACTCAGATTTCTCAGGGATTACATTTCCCAAATAAACTTGCCAAAAAGCCAAGCAGCTCATGCGTACCACATCACGTTGCTCATACGTCATGTGCGCCGCCAAACTGCTGCGGCAAACTTACATGAGATACGCGGCCATTAACAATGCGAGAATACGCAGTGCTTGCTGATTAATCACAGTAAGCTCCCATCAAAATACGGGATCTGCAGAACCCTTGCGCATTTCATTCGTATTTGATGGCACTGCGACGGCAATTTGCATTTTCAATTGCTGCATTTTTAATGTCAGCCTTTTACCTCTGGTCATAAACAGAATGATTTTGGGTTGTTATATCACCTGTTTCTTGCAGCCGGCAAATCAGTGTGTTCAGTTTAAAGGTAACAAAGCAAAAATAATGCACCGTGCTTTTTTCTTTCATTTGGTTTAATAATTCAGATCTGGTTTTTGTAAAGTTTCTTTTCAGCTGACATATCGTATTCCTCTTAATACCTTCTGGACACACTGTTTAATTTCTTTATTCGAAATTTCCCCAATATCCCGAACTTGCCTTCAGGGTATATTCTCGTCCAATGCACTGTGTGTTCTCCGATATCCTTTAGCAACAATTGATTGACATTTTGTGAAATTTCTTTGTTTGCTTGCTCTTTTTGTTGTACAGGTATCCTGGATACGACATCGGGACATACACATATTGACAGTGGGCTCGTACACGTACACGTCCGATCAGCGGTTTCAGGCCACCCATCATCAGGACATCGAGGACTGGACGCTGCAGATAAAGTGGGCCCAGAAGCGAGATGCGGGCATGTACGAGTGCCAGATATCCACGCAGCCCGTTCGCAGTTATTTTGTGCGACTGAATGTTGTCGGTAAGTATGAGTCCTGTCGACTATGAGTATGTGAATCCAGACCGCTACAACTTTGAGCTTGAGGTTGAATTTCAGTTTGAGTTTGGCTTCATAAAAAAATCAAGCATTTGTCGGCAATGACAAAGGCAAAGGACACTCGCCACGAAGGCAAGCAAAAAAGTTGTTGAGCAAATAAATTACAAACAGCCAACGAGTGAGCAACACGCACAGCGGCGACAGACACGCCGGCAGGCGGGCGTTGGAACGTGGAGGACTTGGTTTTTATACGACAATAATTTCATTTTATCTTGTAGTTTATTATTCTACAATGTCAGCCAGAGGCCTGCGAGCCTGCAAGCCTCCAAGCCTCCTGCGAGGCGGCCAGCCTGCCAGCCAGTCAGCTTTGCTGTGTCTGCCTCGTTTTAACAGCGTTTTTCAAGCATTTATTTTTCTTCTACTTATTCTCCCCTCTTTCTATTTTCTTCTCTTTTTTCGGTGACTCGTCTGCGTTTTTCATTGCTGTTTCCTGTTGACAGTGCCTACGGCGACCATACTTGGCGGACCTGACCTTCACGTTGATAAAGGCAGCACCATAAATCTCACTTGCACTGTAAAGTTCAGCCCCGAGCCGCCGGCCTACATCTTCTGGTACCATCACGAGGAGGTAATTAAACTTTATTGTTACAATTGTGCCAAAAATTTGTTTTTTTTATTTCATTTAGTTTATTTTATTTAGTTTTCAGTGCCGTGGTGACTATTTTTGTCAGTCAGCCTTGCTTCAAGTTAGCCAAACTGTATAACAAAGTGAATTTGCTTTAACATTTAAAAATGGCCTCGGAATTGAAAATCGGTTCAGTTTTGACAAAGTTGTGTCAGTTTTAAGTCTGGGAAGGACATTTTTGGGAACAGGGGAACCTCACATGTTTCTTTTTGTCATGATTTTTGACATGAAATCCGAAAAAAAAGATTCTCAACTTTGAATGTAGAATTAATAAAGATGGCAAACCATGATCAAAATGGCCTCAGGATTAAAAATCGGTTCAGTTTTGACAAACTTATGGCAGTTGGAAAGCAGTCTGCGAAACGCAACCTGAAATCAGGAACAAAACCATCATAAGAAGCTCATACAAAATAGTTCGATGTTTATTAAACGTTTCCATAAATCTTAATAGGCAGAAAGTAAATAGGCGTATACGTAATGTAGTGGTATCGAACAATTTATCAATTTAAGTGCATGTCGCTGGCAATTTAGCTGATAGCGAATATCTTAACCGCTTTCCAATTACAACTGACGCCGATTGGCCTCAGCACTCAGTTCATGCCAGCTGGATCCTGCATGGCCGTCGGCAGTCTAAGGAGCACTTCGTGTGCGAGGCTTATTTGTGAGCCGTGGACGTTATTTAAAGTGCCAGCTGTTGATATTTTAATGAGTAAATCAAGGCACTCGTGTACGGAATCGCATGTGCTGCAAAGTGGCATGCAATGTTAATGCTTTTTACGGCAGGGAAACACGAAAATCATGAACAACAGCTTGGCCATCCAGGTGGTCACATTATCCTTGAACGTGCTTAGTCCTTGCGCTGTTGGCCGTCAATTAGTTGTGTTAGTTTCAAGCGATTTAAACAGCATGAGCAGCCCGGCTAATTGTGCGGCATTAAAAGCGCTTAAATCGCAACAGCAATAGAAACAGCAAAAAAGAGATAGATAAATAGTGTGTGAAAGAGATAGAGAGAGTGTCCGAGACATGGCTTTAGCAGTTGCTGGCTAATTGCAATGCAAATGCCAAAGAAAACAACGACTAAAAAATGGGAATTAAAAAAAATCTTGGTGCCAAAAGGCGAATAGAAGGCGAATTCGCTGGCAACGTGTTAAAAGCGCACAAATCCTGCTGCCAACTGCTGTTGCCGTTGCTGTTGCAGTCGTCGCTGCTGTAGCTCACTTCTTGTTGCCACTTGTATTTCTGGAATTTTCTAATTAAAATCCTTGCAGCTCCGCCAAAGAGCCACGCGCCACAATTGTTTGCCTTTGGGCAGGTGAGCCCTCCATGCAAGTGTTTGTTGTGTGTGTCTGAGGTGTGTGGTGTGTGTGGTGGTGTGTGTGTGTATGTGTGTGTGCAGCCGCAACCTTAGCACAAGTTGCCGTCCTTGCCCAAGCTGCACTCGGATTATTTACGATCCATGCAAATTTGCTGTTAATTAGTTTAATGGATGGATAAACTTGGCTGATGCACTTGCTTGCTTCCACAGACCCAGCTAAAATGTATGCAACACTTTTTGCTCGCTCACATCCGCTCGCTAATTGTAATTAACGTGTTACATATTTCCTCTTTCGCACTCGGTGTTATTCTCGCTTGCCTGGACTACCGCTTCCTCCTCTTGTCGGGCATTTCCGCATTGGACTCAGCCATATGTCCGTTTGCTGCGAGGGTCGCCTCTTTAGTTGTTTTCATTTGCAGTTCTGTAGTTATTTAACTGGCAGGTGAATTGCCCAATTTCTGATTGAATATATAAACGTATATATATCTTTGAGTTCAACACCTGAGATCCTTGAAATGTTATTATACATTAAAATGAACTGCCGTATTTATGGAGCTACCCGCGCAGACGTCATACTAAATTTCATATAACTCTTAAATGTGCAGCGGGTGAAAGTTTTGTGAGCTGTTGAGTGGACTTTAACAGTTAGTAGCTGCCTGCCACATCAGGGTTTAGTCCAAAGACCACGCCTACTGTAGCGGCTGCGAGTGGCACTCGTGCAGCTTTCCTGTGTCCTGCCCAATATGTCCTGTGTGACAGCATTTTATGCAGATTGAATTTCTGTGTTTTTTTCTATGCTCTATTATTGTGTTGCCAAGTGCCACAGATATGTATAGTATAGATATATATATACAAACATGTGTTTTTAGTAGCCGTGCTTTGGCACAAATATTTGTTATCAACTTTTTGTTATTTATTTATTTCTGTCCTTGTCATTTGTTTGTGCGAAACAGCTGCAACTGCCTGTGGGTAAGTTAAAATTGTACATTTTTGATGCAGCTCTGTCGCAAAATGCTTTTCCAATTTACAGATTCACTGGCTGTCAGTAAGCCAGTCTGGCATTTACCAGTTTGCCAGACTGCCAGCTTAGCTGTCAGTGTAAGCCGTCGCTTTCATTAACCAATTTGCCAGCAGGCAGCAACAGAGACAACAAATTATAATACAAATACGAAATTTATGCTGATAGCGACGACAGCCATGGACTGTAATGGCAACCAGACTTTCGTTAGTTCCTGCCCTTGCCCCCAACCCCGACCTCGACACCTGTGTTGATAGGCAAACTTTTTACTTGTCTGAGCAAAAGTTGTTATGCCAAAGTTTTCAAGCATTGTCATTGTTTTTTATTTCTAGCATATCTACAATTTCATTGCTGCTTTAGCTGTAGACTGTAGGTAAAGCTGCATGTTCGTTATATTTCCCTATCGTCATCATTATCAGCAACGCCAACTTTTCTTTCATTTTTCATATTATTGCAAATGCCGTCGATTAGTTGAGATTAGACAGCAAATTATGCGCCCTACGGCTAAACAAGCTAGTCTGTATAAAAGCTAGCGTTGAGAGCTGCTCATTTCCGCTTTATTCTGCTTTGCTGTTTGTTGTCGCCTCCCATTTTCTTGTCGCTGTCAGTGGCATGATGTGTTAATGTCAGGCTACTTGCCCTGTGTCCTTTACTCTCCTGCGTTACCCTCTTGCTTCTATTCTCTGACTCTGCACTGAACTTTGCTCTATTGATATTGGAAAATTATTCCGGTATTTGTTTTTGTCAGCGCTTTGAGCATCTGCCGCCCATTTTGTGACTCAATATGCATCTGGATTTGGCCCCCCCTCGACATTTGACATTTAAGCCCCTCATCTGCTACCCCCCCCTACATTAATCGATAATGAAGTTGACTTTGATGGCTGTCTATTGCACAGAATGCCATCATCATAATGAGCCAGCCAGCCAGCGAACGCTGTTGCCACTTGCTTTTAGCCTAAGTGAACCGACCTAAGTGAGCCTCCACTCCTCTCCTCCACTCTCTCCTCACTTGATTAACATAATTTCTGTAACTTATCGCTGTCTTCCTCGCCTCTCACAGCTTTGCTTTTTGTCTCTTTCTTTTTGTTATCAGCGCCGTTAAGTCAACTTTAATCAGGCGCCCAGCCATCAAATTCCAATTAAAATTGCAATTTAAAACACATTTTCGTCGTGTGGATGGGAAGGAGGGGGAGGAGGGAGGGTCATTGAAAAGTAAACTAGACGCGCTGACATGTCTCGCTGATTTGTAATGTCAGTCAAGAACAGCTGTTGCTAGGCTCCACCCCACCCCTTTCACCCCTACCCCTATATGCTGTTGCAGGCATTTGAAAAATAGAAAAAAAAAATTTAATGACACGAAATTCGAGCATCCGCTTTAAAACAATAACAACAACAACAGCAGCAGCAAAGCACTCGCTTATTATTATTTGCCAGCAGCAGAGTTCAGTCATCAAAAAAGCAACATTTTGCTGTGCCCCTCATTGTTCTCATATTATGTTGCTGCTGCTGCTGCTGCAGAGAAGAATATATGTTGGGGGATGTGCTGCTATACTGTGCTGTACCTACACTTACTTACCCCCGACTTTTTGCGTAATGCTCTTCCATTTGCAGGTCATTAATTATGATTCATCAAGAGGCGGCGTGTCGGTAATTACCGAAAAGGGCGATGTGACAACCTCGTTTCTGCTCATACAGAATGCAGATCTGGCCGATTCCGGCAAATACTCATGCGCCCCCTCCAACGCAGATGTTGCCAGCGTGCGTGTGCATGTTCTAAATGGTAAGTACCCCCCACACCCCAGCCAGTCCTACCAGTGCAACATTACGACACACACACACACACACATACACATATTAAAACTGCATGCAGCTACACATACACACACTAATGTATGCACATGCAGCAACTGTATGTGTGCAAAAAGTGTTGCATGCTTTTAGGCGCCGCTTGTAGTGCACCCTACAACAACAGCTCGAACATGTACAGTAAGTAGGCGGGTCGGCTATGAAATACCATATAAATTTTTGGAAGTTTTATTTGCTATCAATAGAGGTATGCAGTGTATAAATTCTCGGGTAATAAAGATGATGCCATGTACAATATTAAGTATACGCCTATGGTTTTTGTAAACTGTATATAACTATAATTTAGCTACTACACTTGAAGCATTTGAGTGAAATGATTACAGGGTATTAATGTAGCACAGAATGATAATTGTGAAAGCGTTACATTAACTGGCAAAGTGGCAGCCTCTGTTGCCGGCTGCAGTAGTCATGTTGCATGCATCTTCTTCTCTGTTGCTGATGTTTTTGGCATTTTAGCAAATTTGTGTGCGATTTCCAATGCTTTCAATGCTGGTACCCGGCATGGGGCCACCCTTCCCACCCTGCCCCGAAGTTGACAGCCGACATGTTTTTAGGCCTACGGCCAAAGGCAATTGCGAAAATATCCATGGCAAAAGCAGCAACAACAACAGCAGCAGCAGGAACAACAACAGCAGTGGGTCATTTTATGAAGTCAAACGGTGCGACGGTGTTGCATGTTCTTGTCAGGTAATTGACGTTGCTGCGGGGCAAGTGGCAAGTGGCAATCGAAATGGGAAAGACAAAAGTGGCAAATAAGCTTAAGGCCGGCGAATTGTACTAGATGGTTGCCGCATGCGGATATTGTTGCCACAAAACGATACATCCGCCATCAATTTGCCACAGTTCCGGCGTCTTGTGGCTGGAATATATAAATTGTGCCGAGCACTTGCTCGCCTGCTCGCTTGATTTCCACAATGACTGGCCACGGAGAACTGCATGCAGCACATACAGAATTGGTTTGCCGAAATGGTCGCAATGTGCCGCTTGATGCGACCCCAGGCGCCAGTTGTTGCTTCATGTTTTGCCACAAATGAAACACACATAATCGCATCAATTATGAGCAAATTAATTAGCACACTGCGGTTAATTGCAGGCCAACTGCCAACTGCCAACTGAGTGGCAGCTTTCGGCTCAGCAAGCCGAACTGGGACCAAAGACGTATCCGTATATCCGTATATCCGCCTAACCGTATATACGGCGGGATGGCGGCGACGTTAACAAATTGCAATCGGGATCGCTGGGACGAGTGGTCAAGGAATTGTTTGCAATTTGCCAGTGTAATCGCTGTCGATTGGCGGGGATTTGACACAGTTAAAATAAATTACGTAATTGTGAAAGTGAAACAACACAAAAAAGACAACACAAACAACAAGTGCAAACCGCACAACAATGTGGGGGAGGGGGAGTGAGGGAGTGGTGTGCCAGTGACAGCACACAGAATGGCATGCAATTTAAAGCTGGTCCACAGATGGCAATGGATTGGGCCCTGAGGTTGGCGAGCTAGCTGGCCCCATGCCTCGCCCCCTTTGCCCACAGCCGGCACGTTTTTCAATCATGCTAACGGCGCCATGGTGACCAGCTCCCCCCTCCACCCTGCATTTCCCCCCTGCCAGCTAGCCACAAATGGACCGCAAATGGCAGCGTGCGGAAATCCTTTTTGCTGCTATTGTAAACGTTTGCCAGCCATTATGCATGAATGCATAGAAATACATGGTGTCACACATATATACACACATACCACACACACACACACACACACCCACAGGTATATAATAATGAACTGGCTGGCAATGCAAACGAGCCTTGAGGCCACGCGCTTACAATCCAAATACCGCATAAAAACACAATGCTCTACCTTTATTCAATTCAAAACCAACCATTCATACTCTGTAATTGTTTCTTGTGTTTAAATAATACAAATTGAATATCTTTATATAGTTTGCAGAGCATGGAATGAGAAAGATTAGACTTAAAGGTAGAAATGGAATGGAGCATTTAAAATTAGCTGAAGCTCTTATTTACATTATTACTTTTGTATATGGAGAGGCTGGATAAGAACTTACTGAAAGTGTGGGCTTTAAGAGGCATCTTTATATTTATATGAAACGGCAACAGACAATTAATTTAAACCTTTCTCCACTCATAATAATAATAATAATAATATAGTATTTAAAGGAGAATTTTTAACTTGCTGCACCCATTTTGTTTTACACAGAATTTTAACAATTTTGCTTGTGATTTCAAATATTCCCAGTTATTAAAATTTGCCAACATATTAAATTATAATTAATGCAGAAAAATATGCAGCTCCATCAAATATTAAATTACAAATTTGGTTTTTAGATATTAATTGATTTTTTTTCATATTTGTGGTATTAGAATACATTTACTTCTTTTCAGGCTATACAAAAATGATATTAAAATATGCAAGTTTTTGTGATTTGTGTGTATGTTATGGTTGATGTTGTTGATGTTGCTATTGTTGAAGTTGCGGTTGATTGGCACTACGGTCAATGGCCTTTCATGGCTAAGTCGATGACTAACAACAGCGAAATCGGACAGAATCTCAAAGCAGCTCGGCGCCTGCGGCTGTTTGTTTGTGTGTGTGTGTGTGTGTGTGTGTGGGGCAACATTGTGGCTGAGATTGCTGACAGGCCTCACAATTCACGCGTTAATGGCATCAGCCACAACAACAACAGCAGCACCAAAAACATCAGGGCAGTAGTTGTGACAGGCGAACAAAACGCAGCCTTCGTTCGCTTTGACCAACGGAGTACCATGGGTACGTGGCCCGAACTTGTTGGCCATGACTGACATACACATGCCGGTCATGTCACTACGCAGTTGGCATAACAAACTGCAACAGAGAGACAGACAGGGAGACAGAGAAACAGCAAAGGGGCACAAAAGCCAAGCAGGCATTTTTGGGGGTTATTGGAATACAAAGTTATGCGCAACTCTCGCAGGCAGTGGAGTGGAGTGGAGTGGAGTGAAGGTGAAGTGGTGCTACAAAGCTACCACCTATCCCCTCCCACACGCACTCCCTTCCTGCAGTCCAGCTTGGGCAAGCAAGTTTACAGCTGTTTCCATTTGCAGTCAATCTGCGTATGCAGCACTGATGTCTGAAATCGAATGCTGCTGGATAAATGCCAAGGACTGCTACACTGTGCAAAAAAGAGAGTTTCTATTCATTTGTTTGCACAAAGTTTGCTATTTCAAACTGAGTTTCATTTGCTTTTTAAACAAATATACAACGTGTTTTTTTTCCTTTTTTTATTTTTTTTTTTTTTTTCTTTTTTTTCTTTTTCCATTTTTTTTTTTCTTCTTTTAATATTATTATATACTCCCTCTCCCCCTCTCTCTTCTTTCTATTTTTTTTTTATATATATTTTTATTAATTCATTCTCTTCAAAAAAAAAAAAAAAAAACAACTTTTTCTTATTCGGATTACACAACAATCGATTCGAACATTTCTGAAATAAATTAAAAATGTTTTTATATGGGTCACAATTAAATTGAAACCACTGAATAAAACTAAATTTAATTGAGCAGAAAACCCAGCTTAAAGTGTTTACATGCAATTAAAATCCTTGAAATAAAATGCATGCCACAATGGAACTTTCAACCACTGTGCGGTGGTCCACAGGACTCTCCGACTGTCTGTCTGTCAAGCTGGCAACTGAGGCTCCCTCGAGTGAGCAAGGATTGAGATAGTTTTGCCTTGATTTCGCTGCCACCTGCGGCTCTTCAATTTGGCTTAAAATTGAGCATAATGATAATTTACAACCACTGCGTGTTGCAAAGTACAGCTGCCACCCCTCAACCTTCTAGCTTCGCTATGCGTGCCCCATTCAATTAATGCCGTTTGCTATTTTAGTAGTTTGGCGCATGTGGCAGCTGCTGCGGTTATTTGTGACCCGGCAGCGAGGAGGAGCGGCGCTATAAGATCCTTTGACGTTTTCATATTGATATTTGTGTGACAGGGCACAAAGCCTTCAGTCATAGGGCATAGTTTACACTTGAGAAATCAAACGAAAGCCCCTGACCGAATATCCATCACAACCACAATCCCGAGCCCGGACAAATGTCCTGCCAGCTGCTGCCCAGCTAGCTAGCAACAACAAAAAAGTTAAACTTTCGATTTATTTTTGCCAGTTTGAAATTCCTTGACGCTGTTGTTGTCCTGTGTGTCCTGTGTGCTCTATCCTAGCTTAGCAGCGACTCCCGGCTGCTGCAGCACCTGCACTGAGGCCAAAAGCCGCGCTACGCTTTCCGGACGCTCATCAAAATGTCAAATGCCAAGGAGCCGTCGGACGAGGCAAAGCCTTGACCTGAACCTGCAATCAGTAGCCTACATAGATATCGGACTCCCAAGCAGTCAGTTCAGTTCAGTTCTTATGGTTCGCTGAACGTATCGAAGTCACTGTCCACTTTGCACCCCTTTGCCTCGCCTCACACAAATCCTATGGCTCCTACAACTTTGGCTGCTGCTGCCACGTTATGTGTTTGTGTATAAGTTTGTGTGGGGATTAGCTTTGTATTTTGTCACAGGAAATTACATTTCGCCTTAAGGATGCAGGAGCGCAAAAATTTCGTTTCATTGTTTGCCCGTGTGTGTGTGTGTGTGTGTGTAGGACGCCGTCCGAAATGAGGTGCATGTCCTGTGCGGCGCTTAAGGATTGCTACAACTACGACTACGGCTACGACGACGACTATGTTGTCCTGCTATCTAATCGGGTGTACGTGTACAAATGTCGCTCTGTGAGCTCAGCTTTGCTCCGCTTTCATCTCACATCTCCTTCCTAAATGGCCTCAACATCCTTTTTACCTGCACCATTCGTTACTTTGGTTCCATTAGTATTTCCACTACAACTTCTAGTTCACACACACACATACACCGTTCACATTTCCTGTGTGTGTGTGTTTCAGTGTCAGCTCTCGTGGTTGCATCTGCTGAGCCAAACAACGCTCCTGCCAGGATATCAAGCGAATTCTATGTGTGAGCGTGTATTTAAATGACAATGATGCTTGTGTGTAGATAAGCCCCAACTAATACACTGCCCGAAAGCAGACGACTTTTATTTCAAAGCGTCAAACAGAAAGTTTAACAAATTGACAGAGGATTGGGAGAAAGTGGAAGTGGAGGGAAAGTGGAAAGTGGAAAATGAGAAAATCCATTTTAATTATTTTTGTTATTCACTAGAATCGTGAATTGTAAAGGGAATATAAGGGCAGGCAAAGTGTTCTCCACAATCCCATTGAGATATTAATTAATTATATTTAACGCATGAAAGTAAGGGCAACAAAAAGTAGTGCGAAAATTAAAGTTGAAACATTTTCTTTGAATGGGCAATTATGTATTTGAGAAATGCGCAGCAATTAAATTGAAGTATGACAATTATGAAGCTATGGTGGAATAATATAATTAATAATAATTCTAACAATTGTAGAAAATGTTGACTATTATATTATTATTGTTTTTGAATAATATTTCCTTACCAAACGAAAAGTATTATCTTTTAATCTTCACATTTCTCTGTATTAACTATAATTCTAATTTTACTTTCACGGAGTTTTCTTTGATTGTTCCCAACTGAGTTCTAGTTTGAAAGAACAACCAAATATTTGAACTAGTTCATTTCGTGTAGTGTATCAGCCACAGCTAAAAACTTTAGCCATAACTTATGATAACATTTCCTAGAGCGCCTATATGCCTCAGTCTTGCCACACTGCCCCCTCCCCCTTTCCTAGCGCCCCTCCTGCTGCTGGCAGCCCGCTGTTTATGGTGAGTCAATCCTTGGAGATGCCGTCTAACATAATTTGGGCCATGTTCCACGAGCCACTGAAAGCCGCAGCCAGTCTAACCAACTCCTTTGCAACACACACACACACGCACACACTCGCACACACACGTGTAGTACTTATATATAAATCCGCAGCTAATAATATACGGCTTTTGTTTATTAGATTCATACATTTCGTAGGCAAGTTGAGAGATGCACGTGTGTGTACGTGAGTGTACGTGAGTGTATTGGTGTGGCACTCATTATGTTTGTTTTTATAGTCGCACTGCGTGCTCCAATAGTCCGTCCCCCGCCGCCCACTCACTTCCTCTTAAGCACCCCCTGCAATCAACACATGCCTGCCTCTATTTTGGCCTGAAGTGATTTTAATAAAATTGGCAAAGCGTGTAGGTAAAAATATCTTGGTAGTGGGGCATGGTATGGGTGTGGGGTGGTGTGTAAATCCTGACCAGAAATCGCTGTCGTTGGCACATTTTTTTTTTGCTGTCCGCCCATGACGAAATCGAGCACAAATTGCATGATTTACGTAATGGAATAAATAAAATAAATTGCTTAATTTACTGATAAATTACTTGGGCACACACACGAAGGCAACACTTGTGCAAGTGTGTGAGTATGAGTGTGAGTTCATGGTTGACACACACACACACATACACACACACTCACACCGTCAACTTATTAAACACATACCTTTGCACAGTTGTTGTGGTTGGGCCCTTTGCCTTTTTACTTTGGAAGTTTTTGTGAGATTAATTTTGTTTCCAGCAGCACGACCTGTGCTTGTGATTGTGTGTATCCTTGCTGCAGGCCTCACCACAAACACACCCATGTCCACACCTATAGAAAAGTATAAACTATGTCTAGTTAAACTACAAGCAAGCAGTTCTATGGCAACGCTGTCACATACATATAATATATGTATACATATATATATATATGTATATATAATCGTACACCTGCCTTATCCTGGCTAACTTCCTGCTGGGTATGACTCGTGCGAAGCATTTGTAGCCGGCCGGCTCTCCCCTGTCGCCTTTCCCTGCCTCGCATATTTACAAAAGATTTATGCCAAAAGCTAATTTCATGGAAAAACCTATTGTTCTTGCCAGTGTGAATATTTGTGTGTCTAACTGTGTGTGTGTGTGTGTGCTTGTGTGTGTTTCAGTGTTTTCAGGTCAAACAAAAGCAGCTTTTGCCATTAAACTAAAAATGGTCAGTTTCGTTGCGAGACGATGTTGCTTCGAATCTAATTATTTATGTTAATCGCTCTCTAAAGACGCTCAATATATCAAATTTGCACAGATTTATTATGTGCAGCCAGCTATAATGTAATATATCTACTAAATATGTAGCATATGCATGTACATATTATAAATATATATGCACCTATTTACGCTCGAATACCTAATTATTGTAATCCCTTTTAGTAAGCGCTACTTTATTAAATGGGTTTTAATACGTTGTGGCATAGATATAGATATATGCATGTATTGTTGTTTAATAATTGAATTATGTTTTATTCGGAAGCAGATGTGCCGTTAAGTTAGGGGGCGAAAGTGAGCTTACAAGCCACAGGGCACAAGGAGCAAAACTCTCTGATTGGACACGTTTCTCTTCGCAGCTGACTTGGCCGACCGGTCTAGCAGAGTAATCGAAAGTCGTTTGGTTGCTGCACACAGTTCACTGCACAAGGAGTGTGCATAGCAACACAACAGCAACAACCACCAGCCAACAGCAACAACAACACAGCAGAGCACTTGCAATTTGCCATAGCTAATCTCAAAGGATATGCGGAGCAGCTTCCTGTCTCGCTCTCACTCTACTTCTACTCCCCCCCCTCCCCCTCTCACTCTCTTCCTCTCTCATTTTCTCTTTTACTCCCCAGCCACTCCCTTTTTCTGCATATTGCCTTTCTATCAATGTCGCTGCTCTGCCTGCTGTTAGATCGAATTTCCAATTGAAATCTACTTTTAATATGCCCCCAACCGTGTGTGCTTATGAGTGTATCTCTCTATGTGTGTGTGTATATGGGCTTGTACACCCACACCCACACACTAAGCGCATGTGTCACTGCCACACATGAAGCCAAGCTGATAACTGAGAGAACAACAGCAACGTATCCAAAGTGTACAGCTGAACTCATTCCGGGATCGGCTAAAAACGGAAATCAAAATTTAATTAAAATTTCATTTTGCATTTGAGTCTGGCAAACACTCTCCCTTGTAACTGCATATGAAAATTGTGAGCATTAAGCAGCGGCCAACCTTCATTTTTATGCACTCCAATACCAAATTGCAGCGGTGGTGCGGTGGGTCAGGTGGCTTAAACTCAATTATGACAACTGAGAGCATCCAGCTAGCACAGTAAAATGGCAAAAAATTCAATTATCTTGCCTCGGTATTCCTCGCCCTACCTCCCCGCTTCCAAACGGACATTTTGTCATTTCCAAATTTGTCACTTGACATGCGGCAGCAGCAACAATAACAACTATAACAACAACAAAAAGTGTGGCAGCTGACTGCGACTGGTGTTGGTGATGGGTTGCTGCTGCTGTTAGTGTTGCTTGCTGGTATTGGTGTTGGTGTTGGTGTTGGTTGCATGGCAATCGGTGGCATAATGTTGGCTTTAGCATTAATGTCAGTCAATTCGCCACAGCGCATGGCGGCATGGAGCCGTTGTCCTCGTTGGCTGTCTGCTGATTTTCACGAATGTGATTTGAAAATCAAGTTTTTTTCTTTCTGCTCTTTTTTGTTGCTGTGAATACGAATAAAGCGCATCAATCATTCATTCCAGCATCAAGTCAGCTGAAGTGTATAGTAAATGTCACTGGTATGGCCAAAGGGCAAGGACCAAAAGCCAAAAGCCAACATGCCACATACCACATGCCGAGAGACAGAGATAGAGAGAGAGAGAGAGAGAGCTATTTGCCTCCCATTCTAAAGTACACGTTCAACTCCGTGTCCGGGACTCGCCGGGCTATTGGACTTCCGTTTGCACAGGCATTTCCGCTCTGCCTCTAAGTGACAGCTCTGACTCGATGGCTTCAATCTTTAGCTTCTAGCTATGTTTATGCACTAGTCCTTTTAATGTATTACAAATTGAAGAGGATTACAAATTCAAGAAAAGTATTTATTGTCTATCCAAGTATAAGGATATTTACACACATTTGTCATTCTCGAACAGTCTGAGGGTAAAGGATTGTTATAAAGTAACTCAGATGTGAACTAAGTACACCAAATCTTCATAAATTCATGAAATTACAGTCCATAAACTATGCACAGCAACACATTCACGTGCATATTAATACACTCGGAGAAATAATCGAGAATGTTAATAGAACTATAAAAATATCATTGAGAAAACATAGTCTCAATGTTATTATAAACTGTTTACTAAAATTTAACCTCTTAAAACTAACTAATTTAATATATACCAATTTTATGAACTTTGATTACGGTCAGTCTAGAAACTGGTACTGGTGTTTTTCAAGTGTAGACACGTGTGTTTATTTAATATCTGTATGTCTCAATTTGCTGGCCAAGCCTGTGTTGTTGTTTTGCTTACTGTTGTTGTTGTTATTATTATCATAGCAATTACCTTTGGCCCTGGGCCACATGAGCCAACTGTGTGAGTCCTCTGCTCGTCCTTCGTTCATCTGTGCCTGTTGCCGACCTGCTGTGCGGCTTTTGTGCAGGCGATTTACCCGAGGTGACATATTCATTTGTTAGACATTTTGATTATTTCAAACGAAGCGAAAATCCGTTAGTAAGTTTGCCATTTTGACAGGTGGCCACTTCTACCCTGCGGCTCCCTCTTTCTCCCTCCCTCCATAAATACGGCTTGTCTCTCTGTACGTGATAAATGGCAATTTGCTTGCTAGACTTGAAACTTGTGTGTGTTTGTGTTTTGACTGCTGTTATTGCCAAAAATTGCACTTGGCGAATTAATTAAACAGCAATTTAACTGTCAAATTTAATTATGACTCAGGCGCCAATTTTAATCCGCTGTCGAATTAATCAAAAAACAACATCGCATAAATTGCTTATTTAGTAATTCAAAAATATAATTTAAAAAATCTATTAAAAATAAAGTCTAAAAAAAATTACAAAAGCTATTGGAAAAAAAAATTTTGTACCAAAAAAAAACATTTTCAAAAGTGTATAATTCTTTAATGTGGAAATAAAATATGGGTGAAGTAATGACGATGACGGGCTCTGAATTGACAATCGGTTCAGTTTTGGCAAAGTTATGGCAGTTCAAAGATGTGGAAAGGTCACTTATGTGGTACTTTTCAGTGTTTGGGCACTTTACAAGTCCATTTTTTTGTCACTTTTGGCGTGATTTTTGACAGAAAAATGAACTTCACAAAAACAACTTTTCTTATAGTTTTTTATACTAATTGTGACATCCACATTCGATTAAAAATAAAATTTCAAGATTTTTTTTTTTGAAAAATCGAAATTGGTAAGGGTCCCTTATGCTTTTTCAACAAAAAAATCCAAAATTTTATATTTTCAAAAATTCATAAACTTGAGATGTAGAATTCAAGTTGATGCCAAATAATGATCAAAATGGCCTCGGGGTCGACAATCGGTTCAGTTTTGGCAAAGTTATGGCAGTTTGAAGTCTAGGAAGGTCATTTATAAGGAACTTTTCGTTGTTTGGGCACTTTACAAGTCCATTTTTTTGTCACTTTTGGCGTGATTTTTGACAGAAAAATGAACTTCACAAAAACAACTTTTCTTATAGTTTTTTATACTAATTGTGACATCCACAATCAATTAAAAGTAAAATTTCAAGATTCTATTTTTTGAAAAATCAAAATTTGTAAGGGTCCCCCCTTATGCTTTTTTCAACAAAAAAATCCAAAATTTTATATTTTCAAAAATTCATAAACTTGAGATGTAGAATTCAAGTTGATGCCAAATAATGATCAAAATGGCCTCGGGGTCGACAATCGGTTCAGTTTTGGCAAAGTTATGGCAGTTTGAAGTCTGGGAAGGTCATTTATAAGGAACTTTTCGTTGTTTGGGCACTTTACAAGTCCATTTTTTTGTCACTTTTGGCTTGATTTTTGACAGAAAAATTAACTTCACAAAAACAACTTTTCTTATAGTTTTTTATACTAATTGTGACGTCCACAATCAATTAAACGTAAAATTTCAAGATTATATTTTTTGAAAAATCGAAATTGGTAAGGGTCCCCCCTTATGCTTTTTTCAACAAAAAAATCCAAAATTTTATATTTTCAAAAATTCATAAACTTGAGATGTAGAATTCAAGTTGATGCCAAATAATGATCAAAATGGCCTCGGGGTCGACAATCGGTTCAGTTTTGGCAAAGTTATGGCAGTTTGAAGTCTGGGAAGGTCATTTATAAGGAACTTTTCGTTGTTTGGGCACTTTACAAGTCCATTTTTTTGTCACTTTTGGCGTGATTTTTGACAGAAAAATGAACTTCACAAAAACAACTTTTCTTATAGTTTTTTATACTAATTGTGACATCCACAATCAATTAAACGTAAAATTTCAAGATTCTATTTTTTGAAAAATCGAAATTTGTAAGGGTCCCCCCTTATGCTTTTTTCAATAAAAAAATCCAAAATTTTATATTTTTAAAAATTCATAAACTTGAGATGTAGAATTCAAGTTGATGCCAAATAATGATCAAAATGGCCTCGGGGTCGACAATCGGTTCAGTTTTGGCAAAGTTATGGCAGTTTGAAGTCTGGGAAGGTCATTTATAAGGAACTTTTCGTTGTTTGGGCACTTTACAAGTCCATTTTTTTGTCACTTTTGGCGTGATTTTTGACAGAAAAATGAACTTCACAAAAACAACTTTTCTTATAGTTTTTTATACTAATTGTGACATCCACAATCAATTAAACGTAAAATTTCAAGATTCTATTTTTTGAAAAATCGAAATTGGTAAGGGCCCCCCCCTTATGCTTTTTTCAACAAAAAAATCCAAAATTTTATATTTTCAAAAATTCATAAACTTGAGATGTAGAATTCAAGTTCATGCCAAATAATGATCAAAATGGCCTCGGGGTCGACAATCGGTTCAGTTTTGGCAAAGTTATGGCAGTTTGAAGTCTGGGAAGGTCATTTATAAGGAACTTTTCGTTGTTTGGGCACTTTACAAGTCCATTTTTTTGTCACTTTTGGCGTGATTTTTGACAGAAAAATGAACTTCACAAAAACAACTTTTCTTATAGTTTTTTATACTAATTGTGACGTCCACAATCAATTAAACGTAAAATTTCAAGATTCTATTTTTTGAAAAATCGAAATTTGTAAGGGTCCCCCCTTATGCTTTTTTCAACAAAAAAATCCAAAATTTTATATTTTCAAAAATTCATAAACTTGAGATGTAGAATTCAAGTTGATGCCAAATAATGATCAAAATGGCCTCGGGGTCGACAATCGGTTCAGTTTTGGCAAAGTTATGGCAGTTTGAAGTCTGGGAAGGTCATTTATAAGGAACTTTTCGTTGTTTGGGCACTTTACAAGTCCATTTTTTTGTCACTTTTGGCGTGATTTTTGACAGAAAAATGAACTTCACAAAAACAACTTTTCTTATAGTTTTTTATACTAATTGTGACATCCACAATCAATTAAACGTAAAATTTCAAGATTCTATTTTTTGAAAAATCGAAATTTGTAAGGGTCCCCCCTTATGCTTTTTTCAACAAAAAAATCCAAAATTTTATATTTTCAAAAATTCATAAACTTGAGATGTAGAATTCAAGTTCATGCCAAATAATGATCAAAATGGCCTCGGGGTCGACAATCGGTTCAGTTTTGGCAAAGTTATGGCAGTTTGAAGTCTGGGAAGGTCATTTATAAGGAACTTTTCGTTGTTTGGGCACTTTACAAGTCCATTTTTTTGTCACTTTTGGCGTGATTTTTGACAGAAAAATGAACTTCACAAAAACAACTTTTCTTATAGTTTTTTATACTAATTGTGACGTCCACAATCAATTAAACGTAAAATTTCAAGATTCTATTTTTTGAAAAATCGAAATTTGTAAGGGTCCCCCCTTATGCTTTTTTCAACAAAAAAATCCAAAATTTTATATTTTCAAAAATTCATAAACTTGAGATGTAGAATTCAAGTTCATGCCAAATAATGATCAAAATGGCCTCGGGGTCGACAATCGGTTCAGTTTTGGCAAAGTTATGGCAGTTTGAAGTCTGGGAAGGTCATTTATAAGGAACTTTTCGTTGTTTGGGCACTTTACAAGTCCATTTTTTTGTCACTTTTGGCGTGATTTTTGACAGAAAAATGAACTTCACAAAAACAACTTTTCTTATAGTTTTTTATACTAATTGTGACGTCCACAATCAATTAAACGTAAAATTTCAAGATTCTATTTTTTGAAAAATCGAAATTTGTAAGGGTCCCCCCTTATGCTTTTTTCAACAAAAAAATCCAAAATTTTATATTTTCAAAAATTCATAAACTTGAGATGTAGAATTCAAGTTGATGCCAAATAATGATCAAAATGGCCTCGGGGTCGACAATCGGTTCAGTTTTGGCAAAGTTATGGCAGTTTGAAGTCTGGGAAGGTCATTTATAAGGAACTTTTCGTTGTTTGGGCACTTTACAAGTCCATTTTTTTGTCACTTTTGGCGTGATTTTTGACAGAAAAATGAACTTCACAAAAACAACTTTTCTTATAGTTTTTTATACTAATTGTGACATCCACAATCAATTAAACGTAAAATTTCAAGATTCTATTTTTTGAAAAATCGAAATTGGTAAGGGTCCCCCCTTATGCTTTTTTCAACAAAAAAATCCAAAATTTTATATTTTCAAAAATTCATAAACTTGAGATGTAGAATTCAAGTTCATGCCAAATAATGATCAAAATGGCCTCGGGGTCGACAATCGGTTCAGTTTTGGCAAAGTTATGGCAGTTTGAAGTCTGGGAAGGTCATTTATAAGGAACTTTTCGTTGTTTGGGCACTTTACAAGTCCATTTTTTTGTCACTTTTGGCGTGATTTTTGACAGAAAAATGAACTTCACAAAAACAACTTTTCTTATAGTTTTTTATACTAATTGTGACGTCCACAATCAATTAAACGTAAAATTTCAAGATTCTATTTTTTGAAAAATCGAAATTTGTAAGGGTCCCCCCTTATGCTTTTTTCAACAAAAAAATCCAAAATTTTATATTTTCAAAAATTCATAAACTTGAGATGTAGAATTCAAGTTGATGCCAAATAATGATCAAAATGGCCTCGGGGTCGACAATCGGTTCAGTTTTGGCAAAGTTATGGCAGTTTGAAGTCTGGGAAGGTCATTTATAAGGAACTTTTCGTTGTTTGGGCACTTTACAAGTCCATTTTTTTGTCACTTTTGGCGTGATTTTTGACAGAAAAATGAACTTCACAAAAACAACTTTTCTTATAGTTTTTTATACTAATTGTGACATCCACAATCAATTAAACGTAAAATTTCAAGATTCTATTTTTTGAAAAATCGAAATTTGTAAGGGTCCCCCCTTATGCTTTTTTCAACAAAAAAATCCAAAATTTTATATTTTCAAAAATTCATAAACTTGAGATGTAGAATTCAAGTTGATGCCAAATAATGATCAAAATGGCCTCGGGGTCGACAATCGGTTCAGTTTTGGCAAAGTTATGGCAGTTTGAAGTCTGGGAAGGTCATTTATAAGGAACTTTTCGTTGTTTGGGCACTTTACAAGTCCATTTTTTTGTCACTTTTGGCGTGATTTTTGACAGAAAAATGAACTTCACAAAAACAACTTTTCTTATAGTTTTTTATACTAATTGTGACATCCACAATCAATTAAACGTAAAATTTCAAGATTCTATTTTTTGAAAAATCGAAATTGGTAAGGGTCCCCCCTTATGCTTTTTTCAACAAAAAAATCCAAAATTTTATATTTTCAAAAATTCATAAACTTGAGATGTAGAATTCAAGTTCCTGCCAAATAATGATCAAAATGGCCTCGGGGTCGACAATCGGTTCAGTTTTGGCAAAGTTATGGCAGTTTGAAGTCTGGGAAGGTCATTTATAAGGAACTTTTCGTTGTTTGGGCACTTTACAAGTCCATTTTTTTGTCACTTTTGGCGTGATTTTTGACAGAAAAATGAACTTCACAAAAACAACTTTTCTTATAGTTTTTTATACTAATTGTGACGTCCACAATCAATTAAACGTAAAATTTCAAGATTCTATTTTTTGAAAAATCGAAATTTGTAAGGATCCCCCCTTATGCTTTTTTCAACAAAAAAATCCAAAATTTTATATTTTCAAAAATTCATAAACTTGAGATGTAGAATTCAAGTTGATGCCAAATAATGATCAAAATGGCCTCGGGGTCGACAATCGGTTCAGTTTTGGCAAAGTTATGGCAGTTTGAAGTCTGGGAAGGTCATTTATAAGGAACTTTTCGTTGTTTGGGCACTTTACAAGTCCATTTTTTTGTCACTTTTGGCGTGATTTTTGACAGAAAAATGAACTTCACAAAAACAACTTTTCTTATAGTTTTTTATACTAATTGTGACGTCCACAATCAATTAAACGTAAAATTTCAAGATTCTATTTTTTGAAAAATCGAAATTTGTAAGGGTCCCCCCTTATGCTTTTTTCAACAAAAAAATCCAAAATTTTATATTTTCAAAAATTCATAAACTTGAGATGTAGAATTCAAGTTCATGCCAAATAATGATCAAAATGGCCTCGGGGTTGACAATCGGTTCAGTTTTGGCAAAGTTATGGCAGTTTGAAGTTTGGGAAGGTCATTTATAAGGAACTTTTCGTTGTTTGGGCACTTTACAAGTCAATTTTTTTGTCACTTTTGGCGTGATTTTTGACAGAAAAATTAACTTCACAAAAACAACTTTTCTTATAGTTTTTTATACTAATTGTGACGTCCACAATCAATTAAACGTAAAATTTCAAGATTATATTTTTTGAAAAATCGAAATTTGTAAGGGTCCCCCCTTATGCTTTTTTCAACAAAAAAATCCAAAATTTTATATTTTCAAAAATTCATAAACTTGAGATGTAGAATTCAAGTTGATGCCAAATAATGATCAAAATGGCCTCGGGGTCGACAATCGGTTCAGTTTTGGCAAAGTTATGGCAGTTTGAAGTCTGGGAAGGTCATTTATAAGGAACTTTTCGTTGTTTGGGCACTTTACAAGTCCATTTTTTTGTCACTTTTGGCGTGATTTTTGACAGAAAAATGAACTTCACAAAAACAACTTTTCTTATAGTTTTTTATACTAATTGTGACATCCACAATCAATTAAACGTAAAATTTTAAGATTCTATTTTTTGAAAAATCGAAATTGGTAAGGATCCCCCCTTATGCTTTTTTCAACAAAAAAATCCAAAATTTTATATTTTCAAAAATTCATAAACCTTAAATGTTTAGTTAAAGTAGAGGTTAAGAATTTGCCAAAATGACCTCTGGATTGAAAATCGGTTCAGTTTTGGCCAAGTTATAGGAGTTTGAAGGAGTTAGAAATTTGTAAGGGTCCCCCCTTATGACTTTTTCGCAAAAAAGTATGAAAATTTGTATTTATTAAAAGTTCCTAAGCCTTAAATGTGGAATTAAAGTATGGGCCAAATGATGACGACGACGGGCTCTGGATAGACAATCAGCTCAGTTTTGGAAAAGTTATAGGTGTTTGTAGTCATGTCATGTCATATTTAATTATTGTAACTAATATATCAACAAATAATAATATAAACATAAATTTATCTTAAATTTTGATAGAATTTTATCCATTTGGTCATGAATATAAATAAGCAAAAAATACTTTTTAATCATTTAAACTAAATTTGCATTTTTACTTTATCGGCATATTTCGCGTATATTATTTTTAATACAATTTTTTTATTTACACCTTTCCCGCTTGTTTCACTTTAATCAATTGTGATGCCAATTTGTTGGTTGATTTAAAAAACGAATGCATGGAAAATGCATCCATTTGGTCCCCTCAAAACTGCTGTGTTCCTTGTCTATTTTAAGCCCCAGGGACTGCCTGGCTCTCCGCCTTTCTATCTGGCACACAGTTTTTAGCAATTTTTGCTATCGTTGTGCAGTCACAATCCCAAATCAACAAGCAAACAAAAAAATAAAAACAAAAACGTGCAGCATATTCAAAATTGAAACATGGAAAATCGCTAAACGCTTTTTTTTATATTTTTGCACAGTTTTTGTTTTGTGTTTCTTTTTTGGGAGTTGGGATCGCGGGATAGGGCGTCATAGTTCATTGTTTTACGTGACGTATTGTTGGACAAACAATTGTTTATGTTTTTTCTTACTAAACTGAGTGTTTGTTAACAGTTTGTTATTTGTAGCAAGGAGAGACAGGGGGGATAAATGCAGCAGCTGCAATCTTGTTTTGATTGGCAAACGAGCAACCGAGCTAAAAAAAAATTAATTTCAGCGTCAGTTGCTGAGAGTTGGAAAATGTCGAAATAGATAGAATATGCGAACTCGCAACAGTGGGCAAAAAAGAGAGAGGGAACCGTGAAAAGTGAAAGCAACTTTTGGCGGTCAGTTGGCTAATTGAAGGCTGCCCCTCAAAACAGTAGATAAAAAATATTGCATGCCACAATTCAAGGTGCTGTTATGAACCATTTAAAGCTCACTGCCGCCAAATGCTGCTGCGTGCTACACGAAAAAAAGAAAGAAGAAGAAATTTACTTAAACTTAAAAGCATTTGCTTTTAATTAAAAACTTCCACTTGCCGCACTGTGGAGCCGCACAGCGAATTACTTACAAAAACTAACACACACATAATCAATTTTGGTATGCAATTTTAATTACAAATTGTGGGCGTGGTGGTCAGCATAGATACACACACACACGCATCCCATTGGGCGTGTGTAAATAGCTGCATAATGGAAATGCCGGTGCTGCCCCCGAGGGAGGGGATGGTGCACAGCCACGCCCTGTTGACGTTCTTCTTGCTTGGTTGTGTGATGTGCAGACAGTGTCTGCAAGAAGTTAATACACATGACGTGCAAAAAATTATATTTAGCGCGCATCGCCAAGCATCAAATTATAAGGACGCACCGTCAACCGCAGCAATAAGGACCTCCACGCGGCTGCAGATTGATGCTTAAGGACAATTTTCACTTCATTACACGCTGCTGCTGTTGAGGCTGCTGCTGTTGCTGTCGCCGGTTGCTGCTACACAGTTACAGTTGCTACATATTTTTCTTCCGGCTGCCCCTTGCTGCCAACTATTTTTCATGCAATTTTTTCTACGACTGAGCTGCCTTGCTCGACGATTAATTCTGAAGTGTTGCTTAAGCGGCAAAACATGCAACAACAACAGCGACAGGAGCAAAAGGACTGCACCGTGAAATTACAAATTGTGCCCGGCGGCCCAAAGATGGCGCCACTGTCGCTGCTGCTGTTGCTGTTGCCCACTGTGCACCTTTGCATGCCTAATTTAATAAGAAAAAGTGCCAGCCCGTAGATCATTTAAAAGCAAACTGCCACCCACACACACACACACACACACACACACACTACACACACACCTATAGCTGGCGCGCATAATTAATTGTGATTGATAGAAGAAATTACTTGCCAGCGGCTTGGCGGGCTGCTCGACCGGGCTAAAACAGATGGCAGCGGCGTCTGGCCAAAAAGGCAAGATGAAAAATCATTTCACAAACTGTCCCAAAAGCCAACACATACACCTGCACACACGTGACCCGCACACACACACACACACACAGCAAATGGGACATCATAAAGAAACTCAATTTGTTGCCGCTCGAGCGATTTGTTTGCCACGCAAATGAACAAAACGAAGAAACAAGCAAAAATGGCCAAAAAATGTAGGTGTAACGGTAACTGTGTAACTGTGTAACGGTGTAACTATAGCTGTAGCTATATGTGATTGCATATGCAGCAAAAAACGTTGGCCATTTTAATTTATGTCGCCCCAGCAGCGCTTTGCTAAGCTGCTTAACATTTGGCCCGAAACGCCCAAGGGGACACAGGACGCAGGACACAGGAAGCACAATTGCCTTCACCCACAGCGGTTACAGCATAACCTTAAAATATATAGCCAGAAGTCTAAAAACAATGGTTTAGAGCACAGCTATATATATATATATGTGTGTGTGTGTGTGTGTTAGTATAATTCGCTAGCAAATTGAAAATAAACGCTGCGCGCTGACTAAAAAATGCGCTGCTACTTTTTACCTCGTTTGTCTAAGTGTGTAGTAGTTGTGTGTGTGTGTGTGTGTGTGTGTGTGTGGCAGGATGTGTGGCTGGCTGTGGAAGTGTAGCGAAATTCGCGTCGCTAATCTGCAGACACTTTTACAATGACAAATGTTCCAACACTCAGTTCCATGTTAGTTTCTCTTATCGTTGCTTTTCACCGTGCATTGTTTTTTGTCATAGCGATCAACTTTTATGCCGATCCTTTAAACTATTTGTATTAGTTACGGTACATTTTATATATATCTATGCTGTCTACTTTTATATGGCCTTAAAAGTTATTTTTAGTCGGGTAAACATTGCTAACTTATCCACAAATTGCTGGAAGCCGCTCAACTTGCAAGTTGTAACGTCTGCTATCAAATGGACTATCAAATGGAATTGTGAGAATAATTGATGGGCATCTTAAATCAAAGACCGTCGACTCCAATGTCGATTGTAATTCATTCGAGCAGCTGATGCCATCATTGTCACCGGCTGTGCACCATTAAATTGTGGCTGCCGCCTGCTTGGGTTAAGTTTGTGTCCTTGCTTCCTTGTGTCCGGCCATTGGTCATGGGAGCAACCCTAGCAGTTCTTCCAGAGGCCTCACCTGTATATCGGACTGTTTAATAGACATTCGTTTTCAGTCAAGAAAATCGAATATCCCTATCTTCATTTTATATACGTATCACATTCGTCGTCTTTGGACTCTGGTTCAGCTTGTCAAGGTTGGAAAGCGCTGCTCCTTGCATTTAAGTGAAATGTGTTTTTCGGTGATTTGCTGTTGGAATTGCTTGGGAAAACGTAGTCGAAATGTGCTCCTTGGCTCAGTTTCCATTTATTTTCGTTTCTAATGCTTTTTTGTTCTAGCTTTTTATATCAAATTGTCATTTGGCTTATCGATGTACCTGTTGGTTGCCCGTTGCCCAGCTGCGATTGCTAACAATTGTTGGCGAATCGCATGAAAATAAATTCAAAGCAAGTTGAAAATGTTATGCGAAACTTTTATAATTAAACGGGTACATTACACGTAAGCGTACGCGTGCGTGCTTTTTTCCCGTTTATATCAAGTTGTTGCAGTTCAAGGAATTTCTAAATTAAAGTTGCTTACAAAAAAATGTACTGCTGTAAAAAATTGCACGATTTGGGCAAACTGAAGTAAACAAATAAATGTGCTAACTTGGCTGTACACATGGCCACGCCCACACGCCCAGACAACGAGAGCTGACTGCTGCAGCTGCACAGTTGGCCAGCGTGCAATTTACGCTCATTACACGCTACCAATACGCACACACACACGCACACATATAAACATACACACACACAGAAGGGGCAAAACACTTTGCCGGCAGCACTTAATTACAAAATGCTCTTTTTTTGGGCGAACTGCAAAAGAAGCTGAAGCAGCTGCCAGCTGCCCTAGGCTATTATGTGTGTGTGTGTGTATAGGTGTATCTGTGTGTGAGCTGTAAAAGATACAGCGTTGTTATTTAGCTGCAGCTGCGTCCTGATGCTGTCAATTGCAACATGCGACGTTGAGCTTTTTGTGCCAATGATGATGAGGGTGGCAGCTCCCCTCTTCCACGAGCTGTCACAGGCAGCTTAATAGGTTTTTGTGCTGCCTCTTCTTGGCCCAGACATCTACGCAACCCGTTAGAACACAACAACCCCCCCACCCCCACCCCCTCAGACAGCATCACAAAGCTGCTGTGATGGTTTTTTTTTTGCCTGGGTACTGTTGACGGTTTTAAAATTATTACATCTTATTTACAATGTGCGATGCTGTTGCTGCTACAATTGTTGTTGTTGTTGTTGGTTGCTGCTCGCCCCCCTTGTGCAAGGCATGGCAGCGACATGTACTTGCGCCTGCTGCTTGTAACAAAAGAAATGTTGCAAATTAAGCGCTCGGCTGCATGCGCTGTGCAACTTTTCAAGTGCGTTACAAACAGAACAAAGCAACAACAACAACTGCAACTGCAAAAACAACAACAAAAACGACTGCAATTGCAGCAAAATTAAATAAAAATTCTCATGTTTCCTTATATGCCAGGGAATGCTCAAGCACACACATACAAATACAAATACAAATATATATATTGTTGGCTTGCTCGTAATTGTATTTCAGCATTTTTGCCGCACGCTGCGTATACGTACTATTTTATTATGTTGCTGCATTTTTAATGCCACAACAAGTACTGCGCGAAAATATGTCATCATTTTACAAGCGCTTTAACCGCACAACTTTTTTTTTTTGTATTATACGAGCCCAATCCCCTCCGTCCCCCTCTGTTACTTCAGTGCGGTAAACTCATTTTTGAGTCGGTTACTTGAAATTGGATTAAAGTTGTTGCTGCTGCTCTCAGATTTTTATTTGCTGTGCTGCGAAACTTTTTAACAACATTTCGCTTGAAGTTGGCTTTAATACATGTCCAGTTAACATGTCAGTGCCTGTCTGGCATAGGACGAGCCACTGTGGCAGGCGCAGGAGCAGGGGCAGGGGCAGAGTGTCGAGTCTCATTTCATGCACACGACAATATCAGAAAAAAAGGCTGGTAATAATATTTAAGGTGCTCCGCAATGGCGCCTTCTCCATGGCATATCTACTGCACGTTCCACTGTTAGATAGCCCCCCAACCCACCTCCCTCTTTATGTGACTGTCTGTCTGCCACTTACACGCTGACTGGCAATAGCAAACGTCGACCAACTCCCCAAACGGCTGGTCCGCAAAAGCTGACCCAGAATGCAACTTGTGCTGGTTAGCTAGTGTGAGTATGTGTGAGAGTGTGTGTGTGTGTGCTCTGTGTGTGTAAGCTGAAGCTACTATGTTTTACTAACCACAAAATGCTGTAACTAAAAGCGCACTCACACATACACTGATGTAGATAGATAGAGCATACAGAGAACCGCTACTTATGGAACGCTTGAGGCTGCTGTTGCACAGGTTGCACAGGTAAAACTTGTTCCACACGAAACATACGACACATTTAACCATGCTCGTTTAGTTGGCAACTTTGCAGCAGGCACACACACACACACACAGAGAGTGTCCACCCACAACATATTGTTATGGCCATGCCAAAGTTCTTGGCCCCAAAAATTGTCACCGTTACTGGTTGCAATGTTTAGCACATTGACAGCATAAACTTTAGGTAACATTTCAAATGGGCAGCGTTGCCCCAAAGGCGCTTATGAACATATTCAATTTTCATAAATGTATACGTTTTTCTTGGTCTTTAAACTAAACTTTGTGCAACAGAAATTGGGTTTCTTATAATTTTAAAATATTCTTTCTTTATGAGCCCTAACTAACCAAGAAAACAAAATGCAGAAACTTTTGTTTATATTTTGCCAAATGCACTTAAATAGTTTCTTAGAACTTAGCAGACAAAGCTTTGTTAGAGGATTAATTAAATGCCACATGAAATTAGTTTTAACATTTATATTTATTTGTTTTCATTTTATTTTTTCTTTTGTGTTTGAATTTTATTTATATCATTTATTTTCATTTACTTGTTGCATTCATAGAAAATAAAGAGCAAAGAATTTGCGACAAAAGGAAGCCTTTCAAAGAAAAATCCTTGAAGAGCATAATAACTACGTACTCAAATATAAAGAAGTCCTTGATACAGTTTTGCTTTGTACTCAACTTAAATTTTAGTAAAAAAAATTACAGTTACTGATTATGATTTCTACAAATTATTATTACAATTTGTCAAAGAATTTAATTGCAATGGCAAAAACTTTTCTAGAGCGAAAACTACTGTATAGAAAAACATACAATTTGCCTATTTAGTTGATTTTTTGCTCTTGTTGAAAACTAACTTGATGTTAAGTGCACTTTTGCCTAATTTGGCAATCATTTAAGCACTCAGTCAGTCAATCAGCTTGACATAGGCCAGCAACATAATCCTAATTCAATTGCCTGCCTGGCCACGTAATGGGCCAAAGCCACACAGAATCAACTCGATTGCAGAACCGGCTGTGTAATGTGATGTTGTCAGGGATTGCGCTGCTGTTTAATCAGCCGACGAACATCAAAAAAGTAATACAAAATGCTCCGGCGCACCACGTTGCGTATGAGTATTGTGCGACGTGTGTAAAGTAAAACGGATTTGCGAGGAGGCAATGATTTGGAAGCGTGTCTGCAGTGCTTTGATAAAATTCGTTATATAAATCAGTAGAAAAGTGTTGAAAACCCCTTTTGAGCACTTGGCTGCCGGCAAAACTAATTGAAATCTGAGCGAAACTCATTTATTTTCTAGCGAAATTAGAAATCCTGCGGAGCAGGCAACAGCAGCTGCCAGCATAGTTAATTTAAATAATAAAATAATTGAGCTGTAGATCGAGAGAAATGTGAATTATGTTCAGACATTGTTTACTTTTAATAAGCTTGCATAACTCCTGCTGATGTGTAAAGTGCAATTGCCTGTGTATCCCTTATTTCTTACTAGCATGTCTTGCATAATTCTTTTTGCTTTCAGGGTCTGTGCAAATCCGTTCGATAACAAAATAAATGGCTTTCAGCAAATGCTTAGTGCTTTGATTAATAGCAACAACCGGCAACTGGTTCTCGAATAAAGCAACTACTGGCCACACACTTTGGCTCCTTGTTGCTGCCTCTTTATATCCTTGCTGATGAGCGCACATTTACTCAAATGGGCTGCGTGTGTATTTGTGTGTGTGTGTGTTTCTGCTGTACAAATTTAATTGAGTGCTAAATGGCACGTAAACTGATAGGTCAACACACACACACACGCACACACACACACACACACACACGCAGACATTCAGTCGGAGTACTCGGTAGACAAACTTTTGCTGGCACAGGCGTTGCCAAGGACATGCGCTAGCAAACTCAAGTATCTGCATCAATACGCCACGTATGTCAGCAAGGACAAGCACTTGCCTAATTGTGTGGGCGTCAATTAATTTCTTTATACATATAATGGAAATTTTACATTTGTTTGCCAGCGTCAATAAGTATGCAACACTTTTGCCCAATTCATCCTTAGCAACAATTTGCTGGCCAGAGAGTGAGTGCCTCGCATTAGCAGCGCAATTTGTTTGGGTAATCCCCATTTGGGAAGTCAAGTCCACGCGGCCATTTTGCTTTTGTGCTTGGCTGAGCAGCATGGCCTTTGGGCCTGCTAATCCCTAGTGTGTGTGTGTGTCTTTGTGTGGCTGAGCGTCAACACGTGCAAATAAAGCATTGAAATAGCCTAGCCACAGACATTTTGGTAGCAGCAGCAAAGTCAAAGGCGCCTTGACCGCAAGGACTGAAATGAGTAGCGCTGCGAGACTCTCGTCACTCTCTTACTCTCAATCTCAGTGTGGGTTTGACTTATACAAACAGTAAGCCACACACACAAACACCACACACATTACAACAGCTCAGTTGGCGCACGTCTCGAGTTTATCAAAAGACGGCAAAATAAAAAAAAGATACAAAACCAAAAAAGATGGCAACGAAAATGAAACGCGCAAAAGGCAAACCTACGTTTAGATAGACACAGACAGATAGAGTAAGAAAGATGGCAAATACAACTGGCCCACAAACAATATGCAACAACAAGAACAACATAGCCACACTTAATTCATTCGTGATTTATATGAGTCGCTTTCAGAGACTTCAAATGTGGCTGTAGCTTCTGCTCTGGTTTTCGAGCTTAAGGCCCCCACAAAGCTAACGAAACTATTTTTGCGGTCTGCTCTGGGCCCCACCAAAGTGCTGCGACTTGCATTGTGTGCATTCGGGTTTTTGGCCATGGCTCTCAATTAAAAATTCCACTCGAGCTCTGCTCAAAATTCAATTCAAATTTTCGGCCCAGATTCTTGTGAGCTGGCAAAAGCCAGCAAAACCGCTGATATAATGCCAGAGGAGCATACACACACTCACACACACATACTGTGCTATGTCGTAATACTATCGAAACTTGGCCCAAGCTATGCAAAAACAAGTTGCTATTTTTTTTGGCTCAACACGCCATTTTGTCACTTTGACAAAATTGTTGCTACTTTTCGATGACTGAAACTGAATGTATGGGGTGGGGAGGGGGGAGGGTTAAGCCCAAGCCCAACTTGTCGTTCAAGTGACATTCAATTATTATTTCAGGCAGAGCAAAAACTTTAGCAACAAACGAGCACCGACAATATTGTTAAAAGATAGTATTACATGCAGACAACTGTCGGAGGGGAAAAGATATCCGAGCAGATAGATACACGAACGGACCAAACTGACAGAGAGACAAACAAACAGACAGACATACGTATAGATAGATGTACAGTTAGATAGATAGTTGGATACAAGAAGGGACATAATGCGTATTTGCGCATTAAATGCAAAACTTTGCAAATAGTTTTGTGCCAAAAATAAATTCAAAACAAAATGTTTCAGAGATGAAAAAAAAAAAATAAAATAAAAATTAAATGAAAATCAAAACTTTTCAATTGGTTTTCAAGCAAGGGGAGACAGGCAGTGCAAAATCAGACGCAGAACTGAGAAAACTAATTTTTTTTATCTTAGGCTGACTTCTTAACCGATAAAGTTAAAAAGATAACAACAGTCAAAGTTTAAACTCGTGAAATTCGAGAAAACAATTTAGCCTCAGTCAAGCACTAAGTAGAAACAACGAAGTTAAGCCACATTAAATCTACTTAAGCATATATTTTAATCAAAAGGAGAAACCATGAACAAAATGTGGTCGGTATGCAAAATCGATGTAAGGGGGAAGGCTAGGAGCGAATTTTAGGAACTTGGGAGATTCATATGCTAAATTTTTGTCATGATTTCTGACAAGAAGTTGTGGAAACGCCGAAATTTGTTGGTTTATATGATGGTAATATTAATACTACATACATATATATAAAAGAGGAGTTATACATTTTGAAAAGGTAGATTTTAATAATGTACATTTATTTGTAAAAGGTTATTGGAAGCCGAGAACCTGCATGGCTAAAAGGAATGCGAGTGCAAGTACGAGTGCTCGTAATTTGGGCAGAGCCAAAAGCATGCAGCTTAAAATTAATGACAGCAAAGTAAATGTCAGCGCAGAATGAAAAACAAGCCAACAACAAAAAAGTAAAAGCCTGGCGCAACTTTACCAACCGCGACGTGTGGCGAAAACAATAACAGGACGAGGACGAGAACGAGAACGAGGATGTGAACGTGATGGTGGACATGGACGGAGACTCGAAAGGACGACAACGGCGATGCATTGCTTCCGGTTTTTGTTCGCGCGCTGGTATTTTCCGTGCCCTGCCGCTCTGCGATGGCAGCCATTGCGTGCGCGAGTGTCGCATATGCACATTTTATTTATAAACTCACAGCAAAGTAGAAAATAAAAAGCGTCCAGCTACCAGCGCGCTATGCACCTCAACTGGGGAAATGGCAAAGTTCCCTTGAGGCTACGGCTTGGCCCCCTTTGGGTATATTGCATGTGCAGCGATAAAAGTGGTAAAATGCTTATCAAGCTCAAGCCGGATGTGCACAGTGTCAAACGGCAGCAAGCGGGTGAAGTGGCAGCAACAGCAGCTGCAAATAGTTTTTATACCAACTGTAAAATAAGTGGTAGTTTAATGCATAATTGAAAGGCACGCAAAGTTAAACAAACGAAGCGGTCTCAGACCCGGTTACTGAAAACTCGTAAACGACTGTTAATACAAGACTGTTACACTGAAAAGCGGGTTGATTAAAAAAAATACGATCAATTTGTCATAGTTCACATTTCAAATATAATTAGGGTCACTTTAAAATGCTGGAACATAAAAAACGCATATCTAAATTATCTAAATTTATAAAAAGTAGGCTGGTCAAGGTTGTATGAGCGAAAGTTTGCTTAAAATAAAAAATGTAAAATATATGTATATGCTATAAAATAATTTTGATGATGCCTAAATTCAGTTAATATTTAAAACTTTATTTAAAAATTTAAATTTTAACGGACAGTTGAGTTGGCAGTTAAAGTTTGAATTTTAAAAAAGTATCGACCTGCTGCTGATTCTGTTTGCCTGGTACTTTAGTTGAAAAATTAGCACTAATTGTGCATTTGGACAGCAGCAACGATGCCTAAAGTCAGTTAAAATTTAAAACTTTATTTAAAAATTTAAATTTTAACCGACAGTTGAGTTGGCAGTTAAAGTTTGAATTTTAAAAAAGTATCGACTTGCTGCTGATTCTGTTTGCCTGGTACTTTAGTTGAAAAATTAGCTTAAATTGTGCATTTGGACAGCAGCAATGATGCCTTAAGTCAGTTAAAATTTAAAACTTTATTTAAAAATTTAAATTTTAACCGACAGTTGAGTTGGCAGTTAAAGTTTGAATTTTAAAAAAGTATCGACTTGCTGCTGATTCTGTTTGCCTGGTACTTTAGTTGAAAAATTAGCTTAAATTGTGCATTTGGACAGCAGCAATGATGCCTTAAGTCAGTTAAAATTTAAAACATTATTTAAAAATTTAAATTTTAACTGACAAATGAGTTGGCAGTTAAAGTTTGAATTTTAAAAAAGTATCGACCTGCTGCTGATTCTGTTTGCCTGGTACTTTAGTTGAAAACTTAGCTTAAATTGTGCATTTGAACAGCAGCAATAATGCCTAAAGTCAGTTAAAATTTAAAACTTTATTTAAAAATTTAAATTTTAACTGGCAGTTGAGTTGGCAGTTAAATTTTGAATTTTAAAAAAGTATCGACCTGCTGCTGATTCTGTTTGCCTGGTACTTTAGTTGAAAAATAAGCCCTAATTGTGCATTTGGACAGCAGGAATGATGCCTAAAGTCAGTTAAAATTTAAAACTTTATTTAAAAATTTAAATTTTAACGGACAGTTGAGTTGGCAGTTAAAGTTTGAATTTTAAAAAAGTGTCGACCTGCTGCTGATTCTGTTTGCCTGGTACTTTAGTTGAAAAATTAGCTTAAATTGTGCATTTGGACAGCAGCAATGATGCCTGAAGTCAGTTAAAATTTAAAACTTTATTTAAAAATTTAAATTTTAACTGACAGTTGAGTTGGCAGATAAAGTTTGAATTTTAAAAAAGTAACGACTTGCTGCTGATTCTGTTCGCCTGGTACTTTGATCGAAAAATTAGTTAAAATTGTGCATTTGGACAGCACCAATGATGCCTGAAGTCAGTTAAAATTTAAAACTTTATTTAAAAATTTAAATTTTAACGGACAGTTGAGTTGGCAGTTAAAGTTTGAATTTTAAAAAAGTACCGACCTGCTGCTGATTCTGTTTGCCTGGTACTTTAGTTGAAAACTTAGCTTAAATTGTGCATTTGGACAGCAGCAATAATGCCTAAAGTCAGTTAAAATTTAAAACTTTATTTAAAAATTTAAATTTTAACTGACAGTTGAGTTGGCAGATAAAGTTTGAATTTTAAAAAAGTAACGACTTGCTGCTGATTCTGTTCGCCTGGTACTTTGATCGAAAAATTAGTTAAAATTGTGCATTTGGACAGCACCAATGATGCCTGAAGTCAGTTAAAATTTAAAACTTTATTTAAAAATTTAAATTTTAACGGACAGTTGAGTTGGCAGTTAAAGTTTGAATTTTAAAAAAGTACCGACCTGCTGCTGATTCTGTTTGCCTGGTACTTTAGTTGAAAAATTAGCTTAAATTGTGCATTTGGACAGCAGCAATGATGCCTAAAGTCAGTTAAAATTTAAAACTTTATTTAAAAATTTAAATTTTAACTGACAGTTGAGTTGGCAGTTAAATTTTGAATTTTAAAAAAGTATCGACCTGCTGCTGATTCTGTTTGCCTGGTACTTTAGTTGAAAAATTAGCTTAAATTGTGCATTTGGACAGCAGCAATGATGCCTGAAGTCAGTTAAAATTTAAATTTTTAAATAAAGATTTAAATTTCAACTGCCAGTTCAATTATTTTTTCATGAAAATCATCTACCTACTGCTGATTTCTGTTCGCCTGGTACTTTGATCGAAAAATGAGACAAAATTGTGCATTTGGACAGCAGCAACGATGCCTAAAGTCAGTTAAAATTTAAATTTTTAAATAAAGATTTAAATTTCAACTGCCAGTTCAATTATTTTTTCATGAAAATCATCTACCTACTGCTGATTTCTGTTCGCCTGGTACTTTGATCGAAAAATGAGACAAAATTGTGCATTTGGACAGCAGCAATGATGCCTGAAGCTAACTGGAATTTCTTAAGTTTTTTTTCTGCTTTCAGGTAAAAGTATACACCACATTTTATTATATGTTTTTTTGGCCTGCAGTAAAAGTATGTACTGGTTTTATTAATTTTGAAACAGAGCTTCTTGCTGCCGATTGCTGTTCGCCTGGTAATTTGAGCTGCATAAGCAGCATATTTTTGTAACTTTTGAAAAGGAAAAAATTAAAATTTTTTAACTAATTTAGAGCTAGAGTCACCGAATTTGAAACATAGAAAATGCGTGGCATACTTTTACTGAAAGCAGAAAAATCAAAAATAATTGCATCTTTCGTGCGGCTCAAAATATATTATTATTCGTGCGCGCGAAAGATGCAATTATTTTTTTCTGCTTTCAGGTAAAAGTATGCACCATATTTTATTAAATGTTTTTTTGGCTTGCAGTAAAAGTATGCACTTGTTTTATTAATTTTGAAACACAGCTACTTGCTGCCGATTGCTGTTTGCCCGGTACTTTGAGCTGCATAAGCAGCATATTTTTGTAACTTTTGAAAACGAAAAAACTAAAAATTTTCTACTAATTTAGAGCTAGAGTCACCAAATTTGGAACATAGAAAATGCGTGGCATACTTTCACCTGAAAGCAGAAAAATCATAAATAATTGCATCTTTCGTGCGGCTCAAAAAATGATATTTTATTCGGAAATAATTGCATCTTTCGTGCGGCGCCAAAAATATTATTATTCGTGCGCGCGAAAGATGCACTGTTTTTTTTTTAATTTTAAAACACGGCTACTTGCTGCTGATTGCTGTTCGCCTGGTACTCCGAGCTGCTGGCCCAGCATGTTTTGCAACTTTTGAAAACGAAAAAATTAAAATTGACTACTTTTACAATTTTAGAGCTAGAGTCACCAAATTTGGAACTTAGAAAAGTGGTGAACTTCTCTACAGATTGAACTACATGATGTCCTGCCACGCTCTCTCCTGCTCTCGTTAAAGAGTCAACATGAAAAAAAATGAAATATCATAGAAAATCTGAAGCACATTTGTGTTAAGCAGTGTTCAAAGGAGCAAAGGCAAAAGGAATTTGCTTCACTGACCATTTTACTCGTATTTGACTTAATTTACGAGTCACAACACGAGATGTGCCCGCGGGGAGTGAACAAAAAACTCTGGGGAAATTTCTGTCAAATCACAATCAACATTTTTGCTATTTCGCAGTTGCTTGCACTTGATAATGGTAATTATTTAACAGTAAGTGTGCAATGGAGCACGAAACAAGCGCGTTAATGAACTGTAAAATGTTTTTACGCAATTAAAGGCAATCGAGAGAATTGAAAAAACATACAAACACATAAATAAGCATAAGAAAAGAAAGCTACTTGAGAGTAGCTGAAGAACGATTTAAATGTGAGTGAGTGAATTATATGCGAGTGAATGATAATTGAATGCCTACTTTAGCCAAATCAGGCTAAATCGGCGCTTAGTGTCACACTTGAGATGCACTTGCTACAGAACGCTTTCTCTCCGGTTTTCCCACTCTCACTTGGCAGTCAAACATTACTCGTCTTCATCCGGTGACTGCACAAACAAAACGCGCTATAAAATGTAAAAATACTGCCAAAGTATGCAAAGCTCCTCATAAAAACACTCAAAAACTAACGTGCATTGCAGCCAGTGAACAGTTGCGTTGCGTTGCGTCCTTCGTCCTTCGTCCTTGCGTCCCTCGTCCTGCGTGTGTGCCTTTGTCTGCTCTACGGTCTATGTCCGTGTCTGGAGCTAGCTACTTGCTTAGCTGCTTCCTGCCGCCTCTGCATGCCCGGGCTTCCTTCCTGAAAATCCATCAGCGCTAATTTTGCATATTTTACTTGCCTCTTTAGTTTATTCTATTTTTCATTTCTTTTCGTTTGGTTTTCGTTTTTTCTTTGTGCTCTCCACTTTATATGCTTTTATTTGGCTAAGCTGGCTTGTGACTTGTGCTTTCACAGCCGTAGCCCAAAGATATTTTCAGCTATGCGCACTTGAAGGCAATCCGGATTCTGTGGTCTTGTGCCTGCTCTGCTCGGCTCGGCTCTCCTCTGCTCCCCTCTGCTCTGATGGTGAATTATGTGCGCCTCGTACGTTATTAATAATTCCTGTCTTGTCAACAAATACATTGTTACATTCGCCCACGGCCTCGCTACACCTAACCCTGTCTCCCATCTTTCATCTCCCAAACCTGTCCACAGGCTGCTCACATTGCGTATGTGTAATATGTTTATTTTCCACGCTGCGGCCAGAAATTTATTAAGCAGCTGCGCAGCAACCGCAGAACAAACTCATGTTTAAATCGAAGCTTGTGGCTGGAAGGGAAGGGACGCGGGGTCTACAGATGAACGGGCATGTGATGCAAATCACGTTTAAACACGACACATGACTGACGCCATTTGGTGACCTTCGATTTTCTGCAAGCATCTTTTTCAACATCTTTAAATGGCTTTTATTCTGCTAAGAAAGAAATTGAAATTAAATTACAGCTCCTTTAAATTGTAAAGATATTTCCGTGCTCTTTTACAAATATACTTATTTCACTGAGTTCATTCAAGCAAAGTATTTATAGCTATTGCGATCCTTGCGAGTAAATAGCAGCAGTTGCCAGCTTAGCAGCTGCGATATTGCGCATACGCCGCATGTTGCGTCATTGGGCAGCCGCTGAGCTGCTCAGCTGCTGGCTGGTGTTTTTTTTGTCGATGTTTGTTTGCACATTGTATTGAGTTTCAAGTGCAGAAGTTAATTGCTTGAAAAATTGAACTCAATCAATTACAAGGAATGTGTGCTAAAGCGTGATTGTGTGAAGGGGAGCATCCCAGGCGTTGGCTCCCCAGGGCAACAGTTTTATTTATCGAGCACACACACACACTGACACATCGCGTGCACACTCCTTAGGCATGTGTGTGTGTGTGTGTGTGTGTTAACACTCCACTTAATATCAGCAATTAAAATATATTCTGCTACTTTCAGGAGCGCCTCAAACATTTAACATTGATTTTTGACATGAGAAACTTTTGATTGAAATTTAATATAGTACAATAGTAACTTAATAACATTTGCCATTTCTGTTAAGTTTTGCTTAAATTAGCTAATTATTTGCTATGCTGTCATATTTGCATTTAAATACTCCATGCTCAACAACTGACAACAAATCAGATGTCGGCATTTTTGGGGGGCAGCTGTGGCAGAAGTGGGCAAACAGAAGCTGCACATTAATTAAATATTTATATGTTATGCACACAAGCCTCGCACACGCACACACACACACACACACACACACACACAGACGGACACAACTTCAGCAAACAAACACTTATATGTGCAGAAGCCAAACAGAGCGCAACAAATAAAGAGACAAGCAACAGCAACAACAACCACTCAAGTTGGCAACAAACTTGACACACACACACATGCATGAGAGACACAAATACACATACGTATTGAGGCTAACTCACATTTATTTGGTGCTTATTGTTCAAGTACAAATTTAACATCTAAGCTGAAGACAATGCAATAAAGTTCAAATTAGTTCGGGCCATTATTTCAGGTGAACATCCGGAGGCAATGCAAACGGGCTCATCCGGCTGCCAGTACAATTGGCTGACAATTGTCATGCTGCTGGGCCTGGTGCTCGGCTACAGTCGGCGTCAGCAGCAACATTGTGCCACACTCGCCACATGGGGCATTTGCAACACGCTCGCGGCCTGCGAAAGTGACATTAAAACCACAGCAACAACAACAGCTGCTGCTGCTGTCCTTGAATTGTCGCCTGCGGTTAGCAGCTGCAGCAGCCGCAGTTGCCACGCCCACCCAAAGCGCTGCTGCCACAGATGATCGCATTCAGGCGAACTAAGCAGCGGTAACTAAATGCGAATGTATCTATATCTGTATACGTGTATGTATGTATTTGTAAGTACATGACTGCCACGGCTAGCTAAATACTTACTTAGTTATCGATTAAGTACTATATATATATATATATACATATATGTATAAGTACAAGTCTTAATTACAACGCTGGCGCACTTCTAGATAAAATGGTTCATTGCATAACCCCCGATGGGATTAACATTTAATGTGTATTTTGTATAGTTCCATTAAGCACCATGTAAATAACTAACGTAAACTTATTAATGTAATTGCAACATTAAATGTATCACTTAACAATAAATAAACAAACAAAAAAATGTAAAAAAAAATATAAATCAGAGATTTTCCAGTTGCTCTTTAAATACATAAATAAATAAAAGCGAGAAAGCGGGTGTATTTAATAACTAGATAAAAACGTAGCAGCCACAACAACAGCTACACCAATACCAACAAATAAAAAGTTCGCTTATTGAGTGGCCATAAAATATTTAAATTAATTGCCATATCATGCAAATATTTGCGACACACAGTTTTTCCATGCCAAATAAAATGTTATCCTACATTCTTTTTTTATTTTAATCAATAATGCCAATAACACAATACTAATTAATTTGCGATTGCGATATGGCAAAAAACATGTATTGCATAGAGTATCTTATCAAATGTCAAAGTGTATGTATAGAAACATATATTGGTAATGCAATAAAGTTTACTTTTAAACCTGGATTTTTAAAATTGGAATTTATCAAAAATCATGACACTGATTAAACTTTATATGATTTCCTTTGTTCACAAATTGAAATTATAGCTATAAATATATTTTCACAATTATTTGTATACAAATATTGAAACTTTTGCAATTTGATTTGCTTGCTCGTCTGTAAATATTATAAATTAATTTAATTAATAGCCACTAGACGTTGCAATTTTTGTTTGACATTGAGCGAAATGTGACACCGCGAATTTGCTAACTCAATAAAAAATATTCTGTTGACATGCCACATAAATGCCGCATACAGTTTTAGCGATAGAAAATTCACAATTTGCTAGTTTTATTTGCCAAACACAAACACAGAAAATAGCTCAATTATTGGCTACAAAGTTATTCAAATTAATGTAATTAAAATTTGAGGCTGACGATGTGGCTGCACGTTGTGATTCAAATTGGACTACAATTAAATTATAATTAATTTCCATCTAAGGCTAGCATATAATTTGTAATATTACTGCAATATTGTAACTGCATTGCAGGCCATTATAATAATCATAATAATAATGATTATAATCAAAAAACTTTGTTTCATTAGAATCAACATAAGCTGTACAAATATTGTTAGTCATAGATTAATAACTAATGTATAGAGCACATACATATATATATATATCTGGTTAATTGTAACATAAAATCTAATTAAGTCCCATTAGAACAATCGTTATGTAAGGACAGCCAAACTGATACGTTGGTTAAGATAACTTATGTGTATATCGTACAGAGTACGTAAACGACTTCCCAATGCCCTTCCTTTGCCTACAACTTATAGTTTAAATGTTATACATAAACATTTGAAAATCCGCTCTTCCCATTTTAATCGCATAATCCTTCAAGTGTAAAATGCAAAGTCAACCATACGAATTCAACTAATCAATCAAAATGAGAAATGTCTAAAAGAAAAAAACAGAATTTAATAGGTATTATTTATACAAGTTATTTTAATGCCAGTTTCATAGTAGGTCAACAGACAAAACAAATTCCTGTACTATACTTAAAAGTTAATTAGTGCAAATTTAGATTTTTGTATGTTTGTGTGTGTGTGAGGGTGAGAGTGCATTTGTTTTAGTATGCGTGTAAATTTTCAATTAGATATAAGCTGCATACTTAAAATACTAAACATAGTAGTACACAAAAATGCATAGTTATTAGCTATGAGTTTAAATAAAGCAATTGAAATGTATAAAAAGGAAATCAAATATAAATTACGAATACTTTGAATTGTTGAAATACAATATACAAGTAAATTAGTCGAAATATGTATTATAATATAGTACTACTAGCTATAATAACTGGACAGTCGAAATCAATAACAAAAACAAAAACAAATAAACACGCGCGTAAACATGACATAATATAGAAGAGTTAGCAAAGCATTCAAACAATAACAAATACACATACATAGAAACAACAAAAGCCATATGCAAATGTCGCCAGTAAAAAAACCAAAAAAAAAGGGAAAAAGAAAACAAAAACAGAAATTGTGAATTGTTTCTTGTGGCACGTGCTACTGCAACAACAACAACTATGTACATTAAAAAGTGCAAAACAAAGAACGAATAAAATTTTTTATTTAAAGAAAAATAGAAAATATACGTGTTTTGATATATTACCATTTGGGAAGGCCTACAAGCATTTTCAAATCGAAAGCTCAACTCGTGCGATTTGGTCTAAAATTTCTTTGATATGAGCTGCTCAATTATTTATGCAAGCTGCAATACAATGCAGCAACTGCTGTCGCCCCGCCCCCGTTGACGCCTCCGGCCAGCCCCGATGCTCACAGCTCTACGAAATTCGCAACGATAGCCGAAGAAATGAAGAATAAGCTGCAACGTATGCGTGTGTCACATGTAATCTCTGGATTATAGACAGCAGCAGCAGCAACAGCAGCAAACAGGACGAAGTCCTTGCCCAAGCACCCAGACTGCCAGATGGGCACGTCGAAAACTGGGTCAGCATATAAATCGAAGGGGCTTAAACAGGAAACTAAGAATCTACTTTGGCTAACCGAAATGTTGCATGCCCTTGCATTTAGGTATCAATTTTAAAAAGCAAATGTGTTCCTTATATAAATGTGTGGCAAAAGTATTTTTAAATGTTGCCAATGGCATTGAATTTGGTCAAATTTGTACTAAGATACAATATTTCAAAAGCCAAATCTCGGCAGGCTTTAGTAGAGCTTTGATTCTCGAATTGTGTATGTAGGAAAAAGTAAGTAATAATAAAACTAGTACACAATAAATTGAAATTTGAAAGGTAAGTTATAATAAAGCTAGTACACAATAAATTGAAAATGGTTTCAGGCATATAATAAATAAGTATAAGGATTACAATTTTGAAGGAACTGAACTATTTGAATCGTTGGCTTTTACCAGAGTATTTGTTTCTACTGCTTGAAGTCTCCAGGTGGCGAACCTTTTTATAAAGTAACTGCTGCCTATAGAGGGGAGAGTATTTAAAATAAAATATCCGCTTCATGTAATACCATCAGCAGCGAACTTTGACAGAATAACAAAAGTGGAATCCCAATTGAAATACCGAAATACATGCCTCATTAATTAACACACATGCCAGAATTGTAAACCAAAGGATGAGACAAACGAACAACCAAAACAACAACAAACAGAGCAAAATAATATAAAATTGCAACAACAATTGCAGCTGGCAAATGCAACTGTAATTCTATTAAAATTCGCCACAAAGCAGCGCTAATCCTTTTGCATGTCTGCGTCCAAAATAATCAGGCAGGCCGCAAAATAGCCACATGTAAACCAACCGGCAAAAGGGACACACAAGCACACACACAGAGGCACTAGCTCCAGTTACAGGATCAGCTGGGGAAAGGAGGGGAGGAGGATTGGGCGGTGGCTAGAATTTTTGTGACTGCGTAGGCATAAAAATCTTTATACGCTCGCTTGACTCCAAATTGATGTGCGCTGCTTATGCAAATTTGGTGCGGTTGCCTAAGCAACAGCCGCAGTGCCTGTTGTCCTGTCTGTCCCGTTGTTGTCCTTGCGCTTCCCGGTGGACATGGCCAACACCATGTAATTTGGGCTGATAGATTTTATTTGATGGCACGGCATTAGCCACATTTGTTGCCAACAGCAGCAGTCACAGCAAGTCGCAATATTGATTTGAAAGCAGCCGTGACAGGATACGCAACAACAACAATCAGGCAGCATTTTTAAACTGCTCCTGTAAGGCACATACACACTAACACACACAGACACACACACGATACTAGCCTAAGCGCAGTTTTGACATTTATTACCGCTACAATTTATCAGCTTTTATGCGCTAATTTTGCAGTACATTTTAGGTTTGAGCGTTGAAAGCATTTTAAGCTTTCTAATTTTTGCAACAGACGCGTGTAAAATGCGCCAGTTAAATAAATGAGCCGAAAGATGTGCCAACATATTCGGATTGTGTGTAATCTGTATGCCCTCTCTTTGATTTCAAAATAGATCATTTAAATATTAAATATTTGAAATTCGAATGATATCTAAAATATTGTTTATTTAACCACTTTGCTGAAAGAATGTTTCGAGCGCAATGGTAAATATAATTTATAAGTTTGAGTGATTTATGATCAAGAAAACTATAGTACATTTTCTTTTATTTTTATTTATTTATTGTGTCCTGGAACTAAATTTCAGATTACAATTTATATATATATATATGTATAGCCAGAGCAACCGAGACCTTCAGGCTGACTATACTAGTAAATATAGTATATAAATATCACAACTTTCAACGAACTATAAGTTAGCTGCTAGTATCTCATTCTCATTCTTGCTGACCCATCGATAAACCTATATGCTGCAAACAGGACCTCAGCAAATGTTGCGTAGCGCAGCAAATGATAAAAGTGCCTGATGCGATAATATACGAATTTGTGTCTAATAGTTTTGTGTGCATTTTTACAACAGATTTATGGTTAGTGTGTATAGTAAATGTGCGTTTGTGTGTGAACTGTCAAGGGCTGTTGGCGTTTTTGGGGCGTGGCTGGGGTGGGGTAGGGCGGGTAAAGTGGCCGCTGCAGAGCCGCATGAAATGCCAGTTGAATTATAGACCATTTGAATGAAATTATTTTAATTGCGTAAATCACTTTGCAGCCAACCAAAATTCAACAATGCTGCGGCATTTAGGGCGACCTCTCTCTCTGTGTGTTTGTCTGTGTGAGTGTGTGTGTGTTTGTATTTAGGTGTGCGTGGGTGGGTGGGTCACTTATTGGGCCAATCTCATTGTTTGTGCGCAACTTTTTGGGCGCTTAAATGTGCCAAGTGGGCAAAGAACAGCAAAAGAGGAAAAGGAACATAGGAGCAGGGGGAAAGGGGGGTTGGTGCAACTGCAGTTTGCAATTGGAAACTAACGAACAACAGCACTCGAAAATTTAAACAAATATTTCAGCTGGCATATTTGCACTCCATTCTAGACTAATTGTTTTCCCTAGGTCGACAATACAAATACATTCTGGCAACAATTGCCATGGACAACACTATAAAAACATGTAAGCACTAAGTAAAATGATCGACTAGCAGATACCTCGCAATGTTAGCTCAAGAAATACGCAGCTATCTATATTAAACTCAAGAGCACATTTTGAGCAAAAGTAAAAGTCTGTCCCTTTAACTTTTATTTTACTGTGCTAACTACTTTTATATACCCCACATCTGCAGTTAAGCTACAGGGTATTGACAGAACAGTCAATGCATTAATTTCTCAGAGGGCCTGCTGGACAACAGGGAAATTGGTACAGCTGGATTATTATTGTAATGACTACCATAATTTGTCCAAATTATCGACAATATTATAAATTAATTTCTATTTAGTTTTCAACTAGAGACACACGTTTGTTGTTTGTGCCATATTTTCAAATGGCGCACACGTTGCGTATGCGTGATATCAAATAAAACGCAGCGCGACACTTAAAATGTTGATAAATACGCAATGCATTCATAATTTATGAAATATGCGCTGGGCAAATGCATTATTAAAACATTCATTCAGCTCTAAAAACAAACAACCCAAAAACATTTGTTCCCAACTTTTTTTGTTGCCCGACAACAACCACAACAAAAACTTTGAACTCTGTTTTGGTGTGCTTCCTAATCCTGCAGCTGATTTGCCCAGTTGCTTAGCCCTTTCAGGCGTGACCCCCGAAAACTTTGTATTGAATATGAAATCGCTGCAAATATCTGCACAAAACTAACAAACAGTTTGGCATAAAAACAACTCAAGTTGACCTCTCACATACACTTACCCCCCACTCACCTCCTTACCGGTTCGAATGTTGTTTGGCTCTCAAGTGGTTATTGTTGTCACTGAAGCATAATGCATGCCAGAGAGAATATTAAGATATGATATGCGATGCGATGCCCTGGCATGATAAATTATAAGGCTTAGCCTCAAAATAAAGCCTGAAAGCCTGCCCATCATAGGATGTGATATCCTTTGAACTGGGTACTTACAACGTACAACGTATTTGTCTGACAGCACCAATCAACTGCACTCAGCGCTAAGTATCTTTACAATGGAAACACTGATTTCAATTAAGCGATATTAATAACAAAGATGTTACTAGACAATCGCGTGCTCACTCACTTCATAAGGTTCTACGAACTATCATCTTGAAAAATCAACTTGAATTTGATTAATCACTTTATTAGATTTACAAGTTAGGGAAATTATTCGCTTTTTACCTATTTAAGAGCTTATACAGCAGCAAACATGTCCTTTAACCGTTTTCGACCTAATTGAGGCACATTCCTTATATAGCCAGCTCATAAACTCTGTTAAATGGGATTTGAAACTTGGCTAACTTAGCAGCATCACTTAACGAACTTAACGTACCTAACTTGGTTGAATATTTAACGAATTTAGCACTCTGCACTAACGTTATTTGCTTACAGTTCAGCAACATTCATGTTAACAAGTAAAAGTGAAATACTGTTAGCTTAACAGCCCTACTTAACGAAATTCCCTAAACTGTAGCTAAGTATTTAACGAATTAGTTAAGCTTATCCAATTCATGCGCTGTTAAGTAACATTTCATTTATAAACTGCACTACGTACTTTAAGGCATAAGATGTTATGTTAGTTAGGTCTAACATATAGCGGTTATTTTGCATATACTAGCATATTGATTTAACATTGATCGAGCTATATTCCTCAATATGACTATGCTTTTAATGACTAACATTTGTGCTTGTAAAGTGCCCAAACAATATAAAGTGGTGTCTAGTTTAATTCATCATCTAAGACCTATGCACCTTGAAACTTTTTCTTGCTAAATAATCATGTAGTTATTTGAAAAATTTCAGATCTTGAAATTTGATTTTTAGTCAATTGTGGGTGCTATCTAGCATATCAAATCTGTGTCTGTCAAACTGTTTCTTCTCGGTAATCAATTTTGAGCCATTTGAAATGTCTTTTGAGCAGCAAGTAATCAACTCGAAGCATAAACGAACTGTTAGCTACGCCCACTGTTTGTCGGCACAGATGAAAGTGGCAGGCAAGAGGCAGAATGGTTGACAGTGTCCTCGTAGATCACCGTGCCATATAGTGCTCGGCATCGATCTGAGAAGACACGCTTCACTATGCTTTAATTGCTTTAAAATAAGCCACACCCACGGTGCCGAAAAATTCATCTTGCACGCACATTAAGAGAAATACCGACGATGAGGACGTGAAAGGCAGGGTAGGCGGGTAGGCGGGAAGGCGCGGGCGGGCGGCGGCTTTGATCTGCAGGATCTGAGCGACCGGCAATAGGCGCGCTGTCAATTGCGGTTGGCTTGGAAAGCGGCTTAGTTACGCTGTTGACCTGTCGTCCCCAGCCCTGAGTCCCTTACTTATCCTAGACGAATGAAGTGTGTAATTTGAAATTAGCTGAGCTCAGCGGCACCTTTGTGTACACCTGCTGACACCGTGTCCTTGTCTACGGCTACTTAGTTACGCACCGCAGCCTCAAGGCCAAAGGACCCTCGTCGCTGAGACGTATATACATATATATGTGTAGTTATTGATTTGTTTAGTTAAACGTACGCATCTCATTTGGTCTTCATTCAGTTTTCAACATCAATTTGCATCTTTCGAATTAATTCGTTACCGATTCAAAAACGTAAAATCAAAAGCAGAATTTATGACCGCACACATCTGTATGTACATTTATAATCTGACTAATTATACCCTGAGCCCATTAAAAATGTGCAAAAGGGTATCATGAAGTTGTGCAAAAGTATATTACAGGCATAAGGAAGCATCTTCAACCCCATAAAGTATACATATATATTCTTTATATATTTATTTATTTATTTTCTTCTTGGTTTTGTTCTTTTTTAAAAATCCTGCATTTAAATTATAACCGTACGTGAAAACTCATTTTTTTATAATTTTGATTTTTGGGCATAACATTTTTTTTTTTATTCAAAGTAACGCAGTATGAGGCCAATTGAAGAAGAAGAAGCACAGTAATTGCATGAAGCGCGCAGCTTGCAGCGTGTGTTTGTATGTGTGTGTGTGCTTGTACATATGTATGAATATAGATAAATAATTATGAATGAATGTAAAGGCTGGGTGGAGGGTATATCTTAGTCGGGCACTCTCGTCTGCAGCAATCTTACTTGTTTTAGGATTCATATCGTATACAAAATAATATAGCTAAAGCCAAGTCCGCCTGCATATTATAGATTGTGATTGCTGCTAATCAGGTTTTCTTTGCCCAAATTGATTTCATTTTCATATTTCAATTTCGAAACGACGCGACGACGCGACGCGACAGTCGCCATTCAAATAGTCGACCACAAAATGCAAAATCAGTAAGACCAGTAGTCGCGACATGATATAAATTAACTGTTTTGACTTTGTGATATGAAATGCGGTCTCTTTGAAATTCCAATTCAAATCGATCTCTTACAGCAGCTCTAAAAATCAGTGGGTGACCAACAGAAAAACAACAACCGAGAATGACACAGTTTCCAGGACTAGGACTATCAGATACTCTTAAGACACTTGCTCTATATAATAAGTTATATAGAAATGTATATTGGTATAGCTAACTAGAAAAACTAATAAATTAAGAAATACAAAATATAAATATTCTCTAGCTGAGAAATGTCCCTGAAAAACATTACAAAGGTGATGCTTATTGATGAATATTTCTAATATTCCCAGCAAGCATTGTATTCCAATAAAACTAATGTTAACTTATTATTATAATAAATATCTTTCGCCAACTGTACGTAATGTTGTTGTTGTAACTCGCATCCCCAGGATAACTTCAATATAGGGTATAGGAATCAGTGATATTTCAAATATCATTGAAAGTAGCAGTTTCGGCATTTTGTAGTTTTGGGCGCTGGGTGCTGGCCATATCTTTGGATCGTTAGAGTTGCCAGCGCAGCGATTTCTTTTCGGCTTAAATGGTTTATGTGCGTTTGCAACCAGTTTAGGCCGTAGTCGAAGTCGAAGCCGCAGCCAAAGCCAAAGCCGTTGCTGTTTTCGTATTCAATTTAAACTTTTAGGTGGGCCGTGGCCGGCGCCTTTGAAGCGTGCATCTCGTTTACCACGTGCCGTGCCCCACTCAGACGCAGACTCCTCTGACTCCTCGGACTCCGCTTCCGCCTGTGGGGGCTTTTGCGTCAGCAAACCGCGTGCCAAGCCGAAAGGAGAAGCGGGTGGGTGAGGTGGTGTGGGAGGAGGGGTAAAGCCGTTACAAAATATGCCGATGTCGCCGCCACTGATCCAATGATCCAATCAAATCAGCGACAAAGCGCCATTTGAATTAATAAACAAAAATGTTTATAAAGACACACAAATATTGTTTTTATTATTAATAAATTCTGCATTTTGATGTTGAGCCAAAAACAATTTGTTGTTGTTGTTGTTGTTGTTGTTGTCGCTTTCAAGTCGAGTAGCAATTTGAACGATTTTAATGAGGTGCTCAGCATTTTTTGATTTAATTATGCGTTCATTTAGTAGCTACTGCTAATAATGTTGTTGTTCTTGTTGTTGTTGCTTCAGTTATTGATTTCAGTTATTAGTAGTATTTGTCCCATATCAAAGACAAGCAGCGCCAACAGCCTGAGCCCCCATTTGTTGTGCCTTAATTATGTGCGTTTTTTTCTTCGCTTTATGCTTGTTTTCAATTCCTAATGAATGCCCCATTTGGCGATCAGCGGGGGTGTCGGGTCTGGATTTGGGGCGAAACGGCTTCTGTAGGCAGACATGTGACAATGATTTAAATGATAACGAACTCAATATCTGCATAATGTAAGAGGCGACTATTTTTGGCATTTAGGAAAGTTTATATGAAAGGGAATCCAAAATGAAATGGCGCCAACCAAAAATATTCCTCATTCATGGATCAATTAGCTACCTTGGCTTATTATACAAGTATTGGGCTCTGAAATGACTTAAAATATATATATAGATATATATTCTTGTTCAGTACAACCATGTCCGTCTGTCTGGCTATCTATTAATATTGTCACCGAGGCCTTAAGACTGTCCCTACACCCCAAATAAAACTAAAATTAGACTTGTATCACTTATTTAATAACAATTCCGCTGCACTGTAATTTAAAAATAACGCATATTAACTGCTGCCCTTCTACTCGCTTCTCAAGAATTCAAGTAAGGTCTGCTGAATTCTATGTTCAAGTGTGCATTGAAGCAAGCTGATTCTCTGGTGTCCTTCTCTCAATAGGTAAGTCATTTTTACTCTCTCTCTCATTCCTTATATCTCTATCTTTCTCTCAGTCTCTTTCTCCATTTGACTGCTTCCTCTCTCTTTAACTCTTTTTTACTTAACTCTCCTTATATCTTAATCACTTTCGACCACAATCTAACTCTCATACTCTGTTACTTCTATCTCTTTCGTATTCTCTGTCTTACTTCCCTCTATCTTACTCTATATTACTCATCTCTCTTTCTCTATTTCTCTCCTACTCCTCGTTCTCTCTTAATACTTTCTCTCGCTCGTTCTATCTTATTCCTCTCCTTTTCTAACTCATCTCCCTTTTACTCCTATCTCTCTCTTTTAATTATCTCTTTCTCTCTCTCACTACTGTCTCTCTCTTACTACTTTCTCTTTCTCTCTCTCTATGTTACAACAATCTCTCTTTTACCACTTTATCTATCTCTCTCTGTCTCCCATACAACTCTCTCTCTCTTACTACTTTCTTTCTCGTTCCATTTCCGTTAATCCTTCAACTGGATCCGGACTCATTTCCGCATACGCTGAACAACAACAACGATAACAACAACAACAACAATTGGTAAGAAAAACCCAAACGATTGCCTAGCAGAAGCGGGGTGTAAGAGGAGCATGGATGGATGAAAGAAGAAGAGAGGCCTCTAAGGCCCTCTGTGCTCTAGGTTCTGGGTACTGGGTTCTGGGCTGAGGTGAGCTGGCGACATATGTAGGTTGCGTTTTGTAGCTTAGAATCAAAGTCGGATCAGCGCAAATCTCTGTGATCTCTGGCGGCTCTGGATGTGGATGTGGCTCTGTCGCTGCTGACGTCGCCGTCGCTGCTGACGTCGCTGCTGCTGCTGCTGTCGGTTGAACACTTTGATGTCCTAATTGGTTTATTACTTTGTCGGCATCTCGAGTCTTCTTTGTGTTTTTGTGTTTTTTTTTTATTCTTATTCTTTTTTATGCTGTTGCCTGTTTTATTTATTTCTTTATTTCTTTGGGTTTTCATGCGGCCGCTGCAGCGGCATTGTGTAAAAAACGCGCCCGTTGCGGCTCTCGAATCTCGTATCTCGAGCCGAGCTGAGCTGAGCTGAGCTCCAAGCCTCGAGCATGAAACGAGTGAGCACGCGCACAGAACAGGAACGGAACCAGGAATGGGAATGGGAATGGGAATGGGTCCAGAAAGCACAGCCAGTTACAGCAGATTTCCGATTCTCCCCTGCCCCTGCCCCACCCCTTTCCCTGTGCCTGTTTACAATGTTACCGCGTGTGCGTTCAATCAACATGTTGCGATATCAGCGCAATTTGTCATCCCATAAACAACAATGCAACTTGGCTAAATGGGCAACCGTATACCGTATATCATATGCCAGGCATCGAAATGAAATAATCGGTTGCAGAAAGACTTTATTAACGATTGTATGCAGTATTTAACGGTCAACAAGGAGTCCTACCTCAATAAGGTATATTGAAACTATACCATACAAATTGATTGTTCCCATCTCTGCTGTTTCTTGAAACCTTAAACATAACAAATAATTGTAGGAATATAATATATAATGTCAGTTATTCTCTTAACAGTTCTTCCACTTTATTAGCTTTTTAAAAACTATATTACTACATTACTTTTAAATAAAGTTATTAACCTTCATTATCCTGAGCGACGAGTCGCGTTGCGTCGCAACGCCTGCTGAACTCTGCGATGCTGCCGCTTTTGCTGCTGACGTCTCCGTTGACGCTGGCGCTTTAGATTCAGCAGGCGGAGCAATCGGCGTAACTTGGCCGGCGATATGGTTGTGGTTGTGGTTGTTGTGGCTGAGCTTGCAGTTGTTGTCGCTGTTGTTGTGGAAGTTGTAGTTGTAGTTACATCGTAATCAGGATAAGAAGGATAGCTGTAATCCTGACTGCCGACCTGCTGTGTCCACATAAAACAGCAGAGTAGGCCAAAAAGTATTACCAATGTTATGTGCATTGTGAAGAGTGAGTGTTAATGCTTCAACTGAACCATCTAGCTTATATACCAATATTTTTGAACTTGACAACTGACAACAGCTGTACGCAGTGTTTACTGTACTCAGGTGTTTTATATCGATTCGGAAGGTACTTCCGTTCTAAGTCGGATGTTTGTTCAGCCGATCAATGTTAAAGACAAATTATTCAAGTTCAAAATTCAATAAAAACGAGAAAGAAAGGCTACCTTCGGCGCTACGAAAGCATATACCATTGCAGTCACTTAATATAATAAAACACGCTTGCTAAAACAACAAGTAAGAGTGCTCTAGTCGAGAGTGCCCTGATCTAAGGTCTTACATTCATTCATAATTATTTATCTGTATTCATACATGGCAACACACATGGCATGCACAAAACCATTATAACCTTTATCCCATTTTTATTGGAATCATTATAAAAGTGACAAAAAAATTGGCTTGTAATGTGCCCAAACAACGAAAAGTTCCTTATAAATGACCTTCCCAGACTTCAAACTGCCACAACTTTGTCAAATCTGAACCGATTGTCAATCCCGAGGCCATTTTGATCATTATTTGGCATCAATTTCTATTCTACATCTCAAGTTTATGAATTTTTGAAAATATAAAATTTTGGATTTTTTTGTTGAAAAAAGCATAAGGGGGGACCCTTACCAATTTCGATTTTTCAAAAAATAGAATCTTGAAATTTTTTGTTTAATTGATTGTGGGTGTCTCAATTAGTATAAAAAACTATACGAAAAGTGATTTTCTGGTGTTTCATTTTTCTGTCAAAAATCACGCCAAAAGTGACAAAAAAATGGACTTGTAAAGTGCCCAAACAACGAAAAGTTCCTTCCCAAACTTCAAACTGCCACAACTTTGTCAAATCTGAACCGATTGTCAATCCCGAGGCCATTTTGATCATTATTTGGCATCAATTTCTATTCTACATCTCAAGTTTATGAATTTTTGAAAATATAAAATTTTGGATTTTTTTGTTGAAAAAAGCATAAGGGGGGACCCTTATCAATTTCGATTTTTCAAAAAATAGAATCTTGAAATTTTTCGTTTAATTGATTGTGGGTGTCTCAATTAGTATAAAAAACTATACGAAAAGTGATTTTGTGGTGTTTCATTTTTCTGTCAAAAATCACGCCAAAAGTGACAAAAAAATGGACTTGTAAAGTTCCCAAACAACGAAAAGTTCCTTCCCAAACTTCAAACTGCCACAACTTTGTCAAATCTGAACCGATTGTCAATCCCGAGGCCATTTTGATCATTATTTGGCATCAACTTCTATTCTACATCTCAAAATTATGAATTTTTGAAAATAGAAAATTTTGGATTTTTTTGTTGAAAAAAGCATAAGGGGGGACCCTTACCAATTTCGATTTTTCAAAAAATAGAATCTTGAAATTTTACGTTTAATTGATTGTGGGTGTCTCAATTAGTATAAACAAGTTAGAGTGCTCTAGTCGAGAGTGCCCGACTAGGAGATACCCTGAACCCAGTTCTTGCATTCATAATTCAGATGGGCAAGGTATATCGACTCGCCTTGTCGCCCTGATCAAGAATATATATACTTTATGGGGTCGGAAAGGTTTCCTTCTATTCGTTGCAAACTTCTGGCCAAAACTATAATACCCTCCGCAAGGGTATAAAAAGAAGGTTTTATATATTAAGTAAATAATTGTCTAATGATTTGTTTGTTAAGATTTCGTTAAAGATTTTAGTGGTGGCATAAGAAAAGTGAATAGTTTATTGTATTTGTTTTGACTAAATACTATTTATGTATCTAAAGATACTTAAATAACTTTTATAGACTTGTTAAGTCAGTCACTGGCTCAAATTAAACTAAATTCCCTTTACTTAAAACTATCTTTAGCTCAAAGTTACTTTATCAAAAAGAACCCAATAATTTACGAAATTTAAGATACTACAAAAATGCGAATGTATGTTTATTTATCGCATATGTGGATATTTCGTATCAACCTTACCTTAGTTTCTAATCATTATTTAGTTTTGTCTACAGTTGTTACCTGAGAAATATGAATTTAAGCAAAAATTTAAAACAGATTCATTTATGTATAGATATTTTTTATTTTTTAAATTGTTAAGGCAACAAGACGAAAATTTAACTATTTTTCTTAAGCGTCAATCCATTTCTTGTCCCGAAGAAAGTGTTAATTTTAAATTAAAAAAAGTGTGAATTCATTTTGAAATCAGCCGCTGCTGTTGCGCTGCTGTTGTTGTTGTCGCTGGCGCCTACGTCTGCGCTGTTGTTGTTGTTTTTTTTGTTGTTTTTGTTGCTTTTTTCGCTGTTGTCGGCGCTTGATCTTCAACAAGCGTAGCACTCGACGTAAGCGGACGACTGAAGCGGATGTGGTTGTTGCTTCCGTTGTGGTTGTTGCAGTTGTTGTTGTCGTTGTTGTTGTTGTCGTTGTTGTTGTTGTCGCCGCCGATGTTACTGTTGAGGTCTGCGCATCGACTAAGCATCTTAATATGCCGAGAATAACGAGTGATGCCAGAACTAAACGCATGTTGAAAACTTGATAATTATTCAGAGCCGCAGCGGGCTTTTATATCATTATCTGGCTGAGAACTTTGGAAATGTAATGTTTGTAATAGAAAAGCTGTTACCTTATGAACTCAGGTGTTTTGTTATGCTTTTTTTTTTTATTTTGTTGTGTGTTTTTAAACCAGAAAATGATTGTCAGTTGGTTCTTAGCAGCACAGCCTGATGGTAAGTCTTTAATTTATGGGAGAACTTTGCAAAATAACAACGATACTTAACAAAATTAAATCGCAGAATTTTAAAATAAATATTCTAACAATTATAATTGAAAGTTTAATATTTCTCACTCAGAGAAATTGTACTAAATACTATAAAATACATGTGTATATAATCCAGTTTTTTAATGATTTTACAAAATTTCGTAAGAATTGGATAATAGATAATAGAGGTCCAGATACTAACTCTCAACTCTGGCTAGGCAATAACAAATAATTTATAGATTTATGGAAGCGAAACGTTGTAAAGTTTGCCTGCAGCTAAACGCTGAATGCAAATTCTTTGCCAAGCTGTGGCTGCCACAAGAGTCCGAAGTGGGCAACGAGTCTGTTGCAATGTTGCAGCACTCAATCAACATGTTTGCGATATCAGCACAATTTGTCATCTTATAAGGAAGCGAACCACGCCACGTTCGCTGTGGCTGTGGCTGTGACTGTCGTTGTTGTTGTCGTTGTGGATGTGGATGTGGCCGCCAGACAAAGGCCGACTTCAATGTTAGCCCGAAATCTGAGCATCTACCCTGTCGCACCGTTGGCAGGTCTGTGCTCTTGCTGTGAGCAGCAGTTCGTCGTACGGTGGTCCTGTCTGAAGTTTGCCGTATTCAAAGCATAAGAAAACTCAATCAAGGGGCTCGTAAATCTTGGCACAATTTGATGAGCGCTCAGCGGGAGACGCGTCTACGTCGTCGTCGTCGTCGTCTGAGTCTTCGTCTTCGTCTGCGTCTTCGGCTCGTGTAAGAGGTCTTACATTTCTCGGCTTATTGATTATCAATGCTGTTGCCGCGTCGGGGACCATTTCCGATTCGTCATCATGCGACGAGTGAAGTTTCAATCTGCTCCGAAATATATATAAAAAGTGAAATAAAAGAACACTGATGTGCACCGTGTGTGGCGCATTCTGAGTGTTTTGACAGCATGGCACACATACACACACACACACACACACACACACAGAGAGAGAAACAGAGACAGTTACCAGTTCCACCTAAATTTGATGCAGCACAAGCTCAGGCGACTTCAAAAGTGTGCGGCTGAGCGTTATTGATCGTCCATGTCCCGCTGTTGTGATCCGCTCCCAGCGTGAGATATTACAAAAGGCCCAGTGATGGTAACAATGCCGCTCGTTGTCGCCGTGTTGCAGTTGTCCATAATCTACACACACACACACACACACACGCATATACATCAAGAAGAGTCGGTCCTTTTGAAGGTCCTTTTGGCCAAAGTTCTCGAACACACACACACACACACACACACAGTTACAATGATCGGTTGCACTGCATATGCAAAACACAATGAAGTTCTTTGAAGCGCATCGCGTCAGGTAAGCGACAATTATTTATCTTACAAATTTACCTGAAATTAAATACTTACCTTACACCAACAGGCAAGACAACTCAAGCAGGGAGTGTACAACTTGTTGATACCCTGCATTTTGTGCCTATATCTGAAACAATATCTGAGATCAATGGGGTTTTCAGCAGATGGAATATGGTTTAAACATACTCTTCGCATACGGCAGTTAAGTATTTATATAGTTGAAGCAACATACCAAATTTGATGGCTCCAGCTCTCGTACTACCTGAGATCTATGAGGTACAAGCCACAGGTAGCAATGTCTACCAATACTATATCATTTAAGGGCTGTTTTCTGCATGTGTCGTATTTTCACTTACCTAATTTGGATATTTTATGTTTACAGGGTATGGAAAAGGGCGACAAATTCCCCCTTTTTAATCAGCGGCACGCACTTTGATCACCTGCCACATACACACAAGGCCGCAACATTGTTGTTGTTGCTTTGCCGCAGTTTCAGTTGCAGTTGCAGTTGCAGTTGCTGTTGCTGTGAACTTACCTGACCACAAGGTGTGACAAGTCAGCGGATTTTGCGTGTTTTCCAGCGAAATATTTAAATGCAAGATTATCGGCAAAACAGCCGCAAACTGTTGCCAACAAAAGGCTCGCTGACTTAATCCTGCGGCCTGCCCTTTTGATCTGCTGCTGTTGCTGTTGTTGCTGCTGCTGTTTTTGTTGCTGCTGTTGCGTTTTGGTTAGTTTGTCGGAGCGTTAACTAATTAGCAGCTGGACTGGCATTTGGCTCATTTCCGCCACAAAACAATTTCGATTAAGGCGAACTTAAAGCAAAAAGCTACCGACAACTAATCCAATCATAATCGCGCAATCATAATTACAACAATCTACCAAATGAAACGCAGGCCCCCAGACGGCAACACAAAGCCAAAGCCAAAGATAAAGGCAAAGACAAAGACAAAGACAATGATGATGATCGAAACGGCCACAAACTAACGGGCACAAACGAAACCTACAGATCGGGCCAAGAGCCAGCAATAGACGTCAACTGCAGCAGCAACTGGCCAATGGCAACAACAACAGCAGCAGCAACAACAACAACAGCAAGCAGCAACAGGTTGCTGCTGCCTGAAGTGCTTCGTGGCCAGACAAACGTTAAGATTGTAATAACCATGTTAAAAGCAATTTACGTTTAAAGTGCTACTGTGATACGCCGCCGATGCGTTTCTTGATTAAGAACCACAGACGCAAGACGAGACAAGACAGACAGAGAGAGAGAGAGAGAGAGAGGAGAGGGAGAGAAAGATATTGAAACTGGACAGTAAGTAGAAGGCTGCAGGAGTCGTCTGCCTGGCTTGTCTGCTCGTCTGCATTTATTTGGCGGCAAAAGTTGTTTTTTTTGTTGTTGTATTTTTTGTCGAACTTTCCTTTCATATTCACAGTCCACTTAACACGCGCGTCGCACAATGCGCCTCAAAACACAAATGAGCAGCAGCAGCAGCAGCAGCAACAACAACAACAGTTGCTGCTGCTGCTGCTGCCCCAACGGTGGCGGCAGCCTCAGAAATCTGTGCCTCTGTCGGCTCGCTTTGATGTTGGGAATGGCGTGTGCCCAATGCAGAGATTCCGCTTTGTTGTTTTGCCGACGCCAGCGACGTCGTCGTCGTCGTCGTCATCGTCGGGCATGCAACAGCAATTTGCCGCCAAGTGAGCCGCAGCGAGCGTAAAGCGTGGAGAGCATACACAACACACAGACAGAGAGCTAAAGAGAGAGAGAGAGAGAGAGAGAGAGAAACTAACTCCCAAATGCCCCATAACCCGGCAGCTCTCTGGCCCCAACCAAATACCAGACTCCGCAAGCGGTTGCTGTTGCCGTTGCTAATTTTACGTTTGAACAGCCTAGCAACTGAGTTTGCCATTAAAGCCACTTGTCGAAGCCACAAATCTATAGTGTATACTCTTTCTGGACTTTCAAGTGTTATAACTTGATCATTTTCATATGTCATCTAAATTGTAATAATTCGTAAAAATACAATTTACAATTTTTGTCTTTTTTTCTGTTAAAAAACAAGGAAATTTAAAACAATGTTGACTTGTACAGTCCCAAATCCATACTTTATGCTCTCTGCATTGTATAACTTTGATAATACTGCATCAAATGTTTGTAAATCTCTTATAAATTCGTGTTTTTATGACCGATGCAATTATGATATTAATCTGCTGAAATTAGAGCTGAAGGGCTGTATCTTTCTGTAGCTGTCCCTGTATCACCTGTTGCTGTTCCCACACATTGTTGCAGTTTGCCAATCGAACTACAACCGGGCAGCTGCAACAGCAACATCGACAGCAGCAACTGTTGCCGAAGGATCAAAGGCCGTTACCGTAACTCTGACTCCGGACTCCTGAGTGTGATCCGTTAATAAAGTTGTGTGCATTAACTGAAATTTTAATTGCTTATCCAGCGCGACCTGTGCACATCTGTTGTGAGATTAGAGCAAGGGATAGAAAGGGGCATGAACAAGAGGCAGTGAGAGAGAGAGAGAGAGAGAACTGAATTCTCTCAGTTGCCACGATTGATGTCAAGCGCTGCGACTTCGACTGCGGCAACTGCGACTTTGAAGATTATGCCGAAAGTTATGATGGTAGCAGCAACAGCAGCAGCAGTAACTACTCGGCTCCAGGTGTTCTGGCCTAGCATGCGAAATTATATGGCTCAGTGGCAGCAACAGCAGCAGCAGCTTTAACTACGCAGTGGCTGCTGCTTCTTCATCATCATGATGATGATGATGATGATCACCATCAGCTGCTGCCGCTGCTGCTGCTGCTGGCGTCGCTGGGCAATGCGGCAAAAGATGAAAGGTGGCGGCAACACTTTGATGCGGCCAAGATCAAAGCTGCCGATTGTTTACATAATAGTGGCCTTTGAAACGGAACAATAGAATGCCAGGATCAAAGACACCGACCGGTTAGTGCGCTTAAGCGAAATGAATGTCCATGTCCCGCATCCATCGACGGGGCCAACGCAACGATCATCTGTTTCTCCTGTTGCTCTTGTTGTTGTGGCTGTTGGGCAAAAGTAGCACTCGTCTTCATCATGATGATCATGATCATCCTCTCGAGCCGAAGACATCATTACGCTCGGCTTTCAAGCCGCTGTGCGCAAGTCGTGTGCGACTCTTGTAATTGTTGCCACAAGAGTTACAACCCATCGACCCCTTTGCCTCGCTGCTCACCCCCCCCCCCCCCCATATCGCATGGACCCCTCCCTCTTTTACAAAAAAGCTCCCTGCTGATTGCGCGTTAAATGTTTATGGGCATTCATCGCGTGCTGTTCGGCGGCGTTTTAATTGCCCCCAATGCAACAGCGAGAGTCAAGTGCCACACGGTGCGTATGAGCAATGCGAGCATCCAATAATCTCCAGAGATGTCGCCGCATAATAATTGCGTACGCGCACTCGTACTTAATGCAAAATTATTGCACTGCCTTTCCAATTCTCACTTTCAAGTTTGCCGACATGTCTTTTATCTCTCGGGTTGCTGATTTTGTTTTTTTTCTGCTTCTATAGGCCTACAAATTTCTCTATTAACCAAACGATCAGCGTTGGAAAATAAAATCAATTTAGTCTGCGATAAAAAAAAAACATTTGCAAAATACAATTTTATGGCTACCAATTCCATGAGCAGTTAAAATCAAGTATGCGGCGTTGAAAGATCGTAAAAGATTGAAATATTTCGGCAACCGGCAAAAGGCGCAATATCAAAGCCAAAGATATTTTTGTTTTTAATGATCGGTCATTAATTGAATTCCCTATAGAAATGGAAATGAAAATGCGTATCAAAGGGCCCGGGGAGTCCCTGTGGACAAATCGACTAATAAAAGAAATACATGCATATGCCACATGATTTCTCTCGCATTTCGGCAGCAATTTCGTATGGGAATTAAACGTATAAATATGTAGTTTTTTTTGTTGTTGTTTTTAGATTTACAATTAGATAAAGTCGCGACTGACTACTTTATTGAGATTTTATGTGCTTAAGCCGCCGTCCCACATATTCCACAATATATCCCAGGGCCACGGCAAGCTGGGCTCTTTCCAAGAAATGCCGCGCGATCATAAAACACAAAAATGCGGCGCATTAAAAAACAAAAACAAGACAACATAAAACAATATGCGATGAGCGAATTATTTGAGGCTGGCAATCTGAATGGCGAGCCCTGAGCGCAGCATAAAAGAGCGTAACTGCATTCAAAACTGCAATTACACTAAATTAGCATTAAATGTGCGTTAAGTGTGCGACAAAAAAAAAGGCAATAAAACAAAAGACTTAGGCAACAAACTCGAACTGGTAACGAGGAGCGAAAAAGATGGCGAACCGAAAAAACGGAAAAAACCGAAAACCGAAAAGAAAAAATAATAAAAAAAAACAAAACCGAAACGAAAACCAGAAGCCATTTCGGCTTTCGATTAAGCAGATCAAAGGCGCTGATAAAAGCGGCCATAATCGTAAGACGATTATTAACAAGTAGCCGACGTCAACTGCGACGCGTCGCTGCCCACGCCAGCGCAGCGCCGACGGCGTGAGAGAGCGAGAGCTAGAGAGAGCAAGAGAGAGAGAGAGCAAGGGATCGCTGCGCGTCGCCTCGCGCATAATTCTTTCAAATTGCATTGCCTTGCAGTTTATTATTAGTTTTGTTATTATTTTGCGTATTCTAAACAAAAACGAAGACCAAGCCGAGCGCGAGAGAGCGAGAGCACAAGAGAGCGCACACGTGAGTCGCCGTTGGCAGCGACGCCGGCAACGTTGGCTGCAACAGCGACGGCAACAGCAACAGCAACAGCAACGGCAACGGCGACAGCGACGCTGGCAAAGAGCGGCAACAAGGTAAGGTACAAATTTCATTCCGTTTCGAGCATTCGACGTGTGCGGACGTGTTCCATCAAAGTGTCTTACCCAAAGTCTCAAGTCTCTCACAGTCTGTCGTGAAACGGTCGTTTAAAGTGTTTCAAGCAAAACAAATGCAAGAAAATTGAAATAATTTCAAAAATATATGCATCGATTGAAAGAGTTTTTGAAAATGCATCAACAAATATAAATAGTTAAAGATGTGCAGCAATAAACATGCAGTGCTACAAAATGTGCATTGATAACATCAAACAGTGCTGAACAACTTGATAACTGAAAGAAAGCATTGCTTACAAATTCCTCAAGCTATAATAATAATAATAATCATTATCATTAACATCATATATACGCAATGGCAGCTGTTGAGCTACAGAAAATGCCGCAAAGTCGCACAGCAGCCACAAATAAATGGATTAAAAACGGCAGCAACATCAGCAACATCAGCAGCAGCAGCAACAACAACAACAGACACAAGCAGGTGAGTTTAACCACTGAATTTATTGGCTAAGCCATACAGTAGCTTTAGCTTGAAATATATATAACAGCAGCAGCAGCAGCAACTTATTAAAGAGGGCCGCAAAAATATCAAAAGTTGCCGCTGCGTTCCAAAAAAAAAAAACAAAACTGAAAAACTACAAAAATAAGACACGAAAAAAACAGTAGCACGTCAATTAAAATTAATAGCTTCCGACTTAAGCCGCCCCATCGAGTTGAGCGGCCAGCAACAACAACAACAACAACAATAGACCCAGCTACAGCTTTATTTACGACATTAGCATATCGCCAAAATCGAAATCAATTTGAAAATCCTTTGCAAGGGCATTCAAAATAAGATTAAATTTGCCTGCGTGCGCAAAAAGCGAAATAAAAGTTGCCAAAAATACAAAACAAAACAAAAGCCGACAGAACGCAGAGACTTTTTAAGTATAGCTAACCAAAAACCCTCATCAGCAACAACAACAACAAAGTGCAGGCCGCTTTCGTGCGCTCCACTTTGCTTGAAGCCAGCCACAAGCAAAGATCCCCAGCATGAAAATAAAAATACAACAACAACAACAACAGAAAAAGAGTTCCAGATCTGGCAGCTTTCAGCTGGTGGTAGTAGTAGTAGTAGCCTCCATAGCCGCATAGTAGTTGCTACTGTTTTCAAAGTTAAGATCAATGAGTGCGACGACTGCCTTTGGCTTCGCTCGTGTGTTGGCCCGAACTGGTTGCTCGGTTTGGCCTGGCCTGGCCTGGCCTGGCCTGGCTTGGCTTGGCTTGGCTTGTGTTGCCTGCTTGCGATCTGCTGCTTTGCAACATGCCGCAAAGGCCGCATTGGCCATTCGGGGCGGCAAAGTACAAAGCCGAAAACGGCACGGGTTTAGCGCGCTCAGAGTAAAAAGCGATCAGCGTCTCCGCGCTCGGCAGACGTGCGCACATCCCACAGATACAGATACAGGTACACACACACACACTCACAAAGAGTTGAAGCCGGGGCCGGTCTAATAACGCTGCCTGGCACTTGGCTACATGTTTTAGGCCGCGGCGTTCGCTTTTGTTGTTGCCGTTGCCGCTGTTGCTGTTGTTGTTGTTGTTGTTGTAGCAGTTGCTGTTGTTGACGTTGCTGTCGCTGCTTGCGGCTTCATTTGAGGCTGCTTCCGAATTACCTGCGTGCCATTGCAGTTGCCACAGCAGCAGCAGCAACAAGCAACAACAACAACAGCAGCAGCAGCAGCAGCCGTCGCATTATTTCCATGCCATACAATGTATTAAATTGCTGCCAACAGGTGTATTTTATGCATGCCTCGCATCAGGCACCTGGAGTCGAGGCACAACAGCAGGACAGCCTTTTAAGCAGCGTACAATTATCTTAGCCTAGGCTTGAATAAAAGGCGCACAAGTTCTAAACTTCAAAAAACATTGAGGTCACTTCAAGTAGTAGCTCAGTAAACGGCTAAATTAAACGGCTATATAATCTGGCTATAGTTTGGGTCTGTTGAGAATTGTCTTTCATGCTTGGAATCGCCTTCAGCTGAAGTTTATTTGCAGCTTCCCTTTAAATTCAACTGCCACTTGAAATGCTTTTGCATTTTGCGCGCTCTTTTTTATAACGTATTCGAGACGTCGACGCAAATCAAACAAACGGGCAACAACAACAACAAGAACAACAAAAACAAAAACAAAAACAATGGCAACGGAAGTTTATTTATGCCTGGCCCGCTATTTATTTAAGCGTATGCGATAAGCCGCGTGTGACAGAGATAGAGACAGAGCTAAAAATAAAAAGGCCGTCGAAAAGAGAGCGAGAGAGAGAGAGAGAGAGGAGAGATGTTGCTGTAGCGGCAAGTGCCGTGCTAATGAGTTGTTGCAGGGTTGGGTGGTGCACAAGGAGCCAAAGAAGCCGCAATGGCAAAACAAAAATACAAAACCACTTCACTTCACTTCGGTCCCGTTCCCGTTCCCTTTCCCCTTGCCGCTCTACTTCAATCCGCTCCAGTTGCGGCTCAAATGCGCGCCGCTCTTTTCCTTTGATTTGACAAGGTCGTTATTGATTATGTTGCATATTTTACTCTGTCTCTGTGTGCGTTTGTTTTATTGGAATTTGTGCTGTTGGTGATTTGTGAACAGGAAGCGATAGGCAGGGGAGCCAAGAAAATTACATTTGACGACTTATCACTTATGAAATCCTTAGCTAGAATAACTTTATAATGATCACTCTTATCGGTTATTTAAACGTTATTTGTTATCTGCTATCGAATTGCAATAAATATCAAGATTTAATGTTACCCCCTGTCCAGAGTTTATCAATAATTATAAGCCACAAATCGTTTGCAAATTTGTTTATATAAAATGTATATTATCAATTTGTAATCGATTAATTCATTTAGCCTGCCATAAATAATAGTAAAAGTGCAAATGCATAACAATTAACTCACACACATACAGACACACACACACATACACACAGAGTCGCAATCAAATCAAATTAATTCAAGTCGCCACGAGGCGTATGCTTAATTTTAATAAAAATATATAAATAACACAAACTAAGCGCCAGCTAGCAGTGACTGAGGCAGAGGCAGCGACAGAGGCAGAGGCAGCAACAGAGGCAGAGGCAGCGCCACTTGACTATTTGCAGCAATTAATAAAAGCTGACAATTTAATCGTCGCGACAAGTAGTTGGCTGCCAGCCAGCCCCCAGACATAGCCAGCCGCCTAAACTCATTGCCTGGCTAGAGCTAGAGATATAGAGGGGTGGCACGGGAGGGGGGGGGCGCCTTTGTCGGCATTGCTGGCCGCAAGAAATCGGAATACTGGCAACTGGCAAGAAAAACAACAAAAAGAGAAGAAAAAAAAAGCGTCGCTACAAGCCAAAAGCAAAATATTAATAAGCAGTGCCCGCAATTAATAGCGCAACTTAAGACGCTATATAGGGTAATTAAGCGGCGCTTGTGAACATTTTTTCCTTTGCCGGAGCCGACGGCGACGGTGACGGTGACGACGACGACGACAGAGCAGCTGCCGCTGTTGCTGTCGGCGCTGCCGTTTTTTCTCTTCACAGGTAAACAACAAGTGCAACGTACGCTCGAATCTAAGTATCTCTATCTTCATGTGTATTTATGTGTGTGCTTTTCTCTGTGTGTGTGTTTGTCAATGTGGGCACACGTTTTGTTTACTCAAGCGTAAATCCGCGCACACACGTAATTTTGTTATTTTTTGGTGGGTCGTGGCTAACATTAGAAGATCGTAGGCGCAGCCCCAAACTAAATCATCAAGCATGTCAATAAACGAGGGTTGCCTCAAGAGTATACAAAAATATAACAATAAATTCTCATGGCCCAAATAAGTTTGTCAAAACTGAACCCATTTTCAATTCCAAGCCCATAGGCAATAGTTTGTCATTTTTATTATTTCTACTACATTTTTCGGATTAATTATCAAAAAACGTATGAAATGGAATATTTTAGTTTAATATCATGGGAATAATTTATTTCAATGCCAAGTACTTATTGAGTAGCTCTCTTCGATGCCGCTGCGTGCGTTAGAATTCTTGTCAATTTGTTAAGCGGCAAACATCAGAGAGTTGTATTATTTTTTGTAGTTGTTCTTCTTGTTGTGTTTTTTCTTTTGGTTTCTTGAATATTGTTGGCAGCGGGGGAAAACCCCACAGCAGACGCGCTTTGACAGGCAGCAATCAAAACGGCAGCGATAGCAAAACTGAAAACTGATTGAAGGAAAGTCGCTCAATTTCAGAGAGAGAGAGAGAGAAAGAGAGAGAGAGAAGCAGCAGCAGCTTAAAGCTATAGCTGATGGCTTAAAGCTTAATGCGCTACCGTTACTCGCATTGCCGCTGGTCAAGTTCCAGCTGAACTTGTTCAACAACTGGCCAAGCTATGTGTGTGTGTGTGTGTGTCCATAATTGTTCTTTGCTGTTTTGTAGGCCTCCTCTCAAATTGTCCGTGTCATTTGCATTTTGTCTGCAAATTGTCGTTGCTAGAGGCGGCAGCAACAGCGAGGCAGGCGGCACAACTTCAAAGCCAAAATAAACATTGATTGAAGATTTCTTTACGATTTCTGAATGGTTATTTATGCAGAGACAGCGGCGCAGACAGGCGGACACAATTGACAGACTGACACACTGAGACACTAAAATCGTTGCCTGCTTGCCTGACTTGTTGCTGTTGTTGTTGCTGGCTATTTGTTGGCGGCACGCGTTTTGTTGTTGGCATTTCAGTTGTTTTTGTATCATTTACAAATTGCTGGAAAATAGCGTAAAATCAAAACAACAGCAACAACTACAACTACAGCAACAACTACAACCACAAATCGCCGCTGCTCATTTGATTGATGTGCCACAGCCGACCTTAAGTTCAAAGCCAAGAACAGCAACAACAACAACATCAAAATAAAAACTGAAACAAAAACAAAAACAGTCGTCGACGCCGCTGATTACCACGCGTCAGCGGCCATGACAATGTGAGAGTCAAATGTGTGTGTGTGTGTGTGTGTGTGTGTGCGTATGTTGACTGACAGTGTTGCCCACAGGGCGTATGATTAATATTAAAATATGTGTGTAATAACAGAGCACTACTCCTAGCCATGTTTGACTAAATACTTGTCTCTCTAACTGTCAGCCGTGCGCTCTCTCTCTCTCTCTCTCTCTCTTTCTCTGCACAAACAACAACGTAACACAATAACAACAGCAACAACAGCAACAACAACAACAAAAACGTAACGAAATGCGCGGCAAGAATTTCTTTGATCTTATCGCAAAGCTTCTTGCTCGCATTTTGATCAAAGCAAGTTTTTCCGCCAAAAAAAATACAAAGGCAACAACAATAACAGAAAACCACAAGAGCAACAGGCGGCCGCAGCAAGGCAGAGCAAGAGCAAGAGAAAGAGAGAGAGAGCGATAGTGAGAGAAAGATAGAAAGAGAGCGCTGAGCATTGAAATTTACGAGCACTTATTACGACGACAAACAATAAAAAGTTGTGAATGGGTTTTATGCCTGAGAGAGAGAGAGAGAGCGTAAGAGATAGAGAGAGAGAGAGGGAGTTAAAGAAAGTGCAGCCTTTGAGCAATATATGAATTAAACTTAATATATTTTATTTGTTATCGGAACTAAGCATTTATTTAATTTACTCTCTTGCAGTTGACGACGACGACGACGACACAACTGCGCTCTCAGCTGTCGCCGTCACTGTTGCTGCTGCTGATTGCGCTCAGTGTATGGCCGCACGCCAGCAGCAACAGCATTAACAGCAGCAGCATAGAAGCCCAGACATCAGTGCAACTGGAGCAGGAACAGGATCAGGCTGCTTCCAATGCGAATTCACTGCATCAACGTGCGACGCTGGACAGCAACAGCAGCGGCAGCAACAGCGGCAACAGCAACATCGGCAACAGCGGCAGCAACAGCAACATCGGCAACAGCGGCAGCAGCAGCATTAATATGATACAGCGCAACTATATGTTGCAGAATCCGGCAGGAGCAGGTGGCTCAGCTGGCGGTGATCACAGTGGAGATCACAGTCGCTCCCTGAAGCGCGCCTCGCTAACCAACACGAGCATCACTTGCAATGATGGCACCCATGCGGGTTTCTATCTGCGCAAGCAGCCCAACTCCAAGAAGTGGATCGTCTTCCTCGAGGGCGGCTGGCACTGCTTTGACAATCGGTCGTGCCGTGCGCGTTGGCTGCGACTGCGTCATCTGATGACGTCCTCCCAGTGGCCAGAGACACGAGATGGTGAGCAAATTTCCATGACCTTGAGATTTCGATACATCTTCAAGTTTCCCAAACTAATCATCTTCAACTCTCTTTTGCAGTTGGTGGCATACTGTCGCCGCACGCCGAGGAGAATCCCTACTGGCACAATGCCAACCATGTGCTGGTGCCCTACTGCAGCAGCGACTCCTGGTCGGGCACACGCGCCGAGCCGGATACGCGTGATCGCGAGAACAACTGGCGCTTCATGGGCGCCTTGATTCTCCGCCAGGTGATTGCCGATCTCATTCCGCTCGGTCTGGGCCGCGTTGCTGGCGGCGAGCTGCTCCTAGTGGGCTCCTCCGCTGGCGGCTTGGGCGTGATGCTCAACTTGGACCGAGTGCGTGATTTTTTGGTAAACGAACGCAAGCTGCAGGTGACGGTGCGTGGAGTCAGCGATTCGGGTTGGTTCTTGGATCGCGAACCCTATACGCCCGCTGCGGTGGCATCCAGTGAGGCAGTGCGTCAGGGCTGGAAGCTGTGGCAGGGCCTGCTGCCCGAGGACTGCACCAAGGCGCATCCCACAGAGCCCTGGCGCTGCTACTTCGGCTATCGACTGTATCCCACACTGAAAAGTGAGTTATCCAGAATTTGTAATTATTTAAATATGTAAAATACTAAATCCAAAATCCAAAAATACTAATCCCGATACAAATCATTGAATTGGAGTTCTTTAAAACTGCATTGGTAACTAACTTTTTGCCTTCTTGCTTGCAGCTCCACTCTTCGTGTTCCAGTGGCTCTTCGATGAGGCACAGATGCGTGCCGACAATGTGGGTGCACCCGTAACCCCTCAGCAATGGAACTATATACACGAGATGGGCGGCGCACTGCGCTCCTCGCTGGACAATGTGAGTGCCGTGTTTGCGCCCAGCTGCATTGGGCATGCGGTGCTGTCGAAGCGCGACTGGGTCAACATCAAGATCGATGACATCTCGCTGCCGGCAGCATTGCGCTGCTGGGAGCACTCGACGCGGCAGCGTCGCAAGCGGCACGATAAGCTGAAGCGGTCGACGGAGGCGACAACAACAGCGCTGCAGTCGCATCCGAATGCGAATAGCCAACGACACCAGCGGCATCAGCACCAGAAGCTCAACAATGTGGCCCAGGCGCAGCCGCAGCGCAAACGCAATCATCTGAGCAAGGAGCAGCGGGAGGAGCGCAAGCGGCGGCGTCAGGAGCGACGCAAGCAGCGGCGCCGGCAGCAGCAGCAGCAGCGCAAGCGCGAGAACGAAGCGGCAGCGGCATCCAACAAGAATAACAGTAATAAAAGTAACAGTAATCACAGCAAGTCGAAGCAGCCAAGACGGCGGCAGCAACTTAGCGCCGAGCAGCAGCTGCAGCGCAAGCAGCAACGTCAGCAGCGACGCAAGTTGCAGCAACAGCAACAACAGCAGCAAGAGGAGCAGCAGCAGCAGCAGCTGCAACAGGAGCAGCCGCTGGAGCCGCACAAGCATCGTGCCTCAAACAGCGCCTCCAAGTTGAAGCCACGTCAGCGAGTGCCGCGTGTGCCGGAGAAATGCGGTCTACGGCTGCTGGAGCGTTGCAGCTGGCCGCAGTGCAATCACTCGTGCCCCACGCTCACCAATCCACTCACCGGCGAGGAGATGCGCTTCCTCGAGCTGCTCACCTCCTTCGGACTGGACATTGAGGCGGTCGCCGCAGCGCTTGGCGTTGATATGCATACATTAAATAATATGGAACGCACCGAGTTGGTTAATCTGCTGACGCAGCAGGTGAGCTGAAGCCGACCTGAAGCGGACACCTGTAAATAGTTGGCCTGTATATATAGATATAGCCGGATCCACATATTGTACATATATACATATACATATACATACATACATCTATCGAAAACACACAAATTCCTAAAAACCAAGCAAAAGACATGCTCATAAGTACCCAGTAATTAAGCAGAATTTATTTATACATATATATAGCACACACACGCACGCATACATACACGCACGCATACTTATATATATCTAAAACATATATACTTGTATTCGTATTTATTCATACATACATATATTCGCATCCATTTCTGCGTAACGAGAAACTAACACAAATGCAACCACAAGACTGTTTTTTATGTTTTTTTTTTGTAGGTATTGTAATTAATTGAAAACACATATATAAAAATACATATGTAATTTATTTATAATTAACGTTTAAGTGCGGTAGCTGTTTTAAGTTTGTAGACTGTTTCAATTGCCCGATGCCAAGTTTGATTGTTTTCTATATGTTCTATAAAATATGATTAACAAATAACAAATTACAAATTATTAATTACCAATTACAAATTACAAATTACCTACCTCAAGCGAAAACAAATGAGAAATTACTGAACAGCTGCCTTGAATACCATTGCGTACCTGTGCAAATTACAACAAATAATACTTAACATTATTTATTTTAACAACATTTTTTTTTGTTTTTTAATTATGCTAAATGCCCGCATTCCGTTCAAAATAATTGTACTTACTTAAAATATATATGCAAATACCTTTAATTAATTGCAATTCATTATGCAATTTACTGGCAAATCAAGCAAAAACCGAACAACTCGAATATTATTTATATAAATATGTATAATCTATGCATATCTATAGTTAATCAATTACTAATTACCAACTAGCAACTAGCCTGTACAGAACCGGTTAAAGTTTAGCCTAAGAATTGTTGTGCTTAAAATATGCCTAAGTTATTAGTTTAAAACCAAAACGAGAATAACAAAAACAAATCAGCTATTTTCATTGTTACAATTTTAGTTTTCTAGTTCAATGAACCGCTGCTAATATTGCACAAAAGCAACACAACAAAAACAAACACTAAAACACCAAGAAAATCGAAGAAAATCATATGAATAAAAAAAACGGAAGCATGAAAAGCAACAAATAAATCAAGAAATATTCGTATTAAAAATTAATTAAAAAAATGTTTACTTATTTAAAGTTTGTGAGGATTTGTGCTTTAAAGTTAAATATTTTTTGGGAAAAACTATTATCAGTGATTTTTTATTTTGCATGCGACGGAAAAACTAATTCATGGGTTCTAGAAACTAGATAAACGATTACAAATTTTAAATCGTAAGTCAAATGAATGAACTCTCTTAAAAATCTCTCTCTTGAGCTCTCTCTTTCTCAAAAATATTCTTTGTGTATATTCCACTTTACAAAAAATATGAGAGATTACTTTCTCATCTCTAATTTTCATTCATTCATTGGACTTAATTGAATGAGGCAACTGCCGCTGACTAAGCTGAGCTCACAAAGATTCGGATTCCGCTCAATTTCGCTGCTCTGAGTGGGTAGCAAATTTGTGTGGTGCAAATTGAGCCACAAAGGTTACAAATTATAGCTGGTTTTTAATTCAGCAGCAGCAGTCGTGCAATCAACATATATATAGAAAGCTGAAGCGCATTAAATCGGGTAAGAAAATTAAGTGTCAAGTTTGGGAGAAAATGTGGAAAACTGCATTATTTCTGCTGCAGTGGCAGCTGCTTGTGGCACCACTCACAGGTGAGTGCTCAGCTTACAGACTGAAGGTGGAACTAATGTTGATGTCCAGCCAGCTGTCCCATCTTTTTGACCATTTCGCTGGCGGGCAAAACGCTGACGGAGGCGTGCCTGGAGATTAACTGGGGACCCGACTGCTATGCGCCGCCCGAGTGGGTGGGCATCTATCGCCAGGATCCATCCGTGTCGAACTTTCAGCCGGAGCTGCGCATCGATGGCATACGCAACCGGACGGGCAAGCGGCAGACGCCAATTAAGCTGGGCAAGCTGCACTTTCCCGGCGGCTGGGAGCGGCCCGTCGATAAGCAGACCTCGGCCACCAAGTATCCGAAGGGCAAGTGTCTGCCCTACTATGTGGCCAGTTACAATGGCACCGAACTGCTCACCATTGACTGCCTCAAGATACAGCCTAATTGGCTGGCCCATCTCAAGGATGCCGCCAACATGCCCCTCAAGCGTCTCTTTCTACCAGGCACACATGCCTCCGGCGCCTACATAACCAACTACAGCAAGACCAAGTCACTCCTCGTCAAGGATTATCTGGTGGCGCAGCATTTCGATGTCTGGTCGCAGCTCGTCTTCGGCATTCGCTATCTGGATCTAAGTGTGGGGTAAGTTTAGTAAGCTTAGTTTTGGCAAGGCTTGGAACTTGGAATCTCAAAAATTCATAAACTTGAGATGTAGAATAGAAGTTGATGCCAAATAATGACCAAAATGGCCTCGGGATTGACAATCGGTTCAGATTTGACAAAGTTGTGGCAGTTTGAAGTCTGGAAAGGTGATTTATAAGGAACTTTTCGTTGTTTGGGCACTTTACAAGTCCATTTTTTTGTCACTTTTGGAGTGATTTTTGACAGAAAAATGAAACACCACAAAATCACTTTTCGAATAGTTTTTTATACTAATTGAGACACCCACAATCAATTCAACGTAAAATTTCAAGATTCTATTTTTTGAAAAATCGAAATTTGTAAGGGTCCCCCCTTATGCTTTTTTCAACAAAAAAATCCAAAAATTTATATTTTCAAAAATTCATAAACTTGAGATGTAGAATAGAAGTTGATGCCAAATAATGATCAAAATGGCCTCGGGATTGACAATCGGTTCAGATTTGACAAAGTTGTGGCAGTTTGAAGTCTGGGAAGGTCATTTATAAGGAACTTTTCGTTGTTTGGGCACTTTACAAGTCCATTTTTTTGTCACTTTTGGCGTGATTTTTGACAGAAAAATGAAACACCACAAAATCACTTTTCGAATAGTTTTTTATACTAATTGAGACACCCACAATCAATTCAACGTAAAATTTCAAGATTCTATTTTTTGAAAAAACGAAATTTGTAAGGGTCCCCCCTTATGCTTTTTTCAACAAAAAAAACCAAAAATTTATATTTTCAAAAATTCATAAACTTAAGATGTAGAATAGAAGTTGATGCCAAATAATGATCAAAATGGCCTCGGGATTGACAATCGGTTCAGATTTGGCAAAGTTGTGGCAGTTTGAAGTCTGGGAAGGTCATTTATAAGGAACTTTTCGTTGTTTGGGCACTTTACAAGTCCATTTTTTTGTCACTTTTGGAGTGATTTTTGACAGAAAAATGAAACACCACAAAATCACTTTTCGAATAGTTTTTTATACTAATTGAGACACCCACAATCAATTCAACGTAAAATTTCAAGATTCTATTTTTTGAAAAATCGAAATTTGTAAGGGTCCCCCCTTATGCTTTTTTCAACAAAAAAATCCAAAAATTTATATTTTCAAAAATTCATAAACTTGAGATGTAGAATAGAAGTTGATGCCAAATAATGATCAAAATGGCCTCGGGATTGACAATCGGTTCAGATTTGACAAAGTTGTGGCAGTTTGAAGTCTGGGAAGGTCATTTATAAGGAACTTTTCGTTGTTTGGGCACTTTACAAGTCCATTTTTTTGTCACTTTTGGCGTGATTTTTGACAGAAAAATGAAACACCACAAAATCACTTTTCGAATAGTTTTTTATACTAATTGAGACACCCACAATCAATTCAACGTAAAATTTCAAGATTCTATTTTTTGAAAAATCGAAATTTGTAAGGGTCCCCCCTTATGCTTTTTTCAACAAAAAAATCCAAAAATTTATATTTTCAAAAATTCATAAACTTGAGATGTAGAATAGAAGTTGATGCCAAATAATGATCAAAATGGCCTCGGGATTGACAATCGGTTCAGATTTGACAAAGTTGTGGCAGTTTGAAGTCTGGGAAGGTCATTTATAAGGAACTTTTCGTTGTTTGGGCACTTTACAAGTCCATTTTTTTGTCACTTTTGGCGTGATTTTTGACAGAAAAATGAAACACCACAAAATCACTTTTCGAATAGTTTTTTATACTAATTGAGACACCCACAATCAATTCAACGTAAAATTTCAAGATTCTATTTTTTGAAAAATCGAAATTTGTAAGGGTCCCCCCCTTATGCTTTTTTCAACAAAAAAATCCAAAATTTTATATTTTCAAAAATTCATAAACTTGAGATGTAGAATAGAAGTTGATGCCAAATAATGATCAAAATGGCCTCGGGATTGACAATCGGTTCAGATTTGACAAAGTTGTGGCAGTTTGAAGTCTGGGAAGGTCATTTATAAGGAACTTTTCGTTGTTTGGGCACTTTACAAGTCCATTTTTTTGTCACTTTTGGAGTGATTTTTGACAGAAAAATGAAACACCACAAAATCACTTTTCGAATAGTTTTTTATACTAATTGAGACACCCACAATCAATTCAACGTAAAATTTCAAGATTCTATTTTTTGAAAAATCGAAATTTGTAAGGGTCCCCCCTTATGCTTTTTTCAACAAAAAAATCCAAAAATTTATATTTTCAAAAATTCATAAACTTGAGATGTAGAATAGAAGTTGATGCCAAATAATGATCAAAATGGCCTCGGGATTGACAATCGGTTCAGATTTGACAAAGTTGTGGCAGTTTGAAGTCTGGGAAGGTCATTTATAAGGAACTTTTCGTTGTTTGGGCACTTTACAAGTCCATTTTTTTGTCACTTTTGGCGTGATTTTTGACAGAAAAATGAAACACCACAAAATCACTTTTCGAATAGTTTTTTATACTAATTGAGACACCCACAATCAATTCAACGTAAAATTTCAAGATTCTATTTTTTGAAAAATCGAAATTTGTAAGGGTCCCCCCTTATGCTTTTTTCAACAAAAAAATCCAAAATTTTATATTTTTAAAAATTCATAAACTTGAGATGTAGAATAGAAGTTGATGCCAAATAATGACCAAAATGACCTCGGGATTGACAATCGGTTCAGATTTGACAAAGTTGTGGCAGTTTGAAGTCTGGGAAGGTCATTTATAAGGAACTTTTCGTTGTTTGGGCACTTTACAAGTCCATTTTTTTGTCACTTTTGGAGTGATTTTTGACAGAAAAATGAAACACCACAGAATCACTTTTCGAATAGTTTTTTATACTAATTGAGACACCCACAATCAATTCAACGTAAAATTTCAAGATTCTATTTTTTGAAAAATCGAAATTTGTAAGGGTCCCCCCTTATGCTTTTTTCAACAAAAAAATCCAAAATTTTATATTTTTAAAAATTCATAAACTTGAGATGTAGAATAGAAGTTGATGCCAAATAATGACCAAAATGACCTCGGGATTGACAATCGGTTCAGTTTTAGGAATTTTATGGGAGTTTGAAGTCTGTGAAGGGCACTTCTAAGGACTAAGACTTCAATTTTCTTTTGCAGCTATAGGAATATGGATAGCAGCAAGGAAGCAGATAACTTTTGGGTGGTTAATGAGAATATGTTTATAAATCCGTTGGTCGATGTGCTGAGAGATGTGCGCCGCTTTGTGGAGCTATCGGATGAGGTGGTTGTGCTGGACTTTAGCTCGTTTCCCATTGGCTTCTACAAGCATCCGGAGATCTACAGCAGTCTATATCATCTCATACGCCAGGAGCTGGGCGAAGTTGTCTACGAACGCAATGTGAGCATCAATGAACACTGTGCTGATCTCTGTTTTGATGATATGCGGATTGCGGGGAGGCAGGTGCTTCTGCTGTTTCCCACGCAGGAGCTGCCACATCCGGAGAACGGTAAACAGACTATATATATATTTGTTAAGTGATTTAATTCACATATATCGTTTGCAGAATCGATGCTGCTCTGCACTCCGTGGCAGCGTTTTAGCACCAGCTTTATGAATATCTCCCAGACTCTGGACTATATGCGTCTGCTGTTCAGCAAGAGGCCAGAGTCGCCGGTGCAGGACGATGGCTGGATATTTCATGCCGTGAAGAGCATCGAACAGGCTCTCAACAATCACAAGTTGCAGACGGCCAAGGAACGCGCCGCTTTAATTAATCCGAAGGTAAACCAGTGGCTTAGTGGTCCCTGGGGCATAAATGCCAATGTCGTGGCCATGGATTACTTTAGCAATACGAATCTGATCGATGTGGCCATACATGTGAATGTGCACAAGGCCTTTCTGGCGTCCAATGAGAAATTTATTAATCTCGAAATACCAAGTCGCCGTTAGGTAAATATTTTTAAAATTATAAGGAGTTGGCAATATCAAAGACACACACCTCAACATTAAGTTGGCAACACTTAGCGGTTAACTAAGCAGTTGAACCAAGCAGTGAACAACAGTGTACTGCATTAAAGCAGTTGTTTTATCAGCGAAAAAAATGTGAAAAAAATAATTAAATAAAAAAAAAATCCGAAATTTAAAAATTGGCCATTTTAATCAAAAACATTTTTTAAAAAAATTTTTAACCGGTTTTTAACGATTTTGCAAACTTTTGCAGATTTTAAAAAAATCTCAAACGGGAAAAAAAGAAGCAGGTAAAAAACAAGCAGGCCAAAAAAAACGGGAAAACAAGCAGGTCAAAAATAGAAATACTGCTGTGCGACATGAAAGCGGGAAGAAGAAGCAAAGTTTGAAAGTTTTCCAAAAATATAAAAAAATATATAAATGTATTTGAATGTTTTTCAATTAAACTACATATCGCTTTTAAATGTATTTCTAAATATTTCAACTTATATCAAATGCATTGAAAATGCACATATCAATTACCATACGGCATACATATATGAATATTATGAAATCGAATCAAGTGTCGATTGCGTAATCTACATTACTTTGTTCATTCGACTACAAATAGAATCGCATACGATACTAGATACCATATATGACGCAAATTCGAAGAACAATGCACGTTCCGATTGATAAATCGGCCACTAATAATTGATTGTGAAACTTTATTGTACATTTTTAATTAAACTAAAGCCACTTGAGCAAATAAATAAAATGAGTAAGTACCAAAACTTGAACACATGTTTTATAAGCTTAAAAAACTGTTTTCCAAATATGTTAAAATGACATCACTGCAACGATATGCAACGCATATGTAGAAAACATATATATATATAAATCCATATACAGCTGCTAACTATACGTATACGTAATTCGTCATTCCATTTTAATTTGGCTGGCATTTGAGTATAGTAAATATAGATATGCATACGATTTCGAATTCAGAGAGTATTTAAATTTGTCACGAAATGCTTGTGCCATTTTTAAGGGGCGTTTTTGAGAGCAGCTTTTATAATGTATGAATATTAAAATGCATATTGATAGATCTTTGCTTTAAGAGTACTTAAAATTCGGCTAGCTGAAGTTAGTGACTTTAAATAAACAGAACTTTTAGTAGTGACCTTCAATTTTGCATTTTGTGCCCCAAGATAATCGTTTAATGGTTAATTAAAAGCCACACGCAATGTAAGGTCAGCATTCAGTTGATATATAATAGCGAAACTGGAGCATTGCATTGATTTACATATATATATATATTCAAGGTACCGAATTGATTGATTATTTGTTGCTCTTTCTTTCATTCTAAAAATAGCAATTAAGTAACAGTTTCAACAGTCAGATGGTGATTCAATCGCATCCGTTTTAATTAGTTGCATAATCAACCTGACAAAAGATGACAAACGGCCTGTGATTGCTGAAATGCCCAGCTGCAGTAGCGCGCCATTTGAGACAGCAACTACCTTGGCTAAGATTCGAAACCGGATCCTAGCTGAATCCGAATGCAAACTAATTGAAATGCGCTGCAAATGTGTTTGATGATGTGGCAAATGTTGAGATTCTGGCTCAAGACTTCACATTCCAAACACTTTTTTCACTTGGCAACCGCCAATGTTTCGCAATTAGCCAAGTTAGTACTGAGTACTGAGATGCATTGCACTTTGCAGTTGAATGAACTTTGCTTTTGCCACGCTTACAATGTGTAATCTTCGAGATGATAACAACCGATAACGACTCGAACAAAGATCAGCTAATTATGAAACGTAATTTTCTTTGTTAACGGAAATCACTTAACCCCACTGGAACAGCTTGAAACCTTTCTTACCAATATATATTTCGAGTAAACTCACTTGAGGAATGTTCATTTAATGCGCATTAGTTTAGTTTCAGTGCTGATTATTCGGAAATTATTACTGCTGCCATATAGAAATGGTTCAATTTCACAAATCCCTTATATATTTATATATATATATATTCTAAAATATTCGTAAGCGTTATAATTTTCGAGTAAACACTGTTATTAAAACACGATAAAAACTATTAGTTGTGGTCAAATATTTGTGGCAAACTTAACTATTTCTAAATAAATAAATAATTAACTATTTTAGACCTTATCGCATTGAAAAATGTTGAGTGTTGTTTTGTAGTTAAAAAAACTTCCTGGTACAAAACGCTGGCATGGCCAAGGACGTTGTGATCTCGATTTAAGATTTCCCTATATCTTAGTTCAGATTCTATATCTACTATAGTTTTGCTATATTTTTATATAACTTACTATAGTAATATATATCTTAGTTTAGATTCTAAGGTGGCACCTTGATATGATCGTAAACAACACAATATATACTTCCAAACGCCTCCAGAGTGTTCTATATTCATTTCGGCGGCACCTTTGTGGACACGTTTTTAATTGTAGTCCCAAGAACGACATAAATGGAATAACAAGATTGGTGTTTTTTTATTTTGTTATTTTCAAAGTATTTTATTTGTATATGCTTGACTGAGTTACTGCAACTGTAACTACTCAATAAGATGATGGTAATAGTTTAATTTAATTTATATACATTCTATGATCAGTTAATCACATTATTGTTAAATTATTAATAGGGGATGATGCACATAAGATTTGTTATTTTGTTTTTCTCATAGTACTATATATAATCCGTTCATGTCGGTCATTGTTGTTGTTCTTGTAATCTTTATCTTTGTAACGGCCAGCTTAGAGGGGAAAAGTGTGATCCCCTTCGACTGGCCGTTACCAACATTTCAGCAATCCTTGTAATTGCTGAAGTGGCGGGTGAGATTGAACATTACAATGACCAACGACGGCTTCGTTTAGGTGCGGAGTGGTGCAGATCCGGATGGGATCCTTTAAGAAAAATATACACGCATGACATCGGTGAAGGGTTTGCGGCACAGCGGACACTTGGTCACCGAGGAGGCGCACTTGGCGCAGGCAACAACGTGACCGCAGGGCAGAAATGCCGTATTGTATTCGTCCGCATAGCAAATCTTGCAGAGCTTCTCCTCGCGTATGGCCGTAGCTGGGCCACCCGTTAAATTTGCCGAGGCTCCGCCCTCGGTGCAGCTTTGTGCCACAATTTGCTCGTAGATCCTTGCGGCAGCTGTTAATGGCGCCACATCGCCGCTCTCGACGGCAGCAGTGGCAGCAGTGGCAGCAACGACACTTGAGGCCACACATTCGGTTGTTGTTTGCTGTTTTACAGTTGCAGCTGCAACTGGAGCTGGAGCTGTAGCTGTAGCTGGGGCTGTGGCTGTGGCTGGGGCAGCTGTAGGAGCTGCAACACTGTTTGACAGCAGTTGGTCTCTCTTCTCGGCTGCTGCCTTGCTGGCCTCCTCCGTCGCTGCGGCCGCTGCCTTCGATGCAATCGCATCGAGATACCGCTGACCCTTGATGAGCTTGACGAAACGGCACTGACTTAGCCAGAGCGCATGCTGCTCCCACGGCTCGTCGTTGTCGTCCCAGTCCTTTAGGCCACCGCCGCAGCTGAAGCAGCGGACACGATCGCCAACGCCCGTGTAGAAGAAACCCGCCTCGGCGAGCTGTTCGGGCTTCTGTTTCATGTTGCGTGGCCAATCCTCGTAGCTGCGCTGACGCGCCGTTTCGATGGCATACTCGGGATGTGCGGGATAAAAGCTGCCGCCATTGTTGAGCGCACCGGCTGGATGACTGCATGGCTCCGGCATAGATGTGGCAACGACAGGTGGCAAATAGTTCACGCCCGTCGACAGCATGGCCGAGCGACCCTCGGAGTAGGCATTTTCGTGCACCTCCACCGACGAGGAGTGAGAACCGCATATGTCATAACTGATGGGAGGCAGGATGGCATCGAGTGCTTCGGCATTTAGGGGTACATTGTTGGTGGTGCGGCGGCGCAGCAGCGGGCAATTGGGTGACCAGCGTAGATGCTCAGGTACGGGCTGATCCTCGGGCTCCCAGCGGCCAATTTCCACCTCACAGAAATAGCATTTAACTTTATCGCCCTCGTTTGTAAAGAACATTCCCGTCTGGGCCAGAGTGTACTTATCCAGCCAGCTCAAGGGCCAGTTTCCGAATGTCCTTAAGCGCTCATCCTCTCGATGGTATTTCTCATTCATTCTGTTTACAAATATCTTGCATAAAAGTGGAGTTGATCCATTCGTGCTATTGTCAACCTGATCCAGTATAGTTCCTGTTCCTGTTCCGGCTGTTGTTGTTGTTGTCACGGATCCATAGGGTATAATGTACCGGGTCTGCGATGCTATATTTGCCATATTGTTGCAGTTGGTTTTATCCTTTGTTGCTTTGATTGACACTGCAAAAGAAGAAAATTATAGCGAACATTAATATTTGTATATAGGCAGATAATGTTATCAGGCAGATAAAATATATTGCACAGGTGTACAGGTGTGGTGCTTCAAGTATCTATATATATATATATATATATATATATATATATATATATATATATATATACCACTTTACCACTCGCATCCTGTGACTTTATCGGCCAACCATTTGACTTCACAGTTGTGGCTGCAGTAAAGGCATATGAACAACTTTTAAGTATTTATACTGAAAAACCTACGATTAAAAGCAAAACAGTCACCTATTTAACGATGTTAGCTCTGCGACCGCATATAACAAGCATGCATGACTATTAATATACCCTTTCTAATTAGCTTTTGAACAACATGTTTATCACATTGTCAGCAGACATGGTAAATACTAGCGATAGCGAAAGATAACATTTGACACGATTATCGGATAGCATTAGTTCACACAAAGAAAATGTTTTTTTCCATGCAAAAATAATCTTATTAAAACTGCAAAAATGTGCAATTTTCTAATTTTGAGAATGACTAGCTTTGTAAAGCCACTTTCAGCGATAACAGTTTTCTATTATTTATTAAACTCAGTTTATAGAATTTTATTTGCATTTTTTTCATAGAAATACAATTGTGAAAAAAACCCCATTTTTATTGCACCTTGACTTGTGTATGTATTTTTACTGTGTGAAAAAACTGAAACGCAGTTCAAGCAACTGAGTCTGGGATGCTGCGGCGGATGCTGTATCAACGAACTTAAAGCACCCCCGTAAGAGAAAAAAAAACGGTAAAAGAAGCGTTGTCTCGCTCGCACATGGACACATGGGGCAAGCAAACGGACAAGGGTGGTTGTTTCATCCAGGGTTGTATAGCCGAAATATCAAAACGTAGCGTAGTGTACGCAACCTTACAACCGCGAGTGAATCCACTGCGCCGATGCAAGTCTGCAATGGATGGCTGGATGGATGCATCTGGAACCATATTATAGCGAACACAGCTGGTCGATTAAAAAGAAAAAAAAACAAAAACAGACTTTGGAATATGTGTGTATAAATGTGTGTGCGTTATCCTTATCGTATTGTGGGTAGTGGCGCCAGACAGACGCGCCCAGATAAGCGAGGGCGCTGACTCAAAGGTATTTTTGATCAGAATTAATATGATGTGGCGAAACAATTCACAGAAAATGTAAAATCATCTAAGTAGTGTATAGTTCTGTAAACAAAACACACAGTTAAAATAAATAAATATATATGTGTACTACATATAAACTAAACTAGCATCAGGACAAAGCGCCAATATAATGAAAAATAATGCTATTGCGCTATATACGCCATACATACATATGTTGTTGATGAAAGCAAATAACAAAAGCGATAAGAATCGTAAATACTAGAAATACCTGTATACATATACTATGTAGAGAGCAATTGGCAAATAATCAGATCAAGTATTGTAAAATCAATAAGTATATATACATATAATATTTGTAAAATACATGTATGTAAGTTTAATCGATAGTTTACGGGTGCCATCGGCGTTCCACTGTTTTGGTGGTCTCTTTTTTTGTGTGTCCATTTTTGTTGTGCTTGAAGCCAAAGAGATTGTAAGCCGTTTTTCGACATTTACTTCACGGCAGGCAAACACTGGGCCTGCCAGCAGCCAGGCACGAACGCCGTGTCTGGACGTTGTACAAAGTCCAAATTTCCAAGTCAGGCCAACCAAGCTTTGGCCACAAACCAGCCAAACACGCCAAACATTTGCAGCAGCGCACAGTGGTGCTGCGCTCAAGACTTTTATGGAAATGTTTTTATTTGGTTTGATTATGTTGCAGAATCAAATCAAACTTGACAACTAATCTCGAACTATGGCACTTATCAGCATTTTAAGAAGCAGTACAAATAGGTAAAAAAACTGATTTTGATTATGTGCGTTTTGCTCGTGAACCACTGTGCAGCGGCAACTCACGACGGGGCAACGACTGCCGAAGGGGTGCCCAGAGGTGGAGAGGGGGGAGGGGTTGGGTGGCAGTGCCATGCACTCGTGCAAGCAGCCAGCACTCGACGTTGTAGCCCCAACGCTAGCCGACTGTGAGAAAGTTTTAATGGAATGCAGTAAAACCGCTTTGCTGCCCCACAGCATAAAAAAAGCAGTGCAGCATAAATGCAGTGACAAACTGCCTGGAGTTGGCTTAACAGTGTGTGCGACGGGGATAGCAATATAAGCACTGAAAACCATCAATGGAAAAACAACTCTGCACGTATACACACACACACACACACACACCCAAACACGTAGATAGAAGGCTCCCCACACACAGACTGCACTGTTTGGGTGTAAAGTAAAAAAAAGAGTGCAAGAAAAGAAGAAGCAGAAAAAAGTCGCACACAACAAATGCAAAAAGAAAAAGCAATTGTAATTTACAATTGAACATTGCTGCGCTGCTGCCAGGGCTGGATTGCTGGCAGAGATTGCGCATTGTTTTTGTTGAAGTGGAGCAACAACGACAACAACAACAACAGCAGCAGCAGACAAAGATGATGGCTTCGAGATGCTGCTGGATGCAGTGGATGCTGCTTGCATTGCTCGTTGTTGTTTTTGCTGCTGTTTTGCCTCAATTGCAAATGCACCGTTGCTTGTGTTGATTCTTTTTTCTCTCCAGTACAAAGTGCAGAAGCTTGCAATTACAGCTGCTACTGCTGCCGCTGTTCTGCTTATGGAATGCACACTGCCCATTAACAATTGTAATGTAAACGCGTTGGCATTTGGTTTTTTAATGTATTGCTTTTAGCAGGAAATTCCAAGTAAAAGTTCAATGCAGTCAGTGCTGGCATATGTCAAAAATTAGCATTAATCAACACTTACCAGGGCTACGCTAGTCAGTTACATTTTACATGGCAAAAAGCAAAGCTACTATTTGAATTTTAATTTATTTTAAGCAAATGGAATCTGACAATAAGAAAACGGCCTCCTGGGCACACAAATGACATGAAAATCTAGAAAAATACCAAAGTGGAAGGACAGACACAAAGCAAAGCAAAGAAAAGTCATAATCAAAGGCCAGACAGCAACAGCAACAACAACGACAGTCCAGGAGGCAAGGCAACAAACAGAGAACATAAAATACATATAACAAGGTAACAACAACAACAACAAGCGGAGAACATAACGAGGCGAACATTTGGAATGCAGTCCAACAACTTTTCCACACAAACCAAACAAGAACTGGAGTTTTGCGGCTGGTTTTTCTGATTGGAAATCCAGCTGTGTGTTGTGTAAGTGAAGGTAACCGCAGTCAGCAAATTTTTTTGACCTTAAGGTTTCTCTACTCCATTGGAGTATGTATATATGTATGTGTGTGTGTGTGTAAGCTCAGCGCTGCTAGACTGTGGGAAACTATTATAAACACTTTACCATTCTTTTTTCGTAGCCATGTTCTTCTTGTTGTCTTCAAAACCGAGATTGGAATGCAGTGATACCAGATACGACAAAAGAAACAGGTAAACACAGAGAGCGAGCGAGAGAGCGAGCGAGTCATATACAGTACGAGAGAGGAATGAAAACAAGCATGAGTCGTCGTCACGCAGAACTTGGAAGCAGAGGACGACGCTGTAAAATAAGCAGCAAAGAAAGAAAATAAACAACAAACACAAAGAATATTCTGTGCTGTGTCCTTCCAAGAAATGCAGCAGCAGCAGCGAACAACAACAGCAACAAGAAGAAGAAGAGGCAGAAGCATGAAACGACCGCCGACGAAGAAGACGCCGTCGGTAATAATAATAAAATATAGCAAGCTGCGGATGCTGGCTGGCTGGCTGGCTGACTGACTGGCGAGTACTTAAAGAAATGCCCAACAAAGGGCAATATCAGCGTCGTAATCATAATAAATGCGCTGCGGAATGCATTAAGAGCGGCTCAAGCTGCCCTCGCTATCTCGCTCTCGCACTCTCCATCTGCCTCTCCTTCGCTCTCTGCTATGTATGTACATATATTGAGCATTGATCGATTGCCCAAAAAAAAAAGAAAGACAAAAACTAACGGCGGCTCAGTTCAAAGACCCGATCGACGTCGAGCGTTTTTCCAAAGAAAGAAAATTGTTCTCCAAACCCGAAAGTCAAGTCGTGCTGTGGGTTTTCCTGTATCTCTAGCTCTGACTGGCAGCATCCACAATCTATGAGACTTGGAATGTGGGTTCGCTCTCATGAAAAACACACGCACACACACATGAGTATTAAATGCGCCTCGTTAGTGTGTAGAATGGATGAAAGGTCGTTTTTCACGCGGCCCAAGACTCAAAGGTCGTCTCTGTCTCATCGTGAGATGAGATGATTCAGCCCAGAGAATTCCGGGAATTCCAAATATAATTTTCCTACATCTCTTGTTCTTCTTCTTCTTCTTATGTATGTATTTGTCTTCTCTTTCAAGGGCCGCCGCCGCCGCCTTGGTCCATTCATGCTGATTGCCGTCGCGTCTCTTGGCGATAGCAAAAGGGACAACAAAAGACTTAACGTATAAGATATTTAGTTTGGGGAAAAAAAACGTAGGAAAATCTACTTTAAAGAGTTTCCCTTGCTACGTGAGAACGGTTTATCAAGCAAGTTTTTCTGTCATTTTTGTTGGTGAAAAGCGTGGAAAATCTAACAGTTGAGCATTGTCTGTGTCGGGGGCGAATAATCGTAGGCGTAGTAGGCACCCAGCAGGACCACCAGCGCTGCCCCTCTGTCTTCTGTCTGGGTGTGTGTGTGTGTGTGTGTAGGCGTCCGACTGGGTGCGGACTTTATTTATGCTGTGGCAATAACAAAAAGTTGCTCAAGCCACCGAGGCAGCGCTGGAAAGCTCGAGTTGTTGATACTTTCTCTTTGTTGTATTCTTTTTTTTTTGTATATGTACATGTATATATTTCTCTTCTGCGAAACGAGCGCAAAAGTTCAAAGCAATGAAGCATAACAACTGCAAAAAGAGCTATAGTGAAAATTGGCAACAATGCAAAGCAAAACTCAATTTACCTGGCTTGCTTTATGGAAGTATGATTTCTTTTTTCTTCTCTGCAGAGTGAAACGCAGCGCATGCATGAGTGCACCACTTCCGCTCCAAACGGAAATGAGCAACAAAGCAAACGCCACAACTACAAAAGAAGTAGTGGAGATTATGTAAAGGAAGTGCTATACTATGTATATACAAACATACATATAAACATGTATGTAGTAAGTAGTGGAAACGTCAGAAATGACGCGTCAGCATCTAATAACAAACGCAATGTTTATTATGATGAATGATGTGCCAAAAGAGAAGCGGAAAAATACTACAAAAAGTAAACAATTCATTTTAATTAGAACAGTTTCAGGAGAGCATGTGTCATCAGCATAGCAGCTGACCTTCTAGCCTGTTAAAAATTGGGCAACAATAATTTGCATACTATATATGTACATAGTCATCGGTTAAATATATAGACAACAACAGCGCTCAAAATGGCGCAGTCGAAAATTCCAATGAAAACAACAAATAAGTGCCTGGCATTGTGTATTATATGGGCGCTCTCCACACTGTATCAACAATTTGGGAATGTTGTTTTTGAGCGCTGAGATCATTCGCAATGAGTATTAATAGGGTTGCCATATGTTTATGTATTTTTTGTTTAAAGTCTCTCTCTTTAGCTAATGCAAACAGTGTGTCATATGTTGGTTAATTTAACGATAAACAAAATGCACACAGAGCAGTGCGTAATGCAAAAAACAGTAATACGGCAAACAAATTGAAATAAGATGCAGAGTGAACGCACTTAGCAACTCTGTATCCGCCATTTTATGAAAAACGACCTCTCGCTATCGACAGTGGCGAGCGAACGCTCGATAGACCCAAAAACAGCAAATGCCGTCGGCAAAACTGTCAGAAGCGTTTTCTGTTCCATGCACATGTGGCAAGTTTTTATTGGCATAATTATTATTGTTTTGTGAGTTACATAATTGAATTATAGAGCTACAAGTGAAGAGGTAAAAAGCTGAATTTACTGAAAAACGGGAACAATGTAATGCAGTCAACAAAACATTCAAAAGCAAAGCGCTTTGGTAACTTTTATCATGTGCACGAAGATGAACGAACAAAATACGCTTGGTGGTGTGCATGGTGGAATTATACTTCCACCATGGTGGTGTGTGTGCGCGTGTGTTGTTTTGTATGTACATATGTATGTATGAATGTTTGTGAGCTGTAGCGTTAATTAATGTAAGTTGTACATATATATATAGAGAGAGAGAGATACATAAGAAACTGCTTTAGCTTTGTGATGTCAAGTTTTCGTTTTATTTTTGGGGTTGTATGTAAGTTCAACTGAATTGTATGTATGTATGTATGTACATATGTATATAAATGTATATTGTGAAAATTGTATTATAACTATAACTAACTGTAAACTAAATGCCTTTTGAGCATTTAAATGTCAGCTCACCTTGACAATTTTTCTCTAGTTTGAAAAATTCAAGTTCCTCTTTCACTTCTTCCTTTTGATTCGGTTATTATTGACTTCTGCTGAGACTCGACACGAAAGTGTAGTCTCTGGTTATATTTCTCTGACAAGCAAAAGTATCGATTTTTTGCCAGAGCGACGTGTTTTGACGATGACGTTTTAAAATACAAAAAACACAGAGACGAAGCTGACTTTCTCACTTCTGTTTCAATTTCTATTAATTATACTGTTTTTGTTCATACAAAATACTCATATCACAATTTAGATTAGTGGCCGCAAAACCGTAATCAAAACACAGTATTTTTTTCTCTCTTTTGTACTTATTTATATAATTTGTTACTGCAAATTATTTTTAGGTGCTCAAATATGTTGCGTTTGCGTATCCATAGCTTCTTAACTACTCGAGTTGCGAGACTGAACTGAACGGAACGTACAATAAAATGTACAAGCAGACCGAAGCCAAAGCAGTCGCCGAGCAGCCACATGGTGGAATTATATACATATGGCAAAGATGCCAATATTTTTAAATAAAACATAGCTAGATTGATACAAAAATAATCCAAAAATAAATAGAATCCATTAAATAACTAATTTACCATGAACGGTGTAATTTTAATTTAAACTATAAATATCTGTAGATTTATCTAGCTGCAAACTGAACAACAAACTCAACTTCCCGCTGTCTGCTGTTATAAAATTTTTCCTGCTATGCGACTTTGAAAAAAGCTAGATCTGACCGAAAAAATGGCTGATTTAGCAACACTGAGGTGGCGGATTCGCTCAAAACCGTTCGTGACACAGCCCGAAGTCGTGTCTGTGTGAATTGGTTTAATAGTCACCAACACAAGCTCAATTTTTCTCTCCTCTCCATTTGGGCACGGCTGCATAGTGCGTGAGAGAGAGAGAGAGAGAGACAGAACAACATAACAGATGTACGTTTTTGTTTGTTTTTTGTTTTCCACTTCTTGGAACTCCTTGCAATTTGGCTAATTTTTTAAACAGGAGCAAAAACATTTAATTGATATTTAAGTATGAAATGCAGACAGGACATCAAATGCACGATATACATGTAAAAATATACATACATAAATATCGATGTATGTATGTATACATATATGTATGTATGTATGTATGCTACATCATAATGACGCCCCAATGCACCACCCGTACAACTTCTACTACTGTTAGTACGCAATATGGCGTACCGTACCGTACCGTAACCGTTAGCGTCCTATACACTAACTGCACTACGGTTATCCCTTTCCAACAACCGCAACTGCTGTGCAACACTGCAACACTGTCTAGTATCATTGATTTTTGGCGAGCATGCGCCTAACAGTAAAATGCATAAAATCATTCGTCCACTTTTGACGGCTGGCGCGTGTCAATGCACCGCGTCACGTCACGACACCTAACAGCCCTGGCGGCAGCCCTTAATTGACGCGTACCTTCCAGACGCAGACCCTGACGCGGAAGCTGACTGCGACGCCGACTGCGACTGCGACAGCAGTTGCTTTGGTGTATGTGCTTGTATGTGTCTGTGTGTGTGTGTGTGACTGTGTGTGTGTGTTTGGCATGTATGCACATATGCTCCACGCTTATCTACCTGTCTGGGCCTGGCTTAAATTGTGTACATTTCTGTTTTGAGACATGGGCAGCTGCAAGTACTACCAATGACGCCACTGAAGTAGCCACATTATCAACTTGGCTAAAAGCGTTGCATGATCAATTTCTATTTAAACTAAAGTCTGTCGGTACTATTAAGAACTATTAATTTAAAGACTATATTTAGTCTTATACCAAGACAGATCTCATTTTTGCCAAGTGAACGTATCGAATTGTATTCCTAAAATCTAATCAATCAGTAATACTGATCATTTTAGTTTATTATTCTTGAAACAAAAGCGATTGTTCATAATATTTCTTAGTACTGGAATGTGAATTTTGTATATAGTAAGTAATCAATCAAAGGAAATAGCAACACGTACTTACATATATGTATGTATGTATATAAAAGTTTAGAATGTGAGTAATAATGCTGATATATCAATAAGAGAGAAAGACTGCAAGAGAGCGAGAGAGGGAGAGCAAACAGAGTTGCTGTCGCAAGATCTTTGCGTATATTTGAACTTTTATATGTATGTATGTATGTATGTATGTATGTATGTATATAAATGCAAATGTGAATTTGCATCTAAAATTATATGTCGAGACGTCGCGACGCGACGCATTTTTAAAAGTGCGTCTATAAACATAAATACAAGCCATGTCTAGACTTCTTTGACATATTGTTGTTGTTGTTGCTGTTGTTGCACTCGAAATGTCGATGCGAATACTACAATCTATTCTATTTGCGGAGTATCTCAAAACTACCAAGTGCACATTTAACAGCTAGCATTTTCATAATTCTCTCTGAAATCGCCAAGCGATCGAAGATCGACGATCAACGATCAGTGACCAGCGGTGGCGACTCTTGGGGCAACTTGTGGTAAATGTTACTACAAAAACGGCCTTGCAAGGCCTTTTAAAGTTGTTGCACTCGCTCTTATTGTTGTTGCTGCTGTTGTTGTTGCTGCTGCTGTTAGTCACCAACAACAAATACACACGCAACTCGCATGCGCAGCGCTGTTCAGGTGTAATTTTTATGTATTTTTTATTTGTATACTCTATAAAAAAAACATATACTCTGCCACAGGGTATATCTATTTTGTCAAGCAGTGTGTCAACTTTAAGACCTTAAGACTGACTGTTATAATAACTAACTTTGACCCTAATCAGTCTACTATCTATATAATAAAATATATATAGGAAAAACTATTTTATTTTGATAATGTTATCTGTAAACATTTCTACTGTTGAGCCTATTGGGTTTTATTTGGGGGAACCCCAAGCATGCAACAAATGTGTCACACTTCAAAAATCAGTGACGTAAAAAGCCTAATACTAGAAAAAATTGTAAAAATTCTTTTTACAAATATATATTTTAGTATTATTTTTAATTTTAATTATTTAATAATTTCATTGATTTTACTATGACAACTTTTAATAGTGGACATTCAGGAAATAAATTCTATACAGTAAATTATAACAATATATACAATTTAAAAAAATCTAAAAAATATTCAAATACGTAAGTTCATATGGAAATAGTGTGGGTATTTAAGTAAGGGTATTTAATCTTGTTTGTGGCTATAATTGACAGCCAAATGCAGCGAAACCAGTTTGCTGATTTCTGTATTTGTTGTTGTAATTGTGTATTATTTATTTTTTGCATTTGCTACTTGCGAAAGGTGTCATAACAACAACAGCAGCAACAACAACAACTTGATTAGATTGGCTATTACAACATCTGTTTGTGCTCCCTTTTTAGCAGCTGAAAGGAATTACCTGATTACCTGCCTCAATCAAAGGACCAAAGCAGAATTGAAAGACGTGTGCCGGCAGCTGGCCGCTAAAGGATCAAAAGGTGCAGCTGTTGCCAGGACTTGTTCCTTCTACATACATGCACACATACATACACACACATACATATATATATAGTACTTATTGTGTGCTCGTGTTTTGTTTCTAGGAACGGGGCATGCGTTGTGCTGCCAGCTGCTGTCGGCTGACAGGATTCGGGATCCTTTTTCCTCGCTTGCGTCGCCCCTCAAATGCTGACAGCAATCAGCGGCAGGCCATCGACGAGGGCAGTTTGAGTAATTCGCACGCACCACGCAAATAAATACATTTCTACCCACTGCGATCTGCGTTCACAGTTCACTGCTTGGCACTGCTTGCTCAACTGCTTGCGTTTATTTTGAATACCAACTGTATAAACAAGTTTGCAGTATTTTGTTCAGTGTTTTTTCATGATTCACCAATGATATATATTAGAATCTTACTAATTAATAATACACTGTTATCAAAAACATGCCACTTCAAATCAAATTAAAGCCAATATGATCGATGGTGTGCTGAACTCGTGAGCAACTTTTATGAGCAAAAAAAGCAAAAACAAAAGTGCCAAAAAAATGTCAAGGTCTGTGATAACGGCGATTTCGGTCTAGTTTTTGCCCACTTATAAATTAAAATGGTATTTATATATTTAAAATTTAAATGATTACATTTTATCAAAGGAAATATTTTTCTTGTTATTTATATTAATTTTTTTTGGTTGTTATTTATTTTGATTTAGTTATGATTAAAAATCACTTTAGTTTTAAGGCGAAATCACAATAAGAATTTCATGCATACACTGTGAAATATTATTGCAAAGTAACAATGAAATAATATTTAATGAATGTATCTCATTTTTCGCAATGTGTAGGAAAAAGTTAAGCAATGCAAAAGCTTTCAACAACAAGATAGTAAAACCTATTCGCACTAAAACCGCCAGCTGATTATGCGGTCAAAACAAACAGACGGACTGAGCACGTATAACAATAACAAGCAACAACAACAACAATAAACAACAACAACAACAACTACCCACTGTACAAAATAGAATTGACATTGGGCGGTAATTAAAAATAGGAACAAATTCGAAACACGCAAAGCTAGAAAACAATTTGCAATCGCTGCTGCTAGGGCAAAGGTGAGGCGGGGTTGCCAAAAGGGGGGTAGGTGTGGTTTAGTATGTAGACAGGGGCGGGGGTGTGCGAGGCGGCATGAATGAAATGAGCTCAGCATCTCAACTGACAGCAAAAATATTTCGCAAAATACAAAATGCAAGTAAAAGCGAGATGGCAATATTGTGTGCCAAAAGGGGGTGGTGAAGTGGTGTGCAGGGGGTTGCGCAATGAGAAAATTGCATGAAATTGGGAAATGCGGAAAAGTTCTCGAGTTTTTCGGTTGCATGAATGAAGAGGCAAACAACCCCCGGCGCATATCCTTTTAATAACCCCCCGCACCCCTCTTCAACCAACTTAAACTACGCTTATGGGCACTCACCGTATTCATTGTAATTTTATATCTTATCAACTGGAAATTTAAACAAGTTTCGCAAAAAAGATATTTATATTTTTTTGGCACTTGATAAACTTTGATTGTTTTTTGTCAATTGTTTTTATCCTTATCAACTTAACTGCGCTGGCGACCGTTACGTTTGAGTGTCACGCTACGACTAGATAAATGAAAATTGAACGGCCTAGCCTAGAAAAAATAAAGGTGTTGTTTTGTTTTTTTTTGTTTTGCTGCATAGTTTTTGTTTTGCTTCGCTTTCTATGAACGCATCCGCGTGGAACGAGCAATTTGTTGCTAGAGTGATGCGCACTATTTTTGGGTGGTGGGTTTATTCAGGGAGAGAGTGCGCAAAGGATAATTACAGGGCTGGAAAGTCGCATTTTTACAAATATCAGCATGTGCTTTATTTGAAGTCCAAAAATGTACGCGCCAAAACAATATTTTGAATGGAAGCTCATGCAGCCCTGGCAGCTAATTATTACTCTCGGTCGTGTGTACACACTGTCATGCAACGCAGTGTTGCATTCAATTAACGTATTGATGTTGCGGCAACATGTGTCGATATTCACAGTTAGCGGCCACACTTGCCACAGGCATTCACAATGTACGGTAACATGTCACACTGACAGGGTCGCTCTCTCTTCTCTCTGTTTTCTCTATCTGCCTCTCTTTCATCAGTTTCATTTTAACCTTTGTCGTGGCCGCACGGAATGGCACGGAATAATGAACGAAATTTGAATTTGAATATTTGCAACCGAAAATATGCACAATAAATGCAATTATTGCGCTTAGTTGCCTTTTTTCTAAAGTGCCGCACAATTTGGGCTTGTGAAAAAAAGGTGTGAAAAGTTTTCAACTGCAATTTCTACATTTTTCTCTACGTTTGCGTTTGCCTGTGTATGCGTGTGTGTGTGTGCGTGCGTTTGTGTGTGGATGAAGCGCTCTGTAAAATGCCTTTACATAATTACGCTTAGTATATTGTATATAAATATTTGCATTACAATTATATAAAAAAGATGAATCGAGTGAAAAAATATCGGTTTTCATTTTAAGTTGCGTTCTTCGTTCTATTTACTCGCCTAAACCGACGTCAGCGTCGCGGCTGTTGAATTTATGTCAAATTGGTAACACACACACATACACAGTGTGTTGCATATAGTGTGTGTGTGTGTGTGTGTACGTGAGAGAGAACAAGCGAGAGCGCGCAAACATAATGATAAACAAAGTGTAAAAAGCAACAAATATTCTGTATATTTGTTTGCAACAAATGCTGTTACTAATAGTTCATAATAGTATATACTGAAACAAATACAAAAAAATATAAACGCAGTGCGACAACCCTGTTTCTGAAAGCGCAATCAAAAGCAGCGCCCTAGCGTCGCCGTCGACGTCAGCGTCTCTGCCGCAGTGTTGTGTTTTCTGTTTTAATATAAAAATAAAATTTACGCGCAACTTTTGGCTTTAATTTCTTTCAGCAGCAGCGCAAAAGGATAAAATGTTTGTTTTGAATGTTAGAGTAGAGTGTGATATATGCTAAAAAGCAATAAAACAAAATTACAACAACACGCAAAATAATAACGGACGAGAGAGCGCGTATGTGTGTGTGTATGAGAGTCTGTCTATCTGTCAGTGTGTGTGTGTGTATGTGTGAGTGTGCAGTGAAGTGCAAAAGAAACACGATAAAAAAATATTAAAAGAAAAACAACAACAACAAGCAGTTGCGCTCGTTTTTAGCTGATAAAGCGTATATATAAAAAAGAGTGAAAATAGATAATTAATAATTAGCTAGCAAAAGAATAATAATAATAATATATAATAAAACAAATAATATGAATGTTCAACTTTTACAAATTTATATTTTTCAAAAATATTACTTTGTATTTTCTATGTGACTGTCTCTAGTCGACAACAAACAACAACAACAATAATAACACATTTTAATGTTTTCTGTCTATAAATAGTGCAAATCCAAATTCTCGGTTTCGTTTTAAGTCCAAATAACAACAACAACCGCAAATAAAAACAAATAATAAAAAGGATACATAAGAAGAAGAAACAATTAACCGTTAGTTAAAGCCGTTGTCAACAACAACGATGTCAACGCTGGACGTGTTAAACCATTCGGCGATGATGAAGCGGGCGGAGCAGCTGAAGCGCTGGGAGGAATCGGACACGAATCGTGCCACGCCCACACCCCGCCACGAGCAGCATGGGCGTCGCATCAAATTCAGCTCCGGTTGCGTTTTTTTAGCTGCCTGCCTATCCGGCGATAAGGAGGATGTCGTCCAGCTCCTGGATAATGGCGCCGATATCAATACGGCCAATGTGGATGGCCTCACTGCGTTGCATCAGGTGTGTATTAACCCCCCAACCCCCACCCCAATCCCCCGTCGATATAAACTGTGAAATAGGTTCATATATATAAATGGAGCACATTACGTCAGTGATTGCGAACACGCGATCCCAACAGTGGCAGCTGTAGTAGCTGTATTAGCAGTGGCGGGCAACAGCAGGCATCAACAGGGGGCGGCACTGTGAAACTGTTGCGCCCAACTGAGCAGCGATGCCAGCGTCGCAGTCGGCAATGTTGTTGGCATCAGCGCACGCTACATATTAATACCTTGTAGCCATTATAAATTGCCTAAAAACGGGGATGATGGCATTAAGTTATATGATTTTTGAGAAGCTCAATTCTTACACGAATATTGATGAACAATTTTGTTCTCAAATGTACTATTAAAACACAGGGCAACCCATGATCAAAATGACCCCTCGATTAAAAATCGGTTCAATTTGGGCGAAGTTATTGCAGTTTAAAAGCTAGGAAGGTAATTTTTAGGGACAACTTGTCATGATTTTTGACATGAAATCCGAAAATTTAAAGTTTTTCAACTTTGAATGTAGTATTATTAAACATAAATGTCCAAAATGACCTCGGGATTGAAAATCTGATCAGTTTTGGCGAAGTTATGGTAGTTTGAAGTCTGGGAAGGGCATTTTTAGGGACTTCACATGTCAACAACTTGTCATGATTTTTGACATGAAATCCGAAAACTGGAAGTTTTTCAACTTTGAATGTAGTATTATTAAACATGAATAGCCGTTTCCAAAATGACCTCGGGATTGAAAATCGGATCAGTTTTGGCGAAGTTATGGTAGTTTGAAGTCTGGGAAGGGCATTTTTAGGGACTTCACATGTCAACAACTTGTCATGATTTTTGACATGAAATCCGAAAACTGGAAGTTTTTCAACTTTGAATGTAGTATTATTAAACATGAATAGCCGCGTCCAAAATGTCCTCGGGATTGAAAATCTGATCAGTTTTGGCGAAGTTATGGCAGTTTGAAGTCTGGGAAGGACATTTTTAGGGACATCACATGTCATGATTTTTGACATGAAATCTGAAAACTGGAAGTTTTTCAACTTGGAATGTAGTACTGTTAAACATGAATAGCCACGTCCAAAATGTCCTCGGGATTGAAAATCTGATCAGTTTTGGCGAAGTTATGGCAGTTTGAAGTTTGTAACCATGGATACTGAAAAGGCAAATATGCATATTGCATTTGAGCCCGAACTTTATGTTTTGTAATTTATAGCAATCAGGCAATAAGCACGAAAGTTTATTGATAAACTATATTTGCCATTTTGTGACTTCAAGAAGGGAAGCAGCCGGGTGCAGGGTATATCCTAGTCGGGCATTGCGGGCAAGAGCACTCTTACTTGTTTCTGTTAGCATGTTCACTCCTGGGTGTAGTTGTTGTGTACGGCGTATTTCGTGCCCTGGCTGCGGTTTCCAAATCACCGCAAAACCACTAAAACATTAACAAATACATTTCTAATGCAAGCCGACGATTTACAACAAGTCGAAATGCTGAAACAACAACAACAACAACAACAACAATAGCAACAAACAGCTAACGGCGCAAGCATTAAATAAGAAAAATACAAAAATGTTCTATTTTTAAATGCCAAGAAAAATATACAATACTCGCACACACACACACACATGAAGAAAACTACGTGTTGTATATAGAAAAGATTTTCGCAAAATCATTTTCATTTTTCTTTCAATTTCGTTCGTTTGTTCTTTGAGCCCTCACATGAAAATATGTACTACAAAATTCAAGAAATTTAAATCTTGTTGAAATTTATTTCATGTGGCGCCTTTCAATTTCGAGCACACCAAGGCAGTTCAATGTATTTTAACTGAAACGGTTTATATATTTAAAAAAAAAAAACAAGAACAATAATTTCAAATTGATACATTGGTATTCAAACTGCAAATGTATTTGTTTATATTACAGCCGCCGAATTTATGATTTATTTATTTTGGAATATCGTAAATTTGCATCTATTTCGAATCCGAATCACAAATAAAAATACTAACAAGGTGTCAATACTCAAAAGACAAAAACTACATAAACATAATAATGCATAGCATACATATGTATGTATGGGTGCACAGACTTTTAGCACAAACTGTCGCTGTAATGCATTTAATTGATTTTAATTATGCTGCGCCCGCTAAGAGCAGCAGATTTTCACCGTTTAGCCGCGGCGCACTTGTTAACCAGATGCTAATATCTACATAATCAGAGATACGGGCTTGTTAAATGTGGTGTAGTAGGGGTGGGTTGGGGTGGGGCGTTAGGCAACTATAATTACAGCAATAATAACAATGGGAACTGTGCAAAGTCTTGAATTACCTTGCGGCAATAGTTGTTTGCTGTTGTTGTTGTTGTTGCTGTTGCTGTTAAACCGCAAACTGAATTTCCATTTATTATATGCTGTAAGTATTATAATTAATTAATTCATCGCTGATTTCGATGATCCAAGCTCGTGTTTTGTGCTTTCTTTTTACAAACTGCAAACTGCATAAAAAAAAGATTCGAGTGAAAATTTGTTTGTTGCTGGCTTTCATTCATAAACAAGCAAACAGCAACAAACAACAACAGCACCTGCATGCCATTTTCAATGGCAACTAAAAACGGCTGCCACCTTCGGCTATGAATGATGATGATGACGAACAACAGGCAACAAGCAACAGGCAACAAGCAACAAGCGGCAAGCAACCCGACGCTGGGACAGACTTTGGGGGTGTCCATGGACCGAGCGTTGACATTCAACTCGCCTGGGGGACGATTGTGAAATGATTAAAGAAATTGCAATAAATTACATATGTATGTTTGTTTACATATGTTTCATAAGCATTCATTTAAAGCTGTATATTTTCTATATGTTTTATTTTCTATACATATACTACTACTAGTTCAAGGATAATTGTGATTTGTTTTTGTTAATTTTTATAAATATTCTGCATGGTCGTATATTATACATATATTATTTCTATGGAATGTGCTATATTTAAACAGTTTTTAAATGGTCCATTAAATAAATACTACGCTCGAGTCCATAAAATTGCACGGCAATGAGCCAAAAAAGAAAATTCTTGTATCACAGTTAGGAAAAATTAAACTTTACTCTCTTGGAAATGTTCTGTGAACCTTTGAACCCTTCGAGCATAGGATTCATGAGCGTGGAATAAGTTCAGACACCATTTATACTCTTCATTTAAAGAATAATTTTAATAAATAGTAAAACTGTCGATATCTATAACAAAATAGCTTTTGGACTAAACTCAAGCTTACATTATTTAAATTCCCCTACTTTGAATACATTTTAATCGTCTAATCTGCATTGGTTACTTTTGTTGTTGCTCTTAATGCTGTTTCCAGCCATGAAGCTTGAATCATATCCTCACAACACAATCTTTTAATTCCATTTTAGCTTCCGCTGAAACATTTTGTTATATTTTATTTCTTTATTTGATTGTTGGATTAAAGAAACACGCGCTGCAAACAACACTAACAATTTTGGTCACATTATAATTAAGATGTCTTCAAGATTTCGATGACAACTGTGTGTGTGTGTGTCTCAATTGTATATGTATTCGCTTTGAAAGATTCAACATAATTTGAATGCTGGCTTAATCTTATATATTGGCCAATTAGTTGGAACTAGTTGCAATTTACTTGCAGTTGCAAGCAGCAACAATAAATTGTCACATAAATTAGCTAATTATTTTGTCAAGTTTTTCAAATTGAGCGATATCTCCACACGAATGCATAATACATTATAATAATAATAATGGCAACAAATCATGAACGTGATCGTTAGATGACCGCAAAATCAAATTTCAATGAGTATTTCTCTCTCTCTCTCTGTCTCTCTCTGTCGTTCTCTCTGTGATCCTGTCTCGGAAATTACAGATCAGTTGCGTTGCGTTGCGTGAGTTTTTCCAAAAACAATAATAATATTGTAGATATTGTTTTGTTGTTGTTGTTGTTATTATTATTATTGTTGTGGCTCTAACGCGCTTTATTGACGTGTTTTGTAACCTTGGCCCGGTTCTATCTCTGCGCTCTCAACGGGGCGGACGGAACGATCAGTTGGACGGCACAGACAGATGCGAGATATACAGCAACAGATACAAATCAAACATCCTCAAGAATTCACAGCGCGTGTTTCACATATATTTCTACATATACAAATACATGATAGATATAGATATATATATACATATATATACATATATACTGTGTATCTGTAGTGTGTGTATTGGGGCATATAAATGGCTGCTGCTGCTGTGGCTACATTTGATTTGATTTATTTCTCGTTTGGTGTTTTACACCCAAAATAACAAACGATGCTGAAAATCTTGCGAATTGAGCAAAACTGAAAATCATTCTATGCGATACATTTGATGTGTCTGCAGCCAATTTGTGTGTGTGTGCCTCTGTCTATGTGTGAAGAGTGCATTGCATAATACCATTTCGAGCAAAATCGAAAACAACAAAAATATAGAAAACAAAAAAAAAAAACAACTACTGCCTGCAAAATGTACATATTGCTATTAAATTTTTGTACATTTTACAACTGACGCTGGTTCCCAGTTCTCCTTCTGATTGTATTATTTGAGCTCATTTTATTGCTTCGAACTCACACACACACACACACACATATACACGAACACACCCGACTAAACTTTAGAGATGGTGAAAATGTATGGAAAAGCAAAAGAAAAACATGTTGAAAAATTGTTTTTGCTTTTAAGGCGAGCCATCACAAAATTTATAACACAACACTTATTTTTCGCAAAGCCCATGACGAAATAAGCACAAAAATAGTTGGATCCCATATAGTATAATATAATATTTTCTTAGGTGGATTGACCGCAAGACTCTTGTTGTTGGTATATTCAATATGCTACAAATAAATGCAGACATGTGTTAAATCCATAAATAAACACTTCTTATCATTGTATAGAAAGTCATACGACATTTGAATGGCCACTTTGGTCAGTTTTATTTAATATATATGTACATACATACATACTATTCTATATATAATGATAGCCATTAAATCGTGCTGATTAATGTGGCCCACTCGCACATTCCAAACATAATCGTAATATCATAAACAAATTCAATAAGCATGTGTGCTTTTTAAATTATAATGTATCTGCTTATTCGCTGTTCCGCTCCAACCAATTGTGTACATTCTTAGCTTGTTAATCATGGCCAAGAATTTACGATTTAAAGAAATTCCTCTTGGATCGTTGGTCAGGTGGCTCTGCTCCAGGCTACTTTGCACCGTTGGCCCTGGCCAAAAAATCTATTAGTATACGTAACTGCTGTCAGCTGAAATATCTCAGCTGAGCAAAAAACCGAATCGAGTGAAACTTATTAGACACATTTTGTTTTTGGCAGCTAGGCGAGGGCGAGGCATTCAAGTGGCATCAAAAACATGAGAACTTTCCCAAAAGAGACAACCAAAAAAAAACGAAACTAAAATTATTTGAAATTATGAAGGCTTGCCATAAGGCATAAGCCATTAGACCATTTAGCCATGTGTCCCACCATCGTGTGTACATATATCCAAAATGCGAATCTTTTGTATATTATATACATATATAGTTGTTGGACGCCTTAAGGCCTCAACATTTATAAAAATCTGTTCAATTTGGTTGCAAATGTACAATTATTAATAATATGTATTTATTTAAGCAATTTTCGTTTGAACTTAGAGCTGGAAATAAGAATAAGCTAGTGCGTAAATGAAATAGAAAAAGAATTGTAATGCTACCAAAACGTTTACGAATGCGACGCAAAGCAGAACTGCAAAATCAAATGACTACAAACGATTAAGATAATATGCATGTTAATTGTTTTTTAAATAGGCAACAGAACTCTTGAACTCTTGAACAAGAGAGCTAGCAAGGATGTGGCAAGCATGAGTTCATATGTAGCATGCAGCTTAGGGATTATTATTAATAAGCGGCTTGTTGCTGCCACAAAGCCGTCTCAACAAGTTGCTGCTGATTGCTGCAATATGTGGCGTATACGTAATGCAGCGGGGTGAATAACATTTAAGGCGCGAAGTGGCCAGAAGAGGAGAGAGCGCGCAAGGGGGGGGGAGGAAGAGGCAGAGGAAGAGAGGCAAAAGACAAAATGCCGCTCAATGGCGTGCCAAAAAACAAAAGGCTAAACTTAGCATGCAATTTGTAGACCGCCTTTCTGTCTTTCGCACTGGCCAAGAAAATTCGCTTTCAATGCAATGAAAATAGCACAGAATTTAGCTGTAGTTGTTGTTGCTCTTCTGGCTGCTGCTTTGGCTGACATTAACACCAGACCAGAAATCAAAAGTCACAAATTGTCATGCAAATAGCTCATGTCAAATTTTGCATGCCGAACGAAGTCGTCGAAGTTGCTGTTATTTTTGTTGTTGTTGTTGTTGCTGCTGGGATGGTCACGCGTAGGCGGTCCGCCCATCGTCGCCGCCGTCGCCGTCGTCGTCGTCGTCAGTTGCCGCTGTCGTCAGTTGGTCAGTTTATCAAAATTGCTCATAATTAATTAATTGGCTGCGTTCCAGATTTACAAATTGCTCGGACCCGTTTGGTTTTTGTGACTGCTGCCCCGTGCCCCATGCCCCATGCGCCTTTTTATGCGTTTTACTGCGAAATGGAAATTGCTTTTGCATTTTCAAAGCAATAGCCACACAGCAGCAGCGCAGCCCCCAAAAAAAAACCAACAAAAAAACTAAATTAACATATGGCGACTATAAAAAAGACAAAAAACAAAAAAGAACTTAAGACCGTTTGATTTTAAATACCCCCCAAAACGTGCGCTTATCAAGAGTAACAATTGTGTAGTATCGGTATTGGTATTGGTACAGTGATCACTCGCAAATTAGAATGCCACAGCCTTAGAGGTTTTTTCTAATTTGCCAATAATTATAATTCCTGGGTATTTTCAAATTCTAATGTTTGGAGAATTCCTATTCCCAAATGAATATAGTTTCTGGTAGTTCCAGTTTCGAGAGATCACTGTATTGGTTTTGGGGTTTGGCGCTTCGCTCTTTTTGTGTTTGGTTGTTCAAAATTCTTATCGCCATTTCACTGCCTACTAAGCGTCGCATTGTTGTCGTCGTTGTTGTTATTGGGCGGGTTCTTAGCTAGATAGCGGCGCATAGAAGCCGTCGACGACGACGACGACGTCGTCGCAGTTGCTCACGATGATGATATCATCGCCATCATCGGTTGTCGTTGTGTTGTTGTCGTCTTCATTGTGCACACGCCGACCGGCGATGTCTTCGCTTCAACGGAAATCCGCATAAACAACGTTGCCCATGTGCCACACTCAGTTCCAGTCTCAGTCTCAGTCTCAATTCTTTAGCTGTATGTGTATCTGTATCAGCATATGTATGTATGTGTGTGTATGTTTACTTTATCGTTTTTAGCTAGATAAACATAAATGTTGCATAGCTATTACTTGTACATAAGAAATATATACGCGTATAAGAGTCTTTAAACGGCAGATAAAAAGAAAATTCGCACTGCAGAATGCTATTTAAATACATTTAACTCGCAATGTAGTCAATCTATAACATAAGCAATTGGAAACAGTAAACAAGGGAACATTTCAATTTATCAACAGACAAAAAATGCAAATTAGTTCGAAAGAAGCATCGAATAATTGAGAAATTATTCATTTTATTTATACCTTCCCTTGGAGTATCAAAATAACATGAGGCTTTTAGTAAAAGAGCAAAAAGTTTGGAATTTGCTTTACAACATTAAACATATTAAAGAAAATCTTTAGCATAAATTTTGCAGAATTTTTTGTAGCATAGTTTTTTGATCTAAAAAAAAATTATAATTACCAAAATTATAGTCTTTGATTTATTTGTTTATTGCACTTAAGTAGGGAAGTCACCGATTTTTATAAGGTGCATAAATAAGTATAACTAATTATAACTCCCAAACACTTTAAACCCATAGTAATATACTTTGATCTTTTCAGGCCTGCATCGACGACAAGCTCGAGATGGTCGAGTTCTTGATAGAACACGGAGCAGATATTAACCGACAGGATAATGAGGGTTGGACGCCACTGCATGCAACTGCTTCCTGCGGGTGAGTAACTACTCCATTGCACTGATACAAATAACTAATCAACATCATATTTACAGCTTTGTGAGCATAGCGCGCTTTTTGGTGGAGAGCAATGCCGATGTGGCCGCAGTAAATAGCGATGGCGATTTGGCGCTAGATTTGGCAATCGATGTGCAACACATGCCCATGATTGACTACATGGAGAAGGTGGTGCAGGAGCTCAACATTGATGTGGATAAGGCGCGCAAGGCCGAGGAGCAGGCGATGCTGAACGATGCCAAGAAATGGCTGCGCAGCGATGCGGCCGAAGTGGATCGACCGCATCCGAAAACTGGTGCAACGGCGCTGCATGTGGCCGCCGCCAAGGGCTATACGAAAGTGCTGAGTCTGTTGCTCGCCGGTCGTGGCAATGTCGATAGGCAGGATAACGATGGCTGGACGCCATTGCATGCTGCCGCACACTGGGGCCAAAAGGAGACAGCTGAAATGCTGGTGGAATCATTGGCCGATATAGATAAACGCAATTATGCTGGCCAATCCTGCATCGATGTGGCCGATCGCAAAATGGTCAAATTCCTTGAAGAACTGCGCGCCAATAAGCGCAACAAGCGGCGTCCATCTAGTCAAATCAGGTAAGTTCCCAGCCCCAACAGTCGGTCAATTAGTTTTGCTTACATTTCTCTATCTCTCTCTCGTGTTGCAGCAGAATCTCAGACGCGATTGAAAATCATGTGGACAAAACACCAACGAAACTCGTACGCGTTGAAATGAGAACTGATGCCGCTAAGGATGGTGCGTAAATTGAATCCGCAAACTTTTTATAGCCCGCCCAGCCCCTCACTAGCTTAGCTGCTTTTTTGCATATTTTATATATAAACCAAAGTTTTCTTTAATTTCTATGCCAACTTTTGTGTGTGTGCGTGTTTTTTGTTGTACCACTGTTGTTTGACTCAATTAGGTTCTCATGCGCGCTAAAATTCAGTTGAAGCATTTATTACAACACACTTGCCACCACTGCCTTGTCCCCGTCTCACTTCTCACATCTCACAACTTCAGCAGCCACTTTGTATGTTTTTGCGTCTCATCTTTATTATCATCAAAAGTCATCAACTCATCGTTTAGTCAACTGTTTGTGTAACATTCTCTCTCTCAACGCTTGCAACCATTTTTTTTTCTGTCTCTCTCTCTCTCTCTCTCTCTCTCTCTCTCTCTCTCTCTCTCTCTCCCTCTCTCCCCACTTCGTCTGTGCTTTCTCTCTATTTGTGTCTTGTCTTTGTTCACACACCGCACACTGCAGCTGCAAGCGGTTCGCTTAGCGCCAGCGCTCAAGCTGCGCCTGATGCTGTCAATGAAGTTGTTGCTGCCACAGTTGCTGCTCAGGATATTGATGTTAATGTTGATGATGATAATAATGATGATGATGAAGAAACCGATTCCGATCTCAGCGATTCTACAGAGAGCTCGCACAGCACTAGTCTATCCGAGAGCGAAGGTAGTCGCCAGATTTGTTGAGAGTCCTTCATAAAACTTAGTTACCCTGACCCACAGTGTGCCTAAAGCCTGCATCAAGCCAAGACTAATCAGCTATATATGCATACTTTTATCAGCCGTATTTTAATATATATATATTTCACTCTTGCAGCTGAAAATCTTAAGCCTAATCAGCAATTTCATGCCGCCGAGAATACTGTCGAGGACGAGGCGCCCTGGCGACGCCGAACGCCTCGCACGCCCAACGACAGCCCCACTAAGAATCGTAAGCAAAGCCTCTTCAAATATATATGCATCACATATTAATTGATATATTCTTTTGCAGAAGTTCCTGATAAAGAGCTGAGCGGCAAAAGCGCCAATGAGAGCGCCAACGATGTCATCTTGCGACGCACGCAAAGCTTTGAGAATGATCAAAAGTGAGTTGACCTGCCACACACACAAGCGCAAACTAGACATAAATGCGTGCCACACACACACACACTCACACTCACTCACACACACACATACAGTGCAAATTAACCCGCATTTACAATAATAACAAATTTGTTTAATTAATGTGTCACAAATTGCACAACATTTTCGGTTAGTTTTGCCGTTTGTGTTTCACTTTTGCTGATTGCGCGCCGCTTATCAATAAACACTTCACGCAGCTTATACACACAGTCACACACACCTCATCACACACACACACATACACTCAAACATACACTCACACACACACATCTGTACTATAAACCTACACATTGAATTGGCCATTATCGAACAAGTTGTAGCAAAAAGCAAAATTTATGCAGTATCATTTTTAAATTTAGCCGCACAATTAATTGTTCTACCGCTCAGAAAGCTTATGAATCAGACAGAAAAAAAATTAATCAAATAGCAGGCGCAGTGTTTAGTGTTAAATTCATAGAGCAAATTCAGTTTCTAGTGCGGCACAGCTGCGGCAAATTGTGAAGCACAAACAGTAAGCAGACAAAAACGATTCTTGTAAGAAGTTTTTTTCGAGTTACATTTTATTTGAAATTGGTTTTCTTTTGCTTTTTTTTTATGTGTGTTCTTTTACGTATGTGCAACAAAACAACAACAACAACAACTACTACAACTGCAAATCACCAAAAATCGCACCAACTCATCAAACGCTTATCAAAATCCAATTCTAACCCGCCCGCCCGCCAACCAACCTGCCTGACAACCCGTTCGCCCTGCCTGCTCGCCCTGATCCGATCCGATCCGATCCGATTCACGCAGATTCTATCAAAAGTACAATGAGCTGCGGGCACGCATAAAGGCGAACTCGTGTCCCATTCTGCCAGCGACGACGGCGGCGAATGCTGTGCCCGGCAATGCTAACAACAACAATAACCAAAGTAGCAATAACAACAATAATAATACCAATAACAACAACAACAACAATCATAATAAGAGCACGCTGCTGTTGGGGAAAACTGCAAGCACAGCCAGCGCAATCAGCAGCAGCGGCAGCAGCAGCAACAACTACAACAACACAACAACAACATTCAACACATACACCAACAACACAACATCAACAACAACAACATCAGCAGCCACATTAACAGCAACTACAGCAAATCCAAGTCAAATTTATAGCGTACAAAGATCGGCCTCCCTCAAAGATAACTCTGTGTATTTCAGGTTTGTTTTGTGCCAAAAGAAAAAAAAATAAAACATAACTCCTAACTAACTGTAACTAACTAGCAAGTAATTAATAACAATTATAGAACTGTATACTGTAATCTCTCTCTAATCTATAATCTATATAATCATTGCTTTTGCTTAGCTTCTGTCTCTCTATATATATATGTAACTCTATATCGTATATATACCCGATAAATTCTCATTGCACCAACAACAAAATCTACTACATTTATTTAGGCAATGCGCACAATGTCGTCTACCTATCTTAGATATGCTGTTCCCATCTTTAAAGCCACTCTCTTTAATGTATCTCATCTTTTTTTTTTATCTTCCGCTCCAATAGGAAACCGATTGCTCCAGCTGCGATGCCTTACAGCCGGGACAACAACGACTACAAACACAACAACAACGACGCTCAGCTCACCCTCAACGACTGTGCTCGCCCCACCTATACGCAGGTGAGTACTAGGATAAGTAGCAACGACAACTGATCAGTTTTCTTACAATACATGATTTAGTTATCGATTTAAGTTGCAATTAGTCAGTTGATGGGAGGTTAAAGGCTATAATATAATATAATATAATATAATGCTATAAAACGAGGCGTTACCTAACGATTCGACCAGAAAGAACAGATCTGCGAAGTTATCGATCATTTAATCATTACATAGTTTGAGTTATCGATCATTATCATTACATAGTTTGAGTTATCGATCACTTAAAATTGTTTACCAGTTTCTTTGGGGTTGAAGATAAACTTTAGTCTTAACATTAAAATCAATTCTTCATTTAAAGACATTATATTTAACTTTCCACTTATACAAATGGGATTGATAGAAAGATGGTTTTTTACTTCATGTTATATATTTTGCCATCGGCTATTATAATTTATACCAAAATTCCGTCAGCAACAACAACAACAACAACAACAACAATAATGTCGGCTCAACGGCAAGTGCCAGCGCCAGTGCGAGTGATGTGGAGACCCCAAAACCCAAGCAATCAGCGGGCAATATATTCAAGAACTTTTTCAAGTAATAATTCCCAACTGGTTAACTGTTGTTATGCGCTAACCCCCAAGAGCCGTTAAAACTTTGCCAGCTGCTAACCACTCGACTGCTCCTTTGTTGTTTAGCATGTGACGCTATGTCCTTTTTTGTTTTTGTTGATATTTACACACAATTTGTTGCAACCGAAACTAATTATGATTGGAACTCCCCTCTAGATCCTTTGTGCCGCCAGTGCGCGACGAGGAGAGCGAAACGCAGCGCAAGGCGCATGCGAAGCGAGTCCGTGAGACGCGTCGTTCCACGCAGGGTGTGACGCTGGACGAGATCAAGAGCGCCGAGGAGCTGGTCAAGAAGAAGAACTTGGGCATGAACAACAACAATAATAATAACAACAACAACAGCAGCAGCGTAAGTAGTTTGTGTGCCCAAGTCCGAACCGAACAAAAATAGAAAACATTTACAAACAAAATCACCCAACACGTATATTAAAAAAAAAAAAAAAAAAAAAAAAAAATCAAAATACCAATCGTTAGCGAATCGTAGATCAGCCAGAGCCATTCCATACATAATCATAGAGCTTATATACTATATATTGTATATATGTTACTTGTTATCTGTAGTGAAAAAGAGTTCAAGAAAACATTCACACACACGATGTTCCACATTGCAGTTCTTAACTCGTACACCAAACAGCAACAACAACAACAACTGCTTATGGTTATGGTGTTCCCATTTATATATTCGTTGTGTTTTTCACCCAAAAAAAAACTCCCATATGTATGTGTGTGTGTGTGTGTGTGTGTGTGTGCGTGTAGTTCATCAATTGCAATCCTGCAAGCGTTTAGCACCTCTCTTCATCACTCTCCCCCGCTGTCTCATACCATTGCAGTCCAAGTTTGTTGTCACTACACATGTTTAAAAATTGTTGGTGTTTGTCGTTCTCATTTATATGTATACATAATAAGTATCCCTCCCACTTTATAGTGAGTGTGTATGTGTGTGTGTGTGTGTGTGTGTGTGTGCGCGTGAGAGCACGTTCGTTAAGCCTAGTTTCTAACAATAAGCTTTATGGTAGCACTTAGATCATTCCTATTTCATTCCCAGACACTATGCAACAAAATGAAGGTACTTTAAACTATCGGAAATATTTCATAAGCTGAATATCGAATTTATTTGGGTACCAATAGTTATTGCCGTAACTCCAATTTGTTGCATGGTGTGAACTCAGCAAAAAGAAAACCCAAAATGTAGCGTAGTTGATCATATGTTCAATCAGCGTGCCATCAATCAAATCAAATCAGTCGATCAATCAATCAGCACTCATTTAGCTGCAAATTTAACAATCAAATACCGAGCGCCAATCAAACTGGGTTTTGACTGCGATTGCGTTTGAGATTTTCGTCTGCATCCGAGTTTTTTTTTATTGAATTGAAAGCAAAATCGCCCCGCAACGCCGCTGCCCGCTGCTGCCACCGTCTCTGCCTGCGTCTCTGCGCCGCGTTCAAAAACTCGCAACGGTTCTCATGATATCAAAATTTTCATTCACATGCAGTTTTTAAGAGTAGCTTTATTTATGGTTTCACCGCAGCCAATAGCGTAATTATGTATGTATGTATGTATTTTAAGTTAATTTATTTTATATACAAGCGATTGTTCCGATTGTTTTTAAATACTCTATATGTATATATCTACAATCATATTTATGTATTTGTGCATGTTGCCAAATTTTGCATGCGTTTAGAGTTCTCTACAAGTATATCAAAGTGCCGGGTGCACTCTACGTATGTGTGTCTTATATCGTATATCGTATACCGTATACCGTATCGTAACTTACTATACTTACTATAAGCGTTAGTTTTGTTACCAGAACCCCTTTACTCCTCCACCTAAACTCATCCAGAAACACCATTTGATTTTTGTTTTTGGAGAGATGCGCAGTTCGAGTGTGTGTTTCTTTTTCATTATTTGTTCCACAACTAATATTATTAACAGAATGAAACAAGCTCCACATCAAGCACCACAACAACAACAACAACAACAACAGCAGCACCAAGCACAACAACAGCAACAGCAACAGCAACAACAACTACCAACAGCAGCAACATTGACAGCAGCAGCCTTGAAGAAGCGCAACCACCACCACCGCCCACAACTCCACCACCAGCCATAATACCAAGCACAACAACCACAGATGATGATTATACAGAAATAATCGAGACTGTGGCTGCCACAGTGTCGCCAGCGATTGATATTGCCGATACCACCGCTAGCTTCACGCTGGCAGCGCCAACCACTCGAATAACGCAAGATGATGCAAGTGCCGCTGGTGAGGATGAGGAGCAAACGGCGGTCAGCGCCAGCTATACGATAGTCTCAAGGCGAGAGAAGCCCGCCAAGCAGGAGGAGGCGAAGACGGAGGAGGAGTCGGAATCGGAATCGAGCAGCCACAAACAACTAAAGACTGACCCACAATTGGAGAACGCATCCAGCAGCAGCGAGTCAACGCTCGTCAGGCCCACAGAGCTGGCGCTGGCGGAGAGCAAACCGCCAACAGTGACGACGCCTGCAACCACGCCCGGCACACTGGAGAGTCCGGTGCGGTTGCGTGATAAGCGCAGCTTGAGCAGCACCGCTAGTGGAGCAGCTGTCCAAGAGGCGGATGGCAAATCCGAGACGTCATCGCCGGTGAGCGCACATCCAGATTTCAATGCGCGCGATTCGTTGCTCAGTTTGTATGCAGCACGTCGCACAATGGAGAGTGGTGCTGGTGGTGGTGCAGGTGGTGCTGCTGCTGCTGCTGTTGCGCCTTCTACGTCGTCGTCTTCAAGCACATCTTTATCGGCTGCCGAGCGGCGTCCGTCTTGGCGTCTCAAGTTGGATGTGGGCTCTAAGGTATGCACACAACAACCAACAACAACAACCAACAAACAACTAAGAACAACAACAACCCAATTACCCAACTGACCTTTAATCGAACCGACCTAAAACAACTATCGATTGTAACTATTCACAAAACTCTTTCGACTGGCTTTCAAAACCGTGTGCGATTTTTTTTAAACTTTAAGTGTAGCATGTTTTTAGCGTTAAAGTATTTAAATGTTTAAAAAGGCTTCGGAGCACCGAAGTTGCTATACCCTTGCAAATATAGTTTATATAATTTCATGTCAAAAATCATGACAATCTGTTGACATGTGAAGTCCCTAAAAATGCGCTTCCCAGACTTCAAACTGCCATAACATCGTCCAAAACTGATCAGATTTTCAATCCCGAGGTCATTTTGGAAAAGGCTATTCATGTTTAACAATACTACATTCAAAGTTAAAAAACTTTCAATTTTAGGATTTCATGTCAAAAATCATGACAAGTTGTTGGCATGTGAAGTCCCTAAAAATGCCCTTCCCAGACTTCAAACTGCCATAACTTCGCCAAAACTGATCCGATTTTCAATCCCGAGGTCATTTTGGAAACGGATATTCATGTTTAACAATACTACATTCAAAGTTGAAAAACTTCCAATTTTCGGATTTCATGTCAAAAATCATGACAAGTTGTTGACATGTGAAGTCCCTAAAAATGCCCTTCCCAGACTTCAAACTACCATAACTTCGCCAAAACTGATCCGATTTTCAATCCCGAGGTCATTTTGGAAACGGATATTCATGTTTAACAATACTACATTCAAAGTTGAAAAACTTCCAGTTTTCAGATTTCATGTCAAAAATCATGACAAGTTGTTGGCATGTGAAGTCCCTAAAAATGCCCTTCCCAGACTTCAAACTGCCATAACTTCGCCAAAACTGATCAGATTTTCAATCCCGAGGTCATTTTGGAAAAGGTTATTCATGTTTAACAATACTACATTCAAAGTTAAAAAACTTTCAATTTTAGGATTTCATGTCAAAAATCATGACAAGTTGTTGGCATGTGAAGTCCCTAAAAATGCCCTTCCCAGACTTCAAACTGCCATAACTTCGCCAAAACTGATCCGATTTTCAATCCCGAGGTCATTTTGGACACGGATATTCATGTTTAACAATACTACATTCCAAGTTGAAAAACTTCCAATTTTCGGATTTCATGTCAAAAATCATGACAAGTTGTTGACATGTGAAGTCCCTAAAAATGCCCTTCCCAGACTTCAAACTACCATAACTTCGCCAAAACTGATCCGATTTTCAATCCCGAGGTCATTTTGGACACGGATATTCATGTTTAACAATACTACATTCAAAGTTGAAAAACTTCCAGTTTTCAGATTTCATGTCAAAAATCATGACAAGTTGTTGACATGTGAAGTCCCTAAAAATGCCCTTCCCAGACTTCAAACTGCCATAACTTCGCCAAAACTGATCAGATTTTCAATCCCGAGGTCATTTTGGAGACGGATATTCATGTTTAACAATACTACATTCAAAGTTGAAAAACTTTCAATTTTCGGATTTCATGTCAAAAGTCATGACAATCTATTGACATGTGAGTCCCTAAAAATGCCCTTCCCAGACTTCAAACTGCCATAACTTCGCCAAAACTGATCCGATTTTCAATCCCGATGTCATTTTGGACACGGATATTGATGTTTAACAATACTACATTCAAAGTTGAAAAACTTTCAGTTTTGGGATTTCATGTCAAAAATCACGACAAGTTGTTGACATGTGAAGTCCCTAAAAATGCCCTTCCCAGACTTCAAACTGCCATAACTTCGGCAAAACTGATCCGATTTTCAATCCCGAGGTCATTTTGGAAACGGATATTCATGTTTAACAATACTACATTCAAAGTTGAAAAACTTCCAATTTTCAGATTTTATGTCAAAAGTCATGACAATCTGTTGACATGTGAAGTCCCTAAATATGCCCTTCCCAGACTTCAAACTGCCATAACTTCGCCAAAACTGATCCGATTTTTAATCCCGAGGTCATTTTGGACACGGATATTCATGTTTAACAATACTACATTCAAAGTTGAAAAACTTTCAATTTTCGGATTTCATGTCAAAAATCATGACAAGTTGTTGACATGTGAAGTCCCTAAAAATGCCCTTCCCAGACTTCAAACTGCCATAACTTCGCCAAAACTGATCCGATTTTCAATCCCGAGGTCATTTTGGAAACGGCTATTCATGTTTAACAATACTACATTCAAAGTTGAAAAACTTTCAATTTTCGGATTTCATGTCAAAAGTCATGACAATCTGTTGACATGTGAGTCCCTAAAAATGCCCTTCCCAGACTTCAAACTGCCATAACTTCGCCAAAACTGATCCGATTTTCAATCCCGAGGTCATTTTGGACACGGATATTCATGTTTAACAATACTACATTCCAAGTTGAAAAACTTTCAGTTTTCGGATTTCATGTCAAAAATCACGACAAGTCTGTTGACATGTGAAGTCCCTAAAAATGCCCTTCCCAGACTTCAAACTGCCATAACTTCGCCAAAACTGATCAGATTTTCAATCCCGAGGTCATTTTGGAAACGGATATTCATGTTAAACAATACTACATTCAAAGTTGAAAAACTTCCAATTTTCAGGATTTCATGTCAAGAAGTCATGACAAGTCTGTTGACATGTGAAGTCCCTAAATATGCCCTTCCCAGACTTCAAACTGCCATAACTTCGCCAAAACTGGTCCGATTTTTAATCCCGAGGTCATTTTGGAAACGGATATTCATGTTTAACAATACTACATTCAAAGTTGAAAAACTTATCAATTTTTCGGATTTCATGTCAAAAATCATGACAAGCTGTTGACATGTGAAGTCCCTAAAAATGCCCTTCCCAGACTTTAATTTTTTAATCATGGCGTGTCGTTTATAATAATTCTACATTTAAAGTTGCCAAACTCATTTTCTTCGGATTGTCTGCCGAATTTCATTTCAAAAATGTTGATTGAAATATAAAGTTTCCAATTGTTTTCTGAATGCTTACATATTCATCTTTGCAAGGGTATTACCATGAATATTTATATTTTAATATTGTAGGTCTCACATTCTGTTTAATTTTTCTGTTTCTTAAGTACTATATTTGATTTTTGATCTTGATTTATTTTTGATCATTTTGTACGCCTGTTGTTTCAATTGCTATGCATCTATTTAGATGTTAATAACTATCCTATGTATTATAAATATTTATGTATGTATTTATGTTTGTTTAATTCTAGTACTCTAAACAATATACCATTATTTATGTACACATACTACTTATTATCTGAAACATGATATCGCACATTCGGCTAATGAACATTATTGTATATAGAATACATATACATTCATATATGCGTCTACCACTATTGATATTGTCATTAATTAACGCTTTATAACTTTTTGCTTTGTTTGGCTTGCTCTTTTTGTTTGACCAAATGTGTTATAATAATTTTTATTAATACTTATGAAACTTACGAATCTAAAAAAAACACAATTACTGTATACAAAATGTCAGTTTTTTTTTTGGGGTTAAAGTAATTATTTCAGATATATAGCATCTTATTAAACTCTTGTAATTTTTTGTTTTAAAACTCTTCTTAATCCCTCTGAAATAATATGTATTTACTCTGGGGTTTACATAATATTTAAAAGAACAAACCGTTCCTTACTTTAGATAAATGCATGCAAATCTTACAAAAAATGATAAAAATAGTAATATTGGAAAATAGCTGAAAAGATTAGTCTGACGAGTTAACACTTTAGTGTTGGTGGTAAAAATTGCATATTAAGCTTAAGCGGTGTCTGGAGTATTGACTACTACTAAACGTGTACTAAAACATATTTATCGCCGCTAATTTTAGTAAACGCGCATTGATCTTATCCAGCAAATGGATATAATAACCAAAAATAAACAACAACATTACCAGCATAGCTTTTTTTTAAATACCAAAATCACATGCACACAAACAAAAGAAAAAACAAGAACAACAACCAGAATTACATTTCAAATTGAACTATTTGTGAAGTAACTTTAAGGAACCATGTCTAATATTCTGTCAAATCTTATGCAGTTCAAGCTGGAGGATATTACCAGCGGTGGCACCTACCCGCCCAATCAGAGCACCATTATACCCAGCGCACCGGCCGTTATGGCTGCAGTGAATCTGGCCAGCACAGCGGGCGCTCAGCGTCGCATCAGCAGTGGCCCCAATGCGCGTAAGTTAACTGATTTTCGAAACTGTACCGTTCAATTTGTAATCTCTAATACTATTTGCAGTAAATGCTTCCAATCAATCGCTCAACTCTGTGGGTCGTCCGGTCTCAGCGCCCAGTGAGAGCATCAATAACAGCGCCTATGTGACGCCACCAGCGCGCAGATATGAGACATCAACGCTGGCGTCATCTGCCACATCAACTGCCACGACAGCCACCAACTCCGCCTCTACTGCATCCAGTGCCAACCATGCAACGGCCACCAGCCATGATGATAAGGGTACACCTAACAATACCATTGCCAATTTACGTACTCAACTAATGCAACTTATGCCCCACAGATAACGACAAGGAGAACGATAATCGCACACAGACTATCATACAGCGTCGCCGCAAGCCCAAGCGCAGATCCACCGGCGTGGTGCATCTGGATATGGATGTAAGTGAATCGCTCGCACTCTTCTCTCTTTGCATGCTGTCTAATGTTAATGGCCAGGCCATTTGTCAAACTAAATGAGCCGTGTGCTCAGCAGACGCATGTCATCTATATTTAAATCAAATGCTAATTAGGCAAAACTAATTTGTTTAAATCTATTTTGGCTGCAGGAACTCGATCCGGACCGTCAAAATGAAACGGCCAACAATGACAACGAGGATAAGGAAAAGGAGGTGAGTCAAGCTATAAAATAACTACTTAACCATAGAATTTTTAAAGCCTGTTCCGAATTTTACAAATAATATTGTATTATTTAATTACTTTTAATTGTCTTGAATTCTTATCGAAATTAAAATCAAATTTAAGTTATGTAAAAATAGACTACATCTAATTAAATTCGCGGAATACAATAAAACTTGTATATTTTGCGTACAACATACAACAATATTCTACGAAATATAAATTCGGAACAGAGCTAAATATATATTTGTAATTATTTTCCTATGCCTACAACAACAACAACAATTGGAATATATATATATATATTTAGTACATAAATATTTTCACACCTTGCAAATATTGGGCTCAAAATATAGCTGCCCAGAGTTGGTTGCGTTTCGCTTCAACAGCTGCGCTTGTCTTCTATCTAATTGCGTAGTCGATATTGCACCTGACACACACACACACACACACACACGGATACACTCCCCCACTTTTACCCCTCAATCCGCTCGTTCGTTCGTCACACCTTGTCACACTTTTTAGACAGTCCCGTGCGTCCTTCAAAGTAGCTGCTGATCTGCTGCGGTTCTGTCTGTTCCAATTAGCAAGCGACCCATTTGTGCAAAAAAACAGAAACAACAAAAATGAAAGAAAAGAAACTTAAAATTATGATTGCCATTAGAAGAGTGTGTTGTGTGCACGTGGCATTGTGAATGCCATTGCTCCAATTGTGCGTTGATAAGTGCGGAATATTGCACTAGTGCATTTGTGCAAGGTAAGATTTGTAAATCCTTTCATGGCCGAGGTCAAAACTATTAGTGCGCATCCAATTTGTGACAATATTTCAGATTTGGATTTTCAACGAACCTGTTAACCATTTATTCATACATTTTGACCAAAGTCTCGTTGTGTTGGCCATTAATAAAACTGTCACATTTTCAAAATGCATTTGTGTCATTTACGTTTCGTTCACGACTACATTCAGCAGACAGTTTGTCTGCTCGTCTGTCTCTCGGTCTGTCTAGCCTCAAATATGTTGTAGAACGACAATAAAAATGCTTTTTGATTGTTGATTTTGCGCTGTGATTCGATTTTATGCTTTTTTGGAACATTGATTGACAGTTTTTATAATGGTTCCATTTGTTTATTTGTTGTGATGATCTTTATATAAATATACCGAGAATTTCAATCCTAAAAGCTTTGGCAAACGAATAAATGTTTATTTTTGTAAAATACTGGAATAAAATCTGAATATATTCAGTTTTAGATTCCAGTTGTAACCTGGTGAAAAACCACATTAAAAATATATATAAATATTAATACTCAATCCTCGTGTATATTACTATCCAGAATATCTGAAAATTTCATATAAATCGCTGTTCTATTTGAATGCAACCCTGGTCGCAAACGTATAGTCGCTTCTAAATCTGTTTTGCCTAATCGTGTCAACCATTTTAGTATGATTGACGATGTCAAGTGTTTGTTCGGCACATACATAAAATGTACAATATAGAATATACAATCTAGTACGAGTATGGCCAAAAACTATTAAACACTTTCACAATGCGCATTTCACACAACACACAACAAATTGGCCACTTAGAAGTGCCGCATGCCGCATGCCCCACAGCACAATTCACACATCGCTCACACGTACATTGAACTTTGTTTTGTCCGATGCAAGAAATGTGTACAACATTTGCGCCGCATTTGTCGCTAAATTTATACATTTTGCAATTTTTACATTTTGTGTAGTTTTCATTTTAAGCATTTGTTTCCTCATTCCTCATTCCCTTGCCGGCGCTGCACTTTCTAACAGTGAAAGGGGAGGGGGGGGGGGATTGGGGTGGATGCTGTTGGCTCCGTCATGTGCTATATTTAGCGAGAGACTATAGAAAACTTTTTGTTTTTGGCCTAGTTATGATTGTGTACTTGTAGGGGAGCAAACGGTTGCAACTTTAAATTTAAATTTAGATCGCTACTCTCTAGTCTACACTTTCTCCTCTCTCCTCACTCCTCCTCACTCCTCGGCTACTCTCTGTGCTGTGTGACACGTGTCAATGACTGTTTCGCCTTTTGGCCCAGTTGCCGCCTGGGGGCTGACTGTGCCTGCATCAGCTGACCCCAGCATAGTTTACCACATTTGCGTCTCGGACATTGGGCCAAATAAGTGTGCGATTTACTAAATTTAGCTAGCAACACACAGGTGAAATATAAATATATATATATAAACTAATACACACGTTTTGTGTGCGCAATTCAAGTGAAAAAGTCCATTGCTGCCAAGGCTTCAGCCCCCTCCCTGCCCCCTTTTGCAACGCTTTGTTTTCATATTTTATAGGCACGCACACACATTATATTAATCTTCCATATTCTTCAGATGTTACCAAGCGTTTTTCCGGCATTCGTCTCGCTCGTTGCTCTTATGCAACTTCTCTTAACTTGGCGGTTTGCCTCTCTTGCGCTTTACTATTTTCTGATCGTGCGCCAAGTTTTGTACGTTTTCGAATAAAACATTTGAATACCTTGCTTGGGTCGCACAGTTGAGTTTTGTACGTCTAACGCAACGGATCATCAGACAACCAACAGAGGCCGCAACTATTTCCACAGATCCACAACAAATCCCAATCGCAATCGCAATTAAATTGAAATTATTTATTTTACCTTAAAGTAAATCGCAATCAAATACGCCCGAGTGCAACCACAGAAGCTGTCAAACGTGTCAAAAATTTGCAATATTCGCTATCAGTTTACCAGAGATGAGATTCGAGACTCCAGAGACTCGTCCTTGAGAGTCTCCACAAGGGGGCAACATTGTGTGTGGTTTTTCAATTGAATGCCGCTACCATATTTAGAGAATTGCGCACAAATGTTGTTTGGTTTTTCGTTTTTTGGCATTTCAAGTTATTTGGCTTTGAGACGCTTTATATGGTCAAATATTTTGATCAGTTTTTAATTTGATTTCGTTCGTGCGCGTATTAAAGGTTAAAGTTCAACGAGTTGCATTGAAGAAACAATTAACACAAGTGCAAAATTTAGCGAAAAGTTTTTTTTTGTTAACTTTAAATAGTTTCAAACTTATTATCTGATCATCTTCATTTGAATAATTTCCATGGAAATTGTTCTTTAGTAGTTTTCTTTATGTATTTTAAAAACCCATCATTATTATTTATATTCCATTTCATAATACCATAAAACTTGATCCCTGATCTTGGCATCAATTTGTTTCTGCCATGACAGAACAAAAAAATGTATATTTTAGAAACGTTTCATCTGAAATTAGCCAAGTTAATTTGTGGAATTACTACAAAGAAGCAGCGTCGTAAAATGATTTTCCATTTTGTTGCAAAAGGCCAAGAAACAATAAAATATTTTTTAGTGCTTCATTCATGGACGCGATCTTTATAGATGGAGATAGCTCATTATATGAGGAAATAGTCAACTCATAAATTAAATGCACTCGACATCTTTTGATTAAATGAAACGTTTTTGTACCCTGTATAGCAGACTGATGGGGTAGATTGGTACTGCAAGTTAAGTGGTAGAGTTTATCGAAATAACAATTGGAATTTGCATAGATTCTATGGGTTTCTTAACTGAAGACTTTTGTTAGGGACTATACAGGGTATGCCGTAGTCGAACAATGCATGAACATGCATCCAATTTGCCTGCTGTTCTTTTCATGTCTGCCTCTCGACGCGCGTGGGTGAAGCATCAACTTAAGACTTTAACAACGCACAGTAAATAAATAGAACACGCCATGGAGTGCTACCCATAGATTAGTGCTTCTTGTATGTATTTTCAATATTATTATTCAATATATAGATAGGAAGAGCACAGACCTCCCCAAACAAAAACACAAAACACACCTAGGGAAACGTTTTTCTACCGCATTGCGGCAAATTGAACACAGAATGTCAAAATTTATGGCTTGACGTCATTTTGTTGCTCGATTGCCTGATTGAAAGAGTGCGGAGGGATGCGGCGGGGAGAGGTTCAATGGGCAGGGTAGTACGGCTGAGAACCATATGTCAATATTGCGTTTTCCTTTTCGCATTTAAAGATCGTTTCACTTTGTACAGCAAATTTGTTTGTTTTTCCACTTTTGTTTATGCCAAATAAGAGGAAAAAAATCAAATTAAATTCACAAACATTTTGCACGCCTCTTGATTTCAAAATGTATATTTTTTGAAAATGTTTCGTTGGCCTTTTCTCCCTGTTTAAAAGCGTAATTGCATTTTTGCGGCGTCGATTGATATATGAGCCACTGTGGAAAATAAAATACTGTTGAATTTCTTTGACTCTTCTTTGAGAAGTTCAACAATATATACTAAAGATCCATTTCTTTATAGAGTTTGTGTGTTTTCAAGCGTGTGAGTGTGAGAGAGTCCTGTCATGTCCTTTCGCTCAAGATCGCGCACTCAGGCGCCGCTGCCCAGTCGACGGCGGTCCTTATCCTCTAGCTCCCGCGCAGTCGGCAGCAGCTCCGCCGGCAGCGCCTACAACTACAATGGCAGCAGCGGCAGCAGCAGCAGCTATAACTCAAGACCCCTAAGCACCGGCTACTATCCAAGCAGCAGCAACAGCACCTCGAACTATCAGAGCCCCTACACAAGCATGTACAGTTCAAGGGAGAGTCTGTATGGTGGTGGTGGTGGTGGTGCTGGCAGTGGTGTTGGGGGTCGTGGAGCGTCCGGCTCCTATTATTCGAATGGTAATGCGAGCAATCGTTATGATTACTCCAAGTATTCTCATCATCAGCCGCATCAGCCGCCTTATCAGCCGTATCAGCCGCCGGCAGGCAGCTGTTCATCCGCTTCCACATGCTCATCATCCGGCACCACTAAAAGCAATCATAGAAATGGCAGCTACTACCAACTGCATCAGTTGCAGGCTTCCTCAGCCGCTGGCAATCATCAGCAGAATAATCACTACCACATCGTTGTCAGCAAGCACAGCGGCAATAGTTATGGCAAAACTAAAGCATCTGCTCTTTCCAACTCCAACGCCTCTTGCGCCAACTCGAACTCCAATTCATCCTCCGCCTCCACAGCGAGTGGTGGCTACGATAGCTCTCGCTATGGTTACCCCAGCGGCTCGACAGCCTCCTCCTATGGCAACGATCATCGCTATGTCAGTCCCTACTCCAGCAGCTATGACAATGGCGTGACCACCGCCTCCCTCAGCTTCAAATCGCCCGGGCTGAGTGCCTCCAATTCGTTCAAAAGCTCGGCTAGCTCGCGTCTGCTCAAGACCAAGTCCTTGTCGGCATCAAACAGCAGCCTCACTGCTGGCAACAGCGCCAGCACTCCAACCAGTGCCGGTGCCACCGTGGCGGCCATTGCTGCCACCCGCAGCAATTCACTGCGGGAAGCGGAGCGCAAGTCGCGTAATCGCACCCGATCCCGCAGTGCCGCACAGCGTTCGATCAGTGCATCCTCCGAGAAGAGCGAGGGCTATGAAGTAAGCAATTGCAGGAAAACTATAATTGTTGTTGTTGTAGGCAGCAAATGAATTCACAATTATATAACAGGGATATATATTTTGTATATGGAGAACTCAAATTTATATTTTATCCTTTCGTATTTAATCTTCTAGAGCGGCAGTGAACGCACCTCACGCTCTCGCACCGCGAGCACAGCGACAACGAGCACCGCCAGCGATTCAAAGAGTTCGAGCAGCAGCGACAAGGCGGAAAACGGTGATGGCATCGACTACAAAGCGCTCTGGGAAGCGGCCAAGTGAGTATTACAATACCTAGGGATGCCCTGCGTCTTAATATCCTTAGAATTTGAATGTTACTACAGTGGTTGCTCGCAAATGAATACGATACGGTTTCCAAATATTTCTATACGTCTTCTTCTAGTTTCTAGAACTTTTAATTTCCCAGCAACCACTACTTAGTTCCATATTCTCGTATACCCAACTCTCTTTTATCTATTTTTCAGAATGGAAAACGATAAACTCAAGCAAGTGCTCAAGCAAAAGGACGATGAAGTTGTTCAGACGCGTGCGACGCTCGAGCGATTTGCCAATGCCGTAAGTAAACCGCTAACATGCCACGCCCACAAAAGCTTACTACTTCAATAAAATACCAAAAAAATAAAAATACTCTTGAAAATACCAAGCAAAAGCAAAACTCTCAGCAGTAACAAACAAAACAACAACACACAAACCACAGCTCTATTTCTCTCTCTCTCTCTACTCTCTATCTCTGCGTCTGTTTGTGGCCAGGCCTCTCTCTATCTTACACTGACAAAAATTACACATACTCCCAACTATATACCATAAAACTCCAGACTTGGCTCAAGTCCCCAACATTTTGACCCGCTTGCCGCTCGCGCTCTGTTATCTTTCGCTCTCGCTCTCTGTTTCTGAAACAAAAAAAAACAACCCAGTAAAATAAACAAAGAACAACACTACAACTGAACAACAGTAACAGTATGACACGATACCCGTTATCCCACATACTACTACTACTATATAGTACAATAGAAATGCAAAACAAACAAGACAAAATTTGTTTCATTTCACATATTCGCAGACAACTAAAAATTCACTCTCTGAGATTGAGAAACGTGAAAGAAGAGCTATGGAACGCAAGCTTTCCGAATTGGAAGAAGAGCTCAAGGTAATTACAAATGTGCTCCCAACCTATCCATATCCGACCCCCCCATAACAGTTATAACGTCTTGCCTGTATGCTGTTTGTATTTTATGAAAAAAAGGGGTTCCCGGTATCGCAACCCGTTTCGTTAGATGCCATCAACTCCGAGACCTTTTCAATGATTTCTGATTTTTACTGCTTTTGTTTTATAATTTGGCCGTCGAATTTAGTTTAATTCTTACATTTTATTTGCCCAAATATTGTTTTAGCCGCATGTTGAAGGAGTTGGCTGCAGCGGCCTCCTTTTAAACCCACTGCTTTGTTTTGTTTTTACATTTTTACCAATATCTCTTAACTGTTCATTTCCCCCCTCACTGCAATAACGTTAACAATTTGAAAGCAATTCCGTTATAGCCGCACTCCGTACCCCTCAGCCACGTTTCGCACCCAGTTGAAAGACAGCGAGATCGTATTTTCCAATATTGTTTTTAATTATCTCGCTTTACTTTTTTGGCCACCTTTGCAATTACTGAGGTGGATGTGTTTTTACCGGCACAGATTGCAATTGTTAATTAATATATGATTATCATTTATTTACTTACTAGTCATATAGCTGCACATAAGCTGCTGCTTTTTATACCCTGAACCCACCCGAAATTCAAATATTGCCATTTGTACATATTACATTTCATATCATTATGTCTACAAAAATATTCTCATCGACTGTGCTTTGTTTTTCGTAGTCATCAACTTCATTTTGTACTTCACATCTCTTCATCTCCATCTTCATCTCACACGCTCCATTGTTGTTCCGCCATTTTGTCCATAGTCACATTCACTCTCGTTCGTCCATCGTTTTTGTTATGATTTGGTCACACTCATTCACGTTTATCGTTATACGTTATACGTTACACGTTTTACGTTTTACGTTGCTCATTTGACGTGCTCTTTGGCGCGCCGTTCTCTTTAATCTTAACGCAATGCGCTCATTTCAAAACGCTCACTCAATATTTGTTTTTCTTTTCTCTCTCTCTCTTCCCACGCGCGCCTCATCCATCGAATCGAATTGAAACGAAACGAAATATATTAAAAACAAAAACAAAAACAAACAAACCCAAAAAAAAAACATATACAACATACCAACAAATGATATACATATATATGTATCAAAACATACGTTTTGTTTTGTATCTTTTTCTTCTTTCTCGCTGCTTGTTGTGTCGTTTTAGCTCTTGCAGAAGCTAAAGACTGAGAACGATCGTCTGCGTGCCGAGAATCGTGCCCTCACGCGAGTCGTCTCTAAGTTGACCACATCGGCACAGAGTCAGCTAGCCAAAACCAAATAGGCGTCGACCGTACCGAACGCATTCAATATTTTTACAGTTAATTAGCGCACCCCACAGCACCCCAGCAAACAAGTTACAACAACTGATAATATACATACTACATATATTAGAAAACAGCAAAATCTCGAATATCACAATCGTTATCGTTATCGTTTCTAAATACACGTACTGCATACATAATTACATTACATACGTACACACGCCTACATAGTTAAATTCTTATATACTACTATCGTGCCACGCATCGTCTAGCTTCAAGATACCGCTCGGATGTAGCTATGACCAATTGATCAAAACATTTTAGATACTACTTCTATTATTATTATTTAATATTATAATTATATAAACACAAACATTTGCATTGTTATATTGAGCGCAACGTGTAACAATAATTAAATGTATTTGTAGCTAAATTAAGTTTATACAACACTTATTTTGGGGACACCGAGCACTTTTTCTTATCAACAAATCTGGTCGGCAATTTCTATTTTTGCAACGCTGTACTATTAGCCTAAAGGAAATTTATAAAAAAACACATAAATATACTATGCAACTTAGGTAAAATTCTTGCAAATTTACATATATTGTAATTAGACTTAATTGACATAATAATCCAGTAATATCAGTACCAAAATATAAGACGACATATGGCAAAAAATATATACCCACAAATATATCGTATATACTCGTGTAATCAAAAAAGAAAATACAATATTATAAGCTCATCGAAACTGAAGGATAATGCTCTCAACCAGCAAATTGTGCTCAACAATGCTGCCCACCACCCACAACAACAATAGCAACAACAGCAACAATATCAACGAGCACCACCAGCACCGATTACAGATCTTGTATGTTTTTTCTTATATGCAGTGAGCTTTAACGGTAAATGTTTAAACCACTGACTTGAGCCGCATACGAACCTGCGTCATATATGAGCTGGCTGTTGTTTTGTTGTTGCATAATACCATAATCAAATTTACTTGAATAAACCAAAACCATCTAAGCGATCTTAGCTTTAATTGTATTCTTTGGGAGTGTTTCAAAAATTATACAAAATTCTTAAAACCTTTTCTGAAAATTTAAAAAAAAAGTTGAGAAAATTTAAACTTAAAGTACCCTGTTTTTAAATTTGAAAACTTTATTTTGAAACACTCGATTGTATATACCTTTTTAATGTATAATCTATAAACTATAACTGTACTCTATATATGCCAAAATTGTTCCCTCGTTGTTAATATTGTTACAAGTTTGTTGCCCAAATTTATACTCATGTGTGTTTTTCTCATCTATTTACCAGTTATAGCAGTGTTACCAATAAAAGTTTGCCCATTGTCTTTCCTTTTAAAGAGCTGTTTATTGTTTGTTGTCTTTATTCGATATCCTCCTTCTGGGTTTATGTATTCACATTCAGAATCAGGGATTCGCTTATCGTACACGTGTCATAATGAAAACATATCTTCAATCTTAAGCAGACCATGATGAGATGAGATTACAATTGAAACTATATACATATCGAATTATTTGTAATTGATTTCTTTCGTGGTGATGAAATGCATGGTTTTTATGTCTGATTTGAGGGCGTTGCTCAGTTCGAGATTCTCGAGGCTCTAGAAATATTTTAACTAACTGTTTGTTTGTTGTTCTTGTTGTTGCTGATGCTGAGATGCTTTCAGTGAGCCGCAACCCAACTAAAATGCATGTTTCTTCTTCTTTTTTAAAGCCATTTACAATCTATACCCCAATCTGAATCGAGTCTATAACTCAATGTGCTGTTGCGCTAATTGTATTTACAATATTTGATTATATTTACTAATTTTATTGCACTTTCTTTCATTTTTCTGCGTCCATCAGCAACTTGATGTCTACAAGTCGGATAATCATCGCCTGAAGGAGGAGAACGCAGCGTTGATTAGAGTAATTAGTAAATTAAGTAAATGAAATTATGTTTTAACTTAAATTTACTCAAGAATAACAACAACAACAAAAGCAACATCAAGAAGGCAAGCAACAATTTCATTTAAGCGATCAGTCAACAAAAAGCTGGCAACACGAAATTAATTCAACTAAATTATCTAAAGAAAAGTTCTGTTTATTATTATGATTGTAAAATGATTATTATTTTTGTGTGCTTAGGCATTTAAGCGCTAGATGAAACCATGTTTCGAAACTCGTTGAAATTTGTTTGTTTTTTTTTCTCTCTCTTCCAAAATAAATATTATAAAGATGGAACGGAGCCTGTATTTGATGTATTTGGTCAAATTATATAAATATACACATACATTTATATACAAAATAGAGAAAATTATAAACATCAAAAATATAATTATAGTTATAGATGTTGTGCAACGGTTAAATTCAAACAAAAACCTTAACAAAACAAAAAAATCGAAAAAAAAACAACTGAGAACATAATCATCAAATGAGCCCTAGTTACAGATTAGTTTAACTATATAATGCATACATATAAACATATATTTTTCATATATACATATAAATTATATACATACACACACATACACACTACAAAACACACTCACACACACACATATATATAGACATATTTGAAAACCATACAGCTAGAAAGGAAAAACTGTTTGTGAGAAATGTTTTGAAACCAGCCCACGCAATGTCAACTTACTAATTATAAAGCTGTAATTGTTTTTTTTTTAAACATAAAACTCATTTAGTTTCTAAACATCAATTTGTAACCGATCAGTGGATATACATATGAGATATGCATATGCAACAATATTATCGTTATACTTATGCGCATATATGTATGTGAAATCAGCTCGCATGTTACTTTCTTCGTATAGATTGAGATACTAACTATATATCATATATTTTAAAAATTCCCATGGCGCTCTAGTAGTACACACACACACATGCATACGAGCTGTATATTAATAATGTATACTCCTAACTATATGCTACATAATGTTGCATATGCATACACGATTTAATTCATTATGTTAATTTTAGTTGTTCACTTTTGAAAACGTATTATATATATCGTACTATACTTATTTGACTTTCGCTTATACATACATACTACATAATTGTAACGAATACACATGATCATACGCATATTTCTGTTATTTATTAAATTCGTTTAAGAGATTTTGTGTTACTCGTGATGAAAACGATAGAAACAACAAACAAACTGAAAACAAAAAAAAAAAACAAAAAAACAAGTGAATTGTGTAATATGTAAAATTGTGAGAAAATATTTAAGAAAATTTGATTCAAATACGAAACTTAATAAATGTGATCGCAAAGTAAAATAATGTTTTAGTTTTCTATTATTTAATTATGATTATTCCAAGGCTGGAATAACCACATATACCACTTTAATCGTTGTGAATGGATATTAAAAAGAATCTGATAACTTTATTATAGCGATTAGTTGCGCCAAGAACCGAAATGATGCATGAAATTACTTATATAGTCAATGACATTAATCGACTGATTCGAATCGAAATTATTTGGTGATTATTTAAAGTATTATAAATAATTACAAATTCATATGGCAATCATATTTAAGAACTTGTTCAAAATAGCGTCTTCATATATATATAACTAAAATGGCTCGAAAATCAAAAGAAATTATATGTAGATTGGATAAACAGGCCGGCACATAGTGATTAAACTCGGCGCTTGTTAATATGCATATCTTGTTTAATGCCCTGCTATGTTATAGCAAAAATTAGCAAAAAGGGTTAATGGATATAATGGCCTTTGATGTGTTTCATCACTAAAAGCGTTCTACCGAAATACACGAACTCTAAAATGTATAAATAAGTGGGTATATATATAAGTAGTGACTGAGTACTGTTGTGGATCATAAATTAATATTTTTGGTCGTTAATCATTTGAAATGAGTGCATACATAATTTAAAAAGTATGGGACAGTATCTGGCTCAAAATTTAAATGCTATTTTAATAAAGTCCAGCTATTCTTGAAAGCATAGCTATTATAAAGTCAGTGCTACCTGTTATATTCGTAGTTAGATTTGAGCACGCGCTAGTGGAGTTGGGGGGCAAATGATTAATTTGGCCTCTGATGTCTGACATGGCTAGAAAACAAGTTGATTGCTGGTATGCAAGACCTTTAACCCTGCCACCCTGCACACGTCACCTATCAGGCCGTTAACCAGGAATAGAAACAGGAGCACTATTTTCAATTTTTAATTTACTTGGCAAGTGGGGCCCACAGTGCTACCGCTCTGCTCGGACGCAAGAAACTCAACCTGCGACGGCAGCAGCGGCGGCAGCTGCCGCTCAAAGCCCCAGTTGAGTGGAATTGCGGTGAGCGTGGCTTAAATAAGTTTTCAGTTACCGAAAATGGCCAGTTTCGCTCAAAGCGTCCCCACGTTCACAACGTCGTCGGGCCCAAACGGCAAAACGTTCAAATAGCCAAAACATATTGTCAAAACCTCTAACTTATTGCAACGCCGCGTCGCACAAGTAAACTATATTTATATAAGTTTTGCAAGTTGTGAAATTGATCGCAACTGTTAAGTGTATATCAAAAAAATAAATAAATATCAATTAATAAACCCAACGATTTTAAACGGATTATCAAAAGTGAGTCAAATGAATGCAGTTTTTGTTAGCTAAGCTTTTACATAATAAGGAAAGGATATTAAAAAAAAAAAAAAAAAACACCTACACTAAAAGACTCGATCAAGTTGTCGCTGCCTGGAGCCGAAGAAAAACTTTCGCTTTCACCGAGTCGCCGCTTGTCGCATGGCTTCATGAGCTTTTCTTGTGGCTGGCTGGCTGGCTGGCTGGCAGCAGCGCTGTTGGCCATGGTCATATAAGCCATATGTCCAATAAGGCTCTTTTAGTTGCTAAATTAATTCTTGACAATTACGTATTTATATTATTCTTTCAATGCACTTTCGACAATTGCGTGCAAGGCCTGCCAAAAATCATGAATTGAATAAGTATATTTCGTTGTATTATAGTATCTACAGTCTGCTATTGGGCAATACTAGTTACGCGATTGCTCAAGCGACAAAGTCAAAATTGAAATTACGCGCTAGTTGGTAATACGTTATACGTTCAGTTTTTGAATGTTAAGCCAAAAGGCCCGCGCTGCAAGGTCTCGTCCACCGAAGTTGGCTAACACCATAAAAAAAGTAAATAATAAAACGTAGATTTGTGTAGCACATACAAGCAATGTGTGTTGTGTACTCAGACAAATATACAGTTGTCTCTGAATTTTGTAGTTATGAAAACTCATTTCATACGTACATATGTATGTTTTCATTAATATTCACAAGCGATCACCGTTTATTTAGCAACTGCATTAACGGTCACACATTGTGACCTCGGAACGGACACCAGTCGAATACTCGATACCTTGATACAACACATAATAATATAGATATATATATATATATATATAACTAATATATACACATGGGTTTTGTAGAGCTCCTCAATCAATGAATGTTATGAATTCGTACACTTTGAGACAAATTGAGCGATCTTGGCCACTCTAAGCGTTAAGCGTTAAGCGTGCAGCGAATTTATTATTAACCAATGATAAGTACTTTTTTTTGCTGATCATTAAGCTGCATTCTAATGATGCGAATCTAATCTAATTGATCACGTGGCCGACGCTGTAAGATACAATATACATAGTATAAAGATACTTGAATGTGTCAAACATTTTAATTGAGAGACAATCTATCAGTATTTCTCACAGGTGTCTAAGCTCGACTGTGCATTCAAGTGGGTGGTGCTTTAAATTTACATCAATATCCGGCATGTAAAAATTGGGATCGCACCAAAACAATGGAGCAACTCACACTTGAAGTGAGCCATAACTCAGGAGTTTGAAAGCTTTGAATCTTAAAACACGTTTTGAGTGTTTTCTTTTTACACATGCACTCTCTCTCGCTCTCTCTCTCTCTCTCTCTCTCTCTCTGTTTGCCTCTCTTCCGTGCTCTCTCTCTTTCACTCCTTTTAGTGGTGCGCTTTCGGCTGTGCAGCGGTTTGCCAGATTTTATGCTATTATGTAACTGCTAGACTAATTGGCAGAGCGGATGCAGAAAGAGCGTGCAAAAGAAAATACAAATTGCACGTCGCAAGCAAGCGATCTCCCTCTCTCATGCACTCACTCACTCACATTGTCTGTCTGTCTCAGTTGCCTCCTGCCTCCTGTCCGCGATGGTATCACAGTAAATGGCATGACCCAAAAACGCAATCGTCAATATGCTGCGACTAACTGCACACCAATACACACACACACACAGATATGGGCTTGTAACTGGGCATGGTCAAAGCAGGGCATGTTACGAATTTCGTTTTTATTTCAGTTTTTTTGTTGTTGTTTTTTTTAGTTTGAGTATCTGAGCTGAGCGTCTGCTCCGCCACATTGAAATCTGTGTGAAGGCCATGAAAGTGAAAAAAATACAAAAACAAAAACTTGATTTTGCGTCCAGCGGGCACGGTTATGGCTATATGTCTATAGAGGTATCTGTATGGGTTTGGGTATGGGAGTATGCTCATAAATAGTTTGTTGACCAAAAATGCTTGGTTATTTCTTTCGTGTATTAACTGTGCTATGTAAAGCCAATTAATATGGGTATTATTATGGCGCATGGTACTTGTGTATATGAACACGTTCAATTGGCCATACAGTGCCTGCAATCAGTTGGCATCTCTGTGATATAATCTGATGTCTTTATTACTTTTATGTTATGTATTGTTTTCTCTTTCTACTGACCTTCGTGCGAGTTAAATGGGTTTTTAACATGTAGAAATTTACATCAATGATCGGATGATCGCGTTTCAAGTTGGTGTTCATATGCAAAACGGACTATCCCTTTATTTTGGGTCATGGTCAATGGACCGACCGGTGATTCGTTCGCTTAAAGGCAGTTGGCCAGCAGCTAATCAGCTTGCTGTGGCAATTTGAACATGCAGTCAGCTCTATTTTTAATCATTGGCTTTCAATTTCAAATTGCCAACACTGAAACCCATAAAACACTAACATATATATTTATATCAAATGGTTCGACACCGACTAATGTTCATCACCTGAGCCCACACAATGAAAAAAAACACCTGCCACGAACTCCAACTCGAACTCGGACCACACATTCAAAGCCATTGACCCAGGCCCCCAACGCTAAGCTACCAAAATTTGACTGCAGCATAAGCCAAGTGGGTTTTAATCATTGACTTGTAATACTTGTATCTATGTATGTGTGTGTGTGTGCTTGTGCTTGTTAATGTAGGTTAGTAAACAGTAGTAGTAAACTCCCAGAGTTCGATGAACATTAACATTTTCGGCCCCAGAGTCAGTGGTTGACCAAGGCCAACCACACAATTAGTGAATATCTGCAGCGCCATCTGTACGCTGTGCATATTACGTATACGTAATAAATAGTTTTAGTCTTTTGGCTACCCTGTATATAAAAGAAGATAAAAACGGGCATTATTTTGTTGTGGATTGCCATGTAACAGTCAGCTGGACACACAATTTGTGCATATCTCTGTACACATTGCGTATACGTAATATTTAGTTTGAGTCATTTTGATGCCCTGTACATATCAAATAGCTTATAACAAACAAAATTAAGTAATGGAAATGTATGTTACAGTCAAATGGAGATATATCCGATATATGATCGGTTGTTCGAAAATCAGAATATTCTGCAAGGGTATTTAATCTTCGGCACTTCCTAGATCACTACTCTTTCTTGTGTACCGTAAGTCAGCCAAGTGGCTAATAACGGATACTGTCAAAAGTAGGTAGCTCCAAACGTATAATTATACGTAGGCACATTCTATGTTATAGCCATGAGTATATTTTAAGTGCCGGTCTTCAACCAATATTAACAATTATTATTAACTACTAGCCTTAAATCAGTGAAATATTTATTTTTTAGAATATAAACTTTAAGTAAATATTAACCGTGTTTTTAACTATCGGCCTCAAATCAATAGCAAATATATTTTTAATATCCGTCTTAAATCAATGTTTAACCAAGTAATTTATCAATTTTTTAGTGCTGGAAACTGAGGTTATGCAACAACCCAAATTGAACGGACCGGCGGCCAGTGATAAGGACTTCGATCCTTATGTGTGCGCACTGAGCTCAGAGATGAAGCTGGTGGCCAAGGAGGAGCTGCACGAGGATGAGAACATACGACGACAGGCTCTGGCCCAATTCCGCGAGTGGATTACAAAGCATCCACACATCCGGAAGTGCCGCACGGATGCAGTTTTCCTGCTGCGCTTCCTGCGCACCAAGAAATTCTCGGTGCCGTCGGCCTGTGAGATGCTCGAGCGATACTTGACCATTCGGCAGCTGTTTCCGCAATGGTTCCAGCAGCTGGACATCAATGATCCGGCCATCAATGAGATCTTTGAGGCTGGCTACTTGGTGCCCCTGCCACAACGCGATTCTAGTGGACGTCAGGTGCTCTTCTCGGTGGCTGCCAAATTTGATCCCTACAAGTTCACCTCCGTGCAGATGGCACGCGTGCATAGCCTGATCTGTGAGTCGCTGCTGGACGACGAGAACTCGCAGGTGTCGGGCTATGTGTATGTGAACGATGAGAGCGGCATGAATATGGGATTTGTCAGTCTGTGGTCGCTAACCGATCTGCGCAGCATCATGAAGTGCATACAGAACTCAACGCCCATGCGGCACAAGGAGACGCATTTTGTGAATATACCCCACTACGCCAATCGCATCATTGAACTGGGCGTCTCCATGCTCAGCGACAAGCTCAAGAAGCGTATAATTGTGAGTTAACCTTTATTTTGCAGAGTTTCATATTCATTTTGTGGTACTTACATGTTATCTTTCTTGTCATCAGGTGCACAAGAATGTGGATGCGCTCAAGTCGAAGATCGATCCCGCCATTTTGCCCAAGGAGTATGGCGGCACTATGCCCATGGCCGAGATGATAAAGGAGTTCAAGGCCAAGCTGCAGCAGCGTCGTGCGGCTATTCTTGCCTTGGATGATATGCAGATTGAGATCACCAAGGATGCGGCCAATTTTGCTGGCAATGATATTGGCGACATCGATGCCGGCGTTGTGGGTAGCTTTAGAAAACTGGAGGTGGACTAAGGTCCACCTGGACTTAGGTTAGGCTAGGCTAAATCAAAATACCATTGAGACATTTGACAAAACAAAAAACACACACACACACACATCAAAAACTGTTGTGCCCTTTTGAAAAACCATCAAATTTTAAATTATAAAATACAATTATTTACGGCCCGGACTGCAGCATCTAATTTGGCACAGTTACTGGTACAGGTACCGGAAACTGAAGTTGCAGTTCAGTTCTAGACTTATATATATATATATATATATATAATACTATTATATTCATGCATACCAATCTGTATGCATGTATGCTATTTAAATATATACATATACATTCTTGTTCAAATGCTTGTTTGGCTTTCAATCGATTAAAACGCTCCCCGTTTCAGATTCCGATTCCAAGAGGTATGTAATTATTTTTGTTTCTCAAGTACTTTCTGTTACAAGTGCAATTTGAAGCACTTGCTGTACATGTTGAGATGGCAAACGAATCGAATTTAGATGCTAAATCAATTTAGATATTAATCCATGTTAGAAATTACATTCCGCATAAATATCTTTTCAGTTTTGCGAAAGATATGGGAGTTGGGAAGTCAATAATTAGCATTACGGTTTTAACAAATAAATGTAATCCTATCAGAGGATAATTTTCTAAGATATTTGCGATATAAAAAATATGTAGGATACATTCATGATCCAAATTTGCATATGTATTTTGATATATATATATATATATTGCATAAGCGATAGATCAAGTCTTAGTCAAATGAGATTGTAGCGTATTCAAAAGTCGCTTAATCATAGTCGCAGATATGACTTGTTGTTGCAACGCGATAACGGTGACACAAACAACGCCGACAGCAACAACAACAATGGCAACAACAACGCCGACAACAACAACAACAACAGTAACCACAACGACAACGGTGAGAGAATCTTATTGCATTTTTGAGCAAGAAAGCGACGACAATCAAAGCTCGAGGTACGAAAGCGTAAAGTTCATATGTGTTTGTGTATACTCCGTAACTATCTGCTTGTATGTGTGCACGTACTTCTTTTATGTATAAACATATACAACTGTATACATGTACATATGTAAAGAGACTTGCGAGAATGTGTGTCGGCATTATGATTGTACGCTTTATTATTATGACCGCATACGAAATAATTTCCAAGTTTACATTTCAGTTGAGCGTTGGATCAGCTGGAGAACGCGAGCATCAAGCGTTGAACGACGGCGAGCGTTGATTGTTGTTTGTGGATTGTTGATTGTTGATCGTTGATCGTCGTAGATCGGCAGTCTCATCTCAAGTTGTTGCTAATTGTTGCGCTTTTGTGACCGTGCTAAATGTTTCGCTTTGTTGTACGGACTGAGGCAATGTCGACATCAAACCGCGCATTGAGCAATTGCAGAATAAACTTGTAGACAGGCTAACGGAACGAGGTCTTCTTCTTGGAAGAGCTCAAGAACTTTGGCATAGTTCAGACTTTCACGCTTTGCCGCTTCTGTACTTAATTGTATTGCTGTTGCTACAGTGTAAGTGTGACAACGGCCACGTGCGGTTCATTGTGATCAGGCGGCATACGGGGGGTATGCGCAATATTTTGCTTATTAGTCATACAGCTGTGTGTGTGTGTGTGTGTGTGTGTGTGTGAGTGCTTGTACTTTTTGTTATGGGGTCAAAGACATTTTGGCAATAACTGTAGCTAACAAAAGGCTGAACTTGTAAAGATTTAACCTACTTCAATGAATTTAATCTTTTATATACGATGCAAAAACATGCATGTTTATACATAAGCTGCTAAAATATCCCGCTAAGTGCAAGTGTGTAGTAAATTCGCTACTGGGTACTAACATGCGGTGCGATTTAGAGAGCGCAGCGAGACAAAAAGCTTTGCAACGGAACAGCTGTTTATAAGTGAGCTTATTCAAACGTAGCTTTTTAGTGGCTTGCTCTCTCTCTCTCTGAGCACTGAGTATGTGATAATTGGGAAAGCGCGCTGGAATTATGTCTGTACTTCAGTTTCAAACGGGAGCCAGTGAGAGAGAAAGAGAGAGAGCGTGAGAGAGAGAGCACACTAATTGAGCGCTCGAATGGCAGCTCGCGTTTTTATCAATACGGAGTGCGAGATAAGAACTCTGAAATCATTTATATAAATTATCACCTATTTTTTTTTCTTTTGCACAATCGCATGGAAAACCACAGCGGACAAACGGTGCATTGTGGCAGTCAGTCTGTGCAGTGGAGCAGTGGAGTCATCAACTGTTATTGTAGATCAAAATGAACAAACTGCGAACCTTGCTGCCGGGCCACAATGCCAAAGATGCTGCCCGCCATTCGGTCACTCTGGAGCCGGAGATTGGCTTCCAGATCACCATAGAGACGCATGATCAGAATGAGAGTGATCAGAGCTTTAAATCATCCAACGGTTCGAGGGCTGTACCCGAATTAAATGTGCACTTAATTGCGGCGCGGCATCTACCCTCTCTATTCGGCTTCAAGATCGTGCAGGGCTATTTAATAAAGGTAATTGAAAGCTCGTGTTTATTGCAGAAATTGAGTGAGAATATTAGTGAGACAAAGCTGGGTGAAAACATGAGTTTTCTCTATATCTATATCTATATCTATATCTGTATTTGTATATTTATTAGAATATATTTTACATTTATTTATAATATATTTTACATTTTATTATATTTTAATCACATAGGTTAAATTATTTCCTGGCACAAAGCGCTTGGACAGCAGCATACAGACGAACACCTGGCCTAAATTTAATGAAAATTTCAAGTTTCCTTTGGTGCCCGACATTAAGTAGGTATATATTCAATGGAAAAACATTTTCATTATAAAATGTTTCTTATCTGCTCACAGACCATCTCTTAAACACGGCTCAGCTTTTGCATCCAGACGTCAGGTGCAGAGTCAAACAAGAGGCGATTCATCCGCCCTCGACGAACTCTTTGCCGGGCAATTTGTGGTCTTTACCGTATATGCGCTACTCGAGCTGCCTGCCGCAGTAAGACAGTTGTCTACTTACCAAATGTATCTAAGTAGGTTAACTAAATATATATTTTCAGAGCTTCAATCGATTTAACAAAACCTATCGCTCCCTTAAAGATAAGAGCTCGAATTTCGTGCAACGTCTCTCCTCGGGTGAAACCCAGACTGAAAATGGGGCTGCACAGAAACTGAAGAGTAAGAAATCGTCTGAAAATCCACGGGATTCCATGCCGCCATTGACAATCAGTGAATCAAGGAGAAATATTGGTAAATATGTATCACCTTCTAAAACTTCAAAATTGTTGTACAATTTGCAATTGCAAAGATATGGCAATTTGAAGAAATCCGAATTTGTTTAGTTTCTTAACTTTGAATGCAGAACTATTAAGAATGACAGACCATGCATAAAATGGCCTCGGGATTAAAGATCGGTTCAGTTTGGACAAAGTTATGGCACTTAGAAGTCTGGAAAGGCCACTCTTAGGGAAATCCGATTTATGGAAGCATTTCAACTTTGAATGTAGAACTATTAGGGAGGACAAACCATGATCAAAATGACCTCGGAATCCAAGATCGGGTAATTTTTGACAAAGTTATGGCATTTTGAAGTCTGGGAAGGTCATTTTTAAGGAACTAAGAACTTAACATCTTGTCATGATTTTTGACATGAAATCCGATTTTGGGAAGTTTTTCAACTTTGAATGTAGAACTATTAAGGAGGACAAACCATGATCAAAATGACCTCGGAATCAAAGATCGGGTCATTTTTAACAAAGTTATGGCATTTTGAAGTCTGGGAAGGGCATTTTTAAGGAATTGGGAACTTAACATGTCAACATCGTGTCATGATTTTTGACATGAAATCCGATTTTTGGAAGTTTTTCAACTTTGAATGTAGAACTATTAAGGAGGACAAACCATGATCAAAATGACCTCGGAATCAAAGATCGGGTCATTTTTGACAAAGTTATGGCATTTTGAAGTCTGGGAAGGGCATTTTTAAGGAATTGGAATTGTCATGATTTTTGACATGAAATCCGATTTTGGGAAGTTTTTTAACTTTGAATGTAGAACTATTAAGGAGGACAAACCATGATCAAAATGACCTCGGAATCAAAGATCGGGTCATTTTTGACAAAGTTATGGCATTTTGAAGTCTGGGAAGGGCATTTTTAAGGAATTGGGAACTTAACATCTTGTTATGATTTTTGACATGAAATCCGATTTTGGGAAGTTTTTCAACTTTGAATGTAGAACTATTAAGGAGGACAAACCATGATCAAAATGACCTCGGAATCAAAGATCGGGTCATTTTTGACAAAGTTATGGCATTTTGAAGTCTGGGAAGGGCATTTTTAAGGAATTGGAATTGTCATGATTTTTGACATGAAATCCGATTTTGGGAAGTTTTTCAACTTTGAATGTAGAACTATTAAGGAGGACAAACCATGATCAAAATGACCTCGGAATCAAAGATCGGGTCATTTTTGACAAAGTTATGGCATTTTGAAGTCTGGGAAGGGCATTTTTAAGGAATTGGGAACTTAACATGTCAACATCGTGTCATGATTTTTGACATGAAATCCGATTTTTGGAAGTTTTTCAACTTTGAATGTAGAACTATTAAGGAGGACAAACCATGATCAAAATGACCTCGGAATCCAAGATCGGGTAATTTTTGACAAAGTTATGGCATTTTGAAGTCTGGGAAGGGCATTTTTAAGGAATTGGACTTAACATCTTGTCATGATTTTTGACATGAAATCCGATTTTGGGAAGTTTTTTAACTTTGAATGTAGAACTATTAAGGAGGACAAACCATGATCAAAATGACCTCGGAATCCAAGATCGGGTCATTTTTGACAAAGTTATGGGATTTTGAAGTCTGGGAAGGGAATTTTTAAGGAATTGGAATTGTCATTATTTTTGACATGAAATCCGATTTTTGGAAGCTTTTCAACTTTGAATGTAGAACTATTAAGGAGGACAAACCATGATCAAAATGACCTCGGAATCAAAGATCGGGTAATTTTTGACAGAGTTATGACAATTTGAAGTCTAGGAAGGCCATTTCTTGGGACCTGGAATCTTATGTTAATAGTTATGAATAAACGTAAGGGCTGGGTTCAGGGTTTCTTATAGTCAAGCACTCTCGACTAGAACGCGCTTACTTGTTTATACTAATTTCAATCAATGACCAACATCGCTTTGGGGTTGGCAATCGGTTCAGTGTTGACTAAGTTATGGGAGTTTGAAATTCGTATTATATTACTTTTATGTTTATTGTTTAGGTTCGGTCACCTGCTACCTTGAGACGAAGAATTTCAAGCGCAATTCTCGCAACGGCTGCTACTCGACTGAGGAGCTGTGGCTGCCCATTAAAGATATAACCACCAGTGTGCTGAAGAAGACGCCCAACAACAACAACAACAACAATAATAGTAACAACGTAAGCTATCAAAACAGACAAACCGACGAACCGACGACAACTTGACAGGTACATTTAACTAAACAATGACTTAACTTAATGCCGTAACCCGAGTGTTAAGTGCATGAGTTCATAACTGAAAATGAAATTAAGATGTGCATTTCATTTGGACTAGAGAAAGTTGGCTTAAAAGCAAATTGCGACAAGACTTAACCACGTAACCCAAGACAAGACAAGACAAGTTAAGACAAATAAACCGACGAAAGCAAAAGCATGAATGGAAGAATGACCCTTGAACTTGGATTTCTTCTTTGCAGCTCACCAACTCACCCAAAGGCGTTGTCGAACTGGCTCTGGAAGTGCGCGATCTGAGCGAGAGCGAATCCCTTCATGACGGGGACACACAATCGGAGCCAAAGGACATTGCGACAGCTGCATCAGGAGCTAATAACTGGCAGCGCGTGCGAGCCGAGGTGAAGCGCAAAATGGGCATTAGCAATGTGACCAATGTCTTGGGCGGCACACTCATGCTGCGCGTGACCACATCCCGCATGCGTTGCTCCAACAAGGTCAAGGACGAACTGGAGGCGACGGCCAGCGCGGGCGTCTATGTCAAGACAACGGTCTTTGAGCATGGCATCTATGTGGATGCCTGGAAGTCGCCCGTCTTCTATCCCTCGCTCTCAACCAAGTGGGATGGTGCTGGGGGCGATGAGGCGACCATTTGTGTGCCGCTGCGCAGTCTGGACCAGCTGGAGAATATGGTGATACGCATAACGCTGGCTACCAAATTGAAAATGGCTAAGAAACTTGTGCTGGGCACAGTTTTAGTCGGCGGCGGCGACTCCGAATCTGGCATGGAGCAACTGCGTCTGTTGCGGGACTCACCACTTAATGAACGTGTTGCCACTTGGCATTGTTATCATTGATACGCCAACTTCTTGCATGCCATTGATATCTTACCAATGTTTAGTTCCAAAATTTCCAAGTTCCATTGTGCTCATAAATACTATAGTACGCATTTGAGCGTATTTATGTAGCTGCAATTCATTAAATTTATATGCTCATCTTTTTACGAACTCTGCTTTTGGATTCTCCGTTAGGCGCTGGTTTATGACCATGGCCATGTTTAGGGACTGGCAACGGAACCGGGTCGGTCGCTGCTCTAAGCCATTTCATGCTTAGGGGTTTTCACACTTTTTGCGCATTATTCCCAAAACGAACGCTGTCTGCGGCCCACTGTGCGAGCGGTGTGAGAGTGTGTGTGTGTGTGTATGTGAGGAAAATAGTTGCTGCCAGCATCGAACGCAACGTTTTTTCTGTTTGTTTGTTGTTGCTCAGTTTGAAGCGCTCGGCGTTGGCGTTCAGTTCTCGAGAAGACAGCGGCGCGATCGGTTGTGTTTTCTGTTGCTGTTTCTGTGCGCTGCTGTTTTCTGTGTTTTTTGTCGTCGGGGCAGCGCGAGTTGTCGCTTGGTCTATATATGCCTACAGATTCAGCTCTACCAATGTAAAAATAAAATCATAAAAAAACATATTTGAAAAGTGCCTGTTCAATGTGCTGAAAAAAAAAAACAACTGAGCGAATATTGCGGAAAACTTGGCAAGTTTGATTTTGGCGGAAATTGTCAAATTGTGTGTGGACACCCTGTATGCCACAGGTATTTGGCGGGTAACCGGCAGCCTTAGCCTCTAATTGATAGGTGCCTTTCATTGGTTAGCATGCAAATAGCAACAATCAGAAATCATTAACCGTTTACGCGTACTCGCAAACTGTTCAATTGAATGGCGATAAAAAACGCAGCAATAATATAATGATGCGGCCTCCTCAAATAGATGTCGTCATTCCATTTCATTGAGTTGGCTCATTTGTGTACATACTTACATATATGTATGTGCTATATATATATATGCATATTCATACATATGTATGTATGTTGCCAGTGCAGTTCAAAGAAACGCCATTGCGTCAGTTATGATTACAACAACAACAGTTTCATTCATAAAAACCATATGCGGATAAAGTGATCGCTCGGAAATTGCAACGTTTTGGTCTAATTTTTGAATATCTGATTTTTCTATTAAAAATAATGAAAACTTAATGATTGCTCAAAAATACACACTAAAGTTTAAGCTCATAATTTTAATGGGTTTTTAAATATTCATCATTCAAAAGTATCTGAAAAATGGCAGATGATAAAACCAATGTTTTCAAAAATTCCAATTTGAAGTTTATATTTTGAATCTAGTGATTTGAAAATTACTACTTGAATATTTGATCCATTCTAAGTGCTGGAAATTCTAAATTTCGAGGGATAACTGTACCCACAGATGCACATAAATTCTATATAAAATGCATTAAACGCATACATGTGTTATAAATATGTCGTCTTAGGGGGCGTTGGGGGCTGGGGGGTTGGCGCCGCGATCGAAGCATCTTAGCGATTGCAGCGCCGAGCGAATCATGATTTATGGCCAACAACATCCGCTATATATACATACATAGTATATGTATGTATATATATTAATATAAGTTTGTGTGATTGTCGCCAATGTCTAGTGTACGTATTACAACAGAAATCGAATCCAAAATTGGCTTTTATTTTTATAAAAACACACAAATAATAAATAAACTGGAGCCAGACGCATCTTGACATTTTTCAACTTCCGTTGCGGCTGCCCATCTGCACATTAGTACATATACATATACATATATATGTTTGTGTGTATAGACAAGACACACACATGTATGTATGTATGGAAAGACGAGAACTGCCCACGACGACTAACGCTGCCCACTCGAGACATAAACAACAACAAACCCCCACATGCTAAAAAATAATAAAGACACAGTAGCGGCGATTCGCTTTTCGATTTTTCGTAAGCGTCATTAAAAATTGCATTTCATTGAACTGGCTCGTAGACAGACGACCGCTTCCCGCACCCCCCTCTCCCCCCCCCCCTGCCAAACCGTTGCTGTTGGCTGTGCCAGACTTTGCGGCTAGCTGTGGCAGGTGGTATGCGACCAATCTGATGACTATCGAGCGTTTAACTAACGCGCTGCTACCGTTTTTTTTTTTCGTTTTTCCGTTTTTGTTTCTTAGCGTAAATTTTCATTCATGAGTGCTGCTCACTCAAGTAAGAGTGGTCGAGAAGAGAGTGTAAGACTAGCAGCTACCCTGTAGACATTTTAAAAGTTACACTTAATTGTCTCACCCAACTAGGCATATAAACAATGTAGTAACTACTATATTTGTGAAAATTTGGTCATGCATAGATAACAGGTTTACCAGATTAACTACATACCTGATTTGACAGTTCTAGCTTAGCATAAGCTTTAATAGTGCTTTCGACTATCAGCACCAATCTAGTGACATCTAGCAAGGAATTTGGCAAATGTTTATCTAGCTTAATCGCGCAAAAAAAAAAAGAAAAGAAAATATAATAACGTAACAATTTAATCCCACTTTGTCTGGGTGGGGTATTAGGAGGTGGGGGCTACCGACGCGTCGGCTATGACGAACGGTTTGTTTACACGACGGCAGCGCATCTGCGTTCGGCGTCGACAGCGACGCTGCTGCTGTGGGTGATTTGCGGTCGCGTTGCGTTCTAAATTAAGAAGCACCGTTTTTTATGTACATACACACACCCATACATACACAGGCATACACACATGCACACATAAATAGGTATGCGTATGTCGTCAGGTGTTTAAGAATAGTTTCTAGTGGTTTGTTTTCTGATAATGCTAAATATTCCTCCTCACACACAATCGAGAGCGGCAGTTACTCAACCTTAAGTTATTAGGTTGCCGTTGCATATGAGATCGTCGCGCTGACAGATAAGCATATGTTAAGGCCAACACTGGGTAATTCAAACAGTGAACCCGCAGCGTACATTCTGGTATTTATTACCCATCAATTACGCAAACATGCAAACTAGCAAACACCAACTAGCAGATGACGTTAGCAAATAGAACATTTATTTAATTTTCGATCTCCATTACAAAAACTACAATTTCGCATTTGAAAATTTATTAAATTCTTGGATAAAACAAAATTATTTGTTGTACAATAAATTATACTATAAATAACAATTATATGGCAATTAAACTGAGTAATGTGGCAAGTAATCTTAGTGTGAGCACATAAAAAAGGAAATAAATTTCTATTAGCAATACAAAAATCTGCCCAAAATCGTAGCTCTTCTCTCTCTTGCTCTTACTGCACACTTACTCCTCTCTCCCTCTCTATCTATCTCTAAGATAAACTTAAATTTAGTAATTGAAGTTCTTGAAAACTTTTAGTTTTGAATCCGGAAATAAGTCTTTGGAGAATATGATAAATTATTTAAGTTCAAGGAATTCACTATACGTTACGTTCACATATTTCTATTGTTCAACTGAAATCTATTATTGCGTTTTTGCCACTATCTATATATCGATTGCATTAACGCCAAGCCATTGACATATGAATGGGTCGTTCATGGATTTTATGCTCATTATAGTACGCCGGCAACAGTACGATCAATGGGAGGGGGGAATGGGGAAAACCAGAACTGTGAAGCACTAACTTAAAAGCGACCCACAATTGTTTTTGCTTTGCCAGCTTGTCTGTCCCTAAAGCCATTTGTAAACACGTGCGTCCATATAAAGGGCCAAGCAACCCGTGACCATATATGAGAGCATACTATAAGATCGAGTATTCCGATCGAATGCATGTGCATGCGTGATTGAGTATGGGCATCTGAATTTGTTAAGCATTCATTACAGTATTCAGCATATAGCATGTAGCATATAGCATATAGCAATCAGCATTCAGCATTGACGTAAGATCGATTGTACTTGCTTATAAAAAAAGAAGAAAAAATATACATTGTTTTTTTTTGGCATTTACCGAGTGCTTCTGTTGCCACTTTAAATTCCACAGTGTAACGCAAAGTTGATTTTAATGGCGAACTTTGTGCTCAGGTCCGGACTGGACTGGACGGTACTGTGAGCCAGTGAATCGCTCGTCAAAGGCAGTCAGCCGCCATACAGACTTTCTGTATTTTAAAAATAATTTATCTTTATGTTTTTAATTTGTGCTCTCTGACTGTTTGTAATTACATGTACATGAGCATGTAGCTAATTAATTTCACTTTTTTTTTTTCTGCTGCCCACGCGTTTGATCGCTTTATCCTAAGGTCTCTTGCAAGTTCAAATATTTGCTTTGTAGTTGCCAAAGGCCTGATAGCCCTGGTATCTGACTGCGTCAGTGTGCTCTAAAAAATATATAAAGAAAAAAGAAATAATTAAAAACGGATTCGAAATTGCTGAATAGTGCGTAGACTAAAGATACATATGTATGTCTAGCCAATGATTGTACTTCTGTACTTCTGATGTATTTTGACGCAAATGAGCCGATTAGTTGGGGCAAATTAAACAAGTTAATTGCCTCTAAACAACATTGGCGATTTTTATTTGTGACTGCGCCAGATCTACAAATATATTCACATGTGAAACTGACGAATACTAAAATAATTGTCTGCCTTAACCCAGTACCAAGTTGAGAAACAAACATTAAAGTTCTTTTAAATGATTTTTATTTACATACACAATAATGAAATTGTAGCAGACTATATCATCAAATGTTAATCAATTATTTTTATTATTTACAGATTTTCACTAGACTTGCTGAAACATTTATCGTATCATTCGGAGGATTTACACGTTAACAAGAATGCAATTGATTTGCCAGTTTTTCAAATTGCTGGCACTCTCACAGCTGCTGGCTCAAAGTCAGGTGAGTTCAACATTTGATCAGCGGAGCGCATAAAAAACGGTTTGACTTCACCCACTTGACACAAACTCATGATGTCAATCGAAAACAATTCACTCGACAATTTGACGATTGGCAACTGTGAATAATTTACAAATTTGTATAAGCAGTACATCAATTATCTGTTCCCAAATTAAGTAATACCCATTGTGGCCTTTTCCGTAGTTGACATATATATATATGTATATATGTGACCCCGGCAACGCAACGGTAAAAATGCCCTTGAATGATTTTTCGTGCAGTTTGTATTTCCGCATGACTGAGTGTTACAGTTAGCCCCAGTTGAAATACCCAAAATTGGGCAGGATTGGCAACTCTGCCGTGATCTTTACTGCTAGCGGAACATCTGACAAATTGCGTTTTAAATCGACAATTATTAAATGGATCTACTTGAGACATATCTAGTTGCTTACGTACTTACGTAATACACTATTTGGCACCCACTTGCATTAAGATTACTATATTTGCATTCGTTAATCCGCTGTCTTAATTTGGATATGTTATATAAGCCCATTTATTGACGATTTTACGTCGCGACGTTATGACATTTATTATGCTTATCTAAATGATTTTATTTTGCTTAGCCAATTTTTTATTTCATAAATTAATTAGGCATGCAAATTGTGCGAGTTTATTATCATTTCCTTTTTTGATACCCATTTTTAATGTTCTGTTAAATCTGTTTTATAATTTTGGGCTTTCAAAGTTGAAGTACATCTTAGAGATGGCTTATGTTTTGATGTTATTTCTTCAATCAGAGGTAAGAGCGATCGTAAAACGAAAATATTTTGATGGTGAAAAACAGGAAATTATTTTTGAATGTGGGCGATTTTCCGATTGCTGCCAAATAAAACTACTTCAAGTAGTGTCAGTGTAGTGCCCTGAATTTCATGAAGTTCTCTGCCAAGGAAGCGACATATAATCGTATATATGTATATTAGATATATCGGCTAGTACATGTCACAGTCACAGTCAAGCTGGCTGGCTCCACTGGGCGATCTACAGCATAAGGAGCCAATTGCGGCGTCGCGTCGGTGGCCTGCTGCCGAAACCTATTTTCGATAGGAGCGAGACAGGAAGAAGGGATACGTGAGCGTTGCTGCCGTGTGTCGGCAAAGCAAATTTATGTTATTTTTAGCAATGAGAGACAGATGAGGCAGCAGCGACGTCTTTGAGCTGGAAGCATAACTGCGTCCGCCCATTCGCCGAGTGGCACACACGAGAGCAATGACATCTCAAATGCCACAACTTGCATCCCCCTGCAACCGATACAAATGTACATATACATAGCTATGGTCTGATTTATCCATAGTGAGATAAGTCTGTGTTGGCGCACAAATTGAGTGTTGGACGCGACTTTTCGACTTGGCAGACATTCAAATGGTTGCTGCCACTATTCCTAATGCCTTGTTTGGCGGAGCGCGTTAATGTTTCGAGGTTTCCTATGAACAAATAAAAACTCAAATGTGAGGAAATACAAGGCTTGTTTGTAGAGGTCGCTGGAAAATGAGAACTGTCTGAATTGAAGAATTGCCCAGAAATTCGAGTCTTTACTTAAAATGCATTCCAAGAGGATACTTACTAAAACCCTTTAAGTGAAATATGATTTTTATGCCTTAAGTTGATTATACAGAAACGAATATTTAAATTGTGGTCTACCAAAATCATATATTTTAAATGTTTTGTATAAAAAACTAGAACTTTTAAATATTTAAAAATTAGAATCAATACTTACTCATTTATCAACTTTGAATCTATGACACTTTAGAGCGGCCACGTTCAGGATGCAAAGCGTCACATACACGCTGAGTTCCGCGATGTCTTGGGCCCTCCCAGCTATTATGGCTCACACTGGCATCAGGGGCAGCGCGTGCATCGGTTGCACATGCCTCATGCCCGCCAGAGATGGAGTGGCCGGCGGCGGTCGATCAATCACCAGCATCCCTTCAGCCGTTGGACACAGTGGACAACTTGTGATGAGGATTGCATAAGAAAACGGGAGCGCTTTTGTAAAACGAAGCGGAAATGTGGACACACCAAGCATGTGGAGCAGAGCAAGTGTATGCAGTAAGTGAGAATATTAAATAACAGTAAGTTTTGCATTATTTATATTTTAAATATGGTTTTGCAGTTGCCATCCATCAGTCAAGTGGCATCATATAGAGAGCACATTGCAGCACAGTGATCCCCATACCAATGCCAATCCCACTCCCAATCCAAATCCCATTCCGCCATCTATCGTTATAAATGCGGCAGCAGCTGCCTCAAGTGGATCACCCTTCCAACCACAGCCACAGCCACAGCCACAACCTCACCCAACTGCAGCCTATCCCCATTATCCGCCTGCAGACTCTGTTGAGGTAGTGCACAGAAGACCTCCTCCTCCTGCTGCACACTGGCCCCCCATGGAATCTAGCACTGAAAATGATGAAGAAGAAGAAGAGGAGGAGGAGCCACCCTACGAACATGAGGAAGGTGACTTCTTTGTGCTGAAGCGTCACAGGCGCAGGCAAAGACCCAAACATAGTTCCAGGCACAGTTCCAGATACAATTCGAGGCACAAAAATAGGGAAAAGCCCAAATACGATTACATAGACGACGACTTCGAGGACTACTTGGAGCGCAAGTCCTTTAGCCATCAGCAGCGTAGTCTGGGCAGCGTCGAGAACGTTGGTGTGGATGGCGACATATTTCAGTATGATGACTTCGACTTTGAGCCGGATAGCCAGTATGCCGACTCGGAAGAGTATACGGATAGTCGCAACAGCAGCTGGCTGACGCCGGCCAAGGAGCGCAATACGCCAGATGGACTGCAGGCGAGGCATCGACGTCTCTACTCCAAGTGGAGCCGCTGGAGCAAGTGCTCGACAAAGTGCACCACAAGGCGTTACAAGTAAGTAGTGGCTGCACGGCTTGGATTGAATACTTTTAAATATCAAATGATTTGCAGAAAGTGCCGGATTAGTGAGCAGTGTGGTCGCGAGGTGCTCCGTGAGATCGCCTACTGCTACACCGAGGGCAGCTTCTGTCAGCAGTGGCTGCAGACCCAGGCCCAAAAGGTGCCCGCCTATGAGTCGAAGCCTATGCCGGGTCCGGCAACAGCCATGAGGCGCATGCACACGGAACCAGCTGCTGCTGCTGCATCACTAAGCAAAAACGACGTGAATGTCATTATGAGTGGAAAGGGATATCGGGGACCGGAGTACTCGCCGCTCAAGCTACAGTGTGGCCTGGTGCGTAGCGGACACCGCAACTTGTACAACATGCTGAAAATCATTGGTGGCAAGGCGGCGCGCAAGGGGGAGTGGCCCTGGCAGGTGGCCATCTTCAATCGGTTCAAGGAGGCATTTTGCGGTGGCACATTGATTGCTCCACTTTGGGTCCTCACAGCGGCCCACTGCGTGCGCAAGGTGCTCTACGTTCGCTTCGGGGAGCACAATCTGGACTATGAGGACGGCACCGAGGTGCAGCTGCGTGTCCTCAAGAGCTACAAGCATCCCAATTTTGATAAGCGTACAGTGGACAGTGATGTGGCTCTGTTGCGGTAAGTACTAGTTTCAGATCTTTAGAAGATCTATCCCAAGAAACTAGAAAAGTTTGGTTTCGGACTTCAAACACCCATAACTTTGCCAAAACTTATCCGATCTCCAAGCCCGAAGGCATTTTGTTCATGGTTTGACCTACCTATCAACTCTACATTCAAAGCTCAACAACTTTTCATTTTCGGATTTCTTGTCAAAAATCATGACAACAATGTGTGATGTGATATCTCTCAAAACGCCCTTCCCAGACTTCAAACACCCACAACTTTGGCAAAACTTATCCGATCTCCAAGCACGAAGGCATTTTGTTCATGGTTTGACCTCCCTAACAACTCTACATTCAAAGCTCAACAACTTTTCATTTTCGGATTTCTTGTCAAAAATCATGACAACAATGTGTGATGTGATATCTCTCAAAACGCCCTTCCCAGACTTCAAACACCCATAACTTTGGCAAAACTTATCCGATCTCCAAGCCCGAAGGTATTTTGTTCATGGTTTGACCCCCCTAACAACTCTACATTTAAAGCTCAACAACTTTTCATTTTCGGATTTCTTGTCAAAAATCATGACAACAATGTGTGATGTGATATCCCTCAAAACGCGATTCCCAGACTTCAAACACCCATAACTTTGGCAAAAATTATCCGATCTACAAGCCCGAAGGCATTTCGCTCATGGTTTGACCTCCCTAACAACTCTACATTCAAAGCTCAACAACTTTTCATTTTCGGATTTCTTGTCAAAAATCATGACAACAATGTGTGATGTGGTATCCCTCAAAACGCCCTTCCCAGACTTCAAACACCCATAACTTTGGCAAAACTTATCCGATCTTCAAGCCCGAAGGCATTTTGTTCATGGTTTGACCCCCCTAACAACTCTACATTTAAAGCTCAACAACTTTTCATTTTCGGATTTCTTGTCAAAAATGATGACAACAATGTGTGATGTGATATCCCTCAAAACGCGATTCCCGGACTTGAAACACCCATAACTTTGTCAAAAATTATCCGATCTCCAAGCCCGAAGGCATTTTGCTCATGGTTTGACCTCCCTAACAACTCTACATTCAAAGCTCAACAACTTTTCATTTTCGGATTTCTTGTCAAAAATCATGACAACAATGTGTGATGTGGTATCCCTCAAAACGCCCTTCCCAGACTTCAAACACCCACAACTTTGGTAAAACTTATCCGATCTCCAAGCACGAAGGCATTTTGTTCATGGTTTGACCTCCCTAACAACTCTACATTCAAAGCTCAACAACTTTGCATTTTCGGATTTCTTGTCAAAAATCATGACAACAATGTGTGATGTGATATCTCTCAAAACGCGATTCCCAGACTTCAAACACCCATAACTTTGGCAAAAATTATCCGATCTCCAAGCCCGAAGTCATTTTGTTCATGGTTTGACCTCCCTAACAACTCTACATTCAAAGCTCAACAACTTTTCATTTTTCGGATTTCTTGTCAAAAATCATGACAACAATGTGTGATGTGATATCTCTCAAAACGCCCTTCCCAGACTTCAAACACCCATAACTTTGGCAAAACTTATCCGATCTACAAGCCCGAAGGCATTTTGCTCATGGTTTGACCTCCCTAACAACTCTACATTTAAAGCTCAACAACTTTTCATTTTCGGATTTCTTGTCAAAAATCATGACAACAATGTGTGATGTGATATCCCTCAAAACGCGATTCCCGGACTTCAAACACCCATAACTTTGGCAAAAATTATCCGATCTCCAAGCCCGAAGGCATTTTGTTCATGGTTTGACCTTCCTAACAACTCTACATTCAAAGCTCAACAACTTTGCATTTTCGGATTTCTTGTCAAAAATCATGACAACAATGTGTGATGTGATATCCCTCAAAACGCGATTCCCGGACTTCAAACACCCATAACTTTGGCAAAAATTATCCGATCTCCAAGCCCGAAGGCATTTTGCTCATGGTTTGACCTCCCTAACAACTCTACATTCAAAGCTCATCAACTTTTCATTTTCGGATTTCTTGTCAAAAATCATGACAACAATGTGTGATGTGGTATCCCTCAAAACGCCCTTCCCAGACTTCAAACACCCACAACTTTGGTAAAACTTATCCGATCTCCAAGCACGAAGGCATTTTGTTCATGGTTTGACCTCCCTAACAACTCTACATTCAAAGCTCAACAACTTTGCATTTTCGGATTTCTTGTCAAAAATCATGACAACAATGTGATATCTCTCAAAACGCGATTCCCAGACTTCAAACACCCATAACTTTGGCAAAAATTATCCGATCTCCAAGCCCGAAGGCATTTTGTTCATGGTTTGACCTCCCTAACAACTCTACATTCAAAGCTCAACAACTTTGCATTTTCGGATTTCTTGTCAAAAATCATGACAACAATGTGTGATGTGATATCTCTCAAAACGCGATTCCCAGATTTCAAACACCCATAACTTTGGCAAAAATTATCCGATCTCCAAGCCCGAAGGCATTTTGTTCATGGTTTGACCTCCCTAACAACTCTACATTCAAAGCTCAACAACTTTTCATTTTCGGATTTCTTGTCAAAAATCATTACAACAATGTGATATCTCTCAAAACGCGATTCCCAGACTTCAAACACCCATAACTTTGGCAAAAATTATCCGATCTCCAAGCCCGAAGGCATTTTGTTCATGGTTTGACCTTCCTAACAACTCTACATTCAAAGCTCAACAACTTTGCATTTTCGGATTTCTTGTCAAAAATCATGACAACAATGTGTGATGTGATATCTCTCAAAACGCCCTTCCCAGACTTCAAACACCCATAACTTTGGCAAAACTTATCCGATCTCCAAGCCCGAAAGTATTTTGTTCATGGTTTGACCCCCCTAACAACTCTACATTTAAAGCTCAACAACTTTTCATTTTCGGATTTCTTGTCAAAAATCATGACAACAATGTGTGATGTGATATCCCTCAAAACGCGATTCCCAGACTTCAAACACCCATAACTTTGGCAAAAATTATCCGATCTCCAAGCCCGAAGGCATTTTGTTCATGGTTTGACCTTCCTAACAACTCTACATTCAAAGCTCAACAACTTTGCATTTTCGGATTTCTTGTCAAAAATCATGACAACAATGTGTGATGTGATATCTCTCAAAACGCCCTTCCCAGACTTCAAACACCCATAACTTTGGCAAAACTTATCCGATCTCCAAGCCCGAAAGTATTTTGTTCATGGTTTGACCTCCCTAACAACTCTACATTTAAAGCTCAACAACTTTTCATTTTCGGATTTCTTGTCAAAAATCATGACAACAATGTGTGATGTGATATCCCTCAAAACGCGATTCCCAGACTTCAAACACCCATAACTTTGGCAAAATTTATCCGATCTACAAGCCCGAAGGCATTTTGCTCATGGTTTGACCTCCCTAACAACTCTACATTCAAAGCTCAACAACTTTTCATTTTCGGATTTCTTGTCAAAAATCATGACAACAATGTGTGATGTGGTATCCCTCAAAACGCCCTTCCCAGACTTCAAACACCCATAACTTTGGCAAAACTTATCCGATCTTCAAGCCCGAAGGCATTTTGTTCATGGTTTGACCCCCTAACAACTCTACATTTAAAGCTCAACAACTTTTCATTTTCGGATTTCTTGTCAAAAATGATGACAACAATGTGTGATGTGATATCCCTCAAAACGCGATTCCCGGACTTGAAACACCCATAACTTTGGTCAAAAATTATCCGATCTCCAAGCCCGAAGGCATTTTGCTCATGGTTTGACCTCCCTAACAACTCTACATTCAAAGCTCAACAACTTTTCATTTTCGGATTTCTTGTCAAAAATCATGACAACAATGTGTGATGTGGTATCCCTCAAAACGCCATTCCCAGACTTCAAACACCCACAACTTTGGTAAAACTTATCCGATCTCCAAGCACGAAGGCATTTTGTTCATGGTTTGACCTCCCTAACAACTCTACATTCAAAGCTCAACAACTTTGCATTTTCGGATTTCTTGTCAAAAATCATGACAACAATGTGTGATGTGATATCTCTCAAAACGCGATTCCCAGACTTCAAACACCCATAACTTTGGCAAAAATTATCCGATCTCCAAGCCCGAAGTCATTTTGTTCATGGTTTGACCTCCCTAACAACTCTACATTCAAAGCTCAACAACTTTTCATTTTCGGATTTCTTGTCAAAAATCATGACAACAATGTGTGATGTGATATCTCTCAAAACGCCCTTCCCAGACTTCAAACACCCATAACTTTGGCAAAACTTATCCGATCTACAAGCCCGAAGGCATTTTGCTCATGGTTTGACCTCCCTAACAACTCTACATTTAAAGCTCAACAACTTTTCATTTTCGGATTTCTTGTCAAAAATCATGACAACAATGTGTGATGTGATATCCCTCAAAACGCGATTCCCAGACTTCAAACACCCATAACTTTGGCAAAAATTATCCGATCTACAAGCCCGAAGGCATTTTGCTCATGGTTTGACCTCCCTAGCAACTCTACATTCAAAGCTCAACAACTTTTCATTTTCGGATTTCTTGTCAAAAATCATGACAACAATGTGTGATGTGATATCCCTCAAAACGCGATTCCCGGACTTCAAACACCCATAACTTTGGTAAAACTTATCCGATCTCCAAACACGAAGGCATTTTGTTCATGGTTTGACCTTCCTAACAACTCTACATTCAAAGCTCAACAACTTTGCATTTTCGGATTTCTTGTCAAAAATCATGACAACAATGTGTGATGTGATATCCCTCAAAACGCGATTCCCGGACTTCAAACACCCATAACTTTGGCAAAAATTATCCGATCTCCAAGCCCGAAGGCATTTTGCTCATGGTTTGACCTCCCTAACAACTCTACATTCAAAGCTCAACAACTTTTCATTTTCGGATTTCTTGTCAAAAATCATGACAACAATGTGTGATGTGGTATCCCTCAAAACGCCCTTCCCAGACTTCAAACACCCACAACTTTGGTAAAACTTATCCGATCTCCAACACGAAGGCATTTTGTTCATGGTTTGACCTCCCTAACAACTCTACATTCAAAGCTCAACAACTTTGCATTTTCGGATTTCTTGTCAAAAATCATGACAACAATGTGTATTATATCTCTCAAAACGCGATTCCCAGACTTCAAACACCCATAACTTTGGCAAAAATTATCCGATCTCCAAGCCCGAAGGCATTTTGTTCATGGTTTGACCTCCCTAACAACTCTACATTCAAAGCTCAACAACTTTGCATTTTCGGATTTCTTGTCAAAAATCATGACAACAATGTGTGATGTGATATCCCTCAAAACGCGATTCCCAGACTTCAAACACCCATAACTTTGGCAAAAATTATCCGATCTCCAAGCCCGAAGGCATTTTGTTCATGGTTTGACCTCCCTAACAACTCTACATTCAAAGCTCAACAACTTTTCATTTTCGGATTTCTTGTCAAAAATCATGACAACAATGTGTGATTTGATATCCCTCAAAACGCCCAAAACTTATCCGTTAAATTTTTTATTTTATTTAATTTTTAAAAAATTGATGTGGTGTCTCATGGGAATACAAGATGAAAAGATCTATCAACATTTAAAGGTGATGCGGATCGCATTTTACCTATGACTCAAAGACACATGGGAATTATAAATTGCCACAAAAATCTCTAAAATATTTTGCCATAATATAAATAAAAATACATTTAAATTTTCTTAAAGACTACCCAAACCGGTAAACGCCACCAGCTGGATTGGTTACTCCTGTCTGCCGCGACCCTATCAACCGCTGCCCAAGAACATGGATTGCACGGTTATAGGCTGGGGCAAGAGACGCAACCGGGATGTGGTCGGAACTAGTGTGCTGCATCAAGCAGATGTGCCTATAATACCCATGGAGAACTGTCGCAGTGTCTACCACGACTATACTATCACAAAGGTGGGAATTTAATTAAATTTAAACTTTTTAAATATTTTAATAATATATTTCAAATTCTAGAACATGTTCTGTGCCGGCCATCGACGAGGTCGCATTGACACTTGTGCCGGAGACTCGGGTGGTCCGCTGCTGTGTCGGGATACCACCAAAGCCAACCATCCTTGGACTATCTTTGGCATTACTTCCTTTGGCGATGGCTGTGCCAAGCGCAACAAGTTTGGCATCTATGCCAAGGTGCCCAACTATGTTGATTGGGTCTGGTCTGTGGTCAACTGCAATGGGAACTGCAAGTTGCACTAGACGAGAAGATACCCTAGAAAGTCCTTGCCACCGACAACTATTGATTAATGGCTTATTGGTTGCCCATTTCTAAGTTATCATAGATATTAGTTTAGCTTTAACGTCGTTATGTTTCAGAGGCTGTGAGATACTTGTTTACTTTTAATTAATACTCATGTAAATACAAACACATACACTTACATAAGTACTCATATATGTATATATTAATTATGAGTTATTTCACTTTTCTTTTCTGGCTAAATATAAATTATTTATTTCCCTTGTGAACCAAACCAAGTCTTCAGCGGTTTCAAATATAAAGCAGCAGAAAAATTCGAATAATTACAATAAACAATTTTTAGAAACTATTTCATTTGTATTGTAAGTTCAGTAGAACCGTTCAGCTTCATTGATTTCCATGTAAATATTTACGCGTTTACAGAAAACAGAAGTAGTTTCCTAATTAACTTGATTGTTTAGTTTCTGATCCGTATAGATTAAGAGCAAACAATTGAAATTGTTGTTTACAAATATTGGCATTCTACAATTCAAGAACTCTTTGACTATAGGTGAGTAATACTGTATCGGATAAATATACCCACAAATATGTCTTTGCTTATGAAGATATCGTATCAAATATCCAACAGAAATTTAGAAACAGTTTAGAAAATAATTGTCTACAAGGTGATGCTTGGTATAATTTAGTTTATTACATAAGTATTAAATGCTGCCCGTTCAGGCTTTAATAATACAACTATATAACGGGACATTTGTACACTTCTTTCAACTACAAGTAAGAGTACACCTTTTGTTTATAATGTAGTATAAAAAACCATCACAATGTGTGTTTATGTGTGTGTGTGTTTGTGTAATGGTTAGTCGAATAAGCAACCAATAACCAAGCAGCCTAGCGGTCCAGCAGCTAGTCGTCTACTATCCATTCATCACATAGTGCAGAGCCACCGAGGCGAGCAGCACCAAAAGAGCAACTGCTATGCCGACCATGTAAAGACTGCGCGACAGTTCCCGCTTGGGCATCGAGCTTTTCATGCTGCGAGTGTCCTCTGCATTGTCGGCATCCCGATTGAGATTGGCGAACTGACCATCCTCGGGTAGACCCTCGGCGTCCAAGAAAATCGACTCCGGATCGAGCTCAACGTCCAGAACTTGCTTGGCCTGAGCCACAGCCACAGTGGGTGCTTCGCCACGGAACAGATATTCGGAAAACTGAACCGCGTTGCTAGCGGGAACGTTGGCCGCATCCGTCGGGATGTTGAAAAACACACGTCGCGGTGGTTCGCTTATGTAGACGGCCTCGTTGGTGACGTGCGGATCGGTAAGGCCATCGCAGTAGACTTGTATACGTGTTATCAACGATCGCAGGACATCGTCGCGCAGGAAACGCTTTACGTCCGCAATGCTATTCCGTGAGTTGCAATAAATTCGTGAGAAGATAACTCCGCTCAAGCGTAGAGTGCCCGTAAATTCACGTACTTTAATATCATTCGAGCTGTTCAGCTGACACTTGACCGGCATTATAATGCTGGCCCGCAACACGCCTCCATTGGAACTATCATGGGAAGACAATAGATGCATGGAGGAGGCAGCTCCGCCTGTTGGGGAGTTGGCAGACGTTGCGCTGGTGGTCGATGTTGTTTTCAGCTTATCCTCCTTCAGCTTTTTCTTTTTTATGTACGCCTGCAAATCCATTGTGTCCTCGACTATTTCGTTCTGCAGAAATACCTCACTCGCAATTAGGTATTTACGTATTGTGACAACAATATTCTGGAACTGTTGCTCAATGTTGATACGTCTGGTTGTATCCACTATGGGTATGACATCATCCAAGTCGTAGCTACATTCCAGCTGCACCCATTCAAAGGGCTTCTCCACGATGCGATATTCCATTGTGGCAAAAGTGCCACCGCTGTCAGGGATTAAGGGTAAGTATAAACAAGGCATTTAATATTTAATAAATTAATTTTTCAAATCACTACAAAAATGTTTTATAAATACAACAAACATATGTATCTAAGAATGCAATTCATAAAAACTGAAGTATGGTTCAGCTACGTAAATTAAGTATTATATACGAAAAATATTCGCCGTAAAGAGCGTAAAACATTCAAAAGGTGTAAGTACTTATGTTATTTACCATATGATGCATTTAATGTTTGCCGTAAAATACGTTTTTTTGCAATGTCTAGTTTAAGCAAGATTATTGATATATATAAAGATAAAGATACATAAGTCAACAGTGAAATTTTCGATCCTAACTTTCGAGGAGTACTCAACAAGTGTGTGTGTTGAAAGATAGTAGAGATTAACTTACTTTCCATATGTATAGTTTTTGCACAGGACACTCTTATCGGCCAGGGAGTAGGCCAGAAACACATATTCCGTTTGGGACATGTCTGTGGTGTAGACTCCAAAGGAGCTGTTGCTCTTAAGCAATAAACTGTAATTGAAATAGGGCATCAAATTGGTTACGATAAGGATAATTTAAGGATACTTACTCGTATACATCGGAGAAGAGTTTCTTGGCATTCTTGAATTCCTCGCTATTCTCGTCGGCCACCTCGGGATGCGCAGAGGCAATAAAAATGCCTGCCAATATAAATGCGCAATATAATAACAGTCATTTACAGTCAACAAAAAGACTGACCAATCACATCAAAGGAACCGGGACACATTTTACTGGCGCTCAGCCATTGGGAAGCCAAAGCTTGAGAATTGACATCGCGTATGGTTAAACGCACATCGGTCAGATCCTCCAAATCGGCATCCTCCTCGCTGTTGCGGGCCAAGTGCACCACAATACTCTTTGTCAAATCGGCTTGCTGCAATTTCAGGTTTTCAGGTTTGCAGTTAATAAAATTAATCGACGTGGCAAGGAACATATTTTTACTTACGTGACCAATGATAATGCCATATGAGAAACTGTGCTCCTGGGCGCACTTTTCCAGATAGTGCTCATCGGTTTTGCTCAACAGCACTGTCCGCATTATAAATATATGTTAACGTTTTCAACAATACTAAAATTCGTAGCAATTTGTGGGTTGACTCTTGTGTTGACACTATTTTACTATCGATACTGTTCTGTGAAGTTTAATACGATGCTTATACGATATGTTTATATGTGACATATCGATGCATTGTGGTACAGTCTATCGTTATATCGATTGTTGCTTCGTTCAGTTTAAAAGTGAAAGGAAAGAGGAAGCACGCTCGTTTGTGGTTTAGCGCCAAAATATATTTGAAAATACATGTACTCAAACAGGTGGTTTTAAGCAGGTGTTTAATATCAAATAAGATGAAAGGAAATTAAGCGTAAATATATATTGTGCTATAACCTGCAATGTATTATTAAAATTGGGGTAAAATGAAAAAAAGGAAATATTCTTAGTATTATATATATATTAATATTTCTGATGCAGACTAGTTACAGTGGAACAATCTTAACTCTAAACTTTTGTTGTAAAAGAATAGTGCGGTTGATTATTTGATTTTAAATCAATCAAAAGTGTAAGTGAATTAAAATGTCAACCCACACAGCTGTTGGGTTACTCATTTTAATTGCATTAAGATATAAGAGAAGTATCCCCAACGACTTTCAAGCGCTTGAATCAAGCCAGCAACCTTATTACTCGGCAATGATTGCTTTTGCCTGCTCTTCAGCAAAGTCGAGACGACTTTATGGGATATTTGTGTATGTTCATACAGTATATGTATGTGCCACCCAAATGGTCAAGTGTTTTGTGGATTATGGCGAACGGACGCGATCGGTAATCGAATTAGGTAAACAAACACTCAATAAAGCGAGTGTTCGTTGTGCATATGAATATGTGCATATATACATACGTACCTATCATACCTATATAGATATCTACATTCAGGCAAGTCAGCAGCAGGCAGGCAGCAGCAGCTATCTGCGGGATTGCGATTGTGCCGTGATGACAGGCTAAAAGTAAATGAAATTTTCGTTTGAGGTGGTCGCTTGCGGCAAGCGAACCATCTGCTTGTGTGAATGCTTGATTGTTGAAGTGCCACTCGATGGCGCGAGGGCGCACGCTACTCTTAAGCCCCGACTCCGACTCCAACTCCAAACTCCAAACTCCTCCAGCTCACGTCTTATTTACATAGTAAATTATTCCTGTTCGATTGTTTGCGTTTGCTCTGGATCTCTGGCATAAAAGCACTCGAGCGTCATCGTCAGCTTTCATCGACGTCAGTTCATTCATGATTTGCCTTTCACAATTTGATGTATGTAAGTATGTATGTATGTATGTACAAATGTACGAGAGCTGCATTTTATGCACATTTACTACAAAAATGTTTGTGAACCGTTAGTCAGCGATCTCGTTAGCCATTTGGCACATTATTTAACAACAAAAAGAAAGAATCAAACTGCTTCACTTCCTACCAACTCTTTAACTGTGCTCAAATTAATGTTCTATCAATCCAGGAACTGGGGGTAAATGCTTTTCGGAGCTCGTTTCAGAGCCGGGAGCGCATCAATTCGCCAAGCATCGATGCAATTTGGCTTCTGTGTAGCAAAGCGTTCTTGTTCTTGCCATTGCCCCCATCAGGGGCACATTCTGTGTGGCTTGCCCCATCACGCCATGTGTAGCTTAGTTGCAGTTTCGATTCAGCTTTGAGTCGCCTTACCCAAGCACCGCATCAATCATTCATCACGCACACCACACAAAATACACAGAGCAGACAGTCCACAAATCTCGACAGACTTTGGAGTCTGCATAAATATGTATATGAACGCATATGTATATATGTTTGCCATTCACGTAAGATTGATGAAACTGGTTAGAATTAACATTGCAGAGGGACAAATGTTACACGTATGCGTACTAGCAGATAACACGAACTATTTCCGGTGCATATTAATCAATAATTATAATCATAATAATAATGAGGAAATAAAATCAGAGTGTAATTAAATTTGATTAAAACGTATACTCAATAAATATAAAAATATTATTAATGTGGGAATTAATTGATTTATTATTATTATTTAATGTAAAATGTATGTTGAGTGTTCAAGGAACTGTGTAGACCAAGTTGTAGCAGTCTAAAAGCTTGGAGGGCTTAAACTATGGATTTGGTAAGTTTACAAGTCAGAATATATTTAGAATATGTTTCAGGCAGTATAAATTCTTATATTTAAACGACTAAAATACTTATGAGATTTCTAAATTTTATAGTATTTATAGTGTCGAGTAGGAAATAATAAATGTATACATTTTAGATACTTAACTATCTTAAAATATTAGTATAGAAAGTTTAGACTTTAAGAAAGTATATCCAAATATTTACTTATTTATGTAAATTACTAATGTAAAGCACATAACTAATCGGATTCTAAGAAACTAAATTAAATAGTCAATTAATGTTGTTTTTAATGTAGGCTATTTTGTGCTGCAAAAATGTTTCCCACTGACTGACAATATTGCCTAACTCTTTAAAGTTATAGTTAGAGCACATAACAGTACTTTAGTGCAGCTTGAACATAAGCAATTCCTTTTCATAATATAAATTGCACTTCCCCTAATGCACACACAGATACACTCACACACACACACACACACACACACACACATATACAGACGGCGGCTTCTTCCTTTTCCTGAGGCTGGTTGTTTATACGCTTGGACGCAGTCATGAGCGCGTTGGCCACTGCCTACTTGGCGCGCTCGGTTTCGTCCAGTTGCTGCCGTTGCCACTGCTCTCGTGAGGGGGAGCGGGATGTAATTGCTGTGAATTGTGTGCGCCAGTTGTGCATACCAACATATGGCCATCCCTGTCGCACGCCAGCAGCACATCTGACAACGGCCGCCATTATGAATGTGCGCCGAAGTTGAAAAACCGGTTGTCGTGCGCCGAAAGCACTCAAAGCGTTGAGTGAAATGTGCGCAGCGTTGAGTTGAGTTGAGTTGTGTGGAGTGGAGTGGATTGGAGTGGTTGCCACCAGCCAGTTTCAGGTGAAATTCAAGCCACTTGCGGCTGCCACTCAGTGTGCTGAGAGCGGCTTTCACGTGAACAACGTTCAAACGGAACAATCGTCGATAGCAACGACAACAAATAAAAGAACTGCAGCAAATTTCCGATCGAATCCATCAATCGGCTGGGCAATGTGCGCGGGTGCAGTGACAAGGAGGAGCACGTTATGAATTTAATTGGCCGCATTGCGTATCCGTTTCCGTTTGCCACCAACAGTGTCTCCATGCCCAGAGATTTGCATACACAACAACAACGTGACCGCTCCACAATCAATACGCCAACAACTGTGACTGTAACTGTAACTGTAACTGTGACTGTGCCACTTAGTGCTGTGTGTGCGTGTGTGAAAACTGTCAACAGTTTAAAGTACATCGAAGCTAAACGAATCGACAATCCGACAATCCGACAATTAGCCAATTCGCCAATTCGCCAATTCGACAGCAGCGAGTAGCCCAAAAACGCCACTGACATGTTGATTGAGCCGAGCTTGAACCGTGACTTTGGCTCGCTAACTGCTGCAGGTTCTGGCATCGCGACCGCACACTGGAAAATGGAGCCACATCCCCAACGATTGCCATCGCTGCCATCGCACGCGTCCAGTGGTAAGTGTTTCTTTCCACTTGGTCTTTAAACTGCCAAAAATCTTTTGCCGACGGCAAACCGCAAAGGCTTGGCAAGCGGGGGAAACTAATTATTGTTACACTGAGCAGAAAATGTGACAGATAAAAATGCTTGAAGACAAAATAGTCAATGTGGCAAAACGGATTAATCCCAACAAATTATTTATATTTGTTTCTAAAAGCCAGAGCTTACTATTAATCAGTAGATACAAATTTTAAAGTACAGTGATCATTCGAAAATAGAAACGCTTCAGTTTCAATGGTGATTTTAATTCACGTATTATTCAAAATACCGAAAGTCCTATTTCGCTTTAAAAGAAAAACCGAAGATAATATAAGAAAAAGTTTTCTCAAAATGTACAATCTAGATTCAATGCTTCTAAATCACTGAAAATGACTATAACAATTTTTGCACAATTTTAGGGTAATTCCAATTCACATTAGCTATCAGTTGAATACACAAATTCATTCATATCTGAAAACATTTTCAATTGTAACAATTGTTATGACGGTTTATGGCTAAGACAATAGATGCGCACATTTATCAAAAATATTTGCCAGTTCAAAACGCTAATTGACAATTGGAGGGAAATACCAATACAAAAGTATACGACAGTGGGGGTGGAGGGGGGACGCCAACGCATTAAGTATAAATGTGATATAAATAAGGAACAATAAATATTAGTATTAATACGATAATGTGTGTACAGAAAACACTGCACAGGTTCTGGCGGCAGCTGATTAAATATTTTAATTTTAATTTTAATTTGCTTTTTATTAACGCTAAATTATGCCCGAAAATGTTAAATCTGCTCAGCGTCCAAGTGGCATTTCATTCAAACATTAGTTTTTCAAAGACAAAACGAGTATTTTGTATTTGCTTTTGAGAATTGAGCAACGCCATTGCTGATGTTGCTGCGGGGATGTTGCTGGTATCGACACTATTGCTGTCATCAGTCACTTGGCGGCTTTTGGCTCAGTTTAGTCAACGTCAACACAATTAACCGTTAATTTATCATAATTAACCATTGTGGCTGACAGCAACAGCAGCAGCAACAACAACAGCAACAACAACAGCAACAGCAGCAACAGAAATATTGATAACAATGGCCAATTATCATTCAATTCGTTCAATTGCAGTGGCGTCGGCATCAGCAACAACAGCAGCAACGATGACAACAACAGCACCAACAACTGTGCAAATACCGCCAGGTTTCGGTGCTGGCAGCAATGTTGGCCCAACAGCGGCAACAGCAGCAGCGGCGGCAGCAGCAGCAGCGGCGGCAACTGGCAGCACCCTCGGCGCTTTGATGTCGCAGCACCGCCTATTGGAGTTCTCCCGCTTTGGCGGCCTGCGCGGCTACGATATTGCCCAACACATGCTCACCCAGCAGGGCGCTGTCTCCAAGTTGTTAGGTAAGTGATAACACACAATCCTTTCCCAGTATCCCCATACTCAGCTGCACTCGAAAAAATATAGGTAGATTTTATTAAAATATTACTTCACAATTTTTATGTACCAGTGTATTTATCTAACCCCAAATTCTTAAAACTTTTCTGAATTTTCGAAAGCTTACATAAATTTTAGATAATCATTTTTACTTTTTAGAAATGTGTTACTTAAAAATAGAAAGTATATTTGATGAGTGGAATCATTTAAGATATTTTATAGATTGTTTGCAATATCTGGAATTTATTTGAATTTTGTTCCGAGCGTGCCTAAACGTTGATCCGATAACGCGTTTTGTTTGCGATTTGTCTTGCCAATTTCAATGATAAACACAATTATGTACAATGTTATTATCCTTGAACGGCACACGCGAATGCACATCCTGCCCCTGACCCTGCCTCTGCCGCTGCCGCTGCCTGCGTAATTTGTCCACTTAAAATTGCATAAACGACTCGAAACGACTGCCTGAGTCTGAGTCTGACGCTGAGTCCGAGCCTGAGCCGGAGCCTGAAGGTGGCTCATTAATCAAAAAAAAGAGTCGAGGAAGGCTTTCGTTGGAGGGTGCGTTTTCAGGTGCGTCCTGCGCTTCTGCTTTGTGGGGTTGCTTGTTGATGTTGGCTGCTTGATAAAGCTATTAAATGAGCGCGATAAGCCGTCACTACCGTAAACCCAAAGCGCAACTGACGATTGTGGGTTGCCCACCTTGATTACCATAAACATAATCCATAACTCATTATTGCATCATTGTCTTATTATTATTATTTTTTCTGTTTCTGTTTTTTTCTGGCTACCGCAGGCTCGTTGCGACCACCTGGCCTAATTGGTGGCTCCAAGCCAAAAGTGGCCACGCCAACCGTCGTCTCCAAAATTGAGCAGTACAAGCGCGAGAATCCAACGATCTTCGCCTGGGAGATACGCGAGCGTTTAATCTCTGAAGGTAAGTGAAGTGACGGAGTAATTGCAGCCAACGAGGATAATCTGCATTTTGTGATCAGTGATCCGTGATCCGTGATTCGTGATCCGTGATCATTGAACAGCAGCGGCGGCAGCCTTTGAGTATCCACAGCATCCTCTAATTGTGCTTGCCTCTCTCTCCTACTCCCCCGTTCCTTGCAGGTGTTTGCACCAATGCAACTGCGCCTTCGGTGAGCAGCATTAATCGCATCCTGCGCAATCGCGCCGCTGAGCGGGTGGCCAACGAATTTGCTCGCACCGCTGCCTATGGCTTGTATCCGCCACACCCGCACCCGTACGGCAGCTTCACCTGGCATCCGGCGAATGTGCCCGGCGGCTCACCAGTGCCGCCACCTCCCTCCGCCCTCTGGCCGGTGGCAGCACCCACGTTGGCCAATCTGCCTCCAAGTAACACGCCGAGTGGCCTGAGCCTCAACTCGGGCAATCTGCTCAGTAGCGGCGCTCCCAGCATGAATCGCGCCATCTCACCTGGTTCGGGCAGCCACGAAACGCTGGAGTCGGCGGATGAGAATCGGCAAATTGATTCCGACTATCTGGACGACGATGATGAGCCCAAGTTTCGACGCAATCGCACCACCTTCAGTCCGGAGCAGCTGGAGGAGCTGGAGAAGGAGTTCGATAAAAGTCATTATCCTTGCGTGAGCACACGTGAGCGTCTCTCCAGTCGCACCAGTCTCAGCGAGGCGCGTGTTCAGGTGAGTGAATCGTTGATCATGTCTAGATATTATGATCCCCTCTCTTCAGTTTCCAGTTTGCCTTTTTAATTGGGGCTAAACATAACTTCGACTCTTAATTACTATAAATTGAATCCTAGTAAGGATCTGTAACCCTTTTAAGTATATATGTGCTTGGTCAGCATCAATAGGAAAGCATAGGAATAGGCCTTCTGATAGGGTTGTTATCTTCGGATAACTGTTCTTTCACTTTTTAATATAGATTCCTCTTACTCCTAGTCTTGACATCTCGGATGCATTACATATATAATTTGCTATAGAAAAATCTTGCCCGCTTTCCTTATATCTTAACTTTCTTAACTAATGAGTAAATTAATTTCTCCATCACTATCTATAGGTTTGGTTCTCCAATCGACGAGCGAAATGGCGTCGTCATCAGCGCATGAATCTGCTGAAGCGTCAGCGTTCCAGTCCCGCCAATCCGATGCACTCGCAGCAGTCGAACGATGGCCCCGTCACCAGTTCTCCTACGCCCAGCAGTCATAGCAATGCTTCAGCGCCAACTACCCCGCATGCTCATCCATCGGTGCTGTGTGCGGATTCGCAGATGGGAGCGGCGCAATCGCCGCCTTCCGTTATGATGCATCCGCTGCATGCGCTGCCGCCGGGCCCACCAGGACATCACCATCACTTGCCCACGCATCCTGCAGCACTGCAGCTCTTCAGTCATTACCATCAGCAGCAGCAGCAACAACAGCAACAACAGCAACAACAACAACATTCGCCTACGTCGGGTGGCGTTTGTGGCAGTCCGACGTCCGGACTGTCGATGGGCGGGGAACGGAGCGCCTTTCGGAGCCTGGTGGGCTCGCCCTCAGCGGCTGCATTCGCCTTGGGGCTGGCACGTCAATATGCTGTTGCCGCCTCGCTGACCGTCGCCGAGGAGCAACGATCGCGCCTCCACTACGCCGGAGAGTGTGCGACGGCAGCGGGTGCTACGGTGAATGTGGACAACTCCTCGTCGGATTCGGATGAGGAAATCAATGTGCACGACGATTCCGATGCTGAAACTGAGTCGCCGGTGGCGGCAAAGGTGGGTCGCATGTCATCCTCCGATGCACCGACAACGTTGCAGCTCCTAAAGCATGACCGGTAGGGGGAATAGAGCTAGCCAGCTAGCTTCTAATTAAATACTTGAGTTGTGTGCGCGCTTGTGATTGACAGTGACAGTCGGCCCCCCCCCCCCCAACCTCATCGAAAGGGGTGTGTGGGGGCAAGGGGGCGGCTACATTCGTGTTGCGCTCTGTAACTTAAAACGCGGCAACGACATTGTAGGCAAAAAAAAGAGAAAAAAAAAAGAAAAAACAAATCGAAAACCAAAGTTAAAATGCTGCTCACCCACTTGGCTGCGGATCGGGGACTGCAGCAGCAACGAGTTGTATTAAGTTGTGTGCGGCAAGCTGTAATTGCAACATCAATGTTGTTAATCTGAATGTGTGTGTGTGTGTGTATGTGTGTGTGGACATGCCTAAAATTAAACTCAAATTGTAACTTATACTTACCACTACTGGAGGTGCATTACTTGCCCCACTTTGTTCACTCACTTTTTTTTGCTACTACTACTACGACTACAACTACAACTACAACTACAACTACTACTATTATATAGCACTCGACGATATAGAATTTTATTTATTCATTGCCGGGCCCGTAGGTCGCTAGCTGCCGGCTTACCTCATCACCATTTAAGGCTATAGCGTATGCAATATTTATCTGTAACTTAGCCCTAGCCTAGGCTTAAGCTTAGCCATGTATGCTCATTAAGTGCGAGATATACATACATACATACATATATATATTATGTATGTATGTATGTACATATGTGTATGTGCTCGTGCCGCGTGACTGTCAATGTCTATATAGGTACTACTACATTGTATATAAGCACTTATGTATTGTACGATTTCGTGTATTTGGTTGCGTTTGAACTGATATTGATACACACTCTGATATAGCGTTAACTGAACTATTGTAAAGTCGTCATGTGTGCGATGGCTCAAAGTAACTAAATAGTCTCTCTCTCGAAGACGGCAGAGACGCAATAATAAACTGTTGAACATATATTGGAATTGTGATGTGTTTTCCTGCAAGTTAAAATAAGTGATTGGTAGGTAAAGCAATACGCAAGAGCTAGAGTTAGAAGATGAGTATGAGGAGGACAACCCATGATCAAAATGACCTGGGAATCAAAGAACGGGTCAGTTTTGACAAAGTTATGGCATTTTGAAGTTTGGGAAGGGCAATTTTAAGGAACTAGGAACTTAACATCTTGTCATGATTTTTGACATGAAATCCGATTTTTAGAAGTTTTTCAACTTTGAATGTAGAACTATAAAGGAGGACAAACCATGATCAAAATGACCTCGGAATCAAGAATCGGGTGAGTTTTGACAAAGTTATGGCATTTTGAAGTCTGGGAAGGGCATTTTTAAGGAATTGGAAATTTAACATCTTGTCATGATTTTTGACATGAAATCCGATGTTTGGAAGTTTTTCAACTTTGAATGTAGAACTATTAAGGAGGACAAACCATGATCAAAATTACCTCGGAATCGAAGATCGGATCAGTTTTGACAAAGTTATGGCATTTTGAAGTCTGGGAAGGGCATTTTTAAGGAATTGGGAACGTAACATCTTGTCATGATTTTTGACATGAAATCCGATTTTAGGAATTTTTTCGACTTTGAATGTAGAACTATTAAGGAGGACAAACCATGATCAAAATGACCTCGGAATCGAAGATCGGATCAGTTTTGACAAAGTTATGGCATTTTGAAGTCTGGGAAGGGCATTTTTAAGGAATTGGGATCTTAACATATTGTCATGATTTATGATATTAAATCCGATTTTTGGAAGTTTTTCAACTTTGAATGTAGAACTATTAAGGAGGACAAACCATGATCAAAATGACCTCGGAATCAAAGATCGGGTCATTTTTGACAAAGTTATGGCAATTTGAAGTCTGGGAAGTCATTTTTAGAGAATTGGAAGTTTAACATCTTGTCATGATTTTTGACAGTAAATCCGATTTTTAGAAGTTTTTCAACTTTGAATGTAGAACTATTAAGGAGGACAAACCATGATCAAAATGACCTCGGAATCAAAGATCGGGTCAGTTTTGACAAATTTATGGCATTTTGAAGTCTGGGAAGGGCATTTTTAAGGAATTGGGAACCTAACATGTCAACATCTTGTCATGATTTTTGACATGAAATCCGATTTTTGAAAGTTTTTCAACTTTGAATGTAGAACTATTAAGGAGGACAACCCATGATCAAAATGACCTCGGAATCGAAGATCGGATCAGTTTTGACAAAGTTATGGCATTTTGAAGTCTGGGCAGGGCATTTTTAAGGAATTGGGATCTTAACATATTGTCATGATTTTTGATATTAAATCCGATGTTTGGAAGTTTATCAACTTTGAATGTAGAGCTATTAAGGAGGAGAAACCATGATCAAAATGACCTCGGAATTGAAGATCGGGTCAGTTTTGACAAAGTTATGGGAGTTTGAAGTCTGGGAAGGGCATTTTTACGGAATTGGGAACGTTACATGTTGTCATGATATTTGACATGAAATCTGAAATTTTGGAGATGTGTCGTTTCAAAATGTCGATATCTCCGCGGATTTATTACAGAATCAGCTTCTTTGCCCATTGGCTCAGAAAATATTTGATCCATTTGACAAGAAAATCAACTTAAAAATCAATATCTATATTTGAGACAATCCTAAATAATCAGCGACACACAATTTGAATGGAGGGAAAAGAGATATATGTGACAGCGACAAAAAGCACAGCCAATGAGCATAAATAAACATTTAACACTCAAATGCTTCTTAAAACGTTATTAAATATTAATTTAATCAATATTCATTGTGTGTTGTTCATAGAGTGAAACAGAAACATAAACAGATACCGAAAGAGAAAGAGAAAGAAACAGAAACAAAAACAGACGACAAGCGAAATGAGGAAAGAGATGCAAATGAAATCGAAATCAAAATCAAAATCAAAATCAAAATACGCGCATAGAAATCGCTTAAATTTCGAGTGTAATGGCCAATATGTCCAAATCGGGTTGATAACATCGACATTTTAATTATAACCAAATGAAGCCGCGCACACATACAAAGGCAGACGACATCCATATGGTGTATGGTGGGATGGGGCAGGGGTAAGGGCAATGGAATGGAGTTGGAATTGAGACGGTGACGGTCCCGGGGCTAACCGATTAAAAATGCAGAGTCAACTAAGCACATAAATCAATGTAAATTATGGTGTTAACAAAAGGCAAACTCGGCGCGTTCGAATCACAAGCATTTGAGACTGGATGGTTAAGTTTTTGTTTTTTTTTGTAGGCTCGCAACGCTCGTTCTGAGTCTTGGCCGAGATTTAAATGAGTCGAATGGAGTCCGAGTATGTTGTTGTGCACTTCGAATCTGATAAGAGAGAGAGCGCTTCGCGACGTTGTCGATACTTAGATGAGAGCTCGGGATTCGGGATCGTCTGATGGTCCCATTCTGATGCTCAATCTGATCCATGCAAGCGTGCGCCCAGTCACACACAGATTCAATTTGCTTGAGTTTTTATGAGCCTCCATGCCCAACTCCAACTCCAACTCCAGCTCCAACTTCAGCTCCAACTTCGACGCTGACTTATTCTAATTTAGTGCTGGGGCTGGTCGTGAGCATTCCTTTAATAAATTTAAATCACCTTCTATTGAAAATATTTTCACCTCTCGCTCCATAAATTATACCTACATTATACAGGCACACCTGTGTGTGTGTGTGTGTGTGTGTGTATGTGTATGTGTTTGCTTGTATATATATACATATTATATTTTGTTTCTTTTTTTTTAACAGTCTGCTTGTTGATTTCCAATTAGTTTGCCGCCACGCCAGTCGGTATTTCAAGATTTGCAACTTAACAATACACTTCTATGTGTATTCGGCCCCTCTTCGGGGCCAACGCACAAGTCCTAGCACGCCTCTGTTCCATATGTGGCCAGTCCATCAACATCAGTGGGCGCAGACCCTGACAAAGTGGCGCTCTCCTGAGCGCCATATAATCGCAGTCAAACATTTTTACGATCGTCGTCGCAGTCACCGCAGCTGGTCAACTTTCAGGATGTGTTTGTGTTTCTTTGTTGTTGCTGTCTTCTGTTGTTTTGTGTTTTACAGTGAAATTGCTCAGCGCTGGCAACAATGTTGAAAAATCTTTTGCACATTCTCCTGTTGATCACTGCGCACAGTTTTTATCGCTTGGGTTGGCTGAAATCGATGAACTTTACCCAGACTCTAGCGAGTCCCCAACCCTGCCCCCCCCACCCCTATCTCTTCTGTTCACCCCCCCACCACCCTTTTGCGACGGCGGAGTCATGGCGCTTGGTCTTGGTAATCTTGTGATTTGACCGGTTGGGGTCCTCAGTTTGCGCCACCACCCGCCAGGGGCCGGTGATAAATCTGTTGGGAACGCCGACACAACATTTCCATCTCATAGTCTTAAATGGACCATAAAAGCGCGAAATCACAACACACGCAATAACTAAAGTTAGTTACGCTAACTAATACGACAACAATGTTGCCAACCACTGACCGCCCTTGCTGCCTGTCTGCCTGCCTGACTGCCAGACAGTCACTTTGCCGGCCCCGACTATCTCCATTGCCATTCCCATCGCTAGATCATAGAATTCTTGTCAGATATCTTGAAAAATATATAGAAATTTGCATGGTTTCTTTATATATGTAGCTATTTATTGAATGATCTTAACCATCTACAAATTATTTTGTATTATCCTATCTAAGAATCTAAGACTGATAAAAAAGAAAAATTTAATTTAAAGATTTATCGCAAAATAAAAAGAGTTACCCTCTCTTTTTTATAAAATTAGTGAATTCAGAATCAATGTATTGAAATTTAATTCCTATCGATTTAGAATTTAGTTAAAGTTTTTACTTTGTAACTTTAGCTATCTACATATTTTCGATATTAGTTCGGAAGCTGGGCTGCTTTGTAAGTTGATGCGTGGGTAATTCAAAAAGTTACAGACTTTAGATCGAACCGCCTTTTGTAATGGTGACAATAGTAATACTTCTAGCCCATGCTGACAAATGTTCAATACAGCCCCCGCTTAGTTCTCTCGTTCAGAGTTCGATCTGCTCGGAGCTGAGCTAAGCTGAGCTGCTGCTGTTAATGAGCAAAGTGATTAAAATGTGTGCATTTGTATTTGTCCGCTCCTTAAATGAGCTCGCGCTTTCAGCGCGTTGCGACCGAGTGATTTTGTCTCGTTGTCATCTCATTAGGAATCGGGCGATAAGACAAATTTGTTTTCTTTGTTTATAACTTTATGCAGATACAGGTTTCCAACTCTCATACGCTGCACGCAACGGGCATTTCAGCAGCACCCAATGGCCGGCCATGCACACACACTACAGGGTATCTACGATTCGGGGCAGGCTGAAACGAAAGTGGCAAGAAAAGTTCAAGCGGTCGACCAAAAAGAGTTATATATTTAATCTTTGTCGCTTTGCAGCCACCACATAAATGGAATGCTAAGCATTGATTTTGATTTTGAATTCAAAATGGTTTTGTTTTGTTTTGTGTGCTGTGTTTTTTGTTTGTGTGTCTTGTGTTTCATTGCTGCCGTCTGCCTGCCCGCCTGCCTGCCTGCCGGCCTGGCTGACATCTTCATTAACGAGGAGTGTGATCAAAAGAGTAATGAGGTGTTGATAGTGCCCGAAAGCCAAAAAGACATTTTATGCATTCCCGTAGGCTTAATTAAGAATAGCAACGGCAACAACAGCAACAACAGCAACAATAACAACCACTTGTTTATGGGCAACAGCAGCAGCGGTTCAATGTGGTGGATACTCATCTCGACGTGGCCCAGTATATCCCCAGGAATCTGATATTAAGTGACATATATTAAAGGTAATTAATATTAATAATTATAAGTAAGTAATTATTATTATTATTAGTATTATAAGTAATTAATATTATTTATATTATATGTAATTATTATTATTATTATTATATTTATTATTATATTAAATATTATTATTATTATTGGCAGTTTTGAGATAGACCTGGCCCAGTATATCCCCAGGAATCTGAAATAAATAAAATTAATAATTATAAATAAGAAATTATTATTATTATTATTTTAAATTTTTGTATTACTATTGACAGTTTTGAGATAGAATTTCTAAAGCTGCTTGACTTTTCTAAAATATTTAAAATTTTGTAAAGACTTCAAATATCACCCGTTTGAGCTTTATAAGTCGCATAGAGTAGTTCTTTTACCCCTATTCAATGGGTAATTCCATATTGTTTGCGTTTTGAAAATCTATAGAAAATCGTGCGTCATATATAAATCAAATCATGGGGTTAAGCATCTCAGCGCATCTCATTATCTTTAGTACTTTCGCATTTGAATACAAATTCTGAAAGTTTTCAACAACCACTTTGCGCCGATCTTCTTATTGATTAACATTTGATAAATTTGCGTTAATATTTTGTTGTATCGGTTTTTGGCCCGTGTTCAATTCCGTTTATTCAGCTGTATTGTAAAGCGTCCAATTAGCGTATGGCTACCGAATTATGATCAATTATTAAAAATTGATTTGGAGACTATTATAAAGCGGTTTTGTTGCGTATATTGATTTCGCAGCATTGTGCAGGTTAACTGGAGAATGTCTGAGAGATGGAGAGAGAGAGAGAGAGAGGGGGAATGAGTTATTAGCGGGATTAAGGCAGCCAGCCAGTCAGACAATGTCCAATCAAAGAGTTAAGGCGGCACCTGTTGATGCTCCACTTCAGAAGACCACTTAGGTCGGGTATGGGTATGGGTATGGTTAAGAGTTTTGGTCACAGTGCGGTGCAATTAACCGAAAGTTATGTCGATGTGCGTAATTAAAATGCATTCCCGCGCCTGCGCTCAAATGGCCTTTAAACTAAGGCCTATTGTTCATTTGTTCATTTGCCTAGTTTGGTTGACAGTCTTTGCGACGACTACCAACCAAAATGTTAAATGGCATTTTTAGGTTGCTTTGACACAAGATTTATTGCTTGTCCCAAAATCACAGAAGACCGTTGTAGATACGGCCCGTTGTTGCTGCCGAGATGCCGCTGCTGCTGCTGCGGTCAAATCAAACCAAACAAAGGCCTGTGGAAAGAGTGAAGATGCAGCCGATCACGTTGCAGCAAATCACGCATAAATGAAGTCGCCAAGAGCCAAACATCCACATCCACATCGACATCAACCTCAGCATTAACATTCACAATAACATTAACGTTAACGTTAACGTTAACATTAAGGTATTCATGCGCCTTCTTCGCCCACTAATTGACCCAGCAACACCGACACCGACACCGACACCGACTGCGACAGCGACAGCGACAACGAGACACGGAAACCGAAAACCAAAGCATCCTACTGATAAGCAGCAGCCAGAGTGACTGAGCTACGGATTCGGGTTTTGGGATTGGGGCTCTGTTTGAGAAGTTTGTGCAGCGAGCGACACTTGGCGATCGGCATTCGTGCTGCCGTTGGCTAAATCTCCATTTAAATGTCGTAGTGGATAGGGGGGTAGTAAGGGGGGGAGGGGGAACAGAGCGTTGATGATGCCTCATAATGCATACAATATGTCTCTATAGGATTTCAGTGGCTTCATTGATTCTTATCACCCCATAAAATACATTTCGTTTGATTATTTGTATTTCTCTCGCTTTTTATAAGCCTTCCACTTTGCTGTCATGTCTTGGCTTGGTTTGGTTTGCTTTGCTTTGCTTTGGCTCTTGTCGCCATTGTGGCTCGCCGTTGTTCGGCTTTTGTGTGCGCCAACGTTTTATTTTTTATTTTTCTCTCTCTTCTTATTTTTTATTTTTTTTGTATTTTTCATTCAACCGACTTAGTTGGTTGGCTTTTTATTTGAAGTCGGTAGAACTCGAGTCCGGGGCATAGTGCGATTCGTTGTGTAATTTATGTCTTTATTTAGTAAAGATTTCGTTTCCTAATTTATTGTGATATCTCTTTGGGCCAAACGGGCAAACAGTTCCTCTGGGCTCGCTGGCACGCTGGGACGCTGGGACGCTGGGTCGCTTCTCGACACCTTGCCCCAACCGCTACATGCCCCCTTGCGCCCTCCTTCCCATCTTCCCATCACTCTCACTCTTTTAGCTGCTGCTGCTGCTGCCGTACTCTGATTGTGCGCATGCGATGTCGTTTGTGCTCACCTTTTTGACCACTCATTCGTTTCGGCCAGAGTCACCACCATCACCATCATCACCATCATCGTCACCATCACCAGCACCGGCACCGGCACCATCACCAGCACCGTCACCTGTAGCCTTGTCAATGCTTGGCTACTTTTGCCACTGGTCCCATCGTTGACTTGGGTTCAGCTTCAGATTGAGGTTGCCATTAAGAGCGTGAAGTGATCCCAATTTATCTGCTATCGCCAGATAATGCTCATCGAACAAAGTGAATTAAATTGAATTTGAAAATAGCCGCAACCGACAACGGTACCTACCTACTACCTATCTACATACCTACTACATTCCCAGCCCATTTCCATTTCCATTACAATTCCATATCAATTTGAAAAATTACATCGGAATACTCGTTTATTTGGACTACACATATATATATATGTATGTACTCTATAAGCAAGTGTAGCTTTTATTTATGCTATGCCGTAATTTATATAGGTTTTTATTGCCATGCTTGGCCATGAGTGACGTCAATATTGAGCGCCCCGAGGGCCAATCCGAGCCGAGAACATCTTCATTAGGAAATGGGACTGGACTGAAACTGAAGAGCTTGGAGGAAGAGCTGCGTCCTGAATGGGATCGAGCAGCGACAAGTGCTTTTTCTTGTACGAAACGTCGAGTGGGCTAATTGGATTACTGGACACAGGAACGTGGCCAGGTCCAGACCCAGTTCGAGGGTTTTAGCCGGCAACCGTGTCAATTAAATCTGCGAACGAAATGCTTACATAAATTCAAAAATTGCTTACGGTGCGCATCGATTTAAATGGAACAGCAAACTGGCGACTGAAGCAACGCAGCCGCTGCAATTTATATGCAAATTTATTTCAGTGTAGCTCTGGCTCTAGTTGAAGTTCGGCCCGGCCCAGCCCAGCCAGGTGATAACGACGGCTCTGTAACGATATTATGACGTCGATTATGATTGCGCCTCACTGGCGATCGCTGGCCATCGCTGGCCATCGGCATCAGCATCAGCAAAGGCATCATCGGCATCAGCATCGGCCGGAGACAAAGTAATTTGCATACAAATGGTGAATGCTCGTGCTCAGTGTCGGTTGCGCTTCGTGATTTTCCGTTGAGATTTGGCGGGTTCGGCGGTTCGGCGGATCGGCGTGGTAATTAGATTGTTAATTTATGCGACGACTCAGCCAGTGACCATGCGCCGATTCAGTTTGCGGAATCCGTTCCAGATTCGTCGTTGGCAACGTCAATGCAAGCAGTACGCAGTACTGCAATACTCAGTACCTGTGCACTGAGAAAAATATATGAGCTAGAATTTACAGAATTTTCTAAGAATTAAGTTCTAATAATTTTAAATGAGTAGAAATAAAGAAGATAATTTTGAGAGTTTTGGGGTGGCAACAACTGTTGCTGTTTTTGTGATTTTAGTTTTAGGTTGATTCACTGGTTCTCAATTTTTTTTCGAGTGCATCATGAGCAGCAGCCGACGCAATCCTCATGATTTATAGTGGAGACGGCTCGTTTTATGTTTTATTTGCGCTGTGACAATCGCCGACACGGACATTTGCATGGATCGTTGCCACTCGCTCGTTGCCACTCGCAAGTTGCCACAGTCGCCAATGCGACATTAAAGGGCATTCTGCTGTCAGGTTTGCTGCACACTCGCAGCTGTCCAACGCTTTGACACCTGTGTGAGATCTGCTGATGCGACTTTAGGACTTGCTGCTGCTGCCGACTTGTTGCTGCTGCTGTTGTTGCAGTGACTTTATTAGTGGCATTCCTAAAACCCACAGAGATTATATGCAACAGCTAGCCTGAATGAACCCTTACCCTCATTTATCTATAAAGCTGCTGCTGCTGCTAATTGTTGGCAATTAATTTACACGCGTGTATTTTACACATTTGGGTTATGTGCTAATTTCTACACAATGTGCATGACGGATGGCGATAAAGAGGCGCTGATGATGCAATGACATAATAAAGACGACAACGACAGCAGCAACAGCAGCAGCAACAGCAACAGCAGCAGCAGCAACTACACAATGCCTTCCTTGCACTGCCTGCTGCCTGCCCCCGGAATATGCAAATACTATGCGCCGATAAAGATCACGCCGTACAAACAATAAACAGCAAAAGCGGCAACATCAACAACAACAACAACAACAACGATCGCTGCTAACTGCTGTCTGTTGCTGTCATGTTGACAATTGGTCGTTGGCTTTGTTTTGGCCCCGTTTTGTTTTTGATATTATTGTTGCAACAATTAACACACAATGCCCTGGCTAAGCAAAAGGGTTGCCTTTTTGCCTTCTCTTGTCACTGCTGTATGCAGGTGGTCCCACTGACTGCTCCTGCTGCTGCTGCTGCTCCTCATCCACTTATGCAAAACGAATTCAATTAACACCTTAGCATAAAACATAAAAATGTCTACGGACTTTTGAATGCTGCGGCGGCGGCGTTAGCACGCAGGTCATTCTCTCCTGCTGCCTTTCGTCACCCTTGTCGCACTGAATCCTGCGCAGCGGGAGAGTGACCAAGAGAGAGAGCGAACAGTAGCTCTTGGGGTAATCGGCACGCCAACGCCACGTCCGCTGTAGTGGCCACCAGGAAGACGAGTGTGTGTGCTCCCCTCCCCCACCACACACACACACACACACACACACCGTCCGACAGGTGGAAACATGAAAGGAAACGCTGCAGATCGGGGTCTGGTGGCTCTAGGGGCGCCGGTTTGCTCAGTGGTCAGTGGTGCGCGAGTTCGCCTAGTTATTTATGTGACAAAATTTTGCAAATAATTGGATTGACTGATCAAAGCGATAGGACGGCCTGAAGAACAACAGTGAACAGTGAACAGTGAAGTCTTTTGCTGAGAGCGTGGAACAGGAACAGGAATTGGAATTGGAATTGGAATTTAATTCAATTAAATGCGTACTGTGCTGCAATTCCTCAAATGGACTGCCAGTTGTTAACCAGTTGACTGCTCCTGGAGCACCAGTAGCAGCAGTAGTAGGAGCAACGGAGTCAGAGCAGCTGACCCAGCTGACCCCAAGTGGCTACGCTTTGTGATGTCTTCATGTGTGCTCTGATGAATGGCCAGCTCTTACCTGAATGATGAGTGCTCATGTTTAGCTTGACGCTTATTAAATATGTATGTGCAGCAGTTGCGACAACAACTTGCAGCTGATAAGCTGTAGATCGAAATCGGCTCATTCGTAACGACCAAAAGCTTTCCCATAATTCTCCAATGATGCCGCAGCAGGGCTGCCTAGCCTAATTGGATTAAATGAAACCAATGAAACCGAAAACAACATCAACATCAAAACTTTGAGTTTCCTTTTCTTTTGTTTGCCCTCGCGAATCATGTTTGTCATTCTGGAGATGCTGCTTAGGTTTTGTTGGGCTCCACTGCGTCCCGACATTGCCTGCTTTTACTTAGAAGTGTCTCATTTGAGACCATTTGCTCATTTGAGCGGATTGACGTCGATGTCGAAATCTAGGAGATTTCACGTTCGACTTCGGCGTAATAACGATATCCATGGGAAAAACGTTTATCCGGCCTTGCAACGTGGCAACATATGGCGACCAGTGACTCACATTAGTCATAGCAATCGCTTTGACTTCGGTTAGAGCTACATACATACATACATACATACATTCTATATACATATATAATTATTATGTATAAAATGTGGCCATCAATATTTTATTCTTGTGTAAATATCAGTTGCAGTTCAGATAGGAATACACAACGTCCACACTCCAAAAGCAAAGCCACTTGAGTGTATCCCTCCGATTCAATAACCCACAATTTCGTGGCCACAACCACCGCAATGTACACACATTTCTACATATGTATCTAAGTCAGTACTGTACTCTATAATTTGTATAATTTGCCTTTGCCCAAAATACGTCTTTAAGTTCTGTTCTCTGCACACTTCAAAAAAAAACATAACAAAACGAAGCTCCGATCTGATTTCGAAAATGCAAATTATTGAATTTTCTAAATGCAAATAATCATTAAGTTTAAATTGTGGTAAACTCTGTGGCAAGGGTTCCAAAATGAAGCCAACCAAAACGCCCAAATACAATTCGTCTCTGGTTCTTTTGCGGTCAGCTAAATGCCGCTGCAGCAACATATAAGTAAATAAGTAAAGGGGTAAGTTACATTTCCATTTCCATTTCCATTTCCATTACGAATTTCCATTTGGGCTTCGCCTCAATTATACGCTCGGTCTGCGTTTTTTTGGGGAGGGCGGTTTTTTGAACTGCTCGACTGGTCGGAATTTGGTTCGAGGTCTGTCAACCCTTTCGGTCAGCAGTCGTCGTTGGCTCAGGGGCAACACCTCTCGAATTTTCTCAACCCGTAACCCCAAAAGTGGTTGCGCTTCACTGGCACACATAATCATAATTAGCTGCGAAGGGTCTCCTTCGTGGGTGTGTCCGTTTCCTGGGGGCCCGCGAAGTCTTTCGAGCTTACTTACATGACTTTAGCCGGGAGCTGATTGCCGCAATCCTGCATAGCATTTGCCAAAAGTTATGAGTAGTGAAATTCCATAATAAATAACTGGCGCATGATTACACTTGCCACGACCACAACAATTACTTGCAAGAGTGCGCTTGCTTGAGTCTAGAGATACCCTGTTTTATCCATTTGTTAAAAGATACAAATATTATAAAAGTTCGATTAACCTTTGATATCTGATTTTGTCTGCTAGAATCACTGACACAACTTTCTTTACAGGCAATCCTTGTAGCACTGTTAAGCTATATATATAAATACAAATACCCATTAATCATAGGCACAGGGTATTACGATGATGATTGCTGCTACTGCAGTGGCAGTGGCAGTTGCAGTTGCAGTTGCAGTTGTAGTTTTTAGCTACTTATGGCCTTAAGCAGTAGTTGCGCTCGTAAGTGCGCTGATCGCCATCGCGAGTGCTTCCTGTGCCGGCTATTATAGCTCACACACACACACACACGCACACACACTCGCACACACACGCAGCTAGAATGGCGGATTTGAGCACAGCATGGGCTCAGGCCTGGGCGATTGGGTGCAGCTCCGCTTGGAGTTGCATTCATGGACATATGTATACGAAGGCGTTTGCTCCGGTTAGTGGTCGTAATCGTGGTCGTGGTTGCTTGGCGGTCGCGTATGCGGCATATACTTCATGTATGTATGTATGTATGTATGTATAATGACCACACATTTACCATTTACATTTACCAATGGCGCATGTGCTTCTTTCTACTGTATGTTTGTGTTTGAGTTTGAGTTTGCTGTAATTACGTGCAATTTTCACTCCTTTCCATGCACACAGCCACAGGCTGACTGACTGACGGACGGACACACGGACGGACGGACTGAGTTGGCCAGATGGCCCGGTCGGCCTCTCTGGGGCACCTCCCCTGACGCATTACACAACCTCCATTGTTTCCGTTTTCCGCACAATTATTACTTATACAATATGTATAAATTTTGAAAATGTTGAAAAAATATAAAACAGAGAGAAAAGGTGACAGAGAAACGCAACCGTTGCTGTTGTTGTTGCTGTTGTTGTTGCTTGCCGTTTTTACGGCCACTTAGCAAATAAATAAATGGGCCGCAAATTGCCGGGGCTAAAAAGTGAGCCAGGAGCAGAACCAGCTAACAGCTAACCACAACAGCCAACCGCCAGTTTTGGCCAAGATTAATAGCTGTAATTGTTATTCATTGAGCGCCGCGCTCTGCTATTGTCTCAACACTTGGCCCGTTGTTGCCGGACCCGGCCCAAAGCAGCTGCCTTTGGCTAACATTTTAAACCGCAAAGTCTGCCAAATTGCCGCATCTCTGGCTGTCTCCGTTGATGCCGCACCAAATTGAAATGTTCTCCGAAATTATTTTATGAAATTTACAATTGTTTACATAAGATGCCGTGAATAAAGCCATAAGTGGATCAGCTGTTAAGAGTCTGTATAATCATTGTAAATGATTAATAATTATAATGCATTTATTTTAATTTGGCATGCAATGCTGGTAGTTTAGGCAGCAAGCAACAGATCGATTTTAAGTTACAAATATATATGTATTTCAAGTTTATTGCACTTTTAAATATATGTCAATGTATCTACGATTGTTTATTGTCGGTTATTGTTGTAATTGTATACAATTAAATGTAGTTTAGAATTATTTCATAACTTTGACATTATTTACTTTTCCATAACTGTTAAATGCTGACCATGACTATTCAGTCAAATCTATATAGTATATTTTAAACCGTATTTAAGATATATTTAACTGTTCCTCAACCACTTCCGTGTCTTTTGACACAGACATGTGGCATAGAAAATTGCATGTAATCTGGAAATGCGTATGCGAAATCCAATTGGTATAGTTCTAAGCATTGGGCAACGTTTAGAATCGAAGAGGTCAACAGAAATGGCAGACGAGCAAAAGCGAATACGACTAGTATGTTTGGGAGAAGAGGGGGGTTTGGGGAGGGGCGGGGTGGTCATTGGTGTGGGTTCGGGCTCGGGCTCGGGCGGGCGTGGATTCACGGACGTGCTCGGCGCAGAGCCAACGAACAATGTGCAAGTGAAGCCCCATAAATATTGTTTAATCGATGTTTGCTCTACGTTTTATTGCATTTATGGCGTTTTTAATGAGTGCGCCTCTTCGCTCGTTGGCCACACCGTGGGGAGGGGTAGGGGCGTGCGTATAGTGCAACATTTTAATTTTATGCCCCGTATGGCGTACGGTTATGGCTGCCCGAGCGGCCAAAGGGGGCAACTTGTAAGCCGCTAACGAAAGCGGTCGCCAACAGAGGGGGGGGGGGGGGCAGCAGGGCGGCCAGCGGTAAATGCGGTCGCTGTCGCTGCCGCCAATAGGATTACAACGTTTTTGCCAGTGACTTTGAGTCGACGCGACGTCGCGACGCTCCAGTTGCCATTGCCGTTGCCGATGGGCCTAACCAAATGGGTTCCAGGCGCAACACAAATACACTCACAAAAAAAAGGTATTACTGTATATATTTTAGACAGAATAAATATATATACAATAATATTAATTTTGTATTTATAAGAATTAAATTGTTTTTTAAAATATTAGTTTATTAAAGAAAAATCTCAATGTTGTTATAAAAAATATAAAACTGGCATTTGGCTTATTAGTTTTTTAGTTGAAAACCAAATTAATTAAAATATTAATTATTAATTGAATACTATTAGAATTGAGGAGAAATCGATACGCAAAAGTTTCAGATTGGTGGCTGACTGCTATCAGTTTTTTCCGAGTGTAGTTGCCGAAGGAAGATACGTCGATATGCCGCGACGTATCCGTGTCTGCAATATTGACATTCATCAGCAATTAATTTTGTGCGCCTCGGCAACAATGTAAAGCTGCTGTCGGAGTCCAGAGGCAGAGATTGTGTTGCCAATTGGCTCGTAAAAAGCAGATTATGCTCGCCGTTGCCTCTTGTTGGATGTTGGCAAATGTTGCAGCTATTGGCCAACTTAATCTTATCGCTTTAACGGTGATTTAGCACGTCCACAGCATGGACGCCTCCGCCGGGGGCTCTTCAATCCCATCGACCATTAAAGTATCTCATCAAGTTTTATCGACCATTAAAATGAGATCCGTATTTAATTAACCAGCCCCAAAATGTGAGCATGAATTGGCCTCGCCAGTTCCAATACCAAATCCTGTCATCCTGTGAGCGGTAAGCAGTGCTCCTAGTTAGTTTGTTGCTGATTATGGTTATATGGCCGTTGCTTATGGCCCAAAACATTGCGCTTTTGGCCATGTTTGCAGCTCCATTTGTGCTCGGGCTTGCCAAATTGCTTAACCTTAACAAGCCGGTCGGTCGGTCGGTCGGTCGGTCGGTCGGTCGGTCGGTCGGTCGGTCGGTCGTCTTGGACCATCTGACAGGGTGTTGAGTGGCAGATTACATGCATTAGGCTGCCACTACGCAGCACCCCTCACCCTCACCCTCCCCCTCTACACCCCTCACTCCTTAACTCCTGCAGCCGTTGCACATTTATCGCGCCTTGACAAATTTACGGCTTGTAATTGCAGTCAGCTTGAAAATGAAACCCCAACGAAAAATCCACAACTTCATAAAAACACACAGCACACAGCAGGGCACAGGCTGGATCTGGCCAATTGTCTTGGCCTCGTTCGCCTGTCTTTCTGGGCCCGCTTATCGCCAGTCGGTTTTCCGCGCGCGCTAACCAGCAATTTGCGACTTTGGTTTCCTGCAACAGGCCCTCATCGATCTGGCTCAATTCGTCTCTGTTTACTGTATGTTTCAATTTTTCAGTAGGCTTGATGCTCACACGGCGCCTTTCACTGCGAAATGCCAATCGCGCTGCCTGGATTGTTATATGCCAGCGGAAGTATCTGATCAGCTCCCCTCACTTCACCCGCTCTCTGTATGCCATTATTTATTTGTAAGTATAGCCAAGCAGCTGGCCAAGAGCAGCCACGTCACGCCAGCGCCAGCACACACCACCCCCCCTGACTGACTGACTGTCTGTCTGTGCTGCGACTGGCCAGTAACAGTTAACAGTAGCCAGAGTAACACACCCACACCCACACCCACATCCGCACCCGCACCCGCACACACCCTCATTTCAGGGATGCGGGTGCGACTGCGACTGCGGCCATTTGAATGCGTCAGCCATATTGCCTTTGTCCACGAGTCCACCCTAAGTGGTCACTCCACAACTGGAGCTGCATTCAATACATCATTCTTCCACATAATTCAAAGATAAGGGACAAATTCCTCAAAATTCGGCATTTCACACTAATTTTAATACTTTTTATCCATAACATATATTTTGTATTTAAATATAAGTAAGAGGCATCAAGGAATAAAAAATATATGTTTTCTTTTGAGTTAATTTTATTCAATAAGTATAATCAATATAGATTATAAGGCATGATCAAAAAGCCATTCTAGCAAAGTCTTGAAAGTTTTTAGAAAGTTAATCAACAAAGAGTGCAGTTTGTAAATGTAAAGAGTCCATAATCCTAGGATAACTGTACATATAGCAAGTATTTTTATAAGTACAGCTGAACATTGAGAAACACTGCACATCCTGATGAGATGGTATCTTTAGCTGTCTATGCTCTAGTGCTGGCATAAAAAATGAATGCGACATGATCCACAAAAAACCGAAAATGAATTATGAATTACACTTTAAAAGTTGGTGTTGTTTGTGTGTACATCTAGGGCGCTATCTCCGACTGGGAGCTGATTGATGGTTGTGCACCTACGCAGCAATGCCGAAAAGGCAGCAAAGTGAGCGTAGGAAATTAAATGGTATTATTAAAAGGTAACAAGCTAAACGCCTTTTAAAAATGCGATGGACACCAGGTAACTGGCAACTGGTTAAAAAAGAGCTGCAAACTAAGAAAAAACTGAACCCGACCGCGTTATTTATGCATTAGCAGCAAGCCATTGCACCTGCCAAAACGGAGGCGACGAACCCCAATTCTCATCCCCATCTCCAAAAGAGTGACTGACTGACTGACTGACTGACTGACTGGCAGGAACAGAAGCCCTTTGCTGCACTACTGTAGATTTAAATAAATTCCAAATTAAGAAAAACTCAAACAAAAGGGTTCTCAAAGCGTTTTCCACATGCTCACACTCACACTCACGCTCTCCCGATCCCGATCCAGATCCAGACCCCATCATCAATTCATCAAAACATGCAAGGGGTGAAGAGGACGGCAGCAGGACCTGCTGATTAAAACAAAAAGGACGATAAGCAGCGGAAAAAATTAGAGCAATGTGTATAAGGTCAATATGGCATAAATTTCCGATGCGCAACTAAACAACAACAACAAAAAAATGAAAGAAACCATCAAGTTGTGTTTTTGATAATGACGCAACATTTGAGGTTTTTTTGTGTGCTGTGTCTTTTTGTAGCCGGCGGAAATGCCGCGACAGACAGGTGAGTTTTAGACTTGTGCTGCATGCGTATCCCGATCCTGATCCTGCGCGTGTTCAGCACATGCTGCGCAGCTCTGCCCATGGAAATTAGGCCCCCGGCTCTACAATAGCGGCTGCAATCGCGTGCACCCAGCTCAGCTTCCCGAGGTGTGTGTGTGTGTGTGTGTGTGTGTGTGTGACATGAGCAGCCGCCACCTAACTAACACTAACTAACGTGTGGCCGTTAGTTAGCCTCGCATCCAAAGAGCATCCGAGCTGTGCTCTAATAACCTAGCTAGCTATCCAAGTCACCGGCCTTGCATGACGACTCATCACCTGCCTGTCGGATGAAGCAATCGACCTTTGTGGCTGCCAACTTCGACGACGTCTGCGCTCTGAAGATTATACATATATACATATATAAATATATACTTTTTGAGTTGTGCGTCGCGTGATTTAAGCATTTGTTTCCTGATACACTTTAATTACGGGTTGCTCTGCCCGGCGCTTTGTAATTGCAGCATCTGTGGACTAAGAGACGAGGACGTGGCTGGGGATCGGCAGCGGTATCGGTATCGGTATCGGGCACTCTGTATCGAAATTGAATTCAATGAACTGCAAAATCATCTGGCTGATGAGTTTCCCCATTTCGAAAGTTGTACAATTGTTTATTTAGTTGAGCTTTTAATGCCCTGTCGTGATCAAAATGAGTAATAAGCAAGAACAACTCTCTTTGCAGCATCGGCGACTCAGTTCTGTCTTTTAGATACATTTATTCAACAAACGATTGCATACGATATAGGCTTTGAACCTTCGATCGTCTTTACAAAAGCTTTCTGATATTGTGCTACTCTTTGAACTTGTAAGAGGGGTATCATGAAGTTGTGCCACACAGCCATAAGGAAGCATCTCGGACCCCATAAAGTATATATATTCTTGATCACTATCAATAGTCGAGTCGACATAGCAATGTCCGTGTGTGTGTGTATGAGTACAGATAAATAATAATGAATGAATGTAAGTCCTGGGTTGAGGGTATATCCTAGTCGGGCACTGTCAGAGTAGATTCAAAATTCCTGCAGTTCTTTGAATATGTACTTTATTTTATTTCTTGTTAGTTAGGTACATATTTATTTACCACGCATTTATTAGCCTGTTTAAGCTGTTAATTCGTCACGTCTCCCAGTGTAAATGATAAATGCCTGTCAATTTATGGCGGATCGTCGGTCTACCGGCTGGGATACTTTGGGAGGGGAGCGGGACAAAGGTAGTCAGAGTCGCGCGACCCATCGGTAATCAACGTCAATCGGTTAGTTAACACATACACTTGTCTATGTCAGCATCTGTGTGTGTGTGTGTGTGTGTATCTGTGTGTGTGCATACTATATGCATATGTGTCACGTAGCTCATAAGCAGCGGCATTATGAAGATTGATATGAGGCCTAATCACGTGGTAACATAAATGAATTGTCATTATATTACACTAACACAAACACACTCTCTCTCTCTTTCACTCACACACACACACACACACACACACACACACATGTGTGTGTTTCGTCTAGGCGACAAGTGCGGCAAACACTTTAAAGCGACTAATTCCATTTTCAGGCACCCAGCGGGCTATCCTTCGTTTTGTCTTTCTTTTTATCAGCTCTGGCGGAAATCTCTTGCTACACCTTGCTTAACCCACACACACACAGAGACACACGGATACTGCCGGCTTGTCCTTTGTGCCCGCTGCTACCTCAATACAAAACATCGATCGCTTTTTGATGATGATTTTTGATTAAGTGGCTGCGATTTGTCAAAATATTTCACGCTTGCTGAGCTGCAGTTCAGGAGTAGAGTGAACTGAACTGAAGTGAAGTTGTAGTGGAGTGGAGTGGGTAGGAGATGTGCACGTGAGCGAGGGGTGGGGTGTTGGTGGTGCTGGTGCTGGTGCTGCAGGCACAGTAATCAGTACTCAGTACTCGATGTCATCGTCCCATCAGCGTTGGCGTTGTCAGCTTGACTTGTCCGACCGTCACGGCAGCCGGGAGGATGACGATGGAGGAGGTGGAGGGGGAGAGTGACAATCGCAGGGCACTCGGCTACCTGCAACTGTGCGACTCCCAGCCTCAAGACATCGGATTGGGATTGGGATGTGAGAGACTGCGACAGCGACTGCGACTGCGCAGATCTAAGCCACAGCTTGCAACTTGTATTTTAGCTTCTGTCTCCGCCGCTGTGAGTTGTGACATTAAAAAATGCGTTATGTTTCAATAAATGGCCGGCAAGACAATGTCGCAATAGTAAACAGTCAAGATAAAGATTTCTGTGAGCAGCATGTCAGAGTGACTAATTGACAGGAGAGGCAGCAGATACGCATTGGCGTATTCAACTGAATTATCAGTGATTTGTACAAGATACGTGTTTCACTTGCAGCTACAATGTGAATGGCATTGAGATTAGGAATTCGAATTGTGAATTGTGAATTGTGATTGCAGTTAGGGTTGGGGTTGTTCGATGCCCGATGCCCGATGCCCTCAGCTGGCAGCTAATTGATGTGCAATAATAAATCTGGTTAAACTTTTCAATGCGCGTATAAATATATAGCTGGAAAACCATCGAAACTTGTTTGGCTGGCTGTTTAGGCCAAGTTGCAGAGAGTGCCGGTGAGACAAGGCAATCCAATTACGAGGCGTCTCTAAGTGTACCTAAACTAACCAGCTACACTGTTCAAAATTAGAATCTTCCTTTTATTTGTCTTTATTTTATCAACTTTAAGGATGTATTAAAAGTAACAATTCAATTGTTTTAAATTCCAATTTCGTTTTAAAATGAACTTAATTTTTAGTATTGTTATATAAGCAGTAGAAATTGTTTACTGTGCAGCGAAGGGAGCGCCAGTTGACACATGCGAGCAACTGGAACGTTCCTCGTCCTTGCCCCGCCAGCCGCGCCCAGCTCCACTTGCAACTATCTGCTGCCATAAAAGTAGCAACAGCAACGTGGATAACAGCGGCGTTTGTGTCGGGGTTGGGGCTGCTGGCTGAGGCAGGGAGGGGATGGTAGAGAGAGAGAGCCTTGCTGCGGCGACAAAGGCAGAACGGCAGAAGTGATGACCGGACAACAAACTACATTCAACAGATAAATACTGAATTTATGACTTAATTTAACTGCGAGCCAACGACAATTTTGATGATACCGAGCTGCAGCTGGGGGAGAAGGAGGAGGTGAGCAGCAGCAGCAGCGGGGCAGACAGCAAAGCAGGCGAACATGAGTGGGCAGTGGCAGTCACAGTGAGGCCGGGATCGGGATCGGAACCGGGATCGGCACCGTACATTAGCCAATCCTGGTCGCACATCGCTTCATTCACAGGCCGAGACAAACATAACTCAAGTTGAAAGTGATGGTGGCGCGGGGGAGCGAGGGGAGGCAGTGGCAGGGGCAGGCATGCATCTGTAAGTACTGGAGTTGAGGGTCTGTGTCCGTGTCTGTGTCTGTGCCCGGGTTTGGGTTTGGCCTGGTTTGCTTGATGTCTCTATTGGCGCATTGACTAAAATAAAAGAAGCTCAGCGCAATTTGCGTCACAGCCAGCAGCAAATAAAGCGCAGGGCAGATGTTTATCAGTGGGGCAGACTGTAGCTGCAGCTGTAGCTGTAGCTGTGTGTGTGTGTGTGTACTTTAGACTGCATTAATTTATCGCCGCACTATGCGCACAAATTGCAGCCGAAGGACATCAGGCGTTGCCCTCACCCTTACCCATACCCATGCCGATACCCTTACCCTTACCCGCAACAGAATCCTAGATGCGAAACACATGGCATCAAATCAGAGCAGCTCAGTGCACACAAAATCCATCTCAGCAGCTGGGGCAAGCAGGCAACAGACATCTGACGTGGGGCAGGAAGGAAGCGGCACTTGCACACAAAATGTGTTCTGCACCTCTGGCTGGACTTGCGTGTTTCGTGTTTTTTGTTTTTAGTTTAGGCTCTTAATGATATTACGCGTAGCTGCGTACAAAAGATTTTCAATTGCCGACCACGCATTCATCTCGACCTCAAAATTCAAACACAATCCTCAACTTTGTGACAGCAATTAACCGTCTCAGTCAAGCTAGGTTTTGCCTTTCTCTCTTTCAAGAAGATGGACAAAAACCAAATTATGTACACCTCCTACTGCACTGAAAAAAATGTCTTCAAAAAACTACTTGAACATTTTAAAGCGGTGGTAGAAATATGAAAAATTCGGTTTCACCTAAATTAGGTGTCAAATACTTGATTATATAAGATTTTTGTTTTAATACTCTGTAAACTTTATTTATAGATTTTTGTTGGATTCAATCCAAGCCTAGTTGTGTATGGCTTGGGTTCTAAAAATAATAATAAGATTTTTTAACTGCAATCATAAATTTAGTTAAATTAAGAACTTATTACTTAAGCCAACAAAAACTCATATCTTGACTTTTTATTCAGTATTTAAAACATAATTTTTTTCCTGTGTATGCGTGTGTAGATATCTAAGTATCTATGAGCAGCTTTGGAGTTTACAACCACACTAAATACGAGTCGGGGCGAAATGTAACGAAACGAGACGAGACGAGACGAGACGAGAGGGTTTCGTGACCCAAACAAATTATTAATTATTAATTGGGGAAAATATGGTATAATTGTGGCGGTCGCTTCTCTTTGGCTGACTGGCAGTGACCGAAAATTAAATGAAATTAGCCGACCAGGTAATTTCACTTTGCATGTGACGAATTCTCTAGTCGACTAGAGGAGAATTGTCTACCTCGACATAAAGAGGTGCGTGACCTGCTGCCCGGCAGGTCGCTGGTTACTGGTTACTGGTTACTGGTGGGTGAACCATTTGATTGCCTCAATGCCGACAGCTGGAATATATTTGCTTGGCAGCCGGAGGCAGTGTTGATCCTGCTGCAAGCTGCAGGCGATAATTGCAGCGCTAAACGCAATGACCAAAAATACGAGAAAAGTTAACACGTGAAACATGAAACATTTTTAAGCATTTCGCGCCACAAACAGATTTCCACCACCATCGACTTTAATTTGGATTTCAGTTGTCACATGTGAAGGCAAGGCAAGGCAGCGTCTCCAGAGTCCCGACTCCAGACTCCAGAGCAGGACATTCTGTCCCGACAGACAAATCAGCAGTTGAATGCATTTAACACTTCGCAGCGGTTAACAAGTTCAGCTTTGACCGTTGCTTTGGGTTCCCCATTCGCTTCGATAATTTTGATTTATGTGGGTAAATCATGAAGGGAACGCAAAGATTTACGACAGATCAGCCGCAGATTTATTACTTTTTGATAGCGCTCCAGAACAGACTGAAAAAAGGATTCGCGGCTGCTTCGCTGCTGATTCTGCGGCTGATATCCTCTATGGCTAAGGATTGGTTGCGATGAGCCAGCAGGTAAATGCGCTAATGCGTGCCGCCGCGTTTTTAAGTTGTTCTAATTTACCAGCGCCCTGTCCTGCAGCCAATTCCCATGCGGACTCCAAAAGGTGTCATCGACATCAGTGGCCGCCGCCTCTTGAACAAATCAACCAGTGAGTGGCCAACATTTTTGTCTTTAGCTGTGCCTGCAGCGCAGTTATGGCTGTCGGAAGTATTGGAAGGGCATTTTTAGGGACTTGGGAACTTCATGTGTTACATTTTTGACATGAAATCAGAAAAAAAGGAGTTTCACAACTCTGAATGTAGTATTAATTAAGATGACAAACCATGTCCAAAATGGCATCGGGATTGCAAATCGGATCAGTTTTGGCGAAGTTATGGCAATTTGAAGTCTGGGAAGGGCATTTTTGGGAACTTGGGAACGTCACATGTTGTCATGATTTTTGACATGAAATCTGAAATTTGGAAATTTCTCAACTTGAAATGTGGAACTACTAAGAAGGACAAACCATGATCAAAATGACCTCGGAATTGAAGATCGGATCAGTTTTGACAAAGTTATGGGAGTTTGAAGTCTGGGAAGGGTCTGTTTACGGAATTGGGAACGTACATGTTGTCATGATTTTTGACATGAAATCTGAAACTAGGAAATTTCTCAACTTTGAATGTAGAATTATTAAGGAGGACAAACAATGATCAAAATGACCTCGGACTTGAAGATCGGGTCAGTTTTGACAAAGTTATGGCAATTTGAAGTCTGGGAAGGGCATTTTTAGGGACTTGGGAACGTCACATGTTGTCATGATTTTTGACATGAAATCTGAAATTTGGAAATTTCTCAACTTGGAATGTAGAGTTACTAAGGAGGACAAACCATGATCAAAATGACCTCGGAATTGAAGATCGGATCAGTTTTGACAAAGTTATGGGAGTTTGAAGTCTGGGAAGGGTCTGTTTACGGAATTGGGAACGTACATGTTGTCATGATTTTTGACATGAAATCTGAAATTTGGAAATTTCTCAACTTGAAATGTAGAGTTACTAAGGAGGACAAACCATGATCAAAATGACCTCGGAATTGAAGATCGGATCAGTTTTGACAAAGTTATGGGAGTTTGAAGTCTGGGAAGGGTCTGTTTACGGAATTGGGAACGTACATGTTGTCATGATTTTTGACATGAAATCTGAAATTTGGAAATTTCTCAACTTGAAATGTAGAGTTACTAAGGAGGACAAACCATGATCAAAATGACCTCGGAATTGAAGATCGGATCAGTTTTGACAAAGTTATGGGAGTTTGAAGTCTGGGAAGGGTCTGTTTACGGAATTGGGAACGTACATGTTGTCATGATTTTTGACATGAAATCTGAAATTTGGAAATTTCTCAACTTGAAATGTAGAGTTACTGAGGAGGACAAACCATGATCAAAATGACCTCGGAATTGAAGATCGGATCAGTTTTGACAAAGTTATGGGAGTTTGAAGTCTGGGAAGGGTCTGTTTACGGAATTGGGAACGTATATGTTGTCATGATTTTTGACATGAAATCTGAAACAAGGAAATTTCTCAACATTCAATGTAGAATTATTAAGGAGGACAAACAATGATCAAAATGACCTCGGACTTGAAGATCGGGTCAGTTTTGACAAAGTTATGGCAATTTGAAGTCTGGGAAGGGCATTTTTAGGGACTTGGGAACGTCACATGTTGTCATGATTTTTGACATGAAATCTGAAATTTGGAAATTTCTCAACTTGGAATGTAGAGTTACTAAGGAGGACAAACCATGATCAAAATGACCTCGGAATTGAAGATCAGGTCAGTTTTGACAAAGTTATGGGAGTTTGAAGTCTGGGAAGGGCATTTTTACGGAATTGGGAACGTTACATGTTGTCATGATTTTTGACATGAAATCTGAAATTTGGAAATTTCTCAACTTGAAATGTGGAACTACTAAGAAGGACAAACCATGATCAAAATGACCTCGGAATTGAAGATCGGATCAGTTTTGACAAAGTTATGGGAGTTTGAAGTCTGGGAAGGGTCTGTTTACGGAATTGGGAACGTACATGTTGTCATGATTTTTGACATGAAATCTGAAACTAGGAAATTTCTCAACTTTGAATGTAGAATTATTAAGGAGGACAAACAATGATCAAAATGACCTCGGACTTGAAGATCGGGTCAGTTTTGACAAAGTTATGGCAATTTGAAGTCTGGGAAGGGCATTTTTAGGGACTTGGGAACGTCACATGTTGTCATGATTTTTGACATGAAATCTGAAATTTGGAAATTTCTCAACTTGGAATGTAGAGTTACTAAGGAGGACAAACCATGATCAAAATGACCTCGGAATTGAAGATCGGGTCAGTTTTGACAAAGTTATGGGAGTTTGAAGTCTGGGAAGGGCATTTTTACGGAATTGGGAACGTTACATGTTGTCATGATTTTTGACATGAAATCTGAAATTTGGAAATTTCTCAACTTGGAATGTAGAGTTACTAAGGAGGACAAACCATGATCAAAATGACCTCGGAATTGAAGATCGGATCAGTTTTGACAAAGTTATGGGATTTTGAAGTCTGGGAAGGGTCTGTTTACGGAATTGAGAACGTACATGTTGTCATGATTTTTGACATGAAATCTGAAATCCGGAAATTTCTCAACTTTGAATGTAGAATTATTAAGGAGGAAAAACAATGATCAAAATGACCTCGGACTTGAAGATCGGGTCAGTTTTGACAAAGTTATGGGAGTTTGAAGTCTGGGAAGGGCATTTTTACGGAATTGGGAACGTTACATGTTGTCATGATTTTTGACATGAAATCTGAAATTTGGAAATTTCTCAACTTGAAATGTGGAACTACTAAGAAGGACAAACCATGATCAAAATGACCTCGGAATTGAAGATCGGATCAGTTTTGACAAAGTTATGGGAGTTTGAAGTCTGGGAAGGGTCTGTTTACGGAATTGGGAACGTACATGTTGTCATGATTTTTGACATGAAATCTGAAATTTGGAAATTTCTCAACTTGGAATGTAGAGTTACTAAGGAGGACAAACCATGATCAAAATGACCTCGGAATTGAAGATCGGATCAGTTTTGACAAAGTTATGGGATTTTGAAGTCTGGGAAGGGTCTGTTTACGGAATTGGGAACGTACATGTTGTCATGATTTTTGACATGAAATCTGAAATCCGGAAATTTCTCAACTTTGAATGTAGAATTATTAAGGAGGAAAAACAATGATCAAAATGACCTCGGACTTGAAGATCGGGTCAGTTTTGACAAAGTTATGGGAGTTTGAAGTCTGGGAAGGGCATTTTTACGGAATTGGGAACGTTACATGTTGTCATGATTTTTGACATGAAATCTGAAATTTGGAAATTTCTCAACTTGAAATGTGGAACTACTAAGAAGGACAAACCATGATCAAAATGACCTCGGAATTGAAGATCGGATCAGTTTTGACAAAGTTATGGGAGTTTGAAGTCTGGGAAGGGTCTGTTTACGGAATTGGGAACGTACATGTTGTCATGATTTTTGACATGAAATCTGAAATCCGGAAATTTCTCAACTTTGAATGTAGAATTATTAAGGAGGACAAACAATGATCAAAATGACCTCGGACTTGAAGATCGGGTCAGTTTTGACAAAGTTATGGGAGTTTGAAGTCTGGGAAGGGCATTTTTACGGAATTGGGAACGTACATGTTGTCATGATATTTGACATGAAATCTGAAACTAGGAAATTTCTCAACTTGAAATGTGGAACTACTAGAAGGACAAACCATGATCAAAATGACCTCGGAATTGAAGATCGGATCAGTTTTGACAAAGTTATGGCAATTTGAAGTCTGGGAAGGGCATTTTTAGGGACTTGGGAACGTCACATGTTGTCATGATTTTTGACATGAAATCTGAAATTTGGAAATTTCTCAACTTGGAATGTAGAGTTACTAAGGAGGACAAACCATGATCAAAATGACCTCGGAATTGAAGATCGGGTCAGTTTTGACAAAGTTATGGGAGTTTGAAGTCTGGGAAGGGCATTTTTACGGAATTGGGAACGTTACATGTTGTCATGATTTTTGACATGAAATCTGAAATTTGGAAATTTCTCAACTTGAAATGTGGAACTACTAAGAAGGACAAACCATGATCAAAATGACCTCGGAATTGAAGATCGGATCAGTTTTGACAAAGTTATGGGAGTTTGAAGTCTGGGAAGGGTCTGTTTACGGAATTGGGAACGTACATGTTGTCATGATTTTTGACATGAAATCTGAAATCCGGAAATTTCTCAACTTTGAATGTAGAATTATTAAGGAGGACAAACAATGATCAAAATGACCTCGGACTTGAAGATCGGATCAGTTTTGACAAAGTTATGGGAGTTTGAAGTCTGGGAAGGGTCTGTTTACGGAATTGGGAACGTACATGTTGTCATGATTTTTGACATGAAATCTGAAATCCGGAAATTTCTCAACTTTGAATGTAGAATTATTAAGGAGGACAAACAATGACCAAAATGACCTCGGACTTGAAGATCGGGTCAGTTTTGACAAAGTTATGGGAGTTTGAAGTCTGGGAAGGGCATTTTTACGGAATTGGGAACGTACATGTTGTCATGATATTTGACATGAAATCTGAAACTAGGAAATTTCTCAACTTGAAATGTGGAACTACTAAGAAGGACAAACCATGATCAAAATGACCTCGGAATTGAAGATCGGATCAGTTTTGACAAAGTTATGGCAATTTGAAGTCTGGGAAGGGCATTTTTAGGGACTTGGGAACGTCACATGTTGTCATGATTTTTGACATGAAATCTGAAACTAGGAAATTTCTCAACTTTGAATGTAGAATTATTAAGGAGGACAAACAATGATCAAAATGACCTCAGACTTGAAGATCGGGTTAGTTTTGACAAAGTTATGGCAATTTGAAGTCTGGGAAGGGCATTTTTAGCGACTTGGGAACGTCACATGTTGTCATGATTTTTGACATGAAATCTGAAATTTGGAAATTTCTCAACTTGAAATGTAGAGTTACTAAGGAGGACAAACCATGATCAAAATGACCTCGGAATTGAAGATCGGATCAGTTTTGACAAAGTTATTGGAGTTTGAAGTCTGGGAAGGGTCTGTTTACGGAATTGGGAACGTACATGTTGTCATGATTTTTGACATGAAATCTGAAACTAGGAAATTTCTCAACTTTGAATGTAGAATTATTAAGGAGGACAAACAATGATCAAAATGACCTCAGACTTGAAGATCGGGTCAGTTTTGACAAAGTTATGGCAATTTGAAGTCTGGGAAGGGCATTTTTAGGGACTTGGGAACGTCACATGTTGTCATGATTTTTAACATGAAATCTGAAATTTGGAAATTTCTCAACTTGGAATGTAGAGTTACTAAGGAGGACAAACCATGATCAAAATGACCTCGGAATTGAAGATCAGGTCAGTTTTGACAAAGTTATGGGAGTTTGAAGTCTGGGAAGGGCATTTTTACGGAATTGGGAACGTTACATGTTGTCATGATTTTTGACATGAAATCTGAAATTTGGAAATTTCTCAACTTGGAATGTAGAGTTACTAAGGAGGACAAACCATGATCAAAATGACCTCGGAATTGAAGATCGGATCAGTTTTGACAAAGTTATGGGATTTTGAAGTCTGGGAAGGGTCTGTTTACGGAATTGGGAACGTACATGTTGTCATGATTTTTGACATGAAATCTGAAATCCGGAAATTTCTCAACTTTGAATGTAGAATTATTAAGGAGGACAAACAATGATCAAAATGACCTCGGACTTGAAGATCGGGTCAGTTTTGACAAAGTTATGGGAGTTTGAAGTCTGGGAAGGGCATTTTTACGGAATTGGGAACGTTACATGTTGTCATGATTTTTGACATGAAATCTGAAATTTGGAAATTTCTCAACTTGAAATGTGGAACTACTAAGAAGGACAAACCATGATCAAAATGACCTCGGAATTGAAGATCGGATCAGTTTTGACAAAGTTATGGGAGTTTGAAGTCTGGGAAGGGTCTGTTTACGGAATTGGGAACGTACATGTTGTCATGATTTTTGACATGAAATCTGAAATCCGGAAATTTCTCAACTTTGAATGTAGAATTATTAAGGAGGACAAACAATGATCAAAATGACCTCGGACTTGAAGATCGGGTCAGTTTTGACAAAGTTATGGCAATTTGAAGTCTGGGAAGGGCATTTTTAGGGACTTGGGAACGTCACATGTTGTCATGATTTTTGACATGAAATCTGAAATCCGGAAATTCCTCAACTTTGAATGTAGAATTATTAAGGAGGACAAACAATGATCAAAATGACCTCGGACTTGAAGATCGGGTCAGTTTTGACAAAGTTATGGCAATTTGAAGTCTGGGAAGGGCATTTTTAGGGACTTGGGAACGTCACATGTTTTCATGATTTTTGACATGAAATCTGAAATTTGGAAATTTCTCAACTTGAAATGTAGAGTTACTAAGGAGGACAAACCATGATCAAAATGACCTCGGAATTGAAGATCGGATCAGTTTTGACAAAGTTATTGGAGTTTGAAGTCTGGGAAGGGTCTGTTTACGGAATTGGGAACGTACATGTTGTCATGATTTTTGACATGAAATCTGAAACTAGGAAATTTCTCAACTTTGAATGTAGAATTATTAAGGAGGACAAACAATGATCAAAATGACCTCAGACTTGAAGATCGGGTCAGTTTTGACAAAGTTATGGCAATTTGAAGTCTGGGAAGGGCATTTTTAGGGACTTGGGAACGTCACATGTTGTCATGATTTTTGACATGAAATCTGAAATTTTGAAATTTCTCAACTTGAAATGTAGAGTTACTAAGGAGGACAAACCATGATCAAAATGACCTCGGAATTGAAGATCGGGTCAGTTTTGACAAAGTTATGGGAGTTTGAAGTCTGGGAAGGGCATTTTTACGGAATTGGGAACGCTACATGTTGTCATGATTTTTGACATGAAATCTGAAATTTGGAAATTTCTCAACTTGAAATGTGGAACTACTAAGAAGGACAAACCATGATCAAAATGACCTCGGAATTGAAGATCGGATCAGTTTTGACAAAGTTATGGGAGTTTGAAGTCTGGGAAGGGTCTGTTTACGGAATTGGGAATGTACATGTTGTCATGATTTTTGACATGAAATCTGAAATCCGGAAATTTCTCAACTTTGAATGTAGAATTATTAAGGAGGACAAACAATGATCAAAATGTCCTCGGACTTGAAGATCGGGTCAGTTTTGACAAAGTTATGGGAGTTTGAAGTCTGGGAAGGGCATTTTTACGGAATTGGGAACGTTACATGTTGTGACTGTCTCAACTTTAAATGTAGAATTATTAAAAATGAAAAGCCGTTTCCAAAATGGCCTCGGGATTAAAAATCGGACCAGTTTTAGCAAAGCTATGACATTTTGAAGTCGGGAAATATCATTTCAAGGGACTTGGCAGCTTTACATGTCGAAACGTTTTTCAAACTGTGAATATTTTTGACTAAAAATTACAGTGTTGAAAGTAAATGATTTTATCATCATTTTCGGAACGAAAAATTTTAAAAATTATTTTATTATTGAGGCCGTACATGGTCAAAGAGGCCTTGCTTTGAAAAATCGATACAGTTTTAACAAAGTTAATGAAGGTGAAAATATTTGAAAATAAATGTAAAAAATAAGTATTTAGGTGTATTCCGCATACAAATCGTTTTACCAATAGTCGAACAGCTTTTACTGTTCATACTCATTTAAGTATATAGTAAACCACGGAAAACTTAGATATGGCTTGAGTTGCGGTATTAAAAATAATTGCCCATAAATTGCTTATAAGTATGCTCTCGCAAGTATGTGAGTATAGAAACTTATTTCAATACTAAGTACGATGAAATCATTTTTTGTGTTACGCTCGGGAATCGCAATGGGAAAGTTTTGTGAACGTTGCTGCTACGTTGCCACCTGGCTGCGGCATGTTGCCAGCTGCGATTTACTGTGGCAGCAGCAGTGGCAAAAAGAGGCTACAAACGGTAGGCTGACTGGCGGCTGCAATCGTGATTCGTAGCTGGGCTTCGAGCGCAATTATAACGGTGCAGCAGTGGTAATTACCTGTGAATGGCATTTGCATAATAGCTAGCCAGCCAGCTAGTCAGTCAGGTAGGTGGGGAGTAAGGGCGGCAGCACAATGCAACCAAGGCGGGTGGCAGCCGGACGGCCGCGTTTCTGCAAGCCGGACAAAAAGCGAAAGAAGAAAAACCAATGCAATTACGTGCATATAGCTAACATCAGCTAACGCCAGCAACAACACCAGGCACCAACACCAACACCAGCACCAACACTCCAACACTATGCCAGTGCGCTGCCCACCAACCTAACACGCTTGATGGCACCACCAACAACAACAACCGCAGTAGCGTCGCTTGGTGTTGTTGCCACGCTCTGCCGGCTCTCGGCCGCCATTTTGCTGCGTTTTCCGTGACCGTCGTCGGCCTGCTCCTCCCCACTCCTCCGCCTCCGCCTCCTCCTGCCCCTACTCCTACTTCTGGCTACTGGTAACTTGTAACAATGTAACAAGTCGTTGTTGCTGCTGTTGTTGTTGGTGGTACGTGCAACCCCCTGTGGCCCTCCCACGCTATCGCTGGTCGACAACAATGTTAATCGGTCTTATGGTTTGCTCAAGATTCGGGTGACTAAAGACGTCTCTGCCGTCCATTTATATGCAAATTGCGCTATTTATCGCCATTTTGTTTTTCCATGTTCGCTTTTGTTTCTTCGCTTATTGCGCTTTTTGTGCAACTTCTAATTGCAAACCGCATTGGAGAAACGGGGCTGGAAATGAAAGCGTAGTTGTACTTACATTTCGTGCTGCCAGCTGGGAACTGAACTGCTGCCAAAGATGGGGCTCCTCTACTTGTTGTTGCTGTTGTTGTGGTTGGAGCGGGTGCTGCTGGCAGTTGCTGCATTTAATTAACCTTATAACGGTTCGCTAACTAAAAGTGCCTTTCGATCGTTTGAATTTGAATTTGTGAATTATACGTTGCGGTCACTGGACAACGCGGCTCCAGCGTCGTCCATTTGAATGTGAATGCAAATGTGCAAATTTTCCATATATATATATACATATGTACATACATATGTATACAGTAATCACTTGGAAATTAGTACGCTTTTAGTCCTATTTTTGATAGAATTCTATTTTGCAAGTATTATAAAACTAATAAGTTTTAAATGTTTAACTGCAACATAAAATATAAAAAACTGAATGACAGTGAAATAAAAATAAAATAAAAAATACTTATTGAAATTTTAATAGTTTTACAATTTAGTAATTTTAAATTAAGTGATTTTTATTTGTTGCTTGTAATCAATACTAATCAATGACCTTTAGATTCAAGGCGTCTTTTTGAACAATTCCTATTTCTGTATACCTTCTATCTGGACTAACTTATGTATACATATATGTATATAGGAAAAGTTGATATAAATGCCGATCAGGTAATCACAATTCAGCGAAACTCAAGTTTTACTTTGAGCAATTGGAAAATTGGCCATCGCTGCTGCTGTGTTCGTGACAGGACGGGACGGCGCTCCTGTTGCCTTGCCTTGCCTTGCCTTGCCACAGTAGAGCCCCGCTACTGCAAATCACCCGCTCAGCAGCCGTCGAACAGTCAACATGTTTTTGAGTTCCAACTCGATGGGTGCCGGGTGCAGGAGCGCCTTTTGTTATCGAATGCAAAACTATTTAGCCATTGCATGTTGTTAATAATTTTAAAATCAGATTTCCGCAAGTTTGACGCAAACACGAAGGTAGCCATAGCTGCAGGAGTTTTTTTTGTTGTTTTTTGGATTTTTTTTGTTGTCCATGACGTGTCCGTGTCTTGATTGCGGTTGATGCAATGCGCCCTTAAGAGCAGCAGCAGCGACGCCAACTGCGACGGCGACTGCGACGTCGACTGCGAGTAAAACTGGGGCCCTGACAATTGTTGCGCAATTACACAGAAGACCTATGGGCACGCAACTTTTGGACGGTTTTGCGGCTACCAAAGAACATCTACCGAATGCGACTCTGATTCCAAGTTGAAGTCCAAGCGAACAAAACCAACTCTTAAACTCGGATCACGCCTCAGAAAACTGCTGCTGCTGTTGATGTTGATGTTGCTGCTGCTGCTGCTGCTGCTGATGTTGCTGCTGTTGTTGCTGTTGATGTTGCTGCTGTCCTCAGCTTTGGGTTCGTCCTCAATCACGCCATGCACATGAACTACTTTAGTCCGTCTCCGACTCCGTCTCCTTCTCTGTCTCCTTCTGTGTCTCCAACGTCAGCGTCGTTGTTGTTGTTGTTGCTGTTGTTGCTGTTGCTGCAAAATCAATGTTGACGCAAATACGTGTATGTAGAATCATTTTACCGACAGTTCGGACTTATTTCTTTCGCTACCGAATTTAATTGGATTTTCTCCCTGACTTAAGGGCTTTAACTGCTTTGGTATGTGGAAATCATTTCTGCCCCAGACACGCAATGTGCCTGGCCCCGCAGTTCAGTTCAACTGCAGCATTTGCTTGTCGCAGGAGCACAGCATTAAGAACTCCCCCCGACTCCCTTCATCCACCCGTTGCGTTGTTAAGTAAAAACTCACTTAATTTCGCGACGGCGAGGAGTTAATCATTACATTTCGCCAGTCGCCGCCAGCCAATGGAGGTCATTTGATGCAGTGCGTGTAGTGTGATGAAGATGAATCCATGAGTCCATGAATCCAAGAATCCACTACAGCACCTATTTCATCTTCCTGTTTTATTCCTAAAAATAAACTAGACTATAAGACATATACTTCGGTATCTTTAGAGAAAGGATCTTGGGATTGATTGCCATTTAGACTACAAAATAAAATAGATATCATAAAAATTAGAGATTACAACTTAACTGTAACTTATACATATATATTCGCCCAGTTTTCCTAACTCGTACTTAAATTTCCATTTGCCTTCAAAAGAAAATACGAAAAATCGATTAGTTCATATTCAACCCAGGCGCTTTAGTCACCTATTCCAAAACCGAGTTCGGCTGCCACACAAAAAGCGGAACTTTATAATTCTGAACAGGCGCTAAGCACTTCCTCAGATGGCGGCCAATGTTGGGCGGCGAAAAACGAGAAGCCCGAACTCATTTCCGCTGGCTGTGGGCCAAAGAACTTTGGCCAGTTTCCGCTTAAAGAGCTAGAGTGACATCTGTGGCATTATAGCTGACTATGCTAAATTCTGTACTGCCTACATTTAAAACTCTGCCATTAACAATTTGTAATTGCTTTTGTACATTTTTCTTAATCAGTAAATGAAGAAAAAACTGTTCGTCAGCGGCGGCAAAAATAGGCATTTTTACGGTTCACAGAGTTTTGTGCCCATTGTGTTATTGCCCAGAAGACGGGCGACTATGAATACTGATTCGTATAGACTCGAACCGTGAGCCGCCCCTTGCAACCCCTTTGGAGGCAAACACCCGCAATCGCAATCAGCATATGCATATGCCTACATATGGGTAAACATCACCGCGCCGCTAACCGTGGCAACAAAAAGTCCGCAACGGGGCACTTCTTGTCTATGTCTATGCCTGAAACATGGGCCTGGGCCTGGGCCCGGGACGAACGGACAGACAGACAGAGAGCGGACGGACTGACAGACGGACGGATGGACGGATGGACGGATGGACGGACGGCAAACAAACAAAAACAGGAAGCGTGGCTACCACAAATATGCGCAGTCTGCGCAGGAGAGGGCTTTGACTTTGGGGTTTGGCCCCGGGGCTCTTGAGTCTCGAAGTTTCGGGCATTGGGCATTGGCTGCCACTAGCATGTAGACACTAGATGGCTATCAGACTTGGCTATACATATATGGAGAAATATATGTAGTGAAATAATGTTAAAATAATGGCGGCGGCTGGCTGTCAGGCGGCCATAATTAACTCACCCCCTCCCCAACCCACCCCAAACCAACAGAAACAAGTAAGAGTGCTCTAGTCGAGAGTGCCCGACTAGGATATACCCTGATCCAAGTTCTGACGTTCATTCAAGTTATTTATCTGCATTCATACATAGAAACACACACACACATATACAAACACAAGCTGCTTGCTACGCGTGTCATCAATTGCTTTGCTTCTTCTTCCTTTGGCACCAAACTATGTTACATTGAATCGTTAATAACTTCTGAGTTTATTGTCCGATCGTAATGAAATTTGTAGGACACAAAGATGGCTCATAAATGTGAGACTATGTAAAATCCGAAGGTCATACCTCTTAAAATACGTATTTTTCGATTTCTTGGAGATCGGGGAGGGGTATCCAAAAAGTGAAATGCATTTAACCTCTGTGTGCTATTAGAGAGTATATGTACCAAATTTGGTGACTCTACGTCTTATAACTTTTAAGCTATACCTTAAAAACACTGTTTTGGAAACTTAATTTATCGATAACTTTTGAAAGGATTGAGATATTGAAAAAAAATGATAAGTTTGTTTAGAGCCGGCAGTACAGTAACTTAAACCTGAATATAAAGTTTCTAGCACTTATAACTTTCAAGTTATGCCCGAAAAACACTTGTCTGAAATCGATATTTATCGATAACTTTTGAACGGGATGAGATATCGAAAAAAAATGATAAACTGGTCTTGTCCCGGCACCACGAGAACTTATATTTCAAATATGAAGTCTCTAGCTTTTGTAGTCTCTGAGAAACGTGCGTTCATACAGACGGACAGACGGACAGACGGACAGACGGACAGACGGACGGACAGACGGACAGGGCTAAATCGACTCGGCTATTGATAGTGATCAAGAATATATATACTTTATGGGGTCGGAGATGTTTCCTTATGCCTGTTACATACTTTTGCACAAAACCATAATACCCCTTTTTCCCATTTTTAATGGGATCAGGGTATAAAAAGGGCGCACGAAACGCAATTAGGCGCAAGCATAATTTGTTTGGCGTCGACGTCAACGTCGGCAGCGACGCCGGCAGCGAGACAATTGGCATGCAAATGGGGCATATACAGCAGAGCTGGACTTTGTGTGCCCATTAGATACAGTGATAAATGCTTAATTAGGCGCGTAATTAACGTAATCAATCATGCTGGACAAAAACAAAATGAAAATCAATCATCGACAAAGGGTTGGTCGGGGGGGCTGGGCAGGTTGCAAGGGGGGGCAGCGAGCGCCATTAGCCAATCTGCGGCAATCAACTGCAGTGCGAAATAAGCAGCAGCAATAATCATTTTTTATACTAACAAACACACACACACACACACACACACACATATAAACTGCTGTCTCAGTCGGAAGCGATTACATTCCAATTGAGTATCAACGCCGCTGCTGATTGGCTGCTGAGCGCATGCGGCCATTGCCTGCGTTAGAGTGAGATGTCTAGTGTGCGCACAGCGGCGGCAGCATTGGTGCGACTGACACGCCTCTGCCTGCGCTCACTCAAAATTGAGTGCAAACTCGAGCTTGGTGAGCGCGCAATTATGACGATTATGTAAGTTGAGCGACAGTGTGAAAATTGAGCAGCAGCAACAACAACAATAACAACAAATATACATAAAATAAAGACAATTTTTGTGCGCTCTCGCGAAAATTAAAAAACCTCGTCTAGTCTTTTATCTATAGAAATAAACAAACTATTAATGCGTGTGTTTTGTTTTTGTGGTGGCATTTTGCCGGTTAAAGTTTGCCTTTTAATTTGAATTATTGTTGCCTTGCGGTAGCAAATTATAGCCCATTAAAATTGATTATTTTTCATTATCCGCCAAGAGGCGGCTAGAGAGAGCTGCTCATCAGCAATCATGCCAGCTGTACAACTGTCGAACAGCAGAATGTCCCCCAATGTTCTCAAATATATATAATTTGATAGCTAAAAATTGCCATATTTAGCAGATAGCTTGATTGCAGTAATTGCGTTTGTGACAAAATGGCTATTTCGACGTGTGCTCTGCGACACTTTTGTTGCGTTCAAAGAGACGCCTACAACTTGCAACAATTGCTGCCAAAACAAATGCGGCACTTCCGCTGCAAAGGCACACAGATACAAGTATGTATGTATAAGTGTATATACATATGTATGTGCCTAGTTAAAAAGTGCCGCTGAGGCCTACACAAAGTCACGCACGCTCCATTTGGCATAATGAGAGAATGAGAGCTACTACCGCAGCCATTATTTCAAATAAAAAAAAAACAGTTACTCATACTCGGATTTGCTGTCCCTTTGACAATTCAAAAGCAAAGTCGAACGACCATTTTAGACTTCCACATACATACATACATACATATACATATATATATGCCAGTGCCTGGGCAAATAAATCAATTAGGCGCTTCGCTTTGCCCACTGTTCGTTTGACCTCCGCATAAGTGCGTCTCGCTCGCACTCAGCAGCAGGAGTGCAGGGTGGACCTGAACACAGTCACGATTTAAGCGCACTCACTCGCTCACTGTCGCGCTGTCTCTATCGCACAGCTGGGGTTGCTTTTTAAGCTTAATCGGTTACTGTTACTGGCTAGCCGCAGTCGCAAATTCCTAGCTTTTTGCCGGGACCTTACATTGATGTGGTAGCTAATGCTTTTTTTGTTGCTGTGAGCAGCAGTAGAAAGAGATAGAGGACGACAGGCAGCTGGCGACCATGAATTCGCTCATATATCATAATCAAAGTGTGCGATTAGCAGCAGCGACGGTTTGAGCTTCCGTTTTGGCCTTCGCTGCCATTTTGCCAGCTTTGCCCGCTTTGCTGTACATTTTAGGCCACAAAATGAGTAAGGAACTTGAACAAAGTCACACATACGCCCCGCATTACAAAACAAAATCACTCATCAATTAAAATGTGGCAGCAAACAACTAGCTGAAAACTTTTTTAAGCTGGCCACAAAAGCAGCCAGCGACTGCTGAGGTAGTCAATTAATTATTGAACTTTTACTACTGTTTGGAAAACAGAAACTCAACGAAGCGCTCAATTGTGCGACGGCATTCAACGACAGCTCACTCGCTCGCTCACACACAAACACACACACACACACACACACGCGGTACACATAGGAAACGAGTAAAACAAGCATTGCAAACACTGAAAGAAGAAGAAGAAGAAGCAGCAGCAGTAGCAGCATGAGTAGAAGAAGCAAAAACAGAAAACGGTAACAGACCAAAAGCTTGGATCAGCTGCGCTGCTCGCGGCAGAGAGACCAGGCAAAACGGGCAGCGGTGAGTTTCAGTTTCTGTCTCAGTCTCATTCTCAGTCTCAGTCGGCGTCAGCCAACAGCGTGAGTGAGTGCGCGTCGAACGGGAACGTTGCCCGTTCGCGTTTGTTGTTGTCTTGCTGCCTCTCGAGTGTGTCTCTTGCATGTGCCTGTGCCTGTGTCTGTGCCTGTGTATGTGTGTGAGTGTAAAAAGACGAGCTCAAAAGGCCGACGGTTAAATCCAAAAGCCGTTGTCAAATGTTAAAACAGCCCAATTAGCTAGACAAATCGCACGCGCTTTCAATTTATTTTTGTAAATTTATCGCTTTATTAAGAACTCTCATACTTATCGATAACTTATCGATTGTAACTTAAACATTAGCTTTGCTCGTGGCATGGCTACAACAGCGCCAACAGCAGCCCCAACAAGGACCTCCAACAAAAGCAGCACAGCGCTTGCTGCCGATTATTCAACTGCCACGCCCACCTGCACCACAGCAGTCACTGCATCAACAGCTCCAGTCATGCCCACTGTCGGCGTAGCTGCCGGCATGAACGTGGGCCTGGCAGCAGTGCCCATGCCGCCCCATCTGCCCCAGCTGCTGGGTGGCTTAGACAGCAGCGCGGCTAAAAGCATTGCAACCGGCAGCGGTGCACAGCCGACGGCAACTACAGGGCCGAGAAGTCTGACTGCCGTTTCACCCACACCACCCACAGGTGAGTCTTAGAGATTGACATTCCCCCAATACACACTAGGCTGTAAGTACGATCTGCTCTCCGCCCACTTCCACTGCCCTAGCTACACTCAGAAAAAAAGCAAACAACAAAATACTTCTTTGAAAAAAGTGAATTTTTTAAACATAGTAAAAATTCAAAACAAATTAAACCAACTTCTTTTAAAATTACAAAATTTTAAATTAAGTTTCTAAATAAATCAATGAAATTATATATTATTTTGTGTACCCAAATGAATACGGTTTTTACTTTGACTTATTAACTATAAACAATACTTGATCCAAAAATGATAACATTTAAATTCTAATTGTAGACAAACTTCTATGATTGCACATTTCACATTTCAATATACATTACAATTTTGTCATACACGACCCCAAAAATTAACTACAAAACGGAAGTATACGTTTTTTTGTCGAGTGCACAAACTGCTTCCCACTAAAGTTACCCAGTTGAGCACCTTGCGAGTCTAAACATTGCGCAGAACTTGAACAATTCCCTGAATTGTCAAGGATATAGGTAGGTAGGTAGGTTGTCGCCGAGACTGCCACAAAGCAAAAGCCAGCGAATATTGTATATGATGGTGGCTGGTGGCACTGGCCGCCAAAAAACCCAAAAGCCCCAGACTCGAAACTGAATTTGTGGCCAAGTCGCAGTTGCTGGCTGACGGGCCATTGGAAAAGCGCAATGATTTGGAAATTTCACAACAAGAGCAACACAACCACTGGTAAAATAAATATACAAAAAATAAAAGTGACTTGCAACGCAGAGCTGCCAACTGTTTTGGTCTTTCGCACATCAGTGGCAATTTGTTTTGCACAAGTATGGGTTGTCAAATAAAATTAGTTCATGTCGTCGGCCAAAGCGGCCATCGAGTTGGCCACGTCGAGATGCGACTACAACTGCCACTGGCCAAGCGGGGGGCGGAATGAGGGGGGGGGGGGGGGGTGAACAACTGTGGTTGCAGCGGGCGAGGAGACAACAGGCCAAAGCTTTGACTTGTCTCTAAAAGGTGTTGGAAGTTGCACAATAAATAAATAATTATAAAAAGAGCTCAGAGGACGGAAAACCAGCAAAAGGCACACACTCAACACAACACAAACACACACACACACTCGCACACATACTATCTCAGACATGGGTACATGGCACACATCGATGTTTAAGCACTGGGCAGAAACCATACTTAAGGGTTTCGGATTACTTGATGCGTGTATTCGCATTATTCTTAGAAAGCCGAGCGTATAAAAGGTGTGCACAATGATTTTCAAGTGTACCCCGTACGCCCCTTACCCATGGCCCCTATTTGCGTCCCCATCTATGTATGTACTTAGTTATGATGCTTATGCTACTTAAAGTCACCCGACATGGAGCTTTTTCCTAAGCATAAGTCACTTGACCGGAAATTAGTTGGAGCCAGCCAGCCCTTCTGCCTCTGTATCAATACGTCATCTGTCAAGCATTTCAGTATGATATAGTTTGGATTGATTCATTCCGAAGATACCCTGTAAACTATTCTTATATCGCTCATACGCCCTGTTGCCAGTACAGAAAATGGTTAGATTAACTTATCTGTATACAAATACGATAATCTATATATCAAAGTATCAGATAGAGATGCCTCTTGTCAGACAAGCCCCTTTTTGTGTCATTCATTAAACAACAGGGTATACAAATAATGCAGAACAAATAAGAATTCCCTCAGAACGAAAGTTTTTTTGACTTAAATATACCAAATCATCAATCAATTATAATAAAATAAACATTTTCAAAAATAAATAATCATTCGTGATACCCTGTACTTATACTTCCTATTGGATATCATGCAATAGCAATGTTATGTAACTCCTTTTAAGTTGGATTTGAAATACACTAGGAATGCTGTGTACGCATAAACAATTTAAAAAGTAATCCTATTAGCAAAATATGCTTTAATTAATCCCACTTGCTGGCAGCACTCTCTCTCTCTCGTTCTCTCTCTCTCTCTCTGGGTGAGCTAAATGTGCGAAGATCATAATATTACGCATTTAAAAAACCAGAAGCCCCTAGATGCAGACAACGAGTAATGTGCTGCTCGCGACAAACAAGATCAGCGAGCACTAACTGAGCACCAGGCGGGACAACAACTGAGCGAGACAGAGACAGAGACAGAGAGAGAGAGAGAGAGGGGGCTTAGCGAGGGCTGCTCAAGTAAAAAAAAACAGAAGAGAATAAAATAAAAACGCTGGCAAGTTTAATTTATATGCAGTGCTGGCAGCCGCGGCAAAAACTTTACCGGTAGCAATAAATCAAACTATCAATTGAATTCCGAGGCGATCATCACTTGTGCTTGTGGCACTGCCCAGGCGCATTCGCTCGGATCTCGATCTGGATCTCGACTGTGGCTCTGCACTTCGACTGTGGATGTGACTGTGGCTCTGGCTCTGGCGTCGCTTCTTGTTATAAGTTGTGCGCCAAGTCGTGCGATTTTAAGCCGATTTCTGCAATTGACTGAGGTGCGTCGAGGCAGCCGTAGCTGTCGCATTGCCGCTAAGATCGGCTACTAAATCATCGGCGTATCCAGCAAGTTGCAACTAGCGACGAGAGAGAGAGAGAGAGAGAGATGGGCTACTATTGCAACGCCGTTGACATCCGTGGCATAAGCGCAGGCCAGTGAGTAGTGCTCCATGTGCCTACTGCCTGGGCTTGGTCGTCAATTGTTTGGAGCGGGGCATAAATCAGGCATAACCATAACCATATAAATGCGACCACAGCAATTGCCGCAACATGCGGCTGCAACAAATTGCAGCATTTGTGTACGCATCACCTTTAATTAGCACAAAATGCGTGCGTACACTCGCCAAAAAATCGGACATAGAACTAGAAAATTGCATTAAAGCCAGCATTAATATTTAAAAATAATTTCTTAAAAAACTAAATTTAAATGGATTTTTATTTCTATTTATTAGAAATTAATTTCTAAATTTAAAAATGATAACTATGGCATTTTTGTTTAAGTGCATTTCTGATGAGATGAGATATCAAGTTGCAGCACATAGTTTCTCTGAGTGTAGTCGCAGTTCAGGGCGAGGTCAGAGCTGGGAGCTGGGAACTGCCCCGCTTGAAGAGCATACCAATGCATCCTGAACTGAAAACTAAAGCTGAAACTGACTAAAATGCCACACACAGCAGGATCGCAAAAACAAAAAAAAAAAAAATAGGTGTTAAAATGTGTGCAGTTCTCGCGATCAGATAAAATGTCAAAATGAACATAAAAGCTTCTACATCTGAGGAATTGCTAATCGCAGCCGGGGCAAAACGATCCTCATGCCACAAACCAAAACGATGCCAACAAATTGCCAGCGACGGCTCGAAGCAACGGAGACATCAGGAATTTCATAAATTCCAGCTCAAATTAGCAGCCGTACGGACTCTTTGGTAGTCACTCGTTCGCCTGTGGCTGCGGCTGTTGCGGGCAAGCCGACGTGTCGGTCCGAGGTAATGGACCACACCACGTCCACTTGACACGCCATTATGACCATAAACGTTGACACTTCCGCCAGCAACTGCAGCGCTCGTCACTTTTGGCCAATGTCTTCGTCGTGGACTGTGTCTGAGACTGCGACTAGGACTGGGTCTGGTTCTCTGTCTGCCACATTGACGTGTTCGATCACAAACAGACCGAAATTTGTCCAATCATCTGTTGGCCCCCGCGACCCCTGTTTGCCAATCTTTGCTACAAATTTCTTGGTGTTTGGCTGCCATGCGCGGAATTCTGGTAGCAGCTTCGTTTAAATTCCAATTGACATTTAATGATTGTTGCCCTACTCTTTCATATGCCCCATCTCACTCTCTCTCTCTCTCTCTCTCTCTCTCTCTGTCTCCTTGCAGCTCTTGCGCACAGCCACTGCCCGCCAACACCCTCGTCCCTCTTTGGCAGTGGAGCTCAGGGATCGGCAGCGGCGGCTACAAATCTCAGCGCTTTGGCTTCCCAGCATCGTCTGCTGGAGCTGTCACGCTTTGGACTGCGAGGATACGATTTGGCACAACATATGCTCTCCCATCAAGGAGCCGTATCCAAGCTGCTGGGTAAGTCTTGGGGGTCTGCGGCCTGCGGGTGGGTAGCAGATAAGCGGCTCAAGCCTGACCAATGTAATCATTGTGTTTTGGTTTGCTTGCATAACGCGCTCCAAATGCAATTGGCACCTGTGTCCCGCTGAATTAGGGGCTCAAGCGTCCGTAATCGATTTGTGTGGCTGCGACTTCCAGACAGTGGGTCACGTGTACACGACAAATCGATTGCACCTTACCATGCCCAATCTGCCCACCTGGCCAATAGCCAGCACAAGCACAGGCACAAGCCGCACACCTGTTGCCCGATTTCAGACAGCCAACTTTTTGCGCTCCAAATTGCAATTCTGAGCGCCTAGCGACAAAACCCCAACAAATTCCGAGGGGGCACTGAAGCGGGTGGCAAGCTGCCGCTCTTTGTTTCCAGCACGAGCAAAAGCTTTGGGGCATATAATTGTCGTCTGATATAAGCTGACTTTTGGAAAGAGAATAAACAGCATCTTTGGCATTATGATATTATAGTTTTAGTTTTAGCTATATTCTGTATAAGTTCTAAAAATATATATCTATATATATATATAAATCGATCTAGATGAAAAAGAATAATCAGTACTGAAATCGGATGAGGTTTTTAAGATTTAAAAGTACTAGATGCCTCTTCCAACTGCCACATACTTTAAATACTAAACTAGATTGCTAAAAGAAATATTTTTAATATACCCCGATTTTATAATAATATTTTGGACTACCTTGATCTCAAGTCGCGCTAATAAGTGCAGTTTATTGTTGAGCACGACTCAATCCGTTCACTATAACCATTCATTGAGCTATCTCTGAATCATAGTCACATATTATCTGATCTGTGCGCAGCCCGCTGGACAATAATTCATTCACAGTACTTAAATTGACGTGTGGAGAGCGGGGCGGGGCGGGGCGGGCGGGGAGCTGCTTTTGTCGCTAGTTCATTTAAACAGTGTAAATGTGTAAATAATTTCCGTTTTTCGCAACGTCAAATTTACATAAGCTCATACATTCATTAAATACGTACAGCAACCTATATACTACGAGTACGTATGCTACACTGAGAAAAATAAAACCATATATGTATATATAAGGTATATATATTCAGAAAATATTTTCAATTTTTAAACGAGAATTTTAAACTTTAAAGGTAAGTTTTGAACAGAGATCAGGATATGATATTGAATACGTATATTGCCAACTAAGTATTTTATATAAATAATACTTACTGAAAAGAGTCTGAATTTTACAAATAATTTTTATTTTCAATATAAATAATACTTATGGAAAAGAGTCTAAATTATAACAAAGAATTATTATTTTCAGTTAATTTTCTTTCACAATATTTGTAGTACATAATATCTGAGATCTTGGATTTTTCTCCAAGTGTAATAGCCGATCTCGCGCGCCTGTCACTCGCTTCCGACAAATTATCATCGGAGCTGCTCTGAGGCTGCCATTGTTGTTGTTGTTGTTGCTGTTGTTGTTGTTGATTTTGTATACAATTGTGTGGTTGCCAAATATTCAAATTAGCGCGCCATTGAATAGCAGAACGCGACTTCAATTGTCTAGTTAGTTAGTTAGTTAGTTGCTAGTTAGTTAGTTAGTTGGTTGACAGCAGGTAGCAGTTAAGCCTCCGGGCATTTGAGTTGTTCAAAACGCCCACACGGCCCACGGGTGCGGATACTGTCGCTGCCGTAACCGGGAGCAGTGATTGATAATGCGAAAATTATGCGATTAGCCCTGAAGGCAGCTGCATGCGTTGACTGCTGGGGTCGCTCACTAGGCCAGAGGTCAACTAGTGCTACAAAAATTATAATAATTTGTATTTTAACATAAATCTGAATCTGAATGTGAATTTCTTCTATTTATTTGCAGGCACACTGCGTCCGCCGGGTCTAATTGGGGGATCGAAGCCAAAGGTGGCCACGCCAACCGTTGTCTCCAAGATCGAGCAATATAAACGCGAGAATCCAACGATATTCGCGTGGGAAATACGAGAGAGACTGATTAGTGAAGGTGAGTGCGGAACAATGAGATCCACAGCCAGAACCAGATGGCACAAGGGAAGCAGGGATAAGGGATAAGGGATAAGGGATACAAGCAGCGACAGTTGAGCTAATTAAAATGAACTGATGGGAACCCCCAAAAGCCAAATTGCACAAAACCATTGACAAGCTCCAAGCTGCAGGCTCCCAAGCTTCCAAGCTCCAAAGCTGCAGAAACTGCAACGTCAGCAATCAATTGAATGCGTCTGGGCGGGCATACTTAGGGTTACGCGCCTCCAGCTTCTGCGCAGCTGACAGCATCAGCTTGATGTGTTTATGGTACTCTCGTAATACGAATTAGTCCATGGACCACAGCTCTGTGTCCCTGCCTCATTTAATGTTGTAAGAATTGTTTCGCTCTGTGGGAGATTTATCGATTGGCTAATTTATGAACATCCGCTGCCCGGGACTGCTCGATTGATATGTAAATGTGCTCACATTTGTGTCACTCACTGTGGGGATACCTCTGTAACCCGTCCTCCGTCCCCCCCCCTCCCGTTGCCCCACCAACCTGCTCCCAGTCAATCGAGCTGTGCGATGAATCGTCCGATTGCCATCGCTCACATGAGACATTCGAACACACACAAAGACCTTGCTCGAGAGTTGGAGTTGGAGTCGGAGTCGGAGTTGGAGTCTGAGTTGGAGTCTGAGTTTGAGTCTCTGTCTGAGCCTGGTCGAATGTAGATCACAATCGCAACTGGTCTGCTCATTACAGTCAATCTAATTTGCGTCAGCCGGGCTTTCGGGTTCATGAGCAGGTCACGACGCACTGTATCCGGCGCCAGTATCCGTCCGTCCAGCTTGAAATCTGTATCTCAGTTGATATGTATTCCATCGTATTCAACAGATACTTTTGCCTCTTATAATATACCTGATTAGCTTACCAGTTATGTTTAAATATGTATCTTATATTCAGGCTGATCTTTCATTTAACGAGATTTGTAATTGAATTCTCTATTTTGCCCACCTCAGGTGTCTGCACGAATGCCACCGCTCCGTCCGTGAGCAGCATCAATCGGATTCTGCGCAACCGGGCCGCGGAACGTGCCGCCGCGGAGTTTGCTCGAGCCGCCAGCTATGGCTATGCGCTGCATCCCACGCATCCACATCCGTACACGAGTTTTCCCACCTGGCCCGGACACCATCCGCTCTGGGGCGCAGTGCCCTTGCCCGCCAGCAGCTCGCTGCCCGGCAGCAGCAGCTACAACAGCGATGGCAGCTCCAATCCCAATACCAACAACAACAACAACAGCAGCAGTGTCTGCGGCGGCAGCAGCGCTGGCAGCGGACGTTTATCGCTGCCGGCGCTATCGCCGGAGTCGGGCAGCCGGGACAGCTGCCGCTCGCCGGATGTGGATGCCAATCGCTTGATCGGTGAGTGAGGATACGACTCTGAACTGATAGATATATAATATTTGTATATATTGCCAGATATCGAGGGTGAGGACAGCGATACGGAGGACAGTGATCAGCCCAAGTTTCGTCGCAATCGCACAACGTTCAGTACGGATCAGCTTGACGAGCTGGAGAAGGAGTTTGAGAAATCCCACTATCCCTGTGTTGGAACGCGCGAGAAGCTAGCATCGCGCACATCGCTCAGCGAGGCACGGGTGCAGGTCAGTTCCACATGCCGAGCTACAAATCCTGCCGAAAATTTTCCCCTTTTTTGCCTACTAACCACAAAAGCTGCTCCTCTTTTGTTTAATGACTAACAAATTGTCTCTCCATCGATTGATCAATTAGGTTTGGTTTTCCAACAGACGAGCGAAATGGCGACGCCATCAACGGGTCAATCAGCTGAAGCAGCGTGGCTCCACACCAACTTCCAGATCACCAACGCCGGCAGCTGCCACAGTGGGTGCACTGCAGCAACACCAGCAGCAGCAGCAACAGCTGGTGACTCTCCAATATGCTACCAGAGGCGAGAGCAGCAACATCACCAGCCGAAACCATATGGTCCCAAGCCAGCATCCCGCGCCCGTGCCAGTGCCAGTGGCAGTGGCAGTGCCAGTAACAACAACAGCAACAACGCCGCCTGCCTCAATCACAGCATCAGTTCCATTATCAATGGGCGGTGAGCAAAGCGCCTTTCGAGCGGCCATGCCCTCCGCCTCCGCCTCTGCTTCCGCCTCCGCCTCAGCGGCGGCCTTTGCGCTCAATTTTGCGAGGCAATATATCTGGCGACATATATCCGTGCCACAGAAAGACAACCAAAACGAGCTGGATGAGGAGGAGATCAATGTGGATGCGGAGACCAAAACGCAGTCGGAGGCTAATTGAAAATAATAAAAAAAACAGTGCAATCAACAATGCTGTATTTCCAGAGCTAGCTATAAAACCCATAACTAGAAAATATCTAAAAAAAAAAGAAGAAGAAGAAGATATATATATGATATATAAGATGTGCAAGTTTTGTGAATTTGTGAGTTTCCTATCGCTTTAAAACAAGAATTTAGTGCAATTTTTACTTAATTTATGCAGTTTCTAACTAAACACGTGCTGAGTACAAATAAAGATGGAATCTATATGCATATATATGTATAGCATGTATGTATGTATGTATGTATATAGTTTTGAAGACAATACACATAAAAGAGTTCGATAAATTCTCACGGGTTTCGTATAATTGGTCGGGAATTCAGCAGTGTTGACACCTTGCCGGAGGAGTGGCAACATGGTGGGAGGGGGGAAAGGTGAGGGAATCGGCAGCTCCTCGACGCGCATTCAAAAATAACTCAAGTGGACAAATCTGACAATTTTGTGGCTACCAAGACACACAGATACAAATACAACTACAAATACAGAGGCATCATCGGACTCAAGCTCAAGTGCCTGCCTGACTGAGCTCGAGTCTGCTTTTGGGTCTGGGTCTGGGCCTGGCCCTGGGTCTGGGTACGAGACTGCGACTGGGTCTCTGGATGATTAATGTGGCTTTAATTACATGCGCTGAGAAGTCGTCGACGTCAGCGTCCTCGTTGTCGTCGTCAATGTGTATGCTCGGATGGATCACTATAATTATATAGATGGCCGAATTAAATTTTAATTTAACGCCTGTCAAATCAGAAAACCACTTGTATAATCGTTCGCTTAAGCCACATCCACAGCCACAGCCAGAGCCAGAGCTCCCAAACAGTTATTCCCATTTACTGTCCGACTGGGCAAAAAAAAAAAGACACAAAATGAAAGAATCAATTGAACAGCAGCGCCAGCTGCTATTATTGATTGTAATGAGCCACCGAAGGCGTCAACTTCACCAACTCAGCGCAAAAAGAAAATAAACGAGAAGAAAAGAAAAGTAATGAAAAGAAAAGAAAAGAAAGAAGCCTTAACCCGATTGAATGAAAAACAATTAGAGCCATGAAATTTACATACCTGCGGCTTTTGATGAGTCGCTCAAAAACTCATTGTGCCACACCAAGTACAATATCATTTATATAGGGTATAGCTGGTGGCTGACCTGGCTTCAGTTTGCCAGCCATATAGTTGATGTGGCATGTGGCGCTACATAAATCCAACTGTTTGATCCACCAATCAAACTGAAGGCAGCCAAGAGATATGTATACTTATATGTACAGTAGTCGCTCGGAACTTGGAACTTACTGAAATTGGCATGGTTCCCAAATTGTAATCGGAATTTTTATTAAATCTAAAATGTTTATTTTTGAGATACATTTCATTTGTATTACGGTTATCTGCTGTTTTATAACACAGCATACAAATATTTATAGAAATTATTAAGTCTCTCTCAATATTAAACAAAAAGTTTGTCTGTGAGCATAAACAAATTCAATAAAATAAATCTGTTATTTGCGAGTGACTACTGTATGGGTTGGAAAGTGAAGCAACTGCTGCTACATATCATTGGAATGTCTCCATTCGCATCCTTGCCATAGCTGTGCCTCTTAATTGCCAAAGGCGTTAGTATTAAGTGGTTTTCGTGCTTATTATAAATATCTCTTAATTTTTGCCAGCCCCACCGTATATATGTATGTATATGCATATGCATATGTGTGTGTGTGTGTGTGTGTGTGCGAGACTGTATGAGTGGCTAAATCTTGAAATGGCAATCACCGACTGCCTCAGTCAGTGAAGTCGAAGTTAACCAGCTAACCAGACAAGTGGAGGACGTCGTCGTCGTCGTCGTCGTCGTCGTCGTCGTCGTCGTCGTCGTCGTCGTCGTCGTCGTCGCTCCTGTCGTCGGCTTTGTTGTCATTATGTTGTGTTATTTGGCACGATTTGTTGAACTAAGGAGCAGCAGTCGTCGCTGACGTTGCACAGATCTGAGGACTGAGAGCTGAGGTTGGGGCTGAGGTCTGAGGTCTGAGGACTGAGGACTGAGGACTGAAGTTGGGGCTGTGCGCGGTTGCATGATGCTGCCGATCGATTGAAAATCGATCAGCAACGATCGGCAAAAGGCAATGGAAATGTTCACACTCAGCAAAAAGATGAACTAGAACTTAAAGTTAAAGAATATTTGATTTTTTGAAATTAGTTCTAGATTTGCAATACAAAATACTTTAAAAATATTTATACTTTTTATATACTTCTTATTTATTTATTTGTGAACTGTAAAAAATGCAAAACCAGGTTTTACAATTCAAGTATTACAAACTGGAAACTAGAAAATGTATTTCTGTTTTTTTTAGAAATTCATCTCTAAACCAATAAACAACAATATCTAGCATTTCTCTTGGGTACTTATAAGTTTTAGTAATATCTAGCTTGTAACTTAGAAGTGAGTCATATTTTTCGCTGAGTGCAACAGCAGTAGCAGTAGCAGTAGCTGTGCCTCCGTGTGCCTCTGTGTGCCTGTGCTGTAAGTGTAAATATCATCCTTTTGCGTCTGCAGCAGCAGCAGCAGCGGCAGCTTCAAATGCCCCCATCTACCGTTTATTGGCCATGGGAGCGGGAGCCAAACTGGCGTCGCTCGCTCAGCGCTTATAATTGTCGCATGCAACATCGCGGCTATCGGCACACATTTATATACGTACATATATATATATATATATGTATATGTGCTAAACATATAGTATACTATGGCACGATGCAGAGCGACACCGACACGGAATCGCCCTGGACAGGTAGACATGAAAGGTAACGCATTGCGCTGCTTTGCTGTCCGTTGCCGCTGAGAATAAGTAATTCACTTAACGCTTTAATATCGCTGATAAATGCGAAGCAATACCCAATCCCCCCCCCCCCCCCTAACCTCTTCCTCCTGTTGCCTTCTTATGTATACATTTGCCACTTAATTGGTGCAATTTTCAACGATTTTGTTTTATTTGCATGTGTTTTAGTTTTGGGGAGCTCACTGTGCCTGCGCAGACTTTGTGGCAGCGGCGTGCGAACCGAACGCGCCTCATTTACATACTATCGTGTTGCAATATAAATACATACATATCTCTATATATATATATATATATATATATATATACATGTTCTAAAGATCGCTGCTAGCATGGAGAAAATGTTCTACGAGTGAAACAAACTTATTCAAATTTTAGACTACTTTATTTTGTATAGAATTTGCTTAAGAATTATAGCTATGATTAAAATTGGCATTTATTTAAATTGCAGAAAATCGCGCTTATCATAAATATAATTAGGAAATCAAAATTCTAAAAATTATTGTAGAATATTTATTTCTGTTTGTAGAAAACATTATTTGATTTTCTAAAAAAAAAATCATATGTACATATATATTGTGGATTTTTATGTTAGTCACTTCCATTTCAATTATCTTAAGATCTGTACTTTCTTTTCAAGCGTGTTTCAAAGACAGCTGCTGAGTATTTATGTATATGAAACATGCTTAATGTTATTCTACCGGATGCAGCAGCCAAGACACATGCACATGCTCACCCTGAGCAGTTAACGTCAGGCACATCCTCCATATATATACGATATATATGTATGTACATACATATGGCTAGAATGAAAGAGCTAAGCAGTCAGCAAAGCTACCAGCGACTTCTATGCGAGTTTAATGCAAAGCTAAGCCTATAATTTGATCATATCCACACAATAACTCAAAGCTGGTGCAAAATGCCCAGTGGCGCTGGTGGTGGTGGTGCAGGGCGTACCACACCACAGTACCACCAGAGCCACCAGAGCCACCAGAACCACCGGAGCAGACGCAGTGACAGAAAAACGGATAATGAATGCGCAGCAATGCCATTTTTGGCAGGTTGGGGAGTGCGCAACGGCTTCTGATAAGACCACCACCAAAGGCATCCTCCACAGCAGTAGTTGTTGAAAGCGTCGAGTGACCAGCGAGAAACCCGCCAAAACCAAAACCAAAAAACAAGACTGCATAAAAAGCCCAGGCTCACTTAGCGGGCATGCGTCATAACTCAGCAGTTGTGGGGCAGAGCGCGCTCTCGATCGGATTACCCGGCAGGCATTTCAATTCAACACATCCTTGGGATCGCGTCGCCTGCCCAATTATAATCGTGTATATGCAGACTGGAGCCCCCCATGCCACGCCCATCGAGTCGCTTGCGCATGGGCGTGTGACATTTGGACACAAATTATAGCAATGCGCTGACTTAAATAAATGCGCAACTTTGAAAATTGAAAAGAAATTAACGGTGGGCAGACAACGGGCTTGGAGCCCAAACGAGATTCCCATCTCTCTGTGAATTGCAAAAATATTGTGCATAATTATACGCTAATGTTCACATTGAATTATGTACTGATTTATTGCCATCTATCTACATACGTATATGCACGGGTTGCTCTGAATCTTCGAAATTACGAGTAAGTAAGTAAGAAATTCCTACAGAAATATCAAATATATATTTGAAATTGAGGCCAAGCCATGATTAAAAATTTCTCTTTTGGGTATTGAAAAAATTAGTTTTCTAACTTTGAATGTAGAGTCTAATAAAGATGATAAACCATGATCAAAAAGGCCTCGGGATTGAAAATCAGATTAGTTTTGGCGAAGTTATGGCTGTTAGAAGTCTGGGAAGGGTCTGTGAACTTCACATGTCAGAATTATAAATATGATTTTTGACATGAATTTCGAAAACAATGACTTTCTCAACTTTGAATGTAGATCTAATATAGATGACAAACCATGATCAAAAAGGCCTCGGGATTGAAAATCGGATTAGTTTTGGCGAAGTTATGGCTGTTTGAAGTCTGGGAAGGGCGTTTCTAGGGACTTTTGAACTTCACATGTCAGCATTATAAACATGATTTTTGACATGAAATCCGAAAACAATGACTTTCTCAACTTTGAACGTAGATCTAATATAGATGACAAACCATGATCAAAAAGGCCTCGGGATTGAAAATCGGATTAGTTTTGGCGAAGTTATGGCTGTTAGAAGTCTGGGAAGGGTCTTGTGAACTTCACATGTCAGAATTATAAACATGATTTTTGACATGAAATCCGAAAACAATGACTTTCTCAACTTTGAATGTAGATCTAATATAGATGACAAACCATGATCAAAAAGGCCTCGGGATTGAAAATCGGATTAGTTTTGGCGAAGTTATGGCTGTTTGAAGTCTGGGAAGGGCGTTTCTAGGGACTTGGGAACTTCACATGTCAGCATTATAAACATGATTTTTGACATGAAATCCGAAAACTATGACTTTCTCAACTTTGAATGTAGATCTATTATAGATGACAAACCATGATCAAAAAGGCCTCGGGATTGAAAATCGGATTAGTTTTGGCGAAGTTATGGCTGTTTGAAGGCTGGGAAGGGCATTTCTAGGGACTTGGATTTTGCAAAGTCTGAAATTACTCGCGAACTAGAATCACCTTTATCCGAAGCAGAGAGTCCACTGTACTCCAATGTTCAATAATATATTTTAAACTCTCGCCTGTTACAATCTCTATCTAATATGGGAAGAAACCGAGGCTCCCGGCGCCACTGGGACTCAGAGTAAGGGACCACACGCGGTCTGTTTGTATTGGAATCGGTCATGTAATTTCAGTGCCTTAGATTCACCGACAGTTTGGATTGATTACTGTAAAGAGTGTGATAAATGTCTGTTTTTATTAACTTTCGAGATGACGCAGCTAAATTTGCGTTTGGTCGGAAGAACATGAATGAAATTAATATGAAAATCAGATCAGCATGATTAGCTATAATTTGTAAGACGCGTCATCGATAGCGCAACCTTCACAAATACCAAAATCCAAAATTAATTAATTAAATTTGTTCGAGTGCTCAAAAATAAGGAATGCAAATGTTCATTCAGTTATTGCTTTGCAGAACATTTTCTTTTGTGTGAATTAATTTCCTTCTTTTTTTGATATATTAACAACTTGGATTGATTTTAAGCCCCTTAATATTTAAGAGTTAATATGAAAACACTAAATTTAATATATTGCTTAAATTTAATTTGAATGATAGTCGTTACATGGATGCAAATTCAAAATGTATTGGAAATACTGTATAACGAAATTGTTGCACACTAAATTGCGAACCAGTCTTTTAAGCAGTGTGACCGAATGTTGCATACAAATACTAATATGGTATTTGTCTATTTTGATGTTCTATTAAAATCAAAAAATCAAATGGCACACATAAGTAAATGAAAATTATATTATTCATGAAGCAAGTTATTAATTTTTAAACGAAGTGACTCTTTTGTATAATTTAGTATCGCAATGCTGGTATTAAAATATACGCGATTTGTATTTTTGTCATTTCCCGATTCAGTCACACTAATTATGAGCATTCCAAGTGGAACTCGCTTTTAACAAAATATATATAAATTTTTTTTTGCAATTAATTTTTTTATGACTTCAGATAAGGTGTAGGCAACAAATGCACAAATTACTTCAATGTGTTAATTTAAGTGCAACAAGTGAGCATTAGGCCCCGTAGTATCCATTTTATATGAATGTCTTGCTATTGTGAATTACCCGATTAAAAGCAACGTCAGCAAAAAGTTTGATATCAGCTTTGAAAATAAGTGTTTGAAAAGACGCTAACTAATTTGAAAACATGGCCAGCCCAAGGACACGTCGAGTGCTGCAGGAGATGAAGCCACAGGATGATAATTCGGTAAGCTATTTTTATTTAATTTGTTTATTTATTTAATGTCAACAAAAAAAATTGCATTAAATAAAAAAAATTAAAGAAAAATTATGTAAATTTTTAAAAGGAAATATATTGAACTATTTTAAAATTAACAGTTAAAGTTGAAAACTTAAAAATTGCATATTACAAAATTAAAAATGACTCGTCTTGTAATTACAATTTAGAAATGTTTCGAATGCGGCACCCACAATCCCCAGTGGGTATCGGTTACCTATGGCATTTGGATATGCCTGGAGTGCTCCGGCAAGCATCGCAGTCTGGGCGTACATCTCTCCTTTGTGCGCTCCGTGACTATGGACAAATGGAAGGACATTGAGCTAGAGAAAATGAAGGCGGGTGGCAATCGGAATGCCCGTGAATTTCTAGAGGATCAGCCGGATTGGAATGAACGTGCGCCGATAACGCAGCGCTACAATACCAAGGCAGCTGCTTTGTATCGGGACAAGATTTCAACGCTGGCGCAGGGCAAAAGCTGGACTCAAAAGGAGGCGGAAGCGCGTTTGAGTAACAGTAGCAATTCATATAGTTCCAACAGCTATGGGAGTAGCTCCTCAGCCGGCGGCAATGCCAGCGAGAATGCTGGTGGAGGAGGCGGCGGCTATCAGAATGGAGGAGGCGCCTATAATGAGGCAGCTGGCTATCAGCAGTTCCAGACACAGGAGTTCAAAGATCAGAAGGATGAGTTCTTTAGCCGACGTCAAGTGGAGAACGCTTCGCGTCCCGCGTATGTGCCTCACATTATAAAACATTCTAAATTGTTAGTAATATTTTTAATGTTGCAGTAACTTGCCACCAAATCAGGGCGGTAAATATGCTGGATTTGGCTTCACCCGCGAACCGCCACCGAAAACACAATCTCAGGAGCTGATTGATTCCACGCTGACCACTTTGGCATCCGGCTGGAGCCTGTTCTCTTCAAATGCTTCCAAGTTGGCAACAACTGCCAAGGAAAAAGCCGTAACTACGGTTAGTTTGGCATCGACTAAGGTACGGCGATTATTTAGTTAGCAGCTGTATTTTACAGTGGCCAGATACTAAAATCCTGGTTTGAATATTTATTTTTTTAGATCCATTTTGGTTTACTACCTTCTGTTTTACAATTATTTTATTTGACTATTTATTTATTGTTATTATTTTGTATTTGTTTAATTTTGTATGCGTTTTTATATGTTTTTTCGTTTGCGTTGTAGATTAAAGAAGGCACCTTGCTAGAAACCGTTCAGAGTGGTGTTACAGATGTGGCCTATAAGGTCGGTAACTAACCATTACTTTAAATATCAAAATTCTAATTACTATTTTGTACTCCCGCAGGTCTCTGATATTGGCAAACGTGGCTGGAACAACTTGTCCGGCACTACTACATCCCAGAGCGGTTACAACGATCCCAGCGGTGAGGACAATGGCTATCAGCGTTCGCACTCGGTGGGCGGCAACTTGGCCGGCGGTATGGGCCAACAGAGCGGCGTTAGCGACAGTGACTGGGGTGGCTGGCAGGAGAATGCCAACAATAAGACACATCTGACTAGCTCCAGCTCATATCAAAATCAACTTAACAGCAGTGCATCCACCGCCGGTACAGCCAGTGCCGGTCTTACCCAGGACAATGATTGGTCGGGCTTTAATGCGTCGAGCTATCAGAATGCGGAGACATCTTATCAGAATGCACCGTCGGGTGGTCAGAGTGCCCGACGCAATATGAAATTGCAGGAGACTTCGCAAAAGTTGAGCGAAGGTTTCGAAAATCTGGATGTAAAATCAAAACCCGCTGCTGGGGCGACGAGTGGCAAAGCAACCGCCGAGGATGATGCATGGGATTTGTTAATGAATTAATGGAGCAACATTAGCCAACGAAACGATTGTAAAGTGTATTTGTCCGTTAACTTGATTTGTTTTGTATTATCTTTTTGTTATTGTAATTTTGTTAAAGAAAATTCAATCTATTCGTACGCGCATTTAATGTAATTAACGGGTAGTATGTTCAAATCTAAATGTACCGATTTTCAACAAGAAAAGAGGTTCTCTTTTTCCATATATTATTTTTACAGGTTAGACCAATTTTGAATAGCAAGAATACAAAGCGAATTATTAAGCAAAAATATATATACATGAATGCAAAATTAATAGTTATTTTCACTAAAAATAAATAAGATAAAATTGGGTACAGGGTATTTGTTACTCGATCATAATTTTTTTTACAGTCCATTTTGTTCAGTTAGTAAATTAAAATTGTCAATTTAATAATTTTAAAAATAACATTTCAAATGATTAAAAACATCGATATCTTCACTATCGTACAAACTAGATATCATATTTTGCATAAAAGTATCGATATATCGATATAATATACGAAACTTTCTGCAATGTTTTCTCTTTTCTTTCATTCATTTTCGCTTGGACAAACGGTGTGGACGCGTTTCTATCGTTTTATCGCTTTTATGACATGCGAATTGGCAGTGCGCGCAGTTTATACGGTTAATTAGGATCCAAAGTGAATTAAATTTCAAAAGTTAACAAGCATATATCGATTTATACTGGGCAACTTATAAAGTTCAATCAGTAGGTAATAAAAACTCGCGACCTGCTGCTAAATTTTTGCAACTCTCTTTTTTTAATATCCACATATGTATTTGTTTCAGCGTGTCTGTGCATGTGTGTGTGTGTCTGCTTGTATGTGTGAGTGTGTGCATAAAAACGCGTACGAAGAAATTAAATTTTGCCAATTTGGCAAAAAAAAGGTATACGGAGAATTAGCGTGAAATTTGAGACTTTGAATACCGAAATGAACTCATAAAATATAATATAAATATTTGTATATAATATAATAGGTCAAATCGAAATAACTTTTTAGCATGGTCCTCCTCACCCTTGCCCCCCCCTCCTACACCTCATGCTGTCAATTTTCAAGGCTTCAGCTTCTCTTCCTGGAAAACTTTAAGACAAAAAGAAAATCAATGATTCATACGCTCTGTCTCTCCCTCTCCTCTCTCTCAATATTACTTGTAACTGACTCTGTCCAGCTGGCAGCCAAACAGCTTGCTTAAAATGTTTAAAAAATGGTGAAAGTCTGTTAAGCAACAACAACCAACAATGACTTCATTTTCATGGGTTCGTCGCAGCTGATTTCGTAGCTTGCGGAAAATTGTCATTAGCCCAATGAATTTATGCTTGGTTACGTTTCTCTTTTGGGAGGAATTATAATTTATTTATATAATGTCGACTGTCAACATAGTAAATAAAACTTTTATTACAAAAACTAAGAGCTAAATTTTTAAAAATAATAATTACTTTTAAAAGTTAAAAATTCAAGTAATTGATTTATGAGAACAACTTTTTTGTTAACTACAGTATACTAAACAAACTATTCAATCAAAAACTTAGCAGCATCGGTTTACTATATCATATAGTTTCCACAAAAACCAAACTTGAGTTCTTGCATGTGAACACCATTGATTAAGATCACAAATATATATTATACAACTGCAAAATGTCTGCAAGGGTATTAAGACGTCGGCAATCCGAGGATAATTAATCTATCGGCTCTTTTGTTTACTTCAGACACACGGATAATTTGAAAACATTTCTAAAAACAATACCATTCCATATACAATCACACAAATACATGTGAATAAGCAGCAAAAATTTCAATTTCTTTATTTATAGAACTTATAGAGTGCCACGACGCCACGCCCCCGAACCTCAGCGCCCCCTCCACGTTCCGTTCAGCTCAATTCAAAATGTGTCAGCCATAGGAACAGCCGCCCGTTAAAAGTGTGCCGAATATATATATTTATATATATCGAACCTGAAACGATTGCCGGGCAATATTCCTAGGGACCTGCAATTGCATTGGCATTTTGCGGGCTTCGCAAGAATCAATCACACAGCATTTGAGCAGAGCATCAGGGAAAGGCAAGTAATACTTGATAACAACGTTTAGACGAGTTTGGAGAATGGTTAAAAAGCAAGTCGGTTTAGAAAACAACGCGTCCTTAGTAGTAAGTCAGCAGCAGCAGAAGCAGCAGCAGTCTGAGCAGCAGCCGGAACAGCAGAAGCAACAACAATATCATCCCGATCATCAACGCATCGACATCGATTTGACGCCGGATCAGCAGCAGCAGCAGCAGCCGAACGATTTTAACTACGCCCGCCAGGCAAATGCTATCTATGCACCATTGAGCTCCTCAGCCGCTCGACCAGCAATCACCAGCTATGAGCAGTCGCTGCCTCATCACAAGCTTCAACTGCAACATGCCCATCTCGATGCAACGCCCTATAATCTGCAGACGATGCCGCCACAGAACATCATCTCGAACGTACCGCTTACCATCATGCCGACGGAGATACCTGCCGAGGATGAGGAGCGGCTCGAGCGCATCTTCAACCAACTGGATCGCGACGGTGATGGTAAAATCGACATTCACGATCTGTCGGCGGCCCTCCATGAGTTCGGCATGTCCAGTGTTTACGCGGTGGTAAGTGTTTATTTGTATGCTAATGAAATTTATATTATACATGAATAGCACCTATTAAACATGATTAAACAAATATACTTGATCAGATCAATGAGCCGAGTTAATATAGTCATGCCCGTCTATCTCTTTATATTCAAAATAGTCTTCCTAGTGCTAGATATTCTTATTTTTCAACCAAATCGATCAAAATCGATCTTCATTTCTACTTTTCGGAGTATATCTTGATGAATATAAGAGCTAGGTACATCGAATATGGTAAGCAAGTTCTCGAATAGTAGACTTAAAAGTATCTACTAGTCGTGTACTCTTGACTACTTGTTTGGCTATTTGGTTTTATAGCTGCTTGCGTCAGCAAAGGGCGACATAATTTGCATACATTTACCTACAAGTATACAAGATAAATGCTTTGTTGTTTGCCACAAAAATGTGATCTGTGCCACACCTTGTTGTCTGTCAGTCTGGCTGTCAAAATGTGTGCACAAATGGCAGCTATCTGATGTGCATTTGCATTAAAACTGTATTTAGATTTTGCATAATTGGCCTTTGGGTTGCGACAGTCCATTTTTATGGTTTCAACATCACATATGACTTGCAGATCTGAATAACGTTTGATTGTATTGATTTTGGCAAATGGGCTGCTTTTATTTTTGACAATTGTTGGGGCCAAGGGTAGGCAAAGCATTCTAGGTCAGTCACGCGTTCAGAATTTGGCAACTATTCTTAATTTTTTTTTTTTTTATACAGAAATTCATGCAGCAATCGGACAAGGATCAAAGCGGCAACGTCGGATTCGCCGAGTTCCTTCACTATGTACGCGAGCACGAGAAGAATTTGTGCCTGCAGTTCTCGCACTTGGACAAAAATCAGGATGGTGAGTTAACTTCACTATACATATGCTTATACTAATGCATATTACTTTGTTTACATACAGGGAAAGTGGACTTGGAGGAGCTAATATCGGCATTCGCGGATCTAGGACTGGAAATTGACATCGACGAGGCTAGAAAACTGCTCGGCAGGTTGTTTATATTGTTGTTTGAATTTATATATATTTTATTAATCTATTAACGTTGCTCCTGACAGAATGGACAAGGATGGCAGCCTAAACATAAGCTTTAATGAGTGGCGTGATTTTATGCTTATGGCACCCTCCACGGACATTCATGATCTGATCAAATTTTGGCGGCACTCTACTGTAAGTCGTGGCACAAATGCTTCTCATTAGTTGGTTATTGTAGTTGCTAGTAATGTGATACCGCTTTCTATGGATTTGTTTTGGCTTGGAAACAAGTTTGCCCAGGCAGCTGGCACTGCCTTTGTTTATATTGTAAGCGGAGCCTGTGCAAACTTTAACTCATTTTTCCAGTTAAAGCCAATACCAATACCAATTTGTACTGTGCTGCGCTGCTTGCGTCTAGACTCGTAGACATAATTTAGTTGTTTATAATCGTATCGTATCGCATTTGAAACTAATTGTTAAACCTTTTTACCCTCCCCTTCGTTTCGTTAATATGCGCCCATATAAACAAAAACACTTTCTCCTATATACTCAAACATACTTGTGTACTATAATTGCTTAAATTGTAGTACCTGCATACACACAATTCCTGACTAACTGAGGAAGATCTCAAGGTACATGTATCGTCAAAGTTAACTAATTACAATTACCATTAAATTATTCTTGTAGTCGTACTTAATAGTTTCAGGGCACATACATAAATATCTCATTTTCACGCAACACATTTGCATTTGCTCTCTCCCGCTCTTACCATCTACATATTTGCTGAATCACTCCCCACCCACACATGCGTAACAATTTATCAGCAAACACTTGACATTCGGAATCCCCCAAATCATGGCATTTCCCTATCGCCCCATGGATTGACCCAATAAGCACTTACACCTTTTGGGGGCCAATGCGTTTAAGAGCAGAAAGCTTTGCACAAAGCTCTCTCGCTCTCTGTGGCATTCTCTTTCGTTTTTGTCTGACGTAAGTCGACGCGTTTTATTTCATCATTGCTTAACTTTCAACTTTTGACTAGCTTTTAATGTTTGCGTCTAGGCTGGGCAGTCAACTGATCTTTTATCATGCGCTTATCAGGCACTCTTTTCGACTCGATGCTTTGGATGAGGATGAGGATGGGGATGGGGGGAACTTAACAGTTCCGTTTCATTGGCTTTGTTGTCTGCATAATCATTTTGTTTACATATTTTCAGTTGTTATTGGAACTCGGGTATTTTATTTCTGCTGTGGTTTTTTTCTTTTTTATAATATAGCATATTTACGAGGCTTGATAAATGATTTAATTCAATTGGTTATGATTTTGCAATTGAGCTGAGCGGCTTTCATTAAGCCTTCACTTTTCGGTTCAACGGGTCTTTTTTTCTATATTTTGCATTCTATGTATGTAAGTACATAAAAGTGAATGTAGAAGAAAAACCCGAAATCCCCGATTTTGAGTCAGTCTGCAGCTTATTGCCCGCCGTTTACTGATAACTTCTTAAGGTCAACCAGTTCGAACAAGCGGCTAGTAACTGGCTGTCTTACCTGTCTGTCTGGCAACTGACAATGCAGCATCATAGCGATAACAGTGTCTCCACACGTTCCGGTTCTTTGTTGCTACGCAATCTTCTAGCTCATTTAATTTTAAATACGAACTTGGCTTATCTTGACATTATAATGTAGCAAATGTTAATTTGTACAGTCAAAATACCTTAAAATGTCACAATTAGGCTGACATTTTTGACTATAGATACCTTATTACGGTTGCCTGCCAATTGGAATAATTTGCTTGCTGATAAGAGTATTTGTTTGTCGTTAGCTTATTTGCAAAATATTTACGCTGTTAAATTAATTGTTTACTGCAAGTAATCATAGAAAAGCGCTGTAGATTAAAGTCCATGTCCTATATGTCATCGCCGGCTTAGAAACTGCAAAACATATTTCCGGCTGATTTTAATTGAAAATTTTGTGATAAGCAAACGACGTTGGCTGATTTTAGACAGAATATATTATACAATAATATCAATTTTTGTATACGCATGCTTAAATCATGTTTAGTTCCAAGTCTTTTTCTTCAATACCACTTGTGATCACATTTTTTGGCTGAACCACTTAACTGGATCTATTTTTAGAGCTGCTAATTGTAGCAACACTTTATATTATTGTTGTAGAGGATCAGGTTGTTTATTGATTTCTCTGAATCTACATAATATGGTCATGTAGCTGTTTCTATTAAAAACACATAACAATTGCAACTGTTCAACATTTTATTGTGCTATTATAAATTAATTGAGACGTCCTGAGTTACTGCAGCTTGTCGCAAAGTTGACTGATTAATTTCAGTCACAAAATGGGTGTGTCAGTTTCGATTTTAATGAAATATATACTATTTTTTTTATAAATTTTCAAGCTTATCAAAATTCTAGTAAATTCGTTTTATTGTGTGCCTGTTTCGAAGTGGGTTTTACACTCTTAGTTTTAGAGGTAAATGTAATAATACGAAATACTTGTTGCTTATTTTGACAGATAAGCTTAGTGGCATGTGTATTACATACCCTGTACACCAAGAATATAGGGTATACCACATTTGGGGTATTATATATTTGACATTTGAGAACAGTAAGGTGTCAGATTAGCCGAATTCAAATCTTTTTTAATACTCGATAGCTTTTAGCCAAATTGAGCATATTTTATTTAAGCCAAGTTCCAATGACGTTTGAAATCTGTAAAATTCCACTGCAGAAGATAAAAATCGCAGGCGTGCTGAATTAAGCTGTAAACATTAGAACCAGACTGCTACGCAGTAGCCAGGGGTTGACAGTCCGTCATGTGGGGCTATCAACAAAAGCACCACTTGTTGCCCCCCAAGTTCACCTCCCGTCGCTGACGCGAACGCCCTTGATTATGTGTGAAATCGGTGTGAACTGGTTGAACATGCGAAAATTCAGTCAATGATAAAGAAAAGAAACCCGTAAACAACCTAATAAACAGCCTGATAGTCTGGTTTCCAGTCAATGAAGATGCAATAAATTCGCACTCTCCCAATACAAAGCACTCTCACATGGGCATATGTAAATGTGTGTGTGTGTGTGTATGTGTGTGTAAGCAGCTAATTGACAATAGTTGTTGTGTGCCTTGAAAGAGAGCAGCATGATGCGGGGAGGGGCGGCCAGAGTGAGAAAGGGGAGAGAGCCACGCGCCACAGCTGTTTGATAATAGCAAAAACGTCGCGTCGCTTTGCTCGACTGAGCAGCAGGCGCAAAGTGCAAAATGTCTCTCACGAACGTCAGCAGCGCAGCGACGATCGATCGTGAGACGCGAAAGCTCTCATTTAGTCTTGTGGCAGCTGGCTCACGCGAAGGTTGTGCGCGCGTTAAATCATTCAATCCGCTGATTGCAGCGCCAATTATATAATCATATACTGAATCGGTAACGGCTTTGCGCTCTTTCGTTGCAACAGTAAACGTGAATTTTAATCCAGTGTCGCGTTCTGTGTGCGAATCAAGCAAAGTCTAAGATCCGTTATACTCAATATATATATTATATATAGATTTATAAGATTTGGTAACCGTTACAAAGTGTTACCAGTGAAAGTTTTTGCAATTGTTTGAAACAGTCTGCAATAAATTAGTGAAAGCCAGCATAGCTGCACGCACACACACGCACACACATACACGTACATCCCAACCGCAATTATTTAGCGGAAGTTGGATATCGGAAAAGGTGTAAAGAGTTATATATATATATAACTGTGACTTAATACTCGCGCACCCACAGTGGGTGTGATAAAAATAAATACCTGGTCAATATGTTCCGGAATAGCAATTATAAATACAATTTACCAGTCGATTACCATAACATACAACAAATGGCAGTCGCTGGCGACATGATGGAGGATTTCGTGATCATATTCCGTGACATGATGGGACGGGTAGGTTCTACATATATAACATGACCATAACATTTATTCTAGTCGAACTCATTTGTGTCATCAACAACGATAGCTGATAATAACAATGTATATCCCCCATTGTTGCGCATCATCCCTTGATTTTCCCGCTAAATATTGTAGTCATTACAATGTGGCAAGCTGGAGCCGCTTGCTGACTCACCACATTTAAGTCTGCTGCGGTTTATCTTATCGTTTTCCGTGAATTTCTGTTCGGTTCTTGAGGTGCGAATAATCTATTATGTACTGCCAATAGCAGCTAAGAATATACCAGCAAGTGCTAGCATTGCACATTTCACATTCCATTCTACGGCCTGGAGCACTGTACTGTCAGTCGTACAGTGGTTGCTCAATAATATGAAAATTACCTCGCGAATAATTTGCATTGCTTAAAGTGCTCTTTTTCTATGCAACAAAATACAAAAACAATTAAAATCAAAATAACAAAAAATATGTTATCAAAAATAGCAATTTTAAATTCAAGTCATGAAAAATGCCAATTAAAATAATTTAAAATTGTTTACATATCGCGCAACCACTGTACTGCTGCTTCCTCTGGCATTATCGTCGCAGCTGCTGCAATTGTCTGCTGCACTTGCTGCCTCCTGCTCTCTCGAACGTGCTTGTGGCATCTGTGACCACATTGATTTAACGCAACTCAGCGCCACTCAACTTGGCTTCGCTTTCGGTTACGTAGCGCATGGCAACAGTCGACGAAAATTCAAAAGCCATGCGCTGATATGAAACCGGTTGATAGTCTTTTTTCCCCAACACACTTGTGGTGCTCCCCTCCCTCTCCACACTCGCTATCCCATTTGGCGGCGACCCTATTGCCAAAGTCTTCGTCGTCGTCGGCGTCTCTTGACGATCGTCAAAACGTGGCGACGAAAAACTTACATACTCTCATATATGTATGTATGTACTCGGGTACACACGCACTCCGAGCTAATTTGCGTCCCACTCTCCTTCGCTCCCTCTCTCTCACTCCCTCTCTCTCTCGTTTGGCACTCGCCTTTGCGGGGTTTCGTTTGCAGTTGCTGTTGCTGTTGCTAAGTGCTTAGGCGACGTCATTATGATTTGCTCTTGGCCAACTTTAGCCAGTTATGGGCGACTGAGTCATGGCTGTCTGAGAGGGGGCGCGTTAGACCTCATAATTTGTAATGACGTCAAATGCGTAAATATTTGTTCAGTGTAAACTTGTTGATCTCTCGCGCTTGCATATCAAAAAACAATCATTTGCTGTTTACTTCACATTTGCTGACGTCTCTGCTGTTTGCGTCATTGAGTTGAATTACCCGATGATTGCATTCCACAAAACATTCCGTGACTCAACTCAGGGAATGATCTATCCGGTTTTAGACCTGCACCTTCCAAGGCATTGTAGTCTTTGGCCTAGTTTGCCTTCATGTCTTGCATTAGTTACTTTGCTTTGTAGCCTTGGCTTGGGGCTTTTTTTTACAAAGCGCCTCTTTTTTTTATGGGCTGCCCATTGTGTTGAGCTGTCAACTGGTAAAGCCCCTCGGGGCCAACGAGTTGTATGAAGTAAAAAATGTTGATTGCTTCTATTCACTTTTAATATACAAACATTTCTATATCTATATCTACCTTGCCTAGACTTCCACATTTGCTAGCGATAAAAATTTGGCAGCGTTATAAATAGATCATTTTGTAGAAAGCTTTTCACTGTCATGTGCTCGATATATGTACGGTTCCGTTAGCCCCGAAGTGTTATAAATAAATAACAACGTATGAAAATATATTTTTGAAAGAAAGTGCGACAAGTCAATGTACACTCCAGGAATTTATAAATTAAACATTTTCCCAAAAACAAAAAATCAAAATATTTTCTCTTAATTTGCTAATTATAAAAGCAAACAAAAATAAATAAAATATCACATTATTTTGTAGAAATGTTTCCTCTTTTAAAATTTCAAATGCAAATATACCAAAATTTTATTAAGCCACTGCAAAAATGTAGAAAATATTCCATGCGGGGTGCAAATATGTTAAACATGACAAATAATAATTTGAATTTTGTACATCCTCCTTTGTTTGTCATTCATTCGCATATATATAATAAATAAGTGTACATACAAACAAGAATTAAATAATATACATACACATACATAGATAGTTACTTACATGCATATATAATATGGCATTGTCATTTTGTTGAATTAGCCCGTGCAGGGCAAATTTTGAGTACTGTTTTTTGGCTTTATGATATTTGCACTCGCGCATAGATCTCATTCAAAGTCACTTTTTTTTGCTGTCAGAGGCAAATGAACTTTAAAAATAAAAATTGTTTGCATTGTTTTCACCTTGAAATATCTTTGCTCATATTTGTGCATAATTATAAGTCAGCTGTTGCAGTCAAATATTTTGAATGGCAATTAAGGAAAACATGAAATTTGTGTTTCCAAGCATAGCATTATTGTTATTATTTTAATTTATTTGTGAAAAAGCTTTTAAAAATCACAAGACTTCCCTATCACCTTGAGACGGCTTTGCTGACATTTCACTCAACTTTAGCGACTTATCAGCCAATTGTTATCAGCGCTATATAATATAACATGGAAACTACGGAATCTTTGCAATATATTCAGCGTAAAATATACCGAAAATGAAATAGCCGCCAGGCGCTAAACAATCAAATTGTTGTGGTGCGCACTAAACAAAATTGTCTAATTATGTAACCCCACTCGTAACGGATGGGGGCACGTCTGAGAGAAAATAGAAATCACGCAAATTGGTATTACATACAATTACATACAAACACATACATTCATATATGTATATGCACATATGATATAAGCAAAGTTGGCAAAATAAAACGCACAGGGAAGGGTTGGGGATGGGGGATGGGGGTTGGGGGTTGCTTGGCGCGTGTTTGTTTCGCATTCGTCGCTGCTGCTGCTGCAAATTTGTCTTATTTTAGAACTAGTTGCGTAGCCGTATTTTCAGTTGGTCTTCCGCATTGTATTTTTCTTTTTAATTCGTTGCTTTGTCGTTGGCATTGTTTTTAACTGTAGTGGCTAGTAGAGGGGCGAGCGGAGGAGAGCGCGGGTAAACGGCTTGTTTGAATTAATCGCATTTCGTTGCATTACATAGTTGTTGCCTTGCTGCTTCTCTTGCAGCATTGCAAAATTGAACACGAATCGGAAATTCCGTCGCTTGTGATCCAAAACTAATGGAATACTTACAGTTACTCGTGCAAAGATGGCTAATGTCGGTGGTGGTGCTGTTGGGCCTAAGTGCAGAGAACACGAAAACGGAATTGGTCTGACTTGAAAATATCTAGTTTTATTATTTTGTATGCTGTGGCTAGACAATTTCAGTGTTCCCCTCATAAACCATATTTATTAGTTGATATTTATTTGATAAATGCTAGCTTAAGCATGCATTTAATTTGCCTGTTTATTAATTTGCGAATATTTTGATCTGTTACAGTACCTCGACATTGGCGAGGATATGAATGTACCTGATGACTTCACACAGAAGGAAATGCAGACGGGCCTCTGGTGGCGCCACCTTGTGGCCGGTGGCATTGCTGGTGCAGTTTCACGCACATGCACAGCTCCGCTGGACAGAGTAAAAGTGTTTTTGCAGGTAAATCAAGCAATATACCTTACCAATCAAACAATTCAACTAATCCCCAACTTCCATTTCTAGGTGCAAACATGTAGAATGCGAATCTCAGAGTGTATGCGAATATTGCTGAAGGAGGGCGGCTCGCGCAGCATGTGGCGCGGCAATGGCATCAATGTGGTCAAGATTGCTCCCGAAACAGCGCTCAAATTTGCCGCTTACGAGCAGTTGAAGCGTCTAATGCGTGGCAATGACACAACCCGACAAATGACCATTGTGGAGCGCTTCTATGCGGGCGCAGCGGCCGGTGGCATCTCGCAGACCATTATCTACCCCATGGAAGTATTAAAGACGCGGCTTGCCCTGCGAAAAACTGGCCAGTATGCGGGCATCGCGGATGCGGCGGCCAAGATATACAAGAGCGAGGGCGCGCGCAGCTTCTATCGAGGATATGTACCCAATATATTGGGCATACTGCCCTATGCCGGCATCGATCTGGCCGTCTATGAGACGCTTAAGCGTCGTTACATTGCCAGCCACGATAACAACGAGCAGCCCAGCTTCCTGGTGCTTCTAGCATGCGGCAGCACATCGAGTGCATTGGGTCAACTCTGCTCCTACCCGCTGGCTTTAGTGCGAACGCGGCTACAGGCACAAGGTGGGTTTCTATTTGTCCCCCCCTCTCCAAGTTGTTTATATTTATAATTGTTTTTATTCTCTTTCATTTAGCCGCCCAAACAACTACTTGCCAGATACGTAAAATACAGATTCCATTGAAAAGCAGCGATGCTCACAGCGGGGAGGAGACAATGACGGGACTGTTCCGCAAGATAGTGCGACAGGAGGGTCTAACTGGACTGTATCGTGGCATAACGCCCAATTTCCTGAAGGTGCTGCCAGCCGTGTCCATCAGCTATGTGGTCTACGAATATACAAGTCGAGCGCTGGGCATCAAAATGTCGTGATTTGTTTACCCAACTCTAACTGCAGTGTGGATGCCGCCGTCTGCAGTGCGGATGGTGCTATATGCTATATGTTGTGTGTGCTGTGCGAATGTGGGAGCGGATGCGGGTGCGCGTGGACTAGTGCTGTGCTCCAATTTGTATAGTAGTAGTGGTAGGACTAAGTTGCCGCGAGCGCCTCCTCTCCCGACCGCCGACAACCATTCGCTCTCTGCAAAGGCTGCAAAGGCAGACTCTTCTATTGTAAGACAAATGATGATTAGATGCTTTCCTTAAGTGTAGAACAAGCCTCTTCCATGCTCTTGGTGTATATTTCGTTATAATTTATAGTTAAATTAGTTTTTGGTTACTTTCTAAAAATACAAAATAAGTGATACTATGGCTAATTTATTTATAAATATGAAATATGGAAAAAAATGTGAGAAATTAGGCATGTGGAGGAGAGTGAGCGAGAACAAATCCCAAGTTTCTTTAACTTATCCTACAATCGCAGTAGGCTCAAGCCGTTGTAACTTTAAGTGCTAATTTATTTAACAAAAACAAAATCATGTGTAGGTTACGTCAGACAACAGCATTGTAGATTGTTTAGATTAGTCACATGGTCGCAGAGCTATACTTATAATACCAAAAACCAAAACGAATTAAGCAACTGCTAATGCTGACGAAACTAACCGAGCCGCAACAAATAGAAAAGAGTTTAGTTCGACTATAAGCATTTTATCTCCATTAACTCTGTCTAGACAACTAAAATAGGCTACAAGGTTTTACCGAGTCCAAGTGCTTAAGCTGAGGCAAGCGTTATGAAAAAAAGAGAGCTTGAATTTGGGGAGAATCGAAACGAATGAATACTTAGGAGCGTTTTAAGCTTGTACACAAAAGACATAAACTACTCGTATTTGTTTAGCATAAAATTACAGAAATACCAATTAACACTTAACGTTTGAAATGTGATGATAATAGTTTATAATATACATGCATATACCTACATACATACATATAATACCGAAATATGGATGCGCTTCTAAACAGTCGCAGTTTTGTTCGATGGCGAGGCTGAAATTTTGTAGCATTTTATTTGTTAAGTTTAGTGACATTTTTTCTTAGATTGTATTGTGCAGCAAGTGAAGCCGACGAGATTATGTGTGACTAAAGCTAACAAACAAAATTATATTATTTATTTTATATATTAAATACACCACTGAACGTAAAATTTAATTTGACTTTGAAGTTTTGAAAATCAAAATTAAATTGCTGAAGGAATTTTAATTTTAATACACATACACATACATGTCTTATTATTTTGTACCTTACACTTAATTAGTCAATTGAATTTTTTTGTACAATTTTAGTGAAAATAGTACTACAAGACATTGTGAATTCTCTTTTATGATTACTTGCGCCTTTTTTGTAAATTGAAACCGAAACATAATCAGGAGGAACAAATGAAACATTTTCACCTATTTAACTAACACTCATGCTTGGAAATCAAAGACAAGATCATATGCATTATTTAAAACATACAAATAAATACAAACTTTAAACTACAAATCATATTATTTTGTTTATCACTAAATTCGTATACCCATGTATTTATCAATTGGAATTTCTGCAAAAGAGACGATCGAAAAATGCTTAATTCTAGTCATAGCAACGAATCTGCCCTTCAAGAAGTTATCGCTTGCAAAATATAACCATGCCGTTATGCTCACTACGGTTTATTTCTCTAGATAGCAAATGTGCAAAAGACACAACTCCAAAAAGATATCCTATTGCATAACAAGTCTCTTTCCAAATACGTAGTTGCAGATATTACGAAAATATATGTATGTTTAATATTCTAGTTATATGCATATGTCAGTCTTAAAATTAAATTAAAATATTCCATTAAATTACTGTATTGAATGTTTAAAAAAAAAAGATATTCAACAACTATTTAATATACGAATATAACTGCATATATGGTACATACAAACATATATGTATACACATATATTTAGATATTGTTATATTTTTGTACGTTTAGCTAATTTTTAAATACATTATTTAATGTGATTTATATGCCCTACTCAAGTTACAAATATAAACGATATAATTAATGCAAAGCATTCTACATCTTGTACTGTACTTCTTTTATCAAACTTTATCGGAAATTTGAAAGGCTCGGTGGCGTATGCGCAACGTGCAACGTGCACTTTAGCGAACTCTAGCGGCGAACTGTGTAAACTATGGGCATTTGAAATTAGTATTCAAACAAGATGAAAATGAGCGGACAAACAGTTCACAGTTGAATCCGGCGCAATTATTTATAACGCGGCGAACTGAAAGTTCGGTGCTATTTTTGGAGGGTATCCGCCCGCCAGCTGTTTCCAATACTCAGCTAAACGGAAAAACGAGACGTATCGAAAAATTTTCAGCTGCCAATTGCAACGAAAAATCAAATTGCATTTTTATATAATTAACGGTGGAAAAGTTGTGGAAATTATGGAGCACGATACGAGCTATCAGCAGATCTGCTCTATACGCACCGTACAGTCCGATAAAAAGGGTTTCTTCAACGAGTTCTACTTGGATGTGAAAGATGCATGTGGCGAGAAGTGGCTGCAAAACTATTTCGGTAAACTAAAATCAAATGCAGCACGTATTCTGTCCATATTCAGTGATCGCGAGGTCTGTGATCCGGTGCTGGGTGTTTTGGAGCATGTGCAGCCTGTGTATAAGCAGAAGGATGTACTCCTCTCCTGCCAGCGCAGAGCACAGGCTGATAAGTTGTATCTGATGAGCTGCAATGCGGAGGTTGAAGAGGATCGCAAGGAACTTCTGCAGCAGGCATTGAATAGCGCCAATCTTGCGGTAATGCGAGCACCTGCTCCACAATTGGACTTGAGTGTGGATAATGGCCTCTCGCTCGCTTTGGCCTATCGCACCCGTGCCACTATTCTCATTGCCCTTGGCGAGGGAGAGGCTGCTTTAAGTGATCTCAAACTGGCCACCAACTTTGGTCTGGAGTCAAAGGAGAGCGTCGATTACTACTGCAAAATGGCCAAGGCTTATGCCGGTAAGTGTAAACTATATATAAGAAAACGTATTCTTGAGGAACTACTAAGTATAGAAATATATCATACATTTACTAACATTTATATTTGCCAGGATATTTAATCTTCGGCATCCCGAACTGTTTTTGTTTTTATATGAAGTCTTCACTCGCTTTTGTACTCTCTTTTTATAGTCATGGGAGAGAGCACACGTGCTGAAATCTCTTTGAAGATCGCTGAGAAGCTGGCGGGCGCTGAGACAGCGATAATCGTAGCCAGTCGCAAGGACATTGCTGCAGTCAAAGCAGTTAAGCGAGATCAAACCCAGAAGGAAGTGGTGCCAGTGCTGACGCATGGCGAGAATCCTGCGTTGAGTGGTGCTGCCAATGTGGTTAAGCTCGTGGAGACAAAGGATAAAGGACGCTTTGTGGTGGCCAACGAGGGCTTAAAGACCGGAGATGTGGTGCTCTGCGAGAATCCTGTAGCAGCATGTCTGCTGCCCAACTTCTTCGGCACCAATTGTCACCATTGCTTCAAGAGGTGAGCGTGCTATGAATAGTAAACTGATAACTGATCAATCAGGTTGTTTTTTCCTATAGGCTGCACACTCCTGTCGCCTGTATGCATTGTTCGGGTATTGCCTTCTGCTCCGCCCAGTGCATGGGCGAGGCTTGTGAGACTTATCATCGCTTTGAGTGCCAGTTTATGGACTTGTTTATTGGGTCCGGCATGTCGATACTCTGCTTTATAGCGCTGCGAGTGTTTACACAGGCAGCCAGCTTGGAGGATGGGTTGGCAACGGCTAATCTGCTGTTCGAGCACTTGTGCTCCCATCAGGATGTGCGACAGGCGGATGACTATCTGCAGCGTTCCCTGATGGCGGGCTTCCTAATGCGCATCCTGCAGAAGGCTCAGTACTTTGGACGCCGCAAGACAGAGGGTGTCAATCCCACCGCGGTGGAGCTGCAGGTGGCCACATCTCTGCTCGGACTGATGCAGGTGCTGCAATACAATGCACATGAGATCTATCATACGATGGTGACGGATGAGCACTGCTTCGAGGGCTGCAAGGTGATTTATTTGGGCGCAGGATTATACGGCACCGGTTCCTACTTCAATCACGAGTGCTGGCCCAGCACAGCTGGCTATTATGTGGGCAAAAAGTTGGTGATGTCAGCCACCAAGCCGCATCGACCCAACGAGATAGTCGCCGTCAACTACGGACCCATATTCACCAAGATGAATCTGAAGGATCGCCAGAGATCCCTGCGCGGTCGCTACGCCTTTAGCTGCAACTGTATGACCTGCCAGGAGAATTGGCCCCTTTTGCAGAAGATCGATAAGCAAGTTCGGTTCTGGTAAGTTAACTTTCATAATAAACTTTATTCGTATTACAGTTTTCTTTCCGTTTTGTTTCAGGTGCACCTCGGCGAATTGTGTGAACCTGCTCAAGTTCCCCAAGGATTTGGCAAAGGATGTGCGCTGTCCTCGCTGCCGCAAGAACGTTTCATTAAAAGAAAGTGTCGCCAAGCTTATTAAAATAGAAGAGCTCTATAGAGAAGCTGCTGAGGCGATGCAATCCCAAAAGACGAATGAGGCCATTGATCTCTTTAAGGAGGGCATTGATGCATTCTTTCAAATAGCTGCACTGCCCCACAAGGACACGTTAATCGCCCAGCAGGCTTTGCTCAAGTGTTTGGCTAATACGGCCTCAACGTTCAAGAAGTAATTCTCTTATTTTTCGTGTTTTTTTTTCCAACCTTAATTATAGTTTTTATAACGAGAACAACGCAGATCGAAGTCTGGGAAGGGTATTTTTGGGTACTTGGGAACTTCACATGGCAACATCTTGTCATGATTTTTGACATGAAATCCGAATATATGAAGTTTCTCAACTTTGAATGTAGAACTATTGAGGAGGACAAACCATGGTCAAAATGACCTCGGAATCAAAGATCAGGTCAGTTTTGACAAAGTTATGGCATTTTGAACTCTGGAAAGGGCATTTTTAAGGACTTGTATACTTCACATGTCAAAATCTTGTCATGATTTTTGACATGAAATCCAATTTTTGGAAGTTTCTCAACTTTGAATGTAGAACTATTAAGGAGAACAAACCATGATCAAAATGACCTCGGAATCGAAGATCGGGTCAGTTTTGACAAAGTTATGGCATTTTGAAGTCTGGGAAGGGCATTTTTAAGGAATTGGGAACTTAACATCTTGTCATGATTTTTGACATGAAATACGATTTTGGAAGTTTCTCAACTTTGAATGTAGAACTATTAAGGAGAACAAACCATGATCAAAATGAGCTCGGAATCGAAGATCGGGTCAGTTTTGACAAAGTTATGGCATTTTGAAGTCTGGAAAGGGCATTTTTAAGGACTTGTATACTTCACATGTCAAAATCTTGTCATGATTTTTGACATGAAATCCGATTTTTGGAAGTTTCTCAACTTTGAATGTAGAACTATTAAGGAGAACCAACCATGATCAAAATGACCTCGGAATCCAAGATCGGGTAATTTTTGACAAAGTTATGGCATTTTGAAGTCTGGGAAGGGCATTTTTAGAGACTTTGGAACTTCACATGTCAAAATCTTGTCATGATTTTTGACATGAAATCCGATTTTTGGAAGTTTCTCAACTTTGAATGTAGAACTATTAAGGAGGAGAAACCATGATCAAAATGAGCTCGGAATCGAAGATCGGGTCATTTTTGACAAAGTTATGGCATTTTGAAGTCTGGGAAGGGCATTTTTAGAGACTTTGGAACTTCACATGTCAAAATCTTGTCATGATTTTTGACATGAAATCCGATTTTTGGAAGTTTCTCAACTTTGAATGTAGAACTATTAAGGAGGAGAAGCCATGATCAAAATGAGCTCGGAATCGAAGATCGGGTCATTTTTGACAAAGTTATGGCATTTTGAAGTCTGGGAAGGGCATTTTTAGAGACTTTGGAACTTCACATGTCAAAATCTTGTCATGATTTTTGACATGAAATCCGATTTTTGGAAGTTTCTCAACTTTGAATGTAGAACTATTAAGGAGGAGAAGCCATGATCAAAATGACCTCGGAATCCAAGATCGGGTAATTTTTGACAAAGTTATGGCATTTTGAAGTCTGGAAAGGGCATTTTTAAGGACTTGTATACTTCACATGTCAAAATCTTGTCATGATTTTTGACATGAAATAAGATTTTTGGAAGTTTCTCAACTTTGAATGTAGAACTATTAAGGAGGAGAAACCATGATCAAAATGAGCTCGGAATCGAAGATCGGGTCAGTTTTGACAAAGTTATGGCATTTTGAAGTCTGGAAAGGGCATTTTTAAGGACTTGTATACTTCACATGTCAAAATCTTGTCATGATTTTTGACATGAAATACGATTTTTGGAAGTTTCTAAACTTTGAATGTAGAACTATTAAGGAGGAGAAACCATGATCAAAATGAGCTCGGAATCGAAGATCGGGTCAGTTTTGACAAAGCTATGGCATTTTGAAGTCTGGAAAGGGCATTTTTAAGGACTTGTATACTTCACATGTCAACATCTTGTCATGATTTTTGACATGAAATCCGATTTTTGGAAGTTTCTCAACTTTGAATGTAGAACTATTAAGGAGAACCAACCATGATCAAAATGACCTCGGAATCCAAGATCGGGTAATTTTTGACAAAGTTATGGCATTTTGAAGTCTGGGAAGGGCATTTTTAGAGACTTTGGAAATTCACATGTCAAAATCTTGTCATGATTTTTGACATGAAATCCGATTTTTGGAAGTTTCTCAACTTTGAATGTAGAACTATTAAGGAGGAGAAACCATGATCAAAATGAGCTCGGAATCGAAGATCGGGTCATTTTTGACAAAGTTATGGCATTTTGAAGTCTGGGAAGGGCATTTTTAGAGACTTTGGAACTTCACATGTCAAAATCTTGTCATGATTTTTGACATGAAATCCGATTTTTGGAAGTTTCTCAACTTTGAATGTAGAACTATTAAGGAGGAGAAACCATGATCAAAATGAGCTCGGAATCGAAGATCGGGTCATTTTTGACAAAGTTATGGCATTTTGAAGTCTGGGAAGGGCATTTTTAGAGACTTTGGAACTTCACATGTCAAAATCTTGTCATGATTTTTGACATGAAATCCGATTTTTGGAAGTTTCTCAACTTTGAATGTAGAACTATTAAGGAGGAGAAACCATGATCAAAATGAGCTCGGAATCGAAGATCGGGTCATTTTTGACAAAGTTATGGCATTTTGAAGTCTGGGAAGGGCATTTTTAGAGACTTGGAACTTCACATGTCAAAATCTTGTCATGATTTTTGACATGAAATCCGATTTTTGGAAGTTTCTCAACTTTGAATGTAGAACTATTAAGGAGGAGAAGCCATGATCAAAATGACCTCGGAATCCAAGATCGGGTAATTTTTGACAAAGTTATGGCACTTTGAAGTCTGGAAAGGGCATTTTTAAGGACTTGTATACTTCACATGTCAAAATCTTGTCATGATTTTTGACATGAAATAAGATTTTTGGAAGATTCTCAACTTTGAATATAGAACTATTAAGGAGGAGAAACCATGATCAAAATGAGCTCGGAATCGAAGATCGGGTCAGTTTTGACAAAGTTATGGCATTTTGAAGTCTGGAAAGGGCATTTTTAAGGACTTGTTTACTTCACATGTCAACATCTTGTCATGATTTTTGACATGAAATCCGATTTTTGGAAGTTTCTCAACTTTGAATGTAGAACTATTAAGGAGAACAAACCATGATCAAAATGACCTCGGAATCCAAGATCGGGTAATTTTTGACAAAGTTATGGCATTTTGAAGTCTGGGAAGGGCATTTTTAGAGACTTTGGAAATTCACATGTCAAAATCTTGTCATGATTTTTGACATGAAATCCGATTTTTGGAAGTTTCTCAACTTTGAATGTAGAACTATTAAGGAGGAGAAACCATGATCAAAATGAGCTCGGAATCGAAGATCGGGTCAGTTTTGACAAAGCTATGGCAATTTAAAGTCTGGGTAGGGCATTTTTAAGGACTTGGGAACTTCAATTGTAAAAATTTTGTCATGATTTTTGACATGATTTTTGAAATACGAAAATTTGAAGTTTCTCAACTTTAAATGTAGACTATTAAGGAGGACAGAGAGGACAAAACATGTCAAGTTTTTAAGTTCAAATAACATATCTGTATTCAAAATAATATTCCGTTGGCGCGCATTTGTAAACTTAGTATTGGTTAACGCTCTTAACTAGATGCGCGCCTAGTGATTGCCTATCGGAAGAACTTGTTATATCGATGTCCGTTACCTCTACTTCAGTCACTGTTTTGTTGTTATCGTTCATCTCTAATTTAATTGTCATTGTTGCCGGCTGTTTATTAATTTGGCGTGCGTTATTAATATTTTATTTAGCATAACAGCCACAAAATGTTCAAAAAACTAAAACCTGGCGAAACCGAAGATGATATTCTGCGTATGGCATCCGCATTTAACGATGAGCGTCTGAAAAATCCAAGCTTTCATCCAGCGGCAACAGTTGTGCCGATGGAAAAACGTGAGTCCTTAAAAAAATTATACTACAATTATTAATATAATATGAGTTAATTTATAAAATAATTAATTATGAATTATCCAGCTCAATCAGTGTTTGCAAAACAGCGAGGGCTAAATAAGTGCGCAAGAAAAAACCCTAATCTGGATGGAGGCGTACTGGATTGTGTAAAGGAACCTGATGATGATGATTGTATGGGCGGTTACAGACCGCAGCACAAACCGATGGAAGTTTGTGGTGAAGTGTTGGAAAGGAGAAACGCACTGTTGCGTGGACACATGGTAAAGGGAATAGATGCGGAATATGAGGTAAGCATTTATTTATTTTTTTAATGTCAAACGTGTACATTATTACCATACCATCAATATATTAACTACTATTATTATCTACCTTTAAAGCCAATCAGAAAGAGTATTTTTGCCCAATCGTTCGATAAAAATAAAACAAATTCGAATAAGAAGAGCAACAGCAAACAGCAGGACTCCAAACAGAAAGTCGAACAAAAGCCAGCTGAATCCAGCGCTGTGGTTCAAGACGCACAAATGTCTCAGGAAATACACGCCGAGAACATGGCTATGTTGAATGGGATGCGCGAGGAAGAAATCTTGGAGGAACGGCAACACTTGCTCAGCTCCTTGGGTAAATATATTTAGCTAACGAAAGTCAATTTTATAAATACATTTTGTTTCTACAATCAGATCCCGCGTTGGTTCAACTGCTTACCAAAGCCCGTGTACTTAAAAACGAGAATTCAACTGATACTAAAGCAACTGCAAGCGATCCTCAGCTTGTGCCCGCGTCGACTTTGTTATCCGAATCGAATCCAGCGCATAAGCTGCTGCAGCAAAGTGATGAGCAAAGCTGGCTAAATTTTAATTTGATTGAGGAGGATAAGTTGGCCTGGATGCGTGATATACCCGCAAAGCTGGCACAGCTGAAACCAGGTAATCAGTTCAATGCTCGCTTTGATTGGAAGGGCGTTCTATTGCCACACTCACTTGAGGAGCTGCCACAAAATGGGGACGAGCGCGAATTGTATTTGCATGGCGAGGAGCCCGAGCGACCCGGCTACACGCTGCAGGAGCTGTTTCGTTTGGCACGGTAAATTATACATTTGTACTCGAACTGAGGCTCCTTAAAATCCAATTTCCTGGTTACAGCTCAACTGTGATGCAGCAACGCCTTTCGGCATTTGGATCGATTGCTGGCATCTTCAGCATTTACAATCAGGGCTTCTACGACCAAGTGCTAACATTGCCCATATCCAAAATATTCTTTCTGTTGCGCTACGGCCTGGATGACAACGCGCATGCTCAGATTGAAGTCGTTAGCAGAGCTCTGGCTAACCTGTTCTACAACGAAACAGACGAAGTGCTGCTCGATCATATCTTTGAAAACGCCTATTGCCATTGGCAGCCAACGCTGCAGGTACTAACCGATGGCGATGACTCCAGCGATCCCACATCGGTTGCCTTTCTGCAACGTTACATGTCGATGTTGCACGTCAACTCGAAAGCTGTAAGCGCCGATGTTGATAATAATCAGATGAGCATGGACGACTTCCAGCTGGCTGAAACTGATCTGATCGATTGCCTACTGCGCTCGAATATTTTGCAACGTATTAAGTTAGTCTGCTGCGGATCTATCTATTGCATTTAAATCTAACTGTTTGCTTTTCTTTCCACAGTTTTATATTGAGCAGTGTGCGTCCAGAAAACAGCACAGTCCATTCCCTTTTAAAGCTGCTCATACGCATTGCACGCACAAATGTGGCAGTTGCTAAACAATTGTCGCAAAAAACAGATCTTATAAATTTGATTTTAGGAAACTTTATGCCCGAAATAACGCCGAATTGTAAGTGTTTAAATAATCATTTTTACTGGAAATTTGTATATATTTGATATCCTTAAACAGCTGCTAACCTCACACAGGAGTCTTCGTTTTATGGACATCCACATTATCTGTGCCTGAAGTTAATGCGTGTTTTGGTTTGCCAGCACTTGGACATAGCTAAGCAACTGGTGAATGAAACATTTATCGAACGTTTAAAAGGCTTTTTATTCTATCGTGATGACATTAGGGTAAGAATTTCCATACAATACGCCAATATATAACTTCTTAATGACAATGCTTGAATTGCAGAGTAAACTAATACGTGTTCAGATCGAGGCATTGCGCCTCCTCCGCTGCTTGCTGCTGCTAGGAATTGTGGATCGTGAGTTGTTCAAGTGAGTTTACCTTAGCCAAGTAAATCATTTATAGCGGCTTTTATGAAAGGCCCATCCGTTTCAATGTAACATTCCACCGATTTATAGGTGGTGTCGCAACCATCATCGCCCCCTGCAGTTACGTAGGCGAAAAAGAAAAAAAGAATTAGTCGTTAAATTTGTTCAGCTAGAACTGCCATAATTACTTATCGCGCCACATGAATTGGCTAAATTCATAATCTGGGAATGAATTTCTGTTGGCAAAACTTCTACCAAAGCATCCAAGTGCATAACGTTATCATTGTCGATCTGCGGATTATGCGAGAGTTTATAATTTATACTTATAAGGCGGTATATAATGATCGCTGGAAAATTAGAACCGTAATTTTAAAGGGTTTTAAATATCTGAACACTTCTTATTACTGCACATTCTAATTTTCGAACGATCGCTGTGTTGTTTTACATACGAGACCAAACATATCAAACATGCAGTGCAGGAAGCACTTGAAGGTGTGATCAGTTGGTAGAGTTCCCTTGTGCGCCTCGTTCAATAGCTCTGCAATTGCGCAAATCCTTTAAAGCGATTTCATTATTGTTTCAAAACAAATGCGCCTCACCTTCAGTAGCACCCGATTTAGTGATGCAGCGTGCATGCATCTTTTTCACCTGTTTTTTCACCACATCAGGTATTTCCAGCTGTATGCGAGTTATTAATTTCATAAATTCACAAAAAATATGACACTTCAAGTAGAAACTTACTGCATGTTGCGGCGTTATGACAAAGCATAAAACAAGCAGTGCTAGGGTAAGGCCTAGGGTCTTGGAGCACATTACAAGTAACCGAACTTTATGTAGTGCAAAGAAAAATGGGGTAAAAATGCCAAATGGAAACCAGTTGTTGTTGCGCTCACCTTTGACTAAGCGCTGACTAGATAGATTTCTATTTATATAGCTAATAATGTTGGCATGGCCAAGAAATACCGGAAATAATAGCTATTATTCTGCACTGCAATTGTATTGTGACAGACAATTCCTGCCTGCGCTGCGTCAGATGCTTGATTGGCACTTTAATCATTGCGTTTTCGATGTGGGCGGTTCCGCACTTATACACCAGCACGCAGCTGCCCTGCTGTCGGCGATTGTGGTCAGCGGCGAAAGCGGCGTATGCGACAGAGAGGCGCAACAACTATTACTGGACCAATTGCATAACTTTTGCTGCAGCATGATGCACAAGGCGACATCCAGCGACGGTCCCCATAATGTGAGTAAAGTTACATATGAGCCTTTAAATAGCTTTCACATAACGTCATTATATCCAATTTCAGTACGCACAGTTGACGCTGTTGAGCACCTCGCTCTACGCCATATACTGGTTTTCACGTAATGGCTATCAGGGCACCTCGTCCTTTAAACAGTTTCTGCACGACATTCTGCCGAAATTTTTGAGCTCGCCTGGCTTTGTTGCATGTGTGCGGCAGTTAACGTAAGTGTACATTTGACAGGCAGCCTTTTGATCAGTTAATCAGTTTTAATGAATACCTTCAAACCACCCACAGCCGTAACTCTATAATTTTGCGCCAATTTCCCGACCGGCGCAACGTGCATGCCCCCCTGCCAAATGTGGGCGCTGTCGTGATGAACGACAGTGGGCCGCAGCTAATCGTTAGCAATATGTATCCAGTGCAGTTGTTGAGTAATGTCTGGGCTTTCTTTGAGTCGCCGCTAAAGGATGATTTCATGCCGGTGTTCCTGGCTCTGATGCAGCCTGCGGTGATGGAGCCCTTGGGTGAATACCTAAGACTGTTGAGCACGCGTCTTAATCGTTTGCAGGCCAGCAATTTCTTTGCTCGCAGCGAAATGAAGTTTGTCCATCAGCTGCTTATCACCAATGCCATAGAGACCTATGTTAAAGACACGCAGCTGCTGCAGCTCGTCTATAAGTATCTGTGCTGTCTGAGCACCGCTCAAGGCAAACAACTGATCAGCATATTCGAACTGTATATATTCAGTGGAAAGTACGTTCAATTGGATGCGAAGTCTTTGGAGCTGCTGAAAGAAAGCTGCTTGGACGTTGTGTACACACATATCATAGCCGTAAGTTAATGTATATAATATATGTAAATGCTTAATTTAATACATCTTTTTATTTAATTTCAGGACAACATGGATCCTACACTGACACTCTGCTATACTCAAGCGCCAGTTCTTATGCCAGACTGGCCGTACTTTGAACTGCGCCTTATACTCAACAACTATTTGCAAAATGTGCAGCAGTCGCCTGCTGTAATAAATTCAGGTAAGCCTAAGTTCAAGACTTTTAGTCAAAGGGACTCATGAAATATTTTCCCTCACAGAGAATCAGGTGGTGCGTATGACTTTTATGTTCGTGCAGCAGCTGGAAAAGCAAGGCTTGCAAATTGTAAGCCCGATCGAGAAGCTAATGTATCTGATGATCGCTTTTATGGGTCCCGACAGTCAGTTTCTGGAGCCCGAGCTGCATAAGCTGCTTAACAGTCAACTGCTCGATTTCTACAAGCAGAATTTGACGCACACTTTCGACTTTGAGGCCACGTTTGAGGACAAGGCCAATTTTGAGCCGCTTTACTATCTGTTCGTAAATCACTTTGAGGCGGCCAGCTATGGCGACGAGCTGTTTAGCTCACTTGTGCTGCTACCGCTTGCTCAGAAGTATGATAACAAGTGGCGTCGTCGCATCTGGTCCGAGCATGTGCAGGCAATGCGCTTTTTAAACTGTGACGAGAGTTTGGTATGTGCCCAGAGAAATATTGTAATAAGCACCGTTTAAAGTTGTTTTTATACTTTCTAGTTGATTGGTGGCTTGGACGCGTATCTAGAGCCAGTCGAGGAGGAACCATCGCTGGTTAATCTCTATGGTGATGCACTGGAGCGTCAGCTAGTGCGTCCAGGCAGCATTGCCTATAAAATTGCCAGGCATCATTTTAACAACTCTCAAGCCGTACAAAAGACAAAAACCTTTTAAGCAGCTGCAGAAAATTAAAGTGACTCCTTGGGCTACGTTCGTTGCCGTGATATATGTATGTAAATTATACAAAATGAATATTTTTAATTAAATCGTTTACTTATACTTCTTCCGCTTGGCAAACGTGCTTGGTTTGTTTTCGCAGGGATTGCAGGCCAAGGCCATAATAATACATAGATTACACAGAAAACAATTAATATTGCGGTATTTGGTTTTTCTTCAGCCGGTCCCCAGTGCCTGGGATTGTTATTCAATTACATGCTTGAGTGGAATTAATGCACTATTGTGTAAGAACTGTATGTAGATACGCAATATATGAATGTCAGTCTTAATTGCAGGCGCGTTAGCTATTAACTGTTTCTAGCAGGTTGCCTGCTGCAGAGAGAACTTCACTATCGCCCTCAATTAATTAACATCACTTGACTTATTGACAACCGACAACCGTCGCACATGGGCCACGACTGCTGATAAAAATATATGTAATTATAATGAACGCAATTGAAAGGCCACCAGCTAATTAAATTATACGCCATACATTTGTATTTTTGCGCATGTGTGTGTGTGTTGGTTTTTTGTGTGTGCACATACTACAGAGACTTACAGTCAAATGTCAAGTCATAAGTTCTTTCGTGTGCCATGTAGCGTATGAGTAATATATAATATATGATTTATGTACCCATCATCTTAAGAAGTAAATCCCAATTGTAGCTACTTAGCTGAAGCTGCCCTAATTTTAAAGAGACTGTAGTCCCTGACAAAATTAAAGATTTAAGGGGTCCTCAAGGTCATTAGTATTTAATTAGCATTTTATCAAATTGAAGACTGGTTAGACAGCGTTTCCGACCTTGGCTTCCAGTGACATATGAGAATGTGCTCCTTTCATATCCAAAAGTATGTGTAACAACACATTTTCGTATCAAGTATGTTTGCATATGTGTTTGTTGCGGTCCCTCTTCCTTGCTACAGTAAATTGCAAAACATCCTCAGGAGTTTTGAAAATTATCTTACCGAAATTTATGAAGGCGGCATTCACGGGGTTTTCCTTTAGGCTGCTTTGTTGGTACATAGAGCCAAGCTGTAAAGTTGCTCGAGTTTGAACTCATGCTCATATGTATGTACGTAGGTAATATGATGGATGTATTCGCATATCTCTTCAGTTTGATATGTAAAAACGCGTGCAGCAGTTGGGTCTTGTGCTCAACAATCTATTGTACATATGTGTACAATATTTATGTAATGTGGGCTTTTGAGTTTGATTTATTAGCAGTTTTTTTGGTTTTGTTTTAAAAGAAATTTGGGGTAATGCTTTTTTTTTGTCGCTATGCCAAAAATGTAGGGCTTTGTCGCTTGCCAACAAGGATGAGTAACCATAATTTGAATATTATAATTTAGTTTTAATTTAATATTTTTCTTTTTGAACTTTATTGTTTTGCTTGGTTAGTAGATTTCTGTTGCATAACGCTTAATGAAGCGTTGCCAAATCGCTCCTAATCCCATTAACATAATTTAAGCTTTATGTAATACTTTTAATGAGTTAGTGAAAATGACCGTATGTTGATGTCACTTGCAACTTGCATATCAAAGTTATATAAGCGTAACATAACAGGACCTCTGTTTTTATCACAATTTAAGAAGAAAGCGCATATAGTCATATAACTGCAGCTGTATAGGTGAATGACAGTTTAATATACATATACATATGTCGCTATGTTATATAACTATGCAGAGTGAGTTATCTGTGTTATGAGCAAACTTTAAGCCACGCGAGGGAAACAACTCTGCCATATTGCAAATGCGAAGCACTTCAAATAGTATAGCATATTTATTTGTAGTAAGAGCCCCAATAAAAGTTTGTACATTGTTAGTGAATGAAATGGGTTCTTCTTATCGGCACTTATTTAGTCAGCGGTTTTTGGGGGAAATTCTAGAAACTTTTCAGCACTCTTGAACTTGGATTACAATTTTATATTAGTTTTTGATAGTTAGTAGTGATTTAAAATTCGAAAGAATGTTTTAGTCAGTAGTAAAAATCCCAAAAACAATTTAGTAAACATTAGCATTACAAATATTCATAAATTTTAAAAGATTGCTTTTTCTTATTCATCCATATCCATATCCATATCCATAACAGTTAGTCAGGTCGTATTCATGTGTGTATACTCATGCGGTCTTATACTATTCTTGGCTTATGATAAGCAAAAATACACAACAAATACTACTACTATTCTTAGCTTTATATAATTAAATACATATTTACAGAGCACTTATATTTCGCTGCAACGATTCCTCTGTTGCCAACGAATCCTCAGTAAGGGTACAAAAATTAACCACCCCATTAGCACAGGAATAACAACACATACAAAAATCGAGTCATTGTGGTGGCAGACACGGGTAGACAGAGCCGTAGTCAAAGTCGTTGCCAACGGATGCGGCGCCTCGAAAACTGGCACCGTACAACACACAAATATACAAACACACATGTACAAATACATACGTATGAATATCATATATACAGGGGCAGATGTTGAACTACAGTTGTCACTCATAACTCCATGTACATTGAGTGGAATTTTCAGTGTTGCACGTTCCAGCGATTTGTCATCGATCACGTCACAGCTTTCTGCCCAAGTGGGCAATGTCTGTTATAGTAAGAAGCGCTCGTTTTGGGTTCGGGATTCCATCGGTTCCGTCGGTTCCCTCGCTGACTTTTTTTTTTAGTATTTTTCAGCTGATCGCGCGAAGCGCTCGTTTCAGTTACTCTTTGGCTCTCTGCACGTGCGGTACCGTTTGGATTGGCTTCGCCCTTGCCACCACATCTTAATACTTTTTGGCCGCGCTGGCTGTCTTCAGTTGAAGTACATTTTAATTTGCTCCAGTGAAACCGAAATAACATAAATAAACGCTTTATTTTCGGGTTGCTGCTTAAAAAAGTAGCTATTTACATATGTATGCTTAAAAATACAATGTACATGGCTATTTATTTTTGAACTGAGTCCCATAGGCTGTGGTGTTCTGTGTGTCTTGAGTGTGCTTCTCAAGTGACCCGTAAATCCTACTGGCTATCTTGGAAATAGCTGTAATTAGTGTAAAAGGGGACATATCTAAAAAGTGCAGTGCCATAAAAAACACAATGCAGGCACACGAGTAAAATTTGAAATGAAGAAAACGTTTAGCGAGTTTCTTTTTACAGTAGAGTTTCGTATTTCAAAGATGCACGTGTGCTACAAACTTATTTTGTATACAACGTTTATATACATTTGTACTCACATTTGTATTTTCCACAGCACTTAATTTGTTATTGCCTGCGGTATGTTCTTGGGTATTTGTGCCTTCTGCTGATAGTAAGCATTTGCTGGTATTGAATTTTGGAGTTTCGTTTACTGATTTTTGTATTTCGTTTCGTAGTTCAGATAATTCGTTCGCCGACAATAAACTGTTTGCATAATTTGTTTGTTTGACTTTAACTGAACGGTACAACAAGTTTATTTACCATATATACATATGTTTTGTGGAATGAGATCGCATCTATGAACTGTTCAGAAAAGATACAATTTATGAATAACCGTCCTCGAATATCTATCTACACATAAAGCTCGTTCTTAATCGGATTTAAATCGCTTTCAACAAACTTGGGTAAGTTTCTCAAGCAAAATCTACAAAATGAATAAATTATTAGGGTTTAATTGCTTTGATTTTTTGTTTGGCAAAACATCCGGTGTAAACAAATATGATTATCTTTTAATGCTGCTATATAGGTCTATAAATATGTGTGTATTTAAACCTCTACATTCTGACCCCGACCCGAAAAAGTTCGCATAGCTCAGCGTTATCAAAAACAATATTCAGCATTAAAAAGAAAGTCAGCGCTTAAGAACGTGCATCATATGTACATATGTGTGTATGTGTGTATGTATGTATTTATTCATATTTTATTTATTGTTCTGCTTCAAGTGTCGCTTAGTTTAAATGCACTTGAACTTGAAAGCTGTAATTATTCTCTTGTGAATCTGCCTTAAAACTATACATATATATATATTGTAGTAAAGATGTAACGCCAGCGTTTTGGTGCTCGTCTGAGATTTCCTTAGTCGTTTCCACTTTCAGTTTAGGATTGTCTCTCTGTACCAGAGGCAATGTCTGGCATCTACTTATCATTGCAGTGAGGCATTGAGTGGCCGTGGTTATCTTTGCTCATGTCAGAGTATTTGCTAATCGGGGTGAACTTAAGTGCTTGTAATGTGTAGAATAAACCGAGCTTTCAGGCACAGTTTACGGTCACTTGCCGAACATATATGTACGAACATATATATATAAAGGTACATATATACATACATATATCTAGTACGTTCTAGTCTCGACTTACTTTGACTTATACATACTTGTATGTAGGCACTTTGAAATGCAATGTAATCGGTAACATGCCGTTGCATATCTGGTTACATTTCGACACTAACCGACGAAAGTATCATATCTTTCATGTACAAGTATGTATAATGTTATATTATTGTTAAAAGTCATTAGGGGGCTTCTTTCGAAGCACTGACCCCGTTTTTGTTTAAGACTAAAATCAATTTCTAGTCGAACTGGCAATAAAACAAACTTTTGGTAGATAAAAAAAATGCTCAAGATAAAAAGTGCAGTGATAACTTGAGTTTGTTCAGATTGTGCTATGTATCTAAATTTACCAATTTAATTAACACCGTCGCCTAATTAAATTACTTATTGCAAACTCACAAGGACATAAGCATACGAATTTACGTATTTATTTCTCCGAGTGTATACAATTTAAGTCATATGTGCAAATATATCAAATGGCGCCAAGGGGAACACCTGCTGAAGGATAAAATATACAAGAAGTTTGGTTCCATACTATCAACTTTCCGGAATAAATGCATCTGCTTTCAATCAAGCTGCTGAATTCAACCCTTGTGCAGCGGAGTATGCAGCAGAAAGGCGGTAGCATACTCGACATTTTTAAGGGGTTGCGTTTAAGGGATGCACCCAGCATATATGCACAAATATTTGTTATTGATTGGAAGGCAGTGTGTGTCTTGAAACGAAAAAGCAAACTTAATCTAGATGAATTTTTAAGATTTATGTTTGAATTATTGCCAGCGGAAAGTGCGAAATGCTCCACTGTACGAAATTGCAACGCGTGGCGAGAAAATTGAACTGACAGCCATGTTCCCCTGGTAGATAAACGGTAGACGGAATCGGGTTTGATGTGCATTCGTCGACCCATCGACAGTTATAATTCAAATGCAACAAATGGCCTAATAGCTTCTGACTTTTGACTTCTGGCTGACTGGCCGCTGGAGACATTGGAGACAGAGCTGGGAATTCTCGGGCAAGTGGCGCTAGCAAAGGCTTTTCATGTCAGCGGCAGACAATAAATAAAGAAAAAGAAAAAATGACAGTGTACGGGTGGCAAAGCAAAGAAAACACAAAGAATACTCATAGAATGTTGACTCTGGGGCACAAGGCAAAGCCGACAAATAAACTATTAAATCATTGACCTTGCGAACCTTGACAAAGAGCATAGACGACGACAGTCTGCTGTAGCAAAATCGCAGACTGCACCCGCCGATAACTGAGGTGGATTGATGTGTGGGTGTGGGAAGGCGGGTGGTCCACAACGGAAATGCTCAGAAAGCGACTTGCAAAATTATGCAAAGCCTCCTCGAATGCAACGAAAATAGCAATCGCCGCTCACTGAAACGCGGACAATTTTCACCTTTTCGCCGCATTTTCCGCTTTTAATCAAGATTTATGGCAATTGACGGAATGACAGACCCAGAAAGCGTGGGCCGTGGGGTCTAAGGTGCGGGGCCGTTGGAAAAGAAACGGCAAAAACTGCGCTCGCGTTTCGCTAATCAAAGCGCTGTTCGTCTTGTCGGACTCATAAACCACATCTTATGGTGGCCGCAATTAATTGAATACGACTTTAATTAAAATACGCGAAATAAGAGTAAACCGGGAGCTCGGGAACGAGTAACCCAACCTTTAGGCCTGACCTCAGCGATTGCACAGTCCACTCGAAGATTAGAATTTGGTGCTTTGATGTGTGTTGGTATTGTGCGGGCTCAATTTGCGTTTGGTTTGGGGAGCAAGAAGGTCAAGCGCTAAAAATTCCCCACAGTTGCCACAAATTAACAAACAAATATTTTCGGTTATAACCCTATACAATTTGTAAACGAGATGAATTCCATTTTTGGATTCATAAGTAGTTTAACATAAAAAGAGCATGTATTTAAAAATGTAAAGAGCGCTTTGTGCACTCGACCCAAAATTGGGGATTTACGAAACTCGCCAGCTCGTATATTGCTTTAAACTATTGTGCGCTGAGCTGTAAAAATGATATGAACTATGTATGTATATGCATATTGGCTCTTTCATAAACAACACCCACTCATAGTCCCTTAATTACCAGGAGAACTTAAAACATTAATGCGTATTAGCTGTTCAGCTATGAGCCTATGAGTGAAAGTACTAGCTATTAATATTACATTTTAGCGTTGCTAAATTTGCACAATATTTAGCTAAGCCCCTTATACATTATTTCAAATTGAGTGCTTATTATTTCAGTATAATATTAATGGCTCATTGTGTGGCAGCTGCTGTCGCCATGTGATTTATATAAGATGATTTTCATTATTTACTCGGTGTTTTCGATTAGATGTCTTAATACTAAGCTTTGATTTCAGTGTTCTGGACGCGTGCAAATGAACAAACTAACGTTTAATGTTTGCTTGTGGTCTAAGCATGATTATGAATACGCTCCTAACTGTTGCATGTTACAAATTCATGTTTGTTGCGTGCTTTAGTGCAGTTCCCATTCACCATTACGGGCCAAGTTTGTTAGCCAATGTATTTGGCAACTAATAAGTAATAATGCTTTATTATAATTAAGAAAAGAAGAAATTTATTCTGCTTATGTGGCTATAAGTTCACCTGAACATGCTTCAATTCACTTGGAGTAGTATTCAAAAAAATCAATATAATGAATATGTTCTTGTGTATTGACCCAGTTATTTACTTTGTACGTTACATGTAAAAATGCATGTATGCTGCGATACGTGCGCCCCTAAAATGTAAGTAAGTACACTTGAAATTCTCAAAATTAATAAATGTAGCTTCTGTTAGCATTTGTTTGAACATTACTTGAAGTGCTTCAGGGCATGAAATGAATTTTGTAGAACCAAGCGGTTAGGTTCTCACATGCTCGAATTCCCTGTTAGTTGTGATGGCATTTACTACAGCTGAAACAGTTTGCAACCCCCTTCCAACACCCTCTCAGACGTCTTCTACCTAAAAGTAAATCAGCACGAATTTGAAATGTTCCACGTGTCGTATGAGCAATGAGTCGATCTTGAAGCTTGGGCATATTGTCGATTTATTTTCTGTTCAGTTTTATTAGAAACGATTTTAGTTTCCCAAATTATGAAAAGCTTGTACACCATACAATACACTTAATCGCTGCCAGTTTATGACTTGGAATGAATTACGTTAAAATGATTTTTGGCACAGCAACTTTATTTATTGCGAAGCGTTGAAAGTGACCATAAAAGGAGCCGACCGAATGGCATTGATTTCGTCAAAACAATTTTCCTTAAGCTCGTAATACTTTTTTTTATTGACCTTTTAATGCTGCCAGCATTGTTTTGTTCTGCTCTTCTCGTGATACTTATATATGGATATATTTGTTTCTGTAGATTTTTGCACTTAATTTATGCTGCCGCAAATGAAGCAAATAAAAGCTGCAGTCCCAGCACAAACACGCAGACACACACACACACACACACACACACACACACAAATCCAACACCCATACCGCCCACGCAGCCACAGACGCCGGATCCAAGTATCCGGGGACAGCCGGCTCCCGGGTACTTACCGAATGGCATTCCATTTCAGAGTCGTAAATATATGCTGCCACAAATTTACGACTTTAAATCATAAAAAAAACATCGCTTATTGGAATCCAGCTCTCCCAAAAGACCTACACAATACCTATGCATACATATTTGTCAGTCCACAGGCGACTTGTGGCTGCCACTAAGTCGAGTTGTTCACAGGTTTCCTGTTTGCGACATAAAAACTCGCGAAATAATATTTATGGCACTTTTCAATGCAAATTTACAGACGAAAAATATTATGAAATACTCTCGTACCTACATAACAAAATGTGTCGCATAAAATTGCACCGGAACTTAGTCGACTGTTTGGCTACTAAAAAGTCGTAGGCTTTAATGGCTGTGCGGTTATTAAAAGAGGTTAAACTAATGTTCCATCATATATCAGGCATAATCTCGCCAACTTCGAGTTCTATTCTGTAGAAATCGCTTTTTGAAGATTTTTAACTACAGTTAACTACACACGTTTGTGAAATGTATTTTACAACTTCCTCGTATTGTTATATTCTTTAAAGGTCTTCAATTTTGTTGAAAAGTTCCATTTCAAATGATAAATATAACTCTTTGTTCAAGTTTTTTTTAAAGCATTCCTCTACTGAAATGTATTCTTTGCGTTACAACTGATAAACCAGAAATGTTGAGAGTTAAAATGGAAATTTAAAGGGCAAATAAATACAAAAATCGATGAGCTCTGTATTTGATTGAAGCTTGTACATAAATTATACATTTTCGAAGTGCGAAGCGACTGGAAAAATTTGTCAAAGAAGCTTTAATGTTTGTGCTATACAATTACCATATTTTTTTGCCACAAGGTCTGATGGAAACTGTCGAATTTTTTTGGTTAAATATTCACCAGCTCATCTTTATTCATTATGTAAGAATATGTTTGAATAAAAGAACAATGAACAAATAAATGTCTACAAATAAGCAACTTAACAGTGCAAGCAATTTTTCAACCATAAATATTATTTTAAAACTGGTTATAATTGGCTTTGTTGCTGGGGGGCTAAGATTTATATGTTTTTCTTATGATGAAGCTGGGCTGAAAGTAAGTGATTAATTAGAAAAATTGAAGCACTTAAAATATATGTAGAACTAATCTAGTTATGGAATTTTGAAGTCTGGGAAGGGCATTTTTAGGGAATTGGGAACGTTACATGTTGTCATGATATTTGACATGGAATCTGAAATTTTGAAATTTCTCAACTTTGAATGTAGAACTATTAAGGAGGGCAAACCATGATCAAAATGATCAGGGAATCGAAGATCGGGTCAGTTTTGACAAAGTTATGGCACTTTGAAGTCTGGGAAGGGCATTTTTAAAGACTTGGGAACTTCACTTGTCTAAATCTTGTCATGATTTTTGACATGAAATCCGAATTTATGAAGTTTCTTAACTTTGAATGTAGAACTATTAAGGAGGACAAACCATGATCAAAATGACCTCGGAATCGAAGATCGGGTCAGTTTTGACAAAGTTATGGCATGTTGAAGTCTGGGAAGGGCATTTTTAAAGACTTGGGAACTTCAATTGTCAAAATCTTGTCATGATTTTTAACATGAAATCCGAATTTATGAAGTTTCTTAACTTAGAATGTAGAACTATTAAGGAGGACAAACCATGATCAAAATGACCTCGGAATCGAAGATCGGGTCAGTTTTGACAAAGTTATGGCATTTTGAAGTCTGGGAAGGTCATTTTTAATGACCTGGGAACTTCATGTGTCTAATCTTGTCATGATTTTTGATATGAAATCCGAAAATATGAAGTTTCTTAACTTTGAACGTAGAACTATTAAGGAGGACAAACCATGATCAAATTGACCTCGGAATCGAAGATCGGGTCAGTTTTGACAAAGTTATGGCACTTTGAAGTCTGGGCATTTTTAAAGACTTGGGAACTTCACTTGTCAAAATCTTGTCATGATTTTTGACATGAAATCCGAAAATATGAAGCTTCTTAACTTTTAATGTAGAACTATTGAGGAGGACAAACCATGATCAAAATGACATCGGAATCGAAGATCGGGTCAGTTTTGACAAAGTTATGGCATTTTGAAGTCTGGGAAGGGCATTTTTAATGACTTGGGAACTTCACATGTCAGAATTGATGTAAGTATTATTGACAAAAATATCCTCAAAAATGAGTTTCACAACTTAATGTAGAATTAATATAAATGCCAAGCCATGCCAAAAATGGCATCCGGATTGAAAATCGCTTAAGTTTTGACAGAGCTATGGTAGTTTGAAGTCTGGGATGGCAACCTTAGGTCTCGGGTCTAAGCTAAGGGCATCGTTTTTGGGCGAGTGTATTTATAATAGCATTTATCTATTTAGTGTGCTCGAGTTGTATGCTATAATTAGTATGCGTTCCAGAGTAACTTGCTACTTTACTCCTAAGTACGTCTTAATTACATGCCATAACTTGTAAATGTCAGATTATAGGCGGAAAGTGGCTTGGGTTAAAATGAACACTTTTATGCTTAACAAAAGTATTGGATTGCTAGTCGTTAATCAGCAGAAATGTCAAAGGATTGTCCTACATAATCCTTGAACTTTGACTGGATTTTCAAAGAAATATGAGTGGATTTTTTTGCTAGTCTGCTAGCAAGCTGGCATGGATGATGAATCCGGTTCTATTATTTAGTAAACTGTTTCCATTTATAGCTTTAAGCTTTAAGTTTATTCGACTTCGCCCCTGCGTATTAACACACGCTTGACTTGTTTAACTTTTGTTGTATGTTTTTGACACATTTCTTTTTTTGCTGCCATCCTGTCATTGCTTATGTTGCTTCGCAGGACTCTGCCTGTTAATCAGCTTTGATGTGCATCTCTCGATTCCTGCGTCTATCTATACACACACACACTAGCTTCCTGTATACTATATATTGTGGCTTATGTGGCCATCTCGCCATATGTGATGATGAACGACTTATGGCTGGATGGGTGTGGTGGGTTGGAGTGGGGGCGTGGCGTTTGGAGAACATGTTGCGGACACAAGCAGGATGCCTGTCGCAAAGTTTTGTTTTTGTGCGTGCCGTATTGCTGATTACCATTCGGACATGTATCGCTTCTCATCTAGTATAAAAACGATTGATATCAATATTAGGGCATCACAAATTTGCCATTCGATACAGAAAGGCACGTTCAAACGGTCATCACAATACATGACCCATGATCGTCCATCGTCCATGGTCCATGGTCCAATATTGTGCCATTGTGATGATGCTTTGTCATTAAGAGTTGCTGCATCAGCAGCACCAGCAGGTCTTAACTTCAGCGTCACCATATTTTATTGCCGCTCTTTTTGTAACGTCTTGTAATTGAGGTCATGTAATAAAATATATGTATTAAGTATATATGTTGGTCAAGGTGAAAGTATGTACTTGCACTTTAATAGCCTTTGTTGACATTTTCATGGTGCTACAAACACTTTACGTGTCAAGGCTTTAAACATAAAAAGATATATATACAAGCAAGGCATAGCTTCTGACGAATATCCTTTGGCTATTCTAATTTCTGGCTCTTCTCGGAAAATCTCAACTCTTTACGAGTTAAATTTATCTCATGGCCATTAAGCATGACAGCCAGCTCAGGGCGAGCATTTAATTCGGCCATATAGCAAATTGCGTAGAGCCAAGCCAGCATTATATGGCGGTCTCAATTGTGGTGCACAGACCACCAAAGTAGTAAAAATCTTATTTTATTGTGGCAATTGAAATGCGAATGGGCGTTGAATTGAGCAATGAAAAGAAAGCGTAGCAAGCGCTTAAATACGCATACTCACATAGGCATAGTCCAATCGACAAAGCAACAAAAATAAACAAAGTTAAAAGCTTGAGAACAACAACAATGGCAATAATACAATCGCTGGCAAAACAAGGCAGCGCGGAATCACCATGGGGAGCAATTGGCCCATTGAAGGGCCATTAAAAGTGGGGGGGACCCGTCTCTCAGGCTTCTCAGGCAGCAGTCTCCTGTCTTCTTGCCTCGGACAATGGCAACAATTATTCAGATAAGTTTTTTACAACTTTTGCTCGATGTTTATGTCGTGCCTTTTAGCAGCTGTCAAGCGATTGCAATGATGGTGGGGCAAATGGGCCTACGTGAAGTTAAAATAAATAATAAAAAACAAAACACAAAACAGCCCCCATCCACGGCACCTGAGATGCGGTGACAGAATGCGAATGAATTTGTTTATGGCGTAATTAATCAAAACTAAGGGCTGAGCAATCATAAATCAAGAATCTCTTTTTAATGCCATTATTACAAAATGGTTTCATTTCAAAGACTGATTGGCTGCTCCTCCCTCCCACTTTTACTACAGCTCCCCCCTTCTGTTAGTCTAGGCCGTCTGCAAACCTTTAACCCGACGGCTTGTCGCTTATCAGGCAACACCTGGCATCTTCACAGGTTACAGGTCAACTGATGGTTTCTTAACGTTTGCCTGTTGCCGGCCGATAAGCGCTAACAAAGTTGTTTGTCCTTAGGGCAAGTTCTGGATGCCTGGAAGCCTAGCTGTCCGCTTGCCTGCTGCCAGCTGTCACTTTACACCACTTCCACCCCGCTCTTCCTCCGTGTGTTGCAGCTGAGCTTCTGTTCTCATTGAATTAAGCGCTTAATTGCTTCAATAAATTTGTGCAAATTCCATGTAGCTCGAGTGCAAAGTTCCCACATATTCCGTACAACAAATTGCATAATTGGCGTAATTATATCGCGCTTTCATTCAGGTCGCTGCGTGTTGTGTTGTTCACTTGTTTTTCTATTTGACTCTTCTATTCTATGCTAATTGCTTGTTTTTTTCTGTCTTCTGCATTCAGTGCGCTCCCAACTTGACCCATAAATGCCATCTGCTGCTTGAGAGTTTCGGGACTTTGATAAATTACCACAGCTCTGCCATCAATTGCAGTAATTCCTTTTCGGTTACGAGCTGCTACTTCATATCCTGTTTCTAAACTCATAACGCATACGCCAGGTGTGCCACGGTGGGTTGCGAACACGCACACTTGGCTCACATGGCAACCATGTTCCCTCGGGATCAGAGAGACCGCTAATCATGATTAATTTGCATCAATTTGCTTGTGCTTTATTTAGCAAACAATTTATTCATGAATTTCCACAAAGCGCACTTTTGGATAGCAATGTTGATCGTATATATACTTCATAAATAGTAGAGTAGGAACTTTGAAAAAATAGAAATGAAAATTTGGCAGAATTTCACATGCATTTTATAGTTTGCCATGAAAAATATTTACAATGAAAATATTTAAATAAATAAATTTTATTACGCACGCTGTTCAGCTTACCTGCCAATATATATTCACAATATCCATGGCCAAAACAAAATTTCTTATGCAATTATTTGTACTTTATTTGCAGTTACATATTTGCTGTAAGGCTGGAAAGCGTTTGTCGAAAATAAAGTGGACGAAGAAAGCAAACGAGAAACAAATGCTTCATTTGCTATAAAGAAAATAGACAAAGGAATTAATACAGCTGATTTATACAACGAGGTGGAGTTCATGGGCTGAGAGGGAATACCCAAAAACTTGTGTGCATTAGCCTAACCGCAGAAACCCAACACAAGCTGCCCGAAACTTTTAAAAACCCGGACCGCCACGAACCGCACACACAGCCAGAGACAGGCGGACAGAAACATGTCGGATACAATATCGTTTGAAATGGGCTCGGTCGATCGACCCAACCGCTTCCAAGTGAATCCCGTAAACCATCACAAGAACAACAACGACAACGAAGACCGCAAATCACACCCGCTACCCGCCGACGAGGTCTACCGCCGGCTGACCAACATCGATGGAGAGCTCCTCGAGGACGACATTTTCGATGCGACACAATTGCTGAACAAACAGCAGCCGAGGATGCAGAGGTGAGCATCCTTCCTTCTGTCCAATAACTTGTGAATGAATGCAAACTTTCCGATTTTTTCTACTTTCGCTTTACTGTCGAGCTTTTCTTCATTCATCGTTTGCTTTGCCTTGTCCTTTCGCTCTTTGACCCTATTATTATGAATGCCATGTCGGGGTTTAGTTCTATCAGCAGGCACATAGTTGCCATTTTTTTGTGCCTTCATGTAATAATATGCACATGTAAGATGTCAATTATTCTTCGTGTTTTCGATTTTTTAAGCCATGCAAGTGTGTAATTTGATGAAATATATTGCAAATTGACTGCCTAGCCATTGGCTTCAGTTTACAGTCAAACGCATCAATCAAATTACTCAAAGTTTGTCGACCTGACTCGCTGCCCTCAAGCTGGCAAGTTCAACAAACAGAAGAAGCCTTGTTCTGCTGCGCTCCAGTGTCGAGCAGCAATCCAAGTGAATTCAAAAGGGACACGTTGCAACAGCAGCAGCGCAGCAGCAGCAGGCAAACAATACAACAAATCACAGCAAAAGAAATAACAATCAATTGTTTGGTATTCGATGAATGCATTCAGTCCAGCAGCACATTTGCATAGCCAATGGCTCCTTCTGGACCTTTCACCAAGGTCACTACTGTTAATCACAAAAGAGTGTTGAATGTTGAATGTAAAATGTAGAGTATAGTATGTAGTCACTGCCTTTTATTGGTCTGCTCTTGGTCTGCTGCTTGAGCTATAAATTATCAAAGAAAACCGCAAACCATAAAATAAGGCTACTTTGACATTTTGCATTATTCATAGCCGATTTTATATTCGAATGAATTTCCAAGAGTACACATTATTTCTCTAATTGCCATTTGAAATTTAATTAAATTGGTTCCCTTTTCCTGCCCATGTACTTAACGACCAGGTAGTTAAATATATTAAATATTTAATATTCAAAAACGATTTAATCGCTTAAAGCACATTTCACATTTAAATACTTTGGCTATGAAACAACACATAATCCTTGTTATTTAGACGTCATAAAATGCGCAATTAGTAAATTAATAAGATAACTGCAAAAATAACTGAACAAAGCTCTGTTTCTTGAAATGCACAATCGATGAAATCCATAATTAACATTCCATATTGCAAGTATGCGTATGTATTAGTACAAACATTCCTCGCTTGAGGTTTCCAAATCCCACAGATATACATAAATATGTGTATGCTCACATACGCAAGTGGTATTTGTATTCAGAGTAGCTTCGGGCTGATGGTGCAAGCCATCTGAATGCACACAATACGATACGAAAACAGGTAAGAGTGCTCTAGTCGAGAGTGCCCGACTAGGAGATACCCTGAACCCAGTTCTTACATTCACAATTCTTTATCTGCATTCATGCATAGATGCTTTCTTATGCCTGTTACATACTTTTGCACAAAACCATTATACCCTTTTGCCCATTTTGAATGGGATCAGGGTATAATCAGCAGGGATTCACTCAGCCAGTTATGCATATCATTATCGTCAGAAACAGCAACAACAAACAACAACAATCACAATAATCAACTGAGCCAGTCGCCGGTTTGAGCTGATGTCTGAATGTGCGGGCATATCCTGCGGCTCTCTCTGTGTGTGTGTGTGTGTGTGTGTGTGTGTGTGTGTGTGTGTGTGTCGTTGTTGTTAGCAGCAGGTGAAGCACACTCTTCATCCCAGCACACAGAACAACAATCAGAAGTTGGTATTTTGTCCAAAGAGTTCAAATGGCTTATAATAAAATTTACTCTGACTTCAAATTTGAAATTGAGCAGCAAATGAAATAAAAATCAGCAAACATAAAGAGAATGCAGCATGTCCTGTTAAATTTAATTTCACATTACAATTGGAATGAGCCCAAGTGTCCTTCGATGTATTATATACCATTGTTATTTTCTCTAGAAAAAACTTTGTTTTCAAGCGCCAAGGGCAGTTCGTAGAACTCTCTTGCTGCTGTTCTAAATGATTGTTATTATTTTTTTTTTTTTGGCACTTGGGTGTGAAATTTACATTTGTCATGGCGGAATGAACAGAGACCTTTTTTAAAATCTTTGTTTTAACCGAGCATGTTTTTGCTTTGCAGGCAATCCATCAAGAGTAGTTTTCGCGATAAGGACAAGCCCTCCCGCTTTAAGGATCTGCAGACTACGACGCGTTTTCAAGTGGATCCACAAAATGAGGAATCTGACCTCTCAAATGATTCGCAGGAGGAGCGCGAACTTTTGGACAATGAATACGATACAAAATATGGTAAAAGTTTTCGGTTAGTGCAACTTGTGGGCATTTTCAGGTTTATTGAACTGTAGTAAATATCATTTCATTTGCAGGCATTTTACGCGTGAGGCGCTGCCACGCCTGGATAATTACCGTAATATGATGTCCATACAGGCTGCCTACCGTCCAACGCTCGACGAGCTGCACAATGCAACGCTGGTGGGCAAAGTGAGTATCCCGTTCGTTCCTCTCCCGCCTGCGAATTGGATTTAAATTAAACCCTAACCGAATTTATTGCCAGCGCCATAAAATAAATAATAAAACCATGCTTTACGACTGCTTGGCCAAATTTAAATTTATGCCATACGGTTGAAAAATAATTTAAGAGCAGCCAATGGCCTGGCATTCAGTCGAAAAAGTCACATTGCCATAGAATCATTGCCAGCCTGTGCACTTGACACTGGAAAATTGGAGCTGGCACGAAAAGTGTCAAGTATATATCTTGAGCTCTCCTTTCTCCTTCGGCTTGCTGTGAACAATTTTCATTGGCACCAAAACAGCCAACAGGCAACAGCCAAGAGGCTACAGTCACCAGATGGGGTCATTAGCATAGCTGCAAAGTTCGAGGTACGTTCAGCTCTGGCGCGTGCTCGGAAAACAGCTGAAAATGGCCAATAACTGAGTAGAGATTGTAACCACTGCAACCACTGCAACCCACCTTACATCCAAGTGCAACCATGTGGTTGACTTTAATTGAATGCAAGCCGGATGACGCACCACCTGTTTCTAGCTGTTCATGATACCAGCATCAAGTTGACTTGACGACGCTTTTCCGACCTTTACACCCACGCTTAAGTAACTTTTGGGGCCGCTGACTTTTCAATTGACTTTCGTGTTGCGCTTATGTGTTTTCTATCGTGTGGGCAGAGCAGGCGTCGCTACAAAAAGTGTCCAATGCAATCAATTGCCACTAATTGATTTTGCACTTTCGAAAATTGTTTTTCTGCGAATTTGCGTTTTGTGGTGGGCGTCAATTGAAATAAAAGTAAAATGCTGTCAATAACTGAAAATTTGTGCAATTGTTTTGAAATTGTTTTAAAAAAGTCTGATAGAACCATATTGCTTCGATGTCTTATACATATATTAAGTTTTTAAGGCTGCTAACTTTTACATAAAATCATGGGTGCACATCAGCTAGAGTATTTGATCTGCGGCAACTTAAGGACAATGCGTATTTCTTGTTAACAAAGCGCTTAATGCGCAGACCGAGATTAAAAGTTAAATTCTCGCAACATGCTGCTGCGGTCGCGGTGGCGTATGATTAATATTAAAAGCAGCTTTCAAGCAGCGACATGTTGAACAGTTGACCTGATTAGCTGACTGCTAATAGACCATCTGATTACAGAGCCTTTGAGTGACACTCTTGCTATCATTTTGGTGTGTGGCAGCATCATCTATCAACATTCTATTGAAAATGACTTTGGTTTTTCAATTTGCAGAACACGCACAGCCTGCAACGCAATCAGGATTTGGAGTCGGGCAACACGAATGGCGTACTCAAATTCGGCTGGATCAAAGGTGTTCTCGTCCGCTGCCTGCTCAACATATGGGGTGTGATGCTCTTCCTGCGCCTCAGCTGGGTGGTGGGGCAGGCGGGCATCATCGAGGGGTTTATATTAATACTAACAACGACGGCTGTTACGACCATAACGGCGTTGTCAATGTCGGCGATAAGCACCAACGGCGTCATCAAAGGAGGTGAGTTTACCGTTGCTTGGTTGTTGTTTTAAATTGTTTTTAATACGCTTGTTTAGGCGGGACATACTACATGATATCCCGTTCGCTGGGCCCGGAGTTTGGTGGCTCCATTGGCCTGATTTTCTCGCTGGCAAACGTTGTCGCCTGCGCCATGTATGTGGTGGGCTTCTGTGAGTCCTTGCAGGCCATGATGACAGCCATGGATGTGGTTATCGTTGATGGTGGTGTCACTGACGTACGCATCGTGGGTAGCACCACCATACTGCTGCTACTCATTATCGTTGTCGTCGGCATGGAGTGGGAGGCCAAGGTGCGTATGATTAATTTTTGACGCTTTATGAATTCCGTTCAGTTGAACTGCTCTGCTCGCTTGTAGGCGCAAATTGGGCTGCTTGTCATTCTGCTGCTTGCTATCGTTGATTTCATCATTGGCAGCTTCATTGGCCCCAAGACCGGGGGTGAGATGTCCAAGGGCTTCATCGGTTACAATGGTGAGAGCCTGTCTGTCAGCCAGCCGGAATGGCGCCAGTGGAACAGGCTTTTAATCAAATTTGCTTGCAGCCACGCTATTCCATACAAATCTCTTTGCTGACTACCGGCAGGAAGGCTATGTCAGTCACGACTTCTTCTCGGTCTTTGCCATCTTCTTCCCCGCCGCCACTGGCATTTTGGCAGGCGCCAACATTTCCGGCGACTTGAAGGTACGTCACATAATTTTGAAATGTTGCGCCCAGCCATTGACGACTGGATTGCCTTTGTGTATTTTAGGACCCACAAAAATCTATACCCAAAGGCACCATTCTGGCCATTGTCATAACAACGGGCACCTATCTGCTCATGGTGGTGATCTGTGGCAGCACTGTGGCCCGGGATGCCACCGGCTACGTGGTTGATACCCTCAACGGCTCGTTCGCATTTCTAAACTGCTCCACAAGTAAGCAACCGTCACACCCACCCAAAACCAGCCCCATTGCCCTTGTTTATGTTGCTCTAATGAAAGGCACTAATTGAATTTTGTGTAGCCTCCACAGGAACATGCCTCTATGGGCTGCAGAACTCGTTCCAGGTAATTGAGTTGGTATCTGGCTTCGGGCCGCTCATCTATGCCGGTTGTTTTGCTGCAACGCTATCCTCGGCATTGGCCAGTTTGGTTTCTGCTCCGAAGGTCTTTCAGGTATGAGAGTAGAAAGCGGTTCTCTGTTTCGATTCAGTTACCAAATCAATTTGCAGGCTCTGTGCAAGGATGAGCTGTATCCGAAAATCGTTTGGTTTGCCAAGGGCTATGGCAAGAACAATGAGCCGGTGCGCGGATATGTCTTGACATTTTTCATATCCATGTTGTAAGTTTCAATATTTATATTTGAAATCAGACTCAACCAGAAATTCTAATTTACCAGCGACCTTTGTTTATGATTTATTATTTATGCACAAGTATTTTCCCCTTTCTAGCTTTATCCTGGTTGGTGACCTCAACTCGATTGCGCCGCTCATCTCGAATTTCTTCCTAGCCGCCTACATGTTAATCAACTTTAGCACATTCCATGCTAGCCTGGCCAAGCCGGTCGGCTGGCGACCAACCTTCAAGGTAGGTGACAGCTATTCTCAGACTGAGCACTCAGCTGCTAAAAGCCTTATGTCCTGCAGTATTATAATATGTGGTTGAGCCTGCTGGGTTCCATACTCTGCGTTGCTGTCATGTTTCTGATTTCGTGGGCCACGGCACTCATCACCTTCTGTGCGGTGCTGGCACTGTACTTAATTGTCGCCTACCGCAAGCCGGACGTCAACTGGGGCTCCACCACACAGGCGCAGACGTACAAGAACGCACTGATGTCCGTGCAGCAGCTAAACAACGTGGAGGATCACGTGAAGAACTATCGGCCGCAGATACTCGTCCTGTCCGGACTGCCCAATGCGCGACCCGTTCTGGTTGATTTCGCCTACATGCTGACAAAGAATCTATCGCTGCTGGTTTGCGGTCATGTGCTGCGCGGCTCCGGTTCCCAGAAGTATCGCAACTACCTCAAGGAGCGCGCCTCCAACTGGTTCCAGAAGCATCGCGTCAAGGGCTTCTATGCACTGGTCGATGGCGAGGACTTTGAGGCTGGTACCCGTGCCTTGATGCAGGCCACGGGCATCGGCAAACTGAAGCCCAACATCATACTCATGGGCTACAAGACCGATTGGCAGACGTGCGAGCGCAAGGAACTGGTGCAATATTTCAATGTCATGCACAAGGTGAGTGTACTCTGAAAACTTGGAAGACAAAGGATATTTTTTCTGACCCCTTATGCAAAATTCTATAATTTATTTATACAGGCTCTTGATATGTATCTGTCCGTGGCCATATTGCGAGTGCCCCAGGGTCTGGACTGCTCCCAGCTGCTGGGCACACCGGATGGCGGCTGGACTACGGCAAACAGCAATTTGGATGTGCCGCGTACGCTGCAGCCAAATGAGAGTTCCAACGATTTGCAGGCTGCCGAGAGCAGCGCACGGCATGTCCTCAGCGGCAGCGTGGACTCCCTGAGCCGAAATGTATCTCAAGGTAAGTTTGTATCCGGCTGCATGTGAGCCGCTTATTAATCTTGTCAATTTTCAATTTTTAATTATTTTTGCATGGAACCAAATGTGCACCTGTGCACCATAAAAATGAAAACACTAATGCAAAAACCACAATTAATCCATGCACCACAACTGTAAACACAAAACTTTTAGATGCCGCCAACATATTGGGCCATGGTCTGAATTTTGTCAAAAGTAAGTATTACGTTTGAGAGATTTGAGTAACGCTGACCTTGGTTTAAATACTGATCCAATTCACTTTTGATGTTGAGTTCCTTTTCCGTATGTGTTTTCTTTTCCATTTCTGTTTCCACTTGTGTTTCCATTTCTGTTTCTGTTTTAGAGAGCGTAGAGCGTTTCGAGCAAGGTCTATGCAGAATACGCTCTTGGCTGGGTGAAGTTGAGTGTAAGATCAATTTTACGTGTCGTAAGGTAATTGAATGGAATGTGAAGTGAAGTTAGGGTTACTGCCAGTAGGTAAATATGTTTGTATGTATGAAGAACGTGCAGACTCTTACCCCAACAAAACTACTCCCAACTTTCCCCGCACTCCGCACCTTGCATGCATGCATAATACCAGAACTTAGCCACTGATTGAGCCGTTTTTCGGCTAAATTAATTTCTATTGACGCACGCAACTAATTCCAAAAACTAACTGAAAACTACTTGGGTGTAAAGCTTGAGGAAGTGTCTGAGTGGCAACTAACTCAAGTGCTAACTACCCAATGCTGGGAGCGCCTCTCTTGAGGGGGCTCGTCGCAGCTGTTGGCGCAACCCTTTTGACAATTTGTTGCACCCCAAATTAAGGAATGGCCGTAAATTTGAATTTAAATATACAATGTCCCGTAGAAGCACGAACCCCAAAATGTTGCAGACTACATGCGGAGCCGTATAACCTTTCCGCACACCCCCCCCCCCTTCCCAGGGGTGAAACAGGGGCAACAGTGGCGGCACAGCACGTGCATGTTTTAAGCTTTTGTTTTGCATACATTTCCCAATTTGAAAAAAAAATTGTGAATATTTGCCAAATTGAGAATGGGAAACACACAGAGTGCCATCAAATTGTATTGTTTATGGTATTTAAGGACATAATGATGGCTTGCCTTTAATCATAGCTATTAGTCATAAACTTTGTCTGCCTCTTGTATTGCATTATATTGAACTACTGATGCTCAGCTAGCGAGTAGTACTTATCATTTGTTTTTATCACGCCCACAGCTTCCAGCACGAGCGACTTATCCTTCGTAGCAGGCACTCAAGTGAAAGATGTATCCGGGCTGCCCGATCCCCTCGATGCCAAGGCCACCAATGAGCAGGTAAGTGAGCCTGATCAGCCTCAAATCGATTGTATTCAATTTGCCGCCACAAACTCACAGCCGCCCAACACACTGAGGAAATCGAAACAGAAGCACGACGATCCCGTTTCACTCTACCGTGGTCCTGGCGGCGTCGAGCTACCCAAGGATGTGCTGGCTGACTTGACGCAATTTACGCGTAAGCGCAGCCACGCCGTAATCGATGTTTGGTGGTTATACGACGACGGTGGTCTCACATTGTTGCTGCCTTACATCATAAGCACTCGACACACCTGGCAATCATGTAAATTGAGGTAAGCATCAGGCAAGACCCAGACCCACATATAGCCCACTCTCTGCCCTGCTGCCAAATGGCTCACATCCCAAGGTGCTTAAAAAGCCCACGGATATGTTTTTGCGGATTTATTTGGCATGAATTGAATTTGAATTAAATATGCCAGCGCGTGGCAGCATCCACGGCGTCGACTTCCTCCCATGGTGTGGCAGCTACTCGCCTGAATTCCCTGGAATAAGAAAACCAGACAGGCAAACTAAGCAGACTTCTAAGTATTGGGCAGGCCAAGGGCAGCTCCTAGCTCCCATGCTCGACTGACTGACAAAATGATTGCGAGAGAGAGAGAGGGACAAATGCGAATGGCGGGCATTCAACAGGCAAGACAGACAGTAAACAGGTCATTCAGATAGAGCTCAGAGTAGCTGTCGTTTCTAAAATACATACCAACCTGCCATTGAAACCAACTAAGACTCCAACTGAAGCTACTTCACGATCCAGTGACGCGTTAAGTATAACATTTGGTATGCCAAGCGATGCGAGTGATTCGACTTCTCGTTTTGTTCACTTTATGAGAGTAATTCGACTTTTCCATTTTTTTACTTTATGCTCTGTTGCCAGCATGAAAAGGAGTATTGAGTATTCCCCTTTTTTTCTACGTGCTAATATCAGTATCGGGTGTAAACGTACTGAACTTATTGATGGTCAGATTATTTCAATATACTTGTGTTCACTACATTTATTATTCAAGTTTTCCATACTGTAAAGAGAGTATCTCACAGTCGGTAGCTTCAGTTTTTAAGGTTTTTAACATTGCTCTGTTATTATTGGTTTGCCAGAACCGCGAGTAATGTTTGCAGATGGAAGCTTTTTGATGCAATATTTTTATAAAATTGGATTCAGCTTCTGTGCGTACTACTATCAGCAAATTGATTGCACTTTTATAAAACACGAAAAAACTGACTCTCTTACATATATAATGTTTACCAGGGTATATGCATTGGCTAACAAGAAAGCGGAACTGGAATATGAGCAGCGCTCCATGGCCAGTTTGCTGTCCAAGTTTCGCATTGATTACTCCGATCTGACATTGATACCGGACATTACCAAGAAACCGATGGAAACTTCAACGCAGTTCTTTAATGAGCTAATTAAGGATTTTGTTGTAAGCGAAAAGGATAACGGACACAGCAGCAAGGCTACGCTCAACGAGGATGAAGGTAAGCTTCTTTGGATTACTTCTCAGAATTTATATAAAGTTTTATTGTATTTCTTGAACTCTCAGCCCTTATCAGCGACGATGATCTGCTGGCCGTTGTGGACAAAACGAATCGATATCTACGCATACGGGAGTATCTGCGCGCTCAGTCAACCAAGTCGGATCTCGTGGTGATGACGCTGCCAATGCCGCGCAAGAATATCGTCTCGGCGCCCCTCTACATGGCCTGGCTGGAGACTCTCAGTCGCGAGATGCCACCGTTCCTATTCGTGCGGGGCAACCAGACGAGTGTCCTCACCTTCTACTCGTAGGCGTGTCACAGACGCCTCTATTGTATGCTGCTTGCAAGCAAACTCACTCCTGTTGTTAGTTGAACGAGTACAAGAATTTTATGTTATTCTAGTTGTACCATAAATGTATTTATATTTATATAGACATATACGCCCAACCTCAAAGAAAGCTCACAAACTCAAAACCAAAACCAAAACCTGAACCCAAAACCAAAACCTGAACCCCAACCATGACGCACACAGACGATTAAATTGTATGCAGACTTGTATCCCTTTTGTATTACATTTTGTGAAGAATATTCGGCAAAGAAATTTTGGTGTTTTTCTTTTTGTTTTCGGATACGTGCGTGTCCTTACGGCTATTAAATATTGCCGTGGTCTTATCTCCGACTCAACGAGTGATCCGGAGAAGCAACTCGCCCGGTAAGCCGCAAATTGTGGACTTTCAGGCAGCTCACGTTTGACTTTCAATTGCATTGGCATGTAATTGAAATAATGTCGACCTCAAGTCGCGCTCAAGTATTGCTTAAGGTTTCGCCGCTTGCCGCTTGCCAGTCGGCATATTAATTTCTTCATTTTGTTCAGTTAAATTGTTATGGCTGTTATTTCGACCATTATCCTTGGCCCGATTGCGATTCAATGAGCGTGACAGTCGCGCTGGTAAAGCCCAAAAGGGCAGTTTAGTTACGACTCGTAAACTCGCAGCTTAATTTATTACACTGAAAGTTTCTTTAAATTTTTAATTGCAATTCCATTTGCGGACCAAAATCTACTTTATTCGGCTGCGTGGCAGATGTCCCGAGATGACTCTGATAAAGGTACCATGTATATTTTATTATCAATCAATAATCAAGTAAGTCATACTATCATATTCTTTTAAACAGTTTTTTAAAGCTCTTAGCAATGATGCGACATGTGCAAGTATGTTGATATTTCCAGTACCCATGACTTCGATCTGATAATTACATATATTCTTTTGTATTTATTTATTCGGTGGTGGTTTTTGCAGAGCTTATTCAGTTGGAAAAACAATTATCATTTCGCTGTTTGGCTTTTGTTCGTATATGTAATAGAGTTATTTAATATCCAGGGGTTCTTTATTTATTTCACTTGAAGGACTCTTATGGTTTAGCTTCTGTGCAACCAAAATTGATTCTTGTGAATTTATTGCAAATATCCAATTTACTGCAATGTTTTTAATTACTGGCAGCTTCATATGAAATTAACTTAAATAAATTCGGAAAATTTACACAATTGAATACTTAATTGATTTCTGTTAAGAGCACCTTGCTATTTGATAAATAAATAAATTTAATCTGAAATTGTGTAGCCAAAAGCAAGATTAATAAATTTGCATGGCACAAAGGTATCGCTTAGTTGCTGATTTCTTCTTTTTGCCTTGCCCGACAGCATATTAACATTAATAAATATTTAATGTAGCAATGTTTCCAAAGGAGCTCATTATTGCTTTTTTCTACCATGTCTATTAAGGTCAACACTCCTTATGGTTTGGACACAAACCAGTGTAGCAGTGTGTTGAATTGTTTATGTAAAACGATTAATGTATATAAATTTCCCATTTGGTTGGCAAAGCAAGTACACTCAAACACATGGTTCACATCAAGCTGAAGTATTTTATCTCACTTCAAAAGGGCCCACGCTGCGTATACGTAGCATGTCAATAGCAGTGCGAGTGACGCTGAAAAATTACCGCCATTGCTTGGCGCCTCAAGAGGTAATTAACTGCTACCGTGTGTATACTGTACATACATATGGAAACATGAAACATCTACTTAATAGCGCAGCACTATGAGCTTAACACAAATGTGCTTCAGATTTTCTAGGATATTTCAGTGTTTTCAGGTTGACTCTTTACCGAGAGCAGGAGGAGGAGCAGTGTTGCAGGAAATCTTGTAGTTCAATCTGTAGAGGAGCTCACCACTTTTCAATGTTCCAAATTTGGTAACTCTAGCTCTATAATTGTAAAAATAAATCAACAAATTTTTCGTTTTTAAAACAAAACATGCTGGTCCAGCAGTTCGGAGTACGAGGAGAACAGCAGTACCAGCAGCAAACGCGGAAAAAAAGTGCATACAATTTTTAAAACGGTTTTTAACATCGTTTTTTAAAAAAATCTCAAAAAAATAACGGCATCAAAAAACGCAGCCGAAGCCGTGTTTCAAAATAAAAAAAAAAGTGAATACTTTCGCGCGCACGAATAATAGTATTTTTGGCGCCGCATGAAAGATGCAATTATTTATGATATTTCTGTTTCAGTGAAAGTATGCCACGCATTTTCCATGTTCCAAATTTGGTGACTCTAGGCTCTAAAATTTTGGTCAATTTTTAATTTTTTCGTTTTCAAAAGTTACAAAAATTTGCTGCTTATGCAGCTGGGAGTACCAGGCGAACAGCAATCGGCAGCAAGTATCTGTTTTTCAAAATTAATAAAAGCAGTGCATACTTTTACTGCAGGCTAAAAAAAAAATAATCAAATGTGGTGCATACTTTTACCTGAAAGCAGAAAAAAATTAATTGCATCTTTCGCGCGCACAAATAATAATATTTTTTGCGCCGCACGGAAGATGCAATTATTTATGATATTTCTGTTTCAGTGAAAGTATGCCACGCATTTTCTATGTTCCAAATTTGGTGACTCTAGCTCTAAAATTGTAGTAAATTTTTTATTGTTTTCGTTTTCAAAAGTAACAAAACATGCTGGTCCAGCAGCTCGAAGTACTAGGCGAACAGCAATCAGCAGCAAGTAGCTGTGTTCCAAAATTAAAATAACCAGTGCATACTTTCGCGCGCACGAATAATAAATTATTTTGAGCCGCACGAAAGATGCAATTAATTATGATTTTTCGGCTTTCAGTGAAAGTATGCCACGCATTTTCTATGTTTCAAATTTGGTGACTCTAGGCCCTAAAATTTTAGTCAATTTTAAATTTTTTCGTTTTCAAAAGTTACAAAAATTTGGTGCTTATGCAGCTGGGAGTACCAGGCAAACAGCAATCGATAGCAAGTAGCTGTGTTTCAAAATTAATTAAACCAGTGCATACTTTTACTGCAGGCCAAAAAAAAAAATATTAAAATAAGGTGCATACTTTTACCTGAAAGCAGAAACAGAAATAATTGCATCTTTCGCGCGCACGAATAATTATATATTTTGAGCCGCACGAAAGATGCAATTATTTTTGATTTTTCTGCTTTCAGTGAAAGTATGCCACGCATTTTCTATGTTTCAAATTTAGTGACTCTAGCTCTAAATAAGTTAAAAATTTTGAATTTTTTCCTTTTCAAAAGTTACAAAAATATGCTGCTTATGCAGCTCAACGTACCAGGCGAACAGCAATCGGCAGCAAGAGACTCTGTTTCAAAATTAATAAAACCAGTGCATACTTTTACTGCAGGCCAAAAAAACATGTAATAAAATGTGGTGCATACTTTTACCTGAAAGTAGAAAAAAAAACTTAAGAAATTCCAGTTAGCTTCAGGCATCATTGCTGCTGTCCAAATGCAAAATTTTGTCTCATTTTTCGATCAAAGTACCAGGCGAACAGAAATCAGCAGTAGGTAGATGATTTTCATGAAAAAATAATTGAACTGGCAGTTGAAATTTAAATCTTTATTTAAAAATTTAAATTTTAACTGACTTCAGGCATCATTGCTGCTGTCCAAATGCAAAATTGTTGGCTATTTTTCGATCAAAGTACCAGGCAAACAGAATCAGAAGCAGGTCGATACCTTTTTAAAATTCAAACTTTAACTGCCAACTCAACTGTCAGTTAAAATTTAAATTTTTAAATAAAGTTTTAAATTTTAACTGACTTTAGGCATCATTGCTGCTGTCCAAATGCACAATTTAAGCTAGTTTTTCAACTAAAGTACCAGGCGAACAGAAATCAGCAGTAGGTAGATGATTTTCATGAAAAAATAATTGAACTGACAGTTGAAATTTAAATCTTAATTTAAAAATTTAAATTTTAACTGACTTCAGGCATCATTGCTGCTGTCCAAATGCAAAATTTGGTCTAATTTTTCGATTAAAGTACCAGGCGAACAGAAATCAGCAGTAGGTAGATGATTTTCATGAAAAAATAATTGAACTGGCAGTTGAAATTTAAATCTTTATTTAAAAATTTAAATTTTAACTGACTTCAGGCATCATTGCTGCTGTCCAAATGCAAAATTTGGTCTCATTTTTCGATCAAAGTACCAGGCGAACAGAAATCAGCAGTAGGTAGATGATTTTCATGAAAAAATAATTGAACTGGCAGTTGAAATTTAAATCTTTATTTAAAAATTTAAATTTTAACTGACTTCAGGCATCATTGCTGCTGTCCAAATGCAAAATTGTTGGCTATTTTTCGATCAAAGTACCAGGCAAACAGAATCAGAAGCAGGTCGATACCTTTTTAAAATTCAAACTTTAACTGCCAACTCAACTGTCAGTTAAAATTTAAATTTTTAAATAAAGTTTTAAATTTTAACTGACTTTAGGCATCATTGCTGCTGTCCAAATGCACAATTTAAGCTAGTTTTTCAACTAAAGTACCAGGCGAACAGAAATCAGCAGTAGGTAGATGATTTTCATGAAAAAATAATTGAACTGACAGTTGAAATTTAAATCTTAATTTAAAAATTTAAATTTTAACTGACTTCAGGCATCATTGCTGCTGTCCAAATGCAAAATTGTTGGCTATTTTTCGATCAAAGTACCAGGCGAACAGAAATCAGCAGTAGGTAGATGATTTTCATGAAAAAATAATTGAACTGGCAGTTAAAATTTAAATCTTTTTCAAAAATTTAAATTTTAACTGACTTTAGGCATCATTGCTGCTGTTCAAATGCACAATTTAAGCTAATTTTTCAACTAAAGTACCAGGCAAACAGAATCAGCAGCAGGTCGATACTTTTTTAAAATTCAAATTTTAACTGCCAACTCAACTGTCAGTTAAAATTTAAATAAAGTTTTAAATTTTAACTGACTTTAGGCATCATTGCTGCTGTCCAAATGCACAATTTAAGCTAGTTTTTCAACTAAAGCACCAGGCAAACAGAATCAGCAGCTGGTCGATAATTTTTAAAAATTCAAACTTTAACTGCCAACTCAACTGCCAGTTAAAATTTAAATTTGTAAATAAAGTTTTAAATTTTAACTGACTTTAGGCATCATTGCTGCTGTCCAAATGCACAATTTAAGCTAGTTTTTCAACTAAAGTACCAGGCAAACAGAATCAGCAGCAGGTCGATAATTTTTGAAAATTCAAACTTTAACTGCCAACTCAACTGTCAGTTAAAATTTAAATAAAGTTTTAAATTTTAACTGACTTTAGGCATCATTGCTGCTGTCCAAATGCACAATTTAAGCTAGTTTTTCAACTTAAGTACCAGGCGAACAGAAATCAGCAGTAGGTAGATGATTTTCGAGAAAAAATAATTGAACTGGCAGTTGAAATTTAAATCTTTATTTAAAAATTTAAATTTTAACTGACTTCAGGCATTATTGCTGCTGTCCAAATGCAAAATTGTTGGCTATTTTTCGATCAAAGTACCAGGCAAACAGAATCAGAAGCAGGTCGATACCTTTTTAAAATTCAAACTTTAACTGCCAACTCAACTGCCAGTTAAAATTCAAATTTTTAAATAAAGATTCAAATTTTAACTGACTTTAGGCATCATTGCTGCTGTCCAAATGCAAAATGTTAACTAATTTTTCGATCAAATTACCAGGCAAACAGAAATAGCAGCAGGTTGATTGTTTTTTAAAATTCAAACTTTAACTGCCAATTCAACCGTCAGTTAAAACTAAAATTTAACAGTTCATCATCGACCTGCTGCTGATTTCTGTTCGCCTGGTACCTTGACTGGAAAAATAGCCTAAATCTTGCACTTTGCAAGCAGCACAGCTTAACATTTTCAGTTAACATTGCAGATGCAATGAAACTCAACCGTCAGTTAAATCTAAAATTTTTAAATGAAGTTTTAAATTTTAACTGACAGCTCATCATCGACCTGCTGCTGAATTCTGATTTCTGTTCGCCTGCTACCTTGACTGGGAATATAGCCTAAATCTGTCACTTGGCAAGTAGCACTGCTGCCGGCGGACTAATTACCAGATGCGAGTGGTACATCCGGAACACCACTCTACATAGAGACCTGAAACTGGCCACGGTCCTTGAGGTCTAATGAGCTAAGTTTAACATGCGAGCGGGCGTCTCTTAAATCAATTAAGTTTTTCTAAGGACCTCACCAAACGCGAAGTGAACTCGTGCGTGCCAAAGTGTTTGTGTGGGGATGCTGCTGCCCAAGTTCAAGCCGCCTTCGAACCTGCGAAGCCCAGGAAGTTAGGGGCAGGCTCCTTAACACCATACGTGATGTATTTGTCGCATAATATTAAAGTTGCCTCAAGTTGTGTTATTTGATTGCCAACGCCTGCCACAACTTGACGAAGATAAGCATCCGACGCAGCAAAACAACAAGGATAGGCTGCTTGCCACTGGGAATTTCATCCACAAAGGCAAAACAAAATTCTCGTAACTGACTAATGTTAAAGTGCAGACTTTGTTATTGCTCAAGCCTTTCATTTACAAATAATTTTGCTTTTATTATTGTGAAACAGGCAATCAGTTTTCGGCTTTAAGTTGTGTTTTCCGTTTATGTGGAGGCTGCTGCCAAACTTGAGTGTACGTGTAATAGTAGACATAACAGCTTGTTGTTATTCCGGTTTAGGTATTTCACGCTCAGGCAGCTGCTGCCCTCTCGCGTTTTCCGCTTGAGCGTCTCCAGGGTCCTTTTGTAAATCGCATCGAATTGTTGCTCCTGCTTAATTTAAACGTGTAGTACACATGTCTATGGCATAGGCTGCTATGACTGCTATATGTGGCTTTATGGCTTTTACGTACATAACATTTGTATGTGCTCGTAACAGGGAGGATTTCATTAGAATTATATGTGAAAAGTTGTCGACGAATTACTCGAGTAAGAGTTACAGCCAAACGGTGGCTAATTGCTCTTTCCAATCTGGAGTTGTCCTTTTAAGATTTGCCTATTGCATCTTTTGCCTATTTCGCGTGAAAAGCCGCTTAGCTCGAAAAGACTCTAGACTCTTGTTTTTGTATGTTTTATTTCAATCTTTTTATTATCACAAAATTGTTTTGTAAGCTGCTTTAAAAGACTTGTTAATGCCGAGACGACGAATTTGCCACGCATCGAAACACAACAACAAATACGTCTCCTACTCTACTTGAATATACTTGAAAATTCGATTGTATTCGTTGGCCTAAGGCAGTGTTATAAGCCTTTCTGTTAAGACTTTACTTTGTGCTGGATCGGGATTGCGATGTTGAGAGGCCAAATCGATCCAAAAGTTAATCCAATTATACAGTTATTATTCTTGCGAAACAAGTATATAGATAAGATACTTTGGCGCAAAAGCCAAGCGAGTAACAATCGACTACTTAAGGGCTTAAATGATTTCATGTTATTACCAAGAATAGAATTTATGTTAACTCAAACAATTGAGAACATACAAGACTTAAGGAAACGAGTATATATCTATGTTTTCCTTTTCGTTTGAGCCAAGGACACGCTCATGGTCAATTCAATTTTCAACGCCTGCCGCATTTAACGCACGACTGCTCGATAGGTTTGATAAATGCTTGCGGAGAAGTAAGCTTGAACTGCCTGAGACCATTTCAAAGGACAGGACACCTCATCGCTGGCAAGTCCTGTAGTCTGACCTACATCAATAACTCAGTTTTGCGTTCGACACGGTAATTAAAAATTGAAGGCACGCATTGCCAGCCTGCCAGCCAAAAGTGCTGCAAAAGTACTTCCAGGCCCAAGCTTGTGCCGAACATAAATCAAACGGAGCCGCCAAACACGTGCGGATCGTAAAGGCTACCGCCACATTAAGCTGTCAGCAGGACGCGACCACAGGCATAATTACAAATTCCGCACCACACATTGTAGTCCTAAATCAAACGCAATGCGGAAACGTTAATGTGCCCGCAATTGCAAGGAGTTATCACGCACCACCAGCCACGGAGTCGACAAACAAACCCACATAGTTGCCTTGGCTGCGTCTCTGTTTGCTTGCATTGCAACGCGGCGTATGCGCAACGCTTGGCGTCTAGCTGTCTGCAAAGTTTGGGGCGCCTCAGTGTAAATTTGGCCAATGACTTATGCAAAATATTGCTAGAAGCTCCTCAAGCGCTGGCCATAATCTTTTAAATACTTTGAGTCGTAATTAATTGCGCAGCGTTGACTTGGCGCTTTTCGATATTAGTGATTTGGCAAACTTTGCGCACAATATTAAAGGACGTGGGCTGTTTCCTGGGAACGCTTTAAGTAATATAAATAAAAATTCTTCGTTATTGGAAAAATTTGCATTAGATAAGATGAGTACGGATGCGTAAGAAATCCCCGGCATGCCGTAAGACTAACAGAGGGGGCAACGTCATCCCCTATGATTGCCAGCAGTAGGGGAATCTTTCAGCTACCTACCCCTAACAGCTGCTAGGGTAGCTTTTTATATTCGTACGCGTAGCATTATGCTTCTAAAATTATATTTGACACGCGTTTATCGCATAAATACTGCGCGTGTATCTGGCCTGTAAACTCGGCACTGCGGCTCACTGAATACATGTATATGGTAAAAGTATATATATATATGTCTTGCATGTCCTATATAACGGAACATGGGCATTCTCTGCCCGCATACCCTGTCCACTCAAGTGGTTTGTCCATAAACGCGCTTTTACTCTCACAGCCGCCATCATCGGAGCAGTTGCTCTCTAACCTTTTGTATCTTGGCTTTTAGCAGGACCTATGTCCTGCAAGCGAGAGGATCGATACAACGGGGGCTCGCAACGCATCGTCATTTTGCTGGCTCATAAAGCGGCAACGTAGTTTATTTGCTAAGCTTTAAGCATTGCCGCAACAAGGCGGCCTAAATTATTTACTAAGCAGTTACATTTTGCTGTTGTGGCCATAAGGAACATAGGGCGCTCGGGCTGCTATTTGCCACATGCCACATGCCACAGGACTCGCGGCTGCCAACAAAATAAAGCACTAAACATTTTTAATGAAGCTCCAAAATCGAAAGTTAACGTTTCAATGCTGTGGACAACAGGACGCAACGCCTTTGGGGACTCAAAACATCGCAACAATTTTGCAAAGACAGCGACAATTGCAATATTGTGTGTCACGTGTACACAATAAAATGTGTTCGCTCTGGAGCTTGAGCTGGAGGTAGTGACTAGGCTGATGACGGACAGAGAGAGGAAGGAGGAAGGGGGGAGGCATAGCAATTGTAGAGTTTACTTTTCAAAGCAGAAATTTGCCTAGCTCGCATGGGACATGAAATGAAAAAGTTACAGCCAAGTATGTTCTGCTGGCAGGATGAAGCTGAGTTTGGCATTAGCCTAAAGTTATGGCAAATTAGCAAGACGAAGGCACAGTTCTCGCCTTACAGCCTTTAATGTATGTTTCTATGTGTGTATGTTTGTATGTGTGTGCCTTTAACAAGTTCTTTATTCATGGGGACGAATTATGTTTACAGCTTAGCTGCTGCGTCTACTCTCATTTCCTAGTCTCATTTATTATACCCTCGCTGGAGGGTTTTATAATTTTGGACAGAATAGCAGGAACTATATCCGACCCCATAAATAATATATATATACATATATATATATATATATAGGCAAGAAACACATTATATTACGAAAACGAAAGGGTATACTAACTTCGGAGCGTCGAAGGTAGCCGTTTTTTCTCGTTTTCCTCTCAGCTGTCTTAGGTTTTTAGCGAAACCCGCATGGCTTTAACAGACTTTGCCTCAACAATGGTAGCTAGTGTTAGACTTTTGTGGTACCTAGAGGACAAATTAACACACTTATTTAATTTTCGACGGTCAAACAGAATTAGTTCCCATTTACACAGCTCGATCTGTGGGAATTCACAAGTCTAGCACACAAATTTGATTTTTTGCCTGGAGCAAGTGTAAGTTTTTAAATTTAAGCTATGAAATTCTGACAGATTTGTATGTGTATATTTAATTTACATACCAAATATTGCTTTAATAGACTGTGATTCTACGTCAAAGGGTAGGTAAATAGTACCTGAAATTTGAACAGCAAGTCACAGATGTGGGTAAAACATAACATCGGTTGCTCTAGGGCTCAAATAGTTCAAATGCCAACTAATTGCCAGATTATATGTCAAATTCTACAGTTTGCCGAACAATTGCTGTGAACAACATTAACACAACACACATATGTACAAGAACAGGAATGAATGGCCATGGCTTGTTATATTTAATTTAATTTAATTGTCCGCCGTAAATGAAGACGCTTCCGAGTGGCACTTAAGGCACATACAAATATTGCGCATACGCCGTGTATGCAGCTGTTCAACTAAGCGAGTGGCCAGCGAATGCTCCCTTGTGCAATTTGTTATAAAAATAATGTAAATTAATTGCTGTCAGGCGAAAATGGACAAAATCTGCTTGTGAAACTTGCCACTGGAGCTGCCTTTTCCGGTCAACAGGCTATAATAACATTTTCTATTGCATTTGCTGGCACTTAATTGAATTGAGGCAGATTCCTAGCCATTTCTATTTAGATGACTGAAATTAAGTCTTTTAACATTTCGTTGCTGACTTTAAAGACTTAAAGTAAATTGTTATGTAGAGACAAGTGTATCCTTCATGAGATTGTGATATTTAAATAATTTTCATTAAGGGCAGATATGAAAATGCGATTTGACATGGCACAAAGTTTGAATGTCGCGTGCTGAAGCGGAAAAGTATTTGCAAACAAGTCACGTGGCTCTTGAAAAAGTTTCTTTATGGCATTTAATTTATTTTAATTCTCATTCGAGCTTCCGCGCAAAGCTTACAGGAAGCATTTACAATATTAGCAGGTATGACTTGTGTCTCGCTCTAAGGTCCTTTGGCTCCAGCTTGAAGGCCATATTTTAATGGCTCAGATGAAAACTATTATTACTTATTTGCTCTTGGCGTATTTAATTACCAATTAGCATTGTCTTTGGCATTAACTGACTGGGCCGGGCATAAATCACACACACAAACTTTGCAGACAGCCGCAATGTATTCATTAGCTTTTTAACTAAATGCCACTAATTACCACAAGTGGCTTTAACCGACCGACTTTTGGCTGTGCATTGCCTACATTTTTATATAGAGCATAAAATATTTATGACCGGCCAAGCTAATAAAACACCCGATGCCGGCGTGCCACACTTGTCCAAATACCGAAACACTCGCCATGCTCGTAAAACCCCAATCCCAATGGCCAATGGGTAAACTGGGCGTGTTATGGGGGGCGTGGTCAATCATGACTTGTTGTTGTTGCTATTACTTTGTATGCGTCACGTTGTCGCCGTTTTGTTTGCAATAAATGTTTAAACTCTGCATAACTTCTTAATAATTAAGCAATGGGTATAAATCATTGACTCAGGACCACAGGACCGCAGGGATACCATTAATTAAATCTCAGCATTAAATAATATAATCAAGGCTTGTTTTGTTATTATATTTCTGTCATCTTACATTTGTGCACATTTGCTCGTTTATTTATGCGTACGCCTAATTGGCTCCGAGGTGCTAATCAAAATGGTTTGCGGTCCGATCCTGCAACCAGAATCTGCCCATACATTATATATATGCCGGTCGCAATAGCTTAGGTCTCCGCGTTGTCCTTCCCACATTTTCATTTGAATACTCTGATCCGCATGTGTGAACGGGGTATCCGACCCTTTGACAAACCGCTAAACCGCCAGGCTATTTGTCTTTTTCGCTGCCTTTTATTGTGAAAGGAACAGAAACACAAACACAACAAATTGTTTAAGTAAAGCCTCAAGGTTAACAGCAATGGCAAGAAGTAGAGCTCGTCAATGAACAACATAAACAAAAAGAGCGAAAACACGAGTGCTCTAGTCGAGCGTGCTCGACTGACTGATACCCTGGCAAAGTTAGAACTGTTGAAAGTCTCAGAAGGGCATTCCAGGGACTGGATTCTAAACAGAAAATCCGTTAATTTGTAGTATTTCAAAATTAAATGTGGAATTTGTGTAGGGCAAACTATTTATAATAGGTACAGGGTATAACAAGCAGCATGAACAACATGCTTTACTTGCCGTCGTCTTTTGCACCTTCAAAATCGTAAGTCCCTTCTAGTCACGCGGGAAACTTCTTGCGGCTTGTTGTTCTGTCAGCTGACGAATGGGTCCTTTCACTTCAAGTTGTATATCCTGGCATACAAAATATCATATTCTCGTTTATGTAGCATACTTTTCAGCGCTTGTCAGAAATATGAATATGTCTATTGAAGTAATTTATTTTCTACGCACCTAATACTACAAAATAATATTTTTTTTGCTTGTAGTCACAACAGTTTCCCCTTTTCTCTAAATCCGTGAACTTGAATAGAAGGTCCTTGAACCGCTGGCCACTGGCTTAAGATGCAGCCAAGCATCATAAGAAATCCCAGGCACACACACCTCACAGCGAACACCAGAAGTTAAACATTTGCTGGCCACGCAGACGAAATTGATTTTTACACACGAAATATGTATGTATTAGTAATACATGTATAGACTATAGCTTTGTTTATTCGCTACCTATTCCGAGTCATTTACAATGCTAGACTTTTCCCAGGATGCAAGCCTTTTGTCTGTTGTTTAGCTTGTCAGATTGTACCTCAATTGCAATCAATGTTAGCTATTTACACACGCACAAACAAACACACTCACACACACAAGCACATTAAATATGCGCCGGCTCTAATGGCTGCCCAGGGCCAAAACCTCCTCCACTTCTGCTGACCGAAGGGTGTTTTATTAGTGTGTTTATTTCCTTGGTCTGGCAGCGCGTTTTGATTTAACACATTTGCCGGTGCTTTGGCCAGTGCTATCGCATATGACTCATACGCCCTGTTTGGCTGCAAATGCGATGGGAAAGATTGTTCAGCTATCGTGATTTCTAATTTTAATGATGTTGCTGGCACGTAACTAGGTCTCTAATGAATGTAGCTAAGCAACGCCCTGTAAGATAATACACTTCATTGCTTTGCTTTTGAATTGGGTATTGTTGGGGTGTGTGTACTAGTAACTGGTTATGGTATGAGTAACTAAACATTTAATATACATAATATTATAAGTTTTGCATGGCTGTAGCCTACTTACCTTAACGTTCTGGTTGCTGGATATTCCCATCCAATTTGTACCCAGAATACCTGCAATTGACACCATCCGTATATGCTTCAGATATGTGCAATTTGGTTTGGCTGCCTTTTTTCTGTGGATGGCAGTGAAATTGATTCAAAAGGACACTTGACTTTATTTGCTGTTCGATTTATTTGGAAAACGTCATTAATTTATTTTCTTTCGCCGCCATTTTCTTTGATATCAGCTTGTCCCGGAGTCGGCAAAGCGAAATTTAAGTGGTTTTCAATTGATTTATTTGCTCTTTTGTCAAGCGCTGCTGCCACTGGTCCTTTTTTTAAGTCATCGCTTTAAATCTCAATGAACAAGAATGTGTACCAGCTGAAATATTTAAGTCTCCGAGAAAGTCAAGTTAATCAGAGCCACTTCCCAACTACAAACGTATTTATTGACCCGATAGGCTTAAAGGTAAAGTTTGCCGGGCTTAAGCAAAACATTATTGAAAAGCCGTTGAGGGTCCTTTGTTCAAGCGGAATTTAACTACTATTGTCTCACAAAATCCGCTTACGAGTGCAGATTCGCTGCGTCTGCTGTCATCGAGTTAACACATGTCTGTTTTTCACTTTTGACCTGACACCTGTGCTCACCTGGTCCCGGGCAGCAAGCAACTGGGACCTACTTCCGGTTGAGCAAGCCTTTTGAGAGCTTAGAGTATGGGAGTCAAACATGTGGGTGATTACCTTGGTTGTTGTTAGTTTTGTTTCTCTTGGTTGCATTTCAAGGAACAGGCTCACCTTTAAGAGCATTAAAACAAACTCCTCGCAATGTGGGAGGAAAAGCTACTGTGGAAAAAGTATTTATAGTAGAGAAGGGTTTTAAGTATGTTGAAATAATAGTCAGTAATATGATACTCTACAGTTATATTATTGCCATCCATTTAAAGCTAAGCTATTTAAATTTCAATACCATGCAAACCTCCTGATCTCTTCTTAGTCTGCATAAGAGGCAACTCAAACTGCTTTAATCCCCTACATTAAGTGTCCTTACTTGATATTAGTTTTTGCCTGTGTGCACATCAAATTTTATATGCACTTTCCGCTTTTTGCCACGATTGTCAGCTGTTGCTTTGGCTTGGTTTGGTTTCCTTTAGTTTCGGTACATTTTGCGCCCAATTCACGTTGCCCATTTCAGCCTGAGCATTGCCACACAATATTCGGCACATTGGGTAGCACGTGATGCGTGCAGCAGCAGCATAGAACCACACCACCATCAATGGAATACAGACGTTATGGTAAGCCACGCCAGGACAAAAGCTACACAAAGGGCACAAAGTGGCCGGCATATGCACGTTGGCATCTAATGCCGCGTAAGTTGGCCGAAATTGTTTCGTTAGTTGGCCGAAAGACACCGACAAAAAAAGGCAGAATAAAGGCTCCATTTGGGCAGAAAATCAATACACTGGCAACCTGCGTTGGCGATAAGGAATGCTATGTCTATGTCTGTGCACAGATAGCTTCTCAATAATTGAGCATTGAAATGCCGCAACCGGAGCTGGTAGAGGTGCGAGGAGCAAGGAGCACCCAAGTTTAGGCCATTGGTCTATTGCTGTCACAGCTAATTCTTTATTCATTTGGCTTTTCATTGAGTTTGCCCCCGAAAGAGGGAGTGGGAGAGGGAGAGGGAGCGGGACAGTGAGATGTTGTCGAGTGAGAGGCCATTTTGTGTGCTCGTGTTTGGCTTTCATACTCGGTTGGTTCAACCTCCCAGATTTGTGTAACTATAGCACGCATTCAATTATGTACAACCCCAGCACGCCCCACCTGTGTGGCACAATAGAAATGTCTTGGATGAGCACACCCAGCCAAAGATGTCACATGCCACCAAAATATGAGCCGCAAAGTGGCAAACGCTTCTCGTTTTGCCTTAATTAATACACATGGCTTGAGGGCAACTTATTAATGCTCTGTAATTGACGAAATGTTGCCCAGCAGTGCGAGGGGGGGAAGCGGAGCGGTTATTTTCTTGCTGCCCCAAACAGACAGGGCCATAATTAGAGCGCGTTATATAATTGTTATTTATTATTGCGCCATAAACTGTTTAAGTTCGTGGCGCCACTAAGTGTCAAACTTGCTGCCCCGCCAGACGGACAAGTTGCCCATAATTAATGCGGGTAATCTGTGTTTTTTTGGGGTTATGTTCAGGCCCAAGCATATGATTAACGTAGACGCTAGTATTTACCTGCCCTCTTTTGTCGCTCTGATAAGTTATGGCAATTCCTGGAAAAGCCAAATGCACAAATACAAGTATTTAGAAAGAAACTGTTCAATGGCACAAAAGCAACAACTTTAAAAGCTCCTAGCTGGCCTTTTGTTGTTTTCCTGTTTTCATAACTTGAAGTGTTTGTGTATTCGATAAACAGGAAAAACATGCCAGAGACGCCGCGGCAAATGAAAATAAACGGAATAACACAAAAAACACGACACAATGGAAAGCGAAACAAATGTCTGCTACTTGGCTGGAGTTCACTTGTTGGCATGCCATGAGCCACTGCTGTTCCTGGCAGGTAAACAGGCTCTAACCGTAGACAGCAGAAGGTGTCAACGGTTGTTTTATGCAGCGAGAGTTGAGCAGTTGCCTCAGCTTGTTTGCTTTCGATTTAATATAAATGTAAAATCACAGGCAGCCCGATCACAGTTTAAGCACGGGGCGTATGATTAATGTGCTGTAATATCAAAAGGTACGTGGCTCCTTAAGGCAAGGACCATCCTTAAGGCGTCATTGTTTGTCGCTGTCATGGAAATGTGTTAATTTGCACCTATGTGCGTTAGTTGAAATAAATTCGCAACCGGATTTGAAGTGCTTCGAAGTTGACAGCTTGATCCACTTTCCACAAAGATAACTCAGATGAAAATCAATTTTGACAACTCAGTTCAAAGTAGATTGGATTTTGCGTAGAACTGAACAAAGTAGACAAATCATGATTTTTTTTGTCTGTAAAATGAGGGCTCTAACCCTTTTGTTTCATTGTGACGTTTTGGAAAAAGGTCAACGGGACATAAACAAGGCGCAGACTAAAATTATGAATACGAATTGTCAATTTTGTCAACGTGCCGGCGCATTTGCCGGTTATTGACTGATTTGGGTAAGTTTGACATATTAATGGGGTTGATTGGCCGACTGACCGAATGCAAAACCACAGAAGGAAGCGACATTCATTCTATTGATATTCTATTTGGGGCACAATTGTAAGCTCACTTTCGGCGAAAATATAACCAGGGCACTTGCAGTCCGGGCACGCTCTTCAAATGTTGTGTGAATGACATTAAAATGTTATTAGCCGCAGTTTATGACGGCTTTATTTGACGCTCATTAAAAACGTTTAATTAGCGCTTGACAAGTAATTTTGCCAAAACTTTTTATGGCCACACGGGTTTTTTTAAATAATAATATCTAGGGAATAATTTTAAAAAATATGTTTTTTTTAAATAATGTTAGAGGAATTATATACTTTGGGTGGCATGACGCAACTCGCTGTTCTTTGTAAAGCTTCACTTAAGTAAAATACATATACATATACATATAAATAGCGATTGTATACATACATACATTTGTAATAAAATTTAACAAGGGTTGTCTGAATGCGAACAAAAGTTGATAGTATGTTTCGACTATAAGCATTCAACCATTAACTGAAATCCTTTGCCATACTTGTAAAAATCGTCTGCGACTGAGCGTCTGATTTTCGTAGTCCTTTGCGGATTAATGTTGCCTTGGCTGCATTTGATGTTTCAGAGAAATGGCTTCACCACTTTCACATACGAGTAGAAGAGACAACGTACTGAGAAATCTATTGACATTGTCATCAACTGAAATAATTTGGTTTTTGATTTAAACGAATTGCATTCCTTTCAATATTTTGGTAATTTTCCATTCTGTCTTCTTGGTACTTGAAGATTATATGTATTATCATTGCACTCTTCTTGGAGCATTAATTCGATCTCTTTAAGAACTTGGCAATTGCCATACATTGATTATTTTATACAGAATCAGCTTAATACAGTAATTGAAACAAGAACTGAGCTCACACGTGCGGAATATGTGGCAACAAATTTGTAGCCTGAAATTCTTCTTTTGCTTCCTTTTCACATTTGTATGTATGCAATTTTTAAATAATTTTTAAGTGAATAACAACAAATTTATAACCTATACCCTTAAATTATCCAAGTCTGCTGTGCCTAACAGTTAAATATACATTTTTACATTAAATAGCCAGCGAAGTATTGGCAAGGGTAAGTGAACTTAGCAACACGGTACGGAGTTTTCCTTTTGGGCCTTAAAGCTGGTCAACACTTCAAACAAACAGGCATCCAAATAAAGTAGTTTGAAGCACGAAAAGAATAACCCAGCAAATGAAAACAAAGTAAGCCCAGGCTTGGGTAGCATAAAAATATGGTGAAATACTTAAGAAAATGAGCAGCGCCCAGCGCCGGAATTTCTGACAGTTGAGAAGGAGTGCAAGGGAGGGGGAGGCATTTCAAACGGATGGCAAATGAAAGCAAAAGTGTATTGAAAGAAAAAAAATCAAAAATGAAAATCATTGCTTACTCAATGCATGAAGCTGTGGCTGCTTTCACCATGGATACGGACTTGCGGCCAGGCTAACTAACTTACGGCCGGACGTAGGGCATTCAGCACGGTAATATCAATTTGTCGGGTTGCAAATGGTGTTTGGTGTTTTTAAGCTGAGGTTTGGGTTCGGATGCGTATTTACGGCGTGTGCCAATTTGGATTTTTGCTACTGGCAATGATCTGTATTATTTATAAGTGCCTCTTTGACAGCACGTGGCACGTGGCATTATGGCATTATGGCCATCATGTTTGTAGGCCTGCAGATGGTGGGCTGGGCGAACTGGTCATAAGCAATCAGCAAAACTTGGGCATTAATATTTTAAATCCAATGCGGTCAAATGGCACCACAAACTCGGCATTTTAGCATTTTTGTCGTCAGATGTGTGCATACATAAATAAATATACATATGCATAAATCCGATTTGCATGAACACTCAATTTATTACGCAATACTGAGAAACTTTTCCGGAGGCCTGCTTTGTGTCTGCTTTTTGTGCACAAAGCAATAATCCGGGGCCAAGTCCAAGTCAAGAGCTGCGTCAACTTTGTCGAGAAAACAGAAATAAATCACCCGAGAAATAGGATGCCGCCTAGGAGCGAAGTTCTCCAAGTCCGCAATTCCAGTGCCATAATTTTCTCTGCCAAATTATGCATTTGTCCGCGACACAGGCAAACAAACACACATGACAGGACCTTTTGTGGCAGCAATTTTCTACACAGATTCTAGGGCAGTGCTTTAAACTTAAGCACTGAAAATGCCAGGCGGATGTGGATGTGGGTCCGCATCCGGTATATGGTTGCTATACGAAAACTAAAGAGAAAGCGCTTGTGTTGGTATGTTTACAAATTCATGCAAATTAAATTTCACTTTGGCCACAGCATAGTTGTGGTTTGGTTTGGTTTGGTTTGAGTAACGCAAGCAACAAGAATGCCGCAAAGTAGGCAGCGCGATTTGAGAAGACATTGCTGGTGCACACAAAGGATTAGTGGGGCAACTTAGACGAAGGCTGTCAGCTCACTATCAAAATGGCGCTGCTGTGCCTGACACGACTCCAACAAGCTGGCAACAGCTTTCCACGGTAATGATAGCGGTTGCTTACACAAATGTCCGGGCATTATGTTGCACGTTGACCCCCTCGCCCAGTATACGCATCATTTGTCAACTTGTCACATGAAAAAAATGTACTGTTACGTACAGGAAACTATAGAAGTTGTCAGTTGGCAGGTGTACAAGTCTAACAAAAGGAAAAACAACCTTTTGCACGTTGACATCTTCTCAGTAGTTTTTATTAAAGCTGCTTCTAATATGATTTCATAGGACAGTCTCCGAAAATGTAATAATTTTTATTAAGTTTATCTTGATTAAGTAATGTATTATTATTATAACTCAAAAGCATAAAGTCGTTCCGAATAAAAAGCGCAATTCTTGAAAAGCAATTACCACGGATTTTGGTTAACAAAAGTTTGTTTATTAAAATAAATTGAAGTGGCACTTGCAGCGAACTTTTAGTTCTCTCCTTGGGGGTGTCAAATGAAATGATACCAACTTGCTGCTGCTTTATTGTGGCTCTGCAAATTTACTACACAGTAGTGGTTCTTTTTTCTACCCTTCTCAGCAAACGCTTTGTGTGTCTTGCTGATGCAGATTTAGTTAATTAATTTGAATGCGCGTGTATGGTAAACAGTAAATTGTCTGCACGACGCTTTAATTAGCTTACGAAAATATGTTGCAACAAAGCCAAAAGCAGCGCAAGGCTAACAACAGACGGCTATAGACACAGACTGTGTAATAGTTTGTTTGTAGAATGATCGTTAAGGGAGGCAAGCAAGCAAATATTGTCACCTACACCCACACCCACACCCACACCCACACCCACACCCACACCCACACCCACACCCACACCCACACCTACACCTACACTTCACTTACTGTTACAGTTACAGTGCCTTACGAGCATACTCACTCGTGCGTATACATAAATAGAAAAGTCTGAGAGAGGCAGAGAGACTCACGTACGAGTAAGCTAGCTTTTATTTTTGTCTTACAGGAAGTTCGACATTGAGAACTGACGGCATACACGGCGTATGAGCTATGTCAGCCGAGCATTGCCCTTCAGCAGCTGCCTGGCATTTATTTTGTGTGCGCGCCAAAAAAGAAAGCGTGGCGAGCACCCAACATGTTGCATGTTGCAAGTGCTGCTCCTGCAGCTGTAGCTGTAGCTGTAGCTGAGATTTTATGAATGAAACGGCTTGCGACTTGTGCAAAGCAAACAAGTTCGTATGCCACGAATTCCAACGAGTCGCGAGAATGCTGCGCCAACAGTTTGCGACGAGCAACTGAAGTGAACGGAACATCAGTTGCCAGTACTCGATGTGGCGCAGCGGTTGTCGTGTCGGTGGTGGTTCAGTGATATGCAACAGTAAAGGCGCCGACTTCAGGTCATATTGAAGTTGGTAACAGAAGCGGACAAAGTGATAAGATAAGATTTAGTAGAGTGCCAATAATGAAGCAGTGAAAGTCATCAATAAGTGTTGTGCGTTAATTACAAGTTTATAACGAGTTGTTTTTTGTTGATTAAGTGCTTGCAAATTCTGCACAAAATTGTTATTAAATGTTAAAGTTTGCTCATAATTACTAAATAATAATCTTCGCGAAATTGTTAAAGTTTTGTGATTACATAAAGTTAAATACGAAATTAATTGGAAAATATAATCGGTTTTTTGTGAAAGAGAGCTTGATGAATTTAACTTTGCATCAACTCAATTATTGACAACTTTAAATATCATGCAATAATATCCAGATTAAATTAAATGTCATGGAAATATTTGCAAAGGTAAGTGGTTTAATGGCTCAACAATATCACACAAATTAATTGCAAAATATCCAACATGCGGAAATTAACAATGTTAATGTGTATCCGTATTTGAATGCGAGTGTTTCGATAGACTTTAGTGCAATCCGATAGAATTAAGGTGTTCAAAATGGATTCTCGTTTGATATGCAAATGAATCAAATTGTGTAAATATTTCAAAAACACAGAGCTTAACATTCTTGATACTCATAGATAGATAGAACGTACAGATATTCGTGGTGTCAAAAAAGACATATATAAATGACATGCTAATGTTTAAATTGAAAACACTCGTTGCCTATGGCTTCCAACTTGATCTAATACCGGTAATACTTTCGTACTCGAATATGTATTAACTGTATATGTATAATATGTGTGTGTGAGTGTTGAGGTGGCATGTGTGCGATATTCTTTGTGCTGCTTGACAAGTGTGTGTGTTTGTGTGTGTGAGTGTGTGTGTGTGCGAAGCGGGACAACTGTGCAAACAAGCCGCAGTTTGGGCTTAGTAAGACAAAGCCAAAAAGCGATATTCAGCTCATATCATCCAGAGCCAAAGTAAATAAGCAGCTTTTGTGTCAAAATTAAAAAGAAGTTTATATTTCTTTGTCAGTCTCAACTGTTTGCCAAAGGCCAAGCAACGAGTCTTTCATCAATTTTTTTCAGTGTGTTTGACGGCAGCGTATGTTAGTTTGTGTTTTAGCCGCGGAAAAACAAATAAGTAGCGGACCCTTCAGTTTTGACAGCCAGAAACTTGAACTTTTACGAACTTGTCTTCCAATTAGAAAAAGAAGCCCACTAACATTAAGAACAAAGAGTATTACAAATTAATTCAATATCGGTTAATGCACAAAGTTTTGTTCCCTGTAAAAAAAGAAAACACGTCCGAATGTCCTACTTGAAGCTGCCCCTTTTATATATATGTGTACAAAAAAACTCTGTTCACTGTTGTTGCTGCTAAATACATACGAATTAATTACTTAATTAAGTCCTGTGTTATATATTAACAACTATTTGCATACCTAATTTGTTATTGCTAGCCTCGTTTAATGAGATGTCATTCAAGAAAGTTCCACACTTAAATAAATCTCAAGCTGGTATACGGATGTGGTTATTTATAAATTATGTGAATAGCTTATAGCTGCAGCCTATAGATAATTATAGTAATACAAGTTTCTTTTCCATGCACACCCCTACAAGCTTGTCAACTTCAACATGTGTTTTTTTTAGGTCTATTCTGTCAATTATTTATATTTGAGAAACTTTTGGTTATAGGGGCGACAATTGATAAGCAGACAATGCTGACAGTTTTTGACATTCTCAGTAAAGTTTCGAGTATCACAAATACGAAGGCCAGCCTTGGAGTTGACCGCATATTATCATCATTTCAAGTGTCCTGTGGCTATGCCACTAACAATGCCAATGACAATTTCAACATCCTACAGCGCAATCTGAAAAACTTTTATAATTGACTGTCCTGTTTCATAATTGAGCTGTTCACCTTAGCTGCTGAAAATAACAAAGGAAATATTTTCGAATCAATAAGAGACAATAAATGGCGCATACGCAGAATGTTGCTGTACTTGCAGCCACATGTGACACTTTGCTGTGCAGTCTTATTGATTAATGATGCATTTTTATTCTCTCAAGGGTAATTCGAATACTTCCAGGTATACAACTTCCTGTTACTAGACCTGAGTTAAGGGTATCTTCAGTTCTACACTTGCAAGTTTCCGTTCAGCTCGTCTTTTAATGATTTAAGTCTACAAAAGCAAACACCCAAGGCCAAGGGTCGTCTAGACACTTTACAGGGATAAGTTTGGCAACATGCGTGGAGCGCTTAGGTCCTCAATTTTTGGACACATCATATGCTAATCAATCAAAAACAGGCGCAGCAATTGATTATGCGCGATTTCTTCGATGCATCTGGAGCTCCACCTTTTAGTAGATGCCCCTTGGGGCTTAAGTGTGTTCCATTTTCGTCTGTTTGGCTGCTGATTCGGCTGTCTCGATCAATCAAATGCGTATTTGTATATTAATCGTGTTGATTAAGCGTCCAAAAGAATTGAAAACTTTTCCCGGGCAACGTGCCGTGAGTGACAATCAAGGCAATTTGACATGCATATGTATGTGTGTGTGTGTGTATGTGTGCTTGTGTGTGTATTGCTTGTGCTTGTGTGAGTATCTACTTAGCAGCATATAAAGATGAAAGCGAATAGCACAAGCGATTAAATGGCAATCTAGCAATATATCAATACAAGAAAATGCTTATGACTATTAACATGTAATTAACGCTTAATCGAGTTTAGCCAATTATAAACAATACAATGATAAACAAACGTATTTTAATTTCCAAACAACTTGTTAAACAACACACTCGTGAATGGAACTGAGTGCCAGCGAGTTAAGTCAATTGTGATTGCAAATTCAATCAGTGCACAATGCGTGCACATGGTGTATACTTGATTTTTTTCAAACTACTGAAAACTGTTGTTGTCTGGTGTTGATTTCACTGCAATTGTGTGCGTATTTTCTTTCCATTGGCCTGGCCACTGTTAAAGTAAGTTCTATTTAATTTATGTTCATAAATTAATTTTGAAAATGAAATTTTCTGGAATTTTACTTTGAACTTGCACTGCAAATCGACGCGTCGCGACGACACTCGTCGCTGCCTCCGCCAATGCCACAGAATGGAGCACAAAGTCGCAAAGTCGCAAAGTCGTTCGGTGTCTTGTCGTCGTCGCGCTGTATATATATTAAAGCTAATTCGCGGGCTTTGCACTGAATTTCCCGGTGGGGTTACTTAATCGCTATTGGCCACCTCAACCTGTCCAGCGTTGCCGGCACCGGCATCGGCACTTTTACTAAAGTAACGTCTATGTAATTACGCTTGGGGTAATTGTGTGGCAAAGGTCAATGGCGGCATCAATGTTGCATATTACATATTCAAATTGCATGCATTGGCATCAAATTGACTGGAAAGTTGCGCCATTCTACAATGTGTAAATTGATGTTAAGATATTAAATGGAGCCACATTTGCATTTGCATTTAATGTATTAAAAATTTTAACTTTTATGCTTTGAAATTCATTTAATTTTCAAAACATGAAATGAGAAAAAAATATTTCTAGATTAACAGATGACAAATCAAATAAATGACTATCAAAAGCCCACATATTGTTTATACCATTCAGATAACTATTTGTGTTGCAATCAATTGCAGAAGCATAATTAAATTTAATCTATTGACGGACATCTTTATTTGAGTGCTTCTAGCTTCAAAGTGAAAAAGGTCGAAGAGCTATGTATTTTTTAAGTAAAAATAAAATGCTATTTTTAGTCGCAAGGCCGCAAGACCACAAATGTGTAGATATTTTCAATTTCTGTGAATTGAAATCAAATGTCTTTTTGGTTTCTAAAACAAATGTTTTGTGTGTTCTTTGACATGCTAAAGGCATTCCATTACGCAACACTATAATGCAGGTTTACAATGTAGTGGTAAATTCACTTTGATAGATTTTGAGGAATGGCAACTTAGTTCCGGTAACGGTGTTTCTAAGGAATGTTTCGACAAACATATGATTGCACTTTTAGCTGGAACTTTAAGTTAATCTTTGAATTCTTAAACTTGCAGATTAAAACGGACTTCACTGTTAGTCGTTAGCCAAGCTGAATTGGCAATGAATTCCTTACCTCAGCACGAAACAATTCGAATTTAGACGAAAGAGAAGCAACATATGCAACATGCAAACTGGCTAATGTGGCAAGCCACTAACAGTACCACCGAAATACTCCACTGAACACGCTCCATAGAAACAAAGTTGCAGCCAAATAATGGATGACTTTGCGGCTCCTAACAATGTACATCTGCCTGCAGGCAACACATCCATTCTGCTGGACAGTGCGTACAATGAAACGGATAGCAATTGGTCGACAGTGGCGAATTTCACGCGTCTCTTTGTCGCAGCTGCTGCGGATGTGGCGCCCAATGTAGCCAACTACACGCTCAACATGCTGGATGCAGGCCTGGCAATGGCCACAGAAGCAGCCAACGCAGACACAGTCTCCTCCACTCCGCTGCCCGGCAGCAGCCGAGCTCATGAGGCTGCCTATGCAATTATGACGGACTCACGCCTGAACAGCTCAGCACTGGGTCACATTAACAGCCTGCACGATTCATCACCGGTGGCGGAGCAAGTGCCGGAACATGTAATGGACCATGCACCACAGCTGTCGCGCTCCGGCCTGCTGAAGGTCTACGTGCTGTCGGTGATGGCTCTGTTCTCTCTGCTGGGCAACCTGCTGACCATCTGGAATATATACAAGACACGGCTGACGCGACGCAACTCTCGCCATACCTGGAGCGCCATTTACTCGCTGATGTTTCACCTGTCCATTGCTGATGTGCTGGTAACGGGATTCTGCCTAATTGGCGAGGCAGCCTGGTGCTATACGGTCCAGTGGCTGGCCAACGAACTTACCTGCAAACTGGTGAAGCTCTTCCAAATGTTCAGTCTCTATCTGTCCACCTATGTGCTGGTGCTCATCGGCGTCGACCGCTGGATAGCTGTCAAGTATCCGATGAAGTCGCTCAATATGGCCAAGAGATGCCATCGTCTGCTCGGCGGCACCTATATCCTTTCGCTGGTGCTCAGCCTGCCTCAGGTAAGTGCCACATTTGGCTTATCCTAGCTCAGCTCTGAGTGCCAAATTCAAGTCGACATCTACAACCATATCCACATCCACATCCACATTCAAATCAATTCAAATCGATTTCACACACATTCTTAATATTGTTTACTTCGCCGCTTTCAAAACATTCCTTTCTCTGAACAATTGGCAACTTATGCAGCAATTTGTCGCCTGCCATTAAGTCAAGCACAAGAAAGCCGCTGCCTGGCCCGCAGGCTGGTGCCTGAGCCAGTTCCTCTGCTCCCGCTCCGAGTGCGTGCCAAAATGCTGGAGTCATAAGATTGTATGCTTTATATCACGCATACGCCCCGTGGCCGCGCGTAAATAGTCCTGAAGCAGGCGTCCTTGCGTGTGCTCGCATTAAAACTGATTGCCTGCTGCATACGAGTTAGCTAAACGTTGCTTTGGGTATCGTCCTGCCACGCCCAGCACACGTGCCGCGAAGCTCACATACCGAGAGCACACTGTGCAACCCCTCCGATCGAGTGTGCAAGCGGCCTTTTTTGTGCGTAAAGGGTTCGCCAAAATACGACTGGGCCCTGACCGGAAATCTGTAAACGTTAACGTTGACGACAGTCATGAAATATTTATTTAACTCGCATTCAGCTCCAGCGCTGCAGGTTGCTTATCCGGCTGAATCCGTTTGTTGGCACTCATCTTTAATCATAACAGAAAAAAGCAACAGAAACTGAAGAACAAACACATTCGACCATTTTGTTTTCCTTTGTAATACTTTATTTTCACACTTATATTACATTATTTATGTGGCATGTCTGCCCTTTGTGCCGCTGATTGCATATCTAATTGAGTTGACCAGCTGATTTATGACCCACTGCCATTTTAATAGTCTTTGATTCGGCAAACGATTTACTGCGATCGAGAGATTGGTAAGCATACATTTCTAAAATGCGAATGCGAGAATTCGGGGTACGAACCTGAACTGTATGAGCATTCATTAATTATTTAACCATCACTCATGTTTATTGCACATTTCGGTAGCAAATGTATAAATTGTAGTGCTTTTTCACATTTTCACGGCGACAATGCTGACAAATTTTGCGCAACGACACCGCAATCAGTTGTAAAATAATGAAATGAAATTCAATTTCCATGGAAATCTATAAAACCACAGCTACAGACGTATCTATAAATAGATTTGATGATGTATGTATTTTAACTCCTTCTGATGTGAAATTGTTATTGCAATTTGCCAATTTCACTTCGGTCACAGTAAAATAATCAGGATTACAATTGTAATTGCTTGAGTGAATGAAGCATGGGACATTTGTAAGCAAAGGATAATTTAAACCTTTGCATAAGCACGTGTTGTAACTATTTATTATGCATATGTAATAGGGAAAGTATATATATTTAGTACAAGAACAGAAATTATGGAAATTGTATGCATTTCGAAGAGAGCTAAATTCGAGCAAGCATGCGGCTTGTGGTGTAATATTCCAGGACTTCATTTAATGATAAGCACGCCCTTGAATTAATACGTACACGATGCGTTGCGTACATGAATGCGAATAATTCGTTGTGTAAAGTATGAAATTAGCAATCATGTGGCAACTGACTTTAGTATGGTACAAAATTGACTGGGGATAAGTACATGCACATGTTGGTCCTGTACGGCATTCTGTGTCTCCAGGGCGCTCTTAAGCGCTACTCAACTAGCATTGTTGCCAAAGCTGTGCAACGGCAGCAACAGCACCGAGAGGCACATATGCAAAGGTTTATGCTAGATGCGACCTTTTCTTTTTTGTTGATTTTCGTTACAAGTTGACTTCAACCAATCTGCATATCGATGTGTGTGCTGTGAAAATTTCCCATCATGCCAAAAGATGTCCCAGCCCACACTTTAATAGTTCCTGTTAAATTGGTATTTTCAGAAATTAATATGTATGGTTTCTGATGAGTATGATTCATCCGATTATCTCTTGCCACCAATTACCAGTCGTAATGCAAAGAGCAGCGATTGTGATTGCATACAATTTTGCGCCGATGCGGAGTACTAAATGTTGGCGGCTTGTGTGTAGACTTACATATTCAAATGCCTCCATGCATATTAAAAATAATTACATTTGTATGTTTTCGGCTCTGTCGGCAGAGTCGCAGAATTGTCCCACAGTTTATGCTTATGTTGACTAAATATGCACACATACATATGTACATTTATACACACATACAGTTAGCTTTTAAAACGTGACGACAGCAACTAAAGTGCACTGCCTCTTACTGTAATACTAGCTTACCTTAATTACCTTACGCACACACACACACACACACACACACACACACACACACTCGCATACACGCTCAATTAAAACGCACTTGGCAATTATGACAGTTTTTATAGCACATTTAGTTGCTGCTTGTCGCCATAATGTCGCCTGTTTGCCACTGTTTGCCACCGTTAGCGGTTTGACTGCCTCATGAGAATACTTGGTGCGCTTGGGCTTATCGAATATGCCACATAAGAGGCATGCGACATTTAAATGTGACACTCGGCACTGCGTCTCTTTGACTTTGACGCCGTTTGCTACTACTAGTATTGCATAATTTGAAAAGTTCATTCCGCTACACACACACACTTTTCTACGTTTTCGCCGTTACTTGAGAGCAACTCACGCACTCACGTTAACAATCAATAGCCATCATATCAAATTCAATATGCGACTGCTCGTTTACTGCTATTGCTATTGCTGCTGCTGCTGATGTTGCTGATGTTGCTGATGTTGCTGCTGCTGTTGCTGCTGCTGCGGTCGCTTCTCAATTTCACGCGTCTCAAGTAATAAAATAAAATGAAAATTTACTTTCACTGCCAGTAAACAACAAATGTTGATCCCCGCCTCAAAGCAGCTGTGCAATGCGTATGTGTGTGGGTGTTTTATTTTTCTTCTTTATTTTTTTGTTTATGCTTAAGTTTTCCATCTTTTATTACACTATGCAACCGTATTTCTACTTCTTGGAGTTGCGGACTTTTCATTTCAAAAGAGAAATACAAGCGTATTTTATTTGATTGGCACATTGTCACTGTTTGCGTATAAATATGCATATAATGAAGTGCAGTATATGACTGCAAACTAAAGGATAGACGTAACTATCAAACAAAAAATAAATGTTTGTCGCTTTTTTACCTTGCTAAGCGAAGAGTAAAGAGTCTGATAAAAAATGGTTAAACAGACAGCAGTTGGCACTTGGCATCATTATGTATATATGCACATATATGTATAATTCAACCATCAAATCGATATACGAGAGTCCATGGCAGTGTACTTCATTTTGTTGGCTAGGATCTGTTTTATGTGTCTTGTCCTGTCAGCATTATTCTTATTTTGGAACATCGTGTCGTTCAATTGCTTGGAAGTTATAAATGGGCGAAATTAATAAAAATCAGTCCTAATACCGACGTTCCAGCCACGTTCTTTTAGTGTTTTAGTTTTACTACTTGGCCGTTTAGTCGTTCTTGCAGTCGCGACAGCTGTTGACACGGCCAACAGTCCTGGGTCGAGTTCCAGGAAGCCATAAAATGTGCAAATGAAAAGACTTTTAATGCATTAGTTATAATCACAACTGTGTCCGGCAGCCTGGCAGTCTGGCAGCCTGTCAGGCAGGACTTCACTTTAGCTAGATTTATAGGCGACGCTCATGGGAATCGCATTGGGATATTTTTGATGTTTTTCCCCCACTAAAGCTGGATGTATTGGCAAAAAGCATTGCTTTTAGAAAGCAATAGAGATTGGTAAGCAACTGGTCACAAAAATAAACATCAGTTGTTCCTAGTGTATATGCTGATATTAATATACTTATTGCTAATGTATGACAACAGCAGCAGTATTATTCGAATCGATATACCCCAACTCCTGCTAAAAGCAGCGCATAATTAACAAAATGCAAATGTCATGTGATTGCTACAGGATTAGGGATAATGAATATTTGATGAATCTGTCAATCTGGACTGGAATATGTAAATGATCTCCAAGTATATTACATCAAAGCCTTGGTCAACGACCTGCGAAACTTAAGCCTCTCAAGGCCTACGGGGAACCCAAATTTAAGAGCACTAAAATTCGTTGCAGGCAGCAATTCAACTGGATAAGCATAGCTAAAGCAGACAGCTGAGAAATAGCAACTGCGATTACAATCGGCAATCACACACACACACACACAAACACTAACACACACACACACACATTTAAAGCCCCTATTTGGCCCCCTTTTTATGGGGCATTTCAGAGGAGCTGATAAACGTATTCAATCAAAAACTCTATCGCATCTTTGTACTTTTGTGCGAACGTATTTTAATCAAACTGTTTGTGTCATCTTTTTAACGCTGCTGCCCCCTCCCTTCCCTCCCCACCCGACTGACGAATGCCAAATGGAAAACCCGCAGTTCTTCATTTTCCATGTGGCACGCGGTCCTTTCGTCGAGGAGTTCTACCAGTGTGTCACTCACGGCTTCTACACGGCCGACTGGCAGGAGCAGATGTATGCCACTTTCACGCTCGTCTTCACCTTCCTGCTGCCGCTGTGCATACTCTTCGGTAAATATATAAATATACTGATAAGAAGATGAAGAAGAAGAAGAAGACGCAGACTTGTCCATCTAGATGCTAATGTGATGCAACGAATTTAAATATTTCAGGCACCTACATGTCAACATTTCGTACCATTTCAAGTAAGTGCAAGTCCAAGTGGACACTGACAAATGTTGCATATCTCAAGGCAAACTACTTATGCTTAAGATACTCGGCATTTTTCATTGTTTTCTTTCACCTTTTACCCTGTTTTGCAGGCAGCGAGAAAATGTTCCAGGGCTCCAAATTGGCCAACTATTCGACGACAAAGCAGCTGCCCACACAGACGAACCGACAGCGTTTGATACACAAGGCCAAAATGAAATCATTGCGCATCTCCGTGGTGATCATTATCGCCTTCCTCATCTGCTGGACACCCTACTACGTAATGATGATTATCTTCATGTTTTGGAATCCAGATAAAAGGGCAAGTATGCCAAGTCCAAAGGCGTATGCGTGGGTTTGGGTCTTGGTGACTTCTGGGAAAATGGGTAAAACCTGGCCATTTGAAAGGGTTGTTGTTCTAGAAGGCTTACTGTTTTGCCAGTGTGTGTGTGTGTAAGACAAAAAACAAGAAACAATAAACCAAAAGTGTCTTGTCACGGCAAAACTTTTATATAACACAGCAATTGGCTTTAACCGGCCTAAGCATTTGAAAACTTTGGAATCAGTTGATCAATTCTGTGGAATAGCTTAAACCGAAATTGCACATTTAATATAAAACCATTTTCCTAGTATTTGTAAAGCTAATTATAGCTTTGGCTGTGGACCGTTATATACAAAACTTATGTGTGGTATATGCAATATGTGCAAAATGTAAGCTGTTAAGAGTATTTTCAGCAAATGCTATTGGAGCATTTCAGTTATTTTGAAGGCACATCAATCAGCAGTCGATTTTGCCAGCAACATTTCAGGAGTGAAGCTGTGGGCGGAGTGATGAGTGGGCGTGGTGTGATGGGTTGATGGGGTTACTTTTGTTATTTTGTTTCACGTGTTTTATATTACAGCTGGTGGCAGCTGGAAATAAAATGTGCAGTTACAGCAGAGCAGGCTCGGTAAGAGGCTGGCCTCTCAATTGATTCAGTCGGCAGCTGTTACTCAAAATCCTTTTTTATAGCTGAATTTTGTACACATTTTGCTGTACTCAGTTCTGTTTGTTAGAGTTCAACTCAGTCATAAGACATATTTTTATGCCAATTTTTTAATTAATGGCCTCGCTGAGCGTGTTGCATAAGGGATTACGACTGCGACTAGATAATGAAAGCCACAACAGCGGCTCAAGCTGCCACATGCCTCAGTAGACTTGGCCACGGTTAAGATGGAAAAACCGCAAGCTCGCAGCAAAAACGAGAAACTCTGAAACTAATTGAAATTAATTTGAATTTAACTGGTTCTTCGTTGCAGCTGGGCGATGACCTACAGGACGCCATCTTCTTCTTCGGCATGTCAAATAGCCTGGTTAACCCGCTCATCTACGGCGCCTTTCATCTCTGTCCCGGCAAGGGCAACAAATCCGGAACCGGCGGCGGCAACAACAACGCATACAGCCTAAACAGGTAGGTCGCAACGCTGCGCCATCCTTTATCCTTTTTCTCAGACACCTTGCAACCCACAGAGGCGACTCGCAGCGCACTCCCTCCATGCTGACGGCCGTGACGCAGGTGGATGCAGCGGGTGGCGGTGCTCGGCAAATGCGCACCTTCCGCCAGCAGAGCTACTATCGCAGCTCGAGCAACGGCACCGCTGGAGGACCCTTCAAGGAGCAGGTGGGCCTGCTGCAGGTGGGCAGCTCCGCGTGCGCCGCTGCCACCCCGCATATGATGCGGAAAAGCTCCTCGGTGCGCAGTCCGCATCCCAATCACAGCGCAGCGATTGCTGCTCGGCACTCGGGCTGTCTGCGGGAGCGGGAGCAGGAGCAGCTGCTGCTGCAGTCGACGCCCTCGACACTGGTGCTCAACTACGACAGCCATCGCGGGGTGGCCAATGGGCACAAGGTAATGAAGGGCGTGGGCCTCCTGGCGGACAACAACGAGCGGGTGTCGAGTGTGTGAGCAGAGCTGGCGGCGATGGTGACGGTCGAGGCAGAGGTGGGTGCGACAATGCGCGCGGCGGAGGATGCCTGCTCCTGCTGCCGTTGCCTGAGCCAGCAGCTGGTGCGGCGCCAACAGGGACTCCTAGAGTCAACCTAAAGCAAGGCCGCCACACACTAAACTCAAAAGAAACTAAACTCACACTGAAAGTAAAAGTAAAAGTTAAGTAGAAAGTCCGACTCTTCCAGTTCTCGTTAGGTTGTTCAAGGTTGCCAGCAGAAAGGGGGGCGGGGCGGTACGGGACGTGGGGCGTTGCCGATGATCAGATCATCGAGTCGCGCAACATTTGATTAGTGCAACTAATTGAGAATTAAGTCTTTGAACACTGTTCGTGTGCTTAGTCGTAATTGTAGGCTTAGTGCGAAGTAGTATTTGGCTAAGTGTATTAGCCAAGTGTAGTGTGGCATAAGAGAGGTGACAATTAATTGGCTAAGAGCTGCTCCTAGCTACATAGCCACACAATTATGTATGCATGTGTTAGGCACACTCATAATGTAAATTTCATGATATTTTAATTGCCACAAAAGTTCGTTTCGGCTGCGGGAAAATAAACACGTTTAATGCGATGTCAATTTATGAGTAATTTTAATTACTCATTGACATCGTCATTTAATGCAAGTATATAGCGGTAGAGTAGTTACTAAGCTCAGGCTGGGCATGGCAGAGAACTTCAACTGGAAACACCCACAGGATACCGAATTAGTTTTCATGTTATTGCGAATTTCAGCCAACTGGCTTAACACAGAAAACTGTAATCTATACAGGTTAATGACAACGCGGAAAGCCCCTATAATACTTAAGAAACTTGTACTTAACTTTGCTATGTATACTTACTATGTACTATATATATTTACAAACAAACAAACACACATACATATATATATATATTATTGTCGAGCTTAAGGACAGCGACAAAAATAAAAAAATAAAATCAAGAAAAAAAAACAAGCGTGTTGATTCCGAAATGGACCACGTTTGAAAGATTGACATAAGCCAAGAGGATTTTTGTGAATTCTCAATTAAGCAGCGTCCAGAGTTTGTACATAATTATGCTTATACTTAATACGATATACAACATACAACACACATGCATAATGCATATGAGTACTAATACCAAATAATGTACATATATATGTATGTATGTATGTATGTACATCTACTCATCTCTTTCTATGTGTGTTTTTGTGCATGTAAGATAATCTCTGTAAAATTTGTATAGTTTATTTTTTAATAAAAAAATCCAAATGAGAGCATTGCAGAAAAAAGTTTACGAGCCAACTTTTACGCAGCACGCACAACTTAACACGTTGATGAACTACCGCTCGGAATCCGGCAAAGTCTATGCCCATGCCGAGGACTCGGCCTATGCCTATGACATTGCCTGTGCTTAGGCTCGTAAATCTGGCAAACTCACACCCATCCCTGGCAGGCATATTACACTTTTTATGCGGGGCAGCACTGCCTCATCTTAGGCTGTAAGGGACAACTCCCCTGCAACCCCTACTCCTCTCAGGGGCTACATATTTTATAACTGCAAAGTTCGTGTTCAAATGCAAAAAAAAAAAAAAAGCCTCGACCAAACAGCCAAAGGAATCAACTTCACTGCGCCCAAATATGTGCTACGAAATTTTTTGTTTAGCTCCAGGAACAACAGGAACCAATTTACCAAAATAATTGGAAAACGTTAATGGCTGGCGGAGGTGAGTGGGGGGGCGACTGCGAGGTTTTTTAATGGCTGACCGAAGTTTGTTTTTATTGGCGCGTACTGTAAACTCTCCAGGAGGTCGGCTGGACACACCGAGGCGTCCACGTTCTGAACTCTGGCTGGGCACAATTATGCACAGGCAGGCGGAGCACAACTGAGTGACACGTCCATCATTTGATGGCACAATATTTCACCAAGTAATTCCCTAAATAGGCATCGCTTTGGTATTTAGGATACCGCGCTGACAATTGTCTGCTCGTGAATTTAAATTCGAATGTCATAAAGTGTGCGCACAAAACAAATGCGAATATCCACTTAACGACCACTCCCCGCATACGGTACTCGAACAAAGACATCCCGGAATTAAACGCGTTTCGATGACCCATCCGCTTTTAATGATAATACAATAGCATAACCCGGATAATGTCCCCAAATGGAGTCTTTGTTGTTCTAACCAGTATTGATGACAATAAAAATGACATTAGGACGCGGCACATATACTGATAAAATTGTACCCTACAAAATTGAACTAAGGCAAGGGTCCAAGGTTTTAACTGTCATAACTTCGTCAAAACTCAACGGATTTTCAATCCCGAGGCCATTTTGGTCATGGCTTGTTATATATATTAATTATATATTCAAAACCGAGAAACTTATTATTTTCGGAGTTTTTGTCAAAGATCACGACAACAATCTGACGGGTGACGTTCCCAAGTCCCTAAAAATTACCTTGCCAGACTTCAAAGTGAGATAACTTTGTCAAAATTGATCCGATTCCCAATTCCAAGGTCATTTTGGACTTGGTTTGTCATCTATAACATTTCTACATTCAAAGTTTAGATATTTCCAGATTTCGGATTTCATGTCAAAAATCATGACAAGATATGTTACCATATCTTTAAAAATGCCCTTTCCAGACTTCAAACAGCCACAACTTTGGCAAAACTGATCCGATTTTCAAATCCGAGGTCATTTTAGACATGGTTTGTCATCTTTAACATTTCTACATTCAAAGTTTAGATATTTCCAGATTTCGGATTTCATGTCAAAAATCATGACAAGATATGTTACCATATCTTTAAAAATGCCCTTCCCAGACTTCAAACAGCCACAACTTTGGCTAAACTGATCCGATTTTCAAATCCGAGGTCATTTTAGACATGGTTTGTCATCTATAACATTTCTACATTCAAAGTTTAGATATTTCCAGATTTCGGATTTCATGTCAAAAATCATGACAAGATAAGTTCCCAAATCTTTAAAAATGCCCTTCCCAGATTTCAAACAGCCATAACTTTGGTAAAACTTATCCGATTCCCAATTCCAAGGTCATTTTGGACTTGGTTTGTCATCTATAACATTTCTACATTCAAAGTTTAGATATTTCCAGATTTCGGATTTCATGTCAAAAATCATGACAAGATATGTTACCATATCTTTAAAAATGCCCTTTCCAGACTTCAAACAGCCACAACTTTGGCAAAACTGATCCGATTTTCAAATCCGAGGTCATTTTAGACATGGTTTGTCATCTTTAACATTTCTACATTCAAAGTTTAGATATTTCCAGATTTCGGATTTCATGTCAAAAATCATGACAAGATATGTTACCATATCTTTAAAAATGCCCTTCCCAGACTTCAAACAGCCACAACTTTGGCAAAACTGATCCGATTTTCAAATCCGAGGTCATTTTAGACATGGTTTGTCATCTATAACATTTCTACATTCAAAGTTTAGATATTTCCAGATTTCGGATTTCATGTCAAAAATCATGACAAGATAAGTTCCCAAATCTTTAAAAATGCCCTTCCCAGATTTCAAACAGCCATAACTTTGGTAAAACTTATCCGATTTTCAAATCCGAGGTCATTTTAGACATGGTTTGTCATCTATAACATTTCTACATTCAAAGTTTAGATATTTCCAGATTTCGGATTTCATGTCAAAAATCATGACAAGATAAGTTCCCAAATCTTTAAAAATGCCCTTCCCAGATTTCAAACAGCCATAACTTTGTCAAAACTGATCCGATTTTCAAATCCGAGGTCATTTTAGACATGGTTTGTCATCTATAACATTTCTACATTCAAAGTTTAGATATTTCCAGATTTCGGATTTCATGTCAAAAATCATGACAAGATAAGTTCCCAAATCTTTAAAAATGCCCTTCCCAGATTTCAAACAGCCATAACTTTGGTAAAACTTATCCGATTTTCAAATCCGAGGTCATTTTAGACATGGTTTGTCATCTATAACATTTCTACATTCAAAGTTTAGATATTTCCAGATTTCGGATTTCATGTCAAAAATCATGACAAGATGTTGACATTATAAGTTACCATATCTTTAAAAATGCCCTTCCCAGACTTCAAACAGCCACAACTTTGGCAAAACTGATCCGATTTTCAAATCCGAGGTCATTTTAGACATGGTTTGTCATTTATAACAGTTCTACATTCAAAGTTGAGAAACTAATTATTTTCGGATTTAGTCATTTAAATTTGATATGTACTTCAGCTATTACTTGTTAGAACCCACGTTCGTTTTTGGCCTAAAATCATTTCGCTGTTTTCCTCTTGCTACAACCGGGCTTTTATAATACAATTCGCAACGATTAATGCCATTCATGCGTAGACCAATAATGATTTGGTAGCTCATCAAAACAAAACCATAAAACCATACAGACATAAAGGTTAGATGCTTGGGGCAGCAACCCCCAAGTGACTCATCAAAAATTTATGAGCCGTATATAAACTAAATGGATTGCATATGTACAAGAGTCCTTCAACAAGCCAATCGTTAAAAATCTAGTGAACAGAAATAAACATTAGCAGGTCTTTTCTTGTATATAATTTTTTTCAATCAAATTTCTTGGCTTGCTTTAACAGATTTTTTACTTAGAAGTAGGTCAGATATAAAGATATTGAAATGGGAATTTCGCTTATACATAGACTGCCACTCCATATCCATAAACATATCGATATCCATATAGATATTTATATCGATGTCCTATCTCGTGCTGACCACAGCCTCCTTGCGCGCCGCATCCTGCAGCAGCTGCGTATCTACCTCATCCCCAGGTAACTGTACATACCTGACCACAGAACCGCGGATGAAGCAGTTTTTCACGCTCAGCATGTGCGGATATTTGTCCGGGTCCGTGACGCTGATGTCTGTCAGCTTTATGTTGAGGTACTGATCCACGGAGTGCAGTGTGCCGCAAATGCTAAGCAAATTAATATTTATGTTATTTATTTATTGTTAACACGCGCCAAAAGCCGGGCGGTACGCACCTCAGATCATTTTTTAACTCGACGACGACTTCCTTGCCAACCAGCGATTTGAAGAAAGAATAAAAGAGCTGGAAAGCGATAAATTACTTAGTTAATATTATCAAATACGTTTATTTATTACTTACCATTGCAAATTAAATGGTTTTATGTTGTTTATTAAAGCTAGCACTTCTTCTTCTTGCTCATTTGTTTCTTTACGTTTACCAATACTGCACATGCACAGCTGTGGGCACCCAGAAACCTTAACATCCGATGAAATGCTATTAACAGCGCTCATAAAATTGAATATGGAAGTTTTCCGTTACTCAACACTGCTACGCGATGTTTTAATTCGACTACAATGCTGTATTTAAAGATGTTACTATCGATATACCGGCATATGAGTAAAAATTGCTTTATTTTCAATGGTCACCACAATTTGGTGTGGAGCAGCGATGCGCCATCTATTGGCAACTAGAAACAGCTTCACTAACGTGAAGTTGACTGTATGAAATATTCGCAGCACGTGAAGTTGGCTGCGAGCGATTTTGAATCGCATACACAGCCGTCACCAGAGGGCGCTACTAGTTGCGGCGAAAAAAATTTAAAATTGTGCGCGAAAATTTAAACGCCAGAAGAGCCGTTATTTGGATTTGTTGTGTATAATGAAATAAAAAGGAAAGTACTTGAATTTCAAATAAACATTCAATCTAAAGGATTAAAGAAGACCAAAATGACAATCCACATGAAAATCTTATCAGGCTTCAAACATTGCTGATAAAATATGCCGTTAATATTGATTACAAGTAGATTAAATTGCACTTGATAATACATAGTTTATTGACGATTTAATTTAAATTACATTTTTATAACAATTTTTGGTTCTAAGATTATTATTTACAAACATAGGCTCACATTGATTTTATCTTCCGGTTTCTCTACTTATTTACTTACTTCAAACTAACAATAATTTATGCATTACGACTCCTTTAGATCGCTGTAATGCAATTCTTCTTAAAACTTCGTTTAGCTTAAAAATCACATTTCATAATTTTTTTTTTTTTTTGCTTAAAATCTCAACTTTGCCAGAAAGCCGAATGGCGAAATTACTTAGTTGCCGAGCCGGTTTGTTGCCGAAGGAGTAACAGTGGCTACCAAAATACCGCTCCCAAACAGCAGCCCGCAACTCTAAACGCTAATAAATTCGTATGACTACGACTCTCTCCCTCTCTGTTTCTCTCGTTCGCTCTCTCTCTGTCTCCCTCTCTAGTGCTCCGAGCTGAAGTACGAGTTCTGCATAAGATACAGCTTGTCGATGGGATTAATAAGGCTGGTATTCAGATTGGCCAGCATATCGTGCGGATTGGAGTGCTGATTGTGATGTCCCGACGAACTAGTTGACTGCAGCTCCAGATTGTTAAGGGACAGCGAGTCGGCATCATCATCGAGATGATCAAAATTGCTGCCATCCAGCGAGAGATCGGAACTGCAGAAGCTATCATTCGAATTGGCCGGATAATCTGCTGAGCGAAAAAGTACGGATTAGTTGGGTACGGTTATAAGATGTGTGTAAAATGATCTATTGAAAATCTAGAAGTTTCTAGTTTCTAGAAGTCCTAACGGTCACTTATCAGCATTATAGTAAAGTTACGCACCATCCGGGGAAAAGGGCAAGTTGGGATTGAGCGGCTGACTGGCGAAGGCGCTGTCCATGCCGCTCAGAAAGCCCACATTGTCCACTCCGAGCTCCTGCTTGACGCACTTCTCCTCCTTCTCGCTCGAGTCCTTGTCATCGGAGGCGTTAGCATTGCTATTGCCACGCCCATTGCCGGTGCCGCCCGCACTGCTGCCATTCTGTTTCGCCTTGCGCTGTATCTTCTTCATCTTGGCACGCTGATTCTGGAACCAGACCTGCACCACACGCACAGATAGACCCGTATCCTTGGCCAAAGCCTCACGCACCTTGCGGCACGGCTTGGGCGACTGATCGAAGGATGCCTTGAACTGCTTCCGCTGCTGCGAGGTGAGAATGGTGCGCGGTCGCTTCGGGCCACGTCGTCCGTCCCGCGGCCGCAGCAGATCCTCCTCATCCAAGCCGACAAATCCGCAATGCTGGGCAGCCGCTGCCGCCAGAAACATCTCCTTCTCGAGATCATGTCGATAGCAGAAGAGCTGTCCATCCCGCAGCATGAACTGCTCCCCCTTCTGCAGCGGCAGTCGGCAGGCATAGCAAACGAAGCAGGGCAGATGGAACACATAGTTGGGTATGGGTCGCATCACCAGCTCCTGCGGCAGTATGGCATGACAGCAGGCGGCGCACTTGACACCAAACAGCCGATCGTAGTCCTGCTTACAGTAGAGCTTCGAGTTGCGCACATGGCAGGTGTGATGCAGCTGCTGTCCACAGTAGCAGCAGGCCAGGCACTGCTCGTGCCAGTTGGCATCGCCCACATTCATCAGATAGCGATCATGGATCTTCTGGCCACAGCCCTCGCACAGCTCGTAGTTCTTCTCGCACTTGATGTGGCCCACTTCTGTGAATGAGACAATTGCAAACAAATGCGAAATTAGCAATCGAATCGATTTAATATCCCACTGTGCAGCCAACAAAAAAAGAAAACGAGAGAAAGAGAAAGCAGATACCCTGTAGGGGGGAATACGTGCTGCTGGCAGCATATGTTGCTGCAGGACATCAAATCTGAGCAGCAGGAGCAACGCGTTGTCAAATCGTGTGAAAATGTTTTTGCTCCCACCCCCCATGCCCGTCCACAACGGTTGTTGTGCTTATGCTCATTGTTTCGCACTTCTGGCTGGCAGTCAAAAGCGTTGGGAAACAAACAAAAAAATATACAAAAATTATCTGTCGCCGTCGCCGGCTGTAACAGCTTGTATTGATAGCTGCTTGATGCGTAATTGAAACGTAAAGTTTGCTATCATTTTTGCCAGTCTGAAATTGATGAGTCGAAAAAGCCAATCGAAGCGCAGTTTCAATTTCAAATACTATGAGACTCTGCTGTTGCAACGACAACTTCTTTGACGAAACTTAAATAATGTTAAAGTATAATAAGTCTACAAAAATATAATTACAGCTTTATTTAATTTTATTTGTAGTTTACGGATCAACAGTGAGCAGCCAGTCACCAGGTCTACCAAGCGAGCTAGGCAAAGGCTAGACCGCAGTTGGCTTGAACAACACGCACACAAGGATACGTATAATGAATGACTCGTCTAATCTGTTCACATGCACGAACACTTCAAACTGTAAACCAGTCATAAAAAGTAGTACCCCAAAAACAAGAACACGACGAAAGCTGCAGTAAACATAAAAAATATATATGACGAAGCAACTGAAAAATGAGCGGCAGGACGAGGATTGTAGAGGAGAGAAGCGGCGAGGAAAGGGAGGCGACGCGACTCTCATATTATATGAATGTGGCTCACTGGCAGAAAAATGTGCATGATTTATGGCTGGCACAATAGATTGCTCCCCAGCCCTGATCTATGTAGATGTATATATGATGTACATATACATATGTATGTATATGTGTGGGTGCAAAGCGAGCAGCCAAAACAGCTTAAAGCACGAGCACAAAGTGTGGGCTACGCCGGATTGGGGGCGGTTCCGTGTTTTGTGTGCTAAGCCAGAGCAGCGTAAAGTTGACAACAGCAGCAGCAGCAGCAGCGAAGGATGTGAGCCAGGCAGAAGCTATAGTGATGACGATGGATGACAGAATTGTACGCCCCCAAAAAGTATGCTATAAAATGGCAACTGCAATACAAGCGGCATGTGTGTGTGTGTGTTTGTGTGTCTGAATATCCAATCGCATTGGTGATAACGCGAAAAATATAGCTAGTCTGTTGGTGGTTGGGGTAGGGGTTGTTGGGGTTGGGGTAGGCGTTGCAAAAGGATCATTTGATAAGTCCTGCTTTGAATTGGCAACTCTCTTTCTCTTCATTTTTACGGCAGTCCTGCGAGAGTCTATTGTGAATGTGATATTGTGGCATTGTCTTTACTGTCCTTTTACGCTGCTATCCATTGACATTTCGCTTTGTGTAATCTAATCGGAATTTATGGCCTTTGTTGCAGTTTTATGGAGAGACATTTGTTTTTCATATTTTGTTGCAGCTAAAGGACAATTTGACGCATTAGCCAAATGTGATGATACGAAAGATAAATGTATTTGATATATTATTTGAATAGTGTTAATCTATATATACAATATGTATCTATATGTATGTCCAATTCAGCGGCATTTGGTAGCGCAGAACAGAAGCCTGCGGCGCTGCTGATTGATTAGGAGTCGCCTTGCCCCGATCCCATCGGGCGCAACTCTTGTCGCAACTGGGCATGGAATGAACAACAAACAACGAACAACGAATACAGAGACAAACACAGCTAAAACAAGTGCGGCACACTCATGTCAAATGTGGCGATTAAACAGCAGATAATTCCAAAATCAACTCGTTGATAAACGCGCACCTACTATAAAATATAATACAAACAGTTAATAGACAACAGCAACCAATGCTGCTCTTATCGTTATCGCCGCTTATCGGCGCAGGGCGTCTCTGATTAGGACAGAGGCACTGTCACCGCCTTCCCACCCCCCCCCCCTGCACCCCTTGCCACGTCCCTTGCTTTATGGCGCATTTATTGACACATTGACAGGCGAGCGCAGGTCTATGATGATAAATTGACAGGCAGCCAAAAATGTTGTGGCATAAATTTGGGCTCAAGTCGCACCCAAAATTATAGACCACGTGGCACGGAGATTTTTGCCAGCCGACAGCCTGTGACAGCTCCATGATACGACGGCTTTAATTACTGGCGGTCGCTATTTTAAGCACGCAGCAAGTGCCACACATGTAACTGTTTCTACATATGTATATGTATGGCTAAAACTATGTACAGTGTTTGCTCCAAAGTTAGAGCCTCTGAAATTTGAATTGTCTACAAATAAGAATTGCTCTTTTCAATGCTACTTTTGTATTTAAGATATGTACATATATTTGTAATGAACATATTTTTTAATATTATATAATTTTAACATTTTGGAAAGCACAATAACATCATGGAATCTATTGCTTATGTAAAATCAGTCCCAAAGACCAAAAGAAAGATTCCAAAAAAATTTCTAAGGCTGTTTTTGAGCTAAACGAAAAAAGCTAGATTTTTAATGATTCAAAAAGGTACTCTTTCATAAATGCCAATATCTTCCAAATTAGTCTATTTATTTTAAATAAGCTAACATTTTTAAAAACACTATAAAATAACCTATAACGCACACATGTAAACTTAAATCATTTTGAATAAATAGGACTACTTTTCAAGCTAAACTCAGTTCTAGAACCAAAGCGTTCTCATTAGCGAGCAATCACTGTACTGGCAAAGCATTTACTATACACACATAGAGCCAACTGGAGGCACCGCAGAAACCAGATATGCTGAGACAAACGGCTCATTTCTGACACGGAGTCTGTGTTCGGTGGGGTTATTGGTTAGCTGGGGTAGCTGGAGTGTGTTCATTTCCGAGGTCGGGTCGCCAAACTGCAGGTCTGTATGCTGAGGCAGCCACAAATGCCTTGAAATTGTTCACCCATTTTGCAGCTTGGTGTTGGTGTTGGCTTTTGAGGTTTGGGTTGTCGGCGTCAAATTCAAATTCGAATTCAAATTCATAGATGAGCAATGCTCAAGTTTGGCAGTAAAGTGATTGGCAAACGGAAACTATTTGCTGCCATTTTGGCAATGGCTAAAGCCAGGCATTAATAGACATTTCATATGCAAATACGAGCATAAAGCTAGCACAGCCAACAGCACACATATGTGTGTGTGTGTGTGTGTGCGTGTGTGTGTGGTGAAATATTTGCGTGCTTGACAGAGCTTCGCCCAGTTGGGGTCCGGGTTCGCATATGCATCACACATTGTTTGCACACTTTGCATTTTGGCCAGAATTTCGTAAAGTTTGCCAGCAACACTTTCGTTGTTGCAGCTGCTAAAAAGTGCTGCCTACTTTAAGGCGCCTGCAATGAGTGAGTGTGTGCGAGTCTGTTGCATGCCTTTATCGCCTTTTATTGCTTGCATATATGCGCATACATATTTATGTATACATGCGTCAGTCAGATTCATTGTCAAAATTATTTTGTGGTCAACTTGCGTTCATAGTTTTGGGAATTCCACTCCGTCGGCGACCAATTGAAATTATCATTGCTCTATTATTGATTGTGGCGATACTCGTTCGCATATCAATTAAAATGTATTTGGTTATTTTCTGGCCACAGCTTTGGCTTTTATGTTTTTATTTGTCATCGACTTCAAAAACCCAAACACAAATTGTCTTTGTGCTGGGTAGAGAATTAAACACTCAACCTGTAATTAATTTATATTAAGATATTATCATACAAATAATTATCTTTGCCAATGAATGCAAACTGCTTGTCTCAAATTTATTAAATTGTGTTAAAATGCCTCTGAGGAAGCAGGCAATTTATACTAATAAGTTTGAACATGAAGATAGCTCAGTAAAAGTTCATTAAATAATCAACGGTAAAGATAGTCCTTTTTCTTAAATTCAAATTTTTATGAGGGCATATTTTTTAAATCAAGACTTCTTTTGCATATTTAAGAAATACAAAAAAAAGAAATACTAATTATCAAACTGAGAAGATTCATTTAAATAATACCGCTAACTTGACTGCAATCCGAAAGGAAACATCATTTGATGAACTTAACAATCTCGAAAGTGAATTAAAGCTATATGCCACATTCAGCGGCACAAGCGAGAAGCTCGCCCCAAAACCTAGAATATCACACGCAAATTGCGAAAATAATTTGGGCCAACTTTGAGGGGGCAGCAGCGGTAGCAGCAGCGATGCAAACTAGCCGTAAGTTAAACACCGGACGGAGAGCCACGCATATCAGGCATCAAGCAGCAGGAGCCGACCCCACCACTCCCGCCGCAGCAGCCCCCGCCCGCACGCCACGCACACACAACTATGCCAAAAACGAAAAACGTGGAAGCCCCAGGAAACGGAACGAGCCGGCAAATGCCTCAACTGCCGGTGCAAAATACTTTTGGAACATACCTGTGCGTCCACTGCAATCAGCAGACAATTTCGATGCCGACGCCAGCGTCAACGTCGACGCCGTCGCTGCCGTGGCGGCTGCTGCTGCTGCTGCTGCTCCTGATGTTGCTGCTGTTGTGCCGGCTCCAGTTGCTGTTGCCGATGTTGTTGCTGTTGTTGTTGATGTTGTTGTGGCAGCAGCAGCTGTTAATGTGTTGCAGCCGGAGTTTTGGCTCTTGATGTTGCTGTTATTATTATTGTGATTGTTGTTGCTGTTGTTGTTGTTGCCGGGACTGTGACCTGTGGGCGTTGGGCAGCTGTTAATTGGCGCTGGAGAGAGCGCGTGTTGCTGTTGTTGTTGTGAGGAAATTACAGATGCCGTTAATGAAGCTGTTGCTGTCGAATGATTGCCGGAAATGTTTGCTGCCAAATTGTTGTTGTTGTTGTTGTTGTTGTTACTGTGTACATTATTGTTGCTGTTGCTGTTGCTGCTGCTGTTGGGCAAACAGGCAGTTGTCATGTTGCTGTTTACATTTGCCGTTGCACTAGGACTGTCCAGAAATCGTGCACCGCCATGATTCTGCTGCAGCGAATACAAACTGCCACCGACTTGATTCAGGTTCGTGGGCATTGGATAAAATTCCAACATTTTATTGAAACAAATTAAACGCGGGCACTTTTACTGTTTTTTTTTATTTTAAAAATCGTTTTTCAATTGCAGTTGCAGTTGGTGTTGAGTTTTAATATTGTTCTTGTTCACACTTATAAATAAAATGTTCGCAAAACAAACACTTGCACGAGTTGAACGTAGTATAATATTAATATTAATATTAGTATTTAAATTTGGTTTTCGATTTGGATTTCGATTTGGATTATTTGCCAAGCGCGCTGACAACCAGCTGAGTCCGCTGTCAGTTTGCGTGTGATCGAACAATCAGCGAAATCAAAGCATTTCACTTTGCCTGCTCAGCGCCGACTGCCGTCGACTGCCACAAAAAGTCCCAGCATAAAATGTACCCCCGCACACACCAACACACACATATACACACATACCCTTGGGTTTGAGTGTGTTCAGTGCGCCTGCGCATGTTTACAAAAGCAACGGCAGCGGCAACAACAACTGAGTGTCGGAGAATATCCCGTTGCACGCTGCTGAGGGTTGCATGCAACAACAACAGCATTAGCCAATGTCCAACCCCCAAACCCTGTGTGCCCCTTGCGACCGTCGCACTGCGCATGTCTCAAGTGATTATTAGCAGTGCGTGTTGGGAAATTTACTCAAGCGCAAATTTCCCTGCGCTCGCAGAGGCCACACCTCAGCGTCGCTCTGATTGGCTGGCCGCTTCCCCGGCAACCATTTTTGCCTGGTGCGCATGCCACAAAAGCCCTTTCGCAGGGGAACTCGCTGCTGCCACACTGACTTGAACTTTTCTTTTATTTTTATTTCTATTGTTTTCTTTTTTTTTTTTTATTTGGCTATCGTCTTGGCATAAATTTTAAGCAAAGTTCGCAGTTCTGAACGGCTGGTTGGGTGGTTTGGGGTGGCTTGGGTGGTGCTTACCAATTGCGCACACAAAGACATACTCCGAGTCGCGGCAAGTTTTGGTGTGTGTGTTTGTTGCACGGCTGCAGCGGCCATTTCTTATGGGGTTGGGGGGGGGGTCCTTTTTTTTGTTTTTGCTGCAAGCATTTGATGTTGCGGCCGCTGCCGCTTTGAGTGGACCAAATACATGGCCTTGTCTTTTTTGCATTTTGTTTTACACGTTTCTGTTTTTTTTTTATCTTTTTCTGTGGCTGCAGAAGTTGGACAACAGCGGCAGCAGCAGCAGCTGCCACAGGGTGTTGCATTTGCCCCGCAGCAATAGAGACAGCTCAGTGAGTTTGGCTGTGACACCCTGTATGTTTTGTAAGCTTGCAAAAAAATGCAGCCAGTCGAGCAGTCAACCAGATTCGCCTTCATACTGTCGCACTCGCTCACCCACTTGCACACAGACATGCAAACACAAACACACACACACATACACTGGCAGGCTGAACAGCAAAAGAAAAGCCATGCAACAACAACAAAAACAAAAAGGGGAAGACGGAAGCTGGCAAGACAAACCAAACATGGCGCTGTGCATAAAAGTTTGGCGCTACTTCAGCATCAGTTTCTGCTTCTGCTTCTGCTTCTTCTGCTGCCTTTTCCTTTTCCTTTTCCTCGTCTTTGGCTTTGGCTTTAGCTTCAGCTTTGGCTGAATGCTGTTTCTGGCTTTCTTCTTTTGTCTTGTGCTTTTGGCAACTTCTAGTTGGCTTTTGGCTTAAGACTGGGCTTTAGCTACGGCGATTTTGCACACAAAACTTAACTTTGGATTTTCTTCTTTTTGCTGTAACTGCTGCGTGTGTGCGTGTGTGTGCCAAGAAACTGTTGATGTCGATGATTCCTGCTGCCATTTCCCAGTTTCCTAGTTTCCCAGTTTCCCCATTGTGCATGGGCTGCCGTGTGTGCCAAGGAATTCTCACAGTTTGAAAGACAATAAAGTTGTGAAAAGTCTTTTTCACATCATGGAAAACATTTCAATTCAATGTGGCTTATTTTAAATCAAAACAAAACATTTATCTTATAACAAATTAAATGTTATTTACTTGCATATTTCTTAGTATTCGCTTCAGTAATAAAGCTTTAAATAAATCAAAAATATTGGCAGAAAATATTATTCTTTACTATTTGTAAGCCCTCAACCCATTAAAAATGGTGAAAAGGGTATCCTGAAGTTGTGCATAAGACCTTTGATTATAACTTTGCCAAAACTAAACCGATCGTGAAATTCAAAGCCACTTTCTTCATGGTCTGTCTTATTAAAAAAAATACTTCCCCCTGATACCCCAGAAATCTAAAAATAAGTATTTTTGTAGGTGTGACCTTGGGATTTGGCATACTCACACATTTATAAGCCATCTCTAAGTCTTAGATATTTCAAAACGATCGGACAATACATAAATAGAATGATAGAAGACGAAGAAGCACAGTTATTGCATTAAGCGCGCAGCTAGCAGCGTGTGTTTGTATGTAATCATTATGTATGAATGTAAATATTCGTACTTAAACCAGAGGAGATATTTAGGAATATTGTAAGGCTTTCAATATTCAATTACTCCGTTGTCTTGCGTAACAGAGGTTTGATCCAAATTATATGTCAAGTTATGGGCCCATAAGTGAACTCACAGTTATGCAGTATTATATAGTATTATATTGTATTATATAGTCATCAGAGCAAAGTCCACATGAAAATGTGAAGTTTTATAGCCCATAATCACTACTATTTCGGGGGCGGGTACATAATTAAGCCCGCTCGGACCAAGGGAGGCCTTCAGCTAAACCCATGAATTTACCGTGGCCGTAACGAAAAGCTGCAAATTATTATTTACGGCGTGCCATAAAGATTAACTTACTCATATACATATACTGTGCATATATTTATATGTTTTGATGTCTCATATCTCGAAAATAGATACGAATCAGCGACAATTCAATTAGCCTTGGCAACAGTCGAAAGATACCCTAGTTAAATGTATATGCCGAATGCCTACGTCAAGCACTCATTAATAGGTAAAAATGATGACAACATCAACGGCAATAGCAAAGCGGCAAAGGTAATGAAATCAAGTTGACAATGGGCATTGAGTGGATAATGTCACAGGACGCGACCGGAACAGGATTGCCTGGACCCAAGCAAAATGTTTGGGTACTAGAGACAAATTTAATAAAATATCTAAAAACAAAAAGAGGAAAAGCAACGGGTAGAGGGTAGAGGGTAGAGGGTAGAGGAGGCTTCACTGCACGCATTGTCTGCTGTCTGTGTGTGTGTGTGTGTGGTTGAACTGTGAGCTGAGTAATATTGAATAACCACAAAACAGCAACAACAGCAACAAGAGTACAACAACAGCAACAGCCAGAGGAGTACGCTCGACAGGAGCCCGAGGATAAATAGTTTTTGTGTGGCACTTCAATTATCATTTGAGCATGATAAGCGCTAAAGAGGCATAAAGAACAAGTAAACAGCCAGCCGAGAAGTGGAAGTTGAAGTTGGAAAGTGGAAAGTGGTAAAAAAAAGGAAGCCACTGGTTAGCCACACAAGACTGCTTCAAAATCTATAGGGACCACCTTGTGGCGTTTGTGTGTGAAATCAAGCAGCAAACAGTGCAGAGAGCGGGACCCATCGATATATGCTAAGGAACAAGAGGGATAAGGATAGGGGTCATTAGGGGCTGGCAACAATTCATTCACGTTTACGGCCACGTCTTGCCCATTGATGAGCAGTCAAGTAGAAGAGCATTGTGGCTTCGGGGTTCGGGGTTCGGGGTTGGGTGGGTGTCATTTGTTTGCTTTGTTTGTTTTGCCAAGACGCCTGTGAGGCGACCCACTCCTCGGGTGTAGGCCAAGTTATTTTTATTTTCATAGCCAGCCAGCGTCTTGGCAACAATAACAACAACTACAACTACAACAATGCAGCTGCATGGAACTGAAAGAGTAAGTGAGGGAGGAAGGCGCGGGGAGTACAACGCGTGCTGAGTGCTGGGCAGGCAAAAAAGAAAGAAAGAAAATGAAAAGGACACTGCCTGGCAATGTGAAGTGTGTAAACAAAGGCTGCGTATAAGGAGCCATTGCAGCAGGAGTTGCACCCGCTATGAGCACGCTGCATGCCACGGCCTGAAGTGGGCTAATTTGACGAGCCCCTGCGTGGCCTGTTGCAACCCCCAACAGCAGTCCAGCAGTCGCCTACGATCGTACAACAACAACAAAAAAAAACAACAAAAGTGTTAAAGGATTTATGCGCGTAATTTTGCAGATGCTTAGATTTGAGTTGCCGTCTCTCGACTCTCGACTCTCGACTTGGACCAAATTAGTTGCTGCCCGGTGTGCGGACTTGTGTCAACAGCAACGAATCCTGTACCCTGTATTCTGTACCCTCTACTCAGTTGCAGCAGCATTGATAGACATGCTGTCTCTGCTCGACAGAGCCGGTCTTTGTATAGCCCTGAAGTGCCACAGCGTGGCACAATTCACTTTGGGGCATCATTCGTTCTTCACTCTTATTGAATGCTTTCAATAATGCGCTCTGTTTGTTTAGTGTCAACTTTATTTTCCCCTGCTCCGCACACAGCTCCAGTGGTCGATGCCAATTGCTTCGTATCAAATATGTTACAGTGGTCACTAGGAAATAAAAACTTTTTAGGATTACAATTTTTGTATGGATTAAAATTGAATTTTTAAATTACTAAGCCAACTTTTACTTAAGAAATAGTTTGACTTTATTATTATTATTTAAAAAAAAAAGAAACGTTTCTAATTTCTTGTGAACACTGTAACTTTATAGCCTTCTAGTGCATTGTTCTGGTCTCGAGCTTGGACTTGTTTTGTGTCCAAAAATGTGGGCGTGGTGCACGCTGTGTTGCATTTCTGTTTATTATTGTCGCACTCACACATGTGGTTTATTTGTCTTTCGAAATGCCATTTGGGCCTTTGTTTGTAATTAGCTGTATGAAACGACTTGTCTGCCAGCCTGCCAAAATGTTTATACAGAGCTGAGCAAACCCACTGGGATCGCCACAGAAATATAAACAGTTTTTATGGTGTGAACTTTATAGTCAACAGTGTGAGCTCCTCCAGTGCTTGCTCCTCCGCATAGCATCGTTCCAAGTGTCAAATTGAAAACGATACTTTGAGCTTTTTTGTTGGCAGCGACAGCGTGAAGTACAAACAGCAATGCCAAATACAAATATTGGCAATACGCTGGAGACCAAAATCAAATAGTTACTGGCACCCACTCCCCCGACCACTTTTTGGCCTGGCCAATATTCATTTGGCGTGCGTCGAAGCGGCAATAAATTGCTGGGCGCCGCAAAAACCCGCTTACAATATGGCAGGGGGTAGGGGGGGGTGGTCTCGGATTTTCGGACTCGTTATTCATATGGCTGCGCTTTTGAGCCCGCATAAACCATAAACGCATAAAAATTATTTTTCAAACGGTCGCCGTATCGATGGCCACTAAAATTGTTCCCGTTGGGCTGCCGCTGCCGCTGACTGCTGACTGCTTGACTATTTTTCATTTTGCTAGCCATTTTGGCCATCCGTCTGCACCGACTGCTCATATTTTCTTTTCGCTTGCCAGCACATTTTCCAATTTCATTTGCGCGCTGCTAGCGCGGAATGTGAGCGCGGCTATAGTAGCTTTTTGGGGATAGGGTGGGGGGGCTGGGCTGGTCGCATTCATCATTGACGGCGCCAAACAGGGCCATCCAAGCGCAGTCATCATCATCATCATCGTCATTGCTATCGTCGGGGGCAGTAGCAGGAGCAGGAGCTGGAACAGCCGTTTGGCCGTTTGAAAAAGCAACATTTCAGCCATATTTTTTCTTGCTTTCAATTTGGCGCTGCGAGCTTTGGTCATTTTTCATAGGGCTTTTGATGCGTAACCCGCCAATTCTCGTTGAACTACCCCACCTACCCGCATCCGCATCCTCCCCCTCCCCCTTTTGGCCCGTCTCAAACGCATACAACGCGTTGCCTTTGAGCGATTTGAAGTCAAGTGTAAAAACCGTTTTGGCTAACAAAAAAAGCTGTATGCCGCTTAGCCAAAAGCCAAGTGTTTTTAAGTTTAATTTGAAAAATATTTGAATTTTGCTCATTTCTTGGTTCACTGCTCCTGCTGCTGCTCCTGCTCCTACTCCAAGTCCTGCTCCCTTGCCAGCAATTGGTGCGAACTTTCTGCCCCCCTCCTCAGCAATGACAGCAATCAGTGGGAAAATCTATTTCGGGCCAAGTCAGATATTATTTATTTGTGAAAATAGTTGATGGCCCACAACGGCAAACAACAAATATTGAAGGCAAACGACTCTTAGATCGGCAGATACGAAAGCAAACAACCCTCGGCCTCAGTTCCCAGCTCTCCCAGCTCACCCAGCTCACCCAGCTTCAATCAGCCACACAATCTTTGATTTTCAGATTGCCTGCCCGCCCAAAAGTTTCAATATTTACACAAATCGCTCGTGGAGCGAACAAATCGCAATTCCGACCGTACTTCATGGCCAATCCAACGACCCTCTAAAAATTGTCATTACGAAGCATTTGATGTGTGTGTGTGTGTGCTGAAGCCCTTGGGAACGATTTTGAGGTATGTTCAATGTGATTCCTATCGGGGTTGCTTAAATTTGTTAATCGTGCTGTCAACTTGATAACTATGTAACCAAGTGTGATTATATCCTTTAAGTATTAGCAAGCAGGCAACTTCGGATAAACATACTAGTCTAATTTGATTTGTGAATATCTCAGGAAATATAAACTATAATAGTAAGTTTGTATGCATCAAGTTTGGATTTTCATTAACCGATAAAAACCAACAGTATTTTAGATATAATATTTGTTTCATTTATTTATTTTATGGCATCGATTTAAAAAGTTTTAGTTGACATGAGTTTTTGTATGTTGACCAAATAAAAGAAATATGTACATATATGTATGTATATTCATATATTTATATATATGTATATATACATATATGAAGGGTCAGTGAGGCGCCATAAAAGCCAAACAGAACAGCATCTAAATACTGGCCAAGAGTGAATAAAAACAACAAAAAAATACCAAAGTAAACACGTATTTTTTGGCAGTAGTTTTTGGTATAGAACCTTTTATGTTTGTTGTACTCGCTGTTGTTTTTATTGCCTACTATAGCCTGGCGACAAAGCAACAACACACAGCAACACAAATGCACCAATATACAAACACACACACACACACACACAGATATATAGTGAGTGAGAGGGGTGGGGGGTTATCTCATACATATTCCGTTTACGTAGCCCGTTCGTTTAACTGTTGTTTTTATGCGCTGCAGACAAATATTTGCTTTCCGACAATAGTCATAAATACCAAAAGCTACATGCTCGGCATACTTAGAAATACACACACACACACACACACACACACACACACACACACACACTCACGTACACATTGGCAGCGGCCAGGGCAAATAGAAATCGGGCAAAAGCAAATAGCGCACAGGATATGGTTTTTGGCAGCAGCAGTCAGCCAGGATAGCTGGGGGATAGCAGGATAGTGCCAAAAAAGCGAGACAAAAGAAAGGCGATGCCAGCGGAAAATGCGATGGAGACGGCGACGGCGACTGGTCCAGAGACGGACCAGAGCGGGCCAACAGCAATGGTTGCGCAAAAAAGCGTCAGCAGTCGCCAAAAATATTAGAAAAAATGTTCCAGCCAAAATGGTACCAATACACACACACACACACGCACACATATCGAGTAATGGCCGCAGGCGCTTAACGAAATGGCGACCAACAACTGCGGCCAAGAGGCACACACACACAAACATATATTTGAGTTCTTGAAGTAGCCAACGCGCTGCTGGCAAACTTCAAAGCCTCGCAAAGTTTTCATTCGCGGGATTGGGCAAATGGAAAAGCCGCCCAGCACGAAAAGCTTATCCATGTGAAAAATCTATGGCGCGTGTCCGATGCACGCGTTCCTTTGCCAATTGTTGGTCCCGTTGTTGCCTTTAACGCATTACACCTTCCTAGAGACACGAACGAGCCAATAGGCAAACAAACAAATAAACAGCGCTCACGTGCCGCTCGTTGGATTATCCGCGCATCACAATCAAAACAACAGCAACAACAACAACAACGAGAACAACAAACAAACTACCCGTCGCGTATATGCCTCCGGTCCGGGTCCGGGTCCGTGTCTGGGTCTGGGTCCGGCTTCGGTCCAGCGACCTGTTTGATTTGCACCACACCCTGAGACCGGCGTTTCCGGGGCCGCTTTTTGCGATGCTAATCTACGCGAAATGTTACAAAATGTTTAACAATTAAGTAGCGACACGCGCTGCCACGTTTCCAGTGTGTGTGTGTGTGTGTGTTTGTGTCCTGTGTGTCCTCGCCCTCGGGCATTTTTTATTGACAGATATCGCTTTCAGATACGCGCCACTCAACGCAATTGAGCGCAGGAAGGCAGGGGACAGGGGACCACTTGATCACATCAATGATATATGCAAGGAGCTAATTTTGAGCTCAAGTTGCCACGGGGGGAGCGTAAGGACAAGTGCTGTTAAGGATGTGTGAATGTAAATGCAGTGCATCTAGAGTTGAACTTGGAATTGTAAGTAGTCCATGATAAGTACCATAAGTACCTAACTACTTAATATGATAGGAGCAGAAGGGAATGGAATAATCTATCACCTTGAAGGGTACTATAATAATAACCCATAATAATATCTTCTCTTTGCTAAAGAATAGTTTCGCTTGGGAGATATGGAAGAGTGTCGTTATCCATGCAGTTGGAATCCGCTTTGAGAAAATATTTGCAGAGTATGTTTATTTGTATATATATATATATATGTATAATTAGTATATACTTAGTTTGTATGTGTCACGTTCCGGGCAACCGCACGGAAATGTTAGCATTGAAAACAGGAAAAATAGCATGACGCTGATGGCTGATGGCTGGTGGCTGGTGTCGACAACATGGCGTATGCCGAATGTACGAGCCACTTATTAAAAATGGAAAAAAGTGGCTGAAAAGCAGCAAGCAAACTAGTACAACTACAATATGCAGCAGCAGCAGCAGCAGCGGCAGCAGTGGCAGTAGCAATAGTGGCAGCAACAACAGCAGCTGCAGCAACAACTAACAAAGTGACTGCCAGGACGTGGCGAGCAAAGAGAAAGATGAGAACGAGTAGCTTGGGCGAGCGGACAAGGAAAGGATGAAAGCGCCAAATGGCAATGGCAACAACGATAGAAACGACAGCAACGACAAAGTGCGGGAAGTTTGCACAAGGACATTGCAGCACTCACCACATGCATGCACACAAGGATATGAAAGTACACACATTGCAACAGAGCAACATAGAAACACTCATACACACACATACACTCAGAGAGACTCATGCAACCACACAGCAGGCAAGAGGACAATAGCAACAAGGACGACAACAACAACAAAAAGTACAGAAACGAAGTGTTGCAGAGGAAAAAATCAACATGACAACAGTGCAAAACAGTTAAACGGACACTTACCCAAACGTACATGTATGTGTGTGTGTGTTTGTGTGTGTGTGTGTGTGTGTGTGTGTGTCGCAGAACGACCAATTGTAGCCACATCTCCACTTGCAATGCACGCAGCAACATGCAAAGAAACAGGCAACTGAAGCACTATGCCTGCGTGTGTCCAATGTCAATGAGCCTGGCCACTTTTTGGCGCTCCATCGGCAGGCCCCAGCCACCGCAGCAGCATCCACTGCACCACACAGCACCCACACCACAGCACAGCCTCAGCCTCAGCTCCATTGAGCGTGCGCTTCACTGCATCCAATGACAAACCAAATATGTTTCGTGGTTTTTACGCAAGTCTCGTTTGCAACAGCCTCACGTCTGTACAACGTCCACACTCACACACACACACACACACATACACACAGAGACGCATTCACCCGAAATCAATCAGCATCACTGTCCACAACGGCAGTACTGCTTCCGGGGAAATCATTCAGTCAATGTAAATGTAAATTTGCGCCTCGTTGCATGCTTTTCGACCTCTGGCCAATGTACCGTTGAGTTTGTGTCAATTCAGTGTCTGTGTCGTGACTTTTGTAATGAAGTTGAAGTGCATGTTGCATGCATGTCGTGTGCTCTTTTGTGACCGGCCTTTGTTGACGTTTGACCGCTGCTGCAAGCAACAAGGGACACATTTACGAGATATCCACAAAAAGGCTGCACAACTCCTTCAAGTATGCAACTGCAACTCTCCAATAGCAACTGCAACTGCAACTATAGCACGTAGTGCTGTAATGTCAATTATCAACTCGTAGGCTGCTGCACAACAGTCAAATGTGGCAATTTATGAGGCAATATATGCAGCTCTACATTTTTAGTTGCAACTTCTACTAAATTGCATTTAATGATCCTATTTTTGCAACGCATTGAATTGATTTGTGTTGAAAAGTATAGTCAAAGCTAACTCTACTATTTTCATCATCAAAGAAAGTAGTTGAAATGAATCAAAATTTAAAGTTTTCTATACATATCAAAAATCAATTAGATTGAGTAAAATCCAACTGAACTCAAGTCCTTCAAGACAAGCTGGCGCTATATGAAATGTTATTGCGCTCATTAAAATTCAGAGCAGTAGCTGAGCAGTAGACGTGGAGCTAAACTTATGTACGTATAAGCCAATTAAAGCACAGCCCTTGGGCTGCTCCCTCAGTCTTTTGAGCCGGCAGAAGTGAGACTCCTCAAAGGCGCCAACATAAACAAAGTAAATGTCTTGGCTTGACGCAAAATAAACATAAATAACAGCAAGCTGGCAAGTTAAACTGGTAAACTGGCAAAGGAGAAAGGAGAAAGAGCTACTGCAAAAGGTGCGGATGAACAGGATTTGGGATCAAAGGTTTGTGCGCACACCACGACATCCTAATGATGATGTCATGAATAAATTAGTTGACTTTCGAAGACTTGCGACTTTCGACTTTCGACTGAAACTGAAAACTACACGCGCCCAGCGCCCAAAGTTAATGCCAATGGTTTATGGGCGTTGCCATTGTCAGCAGGAGGGGGTGGGGTTTTTGAGCGGCGCTGCTTAATGACAAAAATGAAGTGAACCGCAAAATGTGAAAGTGCGGTTAGTGAGCCAAAAAGCTACAACCGCAAAGCTCAAAAAATGTCTCACACGTGTGAAGCGTTGAAACCATTTAAATTAAGTTGCAAATTATGCAAATGAAATGTGCCACCAAAAAAGAAGTAAGAAAAAAAAGAGAAAAACCAAAACAGGATCTGCGCCTTGTGGCAGGCAGCGCACGTGCGTCTGCCGTTGCAGGTGGCCGTCAACAGCCACGCCCACTTGAACGCCCAACTGTCACAGACGTAAATTAATTAGTTGCGCCTATTTTTGCGATCAATCATTCAATTTTCTGCGCCATAAAATCACTCAGAGAACAACAAAAAAAAAAAAGCATATACAAGAGGGAAACGGGGCGACCACTTGTTCCGCCACCTTGTTGCAACATTGCGAACCGCCCCCAGTTGCCGAGCCGTACCAAACTGGCTTGTCATTTGCTTTCGGTACGCTTTTAACAGAGCACCCCTCCCCTCACCCCTCCAGTTGGTCAGGGGGCTGGGACAATCTGTCACACGCTCATGTACTCGTATGTAAGATTATGTAACGCTCCGGGTGCGGGTTCAGGATCGGGCGCTGGTGGTTGTTTTTGGCCAAGGTTTCTCTGGCCGCAAATTGTTTCATATGAAATAATCTGAAATATTTGTGCCCGCAATGAAATTAGCCAAATTAACACCTAGGTCCGCAAAGGCTTAGCCAAAATAATTGAAATATTTTTTGTTTTATTAAAAAGGACCCAGACGGCAGACTAAGAAAGGCGCAGGCTGTAAATACATGTATATAAAAAAAAAACTTGCCTGGATTTTGGTCAGTGTCCTTTTCTGGTCGTTTTGTGTATCCTCACTCACTCAATTAGGCGGACTTTGGCCAGCCACGCAGGCGGCAGTCCATTTGGGCCAAATGCTTTAAGCCATTTTAACAATTTCCATTAACAAATATGCACAAATTGCCTTTTGGCGGTTTTACAAATAAATTGTACAAAAAATATTTTGACAAAAATACTTGCAAACACACACACACACTCACAATACATACAACAAATTATATGTATATAAATGTACATACATATATATATTCGAGAGTAATATAAAAAGCGGGCGAAACAAAATGCGTGTTTCAGCCATTTTTTGTTCGACCGAAAATGCATGAAATATTTTTGTAAATTATTTTTATGCACTTCATTAAATATTTAAACAATTTGGGCGCCAGGCAAACTGGCCGATAGCAGCGCCCGGAGCCACCGAAACACACAGCACAGCTCAGCACAGCACACAGCGTACTTTAATCAACCGTAAAATGTTGACCTTTTTTAAAGGGGGGCGAGGGGGGCCGTACGGTTTTGTAGCTGGGCCGCAACATGCTGCTGAAATTTCTCCAGCTGCTTTAGTCCCGTGTGTTGGGCCTAATGGGCCAAAGCCTGGACTGAACTGTGTACACTATTCAGCCAGCTAAAGTTATAGGTATTGAGCTTGAGATTGAGGAGTGGCGAAGGGAGGAGGGAGGAGGGAGGAGGGTTGTGGGTTGGTATGGGTGTGCATTTACATAATTTATGCCCGTGGCTGGCGTTGGATGGACTACTACTACTATGGTATACCATCTTTGGACTTGCAGCCAATTTCATTTGTGTTTTCCACATTTCATTTTATGACATCGTGTGACATTGTCGACTGCTGCTGTTGCTGCTGCTGTTCATAATTTCCACGTGGCAGGCAGGCGAGTGACATTGAGGTTTTAATGGCGTTGACGGCGGCGACGACGACGACGACGACGCTGGCAACAACTATAAGTATAAATGTATTTTAAATGAAAAGCATTACAACAGCACATTTAAATCGTTCAGTTACACACAAAAACATACACTGAGAATAAAAAATGTGCAAAGCTGATAGAAACGTGTTAAAAATTTGTTTATTTTTATTTTAATCTGTAAATAATAATTTAATAAGTTATAAAAATTTGAATGCCAAAAAAAGTTTTTATAATGACTTTCTTTTTTTTTTTTTTCTTAATTTATTTATTATTTATTGAACAAAAAAAGGGTTCATTTAACCCTATGACTTATCATTATTATTTTTGATTTGAAACTGCTAGAAGATATCTTTTCTGTTCTCTCAGTGTACATATGTACATATTGTATGAATTTCTATATATTTAACATTTATTTATTATGCGCATACAAATGCATAAATTATTTCATATTCAATGGTCATTCACACACACACACACACACATACATTCATGCTTTATTTATGCATTTATGCACAACCAAATTCATACACACATTTGTTGTGCAAATTTCCAGAGAGACCTTTCTCACGCCTCTTGCCCGAACGCTTCCTCTGACTGCCACTTCCGCCACTCCCGCTGCTGCTTCTGCTGCTGCTGCCGGTTGTAGTTTTTGGCCATTGCCAATAAATTCACATCAAAGGTCTTTATTTGTGTTTGCTTAGCAGCGAAAGCCAAAAAGGATGCGCATTGCGCCTGTCTATCCCCATTCCCCGTCATCGTCTCCTTCCACGCTTCTGCCAGAGGCTGGGCCTGTGCAAATATCATTTTCATTTCAATTGAGCAGCCCGGCTTTGAGCATTACTGGGCCTGGTCCTGGTCCTGGTCGTGGGCACTGGGCGCTAACCTACGACACGCGTGTCATCAGCTAATCCCGCTGCTGCCGCTAAATGATTTTCTAGTTGCCAGGCAGCCCACACAGCAAGGACACACAGGCAAAGTACGGCGCACGTGTCAGTTGTTTGGGCCCCGGAGCGGATATGTGGTCGGGGTGGGATTGCCATATAGATTGTTGTCCTGCCTCTGTCTTGCATTGCAATGAACTCAACACTTGAGCCGACTTGGCTGACAAAGTAACTCCCCGGCATTAGCCGAGTGACCGCCAATGGATTTTTAAATACTCGGCACACGCTCCTCCTCCTGCAAGCTGCCATCCTGCGAGCTGCTCAAATTAAACGCCTCGCCAGGCTTCGGCTTCGGCTTCGACTTTGGCTTTGGTTGCTTCTGCGCCATTGCCAAATAAATAACTCAATTGTTTTGTTGACATTTTATTTGACACGTGACTTCGGCTGGTTAAACACCACGGCTACCCCACCAACCCGATGTCCTGGTCCTGCTTTAATGCTTTGTTCTTTTTGCGGTTCATGTGGCCGGCAACGTCGCAGCGCCGCCAGCAATTAATCTGAAAGGTGTCCATTAAGGTGGCCACGCGCCTCGTAGCCCATAAAAGATAGTTGTTGCCCACGTTTGAGGCGGGGCGTGGCGTGGCGTGGCGGATGGGGGGCGTGTCTGATGGCGTGTTATAGTGTCAATTTCGTATTTATAGCCTGCCAAGCCAGTGATTTGTGCAGCTCCCAAAGCGAACGAGGCTTTTGCACTCGACTCGACTCGACTCCAAAGTTATTCACTTTTCACACCTATGGGCGTACAAATTTATTCATGGAAAAGAGCCCCAAGTGAATTGCGTAAATCTGAATGAGTGTTCGCGAGGCTCTAATGCAAATTTCCTCAGGAAACTTGTAAATGACAAGAGCGTGACACGAGCAGGCAGCGAATTGTATATATATATATATATATATATATATGTATGTATGTATTGGTGTGTGTTTGTGTTGCTTATGTATGTGTATGGCGCGTTGCCGGAAACGGATGTGTGAAGCATATACACTATACGATATAGGAGACACAGGCGCACATTGGTGCACACACATATCTGGTGATAATGCCAAGCGACTTTCGAATATCAAATACCCTATAAATATTATTGAAATATGAATCTTCAGTTTAGTGGCATATAATACTCAATTTTGGAATTCTAATAAAGTTTTTGAAAGCAAATAATTATATATTATTGATGTCATTTTAATTTTGCTGTTTGATATCTGGTTTTATGAACAGGAAATAAGGCCTACGTTTTCTATCGGTTTGATTCTATTTAAGTATATTTTGTAGTTACCCAACACAGCTAATGCATATACCCATTGTGTATGTGTAATCGAGGGCATTGAAATGTGCATGACTTGTTTAGTTTGAACAACTTTTGTCCCGAACGGCAGAGAAGCGAGCAGCGCCCGGTTGCCTATTCCAGAGCCACAGAACCCACTGTTTGTTTGCCAGGGCTGCCGTGGCGTGGAAGAAGACTTTTGACTTTCTTTTAAAACAATTTGGCTTTGTGCATGCGAATGTGTGTGTGCTTGTGAGTGTGTGTGCGTACGTTCATGTGGTTGCTGACACAAACCAAAATTTAAACAAAAGAAAAGCTCGAGCAGCTCGGCTCGAGTGCTCAGCATGAGACAAACGTACTAAGACTGTTGGCTAACGGAAACCGCACTCACACACTCCCACGCATACCAATACTTGCCCACACACACACACACACACACACACACATGTACATATACGAGCTGCTAAGTGACTCTTGGCTTTTGTTATTCTGGCTCCGCCTGCCTTTGAAGCGGTGGCAGCAACGGCAGAAAAACTGAAGTATATTGTTAACAGGATATATAATACACAAAATAAAGTTTTCAGCCAAAGTTACACAAAAGTATTTCGCAAGTTGTGTGCCCCAACCTGCCCGACACCCTCTCCTCCGCCCTGCCCCTTGAGCCAGCCCCTTTTGGGCGAAAGCTGCATCACCTTTCACTTGCTTTATGCGTTTGATTTTTGGTATTGTTTTACTTTTGTTGAAATAGAAATTAAATACAAAGGAAATCACTCCCTTATTTTGAGCTGTGTATTTAGCTGCGCCGTGTAAAACATTTGGTTGTTTTTTGATTTCAGGAATTTTACAATGTGCATTTAAAGGTTGAGCGACTCTATTGATTCGCATATACAGAAAATTTAGATGATCAGATCGTTTTTGTTAAAAAAATATATATAGCATGATCAAAATAAAATCACAGATTAAAAGCGGGTCATTCGTTTTGATTTGAGTTCATCGTTGTATTCAAATATATAGTACTGGAAACTTATTGTCGAGAAAGTAAGGACTTAGACACTGCCTTCATTTATCTTGGGTGTGCCAACTCCAAGACAATAAGCTGTTAACCAGCAATAGAAGCACACTACGGAGGGGACAAAAAATACTCGTAAACTGACAATGGCAGAAAGCAAAAAGCAGAAAGCAAAAAGCTGTCAGTGGTGCTATACGAGAAATGTAGCCTTATACTAGAAGAAGGGCAAAAAAATAAATGTTTTCAAATGTTTGACGCGTACTGACAACAAATAAGCACAACACACACACACACACACACACAGTTGAAGCTTCTTGACAAGCGTACAATACAGTGAAAGATATGTGCATACACACACACGCACGCATTTGTCTTGCTGTGTGTGCGTGCATTTAATGTCTGTAATTTACCGTTAAGTAGACAAGTATTAATGGTGAAATACCAACGGAATGCGTAGCGCTGCGCAACTTAACAAACATACAAAACGGCCACAGCCGGAGACAAGACAAGACGAGACGAGACAAGACAAGACGAGCCAAAGGCGGCCAAAAGGCAGCCATGAAAAAAGGCAGCTAAAAACAAAATGGCGACGACGACAACATCAGTTTGACTTGACGTTGAAGTTACATGTTAACTGTGGCAGTGCCACCCCCACGTACAAGCACATCCACAAGCACACACACACACACACGCACACCCACACATACATAGACACAAATAAGCAATTGTCAATGTGGCGCGCGCATGTTGCCTCCCCAGCAGAGATGTCAAAAAAAATAAAAGGAAAAAAAAAATGAAACGGAAAAAAGAAAACGCCAACAAATTCCAAAGAAAACTCAACTTTGGATTGTTGGCATTTTTGCTTGTGTGCTTTGAATGCTGAAAGCGGAACGGAAGCTGTGCGGAACGGGGCGAATATCCACCGGGGGCTCGCACAAAACGAGAAGAAAGCCAGTAAGCACTTACTAGTTGGGGCTGATTAATCACCAGATACCCTGTAACGATAAATTCGTAATAAAAGATATTTGTAAAATATAAAAGTTCTACTTACTTAACGCATCTAATGATTTTTGGAGTTGGGAGTATGGTAATTATCTAAAATAAATACGAATACTTACCAATCAGCTGCTTAAAGCTCTTTTGAGCATCTTTTGTTTGCTGCACACATTTGCAAAATGTAATCACACCCTGCTTTACGCATTTTATGGGCTACAGGGTATAAAAAAAATATTTGCGCGTTAAAATAGTAGATAAGGCGAATGGTAAGAAAGCAGGAATGACAAAACAAACGCGCCATTTTCTTGACGTTCACCAATTTGACATTTTACGTGATTTTGGAGCAGCGGGGTGGCGAGGTCGTGACTCACACCCGCCGGCCAGGGTGCCGCTGGCAATGTGACTTGCCATTTGCTGAAAATTACAAACTGCCAAACTGTGTGTACGCTGCGCTTATGTAATTGAGTTCGAAGGCGGCCAGTCCAGAAGTCACCGTGCCAGCGGAGTGGAGCGGAGCGGAGCGGAGCTTCCACGTACCAGCCGCCCAAAACGGGCTCGAGTCAAAGCACGAGCACATTTTTCACAATTCATTTCATTTTGCACCGCGCTGCCTGCGAGGCAACATTATTACAAAGAATATTGTACGAAATAGAAGAAATGAAAAAATGGCAGCATAACTTAAGGCGCTTTTACCATGAGCACACACAGAAAAAAAATTGGGAGCGTCTTAAACAAAAAGACGAACAAATGCTGCACAATAATTTGGTTTTTTGTTTACATTTCAGCTCTCTCTCCGTCGCTCTCTTTCTATGTGCTGGTTGGCAACATTTCAAAGTCCTTACTCGTAGCCCAGAACCAGTCCTTGCTGACTAGACTAAGATGGATTAAGATTAAGCCCAAGTAGCCCGCGAACAGCAGACAGTTTCAGTTTTCAGCTGCACTAAACAATTTTTCTTGATTTCTTCAACATTCAGTTATATTTTTTACTCTTGCAGTTTTCAACCAGTTTGCTTGCTTAACTGCCGCTCGTTTGCTTTGTATGTCTGCGTGCATTAGAAAATAATATTTTATTCGCTTCACTTACAATTTTTCTTGTAGTCCTCGCGCTTGACTGCGCCCGCCCTAATGGGTGTTGCAGGAAGGAGCAAAGGTTGAAGCATCCTTGCCAGTATGTATGTAGCTCTAGATTTCTGTGGGTCTGTGGGTTCGGGTGTGTGGCTGTTAGTAGCGCCGCCATATTGTTGGAGTTGTTGATGTTGAAAAATGTTACATGCCAGAAATTGCTGGTTACCCACATGGAAATTACGTTGCATGTTTCATTGCGCCACCCGACTGAGCAATCGTCTTCGACTTCTGCTGTGCCAATGGCCTTCCTGTCAGCAGTCTGACATGGCAAACTTAGGAACACAGCTACTAAAATGACAGGACTAGCTGAAGAGCAAAAAGGCATTAAGGGGTCTTACTGCGTCTTATTTGCTTAACAGCTCTTGACATCTGGGTAGAAATTCCGTACAAATTTAGAAATAAAAATGTAGTTTCACAACTTTAAATGTATAATTAATAAATAGGACAAGCCATGGGCAAAACTGCTTTGGGATTGAAAATCGGCAAAGTTTTAACAAAGTTATGGCAGTTTGAAGTCTGGGAAGGTCATTTATAAGGAACTTTTCGTTGTTTGGGCACTTTACAAGTAAATTTTTTTGTCACTTTTAGCGTGATTTTTGACAGAAAAATGAAATACCACAAAAACACTTTTCGTATAGTTTTTTATACTAGTTGAGATACTTACAATCAATTAAACGTAAAAATTCAAGATTCTATTTTTTGTAAAATCAAAATTTGTAAGGGTCCCCCCTTATGCTTTTTCCGCAAAAAAAATCCGAAAATTCATTTTTTCAAAAATTCATAAACTTGAAATGTAGAATCAAACTAGATGCCAAATAATGATCAAAATGGCCTCGGGATCGACAATCGGTTCAGATTTGACAAAGTTGTGGCAGTTTGAAGTCTGGGAAGGTCATTTATAAGGAACTTTTTGTTGTTTGGGCACTTTACAAGTCAATTTTTTTGTCACTTTTAGCGTGATTTTTGACAGAAAAATGAAATACCACAAAAACACTTTTCGTATAGTTTTTTATACTAGTTGAGATACTTACAATCAATTAAACGTAAAAATTCAAGATTCTATTTTTTGTAAAATCAAAATTTGTAAGGGTCCCCCCTTATGCTTTTTCCGCAAAAAAAATCCGAAAATTCATTTTTTCAAAAATTCATAAACTTGAAATGTAGAATCAAACTAGATGCCAAATAATGATCAAAATGGCCTCGGGATCGACAATCGGTTCAGATTTGACAAAGTTGTGGCAGTTTGAAGTCTGGGAAGGTCATTTATAAGGAACTTTTTGTTGTTTGGGCACTTTACAAGTCAATTTTTTTGTCACTTTTAGCGTGATTTTTGACAGAAAAATGAAATACCACAAAAACACTTTTCGTATAGTTTTTTATACTAGTTGAGATACCCACAATCAATTAAACGTAAAAATTCAAGATTCTATTTTTTTGAAAAATCAAAATTTGTAAGGGTCCCCCCTTATGCTTTTTTCGCCAAAAAAATCCGAAATTTAATTTTTTCAAAAATTCATAAACTTGAAATGTAGAATCAAACTAGATGCCAAATAATGATCAAAATGGCCTCGGGATCGACAATCGGGTCAGATTTGACAAAGTTGTGGCAGTTTGAAGTCTGGGAAGGTCATTTATAAGGAACTTTTTGTTGTTTGGGCACTTTACAAGTCAATTTTTTTGTCACTTTTAGCGTGATTTTTGACAGAAAAATGAAATACCACAAAAACACTTTTCGTATAGTTTTTTATACTAGTTGAGATACCCACAATCAATTAAACGTAAAAATTCAAGATTCTATTTTTTGAAAAATCAAAATTTGTAAGGGTCCCCCCTTATGCTTTTTTCGCCAAAAAAATCCGAAATTTCATTTTTTCAAAAATTTATAAACTTGAAATGTAGAATCAAACTAGATGCCAAATAATGATCAAAATGGCCTCGGGATCGACAATCGGTTCAGATTTGACAAAGTTGTGGCAGTTTGAAGTCTGGGAAGGTCATTTATAAGGAACTTTTTGTTGTTTGGGCACTTTACAAGTCAATTTTTTTGTCACTTTTAGCGTGATTTTTGACAGAAAAATGAAATACCACAAAAACACTTTTCGTATAGTTTTTTATACTAGTTGAGATACCCACAATCAATTAATCGTAAAAATTCAAGATTCTATTTTTTGAAAAATCAAAATTTGTAAGGGTCCCCCCTTATGCTTTTTCCGCAAAAAAATCCGAAAATTCATTTTTTCAAAAATTCATAAACTTGAAATGTAGAATCAAACTAGATGCCAAATAATGATCAAAATGGCCTCGGGATCGACAATCGGTTCAGATTTGACAAAGTTGTGGCAGTTTGAAGTCTGGGAAGGTCATTTATAAGGAACTTTTTGTTGTTTGGGCACTTTACAAGTCAATTTTTTTGTCACTTTTAGCGTGATTTTTGACAGAAAAATGAAATACCACAAAAACACTTTTCGTATAGTTTTTTATACTAGTTGAGATACCCACAATCAATTAAACGTAAAAATTCAAGATTCTATTTTTTGAAAAATCAAAATTTGTAAGGGTCCCCCCTTATGCTTTTTTCGCCAAAAAAATCCGAAATTTCATTTTTTCAAAAATTCATAAACTTGAAATGTAGAATCAAACTAGATGCCAAACAATGCTCAAAATGGCCTCGGGATCGACAATCGGGTCAGATTTGACAAAGTTGTGGCAGTTTGAAGTCTGGGAAGGTCATTTATAAGGAACTTTTTGTTGTTTGGGCACTTTACAAGTCAATTTTTTTGTCACTTTTAGCGTGAATTTTGACAGAAAAATGAAATACCACAAAAACACTTTTCGTATAGTTTTTAATACTAGTTGAGATACCCACAATCAATTAAACGTAAAAATTCAAGATTCTATTTTTTGAAAAATTAAAATTTGTAAGGGTCCCCCCTTATGCTTTTTTCGCCAAAAAAATCCGAAATTTCATTTTTTCAAAAATTCATAAACTTGAAATGTAGAATCAAACTAGATGCCAAATAATGATCAAAATGGCCTCGGGATCGACAATCGGTTCAGATTTGACAAAGTTGTGGCAGTTTGAAGTCTGGGAATGTCATTTATAAGGAACTTTTTGTTGTTTGGGCACTTTACAAGTCAATTTTTTTGTCACTTTTAGCGTGATTTTTTACAGAAAGGGTAAGGTAAGGGTGCTTTTTTCGCCAAAAAATCCGAAATTTAATTTTTTCAAAAATGCATAAACTTGAAATGTAGAATCAAACTATATGCCAAATAATGATCAAAATGGCCTCGGATCGACAATCGGTTCAGATTTGACAAAGTTGTGGCAGTTTGAAGTCTGGGAAGGTCATTTATAAGGAACTTGTTGTTGTTTGGGCACTTTACAAGTCAATTTTTTTGTCACTTTTAGCGTGATTTTTGACAGAAAAATTAAATACCACAAAAACACTTTTCGTATAGTTTTTTATACTAGTTGAGATACCCACAATCAATTAAACGTAAAAATTCAAGATTCTATTTTTTGAAAAATCAAAATTTGTAAGGGTCCCCCCTTATGCTTTTTCGCCAAAAAATCCGAAATTTCATTTTTTCAAAAATTCATAAACTTGAAATGTAGAATCAAACTAGATGCCAAACAATGCTCAAAATGGCCTCGGGATCGACAATCGGGTCAGATTTGACAAAGTTGTGGCAGTTTGAAGTCTGGGAAGGTCATTTATAAGGAACTTTTTGTTGTTTGGGCACTTTACAAGTCATTTTTTTGTCACTTTTAGCGTGAATTTTGACAGAAAAATGAAATACCACAAAAACACTTTTCGTATAGTTTTTAATACTAGTTGAGATACCCACAATCAATTAAACGTAAAAATTCAAGATTCTATTTTTTGAAAAATTAAAATTTGTAAGGGTCCCCCCTTATGCTTTTTTCGCCAAAAAATCCGAAATTTCATTTTTTCAAAAATTCATAAACTTGAAATGTAGAATCAAACTAGATGCCAAATAATGATCAAAATGGCCTCGGGATCGACAATCGGTTCAGATTTGACAAAGTTGTGGCAGTTTGAAGTCTGGGAAGGTCATTTATAAGGAACTTTTTGTTGTTTGGGCACTTTACAAGTCAATTTTTTTGTCACTTTTAGCGTGATTTTTGACAGAAAGGGTAAGGTAAGGGTGCTTTTTTCGCCAAAAAAATCCGAAATTTAATTTTTTCAAAAATGCATAAACTTGAAATGTAGAATCAAACTATATGCCAAATAATGATCAAAATGGCCTCGGGATCGACAATCGGTTCAGATTTGACAAAGTTGTGGCAGTTTGAAATCTGGGAAGGTCATTTATAAGGAACTTGTTGTTGTTTGGGCACTTTACAAGTCAATTTTTTGTCACTTTTAGCGTGATTTTTGACAGAAAAATTAAATACCACAAAAACACTTTTCGTATAGTTTTTTATACTAGTTGAGATACCCACAATCAATTAAACGTAAAAATTCAAGATTCTATTTTTTGAAAAATCAAAATTTGTAAGGGTCCCCCCTTATGCTTTTTTAGCAAAAAAAATCCGAAAATTCATTTTTTCAAAAATTCATAAACTTGAAATGTAGAATCAAACTAGATGCCAAATAATGATCAAAATGGCCTCGGGATCGACAATCGGTTCAGATTTGACAAAGTTGTGGCAGTTTGAAGTCTGGGAAGGTCATTTATAAGGAACTTTTTGTTGTTTGGGCACTTTACAAGTCAATTTTTTTGTCACTTTTAGCGTGATTTTTGACAGAAAAATGAAATACCACAAAAACACTTTTCGTATAGTTTTTTATACTAGTTGAGATACCCACAATCAATTAAACGTAAAAATTCAAGATTCTATTTTTTGAAAAATCAAAATTTGTAAGGGTCCCCCCTTATGCTTTTTTCGCCAAAAAAATCCGAAATTTCATTTTTTCAAAAATTCATAAACTTGAAATGTAGAATCAAACTAGATGCCAAACAATGCTCAAAATGGCCTCGGGATCGACAATCGGGTCAGATTTGACAAAGTTGTGGCAGTTTGAAGTCTGGGAAGGTCATTTATAAGGAACTTTTTGTTGTTTGGGCACTTTACAAGTCAATTTTTTTGTCACTTTTAGCGTGATTTTTGACAGAAAAATGAAATACCACAAAAACACTTTTCGTATAGTTTTTAATACTAGTTGAGATACCCACAATCAATTAAACGTAAAAATTCAAGATTCTATTTTTTGAAAAATCAAAATTTGTAAGGGTCCCCCCTTATGCTTTTTCCGCAAAAAAAATCCGAAAATTCATTTTTTCAAAAATTCATAAACTTGAAATGTAGAATCAAACTAGATGCCAAATAATGATCAAAATGGCCTCGGGATCGACAATCGGTTCAGATTTGACAAAGTTGTGGCAGTTTGAAGTCTGGGAAGGTCATTTATAAGGAACTTTTTGTTGTTTGGGCACTTTACAAGTCAATTTTTTTGTCACTTTTAGCGTGATTTTTGACAGAAAAATGAAATACCACAAAAACACTTTTCGTATAGTTTTTTATACTAGTTGAGATACCCACAATCAATTAAACGTAAAAATTCAAGATTCTATTTTTTGAAAAATCAAAATTTGTAAGGGTCCCCCCTTATGCTTTTTCCGCAAAAAAATCCGAAAATTCATTTTTTCAAAAATTCATAAACTTGAAATGTAGAATCAAACTAGATGCCAAATAATGATCAAAATGACCTCGGGATCGACAATCGGTTCAGATTTGACAAAGTTGTGGCAGTTTGAAGTCAGGGAAGGTCATTTATAAGGAACTTTTTGTTGTTTGGGCACTTTACAAGTCAATTTTTTTGTCACTTTTAGCGTGATTTTTGACAGAAAAATGAAATACCACAAAAACACTTTTCGTATAGTTTTTTATACTAGTTGAGATACCCACAATCAATTAAACGTAAAAATTCAAGATTCTATTTTTTGAAAAATCAAAATTTGTAAGGGTCCCCCCTTATGCTTTTTTCGCCAAAAAAATCCGAAATTTCATTTTTTCAAAAATTCATAAACTTGAAATGTAGAATCAAACTAGATGCCAAACAATGCTCAAAATGGCCTCGGGATCGACAATCGGGTCAGATTTGACAAAGTTGTGGCAGTTTGAAGTCTGGGAAGGTCATTTATAAGGAACTTTTTGTTGTTTGGGCACTTTACAAGTCAATTTTTTTGTCACTTTTAGCGTGATTTTTGACAGAAAAATGAAATACCACAAAAACACTTTTCGTATAGTTTTTAATACTAGTTGAGATACCCACAATCAATTAAACGTAAAAATTCAAGATTCTATTTTTTGAAAAATCAAAATTTGTAAGGGTCCCCCCTTATGCTTTTTTCGCCAAAAAAATCCGAAATTTAATTTTTTCAAAAATTCATAAACTTGAAATGTAGAATCAAACTAGATGCCAAATAATGATCAAAATGGCCTCGGGATCGACAATCGGTTCAGATTTGACAAAGTTGTGGCAGTTTGAAGTCTGGGAAGGTCATTTATAAGGAACTTTTTGTTGTTTGGGCACTTTACAAGTCAATTTTTTTGTCACTTTTAGCGTGATTTTTGACAGAAAAATGAAATACCACAAAAACACTTTTCGTATAGTTTTTTATACTAGTTGAGATACCCACAATCAATTAAACGTAAAAATGCAAGATTCTATTTTTTGAAAAATCAAAATTTGTAAGGGTCCCCCCTTATGCTTTTTCCGCAAAAAAAATCCGAAAATTCATTTTTTCAAAAATTCATAAACTTGAAATGTAGAATCAAACTAGATGCCAAATAATGATCAAAATGGCCTCGGGACCGACAATCGGTTCAGATTTGACAAAGTTGTGGCAGTTTGAAGTCTGGGAAGGTCATTTATAAGGAACTTTTTGTTGTTTGGGCACTTTACAAGTCAATTTTTTTGTCACTTTTAGCGTGATTTTTGACAGAAAAATGAAATACCACAAAAACACTTTTCGTATAGTTTTTTATACTAGTTGAGATACCCACAATCAATTAAACGTAAAAATGCAAGATTCTATTTTTTGAAAAATCAAAATTTGTAAGGGTCCCCCCTTATGCTTTTTCCGCAAAAAAAATCCGAAAATTCATTTTTTCAAAAATTCATAAACTTGAAATGTAGAATCAAACTAGATGCCAAATAATGATCAAAATGGCCTCGGGATCGACAATCGGTTCAGATTTGACAAAGTTGTGGCAGTTTATGTAACACATTACAGGGTAGATGTTTTAATTTGGAACAGTGTTTTCTTTGAGTATAGATGCTATACACATGAGTACGCTCACTTTTGGCATTTTTCAGTATAAGAGCGATACCAAAATAACCGACGCGACCCCGCAGTGAAGCCGGATTGATGGGTTAACGGGCGAAAATCAATTTTATTTGAATTTTACAATTTAACCATAAAACCACAGAAAGCATTTTAAACGCATTTTTAATAGACTCAAATATGTGTTTTATAAAAGGCGCATCCGCATCCTGCCCAACAGACCGCTGCCAGCCACGTTTATAGTATGTATGTATATGCATCGATGTATCAATATATATTTATATTGTTTGTTACAAAATTTGCGCATTTACAAAAGCCATTGAAAGCAGCGGGCAAAAAACGCGCTAAAATTATCGTTGGCTTTTGGCAGCAGCTCCGTTGTTCTCTGGCATTTTATTTTGTACTGATGGAAAATTAGTTTTTGCATGTTGTATAGATTTATCTACCATGTGTGTAAGTGTTTGTGTGTGGGTGTGTGTGTGTGTGTGTAGGTTCGCGTATCTGTGTTGGATGTTTGCAAATAGTCTGCATACTTTCAGCGCTTATACAAAGTCGCGTGCCTTTTTTGTTGACGTACGTTGCTGGCAAATAGCAAATAACAAACAGCAAATATTTGCAAAGCCGGCGTATAAATTGTTTACGAGCACGGGAATTTACGCGAACGATCAGGCATTAAGCTATATGTTTATAAGCCCTAAACCAAAAACCCCAAAAAAAAAACAAATCAAAAATTGTTGCCACTTTTAACAAAGATCGGCTTGCTTCGATTAAAGGGCAGCCATTGAAAATCGCCTCATACTCTGGCACATCCAGGACATGCTCCTTCCACTGGCATTGTCATCGAGCACACATGTCGCTCGCTCAACCCAAAACCATAACGGCAACTGACCATGAAATGGAAGTGCATAAAATACATCAATGGCGCTGTAGCTGCTGTCAATTGCACGTTGTGTGGTCAAATAGAAGAATGTTGTTATAAGTGCCATTGGCACTGCTGGCAAAGGACATCGAATGTGGCTATTCGGCGTTCGACTCATCCTCGAACAACGCGACGCTTGCCGGTAGCCAGGACAACGCTGAATTGCTCGTCGCATAGTGGGGGTTGGAGCATCGTCTCCATGGCTGGACCCCAGCACAGTCCGTTTAATGTGGACTACATCCCCACCTTTAGTTTGGCATCCCCCTTTTTGGCTGGTCTCAAGTTAAGGTCTCTAGCACGCAGGATCTAATTCCTAGCAAACAGCGCTTCGCTATGGAACATTTTCAACAGCGTTGACATTCTGCACATAAACTCCGGCAATTTAAGCTTACAACAACTGTTCCAAGGCATTTTCTTTTTCTTTTTTTGGCTGGCACTCGCGCAACAGCTGCTGCCGAGCAGCGTTCGATGAAAACATATTGAAGGGACGCATCCGCAGTTACTGCCTGGGCTAGGGGTATTCGCCAGCACCCCACAATATTGTAACGAGCATTGGTGCGCTGCTTTGTTTGTTTCTTTTTTTTTCTTCCTTCAGCATTCAATTCATTCATTGGGGTGGAGTCCAATCGGTGGAGTCCCTTCCTTTTCCACAGAAACATCCACCCGTAAAATGTATCATACTACAATAAATATATGTAAAATGAGTATTTGTAAAATGTGAAATCTTAGACACAACAATGAAATTGATTTTGTCAAACATCGTAAAGTTTCTAGTGCAATATTTGTTACAATAATATAGGAAACAAAAGTAAAGCTCTTATATAAACTTCAAAACCAAATACCAATAGCTGATATTTATAAACCCCAAAATGTAGCAATATAAAATCCCCTTGATGTAGCATAAATAAATCGGTTACACACAAATAAACTTTAATTACGTTGAGAAAATAAAGATTTACTACTTGACCGCAATCCGTAGAGTATTAGAGATTAGATGTGAATTACGTGCAAAATTCAAGCGAAGCGAATCCTTAAAGCCTTTCCTGCTTAAATGCCATCCTATATAGCGTCAAGTGCGAGCAGCCTGAATATGTGTCCAAATACATATGTATGTATGTATGTCTATAGTCCTTGCAAATCTCCGTTTACAGGCGCAATCTAGGTAAATGCTATCAGCTTACACACTGACACTTTGACTGGCGCCACCGACGGACATTTGCTCCATTTCCATCTCCAGATCCAGCACCATCGTCATTTCTATTTTCTACGTGCCCCGGACAACTGCTGGGATGCCAGCAGGTGCAGGTGCTCGGCTTGCTTAGTTGTGTTCGTGAGCGTCCCTCCGTCCGTCTGCGCTGCTCCTTGGCCAGTCCAAGACCAAAAGCATAAGGACTGTTCGAGATTGGGGCTTGGACCTTGCTGACATTGGGTGGCAAACTCAGAGTCGGAGTCACGGCACTGGCGTCACGTGGTCACAACATAAAAACGTGATGAAATTTCACAAAAATAAAAGTGCTCACCCCAGGCCCAAGACACACGACCCCCGATCCCGACCCCGACCCCAAGCCCGACGCCGAGCCCAATACCAATGCTGGAGCCCAGTGACAACGACAACGGCCGGCACTTGGTGTCGATGTTGAATTGTGGGCGGGTTGTTGGTGGGAAGGGGGGTGGGGGGGCAGTGCTACGCTTTTACGATCACGGCCATGCGATTGCTTGACATGGCTAAATGTGCCTTAGCAGCGTAAATAAGTAGTAAAAAATTTATAGGATTTGTGCACAACAGTTGCAAAGGTTTTGGTGTGAAACAAAAACGCGCACAATTAATAAAAATTCTTTGGGGTTGATGGTGAGGGATGTGGCGAGGGATTGAGATGGAGAGGGAGGGTACTCTGTTTAAAGCATGCACATGCAGACCGCGGCATGATAAACAATTACAAATGTCACATCTTACCCAAATCCGGCCGACTGCTGCCCCCGCCGGCCATCATCTGAGCTAAACTGCAATAAAGTCGACGGGATCCCGCAGTTGCTAGCAGTTGCTGTCGCCGTCGCTGTGTTGCCCATAAGCGCGCAGCTCATAAAAGCCAAAGGCAACAAACAGCAACAGCAACGACCAATGGAGCCAAATGAAGCGGCGGGCAGCGGAGCAAAAAGAGTTCACCATCGCCATCGCCATCTCCAACATCATCGCCTTCGCTTTAGCCCTCGCCCTCGCCCTCTCCCTCACCACGGGTTCGCTTTTGCCTTTGCTTTTGCTCGTCCATTTTTATAATCGCATTTTTATGATTAAGACGCATTTTATGGGATTTTAACTGCTATTATTTTCGCTTTTAACTGTCACAATAAAGTCAAAGTTAAAGACAGCAAAAGCTCCACACAGCTCTCTTCTTTGTTTATGCGGTCCACAGCGTTTTGTGTTGCCTAAATGGTCTTCAACGGATATGAAAGCGAAGGGAAATCCTAAAGGCATGGGGGGGGGGAGGCAAACTGTGGCAGACCATGCACCATTCATTCTTGATTGTGTAAAAGTTTACTATGCAGATTTCAAACAAAAGATTTGTATGCCTTGGAATAATCGCATAGAATTACACTACCATTTTTAAACAGAGTAGAAACCAGATGAGGATTTTCAAAATGTGCTCCACTTTATATTGGTAATACTATTGATATTATCAATCGTTTAAATGAAATATTTTTTGATTTTTGCAATTAAAACAAAGAGTTTTGAATGAGCTTAAAGTATATCATACTATCAATAGTATCGATATCCAAATTCTTGATTGAGCTCACTATTGATACTTTATCAGGAAACTTTTCGTCTATAACTCATAGGAAAATGACCAGTCTACATTCGGGCTCTACTACCGCTATAAGTAGGATATTATAGCCATAAATCGATTGAGTTCGACCACATTTACGAGCTTTGGGCCAAAGTCAATGCCTGCCATTATTGGGTTCAATTTAATGCGATCGTTTCTGCAATGGCTCAACTCGAATATACAAATAAATATTGTTGTAAAAATTGATAAGCCCATCAAAGACGAATGGCTAAAAGAAACAAACGATATTACGGTTCAACTGCCATTTTTATGTGGCAGAGAGGTGCGGCAGAGAGGAGAGGCAGAGAGAAGAGGCTGAATAAAAGCACAAATAAGTACAACAGTCAAACTGAGTTGCCAGTCAAAATGTTCGGATATGAACTCTTTTTTAATGAGGTGCTAAAAATGTCGTTATTGTTATGACAGTCGGGCTGGGGGCGGGGCTGGTTGCGGGCATTAACGGTTACTGGCAAACGCCTACGCACTGGCTGCGGTGCCGGAGGCGTCTCTAAATGCCGACACGCACAGCTTTGTGTGCTTTTCGGCAGGACATTAACGTTAAAGCCAAAGTTTTAATGCAGATGCGGTAAGTTGGCTGCTCAACGGACCGACCGCTCCTTACAGGCGCCGCTTAAACATCGATTTGTAAATTGTTAAATGATTGCCGGCTAAATGCGCGTGGCTAATGCCCCGTTCCGCCCCGTTGGCAAGGGTTGTTCGCTGCCCGCTTAGCCTCAGCTAACGGGACACGGGCTGCATGGGCTGCACGGAACGGGTTCTGCTCGAAGGGCTGCTAAGGGTATATGTTCGTGTTCGTGTTCGTGTTCGTCTGGCTTGGCAGCACCCTCATGTATGCAGCATCATCGAATTCCTCGCATATCCAAGCAATGCGCATACATTTTTTCCTTACTTGCGTTGGCTTAGCAGTCGACGTCAGCAGCGACGCGACGGCGCAGTCAGCAGCCCTTAGACTTTTGATTTAAATACCCTCTAGCGTAAGTGCAGGGCGTCTTTAGTTAGTTGTGTCTGGTGGCATGTGGGTGTCCTGGCGTTTTCATAGATACATATTTTAAAGAATAATTATTATGATTTAATCTGTTGACTTTCTCACCTGTGAACTATTAAAGAACTGTCAATAATTATTAACAACTAGATAGATATACAGAATACAGTTTTAGCTAATTAGAAGTTACTGATACGGATGAAATGTTTCAATGGTAGTCATTTGAATACCCCCCCCCCCCAACCTAACATAGCTCGTGCTTATTAAAGCACTTCACTTACCGCTCAAGCATTTTGGCGGCCCCAAAGTGGGGCTTGAGTCGAAGTGCGGAAGTAGCCATTGAATATTCAAGCAGCCAACACTTGTGGGTCGCTGTAGGCGGGGGTGGCAGTACTGTAGTTGGGGCACTTTTCTTAGTGGGTGGGGCCTGCGTGTTTCATTGGCGATTTTTATGAAACTTTGGCAGCCATTTAGAAAAATGTTGCCTTTAGATTTGGCCTTTTGGACAAACATAACACTTTGGCAGCCGCGTCCGCCAGCAGTTGGCAAACAAATTTGAATTTATATTAATTTATTAGCATAGCAAAAGCGCAGCGCAGTGAAAACGGACAGTGGGCTAACTGTAACTGTTAGCCGCTATTGCCAGATACAGTTCTCAATTTTGGGGCGCCACAGCCGCCGACAGGCCGAAAGTTGTTGGAGACCAGGCGCCATAATGAAAATGAAAATGAAAAGTAATTCCACAATTTCTAGCAATGAAGTCGCTAATTTGAAATGTAAATTGCCGTGCTAAGCAGTGGCAAATAAAAAAGGACGAGTGCTACCCCCAAGCCCCCAAAATGTGGGTGGTGTTGGTGGTGGCTCATCTACACACATTTATTAATACGCGCATTTTTCACGCCGCATTTGCATGTGGCCCGGAATCAGTAGCGACTTCATTTTGAGTTTTAAGTGTCGCCGCGTGTAAGGGTGGTGGGGAGGGGGGCTGCCCCTAAAAAGAGTATGCAGCACTTGCGTGAAATATACGCGACCGAGTCAAAGTAGCTGCTGCTATGCAAAATTATGCTAATGCCACACCCACAGCCGCAGTCAGGTGGGCGTTGCAGGGCCACCTGCGCTTTATGCAACGAAATTTGCCAAATGTCAAACCCTAGTTTGATGTTTTGGGGTTCGGGGTTCGAGGTTTGGGGTCATTGTCGTTGGCGCCGTTGACTCTCGGTTCGCATGCAGCTGGCAGGTCGACAGTTGGCAGTGCCAAAAAAGCCAAAAATGCCAGAAAGCCAAAAGGGGGATACTCTGCATGAAAACAAACAAGTGCCCGTAACTTTAACAAGAGTTCTCTCTGCACTTTAAAGCGACGTGCTGGCAAAGCTTAGCGTTTACCTACACACTCATAAAATGCGCATTAAAACATGCAGCGCTGTGCGGGTAAAATCCGAAAGGATTTAGTTACGCCACAGGAGGTGGTTACTTCACGTCTATTGCGCCATCTTTGCATACACCCATACACACACACACACACACACACACACACACACACACACAAACACAAACACACACTCGCACACACACACATTGAGCGACAGGCAACCTCTGCGGCCCCAGCTGGTAACATGAATGGCTTTTTCATCCATCAAACATGGCGTCAAACGTCACAAGGCTTGGTTGGCAGCACAAAAAGGCAAGCCAAAAGGACCCCCAACCTCCCAGCTCTATTGTCGTCTAATACCACATAGCCCCCAGCCCCCGACCGACGTACCCCATCAGAGGCCATGCATCACTTCCGCAGCCGCTGTGTCGGTGGGTTGGCGGCTCTGCCACCGCCGTGGGCTACATAATCTTCCCGAGCTTTATGTGCTGATGACTTGCTGAGCCTGAGCCTGAGCCTCAGCCTGTTGTTGTTGCTGCTGCTGCTGCTGCTGCTGTTGAGGTCGTCGCTGTGTGGGCGGTGTTGGGGTTTACTGCGTGTTTGGTTGTTCCGAAATGTGCTGAGTCGGTTTTTGTGCTTGGTCGGATTTTCTACACTTTTGTTGGCAGCACCCAGAGTGATGTTCTTGTTGTTGTTGTTGTTGTTGTTGTTGTTGGCTCAGCATGTTGCTGGCTTCTAAATACATGGACACACACTCACACACACACACACACATACAGCCACACACCAACATAAGCATAGACATTCATATAATGCTTGTAATATTTGCGCTTAGCCTTTAGAGCGAGGGTGAGGATGGGAAGGAAACAGGCGCTGCCCGGCAGGAAGGCAGCGGGCAGCGGGGCAGCAGGCAGACGACAGGCGGCGCGAACGCCCCAAGTGTCCTTGGGGCTATGCTTTCGCATTTGAGTCGAGTTCAAAATGTTTATTTTGTTGTCCTTAGGTTAGTCGCTTGCTCATTTTGTGTTCCTAACGCTTGTTTGCTGAATCTTGCCTGAGTGTGTATATATCTACGTATGTATATACTTACATATGTGTATGTGTGTGTGTGGGTGTATTTGTGCATTGCTTTTTTACAGCGTTTTTGTGTGTTTTATTTGATTTGAACTGTTTGCATTCTGTGCTGTTTACTTATCTCAGGAATATCTGGCCCGTGCCTCCGGTAAATATCCTTGATCCATTTGCAAACAGCGGCAAACAGAATTCTAGCTACTGAGCTTTAAAATACGATACTTAAAAGTGAAGCTAAATCGTGGTATATATTATTACCCTTATTTAATACTTCATATTTTAAGCTTTAAAATAAAATCTTCTAATAATTCTTGGCTTGCAAATTAATTATCTATAAAGTAGATTACTTGTATTTATATTAAATACAAAATTATCACTTTAAATTCTATACATGCTGAATAAAAAGAGTTTACACCGCGACAGACAAAGGCGATGATGTGAAAATCCTTTAAGAGCGGATTTGGAGTAAACGTCAGAACGAATGGGCGGAGGATTTAAACAGTCAAAACATTCTGAGCTAAGCAACAAATCGGCATCTGAACAAAACCCGTACGAGCCTTAAAATCTGGTAAATTGATATCATACGCAGATCCTTGGAAGTCACACGCTGAGCGACAGGCGAGGGGAGAGAGCAGACAGCAGTCAGCAGGCGGGGCTGATGTTGGCACTGATATGACTATTCGAATACCGTTTCCCACACCCCCAAAAAGTGGCCATAAAATGGGACAGGGCCAAGGAAGTGTTGTATTTGTAGTGTACAAAACTATTTGTTTTTGCCCGCTGTGCGAAGCTGTGCGCAAATTTTCGCAATTCCGTAATGGTTATTGGAAACGCAGCCAGCCAGCCAGCAAGCCAACTGGCGGCAAATATTGACGTTGGGCTCCATCTGCAAACTGCAAATCCTTTAATAGCGTTAAACGTTCCCATACAGGCATTTCCGCCTACAGGCTTTTGTTTTGCCAGAGACCACACGAAACTGCCAAGCTACTATGTCAACCATAAGCTTTTATTATGCCTTAAGGTGCATGAATTTGTTGATTTTTTAGGCCGAGCAATAACAACAAGGATGCTACCATCCGCCGTGGTCCTTTTGCGCTGGACAGCACCCATAATTCTGCGTTACATTTTGTATTCGCCTCCCCCCCCCGCGGCGTTGGGCATCCCTTTTGGGATTTTGGATGCGATTGCGATTGCGGATGCGTATACGGCTGCCAGAGCAATGAAAAAAATCGCAGCAATTTGTAATGCCAAGTATTTTATCCATCCAGTTTTTTTTGTCAGCATAAATAAATGAAATACATGCGAACAAATATATATGTTTATTTATTTTGGCTCCGATTAGCTCAACAGGTCGCCGGCTGGGAACAGCCACGCTGGTGTTTGGCTCATAAATCAAATTAGCATCACATATAGGGAGGCACACACTACTCGGGGGTAAGCTGCAGCTTTGCAGCTTCATAAATGCATCAGCGCTTGGCAATTGCAACATAATGAACCCACGCTGCCGGTAATTTGTCTATTATGTTGGGGCATTGTTTAGCGGCCAGCGGCCGACCCCAACTACTGGAGCCAATTCACACTTGTGGGCGTGCCTGCGCCTACCGACTGGGGACGGGTTGTCGGGGTCGTCGGGGTTGTCGGGGTGTTGGGGGTCACAGTTGGAGTTGCTGCACAAATGCATACAATGCCACACATGTCGCGCTTAATTAACCCCAAACAATTTCAGCTGTTCGGCTGCCTGACACCGACTCTCGCACACCCACACACATATTAGTTGCACACTTGCACCTACAAACACACACACACACACACATACATAAAATGGAAACGTTTATGCCATAAAGCTCATGATTTACTTCCATTTTCAAGTTAATTGCTGAGATTTTCACCTTTTAAAGTCTACTGAAATTGTGTTGAATTTATCATGATGTTCATGCCATGAACTTGTATGCGTTTGTAGTACACTTATGTTATGAAATTCATGACTTACTTTTGTACCTATGTTTATTACATCTACTTAAGGTCTTTGCTCGGATTATTAATACATGTGTTGCAATGTTGCATGTTCAGTTCATGGCATAAACCGTAATAAATGCATGTAGTAATAGTAGCTGCAACTGCGTTCATTCATTCGAAAAGGCACGAGTTCAGCGCGCATAATTCTGACGCACGTTCCAAGCGCAGCAGTGGCAAAGGGATGGGATGCAGGGAGGCAGGCTGCAGTCAGGGAGCTCTGGGAGCACAGTGACCCAAATTAATCTTATTCATTAGCGGGCGCAAGTGTGTGCTGCCTGCACAGTAGTGTTGAAAGTAGACTGGCAGACTGACTGACTGACTGACTGACTGACAGACTGACAGACACAGCAACAGCGTAAGGGAAACGAGTCGCATCCAAAAGCCTTGACTTGTCTATATGCGACAGCAAAGTGGCAAAAGTTTCGCTGCTACAGTGTGTTGAAGAGGGAGCGGACTGACGACAGCCACTGTTGTCGTCTTCTGAATGCGAGGCGTGAAAATTGAAAGTCTACTCGCACTACGCGAGTTCGGGGATCCCTTAGTAATTTCAAAAATGATTTCACTGAATGGAAATTATGCTCCCTTTGACTTGTTGTGAAGACAAACAACTAGATAATATTTCGAGTAGCAATATAACAATTAAGTTATCGAGTAAAGTAATATCCAAATGTAACAATCTCTATAAATCATACAAAATTCGTTCAGTGTAATATATATATTACAAATATGAAATTATGAGGTACAAAGTATTCTGAAGATTTTGAGATGAGATGAGTTTACTTAGAGTACTCTCAATAAGAACGATTTTACCTACATATATATTAAATATTATTATAAGTACTTTTGGGATTGCATTACTACATAATATATGTACAAAATTAAGCGCAGGTTTTTCATTTGTTGCCGTCTGAGTTTACTGTTCCACGTCGGTGAACTTAAAGCGGAATGGAATGGCCGGCTCCATGGTAAAGAATGACTTGTAAGGCTTGGATGCATCATAGTTGAACTCCACGTGGAAGTTGCGTATGATTTTGGCCACCGATGTCTCCATTTCCAGATCCACAACACGCTTACCAATACACATGCGTGGCCCAAAGCCGAAGGGCAGGAACGTGAACGGACTGATCTGCATCTTCTTGTTTGTCTCGGGATCGCGCAGCCAACGTTCGGGCAGGAATTTATCCGCTTGTGGATAATACGCATCATCCCTCACCAGTGCATTAGAGCCGACCAGAATCTGTGTGCCTTGAGGAATATTGTAGCCCGATAGGGTAACGTTGGTTGTACACTGCCGGAAGGTGCCCAGTCCGTTGGGATAAAAGCGCAAGGCCTCCTTGATAACGGCACGCAGATAGGGCATCTCCTTCATGGTCTGCTCATTCAGCAGCGATTCCTTCGTTGGCATCACACGTAGCAGTTCCTCGCGCAGCTTGTGCTGTTTATCCTGATTCTTGCTGAGGCAAAGGAGCAGCGCGGAGAGTAAGGTGACACTCGCATCTACGCCGGCAAAGAGCACATCCAGACCCATGATTAAAGCTATTTTGGGATCGATATCCATAAGTCGCTCCATCATGCTGCTGTTGGTGATCTGCTCCCCAGCCGCACGTCGCCGCTTAATGTCCAGGCGGCTCTCCTCGACCAGACGCTGGCCCACCTCCAGACTCTCCTCTAGGATGCGATTCATTTTGCGGTACGTTGGCGTGGATACTACCTTCCAAATCGAGGGCTGCACATCCAGCTCAAAGATAAGCTGAAATATCTGCCGCGATGTTCTGAATAGCGTCAGTGCATCGGGATTATCACGATTCTTGCGTATGATGCCCATTTGACGGTTGAAGCCAACTAATGCAATGGACTCGAAGATCAGGCGTCCCATTTCTTCCTCAAAGTAACCGGGCACTTCCAGCGTCTTTGGATCACGTATCTCTTTGATGCTGTTGGAAAGTCATATAAATTAGCCACAATGACATATCTTTAGAGTTTTGGAACTTACCGCTCAATGAATTCATTGTTGATGTTGGACAGCGGCTCATAATACATATTGAGACCTTTGGGTTGCATGAACACTGGGTTCACAGCCGATCGAAGTTTACCCCACTCCTCCGATTGCCTACAAAAATAGCAATCATTTATCTGTTTAGATTTTAATGATTATAAGTAAAAAAAACCCACGTGGCAATTAGTCCCTTCGTTTCACCAAACACATCTGGTCTGATGTGGGTGCGGAAGTAAACCAATGAGTCGAATCCCTCGCGATGTGGCCAAATGCCCTCGTTGCGAAACACCGTCTCGATGTCCTTGGTTGTAAATGTGACCACCCAATCCTTGCGTCCAAACATGCCCGGCATTATAAAGATATCGCCATAACGCTTACGCATTGTACCTGCAAAATCCGTTAGCGAAGTGTCATGAAATTCGCCACCCGGCATAAAACCGCGCAGGAACTGCAGTTTTCCGGGGCGTGGCAGCTCGCTAAACGGACGCACTGGGGCAGCAGCTACATCCTCAGTTGGCTGTGAAAATAAAATAAAAGATGCAGTTTGTTAGTTGCATTCAGCTGCTGATAGCCACTATCAGTTGCAGCTCACATTTATAGCTGTGGCAGCGTGCACAGATCGGGCGCCAGCCAAGGCAATGTGTCGCACGGCTAACGGTGCTTTGATAATGGCCATTATGCTTATTCGTTATCAACTACGACTGTTCTCCATCAGCGCGCAGCTCAAACTGAAGTTGATTGTACGCTCTCCCCACCTTTATAAGCAGTCAGAGCGGTTAAGATAATGAGCGATCGGCGCGAATTAAAAATAAAACGAAGCAAGCAAAAATGACGTATCTTAGCACAGACGAAGATTAAATACCCTTGCTGTATATGACATTAATAAAATAATATATATATAATATTAAACAGTTGCATTTTCAGATTATTGCGATGTGTATTAAATGTTATAGTAGGCAGATGTCGAGGGATTTTTACTCAAAGCAAAGTATATTCAAACGGTAACCAACAAGTGCACCTGTTATCATCTCTTACCGTAATTTGCATATTTTATCACTGTTACCTATGAATATGCATATATTGTATGTATCTATACCCACTTGTCGGCTATGTACATATGTAGTTCTATGTCTTAGGCAAAACAAATATATAAATTTTTATATTTTTTCTTCAAGTATAAAAACGCTGAGGCTTTACGAAGCAATTCGAAATATGCTTGGTCACAATGAATATGCCGGTCAAACAAAATGCTTTGTTTATATGACTCAGCATATTTCTTAGCTATACTTGAATGTGTTTTTTAGTTACATACACATATACATCAAGTTAAAAGCTTCTGAAGTGATAACGAAAGCTTTGTATATTGAACAAATAAGTGATCGTTACATAGCTACAGTTAGAAGCTTTGCAATTAAATATTCTTTTCTAGTAAGGAGTGCTCGACTAGAAAGTACCCTATACCCAAGTCTCAAGTCAAGTCAAATTTTATACTCGCCAACAGGTCCCAAATTGTTATGAAGAAAATAGCAAACAGAGTTGTGCAAAAATGGCAAACATCTTAAAGCGCGGCAATGATAATGAATCATAAAAAGTAGCCAACACATAATTATGGTGATTATCCAGGCAGAAGGCAACCAGCGAGGACTAAGGAGCTTGCCAGCTACTAAGTGGCTCGCCCGCCTGCACTAATTGTGAGTAACACGTTTAGGTTTACAACTTTAAGAGAATTTCCCCTTGGCAAAGAAGAAGAGCACGGCAGAGTCAGGCATGCAGGCAGTCAGGCAGGCAGTCAGGCATCCAGTCTACTGGCTAGACCAAGCCAGCAAACGCCAGACGAGACAGCCATTCCAGCTTAGACATTAAAGTTTGGCCAGCCAAGCTCGCTTAATAGACCAAATTCATCTGGCCAAAGTTTAAAGTGTCGGCAGCGCGCGCCGACATTTATCAGTCATTAACACGACCAACTACACAGAATGGCCAAGGATGTGGGCGAAAGTAAGGCAGGAGTCGGCTGCTGCGAGGACACACAATTTAAGTCATGGCTTTAATTTGCCACGCAGGCTACTTGTGGCAATAAAAATCAATAAATTTAAAACATTGTATGACAATAGAAAATAACCAAAAAGAAATCAAGAAAAAATAAAAACAAAAACAAAAACAAAAAGAAACACATGACCCGTGCCATAGATTCGACGATGGCTAGAGAAAATGCTCTTTAGGGATGTTGTCGTGTGGTTGTTGTTTGCAGCACAAAATCGCCGAGCCAAACATCCTTTGTCAATACAAAATATACGTACAACAAATCAAATAAAAGCACACGACAACAACAACAACAGCAGCAGCAACAGCAGCAGCAACAATGGCAACAACAAAACCCAGAATGGCAACAAAGACAAAAGTCAAAAGTGCAAAAACAAAAACAAAACGTAACACAAGCGCCCCCAAAATGCAAGCCGAGTCCATGAACCAAGAGCCGACAACTAGAACGACAACGAGAACGAGTCCAGGATCAGCGCATGCGCCCAACTGGCGGGGAAGCGCTGCTTGTCCATGTACATGGACGTGGAGTTGGGCTGGGTTTGGATGGCAGGGAAGGGCGCATAGGAAATGTCGTTACAAACGCCGGATAAAATGGCGTTGCCTCGTTTTGGGGGCGCACCCACACACACACAACACACACACACACACATACAGAGCGCAGGCATTTCTCCTCCATTTTGAGAAAATTTCCTATCCTCAGCAGCAGTTGAATGCCACGTCTGGCCGAACAGAGCAAATGATTTTTAACAAATTTCATTAACATCAGAGGTCCGTAATCATTCAAGCATCGCGTTTCGTAACTGGCCCCACGATATCTTTCACGCTGGCCACTCAAATCCATTCGAACGACTATCGATGCCTTTTTACCTGCACTTACCTGTCGCGACTTTAATAAGACTGTGTCAAAAGTGCTCCAAAATATTCTCATAAATCGTGTAACTAACAAAACTAGCATATTAGATAACAATTTCTAAGTCGGGTCAAAACTGGACCTGCCAATTATTTGTGCATGTGAGAATTTAATTGCTAAAGCAAAGCACTTGAAATGATCGACGAACATCATCCAATGCAAATAGGCCTGTGTAAGTAGTATCTGTGTTGCCACAATTGTAAATGTTTCTTTCCCGTCTTGCCAAAAAAGCCGTCGCAACTTCTGTAATTGTACAGTTTCCCGCCGGCTTTTTGTGTCGTATTTTCTGCAATTTTAAAAAGTCGAGGCAAAATTAAAAATTTATAAGGGCATTCTTGATTTTGTCCAATTGCCTTAGCTCAATTATAAAAGCTAACTTTATTTTTGTTAACCGGTATCTAGCTGCTTTTATAAATGTATGATTAACTGGCTCGATATCGAAAGATAACGTCGTATAAAGGGTTACATACCATGAGAAGTTTATTTTGAATTTCTAATTTTCCAACCACCATCTCTATATTTATATATTTATTTTACAATTGTATATGTATGTGTGTGGTTATTTATGTGAATCAAATGTGATTATGCTATATATGCTATTCATACTATTCTTATATACCGTACAGTAAATTCTGAGCCTATTCAGAGATATCAATCCACTATTATCATATTTCAATTTACTATGCAAAATCTTGAAAGATACATAAATGAACAGAAATTTAACGCTATATATACATATAATTATATAGTTAAAACAATTCCACATATTTGTGTTGGGTACCAAAATAGTTGTAGTTGTTGTTTAAGTACAAAGTGCAGACTGCCAGCCAAAAAAAAACTAAGAACCACTTGCAGCACTTTGGCACTTGAGCCAAGTGTGCTCAAGTCAAAGCTGGCAGAGAGCCAAAAATCTGGACACATTTTATAGTGGGCAAAACAAATGCTGACTTCTGTCAAAGATTAGGCGAAAACAAAAACAAAGCATTTATCGCTGTGTATCGCTGGCACAACAACAAAACGACGCCATAATTTTCTTTGTCCGCCCAAATCCGATTAAATTAAACGCCAGTCGACGGCAACAATTCAGCAGCGACTGACAAACGGCGGCAGCGGCTGCACACAGCATCCTGGCAAGGGTTTCCGCTCGCCCGCTGCTGCCGAAGACTGCCAACATATGCCGCCAGCAGTCGTAACTAACGTAATGAATACGCTTCCCTTGCCCCTACCCCTCCTCAACCCACCACCCTCCACCACTACCACTTCCACACCGCCTCTGACATCTCTTGCCGGCTAAGCTAGCGCATATTTTAAGCACGAGCTGCTCTAGGGGTGAGAGCTGAGATGAGCGCCGCGTAGGGGTTGAATCTCTTTTGGTTTTGGATTCATTCAGATGGCCCGGTTTACGGCGTGCACGCACTACTCGTAAATTCTATTATAATTTAGATATAAGCAGCGCTAAAGTCGCCGCTGCCAGGGTGGTTGCCGTTCCGCCCCCCTGATCTCTGCTGCACATTAGAATCTAATTAGTGCGGCGAAAGCGCAGCGGCATCGCTATCAATGACGGCTTTGCACTTGTCCACACAAATCCGCAGCTCCTAAGCGCTGACATGTCCAGCCAACATGTTGGCATCCTGCAGCCAGCCCAGGGGCAGCATGAAAGCCCTATGGAAAAAGTGTAACAGGTGCGCCAGCTGAGCGGATTAGCACTGCAGCAGCAGCAATCCAAAGTAGCTCACATTGTTCGAGGTGTCCAAAGTTAAATGTAAAACGAAAGGGAGTGGATATGTTGATATGATGGAGTGCTGCAGCAGTTGCTCTTGACAATTGATGCGAGGACTTACTGAGACTAAGAACCATATATGTAGTTAAATCTGTTTACTTGATTTACTGATAAGTAAACACTAGCTTAAATTATAGGTTGATATATCTTAGCTAGTAGCTAGACATGCTAAGATAGTTATATTTAAAGGTCAGTTTGATAGTTTTTTAATAGTTTTACATTTACAAACTGTTAAGGATTATAATATATCTAAAATTCAAACTATAAATTCAAAATGACATTCATGTCAGCATTTATCAGCAATCTGTTTTAAACAGTTGTTGCTAAAGTAGTTTGATTTGAATGTCACTTGTCTGTGGTGTCTGCATTTTCATCTTCACGTAACACAAATTGTAATTCTTACACGTAAGACCACAAAACAAATTGATAACGTAAATGACTTTAAAATGCTGCACATATTTCTGGCATAAATTGTACATGCCACAGTACATTTTTGTGAAAGTTAAATGAAATTACGCACATGCAGCATCATTTAAATACAAAATGACAAACGCAGAATGTGAAGTCCTGTATACACACACATATATATACATATGCATATATATATATATGTATAGAAACAACAGTAGAGTATGAATACAAAAAAAGGAAACCTGCGGATAAGGGCAAAATAATAACAACAGAAAAAGCGCGTAGCGAAACAAGATAAATGACACACACACACACAGACACAGAGTGGCAAACAAATTACCGTACAATTTCAACAATTTGCCATAAATTGAGACAACAAGCAACAAAAAGCCAGCCCAGCAGCACAATTGCCACAAATGTACAGTAATTTTTTGCCACCAACTCGAATAACCGCATTCGCACACAAATACAACAATACGTATACGCAGCGTTTGCCATACAAAAAGCAAGTGCGTGGAATTTCCAGTCCGCACAGACAGAGAGACAGACGTAGCGAGGGCAGAGAGGATGGTGGGGGAGGTAGCTATGGATACATACGGTCACGCACATATTTCGCTACAAAAGTCATTTCAATAATTGCAAAACCACAAATTTACTACAACTCGAAATGGTTGGTTTGCCAAATGGTCACACTCACAGTTACAGTTACAGTTACGTTCAGAGTTACAGTTACATGTTGAGGCAAGAGTATGGGGCAAGCGGCAAAAATGCAGATAGGTTGAACCGCAAATGCAAATCCCGTTTGGGACACACATAGTTTTTGCCACTGGCCGCAGTTGTAAATTTGAGTCGGCCGCAATTTGCATGCCAATGTGAAAATAAAAATAACTGAAATGTTTTCTCCATTTGCATGCACGACACAACCGCAAAAACCAAAATAGTTCCAATGGACATCAAATGTCAACAGCAGCACCAGCACCAGCACCAACATCAGCAACAGCACCAGCAGCAGCAGCAGCAGCAGATACACCATCACCAGCATGTATCTGGCGCAGGAGGAGGAGGACATACGGCCGCAGGAGCCATTGCAATGGGGCACAATCAACTGCTGTTGCACGGAAATGAGCGCATGTTAACAACACCAGCAACAACAGCAGCAGCAGCAACAGCAACAACAACTTCGAACTGTCAACCAAACGGCAGCAAGACAGCAGCAGGAGCGGCAGCAGGAGCAGGAGCCGGAGGCGGGGTCAGCTCCCACAATGACAAAATGGCGTCAGCCAGCCGCAATGTCAACGGAAGTTGTATCAACCACAGCAGCAGCATGGCCAACGCACAACAGCAACAGCAACAACAGCAAGCAATGACAATGACAATGACAAGAGTGGGACCAGGTCCTGGACCGCCAATGCAACTGAGCAGTCGCGTCACCTTGGGCGAGTGCAATCTCAATGAGTTGGATGGCTTTTCAGCAGCAGCAGGAGCAGCAGCAGGACAACCACCGTCAACAGCAGCACCACCAGCAACACACACACCGCAAGCGCCTCAAATGATACAGCAGCACAACGTCCTGGGCATGGGAACAATGGGAGGCATGGGGGAGGCAGTGGCTCTCGGCATGGGCATGGGCATGGGCATAAGCAACCACTGCGCCTACTGCTGCCAGCCAATTTGTGATCGTTACATTATGCGAGTGGTGGACAACTCGTTTCACGAGGGCTGCCTCAAGTGCACCGCCTGTGCCCAGCATTTGGAGCACTCCTGTTATGCGCGAGATGGGAAACTCTATTGTCGCAACGACTACGATAGGTAGGTGGTGCAGGGGGGTGGAGGGGGGGGGGGTGTGGCTATCACAGTACCAGTATAGAAATTCCCAATCTACAGACTCTACTTGCGCAATCGTTGCCTTGGCTGCGGCCATAAAATCGCCGCGGATGAGCTGGTGATGCGCTCCCAGGAGAGCATCTTCCATCTCAAGTGCTTCGCCTGCGTTGTGTGCGGAGCGCTGCTGAAGAAGGGCGAGCAGTATGTGGTCAAGCAGGGACAGCTCTTCTGCCGCTTCGACTACGAGAAGGAAGTGGAGATGCTGCAGGGCTATGGTGAGTCAAATGAATATATTCCCCATATTGGAGTCTAATATCACATATTTCTAGACTTTTATGGCGATGACCTGTTTCAACCCAAAATGGATGGACGACGTGGACCCAAGCGACCACGCACCATTCTCAACACTCAGCAGCGTCGCGCCTTTAAAGCATCCTTTGAGGTATCACCCAAGCCATGTCGAAAGGTGAGAGAGAATCTGGCCAAGGACACCGGTCTGAGCTTAAGGATTGTGCAGGTAACAAATTTAGATATGCCTTAAATCATATTTAGTTCTTAGTTGAGGGAATGGGGGGAATAGACTGAGAGAGAGAGAGAGAGAGAGATTCGAAAAGAGAGAGATAGGGACTCGAATTATTGATAATCGAGTAGAAGGGCTTGATTTGCCTTAACACTCTTATCGAGAAGCATCAGCGCAGCTGCTTTCCTCTACTAATAGCTATAGTAGTAGTATATTACAATATTTAACCTTCCCTCTTTAATTGCATACTAGATTATAAGATGTAATTTGTAGTAAGTTTTGAGGCCATAAATACAAAGAGTTTTTAATGTTCCCTTAGGTCTGGTTTCAAAACCAACGCGCCAAAGTTAAGAAAATACAGAAGAAGGCCAAACAGGAGCCGCCTGCGAAGGGCATCAGCGACTCACACTCACAGGACTCGCAGGAGTCGCAGGACAGCAGCATGACGACCAAAATCAAGGACGAAGCGCAAAGTGATAGCGAATCGCAACAGGAATCGCCCTTCTCCGCGACCTCCGACGGACTGACAAGGCTGCGCTGCAACATCAAGGACGAACAGGAGCAGGGCTCATTGAGCTGCATGGAAACCAACAAAGGTAAGAACAAAAAAAAAAACAAAAAGTCCCTCCGAAACGGAGTAAACAAAATGTTTTGCTTTAGAAAACTGCAACAAGAACACGGAGCCAATATTGAATTCAATACTGGGCTTGAGCTATGCAACCTTTCAGCAGCTGATGGGTCCTTTCACGCAAACGCCAATGATCAATCCGATCGATCGGCTCTACAGCATGCAGAGCTCCTACTTCCGGCCCGAGGAGCTGGGTGCCTACGGCGAATGCGGCGTCGGTGGCGGCAAGGAGCCCATGGATCACTAGTTTCCGCCCGCAATGGACACAATTTTAAGCCAAAATCAAAATTAGAACTTGTAAAATAAACAAAAAATGTTATTGTCACTAGAAACTCGAATGACTCAAATGACGTAGTGGTGCAGCAGCACGTGCAGGACCTCAGCCTCAGCCTCAACCTCGAGCGAACCCCTAGCCACCATCTAACCACCCAATGCAAGGTTGCGAGACTTTTGGTTGTCCTGCAGGTGCAGCCTTGAAATTCGTTCCACTCAGTTGACAAGAACAAAGCATTTAACACAGCAGCAGCCACAACCACCCCCGAGATGGCCATAATGCCCAAAATGGGCGTAAAATACCGATTCGTCATGCATTGTTCGTTCAATGTGTGCACACGGAGCGACCCCGTTGACAGTGCCGAGCTGTCAGTGTCGCTGAGTCAAGCGACCCCATTCTCATCAGCTCATCCTGTCGCAAATCGGGGGGCGACTGCGATATCTGTGGCATGCGGATAGCATTGGCATGCCAGAAGCTTTTGAGGGCGGGGCTTGAGCACACTGTTAACCAGTGAAATATATTTTACTGCAGGAAAACAGAAAGGAAAATAATAATTCGATTTTTATTTTTACTAAATTTGTAGCATAGTTTTTTCTCTTGCAAAATAAATATATATATATTTGTAATTGATTTTAAAGTTCGAATAGAATTAAAGCCATAATGATTACTCATTACTTAGTAGAAAAAGATAAAGATTTTGCGGCTGGAAAATAAACCAGAAAAGTTTATCATTGACAAAATTTCAATTTCAGCACATTGTAAACTTGGTAAGCTAATATGTTAAAACTTGCTGCCCTTTTATTGAATTTGAAGGGAGTACCGCACGTGTTTACATTGCCGTATCCGTGACTTCAACCCCACGCCCAACAGCCCAACATGCAATTTGTCACAATATGTGTCACATTAGCCACAGCAATTGTGCTTAAATGTTGTCGTCGTCGTTTCCCTCGGCGCTCGTCATCATTTGTGCCGCTAACCAGATTATACCCCAATTGCGACACCGACACCGGAGTGCAAGGCTGAGTAGAAAAAGTAGTTAAACAAAGGGATAGCCCATCACACCACCACTCATTTCATGGCCAGAGCAATAACAACCATTGAATCTTCAGGACAATCATTCACACACACACACACACATAAACGTATTTTCTTTACACGCTTTAAAAATGCACATCACCGGGAACTGAATCGTTGCGCAGGCCCGCCTCATTAATCAAACGCTGGAAAGTCCAAACAAGTGCATGAAGCACCGATGCAAATGACTGGCAAAAGTGTCTTCACATACAGTCCATTTTCCTTCACAGTCCTTTCATCGAGTGGCATTTCCACATGCTGCGAAACCGTTGACCGCGTCGTTTCAAGGATCATGTCGCGCTTTTAAATGGACAAATTACGTAATTAATTACCATTTTATAAGAGCATTTTAATGGACGTCAAGCCCAGCACTGACATTTGTAAAACTGTCTGGGCAAAATACTCATAAAACAGTGTGAATACAACATAACGGTAAAAAAGTAAAGAGATAAAATAAAACCAACTTAAATTCTGACTCAAAATTAGACTTGAATTGGAGATTTGGCAATTTTGACAGTTGAACATGAACTTGGAAATTGAACACGTCAATACAATTCTGTCATGAAACTTGATTACATAATTATTTTTGCCAATAAAGTTGGAAATAAAATGTTTGTGGAATTCAAGTAATTGTAAGGTCAACCCATGATCAAAATGGCATCGGTGATGACAATCGGTTCAGTTTTGACCAAGTTATGGGTGTTTGAAGTCTAGGAAGGGCATTCGTGGACCAATTAGGGCGTTTACAAGCCAATTTTTTATGTAATTTTGGCATGATTTTTGACAGAAAAATGAAACACCTTAGAATCACTTTTCAAATAGTTTTTTATACTAATTTAAACACCAGTAATCGATTAAAAAAAAAATTTCAAGAATCTATTTTTTGAAAAATCAATTTTTGTAAGGGTCCCCCCTTATGCTTTTTTCGCAAAAATGTTTGAAAAAATTTAACTTTTAATAATGCATAAACTTGAAATGTAGAATGGATATATAGAACAAACCATGAACAAAATGGCCTCAAGCTTGACAATCGGTTCATTTTTGACCAAGTTATGGGAGTTTGAAGTCTAGGAAGGGCATTTGTGGACCAATCAGGGCGTTTACAAGCCCATTTTTTTTGTAATTTTGGCATGATTTTTGACAGAAAAATGAAACACCTTAGAATCACTTTTCAAATAGTTTTTTATACTAATTTTTACACCAGTAATCGATTAAAAAAAAAATTTCAAGAATCTATTTTTTGAAAAATCAATTTTGGTAAGGGTCCCCCCTTATGCTTTTTTCGCAAAAATTTTGAAAAAATTTAACTTTTAATAATGCATAAACTTGAAATGTAGAATGGATATATAGAACAAACCATGAACAAAATGGCCTCAAGCTTGACAATCGGTTCAGTTTTGACCAAGTTATGGGAGTTTGAAGTCTAGGAAAGGCATTTGTGGACCAATCAGGGCGTTTACAAGCCCATTTTTTTTGTAATTTTGGCATGATTTTTGACAGAAAAATGAAACACCTTAGAATCACTTTTCAAATAGTTTTTTATACTAATTTTGACACCAGTAATCGATTAAAAAAAAAATTTCAAGAATCTATTTTTTGAAAAATCAATTTTGGTAAGGGTCCCCCCTTATGCTTTTTTCGCAAAAATGTTTGAAAAAAATTTAACTTTTAATAATGCATAAACTTGAAATGTAGAATGGATATATAGAACAAACCATGAACAAAATGGCCTCAAGCTTGACAATCGGTTCAGTTTTGACCAAGTTATGGGAGTTTGAAGTCTAGGAAGGGCATTTGTGGACCAATCAGGGCGTTTACAAGCCCATTTTTTTTGTAATTTTGGCATGATTTTTTACAGAAAAATGAAACACCTTAGAATCACTTTTCAAATAGTTTTTTATACTAATTTTTACACCAGTAATCGATTAAAAAAAAAATTTCAAGAATCTATTTTTTGAAAAATCAATTTTGGTAAGGGTCCCCCCTTATGCTTTTTTCGCAAAAATGTTTGAAAAAATTTAACTTTTAATAATGCATAAACTTGAAATGTAGAATGGATATATAGAACAAACCATGAACAAAATGGCCTCAAGCTTGACAATCGGTTCAGTTTTGACCAAGTTATGGGAGTTTGAAGTCTAGGAAAGGCATTTGTGGACCAATCAGGGCGTTTACAAGCCCATTTTTTTTGTAATTTTGGCATGATTTTTGACAGAAAAATGAAACACCTTAGAATCACTTTTCAAATAGTTTTTTATACTAATTTTGACACCAGTAATCGATTAAAAAAAAAATTTCAAGAATCTATTTTTTGAAAAATCAATTTTGGTAAGGGTCCCCCCTTATGCTTTTTTCGCAAAAATGTTTGAAAAAATTTAACTTTTAATAATGCATAAACTTGAAATGTAGAATGGATATACAGAACAAACCATGAACAAAATGGCCTCAAGCTTGACAATCGGTTCAGTTTTGACCAAGTTATGGGAGTTTGAAGTCTAGGAAGGGCATTTGTGGACCAATCAGGGCGTTTACAAGCCCATTTTTTTTGTAATTTTGGCATGATTTTTGACAGAAAAATGAAACACCTTAGAATCACTTTTCAAATAGTTTTTTATACTAATTTTGACACCAGTAATCGATTAAAAAAAAAATTTCAAGAATCTATTTTTTGAAAAATCAATTTTGGTAAGGGTCCCCCCTTATGCTTTTTTCGCAAAAATGTTTGAAAAAATTTAACTTTTAATAATGCATAAACTTGAAATGTAGAATGGATATATAGAACAAACCATGAACAAAATGGCCTCAAGCTTGACAATCGGTTCAGTTTTGACCAAGTTATGGGAGTTTGAAGTCTAGGAAAGGCATTTGTGGACCAATCAGGGCGTTTACAAGCCCATTTTTTTTGTAATTTTGGCATGATTTTTGACAGAAAATGAAACACCTTAGAATCACTTTTCCTATAGTTTTTTATACTAATTTTGACACCAGTAATCGATTAAAAAAAAAATTTCAAGAATCTATTTTTTGAAAAATCAATTTTGGTAAGGGTCCCCCCTTATGCTTTTTTCGCAAAAATGTTTGAAAAAATTTAACTTTTAATAATGCATAAACTTGAAATGTAGAATGGATATATAGAACAAACCATGAACAAAATGGCCTCAAGCTTGACAATCGGTTCAGTTTTGACCAAGTTATGGGAGTTTGAAGTCTAGGAAAGGCATTTGTGGACCAATCAGGGCGTTTACAAGCCCATTTTTTTTGTAATTTTGGCATGATTTTTGACAGAAAATGAAACACCTTAGAATCACTTTTCCTATAGTTTTTATACCCTTGCAGGGTTATTATAATTTTATCCAGAAGTTTGCAACGCATGGAAGGGAACATTTGCGGCGCCATAAAATATATATATATATATATTCTGTCTGTCTGTCTGTCCGTCTGTTTCTACGCAAACTAGTCTTTCAATCTTGATGACACTTGGTACAGATTCTTATATAATATGTCGGAATCAGCCGGCTCGGATGATTATAGCTTATAGCTGTCATAGGAACAATCGGTCAGAAATATTTATTTAAAAAATAAAATGTATTTTAAAAGTAGCATTCTCATTCTTTTTTTGTATAAGCAAGAGTGTTTCATTATATTAAGCAACTGATAGGGTATACTATATTCGGAGCGCCGAAGGTAGATTTTTGACAGAAAATCCGAAAAAAGTAAACAGTTATGAGTTGTTATCTCAACATTATGCAAATCTAACATCCATTCAAGACCCTCAAAGTAAACTGATTGCGCTTTGATTTTTATGGACAAAGTCAACAAAGTAAACGCTTTTAAAAGTCAATCAGCATCGCAAATGGTTGACAAAACGGTATATTTTTAAAGCTTTTTCATAGTCGTAATACTTTTTTTCGACCGAGTCACACACCGTTATGGGAACAATAAAAATCAAAAGCCATTCGTATATTGCCAATAAAAACAACACAGCAAAATCAATGCACATTAAAGTATCTTACAGCCAGAAAGGAAAACGTGTACGCTATTTGCTGTAAAAACATGGAAGAGTAACGCCTGTCATTATATTGTTTTAACAAGGATCGAAAGATGAGGGTCAGAAGCATTTTTCACCCTGGGAAATGTGAAATGAAATGTGTTGACTTATGTCTAAGTGGTCATCTCTTAAAAAAATATTAGTAAATTATAATACAAAAGTGCAAAATCAATGAATCCTGTAGTTTTTCAAATTTCAAAATGGAGTTAATATCTAGTTATAATAATGTCTAAGTTCAGAGTATTTGTCGACACTTTCAAATAGCTTAGAACTGTTCTGAATAAATTGCCCCATACGATATGCTAAAGTGATGTTTGCCCATTTATGTAAGGAGGTCTTCAAGGAGTTGTTAGGGATTCAATTTGTTGTAAAGTTGTAGACCAGTTACTTTATGGAGAAACATGTTGCATGTTGCTGCTTTTGTCGAAGTTACCTCAATGACAAAGTTGAACTTTGCGCTCATAATTATGCTAAGCGTGGACCCATAACATGAACTCTCCGTCCGGTTGGTAACTTTACCGCAAGGCCTACAACTTGTCAGGCAACAAACATAAGGCACAGATGTCACTCACTGGCCGGGACGCCGGACAGGTCCTGGCAACTCAGTTTTGCTGTCGCAATCTAAATGCAAATGGTTTGGCCCAAAAAGAGCCACAAAAACCATAACCAAGAATCTGGCGCATTATGCAGCCCGGCAGTGGGGCGGTAAATGAGCGGGACCAACTCATTTGATATAGTTGAGTGTATGTGTGTGCGTGTGTGTGTATGTGTGTTAAAGTGTACTCGCTTTTGTATTTGTGGTGCTACATAAGTAAGTACAAAGGAGCATTCCGGTCGGCGACGTCTGTTTCACTTCCATTTCGGCATTTGGCACAAAATTCATAAATGCTAATTTCAACACATTGTGCATACGTAACAAATATGAATATTTACCATAACTAGGCACGCACAGGAACTAGACACACACACACACACATGCACATAGACATAGATACATGAAAACACTTCGATTGCCGCCTGGCTGACAGCTGCCTCGATGCTGTGGCAGCCACAGCCACAGACGCAGCCGTTGCATGAATATCCCTCATACCCAGAGTCGTCTTTATCGGCAAAAGGTTTGCCATGGTTTTAGCTTTTAGCTGGTGCCTGGGCTTGACTCCGTATCTGGTTTAATAAAAGCCGTTTTGCAAAATGAAGCCATTGTGTGTGTGTCTGTGTGTGTGTGTTGTTTCAGTTTTAAGAGCACAGGCTGACGCTGAGGCTGCCACAAAGCCTCAAATGTATCTCGCAGCTACATTTGTAGCTCATGTCTCTGTGTGTGTGCGTGTATGTGAGCTTGGCAAATATGCGTCAAATCACACAGACGCACAGTTTTTGAATACCAAATGGAGACTACAAACTAGACACACGCACACACACACACACACATACACATTATAGATAGTAGTCTATATTTGTCTACTTGATGCCGTAGATTGAGATTGGTTTTGCGCCTGGGCGCTGTAATTGCTTGCAGGCTCGCCACTTGTCTGCCAAACATGTATTGCAATTTTTCAATTGAGCCACATTATTAGTTTAAACTAGCCTTAAACGCTGGCAACTAATGAGTTTCCAATAGGCCTAAAAGTGGCCAATAAGTGCGCTACCCTCGAAACGTAATGAGAAAAACGTTCCAGATGCTACAAAACCCCTCGACTGGTTACAATTTGCCAGCTGTTGACCACACACCCCGCACACACCGCACACCCCTCAAACCCCAACCATTGCAGGTAATTTGAATTGCAAAACATTTAAGCAGGCAACTTACACTTATGCTCAGTTTCAGTTAACATGACAGGACACCAAAGGGGCGTAGTTCACGAAAATGAAAGTATCTCTGACGATTGACTTTTGAGCCGGCCAAAACCAAAGAGAGTAGAATAAATATGTTGTTATATTAGCTTTGGCCAGAACCCCAAATGCAAATGAGCAACTTCATGTTTTTCTGGTTGCCTGCCCGAGTTTTATGCAAATTTTCTCAATAAATATTTAAAGCGCATTTCGATATTATTTTGTGTAAAATTTGTTCAAACGCAACAAAATACTAGAGCATGCAAGAAATGCAGTATATAACTGGCATGTTTTTTTTTAATGCATTACATATTTGAGTATATAACTGGAATGTTTTTCATTATGCTGGCAATAAAAGCAACAAGAAAAGCCAACATCAAATGGATATATATATATATATATATGCAAGTGAATTCAGAGTCGCGTGCATGTATTAAAAATATCTTGTAGATACTTTTGAGCCAGCAGCAACAGCAACTGCCTCTCTCCCTTCCCCCGGACTAGCGCTGCTCGGGGCTTTAGTGGCTCAAAGCAGTACTAGAAATCGGCTTTAGTAGGACGACGGCATTCAAAATAAGACGTTGGCTGTCCAACTGCCGTCGCCGTCGTCGCCGTCGTCGTCGTCGTCGCCATCGCCGCTGTTGCTGTTCGGCAAAAAATGTTTTTATTACATTTCGCGCTCGCGTATTTTGCGCTACTCACGAAATACTTGATGCCAACACAGCCGCAACAACAAAGGCAGCACTGTAAGCCAACTCAAAATAAATATCAAGGCAGCAGCAGCAGCAGCGTTAGGGCTTAAAGGAGCCAGGCATGATTCCAGGACGCAGCTACCACCTACCACCTACCCCCTACACCCTACCAACCACCCCCGATCCTTGCAGTCACATTCGCACTCAAAGCCGCGCGCATCAAAGCGTATTCACAAGTGGTCCTTTGCGCTTTACTGATTTCGCAAAGGCTAAAGGATATTTAGCAAGTAGTCCTTTTGCTTATTTTTTGCGCGCTTCTGCAGAAAGCACTCGGATGATACTGCGCCACTAAAGGAGTTGTCTTGGAAACTTTTCTGCCAGCTACTCAAGTCGCTGCTCAAGTTATTGTTGTGCCCAAACAGCGCCTCACGAAAAAGGAAAAAACCGTCAAAAACACCACGACGGAAAAATTCAAAAAAAAAGAAGAGAAAATTGTAAAAAATAAGGTGGAATGAAACGTAACCAGATACTTGGAAATGCCTTCTTGGCTTGAGTAGTTGAGGGAGAATAAAATGATTGAAATATGGGCACCAAAATGTCATTTTACTAAACGTAAAATAAATAAATGACGAAATGAGTTTTAATACTCAGATGTTACATAAAGAAAGCCGAGAGATCATATTTTCCAAATATATTAACCAATATTTTTAGAATACTCAAGATAAAGTTTTAGATTTACTGGTTAAGGATACCGAGATCTAAAGTTTTGGTACCTTAAAATTGATAATTTTTGAGATCGAAGCTCCGACACACTGCAGCACTCACCTCGCTAGATTATAGTGTCAAGGATCAACACGATGCAGTCCTTGCCACCACTTTTGTATCATGCAACAAAGTCTTGAAGAAATGCAATTGGGCATTGCAGTCAAGCGGAAGAGAAACGTCATTGTGAATTTTACAAAAGCCTTGGAATCACTCAAAAACGTAGCTGCTAGCATTTAATAAAAATGTTCCTCTCGTTCCCCCCAAGCCCCCTTCCGGTTGAGGATATCTCTCGAGCTCGCTGGCGGCTTCAGCATGACTTTCTGTGTTTTTTATGCATGCAGATTATGTTTTCATTAAATTATGGTAGCTATGGTTACTTTTATACAATCCAAACCTACTTCAAACGCAAAAACCTGCGACCCCAACCCATAACCCCCATAGAGGACCCACTCCAGAAAAAAAAAAACGCTGTAGTGAAAAAAATCGCAAAGGAAAAGAATGCGCATAATAGAAAGTAATGTGTAGCTGTAAGGGTGGTGGTGCTGCAGGGGGAAGGGGGGAAGTGGGAAGGGGGGCTTGTATGCGTGGGTGGTTTCTGCATAACTAGTGCAAGAGTAGTCAAAGAAAATTGTAGTTTATTTTTATTGCATTTATTGCTGAAACTCACCCCATCCCACCCCCCAGCTGGGATGCGTGCATTTGCATGCAGCGTGACATGTGCGAGTGAGTAAAAGCGGAAACGGAAACGCCATCTTTTTGACTCTAAATTTACACGTATGCGTCTGTGTGAGTCCGGGTGTAGTTTCCACTGCTGCCATCGCTATTGCTGTTGCTGTTGTTGTTGTTGTTGTTGCTGCTGTTGTTGTGCTTTTAGTACGGCACGTACATTTATTACTTTTTACTCACACACACACACACACACATTGAGACGCCGGCACATGCATGCAAAACGGTTTTCATTTTTTATTGCGAGAATGTAACGTGCCGCATGCGAATTACTTGCTTCAGTTCTGCTTGCCCCCTCCATTCTCCGTGCCACTGCCACCGCCTGTGCCACCGATTCGGATTCGGTTGCTAACTCTGACACTGGCTTTTCGGCCTTTCGCCACGTTTAATGTTAACTTTTTGTTCCGCTCTTGCGCTGAAAATATGAAAAATATTCGTAATAGAGTTGTTTGAAATGTACAATAAGCTTTCAAGTGGCTTCGGCGACTACCAAAATGGCTAGGACGGGGGCACATGGAAATGGGAACGATGCATCGTGATGGCTGCTTAACTGCAGCATCCTTGTTGTTAACGATCTGTGCTAACGGAAATGGGAAATACATTGAATGATATCTACTAAAATTCTATTATATCTAATGAATATATCTTAAGATGGGAGGGAGGATTCAAATATGGTAGGATATAAAATTTGTAATAGGGGAAAAAATATACAGAGTTCCTTTAAGCTGGAATAGAAATTTTGATCAAATAAAAACAGCAAAGGTACAAAATGTATTACCAAATATTTCTTAGATATCTGAAGAATAGCCTAAAATACATAATCCGATTATAGTTAAAGTTGATCGTATACTTGATTTTTCAAAAGATTACAAGCACAAGCCAAAAGTTGCAAAAGAGAAAGACATTTTTCAATCTGAATAAAATTATTATATTTCTTTGAAATAATTTCTGTATAACAATTAAACACTGTATAATTGTACCTAAAATTGTTTGAATAAATGCTGAAAATATTATATACCTTTTTTAGTACAATAAGATAGGCAATAAAAATGCTCGCTGTTTTGTTCCACAGTGTTAGCGTGGCAGGCTGTCTCTCATAATGCACATCCCTATCCTTATCCTTATCCTTGCCATCGTGCAGTCACATATGAAGAATTTCACTGACGATGCGAGCGCCTCCTGATATATGTATATGCTTTGTATGCAGCTGCTGGAGGCTTTGGGGGAAGAACGTATGGAAAATTTTAATAATTTCTGCATCTTTCAACACTTTGAATAAAAATTGTTGCTTTGATGGTGGCAGGCAGCCCTCAGCAGCAGCAGCAGCAGCAACAGAACAGCGTAACTAACAATAAAAGTTTTTAGTGTGAAGCGCCAAAAGAGACGACAAAAAATATGGACATATATGAAGTCATAAAGTCATATTAACACGTACGAGTGCGCACAGGATATTAATGTGCAGCACACACACACGCACACGCACACACTCACACATATACATACACACAGACACTTACAAAGGGGCACAGTTTTCATGCGCCAAGTTGGCCGACTTCAATGTTAATATAATTTCAAATATTGCGGTTAATTTGTTGTACGTGTGTGGGGCTCGGAAATGAGTTAAAATTTTGGCATTACAATAACTGGGCAGCTCTGCAGCATTTATTTATTGTACGTACGGCTTGCATTTGCATTTGCGAAAACTAATTTCAGTATAAATCCCCTCACCGAACCTACTAGAAAAGTAGGCACAAACTTTATGAATTTCGCCAGCAGCAACTGGCAACTGAAAGCTGGGAAACTGGCAAACTGGCAACTGACCACAGCGCAGAAATTGCAATAAACAAAACGGATGCGAAATTGTTGCTTTTTTTTGGTAGTTGTTGTTGTTGTAAGAACCGCAGCCTCACTGCGGAGACAAACGCAGACACATTTGGCCAATACAAAAGCCACTTGACCCAACCCGAACGCAGCGGGCATTGGTGCTGGGTGCTGGGCAGCCCTTCAATGATTTTTGGTCAATTGGATGACACTGAGAGCGGGAGCGCTGACAAAAGTACCAGTAGCGAGTGCAGCAGCAGACACAACATGTACATGGTGCTCATAACCACAAGCGAACTCATCCGGCTGAAGCACCGCGAGGCCACTTATGGCCAGCAACTGGGACAGGGCCAGCGTTGATGTCGTTACCGATGCCAGATGCCCGATGTCCGTTGCCCGATGTCCGTTGTCCGATGCCAACCAATCGCCATGGCAATAAATTGCTGTGCTGTCCGGAGAGCACTGCCAGCGGCATCCAACTCGAGTTGAAATTGGTCAAAAGTTTAACATATTTGCGTGTGTGCGGAGTGGGCTTTTCGGTTGCAACTGGAGGGTGCACATCGTGCTGCTGCTGCTCCTTCCGATCCTTCTGCTGCTGCTGTTGGCCTTTTTGGAGCATTTTTGGGTAAATAAACGAGCTGCTGCTGCTGCTGCATTTTCGAGTGCTATCCGCGGGCACATCATGGTCGTTTGGCACTCTTGTGGCGCCCGTTTATGAGTTTCGCTTTTGTCGAGTGGCGCCGCCAGCTGCCAGTTGCCAGTTTCCGTTATCTGCAGTTATTTGAACTGGAATTGTTAATGGCATTTATAAGCAGCAATAATATACAATGAGTGCACAAGTCTTGTTTTAAATTATAAAAATAATAGATTTCACTATTCACAATTTGACAGTATTTGCACATGAACTAAAAATTAGTTTAACAAGCTTTCAATAAATTATAAAATATAACAATTAACAACTGCATTTTCTCAACATTTTGTTCGCACAATACTTTTAAATATATCTGTATATATATGTGTGTATATTTATGTTTGTATATATAATATACTGCTATTTTACATTCAACTTTTGACTTCATTTAAATATTTGCACTAAATTATTAGCTAATAGATTCAACTAACCTAAACACTATGTATGCTTGGGCTAAAAAATTTCATTGAGTTTTGACTGCGCCTCTATTTCGTAAGGAACGTTTTACATTTAAGGCCTCAAGGCAAAAGGCGGCGCCTAACAATTAAAACTATTCGAAGTTGGTATTTTGGTATTCGATTACTGCTGAGATTAACGACTAACTACATGCTACAAAGGCCACACACAACCGTGGTAAAGCATTTGGGACAGTTTATAAGCCGCTTTGGTATAGTTTAACATGACTAGCTTCTTGTAGAGACTTTTTACTATCAGTGTGACCCGACAGATTTGAATAAATATATAATTAGTTATAGGCTGGACAGCTACGCGTAGCACGCGTTTCTATTATGACTACAATTCGAGGTTGTCCATTGCGCTGCATCTAGATTTTACTTTTTACTGTATGGCACACACAGCGGAGGCGCCTGTATATTGATTATTCAGACGGCGGCGCATGCCCTCCAAGTAGATGTCCCGACTGAACAGTCCAGCGGCAAGAGGTATGCTATTAAATTGACAGAGAGTTATTTAACATGCCATTACTTTTGTATTTAATATATACTTACGCATCCGTGCCCGCCCGTATGAGCGTGCGAAACAAGGCCCAGACGGGCTTGTGATCGGACGTGGTTATTGACGGCACCGAGTCGTACAAAAGGCACTGTATATACGGCTGTGTGGGCGTGGATACACCGGGTACAGTGCTCTGACGGCGGATGACCAGACCCTGCATCTGCCGATACTTGTAGAGGATGCGATCCGTATAGGCCGGCGCACGCTGCTTAGAAGACGTATCAAAGTTTTGACTGCCGGGATCGTACTGAAAACAAATGCATATTTATTATCAATTTACAACTACTGTGTATTTTTGTACCCACCTTATAAGTTGGAGGAAATGTAATGTTTGCCTCCATGAAGCCACGAAAAGCAGCGCCATCGGCCAGCACCGAGGATAGCTGATCCGTGTGCATGTAACCATGTGGCAAATGCGAGGGTAGCGGAAATTTGGTGTTCTGTATCCAGTCGAGTAGCTTCTCACGCGGCTCGCCTAGCCGGAAATTGAGATCGCCACACCAGAACACATTGTCGAAATTCTGCGTAACATCCTTATTCTTATGCCGCAAATTGGGCAGATTCTTGGGCAGATCCAAAGCGTTTATAATGCGCTTGACGTCCGAGACGCGCTCTTTTACTTTCTGCTGGTGAGCGGTCAAGTGGGACGTCACGAACAGCATGGATGTGCCAAAGAGGCAAAAGGATATGGCCACAGCGCCCTTGGTGCGAAACGCCGAGCCCGTGCGCACCGACATCGAAGCATCCTCCGGAGCCGAACAGTACCAAATGAGATCGCGCCGCATGTAGACGGCCAGGTGGAGTGTTCCAAGGGTCGTCGAGTGAAAGAGTACATGCGAGGGTCCTAGCGTCTCCTGCAGTGTCACCTCCCAGTCAAAGCGATCCGGACTGGACTCCTGAGTGCCCATGACAACCAAGTCCGGCACATGTTCCACATTCGGCGGTAACACAAAGTCGTTCATTTGTCTATGAAAATAAAGGGCAAAGTATAAATGAAATGGGCAGCATTCAGGGCAAATTTATAGTAGACTACTCACTTGGGCGGACTGTGGCCATTCATATTCCAGGTGCCCACGAAAATTGTGACTTCTTTCTGGGGCAGCACGCGACTCAGCTCACTGGGTCCCAGCAACGAGGATGAGCCTAGTCGCCCATCCAAATAGCTGCGCTCGCGAGCTTTGTCTGCTGGTATGAGATTCAATGCCTGCGCCGCCATTAATGTTTGACGCGCCAAATTGGAGCCGGAGCCCTGACGATGCAGCGTCATATTCTCGTGCGACATGAAACGCATGCTGGGCGGCTCCTGTATGGCCGCATCCAGCTGATCCGGCTGCGTGGCAATGTTTGGCGAGGACATGTGCTGTGGCGTTGTGGCGCGCTTAAGTGCATCCGCACTCTCGTCAGACATTAGCGGCGGCAGCTCTTGACCAGGCGGAAAGAGCTTGAGCCGCAGTCGGGATCGGCAAGCGGATACGGCAATGGGACGAATCGGTGCCCGCTGCAGCGTTTCACTTCTATTGGACGAATTTGAAGGCGAGTAGTGCAAATGGTGTGTGGAGTCGCTGGCACTTGCGCCACCTTGGGGAAAAAACATTTTACTGGCCACCGGAGATTCGGGTGCACTGGCGCATTCGCTAGACGGACGCGGACGCGGGCGCTGCATGGCCGGCAGCTGATAGGACGTAGCGCCCTCACTTGAATGCGAATGCAGCGAACCTGAATTGTCCATCATGCTCCAGCTGAGCGAGAGATTGTCGCGTCTGAGTATATTCCCAGCGCCCACAACTGCATCGGGTATTGAATTATAGCGCACGGAAACCGGCGGCGTTAGAGGCTTCTTCTCCGCCTTGCAGCACAGGCTGAACTGATGGCTAAACCGGTTGTGATTAGGCGAACGCTTCTTGGGTGACTTGCGACGCATTATCACATCGGCGCCGCCATCACTCTGGGACCCGGCATCACTGTAGCGATGCGTGTGCGATTTGTTATTGGGCGTCGGATTGCCGCGCTTGTGGAAGCTTATGAGGCCGCTGTGCGATTTGTCCAGCAGTTGAGCTGGGGCATTGGAATTCACAGCGTTGGCGGCGGGCAGCGTTTGACTCTTGTGATTGCTGCTTGCCTCCACGGAGCATTTGGCGAAACTGACATCGTATTGGCCGCATGCCGAGGCAGGTCGGCGCTGATGGACGCCGGGCGAGTCGGGCGTCACGGGATGCGGCTCCACCTTGCTGGGACGCTTGGTCAGCAGCCCAAAGAGCGAGCTGCCCGTTTTTTGTGCAGAGCGCGGACTATTCGTAATGCGCTCCTCGCTGCCGGCAGCTGTCTGCTGCATGATGCACAATTTCGAGAGATTAATGGGCGAATATAAATTTGTGTTTAATTTATAGCTATCCGGGATTTGCGGTGCAGAGTCAGTGCCTGTCAGACAGCTGCTGGTGCTTCCTTTTGTGCATCCTTCAATACATTTGCAGACGTTCAATGTATTACTAGGATTTTATCACATGTTTTCTCCATTTGTGCTTTTGTCTTGTGCATATTGCTAGCTTCTTTTGTGCAACTAATAACTATACAGTGATCGCTCGCTTAGAAGAACTTTTGCATATTATTAAATAAGCCTTATTTACAATATATTATTTGCCTTGAGTTTCAAATTCCTATTTAAGCTAATTTTCTGTTTTTAAACATTTTATAACATAGAATTTGCGAAAAGCGCTATGAACTGAGTTTTTTTATAATTACATTTAACATATAGTATATTAAAATTATTAATATGTCATGTTTTGTTTAGTAAAATAGGACTTTAAGATAGTAAAATTACTAAATATTAATAGTTTATATATCAAAATCATTAAATTTATGACTTTCATAAGTAAAATTACTGAATATTAATAGTTTGTATATTCAAATCGTTAAATTGTATAGAAAAAAAAATTACTTTCAGAATTATGATATTTTTTTAACTTGCGAGCGACTTTTGTATTGTTAATAATTTTGGCAAAAAAAATGCAGCTGTTTTGGAGAATCAACAACGATCAATTTTGTATAGATTCGATGCTTCCTGAATGACGTTACATATAGTATATATATGAAATCCTTCCAATGCTCAGCCCATGATGAGCTGTAAACATATATTTGGTTTGCTGCAAAGATTACGACTTTAATACAAGATTTTTAATGGCATAGTATATAAACTCTTGCTACTCACCTGTCTTCTTGTGCGTGGGTAGTAAAATAATCCAGGAATCCAAGAGCTGTGGGTGCAAAAAAATAAAAAAAATCAATACAAGAACAGTAAGCACAATTGAAATAAAAGGGCAGCACTATCAAAACCACCCCCTCGCGCCACCCCCTCGCAAAATACCGCGTTGCCCACAGCAATCATGGGACGCCAACAGAAAGGAGAAATTCAAAGAGGGGGAAAATGAAAGCAACAACAACAACAACATATATAAAGACGACGTAACGACATTGGCATCGGTAAAGCGGCATCTGTGACGTTCGCCCACGCACAAAAAAAAAAAAATTAAAAAAATAGAAAAGAAAAAATGTTGGCGACATCAGTTGATTTGTGCGCCGGTGCTGCGCTCTTATGCTGGGATTTATAATTAGCAGCCTATTGTTGCCGCCAGTGTTGTTGTTGTTGTTGCCTTGAATGAGACGAAGTCTATGAGGCGAAGTCGCGAGCACAACAAAAACAACAACAGCAATGACTGCAACGCACAAAACTTATTTCAAGTTCAGGTTCAGGATCAGAGGCACACTGTAATATTGACACACTCTTTCGGCGACCTTGTACCTTTCTTAACACATTTTATGCTTTCTCGTGTGTCTCATGGGCCCGCGAACACAAACTAAATATTGTTTATTCGGCAAAGTTACTCGATACACAGCTACTCGATTCACTAAACGTTAAGATGTGTTATCGTACATCGTGCAGCGATAGTTAACAGACGCTGTTAACTGTTCACTGTTAGATGAGCTACCATATGTTGCTAAAAACGTAGACTTTGAATTTTACCTCAGTGTTTGTTACATAAAAAGCGTGCATTATTTTAAATATTTCACTTATTTACAACACGAGCATTGAGTCTATTTTTATTGATGTTTTCCAAATTGAAACGAAGCAAATACAACAGCTGACTGCAGTGTGTGACCATATCGCTCACTTTTAAACTATCGATATTTTGCCATCGATACTAAGCACACATTTGCTGCGATAAAAGTCATATCTGCATTCGTATTTTGCACATTCGGCGGGCTGCATCTAGACAAATCTCATCTCGCGCTATGGCTGCCCAGACAATACTCTTTGATTTTTCACTGGATGCTGGTAAAACGGCAACATCAATGCAACGCCAGGAGGTTGCCCGAATTGTACGGAATGAGCTGGAGCATGTGTTCTCGCAACTGGAACTGGCCTACTCCATGGAGTCCATGGATAATGGATATTTTTCGGTGCTGCATGAAAATCAAGAGACGATTATCACTTGTCGCATCTTTCAGCAGGGTTTGTTGACCATCAATGTGGAGTATTATTTGGCTGACGGCAAGGAGCCCATCATGTCCTTTGATGTATGTATGTATGTTTAAAGTGCACATTATACTACCCTTTTTTTGGCGCATATACACATATACATACATATGTATATTTTTGGCACCTACACGTGTGAATGTCAACTGTCACACACACACACACACACACACACTCAAGTAACGGGCGAAAGGGTTTGAAGGCAACGGCAAAATTGATTTTTCGCCTCGCTCTCTGTATGTCTGTCTATGTGTGTGTGTGCCTGGGCCTTCCCCCCGGCGGAGGTGTGCCGACATGCACTTGACCGTTGCTTTTTGTTCCGTTAGCTTCGCTCGCATTGTGTTTGTATTATTTACAGCTTTGGGGGGTCGAATTGAATATCTCTTGAGCTTAACAAGCGGTCAGCTTATGACCAAGACCTTTAGAATTATCTATGGGTGTGTGTGTGTATATGTGTGAGCTTACTTTGCCTACGACTATTATATCATATCTGGTCTGTGTATACCCTTACTGAAGGTATTACTATATTGTAATACAGTTTGTTCTTCTAATAATAAATAAATTAATTAGGTATGCACATCAAATTAACTATAAAAACGCTAGTCAAATATAAATTCCCTAACTTTTATAAAAATGAAAAATGTGCTCTGTTTTACAATTAAATTATTAATTAACTATGATAACATTAATTTATATAAATCTTAAATATTCATTGTAAATAGTTTGCTTACCAAATCAAATACTAAAATTTGCATATAAGTCTAGACCTTTAGCTAGGGTATGCGCAGTTCGACTCGCCACCGGTTTTCTTATCTTTCTCGCTCTACGCTTTCTCTCTGTGGTGGAAGCACGTGGGTACCGCTTTTGAGAATTTGTTGTATTGATTGTTGAAATGTTTGCCGCATGCTCGTTTCTTAAAACAGCTGCTTTGCTCAGTAAAGTTTGCTATTGTTTATGTTTTGCGCAAGTTGCATACATATTTATGTACATATGGTAGACATATCTGTACCTGATATGCTTATCGCTAGCCGGCACTTTCCGCTGATCGATTTAAATATGGTTTTCAATGTTGCTTTAGCTCAAAATCAGCTGTATCAAATGTAGATTTCTATAAAATGTACTTTGCCAAACACTTGTATATGAGAAATACTTTCCATTTTCGTAAGAATCGACAATCGAGACTATAAATAGTTGTTTTACGGGGTCTGGCTATATTTATTGTCACAAACATGAGATGCTTGAAAAGTTGCTACTTGTGGAAAATTTTGCTGTTGGTTGCGTTTTTTTGCCATTTCATAGGATTTTTCATTTGTAATTTAAACTTAATTCCCAGTAGGATACCATATTTAGGAATTTAATGAAGCGTAAATAAATTTAGAAAATTACAATTGCAGACCATGCGAACAATGGAGCTAATTCTACGTCAAAAATTAGATTCCGATCGATCCAAGTATTTACCGCCGATAAAACGTGGTGGATATATTGACATATACATGACTAGCTCAGGTTGGTCAAAAATACATTATTTACAAAACCCAAAAACCAAATAAGTTTAGTTTTTTGCTAGTTTCATATATGCAACATACAAATGCAGTATATATATCAAGAGTTATGCAATCCTTTGTATCTACTCGTACTATATCTTCCTATGCCGAATTTTCTATATCTTCTAAATCAAATTTCCAAACTTGTACCTCAAACAGTGCATAAAAAAACAAACTCACTCTATACCAATTATAATAATCGATTCGGTAAATTTCATATTCATTAACTATTTGGTTGCACGGGCCCCTAGCCACAATATATGGCTCTATAAATTCGCAAACGGCTTCTTAATCAAACCACCAAAGAGCGTTCTTTCAATAACATTCTTATATATCATACGTACATCGTAGTCCCTACCACAAATACTTCCATGTAATATAAACTTGGTTTGCTTCCTAGCTTACCTCTAGAAATTGCCTCTTACTTCGGGCAGTTCTTGCATGCTTGTTCCGTCGTGCTAGATCTCTAAAAAAAAAAAAAAAAACAGATTATTATTTGTATTATTTTAAGAAACTTTTAATTATTTTTGATTTATTTTTATAAACTCTTTTTTATTTTCATATCACCATGAATACACAAACCGAAATCCACACGATGTCTTTGGTCTACTCGTATCATCATCATCATAATCTTCATCATCTGCGACAAACTGCAACTGCCATGAACCAAATTTCTTTAATATAAACCGAAAAAAAAAACAATATGTATACCAAATTAAATTGTACGTACGCCCTATGCACATGTCTCACCGTCACTTGCCCCCCGCTCGTTCGTTCGCTCGCTCTCATGGTACCAACAACAACAACAACTATTACTACTACAATGTACAACAACAACAACAACTCCACCTACATTTACCACCAACGCAGACCGGCAGACGCTTGGAAAATGCCATTGCCACTAAATTGAATGCCCGTTCGGGCCAAAAGATACCAACATTGAAGCGGGGCGATGTCGCTAGGTATTATCCATCCGCAGGTAACGTATACTGTATACAGTACTATTATCATATTGAAAAAAAAAACTATTGAAGCTATATATCATAATATCATAAGTAGCAAATTGAGCACTGCGTACAATTTATACATAATAAAAGCACAGAGCATGATTGCATACATATCAAATTCGATATATTTTCTGTATGTTCATTTTCCGATGTTGCTTTTGTTTTTAGTTTTAAATGAAATATCTCTGTTATTTTCAAATATCGTTGTCTGCATGCATGTAGCTATGTACTTAGTAGCCCTAATTAGCTTTTGTAAATATAATAAACGTTAAATAATAATATACTCTAACATTTTTTGATATTGCTTCCCAGATGAGCGCATTATTGAATACGACATTGATACCCTTGTCTATGAGGCTCGTTCGCCGTTTCAGAAGATACAAATCATGCACTCCAAAACGCTGGGCAATATGCTAATTTTAGACGAATTGCAGAGTAAGTAAAGCACAATACACTCACACATGCACACGTGCATTTGCAACCCTTAATGAAGGGTGGCGATGCCACAAGACAAAAACAAAAGAATATTAAGGTCAAGGTTGATTGTCGAAAAAAGACAACAATTTACTAGGGTGCAATTCACGTGTTCAAAAATCAATTGCGAATGAAACTAACGTTTACTTTTTACAGATATTGCCGAATCTGATTTGATCTACACAGAGACTCTGATGGGTCGTGGGGTTGAAAACTACGAGGGCAAGGAGATTTGCATCCTTGGTGGCGGCGATGGAGCTCTGCTCTACGAGCTGCTTAAGGAGAATCCCAAGCATGTGGTCATGCTGGAGATCGATGATCTTGTTATGCAGGCCTGCAACAAGTATTTGAACACCATTTGTGGCGATGTGCTGGAGAAGCGCAAGACCGAACAGTATGAGATAATTGTGGGCGATTGTGTGGACTATATGAAGAAGTTTATTGCTGAGGGTCGCAAGTTTGACTATGTGTTTGGCGATCTAACCGATATACCCATATCGGATACTCCAATCGGCGAGTGCTGGGATTTTATACGCACCATTTTTGAGCATTCGTTCAAGTTACTTAAGCCAGATGGCAAATACTTGACCCATGGCAACGGCACCAGCTGCAACGAATCCTTGCAGCTGTTCGAGGATCAGCTACGTTTGCTCAAGCCCAAGGTTAAATTTACCACATCGAAGGCTTTTGTGCCGTCCTTCATGGAAGAATGGCTCTTCTATCAAGTAACTTTCGCTTGACCAGCTCAAGTGGAAGCCGTAATGCGACGACTACAAGCACCACAGTTAAACCTAGCGAGTAGTACGAACTTAATACCAACAACACCAACACCAACCACATCGTGTCTCCAGAAAAACGCTACAACCAGCACACAACATGTTCTCACACCTGCAACACAAAATGACACACCCGAGCCCGAGCTCATCAATACCAAGGAGCCGCTGATACTGCACAGCTACACTGTGATACTGCATGCGGCTAAAGCGCAGCAGAAGCCACAGAAACTACACAGCCTTGTGCCGCACCAGAAGCGTCGTCAGAGACGCGTGCACTATCATCATGCTTTGGTTTCCTAGTGGAGGCTACTAAAATACTTAATGTGACCAAATAGACAGTGGAACTACTTACCAATCACCGACAAGAAACACACCCAAAAAAACAAACAAACACACACACTTCCAAGGGCTGTAATCATCTGATAACCAAACCAAATATTTAAAAGTCCAATTGATATAATTTAAGTTAGGATTTAGTTGTGTTTTACGTTCATTGATTTTAAAATTGTAATACTAAAACTAAGTCAGGATCGGCCAAACCAATGGCGAAACCAAGACGCAAAATGTTATGTACTTATTTGTGCTTATTTAAATTATATTTAAATGTCTAGTATTTTCATATACATACATTATATACTTACGTACACATACTTATTCAATATACTTAGAATTCATGTATTTTATTTGCAATTAGGCACTCGAAAAGAGAGCGTGTGTATGCGAAATTGAGTGTTAGGAGTGTAGCTTTTAGCTGATGTCACTTGATATGTTTGAAAACTATAATAAAATGTCGTACGCTGAATATTTCATTGTTTTCATTAGGACTTGTAATCGTTTCAAACGTGTGAAATGTCAAGTCATGAAATGTTTTGACAGTCAGTTTGTGAAGTCCAAAAATATACCCCCCTCCCAGACTTCAAAGTGCCCTAACTTTGTCAAAACTGACCCGATCTCCACTTCCGAGGTCATTTTGATCATGGTTTGTCACCCTTAACAACTCTACATTCAAAGTTGAGAAATTTCAGATTTTCGGATTTCATGTCAAAAGTCATGACAAGATGTTGGCATGTGAAGTTCCCAAGTCCCTGCTTCCCAGAATTCAAAGTGCCATAACTTTGTCAAAACCGACCCGATCTCCACCTCCGAGGTCATTTTGATCATGGTTTGTCATTCATAACAACTCTACATTCAAAGTTGAGAAACTTTAGATTTTTGGATTTCATGTCAAAAGTCATGACAAGATGTTGGCATGTGAAGCTCCCAAGTCCCTGCATCCCAGACTTGAAAGTGTCATAACTTTGTCAAAACTGAGCCGATCTCCACTTCCGAGGTCATTTTGATCATGGTTTATCACCCTTAACAACTCTACATTCAAAGTTGAGAAATTTCAGATTTTCGGATTTCATGTCAAAGTCATGACAAGATGTTGGCATGTGAAGTTCCCAAGTCCCTGCTTCCCAGAATTCAAAGTGCCATAACTTTGTCAAAACTGAGCCGATCTCCACTTCCGAGGTCATTTTGATCATGGTTTATCACCCTTAACGACTCTACATTCAAAGTTGAGAAATTTCAGATTTTCGGATTTCATGTCAAAAGTCATGACAAGATGTTGGCATGTGAAGTTCCCAAGTCCCTGCTTCCCAGACTTCAAAGTGCCATAACTTTGTCAAAACTGACCCGATCTTCACCTCCGAGGTCATTTTGGTCATGATTTATCATCTATAACAATTCTACATTCAAAGTTGAGAAACTTCCAAATTTCGGATTTCATGTCAAAAGTCATGGCAAGATGAAGTTCCCAAGTCCCTGCTTCCCAGACTTCAAAGTGCCATAACTTTGTCAAAACTGACCCGATCTCCACCTCCGAGGTCATTTTGATCATGGTTTATCATCCTTAACAACTCTACATTCAAAGTTGAGAAACTTCTGATTTTCGGATTTCATGTCAAAAGTCATGGTAAGATGTTGGCATGTGAAGTTCCCATGTCCCTGCTTCCCAGACTTCAAAGTGCCATAACTTTGTCAAAACTGACCCGATCTTCACCTCCGAGGTCATTTTGGTCACGATTTATCATCTATAACAATTCTACATTCAAAGTTGAGAAACTTCCAAATTTCGGATTTCATGTCAAAAGTCATGGCAAGATGTTGGCATGTGAAGTTCCCAAGTCCCTGCTTCCCAGACTTCAAAGTGCCATAACTTTGTCAAAACTGACCCGATCTTCACCTCCGAGGTCATTTTGGTCACGATTTATCATCTATAACAATTCTACATTCAAAGTTGAGAAATTTCCAAATTTCGGATTTTATGTCAAAAATACCCTTTCAAGACTTGAGACTGGCATGTCTTTGTCAAAAGCTGTAACGGCTTTTTAAGTAATTATTAAATATATTTGAATTTGGCGCTCAAAACATATGTTTTACGACTCGGCCAAATAATCGAAATAACCTCGACACAAGTAAACAATCGATACACCAATTAGCGATTATCAAATAGAAAGCAGAATTTCGTTGACGAAACAAGTTCAGCCACAGCGGAAGAAAAAAGAGAAAAAATGGATCGAAAATTGCACAGTGGGATTCATCATCCAACGCTGCGACTGCTGCAGGAGTCTGGCTGTGAGATACTGCCGCACAATCTGATGTATCCGGTGTTTCTCATCAGCAACGATGATGATGAACAATTGATTGTCAGCATGCCCGGAATCGCACGTTACGGCGTGAACCGGTTACGGGAGCACTTGGAGCCGCTGGTGAAAAAGGGTCTGGCATCCGTATTGCTGTTTGGTGTGGTGGACAATGAGCTGAAAGATGAGGTGGCCACCCATGCGGATTCCAAGCTGAATCCCGTGGTTTTGGCACTGCCCAAGCTGCGGGAATGGTTTCCGGATCTCCTCATTGCCTGTGACGTGTGCATCTGTCCATATGCCTCTCATGGGCATTGTGGTCTCCTGGGTGACACGGGTCTGGACAATGCTTCGAGTATAAAACGCATTGCGGATATCGCCGTGGCGTATGGAAGAGCTGGTGCTCATATTGTGGCACCCTCGGATATGATGGACAACCGGGTGCGGGCCATCAAGCAGGCGCTGATTGATGCCAATATGAACAGTGTGTCGCTGCTGGCGTACTCGGCAAAGTTCGCCTCCAATTTCTATGGTCCGTTCCGGGAGGCAGCCCAATCCGCTCCTGCTTTTGGAGATCGTCGCTGCTATCAGCTGCCCAGTGGCTCCCGCAATCTGGCCATGCGGGCGATGCAGCGGGATGTGAGTGAAGGCGCCGATATGCTGATGGTAAAGCCAGGCATGCCGTATCTGGACATCCTGCGTCAGACCAAGGACACCTATCCGTATCACACGCTCTACGTCTATCAGGTGTCCGGGGAGTACGCCATGCTCTATCACGCCTCCAAGGCAGGCGCCTTTCCGCTGCGTGAAGCGGTCCTGGAGTCCATGAAGGGTTTCAGGCGTGCCGGCGCCGATTGCATCATTACCTATTTTACGCCGTATCTACTGGATATTATTGTCAAATCGGCGTAGGACGCTAAACTGTACCTTCAATGTGTTCAAGTGTACTTAGCGTTCCTCGGGGAAAGATTCTAGTTGTGAAGTCAAAAAGCGTGCAAATATTAGAAATAGGCACAAATGTTTAAATATTCAGTGTTTTTTAAAGAAATTCGAAATGCAATTTTTTAGCAAATAATCATTATTGTTGTAAAAACTCAATCACAGACATATATATATATATGTATATATATAGGCACCAATGTAATTGTATTTGTTTAATCATTCAGTATGCTTATCAGCTCAACGGATTTGAAAGGCTAATGTGTACCCTCTTCCCGTCCCCACCAGCCCCTCCAATGTTATGAAACGTTTCCAACTTTGGCATTTCAATTACCCCAAAGCAATCGCGCACAATCAGCATGACAATATTATATAAACAGTGCTCGCTCGGATATAGTAAGAGCTTCCGGACGTTACCCATGTTTAGAAACTGAAAACGTAATTTTGATTGTTTGAAACTAAAACTATTAGAAAATGGTACAAGCTGATTGGAGACCAGGCGTAATTGATCTAAAGAAATTTATAAATTATAAATAAATAAATATCACAATCATTAATTTTGTATACAGAAAAAGCGGCTCCACAGAAATGAGAATTCTTCGCGTACTAGAAACACCTGTGAAATTCAAAGAGCAATCACTGTATATATACTATATATATATTTACCATGTCCAACCGGTTAAACATACGCCTGAATATATCAAATTCTGTTGAAGTAGCACAATGTTCAAAGGTTATTTAGCGGTTGAATAAACCCACTTTAATTAAATATACAAATTTGTTTTGGTTTGCAATATGGTGACAATGAAATTGGCCTAAATCTTAAGTGCTAAACTCAAGTATGGTGCAATATTAAGTCTTGGAATGTGATTGTAAAATCACCAAAATAAAGTGCATTTAAGTACATACTTAGTTAAACTACAACGAACATTGTCTTTTGCTTATTTGTGTTTACATATTTCGATCTTAAATGCATAGACTTGGACCACAAAAGCTGTGTAATATGTGAGGTTGTAAGATTAAATATTAGGCGATTGCCAGAACAATAATGAGCTAAATACTTTTAATTACTATATACTACAATTACTTAATGAAAGTAATTCCGCTATGAACGAAACTCAATTACATTTAAATGAAGTGTAATTGTAATTATTTCTTAATTACCCAAGTAATTGTATGTTAATGATTACAACAATTACTTGAGTATGAAAAGGAGTGAAACCTAGTATTGATTGCAGTAGCGCAATTACTCATTAACATTTCAATGAACTGTAATAGTAATTGTAATTCTTGATCAAGTAATTGTAATGGTAATGCATAGAACAGCTATGCAATTAAGGAAACTATAGGTACATATATTTGTATATATATAATATCTAATTAAGAAATACTGTGATACGATTGCTTAACTCTTTGTGCGCCGCTTTGTTTATGACTTCAGTTGGTCAAGGAAGCTTAATTGCTCTCGCTATTGTTGATTTTGCTGTGCTCGAGTATATCCGTATTTTGCATTGGCTCCAGATCCGTCTCGGATATGATCTCCGCCAGCCACTGTTCAATTTGCACCGGATGAAATGCATCCTCGTCGCCGCTGTTTGCCTCTAGGATAATTTTCAGGTTCTCAAAGTTCTTTAAAACCAAACGTTTGCCCGGCTGCAGCTGGGATGATACCGTTGACTCGCTGCTGGAGACGTGGACCGGCCCGTGGCCAGCATCGCTGCTGGAATCCGGCTGAGCCTGCACCGCAGCATCGCTGCTGGTGACGGTAGCTGTAGCTGTCGTTGCTCCTGCTTCCTGTGTGGATTCATAAGCGCGAGTTGGCTTTTGTTTTAAACTCTTTTTGATTTCATTTAGCAGGCGATTGTAAAAATCGCAGGTAACATCGTGAGTGTCCGTCGTGGGTGTGCTTTCAATGCTCTTGGCCTTAGCTGTTTCTTCCTTGAGCTTGTGCTTCTTGGACTGCGATCGGGAGCTGGCATTGCTGGAGTAATCGGAGCTGCTGGGCGTACAACTGGATTGATCGGTGGCGCTGCTAGAGTCTGCCTCGGCAGCAGCAGCGGCGATTGGAGCTTCCGCCAGTGGGAGATCCGCACTGACGGCCTCCTCGCTGGCACAATTGATGGTTAAGCTGGCAATATTGCGCAGATTAATGGTGCCATTGCAATTGTTGATGGTAATCTTTGGCTTGAAGCGTGGTTTGCGTGACTTTGGCTTTGGCTGCTTGCCGGGCGGCTGTTCCGGGAGGCTGCCACGTCCCAGACTGGAGACAGCATCGGCTATGGACGATTCCAGCTCGTCGTCTAGCTCCTCCAGATTTAAGGGCGGCACATAAGTCTCTCTTTTGATCTTTGCTCGACGTATCAAATCTTTGGCCTCCTGCAGTGTTATATTTATAATGGAGCGCTTCGCGTTATCCTCCAACAGCGCCTTGTTGCGGGAAAAGTCCACCACTATGGCCTCCGGCTGCACTTCATCATTTAGATCGTAGTAGGTAACATGGGGTTCCTTATTCCGATCCCGATCCTCCAGGCATTTATACATTGTCTCATGATCATCTATGGGCTCAATGTAATCCTCGTTCCGAAGTCCCGCCGCCAACTGCATATTGCTGTCCAACTGAAACTGCCCAAAGCTTCGGATCGCGGAGAGAAGTTTCTCCTCTTCATTTTGATCGCCAGTCAAAAAACTCACTTGACATTTTTCTCGCTCTCGCTCTTTGTTTGATTGTTGCTGCAGTTGTTGTTGGTGTGTATTGGCAATTACCTCCAGTTGCCGCAGCAACAGCTTTTCACGCATATGCAACGCTGCGCGGATTTCATTGAATTTATGCTGCACATTTGTTTTTACCTACAAAAATGAAAACAGAAAAAATAAGCATAAATTGCCAAATTTATATTTATGCTTCTCTTTTCTTACCTCAGCTAGCAACTGCTCCATGTTGGCCATGTTAGCTATTATTACTAATTATTTATATTAAAAAGGCAACATTTTAATCAACTTTAAAGCGTAAAAGAAAAATATGCAAATAGTGTTTTGTGTTTGATCGAATTATGAGGCAGACATCTGCGGCGAATTGCAAACATATGATTTGCGGCGAGTACACGACAACTATCGCAATATCGATAGCAAAAAAGCAAGCATATCTAAGCTAATCTATAGGTAATATTTAAGCCATTGCATTTGTTGACAATGCCATAAATTTGTATTTATTTAAATAAACTCGCAAATTAAATATACAAATATCGATACAATAAATTTGTATATCGATAGCGCGCTGATAGCCGCTTGTGTTCTCGCTCATCTCTAAATGTCAACTTGCTGTTTGCTGGCGTCCGCTCGCTGTTAATAACAGTCAGTCTGCTACACTTGGCCGTCGTGATTTTTAGGCGCGGATAAATATTTTGTTGGACGCTCAAATTTGCGCTTAATTTCGAAAACAAAGATTTCAATAATATTTACGACATTTTTGACAACAACACGTTCGCGACACCGACAATAAAAACAGTAAAGAATATATAAATTTAAATACAAAAAGTGAACTGTGAAATATATAATAATTAAATGTAATTATTTAATGTATTATTTGCATATGTTTAGTTACAAAATTGTTGCCATTGTTCATTTCATATTTGTGCATTTGTTTATATAAAAGTAACACTGGCATTGGCTTTGTTGTGAATCATAGGCTCGCTGTTATTGTTGTTGTTGTTGCTTGCTTGCTGCTTGCCTCGCACAACTAATCTAAAATAGTGTCTGTGTGTGAGTCTGTGTGCATGTGTGTGTGTTTTGTCTTGTTTGTGTTTGCCAACGTGCTTTTGTTTTTTTTTATTTGTATTATTTATTTTACTTTTGCTCTTCATAAATAAAAAAGAAAATCAACTCACTTAAAAATTGATTGTGCACGTCAATTGTTACAATTGTACAACTGCAGCAACAACACAAACAACAACAACAACATAACAGCGCCAGCAACGTGGAGTGCAAAGACATAAAAAAGCAAAGACAACAAAAAAAACAAACACAATGAATGAGAGCGAGAGCGAGAGAGCGCGAACTGTGTCAATGCGGCAGCAGCGATGACGCCAAAAAAAATACAAATAAAAACTTATAATGTCGAAAGCAGCGAAAGCAAAGAAATGAAGACGTTTTGCTTAAATAATTTGTCTTTTAACTAATTTTAATTAGACTTGCGCGACATTTGACAGAGCGACGTTTTTTGTCTCATTCCCCCCCTCTTCCCCTGTTCGGCGTAACGTCAACGTCAACTCTTTTTTTTGTGCCGTTCGCTGTGACTGCGTTTTTATTGTTGTCTGTTGTCTTTGCTTTTGTTTTTACATCTGCTTGAGTGCTTGAGCGAGAGAGCCTATGTTATTAATTGTGTTTTCTTGACTGCATTCTATTTAATATTTTTATATGAATGCATGTAATTTATAAAAATAAAGCTAGTTTTTATTTTCCCTTTTTGGGTTTCAGTTTCGGTTGCCCATTGTTTATCTATACTTTATTATTACATATGTATGTATAAAGAAAAACCTGTTTGTCTCAATTTGTTGTTGTTGCTCGTGCGTTTTAAATAAAAATTACCTCATTTCACACATTGTGTGGCTTTTCATTTGATGCTGCTAAATTTCAAAAAAAAATTTATCGACCCACAAAAAATTTCCAGCAACAAAATCCAAAGTGCAATGTTTTACAAACATCAACAAAAAGTGTCGCGAGTCGAAATAAATTAACAAATTCATTTATTACCCAAAAAACCTGTTACATATTTCCATCGCAAAATAAAATAGCCGAAAAAAATTGTTTGTTTGTTTGTAGCTGCTGCTGAAAAAATCTTCGCCAAACGGTAAGTTAAAAACCATTTAATTGTTATTGTTATTGTTATTGTTAAGTTGCCATTCACACGTTTAAGTATCTTAAGAGTAGTTCAGTTCTTCTTCATCATTCATTTAGCTCAAATTTAAAACAGCTGATACAACAGAATAAGCCACATTCCTAGGGTTGCATACAGATGAGAATCACAGAACTGATCGCTGGCTGAAGACAACTAATGCAACCCTGAGCTTTTATTGGGGAAACCCAAAAGCAAAACCTTAACCGTTTACATATTAGGTTAAGTGATTAACAACAATAAAATGGTATATTTATAATTTAATGATTTCTATTCTATCACAAATTGACACAAACTAGCCAATTACGAATTTGATTGTGCTCTTTTTGACATTAATTAACATTTAATACAGTGCTCTAATTGGCAGTGCACTTATTTGTTGGTTTGTTGAAAAATTGCCACGCTTTGAGTGTAAATTATTTAATTTACTTTAATTGCAATGCAATTAATCAGAAACCAATTCAATTGAAACTGAAACTGAAACCGAAACCGCTTTAACAACTATCTATTTATTTAATGAGGACTTTTGTTGTGGGCGAAGTCAAAGAGAGAAATCCGATTTGTGTACATATTAATTATTCGGCTTAAATTAGTATTAATTTGCGTTATGAGTGCCCAATCAGAATTTTCTCATTTTTATTTGTATGTTTCTATGTGTGTGAGTATCTCAATTATTTGTCCGTATGTGTGCATTGAAATCAAATTAAATTTCAATTCAGTTTTGCACTTTGTTGAGATTCGTGTGAATGTGAAAATTGCTTCAAGCGCAGTAAAATAAATTGAAAACAAAAAACGCCTGCAACAAATTTTCTAAACTGTAAATGCAAATAAATAATGGAAACTGAGCACCAATAAAAAATATATATATACATATATGTATAAAAACTGCATATAGAAAGAATATACGTAATTCGATTTGTATATTTTTGCAATAACTTTTGTGCACTCTGCCGTTTAATATTGCTTTTGCAAATTGGCTTTCAAATGTTTGCCAATTGCTGACTTCTGAACTCCTGACATGTGACCCCCCACACACACACTACCCCTTACCGTCACCTGACCCCGCTATAAATTTGCATGACAAAGCCGCTCAGATGCAAAGTGCTGTTAGCATATTTTAGTTTTATTCATGATAGATAGTTGCATAGCACGACCACAAAGCAAAATAATCATATAAAAAATGATTGTTCCCTGTTAACGCTCAATATAGTATGCATAGCATATATATATATTTATTTCTGCTTATCTGAACAACTTTTTTGGGCCCAGCAACGCTAGCTGAGGTTTTATTTGGCTTAGTCTCTAATTAAATCAAGTTTATTTGTAATGCAGCTCTCATGGCTAATTATATATCCCAGCTAATCACGAACCACAAAATCTAAAATAAAATCCCATATAATTTAGCTTATAATGTAATTAACTGCCATTTTACTAGTGATGCATTTCTGATAAATGTACTTAAATAAACATCAGCTCTTACTACCTGCAAATTAAGTAACATTCCAATTCCTTAAATCACGCACATGTTTTACTTATTTATTTTGTATGTGCCGCAAATTAATCTACATTTCGTAGAGTATCAATTTGTACTTCTCAATAACGTATTTAAGTTTAGAAAGTTTAAGAAATTATATTATTTAATATGTTTTTAATAATTAACAATTTAGATTCCTTAACTTCACATTATTCGTTAATCATTGCAAATATTTACAAACGTGTCTCAAATATATATTTACAGGTGTTTTATTTTGTGGCTTTTGCGAATAGCTCAAAGTCATCTTCTGTTTATTATTTTACTACTTGTCATGAGAATAACAACTACATGACTGGCAGAAACATGAATGTTATTCATGCTGGTCAATGCTGACAAGTGGGTGGCATGGGCGGCTAGAGGGTATCTGTTGGTCGAACCGTTTAGCCTGCAGCATTTTTTGCTTGTTATCTGTTGCAATTAAATTTAATCACTTGCTCCAATTAGCATTGCAACTGCGATAATTTGGTGTGTTTGCGCTTAACGCAATTATGCGGCTATATCACGGCCTTACCATCCCCCCAATCCCAACCAGCAGCCCCTCCCACGCTGCTCATAAACATCAAATCAAATTACATTGCTAATACGCCACGTTGTACGCGAATTTGTGCGGAACAGAGAGCCAGAGCCAGAAACAGAAGCAGAAGCAGAGCTGCGCATTCGTTCTGCAATTTGTTTGCATTTATTTACCCACTTTATGCTTGTCCCCATAAATGGTCGAGCGACGAGGCTAATGAGTGGCTCCAACTCCAAGTCCGCCTCCGACTCTGACTGTGGCTGCTGCACTCAGAAAAAAATATTACCTAAAAATTGGAAAATCGTTTAAAGTGAATTTCATCTCCTCTCTCAAAAATATGTTTCCTACAAATTATTAAGTATTACTAAAAAGTAAATAAGCGCTTTTACATTTCAGAAATGTATTTCGTAAATGATTTATAGTTTTCTGCGGAATTTCATAAATTGTATATGTTTTTCTGAGTGTGTCCTGGCTCAAGACTCGGACCTGTTTCACATCCCAGAGGCGAGCCCTCATCCGTATTCGTCTTAATGCTGGTTATATATGTTTGAAGCTTTGCACAATTTTTATGCTGTTGTCCTTTTTGTTTGGCTGCCGTTTTATTCGCTTGCTTCCCAGCTGCCAGTCAGCAACAGCCGTGACTCATGGACAAGTCCGCCACGCCCCCCGCGCCTTTCACTCGGCTGCTCCTCCACGCTGCTCCACAGTTTTAGTGCTTGTGCATTATGAATTTTTTATAATTTCTTGCGTTTTTATTGGCTGTTTGTTTGGCTGCTTGTGTTTGGGTCGCTTAGTGCGTGTTTTGCGAGAGCTCCTGTTTCTTTTTTTTAATGTCCTGTCGCTGGTCGAGCGTCGCTTGTAAACCGTTTAGGACAAATATCATTGCAAATGTTTTTACTGCACTGTTGGGACCATGTTTGTCAAACTGATCTGAACTCTTTTTTTTCTTGTCCTCTGCCTCGGGGCACAATAACGATCCACATTAAATTTATACAAATAAAAAATATGGCTATATAAATATATATACTTCTTATAGCGCTTTTGATTTAGATTTAATGCACAATTTATTAAAACCTAAATGCTTACTTAAGCATACTTATGTTACTTAATAATTTAGGGCATGTTTACTGATGATTCTTATAAGCTGGTATAACATAAACCATTAAAATAAGCTGACATTAAGAAAGCAGAAAGTACGTCAACATTTTCCAAATGAATCCTTTCAGTAGTAATTTTAATTTACATTTTTTACCCAGCAAAGAACTTGCATTAAATATAAACATAATCTGCATAATCCTGCACCTTTATTAACCCCATTTATTATGGTAACATTCAGCGGCAGATTCAACTCTCTGTGGGCATTACCATAATATATTGAATCCCTTTTTATTTTTCATTTTTTCATGTCGGCATATTGACTTTTGAGCAATTGGCTTTAGCTGAAAACCATTTATAATAACACAGTTATGACAAGGTGCTAATGGAACTGGGCTCACAGTGCAACCATATAAATGCGCTATGATTTATTAATAGCACAGTCCACACACATAGCCTACACACTAGACACACACATACACACACACACATGCCCCCATCTCAATGGGGGTCAATGCGAAGTAACCTAACGAATGGGGGCACTTCAAGTAATCTCCTTAAAATGCAATTTGTTTTGTTGCAATCAACGATTTTTGATGATGACGCTCGACAAGGACGACTGGCCAGGAGCAGGCTCCATCATCATCACGATGCTGTTGATGATGATGATGATGAAGTTTGATCGAATGCGAGCTGAGTAACAATTTGCAGTATAGCCAAATAAATTGGTTGTTATTTCTACCCTCTACCCAACAAAAAAAAAAAAACGTAAACGGAACGAAAATAAAATTTGTAGTGCGCTTTACGGTATTTTTTACGTGCGCACCACTTGACTCAAATTGGTTGGCTGCCACTCGTGATGCATGGCCATGCCAATGCGGTTTGAGCGCTGCGACAGCCCTGACAGACAGGCAGCCGGACAGACGGACGGATAGACGAAACGAATGACCAACGGCCAGTCCAATGAATGAATGAATCACAAGCTCTAGGCAAAATGGGGTGGGGGCAGGAGTCGCAGCAACAATGCAGAAACACACACACACACACACAAGCATCACTCACAAAAGCGCAGTGCTTGCAGTTTCGCGTACACTTAGAAAAACTATGTATTTGAACTAAAAATACAAAAAAAAGGCAGCTTGTAATATTTTTTAGACGGTAAATTTCTATTTAATCTAAAAGCTAGCATATGTATTTTTAATATATTTATTTCAACAAGGAAATTATTTCTCGATTTTCTAATAGTTTTTTTTTTGAGTGTACAAAGCGCGTAACGGTGCGGGTTGCGGCAGGGGTCATTTTGAGCGGATCGGTGCCTAGCTTGGCTTTGGCTTTGGCTTTGCTTTGCTGCATACTTTATGGCGTGCTGGGCGCACTGCGTGTTTGCCAGTAACAGATTTGTTTGACTCCCTGTTGTTTGCATTGCTGGCCACATACTCCCTGCCTCTCTCGGTTCCTACACTGCACGCCTGAATTTTATTTGCTCGCACGTATCCGAGCCGTGTTTCAATTTGCACACACACAAAAAATGGTAGAACAAAGTACGACGCACATGTCGATTGCTACTCCGTCGTTCTGTGTGATTGTGAGATTGATTTCTAGCTTGTCAGTGCTGACGCCCCCTTGTCCCTTGTCCCTTGTCCCTGTCCCTCGTCCCCCTGCAGCTCCCCGACTGTCTGTCTGTCTGTTTGTCCCTGCAATGTTGCGCTTGTTGCCAATTCACTTGCATATTTTTGCATATCTATCAAGGCACCATCAAGCGCGTTTATATGCATTTGTATACCCTGTACCCTTTTGAAATGGACTAAAAAGAGTATGGGTGTGACAGACAATAACATTGGGTACATAACTAAATTTTAATAAAATCTTTTCGCTCTAAATATTAAATATCGTTTGATGAATAAGCCTAGGATTATTTCAGGTGTAGATCTCTAGATCTGTATACAGAGTATCCACTTAGTCGAGCACTCTCAAATCTAACTCTTACTTTGTTGGAACAAACATATTGCCACCAGCTGACAAGCTGGCGAATGGGATTCGCATCCATTTGCCATTTGGTAATTGATTAAAGCTGATAACGCGCCCAATATTAGATTTTCGTCGAGTTATTAGTCAACGTTTGTTGTTGCTCAGGTATATCTAGATTCTATAGTATATCATGTACGCGGCTTATCAGCGACAAGCAAACGCACTTCCACACAACCATCAGACTCCCGACTCGCGATTTTCTCTCTCTGTCTTGTTATCAAACATTGCTTGATTATTACCCCTGCCCCGATTCCTTGTCGCTCTCCAGCTCCACTCTCGTAATCGGGGTCTCTGTTGTTGCAGCTATTTAAACAATTTACTGATTAGATTTTCAGCTTTCCCTCTCTCTCTCTCTCTCTCTCTCTCTCTTTGGCAGCTTCTCTCTCTCTCTCCCACTCATATCGATGGGTAAAAGTCGCCACAACATGCTGATTTTATATTAAAATACTTTTCAAATTGATGTTCTTTTTTTTTAGTTTTTAATTAAATGCATATTTGTTTTTTGTATACTAAATATTTACAGGCACTGTTGCATGGCGTGTTCAAGTTTCGATTTTCCCCTTGTTTTGCTTGCTTGTTTACCTGGGCACACCTTGTTGTGATGGGCATCAAGGAGCTGGCTGCAAATTCTGCATAGTGCTAGTCTTTATCTAGCATCCGTATATAAACAGATACTGGGCTATTAATAACATAACATGTATATACGTATACATGACGCCGTTGTCGTCATTAGCTAATCTCTAGTCTAACCAAACTCAGCTGACACATTGCCATGACATTGCACTCAAATATCGCCATGTATATGTATATGTATACTTATATTTATACCTATACTTTAAATTATGATCATAATTTTGTTTTACAGTCGTACCGTTGTTAACAAAAATCGCACTTACTCATCCACACAAACTGTGGAATAACTCAAGCTTAGTTCGGTTCGTATGGGAAGTGATCTAATCTGATACTTGCGACTAGGAAGTTTCCATTCGAATTTATCGTCAAAAATCATGACAAAAGTTTCGACATGTTAAGTATTAAAGTCTCTAAATACCTGCCAAACTCTAACAGCTTTGTCAAAACTAAATCGATTATCAATCCCGAGGTAATTTTTTGCATGGTTTGTCATGCTTGATAATTCTGCATTTAAAGTTGAGAAACTTCACATTTTCGGATTTCTAGTCAAAAATCATGACAACAATTTTGACACAAATTGTTACCTGCAACGTTCCCAAGCTTTCATCAACCGCTAAGCAAGTGGGAACAGAGTCTCGGAGTTACAAATATTAAAAAAGCTTTACAAATTAATGACTCATTAAGCCAATTATTGAAGTGCCTTGTATTAACTTTATATTGTATTAACATTATCCGGCTACAAGGCAAGCACATGTGTAGGTACACACCTGGCCTATTATCTATTAGCTGCCTTAAATGGGCACATTTTGCATTTGCCCGCAAATGATGCAGAAAATGCCAAACAAGCTGGCCGAGATGACGGGCGTCCATGCTCCCATTGGAGCAGCGTCTGTGGGAATACATGTCGGTCGTACTTATCTAATCATTCAAATGCCAAATAAGATGACTGATTACGTCGCCACATGCATATTAGTATCTGTGTGTATTTCTGTGTGCGTGTGCGTGTGTGTAGATATATGCTGATAAGCAAGACAAATGTGCTGTATGAAATCTATAAAGCTGTTTGCCTAATAACGACATGCACATGTCATAAAACATACACACAAAATGAGAAATGTTGCCAAGTCAGCTGGTGGACCGGACAATGGACAAGGGAGAGGGAGATGGAGAGGGCCAGCACTGCCAGTATTCCCAAGCCTCAATACCATCCTTGTTGCGTAGACGTGGCAATATTTTTGCTGGCTTAGTTGAATCCAAAGATTGACTGCCGTTTGCCGCTGCTTTGCTTGATTCAATTTATTTTATAACATTCTCTAATGCATATTTTTTGCGCGCGTGCCTGAAATGTTTTTCATTCTGTGCGACTCCCACAGCATAATGTTTGCTCTGCTGACATTTTTCTCTTTCTCTTTTTTTACCCGTTTTACCTCAACTTTTGCCTCTTGCGCTCCGATGCTGAAAAGTTTGTCCCAACTATTTATCTAGTGCTGTGCATTTTCGCCGATCCTGTGCAATTTTTTTGCTCTATGCCAACAATTTTCTATTTTTTTTTATTCCGTCAGCAAACTTGCGCTGACAAACATTTTGGTTACAGCTGCCTGGCCGGAATTCAGCTTGCAAACTGCACTTGGGAAAAAATGTGGACCACAATTTAGGAAATAGTTTTTTATGTCTAAAAACTTGAGTTGTCATTGTTAAATCAAAAGGTATATTTTGTATATATTTCTAAATTTAAGTAAGAAAGTTTCTGAAAATAAAAAATAAGGGGTCTACAAATCGAAAACTCTTTCTGAGCTGTGGCATATTTTTCTCGGAGTGTGGGCTTTGATATTTTTACCTTTTAGTTGAAGGCAAACGCAATTCCTCACTGGAAAGCTCGTACATATTAGCCGTCTCTTACGGATTGGATTGACTCATCAAAGGTCAAACGTTTGATTTTTAGTTTCCTTTACTTTTTGCCTTTGCGTTGTGTTTAGTTTCGTTTCGTTTCGCTTTCAATTTGCCACGGCGCCAATTGCCCATGGGCCGGGACAGCTGGAGGACAACTGCCTCCGTTATGCTTAGTCACATATGTGTGTGTTTGTTTGTGTATGTGCGCATCTGTATTTGTGTGTGTGCTCTTGCCATTATGTGGCCATTTCCAGAGCTGACATAAAGCCCGCTGGCCCGCTTTTGTCTAGCTCTTGCGGCGGTTTGCGGCAGTCGGCGGGGCGGAGGGGCTTTATGCCTTTTTAATATGGTCTTCCACCTCGACTACCTCGTCGTCGTCGTTGGCGTCATTGTCCAACATTGTCCGACTCTTTTGTTCGCCGCAGTGGCTGACCACATTTAGTCGTTGGGGTTGTTGTCATTGTCTAACTGGGGCTTGGGGATCACATTCTGTCCGCCGCATCGAGAGTTCATAAGGTTCTTCCGCCGTCCATTGTTCACTAATTTTGTCACGTTTGCAGCTTTTGTTGCCCGGCCATCTCTTACTTTTACTTACTTTCCCTTTCTCTATGTGTGTTTCTTTTGGGTTTTTTTTTTCATCTGCAATTTGTGCGCGTAATCCCTGGGTAGTTGCTCGTTTCGTTGCATTTGATTGATTATCCTGGAACCTCAATGTTGCTGCTGGACAGTGTCGTCGCTTTAGGCTGCGTCCTCGCACTAATCATAAGCAAATACCGGCCTAAAGCCACATCCTGCCCGAAAGTTTCAAAAGCCATGCGGGCCATTTTTTTTTGGAAAACAAAAGCCGGCCACCAGGTAGCGGCACGTGACTCGCACGCCTGCCCCACTAAGTGTGCTGCATATTTTAGCGACAACTTTTGGCCTGAAGAGCTCTGCCTTTTTCGTTGTTGTTGTTGTTGTTGTTGCATGCTCTTCTCTCACACTTGTGTCATGTGCTGCAAAATACTTTTAAGCGCATGTTTTGAATATTCCCGCAATATTTCGCTGCCTTGCAGGTCACACGGTGTATTTTATACCCCGCAGCCACTAAAAATCAGTGATGGGGCATTTTAAAGTTATGCAGCTGTGCAATGAATAAATATGAAATATAAGAGCGCGTTCAAAATTTGGGGTGATACATTTCATACTGTCCTTACATGCTAAAAACTGCATTGGAATTAATAAATCAATACTCATTTAGGCAACTATCTTCTGATTTCATCTGATTGGCTTATCTACAGGGTATTTCATTGTCAAATACACACCTCTTTATGCATTCTTATGGTTTTTGGGGAGGGGCTCGTAGCATTTCGAACAAGTTGACGCAGCTTATCTACATACTTCCCACTGTCAGTTCGGGTCTCCCGTCAGGTCTAGTATATATAAAATATATATACGCGTGCGAGTATCTGTGTGTTATGTATGTATATATGTGTATGCATGTGTGTGCAAGTGTTTTTGCACAGTTTTTCGCTGCCACTTTGCAATTTAAAAACATTTAACAATGGGTATTACAACTTGATGACAGTGTTTGCTTCAAATAAAATGTGGGAATCTGCATTTTAATATGAGTATTTTTTATTAAAATGTTAAAGTACAGTAGTCGCTCGTCAAAAAGAACTACTGTAAATTAGGAAAAATTCCCATTAAATGCTTATTACGCTCTCTTGAATTTAGTTACATTCTATCTTGCAACTTACGAATAGATTAGCAGAATTTGTAATAGGGTATTAAGGTTTGATTGCACCAAAAAAATGTTTCTTACTTTTTGTATGTTTTTTCGCTTTCGCTGTCGCGGTGCTTTACATCTTTTTAATGTTGAAAAGCTTTACTTACTTCCGCTGGCAGCGGCGGCAGGAAGCGGAAGTTTAACTTTTGTGAACATTTTAGTGATTCGTGCGCAGACACTCGCCTGCTGCTGCCTAGAAATGGGATTGGCCGAGATTCGGGTGGGGCGGGTCTAACATAGAATACTAAATAATCTAGCTGCTGTTTTACATGAACTTGTTAACGACATCCATGCATCGAGGACTGGCTCACAAATTACACATTTTTAATGCACTGCTGACAGTTTGGTCGATGCCGAGTGGTTGAGTGCCTACCGTATATGAAAAGGCCGTGCGCTTTAATAGATTTGAGGCAAAAAACATTTTGTAATCCTCACCTGATGCACTGCTGAGCTGCTTATAACTTTCGCAACGTGCAGGTTGGCAGGTTGGCAGTCGGGCAGCTCCTTTGGCACTCTGCCTGGTATACCCAATAGAATTGCCTCGCAGTCGGTGGCAAAAGTTACCGAAAGTCGAACCAAAGCGGGGCAAACAAGCACAACTTTCAAAAGTAGCAAACTGCCGGAGCTCGTTATTAATATTACTATTATTATTATTATTATTATTTTTTCAGGCTTATTTAAGGCGAGAGATTTTGTAGCACGCTTTTGGGCGCGCCACTCAACTTTTCAACTTTTGCTGCAACTTTTAAACAAAAGTAGTGTCCGATTCAGATTTCAACTGGCGCCCATTGCGTGCGGCACGTCCATTGCTTTTAACAGTTGCATGTTGCAAACAGTCACGCCCCCACCCATGGCAAACACACACACACACAAACACACACACTCCACATACACAGACACAGACACACATGGCGGAAATGCATTTTCAGTGGCCGTCAAGAAAGCAAGAGAAAGCAATTTCAGCTGAGTTTTATGAGCATTTGCTGTCCGCCTCGCGACTGTCCGTTCCATTCTCCAGCTAGCTGTTTCAATTTGTACACAGTTAAAGGCAACATCAGTTCTACCCTCCCTCCCAACCACTGCCCCTTCCCCCTTCCCCCGCACTGTTCAACTTTTATCCTCGCATCTCTGACATCATGACATTGCAACGCCGTAAAAGCGTTATGGCAAATTGTTTTAAGCTGTGCGAAAATGCCATCAAAATCAGTTGACTATGCAAAGCAGCCAGTGGGTGGATGGGGACGTTGGGGGAGGAGGCAGCGAGGGTGCTGTTGGCATTGCATTTTATGGCTTGTGCTTGTCAGCCATTATTGTGGCCATCTCCTAAGCGTTTCCTTCGCTCCGGCTCTGACTTGAACTCTGCTGGCTCCCGAGGGGTAAACGTCACCAGCCACTGGTCGTCAGTGGTCGCCAACTGGTCGCCCCACTGGTCAGTGAGGTTGGCTCCCCCCCCCCAAGCAACTGTAAGCAGTCCTTCAGACGGTGTCAGCATATGCTGCACATTGCATGGAATACAAAAAGGGGTCGCTTAGTGCTGGGGAACAATTTATTCAACAAGATGCCGCACACGAAAATGGAGACTGAATCGTTATAAATGACGTGCCGTTATCTAAAATGGAGTCATCATAAGCGATTGACAAACTATTTGTGGATGGAGCAACAGCCCCGGAAGAAATTCCTTGCAGCTGTCAGTAAGTTTATTTTTAAGCAATTTGACTATTTACTGATGTCCAGTAAAGATTGTGTCCGCTAATTTCTCAGAAATATTGGAGCGTTTATTGAACGTGTTTAAAATATACATTTCATGCCTTCAATTATTCAACAGCATATCTCAATAAGTGGGGATGCGGGATCAGAGTTCAGAGCAGAACAGTATTTATGAACAATGTAAACTATATTTACGAATCATAAAAAGTTATTGGTCGGCTCAAGATAATTGGCCAACTAAGTAATCTTTGCTAAAATTTTACTATTTTAACTATGCGTTTGCTAATCAAGTCGTACCCTTGAGTTGGAGACTTTTAAAATAGGTAACTATAATTATAAAAAGGTGCAATATAAATAAACCATCTAAGGTTACGCTAAACTGTGTGAATTAAGTAAAATGTGTAGTCGGATTACTCTCACATTTGCAACCTCAGCATTTACCTCTAAGCTGCTCTATTTTAAGATTTGTAATTTGCTTTTAATTTGCAGATGAGTCGACTCAAAGCATTGCTCAGTTCCATGGCCAGCGATAGCTGCTATCAACCTTGACATGACACAGTCTCTCCCGCTCTCTCAGTCATCAGTCGTAATCATTGTCAGTGTGGAGTGAAGTTCCCTAGCTTTCTATGCAGCACTTCAATTTAAATTGTACAAATTCTGCGTGGCAGCCACAAAAGGCGCCGTGGAAAGCCAACTCTGCATGTGGCAGCAACTGAAATACCCTTGAGGCGGGCCCTTTGCCTTCAGCTCAGCTCCGCTCCTCTCCGCTCAGCTCAGCTCAGCTCGGGGTACCTTTTCACACGATCCGCTCTTTGTTTGCGCTTTGTTTGTGGCACCAAAGCCCCCGCCCCTGCGGACGCCAGCGTTGGCTGCCGGCGTGTGAATCCGCGCGGCTGCTGACACTTTGTAATATACCCTGTATGCTGTGCATTGCAAGCGGGCATATTTGTTTGCATTCATTGATGAGGCTTAGTAGCTCAACGTAGGCATAATTAAACCATAAATAATTATTTTTCTTGTGTGGTTTTTAAATCACAATCTACATTACATAATGTAAAGTATTTTAATATAAATATTAGTTTTGAAGCACATAATTAGCACTGACAAATCAGAGGTATAAAAGAATTTACATTAAATGCTTGCTGCATTTGCTGATTACAGAGTATCTTATAGGCCATCTATTCTTATGCTTGTGAACTCTTTTTTTCCTTGGTTTTTGACGCTTCGCCGCCTGCCAAACGTCGCATGCATAATTTAATGCAAATAATGCACTTGTTTCGTTTCGTTTCGTCTCGTTTCATTTCACTTCACGTGTTGCCTTAAACATACGCGCTGTGTGGCCTGGCGGCGACGGGGAGGGTAGAGGGTTTGGGGGGTTTGGCACAGCGAGGGCGAATAAAGTGCACAACTCCATTTAGCATTAACTTGGCCGCCTTAGCTGCTGCTGCTACTGCTGCTGTCGCATTTATTTAGCATATTGCTCGGTTGTATTGCATTTCCGCTACCCCCTTCCGCTGTCACGCAAAGGAGACGACACGACGCGTTGGCATAAACTTAATTTCCTGTTTGGCTGGCGCCCGGCGCTCGACTGCTCCATTTTTAATTCCGGTGCTTTTGCTTTGGCTCTTTCTCTGGCGACGGCCTTTACAACTTGTAGCGCGTTTTGTCTTCGCTTTCTATTTAATTTCCCAGCCGAAAGCGCTCACGTACTTAGCGGTCTGGCATTTGCCATTTGCGGTTGCGCTCTTACACAACACGGCTGCCGCAATTTTCATCATCTGTTGAGTTGCCTTCTGTTTTTTGTTTTTTGTTTTTTGTTTCTTTTCTCTTTGCTACTTTTTCAATGGTGGAAATTATGCTGTCAACCGGCTCTCGGCGGGGGCGAAAGCTGATACTTTTCTCGTGAAAATTGTGTTGTAAATTTCCTGAGTGGCATCCATTCCGCAGCCACTTTTCCTCTTTGGCCGCTGATGAGTGTTTTGTTGTTGTTTACCTCAGTGTTTGAGTGTTTTATTTTTGAATAATTTATTGTCTTCATTTCTGTGCCATGCGGCGTATGCGCAATGTTAATCACATGCCGTCACTCATACGCCGCGTGCGGCGGTAGGCAATTAAAAGTGAGTCAAACGATTACTTGGCACTCGCAGTCGACTTAATTAAACCGCAATATTTGCATACTTTACATCTGGCGACAATTCCACACGCACACACACATATACACACCTACTGTGTGTGGTGCGCAAATGTGTTGCAAGTTTTATTGCTCAATTTCCCCCCAAAAAGTTTGCAACCTGGCAGGAGGTAGGAAATTGCGGAGTGGTGAAAGCCAAGTTAACATGCAACTTTAAGATACTTTCGCAAACTTGATCTGCCAAGGCCTCCGAACAGAACCCACGGCTCGCTGTAAGCCCGGATAAACCGAGACAATGTTCAAGCATTATCCATAGACGGAAAGCGGTGGGGGGAGCAGGGGGTTGCCACGTAGATGAGTTTGACGTGCCTGCGATTTTTATTAACGCACTTTGCGTCCCAGATTTTTGGGCCAATAATAAAGTAATTTGCTTGTGGCCCCACAAGGTGGCTCCTCCGTGTGGCAGGCAGCAGCGATAATAATTTATAAATTTAATATTGCTGCAGCGGGCTCTCTGCCTCTGTCCACCTTCTCTGCTGCTGCTGCTGCTGTGCTGCCACTGCAATGTCCACTGTGATTTACCGCTATGCCTGCAATGCTCCCCATGCCAGCAAGTGGGCGCCACGAAACGTGAGCCAAAAACTTGCCTGTTGTCGACCGCTAGCCGCAACAAGGACATTTCTATTTGCTCGCACATTCACATACATACCACGTCGACCTTTTTCGGACAGGGTCTTTTATATTATTTGTGTCATATATGAGTGCAAAAACGCAGATTGCTTTACTGATAACTAAAGCGTCAAAGTGGCGACATTGGCAAACCTGAAAGTTGAAAGTTGAAAGTTGACGAAGAAAAAAGTGAAATTTGTTCCATCCCTTTGAAATATTTGACAGCATTTAAGTTCATTACTGAACTCAAAAACAATATTGAGCAGTAACTTAATTATAATTAAATTTACATACAATATTTTCATCCTTTTAATTTGGTTTCCTGCGAAGGGTATATTATTTGTATAAAGGCGTGAAATAAACTTCTTTTTTGTGCGTCGTTGTGATTTATCAAGACTTTTGACTTAAAGATCAGGAAATTCAGTGAGTTGGTGCTTAAATACCATACATTATGAGGATATCTCCAGGTCGAGTATACTCCATTTCTTATGTGTCCTGTAGGGCTAAAGCTGTGGCTGTTGTCAGTGTTTTTGTTGCTTGCACTCTGAAGGCCACAATTACAAGGGTGTATAATGCCCTGCTATGTTTTAAGAATTTTAGGACCAAGCCGGTCCAGGAGCTTGGGTTGCTTCGCTTAATGGGACCAAGAAATGTTCGGTTTGCTTGTAAAAATGATTTCGTTATTTATTGTTTGTTTCTTTCGGTTTTTGTGCGAGGCTTTCGCAGCTGCTGGGCGCTTTTCAACCATATTTATTTATTGTCGACTTATTTATGAGACACGAGGCCATTGGCGGTGACCCGACGGGTTTTTGCTTACCGAAAGTCCTGGCATCCTGTGTGCGTGCTGTAGCTACTAATGAGAAAATTATTAAGAGGGGCCACTCTCGGAAGTCCCAGAAACTAATCGACACTGCCCACTTGAAATGCAAACCCCAAAAAAAATCGTTGTGGCAATAAATTGATTTTAAGCACACAACTGGCCAATTTCAATAGCCAATATCGCACCCTAGCAAATATCCTAAGCCAATTTGCCAACATGAAGTAAAGAGCGTCAACAGAGCCACTCGCCTAACCTCAAATGCTTTTGTAGTTGTTCATTTACCCTCCCAACTTCTTTATTTGATTTTAGCCAGCAAGAGAAATTTATAGTAGAAAATTAAATACCACACAAACTGGTAACTCCCACCCCTGTGCCCTTTTTGCTGTCTCTCCCCATGTCTGCTACAGTTTTAACACAGTTTTTATTTCCCTTTATTTTGTGTGCTCTGTGCACTCAGCATCCTGGAGCTGCAGCAGTCTGACTGTCATTTGCTGTTCCACTTGCAGTTTAATTTGTGCATCGATATATTTTCTTAGTTGTCAGGATATGCAGGAAAGACACACATACATATGTAGTATATATATATGTGTATACTATATACATTTATATACGCCTGAACATTGTAATTGCTGTGGCTGCAATAAATTCCATTTCTTGCCTTGCGTTTGTCAGCCTGAAATATAGTTAAACTTTGTTCCTGGCATGCAAACCTAAAACACTGCTGCCTTCGGTGCTGGCCTTCATGGCGTATACATGATGTAGTAGTAGCTTTATGGTAATGCGTTTCGACACAGCAGCTTAATAAGTTGCCATTGGGATAATTAACAAGCCAGACGAAACTTTCACTTCAGTTCATAATTTACGCTGTCTGTAACTATCAATCAGCTGGCCAAGGGAGCAGTCTATTGCTTCTGTCAATAGCAAAAATCACCCTCTCCTCTGCCCAACTCTCGTCTTTTGTACGCTATGCCAACAATGAAACTTTTGAATCAATTCAAGTTGTCCAAAGTTAAATCCGCGCTCTGCAACGCCCGAGCTTTGCACTCAATTAAGTGTGTTGCGAGACGCGGGGGATGGGGAGACGTGCAGTGCGTGTTGCAAGGAAGCAGCAGCTAGGAAAAACAATTTTGTTGCTGCTGTGGAAAAAAGTGAAGCGAGCAAATCCACTTCAACGGCAAGTTAGTGCCAACAATTGCAGCCAGCTGCCACGTCAGAAGTTGCCATTTTCTTGGCACTGTCCGCCCCCCACCTACCTACCCCCGCCCCACTACCTACGTGAGCTGGCAAAGTTTTTGGACCCTTGCCGGCACTCGTTTCTAGTTGCTCTTCGACTTCCGCCTGATTGACTTGCATTGAGTTGACTTAGCACAGCTTCCTTCACTGTACTGCTTGTACTGCTTGAAGGATGCATCGCTTCCTGGCTGGCAAACGACACTTGGCACTGGTTGCGTAAACTAATTTTCCATGTCGTCACTCGATTGTTTTAAAAGCCAAGTTTGCTCTGTTGATAACAAACACACACATATGCTTTCAATCACACACAGTTTGCTCATAAAATATTTAAGCTTTTCTATTGGCTCTCTCAACTTTGCCCGTTGCCAGACACTTTCCGCTCCATTGTTGCCGTTTAATGCAGTTTTGTTGTTAAGTCTCAAGCCTCCTACTAGTATTGACCTGACCCCTATCCTGTATACTTGTAAACGATTTGATATTACCATTAGTAGCAGCCCTTTGCACAGTGGATCAGACTTCAAACTGACCCTATCTTCAAATCCGAGGTTATTTTGTACATAGTTTGTCATCCATGATAATTCAAAGTTGAGAAACTTTAAATTTTCAGATTTCATGTCAAAAGTCATGACAAGATGCTGACATGTGAAGTTCCAAGGTCCCTGCTTCCCAGACTTCAAAGTGCCATAACTTTGTCAAAACTGACCCGATCTCCACCTCCGAGGTCATTTTGATCATGGTTTGCCATCCTTAACAACTCTACATTCAAAGTTGAGCAACTTCCGATTTTCGGATTTCATGTCAAAAGTCATGACAAGATGTTGGCATGTGAAGTTCCCAAGCCCCTGCTTCCCAGACTTCAAAGTGCCATAACTTTGTCAAAACTGACCCGATCTCCACCTCCGAGGTCATTATGATCATGGTTGGTCATCCTTAACAACTCTACATTCAAAGTTCAGAAACTTCAGATTTTCGGATTTCATGTCAAAAGTCATGACAAGATGTTGGCATGTGAAGCTCCCAAGTCCCTGCTTCCCAGACTTCAAAGTGTCATAACTTTGTCAAAACTGAGCCGATCTCCACTTCCGAGGTCATTTTGATCATGGTTTGTCATCCTTAACAACTCTACATTCAACGTTGAGCAACTTCCGATTTTCGGATTTCATGTCAAAAGTCATGACAAGATGTTGGCACATGAAGTTCCCAAGCCCCTGCTTCCCAGACTTCAAAGTGTCATAACTTTGTCAAAACTGAGCCGATCTCCACTTCCGAGGTCATTTTGATCATGGTTTGTCATCCTTAACAACTCTACATTCAACGTTGAGCAACTTTAGATTTTCGGATTTCATGTCAAAAGTCATGACAAGATGTTGGCATGTGAAGTTCCAAAGTCCCTGCTTCCCAGACTTCAAAGTGCCATAACTTTGTCAAAACTGACCCGATCTCCACCTCCGAGGTCATTTTGATCATGGTTGGTCATCCTTAACAACTCTACATTCAAAGTTGAGAAACTTCAGATTTTCGGATTTCATGTCAAAAGTCATGACAAGATGTTGGCATGTGAAGTTCCAAAGTCCCCGCTTCCCAGACTTCAAAGTGCCATAACTTTGTTAAAACTGAGCCGATCTCCACTTCCGAGGTCATTTTGATCATGGTTTGTCATCCTTAACAACTCTACATTCAACGTTGAGCAACTTTAAATTTTCGGATTTCATGTCAAAAGTCATGACAAGATGTTGGCATGTGAAGTTCCAAAGTCCCTGCTTCCCAGACTTCAAAGTGCCATAACTTTGTCAAAACTGACCCGATCTCCACCTCCGAGGTCATTTTGATCATGGTTTGCCATCCTTAACAACTCTACATTCAAAGTTGAGAAACTTCCGATTTTCGGATTTCATGTCAAAAGTCATGACTAGATGTTGGCATGTGAAGCTCCCAAGTCCCTGCTTCCCAGACTTCAAAGTGTCATAACTTTGTCAAAACTGAGCCGATCTCCACTTCCAAGGTCATTTTGATCATGGTTTGTCATCCTTAACAACTCTACATTCAACGTTGAGCAACTTCCGATTTTCGGATTTCATGTCAAAAGTCATGACAAGATGTTGGCATGTGAAGTTCCCAAGCCCCTGCTTCCCAGACTTCAAAGTGCCATAACTTTGTCAAAACTGACCCGATCTCCACCTCCGAGGTCATTATGATCATGGTTGGTCATCCTTAACAACTCTACATTCAAAGTTGGGAAGCTTTTGATTTTCGGATTTTATGTCAAAAGTCATGACAAGATGTTGGCATGTGAAGTTCCCAAGTCCCTGCTTCCCAGACTTCAAAGTGCCATAACTTTGTCAAAACTGACCCGATCTCCACCTCCAAGGTCATTTTGACCATGGTTTGCCATCCTTAACAACTCTACATTCAAAGTTGAGAAACTTCCGATTTTCGGATTTCATGTCAAAAGTCATGACAAGATGTTGGCATGTGAGGTTCCCAAGTCCCTAAAAATTACCTTTGCAGACCTCAAAACGGATTAGTTTTTACAATGTTATGGGAAGTTCAGTTTTGATATACTGTTGACTTTTCTACTTAACAAGCCCAATTAAGTAGGAATTAATTCTCCTCAAGCAAAACATTTCTACGTTTGGAAATAATCAAATAAATAGCGGACAATATCGAATTTACACACAAGCATATTAAATCTAGCCCAATGTGAGCTGTCTGTTCCTTGCACCAATACAATGACACATTGTTGTGTGCGTGTATTAGCATTTGCTTATCTCTGTGTGTGTGTTTGTGTGGATGCCATAGGCGTTTCCGCAATGTATTTTGACTTGGGGAGCATCTGTAAAATGATGGATAATGGCATTTAATGTAAGTCGAAACTGAACTCGAAACTCAATTCCCAATTCCAGCCGCATTTTGAGACGTCTGTTCGTGAGCTGTCTCTCAAAATTGTTACATCAATTAATTTACAAGTCATTGTCAGTTGTCGTGTGCATTAGAAATGATTTGTGTGTGCGTGAGTGAGTGAGTGTATCTTCATTAGCTGTCACAGGCCCTGGAGGCGTGTCAGTGTGTGTGTGTGTGTGTGTGAGTGCGCGTGCTTATGGGTCAAATGGTGCGACCTCATTTGTGGCTCCCCCTCAGCAGCATATTGATTTCGTGTGTAGGTTTGTTTTAGGGTGGTGGGGGGTAGGTGGGGCAAAGACTACTTTCGACTACTTGTACTTGCAGCGGCTTGATTTCATTGCAACTGGCGAGTGACTTGCCACGCCCACCACATATACAGTTGTGGTGCTGGGTTTTAAATATTCATGGGGCAAAGTTAAAGTGGGCCGCACATTTACAGCAGCCAGCAGCTATAAGAGCCAGAGCAGGAGCCAGAGCCAGAGGGAGAGGGAGAGAGAAAAAGTCACTTGCAACGCTTTTATCAATTATCAATTAACCTAAATTTTAGCATCTACGTTTTTGGCACCGACAGCAGCAGTAGCAGCGGCGGCAGCGACAGCGACAGCGACGTTGCCAGCGTTGTGTGCCAGTTGAAGCAGAAATGTCGAAAGACAAAGTATCGTTCAAATGAGAGCTGACAGCTTTGGCTGCCGCCAGGATATCCACCTGGCAGCGTCATTAGTGTGAAAGGATGCTTAATTTTTAATTCGAGGTTTTAGTTTTAAATTCGGTTTACTTAAACGGGCTGCAAGGACTCTCTGTCTTCTGAAACCTTAAGTTCTGTCCAGCTGCACACTTGTCCTTTGCCAAAATACCAAAAAAAAACACAGTTTGTTTGTTGTTGTCGACCCTTGACAATAATCATTTTCATTACGTCGAAATGTCAACAGTGTCAGCAAGCTGCAACACAAGGCTGTGTGTCCTGTCAGTGGGACTGACAGACTGACTGGCTGACTGCCTGCTGCCGCTGCAGGATGTGTAGTTTCAATTTGATGATGCTGCACATCGCCACCCACACTTGGCAGCCAAATTCTAAAACAAACAAATGGCAGCGAGCGTTTTCAAGGCGACAGCCCAGCAGCCACTCGACTCCCACTGGGATAACATTTTGCAGCTACTTTTATGTTGCTCGCGAGAGGGGGGGGGGGGGTGGCAAGGAGCGCGTCTTTAAGACGTGCACTTGCTCAAGTGGAAATGAATTGAACTCAGGCAGCGTCGCCAGAATCCAATCTCATTCTCTTGTCAACTTAACCCCGGCTGAGACGTCAACGACGCGACGCGACGCTGCGCCAATTGTTGTCTGTATTTGTGTATTTGTGCATTTGAGCTGATTCTCATAGTTGCTGCTAGCTGCTGGCTTCGCTTTGTCATCAGCAGCAGCGGCGGCAACAGCAGCCATTTGGCGTCGAGGCTGCACAGTGGGTTAAAATTGATAGTAAGATAAGCAAGCAATCATTTGTTCTCTTTACCATTTAATGTATCTTTATCTTTCCAGGTAAAGTACAAAGTTGAGGTTTAAGATTACTTATTATATCAGGCTCTTCAATATCAAACTATAAATGTAAACGAAATATATTCGAAGATTCATAGTTTTATTAAATATTATTTCAAATTTCTTGCCACTGTGTTGTGGATATTGTTTGTGCATAGGTCCGTTGGGCTGCTGCTGCTGATGCTGCTGGTGCTGCTCGATTTTTACTTTAAACAATGGCTTGAGCATTTCTGATTGTCAAATGTTTGCAGAGATAACATTTACTATAGTGGATTTGCAGTGAAGCGAGCGCAGGAGATGGCATTCTAACGATGGCGACGGCGTAGCAAGTGCCGTTAGCACTGCTCAACCACGCCCGACCCGCCCCCGTGTCTGCGTCTTTAGATGCAACCCAATTGCCATCACAACTGTCGTCTTCAGGCGTCTGGCTGCTCAGCAGGAAGCATCAATTTGTAATGATCCTATAAGTGCTTGTATTGTCCTTTTAGATGGCTTCCCCTCTGCGGCTTATAAGAAAATGTTTTTTTAATTGTTGCTAACAGTCAGTATAATGGCAATTAGCTAGCTTGTTGCTGTATAAATTACTTATGTAAGTTAACGATACTTATACAATACTAGCTAGCAATTAACATAAAATTAAAAAATGCTTGCTGTGGAAGCAAAGTTTTCATTAAATTGCAAGCTTTTTTCATTTATTATCACTACTCCTACATACATGTATTATATAAGGCTTTAAGTGTGAGGCTAATTGCCAATTAAATGGTCGTTTCTCAAAAAAGTTTTAATTAAGCTGCAAGCTCTTTTATGTATGCTATACTTTTTTCAACGCACGGATTCCTGCAATCGCATTTTCTGGTCTTCATTACAGGTAATTTCTACTAACATCCATTAAGTCCACACAAATTAGTCAATGTACTTTATTGTCCCACTTTCCGTTCTCGTTTGTATTTTCTGTGCATTTTACGCTAATTGAAATTGCAATCGAATTACATGACTGGCCAACCCACCCATTCTTTCCCCACCGCCCCTTTCGTATGAAAGCCAATGAAAATATAATCACATTTATGCAGTTTTTATGCCTGCAGTGTAAATATTTTGGTTGTAAACACGCGGCAGGCGGAGCGGGGCACATGTCCGTTGACGCCAGCCAACGACCAGCACCAGCAGCAGCAGCAGCTGAAGCTTTCATAACTAACGCGGCGCGCATACAAGGACGCAAGGACATTTTGAGAGCAGAACTCGGCTCTGCTGCGGCGGCCATTGCGCATTCAGTGTATTGCAGCCATCCAGCCAGCCAGTCAGTCAGTTAGTCTGTCGAGTTTTCGATTCCATTTCGAGTTCATTGAATTTGCGCTGATTTCTTCTCTTTTGGTTGCTTTCATGAATATGAAAATAGCATAAAAAAAAATTGTAGCATAAAATTTATGTTGCTATATACCCAAGAGCCCAAATCACAATTACGTTTGTGTGTATGGGTGTGTGTGTGTTTGTGTGCTTACAGGATGTGCATAATAAACTTAAATTTGATTTAATTGCATTTGCAGTAGCCTTTGCTGGTTTGGCTGCTGTCCCACGCGTCGTATACGTAATTTAATAGTTTTTCAATTGCTGCGTAATTGGTTTTAGTTAATATTGACAGGCGCACTGTGCTATTGCTGTCCAGGCTGTTGCATTATTAATGGCCACGAAATGCGGAGTTTCCGGTTATGGCCAGTGAATTAATAGCCAACAATTCAACGGAAATACGCGCAAAGTTCTGTTGACAATTTTTACTTTGATAAATGATGGCGCCACATGCGTGTGAGTTTTAGTATCTATATGTATGTGTGTGTGTGTGTGCGTAAATGTCACGTTCTGACTATTAATTATGTGATTTTTCCTTGTCTCTATTTGCAGTTCAACGAGCAACGAGCGCCAAAAACTACAAAAGGTAAATATACCCCCGTCACTCATGACTCGCACATTTTATGGCTGGAGCGTGTTGAGTTTGACAAGCTCAACATATCGGGGGCAAAACGAAAATCTATGCCACAGCATGTCTGATTAGCCAAGCCATAAAGTTGCCTCAGATCTGACCAGACCATAAGCCACTAGAACTTTTAACGAAAACTGACAACCGCAATGACCAGAAGTGTCATAAATCCATAACCGGAGCGTCAACAACATCAACAAACATTTTGTTTGACCTACGACATGTGATGTGTGGAGCAGCGACGCGTCGCCACGCTTTGGCGGCCAATAACCCGCAATAACCGCCGACCCGACCCGAACTAAACTGCGCCAGACCGAAAGACAAACAGCCAGACAGACGCTCTCATGTCAACCGCAGGCCATCGGATCGGAACAGAGTGGTACAGCGACATAAGAGCGAATGAATGGATATGAAAGATTGACTGTCCCAGTACTCTGACAACCACTCAACTCAACTCCACTCCACTCAGCTCAACTCATCCACCCACTCGCGATGTCGCCTCGCTTCTGTCAGATAAAATGAAGTATTTTGCTAGTGTATGTGTGTCTGTGTTTGTGTGTGTGCGAGAGACATGCGGAAAAACCAAATTTCTTTTCAAACAGCAGCTGCAGTGGCAGCTGTAATAACAACAACAACAGCAACAACAACAATATTGTTTGTGTCTGTGTTGGATATTTATCGATAACTCGTCGTCGCGGTTGTCGCGGGTGCAAAAAACAATGGCGCTTAAATTCATGAGCCATCAGTAATAATCATATATTATATGTATACATTTTAATACCCTTACTGATGGTATTTGTATTTTCTGTGGAAATGTGAACGTTTTGATTTAAACATCTTTGACCCAGAAAGTATATAGATTTTTGATAAATACAACTATTTAAAACTATCAAGATAATATTTAAAAATCTGCTTCTAATATTTCGGCAAATACTTTTAGATTTTGAACTACAATATGATAAAGCAACAATTGTTCAAAAATATATTTGTAATATAAAAGATCAGAATATTATATTGTATAACTCTCATAGAATTGCAAGGGTATCTTATCTTCGGCAACTCGTAGCTACTTATTCCTTCAAGCTTTATTCACATTTGTAATACATACATATGTACATAGTTCCACATAAGATCGCTATGAATTTAAGCGTTTTTTGCCGCCGCATAACAACGGCATTGACAGTTAAATGAATGACTTTGGTCGGGATAGGGCGGCGGTGTGGAGTCGGAAATAGTCATCCTGTGTTTCCTGATCTGCTGACTTGGGCTCAGCATATTTGTGTTTATTTTTTGGAAAATTTATGTAAATCCCTTAAAGTAGTGCCGTCATCGGCAAAGTTGATGCCGCAGTCTTTGACTAGTTTTTGTTTGCGTCGTTGTTTTTAATATAATAAATATAATAAGATTCCGGGGATTCACCCACACCCAAAAGCAGACAATAGTTTTGTTGTTGCTGGTGCTGTTGACATGAAAACCGTTGGGGCTCTAAGGGCAGTTTTGTGCTGTTTTTATGCTGCTGCTGGCGGCGGTCCTTGCTGGAGCTTTGTGGTAGTTTTGCTGAATAGCTTCATATTTATGCAAAGTTATGCGGCTTAACAGATAAGTTGAAAGTTTGCTCTGACAACGGTGCAGACAGACAGAGACATGAACTAAAGCAGCAACAGCAGACGGTATATCAGAGGAAGGAAACCGTTATCGATACATATGTAGATATGCTATATATGATGGTTGGACTGGAGCTAAACTTGATTTGCATTGAAAAATTATGGTGTCCAGCAGCAGCAGCAGCAGCAGCAGCAGCTGAAATTGCTTTAGGAAATTCCATTTTCCAGCTATTTGTAACGAGATACAGCAAAGTAAATTTAATGGGTTACTTCTGCCTTTGAGCGTATAGTCAAGTGCCTAACTTTAATGCCCTGTGACAAACTATAGAGTATGTAGGCCAAACTTTCATAGTGCGCAACATACACTGCGTATACGCAACGTAATTTAGTGCAACATTCGCAGCGGGTGGTAAAAAGAAAGGCAACAAAGTGCGACCTCAACAGCTAACATCTCCGGCTGCCACTTTAGTTAATTCCAAATTATATTAAAAACTTTTCACTATGCTCCCCCTTTGGCGCTCTCATTTTCATTATCTGGCCAACAAAGGCATAAAATGAAAAATAGCTGCGTACGAGCACTAGTTATATGTAGTTACTGCAACTGCAACAAGAAATTGCCTCGTCCAGAGGGTACATATTTGCATTGTGCGCCTGCCTGCCAGCCTGCCTGCCGCTTGTTGCTGCCACTCTCTGCTGCCTCGGCTGCCTCTGCTGCAAACTAGCTATTGCCCTTTGTGCTGCTGCTGGCGGCTTGTAGTTTGGCTGGCGCAGCTATCTTTGGCATTAGTTGCTCTGAACTTCATTTGCCACGAAGCCCAGCGCTGCGCAACTTGGCCAAGGCTCAAAGTCCTGTTGCGGCCTGCTACAGGCAACAAAAAAAATTAGACATGAGTGCTCTGGTCGAGAGTGCGCGACTAAAAGATACCCTAAAACTAACATGGCAAAGCATTGTCAAACTCGACTTTAAAGGCTGATTAAAAATATAAAGATATTCCTTTTGCAGTCGGAAATATCTCCAGCTATCTGTTACATACATGAACACTACTTCATGATACCCACTTGATATGGGTGCAGGGTATAACAACTGCAACGTGACACTTGGACGCTTATTTAACGTGGAGCAGCAGCAGCAAACCATCTGGCTGAGTGGGTAAATAAACAAAAGGAGTGACAGCAGCAGAGGACTAGCCACAGGCTGAAAAGCTAGCCATTGGGGTAGCAGGTAGCCACCCAACATTGATTTGCCCCATCTCCACTCCCCGCACTGAGACACTTGAGCTCCCCGTCTTCCCTTGACTGACCTCCTAAATTCGTTTAATGTTTAGTTAGGTCGCATTGCATCGCGTCGAGTTTTTGGGTGCAGCTCGCCTCCAGCTGCCTCCCGCTTCTGCCCCTGCCCCTGCCCCTGTTACTGAAGTGTACTAAATTATCATATTTTTTTCATGCTGCCTACGCGGACCGGCGCACATTTCTTTTAATGAGTTTCAGCCCCGTCCGTTCGCTGTGAAGTGCGCTCCAAATATAATTATGCGACTTTGTTGTCGAGCGCCTTCTTTAAAGTTTATATCAATATTGGACATTTTTTGTAATAAAGTCGACATTCCATAACCCCTTCCAACAAAACCCAACAAAGTTGCGGCTATTGCCTCAGAAATATTTTAGCGGCATGTTTCATAATTATTGATTAAATTGTTGAGGGAAAGGAATTTTGTATAAATTAGTGATGATATTAAAATGATTAAGAGCAGACCTAGCGATTAATTCTGCTACAATCTGGTTTCATAAATTAGTGAAATAAAAATGTCTGCTTTATTCAAAGGATAAATCTTGTCTGTAAAAAGTCCTTATAGTTTATAAAAAGAGTTATGGATGTTCATAGTCAAGGGAGTAGTTTTTAATGCATTTTGATAACAAATTTATATATTTCATGCATTTGAGCTTATCTATGTAAATAAGGCAGCGCAAAAGTAATAAATAAATACCTTAGAAATATTTTTCATTTGCTAAAATTACAAACCCAAAACAAAACTTATTTAATTGCATTTTTGTACGCTAAATGCAATTAAATACTTTCAACTATTAAAATTGCAAAATGCAAAAAGTCGTGTTTTTGCGGAATGCATTAAATTTGAACAGTCTGCCCAAAAATATGCAGCAGCCTTAAATGAGAGTAAGAGTGCAAAGCGCTGCCAGCGTCGCTGCTGGCGTCGCTGTCACTGCAATGGCCGCCATATCGTGACCTAATAAAAAAATTATGCCAAACGAAAGCGAAAAACCGAACTGTAAACGGTAAATGGCTAAAGGAAGCACAGGGGCGGGGGAGGACACTGTTAATTTTACAACTGGCAGCGGTTAGCGGAAATGTGAGTGGAAGCGTGGGAGGGTAGGTAAAAGGGGTGCAATTGCACACTCAGCACTCATGAGATATTAAGCTGAAAACTTTGCCACAAACTCGAGTTAAATTGTGCAAAATAATGCGGTCAATTTATAACGAATGAGGGGCCTGAAACGGGATGGGGTACGGGGTCTAGGCCGGTGCATATTAAATATGCTCACAATGACCGCAATGCACACATATATATTCTATAGTCGTATGCATATGAGTGCACAAGTATATGTCGAAGGATGTGCCAGCGCCATTATTCCAGCACTTGCCGCTCGCCGATAGCCAGTAGCCAGTAGCCAGTGTCGGGCAGCTTAAACAAAAGGAAGTGGCCCGGCTGCTACTTTGTCAGTTTTGCCCCATGTTGCCATGTTGCTGCAAGGAGCGAGGCTAGTGGGGTGCATAGCATAGACCATCCTGGCCGGGTGACTGCGGATGTGCGGGCGTCCGTCCGTCCGCCTGTCTGCTGGTGTCATTTGGCTGTCTCTCTCTGGTCGCACGCAAGTTTGCCAAAGTATGGCAATGCCCCCGCCCAATTTATAAGGTTAATATTATAATGGATGCCTGTGAACGGGCATCGCTCTCATTCGGCTCTACGTGCCTCGGTTGGCTAGCAGGCTAGCAGGACGGACGAGGCAGCTATTTGAAAGTGCAAGTGGCATTCTTGCCATTGGCAAATGACCCAATTTATGAGCCGCATTCCGGTCGCCGAGGACACGACATGGACATGACTTCATTTTTCGTGGATAGCTGACATTCGGCCTTCGCTTTTTAATGAGCCGATATTGACATTGTTCAAAAAGGAAGGTGGATAAGTGGCAGCTTATCGGATTTCATTGCAATCGGCGTGAAGCGGAAAATGTTTCATTATCAGATATGAGTTTCACTTTTATTTGCTCACGTAATTACAGTAAATCATGTGGAAGGATTTTCACAAATAATAATAATAAACAAAAATGTTCATTACATTTATTATTCAAGATTTAAAACATTGGACTATTTTGATTTATTACTTTCAAGTCATACTTTAAGCATCAATTTTAATTCAATTTGTATAGCATACTTACTGGCGCAAACCTCTTCTACTTTTATTTGCCAACAGCTGTTGTAATCTGCTCAAATAAAACTCGGCCCTTTTTATCTTGATCTTATTCATTTCTTTTGCCCTCGCAGCCCGAAAGTTTAACTAGTCCCAAACACGTTATGTAGCTCAAATTAATTTCGCATGAAATTGCAATTAATTGGTTTAAGAAGTTTACCAAGTTTATTTTAAAGTTTTCTGCAGCCGGCTGCCTGTTAGTCCAAAGTACGCAAAGAGTTTAAGCACTTGGATAAACAAAAACTCGCATTCGAGAGGGCAGGGTCTAGTACGGGTCAGGGGGAGGGGTCTAGAGAGGGTAACAAGAGCAGAAGCAGCTGGAAACTGCAGCAGCGGCCGACGGCAACCAAACAGATAAACGGCACTGAAATCTTGCGAAAGCAAAAACATCAACAACCAGCCAGGAACAAAAACTAAAGAGTTAGCGAGAGAGAGAGAGAGAGAGAGAGATAGGGATGGAGGTAGAGATAGAGTAGACGGGGCTAAAAACAATGGCGCAGGCAGCGGCAATAAAAATGGCGCACAAGTTCAACCACGTGGCACGTGTGAGTCCGAGGGCCAGAAAATGTTTATTTGGGTCTCGTTTTCGTATGTGAGCGAAAGTTTCGTATGCCTATGTGTGTGTGTGTGTGTGCTGTAGGCCATGCTGCACAACTAAAAGCAAGAACAGCAACAGCAAAAACAACAACAACAACTGCAGCGAACAAAACAGCAACTCGAGGGAGGACTGTCACAGTAACCTAGATAGATGCACAAATTTCCAACCGAAAATGTGCCACTTTCGCTTTGACCCAGAGCGGTGGCAAAACGAAGGGCAGTGTAACCGCCGGCTGCACTGCGCTGCACATTTGAGGGTCAATGTGTCGGACGGACGGCCGGCGGAGGAGCAGCCGCCTGAAAGCCATATAAGAAATCATGCTTGAAATATTATACTCGTACATTGCGGTTAAAGTGCGCAGCTCGAGGAGCTTGGCCAGCAAACTAAATTGCAGCCATGCGTCAGACACACACACATACAGTATTGTCCTTTTCCTCTATATGTATGTATGGGTGTGTGTGTGTGTTTGTGTAATACATGCAACGTTGTCATGTCTGCTGACTGCCTGCCTGCCTGGCCTGCCTGCCTCTAACAAATGGTTTGATTTTCAGCTTAAGCCAAGCCGGCGTACCATTCTGTGGCCACCCAAACCGGAGACCCAAGTTAAACATGCCACCTTTGGGAAATTTTTTAAATGGCACCAATTTATTTAGACGTATATGCATAGGCATATTAGCATGTAACGAGTCTGTGTGTGTGTGTGTGTGTGTGTGTGTGTAGGGATTGCAGCATCGCCTCAAAAGCCAAATATTTAATTTCGGCCGCCGTCGCGTTTTGTTGACATTCGACATTCGGTGCCCAAAATGGCTTGTCAAAGGCGCGTGTTTACGCATAAATAACTTTCGCTTTTTCCTTTGAACCTCGAGTTCGGTATTTGTATTTTGCCTACCAAACCGAACCTGTATACAGAAAGGATATTAGCAAGGCGCTTTAGCCACGCGACGCTTGCTTTAATGTGAATACAAATGTTATTCGTTCGATATTTTTAACTATTTTTATGTATGTAACAATGTGGCAACAAATGTTGGACCAATTTGCTTTTAAGCACCACCAGATTTTATCTTTATATATTTTAATGTTAATTATATAATTTTATATTCAAATTTTTATATTTAAATATCTTTTATACATATATCTTTAATTTCATATAATTTTAAATTTACATTTTCTTTGTCTGACCGTTTCTAGTTGACATTAACTTAATAAATAAAATAAATGTCACAAGCATTTAATAAGTATAACTATACTCATAGCATCTGTATAGTTCGCAGGTTAGTTCGTTATTAAAGCCAAGGAATTCGAAATTAATTATGCAAAGTGTGACCTAATCCAACAGCAAGAATGGTCTGTCATACTAAAGGACTCTTGGGTGGGTGCAAAAGCCTCGCTGGCTTAACCTTTTTTGATGGCCTTATAAATGTGCTAAAAATACACAATTTGCGTCGCTGTTTGCTCCCATTGTTGGTCCTGTTGCTTTTGGTATTGTATTTTTTCATTTGCGTGTATTTTGTACATTTAGCCAGAGCCTTGCGACACTTGACGTGTAAATATATTATGTAATTTATTCCCAAGGGAAGAGTCTTCTGATTTGGGTTGGCAATTAGCGAAGGCTTCGACTTTTTGTCCCTTTCCGAAGCATCCTTTTTTGGGGCGTGTGCCTTCTACTGATGAAGCACACTGTTGGACCAGAGGTTTATTAATATGTATTCAATGATTATGGCAGGGCCTAAGCGAAATCTGCCGAAAATCCTGTTGATTTACTGGCTTAGGCTGAGTTTTGGCTAAGCTCCGGGATATAAACAACAGCCACGAACAAGAGTGCTAAGAAAGGGCTCTTGCCTATGACAGGGGTCGGAAATTTGAAATTTGTATTTAGCTATAAATAAGTATTCAGCTGTCTAGATCTTAAAGGCTGTTAGCCTAAAAGCACTATAGAATCGTAATTACACAATCATTTGATATGCATGATTCTAGTCCGCCTTGTTTGACCACAAGGTAGTCGTTAGCCAAGGTGAGCACTAAAGGTCAACCCACTTAGCTCACCTTCAGCAAATTGTTGGTCAGCTGCCACTCAAAGCAGTCAGTATGTAACCTTTAACCGACTTTGACAGCCGGAACCAAAATGTCACATGGAACTCCATGAAAGTGGCTCAAGCACTTTTGACCCGTACAGCTGTCCATGCTACTCCCACTCATTCTTATATAAAGGTTTTCAGCCACTTTGCACAAATTGCAGCTCTTTAGCTTTTTTCCCACCCGCATCAGTTTTTTCTTTTGGCCAGCCCGCTTTTTGGCCGCGCCAGCACACTCAAATGAGTCAACAGTTTGTGGCCACCACTATTTGCCGTGTGCCTGGCGGCCAAACGTTTGAGTAACTCTCTTCTTTTTTTTCCCATTTTTGTCAACCGTATGGGGGGTGGGTTGGATTTGGTTAGTCGCCTGCCCGATTGGCTTCCAGTGCGACGCGATGCGATGCGGACGCGACTGTTTGGCTAGACTCCAATGGCAACAAATGTGTCTAACTGTGTCTGTGTTTGCAAATACGGAGGACGACGCACAACAATCCATTTATTCAGCATGCAGCAGCAAGTCGAGCTGAATTTATTGTGTTTGTTGTACGGAATTAAATAAAAATTGAATTATGTTTATATCCGCCAGTTGATATTATTGTTGGCACCATAATAACGCGCATTGTCTGCGATCTCTCTCTCTATCTCTGTCACTCTCTCTGTCTTTCTGTCTGTCTCGCTCGTGTCCCGATGACTCCGTGTCGTTGTGGTTCTGTCTGTGACTGCCATTTGCCGGTGCCCTGCCTCCCTCCGCACTTGGAGTGTTTTTCATTTTGCATAATAAATTGCATTTTCCATGCCAGTGACTCGACCCTCCCCTCAGTCACCCCCGTCAGTTCAGTTTGTTTTGGGAAATGCAAGAGGAAATGCGATTCCCAACTCCGGGATTTTTGTATTTGCCACGTGCTTTGTGCTTTGCGCTTTTTATGGCATCTGTGCGCGCTGTTTTGCATTAATCTCATTTCATTGCCCTACTGCTCCCTACTAACCCTTTAAGGAGCTGCGAACTGAAGCTGTAAATCTGTGCACGTACCCACCACAAGCCCAGCCCGCTCCCGCGCCCCCGCCCCCGTTCCTGCCACGCAGCTGTTTCCGCTTGCACGCGCTAAATCAATTTGCTCTTTAAGCTCTGCTTGCCTGCCATTGAAGTCGCTCACCTTTATCCTGCACACCTTTATAGCTATCGCGTCAACGTCTCCTGGCAAGCAGGCAGTCAGGCAGGCAGGCGAGCAGTTTTCCATCTGGTCTGCTCGTCACTCACTTTTCACGTGCATGGTGCTCCGTTAAATGATTTTCATGAGCTTAACGAAGTGGTTGGTTGCCCCGAGTAAAACGTTGCCTCCACCTATCAAGACCTTAACAACAACTGCAGCAATCAAAAGCAAGCCAGAGACAGTGACAATAAATACAACGTGACTTTCAAATACCCTCTACATACTATAAATGGTTCTTTTATTATACCCTTGCAGAGGGTATTATATTTTTGGCCAGAAGAAAACAGATTCACTTCTTTCACGTTTTTATTTTCTTTGGGTGTACTTTGAGTATATTTATACGAATATATTGTCAGCTTTGCTAATTCTTACTTTCGGCTATTGAATTTAAAAAGGGAAAGGAACAAAATGTGTGTTGTTTTTTTGTGGCACATTGCCTAATATGCCCACTTACCCTTTTTAGGGAGTCGTTGCTTATTCAAGTCGCTGATTTTGATGGTGTCCTTTGAGGCTTAAAAGTTGCGCTTGTCCGTCCGTTTTTTGCCTTGCTATTTTCTTGCCTATCCGTTGGCGGAAACAATAGATTTTTGAGTGTTGCCACTTTGTTTTACAATTTTATTGCGCAAATTTTCACAGCAACAGCGTCGACAAAAAACAGCCACCGACAACAACAACAACAGCCACCAACAGCAACAACAGCGACGCCATAAAAAGTGAGTAGCTGCTTCAAAGAGTTGCCCTTTTTGCGCTCTTGTGTTGTATGTGTGTGTGTGTGTGTGAGTTTGTGTGTGCTTCTTGTTTGTTGCGCACATTTGAGCAATTTTTGTGTGTGTTGTTTTTGTTCGCGGTGCGTGCCAAAATTGGTTAAACGTGAGTGGCTTGCCACTTGCGGTCCGCGTTTAGCGTTTTGTGATGTGAATAACAGCATCAAAGATGCATCAAAGATGGGAAAACTTTTGAAGTTTTGTTTAATCAGACGATTTGTGTGGCTGGTGCAAGCAGTTTGGGGCTGCTGATTAACTGAATTTGTTTTGTTTTGTAGGTCTGTTTGTTGTTGTCTTGTTAGCAACTCAAATTGCTGGCTAAGCAGAAAACTTGCAGTTGGACAAAACTCAAACACACAAAGGCTGTCAACAACATGTTGCAGAACAAAAGAGCGGCGCTCCATTGTGCAGCAGGCAGCAGAACACGAGTAGCACGAGCGACTTTTACATACTACCAAAACTAGCAAGCTGGCAAGCAAACAAGCTAAAACAGACAAACAAGCGCACAGAGTCTGCATGGAAAGCAGTTGACAAATGGCGCTTTATGGTCATAATGCCGTTGCAGCTGGTGGCGCATAGTCATATCCAGACACATGTTTCTGTCAGTCTCTATCTGTCTCTGTCGCTGTCCCTCTGTGCATCAGCGGCAGCAGCAAGGCTCTCATAAAACTAAATTTCTAAACAATCTGCGTTTGGCAATCTTGGAATGAAATCTCTGCTGCAGTCGCTGCCTCTGCCTCAGCTGGCGTCGCTGCTGCGCAACTTTATTGAAATGTTTGGCAGTTTTTCGTGTCATACTCAATTTGTGTCATACTCACACACACACACACACTCTCACACACATAGATTTGTTACATTACATAGCTTCTGCAGTTTTGATTTTTGCAATTTTGCCATTGCATACTTTTTGGGGCCGCTGCTGCAGTGCATGTAAAACAAAGTTTTAGATTACGGCACCAAATTGTGCCACATGCCGCAACACGCACACACATACATGTCATATTTATTACTGTGTGTGTGCAATTGGCAATTCATTGATTTTTGATTGAAATTTAATTGAATCATAATTCAAATTTTAAACTCACTAAGCACGCCTGAGCAGGCAGCAGCGCTGCCAGTGTGAAATTGAAAGTAAGGCATTCAAAGGAAATAGCCAATAGCCATTGGAAAATGGAAAATGGCCACTGGCAATTCAGGCATTACGATTCAGCAGCAGATTCGATGCCAAATCGATGATAAATAAAAGCTTGTTATAAGCAATAATCCAAAGCATAGCAGCCAAACAAGTCGTTTGTAAGAAAGATGCTCTCAAGACGCCAAAGGATATCTTTTGGGTGATGACGGGGGAGGCGTGGCAGCGTGGTGCAGAATTGGGCGCGTGCGAGATAAGCAAACAGCCAGCAGCTGAATACACATTTGCACATAATAGATATTGAGCTACAGCAACATTCTGTGTGTATGGGGAGGATTGGATGTTTTATTGTATTATAAGTAAATCGAAATTATTTTTGAAGAGCGTTAGCAGCATATTAAAGTAAATGCGGCACAGCACGCAATTTAACAATAACACTTATAAATATGTGATAACATCTAATGGAGCCTGAAACTATCATTTAATGTTCGAGGCTCGCTCAGGCCCCTTGGGTCTGCAAATATCCTTATTTTCTGCCCCTACATTCGTCAATGCAAACAACACAGGCCATTAGATAAACTTGTGCTGTTTAGTTTCGACTGTTGCAACTAGAAATATGTACATATTTTTTGGGTAAAGGATTTTAAAATCCTGCTTTGAGCAACATTTTTCATCACGCACAAAGAGCTGAGCCAAAAGCTAAGCTCAGCATTGGAAATAACAATGTTCTTTTTTATATATTCCTCGCTTTTAGTACTTTAATGCGTTTCTTGTGTGTTCTGTAACCTTTTCGGAATAAATATTCCGTGTAATATATTTTGTTTCTGTCAAATTTTAAAGTTGTACCGGTTTCTAATATCCTGTTTGGGGATACAACGCGAAAAGCGCTAACGATGCTGAATTAATGGCAACAGTGATACGAAATCGGAGAGCAATTATGCAAAGTTTGCAGAAGTCAAAAGCAAACGGCAATTAATTTAATGCGCCTCAATGGACATTGAAGCGAGAGGGAGAGATGGAGAGGGAGAAAGAGAAAAAAGACTGGACAGACATCCGCAAATAGAAATAAGCGGGAACCGAATGTCCAACAGTTCATCAGCAGAAATAGTAGTTGAATAGTTTCTAGCACACAAACAGCAACTGAAACTGAAACTGAAACCGATGGCAAATGGACAAACAAAAGTTTGCCATCAGCCAAATGGACAGGAATATCGAAATTAAAGCAAAACAATGGCCAAAGATTAACAACAGATACGAGCACACACATACACACACAAACATTCACAACACACAACCGACAACGCGACACAAACAACGTATAAAATTCACCATTTTACGACAATGATAGCGATAGTTTTTTCCTTCTCCCGTGTACCCTGTATGAATGGTGTAGGGTAGGTAAGAACTGATAACCATCTATATAAGAAAAATATCATTAAAAAACAGGCCTTAAATGACGGCAAATGGAATTGATTAGAATTCAAAACTGGCCCGTAGATAATTGATTTACACTCTAAAAATTCTTACATAGTAACTTCTAGTCTAGTACTTTTGCTTTCAATACTTTTGTCTGTGTTGTCTTTGTTTGTTTGTTTGCTGCCATGAGAAAGGCAGTGAAATAAAATGTGCGACTAAACGTGGTCCAAACGTTGATGGCAACGGCGACGATGACCATGGCAATGTCGAGGAAATTGTCGGCGGCGGCGGCGGCGTCGCCAACAATGGCAACGACAGCAAAAACAACGCAAAACAACAAAAGCAATCTGAGCATGTGTGTGTTAGTCTGTGTGGGTGTCTATGTGTGTGTGTGTGTGTGTGTGCGACGCTTTGTTGCATTAACGGAATTGAACGCCATGTCGGATGCGAGGAAATGTTTGTGTTGTTTCAACGGAATTGTTCTAAATATGTTTTCATATTTAAGCAGTTCTCTGATTTCAGTTTGCCCTGCACCCTGTGAGTGTGTGTGTGTGTGTGTGTGGGTGTGCCACATACTCAGTCATTATGTCACAGGCAGCAGCATTCGAAAGGACGTGCAAGTGAATGAAAACTCAATTATTTGTTATAATTGGAAGTTCAGTTATTAAATTCTGTAAAATTAGTAGAAAACATTTTGACTTACTTTATGAGTTCACCAATTTGAGCCTTTAAGCTGCATTAGAAATCTGTTAAAATAGTTTCTAAAATAATGTTGAATTTATCAAGTTTTTCTTTCTTTTAAATTACATTTATTGCAATACTTTTTATCTCACTTATTTAGCGCCTGTGGCAATTTCTGTTACACGTTTATAAACATGCAACGTTTATTTAAAGAGATCAATAAAATAAACTCATAACACTATATCAAATTGATAATTTGTTTCCAAAGCATTTATGATTATTGCAATTGATACAGATATTATAAATGGGCAGTAAATTAAAATGTTTGCTTTCAATTATTAAAATGTTTTCAATGAACCATTTATAAAACAGGCGTAATCCGACTAGCACATCGTGCAGCCATATAATTATAGACATTAAATGCGCGCACATCTGATTGTGTATTCTGAGCGTTTGGCACACAGGGCGTATGAGTACTCACGCTCGATTACTCGGTATCATTATCCTCAGCGTGGTTTTAGCTGTTGTGTTGATTGCAAAACTACTGGGCAATTGTTTAGCACTGGTGGGAGTTGCACGAGCAGGGAATGCTTGCAACACTTGCCAGCGACAACAACTTGAACTGCGACGCACTTACACACACACAGAAACACTCACTACTCATTCACTACTCACTATTCATTTGCAGGCCAGGCCAAAGCATTAATGCATACACATTTACTATTGTGTCTGTCTGTTTGTTTGTTTGTTTGTTCGTTCGTTCGTTTGTGCGTATAATAAGTAGTGGGAGGGGGTGGGGGGGTAGGGGGGTAGCAAATGGGTTTTGAGGCGTGTTTGGCGTAAATGAATAAGACCAGTCGAGCATAAGCTCAGTCTGAGTGAGAGTTGGACGCGACTGCGGCGAATGAGTGCACTTGCCGAGTGAGTGCGAGTGAATGTTGAGTGTGCTCGCCATGCAGGCGTATGAGTAACGGTTAACGTTGTGTGTGTGTGTGTGTGTGTGGGTGTGACTCTGACTGTGTGAGCATGCTGGTAACTTCAAGTGCTGCACTGTGGTGTTCAAGTGCTTGATGTATTACAAAATATACGATGCTTATACGCAACCACAGTCGCAATTACAAATGCCAAGTGGTTTTTTGTGGAAAGAGAGAGATAGAGAGTGAATCTAATATGTCTATCCCTCTCTCTCTCTCTCTCTCTCTCTCTACTTCTTTGCTTGTTTGTTGTTATTTAATATTGTAAACATATGCGCGACCCGCTGTTGTCTTTTGTTTTATTACATTAATAAACATTAAATTGGCATACTGTTTGCATATGTATGGCCCCACGTATACCACAAAAAATAAACACACATATACACACACACGCACACGCATAGTCCGTGCGATGCTCCCCTTGAATTGAATTGCCGTAAGTGGCCATTTATTTACATATTTGCGTTGAGCGGGCGCCGCATTTGCCAAGTGCTATTCAAACCTTGCTGCGTTTATTGTTGCTGTTGTTGTTGTTATTTTATTGTTATTGCTTTGCCACACTTATGTTGTTGTTGTTAGTGGCATTTTTGCGTCATTTTGTGCAATTTATGAGTTTATCGAGAGTTGCGGAATAGCGCAAAATCTCACATTGCACGGCTTTTGTTGTTGTCTGCCTCTAATTGGCACTTCTCGTTAGCTGTACGGATTGTCTATTTATATTTAATGTAAGCAACTGTTTATCTAACTATTTGCAGTGCCAGTACAAGTACATGCAATGCCTGCCCATTGTTGCTAGCTGTTTTGCCGCCGCCGCTTTAATTGCAGCTCAATTTGCATAAACTTGGCGGCACCACGAATCTCACGCTGCTGTGGATTGGATATATGTACATAGCTTCTGTGGCCCTTTTAATGGACGCTGCGACGTGCGCCCAATTAACGTAGAACACCAATGGAAATGTATCTGGCTCTTTCTCTCTCTCTCTCTTTGTCTGTCTGCTGCCTTCTCATTATACGCTTGCGGAGGGTATTGCAAAGTTGTCATGACATCTGTAAGCCATTGAAGATCCAATAAAGTATATACATGCCAGGTCAGCATTAACATACGATTTAAATTGGCATGATTCGTATTTTTATACAGGTACTGCTATAGGTTGAGCACCTGCTATATGTCTGCAAGGGTATTGCATATTCGGCAACCCGAAGATAACTCTTCTTACCCGTTCTAATTGTTGTTGTGCGCTAGTTTATGGCCCTCGTTGTGTCTGTTTGCCTTAAGATAACATTTGGCACGGATAGAGCAAGAGATGGGGGCGCAGCTGTACAACGGTGCGTATGCTTAACTTTATTAGTGCAAATTATCTGACAGTCGAAAATGCCAGTATGCAGCGAATAAGCGCATTATAGTCGCGACATGAATGAGTCTGTTTGTGTGTGTGTGCGTGTGTGTGTGTGTTTGTGTTTCTGTTGTCAACTTAATTCGCTTAATTTATGGACTCAGTGTTTATGTTCTGAGCGGCAGCTTTGGTATGTGACAATTACGAATTAAGCTGTATTATCAGCTTTTAATGTTGAAATGCACTCCAGTATCCTCCATCTAGCTCTATTTGCTAATTTATAGGCTATCTCTTTTTCAACTGTTATGGTGAGCCAATGAGTAAATTGAGTAACTCACTTAAATTCATTCAATCATTCATTCGGAATGCTCAACTTACAAATGGAGTTGAAAGGCAACAAAAGAATTTCGAGTACAAAGCGAAACATTAAAAAATCATTTGTAAATCTTGCATTCAACTTCTTCTACTTCTGCTTCTCCTTTAGCTTTCCACGCAGAGTTCTCTTTGGCACTTTTGGCCAAAAGTTCTTAATCAAAATAACTTAATGATTATATTTGCTTGCATCCCGCTCACTCTTTCAGTTATCTAATTCCTTGCACGCTTCGCTCTTTTCATTGCAGGAACGCAGCACCAATAACTGCTTTTGGAGGCGCCGCGGCAAACGCGCAGCGGATAATTGAATCATAAAAGGACAGCGAAACGGAGCCAAGTTCTCTCGGCAGCGGGCAATGTTAACAAAGCCAAGCGAATAATTGTTGCAGGACGACGACAAGGAAGCGAGCAGTCGGGCAGGAGGCTAAGAAATGACAGCCGCGCTGCTTTAATTAAAGATTGCGCGCGCGGAGGTTGCGCGTGGAGGCGACCGGCCAACAGAGAGCGAGAGAGAGCGAGTAAGAGTGAGAGAGAAAGGGAGACCCAGAGCGAGAGAGAGAGAGAGAGAGAGAGGAAATCGAAACGCAATGTGGCTGATGCCGCGGACTGTGCACAACAGAACAAAGTGGACGAAATTGCTTTTGGAACTGAACGAGCGTCGTTTACCGCATATAACGCCCATATAAACAGGCAGCGTGATCCGACATTCATTTTGATTACATTTACCTTAAACACAGCGCTGCCCAAGAACTGACACGCAACTCAAAAATATTAGCCAAAAACACAAGAAAAACAAGAAAATCAAGAAAAGCAAGAAAAGCAAGAAAAGCAAGCAAGCAAGGACCAAACGCCAAATATCAACGACCAGGGCCAAGTTTTGTGGGCGCGCTGAGCTGTTGAATTTAACGCATGAAATAGCCGCAAACCAGGCAAGCCAGTGCAGCACTCAATTTTGCATGCCGCCAGCATTGCAAGGAGTCGACCGTCAACAGCTACACATGAACACGCCGCTCTGACGAAGACGAGCACGACGAGGAGCAGCGAGGGGAAGAGCACTTGGCACCCGGCACAATTTTCGTCAACTGCAGCAGCGAATTGTCAGCGTTTTGGGCCATCCACAACGCAACGTGGCAGACCCGCAACGAATTGGCGTCAACCATCATCAACCCCACCCCCAAAACCACCCACCACCACCAGCACCAGCAGCCCCCCCATCAGCAGCCAAAACCAACACTGTCATCAAGAAACAGAAACAGAAGCCGAAGCCGAAGCAGCCGCAGCTCATCATAGTCAGGCAGCAGTTGTCACTGTGCACAACAACACTTCCTATACCCCAACCCCAGATTCGTATAGCAGCAGCAGCAACGATCCGATGAATCTGCTGTGCTGTTGTTGCAGTAACATGGCACCAAACCAGCGCGTCACACGCAAATGGGAACTGTTTGCCGGACGCAATAAATTCTACTGCGATGGATTGCTAATGTCCGCACCGCACACGGGTGTCTTCTACTTGACGTGCATCCTGATTACCGGCACCAGTGCCCTCTTCTTTGCCTTCGAGTGAGTATTATTCCTCTATCCCTCCTCGTTTAGCACATTTCTGTTTTGCTTCTCTCATTTGCAACGACTGTGCGGCTTGCATTGTTTGCAAAATGAATACGTTGCTAATTAAGCATTGCCTTGCCACGCCCACTGTTTGAGTGCAACCAGTGCTGACCCTGTTTGCTTCGTTTCCAATTACGCCCACATTAATGGTCAGTGACTCTCAGTCTGTCGGCCTGTTTGTCTCGCTACGTATCCAATGGCATGTAATTATTGCTGTGCAACGTAGCGTATGCGTTATGCTTGGCCGGGCAAAGGATGTTCTTGCCCCAACGCAAGGGATTAAACTTTGCATGCTTTTTGACCAAATGGTTTCTCCATTGGCTGCCCCAAAACAGATTGCAGATACTTTTACCAGAGATTTTGGATTTGTCAATTTTGTTGCATTGCATTCCATTCCAGTGCACACAAATTTCTTACACACAAAAACAGTAAAAGCAAATTACCGAGCTATAGATTTAAGATCGACTGCATCAATTACGCAACGACTGATTGGCTATTAGTCAAACTTAATGAATTTTCTTTATAAATAAGTAAGGTATATATTATGTATTGATGTTTGTTTATACTTAAAGATTTTAAATACCTTCTACTATATCTCTAACTATGCCCATAATTTGTTTGACATTTCCATAGGTGGCTTGTCAGGATGAGATACGTTTCATGTCTTTCCGTGTATTGTCTATTTAATCAGTTCAGCTCAAGCCTGAATAGGCTTAAATATCTTCCGAAAATTGTTAGCACATCTCGCTAGCACTTATGCATGCAGCACCTAGCTTATAAGTAAATATTAGTAACTAAATAAATACATTGTTATTTCCACCACAGGCGCTTAGCTATTTTCCATGCATAAATATGTGCATAGCTATATGTATTTAGTTGTACACGGCGTATACGCAATGCCTACACAGCGGTAGCCTGGTAAATAACGTATACGTCACGTAGCACCAATACAAATATAACATGAAACCGTTAGGAGAGTGGAGTGAGGCTGTGTAGCTGCATGCAGTTAGTTTCTATTCACATGTGCATACATCCTGGTTATGTGTGAGGAAGGAGGCAGGGAAGGGCAGGCACAATAATGATGCGATTTCCAACAGTGCGCGATTAGAAAAAATTATGCTCAACATTTTCTGCACGAATTCGTTTCAACAGCGCCAAAGAAACTGCATGTGTGTAAGTGTTACCACACACACACCCACACACACACAAATAATGCAACAAAATTGGAATTCTCGACTTGCTGCTATTGTTGTTGTTCCATGTTCTATGCTGCCGCCTTAAACTTGCAATCCAAATTTATGCGCTACCGAAAAGCCAACAACAACAATAACGATGATGACGGCAACTGCAACGTATATGCAACGACGGCACGGCACCACATGTATACCCTGCCAGAGGGTATTATTATTTTTCATATCATTATGACATATACGAGCCTTTAAAGCAGATATATTTTTATTTTTTATTATATGCGTCTGCCTATCTAGATGCAACTTTATTACTAGCTAACAATTTGCCACAAATGATCGTTTCATTATTAAAGTTTAGATGTGAGCAGCTAGTAAGTGTATGTTTATATTCGGCTTGCCGCAGCTCGTTTGTGTCTCTAGTATTTTTTGCGAAGCGAATTTTTATTTCCATGGCTTGCTTTATATTAGCGCACACTCGAGCAGGCAACAACGATGGCAACCTATGGGCATTACAATATCTCCTATGCTTTTAAGTGCTCCAGCCGTTTGGTGTGGCAGAGGCTTTCTCTATTCCCGCCACCTGCATGCGGCACCTGCTCTTGCACCTGCGCCTGCACCTGTTCAGGCGGCAGCCTGTGGGCTATGGCCAAATTGTATTCCGTTCAACGCGTTCGCAATGCAAATCGCTAAAAGGTAGCACACAATGCTGGATGGCTGGCTTCCTTTTTATGTGCCATTGTCAGCGATTTGCCAGCAAAAACATTTTCTCTGAATGCTTTGCCGTACCGTGTGTGTGTGTGTGTGTGTGTGCAGGTGGGCAGGATGTGTGTGTGTGGGTGGGGGGGAAGGATGCTGCCTGTTGGCCATTGTCATGACAAATGTATTTAACTATTTTCGGTTAGTTTCGACTGTCCCCAAAATGCAGCTGCAATTCAAAAGCTTAGCTCTGGGGCTTGTCACACATTATTTTCATTATGCTCAGGTCCTCTGGGCCACTGTCATCGTATGTGTGTGTGCGTGTGCGTGTGTGTGTGCGCGCGTGCTATTCACAAATCGGTGGCACGCATGGGCGGCATAATGTAACAATGCTGGGCAGCAGCATCATTGTCGCAACGCGTTCCCTTAACAATTCCCTGGCTGGTTGCGCCAACATGCTTCGTGCCACAGTTTTTGCTTATTTGCGGCGCCTGGACGACGCTCGGCGCCAACTCCCATGTTGCATATTTGTGCGGGCGAACGGCATTTGGGGCATTGCCAAAACTCTCTAGCGGCATTTGCATGCATCTTTGAGCAAAACAGATCCCCGTTTCCCGTTGCACTTAAGCGGAAGTGGCACTTTAAGGAGACTCTTTAGTCGAGTCGTTGGATGGATTGAATAAGCTTCTACAACAGCCAATATCCTGCCTGAATACCTCTTGTCTTACAGACTTTACAATTTAACGATATATTACATTTATTGTGGGTGCTCGGTAATTTGCAGCTTTTTTCAGATTATATCACATTTTTGTCCTTGATGCCTTACGTGCAGATTATCGATTTAAAGGTGTCCTCAATTTGTTGCGTTTTTAATTATCTCTTTCATCATCTCTCTGTCTCTCTCTCTCTCTCTCTCTCTCTCTCTCTCTCTATGTCACATTTCTCCCCTCATTTTACAGCTGTCCGTTTTTGGCGACGCGCATTAATCCGGTTATACCGATTGTGGGAGCCGTTTTATACTTCTTCACGATGAGCTCGCTGCTGCGCACAACCTTCACGGATCCTGGAGTCATACCGCGTGCCTCCAATGATGAGGCTGCCTATATTGAAAAGCAAATTGGTGAGTACTTCCTCCTCCCTTCTCGTTTCTTGTGTCCACTCAAAAAAGGAATGTGTACAAGGTCGTTTGGCCTGTTGAATGGCTCATGACTTGCCACGCCTACAAGCACACACACACCCACACACATTCATTTATTCATTTGTATATATTTGTTCTCACTTCATTAAGTTGGTGAGTGTTTGCGCTTGTGTATGTGTGTGTGTGTGTGCGCATAAAAAGTAATGAGCGTGTCCTGACATAGAAAACTGCAAAAATATGTATAAAAATCATCAAAGCGAATGCGCTGCCTTTACCCTAATGAGTTGTTCTTGCCGCAAAATATTTAAAATGAGAAAACTTTTGCTCTTTGTCTCTCCCTCTCTCACTCACTATCTCTCTCTCTCTACTTGCATGTCAACAACAACAACTGTTGTCGCTGTCGCTGCTGTTGCTGCTGATGCTGCTGCATTTCCGTTGCCGTCGCAACGCGCACCTTCGTTCGTTTCCGTACTGCAGAAGTGCCAAACTCGCTGAACAGTCCCACATACCGTCCGCCGCCCCGCACCAAGGAGGTGCTCGTCAAGGGGCAGACGGTCAAGCTGAAGTACTGTTTCACCTGCAAGATCTTCAGGCCGCCACGCGCCTCGCACTGCAGCCTGTGCGACAACTGCGTGGATCGCTTCGATCACCACTGTCCCTGGGTAAGTAACTCTCAGTCTGCCAGTCGGTAAGCAACTCTCAAATGTATGCCACACGAAAACAACTTTTACTTTTGGCCGGCGGCGTCGCTGACTTTAACCCAATTTCAGCGCTGAGTAAAATAATAATTTCAACAGCGCGTTTTGCGAAAAGGCTGCCCAACCGCAGTGCCCTGCCAGCAAAGCACCACCCACTTAACCAGCCGCCCCGTCGAGCACTAGCCAATTTTAGTTTTATTTTTTGTTGTTTTTTTTTGCTGCTTATTTTTCACTGTCAGCAGGCAGCAAATGCGAGTACCCCTCGAGCGCCTAAAAGATGCAACAAGATGTGGCGGGTGGCGGTCCAAACAAACAAACCACTGCACACAAAGTACACACCACTACACACACACACACACACTGCCATACTCATGCTTAAGTAGCCACACTATAATTTCTGTGTGTGTGTGTGTGTGTGTATGTAAGGGGTATGTTGTTAGGGGCATGTTGCATTAAGTGTAACGCGCTTTTTCAGGCAACATTGTCATCGTTGTTTTTATACCCTATCTCTTAGTTGATTTGATACTTATCTTTTGATCATTTTTAAAAGGTTCTTTGTTAAGTATAATTGCCTGTTTCTACTAATTTTATCAGTGTGTTTTCTTTTATATTTTCCACTTAAATAATATTCAACTGCTTAAGTTTTGATTGGCAGGTAAAGTTAATTTAAGGAAATCAAAGGTAAATCAATTTTAGCAAACTAATAAATGTGTACCTACTTTTAAAACCTGTAAAATGTGCAGCCTCAAACAATATAATTTTGTTATTTTAAGTCAATCAAATTAAGTTTATTATTTTAAAATTGAATGCAGGGTATCTCAGAGTCGATTGCCCCATATGTTGTTGCTACTTTCGTTGGCGCCATCCAACACAGAAGAGTGGGTTTTGAATTTTTCATTTGCTGCCGCTGTGGCGAAAGCATTGCGTTCGGACGACCCGAATCAACCCACAGCCCGAACCCCAACCCCAACATCTAGCCGCCCCGCCGGCTTGATTATGAGCTGCTAGAACTGCTTGTCAGCGCTGAAGGTCGCCTCTCGTGACTCGTGCCTTTTGCCTTTTGGGCCTTAAAGCAGCAGGCGGTGCTGGCTGAAAATTGAGGCATTTCTCGGTGGTGCATGGCGCGTAATTTCATTTTGGCGCCAATTATATCGCACGGCCCATTACGGGCGTTGGGGCCATGAAAGGGCAATTAACCTTATTGTGTGTGATGCCTATGCTGCCATAATGAGTATTATGCAGGTCTTTAGCATAGAGAACGTTTCTTTTTTTTTACAATTTACAATTTCACAAATTTCTCTCTTTGCAGGTGGGCAATTGCGTGGGCAAGCGAAATTATCGGTTCTTTTATTTGTTTCTAGTCTCACTGGCATTTTTAGCCGTATTTATATTCTCGTGCTCTGTGACGCATTTAGTTTTATGTGAGTATATATAGCATACAAATATATTCCAAGTTATTAATAATATACGCGCATATTCAGTGATGAAAACGGAACAGGAGGTCTTCGAAGTAATAAAGAAGGCGCCCTTCACTGTGATTGTTGTGTTCATTTGTTTCTTCTCCATCTGGTCGGTTATCGGACTGGCTGGATTTCACACATATCTGACCACCAGCGATCAGACAACGAATGAGGATGTAAGTATGCCTTATAAGGAAAGAGTTTACCACAATAGCCAGTAGATAAAGGTCATATTGGTTGGAAGATTACTAATGACCTTCAACATCTTCTTTAGCCAGATTTTCTTAGATTCCCTTCCCAGACTTCAAAGTACCATAACTTTGTCAAAACTGACCCGATCTCCACTTCCAAGGTCATTTTGATCATGGTTTGTCGCCCTTAACAACTCTACATTCAACGTTGAGAAACTTTAGATTTTCGGATTTCATGTCAAAAGTCATGACAAGAGGTTGGCATGTGAAGTTCCCAAGTCCCTGCTTCCCAGACTTCAAAGTGCCATAACTTTGTCAAAACTGACCCGATCTCCACCTCCGAGGTCATTTTGATCATGGATTGTCATCCTTAACAACTCTACATTGAAAGTTGAGAAACTTCAGATTTTCGGATTTCATGTCAAAAGTCATGACAAGATGTTGGCATGTGAAGTTCCCAAGTCCGTGCTTCCCAGACTTCAAAGTGCCATAACTTTGCCAAAACTGACCCGATCTTCACCTCCAAGGTCATTTTGATAATGGTATGTCATCCTTAACAACTCTACATTCAAAACTGAGAAACTTTAGATTTTCGGATTTCATGTCAAAAGTGATGACAAGATGTTGGCATGTGTAGTTCCCAAGTCCCTGCTTTCCAGACTTCAAAGTACCATAACTTTGTCAAAACTGACCCGATCTCCACCTCCCAGGTCATTTTGATCATGGTTTGTCATCCTTAACAACTCTACATTCAAAGTTGAGAAACTTTAGATTTTCGGATTTCATGTCAAAAGTCATGACAAGATATTGGCATGTGAAGTTCCCAAGTCCCTGCTTCCCAGACTTCAAAGTACCATAACTTTGTCAAAACTGACCCGATCTCCACCTCCGAGGTCATTTTGATCATGGTTTGTCATCCTTAACAACTCTACATTCAACGTTGAGAAACTTTAGATTTTCGGATTTCATGTCAAAAGTCATGACAAGAGGTTGGCATGTGAAGTTCCCAAGTCCCTGCTTCCCAGACTTCAAAGTGCCATAACTTTGTCAAAACTGACCCGATCTCCACCTCCGAGGTCATTTTGATCATGGATTGTCATCCTTAACAACTCTACATTGAAAGTTGAGAAACTTCAGATTTTCGGATTTCATGTCAAAAGTCATGACAAGATGTTGGCATGTGAAGTTCCCAAGTCCGTGCTTCCCAGACTTCAAAGTGCCATAACTTTGCCAAAACTGACCCGATCTTCACCTCCAAGGTCATTTTGATAATGGTATGTCATCCTTAACAACTCTACATTCAAAACTGAGAAACTTTAGATTTTCGGATTTCATGTCAAAAGTGATGACAAGATGTTGGCATGTGTAGTTCCCAAGTCCCTGCTTTCCAGACTTCAAAGTACCATAACTTTGTCAAAACTGACCCGATCTCCACCTCCCAGGTCATTTTGATCATGGTTTGTCATCCTTAACAACTCTACATTCAAAGTTGAGAAACTTTAGATTTTCGGATTTCATGTCAAAAGTCATGACAAGATATTGGCATGTGAAGTTCCCAAGTACCTGCTTCTCAGACTTCAAAGTACCATAACTTTGTCAAAACTGACCCGATCTCCACTTCCAAGGTCATTTTGATCATGGTTTGTCGCCCTTAACAACTCTACATTCAACGTTGAGAAACTTTAGATTTTCGGATTTCATGTCAAAAGTCATGACAAGAGGTTGGCATGTGAAGTTCCCAAGTCCCTGCTTCCCAGACTTCAAAGTGCCATAACTTTGTCAAAACTGACCCGATCTCCACCTCCGAGGTCATTTTGATCATGGATTGTCATCCTTAACAACTCTACATTGAAAGTTGAGAAACTTCAGATTTTCGGATTTCATGTCAAAAGTCATGACAAGATGTTGGCATGTGAAGTTCCCAAGTCCGTGCTTCCCAGACTTCAAAGTGCCATAACTTTGCCAAAACTGACCCGATCTTCACCTCCAAGGTCATTTTGATAATGGTATGTCATCCTTAACAACTCTACATTCAAAACTGAGAAACTTTAGATTTTCGGATTTCATGTCAAAAGTGATGACAAGATGTTGGCATGTGTAGTTCCCAAGTCCCTGCTTTCCAGACTTCAAAGTACCATAACTTTGTCAAAACTGACCCGATCTCCACCTCCCAGGTCATTTTGATCATGGTTTGTCATCCTTAACAACTCTACATTCAAAGTTGAGAAACTTTAGATTTTCGGATTTCATGTCAAAAGTCATGACAAGATATTGGCATGTGAAGTTCCCAAGTCCCTGCTTCCCAGACTTCAAAGTACCATAACTTTGTCAAAACTGACCCGATCTCCACCTCCGAGGTCATTTTGATCATGGTTTGTCATCCTTAACAACTCTACATTCAACGTTGAGAAACTTTAGATTTTCGGATTTCATGTCAAAAGTCATGACAAGAGGTTGGCATGTGAAGTTCCCAAGTCCCTGCTTCCCAGACTTCAAAGTGCCATAACTTTGTCAAAACTGACCCGATCTCCACCTCCGAGGTCATTTTGATCATGGATTGTCATCCTTAACAACTCTACATTGAAAGTTGAGAAACTTCAGATTTTCGGATTTCATGTCAAAAGTCATGACAAGATGTTGGCATGTGAAGTTCCCAAGTCCGTGCTTCCCAGACTTCAAAGTGCCATAACTTTGCCAAAACTGACCCGATCTTCACCTCCAAGGTCATTTTGATAATGGTATGTCATCCTTAACAACTCTACATTCAAAACTGAGAAACTTTAGATTTTCGGATTTCATGTCAAAAGTGATGACAAGATGTTGGCATGTGTAGTTCCCAAGTCCCTGCTTTCCAGACTTCAAAGTACCATAACTTTGTCAAAACTGACCCGATCTCCACCTCCCAGGTCATTTTGATCATGGTTTGTCATCCTTAACAACTCTACATTCAAAGTTGAGAAACTTTAGATTTTCGGATTTCATGTCAAAAGTCATGACAAGATATTGGCATGTGAAGTTCCCAAGTACCTGCTTCTCAGACTTCAAAGTGCCATAACTTTGTCAAAACTGGCCCGATCTCCACCTCCGAGGTCATTTTGATCATGGTTTGTCATCCTTAACAACTCTACATTCAAAGTTGAGAAACTTCAGATTTTCGAATTTCATGTCAAAAGTCATGACAAGATATTGGCATGTGAAGTTCCCAAGTCCCTGCTTCCCAGACTTCAAAGTACCATAACTTTGTCAAAACTGACCCGATCTCCACCTCCGAGGTCATTTTGATCATGGTTTGTCATCCTTAACAACTCTACATTCAAAGTTGAGAAACTTCAGATTTTCGGATTTCATGTCAAAAGTCATGACAAGATGTTGGCATGTGAAGTTCCCAAGTCCCTGCTTCTCAGACTTCAAAGTGCCATAACTTTGTCAAAACTGGCCCGATCTCCACCTCCGAGGTCATTTTGATCATGGTTTGTCATCCTTAACAACTCTACATTCAAAGTTGAGAAACTTCAGATTTTCGGATTTCATGTCAAAAGTCATGACAAGATGTTGGCATGTGAAGTTCCCAAGTCCCTGCTTCTCAGACTTCAAAGTGCCATAACTTTGTCAAAACTGGCCCGATCTCCACCTCCGAGGTCATTTTGATCATGGTTTGTCATCCTTAACAACTCTACATTCAACGTTGAGAAACTTCCGATTTTCGGATTTCGTGTCAAAAGTCATGACAAGATGTTGGCATGTGAAGTTCCCAAGTCCCTGCTTCCCAGACTTCAAAGTGCCATAACTTTGTCAAAACTGACCCGATCTCCACCTCCGAGGTCATTTTGATCATGGTTTGTCATCCTTAACAACTCTACATTCAAAGTTGAGAAACTTCAGATTTTGGGATTTCATGTCAAAAGTCATGACAAGATATTGGCATGTGAAGTTCCCAAGTCCCTGCTTCCCAGACTTCAAAGTACCATAACTTTGTCAAAACTGACCCGATCTCCACCTCCGAGGTCATTTTGAACATGGTTTGTCATCCTTAGCAACTCTACATTCAAAGTTGAGAAACTTCAGATTTTCGGATTTCATGTCAAAAGTCATGACAAGATATTGGCATGTGAAGTTCCCAAGTCCCTGCTTCTCAGACTTCAAAGTGCCATAACTTTGTCAAAACTGGCCCGATCTCCACCTCCGAGGTCATTTTGATCATGGTTTGTCATCCTTAACAACTCTACATTCAAAGTTGAGAAACTTCAGATTTTCGGATTTCATGTCAAAAGTCATGACAAGATGTTGGCATGTGAAGTTCCCAAGTCCCTGCTTCTCAGACTTCAAAGTGCCATAACTTTGTCAAAACTGGCCCGATCTCCACCTCCGAGGTCATTTTGATCATGGTTTGTCATCCTTAACAACTCTACATTCAAAGTTGAGAAACTTCAGATTTTCGGATTTCATGTCAAAAGTCATGACAAGATGTTGGCATGTGAAGTTCCCAAGTCCCTGCTTCTCAGACTTCAAAGTGCCATAACTTTGTCAAAACTGGCCCGATCTCCACCTCCGAGGTAATTTTGATCATGGTTTGTCATCCTTAACAACTCTACATTCAAAGTTGAGAAACTTCAGATTTTCGGATTTCATGTCAAAAGTCATGACAAGATGTTGGCATGTGAAGTTCCCAAGTCCGTGCTTCCCAGACTTCAAAGTGCCATAACTTTGCCAAAACTTACCCGATCTTCACCTCCAAGGTCATTTTGATAATGGTATGTCATCCTTAACAACTCTACATTCAAAACTGAGAAACTTTAGATTTTCGGATTTCATGTCAAAAGTCATGACAAGATGTTGGCATGTGAAGTTCCCAAGTCCCTGCTTCCCAGACTTCAAAGTGCCATAACTTTGTCAAAACTGACCCGATCTCCACCTCCGAGGTCATTTTGATCATGGTTTGTCATCCTTAACAACTCTACATTCAAAGTTGAGAAACTTCAGATTTTGGGATTTCATGTCAAAAGTCATGACAAGATATTGGCATGTGAAGTTCCCAAGTCCCTGCTTCTCAGACTTCAAAGTGCCATAACTTTGTCAAAACTGGCCCGATCTCCACCTCCGAGGTCATTTTGATCATGGTTTGTCATCCTTAACAACTCTACATTCAACGTTGAGAAACTTCCGATTTTCGGATTTCGTGTCAAAAGTCATGACAAGATGTTGGCATGTGAAGTTCCCAAGTCCCTGCTTCTCAGACTTCAAAGTGCCATAACTTTGTCAAAACTGGCCCGATCTCCACCTCCGAGGTCATTTTGATCATGGTTTGTCATCCTTAACAACTCTACATTCAAAGTTGAGAAACTTCAGATTTTCGGATTTCATGTCAAAAGTCATGACAAGATGTTGGCATGTGAAGTTCCCAAGTCCGTGCTTCCCAGACTTCAAAGTGCCATAACTTTGCCAAAACTTACCCGATCTTCACCTCCAAGGTCATTTTGATAATGGTATGTCATCCTTAACAACTCTACATTCAAAACTGAGAAACTTTAGATTTTCGGATTTCATGTCAAAAGTCATGACAAGATGTTGGCATGTGTAGTTCCCAAGTCCCTGCTTCCCAGACTTCAAAGTACCATAACTTTGTCAAAACTGACCCGATCTCCACCTCCGAGGTCATTTTGATCATGGTTTGTCATCCTTAACAACTCTACATTCAAAGTTGAGAAACTTCAGATTTTCGGATTTCATGTCAAAAGTCATGACAAGATGTTGGCATGTGAAGTTCCCAAGTCCGTGCTTCCCAGACTTCAAAGTGCCATAACTTTGCCAAAACTTACCCGATCTTCACCTCCAAGGTCATTTTGATAATGGTATGTCATCCTTAACAACTCTACATTCAAAACTGAGAAACTTTAGATTTTCGGATTTCATGTCAAAAGTCATGACAAGATGTTGGCATGTGTAGTTCCCAAGTCCCTGCTTCCCAGACTTCAAAGTACCATAACTTTGTCAAAACTGACCCGATCTCCACCTCCAAGGTCATTTTGATCATGGTTTGTCATCCTTAACAACTCTACATTCAAAGTTGAGAAACTTCAGATTTTCGGATTTCATGTCAAAAGTCATGACAAGATATTGGCATGTGAAGTTCCCAAGTCCCTGCTTCCCAGACTTCAAAGTGCCATAACTTTGCCAAAACTTACCCGATCTTCACCTCCAAGGTCATTTTGATAATGGTATGTCATCCTTAACAACTCTACATTCAAAACTGAGAAACTTTAGATTTTCGGATTTCATGTCAAAAGTCATGACAAGATGTTTGCATGTGTAGTTCCCAAGTCCCTGCTTCCCAGACTTCAAAGTACCATAACTTTGTCAAAACTGACCCGATCTCCACCTCCGAGGTCATTTTGATCATGGTTTGTCATCCTTAACAACTCTACATTCAAAGTTGAGAAACTTTAGATTTTCGGATTTCATGTCAAAAGTCATGACAAGATATTGGCATGTGAAGTTCCCAAGTCCCTGCTTCTCAGACTTCAAAGTGCCATAACTTTGTCAAAACTGGCCCGATCTCCACCTCCGAGGTAATTTTGATCATGGTTTGTCATCCTTAACAACTCTACATTCAAAGTTGAGAAACTTTAGATTTTCGGATTTAATGTCAAAAGTCATGACAAGATGTTGGCATGTGAAGTTCCCAAGTCCCTGCTTCCCAGACTTCAAAGTACCATAACTTTGTCAAAACTGACCCGATCTCCACCTCCGAGGTCATTTTGATCATGGTTTGTCATCCTTAACAACTCTACATTCAAAGTTGAGAAACTTCAGATTTTCGGATTTCATGTCAAAAGTCATGACAAGATGTTGGCATGTGAAGTTCCCAAGTCCCTGCTTCTCAGACTTCAAAGTGCCATAACTTTGTCAAAACTGGCCCGATCTCCACCTCCGAGGTCATTTTGATCATGGTTTGTCATCCTTAACAACTCTACATTCAAAGTTGAGAAACTTCAGATTTTCGGATTTCATGTCAAAAGTCATGACAAGATATTGGCATGTGAAGTTCCCAAGTCCCTGCTTCCCAGACTTCAAAGTGCCATAACTTTGCCAAAACTTACCCGATCTTCACCTCCAAGGTCATTTTGATAATGGTATGTCATCCTTAACAACTCTACATTCAAAACTGAGAAACTTTAGATTTTCGGATTTCATGTCAAAAGTGATGACAAGATGTTGGCATGTGTAGTTCCCAAGTCCCTGCTTCCCAGACTTCAAAGTACCATAACTTTGTCAAAACTGACCCGATCTCCACCTCCCAGGTCATTTTGATCATGGTTTGTCATCCTTAACAACTCTACATTCAAAGTTGAGAAACTTTAGATTTTCGGATTTCATGTCAAAAGTCATGACAAGATATTGGCATGTGAAGTTCCCAAGTCCCTGCTTCTCAGACTTCAAAGTGCCATAACTTTGTCAAAACTGGCCCGATCTCCACCTCCGAGGTAATTTTGATCATGGTTTGTCATCCTTAACAACTCTACATTCAAAGTTGAGAAACTTTAGATTTTCGGATTTAATGTCAAAAGTCATGACAAGATGTTGGCATGTGAAGTTCCCAAGTCCCTGCTTCCCAGACTTCAAAGTACCATAACTTTGTCAAAACTGACCCGATCTCCACCTCCGAGGTCATTTTGATCATGGTTTGTCATCCTTAACAACTCTACATTCAAAGTTGAGAAACTTCAGATTTTCGGATTTCATGTCAAAAGTCATGACAAGATGTTGGCATGTGAAGTTCCCAAGTCCCTGCTTCTCAGACTTCAAAGTGCCATAACTTTGTCAAAACTGGCCCGATCTCCACCTCCGAGGTCATTTTGATCATGGTTTGTCATCCTTAACAACTCTACATTCAAAGTTGAGAAACTTCAGATTTTAGGATTTCATGTCTAAAGTCATGACAAGATGTTGGCATGTGAAGTTCCCAAGTCCGTGCTTCCCAGACTTCAAAGTGCCATAACTTTGCCAAAACTGACCCGATCTTCACCTCCAAGGTCATTTTGATAATGGTATGTCATCCTTAACAACTCTACATTCAAAACTGAGAAACTTTAGATTTTCGGATTTCATGTCAAAAGTCATGACAAGATGTTGGCATGTGTAGTTCCCAAGTCCCTGCTTCCCAGACTTCAAAGTACCATAACTTTGTCAAAACTGACCCGATCTCCACCTCCGAGGTCATTTTGATCATGGTTTGTCATCCTTAACAACTCTACATTCAAAGTTGAGAAACTTTAGATTTTCGGATTTCATGTCAAAAGTCATGACAAGATATTGGCATCTGAAGTTCCCAAGTCCCTGCTTCTCAGACTTTAAAGTGCCATAACTTTGTCAAAACTGGCCCGATCTCCACCTCCGAGGTAATTTTGATCATGGTTTGTCATCCTTAACAACTCTACATTCAAAGTTGAGAAACTTTAGATTTTCGGATTTAATGTCAAAAGTCATGACAAGATGTTGGCATGTGAAGTTCCCAAGTCCCTGCTTCCCAGACTTCAAAGTACCATAACTTTGTCAAAACTGACCCCATCTCCACCTCCGAGGTCATTTTGATAATGGTATGTCATCCTTAACAACTCTACATTCAAAGTTGAGAAACTTTAGATTTTCGGATGTCAAAAATCTATCGCACTTTCGTTTCCAACCGATATATTATTACTTGTCCGCTAACTCTTGCATTTTTCAATAGCTCAAGGGATCATTCTCGTCGAAGGGCGGGCCGCGGACACAGAATCCCTATTCGCGTGGCAACATTTGTCTTAACTGCTGCCACATCCTTTGCGGACCCATGACGCCTTCGCTGATCGACAGGTATATTAATGATTTGCTGTTTTGCATGACTTGCCACATTTGCTAACCCATTTGCAACCGTGCAACACAGACGCGGCATAGCCACCGATGAGTACATACAGCAGATGCATCATTCCAGTCCGCGGCATGCGCTGAGTGATGTCATCAGCGCCTCCCAAATGGTCACCACAGCGCAGCCCATGCTGGGTGGCATGTCGGCCATTGGTGGTGCCGGCGGTGGTGTCAGCATTGGCGGTGGTGCCGTCGCCGAGCTAAAGCCACGCTTCTATGACGAGGTAAGTGCGACCAGAGAGGCCATATTGCAAAACCGAGCACGTCCACAAAACTCCAACTATAAAACTCAATCTCTAAATGTTTCGGCACCTGTGCTTGCTTATCAAATCTCTGTATAACTCTCTCTCTCTCTCATTCTCTCTCTCTAACTAACGTACGATGAACTTATGTGCACCACATTTTGACGCTCTCTTCTTTCTAACTTTCTTTCTTTATTTTTTGATTTTTGCTCAATATTCATTTTTGGTAACAACTCGTTATATATCTATATACACCGAACACCAACAACAAACAACAATCAACCACATTATGCCATATACATAAAAACTCAGTCGAATCCCTCCTCGTCGACCATGGAGAGCAACGGATTAGCCGCTGCTGCCACAGCAGCTGGAGCCGTCAATGGTCATGGACATGGTCATGGCCATCATCATCATCAGGGAAATGGCTTCGATCGTCCGCCCAGCTATGATATGCTGCAGAACGGTAAGTCCAAGTCGCGCCGGCAGCAGCATCAACGCTGCTCCCTGCAAACACTGCTGCCCGCCAGTGCACAGCAACAGTTCAAAGCCAACAAACACAAACAACTCAAACACCCAACACAACAACAACAACTACAACAACTACAACAACACCATCAACAACAACAACAACTGCCACAACAAAAGCAACAACTGTTGGCCGCCGAACTGCAGCTACATCTGCAGCAGGAGGCACTGGCCAGCGGTCTGGTGACGCCACCATCTGTGCAACGCTCGCCGGCCACCTCCTCCTCCTATCGCCTCAATCTCAAGCGCTCGCTGCATCTGCCGCTGACGCCCTCTTATGATGCACGCAACTCACCGCTGCCCCTGCTGCATCATCATGTGCATGCACAGCAAACCACGGCCATTGGCAGCGTCTCTGCAACAGGAGCAGGCGGCGGCGCTGGTGGTGGTGGTGGTGGTGGTGGTGGTGGTGGTGGAGGAGGAGGAGGGGGAGGATCATCTTCCTCAACGACAACAACCGCGCCCACAACCACATCGTTGGCGCCGACGCTGGCGCCACGACGACCCTCAACGCTGCAGCTGCAGGGCAGTGGCTCCGGCTCCGGCGGCAGCACTGTGACCAGCATACAAACATTAGCGCCACAGCCGCCGGCGCCGAGCGATTTCAAATACTTTTCCCCGCAACGCACCACCAACTATCCATTCCCGAAGCAAGCGCGTAGCATGCGACGTCAGTCCACGCAGTCCGTGGACTCGCAGAAGGTCAACATTGCCGGCTATCATCCGCTGCCGATGCGGACGCGGTACAAGCATGAGGAGGTCATGTTCGAGCTGAAGTCGCCGACCAATCGGCTGACCATACGTGAGTGCGATTTTGGCGGTGGCGGCGAACCCTGCGACGACGATCAGTCGATCAAGGATAGCCAGATCTTTCGTGTTAGTAAACGAAATCTTTATATGAATCATCGATCGCCGTGGAAGGAACGCGATCGCTATTCGAATCTCTACGAGTACTCGTTCAACATCGATCTCAATTCGATTATCGAGGATGCCGCGGGCAGCGACTCGTCCTAGTACGCAGCTCGCAGCTATCAAGCAAACACTGCCACTGCCGCCTCTAACTGTGACTACATTGATTGGTTGTTTAACGCTGTACGCTCTAAGGGATCGCACCCAGCTGGCGTCCTGGCAGCATGCCTCCGATTCCTACTGCTGCCGGGCACCACGGGCTAGTTAACTGCTCTTCTTAGTTAGGTCGTAACGGACGGATCGGAAAATTTATGCTATAGTCTGATGACATATACATATACGTTTAATATACATATGTATGTGTACCACTATGATTTTTGGTTCTTACCCAACACTGGCTGAAGAAATTGGCTTCCGTGACGCGCTTTTTTAGGCTAGTTTGAAATTTTGTAGTAGCGCTACTTTGAAACTGTTTATGATTTTGCACGCGTAGAGTTGCAGCTGAGATGTCGCGTTTTTTGAACTTATGATTTCATTGGAAATTGATGGACACCCTGCAACCACAACCTACCCAACCACCTGTACTTACTCTCGTAGCACCCTCGACCCAACCCCCAAAACTGAAATACAACTTGGTTCATACAAACTTTTGCGTTTATGTAGCACCTATATATCATAGGCGTGCCACGCTGACGCACCGCCTCCGCGACGGAGCGCCAGTGTGGCCATATATATATATATAAATATATATTTTCAGTTGTCGCAGCAATTAACACGTAACACACTATATAATGTATAAAGTCCATATCCCGACGCCGCCACCTCCAAATAGTAAATAACTTAAAACCAATACCAAAACCAAACCAAATCAAATTATAACTAAAAAAAAACTAAATACTAAAATGAGAGCAATGCATTTTGAAGACACTTGCATGTTGAAACTCGATTCGTAGTCGATTGAGATTTTTAATTTTGTTTAATATATACATACATATATAAATATATATACATATATATAAAGAGAGAGAGAGCCCTCGAATTGTGGCAGTCACTTGTGCAATTTAGTTGAAATTTAATTTGTAAGGTTTCAATTAAATGAAGTCGAACGGAAAACGCAAGCGTAAACTTAGCAAACAATTAATAATTAATAAAAAATAGCCAAACAACTGCCATTTATTGAAAAATACGCATTTTGTTGATAGTACCTATAATCATTTATTTTTTACAACAAAATCGAAAACCAAAAAAGAATCTTTCAAAATTCAATTAGAATTTGATATGTGTAGTGTTGTATAACAATTTTATTAGATCAGTAATTTATAAAGAAAACCAAAAATCTAGTCAAACCAAACTAAACGGTTGCATTAATGCCATTGCGAATGCAATGCAAAAATATTGGATATTTATTAGGATTAACAAATTGCCAAGTGACTGCAAATATGTCATAAAACATATGTTAAAACTGAGAGACAAATATTTATACATAAACATTAGTTGTAAATGTTACAGAAAGCGTATCCCTCTGGCATAAGCAAACCAGCATTGAATTTCTAATGTCTTAAGTCAGAGGGTAGCTGGGATTTTAAGTGAAGATTCAATAGAACAATAAGTCAGCTTACTGTAAAACGGCGCATTAGCAGCTCGTGCCCCAGTCTTAAAGGCTATTAATGTTACGCAATAGCAATATATTATATATATATTATATATTATATATACATAAATGAGTTCCTTTTAGCAATGGAAGAGTTATAAAAATGTATACATACGTATGTTAAATATGATCAGATGTCGCGTGTTAAATAAATATATATATACCATATATATATATATATATATATATATATATATTCTTACGTATGTGCTTATGTATGTAATAATTAACTGATGATAAACACACATTACACACATACAAAACATAATATATATAATTATACTTAAATGTTGGGCAATAAAATGTACTCTAGCGTATCTATGAAAACAAATGAAATGTTAACGAATTACAGAATACAGAACAAATAATTATAATGTCATCAAAAAGAGATCCCTGCAAACATTTTCGTATCTCCAACATCAGGAAGATAGCTAGAGAATAGAGAGTCGGTATATATAGTTTACCTTTCTTAACTTCCAAAACGAAAATTTGCTGATAGCATAGCATTTATTTAACAAGGCAAAAACAAAGCCTTCATTTTTGGCAAGAAATAACAAAAGTGTCTTAGTATTGTTTAGTATGGTAATGTGGTAATGTTAACCGATACGAAAGCGATAGAAAAGCGGTACAGGTCGCGATGTGCGATATCTCCTGGTAGCATAACCTTCTGATTTTTAGCGATAGAAAATGTTTGCAAGGATATTGCTAAACACAACTACATACATACATATGTGCGTTGTATGTGGGCAGTAGATGAAGATCAATTGATCTTGAGATATGTACATGTACACTCACACACACACAGAAGCAAAGACAGACCACACGCACACACTCACACACACACATGTACACATGTACACATGCACTGTACTGTACAGTACAGTGAGCATTACAAAGTGGACGCCATTTTGTGAAATTTACGCGCTTCTTCTTCTTCCTCTACGCTGCCAATATCGCCGCCATATTTGAGTTTCCATTTAGCGTGATATCATTTCAAGCATGAATTCAAGGTACAGGCGCGCCCCCATAAGCAGACGCACCCACCCACCCCCTTCTACCCGAATATACCAGCAATACCGAGCAATTGCTTGCAAATACATGATTTTTATCTTGGTTATTGCACATACACACACTCATACACTAATGCCAAACTCTTTTTTATATCTTTCAATACAACTTGTGACTATGGAACATAAAAAAAAAACAACAATAAACCCATAAACATTTTGTGTCTTGATATTTATCAACCAAAACAAAAAAAAAAAAAACAATTGCAAACCAATCAAAATTGCAAATAAAACTATATGCAATTGACTGAAAGCTTTCGAGGGCCGCTTAAATCTAGAGTAAAACATAATTGCCTCTAAATATGCCTCAATTGGGTGAGTTTGCCTCCACAACACAAAAGTAATAAATCGAAAAAAAAAAACATTTTTGTTGTTGTACTTATATAATGGTAAATTAAATTCAAGTATCTTAACAACGCTTGCGACATTTATTTTGAAAGCAAAGATTGCTATATATACCAATCCGATATATGTATGTACTTATATGCCGTACTTTGCTTTTTTCTTTTGTATAGCGCCATTAGCTAAAGAAACTTGTAAACGATAAGCGTTTGAATATCCTGTACAGTATAATTTCAAAGCTGCCTTTTGTTGCTTAGCCTTGTTTTAAAAAAAAAAACCCAATTCACAAGAATTGTTTATGATTTGCTTAAAAATAAAAAATATCAAACCAAATCCCAACATTCATCCATATATCGTACACACAAACCTACATACCGACCTCAACCACCCAACGATTCCACATTATACATTTTAAGCAATGTTTTAATTTCATAAAAGTGTATTTGTGAAATATTGGCTAATTGAAATTTCTCTTACTATTTGTATACACGAAATTGTTGAAGCATGCATTGAATTGTTGCATTTATTTTCGATTGGCACTGCATTGAAAATTCATTTGGTTATCAAAAAATGATGAAAACACACAGAAATCAAAGCTCATGAATTTATATTTTATCACTGCCATTGGCTACATATTGTTTTAAGTTATTATTAAATTAAATCATGTATTTTTAATTATGTTAATACCAAGTTTTTCCCAACGGACGCCGGTTTCGGCAGGGGGGACAGCGCCCCCCTCGACACAAATAATTTAACACACATTCGTTTGAGTTGTTTTGTGCATTGGATATATTACATACGATTATTTTAATTTTTAATTTGCCGCCTTTTCAGAGTTAACAATTATTTGCATATTTAAATAGCAGCAAAATCCAAATAAAAACACCAGCCACGCCCACAGAGAACACTAGTGAAAAAATACTATCAAAAATTAAAATACGAATTTTTAATTAGTTGTCAAATTTGTTGTAATGAGAGTTTTTAACATTTTTAAATGTATCACATTAATTATGTATGCAATTCGAAAAACCAAAAATAAAAAAATCCAATAATTATTTTCCACTAACGTTTGGCCTTCTCTTCTACCTCTACAGGTAATTCCAATAGTCTAGCCCAGCTCGTCGACAACGAGATTCCACTGGCCCAAATGGACATGCCGGCGTATACGCAACCAACAGCGACACAGACGCGTCAGTTCCGGCACCACAAGCAGCGCCAGCAGTCGCTCTCGAATGGCGGCACTGCCGTTGCAGATTTGGCATATGAAAACCAATTGGCCGCCGCCGGCAGCGAGGATGAGCTGGACACTGCTGATGTCGTTGTGGTCGCCGGCACCGAGGTAGTCGCTGCGGTCTCAGCCATCGCGGCGTCCAGCAAGGCGCGTGAGATGCGCAACCGCAACCGCAGCGGCAGCTACAGCAATCTCTTTGATGTGGACTTTGACACAGCGCTTGTCAACTCGCCACTGGGCGATAACCACAAGCCATCTGCGGGCGCCGCTCTACTTGCTGCTGCCATGAGCGGTGATCAGCATGGGTCTGGACTGGCCAAGTCCGTCTCACAGCCAGAGAACATGTACAGCAATGTGCCGCAGGTGACCGCTCCCGATGCCGCCCTGCATGTCTACTCGAACATCATCGACGAGCAGGCTCAGCAGCAGCAGCAGCAACAGCGGCGGCAGCAACAGCAGCAGCACAATGAGCAGCTGCAGGCCAACGCTGTGCTGTCGTCCACGCTGCTCAGTGACGATCTCGATCTGGACGATCCGGTGAGCGCCTCCTTTGTGGGACATGCTCACCACCGCAAGTCCGCGGGCGATGGCGCCGAGCAGGCCAAATCCGCAGATCGGCTGCGTATGCTGCACGACACTACAATGATTGACACGGCGCTTGATCTCGACAGCTTGGACGGATCTAGCATGGGCAACAATTCGCAGTCGTGCTTGGTAAAGACTCCCAAGACGACAAGCAACTCCAGTAGCGCGCCCATTGTCTAAGCTCTGTCGCGTATACCCTGTAAATAGCCAAGTATTTACCATTGTGCTTCAGCTTTTAATTAGAGTTAACCAAGGCAAGTCCCAGCAGCAGCAGCAGCAGCAGGGAGTATTATTACCCCAAATACTTGATCTGTCCATGTTTATTTTAAAATTTTACTTTTGGGATTTTTGATTTGATGTGCGGACACTTTAAAAATCAACCTATCAAGAAGCAACTAAAATATTACCTTAAGGCGTTACGCATTCATAAATATATAAATATATACACATACAGTTTAGAGAAGAATAACAATTAAAAGCATACGAGTACATATACATATACAAAACGTGGTGAACAATGTTAACAATTCAAATGCATTAAAAATGAATGAATAAATCCATACTATATTATTAACTGAAACTGTTTATACAATACAAGCATTCATGTAAAGCAGACGTATATATACATATATATATAGAGAGACATACATATATACATACATCCGTTGTATATGGTTAGTTATAGCATATAATTTTTGTATATTTAAGTTTTTACAAAAGGCAACGAGACGAGCGTGTTTTCCGTTTTTTCCAGAGTTTATTACGATTTTCTGTAATAGCAACAACAAATTTAAAAAACGGAAAATTCCATGCAATATATTTGTATGTAAATCATGTTGTAAAGAAAAATCATAATAAATAATAAAGAATGAAGTACACCACAGTAAAGTAACAGCATAAGAGACAAAACAATAGTGTGAAGTATTAAATGTTTATTTACATAATATACTTTACTGTGTAATTCAAATTTCAAATATGTGCGTGGTGTACAGTGTTATCTAAACATAAAAATCGTGGTAAAGAATTTGACATGTTAAAAGAGTATGTTATGCGAAACTAACGAACTACAATTATACAAAGAATACAATTTATAAATAGAAAACATGAAAATCTTGGACTTTCAATTGGGCATTCGGTTACTGGTCTAGAAATCTTCAGATTGACAAAGCTATGGAAGTTGAAAGGCGATAGGGGACATTAAATTCTAACAAATAAATAAAATTGCATCATATTAATTTGTAGATTTTATTATTAAAACATTAGACGACATAGTACATTGATTATTGATCATTTGATACATAAGCATATATGCAGATGCCTCAAATGGGTAAACAGCGTGCATTTTCGCATGAAGACATTATTCGCCAGTACATTTTACAAATGTTTGTATAATTACTGTCTTTTCATTACATTACTATAAGTTGTGTTTTTGCAGCTTTGGAAAATAGATTTCTACATTTATATTTAAAAGGGTTTTACCAGTCAATTCTCAAAAAAATCTGAACTTCAATTAAATTTTAGATGGATCTAATTTATTTTCGGTGAACAACAAATACGTTGGACAAATGTGTAAATATTTACATAAATATTAAGATATACATATTACTTGCTTAGCAGACGCCAATTTTTGTGCTACGGAATATTTAACAATTACATAGCTAACATATTCGTTGCACTTTACATATTTTAAGCCTTGAAGTATGTAAAGTACGTACAATTTTGTGATAATTAATGGCAAACCAAAAATAATAATCGCGTGCATTGAGTTTGAGCAATTTAGCAAAGATTAGCATAAGATTAGAGTTAAGCGCTTGCATTCCTATTCGGCTGTGGAATCCAAGTGATATTATTACAATTAAATAAAAAAGGCTAAATATTCGCTTAGATTTAACTCTCCCCACCTCCCTTCTCCATCCACATGAATAGCTGTGTCACATGTGTGTGTGTGTGTAAGTTCATGGCAGCAGTAGTAGTAATTTATCGCCGATAACGTCCCAAATACGCCTTGCAGTTGGGGCACGTGTGATGCACGTCCATGCAGTCATCAATGCAACAAGGTATCAGGCAACAGCCCAGCCAGCAACTGCAATTAACAATGTTCAGACACGTCAGACATAAATACGTATATGTATGTATATTAGTAAATGCCACCGGCGCTTACCCAAGCAGTGCAATTACAAAACCGGACAGATAGGCAATCATGCCCGGCTCCGTGCGTGTCGTTGACTCAATTTCCGCATGACACGAGGGGCATATCATGTGCGTCGAGTTGCGCCCAATGGGCACCACTGTGGTCAATATGTTTGTGCCTACGGTAGCTGGGGCAGACACCGGCGTATACGGACCCACTGGCTTCACCCCGCCAACAGCCTCCAGATACGATGGAGGCGCCGATGGCGGTGGAACGTATGTGAACGGTGGCGCATTGCCCGTTGACTTGCTCATGTTCTTGTGGTGTTTGTGTAAATGCACACGTGTTCAATAGAGATAGAGAGAACTGCAAAGAGACGCAAGAAAAACAAATCAATTAACAAAGTTTAGAATCAACAATTACCACCCAACGAAAATCCCAAAATGACAGGAGATTTGTTATAAATAGCGTATGCCAATGTCGATGACTCAACCAGTGGCAAAGAGAGCAGACCAACCCACGAAATTTATGGGCTCGCATTTCGAAATACACAAAACATCAACAGAGAGCAAGGCCAATAATTTATACTCACACTGCCAGAGTCTGTTGAGAATATTGAGAGAATGGACGAGTGATGTAGATTGACTAAGTATACAACATACAGACTACCTAACTAAATTGAAAAAGCTAATTGTAGCTGGTGAAATCTAAAGATTAAAAAAAAACTGTATACACTTGAAACAAACGTCAGGGCAATCTTAGACCCGCAGCTATCCGGGTTTTACACATATGTATTTCATTACAGTGGTGCTTCAGAAATAAAAACTATGCAGAAGCTAGAATTGATTAAACTAACTTTGTTATTTAAGAAAACTATTTTTTAATTTTTGTTGCTTTTTTTTAATTTTTAAATATTTTTGTTGATATATAAAATTGAAGTGTGCAATCTTTTCGAGCCACCACTGTATTAATATTCTTTTTAATTCGAGCGATTTTCATCAGGCTTAGGGCGGTTCATGTGACAACTTCAATTGAAATTCACATTAATGGCGCACAATGGAAATGCTTGTATATATGGACTTGTGTATATGTTTGTTTGGTTTTTGTGCTGACACAAGGCTACATCAATTAGCCGCATCGACAAGTTTTGTCAGCCTGTTGCGCTGATAAGATATACAAAAATATACAAGACGTACTTCATATTGATAATATGAAACATGCATAAGAACTGCTTTAAGTAATCAATAGCAACACCAACATCGAATGGGAAGTTCGCATTAAAAACAACAGAAAAGCGAATGCTAAGCTTGGTTGCGGGTATCCGCAACTTTCCCCACCCAAACAGGGGGCACCAGAGACTGCCAGGTGCACCGAGAGAGAAACATGGAACGTAACCGCAACCGGAAGTATTGCGGCAAGCACAACAGATACCAAATAGCTTTGACAGCAAAATGGAAATCGAATCAACTGTCTCGATTATTGGTGGGCGATTTAAGGGTACTGCAACAAGCTGCTCAGAAGCACAAACTACAAAAAAATGAACCCACGTATAGCACAAAGTTGTTTCAATTCATAAAATGTGTTAATTTCATTAGCAGCACAGCGGCATAAGTCGCATATTTTTCTAATTTAGCAAATTTCGGTTCAATTACGCTTGATTTGATTACTTTTCAAAGAACAAAGGCCAGCAAATGTTTCGACCTCAAGATAGAGATTAAAGGCATGCCAACAGAAGATTCGAACAAGAGAATTTAGCATGGAATTTTGTTGTACATATTAACTAGCTGCCTGCGTCATTCTAGTTGAAAGTTTAAGACAGCCTATTAGTCCCCAAAGTCCAGCATGAAATTAATTAATTTGCACACTCTTTGCGTGTATTTGTATAATAAATGTTGGCATACCAAATAGCATGACATATTTAAAAGAGCTTAATTATAAATTCCCCCATGACGACATTAACACGCTAACTAACTAAAAAACACGTTGCAATTTTATTCAGTTTGTTTCAAGCATTAATTTTATATATAAGTAAATATTAAATTTATAATTTGTATGTTTAATATTTTGTAAAAAATGCAATCTGTTATTTAAATTAATTTTATTTTTAATATTTTCATTATTTAATACCATTAATAAAGCTAACTGAATTTCATGGTTTTTATTCAGAGAACAGAGATCGCTCTTGAATTAAACAGATGTTGCGATAACTTTGACGATGACGTCGTCATGCTATGATCGGAGAGGAATATCTCTAAAGCAGCCAAGTAATGAATTTAGGTGTGCTTATGCTCTGGTTGTTGTTGCCACCATATTTTTAGCACTATATATATACATATATAAACAGGTGTATAAATTATGTACACACATTTGCATAAATACATCACACATACATTCTGATGTACATTCGAGGCTTAAACTCAACTTAAAGCAAATTCCTAAGTACACACATACACTCACACTATATATATATATATGTAAATATACATATAGCTGCAGTTTGAATGTGTTGGTAACGCTGCAACTTTTATTATACGAAAACAGAATTAAATCACACACCAATAAATAAATGAATGTAACAGATTCCGAAATAGAATATGAAACACGCACTGTTGGTAGTTTGTTGCTAAAGAATCCAGCATTTGAAAAAATATATATGTACGTAAATGTATATACTATATACCATATATGTACATATACACAATACACATACAACTATGTGTGTGTATATTCTGTGCAAAACATAAATAAGCATATAACGGGATACTTATTTAACACTCACGACCTTCATATCGCGAGACTACTTGCCCTCATTTACGGAAAAAATATATACATACATTTTTAAGAGTCTATGCAAATTGTTAGTATTACCTTTAAAATGTTAGACCGAGCAAACTTTCGCACAACAACACGACAATGGCAACACGCTAACTAGTGATGCAAAATGATAAAGTATTGAAATATCGAACTATCGATGCTAAGAGTCACGACTGCATAAGCAGAAGCAGCTGTTAAAAGCACGAGCTATCGATACATGTTAAATGTTGTGACTATGGTAACCCTGAGCTTGTGTTTACGTTTTTGCATTTACTTCGGAGATCTCTGGTAAATGTTTGCACCGTATTCATGTCATGTAAACATACTCCCGATATTGCCCAGTTGCTGCCAGTGCGTGAGTACCGCTGCGAGCACTGCGATAATCATGTATTCGGAAATCAAAGCCACTATCAGCTCCACTTGCGACAACGACACAAATTAATAGCCATAAAAAACCAGGTTGAAATAACAGGATATCATTGTCCCGTGGAGAGATGCATTTACCATGCGGAGGTGCGAGGGAGTCGCTGCTTTACGAGCCTACCATTACTACGGCAACACTACCAAAAGACCCACATGGTCAAGGAATTTAAATGTAATAAATGTAACGAATCCTTTCTGCTCCCACATCACTTGGAGAAGCATCTGTGCAGCACCAGCTATGCATGTCCTGTCTGTGGTCTCACATATACCAGCAAGGCAAGTCTGCAAACCCATATGCGACGCAAGAAACACTCGGATACCTCATCAGCCCCGTCCAAAGTACCAATTCCCAGTTTAAAATCATGGAAAAAGTTGCAGCAAAAGACGCCCGAGACGACAGGACAGGAAACAAGCACAGGGCAGCCAGTTGCCGATTTGAAACCCATACCCGTCATGGATTCGCCCATGCAGCCATCTTACTATTGTCTACCAGTTATTGAGATTCCGTATGCCCTGCAAGCCGGAACCCAGACAGATGATAGCATTGACATGGAGGATGCTATACAAACAGCTCTAAATGTAGCCTTAGATGAGCGTGCTGGCCAAGACAAACAGTTAACATATGTCTTGCAGACTACCACCCAAACAGAGGATGCAACACAAACAGCTCCAAGTTTGGCACTGGAGGAGCCTGCTAGGCATGAGAACCAGCTGATATATGTCTTGCAGACTGCCACCCAAACAGAGGATAGCATCGACAGCTTGGAGGATGCAATACAAACAGCTCCAAAGGTGGAACTGGAGAAGAACCAGTTAGCATATGTCCTGCAGTCCTCAACACAAACAGAGGATAGCACCGAAATGGAGGATGCAATACAAACAGCTCCAAATGTTCTACTAGAGGAGCGTGCTAGGCATGTTAACCAGGTAACATATGTCTTGCAGACTGCCACCCAAACAGAGGATAGCATCGACATGGAGGATGCAGTACAAATAGCTCCAAGCTTGGCAGTGGAGGACCCTGCTAGGCATGAGAGCCAGGTAACATATGTCTTGCAGACTGCCACCCAAACAGAGGATAGCATCGACATGGATGATACAATACAAATAGCTCCAAGCTTGGCACTGGAGGAGCCTGCTAGGCATGAGAACCAGGTAACATATCTCTTGCAGACTGCCACCCAAACAGAGGATAGCATCGACAGCATGGAGGATTCAATACAAACAGCTCCAAGGGTGGCACTGGAGAAGAACCAGTTGGCATATGTCCTGCAGTCCTCAACCCAAACAGAAGATAGCATCGACATGGAGGATGCAATACAAATAGCTCCAAATGTACCACTAGAAGAGCGTGCTAGTGAGCTAGCGGGCATGTCCAATTTTACCGCCGAGGAGGTTGAGCGGCTTTTGCGTGACATGGAAACGCAAACCGATGCCGTGGATCTTAATGAACTGGACCTGACCAATGAGGTGCTTGGGCCACTGCTGCGGAACATTGAAACCCAAACACTGGACAATAGGCAGCATCAAAGCACAATGACGGAGCTCGACCTGGAGACGGTTGAAGAGGCGCCACAGAATAGCGACTATGTCGCCTACCAGGAGCAGGAACCCATGTTTGGTCCGCAAACCTCGGCGCATATACACACCCAGACCTGCGACGAGCTGTTCGAGGAGCTCGGCTTATCCCACATACAAACCCAGACGCACTGGCCCGATGGACTCTACAATACGCAGCATACTCAAACCTGCGATGAAATGCTGGACGAGCTGTTGGAGAACTTTCAGTCGACGTGTACGCAAACCAGGTGGCTGGATTGGCAGGAAAGCGACAATGCTGCAGACTCATAACTATAAATATGTATTATTTATTTATATGATCATTCAAAAATATTAGTTGACATATATGCAGTCTTATTTATTAACAGACTTATTAAGTTTTAGTCAAGTGGTTTTTATCTTGTCCGGGCCAATTCTGGTCAGCAACAGCTCGGAGCACTGGAAGAAGCAGTAGCTGCAAAAGGACAATGCCAAATAGTTGCCCACGCCACTCAAGTAGGCGCCGCGCATCAGAAAGCTGCCGATTTCCTGGCCGGCAATAAAGTAGACATTGGAGAAGGCAGCCGGGATAAATAGCTGAGTGGCCAGCAGCGCATGGAAACGCTGAGCGCCGGCAGCGCCAAAGAACTGCAGCGACCACTTCTGATAGCCGGGCCTCGAAACGAAGGTCTTGTAGATCTTCTCCGCCGCCAGGCACACAAAGTTCAGCACACTCCAGATAAACACAAACGAGTAGCAGCCATGCCAAATAAATACAAAGGCAAAGGTCAAGGCAGTGGCGCGGAGCTTGCCAGCTGGAGAGGACTCTCTGTCGCAGAGCTGGCAGTAGATGTGCTGGAATAGGAACTCGTAGAGGCCCTCATCAAAGTACTTCCACATGTCCGAGTAGAAGTGAATGCGTCCAATGCAGCGCGGCCGCCTGGGCGCCGCAATGCCATCATGCTCGGCAAACGCAATGCCCAGTCCATAGGTGATCACATAGTAGACGAAGAAGAACTGACCAATGAAGTAGCCGGCGGCATGCTGCCAGAAGACCGAGTCCATCATCGCCACAACGCGCACATCTAGCGTCATATAATGAATGTAGAAGTAGTGCAGCGACCACATCATCATTAGAAACCAAAAGCCTACACGCAGCAAGCCAACACAGAATCTTCCTAACTGCAGTGCGGGTTTGGAGTCAGTCCGATCCCCCTGCTGCATAAAGCGCTCATAGCTGATGAACGGACCGTAGGTGAGGCAGGGAAAGTACATGGTGTAGGCCAAGTATTCAGTGAGACTACCCTTGCCACCACTCAAGGAGTAACTGCAGCCGCGCAACAAACTCCAGGAGAGGGTGACTACCACCATGGCATACTCTGAAAACCCAACCGTCTCCAGCCACCCCATACTGTTCTTGGCCACATTGATTGCCACTATCAGCACGGCAGTCAGCATCCACGTCAGACGTTTCCTTCTCCACTTTGCTATCAGATAATAGCTGACCTGGAGCGTGACAAACATCCCCAAAGATGTCCAGTGCAGATTTAGGACTAGGGCCGAGGCGCAGACGGCAATGTGTGCATGGCGACGCCGGCTGTGCCACCTCCAACCGCAGACACTCGTCACCAGCGCATGCAACAGATAATATGGCCAGAATTTTGCAATAAAATCAGCAAAATTCTCCAATTCGTCATTGCTATTATCCCGTAAACGGACCACGTTAGCGCTTTGCAGCAGGGGCCATCCTTCAGCGAACTGGAACTGAGTGGAGTCCTGGATGCGATCACTTAGTGCGTAGATTTTGTACAGTCCAATCACGATATAAGCTATATAGACGGCAAAGTATATTAGGATTTCTAATCGGCTTAAAAGACCGGCAGTCATTTTTGTATCGACAACACTCCAGCAATATCGATAGAGATGTGAGCGTGTCACGCCTTTTCCCTTGTTCCACAAGGCCGAATCGTTCACCTCTCAAAATCGTAATTTAACGGTTTAATTGAAAGCCGATCTGCAATTCAAATTAGCATGAAATACCAATTACGATTTCTTCCGGGTGAAGATGAAATAAAATGTTTTGAAGAATTGGAATTTTGAAATCATGAAGAAATCAGAAAATAAAAAGTTTTTGAACTTTAAATGCAGAATTAATAAGCAAGTCAATCCATGAACAAAATGCCTTTGGGCTCGAAGATCGGATCAGTTTTGACAAAGTTATGGGTGTTTGAAGTCTGGGATGACTTGTCTTAAATACATAATTGAATTCATAAAGATCTAAAAGTGATCCGGTCAAAAGTTTCACATTTATAATACTCTCTAAAAATAAAAAAGACCAATTTCTTTCAATCTATAGGATAGATTAATATGTTAACATTTTTAATGACATATTAAAATTAAAACTAAATTATTTCTACAAGGGTTTTAAAATAATGCATACTTAATCGCAATATGCAAACTATGTTTAAGTGTAATGTACATGAATGTGTGTACGAATGTATGGATGTTTGATTGTATGAATTCAGTTGAGACCATCGTCCTCTTCTTCTTCCTCCTGCTCCTCCTTGACTTTTTGCTCCGCTTCGGTCACGCGCCGTTGCAAGTGTCGCCAGAGCGTGCTCTTGGGTATTTCGAAGAGATTTGCGGCATGATTCTGTGACATGCCATCGTTTATGCAGGCATGCACCGCCTTGGCCAGCTTGTCGCGCAGCTCATCCTTTGGGGTACTGTCTCGCCGCCGGCAGGCAACGAAATCGGGCAAGCGTCCCTGGGCCGCCAGGCGTACCTTGTGCCGGTGCAGCGTCGACATGGGTATGTGCAGATCCTGGCTAATGCTTTTCAGCGAATCCCCGTTCTTTAAACGCTCATATGCCTCCGATAGCGATGGCTTCTCGCGCTTTATTCTCGAGTAGGCCGGATTGGAGCGAACACGTCGCCATAATACGGTTTTTGATATGTCAAAACGATCAGCGGCCTTTTGGAGACTGAGTCCTTCGTGGAGCACAGCGTCTGCGGCAAGATCGAGTGCATCATTAATATCGTCCTTGATCTCCTTTTTAAATGCCACATGTTGCTGATGCTGTTTCGTTAGGGTTTTCTTTGACGGCTTTGGTGGCGTGGAACTCTGGCGTATCTTTGTTTTTAACATTTTCATATCTAAATGCGATTTGCGAGGCTTCACATCTAGTAGATCTTCATCCTCCTCCTCCTCTCCGGCATCCACTTCGTGCATTGCTTCTTCGGTCATATCAACATCGGCATCCGCGCTTATCTCTATTAAGGGTTCGCCTGATGCCCCATACTCCTCCTCGATTAACTGGGACTCGGATTCGTCGTGATCGTCAGTAACATCTGCCTCAACATCATCATCTACCAGGTCACCCGTCGCCGCTGGATCCATCACAGCTGAAGTGCCCGATCCACCCAATTTAGTGACAGATGATGCCGATTGTGTTATAGTGAATGTGCCCGTGTTCTCTGTTAGTATATACTGATTGCCACTGGTTGTGCCGCCCATGTGCTCAATGGAATACGTGATCTTCGGCTGATCGCTGTACATATCAAGGAATTCCAACGTTCGTCCCTGTTGCTCTTCGTGCTGCTGTTGCGAATTGTCTAGCACTGTATTTGCATCCATCTCCAGTTTGCTCACCACAGCGGATGGATCCTCTTCTTCATCCTCCTCCTCGATGAGGGCAGCATTCGCAATATGTAAGCCACTAATTGATTTGGCTGCCTCCACGGCCATGGCTCCGCTGATAACATTTGAGGTGGTCATCGCTGTGGGATTCGTTTCAAAGCTAATCGCCGACTTGATGCCCAGCAGATTGATGGCTTCCAGGAACTCGGTGAGCAGGGCAGAGGGCAAACTTGTCTCCCCCATATAAATAAAGGATAACATGCTTTCCAAGAGTTCTCCACGAATATCGGGCAGGATAACCGTTGCTTCCTGGCCGGCGGGTAAATCCACAAGCAGATTCCGCATCAGATCGCTGCAGGTGCTCAGAACAAAGAGATGGGCCCGGACACTGATGCCATCTTTGGCCACCAGGAGCACCTCACAGCTTTGATTTTGGGTCTGCTGATGCAGCAGAATACGCTGGATATCCATTATTGTGGACGAGTGGCCCATCCATTTGAGATGATTCTGTGGAAATATTACCAAAACTCAGATGTAAACAAACCATGTGTGTTTTGTTTTTGCATTTGTTCCAAAAACCATTTACCATTTTCGTTTGTTGTGTTTTATTTTCCAAACAGTATCTGTTTCTATTCTATTCCAGTGCACACAGCGAAACGCGACGAAAATGAAGAGCGTCAGAGTTGTCGAATGTATTCAGACTTTTAGTGCTGCTGCGATTTTTAATATCTATATGTTTATTGGCAAACGCATTTAAAAACTACACGCAGTAGAAAAATACTTCGTTTAATAGCAAAATCAGTTTGCTGCGTCAAATAACTCAAATACAGATGCGTACAATCAAACTGTTAAATTGTTGGCAACCCTATGCGCGTCAAATTTGCGCCTGAGGGCTCAGCAGCTGCAGCTGGGACCTGAACTGAACAGTTTCGTTTTTGTTTTGTTTTGCCTTTTTCAGTTTTATGTTAACGGATTTTTGAATGCCCCAATTGTTAATGAGTTGTTTTTATTGACATTTGTTAGGCGAGGCTACTAGTTTTGTAGTAGTTTAATAAAAATAATTCTAATAAAAAAAAACAATAGAACAAAATTAAACAGTTTGAAACAAGGAACCATTGAACTAGTTCGTTAGATAAATTAAAGTTACTCAACACTGGCGCCTTGACGTTTTGTTATTACATAAACTGTCAAATATTGTGCAGATAATTGGATTTGCACTCAAATATTTAGCTTAATCAAGCGTATGGCCGCAATAATTAGAAATCTGGGTGCCAGAATTGCTTGCGCCGCTTTGACGGCAAAGCATGGTGAGTAACCTATTATACAAAATACATTGTTATTTTTATATAAAACTGTTATGTATTATTTATACAGTGGTGCCCGCTGGAACAGCTGCTCTGCGATTGGCCAGCACTGCGGCCGTTGATGCCAAGGCTCCAGAGAAACGTAAGTTGTAACGTAACGTAACTTAACGTAAGTAGTAACATTATTTCTCTTTGGCAGCCACTGTACGCAAACCAGATGCAGCTGCTCGGACCAGTCTCTCGGATTTTGGTCGCTATGTTGCCGAGTGCATGCCAAAGTATGTGCAAAAGGTGCAATTGACCTCGGGTGATGAGCTGGAGGTGCTTATTGCACCGGAGGGCATTGTGCCTGTGCTGCAGTTCCTCAAGGATCATCATCAGGCTCAGTTTACCAATTTGGTGGACATTGCCGGCTTGGATGTTCCATGCCGTAAACATCGTTTCGAGGTTGTCTATAACTTGTTGTCGCTGCGGTTTAATGCTCGCATCCGGGTCAAGACCTATACGGATGAGCTGACCCCGTTGGATTCGGTCTGTGATGTGCACAAGGCGGCCAATTGGTATGAGCGTGAGATTTGGGACATGTACGGTGTTTTCTTTGCCAATCATCCGGATTTGCGACGCATCCTTACTGATTACGGCTTCGAAGGACATCCACAGCGCCGCGACTTTCCCTTGTCCGGCTATGTTGAGCTGCGCTATGATGACGAGAAGAAGCGCGTCGTCTGCGAGCCTTTGGAGTTGGCACAGGAATTCAGAAAGTTTGATCTATCGGCACCGTGGGAGCAGTTCCCAAATTTCCGCAATGCAAACCCACCAGCCGAGGTTGTGGAGGCCGCTAAGAAGTAGGCAAACCGCATCAAATGTTTGCAGTTTGTTAAATGGTAATTAGATGAATACATCAATAAAAACGATATGAAGAAATTGTAAATTTAAAAACAATGATTTATTGATAATCAACGGCTCGCCATATAAAGTTAAATCCTTCGTTCAGGCTTCGGGAGTCCGGTTCTAATAGTAAGAAAATAGACAATGTCAAGTTTTATAAAATATGCTTTTGCCATTTAGAAATTTTAGCCAATTTAGATTTTTGATTTATGTTTTGAGTTTTACATGATATTCTTAAATTCTCATGAGCTCTGGTTAAAAAGTATACATTTATATATCGAATTACAACAACAATATTTGAAATAACTCTGTTCTTATGAAATCGCTTTAGTATCCTTTCTAGAATTGAATTCATTAAAATGTTCTTAACTTGGTTTACTTGGCATTACTTTTGATTCACTGCCGTATTTTCAAACATCGTTTTGTACTCTTGTCTTAAATTGTAACCAAGCTTGACTGAGCCTTAGAGAAATGGCGAAAATTGTATTTAATTTTTTTGATTTTTCGTTTCGCATTTTACAAAATACTTATTAACATTGAAGTTTACACATGTGCTTGGATTAATGTATATGACCACGATACATGAATATGTATGGGGTTGTTTTATTAATACACTTACAAAACAGTTATTAACACAAAATTCAGTTTACCAGGTTATCCTATTGAAAAATCGTGCGCCTGCGCAGCGGTGCCTGGCCTCCTTCAATCCTAGTTGTTTGGCGGGAAGTTTATAAGTATGCAGTACTACTAATACAGTGATCGCTCGGAAATTACAACTTTCAGAAATCCAAATCATTTGAAAACTACGATATTGTTGAACATAAATCATTAAAATTAAATTAAAGTATATTACAATCATTAGTATTTTATTGTTTGTAAAAAGAAATGTGACTTCCAGAATAGCAAGTTATCCACCAATTACATTGTGTTCTGGAGCCAAAGCATTCTATATTCTAAGCGATCACTATATGTACAATTATACCTTAAAAGTTGATTTTTTATTGTATACATAACTTTTGATTCGAGCTTGATTAGTTGCACCGCTGATGCTTTCTATATTTCTTGATTTCTATATTTTTGTATTTTTGCTTCTCCAATTTGTACAAGAATATACACACATATGTACGTAACAATTATTTTACATTTACATAGCTCGGTTACGATTAGTTAAAAATGTGTCAAGACATACATACAGATGCGTATGTATGTGTGCATTATGTATTTATGTATGTACATATGTACTTTACATCACTGCGCCCAATCGGCGCAGATACAAAACAAATTTGCTGGCGCTTCAAGCGCTCGCGTGAACAGTCCTTGTGCTGGCACTTAATCCGTCCAGGACAGTGGGACTGCGACAAATGAAAAATTTCGATGCAGGATGATAAGTGCGCTGCCGGCCTTTGACTTAATGCCGGCCGGTGCGCACTTCCTGGCGACAAACAACAAATTCGACAGACGCCCATTTTGGGGGGAATGGTCCGTCACAAATACAAATGTGTAAAGCCAAAAAAAGCACTCGATTCCACGGTGCGGCTTATATCGATTCGGTTTTCGTGTAGAGCCGAGCAGCAGCAGCACCACCGCCCCCAGCTGATGCATACGAGGAGGTGGTGCCTTTGCTGGTGTTGGCCTGACTCTCGCTGCTGCTGGCGGCGGCTGCTTCGTTATTGAGCCGCTCGTGGTACTCCTGGAAGCACGGCACGATGCATAAATTCGTTTGACACTCGGGACAGTGGTATTTCGTTTTGCGGCGCAAAATGCGACCATGTCCATCGATCGTATTCCAACAGAAATTGCAGCCCAGCGCTGGACCCGGTCGGATGACCGGACAATGACTAGAACGTGGATTCTCCAAGGTAATGATTTCACGTTGGGTCTGCAAATAATTGATACACATGAAGATTTATCAAATTCTTGGCAGGCATAGCCTATATACCTGTGGTGAAGACACCGAACGCTGCAGTTCCTCGTTCTTCACGCGCAGCGTGGGCAAATGCTCAAATGAACTACTCGTCGTCGGCTGGCCGGGATGCAAATGAATGCTGCCGCTGCTGCCGGTTGACTTGGAGCTGCGCAACTTGTTGCCACCTCCAGCTCCACCATTCGCTGTCTCGACCCTTGCGCTACCGCGCTCCACAATGTGTGTGAGCGGTGACTGCGGCGAGCGACGTTCCGGAATGGGAGACGGCTCCGTGCTGCCGCCATATGTGGGCGAGAACGGCTGGCGACTGCTGCTGTTTAGTCCGGCTGGTGGCGATGTAACCACCGACACCGGCGTACCACTTGAGTTTGTGGGCGTGGCCGCCGCCTCACTCGAGGAGGCGGTGCACGTGACAACGCGTGTGGGTACCAGGTACTGCGACGAGCCGGCTGGCGGCGGCGAGCCGGAGGCATAAATTGCCTCGGGTAGCGAGATATGATGTGGATGATGCAGCGCAGTTGGCGGCACATAGCCGGCATTAGTTCCCGACGGCGGATGCGAGTATTGCCGATGAAATGGCGCAAATGGATTTGTGCCCGTCATGCTGCCGGTGGCATGCAGCGAGTGCTGGCGCGGCACCAGCGGATCCGAATGCTGCTTAATCAGATATGGTGTGCTGGGCGGTACGTTTAACAGATGCGGTGTCGGCGATGCCAGACTGGGCGCCGGCTCAGACGCGTGCCGCTCAATTCGAGGTGGTACGGTCAACAGATGATGATGATGATGGTGGTGGTGCTGCTGCTGCTGCTGGGCCTGGTGATGGTGGTGCGTCGAGTAATCCCTGGCTATGGCAGTGGTCGTACCCGCCGCACAAAACGGATCATAGTCGAGCGTCGTGGCGGCCGTATCCGGCGATATTTGATTAGTCGACGAGAGGCTATCGCTGTCCCGCTTCACGCGCGGCTGCCGTGTGAGCACACGATTCCGCTTCGAGCCCATCACGGCCGTGGACTGCGTCGTCTGCAGATCTGTGGCTGTCTCCGTTTCGCTCGGTGTCCGCTCAAAGCTCCCACTGCTGCTGCTGGTGCCCTGACTGTGGCTGATGGCCAGCGTTGGATGATGCTGCGTGATATGCGCCGGACTGGGCTCTGCAAAAATACAAATGGTAAATAAATAATGAAATGTATATCTTAGATATCACGGTATGATTTCGATTTAGTCATGAATGATAGTTTTAGATATTGTTTTTTTTTTTTTTTTTTAATTTTATTCGTTTCTTGCACATCGAAGCCTAGAATCTAAAAGGTTCGTCTTGTTAGTTACATTATATCGTACATAATTTTTGCGTAACTTAATTTACAGTCGTTTTCATTTACTACCGCTGACTAATAGTACATTAATTGTAAATAATTAAATATATATATAACTGTATATGTTAAACACGCAATTGTAGGAAACAGAGTTAGTCATAATTATTGTTTATACTATTTTTTTCTTGCGTTGTTTTTGATGAATTCGTATTTGTTGTTGGCGTGTTTAAGATCTATGCATCTAGTTGTAGGAATTAAAATGCATTACCAAAGTTTACGTTTACAATTACAAATGACTTCTAACAAATCACGCTTAGTTTTTAGTTTGCCTTGCGACAGACAATATAAAAAGTTCTCTATTTATTACATACATATTTAAAGGTATTTGATTTTATTGTTGTATATATATATATATATATATATATATATATATGTATTGTATTAAAAACACACTATTCTTATTCGTTTTTTTTCCATTACTTTCTGCAGTCTCCATTTAGGATTTTGGGTGGTTACGAGTTATCTTAGTTTTGTATATTGCGTATATGGCTTGCCCATTTAGTCCTATTTTATCGTATGCGGTATGGCTCTTCATAAATACATATGCATATAGTATAACATATAATGTACATGAAATATGTACAATAAACAAACCCCAAAATAATCAAAATCAAGAATCCCTTTAAGATATGTCTAGTATGTGTTTAATTGCACTCCGAAAAAAATAACAAATAGGGCAAACATATATACGTACGATCCGTGTGAACAAAATATGTAATATATATATTTTTGTTGAATTTTTATGTTTTTGTTAACAGAAACTATTGTTGGAATGGTGTAAATGTTATTTTTCGCCAATATTGAAATGAGTTTTGATCATTTAGCGTTAAATACAGTCTCTGGATAAATTTTTGATGCTATATGATTATGAAAATAAAATCCATCCCAAAATCGAAAATACAAAATGAATGCGTACATTTACAAATATATATATTGGTACGTACATACATATATATCATACATTATTGAGTTGGCTTAATTAAATATTTGATGGTTAACTCTGTAACGGGTTTAGTTTATACGGATTGTAACACTATCCGTCTAACGACAGACACTTTTCCCCCCAAACTAGATACAAACATCCATTTCAACTAAAACTGTTTGGCCTTTAACTGTACACAAAAATATATATATGGATATATATTCAATTATGCGATTTAGAATGTATACGTAATAAAGGTTTGCTTTGTAACATGAGTGCTGGGATTCAATGGGTGAGGGGAGGGGATTGGTTTTACAGTGATGAAAATAATTAGGCCGTTTTTTAAGTAGTTTATATTTAAAAGTTTGTATATACATACTAGCTAAGTCGATACATAAATCATTTGCTTTTCGATGATTTAACACTAATAAAATTGTATATAAATTTATGTACAAATACCAATTGTTGGGGGTTACATATACAAGTACTGTACTACCGATTCCTTAGTTAACAATGGTAAAAATAATGTTCGGCTCGAAACATGTAGCTTAAGGAATTAATTTCTATAAATTATTACATACATATGTGTGTTGTCGACACATCTGCTTAACCTTAGGGACACACTATATCCGAGTGGGGTCTGCCGTATTTCCATTGCCTGAAATCATGCTATATATACGCTATGTACGAAATATCCCCTATTCCGATTTGCGTTGCCTTATATCTGTAGTTCACTAGTAGCTGCCGTTGCTCCTAATACCTGTATCGAGAGTTATACTTTGCACGGCTGCGCCTGGGAGGATGGGGTGAGGAGGGGGTAGGACGCTTAGGATTTTTCTAAGTATTGCAGGCCAGTGTTAACCAGCGGCGCAAGCGTACTGGCGACCAGTGGTGGCGGCGGTAGTGCTTGTGGCGCCGCCACAGTTACAAAATTATTGAAAAGAAACGCGGTAGCCGCTGCGCTATGCGCAGTGCCCATTGCTGAGACCGAGACGGGCACGGCTGATATGCTCATTGGTTCTGGCTCGCTGGCAGCCATCACAGCGGCCGCCTGCAGCAACTGGGCTGGTCCCGGCCCGTGTGCAGACTGACTGCTGATGCCGCCGACGCCGCTGTTCAGTTGGTCAACCTGCAGAGGCATTACACCTGCCGCGGCAGCGGCGGCAACGACGCCCATGTGATTGGAAATCGTATTCTATATTGAGTTGAAGTTAATACTCTGTAGATTCATTGCAGCGGCCGGATTTACGTTGATCGTGCCCGCTCCCGAGGCAGCGGCAGCTGCACCAGCGCCCGTCGCATCGATGTACCGCCGGGACATGGTGTGCACGCTGGTCGGCGAGTCCATGTAACGGGCATCGAAGAGGCTCATAACGCCGATGGCTGGATGCGTGTTGGTGCCACCGGCTGAGCTTGCTGCTGCGGTGCCGGCATGATGTGGCGTACACATCAGCGATGGCGTCGGCGTATCCGTTTGCGGCGGTATCTGCATATTGAGCGCAGCCGTTTGAGCTGCAACCGCCGCAGCGGCTAGGTGATCATATGATTCGTTGGCAGTATCGTCGCCGGGATTTGTGGATGGTGTGGGCGAGGGCGATAGATTAGGTTCCTGTTTGACCACGCGCGCCTTTATGCTGGGCCTCGATACCGGATATCCGCGTTTCTTGTACTCCAGCCAGAGCGTGCGATTATTTACGCCGTACAGACGAGCAGCCTTGCAGAATCCGATGCCACCGGTGCGCACGGCTTCCAGGGCCCTGATGAAATTCTCATCCCCCTGGGGATTGACTGAACGCTTCCGTTTGACCACTTGACTACCGGCGCCGCCACCTCCACTGCTGCTATTGCCGCCTCCGGCGCCACCAGCGCTGCCTGCACTTCCGCCCGCGCTGCTGCCGCCACCGCCGCCCACACCAGAGTGGACAGGCGATTGCGTGGGCGTCGGGCCCTGACTGTAGACGGACTGCACCATATTGGACTCGTTAGGCGATGTGGGTGACAGATTTTGTGCGGCCGTTGCATAGCCGCTGACCAGATTATTAACGGTTATAATTTGCGACGAGTACGCCTGGCCAGGTGTGGCACCCTGTTGTTGTTGCTGCTGTTGCTGCTGCTGGTAGTGCAGCTGCTGCAAATGCTGTTGTTGTTGTTGCTGCTGCTGCGTCGCCTGCTGCTGGGCTTCATGCTGCTGCTGCTGTTGACGCTGATCGTTGGTGGTGCCGGCGGTACCGACGCCGGCGCTGCTATTCGCGGCGCTGTTTTGATTGCCGTTGCCATTGCCAATCAAGTTGGACTGACAGGCGGGCATCGAGAAGCGCGAATAGTTTGAATCAACAACTGTCCACTGCAGACCTGGGAAGGGGAGAGAGAGAGAGACAGGCGTAAGATTGGTTTTGTCTTTAGTACGGGGTTTGAAATTGAAAAATTACTCTATGAAATTTACTCTCAATTTTTGTTTATTGTTTTAAGGGGACACGGGGCTCTTCATTTGGCCAAGATCTGAGTTTTGGAAATCGGGGCAAACCATTGGACAAACAGGCATAGTATAGTAAGTAGTTGACATAGTAGAATGGTATTTGGTATCGGTATCGAGTAGTAGAAAGATTGCTAATGCTAAATCATTATCATTCGAAAACCGCTCTTTAAAATGCTTCCCCACAAAAAATAATAAAAAAAAACAAAATAAATTGGCAAACAAAAGAGTTTAGTAATCAAATCGACAAAAAAGGAATAAATTCAAATCAGTAAAATACAGTTATTTAGTTTTGGACTCTGTGCTAGCTCTCTCCCATTCCCAAGTTCAGGTTGGATTTCGTTTTTGAATAGAATACACAATAGTAGTTAAATATATATACATATATATGTACATACAAATGCATTAATTTAATGTTACACAATTTTTTAATCGCACTTAATCGGTAGTCTTTAAGCTAATGTTTTTTTTTTTATATATTTAGCTTTAGCATTCATTTCTCCAAGCGCTTTTGCACCGCACTTACATTTTTTGAACGTAAGTGTATGTGTGTGTGGTGTGAGTGTCAGTGTGTTTGTTTGTGTGTGCGTACATGGAGTGCGTGACATGTGAATGAGCGATAGCAGAGTAAGAATAGGAGTAGCTACATTCGAGCAAAATCGTAAGAATGAAATAATGATAATGATAGCGAAATCAACAATAAAAACAAAAAACGTAGGGACCAAGTAGAGCGCCACGACTCGCCTTGCATCGACAGCCTGATGCAAATGGAAAGAAACAACCCCTCAATGAAGCATGATAGATCTGGCATATGACTTTGATGTAACAGTGTTTATATTTTAGCGCAGCAGATTTTTGTGCCTGCATTATTTAAAATGAATCGCACAATTCGCGTATCTAACTCAAACGTTATATTACAATGATTGTATTTAAAGACGAATTTAATTTATTTAAGAAGTAAGTTCATACATCGGATATCTTTTAAGTAGATGTTATGCGATTCATTTTTAGAGTACACTGTATTTTCATTTAAGTTATGACTGATGACTTACCCGAGTGCGATGATTGTGAATTGGGCGCGTCGTGTTCAGATGGTGTCGTGGTGCCAGAAATGTCCAGAGGCATTGATTGATTCACACTGCCGATGTCCACTTCAGGCTTCTGCACGGCGAGCAATAAACGACGGGAGAAAAAAAGTTTAGTAAAATGTTCGGAAATAGATATAACATTAACTTGACCAATTTCATTACAATTTGCATATGTATGTGTCCGTGAGCGTCATCCAGGTCCGAGTCCTGCGGCTGCTGCTCCAACTCAGAGTTCGCCGACTCTTTGAGCAGCTTGGCGGCATGCATCGAGTGCCCCGTGAGGCTGCCCAATGCAGCGGTCGAATTACTGCCGGCACCTCCAAAAGACATTTGACTCATCTGTGCCAGACTTAGACCAGCAGCGCTACCAGCGGCACCAGCCGCATCCAGAGAGCTGCTGTGCTGCTCCTCCGAATTGTTGCGTTCACCAGAGCCTATCGAAAGCATATAAAATCAAATGAGTAACATATCTACTAGATTACTTGACTCTATGCACGATTCTTTACCCAAGTCGCACTCACCGTTATTCGAGGATTTACGCAAGCGCTTGCGCCGCGTGGCCGGCGAAGTGCCAGCACTCAGCGGCGATGGAGTTCGTCTCAGCTGATGGTGATGCGTTTGCGAACCCTGCGCTTGACTCCCCTGTTGTTGCTGCTGTTGTGCTTGGTGATGATGATGGTGATGATGATGCTGCTGTTGCTGCTGCTGTTGTTGCTGCTGTTGTTGTTGTTGCTGCTGCTGTTGTTGTTGCTGCTGCGCCTGCTGCTGTTGTTGTTGCTGTTGCGCCTGCTGTTGCTGCTGCAGTTGTTGCTGCAGCTGTTGCTGATGATGCTGCTGAAATTGCTGCGCCTCACTGCTGCTCCAGAGTGAATCCCCAGCACTGCTGCTGCCGCTAGCTGCGCCCAAACTGGACGCAGCAGCACCAGCGCCAGTGCCAGCCACATTGGCGCCCGCCTGGCCAAGCAGCTCGGTGGCCTCGCTGGAGGATTTGCTGTCGGATTTGGTCAAGTTGGCCGGGTCCGTTGGCATTTCAGCCAGGCCCTTGATCTTGAGCATTTCGGCCGTTTTCAGTATATGCGGCAGTTGCTCCTGCGACACATTCACCTCCCCGTAGTACATAAAATCCACCATCGTCTTGAGATCATCGTACTGAACGTCCTTCAGTATGACAATCGGATGCTGGCATGGATTCGTCGTAAAGAGCGCCTGTCAAAAGACAATTGATGAAAATCGAAACTTAATGGATTGGTTATTAAGACTCACCTGAAAGTATGAGCTGCACGCAGAGAGGACAATTTTGTGGGCCTGCAGCTGTCGGCCCTCCGCGGCGAGCGTGACATCCACCAGGGTTCCATTGTGCAGCAGGGAGGAGCAGACCGATATGAAGTTGGGCTGGTGATTGTTCCAGCGCAGGCAGAACTGCTGCACAGACATTGTGAACAACCGTAAGCTGATCACCGATTCTGTTGCCGCTGCCGCGTACTTTTGTCGTCTCGCGGCAGCAACAACAATGTATATCGAAAATGCCAACAACAACGACTTCAATTCCAAAACGTAATGACGAAAACAACGCTGATAACAACACACTTTTTTTTCTTTTATCGCCTATTGATTTTTGTTTTCCTTCCTTTTTTGCTTTAATTAAAAATTTATGTACAATATTATTTTTGAGGGGGGGCGCTTTCAAGTGATGTTGTTGTTGTGGTCGTCTGTATGAAGGTATGTGTGAACTTTTTGCCGTTTGGCGGCGGTTTCTATGCCGCGCCGTTATACACACATACAGATGCACACATCTTATGTGCTGCTGAAATGGGAATGAGAATAAATTATTATAAGTATATATATATATTTATTTGATAAGCGCAATATTGAAATTTGTTTGGTTTAACTATGTCTTCTTCTTGTTGTTCGTTTTCCGTTTAGTGTTAAGTTATCTCCTCGGCTTGCTTACGCACTCTCTGCACTCTTTCACTCTCTCACTCAGCAAAATACCTATGTATATGTATGTATATATGTGTGTAATTATACAGTCGCGAATAGCACACTCATATACATACATACACTGACAGATGCGCGGAAATTTAACAGCAAGTCTGTGTACTGCTTTTTTTAAGTTTTATTTTTAATAAAAACGTAACGAAATCTAATACATAGGTGTCTCCAATATATATATATATATATGTGTGTGTGTGTGTGCGCAAAGGGAGACCTTGAATTTTCTTTGATTGTTATGACGTAATTAGCGCGTCTGACCCTCTGCCTCTGCCGCAGGCACGAACCACGACCGTCGTCGTTGTACTAATCGCTACTTCGTTTATTCATCGTATTGACATTTTCAGCAGCCTTTATTTAGGTACATTTGTACACATACACATGCATACATAGGTGCATATGTCGCGCGTTTTATTTTTATTTTTATAATTGTTTTTAACTACAGATGTGTATGCTTACTACACTATCAATTGACAATGTTATTTATTATTTTTTCCGTGGGTAAAGGGGGAGGTTTTATTATTTTGCACAAAAGAAAACACGGCGAGAAGTAGAAAGTCCAAAAACAAAATGGCGCGCTTGTAAGAAAAATTGTTGGTTTGCAAAAGCTTGCAAAGGCTAGTTAAACACATTCGATTTCATACAATACTAATGCATTACACATTTTCACATCTATATTTTCACAGTAGGAATATTTTGGTTTATTAAGTTTCCGTTTAAATTAATTATGGACGTAGTGCAATTCTTACGTTTTACTTCTTTATTCTTTTATTGCGATATCAGGCCTGATAATCAGGGTTGCTCAGCAGAACTGGAAAGCATTTAACTTACTATCGATAGCTCCAACTACATTTTATTAATCGATGGCGTATCATGCGATTGTTTTAGTTGAATTCCGCACTTTGTAAAACCGTGCTGTTATGAAGAATTGTTAAATATTTTGACTTTTTTTTTTAACACTTTTTAAGTTATATTAAATTAAGTGCCAAGCTTATTATTATATGTATATTAAGCAATGACAATTGATAGCTGAATACCCTTATTGCTATTCAGTATGATCATAATTATTTATATCGAGACTATCGAATGAACCTGATATCGGTGGGCTTCCAGCAATTTTCGTGCGATATAAGTGTTGTTAAGCGATGTAGGAAATACAGTTCGCGGGAAACTAGTATTTTATTTAAAATTGTTAGGATATCGTTTAATATTTGTTGACATAACTACGAACCCTGCATTCAAAGTTCAACAACTTTTTTTTTCGGATTTTTGTCAAAAATCATGGCAACAATGTGTGGGTTGATGTTTCCAAGTCCCTAAAAATACCATTCCCAGACTTCAAACACTCATAACTTTGTCAAAACTGATCCGATCTTCAAGGCCGAGTGCATTTTTTTCATGGTTTGACCTCTTTATCAATTCTGCATTCAAAGTTCAAAAACTTTTTATTTCGGATTTCTAGTCAAAAATCATTTCAAGAATGTGTGATGTGATGTTTCCAAGTCCCTTAAAATGCCCTTCTCAGACTCCAAATACTCGTAACTTTGTCAAACCTGATCCGCTCCTCCATCCCGATCGACCCGTTAGGTTTGTCCTCCTGCCTGAATCTACATTCAAAGTTGAGACTCAATTTTTTCCGATTTCTTGCTAAAAGTCATTTGAAAGTTCTGTATTATTTTTCTGAGTGTAGCCATTTGTACTTTACACTGGCTCTTATATTTAAATCTGCTACTATATGAGATATCGAAAGATATCAAACCCAATAGGCATTGTTATCAAAGCTGATTTACTTATTTGTATTGATGAATAGGGCTGCTCTGTATGGTAAGCAGCAAAGAGTTACGGCCTTTGGTAAATGGAATAAATGGAATAAATATGCATCTTCTTATGCATAAGACAAAAGCATCAAATCAAGTAAAATTAAACTACAACGTATTCTCTACTAGCACAAATATGCGACTGCAGTGAGAAACGATCGTAAAACGCGGTCAGATTCATATTTAAGATGCGTAAATTAATAATTCCGTCTCATAAAAATCCAAAAATATTTTAGTATGCATATTTACGATAGAGCCCTTGCGTTGTAGTAGGTGTAGGTCACATTAACAGCTGAGGCTCTTATAAAAGTCACGTCTTTTCTGATTTCGACATCAGTATCAACTGCAATATCAATCTGTGCAATACTTGCGACTAGCTACAGCTAAAATCAGCACAAAAATGTTCAAAACTGTAAGTCTATATCGAATACATTTAATTATAAATGAATATAAAATCTATCTATTATGTTTTTTTAGAGTCTTCTCCTAGCCGCACTCTGCTTAATCGCAAGCTGCCGTGCAGTCGACGAGTCGGATGCGGTCATCACCAAGTATAGAAATCAGGTTAACGAGGATGGCAGCTACAGCTATGAATACGGCACCTCAAATAACATCCAGGCAGCGGAGACAGGAGTGGGCAGCGTCTATGCCACAGGATCCGTGAAGTACACAGCACCCGACGGACAGCCCATAAGTCTGGAGTACACAGCCGATGTGAATGGCTATCAACCGAAAGGCGATCATTTGCCAACACCTCCCCCAATTCCGGAATATATTTTGAAGGCGTTGGCTTATATTGAGGCGCACCCGTTCACAAGACTTCAGCTCAAGAAATAAGATTGTATCGAAGACTTTAAGCATATTTTTAGATTAAGATAGTAAATGATATATAATTTTTTAATTTTGCTTCTTTTTGCTGGAATTATTTCAGAGACTCTAATTTGGTATTTCGATTCTTGTATACCAGATGCACATAAAGATTAGCCTAGGTTAGTTTAGACTGTTTTTCATAGTAAGCACTAGTAGCATAGAATATGTTCAACTCTTTCGAAGGAGTAAGTTTTTGTCTGTTGACGTAAATTAAATATGATTTAATTAAATTTGAAAGCACTATCCCTCAACTAGTACTTTTCGAGTTGCCGGTATTGGCAACAGCAGTCACTGCTGATGGCCATTGTTTTGGGCAGATGCCGTTCGGCCGTTACCTGTTTTGATGTTAATGAAATGCAAAAGCAAGCTTTTTATACTTATTCAGCGTCGACTCTGACAACAGACTTGAGAGCGCTAAATATTTGCGTGTCTAGCAAATTGTATCAAGAGCTGCTGTTTATTACGCAAATTAACGGACGACAGGGCTGAAGTATTTCTTTAACTACGGCGCTGTAAATTGATTTACACTTAAGTTGGGTACTTGTTACTGGCGGCAACAATTGAAGTGTGCTGAAATTTGTAGGACATAAAGATGGCACGTAAATGTGAGACTATGTATAATCCGAAGGTCATACCTCTAAAAATACGTATTTCTGGAAGATCGGGGGAGGTATGCTATAGGAGAATATACATACCAAATTTTGTGCCTCTACCTCTTATGACTTTCAAACTATGTCCAAAAAACACTGGTGTGGAATCGAAACCGGGACGAGATATCAAAAAAGAAACAAAAACTTGATCTGACGCTTAATTCTACATAACAACGAAAAGTTCCTTATAAATGACCTTCTAAGACTTCAAACTCCCTTAACTTTGTCAAATCTGAACCGATTGTCAATCCCGAGGCCATTTTGATCATTATTTGGCATTAAGTTTAATTCTACATCTCAAGTTTATGAATTTTTAAAAAAATTAAATTTTGGTTTTTTTTGACGAAAAAAGCATAAGGGGGGACCCTTACCAATTTTGATTTTTCAAAAAATAGAATCTTGAATTTTTACGTTTAATTGATTGTGGGTGTCTCAACTAGTATAAAAAACTATACGAAAAGTGTTTTTGTGGTATTTCATTTTTCTGTCAAAAATCACGCTAAAAGTGACAAAAAAATTGTCTTGTAAAGTTCCCAAACAACGAAAAGTTCCATATAAATGACCTTCCAAGGCTTCAAACTGCCATAACTTTGTCAAATCTAAACCGATTGTCGATCCCGAGGCCATTTTGATCATTACTTGGCATCTAGTTTAATTCTACATCTCAAGTTTATAAATTTTCGAAAAAGTAAAATTTAGGATTTTTTTTGCAAAAAAAGCATAAGGGGGGACCCTTACCAATTTTGATTTTTCAAAAAATAGAATCTTGAAATTTTACGTTTAATTGATTGTGGGTGTCTCAACTAGTATTAAAAACTATACGAAAAGTGTTTTTGTGGTATTTCATTTTTCTGTCAAAAATCACGCTAAAAGTGACAAAAAAATTGTCTTGTAAAGTTCCCAAACAACGAAAAGTTCCATATAAATGACCTTCCAAGGCTTCAAACTGCCATAACTTTGTCAAATCTAAACCGATTGTCGATCCCGAGGCCATTTTGATCATTACTTGGCATCTAGTTTAATTCTACATCTCAAGTTTATAAATTTTCGAAAAAGTAAAATTTAGGATTTTTTTTGCAAAAAAAGCATAAGGGGGGACCCTTACCAATTTTGATTTTTCAAAAAATAGAATCTTGAAATTTTACGTTTAATTGATTGTGGGTGTCTCAACTAGTATAAAAAACTATACGAAAAGTGTTTTTGTGGTATTTCATTTTTCTGTCAAAAATCACGCCAAAAGTGACAAAAAAATTGTCTTGTCAAGATCCCAAACAACGAAAAGTTCCTTATAAATGACCTTCTAAGACTTCAAACTCCCATAGCTTTGTCAAATCTGAGCCGATTGTCAATACCGAGGCCATTTTGATCATTATTTGGCATTAAGTTTAATTCTACATCTCAAGTTTATGAATTTTTGAAAATATAAAATTTTGGATTTTTTGATAACCGTAGCATACTTTTAGGATTTTTAGATAAATATAAATATAAATTTTCACAAATATCAAATTTTCCCGGGATTTCACGTATCAATAAATCCTTATTTATGATAGTTCAGAGTTATCGAAACTATGTTTTCTTTTCAAAAACTGAGACTATATACTTTACATCACGATTATTTATTTCAAAACAATTAAAAAAGCTTTCAGTATGCTAATATCTGGGGATAGAGCTGTCAACTCTTAACCGATCAGCGACTTGTAGACAGGACGACGGACAAGGACGGCTTGACGTTGGGGCGCCTCTTCGTATTGTGGGTGAGTGCGGATGTACTCCAGCGATTTCAGGATGGCAGCGGGAATTGGTGGGGGTGTGGGCAGATGGGAGCCCTGTGGCTGGTAGCCATTCTCATCGGCAACATAGGAAGTCTGGACCAATATGCCCTCCGGCGAGTAGTAAGAGAATCCGCCGTTCGCAGAGTAGCCACCAACTCCTTGCTCCTGGGCAGCAATGCCGTTGGAAGTTTCATATGAGTACTGGTAGCTGCCATTGGGGTCGATATCGCTTTGGCTCTTGCCGGTGGCATAGGCATCGCTGTTCAAGGATGCGGCGCAGGCGCAGGCAATGAATGCGGAGGCAACGAGGAGCTGGAGGATGAAATGGTAGAGGTTCTGATTATAGCTGCAGCTCCTGCGATGGGCTAGAAATACTTACGAAGCGGAACATCTTTAAGGCTGTGCGGAGATTGTGTGACTGACTTGGTTGTAGATTGCAAGCGAATTTATACTAAAAGCCACAATGTGTTTCGATATTCTCAAAAAACCTGATCGCTTTAGCCACTTGTACGCCGATGTTCAGGAAATTAATCTAAATAACCATAACAATAAAAGCAGCCAATAGCCCGAATTGGCCAAACCGGAGAATGTTTGTACGCATCAGCCAGCGTCGGCATCTCGTATTGCGGCTGTGAGTGGGCTTACCCAGCTCCAAGTCGTCAAAGAGCCAAAGAGCCAAAAAACTAAAAGCCATCGCCGCATGCAGCAGTGTCAATGTCGAGCCAGACCTGCTGCTGGGCGGGACCGGGGGGTTGGCGCAGTCGGCACACCCAAAAATCTATTTGACTACTAAATTAATGTACATGCATATAAGTGTATTTGTGCCAGTCTGTGTATTGCTATAAATATTTAGCATAATTTATTGTTTCACTTGGCCGACGCATGCTACAGTTTTTTTTGGCCAGTGGTTTACTTTTTCATTTCGATTTTCATTGTCCGGTTTTTGAGCACAAATGTTAATTCACTTTTTTTTGTAGTGTTGAGGCGGCTGCCCCGGAGAGGCGCTAAATGTGTGCGCTTAACAAATTGGTCTATAACATTGAGTTGATTTAATAGCAAAAATGAGATATCAAAACAGGATTTACTCGTGTCCAAGTGTCAATTCCATCTAGATACTACTACTCGTACAGGGCAATGTCTAAATTTATTACAGTGTTGAGTTTGATGAATTAGCTGATTAACTAATTTTATTTGCAGGCGAGTTTTTATGGCATACCTAATTTGATTCTTATTATAATTCAATGATGTGTTGTCAGAAACTGTCAATATAAGAACCTCTTTAAAATTCACTTTTTTATTTAGCATAAATAAATATAGGGCTGACATACTAAAAACGTATTTAAAATTGAGTATACTTAAGCAAATGATTTAATATGGACAACGAATTATAATTTTATTTAGATTAGTTATTGTCAATCAGCTAGGAGACCCAGGCATAGCAACTACAAAATATATCAACTTATGCAAATGATCCATAAGCTCGCAAACTAGTTTATAAATGATAAAGTGACTTAATATTTATCTGAATTTTAATATTCAGTTTAGTATCGCATATTAAAATGCATAGCTGTCATAGTTCACACCGAATTTGAATATGATTCTCAAATGACGCGTGAATATTTATCTAGCTGTCCGAACAATCTAACAGCGAGATAACATGGGTTTAGATAACACTACCATACGAAATTCAGATCTTTTGTTAACTTTCGATTTTTATTGCAAATTGTGCTCATTTTTTTTGACCACTTAGACTTTTGAGCTGTCATAACTGTCAAAACTGAACCGATCGTGAAACTCGATGCCATTTTTTTCATAAATTATAACCATTTGTGAAAACTTATTTTTTTTTCATTAATTATAATTATTTGTGTATTTGTATGAATACAGATAAATAATTATGAATGAATATAAGGGCTGGGTTGAGGGTATATCCTAGTCGTGCACTCTCGACTGGTTTTTTAACTTTATTTATACAGTCAAACTTATAGCGTTCACTTATTAAATGCATAATTTATATAGAATTCTATTGTTAGTGGAGAGCAGCGTTTTAAAATATTAAAATGCAAGTTATAGCATATTTAAACCACTATTTATATTAAACACATGCACGCACTGAAATACTAGAAGCCTAATGATTCCATTGAATATGAATACAAAACATTGTTTAGGATATACCATAGCATAGCTCATTTGACTTTTAGCATTTCAAATATGGCTCTTAGCGACTGACTAACTAAACTAGTTTTGGCTTCCGGGGCAGTCAAGTTGCAATAAACACTTACCTCATCCATTTTATTGTTGTGCGAACTAAATATGAAGAAAACTATCCCAATATACATAATTATTTTGTACAGCGTATCGAAATTTGCATGCTAATTAAGTCATTTTACGATTATGCTCGACTGTCGCTTTAATTAGACAAATAACAGCAGCATTGTTCAAATTCCAGACGTTGAAATGACATATTTGAATTTATTAATTGAAATTGACTTAAATTGTTTTCAAAAGCTTTAACTTCTAATAAATATTAGAATAGCTTTTTAATATAATTTTTATTATATATTTGTATACGGATAAAAAGGCTTTAATTAATTTGAGCAAATGTAAGCAAGTATCATCATAAAGGATAAATATTCTGACCTGAAGCCATGTTGATATTGCAGTGAACTATGCTAAATGAAACAGAGATTTTATGAAACAAATTGTTTATTTCCAAGCAGCTCAAAAATAAGCTCGTACAACGTTATTATCCTGTCGACAGCTTAATGCTTCCAGAATGTGTTAGTTAAAATGTTAAGAATACAATGAAAACAACCTATAAACGGTTTTTAATCAATAACAACTTAGAAGCGACCTTGTCCCTGTCGCTTCTCCTGGTGCGGGTGCGTGCGAATGTACTCCAGGGATCTCAGAATAGCTGCTGGGATTGGTGGTGGCGTCGGCAGATGGGCGCCCTGTGGGTGGAAACCGTTCTCATCCGCAGTGTAGATCAGCTGGATGAGCTGGCCATCGGGACCATAGTACGCGGATGAGCCGCTCGCATAGTGTCCTCCCACACCCTGTTCCTGTTGTGCAATGCCATTGGAGGTCTGATACTGATAGGCGTAGCTGCCGTCCTCCTTGAGGTCGCTCTTGAACTCACGCGTTTCGGCGGTGGCATCGAAGAAATCGGGTCGTGCCTGGGCAACGGCTAGGAGGGCTACGGTCAGGATGAACTATGGCCAGAAGATATTTTTTTGATTAAAATTGGAATCCTTGTTGGTAGCTAGACCTGTGTATAAACTCACGAATTTCATGGTGGGCTGTGTCTGTCTTTGCTTGTTGTCACTTTGCAGTCGATGCGAGAATGAATGCTGCTGAAATGGAGTACCAGTCCATTTATAGTCAGAGATTGCCAATTACCGGCAACGACAACTTTTATGGTGTTTAGCATTGAACCTGAACTGCGCTCAAAAGGTATCCAACATATCGGCGCAGTCATCGTTGGCCCTGCTGCGAATTTCACACATACTCATCTGTATACATACATAGTTGGTACATTTTTGGGAAGTGCACCCATAAATTGTATTAATTGTATGCTCATGCGGCTTTTGCTTTAGCTTTTGTTTTAACTTTTTGCCGACTTTAGCCAAGTTCTCCAGTCCAGACGCTAGTTGCCGCCTACCTCTGTGGCTGACAAATTAAATTTTTGCGTATGCTTTGGTTAATTATTCATTAGCACCTACCCAATTGTGTCGTCAACTTTATAGCAACATTTTAGCAGTAGTTTCTATGTGGCAAATATTTGATTAAATATGTATGTAGCTTGAAATGACTCCTTGGGGTACATATATGTATATAATGCAATCAGAATATCCCCAGAAACATATTATAAATCATATGCAAAAGTTGGTTATAAATGATGCATGAAACTTGAAAAGTCGATTAAAATTGAGCGCCTTCATTTATTACAAATTCACTGAGCATTCGCCCCCCCCCCCCATCCTTAAAAAAACTAAAGGTCCATCCATGCCATAGCCAGGGTTTTTAGCCACGACCTTGCCACAGCATGTGTCGACTTCTGGCCTGGCCAAAAATAATGCGCATATGACAGGGATGGTCAAGTTTGTGTTATCTTTTGATGATAATACGTATATAATATTGATGCTGTTGCAATGCGGGTGCTGTGCAACTGACTTCGTGTCTGAGGAAGGTTCAGTCACGCGCAGTCTTGTCTGAAAATTATCGGCTAACCTAATTATAATTAGGTTGTGCTAATTGAATATTAAGCGGCTTACTAGTTTTCATATGCATTTGTCTATTAATTGCTAATATAAAATTTAAAATAGTTGGCTTCCGCAATATTTAATTAAAAGCAATCTGGAAATTCACTCAGGGCTAGTATTGATTATATGATGTCTGGAAATTCATGTTAAATTTTAATAATATTTAGAATTATCATCAAATTGATTTATTTAATATTAATTAAATAAGGTTAACTGCATTGGCTGGTTGGTCTTTGATTTAATATATATTATTATTATTATTATTATTTATTAGTATTACATATGGTATAGTCTGATAAACCTATTAAATTTTGTGGATAACCATGCCACTGTAGGTCAAATGTGGTACAATATGCCAGTTGGCGTGAGTCCGTTGGTGCATCACTAGTGCGAATGAACCGCTAAAAGGAAAGCAACGAAATAAGCTAAAGCTACATGCTGTTCCATTTATAAGATTTGTGAATGCTTTTTATAAATACTCGAATTCGTACATGGGCGAGAGGTAGTCACAGAGTCAGGCAGAGTTCGCTTGGCTTTGGCGGCAACATAATCTTCTCTTATTATTATTATGTTTTTTTTTTTTTGTGTTTTTCGCCTTTTAGTCGGAACCGGCTGTTCGGACCCAATTGGTCGGGTGCCGTCTGCCGGTTGGCTGACTTTAAATGAAAGAAGAAAAACTTGTTACGATTCTCAGGCACTTCCTTGCGCAGCCGATGCCGCCTAAGTGGCTTCCGCTGGAGCGACTGGCCTGTTTGGCCTGTATTTTGTATTTTGTATTTCGTATTTTGTAGTGCCCATCAATCCGTCTTTTTAGGCGAGCATTAAACTCAGATAAAAAGGAGCACTTGCTGCACGTTCAGCCGGCCACGTTGCCAACCAAAATAATTGACCTAAATATTGTGGTTGCGACAAGTCTGTCTCAAGGTCATGGCTACAAGCATATCAGTTTTGTATTTTATTTAATGTGCTCCACTCGTACTTTCGATTCTCTTCCCGGTTGCGTCTCATCTCAACCTAATGATCGTCGTAAAAGTCTATGTTGCTACAGTTCAAGTCTTAGCATTTGAATATCTTTTCTGCTCCACATTTGGTCGTTGCATGTATTAAGACTTAATTTATAGCTATTCATTAGCTCAGTCCCATTATTGCTTACGGCATGCAGCTGCCAATAGATGTTAGTTTGTGGAGTATACAACTTTATCCAGCTCATTTGTCGTTGACAGCTTTCACAGGGGCTTTAGTATATGTGGGCTTATATGGGCTTATATGGGCCTGTAATAGCTTCACAATGTCAACTACTTTCAAATAAAGGCATTCTAACGCTGACCTTCGTATGAAAGACAAAAACCCAAAATTTGCCATTAATTGCTGGTGACTGATTCCAAAACTACAGAGACGCACCTTTCTCATTTGTCTTTTCTTTTCAACTCTGGTTTTTGAAGGTACATATGAGTCTGAGTGTAATTTGTCAATGGTGATTTATATTTTATAATAACAGTAAACATATGTTCGTGAGTCGTAGATGAATGTGAATACCTTTCAAACATTTACGTATATATTTATATTATTTATTATAATTATATTAATATTGCATATGAAAAACGACTTTAAGTTTTTCTCCTAATCATAAGTAACATTTTCGGTCAACAGTTAAAAATAGCTATGGCCTAAACCCGTGTCTAATCTGAACCGCTACTGGCTTTAGCCAAGCGACCAATACAACAAAAAACCATCACAAATCGGGTCTTTTGATTTTTTCAAACCAGAAAGGTGATTGTATATTAATTAATTCTTCTCATGGGCAAAGCAATAAAAGTTGTGAACTAATCAAAGCTAATACAAACATAAATTGCTGTTACATTAAAGATGTAACTATCTGTAAAAGAAAAACAAAGTAGTATGTTGTTTATTTAGTTTGGGAAAACCTTTAAGTCAGTGTATCTGTTATCGCATTACAAATTTACATACATATGTAGATGGTTGAGGGAAAGAAGATGCACTACTTAACCCATATATTAAGTATACGTACATAAATTATGTAAATCTTGAAGCACTCGATAAAATACTAAATGCATACAGACAACCAATTATAGATTTAATCAAAGAGAGCAGCGCATCTAAAATGTGAACCGTCAAATGGAGTCAGAGTAACAAATTGGGAAACAGATACGCTCGGTAGTCAGAGAGAGGGATGGGGGGGGGGGGGAGAGCTGCTTTCATTTCTGTGCTGTGGCCACCGACTGAATGTGAATATATGTAGCAACTGTAATTAATGAATTAACACCAACACTTAATTACTTTAATAGCCGCAACGAAGCGTAAAGCGTGTACCTTGCGGAGTTTCTTGAACCCCGGGCATTTTGCTTCCCAACAAAAAATAAAGTGTGCTGCCGGGCAGAGTGTTGCGTACGGCTTTTGGCTTTTGGATTAGGTTTCGATTTCAGTGTGGGTTTCATTTTCATTTGGGAGTGCGAGTGGGAGCGCAACACTGTTGAAAATGAAAATGTTTGTTGATTAGTTTGAGCTTTAAAGATTAAACCCATAGCGCCATGGAGCTGTCATAATTGGGACTGCAACCGTTTGGATTTTGGATTTGGCCCCTAGCCCATAATCATAATCATCATCATTGGTGTAATGATTGCATATACACACACTCACTTTACCAACTTTCGTCGCACATCAAATGTGGAAGGTATATAAAACTGAGGTCGCGTCAATGTCGGATATCAAACATAGTTTAGCTCTTAGGCTTGTAACAACAAAAAAACAAAAACCAAAAACCCCTCAAACAAAACCCAAGCCAGGCAAAAATGTTCAAAATCGTAAGTAGCCGAGTAGCAGGATAACTTAACGCTGTGGACACTACTGACAATTCCCTTTCAATTTGCAGCAACTCGTCATGCTGGCAGCTGCTGTCTTCCTGGGCACCGTGCAATCTGCACCATCGGATAGCGCCGATGCGCACGCCGAGATTCGCAGCTATGTGAATGAACTGAAGCAGGATGACAACAGCTACAAGTATCAGTTCGAGACGAGCAATGGCATAGCACAGCAGGAGCAGGGAGTGGGCGGTTATTATGCAAGTGGCTCATCGCAATATTATACGCCGGAAGGACAGCTGATTCAACTGACGTACACGGCCGATGAGAACGGATTCCAGCCGCAGGGCGAGCATTTGCCAACACCACATCCCATTCCGGAGGCGATTCTCAAGTCGCTGGAATGGAACCGCAACCATCCCGAGGAGGAGACCGAGGAGTATCATCACGGCCATGGCAACAGCGGTGGCAGCAGCTCCTACGGCGAGCAGGGCAATCAATTTCTGCAGGCGCCGGCATCGGGTCTGCCATACGAGAAGAAGATTTAAATTACTGCAGCACTGTGGAGGCATCCCTAGCATGTTCATCTTGTAGTTTAAGCTCTCGCTCTCGCTATCGCTATCTCTATCTCTCTTGTCATTTATGGTGTTCGAGTGTACTGTGTCTTTGCATATGTTTATCGCATGGCCGAGGCAACAAACATGAGCAAACAATCAGCAGCAACAACTTTGACTCAGTTCACTTGACTCTGGACATGGAGGCTGGCTGTTGGATGTTGAATGTTGTATGTTGAATGCTGCGATGCTGAAGCCGAGGGATGACTTCGACAACGCCAACGCATATGCCAGGACATGCAGTCACCCACACAAGCACACGTTCGCATAGTACATACACACACACATACATATATACATATACATATAGACACCCACACACGCACATCGTACATATTTAGTCGTCCGCTCCTGGGCGCTGTGTCCTTTGTCAGCTCGCTGACGTTGACATTTATTGCCAGAGATAATAATAATGTAATAAAAGAAAAAGTACAATTTAATATTGTTGTTTATACTATGTACAAATGGCGTTGCTTTCACCCAACTGCCCAGCCTGCTCAACCCACCATATGGCCATGCTACCCAAGCAACCAAGCAACCAAGCAACCAACCATGCCCCCCAACCACCCACAGGAGCAGCTGGGTCCCAGCTGCCTGTACCCGGCCATAAATTCCGCGCTTACAAGGGTCTTCCACGCACAAGTACATATATCAGTATGTGTTTAGGAGGCGTCTATCTGCATTTTGGCCAAATTAAATTACAAATTAATAAATTCATTTGTTGTTGCTGCTGATGTTTCATGCTAATTTGCATTGGAGCTTTATTCGACTGGATAGACTCGTTTAATGTTGCAACATTGCAACTGCTGCTCGCCTCATCTCATCTCGATTTAATTAACATACTTATTTATTTGTGTGTTGTTATTGTCTCTTGGAGTGTTTGGCAGCATTTGATTTTGATATGCTGTGGTCAAGATTGGGTCATCAGCATCGTGATTTTTCAGGTAGAGTATCTATCATACTTGACTATAACATAAGGTTTGCAGTTACTAGCACTTTTCGAGATATACGAGCTTAGGATCGAGAGATGTATCGAGAGACACCATGGGGCTTAAAAAGTACTTAAGCTAGAAAGTAATAAATATAAAATATAAATATATATATAACAATTTCAAATTTAATGTATTGCAAATTACGATGCATATTTCTGGAAATCATACTTTAAATTTAAAACTGTATTAATTAATCGTTGGTAAGTGTATTCAATAGTTTTCGTGGTTTTGCCAAGTCCCAAGTTCACTTTTGTTACTAAATAGGTCGCTTATGTGGGTTGCTTAGCATGTTTAATTTGCATTTTGAGTGTTTATTGGCAATATTGAAGTTTTGTATATTCGAATACTATAAATACTGAAGTTCACAAGCATAGATGGTCAAATTAAAGTTAACCACCAACGCTAGCAATACCAACCACGATGTACAAGATTGTAAGTTAACTTAATATAGACATTAACAAAAAACTCTTCAACTTTAATCCTGATTTCCATTTGTGAACAGTTCCTGCTCGCTACACTCTTGGCTTGTGCCGCCGCCGCTCCTCGGCCAGGAGCAGATGCTGATGTTCAACTTACACGTTTCAATGCGCAGGCTGAAACGGATGGAACCTACAGCTACGGCTACTCCCAAACCGATAACACTGTTGTTGACGAGCAAGGACAGGGCGGCGTTTTTGCTAGAGGATCTTTCCAGTACATTTCACCTGAGGGCCTTCCCGTTCAATTGAGCTATGTGGCCGACGAGAATGGCTTCCAGCCGCAATCCGATTTGCTGCCCACTCCACCACCAATCCCCCAAGAAATTCTGCGTGCCATTCAGTACATTGAGGAGCATCCCACGCCCGAAGAGCAGCACGATCGTCTCGTGCGCGCCCAACAGATTTAATCGATTCATCGCACTTTCCTAGAGTTAAGCTTTGTCTTAAGTTATCCCATTTACAGCATCGATTGTTACATCCCAAAATCCAATTCAATATGTACTAAATAAACTATGGCACATATGTGCGCTTAAAGTTTCGAGATTAAACTGTGCTAATTGAAGTGATTTCCTGCCAGTTGAGCAAAACTTAATTAGTGTGTTAATAACAGTCGAGAAACCACCAAAACAAGCAACAGCAAGCCGTAGATAAAGCCTTGCCTTCTGCGCATCCACCTTGCAAGCAGCGCACAGTGGGACAAAAGCTCCAAATGGTTGGCACACCAAATATAAATGGTATGAAAACTAATCTTTAAATATACAAATGCCATGTTAAAAATGGTTTAAAATATTAATTATTCAATTTGTGTGATTAGTTTTTAGTAGCTATTTAGACCACTGTTCGTAATATTCGATTTCATACCCGACGCGTGAATATAAGTGAAACTTACGCTTTATTTTGGCTGGTAGTGCTTGCAGCTCTTCGGGAAATGGAAATTCATTAAGAATCCAACAGGAACATTAACACACCCACACACACACACCCATACATATATATTCATATATGTATATAGAAACAACGCACGCAACGAGCTGTGGCGATGGGAATCGGTTGGAGCTGGCAAGAGTCTCCCCATATCAATTAGACATGATCCGTGGCGGATATGAGTAGTTAATTAAAAAGATTAACGCACATGAGGAAATTGAGTATATAAGTATGTATATATATCTGTACTGTATATATATAGGTGTGCGTGGGTGTTCCTTATTAGCATCAATTTATGCAAAATAACACTCATGAATACATACTTATTATCTGCGTGCCGTTTTCCATATATGATTAATTCAAACATTTGCTTGATTTCGGCATACAAATTTTTATCGTTTTGTTAACACTTATGCAAATACCCATCCAGAGACAATGGAAACGAAAGGTAAACACAATCGCTCTTTAAATGCTTCGCTTGCCTGCCCTCTCCCCTCCCCTCGCCACCACTGACTTCTTTCTCCATTCATAATGAATGCTGATGCTGCTGCTTGGCGTTTGACTCCCTGGCAAAACAAAACGTAACAAAACCTGCCTGCTGTGTAATCAAAAACTTCTATTTCACATTTTATTTCCAACTTGATGATAAATGCTTTGTGGAAATGTGGGCCCTATCTGGGCGGCGACAAAAGCATTCCCAATTTGCTACGCTGGGCTGAACAAAAGTGTGTGTGAGCATCTGATATGAGTCCTTGCTGGCACAGGATGTTTATACATTTTAAAACAGATGCGTAGCTGTCAGTTGTTGTTTTTATATATTTATGCATTTTATTATTAAACAATACAAAGTTGAGAAAACAACCATAAAAAAAATATCAAATTGATGCATTTTAAAAGTTTTTGATTTTCAATAAAACGTTTTTCAAGCTAAAGTTGTAGTTTTAACCCAGCTCATAAATTTGATGATAATTTTATTATTCTCAGGAATTCTAAACACAATTCTCATGCAAAGGTTTTTAAATGAAATCACTGGTGAATAAAAAGTTAATTTTTGGTATAACAAAATGTGGTGTTTATTATCAACTATACCATTTGTAACTTTTTGTTGTTCTTTGCCCACGCTCCCCTCCGCCTTCACTTATGACAATAGAGAGCGGGACATATGGACAGCAACTGAGGTAGCGACAGGATGCGTGAAAGCATCCCTTTGTGACTATGGAAATGCAAATAGTCCTCTCCATTTCGCTGAAGTGGCTACCATTTGTATTTGCCAACATAGTAGTATATGAAGCCCCAAAAGTACATATTAAAAAAAAAAGCAACAAAAATAGCTTTGTTTTGCCACTCTTGGCTAGATAGGGGTAGGCGTAAGGTTTTGGTAACGGCATGTGTCACGTAGCCGGCAAAAAATGCGAGCAAATGCCCGAAAATGACACGGCCTAAAAACACTACTCGGAAGTAGATAGCAAAAAATGGTAGTCAAAAACAAGCATTTCAATTAAGCTAAAAGTGGATGGCGCAGCATTGAGAAGGGCAAGGGTTTTGTGTTGAAAAAGTGGGGGTTGCTTTTATTGTGTAATGGGTACCCAGGCAGTAAGTAATCTTTAACATTTCATTTAATCCGAAATTTCTCGAAACGCCCATTCAGAACGTTTATGTTTGGACGTGGGAGTTGGACGTGGGAGTTGGGACTTGGGACTTGGGACCTGGGACTTGGAGTATTCACTACCTACATATACATGCTGTTTGTGACGCTCAGCTACTACATCACTTTTCAGTTGGAATGCAATCTTTCGCGTTGTCCAGAAATGCGCTAGGTTATATTAATAACAATAGTTGGCCGCCACAGCAGCTGGAGGCGTTGACAGCCAATGCAGTGCAAGAGGGACGACAAAATGAAAAATAATCTCAGGCAATAATTGCTATAGAAAACTTTTCGGTTAGTCGTGGCGCCGGCGCCGAGCACAAAGGAGGCGGACAGAACAGCACAGGACAGCACTGAACAGCACAGCACATCACATCACAGGAGCTGTCGACAGCAAAATAGCAGCGCAGACAAACGAAACCAATTTATTTTAAAGTAAAAATCAATAGCCAAGAACCAGCACAGCCAGTAATGGACACAGCACCGACTAACGTTGCTCCATTAAAAAGTTTAGCTGTGAACTGTAGTGGCCCCCAAATGTGTGAACCACAAAAAACCATCAGCATGTGAGCGCGACCTGCTCTGAAGATGCCTAGCTAGATCCCATCGACACGTTTCACATTTCGTGTGCTTACGGGCGGAGAGTCATTGCGTATTGTCTGTCCGTCCGGCAGTTACCGGCTTCCTTTCTCATTTAACAGCTTCGTGGTAAAATATGCATTTGACATGCGATGAAATTCAATAACGTTGACAGTTCTTCCGGCTAGCAATTTGCTCCTGCTGTGAGTGAGCATAATTTATTGCTATTTATTTCAGGTACTCAAGCGAGATAATTTCCACTTTGATTCTATTTGATTGATCTTGATTTCAAAACGAGCAAGTATTTTTAGCCATAACACTCCTATTTCGTGCGTATACTTAATTTTTAAATGAATTTCTTAAATTGATATCTTTAATTTAAATGTACTCTGTCGAATGTTAATAGTCGTGATTAAATAAATAAATAAAGTGCTTTCAAGATTTACAGCACACTTTTCTGATTTGTTGTAGCCGGCGCATTTCCATATTTAATGCACAATGCACATAAATATTTCCATACACAACTCTCTTTGCATGCAGATTGCTGCCAAAGAATACAAACAACAGTCGGTTAACAGACGCCTGTTAAGTTTAACAGCGCTCAGGAAACGCGCCATTTAAATGGACAACATGGCGTTCGGGTTTCAGTTCGCGTCCGTTGGCTGCTCGTGGCTGTTGTGTGAGTCGTCGTTCGATTCGTTATCCTTTTGTGTGTTAATGCCGTACGTAAATATTCATGTTTGATAAGCTACTGTGTACTGCTTCCTGTTTGGCTATCTGTTCCTCTGTGCATTTTTTGATTGTTGTTTGTGTGCGAAACTACATTAAAAAGTTCACACACAAATTGCATTATATCCGTCCAGCGATATATTGGCGCGGTTTTTTATACTTTGTTCCAGGCCACAAAGAACATAAAGTATGTACATACATATATGAACGTTGAATATGTGTGTGTGTGTACAAGGTATGCAAACATTTTTTACTTACTTCAAATAAGTTTGAGGCATTATCCGTTATTGTTGCTGTGTGCTTTTTGTATGGCGCACTCAAGGACTCGCCAGAACGTACGTACGTTTGTACGTATGTATATGTGACTGCCAAATACGAGAGATCGTTTATAACAACAGAATTTCCATTAAAATTCTTGACGTCTGTGGTTGCGATTGCGATTTGCGATTTGGTCCGGTTCTTAAGGCCACTTAAAGTCGATTGTTGGGATTGGGTTTTGGGAGCCTTTACACCTGGCTTGGCTCAAGGCGACGAGGCGACGTTGCAAATTAGTTAAAAGCACGCTGATTTACAGCAAGTTTAGGCGTATTAAGGCATTAGCCCTCAAGGCAAGGCAAGGCAGGGCAAGGCAAGGCAAGACAAGACAAGAAGGAGGAGCATGGGGCCACATCCTGATGCTAATGCTGATGCCGCAGTCAAAGTTGGGTCGTGTTGGCATATTGGTAATGTGATTTTCGGAGCACTTTTGTTCACGCCCGGCGACACATGTTGTGGCTCACACACACACACACACACACACACACACCCACACACACACACACTCGCACGAAGTTGAAGAAGTGTCTGGCCCGGAGGCGATATTTACTTGCCCCGACCCCGTTTGGGCCAAAGCGCTTAGTTGCTGCCAAGTTGCTGCTGCAACTTTCGTGTCAAGTAATATACATATTTCTATAGATAGATAATATGTATATATATACGTGTCTGAATTTAAATGCTCTTTCACAGTCCTAGCTAATAATGTCCTTAAACTGTACTGCTGGACAGCTAACTCTTGCCACGAACCCAATTTAATCGATATGTGACAGTGGAAGCCAACAGTTGGGCGCTGTCCACATACGACATATGTACGTAGCTATTTGTAAATATTTGATGACCTTTTTGGGACAGTTAACCGTGACTGGTCTGGCATTCAGGACACGCTTGATTCGCCTCATTTTGACTGTAGGCGGCCATTAGGTTTATGGTGACGGGACTGGGACTGGGACCGGGACTGGCTTCCGGCGCCACCAGTTGCCATTAAATCTGAGCTCTTTCAATCCATCTGAATCAGCAGCGGCAAAGTGAAAGTGTGCTGGTCAAGTACCGTTGCGGCGACAATTAATTAAAACTAATTGCATTTGGCTAATGCTCAAGCCCTTACCTACAGCCCGACTGACTAGCTGACTGACTGACCGACTAATTGACTGACTTGTGGTTGGGGCTGTCGACGATTGTTTCTTGCAATAAATTGTTATTTCATTAGTTTTCATTACGCGCTAAGCTACCTAGAGGTATACGCATCGTCCTGACTACCTACCGTGCTGTGGGTTTTCCCACCTCTGCCACACTTCAGTTTTCCACGCTTAATAATTTTCACGTTTATTGGCTTTTAATTAATGCGAAATTGTTTGGGATTATGAATACTTGCCAGCAGCTCTAGCGAGGCAATTAATTTGATTATAAAACGTTTTATCAGCGCTGCCTACTAATGAGATCTTCTGAGTAGGAGAGTCTTCAAATTATACACAGGCTACATTGCAGTGCCATACGTGAGAGCTCTCAGAGAACGACAGTCATTCCGTCAGTCAGTCAGTCAGTCAGTCAGTCAGTCATTCCTTGGCGAGATTGAACATGGCAAGCGTTACATTGGCGTGCTTGTGCTTCATATTAACTGTGTTGGGATGCTTTCTCATTTCAATTGTCAAGTGATGCTATCAAGTCTGCCTTTTATCCTGTTTGCTGTGTGAGTGTTGCCTGATATTGGTTTGTGTGCAGGCCAATTGTATGCTCTACAGGTATACAGTTGCATATACATATATACATCGATGGCCATTCAACACGCTTTCACAGCAAACAGTTGCATTCATCATGGCCGCGTTCAGTTCAATGACTGACTTTGTATTATCCCCATCCATTTATACTGTCGAACAATGCACATCATGCTAGAAGGATATCTGTGTCCTGTGTGTTTGTGTGTGTGCGTGTATTTGTGTGTTTGTTTAAGCGAATTCCAGTACAGAAATATTTACACGCTTGCAAATACACACACATACATACAGAGACAGAGAGAGATACAGAATGTCACCCCTCATCACTCATTGCAATGGATGGCAGCTCGACTGTTTATTGGTTATTGATATGAAATCTGATTATCTTTTTGCTTTTCTGCTTTTATGTTATGTTGCGATATCTTCTCTGCATGTGCACTCAACTGTGGCAGCTGGAAGACGCAGCTCCTATACAAGTGCAATGTTGCCCGAAAAAAGGGTATTTTTAGGGACGTTGGTCTCCATACGCCACACATGTTGTGTCAAAAATCATGCCAAAATTACAAAAAAATAGCTTGTAAACGTTCATACAAATGCCCTTCCTAGACTTGAAACTCCCATAACTTGGTCAAAACTGAACCGATTTTCAAGCTTGAGACCATTTTGTTCATGGTTTGTTGTATATATCCATTCTTCATTTCAAGTTTATGCATTATTAAAAGTTAATTTTTTTCCAACATTTTTGCGAAAAAAGCATAAGGGGGGACCCTTACAAAAATTGATTTTTCAAAAAATAGATTCTTGAAATTTTTTTTTAATCGATTGCTGGTGTTAAAATTAGTATAAAAAACTATTTGAAAAATGATTCTAAAGTGTTTCATTTTTCTGTCAAAAATCATGCCAAAATTACAAAAAAAAAAGACTTGTAAACGCCTTAAGTCCATACAAATGCCCTTCCTAGACTTCAAACTCCCATAACTTGGTCAAAACTGAACCGATTATCAAGCTTGAGACGATTTTGTTCATGGTTTGTTGTATATATCCATTCTACATTTCAAGTTTATGCATTATTAAAAGTTAATTTTTTTCCAACATTTTTGCGAAAAAAGCATAAGGGGGGACCCTTACAAAAATTGATTTTTCAAAAAATAGATTCTTGAAATTTTTTTTTTAATCGATTGCTGGTATCAAAATTAGTATAAAAAACTATTTGAAAAGTGATTCTAAAGTGTTTCATTTTTCTGTCAAAAATCATGCCAAAATTACAAAAAAAAAAAGACTTGTAAACGCCTTAAGTCCATACAAATGCCCTTCCTAGACTTCAAACTCCCATAACTTGGTCAAAACTGAACCGATTAACAAGCTTGAGACGATTTTGTTCATGGTTTGTTGTATATATCCATTCTACATTTCAAGTTTATGCATTATTAAAAGTTAATTTTTTTCCAACATTTTTGCGAAAAAAGCATAAGGGGGGACCCTTACAAAAATTGATTTTTCAAAAAATAGATTCTTGAAATTTTTTTTTTTAATCGATTGCTGGTATCAAAATTAGTATAAAAAACTATTTGAAAAGTGATTCTAAAGTGTTTCATTTTTCTGTCAAAAATCATGCCAAAATTACAAAAAAAAAAGACTTGTAAACGCCTTAAGTCCATACAAATGCCCTTCCTAGACTTCAAACTCCCATAACTTGGTCAAAACTGAACCGATTATCAAGCTTGAGACGATTTTGTTCATGGTTTGTTGTATATATCCATTCTACATTTCAAGTTTATGCATTATTGAAAGTTACATTTTTTCAAATATTTTTGTGAAAAAAGCATAAGGGGGGACCCTTACAAAAATTGATTTTTCAAAAAATAGATTCTTGAAATTTTTTTTTTAATCGATTGCTGGTGTTAAATTTAGTATAAAAAACTATTTGAAAAGTGATTCTAAGGTGTTTCATTTTTCTGTCAAAAATCATGCCAAAATTACAAAAAAAATTGTCTTGTAAACGCCCTGATTGGTCCACAAATGCCCTTCCTAGATTTCAAACTCCCATAACTTGGTCAAAACTGAACCGATTATCAAGCTTGAGGCCATTTTGTTCATGGTTTGTTCTATATATCAATTCTACATTTCAAGTTTATGCATTATTGAAAGTTAAATTTTTTCAAATATTTTTGTGAAAAAAGCATAAGGGGGGACCCTTACAAAATATGATTTTTCAAAAAATAGATTCTTGAAATTTTTTTTTTAATCGATTGCTGGTGCTAAAATTAGTATAAAAAACTATTTGAAAAGTGATTCTAAAGTGTTTCATTTTTCTGTCAAAAATCATGCCAAAATTACAAAAAAAAAAGACTTGTAAACGCCTTAAGTCCATACAAATGCCCTTCCTAGACTTCAAACTCCCATAACTTGGTCAAAACTGAACCGATTATCAAGCTTGAGACGATTTTGTTCATGGTTTGTTGTATATATCCATTCTACATTTCAAGTTTATGCATTATTGAAAGTTAAATTTTTTCAAATATTTTTGTGAAAAAAGCATAAGGGGGGACCCTTACAAAAATTGATTTTTCAAAAAATAGATTCTTGAAATTTTTTTTTTAATCGATTGCTGGTGTTAAATTTAGTATAAAAAACTATTTGAAAAGTGATTCTAAGGTGTTTCATTTTTCTGTCAAAAATCATGCCAAAATTACAAAAAAAATTGTCTTGTAAACGCCCTGATTGGTCCACAAATGCCCTTCCTAGATTTCAAACTCCCATAACTTGGTCAAAACTGAACCGATTATCAAGCTTGAGGCCATTTTGTTCATGGTTTGTTCTATATATCAATTCTACATTTCAAGTTTATGCATTATTGAAAGTTAAATTTTTGCAAATATTTTTGTGAAAAAACCATAAGGGGGGACCTTTACAAAAATTGATTTTTAAAAAAAATAGACTTTTTTTTTTTTTTTATCGAACCCTCTGCAAGGGTGTAATATGAAGGTCAAATCATTTCCAAAATAGCCTCGGGAATGAAAATCGGAAGTCCGGAAGGAAGAGAATTTCTAAAAAAAAATGGTACTTGCTATAATTTGAATGAAGTGTTAATAAGATGGACAAAACATGATTAAATGACGTTGGGATTGAAAATCGGTTCAGTTTTGACAGTGTTATGGCTGCTGGAAGTCTAGGAAGAGAATTTCTAGTGGTTTAATTGGTTTTTAAGTGAATGATAAGATACACCTTTGTTGTCAATATTTGATAGTCCCTTTGTTACTTTAACATTTAACACTTACCCACCCGCGCTTTTCTTAACGTACACCAGCTGCTGGGGGTCCCTTAGTTAGTTCACTGACAACTTGAAAGATATTAATATCAACAGCACAGTCTGGGATTTGTGGCTCTTGAGTGAAGCCGCTGTGCCGACCACAGACCACAGGCGGCAGTTTAAGGCCGCCAGGACATTTAAGCTCCACAGTCGAGCAGCAACAGCATACGAACATGAGCTTTTGGATATTACGTAGGATGCTTTATTTTAATAATTGTCAACATCTTAGCATTTCATTAAAGGGGCCCCTTGGGATCGCAGCTTGTCAGCAGGCGAGATTAGGAAAGTGACTTCATGGCGGCAACAAATGATTTGATAATCATACAAAATGATTTCAAAATCAACAGCCAAAGAAATTCAAAATGCTGCGACTTGGGCGCCAGCGTTTCTTAATTATGTGTACCTTCGAGACTGTCTACTTGTGTGTGTGTTTGCCCATTTCGAGAGTAAGTGTGTTAGTGTGTGTGTGTGTGTGTGCTTGCTTGATATTTTTATGACTGTAAGTTGAAAGCAGGGAACAAGTCGCTTGTTGCTAGCACAACTTTATCGCTCAACTAGGTACTTTTAAAGCAAGCAAGCTTGACTTTTGTTTTGTTTGCTTAACTTTGTGTCAAAGCTACAGACACTTATGTGTACACAACATAGCAAACAGCTGCAACTCGAACTCCGACTCGAACTCGTACTGTTAAGAGTGCAGCAGCTGTTAAGTCAGTGAGCATTCGCTCTCGCTGTTAGTTGGGGCGCAGGCGCGAAACCTTCCTCAATTGAATTTCATTCGTAATTTCCGTGCGATGGCTGCAATACGTTTCAGATAAGGGTACGTCGGGCTCGTGGTTAGAACACTCTACGGCCCATTCACGGCAATTTAAATCTGAATCGACAGCATACTTAAAGGCGTATTACGCGAAAGCAAAACAAACTCACAACCGGCCCACAGGACAACGACTTCTCGTGCGTTTACTTGTTTACGGGTTTTCGTCTAAATATCACTGTGTGTGTGTGTGTGTGTATGTGCGTGCGTTTGACTGTGTGTGTGTGTGTGTGTGTATAAAGTGTCAGCAATAGAAGAAACACATTATAATTGCACAGGACAAGCAATTTAGTTGATGTTCCCCCCCCTACAGGTGAGCCGCAATTTGTGCTCCGCATAATGGAATACATTGTTATCGACAGATAGGCGCCATTATTCCATTCGCCCTGATGTGCCAGCTCCTCATGCAATTTGGGACTATTTTATTTTATTTATTATTTGATTTGTCGGCCCACCTCCGCCTCCGCCTCCGGCACCGGTCGGCAATCCCCCTTCCCTTGCTGACCACCTTTCTGCCAGCATTGGACATGTCCAAATATTTATTTATTTTCTGTTTGTTTTTTTTTTGTTGAATGTCGTGACCAGCCCTCGTCCACTTGGCCTATAAAAACCCAAAGCATTGGGTTACCCACTTAAACACTCAATTTTTTATGACCCAACTCTTGAGTGCAGAACGCTGCGGCTTTTGTCTCTCTTATATATATTCCTCACTTTTATAGTTGAACTTTAATCGAGGCACTTGGAATTTAAGCAGCGACTACGCCCTCCCCCCTCAAGTCCTTTGCCCAAGTAATAACAAAAGTCAGCTCGAGCAGCCACTTTGTCAACGGTATAAATTTAACTGATTAAGTTGCTAAAAAATAAATAAAGCATGCAGTGCAAAATCAGGCAAAAGCCAACACACGACTGCACAGAAGGGCTGAAAGTGAAACTCGTACAACATTTTTTGTTTATGTGTGTGTGTGCTCTCTCGTATGTAAATATGTGTGCTCAAGTATTAGAAGCGTCCTGTGCCTGGCACACTTTGCTTATCTAAATTGTTTTATGCCACAGTTCCCACTTGTTGGGAGCCCAGTCCATTAGGCGGCGCCCACCCACCAACCCACCCTCCCACTCATACGCATCGTAGACAATTTTTCAATGTCATTTCAAGGCAGCTACAATTTTTGACATTCGCCATTAATAAATTAGAGAGCATTGAGCATGTCTGGCTGCTAATTGAATATGGGAGAGCTGTGAGCTGAGAGCGAGTGCTTTGAAGTAAAAGCCTACTGATTTTGTAGCACCACAAATCAAATGCCACTCCCCCCCCCTCTCCAGCCATGTGACACACAAATCTGAATTATAAAGACTGTCAAAAATATCAACGACAACAGCTGTGCATTCGCCCAAAGTAATTTTATACGTAGCTTAACCTTTAACGCCAGCGCAATCCTTTGTTTCCGACGAAGCCAACGCCTTTTCACCGCCTTTCACACATCTTTTAGCGATTTTGGTTGAGCTGAGGAAGCTGCCACGCATATCCTTGCGTAGCGAAATACGCCTGCTGGCAGGGGGGGAGGCAGGAGGGTGTTGCCTTTTTCAAAATCTTTTCAACAATACTCAAAATGTTTGGTAAAATGATTTTAGGGTCCGTTGTGGTGGGTCCCTTGCAGCTGTCGCTATTTATACATATACCCTGTACTCAGGCGAGGTTGCCTTTAAATTGATACCTTCTTTAAGTATGTGTGTGTGCCATTAAGATGATAAATCGTTTTTTGTCACATTGTACAGATTGACAGCAATTTGTTGTATTCTTTTTGCAGATGCTATATATTTGTTGTTTTAATTTGAATAAAAGCTTTGCAACTGTTGACTGTCTACGCACAGGAGTTTTAGGGTGACTCACAGTCGATCATTAAGGAGTAGCTATTTCTTCTTCTAACTTTGCTGCTGTCTGTTGTGATTCCTTAACATGTGTTGCCGCCGTAAACCATTTGATATTTGTACCCCATACTAACACACAAACACACACACACATATATACAGACGACAACAACTGCAAGTTTGTTGGGTGCGAAGTGTATTATGTCTGTTTGCACATTGTTATGAATTTCGTAGCAATTCCAATGATTACATATTGCGTTACATATTTGTAAGCTTAACCCAAAGGTAAAGCTTTAAATTGCCAGTCGACACAGCGGGACTTCTCCGGCTTGCTGGTTTGCTGGCTTGCTGGCCGTAAAGTGGCTTTTGTGATACGACTCCATGTCCCCGTCGCTCTTTAAGACGAAGCCACAAATGTTTCTCATGTCAAGGCCCTTCTTGTCCACCCCATCGCACACTAGAAAAGTACATTTATTTCAGTGTGGGCAGGTGAAAGAGCAAAAAACAATCGACACCAGATCGGATTTTAACGCAATTCTTTAACTGGGCTACAATTTTAACAATATTTTTAAGTTAAGCTGGAGTTAACAAGCTTGGGGGAAGATTTTCATAAATAGTATTTAAAAGACAATATTTGTATATAATTAAAATATGAAGTTTAAAAAATACTTATAAGATGATGAAAAATAGCACAGTATTTGCATTCAATCGTCATTTTGGGTAGAAGTATTATACAAATAATTAAAATTAAAATTATAATTATCTTAATTAGAGTTGTAGCACTTCAAATAGAAATAGCTGTGAATATTAATATATTTCTACAAAAATGTTAACCTTAAGCTAATCGCTAATTCCTGGAATATCATAATATTCATTCAGCTTTTTTACCCAGAACGCGGTCGAATGTTTTTGCCACATTCAAAAGCAGCTGCATAAAAGATGGCGGCAGAGTAAATTATCGCATTATGTTGTCCTTGTGCTAGTCCTTGTCGGGTTGGGAACCAATTAGTGTAATTACCAAATGAAAGTACTTGCAGTTGAGACACAAGCGTAATTCTCTGGTATTTGATGCTGTTTATGTGCGACTGCCACAAATTTATATTAAATTGTTTTTAATTTTTAAGCAGCTTACCAACTAGCCAACTATCTGCGGCTAACCGCTGTCTGAATGCAATTGCCCCGAGCGGGTGGCCAGCGAGTCCTGTGTGTTTAGAAGATGGAAGATTTGTGGGTTAAGCGTCAGCTTTGGCCAGAGACATTATAATAACATCCATCATCCTGGACTTTATAGAGGGATGACAGGGACAAATGTTGGAGCTGTTCGCTGCGTAAACATGGCCTATTTTTGTTTACCAAAAATGCTACGGTTTGTTATTTTTGGGGTGTTGATGGTGCGCTTTCAGCCAAGGACCAAGTGAAAGTGGCCTTTGAGGGCCATTTGGCGTGCTGATTTCGCCACGCGCCCCTATATCTAAATGTAAGCATGTATATGGACCAATAATAAGCCATTTCGTGCACATAATTGGCAGGGGCAGACGTCGAGTAAATAGCCATAATTAATGTATACTCCTACAATATAAACATAAATGTGACCTGACCAAAATACAAAAAACTGGCTCAAGCTCACGATACAGTCCAAAAAAAAAGGAAGGAATGAAAAAAACAACAACAACGGAAGCTACAAGGCGAGAGCCACTGAAATTATTTGTCATCGCGTTTATGTGTGTGTCTGTGTGTATCTGTGCGTGTGTATGTGTGCGTGCCTTTAAGGACGAGTGCTTAATACTCACGCGGGAAAGTATGCAATAAAGGCTATTTCTTCATTGATAGGCAAACAAGCGAGCGATTTGTAACGATATGGCTTTTCTTTTATATATATTCATTATTCCGTATACTATATACCATATTACCGTGTACCGTATTTGTATTTCGTAAACGATGTCTCCTGCACAGAAACAGCAGCGAAAATTGCCAGAAAACAACGGGAAAATGTGTTTTACGGGACGTCATTGCCTGATTGCGTTGACATAATCACATTGACAGCCAACGCATCCTGCGGATATTTGCAGTCGCGTTCGATCGAAAAGCATAGCAACTGTAATATAACGCTGAAAATTGTATGCACGTATCCTTGCCATAAGTATTTATCCACAAATTCAGTTGTTGTGTGAACCATTTTACGCTTATGCAATTTGAACAAATTTGTTCAAAATCAGATTAGAAAATTATTTTAAATTGCATGCCAACATTGACAATGGAATTGACTTATATATATCCAAGTCTACAGTTATGCTAATCTATAGTAAATGCTCCATTTCCCTTAACTATATACAAACTTAACTAGCTTTCATGAAGATAACATTTTTGACCATTGTCTGCCCCCTCGATTGAGTGGGTGTCTTCATTTAAATTTTCATTTCAGCTGCAAAAAGAATTTGTTAATTTAATTTTACCAAGAATTTCGCTTCGAGATTCTTTTGCATTTTTAAATACCATATTTGTGTGATGGCTGGTATTAAAATATTCATAAAAACGTTGCTTTTTCTCTCTTGCTATAAAAATGAATCAAGATTCTTGATCATGACTCTACTCATATAATTCAATCAACGCCAAAGCTATAATGATTTTTTTTTTGGTACGGGGTATCTTCTGGTCGAGTTTTGTTAAGCTGGCGCTTTCTTGGTTTTGCATAATTTTGCGACACATTGAGCCCCTGGCCAAAGGCGCTCCCAGAGACTTCAATCAAGCGCAAAGCCTTTTTATTTTTGATAATAGCGAAATTAAATGAATGCAAACTGTTCTGAATTTGGCGCTGCACAAAAGATGTCTCGAATTTATGAGCTCCGCTCTCGAGGGTGCCATTGTCATTGCCAAGTGGTGACAGCTGCTGCTGTTGTTGTTGTCGCTCTGGTTGCTCTGCTGGTTCTGCTTGTTCTTCTTGCTGGTGCTGTCTGGAGTCTTTTGTGACCGTCGCGCACTCGCTGCGACGCTGTGACGTTTTTATTACAAAGGCTCATGAATTTTATTTAGCACGAAAATAGCAGTCAAGGGAGAGCGAGGCGGGCGGTTGACTGTTGCCAATTTGATGAGCATTTTTGCGGGATTTTTGTTTTGGCCTTGGCTGCAACATGAAGGCAAATGCCGTGACAGCAAACCAGAAACGGGAAGCAGCCACTAGGCGGCAGACAGGAAGCACACAGCAGGCGTACTAGCAGGAGCAGCAGCAGGAGCAGGAGGACGAGCCCCCAAACTATGCGCCCAAGATTACGAAAATTGTTTACACAATGCGGCAGCGTGGCATGCGCTGCCCACCGCAACTCTAATTAAAAAAGTTTCACGTTTAACCACTTGACTTGGCAGCAGACACACACACACACACACACATTGTGTTATTATAGCCTGTATGTGTGTGTGAGTGTAAGTGTGAGTGTGTGGCATGTGTGCTCTGGTCGGATGTGTGTATTAGTGCGTGGCTAGACAATCAAAACTTTCGCTCAAGCAGATCCGCAGCAACTTCAAAGCTTACACAACGAACAACTAAAAACAACCGCAAAAAGCACGCCTGCCGACCTCAGATTTCACGGCTCTCCCGCTCCCTCTTGGCATCTTTCACTCCGCCCCCAGAGCAGCATCCTCGGTGACTATAAAATTAATGAAGCGCCTCAGCTTTGAGCATTCTGCTGGCGGCCATTGCCACAACAGAGACATTAAAGTCCTCTTTGCTTTCAGTTGACATAGTTGTTGTTGTTATTGTTGGCGTGCTGCTGTCTCATTGCCGATGCGTATTTAAATATGCGCATAAAAGCTACGGACGCTAGTCAGGATTTATGTCCTGCGGCCGATGGAGGTCCCTTTTTGGGCGCGGCTTGCCCCATTTTGTGGCTAATCTCTGATGTACACTTAATTATGTGGCACGCTTGCTGATTGCCGACGATCTATGACAGCCACACAGCCAATGGCAACCCTTTCAATATCCTAACCTGCAAATCGGGTATATGCCTTATTAATAAGTGTATGTTTATTACTTTTACAAACTGCCGATCTCGTTACCACATTAAATCATGCAGTTAAGTCAAGTTAATAATAATTAGGTATACAAAAAGAAATAAACATCTTTTCGAATTACAAAGTCAAAGTCGAGCACTTAATTTTAGGTCAATGTCATTTGGTTGTGTCTTAATGTCTTTGTCGCACACCCTTTTGACTCGTCAAGTGCAGCAAATGCCATGTAAATTTCATATAGTAAATCCAGTTAGCATGTCAGGCAAAAGTATGATACATTTTTTACAATTTCATTGCCCGCCCCTCTCTCTCTCTCTCTCACACTCTCTCTCTCACACTCTCTCTATGGCAGTGCAAACAAATTGCCAAAAAGCAAAACGCTAAAAATGCATGAGAAAGAAGGCGAATCGCGGGGAGGGTTCATGGAGATGGCGAAAATTCAGTAAAAGTTCGCAGCAGCAGCAACTTTGCCATGTGCAAAAAAAAAGTGAGCGGGACCAAAAAAAAATACAAATATGTAGCACGAAATAGAGCAGCTGGCAAAAAGCAAGGCAAAAATACTTGCAGCAAGTTGCACTGCATTCCAGTTATTTTGCACTACTACAGTGGCTGCCATAAAGCAATCAATTTGAGCGGCATGCGTGCTCTCCCTAACGTCAATCTGCGGGATTTGATGCCGACCAACACCTTTGACAAGGACCACTCGCAAAACATTGGACGCTAACGTGCTGTGGCGAGAGTTTCGACTATGTTCGTAATTGCTTTTAAGCGCAACTCTTTGTCCTTGTGCCCAGCGATTGACCGTTAATCAATCAAACCGTCAAACAATCGAATTTATCTATAAAAGAAAAACAACACTTGATAAACATCGGCAATTAGCCAACTCGTTACAATTCAATAGCATTGAATAGGAAAGAGCAGCGTCTAGTCAAAAACCATCCCCCGTCCTGCTAATTGGCACTATTAACTAACGTATTTGATTGAATCATGTAATATACACTTGTCATGCAATTGAATGATTACTATTACGAGCAATCAAAGTGGATGAACTTAAAAAGACCACTCATTTCTAAAATGATAACAGCTTAAATGTTAAATGTAGCTGCGTTCGTTTTTATCATTACGCATACGCACTGTGGTCTCATAAATTATACTCTCAAAGGGCACACTGAATAAATACACAAAGGTAACCACAGTCGTTTAGCAGAATTAGATTTCGAAATACTTAACAATGCACACATTTAAAGCACACAGTCGAATTTTCCACTAGTCGTATACTTAATTTTACTTAAAATTAAATTGCTTTGGCTCGCAGAATTTGAAAGCGGACGCCACTTAATTTAATTTTTGAGACTATTAATAGCCGAGACCTAAACCATAGAAATAATAGAGAAAACTAAGTTTTAAAAAATTTCACGATGCTTTAAAAATAAAGACGCAATTTTTAACTTGAACATTATCGAATAACCTTCAGACTTGGTTAACTTCAAAAACTTCGACTGCAATCCAAAATAACATGTTTATTTAAGGAGTTAACAATTGAATCAAAGTAAATCGGAAAAATTTGTGCTGTCCAAGTAAGAGGTTGTTTGCTGTAGTATGTGCAAAAAGTTGCCACTAACTTTGGCAACTGGTCTTCGCCTGGGTGGCGCCTCATGTTGCAAGTGCTGCGTAAACTTTTAATTATTACACACTTGCGACGTTCAATTTGTGCGCGATGTTGCAAGATTAAAAAGTTTGTAGAGTTCAATTAGGTACGAGTCTTATATACACACATATATATATATATATATATATATATATATATATAAGTATGTGTGTGTGTGTATACACTGAAAAACGTCTTAAATGCTTTTTGCGCTAATTTGCTGTATAAAATGGTTAACGAGCAAAAACTTAAGGCGAGCTCCGCTTACTTATGCCTAACAATCCGTTGACTCACGTAGCCTTTGTTTAAGTTTTGACTTTACAGTAAATAATATATATAAATTCTTTGTTGCAATGTTTGAAACGCGCCTGAAACTCTGGCCTCTCCATATCGAGAAGGCCGAGGAGCGACGTCACTTTGCCTATCTCACCTTTATGCAGTTTCTACTCTTTTTGCTGCTGGCCTTGGTGCAATGGCTACTGATAGTTATCCTGTCGGGGTAATAATACAGTTTTGCCCACGGGCTCTGACAATAATGTCCTGCCTAATCTGCAGTTTCATGGGTCAAAAACTGGTGCAGGCAAATGAGTCAACGCTGCTGCTGGTGTTTTTCATAAGCATGCTGTTCTTTTTAATGTTCGCCGTAAGCAATCAACTCCGCCTAATGTCCTGCATTAATTGGGTAACAACGCTGCTTGTAATTGAGGGCGTCATTCTGGCCACAGGACTGCTGGCTGCCCGCACTGATTTGATGCGTTTGCTGATTGGTTTTCTGTTCGTTTCGATAATCATGGTCTTAGCCACGCTAACATCCCTATTTATGTCGGTAAGTCGAAGCTTAACTGCAGCGAGTACTGAGAACACTGAAGTGACAATTATTTTGCAGTATGACATCACGCAGCATGCAACATTGTTGTTTCTGGCGGAGTTCTGTGCTTTTATGCTCAGCATCTATGCAGCCATGTTTCATTTAATCCTCCAGCTGACCTGGCCTTTTTTTCTGTACGCTGCAGTCATCGTCATCATGGTGTTGCCCGTAAGGCTGCCTTGCTTATTGTTGCACTTGCCTTTGATGACCAAAGTCTTTTACATTTCACCACACACCATACAACAAACTGACACGAACACACATATATCCTTGCCACAAACACACATCCTTGCACTACTCATTTGCCACTTGCAGTTTCTGGTGTATCATGTGCAAACGATTCTGGGAAATGGCGAAGTACGAACTAGTTTGCGGGATGACAAGTTTGCTGCGCTGCTATTGTTTCACGATTTTCTGGCCTTGTTTATGCTAACGTTTTACTGGCGACCCACCCGCGGCGACAATCAATAAAAGCCATGTTTCACATACGCTGTGCTGTGGGGCAACGAGGTTCGTCTCTCTATTCAAGCTCTATCACTCTCAGACATTCGGACAATCGCATTTCGAATACAGCTGGCAATGGTTTTTGCCGGCAGCCTGTGGGTCCCAATAGGTGCAGCATTACGTGATCCCTACACCCAACCAGTCCGTCACCATCGCAATCCCTGGCATAGGACGATATAAAGCCACGAACAGTCTCCATGGCGCATTCCGGGTCTGATACGCAGCTCTCGTAATCTGGAATGATATTTAGTCGGGTTAGTGGTCAAACGAAGCCAGCTAAGTGTGCCCAGTGGCGCACAGTTTGTCAATGGGTTCACATTACCCTGCCTGCCAATTGCCGGCGTTGTCCGCATCGCATCCTGCCAATACGGCCAGGAAATGCGATAGATGCTGCAAGGGCTTGTTCCGCACAATGCCGGCTTATTGGACGTTGCTGTCGCTGCAATGCACCCCAAACAATCCTCGCCGAGCAGCGGTGTGCCCAGGGCAGCTGAAATGATTGAAAGCGTCAATAATTGGATGAGTTTCGCTCAAGTCAGAGCAGATTAGTTCACACTGCTAAATCATGAAGAATTTATAAGCTTTTCATAAATATTGTGCTATTAAGTTGAGAAAATATGCTTCAAGAAAAGCACTTACATTCAAGTACAGCTGAAATATAAAAGCGCTAAAAATATACTTCCTAGACTTCAAGCTGCCAGAACTACGCCAAAACTTAGCCGATTTTTATTTCCGATTTTCGCATTTTGTTCGTGGCTTTTCATCTTTAACAATTCTACATTCAAAATTGATAATGTACGAAATTTCGGATTTCTTGTCAAAAATCATGACAACAAGTATGACGTGTGATGTCCGAAGTCCCTAAAAATAACCTTTCCTGGCTTCAAATTGCCATAGCTTCGCCAAAACTGAACCGATTGTCATTCCCGTGGGCATTTTGTTCGTGGCCTTTCATCTTTAACAATTCTACATTCAAAGTTGAAAAAGTACCACATTTCGGATTTTTTGTCAAAAATCATCACAACAATTCTGACAAGTTAAATCCCACGTTCCTAAAAACACTCTTTCCTGACTTCAAATTGCCATAACTTCGCCAAAACTAATGCGATTTTTCATCCAGAGGCCATTTTGGTCATGGTTTCTCATTTTAACTAATTGTACATTCAAAGTTAAGAAACTTTTTTACTTTTTTGGATTTTCTGTTGGTCTTTTTGGCAAAATGCGAATTACTCAACTTACCCACGGACGGCGCAGTGACCACTTGAAAGGGAAGTGTCACCTCGCTGACATCATTCCCCTTCTCCGCCAGATCGAAATTCAGGCGCCCGAGATGATGCTTCTGCATCAGGTGCATGTAAATGGCTGCCACGATAAGCAGCAGTGCAAGGAAAATGGCACCTGTGCTCAGCAGCTTCCGTATGCTACACTTTCCGTTTTTTTGACGACTTTGTTGCGGTTGCTGGTTGCTTTGAGTTAGCTCCACCTCTACGTAGGAAGCAGCGCTATTTATCGGAGTCGTTGACATTTTGGCACTCAGCTTGGGGACCCAATAAGTTGGCGTTCTAATTCACCGCTTGTCAGCGCTCAACTGAATTTGTCGCGCAACAAAACTACAGGTACTAGTTCGAGTACCAGCCTGATACTGGGCGATAACCCCTGCAAATATACTCACATACATATACTTGAGTACTCAGCTCACTCACTTCGATCGATTATCTCTGATGACTGTTTCAGCACTCACTCTTGTTTGGCCTGTAATTGATGCTGGCTGTCTGTTTGCGGTCTCTGAGAGCCGAACGTTCGTTCTCTCTATCTCCCCAGCTCGGGGGGCTTATCTATTCAGCTTTAAACCGCACACATGTTGTGCTCATATATTTTTGGCTATATTCACTCTGCTGTGGCTTTGCCACCACGCCTCGCACATAAAACGCAGATGTACGCGCCAGATTAGGTGTCGATTGCATTTTCTAGTTCGAGAAACTTGTGGCAGCTCTGGATGGGAGTATGGGTTTGAATCTGTTCTGTTCTGTTCTGTTCTGGAGTGGGGCTGACAATGTGGTTGTAACACCTTGCGCATTTATATGCACGTACTGTTTGCAAATATGAGAAATTGCCAGCGGTTGGGGCATGTCCATGGGTGTCGGTAACAATTGTGAGGGGGGTGGCATGGCACTAAGTGCCAGTGGGAACTTTGAATAATTTGTGTGCACTCACAAGACATCAATCGTTATTTGGGTTTCTAGCTAAACTAATACATTGCTATCTATGTTGCATATATGTATTTTTTTATCATTCCTTTTAATTTAAGCTGTCGATGTCTGAGTTTGCAAGTACAACGTTACAAGGTACTCGCCAGGTGCAAAGCTAAATGTGCTCAGTCATTTAGTTGATTGTTTTTTTATGCCCTGCGAGAAAAGTTGTTGGACTTTCTGACTTTGTATATTATTTGCAATGTACGCATGTGAAAAGTGAAATCAAAGTAATTGTATGTTATAGGAAATTCTATGAAGACTTAAAAAATTAATAAATTGTACCATTTTCATAAGTCTGTAACTTTGACGGTTGAAATCCGATCTATAGGAATGATTGTCAGACAGATGGGATACCAAAATTGAAGAGAAGGAAACCATATACTATTAAATTTGATCGACTTGCTAACAGTTTGCTACACAATTTACACAAATTGCTGAGTACTCGACAATTGTTGTAATGTTTTAAGATGTTTGTGTTTCCTCACACAATGCTGGGTTCGTCAGGGGTGCGTTTTGTGTGAGTTGCTTTCAAATGTCGCCATTGTCTTAGGGCGTTTCCGTTCCTGTTAGCCAAAGTAATTTGCGTGTTTTCTTACAAAACACATGATGAGAATAGCTCCAAGCGGGGCCGCAAAAAAACATACCGAAATTCAATTATGATATCATTTGAAGTAGTTCTTAAAATGGCTTTTTGTTCGCAACGCTAACGGCTTTGGTAACAATGGCGGTGCCGGCAAGGTCGTTGGGCGTTCTTTGTGAATGTGTGTGTGTGTGAGTGTGTGCCTGTGTGCCAAAGAGTTAGTGTGTATTACAAGCTCATACCACTTACATACTTACTTACCTACTTATTTTGTGGCGAATTTGTGGTACTTGCATATTTTCCAACCGAATTCATTTCAACAGCGTCGCTGGCATTTAAAAGTGGCAACTCGAGTGCTCTAATGGCCATATTCGAGCCGAGCACTTGCTGCACTCGATTACGGTCGACGTTTTCCGGTTTAATACCGTTCAGTGCTTGCATTTTGAATTGGCAGCGGAACAGGGTGAGGCTGTTGAAGCTGAAGCTGTTCGGCTTGTATCCGGAACACGTAGCTAGCTAAAACAAAGTTAATTAGATTTGTTGCAAGATGGTCATTATTGAAGCCAAATGGTCCTTGGCTGAGTGGCATCGTCAAACCCTTTTAATGGACAGACCAGTGCAGTCAATTTGAAATTTGTAAGCGCCATTTTTTATGTGGTTAACTCGCCTGGAATGGGCCGTGTCCATGCAATTACCCTGATGGCCAGGCGACCCCATTGCCTCCTGTTCCAAATGTAAGACAGCTCTACTCTCGGACATTCTTTATGCATTTTGCGTAGCGTTTTTATATTTACGAGCGAACTAGTAAAATTGTATGCATTTTCTCATTGCAGCCAAGCAAGTATAAAACCTGGCTAAGAGCTGCAGGCTGGCTGGCAAAGTTATATTATTAAAAGGTTCAGTAATCGAAATCGCAGCCTATTTGCTAGAATGCAAATGTCGACAAACAGCGACAAGGACAAGGACAACGCCAACGACAAAGTTGTGAGATTGCAAATGCAAATCGAATACAGAAACTGACTGTAAGGAGACAGGAAAGCTTAACCAGATTTTGTGGCAGCAAAAACAAGTAATCAAGTGCACGCAGGACGACGCCGACCCCGTTGTACGCTGCGTATGCGTAATAAGTGGGTGCGTGTGTTGTGTGTGGAGTGTGTGGATTGTGTGGGACAGCCAGCTGACCACTAAAGTGACGGAAATGACACAGACGAAATGTATCGCTGCAAAACATGGTTCTGTGCTCGCAGCAACAACAACAACTATGTCGATGTGGGACTAAACGAGTCTGGAGCAACGTCGACGTCGACGTCCGGGTCAACACCACCGATACCGATACCGCCACCGCCCAGTAGCAACAGTAATAGCATCAATCGAGCTCGCAACAAGGCCAATAGCAATCAGCCGAATAGATCAACGCCCACCGATGAGCCACCGCAGCCGGCAGCACATGTTGTCACCTTCCTGGATGATGCGCCGGGCAGCAGTAACGGTGGCGTAACCAGCAGCCGGATTGTGACCACCGCTGAGCTGCATCAGGCACACATGCTGGAGCATCACTCCAACTTGGATGCCATCGAGCAGGCCGATGATTTCATCTATGGTCCGGGAGCAGGACTCTCGCTATGCGACGACAGTCTGCCCTCGGCCAAGAATTGCTATAGACTGGTGATGCTGGGGTAGGTATTCCTAACGGTGTTCCGTCCTTCAATCAAAGCTGATACTCTGGTCACTCTGTCCGTTTTTTTTGCAGCTCATCACGCGCCGGCAAATCGTCGATTGTGGCACGTTTCCTGGGCAATCGCTTTGAGGAGGCATATACGCCAACTATTGAGGAGTTCCATCGTAAATTGTATCGCATACGAAATGAGGTCTTTCAATTGGATATTTTGGATACTTCTGGCTATCATCCGTTTCCCGCAATGCGTCGTCTGTCATTTCTAACGGGTAAGTGGGAATTTGCTGAAATTTATATAAGTGTGTGTGTGTGTGTGTGTGTTAGCCGCAATCATATCAAACGCACGTTTCATCACTTAAGCTGCCAAGTGCCTGGTGCTATTTAATGTGCTATAAATTATCATAAGAATCAGGCACAGCTGCAACTCTGTCGTAGTCAGTTATTTGTTCTCTCACACATACAGAGAGAGCTTTGGATAGTCCCCATGTGTGTGTGTGTGTGTAAAAGCACCCAATAAATAAGCAATAAATTTACATTAACCAAATCAAGTATTGTTAAATACGATTTACATTTGCAGGCGATCTTTTTATATTGGTATTTAGCATGGATTCGCGTGAATCCTTCGAGGAGGTGGTGCGACTGCGAGAGAATATACTGGAGACCAAGTGGGCGGCGCTCAACCCTGGTTCCGGCTTCAAGAAGAAGAGTCTGCCAAAAATACCCATGATTTTAGCGGGAAATAAATGTGATCGTGATTTCAAGTGAGTTTCCTGAGATTATTCGATTGCCGATTAATAAATCGATTTTATATCGAAACAGAACTGTGCAGCTGGATGAGGTAATGGGCTATATAGCTGGCCAGGATAATTGCTGCACTTTCGTGGAGTGCTCCGCACGGCAGAACTATCGCATTGATGATCTGTTCCATGCGCTGTTCACAGTCTCCAATCTGCCGCTGGAGATGACGCCGAATCAGCACCGCCGCCTGGTTTCGGTCTTTGGTGCACCCTCGCCACTGCCTCCGCATGGCTCTGCCGGCTCCGGCGGCACCAAGAAGAATGCGTTGTCTATCAAGCGACGCTTCAGCGATGCCTGCGGCGTTGTCACGCCCAATGCTCGGCGACCCAGCATCCGTACGGATCTCAACCTGATGCGCTCCAAGACGATGGCTCTCAATGAGGGCGGCGAGGGGGTGCGGAATACATCGCGCTGGAATCGTTGCGTCCTCATGTGAGCCACGCTCAGCTGGTGAGACTCTTGGCGTCCATGTGATAGTAGTGAGCAGGCCAGGGGAAAGTTAGACGGAGAGAGAGATCTTAATTTTAAACGCAGCGTTTGTGTGATTTCGTTATGTAATGTAAATACTTGAGCACACATACTAATACATGTATGTGGCCTGGAAAAGCAAGCAAATTATATACATACATACATATATATATATATATATATACATATATACATTTGCATTTTCGCATTGTTATTATACTACTATTGGCAGAGCAAACAAGTAACATATAGAATACTTATTATGCATAATTAATCGCAGTTTCAACCCGATTCCTTCCCACTACTAAAACTAATACTAATACTACTGTACACAGACCAATAACTAATTTACTATTCTATAAATATTTTAATTGTTCTATTTTTTTAATGTAATTGTATTGGCACATATTCCTTTAATTGACGCACATGAACCAAAAATGCAGGCGACAATAATGTTAGGAAGTACTTGGAATTGTTATTTGGTATTTGTTATTGGATTCGGTTTTTGATTTATAGCAAATGGAAATGAAATGGCTAACTTATAGCTAATTTAATTGTTATTGTTGATTGTTGTTGATGTTATCACATTCTGTTCACACTTTACACTCAATAAAGAGAGACCCCCCCCCCCCCACCCAACCAACTTGCATATCAGCCAAAAATCATATATACTATGATCTAAAACAAGGAACACCGAAACCGATAAACCAAAACTCTCGACCTAAAGGGTCCAATTGAAAAACTATTGTAAAACTTGTACACCGAGCATACCAACATTAAGAACATATTTATTTCCAACTACTCTATGCTAAAACATAAACATATACAATGAGTATATATATTATATACTAATACACATACATATAGCGTTAAACCGAATTTACATATGTGTAGTAAATTCGAGTTTCAATTTAACCTAAGCAACAGCAACAATTTTCGCGAGTTTAACTAAACATTTAACTACAGTATTATGAGTAATGGAATTAAACAATTTGCATATGAAACAAAGACCAAATTAACATTATATTATATACAAACATATACCAATACTTATATACTTAATATACTATTATATATATATACATACATATATACCAATTAATATCTAAACTGATCAAAATGCGTTAACATAAAGTTATTTAAATTTCGTTGCGAATATCGCAATATTCCAAGAAGTGCAAATATTTACAATTTTCATGGATATTAATTACATAAACATAAACAATTATGGGCAACGGCTCGATATTTGCATCGTATGTTAAGTATAAAATTTACATTTTAATGCTTTGGATTTGCATTGTTTATTATGATTAAATTCAATTTCAAAAATTACAAAATTTACACAATTGTTTTAAGTTAGTTGTGGGTGACATTGAAGCTTTGTTAAGAGCTTATAAGGATATTGAGCTTTTGGAGTACTCAACTTGGCTAAGGCTGTAAGGGTTTCCGTTTCAGCTTCCTGTCAAAAGCTCTTCAAAAAGCTTTAAAGTTTATGCAAACTGGATATAAGAACAGAAACTTAACTAAAGCTTTTTATGGTTTGAAAATTAGGCGTTTGACAAAGTTACAAAATTTAAACAGCTTGTTTTAAGGGAGTGGAAAGCATAAATAATATAGCAACTGTTAATATTTTCAAAAACAATATTTATACGATCTCATATATATGATATATAACTGATGCGATTTCCTAGCAACTTGCAGCAACAATACAAATACATTTTTTAATAGTTTTTTTTAATATAGCCAAAGGGGGTAGCAGCAAAATAGGGTAGATCTAAAGGGATGGAAAAGCTGAACGCTTAAAAGTGCCGTCAATTTTAATTGTTTGTCTGATCGCAGACAGGGGCTATTAATAGGCTTATGGTTAATATGATATACTAAGCTGGGTCCGTGTGGCTTTTGGGCATTAGCTGTTACCGCTACTCTTCTGCTGCCCCATTCCCGCCACCCTTGTTTGTTGTTGTTGTTGACTGTATTATTGTCGACACTCGATAATCGGTGCGGTTGCTGCTGTGCGATAGCTGCAATTTGCATGTTGCTGTTGTTGTTGCTATTGAAATTGTTTTTGGCCAGCACTTGACATTTGTATATTGAACATTTAAATGCACATTAGGCCTATGCCAATTAAGCCTCTCTCAAAATAGATTTAGTCGCGAAAAGCCAAATCATAGTTTTAATTATGCAGCGGTTGCTGAATATTTCGTTTGTTTGGCTTATTGCAACCTATTCCGGTTAATGACTGGATAGTTAAGAGCTTTACAGTTTGATTTGATACTCATGCATTGTGTATAATTACGTATACGCAGACAAATATAAATGTTCAAGCCGCATGCTGCTCTGAAAAACCAACATTAGTTGTTTGCTTGTGCAACTTTTGTATAGATTAGCTGATTGCTGTAAAGTTGAACGATAATTACAAAAATTAAATTTTAGTAATTGTAAATAAAATGAAACAGAAATCAAAACGCAGAAGAAGCAATCAGAGGACAGGGAGAAGAATATTAAGTAAATTCTTAAATTTAGTAGTAACCAGAATCTCGCAGCAATCTTTCATAGGTTTGCACTATTAAATTGTGTAAGCTCGCTTTTGAACTGGAAATCGGCTGCTTTGTTAACCAGCAGGTAAATATTTGTTCAGGAACTTGTAGCAACAAAAATGGAAAAGTTATTCGCACGTTTTGCTGAACAGACTTTACTTAGCTGCATGCTCCAGCTGACAGTGGCAACTATAACTATTCGCCTACAACACACGCCCAAGTCAAAAAAACGTTTCTATGTAAACAGACACAGAAACAGCGACGGGGTCTTTAAGTCTGCAACACCTGTGCAGGTGTGAGTCGCTTACAGTTGTCGCTGCTGCTGCTCCTGCTGTTGATACGGTACTTATTGTTGTTGTTGTTGTTGCTGTCGCTATCGTCAGCGTCTTTGCTTATTGTGTTTGTAAACATTGCTAACAACTTGAGTAACAAACCCCTCCCAGCCAACCAGCCACCCACCCATCAACGCCTCCCGCAGTTGCTCCATTACTGTTACTTTTACAATTGCTAATAGAAGGCGAAGGAGCATGTGTGTATGTATGTGTGTGTGTGTAGGTGTAGTGTGTAGCGCGGAAATACAATATATTCCGCTGGCTGTGAACCTTGGCACCAGCCACACCCCCCGCTGTCGGCAAGTTGCAAGTGCTCAAGTTTTTCAATTAAAAGTTGCTACCTTTTTGTGTTACTGCGGCGGCATAACATAAATACGCATGTGAGTTGCTACTTTTACACGTGTGTGTGTGTGTGTGTGCGTGTGTGCAGCTATGGCTTGCCGTTTAAATACCAATAAGTCACATGGTAAATAACTCAGCTCAGCTTAACTCCATTCAGATCGCATCGGTTTAGTTTGGAGCACATGGAAACGAACACAGACCTAAGAATTGCTGGAGTAAACCGCTGAAGTGACGACAAGAACGTGAAATGCCCAAGGCAGGTGTTGAAGTCCCAGGCATTATAAATTCATAGGAAAATAGCAAAACGTCAAACAAATTGCCAGTTTTCAGTTGCATTTCCGCAAAACGTAACTGAAATAATACGTTACTGTTGCCATTGCCACTGTTATTGCTGTTGTGAAAGTATGCAACAAAAGTCATGATATCGACTGCCCGCTGAAGCCCGACAAATTGAGGGTAGGCCAGCGGCAACGTCTTCGCCTTGCCACCATGTGGTATGCAAACATTCATGTGTGTGTGTGTGTGTGTGTGTGTGTGAATGCTCGCATGACAAGTTGAAATGTTGACGGCTCACTGACACTGTGCATGTATGCATGTGTGTGTGTATGTTTAAAAGAGCGGCGTTTTTACCCTTTACTATTGATTGGCTGGGTATATTTTGCCTAAGCTCAATATTTTAAAAGCAAAAGCAAAGCCGCCTCTTTGATCTGTAAACCCAAACTTTACAATTTTAAAAAATATACATATTTTTATATTTAAATGTTCCAAAATATCGATGAGGAGTGTTTGGCATAATTAAAGTAAAAGCACAATAAAGCTGGGAATACTTAGTAATGAGCAGCCCGGAAAAGTATGCTACACACATTTTTGAGAATTATATATTGACTTTTTTCAGCTGAAATAAAAAGTAAAGTGTCAAGTGATTTTATCTTTATATTACCTGTATTATCTAAACGATTTTAATAAGACACTTTCAACTATTACTACTTACTACTGCTGCTAGCTACCTCTTTCAATTATTGTTTCTAGTATTTATTTACAGGGTATTCAACAGTCAATACTCATTCGTGTCAAGCTTCTTGCGAGTGCATGCTTGAATGATTTTGTGGCGTTGTGCTGTTCAAAAATCATACAAAGTTATGCAAATTCTGATGTGGCTGTCGTTGTTGACGTCTCCGATGACGGTACCGTTGCCACTACACCACAGTGAAGTTGCCATTGCCATTGCTGTTGCCGCCGCCGGTGCATCGGTTTCTGCGGTTTGGCATGCATAATTGTTGGTTTTTAGTTACACGGCAGGTCAGGTCGCAACGCCACAAGTCAGTCAGTCAGAATGGCATAGTCTACTCACTGGTGCTCCTGCAAAGGATATCAATATTTGACTTTTGAGTACGTGCCGTATGAAAACGAGTACCTAGACAATGCAATGTATTTGAATCAAAATCACAGTCAGTTCAGGCTATGCTCCTGCAAATCACAGCCATAATCATTACTCAAGCATTTATTTTACTATTTACATTAGCTTTGCTTTACTTTCCCCACAGCTTGTCCGGCTGTTCGGCCGTGCACCCGTCCGCCTGTCTGCTGTATTGCTTGGGACTATGGCTATCATCAAAAAACCATCCTGACTCGCCTGATAAGCTAAATGATAAATTGTATTTATTCCTGACATATGCTTGCATGTGTGTGTGTGTGAGTGAGTGTGAGTGTGAGTATGTGTGCCCGCACATACAAAACGTACCCTGATCAAGGCCACCCACAGAAACACACACAAGGAGCTGCTTCCTTGGGATGCCAAATGCGTAAGTTGTTCCTTGTACAAAACAAAAACAAGAAAGAACCGAAACAAAAATATGAACAACGAGAAAAGAAAGACGAGAAACAAGCAGAGAAACTTGTAAACGCGACTGGGTACAAAAGTGGAATCTAATAAGCTTATGGCTATACGTGTTATGATGAATAACATTGTCAGGCTCAGTCGGAATTTCAAAGTTTGTCGAGTACCGAGTGCCGAGTGGCAGGCTGCAAGTCTTTTAATTGAAATGTGAAAATGCAATCGACTATAAAAGATACAAAACAATTTTAATATAAATTGCTCGGTGCCTTGGCATCATTTTCATTTGATTTAACTTGAACTCACCTTTTGGGCCTGCGTCCTTTGGCCTTTCGACTTCCCTCACAGCTAATCAACTAATCAACAATTTTCGTATTCATTTATTAAATGAAAATTTCATTCTGCTCATCTGGTTTGATTGCTCTGCGCCTAAGTGGCTGCTTCCAGTCGCAATACACAATTTGAATCCAATCCCAATTCGAGACCCTATCCCAATTCGTAATCGCAATTGTTGGTTTTCCGTTGGCTCGTTGGATTGTTTATTTGTTTGTTGTCTGTACTCTGTCGATTGTCAGTCTGCTTTGGCTACCTTAAAATCGCTTTATATCACCATCTGTAGCTGCGTGCACTCGTATCTGTATCTGTATCTGTTACTGTTTCGCCATCGGTTTCCATATAGGGGCATCAGTGGCGACCACATCGTATCTGCCGCCGTTGCCACCGAAACTATGTTGCTTGCCATTGAAATTCATAAAGCATCACTACACCCGGAATATCTGTGAGGGTGGGGACCTGAGCTGGGCTGCAATATTTTATGGCGCTCTCTATTTGAAATCATTTGCTTTAATTCAAGTTACATATTATTTAAATTTGTAATCAAACGTGCGGTACACATTCCAAGATGGAGAAGTCAGAAAATGTGCTTTGTTTTTATACCCTGAACCCATTAAAAATGGGAAAAAGGGTACCATCAAATTGGGCTAAAAAAGGAAATAAGGAAGCATCTACATACCGGAATATTAAATTTTCAAATAGAAATAAACATAATTTGTTGGCTTTGATAATTTAAATTTTATTCTATATTATTTATCATAGGTAATTGTATTTATATTATTTTATATGCACCTTCTATATGCATACAAATATTAGGCTTACGACTAGAGGGCTTTAAGTATTCATTTTGATTTCACTAAATGTAGTTATTTGCATCATGCATACATACATACATATACATACATATGTCTATGTATGTCTATATGTATATACTCATTAATTTCTTGGGACTAACTTTGGCCCAACTTGCATTTCTGTTTTCTGTGTGTGTTTGGTTTTATTGTAGTTAGAAATAATAAGCTTAATGGTTATTACAATTACAATTAATTACATTACAAATTTGTAGCTGGAAATGCATTAATTAAATGAAATTATATAATTAGCTATACTGATACAACTAATTGTTATTATTATTTGTTCTAGAATTACAATAAATAACATTACAGTTATGTAGTCGTAATTAATTATTACATTTATATTTACTGCAATTACTGCTGTAATTCAGTTATTCCAGTGTGTTCATATAAAAATGGGTTTTGGTTTTTACTTCATATTTATAATAACGAGTATTTCAATGTAGAAAATCTGACTACATTACGAGTAATTAGAATAGAAAACGGGATTGGCATAAAACATATAGAGCATTGGATCTTATATATGTTGGTAGTAAAAAACATTGGTAGGGGGCAATAAAATTGGTTTGCTCAGAATTTTGTTTTTGTTTCAGTTGCATATCTTAAACATTTACACATTTAGAAGTCTTTGACAAAATACATTTAAACACGTATACAGCCATGTGAAATGTATCTTCCTGTTTTGTGGTACGTCCCAGCAGGAGATAGGAGATAGGAGACTAATTTGGCCAGTATATATAAGAATGTTTTGCTGTTCGGAAAGGTGCGCTTGGTCTCGAATATTGATAGTGTTGCTGATGTCTGTCCTGTGGGACGAGGACTAACCTATACGGCAGTAGATATATGCTTTTGCCTTACAAAAACTAGCTTAGTTTTCGTTTGTTTTCACTATGTATTAGACTACAATTGCGAACACATAGCTCGCTTGTACAAAAAATCCTTGTTGCCTTGTCAAACATAAGATATTAGAAATTAAAATATAAATATGTATTTATACCAGCCTATTTATACGTAGGTATGCTTGGTAGTACATAATCTAGTTTATGTATAATCATATTTTACTATGCAATTTTTAATCCGTCGCTTACTTGAGTATTTTTTGGTTTCAGTTTGGAATTCGCTGATTATACGCATGGCCATGATTTACGTTTACATTAAATGTGTGTATGTGTGTGTGTGTGTGTGTGTGTGTGTGTGTAAGTGTAAGTGTGTGAGTTTATGAGAATGGCATTGGTAGTTGTGCTTACATTTGTATTGCATTGTTTCCTATTGGTATTTATATAACTTTCGTTACAGTTACAGTTACCGTTCTCCCTACTCCCACATTCCCGCCCATGCTGTATAGGCGTGGGCTACTGTGCTACTCAGTTGCGCCTCTTACAGCAGTAAATTGTCTAAATGCTCGGCATACTCCTCGGCCGTGTGGAACTCCAACTCATTGCTGATTATGTAACTGCTACTGCGACTGCCACTGCGACTGCGACTGTAATGAGTAAAGTTCGTTTGGTGCGTGGTAAGCACCATCAAAATGTTATTGCCACATTAATACTAAACGTGTAATCATTTCTTTGTCATGTCCCTGCCCTCATCTCGCCCCACTTACCTGCTGCTGACATCGCGTTTTTTCCGCCGATCCTGCGACAGGGCCTCCACACAGAGCACAATCAGCTTGCCATCGCAGGGCTGGTGCTCCTGATCGAGCAGCTTGGGGCCCAGCAGATTGCTGGCGAATCCAAACCTCAAATGGGTGCTCGAGTGCCAGGCATCGCAATAGGTGTCTATGGCGCGCTCGCCGTTCGCCAGCGCGCCGTGCCAGATGAGCTTCAGCGGCCTGGGCATAAATTGAAATCAAATGTATATCATATTTATGCCTAAACATATGATTGGAGGGCTTACCATAATGGATCGGTGAGGACATTCTTGCCGCTGAAGCTATAAATGCGAGGCGCCTGCGCGAAGAAGCCACCCTGACTATTAAAGATACTCTTCCAGGAATTAAAAAGCACATCGCCGCGTGTATTCACAACTGGTAGCTCCCAGTCGGCTGTACGCACTATAGAGTCCAGATTCTGTACCCTACAAGCAAAACAAAAACCAAAAATATTAAATTTAAGCATGAATGTTGAGTCTCCCAACAAATTGAAGCAAGCAAACAAGCGAGTCCTCCTTCCCCTCAGCAGTCAGGTATGCCTTAATTTATTTTTATTTTTTCTCTGGCAGCCCTAAGTTTCATTTTGGCATCCATTTCAGCGCTTTGTACGCTGGCGCTGTGTAAATAAATGGCACGAGATTGTTTACAGCGGCTTTTGTTTTCATATTTGCTTTGCTTCCCTTGCTTTTGATTCAGATATCAAGTTTATGTTCCCGTTAATGAGTTCTCAAAAAGCGAAACTGGTTGGGCCAACGTTGCGTATAAACAATGCCAGGCAAAAGTACTACGCACAGTTGCAAACTAAACATAAACAAGAAAGAGTGCTCTAGTCGAGAGTGCCCGACTAGGAGATACCCTGAAGCCAGTTCTTACATTCATAATTCTTTATCTGCATTCATACATAGAAACACACACACACTTATAAACAGAAGCTGCTGGCTGCGCGCGTCATGCATTTGCTTTGCTTCTTCTTCTTCCATTGGCCCCAAACTATGTTACATTGAATCGTAAGCAACTTCTTTGTTTATTTTCCGACCGTAATGAAATTTGAACAGGACGAGACATCGAAAAAAAATGATAAACTTTTTGTCCCGCCACTACGAGAACTCATATTTCAAAAATGAAGTCTCTAGCCTTTGTAGTCTCTGAGAAACACGCGTTCATACAGACGGACAGACGGACATGGCTATATCGACTCGGCTATTGAAAGTAATCTAGAATATATATACTTTATGGGGTCGGAGATGCATTTTTATGCCTGTTACATACTATTGCACAAAACCATTATACCCTTTTTTCCCATTTTTAATTTTTTGTTGACTGATAGTGTCCTGGTTCGAGTACGAGTCCAAAAAGGTTTACCATTCCAAGATCGGGCTTTATTTAGTCAAGATATGCAAGTTAGAAAGCTCGAAAAATCTAAATTTTTTTGGTAATGCTGAAAATGTTACATGCTCATCTTTGAATGCTCATAACTCGGGTATTTGATGTCGGATCATGGAAATTTAAACCGTTTTAGACTTGTAGAAGTGTACATAATAAAATGTGATTTCAAGTTTTTGATTTCAGAACTGACCCATTTTTAGCAGAAATAGTGATGTTACCCCTTGTCGTTTTTGGCAAAAAATGAAATTTTCTGGCATGGCCATTTTTAATTGTCAATCGATAATTCAGATCTTAACGAGTCCAAAAAGGTATACCACTCAAAAATCGGACTTATTTTGGTCGAGATATGCAAGTTTAAAGCTCAAAAAAATTGAATTTTTTTGTTAATGCTGAAAATATTACATGGTCATCTTTGAATGCTCATAACTCGGGTATTTGATGTCGGATCGTGGAAATTTAAACCGTTTTAGACTTGTAGAAGTGTACATAATAAAATGTGATTTCAAGTTTTTGATTTCAGAACTGACCCATTTTTAGCAGAAATAGTGATGTTACCCCTTGTCGTTTTTGGCAAAAAATGAAATTTTCTGGCATGGCCATTTTTAATTGTCAATCGATAATTCAGATCTTAACGAGTCCAAAAAGGTATACCACTCAAAGATCGGACTTATTTTGGCCGAGATATGCAAGTTTAAAGCTCAAAAAAATTGCATTTTGGTGTTAATGCTAAAAATATTACATTGTCATCTTTGAATGCTCATAACTCAGGTATTTGATGTCAGATCGTGGAAATTTAAACCGTTTTAGACTTGTAGAAGTGTACATAATAAAATGTGATTTCAAGTTTTTGATTTCAGAACTGACCCATTTTTAGCAGAAATAGTGATGTTACCCCTTGTCGTTTTTGGCAAAAAATGAAATTTTCTGGCATGGCCATTTTTAATTGTCAATCGATAATTCAGATCTTAACGAGTCCAAAAAGGTATACCACTCAAAAATCGGACTTATTTTGGTCGAGATATGCAAGTTTAAAGCTCAAAAAAATTGAATTTTTTTGTTAATGCTGAAAATATTACATGGTCATCTTTGAATGCTCATAACTCGGGTATTTGATGTCGGATCGTGGAAATTTAAACCGTTTTAGACTTGTAGAAGTGTACATAATAAAATGTGATTTCAAGTTTTTGATTTCAGAACTGACCCATTTTTAGCAGAAATAGTGATGTTACCCCTTGTCGTTTTTGGCAAAAAATGAAATTTTCTGGCATGGCCATTTTTAATTGTCAATCGATAATTCAGATCTTAACGAGTCCAAAAAGGTATACCACTCAAAGATCGGACTTATTTTGGCCGAGATATGCAAGTTTAAAGCTCAAAAAAAATTGCATTTTGTTGTTAATGCTGAAAATATTACATGGTCATCTTTGAATGCTCATAACTCGGGTATTTGATGTCGGATCGTGGAAATTTAAACCGTTTTAGACTTGTAGAAGTGTACATAATAAAATGTGATGTCAAGTTTTTGATTTCAGAACTGACCCATTTTTAGCAGAAATAGTGATGTTACCCCTTGTCGTTTTTGGCAAAAAATGAAATTTTCTGGCATGGCCATTTTTAATTGTCAATCGATAATTCAGATCTTAACGAGTCCAAAAAGGTATACCACTCAAAGATCGGACTTATTTTGGCCGAGATATGCAAGTTTAAAGCTCAAAAAAATTGCATTTTGTTGTTAATGCTAAAAATATTACATTGTCATCTTTGAATGCTCATAACTCAGGTATTTGATGTCAGATCGTGGAAATTTAAACCGTTTTAGACTTGTAGAAGTGTACATAATAAAATGTGATTTCAAGTTTTTGATTTCAGAACTGACCCATTTTTAGCAGAAATAGTGATGTTACCCCTTGTCGTTTTTGGCAAAAAATGAAATTTTCTGGCATGGCCATTTTTAATTGTCAATCGATAATTCAGATCTTAACGAGTCCAAAAAGGTATACCACTCAAAAATCGGACTTATTTTGGTCGAGATATGCAAGTTTAAAGCTCAAAAAAATTGAATTTTTTTGTTAATGCTGAAAATATTACATGGTCATCTTTGAATGCTCATAACTCGGGTATTTGATGTCGGATCGTGGAAATTTAAACCGTTTTAGACTTGTAGAAGTGTACATAATAAAATGTGATTTCAAGTTTTTGATTTCAGAACTGACCCATTTTTAGCAGAAATAGTGATGTTACCCCTTGTCGTTTTTGGCAAAAAATGAAATTTTCTGGCATGGCCATTTTTAATTGTCAATCGATAATTCAGATCTTAACGAGTCCAAAAAGGTATACCACTCAAAAATCGGACTTATTTTGGTCGAGATATGCAAGTTTAAAGCTCAAAAAAATTGAATTTTTTTGTTAATGCTGAAAATATTACATGGTCATCTTTGAATGCTCATAACTCGGGTATTTGATGTCGGATCGTGGAAATTTAAACCGTTTTAGACTTGTAGAAGTGTACATAATAAAATGTGATTTCAAGTTTTTGATTTCAGAACTGACCCATTTTTAGCAGAAATAGTGATGTTACCCCTTGTCGTTTTTGGCAAAAAATTAAATTTTCTGGCATGGCCATTTTTAATTGTCAATCGATAATTCAGATCTTAACGAGTCCAAAAAGGTATACCACTCAAAAATCGGACTTATTTTGGTCGAGATATGCAAGTTTAAAGCTCAAAAAAATTGAATTTTTTTGTTAATGCTGAAAATATTACATGGTCATCTTTGAATGCTCATAACTCGGGTATTTGATGTCGGATCGTGGAAATTTAAACCGTTTTAGACTTGTAGAAGTGTACATAATAAAATGTGATTTCAAGTTTTTGATTTCAGAACTGACCCATTTTTAGCAGAAATAGTGATGTTACCCCTTGTCGTTTTTGGCAAAAAATGAAATTTTCTGGCATGGCCATTTTTAATTGTCAATCGATAATTCAGATCTTAACGAGTCCAAAAAGGTATACCACTCAAAGATCGGACTTATTTTGGCCGAGATATGCAAGTTTAAAGCTCAAAAAAATTGCATTTTTGGTGTTAATGCTAAAAATATTACATTGTCATCTTTGAATGCTCATAACTCAGGTATTTGATGTCAGATCGTGGAAATTTAAACCGTTTTAGACTTGTAGAAGTGTACATAATAAAATGTGATTTCAAGTTTTTGATTTCAGAACTGACCCATTTTTAGCAGAAATAGTGATGTTACCCCTTGTCGTTTTTGGCAAAAAATGAAATTTTCTGGCATGGCCATTTTTAATTGTCAATCGATAATTCAGATCTTAACGAGTCCAAAAAGGTACACCACTCAAAAATCGGACTTATTTTGGTCGAGATATGCAAGTTTAAAGCTCAAAAAAATTGAATTTTTTTGTTAATGCTGAAAATATTACATGGTCATCTTTGAATGCTCATAACTCGGGTATTTGATGTCGGATCGTGGAAATTTAAACCGTTTTAGACTTGTAGAAGTGTACATAATAAAATGTGATTTCAAGTTTTTGATTTCAGAACTGACCCATTTTTAGCAGAAATAGTGATGTTACCCCTTGTCGTTTTTGGCAAAAAATGAAATTTTCTGGCATGGCCATTTTTAATTGTCAATCGATAATTCAGATCTTAACGAGTCCAAAAAGGTATACCACTCAAAGATCGGACTTATTTTGGCCGAGATAAGCAAGTTTAAAGCTCAAAAAAATTGCATTTTGTTGTATATGCTGAAAATATTACATGGTCATCTTTGAATGCTCATAACTCGGGTATTTGATGTCAGAACGTGGAAATTTAAACCGTTTTAGACTTGTAGAAGTGTACATAATAAAATGTGGTTTCAAGTTTTTGATTTCAGAACTGACTCATTTTTAGCAGAAATAGTGATGTTACCCCTTGTTGTTTTTGGCAAAAAATGAAATTTTCTGGCATGGCCATTTTTAATTGTCAATCGATAATTCAGATCTTAACGAGTCCAAAAAGGTATACCACTCAAAAATCGGACTTATTTTGGTCGAGATATGCAAGTTTAAAGCTCAAAAAAATTGAATTTTTTTGTTAATGCTGAAAATGTTACATGGTCATCTTTGAATTCTCATAGCTCGGGTATTTGATGTCGGATCGTGGAAATTTAAACCGTTTTAGACTTGTAGAAGTGTACATAATAAAATGTGATTTCAAGTTTTTGATTTCAGAACTGACTCATTTTTAGCAGAAATAGTGATGTTACCCCTTGTCGTTTTTGGCAAAAAATGAAATTTTCTGGCATGGCCATTTTTAATTGTCAATCGATAATTCAGATCTTAACGAGTCCAAAAAGGTATACCACTCAAATATCGGACTTATTTTGGTCGAGATATGCAAGTTTAAAGCTCAACAAGTAAGAGTGAACTAGTCGAGAGTGCCCGACTAGGATATACCCTGAACCCAGTTCTTACATTCATAATTCTTTATCTGTATTCATACATACAAACACGTACACACACACATACAAACACACGCTGCTACTGCGAACGTCGTGCAATTGCTTTGCTTCTTCTTCTTTAAGGAGGGTTGCAGAAAGTTATCAAAAAAAATTTATCGATAACTTTTGAACGAGTTGAGATATTGAACTTGTATTGACCCGGCACTAGGAGAACCTATATTCCAAATATGAAGTCTCTACCTTTTGAAGTCTCTGAGAACAGCGCGTTCATACAGACGGCCAGACGGACAGACGGTCAGACGGTCAGACGGACAGACGGACAGCCAGACGGACATGGCTAGATCGACTCGACTATTGATAGTGATCAATAACATATATACTTTATGGGGTCGGAGATGCTTCCTTATGCCTGTTACATACTTTTGCACAAAACCATAATACCCCTTTTTCCCATTTTTAATGGGATCAGTGTAAAAAACATGCCTAATACGCATACAAAAATTGAAGGACAGATAAGACACATCCGACCTGTCCTGCCACACACTTTAAGCTGGCGCTTACCTGGAGGTGAGGAACGCCTTGAATGTGCCCAGAAGACCCGCTCGTCGGGCTTGGCGATAGCAGGAAAAGTCCGCGCCTCGAATGCCTTGCAAGTCGCCGATATAAGGCTCATTGAGGGCCGCCACGCGAAGCTATAGTAGGAGAGGGGGATGGTAAATATGGCACAAAATTAATTTGGAATTTATGTCAAGCATTTTGAAATATAATTAATATAGAATTTAATGAATGCGAATTGTTTGCTTAGCTAAGTTGAGCAGGGGATAATGGCAACTGTGTTATGGGGCTGTTAGAATGATAAGAGAGTGTAATAGATTGCTGAACATTTTTAAGATATTTCAATTTGAGAAATAAATTGAAAGCAAACAAACCTATAGAGGATTTAAACTTAAGGGAATTCACTGGGGCCTTTGGTATGCTTATAACTGTACTGCAAGGAAACTCACCACGCGCGGATACCACTAAGTATATAATACGAGTTTTTGATATCATTTTATGTTGGGCATCATATTGTTTACGTTCCCAATAATTTCATTGTCGACGTAAGGGGGAGAATTGAACAAAAAATTATCATTGTAAAATATTGAAAAATTAAACGGTACACAAAACACAAAACGGAAATATGGAAACTCTCAACTCTTGCTATAGTCTTTTTAAGCTTATTCAGTTGGAGTTGAGATGAATTTATGCAGACACATACTTATAAGAGAAACTTAATGAAAAAAGGGTATTTCAGCATAAGCATACAATAAGTATTAAATAAATAATTAATAATTAGAATAGAAATAGGAATTGAAAGGATAACAAAAACTATACAAAGTGTTCGGCACGTTACAGAACACAAATCAAAATGCAATTTGCGCTAATTAGAAACGTTTTCATTGACAAAACCAAACCAAAATCAAATTATATATTTGTATGTATGTATGTGTGTGTGTGTAACAGATGCGTTAATTCGATTTAGTAATTTTTTTTCTCTTGCACTTTCCGTGTGTGTATTCACTGTGGGATATTTTATTTAATTACCGTTTCGTATTCGAAAGGTTTTTAGTGGTGTTTAATTTTTCGCTAGATACTAATTATATGCCTTTAAACTATCTAGTGTAAAGTTATTGCTGTAAATGATTTTGTGTGTCGTGTTATTTAAGCGCCCTCGAGGCTCTTGACAAAATGGGCAGCATAATAGCGGCTCTTTTGCAGACAGTATTGCTCCTTGAGTAGCCAAAATTAGTGACAATATTTGTTAAGCATACATTTTACAAAATTACTTGACATTTGCAGCAATACTAGCCGCATTAGAGCCATACTCAAAAATGTGACAGAGTTAAAGGACAATTTTATGTGGGTGCATATTAGATGAAATATGATCAAATTTTAAACACTTACCGTCGGTGTGTTGAGCAACGGAATTTGACTGTTCACCAAGTTTTTCGATTGTAATTCAAAGCGCGAGGGAGGCATAACTGTGGTTGGCGGTGCTGGAATTGCAACTGGCACCAAAATACCCAGCTGTGAAAAGAAGGGTTATGAGAATTTAGTAAAGTTCTGATTAAAAGCAACAACATTTTCCCATTTCCCGACTGTCCAATCAATAATTCAAAGTCTACGAGCAAATCTGCTGGCAGGCATCTCCCTTCTCCTACACAGCTCCAACAGCTGGTTAGCTCAAAAGTTTAAAACATCTAAAACAATTAAGTTTCTCAATTATTGAATTGATAAAGATGACAAACCATGGCCAAAATGGCTTGGGATTGAAAACCGGCTTAGCTTTCACAAAGTTATGCGGGAAGAAAGTTGAGAAAGGGCATTTTCTGATTTCGAACATTACATTTCAATAATCTAAATGTTATTTTTGATGAGAGACACTGTGCGTCGCCATCTGACAATAGTTTTAATTACTATTTTGAACTTTAAGTAGTCGACTCGTGTACTGAATTCTAATTAGGAGGAGAATGTCACCACTGATGCTGCAAGCAGCTTAGACAGCCATATTCCAGCTGAGGCTCTAGCGTTAAAGGCGCCCAGTAACTTGGCCAACACTGGCAATGAACTTTTGCTTGATTTACCCACATTATTATTTGAGGGGCTCTATGCACGTTTTGTTGCCAAAAGTATTTAAATATGCCGTCATGGCATGAGATTTGTGCTACATATCTTCCCGCCCTATCGAGTACATTTCCATTTCCCTTACCCTTTTTGTGGACCTGCACATGCCAGTAGGCATTGGGTGGTGTGGAGTGGTGCTGGGTGGTGCTCGTGTTGTGCTGTTGTCGGTATTTGCCTTGTGCTTCCAACAACGGAAGCGGAAATCGAATCCTGAACACAGTTTTGGGAATACATATTGTACACTCTCAGCACAATCAGGCGCCCCAAAAATCATGCAACACTTTTTTAATAAAGCATTGCCATGCTAAAAGGGTCTGTAAGCTGCTCACAAATTGTGGGCACTTTAATGTTGTAACAAGCTTTTGCAAAATGGTTCAATTTTGCGTGTAACTTGTGGGCGCTGCAAGTTTTTTCTGCTTCACAAGTGCTGACCAGGGCAACGTGCCAAAGGACTCTGGCAACGTCAACGGCAACGACAGGCAAGATTAATTGGCAGTGTTGAGTAATGCCACACACAAATTGCAGCACGAGTGGTTTGAGCCAAAGAGCTCAAGTCAGCTACAGCAAAAATAAAATATTCCATTTCCGTTCAATATTATTTTTAATATCCTGTTACGTTTTATGGCCCACCCACATGCATACATACATATATCGTAGCGAGAAAGGGCGGATGGCATATGCATGTTTTATACTTTGTCAATAAATGAACAGCTGCTGACTGACTAACTGACTGACGGACTCAAATGTCTTCTAGCAAGTAGGTTGACTCGAATTGCCTGCTGACATCTGCTGAGCCTGTCCATCAGTCCCGCATCAATATAACGAAATAAAGGCTCCACTTTCTTGGGTTTAGGTTGTAGCGGAATTCTTGTTGTATCGTTAACTTGCCTGAGTGAAAAGCCAGGCGCGAGTCAATATAATTGAATAACGGGACAAGCACACACACACACACGGCTTGTGGGCATGCTGTCGAATCAATTGACAATCAGTCAGAACGTCTGCAACATTTAATGTGCAAATGAAAACCATGAAGGAGCCAAATAAAACCCTATTTTATGGCCAAAGCCAAGAGGCCAAAATAAACAAACACATGTAAGTCACTTGAGCCTGAAACGTCCTGTCCTCCAGCTCCAGTCTTCAGTCAGCTTCAGTCCGTTCTCGTCTGGCTTCTATTTTTATTGCATTTTGTTTTGTTTTGCTTTGTTGTGTTTTGTTTTCTCGAACCATATTTTCATAATATATAGAAAAACAGTGAACTGGCTGTGATGACCACCATACTTATTTTCTTGGACCCCAGCCCAATCCCATCTTGATTCCAGATCACAATCCTCGGCACCAGCCCAGAGCTCCACTTACCGCTATATACTGCCAGCCTTTGTTGACGCGCACGAGCAGCGCCTCCTCCTCGGTAATGTATGCCAGGGTGCCCGGTGGGCTGAGTGCTGATTTCTGTGGAACATCAAATTTAAATGTGTTTAAAATCAAGTATACGCAGCTAAATTTATATGCTATTTGTATGTGTGCTTCGAGGGCAACGCACCTTTGCCATTTCATCTGTGGTATGGAAGGTGACTGCACCTGGCACAATTCTCATGTTCATGCTCGATGATGATGCGGAATAGTATGGCTCGTCCTCGCTATCTCCCAAGTCCAGGCTGGACTCCTCACGCTTGTGTGAGTGCGCCGTCTGGCGAGGTGGCTCTGCAAATTATGATTCCGAGACATGCGTGTTAAACATCGATTTCGACTTTATCTACATATTTGCATCTGCATTTGAATCTGTGCTCGCTGATAAGTGAAACTAATACTGCAACGTTGCTCTACATAATATTAGAAATCTATAAAAAACTTTTTTTGTATCTTTTTTTACATATCCGAATGCAAGAGTTGAATAATAATAAAAAAAACACTGTTCTACAAACGCATTTTAACATTCAAACAAATGCCAAAAGATATCTAAAATATATACAGCTTTAAAAAGTATGTGCTTTCGAGATATCCTTTAAGAAAATGCTTACAAAAGATTTGTGAATGAATGAATTTTATCTAAATAATTCTAAATTTTATTGATACATATTTATTAACGTGTTCGTATAACTTAACATACTTTCACATTTTTTAAGTTAAACACAAAGGAGACAAACAAACAGACCCTCAGAACAAGTGGAGGCTGCACATTTACAGGGTAACTTTTGAGGCATTCACTAATGATTCGAGACTATGAATTGTTTTATTTGTTGGTTCTTGTTTTTGGTAAGTAAAAGCATGACGATGGAAAAATGCTAAACAAAATGTTTACATGTACTTCATTAACGGACAAATGAGATGATGATGATGTGCAAATAATGAGGCCATTTTTCCGAAACGATGCTATGGTTTGAGGCATGCCACTGGAGTGAAAATAATATGTATACACTATATATATAGAAAGGGAAGTTAAGGCATGCAACATCATACGACTAAATTTGACTACGGCAAATTTGGTGGATTGATTAGATTTTGATGGTTTACCAGCGTTGCTATCTATGGGTCTATCACGCAGATCTTGCAGCTCTCGCAGTGCTTTAAGTTCGTCTAAAGATGAGCGCGCACCTTGGATTACGAGTAGAGTATAATACAAAAGGATTTGGAAGTGATTTGTTTTTTTGTTTGTTTTTTTTTTGGGAGAATGCTAGTTACTTATGTGTGTGTGCTTATCTGTGTGTGTATATGTACATTTATAAGTACGGGCACCTAAATATTCATTTACATGTACGAGTATGATTTGAGATTTGAGAATCGCCCCTGGCTCACCTGGTCGACCGTAGTAGGAGGCATCCCCAAAGAAGCTGCTGCGCGAGTCGATGCCAGGCTCTCCTTTGGGGCCAGCTATCGATAAGCCTGGCATGCCAGGTGGACCGGGTGGTCCCGCTGGTCCTGGCATTGGTATGTATTGCACGCCACCGCTGTCGCCATCGCCGCCACCAGTTGTGGCAGCCACTCCAGGAGGACCGGGCAAACCGTCACGCCCATCACTGCCCCGATCACCTTTGTCACCTTTAGTCTGAGATGGATAGAAAAAATGTTTTATTTTACGTATACACGATACACGGTTAAAAAGTCAAGGAAATGTTTAAGACTCACTCCTTCACGTCCGCCTGAATCTCCTTTAGCACCCTTGGTACCCGAATCACCTTTAGGTCCAATCGTGCCAGGACGTCCCTAGAAAATTCGAAAAACGCATAAGTGATGGCAATATTCTTGGTTCGTAAGCGCACTTATTATATTTATATCCTAAAACCCAAAAAAAATTAAAAAAAAAAATATTTTTAAAAAGTCCATATACCTTAAATGCAGAATTAAAGTTGAATATAAATTATAACCAAAATGGCTATGGGGTTGACAATCGGTTCAGTTTTGAATTCTTGGAAGGGTAATTTCAAGGTAACTCTTTAGGCACTTTATAGTGTTTGGACACTATACTGTAATGGCTGCTAGGAATCGTTACTAACAGTAGGAGCAATTCTAGAATTAAACCAAGTTGAGCAATCGCTAAAAAAAAAATGGTTAAACTTTTGCAGTTTAGAGTGCAACAATTTGATAGCAGTAACGCCTTATCGTAGTACTTGTTGTTGTTGTTATTGTTGTTGCTGGTGCTCCTGCTGCTTGTGTGGCAGTGGGCAGTGCCTGGAATTGAGTGAAACTTTCGTTTGGCTTCATTTCGGTGCGGCAATTCATGTAAATACGTTGCTTGACTTTGATTTTAAGAGGCGGTAAACTATGCCAGTTTTTGGCAAACGCGCAGACAGTCAAAAGCAAACTTTTGCCTTTGTACGAGACTATCATTGTAATAGTTCTCGTTGCTTTTGTTGTTGTTGTTATTGCATAGCTGGAAACTGAAATTCTAGTGAACTGCAATTGGAATCGTGGGCTGCCTCCGCCTCCTGAATAACCATGATGAAAATGCACCTAAATTACTTTTCGAGTCTAGTTTATTTCGCCAACTTGCTTCCATTTCGCATTCCTCTTCTGCTTTTTCACAGTGCGCCGATTTTGATGAGGTTTCGTATGCGGATTCTGTCTAATCCGCGATTGTGACTGTGGCCAACAACTATAGGCTTTAGGTGTACTTTGAGCCCAACAGCAAGAGCAGTAACAGCGAAAGCATGTGAAAGTTCTACAGCGCCTTCATGAATATGGATGCAAAAGTTACGATTGACTTACCGAGTGTCCGATATCACCCATGGGTCCCGCTTTGCCAGGAGGTCCAATCGGACCGGCTGAGCCACCGCCTCCGCGCCTGCCACGCATACCCTTCTCGCCCTTCTCGCCTCGTTCGCCCTTGGTGCCGTTGCCTTCTTCTGGCGGGCCAGTCAATCCAGGCATGCCGGGTGCTCCGGGCTCACCCTTGTTTCCAGAGGGTCCATGTGCACCTTTGTGGCCCTGTTCGAATAGGAGGAAAGAGTGGTAAATAATGTACGATATTAAATATACGATACGTTTTGTCGTTGGCAAAAATACAATTCAAACTCATTTTGAAATCAAATCAATTCTAAAATCCACAATCCCCACAATCAAACCAACTCTGACACACACACACATGCACACAGATGTATGCGCCTAAATGTATGCAGTGATGATGAAACATAAAACCATTGCCAAAAGAGGAGAATTCAATTGGTCATATTTTATATAACTGACAATGAGCCGAAAATTTATAATGAAACATTTCTTGCCTACGCAATGTCAAAAGATTGTTTTCCACCTAACTCCTGCCCCAGTGCTTTCCCCTACCTCTGCCCAGCCAAGTGCTCCTCCGATTTATTCCCAGTGTCGTCTTGCACATCATCTGCGCCTTAAATGGTTTATCATAAGCTTTCGAGCGCCTACTCGAAGCAGGGGCTTACGGTTTTAAGGTCTGGTGTCTTGGGTCTGGAACTTTGCCACTAGTGTGTTGTGTGTGTGGAACTGGTTTAAATTGACCTGACCCTGTATGTGCTCATTGCTGCAGGCCTTGCTCCATACCGGCCGCTTGATGCCAACTAATGAATAATTAATAAGCCACCCACACGCCCCCTACCCCTAAACACACCCACGCACGCACATGTCTGTGTGTGTGTGTAGCAACATTACAAAGTACGCGTGACTGCTTCCGGCGCTGACTTGAATGGAGACCTGATTCGCTTTCGGGAGTGGGGGCTGAGAAGGGTGCCATCTTTTGAGTTAAATGAAATGTACCTAATTGTGCGTGTATTTATTTTTATACGTTTAAAATGCTAATACCCATATTAGTTTCGAAATTTCAAATGCAATAACAAAGTTTTTGGCTTGCCTGGCCGTAAATTGGGCGTAAATTCATCAGAAAATCTAAATTGATTTTTTATATAGTAGCTGTGGTACAAGGCTTACAGCTTTTGCATAATTTCTTTTTATTTCACGCCCGATTAAATATGGTTCGCCAGCAGGCAACTAATCAGATTGAACCCACATAAGAAAACAGACATACATATATGTAGGTATGTACTTACGTCATATAGCTAAGGTCAAATAAATCTTAGCACACACACACAGAAAGTGGAGGTGTAACAGCAGCATAAGTAAGTGTCGAATCAGCACCGGAAGTTGCCTGACAATCCCTGAAACACCCACTCCCAGCTCTCAATCACCCTCCCTTCCTTATGGTCCATCGTCCAGCCTATGTGCAACACACAGATATCCCACAAAAGAATGGCAAACAAACTACAGACATATTATATTCCAGCGAGTATGTGTTGGCAGCTTAAAGTTTTGAGGTCACACATAAAAGAAATATGCGCGCCACTTTTTCCAGCAGCACAAACACACACATATACATATAAACACCCACTGCCCCATTGGGAGGGACGAACTCTAAGCTGTTAAATAGCATGAAGCGCTATGGCTGGGAAATAAGCGCCATCTAAGCAGGATGAGCTGCAGAAATTGCAAAAACTTATTATAAAAGTAATACAGAATAAAATCTGAAGTAAAAATATAAGCAGAAGACGAACAATCAGCCAGACTTTGACTGAATGACTGCCTGGGGTCAGCCTAAGGCTAGAACTGAAAATGCCAGCTAAATAATGGCCATTACGAGGGATTGAATTACAAATATGACAATTCAGTTGTCAGAGAATATATCCCATATATTAAGTAATCATCAATCATCAATCAAGCACAAACCATGGCCATAATGACCTTCGGATTGAAGATCGGGTCAGAGTTGACAAAGTTATGGCACTTTGAAGTCTGGGAAGGGCATTTTTAGAGACTTGGCAACTTAACATGTCAACATCTTGTCATGATTTTTGACATGAAATCCGATTTTTGGAAGTTTTTCAACTTTGAATGTAGAACTATTAAGGACGACAAACCATGCCCAACATGACCTTCGGATTAAAGATCGGGTCAGATTTGACAAAGTTATGGCACTTTGAAGTATGGGAAGAGCATTTTTAAGGACTTAGGAACTTCACATGTCAACATCTTGTCATGATTTTTGACATGCAATCCTTTTTTATGTTCCTAGCAATAAGGGCCTCGAAATCAATTGAGTAATCAATAGAGCAGAAGTTATTATTTGACAGACAACAACATACAACAAAATAAACACACACACAAAACGGTATGATTTCGTACAAGTGTTGGGATTGAACTTTGACTCACCTTTTCACCGCGATCTCCAGGACGTCCAGATTCACCTTTATCGCCTGTCGATCCTTTTGGTCCAGCCTGCGTTGAGGTGGAGCTGCGTAGGCTGCCCATTGAGTTGCCCATTAAGGATTCCTGTGTGATTGTTTGTGTAGTGGTGGGGATGGGGTAGGGGAGTGTATAGAAGGTAAGCAAAGTAATTTGTTAAATATTTGCTTCTTGCACAATTTCGTTGTTCGATACATTATTTTATGGGTACATTTTTAAAGCAGCAGGCGACCTTTAATGGCAAGAATACACGTAGTTACATATACATATCTGCTACGGAAATTTGAATAATGATCTGGAGCACCCCTTTTTGTGAGTATATGTATGTGTTTGAGGCGCCACTAATGTTTTGGGACCAATGACGCAGGCGGGGCTCTAGTCCATTAGGTTTTGCCGTCATTGTTTACCCAGAGTAAACTTGTGCTTTTATTTTGTTGTTTTGTTTGTTTTTTGCATATTTGGTTTTTTGGGTAACATAATATAAGATTGTTAAATGTTTATACCTTGAAAGTCCTGGTAGGATTCCAATTAATCTGTTATTTATGTGTTGATTGTTACAAGAATACATATTTTGTGGTACGATTGGTTTTGTTTATTATATAATAGCATAGAACAATGGGCGTGAAATTAAAGCGTATTATTATATGATTTCAATTTGATGGCGTTCAAAAGTTCAACAAATCTGGCAGTAAAATTGCAACTTTTACAAAACAAACCTTACCCCTCATTTGAAAAACGTTTGAAAAAGTTTGCGCCATGTCAACAACCAAAAGTCGTTTTAATAAACTTAAAAGCTTTTTTCTCCTGCCTTGGCACAATGCGCCGACAAGGTCACAATCTTTGACAACAACAAGAGCAACAACCATTCAAAAACGCCCCTCAACCCCACGCTTCCTCGTCCTGCAAGCGTCATGCTGCGATAATGATCATAAAGACCCGACGAGCGCATAAAACAATGGGAGGCTGACAGAGCGAAAGTCGGATTTTGCTGGCGCGTTAGCCATAAGTAGCTTGACACTCTCATAACCGTAACAGCGCGATAATGATTACGACCACAACCGCACACACACACACACACACACACACACACACACACACACACACACACACACACACACACGGACACTACTGAGAGATACACCCAAGCAGGCAACATACGGCGTGGAAATGCGTTCATAAAGCCGAGCAAAAATAAAAAGTTTTGCTTGCAGAAAAAGAGTTTAAAGTCGGCAAGGCAAATGTGTACCTGTGTGTGTGTGTGTGTGTGATTGCGGTTGAGTGTTTGTGTGTGTGAGAAAGTCAGTAACTGTATGCGTGCTAGCGCGTTTAACCGCGTGAACAGCGCGCCATGCGCTGATAACAGTAATTGCCACAAGCTGGCATGCCAGCACTCCAAGAGACCTGAATCACAAACCCGCAGGCCTCACGTACCCCCCTTCCGGAGAGGACGGGGAACGTGAGCTAGGCTTGGCTTGTTTGGGTTTGCGTGTTCAGGACATTTACGTTACGGCATTTCTGCGAGATGTTCATGTTTTGCGAAGCATTGTTGTTGTTACTGCTGTTGTTGTTGTACGTTTGTGGCTTTAAGATTATCGGCGCAGATAACCCATTTGCGAAAACAACGTGCAAGGCTGGCATTCGTTGCCCAAATCTGACCAGCAATTTTTCACAGTGCAGTTGCAGTTTCTGCTTGGTGCCCCCTTCTAGGAGGGGATATTGGCTTAGGCATATTGAGTGGCTAGCAAAACATGACCGATGTTTACGGACAACTTCATAAAAAAAGAAGAAAAATCGTTTGTGATTGGAAACATCCGACGGATATTGATAAACGGACGAGCGATTTTTCCATTCAGGTCCACAGTAAAAGTTGCAATTTTTGGCCAAATTCAAAGGAAAAGAAAGAAACAAAAACTTAAACTTGAATCTTCAGTCTACCGAAGATTTGATACTCTTGCGATGTCTGTTTGATTACATTATGTCTAATTCTTGAGATTATTCATGTACTTTTTCAGATTGCAAGAGTATGGTTATATATTGTAAATTAATAATAAATATTAGTTATATATAGTTGCAAGCCGAGAGAGCTCGACAAGGAGATACCCTGTACCGAGATGTAAAGTTTCTTGTCTAGTTTATCCTATCAAATTAACTGAGATGGTAATATCAAAACTAATAACAAATTTTATCTTTACTTACTTACGATGAAAGATATCAAACTATAAATATTTGGATTGGATTTTGAGATCGATGAGACGAACAGACAAATTGGAAAGGCAAAAATAACTCACAAAGTTTTCATAATAACATTTTTTTGGTATAGGGTATTAAAAACATGAAGTAATGTTCAGTTTTGAATTCAAACTAAATCTTTAAGGTGTTCGTAATTCCAAAAAAAAAAAAAATAATATAAGATAGTAATTATTTTGATTTGAGAAAATCAAAATGATAATGTTTCGGAATGTGACGATATGTATAAAAAAATAAAATAAAATAATAGAATCTAACGTTGGTTTGGTGAATAACTATTCGTGATATTCTTATAGTTAATTTGTAAATCGAATTAAATGTGTACTTACATCGTAGCTCTCTGGCAAGCCAGGCGGGCCCGCAGGTCCTGGTGGACCCATGACTCCGGGCATGCCATCAACGCCTGGCTCACCCTTCTCCCCCTGGACACCTTCCGGCCCGCGAGCGCCCGTTACGCCCGTGGCACCCTACAAATAGAAAAGAGTCGAGAAAAAACGACGCCGCCGGCGACCAAGAAATAAATCACATTAGTGGGCGTGTATATAGAATGTACGACTACCGGCTACGTCTACGTCTACGTCTGTGTCTACTAAACGGGGATTATAGCAGTCTACAGAGTGTGCTAAACTATTTGGGGTCTGCTGACTGTTTTGGTAGCTGACGCTTTTGGCTTCAACCGGCTGCGGTCGATTTACATAATAGCTGCGTTTTAGCCCGAGCTCATTAATCTACGAGGCCCAGCTGCCCAGGACGGTGGTTTGAGGTTTGGGCTTGAGTTCAGATCCGGTATATAGGCTGCTGTTTGTTTTCGGGGTGGTGCACAAAAATTGTGTCTGCCAATGTCCTTAATCTTGTGCAAAATTGTTACGCTGTGCGCCATTTGCGTGTTGTGTTCGTCCTTGGATTGTTCGTGTTTCTGTTGTCCGTTATAAATTGTTATGTCTGTAGTTGCTGTTGTTGTATTGCTACAATGTTTTGTTGCTTATCGTCGTCTTTTAAATTAATGGCTATTAGTTAAGGGATTAGCAGCAGAGCAGCAAAATTGTCGCAGGAATTTCCGTTATGCGCACCAGTTCGCAATATTTTACTCAAGCATTTTGGGTGGCTGATTGGGTTGAGTTAGGATACAGGATCTGGCTCTGGGTCTTGGAATAGCTGCGAGCAACGCTCGGGTCAAAATACTTTAATAAAGGCATCACGTTGGGCATTTTGGGGGCCTTTCTACATTTTGGGGCAGGCATATTTTCATAGCTGATTGTTGTAAGCCTCAGAATGTTTTTGTGCATACCGCTTTTCTTTTGATATATTGCAACGTATTGAAGATGCTGCGTTCCACAGGTTGCTAAGCACAATGTCAGTATGAGTATATGTTTTCGAGAGAATGAATTCGCATTATGCGAGAAGCTAGAAGTGAGCTACAGCTGTGAGTTTGTTTTCAGATTTTATATTTTTGGCTAACCCTTAATAATAAACTTGTATTTCTTGGCTATGCAGCATGACAGGCACTTTCTATCGAGTGGATGTTGAGACAAACATCTCGTTGTAGCATTGTGGATGTAGCCTTGGACCCAGACCCACACACACGTACACACTGAATGAAATGGCTAGCACACATACTCAAATAGACAGAGAGAGAGAGAGAGAGAGAGACGTCTCTTTGTATCATAGTAGATAAATAACTCTTATGGTTGCAAAAGACGTTGCCAGCTGATGAGATTATATAACGACTGACAGAAGCGCCCAAAGTGGATAAGTGTTTAAGCCTGAGCTGCCTTACGTTGGCGCACAAGAGTTATAAATATATTTTCCTTTCCTCTTTGCACGTTACGTAAACGTTTTTGCTCGTTTCCGGTTACACACACACACACACACACATGCACTAACAATTATGATGTTTCACTTGGGATAACAGTGCCTGCGCATTGAAGTGCGTGTATGTGTAACCAGCAGGCGATATAGCATCTTCCTGTTCCTATTACAGTTCCCCCTTTCTTTGCCTCTTGAAGATTAGACGATGTGTGTAATGAAATTGAAAAACCTTTAGATCAATGTCAAATATTGCCCAACCCTTCTGCCCCTCTTGTATAAACTAGGTATAAAGTGGTCGCATGTACTTACGGTGAGTCCAGGGGCGCCGGCTTTGCCATCCCTGCCCTGCGCACCGGTCGGACCGCGCAACGTTTCACGAATCGTTTCATTGTTCCTGAAGGCCTCCAGGATATCAGACGCATTACATGTACATTCGCCGGTGTATTTCTGCAATTGAACCGCACACATATTTTGGGTTTAATATTAATGGTCAAGACTTTAAATTTTGCCATAGCACAGGAATTCAAATTTACATTTGCCAGAGTAACGGTTTGGGTAACAACTCCTGATGCATTTGCATTGTGGTTGTCCATGTTTGGCGTGCAAATATTTGAGTCCCATTTCTGTGCCGTTGCAAAGTCGGAAAATGAGTGCCAGTTGGATTTGAATACTTACAGCCCCCGCACTTGGTGTCTCCACAAAAGGCGGATATGCTGGCGTTTCACCTTTGGGACCCGGTGGACCAGGTGGCCCGGGTGGGCCACGTATACTATCGCCCTTGGGTCCCCGATCGCCCTTCTCGCCCTTGATGCCGCGATAGGCTGCCGGAGGATAGAAGTGGATAAAGCAAAAGTCGTTCCATTAGCAGGCTGGCTAATTAAAAACCGGACTAGGTCCAGAGTTGCAGGTGAACTTACGTCTCTCGTGCGTAAACTGCGTCTGTCCGGGGGACTGCATACCACCTTCGTCGAAAATGTCAGTTGCCTGTGGAAGGAAGATGACAAGAGGATATGTAAGTGACATTGGCTTATCAAAAACTTATTAAAGGGTAAATGCAAGTTGCTTTTGTTGGCATGTTTAACAATTCTGCTCGACCTGCGGCTGCAATTGTTGATTCAACTGTGGTCAAAATATTTAGTTAGCCATATGGAATATTACTTAACTTGGTCGAGTTCATAAACTTATTTTAAGTTTAACTTATTTTATTTGCTAAGCAAACTAACCTCAGCATTTGCAGAGGACCACCAACTGTCGTTTGTAATATCATTCTCATCAACAGCTGCCTCATCAAGTGGCAGATTCTGAATGCCACAAAAATAAAGCATGAAATAAAGTGCAAAGAGAAAATAAATAATAAATAATAAATAATAAGAGAAAGAATAGTGGGACTCAGAAATTAAAAGAATTAATAACTAAAATGAGAAAACATACCATTTCTTCATCAGTATCTGCTAAAATGTCAGAGTCCGACTCAGTCGATATCTCATTCTCCAAATCCTTCAATTTAGCAATAAAATTAAAAATCAAATTATAAATGAGGGGACTTACTAAAATAAAAAGATTGTTTTAAATACTAATATTGCAAAATAAGAGAAAACTTAGCTGTTATTTGATAAACTTACTTATAAATTAATTTATTTTATTAACTAGTTGTGTTAGTCGTAAAATTAAGTTAATCAACAGCTGGCGTGTTATAAAATACACTCTAGGGAGCTGTTTTGTTAGTTATGTTGAATAGTTTTCAATAAATAATATATTTAATCCTTAAGTATGTAGTAAGCGCTTAAAAACTAATTGTAAACTTAAACCATTTGAATGATTTGAGCTTGGAACTTACCGTTGGCACTGCGGCCGTTGGCTTTGGGGGCGACATGCATTGAATTATGATGGCATCCGGATTGCCATAAACATAGATCTTTTCTAAATATCCCTATGTATAAAATACATACGTTTTTCATAATGTCCAAATGCATATTAATAACGCACATAATAATTATTGTAACATTTATATACGAGCAGCACACACATGAAATCTTCCCCCAAGGAGCACCCGCATGGGCTTCAAGTCCTGCATCAATAAATATATATAATAAGTCAATCAATTTGTGCATCATTTGAATAAATGAACACATAAATCTATTACTAATGGGCTGTCTATCTGTTGCATAACAGCTGTAATTGCTGCAAATCGAAATTAGTCATTGATGTTAATTTTCAATAGCACTTGGCACCCATTCAAATTTCCTTTACAATCTCTCACTCATAAAGTGAGGAAACTCAGTGGCACAATGTGGTGGCAAAAGGGTTTCAGCCTCACACACACAGGCTTACCTGCAAAGGGGGGGTTGGGAAAAGAGGGAGGACACTAACAGTAGTCTGTAAAAATGCTAACCGCAGACGTAAATGTACCTAGCTCTACGAGACAATGGACCACGGACAATGCAATGCTGTTGCACAGACACAGACAAGGAAAGAAAGAGAGAGCGAGAGAGAGAGAGTAACTGAATGCACATGTGCCATAAGCCCTGTTCCGGGTTCTTTCAAATAAAAATGGCAATACACAATGCCAGCAGTCATCCAGCCATTGTTATTGATGTTGTTGTTGTTTAGCACAGACTATAACTGATAGTAATGGCCACGTTGCTTTTATGCAACCCATGTTCAAAGTTCTGTCTGAGAAGACAAGCCATTGAGTTTCTGGTTAAAAGCGTGCAAGCGGCATTCAGAACAGCTTAATATGCTCAACAGTCGCATGGCTAGCACTGAAAAGGCCGTAGGATCAGGAGCAGAGCGACCACAGTACCGTAGCACACACACAAACAGTGCATTAAATGGCTGTCAATAAACATTGAAGCAAACTCGTTTCCGTTCAATTCCGTTTTGTTTCCATTTGAGCTTTAGACTTGGCTTGTTGCTGATTGCTTGTTGCTCTTTTGCCGTTGTACAGTCTGCTGAGTGCAAACTTTAAAGCTTTCTCTTCTTTATGATCTGTTCTTTTAAAATTGAGTATATGTATTTATATGATTATTACGATATTACGATTGTTATGTGTATTTTATAAAGCTATACCAAAAATGCCAAATTAATCACATTATTTATGAATATATTTAACAGCAGAACACTCTCGATTATAATACCCTTCCCTTAATGTTTTGCTTTGCTTTGGCTTTCATACGCCATGTATGCACATATTCATTCACTTATACACACAAATATTGTACAATTGTACCTATCTATCTCTGTGTGAGTGGCCCAGTTTTGTTTTTAAGCAAAGAAATGCACTAGAAACGGAAATGAAGTAGCTAAATGTGTTATTTTTGGGGCGTTGGTCGTCACTCCTTATTCCGTTCCCTGCTGGACCGTGACATTCATTATTTCTTGTTGATCGCAGGCATTTCTGGGAATTGACAACTGTAACCAGCAGCGTCACTAGTCAAGCATATTTGAGCTACATAACTCGGTTAAATCTTAATTAGATTTCTCATTCCTTTTTTCATTTCTGATATGAAGCTAGCGATCTTGTCGAGAGCTCTCGGATACGTCCTTTCATAGAAAAGGAAGGCAGTGCATTTGTGGGTACATGTAGGAGAAGAGCATTTGAAGGGTTATTTTTCACATAGTGAGTGTGACATGTTCATTTGTACATGTTTTAATTAAAAGTCATAAAACAATAAAAAGCTAACCGAAATAATTGCGAGATACAAGATCATGAACCGTTACTGAATATGCCGCAAAACCGAGACAGGCGTTAACCAAATTATACCGCTGTATCTCAATATCTCAGATGTTGCCTGGAAATGCGATTCAAAGTCAACAATACATAAGATCGACATGCGACAGCAAAGACCAAAAAGCAGCGTTAACAACGGGTTATCGCCCTTTGGATGACTGCGTAAGAGTATTCTTAATTTGAACCCTACATTCGTCAGAAAGGCGATGAACTGCTGATAGGAGGACATCAAAGCGACCTCTTTAGAAGATTGGAACCGACAGCGCACCGAGGCAGACAAGGACATGGGCCAACAAACCAACAAAAAGGCCTGTGCAAAAAATAAATAAGCAAGTGGAGCAAGCCGGACCGTAAGGAGAAGAGAAGTGGGGCGAGGAGCATAGCAGAAGGTCAAGCATAGACAATGCTTGCTGAGTCTCTTTAAATAATCAAAAGTGGCCCACAGGCGACCACAATGAAGTAAAGTCTTGTCTGCTGTCCCATGATGTTGTCGTAGGTAAGGCTGTTTTAAGCTGTCAGCCGCCTAAGCGGAACCAGCAGGCAACGCTGCACTGCAGCAGCAGTTCGGGCAAGTGGCGCCACGAGCAATTAACTGTTGCTAGGACGAAGGACGCGCGAAGCGGTAGGAGCGAGAGTGAACCCTGTGTGCCCTGTGTGTATGTGAGTGGCGTGTGCATTTGATTTTGTCTTGGGCCGCACACAATTAAGGCCAGCAGTGTGAGCGGAGGCGCTAAAGCGGAGCAAGGACATGCCAGGAGAGCAGTCAGAGAAGCACGTCAGCAGCATGACAGCAAAATGCGGGGCAGAGCGTCTTCGGGGTTGCACTTGACAAGGGTTCGCATTGAGAGTAAAACAAACAAATAAGACCCACAACGCTGACCTGCTTCCTCCCAAAAAGGTATGCAACCTTTTAGGAGTTGGTCGTTTCATTTCGATCTAGGATGACAAGCACGTTTGTGATATATAAAAAAGGACACTGGCCGCATACGGAATCCATGCAGCCTGGCAATTTGTCAAAAATGCGTCAATAATGTAGATCGATTGGGGTCGATTGAGACCCCTTAAAAATTAAGCGAAAGGGGTTCAAATTGATTATAAGTATCCTCGTACGCCCAAATGGTTCAATTAGATGGGCTTTTCACGTGTTGTTCTTCTTGTGGTCAGTCGCACAGCATATGGTAAAAGATACTGAGAGATTTACCTACATTCTGAAAGCAAAGAATCTAAATTTAATTAAAGCTTTGCAGAAATGAGGTCACAAAGGACTATGTCAAGGATAGCTAACCGGATTACTTCAGCCTTTCATCTGCATTGTTTTTGTGGCTCTCGATGATTACATTATTCCAAAAATTAAAACCGAGTCCCTGAATTTCGATGTCTTAGCCGAAATGAGTGACAATTAGTTAGATTAAGAGTTTGTTACTGTAATCCAAAAGTAACAATAGTGATAATCATAATAGTACCCTTTTTTAAACGACAACTTTACTTTGTCAGCTGTCAGTTGAAATGTTGCAAGTTGCAGGCAGCTGTTGTGTAGTTGAAATTACATTTTCATTAAGCACAAATATTTAATAAGCATAATTTACGGCGTGCAGCGGCAGCGGACAGAACAAAGGACTGCTTTAAAATGTGAAATGGAAACTGGAAATGGCGTCCCATTAAGATTAGCATAACTTGTTTTTATAACCGCCACTTCTGCTTCCTTTACTCTCCATTTGTTGTTGGTGCCTGCGGTGCGGTGTCCTTATATAACAACAATGACAATGACACAGCAAGTAGAAACGGATATACATATATTTTTGTTGGTGTGTATTTATATCTTATAGCTGGCATTACGCGTAAGTAGCAGCAGCAAGAGGTAACCCTGCACCCGCCCCTGTCGGCTCAAGCATCCATCCGTTTGTATAAAAGTTATGCGCAGGTTAATAGATAATTAACCATGCAAATTGCCGTGCAACAGTTAACAAATATCCTTGGCGTCATCGTCGCCTTTGTGTCACTTTTGCCCCAGACAAAAATGCCGCATGCTGCTGGCAGGTGTATCAGAGTGTGTTTGTGTGTGTGTGTGTGTGCGTGCGTGCGTGCGTGGGTGTGTGTGTGTGTGTGTGTGATAAGAAGGTATTTGACACGCCTTCAAGCACAAAGGAATTAACTCTAATTAAGCCAGTTAGAGCGCATTAAATATGTAAACGGCATTCCGGCATTCTTAGCATATGCATGCAAAAATCTATAACAGTAAATACCTGGCTAAGGCTGGCTTTTAAACTGAAAGACTGCACATGTTGAGTTGTGCAACTACATTTGAGTAACATTCATTTAAAATTGCATATCGCCACTGCTTATTAACCGTTTATTTACAAATCAAAAGCTGTAGAAGTACTTCAATTTCAATTGCAAATTTCAATGAGTTTAAATCACTTTCTGTCTGTTGTTTAGAGGAGCAGCAGTAGAAACAGTAGAAAGTATAACAATCGCAACGGAAGAAGAAGCAGCAACCGGCAGATGCAGAGCTTAATTTTGTGCACTTGACTTCGAACACTTGCCTTGAAAAAGGATTCAAATTCATTTTATTTGAAGCTGCCTTTTTTCATGCCTCGTTTCTTAGCATTTAATCTGAATAAATTACTTGGCACATTTGTGGCGCATAAATAATTTAAGTTACCCCTCAGTCGCAAACCAATCCCAACTCTCTCCACACATTTGTGAGTCTATTCCGGCATGTCCTGTATGGGTATGTGTACCTGTGGACGTGTGTGTGTGTGCATGTGTGTGTCCCTATACATAATTGTGGTAGCAGACGCAAAGGCTGAACAAAGAGACGGCAAATGCCAACTACACAAAAGTAACAGATTTTTTTTAATTTTGCTAAAACCTACGACTAATTCTCAAACAAACTGACACAAATCTCGAAAGTTGTTACGCCAACATATTTGCAGGCGGTTCCCGTCGCACCACTGCCACGCTGCCCCACTGCTGGAGCACTGCCTCGCCAGCCTGACAGTATGGCAGAACTGTCACCAACTGTTCTCTGCCTCGCTTTGTCTGTCTGCATCTGTGCACATCCCGACTAGCTGCGAGCTTTTGTAAGCGTTTAGTTTTTTTTGCTGGTGGCTAAAACACAAAACACACTCACAAAGATGAGTACGTGGATTATGCAAGCACTTGGGATGGTGGCCAAACAAAAAACTAATAGCTGCAGCCGCAATAGGAACTGCAACAATGGTAAAAGCGTCAGCAACAATTAGTTTAAAGCAAGCAATGCACACTCACACACACACACTCACACGCACATACTATATATACATCTATACATATATAAAACGCAGACTTTACATTGCATTTAGCATAAACCAACACGTTATCTGCGTATTAGTGTTCTGCGTGTGAGTTGAATTATACTTTGCCAACGCTGCGTATACGCAATCAAACAGCAGCTAAAGGAGATTTTGAACTATTTTACCTGATAAGCTACTGCTTTCATATTCAAGTCGATTAAGAAATAATTATGTGTTTTTTCTTGGTAAATGAATCTGCTTCTGCTTGGCAATTTGAGTTTGTCTTATGATATAATATTACAAATTAATTCAACAAATTTGTATTCAAACCCAGTTACCCATGAACTAAATAGAAGTCAATGCCACATATCAACTCAGTTATTTCAAAGTCTAACATAAATTCAGTTCAGTCAATCGCTTCGTACAGTCTCGGTAGTGATAATTTCAGTTTATTTTAAATATTTTATATTTTCTTTGGCTAAAATGTCTGCCGATAAAATCGAAAGTAATCAGAATGAGGAAGACGCTGTGAAGAAGTGTCCATTATACGTTAATGCCGAGCTGCGGAGCCTCATCAGGGAGCTACTGGAGCCAAGGATTAAGGTTCTGGAGAAGATAGTCTCGACGCACATGGTAACTGTACAGCAGACTGTCGAGGACACTCAAGCTGGTGGAGATTGGTGGCCAGACTATAGCGTCTGTTCACACATGCACTACATGACCGAAATGAATGTATGTTTGCTTAATTGAGTAATATATTGAGAGGTTTGAATCCTTTTGCCTACACAGGGTTTCATACACCTTACGCAGAATTCACTAAAAGGCATGAGCGAGGAGTTGCAAACAATTGGCGACAAGTTCGAGAAGTTTATCATCGATTACTTTGAGGCAGGCAAAACAACCGGCGAACTTTTGCATGCAAATCTTCCCGAAGACAAGCAAGTACAGCTCGGTCGCTACCTCCTGGCGCAGACCTTGATCGAGGACATGGTCATGTTTGTTGACTGCTGCCTGCGCCACTTCAATCAACTGCTGGGTCAGCGCATCAAGCACACTGAACTCGTCGCAGAAACAAAGAGCACCAGGGATCGCATACGCTTGAAGAGCTTCGATGAGCGCTGTTTCTTCCATCTGCACAGCCGCATGGACAATTTGAATGTTTTCGTTGGATCATTTTGCGCTTTATTTGATTCTGAATGGAATTTGCCCAAGAAAGACGAAGCTGCTGTCATCGCTCATGCAACCAAAAAGTCCGCTTAGAATTGAATCGTTTGTTGCATGTGTTCGACTACTTTACACGATAACACACACAGACTTGCACATCCATTTCACTTGCCTGTAATAAAGAGTCCGCCACCCCTTAGTGTATTGCTAGTATCCAGAAAAGCTTTTTATGCTTCAAAGTCAATATTTAGTGTGCCACATACAGAGAGCACACATACGTGGCTGGGCCTCTCGTTTGATGAAATACTTCCACTCTTTTACTCCTCCACTGTGCGGTGCCCGGCCGGCAGTTAGTTGCTTCAAGCACCAACGCCATTCAGGCGGAAGCAGCTCTGGAACAGCAATGGAGCCAGTGGCGCAAACCTCAACGTGAAGTGTGTCATCAGTTTAGGTTTTTGCGGGCAGCATCAAGCCACAAATACCACAATCTCCATTCCCCATCCACCATGCCCCCGCCTGTATTTTCATAATAAACAAATGGGTTGCATGGTTGGTTGGGCTTAGCTTTTGGGTTGCCAGCAAGTCGCAGTCATCGACATCCAGAGGTATGTAGCTGGAGATAGAAAGCTATCTATCGCTATTGTGAGCACAAATCAGTGCGATTTATATTGTGGCCAGGTTGAGTTAGGGGTGTTACCCCCATGTGCGTGGTGGTAGATCCAATTTGCAAAAATAACCACTGAAGTCAGAGGGAGCTGCCTGAGAAAAGTTTACTTGCAACATGCTGCTTATCTTTGACATGTGGCGCACGGTGTGCGGCAAATCGAGAACGCAACTTGCAACCCAAGTTTCCCTGTCAATGCAACAAGTTTAGTTCGAAGAGCAGCGACAAGGGAACAACTGACAAAAACTTTGTTGTGCCTATCAGGCTGCCAAAATCCGCAAAAGTTGCGCTATCTACGACATCAAGTGGCCCCATTGAAGGGCAGCAACAGCTGTGACCGCGGGGCATGTCAGACAATGGTGACATAGGGGGTGGAGAGGGTTTAAAGGGTTTAGAGGGGAGGCGCGTCAAACTCATTTGTGGCACAATATATAATGGAATTCTTGGCGGGGCATATCGATAGGGATATGCGCAAGAGGGTGTAACGCATTCACTCCCTATACTAGCACCCCAACCACCCGACTTTAATAAAATATCATAAACGTAACGGAAGATAGTTTTTCATATGTTTATTCACAAATATGTGTGCTCAAATCGGAATGTTGGCGCCCGTTACTACTGCTACTCCTTGCAACATGCCAAACTTACTTTTTCGCTTTTACCTCCCCCAGGTCATCCGCCCCTCCGGCCATGCCTTGTTGCTTCAGAAGCACACACATTTTGATAGTTTTATTATTTATTGCCAGCTGCGAGAGTAGCCGGCAAATGCGAATACTCTATACACATTCATAAATATATAACTCGCTGTTGCGAATGCCGGCTTGCAAATCTAATGGAATGTGTTTTCTTGACTATTTTATTGCTCAGCCGAGAGTGTAGATGGCGTTCCAGTTACGTAAGAGAGAGATTGCGAAATGTACTAATATAGTAGCGTTACATTTGCATACGTTATGTCTGGATACTTTGCTACAATCCCAGAGCGCTGGGAGCTACTTATTTCGAAAACATTACTTTTTATTTGGTGCAGAGTTCAATTTGTAACCAGAAATGAATCAAACTGAAAATCGATATGGAAATGAAACATTGCAGCCTTAAAAATCGAAGGTCTGAAACAAAACTACTATTTCCAAAAATATCCTATTATAATTGAACAATTAATTTTTTAGAGTAAAATAAGAATGCTTCAGTCAAGAATGCTGTACTTCAACACACTACTTAGGTCTATTAAGCTACTATGATTATGTTGTTACTCAGCTTATTGAATAATATTTTTAATTTCTGACATAACAAACTACGTTTTTATTTTAATTAAAATTTGTGTTTGTACTTGCGGTCATTTCCGCATGCATTGCTGCATGGCTTGTTCCTATAGTAAAATGATTATCCACTTTGTCGAAACACGCACCTGCTGACTTCGTGAATATGGACACATGAAAGCAGGGTATCGAACAGTCGAGCTAAGTTTAACATACACATTACGTGCTTGTAGGTTTATGACCTGGTCCGAAAGCAATTAGATTCAATAACCGCATATTGGCCAGCAACTGCCCTGAAGCTGCAACACCTGCATTAGGTCACAGCTAATAACGGTCAATAAGTGTCGCACGAGTGCTGAAGAGCTTTTATCAGACAACAACCCTCCCCGACACCGCCTAAGTCAATGGGATAAGTTAAACGCATTTACAATAATTGCCTTTCGGTTAAAACTGGCATTTGGATAATTGGGCACTAATCAATACCTATCGGCATTGTTGTTGTTATTGCAGTTGTAATAGCGGTTGCAATTGTTGCTGTTGGAAAACCACACAGCTTAACCGCAGGCCACATGCCACACACACACACACACATACACACGTAGCTGACCGGTAACCATTTACACTCAGTCATAAGAGCCTCAATATAATACAATAACAAATTGCTTGTCAATCTACGTGTAACTTTTATAAATATAAATAATACAAAATTTAATTTTTTCGAAAATTCATAAACTTCAGATGTAGAATTAAACTTAATGTCAATTAATGATCAAAATGGCCTCGGGATCGACAATCGGTTCAGATTTGACAAAGTTGTGGCAGTTTGAAGTCTGGGAAGGTCAATTATAAGGAACTTTTCGTTGTTTGGGCACTTTACAAGTCAATTTTTTTGTCACTTTTAGCGTGATTTTTGACAGAAAAATGAAATACCACAAAAACACTTTTCGTATAGTTTTTTATACTAGTTGAGACACCCACAATCAATTAAACGTAAAAATTCAAGATTCTATTTTTTGAAAAATCAAAATTGGTAAGGGTCCCCCCTTATGCTTTTTTCGCCAAAAAAATCCAAAATTTCATTTTTTCAAAAATTCATAAACTTGAGATGTAGAATCAAACTAGATGCCAAATAATGATCAAAATGGCACTCGGGATCGACAATCGGTTCAGATTTGACAAAGTTGTGGCAGTTTGAAGTCTGGGAAGGTCAATTATAAGGAACTTTTCGTTGTTTGGGCACTTTACAAGTCAATTTTTTTGTCACTTTTAGCGTGATTTTTGACAGAAAAATGAAATACCACAAAAACACTTTTCGTATAGTTTTTTATACTAGTTGAGACACCCACAATCAATTAAACGTAAAAATTCAAGATTCTATTTTTTGAAAAATCAAAATTGGTAAGGGTCCCCCCTTATGCTTTTTTCGCCAAAAAAATCCAAAATTTCATTTTTTCAAAAATTCATAAACTTGAGATGTAGAATCAAACTAGATGCCAAATAATGATCAAAATGGCCTCGGGATCGACAATCGGTTCAGATTTGACAAAGTTGTGGCAGTTTGAAGTCTGGGAAGGTCAATTATAAGGAACTTTTCGTTGTTTGGGCACTTTACAAGTCAATTTTTTTGTCACTTTTAGCGTGATTTTTGACAGAAAAATGAAATACCACAAAAACACTTTTCGTATAGTTTTTTATACTAGTTGAGACACCCACAATCAATTAAACGTAAAAATTCAAGATTCTATTTTTTGAAAAATCAAAATTGGTAAGGGTCCCCCCTTATGCTTTTTTCGCCAAAAAAATCCAAAATTTCATTTTTTCAAAAATTCATAAACTTGAGATGTAGAATCAAACTAGATGCCAAATAATGATCAAAATGCACTCGGGATCGACAATCGGTTCAGATTTGACAAAGTTGTGTCAGTTTGAAGTCTGGGAAGGTCAATTATAAGGAACTTTTCGTTGTTTGGGCACTTTACAAGTCAATTTTTTTGTCACTTTTAGCGTGATTTTTGACAGAAAAATGAAATACCACAAAAACACTTTTCGTATAGTTTTTTATACTAGTTGAGACACCCACAATCAATTAAACGTAAAAATTCAAGATTCTATTTTTTGAAAAATCAAAATTGGTAAGGGTCCCCCCTTATGCTTTTTTCGCCAAAAAAATCCAAAATTTCATTTTTTCAAAAATTCATAAACTTGAGATGTAGAATCAAACTAGATGCCAAATAATGATCAAAATGCCCTCGGGATCGACAATCGGTTCAGATTTGACAAAGTTGTGGCAGTTTGAAATCTGGGAAGGTCAATTATAAGGAACTTTTCGTTGTTTGGGCACTTTACAAGTCAATTTTTTTGTCACTTTTAGCGTGATTTTTGACAGAAAAATGAAATACCCCAAAAACACTTTTCGTATAGTTTTTTATACTAGTTGAGACACTCACAATCAATTAAACGTAAAATTTCAAGATTCTATTTTTTGTGAAATCAAAATTTGTAAGGGTCCCCCCTTATGCTTTTTTCAACAAAAAAATCCAAAATTTTATATTCCTAAAAATTCATAATCTTGAGATGTAGAATTAAACTTAATGCCAAATAATGGTCAAAATGGCCTCGGGATTGACAATCGGTTCAGATTTGTCAAAGTTGTGGCAGTTTGAAGTCTGGGAAGGTCATTTATAAGGAACTTTTCGTTGTTTGGGCACTTTGCAAGCAAATTTTTATACCCTGATCCCATTAAAAATGGTTTTGTGCAAAAGTATGTTACAGGCTTAAGGAAGCATCTCCGACCCGAGTCGATATAGCCATGTCCGTCTGTATGAACGCGTGTTTCTCAAAGACTACAAAATCCAGAGACTTCATATTTGAAATATAAGTTCTCGTAGTGGCGGGACAATATAAGTTTATCATTGTTTTTCGATATCTCGTCCCGTTCAAAAGTGATCGATAAATTTCTTACTTGTTTAATTTAAACATTTCACACACATGCACAAAGCATACACACTGACATGACATTAACTCTCCTGGTCAAGCCAAGCCGCATACACGCACACACACACATACACTTGTTCATATGACACATGAGGACAGCAGGAAAATGGTTGCCTGTCATTAAACATTTGTCACAATAAACTTTATTTGCTTTCGTATAGAGTAGGAATTTATTTTATTTGATATTATTTGTTCAGCTCTGTCTGCGTATGTATTTAAAAGTAAGTCTTAACCTATTGTGACCTCGATTGTTGTTTGTGTGCTCCCCCGCCCCACGTCACGGTGGAGACTTTTGTTTGCATTTAAAGTGGCAGCAGCAGGCAATAAATGTAGCATTACAAATTAGACAATTTAGCAGGTAACTGAGACAACGACTATAGCTAGAACTAGAATCGGAAATAACACTCATAAAGTTGCAGCCGCAGTTGTTGTTTTTTTTGTGTCAAGGATACTCGTAATTATAATTAATTGGCAAGTCTTAAAAGCCAAAACTTGTTGCGTTTTATGCTTTAGTTACCTGTATCCTGGCTGCCACACGCTCGCCGTTGAAACGATTGGGGTTGAACCAACCCTTCGTGGAGCCCGTCACAAGCACGATGCCGAGCAGGAAGAAGAGTATTAACGCGGTTATCACGAGTTTCGCGCGCGTCGAAATTACCATAGCCATGTTTTAATTATTTTTTTGATATTTACACTCGTTAGTAACACTTTAACACTTAGCACTAGAAATCAACTCAGGATAACACTTACAAATTGCCTGTGAAAAAAAGATGTATTAATTGAATGCGGTTGTTAGGCTTGCTATTGTCGGTGGTGTTGGTGGTGTTTGAGCACCAAACACACAAATGGTTTGAATGTTGTTGGTCTTGGCTTTGCATTCATTTCACTCGGCTACCTACTGCCTGTGGCGCCACTGAAGGCTGCCTAATGGCCTTTGTGGCACGTATTAACCTTGCCAAGCGTTTTCCTGCCACACGCGCCTCTCCAAATGCCCCATATCGGCCTCTGTTCAGTCACTCGCTCTGAACGGCTAAAAATTTAACACATTATATATATATATTTTTTGGGGCCCTTTCTTTTCCAGAGAAAGCTCTGCCTTGCTTGTCAGCATTTTCACACCAATTTGCACCGCAGAAAGGGCGACTGAAAAATAAAAGCCAACAGAAAAGAAAGGAAAAGAAACAGGCAAAAAAAACATTTATGAAAAGTGAAGCTGTCAACAAGTTTATTTCCGAAAATATTGAATTATAACCACGTCATGGCAATAGCGTAAGTATGAACGAAAAACGTGAGAAATGCGTTGCCTAGATTTGGCCACATGCTAAAGATGTCTCTGCATATAATGGCATAAGCTGAATGCCAGCGGTGGGCTGCATGTGGAGGGGACGATGCTGTAATGCTGTTGCTCGCGTGTCCTTGAGCGTGTACCGAAAATGAAATAAAAAACGAGCGCCAACTTTTCAACCTACATAATTGCGGTAAAAGTTGGCGCACAACATACACAAAAGTATCCTTTAACACAAACGCATCCATCCAGCAGTGAAGCGAAAGGCTCAGCGCGCACAAAAGTATGCTACATTCAGCGCATAATTGCGATTATCGTGTCTGTCTAGCAGCAGCAGCGACGTCCAAGCAAGCAGACGCGATCACCTGAAACCCACAGCTACATACCTTCACACACACACTTACACAAACACACACACAGCCATCGCTCTGAAAAGGGAGTCAGTTATTGAGTCAACGGTTGGGCCAGAGGTGTAAAACAAACTTTTTTGGTCTGCCCCGAAATGGAAACTTTTTTATGCACCCAGGACTTTGAGACTTGAGCTGCTGCCTTTGCTGTTGCCTTTGCCTCAGTGGCGCTCTTCAAGCAGCATTCAAATTCGATGGTTGCCAGCGGCACGGGAGCAGGCGCAGCAGTTTCAGCTTAAAGTTCAACACGGCTCAAGTTTCCTAATGAAATTACCGACTTTGACTTTTTCCGACTGCGTTTTTGGCCGCGTAATGAAAAAAAGGAAACTTGTGGTACACAAAAAAATAAGAAAACGTTTCCCGCAGGCGATGAGCATTTTCGTATCTTCTTGCAAATTAAGTACGCCAAAATGAGTAATGACTTTTAAAGTTGTCATGGTAACCGAAGTGTAACCAAAAATTATATTACTGCAGAGAAGGATCTAAGCTTTTGTTCCATTTCGTTTCGGTTTGCTGCCCAAAACGATAGACGCTAATGAAGATAATGCGGCGACATGTTTAAAAATGATAAACTCAAACTTCCGGCTAAGATTATTTCATTTGGCATGCCTTTGTCAGATTCACACTGCACAAGTAACAATGACTAACTGATGTCCTGTCTAAGCAGTGGTTAAACATGTGTCACACATGCATTCTTAATAAGAAGCAAGCACAATGAAATGTCACCAGATAGAATATCTAAGCCCCACTCCTATCACAGACTTGGCCAAGTTTGATCGATAGAAGCTCCTTTGTACGTCTGTGTGGGCGTTCCTGTGGGCACATAAAGAGCTGATTAAATTAATAAGAAGCCAACTAGTCGAGCACGTTTCCCTGGCCATATAACATGTGGGCGGGTGGGCGTTAGCCGCTTCACTAGTCGTATAATTAAAGTCCAACGTTTGCATAATTTATCTTTATTACTGTATTTGGGTATGAATTTTTTCCTTGCTTAAAGACACCAATCGGGGAGCTATATATTTTTGATTGGCTTACAATTTTTTGTTGCTTGCCTACATTTTATGAGTTTTATGCATGGCCTACAAAAGACACAGCTGATCATTAAATCTGAATTGTATTTAAATTTAACGAGCTAAATCAAAAACGAGCAAAAAAATACAGTTGATATAAAAAGTATATAACATTTTAAAAATCGTTAAAAAGTGTGTATAAAAAGACAATTACAAAAATAAACTAGCCTAATTTTTGATTGAAAGTCTGTGTATAATCCATTTAAATAGCCTGACTAAATATTAAGAACTCAAATCATAAAGTAAAATGCAATAAACTCAAATCATACGTACGTATTTAAAATTTTAAATTATTTGATATGCATATACGTATTTGAAAAATGTAGAATTTCATAAATTTAATCATGCATGTATAATTGACAATGGCTTAGTGAAAACTAATTTCATAACACAATCGCGGTAAACTGACAACAACTTATTATGGAATGGCAATTTGGCCGGAATATGAAAATAAACATTTTAAATTAAATTTTAAATTGAGTCAACATAATTGGTCAAAATATAGTTTTATGATGCTAAATTGATCAATTTGCAAATCAAAATTATATATTACGACAAAACAAAGCCCATTTTGACAGTAAGCCAATGTTGTTAACAACAACAACAGCAAAACACACAATCAAATTGTATATCACACACACACACATATATGAACATTTATGACTAAACACATATATATTAAGCTTGTTGCCACTTTTCAACACGAGTAGAAGTAAGCCCCCCTCACAGCAAGCCAATATTAAAACTATTTAAAGTCCTGGCTTTTCTTTATGTTTCTATTGTTCTTGTTGTTGTTGTATGTCATATGCATATTACTATTCAATTAAATACACGCACGGACTGCACACCAAAAGCGGAAAATTTCAACAGGCTTTTGTGGGGGAGGCGATCAATTGAAAAGCTGAGCCTGTGACAGACACATGAGAAGTTGTGTTGGTCGATGAAATATTCAGTCATGTCCTTAATATTTAACTTGCTCTAGATATGTGATGTTGTCAATAGCATGACTTGCCTTTTGTGAGTCTCTTAACCTTATATCTGCTGCTAGAGGTCAGAGTAAGTAGATCTTTCCCACCGCTTCCGACATTTAAGAAGCTTTTTATTTAATAAATAAACCGTATATATTCGCTTGCCTAGCTGCCAAAACGGTAAAGACAACAGCGAGGCGGGCGCACAAAAATTCTACGTATACACAATATTACGTATACGCACACAAACTGTGAAATGAGTGAATGATATATGCATGTATGTAGTATACATGTGTGTTATTCGTTCATGGTTAATGTTGCTGCGGCATTGAGCTGCCTTAATGAGTTTGCCTTTGATTTGGACCAAGCAATCCAGCAATCCAGAAAGCCGCTGCTACCTTATCCTTCTGCCTCTGCTTCTGCTTAGCTTGTCATAATTTATGCGCAGCCAATGCTCAATTTGATAGGCAACAGCCCGAGACATTCATACCATTTGTGTGTTGCCCCATTGTACTCTTAATGCCAGCTAAATGCTGACAATATGCACAATGGTATATATATATATATATCGTATTATATATATAAGTACGTATTTACCTCAGAGTTGAGCTCGTTAAAAGTCACTTGGGATATGGCGATTTAAACTACACGATATGAACGTAGAAACGTATATGTATATGTTGATAATATTGAATATGTTGACAAAATCACAGATAATTTAATTACAAATAGTTATTTTTTAAGCACGTTTTATTTCGTTGAAGCTTTTCACTTATTTGAATCCATTTGTAATTACAAATGACAGCAATATTTGTTTTATTGAAAAGAAGAAAAAAGTATAAAAAACAACACCGAACCGTATGTTTCTCTGTGCTCAACAGTTGTGGCAACTGGCAACTGGCTTTTTTTAACTGGACTCCCACTGAGCGCAATTAATTTTCTCGTTCACACCACATGCATTATTGCCTTGTAAAATTGATTAATTTTCATTTGAGCAAATTCACTGAGAGTAGCAGCAACTATTCTCGGCGTAGTTGGTGGCGGTGGCAGTGGTGCGATTTACATTTTTCATCTTCAACTTAAACTGGTTGTGGCTTTTGGTATACACGAAAGTTTTTTACAAACCGGCGACGACGACAAAAGAGCTGTTCAAATTTTACTTGCCTGACACGATAGAACGCGAAAGCGCGGACACCGGACACAAAACACGACAAGGATTACAAAAACAGGCAGAAGAAATATTTATAGCAACAAGAACATAGCAATGTGAACAACTGCAACAACAGGCAAAGCCGCGAGCCTGCCAAACTAATTGTAAATATTTGTTCAGAGGGCAAACAAATTTGTGTTCTCTGTTGATTTTTTACGTGATGCTTCTCCTTTTTATTTTTTTTTATGTACCCAACCTGAGTTACGGGGATATGTTTGTTATTTGCGGGCTATAGGTAATAGTCAACCATTACCTTTATTAATTTTGCACAAAATCTGGACGTGCGTTTAGTTTATTGCACGTGATATGCAAAAAGGACACGCGCAACAATCATCGACACGAATGTGGCCAGAATCTGAATGTTGTTTGATATGTGATATGTGCAGAGTGATATGGTCTGGATGAACACTGTTGCGGGTGCTGTTACTGGCAGTACTACCAATCGCATTGGCAGTTAGTTGTGCGGTTGCAACTTCAAACGTTTGCGCCATCTTGCCTTCATCTTAGAACGCATAATTGAATTTTAATTGACTCGCCTCCGCTGGGGTTGTGTTTGGGGTTTCACGGTTCACTTGGGCACTAGGCAAACATATTTCATTTAGCCATAAATCACTTTCGTTTTTTGCTGCTAAACTCGCACAGTGGGTTCATGTACGCTTGGTTCTGGCTCACACATAGCCGCATGCACGATACAACCGAACAACTGCAGCCGAGGATGAGGACGCGCACGCGGACGAGGACGAGATACGACAGGAGTCGGAGCGCGACTTCAGCGTGGCTGTGGCAGTGTGAAAAAAACGCAAAAGCAGCGTCGTCTCTGCCGTATGCACATGTTATCTGTTTGCGGCACCGAACGCGACTGAAAGGTAAACGCACTCGTCTCGGCCAGGCCCAGCACAGGACACACAAACATACACAGGACACACTGTGTGGCCAGCTGAAGTCGTGTGCCTCAGACAACACAAATCCACTCGTGCACGTCACGACTGCGTCCTCACAAGCGCTGAATAAAACAGAGAGAGAGAGCGAGAGTAAAAGAGAGCTCCTTGAGTGAAATAGCCGTCACATGCGGCGTATACGTGATGCGAGTCTGAGTACTTTCTAGTTGAGCCAAACGGAACAAACTGAGTGAATTGAGTTGAGTTACGAGTGTGAGCTGCAAAATTTGCCCGCTTCGTGGTTAAGTGGCGCCTTTTAGGGCATGCAGTGGTGAAATTAAATGTGTTGAAAAGCTCTCAAGCAAACAGATTTCAACACAGCCGTTGTTGGTTGAGGGGTTCAAGCAGGCACTTGCTGTTATTCTAGGCGTACTTTTACGAGTACATTTACTACATTGCACAAGAGTTCGAGTACAAATTTAAGTGCGGCATATGGTCTTTGCCTTTGATGTGCTGCTCTGGAATTTCCCCAAAATAAGTAAAGAGTATTTCAGAATTACCCAATCAACTGCGACCCCTGCATTAAGTAGACAAGTGTGCTGCCGCTTTTGTTACAATAATTATTACGATATGAAAGCGTCAAATGGGCCGCCGCCAGAACTTACCTCGAAGTTGCCACCAATTATGGAGCCAGCCTGGCCAATATAGAGCACTGAGGCGGAAGCGAATACAAGCTCGAAGGGATCTCGCACCACCGCAGTGGTATTGCGCACTTTACAATCATAATAAAAGACCACTTTATCGGCGTACACCTGGAATGCAATTGAACTCCACTTGTCCGGCACGTGGGCAACCGCAAAGCTGGCCATCTTGCGGCCAGCACTCTGGTCGGGCTGTGCATAGACTAGAGTCACATTATAACTGTTCTTCACCACCTGTGATAGATGCACGCCCAGCTGCACCACAGTGTCCAGCGGATTGACCACGCTAAAAAGATAGCCGCCCTTCAGCGAGTTCAGACGGTATGTGATTAATATGGCAAACTCGTTAAGCTTCTCGGGTAGCAGCATTTGATACGGTGATTTCACATTTGCCGTCGAGAGAAACTTGAAGGCCGGAAAGCCATCCTCCGCCTCCGCAAACTCAATGCCAGTATACTGATTGCTGTTCATTATATCCGTCAGCATATATTCACCAAGAGCATCTGCGAAAAAATTGTGAATTAAATTGTTAATAAATAATATTAAATAAACAAAAAAATCTTTTAAAATCCAAAATTCGAAAATTGGTCATTATTATTAAAAAAAATCGTTTAAAACGGTTTTTAACGATTTTACAAAGAAATCTCAAAAAAAAGAAGTTTGTTAAGTTATACTCCTAAAAGTATGCAGTAAAGATAGATATGTCATTGTATAATTGAAGCTGTCAAAAAGTATGCAGTGATTTTTTGAAATACTTTTTTTAATTTTTTTTTTTTATTTAATTTTAGTTTAAGGCATACGGTGTAGGCGACCTTTGTGACCTTGGTTTCTATTGATTCAGCCCAGTTGGGCGCGCCGGCTAGCCTTCCGGCTTACACAGTATTTATTTTTGAAATAGTTTATATTATAAACTTTATATAATTGTAAATAATACTCACCTTTAATGGTCTGGCCCATTAGTGCAATGGAGCCCAGCACTGGTGCCAGACACGGCAGAGCCAGGCAAAAGATGAACAGAATCGAACGCATTTTGGAGTTTGAATACTGTAAGCAGAGGCAAAGATTAATTAGATAAAATAAGTACAAAGAAATGAACAACATATGCAAAAAATACCATCATTAAATTGTGTATTGTAATATTGAAATGCATTTTTCGAGATTATTTATTGCATTACTCTACAGAATGCATCCTAACAGACACAGTGGTCATACAGTTCTCCACTTTAATAATGCACCTGTGCACCTGTGAGGTTAATTTAAGCAACCACAGACACTGCATCTATTGGCCGCAATCATTGGTAATACGAGACCGTTAACTCTGTGCAGGGAAACCCCGTGGAGCGGCCGCACGAGCCACGTGCTTAGCTGCAGGTCTGCAGACTGCACTTGCCATTAGGAATTGTGGGTGGACGGTGCCTCATTGTCAACCACACCTGCGGCACAACCCATTGATGCACCACCCCAACCCCTCCTGTACCACATGCAACCGCAGGCATCAAGCTAGAAGCCACACAATTTTGTGGTCGCTTGCAAATTGTGTGAGGCGAAAACAAACACAAATTCATGCGTCACTGTTGCACATGGGGCAACTTGTACACAGACATCAGACAGAGACAATGGGATGGCAGTCAAGCCTATGTCGAGATTAATGACAATTAGAAGCGGTACTGATCGCCGAATCAGTCAGATTTAATGTATACCTTGAGCCAAGATAAGCCAATGAGCTGTTAAGACACACCCAGATAGATTGGGCAGAGTTCATGAAAATGAAAATGAAAAAGAAAATGAACATGAGAATGAGAATGAGTCGAAATGTCAAGGGATCAGCAACAAATTGCCCATAAACAAAATTTGTCAACAGAACCGATGAAATAAAATTGTACTTACCCACTTAATAAATCATTATTGCTGGGCTGGGCTCATTTGGTAATTAGTAAAATTACACATTCCAAAACAGCAGCCAGCTGATTTACAAATTCAAATTGTCAACACACTCCAAACATGCGTTTGCCGCTTACTTAATTCCGTCCCCTTTTTCTGGACTTAGTCTAATACAATTAATGGGCGCCATTTCACACACACACACACAACGAAGCTATGTTAAAACATATGTTTGTTGCTGACCTCAAATTGTCTATGGATTCAGGCAAACAATTAATACTTATCAAGTTAACATGACGAGAACATTGCAATACATAAGCATTATTCACTCATACTCACGAGTACCCACACACTGAATGAATACTCATATGTAAATGGGTGGCAGGGGATTGGAGGGGTAGTTACTTTCACGCAATATTGCGTTTGTCTATGCAAATGACTTTCAATTGTGAACGTCAAGTAAAAGTGTTTTATTCTATTAATTAAGCGCACATTTATTTGATAACATTTTGATGATGCCAGTTCTGGAATGTTCAAAGTAGGCAGACAAATTGAGCAGTGTTGAAAGTGAATAACGATCAAATTGAGTTGTATTCTAGAAATTGACAAATGTGTGCAATTGATACTCGAACAAAATGTCATAATAAAAGAAATGACTGACGACAATTTAAACCGAAAGTAGCCAGGAAATTTAATTTTAAAGTATTTCTTCCCTTTAACCGTATAAGCCATAATATGTTACAAAATTCTGATGAAGCATGTAATATAAATAATTTTCCCCGAACCGGTCCCTTTAAATGTACATTTGATTGTCATGCATGTAACTTTGGACGAACATAATATGATTAAATCTACCATATATCTGAAATGTAAAAAGGGTGAACAAAATAAATGTATACGCGTACATTTGACACTCGCAAGCCGAACAGTTTATGAATTTTAATCGGCTTTGTGTGCGTCTGTTAGCAGACATCATCAACGCTTAAAGAGTTCTAAACTTGGATTATTCCCATAATGAGGCAACATTTATGCAGTACACAAACACAGCCCGCCCAGGCATGCATATGCCGCTCTGCCTCTCTGTCTATCTGTCTGTTTGTCCATATGCCTGAGGCGCCGAAATTGCCTGCTAGGGTGATGTCAAAGTACCCAGATGACAAAAGTAACTGCGAAGCGTGGAAAATGTTTTGGGATGGATCGCACGTAACGCCGATTAGTCGGGCCTAACCTACAAATGGCAGCTGCAGAGGCGTGGCCTAAAAGCTATAAGCGTAAGCTCGTTAGTTTATGTTGCCAGCGGAAAACACAATCGAATTTCACACTCATAAATTTATGAGTCATTATGATTTTCCGCCCTGTGTGTGTGTGTGTGTGTGTGTACTTTCGATATGTCTGATTTATGCCATGCCATATGCGATCCGTCAAACTAATATGAAAGCTAATTTTATTCAAAATCAATGAAACAACTGTTTGATATTAAAATCAAAATAGATGATTCCAATTCCCGAAACTCATATATCGCAAACTGAAAGTCGTAAAAAACTACGCACTTTCACATCAAATCCAAAAGTCGTCAGAGCGTTGCACGCTTAAAGCAAGCAGGCAGCAAAAGAAGAAGAAAAAGAAGAAGACCCGAGAATGGTAAGAAGTCGGAGGCGAGCAAAAAGAAAATCAAATAAAAATGTATTTTCAATAGTAAATCGGCTCAATATGACTGCGGGCCATATTGAAAGGGCGACGCGTGTATCGTATGTGTGTGTTCGGAGAGGGAGGAGCAGGGTGGGAGGGGGGCAAATGTGTGCCAGTATGTCAAACCAAGCAGCCACCGCCCATTGCCCTTCCTTCCCGCCCATCGACGTCTGTTGCTTTGAGTTGTTGGCCCTAAGTGAACTATTAGCTCTGTTGATTTTATATTTTCCAATTTGTTTTATTTGGCGCAGCAACAGCTGTTCACAGTGGGGTTGATTCTGGCAGAGCGGGGTAGGGGATTGATGGTGGCCCATCTAAGCCCATCGACAGGGGTGCCAAAAAACGGTTATGTCATTTCGCTCGTCGCTTTGTTAACGTTTATTGCTCCGTTCTGGCCACCCAGCCACAATTCGTTTTGTTTGATTTAAAGGATTTGCATGCCAAATTTGACTTTATTTGTTTTCGCATTTGCTTTTTAAGGCCTACCTACGCCCGCAAGCACACACACACACACACACACGCACACACATCAACAAGTTTGACACTTGGCACATGCTTGGCTGACTGTTTTGCATGTTAACAATTTAAGTGCCTCCATTCAAGGTGGAAATATTTTCCAAAGAGCTTTGCATAAATAAAGCGGAGCGAGTGCAGCGAAAACAAGTTGGTTGCGACATCCCAATCGGAGCATTAACCCGCATCTGGAGATCCAGGCCCAGACTCAAGTCCAAGCCCAGATCCAACTGTTGCACGCATGCTGAGTTGGGGCATAAACTACATACATACGTGTATGTCAATCTGAATAACGATAAAAGCAAAGCAAGTAACTTGATATCTGCACAATTTTGTAGCTGTTAAGAGCAGCTTAAAGCCGAAATAAAACGTAGAGCTTGATAAGCAACATGTAAATATATAATTAGAGCCATGTTATAGTGCTCAGAATAATAACCATAAATCGAAGAAGCTGCAAAGATGATCTCATAGCACTCAGCGTGAATGCAGATGTTGTACAATTTTGAACTATTTTTAAATTAAAGCTAGTTATTTCTATTACTCAACGAATTTCAAACTATGCCTTTAAGTATTGATTACATCGATTATTTTTTTTAATTCAAAGCATTCGCTTTTTTTAATTGGTAATAACATGAATCTTGAATGAAAATGAAATGAATATTTTGTATGTATTTATTATTCTTGATCACTTTCAACAGCTGAAACTCGTTGCTATTTTATTCATAGTTATAGCTTAATTATGAAGCGCTTGGTTGAGGGTATATACTAGTTGGGCACTCTCGACTGGAGCACTCTTACTCATTTCATTTGATTTTTCTTTTTTTAAGTTTTTGTCATTACCTTGCATATTTCGTAAGCACAATATTTGGAGATTGTAGGTTAACTCCTCTTGGAATGGCGCCCTGAATTCGCTTTCAGCAGCAGAAAAACTAAATAAGACGTCAGTTTATTTAGCCAACAATAAAAAACACAGAACTGCCGCCTCGCAAATAGCGCACAAAATCCAGTTATAAACACGAGCCAAAAATGGCACAAAGCGATCCCGCTCTAGCCGGCTGCTAGTCTACACGGCCTCTGTGTCCCGAGACCAGGCGAGAGCTGTGGATGTGTTTCGGTAATTAGCCGCATACCAACAGAAGCAACAGCAGCAACAGCAGCAGCCAAATATGTTCTCAGTTTTCCCTTTCCAGACGCAACAGCTGGCAGCAACCAAGTCTGCAGCCTGTTGCCCATGGCGATTTAAATAATCTTGAAGCGTCGAGTGCTACTCATATTGCACTCAGAGCTGTGGGCAGCAGCCATGTGCAACACGTTGTCGCAACCAAAAAAAAAACGATGGCAAAACAGTTCAGAAGCAGTTCAATGAGTGATCGGTACGGCATTAATATGAGCAGGGAAGGATTGGAGATTGGGATGCGAGACATGGACGCATGGGTCCCATAGTGGCTATGTGCGTGTGCGTGTGCGTTTTCAAGTCATCTCATCGATGTTGATGAATGGGGTGTGCCGAGTCATCATCATGTTCTTTATTGCTGTCATTATAATGTGCTGTGCTGTTATTTATAGCCTTTCATGTCTTTGTTCGTTGCCAATTGCATGTGGCCTTTTGGATTATATTTTTGTTCCTTTTTGTGTTTTTTGATCAGGCACATACTATATTACAATTTGGTTAGCTGAACTCTCGCTCTTTTCCTTCAACTCGAGAGTGCGTTGACTTGGCAGGACTTCAACTCGTACTTCAATTCAAGGTTAGCTTTCGGGGCAGCTCTTTCGATAGGTGGGCGGATCGCGTGCAGCCTGGAGCTAATATACACATGTATATTAGAAGTCAGTTGTCAGTCGTAGTCTGGCAGTCAGCCAGAGGCAGCCACGCACAGCGGTTTGTGACTTGAAATGGGGCAAAAGTTCATTAAATGCTGGCCACCAATTCCACTTTTCGTCGGCTGCGTTTGGCGTTGAAATGTCCAAATATATTCGCCTCTTCAAATTCCATACAAAATTATGGAATCAGCTTATTATAAATAGCAGCGGTTTTATATATATTTTTATATAATTGCCTTATGGGCGACAAAGTGCGACCAATTCTATCGCCCATTTCTAATCAGTTATTTATTGTCCTAGAATAAGTACAATTGACCTTGGCGTGGATGATGGAGTTGAATATTTCAAATCAAAATATTTTATTCTGTCAACAAATACCATGTTCGAACCGGTTTTTAAAGATAAGTAGCTGTTTTGTGTAACACTTGAAATGGGTTAAGCGTGTTTTTAACTTAAACCTGATTTGCAGCAGAAAAACATACAAGACGAAACCGATGTTTATCTTAATCTAAATTGATCAACTTTGATTCGATTATAAACCTGACATAATTTAAATAATTTCGATATCCTTTTCGATTCAATACAATCTAAAGATCTAGATAATGAGGTACAATAGATATTCTTATAAAATGAAAGCTATAAACTTGGGCATATTTTCTATCAAAAATGTCACACCCAGTCTGCGAACTTCCGCTTCGCTATATCATACGCCTCGTGTTCATCGAGTTTATGGGCACTTAAGCGACTGGTGTGGTGGTATGTGGTATGCATAAATGTGGCTGATATCCACATGCCCCAGCGTTATTTGGCTAGCAGTGGTACGCATATTTATGGACTGGCTGCGGTTTTAGGCCGTTATCAGTGCGGTTGCAGCTGTTTGAAAATCTACGTGGCGTATACTGAATTAAAGGCGCTTCGCGTCTACTGAAACAAATCAAACGAAATGAAACCGAACCAATAGAAGGGAAACTCATTTGACTGGAGTTGATTGGCAATCAATGACTGTCATCGACGTGGACTGGACAATAAGCAGCAAAATTCTATTAGCTCCTGCCAAACGGTACGACGGAAGTTAATACTCATTTGGCTGATGACTCTGATTGCTAGTTGGATGGGCAGAAATAAAGTAGCGTCACCCCAAAATAGAGCCTGCGGGACTTGCGTTCATAATCAGCATCAGCAGGAATGGGCACGAGGACCCTCCTTCAAGGGTCAAGCACCTAGTTGTCGAGTAGCACTTGACTGCCTCTGGCGGCCATTCATCTGCGACAGAATTTGTTGCGACTGAGGCTGGCCGAGCAGGAAACGGAAGCTATTTCACGATGGGTGCCGATAAGTCACATACACAATTCGAGTGGGGAATATTATGCTACCAAGGCAATAAGTTAGTCAAGGGTTTTTTCTTCAGCGTAGCTTAATTGAAATTGAAGCACGAATCTTTCTGGCTCCCAGTTGCTGACACAGACAACAACAACTGACAAAGTGACGTGTCAGAGATAATGACGTTCTCTAAAAAATATGTAGATGGACGTGAATAATGTCTAAGCTGAATGCTTGTACAATATTTAGTTCATTGTCACAAGCAAAGTCACAGTCTATTTACATATACTTATATGTATGTAAATACTTAAATAATTGAAAAGCCTAGATTACAATAGAAATGACTTAATGCTTATTATTGTTTTGCGCTTTTCTACTCAAAGATTATATATTTTTATTCTGTATACAATTTTACACACATGTGCACATCTTTAGCAATTTATGTGATAAGCAGACAACTGGCGGCTGGCACTTAAAAGCCATAAAGCAAATTGTCTGCAGAAGCCGCCTGCCTTTGCAGCCAAGCGTATTAATATATGTATTTATAACCGTATAGTATATGTTATGTAAGAGTTCGCATTAAACGGGAATTTACGACGAGCACATGATTAAAAAGAATCATTTTACCCTTTCCCAATGCTCGCAGTGGCGCTATTTTTATGAATATTTCTGTGATCATCTACAGATCTGACAAAATGTCATCACATACATAAATTATCAAAATATGGTCATATATATCAATATACATATATGAAATAATAATTAGTACATATAAACCTACTCCATTCATGTGAATAACAGAGTAAAGGCTTTAACCTTTTTAAATATCGTTATATTATAGTTAAATACCAAATGTCAAAAACTTATAAAATGAGTCACCAGTTTATATTCGTTGTTATTCTTACATCGTGGCCCTCTTTTGTCAACACATCCCCAAATTGCAACTATGCTAAACAACATCATTTTCGCTGGCTCTCCAAATGATTCATTGCCCAGTTTACGACTTTGATAACTCGACTTTAATGACTGTGCTGACAATGTAAATACAGTCCCTCCACAGTTAAACAAGTTTAGTCTGCAAATTATATGCATACTAAACAATATATGTGCGTATGTATGTATGTATGTACTAATTCCCATTACGTCAAATTGATGTCCAATAAATGAGTTTGCATAACTCGCATAAATTGCACTGGTCGCATATGCTCATAGTTAGTTAGTTAGTAAACCAAACAGCTGGAGGACAACCACAATCGCCAGCAGCTGAGCCCGCAAGTCTGGCCGCATATTTTCAGTGGACTCGACGGACTCGTTGCAACATTGAAAACCCATGCAAAGATTTATGACAATATACACAAAAATGACTAAATTTACACATATGCGTGTGTGTATTTGTGAATGTATGTATGTATGTATGTATCTTTCGTTCGCATTTAAAAAGCGAGCTCTCGTATTCGTATGCAGCTACTGACTTTACACAACGTTTTTATCAATCGCCATCAAATCGCGCTATTATATATCGATTGTCGATCTGTGTGCCAAGTTGGAATGCCGCCAAAACAAATCGGCGCCAGACAAAAACACACACAATGCATGACAATTAATTAAGTTTTTGGCACGGGTGCTCACAGCGAGTGTAGTATTTCCAGAGCCGGTCCAAATCGTTGCCAACTCATTTGGCTAATTGTCTAGCGATTCAAGTGGCAAGATAAACGCCGAAAAACAGAACTGGTCTGGCTGAGAACTGGAGATTTAAGCATGCGCTCAAAGCTGTTGCCGCCATTGACCAGTGAGCAGTAACACAATTACTTTGTCGGTACAGTGGCGCCTGCTCAGGTGACGGCGCTAAACGTTGTGAATATATTAAATGACTGTTATTAAGTCAATTGATGCAAGGGCAATTAAAAGGCACTCGAGCGACAGCTGACAGCTTCAGTGATTGGTTATGAAAAATATCACCAACCTAACCAATCACAAAATGCTGCTCAAAATATAATTACTTGTATTCAACGCAATAAGTAAACTGACTTTAAGTTTACAGAACGAAACAAATCGAAAACACCGCGTTGTTACTTTTTATTATTTTTGTTTTTTATTGCTGTCATTGCTTTGTGGCAATAAACATTATTATCCCTATTCCGAGACAATGGCCATTGTTCAACAACAAACAAAGAGCCACAAAAAGTGCGTAGGCAGCTGGAGAAATGCCAAGTGCAACATAAACAACGAAATCGGTTCGATCCATGTGCAAAAGTTCAGCTCTTTACAAAATTATGATGCAGACGCATCATAATATTGCCATATGTATCTCTTTATGTACTTTGGCCTGCAACTAGGGAAGGAATGGAAAATGAACACATAAGCATTCTCGCTTTGATAGTGAAGGTCAGCCCATGACGGAATGCCATTACGAATTTTAAGTTGTTTCATATTGCAATATATTGTGCCTACGTAGGCATATTTTTAGTTCATTTCCACACATGTTTAACATAACCATATCAATGTATTATTAATAATAAAAAACTAAAAGAGAGGTGATTCTTATTTACAAAGAAATATAATTTGTACACTCAGCGATCAACGCTCCTAAAATTTGGACTCTACAAACTTAAAACTGTCATAACTTTTTCAAAACTGATCCGATTTTCAATCCCGAGGTCATTTTGGCCATGGCTTATCATCTATAACAATTCTACATTCAAAGTTGAGAAATTTCCAGATTTCGGATTTCATGTCAAAAATCATGACGAGACATGTGACATGTGATGTTCCTAAAAATGCCCTTCTCAGACTTCAAACTGCCATAACTTTGTCAAAAATGGCCCGATTTTCAATCCCAAGGTCATTTAGGCCATGGTTTATCATCATCAACAACTCTACATTCAAAGTTGAAAAATTTCCAGATTTTGGATTTCATGTCGAAAATCATGACGAGATGTTGACATGTGATGTTCCTAAAAATGCCCTTCTCAGACTTCAAACTGCCATAACTTTGTCAAAACTGATCCGATTTCCAATTCCGAGGCCATTTTGGTCATGATTTGTCCTCCTGAATAAAACTACATTCAAAGTTGGGAAATTTCCAGATTTGGGATTTCATGTCAAAAATCATGACGAGATGTTAACATGTGATGTTTCCGAAAATGCCCTTCTCAGACTTCAAACTGCCATAACTTTGTCAAAACTGATCCGATTTTCAATCCCGAGGTCATTTTGGCCATGGCTTATCATTTTTAACAACTCTACATTCAAAGTTGAGAAATTTCCAGATTTCGGATTTCATGTCAAAAATCATGACGAGATGTTGACATGTGATGTTCCTAAAAATGCCTTTCTCAGACTTCAAACTGCCATAACTTTGTCAAAACTGATCCGATTTCAAATTCCGAGGCCATTTTGGTCATGATTTGTCCTCCTGAATAAAACTACATTCAAAGTTGAGAAATTTCCAGATTTCGGATTTCATGTCAAAAATCATGACGAGATGTTGACATGATGTTCCTAAAAATGCCCTTCTCAGACTTCAAACTGCCATAACTTTGTCAAAACTGATCCGATTTTCAATCCCGAGGTCATTTTGGCCATGGCTTATCATCTATAACAATTCTACATTCAAAGTTGAGAAATTTCCAGATTTCGGATATCATGTCAAAAATCATGACGAGATGTTGACATGATGTTCCTAAAAATGCCCTTCTCAGACTTCAAACTGCCATAACTTTGTCAAAACTGATCCGATTTTCAATCACGAGGTCATTTTGGCCATGGCTTATCATCTTCAACAACTCTACATTCAAAGTTGAGAAATTTCCAGATTTCGGATTTCATGTCAAAAATCATGACGAGATGTTGACATGTGATGTTCCTAAAAATGCCCTTCTCAGACTTCAAACTGCCATAACTTTGTCAAAACTGATCCGATTTTCAATCCCGAGGTCATTTTGGCCATGGCTTATCATCTTTAACAATTCTACATTCAAAGTTGAGAAATTTCCAGATTTCGGATTTCATGTCAAAAATCATGACGAGATGTTGACATGTGATGTTCCTCAAAATGCCTTTCTCTGACTTCAAACTGCCATAACTTTGTCAAAACTGATCCGATTTCAAATTCCGAGGTCATTTTGGTCATGATTTGTCCTCCTGAATAAAACTACATTCAAAGTTGAAAAATTTCCAGATTTCGGATTTCATGTCAAAAATCATGACGAGATGTTGACATATGAAGTTCCCGAGTTCCTTAAGATGCCCTTTCCAGACTTCAAAATGCCATAACTTTGCCAAATCTAATCCAATTTTCAATCTAGAGGCCATTTTAATGATGGTTTATCATCGACATTAACTCTAAATCTAATAGCGATAGACCTAAATTGTATTCCAAATGTTGGCATGTGAAATTTCTAGACTATGCCCTTTTAGAGGCAACTCACAATTTCGGAACAAATCGTGGGAATGGGATTATGTCTGGCCCATAGGTAAAGCTTATCAAGGTCCTCATACGCCCCCAAACAAATAACTCACACTTAACTTTTGCATAATTCGGATAACAAAACAGAAATCTTTCTCAACAATTATGCGCATAATCTATTTAAATATTTATGTATGTAAACAGTGTCTGCTGTGGAGGATTGGATGGATGCAGCGAGTGTTGATTGTTGATTCATCAAACCTGTTATTCAGCAATGCACTTGAGCTCATATTCTGCTATTTCTTACAGTGGCACTTAAGCGCTGAGCCTGCAATTTTCTACAGACACATTTCCCAGAGACAACGGAGGCAACGGCGGCAACGGCTGACTGGATTGAGGAGTTAACATCGTGCATATTGATTGCATTAGCAGCGAGGGGAGAGTTGCTTGTGGATCACTGACTTGACTGGTCATACAAATTGTGGACGCGCTTTAGTCAAAGTCAAGCAACAAGTTGTCCAATTTGCCAATAGCCACTGGCCACGCGCTCTGTTCCTCATTTAAATATTTCGTAGCTCCCCATTCCGAAGTGACCCAATTGGAAAGCATGCTTGAGTTCTAGACGCAAGCCGTGCCGTGCCGTGCCGAGTCTATTACAACATTTTGTTGTTGTTTGATTTGCCCGCTGTCGTCACTTTCGGTCTGAGTCAGCCCGCTTCCCTCCTCGCGGCGTGACAGCATTTAGCCAAGTGTCATCGCAGGCAAATTGCAGGCAGAAAGAGAGCGCGCCAATTTCAATTTCAATGTAAATTTTAATTGTATATTTTCGCTTTCAATGGATTTCTGCTCTGACTCATAAATGCTGTCAAGTTCTAAATGTAGTTGTTACGGGCAGCATCTTTCTTTCTCTCTCTCTCTCTCTCTATCTCTCTTATGACTGTTTGATTAATATTTTAATGATCATAGGCTTCGGCGACTTTCAACTGGCGGGTGGGGCACGTATGCCCTATTCAGATAACCACCCCTTTCGAATTGGCACACTGGTTGTTTGTTTGTGAACAAGTTCCGTTTTGCTGGATGTTTCAATATACCCCGGGGATTCCTGACACAACCATCTAATTTGGTCATTGCTGTGTGTACACATCTCAAACATACAGATGTTTCATGTGTCTTACATCAAAGTACATTTGTACATTTGTACATTTGTACATTTACAAATGCTGCTGGCTGCCAGCAAATTAAAAAAAAAACAGCGACAACAACAAGATCTACAACAATGGCCCAAATTGTTATGCATGTCACAGATACAAACAATATGCAGCAGTCACAAATATTGTACCAACATTTTTCAAAAGTTGTCCTGCTTCGGTAACCTGCCATCCTGTGCTTGTGCCTGTGCCTGTGCCTGTGCCTGCCTCTGACCCTGTCCCGCAGCAAAGGTAGCGGAAAAATCGGGTTTTCATTAAAATAAGTAAACTGAGGCCCGCATTGCAAATGTCACCAGAAAAGTTGTTTACCAGGTAGATGCCCCAAAATAAGATTAGGTAATTAACTAATTACTCCGAACTTTTCAACTTTAAGGATTACGCTCTCATCAAGCACTCTCCTCTTGAGCATTCTTACATGTTTTAATTAATATGCTGTAAATTAGTTAATTTGCCGCTAAATAAGTGTGCATACTCCAATAACCATATAAGCAGCAAAAACTATACAGGCGTGAACTGAACTGAAGTATGTCGAAGTATAGAAGTAAGCAATTAAGTTAAGTTAGTTAATAACAGGTTGCTGACTGCATTCAAATAAATCAATCAAGCTGATGCCTGCAGGTGTGACGCGGAATACAAAAAAAAACTGAAAAAACTTTAAAACAACACTCCAATCTGTAAATTAAAGCGAAACCACTAAAAATAACAAATTTGTAGTCGTCATGCAATTGGCACATTTAATAACATACAACTAACTATATATGTATATATATATGTATGTATATGTGGGTAAATCATTTTAGATTTCGTAAAATCACAGCTACGAGCATCCGTCGCGCTTGCATCCGATACGCCTATTCGCTTATACCCTTTATATAGGGGCAACTTAAACAAGGGGTATGCTCATGCAGTCGATCTTTCAATTACCAGGAAATCAAAGGTATGCATTATATTAAATATGATTGAAATACTTGTCAAACAGTCAGAGCCGTTGATTAATGACCTGAGAAGGCGATAAGGTTATCTTCATGAATCTTTGTCATTTATTGTTTTATTGCTTAAATAATTATATATTGTTTACAGTGATCACTCGCAGCAAATAAGATCATTATTTATGCACATTAGATAATTACTAGACCACACAGAGTAAGCTACATATATAGGGTATATTAGAGTTATATCGGGAGTTGCTTTCATATGCAAATATATACTTTTAAATAAGCCGCGCAAATATGCATAATTTATTTTCAGCTCGTTGTCGCCGCTTCCTCAGGGCTCAATGTTGTAAGTATTTTGTTTGTTGTCTTTGGCTCTTTTCTGTTGCTGCTCTTTCCATAGCCATGAATGACTGAATGAGTGAATGAATGAATGAATGAATGAATGATTGAATTGATAGGAGAGTGCGAAATCAGCAAAAGATGCTGCAGCTGTTTCCCCATATACCAGAGAGTATATGCTTATAAGATATGCATAAGTAAATAAATCGAAATTAGCGCACAGTAATTATTAGGTAAATATCAATTATTGGTAGACAAAGACTTGGCCAATAGTTGCTTTTAGACATGATATTGAAATCATTTTGGCAACTGACTTCAAGTGATTTTATCCATTATTATAAAAGGCAATCTATAAAAATAGTCGCCGATGATCGGTTGGCTTACCTCAGAGCTCTGATGTATTATATGTATATGTACGTTCCCAGCGGCTACTTGTGGATGTCTCTCAGTAACTGTCTCTGTTCTGGGTGTCTAATGCTGCATAGTTTTGGGCAGCAGCTTCCGATTCCGTACCGCTGTCAGGCGTCTTGGAGAAGACACGGATGCGGCTGCGGATGCGGCTGACGTTGATGTTGACGATGATGTTGACGTTGATGTTGACGTCGATGTTGACTGTGTCTATGTAAACTTTTTTCCTTTATCAGTTTTGTATTTATATTCATAAATTTATTTGATATTTCACTTCACATGGCAGACGCTGCTGCAAATTGACAAAAATGATCAATGGAAAATGGCAAAAAACTAGCCTTGGGTTATTTCACACGGCAGGAACGCGACGCGATGCTTGAGTTTTACACACACACACACATATACACACACACACACACTTATAGACGCACATTGCGGTCAGTGTTTTAAACCACAGTGGTCTAGAAGAGTCCACGGAAATGGCATTGGCATTGGAGAGGCGCATATAAATTATGCATTTTTATAGCTAAACTTAGACAAAAGACTCATCGCTGACGGCTGACAGTTAAATTGAAAACAAAGATGCGACACTTGAAGAGGAAGTGTTGCAACTTGCAAATAAAGAATGCACAAAGCTAAAGCAGAGGCAAATCACAGCACAAAGTAGAGTAGGGGCAAAAGCAGAACGGACACATAATCAGCAACAGCCGGCAACAACTCACACACAGATACACACACATTCAACTATGCAAACGAAAACGAAATTGAAACATTTAGCTAGAATTAAAATTATAATATTTTTTGCCAACTCTGTATTTACAAGGCGAACTTAAAAACAAAGCCAGCACACCAGAAATGACGAACGAACGAAACTACGTGAAAACCGTTGGCACGAACAATTCGCGAATGCTGTGTGTCCGCCTACGAAGCAACCAACTGAACGTCCCAAGACAGACTGAGGCAGCGACAGCGCCAGCGTCGAACGCCAGCCACAACTTGCAGCAGCGGACGACGACGACGACGCCGACGTCGGCGCTAACGTTGACGTTAACTTCGACGCCAGCGACTCTTTTTTTTTAATTTTTGCGGCTGATTTTTGTGAAAAACTAAGCGGCAGATAAATATATGGAATATATGGAATATATGGAATATATGGAATATATAGAATATATATATATATACAAACATACATGTATAATTGTTGATAATTAAGCATAGTTCTTTGCAGACATTTGAGTGTTGCTAAAAAAACAAACTAAAACTACTTCCGGTTTAGATAAAATAATAAAACGAGTGGATAAAATTGTGGGGCTATTTAAACAACTATTTGCTGGATCCCACAGGTGCCTCGCATGTTGCCTTAAATATTTATACCAAACTCGCAAGTTATAAAACAGAGCATAATTTGCAAAGCCGACAACAACAACAACAACTAGAAGTACTCTAATCTACCTATGCATATATATATGCACATATATAAACATATTAACTTGGAGTATTACTGACTGAAGCACCTGTGCCTCATTTCAAATTCTATAAATAATTTGTAAAGCAGTTGATACGAATTGCACAAACACTAAGGGTGTTGCTAGTTAGCTGAGGGTAGCAGGCCCTTAGGGGGTGGGGGTGGGGGAGGGTGTGGGAGTGGAAGTGGCGTTGTAGGCTGTTGCAAAGCAACAATGCCGGAAAATAGAAAACACATTCATACAAGTTGTTGACGCCAGCCGGCACAAGAGAGAGAGAGATACAGAGAGTTAAAGAGGGAGAGAGAGTTAAAGAGGGAGAGAGAGAGAGTAGGCCGGCAAATGACGCTGACGTCGCTGTTGGCGCCAGCAGCAGCGTAAGCGTCGTCATCAGCGTCACACGTGGCGTATGCGTAACATTGCAAGCTTGTATCCAAGTATGTCTGTGTGAGTGTGAGTGTGTGTGTTATCAGCATGACATTATGCATGTAGTGAATGCATGCTGGCAAACTTTATTTTAAAGAGCGCCTCTTTTATCGCAGTGCCTCTGTTTGTTGTTGTTATTATTGTTGTTGTTGTTGTTGCAACGCGCGTTGTCATCTTTGAATCCGTGTGTCTGCGCCCGTTTGTTTGCCGGCTGCCAGTTGTTTATTCAAGCACCATCGGCGCCCATGTGGCCACTGGCCGGCATCGAACGAGTTACCCACACCCACCCCGCTCCCAACACCCCTCTCAGTCCCTCTCGCCTCTTTGGTAGCCGCATGCCTGAGCATTCATCTGTTTGTCTGGCTGCTTTGTGATACCCTGTAGCTATTTTCGATGCCCAAAAAAGGTATAATTAGGCTGTGAACATAAATATGCTTATATATTGACATTTCCCAATAAAGGCATAAAATGTTAAGCAACATTTTTATCTAATATCAATATGGAAATATTCTTATAACTTTTTGCTGACTTACTGATAAATAATGTAGGTTATTCTTTTATAGGTATTACCTTTGGGTATTTTAGAGTTTTTCAATATGAAATTACGTATACGTAATATTTCGATTTGTATGCTAATATCTTAGTCGTGCGACCTTGAACATTATCCAAGGTAGGTAAATACAAACAGAAGGGTATATGCCACGTCGAGCACTCTCGACTCCAGCACTGTTACTTACTTGTTATTGCTGCTCTTGTTGGCACCGCCCCGCCGCTGCTGCCGATGCTGCCACTCTGTGGATGCCACTGCTGTCTCATTGCACTTTCCGTTGGTGTTGTTATCGTCGATGTTGTCGGGCTTAAACGGCTTTTGGCGCTGTTCTCTCAGCCGACATGTAATCTGGTTAATAGCCACTGGCCTCGCATTGGTTGGTTATTGTGCATATTTTCACACGCGCTGTTCAATTATGTAAACACTTCTTTCAGCCTGTTTGTTTGCTTGTTTATTTTGTATATTGGCCATGTCATGCTTTGAAATCTGCATAAACCTTTTTGGCTTTTATCAGCAGGCAGTGCAATAGTAAAAAAGTAACAAAAGTAAAAAAGTGCACCTGTTGCTTGTTAATAGGTAGACAAAATATTTAATTCAATTCAAATGCCAGTTGAGCACTTTAAGCAAATTGCGTTTCAGTTTAGGCCGTGGCCTGAACTCACAACTAAAAAACAAAAGCCGTCGCAAGCTCGGCGCTGGATTCAAACATCTCTTGCCAGATTTGCATAAAGACGAGTTGAGCAAACAATAACAAATGGAAATATTGCAAATCTGTGTAAAATGTTGATTATTCAATTAGCGGCTAAGCATCGTCAACTATGCAAACTAAACAATTCCGATAGCGATTGTGATTTTAAATACGTATATCATGTTGTATTCACTTACATTCCATATATGGTAAATATATTTATAATCCTATTCGCAGCTCAAATGAAACCTGCTGTATAATTAAATGCAAATCGATTAATTTTTTAATGATCTAGTTTCGTTGTTTGTCCAAATCGGCTCATTAAAGTATATGACCGGTTAAGTTTAATACGTTAATAATACTAAACCAAAGCAATATAAAGCTGAAAGTGCTTGAATTTCAATTAGCCGTTTTATATTTGAATTGCGTATTTTAAATAGACCGCCAATGTTAAATTACGTGGCAGCACTCATGCGGGCAATTTAACGGCTTCTGAAGGATTTTTCCAAATACTGAGAACAGTTCCCAGCCCACCTAAAACAGTTGGTTTGTAAGCGATTTGTGTCTATGCTAGAAACCAATGTAGTTGAGGCATGAACCCGGCGAATTTCGCGGCTACACCTGGCGGCAGAAACTTGTTTGATTGGCGGCATCTTGCGAGGCTTTTGACTTTGCACGCACTGCCATCTATTGTTAAATATGCTTAAAACTGTACTCAGTATTGTATAAACCAATCTCGCTAGATGGCTGCAAAGAAAAATGCAGTGACATCTATTGAGTTCACTTGCAACTATAATCTTATGGCGCGTATTTTGAGTTTGTCAGTAAATATGTAATATTTATGCATTACAACCGCTGTTTTTGAAGACTATACAAATTGAATTTGAATTTGTACCAAAAAAGTTGTTTTAAGTTTATTAACAATTTCTATACAAAATTCTTAAATGTACGAAATGCATTGTTTCTTTCGCCTTAACTAAAAAATAACAAAATTGTGTTAGAAAACTGAAAGATGATAAAATGGATAAAGAGTTTTGGGCTATTGTCTGTTGTGATTCAACGAAAAACAGTAAATATAAATTGAGCTTATAACAAATCGGTGGCTATAAGCAGCCGGAATAAAATCAACTATCTGGCGCCCAGAGCTTGAAGGTGCGATCGAACGAGGTCGTCGCTATATACTTCGAATTGGACGAGATGTCGACAGCGATGACCTTATTATCATGACCCTGGAGCGTCTTAAGCGGCTGCCACGTCTTGTTCGACCAGATCTTTGTGGTCGAATCGTAGGAGCAGGTGACCAGAAAACTGCCCGTATCCTGCTGATACTTCACATCTGAAATGAGATTTGTGTGCGCCGGAATCGTATAGACAGGCTGCCGGCGACGCAGATCCCAGATCTTGCAGGTATTGTCCTGCGAACCGGTTGCTATGTGAAAGCCATTCGGCGAGAAGTCCGCTCCAAAGATGGCGCCCAAATGTCCCTCGAGGAACATGATGCAGCGACCCGTGCGCAGATCCCAGACACGTCCGAAGGCATCCAAGCCACCGGTGACTAAAACACTGCCATCCGAATGATAGCTGAGGCAGTGCACCGGCTTAGCGTGCCCCTCCTGATGCAGCACTTCGGTTTTCTGCTCCAGATCCCACAGACGCCACGAGGAATCGTAGCAAGCGGTAGCCAGAAATCTACCCGATGGGTGGAACGCCACCTTGGAGACTCTATGCGGCATGTGTCCGGTTATATCAGCAATAGACTCCTCATTGCCAAAGCCCCACAATTTGACGGCACCATCGTGCCCACCAGATGCCATGGCCACCACATTCTCTTCGTCCAGCTTGACGCCCGGACGGAGTGCAACACCACCCACATAGCTGGCATGTCCACGCAGCGTTTGCTTCAGCTCGCAGTCGGGCACGCTCCAAAGCTTACACAGACCCGACCACGAGGCAGTCATCAGCAGGGATGAATCCTGATTGAAGGCAGCGCTGCTCACTGGCCGCGTATCGCCCACCTGGGAGCAGAATGGCGCTAGTGACTGTAGCTTCTTTTGCATCTCCACCATGCGACCGGCACGCGTAGCACTGGGCACCTCTTGTGCCTCCTTCGCCCGCTCCAGCCGATCCCGAGCACGTGGCAGCGAGTAGTCCGCCAGCCAAAGACGCGCCACACGCAGCGTTTCGGGTCCCTCGTGATACCACGTGGCCTCCTGCTCCCGCTGCTGTAGCTTGCGCTCCTCCTCCTCCGTTTGCTTCTGCTTTATGGCATTTTCGCCCAAACTGGCAAGCAGCTCCTTGAGGCGACGCCTCCGCTCCGCGGGACCCTCCCCAAAGAAGCAGATGGGCTCGTTTAGCTGGCGGAGATTGTTCTTGATCTCCGCATCATCGGTGGACACATTTATCTGGCGAGCCCGCTTCTTACGCTCGAACTCCTCCAGCAGCGCCACCTTATCACGCTCCATCTCCGAATCCAGATCAAAGTAATCATCATCGATCTTATTCGCTAAAGATGCAGCTGTGGGCGGTGGCATCCCACTTTTTGTGCTCTTGTTGGATTTCTTATTACTCTCCTCGTAATCTTCATCTGAATCAATGTCCTCCAACTGCGCGCCAGTTGCTGTTCCCGATCCTGTTGCTGTTGTTGCTGATGTTGTCGTTGTTGTTGTTGCTGTTGCCGCTGTTGTTGTTGTTGTGCCGGCAACCGACGCCGTTGTGGTGGCATTTTGACGCTTGCGTTCTGTCTCCTCCAATGAGCCATAGTGGATGGTGCGCTGCCGCTTAATGTACTGTATATCATCGTCATCGGACATTCTATTTAAATGTCTAAATAATTAATTTTTAAAACAAAAATTACGCCAACGAAATAAACAACAAAAAGCCACTGCAAACGTTTATCGCATCGATATATCGATAGATGCCGGTGGTTTGTGTACAGGGATGATCTGAAAGTATCGATATCATAAGGGTATTTAGTCGTTGCGCATGGTGGGTAAAACTACTTGAATGGCATACTCGAAACGATATATATCGCTATATATAAAAAAAGTTGATGGAAACATTGGTAAAACCGTGACAAGGTGGCAGCCAGTAATGAGGAACGGTGAACTAGTTCGTTCAGTTTAATCGAACGTTTTTTCCAACACAACTCTACTTATTAATTTTCACTCGCAAAAGTTAAGTTGAAAAAGGCAGAAAGAAAAGATTAGTAAAAAAGGCCTACACAATGAGCGCGCCGAGTAATAAAATGTCGGCAACTGATCAGATGCGTGCCATGCTGGACCAACTGATGGGCACCACGCGAAACGGCGACGATGGACGCGGGTTGAAATTCTCGGATGCCCGGGTCTGTAAATCATTTTTGTTGGACTGCTGCCCACACGATATACTGGCATCGACGCGGATGGATCTCGGTGAGTGTCCAAAAGTGCATGATCTGGCTTTTCGTGCAGATTACGAGAGCGCCAACAAGTCGCGTGACTATTACTACGATATTGAGGCCATGGAGCACCTGCAAGCCTTTATTGCCGACTGTGATAGACGCACGGACTCTGCCAAGCAGCGGCTGAAGGAGACGCAGGAAGAACTGACGGCAGAGGTGGCCGAGAAGGCAAATGCCGTACACTCGTTGGCGGAGGAGATTGGCAAGAAACTGGCCAAGGCGGAGGCACTGGGCGAGGCTGGCGAAGTGGAGGACAGCATGGAGCTGATGAAGGAGATTGACGAGCTGCGCGGCAAGAAGATTAAGGCAGAGCACGAATACAGAACCTCAATGCCAGCCTCAACCTACCAGCAGCAGAAGCTGCGCGTCTGCGAGGTGTGCTCCGCCTATCTGGGCATCCACGACAACGACATCCGTCTGGCGGACCACTTTGGTGGTAAGTTGCATCTCGGCTTTCTCACTATTCGTGAAAAGCTCATCGAGCTGGAGAAGACGGCGGCGCCGCGCAAGGCGGAACTGAAGCGCTCGGGTAAGATACCAGATCGCGAAGAGGATAGCCGCGGTCGAAATCGCTACTTTGTAGGTGGACGTGAGCTGGATCGACGGTCTCGTGTGCATCGCTCTCGCTCCAGGGAGCGGCAGCGACAACGCGACGCTGAAAAATCTGGCAATGACAGATCGAATGAAAGATCAAATGACAGATCAAATGAGAGGAGTGCTGAAAGAAGCAGCACCCGAGAGGTTGAGAGTGAACGATCTGCACCCCCATCACGAGGACGTGACAACGATGGACGTGGCTCAGGCCGTGGAGGCGGGGGTGCCGACAACAGTAGTGGCCGGGATCATCGCGATAGGGAACGTGATGTTCGCCGGGATAGAGATCGCAACATGCGCAACGACAGAGGTCGATTTGGTGGTAATGGAGGAGGAGGTGGTGGCGGCGGTGGCGGCGGAGGCGGAGGTAGGGATGGCGGTGGAGGTGATCGTCGCAATGAGAGACGTCGCTCCCGTTCAAGAGATCGTTCGCCACGGGATAGACGCAACTATAACAACAACAATAATTTTGGCAATCGACGACGCTCCTTCTCCCGCGAACGGTATCGTCGCTAGAGTGGGCAGAGAGGAGGAAACCAGTGTCCAGCGCACGTACGTAGCATTAATTACAACAACAACCGAAAACAAAACAAAAATAATATATAACTTCAACTACAAACACACAATAATTGAGCTGCAAAAAAAAAAACACTAATTACATTATTATTTAATTAATAAATGACTTGAATACACTATAGACAGCAATTCAAATAATTTTGTAAAATATTATTAACCTTTATCTTTGATTTTCATCCGTGTAAACTGGCAGAAAAGAGAAAAAAACGAAAACAAAAACTGTAAGCTGAAACTATAAACTCCTAAGTAAATAATACAAATAATTTAATAGCTTGACAGCCCCCAGCAAGTTGAATTGTAAAATGTACGGGTATGTAGAGCCAGATTCCTCAGACTTAAACAACCAAATTAACAATCCCAGCAACAAAACAAAATCAATATTGAGCTATTTAATTTCTGTCAGCGCTGCTGCAGCTGTGGTGCGTATTTGGACTATATATTGTCGGCCCGTTTAGGGTAAGCCTATTCTATCACTCTCTCACTCTTTAAAAACTGTAAATTGTAACCTTTAAGCGTTTTTACTTGAAGTCACTGCAGCCGTATTGCTGGGTACGTATTGAGTGCATATTACAAACAAAAAAAAAAAAACGTCCAACCTAGCCTTGAAGGTTTTAAAAAGCCTAGGGATCTCGCTAATAACAAGACATCTGAGTATGTGATAGACATACCCGATATACATGCATATAGCTTTTGGGTATGTATTCGTCGTCTGAAAACCGGCCCCCGTTGGTTATTCTTTGGGATTGTATGTGTTGTTTTGGGTATGTATGCGTATTGTTATAATCGTTAGAAAAAATAAACATAGCAACAAATTGCGGTACGTATGCTTCAAGCTGCAGCTGTAAAAGGATTGTGTTGGTTCCGTAGGGTTCATTAAGGACTTTTAACGTACGTATTTTCATAAAAAAAAAACATAAAATCCAAATTTTTTGTATTACAATCTCTCGTAGCGGTTCATGTAGTAACAACAACCAAAAACGCATATTTAACTTAATCTCTTTCTGAAACTAAAGTTATTATGCCCAATGTACACAGAAACGATGCGGGCTAACCAAACTGGCTTAGTATGTGAGTATTCGTGCGTCGTCTATACTTAAAAACATTTTGAAAAAATTTAAAAACTAATCTTTAAAAGTTATTGGGTGGGCTTTCTAACGTTTCTTTCTGACAGCATTTAAAGAGACGTTGATTTTTAGTATGGGATTGAAGTTTAATAAGTAATTATACGCACGGGGCTAAGGGCCATCAGTTTTGTGGGACACTTGGGTAAGATTTATGCGAACTACTTTTAAATCTTTAAATTAAACATAACCTAATAATTAATTACAATATTGGTCATAAGCTGATTGTGAAAATTCCACATAATGTAACTTATAATAACGCCAAATAAAATTTGTTTTTGGTTCTATACTAAACTTGTTTGTATTTGGACATTAAACACGTTTGTTCAAGGGTGTTTCACTGATTAATGATAAGAGGAAGGTGCTCGACATGCTGGATGAAGATATATTGGCCTAAAGTAGGTCAAGATGAACTACAGGAAAAACGTTCCATAGATGAATTTTTGGAGGTCAAGAAAATAAATATTCAAAAAAATTGTATTTGTATAAATAATGTATCAAAATGTTATATTAAAAACCATTTGTTTTGATTAACAGATTAAATTCGATAGCGACCTTTTTCTGTTAACTGATTATGGGCAGACATTTTCAAGAACTGGTAACCACCAACGCCCTATTGCAAGGGGAGATTCCATCTCTGTCGTTTGCGCGCCCAACAAAATGTTATCGCCACTCAAATTTAATGTTAAGCTCGAAATGGCACTGTTAACAATCCATTTATCGCTGAGAGGTGGCAACGTCGCAACGTTCCGCCATCTTTTGCGCAGCTGCTGCTGTTTCGCCTCTGACGGAAATTCTTCGCACTAAAACTTAACTTTATTGTTAAAACAATATTACCAGTCGACGCGATTTGTGCATAAGCGTTGTCAACTTCGTGGGCAGTGTTAATAAAGGTAAGAGAAGCAGTAATGCCAAAGATTTACGTTGCTTGCGATATCTGCTCAGGCTTGGGCCTGCGAGAAATCAATAGCCGCTTGGGGTCGCTGGACGCTTAATGTCCCCGTTGTAGGTCGCCACCAGGCCGACGTTTGTTTTTTGGCGCTAAATTCATTCAACTTTGTTATTGTTTTGTTTTGGCAGCTAAAATGTCAAAACGCACGCGCGACTCCGAATCGGACGATTTGCAGTCCTTCTTAATAAATTTTAACAAGGAAATCGAAGAAGCCAGCCAGAAGGATACCAAAACAAATGATGCTGAAGAAAAAGAGCGAGAAGAGGGAGAGGACGAGGACAATGATGAAGATGATGATGACAAATACTTTATTGACGACGAAGGCAATTGTTATATCAAAACGACGCCAAGCAAACAGAAGCAGCTTACAAAGAAACTCAGACCACAAACGACCTCAAGTCGAATAGCAGAGTCACCAGGAAAATCACCAATTGCAATAAGGAGCGCTAACCGTGCAACTCCCAAAGGTAATACATGAGTTAACCCACTATGCTGCTTTTCTAATCTGGCTAACTTTTAGCTATTAACCTGCGTCCCGCCAAGTCAAAGACGGAACCGACATTAAAAGCAATTAATATACGCCCGGCTCCACCAAAAATAGCCACGCCCATTAAACCCACACCAGCAGCAGTAAGCTCGCCCAGAGCTTATTTACGTTCAGCAAAAGGCAAAGCCAGAAATCCGGAGACGGAATCGAACTCGTTGGTGATTGAGAAAGTGTCCGAATTTGAGGAGCTTGTGGATGATCCGAGCACCGTTTCCATTAATATAGCGGAAACAACTAACGACGACATTGCAAGTAAAGACAACAATTCCGATGATGAGGTCTATGAGTTTGATGACAATACAGCCAACATATCCGCCAGACCGGATGTGGATTTTGCGCGTAGTGGTAATCAATACAAGCTCAAGCCAGTGGCAGCCAATTCGGCTGCAGCGCAGAAATATGCCTGCTCCCACTGCAGCTATACGACTAATAAGAAATTCCTAATATCTCGGCATGTGCGCTCCCACGACGCCGAACTCTCCTACAAGTGTTCGATCTGTGAGCGCGGCTTCAAGTCCAACATGGGTCTGGTCAATCACCTGAACACGCACATGGGCAACAAGCCGCACAAGTGCAAACTATGCGAGAGCGCCTTTACCACCAGCGGCGAATTGATACGTCACACACGCTACAAGCACACTAAGGAGAAGCCCCACAAATGCACCGAGTGCAGCTATGCTAGCGTTGAGTTGACCAAGCTGCGCCGTCACATGACCTGTCATACGGGCGAGCGTCCGTATCAGTGTCCACACTGCACGTACGCCTCGCAGGACATGTTCAAGCTGAAGCGTCACCTGGTCATTCACACGGGCGAGAAGAAGTACCAATGCGACATCTGTAAGTCGCGCTTCACTCAATCCAACTCGCTTAAGGCGCACAAACTGATCCATAGTGTGGTGGACAAGCCGGTATTTCAGTGCACCCTTTGCCCTACCACATGCGGCCGCAAGGCGGATCTGCGCACCCACATGGCCAACATGCATACCTCGGAAAAACCGCTCAATTGCAAGCGCTGCGGCCAGGAGCTGCCCGATCGATATCAGTATAAGCTGCACATTAAGTCGCACGAGGGCGAAAAATGCTATCGTTGCAGCCTGTGCAGCTATGCGTCTGTATCTCAGCGGCATCTGGACTCGCATATGCTGATACATACGGACACGAAGCCATTTAAGTGCGATAAGTGCTCCCAGACATTCCGGCAGCGTCAGCTGCTGCGTCGTCATGTAAACCTAATGCACAATGAGGACTATAAACCGCCGGAGCCACGCGAAAAGGTGCACTGCTGCCCCAGCTGCTCTCGTGTCTTCACCCATAAGGGCAATCTGATGCGCCATATGGAGACACACGATGATACTATGAATGCACGCGAGGAAAGACTGAAACTCAAAATGGGCCGCAGCGTGCGTTTACAGCCAGATGGTAGCATTGTGACTTTGGTCAACGGCAATGACATGGATGCACTGGACAAGAGCGATGACATTTCCATCGACATCGATGAGCAGTTTGAGCTTTCAGAGCTCCAGGAAGTCGATGATGAAGAGGAGGAGGAGGAAGTACCCAGTGAAGTCATTGTGGAGACTTTACCTAGTCCCAACCTAAGAACAAGAAGCGGAAAGAAACCAGTCGTTCGAAGAGAGCGCGAGCAGAGCTCGTCCAACAAACCCATAATTATCAACCGCCAATTGAAAGTACCTCGTGCTCACCGCGAACTAACAACTCAAGGTGGCACATTTCGCATCAAGGAGGAGCCGGATGCCACCGAATTTACCGTAGAGCTGCAGGGTGACGATGATCAGTTCATGGTCGTTCAGCTGGTCAACGAGGTCAAACGTGAGCCCAAAATCAATGCCAATAACTGTTTTGGCTTCGAGGTGCGCTTAAGCAATCTCCTAATATCAAGTGAGATTTTGTAATTTATATATATTCCTTAGGATGATGCCGGTGCGGAATACGATGAGTATGATGAACCCGTAGCAGAAGTGGATGCCACATCACAGGAGTTTCTACAGCTAATGGACATGATTGAGCAGGATGCGTAGCCCTTGCGCATTGATATATAAGTGTATACATACAAATAATTTTACAGAATATCAAATAAAAACCTGAAACTTTTCTATAGTTATGATATATGTGGAAAATATTGCAATCGTCGTGGCATAAATACAATATTTATTTAAATATTTCAAAGATACTTTCGTGTATGACAATATATGTATGTAATATTCGCACAATAGGTATTACGAGGTGCATTTTTTGGCGTGCACAATAAATTCTCGACTGTTCTCCATTTCCATTCTTTCACAATAAATCTCTGTTATCTCTTCATCATTTGTAGTTTTATGTTTACGTGCCATGTATACAATAAAAATATATTTATATATTTGTATATATAGTGCAAAAAATCTGCTGTGCAGTGCAAATATTTTAACATTTTTGTTTTATCATTTTATATATGGTTTCAAAGTTTCTTTGTTGTTGCTTAAAACGTTAACAATTTTTTAGTTAATACATATGTATGCATATGATTTATAATCTGTTGTAATTGTGTATAATATCTGAACGTTTTTTAACAAATGTAAAATGGAACAACGTCAATAAAGGAAGTGAACATTAAGTTTCGAGTACGTCTGCCCATACAAAGTGAATAATAAGACATTTAGAAATTTGAAAAAATTGTTTGCATATTGAAGTACGTGCATACAAAATACATTTAGAAATACAATAGTCAAAACGAAGGAACCTCTTATATAATTACATACTAGTACCAACTAAATACTTAGCATTAAATTGAAAATAACACATAAGACTTAATGTTATAACATAAACAAATTCATGGGAAGCTGTGCTATGGCTTTTTGCTAGATCTTCATAAGCTTGGCTTATCAATTAACTTTTGGCTTAACAATTTTTGTAAGGCGGCTGCTGTGTTGGTTTGCAATTATATCATTCCATATAATTTCTTTAGTTTTGCATTCAAATAAAATCAAACAGTTTGCTCTGTAGCAGCTTTTGGGAGGCAAAGTGAAATAAGTGCATAATAAAATCTTAGAAGATTTTCAGTTTTTGCAGAAAACGCAAGAGAGGCGCACTAACGCAGAATGCTTGCTGCTGTTGTTGCTGCTGCTGTTGTTGCTGTGGCTGTTGCGTTGCTTTTAGATTAGCAGCAAAAGAGGAGGCGGCTCGGGCTCGGGCATGGGCTTTGGCTCTGCCGTTTGCAATTCACAACTGCTCCCTCTTCTGCCTCTTTGGCTGTTAATTGCAATTGAGCGTATTCTGGTTGGGACTGCGTGTGACATTGTGATTGATTTGGTTCGACTGCGTAATGCTGGCACTATCGCTGCTCTGCCAGGACAACAGCTTATTGAGCAGCCTATCCATATAGGGATTACCGCCCAGACGCGTCACCTACAAAATGAAACGCGCAGCATAAGCTTGATTGCAAAGGATTACATGCTATAATAAAAGATTTTGTAGCTACCTCGGCGCGTGCCTCCACATCGAGCGATTCGAGCACTTTGCGTGTATATTGAAAGCTGCCCAGTTTTTCCAGCAAGCTAATGCAGTACTTCTTGACCTCAATGTCATGCGTGCGTTGCCGCAAAATATCTAGGAGAAGAGAACAGCAACTTAATGAGCAATAAGCACAAGCAGCGAGGTTAGTTCGAGGACTTACGCAAAACCTGTTTGTCCTGCTTCTGCGTACGCACCGCGTGTATGACTGGAAACCCAAATTTGCCCTCAGTCAGATCTTCAGCGAAACTCTTGTTCTCCGTATACTGCAAGGCAAAAATAATATTTATTATAGAGTTGAACTTGCTGTAATTATATAGAGTATACTCACCTCCTTCAAACTCAAGTTGCAGTAGTCATCACGTATTTGAAAATATAGGCCCAAAATGGCTGTTAACTTTGAGTAATCATCCTTGTTGGCACTAAACAGCTGCATAAGGCGTATGGCTAGCATAAAGAGGCCCCCAGTCTTACGTACAGTCATCAGTTTGTAATCAGATTCGGAGGGACATGTAAAACTATCGCGCCAGTATATCTCCATGCCCTGGCCGCGATGCAGCTCCAGCAGCTGTTCCGTATACACCTTGGTTGCCTGTCACATACAAATTCAATTAACCACGAAGTTATTGATTTATTGATTAAAGTTTGTAGCATTCATTTTGCTTGCCTCTGGATGTCCCAATTGCTGCACCTTTTCCAGGGCCAGGAACAGGGCATAGTTGGCCGCATTGATGGTGCTGGCCACGCCATAAATGGAATGCGCCACGGGCACACCTCTGCGAAGTATCGAATTGTCTTCAATATCATCAATGCTGTAAGTTAGTGTTAAGAACACATATTAAGCACTCAGTTAATTTTGTTCTATCTGTTTCGTGTAGTTGTTATTTGTTGTTATAAGCATACAAGTACTACATGTTGTCAATACAAAAGCATAATTTTTGTGAGAATTTTTTTTAGATACTGATGCCCACATATGTATGTAAATAATTACTATTTGAGGGGTGCGATGAAGTTTATCAAATAACAAACAAGCCTAGACTAAACCTGTTAGCCTGTTATCTAACTGCCCTAATATTTTAAGCTTATCAAACATTAAACACATTTGAATACATACAAAAATATATATATTTGGCTGTAACTGTTTTGAAGCAACCCTCGCAATATGCTAAGCACTGGCAGCAAGCAAACATATCAACAAATGTACATAAATTTAAACTCACTTTGAGGCCCATATCACTTGAATAACACGCCCGCTGGCAACCAAAGGCAAGGCAAACTGGGCAGCCAACATTTTGCGTAATTAAAAAATGTTTGCGAGCGCGAAAGGCTGCAAACATTTGAAGGGAATTGGAGGCGTGGGCGTTCAAGCGACGCAAAAGGCAGCCGTCAGCCTAAGTGGGTGGGGATTGGGTTGCCAGTAGGCGACTGAGGCCTGGGTGTGAAAATCGGGGAACAGGCAGCGGGAGCGGAGCGGAGCGGAGCGGGGCGTGTTGCACTGCGAGAGTTGTAACATTGTGACAATGGCTGTCGACAAGCTGACTAAATGACAATGGGGCTGACGATGGCGAATGACGATGATGACGCCGCCTCCGCCTTTGAAGCTTTTCTTCGCACTCTGAATGCTGGCATAGTTGTAAAAACCCAAGTTTTTGTCGATATGAAAATGCATTTGAACAAAAAAACACGAGCAAGAGCTGGAGACTTGTGGAGAAGGCCATTTATAAGTAAGTGGGCACAGGAGGCGCGCAGCGATATCAGCTCTCAACTGTCAACCCAACGCCTAGAAGCTGGCGCCAGCGAACAATGCAGGATATTAAGCAGCATTAAGGACATTTCAGCACATTTGCATTTGAATAACGGGCGCAACTGAGGAGAGGAGAGGGTTGAGCGACAGGTGGCAAACGGACGGGATTAGCCTGCATGATTGAAGCGAATAGCAAGAAAGTTTTTTTCGACTTGCAGAAGATTAAATACTCTAGCAGATATTTGGCAATGTGATGTACAATCTTGAAAATTGGTGGGTTAATCTTTAAAAACAATGCGACCCTAAGTACCTATATAAAATAGTAGTTTAAGAATATTGAAAACAAACGAGTAAATCATACAAGAACTTAATAACAACATTCTTTAACATATACATATACATCTTGTGGATTTTTATTATGATAATTTTTTGAATGAAACATATCCAACCTCATAAAGCATTTATGTTCTTGATTAGGTTTCTATGCAAACTAGTCTCTCAATTTAAAAGCTTTATTGATGAAACTTGGTACAGATACTTATTTTTGCTGCCCGCAGGTAATATGTCGGAACCAGCTGGATCGGAATACTGTTGCATCAAAATCTGACCACTATATCTGAAAGCTGCCATGAACAACTTTTTTGTTTCTCAAGCTATCTTAACCAAACTCAGTAAGAACCAGTTTTATTATACTTTATATAGATTGATTGACTTTGGTCGCAGCGCCGAAGATAGCTTTTCTTTTTTGTTTACCCTCTGCTAGGGTTTAAGAAGTCAAAAACACATCTAAACAATGGAAGTGGCAAAACGTCTGATAAGCACATACATATAAACATACATATACAAACAGATATCGTTATAAATTCTCTATAAGTCAGCTTCCATTATATTGCATCAATTGAAGCGCGCGACGGTTAGCCAAGCATTTTAATTGCTGGAGTTCAAAGTTTAACTGTTGCGTCTCCCTTGTATACTTTATCTATAACACATTGTATGTATGTATATATGTATATATCCCCTTTCGTTTCGACAACAATGAAAAATCGAAAATATTTAATGCAATTCCATTTCAGGGAATGAAAAGGCACAATTTGCAAATAAATTCAATTGAATTTTATCATAAACAGAACGCTGCGGGCTTTTGTTAACATTTTTGAATTGATTTCACGGCAAATACGAAACACGAAAATGTGCACACACACAACGCCTGTGGCAAGTGTGTTAGTGTGTGTGTGTGTGTTTGCATGTGTGAGTCATCTGGCAAAGTTATACACAAATTCGCTTAGCTAAGTGCCCCCCCCCCCCCCCCCCAAACAATGATGATAATGCAAAATATACATATACAAAATAATGATATGAAATGTGTATATGATATGAAATTCATCACGGTAGCAGCTGCCAGATAACACAATATTCGGCTAAGCTAGCCAAGAGCTACTGTACATTGCCCACTGGAATATTGGACTTTTTTTACTTTTTCCCAAACAAAAACTTATGAATTTAATATGCTACAGGTAAAATTAAGTATGTTTCTAAAATGGGAATTTGAGATTCTGGGTATTAAAAATTATGATTTTAATTTCGGAGAGTTCTAGTTCCCGTGCGACCACTGTACTACAAACTGTACGAGCTGAACTTTCTGCTATTTCTGTTGCATACATTTTTCTCGATTTTTCATCTTGTTTTCCGATTTCAAACTATTTTGCTGGATATATATTTTTTTCCAAGTATCTAAGTACGTGAGTATATAGACTTGACTCACACAGGAAACTAATTTCAGTTCATTCTTTTTTTTTTTTAATTTTACGCGCTAATAAATTTCGAACTAAAATCGTATGTAAACAAAACAACAAAAGGCGAGCAGCAACAAACATATGTAAATATACAAATACAAATAAAAATGTGTAAGTGTGAACTGAGATAAAACATGCAGGCATGATGCATGATGTTGATGGGATGGGGTGAAGGTAATGTGGGATGCGAGCATTATAGGTAAACAGCAAAAGTAAACAAAGCCAAAATGCAAAATCGAAATACATATAAAAAAGGTCAAATGATTAGTCAAAATGCAATATCTATAGACAACAAATAAATGTATAATATACATTATAATAAAATAACAATATTTATGTTCACTTACAGCAAACTGGAATTATGCAGCATTTGTACAATCTCGCCAATCTGCGTTAACTTTTCGGCCGGTATGAGCAACCAGTGATTGAAGGCCAAGGCCAGCTCGGAGCGAAACTGTTTTCCAGGTATTTGCTGTATGTACGTAAAGGGCTGCAGCAGAATCTGTGTGCGTGGGTGTATGTGTGTGTGTGTGTGTGTGCGTGGGCGATGTCAACAGCATGTAAATAAGCCACAAAATAAAATTAAAAAAAAGAAGGTTAGTGCTCAGTCTTTTTTTTGGGCGACAGCTCAAAAATGTCAAAGTTCAAGTGACAGTTAACGGTTAACTGGTTATGGTGGTTATGGTTAACTACCTCGTCCTGCTCCTTTTGCGTTGATTTATCTTTGGTTTTTTGCAGTATGCCATTCAGTTCGTCCATTGTGTGGCGCGTGTTGTGGTTGCGTTTACTTTGTATTTGTTGATTGTCCACGACAGTTGTCGTGCCGAAGCTTCCAATACGCGTGACTAGAATTGTTTGTTTGGCCGCTCGACGTGGTTAACTTCAAAGCAGACGTTGGTAGACAGACAAAGCGCACAGCACAGCAGTTAAACCAACTATAAACAGACTGAGGAAGATTGTTGATGTCTCATCGATGTATCGATAACGATTATGTTTTTTCGTGCTTTAACACGATGATATTGTGGTGATGGTTTGCAGAGCTGATATCGGGTAAATCGACCTCAAAGTTGAGCGGCAAAACTAAATTAGCACTAATAAACAGGTTAAACCATAATTATAAAAAAAGACTTCGGAATTGAAAATTGGTTAAGTTATGACAAAGTTATGGCAGTCTGAAGTCCTGGAAGGTAATGCAATATCCTGTCATTATAATAGTAATTCCAAATGGTTTTTTTTTTAAACTTAAGTTCATGTACGGAATACCCTCATTATTTTTAAAAACGATAGCATTTTTGTAATCGTTTGGCATTACTTTTCCAGTCGCAACTCTGCAAATCGAAATAGTTTCGATAACGATACAACAATTAATAAGGCAAGGTGCCTGCGTGGAAAATAAATAAACTTTTTAATTTTTGAACGCTTTGATTTTTCCAACAATGGCTGCATCACCACCAGTGCGCATGAATTGGCATCCCAATATGAAACACAATGAAGTGGAGCGGTAACAAAAGCATTAAGACATCAACAGCCAACAACAATTACAACAAACCTTGTTTCTTAGATGGATTTGCATTTATCCTGCATATATCAACAGCAAAAAGACCCGTCAGGAGGGTCGTCGCCTGCCCAAAGAGAACTGCGTTGAACATCCCACCTATGTGGAGATTCGTGATGTGCTATCCGTGTCCAACATGCATTTTGTTGTGGAAAACAAACAATACTGCCGAGAGAAGAGCCGAGAGCTGCAATTCCGGGGACGTGTGCGGGTCCAGCTACGAAACGTAGATGGAACACTGTGCAACAGCGAATTCGCCACGCGGGAGGCTATCATGCAGCATGTGGCCGGCAAGATACCGCAGTTGAAAACTAGACAGAATAAATTGAATGAGCCGCAGCCGCAGCCACAGACGAGTGGAGCTGGCGCAGCTGGTGGTGGAGGTGGTGGTGGCGGTGGCAAGAAGGGCAAGGGAAAGCGTCGCTGAAACGGCAAACATTTCTCTTTTGACATTTGTTTAGTTGATTTTATTTTGTAATAAATTCTATACATTCATGTAGAAATTTCAAGTGCAATAACTTGGCCTTGGTCGAAAATATGTACATATAAAGAGATATTCGTATTTAGTACGCATGCTGCTGCTAAGCTGACCCTAAAATTCGAATCAGTTGAAAAACGTATTTTATTAACCATATAGCATATGTGCTCAATTAAAAATGTCTCAAGATCACACGGTGTCAGCGAAAATTCCGGCGAACAGCAAAGCAAAACAAATCAAAATTCGACTGACAGTCACGAAGCGGTAGCTATGAAAAACTAAAATAGCGTCTACGATTTCACCCAGTCAGCGGTATAAAACCCACAGAGTGTCGCCAATGCACAACCAAAACCCAATTGGAAAGACATCAGGGCGGAGTATACATTATGTTACTGGATAAACACAATATCAGTTTTGCCACCAGCACCATTCTATTGCTGGTGCTTACCCAACTATCCGCATCCGCCGGTGTGTCAACCAGCACCTCTACAGCAGCACCCACTTCCACATCCACATCCCGCTATGATAATCCGCTCGTAGAGCACAAGCATGAGCGAAATTGCAAGGCACTCTGTGAGCATTGTGGCTGCCTGGGCTTCTACTGTGGCGAGGAGTGTATCTGTGAGTGCAACAACGAGAACTCGGACACGGAATGCATTCACACCATGCAGGTAAATGCGCGCACGCTAGACACACCCTTCGAGATCCTAATCCAAGGACCGAGCTCCAATCGCTTTGTGCGCAACGCACAGCAGTTCGAGCAGAAGCGGGAACTGGTAGCTACAAGCGCCGTTGACACTAAAACATCACGTAATCGTCGCTCCACTATAACCATCTACAAACCTACGTCGTCGTCGGGTGGAAAGCGGGCTGCTTTATCTTTAAACGCTTTGGAGACTCCAGCGACAAAGGTGAAGAAGTCGGAAATCTCCGCACGTCATAAGCGTTCCGTAGATCATCTGGAATGGTTTAATGATTTCGCCAGTTCACTGGTGCGTCCGTCTCCATTGGGCTCACGTGGTCAAAAGCAGCGCGAGGAAAAAGCTGCCGCATTTAAGCGTCAAACAGAAACGGCAGATCCAATGCCAAGACCTAATCGGGAACCATGGTTTCTGGAGCAAACAGCTCCACGACTCACACGTCCGGCGCCGCTTTACAAACGTCAGCAGTTAATGGACGAAAATAGACGCTCCAGAAAAGCAAAGAAAAACTCTATGCGCAAAATGCGACCCGTTTCCATTGAAGAGGAGTCCGAGAAGGAAGCTCCACAGTCCAGGCAAGATATACGTCCATTTCGTGATGCGCTACAGGTAGTGGAACGTATTCCCCGTGTGCTGCAGGATACGGTTACCCATTTGGCCGCCGACAATAACAGCGGCGATGTCTTTAGCTTGAACATTATGAATGATGTCCTGCCGAAGAAAATACAACGCAAGGATCCAGGACATATGCCCCGACGCCTCAGGGATAGCACCAGAGATAACTATGTTCGTCCCACGGCTGTTGCAGTAACCCGTGCCCCTATTGCCCTGCCCCCTCCAGCTCTGGCGCCCCGTGGTCTACTTCTGCCCTGGCTACGTCAGCAACGTTTGAGGCGTCTGCGTGGTGAGCAGTAGAGAAATTAAATTTATCTCTGTTTTATAATTTTAAGCATTCGTGGATGGCTGTGTGTGATTGTGTATATTTTTCGCATTAGATTAGAGCCTAATAAGTCACTTGACTGGGTATTTTGAATTTCCGTTATCCTTTTTGAAGGAATGGAGTAATATTTTATTTGATGATAAAAAGTAAGCGATGTCGTGTTGCGTAATAAATATATTTATGTAATTTTTAAATTTAATTTAATTGGTGTTTTTGCTACAGTGATTTTAAATCGCTCTCTTTAATATTTTAGTACCAGCTCGGAAACCCGGACAAAGGGTGTGAAAAAAAAATTAAATAAAAAAAATAGATTTTTTAAAAATTTTAAAACGTTTTCTTACGGTTTTAAGTTGTTTTCTAAAAAAAAATGAAAGTTGGAAATTGGAAAAAAAGTCCGGCAACCTTTTTTCGGCTCCGTTATAATTTTGAGATTTTTCATTAACGCCTAAAAGGTGTCAGTGTTTTGTGCTGGAAACAGTGTAGCAAGCTTTAAAGCTGCTTCTAAAAAAGGTAAATTTATCAAATCGAATTGCATACTTATAGGGATCGCAGTAATCGAAAGCAATCGAAATCAAGTGGCACCGCGACAAAGAAAAAGAGAGAGAGAGCGAAATCTCGCTTAAACGTTGGCAACAGCCGCCAACGGTTTCCAGTTGAGTTGATCTTTTCGTTCGCTTAGCAGTACGTCTTCAGCTGCCGCTCTACGTAGACCGAATAAGCAGCGTTTCCACAGTTACTCAACAGGTAGTTAACAATTTGGTAATAAGGGGGCGAACAAAATAAATATCATCCTATACGAAAGTAGTGCGACGTGTAAAACACAAAAAGAGAGCAGTTTTGCTCCTCTGCTTTATACATGTGCGTGCTTGTGTGTTTGTAACGTTACAAAGTGCAACAAAGTATAAAAACAACAACAGCAACAGGCACATTGCTGCGAGGTTGGCCCCACTTGTTTTTGGTGGATGATGACAATAAGTATATACATATATGTGTGAACTCAAGTGTGCTTGTGTGTGTGTATGTATGCAGTAACAAAAATAAAAACAAAGAAGTAAATACATACGTGCTATGATATGTATAATATGTATATATATACAATAAACCAGAATGAAATAAGCAAAGATATAATCAGAGAGAATACATACATATATGTACATGTGTGTTAATATGTAGCGCATTGAACCGAATAGGGACCAGCTAGGCTTCTAGATATGATACCGTACTATTAATAGCTGATTGGAAAAAGGGAGCACAGGGAGGGAGCACCCCTAGAAGAGTTGATTGAAATTTGTTAGTCAATTAAAGCTTAAATTAATTCATGTGATTCACAAGTGCAGCGAAACAAAACAATAAACAATTACCGTAAAAACTTAGAAAAGTTAGATTATTTGCCTAGAAAATCGCACGTACTTAAGGCACCTGTTAAATTAGTGCTCTTTACGAAATCCATACATACATATTCATATTATTTTTGACCTGTAAAACCCCTAAGCAAATTTAAAGTCACAATTGCATTGCGTAAATATTCGCATTATATAAAGCCATGTAACAAAATGATAGTGCCCAACTTTTCAGTAAAACATACTAAGCGATAAAAGATAACGAATACATCGACAAGTAACTTAACTAAAGCGCGTACACCAATACATAAATATATGTATTCAGCTAGCCGGTTGTATAAGCGAGTTGGCAATGATAAGCGGTCGTATTAGTTTGACGATAAAACTAAGAAAACAGCTGAGAAATCGGCATTTGTTTATCACCAAGCAATGAGTCTGTGGCTATTGTGATAAGATGGGCAGGAGGAGGAGAAGTCCAAATGGAAAATGTTATAGGTTGATTGATACCCTGTATGCAGTTTGTAAATAATATAAAGAACTAAATATATCGACATCTGAAATCTGTTTCTCTGCAATGAGAGGCACGATCTAAAAACAACTAAAAACGTGGCAAAAGCTTGATAAAAATTTCTAAATTAAATGTTTGAAATAAAATAATACAAAATTATCAAAAAACAGTGTTCTTAAAAATGTTAACACATTTCTAAAGTCTGTGTGAGCTTGAAACACCAAATTATACGAAAGATGACATTAATATAATTTTTTTTCCGCTGCGCAGAAATTTAAAAATATCGTATATTGCTCTTTTATTTCCCTCTCTCTCTAACTGCTCTCCTTCTCTTTACTCTCCATCACTACCATCTCTTTACCGTTATTTGGGTACCTGGTAAATTGACCACCTGCTTCTGCAGATAAGCCCAAGACCAAGTAAGCCAGAAATAATTTGTTTTTATTTTTGTATTATACAAATTTATCGAAACAGACTTTATACATACATACATATGTACATATATATTTACATACATATGTGCATATACGTACATATATCAACTTTATACATATTTACTCATATATCTCACCCAATTTATCATCATGGACACTACCAAAACTCTTCACTATTCGCAGCATGTGCCCGGAACGGTAACGTTTAACAATTACAACTACAATTGCGTCCACAGGCACATCATGGAGTCTTGGCGCAAGTTTCGCGCACGCATGGAAACTAGAAAGCTGCCCGCCGAGCTGGACGATGATTTGGAAACTTTGGAGGAGTATACACAACGATGGCGTTCCGTGCGCATCATTTACTTTACCATGTTCCTAATGGCGCTGGGCTTTAGTATCATACTAACGGGCATTTGGCCATTCCTAAGCGAGGTGCGTAGTTAGTCTATACTGTATACAACTGTATTTAACGCAACAATTTCTGTAGCTAGATCCCAGTGCGGGCAAAGAGTTTATGGGTCTGATTGTAGCAGCCAATCCATTGGGCCAAATGATCTTCAGTCCCATCTTTGGTTGGTGGGGCAACAAATTGGGCACCATACGCCTGCCGCTGTTGCTCTCGCTGGGTCTGTTCACCCTGGCCAGTTCTGTGTATTCCTCACTGGAGCTCACAGATAATGTGAAATACTGGATGCTCGCCTCGCGTTTTCTCATCGGCGTCAGCTCAGCGAACATTGCTTTGTGCCGCTCCTATCTGTCGGCAGCTACGCGTCTCAGTGAGCGCACCCACGCCGTCTCCATGGTTTCATTGGCCCAGGTGCTGGGATTTATCATTGGTCCTGGTCTGCAGGCACTGGTGACGCCGCTGGGTCGCGAGGGCATTGCTTGGTTTTGGGGTAACATGCATATAAATATGTACACGGCCTCCGGCTGGATAAATGTGCTCATGAGCATGTGCAACTTTGTGATGTTTCTTCCTGGCATATTCCAGGTAACTTCCAATTCAGTATCCATCATCTTTCGTAGCACTATATTTATATTATATTTAAGGAACACAAAATCGCAGCTCGAGAGATTATGGTGATGCAAGGCGGCACTTCGGAGCGCGAAACCTGGAAGGCCATCAAGCCCAATTACTATTCCGCCTGGACGCTAATTGTGGCCTTCTTTGTGCTCGTCTTTAACTTTGTGCTGCTGGAGACGTAAGCTTGTTATCCACTAAAGACTATGCCCATTCCATGACACCTTGTCTATTTGCAGCCTGGGCACTTCGCTCACAATGGACATGTTTGCCTGGACCAATGAAGAAGCGCTCTACTACATGGGATTATTTATGGCCATTGCAGCTATAATTTCGTTGGCTACATTTGTGCTCATTGAACCACTGTGCAAACTCTTTGCTGAGCGTTATGTACTCATCTGGGGTGGCTTCTCTCTGATGGTGATCGGACGTCTACTCTACATACCATGGGGACCGGATCCGCCTAAGCTGGCCATGGCTTATAACGCTAGCGCCAATCTCACCACCAATGATCCCATCTATTTGGGCTGTCCACCAACGCAAGAATGGTGTCCCGATCTGCCAGCACTGACATTGACGCAGTTCATTATTGGATTTGCACTGACATCGGTGGGTTATCCCATCGGTGTTACGCTGATACAGACAATATTCTCGAAGGTGCTTGGTCCCCGACCTCAAGGCGTCTGGATGGGCATGATGACTGGCTCGGGCTGCTTGTCCCGTGTCATGGGACCCATTTTCGTAGGCTCCATTTACACACGCCTGGGCACCTATTGGACTTTCGGTTTTACATCGATTATGATGCTAGTTTCTATGATCTGGCTGCTATGCAGCAAGTAAGTAAATGACAATATTAAACCCTTAATGCTAATCCTTCAATCCTGAGATACTCTTTTCAGCCGCGTACTTATACCGCCGACATTCACAAAACCATTGCCACCTGTGGCATTGCAAGTACTGAATAAAGACAGTGACAACGAGGCCAGCTTGCCCATTAACGATGAATCAGATGAACTGCTGGCGGCCTCCAAGACGATAAAAATACTACCCACCTCATCGGAGGCGTAGTAACAATCGTGTGTTGCAATATTTACTTGACTGCCTTTAAGCTACACATTCTATATGAATTTTTAAGATAGTAATGTAATAATTACAAGTACATAAAAATATATTTTTGATTATAACTCTGTGTTGATTCCCATGATGAATGATTGAATTCCCAGCAGATTTATTTCAAACGTACAGTTTATTGTTTTTTTATCAAAGCACAAAAAAATATTGGTGCTTTTTAAGTTTTATTGGAATATTCTAAACGTACAAATCCAATAACTTGTAGTAGTTTTACGTTTAAGGATGAACTTCTTTAATGAAATAGTGATACAACGAATGCAATGCAGCCAATATTTTGTTACATGCCACCACATTACATTGTTTGTCATCACTACCAGTCAGATAATGCTACATAATTATAATAATTATGAATAATATGATAAGGATGCCTAGATGGACTCTATGATTATATATTTTCTTTTTATTATTGCTCAGTTGAATTACTACCAAGGCGGCGGCGGCAGCCACATACGCCAAAATGGCAACTGCTGAAATCTATGATAGTGATGATTATGATGCGCTGGCAGCCAGTATAAGAGCCAACATGCTTCACCGCCGAAAGCGTAGTTGTAAATGGTTAGAAACGGTAGTGCAGTTGTTGCAAATGCACCGACCAAAGCAGCTGCTGTCACTCAGCTGCTGCCGTTATAATAAAACTCATCTCAGTAGGGCGCATAACGGCGTCCTGGCGGTGAAGGACCGCGCATGCCGCGCGATGAAATCATACGCTCGTCAAAGGAATCGCGACTGAAGTCCTCATAGCCATGCGGTGTCGGTGAGCTATGCAAGAGAGAAAAGTATTAACATTAGTTGCTCATTGTAAATGATTATAAATGGAAAGTATACCCGTAACGACTCATGCCATTGCTGCTGCGTGGCGGCGGTGGTGAACGCCGACTGAACATGGTATCATAGCCACGGGAGACGCTGCAGGAGCGCAGACTGCCGCTCAGCGGTGGGGGCAGCGGCATGGGCTCTCGACGCGAAATCGGCGGTGGTGGGAAGTCACGCATTCGTGATGACTGATAACGACGCTCGTAAAGATCGCGTGAATCCTCGAAACGGCGGTCATAATAATCGTAATCCTGTTGTATAAAGAATGGAAGTTAGAATGTAAATATAAACGGATTTGCGACTTTAAACGGCTTATGTTGATGTTTCTTTTTAGGGTATTCATGGCCAGTCGTTTTCAAGATTAACTGTATAAAGATCCAAATTTTAGCGGATTCAGTTGACTCTTCATGACTACATAAATTAAGATTGATTATGGAATCAAGAAAAGAATGCAAAAAACTAACCTTTCACATTTACCCAAATTTGGAAAAGCTTTGTTATCTTAAATTTGTAATCTTTAAGCAGTTAAATATTTGAACCGACCAGACGAAAGTAGCTATATTGTGTTGTTGTCTGCATTTACCCTAAAGCCGTCCATAATGCGATCACGCAGGAACGGCGGCGGCGGCGGTGGTGGCGGATACGGATCACGACTGTACATGCGATCTCTGTAGCCGCCGGCGCTGAGCGGCGGTGGTGGCTCGCGTCCACCGGTGCCTGTCCAGCGTGGACATTCTTTCGACCAATGACCGGAACGGCCACAACGATAACACTGCTCCGGATCGCCCATGCCCGGCTTGGGTCGCACACGACTGGTGGACACTTGCACCTTGAGCGGCTGGCCATCGACTACGCGACCGTTCAACTCCTTGATAGCATCCTGCACATCACCGACACAATCCAAATGCACGAAACCATAGTTCCGTACAATGTCGCACTCGACGACGGTGCCGTATTTCTGAAACAGTTCCCGCACCTCCGGCGCTCGCGTTTTATCCGTTAAATTCCCAACGAAGATTTTCGTTGTCGGCGTGTTTGGGGCGCGTCGAGATTTGGCCGCCTCCACCTTGATGGCATTATCATTGAGCACGTAACCGTTCAAGTTCTGTATGGCATCGCGACCCTGCTGCTCGGTTTCCATATGCACAAACCCATAGTTCTTCACCACATCGCATTCGACGACAGTACCGTATTTTTCGAACAGCGCACGCAACTCGGTTGCCTGCGTCTTCTCATCGAGATTACCGATGAACAACTTGAACGTGCCGGCTCCGGGCATCACGGCGACCGTTTCCGCTGCGGCGTCGTCCACGGTTCTTGCGTTATGATCAATATCTTCCGGAAATCGTTCGCGACTCGTATCGTTATCTTGTTGTTTTTGTTTTTGTGTATTTCGCGTTTGGTTTTCTCAGTGCAGCTTGAGAGAAGCGAAGAGCGGCGAAACAAGGACGAGACGAGGACGAGACGGCGGCGACCGCGACCTCAAAGTGGAAGAAGAAGAAGCATGGCAAATTTTTCATTTTGATTTTTGAGCAATTCATTCGCAGCAAATTAAAGGAACAGTTAAGTATTAACAAACGCGATCAATTTTGTTTAACTCTATTATCAACAAGACACATGCACAAACGCGTGAAAAATCATTTAAATTTCCACATACTAAAAAAACAAGATGGCGGCGACTGCGACGGCGGCTAAGCGAAACGATAGTAGTACTAAGTACTTGCAGGACGGCGACTTCATTTCTTGTAAATATTTTCCAACTTTTAAAGACTTCTTACCTGTGTGCACTTCTTGTAAAACAGAATAATTTAAGGCTCAATTTGGTTTTCTTTAACTCTTTTTTCGTCCAGCAGCTTAATCAAAATTTTCACTTTTCGACAACTTTTCATCAGAGGAATAAATTTGTATGTGTATGTGGTAGAGCTGTTGGAGTATATTATCGATTGCATACGAGTTGTCACAATCGATAGGAATAAGTTCCATAACTAATTTATGTACATGTACTGAGCTGTTATCACAAATTACGGTGTATAAATAATTAAGAAGTTGGAGCTGCAAATAAACAGTTTTTATTTATTAAGCAAATAGCTGTTAAGTGAATATTTATGTTACAAAATGATATTGTGTGGAACACCCTTAAATAACAGTGCTGCACAACATATTTTTTTTTTAAATTTATCGATAGGCTGCATGTTGTCCGTCGACAGCACTGGCATGCTGAATTAGCGCACTTATTAAAAAAGCGGGAAATATATATGGTTTAATTACAAAACTGGCACTCACTAATTATGGAAACCCCAACGGGATGTGCTCACCGGATCACACGCATTGCTACGCCACGCATGTCGGAGCGTAAAAAGCAATTGTTTCGCAGCCGCAGCTGCATGTTAGATCAAATCGATGACGACGCAGATGTTGATGATCCTTTGCTAGGAATAAGTCTCCTGAAACCGAGAGATCAACATCAATATAGCAGCAGAGATGACGAAAAGCCAGCTAATGTACGCAGCCTATTCGATAATTGTGATGATACAAAGGATCACAGATTAAGCAGCTCTCCGGAGACAAACAAGGAAAATAAGACGACACGGGATTATGTCGCATCCGCTGGCACTGAGGAGCAGTTGCACCATTTGTTTACCAAAACAATGCGCATTAACACCAACAGCAGCAGCAGCCTCAGTTCCAGTCCAAGCACGCCCAAAACACGCAGAGGCAACGAAGCCTGCGGGGAATCCAATACGGATACTGATGACTCTGCCACTCCACGCCGGGCAGCTAAGCGAGCTCATAAGTTGGATGATGAAGTGCCACCCTTCAAGCAGCGTAATATGCAGAAGGAATGCATACCAACAATGGCGTTCTATTCCCATACCGCCAGCTCTCACGCTGCAGTGCGTCGCTCTGGAGCGACGCAAACGCCATCGGCACGCCTGAGGCAGCAGCCGCAACATCGAGGCGTCAAGCCTAAGGTTGTCTCGCCCACATCCCGTGCCCGACTGGGCATTAACAAGGGCGTCAGTCACAAGATACGCAAGCCACAGCGTGCTCCCAGCGGATTCACGGATTTGGATGACATTTTGGGGTCGTTGCGCAATGTTAAGTTACGAAATATAATTACCACAAAGCGGGAGGAGCGCGCCCAGGTGGAGGAGGTGCATGAAGTACTGCGCCGCGCCAAGGATCCAATTAAAATGGCCAAACCGCTAAGCGTTATAGCTAAAGGCGACGCCAACAACAATAATAATAACGATAACAACACGAAAGCTTTATCAGTTTCACTATCTCCCACAGCACTCGACTTTTCTGACTTTAGCGATGATGAGGAGTTGCATGTAATGAATAGCAGATCCGCTGCAATTGAGCTAGAACCGGTTATACCTCTAATACGTCATGTAGACACATCCCCAAAGATGGAAACGGAGGACTTGAGCAAGCGCAAGTTCTTTAAGTCCGGACGGCGCAGCAGCACCTGCATGGAGGTACGCATTACGGCCAACATTCGTGCCAGTGTGAGTCAGGGCAAAATTACATTGGTGGAGGCGCCGCCAAGGAAACATCGGCAAGTGCGCGTCAAATCAGCAACGATATTCTCCGCAGAGCAGGCTACCGTGGATGCAATACTACGCAATCTAGATGATACTATCGTAGATGAGATTGTTGAATCCGCAATAAGAGTGGAACAGCCGCAGGAAGTGGCTAATAAGGAGGAACAGATGGTATTACAGCCAGATCCTTATGAAAAATATCACCAACTATTACCATACCAGACGAACGATCCCGAAACTATAGAGCAGCAGACGGTGCTGCTTGAGTTTCTCATAAGCAACAACATCTGTACGGATGAGAATTTTAAGATATTCATAGCAGATCCAGAGAATCATCAGGAAGAGGCGACGCGCATTGTCGATCATCTGTACAAGGTGGAGCAAGAAGAGCTGCCAGTACCTGAGAGCGATAACGTCATAGTCACGATGGAAGCACTGGCCGCTGAGACGCCGACGCCGCCACCGGTCACATTGTATCCCATTTTCACACAGCGCCTGCAGCTGCTGCCACAGAAGTCCACCCGTCGTAAGTTTGATGGTGCGGCACGTTTAATAGCTGGCGCCAGCGGCTCCAATCAGTTCCAAATCGATGCTGGACAGAAGGCCTTTGGTGCCAGGCAGTGCCAGCAGTGTGGATTGGTCTACACCGTACACGAGCCCGAGGAGGAGCAGCTGCATCGTGAATACCATGATTCTGTACATGTACTACGCTTCAAGGGCTGGATAGATGAGGATATTGTGGCCGTCTATCCGGACTGGGCAGCAGATGGTCGCATTATACGGCTAAACGAACGAGCGCCAGCTGCACGCTTGCAGCGACTTACGGAACTGATTAGAGTGGTAGACAAGGAACTGGGCTACTCCTCGTACATTGTACCAAAGATATTTGTCGCTTACTTTGCCGTCCGCAAGCAACAAATCGTGGGTCTCTGCCTTGTACAACCTTTAAAACAGGCGCATCGCTTCATTCAAGTCGATGGAACCGACTACTTCACTGAGGACAGTTTCGAGGCCAGGTGTGTGCTTATTTAAAGCCGTATATCATTTACCGATAAATATCTTTAATCTTTTCTGCAGCTGTGGTGTGTCACGGATTTGGGTCTCACCTCTGCAACGTCGCCGGAGAATTGCGAGTAAATTGTTGCGCGCCGTGCAATCTCACACGATCTTGGGCATCGAAATATCTCGTGATCGCATTGCATTTAGCACACCGACAGATGATGGGCGTGCTCTGGCCCGTCAATTTACGCAGAATGATAATTTCCTGACATACGATCAGTGAGAACCACAAATTGGCTAATGAGCTAGCAGATAGGCTTCGTTCGGGTTACGCTTTCTCTATATCCTGATTTAGATATTAGGCAAAGGTTGATTATGTTTTTCTACGAAGTGAGTGTTACATTAAAGATTTGTTCAATTATATTAATGTGTTCCAAGTGAAAATAAAAATACATATTTTAGTTAAAAAAAAAAATTCTAAACCCGCATAGACTTTAGATCTCGAATAAGTAAAATATGATCAAAATGGCATTGGGCTTTCAAATCGGCTCAAGTTTGATAAAGTTATTTGAAGGCTCAGAAGCAGATACTTCTTTTGTCATATTTGGCGTTATTTTTGACAGGAAATTTTTTTTGGAAAATCAAAATTGGTAAGGGTCCCCCCTTATGCTTTTTTCGCCAAAAAAATCCGAAATTTAATTTTTTCAAAAATTCATAAACTTGAGATGTAGAATCAAACTAGATGCCAAATAATGATCAAAATGGCCTCGGGATCGACAATCGGTTCAGATTTGACAAAGTTGTGGCAGTTTGAAGTCTGGGAAGGTCATTTATAAGGAACTTTTCGTTGTTTGGGCACTTTACAAGTCAAATTTTTTGTCACTTTTAGCGTGATTTTTGACAGAAAAATGAAACTCCACAAAATCTTTTTTCATATAGTTTTTTTTACTAGTTGAGACACCCACAATCAATTAAACGTAAAATTTCAAGATTCTATTTTTTGAAAAATCAAAATTGGTAAGGGTCCCCCCTTATGCTTTTTTCGCCAAAAAAATCCGAAATTTAATTTTTTCAAAAATTCATAAACTTGAGATGTAGAATCAAACTAGATGCCAAATAATGATCAAAATGGCCTCGGGATCGACAATCGGTTCAAATTTGACAAAGTTGTGGCAGTTTGAAGTCTGGGAAGGTCATTTATAAGGAACTTTTCGTTGTTTGGGCACTTTACAAGTCAAATTTTTTGTCACTTTTAGCGTGATTTTTGACAGAAAAATGAAATACCACAAAAACACTTTTCGTATAGTTTTTTATACTAGTTGAGACACCCACAATCAATTAAACGTAAAATTTCAAGATTCTATTTTTTGAAAAATGAAAATTTGTAAGGGCCCCTCCTTATGCTTTTTTCGCCAAAAAAATCCAAAATTTAATTTTTTCAAAAATTCATAAACTTGAGATGTAGAATCAAACTAGATGCCAAATAATGATCAAAATGGCCTCGGGATCGACAATCGGTTCAAATTTGACAAAGTTGTGGCAGTTTGAAGTCTGGGAAGGTCATTTATAAGGAATTTTTCGTTGTTTGGGCACTTTACAAGTCAAATTTTTTGTCACTTTTAGCGTGATTTTTGACAGAAAAATTAAACTCCACAAAATCTTTTTTCATATAGTTTTTTTTACTAGTTGAGACACCCACAATCAATTAAACGTAAAATTTCAAGATTCTATTTTTTGAAAAATGAAAATTGGTAAGGGTCCCCCCTTATGCTTTTTTCGCCAAAAAAATCCGAAATTTCATTTTTTTCAAAAATTCATAAACTTAAGATGTACAATTCAACGTGATGCCAAATAATGATCAAAATGGCCTCGGGATCGACAATCGGTTCAGATTTGACAAAGTTGTGGCAGTTTGAAATCTGGGAAGGTCATTTATAAGGAACTTTTCGTTGTTTGGGCACTTTACAAGTCAAATTTTTTGTCACTTTTAGCGTGATTTTTGACAGAAAAATGAAACTCCACAAAATCTTTTTTCATATAGTTTTTTTTCCTAGTTGAGACACCCACAATCAATTAAACGTAAAATTTCAAGATTCTATTTTTTGAAAAATCAAAATTTGTAAGGGTCCCCCCTTATGCTTTTTTCGCCAAAAAAATCCGAAATTTAATTTTTTCAAAAATTCATAAACTTGAGATGTAGAATCAAACTAGATGCCAAATAATGATCAAAATGGCCTCGGGATCGACAATCGGTTCAAATTTGACAAAGTTGTGGCAGTTTGAAGTCTGGGAAGGTCATTTATAATGAATTTTTCGTTGTTTGGGCACTTTACAAGTCAAATTTTTTGTCACTTTTTGCGTGATTTTTGACAGAAAAATGAAACTCCACAAAATCTTTTTTCATATAGTTTTTTTTTCTAGTTGAGACACCCACAATCAATTAAACGTAAAATTTCAAGATTCTATTTTTTGAAAAATCAAAATTTGTAAGGGTCCCCCCTTATGCTTTTTTCGCCAAAAAAGACCAAAATTTAATTTTTTCAAAAATTCATAAACTTGAGATGTAGAATCAAACTAGATGCCAAATAATGATCAAAATGGCCTCGGGATCGACAATCGGTTCAGATTTGACAAAGTAATGGCAGTTGGAATGTTTCGGAGGTAATCTTTGTCATTTTATCTTAAAATCTTACTACAACACTTGCTCGGGCAAGCAGTGTTTATCCTAGAAAATAATTAAAAATATACTATAAATATAATTTTGAAAGCGAATCCAAATCGTGCGATTGGGCGATATATATATATATATCGATAGTTATTTTAACCTATTCATCGATATCTGACAGCAGTGTAACTTTAAAATCGATAGTTCAGTTAATTTGGGAGCCAGGCTTGGGCGTTGGTTTTTTACAGCAGTCTGAAAATAATTAAAACTTTAATTAAAAACGCATATGCAACGCTCAAAAGTTGAATTAAAGTGTTTCAAGTTCCAGTCGGAGTTGCTACTAATTGCGCGCAAATGGTAAGTGCACAAATTTAATAATGGTCTGTGAATTTAGCAAGAGGCAACGCGGCAATTGATGCCACGCCCTTAAAAAGTAAACTAAATAAAACATATTGGGGTTGAACGTAAAGGTGTGTGTGTTGTCTCTTTTTGTTAACATCTATTGCAGACAATAAGACGTTGTGAAAATAACAAGAAAAAGGCAGCTACTACTTCATTAGTCAGAGGCTACTTTAATCAGACGAACTAAAGTAAATAAAAAGATTATGTCCACAATCGAAGAGGAGCGTAAAGCGTACATAAATAATCCATATTTCACTGGTCCCATTTACGGCAGCTATAAGCCGTTTTATGTGACTATTGCCATTTGCACGGTTGTTCTTGGCTCGATAATAATATTAAACATCATCTTGGGCTGCTGCTCCAAGCACCGCAAGTACTGGCAGGACAGGCACACAGGCAATCGCTGGCTGGTTTCCATTTGGTCGTCAACGCCGCACAAGCAACCACCACTAGACTTCACTGAGCTCAAGGACGCATCTTATTTTGATCGTTTCCATGTAAGTGATCAACCCGTTTATGTGCAAAGCTTTCAAAAAATTAAACTGTTGAGATTTACAGCCCACCACACATCAGCAAGTGTTCCCCGACGACGTTGTCATATCTGTTGACGACTTGGAACCCGTACATCAGCCGCATCATCAGCGTCCACCGCGTCCCGAGGGTCGAACGTTGCATCAACAACGCCAGCGCGAGGAATACGTAGAGTTGCAGAAGCGTGAGAGCGACATCTAAGCCATGGCCCTGTATTTTCTATATCCCGCCGTTGCTGCCTTGGCGCTCTTCGTTATAGGCGTTATCATTGTCATGCTCCGCTGGGGTCCACGCCTCTGCGGACTACGTCATCATGCTCTGCCCGACAATTATGATTTGCGGGAGAAGACCTATGAGCATGAGATTAGCTATGCTTGATTCATATCGCGTCTTAAAATATTTTTCTAATTGCTTTTTTATACACGTCCACATCAACTAACCCATATGTATCATAAGTTGCTATTTTGAACACTACTAACTTTTCACCGGCATCAAACAGAATGTAATTGTGTCTGCTAATGTTGCACAATTTATTTAAAAAAGCAGTACAAAGTGCCTACAACATTTAGATTAATTATCAGTAACCTTATGTCATTCCATATCAAAAAGAAAAAAAATTGTGCCTTCAACATTAAGAAATCTTATTAAGAAATGTTTGCCGTCCAAGTGTCTTTTAGTATAGTAAGATTGCTCCGTATACCCTTTTAGTAATCGATATAAACAATATAAAATCAATTATATTTTCAAACTAAATCTGGTTGATTCAGTTTAAGCCATGTCCATTTTTGTGCACAATTTAAACAAACATATTTTATAACCATGCAAACTCTATACATTTGTATTTATATTTTTATAAAATTTTGACCAATAAAAAGTACTTTTGAATAAACATTGATCAACTTTTAAACAAATACATATAAGAAATAATTTCAATAATCGTCATTTAAAAACTATATTCGTCATCGGAGTTTCTAGAATGTCTGGCAAATCTTGGACGCACTGTACCTGGAGTCGAGAGCATTTTATTTTTGTATTTGGCAATGCAAATACAAGAAAGCATTTCGTACTTTTGTTCGATGGTCAGTAAATTAGAGACTCCTGGCCCAGAGCAAAAGTCATATGCTGACATAGATGTAAATTTGATAGTATTCAATAGTTTGTATACGTATTCCGCTCTTTTCTTCGCTTCTCGCATATTTTTCTGCTCTCGGGCGATTTGCTCTTTAGCCATTTCGTCTGCAGACGCATCTTTATTTGTCTCTTTATCCACGTCGTTTTCATTTTCATCCTTCTTGCATGCACTGTCCCCTGTTTCTTTTTCTTCTTCCAACTTGTCGTCGTTGTGTTTTTCAGATTTTGGCGCCTCTGTCAGTGTCCTGCCTGTCAGATTTGAGTAATCTTCTTGATCCTCTTCATGGCTTTTGGTGATTGTACTTTCTGGGGCGAATCGCGGTGCACTTACGACCAAACCATGTATTTTGCAATAACGATCTATTACATTGAAGCGTATCATTTCTTCCACATTACTACTGAACACCTCGATAAACTTTAAAAAAACTTCCGAACTAAGATCATAGACGGCAGCCGTATTAACGTACATATTTGGGTTCAAGCAAAATATCTAAAATGTTAATTTAAAAATTTAATTTTGTTTGTGATATTGTTTGTCCCAGTACCTACCGATTTAATACATGTGATCAACCCTTCGTCTTCGATCTGGAGGCTATACTCGAACAAATCAACAGTCACGTCCGCTTTTAAGCCAGTGTCCAAACGCCGCTTAATCTCATCTAAGCACCTGCTTGTGAGAGAAGATACCATAAACTTTTTGCTCATATAAATCATGGCTTGGAGTGTCTGCAGGTCATATGACTGCAGTCGCAGGTTGTCGTGCGAGTAGACATATTCAATAAATTTTTGAAAATTAGGTCCCGAAACATCATCTAGCACAATTTTGTCTGAAATCTTGGCCTCCACAAAGTCACCATAAAACATGCGTTCAAAAACAGGCGAAGCACTATAAGTATGTATATAATTAGCCTATATCGAATATATTTAATTATATACGCACCTCATGAGCACAAATTTATGACATTTTATAAGGATCTTATTGTCACAGTCGTCATATACGACAAAACTGCAATCCGACAAGTGGCCAGTTTTAAGCAAATGTTCCATGCGTTCACGCCGTCTATAAATTGTATTATTATTTTTATTATATTTGGTTTTGGATATTATTATTAAAAAATAATAAGCATTAATAAAAAAATAATAATTAAAAGTTCAGATATAAAATAACAGGTTTGTGATAATTAAATTTGTAAGTTAAGGCTTAAAGTTTTTATTCTATATTGTTTTTATTTTAATTTGTGCAACATATTATACAAGCTTGCAGAACGTATGTACATATGTATATTTTACATTCAAATTTGCGGCTATGTTTATCAAACTGTGATGCTAGTCTTCGAGAATGGACGGAAGGACATTGACTCGTTTGCAATTCGCAGCATCAATAAGATGATTTTTCGATTGGATTTATGTATTTCAGTTAGTGCAATAACGAAAGTACTTGTGCTGATCGCTCACCCAAGATTTTGCCAGTTGCTCGAGTTCTCCATTTAAATAATTTGGCGAGTTTAATTAAGTTTAAGAATTAAGCTGCTTGCACACAGACAAAGGTGACAGCGAGAGCGCGATGTTATAATTCAGTGTTGCAAAGCGTTCAAGCACAAGATTGTGAATTTCGTAAAAACGGTCACTTTGACCAATCAGCTGTTTTCTGTTGAATTCAATATTAGATTAAGAAGCACCCGCCGACATATATCATCGAAATGTTTTTACTTATTTATATTTGTATCATCGGCCTACTGCCGTTTACCCAATCAGCAATAAGCGAGTGTCCCACTTCCAGTGTACCACAGGTGCGAGCCGAAGCAGAGACATCCGGGGAAATGTCTCTAATTTTTTACTACGTGTCCTGGTCAAGTGATGCCAGACAAGCTCGATTGGTATACGATGGAGTGGCACATTACTATAGGGATTACGGTTTGTTTGGGGCTATTGATTGCTGGCATCTGCAGTGCAATTGCAGTCGGACCCATGGACAGCAGTCGGGGATGGCAGTTAATGGCGGTTATCCGGATAAGTGGCCCACGCTGATAGTGAACTATGGACGGCAAGTGAGGCTGCAGTATAAGGGCGCCTGGCAATTCGAGGATTTGACCAGATTCATAAACAATCTGATACAACCCATTGATCGCGTGCACAGCACGTCGGAGCTGGGCGCACTGTGGAAGATCTCTGATGCCGTTGTACTGGCGCTGCTCGAATCTGCTGATAGCCAGGCGTACATGCGATTTGTTGCTGCAGCGCTGCTATGGCTGGAATACGATCCGGAGCGCAATGTACGCTTTGTTGTTACCTTTGGCAACAGTGCAAAGAAAATGCTTAAAGTGGAGCAACTGGCGCTGCCACAACTGGTGGTCATTGATAATCAGCACGGCCTGCACAGCTACAATGCAACTAATGTTAACGGTTGGCAGCCCATGGCGATACTGCATTGGGTGCGTCCCAAGGTTAATCCACTGCTGGCAACGGGATACGGGACGCCCGTGAAGATTGCGAGCAAGGCACGACATATGCCCGTGCTGGCCATGGGCATACGGCTGCATCCGCATTCGCTGGCGATGAGCGAGGAGCTGTCGCTTAAAGATAATATTGACTGCGAGCGGTACTGGCTGCAGGAGCAGCAAGATGAAAGGGAGACGCGCAAATGGACGCTATTACAAATGCCTAGCGAACTTTATGGAGGAGCACGGTCGTCGGAACAGCTAGCCCATCATAGCTATCTTGCACTACCGCTGAATAGAGCTGCACTGGCCAACTACTACAACATCAATGGTTATCTCGATTATCTGTGGTCCCAGTACACACACGATAATCACATGCAGGCAGATTCCCGCCAGCTCGTGGCGCTGCATACACGGAATCGCTGCTTGGCGCATACGCATGCCCAACAGGGTACGCCAGCTTTAAAGATTGGCATAGCCAAGTTGGTCACCAAGTATGGGCAGCTAATGTGGCAGCACTCCGCGGAGCACTCATCGCAGAATCGATCCCTAGCCGTGGTGCTCTTCGATGCGACTAAATACCGTGACTTTCTACAACAGCTGGGCATCGAGCAGCAGCAGCAGCAGCGCAAAAGAGATGCAGCCTCCGTGCAGGTTTTCATTGTGGATGCAGCTGCAGAGGCGGTGCACTTTATGCCACAGCATCAACCGTTCTCCTATCTGGCACTCAAGGAGTTCATCAAGCAGTTCTATGCCAGGCAGCTACCGCGCCTGCAAAGGAACTCAATACTGCCAATCGCTCCCGCCCAGCAGTCATCCTATATACACATATACAATCGCCAGTTGCTGATGCAGGCACTGCAGCGAGCCAATGCAACTAATGTGGTGCTCATCCTGCGATCAGATTGCCCACTCTCATCTGTCATGTCACTGGAGCTGATGCAGGTGGCTGCGATGTTGCGGAGTCCCGAACTGAATTTCATACGCTTCGATAGCCAGGCGAATGATTTGCCCTGGGAACTCACAATGTCGGCTACACCAGCGCTGCTTGTGTTTCCGCAATCTCGGCCCGCCGAATCTGTGCTGTTCCCCATTGAGGTGCGCGCGGACACGGCGAACATAATGTCCTTTATACTGGCACAGTTGGAGCCGGAGCAGCAGCTGCGTTTGCTTTTGGCCAGCTGCCGGCGACGCATGCGACATGCGAGCAGTTGTTTGGAGTTTGCTGGGAAACTAGTGCTCCAACATATCGGCCAATATTTGAGATACTGGGAGATATTTGTTAAGGAGCGCGATCTAATCTTGTCACATCTCAGGCAGTTCAATGAGATGCACATAGCCATCGAGAGTAGCATGAAGTTATAGCTTTTGAATGTACCTCGATATGCTAGAAACTTTCTAAAAAAATGACCTTTAATCTAATTAGCCTATAGGTATTGGGTAAGTTTTTAGCCAGAAAAAAAACTCACTTATCTGATATTTTTAAGCCAAAATTAGTTTAAATAAATGTTATAGCTAATAAGTAAAGTTTAAGCAAGTAGTAAATTATCAAAATAAGTAAAGAATTATTAATTAGTTTTTGTTATTGGAAAGAACATTTGTTTTTTAAATTAAAAACGACATTTTGAAAATTATTACGACTGAAACGTTAATTAGTGTGCCCAGCTACAGAAATAACAAAAATGCATGATATTTATAAAATCTATCGATTTCATACAATTTGGCTTGTCTCAAACAGTTTTGGATTCCAGCAAAACAGACGATTAAAATGTCCCTTAGTTCAGATAAACTGAATATTATAGATCAAAATACATATACAACTTTAAAATCCAATAATGGCAAAACAACGCCAAAGACACTACGCAGTGCCAAATACAAAAATATGCATAAAGAGAAACAAAAGTACACATTGTTTGACTTTCTAACAGTTCCTCGCGAGAAACAAAAAAAGGTAAACAAACAAAGGCGTCCCCATTTGAGCATAGCTAGAAACTATGGCGCTGTTCCAGCCAAGCGTAAGGGAAAAACCCGTTTGCATCCCAAACAGCGTGTGGCGCGCCTAAAACGAATCATCCGAAACTATCGCAAATGGAAGCAGCGCAAGGAGGACACTAAACGTGTGCAGCCATTGCAGGAAACATTTGAATCAATGTCCGTTGCATCTGAAATAAGCCAAGAGAGTACTTTAGTTCCACTGGAAAGCTTGTCCTTGAACCAATTGGAAGACAGTCTTCCAGACACATTACAAGTAATCACAGGCTTAATTCACTTGTCGCTGTATGAAACGCAGCCAATGAAACCAACGCCGCCAACACATCAATTACATTCACGGCGGTTTCGAAGGTGAGCACCGCAAAATATATCTTTAAATGTATTTAATATTTGTCTATTTACATTAATAGCTACTGTGACAACTGCACAACGCCACACCTCAGAGAGTTGACGACTCAATTGCTCAGTGACTTGGAACGCTTTCAAAAGCGTTCCTTTGCTAAGAACGAAATCAAAGCACGGGCACATCTTCGGCTGGTGGTGGGTTTTCGAGAGTCATTGTCCAGGCTGCGCATAAACAAAGTGAAACTGCTGCTGCTGGCGCCCGATTGTGAGCAGTGTCCAGGACCAGGTAAGTGCCAGTTACAATCCTGGCAAGTCTAATAGGTTCTAAACCTTCACTTTCACAGGCGGCCTAGATGATACGATTGATGAGCTAAAGTCCGTCTGCCAACAGCAAAATGTGCCTTATTGCTTCTCACTGAAGCGTCGGGAATTGGCGTATGCGCTAAAAAAGCGCGCCCAGATCTCATGTGTGGCTATTTTGGACTACGATGGCGCCAATGAAACGTACAAGCATCTGTTGCAGGCGCTGGACGAATCGCGCATTCTATACAATACTGTGACTGCAACGTGATCTTTATTTCGAATATTCAAGCATGAAAAGTGCGAAAGAGTGCCTAAAATTGACTTCAAATGTAAATTAAATCTATGAAAAATATACATAAATTAACTTTAGTAATTAGATGGTGTCATCATGGTGGTGGTCACCAGATTGTACAATGTGGAGCTGTCATTGTCAAATTCAGTGGCAGCGCCCACTAATCCAGCCGTATCATTAAAACTGTTAAATGACTGTATGGCTTCCTTGGCCTGCTGTGCCGCCAAATTAAATTGTATGAGTATAATCAGGTAGCTAGTGATGCCACCACTGACACCATACAGCGTTTCCATATCCAGCGTGAAGAAGCCACAGGCAGAGAAGTCCACCGAATGATTGAGCAGCTTCAAAGACAAGTGATTCACAATCTCGTACAGCAAATTATCATCAGCCACCACGCCACACTTGTGCAGACTAATCCCAGTTCGCTTCGAGGCCAGCGATGTTTTCCAGCTCAAGTAAATCAGATAAATACACTTGCCTGAAGTGTAGACCAGGACGATGACCGTAATAAAGGGATTCTTTGCCGAGCGAAATAACGAGGGTATCGATTGAGCGCGAGTGGCGCAGTATAGAAAATATAGTTGAGCCGTAAATATCAAGAAACCGTAGGCCATAAGCGACAGAATCGGATAGCTCCATAGTCCATTCATTGCCTTGCCTATCTCACAGATCTCGTCGTGCACCTGGCATAGATTGTTCAGCTTCTCCTCCACCTTGGTGGCATTACTCAATTCACTTTCGTGTGCCATGTTCATCATTTGATTTGGATTAGTCTGATGCGGCTTGCGAGGTGTTTGAATCGGCTCTCCAAAGGAGTTCAGCGAATGGGCAACTGATTCCGTTGAATATAATTAAAATCACTTAGAGGAAGAGTGTAAATATTAATATTAACTTACTTGGCGCCACCCTATTTCTGTTTTTGCTGCCAGATCCTCTAAGGGAACCCATATCAATGCCGCCCAGCTCCTTGTACAAATAATCCAGATTGGCATCGTACTGCGGCGGCTGCGATTGGCAGCTGTCTGCCGAATGATTCCCAGCGTCATCATTTCCATTGTCTCCAGTTAAAAAGGCCAGGTGCTTTTCGTGCTCGGTCACCAGATCGTCCAGTGAAGCATTAATAGCCTCGAAACGTTCCTTTAGCGCGTATAGCGATACCGCAAACCAAATCTTGTCCAGAGTGTTGATAAAAGTCGGCACTGCAGAGACAATCCACAGCAGCGATAACCACTGTGTATAATCCACCAGCTTTATGTATGTGGCTAATAGAATGAAGAGCTCAAAAAAAACGGTCATAATGAGCATTATTCGAATGCGTTTTGCTATGCAGGTGTTGTCCACCAGGCACTGTTCACGATAGAGACGTTCGTCTACTACGCGTATGCGTTCGTATAGCTCTCCCAGTTGCCCCTGATTAAAAAGCGCTGTTAGCTGGTCAGTGGCCATCATGATGAGACCAATATAGGTCAAAAACAGGCCAATAACAAAAGTCAAGGTACCTAAGAGAATGTTTAACAACAAGAGAAAATTCAGAGTATAGTAAGAACTTTCAGAAATTAGAATTGTATAATTCTAAGGTTTGAGAACGCTTTCAAATACACATATATCTCAGCCATACTCACTCTGTGTTGCCTTCAAGGTGCGATCCTCTTCACCAAACGAATAAATCAACAGATTATACAGTACCACATAAAAGATCAAAGCACCCAGCATATAAAACATGCCATTGCGTGATTTTTCTAGCACGTTCTTATGGCGAAGCCTGGCCAAATCCTGTGGCAACACGCCCACCAATTTTGATAAGAAAAACAGCTGCTGGAATTGGAGCAGCAATGGCTGCACCGACGGCATCGACTGGGACATGCTTCGCTTCGGCCGAAACAAACTGAAATGGTTGAAAATAATTGAAGTATTTTCAGCTGGTTACCACTTTACCTAATTAAATTGGTTTGTTGGCTGATTAAATTGTTCCGCTAATCGATACAATCAACGCAAGCAATCTTAATGTGTTTGTAGTCCTTTTGCTTAATGGCTGTGAAATTTATATGAAGGTCAATTTTTGTTTATTGAATCATCTTCAATTTTGTTTATATACTCTACACAATAAATAATTTAATATGAACCCGAAATTAGCATTACAACATGAATCCTTACGTATTACAAATATAGTACATTCATATGAATAGGTAAATAACTGGGTTATATTTAAATATAGTATATAAATATATATAATAAACAATAGAATACGATGGCTAAACATGTTTATGGCCGATAGGATGAGAATTTTATTGGATGTTTTTGAAGTCGGGATTTGCATGGTTTTCATGTGTACCAGAAATTATAGTTTTTTGTACATTTCATGTATTCATGTGTGAGATATAATATAAAGCCAAAAAGATTAACACGGCTCTTTGATTTTAAATTTGAAAAAGATTTCAACATAATTAATTTGTAATGTGTCAAAAGGTCAGGTTCCTTATTGCTTCCTCTTGCGACGATCGGCCTGCTTTTGCTCCTCCTGAAAGTGAGATAAAGTTTTAGATGATGTTAAACGATAATGTTAATTCCAAGGTTATAAATATAGTTTCACAAATAGCGAATAAAATATTAACGTATCGTTGCTTTCACTAAATTTTTCGCAAACCTGGAAATAAATATACTTCCAACAAGAAACGAGAAGAACAAGATAAATGGCTAAAAGCCAGTGTTAAGATAATTGCAATGAATGTAGAATATCATATCAGAAAACTGTATCCTTGAGACTTTTGTGAAAGTATACTTATTGCCTTGGATGTACGAAAAATTGGTATACGCATAAAACTGCATACCGTTGGATTAGTTAAATTCTACTGAAATTGTTTGCTATATATGGAAGTTCTAGATTATTCAACGTTTGCTTGATTATTTAACGGTTTTTGCGAGATATCAAACCATGAAGCTCTTGAGCTGTAATATAGGGCACAAAATTGAGCACAAAACAACAATGAACTAGCACAGCCTAAACTGATAACGATTAAATTAATTAACAGGAACCAACCTTTTGCGTTAAGATAATTAACAAGCGGCGGAACATGCTCAAAACGTCAAAGAATAGATCCAATGCATGCTGGACCACATCGCGGTTGCCCATGCGACACTTCTCCACAATATTTTGTGTATCGTAGACAACGAAGGCGGCCATAACGAAGACGCCAACATACAATTGAGTCTGTAACAAAGATTGTGTTAGATGGAGTAATAGTATGTGTTGTGCACTTGGTTACTTACCATTTGGACAAAGTACGATTTGAATATCATGTTGAAGAGACTGAGCAGCGCCATGCAGTTAATAACGCTAACCAATATGCCGCCCAGGTACAAGTACTTGCCCTGTTCGGCAAGCAGAGCGGCCAGCGATAGCGAACCAAAGGTGACGAAGGTTCCGGTGAGTGCAGTTAGTATAATTGCCGGGTTGATGCTGCAAATGTAGCCCAGTAGGGGACCCAGTGTCTGTCCCGAGCAAAAGCCAAAGGCATACAGCATTCCCAGGCGTGTGTAATAGTTCTTGCCATCGTCCTTATAGAAATGTAGACCTAGCACCAGCACCAATGAAGCAATTGCCGCTAGCATGCCCAAATCAAAGAATCCGCGCATTTGAAGCAGCGCACCCACTGCTGTAGCAGCGGTGGTGCTAGCCAGCAACATATATACCTTGGCCAGATGCTGACGGACGAAGGGCTCGCTGTGAATGAACAAGGCGGGGAATCAGTTTGATAAAGATAGTGACAATTTAAAGTCACAACTGTTTGGTCGAGACTTGCTCCTTGGTAAGAAGCGACGCCCCTTTAAAACGTCTTTAGATATATGTTAATCAGCACCCGGCAACGCCAAGGATTCTTATTATTATTATAATGGAGTCTCACAACAGGGAAGGGTGGAGGCAGTTCGACCCTAGGCTATCTTTTGTACCCTAATGCTCCCTATGGTTACAAGAGCAACTCTACCTCTTTGATAAAGAGTAGATCTCTTGCAGATGCAGACCTAACCCGGGCAGACGTTTAAAATGCACTGTCCAGATACTTTCTCCTATTCTATTCAATTTAAGCTACAAAAGTTTCGGATTGGTGTCCCAGTAACTCGTATGAATAGCATAGATGTACTTTGGTGGTATTCTCTTTCCGCCACCATATGTGTATACGTGTACTAATGTTTTCAAGGACTATTGATTTAGTGCGACCATCTGTTGATGTGGATCAATACCAAATCAACACGTCAGCCAAAACAAAAGGCGATTAACGGACTTTTGTACCATACAGTCACAATAAGTGCGACTGCACTCGTGACACCGTCAACTTATTTACATACACATGCATATATATATATATATATATATATAAATACTTACTAGCGCTCGCTGATTCCATGCCTGAAACGTTGGAAACGGTCGTTTATAAATTGTGCTGTATCCGCCATACTGAATCCTAGTTTTGCACTTTTTGTGTAGCTGCTGATATTTTACTTTTTTAATCGAACGGAGGAGCTGTAAATGTGAACAGGGACTGTCTGAGTTTGATTATCAGAATGACTGAGTTTACGTAGTTTACTACTGCGTTGATCTTTTCGTTTCTATATTTCACCTGTCTTTATCTATATTGCAATTCAGTGTTGGCTTGCGTTGAATTGAGCGAAGATTCCAGATGATAGGGTGACCGTTTTTTGTACATCAGTGCATCTGGTCACTCTTTAAATAATTATTACTCGCATTTATCGGCGCGCGATTTGACTTTTTTTAAATGGCGAGAAAGAAAGTGAAACAATTCGAGACCAACTGTGAATCATGAATTTTACGAAATTGCCGTTCAAGTGCGCTGCTATATTAGAAATCGTAAGAGTGTAAGGCGTTTTGATATATTTAGGCTAATAACGAAACCCTCTTACTAAATATTTCTTTTATATATTTTATTTCTGGGTCAATTGACTCAAAAGTTTTGTTCTAATTAGTATATAGGGATCAATCGAATACGAATGTGCGTATATTTGTAAACAATAATCGAAAACATAAATTTAAAAGATGACGATTTGTCTTAAATATGGGTGACATAAATGTGATTACCTAATCTTGGTATTATTTTTTAAATAAACAAGATACGCACTTAAAAACTAGATTGTTGTTTATATATGTAAAACATTACCTGTATCGTGCATGATTTACATTAAATATGTATGTTCAATTACTCTCAAAATCACAGTTCAAATTGTACAAGACAGATTTTTGTTTGTTTATAAGTAGTAGCCGGCCTAAGCTCGAAATACTTCGTGTTAAATCAGACCTAAGAAAGTTACAGGTACTAGATGTCGAAAACTATAATTTACATAATGTCATTTGGATTAGTGTAGCGATTTTTAAGTTGAATATCATTTACAAATGTTTTGTGTACATTGTACAAATAAAAATATAGTTAAAAGAATAAAAATAAAAAGTAGGTGTTACATAGCAACTACATAAAAGCTTGATCGCGTTTAAAAATGCTACGATAAATGCTGTTAAGACCGCGGTTTAATTTATAGCTAGAGTTATTTAGTCTAATTATAGCCACAGTCATACAAAAAAATCATTCATACAACTTATTTACATAATATTAATAAATATTGTCACTCTAGCTCTATACTACTTATCCATTTGATAAAATCAGTCAACATTTAAATCTATGATCAGCTCACACACACGCGCACAATAAGCTCGCTTAAATGTACATAAATAAAGTCAACTTTAAATAAATGCTTGAAACTAGATTTACAAAAAAAGAATATATCTTTCAATACAATTGCGCTTATTACGATTCTTGGCCTCATTTGGCAAAGCTTTGCAATTTGCAAAAAGATGTTTGGGTTAATATAACAATATTATTAAGAATAAATGCGTTGTAGTTGTACAATTTAAATATATATCAATTTGTAACTATATTTTTGTTATTATAAGGTACAAAAAGACACGCAACGCAAGACAGTTTGAGTATTTTTTTTTGTCGAACAATTTGTTTTTTTTTGTATGGTTTTCATATATATATGTTTTATTAAATAAACCGAAATATTAAAGTACAATAATATTGAAATTCTGCGGTGAAGACGACGATGTTGATTGAAGTTTATTCTGTTTGTAGCTGCCGTCCTGTCCATCCGCGTCTTGTCTCGCGCTGACGGTTTAATGTGGGATGCGTGCAGATGCTGGATCATGCCGATATAGTGTTGATTTGTGAGGGCGTGGCAGTCCGTCGTTTGATTGTGTGTGTATTGTTGTCGAGGCTTGTCAACATTTCGGCTTACTTTAGTACGTCTAGGAGAAACTATGTTATGCCATATTCATATCCTACGTATTGGTAATGTTAGATACAAATCCAAATTTGTTAATCTTGTGGCTGGCTTTCAGCTTGCTGCATCATTATGTGTTAATAAGAGTGTCTACGAGGTGTATTTGTGTGTGTGGGTGTGTATTTTCTTGTTGTTTTTGTTAGTTTTGCTTTCGCTTGTGTAGCAGTCAATGCCTGGAACGATGCTCCTCACGCCTATCCCGATCACGTTCGCGCTCACGTTCACGCTCACGATCCCGGTCACGACGCTCCCGATCCGATGAGCGATAACGTTCGCGTTCCTCATAATATCGTTTAGATGACGGCGCCTCGGCGGTTTCAGCAACAACTGGCTCCGGTGATTTACGCGGACGAGCGGAACGGCTGCTGCTGTATCATTGATTGGATATTTTTATTATTATTAGCTAAAAGACTATTATATTAAATAATTCAAAATACCTGTCATCTCTATAGTGATCCTGTGCCTGACGCTCGCGTTCACGGCTGCGCGAACGTTCCCGATAGCTGCTGGAGTGCACAAACGTTTTACGGGTTAATTATATTTGTTATTGCTCAAGTACTTCAGTTTAACTTACCCTCCATCACGTTCCCGCTCACGTTCCCGATCGCGATCACGCTCCCTTTCGCGTGAGCGTTCTCGATAGCGTGAAGTCGATCGCTCGCGTCGCTGCCGGCTGCGATGGGAGCGATCTCGTGAACGCGAACGCTCGCGACGAATGTAGCTCTTGGCCTCGATGCCGTGCAGTGTGTCCTGCAATGAGCTGATCAAAATCTTACAGCGCTCATCGTGAGCCACTTTGGATTGCTTGATGAGGGAAATGGCTGTAACCAACGTCTCAATGGCGCTCGAATACTCGCCAGCAGCAGCATCCGATACCGCTCTATGATTAAGGAAAATACATTATAAATTAAAAACAAAATTAATCTAATTCACTGTTTTTTGAGCTCACCTGGCTATTGCTGAGCTGCTGACCGTGCGATTTCTGCTCATGACCTCCTCGAACTCAACCTCCGTAAGCTGCGGTCCCATTTGTGGATCGGGGAACGCTCCTGGCGGTTTGCCCTGTGGAGGTCCTGGCCAAGGGTTGCGTGGTCCGCCCTGCTGTGCAAAATGTGGCGGCGGGCCGTGCTGTGGTGGCATATTCATGCCAGGCTGTGGCCCCGGCTGACCATGTGGTGGCCCGCCCATGCCTGGATGCGGCGGTGGGCCGCCTTGTTGATTAAAGAATGCTGGATTCACGTGTGGAGCGGGCGCGCCATGCGGTCCACCAGAACCGGGCGGCGGGCCAGGACCCATTTGCGGACGTGGTGGACCCTGCATATGTGGCGGACCCTGCGGGGGTCCTTGCGGCGGAAAGCCGCCATGCATTGGCGGACGACGCCAGTCAGGACCCGGCCCCGGACCACGCACTGGCATGCCCATTGGACCTTGGAACTGCAAAAACAGACAAAATGCTGAGTTAAGAGACTGGGCTTGAATGATAGCGAAGAGGGATTAGAGATGCAACTTGGCCAGTTGCAGGTGTGGCAGCCACGTCGTGTAAGTGCATGAGAGATTTGTATCTGTTGGATGTGTATGTCATTTTGTGGGTGTTTAAGTAACAAACATGTGCAGTTATTTAAATGTTCTGAATACAATTAATGAGACCTTCTAATGTCGTTCACTAAGGTAACTTAAATTGGTTAGTTTCGCTATCATTTTGTCTACTAGATTATAATTAGATATTTTGTAAAATATTATATAGATAGGATTTCTATGGTATTTTTGCATATTTTTGTTAGGAATTTGTTACCATTGGTGGTCGTTGCAGTGGTCCATTTGGTGGACCCGGTCGGGGTCCACCGGGACGTTGACCTGGCCATTGACCTTGCGTTGGCGGATATCTGGGTGGTGGCTGTTGGTTGCCCATTGGGCCGCCTTGTTGATGCATTGGCGGCTAATAATTTACGTATTTTTTTATTTGTAGTTGTTGTTGTTGTTGTGGTGGGTAGAAGTGTGCGTAAGCGTTGTCATAAAACACATGGAATGGAATATAAATATAAAGCGTAATACATAAACATTTTTATATTATTATTTTTATATAGATAGTACGTACATACAGAGTAATTAGGAACATAAAGATCGCAAACAAATGCAGCACATTTACAAAATTTTATATATTGCCTTAATATAGCTTCCATTAGAATTTTACTTCAAATATTTTATACTAACTGTCGTCACAAATTGCACAAAATTACATGTAAAACTAATGTCAATAATGTATAAAGGCTTATGCATAAAGGATACAAATATATAAAAATGTCTTAGCTCAAGGAATCCTACAAAAATTGCTCTGAAGTTACTATGTTTAAACCAAAATATGTAGTATACTTAAAATCATAAACAACAACAACCTTAAAGTCAAAATATTTGAGTTTCTAGTTCCTCTTAATTTATCAATTATACAGAGTCAAATTATTGGTCAATGAATGCTTCCACTTATTACAATTGCCAGAATAGTAATTTTGAAATAATCTTACTTATAAAATGTTTTTTATTATTACTATCGTCTGATTGAATACGCTTTTTAAAACCGTTATCAAATTAGACAACTGAAATCATTAAGTTAAAATATGATATTTTACAAACAAATTTGAAATTATTTTAATCAAAACCAAGGAGCTACAATTTTGGAACACTACATCTTATAGACAAATTCTATATTAAATATTTATTAAAACTCACATACATTCTTTAAAGAAGTAAATACGCGACCAATTATTCGACTTGTATGATATAACAAATTTTGCATTCAGAACAATTTCAATGAGTAAAGTTAAATAAAAATAAATGTGAATGGCGTTTTGTTAATACGGGGGCTGACGACCCAAACAGTCCGAAACAAACTCAAAAACTTTTTTTTGGTTACAATCGTTTGCTAACGGGCAACCGAATAACGATGCTACGACTTAAGGGCAAAAAGAATAATGTGTGGGAAAACCCCAAAAGAAAATGCGAAAAACTCACCTGCATGCGTGGAGGTCCTGAATTGGGTCCAACCTGCGGCACTTGCGACATATGTGGCCGGTATTGACCCGGCTGCATGTTTGGATTCATGCGTGGAGCATGACCAGGTGGCACTCCTTGAGGTACGCCCGGATGCGGCGGCATTGGTCCGCCCATATTGGGTGGCGCAGGACCACGTGGCGGTCCATTCTGCTGCGGCGGCGGCACTGGACGTGTCTTTTGCAGGCTCTCGAATTGCGTGAGAGCCTGCTTGCTCGGATAGGTGACTACAACGGTCTGGCCGTGCATCTCCTTCTTGGGCAATTGATCGAGTACGGTGCGCAGGCTGGGTTCCGATCCCAACGATATAACGCTGAATCCCTTGGATTGGCCATTTGCGCGATTTTCAAAGAACTTGACCTCTTGCAGATCATTGACGCCAATTTCGCGCAAAGCATTCGAGATGTCCTGATCTGTGGTCCACCAGGTCAGATTGCCCACATATAGTTGATAGCGGCGGTTCATCGATGAAGTTTGGCTACCACTGCCCTGATGGTAAACTCCATTCGGTCCGACGCTCGAGGAGCCGTCAATGGAACCAGGTCCGGATACATTGTCACCCGTTGGGGTGACACCACCGCACCCACCACCCCCCGCACCGGATTGCTCGCTGGGGCCGCCGATGTCATCATACAAATCAACGCCATCGCCACCAAATTCGTCCTTTATGCAAAAGTCATCCTTTAAAATATCGATATATAAGTATATACATGTGTATATCGATATATATGTATATACATGTGTATATCGATACTTGTGCAAACATCAACAATGTTATTTAACCTACCTTCTTCATATATACATACACATGTACATACACACACACACACATATATATAAAGCGTGGTAGTATTGGTTACTTACCTTTACTTGCCCGGCAAAATCTTTGTCCAAATCTTCTGCATACAAGTCCAGCACCACGCCGTCGGCCATGGTTGCGTTAGCTGGACAACAATGAAAAAATTGATTTTAAACGCACGCGATCAATTTATTTAGCGGTGCTGTGCACACTTTTTTTCTCCTCTTTTCACACACACACACACACAATCACAAGCCGCTTTCGTACAGTCCAACAAGCAGCCACCGGCGTGCGGCGTACTTACAAATGCAAAGTAATGGCCGTAGTTGTCAAGTAACTATTTTTTATTTTGTCGTTAAGAATATGCGTTATTCACATATATTATATTTACATTATAAACAACACAGCTTTTCGACTAATGTTGCGAAAAATTTTCTGCAGCTACAGCTAAAATGGCGGAGATGTTCAGAGTGACCGTGCGATTAAATATACAATTATGCCAAGAACGCCTTACTTGACACTAATTACTGTGAAACACTTTGCAACACTACTTTGTAGTACATGCAATATTTTATAAAAACGGTTATTTAAACTTAAATAAGCTCCTTTTTTTTTCCATATCTCTATTTAAATATCAATAATTAGTTTATGGGTATGAGATTTTTCATTGACAAGTAATAATTTATTATAGTTCGGCATTCTTAGGTCTTGTAGGGAAAATATTATTTTTAATATTTGGTATTAATATACAAAATGAATACTTTAAGGACTGTAAGTCTTCTTGGGCCTGAGATCGCAATATGTTATTCCTGGGCCTATGCATGCTGCAAATCCCATTAGATGTGGTAATGTACTCTGTTCGTAAACACCACTGAACAAATGAGACCAAGGACCTACAAAATAGAAATTCAAATTAGGATATATATTTATATTTGACTGTAACTAACCATTAGCATATACAGCAACGTCGCCGCCGCCGTGAGTCTCCTCAGACATGGGCACGCCATGTGGATACGTTGCCTCCTTATCACCGATGTTCAGCGTGCGGAGATCAACGCGTTCAACTGTGTCATTAGTTGCTGCAAAGAACCTTTGATAACCCGGACCATTGGCGTAGGATAATGTTGCATAGGGTAAGTTGTCCACATCGCTTAACTCCGAGTTAAGACCGGTAATGCTGTTGTTGATATCTGGATACCCGTTAATGGTCATGGTATGTCCGTGATCGGCGCTAACCACAATAAGGGTTTCCCACGGATTGGTTAACTGGCGTGCTTTTCTAACGGCATTCGAGAATTGCACGGTTTCGTCTACAGCCTTCTTAGCTTTCGTCTCGTGATGGGCATGATCAATCCTACCGCCTTCGACAAATAAAAAGTAGCCAGCAGGATCTCCTGACAGCACTCCAATGGCAGCTTCAGTCATCTCTTCAAGCGATGGGGTATCTATGCTGTCATCCAAATTGTATGCCACATGCGAGGCATTGAACAAACCCAACAAATAGTCCGTATTACGGGGATCGCTACTCAGCAGATCCGTACGATTAAAAACTACACGTGCATTCCCCGATTTGCCCATTTGCCACTCGTTAATCAGATTGCGTCCATCCAAACGCTCGCCAACGTTGCCATACACATCCTTCATTGTGTTAGGAAGGAATTTTTTGGTACCGCCACCCAGCACCACCCTCAAGCCTTGACCCACCTCGTCCAATAGCTGTTGTGCGATGTCCGGACAGTTGGTGGGGCTCTGGCCGAGATCTTTAACATCGTAGTCGCTTTCAAAGTCCCGGTTCGAGGTATGTGCATAAATTCCAGCGGGACTCGCGTGGGTTACACGTGTTGTCGTCACCAGACCAGTAGATTTACGTCCACGCTGCGCCCACGCTGCAATGGAGGACAGACGATTTTGGGGTAACTTAGCGCCAGCACAGTCATTATATTCCACATCGGCGGAAACTCCAATCGTCCGATAATTGGCCTTTACGCCGGACAAGTAGGCAGAAGCAGTACACGCCGAGTCTGACACTTGTTTGTTGACGCAGTAGGTCTGCAGGGAATAAAGATTGATGCAATTACTATGATCTTAGATTATTGTAATGTTACCTTTGACAATCCGACGTAGTGAAACTTTTCAAACTCCAGACGATTGCGTTCACCTATAATCCCTCTTTGCTGCCCGTCGTAGATGCGTCCGGCTGTTACTGTAGGCACGGACATGCCATCGCCCAGGAAGAAGATTATGTTTTTGGCTAGATACTGATTGGGCAGCGTGGCGAGCTTATCGTAGATTGTGCGCTGGGCATCGTGAAACCAAAAGTCCTTGCTCTTGAGTTCATTTGTGGAGCGAATGTTCCAAGTGGGGTCTGTAAGAAAAAACACAAAGCAGCGAAAGTTCTAATTTCTTTTATATAAATGTTTTTTTGACACATCTTTTCTGATTATCACTCGACTAAGCAAATAAACGTATTTTGTCTTTTTTGCGCTGTTTTAATTGTATCGTCGATCATTCACACACTCTCACTGCTTAATACTTTTAATCACGCACCTGGCCCATAAATATACTGACAATAACACAAAGCAACTTGAATGGAGAGCGTTAACCAGAAAGCACGCATCGTCGCAGCGATCGACGAATTTTGATAAAGTTTAATGAACAACTTTCGATGTCGACCGACTGAGAGCAGAAGTAGCCCAAAACCGTGATGAAGTCCGCGGCGTCTGAGAACTGATTAAGCGCCGTTGAAGGGAAACGTGCTTATTTATATGAGGTTCAGAGGATTGAAAACGATATTATTGGAGAAGACGAACGGTAGATAAAAACTCGCTCTGATTTCAAATACCGGTCTCATTAGGTAATTTATATGCAACGCTTTCAAATAGATACACACACAACATCAACCACGGCTAACTAATCAAATATGTATAAGTTTAATTGAGATGTGTTTAATTGAGATAATTCAAACCGCTTTTGCTACTGCACCGGTTTCAGCTATAACGTCACTGCAAACTACTTTTAAAAGAAAGGTGGTGAATAAAATATTAAAATGAGCATTTCTAGTTTTTCTCTTAACTGAATTAATTTTGCATTATCTATTTTTGATAACGCAGCCATGCATTCTGAGAGAGGAAAACGCAGCCTAAGGAATCCATTTGGAAACAGGTTCAATATACAGAATTTAAACTGGTTAAAATTGTAAAAAATTTTAATGTATTTATTTTTTCTAAAATAACTTTTTATTATCATGTCATGTTATCATTAGTCATGTCTTTTTGTTTGGCTCTTATTAATTGCTTTTTATTAAATTGTTAGCATTCTGATTATGATCGATTGATTCAGTTGAAAGCGCTAATTTTAGGGATCAGGGAACTTGAACTTGAGACTTTAATTGCATATGCATGATTTTACTGATATTACAGATAAACGTCATTTGTATAACAAGGAAATCATAATTCGATTTTAATAATTTATTTATATGCAAGTTTATATATTTGGCAAGAAGAAGCAGCTAACGAGCGGCAAGTTCGTTTTTAAATATTAGTTGCTTCTCTTTTAAACTATACAACACTGACAAGCGATATATCGATACGATTCTCATCAGCACTGCATTTTATGCCCACGGTCACACTTATCTCTAGAACAACATTTTCTTATCGATTCGTATCGAAACATTTACCATCACTATAAGTTCACAAATTTCTTGCAAAATTTATTCGCTATTTTTTTTTTACGAAATTTATTGTGTGTGCAAATAAATGTATTTAATGGATATGCGCTAGATAAAGCTGTGATTGCAAAGGTCGCTTAATACGGGAGATAAGGACAAGCAAGGTAAGTGGTTGCGATGACACATGAAGCGAAAAGTAAAACAAAGGCGAATAAAAAAGAAAACAACACACACACACGCACACCTGCACACAGTCACTCACATACAGGTGTATTTGGCTAAAACGCATATCAATGATATAAGTGTACAGTTTATTTAAAGCAACAACATAGCAACAACATCGACTTCGTTCTTCACAGATTGAAAAATAATAGATCGGTGCAAGGTGTCTGCATACGAAAGCATGGATTTGCAGCATATGGAGAATGGCCTCAGCGGTGGTGGCGGTGGAAGCGCAGGGGGTGTGGTAGGGGGAGGGGGCCTCAGTGAGATTGACTTTCAGCGATTGGCACAAATAATCGCGACAAGCATACAAAAAGTCCAACAAAATGGTAAGTACTTTCTTTTGGGGCGTGTATTTAAAGTATGACTAATAAATGAGTTCTTCTTCTTTTTTGCTATAGTGTCTACTATGCAGCGTATGGTTAATCAGCTGAACACGCCACAGGATTCGCCCGAATTGAAAAAGAAACTGTAAGTATGGCCTTTGCCTTTGCAGACCAAAACATGGTCTGGGATAGGAGGAAGTATCTTGGCAGTGAGTTTTTAATATCTGCTGGGGTGAGCACTGCCTCGGCAATAGGTAGAGCTGCTCTTGTCCCCATAGGGACCCCTAGGGCACAAAAGATCCCTTGGGGTCGTAGTGACTCCACCCTTATCCTTACTTAAAATAAGAATAAAAATAATCAGTTTGCCTTTGCTATATCTAAAGGCAATCTACATATATATATTATACTTAACTAACTGAAAAATCATGTTCCCCAAACAAAGTCATCAGTTAATGACCTATACCAAGCAACTGGTGACCGATACGAACAATCAGCTGAAGGAGGTGGACAAGTGCAAGGAGCGACACTTGAAAATACAACGCGATCGTCTCGTCGATGAGTTCACTGCGGCACTGACCGCCTTTCAGGTATGTTAATCCTCTCATTCCAATAAGCATAGCAACGAAATTAGTCACCCATTCTCATTATCTATGTTTATTTTGCAGGCTATTCAGCGTAAAACGGCTGATATTGAGAGGAGCGCTTTGCATCAGGCACGCGCTCATAACTACAGCATTGCACATCCGCCCGGTTCGACGCGCAGCAGCACCAATAGCAGCAGCAATGACAATGGTTCCTTCTTTGAGGATAACTTTTTCAATCGCAAATCAAATCAGCAGCAACAGCAGCAAATACAAACGCAAATGCAGGAGGAAGTGGATCTGCAAGCACTCGAAGAACAGGAGCGTGCCATACGCGAACTGGAAAGCAACATAGTGGGTGTCAATGAAATCTACAAGAATCTGGGTGCTATGGTCTATGAGCAGGGTGCAACTGTCGACTCCATTGAGTCGCAGGTGGAGCAAACAAGCATTTTCGTCTCACAGGGTACGGATAATTTGCGCAAGGCTAGCTCTTACAGGGTAAGTAGTTGAATAAACAATACAAATTTGACATAATTATATTAATTCCATTTGTTGTAGAACAAAGTGCGAAAGAAGAAGCTGATACTGATTGCAATACTAAGCGCCGTGCTATTGGCCATCATATTGATACTGGTGTTTCAGTTCAAGAACTAAGCATTGGAACCGAGCAAACTAGCAAGCATCTACAAATTAAAAATTAAAACAAAAAAAAACTAGTAAATTGTGAAAAAGACAAGTGTTGCCGCATGCAGGCCCCCTAATCGTAATTAAGACGCATTTGTGGCTTTAATACTAAAATTTAACTTCCAAAAAATTGGCTAAAAACGGGAAAGTCGTAAAACTTATACGGCAAATATTGCCAACTCAGTTGCATGTATCGCAAAGTATTTACCACACAGTTGAGCGGCGCTTATACACATACACACACGCATCCATATGTTATTAATTCTTATTCTCTAACAAGTTATCTTATATTTTATATATGTATTATCTTTATATATAATGCACTTTATATTGTAATTATATTGATTGGGTGGCGCATTCTCAAAATTTGTTAGCTGCAAATCCTAATACTTTTCCAAACTCATTTGCTATCGCTTTGTAATTTATTTAAGTTTAAGAGGAAGGCATCAAAAGTATATATATATATATTAATGCGATGGTACATGATAATACACACTAAATATAAAATTAACGAAAAATCTATAAGATCAATGCAGGCCAAAATCATTTTACAAAGCATCTCGAGTACTTCAATTCGGGGCACTGCCTGAAATGAATGAATCAATGAATGGACTGGAGTTCAGCACCATTTCGTTTGCTTATCTGGTTATTCAAAATGTGCTGGCTCATGACCATGGTCGCGTCATCAACGTCTCGCGCAGCCTTAACGATCATTAAGATTTGTTGTGCACTGATGATACGCATGCTTCAGCGGCTTAGCCCCTGGCTGGAGCACCGCTCTGGCTTACTGCTCTGAGCCAACTGGGTGTTCATCAGACATTAATGCAACGGCAGACGGTATATCGATGTGTGGATGCCACTTGAGCCGCAGCCGTTGTTGAGGTGTGTCAAGTAAAGGGTTTCCTCGGGCCCGGACTCTGGCCTGCATACAAATTGAGTTTCAATTTTTTGCCAATTCACTGACATTGATAGTTCGTTTGGGCATCGTTTGTGTCGTGGTGGTGGCTTCTTATCCACTTGTTGGCCATCGAGTGGTTTTCTCGCATGCATTTAAGTGCAGCTCATTTCCTTCTCTATCGCCCTGGGGCCCAGCCAAAGATTTCTGCGCTGTCATGCAGCTATTTTTAATACTAAGTCGTTTCCCTGCTCTCACCTACAGTGTGGCATATAGCTTTGTCGTCAATCTAGCAGTAATTTGCGAATCTTATTGATATTAATACACTTTTGATATTATAACTTCAGGAATTTAAAATTGTCCAGAAACCAAACTCGTTAGCTTTAATAAATTGGACATCTCGAACCTGATATCTTCTGAGAAGTAAGTTTGTATAATCATGTTATGTGTAGTAAAAAATATAGAAAACCCTTTGAGATTTATAAATATATTTTTAGATTAATTTTAATTTCGTAAGCGCAGGGTATCCGAGATTCAACTTCTTGCAGGCAGTTTTTAATTTCTTATTTTTCTTGAGCCTGCTTGGCTGTCAGTGGCTGTCCAAATACGTCACCGAGGGTTTTTTTTGGAATTTAATTATTGATTGCTTGGTTGGGGGTTACAGTTTACGACACGGCCTAATCACATCGATTATCGGTGCATGTACATGGATGGCACTTGGCACTTGGCACTTGGCAGGTTGGACGCTTCCATTCATAACTCTGGTGCTAAGACAAAAATCCAGTCGCGGGGCCAGAGGTCACGTTGCGGCCGATTCAAGTGCGAAGGTGTTGGACATTAACAGAACTATGCACACCTCGCACAGCAGGTAGCAATCCAAAGGCACGCTGTGTGAGTTATCTGAGCGTCGGGGTTGTGTTTGCATAGGCCTGGCCCATGATAATATTGACACATTCGGTGGTCAGCACTGAATCTCATTTGCAAAGTCATTTTGTACAAATAAATCCAGCCTCTGCAGCCGTGTCTTTTTCCCAACACAACACAAACCGCATGTTTTGACTTTGGCTTTTGGCAGGAAAGGAGCAATTTCCAAATGCACATGGAAATTCCGTAGCTCTTTTAGTTTTTATTTTTGGTTTTTGCTAAGCACGGATTGACTTACCAACTTAGCAACTTGCTGGACAGGATTGGGGAACGGTAACGGTACGAATCCGCCGCAACCCAGTAACCAGTCGTATAATCCTTATACACATTTCACACGTTGCTTACAACGATTGATGGCCTGTAGCTGTAGCATCCAAGCAGCCAAGACGTAAACATCCGGCTGTGGCATTTCCCAAATCAATAAACTTATTATTACGGGTACTTATGTACATACTTACATTCCATCAAACCATCAAACCATATATGCCATATACTCTATTCCCTCTTGCATTTTTATTCGGAACCATTCTTAATTAAGCATTTACGTTTTTATGAATGAAATGAAAAGCCCTGTACCTCGCTACCCCTGCACCCCTGCACCCCTGCGCACCCCACCCCTAAGCCACATTCTTAGTTCCGCCCCCGCCTTTACTATTACAGTAATTTAAGTGGAATTACTTGTGGGCTGTAAATCTTTTGAATTTTTATTAAAAACAAAAACGCCAAATGGAAATTCGTTTGATTGTGCTACCTGTAAGTATGAGTGTGTGTGTGTGTGTGAGTGTGTGGTGGGCGGCAGGGGGTTGGGGCAGGGCTGCTGCTGCACACTTTCGACAGTTTTATTAATGAAATTCGCAGAAAAAGTGGCCCACTGACGAACCGAATGAAGTACTCTCACCTTGCCACGTCTCAGTTTTATGAACTACTACTGAGTATGATCACTTCGGCATGCCCCCACCTCCCCCTCACACTCCCTCTGCCCAACATTGGGGTGTACACTTCTAAACAAATTGGGTGTCAAAAAGTGCGCACATTTCAAAAGATTTAACCGTTTTGGGGGCCGCCTTGCCGCGGCGGCGAATCTTTGATCTCTGCCGCCGACGCAGACGCCGCCAAGCCGTTTATGTGCCTGCCACTGTGGAGCCTGCTGCTGCTCGGAGCTACTACTTGGCTACCAAACAGCGCACAGTGGGTGCTGCAGAAGCAGTGGAGATCTCGAAATTAGTGGCAAACTTCTAGCATTTGGAAGTAATAGAATTACATTTTTTTGGATTTTTTCAAAATTAATTTATCAATTATGCGATTCAATAATTAATTTAATTGACATACAAAAGTTATTGAGCATAATTACTATATACTTATCAGTTAGAAATACCCCTTTCAGCATTTTACTCTATTCCTTAGATTCTGCCTTAAAAGGATGCTAACTTTGGAGCAGAGTTTAATTGTATATATTGATGAATTATCAATTAGAATTGTAATCCTTACCACTGTAGCACATTGCTATCGTTTGCTCTACTCTCAATATAAACACGTAGTATATCTTTTATCTGATTTGGTTTTCATACCACGCGCCGGCTGCGAAAAAAGCGTCAACGGTGCAAAAATGGCAAATGCCCCGTCGAACTTGGGGCGCTGTTTTTTATAAATTAACACCAACGGGGCACCAGCATATATGCAGAGCTATATCCACATACAGAGGCAGAGTCCCCTAGGCACAAACTATAAATATGTATGTATGTATGTAGCGGGTACAAAGAGGTCCAGAGCAAGAGCAAGATCAATCCAAGCGCAGCGGCGGCAAATTCGCAACTGTAACTGAAGTAAATTGAGAGTGTATATTGAGTTGTCTGTTTGCCGCAGGCCGGGATTAGGGGATGGCATATGGTATATATGGCAAATATGGGCTGGATGCCACCGTGCTCGAGTTTAGTTGTCTATTGTGTGCCCTATTATTTTGGTAGGTGTCTCTAGCTGTATCTGTGGCCCATTTGATGCCGCTTTGTTGTGTAATTGTTTGTTTACGAGTTTGTAACAAAGCCAGACAAAAGGCCATGGCCAAAAGATTTCATAGTTCAACGGTTCACACACGTACCAAAAAGAAACCAAAAAAAAAAAGAGCACTGAAAAAATGAATCAAAATCCAAAGCTGCAATAACAAAATCATCTTCGGGCAATGTATCTTTTATATTGGGCCGAGGGGCATGTCAAATTATTTCTGGTAGCGCGTTTATCGTTTTTTGATTGTTTTTCTTATTTGTTTTCCCGCCGCGTTTGCCGCTTATCCATTGGCGCTCCTCACGACTAATTGTGCCTGACATTAATGTCACTCTGTATTAAATATAGCGCACATTTCTCGATCCCAGCAGACACTGGGTTCCACCCCCCCCCCCCCCCTTCGCCAGCTCCATTTCATATTTGGGAGTCGAGAGGCGTCAGATATGCTATGTACTATGTGCCCTCTGTGATCATCTGATCGGAGGGGTCTCCAACTAAGCAACGTGTTGACAGCGAGTGACAGACACATTCATTAGCCAGAATGATTCATATGCCTCCGGATGCAGTGGGCCTATGCTCGGTTGAGGATGATGAGTCCGATGAGCCTTACCACTGATCTGATAAATGCTGGGCTCATTTGAAGAGCATTAGGGCAAATGATTTAGCGGTGTGCTTTTTGCTGTTGATCAATCAAATGATGTACAGTTTATTATGATTACAGTTCTTGATTTATGTGTTCTGATTATCTATCTATTTATCTTTCTCCAAAGTACTCCAATGGAAAATCATTATAAAAGTAATACTTTCCGAGTATATTTGAAATGTTTTCAGTTAAGAGTAAAGGCTGGAACGGCCAGCATAATGCCAAAAAATCGGTTAATTTTTGAAACAGTTATTTACATAGTAAATGGCAATTAAAAATCCCCGATCAAATTGCACTTATTGCATAAGAGGGAAACCAATTATGGATTACGAGCGACCTCAAGTCCATATGCGCGAATAATATTATGATTGTAAATATTGGCCAAGTGGCCAGGGGATGTATATTCTTGTATGTATACAATGGATGTGTGTGTGGTACATCATTTCATATGCAAGCTGGGGGCACAGCTCGGACACACAGAGGGCGCGGCCAAGTAGCCTCCGGTTGCTTATGAAGAGGGCGCGACAATGCGAAAAATTGTTCAATCGATTGGCGGAGGAGCAAAAAGCCAGGAGTCGTTTATGGGTATATCTCCTCCGACTGCCTGCCTGCCCTGGTTCGCTGCGTTGAAGCTAAATCAAAGAGTGCTGACAGGAAATCAAAGGTTCGCTTCGCAACGGTTCGGTTCGGTTCCGTTCCGTTCCGTTCCTTTTCGTTCGGAGCATGTATTTATGTACATATTCAGCTGGTGGAGCTGGCATATGTTTTTTTGTGCCTGATTGTTTTTGATCCATAACAAGCCTGGGGTCACATTTATAATAGACTATCTGTGTGTGTGTGTGTGTGTGTATTTGTAACTGTTGCACAGGTGCAAAAGTTCACATAGACTGATGAGACGGGTGACTGGTGCCTGGTGCCTGGTGCAGCTATCAACTTGTACTTGGACGTGGATGTGGATGTGGACGTGGACCCTTTTCAATTCTGTTGAAATTCAATAGAATTTCGGGGCAAGCGGCAAGCGGCATTCCCCGGCTTCCTCCGTTTGTAGGAATGAGCAACATCTGCATACAGTAAATTATACAATGAATGCGTAACCATAAAACCTGTCCCAGACTGTAAGCCAATCCAAATTCAAGTGTCATGCTATTTTTGGGCTGCACCAGCGACCAACAAAATTTGTCGCCTGTTTGCCTCAAGTGGCCGTAGACCATGCCAGACTGCCGGGCGACGGCAGTTCCCGACATCATTCAGCCATGCCATGCCGTAGTATTTGCTCATGTTACACAAGCATGAGCTGCATCAATATCTAGCACGATCTCTGCCCCCGTCTCCTTACATTGTTTGCCTCCGTACCCCAGCTCGGCTTGGCTCGATCTTGGGACTGCTCCTCGCACTTAATTGTTGGTCATGCCACTGACGCTGCATTTATTTATGGTTGTCTTAATGAGTCTCATATTTATTACACTGACATTGGACTGACGACGGGCACGGGCTGGCTATAGCGATAGGCATTGGACTTCGTCTTCGTCTTGGGCTTGGGCTTGGGTCTGGGCAGCCTCATCCATATTTAAGTACAACATCCACATCCACACTTTGAAGTTGGGTCCGAGCGGCGCAGGGGAAATACGTGTCACATTTCATTAACGGGGTCCGTTTGCTACCCATTCAAATATTTTGGGCAGTTAAGTATATTATACATGCAAGTGTATGTGTGCGTGTGTGTGTGTGTAATTTGAATATGCACTTGAAATTGCATGGAAATTATTTGTCGCGCCTTTCTTACACTTATTCCGGTCGCTCCACTGCAAATGCGGAAATACTTAAAGCGGTGACCAAAACCCAATCTTAAGTTCAATGAGTATTTGTTTTGGGTTACTTTCGTGACGGTTTGGCCTAGGCAAATAGGCGTGTCAGCCGTGAAATCTTCTGCCCTGGACACTTTACACGACAAACTCGACAAAATCGAAAATTTTCCGCATTTGGAATAAACCATAACTTAAATGTTCTTTGGATTGAAAATCGGTTCAGTTTTGACAAAGTAATGGGAGTTTGAAGTCTAGAAAAAACAACAGAAATTATTTGAAAAACTAATACTGCTTCAAATACGAAAACCTGCTCATAAAGGCTTAAGCGAATATTTTCGGCAGTTTTCTTCTATAATCCCTCAAATCCCTCCCCTATAATCAGCTCTTGCTTTTGTCATATGCTAACAAGCAAACCCCCCCGTCAATTCTTAGCTGTACAGACGCCCACAATCAATTAACTCTATCGCCCGGCCCGGCCCGGCCCAGCCCCAACCCAGCACAGCTGCTTAAAACCATTATTTCGACGAGTATCTTTGGGCCACACACACCTTTAAGCTGCGGCTTGAATTGAGCCACAGTAGCCGCTGGGCCAAAATTGATAACATTGTAACATTGTCCGCAACAACAAAACGTTGAATTTTCTGCATATAAATGAATTAATTTGCAGACGATGTTCTCTTTACACACACACACACACACACACACACACACAGAGAGAGATATCGAGAGCAGTCAGCTGGAGGCTGTGTATAGGGCTAATTTCCATAAGCCCCGAATGGAAGAAGTCGCAACGCCATTGTTATGCTAAGCGAGGGGGTGAGTGGTTACAGTTAGGGTGGGGGGTTATTGAGTTAAGCGTACACAGAAAAAGGGGTTGCTGAAGGACCACCAGGCTGGGAGTGAAGTGGAATGAGAGTTCGACAATTTGCTCCCAATCATTTCTGTTAGCCAGCAACTGGCCAGGGGCTAAGCTCACCACCAAGACAAATTGTTGCACAATTGTTGGCCAGACAACCGATGAAAAAAGAGCAACCCATGTAAGCACCTTAAATAACTGAACAGCCTGCGATATGTGCTGTAAATGTTAGCTGTAACTGTGTTCATTTTTCTTTCTCACATGGGCCTAATCGTGTGGATGAGGGTGCAATCCCGGCAATCCAGGCAATCCCGGCAATCCAGCGGGGAATTCAGTGAGCTGTGAGCGGTGAGCGGTGAGCTGCTTAGGACCATTGTGCCGCTGCTGGCAATTGCCTGTGAAATTGCATTGAAATGCGAATTGCATTAGGCCAGCAGCAAAAACAGCACTGGATGCTACTGTTGCAGCAGCATTTGGCAATGGGAACACAAACGCCCCTGCGGTCCTGTCAATCACAAGACGTAAGGTGTGCGCTGTCAGATTTTCTTGGATGGCGGGCGCTATAAATTTTATACGCTTCTCGAAACTTTATTTTATGGCTGCGGCAAACAATGGCTAGGAACGCCGTTAATTTACGAGATATACTCCCCATGGTTTTTGCTGTTGCCTCGTTACTCGTTATTGTATACAAAATAGAAGACCAAAAATCCAAAATCCAAAACCAAATCCAAATCCAATACCAAAGGCCCAGGCAATCGCGTGCTCCATTCGTGTGAATTTGAAATAAAACATACTGCACACACACACACATATACACACATGTATATACACATATTGCGGGGTTGGGGGATTGGGGGGAGTTGGCAAAGTGCTGGCGATATATTTTCCGAAATCATGTAAATCCCCTATGCAGATGCCACAGCGACATGCCACAAATGGACTGACGGCCACACTGCATCCAAGCATTGTGACAGCAATCCCCCTCCAAGGAGCAACCAAGTCGCAGGCAGCCTTCCCTCCGAGAGACATGTGTCAAATCGTTGTGGTGCCATGTTTGTGGAGCATTTAAAAAATATTTTCTTGTAATTTGGTAAACTAATTGTTGCCGTTTGTTTTGACAATAAGGCATTTGTAGCTTTTCAGCGCTGCTAAACTGACGATTTGATTGACTTGAGCTGACAGCCAACCCCGCTCCGCTCCGCTCCGCCCCGACCACTTTTCCATGTTTGTTGTTGTTGTTGTGATTGCTGTTGGGGGCTTTCCGGTAGTCATTGGCATGCTGCATTGCATTATGTCTTGCATTATGTTCGACATCGACATGTAATTGATATATTGACTACAAAACCTCCCCCTCCCCCTCCCCCATATCATTCCCTTTCCCGCCTGTCTAAACAGATGTTGTGTTGTTGTTTTGTTTACTTTGTATTGCTTTAAAACTAATGCTGATCCCTGCAGTTTTCCATTTGGAGTGCAATTAGCAGCGCATCAAGTGTTTAAACTGATTACTCGAAGGATTTTATAAAATTCTATAAAAATATTAAATATTATATATGTCTGCTGATCTTGAATTTTGATCTTTAACCATTACAGGGCCCACTTGAGTTTAATATGGCATTATATTTGTATATGTGTAGACGATTCTTACAATACGATCTTACCATTTCAATGCACTATTCAGGCATTTAGCCCCGCTGTAATCACTCAAAAATTCTATAGAAAATGCATAAAAACTCAAGCATGGTTTGTATACACAAATTTGTTTGCTGGTAATTAACAAATTTAGGGGAACAAAATCATTAATTCCAACAATATAAAATCAGAGTTTATTTCCAACAATAATACAAACAACCATGCCCTAACCATGCCCATGCCTCAGTACGCCCAAAAAAAGAAAAAACTCCATCGTCGTAGCCGCATCGTTGTCGTCTCCGGATTTCTACATACATACATAGTATATCAAAAGCCTAATAAGTGCTGAGTACATTTGCCTGCGACCGCCTTCTGTTGTATCTGTATCTGTATCGGAATTTGTATCTGTATTGAAACGGGGGCTGATTGCATGTTTTTTTTTCTGGGAAAAAACTGTCGACGCAACGTCTACGGTGTGCAGCAGGTCCATAAAACTCAGGCGAGCGCATAACTGCAATGATCATTAAAAAGGTGCAGAACGATTTGCAGTTTATGGCCACATCGTTTAGATTTATTGTGATATATATATATATATATGTATATATTATGGTGTTAAATGGTGATCAGAGCAATTGACGTTTTGTGGCGTCATCTGAACAGCTGCAAAATTTTGTGAAAATTTAGCATTGATTGATAATGTTAAAAGTGAACAGGAACATTTTAAAAATTGGTTATATTAAACTAAAATACAGTTTGTTACAGGATTCTTTTTTTAACTCAAAAATTTTAAAAATAAAACCCGAAGGAACCAATTGATAATTAATAAATACAAAATGATATTATTTTAATTTCTTTCATTTAAATTATATTTTTCTAAATGATCTTACTATTCGTTAGTTTTTTTTTCCTTTTGAAATCAAACCCTCTAATTACAATATTTTCTTTACAACACTTGGAACTCTTTGCTGATTTCGCTTCCATTCTTGAAAGGCTTGGAAAGTGCCCTTGACACTTGCCTCTACCTGCATATGCCTATGCTTTTTACCTACATAGGTTCAATTACAACCAGAGCTCTTCCTGTTTGTTTAACTGATTTCTGTGTTCCACTTCCACTTACAAGGGGTCACAACGTTTCCTCCCATGAAAAGTTGGTACCACTTCTACGCCACAATTTGTCAACGATCATGGTAAGTAAACTTAATCATCATCATCATCATTGTCGCTTGCATTTCGAAGCATTTTCTCAGAGCTGTACAAAATGGCTGACAGTTGTAACTACCAACGAACTACCCTGAGAGCGGAGTCAGTTGACGCTGCTGTAAGTTTGGCCGCATAGATAAATATTGGGTTTTTCAATTAGCACCCCCAAAAAGTTTCACCATCTCTTTTTCTCTCTACTCTCTCGCTCTTTCTCTCTCGCTCCTCTCCCTTGCTCTCGTTGCGCAAAACTTACCCTCGCCTGCCTTTTTGTCCAAACCTTGAGACCCTCGCTGCGTAGCGCTTCGTTTTTTCCCCCCGTGGCTGCACCGCGTCTGTTTGTCTAAAGGATCAGGGCTCTGTTTGCGTATGGGCGCGTTAATTGCCCATAGTGGCAAACGTTTAAAGCCGCCACAAATCCCCGCCCCAATGAAATGTCAAGAGCAACCTCAACGGCTGCTGCTCTTTGGCTTTTTACCTATGCCCAAATTGCCGCCGTTTGTGTGCTAAAAAGATAAAGTGACGGCGGTGGCGGCGGCGCCGGCAAAACATGGATCTGGGCATCATCTGGGTCTCGACTCATGTTGCGTTGTTGTTCATGTTGTAAAGTTAATTATAAATTAAATATTGATTCTGTGGCGTGTGCTCGGGCTATGTTCTCAGCGACAGACTCCGCCAGTTGTTGGCTCTCATCAAATCTTCCACGCCTGTTGGCCAAGTTATGTACATACATACATACTTACAAAAATATACATACATATATATATGTACATATGTTGTGTTTCAGTTTATAACTGTTGTTGCATTGCATTCGCATGGGCTTTCCCAGCGGTATGAAATTGATTGGTCACGTATGATTTATTAATATTTGCTTTTCATTACGCATACGCAGCGTTGCTGGTCTCAGCAGCAGCAGCGGTAGCAGCAGCAACTGCAGCAGCTGTTTTAATTGGTTTACAATTTCCATGGACGCGGTTTGCAATTTATCGGCTGCAATTTGCCTGCAGTGGTCTGAGGTTTAATGGGCCCAAGCTGTGATCTATTCGGATTGCTTTCGTATCGAATCAAATTACAATGATGACTTTATATGAATCTTAAGTGTATCAATCTGGTCTGGTCTGGCTGTATTGAAGAGTATAATTGTTTTGATTATTTTTACTATTATTACAAAAGTTACGTTTATAATATTATTATAACTTTTAACATTTTCAGTTTCAGCAAACTCACCTTAGAGTCGAATAGCGACGGCAAAACAGCTCCACAGGCACCCATACATTGATGTAATGTATCTGTGTGATGACAGGTAAGCCAGCCAGCCAGTCAGCCAGTCAGCCAGCCAGACGGGCAGAGAGCTGGACAAACGGTAGGTCGGCAGCACCAGCAAGTAATTTATGTGCTGGCGGCCATAAACGAGCGGGAGCGAACTAGGCAATGGCAATGGCAGCGTTTGTCAGTGCCGGCGATCGACTGGTCAAAACAAAGACAACAACAATAATAACAGCAGCAACAACAACAAGAGCTATAGTAACCACTGCCTATGTGGCTGTGGCTGTGGCTGTGGCTGTGACTGTGGCCTCTGCTGCGACACAGACTGCGCGGCCCGCAACGAGTTGATGCTTTCCTGATGCCAATTGTTGTAGCTGCTGTCGCCGTTGCCGTCGCTGCTGACGTTGACGTTGGCAGCGCTGTCGAGGTGGTTATTTTCATAAATGCTCTAAGCAGCAAACAGCAGCAGCAGCAGTGCGTTTGTATCTGTGAGATACAATTGTACATCTGTGGTCGCAGTCAACGTCGACAGCGCTGCTGCGCTCTTTTTTGGCCGCAAGTGGGCGGAGCCAACAATACAATTTTTGGCGAACTTTGGCGCTCATTTAGATGCTAAAACTTGTTTCGTTGTTGCTGCTGTTGCTGTTGTTGTTGCTGTTGCTGCTGTTGTAGCGGCACGCCCCAGTTAGATACATAAATATTTATGCACGATAGATACTTTTGCTAAGGTTTAGCCAAGGTGTGAACTGCGCCTGAGTGAGAGAGCGTCTGCGAGAGCGAGAGGGCGTGCGCGCATTAGCTGCGTGTGCGAGCGAGAGAGCAAGCTGTAATGCCGCTAAAGGTGCAAAAGTTCTTCTATCATTTTTTCCATTTTCCATTTTCCATTTTTGTGGCTTGTTGCAGATTATGAACAAGTTTGCCAAACGACCCACAAAAATGCAAATCGAAAATGGCTGCTGAAGTTTGCCCCCACCTTGGTTCTTGGATATGTAATTCGTGATTTTGTTGTTGATTAATTTTTATTTCTTGCCAGGCGCTCACATATTTATTTTGCTTGTGAGTTTTTGGATTTTTTACATGCCGCCGTCAAAAACCTGGTCAGGTCTGCCGTCTGCTAGCTCCTAGCTCAGCTCCCATCTCCGATTGCCATTTCGTCGATTTTGTGTTTATTATCGTTTTGCATAATTTCGCTAATTTTGCTGTTTATTTGCACGCAACGCACAATCGATCTGTATAGCCCCCCTCCACCTCCACCTCCCGCTCCCGCTCCCGCTCTCCGGCCCACTTGCTCTCACCCCTTTGTGGACGCAATCATTTATTGGCTTTGTGTTTGTGTCAATAATCGTTTGTTTTCATCTATCTATATATATTTTTTTGATTTTGACGATTGTGCTAATTTATTTTATTGTATTTGTATGTGTGTGCGTTTGCTGTTGTTGTTGTATTTTTGTTGTTATTTTAGTGGCTGCTGCTTTCGGTTGTTGTTGTAATTGCTTTGATTTCTGCTGCTTTGCTAAAATTTATTTGAAATTTTAATTGTGAAAATATTATGCTTTGGATTATGCGATTTATTTGTTATTAAACGGAAGTCATGAAAATTCAAATTCAAATTGTAATTGTAATTTACCATTGTTATTTTGCATTTTCATTTTGTGCTACTATTGTTGTTATTTATTTGAAATGTATCCGCCGGATCAATTTGTAGCACATATGTATCTATAGTCGCTGGCGAGTGAAATACTCATAGTATGCTTTTTATATATTTTAAATGAAGCTTGAAACATTTCATTTTTGATTGCCATTTATTGTTTGTTATTTCTATTGTTATTGCCATTGTTGTTGTTGTTACGGTTGCTGCTGTTATTTTGTGGAAGATTTGTTCTAACATTTTATGGTGCATAGATTTGTAATATTTCAATTAAATTGTCAGTGCATAATTGAAATCACTGTGTGCGTGTGCGTGTATCTATGTGTGGGTTAATTTATGTTTAAGATTGATTTGCTCGCTATATTGGAGCATGATTTGTGCGAGATTTTTATACTGTGTGAAAATGATGAGCCATCAAATTGAGTATTTGACTACCTTTTAGAATAATATACACGAGAGATGGATAAAATTGTATAATAAATAGAATGTAGGGAAGGATACCTGAAATTCGTATTCAAATTAAACTTCATGTAAATTGTAATACTGAAACTCCCAAACTGCAGGAGATCAACAAAAACTTCATTATCCACCACATAATCAATAATCAATTTCTTACTCGTATCATACTCCATTTTTCAAATTGAATTGCTCGTCTGCTGTTCGCTTAGAGTAAACAGCATAAATCGATTATTGATTAGAGTAGGGTGACTCATGTGTGTGGCATGTGAGCCTTTAAAGTTGCAAACTGTTGTTGAAATTGAGTTTCCAGGGCGTAAAACTAATTAAATGGAAGCACTTTGCTGGCAACTGGCAGCCGCTGGCAGAAGGAAACGTCAGATAGTCGCCATTATGAATGTGGCAAACATTGCAGAGAGGGGGAGAGCGTGAGGGAGGGAGAGAGAGAGCAGCAGGAGTGATGGCAACAAAAACTCAAATTCGGGCATAAGTGACAATTCAATAAGCCATGACGTGGCCCAATGTTTATTTAGCATATTGCGACGGCGAATGAGCGACGCTTGGCTGGCTGGGAAGTGCTGGGATCGGGGGACGGCAGGAGGAGGCCGGGGCTGCGGAAGTGTGAGCCAGAGACAGGGCTGCGGTTAAACGGTGGTATGTTTGGGCAGACAATTTAACAGACTCTCTCGTCCACGTCGCGCGCCACTTTCGAAACGCTTTAACGCCGAGATGCCGAGATGCGGAGATGCGGAGGCTGCTGCCACATAGTCAAAGTCGTCGTTGTCGTTGTCGTTGGTGTTGAAATGTTTATTTAGGACAAATTGTCAGTGTGCGTCTGTGTCTGTGTCTGTGTCTGTATGTGTGTAGGCAGCCACAGCAGTCTCTCCCAAGCAGCAGGAAATTGCTCATTGTACTTAGCCCGGGCTGAAATATGGCCGCTCAGCTACCTTGTTAAAATAAAAGTCGCAGCCAACAAGAAAAAAAGATGTATTTACCAATTAATATGCTCCATTTTGGTTTCAGTGTACAGAGCATTATCGATGTCCTTGCACACACAGACACACGCGCGCCTTGTAATAATTTCATGGGCGTTGTTTGTTAAATTGACTGCGAAATCTCTGATGACATGTGTGCGTCGCTTCCTCCCGCACCCACGCATTCATCTATAGCTTCTCAAGGCCTTGGCTGCATCTTTTTAATTTTTTGTTATCCGCTTTTTGTGCGTCTTTTGTTTGCTTAGCCGCGCGCCATTGACGACACATTTTCCCAGCTGCAACGGCGTTTGCAACGCTCAAATTATTTTTGTGGCATAGCTACAGATTGAGTTGTAGTGTATCTTTTCTTGATCGTTATCATTGTTGTTGCTCTGGCTTATCAACCTCAATTTGTGGCATAATTAATTAGTCGCGCCAGGTATCTGACAGATACGTGTTTTTTAGCTAATTGTGTATCGATATTTTGTGTGTCATGCATCTCACGGATACATGTGATGATTAATTGCATATACTTATATATTATTCTGTCAAGGCTAATTGACAAAATTAAATTATTTAAATTAATTGCAAATTGCTTTAAATATGCTAAGCAACTTGACTCACGAATTCACATCCAACAGATGCTTTTGCTCTCATGGCAACTGCCTTTATCATTCTGGCAAAAGTCTCAAATGCTGCAGCCACTGGCAGATACCTGCCCACTCTGGTGCACCCTCAACTAGTCTGGCCCCCTTTGGCACCTACATACGTATGTGTGTGTGTGTATATGTATATGTGGGAAATGCTGCTGTTCGCAGTTGGTTAAAGAGGCAGCAGCGTCTTGTTGTCATCGTTCTCGTCGTCGTTCGCTGCAGTTGTTTTCACAATGTAAATATTTAAATATTTTCTAGACAAACATTTGATTGTTGTCTCTGAAAATATGTTGATAAAATATTTGCTCAGTAAACTGGTTAAAAATGACAACAATTCTCGACTCTCAGTCTCGCTGCTCTACACATACATACATACATACATATGTAAGTATGTATCTGAACTGGTCTGGTGTCTTGTGTCTCGTGTCTCGTTGCTTAGCCTGACTTTGGCATTTGTTTTATTAATTTTTCTCAACACTTTTCACTTTTCACTTTTCAGTTTTCAGTTTTCACGCAAGGCGTGGAAAAACAACGCACAGCCTAGCCGGGTCAGGCAAACTTTTTGAGTTATATCCATTTGCATCTGGTGGTTGCCTCTTGCATAAATATGCAGTAGACATGTGTGTTTGTTGTTGTTACAATTATTGCCGCCGCTGATGTTGTAGTTATTATTGTTGCTGCTTTTGTTGTTGCTGTTATTATTGCTGCGGCTCGTGCAGACAGCGCGGCACCAAGTGTTTCACATCCCATGCAGCTAAGAGCGCAAAAAAAAAAAAAAAAAAACATAAATGTGAATGGAAATAGGAATAGAATTGAAGCTGTGTCGGGTGCACATTCCAGGCATGGGCAAAAAAAATAATAGATAGTCAGTCACTTCACTTCCTACTTCAAACTGAATTACTTTGCCTGCTCTATTTGGTTTATGGGTTTGTTGGTCAAACACCCAATGTCGGTCAGCCTCGTCTCTGGCACGCTCATCAAGAGGTCAAAGTGGCACAGCAGGTGATCCTCCATTGCACTCGGATTCCAGTGCTCAGACATCATCCATGAATCAAGTACCATATCCGAGCAGCGGTCCAACAACAAATTCACGCAACACATTCCAATTGCCTTTGGCTGACATTAATTATAGCGCAAACGATCGATTAGAAGCATTTTAAAATTCATTAATGAATTGTTTCTCAAACAGGCAACACAACAACAACAACAACAACAACAGCAACAACAACATGAACACCAAAAACTACATATGTACATAAATAAGCAGCTATGTGCGCGCCCCAATGTCTATATGGGGAAGCAGGTTGGCATGAAACAGTGGCTAGCAACAGTTAATGCACAGATCAATTAGAAATAGAAATGTAGTAAATGCCTTAAGTTCTTTGTGAACTATTTATGGAAGGCAATCCTAATGTAAGATTAACTTCTATAACATTTAATAATTATCAAGTTTTTAAATGAGAATATTATTTATATTTTTAAAGCAATTGTTAATAGGATTGTCGAGCACTAAAAATACAGTTTCTTTAAACCTTCACCTTATACATCCATCCATAACTTTTCATCAGAGTGTTGTCATTCTTTTAGCACCCACTGTATGCCTGTTAGCTGCTCACACTCTCGCCCCATAACAAATTGAAGAAAAAACTGACTGAAAAGTGACGAGCTGACGATTTGTTTGGTATTTTGATATCGACAACAAATTTTCAGCCATCAGCCATCGGCAACACCCACGCCCCAGGCTGGCGTCTATGCCACCCGACCTGCCACCCCGCTCCCATGCTCCCATGCTCCATTCCCAAAAACTTATTATGCACAAATAAATAACACGAAGGAAGAAAAAAAAAATGCTCAACACCGATAAAAATGTAGAAATGCTGTTGCTTTAGGTTTTTCAGTTGATTTATACGACGAACGGAAATCGTAGACTTTTCGACGCTCAGCATGAGTGCAGCAGACATTGAGGAGGCCAACGCCAGAGGTACAGATACAGATACATTTACAGCTACAGATACAGATACATTTACAGCTAGAGATACAGATACAGCTACAGCGGCTGCACGGTTATGGCATGTTTTATATCTGCCAGATACTTTCGACTACAAATTGGGCAAAGCGCTTGAAATGTGTTTGCAAACAAATTAATATCCATCGATCTGAAAACTGCCAGACAGCGTTGCCAGATAGCTATGATCTATGATCTATGATCAGATCGTTCAGATAGTTTAGAAGCGAAATCGTAGATTTTGCCTGCTGGCTTTATAATTTTATAATTTGGGTTACATAAACAAAGCAATAAATATTTACCGGCCGATCTGGCTGATCTGCTAAACTGTTGCAACTGCCCCAATCCCAATCCCAATGCCAATTAGGTGGTTTCTCTTCTCTTTTTTTTTCGAGGGCTGATCGATGCGTTTGTTGCTGCATCAGACATTCTAACGCCAAAATGATTGTGTGAGTGCTTGTGCCTGTTAGCACTGGAAGCTGTCGTAACCATAAATTAGCACCTCCTTCGGGCCATAGCTGCCATATGGCTTATATATCTATATGCAAACTGCAGAATGCAGCCGAAAGATTTATCTGCCAATCCATTTCCAAATGAGTCGCTCAGGCGAAGTTTATTGTGCTGCCTTCGCTATTGCTGTTGTTGTTGTTGTTGTTGTTTTTTTTGCATTTCCAATTATTATATTTACAATGAAAACTATTTTTGCTGTTGCTGAGGGGGTCGCTTCCGTAAACAAGGCCTTGAGAAGCTACAGCTAGATTGATGACTGCATGGTGAGTGCTGGGAGCAGCGGATGGTGGACTAGAGGCTGGCCACATGCAGCACGGCAACACTGTTCTCTGGCTGCTTGAGGTTTACGGCTGACCACCAACTGGGCATGTTTTTTCTATGACTCGAAAATTGTGTGAAAATCGCGTTTAGATTATATAAAGTGTTGTCTTCATAATTCGAATTCATCTGTAGAGTTTATCCAAATTTATTTAAATATTTCGAGCTAGAGAGAATCAGCTGTACTCCTTTCCGCAAGCCCAAGCAGCGACCTGGACTTGGAAGTGTGACCTCCGACATGTGTTAGGGATTAGCCTAGTGGCACAAAGGGCAACTGCAGTCGGCAAAGAGTGCGCAGCAGGAGCTGGCGCTATATGGCAGCCTAGCCCAGTTTGGGTGTCTGTTTTATAGCTAAGTGCAAGATGCGTTACCACCTCCGTGGGCGATAAATCTGCAGTGCGCCTGTGGCGCAATGAACTCATAGCCTACCGCCCTCCATCCTGCTTCCTCGCCCAGCGACGCGCGGTTTCGGTTTGTTTAGTTTGCAGGCGACGATAAACACCTTGGCGCCAGTGTTGTTGGTCGGGGAAATTGAAGTCGGGGGCACATTTGTATACCCTGAACTCATTAAAAATGGGAAAAAGGGTATCATGTAGTTGTGCAGAAGTATGAAACAGGCATAAGGAAGCATCTCCGACCCCATAAATTATATGTATTCATGATCACTATCACTAAATGAGTTGATCTATCCCTGTCCGTCTGTCTGTCTGTCTGTCCGTCTGTATGAACGCGCGTTTCTCAAATTTCTATACTTTGATAAATCCAAAATTTCATAAACTTGAAATGTAGAATCAAACTAGATGCCAAATAATGATCAAAATGGCCTCGGGATCGACAATCGGTTCAGATTTGACAAAGTTGTGGCAGTTTGAAGTCTGGGAAGGTCATTTATAAGGAACTTTTCGTTGTTTGGGCACTTTACAAGTCAATTTTTTTGTCACTTTTAGCGTGATTTTTGACAGAAAAATAAAATACCACAAAAACACTTTTCGTATAGTTTTTTATACTAGTTGAGACACCCACAATCAATTAAACGTAAAAATTCAAGATTCTATTTTTTGAAAAATCAAAATTCGTAAGGGTCCCCCCTTATGCTTTTTTCGCCAAAAAAATCCAAAATTTCATTTTTTCAAAAATTCATAAACTTGAAATGTAGAATCAAACTAGATGCCAAATAATGATCAAAATGGCCTCGGGATCGACAATCGGTTCAGATTTGACAAAGTTGTGGCAGTTTGAAGTCTGGGAAGGTCATTTATAAGGAACTTTTTGTTGTTTGGGCACTTTACAAGTCAATTTTTTTGTCACATTTAGCGTGATTTTTGACAGAAAAATGAAATACCACAAAAACACTTTTCGTATAGTTTTTTTGACTAGTTGAGACACCCACAATCAATTAAACGTAAAAATTCAAGATTCTATTTTTTGAAAAATCAAAATTGGTAAGGGTCCCCCCTTATGCTTTTTTTCGCCAAAAAATCCAAAATTTAATTTTTTCAAAAATTCATAAACTTGAAATGTAGAATCAAACTAGATGCCAAATAATGATCAAAATGGCCTCGGGATCGACAATCGGTTCAGATTTGACAAAGTTGTGGCAGTTTGAAGTCTGGGAAGGTCATTTATAAGGAACTTTTCGTTGTTTGGGCACTTTACAAGTCAATTTTTTTGTCACTTTTAGCGTGATTTTTGACAGAAAAATGAAATACCACAAAAACACTTTTCGTATAGTTTTTTATACTAGTTGAGACACCCACAATCAATTAAACGTAAAAATTCAAGATTCTATTTTTTGAAAAATCAAAATTGGTAAGGGTCCCCCCTTATGCTTTTTTCGCCAAAAAAATCAAAAATTTCATTTTTTCAAAAATTCATAAACTTGAAATGTAGAATCAAACTAGATGCCAAATAATGATCAAAATGGCCTTGGGATCGACAATCGGTTCAGATTTGACAAAGTTGTGGCAGTTTGAAGTCTGGGAAGGTCATTTATAAGGAACTTTTCGTTGTTTGGGCACTTTACAAGTCAATTTTTTTGTCACTTTTAGCGTGATTTTTGACAGAAAAATGAAATACCACAAAAACACTTTTCGTATAGTTTTTTATACTAGTTGAGACACCCACAATCAATTAAACGTCAAAATTCAAGATTCTATTTTTTGAAAAATCAAAATTTGTAAGGGTCCCCCCTTATGCTTTTTTCGCCAAAAAAATCCAAAATTTAAATTTTTTAAAAATTCATAAACTTGAAATGTAGAATCAAACTAGATGCCAAATAATGATCAAAATGGCCTCGGGATCGACAATCGGTTCAGATTTGACAAAGTTGTGGCAGTTTGAAGTCTGGGAAGGTCATTTATAAGGAACTTTTCGTTGTTTGGGCACTTTACAAGTCAATTTTTTTGTCACTTTTAGCGTGATTTTTGACAGAAAAATGAAATACCACAAAAACACTTTTCGTATAGTTTTTTATACTAGTTGAGACACCCACAATCAATTAAACGTAAAAATTCAAGATTCTATTTTTTGAAAAATCAAAATTGGTAAGGGTCCCCCCTTATGCTTTTTTCGCCAAAAAAATCCAAAATTTCTTTTTTTTTAAAATTCATAAACTTGAAATGTAGAATCAAACTAGATGCCAAATAATGATCAAAATGGCCTCGGGATCGACAATCGGTTCAGATTTGACAAAGTTGTGGCAGTTTGAAGTCTGGGAAGGTCATTTATAAGGAACTTTTCGTTGTTTGGGCACTTTACAAGTCAATTTTTTTGTCACTTTTAGCGTGATTTTTGACAGAAAAATGAAATACCACAAAAACACTTTTCGTATAGTTTTTTATACTAGTTGAGACACCCACAATCAATTAAACGTAAAAATTCAAGATTCTATTTTTTGAAAAATCAAAATTGGGAAGGGTCCCCCTTATGCTTTTTTCGCCAAAAAAATCCAAAATTTAATTTTTTCAAAAATTCATAAACTTGAAATGTAGAATCAAGCTAGATGCCAAATAATGATCAAAATGGCCTCGAGATCGACAATCGGTTCAGATTTGACAAAGTTGTGGCAGTTTGAAGTCTGGGAAGGTCATTTATAAGGAACTTTTCGTTGTTTGGGCACTTTACAAGTCAATTTTTTTGTCACTTTTAGCGTGATTTTTGACAGAAAAATGAAATACCACAAAAACACTTTTCGTATAGTTTTTTATACTAGTTGAGACACCCACAATCAATTAAACGTAAAAATTCAAGATACTATTTTTTGAAAAATCAAAATTGGTAAGGGTCCCCCCTTATGCTTTTTTCGCCAAAAAAATCGAAAATTTAATTTTTTCAAAAGTTCATAAACTTGAAATGTAGAATCAAACTAGATGCCAAATAATGATCAAAATGGCCTTGGGATCGACAATCGGTTCAGATTTGACAAAGTTGTGGCAGTTTGAAGTCTGGGAAGGTCATTTATAAGGAACTTTTCGTTGTTTGGGCACTTTACAAGTCAATTTTTTTGTCACTTTTAGCGTGATTTTTGACAGAAAAATGAAATACCACAAAAACACTTTTCGTATAGTTTTTTATACTAGTTAGACACCCACAATCAATTAAACGTAAAAATTCAAGATTCTATTTTTTGAAAAATCAAAATTGGTAAGGGTCCCCCCTTATGCTTTTTACGCCAAAAAAATCCAAAATTTCATTTTTTCAAAAATTCATAAACTTGAAATGTAGAATCAAGCTAGATGCCAAATAATGATCAAAATGGCCTCGAGATCGACAATCGGTTCAGATTTGACAAAGTTGTGGCAGTTTGAAGTCTGGGAAGGTCATTTATACGGAACTTTTCGTTGTTTGGGCACTTTACAAGTCAATTTTTTTGTCACTTTTAGCGTGATTTTTGACAGAAAAATGAAATACCACAAAAACACTTTTCGTATAGTTTTTTATACTAGTTGAGACACCCACAATCAATTAAACGTAAAAATTCAAGATTCTATTTTTTGAAAAATCAAAATTGGGAAGGGTCCCCCCTTATGCTTTTTTCGCCAAAAAAATCCAAAATTTAATTTTTTCAAAAATTCATAAACTTGAAATGTAGAATCAAACTAGATGCCAAATAATGATCAAAATGGCCTCGGGATCGACAATCGGTTCAGATTTGACAAAGTTGTGGCAGTTTGAAGTCTGGGAAGGTCATTTATAAGGAACTTTTCGTTGTTTGGGCACTTTACAAGTCAATTTTTTTGTCACTTTTAGCGTGATTTTTGACAGAAAAATGAAATACCACAAAAACACTTTTCGTATAGTTTTTTATTCTAGTTGAGACACCCACAATCAATTAAACGTAAAAATTCAAGATTCTATTTTTTGAAAAATCAAAATTGGTCAGGGTCCCCCCTTATGCTTTTTTCGCCAAAAAAATCAAAAATTTCATTTTTTCAAAAATTCATAAACTTGAAATGTAGAATCAAACTAGATGCCAAATAATGATCAAAATGGCCTCGGGATCGACAATCGGTTCAGATTTGACAAAGTTGTGGCAGTTTGAAGTCTGGGAAGGTCATTTATAAGGAACTTTTCGTTGTTTGGGCACTTTACAAGTCAATTTTTTTGTCACTTTTAGCGTGATTTTTGACAGAAAAATGAAATACCACAAAAACACTTTTCGTATAGTTTTTTATACTAGTTGAGACACCCACAATCAATTAAACGTAAAAATTCAAGATTCTATTTTTTGAAAAATCAAAATTGGTAAGGGTCCCCTCTTATGCTTTTTTCGCCAAAAAAATCAAAAATTTCATTTTTTTAAAAATTCATAAACTTGAAATGTAGAATCAAACTAGATGCCAAATAATGATCAAAATGGCCTCGGGATCGACAATCGGTTCAGATTTGACAAAGTTGTGGCAGTTTGAAGTCTGGGAAGGTAATTTTTTCAAAGTCGTTTGAAAACGACATAGCAAAGGAATTGCATAAAGAAATTTTGAATGTAAGAACTGGGTTCAGGGTATCTCCTAGTCGGGCACTTTTGACTAGAGCACTCTTACTTGTTTTAGTTATTTGCCGATGCACTTATTAGAATGCAATGCGCCACACAGTTTGACAATGCCAAAAGGCACTTGAGAACAGCTCATTAGGCGCTAGGTGCACCTGTTGGTGCTATCAATCACAGAGGAGCAGTACTTAATCCAAGCCAGACGCAGTCGATGATCTGGACGACTCGCTGGCGGGCGTCGTGGGGCGCGGGTTTCCGTTGAAAGCGCTTGAAATTACACACGATATCGCCGCAATTATGCATGCATTTATGTTATTGTTAATTGTTTAAACAATAGACTTTAGCTCGATTTGTTGTACGTGTGCTCTGCATGAGATATTTGCCCAGCGGTTGGGGTAAGCTGTGGGGGCTGCTGCCTCCTCCCGCCGCTCCCGCCGCTGCTGCCCCCAGTGCAATGTTACGAAATGTTGAGGAAAATGCCTTCGTTTCGTTGAATGGCTTATTTTCATTCATACATTGAATAATCTGTATGAGTAGTAGTGTGAGTGCTCCTATTCAATTCATAGAAAATTACGTATACGCCATGTATGCAAACAACAGACAATATGTGAGGTTTTATGCGCTGAAGATTCTAAAACGGATAGTTCAATAACATTTTGAAAGTAAATTTCATGTTATCCTTTATTTAAAGATTCTGAATTTAAAGAAAATTAATGAATTTTTAGTGCATTTAATTTAGAAGCACAATCTAGCAGTGTATTTACTAACGGTATCATAAATTAAAACTCACTGTTGCACACAGAGCTCACAGATTCTATTATAATTAATTTATTTGCTCGATTTCCGGATAATATGTAAATTGAAAACATAATTACGCACAATTCCACAAAACACTGTGGAAAGCTTTTATATTTGATTTATGGCACTTCCATGGAAATTGTCGACAATTTGTCTGGCCGTGCAGAAGAAACCAGCAAACGAGTTGGGAAGCAGTCGTTTCCATGATTTACGCGCAACAAAATTCCAAAATAAACAATGGGTTTAGTAAGTATTTGCAGGGTGCGTATGTGTTATTTTTTTCTTCTCTCTCTCTGTTTTACGATATCTTGAGATGAAGCTGCTGGGCTGAGATGGTTGTGAATGCTGTGAGTTTTTTTTTTGATTATTTGACTTGGGCCTGACGGCGGCCTGCCACTTTGATAGTGCTGAATTTGCCGATTCTATTTGTGATACTGGGTACTGAATTCAATTACAGTTCCAATTGCCATTCGCGGCTATTTATTTGCTTATGTCGCGCCAACTGGTTGGCAACTTCGTCGGAGTCAGAGTCAGAGTCGGAGTCGGCAGCATCAAATGGCCAAAAACTGACGCATAAACATTTGCGCCGGTGACGAGCTAATACCAAATGGTGAATGTGACATCAAAGTCCCACAGAACTGATAAGCAAAATAAACTGCACATCAGATTGCAATAATCAAATAATGCTGGCGATAGCTTCATTCGATGATGCGATGACTTTCCAAGGGGACGACAGCGACGACGTCGTTTAATCGCCAACTGAGCGCCATCTGCTGGCGTCAGCTGGCAACTGCTGCTGCACTGCATCCTCTCTCTCTCTCTCGCGGTCGCTTCCACCTCTGTTAATGCCAAGACCCAGATCAAAGCATTTCAAGCGCAACAGTCAATCAAAAATTGTTGTTGCACATTTTCTTGTCGGCTGCACATAATTTTGCATTTACCCAATGCTTTTGTTGTTGCCGTCCCACGTCAGTCAGCCTAGGCCAATAAATTGCCTGCTCCCGGATCTCTTCTGGTCTAACCCCGCCCTGCACCGCCTCCACCCTACCCTGTCCGCCTGCCGGGTGGCTAATTTACTCAAATGTCGACGCCTGGCGCTGATTTTGGTTCTTCACATTTTTGCTTTTCATTTGCTTCGCGTCTCTTTTGTTTTTCTTTTGGCATAAATCGATCATAAATTTAATTTGAAAATTGCCGAGTTTAGTTTTGCTTGGGCGAGGCAACTCCAAAGCCATTTTGCGTATTTATAACTCAATAAAACTTCAAAAGTGTTCGAAAACATTCGCTCTCAAAGTTTGTTTAATGCTATAAAAATGCATTTGTTGTTGTTGCTGCTGCCTGCCGCCAGTTGTAGCCATTGTTGTTGTTGTTGCTGTTGTTCAACATCGTAGGCACTAAAACTCGGCCATTTATGGACTCTATAACTGGCAAAGGGAAGCGGAAGTTTACTGTATGGGATATCAAGTATTATTTGCCGTTGCCGTTGTTTTTCTAGTTCAATGATCACTACAAAGTTGGAGCTGGATATTATGTCTAGAACTTATGGAGCTTTGATCTGGAGTGAAATCGAAGCATTCTACTCAAAAGTTTGAACTTTAAAAGATTAAATATATAAACTTTGGGCTCCTATACGATATAGTTGACCATATAACGCAATATGAATTTACTTTAGACGCGGTGTGTCTCTATTATAGCCAGGTTAATTGCAACGACAGCTGCCAAAACAACAGCAGAACCGCGCAAGAACAACAAGAACAACAACAATAACAATAGCGACGACAACAAGAACAACAAGGACAACAATATTATTCGCTTCTGTTGTCATCAGGCGTCGTCAGGCGATGGCAGTAGAATTTATTGTTATAACGGCGCAATGATAACAGGTCATCAACACAACTGGTCAGGTAAATAAATATGTATATGTATATGTATATGTATATGTATGGGTATATACAGAGAGCGAGAGAGGCATAGAGTCGATGGTGGGTAAGAGCGAGAGCAAAGCGCGAAAAATAAGCAGCGTTAATTACAAAGGAGCTGCTCAGCGAGAGAAGCAAACAAATTCATAGATATCCTTGTGGGCAGCTGTTGGCGTTACGATAGAGGGGTGGAGTGTGGGAAGGGGGTGCGTAGGTGGTTGCAGCGCCAGCTAATACTTGCATTTAATTAGGCTTGCAATAATATTTATGTAAATCGGGCCTGGCTCCAGGACGACCGACGACCGAGGACCGAGGACCACAGACAACAGCTGTCAATATTTATGCTTGCCGTTTTTGGGCCGCTCTGTCAATGATTTGATTACAGCTATGTGTGTGTATGTATGTGTATATAGTATGTTCATCATTGTTGTCCTGCGAACTGTGTCCTGCATCTGCATCTGCTTGTATGTGTGTGTGTGTGTGTGCGTCCTTATCGCTAAGCAAACAGTGCAACATTTTGCTGTTGTCGCCATCGCTTTGTTTTTCTTGTCCTCCGCTTTTGGACCACCCGCGCAATCTGCCGTTGTCCGCTGTCCGCTGCTCGCGACGGCTGCTCTGGGCATATTTTTCATTTTCAAGCGATTTCTTTTTTTCTCCCTTCATTATTTTTTTTGGTGTTTTCGCATTTAATTTTGTTGCTTTTGACACCGAATGGACTCATGCCCGGCGCGACTTTGTCAACGCAGCAATCGCAGCAGCCGAAAAATGGAATTGTGCTGAATCCACTGAATTTGCATACCAATCCCAAGTCCAAAGTGAGAGAGAGAGAGAGATAGCTAGACAGCAAGAGAGAAATCAAGTACGAGATCATAGGTCTGACGGCTATTTAGCCTAGGCCGCAACGCTTTAACACTACAGAGCACACGACTTATACTTTGCCTAAGCATCCAATTGAAGCCCCTAAAAATGCAGTCCCTGAACTTCAAACTGCCATAACTTTGCCAAAACTGAACCGATTTTGAATCCAAATGTCATTTTAGTTATAGTTTCTTGTCTATTTAAATTCTACATTTAAAGTTGAAAATCCTAAAAAAAATTCGGATTGTATAAAAGTCTCATGAGTATGTCAAGTAAGGCATGTACATTTCGGAGACCCTAACAATACTCTATCTTGACTTCAAACTACCATAACTTTTCCAAAACTGAACCGATTTAATCCGGAGGCAATTTTAGTAATGGATGTCTTGTCTATTTTAATTCTACATTTAAAGTTGAAAATTTTCATATTTTCGGATTTTTTTTGTCAACTTCCATGACAACAAGTCATGTTTCGAAGACCCTAAAAATACGCTAAAAATACAAACCGATTTTGAATCCAAATGTAATTTTAGTGATAGTTTCTTGTCTATTTAAATGCTACACTTAAAGTTGAAAATCTTAAAATGTTGTATTTGTTGCACAGTGTAGCTCGCATTGAGCTCACTTTCAGGCCTAAATGCAGCCCCACTGGCTTTGGCACACTTTTGGATCGCACTTGAGCGCTCATTTGTGTGATGACTGTGCCCACCCAGAAAGGCATGGGCATGGCTCAAGACGTGTAGGCCATTGAAAACAATGGGCCCAATGGCCCAATGGCCCTTAGCCGAGCTCGTGCTTCAGCTTCAGCTGAAGCGACACCTGAGCATAGTTTAGCCCACATCCAATATGAATGCCTCCTGCTTAATAGTCGTCGTAGTCATCGTAGTCATCGTCTGTCTAGCGCTATCTCAATGCCGCTATGGCGCCAGGCGGGTATCTCAAGTGACAATGGATCGAACATGACAGCCGCATAATGGAGGCAATAGCAGACACTAGAGGAGACCGTGACAACAATCTATGCGTTTTGCTCAACAACATCATCATCATCAGCACCGATATTGACAGGCAGCAGCCACAAAATATTTGCCAGTTAATCAGTCGATAGATCGCTTCATAAATTGATTGGGTAACTGGGAACTGGGAACTGGTTCGCAGATGCGGCTAATAAGCTGCCCTGAACATATTTTTTAGATTTTACACATTTTTTATTTTTGCACCCATCATTAGCGTTACGCATTTGGAATTCCACTTTTGTGTTTTACTTTCTACCAATTAACTGCAATTGTTTGGCATTTAGGGGCGTGGCGAAGCTGTCGCCTTAGCTTGGGGATTTTTTGTCAGTTATTTTAACTAAAGATTTATAATTTACTGCCTATTGTTTGGCTACTCGAATGCCCAAGTGAAAGCTAAGTATTTGTTAGTAAATGGTTTTTAGCTTCAAAAAGCTCCCATTGTGTTTTACTGGAGCAGCATTTAACAGCAGTTTGTTCTATTCGAGCTAAGTGTACATCAGTATGAAACATTATTTAAAACATCTTTCGGATTGCTAACATTTTCTTTGGAACTACTTTTTGAACTGTGCTGATCGTTAAATTTGTTTAAAAATTATGATCTTTAGCAGAACTAATTTAAGACTTTTTAATGCTTAAAGCTACAAAATTAACCTATGAGTAATCTAAAGCAACTAAAGACTGAACTTTATTAAACATGGAATCAAGTTTATTTTGTGTATATCTAAATTTAGATGAATGAGCTGTGGCTGCTGATGAGACATTTATAACACTCATTAATTGTTCCCGTGTATTGCAATCCAATGCGAATTGGACTTTTACCCAGGATTCAGAATTAATAGACGGTCTGGGCATGGGAAAATCACGTGCAATATGATCAAGTGCAGTTTATCTGATATTCGATTGTCATATTTCAGCGACTACTTTCCAGCTCGTGACTCATTCATTCAGAATGAAAGCTTCATAGAAAGCTTCTTCTTGCCTCCTTTACGGCTGATGGTCATTTAATATCGGACGATATTATTTATCAGTAGCTCGACGGCGGAATTTGCGTATGATATTGATTTCGTCTGAAAAGTCTGTTTTTGAAGTAATGCCATGTGGAAGTGCAGTTTTGATTCTGGCGTAGATGGAAATAAAAGTCGCCATTAATTTGTTTGATATTTTAACATAATTTTGTTTAATACACTTTTTTGCTCATATATATTTTATATGCTAATTTGATAATAGTTTTATAATTATTTATAATTTATTATTGCTTACGTAGGCTAGGCTAGTTAATTATAGTAATATTACTAAGCGATTGATTCACTATCATATTATGATGTTAAATAGCATTCATCTTTCATTTTATTCTTTCATTTGAAAAAGTCGCTACAGTTAAATGAAAACTTTTCGCGTAGCAAAAACTCATCACAAATTTTGATACCAGATATAATTACGCACTAGGGTGATAACAATTATTAATAAGTAGTTAATTGTAGTTAATTATTATACGGTTTCTAATGCTATTAGATGTATCAAATTAACAACTAAATACGCCAACACTTCGTATACGCAATTTGCCAAAAAACTTGCTCAATGAGAAACATAAAAACAATTTGCAAGAACAATAATAATAATATCTTAAATTCATTGACATTGACATTGAGATACTTTCTGCTGTTGCTGCGGCTGTGAGTCATGCTTGGAAATATATTTACAGGAATATACAAGAGAGCACAGCGGCCACGCCCACGCCCACGCCTGTTTAGAGATGGGGCGCAGATCTAGACGCCATACTTGATGCCATACTCCTGATAGTGACCCACATGTGGCCGATAGTGACTCAGATTGCTCAGCTGCCCCAGATTGCCCAGATTCCCGCTCAGGTGCGACACATGATGATGATGATGATGATGACTATTTATAACAGCCGCTGCAGCAGCAGCGGAGGCGGCAGCAACGCTCGCCGATGCCGGCGGACTGGCCGATTGTATGCTGCCGGTGGGACTGCCCGTGTCCAGCTGGCAGGATTGATTCTGCTCGAAGATCATGTCGCGGAAGCCCAGCGCCGAACTGGGACTGCTGGTGAGTACAGCATTATTATTGTGGTGGTTGTTGTTGTGCATGCTGCTGCTGTTGTTGTTGTTGTTATTATTATTGTTGTTGCCGGGATGTGTGGGCGTGCCGCCTTGACCAGCACCACCACCAACACCACCGCCACCACCGCCAACTCCCCCACCATTCGTAATGGGCTCCGATGGCGGCGTCTCCGGCGTATACCAGCCACCATGTGCCGGACCATGCGGCGTTGAGATCGTTGTGGGTGAGGCGCCCGAGGATTGCAGCCCGCCGCTGCCATTGCCTGGGGTGAGGGGATGGGAGACGTGCGCCACATGACGCAACTGCTGGGCATGATGCGCCGCCGCCGCATGATGGACATGATGCATCTGACTGCTGGCCACCGTCAGATTGTCATCGTTCAAATGATACGGATAGGCGCTGTGATGGATGCGCGGATTGTAGACATTCATTAGGGAGTCAACGGTGAAGCCGGCATGCTCCACGCCGCCGGTCAAGTGATTCATTTGCGCCAGACTGTCGTGGCAGGAGTTGAGCATGGCGGCATGCGACACATCCTTGCCGCTGAGGCAGCCCAAATCCATGAGCGGCTCCTTCTTGAAGTGTGCCGCATGGGCGGCCATATGCTTGGCGTCCAGCATGCCATTGGTCATCAGCTTGAGCGGCTTCATCTCGGCGAGCTTCTCGTTCATCATGGCCTGCCGCTTGATCGCCTCCTCCTTCTCCCGCATCACATCCTTCTTCTTGAAGCGACGACGTCGCCGCAGAAACGAGCCATTGTCGAACATGTTGTAGGAGTCCGGATCCAGTGTCCAATACGATCCCTTGCCCGGTTTCTTATCATCCCGCGCGACCTTGACAAAGCACTCGTTCAGGCTAAGATTATGGCGTATGGAGTTCTGCCAGCCCTGCTTGTTGTCCCGGTAGTAGGGGAATCTCTCCATAATATACTGATAGATGCCATTCAGTGTGACCTTCTTGTCGGACGCATTCTGTATGGCCATCGCAATGAGCGCAATATACGAATACGGCGGCTTCACAATCTCCTTGTTCTGATGCGGTGCACCCAGGCCGTAAGCGCTGGCCGAATACGGATAACGCGAGTACTGATCGTACGCATAGTGGGCCGCTGCCGCCGCCGAGGCGCTGCTGGCGGCTGCCACCGCCGAGGCGGATGTGTAGCCGGCGGCCGTTTGCGCATAGTGGCGGGAGAATGAGTTCTGATCACTGAATAGCGTATGCATTCTAGCGGACCACTTGCAGATGTACGGCTTGAATTGAAATTGCGGACGAAGCCGCCACTGAAAAAGTCAGGCACACGAACTTTTAGTTTTAGTTTTTCTTTTGCTTTTGCTTTTCTTTTCTTTTTTGCGCACTTCACAGAGGTTTTTCTTTCTTTCGATTTTACTTGCTTTGTTGCTGCTGCTGCTGCGGCGTTTTTATTATTTGTTCAAATAATATTTGCTTAAACAAGTTGTAGCTGTAGCTGTAGCTGTATCTATGTGTGTGTATCTGTATCTGTATCTGTATCTGTGCTAGCACAACAACAAGCAATCGCAACGGACGTGCAGCGGCAAAGAACCGTTCGGGATAGTAACACGTCTGATACTGAATCTGTGTAACTGAAATAACATATAGCTCGAGTAAATGCGACGCGGCAGCAAACGAATCTCGGCTGCGACTGCGGCAGCGGCAGCGACAGCGACGCCTGCGTCAGCAGCAGCAGATGTATATGTGTGTCTGTGTGTGTATCTGTAGCTGTGGTTGTATTTGTGACCAACCACCGACGGCAGCAGCACGTTCTGTTTGGCAGCAGTCAGTAAGTGAAGACCTACAGCTATGTGTGCGCAAACACACACACAGATACTCACACACACACACACACACGCAGATACACGAGGTGGCCGCCATTCATGATTTGAAGCATGCGACCGCCTTTCGCCCTGTAAAGTGGCCACTCTATCTCTACGCTTGCTGTGGAGGTGGAAATAATAGTTGTTCCATCGCTGGATGCGCCCTGGAACCCTGCTCTTGTGGCACGTTGCACGTTGCTCGCTGCTCGCTGCTCGTTGCGCTGTTTATGTTGTTCAAACTAATGCTTAAAATGCGGCCTAGCCGGAGCAGCAGCTCGCTCGCTCTCGCCACCTCAGGGCAAGGCAGGAGAGAAAGGAAGCGCAATATATACAATATCCCATAGCACCTGGGCAGTGCAGACAAGTTCCAGGCCCAAAAACAAGTGGGTGGCTTTTGGTCTCTGCTGCTCCTATGTGGTTCGGGTTCTGGTTTGGGTTTTGCGCATAAATTAGTAAGCGCCAGTTTTTTTTCTTTTCGATTTCAGCTGAAACTTGCTTGGGTAGTGGGTTCTTAAAACTTTTGCCACATTCTTTCCTAATTAGGTGAACTTAAATGTTCGTTAATACTTTGCAATAGTTTTCATAGAAAAAATTAGAAAATGATGCTAATATGATTAATTTACATGCTACAAAAAAAGTATATAAAAAGTAAAATGTAATTTATTAAAGGATATGCATATCAAAAGTGTTTTTCAACTATTATACCACCGTTAATTAAAAACTCTCGTTCGCTATTGTTGTTTGTATTTACACCCTCGCACTATAGGATAAAAAACATGAACCCTTTTTTAGGGGAACCTCCTGCCATCTATTTGATCCCATATGTTCTCACGTTTTTTCACGACGCTGCTTCCTTTCATTGTTGTTGTTGTTGTTGTTGTTCTGAGCCCAAGCTATTTTTTTGCCGACTGCATATAACAATTTTTTTGGTTTTTTTGCTTATTGAAACAATATTTTTTCGTACAACAATATTTATTGACTTTGTCAGCTTTAAAGTAAATTTTATATGTTTATTTGGGCAAGTGAGTGTGTGTAAATGCTTGTGTGTGTGTGTGTGTGTTTTTCAGACCGACTCAAACCAGCGGATATCCCACGGTTCTGTTTGCATATGTATGGATGTGTGTTAGAGTGTGTGTGAGTATATTGTGTTAATTTAAAAGTATAATTAATTTTATTTGCATTCAATAAATTGGCAGCTCATAAAAAACACAGCTCGTGCGTACAAAATGATGTCCTCATCCTTCTTTAAGCTATCTCTTTCTGTTATTTTAACCCCCTCTCTTTCTCTCTCTCTCTCTGCGTATTTCGATAACCTGGATAATTGATACAAGAATAATATTTGGCTCTATTAGCGCAATCGCATTATTTTGACAAATATTTTTATTGTTTTAACATAATTTTTCGCATGCGAGCCGAATGAAGGAAGGATGATGAAGATGAAGATGATGACATGAAGGACGTAAAGTGGACCGCCTGCCTGCCTTTGAGGCTCTTACCTCATGTGATTCATGTGGCCAGCTTTGGGCACGGGCTCCATGTCCGGCCATCCTGCTGAAGAGTCCTTGGCTGCATTTGAAATTCGAATGAAGCTGCAGCGACGACGTTTGTCAGCCTTGCTTTAAATTCCTCCTTCTGCTCCTCATTTCGCCATTTGAGCATTTCATTTTCTTGCTTTTCGTCGCTGCTGATTTTATAAATTTTCGTCTTTTCGCATTGGAGCCCGGATTGTTTGTGTGTGTGTGTGTGTGTGTGTGTGTATGTGTGTGTGTGGCTTTTCTGTCTCTGTATTTTACACAGCTCATGTTATTTTTTGCATAGTTGCCTCGCCAGTCTGTCCCAATCTGAGCCACCAGTCTCAGTTCCGTTCCCAGTCGCCGTCTCATGTAGCAGTTGTATCTCGAGCTCGTATCTGTAACTCCCGCTCCATTTTCTCTGTCATTTGACCTATGAAAATATTGTTTTGATCTCACTCACTCCCAACACATTTTCCCAATTGCAGTGAAAGTTTAATCACACTTTAAGTAGTAGCAAAGGTGCATTTTCTTTCAAGTGTACATATATGACAAATATTACGAATTAAATGGGTTCAGTTAATACTGAAATTTCTCTCAATATAATTAATACAATGCTTCGCAGAAAACCGCCTTATAAATACTACCTATAATAATAGTAATTCTCTCATTTAAAAATATAAATTAAATATTTAAATGAGACGCTGAAATTCTATAGGATTTCTGCTCGGATTAAAAGGATTCTATGACTTTTCTTCTTTTAAGAGAGTTATTTGCATCGGATATGCAATTTAAAAACAACAAATTTATATTTTTATGTTCATATATGACCTTCCTAAGACTTTTTCAAAACAGAGTTTAATGAACTTAATAATTTTCAAAATGTGGATTACGCCATAAACGTTCTCGTCACGGTATTAGCATATGAAACATATTAATTTGAGAAACTTTTTCGTTCTGGAACCAAACATATAAAGTTTGTAGATATAAAAATATGTACATAACATAAATAAGTACTCGTGATACAATCGCTATCAAGTTGGGGGCGCCTGTCGCCAAAAAAAAAGTCTCGCTATTTTGCACGCTCAATTTGAGGCAGTCAACGGAACGTTGACACCGCCAACGAGATATCCACTTACTGCACTGAGGGGGGAAAGTACGGCTAGACAGATACATAGTTAAAACGGTGTAGAGGACAATTTGCAACACATGTCGGCTGAGGGAAGAGAGGGGCGTGCAAGCGGACGGCTAGACGGACAAAGGGCAGGAACATATGGCAATTCATTGCCTATTAAATTTAGCAATTTCTTTCGTTTCTTTTTTTTTTTGGGCAGATTTTAGTATTTTTACTTGAAGTAATCTAAGAATAATATTTATTTTAAAGCGCTGAGTGCACGAAGTGCCCTAATCAGACAGTTAACGGCACTTGAACCTGGCACACACACAAACACACGCACACAGACAGAGAAACAGGATTTAAGCTGCAACAATAATACAATTTCTAGCAAAAAAAGAAAAAAGAAATTGAAAAATATCTTTCGCTTGAAAACGCGCACTCCTAAAAATGCTGATAAGGCGAAATATGCGCACGCACACACACACAACCACACACACACACACAGTTGTATAAATGGCTCGCATACCAATACAAATACAACGCTGACTGCTGCTCTGCTCGCTGCTGGCTGCTCTCTCATGAATATGCATGCGGCGACGCCGCGTCGCTGCTCTCACTGCTGTGCCAATGAAGTGTAGACTCACACACACACACACTGGGCAATGCGCAGCGAATAGTAGGCGTGGCCTGCACTGCACACACAGCGAGGGCCATGGCAGCAAAGAGTGAGAGAGAGCAAGAGCGCAGCAATGGCGCATTCATTGCACTGCTTGCACACTGCACTGCAAGCGACGACGAAGCTGCTTTTGTGGTGGCTTTTGTCCTCGGCTGCTGTGTCCAGGGGTGCTTGTGCAGGGGGGAGGGCTTGGGATTGGGGTCGGGGGTGGTGGTAGTTCGCTCGATATTGGCCACTCATTAAAATTTATGATTTGTATATGGTTCGAGCACTCATTATGCATACATAGTTCGTTCCTTTTTTGCATAGCCAATTTAGCAGATTAGTTGTAGATACAAATTTTTGCTTTTGTTGTTCCAGGAAATTTGTGGGATGTGTTTAAGGAAAGGGGTGGTCCAGCTGGGAAATTTCCGCCATTAGTTTAATCATAATCAATCATAATCGCAATCATAATCATGTTGAAAATCTTCCGGTCTTACGGCCATAAGCAGCGGAAATTCATGGCAAGACGGCGCTAAGTCCCAGCTACCTGAGAAGCTACCTAATTCCTGGCCACCGGATGCTAATCATCAATGCCTAAGCGCGCTTGATCAGCGGACGGAGGACAGCAGGGGAAAACTTTTTTGCTGGCGGGGTTGGCATGTTTAGACTTTAATACGCGCCGCGGGAATTCTTAATGAAAACCTACAGCATTCGATTGGGTATTTCCCCGGTTTCCGTTTGCGGCCAGGGACAGGGCTTAGCTGGCTAGGTTACCTGGCTTGCAACCGGACTCTGACTCCTGGCCAGAAACTCGTGCTACTTCATGTGGTCGGTTTTTCACCCCCGCCGCCGCCAGCGTGTACTGATAATGATGATGATGATGAAGCCGTCTTTTGCTTATGCCACGCGTGTCCTGCGGTTTTGTGGCTTATTTGCGGTTTTACAGTTTTTATTGCCCAGCAGTTGCCACAGCCCGCTGGCTGTGGGTGTTGCTGGCTACTGCTGACGGTTGCTGCTCTTCCCTTGGGAGCGGTGTTGAGGTGTGGACTTTTTGCTTAAGTGATGAGCTGATGCTTGAGTTTTACATTTTATTGCTTTTCCACGAAATGTTCTTACAAGAAGTGCCCTCAATCTATATGCAATGAAATTAACTTTAATAGTTGTAGATATTGTATTTTATAATTGAATTTCATCTAAATTAAATTATGAGTTCTTTTATTCGTATTTTAAAAGTATGACTATATAAACTAGAATACATTCTTTAGTCAGCAGAGAAATTTCAGATTTATTTCGTCTAATCTAAGGAAGATAAAAAGGAAATGGTTCTACTAACAACAATTTAGACGCAGGACACATTGAAAATTATAATTTTAATTTTTATTCAATGTATTGAATGCCCATTTATATGGTAATATATAAAATGTGTGTTACATTTAGTAAGATCTCTTCTAGTATATAGTCATTTGTATATTCATTCTTCATTTCTCGTCTCATTCACAACCCATTGAAAATATTGTAGTATACCTACCTGCCTGAGCATAACTGGAAACACTTTGCATTACAGCGCTTAATTCATTCATAAAACAGCGTCTCCAATGCCTTCTCTCGAGGTATTCCATTCAAAACTGTAACTTGTCTTGCTAGCCATTGTTGTTGCTGTTGCTGCTGCTGCTGCTGCTGGTCTAATGTTTATTTTATAAATATTCCATGCCATGTTATTCGAACAAGACTTTTGTTTATTTATATGGGGAAATACGCGCGACATACTCGAGACTTTGTGTGTAAACGATTCGAATGTAAAATAAAATGATTGGGCAGCCAGCAAATAGAATTGGCAATGGAATTGTCTATGAATATTCTTTATAAACGGGATATCATTGTTGTGGCGAAAATGTCTCCTTTCAGATGGAAGGACAAATTCTGGAAGCTGGCAATTTGCTATGCGCGCCTATAAAAACATTCACCAGTTGAAAATCCTTGCGAAAAACCGTTTTTAATTTCGCATGAATTTAAAATAAATAATACGCCGGTCCAACATTTTTAACCAATTGTTTATTTTAACGCAAAGAATAATGTTCGTTTCTCCATTATTTTTTTGCCAAAAATAAAAATGTTCAAATCATTTTATTTATTTATTTATGCAGGCTGCTGCTGCGGGTACTGTTGCGGTTCCTGTGTCTGTGTCTGTGGCTGCTGCATCTTCGATTTGTGGTTTTTCGGTTTGTCCACAGTCTGTGTGCCTAGTTTTGGTCCTGGTGCTGGTCCTGGCCCTGTTACCGGGTACGTTCGTGTGTTTATTTGACGCACAAATCCTCTTACGGCGGCTCGGCCTCAGCTCTCAGCTCTGTCGGCTCTCGGTTCGATTTGCAACGGAACGAAAAGGACAATTGCATGTTTTGATTGCCGCCTGCAATTGTCCTGCCAACTACCGCTGCCTCGTCCTGTGCTGCCTGTGCACTTGTGACAATATTTTCATAATTTTTGCATCTTTTTTTTTGCTGCCTTTTGCCGTTGTCATCGGCGCATCGCCAACGGTAGGTGCGTGTGTAAACATTAACTTTTCAAGAAGATTTAATCCCGATTATCCTTTGACTGTAAAATTTTTCACTCAAAAGTTACCTCGACTGCCGTTTCTCAGTCTCTCTCACTCTGTCTCTGTGTTTGTTTTACGGTTTTGCCAAGATTGAGTCTCCCTTGTCCGAGAATCCTTGCGTCCTCATCCCCTGTCTTCCGTCGCTGACGATAATTATCAATGGCGACGACTTCTTGATGCGATTTCTGCCGCTTTTCACCGCGTCGCACAATGGTCAGCATTCCGTTCTTGGGTTCCCTTGGACTTTGCGCTGTGTTCCATTTGACTCTGGATGAGATTTTAATTTGCCCATAAAGGTGAGACAATTAACTGAATAATTGGATTGCTAATCTCTTGAACAATGTGCGGGGCTGGTGCCTGAAATTAGTTGAATTCGCACTATACGAAAATTGTTATCCTTTGAGCTGGTTAGTTCCTTTGTAGAGGGTCTCTCCTATACATGTATTTATTTCGCGTTAATTTGAGTGTAAACAGGCTATTAATATATATAAACTACATTTATCTCAAGTAATTATGTCAGAATGCCGCAATTCAAATGGAATTTAAATCGCATGACAAATGTTAACCCTAAATTGTAAGAAAGTGTTATTTACAAAGTATCAAGCTAAGGACTCTTTTCTACAGGAAACTCTTTTACAAATATATTTTATAGAAAAGCAGCTGTCTGTATTTATACATTACTTTACAGCAACTTCATAATTTAATTTTCTTTCAGTGACAGCAACAATTGTTGCCAGATTGCTAAAAACACTTTTCAAACTAAACTGAAAATAACGACTAGCTGCAAAGCAGTCTTTAAGAAGTACACTGCTTAATGTGTCCTGCTTTACTCACGAGTGCTTTTAATTCGCATTGTGTAACCAATCCATAAGCAGTGCACTGCTTGGCGTGCCCTGCTTCCTTCTCAAGAATACCAACTCCACGCAGCGCAGCCAACTTCACACTACGCAGATTTTGAGCTCACTTGCGGTTGGCAGTAACGTAGTCTGTTGCGCGCAATTTTCAAATATTTCAAAGTACATAAATGTATACGACCTGAGAGGTCTGTTCACGAGCGGTTTCGTCTGCATGAGGGGACATACCAACTAGAGCTCGTGTATGAAAGACAGAGGAAAGGTATTTTAAATTTCGAATATTTCTGCTCGCTGAGCTTAAATCAATAAAAACCAATTGCAGTCACGAACCCATTAAAAATGGGAAACAGGGTATATTGAAGTTGTGCAAAAGTATGTAACAGGCATATGGAAGGGTATCGGCTAGTTGTTAAACGTATGCATGCTGAAAAATATTTTTGTGATTTTGAATGCATGACTATTTGCTTTGATAAATACTTGCTAATTATATGATATTTATTTGATAAGAATTGCTTCTGTTTACGCACTAAGCAACTAATTTGGTCAGCAACTACTTAAAAGCTAACATTAAAATTGATTATCCTTTGAGGTAATAATGCAAAATAGCTCATACAAATAATTGGAGTAACTAAAACTAATTTGAATATTTAATTGTCTCATAGTAGCCGCCGTTCACCGATGTCGGGGGCGGAGTCATCGGCGGCAGGTAAACCGGTTTTAAATCGATGGGCGAACGATCCAAGGCATGATTGCCCGTCTGTGATGGCGGCGGCGTCATGCTTCCATGATGCTGATGATGCTGATGATGCTGCTGATGTTGCTGCTGCTGCTGCTGATGCTGATGATGATGATGATGGTGATGCTGCGACTGATGATGGGCTTGCCCCGTCTGAATGGAGGACAAGGCGGGCAGTTGCTGCAACGACATGGAACGCAGACCTGCAAAGGAGAACAACAAACATAACTCGATTAAAATGCGTATTTTTTTATGATCCGGCGTTAAAATTCACAACGGCAGTAATAAAATCCAACAGACAGCAGCACCATGTGTTGCTATGCGGTGGTAATCCGAGATCAACATTTACGCACACTCTCAACTGAACACACACACACACACACACACAGTGTGAACTCTGTGAGGCAATCAGTGTTGCCTACTTTTGAAGAGTAAAAAAAGGCTAGTTACAGTCAAAAATAGCTACTAATTCTTCAGCTTTAACCTGGAATCGAAGTCAGGATTCTCGTTGTTTAGTTTCCAGAGTTACTGGGTAACTAATCAAAGCAGGATTGCGACCTCGGAGTAAGGATTATCATAGCTTTAATCCGTTATAGCTTTACTGCTCCCAGAAATCCCGCTGACTTGAAACAATTTCCCGCTAAACAGCTTTAAAAGTTAGACTTGACATACAAAAAAAGCCGAGTTGACAACACTGATTGGGCAATTAAAGGGCTCTGATTGACACGAACACCCAGCGAACTGGCTGCCTGGATCACTGGGGCACTTACCGTTATCCAGGCCGCTGCCACTTGTTGCATAGGAGTAGCCCGCCGCCACGAGACTGGCGGGTGGCGCATAGTCACTTTGAAGCGCCGCCACCGGCGAACTGGAGGAGCCGAGCGCGGAGTGCGCCAGCGGAGGAGTGGCGGAGCCATTGAGATTATTGCCCACCGCCGTCAGGCAGTTAATGTTCGAGTACTGGGGCAGCGAGGCAACGCCAACAGCTGGGGCACCACTGTGCGCCGCATGCACGTTCCACGCATCACTGAATCCCTGAGCCGTAGGACCTACGGCGGCGGCGCTGTAGTCATAGCTGGCATATGTGGGCGTTCCATAGAAGTTGGCATTGTCCTGCAAGGAATCAACAATTAGCAAATATTATATGACTGTGGCATATGTCATGAGGAGGAGGAAAGCTTACCATGCCCGCATCGCCGTAGCTGCCGCTGTAGAAACCGTTCGCATTGACGGCATACGTCTTGACCTTGATCTTGGAGCGATAGCCGCGTGGACGACGCCTCAGACTGCCCTCATCCTCGAAGAGGTGCGCGGAGTTCTCATCGATGGTCCAGTAATTGCCCTTGCCCGGCTTGCCCACGCCCATGCCCTTGGGCAGCTTCTTGAAGCACTCGTTCAGGCTGAGATTGTGCCGCACGGAATTCTTCCAGCCGACGTAGGGTCCGCGAAAGAATTCGTAGCTGCAGGCAGAGATAATGCAAGTTTATTTATTTTGTCTCGACTGAGCATCCAATATACACAATATGAGTACCCCTACTCATACTCATACTCACACATACACTCACACATTCATTCTAATGAGTTTGGAGTGTCAGTCACTAAAAGTCAATTAAAAAATATTTTGGGCTTTGCAGACTTGGCAACAACAAACAAACGACGTCAGCGCAAAATCCTCTCACGCATTTCAGTGTATCCCAGTTTCCAATTTCCAGCTCCCAGATACTTCCCCATTTCCCCCGGTCCCCAATATCTGTCTCGTCTTCCGCCGCTCGACGTGAATGTCGCCAATATCCAAACATCTAAAAGTGCCAAGCGCTGAGAAATATGAGCAATCAAAAGGATGCGCCTGCTTTGGACATGGCTTGGTGGGTGAGGGGGGTGGGGGTTGTTGCTCATATTTTATTGAATAAATAAAATCGGAGGCAAGTAAATAAACCCAAGCGAGACATGAGGTACCTCGCTACCCCACTCCCCACTCCCCCCTCTCCCCTCCACACTCACCCCACCCCCTGCCTGTATCTGTATCTGTTGCTTTTGGCCGGTGCCCGGTGGCGGGGTGTCGATGTCGGTAATGGCTCCCACTCGACACTTGAGCCGGAGACGCTCGCTTCGGCGCTTGGGAATGCACTGATCGATAAGATCATTGTGCTCAACCATTTTGGGCTAACAACCTGAGTGTCTAGACTCTAGACTCTAGACTGACTGCCTTTAACTTTATAAAAGGTACTAAAAACATCGAAAAGCTAATATTTGCAGCATCGCTAAAACATAATTTTAATGGCCCATTAAACTATGCAACAAAATTACACAAATTATTGTCTTTACAAAATATAGATTTAAAAAAATATAGGTTCATCGCAAATTACAATTTTTGAACACAAAATAGTAAAAACTGCAAAAAATAACCGTTTAAAATAGATTTATTCTTTATATATATCGGACTATACTTTATCGGACTTTTATACTGTCTGATTTTAAAGTTTAGATGAAGTATTTCAAGTTTTTGTGCTGCATCTTTTTATATCGAAAATCTTTGTAGCCAACTTTATATCCATATCATTAAACCGATAAACGGACTAACGTTATTATTATCAATAAAATTTTAAACTTTAAAATGGTACTCGAATTAAGTAGCCTCAACAATTAGGACAGTTTTTATAAGGGTTGTGGCTTTATGACTTTATATAGTCCACTACTTTGTGGAGCTACTGTTTCAGCAAAGATCAAAATCATTGAAAGCTCTTAAGCTCAACATATGGTCCCCGAAACACGAAACCCGATATCCTACATTTGAAACCCTCAAAGCTCAAGTGCTTTATGCAATTGGTTACAATTGCATAACAACGGAATACAATCGCTTGAGTTGGATTTCGATTTCGATTTTGATTTGAAATATTTGTACAAATAGTACGCACCTCTTTTGTAAATAGGCGTAGATCTCGCTGAGCGTCAGTTTGCCAGTGGGCGACTCCTTGATGGCATGCCCGATCATGTTGATATAGCTTAAGGCTGGCTTCTCCGGGCGACGAGTGCCCGACTTCTTGGTCGTATCCGGCGTGCTTGTATCCTGAGCATTGGAACCAGAACCACCATTCGCCTTGGACTGCTGCCCAGTTGGACTCTCATGGGTGCCATTTGTCGGCTGCGATTCGGTGCCATTGAGCGACTTGGTTGGCGAGGAGCTGGAACTCGAGTAGTTCAGCACAGACATGCCATGTCCATGGGCATTTGAGATGACCTGCGTGGGCGAGGCGGATATCCGTGGCAGATAGCTGGGAGAGTGTTGTTGTTGCTGCTGCTGCTGCTGTTGTTGTTGTTGCTGCTGCTGCTGATGCTGTTGCTCGGAGTCCTGGAGAGCCAGCTGATGGTAGTCATTGGCACTGAGTATGGTATTATTCGAGCAGTATTTGATGGTGGAGGCATACTGATGGTTCATTGGTTTCACCACCGAAGAACTCACATACATCTCCTGATCGGTGGGCGTCTTGGAGCTGGAATTGGGGGACACCGATCCCACCGAATGGGCAGTCATGAGCACACCATATGGCGGTATGGGACTCGAGGATGCCGGCGGTGTTGCCATGCTGTGCAGCGCACTCAGACCATAGTGTTGGCTGGTGGTGCTGCTGGTGGTGGGCGTCACATTGCCCGAGGCATCCACCTCCGACGTATAGTATTTGCGTTCCATGTAGCCAATGTTGGGCTTCTCATCCGCCAGCTCAGTGGGCGAATTGCTGCCCATCAGCTGGAAATTGCCAGCGGGCAGCGAGTTCCCGGCGCGATACAAATGCGAGGGAGTGTGGTGTGCAAAGGTGTGCGGCGGTGGATGCGGATGCGGATGTGTGTGTGTGTGTGGGTGTGGGTGCTGTGCGGTCAGATAATGGTGCGGATGATGGTGCGGATGATAGTGCGAGGCACTCACAAAGCCACCCAACTGGTCAACGCCCATCGTGCGGCTATTCAAATCAGTTACCACTTCTTCACTTTTAATCATTATTGCAGCTAAAATCTCTTTCAGTTTTTTAATTTTCTAATTTTCGAATTTCACGCGTTTGCTTCACTGGAAGCCTGGTCCGGTTTGCTTATTTTTCCGTTCTTCTCCGTTCCGATATTGTTAGAACCGTGCGGCTACGCTATTCTCACTTAACTGTAAACTGTCTGCCATCTCAGCGAGCTCGTCGCCCGAATTCTGCTCGGCAACGCTCCTATATAGAGCGCCGATCCACTTGAGCTCTGTGTGTTCTTTTTTTAGTTCGCCTACGCCTTACGCAAATCTGACTCTCATTCTCTCACTCTCACTCTCACTGTCACTCTCAATGCACGCTCTCTCATTTCCCATTTCCAATTTGACTCGTAGCTAATTGGCTTGGCTTGGCTCGCTCGTCTCTCTCTCTCTCTCTCGTTCTCTCACTCTCTCTCTCTTCTCTGCAGAGTGAGGCATTCACGATGCGAGGCAGAGGAATTTGGAGCCGTATAACGTTGGTATATTTGCGGCATGTCAGTGACATGAATCTGATTATTGCCATCGGAGCCAAGTCTAGGTATTGGCATGCAAAATATCTGAAGAGAATGAGCCGCGGGCCAGGTCTTGAGAAATCCAGAAATCGGAGAAATTCGAGCGTTTAATATTGCTAGCGATCCAATTGAGCAGTTCTAAAGTAAAGTAAAGGGGGAATACAATCTAAAATCGGACTAAAAGAAAATAAAAAGTTTTTTAACTTTCAATTTAGAATTTATAAGGAACAAAGTGACCTCGAGCTTGAAGATCGGTTCGGGAAGGGCTATTTTAGGGACTTTAAGACCATCATGTCAATATTCTTGTCACAAAAACTGACTTGAAATCTCAAATCATAACATTTTTCAACTTTAATTGTAGAGTTTGTAAGGACGATAAACCATGATCAAAATGACCTCGGGCTTGAAGATCGGTTCCGTTTTGATAAAGTTATGGCTGTTTGAAGTCTGGGAAGGGCCATTTTAGGGACTTTAAGACCTTCATATCAACATTCTTGTCACAAAAACTGACTTGAAATCTCAAAACTTAAAATTTTTCAACTTTGAATGTAGAGTTTATAAGGACAATAAACCATGATCAAAATGACCTCGGGCTTGAAGATCGGTTCAGTTTTGATAAAGTTATGGCTTTTTGAAGTCTGGGAAGGGCTTTTACAGGGACTTGGGACTGATAATGAGTGAGACACATCATTAGCATTGAGATGTCTCACCCCCGCCGAGCATTTGGGTCTCCAGTTCCTTGTACAGTCAACAGTTAATAAATAGTCGGAAACCCCAGATCTCGAGACCCAAATTACGGCGAATGAATTAACATTTAGCATTCATGGAAAAAGGAAAGGAAGCCGTGCGCTGTTGCTGTTGCTGTTGCCGTTGCTTCTGATTCCATTGCTGTTGGTGGCGGCATTGAAACGAGCTGTTAATTGATTTAGACGTTGTATGGATCGGGCCCCGGGGCCCGGACCTGGGTCTCTGCCTGGTACCGACAGTGCTGGGCTCCCTGAGTGCCGCCATTGCTGTCAGCACGACGCCGACTCGCGACCGTGACGACGGCGATGGCGATGGCGACGAGGCTGTTCTCTGTTCTCTGCTCTCCTCTCTCCTCTCTCTCCAAACGCATCTTTTTTTCGATGCCAAGAGATCGGGCAACGTTTCAATCCCCAAGCAGACACACACACACACAAATACACATACACACGCGTGAGAGACACACGGAGGCGGAGTTTTGTTTACATTAAACGAATTCTATTTGTCGAATGCGTCAGGCACGATTGGCGCTGCTGGCAGTGGCAGTGGCAACAACAACATCAACAGCAGCAACAACAACAACCAACATTGTGTTAGCTACATTTTTTTGTTTTGTTGTATTTGATTTGACTTTTGCGCGGCCTGAAAGATATTTTAATTTCGTTTTGCAAATAAATCACATGCAGACATTTTTTTCGAAGCACTCGCCATTTTCAGAGAATTTCGTGGAACCCGCAGACAATAACCGCACAACAACAGCAACAACAACAACAGCGACAACAAATTGGGCAATTGTGGAACATTTTTCAGCACAGCATTTAAACTCAATTTGTGTGTTGTGGCTGTACCAAAAAAAAATTATATATGTACATATATATATTCCTGTACATACCTATATATACATATATGTACATACATTTTAAAGTCTTTAGCTATCTTGCTGCTGCTCTGCTGCGGACAGGCTATAAATTATTTTTACGTTTGATTATTATTACTTCTTATTCGGGTTTTTGCGTGCTGTTTTCCATTCGTGCATATCCAGAATTTATTATTGCGAGTGAGGAATATATTAAACAGGCTTCCCGAACAGAGAAACAGCAGCGAAGAAGAACACAATTCGATTCGCTGATATCATTGCCACAGTTTAAAACTGGCGATTAATTAATTGCCCAGGTGTGGGAGAATGCAAAAGAAAAATTCTTAAACTTAATAAATGACATGGAGCCAAAAATAAAAGGTAACAGTGAAAATGACTCAAGCTGCTTAAAAATGTATACATATGCGAATTGTCAATCAGTAACATCATTTACATGTAAGAAATTTATCTTCTATATTTTCCTAATAATAATTAATATATGATGTGATAAATTGCATTGCAGTTAGGAACATGCTATTTCTATATAAATTACGCAACTTTCTGAAGGCTTTCATGTCGCATTTCATGGAAAAACATTTTGATTTTTCTTTTTTAAAACGGTCAAAATGTTTTGCCAGAATTCTTTCCTTATTTACCTCCGCTCCCGTCTCCCTATTGGTTGCTCACATCTCAGCGAAATTTCTTTGACATGACATCGCGCCTTGTATTTATAGCGTCCGAGTCCAAACATTGCCACCCATATCCATGTGCGTCATTTTAACTGGGTCAACAGTTCCGCCAACATTGTGTGGTCGTTGTGTGGTCGTGATCTGATTGCAACTGCATTATTGGATTGGCATTCTCGGTCTATGCCTTGGCACGCCCACAACAAACAGCAAAACACGATAACGAGGGAATTCCCAAACAAAACTCGTCATCATCATTCAGTTTTCAAGTTCAAATAATCATAATAAAGATAAGCATATACAATACATCTCTCTCTTGATATTGCTGCTGCTGTTGTAGTTGTAGTTGTTGTTGTTGTTATGGGCTTCTTGTACGGCGTTTGTTTTGCTTTTAATTTAATGTTAATGTTATTAAATGGCCAAATTGTTTACTATTATGAACGTTTGTAAACAAAATTATGTATACGACGCGTCTGCCGCAGCAAGTTGAGTTGTAGTACACAAAGCGGACGATTCCATTGATTCTCTCTCTATCTCTCTCTCTCTCCTTCTCTCTCCATCTCTGTGGTATGCTCTTTCTCTTTCCAAGTAATGCAAAAGAATACCAAACAATACCAAATGCCGGCCATGGCCAGCATTGTTTAAACTTGCCTCGTGCTGTAGTTTAATAAACATTTAACAATTAAACACAGTACACACTCTAAACACACGATTCTTCTCCTTCAGTTTTACCCGCGAGCTACCAAGTTGTATACAAGTTGGAGCCGTGGCGCATTTGTTTTTGCACACTGACCTACAACAACAGGCAAAGCAAACAATTGCAGCTTCTTCGGGAAATGCCCTACCACCTGCCTCCCCCTTTGCCATGCAGCTGAGACGTTTATTAAACGGTTGATCCGCCGGACAATAAATAATCAAATAGTCAAAAATTCAAAATATTTACATACAAGCAGCAACGTGAAAATTATGCCGTCTATAGTTAACAATTTTCTCCTATCTCACTCTCTCACTCTTTCACTCTCTCACTCTCTCAGCTGCGGTTGGGCGCTTTGTTTAAATATTTACATTTTTGTTGTGCAATTTCTTGTTAAAGATCTAACCCAATAGTTGGGTGTTCCTGTTGCTGTTGCTTTTCATTATCTTCATTAGCATACTCATGGGTTTGTTTATGCCCCCGCTTGAAGATTGAATCACGTGTTGTGGCCAGCGCATATGGAACGCATTTTGAGCGAAATAAAAAACAATATCAATAGTACAAACAAAATAAATATATTTTTTAAAATCTAAGAATATTTTCGATGGTTTGCTGTTGTTTTTTCTTCCCACGACTTTAATGGTGATTTTTGTAAATATTTATGAAATATTTGTGCGCTTGATTGACCGTTAAGTGGAAGAACCACTTATGGGATTATGTTTGTATCAATTTGGTGACAGCCTAAATATAAAAGTAAATAAACAATAATATATAAAGTGCTAAAGACTCTTTTTTAATAAACATTAAGCTTGTGAAATAATATATAAAATATGAAATCTATAAATGACAAAGTTTAAACTTGACTATAAATTTAAATGCATATATTTGGGCAGACTGAAAAATGTGTTGTAAATGTTGGAAATTTCTTATAATTATAAGTCACTCGTCACTCGTCACTCGTCGCTGGTCACTGGCAACAAGCAATGTTTGCTGCTGTGAATATTGCCACACTTTGGCACTAAGACAGTGGCAGGTTTTACACCGGCCATAAACACCTTGCCTCACGATTACAATCTATTCAAAATGGCCGCCTGCCTTTTGCGCAAGATGGCCAACACGACGTGTGTTTGGGCTGCCAGCTGCCAGCTGCCAGTAATCGTGCGATCTGGCTGCCATTGCCAAACTACTACTATGCAAACTGTGGCATATAATAAAACCTCCACACACACACACACACACACACACATATGCACACAGGAGAGCCCCCCGCTGACCGGTGCGTTTTTGTGCGCCATTCAGCTGTCGAAGCTGGCGCAATAAAATTGAACAATTTATAGACTTGCGATCCATTTGGTGCGCAATAATTGCGCCAAATTTACCAGAAATAAAGAAAAAGAAAAGAAAAAAGAAAAAAGGCCGAAGCCAAATACTTTTAAAAGAGCCAACAACAAAGTACCCGACGAACTGTCGATCGGTCGAAGCCATTTTTACCTGGCACTTGGCTGGCTTTCTGTTTAGCTTTTAGTTTAATAGCCGGTACTTAAAAATGCGTTGACTCACAGGTAGAATGAGGCAGGAGGCAGAAAGGCGAAAGCTAGCAGAGAGGAACAGGAAACAGAACAGCAAACAACATGCTTTTCATCGATTTCGATTACAAATTTTGCAACGCATGCAGTAATTAATCTTTTGGAAAATGGAGAAAACCATTGCTGATTATGTGATTAATGGGAGTACACTCAACCAACCATGTGGCATGAGACACCCTTATGCAGCGACTACGGCTACGTGCAGCCGATCTTCAATCCTCAATCTTCGGTCTTCGGTCTTCGGACTTAAGGCATCTGTTTCGTCTCATTCGACGCGTATTGTCGTCATTGCTTCTTGGTAATTGGTGTGGCTCTTGTCCCTCACATGTTTCGCTTTGTTCTTGTCTTTTGTCGATCTCACTCCAAGCTTTTGCCCACATTTTAATGTGTTTTATTGAGACCGTTTTTTGGCCTTGCAGGGCAGCGCACCTGCCTGAAGTATGCAATCGGAAATAGCTATAGAAATTGGAACGTATTGCTCTCTGCCTGCTGACAGTTCAATGCTGAAAGAAATGGACCAAAAGTTCAAGCTGTTATCATGTTCTATTTAATAATTATTAATGTGTAACCTTGATAGATACACTCAGAGAAAGATGCTCTTCTAAATTCAAGTACAACCGGAGTAGAATTCCTACCTGTTTGTGACTTCAACGAGTGCAAATAAAAATGAAATTTATAAATAAATACCAAAGCATCGTCCTGGGTAGATATAACAAAATGTTCAAGTGCCTCGCAGGGAGGCCACAATACATATATACAAATATGTGTATGTAAATTTGGGTTAATCGAAGGCGACATTCTGACGCAGCAGCATTTTGTCTAATTACCCGCCGTAAATCGAGGCGCTGACAAATATTTTGACATGGCGTCGCAGAGAGACATTGTCGTGCTTGTGGTTCCAGTCCACTTGATCGAAATCGAACTCGAACTCGAACTCGGACCCGGGGTATCCGTTTGCCGCAGTCCGAAGCGAGGCTAATGTGTGGTCGGGCCACTTGAGATCCGGTAGCGGGGTCGGGGCAACTGGCATGAAAGTGAAACTCGAAACCAAGATTTCGATATTCCAGACCCCCGCTACAAAATAAAAACCATGACATGTGTCAGTTGAGAAATTAATTGAATGATTTTCCATATAAATTACTTTGGTTGAAGATTCCTTAATTTTAGTTTTTGTTAAGAAAAAGTATAAATTACTGGGATAATTGAAAAGCTAATGTAAGGAAAAGTAGATGTAGAGTAATCACTCAAAATGTTTAAATTATACTGAAGGTAAGAAATCAAGAACCTAGCAAGCAATGAAATCCAAATAGTCACTTACCCTTTAGTGTAGAACTACATTCAGTTCAAAAGCAAAATTCAACAAATCTTAGGATTACATTCGAAATTCCAAATTTAAAATGAATCGTTTGATAAATATTACGGTTTTAAAATTGACAGAAAATTTCTTCTTTTCTAGTCGACCAGCGAGTGGATGCGGTGATAAAAAAGATCCATGCGCAAATAATAATCAATGTGGAAACAAAGATCCCTGCGCAAATAAAGATCCTTGCGCTAAGAAAAATCCTTGCCCAAGAAACGACCCTTCTGGACAGAAAGATCAATGCGGCCAAAAAAATCAATGCGGCCAGAAGAATCAATGCGGCCAGAAAAATCAAGGCGGCCAGAAAGACCAATGCGGCCAGAAGAATCAATGCGGCCAGAAAGATCAATGCGGCCAGAAAAATCAAGGCGGCCAGAAGAATCAATGCGGCCAGAAAAATCAAGGCGGCCAGAAGGATCAATGCGGCCAGAAAGACCAATGCGGCCAGAAAAATCAAGGCGGCCAGAAGGATCAATGCGGCCAGAAAGACCAATGCGGCCAGAAAAATCAAGGCGGCCAGAAGGACCAATGCGGCCAGAAGGACCAATGCGGCCAGAAAAATCAAGGCGGCCAGAAAGATCAATGTGACAAGCAAGATCCATGCAAGCAAGATCCATGCAAGCAAGATCCATGCAGCCAGGCAAATCAATGCGGCAAGAGGAATCAGGGTGGAGGTAAAGGCTCCAAGAGCTCTAAGCAGGCTGATTGCATGAGACGTAAGATTTATACAATATATTCCTTAACTGAAGTCTACAGACAGTAACGTAATCTTTTATAGCATCGATGCCAACTAATCCACGCTGTAAAGATGGTAAAGGTGGTAAAGATGGTAAAGATGGTAAAGATGGTAAAGGTGGTACAGGTGGCGGTAAAGATGCTAAGGATGGCGGTAAAGATGGTTGTCAAGGAAAAAAATAGATTCTCCGCGTAGAACTGATTGGTAAGTTAGGAAAAAACTATTTCAATTCGTCCGCTTACATTCCTATTGGTAGTTATCTTTATGTACTGACCGCCTGGCGCCTTCCTTACAAGATGCCAAACGGAGGAACAGTTCACATAATGCTGCAACATGAATCAGTTTTAGTTTTAGTTTACTGCTGGCTGAGTCCACTGAGATCATAAAACGAAACGCTCCGACATTATAAAGCCATAAAGCAACAAGTAAAATCGACGCAAAAATAGCTGGCCAGCAGGGAGCTAACAAAAAAAAAAAAGAGTGATAAAAGTCCAACCCGACGGACGGCGTTTGGGAACTGTGAATTTCCATGGAGATTTTATGACGACGCCGCTGAGAAATCCCATGGCACCGACAACACTGTTCTGTTTCAGATCAGCAATATGTGAAAAATCAAAGCACATACATTTTGTAATGAAAATGACTGAAAATAAAGAGAACCTTTTCAGCAATTAATATTGCATTATTCTTTGGAAAAAAACTGCATTCTATCAACTGGCGGGTGCTTAAAAGCTCCCACCACGTAGCCATATAGCCTCGAGATGCTCTGATCTCAATCGCTGGCAGCCCATGACAAAAATATATTCCACTAACTGCTGCAAACGGGAATTCATAAATTTCACACCCAGACCCCAGACGAATCAGTTTTTATGGCAATTCAATTGCACTGCCACTGATATTTGTTTCCTGCTGCTGCCCAGATCCGCACCCGTTCCCGGGCAGGTTGCAGCCGTATGGCCATATACGATTCGGTTTTCCCTGTGCTTCATGTAAACAAACAAAATAATCTAGATACGGGCCGCACTTGTGTCGACTTTTGCTTCTGTGCCCAAGACTCAATAGTCGAAATTCTTTTTATTTTCATCTGTTTTAAAGTCTTTTCTTTTTAGTTTTCCTTAGGTTTTGCCTACCAATATATACATATATACATCTATTTTGTACGTATGTGTGTATAACACATTTTTGTCTTGTTTTGCTCTCTGTATTTTGGGTAATTATTACTTTTTCAATGTAAACAAATTAAATGGTGCTAATTTTAGTTAAATACTTGTACATATTTCGTGATTTTACGATTTTGCCTATGGCATAAAACTATGTGTGAGTTAAGTATTCAAAATGCAACGAGCAACTAAAATTATCATTGTCCGTAAATTAGAATATCTTTTATTAATTGTTTTTTTTAAAGAAATAATTCAATTTGAAATATAGCAGTCTTGTTTAGTTTCTTATTATCCCTAAAATATGACTGGAAGTCCTCAGTATTTAAAATGCAATGAAATCGAAGCGTTTCAATATTCTTAAGATTCTTACTAGTAGAATATTGCAATTGCCGTGTTAGTATTTTTAAGTAGCCTTACAGTTTACCACTTTAATCCCAGCTGCAGAAGTTTTGGTCTTTATTTTCTGTGCTTGTCAGCCCATTGACTTTTGCTCGACGGCTTTGATAAGTGCCGAAAATAAATCGATTGACGCATTTGACGATCGACGTGCGGTCGAGCATCCATCAATAGAGTGTCTAAAGTCTGGAACTTCAGTTGAGTGTGGAGCTACGTGCTATATACGTATATATATTTCAGATTTACAGCCGCCGTGTGTCTGTTCAACCTTTCAACGCATAAAAAGCCGATGCGCAAAGTTTTCAAAAATGAATTCAGTTTGTTGTTTTCGAATTATCGACGAAATTAATCTTAATCTTGAGTTTGCCTCGGCAATCTGGCAACACATGTGCTAAACTGTTAATGTGTGTGTGTGAAGGTGTAGGAGTGAACTAATACAAGTACTACATGCATACATATACACACATATCTATTTCAAGGCCTTGGCGTCCTTTCATTGTTGTTGTTGTTGTTGTTGTTGTTGTTGTTGTTGTTGTTGTTGCTGTTGCTGTTGCTGCTGCTGCTATTGCTGTTGTTTGCTTTGCTTTTTTTTTGTTTTTGTACGCGCGCCGATTGAAGTTTGGCCGACGCCGACGCGACGTCGACGTTCGTCAAATTTGTTGGCATCAGCAAACGGTTTGTAATTCAACGAAGAACAACAACAGCGACAGCAATGAGAATGATGATGATGCCGATGACGAGCAAGACAGCAAGACAGAAAGACAGCAAGTTAGCAAGAGAGCGACCGAGTAAGAAGAAGACGGCATGCGCTTTGCATGCGCCGCATTGCACCAATTGGACCACCCAAAGCGTCCTCTCGCCTACCGTCTGCTCTCCCCCTAACCGCATAAATCCATATTTCTCTAGCTGTGCTGCCGTTTTACTTTTTACGATAAATTACAACACCAACATTGCAGCACAGCAGCAATGCTGCAATCATTCATTCATGCGCGTGATCTCAATCCCCCCCTCCTGCTTCAGCCATCCTCGATCTTCGTGTAAACATGTGTAAATCATGACCCGTTGATGGCCTCCACGTAGACAATGCGCTGGGTGTTCGCTTCTCAGTGAGCAGCAGTTTAACATGTGACTTCCTCGCCGTCAAAACGACGGCAACTTTTGCACTGCGACCCCAAAACTTGATTTCCTCGCATTTCCATCTTATACGCAATAGATAAATTAGCTGTGGAAAGCTGCTTTAACTCACAGACCCTTTTCAAATTTCCAATTTCAAATGTAACAGCTCTTCTTCGATTTTCAATATGTACAGTGGGCGTTTTCCGAGGTGATTTCAATTCGCCAATAATAGTTTCATTTTCTACAAAAATAATAAATACATATACGATTTTAATATAATATATTTTAAATTTAAAACAACTTATATTTATTGAACACTATCAAAATCAAATTTAAATTTTTTTATAACTTTTTACCATTTTAATTTTTGAAAGTTGTAATTTCCGAGTGATCACTGTATGAGTATTTTGAGTTTGACTGCAACTGCTGCCATTTGGCGCTGTTTCAAATTGGCCGCCAACGTCGATTGGAATCCTCATACTCATAATCGTATTGTCCCAAAAGGCTAAAGCAAATATTATCTATGCATGCGTGTGCCTGTGCTTGCATGTGTATGTGTGGTATACATACATATATCTGCATCTTTGTATGCTCGTCTGCCTCTTCGGGCCCTGAGAACTTCTTTTTGTTCGGTTTGTGCGCATATTGAGCAAACGCCGTGCACTTCCGAGAGCCGCACACATTTTTGTGTGTGCTTTGTTTGTTTATACTTAAAGCGTTATTTCAATAAACATATCATGGCAAAGGGCAAATTTTTGATATTGAAATGTTGATACATTCTTCAAAATTGTGCAGCCTATTATTGGGACAAATATTTGACAAGTCATTTTTGGTCAAAAAATATCTGCTGTCACAAAAAAGTCATAGCTGTTATTACATATTATTAAGTTAATCAATTATTTTCTTTGCACTTTTGAATTATGTACAACAAATTTATATACACACGTAATTCAAATTTAATTTTCAAATAGTTTCCCGCTATTCAAAATTTAAGCAACAAGCGTTTCATAGCAGTCAGCAAACTGCAATGCCTCCGCACCAGTCTGGCAACGCCACAACAGATCACGATGACGTCTGACTTGCCCAGCTATGCTGCGCTGCATAGCGCCCACCCTTGAAGCATTTAACAACACTGACAAGCGCTGATCGTTTGCAGTGTGACCAAGTGTTGCGCGTTAGTGGTGTTTTTTGTAGTATCAGAGTGAGAACCGCAGTAGCTGCTAAAAAGTGATTCACGCTCTCGAACGGCAATAGCAATTTCAACGAATAGAAAATATTTTTCGCATTGCCGCCAGTCATAACGCATTAGGAAATTTGAATATATTTTAGATTGTTTTGGAAAGTACAAAAATAATTAACGGAACCGCTACGTCTGCGTCGTCGGCTCAAAACTCTCGAGTGCGCGTGTGTGCATATGTGCGTGTGTGTGTATGTGTTTGTGTGAGAAAGGAGGAGGAGAAGCAACACACAAAAAAAAGTGTACAGACGACGCGCAGACGCAAAGAGCGATTCTGCCTGCAGTGGCTAATTAAAAAAGTACCGAAAGTACGCGAGTGAAAATCAAAAACAACCAAAAAGCGAATCACGATTTGATCAAGAAGCAGCAAACGAACAAACGAATAATAACAAAATGGGTTGTGCCGTGAGTACAGCAAGAGATAAAGAAGCCATCGAACGTTCCAAAAACATCGACCGGGCGCTGAGAGCCGAAGGAGAACGCGCTGCCTCAGAGGTTAAGCTGCTGCTCTTGGGTGAGTTTTCACATAAATCTCTCGTTTACTTACCATTCTTCCCAGTGGGTTGGGTTTGGCAATTTCCAGAGTAACTCAACCCGTTGCAATGCGGGATATTCGCACTGATTTGCTGATTTTAAATCAAACGATTTCTATTTTTCTATTCATCTTGGCCATTATGCAATGCACATGTTTGATTATTCAATTGCGATAAGAAATCGAAAGTAAATTGAAACCAAATGTCGATGGCGGCGGCGGCGGCTCCAACAACAAGTGGGGCGCCATCAATCCGTCTGCCATTGGAAACATGTTCTCTTCTTACAAACATGTATGTATGTGTGTGTGTGTGTGTGTGTGTGATGAGTGGCACTTGTTGTTGGTTGCGTGCATTGTGCGCATTGAGGCGTTGCGACGCCATCATTTCAACTTTGACCTCTGCAGTGAAATTGGACGCCGCGTCGCATCGCTTCTCATTTTGGCCTTCTGTAATTAAATTTCTATACAAACAGCACGCCAAGAAATTATATTTCAGTGCGAAGCAAGCGCACTTTTCATTCCATTCAATCTTCGCAAACAATGCGAATGGGTTTTCCATTCAACAACAACAACAACAACAACCACAACAGCTCACCACACCACTCACAGTTGCATTTGGCGGCTTTTGCTAATGAAGCGGCGCCGCATTCGCTCACTGGATGACTCAAAAGGGGCTGTCGTGTGGTAAGAGATAAACCAGCGGGAGGGTGCCCAGTTAAGTGATATCTACTCGAGATGAACTCGCTCCATCAAGGAACACTCGTCAACACAAACGCAATGACTCAAACGTTTATTTGCTGCTAGCAAATTCTTGAATTTGTGCAATGGTTTAATTTTGTTTAATAATGTAAAAAAGAGTCAAGAGAGCCTAAACCTAAGATTGAGAGTCGAAATAAAGGCCAAATAATGACCAAAATGGCCTCGGTTCAGTTTTGGCAAAGTTAGGGAAGTTTGAAGATTTAGGAGGTCAAGCAGAATTTAGCTGGAATAGAATTTCCCTTATAAATAAAATACTTGCAGCTGCTCGTTAGATCAAACAGAAAGTGACAACTATGTCGGCCAGTGTATTTGTTAGTGTAGTTTATGGCAAACGAGAAAAAACACCTTGCACCAGTTGCTAACATTTCAGCTGGTATTTATTTTATTGCACATACTTACACACACTTACACACACACACATGTGTAGTAGCTATTGTTGTTGTATTGTTTATGTTTTCATTTCTATGGCATTATCTCTGTCTGTTGTTGGATGTTGCCTGCTGCTGGTGCTGCTGCTGCGGCTGCGCACGTTCATTATTCAAACCGCATTCATCTTGCGCTTGGTGTCTCTCTCTATCGCAGGCCTAATTGGCAGTTGCGGTTGTTGTTGCTGTGTACACTGACATTTAAAGTGGGGTGAACGATATTAGCGCAAATAAATGGCCCCCACATCAAATGCAGCTGTGTGTGTGTGTGTGAGTGTTTGGATTATGCTTGTTGCTCCTCCGTTTTATTGTGTAGATTTAATCAAATTTTGCTATTGTTGCAGCTGACTGTGTCTGACCATTGCTCCCTCTCCAGTTAAATTACGGCACTTAATTCAACAACAGTTTCACTCTCGCTGTCTCTCTCTTTCTCTCTCTATACCGCACCCTTTGACACGCCATTCAATTGAAAGTGCAATTTTTATTTGGAGCGCAGTTTCTTTTCGGATTTGTTCACAAATTCCAAATATTAAAAAACAGACGAGAGTCATGTTTTATTATTAGCGTGTTTGCATTGTGAATTGTGTGTTTCCCATTTAAAAAATGTCTGATGGCATTAGTAAGCTATATACATAAACATATGTATATCAGACATTTCTATATATACGAAAAAAAGAAGAAATTAACAAATAAACAAGTACAAAATATGACACTGACAGGGAGTGTGAAAAGAGAGAACCCCTGAAACCCAACGCGAACTGTCAACACAAATAACTTAATCAACAATTTTTAAGAATTTTCATACACACATATAATCACATACATACATACATAATACGTATGTATATAATGTGTACTTTATGTGCTGTTCTTGTCGCTTGTCGCCATAATTCATTCGTCGCTTATCAACATTATCAATTAATGACCTTTGCGTCAGTTTCCAAACAGCTATTTTCAACTAAACGTTGATTTTATTTTCAAACAGTAGCTAGCGAAAAACTCCCTTTCAACATATCGAAGAATGTGTGCATTTCCGATTGCCAAGTTTGTGACGATTAAATGTCGACTTGCAAGTTTTGATTTAACTGTTCATTCGCACATACTTACTTACGTCTGATTAACACATTTCTTTTTTACTTTACTTATCGGAAGTACGGTCGCCAGCCGCTTGGCGGCGCCAATAAGTGTCGATAACGATTAGTCATGCCAGTCGGCGAATGAGCGAAATGTGCTATGGAATTATTATTTTTACAGACTTTTTCCTCTTCAAATCTTTCTCCGGGTGTGCCTTTAGTCACCGTCAATGAATATACATATGTACATATGTACTTAAAATAAAAAATGTATTTTCATATGTACATATAATTGCCAGGAACTGCAATCATTCATAGAAATAAAGCATTGACCAGGTTGACCAGAGAGGCTAATGAAGTTAATTTTAATACCGCTGATCATCATTACAAGCATTGTTGTGGTTGAGTTTATTGTTGCTGTAATGCGCGCTTTGTACTCACCGCCGCCTCGAAATGTTCTCCGCTCTCTTTCTCGCTGTCTTCTTCTTTTTCACACTGATCGCATATTATGGCACAGCTAACGGTGCATTGATTGATGTACATATCTTCTTCTTGTTATGATTAAATTGACCTTTATTCGCCATTGTTTCTTTTTATCTTTCTCTATCTTTTCTCTCTCTCTCTCTCTGTCTGTCTGTTTTATTATTCGGTGGCAAGCTTCGAGCATTTACTAATTCATATTGAGATTGGCAAGGGTGCCGATCATTATTATTATTATAGCCCGTCGTCTTTGACCGCCTTTTAGGCCATAACTTTATTATAACGACATATTTTTTATGGCTAAATTAGTACGCATTGTTAGCTTTGACTGTAAATATATGTATGTATACAAAAATATATCTACAAGCACTGCAATTCGAAATCGGGGGGAGTACTTAAGCATTGCAAAAAGTGAAAGTACTAGGAGCTGAGCTCTCGCAATTACCTAATCAACGGTCTGCGTCTCCGACTGCGTCTCTTTCTATGTTTCCGTCTGGGAATAGAGCCAACCACACACAAAAAACACATGCAACAACAACAACAACAAAAGCAACGAATGTTGCAAAGATTTAAAAAAAATAAAGCTGGCTTGATGTGCCATTGTTGCAATCTTGGACTTCGTATATCGTTTTATAACTTAAATATACTTAAATAAAAACAATAATTTTTCTTCATTTCTGTCGTAGGGGGAAACCTATAAAACACGTAACAGTTATTGTTATCTATTGAACTGATAATAACAAGCACTTCTGTTTGGTCAGCTGATTCTTTTGTTTACTTCTGCAGTTTATAAGTATAATGTACATTTTGACATACACATGTACTTAAATAAAAAGCTCGGCATATTTTTTGTATTTACAAGTTATGTTTAAATTTTGTACGACTTCAGATAATTTGAACGTGTTGCAAGAGTTCAATGAACTGCAGAGGATTGGCATGAAGGCAAATAATATGCGATGGATTCCAAAATATAAGATCGAAAATGCATTCATATTTCCCTTGGCTACAGGGTATATCAAATAAATAAAGAGAATTCGAACACCTCTACTTACTTGCATTGCGATGCATGTACATATATATATATATGTACATATGTAGCTGTAGCTATATGGCAGTAGCTCAATTACTTACGACATTACATGACCAACGCAATTGAGCACATAGCGGCAGCGAGCTTTTTGGCCTCTTGAACCCGAAGACAATTGAACAATTTGTGGCATCCATTCATTCATGAAAACAGCAACGAAATGGCGCGCTACTTGCCGCTTGTGTCCCTCTCCCCACAATCCCCATCCTCCATTGATTCATTCATTGGTGCGCTTTACGCAAACGGAATAGCAAAAAGTCATTCACATTCCCGATTACAAATACAATTGTTTGCAGATTGTGGGGAGAGGGGTCACGCCCACGGCAAGAGCGTTTGGAATGAGCTCATTTCCTCCAATGCTCCCAAGCAGTAGTGATGCTCTGAGTTTTGCACGTTTTCTAATTCCTGTTTTGTATTTCTGCTGATTTTGTAGGCGCCGGAGAATCTGGCAAATCGACGATAGTCAAACAGATGAAGATCATACATGAGACGGGCTACTCGCAGGAGGAGTGCGAGGAGTATCGACGCGTCGTCTACAGCAACACCGTACAGAGCCTGATGGTCATCATACGCGCCATGGGCCGGCTAAAGATCGAGTTTGCGGATCAGGGCAAGACAGACATTGCACGCCAGTTCTTCACACATGCCTCGGCGGCGGACGAAGGCATTCTCCTGCCGGAGATTGTGCTGCTGATGAAGAAGCTCTGGTCGGACGCTGGTGTGCAGCAATCCTTTTCACGCTCTCGCGAATATCAGCTTAACGACTCGGCCGGTTACTATCTGAACTCACTGGATCGCATCGCGCAGCCCAACTATATACCCACACAGCAGGATGTGCTGCGCACGCGCGTCAAGACCACCGGCATCATTGAGACACATTTCAGCTGCAAACAGTTGCATTTCAAGTAAGTTTCCTTATAAATCCAATTATATTCAAATCTTTATACAAATTTATACCTGCAGACTCTTCGATGTGGGCGGTCAGCGCTCGGAGCGTAAGAAGTGGATCCATTGCTTTGAGGGTGTAACGGCCATCATTTTCTGTGTGGCGCTCTCAGGTAAGATTCGGCCGAACACTGTTGAATATTCAATATATTAATCAGAATTTTCTTTATAAAGGTTATGACTTGGTTTTGGCTGAGGATGAGGAAATGAATCGCATGATTGAATCACTCAAACTGTTCGATTCCATATGCAATTCGAAATGGTTTGTGGAAACGTCCATAATACTTTTCTTGAACAAAAAGGATTTGTTCGAGGAGAAAATCAAGCGATCTCCCCTAACGATATGTTTTCCGGAATACAGTGGTAAGAGCGAAGACAACTCGACGCTAAGCAAAACTGTATAATTAACATTCCTTTACTCGCTAGGTGCCAACACTTTCGAGGAGGCCGCCAATTACATACGCATGAAATTCGAAAATCTCAACAAACGAAAAGACCAAAAAGAAATCTATACGCATCTAACCTGCGCTACAGATACAAATAATGTGAAATTTGTATTTGATGCGGTTACCGATGTCATCATCAAGAACAATCTAAAACAAATTGGTCTGTTCTAAGCGGGAGCAGCTTATGCGATTAGAGTGCGTCTTAGTATTAAAGGAAAACGCGCAAACATTTCCATTACACTATAATTAATTAACTATAAAGACATACATATATATGAATATATATATTTGTAATCTGTAATTTTATGTATATACACATGTATATGCTATAAAATTGAGAATGCTTTACAAGCTCTTGAGATAAACTTACTTATATAAACCGATTTTGTTGCCAGTAGTCGAGGAACAAATAACCAACTGCAATTAATTAAGTTAACAGTTAAAAAAATGCTATAAGTGAACTAATTAAAATACGTATGTATGTAATTTAACAAGTGTAAAGTAGACGCCAGGAGCTTGGTAAAGATAGCTAACCAAATTTGTAAATGCCCAAATGCCCACAAATTTGGCAAGCTAACTTTGCGCTTAGTTAAGATTAAGATAACTCATGTGACTAAATTGCATGACGCAAAATCAGTGGACTTTTAACCAGCTTCCAACTCTATTTTACGCAATGCATTTTGGCCACGTTTTGCAACACTGTCGACGCCGCCGCGTAGAATTTGCCAAGAGCTTAGCGCACCATTTGAGTGAGCGTGGGCCTCATTTCTGTATGCCCCCCTACATTTAACTAGAAATTTTACTAATTTTTTAGTAATAGCTTAAATAAAGACAAAATACCTAAAAACAGTCGAACAACACTTATTTTTGACTAAATACACTTCGCAACACTGTTCACTGTTCACCACTAAAGTAGTGAGTTTGTGTGTGAGAAGTGCTTTCTTTTGCTGAACACCACATGTAGTGGACTCCTGTTTTTGACTAAAGACACTTTACAACACTGTTTCACCACTAAAGTGGTGAGTTTGTTCGCGTGCCGTTTTTTGCTGTGTACTTTTGTCGGATACTACGTGTAGTGGGTCCTTTTTTCGTGACTAAATACACTTCACAACACTGTTCACTGTTCACCACTAAGGTGAGTTTGTGCTAGGGTGAAAAGTTCGTTCTTTTGCTGTCAACTTTTGTCGAAGTAGGTTGTGTTATTTTGTTTTTGCGTTAACAAATTTATAACAATTGTACAATATTCAGGTAGTTCAAGTAGCTCTGTTTAATATTGTGTTTAGACAAGGAGGATCAGTTAAACAATATGCTACGCACCGTAATTTCGATCAGCCAACGTGGCAAGCTGCCTTTAACTCTGCTCTCGGCCAGGAGTGTTGGTAAGTGCTGCGCGAAAAGCGTGACTTCTATAAATTGTTCTCAAATGACATTTGCAAAGACTCCTCCATTGTAGTGCAGGCCAAGCTACGCAATTCGCATGCGTACTCGCGGCCCCTGGTTCGCTGCTTTGCTAGCAACGATAACAAAATCAAGGGATCTGCTGTCGGCAATCCGACCGGCATTATTGGCAACATGGGTAAATCGCAGACTATGGGAAGTGTTAGTGGTGCTGACCCAACTGCTTGTGCTCAGACACAGACCGCAGCGTTCGGCAATGAATCCAAAGGCACCACTGACTTTTGCAAGCAGGCTGATGCCAAGCGTGGCGCGGTTACCTCGCAGATGCATGCCACACCTGTGGTGACACAGAGTGGCAAGATTGATGATGATTCGAAGTCAAAGAAGGTAGAGTCGAGCAAAGATGTGGGCACTCCTGCTGGCAAGCCTGGGACGACCAACAAACTGGCCGACGATACTATGAAGCAGCTGCAGGAAGTGGCTGCTAATCTGCCCAGCAAGGAGCAGGTCGAGAAGTTCGCCTTTCGCGTGGTGGCCTTTATCTACGACATTGTCTATTTGACGGGCAACTGGACCATACGCTTTGTCAACGAGAAGATATTGCAGAATAACACTTTCAAGTACTACTGGAAGCGATTCCACGAGAAAATGGAGCAAGCCAAGAAGGATTAAGCTCAGTCAGCATTTTCGAATTACACGTGCATTCATGTCAGGCTACACAAAACTTTGAACAAAGCTAATAAATCTCCAATATCAAGATACATATATTTAATATTGATTATTGCTTAGTGTGCATAATTTGAATTTGGTTGTTTGCTTTTAGGTTTTAGGTGAAGCTGGCAAAGCTGGCATAACCGTCCAACAATTTGGCCAGATATTTGAGTATCTTGTTGCGCGCCGCCTTCAGCTGTGGCGGATCGCTTATCACCGGATCGTACATGTTGGCGCAATGTGCGGTGCCTGCAAAATATATGAAAATATACATTACATTCCATAAACATTGCTGTTTTTACAATTCTGACTGTACCTTCAATATAAATGGTGGGCGTGTTTGCATTTGGCGAGACATACAGTCCCAGTGCATGCCATGGATCAATGGAGCCGTGCACGTAGAGCACTTGGGTCGTCTCCGGCTTTAGAGCACCATAATACTTGTTCGTCTTCAGCACAGCCTGCTCAACGAATTTCGAGTCCATGTGATCGGAGTAGATGTCCTTGCACTGACGTAGGAAAAAGTCAACGCCAAAGCGATCCCCGAATGTGTCCGATTTGTTCTCCGACGTCTGATAGAAGCCAAACTCGGTGCACGTCTGATAGACCCATTGACGCATGCCCTTGGCTACCTCCGAGTCCCATGAAACGTTCTTCATTTCCGCTATCATTTTGTCATACTTGTAATCGAGGCACTTGGACTCGGACTGCTGCAGCAGCATATCATTAACCGCCGCCAAGCGTGTCACAGGCGGTCCAATCTTAGTGTTCAGCATGACATCACAGATCTAAATTAAAGAAAAGTTAGTATTAATGATTAGCAGCTTTAATTAGTGTTTTAGTTACCTCATCGATAGTTATGTTGGCATGCGGGCTGTTGTCCTTGTTGTATTGCACGACGCCTGCAAAGTTGCCAGCCAGATTTTCAAACAGATTCGCAATGTCCAATTGATTCTCAATCGAGTCTTTTAGGGGCGTGCAGGTTCTATGCGGAGAGTCAACAAATTAATTACACTGTGTTACAAAATATAAGAAAATGGTATCCAGAACAGCATTTATACTTATGTAAGTGGGCTAGTTCCTGAAATACCAATCAGCTTGTTAATTATGACTCAATTTTTCTTAATATATAATAATCTTGGCAAACACTTGAAAATTTGTTCAGTTTTGGGTATAGTGATTGGGTATAGTGACTGATTGGGACCGGAACTTTTGTTGTCTAGTGTAATCTGTTTGTTGCTTAGTGGTACTCACTTGAACTTCTCATCGAGATTACGTTGACCAATCATGTGCTTCAACAGTATCTCGACCTGGGCAAAGCTGCGCGTCACAGCCTCCACGCAATCGGGCTTGTAGCTGGCTAGCGACGCCTTGACCACCTCGAAGTACTGCCGGAAATCGACCTGCGCCAGCAGCGGACCACTGGAGCTGATGGCGCCATCAATCAAATGCGGATACTTCTCCCGTGCCCAGGCAGCCAGCGAGCCCGGATAGGAGCCACCGAATGCGATCCATTTCTGTGTCTTGGCCATATTATATTTGACCTTCATAGCTGTGACAAAGTTGGCCAAATCCGACAGCGCCTGCTCCGAGCTGAGATAAGCCAGGTTGCTGGTGGACAGATCGCTGGTGGGATGACTCTTGCCATAGAATCGATGCTCCAGCTGGATGCATAGTGCGCCAAAGTGTTCCGCATAGTGAATCCAGGCTCCCTCCTGCATCCACCTCTTGGTCGCCTCGCCCTCCCCGCCAATCATGAGGAACACCGGCGCCTGGCTGTCATTGCGGTAATATTGATCGTTGACAAAGTAACGCTGCTTCCAGTTTAACGATTCGTTAGCCTGGAAGTGATCCAGCTTCTGCTCAAACCATAGCTCTTCCACTGGAAGTGAGCGCAGCAATGTAATATATTTACTAGGGTCGCCCAGAAATCCATTAAAATGGCGGCCGCGCTTAAAGTTCACGCTGCTGCACTGCGCAATTAGGCAGAGCAACAATAACAAATATAATCCCTTTGGAATTTTTTGCATTTTCCAGGCAAAGCACAATCTCTTGGTGTCGTTTATGTTGTTTCTTGCGGGTCAAGTGACTTGTTGTTTGATTAGCACAAGAGCCGACTAACTGTAAAAACGGCACAAGAATGCAACTTATATAGTTATATTTATGTACAAGTGTGTGTCTATTCCAAACATACACACATATTCCTTTATGCTTTTGTTGTTTTTCTTTTGCTTTCACAGTTGCCGGCAGTGCTGTAGCGTTGCCACCTAGTTCTAAACACGTTTCGTCAAGTTTGAGCTTTGACAGTTGCCACCTTGTTTCGAAACGGCTTCCAGGCAACGGTTGCTTACAATTCAAACAAATAAATAATCAGTTAATGCTCACATTGTCAGCGGCCGGTGAAAACGTAGAAAAAACTAAATTCTAATATATATATTTTGTATTATATATTATAATGGAAAACCCGATTAAAGAATGCAAACAGCTGCAGCCGCGCGCAATTTTCGGCATCAACGGCAAAGTGGAGAATGGTGTCCGTCAGCATCCTGTGACCGAGGCAGCCATCTTCCCACTGGGCAACAAGATTGCCATTGCCGATTTCAAGAAGAACACACAGGAATTTGTGGCCGGGCACACCAACAGCATCTCCTGCCTGGATGTCAGCAAGAGCGGCAAGTATATCGCCTCTGGCCAGGTCAATCATATGGGCTTCCGTGGCTATGTCATTGTGTGGGACTATGAGACACGCAAGGAGATCGGACGTCATGATCTGCACAAGGTGAAGGTGCAGGCCATTTGCTTTACGGCCGAGGATCGCTTTGTCATTTCCATTGGTGGCAAGGATGATGGATCCGTCATTGTTTTCGATATGCAGACATTGTAAATATTTTGTGCCTGTCCGAAATCCTTGTGCTTATTTTAACTGCCTTCTCTCGTCCACGCAGTTCTCCCATTTGTCGCCAGCCCGCCTCCCGGGCCATCTCCGGAAATGCACTCACTGTGCGTCCCTTGCATAGTAATCCATTTTTCTTTCTCACCGCTGGGGATCGCCATCTGCGTCTCTGGAGCATTCTGCGTGAGCAGAAGAAGCTATACGTCCAGGACGTTCAGTTGGCCAGCAAGTCACGTCTCTTTTACTGTGTCCGTATTGATAAGAAGGACGAGTTCGCCTACCTGGGCACCGGCACTGGGGATATTATTAAGATCGTGCTTAACTGCTGTGATAGGGATAATGTGACTCGTCCTGGATCATCCAGTGGCATCCTGGGCGCCTTTGGCACACATAATCCACGCAAGCCAACGGGTCGCGATTGCAATCGCTATGTGAACGGAGTGCGCGCTATTTATGTGTTGGAGCAGGGTCGTCTGCTGATTGGCGCCGGCGATGGCGAGGTGCAGCTGGTTGAGGAGCGCACCGATGTGCCACTGATTAATTTTCGAGATTATCCGGGACCCACCTGGCCCTACTTGCGCACGGTAAGCAATTGCTCAGTTGTCTTCGATGGGATCTCATTACACTACTCTTCCTTTTGTAGGTGAAGAGCACTCGCGTCTCTGGTCGCATCTCGTCCTTTGTGCGCTCCACGTCGGAGAAGTTTTACATTTGCACGGATACCAACGAGATCTATACGCTGAATATAAAAAGCTGGGTGCTGAAGTTACTCCGCACTTGCCACGCCAAGGCAGTCTACTTTATCACATTTCCCAAGTAGGTCCAGATTATATCGCTCATCTACTTGAATCCCTTTAACTCCTTGTATTCTATTTAGAAATTACGCAGCTGTTTTTGCCACTGCTGGACACGAGAGCATTCGCATCTGGTCCTCGTCACGCAAGCAGGAACTCCTGCGTATTATGGTATACAACTTTAACTGCGCTGCTGTGCGCTTCTCGCAGGATGGGACCAGCATTGTCTCGGTGTGGAACGATGGCATCATTCGCGCCTTTACTCCCATCACTGGACGTCTCATCTACGCTATACCCAATGCTCATAATAAGGGTAAATTTCAATTATACCTCTTGTGTTTAACCCACCTTGAACCCATTTTTAGGTTGCAGTGCTTTGGCTGTGGCATCCACTGGTCGCTTCATCGTTACTGGCGGCATTGAGGGTCAAGTGCGTGTTTGGAAAATAGAGCCGTATCGTCAGGATCTAGTGGGTGTGCTCAAGGATCACTCTGGTCCCATTACGTCACTGGACATTAATAATCTGGATACTGAGGTGATTTCCGCCTGCACAGATGGCTCTTGTGTCATCTGGGATATCAGTCGGATGACACGCAAGCAGGTGGTGACTGCCAATACACAGTTCATGTCTGTGCTGTATTTCCCAACTGGAGTACAGATCCTGACCTGTGGCTCCGATGGAAGAATCATCTACTGGATGGTGTACAATGGCGCCTTGATACGCGAGCTGACCGCCTCGAAGAAGTCATCCGTGAATTGTTTGTCCATGAATGCCACTGGCGACTATTTTGTTAGCGTTGGCAGCGATCTGCAGGTGAAACTGTGGGATTACAACAGTGGCGATGTCGTTGGCATAGGATCGGAGCATGCCTCGTCTGTGATTAGTGCTGCTTATAGTCCCTGCGGCAAGAATTTCGTCACTGGGAGCACAGATGGCTCATTGATCATTTGGGATGTTCCCGAGGACTATTGGGGCCAGACCAATCCACAGGAAGGACCCACCTACACACTGCCAAAGGCTCAACCCAAAGGCAAGGTTGTTCAGTCGCGCGTCGACTCCGGCACACGCTTGAAGCCACTGCCAGGTGAAAATATCAATGGTCTACTGAAGGCTACGCCAAAGGACGACATCTGCTGTGTGGAGTGTCCACCGTGCGCCAAGAAGGAGGCCAAGGCCGGCGATCCATTCGCTGAGTGTAAGATTGTCCCGGATGTGAGGAAGTGTTAGATTTGTAGTTTTCACTTTGTCACTTTTACCTTAACCTGATCTAAGCATTATCTAAGAAGCAATAAAAATAATGGAAATAATAGTTCTACAAAAAAACAGCAAATACTTTTAAGGAGAAGTAACCGCTTTAGACAACAACGAAAAGTTCCTTATAAATGACCTTCCCAGACTTCAAACTGCCACAACTTTGTCAAATCTCAACCGATTGTCGATCCCGAGGCCATTTTGATCATTATTTGGCATATTGTATAATTCTACATCTCAAGTTTGTGAATTTGTGAAAAAATTAAATTTTGTATTTTTTTAGCGAAAAAAGAGTAAGGGGGGACCCTTACCAATTTTGATTTTTCAAAAAATAGAATCTTGAAATTTTACGTTTAATTGATTGTGGGTGTCTCAACTAGTATAAAAAACTATACGAAAAGTGTTTTTGTGGTATTTCATTTTTCTGTCAAAAATCACGCTAAAAGTCACAAAAAAATTGACTTGTAAAGTGCCCAAACAACGAAAAGTTCCTTATAAATGACCTTCCCAGACTTCAAACTGCCACAACTTTGTCAAATCTGAACCGATTGTCGATCCCGAGGCCATTTTGATCATTATTTGGCATCTAGTTTGATTCCACATCTCAAGTTTATAAATTTCTGAAAAAATGAAATTTTGGATTTTTTTGGCGAAAAAAGCATAAGGGGGGACCCTTACCAATTTTGATTTTTCAAAAAATAGAATCTTGAATTTTTACGTTTAATTGATTGTGGGTGTCTCAACTAGTATAAAAAACTATACGAAAAGTGTTTTTGTGGTATTTCATTTTTCTGTCAAAAATCACGCTAAAAGTCACAAAAAAATTGACTTGTAAAGTGCCCAAACAACGAAAAGTTCCTTATAAATGACCTTCCCAGACTTCAAACTGCCACAACTTTGTCAAATCTCAACCGATTGTCAATCTCGAGGCCATTTTGATCATTATTTGGCATCTAGTTTAATTCTACATCTCAAGTTTATGAATTTGTGAAAAAATAAAATTTTAGAGAATATACATACCAAATTTGGTGCCTCTACCTTTTAAGCCATAGATGCTTCCTTTTGCCTGTCACATACTTATGCACAAAACCATTATACCCTTATTCCCATTTTTAATGGTTTCAGGGTAAAGACATTACACTCTTTAAAATTGAATATATTTATCACAGGGTAATTTTTGTTTAAGATTTGAATTTATTTTTCGGCTTCAGAATCGAATTTAAAGAATGAGTAATCCATTTTTTTAGCTTCCTCTTTGGCTCTCTTCTTCTCTTCTGCCTCCAGTCGCTTCTGCTCCTTTTTCGCTTCTGCCTCCTGTCGCTTGCGCTCCTTTTCAGCCTCTGCCTGTTGCTTTTTTTCCTCTTTCTCTGCCAGAGCCTGTTGCTTCTTGGCCTCCTTTTCAGCCGCAGCCGCCTGTTTTTTAGCTTCGGCCTCACGCTTAGCCGCCACCTTTTTCCACTCCTTGTTGACATCATTAAATTCCTTAAGGCGAATATCCTTTTCTTGGTCCGTTTCGGCAACCTTGCCAACGGCTTCCACATCGATTTCATCCTCATAGCCATCTGGCGGAAGGGCATTCCAGTGACTACTATGGAATCTAGAGCGGATGTGGTCACCGAAATAAAATGGTTTTGTACGGCTGTACATGTGCGGATAGTATTTGAACTCGGGTCGTTCTTCCTCTTTGTGTGAGGTAAACGTAAGAATAGTCAGGATGGCCACCAGTGGCAGTACACCCATTAACGAGATCTTCGCCCACAACTTTGAATGCTTGTACGAGGGTTCTAAGTGGCGTATATAAAGATTAAGTTCATTAATTTTGTTGATTAGTTAACTGCCTTACCTGGTCGTGGGCAAGGAGTGCATGGACACCGAGGGCCACCGCCGGATATTTTCGATAGTGTTGGGCAACCGTCTTTAGGTTTGTCCATCCCTTCACGCTTGAGGATCAATTCTTCGCAGCTCAACTTCTTCGGCTCTTTGGAGGCCTTGGGCGGCGGTGGACATGGCTCCTTCTTTTCAGGCTTACACGTGGCGCCACCACGGATCACAGTTTCATCCTTCTCCTTGACTGGGGGCTTTTCCTTCTTGCATTCATCCTTTTTGGCTTCAATTTTCGGCACGCAATCAGATTTCTTCACCTCCTCTGTAAGCATTAATTGAACGAGTGTTTCTTTTCTGTAATTTGAATAATCTTTCACCTTTCTTTTTACATGAATCGCCACCGCCCGGCTTCTTGGCCTTATCAGACATTAGACGAAAGTTCACACAGGAAATTTTTGGAAATACTTGGTACGGCAGTCTCGTGCATTTTAAAAGGTTTATTAATTGCAACATGGATTTAGCGGAAAAACAGAAGATACTTAATTTTGGGTAGACTGAATTTTGAATAAACTTCTAATGTCTAAAGTGAATAAATGACTTCTAAAGTATAACAGACGGCATTCTCAAAGGTTGTTTCAAAAACAGACTTATGGGCATCTTTTTATACCCTGAGCCTATACAAAATGAGAAGAATAGTATACTAGTTTTGTGCTAAAATATGTGATAGGCATAAGGAAGTATCCGCGACCCCATAAGTATATATATTATTGGTCACCATCAACAGCCAGGTCAATCTAGCCAAATCCATCTGTCCGTTTTTTTTTTAAAAAATTTTTTAACAAGATTAAAATACATAATTTTATCTCAAAAAAATTCTACAAAAAAATCTGTTTTAAAGTGCATAACCTTAAATTCAGAATTAAAGTAGGATGCAAATATTGACCAAAATGGCTTTGGGGTAGACAATCGGTTCAGTTTTGCCAAAGTTATGGGGGTTTGAAGTCTTAAAAGGCCATTTATAATTATGAATGAACATAAGGGCTGCGTTCAGTGTATCTCCTAGTCGGGCACCGTAAACTAGAGCAATCTTGTTTGATATATTTTTTATAATACGGCAGACATTTTCAAATCTTCTGGATGGCGCCAAATGAGTTCTTCTTCTTCTGCAATCAGTCAACAGCGACTGTTAGTTAAGGGACATAGCTGGTAGCTTATGTCTATCTACTTATTTATGTTAGCGATTTGTTAACATATTTATGTTAACGTTTACATTGGAGTAACTATATAATTTTAACAGATAATGTTACTAAAATAATTTTTTTATACCTTAGACTTAAAACTAAATGGGGTATACAAAGTAAATAGAAAATAGGGTTCAAAAAGCAACGCTAGGATAAAAGGTAAATACTTTTTAATCAGCATAGATATTTGACTCAGTATAAAAATAACCTTTTCGTTAAGATTCGAATGCTTACAAGCGCTTGCATAAGTATATATGTATATTTATTAATAAGTAAAGACAGAATTAGTTGTGTTATGATTTGTAAGTAAAAACACGACTGGTTAAAAGACACAGATAGCCAGTTAACATAAAAAGCGGTAAAGGGTATCTCTCTGTTAGCATCACGCCTGAGCATTGTTGCTTTTAACAGTCTGATTGGACTTTTTTGTTAACAGATGTTATTTGGACGCCGTGGAGGAAGCATTAAACATTTACATGCATATGTATTGTAGTTTGAAAAAGTTGTTGAACGTAATTTGACGGTAGTTGTGCATATTCGGGCATTATTTTGTTAATTTGTGTGTGAAAATCGATTTGAACAACGATGAAAGTGTGTTGTATTGGCGCTGGTTATGTTGGCGGTCCAACATGTGCCGTAATGGCACTCAAGTGTCCGGATATTAGCATAACACTGGTCGATAAAAGTGCCGAAAGAATCGCCCAATGGAATTCGGAGAAATTGCCCATCTATGAGGTTAGTTCAAGTAATTGCTTGGGATCATGTTACCTCACTGTTAAGCTAAACGTACTTACATATGTATGTGTGTGCATTTGAATAATGCCTGTGTGTGTGTGGGGGGGGTTTGAGATCTGACACGCTTTGTGCTAAATAGTATAGAATATAAGAAGAAAAAAAAAATTGAAAAAATCCAAAACAAACACATCAATCAGAGGTACGCCGAAAACGTCGATGAACCTCTCCATTGGCCATGCTTCAAGTAGCTTCCATGATTCTTCAAGTAGTCGTCGCATCACCTCAGCCCCTAATACTAATAAAAAAGAAACCTCAAAACCAGTTACCAACCGGCTGACTGTTTCAAACTGATTTGTATACAATACGCAGGCTATTTGTTGTTTTTGCCTAAATGTTAGAGTGCGTGCTCTTTGAACAATTGAAAGAAAGAGAGGGAGAGAGAGACAGAGAGAGAGAGAGAGAGCACACATGATCGGGTGGCAATCACAATTGCATGTGCCTTAAGGCCTTAACAAGGTCAATGGTCAGTGAAGTAAAAATGTACATTCATTAGTCATTCATAAACCACATTCGACGTATTCACATGTTTATTAAGTGCCAAATAATTACACTAGCTAACAAGATTGTGAACGACAAACTTGGTCACTGCTGGAAAATCGATTTGAACTATTAGCTCCCCGAATAAAGCTTTTAGAATCCAACAATTCTCTATTTGTTGTCGCATTTCCGTCTTTTTTATGTGATATATATTCATCCGTTTCCGCCCGCGCTCCACTTAACTACCCAGCCAATCCTTATCACAGTCGCCTGGGCCCTGACCACATTACTTGTCAGTCTTGTGAGGCAGATAAGCAGCAGCAGTATTCTGGGTCTGCTATCAGCCAGCGCTGGATAATGTCGTATTTATATGTATACATATGTACATATGTATGTGTTGGCAGTTGGGAAACTTTTTGCAACTACTTTTTGATATATAAAAATGGGTTGCGCTATCGACTTGGGTTAAACATCAAATAAATGATTAATAAATAATAACGAAAAGTTCTAAGAATATTATCTGATCATTGGGCCAAGGCGCAATTTGAATTCTCTTATGTATATTTGTCACCTCTTCGTTTTGCTTGCATCATCTAATTGGCAATGCAATATTATTAAAAATAAATAAAAAAAAAAGTAAAGAATAGATAATGCTGACATTGACATGGCTTGTAGTTTCTTTTCATGATGATGTATTTGCCCAGGTGCCCAGTTGGTTGTTGTTGTTGGTATTGTTGTCTTGTTGTGTTCTTGAAAGTTGCAAATTTTGTAATTGTAATTGCTTTCGTGTTGCCGCTTATCAGCAGAGACGAGTTTTCTCTTAAATTGTATTTATTTACCAATTGCAATTACACTCCCACCAATACTTACCGACTCTTTCTGCAGAAATTTACTACGAGTAGATTTGCTGTGTTACTCAGCGTCTTTTTATTTGTAGAGTGATCGCTCGGATATTAGATACTAGACGGGTTCAAACTTTAGAATGCCATAACTTGGGCAATTCCTAACCGATTTTCAAAAGGAAACACTTTATGTTCATGTTTTGACCTCTATAATAATACAGCATTTAAATTAGAAAATATAATTTTCGGTCGCAAGTTCTTTCCTAATAAATTGCTGTATTTACCACTACAATATTAATATTACTTAATTTATACCACATTTCTGCTTTCATTTCGTTTCATCAGCTTCTTCTTTAATTAAAAATGATCATGTAAACAGGTTCAATGAACACCAAATTCTGATTAAAATGCAAATATTATGGCCTTTTAAAAATAGATCTCTGAACAATGAAATATATTTTTATATGTTTTTCAATTAATTAATTGAAAAAGTCTAGAAATTTATGCATAATGTTTTCTTATATATATATTTTAATTTCTGGTAAACAAGTTGGTAGATAAGATTGCTACCTCAATTTATAGGAACAATAATCTTATCTTTAACAACGTGGTTCAGAAAAACAGTTAACAGATCGCTTAGATCGTTAGCTAAAACTGTGCGACCTAAATCTGTATATTAAATAGATGAAACTTGAACTTTTATCACATCTTTCTGCTGTCCGCAGCCTGGTCTGGATGAGGTGGTGAAGAAGTGTCGCAATGTGAACCTGTTCTTTTCAACGGATATAACAACTGCCATTAAAGATGCCGACCTGATCTTCATATCGGTGAATACGCCCACGAAAACCTGTGGCAGTGGCAAGGGTGAGTCCTGCATACGCCCCCTTAATGACCAACTTGCTTATCAATATATTTTATATTTTAGGACGTGCTGCGGATCTGAAGTATGTGGAAAGTGCGGCGCGAATGATTGCCGAGATTGCACAGTCCAATAAAATCGTTGTCGAGAAGAGCACGGTGCCGGTTCGTGCCGCCGAGAGCATAATGCATATATTGCGGGCAAATCAGAAGCCTGGCATCCACTACGATATACTCTCTAATCCGGAATTCTTGGCTGAAGGCACCGCCATCAACGATTTGCTGAATGCGGATCGAGTTTTGATTGGAGGCGAGGAGACGCCCGAGGGTCATCAGGCCGTGGAGAAGCTGTCGTGGATCTACGAACACTGGATACCAAAGAAGAACATACTCACCACCAATACGTGGAGCAGCGAGCTGTCCAAGCTGGCCGCCAATGCCTTTTTAGCGCAGCGTATCTCGAGCATCAATTCGTTATCTGCTGTGTGCGAGGCAACCGGTGCTGATGTCTCCGAGGTGGCCCGTGCCGTCGGCTTGGACTCGCGTATTGGCTCCAAGTTTCTGCAGGCGTCGGTGGGTTTTGGTGGCAGCTGCTTTCAAAAGGACATACTCAATCTGATCTATATATGCGAGAACCTCAATCTGCCCGAGGTGGCAGCCTATTGGCAGCAGGTCATCGACATGAACGACTACCAGAAGCGCCGCTTCTCGCAGAAGATCATCGAGAGCCTGTTTAACACCGTGTCGGACAAGCGAATTGCTATCCTGGGCTTTGCCTTCAAGAAGAACACGGGTGATACACGCGAAACGGCGGCAATTACCGTGTGCCAGACGCTTCTTGAAGAAGGTGCTAAACTGGACATTTATGATCCCAAGGTGGAGCCGGAACAGATTATCGATGATCTAACGCATCCGAGTGTGACGGAATCTCCTGAGAATGTGAAGAAGGCTGTCCAAATTCACAGCGATCCTTATAGCGCTGTGCGCGCCACGCACGCTTTAGTCCTTTGCACGGAATGGGATGAGTTTGTGGATCTGGACTTTAAGCGCATCTATCAGTCGATGATGAAGCCGGCATATATCTTTGATGGACGCAAGATCCTAGATCACGAGCGATTACTGCAGATTGGCTTCCATGTGCAGACGATTGGTAAAAAGTATCAGCGGGCCGGACTATTGCGCTCGTGGGGCATTGTGCCGCAGCTGTAGGGCGTGTCTGGGCGTGGCATTTAAGACTTAAAGCTGTCGAAACATTTTCCAGTATTTACGAGACTAACTGTGTAAATATGCGTTCATGTTTTTTTATATAAATAGTTCAAGTATTTCGCTAGATACGCCTAAGTATTCCTATTTCTATTCCTACAACCAAATGTCGTTCCAGTTGCAATATAAATATTAACATATTAACATTACCGTTGCAAACGGACAAACCCAGATAGTGCACTATATACAGGATCTACATTTCTGTACCATTTGATCATTAAACAAAATGCATTTACACGAACATGTAAATTTTATAAAATAAAGAACAATAATTCATAACTTGAGAAATATCTATCAAAACGGTAACCTTCTAATAATCTGGCGATACCAAAGAAACGATGTGGCTGCCGATAGACTAAACCAGGTAACCAAATATGACATGTGATCGTTGCGCAGCGTAACTCGCGTTTGTCCGCCTACAGGACTATTGGCAGCGACTTGTTTTGCATCATAGACAGCATCTAGAAATACGGCAGCTGCTCCGCTACTCGCACACATCTTGGGCAGATCACGATATAGATAAAAATTGCCATCCTTATGATCGGGCGTAAACTGTGGGCGATTCTCGCCCTTGCGCACAACTGCTGTCAGTTCCACTTCATTGGGAGACTGACCCAAAGCTCGTGTTTCCTTATTCACGTGCTTGCGCGAGATCCAGCCGCGGTTTACAAGCACAATGTCACTGGGGGAAGATGAGAGAGTTGGCGATTATAAGAGTTGTCTTTAGGTATTATATACAGGACTTACTCCCTGTCCGACAGCTGGAATGGTGTGACGACGAGATAGCCATTGCCCGAATCGCGCTGAGAGAATAGACCACCCTGCGTTTCGACGCCATCCGGTCGTATGAGAGAGCGTGGTCCCATCAACATTTCTTTGTCATGCAGAAAACGTCCTCGCAACATGACCAAACGGTATTCCATGTGGTCCAGCTGGCTTAAGCTGCAGAAGAGCAGTTTTAAAAAAAAGTAAGTTAAAGGCTAGGATTGGCTTACTCATCGGGCAGTTCCGCCGGCGCCATATGGAGTTGTTCATATAGATCCTTGATAAGCTGCTCCTTCCAGATTTTCCGCTTCACCTGCCAAACGCCCAGGCCAAATGTTGTGGCGGGTACGAGCTAAAAGACAACACACAATCAGTAAACGAGGTGAGGTGTGTAACTTATGGAACTTACCAGGAGAAACCAACCCAGCGCTGTGATCTTATCCTTGTCTTTAGGTCCAATGGGAATACTGGTTGTAAAGTCAATTTTTTGATGCTGTTGTGTCATCTTTCTTGTCACAAACTGCTGTCTGATGCTGGGCAGCTTATTGGCGCTGCCTGGCAGACGTATCAGACCCAAGCTTTGCCGGCACATTTGACCACTTAAACGTAACATAATTAATGTTTTTATTTTCTTTCAAAGGCAGCAACAGCAACTGTCAACAGTGCGGTAACAGCTCTGTAAGAGCTAAGCTGTTCTGTTGGATCAGCTGTTTGCTTACGGCACCGGAATTGTTTTTAGACGAGTTGGCAACACCGTCTGCCATTCTAACATTGCGTTTTGTTTAAAACAGTCAAAATTCGGCTTAACTAAAGCATGCTGTGCACACGAGCGGTAACGAGGCTAGCCTGCGGCTTAACTACAAAGGGATTGGTATGTCAACATGAAATTAAAGTAAATTGTATACTGCACTGTCTGCAATTGAATCTGCTCCACCTACACTCTTATATAAACCACACTGACTTTTGACATTTTTATCCGCTAGGTAGCGCAACAATCATATAAACAACATGCAGTGGCGGCGACTGTGGCAGTTAGGTCTAATGACCAATGCAGACTCTGCTCCACTGGCGTTGTGGACAGCCCCAACAAGGCAGCAAAACAAACAGCTGAAGATGGCAGCATATTAAAGCGAGTTCTGACCAAAGTCGGTTTTGCGCCCAACACAAAAGCCGTAAGTAAAGCAAATCCTACAGCGATTCCCCGAGAAGTGGGAAGTTGACTCCAATGAATAATAATACTAATGTAAATAAATCCCTACATTATTGAAAATCCCATTGTAGCGCCTCAAGGTCACCAGTCATCTGCTGTACGAAAGTGTAGCGGATAAGATTAACTATGTTGCCTTCTTTCGCGATTTTAATCTGCCCAATACGTTCAACTCCTGGTTTCTGGTCACCGAACTGCATGTGTGGCTGCTGCTGATGCGCTCCATGGCCGAGGGCTCCGAAACCGGCGAGGATGGTCGCTTTCTGCGCAACTGTATTGTGGAGGCGATGTGGGGAGATGTGAATACAAGAGCCAAAAAACTGGGCGTAAGTATTAAAAGTCTTCAATCTGCACAACCTAATGCTAACAAATTGTACAGGCCAACAATCCTTCACGTACGAGGCAGCAAATCGAAACGCTTTCGGAACAGTTTCAGGCTGCGCTGATTGCCTATGATGAGGGCATCATGTCCAATGATCGGGTCCTGGCCTGTGCTGTGTGGCGTCGCTTCCTTGAAATGGACTGCGAAGACTATGGCCAGATCGAGCGACTGGTCAAATATGTGCGAAAGCAGGCACTCATGCTGGATAGTTTATCACGCGACCAGTTCATAACGAAGCCGGCTGTGGCTTGGCTTGATCTAGACAAGTGTAAGGTGTCTGCATAGACAATGTTATTTTAGTTTGTTTTATTAAAGTCAATCTATATACAATTATTAGTCTAAGTGTATTTAATTTTAGATAACCAAATCGTCGATCGGTTCGTCTACCAGCGCTCTCAGCTGACACTTTAGCACGTAAGCGAGAATACGACGCTCCGCTAGCTCCTTGTGAGTGCCCTTCAGTTGCTCGAGAATGTTGCTCATTTTTAGATAATTGCTTGCAGGCGATGCCAGCAATGCAGTCAATTCAATGGAAGGTAGCCGTTCCTTTGCTGTGGGTTCTGGAACATGTTCCACCTGCTCCTCTACTTCATCATCTTCCTCGTAAATGATTTCTTCTTGTAGGATCTGATCGTTCTGTTCAATGATTTCCTCAATTATGAATGTGCTATCAGCATGCTGTTCCATATCGCTGACATGCATCACCACACAATCATTATACGACTGCCACTCATCCTGATCCTCGAAGGATTCCTTTTTCACCTCATCAGTCTGAAGCTGTGGCTTCTGCTTGGGTTTGGGATGCGGTTGTATATCCGTTAGAAATCGCAGTCGCTCAAAGTATGGCCATGTCGAACCGCCAGGTCGCCGGGATTCCTTGCGGTACTGGTAGTGTAGATTGTTCCAGCGCATTAAGCAGAAATCCACTGGAATAGTAAGAATCGTTAATGATTATCTTAAACAGGGATTACTACAAATTACCATCACAATTCATAATTTCAGCTATTTTTGACCAGATTTCTGTTTTGACCTTCATAACATCATAATTCGAAAGTCCCGTCTGTCGTTTATACAATACGGTATTTGGTTCGACATGGTCGATGAGCTTAAAATCAAATGGACGATTCTTTTTATAGCTGGTACGCATACTTATTACAATATATACAATATTTACAATATTATGCTGGTATGACACTCAACATTTTAAGCACAATTAAGTGTTGAAAAACAGTAATATTGCATTTATATGTTCTAAGTGAACATTACAACCTAGAAAAATTCGCACATCTAAATTAAAATATAAAATGAACTCTGTGGTTTTTAAACATTTTAAAATTTACTTTATTATTTAAGTAACTATAAGTTTTTCATTATTTTATATTGTAATTCATTATTTTAATTTATTTTCCTGTGTCGACTGCTCATGCGACATTAAATAATTAATAATAAAAAACTATTCCTTAAAATTAAAGCAAACAATGAGGCCAAAGGCTTAATGTTTAAAAGAATTTAATATAATAGCTTGGGTGTCATGCTATTATTATAAACAGAGCTGCACTGGCAAAACAGGGTTGCCTCGAGTTATTAATATCGAACATTTTCGATATGAAACAATGTTGCTGGTGATGAATTTTACAGTTTCTTTCATCTCTAAATACTGACGTAGGTGCAAAACCTGGAAAATTTTAAGGTGAAGTGAAAATTGCAAAAAAAAACGTAAAAAAAGTTATAACATTTGGCAATTAATTGTGCAATTCCAGTGCTGAACATTATGAACATGTAAGTTGTATTTTATTTGCAATTGGGGTATTTTGTTGTATTCGTAAAAACGCAGCGACATGTGGTGAAGAAGAAGAGAATAAGGGAAGGGACGGGAGAGTGCTAGAAAATTCACAGGCAAAAAAAAAAATCGATAATTCAAAATGGCTGAGATAGTAGCTAGTGAAAATCACATCGAAAAGTCGAGAAAATCGAAAAAATCTAATTTGGAACTGCTTTGGATGCTCAAAATTTATAACTAATGGCACATTACGCTCGTTCCAGGTATAACGGACAGGTAAATGGTGGTGGTTACATGGGTGGTCCCCCACCCACTGCTGGCGGCGGCATGCCCAACAATCGCATGAGCACCGGCGGTGGAGGCGGAGGAGGGAACGGTGCTGGCGCTGGCATGTTTCAGCGTAATCGTTCCGCTCCCTACATTCGTGGTGGACCAGCTGGTGGAGGTGGCAACGGCGGGGGCGGCAACGGCGGCGGTGGTGGATTTAATGGCAATCGCATGAATATGGGCGGCCAAGGAGGGCCACGCAATGATGGTGGCTTTGGTGGCCAACAGAACAGTCGCACCTCGACGCATGGCGCCCATTTGCCGTCCATCGTCTGGTCGGAGGTGTCGTTGACTCCGTTTCGCAAGAACTTTTACAAGCCGTGCGACTCCGTCTTGGCCCGCACTCCCGTTGAAACGGAGAGCTTCTTGAGTACCAATGAGATAACGATCAAGGGACAGGAGGTGCCCACGCCCAGCATTGAGTTTGAGGAGGGCGGCTTTCCAGACTATGTCATGAATGAGATACGCAAACAGGGTTTCACCAAGCCGACGGCCATTCAGGCCCAGGGCATGCCCATCGCATTGAGTGGACGCGATCTAGTCGCTGTGGCCCAAACCGGGTCAGGCAAGACACTGGCCTATGTGCTGCCCGCTGTGGTGCACATTAACAATCAGCCGCGCTTGGAGCGCGGAGATGGACCCATTGCCCTGGTGCTGGCTCCCACACGTGAGCTGGCCCAGCAGATTCAGGCGGTGGCCGGTGAGTTTGGCTCCAATACACAGGTGCGCAATACGTGCATCTTCGGTGGCGCACCAAAGGGACAGCAGGCACGTGATCTGGAGCGTGGAGTAGAGATTGTGATTGCGACACCCGGACGCCTCATTGATTTTCTGGAGCGTGGCACCACCTCGCTGAAGCGCTGCACCTATCTGGTGCTCGACGAGGCCGATCGCATGCTGGACATGGGCTTTGAGCCCCAGATCCGCAAAATTATGCAACAGATACGCCCCGACCGTCAGGTGCTCATGTGGTCCGCCACATGGCCCAAGGAGGTCCGCCAGCTGGCAGAGGAGTTCTTGAACAATTACATTCAGGTCAATATTGGTTCACTTTCGCTGAGCGCCAATCACAATATACTCCAGATTGTCGATGTCTGCGATGAGTCGGAGAAGATTGTCAAGCTGATACAGCTGCTCACCCAGATCTCTGGCGAGAATGAGACCAAGACCATCATCTTTGTGGAGACCAAGAAGCGTGTGGATGAGATAACACGCAATATATCGCGTCAGGGTTGGCGTGCATGCGCCATCCATGGTGATAAGTCGCAGCAGGAGCGCGATTTTGTGCTGGCCAGTTTCCGTAATGGACGCCACTCCATATTGGTGGCCACCGATGTGGCCGCACGCGGATTGGGTGAGTTTTTCGTAGCTTTTGCCAGCTGTTGCGCTGTTGTCTTTTTTCGATGCGCTCCATAACCAATAACCGAGCAACTGTTGCTGAGGATCAACAACATGCCCAAAAAAAAAAATGCCAAAATGCCAGAAATGGTTTTGTTTCATTATTTGATTCGTCGTCGTCGCCGTCGTCTGGCAGCGACCGTCAGCGATGAATCCGATGGCCAACACCGACCAGCCTTACTCTTACTCTTACTATTTCCTTCGCTTGCACTCTCTCTTTATCTTTATCTTGATCTTGATCTCGATCTTGGTCATTATCTTTGACTTTGACTTAATCGCTTCTCTCTCACCGTTCGAGTGAGCAAAAAAGTTGATCGTTTGTGCATTTACAGGTTAAATTGTGCCTTGCATGTCGAACTCTTCTTCTCCATATCTCTCCCGCAGCTTCCGCCTGGAGAAGCATTCGAATTTTGTCATTTATTTCTTTGGTTTCCTAATTTCCTTTTTATTTCATTTTTTTGTTTGCTTTTTATTAAAAAAAAACATCAACAAACAATTAAGAAATGGTGTGGTCGAAATAATGAGGGGAATGTGTTCTCCATGCATTTTGCTGGTTATATGAAGTTTTTTCGATTTTGGTTGTATATGCATATATGTATTTATTGTATTTTTAGTTTTGTTGCCCTCCTTTCTATATAGTCTTTTAGTTGTGCTTCGTCAAGTCACATTTGAGTAACATATGCAATTTGTTGTCAGTCAAGGACTCAATGGCCTAGCAAAATACGTGTATAAAAATATATATTAAAAATAAAAGTAATATTTATAGATCGTTTAAAAGTTGTGTTGAACACGCTCTTCAAAAGGATTGCCAGCTGCTGGAACTTTCAGAAAGGCTTGCCCTTGAAGGGTTTGAAACTTTTTTTTTTATTTTTTTTTGTTTTAAATTCGGTTTAAGTTCAAAAATATTTAAATGCATTTTGCGGCCAAGAAAGTTTTGACTGATGCTTATTTTTAGTAGCTTATTTGTATTTACCATAAAAGTATTATGTATATTGTATATTACGTCGCTCCTATATTTATAAAACCTAAATTTGTGTGTGAACAAAAATATCATCAGCACTTTTTGAAATGGACTTCGATTTTTATATGGCAAAAGTAAACAAAAGAAATAAGAGAAAAAAAAACCAATAAATAGAAAAAGTTAAATGTTAAAAATGCTGTATACACAAAGCAGATAAAAAAGAAAAAAGTTAAAGCTTTATATACAAGTTGAGGGTTGAATTCTTAAGTTTTTAGCAACGCGGAACTCTCATCACTTAAGCTCCGTGCCCAGGCTACATCTACAACAACAACAGCAACCGAAACAACAGAGCCGTAACAACATTTTTTACGTAAGCCCTATCTAATATAATCATAGATCTCACACGGGGTAAGTACTAGGCTAATTATGAACCAACTCTCTCACTTACCACTCTTCCTTCTTATCAACTTAATGTTAAACGTCGCAACCCTGATCAATGCCCCATCAATCCCAGCTTATCCTACCCCGAAACTAACCGACTTCTAGCACCCACTTCATCACATTTTATTATATAACCTACATCTTAAGTTTAATCAAGCCGTCTCTTGTATGCATTAAGCTTAAACAAAAGTATATAGTATATATATCTATATATGTATAATAAAGATTTGTGTATTTCAAAAAGCATAAGAATGAGAACACAAAGGTCGAGGTCCACATTTCTGCAGTATAGAAAAAACATATATCTGTTTGCCAAAGATGTATAGTTGTTAATATACGCTAAATAGTATTGATGGCGAAATTTTTGTTCAAATCATAAAAAAATATATTAAAATAAAAAAGAATTACAATATAAGATACATTTTTCAAGTGCATATTTAAGTTTAGCAAACAAAAAAAAAAAACTCAACCAATACACACACATAAGTTTCTGTTTTTGTTTATAGTTCTTGAGTATGTATATAAAAAACGTATAATTTAGAATATCTGTTTAACATATTGATAACCTCTTCACTTTTCAAATCACGATCACACAAACAGACGTTGACGATGTCAAGTTTGTGATCAATTATGATTATCCTTCCAACTCGGAGGATTACGTGCACCGCATCGGACGTACCGGCCGCTCCAATAATACAGGCACAGCGTACACCTTATTTACGCACTCCAATGCCAACAAGGCCAATGATTTGATCCAGGTGCTGCGCGAGGCCAATCAGGTGAGAATTTAAACAAGTTACAATAAACAAACAATCAATAACAATGTATACATCTCCCTGCAGACCATTAATCCCAAGCTGATGAATATGGCCGCTAGCGGTGGCTATCAGAAGCGCGGCGGAATGGGCGGCTACCGTGGCAATAATGGTGGCTACCAGGGACGCAACCCGCAAATGGGCGGTGGCAACAACTATCGCAACCAGAACCCGAACAACAGTGTACAAAAGTACGGCAATGGCGGCAACGGTGGCTACAATCCAGGTGGACCGCCGCGTTACGACCAGAAGCAGTCGCGCACTTCGCCACCAGCTCCTGGCGCTGGCTATCGTCCCCAAGGCGGTGGCTATCAACAACAGCAGCAGCAGCAGCCGCCGAACGGAGTGCAATTCTCACGCTTCAATCCGAATGCTGCTTGCTTCGAGCCAAAGACACAGGCTCCGGGAGTGCAGCAACATCAGCCACAGCACTTGGCTGCAGCCCAGGCAGCCGCAGCTGCAGCCGCCGCTGGCTATGGCTATGGTATCGATCAGAAACGCTCTCGCTTTGCCTTGAACTTCAATATGCCGCCGCCCCCGATTCCACAGCAGCAGCAGCAGCAACAACAGCAGCAGCAGCAGCAGCCACCGCAGGCGCAGCAGGTGCAGGCTGGTGGAGCCGCTTCTATGCCGGCACAGGCCTACGGGCAGTATAACAGCATGTCGAGTAGCATGGCGACGGTGTCACTGAATGGAGGAGGCGCACCCAGCATACCGACCAACGCCTATAGAGCTCAGTATGTGCCGTATGTAATGCCGCCACCACCATTACCCGTACAAAACTAAACAGTAACGCCAAATTGTACGAGCTTAAACTACTAGACCTTAGTATTAGTTGGTCTAGGTATTTTATGCTCTAATGTAATTTCCTTTCCTCACAACTCACACAACACAAAAACACACACAACACACACACACAAGACACACTCACGCACACTTGAAGCAAAGAAACACAGATATCAGAGTCTAAAGCCTTAGTATGTTAACATCTTAGGGACCCTCTCTAAGGTCAGAGACTTGTGTAGATCTCCTCCGCCCACATTTTAGCAATATAATATGGTTTAAACCTGGAATCAAATACGCTAGTTATTTAATAAATCCTTTCCTTCGTTTCTATAAATAATAATAATAAATTCTACACGTACATAGTTATTAGGCATTGGATTAGCCAAACATTAGGGCATTTCACTTGCCAACCCCCTTTTTGGCATTTAACTTTCCAGCGCCTTAGCGTATTTGATTTCTGTGACTATTCTCGAATATCTTATTCTATATATAATGCAAAATTTGTAATTTGCAATGCTCCAAGCAACACTCGACACAGATACAAAACTACTTATGTTAATTTCTTAGAATCAAATGCGTATTATATCACCCTAAACCATATTATGTGACTAGTCTAAATGCTTAGCTGGAACTCACACAACAAATTTCACAAAAACAAAAAAAAACAAAAAAAAAACATTGAATAAAATAAATGTATAATTCCATTTAATGTAAACATATGAATTGATTTACAAACTATGAATAAAGGAGTTAATTAGACACCAACTCAATTGTTTTAATACACACCCAAAGGACGGGTTCTATAATGCTCTAAAATTTATAATTTTTAGTTTATGAAAGGTAAGGTTAATGCTGAAAATATTACATGCTTATCTTTAAATGCTCATAACTTGGGTATTTGATGTCGGATCGTGGAAATTTAAACTGTTTTAGACTCGTAGAAGTGTACATAATAAAATGTAATTTGAAGTTTTTGATTTCAGAACGGACCCATTTTTAGCAGAAATAGTGATGTTACCCCTTGTGATTTTTGGTAAAAAATGAAATTTTCTGGAATGGCCATTTTTAAATAGCAATTGATAGTCCTGGCTCTTACGAGTCCAAAAAGGTGTACCACTCAAAGATCGGACTCATTTTGGCCGAGATATGCCAGTTATAAAGCTCCAAAAATCTAAATTTTTTGTAAATGCTGAAAATATTACATGGTAATCTTTGAATGCTCATAACTCGGCTATTTGATGTCGGATCGTAGAAATTTAAACTGTTTTAGACTCGTAGAAGTGTACATAATAAAATGTGATTTGAAGTTTTTGATTTCAGAACGGACCCATTTTTAGCAGAAATAGTGATGTTACCCCTTGTGATTTTTGGTAAAAAATGCAATTTTCTGGAATGGCCATTTTTAAATAGCAATTGATAGTCCTGGCTCTTACGAGTCCAAAAAGGTGTACCACTCAAAGATCGGACTCATTTTGGCCGAGATATGCCAGTTATAAAGCTCCAAAAATCTAAATTTTTTGTAAATGCTGAAAATATTACATGGTAATCTTTGAATGCTCATAACTCGGCTATTTGATGTCGGATCGTAGAAATTTAAACTGTTTTAGACTCGTAGAAGTGTACATAATAAAATGTGATTTGAAGTTTTTGATTTCAGAACGGACCCATTTTTAGCAGAAATAGTGATGTTACCCCTTGTGATTTTTGGTAAAAAATGAAATTTTCTGGAATGGCCATTTTTAAATAGCAATTGATAGTCCTGGTTCTTACGAGTCCAAAAAGGTATACCACTCAAAGATCGGACTCATTTTGGCCGAGATATGCCAGTTATAAAGCTCCAAAAATCTAAATTTTTTGTAAATGCTGAAAATATTACATGGTAATCTTTGAATGCTCATAACTCGGCTATTTGATGTCGGATCGTAGAAATTTAAACTGTTTTAGACTCGTAGAAGTGTACATAATAAAATGTGATTTGAAGTTTTTGATTTCAGAACGGACCCATTTTTAGCAGAAATAGTGATGTTACCCCTTGTGATTTTTGGTAAAAAATGAAATTTTCTGGAATGGCCATTTTTAAATAGCAATTGATAGTCCTGGCTCTTACGAGTCCAAAAAGGTGTACCACTCAAAGATCGGACTCATTTTGGCCGAGATATGCCAGTTATAAAGCTCCAAAAATCTAAATTTTTTGTAAATGCTGAAAATATTACATGGTAATCTTTGAATGCTCATAACTCGGCTATTTGATGTCGGATCGTAGAAATTTAAACTGTTTTAGACTCGTAGAAGTGTACATAATAAAATGTGATTTGAAGTTTTTGATTTCAGAACGGACCCATTTTTAGCAGAAATAGTGATGTTACCCCTTGTGATTTTTGGTAAAAAATGAAATTTTCTGGAATGGCCATTTTTAAATAGCAATTGATAGTCCTGGTTCTTACGAGTCCAAAAAGGTATACCACTCAAAGATCGGACTCATTTTGGCCGAGATATGCCAGTTATAAAGCTCCAAAAATCTAAATTTTTTGTAAATGCTGAAAATATTACATGGTAATCTTTGAATGATCATAACTCGGCTATTTGATGTCGGATCGTAGAAATTTAAACTGTTTTAGACTCGTAGAAGTGTACATAATAAAATGTGATTTGAAGTTTTTGATTTCAGAACGGACCCATTTTTAGCAGAAATAGTGATGTTACCCCTTGTGATTTTTGGTAAAAAATGAAATTTTCTGGAATGGCCATTTTTAAATAGCAATTGATAGTCCTGGCTCTTACGAGTCCAAAAAGGTGTACCACTCAAAGATCGGACTCATTTTGGCCGAGATATGCCAGTTATAAAGCTCCAAAAATCTAAATTTTTTGTTAATGCTGAAAATATTACATGGTAATCTTTGAATGCTCATAACTCGGCTATTTGATGTCGGATCGTAGAAATTTAAACTGTTTTAGACTCGTAGAAGTGTACATAATAAAATGTGATTTGAAGTTTTTGATTTCAGAACGGACCCATTTTTAGCAGAAATAGTGATGTTACCCCTTGTGATTTTTGGTAAAAAATGAAATTTTCTGGAATGGCCATTTTTAAATAGCAATTGATAGTCCTGGCTCTTACGAGTCCAAAAAGGTGTACCACTCAAAGATCGGACTCATTTTGGCCGAGATATGCCAGTTATAAAGCTCCAAAAATCTAAATTTTTTGTTAATGCTGAAAATATTACATGGTAATCTTTGAATGCTCATAACTCGGGCATTTGAACCGTTTTAAACTCGTGAAAGTGTACATAATCACATGGAATTTCAAGTTTTTCATTTCAGAGTCGACAAATAATATTATACTTACACATATTGAAGTCTGTAACATGTTATTATTTTAATAATTATCGCTTTTCTAAACTTAATTGATTTGCTTTTATTTTCAGTTTTAAATATATATTTTATATAAGAAAAAACTATTATACATCCAAAATTATCATAATAATAAATAGAACTAAAGTATATAAATATTACTAGACAGCAACACCATCATCATTAATTTGAATGATAATCGGTGGCTATCATCCATACATCCATCTATCGAGAAATAGATATTTCTAGCTTCAACGTGACTCGTATTACCTTGTTTGGTATTTGTTCAAAATTTGTTTAGCTCACACATTTTACAGAATTTATTTTAAAAATTACACGATGAATATGATTATGACTAACAAAATTGTGAGAATGTAGAAGTCATTTTTGTTTATTTGTTTTGTGTTTGTTTGTTTGTTGCCTTTGTAACTTGTTAACGGGTTTGCCTTGTTTTGTTTCGCATATATAGTACATATATAGCATAATGTGTTACAATCGATCCTTAAACTATTTGTCTGTCGCAAACTAATCATTCAATCTTTTGCTCTTTGGCTACCTGTTATTACTTGACTTTATATGTGTTATAGTTATAATGCAATTCATTTCTTGATCCGCATATCGTTCAGTAGTTGTTGATGCTCTTCTAAGTTGTCGTAGGTGGGGCTTAAATACCCTGGGGAGGACTGAAACATTGAGTGCAGTATTACAATTTTTATCGAATTTTTTCGTTTTTTTTTTTGTGTTTAATTAATTTGTAATGTTTGTTAATTTTGCTTAATTTTTCTTTGGCGCTGTTGACTAATTCTGTGAGTTATTATTTTGGTTACTACGGTTGCTGCTTGCTCTTTACATATATAGATATCACGAGAGTTCCTGCGAGAACTGAGTCTCCAGGGTGGGTCTAGTTCTAGTTGGGTTTCTGTTGGGATTGCGTATCGGTGGTCCTGGACTGCCATAGCCCGCCGCATACAGCTGCGGGCACGAGTCTTTTATGAGTTCCTGCGTCTCTCGCAGCTGCCGCTGCACTTGAGGCGCCAATCTCTGTACGCTGATGGACGCCGGAAATTTATATTCCGTTGGTGGCGCGGGCTAAACAAAAGATAAAGAAGATGTCAGTGGATTGACTTGATATAAATAATGCAGGATCTTGTATGATAATAATAATACCCGCCCCTCTCACCTGCACAGTGTGCATGACCTCGCCGTAGTAGGCGCCGGCTGCAGGTGGCGCGTGTTGCAGCTGTGTCGTTTGCGGCTGCGGCGGTTGCAACGGCTGCAACGACTGTTGCTGCTGACTTTGGCTGTGTGGAGCGGTTTGTGGTTCGTAAGTTTCGGAGGCGATGGGAACTGAGGCGGCCGCCTGTGCGGCATTTAACGGCGCAGTGCTCGGTACGCCGTAGTAGGACAGCTGCAACGGGGCGCGTCCGGCTGTTGCGCCAGCGCCATTTAGGAAGCCCGTCACACCGGTCTGCATTAGCGGCGAATTGCTGGCAATGTACTGAACAGGAGCGGCGCTGACCGGCGGCGAGCTGCCTGCAGCGGCGCCATACAACATACGCTTGGGGCTGACGCTCTGGGGCTTGGCTCCCGCCGGAAGCGTCAGCATATGGCCACCATAGGCAGCCAGTTGTTGCTGCTGCTGCTGCTGAAGTTGTTGCTGCTGTTGCTGCTGCTGCTGCTGCTGATGTTGCTGGTAAAGAGCCAGTTGCTGTTGCTGCTGCTGTTGGAGCTGATTGAGCTGCGCGGCGGCGGCTGCATTGGCATTGGACGTATTGACAAGATTGGCCTCGAGCTGTGGCAGCAGCTGCTGCTGCGCGAGGATTAGTTGCTGCTGCTGTTGCTGGTAGAGATTTGTCACTTGATGTTGCTGCTGTTGTTGCTGTTGTTGTTGCTGCTGTTGTTGCTGCTGTTGTTGCTGCTGTTGTTGCTGCTGTGTCTGTTGTCGGCCCGCCAGGACGTGTTGAGGTAGATACTCCGTCGTGGGTAGCGTGCTACAGGCGGAGGTCTGCAACAGATGTCCGGTGGATCCTCCCGCAGCGCCTCTCGTCTTGATCGGCACCTGGACCACCTGACGTATGGGCGTCGTCTGCAGTGAACGGCTGGCGGAGGAACAGATGGATGCGGTAAGGCTAGCGGACTCCCAGTGCTGCACCAGCGCATTCAGTCGCGCCTCCTCCAAGGCGATTTCCGTCTCACTGGCCGAGTCGTAGTCGGGACCCTGGAAAAAGCGCAAACTTCAGCAAGCTATTTACTTTTCGGTAATGGTTAATCTTTAGTCACCTCGTCGATCTTCTTGTCCAGCATGCGAAAGAAATTCTGTTGGCTTGATGATATTTCTCTGCAAGGTGCAGGCAGTTTTAGTTGGTTGGAGTTTAGGGGGGGGGGGGAGGTGGGTTCGTGCCCCGAAGGGCACATGTCTACAGTTACTTGCTACTTACTGGCTTTGCAGCAGGGATAGGTTTTTGGCACGCAGCAGCGACACGGCCACATCCTCCTCGGTGTCCTGTATGTCCTTATTGCTTAGCTCCTCGGTCTCGTCATGCTTCTCGCGCTCACGTTGCAGCGCCTTCTCAGCATCCTCAATGTGGCCTTCGTCCTCGTCCGTCTCGGCATCCGAATCGGCTGCGGGCAAAGCGTGTGAAAGTATGTGAAAGTAGGTAAAAAGTTTCCCCAATAAGTGGTACACTAATGTAATGAAATGTTGCAAGTATTGCGAGTTCACAAGTTGTGGGAATGCCATCAAGAGTGCTCGAAGTCGTAGAAAAGTAGGACAACAATTAAGAAGAATAATAAGTGTAACAAATCTTTATATGACAGCTCTGAAATTATTTCAGTCTAGATGATTCTGTATAATTTGGAATTGTAATGCAACCCTGAAACTCAGGCGCCTGCTTAGACCTGTGAAACTCATTTGTCGGGCTCCTGAAGCGTTAGCCAATTTGCACAACCTTTTCAAGTTCTTACCCGTTTCTGCCTTTTCAAATTAAATTAAGACGAGTTATGCATTTTAATGCAAATTCGTCAGCCGCAACAAAAATGCGATGTGAATGAAAAACTTTATAATTAATCTAGCCAGTGCAGAAAGGACGTGGAGGCTGACTGAAGCAAAGGCCATCAGGATTTGGGTCTTTTATGGCACAATGGCGCCTTTGTGTATGCTACACTTTTGTTAACCCGTTTTCAACGCACACACGTACATATATATTTACATATACATACATATATGCACATACGTAAATAGAGACGAGGGCCCCCAAAGGGACCACACCCACTCAACTGGTGCGCGCCCACTGCAACAACAAGTTGCCTTTTAGTAGTTAATTACACACACACGCACGCACACAAGCGAGAGAAAGCCAGCAAAATAGCAGCTAGCAGAAGAAGAGGAAGAATATTGCAAAAAGGCTTTCGGGGCACTGCCGAAACTTTTGAATGTAGGCTAGGGCAACATTTTTATATATTTTCCAGTGTTTTATTACACACGCATGTGTGTATGCGTGTGTGTGCGTGTGAGTGTGTGTATATTTATGGCATGCCTGTGTGCAGCAGGGCTTATAAGCCTAGTCCTTTAGTTGGCGCATGCATGGCCTAAGCTCTGCTGCTGACATATTAATCAATGATGTCCTCATTGTGAAAACAGGTGGCTTATACACACAGACACAGACACACACACACAACCACACACACACACACACACATAACATATTTACTCACACACAGCTGCAGGCAAATTGATGTCGTCATGCGTGTAAGCTTTTGTTATATTGTATATGTGTATGCGTGTGAATGCGTGTATCCAAGGCAAATAGACACACACACACCACATACATATATATCACTCATACACACTGTTGTACACACTCCTTTGAAATGCTGCTTACCATGTCCTCCTTTCTTCCCATTTGCTTTACTCTTCGATTTCCTGGGATATAAATGTATTTTGCTCTGTCCACAGCCCATTTTCTGACTGTGCTGCTGCTGCTGCGGCTGCTTCGGTTGTTGTTGCTGCTGCTGCTGCGGCTGCTGCTGCGGCTGCGGCTGACGTTGAGGTTGGCGTTGTGTGCTGTTGTTGTTTTTGTATGTTTTTCAATTTTTTATTAATTTGTTGCTCGACACGTTCTGCGTAGTCTGCTGACGACCTGTATCTTAGTATCGTATGCCCTTGCTCTGTCTCTTTTTTTTTGCTCTCTCTCTCTTTTTTTTTGTATACCTCTATTTTATTTACGTTTTTGTCACACGTTTTTTTTTTCTTTCTTGTGTTTTATTCAATTTTCACTAATTTAACTATGTGTGTAAATTAAATTTATTATATTTCTTGTTGTTGTTGTTGCTACCGTTTCACTTGTTGTTGTTATGCGTTTTGAAATCGTTTTTTATGCGATAGCGCAACATCAACAACAACAACAAAAGTTTTGCGGGAATGGAACATTCCACGTTAGCCACTTGTTCGAGAATTTCATTTGTCGTCGTTGTTTTCGATGTCGTTGTCGCTGTTGTTGTTGTTGCTGTTGTTGTTGTTGTCCCAGTCGTTGTCTCAGTCGCCGTTGTGCGTAAAACGCCCACCCACCCACTTCCAGTTCAAACCAAACAGAAAAGAGAAAATAAAAGCAACTTTTAAATGTAGCGGAAATTAACTTTTTGCCTTGGACCGATCCAACCAACACGTACCACCCAGCCACCCACCGACCCACTGGGCGCCCAACCACTTGTTTCGCACTGCTTCTGTGTGTTAAGACTGTGTGTGTGTGTGTGTGTTGCTTGTCAGCTATAAATTCAATTTGCAGGCAGTCAATTTGTAAACATGCACGGCACAGGACAGCAAGGAAAACGTATAAAAGGGTTTGGCCAGGGCTGCAATACAGAAATGCTTTCCGCTTCCGTTTCTTTTGCTGTTGTTTTCACTGTTGCTGTAAACGCGCGCGTTTTACATCTATCAACACACGCGTGCGTTGTTGTTGTTGCTGCTGTTGTTGTTTTTGCTAATTTAAACAAATAACAATAATAAGCAGCACAACAAATAATGCAACAAAAACACTTGAATTATATTCAATTATTCTCACATAGCTGAGCAGCCGCTGACCGAAAGCAGAGCGTTAGCTTCTTGCTTGCGCTCACAGTATAAGCTTATAATAGACACACACTCACACATACACACACACACACATACGCATGCACACCCACTAGCAGGCGAATGGGGCAGGCAGCGAGGCGCCAAATAGCCGCACTCAGCGAGAGAGAGAGCGCGAGAGAGCAAGCTCCAGTGCTGCCTCTCTTTTTACTGCTGCTGCTGCTTGCTCCTGTATGCGTTTAAGTATGTGTGTATGTTTGTTTGTGTGTGTGCGCTTGTGAGTGCGCGCTGCGTGCGAAATTGATTTTTCTATTTATAAAAAAAAAATCAAAATATATCTGTATTTTCGTTTGTTGCGCGGCGTTTTTTTTATGGAATATTATTTTTGTTGCTGCTGCCAAAAACATAATTTATGTTTTATTTATGATTTGACGTTTCCCATTGGCAATTGCTTTACTCAAACGTTTCGACGTTATTTTCCTTGTGCGCGTTTTTATAGAAACTTGTTTGATTTATACGCAGCGCCACTTGGGCACACACTCGGTCTCCGCCTGTACCCGATTCCTACACCCGATTCCGAATTGATGGAAACATTTGTTGTCCGGCACATTTTGAGCTATTGTGCAGCATTTACCGCTTACTTTTATTTACACATTTCGGTTTAAGACTAAAGGAACTTTTGCGCATTCAGTTTTCATTTAATATTTACACTTGGTTCTTTCATTTTTTTTTTCTATTCGATTTTCTGCGGAAAACTCGCCGAAAAAGTTTTAGCTGCGACGCGTCGCTTGTGTGTGGAATTTTGTATGCTGAAATTTATGCTGCCTGACACTCCTCTTTGTGTCACACAGCACTTTTGTGTGTGCTTTTCTCTTTCGGCGCGTCGCGACGCGAGAGCAGCGACAACTGAGCGGAGCGGAGCGGAGCGCAGCTTACATGCCAACACATGCGAAAGCATTTGTTGCCCAGAGCTTTTATGCTCAAGACGCCGCTCTCTCTCTCTCTCTCACTGACTGCTCGAAGGGTGGGTTTTTGGGCACTTCTTGGTTGGTGGGGGGTTTGTTTTTTTTAAAAAGCTTTCAGCGCTTCGGGCATGCTTTTGGGTGGTGTTCACTATTGAATGAAAGCTGCAGACAGATACATATTGTATTTAAATGGGCAGTTTTTTTTTTTTTTTTATAAAAGCATACTCAAAACTTAAAGCTCAACTAAAAGTAACTCTGTGCGCGCGTTAAAGCTTAACATTTGAAATTGTGGAAAGCTTGCGGTCAAACTTTATGCATGTGGTTGGCAACGCACTGAGTAGAAAGTTTCTTTAGATTATTTTACAACCCAACATCTTAAGCTTTTAGCAGAGACCAGCGTCAATGGAAGGAAGTCTGGGAAAATATTGTAGTTTTTTTGTGCGTAAACATTTATTAAAGAAATCTGCGCCATGTCATGTTCAGCCTCATTAATTTTCACAATTTCAGCGTCCAGTGCGACGCTCTATTTCCGCTGTCAACAACAACAACCCCTAACTATTCGCAAAACTCGCCCTTATGTGAGATACTATGCTAGTGTATACCATTATGCGAGTTTGCCATGTGAATTTATTGCATAATAATGAAGTGAGAAACGTTACAAATCAAAACACTCGACGGCATCGAGATAAAGTTCATCTGCGGGGTTTTGTTTTCTGCCTTCTTTTTTTATCATTATAATATTTTTGGGGCAGAATCGTTGGCAATTCTTATGCATTTGTCAGGCGCAACGGAATTGAAACGTTTGCGCTTTTATTGCCACGGACGTGTGTCGGCTATCCTGGCAGGGGTGGACAGTTTGCAGGGGATGTCCTGACTGGTGGGAAAAAATATGAAATGGATAGCTGCGAGCAGGAAGTAATAAACAACAAATGAGAAACAATATCATAATATTGATCTAGCACTAGCATAACAATACAATTTCCATCTCACCCAATCGATAACCTAAGTTCCAAGCGCTAAGTTCCTTGCACATCTAAATGTAAATGTAAATTGAAGTCCTGGAAAGTCACTTCTAGGGAAATGGAACACTTACATGTCATTAGTTTGTAATGATTTATATAAGAGTTCTCGATAAAAATTAGTTTTTCTACTTCGAGTGTGGAGTTGATAAGAAAGTCAAAACATGAACAAAATGCCTTTGGGGCTGAAGATCGGATAATTTTTGGCAAATTATGGGTGTTTGAAGTCTGGGAAGGGGGTTTTGAGGGATATCACATCACACATTGTTGTCATGATTTTTGACAAGAAATCTGAAAATGAAAAGCTTTTGAATTTTGAATGTAGAGTTGTTAGAGAGGTCAAACCATGAACAAAATGCCTTCGGGCTTGGAGATCGGATAAGTTTTGGCAAAGTTATGGGTGTTTGAAGTCTGGGAAGGGCGTTTTGAGGGACATCACATCACACATTGTTGTCATGATTTTTGACAAGAAATCCGAAAATGAAAAGTTGTTGAGCTTTGAATGTAGAGTTGTTAGGGAGGTCAAACCATGAACAAAATGCCTTCGGGCTTGGAGATCGGATAAGTTTTGCCAAAGTTATGGGTGTTTGAAGTCTGGGAAGGGCGTTTTGAGGGATATCACATCACACATTGTTGTCATGATTTTGGACAAGAAATCTGAAAATGAAAAGTTTTTGAATTTTGAATGTAAAGTTGTTAGGGAGGTCAAACCATGAACAAAATGCTTTCGGGCTTGGAGATCGGATAAGTTTTGCCAAAGTTATGGGTGTTTGAAGTCTGGGAAGGGCGTTTTGAGGGAAATCACATCACACATTGTTGTCATGATTTTTGACAAGAAATCCGAAAATGAAAAGTTGTTGAGCTTTGAATGTAGAGTTGTCAGGAAGGTCAAACCATGAACAATATGCCTTCGGGCTTGGAGATCGGATAAGTTTTGCCAAAGTTATGGGTGTTTGAAGTCTGGGAATCGCGTTTTGAGGGAAATCACATCACTTTGTTGTCATGATTTTTGACAAGAAATCCGAAAATGAAAAGTTGTTGAGCTTTGAATGTAGAATTGTTAGGGAGGTCAAACCATGAACAAAATGCCTTCGGGCTTGGAGATCGGATAAGTTTTGCCAAAGTTATGGGTGTTTGAAGTCTGGGAATCGCGTTTTGAGGGAAATCACATCACTTTGTTGTCATGATTTTTGACAAGAAATCCGAAAATGAAAAGTTGTTGAGCTTTGAATGTAGAATTGTTAGGGAGGTCAAACCATGAACAAAATGCCTTCGGGCTTGGAGATCGGATAAGTTTTGCCAAAGTTATGGGTGTTTGAAGTCTGGGAAGGGCGTTTTGAGGGATATCACATCACACATTGTTGTCATGATTTTTGACAAGAAATCCGAAAATGAAAAGTTGTTGAGCTTTGAATGTAGAGTTGTTAGGGAGGTCAAACCATGAACAAAATGCCTTCGGGCTTGGAGATCGGATAAGTTTTGCCAAAGTTATGGGTGTTTGAAGTCTGGGAAGGGCGTTTTGAGGGATATCACATCACACATTGTTGTCATGATTTTGGACAAGAAATCCGAAAATGAAAAGTTGTTGAGCTTTGAATGTAGAGTTGTTAGGGAGGTCAAACCATGAACAAAATGACTTCGGGCTTGGAGATCGGATAAGTTTTGCCAAAGTTATGGGTGTTTGAAGTCTGGGAAGGGCGTTTTGAGGGATATCACATCACACATTGTTGTCATGATTTTGGACAAGAAATCTGAAAATGAAAAGTTTTTGAATTTTGAATGTAGAGTTGTTAGGGAGGTCAAACCATGAACAAAATGCCTTCAGGCTTGGAGATCGGATAAGTTTTGCCAAAGTTATGGGTGTTTGAAGTCTGGGAATCGCGTTTTGAGGGAAATCACATCACACATTGTTGTCATGATTTTTGACAAGAAATCCGAAAATGAAAAGTTGTTGAGCTTTGAATGTAGAGTTGTCAGGGAGGTCAAACCATGAACAAAATGCCTTCGGGCTTGGAGATCGGATAAGTTTTGCCAAAGTTATGGGTGTTTGAAGTCTGGGAATCGCGTTTTCAGGGATATCACATCACACATTGTTGTCATGATTTTTGACAAGAAATCCGAAAATGAAAAGTTGTTGAGCTTTGAATGTAGAGTTGTTAGGGAGGTCAAACCATGAACAAAATGCCTTCGGGCTTGGAGATCGGATAAGTTTTGCCAAAGTTATGGGTGTTTGAAGTCTGGGAAGGGCGTTTTGAGGGATATCACATCACACATTGTTGTCATGATTTTGGACAAGAAATCTGAAAATGAAAAGTTTTTGAATTTTTAATGTAAAGTTGTTAGGGAGGTCAAACCATGAACAAAATGCCTTCGGGCTTGGAGATCGGATAAGTTTTGCCAAAGTTATGGGTGTTTGAAGTCTGGGAAGGGCGTTTTGAGGGAAATCACATCACACATTGTTGTCATGATTTTGGACAAGAAATCTGAAAATGAAAAGCTTTTGAATTTTGAATGTAGAGTTGTTAGAGAGGTCAAACCATGAACAAAATGCCTTCGGGCTTGGAGATCGGATAAGTTTTGCCAAAGTTATGGGTGTTTGAAGTCTGGGAAGGGCGTTTTGAGGGACATCAGATCACACATTGTTGTCATGATTTTGGACAAGAAATCCGAAAATGAAAAGTTGTTGAGCTTTGAATGTAGAGTTGTTAGGGAGGTCAAACCAGGAACAAAATGCCTTCGGGCTTGGAGATCGGATAAGCTTTGCCAAAGTTATGGGTGTTTGAAGTCTGGGAATCGTGTTTTGAGGGAAATCACATCACACATTGTTGTCATGATTTTTGACAAGAAATCCGAAAATGAAAAGTTGTTGAGCTTTGAATGTAGAGTTGTCAGGGAGGTCAAACCATGAACAAAATGCCTTCGGGCTTGGAGATCGGATAAGTTTTGCCAAAGTTATGGGTGTTTGAAGTCTGGGAAGGGCGTTTTGAGGGATATCACATCACACATTGTTGTCATGATTTTGGACAAGAAATCTGCAAATGAAAAGTTTTTGAATTTTGAATGTAAAGTTGTTAGGGAGGTCAAACCATGAACAAAATGCTTTCGGGCTTGGAGATCGGATAAGTTTTGCCAAAGTTATGGGTGTTTGAAGTCTGGGAATCGCGTTTTGAGGGAAATCACATCACTTTGTTGTCATGATTTTTGACAAGAAATCCGAAAATGAAAAGTTGTTGAGCTTTGAATGTAGAATTGTTAGGGAGGTCAAACCATGAACAAAATGCCTTCGGGCTTGGAGATCGGATAAGTTTTGCCAAAGTTATGGGTGTTTGAAGTCTGGGAAGGGCGTTTTGAGGGAAATCACATCACACATTGTTGTCATGATTTTTGACAAGAAATCCGAAAATGAAAAGTTGTTGAGCTTTGAATGTAGAGTTGTTAGGGAGGTCAAACCATGAACAAAATGCCTTCGGGCTTGGAGATCGGATAAGTTTTGCCAAAGTTATGGGTGTTTGAAGTCTGGGAAGGGCGTTTTGAGGGATATCACATCACACATTGTTGTCATGATTTTGGACAAGAAATCTGAAAATGAAAAGTTTTTGAATTTTGAATGTAGAGTTGTTAGGGAGGTCAAACCATGAACAAAATGCCTTCAGGCTTGGAGATCGGATAAGTTTTGCCAAAGTTATGGGTGTTTGAAGTCTGGGAATCGTGTTTTGAGGGAAATCACATCACACATTGTTGTCATGATTTTTGACAAGAAATCCGAAAATGAAAAGTTGTTGAGCTTTGAATGTAGAGTTGTCAGGGAGGTCAAACCATGAACAAAATGCCTTCGGGCTTGGAGATCGGATAAGTTTTGCCAAAGTTATGGGTGTTTGAAGTCTGGGAAGGGCGTTTTGAGGGATATCACATCACACATTGTTGTCATGATTTTTGACAAGAAATCCGAAAATGAAAAGTTGTTGAGCTTTGAATGTAGAGTTGTTAGGGAGGTCAAACCATGAACAAAATGCCTTTGGGCTTGAAGATCGGATAAGTTTTGCCAAAGTTATGGGTGTTTGAAGTCTGGGAAGGGCGTTTTGAGGGATATCACATCACACATTGTTGTCATGATTTTGGACAAGAAATCTGAAAATGAAAAGTTTTTGAATTTTTAATGTAAAGTTGTTAGGGAGGTCAAACCATGAACAAAATGCCTTCGGGCTTGGAGATCGGATAAGTTTTGCCAAAGTTATGGGTGTTTGAAGTCTGGGAAGGGCGTTTTGAGGGAAATCACATCACACATTGTTGTCATGATTTTTGACAAGAAATCCGAAAATGAAAAGTTGTTGAGCTTTGAATGTAGAGTTGTCAGGAAGGTCAAACCATGAACAAAATGCCTTCGGGCTTGGAGATCGGATAAGTTTTGCCAAAGTTATGGCTGTTTGAAGTCTGGGAATCGCGTTTTGAGGGAAATCACATCACTTTGTTGTCATGATTTTTGACAAGAAATCCGAAAATGAAAAGTTGTTGAGCTTTGAATGTAGAGTTGTCAAGGAGGTCAAACCATGAACAAAATGCCTTCGGGCTTGGAGATCGGATAAGTTTTGCCAAAGTTATGGGTGTTTGAAGTCTGGGAATCGCGTTTTCAGGGATATCACATCACACATTGTTGTCATGATTTTTGACAAGAAATCCGAAAATGAAAAGTTTTTGAATTTTGAATGTAGAGTTGTTAGGGAGGTCAAACCATGAACAAAATGCCTTCGGGCTTGGAGATCGGATAAGTTTTGCACAAAGTTATGGGTGTTTGAAGTCTGGGAATCGCGTTTTCAGGGATATCACATCACACATTGTTGTCATGATTTTTGACAAGAAATCCGAAAATGAAAAGTTGTTGAGCTTTGAATGTAGAGTTGTTAGGGAGGTCAAACCATGAACAAAATGCCTTCGGGCTTGGAGATCGGATAAGTTTTGCCAAAGTTATGGGTGTTTGAAGTCTGGGAAGGGCGTTTTGAGGGGCATCCATCACACATTGTTGTCATGATTTTTGACAAGAAATCCGAATATGAAAAGTTGTTGAGCTTTGAATGTAGAGTTGTTAGGGAGGTCAAACCATGAACAAAATGCCTTCGGGCTTGGAGATCGGATAAGTTTTGCCAAAGTTATGGGTGTTTGAAGTCTGGGAAGGGCGTTTTGAGGGATATCACATCACACATTGTTGTCATGATTTTTGACAAGAAATCCGAAAATGAAAAGTTGTTGAGCTTTGAATGTAGAGTTGTTAGGGAGGTCAAACCATGAACAAAATGCCTTCGGGCTTGGAGATCGGATAAGTTTTGCCAAAGTTATGGGTGTTTGAAGTCTGGGAAGGGCGTTTTGAGGGATATCACATCACACATTGTTGTCATGATTTTGGACAAGAAATCTGAAAATGAAAAGTTTTTGAATTTTGAATGTAGAGTTGTTAGGGAGGTCAAACCATGAACAAAATGCCTTCAGGCTTGGAGATCGGATAAGTTTTGCCAAAGTTATGGGTGTTTGAAGTCTGGGAATCGCGTTTTGAGGGAAATCACATCACACATTGTTGTCATGATTTTTGACAAGAAATCCGAAAATGAAAAGTTGTTGAGCTTTGAATGTAGAGTTGTCAGGGAGGTCAAACCATGAACAAAATGCCTTCGGGCTTGGAGATCGGATAAGTTTTGCCAAAGTTATGGGTGTTTGAAGTCTGGGAAGGGCGTTTTGAGGGATATCACATCACACATTGTTGTCATGATTTTTGACAAGAAATCCGAAAATGAAAAGTTGTTGAGCTTTGAATGTAGAGTTGTTAGGGAGGTCAAACCATGAACAAAATGCCTTTGGGCTTGAAGATCGGATAAGTTTTGCCAAAGTTATGGGTGTTTGAAGTCTGGGAAGGGCGTTTTGAGGGATATCACATCACACATTGTTGTCATGATTTTGGACAAGAAATCTGAAAATGAAAAGTTTTTGAATTTTGAATGTAGAGTTGTTAGGGAGGTCAAACCATGAACAAAATGCCTTCGGGCTTGGAGATCGGATAAGTTTTGCCAAAGTTATGGGTGTTTGAAGTCTGGGAAGGGCGTTTTGAGGGGCATCCATCACACATTGTTGTCATGATTTTTGACAAGAAATCCGAAAATGAAAAGTTGTTGAGCTTTGAATGTAGAGTTGTCAGGGAGGTCAAACCATGAACAAAATGCCTTCGGGCTTGGAGATCGGATAAGTTTTGCCAAAGTTATGGGTGTTTGAAGTCTGGGAAGGGCGTTTTGAGGGATATCACATCACACATTGTTGTCATGATTTTGGACAAGAAATCTGAAAATGAAAAGTTTTTGAATTTTGAATGTAGAGTTGTTAGGGAGGTCAAACCATGAACAAAATGCCTTCAGGCTTGGAGATCGGATAAGTTTTGCCAAAGTTATGGGTGTTTGAAGTCTGGGAAGGGCGTTTTGAGGGAAATCACATCACACATTGTTGTCATGATTTTTGACAAGAAATCCGAAAATGAAAAGTTGTTGAGCTTTGAATGTAGAGTTGTTAGGGAGGTCAAACCATGAACAAAATGCCTTTGGGCTTGAAGATCGGATAAGTTTTGCCAAAGTTATGGGTGTTTGAAGTCTGGGAATCGTGTTTTGAGGGAAATCACATCACACATTGTTGTCATGATTTTTGACAAGAAATCCGAAAATGAAAAGTTGTTGAGCTTTGAATGTAGAGTTGTCAGGGAGGTCAAACCATGAACAAAATGCCTTCGGGCTTGGAGATCGGATAAGTTTTGCCAAAGTTATGGGTGTTTGAAGTCTGGGAAGGGCGTTTTGAGGGATATCACATCACACATTGTTGTCATGATTTTTGACAAGAAATCCGAAAATGAAAAGTTGTTGAGCTTTGAATGTAGAGTTGTTAGGGAGGTCAAACCATGAACAAAATGCCTTTGGGCTTGAAGATCGGATAAGTTTTGCCAAAGTTATGGGTGTTTGAAGTCTGGGAAGGGCGTTTTGAGGGATATCACATCACACATTGTTGTCATGATTTTGGACAAGAAATCTGAAAATGAAAAGTTTTTGAATTCTTAATGTAAAGTTGTTAGGGAGGTCAAACCATGAACAAAATGCCTTCGGGCTTGGAGATCGGATAAGTTTTGCCAAAGTTATGGGTGTTTGAAGTCTGGGAAGGGCGTTTTGAGGGAAATCACATCACACATTGTTGTCATGATTTTTGACAAGAAATCCGAAAATGAAAAGTTGTTGAGCTTTGAATGTAGAGTTGTCAGGAAGGTCAAACCATGAACAAAATGCCTTCGGGCTTGGAGATCGGATAAGTTTTGCCAAAGTTATGGGTGTTTGAAGTCTGGGAATCGCGTTTTGAGGGAAATCACATCACTTTGTTGTCATGATTTTTGACAAGAAATCCGAAAATGAAAAGTTGTTGAGCTTTGAATGTAGAGTTGTCAAGGAGGTCAAACCATGAACAAAATGCCTTCGGGCTTGGAGATCGGATAAGTTTTGCCAAAGTTATGGGTGTTTGAAGTCTGGGAATCGCGTTTTCAGGGATATCACATCACACATTGTTGTCATGATTTTTGGACAAGAAATCTGAAAATGAAAAGTTTTTGAATTTTTAATGTAAAGTTGTTAGGGAGGTCAAACCATGAACAAAATGCCTTCGGGCTTGGAGATCGGATAAGTTTTGCCAAAGTTATGGGTGTTTGAAGTCTGGGAATCGCGTTTTCAGGGATATCACATCACACATTGTTGTCATGATTTTTGACAAGAAATCCGAAAATGAAAAGTTTTTGAATTTTGAATGTAGAGTTGTTAGGGAGGTCAAACCATGAACAAAATGCCTTCGGGCTTGGAGATCGGATAAGTTTTGCCAAAGTTATGGGTGTTTGAAGTCTGGGAATCGCGTTTTCAGGGATATCACATCACACATTGTTGTCATGATTTTTGACAAGAAATCCGAAAATGAAAAGTTGTTGAGCTTTGAATGTAGAGTTGTTAGGGAGGTCAAACCATGAACAAAATGCCTTCGGGCTTGGAGATCGGATAAGTTTTGCCAAAGTTATGGGTGTTTGAAGTCTGGGAAGGGCGTTTTGAGGGGCATCCATCACACATTGTTGTCATGATTTTTGACAAGAAATCCGAAAATGAAAAGTTGTTGAGCTTTGAATGTAGAGTTGTTAGGGAGGTCAAACCATGAACAAAATGCCTTCGGGCTTGGAGATCGGATAAGTTTTGCCAAAGTTATGGGTGTTTGAAGTCTGGGAAGGGCGTTTTGAGGGATATCACATCACACATTGTTGTCATGATTTTTGACAAGAAATCCGAAAATGAAAAGTTGTTGAGCTTTGAATGTAGAGTTGTTAGGGAGGTCAAACCATGAACAAAATGCCTTCGGGCTTGGAGATCGGATAAGTTTTGCCAAAGTTATGGGTGTTTGAAGTCTGGGAAGGGCGTTTTGAGGGATATCACATCACACATTGTTGTCATGATTTTGGACAAGAAATCTGAAAATGAAAAGTTTTTGAATTTTGAATGTAGAGTTGTTAGGGAGGTCAAACCATGAACAAAATGCCTTCAGGCTTGGAGATCGGATAAGTTTTGCCAAAGTTATGGGTGTTTGAAGTCTGGGAATCGCGTTTTGAGGGAAATCACATCACACATTGTTGTCATGATTTTTGACAAGAAATCCGAAAATGAAAAGTTGTTGAGCTTTGAATGTAGAGTTGTCAGGGAGGTCAAACCATGAACAAAATGCCTTCGGGCTTGGAGATCGGATAAGTTTTGCCAAAGTTATGGGTGTTTGAAGTCTGGGAAGGGCGTTTTGAGGGATATCACATCACACATTGTTGTCATGATTTTTGACAAGAAATCCGAAAATGAAAAGTTGTTGAGCTTTGAATGTAGAGTTGTTAGGGAGGTCAAACCATGAACAAAATGCCTTCGGGCTTGGAGATCGGATAAGTTTTGCCAAAGTTATGGGTGTTTGAAGTCTGGGAAGGGCGTTTTGAGGGATATCACATCACACATTGTTGTCATGATTTTGGACAAGAAATCTGAAAATGAAAAGTTTTTGAATTTTGAATGTAGAGTTGTTAGGGAGGTCAAACCATGAACAAAATGCCTTCAGGCTTGGAGATCGGATAAGTTTTGCCAAAGTTATGGGTGTTTGAAGTCTGGGAATCGCGTTTTGAGGGAAATCACATCACACATTGTTGTCATGATTTTTGACAAGAAATCCGAAAATGAAAAGTTGTTGAGCTTTGAATGTAGAGTTGTCAGGGAGGTCAAACCATGAACAAAATGCCTTCGGGCTTGGAGATCGGATAAGTTTTGCCAAAGTTATGGGTGTTTGAAGTCTGGGAAGGGCGTTTTGAGGGATATCACATCACACATTGTTGTCATGATTTTTGACAAGAAATCCGAAAATGAAAAGTTGTTGAGCTTTGAATGTAGAGTTGTTAGGGAGGTCAAACCATGAACAAAATGCCTTTGGGCTTGAAGATCGGATAAGTTTTGCCAAAGTTATGGGTGTTTGAAGTCTGGGAAGGGCGTTTTGAGGGATATCACATCACACATTGTTGTCATGATTTTGGACAAGAAATCTGAAAATGAAAAGTTTTTGAATTTTGAATGTAGAGTTGTTAGGGAGGTCAAACCATGAACAAAATGCCTTCGGGCTTGGAGATCGGATAAGTTTTGCCAAAGTTATGGGTGTTTGAAGTCTGGGAAGGGCGTTTTGAGGGGCATCCATCACACATTGTTGTCATGATTTTTGACAAGAAATCCGAAAATGAAAAGTTGTTGAGCTTTGAATGTAGAGTTGTTAGGGAGGTCAAACCATGAACAAAATGCCTTCGGGCTTGGAGATCGGATAAGTTTTGCCAAAGTTATGGGTGTTTGAAGTCTGGGAAGGGCGTTTTGAGGGATATCACATCACACATTGTTGTCATGATTTTGGACAAGAAATCTGAAAATGAAAAGTTTTTGAATTTTGAATGTAGAGTTGTTAGGGAGGTCAAACCATGAACAAAATGCCTTCAGGCTTGGAGATCGGATAAGTTTTGCCAAAGTTATGGGTGTTTGAAGTCTGGGAATCGCGTTTTGAGGGAAATCACATCACACATTGTTGTCATGATTTTTGACAAGAAATCCGAAAATGAAAAGTTGTTGAGCTTTGAATGTAGAGTTGTCAGGGAGGTCAAACCATGAACAAAATGCCTTCGGGCTTGGAGATCGGATAAGTTTTGCCAAAGTTATGGGTGTTTGAAGTCTGGGAAGGGCGTTTTGAGGGATATCACATCACACATTGTTGTCATGATTTTTGACAAGAAATCCGAAAATGAAAAGTTGTTGAGCTTTGAATGTAGAGTTGTTAGGGAGGTCAAACCATGAACAAAATGCCTTTGGGCTTGAAGATCGGATAAGTTTTGCCAAAGTTATGGGTGTTTGAAGTCTGGGAAGGGCGTTTTGAGGGATATCACATCACACATTGTTGTCATGATTTTGGACAAGAAATCTGAAAATGAAAAGTTTTTGAATTTTGAATGTAGAGTTGTTAGGGAGGTCAAACAATGAACAAAATGCCTTCGGGCTTGGAGATCGGATAAGTTTTGCCAAAGTTATGGGTGTTTGAAGTCTGGGAAGGGCGTTTTGAGGGGCATCCATCACACATTGTTGTCATGATTTTTGACAAGAAATCCGAAAATGAAAAGTTGTTGAGCTTTGAATGTAGAGTTGTTAGGGAGGTCAAACCATGAACAAAATGCCTTTGGGCTTGAAGATCGGATAAGTTTTGCCAAAGTTATGGGTGTTTGAAGTCTGGGAAGGGCGTTTTGAGGGATATCACATCACAAATTGTTGTCATGATTTTTGACAAGAAATCCGAAAATGAAAAGTTGTTGAGCTTTGAATGTAGAGTTGTTAGGGAGGTCAAACCATGGACAAAGTTTTGCCAAAGTTATGGGAGTTTGAAGTCTGGGAAGGGCGTTTTGAGGGATATCACATCACACATTGTTGTCATGATTTTTGACAAGAAATCCGAAAATGAAAAGTTGTTGAACTTTGAATGTAAAGTTGTCAAAGAGGTCAAACCATGAACAAAATGCCTTCGGGCTTGGAGATCGGATAAGTTTTGCCAAAGTTATGGGTGTTTGAAGTCTGGAAAGGGCGTTTTGAGGGACTTTGAAACATCACATCACAGATTTTGCCATTTTTGGCTTGAGGGTCAGAAGAAAATTCTGTTAGGTAGTAACCCTATGCCGTTTATTTAATTTATATAATATAGTCTATTCTTCTCGCGACGTATTGATATCTGCGATATCAAATCTAAGAACCTGTCATATCGACAATCCATTTGAAATGTTGTACGCCTGTCAAAGGGTTGCGCTCATTTACATGCTGTGGGGACTTTGAGGATGGGATTTGCAGATGTTGGTTGAATGTTGGTTTCGGCAACATATGTTTCTGTCACATTGTTTGCGTGCAACAGTTTGGAGATGTCCCTGCAGAGCAGACTGCTGCCATGTCATGTCTCGCAGTTGGCTATAAAGCATTTAGGCAAATTTTCGCACTCCTTTTTCTGGCTGCCCACCCCCAGCCCTAAATTGAAAACAATTTACATAATTTTCGACGATTTTCCGTTGTTAGTCGCTGTTCTTCCTCTTCCGCTTGCTTCCGTTTGTTGATTGGCGCTGGCCAGCAAATCTGATGTTCGATGTGTTGCTGCCACCAGAGTTTTGTTAAAATCTCAGCAAAGCGATTGCGACTATCATGAATGTGGGCGTGTCTGCCCGCCACGTGACCGCACGCGTTGCGTTGAATTTTACACGCGCGAAGTGGCGGCCCCAGGGACAAAAGCGACGGCGGCGGCGGCGGCTGCGGCAGGATCTGGCTTTGGTTTCAATGCTGCTGTTGGCGCTGACTCTAGCGTGAGGCAGAGTGCAATGCAAATGGGGTGCGATTGAGGCAACAAAAATTGTTTAAACTTTTTTGTGCGGCCGTTGTCATCAACGGGGACGCGTGCAGCCAATAAGTCCTGAAGTCCTTCATCACTTCCGCTTCAGTTCAGTTCCGTGATTTTGCACAAATAATGTTTTGATTGCGTGGCAGCGTGACGTGTAATTATTATCGCCGCACACCATCGACGACAACGACAACAACAACAACAGAAGCCCAAAACGCCAGCGCCCAGACTTGGGCTTAAGCTGCTCACGTTGGGGGCGTGGCACTGATGCTGCGAAAAATCGCAAAGCAATTAAAATGATGATGATTTGCCAGCCTTAAAGTAACCAGCAGCAAAAGCAGCAGCGATCAAAACAAGCTCGTAAATTACTTTAATTAAAGCCGCACGCAAAAAGTTGGCAAAAACAACAAAAAAAAATACTTCCTTAAGGACACTCACTACAAAATCACAAATTAAAAATGGCTGCCGTTGCCGCTGCTGCTCCTGCGGAGAAAAAATAAAGAATTTATGCAAATTATGCGCGGCAAGCAGGAAAATCCTTTGGCAGACCAGCACCGACAGAAATTTCATTAAAAACAGCGCCGAAAATCTTTGATAAAAATTAAAAACTTTTGCCGACAGACGCGCTGAAGGACAATTGACAGCAAATGCTAAGAAAATGGCAGGCAAAATGCGTTGGACAAAAAAAATAATATGAAATCGTGAAACAAGGAATTAAAACAAGCAATAATATGAAAATATTATGACAGCGGGAGGGGAAATGGGGCTGCGCTGAATTATTTAAATATGCCCAAGCTGCTTTCATATCATCATTTTCTCTTTTTGGCATGCTATTTTTTGTTTTTGTCATCTTCGTCATTTCTGGTAATTTTAATGCGTTTTTTAGCGCCTCCAAAAGGTCCGAGAAGGCCCGCCCACTGTGCGTCCTTCCCGTCTGCTTTGCATAATTATATTCATTGAAAACTTATTTCCTTCAAGTTTTCAGCCAAGAAATATTAAAAAAATCCCGAGTGCTGCTTGGCGCGCACAGTGAATTGAGTTACAGTTACACATGCATAGAGCAAGAGAGGGGCTGAGGGGGTTGGGGGAAACAGTTTTGACATTTAATTGCTAGGTCTTTCGCATAGAGCTGCAAGAGCTGACTAAATGTCCAGCACTTGCAGTCGCTCTACGCTCCACTTACTGAAGAAGAAACTCGTTTCAATGGCGTGGCCCCGGACACTGGACTCCGCCGCCCCGCCACCCATAGCACGCATCCAAAAGCCAGTAGGGAGCTGAAGATGTTGAAGCTGCGGCTGTGGCTGTGGCTGCTGATGCTGCTGATGCTGCTGCTCCTGCTTGCTGCTGCAGAAGAAGATGAAGCAGAAAGCTGAAAAAAATGTAACATGATTTAATGACATGAATTATTTATGAGTTTCCTGTCAATCAAAAACCACGTCAAAGCATTTTGATGGCGATGTCAACGCGCCAGTGAGCAAAACACACGACTCTACACATTGCTCTATAGAGATGCGCACGAAACATACTTAATAAAATGCCTACAAAAATAAACAGCAAATATATAAAGAAAGAAATATCAACTTGAACAAATACAAGTGGGGAAAAAGGAAATATTGAAGCTAAACTTTAGTTGGGCAAGTAGCTAATCAGAAGTGTTTTAAAATAAAATTTGCAAGCTTACTTCCTAGCCACACAAAACATTACTTTCCTTTTCAATCAAAAGTCAATACAAACTAACTTTTAACGTATGTTAATTGGATATTTAACCATATAAGATAAGTAATTTCTCTACACTAGCCCTTGACAGCTCTATCAAAACTTTAATTCCTTCACTGTATACATTCTCACACCATGTCACTGTTTTTCAATCATATACTCCCAAGTATTTATAGATACGGCCAATAGCTAACAATATGAATACGCGCATTGCACTAAATGATATGCTAATTTGGAAGCTTTTTAATCAAGGCCCTAAGCCAAAGCCAAAGACAAAGCCAAAAGAAAGAAACGCATTTGCATTTTGTTTACTTTTTCCCATTGTTTTCTCTTGTGCTTACGCGCTGTGTGCTCTGCTCCTCTGTTCCTCTGCTCCTTGCCATCCTTGTGCTCCTTGTGTTTTCTTATGTGGCGCTGTATTCTATTGTTGCGCTCGAATGAAATCAATCATGTAATTTATGTTAGGATAATATGCCCGGCAACAGTCGAACCCCTCTAAAATGGACTGTCAAGAAATAAATATTTAACAATAATTGATTTAAAAGGCGCATGCAAATTCTTTTTTGCTACAGCAACAACAACAACAACTACTGGCGGCAATCAAAAGTAAGAAGGATGAAGGACGAGCACAAGGTCTGTCTTACTTTTTAAGCAGCTTGGCCCTGTGGCACGTGGGTAAAGCAACGGCTGCTCTTGACGCGGGTGTGTCTCTCTCTCTACTGGTCTCAAGTGTTTTGCAGTCAGCTTTTCCGGCTTTTTTTTCCAATTTCCTTGGCCGCTAAGCAAACAACTTGCAAGTCCATGTCCGTACGTTGCTGTCTCTTAAGCGTAAAATTATATGAAATATCCTTTAAAAAGCTTTTGATTTCGCTTCTGCCAAAACTGTAGCAAGTCCTGGCACAGGACCAGGACACGGACACGGGCACGGCCTGTGCTGGGCTTGTATGCAAATGTTGTTCATCTGCTTAACGTAAAAGTTGTTTTCTTACTTATTTCAGCTACAAGGCTCCCGGGGCGCCATCCGCCATCCTCCATCCTCCATCCTGCAGGCAAATCGCATTTGCATGTCTTTGTATGAAGTTGACCTCGCCTCGCCTCGCTGCTGCTGCTGTTGTTGTTCGAGTGCGTCAGGTGTTGGGGCCAGGATACTTATGCTTACTGTTAACGCTCCTAATGGCATAGACAAGCTGCATAATGGAGTTGCCAATCTCTCAGCACTGAGCTGAGCTCAGCTGACGCCTGTCAGCTGCATTCATTCACCTGTTCTCTAATGTTAATGACATCTCCTGGGCCGACGCATCAGACCATTTTAGGTAAACTTAGAAAAAGTCGCTCAGCTGCTGACCGACCAAGTGAAAGGCTATGGCTGAGAGTTAGGGCTGGGCAACAACAACAACAACAAGAGCGACAGAAACAGAAATTAGCATTACTTCCGAGTGATCACAATCTGCGCATACTAATTGCTCGTTGGCTGTTTTGCGCCGGGCTTTCATTCATGGCAATCATTGAGTAGCTGCCTCCAAACTTGGCATTGCTGAATGATTCTGCTGTGATTTTTTCCAGCCCGTCTAGACGAATGTCTCCGCGGTTCATATAAGGCAACGCGGCGACGCACATTTGCCTCGATTCGAGGCGAATCTCTATAGAGTCTGTTTATCTGCAGCGCCTTTGGCCGATTCACAGGAAACGGGTTAGGAAGGGGATCGGGATCGGGTACGGGTACGGGAACGGGAATGGGAACGGGAACGGTTACCCTTGCTTCTTACGAAACCAGCAGAAAACACCAATCATGCACATCATTGTCAACACGCCATCGTCGCCGTCAGTCCATAAACGGACGCACCTTTTGCCATTTAAGGACACTGAGCTCTGTGGCCTGTCATAACTCTTGGTAGGCGTACCAGACTCCATCTCCGTCTGAGCCACAGTCTCAGTTACTCTGGCCATGGTGCACTATGCGCTTGCCTAAGCCTCTTTCTCTGGATCTCTCTGATCATTCTCATTGCCAGGCAGCCCAAAAAAGGCGCAGACGCCGCAGCTTCATGACGCGCGCTGGGAATATCAGCCAAGCTTTGTCATCGTCGTCATACTTTCGCTGGAGACACACAGTCCCAGGCCGCAGCCATAACCAGCTGTCTCCTCTAAGTTCTCAGTTCTCAGCGCTCAAGTGTCAAGCGTCAATTGCCGTTGAAGTTTATTGCCTTGGCAGCAATTAAAGCGATTTCGTTTTGGGGGCTTGGGGCTTGGCCATGTGTAAAGCCAATGCATTTGATTTGATTTTTGATTGGCTGTCAGCAGCAGCATTGATTGCAGAATTGAATTATCAAATTAGAGTGGCCGGCTTTCCGACTGTGATTCATAATTGGCTCACAACCGGATCGAATTTCTAATGAATGAATCAGTCTGTCAAACAATGCCAAATGCATTCTGTACAGTGCACATAGAATCCATAATAAGAGAGGGCTGTAAGAAGAGAGAGAGGAGATAGAGTAAGAGAGCGAGAGGGGAGAGAAAGAGAGAAAGCGAGAGAGATAGGAGTAAGATAGAGAGCAGTTAAAGAGAGAGAGAGAGGAAGAGAGAGAGAGAGAGATAATGCGACAGATAGGGAGAGAGTAGTAAAAGAGAGAGAGATATAGGAGCAAGAGAAAGAGAGTAGTAAAAAAGAGAGAGATAGGAGTAAAAGAGAGAGATAGGAGTAAAAGAGAGAAAGAGAAAGAGAGAGAAAAGAAAGAGAAAGATAGGAGAAAGAGAGAGACAGGGGGAGAGATTGGAAGAGAGAGAGAGAGATTGTGAGACAGGGGGAGAGACGGGAAGAGAGAGAGAGTGAGAGGCAGAGAGAGTGAGAGGCAGAGAGAGAGAAAAAGCGAGAGAAATAGGAGTATGAGAGGAAGACAGAGCGAGAGTAGTAAAGGAGAGAGAGATAGGAGAAAGAGAGAGAGAGAGAGAGCAGTTAAAGAAAGGGATAGAAAGAGATAGAAGTAAAAGAGGATGAGAGATAGCAGTTAAAGAGAGAGAGGAAGAGAGAGAGCAGTTAAAGAGAGAGAGAGGAAAAGAGAGAGATAGAGAGAGAGGAAGAGAGAGAGATAGAGACAGAGGAAGAGAGAGAGAGAGAGAGTAGTAAAAGAGAGAGAGATAGGAGTAAGAGAGCGAGATAGTAGTAAAAGAGAGAGATTGGAATAAGAGAGAGATAGGTATAAGAGAGAGATAGGAATAAGAGAGGAATAGAGAGAGAGATAGGAATAAAACTGGGAGAGAGAGAGAGAGAGAGAAGTAAAAGAGAGAGAGATCGGAGTACGGTGAGAGAGAGATTGATAGGGCAAAGAGAGACATGAGCGAGAGAGAGATTGATAGGGCAAGAGAGAGACATGAGTAAGAGAGAGATATGAGTAAGAGAGAGAGAGATATGAGTAAGCGAGAGAGATATATGAGTAAAAGAGATAGATATGAGTAAGAGAGAGAGAGAGAGAGATATGAGTAAGAGAGAGAGAGAGAGATATGAGTAAGAGAGTGAGATATATGAGTAAGAGAGAGAGATATGAATAAGAGAGAGAGTAATACAAGAGAGAGATATACATAGAGAGAAAGAGGCGTTAGAGAGAGAGAGAGAAGTAAGAAAGAGAGACAGAGAGATAAGTAAAAAAGAGAGAGAGATAAGTTAGAAAGAGAGAGAGATAAGTAAGAAGTAAGAATAAGAGAGAGAGATAGAGAGAGATAGAGAGAGAAGTAAGTAAGAGAGAGATATAGAGAGAGAAGTAAGAAAGAGAGAGATATAGAGAGAGAAGTAAGAAAGAGAGAGAGAGATCGAGAGTGTAAGAAAGAGAGGTATAAGAAAAGGAGAGAGAGAGAGGTGTAAGAGAGAGAGGTGTATGAGTGAGAGCAATATAAAGAGAGAGAGAGGGAAAGTATTAAGATAGAGAGAGAGAGAGTTGTTTACGAGAATGCAAGCGAGAGTGTAGTAAAAAAGAGAGGAAGAGAGTAAGACAGAGAAAGTAGTAAGATAATGACAGTACTAACAAAGAGAGTAGTCAAATATAGAGAGAGAAAAAGAGTAAGAGAAGGTGAGTTAACTTACCAGAAGTGCAGAGCAGAGAATCAGTTTAACATATCAGTTTAACATTCAGTTTAACATTTCCGTTTAACATTCAGTTTAACATTTCAGTTTAACACGTCAGTTTAACATATCAGTTTAACATACCAGTAACACAACACTCACTTGAAAAGATCACTAAATTTAACAGAAACCAGCAGGGCTCACTTGAATTCTTGAGAATCGCATAGAAGGGCACCACTTAATGTACGTTATTTTTAAATTTCTGTGCAGTGGCTATGTTAAAAAAAAAAGTAATGTTAATGGAATTTTTGCATGTTTAGGCGTCTCTAGCTCTTACAACCTGTGCTTTTTGGAATCAAAAAAAATTTAGAAAAATTTCTAGCTGCTTGATGGACCTCAGCAAGATTAGCTCCCACTCAATTTAATCCTCATTTTTGATAGTGAGCTATATAAGTTAAAATCTTTGAAATGTTCTTGCGAATCTTATGCTGCATTAAGACTAATAAATGCCCAATGCCATAACTGATTGCATTGGACACTTTTATTAGGCAAATTTCATATCCTTCATTTGCTTTACTGCAATTTGGCTAAGTAAGTTTTTATGGCCGCTGTCTCAGCTGGCGACACCTCTGCTTTGCCTGCAAGCTATCCTTGCATAACTCAAAGAGAAAAATTCATCACCGCAATATGCGCAACACATACAAGAGAAATGTTGAAAATAAAAAAACAACCGTAAAATAGAAAAGTGGCAGCAAGGAAAATTGTCATAAAGGTGCAACTGACAACAGCAGCAACGAGATAGTACAACAGCAACAACAAGAAATGAGAGCCTCGTAAATTTCAATTTATATGCAGAATGAGCAGTGAGTAAAAAAGGAAAACAGACACACACACAGATACTCGTATACATATGTACATCTTATAGATACGTACATGCATCCCAAGGAGCAGCTAACGCAATGGCGAAAAGTGTCAACGTGAAATTTTCTCGAATTTTCCAAGATTTCCCTTTTTTCTTTTTTGGCTTCCTTGCAGTGCAAGTGGAAAAAGCAATTTCATTAGACAAATTGAAAAAAATAAGTGCAAGCAACAACAATAATAATAGACATGACGATGCCCGTTATATGACCAGCTTATATATGTATCTATATATATATATATGTATACATATATGTATATGTATATATAGCAGGATAGACGCCATGTTGTGGCAAACTGAAGATTTTCGCTGGTCGCTTCCCATTCGTTGCGTTTATTTTTGTTTGCTGACGCGCATACGAGTAGGAGCCCGGATGCCCCACACTGATATACATATATACGGCTATACACAGTTATGTGTACCCTGGCCGCATGCATGATGAGCTTCCATCCAGGATGCTGCGCGCGCGTTGAAAATAGGCGGAGACTTTGCCGACCAACGGCGCCTTTCACACTTGAAGCCCAGGCGAACAAAAGCAACAAAAAATCAAAAAAAGAACTAAACCAAAAACAGAATAAATGCTGGCAGTGAGAAACAGAAAAAAAGAAGAAGTGCAACTCACTGGCAGCGAAAACCGTTAGCTGTTAGCTGCTCTTCCTTATCAACGGCAGAACTCGGCACAATTCGTGTTCAGTTTTCCACATCGTCGTCGCTGATTGGAAGCTTCGGCGCTCTGCTCGTTTTTGGGGCGGAGCAAAAGCTCTGAGCACAGTGGCGCCCCGTCTGCTGGCATGGGACTTGCGATGGGGGCTGGTTTGTGTATACATTTTGACGAGGGGGTTTCTTTATTGAGTGCTAAGCGGCTTACAAGACACCAATTCCCCGGGCAGCCGTTATCATGCCCACAAATCCCTCGGTGACCTCACGTCCTACAGGTAATATATACTCGGGTGGCAGCAGGAAGCCATAAACGCCCCTATCACGCAGCTCCATGGTATATGGAATGGTGATGTTCTTCACACCATAGGCCCAATCCTTCCCAGACCCTGAGACGGCATCTAAAAAAAATGTATAGTTATATAAAAATATAGCTTACAGATAAACTGAAGAAAACTTGCAGAGAGTTGTGGCGCTGGAACCATAACTATATTCCGTTTCATAACGTCTAACAGCCGCATCGGCAAATCCCTTGGCAACACCCATCATTTGTGGATAGTGCTCGGGAAACTCCTCTGCGGTGTGACCCCAAGGCGATAGCAACAATTGACCATAGGAATGCACCGATATATAGATTTTAATGCTACCTTCTGGTATGGAGCTATTTATGTAGCTCGTCAATTGTTGTATCTCCGGATCGGATTGAGGATAAGGACCCGCATAGTGTAGGTCGCATGGATCAGCGGAAGCGCCAGCCTCTGAATAATATAATAATAATTGGTAAAAGTATAATAAATGGTATGATAATATTAATTATATTGAGGGATTCTACTTACCCATCCAGCGATAGTCAAAGTTACGATTCAAATCGGTTCCTATGCATTCGCCAGTGGGATCCGAGGGCATACGCGACTTCCGCCAGAGACGTTCCTTAAGGTTAATAATAAATTTAATGACCGTAATTTAGGGCTATTTAAAATTACTTAGAAATGAATATCGCTGAATTGAGGCTTGTAAAATATTTGGCAATTTTATGATTTGGATGTAATCTTATCATCATATATATTAAATTTAATAATTTTATTAGCATTATGCTCAAAAGTCGCCATCAAATAATTTATTGGCACTTACCGATTCATGCGAGTAGACGAAACCGTCTACATTTAGCACAGGAATTATGTACCAATCCACATTCTGGGCTATATCTCTTAATGCCGGTTTGCGGGGCACGAGCAGCTCATCTATGAAATAAGTGATGGTGGCAGAAGAAATCCATTCGCGAGCATGGATATTAGACTCAATGAAGATGGCACTGTTGCCCGGCTTATGGGATATCTTAATGCCACGAATGATGCGGCCTTCATAGGACTTGCCAATAGTGAAAGGAGTGACAATGTGGGGATAATGTGCCTCGATCACATCCAGCCAGGCATAGATCTCGTCCAGTGTGTGGTACTGCGTCCACTCCATAGATCCTGTTCGCTGCTTGGGACGCTGTTCGTCAATCAGGCGCTGCACGTTGTCAATCTTGATGCTGTAGTTGAAGTTGTTGCTGTTCAGCAGATCCTCAAAAGCCTCCTGGCTTTGGGGCGGTAGCATTATGTCCGAGTATTCGCCAGGATGACGCGCTTCTCGCCAGCTGCTGAGCTGAAGGGAAGAGCGTGTTTCTAAGGGAGTTTCTGATGTGACTAAGCTTACCTCAAGAGTTTTCTCATTCGCATTGATCAGCTGAAACTGCTGCACATCATCAATTAGTACATTGTAGATCCTGTAGTTGTCATAGCGCACCTGTTCACCTCCCTTAGCCAGGCTAAGATAGGCTAAAAGCAGCAGAAATTTAAAATGCATGCTTCTCGATCGGACGACTTCTTAAAGACTGATTTTTACTCAGCCATCGTGTTGATTTTTGGTGATTATTAGACGTTATCGTGTATTTTATCGTCTATATGGCTCATTGAATATCTAAAGCAATTTGATTTGGTTTTTTATCACTGTTGGAACTTTGGGCACTTTGATTCTTCCAGCTGGCTGCTATGTCAGCATAGAGCAAGGCAACTTGAAGTTGTCTGGCCAAGCCCCCGGTACTTAGGCTGTCTCTCAACTTTGCACATAAATTTTGTGCAACGGCAGCCCATTTCATTGTAGGTCACTGCATAATGAAGTTACCGCCCCGGAGCACATAAATTTAGCGCCCGCTGGCGGAGATTTCAGCCTTCAGTTTGACTTGTCGCTGGCATTAGTGCGAAATTTTGTTTAGGCCTTTTTTATGCCCGGCGCTGTCCTGTGGCGAGTGCTTAAAGGACTTTCTGGGCTCTGGTCATATTTTGCGCAGGTATTAGAGAGCTGCCGTTGTAGTTTCTCTTGTCGTTGTCACCGCATGAGGTGCGCCAACGTGTGTTTTATTAACGGTATCGCGGAGTGTGAGGTTTTATAGATGTGCCAACTTGGAAGCAGAAAAGTCGCATCAAAGTGAATTGTGAGACACTAAAAGCAAGTGAAGTGAGTAGGGGTGGAAACCAAGTGTTTGGCTTTGATTTCTTTTCTTTAAATAATTTGCAAAGCTTGCTTAAACATTGCTGATGAATTTTGTTCTTTTTTTATACCCTGAACCCATTAAAAATGGGAAAAAGGATATCATGAAGTTCTGTAACAGGCATAAGGAAGCATCTCCGACCACATAATTTATATATATTCTTGATCACTATCAACAGCCTAGTCGATATAGCCATGTCCATCTGTCTGTCCCCCTTATGCTTTTTTATTGCCAAAAAAAACCAAAATTTAATTTTTTCACATATTCATAAACTTGAGATGTAGAATTACACTAGATGCCAAGCAATAACCAAAATGGCCTCGGGATTGAAAATCGGTTGAGATTTAACAAAGTTGTGGCAGTTTGAAGTCTGGGAAGGTCATTTATTAGGAACTTTTCCTTGTTTTGGGCACTTTACAAGTCAATTTTTTTGTCACTTTTGGCGTGATTTTTGACAGAAAAATGAACTACCACAAAATTACTTTTCGTATAGTTTTTTATACTAGTTGAGACACCCACAATCAATTAAACGTAAAATTTCAAGATTCTATTTTTTGAAAAATCGAAATTCGTAAGGGTCCCCCCTTACTCTTTTTTCGCCAAAAAAATCCAAAATTTGATTTTTTCACAAATTCATAAACTTGAGATGTAGAATAAAACTAGATGCCAAATAATGATCAAAATGGCCTCGGGATTGAAAATCGGTTCAGATTTGACAAAGTTGTGGCAGTTTGAAGTCTGGGAAGGTCATTTATAAGGCATAAGAAAGCATCTTCGACCCCATAAAGTATATATATTCTTAATCACTATCGATAGCCGAGTCGATCTGGACATGTCCGTCTGTCTGACTGTCATTCATTTTATGAATATAAGTTATCTTATTTTGGGATATAAGGATATATAAGTTATTGATAAATTTCGATTCCAGACCAGTGGTTTTTAGGCATAATTTGGGTTGGATTGAGGGTATATCCTAGACTAGAGCACTCTTACTTGTTTCTTCCTATAAATCTTATCTTACATTTAGTACATGATTTTAGCATTGCCAAACCGATATTAAATCATTAGATAACATTTGTGTTGATCGCTGATGTCATTGTGTATTTTAATCGATATTGTATGTTCATTAAAATTGTTATCACTAAATATTAATTTTATAAGTTCAACATCTAAAACTTTGATATAGACATAGCTGATATTTAACTTGAAAGCTCAACGTACGATAAAGTACAGTGCTATCATTAATCGATATTTGGAATAAAGATTATAAAGATTACTCCGGTGTATTGCAGTTTCTAGCTGATGATTGCCATGTTATTGCTTTCTGACTTGAAGTTGCTGTCGATGAATGGGGAGAGACTCCGCTTAGCTCGATAGAAAATAGCAGCAGCAGCAACTCACGCAACAGCGACTCAACAGCTAACAACAATTAGCTGGGGCTTATTTGATTAGCTTGCTAATTGCCCGCAGGCAGCGACTCGCACCAATAAATTCATGCACATTAATTTCTTATCAGCGCAATAAAGCTAGCAAGCCGGATTAAAGCCGTTTGTGGAAAACGGGCCCGGGCCTGTGGTGAAAAGTTCCGCCAAACTTTCAACACCTTTGGCGTGGGGCGTGGAAATTCGGTAAAAGTTTCAGCCAAAGAAAACTCGTGGGTGCGCGTGCGATAAGCCAGCGCCGCATTTTTAATTGGTCCTGCGGTGAAAGGATACTCAAAGTCGCCTTTAAGACAGAGACTCGAGTTTGTTAGTTGCCGGATGCCAGCCTTTAAAATGTCATAAATATCACGGACAGCCATTTCCTGGCGTGCATTTTTTCGCAATGCTTTTGTTAATTGTGAAAAAAAAACATTGACATTACATAAATCTGGACGCCGGGCTACTTAACTCGACTTGGCCTGTCTGGTGGACGTGGCGTATGCGCAATATTTGCAGCTAACTGGGAAAAATGTCAATGCCGGAAAGTGTTTAGCATTCGCCCTGTTTTATTTTTTTCGTAGCCACATGTTGTGGATTTAATTAGCCTTAAAATGTCTAAGGAGCACCACAGCTCCACAAATGGCAACTTTGCATGCCATGTGAAAAGTGTCCACGTTGCGGCTGGGACCAAGGATAAGCAAAGGAAGCCCAGCTAGGAAGGAAGTTGCATGTTTACCTCAAGTTCAATTTGCTTGCTTCAACATTTCGGGCAGCTTTTCACATATGAAGTGCCTCAAAAGTTATGGAAGGGAAGTGCAGGGAGGATGTCAAGGTTTCAGGATATAAGGATGAAATATGACCAAGTAATTTTGCCATTGTTTGCTTCACATACATTTTTTATGCCGCGTTTTAAAATATTTATATTTTCCCATATGCAGCAGGTAGAAGAAGTTATTAATAGAATTCTTCCGACAAAAAAGTTGACTTAAATAAGCATAAGAGATATTGAGAGATAGCCAGTTAATAAAATTACTAAAGGAGGTTAGCAAATTGTATTATGATTTTTATTTGGCTTACAAGACACCGAGTTCCCGGGCAGCCGTTATCATGCCCACAAATCCCTCGGTGACCTCACGTGCTACTGGTAATATATCCTCTGGAGGCAGTAAGAAACCCACATCGCCCTTATCACGCAGCTCGATGGTGTACGGTATGGTTATATTCTTCACCGCATAGGCCCATTCCTTGCCCGAACCAGATACGGAATCTAACATAGTTAAAGATTACAGTACAAGTACTAAATGAATTCGATAAAACTTACAGAGAGTTGTGGCACTGGATCCATAAGTAAATACTGTGCCATAGCGCCTAATTAGCGCATCGGCAAATCCCTTGGCAACACCCATCATTTGTGGATAGTGCTCGGGAAACTCATCGGCAGTGTGACCCCACGGCGAGAGCACATACTGGCCATAGGAATGCAGGGATATATAGATTTTAATAATGCCTTCTGGTATGGAGGTGTTTATGTAACTCGTCAATTGATTGATCTCCGGATCGGATTCAGCAAAGGGACCTGCATAAGTTTCAGAGCATGGATCATCTGAAGCGCCAATCACTGGGAAACAGAAATGAAAACAAAATAAAAGTTTAAGATGGATTTCTTTTAAAGGTATTAGTAATACTTACTCATCCAGCGATAGTCAAAGTTACGGTTCAAATCTGTTCCAATGCATTCGCCCGTGGGATCCGAGGGTAAACGCGACTTGCGCCAGAGTCTTTCCTAAAAGGGCAATTGATAAACAAATACTAAAATTAATGGTAGCAATTTATGACTGTTGAATATTACATAAAAGTTGATAGAGCTGAATAGTGCCGCGTAATCTTGTCGGCACCTTTGTTATTTGGATACAATCTAATCTAATTACTACTAAGTAGTATACATATAAATACCAAGTAATTTATAAGCACCTACCACTTCATGCGAGTAGACAAAACCATCCACATTCAGCACGGGAATTATGTACCAATCCATATTCTGGGCTATATCTCTTACAGCCGGATTACGAGGCACGAGCAGCTCATCTATGAAGTACGTGATGGTGGCAGAAGTAATCCATTCGCGAGCATGGATATTAGACTCAATGAAGACGGCACTGTTGCCCGGCCTATGGGATATTTTGATTCCACGAATGATGCGGCCTTCATAGGACTTGCCAATAGTGAAAGGAGTGACAATGTGGGGATAATGTGCCTCGATCACATCCAGCCAGGCATAGATCTCGTAAAGTGTGTGGTACTGCGTCCACTCCATAGATCCTGTTCGCTGCTTGGGACGCTGTTCGTCAATCAGGCGCTGCACGTTGTCAATCTTGATGCTGTAGTTGAAGTTGTTGCTGTTCAGCAGATCCTCAAAAGCCTCCTGGCTTTGGGGCGGTAGCATTATGTCCGAGTATTCGCCAGGATGACGCGCTTCTCGCCAGCTGCTGAGCTGAAGGGAAGAGCGTGTTTCTAAGGCAGTTTCTGATGCGACTTAGCTTACCTCAAGAGTTTTCTCATTCGCATTGATCAGCTGAAACTGCTGCACATCATCAATATGTACTTTGTATACCCTGTAGTTGTCATATCGCACCTGCTCCCCTGCCTTAGCCAGGCTAAGACAGGCCAAAAGTAGCAGAAATTTAAAATGCATACCTTTCGATTGGACGACTACTTGAAGAATGCCATTGGATCAGTCATTGCCCATGTTTGCTGATTAGCTGACGTTATCGCTGGGGTTTTACTAGGCACCTATATGGCTCTTTGCATATTTAAGGCATTTCCATGAATTTTACAGTCACAGCTGTAACTCTTTGCTTGCCAAGCTACTAAAATCAACTTTGCAATAGTATATTTTGTGCAGCGGCAGTCTATTTTATTGTAGGTTACTGCATAATTAAGCTACCATATGAATATGTGCATATATCATATCATATATGACTGAGATTAAACTAATTTCTTTGATATACAATTATGGCTGTGGCAAAGAAGCTTTCATCTACGAATTTTATTCACATCGAATATAATGGGAATGAGACTATGAAATAGTTACTTTTGGCATCTGGGGTCTTTATAAAAGCAATCCTATTATGAGCTATGACATGCATATGTTTGTTATCTCTCGGAACAATTGGATAATTGGTTTGGCAAGGCCATTTTAGCTAACTACACGTTGTGTGTTTGCTGCGTGCTTTGGGGCCATTCCTCATAAATGTATTGTGGTTATTATCTTGATAATTACAGTGGGCCTATTGCTATTGTAAGCCGCCTTGTTGTTAATTAAGGCCAACTAAGAACAAGAACTGCGCAATGTTATAGTTGCAGCTAAATGCTTATGTGTTGCCTGCACCCGATTCACGCCCCCTTTTGTGGCAATTACGACTGGGGGCATAATTAATGAGCCACACACCTGTTGGTCTGGGTCCAGGTCCAGGTCCGGGCCCAGCCCCAGCCACAGCCCCAGCTTTGGCATCCATTTCTAATTGCCAAATATGCACGCTTGTGTGATCCGTCCAATCTTGGCACGGCGTCTCTTCGACAAGTGGCACTTGGCTTTCGTTTCGATTGACTTGGCCTGTGTGGGGGGCGTGGCACATTGCCCCGTATGTCTTTGTTTACCTCAGCGCCGGCGACGTGTTCAATAAGCGATTATTTTTTCAGTTGAAAATTCTTTGTGCCGTAAATTGTTTTTACTGGCGTCGCTCTGGCATTGTTGTTGTTGTTGTAGCTGTTGTTGTTGTTGCTGTTGCTGTTGTTTGTTCTTTGGCGTCGCTGCTGGCAGCTATTATTTGTTAAATGAAGCGATTTGTTTGTTGTCATTATGCGGCGAAGCGTTAAAACATTTTCGCTTTATTTTTTCTACGCTTGAAATTTGTTTTTGCTGCAGCGCTGTGCCACGAATGTGGCAGCTATATGCCATGTTGCCCACAGTGGTGGGATTTTCAGCACACACCTTTCCACTGAGAATGGTGGGAGTTGGTGGCTTCTAAACATGGCTATGGATGTGAGAATTCCAAACAAGCTCTGCCAGCTGTTGAGAGTGCTGCTCCTTTTTGAAGCATTTCATTTAGCAACTTAAAATGCGACGAGATAAGTTAGAGGAAAACGGTAGATCAAAGGATGAACATGTGGTTAAACTTCTTATATAATATTTTTTTAAGAAAAAGTGATTCTTTTTAAATTGTATCTGCTTTTACTGAAAGAAATGAAGTTCTAGTAAAGAATTTTATTGTAGCATTTTAAAGTCGCTTCTCAACTTACTCAGCTACTTAGCTTGAGCCTCTCTCCGCGCTTCTCATATTGTTTTCTTGTGCCCGCCTTGGCATTTGCAGTAAGTTCTTTGCTTTATGGGCTTTGCATACCCAACTCAACTATCAGACATGCACGTTAAGCCTTTTTCTACCTCATACCACCGTGGGCGTTGTCTCTGCCTAATCCGCTTTTAAAGTAAGTAACGAGGAACAAAAATAAAAGCGAAAAAAAACCGGAAATCACAAGTCAAGTTGATGAACTGTCTCTGTTCGTTGTTGTCGTCGTTGTTGTGGCTGCTCCTGTTGTTGTTGTGCTCGTCTGCATTGAAACTGAAATCGGCCAGACACACAAAAGACATGGCACCTGCAAAAAACTTTGCAGACACATTTACAATTTGGCCCCGCGACCCCAAAATCTGTCCCGTAGCTGCTCAGGCCCCTTTCTTTCAGTTTCCGAGATTTACGCATTTATTTTGCATTTTTTATATACCACACAAAACATGCGCGCAGATTTAAGCAAATATCCAAAAAGGAGTACAATTTATACAAAAAAAAAGAAGAAAAAATGCGAGCCCAAAAACGTTGCATACCAAAAAAAAATGCCCGAAATCCCAGCGACAAGTTGAGTTGGTTAGAAAAATCTTCGGTTACCTCTCGATTTGCCTGCGTTGACATGACAAAAGCGCAGATCTGCATACATTTGCATGTCATTGGCCAGTCGAACAGTTGAACAGTTGAACAGTCAACAGTTAACAGTCAACGCATCATCAGGCAAGGACATTGAAATCCCCTTAAGACATCGGTGCCTAACATGCCGTTTGCCCACGTTAACAATATGTTAAGTTTGCCCAAGTTGCCGCCACATTTCCCCCAGCGCAGCCTCAACGAGTTAATCGCTTAATGTCGCCCCAGCCTCAGCTATATCATTTGTCAGCTGTCTATTTTTAAGGCGGGGATTCTGGCATTCAGGCATAATTGTAATTTGTTTGAATTTTGCCTACAAAGTCGCCAATTGACAGTCGCTGAGCTACCACCACTTGAAAATCCCAAAATTTATAGACCAGCCCATTAGTGACTGACCGAAATTCCGAAATTGCTTTTGGGCCCTGAGCTCTTAGCGCTAATGTCCACTGCTGACCAGTGCTATTGATACGAACAAGTTCCTCTCCTACTCGCACTATCTAGAAAGGTAATAAATATCAAAAGCACCCTGGAGGCAAATATTTACTTTAAAATTGAAACACTCTGCCACAACCCTCTCGCAATGTTTGCTCAAGCTGCGTAAGTGCGTGAAAGGGTTGCTGAGTAAAAAAAAAATATATATATAAAAAATAAAAAAAAAATCGCCTCTAATGGTCTCACTGACTGCTCTTGGCTTTGATGTTTCCGTGCTGTGGGTGTTGGTTGGTAGCCAATTGCTAAAGGACCCAGTTCACATATACACTCCACTATATATGTATGTGTGTTAAGTCGATGATTTGCCCCGTCCTCTATCAATAAAACGTTGCAGGCATCTTGAAAATTCAATTTGAAGCTATTTTCGGAATTTTATCGCTGACTAAATTGTTTTTATAAGCGCTGCTTGTTTCCAACCAGACAATTCTGCGGCACTTTAATTTCTTCATTTTCACTGTCTCTTTGCCTGTTTTATCTGATTGTTGTCGCCGCTCCTGTTGTTGCTATTGTTGCTCTTGTTGTTGCTGTTGCCGGCAATTGCCAGACCATAAAAATTAACAATTAACAGAGCGCTGGAAATGAACAATCGCAAATCGCGGCTTACAAAAATGCCGCGGAACAAATATACAAAAAAATTGTGAAAATATTCCAGTAAAGAGTGTTCGGCTGGAAAATACCTTGTACACAGTTCTGAAGTACATTAACACACTCTACTTACTGCTCAGCAATTTAAAAACTTGTTTCCTGTGCCAAAATCTGGAACTTTTTCTTCAATATTGTGATCGAAGACACAAAGTTGCTTTTGCTTCTGAACAGCTTTATTATACCCGTTTTTCTCTCATTTTGAGCAGGGTACAGGATATAAAATCAATTTAGGTGAAATAAAAAGAGTAGAATTTAAAATGATCTTTAAATGAGTAAATTGATCATTTGAATAAATAGTAAATCAAATAATTCTCTCATTTTATAAAATGTATCACTTCATAGACTAAGAAAAAAAACATAAATATATAGTCAATTGTGTGGTGTTACCAAGCTCTTAAGAGGATTGTTATGCCCACTCTCCAAAATACTAGGGCATACAGTGCATAATTATGAGTCGGAAGACTGGCAGCCGGCCAAACGGACATCCCGAACAAAAGGGTTATGAATGTGAAATTGTCATGCAAGAATTAGCCATGTTCTATGTTGTGGCCACGTAACGAGTATTTCGTTACATTTTTTGTTTTGTTTGGTTGTATTTTGTTTTTTTTGGTTTGTGTGTGTTTTGTGGCCAGTCGTCACGTCAGCTGACCTAGCCAGGGCCTCTTTTTATGGCTCCATTCACCACTGGCATGCCAGCAATTATTTCCGAATTGTGGAAACATTTGCTAAATGTTTGCTGGAGCTCAGGAAACGTAAACATTTAGTGTAGTTTTGCACGGGCTCTGGGCATTTAGTGGCTCTTTAAGGCGCTGGATCTATTTTCTCATATGCATTCATAACTAACACCATGTAAATGCATTTTAATGTGCGCAAAAATCCAATTTAAATTCAGAGCGTTTCTCTCTCTTTTAGCCTGCACGCAGCATGCAATCACAAAATTAGTTGACGACGAGATAAGAATTTTAGTGCCAACAGCAGAAGAGGAGATGGAAAAAATGAAAATAAAACATAATGCGTATAAATCAACGAAAGAGACGTAGCAAACAAATTCCAAATAAGTCCTGTGAGAGACGTGGAAAATTCATTTGACAAAATGCACAAAAAAGCAATTTCCCAGCTGCAGACAAATTGAAATATACGTGTGGAGCAGGTGGGCGGCAGTTGGGCGTTTGGGGGGCGTGCCGTTGCAGTGACAGTTGGGTAAATAAATATACATAGCCCCATATACATAATCTACGGGTATATAATGGCCAACAGCACTCAACATCGTATATAGTAGGGTACGAAGATGCAGCCACCACCTAAAAGTATGCTACGAAAATAGTCGAAGCTGCTGCTGCTGCTGGGCTGCTGCCGTATGTGAGAGCTCCTACGTTTCACAGTACGTGTGTATGTGTGAGGGTATCTGCGAGCTTTCTGTTGTCTATGTGTTAGTGTGTGTGTTTGTGTGTGTGTGTGTATGGGTGTAGTGTGCGCTTTGCCATTCGCGCGTTGAAAATAGGAGGAGCTCCAATGCAAAAACTTTCCATGCGCAGTTGATATCGCAAAGAAAAAATTCGAAAAAATAAATAAATGCACATTACAGCTTTAACAACTTTTGGCAAAAATATGTGGTAAAAACTGGAAAATATGAAGCTAAAAGTACCTTATAAGTTGTTGGAATTTAATACTTCAATAATATCTAACGAAAATATACAAAATCGTTCGCTCAGGTTTTTTTTTAATTAAAGTTTGCTTTTTTTTAGGTTTTCTAGGACATATTGCGATTTTTTATGGAAATTCGTTTCAACGTGTTCGCTTTAAAAATGTTGAAAACAACTTTAAAGCTGTACAAATTTTTTTTACAAAATTTGCGCAACCCTTTTACGTTTTAAACATTTTTCGGGTTTTTCTTTTTTGCCAACTAATGTGAAAAAGGCGGAGCTGCTTTGTAGTCATTTTGTTTCATTTTTTTTCTGTGTTGTTGGAAAATCCTTTGCAGATGTTGCCAGAGTTAGAGCCAGAGCCAGATCCAGATCCAGATGCAGAGACATGTTGTCAGAGGGAAGTAGGCGTTGTCCGTCGGTTTTGGTTTGCCTTAAAGCAGCTCGTTGCCAACCCGCTGTGATATTTATCTCTAACTATTAGTACAGCAGTCAGGCTGGGGAGCATTTTTGGAGTGGAGTGCATCCGTTGGCACAACAGGCCGTTTAGCGCCATTAAACAATTCCCGCTGGCTCAGCGGCATTCACGCGTGCGCAAACGGGTTCCACTGCACTGCAGTTGGATCTGCAGCTGGAGCAGCGCCCAACAATCAGTCGATTGTCACAGATATTTGTCATGTTTCTCAAGCAACTTTCCCTGCTGTTCTTGGCCACAAAACGGCGACATGGTTAGCGTTCCTTTGTAACTACAACGTTGTAAAAATGTCAATTGCATTTTCAGGCTTCGCTTCGTTTTTTTTCTTTCTGTTTTGTATTTTGTTGTTGTTGTTGTTGTGCCTTTTGTGCCACTGGCCCCATGTTCATCGATCGGATTTCATGTAATTACATTGTTCTCTGATTCATAATTAATTTGCTTCGAGTCGAGTCGAGTCGACTCAACTCTTCGCTTGCCTGCCCCACTCGCCGTAACTTGCATTTTTCTGAGCTTCAACTGATTTTTACATGAATATCAACCAGGGCAGGCAGCTGGAAGCATATGTTGGCCAATGTATTGGCCAGTGGCAAATCGAACATTGATAGCTTCTGAGTGATGATTTAATGAGGCAAACGTGGCATGTTGTGAATGAAATCAATTTTGTGAATGTGCAGAATGGCAGGCAGTCCGTCCACGCAGCATTTAACAAAAAACCAACAACAACAACAACAGCAACAACAAGAGCAAGCCATGTACTCGCAACTGTAAGCGTAACTGGCTAGTTGCCACAGCAGCTCATGATGAAAACATCTCGGGTATGGCCAGCATCGGGTGCAGGAACAGACGCCCTGCCTAGCAAACCAGCATATCAACTGCTCTGTGTTGGGTGTCGTAATGAGGCTTATGAATCAATGCAATGTTGATTGAGCTCCTCCAAGCTGCGGGAGCCAACTGTCTGGTTGGTTGCCTTATTAATAAATCGGTTCAGTCCCAGCTACGTTGATGTTCATTATAGTAAGCTACAAATAGTTCTATACCTGCTGTTCATTATGGTAACCTTGTTAAGAAATACTCGGGGAAATATATCATTCATATAACTGAAAGTTTGTTATTTATGTTTTATGATAAAATTGGGTACTTTTTTTCCTTTCCACTTTAAAGACTGTCAGTCCTTACAGATTAAATGAAGGCAGGATTAACATCGAAGAAGATATTTGTAATATCTGATTTCCGATAAGTAAAAAAACGTCTTACTTATGTAGAACCCATCACAAAACGCACGACTTGTGATTGACAAATTAATGCGGATCAGAAATCAACACCTCAGCATGTTTACCATATCAAAAAATAAAAAAGAGATGGGAAAAAACACACACACACACACAACCCAAAACCCATTCGGTGTACCAAAGAGCTGTCAACCAGGCCTCCGGCAACCCCCCGCCGGAAATTAATTAAAAACATCAACAGAACGCGTCGAGATTTACAAATAACTGTGTGTGGCTCCTGGAATTAGTGTAGATAATTTCACAACGGATTGCAGTTGAGCTTGAGGTTAAAATTGGGTCTGGGTTTGGTTATCGCTGCTGCTGCTGTGGGTGGTTGTCGCACCTTGGCGATGGCTTCATAAGCGACGCACCCGAAAGCCGCAAACTGAGCCATTCATTCATGGTTCACGGATCCTGAACAGAACTCTAATCAGCAACCCTTTTTTGTGCGCGACACGAAGCAAGTTCGCTGGAATTGGGGTACACTAGGGTTTTTTTGATATGCAGATTTCTGACAGGGTCCTTTGGCTGGAATGGATGATGATGATGATGTCACTGCGTGGCTTGACAAAACGCTTGACTGATTACACTTGTATCTGTTTTTTGCTATGTCCTGCGCCGCAATATGCTGAAGGATTTTAAATTGTTGACTCCCCGCTACCGTTTGCTAGAGATTCTGCGCCTGTGATAAATTCGGTTTATTGAAAGGCGTCAGTGCGTGAAATGATGTGTGTCAATTGCATGAATACCCCTACCCATCTGCGTGTGCACGGGGCCCGCAGCCGTGAGAGTTTTGGGCTTTTGCATTGTGGATTTGGGTATTTGTTGAGAGTTGAGTTGACAGCGATTATGCAAATCACATGAAGAACTGCATTAATTCCTGTGGTTTGTCAACCGCTACAATAGACGACAAATAGATGGAGATAGTGATAGAGGGAGGAAGGTGAAGGTGGAGGTAGAGGTAGAGACTTGTGGTCTGCTCAAGTCTCGAGTTTTGTGGCCAACTTAAAGTTTGCGCACTACGAAATTTGCATTGTTGCAACGTTTTCAATTTATATGCAAAATCAACTTGGCCAAGGCTTAAACATCTTTTCGCAACAGTTTTAATGAGCAATTAAAACTTGATAAATGGACCCCCCCCCCCAAAAAAAAGTGGTGGTCGATTTCAATTTTAATGGCTTATAAATCGCGCACATATGCACTGAGAACGTAGCTCATTAGTGTTAACACGATGTCAACTCCATTTAATTGTGACCCCATTCCCCCTTTGCATGAAGGGGCGTGTGGGTGTGTCACCCTCGTCATCGAATATCGAAAATCGAACTAATTTATTGTTTCTGTTTTGTCGTGTGCGACGCGTTAACCGCAAATTGCTTAACAAATTGTTGAAATTGTTTAAAATTGCATTTCCAACCGTTTTGGTCGAGGGTTGACTTTCAGCACAGATACAAAATACGCACCTCAATGCCTCATTGCACAGCCCGCCCCCCCTCCCCCCCATCCGATAAACTGTCAATTGTTTGACCGCTGCGAGGGGTGCATCATAATGTGACCACTGGACAGTGACCATCAGGCGAGAGCCGCCCCTGCCCTGGGACTCATTAAAATAATTGATACGCTTGTCCATCGACGCCTCTAACACAAATTAATTGAACTGCCTGCCATTGGTCATTGAGCGTAGTTTGCGCAGTTTGATTTTATGGCTTTGCTCTACTCGTATTAATTAGTTAATAGATTTATCCACAATTTCTAAAGTGTGCACAATCGTACATATGTCGGTGTAACATTTTTATAGCGCTCGTAAAATGCGCGCAAATTTCTTTACAACTCAGCAATCAATTCCAAGTTATATGGGAAAGAAATTAAAATAAAATCAATGCCGAAACTTGAATACACTTCAAAGTGAAACAAGGGAATATTTAATATTAAAATTTAGACTTTCAGAGAAGTTTAATGTAAGGAGTATGAAAGTAAACGATTTATATTGTAGCTATAACAATATGATCCCTTCAGATTATGAAATAAGCACAGCTAAGTATCAAAACTGTAATATTTCAAATACTCGCCAAGACTCCAAGTGAATCAGAGTTTCATGGATCACCCAGCCAGTGTTCAGATAGATAAATCTTTGATTATTTGGCAGCCAGACAATTTGAGTGAAATTATTTCAGTTTTATGTCGGCTCCAGTCAGTCGGTCGGGCGGTCGGTTGGTCGGTCGGTCGACTAGTTGGTTCAGCTCGACGGGTGAGCTATAAAACTTTTTGCCGCTTGCTTTTTAATCTTGTGCAATTTGTGTGCTTATCAGTTGCGTGTAATTGCTGCATAGAAATTAACAGAGTCGGATGAGCAAAATGGCGACTGCCAATGACAGTCAGCCAGAGAAATCTTGGAGCAGCAAGTGGGAGATTGGAGGTGGGAGCTGTGAGTTGGGTAGCTGAGATGCGTTCAAGTGGCGAGATAAAAGCTCTTGAGCTGAGTTAATGACTTGCCAGCGCAGTTGGGGGCGTCAGTAAACTGACTTAAGACGCCATTTTTATAACTGTTGTCTCTCTGACTATATGTAGTCCCCGATTCTGGTGCTGTGTGTTTCTGCTTTGGATTTTGTGTCCATGTTTCCAAGTGAGCGTGGCGAATGTTTTAATGGCGACGTCGCGACACTTGAGTGCAGCCAAGTGGTGAGTGGTGAGTGGTGAGTGGAGAATGGAGAGTGGAGAGGCGAACGTTGAGTGCGACCATAAGGATAAGGCTAAGGATAAAACGAGGCAAGGCACCCTCAAAGCAGCGCTGCAATGGAGCACCAGGAACAGAACTCAAGTGTGGCCAGCCTGGCTTTGATTTCGTTACTGGTATTTGCTAATGAAATCACGTACAGCTCATACAGAGCCACGCCCCATGCTATATTTTCTATATATATATATACATATTTGAATTTTAATTGCTTCAATACGCAATTGGATTTGCAAATGTCTTTTATCTAGTTATTTTTTATATATATATATCAAACCAACATCAATCATAATCGATCAGCTCTGTGGCTGGCTCGGATTTGCTCGATGATTGTGCCTGGGATTTGCAATGCGGCTTTCCTTTGAGCGAAACTACAAATCCCAACGTGATGATAAATGCGTTTCTAAATGCATTCTAATGTGATGTGCGCTGATGGCTTCATCTCATCGTTCGTGATGTGTGTGACAAAAAAGAAAACGAATAGAAGAAACGTTGCCCCAAAATGCGAGCTATGCTTTTTTATACCATTTCTCACGCAACTGCTAAGCATATCAAATGGATATATGTATGCGTATGTCTGCTGCAGAGCCTTTGTCTGCCTGAAGAGCACTCAGCAGCAACAACAACAACAAAATGATTTGCATTTCAAACTTTTGTTGATGACATTTTTCATGAAATTTTTAATGTTTTTTTTTTGTCACTCACTTCTTAGATACGTGTACCTGTACATTCGCATTTGGGATATATTAATATATGCAGACCCCTGGCTTTTAACACCAGTCAGACTCAGTGCTGAGCGGCGGAAGATATAGAGGGTAGGAGGGGTTATTTGGGGCTGCCCGCTTGTCAGTCGGCCGCAAAACTTTTCCATATGAGATGCGTTTTTCGTAATGAAAGTTGAGCTGGCAAATACAGGCGCGGGGAGATGTGAAAAGTGGGCGAGAGGTGACACACACACACACACACACACACACAGTTTCAATATTCATGCGCCAGCAAGTACTGTATAGAAACATATATGTGTGTGCTATGTAAATGCAGCCCGTGAAACTTTTTTAACATTTGTATGAATATAATTTAGAATAAATTGTAAAATGTCGGAAGCCGAACCGAAGTTAAAACTGGCAAAGCGAGTATGTGGACGCCAAGCAAAACAAATACATTAAAATGCCATTAAAATGACGTCAGACAATATGCAACAGATACATATATATATGAAATATAATGGTCAATGTCCTGTACTAGCAACGTCCTGCTTTTAAAATCCTTAGTCAAAATCAGCGTTGTTTAAACTAACTAACAGCCTGCCGAGCAAGAGACAGAGATATTATATCATTACGAGGAGCTTCCTGTTGGCATCGCATGCTGCGTTGTCCTGCCGTCCCTGGCCAAACGGTCCTTGGTCCTTGTCACAATTATTGTATAAATTAACGTCACAAACAAATGTTACAAAAGCCGCCAATGAAGTGGAACGATGCGACGAGCGCTACACTCTACCTCCATCCCGTTGAACACACCCCAACCCCCAGGCTAACTTCAGGACATTTGACAAGCTGACATCCCTGGCGCGCTGTCCGTTTAACCGCAAATGTGCCTAATTTTTCGTTGTTATCCTTTGTGCTGTCCTTGCTGTCCTTGCTGTGCGGCTTCTTCTAATAATGCGTAAAATTTAATGCGCCTCTTTGAGTCCTTGAGGTTGCAGCACAGCAAACACAAATCGCGACAAGTGATTTTCAGATTTACGACTACTACTTGGGTTTTCAGAAGGGGGAGGAGGAGGAGGAGGAGGAGGAGTGCAGAATGTACTTTGCTCCTGGCTCTTTGTGTCCTTTTTGTTGTGCTAATGTGTGGCGTTTTTATGGCTTGAAGCAAATTTGATTTATTGCCAAAACTTAAGCGTCGACTTGTTCGCCAAGTTGTAAAAGTTTTCCAGTGCCGAGTTCATCTTATAATTGATGCGATTTGCGGTTCATAAAGTGCAATGGTCTGTGAACCTAAGCTCCTCAGCAGGCAGGCAATGTAAATGCTTTAAACATATGCGAGATTTTTTGAAGAGTTCTTTCTATTTCGCTACTCCGGATTTTCTGAGGTAGCTAAACTGTGGAAGAATCTGTATGCTATGTAATACTTTATCCTGATGTTAACAAATGTGTGATAAAGGATTAAATAGTGCTGCAAAAATGTATCAACCAGGCAGCAGGAGTATTTAGCAGTTAAGCATATATCTTTTGAAACAGATAATTGCCTTAGACATTCAAAGATCGTTCGATCTTTCCATAGATGTTATACATATTTTATATTTTTCAAGTAATTTCTTTCCTTGTGTTTTTTATTTCCACTTTGCGATCAAGTCATTCAACTTTTTCAAATGTTGACTTTGTTTCGCTCTATTTTCAGCTGAGGGAACTGAAGAACGAGACTTTTTCTTAGCTCATTCCTATGCCAGACGACAGACTTAAAATCGCCCTCATTAGTTGACCCAAAGTGTCTCAAACTATGCAATTTACATGCACAGAAGACCGCGTCCGTTAAGTGCCATAGATAAAAAGTACGAGTTAACCGAAAGCCAATAGAGCATGCAATATAGCACCACTACCACCACTACCACCACCATCGAGTGGTGCTGCGGAGCAGCTGGGGAGCTCACATGAAAAGGTAGGCAGCCAAATGGCTAGCGAATTATGTTGTTGCTATACGAGGTAGTAAGTGGATAGTAGTGGATAGACGGAGGAGATCGTTGCGGGCGATACATAAAATTTGAATGCGTTTTGCATACATTAACCCACTGTTGCCTGCCGTCAGTCGTTTGGCTAAGGCAGGGGTGAGAGTGCTGAGCAGCGTTAACGGTCAAAGCCAACACGAGAAAGAGAGAAAACAAAAAATACCTTTATTAAATTTTATGATTATTGGCTGCAATTGAGCAGCCGCCCTGGGAATGTGTCGCTGCCCATTCAAAAGTACACTCCCATCTATCTCTCATTTAGTATGTTGCTGCTTTTTGCCCCTCTCGTTCGATTTGGAATTGAAATTTTATGCGCAGCAACGGAGAGTGACTGAAATTCTCACGCGTAACTGGAGCAGTTGGTGGCTGTGTGGCTGTTTGGCTGTTTGGCTGTTTTGGAGTTGTTTGGAGTGTGGAGACGAGTCGCTTACAATTTGTGTTGGTAATTCAATTTACGTTTTTGAAATTTTAATTAACTTGCCAACGAGTTTCACTGGGTGTCTGTCTTGTCGCTATACACATGTAGACAGACACACACAGCTACAAGCTCCAGAGCTCCAGTTCTGTCTCTGTCTCTCTCTGTTTGTATATCAATTACCAGCCGCTTAATGTGCCACAAATTGAAAGCCATTAAGATTTTATGTTTCGAAAGGTTTCTCGTTTGCAACGGAGTATGGGAGTATAGGAGTACAGGGAGGCGCATCACGTTTCTCTAGCTCTGACACACATCAATCAGTTTTGGGGCAGCGATCTTCAGTCTTCTGGGAGCTTCTCATTAAATATGCGGCGTGGCGCTTTAACACAATTTCTGTGCTAGTTTTTAAAGATCCAGATCCAGATGCAGATAAATCTCTGTGCTGTTGTGGACAGCTGCTACCTTTTGTGGCATTGCAAAATTAATTAGAGCTGTGGGCGAGTGGGCGGCTGGGCGTGGCGCGTACGCGTCGCTGACCAAATTGAAGGCAACGGAAATGGCAACTAAATATATTTTTGAAATCAACTTGAAAGTTGTGCACAGCAGCAGCACTGAACACGCCCCTTAAAAAGGAGGGTTGAGGGGATGTTGTTGTTGTTGTGGCTGCTTCGTTATGCAAATCTGTCAGCAGAAACAAAAAAATAAAATAAGGAACAAAAATAAGGAAGGCGAGCTTAAATGAAAATTTTGAGCGACGTCTATATAAAATACTATATAGTGTGTATATGCAAATGGTACATAAAGAAATGCCAAAGACAAATACAAATAGCAGCAACAAACAGTGGACAACAATTTAGGAAAATCCTGCCAGGATAAAGGACAAACGACAAACAAGAGAGAGAAACGCGGCGGATTTTTCGTCTTTGCCGCGGAATAAATAATAAACGTAAACGAATTAAAAACGCTGCCAAACGAACTGTCGTCCTGCATTGGATAGCACTTGATCTGGAAGGAGGCAGGGGGCAGGAGGCAAGATTCAAGGAGCTGCCCTCTCAATATTGAATGGGGGCCATCAAAGTTTCTTGGCGAACTGGTTTTGTTTACTTGGCGCAGACAAAGTTTATGCGCTTTTCAATTAGTTTTAATTGAAATTTCCATTGATTGGGTTGAGGCTTTTAGTAAGCAAAAGTATAAAATAGATTTGATTTTTTTGCTGTAATTAAAACTTGATATTGCTTCAATTGTAATTGAAGCTCTGATAGTTGGCAAAATATTTAAACGTTGATTTGATTAATATGATTAAATTGAGTGAGTAAAAAAAAGAAAGAATATTCTCTAATCTTTCGAGAGCGAAAAACATAGTAAACTATTTCTTTTATTTATATTTTAATATTTTATATTAATACATAAAATGTATATTTAATACCTATCGATCTGCATACAGGGTATTTCATAGCACTAAACTTACTTGCTGTGTTTTTTGTTCGACTTGCCGGCTGATAAGCGTGCTCTGATAAGAGTAAGAGTTCAAATGATCTCTGTAGGTTTCCCATGTCGGGTTACCTTTATCTATCGACACTTACGAGACGGTTTGCCATTTCCTAATGAAGTTATTCTCATGCAAAAACCGAACAGAGATACGTTTATCTGCAGCAATTGTCACTAGATATTGGCTAGAACAATATCTGAAAGTGCCCTTTCGACTTACATTAAAGAAACATTTTATTCAATTGCGGACATACAAAAACAAATAAAGTTTTTTTTTTTTTTATTATTTTTTTGGCCACTTTGAGCACATAAAATAAAATCAAATGATGCGTAGAAAGCGCCGCAGCCCCGCAGCTACTTTCTGCAAAAGGGCTTGGGATTGGCATTTGCCAAAGACCATGTGGATGGGTGGAGTAGGCGGTAGGGCGGGGACCATCATGTGTGGTTGGCTGACTGGCCAGCTGAGAGCTGAGCGCTGAGCGCTCAGAGCTGAGTGGTGGCTGGCGGAGGTCGGGGAGGTTTTTGGTTCAATAGACAACGCAGATGCCACATCAGCCACAAGCCAACAGCCACCAGCCACCAGCCACCAGCAAGCAGCCACAAGGCAAGTGCCTCCATGTGGTAGCTCTCCCGATCCAGCCGAGCCGAGCCATTTGATGATTTTTGCGTCACCGTTGGTTAAAATCATTTCGAGCGCAAGCAACTGGAAACTGTATAAAAATAATGAAAAGAACAAAAAAAAAAAGGAGCTGTACGCAGAGAAAAAAAAGAAGAAGAAAAAGCATCGCACAGCGACGTAGCAACTTGAAATAAATGGTCAAAAGAAATAAACAGTCCCATAAAGAATAATCATTCAGAATTTCTGCTGAATTATGCATGAGGCGGACCAGGCCCAGGCGCACATCCCCGAATAGCAACTGGACGTCCACAAACACAACGCGGGGGGCTCACATATGCGAAATGTATCCTCCACACGACCCAGCAGCCCCCGGTGCGGTTCAGTTTGGGTACGTTTTCGGTTTTCGGTTTCGGTTTTGGTTTTGGTCAAAGAGCCAACGCGTCGCAAGCATCATTTTCCTCTTTATTATCTGTTTGTTTAGTTTTGTGTGCTGGATTTTTATCAGGCTGCTAAGCAGTTAGTTGACTTGAGGTGGAGGAGTAGTAGGAGGAGGGAGTTGGGAGTTGGCAGAGCTCCCGCGGTGCTGCTTGCCACTTGCCACTTGCCAGTTGCCAAAAGTCAGCAGCGTTCGCATAATTTTCGATAAAGCTTTTCGCCAAATGAAATTCAAGTGGTTACACATTTGGTGGCATTTTCCTCACCCATACTCACCCATACTCAGTCAAGTTTGCCATTTTTAGACAGTCATTTTTCCTCACCCCTTGCCTTGCCGTTGTCCACTGGTCATTTTCATTTCCACATTATGCCGCATCTTATTAACTCAGTTTGTTTGCTTGCCTAGCGCTTTGTTAGTTGCCTTGTTTATTTATTTGTTGGCAACTCTGTTTGTCACTGACAATAAAAGAAGGTAATGCCCGATTCAAATAACTCTCACTAATAACATGCACAGCATTTCTGTTTAGTCTAGAGTCTAGACCCCAAAAAAACAAGCCAACACTCGCCGAGCTGTTCTGATCTTATGCAATGCACTCGTAAATATCATCACTTTATTATCTGTCTGGCCCGCTATATAGTATATAGGCATATATGCATGATACTCATGCTATATTGAGCTGATCAGATTGGCAGCCTCAACAGCTAGTTATGACTGCAGTTGCATCAGTTCGAAATCAATTTGAAGATCGACCAATCGGTCTGGCTGGCAAACGTTACTAAGCACATCAGTATAAACAAGTATATATATATATATATATATATATATATGCATGTGCAAACTCATGCTAATTATAGATGATCCCTATAATAAGCGATAATCGGCATTTGTGCTACCTTTTAAACGGGAATTATGGGAATTGAAATGGATTAATGTGAAATTTATTTTACAACTAGAAAATCACCTAAGTTTACATATATTCTAGTTTATTATTCTATCAGATTCCATATAATCATACATTTTATAGTATTTATATTCGGTAAGAGTGTTTCGATTTCGCTGTTACTATATTGTGTATGGTTTTGTTTACAGCTTCGCATGATCACGATCGTGTGATCGACAGAAATATGGAATCTCTGTAGTGATACTTATCGATCTACCCACGTTGACTTCACTGGGGGGCCTACGATTTGCGCGTGATAATGCAGCCCATTTAATTGCTAAAGAAAAACAAACATTAATGTGTTATTGTTTACGCAAACTTTGCGTCTAACTAAAATGCGTCAATGCACGCATTTTCCAATTGAGTCAGTGAGTGATAAGGCCGCAACAATGTTGAGATAAGAACATAATGCAAGAACATTATGGAAAATTATTTAGCACTGTGCTGCAAGGTAATAAAACTGTCAAATCAATCCGCGGGGTCCCTCAAACTGAATTAGACACACAGACGACTTTGATCTGCTTTCATTTGACTTGAGATCTTTTGAAATCTCTATCGGAAATTGCAATGATTCCAGATTTGCAGAGGAATGGTATCATTGTTTGTTTTGATCTTGACCATTTCTGGGCTAAAGCGAAATTTGTTTATTATTCTTTGGTTGGGGAACGGAACCTTCCGCGATCAGCGGCTTAAACTGCAATCGACGCAGTTATCAGCATCGGTTGTTTATATGTGTGTATTAACGATTGTGTATACTATGTGTATACACATCGCTGATCTGTTATTCAGATTTTCGAAGCTTTAATATGCCTCACTGTAACTTGAACAGTCATAATTCCACTGGCATTCAATCAATGCAGACGTGAAAAGGAGAACTCAAATCAACCGATCTCTCGTGACAAGTGTAAAGTGTCTCAATTTCTGAATAGCAACATCAATTATATATTTAGAGTGCATTGAACGTATATTAAAAACAATAATAATCGAAACGTGTTAAATATGGCGCAAAATGATTGTGGAAATTTCTGTGGTAAGAAAAGGCAGAGTGAGATTGCTTTAGGATCGCCACAGTAATATGCAAATATTTATCCAACAGCAGCTGGGACAGAAGAGTCTTGTTGCAAACGGGAAACAGGAACTGTTGCCAGCAGCAGCGCATTGAAAGTATTTCCCGATAAGGTCTACAAATCGGTGCAGGCAAAAGGAAAAGATGTAACAGGAATGACATGCGAGTGTGGTGTGTTTGCTGCCATTGCCTGTGGGGAGTATCCTACACAGGTGAGTTGAATTTGCTATAGCTTAAATTTCATGGCAACTGATTAGGATTTAGAATCAAAAACTATAGCATATCATTTTAAAGAATCCTTTGCGGTGATCCTGAGTCTAGCTCTTTTGATCAATTGATCACTTTTTAAAAATAGAAAAATAGTTCGGAAAGGTTTGAATTTTCCCAAGCACATCGATCACGCGATTGTGTCGATCACATTTGCTAGACGATTGGCTATGGCATTGTCAAAGCAGCAGCCGCAGTGTAAACTGATCGCAAGTAGGTCATTCATCAACTGACAGAGCTCTGCCCCTCGCCCCTCGCCCCGTCTTGAGGCGAAGGCCAACGCCTTCCAAGATGACGTCAATGAAAACGCATGCTGCGGTTTATAATCAGCTGTAATCAGTTGGCAGTTTGTTGATGTCGTCTTCGTTGTTTGTTTGCTTGTAATGAAATGGAAAATAACAGGAAAACATGTGAACAATCAATCAATGGGATCAACCCATTATCGGCTGCTTATCGGTATTTCAGTTAGCTGTGTTGCCATGTCATCGAACATTTGCCATAGTATAAATGTATTTATAGCATTGACAAACGTGTGCCCCGAATAATTGATATTGATTCGCTTCCGTCTTTTGCAGCTGGACATTGCGCAGATGATCTGTTTGGGTCTGGTGGCCCTGCAGCATCGTGGCCAGGAGTCGGCCGGCATTGTGACCAGTCTGGGCAAGAGCTCCAAGAACTTTAACGTGCAGAAGGGCATGGGTATGATCAACAACATCTTCACCGATGAGGCCATACGCAAGCTGAAGGGCAATCTGGGCATTGGCCACAACCGTTACTCCACGTCTGCTGCCTCCGAGGTGGTCAACTGCCAGCCCTTTGTGGTGCACACGGCCCATGGTGCCTTGGCCATTGCCCACAATGGTGAGCTGGTTAACTGTGAGTCGCTGCGTCGCGAGGTCCTTGAACGCGGCGTCGGCCTCTCCACGCACAGCGACAGCGAACTGATTGCCCAGTCTCTGTGCTGTGCGCCGGAGGATGTTTCCGAGCACGATGGACCCAATTGGCCGGCACGCATACGTCACTTTATGACACTGGCTCCACTCTCCTACTCGCTGGTGGTGATGCACAAGGATAAGATCTATGCGGTGCGCGATTCCTATGGCAATCGGCCGCTCTGCCTGGGCAAGATAGTCGCCTTCGATGCTGGCCATGCCAACATTGAGGATCAGCATGCCGAGGGCTGGGTGGTGAGCAGCGAGAGTTGCGGCTTCCTCTCCATTGGCGCTCGCTACGTGCGCGAAGTGGAGCCGGGCGAGATCATTGAGCTATCCCGCAATGGCTACCGCACTGTGGACATTGTCGAGCGTCCGGATTACAAGCGCATGGCCTTTTGTATCTTCGAGTATGTCTACTTTGCGCGCAGCGACTCCATGTTCGAGGGTCAGATGGTCTACTCGGCGCGACTGCAGTGCGGCCGGCAGCTGGCACGGGAATCGCCGCTGGACGCGGATCTGGTCAGCTCGGTGCCGGAGTCGGGCACAGCAGCGGCTCATGGATATGCGCGTGAGTCGGGTCTGACGTTTGATGAGGTGCTCTGCAAGAATCGCTATGTGGGACGCACATTCATTCAGCCCTCGAATCGTTTGCGCCAACTGGGCGTGGCCAAGAAGTTTGGCGCCCTCGCCCAGAATGTGGAGGGTAAGCGGATTGTGCTCGTTGATGACTCCATCGTGCGTGGCAATACAATTGGACCGATCATTAAGCTGCTCCGGGATGCTGGCGCCGTCGAGGTGCACATTCGCATTGCCAGTCCGCCGCTGCAGTATCCCTGCTACATGGGCATCAATATACCAACGCGCGAGGAGCTCATCGCCAACAAGCTGAATGCCACACAGTTGGCGGACCATGTGGGCGCCGATAGCTTGGCCTATCTCAGCGTGGAGGGTTTGACAACAGCGGTGCAGATGAACAAGACGCACGGGAATCCCATTAAAGCGGGCTACTGCACCGCCTGCCTTACCGGCGAGTATCCTGGCGGCCTGCCGGAAGAGCTCAGCTGGTAGAATGGCTTCTGAGCCAAGGATCAATAAGTTAAGGCGTAGCAATTAGCTCATCATCAACTCAATATGATAACCACAATGTACATCAATGACGCATCTCTTCCAGTTCAGCTCAAACAGAATGACAATTTCTTAGCCTTAAGCGTTTTATACAAATTTAAATTATCTCATTAACCTAGCAGGATGTCAAATAAATATTAGTTTTTCACAAATTTTGTAATCTTGGAAGGCACTTCCGATCTTCACTTGCCAACTTTGTCACGATTTTTTACAGAAAAACCACAAAATTTAAGGTGTACCAGGTTTAAAGGAAGAATTATCAAAACAAACCATGACCAAATAGACCTCGGAAGTTAAAATCGGTTCAGTTTTGACAAAGTTATGGCAGCTTGAAGTCTGGGAAGGGCAATTTTAAGGACTTTAAGACCTTCATGTCAACATTCTTGTCACAAAAATGGACTTCAAATCTGAATTTTGAAAGTTTTTCAACTTTGAATGTAGAGTTTATAAGAACGACAAACCATGACTAAAATGCCCTCGGGAGTTAAAATCGGTTCAGTTTTGACAAAGTTATGGCAGTTTGAAGTCTGGGAAGGGCAATTTTAAGGACTCTCATGTCAACATTGTTGTCACAAAAATTGACTTGAAATCTGAATTTTAAAAGTTTTTCAACTTTGAATGTAGAGTTTATAAGGACGACAAACCATGACCAAAATGCCCTCGGGAGTTAAAATCGGTTCAGTTTTGACAAAGTTATGGCAGTTTGAAGTCTGGGAAGGGCAATTTTAAGCACTTTAAGACCTTCATGTCAACATTCTTGTCACAAAAATTGACTTGAAATCTGAATTTTGAAAGTTTGTCAACTTTGAATTTAGAGTTCATAAGGAGGGCAAACCATGATTAAAAAGCCATCCGGAGCTAAAATCGGTTCAGATTTGACAAAGTTATGGCAGTTTGAAGTCTGGGAAGGGCCATTTTAAGGACTCTCAGTCAACATTGTTGTCACAAAAATTGACTTGAAATCTGAATTTTGAAAGTTTTTCAACTTTGAATGTAGAGTTCATAAGGACGACAAACCATGATCAAAAAGCCCTTGGAAGTTAAAATCAGATCAGATTTGACAAAGTTATGGCAGTTTGAAGTCTGGGAAGGGCAATTTTAAGGACTCTCATGTCAACATTGTTGTCACAAAAATTGACTTGAAATCTGAATTTTAAAAGTTTTTCAACTTTGAATGTAGAGTTTAAAAGGACGACAAACCATGACCAAAATGCCCTCGGGAGTTAAAATCGGTTCAGTTTTGACAAAGTTATGGCAGTTTGAAGTCTGGAAAGGGCAATTTTAAGCAATATAAGACCTTCATGTAAACATTCTTGTCACAAAAATTGACTTGAAATCTGAATTTTAAAAGTTTTTCAACTTTGAATGTAGAGTTTATAAGGACGACAAACCATGATCAAAAAGCCCTTGGAAGTTAAAATCGGATCAGTTTTGACAAAGTTATGGCAGTTTGAAGTCTGGGAAGGGCAATTTTAAGGACCTTCATGTCAACATTGTGGTCACAAAAATTGACTTGAAATCTGAATTTTTAAAGTTTTTCAACTTTGAATGTAGAGTTCATAAGAACGACAAACCATGATCAAAAAGCCCTTGGAAGTTAAAATCGGATCAGATTTGACAAAGTTATGGCAGTTTGAAGTCTGGGAAGGGCCATTTTAAGGACTCTCATGTCAACATTGTTGTCACAAAAATTGACTTGAAATCTGAATTTTAAAAGTTTTTCAACTTTGAATGTAGAGTTTAAAAGGACGACAAACCATGACCAAAATGCCCTCGGGAGTTAAAATCGGTTCAGTTTTGACAAAGTTATGGCAGTTTGAAGTCTGGGAAGGGCAATTTTAAGCACTTTAAGACCTTCATGTCAACATTCTTGTCACAAAAATTGACTTGAAATCTGAATTTTGAAAGTTTGTCAACTTTGAATTTAGAGTTCATAAGGAGGGCAAACCATGATTAAAAAGCCATCCGGAGCTAAAATCGGTTCAGATTTGACAAAGTTATGGCAGTTTGAAGTCTGGGAAGGGCCATTTTAAGGACTCTCAGTCAACATTGTTGTCACAAAAATTGACTTGAAATCTGAATTTTGAAAGTTTTTCAACTTTGAATGTAGAGTTCATAAGGACGACAAACCATGATCAAAAAGCCCTTGGAAGTTAAAATCAGATCAGATTTGACAAAGTTATGGCAGTTTGAAGTCTGGGAAGGGCAATTTTAAGGACTCTCATGTCAACATTGTTGTCACAAAAATTGACTTGAAATCTGAATTTTAAAAGTTTTTCAACTTTGAATGTAGAGTTTAAAAGGACGACAAACCATGACCAAAATGCCCTCGGGAGTTAAAATCGGTTCAGTTTTGACAAAGTTATGGCAGTTTGAAGTCTGGAAAGGGCAATTTTAAGCACTTTAAGACCTTCATGTCAACATTCTTGTCACAAAAATTGACTTGAAATCTGAATTTTAAAAGTTTTTCAACTTTGAATGTAGAGTTTATAAGGACGACAAACCATGATCAAAAAGCCCTTGGAAGTTAAAATCGGATCAGTTTTGACAAAGTTATGGCAGTTTGAAGTCTGGGAAGGGCAATTTTAAGGACCTTCATGTCAACATTCTTATCCCAAAAATTGACTTGAAATCTGAATTTTGAAAGTTTGTCAACTTTGAATGTAGAGTTCATTAGGAGGGCAAACCATGACCAAAATGCCATCGGGAGCTAAAATCGGTTCAGTTTTGACAAAGTTATGGCAGTTTGAAGTCTGGGAAGGGCTATTTTAAGGACCTTCATGTCAACATTGTGGTCACAAAAATTGACTTGAAATCTGAATTTTGAAAGTTTTTCAACTTTGAATGTAGAGTTCATAAGAACGACAAACCATGATCAAAAAGCCCTTGGAAGTTAAAATCGGATACGATTTGACAAAGTTATGGCAGTTTGAAGTCTGGGAAGGGCCATTTTAAGGACTCTCATGTCAACATTGTTGTCACAAAAATTGACTTGAAATCTGAATTTTAAAAGTTTTTCAACTTTGAATGTAGAGTTTAAAAGGACGACAAACCATGACCAAAATGCCCTCGGGAGTTAAAATCGGTTCAGTTTTGACAAAGTTATGGCAGTTTGAAGTCTGGGAAGGGCAATTTTAAGCACTTTAAGACCTTCATGTCAATATTCTTGTCACAAAAATTGACTTGAAATCTGAATTTTAAAAGTTTTTCAACTTTGAATGTAGAGTTTAAAAGGACGACAAACCATGACCAAAATGCCCTCGGGAGTTAAAATCGGTTCAGTTTTGACAAAGTTATGGCAGTTTGAAGTCTGGGAAGGGCAATTTTAAGCACTTTAAGACCTTCATGTCAACATTCTTGTCACAAAAATTGACTTGAAATCTGAATTTTGAAAGTTTGTCAACTTTGAATTTAGAGTTCATAAGGAGGGCAAACCATGATTAAAAAGCCATCCGGAGCTAAAATCGGTTCAGATTTGACAAAGTTATGGCAGTTTGAAGTCTGGGAAGGGCCATTTTAAGGACTCTCAGTCAACATTGTTGTCACAAAAATTGACTTGAAATCTGAATTTTGAAAGTTTTTCAACTTTGAATGTAGAGTTCATAAGGACGACAAACCATGATCAAAAAGCCCTTGGAAGTTAAAATCGGATCAGATTTGACAAAGTTATGGCAGTTTGAAGTCTGGGAAGGGCAATTTTAAGGACTCTCATGTCAACATTGTTGTCACAAAAATTGACTTGAAATCTGAATTTTAAAAGTTTTTCAACTTTGAATGTAGAGTTTAAAAGGACGACAAACCATGACCAAAATGCCCTCGGGAGTTAAAATCGGTTCAGTTTTGACAAAGTTATGGCAGTTTGAAGTCTGGGAAGGGCAATTTTAAGCACTTTAAGACCTTCATGTCAACATTCTTGTCACAAAAATTGACTTGAAATCTGAATTTTAAAAGTTTTTCAACTTTGAATGTAGAGTTTATAAGGACGACAAACCATGATCAAAAAGCCCTTGGAAGTTAAAATCGGATCAGTTTTGACAAAGTTATGGCAGTTTGAAGTCTGGGAAGGGCCATTTTAAGCACTTTAAGACCTTCATGTCAACATTGTGGTCACAAAAATTGACTTGAAATCTGAATTTTGAAAGTTTGTCAACTTTGAATGTAGAGTTCATAAGGAGGGCAAACCATGACCAAAAAGCCATCGGGAGCTAAAATCGGTTCAGTTTTGACAAAGTTATGGCAGTTTGAAGTCTGGGAAGGGCTATTTTAAGAGACCTTCATGTCAACATTGTTGTCACAAAAATTGACTTGAAATCTGAATTTTGAAAGTTTTTCAACTTTGAATGTAGAGTTCATAAGAACGACAAACCATGATCAAAAAGCCCTTGGAAGTTAAAATCGGATCAGATTTGACAAAGTTATGGCAGTTTGAAGTCTGGGAAGGGCCATTTTAAGGACTCTCATGTCAACATTGTTGTCACAAAAATTGACTTGAAATCTGAATTTTAAAAGTTTTTCAACTTTGAATGTAGAGTTTAAAAGGACGACAAACCATGATCAAAATGCCCTCGGGAGTTAAAATCGGTTCAGTTTTGACAAAGTTATGGCAGTTTGAAGTCTGGGAAGGGCCATTTTAAGGACCTTCATGTCAACATTGTGGTCACAAAAATTGACTTGAAATCTGAATTTTGAAAGTTTTTCAACTTTGAATGTAGAGTTCATAAGGACGACAAACCATGATCAAAAAGCCCTTGGAAGTTAAAATCGGATCAGATTTGACAAAGTTATGGCAGTTTGAAGTCTGGGAAGGGCAATTTTAGGGATCAACATTCTTGTCACAAAAAATTACTTGAAATCTGAATTTTAAAAGTTTTTCAACTTTTTTTGAGGAGGTCAACCCATGATCAAAAAACACTCAGAAATTAAAATCGGTTAAGTTTTGACAAAGTTATGGTTGTTTGAAGATCTGAAAGGTTATTTGTATGGACTCAGCACCATTTTGTTTATCTGTATAGATTTAGATGCAATGAACGAATGCAAACGATGATACATAGCTCTTAAAAGTATGCAACATATTCTAAATGCAAATTCATTTAAATAGAAGGGAGGGGGAGTGGTATTTAGTGCCTCTGTGACTGCATGTCATGTGATCATTTCGAAAACTGTCTAATGCCATAACTTCAATTCATTTCAATTTATATTTCGAAAGTTTGTTTGCCAAGCGGGCAAAGTGTCTCGGTTGCCGTTCCGGTTATAGCCGCATATCATACAATATGGTAATCGTGTTTGCTTTTTTTTGACTTTGCGCTTTCCGGTTCGCTCTCTTTGTCAGGCTGGAGGGCGTTGCAGTGTCTAAAGCGGGGCGTTTAGGGCGTTTAATCCTGCGGAAGATGTCCTTGCGGTTATATGGGGGTTTATTTTTTCTTTTTTTTTTGTATATGACACGCGGGGTACTGAAGTCAACAATGTCATCATTATTCTTGAATATTGTGTTGTATTTTCGCAAACAATTTCGCTAAGCTGCGCAGCATTGAGCGAGGGGATGGGGATGGTGCCTGCTTTGGGGTAGTGATGTAGGATGGAGAATGGCAAATGGGAAATGGGGCTATGCGACTTGGCGCTCTGGTAATGACATGAAGAAGAAAATAATATGCGCTGTCATTGTAACTCGCTTGATTAATTCTTGTGTAGGGTATTCAAGGATTTCTTTAGATATTTGCTTATGTCATTATATAATATATAATTATATTTAATAATTTTTTAAATAGAAAAAAAAATATGATTTGATCATTATTATTATTATAATTGTCTATTTATCATCATATTTCCATATACATATTTATCATATTTTGTTCAAACTTTTTACTCTGTAACCTAATTTTTCAGCATTTATTACCGACTTCTACACATTTTCATATAGTATGTACCTCTGTAGCGCACTCTCTTAGTGGGTGTGGCTGAAGGATAAAGTCTTCTTCTTTCTCAGTGCCACATACAAGTGGCTACAAAAGGAAATGACTCTGGCAACATTGAAAACAGACGCTGGCACTTCTCTGACACAATCGCCGGTTGCTGCTACAAGGATATGAAAAAAAACCGTTGCTTGCTTATGTGCGCAGTCGATCACAAACACAAACACATGCACACACACACACACACACACACACACAAACACAGAGTGTGGGCGGTGACAACTAAGCAGAGCCATATTGCCAGTGTTTCAAGCACTTCCCACTTCGTCCTGCGCCGCGCCGCAAAACATGCTTTAAATTTTTTAATAACGCCGGGCTACAAGAGCACTGACGCCTGCGTCCGGAGCCGGATCCGGCTTCTGTTTCTCAGTTTCTGTGCCAGGCGTTGCCTAATCTCTCCTATCCCTGCCGCTGCCGCTGCCCCTGTCCTGCCCTGCGCTACTAGCTGCGTCAACGTCGCCCACGCTGCCCGTTGTCGTCATTTGCACAGAAGTTATGTAAATTAATGTTTACTTAAGTTCCCCATGTTATTTTCTCGCTTTTTTTTCGCCTTGCACTTTCACAATGTTGCCTACTTCAAAAACAAAAGCAGACAGACGGCGTTGAATGGCGCGATGCAGGAAAGGGGACGGGAAAGGGAATGGGGATGGGGCAGGTGGCTGCCAGGCTTTTGGCTAATGGCAACGGCAATGGCCACGTTAACGGTTGAAGGTTAGCGCCAAAGACGTTTCGAGCAACAACAAAAAAAAATGCAATAAATTTGCCAGTCGCTTCTGCAATTTAATAAAAAGCATTCAAGAGGTGGCGCAGAGAGGGGAGGGGGGGGGAATATAAACAATAATGCTTATTATTGAGTCAAATGGCTGAGTAAATATTTCGTGTGTGGCTGGCTGTCTGCAAAATGATGGCAATGGCATGCAAATGAAGTGAAGTAAAATGGCAACAAACGCTGGCATCATGTTGATTATATATAATGAAGCCTGGGGCATATTCACAGTCACACAGCCGTTAACTGGGCTATCCTGGCACTTGAGTTGAGAATTGCCGCTAAATTTAATTTAAACATCACACGGCCCTAAGGCTTGTCGAGGCATGTCCTGGCAACCACTTGACGTTCTCAGTTTGCCTGACACTTGACGCATGCAACAAGTCAAGAGACGGGCTGCCTGCAACAACTGAAAGACAAACAAACGGCACCTTACATCGCCTGCTAAATGTCCTGTGGCACAAACACGCAAACGTGCCTGGCATTCCAAAACAACCGACAGCGGACAGCCGAAAACAACACAAATCAAATGTGATTTTCTGGCCAATATATTTTGGCCAAAACGTATGCGGTCCGTTAACTGCCTGGACAACATTTACAATCAGGACATCCTTTCAGTTCATTAGCAAATCAAACTTCCGTCTTTGCCTCAAGATATTCATGCGGTCCTTGTGTCCGAAAAGGGAACATTTCGTGTTACACCAATAAACAAGCGCTCCTCCATTGCCTCCATGCCTTGGCAAGGAATTTGCATTCCTGACCCCTGACCCGAGTACAAGAATTTTGTTGTTTGCTGGTAATTTGATTTAAAGGCTTTTCTTCAACCAGAATTTGAGCTGCCGGCAAGACTTTGTAACGGAGATTTGTATCTCAAGGGAGTGACTTGAGTTTTTATAATTAGGAACTTAATTTAAGTGTTTTTATTCTTAAGATTTAAATAATATTTATATAATTTTGTCACTCACCTTTACATTTATTTTGAACATTTCTGGTATTCAAAGCGTTGTTTGTACCATGTTTGTATTCTTCAAACCAATCCTCGAAATTCTGTAATTAAATAATATAAATTCATTATGTGAATATTTAAATTCAAATTAACAACTGTGTTCAACGACTTGTAAGTGGATGTTTTTTATGGTTTTAGTACAACGCCTTTTTTTATTAAGTTGTCATTTTAATTAACTGATATTACATTAAGCACACCATTCATGTAATTTACGTGCCTTGGGCGCTTTGCATTGATTACAGCTTGCAATTAAAATAATATAATTAAAATAATAAATAAACCCGTATCTGACGCAATAAGCACAAAAAATAAACACATCAAAAAATAAACCAAAAATAAAAAATGCACCCAACGGGAAATTGCAATTTACAACGTGCACCCCAAAGCAACAATTGCAACAAGAGGAAAATCCAATGTTAAAAAAAAAGTTAAAAACTGCACAAACAATTTTCAGTTGAGCGGCCATGTAGAAATTTGCAATGGTGGCCAGACAACTGCGACGGCGACTGCGACGGCGACTGCGACGGCGACTGCGACGCCAACTGCGACGCCGACTGCGACTGTGATTGCGGATGTTGAATGTTGAATGTTGAATGTTTGGATCTGTCGGTCTGTTGTTGTTACAGCTACTGCTGCTGCTGTTGGCTGTATCAGGCACACAATGAACAAGATTACACTGAGCGAAATATATAAAATATAATAAGATCAACAATATTTCACTTAACGAAAATTACAAAATTACAAAATATAATAACTTCACCAGAACACAACAAATAAAACATTAACTAAATGATTCTTTAAGAATCCAGTTCCATGATGATAGTAATCCCTGATTAGATTGTCAGATTGGGATTTGGCTCAGGCGCAATGCGATGCAAGTACGTGGTCAACGGTGGTCGGCCACGTGGCCAGAGCAGCACAGCGGCACCGACTGGATTATTCCCATTGGCCCGGTAGATCTCTGTTCGCGGTGCAACTGCGGCGGCATTCACGTCCTGGCGGCAATTGGGGCACACGCTGTTGCATCTCAGCCAGCGCAGGATGCAGTTCTTGTGGAACAAGTGGCCACAGGGCAGACGATGCACAATCAATACCTCATCCTCATCGTTTGCTATATCAAAGCAAATGGTGCAATTGGAACTAGTTGGCCGCTCCTGTTTAATGTCCATCAGTCCATAACGGTACAGAAATTCTTTGATCTTCAACATGGTCAAGTTTTTATCGGCATGGAACGGCGAATATACAATTTTGAACTTATCATAAAAATTTGAGTTTTTTGCACAATTTTTGCTGTTTCGCTTTTAAGTTTAAATTCTGTTTTTATTTTTATTTGATAATACAAAATATGTGACTTGATTATTTGAAATAATTTCATAGCACATGTGTTCTTAAAGAAAATTATATATCAGACTTTTTCGTAAGCTTTTTTGCCACAAAGAATTTCTCTCCGTGTAGCGCAACCAACACAATAATGAACTACACGCAATGGGAAGCATAGCAGATGCAGTTTGTCTACCTGGAAAATAACAACAATCAAATGTCAGCCCAATGCCCAATGGAGACCTGGGCGAAACCTCAACTGGGCTTCAGCTCCAGCTCCAGCTGCAGCCCCAACTCCAGCTGCATCACGCTTTGTCACACATGTGTTTTAATGGTTGCCGGAAGTGAGGCGCCCCCAAAATGGCGACTCGGGCAGCCGCAGCAATTCACTGATTGTTGTTGCATGACACTCTGAGATCTGAGATTTGCTTTGCCGCTGCGCGCTTTAATTATTATTATCAATGGCATGGGTGTGGGTGGAGGGGGGGTGTTGGGTCCAACAAGCATGCGCCTCCAGAATTGGCCAATGCGGCGGGAAAATCGCTCGTTGGCACGCGATGTCAAATGGATGCGGCCCCCAGCTTCGAGGCAGAGGTGTGGTCGAGAGGAGGATTCGGGGGACGAGAGGGCGTTGCATTCTTTTGTGCATACAATGTTCATGCATATTTATTAAGTCGACGCGCTTTTGTATTTGTTGTGCACAGTAACTAGCTTGTTGCAGTATATATAATGCACTCAATTTCCTGACTGCCCACCCCACTCCACTACACGCCCTCACCCTCTTCCTCCCACACCCACTCTCCCATCCAACTTTACCCACCTGCCTTTCACCTGCGGGCATCGTCATCGTCGTCATCGTAGTCAACGTAGTCAACGCCTCTGCGTGCCAAGCACAAAAATTAAATTATTTTAGTTCATAATTTAAAATTATAAAATTCAACTTCAACGTGTAGCTAAAGGAAAAGTTGAAAAGCTGGAGCGTGGCAATTCTAGTGAATTTTCTATGTGGCCTGCGGCAACGGTGCTGGCAAATGCAATTTGAAAATTTTAGAAAATATTTAGAAAATTAACGCAAAGTTGTGGAAAATGTTGCGTCTACAATGCAAACGTTGTTAGTTTAGTTTGTTCCCTCTAAAAAACATTATGCTAATTTCTTTTTATTTTGGTGTCTGGCAAAAGGTAAATTATGGGCCATTGAAGAACATGAGAATTTCACGTGCTTGGCATGGGAGTTGGCTGGTCAGTGAAAATGTTTTTGGGAAATGAGCGTTTAAAATGGACAAGGGAGATTTAGAACGGGAGTTTTAGATTAAATTCTAACCGAGTTCCCAATAGTTATATCTATATCTATCATAATTCAAGTATAAATATATGGATATCAGAGACAACTCTCATAGGAGCAGGACACACAAGAAATGGTATATTATTTTAAATTATTAAAAATCAGAAATGTTGGTTAAGATAGATCTATCATAACATAATCATGCATTGCTGCACATATCATATAACGTCCTTCATCGAACCGTTACTGATGCAGACTAAATTCAAAGTAGCTCCCGCCAACTCCACCGGCGTGGCGTGTTCGTTCTCCATTGAGACGGGGGCTGTTGCCAGCACGCATGTCCTTAAACATGCCATTGAATATATATATATATTTTTGGGGGGGCCGCAAGGCTCGTTGGGTTTGTGGCTTCACTAAGGCAGCGCCATCTGGCGACGTGAAAACTCTTGATTTGTGAATTGTGGATTTGGATTTGGATTTGAATTTGTTGTTGCTGCTGCCATTTGCACGATAAAAATTTAAAAAACAAGAAAATAAAACGCAGAGTTAAAACCAAGAAAGAAATCACGTAACTGTCAAATATCTCTTCATATCTCATTTTATGTTGATCGACTGTGGGAAAACTGGCAAACGCTCTGAATAAACATTTTTGCTGTTGTTGTTGCTGTTGTCTCTTTTCTGTTGTTGAACTGAGCCGAGATCTTGGCTGGCAGATAATGCCGCAAATTCACACATGTCTGCCAGATTATGCTGCGAACTGGTATAATTTTTATGGAACGCTGTGGGTTTCGGTTAGGTTTCGGTTAGGTTTGGTTTTTGTTTTTGGCTTTGCTGTGGGTGCGTTTTTGATGTGGTTTGCAGCATTTTTTGGCAGCCAGCGTTTGGGAGTCACGTTGGAGTCAGTATTTTTTTGGATTTTGAGTTTGAGTGATGATCATTTTTGACTTTGACGAACTGAAATTCTTAGCTCAGGTGTTGGTTGATCTATCTGGGCGACTTTCGCCAGTTGTTGGCAGTTGTTCGCATGTCTGGGGATTAGCACAAATCGCATTTCTAATTGAACAACTTTGCTTATCGCATTTTCATTCCCATTCCCATTCTCATTGCCATTGCCATTGCCATTCTCCCAGTTACCACTTGCCACTTGCCAGTTGCTAGTTGCCGGCTACAGCTACAGCTCTATCCATTAGCTGGAATGCACGGCACGCTGCGCTGAGCAGCGACGATACGAGACCAGTGATACATGGAGCGTATCATAACCGGATCGGAGCGTGAACTTAAAACCGAAAATGCAGTGCCCAACAGCTCCTCCTTGGCAGTTCACTGGAGCGCAACAAACTTCGGGCCAGCAGTCGCGACGGGGCAGCATTATTAATGGACGGGTCCACGACCAAAATTGCCGCTGTAAAAGCTGCCATAGACAGAGATAGTAATAGAACCAAGAGAGACAGAGAGAGGGAGGGAGAGGAGAGCGTGGAGAGATCTCTTAACGCTGATAGCCACGGTCAAGTTCACGACGTCGACTGCGACGCTGGCAGCGTGTCATTAGCATGTAACGCGACCAAATTGAAAATGTAACGGATCCCCAGTTGAGCGGCCCAGTTAAAGGTCGGCTACGGCAGCTACTATATATGTAGTCACTGAGATAAGCATCTGCAAAAAAAAAGGCACCCTAAGTAGTTTATTGATATGCCACTAAGAAAAAAAAGGACTCGCAGGACACACGCAGCACCTGCCTGTCGACTGCTTGCAGCCTGGCTTAAACATAATTAAAGGGCAGCTCCCATGACTGGCATATTATTCTTATTACTGGCTTTGTTGTTGTTGTTCTTGTTGTTGTTGCTGTTGCTGTCTTTTTATTCTCGATCACCTTGAAAGTAAAAGTCGCCTCAATGCATTTTTATGTTAATCGCCGCGCTCGAGTAAAAAAGCAACTTTGCGCGCAAAAACAGCATTAAATTAAAACAAACAAATAATTGAATAATAAGCCAAAGAGAGAGAGACAGAGAGAGAGAGAGAGAGAGCCAACAATTTGCATACAAAAACACATGTACACATACATATATGTGTGTGTGTGTGTGAGACAGCGATCAACAGTGCTCGAGAGAGAGAGAGAGAGAGAGAGAGAGAGAGCAAGAGCGCCAAACAGCTGATCAGCTTTATTGCCCAGTTATGCTTAGATAATTTTAATGAGCATGCAAAGTGTTTATTAAACATGGCAACAACAACAGCACATGCTAATCAGGCAGACAGCCAGCAGCAAATTTCCAGTTAACGTTACACATTTTATGCAGCTGATTATTGTTGAACTGTTTGTTTACTGTTTGTTTACATAATTAAACTAGGCATATTTAGCATGCTAAGTAAACTGCAGGTTTTTTAATACATTTTTCAAGTATTTTTGGCGGCACAAAATTCAAATTGAAAACTAAAAGCTTTGAACAGAGTTGAACATCGTCTTGAAGAGCGACACACAGCTGTCGTCGTGCGCTCTTCTCGCCACTGGAAACGATTGCTGCTCGCGTGCGTGTGTGTGTGTGTGTGTGTGCTTGTGTCTCTGTCTGGCTGTCGGGTGGGCGTGTCCAATGTCGGAGCGTCGGCGTATAGCAATGCGCAGACGCTGCGCTCTGAGAGGGGGCGTTGCCAGAGCGACGCAGTCGCATTGAGCAGGTGACTGGAAGGAGCGAGATGGCGTTATGGGTGCAGCGGGTGTGCGAGCGAGATGAGCATAAACAAAATGGCTGCTATCATTAGCCAACTGCCGCTAGATGGCGCCAGTGCAGGCATTTAACTACAGCTGCTGCTGCTGCTGCTGCTGCTGCTGATATTTCTACTGCTGTTTGCTGCGACTGCTGCTGCTGCTGCAGCTGCTGCTGCTTGTGTTTTGGCCCATTCGCCAAACTGTAAACTGTTTGGCGCGCTTGCTAAGCGATTTGGGTTAGGAGTGTCGTCGGCCTGGACTACGGAACTGCTTCGACTTGCTGCTGCTCCTGCTCCTGCTCCTAACCCCCGGCCTTGTAGGCGCGCATTTCCGTGCCATGCCATGCCGTGCCGGGCCACCGGACAGTTGAGCAATTTTTCACTCGAGCACAAAATGCCGCCTTGCCGATTTTCACGCAACGCTGGCTGGCCGACTAAAGTGCATTTTGTTAGTTTTACTTTGGAGCACAAGGAGCTCAGCGTAGGGATCATAGGATGTTCAGCTTGTTCATCTGCTGCTGCTGCTCCTCCTTCTGCAGCTGCCTGCTTCTTGGTTGCTGAGTTCGAGGGTCGTCTGCTCAATAATTTTAACATTGTTGCCATAATGAAAGCTTTGCTCTTCATTTAAAGTCAGCCAGGTCCTGCACAATGCTCACACTGCACTGCACGACGGCTGTGTAAGGTCCTTTTTGTGTCCGAGACTCTGTAAAACATGCTTCCGGTGTTGCGTTGCGCTGCGCTCTCAATCTCTCTCTCTCTCTCTCTGCCCCTGTCTCCTCCTCTGTCTCTGCCGGCGACGACGCCTCGCAGCAGTTTGCGCAATAAAATTTGCATAATTTTAAATGTGTGTGTGTCTCTTGACTGTCTCGCATATCCTTGCTGGCATATCCTTACGCATTGTCTACCGATTGCTGCACACACAAAAACAAATGAGTCTCGCGGCGAGGCGAAACAAAACTGCAGCAAGCGCTGACAAAGCTTTAAGGCAGCTTTAAAGCTGCTGCAGCAACTCCACAAGGGAATGATTAGGCTTCAATTCTGTTACCAAATCGAGCTCTACCAATTTGCGTGTCTGTTAGCCTGATAAGCATAAACAAAGTCTTCAACTATAGTTCCAGCTAATAAATAATATATGAGCATTTTTATAGCTACAGACTAAATTAATAGGACTTAATGGAAAAACACGCACGACAAAATAGCAGACATCATTTCCTTAAGCTACACCGAAAAAAATAGGCTTAAATGTTGATTATTTATAATTTAAATTTTTATACGCCATAAAAAGTAATTTGAATTATTAATTTCTGTAATTATAAATTGTAAGAGACAAAAGGCGCATAAAATAAATTATTATTTAACAAGCACTCCACAATCTTAAATTTGTTATCTTTTAATTCTATAAGATTTCTATTGTATATTTGTTCGCTGTGCAGCTCTTGAAGCAACCTACTTATGGAGCTCATTAGACATGCTTATTGGGGCTATCAAAATGAATCAGGACAAACTATAAAAGTCAACCCCTTCAGTCCTGCTGGCAACAAATGCGTCAAACTTTGTTTCGTTTGCTCATTTTCCCATTATTTGTTTCCCCCGTTCCCATGTTCTGGCAAAGTTTTGGGTTATATTTTTTGGTTGACTCTTGTTATTGTTATCAACATTAAATCAAAGCACAAAGACAACAACAATTACAAAAGGCTTTAGCTCGTGAATATACAACAACAAAAAATAAAGAAGAAGAAAAAAAAAACAAGCGAATGAATCGGAATACATATCTATAATGGCGAGCACCAACAGCCGAAAAAAAAGCGGGGAGTACAGAAAATTTACAATGTCGCCGGTTTCCGTTCAGAGAGGGTGTGGGCGATAAGGGTTGGGGTTTGGGGCTTGGGGTCTGTGCCACTCTATGAGGCAGTGTTGGGGGCGTGCCGTTGCGTTGCGTTGCTTTGGTTTTGTTGTGGCAATAAAATACATCATAACGGTATCATAAGCGAGCGAACAAAGCGAAAGGCGATACACACACAAATACAAACACAAACACACACACACACACAAATACAAAAATACGAGAGAGCACAAAAAAATATATAAGTAAAATAACAAAAAAGGCAACGAAAATCTGTGAAAAAAATCCATTTGCAGGGCGGCGGCGAGAAAAAATATTCAAATTTTGTTACGATGCGCAAAAATAACAACAAAAAAACAAAGAAAAAACAAAAAAAACCAACAGCAACAATGGACAAAAAACAAAGCCTAAAAGAAACAACAGAAACAGAGGCGCGCTATTATGACAACAACAACAGCACAGCAACAACAGCAACAACAGCAACAACAATGGCGGCCACAGGAAATAGTCATACACACACAGAGACACATAACGCACGCAACACACACACACACACACGTACATTCACACGTATGTGCATGAAAGGGTTTTACGTAGCGTTAGTTGTCTGCTGTCTCTCTCCTGTCTCCTGTTTGTCCCTGTTGCTGCCGTGCGTCCCAAGTCCATGTTCATGTCCATGTCCTGTGTGCGTGCTGCAGCAAATAAAATATTAAAATTGGTTCAATGAATTTCAATAACAACAACAAACACGAAATCAAAACTAAATTTCGCTTTATTGATAACGAAACACAAGGTAACGAGCACAAGGAGGGGTGAAATGTGTTTGAGTGGGGGGGGGGGGGGGGTGATGTAGTTATGTACTACTGATATTCATACATTCATACACACATACACACATACATATGTATATGCTGCGGCACTTGAAATATTCGAATGTTTGATGATTGTTTGTGAGTGTCGCGTAGAGCAGTGGTGGGGCTGTGAGAGGGTTAGAGGGGAGTGGATTCCGACAGAGAAGAAAGCGTATAATACAATATTTTATTTTGATTAAAAATATTTAGTATGTTTGGAAAAAAATAAATATTTCTTGGCCTTAACATTTTTCGCTTTTATAATTAATTTATATTGATTGATTGATTGATTGATTGATTGATTGATAGGTTGGTTCTAGTATATAACTATGGTTGCTAGTTTGAATACATGTATTTATTTTATATTTTAAAACTATTTCTGATTTAGAATTTATATATATTTTTGTTTGCTACTAATATTAGAGCCCCCATCTTGGAGCTCTTGGCCTACGTTCCTTGGAATACACATATGCTCCCCATATATATGTGCATATATCTCACATAGCCCCCGCTTATGAATACACATACATAAGCAGATATAAATCTGCGCACATTTGTATGCGCTCGTGTGTGTGCTTGTGTGTGTGTGTGTGTGTGCAATGCCGTCAATCTTAACCCTTCTGCAGTCGTGCGTGTTGAGTTCTGCCCTCGTCCCCCTGGGCCTATCAATTGAAACTTATTTGCATGTTGTGCCATTTCTAATAGATTGTGCACTTTTTGGGCAAATCGATAAAGTGCGTTGATTTGACAACCCTGTCAAACCAGATTTGCATTTCCTGCTGCTGTCACGTTAATGAACAAAATCTCTCAATCTAATCGATGATTAACCAGCAGAAACATAACTGTTGCCACAGAAATGATTTCTATCTACACGATGTGCATACATCTTTTTCTATATATATATGTATATAGATGTATGTATGTATGTGTGTATGTAGATTTGTGTGTACACATACGCATACGCACTGGGGGTTTTTCTATTTGGCGACAGTGTCCAAAACAAACACACACAGAGAGACACAAAATGGCAACATCGACTTGCCGCACAAGTTTGCTCCCAATTTTCCTTGCCCAACTGGAAATACCTATAGGGGGAGGCGGGGGGAGGCAGGCAGGAGTACATGACAGGCAGACGAACGTGTGCGGCGTTTGCTGTGGGGGTTGAAAAGGACGCACAACATGCCAACGCACGCGTTGGGGAGCGACAAATAACAAACAACACACACACACACACGCGCATACATACTGAAAGCAGTGCCAGGACGAGTGGGCGGGGTGAGGCGGATAGGCTGCCCATCGGGGGAATGTCGCGTATTTGCATGGCAAGGTGGGTGCCCCCCATTCCGCTTTTATAGTATTTGAGTTTATTGTATGCGTGAATATTCAAATGCTGCTTGTTTGTGTGTGTGTGTGTGTGTGTGTGTGTTGGTGTGTGTGTGTTGGTGTGTGTCTGTGTGGGGGTTGCCACAGCAACAGGAAATAGACGCATGCGTATCGCTTCCATTGCCGTTTTTTTATTTGTGGCCCGTGGTGTGCATGAGTGTGTGTGTATGTGTGTGTGTGTGTGTGTGTGTGTGTGTGGACAGCCCATTGGGGAGCTGTGCACGTTTGGCCTGCGAAACAAAGCAACGCCAAATAATAAATAATTGCTAGTTGGCATTGAGGTGTAGCGATCCCCCAAATGCACCCTTAAAACATTTCCAACCCCACCCTCCCCTCCTCCTTCCCCGCCACAATCTACTGTGTTTTTGTGCCATTTTCTTAATTAAAGCTTATTTTTGGCCAAATGTGCGGGAATAAAGCGTTGATTGAAAAACAAGCGACACACGGCGTATGCTTGATATTCTGCCAAAATTTCCCAATGGACTAAACTTTAAATACCAAATTTAAGCTTATCGATTTGTGGCCGTACTTTAAGGCCGTACCTCAACACCCAACTGTCATCAGTTACGGTACGGTTCGGTTTGGTTTAGATTGGCTCAGTTTCGGTCCGTTTTTGTTGTCATTTCGAATGGCGTGTCTGTCTATCGGAGGCAGCTGGCTGGCCGGCGGAGATGCGGGATGCGGCGTGGGCTGAGGCAAGTTGCGGTGCTAGCTGCTCGTTGCAACCTGTCTACATAAATACTGTCTGCGATAAGGCCTTTGTTTTTGTCATAAATCTCATTTTATGATGAATTGATATGAGAGAGCGAATGCAGCCAGACACAAATTGGATATACACACAGACACACACACACATACACGCAAAGCCAGAGGTGGTGTGAAAAATTGCTAGAGGGGAGGGGGTGGGCGTTTGAGCATTGGCTGATAGACAGCAGCGTTGCCTGATTTGTGGTTAGTTGCAGATTGAAATACTGCCAAATAATTACATAGTTTCATAGATTTTAATAAAAACAAAATACACTATGAGAGAGAGAGAGAGAGAAAGAGAAAGTAGGGGACAATTACAAAATGAAACAAGCTTAACCAGAGCTATAAAATAAGTTAATGAAATGAAAGTAATGTAAAAAGGCAACTAAATGGACGGTTGTACTTTCAATGGGATTATTTTATAAATCTAGCAAAATATCTCATTAAAATGATATTTTATTTGATTATAAAATGGATTTTATCTTTCAAAAATAAATCTCAGATTTATGAAACGAGCTTGACGAGGGCTTTCGAATCTTTTTATTATAGCTTAGTTTTTCATTTCAAATCCCATATCATACATATAATTATTTTATTTATTATACTTCATATCTTTAATTCAATTGCTTGTGGGACTTTTATACGAATTACGTAAAAGAACTCTCAGTTTTGTTTATGCCATTGTCCATGTCTAGCCCAGTTCTTAACGTATTCATCTTATTTGAGTGATTGTTGCGACTTCTTTTTCTGCATCTTCTGCATCTTTTCAGTCTTCTTACTTGGTTGCAGCTCACTTCAAAATGGCGCACAAATCACACACATTGTTGTGGCTCATCGTCGAAACAGTTTCAGTCTGCAACTCGCTGTCTCCTGTCTTCTGTCTCCTGTCTCCCGTCTACGTCAGTGAAAGTTATGCAGAGCAGCGACACAGGATAATGTCTGCCTGTTTGTCTAACTGTCCCTGCCGAAGGCGTCTCCCGCCATGTTTGTCTGCCTTCTGCCTCCTGCCTCCCTCATCTCCTCCCCCCCTTTCATTTCTCCTTCATCTCTGTTTCTGTTTCTGTGTGCATGCGTTTGCACCTCATTTGCATAAACGCTCTGGCAGCGGCATCGCCAAACTTTTGCCCACATTGCACAAAAGAAGGCGGCAAAGAAAGACTGTCGACCCAGACCAGACCAGACCTGGCCAGAACGGCAACTGACTGGCTGGGGTAGCTGAGGCAGCTGGCAGCGAGTCGAGTGAAAAATGCGCAAACTTGGTAACCAAGTTAGCGCGTTATTTTAACATTTTCCGCTTTGCTGCTGCGATGGCAAGTGACTCTTTCACACACACACACACACACACACAACCCTCTCGCTCACTCTCGCGCACTTTGTGGGACATTGTTCAAGGACTTGGTACAAATCACAGCCAGTTGGAAATTATGATCGATGTGGCAGCAGCCGTTAGCCGTGGCGAACTTATGCGCCGGTTTGTCAGGAAATTTGCTAAGTTTTCCGATTGCAGCGCGTTGATTTTCCAGTGTATGATAAGTGGGCTCAAAGTTTGCAGCCGGCTTAAAGCTAAGCTATTCGAGACGGCTGTAAAGGATGCATGACGAAAGCCACTGTTAATAAGGCTAATAAGTGCAAATAAATAAATAATTACTCTAAAGTCTACAATAGTTTTCTTCGGTAATCTAGCAGTCAAACTATGTTCTGTTGTATATCAAGTTTAGAAAGAAAGCACAAACAAACAAAGACCAACAAGATATATACCGAAAATAAGTTTGGCTTGCTTAAGCGTAGTCAGAGTTTTAGTATTCTGCTCAAGACCGAGGTCAGCTTCTATCCAGCTTTCTCTCTTTTCTACATTAATATGCTTTCTAGGACTTATGAGCACCGTCTCAAGTTGCTAAGCAATACCTATTCAATCGCCCCAATGCGCTATTCATACTCAAGTCAGCTTCTCTCTGCCTTTTTCATCATGTTTCCAATAGGAGTCACCCCCTCACCTCCCCCAGCCCACTTCTTTCTGCCACAAAGAGAATGGGCATTTCATGCAAATTGCCTAAGGTCAAGAGCAAAAGCTGCATTTGCTGTGCTCCTTGGGCGCCTGTGTATGCGCCAAGTGCATAAAAACTTTCAATATCAGTGGGTCACATGCTCGTCTGCATCACTGATGAGCCAGAGACGAGCCTCCTTCAATGCTCCAATGCGAGAAGTCAACGCCACTGGCGTCCTACTCTTTCGATATTAACAACAAATTATGGCCCGCTCATAAAATCGCACAATAAACAAAAGCACAAATGCGTAATATCGGTGTGTGTGTGTGTGTGTGTGTGTAGGTGTGTGTGCTTGTTTGGCAAAGAAAAAAAATATAAACGTAACAAATGAGTAAAAAAAAAGTCAAATTTCTGTAATAAAAACTTTTTCGTGATCTACCTCAACGAAGGAGGCGATGTCTGGAGGAGATGTGATGTGTCTGCGAGTGAAATGGAAAGTGGAGCGCAACGGGATGACATTCGTTCTATATATATATATATATATGTGTGTGTGTGTGTGTGTGTGTGTGTGTGTGTGTGTGTGTGTGCGTTGGGGGTTACTGTACGATACGCTGAGGGCATAAAAAATCAGCTCTCGTGTAATAATCATAAATTAGTTTATGAGTCGTCGTCGTCGTCGCGTGCGCGTAACCTTGCCCTTCCACACACACACACACATATGCACAGTCGGATGCAGCAACACACACACAAATCTATATATATCGAGTTTTATATTTTTTTGCGTATTTTTTATTTGTGCAAACTGTTGAATTTTAACGGCTGCAGCAGCATAAAAATCAAAAAGCCAAAGCGAAAGCAAAGCAGCAGGACAAAGATAGCAACAGTGCCATAAAAAGAGTGAGAGAGAGAGAGAGAGCGAGAGGGAGGGCCAAAAATAAACAAATTTGAAATTCTGTAAACGCGCCCGTGTGAATGTCGAAGTGGAAAATGTATTTGAAAACAAATTTTGAATTACAAATCGACGACAAAGTTGCCGACTGTTGTCTGATGACGTCATCGAAAGGATGCAGCAAGGACAAGCCAGACACCCAGCAGCAGCAGCGCAGCAGCAGCAACAAAATTTCGCACGAGTTTTGCATTTGAATTACGAGCAACGAGTTCCGCTAGACGAAGGTCCTGTGCCTGCCTTCCACTGTATGTGTGTGTGTGCGTGTGTGTGTTGTGTGAGTGTGTGTTTTGTTTGTATGAGTATCAGCTGATTATTGTTTTGGTCCCGTCTAGCATTTGGGGCACTTAAGATCTCAATAACTGACTAAAGTGCTATTGCAAATATTTTCATATGCTTACAAACTGCGCAGACGCCATCAAAATAATTTTTAGCCAAAGACAAAATGGCCGTAACCGGCACTGCCAACTGCTGTCAGAAGCAGCAAGGCCTTAAGAAATATGGCCAACATAGCTGTTTTCAATTAGCTTTTGCTGCTTCTAACGGGACACTGTTCTTAAGCGAACTTTCTTTTAGGTTAGGTTCCGCTTAAAGTTGCTTGTACTTTAATATTTGGCGCTTCCTCTATATCGACCCCAACAACACACACACACACACACACACGCATACATATACAAATAGAAATACAAATACACAAACAACGCCCACTTTCATCATCATCGCTCGCTGAGCCTGTGCTGAGGATTCTAGTTAGCATGCGGAACAGCTCTCACATCGCAGCACGCGTCTGGAATACAAATGAGGATCGCTTTCGTTGGCGTCTCTTGTTGCTATTGTTGTTGTTGCTGCTGCTGCTGCTGTTGTCATTGTGGCAAGGGCAGTGGCAGCATCCGGCATTGACAGCATACACACACACACACACACACACACACACTCACACAGATACTTGCTCATAGTCAGTGTATTTGTTTTGCTTGGCTTCGCTCGTGTTTTCAGCTTTTTTCGTCATTTAGTTAGCTGTGAATTGTATGTGTGTATTTGTGAATGCGGTGGTTTCAACCGGTCGGCATTGCGCGGCAGGTTCATGTGGAACTAGTTCTTCGTTTAAGGTTCATTGTTGAAATGTTTGAATAAGTTATTGAACATTTGTATATGTATCTAGATTTATTACTAAAACAACTTGTTATGAAAACATTTGATTTATATATTTTAGTTATTTTAGCAATTCGTATACTTGATAAATAAAATACTGCATTTTATTCAATTCAAAAACTTTGTAATATATTTTTTTTGATGGGCTGTCATTGTCTATTTTTCTCTGGATTTTCGCATGATGTTGACTTTTGACAGCTCATAACCATACACTGACGAGAGCAGAACTAATTCTAAAAATATTATTGTATATAGATGGTTCTTTTATGCTACACTGAGGAATATCTTGATGCAGAACATACAGAATCCATTTGATCAACATATTTAGTTCCGGCTTTGTATTTGTATTGTGTGTGTGTGTGTGTGTGTGTGTTTGTGTGTGGGTTTATCCATGGTGTTTGCATTGGTCACACACACTCACACAACACACACAGACACCCAACTCGATGGTCATGTCCATGGTCACTTCCTGGCCACACACACACGCTGCTGTTATCCTGGCCAGAGCTCGCCTCTTGATTTGCACTGTTTGACAAGCAAAAATTTTGCTGTTTGTTTTACGTTGGGCTGCTGCATGCCACAAACGAGGCAGAGAGAGAGAGAGGGAGTGAGAGAGATAAAGATATAAAGATAGGGATATTGCATAGTATTTGCTGATGGACCCCCTCCGTCCCCGTCCCCGCCCCTGCTCCAGTTGTCCGTTGCGCGCCTAATGAGCCAAGTGCGGCGCGTTGACAGTTGCTTGATAAGCGTAAAACCGTAACGAATGCCAATGCCAATGCCTAACCAGAACACGGTGCGGGCCAGTGAAAGGATAATTAAACGTGAGCCGCTGAGCGCACGGCAACAACAGTCGAAGCGTATTAATCATTTAATTTACTCCTTTCACGGCCAAAGCCAACCGGCAGGACGAAGCTTCAGGCAGCCACTTGTCTGCGAGCGCATTAACACCGTCGTCGTCGTCCTGCAGACAATCCTTTTCACGTGTCCTCGCAACCCTTTCGTGTCTCTACTGAGCTTAATTCGTTTGGGCATGAAATTTCCGCGTGCGTGGCCTCCCTCCACAAAAACTCCCCAACCCCGCCCCAAGCGCCCCTCGCAAAAGTTTCAGACGCCACTTTTCTTGTTGCTTCATTAAAATAAATTTAAATAAACTACACGGCCACTTCTTGTTGTTATGAAAATAATTTAAACTGCCAAAGTTTTGCTTAAGCGGCACAAAACTTCAAGCACTTCTTCAATGGAGCGCTCCTCCAAGGTCGCCAGGACGAAGTTGGTCATATTATTTCGACATTTGTGCGAAATGTTAGCATTAGAAGTCAATTTATTAATTAGTATAATTTAAACATTTGCGCATCATTGCAGAGAATAAAGAACACAACCCCCCCTGCCATAACCCTCACCAGTGCGTTGTGCCACCCCTCGTTACGCCTAAAAAGCTGCAATACAAAATCGATGACAAATTGCGGACACGTTACGCGTAGTTGAGCCCAAGACGAGTTGAGCTGCGTTTCGTTGTTGGGTTTTTTCGGCGTGACTGCTAAATACGCTGACAATGCTACCCCGCTTGCAAAGACAAAAACATGGCAACAACGGCAACAGCAACAACAAACAATCTGAACCAGCCACCAGCCACCCTGACACAAAGGCAAAGCCCAACGACCAAACAACAACAACAGCGACGTGGATATATCAATGGGCAAATTAAAATAACAACCTAATCATCGTTTTAAGACCGCGAGAAAGGCGACAACCAGAGACACATACATACATACATACATACATACATACATACAGAGAGAGCAAGAGAGAGAGAGAGACAGAGAGACTACAACAGAGGGGTGCAATTTGGGTTGGGGGTGGGGGGTTGGCTGCTAAATGAAACGGCAAGGCCTTTTGTCAACGCTCAACGGCAGCTCACCGGCTCAGTGTATACATATATCCCCTGCCCCCGCTGCCCCCTGCCCCTGCTGCCGCTCTCCTCGCTTTGAACATCCCTTTTATATTTCTTTTTTGTTCTATCCGCTTTTGGCATTTTTATGTTCCGGCGTTTGTTCCGCCTTCTGTTCCTGTTCTCGGGGACTAAACAATTGCCCAAAGTGTTGGAAGTCAAACGCAAGTGCTGTCAGCCACCGACCCGCCACTAATGCGTCCGTCGTCCCTCGTCCACGTCCTCGTCCTCGTCCGTCGACGTCGTCCTCGTTGAGATGCAACAACGGCACCAGAGACATCGAATTGCTCCCTTGTGACAGGCCAATATAATGCGCCACGGGGTGATGGGTGATGGACGGTGGAAGGGGGGGGGGGTGGGCATTCGGCTGGGCGATTGCACAACAGATTGCTGCGCTCATATCAAGTTGCAACCGTGCGTCTCGGCTCGGGAGTCGCTCGCTGGCCCACTGATAGGATATGATGGATCGCCTTAAATACCTTTAAATTAAAACGATGCTCAAGCGAAATGAGTTGCGCAAGCTGAGAGTGGAGAGATGGTTTTTTTTGGGGGTTGAGCCGCCCACCCAGCCACAGTTTTATTTAAATGCGTTTTAATTGAACGCAGCAGGAGGCTCCAGAGCCAGAGATTTCCCGCTGTTGAGGATTGGCCAAGTAAGCCGCACAGTGGATTGCAATGGGATACTTTAGAGAGAGGAAGTCGGCCAAAAATGAAGATATAATATATTTATATTAACCTAAACTCATCAGTCTGTATTATTTTTGATCAATATCTGATTTATTTATGGGTATATTTTAAATTTCCATATAAGAAACCTTACGAATGTTTGGGAAATATAAATCCAAACTAGTTGATCTAGTTATTATACCACTCATAAAGTGCTCTTGGACAACAACTGCCGCGGTTTCTAGGCCTGTCAGTTCCGTCAGTTCTGTCTGTCTGCAATTGAAGCGATTCTCTTTTCTTTCTTTCGTTTTTGTTGTCGTCACTAATCAGATTAGTATCGGCAACGACGGCCCTGGCATATAGTTCACGTTGCACATGCGAGCCAGACGCATCGCATCAAATTGCAACGGGGTCTATCGAGTCACCCACAGAAACACAGACACACCCACAACTAGAGAGCGAGAGAGAGAGGGAGCAGAGCAGAGCAGCTTGACATGCAGAATGGACGTTGGAGTTGGGTATCGGTTTTGGAATTGGGATTGCGAGTGGGAATGAGACTGTGACTGGGACTGGGACTGGGTCTGTCTGTCGGACTGGGAACTGGTATTGAATGACTGCCTGCCTGGCTGACTGACTGACTGACTGACTGTTTGACAGACACTGATGTTGATGAATATCAAGTGAATCCTTTTGTGACATCAAAAAAATGCCTCCCGCTGGGCTGCCACATTGCTTCTAGCATACAGCCTTAAAGCCTTCTGCCAGCGAAAGTGACAGCAACGGCGAAGGGCCAAAAGACATCGCCATCGCCACATCGCCATCGCCACATCGGCATCGGCACGGGGCCATCGGGTACTTACTTAGCCCACAAAATGCTCAGATTGAAAAACGCAAAAGCTGAGATATGTGCGCCGGGGCAGATTGATTGCCAGCGATAACGTGGGCACATGGCTAAAGCAAGTGTATAAAAAAAATGAGCTAGAGAGGGTTTGGGGGGTTAGACTTGAGGTTAGCTGCAGAGTACAGCACAGCAAAGATGGCAGATAAGGCAGTTCGCCTGAAATAGACAGCGGCAAGGACATGGTAAAATTATGAAAGTGTTGGCGTAGAACAAATCGAATTAGACATTGCGTAAAGTTGACGCCATGGCAACAGCAACAGCAACGCAACAAAAAAGCAGGCCGCCATTAAGCGGTTTGAGGCCGACAAGGAGTCGTCGGGGGGGGATCAGAGGGGATGGTGGGTCGAGTTCGAGCTTGAGTATGGGTCCTTGTCCAGCTTTGGCTGCCATTAGTGCGTGTGATTTCCATTTCATTTCGCTTCGTGACAGTTGGCAACTCCAACAGATTAAAGGCATTTCCCATCCAGCACACAATTCGCCTGAATTATTGTTGTCAGCAACCAGTCAGGACAACCAGGACGCCCACCCAGACGGCCAGACGACCAGACAGCCAGCCGGCGATGCCTCGCGACATGCGTCGATGATACGCAAATGCAAACAAACAGAGTTCACAGAAGGAACAGAGCTTTAGCGGTTGGTGGTGAACGGCAATGAAGGGCAGGGGAAATAACGCCATGCACATTGTCAGAAAGACAGAGAGATAGACAGAGAGAGAGTAAGAGTGAGGGAGAGAGGGCGATAGAGAGACGGGTGTAAGGCATATGCAAAAAGGAACAACCGGTCCTGCGTCCCTCGCACCTCACTTCACACAATCAGCTGTGAAAATTTTGAAAATTTTCCACGAGGATTTTCGCGACTTTTTGCGTATTTTGCATCAATTTTTATCAGTCGGCATCACCAGGCAGTAAGTGGGCCTGGCTGCAGGCAAAAGCAAAAGCAAAAGGGAAAGAGGGTAAAAGGAAATCAGGAGATGGGTAAGCGGTAAGCGGTAAGGGGCCAGGACACGTTAATGGCAAAGCGACTGCGTAAGTGGCAAAAAACACGACAAATGGCGGCAACATCAACATCGAAGCTTTATGCCACATGAAAAGTGCTCATAGGCTGATGCAGAGCAATGCAAATGCGGAAATGGGGGCAAAGAGATGATGAAATGCTGGGCCTACTTAAAAGTAAACAGTCGTTTGTCACTTGCCGCAGGCAAATACTAGTCTTATTGGCCAAAAGCAAATTAGATGATTTTAATGTTAAACTTCAGCTATGTAGACCGGGACCCCAATTTCACAGTGCCAATGTCCCTAAAACTACCCTGACATAACTTCAAACTGCCTTAACTTTGTCAAAACTGAACCGATTTTAGCTCCCGAGGGCTTTTTGATCATGTTTTGCCCTCCTTATAAACTCTACATTCAAAGTTGAAGAACTTTAAAAATTCAGATTTCAAGTCCATTTATGTAACAAGAGTGTTAAATGTAGTTCTTAAAGTCGCTAAAATTGGCCTTCCCAGACTTCAAACAGCCATAACTTTGTCAAAACTGAACCGATTTTAGCTCCCGAGGGCTTTATGATCATGGTTTGTCGTCCTTATGAACTCTACATTCAAAGTTGAAAAACTTTTAAAATTCACATATCAAGTCAATTTTTGTGACATTCAAAGTTGAAAAACGTTCATATTTCAAGTCAACTTTTGTGACAAGAATGTTGACATGAAGTTTCTAAAGTCCCTAAAATTACCTCTCAGGACTTCAAACTGATACAATTTATATACATTATAATGTTGTTAACTCACGATAACTCCCATATTCAGCTCATTGCACAACAACATCGCAATTGTAATGGCAGCTTGTGACTCAATGAAACTAATACGAACACTTGATTAAAACAAATGAGGGCAATCATTGCGCTCTAATGAACCAAAACTTGGCCAGCGCACGCACCAGTCAAGCCCAGAACAAACCATCCAACCCACCCACTCGCCAAGGCAGAGGCAAAATATTTTGGGTAACGCCTTTGCGACGAAGTTAACCCTTTTGCAGGAGGGAGAGAGAGGCTAAAGTACCCGCCGCCGTTTGTGTTATGAACATTTGCGTGTGAAAGTGCCGATATTTGGGCGACTGGTGACGTGGTTGATGTCGCCATCTCATCCACGTTTGCCTTTAATCACGTGGAAAGGCGCGAAAAGCAGCGCTTAGTGTTTGCGAAAAGCTTCAGCGCGTGCGAGCATCAGGAGGAACAGGAGTTTGAACAGAGGAACAGGACTTAAAAGCGAGGCAGATGAGAGAAGGGTTGCTCGCTCGCTCGCTCGCTCTGCCAGCTGGGATGCTTATCATTAATCATTAATAATGAAAACGACGGCGGCGTTAAATCTTCGTCGATGTGCCATGCCAAATGCTGGTATTTCATTCATGGTCCGCACCAATGCCCAAAAAGGGGTTGTTGCTCTAGGGAAGTGAAGTACCTGTTAATGGGCACTCGGCAAGTGGTGCTCTTTCTCTCTGGCTGTAATTTGACCCGGGGCTATAAGTTACGCAATTGTGTGCACTTCAAAAAGCGCAAATTGCACAACAGCGACACCTATGGGCCGACTCCGGCGACGCCTGCGACTCAAGAGTGTGAGAATTACCATTGTCAGCGGTATGTCAAAAGGATGTCTGCATTTCCCCCCTCTCTCTCTCTCTCTCTCTCTGACAGTTGCTCAACAGTTTTTTGGGCTTTCAAATTGAAAGTCCTGCGGGACACTCGCCTGCCACACATTCTGGCATTTTTGACGCGAGTAAATGAGTCTTAATGTGTTTTTGCACGCAGTCTGTCAAGAAAAAAGCTAGAAAAAATAGCGTTCAAAACGCTGAAAAACCAAGCAAACAGAGAAACAGGCAACCAGAGTCCATGTGAAAATTTCAGTAATTTTCATATCAAAAGCTGGACGTGTTAGCGTGTCCAGGATATCTGGCTTCTCTTATTGGGGGGCAGACCAGGACTAGGGGCGCTGTAGCGTCAAATTCAATTTAGCATTTTTAAGTGCGTTCGCCTTTGATCAGCGACAATCGAATTTGCAGCAATAAAATGTGTGCGAGCAACGTAACGAGTGTCCTAAAGTCCTGATGTCCTGATGTCCTGATATCCTGTCGCCCCAGCAAACTGATTACGCTTGCCGTTTGATCAGCAGCCGCAGCAATAGCGACCAGTTAGCTGCCAAATTGTCCTGCTCGCCTCCTCTCATTCATAAATATTCAATCCTGTATCGAGCCAACAATCCACAGCCTACTCAAACTTCTGTGCCCATAATTACGAGTGCACTACTATATCCATCGCCACTAGGCGAATGCGAGAATACGAATTCGAATACTAATACGAGAGGACTACGACTACGTTAAGGACTTTGTCAACAGGAGCGCCACACGGCTCATTGGCTGCCTTTAGCCGCGGGCCAAGAATCGAGCACAGATGCTGCTGACGATGACAAACCGAAAGTGGCGGTAATTTGGCAACTACTCCCAACTGTTTTGGTCCTGCTCCTGGTACTGGTCCTGTGCCCACTCAGTTGCCTGCATCATCGTCAACGGCAATTGACAATACAATTGAATGTCAGTCGCTGCCACTCCACTCACACACTCTCACACACACACACACTGTGTGGCAATTACAAGGAGTGGCCCGGATTGGCCCAGTTTGCCTTCGGGCTATCTCTGAATTGAATGCAAGTTTCACCGCTCAATTCATGAGAATCAGCTTCATTATACCCTTTTGGCATTTGGCACGGGTATCACAGCTGCAGCAGCTGCTTGGTGACGAGTTGAAACCGAAATCTGATGGATTAGTATTAGTGGAATTTAAAGTGCCAAAGCTGCTTGAAGGGGATTTATAATTAAAATGCGGTTTCTATATAAATATATCCTAAATCAAATGTTTTTAAATTGAAGCATTCTATTCATGATTCTTTTCTTTTCGGGTTAGCAAGTGTATTCCAGATTCGTTGCTTTGAATAACTTACTTACATTTTTGCATTTAATATCGTTTTTTTGCGACAGATGTTTGGCTATAATTCCAGCTACTGCCGCGACTTGGCCTACAATATTCTGGCTATTCGCCTTTGCGTGCATAATTATATTGCAATTATTTATTAAGTACACAGAAATTGTGATCGATCACAGCAGTGGGTGGAGGCAGGGGTTGCCAGGGGGGTGGCTGTTTGCCAGCGCATATGTTGATGTTGGTTTGGTTCGGTTGGGTTGGGTTGGGTTGGATATCGACAGCGGGCAGCTTATGAATTTCTCATTAGTTGGTGTTGTCAGTCGAGCCACCTACGCGACTTTTCTGTGTGTCCTGCGTCCTTCGTCCTGCGACCCAAAACTGTCGCGTGCATGAGCTGATTTTAATGAAAATTCCATCTGGAATAGTTGAGGCCGTGACACAGCAGCAGCAGCAGCAGCAGCAGCAACAGTGGAAACAAATCTGGCAACTCAGCGTATTAACTTGCGATTAACTTTGGCCGGTCAAGTAACCCCTTTTTGGCAAATGTCCCCGCTTTTGGCAGCTTGTGAAATTGCTAAATTCGATTGGCAAAATCGTTTAGCGAACGTGGTGGACACATGGAGACTTTGGATGACGCTGACGAAACATTCTAATAACTGGAAACAACCAACACGTACATACATACATATATAGAGATAGCGAGCCGAGAAATGCGTTGTGCCACCCTTTGTGGCATGTGGCATGTTTGGCAGCAGTTTGCCCGCAAATGCCAAATGCGAATCCTTTCTGCGCTGTCGCCTGTCACCATATCCTTTGGGCGGCTGTCAATTTTTGCGAAATTGAGTAGCGTTGCCTGCCCTCACGCATGACACGGCCCCCGATGCGATGCATGAGATGGTAAGAAAAAGAAGAAAAGAAGAGGACGCAATGTCGCCAGGACATGGGCAAACGGATTGCAGCGCGCCATGCCGCGTCCGTTAATCCTGTGCCGGCAAGTGGCACGCCTGAGCGCATTGCCAAAAGTGCACAGGCAATTCCTGCGTAAGGACATGCGACTCCAACTGCGCCAGCGACAGCGACGGCGACGGCAGAGGCAGAGGCAGAGGCGACCAAAGGCAGATGTCACAATCGAAATTGAATTAAAGCGCAAAGTAAGATTGATTGTCTGCAGTGCGCTGAGGTTATTGCGTGCCCCGGATAACTGCACAAGCATATCCTGCCTGCCAGACTCCGTCTGCTCCTTTTAGGTTGCTTTAAGATGCCGCCATCATCCTTTGGAGCATCTGCGTCTGCGTCTGCGTCTGCGTTTGTGTCTGCTGATTAACATGCGCCAATTCAGGCAAATTGAATGGCGCATATCCTGGGCAGGATCTAAGGAAGCTGCCATGTCAAAATTGTGTGCGTAGTAAAAAAGTAGTTTTCTTCTCGACTGTAAATCGACAGCAAATTCGGTTTAATCAGCGCGTAGGCGGCGGCCCAAATCCCCCAGAGAAATTGAAATGCTTCTCAAAAACAAATGAAATGGCAGCACAGCAGCAACAACAACAACAAGGATTTGAGGGTAGGGTGCCTAAATTAGACGGTCGTCTGTTGGCTCAGTTGGCTGCTGTAATTGCACTAATATATTTTTATTGCCGTTGCTTTCTCAGGCCAAAAATCCTAACCCCAAGCTCGAGCTTCCCCGGAAGTAACTAAATCATCTTTGACGATTGCGAGTGCCTGCCCCCGCCACTCTGCCACTCTGCCTCATTGCCTCTCTCTCTCTTAATAAACATAATTGTGCAAACGGATATGGCCATGAGATATCCTGGCTGCTCCTGCTGCCCACTCTACTTTGCACTTTTGCATATTCATTTGGGAATACGAGCACTATGCAGGGTGTTGGCCAAAGCACGCCCACCCCAGTTATCCTACACGAAGCACCCGCAACACTTGCCACCCCGCTGGCAACTTATGACAGGCCATAACCATTTAGCAGGGCAAACCCACCGGGCCAAGCACAATGATCATAATGGTGTACAACAATTTCGAAACAATTGATTGCGATACAAATGCCCGTTTATTAGATGGTGTCGGTGTTGGTTTCGGTGTTGGTGACGGTGTCGGTGGCGGTGGTCACTTGGTAGCTAATACACCCGCTCCCGCTCCCGCTTCCAATCCCAGTCCTCGCTCCCACTCCCGCTCCCATTGCCATTCCTGCAACGAGCGATACTTCCGCCAGGTCGTGTGTCTTGCCACGTGGTAATCGTAATTAATGGCCACTGATATACAGCGACTAGTTGGCTCTTGGGCTCTTCTCGGGCTATCAGCCCACGAGAGCCGTGGGAGTTGCTTAGTTACGTGTAGTGGACGAGATTTGTCTTTGTTTATTCCATGGCCGGTGTTCCGGTGTTATCGCTGCGATTTTTCTCAACCTGCACGCTGAAGACTCGCTGTCAGCACAAACTTATCCGCCAAATACACAATTGAAAGAAATTGCTCAGATTTATATTAATCACATGATAAGAATTTAATTAGCTTCAAGATGGGAAGCTGAGTTATCAACGAATTGAAAAAGAAAGCCTGACCGATCCTTGCCGGGGAATCAACTAAATAAATAATTTATATAATTTACTGCCACACAATTTGAAATTAATTTTAACTTCACATTATTAATCAGCAAAAATATTATTTATATTATTTCCAAGTTCTGAATATTATAAAATTCGCTAATTTATCATCACACCTGAGTAAGTGAAATTCTGCATATTTTTTAAAGTTCATATAAGTATGTGAAATATAAATATTACATGTAGTCATAACCCAGAAATTAAATAAATATTTTGCGCGATCTTTAACACGTGTGAAGTGAACGCGAGATGTGAAAAACTTTCAGCAATCAATTGTGGCTGTGTTGTCCAAGCCAGTTGCTGCAACTTTCATCCATCCAGCCATCAATCAATCAATCAATGCATGCGTCAACTTGCAGGGAATGTCAACGACAAATGTTGCAATGCTCGTTCAATGCCAAAACTGAATACTTGATGCGTACTTTTCAGAGTTTTCGTGTTGGCAGATTCTGAAGCAGTATACAAACTAGTGTCTTAAGAAGCAGCAGAACATAGATGTTTGTAGTCAGCATCAGCTATAAAGATTATAAACAGCAATTGGTAGGTGAATAGAGGAGGCACGTTGCAGCTGCAAGCAGCTCATTATAAGGTCGGCAACACTTAGCGCCAGTGAAGGAGGAGACGCTTCGATTTGGGTTTGGCTTTGGTTTGGGTTTTGGTTTTGGTCGTTGCTTCGATTGCATCTGGTGTTTGGGGCTGCTGCTGGTTGCTGCTGCTGTTGGTTGCTGCTGCTGTTTGCTGGCTGTGCACGCTTTTTGGAGCTACGGCTGCAATCGCGATTTGACTTTGTAAGTCGTCGGCTTTAATTATGCCCGCGTGGTGTTAATGAGATCTTTAGGAGTTGCCGTCCTCGTCGCTGCTTGCATGCCCAGTTTTGCTCTGACTAGTTGTTGTGGCTCAATCTGGACAGCAGGGCATGGGAAGGGAGCAGGATGGAGAGCTGCTCTGGCTGCATTCTAAGTGGCGCAAAAGTTTGCGTGATTTAAAGGGCTTCATTAAGTTCGTGAATTCGACTAAATCACGCGCTCCGAACGCCGGCGCATGTCTTCAACAGCCCCCCTCTTTGGGCCGCAGTCTTTGGAGGACACCAGAGCCAGGCACAGGACCAGAGCAGGCCCAGGCCCAGTTTGAGTTTAAGCATTATATGGCCGCGATAAGGTCGAGACCTGGTTGCAGCCTTGCCAGCGAAACAGGCAACTGCAGCCAGTAAACAGCCAACAGCAAACAGAAACTGCTACGCACTTCCGATCTTGGCCAACACGCCAAGCCAAGCCAAGCCAAGCCAAGCCAAGCCAAGTCCGAACAGGCTGAGCAGAAATTCTTGGCCATTTGACAGCTGACGATTTATGTGCCTGCTGGGAGCTGCCTCAACCAGACCCGTCTGCACCAGTCCTCTCCTGCCATTTGACGAGTAGGAAGGAGCCTGTCTTTCAGATGCGACTGCCTGTCTCGCTGAATATGACAAAAGGCGATAAGATCTACGAGCGCTTGTTAAATTCACTGCTGGCTACTCTGTCCGTCTGTCTGTTGATTCGTATTTTTGTATTGTTTCATCAAAAACTTCACCGTTATGCTCATTAAATTTGCAACAACAAAACGCAGCCCCCATTGTTTGGCAGTGCCGCAATCAAAGGTACTCCAAAGCACCCAAAAAAAAGCATTTCTCTTAAACAAGCGCTTCCGGCGTTCTGCGAAAAATGCGCGCCCAAAAAAAACCAACACACAGAAAAACTGCAAGGAGAAAGAAGAAGAGAAGCAGTAGCAGAAGCATTTCGAACGCAGTGGAAGTTGTGTCAATCAATAGAGGTCTGCTCCTGCTTCTGCTCCTGCTCCTGCTGCCAATGCCAGCGATTGCTATGCGTCCTGCATGTTAATGCGAATCCAGACTGAAGCTGAATCTAGACTGGCCGCCAGAAATCGATATTGAGCTGTGCGAGAGATTCTTGGACATCTCTCGACATTGTCACGCGCTTAGGTACTTGCTGATATGTAGGGATTCGGATGATGTGCTGCTCTGGTCGTGGTGGGGTTTACTCATATTCCCTTTTTGGCCTGGCTCGCTTTCTGAGCTTGTCTGTTGATTTTATGTGCACGCTTGTAAATTTGTAAATTTAAAATGCTTCACATGCCGGCTAAAAGCGACCCCTCCCTTTCCTCCGGCCAACAAAAAAAGAAAGGAACTGCCTGTGTGGGCTGCTTAACTTTGACCTGCTTAAGAACTAAAGCAGCTATCAGGGATTGCCAGCTAATGTTTTGGGATATACTATCTGCTGCTCCCGCTGTCGATTACTTGTTTACCAGCGCCAAACAACTTAACTACTTGGCGTCGTCCAACTTTGATTGCTATCGTCGAGGGCGAATCAACTGTTTATTTGTCAAATACGCATTACACGCAGCCAACAACAACAACAATGCGAACAATAAGCAATAAAACCTGGAACACTGAACTGAGAACTGTTAGACAAACACACACAACAACAACGAAAAAAGACGTCCTTTGAGTCAACACACAAATAGCTGACGCTGCACATATGTATGCGTATGTGAGCATATCCCCACCAACAGGCCTTTGGGGTAAACGCCCCCCATATCAAAGACGTTGACATTGCTCTTGATATTTTAGGCGTTAAGCGGACCAAAAACAGAGCGTCCGGTCCACTAAAAAACTGACCCCAGGCCAGTCTTTGACCCACGCTCTATAAACAATTTTCACTTTTTTGCTTGACCTGCCAACGTCCCCCCAACATCCCCTCCCCTACTCCACTCTAGTAGAGCCCGACAATTCCTTTGGGTAGCGCATTTGTGCTGCACTTATGTCAACCTAATGAAGATAACAGCATAATTTGCCAAGTTTTCTTTTGTCAGATGCGGGGGTGTTCACTGTACAGGCCAGGAATGAAATCAAAGTTCAGGGCGCGTATTGGAAATTGATGTCGAATTGGCTCGGTACTTGGGTGGTTCGGTGGTTGGCGCTAGTTTTATGTGACCATCTTGTGATTTGTCTCCGGTCTAGTTGAGTCCTGATAGCGGAAATCTGTTAGGTGTTAAATGGGACACTAGATAAGTTTCCTTGTGTGTGTTTGCGCCTTGTTTGGCAACAGTAACTTAGGGCTCATTGTATTAATATGTGGGGCTGACAATGCAGGATAATGAGACAATTGAAACAGTCATAAATGGGAATGGGAGAACTATTTGAAGCAGGCTTGCCAGCTCAGAGATTTGTGAGTGGAGCTACAGTGAGTAAAATTAGGCAAAATAGAGCTGTAAGATTATGATGGAAAACTATATCGAATATAGAGAAATAACCTGAGACTATTAAAGAGATACTTAATATTATTAGATTAAATTAATATTCAGTTGATTAGTAACAAGTAAGTTAGATATAGATACTAGATAACTGCCTCAATAGTTTTATGAATCTCTTGAGCGCAATCCATAGTACATTTGTTTTATTCTAGAGGAATCATTCATAGTTTGCTTTTGGGGGCTGGCGTTTGTTTTCAGAATGATGATGCTGCTCTGGGCCTTTACCACCTTATCCACACAGCATTCACATACATAAGCAAATTTCTGCTGACAAAACACAAAACCTCGACGAAATCGAAGTAAAATGTTGTTGCCAGTTTTGCTGTTGTTGTTCCTGTTGTTATTGTTGTTGCTGTTGATGGCATCTTGGTTGTTGTTGAGCCAATTTACTGACAATTTCCAGCCACTCTGCCCCCAATCTGGTCTATACTATATACATGCCATATATACGTGTAACTGCCATGAAGATGACGAGAGCACCCAACACACAGAGCCATTGCTCAGCCAATCTACCTTCAGTTAGCCCCCCACCCCCCCCCTGACCAGCCACGTGCCTCCTGCTTCCTGCCTCCTCACCCACGCCCACGTTGACGCCTTTGTTAGCTGAAATTTAATGAAGTTGGTTTAATTGAAGTATGGCTGCTGCCTCTCAGTACTGCCTGCCCCCCGCCCCCCGCTGCCCTCTATCAATTCAGTGTTGCCTCTACCCGGTTTTCAGTGCACTGAGAGAAAGGCTTCGGCATAGAATTCCTGCAGTTTTAATCTACACATTTTAAAATGAATCATTTCTTGAATAAAATATATAATAAATTAAATCGGTATAAATCATTCTTAATTTTGAAATATACTTGACTCTGTACTTAATTTTCTCAGTGCACGTGTTCACAGTGTTGTCTTTGCCCCTGCTTGCTGTTGACTGTTTAATTTTACAAATTTGCTACGCAGACAAGAGTGTAAAGCATTTTTGTGCCTTGCATCCTTTTGCATCCATTTAAGGTAACTTGGTTGCTTGGCTGTTTGGCTGTGCTTTGTTACCTGTGCGTCTATGTGTCCATTGTCCGTTAAGTGTGACAGTAACCATACGACACACACGCAAATATTTTCACGATTTCATTCTCTGTCATTTGCTGCATGCCACAGTGCGCTTCAAAATTATTTTTTGCGCTGTGCGAGTAGAGAGAGAGAGACCTGCTGCTGTCCAGGCATGCCAGCATCCCAGCATCCATCCATCCATCCATCCATGCAACCAGCTAGCCAGCCAGCCAGTCAGCCAACCAGGCATCCATCAGTTTCACTTAATATTGACGCCAAATATGCGCGCAATGCTGACAAACGATACGAGGCTGAGAACGAGGATGAGAATGAGAATGAGGATGAGGATGAGGACGTTCATCTGCGACCTGGCGACCAGAATGGCAGCGAAACATTTGCTGTGACATTCATTAATTATTTTATATGGAATTCTACGCATTGCCACGTACACGCTGGCGACATCGACATCGACATGAAACATCTCTAGGTACTACTTACTACTACCAGCTACCATCTTCCATCTACCATTTACCTTTACCTTTCCAGCTGCAGTTTCAAATCTTCAGTCTCGCAGTCTGCGTCTTTTGTCCACATAGATGGCCATTTAGCCATATCAATTAGAAGCTACATTGTTGGTGTTGTTGTCTGTCTGTCTGCCTGCTTGCAGCCAGGGCCATTGATAACCCAAAAACCCAACTTGAGCCTGGTCTCTCTCTCTCCTCGTCTCGGTCTTGGTCTCGAAATTAACTTGGTCATCTTGCTGCACTTGAGAGTCGAAATCAATGTTGGAGTTGGAGTTGGCGTCTCTTGGCTCGTTTTGTCTTCGTTTCTCTAGTGGCTGAGCAAACAGTTGAAACAAGCGAGCAACCAGCAAACGGCAGCCAGCTACAATAACAACAAAAACATGCAGGAGTTGTCGAAAGTGCCCAACTTGCAGATACCCTGTACCCATATCTGTGCTTCTTTTGTCCTGCGTTCTACACTATGGAATTTCGATAAATAAACCATTTCTGTATTTATTGTCGGATCGTATTAATATTAATTAAGTTATTAAAAATATCCAATATTATATTTCTCCTTTTTTTGGGTTGGTTGTGGACTGTATCCTACAATTTAAATACTATTCAACGGTATATGACAATATCGACTCGTCTGTTGATGCTGATCTATATATTGGCTTTCTTCTCATTCCTCCCATTACATACACACAACTCAATGATGCACTTTACAGGGTATCAGAGCGACGACGGCGATCTTGTCGAGAAGTGTCTTCAGTCTCTGGCGAGTCACTAAATAAGCACTTTTGCCTCAGCCGGGAGCCAGCAGCATTGAGTCATCAACATCACAGGGGCTGCCTGACTGCCTGCCTCGTTGCAATCAAATGCACTCCAAATACGAGTGCTGCAGGTGGGGAGTGGGGAGTGGGGAGCAGAAGGGAGTAGAAGAAGAGCAGCCCAGACAAAAGGCGTGTAACAAATATTAACAATGAAAATAATAACACTACAAAGTTGGTGAATGAACTGAGAACGGAGCACAGAGAGAGAGAGAGAGTGAGAGGGATCGCCTTTTAGAGGATGCTCAATTGGGGTTAGCATTGCCTTACCTTACCCCCTACTCAATTGTCGAGGCATGAGCTTGCAGTTCTTGTTATTGGCGTCGATCGAAGGTTTTTAAGGAGCCGGCTAAGTAAACACGTGTTAATGAGTGCCGGCTCTCTAGACCGACCACATTGTGGGTGGGCTCCACAACAGCGGAAGTTTGTCCACATTGAAGCACTCACACAATTGATAAACGCCATTGGCAACACACTCATCCCTCATCCCCATTCCCCCACTGCCTGTGGTGTGTAGCCAACGAAGCATGCATTGGCAACAATGCGAAAATGAGAACGAGAACGAGAGTTTTTGGGAGGGCTCAAAACGAGACTCGCCGTTTGCCGTTATGAAACATGTCGCAAAAGATTCCAGCGCTCGAACAGGTAATTGGATTGACACTTTTGGGTCTGATGGAGGGCAGGATGGCTGGCATGGCTGGGATGGCTGGATGGCAGTCAGAGCGATGGCGTCGAGTTGATGAGGCCTCGTTGCTGTTGGTGGTTGTTGCTCGCCGGGCCCGATGATTGCGTTAGTTGCTGATGAGTTGTGGGGGATGCCTCAAAATTGATGCTCGCGGGCAGGGAGACATCCTCCATACACCCAATCCTCGTCAGCGTCGGCAGACTTTAACTTTGCCTGATTGGGTAGGGCAGTGGGGCGGGGTATAAACAACAAGACACGTTGTGTTTGTTGTCTTAGTTTGGAGTTTGAGTTGTGTGCAGTTTTGTTTCCTCGCAAGTTTCTCATCGAAATAATTGTTGCAGTGTTTTCTAATTTGAGCGAACGTCAAAAGTTGACAGCCGCTTGTTTGAACAGCGCACACGACACACAAGTTGGCAACATTAGCGACAGCAGCAGCAGCAGCCGCAGTGTTGCCAGATTGACATGAAACAACCCTGTTGTTTCTGGTTTTGGGGTACGGGGTATGGGGTAGATTTTGTAACAGTTGCATATTTAAGCATTGTCTATTGTTTCAATATTTTCTGATTGTTTTTTAATGTGCCTCTTAAATATTGACTTAGTCTTTGTTGTGCCACGCGGGCGGCTGGCGGTATTAGCCAGTGGACAGTGGACAGTGGGCGTGGCAGCGCCTGTTTTTCGCATCAAGCTTTATGTGAAATATTTGCTGCGTGACAGCGCAAACATTTAAAGGATTTGCAAAAAAAAATACGAAAAGAAAAAATGGCAAATGATGAGAGCCGCAGCAGACAAAGATAGATAGAGAGTGAGAGGGGGAGAGAGGGGTAGAGAGAGCTGTGGCAACATTTCAATTGACAAAGGGGACTGGGGGCACAATTTGTCCATTTGTGTCGCCGCTGACGACACTTTTGCATTTGCCAAGTGGCGAGTGTCAAAATTTATGGCGATAACTGTCGATAGTTGCCACATGTTTGTTTCAATGTTGTTGCTCAACAGGCGGCGGCGGCAGCGAATCGCAGCGCCCTGCTGCCAGCCACTTACGTAAGCAACAACAACAACACAAGCAGCAGCAATTCAATGTTGCTGTCAGGCAGTTAACCCGATCCCCGCTAGACGCCAGCGCTCGTAACAGCAACAGAGAGACACAACACAGACTCAGATTCAGACTAAGACTCAGACTCAAACTCAAACTCAGACCAAGTCCAAGCCAGGCCCAGTCGTCGACACTAGTCAGACAGCCATAGAGATAAACACAGCAGCCGTGGGTTGTTGTTGTTGTTGCTGCTGTAGATGCAGTTGCAGTTGCGCTTGTGCGAAATGAAGGTCAAGTTGTTGTTGTTGTCGTTGGCGTCTGTCGTTGCCGTTTGACATTTCATATAAACTTGTACAAAAAAAGTATATATACATATATAAAAAAACAACCAAGCAACCGTCGGCGTCTGTGGCTAGTTGTCTAATGAGAAAATATTTTAAACGTTTTACACGCTTCCTTTGCAAATTTAGCTAAGCATTTGACATTGAACGTGACATTGTTGTTGTTATTGCTGCTGTTGTTGTTGTTGTTGTTGTTGCTGGCGCTCAGCTGCAGCGATTACGCGATTTATATAGTTTTACCTACATAGCTGCATTCCATTAGCCGGCAGAGTAGAATAACTGAGATTGCAATACAAAACGAGGCCATAAACAGGACCACAAAGTGGCCCAAAGCGGGTAGCGGGGCAAGTGCTTAGAGAGCAGAATAAAGAGGCAGCTATTAGTGGACTTCCTGCTGGGCCACTGATAAACCATAAACAAGAATTTTAAGATCTAACTGAGAGATAATCAAATAATAGTCTTATATAATAATTGCAAGAATTTTCTTAAGACAAAAATATAGCCTTTTAAATGTAATTAAAATTTTAAATAATTATTATGTTGTAAGTGAAGCTGACATTTTAATAAGAATAGACAAGATTCATTGTATAAAAACATACAAAATAATATAATATTTAATTAACATGCTCATAATGTTTTTTTCTTTTGCATAAAAATAAATTTTAATTAAAGACATATTAAATAATATTATTATTTAAAATGATATATTTGCTAGTTCTTAGCCATATTTTATTCCCACACTCCTTCGTCTCTAATCTCTTAGTGAATTTCAGATCAAATGTACTCTGACATCCAACTGTGCAAATTAGACAAGACATTGTTGGCCAAGTGGCACTCAATCATTGAGAGCAGTGAGAGGTCAAGTTCCGGCTAATCAGGCAGCTGTTGGCTGGGCCATAAATAAATCAAAGCAGGCTCATCAGCAACACCCCGCCTCCTGCCAATAAGTGGGGAGCACAAAAATGCGAGGCAACCGAAAAATTACGTCTTTCATTAACTTTGGCCAAAGGTCATTAATTATTTTGAACTCGGCTTTTTTGGCGGTCAAGGCGCAGGCTGTGCCTAATGAGCATAAGATACGAATATCTGTCTGAGTGTTGGTGTGAGTGTGGCCAGTGTGTGTGGCAGTGTGTGGCCAGTGTGGCCAGTGCGAGTACTCGTGCATATTCCTGTCCACATTAATGTTAGTTTTGGCCTCTTAATTACGGTACGCGCCCGTGCGATAAAGCTTATCACTGTCCGACTAGCCCCGCCTTCGCCTCGGCCTGCCCTCATTGATTTATAGTACGCTATATGTTATTTATATCTAACGTGGGCCTTGTAATCGCCCGGGCGCTTACAATTCGCAGCCACTGTGCGGCCTGTTGTTGTTCGCGCCCCGGGGGTAGCTTAGTCAGCAGCAGCAGCGGCAGCGGCAGCAGCGAAAAACCAGTTACAAGTCGCTGCAGTTGTTTCTCATGTTATTTATAGCTAATTAATATTACTTATAAATGCAATTCTATAATTTAGAATATATAGCCTATTGCATTCTAAATTAAAACGAACAAACCATTAACAACAACAACAATAACAACAGCTAAAGCGACAACAGTCTCTAAAACATGTTTGCAGTCACGCTGAAAAAATAACAACAAAAAAAATAAAAAAATATCACAAATATCTTCCTGTTTAATCACACGATAAATCATCTTTTGTGTTATTGTTGCTTTTTATTGTCTATTTGTGCTGTGAAAACAAGTTCCACATTCAATGGAAAACTGAAACAGCGACTAACAAACGTTTCTATGCGCTTTTCAAATAAGTTAGTAATAGATTAATAAATGCATTTTGAAGGGAAACAATTAATTTATATTAATGTTATTTTACTGATCAGAAAACTGATCAGAACTTCATATTTATATTCCTGTACAAACCCGAGCTTAAAATTAATAAGTGCCTAGTTAAATAGTGTAAAGTTTCCGATGTCTATGCCATAATTAATTGATTGCCCCTACACAGTTTGCATTTTTTTTATGGCTTTTCCGTTTTCTGAGAGTGCATGTGGAAAGCGCAATTCAATTGCTCAGTGACCCTGACAGTGGGATTGGGATTGGGTGTGGGTGTGGGTGTGGGACTGGATGTGGGAGCCCATATAATAATGCAATCCACTTGGTAAACAAAAACGCAGTGTGGCTAATTAAACGAAAGCTTCTCTGCCTAAACATTGATTGTGCATTAAACTGCAGGCCAAACAAATACAAATATACAGATGCCGGAGCACAAACAACAATTGTGGGTAAATTGTGGGTGAATTGTGGGTGAATTGTGGGCGAATTAGCGCTACGACCGCCTTTAGGCACAAGTGCAAATATTTGTAAGCCAACAATGTCGACAATTGGGCATTGAATGCCGAAAGCTGTGAGTTTGAGAGTTCAGTTGAAAAATGTAACAGATTGCGCTGAGCAACACCTACAAAGAGTCAACCCTCGGGGCCGGAAGTAACTAATTTGAGCCACCCTTGTGGCAAACACCTCGCCAAAGAACAAAAAAGCCAAAAACCGAAATTGAAGTTGACATGTGTATCCTTTTCATTAACTCGCGACGCTATGCGGCGCTGTGGTGCTGTGGTGCTGTGGTGCTGTGGTGCTCTTCCATGTCCATGCAATTTCAAAAATCCAAAACCAAAAACTCAAAATTGAGTTGTACACTCGCTGGCGGCAGTGGGAGGCTGTCAGCTCGAGCTGGCAAACTGACGCGCACTGACAGCCGCCCACACCACCCATACCACCCCACCACCCACTCCACCACCGCACGGCCTACGTTTTAAAGTGTGCTTTGTGTATGGGGGTTGGCGCACGCAATATTTGCCATTTGACGACCGCAAATTTGATTGCATTTCATGGTTTAGTGGCGCGTAGGTACAACAAACCCAAGGCCAGCAGCAGCAGCAGCAACAGGACGAGCAGACAAGCAAAGCAAAAGCAACCACCTCACCACATTTATTAGAACATAATTCAAAAATTTCCACCCGCATCGACTTTGGAGAGAGAGAGACAGAGAGAGAGAGAGAGATGAAGAGTGTGAGAGCAGGACTTTACAATGGCACTTCGTTCGGATGTTTCAAATTTGATTTAAACACTTTAAATTGGATTATGCTGTAGGCAAATTTCTTCTGACCGAAACAACGTAATTGCAACATTGTGTGTGTGGGTGTATGTCTGTATATATATATATATATATGTCACTGTGTGTGTGTGTGCTTGCTCCATAATGACAGAGCTCGTCTAGGGTTTTAGGCAGCGCAGTGGAAAAAGCGTCGCTCATAATGACACTTAGTATGCGGCATGCAACGTGGCAGCAGCTCAGTCACGAGCCCAGGGCGGCCATCAACGCCATCGTCGACACTCGCCGCATGCATTTAATTGCCAAAATAAAAACACACGGGACAAAACCACAAAAAACAACAACAAAACCGAAAAAAGCCAACAAAAAAGCAGAAAACCAAAAACGTCCAAGAGGCAAAACAAAATATGAAAAGCAGCCAAGCAAAAGCCACTGAAAAGCGTGTAGAATGTGCGCATATAGGACGCAATTTTCAACTACATGAGGCGCCACATAAAGTAGCGCTGGTAGCAAAGGCGACCCAAATGCATGTGACACGCCAGGACAGCAGCGGGCAGAGATGGTGGGTTGGGGTTGGGAATGGGGCAGCAAGGATGCCAGCGCGAATCCACTCCGAGTCAATGAGGCGTCAAAGTTGCTACGCGCCCGCTCGCCAAAAAGTTGTAAAATTCAACATGGCCTGTCGCACAGGTGCCCCATTGCAAGAAGAGAAAGAGAGAGGGAGAGAGAGAGAGAGAGAGGGAGAGGGAGAAAGGCTACCCCTTCCACTGGTTATATAGCCACACACATGTGCGCTTAATTGCATGTGCCTTGGGGTTGGCATGCCAAAGAAACCAGAACCAAACCGTATGAGAATACCCAGCTCAACAACACGACTCAACTCAACTGAACTGAACTCATAAAAGCCAGCCGCAGAAATCAATAAAGCCAAGGTGCCACCTGACGGGCGCCTGCAGTGGTTAATCGAGGGGTGCGGGCTGCGGGCGGCGGTGGGGTGGAGCAAGTCTAAAGTTTAGAATGTACTTATTTCAGCCGCAACACGCATTATGGCCACACATCATGGAGCCATAGACGTGCCGCATTGATGAAACCCAAAAACGAAACCGAAATCCAAGCCCGTAATCGTTACCGTAACCCCAAGACCGAAACACCCCACAACCCTCACCCCTCACCCCCTGCGCACAATTAACAATTGCGTCGTGCGATTTAATCGAGCAATCAAAAGCGTTTGTCATTTACTTGTCAATGGCAATTTTCAATGATACAAAGCGCCTAATTATACAATACGATAAATGCGAATACGAATACGAATACGAATTCGAATACCTATATTCGATACTTGGCGACTGCCTGGCGAAGGCATTCTTTTTTGACAGCTTCTGTCAGCGAATGGCAAGCGGCAATCGGCAACCGGCAACTGGCAGACTGTCGACTGACACAATTGGAAATTTGAAATTGCCAATTGACTAGCGGCACATGCCGTTAGAGAATTACTGGGAGATTGTAGAATGGAGAATGGCTTAGAACCGCTTTGAAGTGACGCTTGAACACGTGCGCATTCGTAATTAAAAGCTGTAGAATTGTTTCTAGCCAGGTATTTCGAAATCTGAAATCTGATATCAACGGATGGCCAGTCGCTGTTTAAATATATAAGAAAGTTGCAGCAAGCTAACGACTGCTGGATACTTTAGAAAAGAGGTAAGGAGGTAAGTTCATCAGTAGTCTATTTGAACTTAAGAGAACGTATATTACAATCATTCGGGAATTGGAATCAACTCTGGCAAACTTTATTAAATTTGAAGCTTAATTCAAAAACATTATAAAAATGGCATTCAAGGGAACAGACATTGTACAAGTGCCATCAAATTCTTTTCCCTTTCGAAAGTAAGGTATTACAGTTAAATGAAACCTTAGCCAGCTGCTAAGACAAAAGGATTTTCACTTTCAACAGCGATTTGCTGTGCGTTGGTAGCAGTTGGTAGAGCATCAATAAACGCAAATTTTATGACTGCCTGGGCGCGTTAATTTCAGAGGCTACAGTTGCGTGACCAAAGGACTCGCTAATGAAGACATTGCGCAAGCCAAAAGGGTTAGGACTTTTAAATGTCCCGGAATTGGGGATAGGGTTTTGGTGTTGGGTTTTCGGGTTGTGGGTTAAATGAAGTCGAACTGGCACGCGAAATGAATTGGCGGCGTTTGTTTTGGGCTTAGCAGCATCTTCGACGAGGCATAAATTGTGAGGACTATGGCGCAGGATCTGGCTATGGCTATGGATGAGGCTGAGGCTAAGGCTAATGCTAAGGCTCATTTGGTTGAGGGCTTTGTCGTGCCATATTTCTTATGGCAGTTGTGCGTAGTGCGAGCAGCCTTGACTGACTCCACGAGAGTTCGCGTCCTGGCACACAATTGTTTTAATTTCGCTTATTGTGCTCGACTGGCTTTAATATCTTAGGATTTGGCAAAGCAGTTTTTTCGACACATCCGCCAAGGACTCGGCTCCAGCTCCTTCGCTGTGCTCGACATTTATTACGCATATCGCTTGCCTCTCGCCCGCTGCTCTATTAATGTTTAAGTGGCAGTGCGTCCCTTTAGGCTGACATTGCCAACTCCCACACACACACACACATACTCGCACAGCTGCCTTTTGTTGCTGTTTTTGATTTGCCTGAAAGCCTCCGCGCCACGCAGGACTCAGGACCCGGCCTACGCCAGCGAGCTCATATTTTGTACGGCTATGCGTCCCGGAATTCCCTTTTGCGTACGTGATCAAATCAACTTGAAAGGATAATATTTGCCGCCTTGTTGTGGCTGTTGCTTGCAGCTAGCAGCCATCAGTTCCCCTCTCCCCTTCCCCACTCCCCATCTCGTACTGTTTCCATATCTGTGCTTGTATCTGTATCTTTTATCTGTGTATGCGTCAGGGCCTGATTGGCCTGGCTGCAAACGGCTTAAAGCTGCAATTTATTTACGAATTTATTCATATTCACACTTGCAAATGAGTAGAAAAGGGCTCTGCCCCAACTAGAGTCAGCCAAAAGTGGGTGAGAATCGCGGAGAGAGGACCACTTTAATGGCAAATCAAAGGCAACCAGATGGTCCTACAAGTGAAGGATGTGAATGGAAAAGAAAAGTAGCTATCTGTAACGAAAGGACTGAACCTTGGGTGATAAACGAAGAACAATTGATTATTTAATAGAAAAAAAATGCCCTTCTCAGACTTTGAATCCCCATAATCCCCCCTTATGCTTTTTTCGCAAAAAAAAAATTCAAAATTTTATTTTTTTACAAATTCATAAACTTGAGATGTAGAATTAAACTAGATGCCAAATAATGATCAAAATGGCCTCGGGATTGAAAATCGGTTGAGATTTGACAAAGTTGTGGCACTTTGAAGTCTGGGAAGGTCATTTATAAGGAACTTTTTGTTGTTTGGGCACTTTACAAGTCAATTTTTTTGTCACTTTTAGCGTGATTTTTGACAGAAAAATGAAATACCACAAAAACACTTTTCGTATAGTTTTTTATACTAGTTGAGACACCCACAATCAATTAAACGTAAAAATTCAAGATTCTATTTTTTGAAAAATCAAAATTTGTAAGGGTCCCCCCTTACTCTTTTTTCGCCAAAAAAATCCAACATTTTTTTTTTTCAGAAATTCATAAACTTGGGATGTAGCATTAAACTAGATGCCAAATTATGATCAAAATGGCCTCGGGATTGAAAATCGGTTGAGATTTGACAAAGTTGTGGCAGTTTGAAGTCTGGGAAGGTCATTTATAAGGAACTTTTTGTTGTTTGGGCACTTTACAAGTCAATTTTTTTGTCACTTTTAGCGTGATTTTTGACAGAAAAATGAAATACCACAAAAACACTTTTCGTATAGTTTTTTATACTAGTTGAGACACCCACAATCAATTAAACGTAAAAATTCAAGATTCTATTTTTTGAAAAATCAAAATTTGTAAGGGTCCCCCCTTACTCTTTTTTCGCCAAAAAAATTCAAAATTTTATTTTTTCACAAATTCATAAACTTGAGATGTAGAATTAAACTAGATGCCAAATAATGATCAAAATGGCCTCGGGATTGAAAATCGGTTGAGATTTGACAAAGTTGTGGCACTTTGAAGTCTGGGAAGGTCAATTATAAGGAACTTTTCGTTGTTTGGGCACTTTACAAGTCAATTTTTTTGTCACTTTTAGCGTGATTTTTGACAGAAAAATGAAATACCACAAAATCACTTTTCGTATAGTTTTTTATACTAGTTGAGACACCCACAATCAGTTAAACGTAAAATTTCAAGATTCTATTTTTTGAAAAATCAAAATTGGTAAGGGTCCCCCCTTACTCTTTTTTCGCCAAAAAAATCCAAAATTTTATTTTTTCACAAATTCATAAACTTGAAATGTAGCATTAAACTAGATGCCAAATAATGATCAAAATGGCCTCGGGATTGAAAATCGGTTGAGATTTGACAAAGTTGTGGCAGTTTGAAATCTGGGAAGGTTATTTATAAGGAACTTTTTGTTGTTTGGGCACTTTACAAGTCAATTTTTTTGTCACTTTTAGCGTGATTTTTGACAGAAAAATGAAATATCACAAAAACACTTTTCGTATAGTTTTTTATACTAGTTGAGACACCCACAATCAATTAAACGTAAAAATTCAAGATTCTATTTTTTGAAAAATCAAAATTTGTAAGGGTCCCCCCTTACTCTTTTTTCGCCAAAAAAATTCAAAATTTTATTTTTTTACAAATTCATAAACTTGCGATGTAGAATAAAACTAGGTGCCAAATAATGATCAAAATGGCCTCGGGATTGAAAATCGGTTGAGATTTGACAAAGTTCTGGCAGTTTGAAGTCTGGGAAGGTCATTTATAAGGAACTTTTTGTTGTTTGGGCACTTTACAAGTCAATTTTTTTGTCACTTTTAGCGTGATTTTTGACAGAAAAATGAAATACCACAAAAACACTTTTCGTATAGTTTTTTATACAAGTTGAGACACCCACAATCAATTAAACGTAAAAATTGAAGGTTCTATTTTTTTAAAAATCAAAATTTGTAAGGGTCCCCCCTTACTCTTTTTTCGCCAAAAAAATTCAAAATTTTATTTTTTCACAAATTCATAAACTTGAGATGTAGAATTAAACTAGATGCCAAATAATGATCAAAATGGCCTCGGGATTGAAAATCGGTTGAGATTTGACAAAGTTGTGGCAGTTTGAAATCTGGGAAGGTTATTTATAAGGAACTTTTTGTTGTTTGGGCACTTACAAGTCAATTTTTTTGTCACTTTTAGCGTGATTTTTGACAGAAAAATGAAATATCACAAAAACACTTTTCGTATAGTTTTTTATACTAGTTGAGACACCCACAATCAATTAAACGTAAAAATTCAAGTATTTTTTTTTCGAAAAATCAAAATTTGTAAGGGTCCCCCCTTACTCTTTTTTCGCCAAAAAAATTCAAAATATTATTTTTTTACAAATTCATAAACTTGAGATGTAGAATAAAACTAGGTGCCAAATAATGATCAAAATGGCCTCGGGATTGAAAATCGGTTGAGATTTGACAAAGTTGTGGCACTTTGAAGTCTGGGAAGGTCAATTATAAGGAACTTTTCGTTGTTTGGGCACTTTACAAGTCAATTTTTTTGTCACTTTTAGCGTGACTTTTGACAGAAAAATGAAATACCACAAAATCACTTTTCGTATAGTTTTTTATACTAGTTGAGACACCCACAATCAATTAAACGTAAAAATTCAAGATTCTATTTTTTGAAAAATCAAAATTTGTAAGGGTCCCCCCTTACTTTTTTTTCGCCAAAAAAATTCAAAATTTTATTTTTTTACAAATTCATAAACTTGAGATGTAGAATAAAACTAGGTGCCAAATAATGATCAAAATGGCCTCGGGATTGAAAATCGGTTGAGATTTGACAAAGTTGTGTCAGTTTGAAGTCTGGGAAGGTTATTTATAAGGAACTTTTCGTTGTTTTGGCACTTTACAAGTTAATTTTTTTGTCACTTTTGGCTTTATTATTTATAATTTTTGGTATACTCGATCTCCAAAAATACTTACGTACAAGTTTCATTACGATCGGACAATAAACAAAGAAGTTATTTACGATTCAGGGTAATGTACAGCTTGTGTTATGATGTGTGTGTGTGTGTGTTTCTTTTTATGAATGCAGATAAAGAAATTTTGAATGTAAGAACTGGGTTCAGGGTATTTCCTAGTCGGGGTTTCTCGACTGGAGCACTCTTATGTTGTTAATCATGGTTCATCTAAACTAATTCTTTATTTTCTTTTTCTTTTAATTTCTTTTCTTTTATTTATTAAAATTGACCGAATGTTTCGCATATACTATTCAAGTTAAATATACAAACAGTGTTTAGTATTACATTTTTGGAATCTCATTCAATTTACTGAGTACAGAAAATAAATGGATTTATTCCAGAAAGACCATAGGTTAGCTTTGTTTGGTGCTGTGTGGGTCGTAAATGGAGCGAACGGTAAGTAGACACACAAAGATAGCCTTGTCGCATGCCTAAACTCTATCCCCGTTGGCCTTCGGGCACATGTCGCTCTAATCCGCAAGGACAATATTGAAAAGTAATAACCCACAAAAACAACACACACACACACACACACTCACAGGAAGGCAGCAATGACAAGGGTGCAGGGCAACCGCAAGTTGCAAAAACATTCAGCCATCTTTTTAGACAGAGCGCAACGACTTTAAATCCTTTTAATTCACGACAGGCGTAAGGATAAACGCAGAAAAAGTAGGAAAAAAAATACAACAAAAATAGCCAGCGAACAAACGCACGAATTGATATCGAAAGAAAAAGAAAAATTGGGCATAAAATGCGGCAAGGGAAGCGTAGCACAAAATAAGATCACGTAGCTGCCGCCGCCCAGGAGGCAGAGCAAACCAGAAACCCAAAAAACCCAAACCCAAACCCAGCGTAGGCGCAGAGAATGGCGCAAGTGAAGCATACAGCGATTGAGATGGGAACTCTGACTGGGTTGGAGACTATGTGTGTGTACACTCAAAAAAAATGTACTTATATTTAAATATAAATCTTAAAAATAAATTCAGTGATTTTTTCGAAAAATAAAATGTGAAAAGTAGGAACGAAGAAGTAAAAATAAATTCAATTGAATTATTTGTAAATTCTAGGGCATATATTTTTCCGAGTGTATGTCTGCCCGCAGGCAACTGGCGCTGCCTTATTGAGCGGACAGGGACTGGGCCAGCGAATTGGGTGCAATGGCAGTCAAAGTAACGAGGCAGTCAGAGTCCGAGTCCGAGTCCGAGTCGGAGTCAGTGTCAGACTTATCCAGTGGCACAGCCACAGCGAGTAAGTCAATTTTGACCGCGGGCTATTGCGTTAGCTGATGAGCAGCAGGAGGAGGAGGCTATGGGGGTTATGAGGCAATCGCAGTGCAGTTGTATTGATTTCCTATGAGCCAAATCGCCAGGGACTGCGACTGAAAAGCAGTTTCAACTTAAAGTTTTATGTGCAAGTGTTGCAAAAAAGCAAAGAGGGGGTGGGCTTGGGTGGGGGGGGGGGGGGGTGCAAAGGGGTTGCCAGTTGATCATGATAAATCAATGCGTGCAAAACGCACACGTACGTTACGAAGACTCTGAGGCTGAGACCACATCTACACACACTAACACACACTAGCACACACACACACACACACACACTCAAACACACCATGGAGAGAGAGAGAGCGTGCCGAAACGTGACGCAATTTACTGCCAGAACTTGACTTAAGTTCCAGTTTTGTAGTATGTTTCACCCTCAAGCAACCCCGGGCGTAGCGTTCGCCCCCGTTTTTTTTGGACGCTCGTCTTTTTTAAGAATAACAGTTACAGTTATTTTTTTAAGGTTTAGCTTAAGCTTTTGTGTAAATAAACGACCGCAGTCGTGCCACCACCACCACCAACAACCCACCAACAACAGTCGCCTGCAGCTCGGCCTCAGAGTGGGTCTCGTTTCGGGCAATTCATTCATTCAATTTACGCGACACCCCCTTATTGAGGCACAAGGCACCCCTACCCCTCACCTCTCCAGCACACATTCATTCTATGCCAGCAATTTATATTCAACTATATATCTATGTATTTGGGAGAGTACTCCATGTGCTTATTGGGTTGGCTTTTTTTTCACTTTTTTAAAGTTGACTCGCGCTTTTCAAGTGCGCTTTTTGGGCCGCTGTTGCACGTGCAACGTGCCACAATTGCGGCCACGTGTGTTTTGATTTGCAGCGAACGCTGCCAGCTAATGCCACGGTTTGATGGCCAGAATGCGAGCAGCTCTAGAGCTGTGCCCGGCGGGCACATGATGCAGCATTAAATTGCCGCATTGTGTCTGCAAGGCGGGAGATTCGACTTCGACTGTTAGCTATTTTTTATTTGATTAGCTTAGCGCACTGACAAAAAGTCCTGCGGCGACGTGTGGCCGTCGGATTTGAGGAACGGCTGCCTTGGCCAGGCCAGGCCAGGCCAGGAGTCTGAGCCCGCCGCACTTGATTAGTGGCCCTCACGCCTGGCCTTAGCTGCTGCCTTTTTCTCTGAAGCTTAACGCTGTCAAAATATTTTTAGTAATAAATTCCCTTTTAGCATTTTGGGCGGCAAAGTCAAAAAAGTGGCGCATGCGAGCTGAAATTGAAAGGAAATTAAATGGAAAGGAGCTGGCGCAAATAAATCTACTTTAGCTAGCGACAGGATGACTAACAGCAGCCACAGTAGGTGAAAGTAATGTATGTAATGAGCAACAAGCACTAAAATGCACTCAGAGCATGAGAAAATGAGTTTGCGAATCAAGTTCTCATGTGCGAAAGACCTTAATAAGGGTAGTCCTGTTTGATAGTAAGCTCAAAGAAAGTTAATCTCTTCTAATTTAACAAGTTTTTCTTAAAATTCAGTTAGGCATTATATTCGATTTCAATTGCATTGCATTTCTGCATACTTGTCATTCCCACACAGTTTTTCACAATTAATTTGCCAGCATAACATTTGTCAAGTCAGAAAATGTTGCTGGGTCAACGACCCAAAAGTCAAACAATAATAATAACAACAACCACACAACACACCCACATACGCGGCATTCAAATTGACCAACAGTGGATTATTTTAAGCGCCATTTAATCAACGCTTGCAGCTTTGCTTTGTATTTAATTTGTCTTGAAATTAGAATTTTAAATGATGTTCATATGTGTGTGTGTGTGTGTGTGTCTGAGTTGATTTTGCATATTTCAGCAGCAGCAGCAGCCGCAGTCGCAGCCACAGCGTCGCCTGTGACGTCATCAGCATAATATCCAAGGCACATGCACGTTAATTATACGCCATGTAGTACGCTCGCCCATTAAGTGTTGCCATCTCGCTCATTCGAAATTATTAATTTTTGTCTGCACGCTGTCTGGGTCAGCAGCGTCGACTGCTGAGGCTCAGCATAATTTAATTTTGCTGCACGTTGCCCACAGAGAGAGACAGAGACAGCGAGAGGGAGCGAGCGAGAGAGAGACGAAGGAAATTGAAATTCAAATCTCAGCTGGCTGCCAAAGCTGCGCAAAAAGCGTGTGGAAAATGAAAATTTAAATGCGCCCCACACACACACATATATTCTGCAGTTGCCGTCGCTGCTGACGCTGCCGCTGCCGTTGCCGTCGCTGCCGCAGTCGACGTTGCATGTGGCTGTCCCGCTCGCACTCGACCGGCCACTTAAACTATTCATTTATACAAATTAATTCAATTATGCGTATTACGTACGCGCCTGTAAAGCGCAGTCGCCGGCATCTCTCTCGGCAATCCCCTACAGCCCCCCCCCCCTACCCCCTAGACTACCCCTATCTTCATCGAGTGCCTTTACAATTTCTGCTCGCGTACGAAATTTCACTTTAAGTTAATTGTTCAAGTTCAAGTTCAACGTAACATAATAATGCCATACACACACACACACACACAGACACACATACATATAAACATATGCATACACATACTAACACAGCAGACTGTTGCATTTTGTGGGCTGCCAGAGCACAGAGAGTGAAAAAAAAATTATAATAAATTATTATTCCTTTTCGTTTGATTTTTATGCAGATTTTTTAGGCGTTCCGTTTGCGTTTCTGCCTTCACTTCGCTGTTGGCGGCTTCTAGTTGCCAGTTGCCAGTTGTCAGTTGCCGGCAGTCGCCAGTTGCCAGTTGCTTAACGGAGTTGCCAGTTCCGCAATTTGTTTGTTATTGTTTTTGGGGGCAAGTAATGTTTGTTGTTCAAGAAAACTGCGTCTCATTGGATTAAGTAGACGTTGTGTGTGTGTGTGTGTGTGTGTGTGTGTGTGTGATTTATGAGACCGCTGCCAGCAGCTGCCAATTGCTTGATTGGAAATGTCTCTCCTGGCAATACTCACCAGAAGTGATGATTCACCAGCCAAAGCAATTGATCCGGGAGATGCTCACTCAACTCCAAATCGCTATGGGTATTTGAATAATTGCACTCTCTAATTTGTTAAACCTGAACCCATCAAAAATGGGGAAAAGGTTGTCATGAAGTTGTGCAAATATTTTCTTTTTAAAATATCATGGATTTAAATTATAAACATTTGTGAAAACTCATTTTTCGCGAAATTATCATGTACCAATGGAAGCAGAAGCACAGTATTTGCATTAAGCGCGCAGCTTACAGATAAATAATTAAGAATGAATGTAAGGGCTGGATTGAGGGTATATGCTAGTCGGACACTCTCGACTAGAGCACTCTTACTTGTTATTTATGACTTTTATGCGCACATAAAAAATAAGTTTAGCATTTGAATTTGAGTAGAGAGAATTTAGTTGCAAAAAGCAATAGATAAAATACTGTACGGTAGTGTTGCATTGACTTTTATTATTGACTTTTTAAGTCACACTTTCTACACTTTTATTAGAGTTTCATATATCTGTATATATTTAAGCATTTACATATATACGTCAGTCTTTAAATTGACTTTTAGACAGCTTTTAAGTTAAATGTTTCACTTCCTGCCGCTGCTCGCAGGCTCATCAGACAAAACACTCGAGCAATCGACCACCCGACAGCAACCTGCTGGCCAAGACAACAAGACAACAACTACAACTACAGCTGCAACTGCAACTGCAACTGCAAAAATTCCCGCAGGCTTTTGCCAGGCAATTTGAAAAGCGAAATGACGACGACAACAACTGCGACAGCGACAACAACGACAACGACAACGCCAACAGCAATAGCAACAACAGCAACAACAGCAACAGCAACAGCGGCAACCTGCAACGTTGTAGGCCATTTGATTAACAAATGGCCAAACGCAAACGAAATTGATCGAAATTCGCCAAAGGAATACAAGACTGAGCATGAAGGCAAGGACGAGGCAAATGGAGTAGTTGCTGGCAAACAACTAGAAGCCAGCCTAGAGAAAAGCCCAAGTAAATTATGGCAAACAAGTTTTGGCCGGCGGGCAACAATTTTTGTCGCTACGCGAAACGCAGCAAACTATGAGGAATACAGGCTAGCTTCGCTAACTTGAACCAACTTAAAGAGTATTAAAGTATTAAAAAAATATATAAAAATTGATGATTTTTATACTTTTACAACGAAATAAAATCGAATCTTTTGTTTCCCAAAATATATAAATTGGGGCTAGAAACATTTGACTTAGGGAAGTTTCAGTTAGAGAGGGTTGACTGTAACTGGCTAGATCCCCAGAATGTAGCGATGTTGTCGCTGGACGAACTGGCGACGACGCCAACGAGAAGAGATTGCTGCAATTAACGCTAATTAAATGCGCTTCAGTTTATGTTTCATGTGGCGATATTTCAGTTGTCTAGTGCGATAATTAAATCGCTGGACATTTGCATAACAAATTTGCCGGGAGGCGAGGCGAGGGAGCGACTTACTCGGGATTTGCCATTGGTTACCTAAAATGGGTTCAAGTCCATGCCGCATTTGTTTGTGAGTGCCAGGGCATTGGGTTGGGGTTTACTGGGCGTAGGAATGGGGTGGAGGTGGCGGGGGGAGCCTGGGGAAATTTCACTTTCACTTGGCCCGTCAGTTTGGCTGCAGGCGAAAACTTTGTTGGCGCTGCGCAACATCCTTTGCATACGGAAACAGCCACACGACACATTGTCCTCCATTCAACTCTTTGGTGCTGCTGCTGTTGCTGTTGCTGCTGCTGTTGGTGGTGCTGCCAACCTGACCGAAATTCGAAATGGCGGCAACGGCGGCGCCAACACGAGCGAGACGGCAGCTGTGATGACGTCGACGATGGGGCAGCGAACGCCGCTTGCATTTCAAAGATGGATTTTAATATTCTGCATGTGTGGAAAGGTCGCTGGCCGACTGGGAGCACGATGGATGCTGCATAGTCGTCGGATAGTCGTTGCACGCCGCCTCTTGGCTGTCCTGCAGCTGTATCCTTTTTGTGCCCCCCGCAGTGCTCTTGTTGTTATATAGTATTCTCTTATTTTTCTAGATTTTTTTTGGATTTTTTTTTGCTACAACTACGACTACGTCACCTTGATTTTGCTTTGGCAATGACCATGAATATAGATGGCAGGCCATGTGCATACTACTATGCTGGCAGTTTAGCCCACTTTGCATGGACATCTGACAAAAGTCCTTGCGCGTCGTAAAATGCCTTGAAAAACGAGCAATGCGCACATTTTACAAGACATTCTTTAAGCTCTGGTCAACACTGGCACCGAGATTATGCTGCTCAATTTGTTGCTGTCATTGTTGTGGTTGTTAAATTTTGATTTGAAAATATGGAAATACGGCCACAGGACACAACATACAACATGGCACAGGACGTGGCCATACAGAACACACAATAAGAATGAGACCAAGCGGAAAAAGCACAAAATTAAACTTAAACGCTACAGGATGCACGGCTGGAAGCCAACAGAAAGAGAGAGAGAGAGAGGGGAGAGAGAGAAGTAGTGTCTAACAGGACAAAGGACAACAATGGCAGTGGACAATGCAAGACAATGCCAGTTAATATATGAAGATATAATAACTTCCGGTAATTTCAATTTTACGACTTCGCTCTGAAGATGTCAAGTCAAGCTTTGCTGAGCCTTCCAGCTAGTGCATATATCATAGTAGACCATACAGAAGGTTGGGAGGGGAGACGGGGGTTGGGGCAGCCACTTGGCTGGACATTAACTTAAAGCCTGTGCGGCATTTAGGACATAGGCAAATGAATTGCAGAGTGTTTTGCGTTTGAAGAGCGTGAAAAATTTGTGAAAAATAAAGAATAACGATAACGAAAACGAAAACTGCACATGTCAGAAAGGTCTAGAGTTGGAGTTGGAGCTGGAGCTGAGGCAGGGCAGTTCTTCAATAGAGCCGGGGGCATGACGAACCCAGGTCGATGGCTGTCAGTGGCAAGTCAACTTTCAAGTTATTTCTGCTTTTATTTTTTGCTTTTGCTGGCACGGCTGAGTCTCAGGCTGGGGCCATTGTAGAGCTTCTTCAGCGGCTGAGGCTGCTGCTGCCGCTGCTGCCTCGACACTAAGAAGCAATAAACCTAAAGGGAAATGTAATAAACGAGAAAATCTTGTACGTGACCAACCGCACCAGGGGTGCACGCAGGCACACAGGGCACTGGAACTGGCTAGGATACGGGAGCAGCTATGGCCATATTGGGGTTGGCCTGGCTGGGATTGGGATTGCGACTGGGCGGCAAATGGACTTTTACTGAAGCGAAATTGCAAAAGAAACGTACGGCACAAAAAACAAACGGCAGCGGAAGCATTTTAAAGCGTAACACAGACAAAAAAATAAACCGAAATTCAAAAAGGAATATATGTATATGTATATGGATTGGTATTGGTATATAGTATGCCTAATCGATAACGTGTGTGTGCGTGGCGAACATGGCCCACACGGAGAGTCAGCGTCAGAGTTGGAGTCGGAGTCGGAGTCAGCGTCTCTACTTAGGCACAATTTGGATGGTTATGGCAATGGCACTCCAGAGACTAAAAGGCAAAGCAGCCAGCAAATCGATTTCACTGAAGCGTTTCAGCCAAATTCTACGAATGAGTTTTGGTTCGCTTGGGCGTTAAACAAACTTGGCCCAGCATCGCTGATAAGCCAAAAAAACAGAGGAGCAAAAAAAAACACAAAAAAGTCCAAGGCGCAGCTTGCAACCTGGAGTCTTACGTGGAAATCAAAATGCTGCAGCTTTGCTGGCCGGCTGGCCATATGGCTAACTGACCAAACGAGCCACGAGACGTTTGAGCCTTAACTGTGATTTCATTTTAATGGCGTGACACTAGACAACAACAACAACAACAACAGTAGCAGCAACAACAAGCTGCACAACAAGGCTTAATTACTCAGCTGGAAATCGGCAGCGAAGCGATCGCCTGTGGGAACACCCAGGCAGGATCTGCAGTTGGCTGATGCGCCGGTCGAGATTTGCATGTGGACAGAGTCCGAGTGAAGTGAAGGCCCCCCCAAGTAACAGTAAAAGCCATTGCGAGGCATTAAACGGCCATAAAAATTGTAGCCAGGCTTTGGCTAAATTGTCATAAGGCGATTTGTACAATCGCGGCCATTAAACCGAAGCGCATTGTTAATAAAGCGTAAAGGAAAAAGTGAAAACTTTGCATAGCAAAACAAAAAACAGAAAAAAAGGAAGATGCTGAAGGAGAAAAAAAATAAACGGAACAGAACAACATAAAACCTCCCCAAACAGTTGTAGAGTTTTCAGTGCGCGACAATTTTAATTTAATGATGCGGACTTAGTCCTTGTAATGGGCACGCGTTCACGTCCTTCCTCCTCGTCCTCTCGCTACGTTTGTTAAATTAACAGCGGCGTTTGTCATTGGGCGCAAGGAATCGAAAGCGAAAAGAAAGCGAGGCGAAATCCGCATAAAAATAAAAATAAAAAACAAATAAAAGCATATGGAGCCGCACTCTGGACAATAACAACAGCAACAACAGCAACAAACAACTGCAAATTAATTTAAATGATTTTTATGATGTCATTGCGCAACTGAGCCACAACTCCCCCAACGACAATGCCTAGACAATAAAGGCGCCCACCAAATTGAAAATACAAAATATATATATGTATACAATATATATATGTTTATACAGTTTTACAAGAGAAAATAAACAAAATTGTTGCGAGCTGCCCTTTAGCTGCTGCAGTAGCTACGAGCGGTAACGAAATTCACGGTAGGAGATAAAAATGTAGCAAATCGAAGCGACGATCAACAACCCGAGGTGGCTGGGAGGGCGGACCAGGCTCACAAAAAAGCTGGGAGACCGCAACCAAGACCAAACCAAGCAATTGGATGCGCAGCCAGCAGCGGCAACATGCAGCACCAAAAAACTTATGCAGAATGCAACGTCATTTTTAATACTCTACAATGTCAATAAATTTGGAATTTCATTTCAAAAAATAATAAAATATTTATTTATTGGTAAATATTACATAAAATTAATGAAAAATAATTAATTGCCAAACAATATATTTGTATGTTTTTAATAGAATTGGCTGCGTAAATAAATAACAAAAAATATAGAAAGATGAAAAATGTATTTAAAATTAGCTAAAAGGACTTCAAAATGTATGCCAAGAATATGGTTAGCTAGAGAGATTTTAATAATAGAAAAAGACTATCAACAACATAAAATCAATTCAATATTTAATTATATCGATGGTCTGCATACGTGTCAGAGTAAAATATATAAACACCTTCCAAGTTATATTTACGAAAAAAGACCTAAGTTTAACTCAGCATATGCTCAAAAATGTTACAAAACAGATCATGAATTTGCAATACCCTTGGCAAGTTTAGGATAACTTCGCTGTGCTCTGGGGTTTGGAAGGCAACGAAACTGAGACAAATGTGATAACCACGCTGCGATATACGAGGAGTATTGAGGTCCGTAGCCAAAAGACACGACGACAACACTGCAGCAGCAAGAGGGAGGTGGGCAAAGGGGACAACAGCAGTGCGGGGGCAACGGGTGGGGGAAATCATTTCATGCACGGCCACTGAGAATTTATTGTCGATTTGGCGAGGTGTATCGACAACGCAACTGCTACTGGGCACAGAATGCAATCGCTGCAGCAGCAGCAGCAGCATAAAAGGGAACTGGGGAGGGAATGGGGGAATGGGAAGGAGGACGGGCGCTCCTTGGCTATCGGGCAGCGTAAATCTGCATCCGAAAAAACTCTTGTGCTGAGGTTTTAATTTGTACGCCGCTGCTGTTGCTGTTGCTGCTGCTGCTGCTGCTTCTGCGCACAAAGTCATCGCCACTGTGGCATGAGGCAAGGTGATGAAGTTACTGGGGCTCGACTTTGGCGTTCCTCTCTACTCTAAGGCTGGCTGGCTGGCTGGCTGGCCTGCGCACAAGTTTGTTGATGTGCGCACACTGATAAGCGGATCGGGCCAAGCGGTGGCAAGTGGCGGCGACTCCAACTCCAACTTCGACTTCTACTCTGACATTGTGTCCCGAGTCCACATTCGAGTTCGAGTGCGAGTCGTCGTCGGCTAACTTTGCTATTGGGCTTGCGGCTGCCTCGGCATGATGATAAAGCCTCCAAAAGTGTGGATTATTTCATTTTGCAACGTTTTGTAGCCGCCTCTGCCACTCTGCCACTCTCCCTCTTCCCCCTGCTGCCCTCATCTTCTTGTTGCCCCTTCGCCAGCTGCTGTTGTTTTGCGGGTAATGAATAAATTTGCGCAATTTGTTAAGTGAATTCCTTTGTAGCGCGATTTTTTACGAATTCGTTCGCCTCTCTTGGCCTCTTTCCACTGGCGCTTCCATTCTCCATTGCACATTGGCCAAAGCGAGAACGCCGCACATCTGAGGAATCTGCTTAGAATGCGGCATAACAAATGGGCAGCGATCTTCCAGGTTGCTTGGATAGAGTACCGTTCTTCTATGTTCTTCGTTCAAGCCAGCAACTTTGAAGTCTCCTTTGTGTGACTTTGTCAAAACTGATCCAATTTTTATGTGGTATATATTTTTATATATATTTTAAATCATTTTTTATTTTCTAGAATAATTTTGTATTCAAAATATTTTTTTAAATTTTTTCCTCTTGCATCTTCAACTTATTTATTCACAATTTAGCCACTGCAACCAAGTCATCTGACAGCCACAGAACACACCACACCAAAAACACACAGCTGGTAATCAACTCGTTGCTACTCGAGACCCTAACCCTAAGCTAACCCTTGCTTGCATTTCCCATAAAATCTGGGCACTTCCGCTACAAGCAACTACAATGAGACTCTGAGGCAACCCCGGGGTGCATTGAATGTTCGTTCTTCCTGCAACAATTTCCGCTTTGGGTGCAGCAAAGTCTAACAAATTCAAATTAGAAAATCCCAACATAAATATCTATGCATGCGCATAGTTCGCATGTACAACAATAGATGTCGCTGGCTGTGATTGCCGCTCCGTTTACCGCACGAGTATCACTCAGACGAAAAGGGTTGCAAAATGCACCCCAGTGTGTCAGTTGCCAGCCTGTCAGTCGCTCATCTTGCTGTCTCTCTCTCTTTCTCTTTGGTTGTGTGTGTGTGTGATTTTTGTTGGAATTCAAAAGATTTACAAATACTTATGCAGTCCTTTAGTTGTTGCGCTTCGGCTGCACTTAAGCAACTGTGCGAGTCCTTCCTCTTTAAGTGCAACCCCCTAAAAGAGTCTATCTGCCTCTTGCCTCCTGCCTCTTGTCTGTTGCCTGTTTTCCGGAGCGCGCTGAACCAATAAAAATGTACGTCCAAGTCACTTTTTAAAGCAGATACTTGTCGTCAGCAGAAAATTTTTACCTCTTCACTTTAGCTGCACACACATAGTCCTTGCTTGTTATCCTTTTTGAGCGGTCTCTGCTTATTTTTTACAGCACCCCAGCGTCTCGAGCCGAAGAACCTGCGCTGCAAAATGTTTGTTTTGTTCTGTTCTGTTCTCCACTGTATTTGTCTTTGCGTTTGCTCGATTTTTTGTTTATTTCGCTGACGAGGCAAAAGGCGCCATGAAATTGTCAATACAGCGGTAGAAAGAGATAGCAACTGCGCGGGCATATAAAAAACACACACACAATCCGGAGCCATCTAAAGGACGCACCCACATTACCAGCACTGTGTGGATTTTTTATGGCGGGAACCTCAGCGAAGCACTCGAGGAAAGGGTTAACAATGACGCTGCGTCCAGCTTCGTCTCTCCTCTCTCCTCTCACCACTCACCTCTCCTCACCAATTGCCGTTGTCATATGCAAAATCAGACGAGGAACATGGGGGGGCAGTTGGGGTTGTCGGGCGAGACAAGGACTACTGCCAGGAGCGGACTGGCAGCAACACTTTTGATAACATTTTATTACAACGTACTCGTAGGTGTGATTTTTATGGTTTTTGCTATGCTCAACGATTTATTTTTATGTGCCCCGCAATATTCTACGTTGTTCTTGTGCTTCCTATGCTTGTTGTTGTTGTTGTTGTTGTTGTCTATGCTGATTGCGTTGGGTTTGCTGCCTCTTAAGAAGGTGGAAACTAAATGGGTTGACTGCTGGATGGGGGCTGCAAAAGGTCTGAAAGGGGGCTGCTGTGTAGTTATGTAGCGGACCGCATTTGATAAAAATACGCTGATTATAAAAAAATAAATTGACTTCGACTTTGCCACAGCTTAAAGAGTTAAAGGTTAAAGGTTCAACATGCAATTGAATTGAGACTATCATACTGATCTTATACTAAATACATTTTATTAAACTATTTAATAAGGAAAATCATTCCTGTTGTATTTTGAATAAGAACAATTAGGCTGTGAGGAACAGTGGAAGAACGAAGGCTAATGGATATTTGAAACATTTTAAAATATAGCATATAACTATTGCTTTCTCTATATATTGAAATATATCAATGTATGCATAAAATGCACATGCTAGTTTATATATCTAACTAATGAATATCGTAGGGTAAAGTACAATATCGTATATCAATCCAAGCTATCTTTATCTTATGCATTTTATATGCACCGACTTTAACTTTGCACATTATACAACATCTGAAATCATTAACAGCACCTGTGTGCCATTATATATACATATGTATATAGTATGTAGTCCCGGTAATTTGTCAGCTAGCCTGCTCTCCATTTGCTAATTAACTGAACAATCAAACAATCAAACAATAAATCACTTGCGATACAAGCAGCTCCCATGTCAACTGGCTGGATTTTCACGCCACATACAATTGCCGCAGGCAGCAATGTGTTTTTTTTTGTTCATGCCACTAAATATAAATATCAATATGAATTGTACAGTTTTACACCCGCCAACTACAAATTCACTAATAATTTGTGTTTTTCTACGCTACAAACAAAGACAACAAGCCCGCGAGCAACTTGAATTATTCATAATGCCTAATACCAAATAAAAACCAAAATAAATTATAAAAAAATTCATGCGAGAGATTCACAGCGGAGAAAAAAAACAAGCAGCAAGAAATAATTATTCATTATTATGTACGAGATTTGCGCATAAAAAAGGCGTTTGACCAATATGCCCCGCCTTTGTCCATGCCCCTGTGCCTGCCCTTGCCCCTGCAACCGCTGCTGCTGCTGGCTCTGCTCTCTAGTTTAGTGGGTCAAGAAATCCAGTTTATTAACATTCAAATTAATACATACAAATGACGTCTCTGCGTTTATGGTGCATAATAATTAGCCAACGATTGCTGGCACTGCCGCTGCTGTTGCTGCTGTTGCTGCTGCGGCGGTTAAGGACCAAAACAGCAGCATTAGCATAAAATTAGAATTTGTAATTGCGGCGGCGCAACAGGCTGGGCGCAGGACAAACGCTGCCTGTGTCTGCCTTGGCCCCTTTTTGTGGCATGCGTCGCGCGCTTTGCTTTGCTTTGCTTAATTAAAATGCAGTCAGAGACAGCAGCGCAGGAAGCGCCTGCGCAAAAGGACAACGCGCCGCCGTCAGCTTTTGAATTATTCAAATGGCATTGCGCAGCCTTTTTGGCGTGTTGACTTTTTGATTATGCGCATAATTTTTCGTAGGATTCTCCGACGGTTTTTTTTTATTTGTTATGACTGGCGGGGCAGGGGCAGCCAGTCACATACACATAATTAAGCCATAACAATTAGCCGCAAGTTGCGGGCAGGCAGACACAAAGGAGACGGGCCCAGCCCGAACCGGCACCCAGATCCTGCGGCAGCCAAATCAAATCTACTGCTGCTGCTGCTACTGTCACTGATTCGATTTCCATGCAATTTTCATTGAAAGTACGGGAAATGTCATCCATAAACAACGCCGCCAGGTAAAAGGGTAGTCGGCAAATGTTTTCCAAGTGGAACTAAGCTCGAGCGCTTGTCGCACGACAGCATTTGCATGTGTAAAGTCATAAATAACGAGACAACATAACACTTAAAATACACATGCATACACAGATACACTCACACAGATACACTCACACAATGGCGGATATATTGTTGGCGCTATCGAGATGCGATATATGACAGCAGCCCCAAAATGCATGAGCTATGCGAGACAGAGACAACGAGAGAGAGAGAGTGTGTGTGTGTGTATTTGTTTTGTGGCACATACACATACACATACATATGTACATATATTTCAGAGTCTGGCCCAAGCTTATCAAATGCAAAATAAAAAGAATTTATTTCGGTTAGGAACTTTGCTCGCGGGTTATGCTAAAATTTGCAAAGGGGCTCACAAAGGTGGGCTGCAAGTGGTAGCAAAGTGGTGCATAAATAAAAATAAGTAACGAGCGCCACACAAATTGATAAAACAGTGAAAAGAAATTGCCGCACAGCCAGCACAATCATAACAGAGAGAGAGTAAGAGAGAGAGAGAGCGATAGTAGCAAGTGATAGAGTGGGAAATTATTGAACAAAAGCGTACGGCACAAAAATGTTTGAAATTGAATTTGATAAGAATGAAAAACAAAATTGCGACGAAATGGAATTGTTGAATACACTGCAGTGCAAAAGAAAAATATATTACTACTATTTTAATGAATAAATATTTATAACAAGTTTTAAATACGATATAAAAACTATTCCTCAAAAATAAATTTTTTTCCTAACTCATTTAAGTTCCAGCTCGTTATTTTCTTTATAAGAAAAATCTCTCGAATTACAAGAAAACATCTCAAGTAGAGCATGGAAAAAAGCGTTAGATATTTCCATTATCCTGCATAGCTTGCCAAAAAATGTGCAGGGCATATGAGCTAAACCCTTTTTTGCATACGAGCACAAAACACGGCAACAAGAGTAGCAAACGGCAAAAATTTGTTGCTGCCCCCCGGTAGCAAAACAAAAAAAAAAATAGAAAGAAAAAATTGAAAAGTAAAACTGAAAATAGAATTGGAAAATAGAAAACTGGCTACAATGCTACGGCAGCAGCAGCGCGGCGGCAGCGGCAGCGGCATCGAAATAAATTAAATTTTCTAAACGATTGTGCGACGGGGCCAAAAAGCACCTAAGGCAGCCGCGCAGCCTGGAATCCCGTAGACGAAACCCCGAGCTCGGTACCAGCCCCGAACCGAGCACAGGTTCACAATGGGATTTGCATACGCGAAAATGTGACAGACCACCAAGTGTTGAGGAAATGTAACGCAAAGATTTCCTTCTTTTCACTTTTCTGCGCCCAGCGTCGAATTACGCAATAATAGCGATAGGGAAAGGTTGCTCCTTAAGCAGCAGGGAAAAGGAGTTGCAGGCGAAATTGTGTTTTGCATAAATTAAAAATTAGCGAGGCGGACGCATAACCCTCGACTGACTGCCTGGGCACCCAGCCCATTCAGCCATCAGGCCATCCACCCATTCAGCCAAAGGTGACGCATTTATGCATAAATTAAGGATCAATACCGCGGTCCTACTCAGCCCTCGGGGCCGCCTCGAATTTGCATTACAATGGCAACTTGCCAAAAGGTTTTTCGCAAAAAAAGACGCGAGCTGCGTTCCATGCCGATAATAATAGGTCATCCATTAGGGGCTGCAAGGCAGCAAATTTCGCTGGCTGTTGACGTCGCCGGGCAAAACACAGCAGCCGCAGCCAAGAAGGAGCAACCCTTAAGACGGCCAGAAGCACAGATTAAGCGATGAACCCGTCCGACCCCGAGCCCGACACCGAGACCGGGGCCCGAGTCCGATCGCATCTCGATCTTGTGAGTCGCCTTTGATGTCACATTTTTTGTTATTTATTTCGGGGCAGCAATTTTGATTTGCATGAGAATGGAGAAAATTGATATTTGGTCTGCTGAGTTGTCTGCGCTGCAGCGTCTTCTTTCCTCCTTTCCTGCTTTGCTCTTCCTATTGCTTAGGGGCGCACGTGTTGCCGCAAGGGTGCAAGGCAAGGGTTGATCACCACACATTGTGAAAATTATGCAGATGAAGGCAGTCGAGCAACCTTTTTATTTTGCGCAAGCGGAAGACGCTGCGGATGAGGATGAGGATGAGTATTCAAATGGGTTAAGGCTTCTTCTATCCACAAAAAGGGGGTTGCTGAGGTAATTTGCCTACGTGGAAGATAGAGCAAACAGCGTCGCGATCTCGGCACCTAATGGGATGACATCTGTGCTCAAAGGGTTTTTGCATATTATTTAATTTTCCCAGGAAGGGTTAGGGCCGGGCCCATGGTGCGTAGAGAAGACGATTTTTCTTTCCCATGGAAATGCGCTAAGCACAAAAGACAATATTGATCGCATATTGAAGATGCAATCAACTATGCTAAATAAAATTGAACCCTCTCGCATCCTCGGGATTGTCTTTTGCATGCGAAAATTTAAATTAATGTGCAATACGAAATTTGAATGTGTGCAAAAATCATTTGATCGGGGTACGAGGCAGAATGACAGATAGATTTTGATGGGCTAAGATAGGGTAGAGTCCTTAAGGCAGATGATCATTGCGAACATCGCTAGTAATTTTGGCAAGGTTTGATGATCATCTTGAGTAATACTCAAGCAGTTTTGTAACGTACTTTTCAATCGCAAGATTCTCACGCTTTTAGCTGAAAGCAAAGTTTGCCCAAAGGGTTGCAACCCCTGCCTGGCAAACTTGAAGACGCCGCCGCCCCCGCTGCTGCCTTGCGTTGCGTACAAAGTCAAATAAAGCAACAAAGGCAAATAATAATTTAAAAGGTTTTGTTGACATTTCGAACTGTTTGTTGACTTTGCCGCGCGCGAACCAAACAGAAACACAACAGAAATCAAACAGTCGACAAAACTCAAACTGCAAGTGGTTGGCTGAGGTTGCTTCTTTGCAGCCACCCGCAAAACCAACGACAACCACCAGAGCAAACAATGCTCTTAACTCTTAGCAGGCAGTAGAGACGGCATTGATGGGCTGGTTGCCTGTTTGGCTCCTGTGCCAGCCAGCCAGCGCTTCATTATGATTATTTGCGGTAAAATTGTGTGGCGCTTTTTAGACTCGAATAATGATTTGATACGGAAAGGATTAAAATTAAGCACAAACTTTGTCCGCCTGTCAGCGACGAGAGCGCAAAGCAAAGTTGCGCATTTGTTGATTAACTTTTTATTTGATTTATTAGCGCAAACAAACGCCAAATGCTTAACGCTTCGAGTATTTCCGCTCGGGTCATGAACTCCACACAGGCCCAGTGAGTCAGCCTCTTGACTCTAAGCGCAACTTTTCTCTCTCTCTCTCTCTCTTTCCGTCTCTCTCTCTCTCTCTCTATGTATATATCTCCCCTGGCCAAGTGCTTAGCGCGTTAAAAGTCGCGTAGTAGTTTAACGACAACGACGTGTTGCTGGCACACGCAGATTGCTATCTGCCAGATACAAAGATACTGAAAGTATCTACGACTACATAAGCCGCTCACTATGCGGGTGTTGTTGGCCCAAACAATTAGCAGCTCTTTGCCAGCTGGCTCACACTGCACAGCAAAATGACAAGACTATTTTTGGCCTTAAAAACGCTGAAAATTACATAAGTAATATTCTGTTAATATTTAAAGGAATTTGCATTTAAAGAGACTGGGAAAAAAAAGGTCTTTTACTATGATCCAATAAGTTTATAATATATATCGTAAATGTTGTACCACAGTGCAATCCAATTTGCAGTCAATTTCTGATCCTCCCAACTCTCTGCCCCTCTCTCTTTGATTCTCTGTCTCTATCCTTTCTTGCCCCCTTTGAGGTGGGTGTCTTACGCACCCAGAAAGGTGTAAATCATGATCATGTCAATCAAGAGGGCAGCGGCCCAACCTTTGGCGCACACCTCGACTCCAAATTCACTTTTCATTCATTAAAAGAGGCACGAGAGCAGCAACTGCAACATCAACGACAACAACAACAACAACATCAAGAGCAACAACATCAAGAAAGAGATGAAAAACTGTTGCAATTGTCGCGCCTACTTAAAGACGCAGCCGCGGCAGTTTAAATAAAGCCTGGCTTAATGATATCCGTTGCCAAGGCTCGACTTAGCCGTGGGCTGAAGACTGAAGACGGGAAGACTGGAAGACGGGAAGACAGAAGACTGAAGACTCTAAAGGCAGACAGGCCCGAGGGCAGAGCTTTGTGAATGAAAGACAGACGACGAGATATGTTGCTTGTAATGATGCTGCTCATGGGCATGCCCAGGGACGATCTCCAGACAGCGAACTCATTCATGAAGCTTGCCCCAGAGTTGCCTTTGTGTGTGTGTGCATGTGTGTGTGTGTGAGTTGTGTGCGGCTGTAATCAGTCCACGCAATAAAATTGTTTGCAACTCTGGCCGGGTTCTTTTTTTATTGGCATTGTCAATGTATTCTGGCTGTTGTTGTTGCTGTTTTTTGTTGGCTGCTTTGAAGTTTGCTTTTTTTGACAGCTTTCGAGGTGTGTGTTTTTTTTTTGCCAGCGTTGCCAAGATCTTGTCGTCGTTGCCGACATCGTCGCTTTTCCTGCGTGGCAGTCAGTCAAGAGTCTGTCGAAGTCGTCGTCTAAGCCTCAGTCTCAGTCTCAATCACAGCCTCAAGACCGTGCCTCAAAAGATGTCAATTAAATTAATTATTGTTTTTTGAATTTCTTTTGTTTTTATGCTCATATTTTTTTTATTCGTCTCGTTGTCTCGTTTAATGCAATGCAAAACTGTTGCATGCCACAACGCGTTGCAAGCAAAGGCCAGGCCAACACCTAGGCCCCGTTTCTATTGAGCCACTTTTTTGTTTGTTTGTTTTATCTTTTCTGTTATTTTTCGGCCAGACCTCAAAAGTATGTCAAGCATTTTATACCCGCGTAATTCTTGGCTTAATTAATCGCCAGCCGTTGACATGTGGCTGGTTCCAGTAGAGCAACCCAGTGCCGAATTCATCGAGGGTTGATAACAACTACGAAATAATTCATTATAAGCTCAACCGAATATTTGATGCACTTCTAGAATTTTTACAAGTATTCTTAAATATTGGTATATGTGATAACAATAATAATAGAATGCAGACTTACGAAATGTGAACTTTGAAGGAATTGATCCAGCTGAAAACTATAAAAAATGTAAAAATAAATATTTAAAAACAAAAATTCAAAAATATTTATAACAGTAAATATTGTAGTAGAATATTTTAAGAAGATTAAATGCATAGAAAACTTTTTGAACCTTCGACCCATTTAAGATGATTAAGTTGACCATTTAAGTACTCTCAGTAGACTTTCTGACAAATGGCTTATACCCTAACCAGGAACTGAAACCTAACAAGCCAAAGCCAGTGCGATAGCCCAGGCAAAAGCGACTCCCGAGCAGAGTGACACATTTTCCGCCCCTGTAGGCGCGATATGCGCATAATTAATGAGCCTTTTATGGTTTATTGAACCGCAACAGCGGCAAGGCGGCAACACGAAGAAGTCATGGCTATATGTAAGTTGGCAGTTGTAGCTTCAGATGATAAGGTGGCAACCAGCAGCGGGTTGCGCTTGGCTAACTCCTGACAACAGACTGCAGAGCGGCATGAGACATGAGACATGAGGCATCAGAAAGCAACAACGCACTTGACTTGAAAATTTATGTAGCCGCCTTTATGGTTATTACTTGTAGTTTTGGGGTGGTGGGGGGGAGGGGTACACAGCTGCGCCTGGATCTGGAATAACAGTTCTCAGTTTTGTGGGCACATTAGTTAGGCCCAAGCGACGCCAGACAAAGCTGCTCTAATTGCTTAATGTGACTTCCTCAGTTGGCTGCAATCTTCAATCTCTCTCTCTCTCTCTCTGATTTAATACTCATAACTTTTGGTGAGCCATTAAAATTAATAATTTGTCAGAGCGCAGCGAATGATAATCAAGAATTTTTATCAGCATCTGAAATGCGCTTAATGAGAACCAGGAGCGCTACAAAGCTAACCCCCTCATTTGTGTTTTTGCGTGAATTTTGAATTTTAATTTCAAGTGTTTTCAGAAATTAATTTCAACACACACACACACACACACACAGACAGACAGACAAGAACAAACCGCAACCCTTAACCCCTGGCGTAACAATTTGCAGAACCTTTGTGGGCGGGCACTTGCAGATAGCGTCGATTGTTGTTACTGCTGTTGTTGCTGCTCATCATCATCATTTTATTTCATTTTATTTTTCCATAAATAAACTGCGTTGATTGTCGTCTGGTCCCCCCCTTTAACCCGTAACCCGTTCGCCCCCTGGCTAACGGGCAGGGCCAGCCCCTTGAGTGCTTTTAAGCTGATGTCGTTGCGTTGATAAAACTGCAGACGCAACTCAAACATGGGCAGGTCCTGGGTAGCGGTACCGCTCCAGTTTCAGTTCCAGGCAGCGTTTACGGTTACGCTTCGTATCTTTCAAATTGTTGCCAGTTGCTTGCTGCTGATTGTTGATGGCCAGCTGGGCGGGTTGAGGGGGCTGAGGGCGTGGCAGTCACATGTGTGCTTAACAGACCGTTTGCCATTTTTGCATACACACACGCACTGATTATATGGCGCCCACACACACACTCACACACACACACTCACTCATATACATGCTTCCATACATTTAATTGACTGTGGACATGTTGGCTGTGGTGGGTTTGATGGGCGTCTGATAGAGTGGGGGTCTGGGGTTTTTGGGGTTCGGCACTGTGATTCTTGAGGTTTCTGTGTGGTTAAGTTTAAATACTCGACAGCCATCAACAGCGCATAAAACATTTAACAATATTATTATGTATAATGTGCAAGCGCAAATTCACTGAGTGTTGGGTTATGTGTGAATGAATGGAGAGCGCACGCTGAAAATATCATTGCATATCCACAGGCGCCGATTGAAGCAAAAGGGTTTCCAGTGGGTCAAGTGGGTTACATGCTCAAACAGAGCATGACTTATTCTAATAGAATATTTGAATGACTGAATGTCACTCAATCGACAAGTTTTCATAATGTGCGAATGGTAACTTTAAAGAGAAAATCAGCAGCCTCATTTGGAAATGATTCAGAATGAAAAACAAGTGCCAATTATATTATTACATACTTAATCGAACTAGATAATATATAAATATAATTAAATTTATCAAAAATATATTATCGATTCATTCAAATACAGATTGCCTATTTGAAAATTCGATAATAGTCAATCATCTTGGGCACAATTTGATTTGCGTCACTTCATCAGCATGCAACTGGAATGTAATGAAGCACACACATTCGCCCCCGTCCCACACCAAGCCCCCCTCAAAGACCAAAGAGGACTGCCGCCAAGGATGCCCATAGCCCGAAGAGCAGCAAATCCAGCAAGTTCAAGTGAGTCCAACACAATTGCCTTACGCACGTACGCAGCACACTCATCTTCTTCTTTACATCTATACAGTCTTCTTGATTTTCATTTTTTTTTTTGGACCTTGCCACAACCTCAGACAGGAAGGCACATGGACGCTGGTTGACGTCAGTGACAGTCGCGCCAAGAAGAAACCTTTACGCAACACGTAGAAATTAAAACACCAACGCATTTTTTTATGAATCTCATACATTCATCCAGCCAACAATCCATCCAAACAATGTGTATTGCATTTTGCTTATAATATCTTCTGACTTGGGTAGGGGCTGGGGGATTGCCACGCAACGAATTGTATTGAGTGCCACTAAAAATGTTGAGAAATGTGCGAGTGCCAATGCGACGACATACATATGTGTACATACACTCAGAGAAAAAATTGATATGTCGACATACATATGTATATGCCATGACTTCTGACAAGAAATCCGAAAAATTTGAGTTACTTAACTTTGAATGTAGAATTAATATTAAGAGGACAATCCATGAACACAAATAGGTGTCGGGATCGAAAACCGGATCAGCTGTGACAGGGTTATGGGTGTTTGAAACATCCCATCACACATTGTTGTTAGGATTTTTGACAAGAAATCCGAAAATAAAAAGTTGTTGAGCTTTGAATGTAGAGTTAATAAGGAGGTCAAACCATGAACAAAATGCCTTTGGGCTTGAAGATCGGATAAGTTTTGCCAAAGTTATGGGTGTTTGAAGTCTGGGAAGAACGTTTTGAGGGACATCACACATTGTTGTCATGATTTTTGACAAGAAATCCGAAAATGAAAAGTTGTTGAGCTTTGAATGTAGATTTGTTAGGGTGGTCAAACCATGAACAAAATGCCTTTGGGCTTGAAGATCGGATAAGTTTTGCCAAAGTTATGGGTGTTTGAAGTCTGGGAAGAACGTTTTGAGGGACATCACACATTGTTGTCATGATTTTTGACAAGAAATCCGAAAATGAAAAGTTGTTGAGCTTTGAATGTAGAGTTGTTAGGGTGGTCAAACCATGATCAAAATGCCTTTGGGCTTGAAGATCGGATAAGTTTTGCCAAAGTTATGGGTGTTTGAAGTCTGTAAAGGGCGTTTTGAGGGTTATCACATCACACATTGTTGTCTAATTTTTGACAAGAAATCCGAAAATGAAAAGTTGTTGAGCTTTGAATGTAGAGTTGTTAGGGAGGTCAAACCATGAACAAAATGCCTTTGGGCTTGAAGATCGGATAAGTTTTGCCAAAGCTATGGGTGTTTGAAGTCTGGGAAGGGCGTTTTGTGGGATATCCCATCACACATTGTTGTCATGATTTTTGACAAGAAATCCGAAAATGAAAAGTTGTTGAGCTTTGAATGTAGAGTTATTAGGGTGGTCAAACCATGAACAAAATGCCTTTGGGCTTGAAGATCGGATAAGTTTTGCCAAAGTTATGGGTGTTTAAAGTCTGGGAAGAACGTTTTGAGGGACATCACACATTGTTGTCATGATTTTTGACAAGAAATCCGAAAATGAAAAGTTGTTGAGCTTTGAATGTAGAGTTGTTAGGGTGGTCAAACCATGAACAAAATGCCTTTGGGCTTGAAGATCGGATAAGTTTTGCCAAAGTTATGGGTGTTTGAAGTCTGGGAAGAACGTTTTGAGGGATATCACACATTGTTGTCATGATTTTTGACAAGAAATCCGAAAATGAAAAGTTGTTGAGCTTTGAATGTAGAGTTGTTAGGGTGGTCAAACCATGAACAAAATGCCTTTGGGCTTGAAGATCGGATAAGTTTTGCCAAAGTTATGGGTGTTTAAAGTCTGGGAAGAACGTTTTGAGGGACATCACACATTGTTGTCATGATTTTTGACAAGAAATCCGAAAATGAAAAGTTGTTGAGCTTTGAATGTAGAGTTGTTAGGGAGGTCAAACCATGAACAAAATGCCTTTGGGCTTGAAGATCGGATAAGTTTTGCCAAAGCTATGGGTGTTTGAAGTCTGGGAAGAACGTTTTGAGGGATATCACATCACACATTGTTGTCATGATTTTTGACTAGAAATCCGAAAATGAAAAGTTGTTGAGCTTTGAATGTAGAGTTGTTAGGGTGGTCAAACCATGAACAAAATGCCTTTGGGCTTGAAGATCGGATAAGTTTTGCCAAAGTTATGGGTGTTTGAAGTCTGGGAAGAACGTTTTGAGGGATATCACACATTGTTGTCATGATTTTTGACAAGAAATCCGAAAATGAAAAGTTGTTGAGCTTTGAATGTAGAGTTGTTAGGGTGGTCAAACCATGAACAAAATGCCTTTGGGCTTGAAGATCGGATAAGTTTTGCCAAAGTTATGGGTGTTTAAAGTCTGGGAAGAACGTTTTGAGGGACATCACACATTGTTGTCATGATTTTTGACAAGAAATCCGAAAATGAAAAGTTGTTGAGCTTTCAATGTAGAGTTGTTAGGGTGGTCAAACCATGAACAAAATGCCTTTGGGCTTGAAGATCGGATAAGTTTTGCCAAAGTTATGGGTGTTTGAAGTCTGGGAAGAACGTTTTGAGGGACATCACACATTGTTGTCATGATTTTTGACAAGAAATCCGAAAATGAAAAGTTGTTGAGCTTTGAATGTAGATTTGTTAGGGTGGTCAAACCATGATCAAAATGCCTTTGGGCTTGAAGATCGGATAAGTTTTGCCAAAGTTATGGGTGTTTGAAGTCTGGGAAGAACGTTTTGAGGGACATCACACATTGTTGTCATGATTTTTGACAAGAAATCCGAAAATGAAAAGTTGTTGAGCTTTGAATGTAGAGTTGTTAGGGAGGTCAAACCATGAACAAAATGCCTTTTGGCTTGAAGATCGGATAAGTTTTGCCAAAGCTATGGGTGTTTGAAGTCTGGGAAGGGCGTTTTGAGGGTTATCACATCACACATTGTTGTCCAATTTTTGACAAGAAATCCGAAAATGAAAAGTTGTTGAGCTTTGAATGTAGAGTTGTTAGGGTGGTCAAACCATGAACAAAATGCCTTTGGGCTTGAAGATCGGATAAGTTTTGCCAAAGTTATGGGTGTTTAAAGTCTGGGAAGAACGTTTTGAGGGACATCACACATTGTTGTCATGATTTTTGACAAGAAATCCGAAAATGAAAAGTTGTTGAGCTTTGAATGTAGATTTGTTAGGGTGGTCAAACCATGAACAAAATGCCTTTGGGCTTGAAGATCGGATAAGTTTTGCCAAAGTTATGGGTGTTTGAAGTCTGGGAAGAACGTTTTGAGGGACATCACACATTGTTGTCATGATTTTTGACAAGAAATCCGAAAATGAAAAGTTGTTGAGCTTTGAATGTAGAGTTGTTAGGGTGGTCAAACCATGATCAAAATGCCTTTGGGCTTGAAGATCGGATAAGTTTTGCCAAAGTTATGGGTGTTTGAAGTCTGGGAAGAACGTTTTGAGGGACATCACACATTGTTGTCATGATTTTTGACAAGAAATCCGAAAATGAAAAGTTGTTGAGCTTTGAATGTAGAGTTGTTAGGGAGGTCAAACCATGAACAAAATGCCTTTTGGCTTGAAGATCGGATAAGTTTTGCCAAAGCTATGGGTGTTTGAAGTCTGGGAAGGGCGTTTTGAGGGATATCCCATCACACATTGTTGTCATGATTTTTGACAAGAAATCCGAAAATGAAAAGTTGTTGAGCTTTGAATGTAGAGTTATTAGGGTGGTCAAACCATGAACAAAATGCCTTTGGGCTTGAAGATCGGATAAGTTTTGCCAAAGTTATGGGTGTTTGAAGTCTGTAAAGGGCGTTTTGAGGGTTATCACATCACACATTGTTGTCATGATTTTTGACAAGAAATCCGAAAATGAAAAGTTGTTGAGCTTTGAATGTAGAGTTGTTAAGGTGGTCAAACCATGAACAAAATGCCTTTGGGCTTGAAGATCGGATAAGTTTTGCCAAAGTTATGGGTGTTTGAAGTCTGGGAAGGGCGTTTTGAGGGATATCACATCACACATTGTTGTCATGATTTTTGACTAGAAATCCGAAAATGAAAAGTTGTTGAGCTTTGAATGTAGAGTTATTAGGGTGGTCAAACCATGAACAAAATGCCTTTGGGCTTGAAGATCGGATAAGTTTTGCCAAAGTTATGGGTGTTTAAAGTCTGGGAAGAACGTTTTGAGGGACATCACACATTGTTGTCATGATTTTTGACAAGAAATCCGAAAATGAAAAGTTGTTGAGCTTTGAATGTAGAGTTGTTAGGGAGGTCAAACCATGAACAAAATGCCTTTGGGCTTGAAGATCGGATAAGTTTTGCCAAAGCTATGGGTGTTTGAAGTCTGGGAAGAACGTTTTGAGGGATATCACATCACACATTGTTGTCATGATTTTTGACAAGAAATCCGAAAATGAAAAGTTGTTGAGCTTTGAATGTAGAGTTGTTAGGGTGGTCAAACCATAAACAAAATGCCTTTGGGCTTGAAGATCGGATAAGTTTTGCCAAAGTTATGGGTGTTTGAAGTCTGTAAAGGGCGTTTTGAGGGTTATCACATCACACATTGTTGTCATGATTTTTGACTAGAAATCCGAAAATGAAAAGTTGTTGAGCTTTGAATGCAGAGTTGATAAGGATGACAAACCATTATTAAAATGGCCTCGGGATACAAAATCGGTTGAGTTTTGGCAAAGTTATAAGGATTTGAAGAGTAGTTCTGGAAATTTGAAGCTTAGAGCATCGTTTTTCTCTGAGTGTACATAACATATATGTAGAAACATATAAAAGACGCGGCAAAGCCAACGCATCACAGTTCTCGTTGTTGTTGCTGCTGTTGTTGTCGCGTCCAAAGTCAACGTTCCTTCTGTGGCAGCACGCACGTTTTTTTGTTTTTTCATTCAAACGTATGACATGAGCGGACGCTGCCGCTGCCGCTTTGCTTTTTTTCATTTAACGTATCAGCGCTCATCGTTGACAACAGGGCACGAATGAATGGCCCATGCCCATGCCCATGCCCATGCTCGTACCCAAACCCAAACGCAAACCCAAACGCAATCCCAAGCCCACTAGCAGTTCCAATCCCATGGACATGGAGCAGTAGCTAAAGGCGAGGGCGAGCGAGCGAACGAGCCGCAAACCAAACCGTTGATCACGTTTGGCGCAGGCTTCCGGTTAATGCGAGACGGGGCCCAAGTCATCGTTATCACTGGCTGCCTTTGGTCATACTGCTACAACAAACTGACGGACTGAGACGACTGTCGACTGATGACTGAGTACTGAGTGTACTGTGTGTACTGACGACAGACGACGCCCGCGCACGTTGACGGATCGCAACGCACGCGCGTCTCTCCATTGCCAAGTGTAAGAAATTAAAACGTTCCCAACTTGGACTTTGTTTGGCTTGCTACGTGTTTGGCAACCGGCGACGATCCTCAATTTATTTATTGTATTTTTTCTTTCTAGCCAACTTTTGGAACGCAGGGAGGGAAGTCATAAATTATGTAAGTGAACCGCCCTCCCCCAATCTTCACTCCCTCCAGCCGCTGGCTACTCAATCTTCGGCCTCAGCTTCAGCTTGAAGCTGCTCTTTTTATGAGCTGTTGCTACGCTTTTTGGGTAATTGCAGCTGCACGCCTTCTTATCATCTGGGGTCACAATTGGGCAGCTCGTAAATGTTTTGTATTTGTTCTTTTGCTTTTTTGTACACCCGGGGGCAACTTTACGACACACGAATACGACATGTCTATTGCTCACACAATGAACTCGAGTTACAGATACAAATGTATCTGAACATTTTCTATACGCAACTCGCAAGTCGCAACTGATAAGCAAGCGCTGCAAATATGCAAAACAGACAACTCTCTGACGACTTTAAAGCCTGATAAGACACATGCACACACACAAATACAAACAAAGCGACAGCGAAACAAACAAACAAAAAAAACATTTAACAAGTTGCACAAAACATTTGCAAAGTCCGCGACTGTCAAACAATTTAAAGTCTCATTTATCATGTGGTGTGCTGCTGTGTGTGTGTAAGTGTGTGTGTGTGAAAACTTTAAAGAAAAACAACAATTTAAGCAGCCGCACAAAAAAAATGAAAATAATTTCGTGAAAATAATTTTTGCATAATTTCTGAAGGTTGTCTGAAGGCAGTTGGGGGAGGGGCGCAAATGAGACATAAATACTTTGGCAAAGGAAAAAGACATGACCTACAGCAAGTAATGATCAACAAGTGGCTCACACACACTCACACACACACATACACACACAGAGAGCCATAAAAATGAATCGCAGACTGGCTGCAAACGATGAGAAATCCATAAGTCAATTTTCAAAAATTATGCAAAATTATTTAAATTGCACGAGGACGTAGCCAAAAAATCAACAGGAGCCGAAAGAGAGTCTCTCGCTCTTTCACACACACATTCCCTCTCTCTCTCTCTCTCTTTCTATCTCGCTCACTCTTTCTCTCTCTGCTCTGCTCTGCTCTGCATGCAAATGCGAAACGGAAATGGCAAACAAACCATAATGTGCCAACGACGGCGTCGCTGCCGGCGTCGACGCCAGCGCATAAGCAACAACTTCCGCTGTCGACGCTGGCGTCAACGTCAACATCATTTGTGCCAAAATGAAGTTCTTCTACTCATGTTGTTGTTGTTGCTGTCGTTGCTATTGCTGCTGTTGCTACTGCTGGCCTGGTGAGCAGACAAAATCGTATGCAAATCAGTCGCCGCTGTGGCAGGCAAAAGTTCAGCGTACGCTTAACTTTCAGCCAACAAAACTGGGCATGCCTCTGGCCCTTCCATCTGCCCCCTTGCCCCTTCACACTCCCCCTCCCTCATAGAGAGCAGCGCGCATGAGCGCCGACATTGTCTGCCTCATTTGCGCCAATTTTTTACATAAAAATCGGAGTACAAAATACAAAAAAAAAACGTTGACGCATCAGCAGAGCCAACTCACCTCATCTCTTCTCACCCTCCAGCAAACCCAGCCGCCCCCTCAGTTCTACTCTCTCCGTTCGTGCCACATTTACATTTTTTACTGCTGTTGAACTTATTTTCGCATTTTGTTGGTTACTCTCACTGTGTGTGTGTGTGTTTGTTTTCTTTTTGCTTTTTTTTTTTACATCGATTTTGCATAATTTTTCAAGGTCGTCAGTCGACGGCGGGTGTTGCATACATTAGCATGTTGCCGACGTTGCAAGGCGCCCGCTGCGAGCTGCGAGCTGTGCGCAGCCAGTTGACGGTTTGTGCAACCAACTCGGTAGCTGCTTGCTTGCCTGCTTGGCCGCAGTAAAAGTTGTTGCCACAGTTTCGCATAGTTGGCATATTAAGCAAATGTTATGTTCACTTTTGTTGATTCCCAATGATTTGCGGCTTGAGCCCGAGCCAGGAAGGTGTCATGACTGCCGGCTGCCCCACCTCAAGTGGAGGCTGCATAGAGTTATTTGAAAAAGTGAATCAACAGTTTTGGCAGATAAAGGATTTTAGTTGCAGATTATAGGCCAGGGATTGACATACTTATAGGCCTCGCTATATCAAACATTATTAAAGAGCTGTACAAATACATTTATGGATATAAAAAGATAGTCGAAATATTAATGAATATTTATCGAACTTAGCTAATGTACCATACAAAACTCAAGATTTATATAAAAAAATATGAATAAACCATTATAAGCCTACGATCTACTTATTACTAATCAGCTAAACAAAAAATAACAAATGTGGCAATAGAAATCTATGATATTTTAACGATCAGATTAGTTATAGAAATAAATGATATACCATTAGGAATCTTTGATCGGTTTAATGTAGTCAAATTAGCGAATTTTTATGTTTTTTATCGCAAATGATTTTGATAATTTCGAATTGTGATCGCAGTGCAAAGTTGCTGTTGTTGTGGTTAGATGTGCATATGTGTAGTAACTATGATATGTGGTTGCCTTTGGTTGTTCTGGCTGCATTTCGAAAACCACTTTAATCGCCAGGTGCGCGTGGAAGTTGTTCTGGTTCTCCTTGTTGCTGTTGTTGTTACTGTTGCGGTTGCGGTTGCTGCTGCAGTTGTTGTTGTTGTTGTTAATGGTGTTTGCCTGCGATTAGAGCCGAAAGCGTAAAAATGTTTTGGAACCTTGTTAAATGTCACCATGCGGTATGCGACCTGAAATTGATAAATCGCCCCAAAATATATGCGTGTGCGTAAAGCGCCGTCAAGATCGCCAGCTAATTTGCGAGATATCTCTGGCAATTTGTGGGCCTTGAGATTGAATCGCAACTGCAACTGGTTCTGCAAAAATGCGAACCAGTTAATTGAGTTTTTTAGAAGTCCAAAACCAATGCACTTCTAACTGCAATTTCTCTGCCTTGACAAAATGTTATTAATTGTGCCGAGGACAATGCATCGCGTGTGATTTCTGCAGCACCTAAAAACTGCTAATAATTGGTCAACAATATTGGCCCTAAAGGGCAGACAATGGGACACGCCAGATGATTATCGATCAGCAGCAAAGAGTGAAACCGATAGTCCCAAAAACAAAAAGAAGGAGCAAAAGGAATAACTCTGGCCAGACAACAAACCAAAAAAAAAAGCAGCCTGCTCCGCTGCTTTGCCCGGCAGCATAACAAAGTATTATGTGTACCTGTAGTTTGGAGTGTGTGTGTATGTGTGTGTGAGTCCTGGTCAATACAAGGTGTCTGCGGCGTCTGTGCTACCCCGTGCTGCATGCTACGTGCTAAGAGCTCAGTGGCAGCATTTACCTTTGTCAGCGATCAACTGAGCGCGTAAATGCCATAAAAATTGTTCCAGCCACGGTAATTAGTTGTTGTCCTGCCGATGACGTTGGCGATCGCAGCCGCAGCCGCAGCCGTGGCAGTGGCAGTGGCAAGGTGTTTTTCTTTTAGATAGCCCTGGGGCCAGTCATGGATGCGATCGCGGTTGTAATTCATTAACGCTTCGTTGGGTCGCTGACACGGCGAGAAAGTATGCGACTTTTTATCCATCTAGTTTTTTTGTTGTTGTTTGTTATCAAGGGTGCAACGCAAGCAGCTGCCAACTGCAATTGGTGGCAGGTTCAAGGCTGAGCTAGCCAAGACCCAGCCATAACCTAATAACAGCATGCATTTATTCAATTTCAATTGCGACCGTTTTTTTACTGTCTTGTTAAGATGTTTTTTCATGAGGAAAGATAGGAAAAAGGCAAATGATGGGGCATGGGGCATGGGGCTTGTCCAAATTGTATGTTCACAATTTCTATAGTGCGGAACTGTCCACAAGAATAAGTTTTTCCATCCCAGGCTTTTTTCTAATATTTTTGTAGAATTTATCTGCCAAATAAATTGATGTAAGGTTTAGCTAAACAGCACCTTAACTGGACAGCGAGCCAAGACTAAGTCTTGGTCTTTAGCTATTTGAATGATGGCCATTAACATTAGCGCAATCAAACAAGACAATATACTGTGAAGTCTAAAGAGTTCCTTTGGCTGTCCCAAATGTGCTGTTGAAATTCCAATGAAAATCGAAAATGTTGTCAACGTTGTTACGAGTGCGAGACTTGGAATTGTCATGTTAGACTTTCAGGCATTTCTCGATGTGCAGCGCCAAAGATTTCATGCTATTTATGAGGAGTAAACAGACGCAGCAGCACAGAGACCTGAGAGCTGAGAGCTGAGAACTGAGCACTGAGGACAGGGCGTGCAAACAGTAATAAAAACATGACGACAACAACAGCAGCAGCAGCAGCAGTCGCAGCAGCAACAACTGCAGCAACAGCAATTGAAACAGGCCCGAATGGAGAGGAGGAGGAGGAGGAGGAGGAGTGCTGGTAGAGACCAAAAACCAAACGTGGCTGCGACGTAAAAGGTCAACAATTACTTGGCTGGCTGGCTGTCTGTCTGTCCGTCTGTCTGACTGACTGACGAATTGTTTGGCCTGTCTAAACTTTGGCTACCAAAGAGTCTAGCTCGACCACGAGCGAAGAAACATCAACAGACGACGGTTTGACATCGTCGTCGTCGTCGTCGTTGTCGTTGTCGATGTCGACAAACAAGGCCCAAACAATTGTCAACGCTCTCGACGAGCGTTTAGAGCAAATTGTGGGCAATGTTGTAAGTCTCTGTTAGTCTCCAGTCCCCAGTCCCCAGTCCCCAGTCCGCAGTCCGCAGTACCCAATACAACAGTCAGTTGCCAGGCACGCACATGTAAACATCAATAAATCAATTAGGCAAGCATTGGCAATACAAGCAGCAGCAGCAGTTCAGTTCACGAGAGGAGCTGATTGCCTGAGCTGCCGGCTGGCTGGCTAGCTGAGGAATTCAGCGCCAATTGTCGTCAACAAAAGTGTGACAATATTTCCATGAAATTGTTCATTAACCGCTTTGGCACACATTGCACTTGGCCATCCATTCTCTCCCATTCTCCAATTCTCCATTCTCCTGCAGCTAACAATTTCTGGCAACTGGCAACTGAATGCACACTAATTGCTTGCGCCAACAGCTGCTCCAATCTTTGGGGTGAGCGGCTCAGCGCCATCCACTCCACCGGCTGCATTTCTTCGGAAGCTGCAAAGCTCACGTTTGCCCGACAATTCAACGGAAGTGTCTGCCTCACTTTTACCCCATTTGTGGATCGTTCTCTTTATCAAGGTGTGAAGATTAGTGTGCCCCAAAAAGTTTGTATAGACTGACTGCCACAAATAGTCAATGGGCACCTCTGCCTTGATACACATTGCGAGAATTCTTGGAATTCTCTGGACCACATAGCTGTAGCTACAGAACTTTAGTTTGAGCAGAGTGCTAAGAAATGTAGAAACTGTGAAATGCCGTTGGTATTTGCAGACTGAGTGGCGGGGAGAGAAGCAGAAGGTCCTCAAGGAACTGATAGACAAACTATAAACTAAACTGAGATGATACATTCAACATCGCAGCTCACTGAGAAAACAGGACCACCCAGCAAGAATTTAATTGCGACAGCTTTGAATTTCACTCATTTATAAACCAACTTTGTTCACTTAACCCTTTTTAGCCAATCTAACAAGCGGTCTATCAGTGCTCTGTCGATAACTTTATGCCCATTGTCTAAATGTGACACATTTATCATTGCAAGTGGAACTCAACTCTGAACTGAGCATAACTGACTGCGATTACTGTTCGATAATAGCAACGCCCTTTTGTTGCAATACAAAACACACGCCCGCCTGCCGCCTGCTGCCTGCTGCCTGCCCCTCTGCAACCTTGCAGCCAAAGCATGTTGCCAAAAATCAAAGCACAAAATGACAGCCGCAAAAATTATAACAAAACTTCTGGGGCATGTTTGAGAGCTAGGAGGGGGGAGCGGAGTCGGTTGCTATGTTCATTTTGCCAACATTTTCAACCAATCAAGCGGGGCCAGAATCAGACAAGCCAGAGCCGGCAACAAACGCGAACAACAGCAACAGCAACAGCAAAAGTCAAAACGACAACAACAACATGTGTTGCACATTCAGCGCGCTCGTATTCCCATATGCCCCTGGGCCGAGAGGCAAGGCAGCAGCAACCGTTGTCGCCGCTGTTGCCGCTGACATGTGGTAACGCGGTTTTGGTTTTGGTTTCAGCGCGGTCTTGTAATGCGTATTCAATGTTCCCGGACAGATTGGCAGACGGACGGACGGACAGACAGATAGACAGACAGACACGGGCTGACGGGCCAAGTCCTCCTGCCTGACCCCCAAATGGCGCAGGACACACGCGTTGTTGCCACAGCTTGTTGTTGTTGCTGCTGCTGCTGTTGCTGCTGCTGTTGTAGAATTTTCCACATTATGCGACGCTCGTTGTGTGTGGCATGTAGCCTTTGATTGAGTTTGATTCGGAGTTGGAGTTGGAGTTGGACTTTGAGTTTGCCTGCCAGCTTTTCACGACGCGTTTTTGACATTTCTCTTCTAGTTCCTTTATTTTTTTTGTTTTTTTTTTTGGATTTTGCTATTCGCTGTCCGGACAACTTTGAAGCGTGTTAAAATGTTTGATTTTGTCCGAATGTCATTTACAGCTGTTTCTGTGTGTTGGTTTCTGAAATTCTGACATGAGCTGTTTTGTGATGGATGTTGTTTTGGCCACTGCCACCACACACAACTTTTGGCTTCTCAAAGCGGAAGTCAGAATTATTGAACTTGTGACAAGCGCAACTAATGCGAAGGTAATATGAAGGAAGCAAGCTAGAAGTGGTTGAGAATTATACGATTTTTGTATATGTAAGTAATTTACATGAGAGGATGGACATATGTCTATCTTAAATTCCCCAAGAGTGTTCCCATTTAAACTGTGAGTTTTGAATTTTCTAGTATTTTTCACTTTAAACTATAGTTAACCGAGGTTCACATCAGGAAGTTGTTGTTTCATCATAGTGGCCAAGTGGCCACCATAAACTGCAGATCCTTTGTGTTTGCTCTGTTTTGCATGTTTTGCGTCGCCTTTTGAAGTGGCTGCGCTAATGTTGCGCCCCCTCTTTCCCGGCTGCCACCACAAAGGATAGGACTGCAGTTATTGGCTGGGTGTCTAGCGTTAATTTACGACAAGCCCTTTTGGTCAGGGGTTCTGCACTCTGCACTGTGCATTCCTCCCTCTCCATCTCCCTCTCCCACTCGACCACTCTCTGGCAGCCACATGCGTAACTGGTCGCATGGATTATGGCCCGAAAATGCAAGGCTCACAAATGCAGTGCAGTGCAGTGCAGGATTCTATGCTATGTGGTCGTCGGAGCTGAGTGAGCCTGAGTGCCACCTGATGTTTGTGGTCGATAACGATTTATGACACCACACCAACAGGAGAGCCTCCGCTATGGCTACACACACAAGGCAGCAACAACAACGACAGACCGAAAGACTGACAGAAGGCTGCTGCTGCTGTTCTTGTCATTTTGACATTGCGCCTGTCGTTGAGTTCCGTTTTGGCTTTGACATTTCCACCACAGAAGGATATGCCAGCGAGCGAATGTCGCGGCTTAGATGCTTATCGGGAGTCAGGGCCCAAACAGGGAGAAGAACAGGATGGCAGAGAAGAGAACAGAGCAGGTATAATACAAAACGGAAGTTGGCTTAGCCACGTTTTCAAGCCTTTTCTATTTAGTTCGCTAAGGGTTAAGTTTGAAGGTTAAGCAGGTGTATCGTAATTTTATTTTACAATTATATACATTGTATTTTGAGTAATTTAATATGGTTTATCAACAACTTGACGGGGGCATTCCATATCCATATATATATATGTATAACCAACTAGTAGCAAATAATTTTCAACCTTATCTTCAGTTTTAGTCCGACAATCGCATGGAAAATTCTTTTTCAAAACAAGTTTTACCCGTTTTCTCAGCTATTCTGCCGCCCCAGAGTGTGTTCTCTGTTCCGTTTGGTTTCGTGTGGGCTGAGCTGAAGAGCGGGTGGGAGCGGGGTGTGGGGTGTGGGGTGTGGGGGCTGCGCAAAAATATACAAAACAAAACCTGAACGCGCTTTAACTTGGGTGATTTATAATGGAAAACATGAAAAGCTATATGCATGCCCGGGCAATTTTCTAGGTTGGGAAAATCACAAATATTTTAGCGGCTTAATTAAAAAGCATAAATTACAGTGCTCGACATATTAGGCTGACATTTTTCCTCTTTTTGCCATCGCATTTTCCACATTTTCCTACAGTTTTTCTTTGCTGTTTTTTATGTCTCAATTTTGAGAACAGCAGGTGCAAAAATAAACGCGGCCAGACTAAACTCTAACCCTAACCCTAACCCTTTTTTTTCGGGTACTACAATTTGCTACGCTGCCAATTCGCTGACCCCCCCGGGCACTATAATTAACAGCTGTTGGCTCTGCCCTTTCGCGGGTCAGGGAGGGCAGGGTGGTGTAGTGTGGCAACGTACAAAAATTTGGAGTGGATTTCTTGTACTCTTCTTCTTCGACAAGCGACTGCAGCGTAAAATTATGCAAATTTTCTTTGTTGCTTTGCGTGTCAATAAACAATTTTTGACCTACATAATTATGCCAAATGCCGTGCCATAAAAATCTCTAAGCTCGAGACGCAAAAAGGAAGCCAGCAAGTGGCATAATTATTTAAATTATGAAGGACGCCGCTTTGAGGGACGAGGACAACGACGCGTGTTCCTCGAGTGCCAAGCCAGGCACAACAAAAACCCGAAAAATAAAAAAAAAAAACAAAAACCGAAAATGCAAATCAACTTAGTTCCGGCACAGCTTCTATGCACTATAACGACGGGATAATCCAGTGTCTGGGCTCATTTGCATAATTATTGGTCCAAATAGCAAGAGAGAGAGAGAGAGATAGAGTCTTCGTTTTTGGTCTAAACCCCAGTCTGATACCCGTCGGCAACGTCGGCGTCTAACGATCCGTTTGATCGCCGATCAAAGTCTCAGGACTTGAGACCCAAAACATAATACCTGCAAAGGGCCAACGAAATTTATTGGCCAAGCTGACATGCGTGCAAGCAGCTAACGAATTTTGGTTAGGCCAGACAAGGGTGGGGGAGCACTTGCCTAAGATACATGTATATATATATATGTATATGTATATCTAGTGTGGCTTTCTAGCTGCGCACCTTTCTCCAACTCACGGCTGGACACTTTTTATCCATTATGTTTTCTCTAGTTTCTGGCCGAATTGTCAATAAATTTTAGTCTCGGCGCGGCTTTTTTATTGTAATCGCACAGCCCTAGGTTCTCGATTTTTGTTTGTAATGAGTCGCAGAGACGACCGTCGATAAAGTCTTCATTGATTTGTGACCTCTAATAATAGCGTTTAGCTCAACCGTCCCAGATAGCATTGACCTTTTTTTTTTTGGGCACCGCTCTCTCAGCGTGTTGAAAAGACAACATCTAAGGGCTGCGACCGACGCAAATGCAGCAGATCTCAGCGGATCCCAACGGAATCCAACAGTTTCCCAACTGCAGACTCTGCTCAGTTAATTATGTATTTGGGTCTACAGTCCTGAACTATGACCTGCAGCAGGTGTGTCTGTGCTGCAACTACTTTTGAGTCGCACTATCAATTAGCAAGCTGCGGTTAAATATGTATGTATGTATGTATATACTTAACTGCAGTAGTCGCTGAGTCAGCAGCTCAAACTGTGAATCATTTCATGAGTGCAAAATGTTAAGCGTTTACTTCCCCAGCTATCAATAGACGTTTTGATAAATGAGCCAAGTGTTTTTTTTTTTTGTTAGCCAAACAACAGGCAGAAGACGAGTCGAAAGCATCTGAAAATTCCGCAATCAAATTGGCCGCCAGCTATGGGCCAAGCAAATACAAAACTTAAGACACGCATTTACATTTTAGCCTAGGATCGAAGCTGTAATACTCTAGAGTCTAGACTCTAGAGTATTATGGAATAAGCAGAAAGCAGTTAGTTGGGAATTGAAGTTCAATTGGAAATGGCAAAATATAGGCCAACAAATTATATAAATAAGTATTTGCCATTTCGGTATACTACTGGACCAGAAAGTTTCAGCAACCAAATTGGTTGGCAATTCGAAATACTCCACTCAAAATTTGCGTTGCTTTGTTTTATTTTGGCACTGGTCGGTTGGGCAAATCAAAGTGCGCTGTCCATCTTGAGTTAGCGTTGGAGCTTGTAGTTAATGATAGCTCCCTAGATGCCGCGACTGCTTGTTTGCTAATCAAAGATCGCAGCTTCTTAAGCACAGTAAGCAGTTGGTTTTCTTTGCGCCCGGGCTTGAGTACCGTAAACTATTTGTCCAAGTTTCAACTACAAGACTTTGCGGTCTTTCCCACTTTTGGGTTATTTCACCTCTCTCTCTCTCTCTCTCTCTCACTCTTTAGCTGTCTCTCTCTCTCTCTCTGTCTGTCTTGACGTCATCGCCCATCTCTTTTGGCTGCTATCTGCGCGAAATCAAATGCCATCGTCGTTGTTTTTAGTCCGTCGTCAAGCACAAAACTTTCGATCGAATTTTATGTATTTATTTCATATAACAACAAAAAATAAAAAACCAAAAAAATAAAAAAAAAACTAAACAAAAATAAATAAACGACGCAAAAACAAAGCCAGGCCAAGCCAGACAACGGCCAGCGGCAACGCATCACCAACAATAACAACAGCAACAGCAACAACAACAACAACAGCCACAGCGCAGACAACAACAACTTGACTGGAAACCTGAAATGTCTCAACACTTGGACCCCCACCGAACAACGGCCAGCAGCAGCAGCAGCAGCAGCGGCGGCAACAGCGGCCACTGATCGCCCCGATCGAAGCGTGCAATCGTCTTACACACACACAGATACAAACACACACAGACAGAGTGAGACGGTGCGCGTTTCTAGCCGCGCCAAAGTAAAGGTCTACCGGTGGACATAAATTTAGCTGTAATGCGACAGGTGTATTTTTTATCTATGGAGCGGCACAAAACGAGCGTCGCGTCTGAAACCAGCAACAGCAACAGTCGCTGCCTCAGTCGCTGCCGCAGTCGCTGTCGCTGCCTCAGTCACCGTTGCTGCTGCCAGCGTCGCCGTTTTGCTGCGCATGTGCAACGCATTCAAAACTTTGCTTATAATATAAAAGTTGTTGTAGTATTTCTCAGCTAAACAATTTCAATGCTATAACTGAAATAAATTCTTGATGGCTACTTTTGACAGGCGCCGCCGCAACCAGCTAATGTTGTTGGTGATTTGAGACAGTGCCAGTGGCAGGCGCGTTGTTCATCATATATATACTATATATATATTGTATATATATATATAAACAACTTTAAGCCGCTTGCAGTTTTCATTATTTACTTTCAATAGTCGTTGATTAACAGCGTATCTCAAATGGCTTCCGTGATGGCTATAGATTCCAGTTATTGCATAACTATTTGTGACTGACCGCTCCCAAGGACAACCAGAGATCGATCTCTCTCTCTCTCTCTGGCGTGTAACTAATGATAACAAAGCACAGGAAATTGATATCCATGAAATATATTTTAGATAACTGATAAGTTAAAAGGCAGCTGCAATACAAAATGCATATTATTTGATCTTAAGAAATCTCAAAATAAAAACCAAAACTTAGAAAAATAATCGTAAAGAAATATCATATTTACAAATGATTCTACTATAGATGAAAAGCGATCTAAAATATTTATTACCAAGAAATCTGTTGTGTTTTGACAAAGTTGTGAAGTCGGGGGGTTGTGTATTTACTATAGATTTGGAAGAGTTTGCCATTCAACTTACTAGAGCATCGTCCTCCCACTGCGCTCACTGAATCCCGAACAGCAAGTAGCCCGAAATTTAACAACCACTTCTCATATATTTGAACATATGCGATTTACACGCTGACAATAATTAACCATAGCTAAAACATAAAAAAAAAAGATGAATAGAAAAGAGAAAAAAAAACTGCAACGCCCTGGCTACTTAGCTACTTTTTGCGCTGGTCACAGTGGCAACCACGTCGGCGACATATGTGGAATATAAAAACCACCACCAGCGGTTTGCAACCCACAATATATGTGTGTGTGTGTGTGTGTGTAGAAAAAACCCAAAAGTAAACACACACAATTTGCGATTTTTATTTGCAATCAATCATACAATAAACTGCCAGGCCGGGATGTCTTTGGAGCTGAAAATGGAAAGACAGCAGACCAAATGGAACAAAAGGGGCGCGCGTGAAAATGCGACTAAGGCGTGGAAGTGCGGATTACCGCAGTTCGCCGCATGTGATCGATCGCCTGACCAGGAGCAGACAACGGCAGCAGCAGCAGGAGCATGAGCAGAAGCAGGAGCTGAAATAGAGGCCGCCTGCGACACGTTTTGCTGCTTAAGCGAAAAAGACAGGAAGTGTGGGTTGTTCTCGGCTATTGTGGCCAAAAAAAACGAAAGAAACTAAAAAGTAAAGAAACTTGCTACCGCGCTGCAACATGCAAATGCGGCTTAATTAACTTGTTGCACGTCGCCTCAGTTCGCGACAACAACAACAGCGACAACAACAACATCAGCGACAACGACACGCATGCGCAGTCCGCAGCCAAAGCTCCACAGGCTCCACAGGCCATTGGGTTCATTTCGGTCTCCAATTGAGGCAAAGCGAACACAACACGGCCGCCAAATCAGCGCCAAATTGAAGGCGGCCGCACAAGGTGCCACATGGTAGCAGTATTCTTCGCGGCAAAAGGCTGCGGCGTGGCAACTCCTGCAACTAATTTCGCAAGCCGTTGCCAACGCTTGCCTCATTTACATTTGGCGCCAGCTTCTTGTTACTTTTTACTTTTGTTTTTTGTTTTTAATTAATTCGATATCACAGCAGCATTTTTTTTCGGCTACCGGTCTTTACTTGAGCTACCCTTTTGGGAAACAGATCCGCTGGCATGCCATTTGCATTTGGACAGGGCATCCGGACGGACAGCGGAACGGACAGCCGGTCATCGATACGAATTTCGGCATACGAATTTCATTCAGAAATAATTTTTTATGTCCAAATGTTGTGAGTTGATGGCCGGGTCCTCGGCTGCTGCTGCTGCAGTTGTTGCTGCTATTTTTTTTTTTTTTTTGGCCTTATCCTTTTGAACTTCATTTGCATAAACGGCATGAAATAAAATCAACAGTTGCAGAGTCAACCGACAGCAGAACGACACTCGTACCGGTCAGGTAGCAGAAAACCTGAACATCCTAAAAAAAAAAGCATACAAAATATACCCAAAATAATAATAATAATACAAATGTGTCGCATGGCGCAAGATAAAGCGAATCGGGAGTAAATAACAGGCTCAGATTGCAGTTGTCTCTGCTACTGTTGGCCATTCTGTTGGCCAGATATGCATGCTTTATGCGTTTAAGGTTTTTTCGCAGCTCTTTTATAATGCTAATGTTGAGAGTGACTTTAATCGAATATATATACATATGTATATCATATGGGATATGGATTAACCTAGATTTTAAAATAGGCTAGGACTTGACTCTCGTTGTTCACTTGCTTGAACTTTGCTAAAGTTGCTCTCAGGATTAGAAAAAGCTCCTTAGCTATACTTCACTCCCAGACTCTCGTATATAACCCTTTCTCTGCCAAACTCTGCCACATTTCATTGCACTCTTAAAGGCTCTTCACAGCCTCAACCACCCAGCTATTTTTTGCTAAGCCCCGTTTAAGATCCGCTCTTAAGATTAGCAATTAGCAAATCTCTTGGCAGGCACAGCATCCATCCGGCTACTGTGCTCAGCATGTGGTTTCATTTATCGCATTAACACTCTTTTTTTTGCCAGCCATAATCCCGGCACTTTTGCTTCCAAAACAACAGACTTTATTACCACTATTTGTGGCCAGCGCCGAGACCCTTGGCCTATTCACAATGATCAATCAGCCGCATGTCTGACAAACGACAAACGGCAGGACACTGGAGACACCGCAGGAGGGCGTGCAAAAGACACGATCACGCCTCTTAAACGCATTACCCGAGACCGAAGACCACAAGACGACGATGATGATGCGGTTGCTTGTTGCTGGGCTTGCCAATTAAGAAACCAAGAACGAGGCAATGGGCTAATGTGTCAATTATGCGGCTTTCAGTTGGCCGTCAGTCAGTTACAGAGACAAATGAGGCGATAATATGGGAAAATTGCTGCAACAAGCCAAAAAATCAGAACAACATACGAAATCTCAAGCCACTAATTCAAATGTTCTCTTCTCAGCCATATATCTCCATCTCTTACTGTACAAACAACAAAACGATCTTTGCTTATCAATCTCTTGATCTAACGCTTACATTTCCATAGTCATTAAGTTGAGAACGGTCAGCAACAGGTTTTGGGCCGATCTTCCCAAAAATCAAGCACGATTTCCACGAAATTAATTTTCTCATGATTCACTTTCGTATTGAGAGACAAAAAAGCAGAAAAACGAGAGTTAAATTGAGCACAGAATTTTCTTCTATTTAAATAAACAATAAGATACATAAAATATAAATTAATGAATTTTAGTCTGATTTTGTCTTTGGTTGTGTTTTTACCTGTTTTTTAGTTCAAATTAGTTTGTTACCATTTTGATAAGTATTTTTATTAAGAGCAACAATATGAATTTAAATATAAATATTTATATAGAATTTTCTAGGCAATGAGTTGCATCAAATTAAAATTGATTGTCAAGTGAGTAACGCACAAAAAGAGTTTTGATAGTTGCATTCAAACGGGGAAACTGCAACAATTGTAATTCGTGGAGCCCGTTGCACTTTTAATTTCTATTACGCCAAGCAAGTTGCATTTAATCAGTCGGACACCAAAATATTGTCAGACACACAAATACAAATACAAATACAAATACAAAAACAAATTACGAATACAAATACAGAGAAAATGCACAAAGATACAACACATAAAATATGGCAAGGCGGCACGCTAATTTTGTTCGCGTGTTTCCTCAAGTGGGCAGCCACTATGCCACTTGCGGCGCGGCAATCGCATAAATACGAATACGAATAACTCAGACCCCGTTGGACCCCGTTCGCTTTAGCTGCAATTTCCCGCTGCGCTTTGTTTGCTCATTGGGCGCATCCGTTGCCCGGTCTGTCGGTCTGTCGGTCCGTCGGCCTGTCCGTCTGTCGGTGGCAGCTCCGTCTTCGACTTGCGACTATCAGTGCTCATTGTTGTGTCAATTGTCGTGGCTGTGTTGTATAGTTGTTGCTGCCGTTGCTGCTGCTGTTATTTGTCATTTTGCCGTGCAAAAGCACAAAATCTCAGACATTGCACTTTATCAAGTCATAGGCAAACCGAACCGGGGGCGCCTCCAGTTCCTCCTCCTTCTAACTGGGTCAGCCAGCACTTAAGCGAATCGTGCGTCCATATCTCGCTCTCCCGCTCACTCTTTCTTGATCTGTGGCATTGGCTGCCACTTGAGCTTGTTCTACTGCAGCCGCCTAGGTTAAGGAGCCGAGGCCTAATAATAGTGCCCAGTTCAACACTGAGAGTAGCGCACAGTAGCGCACAACAAATCACAAAATCGTTTAACAATAATTTCATAACAGCAGCAGCAGCAGCAGCAGATCCTCAGCTGGCAAATGTTCACAGAGCCGGAGCGTAAAATTATAGCGCGATCACTTAACTCACGATCGCGATCAGTTGGGGGCATTAAGATTACCGGCTACTGCCCCAACGGAAGCTGCAGTTTGGTAGCTGGGCTGCTGCTGCGGCTCTTTGGACCTGGCTAACAACTTCGACCCGATCAGTCGTCATCGTCGTCGTCGTGGAACGCACGAACCAGCAGCTGGGGAAATGCTATGGTGCTGAGGATCTTTCCGCGTCGTCCACGCGAAATAATTTTTATTGAATAATTTTTCATTATTTTTCGTTTGAATTGAGAGGCAGGCCCAGGCTGGTTGGCTGGCTGGCTGGCTGGCTAGCTCTGGCTGGCTGGCTGGCTATGTCGGGAAGCAGCTCTCTGAGCCTGGCCTGCGACGTAACCGTCAAAAACAATAAAGTCCAAAACGAGCGAACAATGTAAATGGCAAGTCATGATTTTGCTGTTATGCGCTGTTAAAAGGGGGCGCTCGCCGTTCGACACGATCAAGAACAAAACCAAAACCAAAACCGAAAAGAACCCAACAAAAGTGTAGCCCTCAAACTGAACCTGGACAGTGGCTGCTACGTCTGTCTACAGTCTGTCTTCCAGCTCTACGTCCGTCCGGCTGTCCGTCTGTTCGTCCGCCTGTCTGTCTGTATGTGTGGAGGATGCTACCGTTGCTACCAACGCCAGCGAATACAACGACGACGACGATCAACATGACCCAAAACAATGCAACGAACAGAACCAAAAAGAACAACAACAACAACAGCAACAAAATACTTTACTCATACTTTATGCCCAAAATGCGCTGGACCCGAGAGTAGACCCCGATCAATGCAATTGTTTGCCCCTTTTAGTCAAGTTGCGCACTTCATAAGCAAATACAACAACAAAACCAAATAAAAACAACAAAAAGCAGAAAACCAGGGCCAAAAGGCAAACAATGGAAACGGCCACGGCCCACGACGAGTGCATAAAAAGGGGCAAGCAGCAAGGGGGGGCGTGGAGGGGAAGCCAAACCCAGCAACTTTGGCACTTTGATTGGAACTACCAAACAAAAAATACGATAAATAAATAAAATGTACATTTTTACATAAGAAAGGGAAATGGTCAAAAAGAAAATTTTACGCAAGAATATATTAATTATATATAACATTTGGAGAACATAATGTAGTTCGAATTTCTTTAAAAAAGAAAGGCAATTCAAATTCTAATTTAATCACCCTATTAATGTATTTGAAAACTTAATGCTTAAGGGAGGTTCTAATATATATTATATTAGATTAAGAGTAGAAATTATAATAATCATGATAAAACGAAGTAATTTAAATATTTGTAAATAATTAAAAAGTAATCTAACAATTATTTCTACAGTTCATTAGGTTTCAATTCGAACCGGACTTTCCATCCTATTTTTGAATGCAACTTAAGCCTGTTCAGCGTAACTCAGTCGCATTTGACACAGTGAGGTGATTATAAGGCTAAAACGGCTGCCAGAGCAACAGCACAAAAAAGACGTACACAGAACTCAGTTTGACCTTGAAGTGAAGTTGAGTATCTTGAAAATTTTTATCATTTGGAACGGACATTTCATTCTCGAAACGTGCGCACAACAACAACAAAAACGACGACGACGACGCACAACAACAAAAAACTGCAACAATGAAATGCGGCGACAAAAAGCCACAGGCTCCAAACTGCTCCTTTCCCCGCCCCCATCTCTCTCTCTCGCTCGCTCGCTCGCTCGCTGGTTACCTATGTGGAGCCGCTAGCGGTACCGTTTAGTGCGCATGCGTTGCGAATGGCGGTTGCGTCTCAAAGCGAATGCCGCCACCGCCAACCGCCAACTGCCGGATTCAGACATGACGTTCAGCCTGCAGACGGAGGCAGAAAATTTACGCGTGTGCTAAACACGAGACTTCCACGAACCGCTTTGCGAGCCTCGAGCCGGAGCTGGAGACGGAGACGGAGACGTAACCCTTCTTGGCTGCATTTATGTATGTGGCGTGGCCAAAGCGGCAGCAGCCGCCAAAACGTTGTCGTTTCTTATTGTTTTCTAAAATGAAAGAGAAATTCCTCAACAAAAAAAGCAAGCATTTCAGAGCCCAAAGGATTTCTATTGTTTCAGTTTTAGGGCAAGCAGCAAGTTTGTCCGCGACGCGACGTTCGTCAAATGCTTTTTGACCCATGGCTAACGAAATTCTTTTCACTCACCGACGCAAAATCAATTTCTGATATTTCCAAAACAAACAAACAGCACTCAGCTCATTAAAACCTGACCAAAAGACATTCCAATAAAGACAGCTTCAAGTCTTTTGTTTTTCTCTTTGGACTCTGCTGTAGGTTTATGGGTTTTAACGATTACAACGCGAAGGTCGCTCATTAAATGCCAAATAAAATTTGTATAAAAACATCAAATTGGCTGGCAGCAAACGCAACACACACTTGCGTGATCAGTTGCGGTCGTAAAGATATCTGAGGTTCGGTTTAGAGTTTAGAGTTCGGGGCCCATATGCCAAGTGTTGGCACGTTCTATGTGCCCGAAAGCCACTTGACCCAGCGTCGGACGACTAGCGCCAGAAAAGCTCTCCCAAGCTGAAAACTTAAGACTGGCAGCTGAAAACTGAAAACTGAAAACCGAACACTGATCTCTGAACACTATAAATCATGCGCAGCATCAACAAAAAACCAAAAGAAAAAACTAAATCAAAGTGTGCTGCCTGAAGATTTCACAAAACCAAAGCGCAGACGAAGACGCAGACAGAAGAAGAAATAGCTACAATAGCGCCCCAAGCGCATCTACTAAAACTCACACGCACTCATAGATACACAGCTACAGTAGTGATTCGATATGGCTAACAGATGATTAATAGTTGAGTAAATAAATAATATATAGAAAACTTGAAGTCTTTTGAATAAAAGATTTAAACATGATTACAAAACAATTCTCAAAGAAACAATTGAAAATCAGACTCAAACTTTTTCTATATATTTAGCAAATTTATATATACTATATATATTTTGGCTTATATTCAAATATACCTACATAACAAAATGTGAACTTATCAAATCCGAAAAACTTCCTTATATTTTTTTTATGTTAGTTAATATTCCAATATACTTTCGTAAATTCGCCCACTGATTAATATAGCGGGTAAGCACTGTACTCTGCGCATTTGTATCTATTATGCGCATGTCTGTGTGTGTATAAATCTTCTTTTAATTTGTGACAAGATCAACAAGTTCAAAGTTGTTTCAATCAATTGACCTCGCTGCTCCCAGAGGCTACAAATATTGTAACAGATCAGGCCAAATAGCGCTGGCAGCGACGTCAGCCGCAGCAGCAGCAGCGACGCGATGCCGCTGCGGAGCTATCAAAATTTAGCGAGCAATTTGCGCAATTCGATCGGCACATGCACGTGCAACATTGTCATCGTCAGCGTCATGCAGCGCAGCAGCTGAGGGGAAGAGGGGATACAAACTGATGCGCGGAACGCAGCTGAGGATCTCGTAGCTGACCTGCATTTTGTCGTGCGCAGATTTGTGCAGCGGCTTGAGCTTATTATTCAATTAAATGGATAGATGGATATAATGGCGCCGCAAGTCGACTCAACGTTGAGTCAACCAGCGTGCAGTGAAAGGCCATTGCGTATACGCCGCGTATGTCGCCAAGCTGCATGCAACCTGTCCTCAGCTAAAACAGACCCATTAACCCAGTTTCTTTGTGTGCTGCTGCTGACGCTGCTGCTTTGTTTGTCTCAATTTAAAGTTCAATTTCATTGGCCCTCGTCGCGGCGTTCAAATTGATGTGACAGTTTCAGTTACTCGCTCTAAAGCGAAAACGTGTGGGTCAATGAGCTCAGCAGCAGTCTCGCTCTCGCTTAAGATGCTTGTTTTTGCCAAGTGCGTAACACTAAATGAGACTCTTATTTGACTGACTACTGACTGTAGTACCGAATGTGTGGCGGAGAAAGTAACAGTTAAATCACATCGAATGACTAAAGAAATTAATCAGATAAGACAGATAAGCAATTTAGATTTGGGCTCTATTAAGGTAGAACTTGAACATGGATTTTGGAAATAAAAATGTTGTTTTTAAATTTAAATATAGTATTATTTCACAGGTCTAACCAATCACAAAAAGGCTTTCCGTTTAAAAATCGGTTGAGTTTTGACAAAGTTAGTTATGTTTGAAGTCTGGGAAGTCCAATTTTAAGCTTTTTAAGACCTTCATGCCAACATTCGTGTCAAAACAATTGACTTGAAATCTGAATTTTGAAAGTTTTTCAACTTTGAATGTAGACATCATAAGGACGACAAACCATGAACAAAAAGCCCTCGGGAGTTAAAATCGGTTCAGTTTTGACAAAGTTATGGCTGTTTGAAGTCTGGGAAGGCCAATTTAAAGTACTTCATGTCAACATTCTTGTCACAAAAATTGACTTGCAATCGGAATTTCAAGAAATTTTTAACTTTGAATGTAGAGTTCATAAGGACGACAAACCATGACCAAAAAGGCCTCGGGAGTTAAAATCGGTTCCGTTTTGCCAAAGTTATGGCTGTTTGAAGTCTGGGAAGGCCAATTTTAAGCACTTTAAGACCTTCATGTCAACATTCTTGTCACAAAAATTGACTTGAAATCGGAATTTCAAGAAATTTTTAACTTTGAATGTAGAGTTCATAAGGACGACAAACCATGAACAAAAAGCCCTCGGGAGTTAAAATCGGTTCAGTTTTGCCAAAGTTATGGCTGTTTAAAGTCTGGGAAGGCCAATTTAAAGTACTTCATGTCAACATTCTTGACACAAAAATTGACTTGCAATCGGAATTTCAAGAAATTTTTAACTTTGAATGTAGAGTTCATAAGGACGACAAACCATGACCAAAAAGCCCTCGGGAGTTAAAATCGGTTCAGTTTTGCCAAAGTTATGGCTGTTTGAAGTCTGGGAAGGCCAATTTTAAGCACTTTAAGACCTTCATGTCAACATTCTTGTCACAAAAATTGACTTGCAATCGGAATTTCAAGAAATTTTTAACTTTGAATGTAGAGTTCATAAGGACGACAAACCATGACCAAAAAGCCCTCGGGAGTTAAAATCGGTACAGTTTTGCCAAAGTTATGGCTGTTTGAAGTCTGGGAAGGCCAATTTTAAGCACTTTAAGACCTTCATGTCAACATTCTTGGAACAAAAATTGACTTGAAATCGGAATTTTAAGAAATTTATAACTTTGAATGTAGAGTTCATAAGGACGACAAACCATGACCAAAAAGCCCTCGGGAGTTAAAATCGGTTCAGTTTTGCCAAAGTTATGGCTGTTTGAAGTCTGGGAAGGCCAATTTTAAGCACTTTAAGACCTTCATGTCAACATTCTTGTCACAAAAATATACTTGAAATCGGAATTTTAAGAAATTTTTAACTTTGAATGTAGAGTTCATAAGGACGACAAACCATGACCAAAAAGCCCTCGGGAGTTAAAATCGGTTCAGTTTTGCCAAAGTTATGGCTGTTTGAAGTCTGGGAAGGCCAATTTTAAGCACTTTAAGACCTTCATGTCAACATTCTTGTCACAAAAATTGACTTAAAATCGGAATTTTAAGAAATTTTTAACTTTGAATGTAGAGTTCATAAGGACGACAAACCATGAACAAAAAGCCCTCGGGAGTTAAAATCGGTTCAGTTTTGCCAAAGTTATGGCTGTTTGAAGTCTGGGAAGGCCAATTTTAAGCACTTTAAGACCTTCATGTCAACATTCTTGTCACAAAAATTGACTTGCAATCGGAATTTCAAGAAATTTTTAACTTTGAATGTAGAGTTCATAAGGACGACAAACCATGACCAAAAAGCCCTCGGGAGTTAAAATCGGTTCAGTTTTGCCAAAGTTATGGCTGTTTGAAGTCTGGGAAGGCCAATGTTAAGCACTTTAAGACCTTCATGTCAACATTCTTGTCACAAAAATTGACTTGAAATCGGAATTTTAAGAAATTTTTAACTTTGAATGTAGAGTTCATAAGGACGACAAACCATGAACAAAAAGCCCTCGGGAGTTAAAATCGGTTCAGTTTTGCCAAAGTTATGGCTGTTTAAAGTCTGGGAAGGCCAATTTAAAGTACTTCATATCAACATTCTTGACACAAAAATTGACTTGCAATCGGAATTTCAAGAAATTTTTAACTTTGAATGTAGAGTTCATAAGGACGACAAACCATGACCAAAAAGCCCTCGGGAGTTAAAATCGGTTCAGTTTTGCCAAAGTTATGGCTGTTTGAAGTCTGGGAAGGCCAATTTTAAGCACTTTAAGACCTTCATGTCAACATTCTTGTCACAAAAATTGACTTGCAATCGGAATTTCAAGAAATTTTTAACTTTGAATGTAGAGTTCATAAGGACGACAAACCATGACCAAAAAGCCCTCGGGAGTTAAAATCGGTACAGTTTTGCCAAAGTTATGGCTGTTTGAAGTCTGGGAAGGCCAATTTTAAGCACTTTAAGACCTTCATGTCAACATTCTTGGAACAAAAATTGACTTGAAATCGGAATTTTAAGAAATTTATAACTTTGAATGTAGAGTTCATAAGGACGACAAACCATGACCAAAAAGCCCTCGGGAGTTAAAATCGGTTCAGTTTTGCCAAAGTTATGGCTGTTTGAAGTCTGGGAAGGCCAATTTTAAGCACTTTAAGACCTTCATGTCAACATTCTTGTCACAAAAATATACTTGAAATCGGAATTTTAAGAAATTTTTAACTTTGAATGTAGAGTTCATAAGGACGACAAACCATGACCAAAAAGCCATCGGGAGTTAAAATCGGTTCAGTTTTGCCAAAGTTATGGCTGTTTGAAGTCTGGGAAGGCCAATTTTAAGCACTTTAAGACCTTCATGTCAACATTCTTGTCACAAAAATTGACTTGAAATCGGAATTTTAAGAAATTTTTAACTTTGAATGTAGAGTTCATAAGGACGACAAACCATGAACAAAAAGCCCTCGGGAGTTAAAATCGGTTCAGTTTTGCCAAAGTTATGGCTGTTTGAAGTCTGGGAAGGCCAATTTTAAGCACTTTAAGTACTTCATGTCAACATTCTTGTCACAAAAATTGACTTGCAATCGGAATTTCAAGAAATTTTTAACTTTGAATGTAGAGTTCATAAGGACGACAAACCATGACCAAAAAGCCCTCGGGAGTTAAAATCGGTTCAGTTTTGCCAAAGTTATGGCTGTTTGAAGTCTGGGAAGGCCAATGTTAAGCACTTTAAGACCTTCATGTCAACATTCTTGTCACAAAAATTGACTTGAAATCGGAATTTTAAGAAATTTTTAACTTTGAATGTAGAGTTCATAAGGACGACAAACCATGAACAAAAAGCCCTCGGGAGTTAAAATCGGTTCAGTTTTGCCAAAGTTATGGCTGTTTAAAGTCTGGGAAGGCCAATTTAAAGTACTTCATGTCAACATTCTTGACACAAAAATTGACTTGCAATCGGAATTTCAAGAAATTTTTAACTTTGAATGTAGAGTTCATAAGGACGACAAACCATGACCAAAAAGCCCTCGGGAGTTAAAATCGGTTCAGTTTTGCCAAAGTTATGGCTGTTTGAAGTCTGGGAAGGCCAATTTTAAGCACTTTAAGACCTTCATGTCAACATTCTTGTCACAAAAATTGACTTGCAATCGGAATTTCAAGAAATTTTTAACTTTGAATGTAGAGTTCATAAGGACGACAAACCATGAACAAAAAGCCCTCGGGAGTTAAAATCGGTTCAGTTTTGCCAAAGTTATGGCTGTTTGAAGTCTGGGAAGGCCAATTTTAAGCACTTTAAGACCTTCATGTCAACATTCTTGTCACAAAAATTGACTTGAAATCGGAATTTTAAGAAATTTTTAACTTTGAATGTAGAGTTCATAAGGACGACAAACCATGAACAAAAAGCCCTCGGGAGTTAAAATCGGTTCAGTTTTGCCAAAGTTATGGCTGTTTGAAGTCTGGGAAGGCCAATTTTAAGCACTTTAAGACCTTCATGTCCACATTCTTGTCACAAAAATTGACTTGAAATCGGAATTTTAAGAAATTTTTAACTTTGAATGTAGAGTTCATAAGGAAAACAAACCATGAACAAAAAACCCTCGGGAGTTAAAATCGGTTCAGTTTTGCCAAAGTTATGGCTGTTTAAAGTCTGGGAAGGCCAATTTAAAGTACTTCATGTCAACATTCTTGTCACAAAAATTGACTTGCAATCGGAATTTCAAGAAATTTTTAACTTTGAATGTAGAGTTCATAAGGACGACAAACCATGACCAAAAAGCCCTCGGGAGTTAAAATCGGTTCAGTTTTGCCAAAGTTATGGCTGTTTGAAGTCTGGGAAGGCCAATGTTAAGCACTTTAAGACCTTCATGTCAACATTCTTGTCACAAAAATTGACTTGAAATCGGAATTTAAAGAAATTTTTAACTTTGAATGTAGAGTTCATAAGGACGACAAACCATGAACAAAAAGCCCTCGGGAGTTAAAATCGGTTCAGTTTTGCCAAAGTTATGGCTGTTTAAAGTCTGGGAAGGCCAATTTAAAGTACTTCATATCAACATTCTTGACACAAAAATTGACTTGCAATCGGAATTTCAAGAAATTTTTAACTTTGAATGTAGAGTTCATAAGGACGACAAACCATGACCAAAAAGCCCTCGGGAGTTAAAATCGGTTCAGTTTTGCCAAAGTTATGGCTGTTTGAAGTCTGGGAAGGCCAATTTTAAGCACTTTAAGACCTTCATGTCAACATTCTTGTCACAAAAATTGACTTGCAATCGGAATTTCAAGAAATTTTTAACTTTGAATGTAGAGTTCATAAGGACGACAAACCATGACCAAAAAGCCCTCGGGAGTTAAAATCGGTACAGTTTTGCCAAAGTTATGGCTGTTTGAAGTCTGGGAAGGCCAATTTTAAGCACTTTAAGACCTTCATGTCAACATTCTTGGAACAAAAATTGACTTGAAATCGGAATTTTAAGAAATTTATAACTTTGAATGTAGAGTTCATAAGGACGACAAACCATGACCAAAAAGCCCTCGGGAGTTAAAATCGGTTCAGTTTTGCCAAAGTTATGGCTGTTTGAAGTCTGGGAAGGCCAATTTTAAGCACTTTAAGACCTTCATGTCAACATTCTTGTCACAAAAATATACTTGAAATCGGAATTTTAAGAAATTTTTAACTTTGAATGTAGAGTTCATAAGGACGACAAACCATGACCAAAAAGCCCTCGGGAGTTAAAATCGGTTCAGTTTTGCCAAAGTTATGGCTGTTTGAAGTCTGGGAAGGCCAATTTTAAGCACTTTAAGACCTTCATGTCAACATTCTTGTCACAAAAATTGACTTGAAATCGGAATTTTAAGAAATTTTTAACTTTGAATGTAGAGTTCATAAGGACGACAAACCATGAACAAAAAGCCCTCGGGAGTTAAAATCGGTTCAGTTTTGCCAAAGTTATGGCTGTTTGAAGTCTGGGAAGGCCAATTTTAAGCACTTTAAGACCTTCATGTCAACATTCTTGTCACAAAAATTGACTTGCAATCGGAATTTCAAGAAATTTTTAACTTTGAATGTAGAGTTCATAAGGACGACAAACCATGACCAAAAAGCCCTCGGGAGTTAAAATCGGTACAGTTTTGCCAAAGTTATGGCTGTTTGAAGTCTGGGAAGGCCAATTTTAAGCACTTTAAGACCTTCATGTCAACATTCTTGGAACAAAAATTGACTTGAAATCGGAATTTTAAGAAATTTATAACTTTGAATGTAGAGTTCATAAGGACGACAAACCATGACCAAAAAGCCCTCGGGAGTTAAAATCGGTTCAGTTTTGCCAAAGTTATGGCTGTTTGAAGTCTGGGAAGGCCAATTTTAAGCACTTTAAGACCTTCATGTCAACATTCTTGTCACAAAAATATACTTGAAATCGGAATTTTAAGAAATTTTTAACTTTGAATGTAGAGTTCATAAGGACGACAAACCATGACCAAAAAGCCCTCGGGAGTTAAAATCGGTTCAGTTTTGCCAAAGTTATGGCTGTTTGAAGTCTGGGAAGGCCAATTTTAAGCACTTTAAGACCTTCATGTCAACATTCTTGTCACAAAAATTGACTTGAAAGCGGAATTTTAAGAAATTTTTAACTTTGAATGTAGAGTTCATAAGGACGACAAACCATGAACAAAAAGCCCTCGGGAGTTAAAATCGGTTCAGTTTTGCCAAAGTTATGGCTGTTTGAAGTCTGGGAAGGCCAATTTTAAGCACTTTAAGACCTTCATGTCAACATTCTTGTCACAAAAATTGACTTGAAATCGGAATTTTAAGAAATTTTTAACTGTGAATGTAGAGTTCATAAGGACGACAAACCATGAACAAAAAGCCCTCGGGAGTTAAAATCGGTTCAGTTTTGCCAAAGTTATGGCTGTTTAAAGTCTGGGAAGGCCAATTTAAAGTACTTCATGTCAACATTCTTGTCACAAAAATTGACTTGCAATCGGAATTTCAAGAAATTTTTAACTTTGAATGTAGAGTTCATAAGGACGACAAACCATGACCAAAAAGCCCTCGGGAGTTAAAATCGGTTCAGTTTTGCCAAAGTTATGGCTGTTTGAAGTCTGGGAAGGCCAATGTTAAGCACTTTAAGACCTTCATGTCAACATTCTTGTCACAAAAATTGACTTGAAATCGGAATTTTAAGAAATTTATAACTTTGAATGTAGAGTTCATAAGGACGACAAACCATGACCAAAAAGCCCTCCGGAGTTAAAATCGGTTCAGTTTTGCCAAAGTTATGGCTGTTTGAAGTCTGGGAAGGCCAATTTTAAGCACTTTAAGACCTTCATGTCAACATTCTTGTCACAAAAATTGACTTGAAATCGGAATTTTAAGAAATTTTTAACTTTGAATGTAGAGTTCATAAGGACGACAAACCATGAACAAAAAGCCCTCGGGAGTTAAAATCGGTTCAGTTTTGCCAAAGTTATGGCTGTTTAAAGTCTGGGAAGGCCAATTTTAAGCACTTTAAGACCTTCATGTCAACATTCTTGTCACAAAAATTGACTTGCAATCGGAATTTCAAGAAATTTTTAACTTTGAATGTAGAGTTCATAAGGACGACAAACCATGACCAAAAAGCCCTCGGGAGTTAAAATCGGTACAGTTTTGCCAAAGTTATGGCTGTTTGAAGTCTGGGAAGGCCAATTTTAAGCACTTTAAGACCTTCATGTCAACATTCTTGGAACAAAAATTGACTTGAAATCGGAATTTTAAGAAATTTATAACTTTGAATGTAGAGTTCATAAGGACGACAAACCATGACCAAAAAGCCCTCGGGAGTTAAAATCGGTTCAGTTTTGCCAAAGTTATGGCTGTTTGAAGTCTGGGAAGGCCAATTTTAAGCACTTTAAGACCTTCATGTCAACATTCTTGTCACAAAAATTGACTTGCAATCGGAATTTCAAGAAATTTTCAACTTTGAATGTAGAGTTCATAAGGACGACAAACCATGAACAAAAAGCTCTCGGGAGTTAAAATCGGTTCAGTTTTGCCAAAGTTATGGCTGTTTGAAGTCTGGGAAGGCCAATTTTAAGCACTTTAAGACCTTCATGTCAACATTCTTGGAACAAAAATTGACTTGAAATCGGAATTTTAAGAAATTTATAACTTTGAATGTAGAGTTCATAAGGACGACAAACCATGACCAAAAAGCCCTCGGGAGTTAAAATCGGTTCAGTTTTGCCAAAGTTATGGCTGTTTGAAGTCTGGGAAGGCCAATTTTAAGCACTTTAAGACCTTCATGTCAACATTCTTGTCACAAAAATATACTTGAAATCGGAATTTTAAGAAATTTTTAACTTTGAATGTAGAGTTCATAAGGACGACAAACCATGACCAAAAAGCCCTCGGGAGTTAAAATCGGTACAGTTTTGCCAAAGTTATGGCTGTTTGAAGTCTGGGAAGGCCAATTTTAAGCACTTTAAGACCTTCATGTCAACATTCTTGGAACAAAAATTGACTTGAAATCGGAATTTTAAGAAATTTATAACTTTGAATGTAGAGTTCATAAGGACGACAAACCATGACCAAAAAGCCCTCGGGAGTTAAAATCGGTTCAGTTTTGCCAAAGTTATGGCTGTTTGAAGTCTGGGAAGGCCAATTTTAAGCACTTTAAGACCTTCATGTCAACATTCTTGTCACAAAAATATACTTGAAATCGGAATTTTAAGAAATTTTTAACTTTGAATGTAGAGTTCATAAGGACGACAAACCATGACCAAAAAGCCCTCGGGAGTTAAAATCGGTTCAGTTTTGCCAAAGTTATGGCTGTTTGAAGTCTGGGAAGGCCAATTTTAAGCACTTTAAGACCTTCATGTCAACATTCTTGTCACAAAAATTGACTTGAAAGCGGAATTTTAAGAAATTTTTAACTTTGAATGTAGAGTTCATAAGGACGACAAACCATGAACAAAAAGCCCTCGGGAGTTAAAATCGGTTCAGTTTTGCCAAAGTTATGGCTGTTTGAAGTCTGGGAAGGCCAATTTTAAGCACTTTAAGACCTTCATGTCAACATTCTTGTCACAAAAATTGACTTGAAATCGGAATTTTAAGAAATTTTTAACTGTGAATGTAGAGTTCATAAGGACGACAAACCATGAACAAAAAGCCCTCGGGAGTTAAAATCGGTTCAGTTTTGCCAAAGTTATGGCTGTTTGAAGTCTGGGAAGGCCAATTTTAAGCACTTTAAGACCTTCATGTCCACATTCTTGTCACAAAAATTGACTTGAAATCGGAATTTTAAGAAATTTTTAACTTTGAATGTAGAGTTCATAAGGACGACAAACCATGAACAAAAAGCCCTCGGGAGTTAAAATCGGTTCAGTTTTGCCAAAGTTATGGCTGTTTAAAGTCTGGGAAGGCCAATTTAAAGTACTTCATGTCAACATTCTTGTCACAAAAATTGACTTGCAATCGGAATTTCAAGAAATTTTTAACTTTGAATGTAGAGTTCATAAGGACGACAAACCATGACCAAAAAGCCCTCGGGAGTTAAAATCGGTTCAGTTTTGCCAAAGTTATGGCTGTTTGAAGTCTGGGAAGGCCAATGTTAAGCACTTTAAGACCTTCATGTCAACATTCTTGTCACAAAAATTGACTTGAAATCGGAATTTTAAGAAATTTATAACTTTGAATGTAGAGTTCATAAGGACGACAAACCATGACCAAAAAGCCCTCCGGAGTTAAAATCGGTTCAGTTTTGCCAAAGTTATGGCTGTTTGAAGTCTGGGAAGGCCAATTTTAAGCACTTTAAGACCTTCATGTCAACATTCTTGTCACAAAAATTGACTTGAAATCGGAATTTTAAGAAATTTTTAACTTTGAATGTAGAGTTCATAAGGACGACAAACCATGAACAAAAAGCCCTCGGGAGTTAAAATCGGTTCAGTTTTGCCAAAGTTATGGCTGTTTAAAGTCTGGGAAGGCCAATTTTAAGCACTTTAAGACCTTCATGTCAACATTCTTGTCACAAAAATTGACTTGCAATCGGAATTTCAAGAAATTTTTAACTTTGAATGTAGAGTTCATAAGGACGACAAACCATGACCAAAAAGCCCTCGGGAGTTAAAATCGGTACAGTTTTGCCAAAGTTATGGCTGTTTGAAATCTGGGAAGGCCAATTTTAAGCACTTTAAGAAATCGGAATTTTAAGAAATTTTTAACTTTGAATGTAGAGTTCATAAGGACGACAAACCATGAACAAAAAGCCCTCGGGAGTTAAAATCGGTTCAGTTTTGCCAAAGTTATGGCTGTTTGAAGTCTGGGAAGGCCAATTTTAAGCACTTTAAGACCTTCATGTCCACATTCTTGTCACAAAAATTGACTTGAAATCGGAATTTTAAGAAATTTTTAACTTTGAATGTAGAGTTCATAAGGACGACAAACCATGAACAAAAATCCCTCGGGAGTTAAAATCGGTTCAGTTTTGCCAAAGTTATGGCTGTTTAAAGTCTGGGAAGGCCAATTTAAAGTACTTCATGTCAACATTCTTTTCACAAAAATTGACTTGCAATCGGAATTTCAAGAAATTTTTAACTTTGAATGTAGAGTTCATAAGGACGACAAACCATGAACAAAAAGCCCTCGGGAGTTAAAATCGGTTCAGTTTTGACAAAGCTATGGGTTTTTGAAGTCTGGAAAGCGCATTTTTATGGACTTAGGGGACTTCACATGTCAAAATTTTTGTCATGATTTTTGACTTGATTTTCTCTACTTCGAATGTTGAGTTATAATGGATGATAAACCATGATTAAATACTATTTTAAATGATTTCTACAAGCTTTCTGAATAGTCGCGTAACTAAAGCTGATATATAAGCAATTAATGAACTTAATATATTTTTTATGCAACACTCCACTAGCTGATTAATCAGCTACATTTTCAGGCTGGGGCGCACGCAACTGATTGGCGCTGCATGCAACATGCGACGACACTCACACAAAGCGACAGCTTCAAAATGGCGCCCAAAAGCACACACCACAAATTTTATGCAGACGTCAACCGGCACTTGCCCCAACCCGCGACCAAAGCCACACCAACGCCATCAACTTTAATGCATAAAATATTGAATTTTTGCAGACGGATTAACCTTGACTTTCACTTTCGTCGACGCTGCCAGCTGCACTGCGTCCTGTCAAAGGATATAACTTTGACTGGCGCGACAGCAGCAATACAAATGTAGCCAGCCAGTCGGAGTCTCACCGAACAGAACAGAAACAGACCAGAACCAGACCAGGACATTTGTATGTACGACTCGCAGTGACGACGACTGCGCCGGCAGCACACACACATTCACACACCCACACAGCCACACACACACACATGTAAACTGGGCTTCGTCTAACTGGCTAAAACCAAACTGGTAGCTTCGTCGCCAGTTTTTGCCTTTTTTGTATGCCGCGCAGCGCTTGAAACATTCGTCCTTGGCGGCGACGAAAAATTGTGCCTTTTTTGAATAATTCATATCGTTACAGGACATTCAAAACACACACGCGATGCGATGCGATGCAATCTGAATGCCAAACGAGTCATCTCCCCGCCCGCCCTGCAAAATAGGAGTTGTAGCTACTGTGTCTCTAGTATATTTATATATATAGTATGTGTGTGTGTGTGTGTGTGTGTGTGTGTACTCACATGTTGCTTGTCAAATTGAGACGCATTGTGAACAATTAAAAACTGCACTCGCTGCTCGGAATAGTTGCAAAAGTTATCGATAGACAGGCCCCACCGACAGAAGCAACAACTTCCGGTAGCTTCTCATCGGGCAGCTATTTGGTATGCAGGATGCGTTCCACACACACACACACAAAGACAGTCAAACAGACAGACAGACAGCAGGCAACGACCTCGTTACGAAACTGGAGCTCAGTGAGAGAGTGAGCTAGAGAGAGGGTGAGAGAGGTAGAGGGAGTGAGAGTGTAAGGTCCTTTTGCACGCCCCACTTTGGCTGGTTGCAGTTTGATTTGATTTTTTGTATTTTGGTTTTGTCTTTTTTCTTATGCCACTTTTGCTGCTGTTGTTGCTGTTGTTGTTGTTGTTGTAGGCTGCATTGGAGTGTCTCGTCCTTTATTGGTGTAGGTGCGTTGCGTGTTTGCGCATTTGAGCATATGATTAAACTACATTTTGGTATGCGTATTAAACAATGCCTCGCTCGCAGCCAAAGGGTTAACGACATCTCGGCATCCTTTCCTCTTGGGCCTGTGTGAGAAATAAACACACACCTGCCACCTGACACTCGCTGTGTTGTTGCTAGACGGGTTACGCGATAAGCATCACAGGGGCAGGCAAGGCAGGTAAAGGGCGCAGTTACAGGTTTACAGGTTTACATGTATACTTTTGGGTATGTCTTGTGTTTGGTGTCATTATCAGAGTTGTCAACGTTGCGACGTTCTGTTCTCACGCAGTCAAATAGGCAATACCGTTGCAGTAATTGCAATAGACAAACACCGTTAAAGGATTGCTGAAATATTAAAAACAGTTATGCGGCGGCATGGGAAAAATGCAATGATATGCATGTGAATCAAGGCAAAAGGTTACTGTAGGTTCCTGTAACTGTTGCACTGCTTAAGGATGGGAACAGCAAGCATTTAATAGCATTGGAAAACTGTGGGAACTTGTCTTGTATCAAGTTAGATCGAATTGTATTGGCATAGGATGTTGAGATAATACTCTGATTTTGAGAATTGATTAGTTTACATTGATTGCTTCTTCTTGATATATACATATATTTGATTTAGTAAATATAATTTTTACCTTTAATATATTTTTTAACAGAAGAAGCTTGAATCCGAACTCCTGCAAGAAGCTGAAATAGGTAGGAAGTTACAGTTTACTTGCAGGAACAAATATTAAAAGATTTATTCTAATAAATTATTTGGTAGAAACTTAATATAATTTATACATTTGCAACAATTCTATACTAAGCATTCTTTGAGAATATTTTGTAAGCCCGGCTAAAATATTTTATCATAGCTAGTCTCATATATGCTATCACAAGCTGGATCAGCTGCAACACACAGCTTCGTTTCCAGCTCCCAGCCCCCCATCCCCTGCCTTATTGTTAGAGCAAACAGCTCTTGGATCAAATGTAGCCCGTTTATTTTTAAGAGTATATGAAACAAGCTCCATAGAGCTCTTTGGCTGCCAGCCCCTCCCATTGGTATCATGGTCGCATAATTTATGACATTTTTGTGCGTCTTTTGTGTCGCGCTTGTATTAAATTTTCAAAAAAAACCAAACAAGTCCAAGTCGCCGCAAAGAGTTGGGGCAACATTTGCCTGATTTTCACTGCGAGGTGCTGTAATAGCCTGAGACATAGAGACATAGAGGAAGGGATGGAAGAGACGAAACAAAATTTAAAACGCACGCACAAAATCTAAACTAACTAAGGAGGGGGGGGAAATAACTAAGCGACGATCATTGGGATTTTTTTTTTTATTTTTTCGATTTGGTTTTTGCTTTTGGTATCGATTTATACTTGGTTTTTTTTTTTTGGCCCTTTGCGTGGCCACGGCAACGAGTAGAAATAATAATAATAATAAAAATAATGATAAGGTTGACCTGTTGTTAAAAGGCATTGAATGCCCTTTGGGTAATAATTTATTTGTGGGACACAAGCGCGCTTAGATTCGGCTTGTGTGTTTATTTATTATTATTATTTTTGTCTTCTTCTTTTAAAAACTTGTTTTAAGTTATTGGATTGCTCGCTGGGCACTATGTTGGTAAGGTATCTTAGCCATAGATATCAGTGTTAGTTTTTTTCTTCAGTTTTTGTTGTATTTTGGGCCACTTCTTTGGCATTTTGTCAGTGAAAGCTGCAAGAGGCACTTTAAGACGATATCACCTCGTCTTAGCATGGATACAGGTTTCCCAATCAGAGAGTGTGTGTGTGTGTTTTTGTGTGGGGTGGGGAGGGGGCGATATGCAACGAAAATCGAATTGGATCGTGTGACAAATTTCAAATAGATCTGACTTCAGAGCTAAGCTATGCGATTCGTTGCGGGTCAAATGGATTTGATTAGATTGGATTGGATCGTGCAAATGTCTGTGATTATATGCAATTAAAGAAAAGCGTTTAAATCGTAATGTGTCGTTACAAATGACAACAGCAACAGCAACAACAACAACAACAAGAAATGTAAACAATACAAAGAGCAATCGTTTGGCAAGCTCATAAAAAAATGAGCTGTTATAAGGCTGGACCAGCTAATTGCAGGTGCTGACTGCAAAGAAAACAACATTAGCAACAACAATGACAACAACAACAACAAAAACCTCAAACGTTTAGAGACAACTAAGTGGAATTAAGTACGTGACACAAACTATAATTGGATCTATTAGAGAGGCACAACTTGAGGTAATTTGAAATGATCGCTTGGATTTTTGACTGCAAAAAAAACTGAAACTGCAAAGCATATTCAATATGAGAAAATCTTGCGAAATGTATATATGTATTAGTGACAAATATACTGCTTATAAAATTCAACTTAAAGTCAGATTAGAAGTTTAAATGCTGTCCAAAATTTGAAAATATATCATTAGTTGACCAAACAGCTACAAAATTTTAATTTAATCTATATGTAAGTAACATGTGTATATATATTGGCATTCATGAAATTTTAAACATAATCATTTTAAGATCAACATAATCCTTAGCAAACCAAAGCAAACATTTTGATATGAGCCTTTCAATTAGCCAATAAATAGCATGCCTCATTTAAATAATTAACAATTAAATAATAAAAACAAAGTGAGCGAAAGCGTGACAATTTATTTGATAAACTGTAGAGAGAGAGACAGAGAGAGAGAGAGAGGGAGAGAGAGATACATACTTACCTATGCGAGTGCCCATCCGGAGATGATAATTATTCACCTGATGCCGCCCAATCAGCCAACTGGCCAAAATGCTGACAGACTGAGAAATCATTCATTAAAAAAATTAAAACAAACAAACAAGCAGCAAACATGTGTTGCCCCCATATGAAACGGCACTTTATTTGTTGTTGCTGCTGTTGTGTTCTGTGTGTATTTCTGTGTGTGTGTGTGTGTGTGTGTGTTTGTGTGCGCTTGTTTATATTTATACAAAAATTAAGAAAATAAAATATACAAGAGACGCGTGCCGCAGCTGCGTGTATTGCTTAAATAATTAATATTTTAACACTTGGTAAACAAAATTTTTAATTTATCACAACAAAAATCAACAAACAGCACACACACACACTGAAAAAATTAAAGCAGTGAACAACAAATGACTGCGCTGTATTTTACATTTATTATAATAAATTAACACAAATAAGGCATAATTGCTTTGAATTGGATTAGGCAAAACTGATCGATCAATGGATGGTTTTCGAACTTGCCGATTGATTGATATGCCAAGCAGGCGGTCAAATTGTTGTTCATATCATATGCAATTAAACATTGAAATAAATTAAGAGAATTTTCAAGAATTTCGCATGTGTACAAGGTGCTCTTCTGCTGCTAACTACTCGTATGCATATTATTTGGTGTGTGTTTTTAATACAAAACGGAAATGAGCTTCATTACCAAAACAAACAGAGAATTAAGTGGAGCCAAGTCAAGTTAAGTCAAGTCAAGTCGAGTCGTATCGATAGCAATCGGCGGTACTGGGCTTTGGGAACTGACTGAGAGAGATTGACTGACTGACTGACTGACTGACTAATGTGTGTAGAATGGGTAGGTAGAATGGAAAATTGGAATACCTGTTTGCCCGTTTAATTATTTCGTTTGCGTATTTTTTTTTCGTGCCTTTTGAGTGATTGTCATTAATTAATTTTGTGCCAGGCTTGGCTCTCGTCTTATTTCAGTTTTTCTTCTTTTTTTTTGTTGGCATTTTGGCATTCATTCATAAATCCAATGCTGGCAATGGTAAATTGAATTGTTTTTTAAGTGCATGGCTGGCCAAAAACCAAAAAAAAAACCACACACACACAACTGGGGGCATTCCTCTGGCAGTCATTAAGCGGCGTCTGCGCACGCGCCCAACCTGAAGACAGACAGAGAGAGTGAGAGAGTGAGAGAGAGAGCATCCAGATGCGGGTAGACGGAGGCAGCTCCGTCGATGATTGCGCAAATTGCACCTACACACAACTCAGACACTCGGCTAAGAGAGCGTTAAACAAAGTGCGTGGTACTTGCAACAGACAATGCTGGCAAAAAAAAAACGCAGACGCAGACGCAGACATTCATCACAGATCAGTCGAGGCACAGAGCCAGCCAGCAAACTGGGCCGGCCAAAAGACAGATAGCAGACAGGCGACGACGACAAAAGGCAGTCAATTTTTGTGCAGCAAACACAAGAAAATTAGTTGGCAAAGGCACTGGGTTTTGGGATTTGGTTGCTGGCAGCAACGTTTGGCATAAATCACTTGACAGGAAGCGTTGCGAGCCTTGTTGCGCCCACAACAACTTCTATGTGGCCATTAAAAGACGTTTGTTTGTTTGTTTGTTTGCTTGTTGGTTGGTTTCTGGCCTTTCGCATTCCACGCGCCTGGACGAGGCCACGAGGCGATTGCAAATTGAAATCGAAATCAGTTAGGCACAGTGAAACCAGCAACAACACCGCTCAGTTCAGCTCAGCTCTCATCATCTCGTTGGTCGTCCTCGTCAGCAACGCTTGTCGCGCTGCAGGCCAACTTGGTCAGTTCGGCTCCGGCTCCCGCTCCGAGTCCCAGCTGCGTAAGTGCCCTGGTCGACCACAGACCACAGCGCGTATATTTCTCGCTTCTCTCTTGTTTCTTTCTTTTTTGCAGCTTTGCACTTTGACTTCACTCCGGCGAAAGGGCAACTGGGCAACTGGACAGCAGTCTGCGTGCACCCCCCAGGAGACTGAGAGCCCCCTAAGCTAGCAGCAGCACCGAGAATGCCGCAGAAATAATTATTTGTGTTTGCCATATTTGTTTTTCCATACTGGTTTTTGCTGTAAGTTACTGCAAGGGCTTGGCGCTGTTTTATTTCTTGTTGTTGTGTGTAGGTGTTTGTTGGTATGCGTGTGGGTGTTATGTGTCTAAGTAGATGGTGTGTTGAGATATGGCACTAAATAGTGTGATATGTGACAAAGCTGAGCAATTGAAAAGATTCCAGCAACAAAAAATTAATTACAAGATTTAAAAAAAAGTCAGAAGTATAAGAAGCTGATTAAAAAGAATATAAGAGTTCTTAAGATCGAGAATAATCAGCAATGGGATATATATATATACATATATATTTATATATGGGTATAAAAGGTATACACATATATATTGTATATTAAATATGTCACATGTCACGCTCAAAACCTGAACATCAAGTTGATATTGATATGTACATATAGTCGCTATAGCCAATGTAATTCCCACATCGGAGATCGTTTGTTTTTAGATCACCAGCGGCGATAAATAAGTACCGCGTAATGCACACAGACATGTCTAAAATCTCAGATATCGGATGAAAATGTGGCGGGTGGCCGGTTTTTCCAGACAATTAATCGCCTGATTAATTACAACAAATAACTTAGGGCACCAGCTGGGATTCACGATCACTCCGTTCCCAGTGGCATCTATTTTTAAAACCAATTACCTATGCAGTGGTTAACCACAGCGCTTTCCGCAGAATTCAATCATATTGCGTATACGTCGCAGGCCAATTAAAGAGACAGTCACGAGACAGAGAGTCAAATGCAGTCTAATCTGGCGGCTAATTGCGCATACGCCGTGTGCCACAGCGCAACAAATAAACTGATCACATTTACGGTAATTACAATATAAATGTTTGCCGTGCGCTTTATAAGCACGATGCCCACATATCATAAACCCAGACATTTAATATCCATATGGCAGACAGCTGTGATGTTCAAAACAATTTTGCATAATTTAGGCGTTTAAAATCGATTACGCGTGCACATCACACTGATACTGATCACTGCGAGAGAGAGAGAGAGAGCGCAAGTTGCAGTTAGAGCGAGATGGACATTGAAGGCATCATCCCAAAAACGGGTGCGCTGCGCACGCGCCTCTGATTACACAGCAATTCATTTTCAATTTCAAATACGATCGTAATTTTCAATTCGTTGCCCACGCAGGCAGCCTTAACCAACTGCCAGTTTGTCAGTTCCCTTTCCCTTTCCCAGCGTTCGTCTCCCCGCCATCCGCCGTCTCGACCAAATCAAATGTGCCATAATCAATCAACAGACACTCAAGCTAACTTTGCAGTTTGTTTTGACTTGGCGTTGCAGCTGAAACAAATATGCCACTAATTACAGTCTCAGTCGCAGTCTCAGTCCCAGAGTCTCTGTTGCGGTTAAGAATGCCAAGACATGGCATTATGTGCATTATGCAACTGCAAAACCCAACCTATGTGCAATATATATATATGTATCCATATCTATATATACTATATATATACTGTTTTTTTTCACTGCTTCTGCCGTCCATTGTTTGCCGTGACTCGCCGCAGCGTCTGTGAATCGCCTTTTTATACACAATTACATTATTTATCGTTTAATTAACTCAACCCGCAATTATTTCAATTAAAAATGCTGCTCAGCCGGCGCTGAGTAATGCACCGCTAGCTAAAGCTAGCTGCATCTGAATCTCAATCCGAATCCGAGACGGCAACACAGATAGCTTACGGCCATTGTTAGTAGGGGTGCAGGGCGGACTCTGGGCGTGTGGCTGGCTGGGCTCTGAGTCAGCTTTAGGTTGCTGAGATACTCTTGACTCTTTCCCAGAACAGATCGAAGGCAATTAATAACTAAATCGAATAATAACAATAATATTGATAGCACAAAATCATAAAAAATAATAATCTGTAACTCACAAGGAAATTTGGGCATTGAAAACTTTTTTTCCCAAGAATTTTCTAACAAAATTTGAGCACAATTTATTTTAATTAAAATGTCAATTTTAAGTTTAAGCATTTTTCTTGCGTTGCAATATATCAAACAAAAACCTATCGAAAACAATCGCAAATTAGAGCGAAGATCGAATCGGCCGATAGCTTGTGGGTCCAATCAAAGAGCGGCTGCAAGACACTTGTTACCAGCGAGAAATATGCGTTTTAAGCTATCGCCGCCTTATCGGGTTTGTAATTAAGCCGGCAAAGCAAAGCTCAGCTCATGATGCCTAACGAAGCGCGGATCGGAGTCTCTAACAGCGTCTAGATGTGGCTTACAGCTGAAATTTATGATAGACCCGCCTGCGACTTGGACATGGTGTTGATTAGGCCGGTTCAGGCCGGACCAGAGCCACAGCCACAGCCACAACCACAGCCAGTGCCAGTGGCAGTGCCAGAGAGGTTGGGTCAGAGCACAAGTGTCACAGCATGGCGCAGAGGCAGTTGGTGGACTCAATGACAATGTCGCCGCCGCTGCCTTTGTGTTTTGGCCATTTGCCGCCAGTTGGCTGTGAGTTTTTCAGCTTTTCGTTTTGGCCTTTTTGTAAATTTATGTCTCATCGAGTTGACAAGCTAAAGAATGGCTCCTCCAAAACAACAGCAACAACAACGACAACAACAACAACAACATATCTATGCGTTGTTGTATTTCAATAAAAAAAAGGCGTACCGCTAAGTTCGAAAGTTACATTTTTGGAAATTGGAAGAGTGAAGCGAACCAAAAAAAAAAAAACCAAAGTCGTTGCCATCAGGTTTCTTTCTCATTAAACTTTTGTCTTTTTGTTGCTGGCTTTTTAATTTAATAGATTTGCGCTTTTTACGACCTTAGCCAAAAGGAATACATAGAAATATATATTTAGTATATAAGTAAATATAAGCCATCTCTAAATGAACTAGAAGTCAAGTTCTTTTTGGCGCGCCCCGAAACTACGCATAAATTTGCAATTCATTAGCAGATTTGTGCTTAATTTTTTCAACTTATTACTTCTATATACGAATTTGATGCTGCCACATACATAATTTATGCGACAAGTTCTACTTTTATTTACGTGATTGGGATTCAACTTTAATGGGTTCATTGATTGCCACGAAAGAACTTATAGCCAATTTACACGTGGCCTGCGCTTCAAGGCGACTTCAAGAGATTCATCAATGACCACCCAAAAGCAACAACAGCAACCACAACAACAAGAACAACAGCAACAACAGCAACAAGAGCAACAAACAACTGAGCAAAGTGCTTAATAAATTTGTTAGCTAATTTTGTTAAATGCAATAAATTTTAACGAAAATGTGCTACAAAAAAATATCTATGGGGGAAACGAGCAAAAAGATCGCCATGTACGCACATTTGCTTAACATTTCAAGATACCCTGTAAGAGTGCAGCTCCATTCAGAGGCAATGATCAATTGAAAGTTTAGTTGCAAGAAATTACAAATATTTCTAAAAGTGGCTTTAATATAAAATATATATTTATCTTTTTATATTTCAAAGTTGCCAACACAAATTAACCAAAATATTAAGTAGTAAGTAAATAAAATACTAATAAATGCAGCACTTGGAATATTTAATAAGCGATCAGCTGCACTGCAGGGTATTTGTCTAGTCGTGCATGCTGCTCTATTTAATATGCATTTGTTAGTTGCGGATATGGTTGCTGTTGTTGTTGTTGTATTTGGTGTGCATAAAACAAACTACATGTGTAGCAATAAAAGAGCTGACCAAAAAAAATACAAAAAATAAATAAACAAAAAACAAAAAGACACTTGGGCCAATAAAAACAACACCGAGCAACAAGAAGAGCAAACAGCAAACATCAAACACGATTTGCTCAAATGTACGCAATTATTTATCGGAACCGGAGACGGAGCAAACTATTCGAAGCAGCTGTGGGGTGGGGAGGGGCAGAGTACGGAGCACGGGGTAAGCTTTGGGGCTGCACTTGAGAACAAGCCTCGCGAGAGGAGATTTATGCACTGTGGCAGGACCCTTTTGTTGGCAGTGCTGCCGTTGCAATTGAGTAGTAAAAAATAATTTCGCCTTATGAGATTTATGTGGCTTGTTTGCACATTTGATGTACACGGCCCCAACACCTCAGCAACATGGCCAAAAGATGCCACAGCCACAGCAGACGCTTGGCGTGGGCAACTGGGCAACTGGCCACTGGACTGGCATATAAATCGCCCTAAATCGAAAATGCTAAGAGAGCGAGCAGGCGGGGAGGGGTATCATTTGGGCTGGACACGCCCTACTTTCTATTTCTAAACGGCATTTTGGGAACGCAACGAAAACTTTCACCCAAAAATGTCATTGATTTACATTTTTTAGTAGCTTAACTCCATTTCTTATCAACTTTACAAGTTTCTGGGGTGGCGGAAATTAGTGCCGTTAATGAACAAATAACGAGCATAAAGCAAAAAAAAAAATAATAAAAAAAAAAACCACTCAAGTAAACATAATTTTCGTGCAATTGCAATGTTAACTAACTAGAATAGGCCAACAGAATAAAAACAAATAAACATTTTAGTGCTAATAAAACGAAGAAATTAAAGAATAAATGCAAATGAGGCTTGCCCAGGTACGCATAGCATAAAATGAGTGCTTAACGTGATTGAAGTGCAATTGTTTCCTAGAAACTGTGTTTCAGTTTACAGTTTCATTAGTGCTGAAGAAGACATTATACAAGTAATTAAGATTAGTGGCACTTAAGCTCATATTACAAAAATAAAAAAAAGAGTTAATTTATTTACGTTTACTTCCTAGTTTCTCTAATTTGACCATTTCCTACACGCTTATGTGTAAAAGGATTTGTACAATGCACTATGGGCAAAATTCGATTTTTTTGGCATTAACTCAAAATTTAAGTTACTTTTTAAATTCATATATTGAATACATTAGAAGTAGGTTTCACCGGATCGCTGTAAAAAATGCAGATAATTTTATTGCTAATGCTTACATTTTGAGCGCCATACTGGATACAATTTTTTTTTGATTAGTCGTCTTCATTTTCTTTTTCCAATTCAATAGTATTCAATCCAAAAAAGTATATCTCGTTGTCCTCGTCATCATCTTCTCCTTTTTTTTTTAACTTCATCATCGCCTTCCAATGTTTTTAAAAAGTTAACATCTGGAGCCACATTGCAATGGTTGTAGGCATTTTAGGGCAAATTTCTTATGGCCACATCTTAAATAAACATAATTTAGGGTATATTTGAAAATATTTTACTATTGCACATAATTTATAATTGAATTAAAAACTTTTCTTAATTTGCTTTAATACTTGTAGTCAGTAGAAATGCTGTTATTAAAGCACGACAATATTGAAAATTCCAATACTACAGATAGCCCCAATAAGCGGGCAATCATATAGCTATTTAATCGATTTTAAAGCGTTCATATAAAACCACAGACCCCATACAGAGTTACAGAATGATATTCGGCTTTAATTCGGTGGGGGTTTTGCCGTTTTATTTGCTGTCCCCCCGCTGAAGTCAAGCGTTTGTTGGCAGCCGAAATAAAATTTGGTTTTTATATCGTCGTTGACCTTCGTCTAATAAGAAAAACAACAAAGAAAACAAGAAAACTAAAACTTTAGCTAATGAAAGAAAACAAATTTATAGGCATCATAATTACGCGAAATTTCAAACGCAACTGCGCTATCGAGACCTCAAAAAAAACAACGGCAGATGATAAAAGTTGAGATGGGTTTTGGTCTCTTACATATATACCTAAATATATATGCGTATATATATGTTTTTATTTTTTTGCCTAAGCTAATGGTAAGTTATGAAGTTGAGATAGAGAGCTTCAGTTTAAGCCGACCCATAGCCAAAGATGATAGCCGTTTGGGCCAATCAATTTCTGGTTAATAAATTTCAACGCAAAATTGTCAACGACAAGGTATTTACGATGTTGTTGTTGCCGCTTCTACTATTGTTGTTGTTGTAGTGAAATTATTGTTGTCTTTGCTCTGCGTTTTTAGCTTTTTGCGCTTCAGTCGGTTTTTTATTATTTTTTTTTTTTTTTGGCTTATTATGTGTGTAGTGAGGCGTTTCGGTCTCTAAGCATTTCGAAAATGGCACGTGCGCCTGTGTCAGGTTTTTAACGATCGGCTAATTTCATTGTCGCTGGTCACCTGGCCAGTTCGCATATATATATATACATATATATTTTTTTGGATGCGTCGATCTGCTAAGTGCTTTGTGGCTTCGACTGTGTTTTTTTATAAATTCAGTGACTACTAACTAACTAAATACATAAATATATATGGCTGGGTTTGGGGCAAACGCAAGTCAATAAAAATCGAAAAACTCTTTTATTTTATTTAGCTTGGCTGATATGTAAATGCCCATAATAACTGATGGATTGATTTGTTGCGGCTTTGATTAAGTTGTTGGGCCCATTCACAACGAGAAATAAGAATGCCACAAAATTATATTCTTCTTTAGTATTTTGAGGCTAGTCAAGAAAATTTGCATTCAATTGACAGATTCTAAAGTATTTGACAGCTGCTTGACATACTTAGTTAGCTGTTGCTTTTAAATCTTTTTTTATGAAATCCAAATGAATAATTTGACATTGACATTGGCTGTAATAAAATAAGTTAGGGGATAAAGAAATAGATGAATGCTTGATGGATTGCAAATTGATTGCCAGATCTCAAAATGATTAAGATGTGTGATACATTTTGTATCTTACTCAGAAGGCTTGCTTATGCAAAAGAACTTCATCAGCTTTTATAATCATCTTGTCATATACTATCTTGCATTTCGATTTGTCTACACGCTGATTGACAATTGGCATTGCTGCAGAAAGTTGACCATTACTGATTTACAAGCTGACACAACACTGGCACTTAGCAAATCTTCAGCCGTGCTGATCAGTTTTTATCTTTATGGAACTGCATTCACAGCATTCAAGTTTGCTTCGCTGAATGACTGAGCAGCTTCCCATTCATGCAAACTGGTAGCCAATTGTCTGCTGTGGCCATAAAATTGGCCAACGATCGCTCCCCAGCTTCTGCTCCTACTCCTGCTGATTCTCGTCCTGCTGCTGCTACTGCTGCCGCTGACCCCGTTCCGTGTCCCACTCGTTGTGTAATTGTCAACTAGCACGATCAGCAACATCAACAGCTCATCAGGCTGCCCTGTGGCTGCTGCAACTTGGACTTGGGTTTCCTTTAGCCTGCCAGCCTGCCAGCCTGCCTGCCTGACAACTCAATAAACACACACACACACCCACACACACACATAGCAGCACACTCAGTTTTACACCTGACCACAAAAAGCCATTGCCAGGGCCACGTCCCCCGCCCGCCAGCTTCAGACCCGCTTGCGCTCATCAGGAGCCTGTTTGATTTCATTTCGTTTCGTTTGCTGTGGCTTTTTTGCATGCTTATTGCCCGTTTTGATTGCGGCGCTACAGCACACAGCCTCAGTTGCCAACTCATTCCCATTCCCATTCCGATTCCCATTCCATTCTCAATTCTCAATTCACCGATTCCCAGTCCCAGTCCCAGCCGCAGTCGCAGCTCCAGGTCTGTTAAGAAGGCGTTAAATGCATGATTTGTGGCCACAGTCGCTTAATGGTAATGAAGCTGATGGTCAGTAAGCCAAACAGCCAAACAGCCAAACAGCCAAACAGCCAAATGGCCAAACAGCCAAACGGACAACAGCCAAACGAGTTGACGGCTTTTGCCCATCCGCATACGATTTTACTTTTTATTTCAATTAAGCCGCTTTTGCGAATTGTTTAACTTTACGGCCATCTCACGTTGCTTTTTTGCGAATCATTCAATGGAAACGGAATTCAACTACAGCCATTCACAATTCACAACGAACATCATCTAGTAATTTCTCAAAATCCAACTCCAAAATATATATATATTTCAGTATACACATATAATAGAATTCCTATAATTCTCTTAGTAGTATTTAACATGCCAAGGCTCTGGAAATTGCCCTTCCCAGACTTCAAACAGCCATAACTTTGTCAAAACTGAACCGATTTTAACTTCTGAGGGCTTTTTGATCATGGTTTGTCGTCCTTATGAACTCTACATTCAAAATTGAAAAACTTTCAAAATTCATATTTCAAGTCAATTTTTGTGACAAGAATGTTGATATGAAGGTCTTAAAATCCCTAAAATTGAACTTCCCAGACTTCAAACAGCCATAACTTTGTCAAAACTGAACCGATTTTAACTCCCGAGGGCTTTTTGATCATGGTTTGTCGTCCTTATGAACTCTACATTCAAAGTTGAAAAACTTTCAAAATTCATATTTCAAGTCAATTTTTGTGACAAGAATGTTGACATGAAGGTCTTAAAGTGCTCAAAATTGGCCTTCACAGACTTCAAACAGCCATAACTTTGTCAAAACTGAACCGATTTGAACTCCCGAGGGCTTTTTGATCATGGTTTGTCGTCCTAATAAACTCTACATTCAAAGTTGAAAAACTTTCAAAATTCATATTTCAAGTCAATTTTTGTGACAAGAATGTTGACATGAAGGTCTTAAAGTGCTCAAAATTGGCCTTCACAGACTTCAAACAGCCATAACTTTGTCAAAACTGAACCGATTTTAACTTCCGAGGGCTTTTTGATCATGGTTTGTCGTCCTTATGAACTCTACATTCAAAATTGAAAAACTTTCAAAATTCATATTTCAAGTCCATTTTTGTGACAAGAATGTTGATATGAAGGTCTTAAAATCCCTAAAATTGCCCTTCCCAGACTTCAAACAGCCATAACTTTGTCAAAACTGAACCGATTTGAACTCCCGAGGGCTTTTTGATCATGGTTTGTCGTCCTAATAAACTCTACATTCAAAGTTGAAAAACTTTCAAAATTCATATTTCAAGTCAATTTTTGTGACAAGAATGTTGACATGAAGGTCTTAAAGTGCTCAAAATTGGCCTTCCCAGACTTCAAACAGCCATAACTTTGTCAAAACTGAACCGATTTTAACTTCCGAGGGCTTTTTGATCATGGTTTGTCGTCCTTATGAACTCTACATTCAAAATTGAAAAACTTTCAAAATTCATATTTCAAGTCCATTTTTGTGACAAGAATGTTGACATGAAGGTCTTAAAGTGCTCAAAATTGGCCTTCCCAGACTTCAAACAGCCATAACTTTGTCAAAACTGAACCGATTTTAACTCCCGAGGGCTTTTTGATCATGCTTTGTCGTCCTTATGAACTCTACATTCAAAATTGAAAAACTTTCAAAATTCATATTTCAAGTCAATTTTTGTTACAAGAATGTTGACATGAAGGTCTTAAAATCCCTAAAATTTAAATTCACAGACTTATTGTGTCGAGAGTTATTGGGTGTGGTGTTGTTGTTGTTTTTGCTAGGAAACATCCAAGTCCGGCAATGACGTCATGCCAAATTTGACATAAATGGCGCAGCTTTAGCTGTCAATAAGTAGACGAAGTCTCTGGCCGCACAGTGAGCACAGCGTACGGTGTACGGAGTACGGAGTACGGTGCATGGTGTACGGTGTATAGTACACCCAGGGGCGTCATGGTCGCCATGGCTTTTGTAGGTCAAGTCTGGTTCGGGCTCTTGCAGCGAGGGGTCGCCGGGGAGGTGGAGTGTTACTGGCGGGTCTATCTTTGTGTGTAGGTGTTGGTGTCGCCGCCGTCGCGCCGCTGCATAAACTTTTCGCAGCCGTCAACGCGGCCGTTGTTGTTGTACTTGTTGTTGTGGCCAACCTTGTGCAACTTTTCAGACAGCAAAAGAAACTGCAGCCACAACAGCAGCAACAACAACAACTACAACAACAACAACATTGGCTGCACATTTAACTGCAGTCGACGACGCGACAACTACGAAACTACAACAACAACAATTGCAATGACTTGGGCTTGGGCTGGCCAAATGGTTAAATGGCCAACTGGCTGCCATGGCATCATAAAATTTAATTTCCTGCGCTTAAAGCTGGCCCAAATACGCCTCGACTTGAGGTATGTAAACCCCCCCCCCTCCGCTACACCGCTGTTCCCCTCTCACACCCACCCGCCCACTCTCGGACTGACCGTTTTAATTGCGCTTTCATTAACGCGACTTTGATTTATGGCTACCGCGTTGCCAAAGGTTTTTTTTCCAACGATTTCTTTTGCAAATATTTAAACATTATTTTTTATTTTTCTTTTATTTGGTTTTTTGTTGCTGTGCTTTGCTGTGCGCTGTTTGCATTGGTTTTCGACGCAGTTCGCTGGGCGCGCTCCGAGAGCTTTTTGTTTAATACTTTTCGGTAGTCAATTGCCTCAACCACTAACAACAACAAACAGCATAAGCAGCAAACAACACAACAACAACAACAACACGCAACTGATCAGCCGCACTCAAATGCGTTTACAAAAAATTTCTTCCTCTCTGAAGCTGTTGACTTTTTGAATTCTTATGAATCAGCCGATATTTTTAGACCCATGATGAGAGCCGAATAGTTTTTAGAATGTAAGGCCCAGACTATCTGTCGACACACAAACCAAGTCAATATGTTAAAGCTGATTAAGCTGCTCCTTCAGGTGTTAGAACTTTGACAATGGAGAATAGATTTATTTATAAATATATAAGCTCTTTGGCTTAGTTCTTTTCTAAAAAAAAGAAAACCTTTTCTTCAAGACTAGTTCTTTGATCTGTTGAGTTATGTCTGTCTGGGAATAATATAATACAGCGATTTGAAAAAGAAAAACAGTTCTGTTTAGAAAAAGTTCACAACAAAGATAAAGTACCTACCTACCCATCCATATAAGGTATATTTTATATATATTTACATTTCTTTCCATAATTTCAGTTTGTTACGTTCGTCTAAATAAATACACAAATCAATGCAGTTGATTGTGGGCTGTGGTCAGTTTTGGCAACTTAAACAAACAGAAGAACGAGTGAAGTGCCACCTCCGCAGTTTGTTGCCACACGAGGTGGATGCAACGCCCCCGAGTTGCATTGCAATGTAATGGAAACAAAAATTAGAAATGCAAATGCAAATGCGACTAGACGTCAGAAGGCGCTGCCCGAAGCGCTGACAACGACGTCGTTGTCTTTTGATGATGCGCATGCGCAGCCCGAGAGCGGCTACTAAAACGTGCAACCACGTTGACGTCGCAGTCGCCGTCGCCGTCGACGTCAGCATCGTTGCTGGCTGCGCAGCGCACATTAAGCAGCGAGCACGTGCGCGCATGCGCAGCAAATAACTTGTCCGCTTTGCAGAGTGGAATAGGGGAACGGGAGTAGGAGAAGGAGGACCAAGTGCTGCCAGCATCCCTGCATCCAATGGGGTGGGGAGGGGAGGGGAGGCAGGGTAGACAGGGGGCATGCCAACATGCCCAGCTACTTTGTTTATTAATTCTTTTGCGCATTTTTTCGCGCTTGACGCGGTACTCTTTTTTTTTCCTCGATTTGCCGCCGGCGTTTTGGCAAGCTGGCCAAGTTTATTGCCGGTTTTCATTAAGAGATTTATGGCAGCAGCAACAGCCACAGAGGCAGCAGCTGAGCAGCTGAGCAGCTGAGCGGCTGATGCTTGCACTTGACCGAGAACGCCGCTGGCGTCCGTTCACGGCCCGTGCAATAAAAATTTAAATTTGAAATTCTATGCTGCACTTGCTCCGCTCGGCACTCAGCTGACCAGTGTTGCCATTTTGGCTACTTAAAAGCTAATGCTGGCTATTAACTAAAAAATATTATTACTTAACTAATTAATACTTTGGAAGTAGTTACCCCAAGCAGATTGTTGCTACTTCAGAATCTATCTATACAAATATTTAGCATTTATTCTAGCTATTTTTTAAGTACAGTCAACAAAATATATATAGATTGGAGTTAAGTAGTTATGCAGTTCTAGTTATGGAGACAAAATTGCATAGAAGTTTATCTGCAACTCTTTTGTCTTTCCATTGGTTTCGAGTTAATGAAAATGGCCATTTGAGTTGTACTGTATTTTAGCTTTTTCCCGCATTTTTGTCTGCTTTTTGAAATTGTGGCAACACTGCGGCTGACTGCCGCCAGTATTTGCATTGCGATAGCCATCTGAGCTCTGGGCGACCTTGTTGCCTGCCATTTGCTTGCCAAAATGTCAAGCGCCGCCCGTCGCTTCTGCGTCTGCGTCTGCGTCTGCGTCTGCGTCTTGTGTGTGTGAGAAATATTTCTTGGCTCTGCGACTGCGACCTGGACCCAGGTTGGCCCACACACCATACTAGACGACTACCACTATCTGCACTTCACTCCCCTTCCCCTTCCCCTGCTCAGCGCTCGTCGCGCTTTTATTTATACGTTAAAAATGTGTGCAAACAACAGCGCAAAAAATACAACAACAAAAAATTGTTATGAAAACGCGCAAAGTGGTTGGCTTTGACACTGCGCCGCTGCTGATCAGCGCCACTGATCAGCGATCAGCGATCAGCGCTCAGCGATCAGCGATCAACGATCACTTGGCTCTTTGGCTCTTTGACTGGGCTGCAGCTGCTGCTGGCCCGTCCAATTTGCTTGCCAAAGTCTACACTATATTACCTGTCTCTGTGTGTGTGTGTGTAAGTGTAAGTGTGTGAGCGTCAGCAGCTTATAAAGCCATTAATAACCCGCGCATTTTCAACAGTTAACTGCAAACTGCACACACGAGACAATGTCATGGTTCATACATCAATTGAGTTTGCTTATTAGAGAAGAGAGATGTTTGCCTGTTTGCTCAGAGCCAAAACACTCTGACAACTAGTATCTAGGTGTGAGTGCTGTTTATTGACTGCGAGGGCGGTTTAATGCGTTTGTGTAGCAAGTAAAGATTATGATGGTGTAGAAAGAAAACCTGTAGCAGAAAATAGGCTGCAGAATATAATAGATAAGACGGTTAATAAAATACAGTCCCATTTATGATATATTGTATGTGAAAATTAATCATATATAGTAGAACTTTGCTCACTTAATATAAATCATCATAGAAAGTGAATCAAATATTAAACAAACTGCTCTAATATAATATGTACTGAGTATATCATGTCAAAGTAGAAATAGGTACCAATTCTATGGTAGTTTCTTTCCACACTACTTTCTGTGCCATCTAAAATCTAGCATAATAATTTCCACTTTCGAAACTTGTGAGGCAGCTCTTTAGTTTTATATATTACCTGCCTATATCACAGCAATCTACCATATATAGCATACCCGCATTATTTGTCTAGGTGTCTGCTGATCAGCTTTTGTAAGTGCCTTGTCGAAGGTGTTGGCATCGCTCTCTCCCTCTCTCTCTCTCTCTCCGTCCGTCTCTGTCGAACAGTGTTTCGCTTGCATTTGAAAAGTCAGAGCTTAATATGCTTGTGGGTGTTATATTGTGGGTAGTTAAAGCTGTGTTCGTCACAGCATTCGACGCTTTGCGAATTTCCAATGCGTTAAAAGCCCCATCAATTTTGTAATTACTATAGTTTGCAAGCCTTCCTCAAATAATATATATATATATATGTGTAAGTCTATAAGTAAGAGTACAAGTATATCGAAAAGTTTTGTTTCTTTGCTAGTGTTGTTATCTGTGATGCTCTTCTTTTGCCTTTTATTTTATTTTTGGGAAACTGTCGCACACGAACGCACAGCGGCGAAAAACTTTAAAAAGAAAATGAAAATTCCCAAAGGAAGCATAGATAATGAGCACAATGCCACCCCAGCGGAGCAAGAGCAAAAGTGTGACCAGTCGGTGCGTCAGTTTGTCAGTTTGTCAGTCCGACAGTTGGCCAGTTTGTCAGCCGGCTCCGGGGGTCGACTGCTGGCCAGAGGAGTTGTGTCAGCCATTTTGGCTCGGTCACAATGGCAGCGAACGGCGTCCAAGCATGTTGCCATTGTGCCTCCTCCACTTGTCTCTTCACTTGTCTCTTGTCGCTCGTCTCGTCTCGATTCGACTCTCTCGCCGTTGCTGGCGACGTCGCAGTCAGCGTCTCAGTCGACGTGGCCGTCAGCGTCGTCATTGCCTGTCTCTGCTTTTGTTTTTAGCCATTGTTAGTGGGGGCCTCTGTGGCTGCCGCTTTTGCAACATTTGAATGATTCTCGTTGGTCGTGTCAGTCCCACGGGTAATTATTGACACGGTTGTATGCACGCAGCCCAAAAGCACACACACACACACACATATACACGGAGAGAAACTGAGCAACAGCAACACAAAAGCAAGCGGCGCGTTGCTTTGCCACGCGAAATAATAAAAAACCCAACTCGAAATAATAATGAAAATGTCGGCAACGCCATAGGGAAAGAAAGGGACGGGGGTTGCTGCCACTGGTGGTGGGGGTGGCGGGGGTTGCGTTTGCTTGTTCGATGTCGGTCGCACTTAACACGCACGGCTACATTAAAACCAATGAAAACTACAATTTGCCAGCTTATATTACTACATTTTTATCATATACCCGGTAATGTGAATAAGCATTTATAGCCCTGCACTCTGCTGGGTATTAGAACTATGTCAAGGCGCCTGCAACGACAAGAGGTATGAGTATAAAATACTAGAATATATGTGGAAGCTATATATATATTTGATGATTAATTTTAGCACCTGTTAGCTTATTTAGCTGCTTAGTTTAACTTTAGATATCCATGTGATAAAAACAAGCTGGGAATAAAGAATCTAAAAACTTGTTGAGTGCTCAAAATGTGACTGAAATAAAGTTTGCTGTCTTAAATTGTTATACATTTAAATTTATATGAAATTTATTTTCTACATGTAAGTTATCCCGTCTCTTGGCCTATATGCAAGGAAGCGTATTTAAACTTCGTTGCATTCCTTACTGGCTACTTAGTTGAAAAATGTATATAGCCTAGGGGCAGGTTTTATCTACATATGTTGGTGTGTTAGCAACGTGTGTGAGAGTGTGTGTGTGTGTGTGTGTGTGCTCGCAGCAACCCCAAAATGGCAGGTGGCAATAGATATATGGATAGGCACTGTAGGCAGCCATGTTTTTTTATTTTATAACATTAAATTTCATTTGGCTGTGTGTTATTTTATTTTAGATAGTAATTAAGAGAGCTGACTACAAATATATATTGTTCAAGTGCACAGGGCGCATCGCGTGGGCGTTGTTTGAAATAACACAGACACAAATTACCGATATGCGAATTGACTTCGAAAACAACGAAACACGGGTTGAAATAAAAACAATATATGTATATATGTACATATTTATAAAAATAATAATAATTTGCGATAAAATAACAAGTGTATTTGATTTTGATAAAAACATGAAAGCCGACGCATAAATAAAAATTATTGCAATTACGCTTCTGTATTATACATATGCATGCGTGTATATAATTTGCTTGTTTACATACATATATATATATATATTTTAAAGGCCTCAAACTGGCTTTCAATTATGCGCATTTGGAATTTGTTTGTTTTATTCTGCATTTAATTTTTTGCTTTATTATTTCGTATTTTTTTCGGCTTAAAACGTTGTCAGGCTGATGCAATTTTTATGCAAAATTACTAACCGAATTTTTGTGTATGAAATTGTTAATCAGCTTCCAGAATAATGTGCAAAATAATATATGCATTTAAATTATGAACTTAATGCAAATATCGTGCACCACATTAGAGTAAAAAGGGCAATGAGTCTGCTCAAATTGTATAAGTAATCAGAAAATACTATAACCGAAAATAAATTATGTACTTAACGTAAATAACTAAGTTAATTGATGGCAAGTGAGTCCAGATGTTAAACCTGACCTTGACTCAATTAAATAATCATATTAAGTATATAGATCAATTAAAATGAAATCTTTGAATTTTAGGCTTTTTTATCACCCTGGAACTGACGTCAATTAAGGCAGGCAATGAGCAAATGACCACAGCATATCAACTGATGCATTTACAGCCCTATAAAAACTGAATAAAATGAAACGCTTGTTAATGACAACTTTCATTAACGATCTCCAGCAGCAGTCACAGCAGCCGCAGCAGCAGCAACAATCAAAACAACAACAACAACAACAACGAGGCGCACCGAAGGGAGGTTATTAGTTAATTGTGACGTAGGCAATCGCATTATAATATGCCCACTTAATTGTTAATTACTTTTCGAACACTTTAAACAAACAAAAAATAAATGCTCGCAATTATCGCAATGGAAATCGAATCCAATTGGGATACCGCTTGGCGCTGGAAATCGCGGCGGGGAATGGGGCGAGCAAAAAAAAAACGAAAGGCTCTGTAATATGGCTGTAAAACTGTCAAAAGCAACGACTCATAAACTGTCAATGGCAACCGGCCATAATGAGCGCCGTTAACGCTAATTAAATAATAATAAAAGGATATTTTTGCAAATAAAATTCTTGTGTGGTTTTTTTTCGAATAATATTCTCTTTTATTTGTTTTTTTTTTAAGTTTTTTGATTTTTTTTCTTTTTGTTTTCTTGGTTTTAAATTTCTCTGTGTATATATGTGTGTGATTGTGTGTGGAGAGTGTTTGTGTGTGTGTGTTTGTGGGTGGAATATACCGCTTTGTTGACTTGGTGCTTCCATTTGTTGTAGCATAATTTATTATACAGTTGAGGGCATGGCTTAATCATTAATATTTATTTGTTGTTTTTTTCTTCATCATCATCTGGGGACAAGTTCTCTCGTCTCTTTCTCTATATGCATAGTTTTCAACATACCAAACAAAATAACTAAACAAAAGTATTTGTTGCATTTTTTTTACATACTCGTATTTTAATTACACCCAAAGAAAACTAAAAGCAATTTTAATTAATAGTTAAAAGTTTGCGTATTTATGTTTTGTTTTTTTTTTTCGTTTTGTTCTTTTCTTTTATACAATAAAAAATTAAAAAACGGCCACTTTTATAAAAGTTGTTGTACGTATATCAAAAAACACGAAGCACGTTTTTTTTTGTATACACATCTATTATTTTTGTTTGAAATAACTTTAGTTTTTCATTAAAGTTTTTTTTTTTTGTATTTAGTTTTTACTTTTTTCAAATGTACATCAATTAATATTTTACAATTTAGCATGTTTGTATTTGATTATTTTCGTTTAAATTTTAAGATTTAGCTATGTGTGTGTGTGTGGTTTGTGTATATGTGTGTGTATTTTCGATTTGCTTATATAGAAAGTACAGTACTAAGTAACTAAACTTCATGTGCCTATTCATTAAATTACCGCCTAAAAATTACAATTTATATTTATGCATGCTTTTCGCTTTAGTTTTGTTTTTTTTTTATTTTCATTATTTTTACGATTGTGTTTTTGTTTTTTCGGTATTTATTAAAAAATCTACAATTGCATTTAAAGCTAAAAATATGACTTAACTGTAGTTTTATTTACAGAATGTTGATTTTAATATTTTGTTTTTATTTATTAGTTTTAATATTTCTTTTTCTGGTTTTTGAGCCGCGCTTTAAATTCTAAGTTTTGTTTATGTGTTTTACTTTACTTGTTTAGCTTTTTTGTCATATATATATATATATATATATATTTCTTTAGAGTACAATCTACTGGCTATATATATATATATATATATTTCTGTATATATATGCACGGCTGCTTAATAACCTAAAACCCTAGCTAGAACCGAGTCATCAGTGTCTTCTGCGGTGGCGGTTCAAACCACTTGAGCGCTACAATATTTATTATTTCTTTACTTTACGGTTTTGTTTTTGTTTTTTTGTTATTGTTTTGCTATATCTCTAAACTCACACGGGCGACATAGTGTTGCTAAATGGGAGGGGTCGTGGTGTGGTCATATGGTTTTAAGATTTACCTTGCTTGTTGGTACGCAGCTGAAGGCCAAAAGTTGATTTAAAAGTATGTGTGTTCATTATTTTTAGCATTTCTTAACACTTGTCGCACTTTAGCTAGTTATCGATCATCGATAATCGATTCGATTTTTTTCATTTATTCTTTAATTTAGATTTAAAAACAACATCACTTGGTTTCACGTTTGATTTGAATTGCGTGTTTGGAAATATTTTTTTAAATTTTTACATACGAGTTTTTAGAAAGTTTTGGAAACTTTAAAGTTGAAAACAAAAAAATATATGTATATGAAAGAAAGGCGGCGGTGCCAGCAGGCCATATAGAAAGAGAGTATTCAACTAACGGATATATCGATCCATACTGCCTTAACTACTCTTAGTTTTGAAGTTGTAACACAGATTAATGCACTGGGTAAAAGTTGTTGGCGTTGGAGCTGGCCCCCGGCTCGAATGGGGATTCGAGCCTAGGGCTGCTCGCGCTTACATTGCGGCCACCCGTCCGGCAATGTGTCCTAGGAGGACTCATAGCCAAACCAGGCGGCCGACGAATGCTATTCACCGCCCGCACCGCCGCCCCCAAAGCTATTGAAATGACGCACTGCACCCGGCGCCGCCGCCGCACCAAACTGCAAGCTGAGCTCAAAGAGCCGGCGAGCATGCAGCTGCTGCTGCTGCTGCTGGTGATGATGATGCTGCTGGTGATGATGGTGCTGATAGTGATGGTGCTGGTGCAGCGCCGCCGCCGAATGTGCATTCAAATTGAGATGACCGCCCAGCACACTGGATGCCGTCGAACCCGGCGAGGCAGCGCCCGCTGGCTGCAGCGCCAAACCACTATTGCTGCCGGCTCCGGGTGAGAGCTGGGAGCTGCTGCTGCCGCCAGTGGTTTGCTGCGTCTGCAGATGCTGGGCATGGGGATGCTGCAGCTGATCGCTGGTGTGGAATAGATGCGGATGATGCGCGGGATTCAGATGCGGATGCTGGTGCGGATGATGTGGATGATGCGCATGCTGATAGCGCATGGGATCCATGTACATGGCAGCTGCTGCAGCGGCTGCGATGCTGGATGCCTGTTGTTGCTGTTGTTGTTGCTTCACTTGCTCCTCATTGTTGTTGTTATTATTATTATTATTATTTGTGCTGCTATTATTGTTGTTATTATTATTATTATTATTATTATTGTTTGTCTGACCACCAGCGGAGGAGCTGCCCAAAGGGCTCTGCGGTGACATGACCTGTCCCTGGCTGGTCATTGTCACCGAGGAGCCCGCACTGGATGAGGGTGTGTTGGGCGTATGTTGCTGCTGTTGCTGCTGCTGCTGCTGTTGTTGTTGCTGCTGCTGCTGCTGTTGCTGCTGTTGTTGTTGGTGTTGCTGTTGTTGCTGTTGGTGTTGCTGTTGCTGTTGTTGCTGTTGGTGCAGACTGTTGGCAGGAGTGGACGCAGCTGCAGCTGAGTTCGACTCCTGGATTTCTGATTGCTAGTGAGCCGCCAACTGATGCGCCGACTGCATATTCTGTGGGCTCAGCATGGGCGGACTGTGGCTATGCGAATGGTTGCCCATCGGACTGCCATGCATGTCGTGGTGCGAGTGGTAGCCACCATGATGCATGTGTCCCGGTGGCATGCCATCCATCATATCGCCGCCGAGCGTATTCGGTGGCGTCATGCGTTTCTCCTTCTGCCGTCGATTGCAGAACCAGACACGCACCACTTCCTTCTCCAGCTGGAGGGAGTCCGCCAGCGATGTGATCTCCTGGGCGGAGGGTTTGGGCTGCTTATGGAAATGCTGCTCGAGGGCGCCCTTAACGCTCACCTCAATGCTAGTGCGTTTCTTACGCTTGCGTCCCTGTGCCGCAATCTTATCGATGGAGGTGGGCGAGCCGGTGGTGGAGTCCGCCTCCTCGAGCCACTTCTGGAGCAGCGGCTTCAGTTTGCACATGTTCTTGAAACTTAACTGTAGAGCCTCGAAGCGGCAGATTGTCGTCTGGGAGAAGACATTGCCATACAGGGTGCCCAGAGCGAGGCCCACATCCGCCTGGGTGAATCCCAGTTTGATGCGACGCTGTTTGAATTGCTTCGCGAATGCCTCAAGATCATCGGAAGTGGGCGTGTCTTCCTCACCACCACTAATCGCATCGCGATCTCCACCACCGCCGCCCATGTGATGGGAATGGATGTGCAACTGGGGCGATTCACCACGCAGTGCATGATGCAGTGGCGCCACCTGTGCGGCATGATGTGCCGGATGATGATGCAGCATGCCGTTCATGGCCGCATGATGATACTGCAACGGCGAGCCACCGGTGGGCGCATAGTGACCCGCATGTGGTGCATGCCAAGCGGCTCCCGCATGGGGTGACGCCATGCCCTGCTGGATGCGCGTCTGTTGCGACAGATGTGACATCTCCTGCTTGACCGAATCCACAGCGGCGGCGGCGGCGACGGCAGGATGATGATGCGTCGCATGATGTGTGGGCAGCGACCATGGATCCGGATGCAGGGCACTCCAGCTGCCCAGACCCGAGCCGGGCGTCAAGCCACTCAAACTGTTGCCCTGCCCGCCAACCTGTCCGTTCGGCGATGGCGACGATGGCAACTGCTGCTGATGATGCTGGGATGCCGATGCTGCTGCAGCGGCAACGGCGGCATGATGATGATGATGATGCTGCATATATTTCATCTCGCCCGCATCTGCCGCCGAGCGGGGCGAGGAGGTGTGATAACCGCCGCCGCCGCCGCCCAGTGCCATATCGAGATCACCGCTGGGCGGCGTCATATAGGAGGTAGCGGCCATCCCCACCGCTCTGGGGCTGTTCAGGCCCTCCACGCTGGCGGGGTAGGGCTCCAAGTTGGGGCTCAGTTTAACGACTTTGTAGACCGATCGATCGAAAGGAAGACCTGAGTCCCTATGCTCATTCCACTCGAACCGTGAGGCAACCGTTTTGAAGTCTTTTACTGGCAACGTGGCGACGTTTAAAATTTATCTCCTCGTCGTTGTTGTTGTTGCTGCTGTTGTTGTTGTCGTTGCTGTGGATCGCACACACAACATACACAAGCACACAACAACTTAACTGAATTCAACACTCAACAAGTTTCGTCACCGACGGCGAAACAAATTTTCAAATATTTCGTTTTTGCGTTTTTATTTATAAATAAAAACTTTTTAATTTGCGCAGTTTATCAAAAATTTGTTGGCTTTTAAATTTTGTTTTGAGCTTTTCTTTAATTGTAATTTATTTTTGTTATTGTTGCACTTTTTCAAACACTTGGCACTGGTACGTTTTTTAATAATATTTAATTTTTTTGTAATATATTTGTTGCTTTTTGTTGCGTTGTTTATTATTAGAATTGTTGATCGTTGTCAAGTCACAAGCACATAATATTCAGATTGGCTGATGCGGTATTTAGCGAATTGTGATTGAGATTTTTTCAGATCGCCAACACACAGCGCACAGTAATAATAAATACACACTGAGAGAAATGAAAACGCAGACTGTGTGTGTGTGTGGAGAGACTATTGGGACAAATTCACGTGCAAACTCGTAGAGCTATCGAAGTGAACTAACGTCATGCAGCGGCCAGCGGCGCTACGTAGACGGCCCGCTCTCGACAGTCGACCGTCGACACGACGACGACAACACACACACACACAGACACATAGACAGAGGCACTGGCAGACACACGAACACACACACGCACACACAAACACACACACACAGAGATAGCGCCTCAATCGAAACCAGTTTTGCAACCCGTCTTCCAATGCGCCATGCGCACAAGCGAGACGGCACACATACGACTTAGCCAGCGCTGTGCAGGCGAGAGAGACAGCCTGTGAGAGCGCACAGAAACTGGAAGTCGACTTGCGCTCTATTGGGCTCAGAGCTCGGCTTTCCAGTGCCGCCCACCAAAAAAAAAAAACGCCAGGCAACGTTTGCTTCGGTTCGCATTCCCATGCAAGAGTGACATTTTTAATTGCCACAAGGGAGAGCGAGAGCGCAGTAGTGGAGCGAGGAGCGCGCATGCTGTTGAGAAGGCAGTTGCTGTCAGACGCAGAAAGCTCTTTTGGTCGCCCACAGTAAGTCCTGGCTGGCGGCTGCAAGGAAGCTTTGTTCAGTTCGCTGTCGCTCTTTGGCCGGCCAACTTTTGCTTTCATTTTGTTGGTGTGCGTGAGTCGTCTATATATGTGGTGTACACATATATGTGTGTGTGTGTAACTTTTAGTGGGGCGTGTGCATTCGCACCACACGCTACAATGGGGCGGGCAAATGCAACGGGCAACAAACTGACAACTGACAACAACGGCTAACTAGCAACACTATCTATCTGCCGATATCGGTATCGGAGGCAACTGTAAAATCAGTCGCACATTAATTGAAATGTATCGCATCAAATAAATTTGCATGCAAATGTTCACAATGTTTCAATCTTCGTCCAGTTTCCAGTTTTTATTTTCGATTTTTTTGTTATGCATATCATCTGTCTGTTACTTTCAAAGAAAGGCCCATTGTCTACGCAAACTTTAAACTGTTTCGGTTTCTGTGTTAGTTTGTGTTGTTGGTACTCGCTATAAGTTCACCGTTAAGCATTCTCCCGGCTAGTTATTGATTTGCAGCATCCAATACAAAACGTGTTAATTTTATTGATTTTTTTAATTTTTTTTATTTTGTTGTCGATTTACAGTATTTGCACAAATGCGCGCGCAATTTGCATAGTTGCGAATTTGGCATAAAGGTATAAAAAAGTCTTTTGTGTGCGGCATTGTTGGTGTTGTTCGAGTTTTGATTTAGTAGAGCTTTTAAGATAAAAACAAAAATCGCCATATTGCCCTTTGTATACAAGTCTCTTAAAGTGCTCACATTTTTGCACAACGAAGCAACAGTTCAGTACACTGCGCAAAATGCTGCATTTAATTTTGAAAAGCTTTTGAATTGACTCAAAAAGTATACTTCGCTCGGGAAAACTTGCTAACGGAAACAAGTAATTTGTATTAAACTTAATGGATTCGCTAACTGTTGGCAAATAAATAACTGACGCCTATATAATTATTTAAATGATAGACATATTATACTTTTCAACAGCGCAATAACTCTAAGTGCATCTGGATATATGTTTTATTCTGAACTAATTTATCTTAACTGATTTTATAATTGTTTGAAATTGTATATATTGTATGTATTTATTTACTATTATTTCAATATGTCTTTAGAATCTATAAAATATTGTTTATTTATACAAAACTATTGAGCACTTTTATATTACTTTATTCATTTTGGAGTAAGTAAAAGAAATGTTGATATTCGAACTATGTATAGTTTCTATATGCCTCGATTTAATAATAATCTATAAATATTTGTGAATATTGTACACTTAACAACATTGTATCTTTTATTGACTCAACATTATAGTAATATCTTAACAACCTGTTCTATATTCTCTAATGGCTACTAATGGCTTAAACCTGTCTGCAATAAACAAACAATTCTTTTTGCTTTAAATTGCATTCCTCTCTCTCTCTCTTTCATTCCCTTGTATAACTCTTGCGGCAGGTCAAGCGTCCAGGTTGTGTCAAAAATTATGCAAACTAAGGTCAACGCCATCAAAAACAACAAACAAACAAACAAACCAAGAAACACAAACACACACACACACACACTAACACCAACAAGTTCAACAATATTTGCATCACTTTGTTTACACTTTTTTTTATTTTCGACTGTATCCTTTTTGGCCACACACTTGGGCATAATTAATAAGCCACAAACCTAGCTAAATAGCCGCCGTCAAAGTTTGTCACTCAACTGAACAACGGTCCTTGGGCGAATTTACATGATAATTAGGCGGCGGCGCGTAAATAAAAAAAAAAAATATACATATTTAAATTTCAAATGACGAAAAAATCCTGTTTTATTTCCCGCTCTCCAGCACAGCGCTGCAGGTCTCCTTCCCGCATCGCCCCTGGCCCTCGTCATATGCTAAATGCGCACGCGCCGCGTTGCTTTTTTCTGTTGTTTTGTATACTTTTTCTTTGTGGCCGTGAAAGGACTTGTTGCATAATTATGCGCCGCATGCGAGTAAATAAAAATAAACATGAACGAGCGGCCAAAAGCCGACAACAACAAAAAAATGAGAGAGAAAAAACATAACTAAGCGCTGTATTTATGAATGAAGATCTCTTTCGAGCACCTCCTCTCGCCGCAGCGCCGTTGATTTGGATGATAATGAGCTCGATTAGCATTTTGGCTGCATTTTGTTTTTTTTTTTTTTACTCTGCTGCCTGCTCGGCTCCGGTTTGAGCTCGGTTCGGTTTTGGTATCGGGTCTCTCGCACCTAGCTGTCTGCCCGGCGCACTTGTTTATAATTATTAGCATAATTTTCTTCTTATTTTGCATTAATTTGTGTGTTGTGTGTGTGTTTTTTTTTTATTGTGCGTTTCTTGCCCCGAAAACAACAATAAAAATATAGACAACATAAAAAAAAAATACAAACTTGTGCATCTGTTTTGGTAATTATTTCGGTCATCAGTTGAAGACCCCATATATGTATTTAAAAACTGGTCTGAGTTTAAGCGCTTTATTTACCGCGCAGTACAATTAAGTTTATGGGAGGGAGGCGACTTATAAACGACACCATTTCAGTGCCTAATTGTTGTGTTATTCAGCAGAAAAACAAAGTCACAAAATGTGAACATAAATTAAACTTAAGGGATTCGGTTTATTTTAAATAAGAGAAGTGAAAAATATGAGATTTCATTATCTCACAACATCATATCCTTACAATGCTGGAGTTTTACCTACTTATTATGCAGCATCTTTAATCCCTCGCGCAAAAATTCATTTGCAAACAAAATGTTTCATTAGATAATAAGTCAAGACTCAGCTGCAATTTTCATGGGCAACCCAAAAGACAACGGATAAACTGGCAGAACAACAACACAGAGAACAATTCATCCCAACCCAACCCATCCCATCCAGACAGTCAGTCAGTCGGTCAACTCTTTACCATATGCAAAGAAAAAAACAAGAAAAATTGCGCGCCAAAAGAGACTTGGATTGAAGAAGCTACACAAGACAGACAGCCGCAACAAGAACAACAACAACAACAACTTGAGTACAACCCCTTTAGGGCTACCCCTTGCGGCAAGGTCAAAGCGAGCTGCCTCACGTAGTCAAATCGCATAGGCAAATGTGCTGGAAAGAAGCAGACTGAAGAAGTTCCCTGCCTGCCGAGAGATGCAAGCAACCATTTATCATTTTTGGACGCTTTTTAGGAATTTGAAATTTGTGCAATTTGGCAATTTTGCATGCAACGGCCGTTAAAGTCTTCTGGCTGCAATCAGGCCGCGACGCTTATCCTTTGGCCTCTATCCTTTCACTTTCGCTACCTACAAACACACACACACACACACAGAGAGAGCACCCCAGCAGTTTGCCAAATTCCAACACACAGACACAACACACAGGACTCGCTGTCATATGCAAATTAGCTGGGCCTAAAAAACGAAAACAAAACATAGAAAATTGTTTGCGTCCCGCCAAAACACATAAAATACGCAAACGGCGCACAAAATGGCAATTGTTGTTGCTACAACTACTTATACCCCCGGATCCTGGCACTGGGTTTGGGTTAAATGCATTTCGGTGCGCCTCATTGGCTTTGGCATTGAGCAAGCGAGCGACGCGCAACTGTCAATGGGACCAGGCAGAGGGCAAATATGCAAATTAGTTAGCGTTTTCTTTCTCTTTTTTTTTATTTATTAACTAATTTATCTCCGCGCCGCTGTGACACGTTCGCGTCCCATAGGCGAACCCGCCAGGGTCGTGAAATATTGGCGAATGGCGGCAACAACGCCGCAAAAAGCGTTGCAACACCTGGACACAATTTTTTGTAATCCTCTTCTTTTTTTTTGCCGCGGTTTTTTAATACCAAGTACCGCTTCCCATGTGGGGTGCTGCAGTTGCCATTTAAGGCCGCTAAGTAGTAAAGTCAATAATATAAGCTATGCTAGTGTCATTTTAAGTGACAACAAGGAATCATTCAATTGGCTTTTCTAGTAGTTAGAGTAGTTGACTATTTAGATTATTTCAAAAATATGCATTGCTCAAGTCTTAGTCTGGAATCAGAACTCTGTATGTTATATAACGTATATTATGTCGATTTGTAATGTCAAACAGCTTATCATATCATTAACATATTAAAATACTCGTATCGATTTCAGTAAAAAAAAACAACTTTTCTTTTTAAGTTCTCGCTGAAAGCAAAAGCAACGAAAGTAAGGGAAAATGGAAAAATGGAAAAATAAATTATTCATTGAAACGTTAAATATCCATAAAGTTCACTTTTGCGCTCTCGCTTTCAGCGTTTCAGCGCTTTTAATGCCAGCCACTTAATCATTTGAGACCTAACCCATATGCATTTGCATTAGCGCTTATGGAGGATCATTGCTTGAATAATATGAAAATTAAAACCCAGTTCACACCCACTAAAGTGGCGACAGGAAACCGCATGGACAGAAACCACTCTTTCCTACTGGCACAAACACATATATCGACAGGAAAAAAAAATCCAACAATAAAAGGAAAAACATATGTCAATAAAAATCTTTTAGAAATTCATTTGCATAATGCAGTCAAAAGGGCAAACGTTGCCTGAACCATGGAGTGTTCGCTGCTGTTTTTCCTGTCACCCAGAACCAGAACCCGAACCCGAACCCCGACCCACAACTAAAGTCCAGGTGAGGGCTGAGAGCAAGCGACATAAAAAACAAGCAAGCAACATCAAAAAGACGACAACTGCAGCAACTACAACTACAACTACAACTACGGCACGCATGTTTGTTTCCTTCGACAGCATAAAAACTAAAAAACAAACGCGTTGTCTGATATCCGCAAGGGACGGGGAAGAGGCCACACCAGGGGTGCATATCATTAGCGGCACACAGCATATACAAAAACAAAAACTGGCAAACATTTTCCGACTGACACTGTTTTTCCATGAACAGACTGGCACACATCAAAGGCCAATCAACTCGTGTGTTTCTTATCGGAAACGGAAGTCCACCCTTAACCCTTCCTTGCCTTAGCCAATGCACAAACCAAACGGAGTTCGTTCATGGAATGTGGTGAGTTTCTTGGAATGCTATAAAACTGCTTTTGGAGAATGCTGGCAAGCAAATTATCTAAGCTAATTAAATTATCTATGATATATATTAATATTTCTTTTATAAAAATGTGAGATCTTTTGTATATAAATAAAAAAAAAGGTATTGATTTTATTATTTAATATTATAAATATTATATTTTCTGTTTCATTTCAATATTTAAAATGTAGGTTTACTCAAAAAAATCATATAAAAAAGGACTTTAAAAATATGTCATACTTTTGCAATATACTAAAAAAAATGTCTCTCTCTCTCTTAACTGCAGTATCCGAAGTATCAGAGGCCTGCCTGCATATGTGAGAAGTCTTCTGGGTGCTGTCATTAAGTGCTCTCCGATTGCATAATTTGGACAACGCCTTTTAATTGAAACATAAACGCCATTTTTATTGCACAAACGCACGCGCCAATGATTGAGGCATTTTATTTACCGTAAAAAACAGCGGCAACAGCAGCAACAACAAAAACAATAAGCAACGCAATTTGCGCAGAAATTGCAAATCGCCCATAAGACATAAATGAAATTTTTATAATCGAAACGAGACGCTGACGGAGGTCGTCGCCGGTTGCGCATGCGCCGAATTTGAGCTTCGTTTTTGTTTTTGTTACTGGCATCATTTTAACTGTTATTGCTATTAAGTTTTGGGCCAGTGACAGCACGCAGTTGACGCCGACAAAGCCACGTTTTCTGACGCCCCAACGTGACATGGTCAGAGTCGGAGTCGCAGTCAGAGTCAGAGTCCGAGTCAGAGTCAGAGTCAAGGATAACGCTCTTTGATCTTCGTTCTGACGGCGGCACGCAAAAGACTAAAAACTCTGGTCGACGGGGGTGTAGTAGCACGTGCAGGCTGTATATGCGTCTCTCTGGGGGCGATGCTATCATTTCAGTTGCCTGCTGCTGCTTTCTTTAATAAGCTGAAGCTGTGGCCGCGAACAAAAAAGCCGAGGTTGGCCAGGAAAAAACAAAAGACTGAAGACACAAACGCGTTTTCATAACAGCTCCCCGCTCTCTGCGATGCTTTACACCTGATAACCAAAAGACAACGAAGTTGCAACGCATCGCGACGCACTCACTCATTGAGACCGCCACAGGACTGCGACGGCGACGACGACGACGGCGAGTCCGCTATGCTGCTGTGATGTAATCAGGCTACTCTGTTGCCCGGCTCTGCGCGGTTCCTGCGATTTGCCGTACGTGATATTGTTAAAAGCTTTTAATTGAAGTCATCTTCTTGCTCAAAACAGGTAGCTGCCTCCAGAGTCTGCTGCTGCTGTTGTTGCTGCTTCTGTCGATGTCGAGCATTTTTATGATTAAACTAATTTTTCTTGGCCGCGCAAAGTCTTATAGCAGGTGATGTGGCTCCAGTTCCCTCCGCCTGCCAAGTTATTTTAATAAACTGCGCGACGTGCCACGCATTTTGAGAGACGATCGGTTTCAATTTTATTATTGTTGTGGCTGACGCCGTTGTTGTTGTTTCTGTTGTTGTTGCTGCTGCTGCTGCTTTTAGATTATTTCCAGCACTTGTAAGTGTTGTTAGAAGGGAGTGCCACCAACTGGCTGACCAAGCCGCAACGTGCTCATTTAACAGTAGCCAGCGTACGTCTCTCATAATAACTTAAGCCAGCATAAAATATTTTAATGATACAACATAATGGACAGTCCCAGGAGCAGCGGCGCTTGCTGACCCAACACACAAAATAAACAAAGCATTACGACAAATATTAGAACATAAAAGTTAAAGATCAGTGACTAAGTTTGAAGCCATGTTGATAAAGTGCGCGTTTCCTATATTTAAGCATTTGATTACAGGTTATGTAATCGTCATACCAGGTCAAACCATTTCAAAAATGCCCTCGGGCTTGAAGATCGGATCAGTTTTGACAAAGTTATGGGTGTTTGAAGTCTGGAAAGGGCAGTTTTAGGGACTTTGGACTTCACATGTCAACATTGTTGTCATGATTTTTGACAAGGAATCCGAAAATGAAAAGTTTTCAAACTTTGAATGTAGAATTGATAAGGAAGTCAAGCCATTTCCAAAATGGCCTCAGTCTTGAAGATTGGATCAGTTTTGACAAAGTTATGGGTGTTTGAAGTCTGGAAAGGGCATTTTTATCGACTTAGGACTTCACATGTCAACATTGTTGTCATGATTTTTGACAAGGAATCCGAAAATGAAAAGTTTTCGAACTTTGAATGTAGAATTGATAAGGAAGTCAAGCCATTTCCAAAATGGCCTCAGTCTTGAAGATCGGATCAGTTTTGACAAAGTTATGGGTGTTTGATGTCTGGAAAGGGCATTTTTATGGACTTTTACGGCCTTTAAAATACTGGAAGCTAATTTCTAGTGTACTCTCATAGCTTGGACGTTTTATTATACCGCTGGCATATCATCTAAGTAATATGGCAACAACACGAGGCAACTTGCTTAGACTTTACTTATAAGTCAATTTACAACGAGTATAGCCACTGAAAGCGACTGCCACAGATTCTGCAGGGCTTTTCGTATGCGTAATGCATATAATTTGCGAGGAGGGGGCAGCAGTGGCAACCTTGGGGGCATTTAAATAGAGTTGTGAAGTAGCGCATAAAATAAATAACAGACACTTGACCAGCTACGGCTGGGCTCTATGGATTAAAATCAATGAAAATTTATATATACAAGTACATCTCCTTGTGCAGCTTATGGATGCTAGCCAGCAGCAGACATGACTCCGGCAGGAGATGCAATATGCAAGATACCAGATGAGAGATGCGAGATTCCGAGTCATAACTATGTGCAAGACCATTTCATTTTTCAACAATTGACCAAAACTACGCCTCAGTAATAATAAAAAAATAAAAAACCTAGGGGCGTGTGCTGTTTGGGGCCACAACAAAAGTAATGAGCAGTTGGCCACGCGCTCCTTAAAAAACATCCATGAATGTGAATACGAACACGAATACAAATACCAAGGCGAATGTAAAAAGGCCGTAAGGCAAGTGGGCAAAAAGGAGCAGGCTGAATCAAAACTGCACTCGGGCCTATAATTATAATTGAAATAAATTGATTTATTTGCGTTGCCAACTCGAACTCTATGCTCAAAACGCATAAAGCCATAAAGAAAAATGGCAACAATACAATCGGCTTGTTGTTGTTGTTTGTTGGTCGTGTGTGCTTAATTGTTGTTATTGGCTTGGCTGCTTGGCCAATATGTGTGCCGCTGGCCAATTTGTTGGCCAAGCAAAGGCAACCAGGCCTAGGCAACGCTGACGACGACGATGTCGTTGCCACAGACGTCGATAAGGTCATGAGCAAGTGTCATTCCAGTGCATAAATTATTTATTGGGGCGGTTGCATAGTTACGAACGAGGGGGGCGGGCAGGTGTGAGGGGTGCTTAAATAAATGTTGCACAGAATGGTTTAATGTGTGCTGAAGGGCAATGCGAGCAGAGTGATTCACAGAATCGCTGGGAGTTCAAACAGAGCTATAGACAATCCCACAAGCAGGCATGACGTTCTATTCTAAGTAATTTTGGTATAAAATAAAAAATATTCTTAAATTTAATTAGTTTTTAGTTCCTTCATTGGTATAGATGTCAAAAAAAATGTAGATTAAACTTTGAATAACACTTTCTTAAATAAACACATTCAAAAATGTAGAAAACAATGTTCAAATGTTTGTATCTAAATGAAGTTAAATCTTAATATACTAGATAAATATGTTGCATATCTAGGTATATGTATAATTCCTGGCAATCTGTGCTCAATCTGAGCAACCAGCTGCACCTGCCGCCTGTACACTTGCGACTCTGTTGTCAACGCCAGTAGCTTTGTCTAAAAAACAACAACAACCTTTTGTGACCGTACTACCACAGGCCCCGATGCCCGGTTCCATGCCAACCTGTCTCACATTTCAAAATACATAATTAAGTATGCACAGCGAGTTTGTTAGATAAAAATCTTAAAAACCCTTAAAAAGCTTTAAGCGCCTAAGACACACATACACGCACAGCACTTTATACATATCCAAGCTGAGAGGGGAAACAAAAAAAGAAAAAAAAAACCCAAAAAAAAAGCAAGAAGAAGAAGAAGCGTAGGGGCAATACTTGATGGATAACTTGATGAGTATCGGATAAGTTGTGGGGACTTTGTAGCACAGCATAAATGTGAGGCGCGTATACATAAAAATAGTCGAAAGGCAGCAGCAAGCAATAACAAATAACAAATACCAGCAACAACAACAACAACAACAACAACAATAAAGACACGTAGTCTCCGATGTATGATACGAAAACACTTTGGCGACAATCATGGGAAAGATTTGGTTTAGCTGTGATTTGGTTTGGTTTGGTTTTCGTTGTGGCTATCATTTGAAGCCATTAAACGAACCGGCCCAAGAGGTCAGAGCGATAACGAGCGAAAGCTAAGGCGTTTCAGGTTGGTAGTGCTGGTGGTACAGGTGGTGCTGGTGCTGGTGCTGGTGTGGTGCTATTGTGGTGTGGGCTAACATCGTTTAACGAAGCCGATTTGTAACAGAGCTTTCACATGTGTCTCCAAATCGAAAAACTAAAAAAAAAAAAAAAAAAAACTTGAGCGGCCAATCAGTTAAATGTTATAACGCAAATCAAACCAACAACAGCAACAACAGAAATCAATAAAGTTCCCAATGCCAAATGAGACAGAGAGAAGAAACTTAATTAAAAGGTCGCTGTTAATGCTGTTAATTTGAAAATATTGTCGAAGGAAACGGCTTACACACACACACACACACACACGCAAAGACACACACACACAACAAAAACCTGATAGTGGGGACAACAAATACAAAAGAGTCGGCGTTATAAAATCGTAGAGAAACGCCATAAAAAACAGCAGCCGGGCGCAGCTAATTTTTATGGGGCTCTGCATGCAGGCTGCGCTGACAGACATCTCGGCGGGATCTGGCCAGCCAGCCAGCCAGCGGTCACTCTAATCAAGCCTACAAGCCATGTTGTCATACGAAACAGCGTCACAAAAAAAAAATAACAACTAAAAATAAAAACAACACAAATCGGCTCTTTGCATTTGACAGCAAGTTCGTTGCCTAAGTCATTTGTTTCAGGTTGCTCTAAAATGCTTGCCTCGATATTTGAAATCAATAATTGTACTCTTGTAACAAGTTCGTTGCCTAAGTCTTTTGATTTTTTTGTTAAAAAAACATTAGATTAAGAGCATTTTTGTATAAGACAATTCTTCTACTAATTTATAATTTATACTAATGGTGTTTTTATCTAAAATATGTATATTACATGGAAAGACTCCGAATAATATTCTGCAAATATTTGTTGAGTTCATCAACCGTTTTCCATGGTTCATGGGTAATTTAATAAAGCTAAAATCTTCTTTTTTTTTTTGAATACACAACAAATTGCCGCCCATCTTGTGTGGGCAATGGCCTTAAGAAAATTTCACTGAATTTTCAATGTGACAACGGTGATTTCCTCAATCAAAACGAAGGCATTGGAAACGGAGCTAACACAGCTCCGACAAACTTGAAATACATAATAATGTAATAATAATAATGCATATAATGTATATAAAGAGAAAAGACTGGCAGCAACAATAACAATAACATACAGTAACAACAACAACAGCAGTAGAAGGGGGCGTGCGGTTTGGGTCGATTGCTGCGTGGCCTCCGTTGTGTTTTTGGTACGCCCGAATGGCGATGCACGCACACCACCACTAGCACACACACACACACACGAACATACAAACACACACGCACAGGCAATGTAACTTCAACCTTCAATTGTAGTTGTTGCTGTGTGTTGTTGTTGTTGGTAGTTGTGCTGCTGCCTGTCACGAAACGTTATTCGTGCGGCCATGCGAGTTCACTGACTGCCGCCCAAGTGCGCCAGTGTGTGTTTAGCATGTGTGTGTGTGTATGTGTATGTGTGTGTATGTCTTTTGGTGCTTTTTTCATACATACTATTGTATACTGTTGTTGGCCGTTCGCTTTGTTTTCATTGCTCTTTACCACAACAGCAACAGCAGCAACAACAACACCAACACCAACAACAACAATTACAACTAACCATGGCGGCCATATTAACATGCCTGCGAGTACAGTTTGCACCTGCAGCTACGTCAAAATCGTTAAACTTTAACGACAAAGATTCTATTGTCGAGCATTGCACGTGATTTTCAATCGCGCCCCAATTAGACAATCCGCTCACGAACACAAACTACAAGAACGCAAACAAGCAACAAGACAACAGACAACAACATCGATAGAGAGAGCAATAGTAATAGTTAAGTTATCGTTATTGTTGGCTTAGAAAAATTTCCAGCTATGCGAGTGCTAATTGATTGTGTGCACAATAATATTTTGGCAATTTGTCTAACAACAACAATGGCAAGCAACAACAATGAGTCATTATTTGTGCATTTGAAGGCAGCAAATATTTCGCATGCCTATTGATTTCGCCCACCCACTATACTTCCCGCTCAGCGCCCCCCTTTCTCTTTCTTTCGTTGTTTTATTGCTTTAAATGTTTAAATATAGTAATCAGTGAAAGAAAAGCTTGAAGAAACATGCGGCTCGTTGTTGTTTAATTGCCGCTGCTCATGCAAGTGGCAGAAGCAAGGTGTGTGAGAAAACTGCACTCTATATATCGTTGTTGTTGTTGTTGTTGGTGCAATTAAAATTAATATATGTATGTGCTTATTTTGTATGTATGGATTAGCCGCACAACACTCACACACACAATAAATTCATTAGTTATTTGTCTAATTGGCGCATATAACGCAAATAACATTTCAAATGGAAACAACAAAATATATATACATGTGATGTGATCTGTTAACATGGGAAATATCTTTAAAATATACGTACATACAATACCAAAAAAATAATAAAGTACACCAACTAAATCTTTACATTAATAGACAAATAACAACATTTTTTACAAATTAAGTTTCAGAATGATATAATCTGTACACAAAGTAGATATTTTTGTAATCAAGATTACAGGGTATATAAATTAGTGAGCATTTTTATTATGCTCACAGATAACAATGAAAAGCTTTTTTATCTATGAAATCAACGATTGTATTGTTTTTGGGTAATAGAATTGATTCATGACTTCCTTTACAGTGCATTATTACCTTCGGCCTGCTTGCAACCTGTATCCCTAGCCATACTCAACTGTAGCCATGCTCAATTAATTGACGTCAGTGTTAGCCATTTTTATGATCGCCATTAAAAAGAGTTGGCCTCCTCCGCCACTACCCTTCTGCTGTTTGAGTTTTATGAGCCCGGAGTCGGAGCGCACCACATTTGATACCCAAGTGGCACTGCCACTGCAATCATGGCCATAAAGAGGCGCTGCAACAAATTGAGCCGCATGCAACTGTGCGCCCACAAATCTTATCTGTGCGATGGCACAAGATAATGTCAGTCGCCACGATTCGAAAACAACGACGCTCAAGTGTTAATCTCTTGCTTAATGTGCGAAAATGGTGCAAACATTGTTGAGAGACCCCAAAAACGCTGACTGAAAGCAATAAAATGCATTTTATTTTCAATTTGGCTGCATTAAAAATCAAAGATGCCCGGTTCTTTTATGGTACAGTTTGGCCGCTAATTAATATGCATGAACTGAAACTTCCTCTGCCGTCCGGCTACTTGTGCACGTTCCATCCAAGGCATCCAATCGCTTAGCTCAGATCTTTTGCGCTTATTTTGAGCAAACTTTTTACGATCATTTCGCTGGTGGCTGGTTGAAGGCGTCGGCGCATTTAGAACTCAATTAAAAAGCGGAAGTTAGCGCTGCTTTTGCTATGCTCACGCGGATCAGCGATTTGAGCGCAATTGTCCACGCCCTTGACAGACATTCCACTGGCATAAATCAGCGTACAAGCAGACACACATAACTCACTAATAGCAGGCAATTGTTGTCAATTTGCCCGCAAAACAGGCGCGAAAATGCAGACATAATTTTGTTGTTGTCTCGCTTTGCAGCGTTGTTTTTGTTGTTGCTTAACACACCTTGACAATTGGCTGAATTTAAATTGTTATAAAAATAGAATTTGTCCCAAAACACGCGCCGCTGCCGCCAGCTAAGCAAAGTCGACAATGCAGTCGCCTTAAATCGGCTTGGCAAGTTCGTGTCTTAAGTCTTTCGTTTTTTTGTTTTTGTTTTCGGGGAGACAATGAAAGCTAGCGTTGCACTTTAATTTCCGCCCCGTTGCCCGCACCCCGCTTTAAGTCTGCATGCAAAATACCATTAACAATTTGCGCACATAGCGCCAACAGCAACAACAACAACAACAACAGCAATAGCAACAGCAGCTGAAAAATGACTAAAAATCCTAAAATGTGTTCCACGCACAAAAGCGCAAAAAATCAACAGCGGCTTTTTTGCGTACAAGAGTTTTGAGTTTATTTATGTCGGCAATTATTTTATTTATATTGTCATCGCACACACACACACAACCACACACACTCGCTTACTGACTGGCCTCTGAGATTTTGCATCACGCCGTCTGATTTCGTAGTCAAAATATGTTTCCAACTTATGATATGCTATACGCTTCTGTTGCCGTTGTTGCTACTGGTTTTAATGCGGCGAAACAGACATCGCCAACGACAGCGTCCACGATGGCGACGCGTCACCAAGCGAAATGACACACAGACGGGGGACAGGGGAAGACAGTAAAGAAGTAGACGTTAGTGCAGACACGTATGTTGATATGGGCATAATGAAAGGATTATTTAGATTCGCGCAATTTAAATTGTGGTAAGTGTAGGCAAATTATTTGAACTGTTATTTCTGTATAACTTAAACAAGCTCATTTTACAATCCAAATTTTAATTGTGTGTACAAAACTGGCTGTCGAATCTGTCAGATGATAGTACAAGTTAGCGAAGTTTTTAAGTATTTTTCTCCGATTTTCTTTCTTCTAGCTACCTTAGTACCCAACTTATTCACCTAAACGCATCTGAATGTGCCCAAGCGATACCCTTGCTTACATTGACGCCTCCACAAATGCCATCAACATCAGTGGATGACAGTCACAGACTGACGACAACAAGAGACGGCCACGTCTCGCAACTGTCACCAAAATAATGCCCAGCAGCTAAAAGCAGCAATGGTGCCTTTAGGCAACCGCAGCAGCAGTCAGCAAACGGGGTAAACTATACAACAGTAGCCCGGATTCGGGCTCGGGCCCATCGACAACAACAACAGCAACAAATACATTTTACGAAGCGAAACGCCAAAAAAAAAAAACACAAAAAAACAAAAATCGCATTTCAAATTCAAAACGCGATTTTTGCCGAGGTTAAACTATTTTATCATTGTCACAAATGGAATTTTTCACCAGCAATCACCTCGATCCGCCGTCCACCTGCCACCAGTCCACCCCTCCCTTGGGCCACACCCCCTCTGGCAGGGGCCACCGTTTGGCGATGCGTGCGAAAACGCAGCAACCACAAACAGCCCAGAACAGCAAAAGCAACAACAACAACAACAACAAAGCGATCGGTGTACGTTTTAGGGCGTTTTCTGGCCACGGTTTTCTTCTGGCCTCCTCATAAGTTTTGCGTACGCAGACAAAGACGTAAGTGGCGACACGGGGGAGGTGGGTCGCCGGCAGGCAGGGGACGCCTGGCAAAGACGAAGTGGGACTTGGTTTATATCTCTTCATTTGCTGGCCCCGTCCAGTTATTTATTGTATTTTACGTTGCTGCTGCTGTTGTTGTTGCTGTTGTTGCTGCCGTGTGTTGCTGTTTAATTGAAGGCCAAGAGCTGCCGCATTGCTGCATGCATGGCAAGCATGTCCTGGTTGCAATCGCAGCTGATGGCCACTGGCCAGACATGCCCTTATTTGCGCCAGCCAGCCAAAACGGCCAGTGCATAAATTATATGGACAACATTTTATATATATATACAATATATATATATATATATCTATATGTATACCCTTGACACAAGCTAAATATCTCTAGCTTACTTATCATGTTTGTAACGCCCAAGGCCAGATTATGCCAGAACTATACACTTGATATGGGTAAAAACTAATCAGCGATCACAGCAATTGGAAGCTGTAGCTGATTGATTGAAGTTTTGCCAACATATAAGTATAAACAATTAAATGTGAATAATAGTTCATTTAAAAAGTAGCAAGTTCCTTAAACAAATTGAAATATTGAAGCTAATTTTTTATATAACTATACAGTTGAAATAAAAGATGTTTATGTAAACATCTTAAAAAAAATATAAAAATATTATTTTGTGCTGCTTTTTATCTGTAATCTATCCACTTTTAAAGAGCACAAATGTTTCGTTGCGCTACTTTTTGTAGAGTATTTCTTTCACGTTTTTTGGCATTGGTTTTTGATTCTGGCCTGAATGACAGTTTTCATGTGAAGGAAATTTATACATAAAGATATCTGAGTAGATGTATACGTATGTATATATATCGTGTCACAACTTGCGCAATGCACGATCCGCACTTAGAATATGTAGCAATTGTTTTTGACATCCATAAAACATGCGCTCGATTGGCCTCTTTAGATCATGCAAATAGCATCCGAAATCAATTAAAATGCAACAGGCCCTCGATAATCAGACTTGGAACGAACCAACGTTAAAGTTGTGCGGTGCCAAATATGTCGTCGTTGCCCCCAAACGAGCGGGATAGGGGTACGGGGGGGTCTATCTCTCTCTCACTCTCTGATAACAATCGCGGTACTGAGACACTTATATAAGCAGTCAGCATCCGACGAGTGACAGACATCGATCAACGATGCGACCAACCGACATTAACGCTGCATATATTGTCATAAATTACAATGATAGAGCATCGATTCCACACCCCTTCCCCTCCCCTGGGTAGCCCTTTGTGTGTGTGATCGCAGCAATGATGCGTAGCTGTTGTTGTTATTGTTGTTGTTATTGTTGTTGTTGTTGCTATTGGATTGTGTCGTTTGTTAAACGATAAGCCCAAAAGTCATCGGCATTTAAACCATAAGCAGTCGTCGGCTGCTGTTGCTGCTGGCATTCAACACCCCAAAGACTCAACCCAATCCGCATTCTCCATCCACATCCCGATCCCGATCTCAATCCACATCCCCAACCCCCAGAGCGCGTCAGATACGCATCAGCGTTTGGCTAAACGCTATCCAGTTAGGGATTTTCTTTCATTTCATTTTCTTTTAGCAGCGAGTTTTTCTTCTTTTTTTCCGTATTATGTTGCAGAGTGTGGCTGCTGTTGCCCCAACCACCTCTCTATCTCTCTCGCTCTCTCGCTCTCTCTCTTCCCCACCAACCACAGATCGATATGTTAAAAACTGCGATTAAATGCGTCAAGCGACGGCTGCAACGGCGACTGCGAGAGTTGTGACAAAACTTTGATTGACATGGCTTTTGTATGTTGGCAACAGCAGCAGTAGATCCGATTGCAAGAAACAGCACTGAAGATGTGACAACAACAACAACCACCGCAGCTCCGAGCTGGGTCTGTGTTGGGGCAAAGGTAGCAAAATGAGGCAATTGTTGCAGCTGTACGAGAAACAATTATAGTAGATCCTATCAAACGAGTACTGTCGAGTTACTTGAAGTTGATCGCAAGCCCCATCTGCAGTTCTAATTCAACAGAATATTTATTATTGTGTATCATTTAGGATATTAAATTTGAAATAATCAACATATGCTCCAGAAAGTATGCTATACTCAGAATAAAAAATAAACACAAATCAATATTAGCGATATCAAGTTTCAAAATATTTAACGATATATTTAATTAAGTAATATTTGCCACTTGTTGAGAGTATGTCATTTAAAAATCATAAACCACTTTGCTTCTTATTTTTGAGAGAAAAATGAATACAGCCAAATTAAAACCCAAAACAGAATCGTTGCTAATAAAAATATGGCTTATCTTCAGACCTAATCTACAGCTTTCGAATATAAAGAACCCACACACCACCATAACTTATTAAGTTTATTTCGATTCAAGAACAAAAAAACCCAAAATTAGATAGAAATCCATTCAAAATTTGCAATGTTACTTTGATATTCCATTTAGTTAATATAATACGTATTATTAAGCTTTCAAAACACCATAAGGCAACCTATATCTGCGGCTTTTGTAAGACAGATGCCGCGGCAAATCTATGCAAAGTATTCATATTATAAATATTTTAATTTAATGCACAGATCGAAAATCGAGAAGATAAAAACAAAAAACAAAAAACAAACAACAATCAACTGGCAAACAAAAGCAAACTTGGCAGGCAACAGGCATAAAAGTCGTGATACTAACAAATTTCATTAATGTACAACAGCGGCAACAAGTTGCAGGCACGGCTGCTCGCTGCCATCCTGCAGCAGCAGCCGCAGCATCAGCAGCAACCTCTGGCTATTCCATTCATAAAACGAGCGCACTCAGGCACAAAAGGCAGACAGGATAGTGCAAGGAGGCAAAGGGAAGTCGGAGGGGCAGAGACAACAGACACTAAGCGCATTGCATGATTTTGCATAATTTTATGCAAATTTCGCAGGCGGCTCGAGACTTGCCAGCGAGGCGAATCTGCGCAGGCGCAGCAGCCACAGCAGCAGCAGTAGAAGAGGCGGGGGCGTGGCAGCGTCTGAGACTTTGTTGCTGCTGCTGCTGCTGCGCCTCGACGACATGATATATGCCACATGATGACCACGACTAAGCAGCCAATGCGGCAAACAGTAGCAATTGCTTTTGTTGTACAAGGACACGATTATGCACAGGATATCGCACAGCAAGAGCAAGAGAGAGCCAGCGCGAGAGAGAGAAGAGATGAGCTCAATTTATGCAAAGTGCAAAACGTGGCTAAGTTCAGAGAACAACCCCCTAAAAAAGAAACAAAAGATGCGCGCGCGCATTTTGATTTTATAAACCATATTTGTTGTCAAAAAAAATATAATACGAAAAACTCTTTTTCAAGGCGAAGAAACATATGACAATGACATGGAATTTATGTGCAACCAAATGCCACAAAATATTGTTTAGGGCATATCGAAACGGGGCAACAGTTCCAAGTAAAACAGGCGAAGACAACAGGCCAAGTCAAACAGGCTAAAAGATGCTGCAGCCCCCACACGGCAACAATCTGCACAGTGGAACCATTTCTATGACCAACAGATGGCTAACTAAATATTTAATGATTATATGAAGCTTAAAGCTAATTATATAATGATTTACTAATATTAAACAGTACTGATTAAATAATATTATTCTTCTTGTTTTTTCAAGAATGAAAATTACTTTTTTGGGTAAAATAATATTAATATGTTTATTTTTATGCTCGTCATATTTATTAAAGACTGGCTTGGTAGAAATGTCTATTATTCTCTTACTAAATATAATATTTGACTTAACTTGTATCATTCTAGCAAAAATGTAAAAGACAGCTGATTAAGATCAGCTTCTAATAGTAACTGTAACTGTAAGCAGTAGAAAGCATCTGAAGCATTAATGTGTAATTTAATTAAATTTCATTCACTGTCAATCATTAAATCCGTCTTAAAGTGTTCAGGACCCTTCACAATTAAAAATGGCAGTAAAAGATATAATAAAATATATTTTAAGCTACATTTAAATCTTTTACAATTTCCCATAACAATTTGACTAGTCAGCGGCGCAAACCAGTGTGCAGAATGGCGGGAAGGGGCAGGAAGGGGAAGCTTGGCTGTTCCTTGAATTGCAGTTACCTTCGGTTCAGTTCAGTTTTGTAGCTGTTGTGAGGCTGCACGTCAACGTCAAGTTGAACGACAACGACGACGACGAGTTGGCTCTGGCCAACTGCCTGTGCCTGTGCCTGGGCCTGAGCCTGAGCCTCCTCTCTCACTCTAATCAGATTCAGATGTCGTCGAAAAATGCGCGACGCGCTCGGACCATTTTAGCTGTGGACAGCCGCGCCCCGCGTAACACGGTAGTTGGGATGCTGCAAGCAAGCGTCTTGCTGCAAGCAGAAGAATGACGAAGTCATAGCCGCGATGCGTCAATTTTAGATTCAACAAAAATGATTGCAATGCATGTTGGCTGCCCAGGAGCAGGAGGCAGAGGGAACCGTACAGAAACCCAACCAGTTTGGCCAGCCAGTCTGCCAGTCAGCCAGGAGGCAGTCAGTTGGCAGTCGTCTGTCAGGGCAAACTTGTGAAATGCCAATTTATTCGTTAGCAAATATTGCATCTGATAGAACAACAAACAGCAGCAGCGGACCCCTCGCAACTGACTCTCTCTCTCTCTCTCTCCCTCTCTCACTCTCTCCGTCTCTCTCTGTCGCTGTGATTTGAGTGCCAGTGCAACATATGCAGACATGACTGCCAGGACACAAAAGCGCATGGATCGCCAGTAACTGCCTCTGTCTGTGCCACTGCCACTGCTACTGCCACTGACTGTGGCACTGCCACTGCCACTGCCACTGCCACTGCCAGTTCCAGAGGCCCCTGCTACTGAATCATGTGTAAAAATCTTAAGTGCAAACAATTGTACGCGTTTATCGTGTCTCTGGGGCGACGACCACCATTGAAGCTGTATCCAAGGCTCAAGCTGCTCAAACTGAAGCTGTGGCCAGACGGAAGGAAGGCAGTCAGAGATTCCGTTTAATTAAGCGCCCGTTTTTTTTTTTTTTTGTGAAAATTGGTTTAAGCATTTTTTGGAAAGCCCTTAAGGTAGGCACATACTTACTTAGTTGGCTTGGCAGTACAACCCTTCGGATGGATCGATTGCTTTGCCAAAAAAAATATCCAAAATATCCATCAAATTGATCAAAGCTAATAAATCATAAGATGCCACAACATAAGAAGAAGAAGACAATGATGCGAACAACATAAACTTTGGAGCTTAAGCAAAAGGTGCGCAGCATTTACTGGAAATATAGCCCGCAGAGGGGCCAGGCTCCGAAATTAGTTTTGCGCCGCGTCCGTTATGACGACGCACGTAGCCCCAAAGCTGACCCAATAATTATGCCCCTCTGCGCCCAAGAAACTGAGAGTGAAACCCAACCGCACCGATCGACACAGCCACTAACGACAGCCATTCTATATATATAAGATATATTTTGTTTTTATAGAGCCCGCGGCGATCAACGCACATTTTTGCTTATCAGTTAGAGGCAGCCTCAAGTTTTCCATGTTAAAATACCCTAAAAGTAGAAGTCACATGACTTGGCTGAGAGCTTAGGTACATAGAGGGTATTAAGCCTTGCTGAAGACTTAACAAGCAGTCTCAGCATGAAAATATAAATAAATTGTAGATCATTAATATCAGTATGATTTTTGATTGAAGCTAAAATTGCAGTCAAAATATATTCTATTATTCAGATTTTCTAAGAACTTCGATAGAAGCTAAAGTTGCAGTGCAATCTAAAAAAAAAACTATCAACAAGATTTTCTTAGTAAAAAATATACAAAAAATATTTAAAACCAAAATATATATTTAAAGAGCATCAAAAATTCGATTGTCGCATTAGCAATGATAAACCAATATACTTGTTATTTCTCTTTTAACAAATGTTCAAAATTGTTGGCCAAAATAAATTTGTATTGTTGTCCATAGCACGCGACACACTGAATGGGTTAGCGAGAGATGTGAGAGGTGGGGAGAGGGAGCAGATGAGCCTCCAAAATAAAAAGGTGGCCCCAGGGGCAAATGTCACACCGGGGCCATTTGTACGTCTAGACATCTTCTATGTTTATAAGGTGGATTCCATTGGGATCCGACGCTGACCGCTGGCTAATCAATTTTAAATGTGTTTTTGCGTGTCAATCGCTTGTTTGCGTGCCGACTTTTATTGATATGTTTAGTTTTGTTGCTGTTGTTGTTGCCATTGTTGTTGCATTGATTTTAGTGGCTATTGCTAGCTGCGCGGCTAAGGCATTTGTTAATAATTGGCTGCTCGCCTTGAGTTTTGATTGTTTTGAGTGAAATTCATTTGATTTATTGCACAAATTATGGAAAGTTTCTAAAGGGGTGTGTGCGAGCAAATGCCGAAAGGCCTCCTCTCAGGCATTATGCAACAAGCCTTACAACAACAGCAACAGCAGCAGCAATAAAATCTACTTTACACTTGTCGCTGACGCATTTTACAAATTTGGCACGCTTGGCCATAAAAAATGGTCCGAGCTGTGGCTTAAAAAAAGTGTGAAACTGCAAATGGCGTCGCCTTGGTTAGACAAGCTCCCCCCTGCACCCCTGCACCCTGCCTTGCCTCACCTATCCATAGCCAACGCTGGTTCTTGCCCCGTTTGGCAAGGCATCGATTAGCATAGTTGTTGCCAGCTACTGATATATCTATGCACATATATATATATAAATATGTATCTGGTGACAACTGCATTAGGGCCAGGGGCGTGGCAGCAGACAGACAGAACTCGGCCACGCGCTGCAGCGGAAGTCCAACTCATTTGGCCAGCGGCAAACGGATGGGATTTCTTTTTAAGCGCATCCTGGACACACGGCCAGGCGTTCGTTTGCCTGCGCCAGGACAACTTCATTGATATATGTTTGTGTTTGGGGTCTTTGACTTTTTTAGCCCGCTTCCTGTGCGTCTTTTGTTTGCGACAGCAGCGTCATAAATTGTCTTATTCTAAAAAAAAAAAAAACCAGTCAAGACCATTTTAATCATCACACGCTACCAGCTTTCATTGTGGCCATAAAGATACAGTATTCTTGTATATATTTTGTATAATTAAAAAGCGCTTTGGCCAAAATCCGAGAGCCGAACTCACAATCAATAAAATCAAAATATTACGATGCAAAGCAAATAAAAAAAAAAAAAACCCACAGAAAGGCAAGTTGTAAACATTATGAACCAGTCTGGCGGAGACACCCCACGCGGCGCCACCCAAAAAGTCGAAAGCAATCCCATTGATTGGCTTGTCCGATTAATTTCTTTCATAGGTTTTGTTTTTATGGGGCCACAAAATGTTTGTGGAATATGATTAAATGTTCGAGAGTCCCGACCGAATGCAATATGTTGACAATAAACAAAAGATTGTACACTTAGTGAATACCTGTTGAAAGTTTGATGAAGTGAGATCGTTCCAGTCGCATATATGCATTATGAGTAGATATGTATCTACTAACAGTATGAGAAAGGGCATCATTAAACATCAATTTGTAGTCGTCGTAAAATCATCTCAAGAAGAATATCAGAGTGGGGCCAGGCTATAAAATGGGTAATTTTATGATATTAATTAAGGGAAACTTCTGTTTATGGAATTTATGTTGAAAGGATAAAGCGAGTAAACTGTATACAAACATTTTCCTTATTTATTTATCAATATTTACATGCTTTTGACTTTACGATACTTTTAGCGATACATAAAAACATTTAATTTGTCACTTAAACAATAAAAGAGGTTATTGCAGTTCAGTGTTCTTTATAAAAACAAATCTAAAGATGTTTGTTGAATTTACTTCATGTTGATCATAAATATTGGTGAATAAATAAATAAGTCAATGTAATTGATATTTTCAGCACCCTTAAATACTTGTTTAAGCGTCTAACATATTTATTATAAAGTGTGATTCCAATTAGTGACCAAAATATTTCTTTAAAAGATAAATAACATACACCTGAACTTTCATACATTCAATCAGTTTGTATACTGATTAATTCAGAACTTCCGTTTATACAATTTATTTATTTGCTTCAACGAAAAATCTTTATAGCCTAACTGATCGCAGTAAGCAAGACAAATTGTTTGGTATTGTTCACATTTAACTGTACACGATTCCTTTTTGTCAGCACACGTTTCAAATCTGAAATCTTTATAGAGTCTCAATTGGAACCCACGCCTACACGATAGTTACGTGACACATCTTTCTATCGCATTTGACAACTGTCACGCACATCCTTAAAACACTTGTTCAGTGTAAATTCAGTACAGGAACCGCACTTTCCACACATTTTCATTGCTTCCAGCGAAAACGGAAGTGACAAGCATGCTATTATCTTGTGGTGGTGTGGTCAAACTATAATGAACACCCCCTAATAGAGACTTGAACCGGGCACACGTAGTTTGTCCAAACAATTTTTCTGGCTAATTGAGTTATGAGCAAAAACAAAGAGACAACACACAAACTAAGAACAAGATCGATTACGATCAGGCAAAACAATATCATTTACAAACGTCAACTGTTACCTGGAAAAAAAGAAAACAAGAGAGAATTGCACGTGCAGCAGGTAAAACGCTTCTGGGAAACTGTTGTCCTGGCCAAAGTGAAAGTGTGAGCTACCAGAGATGCTTATCCCTGGAAACGGTACAGGTGCTGGCGCCTATATTTCTATTATTTGTGTGTTCTCTGCAATGAGAAACCCATGAGTGACTTTTTCTACTTTGGCGACTTCTCCCAAATGGTCACAATAAATAAGCGCACCCAAATTATAATATATATAACAAATATTTGCTTGACTTTTAATGACAGACTATGTACATATATATCTATATATATATATATAGATATGCAAGGCACGCAAACTTTGGTGGGTTTGTTTTTTGGGACAGTTTGCATGACTGAAATATTTCTGGTATTATTGATTACCAACATTCGCCAAAATAAATGGCACTTTAACTTCGCTCTTTTTTTTTGGGAGGGGGCCTGACAAATGTGTGTGCGAGGGTAAGTGAATATAGCTAGCTATATATACAGTCAGTCAGTCAGAGAGTCAGACATTAGACATTGTAATGAACTGGCTGCTCCCTGACTCTGGTGCTAATTTGCATTGGACTCGCTGGCGGGATCGGCCACAGGTTTCGGGTCGGGACTTGATAACAGAGAACATCGATCGCTTCCAAACTACAGAGCGGAATAACTTATAAAAAAAAAACTGCGTTTATTTGAAGCGTTGCGCACAAAACACAGAAGAAAAAAATCGAATACGCAACAAAAACAAAAAACATCCAAATAGAAAATGAAATAAAAATAAAAACGCGATCGTCTGTTCGTCAACCGCTACAGTAACAGCAAACAGCAAACAGCAACAGCAACAACAATGAGAATAAACAATATAAATGGCCGCATCGGAATTGCTAATTTGCTATTGAGTTTTGCTTTAGCTCGCTTTGGGTTTTGTGTGTGGAGCTTGGGTCTGGGTCTGGGCCGAGGGCCTCGAACACGTCGGGTTCCTGGTACGTTTCCCCGTCTGTCTTTACCTTCTATCTGTTCGACATTTTTGATTTTTGTGCGACATTTTTGACATGCGGATGTGCCATGTTAACGAGACAGAGAGAGACAGAGAGAGGGAGAGAGAGAGAAAGACCCCAAGTCTCGAAGACAACTGTTTCCAAAATTAGGCCCCAGCAAAAGCTGTTCACACAGCTGCAAACAATTTCAATGCACAAAATCCCTCAGCCCAACAAATCCTTTGCCATTTACAATAAATTGAATTCGACCAATGCTGTTGCGGTCAAGCGACCCGACTGGTAACCAAACCAACCCCAACCCCTGTCCACCGCTCGCCTCCTCCCTTAGCTGCTGGCAATCAAAGTTGCAAGTGACCCAAGCAAACCAGCCAACCGAAATGCTTCAAAACCGCAGGAAATTCGTCGAATTTGCCATGCGGTAAACTTGTGGCTTAGCCAGCAAAAAGGATGCACACAAGCAGCAGTCCTTGCGCTGCAGGCCATTGTTTCTATGTCCATGAGTTACTCTCTCCCTCGCTCCTCCCTCCCTGCATTTCTCTCGAGCTTGCACTGCATCCAAATGCCGATTGCGTTGGCGTATGCATAATTGATGCGAATGTTTGCGGCAGTGCCCAGCTTAGAATCCAGAGCCGTTTTCTCATAATTGAGTCCTGTTACCCTCTGCATACTGCCCTTAGAAATAACAACTAAACTCGAAAAGCGAGAAAACCGAAAAAAAAAAAGAAGATGCTGGCTAAATTGAAAGACAACAACAAAAAGTGCAAAGTGCATTTGGCAAACTGAGATTCTTTTTTGGAGAATAAAATTCAATGCGGTTTTTTTGGTATCTCTAAAGCTGAAATTTTAATGAAATAAACAGAAATTCAGCAATAGAAATATAAAACTAAAATATTTGTAAAATAAAAGTCCCATATAATAAAGCAAGATAACAAATAATCTATATTATACTGTAAAATATGGTGTATTTAAGGGGACAAATAAGTAATTTGTTCCATTATAAAACTGTTTTACAAAAGATTAATCCCACGCATTTTTACAGTTACTTTCCGATTTTTTTTTATGACATCTATCACCCAATTGATCAAATGTTTTATTTATTTTCTGTGGCGCCACCGAGCCATAGGAACAACTCATAAAAACGCAAACAGCCCGCAGAATCGAACAATCCACAATAGTTTTTATGAGTGTCAACCGTTAGCAAGATAGTTTATTTCACCTAGGTACCCGGTAGGGCAATAAATTAATCAAAACTCGAGTGCGACTTCAATTGTCCAAGTGAGAGAAGTACGAGGAGTGAGTGTTTCGTTCGGGTTTCTTTGGAAAATTGCAGCTCACACCTACGCGTGTGTTGGGCAGAAAAGATCTGTAAATGATTTGTTTGACAACAAACACAGTGGGACACGAAACATTTTTCTGGGCCTTTCGCAGAAAGGTAGCCCCGTCTACCTATCAGTGCAAATGATCGAACACAAAACGTTGTGGAAATTGCAGTCGAAGATTATCAATAGCGTCCTCGTCGTCGTCGTCATCGTCACCAGACGACGCCAGGCATCGCCTGTGTGGCCGCTCTCGAGTGGGCATCATTAACCTTTTAAATGCCAAACAAAATAAACGAAGGGAAATGGACAAGCGGACGAACTCGGCTAAATGTCAAACGTCATGGCACTTATTGATGTTTGCTCCGTACTCGGCCCATTCCTGTGATCTTATTAGGCAGCCATACGAATACTACTCCAAGCATATACAAAGGGGTACAAACAAAAGGACACCAGAAGCAAACGGGCGACACACGCGCACACCAATTATCATCCACCCCCATCAGACGAGACCCGCTCCCTGCCCGTACCCTTCCCCTTCCCCTTCCACGATTCGGACTTGGTCATAAAGCCAAACGTCATCGCTGACAAGCGAGTCATTGCTCAATGAGGGCCCTCAGCTCGTCTCAGTGTTAATGAATAAGCAAAACAATAAAGTAAGGCTATGTAATTTCAACAAAACGTTCTGGCCCATACCTTTCCGATCTGATAGTAAGGGCGGGCCGGTCAAATGACATGCGTTTGAGAATATAACACTAAAGCAAACGATATGCAATAAGTTTGGCGGGGGAATCTAATTAATCGAAATGAGCTGCAAAGATTGAAGATTTAAGCGGAAGGGATAGCAAAAATTTCATTTAAATGCCGTAAATGACGATACTGATACTTTTCAGGAACTAAGCTCATTCATTAGAAAAGTTACAAAAACAAACTGAGTTGCAATTTAAGATGACAATAATCTTTTTTGTCAAACTCGAATTATTCAAACTTAACTGCTTTATCATGTATGTGAACTGCTTGCCTTAAGTGTGCAGCAAGCAGTGTCGATGTAAGTGTCTGCTATGGCGACTGCTTGTTATTGACACTGCTTTGTGTTTTTGTATTAATAACAGTTCAGCAACTGTTAAATAACATTAAGAAACGTCTCTGTAAAAAGTATGTGGTCGCTGAACTTATTTGAACCAAGTATTGCTAAAGAAATTAACAATTTCTTAGTTCTGAGTGAAAGACCGTACCTATAGCTAAGCAGCCTTAAGCCTTAGCAGTTTTATAAAACACCTTTGACATGATTTTTATGTATATTGCCGTGAACATGCCTTATGTTAGTTGTGGCAATGATATCTTTTGAGACATCTATCGAAGACCGGGCACGGCAACAGTTAGACAATGCAACAATGCCGACAATAAATAGCCATGGTAACCATACAAATTCCGCAGTTGTTGTTTATTTTGGATACGACGCAGCCAAACATAACAAGTGTCGGAAAAGATAACAATTCATAAAATATAACTATACAAATTGGAATAAAATAAATATAAACAAATACAAAGCAATCCCATCAGCTTTGTAAAATGTGTCAGCTCATAGACAGTTTTATAAACACAAATTTAGCGGCAACTATATAAAAAAAATATAGAACTTTAAATTAAATATACATCAACAATAAGTGTGAAGAAAAGAAAATAATGCCAACGATTCCAAAGCGTGTGCCCATGGGCCACAAAGGCAACAACACGGATCTGCTCAGCTCGGTCGTAACACGCACGGAAGTAACGGAGATGCAGCTGAAATGGCAGGACAAGCCGTGTCCTGCACCGCCCTGCAAACAGAGCTTCTGGTGGGCCAGCCAGCCGAAGCCTGTCAAAATCAAAGGTTGTCCCAAGTAAGTTTGCACAGATTTTGTGGCTCGGTCAGGGGAGGGACAACAGTTATATGCCCACCTCTAATACCGTGAGGTCAATGAATCCAGTAGCCGGCTTACCGGCTGATTGAGCAAAGAAAACAGAAAACGAAAGTTATTGTGTCCCGAAGAAGTCAGTCATAAATTGCGTAAATGAATTATTAATCTCCCCGATGGGTGGCCTGGTCAGCTGATGGTTGCCCAGAAGCACGCAATCGGACAAGTTACTTTCGTGCTTTGAAATGGAACCCTAATATTAGTAGGGGGACTTGGGCGCTTAAAAGTGAAATTGACGAAGTTTGTAGGTAATAAAAGTCGTTAAATGCAAAAATAGACAAGTTAACATTGCGATAAAAGCAAACGCCTTGGGTCATATAAAGGTCATTTACAAGATAATTAAATGATACTATATAAGCATGTATGAGAAAAGTGGATTAGAAATATTATTCATATAATTATTATGAGAACTGTTGCACTTGAGCATTTCCAGTTGGCATGTTTCTAAGTTCTCAGGGGTTTATTTGAAAGTTTCTTATGGCCGATGAGGATACTCCTTTTTCTACGTACTGTCCATGTTTTCCATATATATTTAGCTGTTATCCTTAAATCGCTGAATGTAATTAGTATATGAAGCTATATTAAAATTCTCTGTTCACATTCGAATAGAATACATTATACGAGTTAGGTGAACCAACTAGTTGATTGTCCTTGAAGATTGCAACTCCTGTCGTGAGCTGTACACCTACGACCTTTGCCACAGCGACAGCCACGCCTCCCATGTGCGACATTCTTATAGCTTCCAAGAAATAGACTTTGTCGCTTGGCTTCATTAATTCCGCTTATCAGCGGCACACGTCAACCTAAGCTGTTGAAGGCGGCACTAACAATTGACCTTGGCCATTGACATTAGCCGGAAGGGACAGGATTCCGAGTAGGCAACTAGGCGCCACCCACGCTCATTTCAATGTCAACTGCAAAAAATGCGTGAAGTCATCTTAGTTCTGCATGGGGGGGGGGAGGAGGGTTGAGCGGAAATGCGACACTTGACATAAAGGAGCCTACAATTTTGGGACTTTTTCAAGGACTTGGTGCCAGAAAGGAAACGCTTTTAATTGGAAACACGACTTGGCGAACTATACTGCGAATATTGGAATACATAATGCGGCATGCAAAAGGCTTTCTTGGTAGGTAATAATGTCGTTTTGGCGGCATTTCAATTGTGCGGCAACAGTCGGCAAAGGTAGTTAACAACGGGACACCAACACCAACACCAACCCCGCCCCATCCTCGCCCGTCAGGTGTCGAGGCGGCAACTGACCATGCGATGGCCGAGTTGCGAGCGAGGGCCGAGGACCCAGGACCCAGGACCGACCACCGAGGACCGACTTGCTGGCAGCGGTCATTTGGCGTTCGCCAGTCGAACAGTGCGCTACGTGAACGCGTGCTCCTTGCCGTCCAAAGGACAAAGGGGCAGCAAAACATAAAAAAAAAATATTGATTAACTTGTTTGTGTGTGTGTGTGGTTCGAGTGTTCACGAGTGTTCCGAGTGTTCCGAGTGCAAAAGTCTAGAGGTACTGTAGCTATTTATAAGCTGGACAAAGCGGACCATGCCAGAGACGAGCAGCAGCAGCGAGCAGCACATACATCCAGAACACTTCCCCGACAATAGACAGGAACAGCAGCGTGCACAGAACTTCTCTTTTTCCAGCAGCTATCCTTATGCACCCGGACGAGGCAGCAACCACAATCATATCCAGCACCAACAACCCTTCAACGTTCAACGCTATCAGAGCCCCTACAATTTCCAGCACGTGGTCACCAACGCCTTCTCCGTGCTGCACAATTCCGTGGAGCTAGACTACGATCACAAGCCGCCGAATCAGGCCATTGTGCGTCCCATCATCCGAGAGCCGTTGGAACATGTAGAGGAACGCGCCGCCGCCGGCAGCACAAATACAGCCAATCCACCATTGACGACGCGCTCATTCTTCTCGCGCAGCACACAGGAGCACTCGGTGCGCAGCTTCGCCGATGAGCTGAGTCAGAAGCTGCGCTTCCTGGCGCCGGACGAGAACTACGGTCGCTCTGGTAGCAGTCACAGCAACGGCAGCGGCCACGACAGCGGTCTCTGGCTATCCGCCCGTCAAATGGAGCGTCCACGTTTCGAGACAACGGTGCCCACGGGCATCTTTCTGCCGCCGCCGCATGAGCTGCAGATGCTGCCGGCGTCCATGTTGCGACGCCATGTCTATGCCTACTCCTCCTATCCCATGATTCTGCACAGCTACTATAATGCCAACAACAACAACAACAACACGAACACGAGCAACAACAATAGTCAGAGCACGAGCCAGAGCAAGGACAGGAGCCAGATACCCGTGCCCGATAAGGAAAACAAAGCGGCTACGCGGCAGAATGGAGTGCGTGCCACGGCCGCTGTGGCTGCGGCCGCTGCTGCTGCGGCGTCGGCGGCAGCGTCCTCCAAAACCGATTCACAATCGCTGGCCGGTGGCCTGCACATTACCAAGGCCCAGTTTCAGCAGCAACTGCAACAACGACGCAATGGCGACAAGAGGTAATAAAAAGCCATGGGGTCTCAACCCCCAAAAACGGAACCCAAAACAAGAGTGGTCGAGCTGAGAGTGCCCTGCTAGGAGATACCCTGTATGCAAGTCAATGTAATCTTCTTCCCTTCATGCAAGGTCATACCTCTAATGGGTATAGTTAGGTGCTCCTAGCTCTCCTCATCTTCAAGACATGCTCATAATAAATTGGTCGGTAATCGATATTTATCGTTTTCTTAGCGCGGGACAAGTTATCGATCAAAAACCTATACTGCGTATGGCAAACGAAAATCTACTTTCAATATTTAAAGTCTCTAGCTCTTCTAGTCTTCGATATCGATTTAATATCATATAGACGGACATATGTATATCGACTCTAAATATATTATATATGTATATAGATATAATGATATCGACTGCTACCCGTTACATACATTTGCTTAACTTCAAGATACCCTTTCTATACGCATTTAACGAGCACAGAGTATAATAATATGGGAGGCTAACAAACACCTTAAAATATTTCCATAAATTCAAATGCGCATTTTGGGGGCTGCTTATTTGGTGGTTGAGTGGTTTGGTGGCTTACTGTTCCCGGTGGTTACTCCAACCTCGATAGCCTATCGATTGCTACGTCAACAATTGAATTTGAAATGTTTTCTTCAATTTGCTTGGAATTTTAAAGTCCAGCGTTGATTAATTTATTTAGCGCCTTCGTTAGTGAAACGGTTTTTTCCACACCCCCCCCAAAGCAAGGACATCGAACGGACATCGACATCGCAATGTGTCATGCAATGCCCACAAATTTCCCTGCTATCCTAGGCCCTTTCTCTTAAATAATTTAAATCAAGATTTTATTGTCGCTGGCAACAACAATAACAGCAAAAAAGTGCCACAATAGTCGGATATTTACCTTAAATACCATATGAAAGGAACAAAAACAAAACAACAGAACCGAGAGGGAAGTAAGGCAGCAGGCCATTATACAGACGACATATGGGAAACGATATAATATAAATACCAAGGCTGGTATGAGGATACGTGTACATATATTGTATTTGTATATAGGAAAAATGTTGCCAAGTTTTTCGACTGTTGAAATACATATAGTATATGTACAGTAAATTGAAGCTATTTTTATAAATGAACGCAACTTGATAGTTGGGTTAATTGTAATCTCAGCCTAGTAATGTGTGTATGAATTTAATTATATAGGAGAGAGATATTAATATATACATATACTGCATTTAAAGCCCTTAGAAAAGCCTCTAATGTAAATAATATAACAGAAAAGCGAAAATTGGCAATTTATGAAGAAAATCGTGCAAAAATCTCTTACTTTCCATATATGTGGCATCTGTCCGGCTTTTGATATACATAAACTGATTTATAGCCACAATACTTCAGCATATGCTACCTAAAGTGTTTATTTTGAGTACACACTCTTATTTGAGACGTCACTTTGGCTGATTGCTTTGTACTTCAGGACCCAGACCCCGAGAATCGGTCGTAGCACCCCGGAATCCGTTGCAGACCAGCGGATAGTAGACATTCGCAATGGCGAATAGCTTGGCTGGGAACTTCAATGTGACTTCCTGTTTGTGGGCCAGTTTCAGCGCCAAGAAACGGAAAAATTTGCATAGGTCACGAGTTCAGGTTCCAGCGCCCAAAGGAGTGCAATGTCTGACAATGTTTTATATGTACCTTGTACCTATATACCTACACATACCTATATATAAATAAGCAAGTCATAAATAACTGGCCAGTCCAGGGGCAACTGCTGGGACTGTGCTCTCTTTAAGCTTTGCAGCAAGAAGGCTTTAATTCGGCTTATACACTTGAAAGTGGGCTATGTGCTGGCTGCTCTACCCATTGACCCAAAAGTGTACTGAACTTAACGGAAATTGATTCGAATCGGAGATGACTTGACAACCTAACGCCCCATCGAGTGTTGGCGGGCGTGTGATGCAATGCACAAATTTGATGTTTATCGCCTTAAGAGTGCAACAGATTTAGGTCTGAACACGAAAGAATGCTTTACTCCAGAGTGCTCGACTGGGAAATGCCCAGTAACGCAAAAATACAAACATGTCGACTTTTAAAATATTTAAGTCCCTAAAAATGCCCTTTTGAGACTTTAAACTCCCATAACTTTGACAAATTTGATGCGATTTCCCACCTTGAGGCCATTTTGGTCATTGCTTGGCATCTAGTTTAATTCTACATCTCAAGTTTATGAATTTGTGAAAAAATAAAATTTTGGATTTTTTTTGGCGAAAAAAGAGTAAGGGGGGACCCTTACCAATTTTGATTTTTCAAAATATAGAATCTTGAAATTTTACGTTTAATTGATTGTGGGTGTCTCAACTAGTATAAAAAACTATACGAAAAGTGATTTTGTGGTAGTTCATTTTTCTGTCAAAAATCACGCCAAAAGTGACAAAAAAATTGACTTGTAAAGTGCCCAAACAACGAAAAGTTCCTTATAAATGACCTTCCCAGACTTCAAACTGCCACAACTTTGTCAAATCTCAACCGATTGTCAATCCCGAGGCCATTTTGATCATTGCTTGGCATCTAGTTTAATTCTACATCTCAAGTTTATGAATTTGTGAAAAAATAAAATTTTGGATTTTTTTGGCGAAAAAAGAGTAAGGGGGGACCCTTACCAATTTTGATTTTTCAAAATATAGAATCTTGAAATTTTACGTTTAATTGATTGTGGGTGTCTCAACTAGTATAAAAAACTATACGAAAAGTGATTTTGAGGTAGTTCATTTTTCTGTCAAAAATCACGCCAAAAGTGACAAAAAAATTGACTTGTAAAGTGCCCAAACAACGAAAAGTTCCTTATAAATGACCTTCCCAGACTTCAAACTGCCACAACTTTGTCAAATCTCAACCGATTGTCAATCCCGAGGCCATTTTGGTCATTGCTTGGCATCTAGTTTAATTCTACATCTCAAGTTTATGAATTTGTGAAAAATAAAATTTTGGATTTTTTTGGCGAAAAAAGAGTAAGGGGGACCCTTACCAATTTTGATTTTTCAAAATATAGAATCTTGAAATTTTACGTTTAATTGATTGTGGGTGTCTCAACTAGTATAAAAAACTATACGAAAAGTGATTTTGTGGTAGTTCATTTTTCTGTCAAAAATCACGCCAAAAGTGACAAAAAAATTGACTTGTAAAGTGCCCAAACAACGAAAAGTTCCTTATAAATGACCTTCCCAGACTTCAAACTGCCACAACTTTGTCAAATCTCAACCGATTATCAATCCCGAGGCCATTTTGGTCATTGCTTGGCATCTAGTTTAATTCTACATCTCAAGTTTATGAATTTGTGAAAAAATAAAATTTTGGATTTTTTTGGCGAAAAAAGAGTAAGGGGGGACCCTTACCAATTTTGATTTTTCAAAATATAGAATCTTGAAATTTTACGTTTAATTGATTGTGGGTGTCTCAACTAGTATAAAAAACTATACGAAAACTGATTTTGTGGTAGTTCATTTTTCTGTCAAAAATCACGCCAAAAGTGACAAAAAAATTGACTTGTAAAGTGCCCAAACAACGAAAAGTTCCTTATAAATGACCTTCCCAGACTTCAAACTGCCACAACTTTGTCAAATCTCAACCGATTATCAATCCCGAGGCCATTTTGGTCATTGCTTGGCATCTAGTTTAATTCTACATCTCAAGTTTATGAATTTGTGAAAAAATAAAATTTTGGATTTTTTTGGCGAAAAAAAGAGTAAGGGGGGACCCTTACCAATTTTGATTTTTCAAAATATAGAATCTTGAAATTTTACGTTTAATTGATTGTGGGTGTCTCAACTAGTATAAAAAACTATACGAAAAGTGATTTTGTGGTAGTTCATTTTTCTGTCAAAAATCACGCCAAAAGTGACAAAAAAATTGACTTGTAAAGTGCCCAAACAACGAAAAGTTCCTTATAAATGACCTTCCCAGACTTCAAACTGCCACAACTTTGTCAAATCTCAACCGATTGTCAATCCCGAGGCCATTTTGGTCATTGCTTGGCATCTAGTTTAATTCTACATCTCAAGTTTATGAATTTGTGAAAAAATAAAATTTTGGATTTTTTTGGCGAAAAAAAGAGTAAGGGGGGACCCTTACCAATTTTGATTTTTCAAAATATAGAATCTTGAAATTTTACGTTTAATTGATTGTGGGTGTCTCAACTAGTATAAAAAACTATACGAAAAGTGATTTTGTGGTAGTTCATTTTTCTGTCAAAAATCACGCCAAAAGTGACAAAAAAATTGACTTGTAAAGTGCCCAAACAACGAAAAGTTCCTTATAAATGACCTTCCCAGACTTCAAACTGCCACAACTTTGTCAAATCTCAACCGATTATCAATCCCGAGGCCATTTTGGTCATTGCTTGGCATCTAGTTTAATTCTACATCTCAAGTTTATGAATTTGTGAAAAAATAAAATTTTGGATTTTTTTGGCGAAAAAAGAGTAAGGGGGGACCCTTACCAATTTTGATTTTTCAAAATATAGAATCTTGAAATTTTACGTTTAATTGATTGTGGGTGTCTCAACTAGTATAAAAAACTATACGAAAAGTGATTTTGTGGTAGTTCATTTTTCTGTCAAAAATCACGCCAAAAGTGACAAAAAAATTGACTTGTAAAGTGCCCAAACAACTAAAAGTTCCTTATAAATGACCTTCCCAGACTTCAAACTGCCACAACTTTGTCAAATCTCAACCGATTATCAATCCCGAGGCCATTTTGGTCATTGCTTGGCATCTAGTTTAATTCTACATCTCAAGTTTATGAATTTGTGAAAAAATAAAATTTTGGATTTTTTTGGCGAAAAAAGAGTAAGGGGGGACCCTTACCAATTTTGATTTTTCAAAATATAGAATCTTGAAATTTTACGTTTAATTGATTGTGGGTGTCTCAACTAGTATAAAAAACTATACGAAAAGTGATTTTGTGGTAGTTCATTTTTCTGTCAAAAATCACGCCAAAAGTGACAAAAAAATTGACTTGTAAAGTGCCCAAACAACTAAAAGTTCCTTATAAATGACCTTCCCAGACTTCAAACTGACACAACTTTGTCAAATCTCAACCGATTGTCAATCCCGAGGCCATTTTGGTCGTTGCTTGGCATCTAGTTTAATTCTACATCTCAAGTTTATGAATTTGTGAAAAAATAAAATTTTGGATTTTTTTGGCGAAAAAAGAGGGGGACCCTTACGAGTTTTGATTTTTCAAATTTTAGAATCTCGAAATTTTACTTTTAATCGATTTCGGGTGTCACAATTAGTGTAAAAAACTATAGAAAATATTACCAAAAAAATTGGCTAGTATAGTGCTCGAACGACGGAAAAGTTCCTTACAAATACCCTTTAGAGAATTTGAACTCCCATAGCTTTGGAAAACTAAAGCGATTTCCCATCCCGAGGTCAAATTGGTCATAGTTTGACCATTAGATTTTACATTTAATTTTTGTGGGATTTTCAAGCAAATCAAATGACACAAATTTCGGCATGTGAGTTCCCAAGTCCCTGGAAATGCCCTTGACTTCAAACTACCATAACTTTGCCAAATCGATTATTTTGGCAAAGCTCCGCATTCGATGATTTTTCAGATTTTACAGGGTATTGACAGCACCCAAGAAATAGGTGCGAGTTTGTTGAACTGGGTCGAGGTTTGCTAATTGGCGGTCTCTGTTTTAACATTTTGCAGGCCCGTCGTTCCTCCGCCAGAACCCTACATGAACATGATGTACGACCGACGCGTGATAAAAGGAAGCAACTTTGGAACGCCGTCAATGCTTGTGAGTATTAAGCGGACAGCAACCCTGACCCATGACTAATCGCATTTATGTATATTACTCGTAGGCGGAGGTGGACCCATTCGACAAGGCTGCAGAGCTACGGCGCCGCAATATGCTGCGCAAGCGATCGATGCAGTGCCGCAATCAGCGCAATGTCCTGGGCACACCGCCGCCAGTGAAAGGACGAAAGCACGAAAACATACAGACAGAAAAATACCTGGAGAAGCTGGTGCAACGTCCGCCAGAATACTCCGTGGACACACAAACAGATTTGTTTCTGGAGAAGCCGCCGACGCCGCCATATGTGCCGGCCAAGGTGGGCGTCGATGTGGGCACCGAGATTGGAGATGGCGAGCTGTTCCACTTTGACGCAGAAGCTCAGCCGATCATTGATGTGATGGTGGACACTTGCATAGAGCAGAGCATGCTGGAAGTTGCCCACGAAATGGAGCTGGACGCACTGCGTCGCAGACAGGAGGAGTAAGTAGAAATGATGATGTTTAAAAAGTTGTAAACTCAATCGATTTAATTATAGATTCCTGGCTCAGCGCGAGGCAGAGCTGACGGAGCTGCGGCGCCTGGAAGCCGAGGAGCTGCGTCTGCAGGCTGAGAAGGAGCGCCGCCTGCGCCAGGACACCATTGCCAAGGAGCTGGACGTGGAGATGCAGAAGAGCGTGACGGCAGCTAAACTGCTCCAAGGACACATTGCCAGCCTGGTACCCGAGGTGCTCGAGAACATTGAGCCGGCCAGTGATGCCGTCAAGAAGGAACAGCTTATGAAGGATATCTGCCCATGGCTATCCCAGGAAGTCGCCCAGGAAGTGGGCCACATTGTGGACTCTCGCGAGATCCTAACAGCCATCATAATGGAGATTATCAAGCAGCGTGCATCCGCCTACATTGGCTACAAGGAAGACGAGTCCGAACCATCAACAACAGATGGCGCTATTTGCGAGGAGGAAGGCTGCACTGTCGATGATATGGAAACATGTCCTTGCGAACCGGAAACGGAAATGTCCGAGTGTCCAGAGCCGCCGCCAGAGCCGCCGCATCTGTAAATGATACCATATATAAATATAATGAGATATGATTTGATTAATTGAAGTTTTGAGTTAAAAGTGCATACAAAAAAACAAATCCAAAGTGCAGTTTTGTTGTTGTGTCTGGCAACAAGCGGGATTGCCGCGTGTGGTTCCTGCCGCATGTTGCCACACACAATTCCATTGACGCCAAATTGTTGCATCAAAAGTAAGCGAATATTGTTAAAGATTTATGTTTTACCCGAAAAATATTACAATAAAGCGAACGAAATGTAAAAAGCGCGCACTTTTCACTGAAACCGTTATAATGCAGGGTTGCAAACTATAAACTTGCCATAAGTATTTGGTATTTTAGTATTTTTATGGCACATTGAATGTATTTTCGGCCTGCTCGCTTGCAGTCACACTAAACAATCATTCAGTAAATATGTCTAAAATATTCACACCCACAAATCAAATACGTCTTACAAATGTGGCCATTGTGAGGCTAAAAAAGGCAGGCAAACGCTTTGAAATCGCCTGCTACAAAAACAAGGTGCTATCCTGGCGCAGCAACAGGTAAGCAAAAACAAAAGTCGAATTCAAATGATGCAAAAAATAATTATATACATATATAAAAATTAAACGCATTTTTCTTAGTGAAAAGGACATTGATGAGGTCCTGCAAACGCACACAATTTTCACCAATGTGTCGAAAGGACAGGCGGCCAAAAAGGATGAGCTGCAAAAGGCATTTGGTGCCAAGGATGAAACGGAAATCTGCAAGGAAATCCTCAGCAAAGGGGAACTTCAAGTGTCGGAAAAGGAGCGACAGAGTGTCCTAGATACTCAGTTGAATAGCATTGTGAACAGTGTGGCCGCACTTTGCGTAAATCCCGAAACACGTCGTCCTTATTCATCGAACATCATTGAGAAATCTCTGAAGGATGCCCACTTCTCGGTGAAAACGAACAAGAACACCAAGCAGAACACTCTGGAGGCCATCAAAATGCTCCGCGAACATATGCCCATTGAACGTTCCCGCATGAAGCTACGCGTGAGTTTTGCCGGCAAGGAGGGAGGCGGCAAGCTGAAGGACGCGGTTGTTAAGCTGGCCAATAAAGTGGAGCATGAAGAGTGGGAGGAGGCCACACTGCATTTGACCCTTCTAATCGATCCGGGACAATATCGCGTCATAGACGAACTGGTGCGCAACGAAACCAAGGGCAAAGGACTCTTGGAACTGCTCGAACTCAAGGAAGTTGTGGAGAGCGATGAGGTGTTCTAGTTGCTAAAAGATTTGTCTAAAATATAGTTGCTTTTTTCTGATAGCCAAAATGTGAATGCTCAAAGATTAAATCGAAAACAATAAAATTCATATTCAATTAATTAAAGGAATGCAAAGTCTGATTAATTTGATATGTATAAGGATATTTTTGAGAGCGAGGAGCTGTTCTTAAGGGCAACTCATTGTACTGTCTCGAATCGGAGAAGACTTCGACGGTCTAAATTACTTAAAACAAGAATATTCTTACATGCGAGGAGCTGGTTCACAAAATATATATATGTATATTGATTATTAATTTTAACAAAATTTAGAATGCATAAAGATTAAATTGAGGAGCCAGTTCGTTGCCTCACTTGCGCTTCTTCAGATTCTCAAAACGACGCGACAGTTCATCAAAGTCGATTTCATCGTCATCCGGCTTTTTGCCGGCAGCGTTGCTTGTCGGCACATCCGGCAGATCGATTGGCACATTGGGCAGCGATGGCAATTCCAATGGTGGCGGTGCACTAGGATGTTCGGGTCCAGCTGGCGGCAGCTTTGAACGCGGTTGCGGTTTCGGTTTGTTGGCATTCTGCAGAGAGAAGAATAAATATTAATAGAGAGCTTCGATTTGAAGGGTCAGTAAATGTTTGAATCATCAATCGTTAATGTTGGTCAAGAGCGAGTCGCTGACCTGCAAGTTGACGGGATTAATCGAGGAGTAACGTGGCGGTGGATCATTGAGCGGTTTGGGGCGCTGTTTATGCAAAATAAAAATTCGAAATAAAATCATAAATTGTCAAAAGTTATAAATCATAAGCGATAGCAGGTTGCGGGTGCGATAGATAAGCAGACACGATGATATATTTAACATATGACTCAATTTGTACTCTACACTTACAGGCACATAGTGACGTCACACAGAAACGAGACAACAGAGCGACGGATACGTTACGATATTTTGGGTTAGAGTATGTAAAACGAAAAGCAAGTTAGTAATTGGATCATGTCCAAGCATACTACATGGGTCTGACGTACCAAAATGTTCTCGTCTGGACTGCCAGAGCCGGACGATGGCTCCTCATTGGTTTCGTGCTGAAATTGCCCAAAAATCATGCAGTCACATGCAAAAAGCTCAGCTCAAAACTCTCTTAGAGAAACTACATGTATCCATATATATAATTAAGTACAATGGCAGCTCGAAAATTTAAATGCTTTCGTTTCGGATGCGATTCTAATTTGCAGAAGCAGTTCTAGTCTAATAGGATATCATTCAAATATAAGATACTTTTTGGAGTTACTCTAATTATTTAAATTCCATACTCAAAAATATATTAAATAAGCAAGAATAAATTTCTCAAAAATATTTAGTTCTATTTTAATACAAAATAAGTTCAATTCTATACTCAAAAGTATTTAAATAATTTCTCAAACTTATTAGGTTTATCTTGAATTGAATTTTACGATTCTTGTTACAAACGACTTATAACTTCTGCATTGTCTAATTTTCGAGCAACCAAAATATTTAATCATTAACTTACATTGATGAAATTGGTATTCAAATCCTTCGCCTCAGCACACTTGCTCTGCGCCGACGTTGACGTCGCTGGTGGCGGCTGATTTGGCGGTATGTTGTAGGCAAATGGTGGCGGTGGTTGAGCTGCCGCTGGAGCGGCACAGGCGCCTGCAGTGCTACCGCCACCGCCGCCTCCACCAAATGGTGGATAATTGAATGGCTTGCTGCTGGGCGGCAGCGGCATGTCCGGCAATTGTGGCATTGCCGGATATCCAATGAAACCCATTTGTGGTGGATTCGAAGCACCACCACCTCCGCCGCCACCCAAATTATTACGATCTGACAAATCAATAAGATGTGCCTGTTCATCTGGCTTTTGTTCCTCCTGCATGACCTGTGGATCCGGCTCGTACTCGATGTTATAGTTCTTGGCAATGGCAATCAAGTAGTTCTCCACCAGCAGCTTTGGCGGCGCCTGCAGCGTCAGCTTGTGCATCAGCTTCTCCGACACATAATGCTCTCCAGTGGCAGTGCGCGAATGCTCCGCAAATTCTGGACCATACTTGTGGATAAAAATGTCGGAGATGACCTTCAGCTCGGCAATGTCGCTCTGCATGCGTGGACAGACCCACACCAGACTGGATACTGGTTCGGCTATGCCCGCATCCAGTTCCTTCATTTGCTGGATAAGTCCAAAGCGGGCCAACAACAAATCGCAGTACATTTCGACAATTTCCATGGCCTCCACCAGGTAATCCTCGCTGCAAAACAAGATCAGAATAAATATATATATTTATTTATTAAATGTCGAAACTGAATTAAATATAATAAAAATTCAATGTAAACTTATTAAAATATATAAAATATATATGTATATATTTTAGATTTATAATAATTAAAATTTAATGTTTATAATTTTTTTTTATATATGTATAACTGTAATTACAAACTTTTTAAATTTACCGTATAATATGCTCCACCCGTATCCGTGCCCGTTCCGTTTTCCCTGTGGCGAGATAATCGGCGATTTCCTTACGGGATTTTTGCGTCAGTTCCGATTTCTTTTTTTCCAACAATTTGAGACGATTTTGCGCTAGGCGCAGATTTGTCTTTAGTTTGTTATAGTTGGGGCCACTGGAGAACATCTTGTCACCTGTAGCTAATTTCGGTAGTTACTAATACTATTTAAACTAATTTTCTCTTTGTTGATGATTCACTAATGAAGGGAAAAACAAACTGTGCGTGACGTCACGAAATGGCGTTGCCAACTATTGTGGCACAAAATACATTAAATTTAGCATTACTCAGCTGTTGCTCTGCACTACTATCAGAATAATTATACATCATGATAAACTGTTTTGTTTCTCATTTTTTTATGATCAACTCTTGTTTTTGTAAAATTTATGAGCAAAACTTTTCTAAATTAATCAAAAAGTTGCCGTATTACAACCCTTTAAACAGAAATTTAAGCCACCAGCCCTGCCAACTTGCGCGAAATTCATTCGCGCTTACTTGTGCCTTCCCACTCAGTTGTGTGTTGTTGCTTCATCTTCTTCTTCCAAATAATTCGCAAGAGCTGCGCGCTCCTTTCGCGCTGCACAAGACTTTGTTCAAACTGGCATTAAATCGAACTTTAAATAACATAAATAAATCAATTTCGACAAGTTAAAAATGCTGACCATGGATTTCATAAAGGCAAATATGTCGCATCAACGAGAAGTCAGGAAAATAGTGAAAACTAAGAAAACTCCAGTGATAAGTGGCTTTCGGTTGCTTAGTGGTACCACAAAAATTATTCAGTGCCCTACATGCCAAACAGTGGTACCACTATACATTAGACGTAAACGCGCCAGAAGCAGACGTCGATAAAAGTGCCTGACAAAAGGCAACGCTGAAAATGTTTGTAAACAGCTGACGAGCAAAACAGCCGCCAGATGGCGCCACCGCTTGACTCGCTTGTTGGCATTGCCAGTCGCAACTAAACGCCATGTTTAATTCTGCCTCGTCCGCTTGTGGTGTTTGTTAAAGAAAGTGAATTTTCATTCAAACAGCAGAAAAATTCATTTAATGCTGAACGCATACTTTGATTGAAATCGAAGCAAAGAAATAAATATGATTTGAGAGATACGTGCGAAGTGAGCGTTTGTGTTTTGGAACGTGCGTTAACGCATAACAGCAACAACAACAAAAACAGAAAGGTAAATTAAAAATGATGATGCGAAAGGGAACAATTGCGATGCTGCTGTTGCTGTTGTGACGTCACAGACTACAATTTGCATGTTTCTCTTGCAGCATGGAACAGTACATAGTGCACAGCAACACCGAGGATATGGAAATGAAGCCAGTCTACTCCGATTTGCAGGTGGTGCAAGTGCCTCACGATGAAGTGAGCGTAAGTAGAAGTGCATTATATATGGTATACAAAATTGACGCAATATGTTTCACAGTCGCTGGTGCTGCAGGACGATCAACAGTTGGTGTTCAGTGATCAGCAGCAAGTTGTCTATCAGACAACAGCAGCAGCACAATATCAACAGCCGCAGCAGACAGCAACAGCAAGCCACTACATCATTGGTGCCGAGTTGCAGCAGCAGCAGCAGCAAGAAGTTCAGCAGCAGCAGCAGCAACAACAGCAGGTGGTCATGCATCATCAGCAAGTGCACTATCAACAACAGCAGCAGCAGCAGCAACAACAACAACAAGAAGCACAGCAGCAGCAGCAGTTGCGTCTGGAGCAGCAGCAGCAATATGTACAACAACAGCAGCAACAGCAACCCGCCATTCAGCACACACAGCAAATTTACTACACATCGGACCAAGTGTTGCAGCCCAACACAATTGTGCAGCATGCCTCTATACAGCAACTGCAGCAGCAACAACAACAGCAGCAGCAAAAGAAACAGCAACAGCAAGTGCTGCAACAACAGCAACAACACCAGCAACAACAGTACCAACAGCAATACCAACCACAGCCAACGCCTTTAGTGCAATCAAGTCCACAACAGTTGCTGCAATCACCACAGCATCAGCAGCAAACGTTGCAGCTGCAAACATCACCCCCACAACAGCAGCAGCAGCCACAACAGCATCAGCAGATTGTCTACCGCATGACGACAACCCAACAACAACAGCGTCAGATAAGCGTAAGTATCTACAATTCTCAATTTATGTATATTCTGTTATAGTTTTGTGACGAAACTTATAAGGAACATTGATTTAGACATTTTCAACCCCATGTTTTTAAGGATTACGCTGTGGCCAAGTCAATTGTGAAATATATTATAGACCATGAAAAGCATCTAAAGATAGATGTATGTAAAAATATTGTCTGCCTAACGAATAGTTTCAAAAAGCTATTTATGGATAGTTTCACATATTTAAATATTTACATTTTTCCCCTTTGATATGTATGTAAATAGCTATAGCTGAAGGCTTGGGTGCAGGGTAGCGTCTAGTCGAGCTCTCTCTAGATTTGTTTTTTAATGATTCCAAACAAAAACTATTTTACTTAACAGAAAAAGAATCAAGTCGATAAATAATCAAACTGTTCAAAACAGAATGTTAACAACATTTTTCTGTTAAAGCTGAGCCTTTACGATTGCTCTGTCACAATCGTCAAATTTTGCTAAAGACTTGTATTCAAAGCATAATAAGCTCATATACTAATTGAATTACAATTTATTTTTAATTTACCAGCAAATGCTAAATAATACGCACGTGATTGTACAACAGCCGACAGGACAGCAGGTCCTGATTCAAGCTCCGCAGCACCAGGAGCTGATAATGCGACAAGCGACAGCGATTCCGCAGCAAGGCATTAATATACATGCTTACAACAATCGCGTAGTGTACACAACTTCACCACAACAGCAACAGCAGCACGTGCTGCAACAACACGTGCAACAGCAGCAGCAACAGCAACAACAACTTCATCTGCAGGCACAAACCACACATCTGGTGCAGACGCGTGTAGTGCCGCAGCCAACTGGCAACGTTGTCTATCAACAAGTGCAGCTGAACAAGACTCCAATGCAACAGCAGCAGCAACAACAGCAGCAGCAGCAGCAACAACAGCAGCAACAACAACAACAACAACAGCAACAACAGCAGCAACAACAACAGCAGCCGCAGCAGCAACAACAACAGCCACAGGGACAGGTGCAAGTGCAGCAACCACAACCACAACTTGTGCCCACAGGCACCAGCACACAAATGGTGCGTGCCCCATTCCGTGGCAAAGCAACGCGTGGCGGTGCCATCATTGGCAGACAACCAGTCGGCACTGTGATTGCGCGTCCTGCCCTTACATCCACCATTGTGCGTAATGTGCGTCCGCGTGGCGGCGTCCAGACAATGTCTAGCAGCGTTATGAGAGGTGTGCGACCGCAAAACGTGCGAAATGCTCGTGCCCAGATGCTGGTGCAGACCAGCGCCGCCGGCGAGAGTCAAACTATGCATATTTTGACACAGTCGCAGATGACCAAGCAAATAACCATTACGAATCTCGGCCAGCCATCGGTGACGGCGCCGGGACAGCAGCTGCAGCCGCGTCATATCTATCGTCATGTCCTTACCGATGCGAGCGGTAATCCGCAGCAGCAACCGCAACAAACTCAGATGTTAGTGATGCGTCATCCTTTACGCTACCGCACCGCTCCCGCGCCAACGGCAGCAGCGCCCACGCCCAGTCCCATGGGCCTGGATCTGGAGGAAAGCATACAGGCGGTGGTGGTGAAGAAGGAGCAGCAACAACAAAAGCCAGCCCCTGGCAATGTGCAAATACAGCTGCCCGCAGCCGGCAGCACCACGCTTACCACCTACTATCAGCCCAGCTCCGCGGCCAACAGCAGCAGCGAAGAGGAGCAACAACAGCAGCAGACACAACAACAGCAGCAGCCGCCAGGCTTGCGCACGGCCAGTGGCGCCAGCATGTCGCTAGCGGAGTACAAGAAACGTCAGACGATGGCCAGTTCGCCGGCACCCACAGTTACGGCTGGACTAACGCCCTTGCGGCATGCAACAACCGGCACTCTGGTGCGAACGGTGCCCAAGCTAACGCAGGCATTGCCACAGCCACAGGCTCCACAGCAGCAGCAGCAACAGCAGCAACAGCAGCTGCAGCAGCAGCAGCAGCTACCCACTGCAGCTGCCACTGCTGCCGCCGCGCGCATTTTGCTGCCGCAGCAGCGTATACTAACAACAGTTGCAGCCACACAGCCATCATCCGTGCAGCAGACATCGCACAACAACTACGAGATTCACTCGCAGCATGTGCTGAACAATCGCACCGGGCAGCCGATCGCTGAACGTGATCGTAATAGCGCCAAAATGCTGGTGATACTCGCCTCCGGGGAGCAGCGTCTGATAACGTTTACGTTGCCGCGGGAGTCGTGCACCGTGCAGGATCTTCTCGAGCAGGTTTGCGTGCCTTTTGACAATACCACCACCATACAATGTGTGGAGCATCGTGGCGCCAATGTGGACTTTGTGGTGACCGTTGGCTTCTCTGTGAATGAATCTGCCAGCGAACTGATTTCACGGGCCGAGGAGAGTCTGCAGATAAATCGACAGCAGGAGAACGCCGCAGCGGCAGCAGCAACATCAGCATCATCCGCATCAACCACGCCTACCTACAACAACAGCTCACAACAGCCAAACGCTGCCGGCGCAGCAGCTGCCGAACAGGTTAAACGAGATGCCGCCAGCATCGCCGCCGCCGGCACTGCATCGCAGACTGTGATTACGCCAGCGGATGGACCCAAGTTAATTGATGGCTTCTATGCCGTTTGCCAGCTGTGCGGCTTCACGGGCATGGATCATGCCAAGTGCGAGCGTTGCAAGCGCGTCTTCCAGGAACCGCCCAGGCGCAAATCCTATGTAACCAAGTCTTCGAATGCAGCCATCTCCATAGTCGGCTCCGGTGAGCCGATCACAGCGGCAGAAAAGAAACGTGAACTGGCACGCCTTAAACAGGTGGGCGGCGTTGGTGGCACCTATTCCCACGGCTCTGGCAATGTGCGAGGACGTGGCATGGCCATTAGGGGCGGACGCACGCGTAGCGGACGTCGAGCGGCTGAGGCGGAGCCTGTCGTCTTGCTCAGCAGCGAGGATGAAGCCGAACCGGATGAGGCCAATGGTGACTCGGGCAATGTAAGTGCAAATCTACAATAATGTTAATCCATGATTTATGTATATAATGTTCGATTTTCCCATAGCTTTCCAATGCCACCAATGTTAATCGTTGTTTAAATGGAACCGGTAGCCAACCACCTACCGCATTTTCCTGTGATCCAATGCTGCCCGATGTGGATGAGGAAACACTATACAAAGGTGAGCCAAAAAAAAAAACATTTACAGTAGTCGCACTTTTTATACCGTGTTTGGAATATAAAATCTGGTATACTCTTTAAAAATTTTAAGAAAATATAGTTTACGAATTTGAGTTATTATTAAAGCATTCATTACTCATATTTCATATGATTAGTAGCTTTCAATTTACATTTCCTTTCAAATATTTATATTAGCATTTACTGAATTGATCAAATTTACAAAATTCTAATATAAATGGTCTTTTGAGTAATTATTAGCTCTTACTTAATCGATATGAGCAGATAATTTATTCAAAAATCGGATTAAATGATTAATCAGCCAATATAATAGTAAATAACAGCAGTTGAGGTAACCTCTGACATTGGTTAATGTTTCTGCATCCCTCGCCCTTGTTTAAATTGCTATATATGTACATGTTTCTGCCGTCATTTGATGTTGGCAACACTTCTCGTAGTTACCCAAACGGACGCTAGAGAGCGCCACAGCACCACGCCATTTTTCATTGAAGTAGTAATATGAAGAAGCAGCACAACGCAAAGCGGACAAGTTGTGTTTAATGAATTTGCTATTTGCTGTTAACTTTTAATATATTTTCGTTAAATATACATAGTTTTACAATGGGGGACGACGGTAAGTGTGTAAACAATAACTGTGACGCAGAAAATATAAAAATGCAGCCACATGTAAAAAAATATATGTGTACAAAAATAAAAATCATAAACATATTAAATTATTTATATTTCTATACTCCCAATTTGCAGATTTTGTGCGTGGCGATGTAACGGATCTGTCCGATATACCCGATGGCGAATCCTTTACAACCGAGCTGAGCTGCAAATGTCTCCGCTTGATGCCATATCGCTTTCAGACTATCGAACCGGTAAAATACCCCCCACCCCTTACCACTATCATTGTTTACTAATTTGTGTATACTTCTTATACAGGTAATCTTCACGTCGAAGGGCGTGCGCATTACCGGAGTGCTGCCGGAAAAGGACGAGAAATTTGTTTTACACATTTATAAGCACGAGGTGATCAAAGTGATTGCCCACTTTGCCAGCTATGAGCAGGCACAGCCCCTCGTCACCCTCTACATGCTGAAGACATGCGCCCAGTACGTGAAAGCGCAACTCCAGCTGCCCGATGAAACGCCCAATGAACGTAAGAATCTAGTTTTGTAGCTACAATTTGCATGATATAGTACTATTGATATAGTTGAGAAGAATTATAACTGGCTAGTTTAGCTGCCCAATGAACTGATTTATTTAAGCATTTATCTAATTAATATATTTCTCACTATTTTCCATTTTCCTCCTCCACAGAGTTCAGCACCAAGTGGCAGGGCAGCTTTCACGAGCGCCGTTTAATACTGCTCTTTGATGCAATTAGCTTTTCGGCACGCGAGACACTGAAGTCGATGTTTAGTTTTCTGGATGAAATATCATCGCGCGATGCGGCGGAGATCTTTGAGCGCATTGCTGACTCTGATCGCAAGGTGCTGGACAAGCCCACACAGATGGCGCCACGGCAGCTGCGTCCCGACGAGCAGCTCAGTCTGCTCATGTATCCGCCCAAGGGCACTGGTGGACTGTGCATACGCATGGAGGATTACGTCTGTCTGACCAAGGAGTCTTACTTGAACGACATCATTATTGATTTTTACCTACTGTGGCTGCGCAATACGCTCATTCCGGAGGCGCAGCGCGAGCGAACCCATATTTTTAGTACGTTCTTTTACAAGCGCCTGACAACGCTGACGCGTCCGACGGACGTGAAACAGACGGCGGCACAGAAGCGTCATGCACGCGTCCAAAAGTGGACTAAAGTAGTGGACATCTTTGACAAGGATTTTATAATAGTGCCTATTAATGAACAATCGCATTGGTTCCTCGCCATCATCTGTTTTCCCTGCCTCAACGGACCCGTCACCTTCGACACCAATCAGCCCGTGGAGCCGCAGCATCTGAAGCGTCCGCGTGGCAAAAAGGTTTCCCTACAGATCGGCAACACAACTATCACGCCGCTATCCAAGCGGGAGACGGTCACACTGCCAGCGATGCCCAGCGAAATCTGTCGCATTGCTGACGACGAAAGCGAACGGGATGAGGCCGAGGGTGATGATAGCGATATGGCCTCCGAGGCTAGTGAGAACTCGAATCAAGCACCACCTGTGGTCAATAAGGAAGCGACTGCGGCGCCGGCTGCTCCAGTAGCACCGCCAACACCAACGATAACACCCACAGGACCCGCGCGCGTATCTAACGAGGATGTGCCGGCGGTTAAGCAGCCTTTGATTCTAATCTTTGACTCACTGGCGGGCGCATCGCGTAGTCGTGTGGTGGCCACACTGCGGGACTATCTCACTTGCGAGTACAAGGTGAAGAAGCCGGATGCGCAGGCGCACATATTCAACAAGGATAACATGCCAGGACATTGCGTCAAGGTGCCGCAACAGAACAACTTTACCGACTGCGGCCTCTATCTGCTGCAGTATGTGGAGCACTTTTTCAAGGATCCCATCAAGGACTACAGGCTGCCCATCAAGCAGTTAACCAACTGGTTCGATTATCTCACCGTCACCAAGAAGCGCGAGGATATCGCTCAGCTGATACAGACACTGATGGACGACAGCAACAACACACAGCAGCAGCGTCTCATTCTGCCCGTCATCGAGTTCCCAACGCTCAATGGCCAGCTGGTTGAATATCCCGAGGAGACGGAGAGCGCCGAGTTTGAGGAGGAGGAGGGACACGACGAAGAGGAGCACACAAGTGAGGTGGTAAGCAATAGACTCAACTTGCCTCATAAATTATGTGAAATTAAATCCATTTTGTTATTTAGCAGTTTGAGGACACCACAGCCACTGAAATGGAAGTAGATCCCACGGCCGAGGAACTGCAGCAGTCGCAGTCAATGGCGTCCAAGACGCCCACACAAATTGTGACAACAACAACTGCAGCCAACAGCCCATCAACTGTGATGGGATCGAGTACACGTCGATTTGTTCTCAAACGGCGCCTACAAAATGGTGTCGTCACCTGTCCAACCAATAACAATGGCGCTAATGGTGGCGACACCAACAACACCAATCAGCAAGTCCCACAGCTAGTTAGCTCCACCGCTCTCTGCAATAACAGCTCGCCCGCTGCTACCCTTATCACCAACAGAGTGGCCAACGTCGGCACCGGCCTTAAAATACGCAAAGTGGAACCATAGCATTCGGGTGCAAACCCAACTCCAGTTGTGGAAATGCCCCCATTGCAGCTGCTCCAGTTGTTGCGACCATTGTAAATACAAATTATAAAATACACGTTTAACTTAATTACGCCCACACATTTCTTAAATTAATATTTTAATTATACATAAAAACTCGTCAAATATATTGAATAATGAAATTTAAAAAGCCACCTTTTCTATTATTATTGCATTAATTATTTTTGTAATCAACTTTGATAATGCAGCTCAACTAAAATTAATATATAGCACTTTCAAGGGCGTTCGGCAATTATTGCATTTTTAGGGGGGGCTGCTTTCTATTTTTGAAGCCCCCCCTACGCCCCTGTCTAAGAACCAGTTTGTAGTTGCCATGTATGCTAGAATGGCTGCCATGTATATGCTGCTGGCATCAGTGCATACATACATGGTGAGACTCCCGTAGGCCTTCCCAAATTACAGTAAATTAAGTGAAAGCAACCTTGCACTCGAACTTCGTATGCTGACAAATTGTAATTGTAAAATTCTAATTGGTCTGAAATGCATTCGAATGGAAAGTTCGCGTAGTTTTAAGTGCGTGCACCCTGCGGGCAGTTACCATGTAGCTATTTATGTATACATGGTGAGCTACATGGCAGCACTTGCACACACATACACAGACACACAAACATACATACACATGCACATACATACATACTCGCATGCATACGTCATGTATTGTTCGGGCTGAAAAAGTAGGGTTAGATCTGCAGCAGCAGAAATGGTGGTGGAGGCAGAGGGCTGACGCGCGAATGACGAGCACAAAGCAAACTGAAGAAATGCGCCACACAACAGATTTGAAATATTTAGGCAGACACGAGAAAGTGAAGAGAATTGAAAAAAAAGTTACAACGACTAAATTAATGTGTTGGCAATAAATATTTGCTATAATTAATATTTAATGTTTACTTCATTGCAACAACAATAATTAAATAGTTTTATTGTTGTTTCATGTACATATGCTGCTCAGTGTGACCAAAGTCAGTTAACGCCAAAATACCATCTTTGAGTAGCAACAGCAAATTTATGGATACAAATTATTTGAATTTATTTTTGCTATCCCAAAACGGCTGTTAAATGATTTGAATTTTATTTGCCGATTTCAATAATCAGCTGCTTCATCTAAAAACAAAATAATCACAAACGTTTTTTTTCTTCTAAAAAAATTAAAAAAGCGTTTTATCTTATATTTATAAAGGAACTGAGTATGTTATGCAATCGTTTTTTAATATTTGATATCAAAATGAAAACATTAAGAGTCACTTACAATAAAGATAGCCGCCTATGGTAGATAAAGCTGTAGATAAAATGTCCTTAGAAGAAAAAACAAAATTTGCCAAGCTTTTTTACTCGTTTCAATATTTTGTATATTTTGTTATACGTAGAAGTCGTTTGCTAATATAACCATTATGTAGATAACAAAATTTAGTCCTAGATATGGATTGCATTTCAGTCTTGATATATAGCTTCAGTAGTCTCGAGTACCTGGCCAGGATCTGTAACGAAAAAGCAAAACACAAAAAGAAAACCAAAAGATAACGTTCCTAAAACTGTCCAAAATGTCGATTTCAGGTGTCGTTCCGTCGCTTGGCCTTTCGCTCCACAATGGAACTGAAGTCTTGGCAGTCTTAGAAAAATTGCAGTTTGTGAATTATACATATTTAGTTGAAAGTCGATTGGACCAGACGTTAAGAGTCTAATATTTGTCATTTCTGGAGAGCCAAAAGGCTCAAGAAATATATCACATAATCAAATATATCACATACCCAACGAATATAAATATGTATATATATATCTGTTCTGGTTTGCGGTCTTCTGTCGCTGAAAGACAGAACTTGTTGAAGATTTGTTTGGGTCTTTTGAGTGTTAGATTGCGGTCCGGATGTTAGATATGATTTACAAGTTACAAATCGTTGCTCGATTTATATATATGTATATCTATATATATATATATAGTACAGTAGCTTGAGTGCTTGCTGCTTTTCAATTTTCATTCTCTGACTAAAAGTCCAACTCTCGTGTGGGGGGAAAGCACAGGGGGCGGGGGGTATTTAAAAAAGAACACACACATTACACACACAGATCACTGCTTTGATTTTTCATTGATAACGGTACGTTCTTGTTGCTGTGCTGTTTGTTGTAGGCTGTTTGTTGTTTGTAACGTCTTTTTTTTTATAAATAAAGTTCACATTTTGGGCTTGATGTATTTTTTCTCTCTTTTCTGTATTTTTTTTTTGTTTTAAAATATGAATTAGATGATTTTTTTTTTTTTTTGTGTAATTTGCTTATTTTGTAAGTTTGTTTAAATCATATAGAACTTTCGCATTACAGATAGCTAAGCAACAGAGAGAGAGACAGTGAGTGAGAGAGAAATAGAGAGAGAGAGTTGGAGTGTTGTGTATAAGAGATGATCTCTTCTTTCGATACGATATTGGGGGATAACGTGTGTGTGTGTTTTGTTTGTGTATGTTGGGGTCTCCAACCGTTTTCCCGCTTCAGCTCACACTATCGATTACGTTTCGGTTATTGAAGACTTCTTCTTCTTCTTTGCTTAGATTCACACGCGACACTTTTTCTCTCTGTGCATCCAATATGGAGAGATGGGGCGGGGGTAGGGAGTGGAGGGTCGGGTTTTGAGAAGGAGCATATTATCGCGCACTTTTAACCCGTTAGAAAAACAATACTCAATACTCGGATACAACACTCAACGCCTGGCATCGCGATAGCTGCGTTGCCCACCGCCGCGATCGCCACGAAATTGTCGCGAGGATCCGCCGCCGCTGCGATTGCCACCGCCATATTCGCGTCTACGACCGCCCACGGAGCTGTTGTTATTATCTCGATTTCCGCCGGCACCGACGCTGGGCATCGTTGCGCCACCGACTGCGCCTCCACCGGCATTGCTGCTGCCACCACCATTAGCGGCATAAGCGTTGGGAAAGCCCGGCGGTGCCGTCACCGTTGGCAAACCGGCACTTTTCCACGCTGCAAAATCTTCATAGGTGGGCCCCTTATCGAAACCTGGCGGCGGTGGCCGCATCGGCTGTGGCGGCGGATAGTCCGGCAGCGGTGGCGCTCCCGGTCCATCATAATACCGCACAGGTGGCGGCAGTTGCTCGTACATCTGGGTGCCTGGTGGTAATGCGCCGCCAGCTCCTGCCGTCGAGGGCATCGTCAGCTGTCCAAAGGGCGGCACAAACGGCAACGGTGGCAGCTGTCCATGCATATTGCGAATGTAATCAGCCACATAGGCTTCGGCGGCCGCCGCTGGGGACATGTAGCGCTCCCACGATTGCATGCCCATCTCAGCGCCACCGCCGGCCAACTGACGATAGGGTGAACCGCTGCGCTTAAAGCCACCACCACCGCCGCCACCGCCTCCACTGCCTTGCATGCCCATGCCCATGCCATGATGATGATGATGATGTCCATGACGATAGGGTCGCTGCTGCTGCTGCTGATGATGATGATGGTGGGGTGCATTGTGGCCGTAGCCGCGCTTGTGTCGCATCGGTCCAAGCTGGCTGTTTCCGCGTCCGCCGCCATGTCCGCGGGTGGAGAGGCTGCGCGGCGCCTTATAGATCACATGGATGCCCTTTTCGCGCATCACACGTGCCGTCTCCTTGGATTTGCGTAGTATCGGCGTCATTTCGATATGTTCGTCCTCGGGAAATAGGCGGCACAGTTCGGCGCCAATTTTCGGCTCAATCTCTTGGCCATCGCGTCCAATTTTCACCGGTTTGCCCTCGTTCCACGAGTTGTGCAGATGCAGTGTGGCATTAAATGACAGCTCCTTGCGGCATATCCAATCCAGCTCGATGACGCCGCTCAGCGCCTTGGGTGAAATGCTCGGCGGGAGCACCCAAGCCACCTGCGGTATATCCCGACGTGAAGGCGCCGTCATTCGCGCAAATCCGGCAAATTTGCCTGTCATCAAATTATAAGAGGGGGAAAGTTGAGTATTATCTGACAAAGCAAGCAATATTATCCAGTCGGGCCTAGTGTGGTTGGATATATTCCCGAATCAATAGAACAAACAAGTAAATCAAATCTATCATTCAATCAATTAGTCTAGTACTCAAAATTCTCAAGCAACCAATAAGTTAAAATTCTCTCAGAGCTGTTCACTTTAAACAGTTTTATGTATACTTAAATATAATTCCCTGCCCAATTAACTTACCGCTCTCATTGACGGAGAATATGAGCAGGACATTGCGGGCCTCTTTGAAGGCCTGGCTCAGATTGGCATCGTTCTGTGGCAAAGTGGCCCAGACGCTCTTGTTCTTGGACAGCTGGACATTGTCGCTGTTGTTGGATTTGATGAGAAAAAAACGCGTGTCGCGGAATAAATAGTTCAGCTTGGTCATATAGTCATAGGATTTATGTGCACTGCCGCCATCCTTCTCCGGCGTGGAGCCCTTGGAGCTATTCGCCAGCGTCAAGCTCGTTGTTGCAGCTTTGCCACGAGCGGAGCCGCCGCCATTGCGTTTGTGCTGTGTGCCCGAATCTGAATCGGATGACTCACTGTCCGACTGCAGGGCGGGCAGCAGTGACAAAGAGGGCTTTTCATCCTCCTCCGCATCGCTAAGATCGCTCTTGTTGCCTCCGCCTCCCACAGGGGCGGCAACTGGGGTGCAAGTATTTTTCTTGTTGCGTGATTTCTTCTCTCGCTCCTCGCTGTCCTGTCCCGACTTGGAGTTGGACTTGGAGTTGTCATCTGCGATGAGAGGTTTCGATTTGGACTTCGACTTGGATTCGCTGCCGCTGCTGCTGCTATTAGACTTTTTCTTTTTGCCATTGAGATCGCCGGGGGAAGCCGAACGCTTGAATTTCCTCACGGGACTCAAGGGTTTATCTTTGCCTGTTGTTGTTGTTGACGTTTTTGTTGTTTTATTTGTAATTAATGTTTTGGAAGCGGGTTCTTTCGAGGATTTGCTGCTGGTTTTCTTGGTGGACTTGTTGTTGGCACGTTTGTTGCTACTGCTCCTGGAGGATGCAGCCGTGCTAACGGAACTTATGCTAGGCTCCGAATCGGAACCCATAGAACCAGCCCGGGATTTGGATGCTTCACTCCGGGTGTCAAAGGAATCGAAATCCTGCAGCTCTTCGGCAATATCCGCCTCGTTTTCATCCAGACCGAGATGTACTGCATCCAAGTCGGCCATTTCACGCATCAGTTTCTCCAACTGATCCTAATTACACAAACAAAATGCTCTCTTTTTGTTTACCACTGTTGTTGTTTTTATAGTACTACTTGGTCTCTCTCTTCCTCTTCTGTCTGTGTGAGGTGCGCATGAGTGAGATAGCAAGCAGACAGCAGGCGGAAATAGACATAGAGAAGAAAGAAAAAAATGCCAATCGATTTAGCAAATCGAATGTTGCAAAATAAAAAGCAGCAACAAATAAAACTCACTTGTTGCACGTTGCGTGCAGCGTATATGCGGAAGTTAAATGCACACTCTTTTTACACTTTTTGTGTATTTTGCAGCGCATAGAATTATTAATTTTATGCCAAGAAACTTTTACACCGATTTTGCGTCAACAGCGACAAGAGACCAATGGCGGTAGAGGAGTGCAGCTATATGTATGTATATATGTACATACGCGCAATGCAGCGTTTCTTTGCGTATGTTATCGAAATCGTATCTACCTGCTGAAGAAAATATATTTATCGAATATTTGCGACGGTTTGTGGTCGACTTTAATCAAATTAATATGTTGTATATTAACTATCTAATTGTTATAGTAAAAACATCGTTTTTGGATAAATAATTGTTTTAGTTGTCGTTTGCGTGCATTTAAGGAATTTGAATAAAATAATATGTGTGCATAATATATATTTTATGCTCCCGTTTTAAGGACTTTACATACTACACTTAAAATGATTTAAATTTATAATTTCGGTTATCAGCGTGCGGTGCTGGTGCAATTTAGAAACTATTGGCCCAGCCCTGGTATGCAATCAACATTCAAATCTTCCAGCTGCCGTTACTTTCGAATGTTGACGCTCTATTCGATAACCGAGCAACAGCTGATTCATCGATAAGCCGAAAGAAGCAATACAAACAAAGAGCAGGCACAAGCTGACACAATAAAAACAATACAATAACAAATAGCTAATTAACACTAAACACTCAGTATCGAACGCAGTGACTCATTAAACAAACCTAAGAAACAAACCATGTCTGTAAGCACAGCAAAAGAAGCTGAACCGCCCAGCTACGAGGAAGTCATGAGAGGAGCCACTGCACCCCCACCCCAAGTCCAACAGGGTGAGTCGTGCAAATTTCCAAAAAAAAAAACAAAATTTGTAATATATAATACTTGTAGATGCGCGTCTCTTCACTGGCGTGCACCATGGGGCACCAATGGAGCCACCAAATATGGCCAGTTATGGAGCTTTTGAAACAACCCCAATTAGCATTGTGGTGCAGCCAGCGCTGCCGGCGGAGATTATCGTAATTGGAGCATGTCCATCTTGCCGGATTGGCTATCTGGAAGACACCTTTTCGCCGCTGGGCTTATGCTGTGCGATATTCTTCTTTCCACTGGGGATACTCTGCTGCCTGGCGATGCGGGAGAAGCGTTGCAGCAATTGTGGAGCAACATTTTAGGCTTGAGAAGCATTTGAAATGCCTCCAAGATCTGGCAAGATCTGTGACTTTATTCCCTGGGCACATTGGACTGTTATAAATTTTTTGTAAAGCACATAACACAAATTTTATGCTAAACGTTAGCTTGTTAATCATTAAAACTATATGTAAAATGTACTATATGTAAATACGGACATCTTAAGGCTTTTATGAGTTTTATGCGCGACTGGCTCGCCTCGCCCAAAACCTCCCATTATCATTACATTCCATTTGCGATCCGACATTCGCTGTGACCGAGGCCCGCTTCCGTTAAATTTAATTGAAATATAATGGGGGCGGTTTTGAATTACGCCGCTTGTTGTTTGCTTGGCTGCCTTCTTTTTTGTGTATATTTTGCTCTTTGTGAAACGTAAACAAGTGACAAAATAAAGTATATAAAATGTACGACTTTGGTATGCCCTGGAAACAAAAATAAATTATTAGTCACTCTGCACAAATATCGAAAGTTTCATTTTATTTTCGGAAAAGTAATTGAAAGAATTGACAGTTTTAATTGCTTAGTTCTATGCCTATGGCCATGAGTATACTTTATATGGATTTGTTACGAGCACTAACAGCTAGCTTATATGCCCTTCTATATAGTTATTCCACAATCAAGTCGCCGGCATTCACATCCGCCGTATGGTCATCTTTTCAGACTGCAGTCGCAAAAGTCACTCGCTTAGACATGTCCCATATCTCAGCTCAGCTGCTGCTGCTGCTTTTCTGGATTGGAACAGCTCCTGTCTTTGCCCGCTACAATGTGGTCGTGGTCATCTTTGACGATCTGCGACCAGCTTTGGGTGCTTACGGCGATAGTCGAGCCCGTACACCGCATCTGGATGCATTTGCCCAAGGCAGCAGCATCTTCACCCGCGCCTACAGTCAGGTAAGGAGTAAGGACTCCACCCCACCTAACTTATGTCTAATACATCACATTAGCAAGCGTTGTGCGCGCCCAGCCGCAACTCCCTGTTGACCGGACGGCGTCCGGATACGTTGCATCTATATGATTTCTATAGTTACTGGCGGAGTTTTGTTGGAAACTTTACCACATTGCCACAGTACTTCAAGGAGCAGGGCTACTACACCTATAGCTGCGGCAAGGTGTTCCATCCTGGCCTCTCCTCCAACAACAGTGACGACTATCCCTTGAGCTGGTCTGCGCCAGCATTTCATCCCCGCACGGAGCAGTACATGAACTCACCTGTCTGTCCGGAGCATGGTGGTGGTGTGCTGCGCAAGAATTATCTCATCTGCCCCGTGCACCTGCAAACGCAGCCGTATAAAACGCTCCCGGACATTGAATCCGTGACGGAGGCACTGAGCTTTGTGGATTCCCGGAAGCGCAATCGTCAGCCTTACTTTCTGGCATTGGGTTTCCATAAGCCACATATTAATTTCCGTTTTCCCAGGCAGTTCCTTGGTCGTGTTCCGCTCGCACAGTTCTACAACTATACGGCGGATGTACTGAAGCCACCGGACATGCCGGATGTCGCCTGGAATCCCTACACGGATATACGCTCACGCGACGACTTCAAGCACAAGAATATTTCATTTCCTTATGGTCCCATTTCGGGGCAGCAGGCGGCACAGATTCGACAGGCATACTACGCCTCCGTGGCCTATGTGGATGATCTCTTTGGCAAACTGTTGGAGCGCTTGGATCTGGAGCGCACTGTGGTTGTGGTGTTGGGTGATCATGGCTGGTCGCTGGGCGAGCATGCCGAGTGGGCAAAGTACAGTAACTTTGAGGTGGCCCTCCGAGTGCCGCTCATCATCCGCAGTCCGGAGTTTCCACTGCAGCAGCCCCGTCATATAGATAGCATCACTGAACTGCTAGATGTGTTTCCCACGCTGGTGGATCTGGCGCATCTGCCATCGATTCCTGTGTGCAACAGGAGCGGCTTGGAACAGTTGACCTGCTCCGAGGGCAAGAGCTTGTATCCGCAGCTGCAGGGATTGGATTTGGGTGAGTACGAGATCTTTTCTTACATCACCTGATCTCAATCTGTTCATGCTGCAGCCGAGGAGCACGTGGCACTGAGTCAATATCCGCGTCCAGGCATGCTGCCCACCAAGCATCCCAACAGCGACAAGCCCAAGCTGAGGAACATCAAGATCATGGGCTATAGTCTGCGCACGAATCTATATCGGTATACGCTCTGGGTGCGATTTCATGCTCATAACTTTAGTCGAGGTGAGTCAGGAAAAGATCTTTAACTTTATTTCCCCATTTTATGTTCCTCTATTTACAGACTGGCACAACATCTACGGCGAGGAGCTCTACGATCATCGTTTGGATTCCGGTGAAGAGCTCAATCTGGCCCCACTGCCGGAATTCAATGTTATACGCCAGCATCTGCGTCGACAACTAATTGAGGCCGTGGGCTAAGTGAAGATTTGCGCTCAATTTGAAGAATAGGGAACTATTCTTGTTTATTTACTTCAAAAACTAAACTCTAAATTTTATTTTTCAAAATGATTAAAACTTAAAAATGGTATTTAGCTTGATTTTTGACAGAATTTAGTCTTTCATCTTTTTATGTAGTATTAAAGATGAAAAACCATGACCAAAATGGCCTCGGATTTGAACATCGGTTCAGTTTTGACAAAGTTATGGCTGTTCTTGTCACAAGAATTGACTTGAAATCTGACTTTTGAAAGTTTTTCAACTTTGAATGTAGAGTGCGTAAGGAGGGCAACCCATGATCAAAAAGCCCTCGGAAGCTAAAATCGGTTCAGTTTTGACAAAGTTACGACTGTTTGAAGTCTGTGAAGAGCATTTTTAGAGACTTTAAGAACATTCTTGTCACAAGAATTGACTTGAAATCTGACTTTTGAAAGTTTTTCAACTTTGAATGTAGAGTGCGTAAGGAGGGCAACCCATGATCAAAAAGCCCTCGGAAGCTAAAATCGGTTCAGTTTTGACAAAGTTATGGCAGTTTGAAGTCTCGGAAGGGCAATTTTAGGGACTTTAGAAACTTTATGTCAACATTCTTGGCTTTTTCACCAAATTCGGAAAAAGATATTTACAAAACTGCATAAACTTTAGAAGTGGAATTAAAGTAAAGGTTTAAATTGCGACCAAAATGGCTTCGGGGTTAGAAATCGGTTCAGTTTTGACAAAGTTATATGAGTTTTAAATGTAGGAGGCAGATTTTTGTCGTGAAATTTCTGTATAGGATATGTGTGTGGTATGTACTCATTTTATTATTATTGATTTTCCAGTTTGTCGCAGTTCGTGCGGCGCATGCGTGACTTGTGTCCGTTGGCTTTTTTCGTTACTTCGTATTTGTGAATTTTTGTGAATGAAATTTTATTCAACGTTGGCGGGGCGCACATTGCCTGTAGACGTTGCCGTTGCCGTTGACAGCGACGCGTCGCTGTCTCCGTTGGCGTCGACGCCCATGCCCAAGTCAGAGTCAGAGTCAGAGCCAGAGCCAGAGCCAAAGCTCTAGCTATTGCTATGGCCATATTTAAAGCTGAGAGTTTTTAATTTCACTGTCGTCGGTGCAGCTGTTGCCAGGCTGGTGAAAATATGCTGGCGCTGCACTGCTGGGTAATTAAATCTGCAGTGGACGCATCGCTTGATCAATCACAGTCGCCCCCATCCCCATACCCATACCCGCACTCACCCAGCACCCAGCACCCTTGCCCACCGCTCGCCTTTCTCAGCACACCATATGTATGTGTGTCTACTATTTGGCGTGGGCTATGTTGGAGTCAATGTGTTGGTGGCTCCGCTTGTCATGCGGCCATATGGGCCGAGTCTTGAGGTGATTAAACTGAATTTTGGCAGCGCTTTTACTCGTACTACATAGGCGTTATGAACCACATTTTCCCGTTCGCAATGCAGCTGGTTGTATTGCACTTGTGGGTGTGGCAGATGCCATAAATTGCATACAAACAAATAGGTATGTATTAAGTTACCTACTCGCACTCATGAGTTTCGAAAGCTGTGCTCAACGTATTTCAATACCCTGTAAAAAAGGCTTGAAAATTAGAATGTTTTCAGAGTTGATTCTAGATTTTGGAAATCCTATTTTTCTATACAAAATATGCAGGGTAGGAACACTTTTATAAACTACTCACGATGCTAACTTACTCATATGCTGGAAGCATTCTTTCCACAATTTGTCCTAGGGTTAAAAGTATTACCATATCGCTGGTGGGTAAGGGTCTCGCCTACTTTAAGAAAATATGGGCGTGTATTATAATCGATGGCATTTAAGAGCTTTAGTCGGTCAGATTACGCATACGACTAGTGGTAAATGTTGTAGACGAACAGGCTTAACAAATCAGCGTCTATAAAGCACAGCTATCAAGCTTAGAAGTCTATTGGAGCCAGCACTCAAAAAGTGTGTTAGAGTATGGCAAATAATGTGACTACAACTATAATATGAATTTGTAGGTTGTTGTTGTTGTTGTTGTCGTGGTTGTTGTTTATTTCTAAGCTAATTCAAATGCGTGGGCGTCACAAACGAAATTGCAAAATATGCGTAGGCTGTAGTGGATATGTATCTATGTGTATATCTATGTATATATGTATATGTATAGGTATATGTGTGATTCCTCAACAACAACACTGCGTTCTTACCTACGCACAGTTTTCAAGTAACTGAACATAAAACGTGGTGTTTGCTGCTTTGGTGCTACTCTGGCTGGGAGCGGACTCCAAACTTTAGACAACTAGTCGTCGTCGTCGTTGTTGTCGTCCCGCTAAAGTTGGCCCGACAAAAAATGCTAATTTTCGTTGACATGCCATAGTTTGGCTAAGGCTAATGACGAAGGTTGTTTGTTAGCTTTGTCAGTTGATTTAATTTTTTTTAGTCGGCTAGTAAACTACGTTGCCTATAACTGGTTGCCATGTGAGACAGTGACAGTGATAGAGACAGAGACAGCAAGACAGCGAGAGACAGAGAGATGGAGAGTTGGAGCGAGGGCTCTAAATTTCTTTTGACGGAATCTCCATGAATTAATGTTTGGGCCGGACTATGCCAACTAATGATCATCAACATAACGATCATCATGCGGCCTCTCCTTAGGCGTTTGCCACTTTATTATACATACATATGTATATGATACTAATGCCTTAACAGATGTCAAGCTGTGTCAAGCTGGAAATTTTGGGTGATTACTTATGCTGATGAGACCTGAGCTGCGGTCCTCAGCTGACAGCTGAGATGCCAACTTGTAGTATGTATGTAACTTTGCCTTTTATGGCAAGGCAACAATATTTAAAATTATGATCTGAGACTTCAGGAGGTCTCCAAATTATACCAAAGAAAGTTCATCAAATTTGTGGTCTTTGATGCTTCATCACCGATCGTTGCTCTATAGTTCCTGCATATATCGTAGAAACATTTTATAGATTTTTTACTCGCATACAAGGTAACACATTTTTCTATTCATCATCGCTTCATGTTTGGCTGCTCCTCAATGTCAAGGCCTGATCGCTTCATCTGTGCGTTTCTTCACCGCTCCGCTCTCCCCGACAAGCCACGAGTGACAGCCTTGGTCAACAATGGCCGTAACAATAATAAAAAAAATATATAAAAAAGCGAGACGACAATGCCAAAAAGAAATTGGTCAAGCAAAAAAATTTTGAATGAAATTCCAGCGATGCAGACAAACAACAACAACAACAAAGCAAGCAGAACAAGTCAGAATACTCTAGGGAAGAGTGACGCAGTGATACCCTGTACTTGCCACACTTTCACATATCCTTAACAGCTGCTGTTTTCCTATGCACCTTGAAACATAATCCGATCTTCAGTAATCGCTTACAATTTAGAGCTGCTAGTTATATCTAGATTTGTCCTTCAATTTTATAATATTCTGTTTTAAAATACCTTTAATAGCAATTATTAAATTTAGAATATAGTAGAGAACTTTTCAAAATTAACTCTATTATAATTATCTCGGAAGCGTTTGGTTTCTGAACTCTATCTACTTAAATAATTAACCACAGATCATAAAAATTTAGCTCGATTATACCCTATGTATTGCCATCTTTATGTAGGGTATACAATACGTTCACCATTCAACGTTCGAAATGAAGTGAAGAGGATTCCCAACCGCCTGTCTTGTAGCAACAAAATAATTTATTGAAATTCAAATTTATTATCTCTGCTGTTCGGGCTTGGCCGAAGCCCGAGCCCGAGCCCCAGCCCCAGCCTCAGACTCTCCTCAGTTGTCAGTTTTTGGCTTGATTTTTTCCCGTTTTTGGTTTTTGGTCTTTTTTCTTTCGTTTTCGTTTTCGTTTTCTTGTTCTTTCTTTCTTTCTGATATTTTTTGTCCAACCTCTGAAAGCAAACCCAATTCAGCTGGAATGCAACACATATGGCCCAGAGCGTTAAACATAACTAAACGAAACAATCAAGAATGAGTGTAGAAATTCCAGAATGAGCCCACGCAGCGAGCAGTCTCAGTTAAGGGAAGAGAGGACAGCGGGGCAGCTGGGCATCGGGGCAGCGGGAGCGGAGGCTGTATGATCAGCGTTTAGTTGAACGGATTACGAGTGAAACGAGAAAATTTTTGCTCTTTTGCTTGGTCTTTTACATGTGGCATAAACAAATACGAGTGCGTTGGGCGGAACGTGGAGCAGGGCAGCAGGGGGGGGGGGGGGTCTTGGGTAGCATTGTGAAGAGTGAAGAGTGACCGAAGGCAAATAATTTGAAAACCAACACAGGCAGCCGCTGTAACGCGTGCTAAACAAGTTTCTCGATCGGCAACGGAGATCGTCTTTTGTCTTTTGTCTTTTTGCCCTGGCTTCAATGTTGTCCTCAACAGTGTTGTTGTTGTTGCTGTTGCTGTTCTTTTCGGTGCTGCTTGAACCTAAAGGGGTTGAGTTTTGAACGAAATGCCGGGACAGGGACTCGGACTGTCCATATATACATATATATATATATATATAAAAGACATTGAGAAATCGTTTACCTTTACAGTGGGTTTTGCTGCTGCTGCTGCTGCTCCTTTCAGCCAAGTTTTTATGATTATAAATATTTATGCCTTTTTCTGGGCTCGGGCTCTGCGCTGCCTCAATTCAAATCGACAACGACGACGACGACGACGAAATAAAAATCTCATTTTTACAGACAAGAGCAAGATCGAGATGCTGCCCAGGCTAACTGACCCGCGCCGCTGTCCCTTCCTTGTCTCTCCCTCTCTCCCTCTCTCTTTCTCAGCCTGGATGCTATTGTGCGTTATTTACGGTCAAATAATTCAAATTAAAAAGCCTGCGCATGCTCCATGCTGAATTTTGGGCTGTATCTGCTGCTAGATAGATCTTAACACCAACAGCCGCAGAGGTCGTCGAATGAGCTTCCTAACCAGCCTAACAATGGAGCCGCAGCCGGAGCGGCAGCCGCGTGCCAAAAGTTTTGATGAACTACATTGTGGAGCAGCAGCCTTTGCCTTCGGTTTCTTTGGTTTCCTGGAAGTGCTCGCCGCCGGCCCAAGTACTTATTATTATACCTCTAGCTTCAGTTTTGAGCCCGCTGCAAACTCTGATTGCTTTGATATCTTTGCTGCTGCTGAGGCTCGTGCTGCTGGTGTTGCGAAAAGTTTACAATTAAATGATTTAAACAATGTTTTGGCCGTTTTACGGTTTACACCTGTTTGAGTTCAAACTATAAATACTCATGACGTAAATATACTCACAGCCATGGTTCGCCTCAGATCACAAATAAATCCGTACGCTTTTCCCCCCCTCTCGTTGGCTATAGCCCCTATTATATATGTACATATGTATATATATCCACTTGGTCGGGTTCGACGGCGCTCTCACTGTCTGTCATTTCCATTCCAATGTTTTTCCCAAAATTTTCACGCTTCAATCTAATGAGCAAATATTCAGGTAGTCGAGGCAATTGCTGGCGCCAGTTTTTCGCTAAATGTTATTCGAAATATTTTCTTGATGGGCGTACTTTTTTGTTGTTGTTGCCTATTTTATTTGCGGAAAATTTTGCATTTCGATAATGTTTTGGCTGAGATGTGTTTAAATATTGTGAAAAGTTTTGCTTGAAATCAAAGCTGAAAATAGTTTTGTTTGATATGGCTATCGTTTATACAACTCAATGAACTGACGGAAACTCATCTCGTTTGATGGCTACAGAAACGGATATGGCCTCAAAAAATGTTTAGGTTTATTTCCTTATAAAGTTGTTTAGATTTTGCTGAACAATATAAATAATCAAAGTCATTATACTGCTCAGCTACTCATATCAAATGAGGTTATGTACGCTGTACATATATTCATTATGCATAAATATTTTTATTTTATTTTTATATATGTACATATGTATATATCTTTGTGCATTGCATTTTCAATGAGTGCTGCGGATGGAGGCGGTTCCTCCACCGATAACAAAAACTAAACATGTTTAGTAAGTACAATCAGGCACATTTCTATGTAATCATACATGTGTATGTATGTACATATATATATGTATGTATGTCTGTATATAAGTACGATTCGGCAGCTGGTCGCCACTGTTGCACTTTGAGTGTTCTAGTGCCCGGGCACGGGCCAGGCCACCATAGGGCAGCCATTTAGCATGCGTACATACATACATATGTAAAGACATACATCTATACATGTACAACATAAGCAGCACTAGCAACAACAACAACAACCGGGACAGCATGGGGCTGAGTAGTCGTCGTTGTCTATCTTTCTGCGGGTGCCGGGATTGATGGCACAGCCACAGAGAGGAAGTGCTCTTCCGGTCTTACAAATGAAAATATTTATTTCTCTTTTGTTTTTTTTTATTTATTTTATTTAATTTTATTTTATGAATAGATTGCGTTACGCATACAGATTCTGTATTACAGAACAAGCAGCAGTCGCAAGTGATGAACTAGAAGAATACCCTGTAATAGATAAAGAACTACAGAACTTCTGTGCTGATTCTGATAGTAATGCTTAGTGTATATATATATGTAAGAAAAGGTTAACTATTAATCAAAGATCAGTCATAAAATGATATAGTATTGATATAGTATATAGAACTGTAGTTTTCGCCTCAACTTCATTATTATACCCTTAGTTTTAACCCCATTTGATAGTTGCAGGGTATCAAAAGGCAAACGGCGACGCCAAGTGATTTTGAATAAGCAAAACTTGCGGATGGATGGATGGTTGGATAGCCGGCTCGACGCTTGGATGAATGAGTAGGGCTATGCCTAGAGCTGCGACTCTACATACTTATTCATGTGTTGTACAAACACACGTACCCCTTTAGTATGGCGGATCGGCCGTATATGGATCGGGGGGAAAACAATATGCATAGTATATGTTGTATCTGCTTACATATTTAGACAGCTAAACTAACTCTACCTTGCATATGTATGACTATACATATATACTATATGTAAATATGTATGTAAGTATGTATTTGCGTAAACACTTGCACGGCAAATGCGATTTATTTATTAGCACCCCACAGCAAGCGCACCAAAAGCAGCTGCAACAATAATAACAACAGCAACAACAGAAACAGCAACAACAGCAAAAACAATCGCAACTATTACTTTTAAAAAATGCCGCGCTTATTTGGATAAACATAAATCCAAGCGACACAAGCACATTATCCCACACACTCGATCCGAATCCGAGCCCGCGTAATTTGATATTCAGTGAGCATCTGCGCACAGCAACAACAACAGCAACAACAATAGCAACAACAACAGCAACATTCGAGTCGAGTTTACAATTTGAAAATTTACATTCCCATTTGCATTGATTGTGCATGAATCTAAGTACACACACACACATATACACACACATGCATACATACATATTTATATATGCATATGTATGTAATTTTAGTCACATACAACTAAACACGGCCGCATATTAAGGGAGTTCCTGTTATTTATATTTCGTCAGCATAACTACTTATTATATACGACCGGGCATTAGCTCCACTACAACTACAAAATACGCCCCCATCAGCCCCACGGATGTATGAATGTATGTCTGTGTCTGTGTATGACTGTGCGTATACGCTATCATTTCCGTTCGCTGTGGGGGCCCTTTCTTTTGCATTTTACAGTTAGCAGTTAATTAAGACGATATTCATGAAAAATTCGGAGAAAATTATGCGGCAACCGTTGACTTCCAAATTGACCCCCTGATCGGACCCAAGAATGCCATATATGTGTGTTTATCTCCTCAGTGACTCAACGATCTTTGTTGGTGAATTCCTTGACCGATTTGATTAATTAATTAAAGCGCAACCCTTTTGTGTCACGCTTAAAACGCTCTGCTTTGTGGCAGGGAGACGGGGAGGTGCTGTCCCCCAAAGTGTCGGCATTTGCCACTTTTGAAATACTCGTTATGACATATTTTAAGATCTCCGGCGACCTCTCGCACTGAACTTGAGAATGATGCAAGCGAATAAGTGAGTCAGTATTGAAATTGAGCCTGATATATGACCTTACATTGTAAATTTAAGTAGTCAACATTAAGATCACTTAAAATATGTCGGAGCTCTGTTTAGATTGCCAGTACACGTGAGCTCGATTTTCTCACAAGCTTATTATACCCACTGGATTCATTTGCGGGGTAGGTAAGAAGGTTAAGGCTGCAGGAAGACCCACCGAAAACAACAGCAAATGAACTTTTAATGACCTTAAAGGACGTAACAAAAGTGTTTTGTGATTTTTCTAGAAAACTGCAAAGAGCGCGAGGCAAAAGCAGAGAGGCAAACAGAAGCAAAAGCAGGCAACAAACAAAAAAGAAGCGCATAATAATAAGTGCAGCACTCCAAAGCGGAGCTGCCACACTCCAGCAGCAACAGCAGCCCAAAGCCCAAAGCCCACGACAACAGCAACCACAATGACAACAACAACAACAACAACAACAGCAGCAACAACAAGAAGATCGTCCAAGAGAACAAGCAATTTTTATCCAAATGTGCAGGCTGCAGACTTGGTTCGTCTTTGGCTGACGGACGGCAGGAGTTTTGGAGCCTCGGAAACAGAGAGATTGAGAAGAGAGCAACCAAGAACTGATCAGGTTGGCTGCGTTGGTGTTGGTTGTTGCTCTTGGTGTTGCTTGCTGTCAATGCCTGCGTCCACGTCCACGTCTCCTTGCTCCCTGCTCCCCTCTCCCGTCTCCGACTTCATCTCGATCTGCGTCTCCCATCCTCGGACCAGTTTCAGTTTGCTTCTGCTGCAGTTAAGCCGCACGCACTAAAAGACGATGACGAAGCTTTGTGTTTGGTTTATTTTTTGTGGTTTTTTGTGGTACAGGTTTTATTTGTGTTTTTTATTATTTATCATTATTTTGTTTTTTATTTTTTCACCAGCGTCATCGTTCACACACACACACCAACAAACTGGGCTACCGTGCTACGCTTTGCCTTTGCCTCTGACTCTGCCTCTGTCTCTGCCTCTGCTCTGCTTTACACTGTGCGAAACAGAGCAAAGCTTTGGGATTGGAGCACGCGCTCTTTGAAAATTGAAGCTGCAATGAAAACAAATCTTAAAGAAAAGATGTAAATAAACATTAAAAAAGTGCTCTAATTGAAAGTAATCCTGACAAATGCACAACACTGATTTTAAAAGTATATTTTGAAGTACATTTAATTGTATTTACTATATATTTTAATTTATTTAAAGCTGCTTGTTACTCGTACTTTATAATTTGATGTGTAGAGTATTTATTTTAAGCATGGCTTAGTCGGTTAAAGCTTCTTGTTTAATCTTCGCTGCCGTCCGAAAACAAACAAAACTATTAAGCTACATGCAACGTCGTTTGTTGTGCTTGAGGCAGCTGTGTGTACCCTGTAAATAGGTTTACCCTGTGTAATGGGTAGACATGCCACATAATTATTTTCTTGAATATATCTGGGTATATACCAGGGTATATGGTACGTATACTTAATATATGTATGCAACCTTTGATTGTTGCATTTTGTAAATGTGGCAGCAATGTAGCATACCACGATCCGTGGATCAGACAGAGTCTGGGATCTGTGTCTGCCACTCTGCCCCCAAAGTTTGCCCACATGCTTATTTGATATCTTATTAACACCCCACACGCCGGCAAAAAGGCAGACAGACATTCGTACTAGACAGGCAGCCAATCAGCACCTACAAGGTTCAACACGTGGAGGTAGATGTGATGTGTTGGGACGTTGACAGCAACTGCAGAGAAAGAGCTCCTGCGATGAGAAAATAGTTCATTTATGAATGATAACTTTTAAAAATTCGATTTCTCGAGGCAGTTAGCAGTTAGCCATTTGTTGCCGTCTTGGCCAAAACAAATGATGCGTTCAGTTCAATTTTGGGTTCCAGTGCAGCCCTGCATTACACACACACACACACACACGCACATACAAACATTAAACTACAGATATGATATTTTTGAACATGCTGCAAAGCAAAAAAAGTTACAAAAAGTTACAAAAAGTGAAGAAAAAAAAACAGAAAAAATGAAGACCAACAAGCAAAACAAACTGTATCTCTGTGGCAGTCGCTAACAATTTGTGCAAACATAAAGCAGCAGCCCCGGTGTGTACAAATGACGACAGCTCCGCAGCGGGGCGGTGCAAGGGACAAGGGGTGGGGCAGGGATGGACAGCAACGGATCTGAACGCGGGCCGAGCGATTCAGTGAGGCCAGTCAAACAGAAACAGAAACAGAAACAGAAACCGCATACCAACTACAATTATTTGCTTAAAGATTACTTGGCTTAAATACGACTATACACATACATACAAACATACCTGCACACATATGTACATATATATGTACATACATATATAAGATAGTGTGTGCTTGTGAGCAGTGCGCACTCGCATGACCTTGTGAAGGATGTAACTAAGAATGTGCGACAGTGCAAAATTTATCGTCAACTAACCAAATAAAGCAAAACTCAGGCAGCCAGTTTACAACAACAGCAGCAGCAGCAGCAACAATAACAACTCGAGTGGCAGTCATAAAAAGCCGCGACCGAGTTTGAGTCCAAATTGGAGTTGGGACCTCTTAAGAATGGGCGAAACAGCATTGAGAAAGAAAGCCAAGTCTGCCAGCCAGTCAGCCAGCCAGCCAGCCAGCGAGACAACACGGCTTAAAAGCAGGCTTGAAGTCAAGATCTCTTGAGTGCGTTTCCGCTACTCAGCAGCATCACGATGATCATAATGATGATGATGATGATGGCGATGATGATGATGATGCTGATCATTAGCAGAGAGCACACGGCAGCCACATAAACTGCCAACGCCATTTAAGTCATAATTTAAGCCACATTCCAGACGTGATCCTTCACAGATTGCAGATCGCGTGTTCATTCGATTCCCTTGCTCCGTTTCTTGTGAAAGAAACTGAACGGATCGGAACGGAACGCAACGCAACGGAACGGGGCAAAGCAAAGCCAAACGCTCGTAATCGTACCACATTCATAAATTCACATCGTTTCGTTTCGTTCGCTCGCGTACTTCTTATAAAGATGGTCGTACCAGGGCCCTGGTCAGTATGCTTTAGGGTTTTACATTTATTTACGTATGGTATTTAGTGCGAATATATGGAATATTTTCGAGTTTCTCCATATATTGTGTGGAAATACTGATCAGAGATAAAATTGTATATGTCTGTCTGAGTCTAGTTCTAAAACTCTATCAAAAATATTCCAAAATTCAAGTTTTAAAATTGAGTATAAATCGAATTAAGTTAGAGAAGTTCGACTGTGTATATATATAGTATATTCATATATATACAGACCCTCTAGTCGTAGGACTTAAGAATGCTGTCGCCGCATATAATTTGGCACATTAACAAGTCTCAAATTTCGCCGGCTTTGAGCTATAAGCAAGTAGCCAGACTCAACCACTTTGTTCTTGTTCGTTTTTTGTTGTTCTCCCTGATGTTGTTCGAGTTGTTGTTGATGTTGTTGTTGTTGTTGTTGTCCCACATCATTCCCACGCATCTGGGCACGTACGCGACTCAAGAGTGGAGTGGTTGCTAAGGCTAAACCAAACCAGATCTGTAGGAAACAAATGTCAGGCGTTTATGTTACAAGTGCCCCCAAAGAGCCCCGAACGAAACGTAACGAAACGAAACGAAACGAAAAGAACGAAACATCCGTTAAGCGTTTTCCCTAAGTAGCGACTGGATGTGCGCGCATGCGCTTCAGCTTCTTTGTGTCTATCTGTGTGTGTGTGTGTGTGTGTGTTCGTTTTCATGAACATGCCAAGGACCTTGTTCTTGTTCTTGCTCTTCCTCTTCTTCTTCAACTTAGTGCACATCCTCTGCGCTCTTGAAGCGAGTAAGAATGTTATCAAATTCTGAGTGGGCGTTAAGCAGGAAAGAAAGCATTCTCTCTCTCTCTCTCTCTCCCTAACACACACACACACACACTGTGTAATTAATTAAAGCGTCGACGTAGGCGTTGTTTTTGGAATGCCCATTCTTCTCACCCCCCACCACCATTCCCGCCACTCTTGCCCTCCTGCTTGCTGTAGGCATATAAAGCTTAATTAAAACAAATTAAAGTGATTGCCATTTAGTTTGAGGTTAATTGCATTAAATGCGAAAATAAAAGCAGCGCCAGCGTAAAGTTCCTTATAAATATCTGGAACAATTGCAGCAAACATTATTGCTTTGGGCGATTCCTACCCCAGATCCCAGTGGCGGCCTCAATTCCACTTCTCACATATGTGTGTGCAACATTATTATGTCTTGTTTCTTGTTCTTGCAGGGGCACTGCAGAATTGTGTCGTGAGACTTGCAGCAACTTTGACCCCAGCGCAATATGCAAGTGATTCATAATTGCGTGCCACTTGTGGCAGTCGAAAATTAGATTCGCTCTCTGTTGCAATTGGCAGCACTGGCAATGAGTATGCATAAAACAGAAAACCATATTTGTAATAATATGATGAATATTGGCATTGAACGTCTAATGAAATCTTTACTAGCATTAAATGTACTAGTATGCATCAGTCTTAACCTAACCTAACAAAAATACAAACCTAACCCAACTTTTGTAAATTTAGATTTTTAGACTGGCTATTGAAACTGAAATTATTAACTACAGAATAAAATAGTGTTAGAGAAACCTATAATATTATTTATATATACAAATATTATATAAATTTGGTATCATTATGTTGCCTAGTGTAACTGCAGTTTGCATGTTCTACGGCCCTTGGATCTTTACACGTTAGAAACTTATGAGCAACATGTCAGCACATAAATTCTCATTATAAGTAAGGGGATTGCCACGATTGGACGACATGGCCGATGGCACTGAACTTTTGTGCTTAATTTGTTCGATATACATTTTATGCAATAAATTCAGCATGCCAATATATCATAGAAAAGCGAGGCGTACGTATGTACATACATATGATCTGGCAACCCTGGCAAACTATGAAAATTGTATAACCATTTCCCAAGGGCTCCTCCTCCGCGGTTGGAGCTCTGCTTTGGCAGCCGGATGAGCATTAATTGCGTTGATTTTGATTGTCGATGTCGACTGTGTCGCTTTGTTGCTGTTGGCTCTTGGCTCTTGCCTGTTGCCTGTTGGCTGTTTGCTGTTGCTCAGTGTGCAGTTGTCGCGAGTTATCGACGCGTGCTGTTGTTGCTGTTGTTGCTGTTGCTGCTGCTGTTGCAATCGCAGCTCTGGCAAAAGCTGCGGGCTGCAAATGCGTGGCTGGTTCATTGGACTGCACAACAGCAGTCGGCAGTCGGCGCAGTCGCAATGCGCTGCTGAATAGGTAAAAGTTTTATACTAAAGTCGTCAATGTGATGCTGTTGTTGTTGCTGCTGTTGTTGCTGCTGTTGTTGCTGTTGTTGCCTGGCTGCGTGACTGTTGCTTCTGCTGGTGTTGTTGTTGTTGCTGTTGCTGTTGTTGCTTTTTAGACACAATTTCCGGGTCATTGACTTGGACTTGGAGCATTTCTTCATTGAATTGCGTATGTAACTGCAACTGTGCATGTGCGTGTGTGTGCGTGTGTGTGTGTAGCGATGTGTGTGCGCAGCAACACGATCAATAAACGAGACAAGGCAACAACAGCAACAACAGCAACAACAACAACAACAAGCCACACACAACGACGATGGGCTAGAAGAAATACGATAAAAAACAAGTAAGAATGATTTTTAGTGTATATTGCAAGACTACGCGATACCCTGTAATAATCAACAATCAAAAGTTATTGTTGTATTACAAAAAAAACCTTTTTTTAATGATTTTTGCACAGAAGTTTAAAGTCACTTACTGTCAAAAATAAACTTAGTATAAAATTTCATTAAGATTTCTTAAAGTATTTATAAGTTAAATAATTAAATATACTATAGGTATATGCGTATTTGATCTATTGTATAAAAAGAAGAAAGAATGTGAATTATCAAAGATTTATCTCAGAGATATTTCCGAAGGCTACAATCAAATCCTAAAAGGTATTTTCAAAACGGGTCAAAGGAACAATAAGTTAAGGATACATAGATCCTTCATTCATATTATTTACACACAGCCAATAGGTGCAGGGTATGCTAAATGGAGGCTGCAATATTAACGAGAACGACAACAATAGCTGTAAGAAAAATCCTTTAAATTGCAGCGACTTTGAGTGAAGGTGGGCGGCATGCTGCAGTACGTATTGGGGCGTGGCATTGCAGCATACTGTTTTGTTGTTGTCGCTGATTTTTTTTGTTGGAGGACGAATGCCGTGTGGAGCATAATGCCACAAAAAACAGTGAAAGAAAAAGAAAAAGCCTGAAGAGAAGAACAAGAAGAAGAACAACAACGAAGAGGAAGACGACGACGACGACGACGATGACGATGACGACGACTACAACGCTGCAGATAAAAAAAACCATGCAACCGGCGTGGCAGCAACGACAGCAGAAAACTAAAAACCCGCTGCTCACCTGCGTACCGCTCGCCCAAAAGAACCTGATCCCTAATGGCCAGTATCAGGAGAAGTCGCAGTCGCAGTCGCAGTCTCTCTCTTTCTCTCTAAGTGTGTGTATTGCGTGTGTGTGTGTGTGTGTGGAAATCAAGTGTAGCAAAGCAATGTGAAGGCAAAAGAATAAGAGCAGCGGGCTTGAGAAAGAAAGAAGGAGAAGCAACAAACAAAAAAGAAAACAAGAAAGAAAAGCTATATGCTGTCTGCGGAAAATCAGATACTCTTACTGACAAGTTCTTTAACACTACAAATTTAAAGATTGTAATATACTAAATTCAAAATTTAACGTTTTTCTGGACCAAAATATTCAAAATTTAAATGCCAGACGAATATTTTAAAATAAGAACCCAATGAAAACAAATTTTTATTCAAGTTCTATAAGAATAGAAGATTATCTACAAACTTGGTGACCAAATGAAGTATACCACCTGATGGCAGAGTACGAAAATGAACTGAACGCGTCACGGAAAACTCGTTAATGCAGGCGAAGATTTCACTTGGAGGTCGGTCTGCCAGTGCCAGGCCAGACCCACCTAAGTCCCAGGCATTTTAATCAGCGTGTCGCATAATTACCGGATGCTGTTGAACGACGCTGTCGGGACCGGGACCCAACATGCTCATGCCAAGCGTAGAAAGACAGAGATGCAGAGAATGCCAAAGAGAGAGAGAGAGAGAGAGAGAGATGAGAGAGGGAGTAAGAGGTGGATATCGCGAGGGAGCGAGAGGTATCCAAAATCATAACAAAAAATGATGGATGAATTGTCGCGCTGCTTGACTCCAATAAAAATAACTGTAAATGCCGCTAGGCTGCTGTAGATTTCTAGGGGGAGATCAGCAGCCGCAACGCCAGTTGCTGCAGCAGCCAAATTAAAATTATGTTGCACGCTCACCAAAAAAAAAAAAAAAACCTAAAAAAAAAAGAAAAACAAATTTTATTTTTTTAATTCTAGTTATCTTAGCGAGACTGCAGTGAAAGTTGCCGCGTCTGTCTGAATTCGAAGTATTGAAAATATTAATAGAACAAACTTGTTTTGACGGAAATGCACTTTACTTTATTTATCATAGTCCGGCAGCTGCTGCGCATTGAGTTTGGGATGAATGAAGCAACATGTGGAGAGGGTGCAGCAGCAGCAGCAGCGGCAGCGGCGGCAGCAGCTCCTATGTCGATGGTTCTGATTCTGATGATCGTGACGGTGTATGTGTGTGAATGTATTTGAATGCATATGTATGTATCTGTGTGTGTGTGTGTGTGTGTTTCTCTTCGTGCTCGTATATTTATGCAGATAGATGGCCGGAAAAGATAAAGTATCGGGGCAGTTTCAGCTAGAAGTGCAAATATGTATCCATATATGTACAGATACATACATATCTACATATGTATGTATGAAGGTATGTATAGAAATATCAAAGCACCACTCCTATATAGTACATATATGTGCATATAAATATGTATGACAAACTCACAAGCTGCTGGAGGCTGCGCTAAAAATGTTGTTGCTTTCGAAATATTCACATAATTTATTATAGGTGATCTTTGAGTGCATGAATTGAAATTCTGTGGATTTCAAATGAAGACAACTCGGAATAACAACATACTTGGGTCAGAAATTACTCAAAATGACATAAGGAATATTAGAAATCTGTACGCAAATTTGATTCCTGTGAAGTATTACATCAACAGCAATGGCTGAAAGCAACACAACAAAAATGCAGGGGTTTTGCTGTGTGATTGTCAGATGTCTCTGTTAGACACTTGACATCATCAACAATGCTCATCAGTTGCCCGGCGGCTGCCCCTCGATTCTTGTCAAGGTTTATTACAATGTAACCACAAAAGCTTTTGGCTTCAAGCGGCTGTCATGAAATATTAGAAACGCCAAACGCAAAAGTGCTTGAAACAAAAGCAACAGCAACAACAACAACAACAACAACAACAATAGGAAAGCTGTTCATGTTGCACATGTTGTTGTTGCTGCTGTCGAGTATGGCCCATAGCCAAAGTTCAAGTAAGGTTGAAACCATTTGTCGGATTAAATACGCGCCGCGGTAATTATGTGCTTCGACTTGAAGCAACAGCAACACAGCAACAACAGCAACAACAACAGCAACAGCAACAACAACAGCAACAACAACAGCAACAGCAACCGCAATATACTCGTAGCAACATAGACAACAAGGCAAACAAACCGACAAGATCCGACCTCCGCCCATACCCATACCCCGTACCCCTTACCCCGTACCCACACCCGTGCCTCATCTCCGTCTCCTTCTCCGGCAGCAACACGCAGCCCCGAGAGCCGAAACAAGTTTCCAGCTTGGAAAATTGAGCAACGCCAGCGATAAGGCAACCGCACAAAAGTGTCAAATGAATTTGTCGCACTCGGACTCGGACTCGGGACATGAGCAACAACAACAACACCAGCAACAACAACAACAGCGACAGCGACAACACAGCCCCCAACAATAAAAACAAATTTAACTGCCGAAATGACGAACCAACAACGCGACAATCAAACAATCACGTGAGATTCTCACCTACCCCAACCCCCTTTCCAGATATACACACATACACATACATATATATATGTATGTATTTATGTACAGGTGCTTCCGTTGCAGGGCGGATGTGCGTATTTGTTGAATTTCGCTTACACCTGTTGCACCGAAAGCAGCACATCAAAGCGTAGCAGGCGAAGAACGAACTACGAACGACGACAAGCAATGCATACAAAACCACAAGCGACTTCCGCTGCACAGGCACAGGATCAATCAGAGCCTCCAGTCTGGGACCTGTTTCTTTTTTCATTTTTATTTACCACTGCATCCAGGCAGTGAATTGGCGGTTTCTTATTTTTTCTTTTATTTTAGCTTGCAACGGATAAGATCGAATGACGACGATCACACACGGACATCGTCGGGCGGCAATCTGGCGCTGTTGATATGCGAATCCGAATTCGAGTTCGAATTCATAATGATTTCATTGATCTGTCATTCAGGAGCTTGCAGCATGACGGCGAATCTCTTTAATATGTATGTAAATACGATTATGCATACGAGTTTTTGGCTCTGCACATCTTAAACGTCCGTCCGTCCGTCTGTCTGTCTGTCCGTCTGTCTGTCTGTCTATATGTATCATATATGTATGTATGTACATACTGATAACGCTTCCTGACTCAAGCTCATTAGAGCAGCTCGGGGTGTGCAGAGATTACACCTTAGAAGCAATCGGAGACAGAGCAGCGTCAGCGCACAGATAGCGGTAATTTCTGATGCAACTAAGCTTCAACGTGTGTGTGTGTACGTGTGTGTGTACGTGTGTGATGGCAAAGGAAATGTGGCATGCCATGCAGATAAGATCTAAACTACTCCAATGACTTGCCGGAAATGATCAAAAGATGAATGACAGCAGCCACGATAATGATATATGTATTTATACCTATCGAATATGCATATCTCAACTAAAATTGCATGTGTCAAGATCCTTAGATGAGATACTGTAAATGTGTGCATAGATAAATCTGGAAATAACTTTTCCACTGCCATAACTTGGTCAAAACTCAACCGATTTTCAAAAGGAAACCCTTTTTGTTCATGGTTTGGCCTCTATAACAATACTACATTTAAATCTAGAAACTTATTTCCGGTCAAAATTCATGTTCAAAATCTAACCTTAAAAAATCACATGTCACCTCGGGTTCAATCTTTCCAATGCCATATCTTGGCCAAAACTCAACCGATTTTCAAAAGGAAACCCTTTTTGTTCATGGTTTGGCCTCTATAACAATACTACATTTAAATCTAGAAACGAAATTTGAGGTCAGAATTCATGTTCAAAATCGAACTTAAAAAATCACATGTCACTTTGGTATCAATCTTTCCAATGCCATAACTTGGTCAAAACTCAACCGATTTTCAAAAGGAAACCCTTTTTGTTCATGGTTTGGAGTCTATAATAATACTACATTTAAATCTAGAAACTTATTTCCGGTCAAAATTCATGTTCAAAATCTAACCTTAAAAAATCACATGTCACCTCGGGTTCAATCTTTCCAATGCCATATCTTGGCCAAAACTCAACCGATTTTCAAAAGGAAACCCTTTTTGTTCATGGTTTGGCCTCTATAATAATACTACATTTAAATCTAGAAACGAAATTTGAGGTCAGAATTCATGTTCAAAATCGAACTTAAAAAATCACATGTCACCTCGGGTTCAATCTTTCCAATGCCATAACTTGGTCAAAACTCAACCGATTTTCAAAAGGAAACCCTTTTTGTTCATGGTTTGACCTCTATAATAATACTACATTTAAATCTAGAAACGAAATTTGAGGTCAGAATTCATGTTCAAAATCGAACTTAAAAAATCACATGTCACCTCGGGTTCAATCTTTCCAATGCCATAACTTGGTCAAAACTCAACCGATTTTCAAAAGGAAACCCTTTTTGTTCATGGTTTGGCCTCTATAATAATACTACATTTAAATCTAGAAACGAAATTTGAGGTCAGAATTCATGTTCAAAATCGAACCTAAAAAATCACATGTCACTGGTATCAATCTTTCCAATGCCATAACTTGGTCAAAACTCAACCGATTTTCAAAAGGAAACCCTTTTTGTTCATGGTTTGACCTCTATAATAATACTACATTTAAATCTAGAAACGAAATTTGAGGTCAGAATTCATGTTCAAAATCGAACTTAAAAAATCACATGTCACCTCGGGTTCAATCTTTCCAATGCCATAACTTGGTCAAAACTCAACCGATTTTCAAAAGGAAACCCTTTTTGTTCATGGTTTGGCCTCTATAATAATACTACATTTAAATCTAGAAACGAAATTTGAGGTCAGAATTCATGTTCAAAATCGAACCTAAAAAATCACATGTCACTTTGGTATCAATCTTTCCAATGCCATAACTTGGTCAAAACTCAACCGATTTTCAAAAGGAAACCCTTTTTGTTCATGGTTTGACCTCTATAATAATACTTCATTTAAATCTAGTAACGAAATTTGAGGTCGGAATTCATGTAAAAGTTTACCACTGCCAGAACTATGTGCAACTTGTGCCATTGACTCCAAATTGAAAGCTGAATTTGGCAATTTGATTATCTGGGAAGCGCTCAGTTTACCCATGAATTTGGCGCATTTGCTGTAATTTGAACTGATCATCTTGCCCCATTCAATTCCAATCCAATCCATTTGCCATTAGAGGCACTTGGCAACCGCCGCATTCGGTTGCAGCAGCGGCAATAGTTGTTCAGTTTGTCCGTCTTATCAACTTCATTCATTAGAGCTGTCAGTGTGCATATGTACGTATGTATATGTGTGTGAATCTGTGTGTGTGCTGTTATTGAGAGACGGCAGGCGAGCCAATACAGTTACTCAAATGGCAATACTTGCATGCCAGATACTCGCGTCGTTAAATATAGCACACTTCAATAAAAAAAATGCCGTGCCAACGTTTCAGTTCGGTTTCCATTCATCAATATAAGAAAGCGACCCAAACTGTGTCAATCAGCGGCAGCGACAACTACAGCAACAGCAACAACAACAACAACTGCAACAACAGTGACAGCAAAGACCAGTTTTGAAGCGAATTGGCAGGTCTCGTGCGCTTATCAGACCCGTTCGCCATCTCAGTTTTGTGTTTGTTGGGTGTGTAGTGTGCCGCAAAGTCGTCGCTGATTACAGTTAAATTTTGTTTTTCTTTTTTTTTTTGTTCTGCCTATGTTTTTTTTTTTTGCATAGGCAAAGGTGACCCGGCGAACTGTGGGGCTATCAGCGGCGACAAACATGCACGCACACCAACACAAGCATACACACAACACACTCACACACACTCACACACAGAGAGGATCTTTGACTGCCCGCGCGAATTATGATTGAATAATGTGGCCACAACGAGGGTCGTAGCCGTAGCCGTAGCCGTAGTCGTAGTCGTAGTCGCTTGCCAGTCAATTATGCAAAACGGTTACTGCACTTTGCATTAATTAACATGAAGAAGAGCAAGAGAAATAAATGTCTGTCAAAACTCTTCGCTTGGCTGTCATACAATTTGCACGTGTTGTGCTTTTGGGCTTAAGCTTAGCTTTGCAAACAGCTGTTCTAGTGAGTGAGAGCGCTAGAGAGTAAGAGTAAGAGTGCAGATGAGAGAGGCAAATGCTGCTGCTGCTGTTGTTATTGTATTGTATGTTGCTGCTGCTGCTGCGGCTGCTGCTGCTGCCAGCCTCCCTTCCAGTGTGAGTGAAATATTTTGCAGTTAAATTTAAATTGAAAGCGTGTGTGTTTGTGTGTGTGTGTGTGTGTGTGTGTGTTTATGTTTGTGTGCTTGCAACATTTTCAGTAATTTAAAAATAAGTGCGCCGCCGAGCAGCGGCCCCAAATAGCATCCGCGAAATGCAGCAGCAGCAGCGGCAGCAGTCATCGTAGTTGTAGTCGTTGCCGCTGGATTGGGCCATGTGATGCATGTGCAGCAGCAGCAGCATAACTGAGAGTGAGACAGAGAGAGAGAGAGAGAGAAGTAACCAGGGGTTGGGGCTGCGACTGGGGCTGGAGCAGCAGCCGCCGCCGCAGCAGCAGCAGCAGCAGGCGGGTCTCCGGTCGGTCCGTGTGCGCGAGATAAACAAACTGCCAGTTCACTATCAATCAAATACCGGAAACAGCTGCTTTAGTTTTATTTTGCCATAGCCATTTGGCACAGCAACACACACACACACACACACACACACTCACACACAGCGAGAGAGAACGCAGAGGCAGACAGACAGCAGCGACTTAGGCGACGGCTGCATCGTCGTCCACGTCATCGTTCATTTGAACGTGGCATATGCATAAAAGAATGACAACAGTACTGTTAATATTTAGTATTATATGATTTTTTTATTTTGTAGTTTTTAACGGAACATACATTCTAAAAACATTACATAAATTTCTTCATCTTCATCTGGTCGGGTCTCCACATCATCATCATTATCATCATCATCATCATACCCAACATCTTCATCGACTACTCAGTTTATTTAATTATAGTAAAATGTACAAATAAAATAAATATTCATTATGTATAGCTTGTATGTATGTATAGTGCCTTAAATATTAATCGTTTACTTAATATTCTTCTTCATCATATATTTTTTTTTTTGTTTTTTACTATCTTTAGGGAGTTTTTCTTTTAGTTTGTTTTTATGTATTTTTCTCATTATTTTGTTTTTTTAATAGTTAGGATTTAAGCATAGTATATGTTTGTTTTGTGTGTTCTGTATTACTAAGCTATTAGCTTATATATTACATATACATTTATAACGTATGGTAAAATGTTTTTTGTTTTTTTGTTTTAGTTTCAACATTATTTTTTATGAATTTGTTTGTCGCCTTGCTAATCGTGGTTGGTGTTTTTATTTCTTCTCATATTCTCTAGTTCTGCATATATAAAATTGTTGTAGTATTTTGCTGCATATAGTTATGGATTTTTACTCTTAAGATTTTGTTTGGCTTTGTGTTTTTTTGTTTTATTATTATTAGTTCTTTTGTTTTTTTTTTGTTTTTGTTTTTTTTTGTTTTGTTTTCTTGTATATGTTTTGTTGTTATTTGGAATTTTCTTGCATTTGTATTTGTTTATAGTAATTTGCTGCTTGGTTTTCACGTTGATCTATGTATATGTAGAAGAATTGTATGTACAATCCAGTTGGGGGTATTTATTTGTACAAAAAAAAAACTAACAATTTTCATATAAAATACATTAATAAGAAATTAATTTTTCGTATCTCGTTTTTTTTTTAGTATGTATTATAAAAGTATGTTATCAGTTTTCGCTTATTTTCCTGTAGTAAAGTAAACTTTTTATGGCCAACTGACTTTAGATTCCATATATGTACACACAGACATGTGTACCTACACATACACACACACACATATACATATAAGCACATTTAGACTGTTCTTTAGCTGGACTAATATATCGAAATGTGTTTTTGAAACATAATAATATTACCCATTAAATTCGTACTGTGTTTTTCTGCTACTAGTTCATATATAGTAATATGTGCATTATTTTTATAGTTATTTTCTACAACATCAAAAATGGACTGGTATCTTAAAAATGTTGCTTAGATTTTCTTGTGTCTCGTGTACATATGTATGTATAAGTTTTCAATATTTTTCTAAAAGTTTTGTTAGGTTATTCCACATTATTGCTAAGTCATGAAAAATGTAGGTTTACTTTACAATCTTGTATTTTATTGGTGTTCTCGAAATATCATTGGAATTATTTATTTGCATTGAGAAAAGTTGAATTTGAGCAAAACAGTAAAACAAACATCCTCGATATAAGATCGCCAAGTACAATAATAATAATGCAAAAAATACAAAAAATGTAATCGTTTTGAAAAACATACTTTTTGTCGCTCGATTTTAGTGTTCAGTTTCTTGTTTGTTTAGTATTTGTATTTTTTCATTCATTAGTTTTGTTTAAATTAAGCGAACATTATTTTTTAAATAACATTTCTAATAATTAATAATTATCTGTTTGCAGTCTTTGGTTATTTATTTTTTCTTTTCTTGTTTTTCTTTTTCCCTTTTTTTTTTGTTTGTTGCTTTAAATTATACATTAAACATTTTGTATAGCTTTAAATCATACATTCAATATTTGTATATATAGGCATATATCTTTAAGTCATACATTTAATATTTGTATATATAGGCGTATATATATATATATATATATGCATGTATATATATAAATTTTGCGCCACCTACCGCTTAGGCTACCGAGCGACTATTTATTTTGTGTGTAGCGTTTTTTACGCGCGGCAAAAAACGCGCACAAAACGCGCGACATCAGCTTTTTAGTAGTCCGGACTGGAGTCGAGCAGCCGCTTCTCCGGCGTCAGATCGCCCTTGCGCAGGATTCGGCTGGCCGCACTGCAGCCATGCTCGAAACTTTTGCCACTCGCCGGAATGCCAACATTCTGGTTGCCATTCGCAGCGCTGCCGCCGTTGATGCCGCCCAGTGGCACAATCGGCATCATGCTGCTGGTGGAGTTGATGCCATTGTTGCTGTTGCCCGAACTGGCGATGTTGACGCCCTGGCAGCGACAGCCGCGTCCCGCAAATCTCGCATAGCACTTCTCGCACAGCTTGATGCAGCCCCGCATGGGCCAATAGCACCAGAGGCAGGGCAGCACAATGGACAGGGCGCCCAGCCAGCCCCAGCGCTGGGTGCGCTTGTAGGGGCCACAGGAACAGGGATTATCGACGCAGGGTGTGCCATTGCCATCATCGCAGTCCATATCGTTATCCCGTGCACAGTGATAGAATAACGCTTTGGCGCAGCACAAGCACGAGGCATAATCAATGATGGACTCGGCGCTGCACAGGCACGTCTTGTTGCACACCCATGTCTGGGGCAGCGGTCGCGGACTCTGGCACTGCTCGCAGCGGCACAGGCCGCAGCGTGGACAGACAATCGGATTGAGCAGCGACGCATCACCGCCCATGACAATTGAAGCGCCCAGCTGACCACCACTGCCCGGCAGCGATTGTTGATGATGTTGCTGCTGCTGTTGTTGCTGTTGCTGCAGCAGCTCTTCCAGTGCATGCATGTGCTCCTTGCCGGATGCTGGCTGCTTGGTTATGGGCTGCGCTAGCGGCTGTACGCTGGCAGCCGCTGCAAAGCCCAGACCAAGACGAGGCGGTGCCGGCGGCGGCAGCGCAAACTTTGAGGCGGGTGCTTTGGTGTGACCATTTAACTGATGCGGTTGTTGTTGGTGTTGGTGTTGCGCGGGTATGCTGTGCAAATGCGAATGTAATAAGCCATCGGTGCCATCGATGTCCGCCGCTGTCGAGGCAGACGTTGCTGAGCCCGCAGCTGACGCCGCCGTTGCCAGTCGATGATGAGGTGTTGCTGTTGGGTGATGCAGCAGCAGCTGTTGCTGATGATGCTGCTGCTGCTGCTGTTGCTGTTGCTGGTGTCGCTGCGGCAGCAATAGCAGATGATGCGTCGTGGTCTGGCCATTGTCCTGCTGGCCAGCTGGATGCTGCGACCGTGTTGCATGCTGCAGCGGCGTATCCACATACTCATTGGTGAGCCTCTCCGATTCGGGTCGCGGTTGCGCCAGCGTGACGGGGGAGGCGGGCGGCTGACCCGTTGACAACAGTGACGCGGGCTCAGCGCTTTGGAAATGACTAAGGAAGTTGTTGTTGTTGATGCTGATGTTGTTGGTGTTGTTGCTGCTGCTGGTGCTGCTGCTGCTAATGCTGCTGCTGTTGATGGTTAGCAGCGGTGCGGGCGGACGGCGACGCGTGAAACTGGATGTGGAACCAGAGCTGCTGTTCGCCGTTGCCGTCGATGAGGATGCGTTGCTGCTGTTGCGACTCAGGCTGCTCGGTCGCTGGGGCAGGAACGTCAGATGATGTATCTGATAGTCGTCGAAATCGGCCGTTGTTGGTATTATCGATATTATGTTGTTGTTCGCTGTTGCCGTTGTTGTCGCTGTGTTTGTTGTAATACTCGGATGTTGTTGCTGATTGCTGCTGGTGCTGCTGCTGCTGTTGTTGTTGTTGCTGGTGTTGCTGCTGCTGGTGTTGCTGCTGCTGCTGTTGTCGCCACTTAACGCTGTTGGCTCCGGCGCCCTTGGTCGATGCACGCGCGGTAGGAGCTTTGGGGGCCGGGGTGGCGCCAAGGGATCGCCGCCATTTCTGCGATCCATGTAGTGTTGTAACCAATGCTCAAAGGCACCAGTCCTTTCACTGCACTCGTTACGCTCTCTCTCTCTCTCTCGCTTTCTCTCTCTCTCTCGCTCTCTCACTCTCTCTCTGCCTGCCTCAATATGGCCCTCGATAATTGCTGTGTCCGAAATCAGCTCGATTTGCCTTCATCCTAGCACGTTCTCTCGATTTCCTTTATATTGCCTTAGCACAGCGGCGATTGCTTTCTGCAATAAATAAATAAATAAACAACAGATATGCGAATTAGTTTCAAGTTTATCTTTTCTTTTTTTTGTGATGTATTTGTATTTATCTGCAACTGCCTCCAAATGGCACGTACACATAAATAAACATACATATATGTACTAGTTGGGGGCAAGCTCAAGTGAAGGCCCCCTGCAACATGGCACGATTCGGTTTGTTGTTGTGGTTATTTTTGCTGTTGTTATTACGGTGCTTATATAGTTTAAATATAACAACTTTTCTTCATATGCGAGTAGATTTCATTGTTTGTAATTAATTTCTGGCTGTGCCATAAAAACCAGCTAAAACAACAATAACAACAAAACTTTGGTCAGCTCAGCGACCAAGAAAAAGGTCAAAATCTTTGGCGTGACTTTTGTGTAAACATAATGCAAAGCTTTGTATGCTCTGTACTCTTAAGATATTCCAAAGAGGGTATGCTATAATTACCAGATAGTTTAGTACTTTAAGATTTAAAATAAATGTATACAAAAAAAAAAAAAAAACTTAATTTATTAAAGTATTGTATCTATTATCATCATATCATATCTATCGCTGGCCAAGGGGTATCTCATCATCGAGCACTTCAAAGGAGATCCCTCTTAGTTGTTTATTATATGTATGTTTGTTTTAATTGTTCCCTCAAATGTCTCGCATCGGCACTAAACATTAAAATTCACTTGAATTCGCTGGACACATGATATTTTTTAGATTATGGCGCCCTAAATTGTGAGTTTTGCTAATTTGACTGGGTAGATTTGTTATTAAAAGGAATCATGCTTAATGGTTATTCTGCAGAAGTGCTATTGTGTTGCTTTTTTTGGTAACAAGTATTACTTAACTCTATATGATCTGTATATATGTATGTATGTGTACATACGTTTGAGATCTCTCCCAAGAATTTTGGTACAATTTGTTTTCTAGTATTATAATCACCTCAGGCCATTTCATTTGAACCGCATAACCTCCATTATCTTTTAATAGCCACTCCCGCAGTTCGTAAAAATCTAAGTAAAAGTAATTTGGGCGCCATAATCTCTTTACCCACTTTAATTGCTTTGTATTATTAAAACTGTTAATTGCACTTTGATTATGCTATTGATGTTGATTTGGAAACCGCTTAAAGACAAATTTATATCGCTAATTATGTTTACACATTATTAAATCCGTGGCACGAGTCACAAATGCAGGAAATACAGGAAATAATTAAAGACTAAGATTCTTTCTATTATATATGTACATAAATATATATGGCAAATTGCCGATAAAAAGCGTCAAGAATTAATATTATTATTATTAGTATTTCGTTGCTTACAAAATTGTTGCGAAAAAACGCCTGCAAAATGTGCACAACAACAGTTCTCTATGGATCCACCTTTACATAAGTATATACGTATATATATAAACATATATATATATATATCTATGCATGAATACTCGCATTTTGTGTGTTGGTATAAAAATTAACACAAACGCCCACTTATTGACGTCATGTCCGGTACTCAAAAACAATTTTCGAGAATGACCACAATTGAGAAAAACAAAATCGAAATAAACAGCCAACAGATGAGGAATGGGCTTTGGACCAGCTAAGAGGGGGCCAAGAGGGGGCAGCTATGGCAGATCGTTGCTGATTGCCAATAAGAAAAGCTATAAGCATGAGCAACAACAAAAATACAAATACAACAAAATAGTAGAAGAAATATTCGATGTGTGTGTTTGCCAATCGCTTTGGCTGTAAACGTGATTTGATTTTTTCTTTTGATTTTCTTTCAATTTTCTTTTATTTTGGTATTCACATTTGATTTTATGTTATTGTCCGAGGATTATGTTGTTTCAATTATTTAGTAATTTATGTACATTAGCCATGTTGAAACTGAACAAGACAGCAACGATGCATAAATTAATAATTAAATACTATAATGGGCATCAATCTTAAATTGGAAATTATAGAAAAGTGCTCGTAGATCCTTTCAATAAAGTGGTTGATAAAATATATTTATAAATATATGCGAATAATACAAATAATTCCAGTTTGAAATGCATTAAATAATTTGATAATTTGAGCCACGCCCAAAACTCAAAACTGTTTTCCCAGCGTCAAAATACCGTCAAATAAAAAACGCAGAGTAAAAAACACGCAATGCCAAGATTTTCGATTTCATTCTTAAATTAATTGGCACAGCGCTACAACAATAACAACAATAACAACAACAATAGCATCACGTAATTTCAAAAAGATTTTTCTTATTTTTAATTGCGTTAGAATTGTGTGCTATTGTTGCTGCTGTTGTTGTTGTTTTCATTTTGATTTGGTATTTTTATTTTTGCCGCCAACAGCACGAAACTGGCAAACTTTGACCTTGGCAAGAAGTAGTGAAAAAGTGCTGCCAATTTTTGTAAGTACATAGCGCATTTATTTTTACCATTGTTGTCACTGTTGTTGCCGCTGTTATTGCTGCTGCTGTTGCTGCTGTTGCTGTTGTTGCTGCTGTTGCTGTTCATTCAATGGCGCACAAAATGAAATTTGCCATTTGAATTTGAAACGTTTTCATTAATAAGTGAACTTGACGTTGCGGGCGCCACAGAACAAGTCACAAGTCACAAGTCGATGTCGCTGTCGCAGTCGCAGTCGCAGTCGCAGTCAGCGTCGCAGTCGCAGTTGCCGTCGCCGTTTTAGTGACGTCGATGTCAGCGTTGTCGTCTTTCATTCAAACGATTCAACGCTTTCGACGGGTTTTTTGCCATTGTATTTATTTTGTTTGATCGCTTGTTGTTGGTTTGTTTGCTAACACAAAACAAGTGTCACTGCCTGTTGCAATTCAAATGAAATTATTTAAGGCAGACAACCTGCAACAACAGCAGCAACAACAGCGACCACAACAGCAACAATGCACTGTGTTTTTATATAAAAATAAACTCAGAGCGAATCAAATGCAAACAGGTTTTATTTTTTGTTCTTCAACAACGACTCGTTGTTGTTGTTGTTGTGTTGCTGTTGTTGTTGTTGCTGTTGTGTTGCTGTTGCTGTTCTGGCTTATAAGCCGGCGATTTTGAGGGCCGAGCAGTGGGCGGAGGTGACATTGAAGTTGGCATGGAAGTTGTAGGAGTTAGGGGCAGGGGCAGGGGCTAGGGGCAAGCGGACGCACCCCGCTGCCATTTATATTCAATTAATTGCCGCTAAAGAAATGTCAGCATGACCCAATTATCATAAAAATAATAAAAAGCCAAACATGTAAAAAGCCATTTTATTAACTACTCATAAGCGTTTATATTTAAGTATATACATATATGTATGTACATATATGTCGTAATTAATGAACATATTTAGCCAAATAAAATGTGGCATTATGGCCAGGCAATCGAATAATAAGGAAACGCGGCATAAATAAACATATATTTATACCGTTAAAGATCTTTAATTGGCTTTATTATTAGCTGCCATATATTATATCATTTTATTACATTTACTGTCTACTAGATGTTTCAATATACATTTATAAAGTAATCACGTGGGTATATACATAAATATGTACATATTTCTTCTATTCCATTTATTTAGTAAAATTCGCTGATCTGTGGAAATTTACAATACTTTCTGAAGCAGTCAGCAATGTCTACATACATATATATTTATACATATATATAAAGTAACTATATATAATATATACGCATAGCTGTTTTTTTTTTTAAATTTAAACCATAGCTAGCACAATTAAGATTATTGGCTCGTGCACTTTTAATATTAATATTACTATTACAATTATTTTTATATATTTCTTGAAAGTTTGCATGCGCAAGAGCGAGACAGATGTTTCTGCTGCTGGAAATATGTTGTTTTTAATGCATTTTAGCGCGACGCCTGCTAAAAATATGTGCGGATATGCCTTGAGGGAACACACACACTCACACAGTCGAAGACACAGATACAGGCTAAAGAAAACGACAGCGACAAATGAAAAACCTACACAGGAAACACTAATGACTGCAAGCAAGAACTGTGCAGCCCCCGAGGCAGTAAATCGGTAACGGAAAAGACGTTGGCGAAAAGGGCGAAAAAAGGGAACAGGGGAAATCAATCGGCATGTACAGCGGCTGGGCACAAAACATAGCCACCACAGTCGCAGTCGCGGCACAGATCATTAAACTATTTAAATGCTCAGTTCCAGCAAGAGTGAGAGAGAGAGAGCAGCATTGGAGGCAGTGACAGACAGACAGTCAGCCAGACAGACAGCTCAAGCCGGAGACTAAAGAAGTAAAAACTGAAAACCAGACACAAGTAGTCTAAAAGGCCATATGTTGTGGATGCTGCAGCAGCAACAACATCAGCAGCAACATCAGCAACATCGGCAGCAGCAGCAGCAAAGGGCAGCTAATAGTTTTCAAAGCAAATGAGCAGCACATGTGGCAAACACACAGATACACACACACACACACACACACACACACACACACAGATGCTGCTGCTCACGCATGTGCGTTTGTATATAAATACATATACATGTTGTACACAGCAACAAAATATGGCTAGGAAAAATTAAGTTTTTATGTCCAATTTATAGCAATTTAAAATAAGTTCGCACGAGATTTTTATTACACTTAAAATAAGTAAAAATATATTGTTTCAAGCATGATTCAACTAACCACAACATGATTTTGTTCAGTGTATCGTGTTTATATATTGTAGGGTCTTCTGACTGCGTCTATGCTCTTGATAATGATGCTGATGATTATGTTGGCTGCTTTGTCCATTTTTTCTTTACTTTTATAGTAATCATTGAAGCTAACTGGCTGACTGAACGACTCAAGTTAACAGAGAGGGGGAAAGACAGAGAGAGAGAGAGGGAGAGAGGAACAGAGGAAGAGAGAGATAGAGCATAGGATGAACGAACGCACAGCAAAAGATCAAATCACCAACAAATGAGGCTGAGTTGGGCAACAACAACAGCAACAGCAACAACAACAACAACAACAACAACTGAGAAAACTGGAAACGTTCGACGGTTAGTTTTGTTGTTGGCCTGTGTAAGAAAGAAGCCCATAAACTACAGATGATCGACCCCAAGATTTTCTTGCACTGATTGTCGACTGAGCCGAAGAGGCTCTTACAATTTTCTACGCAGCTGTATCTATACGATGCCTATGTGTGTGTGTGTGTGTGTGTGTGTGTTATATCTGTGTGCTGCTGCGTCAGCTGGTGCATAGGCAGTAGGTAGGTGTTTCAGGTAGAATCTGTGTTCTTCATAATGGCTAAAGTGAGTTACAGTTAAGTGGCAGCCAAAAAGGAAGCTGCAACATTTGCCATGAGCTCTGCTTCTTGCTGTCGCTGCTGCTGTTGTTGCTGCTGTTGTTGCTATTGTTGTTGTAGTGCGTAAGTGCTGTTCCATTGTTGTTGCTGCACACCTTTTGACTGGCAACAACAACAACACAACTGCTGCCCTTGCCTTATAAATAGATACCTTCAACAGATGTTTTACCAAAAAAAAAAAAGAAGTATTTTCATTGAAAATTTTCGTTTTGTTAGGCGGAATTTCCTATACAACAAATACATATGTATGTATATGTAGGTGTGTGTATTTGTTAAGGATCTGGTTGTAATTGTCCCATCCGTCTGTCATTTCCTATCGATAGACTCCGAGACTAGCTTGGGTTTAAAGATATGCTGATTAAACTTTGTACAGATGCTTTCTTTGATTGAGATCGCAAAGCAATTTGTCAGTATTAAATATATTACATTCCTAAAATATATACTATACAATATGAATTATTAGTTGGGAAGCTAGTTTTTGTAATCGCTTTGTTTGCTACTCAAATAAAGTATACGCTCTGTATGTTAATGACACATATTAAATATGTTAATAACATACATGATTTCTGTAACTGAAGCGTTCTGTTTAGTAAAATGCAATGTCATATTTAATATATTTTTATAAATTTCTGTTATTTAATGAAAGGTTTCTACTTTATTCATCACATACCCATTACAAATAGTTAAAAAAAAGGGTGTATAGATTTGGTTATCTCACGTACTTTAGTTCTTTTAAATTTAGTTTTGCCTATTTATATATGCTGGTTCATTTAATATTATTTCATACTGCTCGTCCTCTACTGCTTCTTCTTCAGCGCAGCAACGCCCACAATTTGCTAGGGACAGTCCCCTCAAAAAAAGAAGAATACTAATAGAGTTATATAGAAGAAACCTACATAGATATATACAAAATGCGTAAATACACACACACACACACACACACACACACACACACACATCGTTTTCTATATCAAATTTTCGTGTGCTGCTCAAAAATTCTGGTCACATCCTTACACGCGCAACGCCCACGCAGCAGCAACAGCAGCAGCAGCAGCAGCAGTGGCAGCAACATCGGCAGCAGCGACGTCTACGTTTGCGTAGACTGCGCAGGCGACAGCTGCTCGTACTGCCTACCAAGATATATATATATATATATATATACATATATACACATATATAGCTATCTAACTGGCAACGTGCTAGGCACATAGATACACACACATACACATACAAACAATGTACATTGGCTGTGCAAAAACAAAAAGAATACGCCAAATAAAAGAAGCGACATTCATGACATGCTGTTGATGACGTCAATGACACACACACAGTGACACACACAATCACACACAGTGACACACACATACACATACACGTGCTAAAGGAACGCCATCACGTCTGTCGTCTGCGTATTCATACCTATCTATCTATCTATCTATACACATTTATTTCCCCACTTATAGACCAGCAAATGTTACCAAAATAGCAGCAGCAACAACAACAACAACAACAGCAAAAGCAACAACAATCGAGAGCAAAACGGCGGCCTTCTTTTTGAGGCTCAAAGAGCGCAGGCAACCACCCAAAAATGAATAGCGCCCGACATCAACCTGACCCGCCTTAACTTGCCCTCAAGTACACACACACACACATACAGCCCATTCACACACACAGATACACACACATACACGCAGACCTAAACAGCTGAGCTGGCAAAAGTTTATCAAAGCATAGAAACAGGCGCGTGATTTGAGGGCAGAGCGAGAGTGAGAGAGAGAGAGCGAGTGAGTGAGTGAGAGAGAGAGACAGAGCGTGAGAGTCGCAAACAGTTGACTGTCTGCGCTTTGCTATTTTTAGCCACATTTTGGCCAACAAAAACGCGCAGGCCTCCCGCCCACGCCCCGCCCCGCCCAACCGCTTGTGTGGCAGATACAACAAAAAAAAAAAGAAAAAAAAAAAAAAGAGGTGAGTGACGCCTAAAGTGTCTGCAGCGCAATGAATCCGAGATACTTACATTTTTTCCCAGGATGACAACGAGAACAACAACAACAACAGCAGCAGCAGCAGCGGGAGTAACAATAGCAGCGTGGGCTCGTCTCTAGCTAAGGGAGCTATGGCAACCAGCACTGGGGAGCTCCTGCTGCTGCGTAGGTGACCAGCAGCTCCCCACAAGCTCCTCTGTGCGAACTTACACAGAAAATACAAATGAAGTCAGCTGTATTTAAACTTGTGACCAGTGCTGTCAGAACTAAAGTTAATTGGAATATGCTTTCAGTGAGTACGAACGAATTGATTGTAGCTAGTTTTTATGAAGTCTTTAATTCTAAATTTGATTCAAGAAATTTGATTTGATTGTACCACAGCTTACTTGAAGAAGAATATACTATGAAAAACCTTAATTATCCCTGTGTAGGCGGCACTTTTTGCAAGAATGTGGGCTTCATTTATTGTCATCCTTAATAATGGTTGTCACCTACAGGTGGCAAAGATAGCGCCCAGCTATTGTGCTTATTCCCAGCGACGACATCAAAGACCGCCCCATCTCAGCCTGTGACAGCTTGGGCGTCATCTTTGCCCATATATTGTACATACTTGTGTTTATTTTCAGGTTTTTCTATCATTTCATTGACGACATTCTCTATTTGTTTATGTACGTCTATACTATATATATTTATATATATATATTATATCTACATCGATGTGTATCGCAAAGTATTCAGTAGTGCTCGTTTAATGAGCATTTTGTATGCGCTTCTCGACAATAGCCATTTGGGTGGGCCAGCAGCAAAAAATAAAACAACAACAACAACTATGACGAACTCAAACTGGGAGCCGCTTAAGCTTTGGGGCATGCAAAAACTAATAAACGGAAGCGAACTTAATGCGTGGGCAGCAAAAGCGAAACTAGGGGATGTCTCTGGCTAATGGATAGCTTGGGATAGAGTATATATAAAGTAAATTTATATAGTAGACATGTTAAAGGCAAACCTTTTAAAAATGTAAGTATTTCGGAAACAAGTGAAAGAAAGGCTTAAGGATTTAATAGGAATAAAAATAAAAGTTGCTAAAGTAAATGAATGTTTTACTCTTCTTTTAACTGGGCAAAAAAACATAAAATCCTTGGAGTGCTCAGTTTGAAACTTAAACTAGTTCCAGTCTGGCTCTCATCAATTTAAAAGCAATCCGCAACTCAGTTAGAAAATAATCCCTAAAAACTCACACTAAGATACATTTGTCCTTTTGCTGCAATTTCGCTAAAGCACACTGAGAAATCGACAAATCTACGCAAATCTTGCAAATACTTTGCTTTATAGCAAGTGTGCCATTCATTTCATCATCATCATCATCATCAGCAGCAGCATCATCATTATCATAATCATAATCATCGTCTATTGCATTGCCCTACAGTGTTGTTGCTGCTGTTGGGGGTTTATTTTTAAAAATTATAATTTTCAAAAATAACAATTTTGCGACGACAAAAATAATTAAAATCACATGTTTGCTTGCGGCATAAAATGTTTTCAGACTTTTTGGTTTTTCTTTCTTATGTCTATATGTATTATTATTATTTTGTTTCTGCTGCTGCTGTTATTGTTGTTGTTGTTGTTGCTTTCTGTTTTTGATTCTTTCTTTGGCTTTTCACTTGGCGTTTCGCTTTGCTGGCAGCGCAAAAAGCCGCAGAATTTCAGCTTTTTCGTCAACGCAAAGTACTCGCTGATATATGCATATGAATACATATATATATATATATACATATATATATTTTCTCAAGTACTACATTAGTTTCTTACTGAAGAGATCGACGCTCACTGTATCTTCAATCTTTTTGTACTTAGTATTTAATTTAGTTATGCAGTACTTAATTATTTGTTTAAGTTTTTGCTTCTGTCTTTATTGCATCCCCATCTGAAGATTTAGTTCAATTAGGTCGTCTCGGTTGCTTGGAGTCTTTAGTTCTTGTTTTATAACAAGATTACGTATAATTACACATCGAAGTAAATCGGTAAGAGCGTTTATAATTGTATATAATTAACGATCTTTGTTTGAACTGATAGTGAAATTTGTTTGCTGTATTTGTATATAGTAAAGTGTAGTTCAGAAAATAGTTCAAAAGCAAGAAATTGTTGATTAAACTTGTTGCAAAATTGATTAGCTATTTTAAAAATAGATTGCTACACTAAGGACTATATGTGCAGGACATCAACTGATTAAGCTGAATACTAATTAATATGCCTATTGCAATTTACAAGTTTCATGTGACATTTAAATATTAAATCCCAAAGGTCACTAATTAATACTCGATAATGTTAAAAAACTCGTAATGCTTGTCTATAAATCGTTGCTATAAATCTTTAATTATTTGCATTTACGTACTATGTCTTTATATATTATTTATTTTGATATGCATTCGCTCATATACATACATACATATGTATTATAGTAACATGTAATACAAATTTTGGCTTTGCTTTCTGAATTTGCGTATTTGTGCCTCAGTTCCCCATTCCCCAATTGCCACAATCTCTCAGAGACTGCGTCACTAACGACATTGTAGATTTTATTCAAAATGTTTGGCTAATACTTTGAATACCTGCTAGTTGTTGCTGTTGTTGTTGTTGTTGTTGTTGCTGTCGCTATTTGTTATTTATTTGGTTAATCAAATTTAAACATATAATTTATTTATTTATATTCTCGGAGAACCTTTAGCTTGGCTGCTAGCTGTTCATGAATGAATTTCGCTATAGCGATTTTTTGTTCTTCTCTCTATATTTTTGGCTATGACATAAATAGGTATTTAGATATATAATTATTTCTGTGTGTGTGTGTGTAAATTTAAATTAAACTTAATGCCAAGTGCGCCTGGCGAAAAAAAGTGATTAATTGCAAATCATGATTCCATTGAATAAAACCCAAACATTCCGTTTGTGGCAGGTGAGTAAAGGTGTGGAGAAGGAAGGCAGCGGGCCGTGGCTATCAGAACGATAACAAAAACATATCAGATTGAAATCGAAATCGAGTTCGTTTCCAAAAATGCAGTCACGAGCCAAAAAACAAAAAACAAAATAAAAAGAAACGCTCGACAAGTAAACGTATGTGGAACACCAAAACCATCGATCAAAAAATAAAAAAACAACAACAAATGGTGGGGGGGGGGGGTTTGGGGGAAACAAAATGTTAACATGCCCACAAACGAACTTATCGGCCTGAAAAACTTTTGTACGCCTCTTCATTTATTTTCGGACTCTGACTTGTGCGATAGAGACTTTTTTTGGTTGGTCGTTCGTCAGTTCTTAACCCACTCCAACCACCTTCTGATATTTTAAGCGTGTGTCAGTTGAAAAACAAAGAAACAAAAAAAATAATAGAAAGTAAAAGCTTAACGAAAATAAAGTGCGTTTAGCGCTTATCGAGCGGATGCAATGAAAGAAGTATCGATGACGAAATCGGCCCATAAATAGAACTCTATTTTCTAATTATTTTTTTTTTTTTTTGGCTACGCATTGTTTATGGGTCTGGCCGCATAGCACGTGATTTTCAGTTGTTCAGCTAGATTAGAGAATCAACTTTAAAAAGACTATCGACGGTTGAATAGTGTTGCTCAGGTGTTTCGATGACAACAATGAGTGAACAACTGATTAGACAACTGGCAGATTTAGTGAATGGGAAGTTCAAATGCATTTGTCCTATCAGCCAGCCGACGGGGCAGCAATGAAGCGAAACGATGTAACGATCGACTTTCAATCGGTCGCTATATAATGCCATATACATACATATATATGTACATATATATATATATATATATATATAATATATAGAAAAGTGTAAAGCAAACTGTTTTCAGTTTGTTTCTCTCCTATTGAGTATATTTATTTATTTTCATACTCATTCTAATCTTTATTATGTGCATTCGTATTATCTGTCTGGCAGATCGGTAAATAGGTGCGCTGGGAGACAAACAAACAACTGCAAAGTCAGTTAAACATTTCGAAGCGTTTTCATACCATTGCGGTGGGTATTTCTAAATTTGTCAACAAATTTGTAACGCTCTTATAGAGGCAGTTAGTTCAAAGCGAGTTTTTTGTATAAAAAAACGAAGGATGATAAAAGTAAGTATCTTTTTGTAATTCTTTATATATAATTGACTTGAAAATCCAACTCATTCATTTTCCAGGCATATAAGTATGTCTCGAAACACACAAATTTTAGCTCATAATACTTAGAAATGAACTAATGAAAAGGCAAATAAATATCCGGCATACTATACAATAATTCAAGCACAAAAATGTTGTGACAAACAACAAGAATGCAAAGTAAACATTAAAAATGATTAGCTGGTTTTAATATTTTTTTTTTTAAATAATCCTTCCTGTTGTTGTTTACTACAAATACTACTACTACTATATATGGGAATATATAGTATGAACAGTATAAATTAACATATGCATTTGTCACGACCCTGCCACAAATCAGTAGAAATTGTAATTGTGCATTTCCTGATATCTGATAGCGCCAAGGTTGCCGCTAAACGTGCGTCCCGTTACGAAATTGAAATTCCACATAGTTTTTTATGCATATTATAGACATGCAAGTATCTGAGTGAGGTGTGGGCAAACTTACATTGATTTTCAAAAGCAATCCGTAAAAATCCAAAAGGAATATTCTGATAATTCGATGTGTGTATATAATCCGTATGCGATCGGGGTTAGTTAGAATAATATATATCCAATTAATGCTGTACTCGTATAATCCAAAGTTTTCGCTGGTCGCTCGGATTTGACTTGAAATTTAGTTGGCTTTTATTTCTACTCGCGATCGCGATACATACAGACGTATTGTATGTATGTATGTATGTATGTGTGTGTATCTGTGTGTGTATATATACAAATAGACGGGCGTAGATTTGCTTTTTGCTTGTGTTATTTATTTAGCATTTATGTACATATTAAAAAATATTTTTTATTCGCTTTGCTGGTTTTTTTCGCATTTCATTCACAAAAGTAAATTTAATTAACACAAAACGCGACGTGGACAGCGACTGAGGCGGCGACTGAGGCAGAGACAGCGACAGCGGCGGCGACGACGACGAAGGCGACGACGACTGTTACAGGTTTGCTTGCCAAATATATAATAATAATAATAATAATCAACGTTTGCGGCAGCAGCGACGACGGCAACGGCAACGGCGACGTTTACGTTGACGGCGACAGCGACTGCGACTTTGGCTGACACACACACATGCACAGACGCACGCACACACAGATAGGCGCACGGACACACGGACGCACACTTAGACGGGGGCCACGTCGACGGCTGTAGTTGTGTGAGTGTCGCTTTTTGTATCTGTATCTGTGCGCTACGACAACACCACACTACAGTACAAAATATTTTTATGCAATTTTATATAGACAAATTTCGTGTGTCGTTGCTGTTGTTGTTGTTGTTGCTGTTGCTGTTGCTGTTGTTTTATTTTTCGCTTAACACGTTTTGTATTTGAATTGAATTTTTTTGTGTGTTTTTTTTTTTGCTAGATATTTTTGCCGTGCTCGTTGTTGTTGTTGTTGTTGTTATGTTGTTGTTGTTGGACTTTTAAATAGACGTCGCTTTTCTTTGCGCAATTTACATTTTTAGGCACATGATTTCCATTGGAAGCAAATTTGTAATTCCAAAATAGATTTTCAATTGCGTTTGCAATTCATTTATTCATTTATTAATAAACAAACATTTGGAAAACTCACTATAGATTTTGTTGTTGTTGCACACAATTAATTACAATTTGAACTTTTTGTATTATTGCTCTTGTTACGCTGCTCGTCGTTCGTTTTGATGTGCGATGAATTGTTGTTAAATTGTTTAAAGTGAATGTTTAATAATGCCAGGCTAAAAAAAAATTTTACTCTTCGCGGCAGCCGCTCTGCTCAGCTCCGTTCACGTTGCACTGTGTACACGCTCAAAGTTTTTGAAGCGAAATGAATGCCGAGTTCGACGCGACGTACTGGCAACCGTTTGATTTTTTCCACGGCGAATACAATTCATTCTGAAATTGTATGTGCGGCGAAAAGAGCGTGATGAGAGCGCAGCTGTATGAGTGCGACTCAGTTCCCAGTCGGACATGACGGCATGACAGAAGCAGTAACTGCTCACTATGTTTTTCAAACGAGTCACAGTTTTGTACAGCGATTATACCAAAGACCTACTCTTGCTTGCTTGTTTATTTTTATAGGTATTATTGCGTATACTGATGAATTTATTTTGCAGTTTAAACTATGATATTTGAAAATAACTTGAATAAAATTAAGAAAAGTCAAAAGACTTGAACATGTTGCCAAGCGGAGGCAAAGCAAAAAATGCTGCCCCCAAATAAACATTATATCAAAACAAAGTGTATTATATTTAGTGCGGTTCAAGCAAATGCATTCTTTGAAAAACACGTTTCGCTAAATGCGACTGGGTATGTCATGTGGTATACATATACATTTATGTATGTAGGAGTCTTGTAGCTATGTAGGTATGTGGTTGATCATTCACGAGAGCGCAAGCGAATTCGCTCTTTGACTCAATGAATTCGCTGCACTCGCTGCTCGAGTGACTACAAAACAAATTTTTGAACTACACAAGCATTGTAAGGCGACAACACATGGTCGGCCTTTCTTAACCCCTCCCGCACACCCGCCAGCTGCCAGCGCCCTTGTCCCACATGCAGCGACTACACAGGCCTCAAAAGCGCACGAAGCCTATGCTATAAGCGACAACGACGGCAGCAACGGCAACGGCAACAGCAACGGCAGCGACGGCGACGAATTTTCGTACTAAAAACCAACCGGACGTTGCCGCCACCGCCGTTGCCCGTTCTCCGTTCTCCGTTCGCCGTCAGCGGCAACCGACGCCAACATAAGCTTTGGGGCTGCGAAGCTTTGTCGGTGTATGAGTGTGAGTATCTGTGTGTGTGTATTTGTCTGTGTGTTTGAGTGTTGGGGGCTTTGCTGTGTGTTGCTGTTGTTGTTTTTAAAAAAACGGAAATTGAAAATATGCCAACTTGTAGGCGCGCTCGTTCGCTCGCTCGTCGAGCAGAGGGTGGTGTGGCGAGGGGTACGGGGACGAGCTGATGGAGGGGAAACTTGCGACAAATTCATGCCCGTTTTGTATTTCATTCATTTAAATTTAAAAGCAAACAAGCAGTAGCAACAACAACAGCAACAGCCGCCACCCCCTGCAGTGTAGCCCTTCCCCGCCCTCTACCTCTCTCGACACACTCTTTTTTAGGCTCGCTGCCTACGCGAAGAATTTACAAATTCAAATCCAAATTCAATAACTCAACAAACAGTTTCGTTAAGTTTTTTAACTCGATTTTTCGAGTGTGTTTTTTAGTTTTCTAAATGAATCTCAGCTAGTTGCATATTTTCACCAATATTGTTTTTGCGCTGGGCCATAAAATATATCAGGCTCAATGAGCGTTGCTGTGTCTGTTTCGCGTTGGCTGCCAATATGAATGAAAACTACGCACACACCGAGGCGAAAGTAGCTACAGAAAACTGAAATACATACATACGGCAATGTTGTTGTAGTTGTTGTATTTGTTGTCTATGCATGAATAGCTGCAGCTGCCAAGTGTGTGTGTGTGCGTTTGTCTGTTTGAGTTTAAGTGTGTTAGTATCTGTGTGCGAGTAAGTATCTGTATCTGAATGTTGCATGAGGTAAGCATACGTTGTTGTTGTCGTTGTTGCTGTTGTTGTTGTTCCTGTCATGGCTGTGTGGTGTGAGTAGAAAAGTTACCAATAGGCGAGCCCATTAACTCATATCATTCACCTCTGCAAACAATTTGGTGAGATTACTACAAGAATTCAAAAACGCTACTCATTTAATAAAATGTAGCTAGCGAAACTTATATTTTATCTTGAATCTAAATAAAAGGTTGGCAAAAATAATTTTAGTACTTTTAAAATTATGTTATATGTTTTAATTATATATTATATATTTTACTATTGTAGAAATATCGTACGCTTCCTTTGAACTGTTGAATTCGATATTAAAAATGAAATTTAACGAATGAAAATTTCAATATAAAATGATTTTAGTGTTTTCAAAACACCAGTACACTTTTATCAAATTGTGTTTAATATTTCTTCAAAAATATCGTATATAAAATGTAAGCCTGTATATCAAAACTGAGTTTTCACCTTGTTATCTAACCGAGTCTAGAATTTGAGCAACGAAACAAACTCGAGTGTGAAAGATATTGAAAGGCAAACACATCAACGACTGGTTCAACGTTGTCTGGCTGGCTCTGGTCTCTCTGCTTGGGCTGCTGCTTGCTGTTGTTGCTGCCGTTGTTGTTGTTGTTGTTGATGTTCGGCAGAGTTGCCGAGTGCTTTGCGCAGCCAGTGTCAAAAGAAAAATACACGACTCTGCGGCGCGTTGGCAACTGTGCGCAGAGCAGCGACGCAGCGAGGCAGCGACTTTAAAATAAAATCTCAAAACCAGTAGCACTTTTCTTGGGCTTCAACATAAAAAAGTGCGCGGCAACAACAACAACAACAACCACAACAACGTCGGCAGCGGCCGTGCGTTAAAACCAGCAAAAAAAACAAAAACTAAAAAAACAACAACAACGACGACGACGAAAAAAAAAAAGTTAAAGCGAGCGTGAAGAGTTGTTTGTTGTCTAATAAGCCAAGCCTCAAAACCGGGGTAGAGATAGCAGGCAAATCGGATCGGCTGTAGATAACGACTAAAATATATACAAAAAAAAACATACTAACTTGGGACACAGACTATTGGGTGCCATGACAGAGATTAGCATGAACTTTTCAGGGCAGAAGGAAGCGAAAAAAGCATGCATACATATGTATAGACATATATATATTTACTATATGGCATAGTATCAAAATGGCTTGCTAAACATATACATATGTACATACTGTATTGTATGTACATATGTATATCTGTACAAACACACACACACACACAGCAGACAGTCGACACTCGAAACTTCCTCTCCAATGCCACAAGACTCAACTCGTTTTCAGCGAGCGCAAAATCACAGTGCGACAGCGAACAGCGAATTTGAGTCGAATCGCGTCGAGCGAATTAAACGAGTCAAAGAGCGCAACGCGCGGCGAATTCATAAAAACAGCTCGCTCACTCACTCGCCAAGAGTCGTTTTTATGAATGAAACCGTTTATAATGAATGGAGGCCTGCGCTGCCAGCGACGCTGCCCCGCTGCCAACATCGCAGTCATCGTCGTGTGCGCTGGCAAGAGGAAAAAAATACTTTGTTTTTTTGCTTTTGTATTATTTAAATTGTTGTTGATGTTTTGCATGGCTATTTTATTTAATGTTGTACATATGTACATAGATATATTGATTATGTTTTTTTCCGCTCTTTCATTCTGTGTAAATTGTAAATTGTATTTTTGGATAACTGCTTCTTTTTTTTTCTCTTTACTCTATGACCAGTTTATATGTGAACAATGGCCAATCTTCGACAGACTCGCCGTCGCCCTCAATCAACCGCATAACAACAACAACAACAACAATTATGAGAGCAACTTACTACAAATAACATTAAAACCCAGTTTTATGGAAATTCTTTATTATACAACAACTTTTGGGCATATTGAAACTGCGACAGTTTTTGGTAAATAAGTTTTGCCCACATCTTCTGATGAACGTGGGCGTAGCGCGTGGTAGGCTGGCTGACTATCTGGTATCTGTCAGTATGTCGACTTTAAAATACATACATACATATTTAACACAAAACTTGCCACTCATTTTAAGTTTCGTTCTAACCCACTCTAGAGGCTAGACAACAAGTTCTTCACGGGTTTTTCCAAACCGATTTCTTTCTGGCTGCCCAAATGTGGCAAAAACATTTTTAATTTGATGTATTGAGATAGTAAAAAATGCAAATTGATTTCAGCTGCAACTTTTGACAAACATTTTCGTTTGATATATTTTAAATATATTTTTTATTCGAATTTTAATACTCTTATGGAGGTTAGTTTTAAATTTGTGATATGTAGAAAACATTTTTCGTTTGAAAAATGTATCTATAAAAATTAAGTCTACAATTATTAATAATTAAATGGAAAGCTTTAATTTAGACACACATACCAATAAATACAAGACTTGTGCACTTAACTGATTTACCTACATACTAAATGCTATATAATAGCCCCCGCACAATTAGTTAACCATATAATAATTTTAACCGACAAAAAAAAACCAGCATATGTTCGTTTCTGCACTAAAATGTTGAAAATGTTACCCATTAAACTGACAATAATGTATGTGCCGTTCGCTTCGTTTCGTTTCCCGTGGCAAAGAGACGCATAACAAATGCATATTTAAATTACAACCAAATTTGGACTCGCCGTAGGTTCAAAATCTTTGCCAAGTCAGCCAAAAAATGGTTAAATGTGAAGCATTGGCTTTTGGATTCGCTTTCGATGTGGGCTTTGTCTGCTTTGCATATAATAATCAACTTGGAAAGTGCCCGAAACCGTCGGCGTTGGTGTTTCGCCCAGAAACACACACACACACACATACACTCAAACACCGACGCTACCACACACGAAAAGCTTAGTAGAGTTTTCAATATTTTGGCTAAACAAAATGTTAACAATGGCGAAATGTCGACGGCAATGACAACAATCAAAACGCCAACCCGCTTCCGTCCCATTCAGTGGTTAAGAAGTACAATTTATTTAATGATTAGCTTACCTATTTATTAGAAAGTAATTGTGAGTAGTATCTAATTTTGCAAGGTAGATTTTGAACATGCTTTGCGACCAAAAATGTGGGTACCAACCTTAAAATGTAGTATTATTACAGAGGCCAAGCCAAATCGGCTAAGATTTGATCAAATTATGGCATTGGAAAGATTGATACCAAAGTGACATGTGATTTTTTTGGTTCGATTTTGAACATGAATTCTGACCGAAAATTTGTTTCTAGATTTAAATGTAGTATTAATATGGGGGCTAAACCATGAACAAAAAGGGTTTCCTTTTGAAAATCGGTTGAGTTTTGACCAAGTTATGGCATTGGAAAGATTGAACCCGAGGTGACATGTGATTTTTTAGGCTCGATTTTGAACATGAATTCTGACCGGAAATTCGTTTCTAGATTTAAATGTAGTATTAATATGGGGGCTAAACCATGAAGAAAAAGGGTTTCCTTTTGAAAATCGGTTGAGTTTTGACCAAGTTATGGCATTGGAAAGATCGAACCCGAGGTGACATGTGATTTTTTAGGCTCGATTTTGAACATGAATTCTGACCGGAAATTCGTTTCTAGATTTAAATGTAGTATTAATATGGGGGCTAAACCATGAACAAAAAGGGTTTCCTTTTGAAAATCGGTTGAGTTTTGACCAAGTTATGGCATTGGAAAGATTGAACCCAAGGTGACATGTGATTCTTTAGGTTCGATTTTGAACATGAATTCTGACCACAAATTTATTTTCTAGATTTAAATGTAGTATTGATATAAAGGCTAAACCATGAACAAAAAGGGTTTCCTTTTGAAAATCGGTTGAGTTTTGACCAAGTTATGGCATTGGAAAGATTGAACCCGAGGTGACATGTGATTTTTTAGGCTCGATTTTGAACATGAATTCTGACCGGAAATTCGTTTCTAGATTTAAATGTAGTATTAACATGGGGGCTAAACCATGAACAAAAAGGGTTTCCTTTTGAAAATCGGTTGAGTTTTGACCAAGTTATGGCATTGGAAAGATTGAACCCGAGGTGACATGTGATTTTTTAGGCTCGATTTTGAACATGAATTCTGACCGGAAATTCGTTTCTAGATTTAAATGTAGTATTAATATGGGGGCTTAACCATGAACAAAAAGAGTTTCCTTTTGAAAATCGGTTGAGTTTTGACCAAGTTATGGCATTGGAAAGATTGAACCCGAGGTGACATGTGATTTTTTAAGCTCGATTTTGAACATGAATTCTGACCGGAAATTCGTTTCTAGATTTAAATGTAGTATTAATATGGGGGCTTAACCATGAACAAAAAGGGTTTCCTTTTGAAAATCGGTTGAGTTTTGACCAAGTTATGGCATTGGAAAGATTGAACCCGACGTGACATGTGATTTTTTAGATTCAATTTTGAACAGGTATTCTGACTGAAAATTCGTTTCTAGATTTCTAGCACAAAATCTATTTATAGATAACACGTTGACTTGGATGCAGATGCAGTTAGTGAATCAATGAATGCACTTTGGCGACTTGCAGCAACTGAATGGGAACTGAATGGGAAGCCCTCGCATATATGTATGCATGTATGCATGTCTGTATGGGATTACTGGCAAATTGCGCGGGTGTTGGCAACAGTCGGTCAGATGGCTTAGCAGCCATTCAGGCTTATTCACAAGCCATAAATGGCGCTCAGCATGCAGCGGTAGCTGGCCAAAATAAAGACAGTTGACACACCCGCGGAATGCCAAAGATTGTTTCATGCCTCATGCCAAGATCACAGCCTGAGCTGGAGTCGGAGCCTGGAATGCCATGCAACAGTAGCCACATCCGCTGTCAACTTGGGAAATTAACGCAGTTATTCACGCAGTTCTCTGAGCTGAGCCCGAGCCCGAGCCCGAGCCTCTGGATGCTCGCACGAATTGAGTTTGATGTGAGCTTATAGCAACGCCCCAAGGTCCAGCTCCAGCTCCAGCTCCAGCAAAAAGCGAAACTGTGTCTGCCTGATCTTGATTTCGAGTCATTATGATACCAATTTTGAAAAATAACTCCCTGTCTACCTAAGCGATTGCCGGTCTCTGCGTCCAGCCAGACAACGGACAGCGGCTAAACTACAGATCGCCCAAAAACCCAAATATCAAAAGACAAATGGGTTGAGAATTCAATTTTTTTGCTTTTGTTGTTGCTGTTGTTGTTGGGTATTCAGAGATTCGTTCAGCTGTTGGAATTTGTCGACTACTGTTTCGCATTTTTTTCGCAATTGCCAAATATTTTGAGCCATCCTTAAGCATAGCCTTAACCGATTCAACAGCTACTGTTTGCCAAGGCAGATTTGAAACTTAAATGGAAGTATTTGAATTGAACATGGCTAAAAAATAATAAAGAATAATAATAATAATACGTGGTAGCGAGAATGGAATTTGCAAAGCAGTTAACGGGACCGTAGCTTGGATACAAAATATTGATTATAATCAAGCTGAATTAATAAACCAGGCCTAAAACAGTTAAGTCTTTTCAAAGAATCATAATCTCAATAAATAAAAGAAATTGATCCCATTTCTGTAGGCTGACAGACCAGAGACTAGAGTTTTATTTGAAGCGCAACTTAGTAATTTGTTAGGTTCAATATGAAGTACCCAATACAAGGGCCGACTAGAAAATGAAGAAGTCTTCTCTAGAATCATATAAGAGCCGTAAATCAAGAGTATTTTGCATTGATATATATATATGTTTTTTAAGAATTTTGCTATATAGAATTGTATTGGTAAGAGAAATAATATATAATAAGTAAATAGCTTACATATTTATGAATTAATAAATGAAAAAAGTTGAAAAATAATTTTAAAACCGATATTAAAATCCGTAAATAGTTGTTCTCGTTGATATTGTTAATATAGTGAATTTCAATCTATAAATTATTATTATTTGTTTGTAAATTTAAGCTTTGATCCTATCTGAATAGATGTAGATTTGAGAAGAGTGAATATTTAACTACGTGGCAGCATCAAATACTTTTATTACCCACTATATTTGGAAGTATTTGTTATAGTCACAAGCAATCAATTAAACTCATAGTAAATAGTACTAACTATTAAAGACTCTTACTAAGACATTACAATATTTATCCCAAGCCGGGTTTTCTAATCCTTACTAGAAATATTTGTGGTTAAATAAAGTTTTAATATCTTAAGGGTAGGGTTAATCTATGCCTATAAGCAGTTCAAATCTTAAAGCTAAGCTTTATTTATATAAACAGTAAATTGTCGAAGAATATATTGTAAAGGTGTTACGCATTATTTTTAAACAGTAAATTATAGAACGACAGTGGGGTAGATAAGTTACTCACCAGTTAATGAATGTTTAAAGTTGATGATGAATAATATAATTATTGTTAATTGTTATTCAAAATGTTTTTTATAAGGAGTAAATATAATTGTTTAACACTTTCAACTTCCATTAGTAATTTTTGGAAGCTGTCAAATTGTTTTTTTTTTGTAGCAACTGTACTTTTATTTAATTGTGAGCTTAATTAAATAGTTGATAATACTTATAACACACTCACTAATTAGTTGACTATTGCACTAATTTAATTAAGTTCGATATTAATTAGTGTGTGCACTTTATTAACCAATTAACTAAAACACTATTTTTGAGACAACAACTCAAATCGTTGCAATTGTTTTCAAAAAACAAATAACATCGCACATACGCAGCGTGTGACAGTGGAATAGTTTGTTCTTTGAAAACTCGACGTCTTATCTTATGCGCTTTGATGTTTTGCATTTAATTGCGTTCTAAGGGATGTGCAAATGTTTTTTTTTTTTCTTTCTGTAAATTACTGAAGGAGTACACAGAGTGAAGAATCCTTTTTGGATGCACACGCAGAGATTGAATACGTTGAATGCAGCCTGACGCTCGTCCAGTGACTGACACGACGTTGCATGCCATTTGCATCGAGAAAGTGCCCCAAAGTGTTGGCTGCAGTTGTCATCGGCTTTGGCGCACGAGTCGCTGCTCGGCAAATGGCCGACAGGATGCTGGCAACGATGTGAACGACGAGGACCGAACGAACGATTCACGACGAGCGAATTACAGAGACGAAGTAATTGCGGATTGGGTTGGACGCGCTGCGTGGGCTTTCGAGTTAAGGCCTGTTGTTGAATGTGGCAACTGCAGTGACTCCACACTTGACTGCCACTCTTCTGCTCCACGCTTATCTAACTGGCCATTCAAATTGACATGCATCAAGATGAAAGCTATTTTTCTTAATAGGTAATAGGGTTCCGCTCAAGGGCTCTGGTCAGCGACTTGACCCTGACCATGCAGTAGGCTCACCCTAACACCTAGACACCTAGACACCCTGCCACCCCTTGACCACCGATCCCCCCGACGCCAAGCACAAGCTGTGATTTCATCTGCCTACCGCTGCAGCCAATGAACGTGCTGCATTCAAGGTCATCCGTTTTGACGGCCATTTTGAAAATGCTTGCACCGTTCAATGGCCGCCCAAACACAGACGCCGAGTGCGGAGAACGGAGAACGCCATGCAGGCTGCACTTCCTGCCCAATGAGCTGGCCCTGAGACCGAGCCCGCCTGCTGCGTTGGCGTCGTTGCCTTGGCAACGTCCTTCGATAGGCGTAACCTCGACATTGGCTCTGAGTTCCTCTCCGCTTTGGGGGTTGCTTCGCTTCCGCTCCTGCAGCAGCAGCAGCACCAGTTGGCAGCTGCACTGCGCTCAAGGTCACATCATATATGTGCCAGAACAGCTGACAGCCAGAGTTGCAACCTTGATTTCACTTTTATTTATCGAATTTGGTGTTTTTAGCTCCATCAAATTGGCTGACCTTCCCTAGGCGCGACGCTTAAACTCTTTTCGGTTCCAGAAATTAATTAACTATATATTATTTGTGCTATGTTTTCAGGGGCTTGAAGGTCTTGATAGCTTAATTCTTAGTTTCAAATAAAAAGTAGTTTTAATAAATATGTATTACAGTAATCGCTAGAAAATGAAATATCGAATAATTATAATCGAAATTTTCAATACATTAATCTAAACTTAATCTAAACATGTGTATATTTCCGATTACCCTATGATATTCGTATGCAGAAATATTTTTGTTTTAAATTTGTGTATGGAATAATAAGATTTCGAGAAATCGAAACTATTCGCGTATAAAAATCACGTCTGTTCCACTTTTATAGACATATATTTAACAAATATTGAATGAAAAATGTATATGCTTAAATATTTGTTCAGAATTTTGTAGAACCAAAAGCTTTGTGGTCACTCTTGAGTATTTCTTTTACGTATTTAACAAGCTACTTTAAGATCATAGATCATTGGTAAAGATAGTCTGATGTTTAAGGGTGTGCAGGGTTTTCAAACTCGTTTCCTCAATTTTCATCATTCCAGATGACATTTCCGCTCAATTATAAAGACTGAAAAGCCACGAGCTTGTGGTAGAATACCATCACTGATTAAAGCTAACAAGACGCTAATTAGATAGAGCAGAAAAGCATGGCAAGAACTGAAAGGGTAATCGAGGTAAATCAATTTGAAAAGGCCAAAACTGTTTGACATTCAATATAGGCATACGAGTAAATCGACCAAATCAATTCATTCATACATAAGAACTTATATATACATATATATGTATATATATATTTAGATATAAATAATTTGAAAGATACAAAAATAAATGACAATTCATTGCGACGCGTTGAGCATTTCAAATACGATTTCGAATTCATTAAACAACCAATTTTCACTAGCTGTGCAAGATTTCGTGTAAAAAAGATTTCAATACATATGTATATGTACAAAGTATGTACATTGTACATACATATGTAAGTGTAGCTGTGTATGTTCAAATTGGCCATCCAATTTCTGTGGCTGAGTGGCTTTGACTTTGCTTTTGGCTGCTTTTTGGGGCCTGTGCACAAAATGTACAATAAATTGTGCGCCGCCTGACGTCACAAGTGTCCTAGATAATCAACAACGTCGAGGTGAAATGTATAAACATGAAATCATGGCAAACAAACTACAACAACTACAACAAAATACACAAACAAACTGAGCAAAAGCACGTGTAATTCGCCATTTTGGAAGCGGATGCTTCCGCCGACCTGCGATTGACGTTGATTTCATTTTCATTTCATTTCATTCTCAATTTTTGTTGTTGTTGCGATTTGACTTTTATTTCTCCTTTCATTCATTAGATTTGCACACACATACACATACACATGCACAAGTGCACAGGGACACAGGCTAAGCATTTAAGCTCGTCGTAGAGGCCACGAATCCTTCTGCAGCGGCCAACATTTCGTTTTTCTCAATGAAAGTGCCGCCCACACGAGCGAGCATTGCCTGAAAAGCCCAACAACGATGACAACAATGAGAAGGTTGCCCCAGAGCCGCAGCGCCGCCTGTTGCCCTAGTTCCACATTCCACATGACGCAGCCAACAACAACAACAACAGCAACACACACACACACACACACACACACACACACAAAGAGCGACCCTTATGGATGCCATTCAGGGCGCCTTGTGAATGAATTTCTCGCACTCTCTTCGGCTCTCAGTTTCCCCAGCTTGCTGACTTTTTCAATGGGCAGCTCAATTTTGTGGCGTCATTGAATACGCCTTGAGAGTTTTATCCTGTCTGTCTGTCTGCCTCCCTGCCTGCCTGCCTGCCAGCCTGCCACCCAGCTGGAGTAAATTCTAATGTCATTCCTGGCATCTATATACATACATACAGATGTGCGTATGTATTTGCATACCAATTCATAATGCTTAACGTTTTTTAATACGTACCTTATACAGTATTCATATTATCTGTACAGGATACAGGACACATGTTCGACTCCTTTAAAAATATTAAGTATACGTATATATATTTAATAATATAAGTCGAAGCTGGCCATAAAGTATTAATTCTTTAACTATTTTCACATATATATAAATAAATATATAACTCATTGGTTCTAGATTTGATTCTAACCCACCAATAAGTCTTAATTCTGAAAATCCTATTTAACATGCAAACAAAATCAATAACAATGCCTATAATATACTATATTTTCAATTTCAAAGTCTTTCGAAAGCTAAGAGCACGTTTCGCCTGAACAAAAGAATGTTATGAACAATCCCATTATATGAAAAATGCAAAAATAATAAAACACAGGTTATTCAAGCAGCAAAAAGAAGCTGCTTTATACCGAAACTCCTGAGGCAGCAAGGAGCTTGTATAATGGACTTCAAGAGCAACGTAAGCATACATTAAGTGACGCACTTGCAGCACATAAACCCATGTTATGTATGCTTGCTTAGAATAATGTATGTAGACGAGAAGATTATGCACACACATAACTGTGCCGCATTGTGCGACACAATTGTCCTTCCACTTCGTCACTGGCAGGTTGAACGAACCCGTGCGTTTGACTGACCCAGTTTGCTGCAGCGATTGCCGTTGCCGTTGCCAGGCTACCTTTTCCATTCACCAATCTGCAGGAGCAGCAGCAGCAGCAGGCAGAAGCAGCTACAGCAGCATCATCCACATCCTTGGCGCATTCAATGACAGCTATGAATGAAAAGGAGCTCGCTGCGGTTGCTGGCTGCACTGCGCATGCCACTGGGTCAATACACTGGCTGAAGGTTGAACGGTCCAACGCTGTGACGTCATTGCTGACATAGTTATTAAAAAGACAGTGGTTTTCTTTCTTCTTCTTTTTTGTACAACTTTTAATTTTTTGTTATTATTTTCAGGCGTAACAAAAAGCGCAGGCAAAATATGTTTATCGTGTAAAAAGCATTTACAAATTTAATTTAAAATCTTTAAACACAGTTGGTAAACGAGCCAAACGATGGCGACGACAACCGACTGTAAATCATAAAAAATACTAAGCTAAAAAAAACGAATGCATTATTTCGCATCGCATAAAAGGTAAGTCGGCCCGGGCCTCGAGCTCAAGCAGTCTGTAGTTAAGAGTTGAATTACAAGTACATAATTGCTGTGGTTTGTTGTTATTTGCTATTGCTATTGTTACTGTGCTGTGCTGTGTTGTAGTATAGTATAGTATAGTATGCTAGTTTGGCAAATGTTTACAGAATCTCAAACAGTTTCTTCAGTTCAACCATCAGCGCCCAGTCGGTCTTGATTAAATCATCACGGAAATAGTCCTTGCAGGCATCGATGCTCTGGCGAGAGATCTGCAAAAAAATCAATAAATTTATAGAAATTAAGAAGAGCGAAATACATTTAATTAACTTAAGCTAATAACTTTGAATGGAATATATACAGACTATAAAATTAGAAATCTTTCTTTGGCACCGCACTTGAAATACGATATTGCAATTAAAAGAAAATGGCGCCTATCTTTACATCCGGTTGATTATGCCGATTTAAAGGCAGCACCTTGTTCGCATTTCTTAGTATCCATTTCCATTTAATTATCATTTCTGCCACCTGCATATTAATTTGCACCGACAACAATACTGTCAATATAGAGAACTGCATACATAATACAAAATTGATAAAAGATACGTCTATAGACGCATCGAACAATAATGACAATGGCTTTGCATATTAAAGTGCTGATCACAAGGTATTTGATATTGTAAGGTAGACCGATACTATATACTTTATTCCTCAGGCATAGAATTAAATATAAGAAGCCAGTTCTAGTAAGGGTGAATGCATAGAATTATCGATTGCATTATCTACACCACTTTCAGTGACATATACAAAAATTGACTTGAAATCTGAAATTTTGAAGTTGTTAAACTTTGAATGTAGCATTGCTAAGGAGGGCAAACCATGATCAAAAAGCCCTTGGCAGTTAAAATCGGTTCAGTTTTGACAAAGTTATGGCTGTTTGAAATCTGGGATGGCCAATTTTAAGGACTTTAAGAACATTCTTGTCACAAAAATTGACTTCAAATCTAAATTTTGAAAGTTTTTCAACTTTGAATGTAGAATTGCTAAGGAGGGCAAACCATGATCAAAAAGCCCTCAGAAATTAAAATCGGTTCAGTTTTGACAAAGTTATGGCTTTTTGAAGTTTCAGAAGGACATTTTTAAGTACTTGATGTCAGCTTTCAGCTAATTATAGCTATTTAAAAACCTTATCTAAATTTTAAAACAGAGGGTGTTGGGTTGGGTATTTAGGTTGCTGCTGCGGTTGCTGCTGCTGCTGCTGAACCGGGTCGCTGAATGCGTCAGAATCTCTGATAAAAAGTCAAAGCCGTTCTGTGGCTCACTGTAATAGCTGTGGGGCACAATGCGAAAGCTGAACCCGTTGCACGCAACTAGGTCAAGTGAGTACCCAAAAAGAACGCGACCAAAAACTGGGTTATTGCTGCGATGACGACGACGAGAACGTCAGAAGTCAATGAACGCTGGGGCAGCAAGTGCATTGCCGTGGAAGGTGAAACGTGACGTCAGCCAGCAGCAGACAGTGGGGTGTGGTGTGTGGTGTGTGGAGTGTGGGGCAAGGCTGCTTCACAGCTTGGGGTGGTTGGGTGGTTTTCAGACCGCGCCTCGATCAGGTCAGCCATGACATAATACCCTTTGATAGCATAAAAAGGCATTGAGCTCTAAAAATAGCAAAGCGTCTGTAAATAGATACACAAGTGAACGGAATGGGCACACACACACACACATAGATACACCCATAGAATACATACATATACAGACGCCTCGTCCTTGATAGAGCGTTTGATGTTTTTTGTCTTTACAACATGTTGCGGGCTAAATTTGATTACCCAACGCGGCAGGCAAACAATTTTTGTTATTTTACGACAAATTAATTGAATCAAACTCGCAGCAAAGTGGAGCTGAATGAGCAATTATCCAACGACTCTTTAATGCACCCCATCCAACAGACAACTCAGCCCCCAACTCAACTCAGGCCAACAACAGCGCTGACGTCATTGATGCCGCCACATTGATAAGCGCGACTAAAATAGCGCGAAAATTAAGTTCATTATCGATTTGAAAACTTCGACCCCAAGCTCCAATGTCCTTCGATTGACGTCAGCATTTCTGTTCTGTTGCGTTTTTTTGTAAAAACTAATTAATCAAATGATGGTGCTGGCCCGATGTTGCCGAGGCTTTTAAACGCCATTTATATAATTTACACCCCCCTTACTCAAACTTTACACAACTTGGCCATGTAATTCAATAAGCCAGCTGGCAATAGGCAATGGGCAATGGAAATCGAAATGCGAAAGTTTAAGTGCTTCAGCGGGCGCATGGATAATGAGGCAAGGTGTGGGGTATACCTGGACAGGTGGCACGCAACAAATAACAGCAATAACAGCAGCTTTGATTGCTTGACTCAACTTGACATCCAAAACACTTTACCTTGAATTTGTCAAACGGAAATTGGCCAATTGATGTTGTAAAGTTACAAAGATAACAAAAGCTAGGTTCTTGTAATTAAAAAGTATGGTACAAAAACCAATACTAGCGATAGGGTTCGGTGCGATTAAAGTCTAGACTGGGTAACGACAACAAAAATCTTTAAAAATTTTATTTTTATAATAAATTCTTGACGAACCCTTTCCGGCCTTTTGGGTTTGTAGAATTTAGGTATAATTTTTCAATCGATTTCTTAAACAGCTATAAATAAAGCAAAAATTGTGTTCAACTTACCTTGCTCACGAGCATATCATCAGCCTCAAAGTGGCGTCCAAACATTTTGGGTGATTCTCCGGGAATTGGATCTATTTTGATGCAAATCTCTTGGCCTTTTCGTGCAAACTCGATTTGCTTGTGATTCGATTCGATAGAGGTGACAATGCCAATGTCCACAAACTGCAAAGAGCGCAAAAATAGAGTGGGATCAAGTTAGATTCAGAGCAATTCAGTCAGTGAGTGGCTTATGCATGATGGCCAAACACATTTGCTGGCTCACTTATGGGCTTTGTGCCACAACAATATAATTGCCACGACGAGCTGATATAGTACAAAAAAAAAAAGAAGCGACTTGAGTGTTATCAACGCGCATCTGGCGCAAGCCTTTTGTTGTGGCCATTTCCTTAATACTGCCAGTGGTGCCACGACTGATAAACGAGCTTGTGGATGTTTTGGCTAAATGGGTGTTTACAGTGGGTTAGATAACGCCCCCAAAGCATCGCCAAGTACGCATTGCGTGGCGCGTCGCCACTCGCCACTCTCTATTGCTGGGCAAAGTCATTGAACCAAATTGTAATATGTTTGTTGTCGTAACTCGTTTGCACTCAACAACAACAACAGCAACAACAACAACAAATTAAACACAGGAAACTGTTGCCAACCCAACGCTGGCATCGACTGCGCTGCCAGCGTCAACGTTTCCTGTGGGCGCCCCAATGGCGGCCACGTCGCCCGTTGCTTCGTTCGCATTTCATTCAAACCAAATAAATTATTGAAATTTGCTTTTTTTTTTTTTCGTCTTTTTTGGCTTGTTGCTATCGGTGCAAATAGCTACAACACATTTACATGCATAGGGAGACACACACTACAGCACACCAACACCAACACCAACACACACACACACACTATAGGCGCGAAGAGTGGAGGGGCGCATTTGTCACCATTTCCTGTCGTTGATTACTCATACGCTCCGTTTTCAGTTCTGGTCCGCTCGTCGAATTTTCATTAAATGTGTTAATTTATTTCCATTTCCACACAATTTTTCTTTGCTGCTCGGCTGTTGCTTCTTACAACAGTGGCAAGTGTTACCACACTAGATATGTTATCCATATCGATTGTTAACTGATCAATTGTGCAATCGAAATAAATCAATCATACGTAATAAATATTGTATTGAAACAGAAATTATATTTTGAGATAAATTTTGGAATGTGCAGAGTTTGTAGCACATATACTAAGCTTTGTAAATCTAAGTTTTATTTCTAAGCTTTCAAGTTTGAAGTTAAGCGATAATAATATTTCTATTTCAAGCTTAAATCGGAAAACTAAATCCTTTTATTTGTGCAAATCAAATTCATAAGTTTGCCCAACTGGGTTATACATATATATTTGTATATAGCACACACACACATGTAAGCAATTTGTCTATTAATACAGTTAGGCGAAAAATGCATTTCAATAAATATGATTGGTAATGACAAAAGAGCAACTCAATCATGCAACGCACAACTCGTGCCGCATGTGTTTCTATGTGTTGGTGTGTGTGTGTGAGTGTGTGTGTGTGTATCAACGTTTATCTAAAAATATGATTTATATTTTTTTTGTACAGACCGGATGTCGTCTATTTTCAAACAAGACCAACAACAAGCAGTCGCTGGCTGCCTGCTTGGATGTTTGAACAAAATCACAAATTTATTGTACAATTTATGAGAGATACTAGAACTTTTTGATACAGCTATGGATCGTTTCACATTTTGTGCGTACTCGTTTCGTTGTAATTAACTCTTTACTTACGCTCTCTCGCAATTATTCTCTCTCTCTCTCTCTTTCTCACTCTTTCTCACTCTTTGTGTCTGTTTTGGCTTTCTTTATCATGTCATGGTTTGCTTTGTCTTTGAAGCTTAAACTGCAGTTGTCAGCAGGAAACACTAAATTAGCTGCCGGCTGAGAGAATTACGGCATTTCGACACGAAAAAAAAAATAACATACACAGATACATATTTATGCAAGTGTATGTGTGTGTGTGTTTATCATGCACAGACAAATCAGAGTGCCAAAATTTGCGACATCCGTCACAGCAAGCCCACAGAGAGAGAGAGCGAGAGAGAGAGAGAGAACCAGCGAAAAAAAGATACAACATCTGTGAAGCGCGCTTAGTTTTAGCTTTAATCACAACGCTGACAACTTTGGCAACGTCATCACAATACTTCAGAATTTTCCCTTGCGGCGCAGCTGCAAAGACCCAATCGACCAACTCAGTAGCCCCAACAACAACAACAACCAGCACAACAACTTCTTGAGTTCTTGAGATCTTCAGTTATTCAATTATTGAGTGCTTGGCTGCCGGTCTTTGGACTTTAACTGTTTACGATTTCTATGCATTTCAAATGAATCCGCATCTCGCATACAACAACAAACAATAAACCAACAAAAACAACAACAAAAAAAAAGCTGCCTACGTCATATGAGGCTAAAGGGCCAAGAGACCTAAGAATACAGAATACACTTGGCGCTGATTCGAGTGCTTGTCTGGGGGCCCACAACATAAATGGGCTTTAACATTGGAATAGGCCATTAGAAATTATACTCAGTATTAACTTAAATCAGTTGGCTTTAAGTTTTAATATTGCATCAATAGGAAAAAGTATGAGATATGATAACATGGCAGTAACTTAGCGGATATATTGTATTTTCAGAAATGTCAACAATGCTGTGGCAGTTTATCAGACAGTTCAGAGGTAATTTCAAGTGTTACGGATGCCCACATGTTGCCGCCTGCCTGCCGCCTGCCTGCTGCTCAATTCTGGACTGACAAGAGAGATGCCGAGAATAATGCAACTTGAGCCATGCGGCGAGTGTTAAGGTGAGTATAGGTGGTGTAGGCCAAGAGCCGCTGCAGCTGCAGCTCATCTGCAACGCCTCGGCAATCTGCCGCTGAGGGCTGTCAACAGCAGTAACAATGCCAGCAACAGCAACAACACCTATTGAATGAACGGACAACGTTCCCAGCAATCAGCCATAAGTCTAGTCATGCTCATTAGCATCCGCTGTGAATGCAGCAACGCCCACATATTGACTACGTAAACAGTAACAACAACAGCAACAGCAACAGCAACAACAACAGCAACAGCAACAACAACAACATGGCATTAAAAGCTCGTAGGAGGCCCAGCACAAAAGTCTTTCTTTCACTCACAGGAAGTCTGTGGGCTTCAAATTGAAGTATCAACTCAGGTGGGTGCTGCAAAGTGCCAACTTGGCCAACCGCACAGTGGCCAAGAGAACGACGACAACAACAACAACAACAACAGCGCAGGATTTTTCATCGATCGTTTCATTTTGATAAGCAAAAGGGTCATTGAAGTGTGTTGTTTGGTTTTATCACATCGGAAACACTTATCAGGCAGGCATCAATTAATATGAAACCAAGTGCAAAACAATTATGAATGAAGAGCACATAAAGTAATTATTAGAGCGACGTTTTGTTTTTCTTACCACATATAAAGTACCCCATCGATAAGCAGCAACTGCAAATGCCTGATAAGAATGGGGCACAATTGCAATGGCAATCAGTGACCATCTGGCTGACCGACAAAAACTGACTGATTGCCCATGGTAGGAAGTGAATAAGCATAAATTGAAATTTTCAAGGTGACCGACCAGCTGTTAGTTCAATGCCACTCTACATTCAATACAATGGTAGTAGTACTCCAAGGTTTTTCCACCCTAGTTTCACAGACCTACTTTAACTAACCTTCTTTAATGTTTGCTGCTCTGCATTTTCGGTGCGGGTTTCTCTAATCAGCAATTTTGCAGCTAGTTGTTAAGTTAGCTTTAATGTGTAGTTAGTTTATTTAATTTACTTGTGTGATATAGTTAATATTTAATAATATATGGTAACTTTGGGATTTTTATATTTTCTAAATAGCTTTTCAAACTCATTTTATCTAACGATATACATTTGAAACTCTGATGATACCATCTCAAGTCTTATTATATATAATCAAGCATTTGTTTAAAATCTATCTCGGAAACATACTTATGTAACTGAAGTAATACTATCATTACTCCATTAGATACTCCTCAAGAAATGTTTTTATGACGCTTAGTTCCTGACTAATTGGCCACATGACAAACCAGCCTCGCCAGACAAACTGTCAGCCCTTTTTGGTTTATTGTTCTACTTTGAGAACTGGTGGCTGGTGGGCGACGACGACGACATCGTCGTCAGTGTCTGTCTGTCTGTCTGTATATATATTTCGTTCTGCCCAAAATCGTATGGCATGCAGAATGCCAGACCAGGCCAGACCAGTCCGCCAGTGCCGCCCCACATCATCTTTCGTTGCGATTAACAAACGTCAATTAAGTATATTTATTTTGGGAGCGCGTGTAACCAAAAAAAAAAAAACAAAAATAAAAAAAGATACACACACAGACACTCAGAAATGTTCCAACGAATAAGTATTTATGCGATTTTCCGACTTTTGTGCAAATTCAGCATATCCGGCCAAGAAACTGAAATGCGACGATGTGGAAGGCGTCCGACTGACCGACAGACCGAGCGACGACGACGTCAATTCCAAGCCACAAAATGAAACAAAAAAGAAGCAACAAAAAAAAAAAAATTATATATGGCGAGTAATTTGCTAATTACGCTAATTTCTTTTGTTGTTGCTATTCAGTTTCATAGTAAAATATATATATATATGTGTGTAGATATATAAGTGCATGTATGTACATATAAAAGGCATACACACATATATATATATATATATATATATATATATATATATATAGATACAAATACAGCTAAGCAGAGACAAGTCGAGGAAGACGTAGCGCAAAAAAAAAGCGCGTATCTAAGCGGATTTTATTATCTTATCGCTAGCCTGAATGACTTTCAGTGTGTTCGTGAGTGTTGTGTGTGTATGTGTGTGTGTGTGTTTTTATGACTGTGCAAACTACACTCGAAACATGAAGCGCTCTAGGCGGTCGCCTAGCCGCACAACAGGAAATAAGCATTTTTATGAATGAAACGTCGCCGAGCGAGACACAGCAATAGATACAGATACATATAGAGATACACACTCAGATACAGATACAAATAGAGATACAAATACATATACAGATACAGCTCCACTTACAGTTACGTGCAAAATATTTAGCCACAGTGAAAAGCCCAAAAACATTTTCGGTTATTTTTTGTTGGGCACTTTATTAGGCACATAAGCATGTACTGGAGACTTACTAGATTAATGCGTTATATATGTACATATATCTCTATATTGTAGATACATTATACGATGTGTGAATCTATTTAAAAAGTAAACTTGTTTTTATAGTTTCTATTAGCGTAGATTTCATTCATGGGCCTCTTTGGCTTTTGTTAATGCTGTTTGGTTTTTATGGTCTGTTTGCTCCAGTTTTACATTATGCGCTTTATTATTATATGTATGTATGTACATATGTATGTATGCACATATATGTGTATATATTTTTTAGATACACAGCTTGCTGTTGCTCTTGTTGATTGCTGTTTGCTTTTGACGGCGCCCACACACAAATTTCACCATTAACAAATGTATGTATAAATATATATTCTATGATGGGTAAGCATGAATTAATGCTTTCTATGCCAGAGAAACTAACACAGAAACTTTGCTGCAGCGTCTCATTCATAAATGCATGCTCATGAAATTTTACATTTACTTCCGGCTAAGCAGGCAGCACACCTGCCCTGTGTCTCAGGCTGAAACGAAGGGTCTGAGGTACTTCCTCTTTGCTGCCGCTTTGTTTCATTCACTTCCGACTTACCGAGAGAGGAGGCACAACAGCAACAACAACAACAGCAACAACAACCAACTGTCGACGTCAGCACATACATACTTTCAAGTGCTTACTTCAATTTGGAGCGGCTACCTTATATTTCTATCTTTCATTCATTCTTTCGACATATACGTGCGGAAGTATTCACATCCGTTCTGCCGCTGCCGCTCTGCCACTCTGCCGGCGTGACTGCTTCCGTTCTAAGGTTGCAGTTGCTGCATCGGATTGCAGCCCGCATCTGCCAGTTGCCGCCTTTGACTGCAATCCGCTTCCGCAGCGGCTCAGCTGCAACTTATGTTCCATTTAATTACTTGTTCCGACTCTTAACGCTGTTTCTATCGCTTTATAGTTATTACTTATTGTTGCTGTTATTGCTATTGTTGTTGTTGTTGTCACTGCCATTGTTGTCGTAATACTCAAAGTACTCATTTGTCGCACACGTATCGCTGGCGTTTCGTTTATGACGCAGTTGCTCAGTTGATAAGCCCAGCCGGATGATAGTCGAAACGAGATACCCTTTCGCAAATATTGTTTATGGCCGTTGCTTAAAGTACCTACCTAATAAACTTATTATCGATTGTGTATTTTTTAATTAAGATTGTTTAATGCCTTAAGTTCTAGTTGTCCGTTGCGATAAGAATTGTGACTGTGTGACTTGACAATAAAAATGACTCATTTAACGGAAGTAGTCACTTTTATAAAGAAACATCGAATTAACAGGCCAAAGGAAAGTTTATTACTTCGATTTTGTCTATATAATTTAATTAGAAATTCATTGACAATTCAATAAATACAATTGAGCTGAAACGCATTTTATCTGAACACTAATAGTAAAATATATATGTATATTGGAAATTTTCTCAGAATTCAATAGTTCAGCAGACTGAAATGAAATTTTCTGCTCATTAAATACTCGTCTTTAGATTGCAATTATAATTCAATATGGTAAGCAAAAACTTTCTCAGAACTTAGCTGTATGTCATATATAATAGAATTTTCTGAGAAATAAATAAACTATTACAATAAACGGAAAAAGGCAAAGACATATCGATGCCCTGCCATTGACGAGGCGAGGCGACAAACGGAAGTTGTACGCCCATTTAGGCTTAACAATTCCAAATCTTTGCCTGAAATGCGACGGCACATACGTTAAGCACTACGATTTCCGCTATAAGCAGGGGTGCCGTTTCTTACACAATACACAATACAAAAACCAAACCAAACTCACAGGCAATGAATTCAACGAGATTAGCGCTTTGTCAGAGTGCAGAAGGGAAGCAGGAATCGAGGCGCGAAAAGGGATAACGGATAACGGCTACTATACGAAGTAATCAACCCATCGAAAACTGCAAGGCCCCAGGCATTTAATTAACAAAATACAAAAATAATAATAAGAGAGAAACAAAAACCAGCAGCTTGTTGAATAAGCTTTCATTTCCGGTGCACAACAGCACTTGTGCATATCAGCGCCAACTCGAGGCATGAATGAAATTATTAAAGATATCGATCGCTTGTTCGATCTCTCACTTGCTTATTGCCACTAAAAAACTACTGTAAACGGGTAGCCAGCATTGCGACCCGTACAGGAGCCCGCTCGACGGGTAGCAGCGCAGCAAAGAGGTGCACAAATTAAAAAGCCATCAAGCATGAATGATTGACGGCAATATACCCTGTACATGTCTGAGGTTGCTTCGCTTATAGAAAATATTTTGTGCAATAACATCTGTTTTTATAATTTGATATGTATAAAGAGATCAAATCCTCAATATATGTATACCAGGAATAATAAAGTTTCACTGCAATCATTAACTAACTGAAATAATGTTGAAATATTAAGTTATGCTATGTTTTTTTTTTTACCAAATACTAAAATATACTTATTCATTAATCTAACTTCTTTTTGGCTATTTAATGGGTATGCAAGATGTAAAACTAGTACCTCTAGCGATACATGCACGAATCCAAAGATTTAAGCATCTGCAACACGTCTGAATTTTCACAAAACTGAATTTCGCTTTCTTCGGCCTGCGGTTTGATGTGCTTTAACTTTAATAACTATTGCTAAGAAGTCAACAAGACTATTTAGCTTTTTACTACAGACAGCTAGGTGTAAATTACTTAAAGTAGACACACACACACGTACACACACACACACAAACTAGCTCACATGCATATACACCATATGTGGAGTGATTGTCGGATTTGGCGCTGAGTAACGCCTCCAACTTCCGTTGGCTGTTTGGTTCGGCTTTTAAATGCAGTCAGCGAAGTAAGTGAGTAAAAACAAGTCAGAATGTTTGGCAGTATTTGACTAGCAGATACTCTAAATACAAGTGGAAAATAAACTATAGAAAGTGAATACTAAAATTGATGTGTATATTTTTGATGGTCTCCGTGATCGGCTTAGCTGTTAAACAAGATGATTTAAGGATCGCTGCTGGCTTTTTACTGGCTGGTACAACTTTATTAGTTTGGTTTTATGGGCACTGGCATGAAACCAATGTGTAATCAATCAGCCCTTTAGGTCGGGACAAAGAACCTTTAAATTATGCACGAGATTTACCCTCATTAGCCCCAGTCCCCCCAAAACGAGCTGGTGTCCATCTCAAATTACGTTGCACACTTTGACACTTGCGGAGCCCTCTTTGACAATCTGTCGCATTTCGGGAACCTCAATTGACCTAAGGTTAAGGGTTGCAGCACGCAGCTGACCAAATGATCGACTACACCAACCGACCGACCGACCGACCGACAGACCAAACGACCGGCCGGCCAATCAATGACCAAAAACGGGAAGTGGAAGTGGTTTTACGTTTTGGGGCACAGTTGGTGTAAATGCCCCGCATGAGAACGGAAGTTTTGGTGTGTGGTAGTACGCAGCAGCAAACAATTACGCGGCGCTGAGACAAAGGGCCACGTTTGAGGCTGGCGGGCAAGTGGTTGATGCCTCAGCCATTACAGATTTAATTAGATAATTAATAAAGGCAATCAATGGCAGGCAGGGCCTGGCCTGGCCTGGCCATCTGGCAGCCAGTTGGAACCGGCAAAACTGAACGGCTGACACGCACGCGCAAAAGGCAGCAGCAGCAGCCACCGCTCCAAAGGAAGTTGGACCCCTGTTTCGAGTCCAGCAAGCCGAGTTGGCGGAAATCGCGAGGCAAAGGCAAAAAAAAAAGAAGCAAGCAGCAACAGCCGGCAAACATTGGCGACAAAAAAGAAACAACAACGACAACCTATACACTCGGCATTCTTCGGCTGAAATAACGTGCACATTTAAAGTAGAGTTGATTGGGGGCTCACATGTTCGGGTAGCCCCCAGAAGGCCTCCAGTTGCCGTGACTATAGTCGCTTGTTGGATGAGCTATAAAGATGAAGATACTGTATCTTGTAGCACTTACTACGTGCATGTAGTAGTAAGTCCTGCTACAATATTGATGGTGCACCCAGTCCAAAATGTACACTTTATCTACTCAAACCCATAGATATAATAACCTCGAGAGCATCGATAGTTTCGCTACCAACAGCTTTTAATATTTTCAGTCGAATATTTTAATCTGAATTTTAATCATGATAGTAAAAGTCAGTGTAGGGTATTAAATATTCAAGCAAAGAACAGCGAGCACAGAAAATCTGTACGAATTTGCTTTAGAAAGAGCTGCAGAGCAAGAAGAGAAAAAAAAAGGAGGAAAATGTTAAAAAGAATGACGATGAATGACGGGAAGCGCACAGCTTAGCTGCGCTCTGCTGGATAATTGAGGAAGTTATAATTGCCAATGAAGCCAACCAGCCCAGACTAAGAGATTGCCACACTGGCCGGGGGACCGGCCCGGTCGGTCCAAGCCGACGCGACTCTGCTCCACTCTCTGCCCGGGCAAAAGTCAAGCACAGTGAACGAAAGGGGCGAACCCTTTGCAAAAAAGATCGTTGCCGCAGTAGCCAATTCAAGTTGTCGTCGTTGTTGTTGTTGTTGTTGCTGTTGTTGTTGCTGCTTTCGTTATTGTGGCAAGAGGAAACAGTTATTGTTGTCTCTGGCTGACGACGGGAAACAGGACATGTATTCGCATAAATTGAACGCCAGTCGTCGAAAGCGTCTTCTCAGCGGAAGGACATTAATTGAAGCTCTCGTTCACTGGAATCTTCAAGCACACACACGAGTAATTTGAGTGATGAGATAATAATAATATATATTTTTATGCTTTATCATGTTAGGCATCAGCTGTTAAATCAGCATGCTAAATTGGCTCGACTATTTCAAGAAATTATAAAACTTTGCAACATGAACATAGCATAAACGTATTATACAGATACATATAAAGCGCAATTGCATCACGAGAGCATTGGCAAATAAACAATAAAACCCGAGTATACCGAGATACAGCGAGCACCTGTGTCAACAATGAAAGCCACGAGAAAGAAGCCCCGAGTCGGATACAAACCAATCATAAGCAGCGCCAGAATGACGCAGTTTATAAAGATGGGCCCTTACTTGCACACACACACACACACACAACAGAGCGAAAGACAAGCAGATACGCACATTTTTGTATCTAGATACTTGACACGATTTTCAAGAGCTTCAGTTCAAGACAAGGATTTTCATTGTGCCGCTCGCTGGCAAGTCGCAATAGTTCGAAGGAGACCCCAGCGACGATCTACAATGCTTGGCCATTGAGTTGAACCTTTTCTGTGGCACTCTCCGCAAAATAGTTAAATATTTGCGTGGCATGGCCACTTCGTACTGCTTACCTCTTTGCTGGGCACACAGATTGGTGTACCCACTTTAACTATGCCATTCTCCACCATAACGCCCATAACGATCGGATCGCGGCTGTTGAATATGAATTGGGGCAGTATCTGTGAATGGATAGAAGAAAGTTACAGGAAATTAGTATGAAATATATTATTAAAAAAGTATCTAAGATAGTTCCCTAAGTTTAGGATATAAGCAGTGAGATCATAGGTAGCTAAGAATAGAAAATGTAATCATAGCTGCTATTGAATCAGAAACACCATAAATCATAGATAGTTTCTTAAATATACGATCTTTAATTAATCTTATTATATGACTTTTTAAAATAAACGCAATTCCTGTTAAGAGTGAAGAGTTAGGAGTTAAGAGTGTTCCCAATGATGCTGTCTGCCTGCAGCGAGCATTAAGACAGGCCGAGAGACAGAACCAATGCAAGCTGATATGAGGACGGATGGAGCAAGTTAATAACTTAACTAAACAACGTCATTGTTGTTACAGACGCTGCTTATACTGAAGGCAGCATCTAAGCAAACCAGCAAACCAGCAAGCCAGCAAGACAGCAAGCAGCAACAAGGTTAGCCCCACTGGCAAGAGACCAACTGGCCACAGCTGTGCGCCCAATTAACAGCACAGTGGGAGACGACGGTGACGGGAACTGGCCAACTACGTTTCGAGTCTCTGGCCTAGGGTCTGAGTCCGAGTCCGAGTCGGAGTCCAAGTCAGAGTCGTTGAATGCGACTATAACCTAATGATTACCTATAAATCAAATATGCTATTTTAACATTATTTGAGCAGGAAGTGTGGACGTGATGCAAGCAACTCTTGGACAGGCCTTAATCGCTCGCCGAGTGGCGTTTCTTGGGCAGCACGCATCATTAGCCAAGAGACAGTGAGAGGCCTAGCTGGAGACCAACATTTGCAGCAAACAACCACAAAGCGAGTTGATTGCATTTTACACCTGTAGCTTTTGGCGTAATTATGTTTCGATCGAGACTACAGAAAATAAAAATAAAAGCCAACACAACCTTGGCCGAAGACTAAATACCCTTTCTGATCTGACTTTTATAGTAATACATATAGTAATAAAATATAACTTACCTTTAGTTTGCATGGAAAGACGGCGATTGAGCGGAATTCTTCGCGTTTCTTCTGTTTCAGCTCGTCACGGAAGGCGGTGAACTTATCGAACAGATGATAGATAATGTCCGCTTGGAATATCTTGACACCCAGCGATTCAGCCATTTCCTGCGCCTCGCGCTCGATTTTCACATCGAATGCCAAGATCGTTGCATATCTGCCGGCGTCAAAGAATAAATTGAGAAAGACACATAAAGGTGAAGAGATTGGGATTAGTGCATCACGCCAAAGCAATTGTGTGCAATTAAATGTATAAAAAATGATCATGATACATTATAATTATGGTAAGAATAATAATACGCATCATAATAACAAACAAATGCAACGTATTTGGGTTTTTCCGGTCAGGCGTCGAGTCGGAGTCGAGTCGAGTTAGCCTAATGATTTTACCACATGTTGCAAGCTAACCCGCTGTTGCTGCTCCAGAACCAGGAAGCACTAATAATTGAAATAAAGACAACGATGTCTGCTTCTCTTGCTCTTCGGCGCTTGTTTGCTTAGCTTGGTCAACTTGCTGTACGCTTTTTGAATGACAGGAAACAGTTGGCATTAAGTCGATACGTGCCACCGTTTGGAGTCAGCCGACCGGCGCGACGCAATGGCGACAGGAAGGGTCTACAATATTGTTGGGTTACTCCAGACTTTTGGCAATGAATTTGGACCGAAAACTGTAAACCAATTATTATACACTGATCCCATTAAAAATGGGAAAACTCATAAACTTGAGATGTAGAATTAAACTAGATGCCAAATAATGATCAAAATGGCCTCGGGATTGACAATCGGTTCAGATTTGACAAAGTTGTGGCAGTTTGAAGTCTGGGAAGGTCATTTATAAGGAACTTTTCGCTGTTTGGGCACTTTACAAGTCAATTTTTTTGTCACTTTTAGCGTGATTTTTGACAGAAAAATGGAATACCGCAAAAACGCTTTTCGTATAAATTTTTATACTAGTTGAGACACCCACAATCAATTAAACGTAAAATTTCAAGATTCTATTTTTTGAAAAATCAAAATGTGTAAGGGTCCCCCCTTATGCTTTTTTCGCCAAAAAAATCTGAAATTTTATTTTTTCTAAAATTCATAAACTTGAGATGTGGAATCCAACTCGATGCCAAATAATGATCAAAATGGCCTCGGGATCGACAATCGGTTCAGATTTGACAAAGTTGTGGTAGTTTGAAGTCTGGGAAGGTCATTTATAAGGAACTTTTCGCTGTTTGGGCACTTTACAAGTCAATTTTTTTGTCACTTTTAGCGTGATTTTTGACAGAAAAATGGAATACCGCAAAAACGCTTTTCGTATAGTTTTTTATACTAGTTGAGACACCCACAATCAATTAAACGTAAAATTTCAAGATTCTATTTTTTGAAAAATCAAAATGTGTAAGGGTCCCCCCTTATGCTTTTTTCGCCAAAAAAATCTGAAATTTTATTTTTTCTAAAATTCATAAACTTGAGATGTGGAATCCAACTCGATGCCAAATAATGATCAAAATGGCCTCGGGATCGACAATCGGTTCAGATTTGACAAAGTTGTGGTAGTTTGAAGTCTGGGAAGGTCATTTATAAGGAACTTTTCGCTGTTTGGGCACTTTACAAGTCAATTTTTTTGTCACTTTTAGCGTGATTTTTGACAGAAAAATGGAATACCGCAAAAACGCTTTTCGTATAGTTTTTTATACTAGTTGAGACACCCACAATCAATTAAACGTAAAATTTCAAGATTCTATTTTTTGAAAAATCAAAATGTGTAAGGGGGGACCCTTATGCTTTTTTCGCCAAAAAAATCTGAAATTTTATTTTTTCTAAAATTCATAAACTTGAGATGTGGAATCCAACTCGATGCCAAATAATGATCAAAATGGCCTCGGGATTGACAATCGGTTCAGATTTGACAAAGTTGTGGCAGTTTGAAGTCTGGGAAGGTTATTTATAAGGAACTTTTTCGTTGTTTTTAGTGTTGTTAAGGTTCAACTGATTTTATGGTCAATAATCTGTTTGTGATCATCTTAAGCAAGGCATTCATTTCTAACAAGTCCAAAAGTTAATTAATAAATGACTTCTCATTGTTTGAACTTTCGCATTGGGTGGTTAAATATTTTTTATGTTACCCAAGAGTGTAAAAATGCCCATAAAGACAGTTGAATATTTTATGCTTTTGGAAAGATAAATGTGGACAGCCAAGGACGGAGCCGTCATCATTGTCAGGCATAGAGGCACTTAAAAAAAAAGTTTCGTGATCACCTGCAGCGTAAAAAGTTAAATTTTATGGTTAAAAATTCCGCGTGCGTAAGAATCATCAATAAATAAACGGCAACACATAGTAAAAATGTAATATTGAGTTTATAGCCTGACTGTGGGGGAGCGTGTTGTTGTGTATTCGCAAGATACACTCATACGACACTCAGGCACTCGAGAAACACTTCAGATCGATGGGGTGCAAGGGGTGTGTGTGGTGTGATGTAGGGGGGAGACTTTTCAGACAGTGCTTTCAAAGCATAAATAACTCAAATGGCTGCGCATGCGCAAGGGCCGGATATGTTCGGCAGCGGAAACGCCACGTCTATTACATGGGCGTAGATATGCAGATACAAATGTATCTGAAAGCCGCACATTTCTATTTTTTTCGTATTTTTTTTTTGTGTTGTTGTTTTGCATGTGACGCAGTAATTTGAGCGTAGTGCTCGTAGAATTGTGTGGGCAGAACGAATTGTAAATGTATCTGCAACTGCATCTGTATCTGTATCTGTATCTGCAGCCGAGCTGAGTGGCTTTGTTGCTGCCAAGCAGAGCACGAAAATAGTTGCCGCTGCAATTGGAAACTTCTCATTACGGCAAACAGCAGCCAGAAGAGGCGAGGAGGCAAACTGCGAGACTGGCTATTTGGCATTTTTCATTTCCACCACTTAACGGTCAGGTCTAATGAGATAAAGCCGCCGTCAAGGCAAATATTGAAAGGGTATCGCATATATGTATGTATAATAATAAATCATGGGGATCTGGACGAGCCTGGCTGGAAAGTGCATTTTCTGATTGCCGCTAAATGAATCACTTAACCCAAACCCAAACCCAAAGCCGCAGCTACAGCTCGTGTCGGCTATATCAGACGCTCTTCAAAGAGCCGCTGCTGTTGTTTATAAGTCTTTTGTCTTTGTGGAGTGGGGGCAGCAGCCAGCCAGCAGTCGTGTTAATAAAGTTAAGCTGCAATAAAATTGAATTGTTCTCTGGGTCTCTCTCTCTCTCTCTCTGTCTCTGTCTGGGTGTCTTTTATGTTCGGCAGCAGACGCTACAATGTTGTCGCCAGAGCTGATATAATAATGATATGTGGTCTGCTTGGAGACGTTGCAAAATAATGCACATAAAACCAAAACTACAGAAGTCGACATCGTTAACGATATTGTATGTATGTATATTACGATTACTTACTGCGCCTCATGCTCCAGCATGGTTGAGGCCTTCATCACATCACGTTTGACCACGGGTCCAATTCGTATCGCGGAATACTGTAAAAGAATGAGAGGTTTGGATAAGTTTGAGTGCTAAATACAAAGTAGAGAAACAAAAATAATCATAGTTTCTGACTATACATTTTTTGATCCTATATAAAGTTGTAAATTTAAAAATACTTATAATTTATTGCTTGTATAAAACTGTGTTTGCCTTGAATTAACAATCTAAAGTTTGTATTTTGGAAAACATCGTACACACTGAATCAGAGTTATTCTCAGCCCGTTTGGCTTCTACACTATTGGGATGATATAACGGTCGCGATGATTAAGATCAAGAACACTAAAAAGAAGAAGGCAATCAGGGAACTAGCGGCGCCGCCGTCACAACGCCGTTTGCTGGTGGCAAAGGCTAGCGTCAATGGGGATTATGTGAGGAGTCAACAGGATGAGGGCAATCGGAGTAAGTCAAGCGTCTCGTTGCGCTTCCAGGAGATATCCTTGCGCCATTCTGATGTAGAGCTGCTGCAAGGACCGCATGCGCTGAATGAGCGCCTCATCGGCTTCTATTACGCCTATTTGCAGAGTCGGCGTTACAAATCACATCCGGATCTGTATTTCCTGACTCCCGCGCTGGCTTACGGCTTGCGGCATGTGGAGGTGAGGGAGCGACGGGGTCTCTCACGCAATTTTCAGCTGGCGACCAGGCAGTTTATCTTTGTGCCGCTGTCGGAGGGCTCGCACTGGTCGCTGTTGCTGGTGGCACGTCCCGATCGCAAGATCTACTATTTCGACTCGCAGGACAATCGCCATGTGAGCCTGGCCCGTTTGCTGGACGCACGAGTGCGTATTCCGCTGGATGCGGAGAACTATGTCTTCACTGTGGGGCGCTGCCTGCAACAGGCCGCCGGGCAAGGCCACGAATCTGGCGTCCATCTCATGTGCATGACCGACACCATGGCCGATTACGTCTCGCGCTGCGGCTATGCCACGAGTACCCTGCTCGTCTCCAAGCAGGAGGTGCGCGGCAAGCGTGCCTCTCAGCTACAGCTCATTCGCACACTTGGTGGCATTTTACCCAATGCCAGTGCCAGTACCAGTGCCAGTTCCGGTTCCAAGTCCTCGAAGTCGACCTCAATCTCAAGCTTGACTTCGACCAAGGGACTTTGAGTTACTGTCACTGTCGCTCGTCTCCCTTAACCCGTTTATCGCTCAACAATAAAACGTATCTCGAATTGGCCTGATGCTTAAACATAGATGGAACTTATTTAAGCCAGGATTCTTGCTAGCAGTTATAGGTTTATCTTCACTATCACTTCTAGACTTTAACCTTTTTTCAAAGTGAGCTCTGATTTATGCCTTGCAATTTTTTGGCATCTATATTGATAATTATTTATATAGCTACGGTTTTTGTTATATTTCTGGGAAATAATCTAACAAAAGCCATCGGAAATGATAGCGAAATGTGACAAAAAGTTCCCCACATGCCAAGCGAAAACAATTAAATTGATTCTCTTGAAGCATAATCGAATTTCAAATACTGACGCAGCAAATAGTAGCTGGAAATTGGTGGGCGGAGGAAATGCGTGCAAGCAGATGCAAAGCTAATTAGATAAAACTCACAGAACGACATCGATACGACTCAACTGGTATAAAGGTGAAAGGTCGAGCTGCCAGTTGCCGACACTTACACCTACACCTATACGCATTGCTGACGTCAACACTCAACGCCAACTTGTGTCACTTACACAGGCCAACACGAGGCCATGGGGAAAAGGAAAGGGTTGTTGCTATGGGAAACCAAAGCATTCATATAAAGAGCTGACTGCAAATCTATGTCAAAAGTTGCACGATCAGTGAAACGCGTCACAGTCAGAGTTCGTGTCTAAATAGCCGAAAAGCAGCTAGAAAATCGTTTTCTACAAAATTGTATAATTGCTGCTTATTTGTCTTCTTGCTACTGTACACGCTACCCTTCCGTACTGCACGTTCCGGTCAACTTCCGTTCTTATGCACATCCACCACGGTTTATTATCTACATTTCGGGCTAACTTCCTTCACTGCCATCGCTGCTGATTTCATTAAAAATGCGGTCGCAACGTGTTTATGAATGAAAATTAAGCAATAAGCTCTTCAAACTGATATTGTGTGTAAGTCTCTCTGTGTGTGTGTGTGTGTGTGTGTACGATGCAGGAAGAATTACTTCCGTTGTTGTTGTTTTTGTTTTTGTTTTCATTTATACGTATGGACATTTACTCATTCATTCATTTACTCATTCACTCGCTCGTTTGTTCACTCATTCATTTATTTCTTTCTCTTTTTTTGTTTTTTTTTATACCTTTGCAGTGGGTATTTGAATTTTGCCATGAAATAAGTAACGCATAAAAAGTATCTTCAAGTTGATATTTTAACTTAAGCTATCCAACGAATTTGTAATAATTTACTAGAATTATATAAGGCAGAACTAAGATCTTTGCAACTCTCTTGCTTTATATCATTATATTTAAATTGTAGAATATTCGTTCACATTTCTACAAGGGTATTTAAACTTCGACCAACCCGATAGCTGAGCATTTCTTTCTTGTTTTATATTGACGCTCTTGTTGTTGTTGTTGTCTTGTGTTCTTGGCAACAACTACGTCGCATTAATGAAAACGTTGGCATTGTCTGCTTCTTTGCTCACTTCCTTCCTTTCATTCTTTTAGTGCCTATGTAGAAACCAACACATACACATATACTATAGAACATGCCGCAAAACATGAGAAAAAGCGCACAAAATTAAATTCATTCATTAAATTCAGCGCTACGATGGACGCCGCATGGAGTAAGAAAGTGGTATAGAGAGAGAGAGAGAGAGAGAGAGAGAGAGGGGTAGAGTGAGACAGCTGATTGATTTGTTGGCTACAATGAGACCACATTTCCATCTGCTGTTTTGGGCCAATTCATGAGCACGTAACGTTGTTGTTGCTGCTATCTTCTTTTTGTCGCACTATTGACCAGATTTGCGCCACCTGTTTTTTTGTCATTCAACAAAAAAAAACCAACAAAAAAATTGCACACTTTTTGCGCACAATAAACGGCAATTATTTGAAGTGCGAGAAGGCCAATTAATTTAGCTGCTTTAGCTGCTTCAGCTGGCTTCTTTTTTGTTCTGCTTCAATTTGACTTTGTCGTAATTTCATATTCTCGTGATTTTGCCTTCGAGTTGTGGGCGTTGCACGTTGCCATTATTACAGTCGCATATTTGCATGCAACTGCGTCTCGATTACAAATTGTTGCCAAAGCTTTGCGCTAAACACGCTTGCGAAACTATGCAAGTGTATGCGAGTGTGCGAGTGTGTGAGTGTGTGTGTGTTGAGTGTTGTTGACTTTTAATTAAAATGCATAGGGGAGTCAAATTACCTACACACAATCATATCAATGTATGTACGTAGTAGGATTTTGCCAACCTACCAACAACCAATGACGTCGACGCCCGCAGACAGGCAACTGCAACAACTGCAACAACAACAATTATGGAAAAGCAGCAACTGCAACTACAACTACAACAACAACAACAACAATGCTTAGTAATGCATAGTTGATTGCTGCATAATTACAATTACAGCCCAAATACCTGCATTAAACAAAACTAACTCAACAGCCGCCACTCACTTGCAAGTTGCATGCGTTTCTCTTATACTCTCCCAGAGGAAGGCATTATAGCTAAGTCACTCCATATGTAACACATATGCATTCCTTTAAGTACTTTACTTTACAATATTAATATATAGTATACAAGTAACAGTTGAAGAACTACGTAAATTATGTTTACTTTTTCCAGCATTTAACAGTCTTTGATTCAGATCTTTAGTACTATATCATCATATTACTGCAGTGTATTTGCAACTTTGCCAACTTATAACGTTTTTTGGCACGCCAAAGATATTTGCTTTTTTCCTGTTTTGAGCTACTGTGGTGTTTTTTTTTCTGCGCAATATTTCATTCATGAAAGAAAAACGTCACGGACGGACTGGCAGACTCCGAGTTGGTTGTTACGTATTTTTTCATTCATAAAAGAAAAAGAAAACAAGTAACTGAAAAAATGCTTGGCATGAATGGAAAGCCAAACAACGCGTTGTTGCGGGTGTTGCCTATGTGGGTACAAATACCAATACCAATAAACGACACACACACACACGCACACAAAAAGTAAGCAGCAACATGAACAGCAACAGCAACATGGCCAAGAGTTGTATAAGCAGAAAAGCAAACGACGACGAGGTGCACACAGCTTTTTTTTATGAATGGCAGCCCCATCAGGTTGGCTAGCAAGCAACAACAACAACAAGCACAACAGCAACATTGACAACAACAACAACAACAGCAACAGCGACGACTACGCTATATTTGGCCGTTAACGACAACGAGCAGCAAATGTTAATGAAGCCGCTTGGCAGTTGGCAACAAGAAATGGGCAAACGGAATTTAAGCAGAGATTGCAGGCCAATTGCATAACGGTGCTTGCAACAGCCAAAACAGACACACCACCGACTCGTCGGGGCAGCAGAAGCTCTCCATCTACGTCTCTACGTCTATCTGTCTGTCTGTCTGTCTGTCTGTCTGACTGTTGTTGTCTTCTTTGCTGTTTTTGGTTTTCCGCCAGCGTCTCATAAAAATATGCAACCAGCAACACCACACATAACGTACCATAAATCTGAGCCAAGTCGGTGGTGGCGTAATGGCAATGCAACTGCCCAAATGCGATAGCTGCACGCTAAGGTTAATTGAGGGAGGGCACACTGTACACAGCTACCAGGTTGCTCCCTGAACTATACTAGTACAGTTGCTACAGAAATTACAGTTAACAATATAATAATAGTAATTTGAATATATTTGATTAATGCATTCAAAAAAAATCAACTTTAATTTCCCCCTTTAATATGACTGACTTTTCAATCAGTGAAGATCGGTGTAAGTTTGTTCTATAAAAACTCACAGAAAATGTAATTAAATTTCCACTGTCTTTATTTCAAGAATTTCTAATTTTTTTATTCTATAGATTATATTGGAAAGAGTTTAAGTTAAATTTCTACACAAATGTCACAATGCAATCCAAAAGATAGGATCTTCAGTCAAACACGCTCATATTATATTTGACCTTTTGACACGTATGAGATGTTGATTTCTGGCAGTTTTCACATTTCGGAATGCGGATTTTTAATGGCCATTTGTGGTGTGAATTCGCCAAACCATTTAAATTGAGGGGCTGCTAATGAATTATTGTTATTTGTATAAATATTGTGCGTATTGCTTTTATAAGTGAATTATGTTAATCTGCCGCGTGTGTGACGCACGCCCCCACCAAGCCCAAGCACACATGGCCCCGAGAGGATAAAGTTGAAAATGGAAGGCAGGCAGAGAGATAGAGAGGGGCAGACAGGCAGATAGGGGCAGAAAGGCAGACAGGCAGCCAAGCAGACAGCAACAAGTGCAATTAATTTTTATGAATAGAAAGCGCGGCATTGATCTGCTGCCACAGTGTTGCCCCCCACCTCCGCGCTGACGCTGCTGCCCCCGCTACCGTTACGCCCTGCCGCGTCGTGTTTAATTTATAGAAATGTATAGCAAATGTTTATTTGATCAATAAAATGAATTATTGTACGAGAGCAGAGAGTCTGTGCAGTGTACAACAAACAAGCAAGCTGTCTGCCAAAATGAATGAAACAACAGAAACAGAAATACAACAAACAACAGCAACAATAACTATTCAACGCTGCAACAATTAAAATGAAAGAGAGAGAGAGAGAGAGCGAGAGAGATGTATATATTTATAATTGATTTGTTTTTCATACAATTTATTGCTTGTCGGTTGCTTGAATGCTCTTTTTCATTATTTTGGTGAAGCGTGTTTTATTTTTTGGAGACACTTGCCGAGCTGGTTATTGTTATTGTTGTTGTTGCCATATTGTGAATTAATGAAATGCGCTCAAGTCAGACAGAGACAGTCCATCAATTGAATCAGAGTTCATCAAGAAGAGAACAGCATCACATATGTATATATATATATACATATAGGATTTACTACTTTACTGTTTTACCCTCGTGCCCAACTGCTAACCTATCTTTTTCGCTTTTGTATCTGTTTAAAGAGCCAATTGTATTTGGCACGTACGATCTATGAATGATTTGCAGTAAATGAAACCTAAACGACTTTTTAACACGACCGGCAACGTGTCTGAAATCAATGAAAAACGAACTTTTTTTCTTCTTTTCTTTTTGCTGCCAACAGCCAACAACAATAACACAACAAGTCACTTAAATGACAATTTCCGGTCAGTTTGGTCAGAGCCAATATAAATTGGAATCCCTGTTCGTATTTCACAGCGTGGGTGCTTCGAATAATTACTCGAGCTGAGTAAAACACACTAACATACAAACATACATACATACATCGATAATCACATATATATGTGTGCATAGTTCCATATGTACTTATATAGTTTGGAGTGTTATGATATTAATATCAAACAAAAATATTTTCTAGTCGAGAGTGCTTGACTAGAAGATACTCTGTGCAGTGCTCCAACATTACTGAATCTCACATGTTTCTCAGATGTCTTTATAATGCCCTTTGAACATATTAAACGGAAGTCCCAAGTCCCTAAATTACTTTCCCAGACTTCAAACTGCCATAACTTTGCCAAAACTTAACAGATTAGCAATCCTGAGATCATTTTGAACATGGTTAATCATCCTCAACAATTTCGCGTACAAAAATGAGTAAATAAAATTATTTGGATTTCTTGTCAAAAATCATGACAACATGTCAAGTTACAAGTCTCTAGAAATGCCTTTCCCAGACTTCAAAGTCCCATAACTATGTCAAAACTGACCCGATTTTTGATTCCGAGGTCATTTTGATCATGAAATGTCATCCCTAATAGTTCTTCATTCAAAAATGAGTAAATAAAAAAATTCGGATTTCTTGTCATAAATCATGACAACATGCCAAAGCTGAACCGATTTACAATTCCAATGTCCTTTTGGACATGGTGTGATCCATATATAAAGTATACATTAAAAGTAGTTAAAGTCACATTTTTCGGATTTCTTGTCGAAAATGATGGCAGCAGTTGATGCACTTCAATTTGTTACATAATTTGCAACATAACTAAAGTACCCTTTGTAGAAGTAATAGAAGTATGTTGGCTAGCGACCGCATGGTGGTACGGTATGTGCGTTGGCGCTAGTTAGTTACTAAATTTGGCTTAAACGAAGGCGGAACTTGTTACATAGCCGGCCGGCCGCTGCCCACATAACCCACTCAAGTGGGTTCATGAATGAATGGCAATCAGGCAGCGTCTGTCAGTTTGTCAGTCAGGCCGACAGTTGCCATAATTGATTTTTGAAAAAACCGCAAAAAACTTGACGGCGACAAATTTTGCGTTCCAAATGTGAAAACCGCACAAAACTATCAACCGTCTGATATAGTTGATAATGCTCGACTTGTAGATATCCTATTTTGTATGAATTTAAATTTGTATGAATTTGCATATATAAATTTGATTATTTAGTGGATCACATGTGTTCCCCTTGGAGTTATTTGCTCCAAAGTTGACAACTGCACGCCTCTGACAATAATTATGTAAGTTAGTATTAGCCAATTTGCATAGTTGTCTGTTCGCGTTGGCGTCTTGATTTGGAGCTTTTGGCTTGGGAAAACTGCTTGGCGGCTGCCGTATAAATGAATGGAAGATGATGAGACTGTGGGAAACCCTAGAAAATGTGGGCTGCTCTTAATGAGCTTGTAGTGTTAGGCTAGTTTCCAGCTGCCACGAGCAAATCGAGTAATCTGGTTCAGGTTTTATATATTGTAGAAATGCATATTGTTCATAGTATTTAAATTACTATAGTATAGTACTACGATTATATATGTAATACATTATGATTACAATTGCAGTAAGAACAACAGCCACATCGAATATCTTATTTCAGTTGCGCAAGTCACAACAAAATACATACATACATACATACATACGTATAATTATATATTATTTATATACATTTCTTATTGTTGTTACTTCCGTTGAGCATTTCCGCTGCCTGGCATTAAATTGGAATCCAACTTTGTCTTTAGAACTATGAGCTGCATCATAAATACAAATTATATACATATGTGCATATATGTACATATAAAGAAATACAATTTGTATGGCGTGTCAAATGGCGGGCATCAAATGGCAATGCGAAAAATTCATTCATGAAAATGCGTTTAAAACAAATAAGTTCAAATAAAAAGACGGGAAAAAAATATAAAAATGTGTATAAATGAAATGATTTGCGAATTGCAATGTGAGTTGCCATATCCGCTCAGGTACATATGTACATACATATATATAGTTGGAACAGATATATATGTATATATATATATATATGTTTTTGGCTGGTATATATAGAGCGCACGGTATTTTTAGTTGGTGTTCAATCTTTTCGTGATTGGGGGGCAGACTGGGCAGATTGGATGGATGGGGCAGTGCGTGTTGTTGGCTACGCGCCCGCCGCATGGCTGTTTGTGGCATGAATCATTCGATGTGGCCGGGATTGTAGTTGTTATTTGTTGTTGCTGCTGCTGCTGCTGTTGTTGTTGTCGCTGATGTTGTTGCAACTATTTGCACCGCATTTATAAAAATACATTTTATGTTTACGCCGTTCTCTCGACGTGGTCGACGTTGTCTGCCGCACTGGCTGCGAGGACGCCAGAAGGAGACGGAAACGCAGGTGGCGACTGCTGGGACTGAGGCTTAGAGGCAGACGACGACGACGACGACGACGACGCCGCCAACAAGAACGCCGACAACGCCGACGCCGCCTCATGCACTCATAATTTTCCAAAAATACTTTCGCTCCGACAATTTACAACTTTTTGCCATATTTCACTAAATTCAATTTTTTTGTAAAGTAATCGAAAGTAAAGCGAACCGTAAAAAAAATTCTTCACTGTCGCCGTTCGTTTTTGAAATGTGCCCATTATGTTTTTCTTCACGGAGATCTGCGATCTATGGATGGATACTAGGGTTAGAGTCTGCTCTATGTATGGTATATAACGATCTAAATAACGATCTTATTTAAATGATTAAAAACTCTTATGAAATTCGAACAATAAATCATATTAAAAATTTAGCAATTATTTTCGTTGGGAACTGAGTACGGGTATCTTCAAGTCGGACAGACTCTCGACTAGAGCACTCTTATTACAATGTTGCATTTAAATTAATTCAGTCTATATTCGTACATTTCTTTTTTGATTTGTCTACAGAAATAAGGTTTCCATATCCTTATCCACATTTTTTGCTTACTTTTTGCATTTTATTTTCAATTCTCAATTTCTGATTTCTCATTTAATTTTCTCACTTACCGGAATCTTTGAAGTGCGCAAAAACTCGAGCAGCGCTTCTAATGAGCCCAAGGTGGAGGCCTGCACGTAGACGCCTGCTTGGGCCAATTTAATGTGGCTCAGAGCGCTCTTCAGTTCGCGAGCCACTTCCTCTCTACAAAATACAACAAAGTGGATTAGAATTAAAAACAAAAATATATAAAAACCTTATTTCACTTACTTGCAGATTTCGACCTCATCGGGTTTGTTTGCAATGAGCAGATTGATGCCTGCAATGGCCTTCTCCAGATCCTTGGCAGCGATCTTAACACCCTGAGCTGCCTTTACCTCCTTGTACTCCACATAGGCGTTCTTCACACGCAGCTCCTTCATGGGCTGCGGCATCAGCAGCGAACGTATCTGTGTGGTTATCGGTCCATCTGTGCCAGCCAGGATCATGGTCTGACCCTCGCGCAGTTTGCCATTGATGAGAATGGCATCAATGGTGGTGCCCAGGCCGGGTATGGCCTTCACCTCCAGCACGGTGGCCTGCAGCTCCTCGGAGTACATCAGTCGCTTGGCCAGCATATTCTGGCAAAAGTCGCTAACCATGAATAGTAGATTACCCATGCCCTCGCCGGTGATGGCGCTGGTTGGCACCAATGAGATGTATGTCTTGGGATCGGTATTCTCATAGAAGAGAGCTGCGTTCAGTCCCTGCTCGGCAAACTGCAATATGACCTCCTTGGTGCGCTGCTGGAACTCCAGCTGTGTGTTGCTCTGCTGCTCCTTAATCACATCCCGGACATCGCGACGTGCCAGCACCTGCCAGTCATACAAACGATCGATCTTGTTGAGGGCAACAATGAAGGGGCATCTCTTCTTTTTCAGCAGCTGTATGGATTCGATTGTCTGCGGCTCCAGGCCGTGCATAATGTCTACAACCAGAATGGCAATATCACAGAGAGAGGAGCCGCGATTGCGCAGATTACTGAACGATTCGTGGCCGGGTGTATCGATGATGAGTAATCCGGGCAGACGATGCTGAAAGCCAGCGCCATTTTTCACATATTTCGTTTGTTCCTTGATGGCATCGATGGGCACATTGGTGGCGCCAATCTGTTGCGTAATGCCGCCCGCCTCCGAGTCCTGCACGTTTGTGCGTCGCAGCTTATCCAATATCTTTGTTTTGCCTGTGTCCACGTGGCCGAGCACACAAACAACGCCGGCTCGCAGCTCATCTGTGGTGCGTTTCTTTTCCGCATCCGATTGACGCTTGAGGATGCGTGCCTCGGCACGCAGGCGACGCGATTCAGGATCATTGGCCAGCGCGTGCTCCTCCTTTTCGGACTCATCGCTTTCGTCATCAGAGTCATCGCTGTCATCATTTGAATCGCTATCATCGGTTTCTTCATCATCAGCTGCCTCGTTTTTGCCATTGTTGTTGGTGGTGGTTGCTTGGGAGGATTCCTCTTCGGGTTCAGCTTCGCTGTCGGTGGCATCCCAGCTCTCTTTAATGGCATCCGCCTTAGCCGTTTCCTCAGCTGCTGCGGCAGCGGCGGCTTCCTCAGCCGCTTGCTGTGCGGCATCCTTGGGCTCGCCGTCGGTGGATCCATCCTTGGGACTCTTCTTCTTGTTGGGTCGTATGCGGGTGCCTAATGAGCCAAATAAATATAAATAATATATAGAGATGGCTGAGCTAAAACTAGTCACCTGGCCGGGTGGAGCGCCTATCGCTGGGATCGGGCATTTCCAGACCCTGCGCCTTGAGTGAATCCAGCAGCGCTTGGGCTCGAGCACGATCCTCCTTTTGCTTCTTGGTCAGCAGCTTGCCCTCGGATTTAAGGCGAGCCCTGCGTTCGGCCTCCTTTTGTTTTTTCTTTTCCTTGCGCTCGGCTTCTAACCGCACCGCCTCCAGGCGAGCATCTTCGCGCTCATCCTCCAGTCGCATGCGTTCCTCATCCATTTTTAGCTGGCGTTCCTCCTCCTCCTTGCGCTTCTTAAGCTGATCCTGCATGGCGGCCACCATGGCGGCAGACATGCCCTTTTTCTTGCTATCCTTTTTCTCCTCCTCTTCAGCTTTCTTATCCTTTTTGCCCTTTTTCTTGTTCTTGCCGGCCTTGCCGCCATCATCGGCATCTTCAGCTTCGGCTTCTGGCTGCGCTGCTTCTTTAGTCACATCTGCCGACTCTGGAGCCAGTGCGGGGGTGGGTTCGGGAGCTGGGGCGGTTGCTGGCGCTGGTTTGGGCTTTGGTTCGAGCGCTCCACGCTGTTTGGCCAGCACCGCCTCGCGTTTCTGTCGCTCCTTTTTTTCCTTCTTCTTTTGCGCTGCTGTTTTCATAGTGCTGCCGCCGCCATCCTCATCCTCATCTTCATTTTCATTGTCATCCACATCTTCTTTTGCTTGTGCCTGTTGTTTCTTGTTTTTCTTTGCCGGCTCTGGCTCTGTGGTGGCTCCTGCTGCTGGTGCTGCTACTGGTGGTGCCTCGCCAGCATATTCCGCCTGCAGTTCAGCCAGCATCTTGTCCAGATCCTCATCATCCTCGTCTTTGCCCTTGCGCTTGTTCTTTTTGCCCTTCTTCTCGTTCTTTTTCTGCGGCTTTACAGTCACCTCCTGCTCCTCATCGGAGGCACTTTGTGCTGCATCCTCCACATCATCATCATCATCATCGTCATCAAGGAGCAGATTGAATGCCGACTTCTTGGTTGACTTGACGGGCGTGGACTCCTCATCGGAGGCAGCGTCCACGTTCTTGGCCTTGCCTTTGCCTTTGACATTCAATTTTTTTACTGCCTTGGTGATGGTCTCTATCGGAGCAACCGCAGCATCGCTGCCTTCATCCGAATCGGCATTTTTCCTGCTCTTCTTTTTGCCCTTCGCCGGATTCTGATTCTTCTTGTTGTTGTCCGATTCCAAGGCGGCATTCGTTGAGCTACTGTAATGTAAATATATTATTATTAAACAATTGCAATAAGAAAATTGCCAGCATGGCAATAACAACCACAACTTCTAACTTTTACTCAATACTAATTATGTTAATTTCAATTAGAAAGTTGCCAGCATGGCTTTCGATTTTTATTATTTTAAATCTATAATTTCAGTTTTATAGTTTTTCTTAAACTAATATTTTTAATAATGTTACTCACTGCTACTATTTTTCTACTGCTCTTTTACTACTACAAATTTACTACTATTAAACTAATAAATAAAAACAACAGTTACTTTTACTTTTACTTTCACTTACATTTCATCCGCTGAGGAGCCACCTTCGCTGATGGTGTTGGCCACTGTCAGCGTCTCTTTCTTGCCCTTTTTAGCTTTAACCATCGTTCCTGTCGCAGTCTCAACACGTTTCTTCTCGCAACAACAACAAATTCCCCAAAGTAATTCACTGCTGAAAAATCTACAGGCAACAACAACAACAAATGAGAGACTCTCTTTAAAACAGCTGATGCAGTTGCTCCGTTATCTCCTCCGGCTGCTGGATGTGATGTCACGTTGTCCACACACTTGTTATATGTTATGCACCTCAAATAAACAGCTTGTTGCCCACAAAAAAGTACTCGAAAATTTAATTTCGCACGCCGAATTCAGTTAGCGAATACGATGCACCTGTGCTAGTGGTGTGCTACTCTCGATTGTACTATCGATAACTTATATTTTCTACCAGTTTAAATTTTTGCACATCAAAATTTTATCAAATGAACTAAAACATATTAAACATTATTTAATCACATTAAACAATAAACTCCAGCTTGTGTTGCTGCTCAAATTAAAGTCAATCATACAAATTGAAAGTAGGGAATACCTTTTATGACTATGTGTCTATATCGATAGGTTGTAACAGCTTTCTTCCATTATCGATAAGGTACACTGTTGAATGTTGCCCACCTCTATGTTGTGGAACGCATTTTTGGAAAACATCTGTTAAGGCTCTGTTAATGTAAATGTAAATAACAGCTGTAACAGCTGTTAACTTTTATTCCTATTAAACATATGTTTTTACAAACTGTCCATCAGCAAGTATAAGTTATCTTACTGTCAAGTCTTAATTTCATTCTTTTCTACTACTAAGCTCTACAAATATATTATTAATAAACACATAGCTAAAGTTTTCAAAAGAAAAAAGCAACTAACGGTCTCCCGACTGTTAATAACATTTCAGCCAAGTGTTAAGTTAATCGGCCGCCAATACCTATATTACACCAGCTGTGGACTGTGTTTCGCAGAATGTTATGTGTGTCATCTCTAATAACCAAGTCTTTCCTTACCAAGCTTGAAAGTTGTGCGGTCGTCAAATTGCCAATTCATCCGATTTACAATTAAAAAACGTACGCTGCAAACAAATTTCTGGTGAGTCTATAATTTACAGCCATTTTCATATGGAAACATATTTGTTATTAACAATAAGTGGTTTTCATTCAGCTTTAAACAATTTTTTTGTTGTTTCTCTCTGTGCCTCTCTTACACTATTTCTCTCTCTTTCGCTCTCACTCTCATATTGTGCAGTCTCAGCATTTTATGCAGCTGGCTGTGCAACGGAACATGTCGATAACATCCAGCGAGGCAACCGGCATCAACCACGACAACAACACACCAACCATTCCAGAAAACAGCAACAACACTGCTGAGGTATGTGCAAATTTGAGACGTTTTTTAAAACCCTTTGATTTTGATTTTGCGATGAAACTTGTAGCGAGACTTTTTCTTAACCAACTAAATACTGTATATGTATGTATATATTTTTAAATGGGAAAAAGGGTATAATGGTTTTTTGCAAAAGTATGCAACAGCCATAAGGAAGCATCTCCGACCCCATAAAGTATATATATTCTAGATCACTATCAATGGCCGAGTCGATATAGTTACAATGTCCGTCTGTATTAACGCGGGTTTCTCAGAGATTACAAAAGCTAGAGACTTTATATTTGAAATATAAGTTCTCAAGCTTATCTTTTTTTTCGATATCTCGTCCTGTTTAACGTTATTGATAAATTAAGACTCGAAGTGCCATAAATCTCTCAGCCGGCAGCTAATTAAGTGTTTCCTGCTGACAACTGCAGTTTAAGCTTCAAAGACAATGCAAACCATGACATGCTACAGAAAGCAAAAACAGACACAAAGAGTGAGAGAGAGAGAGAGAGAGAGATAAATTTGCGAGAGAGTGTAAGTAAAGAGTTAATTACTACAAAACGAGTACGCACAAAATGTGAAACGATCATAAATAAATAAAATTGTACAATAAATTTGTGATTTTGTTGCTGCTGCTGCTTCTATGAATGCAAGAACTCGGTTCAGGGTATGTCCTAGTCGGGCACTCTCGACTAGAGCACTCTTACTTGTTTTTGATTAAAAATTTAATGGTATACAAAAATATGAAAATCAAATCTTGTTTTTTTTTATGTAAACACATTGTCTACCAGAATACAAATATTAAAAATACTATATTTTAAAATCGAGAGCTTTAGAAAATATTTACTAATTAATAGCACGCAATATACTTTATTATCATATGGTATTTATACTCTCTTTGGAGTACTTCCTTGCATTTGAACAAGTTAACAATATCCTAGCACTATATCAAACATTTAATTCGATACAACTGCTCTGCATCTTGCAAGGGTATTCAATCTTGAGCAGTGCTTATTTAATGTTTGTTTGTTTTTTTAGCTAACATAAATTCCATTACTCTGCACTTCAGATCAAGAAACTCGATAGCCAGACAACAACAAAAGTGATTTCGCTGATTACCAGCGAGAGTGGCCTTAAATCGGAGACCACCGACAGCCACTCGAATCGTCTGCAGAATCTGCGCAACGAGTTGAGCTACATCAGTGCGACGGATTGGATGTACGATAGTCTGGAACGGAAACCGCAGCAATAAGAATAATACGCGTTTAATATGCGCAGCATGTTGAAAAGGTTCTTCTTCACTGGGGAGGAGGAGCGCGAAAGGAAACTCGAAATGCTGGACAAAGAGAACAACTTCTTCGATCAGGAAGAGATCGATGGCAATTTGGAGAACAATGAGCGAAACAGCCAGGACCGAAACCAGCCTGCTCAGAAGGCAACCAATACATCCTGCTTTACACGCCACGGGGTTGTTACCCAATTAACTCCTACTGACGGCATCATTGATAATGCCATTCTATTTGACAAGGTTGCAGCTGGGGAGCTTTTCAACAATTTGAATGTTGGCTGTGTTGTTGAGTATTTGGTTTATAGAAATGACGATGTCGACTTTAATGTCGTTAAGATACAGAAAATCACCGATCAGGATTGGGAGGAACAAGACGAACAAAAGGTTTGATTTTTACACTTTTATAATGTTGAAAAATAAGCTAATAAAGTTGTACAATTGAATGTAATACCCAATTTTATGTTACGTATTACCTTCTAGTTGCTACAGGTAGTGGATTCCTTAAAACTGGTCCAGCCCACCTTTTTTAATACGCAGCTACGCAACATTCTTGGCTGCATCACGCAGCGTTTGCCTACATCAATCAAAGTGGATACGGATTATGGTGAACGTACCATTGAACTGGACCACGTTTCTATCAGTTTTATACCCAAAACGGGTGACCAGGTCAGTCTGGAGTGCACCGTCCAGCTGGACGATGACTATGTAGACAAACAGGGCGAGATTCTGGATGTGATGAAAGTCTTTCCTACGTGCATGGAAACCGATCGGAAACGCAGCGTCGAGCGTGTCTTTGAGGAGTTTGTTGTACTCTCCGAGAATGCCTATGTGCTTCAGGAAGATCTGCCCAAGGGTACTAGTCTACATCTGGGCGATGTTGTCCAAGTAGATCTTATAGAGTGTAAACATGTAAGCAAACTAAATATGTTGCCTTTTTTTGTACGCCTTGCAGATAGTATTATTTTCATGTTTTATTGTACATCTGCAAGAGTATTAGATCTTCGTCAACCGAAGATAGCTGTTCTATTTAGTGTAACTATCCATTTGTATATATTTTTACAATATATGTTTCTCTCTGCGTACAGGGAAAATTCTCTCGTCGCGCCATCAAATTAATGCTGATGGAAAAAAACTTTGGCCAAGTAAAAATTAACTCGATGTCAATGCCACATGGAAAACTCGCTGTCTCGGTAGATGGCGAGGATCGTTATGTATTCCTCGATCAGTGGAAGAAGCATAACGTCACGCTCAAGTTGAAAAACCATGGATGTCGCGCGTTTGATCTACGTAAAGTCGAAATTGTGGGTGGCACAGATTCACAGATCTCTGTGGTGGAGCCGGTTAGCGAGCGTCAAATTGAGATGAACAGCGAAATCTCGTTGGTTTTTCAAGTGTACACGAAATTCATAGCCGAAACGAAGGAGTTTTACACGCTGCACTTTGACACATTTAAAGTCACGCGCTTTCTGACAATCATCGTTTGCGAAACGGCGGAGCAGGAGCAGGATGCAAAGCTTCGCATCCTAGCCTCAAAGCAACTATTGGTTAATGGACGCACTGTGGGCGAACGCTCTCGCTACTATGCCTATAAGGTGTACTCAAATAAAGTCACACTCGTCCCAGGCGAATCGATTGCAGCCAGGCGTCGTTTTGTCAAACTCCATATGGACCACTATGAGGTGCCCCAGACGCTTTGCTCCATAATTCTCAAAACGCATAGATCCGGCGAATTGCGCGATCAACTACACAGCCAGTATCGAGTCCTCAAAGAGACACTCAGTATCAAGAACTACGAGCAGCGCTTTAGCCTATTGCTGCATATGGAGGAGATCGATTATAATATGCATTTTCGCAACTATGATCGCGAGCGTGCTCATTTTCAGCGTGATGGTGAATATCTATCGCTGCAAGTTGAGAATCTAGCGGAGCGTCGACCATCTTTAGTTATTGGTGATGCGGTCCATGCCATTAATCCATTTGAAACTGGCGATGACAAAGAGTGTATAACATTTCAGGGCGTCGTTCACAAAGTGCTCTTCAATCGCATTCAACTCAAGTTCAATGCCAGATTTCAGCAGAAATATAATGGCGAGGATTATCGTCTGGAGTTTCACTTCTCTCGATATGCCTTACGCAAGCAGCATTATTCCACCAGTAGGATTGTAAAGCATTTGGGTGAACAATGCTTGTTTCCCGCCAGTGCACCCAAGCGCGATCATCCTCAGCTGGATGTACATTTAAAGGATGATGTTATGCATCTGTTTGACGATAAGTTATCCTGGTTCAATCCCAGGCTGAACAGCATCCAGAAGCGCGCCGTTTTCAACATTCTCCGTGGCGAATCGAGTAAGGTGCCGTATGTCATATTTGGGCCGCCTGGCACCGGTAAAACCGTTACCGTAGTGGAGACCATTTTGCAGTTAGTGCGCAATTTGCCAAGCGCTCGTATCCTGGTTGGCACACCCTCAAATAGCTCGGCTGATTTGATTTCCCAACGCATCATCGACAGCAAAGTGCTGCACCCTGGCGAATTTGTTCGTCTAGTGTCGTTTAACCAGGTGGAAAAGGATTATGTGCCGCCGGAGCTAGCCAGCTACTGTGCCACCGCCGACATTGGATCCATCAATAACGAGCTTGACAGCGTAAGTAGCTTTGGTTACTTAAACTACTAAACTTTAATAACTCATCTGTTTTGACTGCAGATGATTACCACCGATTCGGGTCTAAAGCTGCGCTGCCAAGCTAAGTATCTGGGCCAACATCGCATTACGATTAGCACCTGCACCACGCTGGGAAACTTCATACAAATGGACTTCGGAGGGGCACAGTTTTCGCACCTGCTGATCGACGAAGCCGGTCAGTGCACGGAACCAGAAACTGTGGTGCCGATGGTGTTGCTGAAGCGGGTGAACTATCAGGTGATACTCGCCGGTGATCCGCATCAGCTGCAAGCGATCATTAGCAGTCACCATGCAAACGAGTTTGGCTTAAATATATCCTTGCTGGAGCGTCTGCTGCAGTCTGCACCGTATCGCCGGGATGTGCAGCGTTACCCCGACAGCTCTGGTTACAATCCGCACGTGCTGACCAAACTGTTGTACAACTATCGGGCACTGCCCTCCATTATGTCCGTCTATAGCAAACTGTTTTATGATAACGAGCTCGTCTCTCAGCTCTCGGACAAGGACTCGCGCGAGGCACAGTTGCTTGCCGAGCTGCAGACGATTTTTAAGTCCCCACTGGACATGCCACGCACCCATGGCGCCTTCTTTTATGGCATCATGGGTGAAAATATGCAGGAAAGTGACTCGCCGTCATGGTATAATCCAGCAGAGGCGCGTGAGGTCTTTCTAATGACCATAGAACTGTATCGCCAAAATGTGCATCCCGATCAGATTGGCATATTGACCCCCTATTCGAAGCAGGTGAAGACGCTGCGTAACATGTTCATCGGTGCGGATGTCACCATGCCCAAGATTGGCTCCGTCGAGGAGTTTCAGGGTCAGGTAAGCTACTCCAGCTAACAACAGTAACAGTAGCAATTAACTCTTTCAATTTATTCATAGGAACGCGACATTGTACTTATCTCAACGGTGCGCTCCGCGGAGGCCAGTCTGCTGGCGGATATGCGTCTCAGCTTGGGATTTGTGCGCAGTTCGAAGCGCATGAATGTGGCCATCTCTCGTGCCCGTCTTTTGATGATCATCTTTGGCAATCCCCATCTGCTGGCCGTCGATTATTCCTGGCGTCATCTGCTTATCTTCTGTGCCAACAACAATGCCTACTTTGGCTGCGAGATGCCCGACTCGATAAGGTGTCCCGAAGACAATGACAGCAATCCGGAGGCAATCAGTCAATCAACCTCACCTGACTTGATTTCTTAAGGACATTTCTCAAATTAATACTACACTAAAAGGATAGTTCCTGGCTCTGCTAGATGAAACCAAAGTATCGAAATACACACAAATCAAAAACAAATGGAAACCATTGAATGTCTGACATAAACTGTCGAAAACCGAATTTATATTGATAAAATCATTCCTTAATAGACACTACAACATATGTTAGACTTTATATCTTTATAAATTCATTTTCATTTTAATAAATAAAAATGCACACAGAGTTAGTAACTCTATTACTTAAAATTATTTAATTACTGGTAAGATATATATATATACTGCTGACTATAATTTTGACATGATAATGTCTAAGTCCCTAAAAATGCCCTTTCCAGACTTCAAACTGCCATGACTTTGTCAAAACTCAACCGATTTGCAATCCCGAGGTCATGTTGAACATGGTTTGACCTCTTTATTAATGCTACATTCAAAGTTGAGAAAATCACCGATTTTTAATCCCGAGGTAATTTTGATCACGGTTATCCTCCCTATTAATTTTAAATTCAAAAATAATTTTAAATTTTTTCGGATATTCATTAAAATAATCATGACGAAAGCGTTCCAATATTCGAGCGATCACTGTACAATACATATGTATGTATATACATATGTACATAGTGATGGGCCATTATTCTAATTCGTGAGTAGCTGTCGTGAATTTCGAGTCTCAACAGGACTGTTATTGACAAAAACAAATGTTTAGAAAAACAACTCGTCAACTATAAACAAATACCAAAAACATATACGTATACAAAATATACAACATATTACAAAACAGACTTTCTATACTTTTAAATTATTAATTACCGTTCACTTAACAGAAATAGCCTTTTAGTGATTTTTGATTAGCGTGCACACACTGCTTTTTAACCGTTAATGGCGGCCATATTGTCGGCGCTGCTTGTTGTGTGCGTTCGTTCGCAATAGCTTGTAAATAGCAAATAAATAAAAATGACAAAGCCTGCGCTGGAGGAGGAAAATATCTTCATGCTCAGCGCAAAAAATGAGCATGACAGATCTAAAATCGAGGTATGCATAGTGCATTTGTTTATTTTTTATTTAAAATTTATTTTCAAATTTTATTTCTTATTCCTGGATTTGCAGCGCTTAACAAAATCGTACTGGTTAAGCGATTATGCACGCGACATTTTCAGTACAATGAAGGAGTCGGAGATGCAACGTCGTCCCGTTTTCTCCACATCCACTCAAATCGATCAGCGTCCAAAACTCATCCAACTTTGTAGGTTAATTTCACGCAACTACGAATTAGGTCGCTGCGCCTTCCATTTGTGTGAGTATATCGGGAAATAACTCGGTAGATGAGGGTTAGTTTATATATATGCCCTAGGTTTATAGCTTATACTTACTCCTATATATAATTATAATTAAACTCATTGACAGCAATTTACTATCTGGATCGCATCATTGATTTCTACACCATACGACAGGATAAACTGCAGCTGGTTGCAATCATCTGTATACATATTGCGGCACAGATTGAGAATACGGATGCATCTGTGCCGCGCTATAGCGAAATCAATCGCCTGATCAAGAACGGCGGCTATACGGCCCAGGAGTACAAGAACGTGGAGCGCAGGGTGCTCACATTTCTTGATTTTAAGCTGATGCGACCTTCAACGGCTAGCTTTACGGAGATGTTCGCTTGCAGTTTCCTCACACGTGACGATTATGCTGCTTATTGCAATGCACTCGATAATTATACTGCGGGTGCAGCCAGCTATCCGCGCTATAATAGCTTTGAACACATGCTCTCATCGCTATCGCAGCTCCTGCTTCTCATGTCTGACTACACGCTTAGCAGTAAGCTGATAAAATATTGTACTTGTTATTCTTAATTAATAAATTGCACTTTCAGTTAGCAGATTTAGCAACGCGCTGCCTTCCCTGCTTGCCGCTAGCTGCATTGCAGCTACACGGCAGGTGAGCGGCGTGCCCAAGCGCTGGACGCCCTATTTAACCGATCTGACGAGCTACAAGGAGAATATGGTGGATCCATATGTAGATGTAATTACCCTATATCACTATTATCACGCCACGTCCAAAGTAAAGGTACAAGAGAAAATGGAGAGTGGTTTGTCCAATTCAGACTCTGGGTTTGAGGAGAATCTGTGCGAGTCACAAATGGAAGTTTCTCTTGAAATGGAAACATTTGATGTTATAACCCTGAAGCTGCAAGCCCCCACAGCAGCAGTCAAGCGTGGTCGCGATAGTGACAACGACGAAGAGCAGCAGCCCAAGCGCTTAAAGGTTGAACAGGAGCAGCCGAAAACTTAACATTTGTTACAATTTAATTTGGATATTAACTTTGCAGTATTTACTCCTTTAAATAAGGAATCGCTAACAATGAATGATTAGTGTTTCAGTTCAATTTAAGGACTCTTTGTTTTGTTTAAAATTATTTAAAAAAAGTATTAAGTATTATATATATACATATGTATATACATATGTGTGCCTTCGAAGAGCATAATCAAAAATATAAAAACACATAATTGGCAGGTTCTGGCATGCCCTATGTATTTCCTTCTGTACGCAAGGAAAAGTGATTTGATTAGTAAAAAACGATGTAATAAATAACACATATGACCTGTTAATCCGACCAATTATTGAACACAATGTAGTGAGTGAAACTCCCTTCAATAAAAACACAAATATATTTTGTTTTCCATGAGAAGGCTTTTCGGTGTTTTTGTTTCTTTAATATTGTAGTTGTAAAGGGTTTTTAATGTTTGTTTTGTTTCTCTTTTCTTTCTTTTAGTTAACTTGTGTTTGTTTGTATTTTGATTTGTCGGCATTTGTTTGTGTTTGTTGCGTTTAAAATTAATTGATATATAATTGGACCGAAAATAGTTTTTTAATTTACAATTTTAAAGCATTTATCAAAATCTGTGGTTCTTGTTGTGTGTGTTGTTTGTTGTTCCTGTTGGAAATAACCTTCTCAACTTCTTCTCCTTACACTTTTTCCACTTCACATCACTTCAACGTCCTGTCAACTTCACTACCCCTAACTCAAAACAGTCACAGCGCTTTTCCGTAGAGGAAAGCCCTTTGAGCTGTAGATTTGTTTTTCAGTTTTTTTTTTTAAGTATGAAACATTTGAGTGCAAATTCAAATTCGCACACTGATCATCAACAATGGAAATTTAGAATCTACATTATAATATTTTTACAACAATTAGTTAAGGTTTTTGGTTGCGATATTGAGTTTGCAACGGCTAACATTTTCACTATTAGATTGAATTTTGATATAGTACTTGTTCAATTTGGTTTTATCAAACTCATCGCGATACATTTGAAATTGGATTGCGTGCTTTCTTTTCCGTATTCGATGGGAGTACAAAATAAGGTTTTCAATATTACAGCTTACATTTTGCTTACATGCTAATTCTAAATACAAATAAAAGTTTGTTAATTTATGTGTCCTTTGTTGTCAAACACTTTAAACTTACGAAACTAACTTATTAATCTGATTTGTAATTTGTATTGTATTGTTTATGAATTTACCATATAATAGTTGTTGATTTGATGCTTAAAAAGTAGACATTTAATTTGGCATGTATTGCGCATACTTCACTCAATCTAACTAGTTCAATTCAATTGAGATTTTCCCATATACATATACAAACAATTATGCAAATATACAATTATTTACATCATTTGTTTTCGTTTTTTTTGTTTATGCATATTTGAAAGTTGCTCTGAAGACCAGTTTTTTTTTTGGGAATGGTCCTTTTGGTTAGGTGTCCAGTGCATATACAATTTAAAGCTATAGACTCGTTCATGGGATAATAGTTGCGGGTGGGAGCATCAAATATGGAAGAATACGGTTCTAAAATATAATAATAATTTGGAAATGCAGACAAAATAGACATCTCTCAAGCGAGCGCCAAAACAAAATAAATTATGCTCGACTAGCATTGAGGGTCTGTACAAAAAAAATATTAAACATAAATTTACGATTATAAATGTAGCTCGGCACTAAGCTAGGGCAGCTGATCAATTAAACATTGTATGAATAAACTAAGAGCTTAAACTAAAAATATATATGCGCCGTAGATAAAAACTAATATGAGTTATGTATGAGACACTTCTAAGAGCTAGCTAGATTCACAGGAAACTGGACTTTGATGATCATCACATGTGTGTTTTGAGTGTTGTTTTTGTTGCTGCTTATGATTGGTTTATTGGTGTAGTTGTTGTTGCTGTTGTTGTTTCTGTTTGCTGATGATTGTTGTTGTTGCTGTTATTGTTTTGTGTGTGCTGTTGTTATCGTTGTTTCAGTCCTTTGAGTGAATCGGTATCACATATTTATGTCCATAAGGACTTTTGTACTTAATGCCACAATCACGATAAAATTTATCTGGTATACCTAAATTACATAAATACAGTTTGCCACAATTATTCGTTGACGGTTTTTCTGGTGCTGCAGCAGCCGAAGTGCTTGGATCTTGGATCAATGGTAATATGGGTAATATTGAGTACTTGATAGCAACATCCTTAATGCCACACGGTGGCGGATCAATGGCAAGCACCGATGCGCTACAAAACGAAACATATATTAAAATATTGCTACACGTATGTGACATTCCACACTAACCGATTATCGCTCAGCCATTTCTTAATTGCGTCCGATAGAGTAGCGGTATTTGTCGATAGTATCACAATATCTGGCGTCGGCATAGCTGTAAAAGATATTGAAATGTTTTAACTCAGCTATTAAATAAATTGCTAAGCTTTACGTACCGTCCACCGAATGCACTATGGTATTATCAGTAGCCTTGAACAATGATACTTCTAAGCTGCTGTTTTGTTCAATTAACTGCGCCTGCTCCACATACAGCATCACAGTTAGTCCATGGGAGGCCAAAAGACGACCCGTTACGGCTCCAATGTTAATTGTTCTGAGAATATAAAGTCCGTTTATAATAATTCAACTAAAACATCGGCCCAATCTGCGCCAACTAACCTCATAGTGTTAACGCCATCGCAAATGATCGCAATCTTGGGCCACTGATGGTTGTTCGCCGGCGTCAAGCGACGAGCGCCTCCAAGCAAGGTAATGGCCAAATCGCTGGCTCCGCGCGCTAGTATATCAATTTGCCGCTGCAGCGACAGTCCGGCTTTTTCGGCGCTCAGCTCGATACGGTTGCGCACATAGGCCGGGATAGTGGGTATGATAAGGCCATCGTCAGTAACAAAATCGTAGCTGCCAAAAATGTCAAAAATGCTCTCGATCTGGCGCAACTGCAGCGGCTGGCTAGTCAAGATGTTCTCATCATGTCGATACTTCTTCTCCTGCTTCTGTTGCTTGTGCGCGTGGACTGCATGGCGTACAACGTCCGGCTTCTGGTGCGTCGACTCAATGTCATCCCAAATGGCCTGCTTATTGAACAACGCTAGATTGCCCTCAAAGTCAAACTCCTCCTGCAGGAGCGGATCATCAGCCTCGCTTCCAAACGTTTGCTGCTGCTGCTGCCGCATGCTACTCTCGCGGCGCACACGCGCTCCTCCTCGCTTGTTCTTCCCGTTGCCATTACCATTACCATTCCCATTAGCAGTAAACGAGTTGGAGTTGAAGCTACCGTTGCCATTGCCATTTCCATTTCCATTGCGTCTGCCGTTTCCGTTGCCATTGCCATAGCTGGCTGACGCTTGGTTAAAGAAACCGCCATTAACACCTCCATTACTATTGCTTATGATATCAATGGGACGGCTGCCGCTGCTGCTAGCTGCCTCGCCACTGTTGCAGCTGCCATCTGCGCTGCTGCTGCAGTTGCTCTCCAAGTTGTTGCCGCCGCCGCCCGCTGCTCCAAAGCTTCCTCCTGCATTGTAAGCCGTGCTGCCCAGCTTCACTTCCACCTTGGCCGGTATCATGTTGCCAAAGAAGGCTGCCACACTATTTGGCGTTGTCGCCATCTGCGGATGCTGTGCACTGGGTGCACGTGAGCTCTGCGGTGTCCTAAATGGCAACAATGAATTGTTTGAATTTAGTTAGTTGATAAAGGAGCTTGGGGTTCGGTTCTTAGAATAAGAATAGTGGTAAATCCAGTTCAAACATTAACTTTCTCTTTATTATTCGTCTGCAGATTATAAAATAACTTAATATTTAGTGCCCCAGTCATTCGGGAAACTGAGCAGCGAGGATCCGGGCTCGAATCCGAGGCCTAGTGAATGGTTGTTGCCAATGCCTTAGCTGAAGGTCGTAGATGCTACTGCTTACTTCAAGTTATGTTGATAGTTTATAGCTTTATCCTATAATGTATATAATAATAAAAAGTAGCAATTTACCTTCGCATGGAATTTGGTGCATTGGGATTTGTAGAGAGCATTAGTTGATGTATCTTATCACTCAGCGTCGAGATGCCCGCAGCCACGGCTGCTCCTCCTGATCCTCCTGCTCCTCCAATGTTGACCACATTGCCATGACCATTAAGCTTGCTCCTGGGCGTTACAGGCAGCTCCTGATCCCGTTCCCGATCCTGCTGCTGCTGCAGTTGTTGTTGTTGATGCTGGAGCTGCTGCTGCTTGCCGAGAATGTTGGAAAAGTGTGGCAATTTGACGGGCGTCGGTTTGCTAAACACCGTCGGAGTGGACTTCTCATCATCCTGGACAGACTCAATCAGATTAATGCTTTTGATGTCGGCACAACGGAGCACCACTTCCGCATTCTGTTTGCGCAAGGGGACGCCGTTGCGAAAGGCGCGCACGATAGTTATCTCCTCGGCGGAGATCTTCTTGATCAGTCCCTGGAATACGCCCAACTCATCGTCGCAGGTCAAACTGACCGCACTGCCAATCCAATCTTGGTCTGTTAAACCCATGAAAACACACTGATCCTGCACTAACCGCAATGTTAAAAGTTAAGTTCACTTTACAGTTTTTTTGCCAGCGTTTGCAGTTTTTGTTTTTCTGTTGTTGTTGTTTTAATACGCAATTAGCACGCACTTCGAATGTAAACAAGTTTTACGGCGTAGTTTGAAAATATTTTGAGTGGCGATTATTAAAATTTACTTGGTTAACATAAAATGAACGTTTAATTTTGATACTCCATTGAATTTATAACAATTTTTTGTTGTTTCGTTTTAAATTTTTCACTGCCTTTCGCATTTACCTTTTCGTTAGAGACGAGCGATATTTATATGCAAATTAGCCAAGAGAAAATATCGCGGTACCAGATTCATTGTAACTGTAACTGTAACTGTTACTATGACTAGTAAAGTAACATTAGACACATGTTAAATCTGGATTAAAACTAATTGGGTTCTTGAAATTTTTATTTCGATCATGTGTATTTAAGCTTACTGTTTGCATATAATATAAATAATTATTCAATTTAAATTTAAATTTAACGATTTTCTTCTTTGCTCATCTCTAGCTGCAGAGTTGAGTTGGAAATCTATCAGCGACCGTATATCGGAATTAGTTAGTTGTCGGATTTTGTCGGGCGTGTTTTGCTGTGAAAGTTCAAAAATTATTGTACGATTTGTTAAAAGAAAATAAACAATCAATTTAACTTATATATGTAAACGAAAGATGTAAGCGCGATTTAAAGCTGAAACGGAAACATAACAAACCCGAAGTGGGCAAACAAATGTACGAGATGAGTTTTTCTCAAGTAACAGCTCACATATATATATATATATATATGTGTGTATATGTATATGTACATTGCACATACATGCGCACGTTTATAGTAGAACAATTCCGTTAAAAAATACAACATAAATCAAGCGAAATTATTGTGCCAGTAATCACGACAGTCTGTCTGTATATGTGTGTGTGTGTTTATAAAACTTAAAGATAAAAATCAAATAGATTAAGCTAGGACAAAAGCCGGGCAGGTCGACACGGCGTTGAACCTTTTGCGCTTGGATAATTACTACTGAGCTTTATGCTTTGCTGGTTCTATGCTAAATATGTAGATTTATATTGAGTGTGTGTGCACTTGCATGCAAGTACCGTACGTTTTATGCGCCTTTGTTGTCTGCTCTCTTTTTGGCCTTGGATTTGCAGCAGCCAGCTTTCAGTTATTGTCCCCCTCTGTTGTTATTGTTAGTGTAACTGAAGCACTTTTGTGCCTTATTAATTAAAGATGCGCTTCCGTTTTCTCTCTTTTATACGTTGTTTCTTTTATTTATTTTGCAGCCGCTGTTGTACAGCAATGTCTTCACGCAACAGCAGCAGTAGCAGCGGCATTGTTGCCGCATCCTCGTCCACAGCTGACGTGCCACGCCCCCCGCCACGTCGACGTGCCGCCTCCGTGGCTGGACAACAACAAGCGCAACAGCGACTGGACTACAATAACGGACACACGCCACGTAGATCGTTGGCGGCTGTGGTGAGTAGCTGAATGGGGGGGTGGTGGGTGGGTAACAGATTTGTGCGGGGGTTTTTGGGTGTGGGCGTCTCTAGTACAACGGCACTTATCAGGTTGTCTTTGCTTTATTTCGTACATGGAATTTTTTTCTTTTTATGGTATTTTTACAGTCTATCTAATCTGGGTAGGGTATACGACAAATCAGTTTAAAAAACAGCTGTGACTCGCATTATTTCTTAGGGGCGTTTATCGTTATAGGCATCATTTGTTGCCTAGTTGTTGTTTTTGTTTCCTGCCTTACAATATCAATCGTGCAAATTTGCACAAAATTTTAATGGTTTCAATGTAAGCCATTTTCTTAAATACTTTCATTGGAATTTGCTAAATTTGGTTTCTTAGATGTTGGAATCATGTTCAATGGTATTCCTATTGTAAATATTGAAGTAGAACTGAAATTTGATTGATTTTAATGTTTATTATATTGTTTATCTTTTGCTATTAATCACTTTTAAACATAGAACTTTGAAAAAACGTAACAAAATGCTTATAATAATCATAGAATATAAACTGTAATGCTTTATGAATCATAGATGACATTTAGAACTATCATAAATTAGAGATTGTCTCAAATATCAACTAGTCGGCCTTTAGCGAATTTGCAGTCGCTTAAATGTTTTTGTTTATTACTTTTACCTCTTGGTTGCTTTTTTGGGCTTTGAGATAAGAGTTGCGCGTGATAAGCGTATCTGGAAAGTGTGATTATCAAATTCCCGATCTTAAAAATAGCACGTTTCCAGCTACTAAGCAGCTTTAATGTCAGCACGTATATCTGAGAATATATATACAATATATGTCTGAAAATAAATGCGTTCTTAAACAAAACACTGAGAATTTCCAAATATAACAAAAATAAACAACGACTTGCAAAAAAAATAGAACACTTTTCGCATTTATTGTTATTGTTATTTCATCAAATTACGCAAAATATACTTGATAATTGAATTTATCAACATCAATTGTCTGTTGGCGCTGCTCTTGAATGTTGAATGTGCGTAATTTGAGGTCTCTCAATGAATTGAGCGATTTCAAGTTATTTGCTTAACTCATTTAACAGGCAGTCAGTCAGTCAGTCCGGGGCAGCTGCTTTTTATCTTCATTAGTGCGCTTGTGTTAATCACCCCTCCCCCTGACCCAACCCCTTTTCCATGACCCGCCCCACGCCTTCAGAAAACTTAACAAGCTGCATATAGTGCGCTTTGCTGGTAGAGCTTTTTATACCCTGAACCTATCAAAAATGGGAAAAGGGGTACCATGAAGTTGTGCAAAAGTATGTAACATAAGGAAGCATATCCGACCCCATAAAGCATATATATTCTTGATCACTATCAATAGCCGAGTCGATCTAGCCATGTCCGTCTGTATGTACGCTCGTTTCTCAGAGCCTACAAGACCTAAAGACTTCACATTTAGCATATAAGTTCTTGTGTTGCCGGGTCAATATGGTTTCTCTTTTTAAAAAGTCCTGCATATAAATTATAGCCATTTGGGAAAACCATTTTTCGCGTAAATATCATGTACCCTTTATAATTTTTTGATTGGGGCCAATGGAAGAAGAAGCACAGTAATTGCAGTAAATTGCATTAAGTGCTTTGCGGTTGAGGGTATATCCTAGTCGGTCACTATAGACTAGAGCTCTCTAACTTGTTAAAAATGATTTATTTATGTAATGTTGACTAATAACCGTTGACAATGGAAAATTTATAAAAATTACGAAATTACAAAAATAAATGTAAGAATAAAAAATATATTGTAAATTAAATTTTAACTTTATATTATCGGGGAGTATTAAAATTGAATAATTGGTCAGCATTTTTTCAGGAATTGGGGGAAACCCAGAAAATCCCAATCATACTAAAAGTAATAAAAAAGAAAAATATAGCACTCGCAATTTCCACACACAGAGTCAAGAATCTATTTAATTGCGTCACAGTTGAACACTGTCAGCGTCATTAATATAAATTTATATATATTTTAGTGCCAATGTACGTAACTTGTATATATGTATGTATGTATGTACATCCCATTAATGCGTCGCTTATGATGCGTAGACCCTATTTAAATATAGAAAAAGTATGCATCAAACAAGCCTTAATTATAATTGGTTGACGCATACTTTGGCTTTCGATTTGATCTAACATTTAGTAAGGTTTTAAATACGGCACTTCATTCACATCATTCACACTACGACATACACAGAAACTTACTTGTATTTACATATTTACTTCATATCATCTGATTTTGTTTTGTTTGCTTTGCCACTTGTTCGTATAGCAGCTGCGCTGTCACTTTTGAAAAGCTCGCGCGCTCCGTAAAAGAGCTTTGCGCTTGCAGTGTTAAAAATACTGTATGCACACTTTAACACAATAGCTACACACCTGGGTAACAATATTCTTGAATTAAATTCAAAACTGTAAATGCACTTTATATATGTATTATTTAATTAAGCTCTTTATGAGAATACAAAAAATGTTTACATTTTATTGACCTGTTTTTTGGTCACACACACAAAAGCTTTTGGGGCTTGCCTTGTCGCTTTCGACACTTTGAGCAATTTGGTCACACTGCATTGGAGCTCAATTTTTAGTTTAGCTTAGAACGCGAGAGCTCCCGTTACAGGCGCGCAGCGGCAACCGCAGTGTTGTTGTTGTTTTTCTACTACAACCACAAGAAAGTGGAAGAAGACTGACGTCGAACATGTTTCTGCAATAGTGTTGGTGTGTTGTTGTTTTTATTCTAACGTTGTTGTGCTGTTAATGAGAGATAAATAAATGAATAATTGAATTATGTACACACAAAAAAAATATAAATGCCGCGTGCGTTTTTTGAAAAATCTATTATTGTGTGAAAATGTGTTAATTATATAAAACACTTGTACGTATGTGTGAATTGTGTGCATGTGTGTATACATACATAGGTGTGTGTGTGTGTGTGTGTACATAAAAGCAACAGTCAGGCAGGCAGGCATTCCAGCCTTTTGCCGTTGTTGCTGTTGTCGTGAGCTAAGAATCAACGTCGCAATGTGAAAACAAGATTCGCCATCGCGCTGTGCTCTGGCTCCCTCTCTCCCCCCCATTCCCCTTTTGCTCTTTTGGGCGCTTTCATTAGTCATAACTACAACATGCCAAAAAAAGAAAACTTTTACATTTTAATTTGTGGTTTGTGCAGACCTAATTTTACACACATACATACATATATTATATGTGGTATATAAATAAAACCAAACAAAACTAAAACAAAAAACCTGTTTCCTACTCAAGAATTTCAGAAAAAAAATATAAACAAAATAAGAAGAAGAAAAACTGATCATAGCATGCATGTAAATGTAATTTATAGCGCCAAAATCAAATATGTGCTTTAGGCCATCTCGATAAATGCAGTTAAAGCCACAATGTTTAACCCTCGAATGTTTATTGCTTTTTAGTTAAAAGGCGTGCAATAATTAACACTACTAAACCGGGGGATTGTAAAAAAAAACATCGTAAACTAAAATACACATTGACCAAGATATAAAAATGGCCGAATCAACAACAACGACAACCAATGCTGAAGATGGTCAAATTCATGGCTACAATAACAGTGATGTAAGTGATCGCCACAGGTATTATCTCCCCTGTTATTACGCTCTCTCGCTCTCTCCCATATGCACACCTAGATGTACCTACTCACAATCCGCTAATTGTGCCGATCTTCCTTTTCACGCCCCTGCAGGTGGCGTATTGAAATTGTATCACAATCTATATAATAATCGCGAGGAAATTTTAACTTTCAGATATTAGAATAGAACTTTTTGGAACATGAGATTAGCATGCTTGCAAATTTGTAGATCAGAACTAATCAACTTTTTATAACTTGAGATTATCAAGGCAGAAAAAACATCAGCGATCACGCGATGAAAAAATACTTGTTTATTTAAGCCAAAATAGTATATTAAAGAGTTCAGCAAATATTTCAGCTTACTTGTGTACTCGTATGACGCTAAAAACACTTTATCAAATATAATTTCAATAGTTTCTGTTTTTTTTGTTGTCTATTTATAATTATTATTTGCTTTTAAATTTTCACACGTTAACACTGCTTTAACTTAACTAGGAATGGGGCTATCTACTTAATCAGATGCATGCACTTCTTCCTCGAACTCATCTGCTGTCTGCTGTGGCAATCCATCAATGTGAGAAATTTCATTGAACTCATATGCGACGTCAGCTCAATTTGTATAATGAATTTTTACAGCGCAAGAAATCAATTTAATCAATTTAACTAATGGTGTTTGGCTTAGCTCTTTGACTTTTATACGCACTAGAAATACAAACTATTTCATGTGTCGTTTGATATACATACATATTACATACAGTCCAAATCAGACTTCCGTTCGGCTGCTCGACTTCTAAATTCAACTACCAGCAATCGTCACTTTATCAGCACACAACGATTATTCATATATATAAGTATTATGGTATGTTATTCAGCAAAAAAGTAAGGGCAATTAGGCGTCTGGCTGCACCTGTAGGTCACATGTAGAAAAGTCGAAAGTGGAAACTAAAATGTTCCCTTATGATAATCGCATTGGGAAAGGCACTGTTATAAATAGAACTTGTCGTGGGAATTATTTTTGCATCTCGCAATTGAAAGGGAACTAATCAAACCCGTTGTATACAGTATCTTATACACATATGAGGCTAAAGATTTAGTCGTTTGTTGATGCCGATCATAACTATTTATACTATAATATCGGGTATTCCCTTTTTCAGTTTGCGTTGTGAGAATAGGTTTTAATTTTCGATTGTACAATATAGCAACACACAATTAAATATATGTACATATGATTTATTATACGATGTACGCACTAAAATATTTTCAATACCCTAACAAAGGGTATTTTAATTTTATCGATCGGTTGAAAAAGCAAAACAGATCGGCAAGGGTATTTAATCTTCGACAATACCGAAGATGTTTCCATATAGTTTAGATTTTAAATCAGCTTCTATTGTTGTTTATTTGTATTATAAGAAGCTTGTTACTAGCTTGTCTCTACCAGAGATTTAATGGCTAAAAATCAATTTAACGTAGCCTCAGTAGAGCTTAGTGTCACAGCGCTGAAGGGGGGGTTGGGTTCTTGTCAAAGCTTGGGGATGTTCTTAAGCCAAAAGGGGCTGCAGCTGTTCTTGATTGATTGACCGCTTGACTGTTCCAACCGGGCTTGGCCCCGACTCGCATCTGATGCATATTTCAGCTGTCACTCTGGCCACACTTGTGTAACGTACAACGTCATTGACATGCTTACGCTGACCAGGCCTAGAATAACGTGTAATTACAAGTAATATGCTTTTGGCACAGTTACTCTACAGATAGTATATCGAAATACCCACGTACATTGCACCAGTCAGCAGTTGTTTGCAGCGAGTGAAACCACAAGCAGCAAGCATTCCAAGATGGAAAACCACTGAAAATCAATATAACAAGTTCATGGAAAACGTGCCAACGTTTTGTCACAAAATGCATTGCGACATGTTAAGCAAAATGCGGGCTCAAAACTGTTGTTTGTTTAATTATTAACAGTAAATAGAATATTGTAGATTCATTTGTCGTTCATATTGAATAAATAAAATCGGTATTTAGCCATGCAATTAACTACTTTGATGACAACGATTTAATGGGTAAATGACTCCATATTGCATCAAATTATATAGTTAAGTGCTACAGATAATTACCATTTGAGAGGCAGACTCCCTTACTTGCTGCTTGCTTCTTGCTTAGGTCAAGGACACCATCAAACAATATTGCGCTAGAAGAAAATGTGTTTTGTGGCACACACAACACATCTTATATTTCAGCATTAAAATGCATAAATTAGCAGCAGCAACGCTGCGTATGCGTAATCACTGGCATTAAGCATACGCAGCGTATGGCCAGCCGCTTATTGTGGTGCTCTTTGGCTTAAACACACACACATATGTATGTATGCTTAGATATGCATATATGTATCTTATATATGTACTGTTTCTATATGGCCAGTGGCATCCTTGCTAGCTGACATTGAATTGGGATTTACTGAGAGTTGTTGTTTCTCTTTGACATTGGTTGTAACTACAGTCGTCGCTTGGAAAGTATAAGAGTTGTATTCATTTCATTTTGTTACCCACTGTCTGGACTGGGGAAGGAACTCACGTCCTTCTGTTTTGTTGAGTACAACGCTCATGCAGCTAAGCTACTTAGGTTTTCAAGTGACCACTGTATGTGCTTTAGCAACGAGCAGCGAGCACAAGTATCTCATTTGTTGGCTTGTAAAAATACTAAGTATTTAGGTGTCGTATACAACCTGCTGCTTTAAATTGTTCACACATTCATTAATATATACATTTTCTGTATTTTTCTTTTCAGAACGACACTGGCGATTCGTGCCACCTGCGCATTGTTGTGCTCAGTGGCAAATCGTTGGCCAAAAAGGACATTTTTGGCGCCAGGTAAGTGAGATCGCTCTGAACTCACAATGCCACAATTCTCAATTAAAAACGTCATTAACTTTGCAATTCCCAGTGATCCATATGTCCGAATCGATTTGAATACAATCAACGGTGATATAAATATTGACTCGGTTTTAACTAAAACTAAAAAGAAGGTAACTACAGCCAAAACAAACTGCGGGGGCAGCCATTAAGGGCGTATCTTATCAGCGATAGTTGTATAGTTGCCATGCACTTTCATTATTACCAGTAATTTTCTTGCCAAAGTCCAGAACAAATATTTGTGGAAATGGTGGAAATGAGTAATAATTACTTGAGAATGGCAAAAGACGCTGATTAGTCACGGTGCTTTTAATAACGTTAAAATGAGGAAACTGTGTATTTCACAATATTTTTATTATCTATATTTAAATATCAACCAAATTGGTGTTGGAAAGTGCTGGTTCTTGTCAAATATTTAGATTAGATTAATGCATATACACATAAACAAGATTTATACATTTTGTAATTCACATTACTTTTTTAAAATTTCAACAGACATTGAATCCATCCTGGAATGAGGAGTTCATATTCAGAGTAAGTTTGTACACAATAAAAACGTTAAAAGCAGCTTAGCTAACTATCTAATATGTTAACCTTTAGGTTAAACCGTCTGAGCACAAGCTGGTGTTTCAAGTATTCGACGAGAATCGCCTGACACGCGATGACTTCCTGGGCATGGTGGAACTGACGCTGGTCAATTTGCCCACAGAGCAGGAGGGACGCACGATTGGCTCACAGAGTTATACGCTGCGTCCGCGCAGGTCAGTAGGGTATGTTTATTTGAGTTGCTGTTTGATTTCCTTTATTTAATTTCAGTTCATTTAGACTACAACCTAAAAATATATCTATCTAGAAACTTGACAAAGTAAAAGAAAACCAAAATAAAATTACTAAATTGTAAATTAGTCAAAAAATAGAATATTTGTAAAAGATAACTTAACCTAAGCTTAACACAATTAACCATATGATTTGTATATTTTGTGCTTTGCTGTTGTCCTTGTACGTACTGCTGCTTCAGATATCTCAACGAATTCCGCACTAGATATTCGTCGCTTATCAAGTGTTCGAATTTTCCAAATATTCTTAATTGCTTTTTATTTAATTTTTTGTAAACGCTTTGTGTAATAATTGTTTTTGGTTTTGATATTATTATTTGTAAATGTGGGTGTATGTATAGTGTGTTTGGTGGTATATCTGTATCGTGTATTTGTTGGCCTTCAACAGCTTTTTTTATTCATTAACATTCATTCAATGCTCTATTTTACTATATCCATATATGTGTGTGTGTATGCAAATATAGCGCTAAATCACGCATCAAGGGTACCCTGGAGATATATCATGCCTTCATACGCGAAACACGCGAGCAGAGCGAACCGTCGAGCAACAACAGCGACGGCGAGTGGGAGCATGTGGAGGCTACAAATGCTGGCGAGCTATCATCACAGCCGGTAAGGGTGCATGCACCACCTTTGCAATTTGCCATTAATTCAAATTTCACTAACTGGTTGCTGATGTTTTTAGCATCCGTTCCCAAACGGCGGCTCTGATGCCTTGCCCGCTGGCTGGGAGGAGCGACAGGACGCAAATGGACGCACATACTTTGTGAATCATACAGCGCGTACGACGCAATGGGAAAGGCCAACCATGTGAGTTAATCAAACAAAATTTATAAAGTGCATTATCTCAAATTGTGCACCGTCTTGATTGCAGCTTGACTAGCAACAACAGCCAAAACGTTGATCAACTGGCCTCAGATTTCCAAAGACGTTTTCACATTAGTGTGGATGAAACGGAGTCGGGACGTGGTCCGGTAAGTGCATTGAAACCTGTACTGCAACAAACAAACCCTTTTTTACTTGATTTAATTAACCAACGCCGCACAACAACTACAGTGGTGCTCAAAAATTATTACCGTTAGATGCAACTAAATTTCCCTCGATTTTTTAAACTTTTCTAAAATCAAATATACAATTTGCAACTAAGTTTAAAAAATAGTATACCACAATCATTTATTTTTTTGATTTGTTGTATGGAAATTATAATTATTTGCAAATTAGCACTGCCTCCCGAACCGAACCGAACCGTACTAGTTTTCGAGAGACCACTGTAGATTCAATACTACTTACTACTATACTTATACATGTACATATAATATGCTGCATGTGTGGTGAACAATTGACTCAATTGTTAAGCATGATCTTTATATACTCTTAAACTATTTAACAAATATGACACGCTCACAACCACACATACACACACGTAATTCACCTCATATGTATCACCTGTACAATCAACGTTGTAAGCCTTGTCATACACTAAAAACAACAAACAAAAAAACACAGCGCTCAAAGACGGCAGCGTCAAAGGTGCTCCCAAGTGCTGCCGAGGAAAGTAGCGCTGACAGCGAGGAGGATGTGGAAGAGGAGCAGGCAAATAACCAGAGTAATTTTCTGCAATGCGGCGAGATGCATGACGAGCACGATGAAGAAGAGGCACAGGTGGAGGAAGAGCTAAATGCTTCAGCCGCAGATAATGAGACAGATCATCAATTAACACAATGCGCCGACAATGCTCAAATCTGTGATATACTCGACCAAAACTTGTACCTGAGGCGCATGTTTGTAATGCCAAACAGTTTATTAGTGCAACTTTATGTAGGATCTGTTCCCAGCTAGAATCGCGCTGATATACAATATTGCTAGACTAGTTTTTCAGTTGTGTGAATCATTCATTATTTAACTCAAAGTATTTATGTGGTATAATAGTTGATATTTATTTAATATGTTAGTTTACCTAATTTTGTATTTTTCATAACATAAATTTGAGTCAAACATCAAGATATTATTTGCTATAAGCCCATACTTGGCATCCATTACTCACTAATTTAAAGACGCTTTAATTAGTTTCTTAATTTATTTGATTATCTACATACTATGTATATCATATATGTATGTATCATATAGGATGCCAGAAATGTAGCGGACAATAATAATACAACGCCAGCATACAGCCCAACAGAGTCAACAACACCAACAATAATCTCACGCACACAGTCACAAACATCTGTTAACAACAGCAACAACAATTGTGATACACAAACTGAGGTAGAACCCAATATGGTGGACCAAGCCAGGTTAATATGCCCAACTTTGTCTTAGCATCCCATCCGTACCCCTAAAAGTCCTATCCAAAAGTGAGACTTAGTTCAGTCCTCTCTTTGTGTTCTGTCCACATTCCTGAGTCTACATTCCGCCCCCCTTCTCATGAGATTCCTTGTGTGGCTGTCTCCTAACCTTGTATCATTTCAACTTTTTACAAATTCAGTTTTGTTTACAATTCACTGCAACATCGTGACCCTGGTAGGCAGCCAGAAATCTCAGCGAGCAGTTTGCAAAATGATTTGCGACCGGTGCGAGAGGCACCTGGCGATCTTGTCAATACGGCAATCACAAATCTATTGACTCGCCGCGCCAACGACAACAGTTTGGGCCGCCATCAATTGGACAACAGGCAGCAGAGACGACGCCAGCTGCAGCAGCAGCAGCAGCAACAACACCACCAACAGAATAGACAATTGGTTAGCATACACTGCGCTACATGAATACACTCACACCCATTAGACACATCACAGTCTTATCATAAGTCTTGACTATCGAGTATATGTATATAGTTTCTGTGTAGTTTGTGTTTCGTCTTGTCTGTTTAACAATGCAAAAATATTGTCGCATTGTCGTGGTTTTTAGTGTCAAAAACAAATTTCAATAATATTAAAATGCTAATTAACAACAAAAAAAAACACCATACCGTTATAACTGAGCTGTTTACATTAAATTGGCCATCCCAAACTGGGAGACACTCAATTCAAAATGATTGAAAATCACAATTTCAAAGTATTGCAGTGTCTTTAGATCCAAATTTTCATGTATATTCAAATAGTAAACGTTGCGTCGTCAAAACTGCAAGTCTGCGAAAAAAAAAACATCTAAAAGTATAGTCAAATTTTGATGGGCGTACTTTGGTCTCGTATAGCGGATGGGGTAAGCAAAGAATCTCCACTAGACTATCCTGTCCGACAAAAGTGTATTTGAAAATTGAAGACAGCTAACTCAAAAACAACTAGTGATATATTTTCTAGTGTACATTTATCCAATACGTGTAAACATATGTATAAATGCATGTTTGTGCTTTGTAAACGCTCCCAGGTTCTGTATAAATCACTTTCATCGAACATATCATGCGAGGAAAGAAAACTCACGCAAAACATTCAACATTTAACTTTATCGTTTTTGTTTCAGGCTTTAGTCGGTTTACAAATATATATATTTTGTGTTCTTTTATATTGGCTTTGCAGTAAATGTTTATGTTTTGCTTCTACTTTTTGTTTTTGTTGCGCTTTAATTGGCAAAATTAATTATAATTTGTGGAATCATTTCTTTTCCGTTTCTTCCAATTGCAATAAACAACAACAACAACAAACTACAAAACATTTACGCAATAAATTGCATCCATATCAAAACTAGAGTGAAGACACCGATCACACAGACAGCCACAATCCCTCAGAGATCTCAGCTCCGTCCACACGACGCAATTCCGAGGAAGACAACGCGGCTGTGCCCACAGATCAAGTAATGTTTCATTCCATATACCAAAATAAATATGCACATGATTAATTATACTTATAACGTATGATATGAAATGCATGTGCCTTAGTTGCCCAACAATATATACACTTAATTTCAGGATACATAATCGCTATATATATATATATATATATAGATAGAAAACTTAATGTATGTTATATTTGCTTTCAGACCGCAGCCAGTGAGGAGGAAGCGCTACCACCGCGCTGGTCCATGCAGGTGGCGCCGAATGGACGTACCTTCTTTATCGATCATGAATCACGCCGCACCACTTGGATTGATCCGCGCAATGGACGCGCCAGTCCCATGCCAAATCAGACGCGACGTGTCGAAGACGATCTGGGACCGTTGCCCGAGGGCTGGGAGGAACGTGTCCATACGGATGGTCGCGTCTTCTACATAGATCACAGTAAGCACTGTCTGTGAAAACGTTTTCATTATATTACTAACTAATTATAAATCTAGATACGCGCACCACACAGTGGGAGGATCCACGCTTGTCAAATCCAAATATCGCTGGCCAAGCGGTGCCCTATTCGCGAGATTACAAACAGAAATATGAGTATTTCAAAAGTCATATTAGAAAGCCTGTAAGCATTACTTAAATCACAAATAGAAACTTAACTAATGGATATTATTGTGAACTTGTTGCAGACAAATGTACCAAATAAATTTGAAATACGCATTCGCCGTACAACGATATTGGAGGACTCGTATAGAATTATTAGTTCGGTAACAAAAACCGATTTACTAAAGACTAAATTATGGGTAGAGTTCGAAGGAGAGACGGGCCTTGGTAAGCTACACATTAAAAACACATGATTAGTTATGAGTAACTAAAGATTCTCTTATATTTGCAGATTACGGTGGCCTCGCCAGAGAGTGGTTCTATTTACTATCCAAAGAAATGTTCAATCCATATTATGGACTCTTCGAGTACTCCGCCATGGATAACTACACCTTGCAAATCAATAACGGCAGCGGCTTGTGTAATGAGGAGCATTTAAGTTATTTCAAGTGAGTTTAGAAAACTGAGAGTTGAGAATTTGTATTTAATAAATGGCCGATCTTGCAGATTTATTGGTCGCATAGCTGGCATGGCTGTGTATCATGGCAAACTGTTGGATGCCTTCTTTATACGTCCCTTCTATAAAATGATGCTGCAAAAGCCAATTGATCTGAAGGATATGGAATCAGTCGATACGGAATACTATAATTCATTAATGTGGATTAAGGAAAACGATCCGCGCATTCTGGAGCTGACATTCTGCCTGGATGAGGACGTGTTTGGTCAAAAAAGTCAGCATGAACTCAAACCTGGCGGTGCGAATATCGATGTGACCAATGAAAATAAAGATGAATACATTAAGTGAGTCCTAAATAAGTTATCCCTACAATGACGTATATTAATTACATGATATTCTCTTACATTTTAAAGACTTGTCATCGAATGGCGATTCGTGGCTCGTGTTAAGGATCAAATGACGGCCTTCTTGGATGGTTTTGGTTCTATAATACCCCTTAATCTGATTAAAATCTTTGACGAGCACGAGCTGGAACTGCTGATGTGCGGCATACAGAACATTGATGTAAAGGATTGGCGTGAAAATACGCTATACAAGGGCGACTATCACATGAATCATATCATTATCCAATGGTTCTGGCGAGCCGTTTTGTCCTTCTCCAATGAGATGCGTTCGCGACTGCTTCAATTTGTCACAGGTACATCACGAGTACCGATGAATGGTTTCAAGGAGCTTTACGGGTCAAATGGTCCACAAATGTTTACGATTGAAAAGTGGGGCACCCCGAATAATTTCCCTCGTGCACATACCTGGTAAGATTTCGACTTGACCTAAATACGAATGCAAATTCATGTTGTGGTTCTTATAGCTTTAATCGATTGGACCTGCCACCCTATGAGGGCTACCTGCAGTTGAAGGATAAATTGATCAAGGCCATCGAGGGCAGCCAAGGATTTGCTGGTGTTGATTAATAGCACTGGCCCTGTGTGCGACGACGTTGTCAATGTGGGTGACAGTACCTGGCTGTGGCAAGCAGTCCAGCAGTTATATCAGGAGCAACAAGAAGAACAGCGACGACACACTACATCACAACAAGGACCACAACGACAAGAACAGCTACATCTGCTACAACTACAACAACTGCAGCAACAGGGCAACCGCATTGCAACTACTTGGAACACCACCGCCACTCACTCGTGTACTTATTTGTTCGTTTGCTTTTGTATTATAATCATTTTTGCTAGTTTAGTGCTGTTTCGTATGTATTTTTAACTAAGGCGAAAGCACACACAGCACACGCTCCAATTGCAGGCCCGAGGTCCACATGATTGGAGCTGACTATATAAGCCCAATAACAAATTAAAGGGTCTATAATTATTGTATTGTGTTTTGCATTTGCCGACAATTGTAAAAAGTAGAAAAAAAAAACATTTATAAACTACAGAACAACAAATTAATATGCATTGCCTGCGTTCACATGAGAACTAAACACATAACACATACACACATAGGTCGAAAGAAACAACAAATATACAAAACAAAAAATATATCTTATATAACGTTTTTTTATAATTGTTATTTTTATGCGATATTCGTCTATAACAAATTCATGAAAAAAGTTATGCCTAACTGACATCTGATAAAGACCATTAAAAGTAACTTTTTTATTCTGTATAACTACGTATGTGTATTTAAAAATGATAATGTTAACTGTGCATAAGTCTCTCCAATTTTTAATGATAAAGTTAATAAATAACTACAACAACTAAAATGCCACTAAATCGCAAATCAAATATATGTATATTGTTAAATTTAAATTATATAATGCATTCCAAATGTTTATTAATGAAACAAAAAAAAAACTAAAATCAAATATGAAAACAATTGATGATATATCGTAAAGCCTATATAAAAACTAAACTTTAAAGTCAAATTATGATATAAAATGCAAAAAATATAATTGTTTCAATGTGAGACAAATGGAAAAAACAAAAAAAAAATCAAATTAAAAAAAAAACAATAAAAATAATTTAAAAACAAAAACAATTATCAAAAAATATAACTCTTTTGGATATTTTGTGGTAAAAATTAGTTTGAGGGTGTGTGAGAAGTGCCCAAGTGGGGTTATATGAGAATATTTTAGTACACCGTAAAACAACAGTTGATTAAGAAATGATAATCTCTTTATTTTTTTATTTATTGCAAATTTGAGCGCATAAGTATAACGCACTTTTTGGAATTGGCTTAGCGGGAGATGCCAGTGTGGTCCTTGATCCAGTCGAGGTAGCTGGTCACACGGGTGAAAGCAGCGGGGTACTCCTTCTCGCAACCGGCGGAGGAACCGAAAGAGGTCAGACCGATTTGAACCTTGTTGGATTCGAGGACCAGTGGGCCGCCAGAGTCGCCGTTGCAGGTGGAAACGGAAGCTGGGGTGGACACACAGATGTTGCTGGAACGGATGGTGGTACCGTAGGTCTTCCTGCAAGATGTGTTGGAGATGATCTTCATTTCAGCGTACTGCAAGTCGGAAGCAACCGAGCTGGAAGAGTCGGAGGTGCGGCCCCAGCCGGAAGCGATAACCTTGTCATCTTCATAGGTGGAGTAGTGGGACTCTTCACTGGGCAGGTCAACGGCACGGATGGCGCTGTCGTAGTCCACAGATGGGATGCGGATCAAAGAGATGTCGTTCAACAGAGTCTTGGAGTTCCAGCCTTCGTGGATGATAATGTCATCCTTGCTGACGGTGTGCTTCACCTTGGGGCTGTTGCGCTTGGTGCTGCCCAAATGGACATCGACGGAGTCAACACTAAGTATAAGGAGTGGATTAGCTTAAATTCATTTGACTGCCAATTTAAACTCACCCATCTGTGCAGTGAGCAGCGGTCAAGATCCACTCGTGTCCGATCAGAGAGCCACCGCACCAGGCGGACGAACTGCCAATCTTCAGGGATAGACCAGCCTGGTATGGGAACTGGTCTTCAGAGGCGTCATGTCCGTTGGTGATGCGACCATTAGGTCCATCCTGGATGGGCATGTACACATTACGGAGCTCCGGCTCCTGCGCTCCGGCGCGGAGAGCCGATCCAGAGGCGTAGGCCAGGGCCAAAGCAAATACAACGAGTACCTTCATGATTAGTTCGATAAAGACTATAAGCTTGGTCAAGCCAACCAACGCCTTTTATACAAATCTTGCTAATCAAGTGCTTCGAGGATGACGTCTAAAAATACGGCTTAATTAAAAATTAATCTTTGTTTTGTTAAGATATGGCCAGTAAGTTCATAGTCTTAAGATTGAAGAGATATAACTATTCCCTCGAGCAAATAGTTGTGTATATATTTGTGTATTGGTGCTGCAACTCTGATAACTTTTGCGAATTGTATTATGCACACAAAGTTTTACCAAAATTCCGAGTCATCATACATCGTCATCAATTCCATTCAGTACTAGACATACGTCTATAGAGTTGCGATATCACTTCTGGCAATATATTTATTACGCATTAAAAAATTCATAACTGTTTTGATTAGGCTATTAAAACTTTCCATCCAAAATTAATACTTGCAGACATAATAATTGGAATATAGATAAAAATATACAGATAAATGTTTTTACAAAAAAAGGTCAACATTTTTTTTTTTTAAAAGTGCATAAACTTTAGATGTGGATTTGACGTATATGCCAAATATTGACCAAAATGGCCTCGGGAATAAAGACCGGCTAAGTTTTGGCAAAGTTATGGGAGTTTGAAGTCTGGGAAGGTATTTATATGGAACTACAAGCCAATTTTTTTGTCACTTTTAGCGTGATTTTTGACAGAAAAATGGAATACCGCAAAAACACTTTTCGTATAGTTTTTTATACTAGTTGAGACACCCACAATCAATTAAACGTAAAATTTCAAATTTCTATTTTTTGAAAAATCAAAATGTGTAAGGGTCCCCCCTTATGCTTTTTTCGCCAAAAAAATCCGAAATTTTATTTTTTCTAAAATTCATAAACTTGAGATGTGGAATCAAACTCGATGCCAAATAATGATCAAAATGGCCTCGGGATCGACAATCGGTTCAGATTTGACAAAGTTGTGGTAGTTTGAAGTCTGGGAAGGTCATTTATAAGGAACTTTTCGCTGTTTGGGCACTTTACAAGTCAATTTTTTTGTCACTTTTAGCGTGATTTTTGACAGAAAAATGGAATACCGCAAAAACACTTTTCGTATAGTTTTTTATACTAGTTGAGACACCCACAATCAATTAAACGTAAAATTTCAAGATTCTATTTTTTGAAAAATCGAAATGTGTAAGGGTCCCCCCTTATGCTTTTTTCGCCAAAAAAATCTGAAATTTTATTTTTTCTAAAATTCATAAACTTGAGATGTGGAATCAAACTCGATGCCAAATAATGATCAAAATGGCCTCGGGATCGACAATCGGTTCAGATTTGACAAAGTTGTGGTAGTTTGAAGTCTGGGAAGGTCATTTATAAGGAACTTTTCGCTGTTTGGGCACTTTACAAGTCAATTTTTTTGTCACTTTTAGCGTGATTTTTGACAGAAAAATGGAATACCGCAAAAACACTTTTCGTATAGTTTTTTATACTAGTTGAGACACCCACAATCAATTAAACGTAAAATTTCAAGATTCTATTTTTTTAAAAATCAAAATGTGTAAGGGTCCCCCCTTATGCTTTTTTCGCCAAAAAAATCCGAAATTTTATTTTTTCTAAAATTCATAAACTTGAGATGTGGAATCAAACTCGATGCCAAATAATGATCAAAATGGCCTCGGGATCGACAATCGGTTCAGATTTGACAAAGTTGTGGTAGTTTGAAGTCTGGGAAGGTCATTTATAAGGAACTTTTCGCTGTTTGGGCACTTTACAAGTCAATTTTTTTGTCACTTTTAGCGTGATTTTTGACAGAAAAATGGAATACCGCAAAAACACTTTTCGTATAGTTTTTTATACTAGTTGAGACACCCACAATCAATTAAACGTAAAATTTCAAGATTCTATTTTTTGAAAAATCAAAATGTGTAAGGGTCCCCCCTTATGCTTTTTTCGCCAAAAAAATCCGAAATTTTATTTTTTCTAAAATTCATAAACTTGAGATGTGGAATCAAACTCGATGCCAAATAATGATCAAAATGGCCTCGGGATCGACAATCGGTTCAGATTTGACAAAGTTGTGGTAGTTTGAAGTCTGGGAAGGTCATTTATAAGGAACTTTTCGCTGTTTGGGCACTTTACAAGTCAATTTTTTTGTCACTTTTAGCGTGATTTTTGACAGAAAAATGGAATACCGCAAAAACACTTTTCGTATAGTTTTTTATACTAGTTGAGACACCCACAATCAATTAAACGTAAAATTTCAAGATTCTATTTTTTGAAAAATCAAAATGTGTAAGGGTCCCCCCTTATGCTTTTTTCGCCAAAAAAATCCGAAATTTTATTTTTTCTAAAATTCATAAACTTGAGATGTGGAATCAAACTCGATGCCAAATAATGATCAAAATGGCCTCGGGATCGACAATCGGTTCAGATTTGACAAAGTTGTGGTAGTTTGAAGTCTGGGAAGGTCATTTATAAGGAACTTTTCGCTGTTTGGGCACTTTACAAGTCAATTTTTTTGTCACTTTTAGCGTGATTTTTGACAGAAAAATGGAATACCGCAAAAACACTTTTCGTATAGTTTTTTATACTAGTTGAGACACCCACAATCAATTAAACGTAAAATTTCAAGATTCTATTTTTTGAAAAATCAAAATGTGTAAGGGTCCCCCCTTATGCTTTTTTCGCCAAAAAAATCCGAAATTTTATTTTTTCTAAAATTCATAAACTTGAGATGTGGAATCAAACTCGATGCCAAATAATGATCAAAATGGCCTCGGGATCGACAATCGGTTCAGATTTGACAAAGTTGTGGTAGTTTGAAGTCTGGGAAGGTCATTTATAAGGAACTTTTCGCTGTTTGGGCACTTTACAAGTCAATTTTTTTGTCACTTTTAGCGTGATTTTTGACAGAAAAATGGAATACCGCAAAAACACTTTTCGTATAGTTTTTTATACTAGTTGAGACACCCACAATCAATTAAACGTAAAATTTCAAGATTCTATTTTTTGAAAAATCAAAATGTGTAAGGGTCCCCCCTTATGCTTTTTTCGCCAAAAAAATCTGAAATTTTATTTTTTCTAAAATTCATAAACTTGAGATGTGGAATCAAACTCGATGCCAAATAATGATCAAAATGGCCTCGGGATCGACAATCGGTTCAGATTTGACAAAGTTGTGGTAGTTTGAAGTCTGGGAAGGTCATTTATAAGGAACTTTTCGCTGTTTGGGCACTTTACAAGTCAATTTTTTTGTCACTTTTAGCGTGATTTTTGACAGAAAAATGGAATACCGCAAAAACACTTTTCGTATAGTTTTTTATACTAGTTGAGACACCCACAATCAATTAAACGTAAAATTTCAAGATTCTATTTTTTGAAAAATCAAAATGTGTAAGGGTCCCCCCTTATGCTTTTTTCGCCAAAAAAATCCGAAATTTTATTTTTTCTAAAATTCATAAACTTGAGATGTGGAATCAAACTCGATGCCAAATAATGATCAAAATGGCCTCGGGATCGACAATCGGTTCAGATTTGACAAAGTTGTGGTAGTTTGAAGTCTGGGAAGGTCATTTATAAGGAACTTTTCGCTGTTTGGGCACTTTACAAGTCAATTTTTTTGTCACTTTTAGCGTGATTTTTGACAGAAAAATGGAATACCGCAAAAACACTTTTCGTATAGTTTTTTATACTAGTTGAGACACCCACAATCAATTAAACGTAAAATTTCAAGATTCTATTTTTTGAAAAATCAAAATGTGTAAGGGTCCCCCCTTATGCTTTTTTCGCCAAAAAAATCCGAAATTTTATTTTTTCTAAAATTCATAAACTTGAGATGTGGAATCAAACTCGATGCCAAATAATGATCAAAATGGCCTCGGGATCGACAATCGGTTCAGATTTGACAAAGTTGTGGTAGTTTGAAGTCTGGGAAGGTCATTTATAAGGAACTTTTCGCTGTTTGGGCACTTTACAAGTCAATTTTTTTGTCACTTTTAGCGTGATTTTTGACAGAAAAATGGAATACCGCAAAAGCACTTTTCGTATAGTTTTTTATACTAGTTGAGACACCCACAATCAATTAAACGTAAAATTTCAAGATTCTATTTTTTGAAAAATCAAAATGTGTAAGGGTCCCCCCTTATGCTTTTTTCGCCAAAAAAATCCGAAATTTTATTTTTTCTAAAATTCATAAACTTGAGATGTGGAATCAAACTCGATGCCAAATAATGATCAAAATGGCCTCGGGATCGACAATCGGTTCAGATTTGACAAAGTTGTGGTAGTTTGAAGTCTGGGAAGGTCATTTATAAGGAACTTTTCGCTGTTTGGGCACTTTACAAGTCAATTTTTTTGTCACTTTTAGCGTGATTTTTGACAGAAAAATGGAATACCGCAAAAACACTTTTCGTATAGTTTTTTATACTAGTTGAGACACCCACAATCAATTAAACGTAAAATTTCAAGATTCTATTTTTTGAAAAATCAAAATGTGTAAGGGTCCCCCTATTTTTTCAAAAAATCCGAAATTTTATTTTTTCTAAAATTCATAAACTTGAGATGTGGAATCAAACTCGATGCCAAATAATAATCAAAATGGCCTCGGGATCGACAATCGGTTCAGATTTGACAAAGTTGTGTTAGTTTGAAGTCTGGGAAGGTCATTTATAAGGAACTTTTCGCTGTTTGGGCACTTTACAAGTCAATTTTTTTGTCACTTTTAGCGTGATTTTTGACAGAAAAATGGAATACCGCAAAAACACTTTTCGTATAGTTTTTTATACTTGTTGAGACACCCACAATCAATTAAACGTAAAATTTCAAGATTCTATTTTTTGAAAAATCAAAATGTGTAAGGGTCCCCCCTTATGCTTTTTTCGCCAAAAAAATCCGAAATTTTATTTTTTCTAAAATTCATAAACTTGAGATGTGGAATCAAACTCGATGCCAAATAATGATCAAAATGGCTTCGGGATCGACAATCGGTTCAGATTTGACAAAGTTGTGGTAGTTTGAAGTCTGGGAAGGTCATTTATAAGGAACTTTTCGCTGTTTGGGCACTTTACAAGTCAATTTTTTTGTCACTTTTAGCGTGATTTTTGACAGAAAAATGGAATACCGCAAAAACACTTTTCGTATAGTTTTTTATACTAGTTGAGACACCCACAATCAATTAAACGTAAAATTTCAAGATTCTATTTTTTGAAAAATCAAAATGTGTAAGGGTCCCCCCTTATGCTTTTTTCGCCAAAAAAATCCGAAATTTTATTTTTTCTAAAATTCATAAACTTGAGATGTGGAATCAAACTCGATGCCAAATAATGATCAAAATGGCCTCGGGATCGACAATCGGTTCAGATTTGACAAAGTTGTGGTAGTTTGAAGTCTGGGAAGGTCATTTATAAGGAACTTTTCGCTGTTTGGGCACTTTACAAGTCAATTTTTTTGTCACTTTTAGCGTGATTTTTGACAGAAAAATGGAATACCGCAAAAACACTTTTCGTATAGTTTTTTATACTAGTTGAGACACCCACAATCAATTAAACGTAAAATTTCAAGATTCTATTTTTTTAAAAATCAAAATGTGTAAGGGTCCCCCCTTATGCTTTTTTCGCCAAAAAAATCCGAAATTTTATTTTTTCTAAAATTCATAAACTTGAGATGTGGAATCAAACTCGATGCCAAATAATGATCAAAATGGCCTCGGGATCGACAATCGGTTCAGATTTGACAAAGTTGTGGTAGTTTGAAGTCTGGGAAGGTCATTTATAAGGAACTTTTCGCTGTTTGGGCACTTTACAAGTCAATTTTTTTGTCACTTTTAGCGTGATTTTTGACAGAAAAATGGAATACCGCAAAAACACTTTTCGTATAGTTTTTTATACTAGTTGAGACACCCACAATCAATTAAACGTAAAATTTCAAGATTCTATTTTTTAAAAAATCAAAATGTGTAAGGGTCCCCCCTTATGCTTTTTTCGCCAAAAAAATCCGAAATTTTATTTTTTCTAAAATTCATAAACTTGAGATGTGGAATCAAACTCGATGCCAAATAATGATCAAAATGGCCTCGGGATCGACAATCGGTTCAGATTTGACAAAGTTGTGGTAGTTTGAAGTCTGGGAAGGTCATTTATATGGAACTTTTCGCTGTTTGGGCACTTTACAAGTCAATTTTTATACCCTGATCCCATTAAAAATGGGAAAAAGGGGTATTATGGTTTTGTGCAAAAGTATGTAACAGGCATAAGGAAACATCTCCGACCCCATAAAGTATATATATTCTTGATCACTATCAATAGCCGAGTCGATTTAGCCCTGTCCGTCTGTCCGTCCGTCTGTCCGTCTGTCCGTCTGTCCGTCTGTCCGTCTGTCCGTCTGTCCGTCTGTCCGTCTGTATGAACGCACGTTTCTCAGAGACTACAAAAGCTAGAGACTTCATATTTGAAATATAAGTTCTCGTGGTGCCGGGACAAGACCAGTTTATCATTTTTTTTCGATATCTCATCCCGTTCAAAAGTTATCGATAAATATCGATTTCAGACAAGTGTTTTTCGGGCATAACTTGAAAGTTATAAGTGCTAGAAACTTTATATTCAGGTTTAAGTTACTGTACTGCCGGCTCTAAACAAACTTATCATTTTTTTTTCAATATCTCGAATCCTTTCAAAAAGTTATCGATAAATTAAGTTTCCAAAACAGTGTTTTTAAGGTATAGCTTAAAAGTTATAAGACGTAGAGTCACCAAATTTGGTACATATACTCTCTAATAGCACACAGAGGTTAAATGCATTTCACTTTTTGGATACCCCTCCCCGATCTCCAAGAAATCGAAAAATACGTATTTTAAGAGGTATGACCTTCGGATTTTACATAGTCTCACATTTATGAGCCATCTTTGTGTCCTACAAATTTCATTACGATCGGACAATAAACTCAGAAGTTATTAACGATTCAATGTAACATAGTTTGGTGCCAAAGGAAGAAGAAGCAAAGCAATTGATGACACGCGTAGCAAGCAGCTTGTGTTTGTATAATGTGTGTGTGTGTTTCTATGTATGAATGCAGATAAATAACTTGAATGAACGTCAGAACTTGGATCAGGGTATATCCTAGTCGGGCACTCTCGACTAGAGCACTCTTACTTGTTTTGTCACTTTTAGCGTGATTTTTGACAGAAAAATGGAATACCGCAAAAACACTTTTCGTATAGTTTTTTATACTAGTTGAGACACCCACAATCAATTAAACGTAAAATTTCAAGATTCTATTTTTTGAAAAATCAAAATGTGTAAGGGTCCCCTCTTATGCTTTTTTCGCCAAAAAAATCCGAAATTTTATTTTTTCTAAAATTCATAAACTTGAGATGTGGAATCAAACTCGATGCCAAATAATGATCAAAATGGCCTCGGGATCGACAATCGGTTCAGATTTGACAAAGTTGTGGTAGTTTGAAGTCTGGGAAGGTCATTTATAAGGAACTTTTCGCTGTTTGGGCACTTTACAAGTCAATTTTTTGTCACTTTTAGCGTGATTTTTGACAGAAAAATGGAATACCGCAAAAACACTTTTCGTATAGTTTTTTATACTAGTTGAGACACCCACAATCAATTAAACGTAAAATTTCAAGATTCTATTTTTTTAAAAATCAAAATGTGTAAGGGTCCCCCCTTATGCTTTTTTCGCCAAAAAAATGCGAAATTTTATTTTTTCTAAAATTCATAAACTTGAGATGTGGAATCAAACTCGATGCCAAATAATGATCAAAATGGCCTCGGGATCGACAATCGGTTCAGATTTGACAAAGTTGTGGTAGTTTGAAGTCTGGGAAGGTCATTTATAAGGAACTTTTCGCTGTTTGGGCACTTTACAAGTCAATTTTTTTGTCACTTTTAGCGTGATTTTTGACAGAAAAATGGAATACCGCAAAAACACTTTTCGTATAGTTTTTTATACTAGTTGAGACACCCACAATCAATTAAACGTAAAATTTCAAGATTCTATTTTTTGAAAAATCAAAATGTGTAAGGGTCCCCCCTTATGCTTTTTTCGCCAAAAAAATCCGAAATTTTATTTTTTCTAAAATTCATAAACTTGAGATGTGGAATCAAACTCGATGCCAAATAATGATCAAAATGGCCTCGGGATCGACAATCGGTTCAGATTTGACAAAGTTGTGGTAGTTTGAAGTCTGGGAAGGTCATTTATAAGGAACTTTTCGCTGTTTGGGCACTTTACAAGTCAATATTTTTGTCACTTTTAGCGTGATTTTTGACAGAAAAATGGAATACCGCAAAAACACTTTTCGTATAGTTTTTTATACTAGTTGAGACACCCACAATCAATTAAACGTAAAATTTCAAGATTCTATTTTTTGAAAAATCAAAATTGGTAAGGGTCCTCCCTTATGCTTTTTTACAAAAAAAGTTCGAAATATTTTATTTTTCAAGAGTCCATAAATTTAAGATGTGGATTTGAAGTATATGCCAAATACTGACCAAAATGGCCTCGGAAATAAAGATCGGTTAAGTTTTGGCAAAGTTATGGGAGTTTGAAGCTTGGGAAGAGCGTATTAAGCATTTGTAAACTTGAGATGTCAACATTGTTGTCATGATTTTTGACAAGAAATCGGAAAATATTTAGTTGTTCAATTGATAAGATGTAGATCTGATAAGACTGACAAACTATTCACAAAATGAGATTTTGGACTGAAAATTAGTTCAGTTTTGACAAAGTTGTGGCAGTTTTAAGTCTGGGAAGGTCAGTTTTATGACTTGATAGTTAAAAGAAAAGTTAATTCTTACATAAGCCCCGAGCCAAATTAAAAACTGAAACTAGCTACGACCAGTTAAATAATAAAGCCTTGATTTTGAATGTCATCGATCGGATGTGAGCACAAAAGTTCTTAAGAACGTGCTTTCCGGTTTTCTTACTGTCGCTGATTGAACTGATTTGAATGGGTTTTTCTGAAGCACTTTAGTCTCGGGTACAAGATATCACTAAGTCGAGCACTTTCGACTGGAACTTAGAGTGTTTGGGACACGAGTCCCGACAATTTGTTAGAGATCAATGAATGATCGTCACAGTGTTTGATGAAGATAGTGCCAATTATTTATTCAATTAATTTCATTGATTTTCTAACGAAACCCTCGAATCTTATCATTTATTTTACGTTGATTGCTTAAAAGTCAATACTTTAGAATATACTATACCTTTACATAATTATATACTACACTGATCGGAGCGCACGCGCTCCTTATCATGTTTTCGAGGGTTCGTCTCAAGAGACACTTTGATTAGATATATCATATATGTATAAATTCTTCCCGCTTTGACGTGAATAACAAATGATTGGGAAGCCTATAAAAATGATTGGATCGCTGCTGCTGAATTCAGAAGTTTCCTTTAATACGGATCATGAAGTTGTTTGTCGCATTTGCCGCTCTTCTGGCCACCGCGGTGGCTGCACCCATGGATGGTCGCATCACCCACGGTGAGGTGGCCCATGAGGGTCAGTTTCCCTATCAGGTGGGACTAAGCATTGCCATTGGTAGCTCAGGAGCATGGTGCGGTGGTTCCCTGATCTCAGACCGCTGGATCGTTACCGCTGCTCATTGCACCGATAGTGCCGATTCCGTGACCGTCTTTGTTGGCGCCACTAAGATCAAGGAGGAAGAGGCCGGACAGCAGCAAATCCATGTGGAGAAGAAGAACATCATTGTGCACGAGGATTGGGATTCCTCCAAAATCGTCAACGACATCTCGCTGATTAAGTTGCCCGCCAAGCTGGAGTTCAACGATCGCGTGAAGGCCGCTACTCTGCCCAGGAAGGATGGACACTACTCCAGCTATGAGGAGCAGCAGGCCTTCGCATCCGGCTGGGGTCTCGATAGTGACAGCGCTGATGCCGTCTCTCCCGTGCTCCGCTACGTTGAGATGCCCATCATGAAGTCGAGCACCTGCAACCGCTACTGGGCCGGTCTCATCACCGACAACGTCATCTGCATGAGCACCAAGGGCGGCAAGTCCACCTGCAGCGGTGACTCTGGTGGCCCATTGGTTCACAAGGATGGCGATATCAACTATCTGATTGGTGCCACCTCTTTCGGTCTGGCCCTCGGCTGCGAGAAGAGCTACCCGGCTGTCTTCACCAGAATCACTGCCTATCTGGACTGGATTGAGGAGAAGAGCGGTGTTGTCAACAAATAAACTCCAAGAACTTGTAATAAAACTCCCATGATATTAAAATGAAAACTTGAGATTTCAGCTCTAGAACATTATATATGATCTATAGGATATTTTCTATACTCCATTGTTAAAGCCTCGTTGTGGTATTCGGGAACTTTAAATATCAGCAATTTTTGACGGAATATTTCACGGAAAATCTAAAAAATGTAGGTTTATCAATTTTAGATGTCGAATTAATATAGCTATATATCAAATGCTCTTGGGTTTGACAATCGGTTGAGTTTTCACAAAGTTATGGTAGCTTGAAGACTTGAAAGCCATTTCCTGGGATTTAACAAAACTAATTATAGGATTTTTTCAAGGAAATCCCAAAAAACTTTCAGAAACAGAATTAATGCATCAAAAAGTGAATATTATGCCGGGCTGTGTAATTATCGGAATGCATTTCAATATATTTCAATGGACTGTCATGTGAATGTTCTTAGTTCTGAAGGGCTTCGGCTTTTGTAGTTCTGATAAGGCACTCGAGCCAATTGCGACGTAGCTCTATAAGCTGTATAAAACCAAGGCAAATCTTTGGTGCAGTTATTAATTTGTTAATTGTATTGCAAACATGAAGTTGTTATTTGCTGTAACTACCCTATTAAGCCTGAATATAGCTAGGGCTAACTTAGCTGATGTTGGTAATAGGATTACGAATGGCGAGCTGGCTGAAGCGGGTCAGTTTCCGTACCAGGTCGGCTTGAATGTGTCCTATGGAAACACGAGCACCTGGTGTGGAGGCACCTTGATATCCCACCGCTGGATCATTACGGCTGCACATTGCATGGACGGAGCAGTGGGAGCTATGGTTTACTTGGGCGCTATTAATATCACTGATATATTGGAGCCTGGTCAGCAGCGTTACTACGTGGAGAAGTCGGGCATTATAGTGCATGCGAATTGGACAGCCAGCACTGTGGCCAATGATATATCACTGATATGGCTGCCAACCTTTATAGAGTTTGATGATCGGGTGCGCGCTGCCCACTTGCCGCGAGGATTGAATGGCAGCTACTCCAGCTATGAGCAGATGACGGCCTTTGCATCCGGCTGGGGACGGGACAGCGATAGCTCCACATCGGTGTCGCCCACCTTGCGGTATGTGGCAATGCCCGTGATGCCGTACAGTCGCTGCAAGATGTATTGGGGCGGCTCCCTGTCCGAGAAGATGATCTGCATGAGCACGAACAGCGGCAAATCCACTTGCCATGGTGACTCTGGTGGTCCGATGGTGTACAAGGAGGACAACAATGACTATTTGATAGGCATCACCTCGTTTGGTCTCTCAATGGCCTGTGAGATTGGGTTTCCCACCATTTTCACGCGTGTGACCAGCTATTTGGATTGGATTTGGCAACACATTTCGGCTATACAAGAAAACCTCGATAATAAAGGCAACCGATAGTCGCAAAATATGATTTTGCCACAAGAAAAACTACTGGTCTTATTTTATGTTTTTCCAATTTTTTTTTTTTTTATTGTTCTTTTGTTTTGGGTTTTGAAATTTTTATTCGGACCTTCGAAGAGCGCACAAATGAGTGTACCAAGTATTCATTTCCGAAACAAACGAGCGTTCCCAATGAAACCCAAAAGGATTTGAGCACTCCTCAAACGTCATTTTTGCTTTTGATCTATGTACAAAACTTAAAAGTTAAGAGGGGGGAAAATTAAGAGATAGAAATTACGCGTACAATTATGTTTGTTTTTTTTTTTGTTTTTTAAATACCTATTACTTTTGCTGCTTGTTGTTGTGGGTTAGCATTGGCAAAGGTTGGAAATTTGCACGCAACTTAAATAACATTTTTGTTTTGCAAATATGAATATGTGTGTATGTATATTGTATGTGTGTAGTAAGTATATAGCTTTACTTTTTTGGTAGCTTAATGCAATTATTAGAAATCGAATAGTGTGTTGAAAACGCGCAACGTTTGATTAAATTTGTTTGTTTTTGCTCTAGTCGAAAATTACATAAGTTATTCCCTTTGATATAAGTATTTTCGCTTAATTTCATATATTTCATAGCTTTTCGTTTTTATTTTTATTTTTATCATCTTTTTCTTTTACTTATGTTCGAAACTTTACGTTTAATTTTGCAAACGTCTTGTGTTTTTTGTTTTAGTTTTTTTTTTGTTGCACAACAATTTGTTATTCATATTCGTTTTAATGCTATTTAATAAAAGATTAAAAACAACTGAAAACAACGTCAAGTTTTAGCGACGACTCGTGGTTTTTTGCTTAAACATATTTCCATTTGTGAAACATTTATTTATGCTGTTGTTGTTGTTGTTTGTTGCATCCATTAAAACTATAAGTTATGTATACAATTTCAGTAATAATACAAAATTATAATAGAAATAATTGAAAAACGAAAAACTTTGCTAACTAAAAATTAATTGCATAGAATTAAACGGCGTTTATTTTCTACTATTATTTAAATCAAATAATTTATGTGTAGTTTATATGTAGTTTTCTTTCTTGTGTGGTTTTCTAAATATTTGTTTTTTTTTTGTTTTTCAGCGTGTGCGTCTTTAATTTAGAATCAAAGCGCTCGCTCTTTTCATTTGCTTCACACTATTTGAATAGATTGTTTTTCAAAAATTTCGTTTTTTTTCTTCTTGCATTAGTTAGGACCGTATTTTTCTCTAAGCGGAAGTTGTTTCTCTTGTGGCTATATACAAACAGTTATGACGCTGTGTGTGTGTGTGTATTTATGCATTTTTATGGGTATTTGATTTACTAACTTATATTCTAAACGGCCGTGCTGCGCAGTTACTATAAACTCTTTTTGCGCAATCGAAAAATGATTTGCTTTTACATTATTCCGTATTTATTCGGTATGTGTATATGTATGTATGTATGTGTGTGTGTGTGTGTGTGTATGTATGCATGTGTATGTATGTTATAATTACAAATTAATTAATGCTGTACAAAATTTGCGAAGTTTTTGTCTTCGAGTTTATATAATTATCGATCGATCGTTCAATCCCTTTTGTTGCATCGATTTTTTGTGGCTTTTTGCTCTTAAATAAAATGATTCAATAATAACTTAGCCAACTAATGCATCTTCTCACCAACAATTACTACTACCGTATAGGCTTTCTATGTTTATACATAAGTTTAAACTAAATCAAAAGGTGTAAAGGGTGAAAGGTAGGTGTTAATGGAAAAAAAAAACAGGGTTTGCGAACAGGGACATGGGACACGGCTACTGCTACGATGGTGATGGTGGTGACTACGACGACAACTACTTTTTGTTGTAGCTGGACTGCGCCGACGGTGCGATGCCAGCAGTAGCAGCAACGCTCGTTGGCGCCGTCACCATGGAGTTGGCCGTTGACGACGCTGTCGTCATGGTGGCGGGCAGGCCCATCAGGTTGGTGACGGGCGCCAGTGATTGGGATGCGGCGCCTGCACCGCCTAGTGGAGCATAGACACCACCGCTAGCGACTCCATTGTACTTGGCATAGTCTTGAGTTTTGCTCTTCTTGCTCTCCTTGTCGCGATCCCGATCGCTGTGTTTCTTCTTGCCGCTGCTACTGCTACTGCTATTGGATGAACTGAAGCCGCCATATGGTGGCAGCACCGGCGCCTGCAGTCCGCCGGGCAAGGCGGAGGTTGTCGCTGGCGGCGCCATGCCGAAGCCAGTAGCTGGTGGTATCGGTAGCAGCCCAGCGGCAGCTGAATAATTGTTGGGCTCCACTTTGTTCTTGCTGATCTTTAGTTTGAGCGGCGCTGCGGTGCCGGTTTGAAGGCTGCCATTGGGATTCGCTGTGGCTGAGTTTGGTATGATGACCAGCTTGAGTGAGTCCATGGAGGGGTCCTTGCTGCTGCGCTCTTTTTGCTTGTCCTTTTTGTGTTTCTTGCGCTCCTCCTTGTCCGGCTTGTCCTTGGACTTGTCCTTCTCCTTGTGTTTATGCTTGTCCTTCTTCTTTTTCTTCTCCGACTTGCCAACACCATCCAGATCCTTGCCATCAACACCCAGCTTGGTCAGCGCATCCAGTTCCATCGCAGGCGGCGCTGTTAAATTGCCGGCCAGTAGACTTGTGGGTGTAGCTAGTGAATCCTTTTTTGTGTGCAACGACGCTGCCGCGGGCGTGGGCTCCAGCAGCTCAATGGGCGGCTTGAGATCAGGCTTCAGCAGCGAGGCATTCGTTGTACACAGGCTTTCCTTGAGCAGACTGCGCACCAGATCCGGCGTCGTCTCAATGCCGCCATTCGACATGGACAACGGCACATGCTTCTCCTCATAGCTGCCATAACCAGGCAGACCGGAGCCCGTGTCCAGCTTGCGCACCTTGTCGCGGGGCAGACTGCCTTCGTGATCGTCCAGCTTGTTGAGTCCATATTGGCTGCCAGAGATTTCATTGGCTCGCTTCAAATTGCTGCCGCCAGCAAGTTCATTTTGCGTCAGCAGCTCTCCATGAGTCTTCTTGTGTGGTGGCAGCATGGGCTTGGCAACGTTGCCAGATCCGCTGCTGCTACTGCTGTGTGGCATCGTGCTACTGCGATGCTTGTCCTTTTTGGTGGGCGTAAGGCGATCCTTTTTAGGACTATCTCGATCCCGCGCATGACTGTTGAGCTTATAGCCCAGACTTTCGTGAGCGGGTCCCGGTGGCGGCGGCGGCAGCAGTCCATTGAACTGCGACTCTTTCTTAATGTCGCTCCACTCCGGACTGAACAAGGAAGCAAGCGGCTGTTGCGGCTGCGTGGTAGCTTCCGGTGGCGGCAGCGCCTGCTGTTGCTGCATGTGATTGTAGCTGGGCACGCCCTGGCTTTGGCCATAGGTCAGCTGCTGCTCATAAGGCGGCATGCTGTGGACGGATGACGATGAGCTGGACGACGTGACGGATTTATTACGATGTGAGCCATGACTGCCATAGCCAGCAGGCGGCGGTGGCGCACCATTACTCCCACCACCACCAGCACCGGCACCAGCAGCGGTGCTCTGGTAACCACCACGTGACATAAGCGGATTGGTGGATCCGCTGTTGCTATAGGACGGTGGTGCATTAGGATACATTTTTCCGCTGCTGCTCGACTTGGATGAGACATCTTTGGCTGAGACGCCCGCTGTAGATGCTGCATTGCTGGCGGATGAGCTGCTGCTGCTGCTGCGACCGTCCATTAGTGGCGGCGGTTGCTGTTGCGGCTTGGAACTTGTTGAAATTTTGTGGCCACCGTGCTGTTGCATGCCCACGGGCGGCATGCCACGCGAGGATTTGTGATAGTCCATGGGCATAGGCGGTCGTCCAGAGCCCGGTTGACCCGATGAGCTGCGCTGACTGCTGCTCGAAGAGGAACTACCGCCAGCGACATTGCTGCCACGTTGCGCCGAGGATGACGATGAGCTCGATTGATGGCTGGAGGGTACACGATTACTATATCCCGGTTGCTTCGATTTGTGATCTATGAAACAAGATATTAATATTGATGATATTTTGCAAGGCATTTAAATACCCACCTCCATGTGCCTCGGGCGGCAGTGCGCCTTGATAATTTGGCAACTTGTGATTCGATGATGAGGAGGAGGTAGAAGAGGACGAGTTACCTGGCGGACCGCATAAGGACGACGAACGCTGATGATTGCTATCGCCGCGTCGCTGCTGTGACGGCGCCATTGCCGGTGGCGGTAACAGAGCCGACTGTGACGATGAATCCCGGCTATCGCTGCCATTCATTAGCTCCGGCGGCGCTGTGATATTGGAGTGATAGCCCTTCATCATCTCGCTCATTTTCCACTCTTCCTTTGGCTTGTTGTCCTTGCTGTTGGCGGCCGTGCGATTGCTGGCGCCCTGTGCAATTGCCTTGATCGAGTTCAGCTTGGATTTGAGCCGTGCCGGACTCTTCTCATAGATGGCAATAAACTCGTCCGTCAGCTGCTTGAGCAGATCCAGCGATACGCTCTTGTCCACATAGTAGAACCAGTGTTTGCCCTCTGTCGATTGCGGTATCTCCCACCGCGACCACTTGCAGGCCAAATAAATGCAGAAGCAGGCGACCACAGTGGGTCGATATTGCAGGCACATCGAGGTCAGATGCAGGCTAATACCGCAGGGCAGGGAGTGTGCGGCGAACAAGGACAAAAGTTACATTTAATGTTTAGTTTCAAATGCGTTTGTTGAGGAATGTTATTCCTAGTATCGAACCGATATATATATATATGTGTGTGTGGCTAAAGTTTAAATCTTTGTAGCTTGCGTTATGAAAAAACCTCCGGCAATAAATGTATTTTAAATGTATAAGACTACTCAACGTTTAAGTGGTATGAAACAACCCAACCGTAACAAACAAATATAATCCAATGATTGTTTTATTTTGTATTAAAGGACATTCTTTATTTGCTTCCTTGTCATTGTCTGAAAGCTTTCTTCGTTTATAATAAATGGTACACTTTTAATATTATCTGCCAGGGTAAAGAAACCAAAACTCGTAGGTAAGTTAAGGCAGTTTAGAAGTCATTAAATTGTCAGCTGTTTGCAGCCCTCAGGGGTAACCTTAAAAACACCTTAATACAGGTAAGCTGTCAAAAGGGACATCTTTAGTGCTACCTACATGTCTCTTTTTGTTTCTTTGTGTAGATTCTGTACCATTATGCTCATAGGTGCTGCTTTAGAGGACTCTTTTGGGCACCAGTAAAACCCACACACACACACACACACATAAGGCCGTAGCCGTACACCGTATATAGTTATATGTATCAGTATTAATGTTGGATCCCGTTAGGTGGGTGGTTTTATTAGCCATACCTGTTTGAGGCCAAGAAGTAGGAGGTTTGCGCCAGATCCTTGCATGCTAAAATTGATATATTATTTACTGTAATCAGTAATTAATTCAACAATTGCAATCTAGCTAGCAGTAAGCTTTATGTGGGTATATATATTTTGGGTAGTTTGGTATTGTTTACCTTTGACCAGCTGGCAGGTGCGGACAACATGCGTATGTGGATGATCGATGGCCACATCGAAGCCGAGCGTCTGCAGCAGGACATTCTCATTGAATACCAGCTCCTGGGCCAAATCCGCATACGTTTGCTCCGTCGTCTGTGGCAGGCACTTGTTGGCCGCCCTTATCACATGCTCCAACTTTCGAGGCTGCTCCTCCACCTTGGCGGCCAGAAATAAGCTAGCCGATGCCATCGAATTCCGATGGAAATGTGTAAACGAATGAAATGCATAAAATCGATGCATATAAACAATCGCAGTATTTATGCATAATTGAGAGACTTGCAGTCGTTGTCCCATCTCCTGGATTAAATATGCCGTCATTTGTCTATAGTGGAGTTCATCATCGCATTTAATTCCACATTTGCGACTTGGTGAATTTGTGAGCTGCTCGGTGCTAAAATACCAGATTTTATCCTTTTCAAATGGCAGATTGTTGTTGCTGCTGTTGTTGTTGCTGCTGCTGCTTGCTGCAGTTGATAGCGAGGCGGAGGCGGGGGTTGCGACGGCGGCGGGTGATGGGTTTACACCCGCGGGCGTTGCCAAAAGACTCATTGCAAAAAGCACACGCCACAAAAAAGAAAAACACGAAATTGTTTTTACGTTTTTAACGATTTGTTTTACATTCGAAAAAACACGCACAAAATATTTGAGTGTTTTTCTTTGATTTCTTTTCTCTCTTTTGATGTTTAGGCAGCTGAGTCAATTGTTGTTGTTGTTGTTGTCGTAGGAACTGTACGAATGTTAAGAAGAGGTTCTTTTTTTCTTTGTTTGTATTGGTGTTGTTGGCTTGTAGGTGCTGGATAGGGGAAAGGCGCCTGCTGCTGCTGCGGATTGTCGATTGCAACTGTCACAACAACACATTTGCTTTTGCTATAAAAATAATGCAAAAAGAGCACACTCGATTTCCATTTCCATTTCACACTTTTTTACGCCAAATAACAACTCTGTTTTGATTGGCGTTTTGCATGCGTGTGCGTGTGTGTGTGGTTTTCTGGAAATTGCGACTGCTGCAAAACGACCGACGACGTTTTGTTATGCAACTTTAACCATCAGTTCATTGTTATCATTATGCTGTTATTCCGTTAACGCCACACAAAATCATCACATTTTTGTTTCGTTAGTTTTGCGTTGCCTTAATGCATCGCAAAAAAAAATGTGATTTTGGTTTTGGAACGCACAATGACACAAAAAGGAAAAAAAAATGTATGTATGTATATGTATTTACAGTATGGCCGTCGCAGTCGTGTTCACGTATATCGATACAGCGAGTATCGCGTATGGTGATATATCGGCATTACCACATGATTATGCGATATATTGATAGCCAATGTTAAATGCAACCCTTGTCGTTGCCAGTTAACAATGCAAGTGCAGCAAGTTAAAGTGAAACAGTTATTATTAGTTATTTTTGCTAAAGTAAACTTTAAATTTTGCTAAAATATTGTGAACAGTGAGTGGCAATTTTTGCTGAATAAATACAAATAAAAGACTTGCAAAGAAGTGTACGCGCCATAGCAGTGGTCAAACCGAATTCGAATAACTGTAAATTAATGTTAACAGTTCGCTTGCGGGCATAATGCTAAAGTGAAGTGACATATCAGTTAGCTTTACGACGTATACGATCGCATTTTAACAGAGTCTGTTACAGTTGCAGCTATATGCTTTTTACAGCGAACTTAACAGAGTCTGCTTATGTTGCAGTGGAAAAAACTGTTAAGACCGGCTGCAGTCGCAGTTGCAGTGAACAGCTGATAGTTTCTGTGTTTTGTTTTCAATGTGTGTTGGTTCCACTCTGTAAAGAACGAGACGCTAATTGCCGACCTCAACATCACATCGGTGGGCGAAAACAAATCTTCCAGCTCCGAACGGTAGCTTGCCAAAGGTAGCCTATTTTATTTTCAATTTAAATAATATAAATTGAGTTTCCAAAAATACTTAAAATAATATAAAAAATTTGTTTTTAGTCTCATTTATTTATGTTATTTATAAAACAGATAATATATAAGTATGTATATATATATATATATTTTTTTTTTAGCAATCTGTAGATTAAAATATACAAAATTTAGCTAAAAATCTTAAAACTCTAACGTTTCCATAACAGTAAATAATTATGCTATTTTATTTCAGATTTCCATCTGATTTTGTTGTTGTTTTTTTGTATTCATATTAAAATTAATCCATTATCTCTTTAAAATCTGACCTATATATTCCGCTACATACAGATCCGATGCTCTGTTCCTTGTCCATACTAATTACTAATTTGTGGCTCGCATTTGCTGATTTTAATGCAGACGTTTCTTGAATTCGCCTGTTGAATATACATAAATGAAACTTAAATATTGTAGCATAGTGCTTAAATATATATGCACATATGTTTTAGATATAAATACTATATAAACTACACATTATCGTTTCAACAGATTCGCTAACCCAACGTTTCCTTTCCAACTAGCTAATGAAGACCATTCCTAAATATCCAAAATGAATTGCATTCAATATCAAACCTCATAAATTGCCTCACTCGATCTTAAGACTAATTCCATGCGTTGCTCTCATTCCTTTGTTTTTTTTTTTTTAAGTACCAATAAAGTAAATATTTGCCTTAAATTTTCTAAAGATCATGTAAATTACATCGATCTTCTTGTTCGAAATCTAACATTTAATTTAGTTGGTCTTATCCAGCATGTGTTTTGTTTTGTTTTTGGTTGGTTCCGATCCAATGCAACAAATACACATAAATAATTGTTGTATACATATACATATACATATATCATAATACGTAATTACTTATATCTGTAGTTATATAACTACGACTAATAAGTGAAACATGAGGTCCAGAAGTTGATTATATACAATTACAGTGCATTATAGCTTGGCGGTTCCAAAAATTGTTTCATCCTCCTGATTATACATACGTACGTTTTGCAAAATATTACAAAATGAATAATTCGATGCAATTTGTGTTGAACGATCCTTAAAAAAGGGTTCATCAAATGGAATTGAAAAAATAATAGAAATAATTAAAATCTTTATTCTATTTTGCTGCTATGCTTTCGAGGTGTTAAGCTGTTTTCTATATTTTGTGGGCTTAAGGGAACTATCGAATAATGTTGACCGATTTTCGTTGCACTTGCGTACATATAATTACTTTGCGTACTGTTCGATTGTTCTATGTAAAATTGCTCAGATTTCATCAAAATATGAATAAGAATTATGTATGCAATGCAATATTCTTAAAATCTATAATGAGTATATTAAGATAGACATATAAACGCACTTGCTGCTCCCGTTCTCCCATTCACGTTTCGAAACCTCAAAAACTGAGTCCTCATCTAATTCATGTATCCTAAATACATGAAATGTCTGCCTTACGCTACAAAATGCATCATCTAAATTTATCTAAAATATTTAATCTGCTCGTAGAATAAATATGGTATTGTATACTATATAGACTTTGAATATATAATTGTTTTTGTAACTTATGTCTTATGTACTTTTAATGGGAGGTATATGTAGATTTCAAATTTGTAACGGGTTGCAAATATTTGTATATAAATTTTTTTTACTTGGATCGAAGGTCTTTCGAGCATCGTTTTCGATATCGATGTCGCTTTCGAATTAGTGTGTGTGTGTGTCGTCAAAATAAAACTCATGCATATTGAAATAATAATTTTATTTTAATAATAAAAAATAAAAAATAAGCATAAAAAATGTATACAATAAACAGAGTTAAACTCAAAACTCACTTCGTTTATTATCATCATATCTCATTATCATTCTCAATCATTGAACAAAATTAAAAAAACGTTAAAAACTCTTTAATTCTGTTGCTTGACATACACATAATAATTAGATAATGATAAAGGTACTTAGAGAACGCAACTACATAAGTATAAAAGAAAAATATTGAATAGAATAGAACTAGGAGTTGGTTTGTTGGTTTCATTTTTCAACTTATTCTTCTCTTTCCATTTAATTTAACTTTAGTTTAGTTTATGCATTTAAGAGATTGCACGTTTTTAGGCAGTGTTTGGAAATATATGTTGTTTGTGGTTGTTGGTGTGTGTGTGTGTGTAAAGTGTGTGTTGCATTGAAAGTTGCTGTTGCATTATTTGCAGAACATGGAACTGTTTCTGTTTTACATATTGGTAGTGGTGTTGTGGCAGTGTGACGTAACAAAAAGCGTTTACAAAAATATTTCAGACATAAACTTCAGACCAAAAGTATATTTTTTTTTTTTTTTGTATTTTGTTGTAGTTGATTTTCTTTGCGTTTTTTGTTTGTTTGTTTTTTTTTTTAGGTTTTTTTTTTAACTCCATAGTTGTGTGGTTCATTTATGTGGAGTTGCACTTTAAGAGCTTTTTTGTTTGAACTCATACTATTCTTGTACAGTGCAGCTCCATAAAAATGCACCACATAGAATAAGTTGCTTTTGTGGTTTGTGTGTTTTCTGTTTTTTCTTTCTTTTAAATATACAAAACTTACAAGTTAATAATTACAAGAAAGTTTAGACCAGCAGCTACAACATATTTTTTTTGGGGGGGCTTGGTAGCCTTGAACGGTTGTGTGTACTGTGGCTCCAGTTAGGATTTTGGGCAGGGTGTAGAAGAAACACTTAAATAAATAAACTATCAATAAGCATAAACCTAATTAAAACTATGAAATATTTCTCATCTCTTCTTCCTTTTTTTTATAAAATAAGCAACAAAAACAATGAGCCCAAAAAACCGCACACGAATACAGTTACGTATTTGTTGTAGTGTATGTGTATGTGTAACCGTAGGGTGCTTGGGCTAGGGTTGGGGGTAATAGGGGGTAGTTATTTGTAGGATAGTGGAGTAGGGTTATTTAGATATATTAGGCTAGGCTTTGTAGGTATACAGTAATTCGTAGCTATAAGTTTTTTTTCACATACACATATCAAATATCAATAAGAATTCTTCATCGATCATCAATAATAATAATAATAATCAATAATAATAACAATATGCATTGTAATAATAATTAATTAATTAAATGTTACAATTAAAACACTAAAGCCAATGAATAGATCATTAATTACTAACGACATTTTTTGTTTTAGCATGTGTTTTTTGTTGTTTTTGTGTGTGTGTGTGTGTGTGTGTGTATACATAATATTTATACATATATATTATTTATACATTTACATAATGTGTGTAGGGTATGTACTATATATGCATATGCCTAGCAACTATGTAATTTATACTCTTCCGCATTTTAAAACTGATGTCTAATCATCATCATCATCGCTTAGACCTAACAAAAAACTCAACATGTACAAAAAGAATCCCCTACCTCACATTTATCGAAACAATTTAAATGTAGCTTACATATATATATGTGTATATATATGCTTGTATGTAGTTTGGATGCTTCGCTCTGTATTATATATGTACTATATATATATTTCTACTATTGCCGCTAGCCGGTTTCAGCTCCCAATTCTATTGCCACCGATTCCGTTAGGTTACGTCTATTTACATGCTCTCTATCTCTCTCTCTCTCTCTCTCTCGCTCTTTCGCTCCTTCGACTTGCTGTCCCACTCATACGCCATTGCAATCGATCTCAATAATATCCTTGGGCACATCAACAAACTGATAGACCAGCCGCTGACCATCCACCTTGGCCAGAATGCCACGCTGATAATAGTATCTCAAGGCACGGCCCATTGTCTCATAGTTCATATCCGGCTTATTCTTGTGCATGCCCCAGAGGCGGGAGACCGCCTTGGAGTCGACCAGCTTGAAGACGCCCTTCTCGCGATTCGTCCACTTGATGAAGCGCGGACAATATTCACGATCCTGCAGCAGTTTCAGCAGAAACTCCCACAGATATGTAGTGGATCCTTCGCGACTGCGCCGCTTTACGCCCATTTCCAGCTTCGGCTTGCGCGGCTTTTTCGCCTTGCGCTGCTGGAAGCCGCCCAGCTCCAGCATATAGGAGAGATCATAGTTAACGCTCGACGTCGCCGGCTGCTGTATTACGCTCTGCGTGCCACCGCCGCCAAGCATTGCTGCTGCTGCAACGGCGCTGCTGCTGCTGACAACAGATGCCGCTGCTGCTGCCGCCGCTGCTGCATTGGCAATTGTGGAATGCGTGTGCTGTGCCGTGGCGTGCAACTGATGCGGATGCGTTGACGCCAGCTGCGATTGTGGATGCTGTTGCTGCTGTTGTTGTTGTTGCTGCTGCTGCTGTTGCTGCTGCTGCTGATGATGCAACTGTTGCTGGTGATGTGACAATTGTTGCTGCTGCTGCGGCGCATGTTGCTGCTGCTGCTGCTGATGTTGCAGGGAATGATGCTGATGTGTGCCAAAGCCGTTGGCAGCTCCGTTTCGCTGTGACGATGCCGCCGTCGGCGCATTGAAGTAGGACGTTGTCAGATAGCTTGGCGTCCCGGGAGTGCCAGGATTAACGCCCCCTCCGCTCGAGCCACTGTTGCCATAGTAATTGTCGGGCACTGTAAATTGACAAAAGAGAGAAAGTGTGAGTTTATTTGCTTGCAGAGTTGCCAAATGAGGTGAATTTTAATGAATGATTCGCAGTCAATCAGAAATCAGAAAGCACACGCATTTTGATCGATAATTTCGATTCTAGATTTGAATATAGTATTATTATAGAAACCAAACCATAGTCAAGAAATCTAAACAAGTTTTGTTTTTTAACTTTGAATGAAGAATTATTAAAGATGAAATGATGACCAAAATGGTCTCGGGCTTAAAATTCGGACCAGTTTTGACAAAGTTATGGCAGTTTGAATTCTGGAAAGGCCATTTTTAGGGACTTGGGACTTCACATGTCCACATTGTTGTCATGATTTTTGACATGAAGTCTGAAAATAGGAAGTTTCTCAACTTTGAATGTAGAGTTATTAAGAATGACAAACCATGCACAAAATGGCCTTTGGATTGGAAATCGGCTCAGTTTTGACAAAGTTATGGCATTTTGAAGTCTGGAAAGGGCATTTAAAGAACTTGGGACTCCACATTGTTGTCATGATTTTTGACATGAAATCTGAAAATAGGAAGTTTCGCAGCTTTGAATGTAGAGTTATTAAGAATGACAAACCATGCACAAAATGGCCTTTGGATTGGAAATCGGCTCAGATTTGACAAAGTTATGGCATTTTGAAGTCTGGAAAGGGCATTTAAAGAACTTGGGACTCCACATTGTTGTCATGATTTTTGACATGAAATCTGAAAATAGGAAGTTTCTCAACTTTGAATGTAGAGTTATTAAGAATGACAAACCATGCACAAAATGGCCTTTGGATTGGAAATTGGCTCAGTTTTGACAAAGTTATGGCATTTTGAAGTCTGGAAAGGGCATTTAAAGAACTTGGGACTCCACATTGTTGTCATGATTTTTGACATGAAATCTGAAAATAGGAAGTTTCTCAACTTTGAATGTAGAGTTATTAAGAATGACAAACCATGCACAAAATGGCCTTTGGATTGGAAATCGGCTCAGTTTTGACAAAGTTATGGCATTTTGAAGTCTGGAAAGGGCATTTAAAGAACTTGGGACTCCACATTGTTGTCATGATTTTTGACACGAAATCTGAAAATAGGAAGTTTCTCAACTTTGAATGTAGAGTTATTAAGAATGACAAACCATGCACAAAATGGCCTTTGGATTGGAAATCGGCTCAGTTTTGACAAAGTTATGGCATTTTGAAGTCTGGAAAGGGCATTTAAAGGGACTTGGGATTTCACATGTCCACATTGTTGTCATGATTTTTGACACGAAATCTGAAAATAGGAAGTTTCTCAACTTTGAATGTAGAGTTATTAAGAATGACAAACCATGCACAAAATGGCATTTGGATTTGAAAATCGGCTCAGTTTTGACAAAGTTATGGCAGTTTGAAATATGGAGCAGTGCCTACATTCGATTTTGTTGGGTAGTACCACTGTGCCCAGCACTGTTCGCTTGCTGCGTGACTATTTCACAGTGCACACGACTACAAATGTACATACATACATATGTATGTAATTTTATATGCTATTTAGTAAGTTTTGTTTTACATCCGGCGTCAACGGCGCTGCCGTTGCCCAATTCAACAGCCAGTTGTCCGTTGGTCGACAGACGAGAGAGTGTGAGAGTGTGAGTGAGAGAAAGAGGTGCGAGGAGGAGGCTATGAGCGAATAAATAAAATCAAAAGTTTGCGCTCACAAACACCAACAACAACAACAGCAGAGAGAAACAGAGAGAGAGAGAGCGAGAGAGAGAAAGAGCGAGAGAGAGAGAGAGAGCAACGGACGCTTTCGTTCGTTTTAAGTTCGTGTCTTCACCATCATCGCATTGTTGCATTAGCGTTGGTGTATTTGGCGCTCTCAGAGAGCACACAGAGCAACGGGAGACGCTCACAGCGGCAGCATTGCCACATTGGCGATGACTGCTGTCTCTGCTGGTGCTGTTGCCGTTGCTGTCGCTGCTGCTGCTGCTGCTGTCGTTGTCGTTGTGACCTTCACAATTTGCGCAAAGGCAATGTGTCGATGACCACAGATTTTACACAGCGAACACACAGACACAAAAGCGAGGCAAAAGCATAAAAGCAGCGAGTGCAACACACATTCTTATTGCAATTGATTCTCGCATATGTGTGTGTGTGTGTGTGTGTGTGTGTGTGTGTGTGTGTGTGTGTGTGTGTGTGTATATAATACATACATATTTACTGTATGTTTAAATGTGTGTGCTGTTCGTTTTCGTTTGCTGCCATTTTTCGATTGCTGAACTTTTGCTACAAATGCATGTATGTGTGTATGTTTATATATGTAAGTTTGTTTGTATTGCACTCATGTATTTTGTGAATACTTGATATACTCACCCCCAACACTGCGATTCCATATATTCCGCAACGAATTCGCCGCATTATTCTGATATAAATTCGGATGCAGAAATGTGCCCGTGTGCAGGTGCGCCGCTGCTGCTGCCGCCGCTGCAGCCGCAGCCGCTGCTGAGTGGGTGGCCGCTGCTGCTGCCGCTGCGGCAACAGCCGATGCGGACGCTGATGATGTTACTCCTGTGGCTGCTGTTGCCGCTGCCGCCGATGATGATGTGGGCATGCCCAAACGCGCCTTTAACTCGTCGGCGCATGGCTGGCCGCCGGAACTGGAGCTGTCTACGTCGGACACACCGCTATCTGCCGGACTGGGCGGAAATGAACCTGTAATGTGCAATGATAATTTGTTCAAGATTAACAAGTTGCCCAATTGCTGTGATGGGAGGGAGGGAGGGAGGGAGAGAGGTAGGTAGGTGTGACCTTTAAGGGCGTGTGCAGTGGTTAACCTTGCTATTTCGGGGCTGGTCTTCTTCACTCACCTGTTGTGGCCGTCGTGTAATTTCTGTGATGTGGATTGTGAATTGCGCCGCCGCTGAGCAAATTATGCAGCAATGGCCGATGCGGTATGGCCAAAGGTTGCTGCTGTTGTTGTTGCTGTTGCTGCTGCTGCTGTTGCTGCTGATGCGCATTGTTGTTGCCTTGTAAGCTATGTTGTTGCTGCTGCTGCTGCTGCTGTTGTTGCTGATTCTGCTGGTGTGGCGTTAAGAGCGCATTCTGTTCGGTCTTGATGTGCAGCAATGTTGTTGCACCGCCAAACGATTGCTGTTGTTGCTGCTGTTGTTGTTGCTGCTGTTGTTGCTGATTCTGCTGCAGGTGCTGTTGTAGTTGTTGGTGCTGCTGTTGCTGATGAGGTGACGGACTGGTTGATTGTTTGACAATAGGAATTTCAGTATCTGAAAGAAGAATTTGAGCATAAATTAGTTGTTGTATGTTATAGTTGTTATGCCAATAGTATATAATTACTTAAACAATTAAGCCAATTCAGATCAGATTTATTGCATACAGATTTGAAAGTGATCCAACTTATGTATCTATTTCATGGCTTCATTTGCCACTCGATACAATTTGCTAAACATTTGAGGAACACTTGAACTACTTACAAATGTCTGGCAACTGTTGTGGCCCAATTAAAAAACAACTTTATCTCATAAACCCGAGCAATAACAACAATTTTAAGTGCCGCCCTCTTCGAGAAACAGCAATGTGTCAAAATGTCCAAGCTCGCATGGAATTCAGAGCTAATAATACTTAAATAATTCGCAACAAGCATAATTACAAAAACAATGTGTTATTGTTATTATTGTTGTTAGCAAGTTGAGCGACATGCAAAAGTCGCCAAGAGGCTAGAAACATATGCGAACAAAACACACACACTTACACACACACATACACTGGCAAAAATTGAAATGCCCCAATTTGGCGAGCCATGAACTCAAAGCAACAACAACCGTTAAAAGCAATGACAAAAGAAATGCAAAGTGAGAGAAGCTGCCAAAGCAAAGGCAACAATAACAATAACCAAAAAAGTGAAACAAAAAATTGCATCTCACTTTCTTTAGCTCTTGCTGATGTTGTTGTTGTTGTCGTTGTTGTGCATTGAGGCGCAACGCAAGAAAAATGCACAAGTTGTGTTTTATTTTTTTTTGCCAGGCCTGTTGTTGTTATTGTTGAAAAGTAAAAGTGCATTTTCACTTATTTTATGCGAAACGCCGCGGCGGCTGCTGCATGTGGTAGAAGAAGCAGCAGCAGGCAGCAACAGCAGCAGAGAAAAAAAACGCAACAACAAAAAAATTGCATTGAATGTCAAGCTGTTCACACACACACAAATACCAATGCATTTGGCATACGCATAGACAGTTGTCTCACTCGCGCAACTGCAACTGTGCAGGCAAAATAAAAAAGCAAGCGGCAGCAGCAGCAACAACAACAGCAACAGCAGCAATAAAGCTTGCATGCACACAAACACACACATATAAAGACTCACTCAAGCACACACACACAGATACAATTGGCAGCAAGAGAGGAAGAGAAATCAGGTCAAGGCTTGTCGGCGTTGTTGTTGCTGTTGTTGTTGTTGTTGCTGCTGTTGCTGTTGTTGCTGCCAAGCGGCGACGAGTTTACAATTTATGCTTAGCTGGCTGCATTATTGCATGTTGTACGCGGCAAGTTTGAATGTGTGCGCTTTTTACAGCTTTTTAAATACCCACACATACATACATATGCACAATAATGCTAGCTTACAGACAATACGCTGCCCCGTCTCGTTTTAATTGCCGCTCGTTTCATTTCGTTCATTTGCTCGCTCACTCGTTTTGTTGTGGGTGGGTGAATTGAGAAGTATGTAAAAAGAAATATACATATTCATATTTATTTATATGTATGTATATATTTACACAAATTCACAAAGCTGCTGTAAAAATATGGCACAAAAATGTACATTTGTATTTAGCCACAAAAACCAGACGTTCGATCGACCTGTGCATGTTTGTTTGTTTGTATATGTAGGTATGTATGTGTACATATATCTAGCAAGTCGTGACGGAAATTGCGGGCAGGCAGCTAAATCAGCTGTGGCCTGCAATACCTCTCTACCTCTACCCCCTTGTGTCTCTGCCCTGCTTCTTTGCCTCTTCGTTCCATCGCAAAACTGCAGCAACGCCTATTTGTTTTTTTTTTTTGCAGTTGAAAATCAACTTTTATTACTTTGGCGGAAACTATAAACATTAGACGAAACAAATTATTTTTGGTTTTTGCTTCTTTTTTTCAGAATTTGTATTTTCGATTTTCGGCAGCACTTAAGCCAGAAATTGCTGGGCGGAAATGCCTGTCAATTGTTGTTGCATATTTGTTTGGCAGCTAGTTTTTTTGTAGCTGTTATTAACTACGGAAATTACTTGGGCTCACGTGGCTGCTGAGTTCAGAATGTTTGGCCCGGCTAATAAGGCGTATGCGTAATATGGCACAGCTGTGAGTGGTCGGCATGGCGTATACGTAATGTCATATCTTATGTATATAATTGCATACGTTCGTATGTGCCATTTTAAGAATATATTTAGGCAGCTTTTTATAAATATATTTCTACGCTGGCGTTGGCACACCTGGCGTATGCGCAATGTGCAACAAAAATTACGCATACGCACAGTTGAACGGGGAATTTGTAGAAAAAAAGTGATTTATGTAGAGCAGCCAAAGTGAATCCAATTGGCAAACACACATTTTGAATGGATGCATCAAGAGGGTCGCATAAAGCGAACCGATACACCCATTTTCCCATTTACACATTACGCATTGCAATGGTGCGCCAAATGTGCGCTGACCTCTAAAAGTGCGGTCTATTAAAAATAAAAATACAAAATAAAGCCAAACAATTTAATATATTATGAGAAAACAAAGTTGGCCAACATGCCCCAGAGTACAGTACATACATAGGTGTATATGTTTATATACATGTGTTTTATATATGTACATATATATGTGTGCAATTAACGGTAGAGTCATGTGCAGAGTTGTATATGTTGTTTTTTGCCTATTGGTATTATGTATTTCCCTGCCCGAATTTGGACTTGAACTGCCTCGTTGATATGTGCGCGGCGTTTTGGGACAGTTACATCACAATTCACAATTCACAGTCACAATGGAGCCGCAGCATTTGCGAATAGTAGGTCAATGTAGGTATGCAGAGTTGTTGTTGTTGTTGCTGTTGTCGCTATGATTAGTTGCTTTTAATGCCGATATGTACACACTGAACGACATATCAACAAATGTACGAAAGGTTTGCCCAACACGTTAGATACGTTAGATGTTGTTATCATTATGATATAGGGTATTTTATAGTCCAGCACTTGTACCTGTTGTTTGCTGTTTGCGTTCAAAAGTGTTTTGTTTACAGTTTCTAGCCATTTCCGAGGAAGCCGCTCGTTGTGCTTTGTTGTTGCCTGACAATTGTTACAACAACAACAACAACACATGTTGAATTTTGTGTTGTTGTTTCTGTGTCATTTCGCTATTGGCCTATTTTGTATTTAGGTGTTTGCTTTGTAGTTGTTTGAAATAATAAAACAATAGGAAACATTTCTTTTGGGTGTGTGATTTTTTAAGCCAAACAAATCAGCTGCAATTTTTGACAGCAAATTTATGTTATTTAATCAGATGCTAGATATGTTAGGAAACTAAAAGTTGAGAAATTGATTTTCTTTGTTGATAGAATAATGTGAATTTTCATTTGGGACGATGAAAGTTGCTGATGACTTTCTGTTTATTAAATAATTTCAACTATAATTTGTAGCTAGAGCAACTTGTGTGTGTCATATGTTTGCATATATGTACATATGTATTATAGATATCATAATACTTTATTGCACTGCCAAAAACAACGCTAACGATAATAAAAAACAGCCAAAAATGTATGTGCATTCGTTAGTATGTGTGTATGAGTGTTTCACAGCAGCGCGAAAGCAATTTCAATTTGACTGTGGCAGCAACAACAACAACAACAACAAGAGTAACAGCAACAACAGCGACAGCAACGTTGTCGACCGATTAACCAAAAGTAATATGCGAATAACAGAAACACAGACAAAAGAAAGCAACAGCGACAGCGACGACAACAACTCAAAAGTTCTATATTTAAATATTATAATTTATGTGTTTGTTTGGCTATTGTACATGTGTGTGTGCATGCATACATACATACACACATACATACAGATATGTACATTCATACATACTAATGTAGAATGTTGTTGTCGCTGCTGCTCCCTGTTCTGGCTCTCTCTTCCCCCCACATTCCCCATTCCCGTATTCGCATCATGGACTGCTTCCGTCAGCGAACTCAGTTCCCAGTTCATTCCCACTTTCCGTTCCCAGTTCTCTCTCACATGCGCCACTCTCTCCCTCTCTCTCTCTCTCTCTCTCTCCCTATCTCCGCCTCTGTCACTCTCTGACTAAATTCCTGTTCTGCGTATGCATTGTTGTTGTTTTGCTGCTTTGGCTGGCTTATTTTGGCTTTCATGCCTCTGCTGCTGAGCCCTGTTTGTGTATGTGTGTGTGTGTGTGTGTGTGTGTCTTTCACACTGTCAATGTATGCGTGCAAAGAATAAAAGCCACTGTCGGCAGTCAATGTTGTTGTTGTTGCTTCTTTTGTTCTTGTGTTTGTGTGTCGTCGCCGTCGCTGGGCGCATTTGTTTGCCTGTGTGTGTGTGTGTGTGTGTGTGTATCTGTGTGCTTGTGCGCTTTTTGGAAATTCAGTCTCAAGTTCAAGGTCTCGCGGATAACGCACACACATGCAGACAAGTGCGAGACTTATACAAACACACACACACACACATATATATGCGACACGACACACACAGATACATGTGTGCGATTCTTATTGCTTGTTTAAGCTACATATAGTATATAAATACATATGTTTGTACATTTAAAGCAAATTTCTCATTAGGTGCATCTGTATTGGGCCTGACTGTTTACTTTTTGTTGCTCTTCCTTTTTTTTTTATATTATCTATGCAGTATGTTTGTATGTATTGGACATATTTAAAAACAAAGTAAGCAGCAGCAAAAAAAATGTATATAAAAAAACGCAGCGACTACAAAATAATTCCTCAATATTTCCGCATCAAGAATTGATACGAGTTGTATTTTGTTATTGTAGCTTATTGTTGCTGTCATTTCACTCTTGATACAGAAATTTCTTGTTTTAAGACAAAAGGAAGTGCATCTGTATGTACATACAGACCTATGTTTAAATGTATGCATATGTATATTGTAATTATTTGAACTGTTTTTGTTTTTGAGCAGATATTTATTTAGTATTTTATTACTTTTTTAAAATTATAATTTTGTATATAAGTATGCATATTAATGATTCTCATGCATATGTGTTAATGTACATATATATTCATATAATGTGCATAAAGATAGACGCATTTGTTTGATACGCAATTTGTTAGCTGATTAAATTAATTTTGTAACAATTTTTGGATATGTGCTTTTTATACTGTATATTTCTGTATTGATACCCTGTACACATAAAATGCCTAAAAAGGGTTTTAGAGACCACAACTTATTCTGCAGTCAACTCTTGCCAACTCTACATTTTATATTCATTCTATTAACAGAAGTGTAAGATGCATTAATAAGATGGATTATTATTGCATAATTATTGCTGTTTTTGATTCTAATTGACCATTAAGTAATGAAGGAATTAAGTACTTAATTATATGCATATTAACGTAGACTCATATAAATTATATAGCTTAAAAAGTGTATATCATTCTGATTTAACATTCATGCCGGATATTACATAATTTTGTTCAATTCGGTCATGATTTGCTTTGTTGCCAATTCTCACACCTGCCATAATTAGCACTTTCTCTGCAGAGTTCTTATTAATAAATGTATCTTGCCATGTGGCAAGCAACCGTATGTCTCTAATATGTGTCTGAGGTTTGTCACGCGCCAATATTTTGCCATTACAAGTGCTAATTGAGCATATTTTTCTTGTTGACAGATATTATATGTACATATATATAAATTTAATGTTTTGGTATTGATCTGAAGAGGTCTATACTGTTATATTAATGATGTTTGCTCTGCCAACCACTCTCAAACCAGAAATGGGGACTGCCAATTAAACATCAACAAAATGTTCAGCTATCTGATTAGCTAATGTCCCCAATCAGATTTTGTAATATAATTGCCACAGTTTGCAGTGTCTAGCATTTAATATGTGACATAATCTCAGTTCTCTCTATCTCTAACACACACACTCACGCACATACGCACACACGCACACATTCGCACACACTCTCGTTAACTCTCTCTTTCATGCTTATTATCAATTATCGCGCTGCAATCAATGGACAGATAAGGAGACCCCAACAATTACACATGCCGGGCAAATGCTAGAGAACTGCGGCTGGCAATTAAATGCGCTTACAAAACTTATACACACACACACACAGATACGCACTCATATACATACATACATATATATATATATATATATATGTATTTATATAGAGACAGAAATCGAGACGTGGAGCTTACATAATTCTAAAAACGCAGCCGTATTTGGGTTAAGCTAAAGAAAATGATTTGCTAATTTCTTGCGCTGAAACGAGAAATTTAAGTTTTTCCGCGGGGCTCTATCGCGCTCTCCCTCTCTCTTTCTCTATCAGTCTGCCTGTGTGTGTGAGTGTGTGTGCTCAGTTGTTGCCAATCTATTCCCAACCTACCTCAAAATGTTTTGCGTTAGGCCTCAAAGCAGACCTCGTTGTGCAGCTCGTGGGGTGGCGTTTGTGGCCCGCAGGGGTGTGGGCAAGGGGGGGGGGGACTCAGGGAAACAACGCAGACGACGTCGCTCTTTTCCACTATTTCCCACAGAGTCTCTCACACAAACACACACGCACACACACACACACTCAGAGAGAGACACACAGTTTTACAATCGCAAGCTTACAGAAGCTGAAACTGAAGCTGGGCTGGTTACTCATGTAAAGGGAGCATAAAAAAGAGAGACAGCGGGAGAGAGCTTCAGCTCGTTTCGCTCTTTGCCTCATGTCGCAATTGAAAGTTGTCTCTGTGTGTATGTGTTGTTGTGGGCGGTGAACTGGGAACGGGAGCAGTGCTGTTGTTGAAACCCCAAAAGGTTGAAGGTAAAACAAAATCAAAAGCAAAACAAACAAAATAAAGTCGTGTAGATAAAAGGTTAAAATAAAAATGATTGCATGTTGTAAGAGGAAATTTTAGACACACACACATATACATGGTTTTTTGCGTGTAAAATACCCAAATAAAGTTTTTCAAAAGAGTTTTTGTAGAAGCAAAAAAAAAACAAAACGTTGGTAAACTTTCAAAAGAATTTTGCTAAACTGAAGTTTCCCACAGTTGAGATTTGTTGGCGGCGTTGTGTTTTATGGCAAAATCCAAGTTGAGCTTCTTGCTGATTTCAACGCATTGGCATTTAATTTGCTTTGAGGAACCAGCATTGTTTTTTTAAAAAATGTTCTGCGGGCTATTGCGGTTTTTGTTGCACTTGATTTTTGATAATTAAGCAGCAAAGTGTATACCAGAAATGGCACAAAACGCCGGGTATTATCTAAGTAGCGATAATTTGCATGTAATTTAATGAAATTTAACGAGAACAAAACACTGGCAAGCGAGGAATTTATTGCTGAGGAAGTTAGTTGTGTGTTTAAAATCATATTTATCAAATATAATGAAATAGTGTTCGTGTTGAAGTTTAATATCTAGAATGCTGCCATGGGATTCTAAGGTCTAAGGGTTAATTTGGTTTTAGTAATTGTTCTAGAACGTTCAGTTTCATACGTGTATGGAGTATATATATTTATATATATTTATGCATTATAGATAATTCACTTCGCAGCAGCAGCTAAGAAGCTGGCAACTGCATAAATCTGTCATTGCCATATACTCAATAACCCGTATCCCCAATCCACAAACCACAATCCTACATCCCTAGCCCCCATGCCCCATGCCCCATGCCTTATGCCTTATGCCACATGCCCCATTGCCCCTTTCCAAAAATGAGACGCCCACTTTGCCAAGCTGCGAGCGACGCGCATTTCCGCTAATACAAAAAAATTCAAGTACCTGACGCCCTTTTAAGAACATGCACATATATAATATACATTTGTACATATACATATGTACATATGTATGTATATAGATTGTTCTCCATTTGTATTTGTTTGCTACATAAACACAAATACGTGTTTATATGTATGTACATATGTATATATGTACCTGTGTGCACATCTAGAGACTTTCGTATTTATCTTGAGATTCCCTGCAGCCAAATCGGAGCAAAGGCAACAACCGCTTGCAAAAGTCAAAAGAGACGCCCGTGTCAAATAGAGGAAACAAGTTGTTGGCTGCTTATACGACAGCGAAGGGTTACCAGAGCCAGTCTCAGTCTACTTACACGCACACACACACACACATATATATATATATATATATATATATGTATGTATATATGTAACAAGTGCCAACACACACACACACACATATATAATAGCCCCCCAGTTGCCAGTTGGCGCCTTGGTAGTTCGCAGACTGAGAAACTATTTCACACAGCAACTAACACACAAACGCACACACATACAATATTGCAATTTACGTTACACACACACATTGCAACGTTGAGAGCATTTGATAGTTGAGCGGCATATTGCCGCTCACTAGAAAGCTTGCTCTCTCGCTCTCGCATGGCTCTGTTTGTTGCTGTTGCTGTTGTTGTTGTTGTAGTAGTAGTAGTTGTTGCTGTGCGTTTGCCGCCTAAAGTAATCAATAAAATTGTTGAGGTGGGTTAGGAAACTGTTACGAAGCTTTGCTGCCGCTCTTTTTTGCTCAGACAACAACGATAGCAGCGACGCTGGCAGCGACGCCACCGTCGACGTCGTCTTCGTCAGCGGAAATTGCGCTATTTTAAATAATGTTTATTTTGCGTTTGGACGTCTTTGTTTTTTGTTTTGACTGTCTGTTTGGGGGAGCGGATTTTTGTATTTTTTTTTTTCGTTATAAATTTTGCCTACTATTGTTGTTGCCAAATTGACATTTCACAATTTTTTCTCTACGAGATACAAAGAAAACTCCAAATGGATTTCAAGCAAAATTCAGCTTAAAGTCTGCCATAAAATGCGTAATAGGAGGCATGTTAATAAAGCATTGCCAATTTGCAACAGACAGAAGGTGGCATCCTCCCAAGCCAATAAATATGTCAGCGATTTTGATCAGCAGCAACAACCGATATGAGACTCACACAAAAAACACATTTTCTGTCTGTCCATCAATCAAATATGTGTGTTTGTCAGCAAAATGCGTGAATCTCTAAGAATATTCCAGATAGGGCCACGTAATTTGGTATGTGGGTACACAATACAAAAATGTAGATTTTTTAGGGTTTATATAATCCTCTCACTTATCGCAATACCTCAAATCAATAAATGGAACTTTACAGCCACAATTATTATGTGTGTGCCCTTTATGTAGCTATTGAATTAGATTACACAGGATTTATGTAACATCTAATTCGTATTATCAATATACAATTCTCGAAGTTGGCCATTTACCCTATAGAGTAAACTTGTATCTGGCACGTCTAATAATATCGATAAGTATGAATCTCGCCTCCAGACTAAATAAGTAATTACCATTCTTAACCACTTAAGACAAAATAATTTGTTTTTAAAATATTTGGAGGGTAAAATATGAAATATGTAAATATATGAACTACAGCAGTTTATAAAAGGTATATCCCACTTGAGCAAAAGATCAAATTTTTAAGAAAATAAATACAATAGATCTTTTGATTAAAATCAAAAGTCTGTATTAATAAACCAATAAGAGTGTATCATAGAGCTATACTAAAATAGTATACAGGATATTTCACAGTCATACACATTTCAGTGTCAATAATTAGTGATTTCCCGGAATTTCCCACTATCCCATTTCGAGTCCCCCGATTTTGGCACTTACAGTAGCGCTTCATCAAGCTCTTCTTGTAGGCCGCTGAGCGTTCCGCCGGCTTTAGCCGCATCCTCGCTCGCTCGCATTGTGTCGCCGAATCCTCGTCGGATTCTGTGCCGGAGTAGGTGTGTCCACGTCGCCGACTGCTGCCAGTGACTCCACCAGTTGCTGCTGTGGCGGCTGCAGTTGCTGTTGCTGCGCTGTTCAGCGAGAGATCGAGGGGTGAATCATAGCCGTTTTGATATTGCAGCTCCAGCAGTTCCTCATCATCGGCATCCGCCTCGATATCCGCATCAGCATCCTCCTCGAGCGTTTCCTCGTCCTCAATATCGCTCATCTGTTGCTGCTGTTGCTCTGGTTGTTGCTGGTGTTGGTGTTGTTGTTGCTGGTGTTGCACTTGCACTTGCAACTCGTTGCTGCTGGTGATGACGCTGCTGCGTTGCAACTGCTGCTTGCGCTCCCACAGTATCTTGGATACATCGTCCAGGGTGCTGCGGGTTTTATCTGGCTCGGATTGTTGCTGCTGCTGTTGTTGCTGCTGTCTCAGGTGATTGTAGAGCACTTTAAACTCGCGGCAATCTGTTGCAATGCTCTCGGTCTCCTCTTCCTCCGGCTCTGGCTGCTCCACCTGCAGCTCCTTCTTTTGCTCCTTCTCCTTTTCTGGCTCACTTTCGCCCTTGACAGCATCTCCATGTGGACTTATGCTTGGTGCTGGTCTGGGAGTCTGTTGCTCTGACTTGGTTTCATCTATGGCACCTTCGATTGCTGTTGGTTTTGTTGTTGTCGTTGTCGTTGGTGCTGTTGCTGTGATTGCGGCTTCCTTGGCTGTCGCTGACGCTGGCGCTGGTGATGTGGGCGTTGTGGGCGCCAGGGGTGAGGCCACTGGCGTGGGCGTTGGCGTGGGCGTGGCACCAGCTGTGGGCGATGCCGCCGGCGACGCTGAGGCCGAGGATGTGGAGCAGGCAGATGATAGCGACAGCAGCGATGATGTTGATGATGATGAGCTCGAACTGGAGCTGGAGCTGGAGCTGGACGATGATGAGGAGACGCTAGAGATTGCCGCCGTCGCAAAATTGTGCGCCGTGGCGGCCACCAAATGTTGCACCATTATCATTTTAGCAGTTTCTCTATATATATATATATACGCTTAACACGATTCTTCTACACGTTGCACATGCTACTATATATTTTTGTATGTGTGTATATATGGATATATATTTTATGGATATTACGTTACAATTTTGAGGTATATTTTTGCACAAACTCTGCAGACGTTTTGTTGTTGTTGTTGGCCGGTGCCGCCTGCAGTTAAACACATTTTTAGTGGCCAAAACGCGCAACGCGCAACGCGAATGCGGAAACGTAAAAAAGGCAACAAACGAATTCTGGCTTGCTGGCTTGCGTTTTTGCGTTTAGCTGTGTGTGTGTGTGTGTGTTTTGTGTGTTGGTGTTGTGTTTTTGCTTTGCTGTTTAGCCGCGGCACGTCATTTATCTCTTACGGTATCAGCAAAACTAAAATCTAAAGTCAGCACAAAAAGCACTGCCGAGTGTTTATTAGGCGCAAACAAACGTTGCAGGCGGCGACTGCGACGCGACTGCAGCGTGCGTTGTCGTTGCCGATACCGATACCGATGCCGACGGTGACGGCGACGTCGACGTCAACGTTTCTGGCAAACGCGCGCGCGCACCCCACTCACAAATACAGCCGCACTCGCACAGCACGAGAGCGTGAGCCAGAGCGAGAGCGCGAGAGAGAGAGAGAGAGACAGGTGGGAAGGCAAAGGCGAACAAAATATAAAAATGAGCAAGCGACGACGACGACGACGACTGAATGGGGCTCACTTGGTCGGCTCGCGCCAACTGGAAGAGCGCGGGCCACAAGATGTTGTTCGGGCTATTGCGAAAACGATGTCGCCGTCGGCGTCGCTGCCTCCGTCGCAGTCGCGGTCGGGAGCGCTCTAAAATGGTAAGCAAACGTAACAGTTTTGCGTTGCGAGCGCAAATGTTTGGCGCTCTCTGCTGCTCTTGTAAAAACATACATACATATGTATTACATACATTGATATGAATGTTTGACTTTCTGCTGCAGCTGAGACTGTGTGTCTGTATTGGTATTGGGTGGTTTTGTGTGCCACATGCGCATTTGCATTGCATTTCTCCTCTAGGGACATTGAGTAGCAAATATAGGCAATCGGCACAGTGGGGCAGAAACCAACAACATTTGCTTCATACAAGATATGTATGCATACATACTTGTATTAATACAACATGAATGCTGAACTCAGAGATACCCTATAACAAAACACATACCCAGATTCATTAACCAAAAGCTTTAAGTCAAGACCTTGCCCCGATTTTAGTACTTTTCATTTATAAAAAATTCTATATATATATATCGTAATTTCAAATAAAAATTTGTAAAAAAAAAAATATTATTTCCAGTTTATAATTAAATAATGCCAGACAATTAGATTTACTTAGGGAACCGAAGCTTCATAATATGCTAGGTGACCACTGTACTTTCATTCTTTCCATGATATCCATACAAATCTTTTCAATATCACGCATAATCTAAGCATATGCAATTTATTCCTCTAGCTCTGAAAGTCTTGCAATTATTTTACAAGCTGACTTTACAATCGCAACCAGCCCCATTATTTCCTTGTTAGCCTGATCAACAGGCCAGATCTTATACATGCACAGTGTGCATGTGTGCAACAAGCACATATACATTTACATATATGTACATATCTACATAGATATAGCGCCTCTTTGTAATAACTGAGGCGACCCAGACCCAGTGCGTTCATTTCAGTGGAGCAAGTGGCGAGCAATTGCAGCTATCTGGGCCCCCAAATGGGTCAGGCCAAGTCAAAAGGGCTGCGCGATCATTGGGGAGCAGCGGCAGTAACAGCAACAGTGAGTGTAAAATGTATGCGTCCGTCTGTGTATTAGTGAGAGTGCGACAAGTGAGCAGGAGCTGATGGTGATGGAGATGGAGATGATGCCGACGTCGCTGCTGCAATCGGCACGAGTATGACTCAATGCAAGTGTGTGTGAGATAGAGAGTCAAAGAGCGAAAGAGAAAGAGAGAGAGCACGAGACAGAGAGAGCAAAAGTGCTCTCAGCATTTGACGATGGCAGTAGAGCAAATTTTCACTTTCCGTTTGTTTTTAGTTGTTTGGGGGCCTTTCCCATTTACTTGCCAATTGCAATTGTGTGCGTCTCTGTGTGTGTGTATCTGTGTGTGTGTATCTGTGTGTGTGTGTGTTCGTGAGATTCTCTCTTTCAGCTCAACATGTGTGTGCCTGAGTATTGCAAGTAAAGGAAGCAGAACAAGAGCAGTAGAAGCAGATGAAACAGAAGGAAGAGTTTGACGTTTTAGGTGCAGGCGACGGGGGGTGGAAGCCAATGGGGAGAACTTTAATGAGGCGACGGCGACGACGACGATGGCGACACAGACATACTTTTGCCTAAGCTAGTGTGTGTGCGAAATGAGTCCAATGTACCGACAACTGGTAGCCGGTCTAAGGAAGGAGGACGGCGCCGCAAGGAGGGGCACACAGACGGCTCCTTTGGCAGCAACAGAACAACAGTGACAGAGAGAGGGAGAGGGAGAGATAGGGAAGGGAATAGGTGTAGAGGAGCGAGGCACAGACACAGAGCCGTAAAAGAATTTTTGAAGAGGAAGCGCATTAGGTGGCTCTGCTTTGTTTGGGGCTGGGACACCTCGACTTGTCGGGAGTTGGAATTGGAACTGGTACTGGAACTGACACTTAGTTAGGGTTTGCTGTTTGCTGGCTGGGAGGTTAGGCTTGTGTAGTCGATTCATGTTTCGTGTTTCAACAAAAGTCATTGAACAGACGCCGTCAACGACAACGACGACTGCAAATCCTCAACTCCTGCTCCTGCTCCTGTTCCTGCAATGTCTCCGCGCCAGACGCCAAGTCGATGGTTAGGAAGTGTCGGAAATGTATCGCTTTACTTGCTGCTGCTTGCTTTGATGGTTCGGGCACCCCTCTAAGCTTCTACCCCCATCCCTACCCCCAGCTCAGCACAAAAAATGATGCGAATCGGCGCGTCATCGCCAACAACGATGGCGAGACAACGTTTTCGGAGTAAACAGCAGTGAATGACCTCATATCATCTAATACACGCGCCAAGCGCCCAAACCCTGGCCGTCGTCTGTCCCGACAGACCCCACAGACCCGACCCGACAGCCACGACTGACTAACCTGCAGACACTGTTGTGGAGCCCCGAATCTCTCTCAGCCACTCGATTACGATGGCAACGACGACGTTTGTCAAACTTATTTTTGTGTGCTCCCCATTCAAGCGAAAAATCATCAGACTTGTAATTGTTACGGTTTCAACGGCTTTTGTGGAAGCGAGAGGGGTTCGGTTTGTTTTTGGAGGCGGGTGCGTTGTTCGGTTGCTGGGTGGATCTCTTTGTTTAGCGGTCGGTAATCTGGTCAATGATGTTGGCTCTTTGTCTGCGCTGCAGGACATCGGGGCGGGGTCACTTGTAGGTTAAACGGACGACATTTATGATGGCTGCTGATTTGGGTTTTAATGCCTTGCCAAATAAGACAGATAATGCAGCTTGATAGTTGTATATAAACATTATGCGAGCTTGAGGACTCACAGCAGACGCAAGCGAAAGTGGTTAATTCGGGAACATTGTGGAAATTGCAAGTGATAACAATAAAAATCCAAACACAGACACAAATGAAAGTGAAAACTTTGGAAATACTCTGTCAGCTTGAAGTCATCACTTAATAATTCAATTAACTTTGACTGATGGCAAAGAGAAGAAATTTTAGATACGTAAGAGCAAATAATAAGAAAAGGATCAAATAACAAGAATATAAGTATTAATATAACACGCACTTATTGAGGGCAGCTTTAAGCCTAAGTCCTGAGCTGATAACATATAAGATGCTAAGTTTCCGGATGACTTATAAGTGAGCCATAACCCAAGCGCTTTTCAGTGGCAGCTTACAACATTTTCAGGAAATTTCCAACCACACTTTCAGCATTGTTTTTGCTTTTATTGTTTGTTACCGCTTTTTGTTGTAGTTGTATCGGCATTCACCTTTTCATGCAAAAAGTAACTAGCTCAGCGGTTTTATTGCCTAACAGCAGTAACCTTCAGCGCAACTGTTTCCCCATTTCTTAACAACAACAACAACAACAACAAAAACAACAACATAAACAACAACTCCAACAACAGCATAAGCAAAACAAAGAAATGATTACGAGCTGAGAAGTTCAGTTACTAAAAAACTACATAACGCACTTGACCGTCAGCGAAAGACATCATCATCATAGTTATAATTAACATTGGACCCAAAAAAAAAAAAGAAAATAAAAAAAAAACAACAACAACACAAAAACATTGTCAACTCTTTGCTGGCCCCACGGTGCGTATGAGTAACGTGGTAATGAGCAATAAACGTGTAACTGAGGCTTGTAACATGGCAATTACAAGTGCTCACCAGATGCGAGTGCTACCAGAAACAGAAGCCGAAACAGCTATAGCCATATAGCCCTGACTTTTGGCCAATTGTGTCTGTCTGTTCTGCCCAAGCGACTTGTGGCTTAAACTTGCACTTGTTATTGAAGCAAAGTGCAAACAAAAAGAAGAAGTAGAAGTTAGAAGTTAGAAGTGGTAGAGAAGGGAGCTCCGAAGAATGAACAAATTTGCATATTGCAGAAATTATGTATTCAATTTGTTTATACGTTCTCAGTTTTTGCAGTTCGTTTGCAGTTTGTTCTTCTTCTCTATGAGTCAATGTCAATGGTAAGAGACTCGAAACAACAGACAGTTAAATATATCAAGAAGGAGCGCTTATACAAAGGATTGCTAGTGGCCAATCCTAGTTAATGGCAATGTTGTCTAGCAAGCGCATTTTATGCGTTTTAATTAAACTTAAACGAAATCGAAAGCCAACAGACAGCATTAAATGTTGTCCAAAGGAAATAGCTGATGGTGCTGCAGATTTGCTGCTGTGGTTGTTGCTGTGGTTGTTGTTGTTGCTGGCCATCACATGGACTGCTCATTTGAGCGTCGCTTTTCCACTTGCACTTGACAACGAAAATGCCACAACAAAAACAGAAACAGAAACTGCTGGCAAAAACAAAAAAAACTCGTCAGCAAAACCACAAACAATGGCATCCTACTTTTGGCCACAACAAGTCGCTCATACGCCCCGTTGGCCCGTTAGCCCGTTGGCATTGTTTGCCGTCTGCATCGTCGTCTCCGTCTTCTTCACGTCTCCACTTCTCGTCTCCATCGTTTTTTTGGTTTTCCTTTCTTTGGCCGCATGTTGCACTTGCACTTTCTTTTTGCATTATGGCGTGTGGAAAAACTTTCGATTTTCTCGCACAAAATGGAAAAAAGCAGCAACTGCAGCAACAACAACAACAACAACAACAACCGAAAAGCAAATTATTTTTACTTTTTTGCAGCAAAGAAAATGAAAGCGAGAAGTGCAACAACACAACGCAAGCGACAGACGACTCACTCCTAACTTAGTTAATAAGTACTATGTGAAGACTCGTGGACAGCGAAAACTGTAATCGGGTTTTTCAGTCGCGCACTCGAGAGCAGCGTCCTAAATTTAGAGGTTGTCTCTAGGGAAACGAGCGCCTCAAGTGAAGTTATCATGATTGCTGGTTTGATTTTATTACAATCACTTTACAGCGTTAGACTGAGGCGGTCAAAAGGCGTCCAATCTAAGTGCAGAGTGTATGGCATAAGAATAGAGCATAATAGCTTGAAATTAATGTAGATTGTAGAAATGACTACGAATAAACAAATAGAGGAAAGTTATGGGAGTTTGAAGTCTGGCAAGGGCATTTTTAGGATTTGTAAACTTCAGATGTCAACATTGTTTTCATGATTTTTTACTAAAAATTCGAAAATATGAAGTTTCTCAACTTTGAATGTAGAGTAATTAAGATAGACAAACCATTCACAAAATGACCATTGGCTTGAAAATCGGTTCAGTTTTGGCAAAGTTATGACATTTTAAAGCCTGGGAAGGGCATTTTTAAGGACTTTGGATTTTACATGTCCACATTATTGTCATGATTTTTGACAAGAAATCTGAAAATAGGAAGTTTCTCAACTTTGAATGTAGAGTTATTAGGAATGACAAACCATGCACAAAATGACCTTTGGCTTGAAAATCGGTTCAGTTTTGGTAAAGTTATGACAGTTTCAATTCTGGGAAGGGCATTTCTAGGTTCTTGGATATGTGCGTGCTAGGATCTTTGTCATGATTTTTGACAAGAAATCTGAAAATAGGAAGTTTCTTAACTTTGAATGTAGAGTTATTAAGAATGACAAACTATGCACAAAATGGCCTTTGGATCTAAAATCGGTTCAGTTTTGGTAAAGTTATGACAGTTTCAATTCTGGGAAGGGCATTTCTAGGTTCTTGGATATGTGCGTGTTAGGATCTTTGTCATGATTTTTGACAAGAAATCTGAAAATAGGAAGTTTCTTAACTTTGAATGTAGAGTTATTAGGAATGACAAACCATGCACAAAATGGCCTTTGGATCTAAAATCGGCTCAGTTTTGGTAAAGTTATGGCAGTTTGAAGCCTGGGAAGGGCATTTCTAGGGACTTGGGACTTCGCATGTCCACATTGTGGTCATGATTTTTGACATGAAATCTGAAAATAGGAAGTTTCTCAACTTTGAATGTAGAGTTATTAAGAATGACAAACCATGCACAGAATGGCCTTTGGATCTAAAATCGGCTCAGTTTTGACAAAGTTATGGCAGTTTGAAGTCTGAAAAGGGCATTTCTAGCGATATGGAGATGTGCGTGTTATGATCTTTGTCATGATTTTTGACAAGAAATCTGAAAATAGGAAGTTTCTCAACTTTGAATGTAGAGTTATTAAAAATGACAGACCATGCACAAAATGACCTTTGGCTCGAAAATCGGTTCAGTTTTGGTAAAGTTATGACAGTTTCAATTCTGGGAAGGGCATTTCTAGGTTCTTGGATATGTGCGTGTTAGGATCTTTGTCATGATTTTTGACAAGAAATCTGAAAATAGTAAGTTACTTAACTTTGAATGTAGAGTTAATATAGAGGCCAAACCGTGACTAAAAAGACTATGGAGAGGGTAATCGAGTCAGTTTTGACAAAGTTATTGGTGTTTACATTTTTCAAAGGGCATTTCTTTTCAATAGTTTAAGAGATTTATAGCGGCTGAAGCTAATTGCAAATATATTTAGTTTGTTGTCATTTAACAACTGCCGCAATGGTCACGTGCAAGCTGCAACTGCAACTTGGTCAAATAACCGCTTGAGCATAATGTGAATAATCATGATTTTGCTAACCGAGTTTGCCAGGTTGGATGACTTCAGCGCCGTTGCATTTGTATGCATCGCCGGTCATTCATAATGAAAGTGAATTTCGCATAGTTTTTCTTTCCTTTGCCAGGTAGTTGCCAGCATTTATCCGTATGTTGCTGCTTGTCGTCGTATATATGGCTAATTTCTAATGCTGCCTCTCTCCTTTTCTCGCTCTCGTGTCTGGGGTGCACAGAAAAGCAAAAACCAAAACCAGTTGGAGCAACTTGTTGGCCAACTCGCTGTTCAACGTCTGTCGGCTGGCGCCCGCTTTTGGCATCGTCATCATCATAAGCATGCGGCCCTGGTAACACTGACTGACTAACTGACTGACTTCTTGGCCATGCGGCGAAAACGTAAACAGCAAAACAGCCAACCAAAGGAAATCGCTCGCAAAAAGAAAACGTCGCGTCGCTTGAGTTTGCAGCTCGGAGCTTGTTGCTCGTTGCACGTTGCACGTTGCTCACATCTGGCCAGGCCACATGTGGCCAGTTTCACATTCGATGGTATCGATACTTGCTGTTGATTTTCCCAACGTTTGTTTTGTTTGTTTTTTCTTGTTTTTTTTTTTTCTTTTTTGGCCAGTTTCTTGGCTTCTTTTTAGCCAGTGGCAAGCAGCCCGGCTCCCAAGCCGGAAAGTATTTATTTTAATTAACGAATGGCGTTGGAGTGCTGATTGTGTTGAATGTGCGAGTGTTTGATTGTTGTTTGAGATTTTCTATGATTTCCGAAAGCTTTCAATTTGATTTGTGTGTATGCACTTTCGCTAGTTGAGCATTGATCCGAAAGGATTTGCTCTCCGCTCACTAATGATAAGTATCTTACAAAGTAGGAATTGAATGCTGCACATTTCAAGTTAAATGAAGGTCATTGTGCCCAACATGTTAGATATATGCATATTAATATTCCATAATCTTTACTTATTTGAGAAAATTAACTTAAATAAATATACATACATATATATTTATTTGCGATTTGTATTCAAGAAATAAGCCTTGCTCGCAACAAAACAATTCGTATTAATTCAAATGCAGTATCTTTATTATACACACATTTTTTTTTAGCAAATACATTTGCAACAATACGTGCATTTTTGCATCCCCTCGGCAACCTCTAGCAAACAATGCATCTAATCCCATATCGAAATGCATTGAAACGTTTCTCGAACTTGCCAACTAAAAGTTGATTAAACTGCACAATAACAAACGGCAACAACAACGATTTTCAAGTTCAACACAATGAATATAAATTTGAAAGAGCAGTTTTTGTTGGAAATTTTCCAATGTATCTATCTATCTATGTATGTATGTCTGTCTGTATGTATAGCAACAAAAGATGCAGCTGCAACAACAACAACAACAACAGTATTTGGAGAGCCTTAATCAACATAATTCTCACACATTATTAAATCGCTGATTAGTACCTAAGTCTGAAGAAAATATACAAAAAACCACTGAGCAACTATTAACTAAAAGTTCAAATCAAATGCAGTCCAACTGCAAATTGTTGTTGCTTTTGCTATTTGTATGCTAGTATCTACAATATATATAGATATGTAGGCATACATTGCCGTGTGCGTTTCATTTTCATTTCATTTATACCCTGTAACCAACGATCTGATAAAGTTTCAAGCTTGGAGTTACCTTTTGTAATATGCGAATTCTTTTGTCAATTGTTCAGTTATCGATTCTCATATCAATAAAACAAAATACATCCATTATTATGCAAATCTATTTAATTTTAAAAGTGTTATTACCATTTAAAAATAAACTGCTCCTAACTATTTAATTAGTAAGTCCTGCTTACAGAGTATCTGCTAGTCGAGTGCGCTCCAGTTAGCTAGTTTTACTTGTTTTGGTTTTGGTTTTTGTTGTTTGTTTACGTGTTTTATTGAAAAAGATTTTCAATGCCATTATTGTGCATGTCTGTCTATCTGTGTGCCACTGTGTGTGTGTGTGTGTGTGTAAGTATGTGTAAGTTGTAAATGCAAGCAAAGCAAACGTCCGTCTAACTGTACGACCGTCAACCGCAGACATTGGGACAGAGAAGACGGAGACGACAGGCATTAGAGGCGTCGGCAGACGGCGGGCAGTGACGCTGGCGCTGACGCTGACGCAGACGCTGACAGCAGCAGCGACTGCAAAAATAGCGAAGCTGACGGCGACAGCTCATCCGACGTTCGGTTTCGTTTGCTAGTGACTGCTACTAGTAGTACTACTACTACTACTATACCGACATTCAGCTCTACGACTATATGCAATGAAAATGCATATATGTATGTATGTATGTATTTGTGTGCATGTCAGAGAGCTGAGCTTAAAGTTTTCTGTGAAACTTAGTGTGAATAAACATATGGCTTTTCTTTTTTGCCTTCTACCAATCCTTCCTTATTTCGCTTTCAACTACAATTAATTCCGTAAAGTAGCAGCTGTTGTAAAAACTCTGTGCAAGGACTTTTCAGCGTTTGTAAGCCTTAAACTTATTAAATTTTCAACTAGCAGCTTACATATTTAATTTCAGCAGCAGATATAAAATAATAAAACTTAGAAAAACTCTTTTTTATGTTGATAGTTTATGAATCTATGTAAAATTAATTAATGCACAACATTTCTTACTTTTCTATTATAAAGACATCTTTATAAAAACTCCAGGCTGTAGTTTTGTTTTGAGATAAATTGATAAAGCTGCCCTCGCTGTTATAGTTAGACTGTGTATAATTATTATTAACTATGTATGTACATGTGCTCAAAGAAAGTTTTTCACCGACATGGATGGCCAGCAGCCGGCAAATTGATCGTGCAATAATTACTGCATAGCTGCGAGTTGCAAGTTGCAAGTTGCAAGTTGCAAGTTGCTGCTGCTGCTGCTGCATCAAATGATGGTGTTGATGATGAAGTTGTTTGCTGCTGCAAATGGAAAGCAATGAGAGGGAAAGTGTTTTGCCACTATTGGCAGTTTAAATTTTCCATGGCATGCTGCTAATAATTCCAATCGTAATGCCGCATAATACACTCACATACACACACACACACAAATATATATTTATATATACATATATATAAAATACATATATAGTGACAGAGACACACATCCATTCATTGGCATTGAAACGAGTCAAACGACGCCGAGCTAGAGGCAAGGGGGTACAAGTGAGGGGGGGGCAACGGCAACACGGTACCCTAAGTGAGATCGATCTACAGCTACAACAACAACAACAACAACAACACTCAAAGCAACAACCACAGCAATAACAACGACAAGCATCAAATTTGCACAAACTGCAAACTGCACAAACTGCAAACGACATTCAACCAATAGAAGTCAAAGTTCTGAGAGAAGGCGACAGATAACACGTCACTTGACTCGAATGGGGACATGGACAACATGCGTGCCGCCCCCCGCTGCCTGCCTCGACACACCCCCTCCCCACCATCTGCCTCTCACCATTCGCTACTCGACACTCGCCACTCGACGCTCGACAGTCAACGACGTGAATCGGATTCGGAATCGGAATCGTCGTTAGCGTCGGTTCCCCACGGGCAGAACAGCGACAGCCACTGCAATAGCAACACAGCCCAACACCCGCAACCCCTGCACCTCCCCTCCACGCCGCATCTAAACCATAGAAAAACACATTCTCAGGTCTGTGGCAAAGCGTTTTACAATGTTGCGTTCGTTTTTGGTACATTTTTCAGTTTGTTTATTTGTTCTCTCTACTTATTCATGTATTTTATAGAATTTGCGCGTATCGAACGTGGCAGTTGTTCTTGTTGCTTGCCGCATGTTGCAACGGGTTGGCCCAAACAGGGCCAAAACGGGGGGCACACTGGCTGGCGTTTATGGTCGTGGCTGCCTATCGGTAGCAAAAACAAACAAAGCATTTTTCAATTTAATTTGTCGCTGTTCAGCACTTGTTGTTGTTGTTGTTGCCTGCAGCGCTCATTGTGTTGTTGCTGCTGTCTATATCTGTTTGCAGCTTTGCAACGCCAATGCTTTGGTATCGGCTATTGGCAATTGGTTAACGATAAGATCGGTTGCATCATAAGAACTTATGGCCATTTGTATCCAGTATAAGAAGGTATTCTTTCTATATTGAACTTAAGTTTGATTGATGGCATACATTTGGGGTTTTTAATATTTACAGGGTTTTTCTTATATTTATTAACTTGAAATTGGTTAAAAATGCCTTTGATGCCTAAGCTTTTAACTCATATGCAATATAACGTATACGTAATATTACGTATTCAAAATATTACGTATACGTAATGTAAATTTTCGAAGGGTAATCTTGAAGAATTTATCGTTGAAGCTTTTTGTTTTCAGTTATTACTATAAAATATTTTTGACTATTGAAACTTATGCGTGAGAATATCGCTTCTGATCAAAATAATACATTTTGAAAGAAATTATGTTGTATCAGTATTATATCAGCTATTTTGTCTATCGCTATCAGTAATATCTATGTCTAATATATATGATTGCTATAATACCTTCATATCACTTTCAAATGGCAACTAAGACCCAAGTACCCACTGAAACATAAAATGCAATTTATTTGCTTAGGCATATTTTAAATTTGCTAGGAAGGAGAACAAATAATGAGCACTATATACAAATACGAAACTGCATTCATACAACAAAAGCAACAACAACAAGTAAGAACTCAATCGCGCTGTTGTGAATGGTTTTTGTTGTGAACAACGAATGAATAATACGAATGAAACGAATGAAGCCGAGTGCTACACGAAGCGAGCAAACGAACGAATAGTATAAATAATAATAGCAACAAAATTTCCTTTTCTAGGTCTAGGCCAGATGCACAATTACATTCTAAAATATGCACACACAATATACATACATATATGTTGCATACATGTATCTTTGTGCCTATTAGTCGCGAGTCTCACAAGTCGCGAGTCTCCCGATTCTATAAACTTGCACTTGATTATATTATGCATATAATGCAGTTATAGGGCATCTGGAGATCTGTTGCACTTGCAGTGGCATACACAGTGCTCGCCACTAATTGTTGCATCTATAATTCAGATTTACATGCTTGCTTTTGACACTCCCCGTTGTCAGTTTGAATGTTGGCCGCGTTCTAGGCCTACAGATATTAAAATAACCTATGCATATATATGTATATGTATATATTTATTTATGTATGCATATATTCTATACATTCGCAGCCGGATTATAGATGCACACGTTGTCGTTGTCATCAGACATCCGCCTAATATTTTCTGCTCTTGTTGTTGTTGTCTTTGTTGTTATTGTTATTGTTGCTGTTGCTGTTCTTGTGCCTCTTACGCATGCAGTTTTCGCTTTCGATTTTGCGTGCACTGTCTGTGTGTGTTTATTCTTTTTGAAGGACAGACAGTCTCTGTCTATGTGTCTATGTGTCTATGTGTCGATGTGCCTGGGTGTCGATCTGAATTCCGACCAACGCCTGGCGCTGTTCTCGCCCCAGTCCCCAGCATAAATGCTTATATATAGACATACATAACATATACTCACACACACACACACACACACACACACACACACACACACACACACACACACACACACACACACACACACACACACACACACACACACACACATACATATGCAAGTATGCAATACCTTTCATACACTTATTTAATATTGCACATTCTAGCCGCATAACGAGTGTCACCATGACATATGGTAATCGCAGTCTAAATCATAATTGTCCCTATTTCAAGTTCTCGTAATGTTAAGAAAGTGAAAAGATGATTGAGTTGTCCATAAGGAATAAGGCCTTAAGTTAAGGAATAAGTTAAGGCATAATCGTGGTATATAATTTTCCAAATATTGGACAAAATTGAGTAAGGGAAGACCGAAGAGTTTTATTTTATAAATGCTTACATTTTATATGCAGAATCAACGAATCATGAGGAACATTTACTAAGAACCTGGGAACTTAACAAATCAAAATTGGTACTCCGGAGCAATGCCACAGGATAGTAAGGCAAGCAATTCTGCTCGGCGTTCAACCGCGTGTGGTACCCTGGGCTTCTATACAAGATCAAGAAATTGTTGCCCTCACCCTACTTTAGTCTGCTGGAGTCGTACCTTAGTGACAGAAGAGCACATTGAGCGACTCCACTATCATGAGAATGTGCTCGCCAAATGTCTGTTGGACAACAGCCTCGTTCATCGCCGCCTGAAGCGGTACCATCCTCTGGACCTACCGCTCAGAGTACCAACGGAGTGATCCACAGGTGTATCAGTCATTACAAATGGTAAATAAAACATAACTAAATAGCTAAAAAAAAAAAATAATACTTATAAAGCAATTAGTAAATCAGTAGTTGTAAGCCCCAACGATTTTCTTGGTATTCGATATTAATATCTTCCTGCTTTGTCCGATTAGCAATATAATTTGGTTCAGTGAGTAAAGGTAACACACAAAATGTGCCAAATCCACAACATATGTACATATATAGATATACATATGTATGTTGGTTTGTGTAAATGCATGTACATCCAATTAGTCGCAGATGACACAGATACTTTTTGCGATACTTTTCCGCTCATTTTCCTCATTTACCTAACGTAATTTTCTTCGTTTTGCACAAAATTTACTCGTGAGCCAGACGTCTATCATGCATATCCGTTTGCACAGATACTCTGCGAATGTTTGTATGTGTGTGTGTGTGTGTGTGTGTGTGTGTGTGTGTTTAAATGTCGGCACGATCAGAAGACTATAAACATAGACAGAGATAGATATAGATATAGTCGTAGTCACAGTAGATGACTGATTACGGCAAAGATGCTGCAGCGCATCGTAAATGTGAGTGGGAGTGGAAGTGGAAGTGGCAATATGGGTGGGTTGGTGGCATGCGGAACGGATGGCTGACTGGCTGACTGACTGACAGGAGGTGATAATTAGGGGCACATTCTAATTCTGTGCCATAAGCACAATTTTGTATATTTATTGAATGTTTGCCAATGGGTCACAGTGAGAACTGGTATCCCCAATGGAACTAGAACCCCATGAACTGCGCTCACAAATGTTTGCTCAATGACGGAAAATGAATATGCAAACAAGAAGCAAAAAAAAAAAAAAAAAAAAAAAAAAAAAGCAAGAGCAGTTTATTTTGTATAATGAAGCGCCTCGCGCCAATGAAAGCAAAACGACTGCGACGCTGGCAGCGACTGCGACTGCGACTGAGACGCTGGCAGCATCGTTGACGATGCGCATCTAAGTTTTTGTATAAGTCGCGGGGGGCGGCGGGGAGCAAAAGGAGAGCTTTCGCAGACTCTCGCGAGCGAGCTGTGTGTGTGTGTGTTTGCCTTGCGTTTGCTGCTGCTACAAGTACACACACAAACACACACACACACACACACACGTATACAGGCAAGCATATGTATGAGCGCATACACATAAAATACAGCGTCACGCGAGTGCAGCGAACTAATTCAAGGCTGCATACCACACGCTACAGCCAAAGCAAAAATAAAGCTATCGTTGTGTTAGTGTGTTAGTGTGTGTGTGGTTGCTCTCCGCTTCGTTGGGCCCGCAGTGTGAGCGAAAAATTGTGTCTCTCTCTCTCACACACTCTCGCACACAGCAATGTGCATGTGCATATGTGTGTGCGCTTTTGTGTGTGCAGTCAAGACAAGTTCAGCCGCTAAACATTCAAAGCCGACCAAAGCTAAGCGCAAGCCGCAGATTGAAACGTAGACGAAGACAAAGATGAAGACACAGGCGAAGACTGAGACTGGGACTGAGACTGGGACTGAGACTGAGACCTGAGACTCAGCGACTGCGAACTGAGAATTTTGTAAGGTTGTATCATCATCATCATCATCATGATCATTTGGCGCTGTGCCTTTTGTTTTCATTTGTGCTTTAGTATAACGAGATGCGAAGTCGACGGCACACGCTCTAATGCAATCAAAAGGCAACAGAAACCGAACGTCGCACAAACTGTGAAACTGCGAAACTGGAACTGGAACTGAAACACACATACACACACACACACACATGAACAACTGCAAGCCCCTGGCCCCATCCCCCCCTGCCTGCACCCATTCCGTATTCAGTTCATTTGCTCAATTCTTTGCCATTTGTTGTTGCCGTTGACAGAGTGGGCGGGGGTGGGTGGTAGGTGGCAGGGGTATTGGGGGTTGCTCTCTAATGGGAACAGCGAAATGTGTTGCCTTTATGCTGCTGCTGTTGTTGTTGTTGTTATTGTTGCTGCTTTTATTGTTGCCATTGCATATGGAAAAGTGTATTTCATTTTCATTGGCTGTAATCGCCATCGAGAGAAAATGCATTTCCACCTCCATATCCAGTGCCACCCCACTTCACACTCCCCTACACACACACACACACATATGATGTGCTCTATTATAATATTCAGTTTTCTGTTTTCTGTCTGTTTTGTGTTTGCTGCTTTTGCATTGTTGTTGTTTGTTTGCTGCTATTATTGTTGCTTTTTGTGTGTTGGGGTGAAGGTGAAAATTTCCACCGTAGCGAGGCTCCAAACGATCGTCGACCGACAATGGATGCCGATCGTTTATTGTTGTTGTTGCTATTGTTGTTGTTGTTGTTGTTGGTTGCTTGCTGTGTTAATGGGTTACAGTGTAATTAGGACAGTGTGCCTATCGACAGTGTGTTTATTGAATTTCAATTTGATTTCTAACGAGCGCTTAAGTGTACCGCTTGCAAAAAGTGATAGTGTTGTAATATATCAAAATATCAATGATATATCCTAAATTATACATGAAAGTAGGAGAAATTAAACTGTGTATGATATTCACTATAGAAACTACATAGGAGAAAAGATATGTCAGATTAAGCGATCCTAACTATAGTCTTATAGATTCTTAAGAAATTAATTAGTTAATTGGGAGGGAGTTATCTCTGCACGACCCAAGCCTATGATAATCTTTAGTTTTTTATAGATGAATCGTTTTTCTCAGTCAATCAGTAATTGCGTTAACTATCCTGTAGTTCTATTGATCTATTACACGGCCTAACTGATAGGCAACTCTGGCAGCACCTTCTATTGGCACACCCAATGCATCTTTTGTAAAATGGCATTTGTCTGCCAAAACTAATTAAATTCTTATTGATGGAGTTGTCATTAATCAATCGTTACAAAATGGCGCCAGCAAATGACATCATATGCAGCACAAAAGATGAAAGACACGGCCCCATCTAGCACACGAGCTTAACAAGGTGAGGCTCCTGCCACTGTCCAAGTATTAAGAACAAATGCAGTCCCTAGCAATTGTAGATCGACTTCGAAATGCCCTGTAAAAAAGCTATCAAGTATAAAGAGTTTAGAGTATAATCAGATCGATTTTACTTAATCAATTATGCCGCAAATTAATTTGTGATGTTCTTTTCTTGTCCTGAATATAAATAAGTCATAAATAATATTAAAATGAGCTCCAACGGATCTTTCTTGTTTCTTTAAATATGCAGAGTATTCAGTCTCTTTAATCCATCTATCATTTCTCAAATAGTTTTCAAACTTTTATATGTATCCAAGCGATTATGTTTTTCTTTGTATGTGAACACTTTAATCATTAGCTATTATATAACGTTCTGGGCACCCAACCACCCCTCATTGACTTCTAAGCAGGGTATTCAAATGATATCCGTTAATACTTGAACCCAGCGGTCACCTGCGTTTTGCGTGCAACAAAAAAAAAAAGAAAAAAAAAAGAAAAAAACCAAAACCAACAAGAGAAAAACCGAACAATTTTAGACAAGTCGCCAACAAATGCATGAAAATTAAAACGAAATAAATAAATGAACAAAATAGATAGAAAAAAACAACAACAAAAAATAGATAAATGTATGTTTATAGTGTGTGTGTGTGTGTGTGTGTGTATAAACAACAATTGCCAATGCACCAATCAACAAAATTGCAAAGTGCATTTAGCAGTGGCAACGTTTTGCACTTGAGGCAAATGCCAGGGAGGGCGGTGTGTATGCATGTAGCGGGGGTTGGGCAGTGCTGGTGTGGGTAGAGGGGTAGAGAGGGGTTTTTGGGGTAGGGGTTAGCTGACGCTTAGACGGCGGTGACGGTGGTGACAGTGACGTGCTCGGCCCGGTTCGCTGGCTGGCAATGGACAAATGAACGCCCCTGACATCGTTAGTTGTAGTTGCAGTTGTTGTTGTTGTTGCAGTTGCAGTTGCTTGTTTCAGTTTGCTGCTGCCGCTGCTGTTGTTGCTTTAGTTGTAATGTTAATTGTAGTTAGGCGATTTACTGGCCGGGGGACACGCAGAAATCCTGATTTGGCTATAACAACGCACATTTGAAAAGCGCGACACGATTTGAAATTCAAATTGCAGCCAAGAAATGCGTGCAACGTCTAGTTGTTGTTGTTGTTGTTGTTGCTGTTGTCGCTTTAGCCATGAAGCATGGCTAAAAGCATGCAAGCACTTATGCATTGGCAAGTAGAATAGAAAATGTCAGTTAACTAATCAAGCAACGTCAACGAGGGATGGGGGCAACAGGCGCAAAGTGCAAAGTGGATTGTTAACCTTTATTTTTGATTATTGAGATGCTGATATATTACACAGAATAGTGTCCTGGTAGCTGCATAGATGAGAGGGGTTTGAAACCCAAAAACTGATGTAACTTTTAGAGATTGTGGAATGATTAAAAGTTTGAGCATACAAATTGTATACATTAAATCGGCGAGGCATTGTAATTATTCAACTATAATAAAGAATAATAATAATCGAATATATGTTGATAAATTATCATCTGGTAGAGCTGATGCGCCCTGGCCTGCATTGGTACAGTAGTCACTCGGAAGTCAGTGAGAGACTCTATTCTAACTAGTCTTTTCTGATAGTCCTTTTTTTGTAATTAAATGAAAAATGAATCATTAAATTATATCATACATTGAAATTAAGGGATTTTGATAGACAAATTTAAAAGAATGAAATATATTCAAATCAAATATTTAAGAAGTCTTATCTTTTAAATATGTTTATTTATTGTGCCCCTTACCAACTCTTTGTTATATTCAAAAAAAAAAACTCGTAGTATTTTGTCAACTTGTCGCATTCTCTGCGGTTTTGTTTGTTGCCCATCCCTGAAGTGAGCGGACTGGCCAACAACAACTTAACCAAGTAACCAAGTAACGTATGCGAACGCAGAAACTAACGCACTTTTCAAAATTGAAACTGCGGCTACGTTGCTTGGTCGCTTGGTAGCTTGGTCGCTTGGTCGTGTGGAACCCCTTGACATTAATAACTAACGTGGCCAAGTCGCAGTCTGCTGCTAGCTGCTGCAAAACCAAAGGAGGGGTAGTGGCGGGTGGGGAGGGGGGGAGGGTGCGCTTACTAGCTTGCAGGGTGGCCGCAATAGAACCTTGGACTGCTGCTTGAACCCTCCTCCCCAGCAAAGTGAACAAATCTCCGCCGTTGGCCGTTTACCAATGTCAACGGCTTGTTTAGAGACGCTGTTGCCGTTGCTGTCTTTGATTGGACCAAGCTGTGCTGCCCCAAAAAGGTGGCCACTCATCAAAAAAAAACCGTTGTATCCTTGAAACTGAAAATTAAAGTTCAATGTTTGAGCGGCGCTTGAACCCAGGACAGCGACAGCGACAGGACACGACCCAGCCAAAAGCAAGCAGAAACGTCTAGCAAGCCGAAAAGAAAACTCAGAGCCAACCCCCAATCCATCCTTAACCCACCCCCAAGCATAACCTATTCAGCCCGCCCAGCCGAATGTTGATTGCGCCCATTTTTATGTCTGTTTCTATTTTACGACTGAACTCGCACGAAAATTTCAAGTTCAAGGTTGCCGGAAAGCAGCCGCCCCAAAAGCAGCAACAACCACAACCCCAACAACAGCCCCAACTCATCCAGTGCCAGACTTGGGTCTGAGGCATAATTCACATGAAAACTCATCGTCGTTGCCTTCGTCTTTGTCTGCCACAAAATGGTCGTGTGGGCCGCCATTTTGTCTGTGTGCAAAATGCCCAATACAGGCGCAAAACGTTTCCTACAACAACGTTGCCAATGCTGACGTGGACGTCGACGTCGACGCCAACGCAGACGTGGCAATATCCTTTTGACCTTGAGCGCACAATTTCCACACGCAAACATTTATTGACCTGCCGCAGGGAAAAACACACAGGGCGGCATTTTCGACTGTTTCTATCTCCCTCTCTCTCTCTCGCTCTCTTTCGCTCTCGTTTTCTGTCTGCTCCAGCGGTCTTTGTCTTGTGCACAGAAGGAAACATAAAATATAACGAAACTAAAATACAAGCAAGCACGACTGTGCAATACCCTGCTTTTGTGAGCTGTAGGAAGTTCGAAATGTGTCCGTTTGATTATATGTTTAGTGACTTCACAACGGTAAGTCTACACCGTAGACTATGCAACAATGAATCTACAACTGTAAATATAAAAGGTGAGAAATACTGGTGGTGAATGATGAGCTCAATGACTCTAAAACTGTGTCAATACGGATAAGACTGCCAAACTGTTAGAGTAACCTCATCAGCAATTCAGTTACCAATTTTGTTGATTTTAAAACTTTGAACGCTTATGCAACGACTCTAAAACTGTAAAAGGTGGGGTTATACACACTTTATTCCAATTTAAATTCCTTAACACAAATCTCATAAACTCCTTTTGCCTTTGAGTACAGGGTATACAAACAAAGGCAAAGCCCCCGTCAGCAGGCACCCCGCACCGCGCGCTGTGGTCTGTCTGCGTTCGGGCCGTTAGAAAAGGAAGTAGGTGCCATCTGTGTATATACATATGTGTGTGTGCGTGTGTCTGTTTGTCTGTCTCCGTCTGCTTTTTAGGGCCAACGATAAACATATAACAGAATCCGTTGTCGTTTGCTGCTTGTGTCAATAGACCCTAAATTGTCACCCTGTGAGGAATTAATATTGTGCTGGGTTTTAATATTTGCCTTGCTTTGCTCTCCCACAGGCGACAAACGGTATATTTAAATCGAATTAAATTAATCACTTTACTTTTACTTTCAATATTTCGTAAACGATATTCGAAAAGTCTCCACATCGTAACGATAAATTCAAATCGATATCTACACATTTAGCAGAGTTTGCAACCATTTCGAAAATTCGCTAAACTTAGCACATACAAAGCCCACATCGAAAATAAGCTGTTTAGCAAAGACACGCCATCTGTGCGTGCAGCTAGCAACCGCACAGTGGCTCCACAACTGTGGTGGAAGCGCAAAGCTTTGAAAGCTTTGTTAAGCTGCGACGCCAACTTCACGTGAGTCAACTTTTGCGTTAGCAGCCAACTTAACTCAGCTGACCAAGTGCAGCTAACTTCACGTTGTAGCTTTTCAAATTTAAATTTAAAAGTTTTGTAACGCTTAAAACTTGGTCAATTGACTCACCGTCCAGTTTATCCAGCCGCTTATCAATGTTTAAGCATTTTGACATTAGCTTCTCCACCAGCAACGGATTCGCCGAGGCGCTGGTCACCGTCACAAAACGCGACTCCTCCGGCGTGCAGTCGCCATTGCTGTTGTTATTGTTGTTGTTGAGCAGATCGCAAGGCAGCAAAAAACCTGAATGAAAAATTCAATTTTAATTTAAATACGTTTAGAATTTAATTAGCTCACCCGTCCGCTTTGCGGACGCTGCCGCCGCTGAGTTGGAGCCAAAGCCGAGCAGCGCCTGGCCGTGTCCATTGGGATTACCGCTATCCGCCAAGCTGGCGCCGACGGAATCAACTAAACCCTGAACGTTCAGTTGGGCATTATCTTTCGATAGCAGATCATCGCCGGCGACAACGGCGGCGGCAACGCTGGCAAAATCGTTATCGCTGATAACGTTGTTGTTGTTCTCCTCCTAGGAAAGAGATAGCAATAGAAGAAGAAAAAGGCAAAAGCAAAAGTTTTCGTGTGGTTGTGGTTGTTGTTGTTGTTGTTGTAGTTGGGGAAGAAAAGAGCAAAGGAAATAAAAATATAAATGGTAAAATGTTTCAACGAGTGAGGTTCAAGCTATAAAAGAGTCCTGCGGGAAAAGTTTAGATACATATATCATAAATGTATATATATATATATGTATTTATATGTGTGTAAAACTTGTCTGTATTTTTTTTTGTTGGTGGGATGTACATTTTCGACTTTGACCTCAACGGTCGCCAAATCGGACAGCAGGCTCTCGATTTCAAAGTTGCTCTCGGAGAGCGTGCGAAAAAGCTCATCGGAGGAGTCACTGCCACAGAGCGGCTCCACCACCACATTCACATTCCGAGCTGCCGAGCCGCACAGCTCCTGGCTGCCAGCTGACTGTTGTTGTTGTTGTTGCTGCTGCTGCAGCAAATGTTGTTGTAGTTGCTGTTGTTGATGTTGTTGTTGATGTTGCTGCTGTTGTAGCTGATGTTGCTGTAGTTGTTGTTGTAGTGTGTTATTTGTGCCAACTGTGGCATTAATGTTCTCAGCATTGACTGTGGAATCGTCCTGTGAAGAAAGCGAGAAATTCGTTAAGCGGAGCCTTTTGCAATGGAATTAAAGTGAATACATTATAGACAAGGAACTTGAGAAATCATTTTTGTTGAAGTCTTAAGCCTTAGCAACGTATTGTGTCTTATTTTATCGGATAAAATCAAACGTAAAATCATTCAATATAGGAAGCCTAGTTATTGAGCCGGTATAAAGTATATATATGTATATGTATTTACCGTCATGCAATTTGCCAAGTCTAGACCACCAACAAGACGACCATCGTTATCCGGACACCAGAGCAGTGCGTCATCGATAAATGGCATCGCTGATAGGGCAAAGCCTGCACTGCAAATACTGTTAACTGCCAGCGTTAGGCCGTTTCCTGTTGCCCCTTTCACTTGAAAATATCGTATACCCCAGGGTATATTTATCGTGTATAGTTTATCTCTTAGTTGAACTAATCAAATTTTGTAGTTTCTTTTTTATTTTGTATTTTTTATTTTTGTAGATTGTTTGTAAACTTTTACTTATCACACGTTGTATTTATTCACTTTGTTTTTTGTTTGAATCGAATTATTGAGTTTTCACAAATTGTATACAAAATTTGTAGGCACTTTTTATTAGACGGTTTTGGTTTGGTTTCCGTGTTTGTTGTTACACTTACAGCATACTAAATTTTTATAGTCTTTCGTTTGATTTTGGACGCTTGTGGTTAAACCAAAAAAATAGAAAATAAGACCACTCTAAAATTCGATTATTAACTATGTGTATAACGTATATACTATATATATATATATATATACGTATATCAGTTTGTTTTTATGTATTATTATTATTATTATTTTGGCTTAAATTTGTTAATAGTTTTTGTTTTCTTCTTTTTGGATTTTTCCCGTTCAGCTGTTTACGTCTAAAAGTCTGCAATGAAAGGAAAAAACGACATTTATTTTAAAAATCATAGACTTAGGAGTATTTCTTTTCTATATATGTACATCAAAAATGTAAAAATATCGAATGGCTCAAAAGCTCCTAGTATTACAACTTTATCCAAACTGAACCGATTTTCAAAAGCAATGCCTTTTTGATCAAGGTTTAAGCCCCAGATTATTACTCCATTTAAATTTACAAACTCGATTTTTAATCAAAATTAATGATCAAACTCGCCATCGACAAAATGACTTCCTTCTACGAGTTTAAGATACATTAAATTACATTTGCAACTTCAAGCAAGCACTTCAGACTATAATCCTATATAGTATTATATTACCTCCCCCCACATTCCGTTGCTTTCGTGTTGTTTTCGATGTCGTGCTCAAGTCAATAAATAACAATTATACACATTAATTGCAGCCAAGAGGCGTTTCTGACAATTTCTTGTGACTGTTTCGCAACAATGCGAAATGTTCAGAGTCAAAAACTCGAAAGCAGATGAGTGAGATGAAAATGCAATTGAGAGTTGATGGAAAGTCGTCGCCGCATTGTTTTGAAAACTTTTGATGTGTGTGTTTTGGCTTCCGGTTATAAACCAACTTTGCTTTTGATTCGAAGTTAATTTCGTTTAAAGTTCAATAACATTTCAAATTGCGAATAACGGCTTAAGACACAATAACAGCAACAACAACAATAACAGCCACAACAGCGCCCTGCAAATGAAAAATTATATAGGGAAGGGTAAGGGGGGTGATTTTCCACTGCTTAAATGTGCAACAGCTGCGCAAAGAAAAACAACAAAAAAAAAAAAGAAAAATAAAAGAAAAAAAGCAAAGAGTTGCAAGAAAAACCAAAACAAGGCAGCAGCCGCAACAAAACAGCAAAAGCAAAAAAAAGAAAAACAACTTTGGAAAAATGCTTTTTACATAACATGTTATTGAACCGCATGCAAAGCAAACAACAACAACAACAACAAGTTTAACTGCTGCAGTTGTTGCTGTTGCTGTTGCTGTTGCTGCCGACTGCAATTCGCTCTCTCTAAGCTGCCAAAACCATTGCAAGTGAAAGTCTAGCAACAACAACAACAAGAGCAACAACAATAGCAACCACAACTGCAAGTTGCGCAAAAAGTTCGTTAACATTGAACTACGAAACAACGAACAAATGGCGTTTGAAAAAAAGCTGCAATAGAAACAACAACAACAACAGCAACAATTGCAGCGAGCTAAAAATTTTGCTAGCCCGGCGAGAGAGAGAGTACATTGAACAGCAACAGCAACAACAACAGCAACAACAATAATTGACATTACAGCATTGCGCTGCCTGGCACTGATGCTGCTGCTGCTGCCGCCGTCGACTGCGCTGCCAGCGTCGCTGCGCCTGCGCTGGTTTTTCCATTGCATGCCAGTTTGCAATTGTTGTTGTTGTTGTTGTTTGGTGATGCGCATGCGGCGCGGAAAACTCGTTTTCCATTATTCAATACAGCAGCAGCAGCAGCAGCTGGCTGGCGGCGGCGGCGGCGGCTATTCACTTTTCAGCCAGCAAGTTCATAGAAGAAAACTTGAAAGAAAATCCAAAGAGAGCCCAACAAGAAGAAGAACGACAACAACAACAAATACATGACAACGTGCCATTCGTGTGTGCATTAGAAAATTGCTGCTGTTGTTGTTATTGTTGTGGTTCACTGGCGCCATCTTCTGCTGCTGCTCCTGCTGCTGCTGCTGCCGCTGCTGCCTAATGCACATTGATTACAAGATGTCCGACGTTTATGCAAAATATTGCCTTGCCCCTGTCTAATAACAGAGCACACGGTGCGTATACACAATCTTTGATTAGACACCAGCAAACACCATTGGCGAAGCGATTGATTAGCTAGTCAGTAGTACTCGTACATAGTTTTTATAAGTATATTCAAATTGTGCTCGGAGCGTCACTTCCTGGTGCTGCTGCACTGGCTAATATTCTTGAAAATGGGTGCGGCTCCAATTTCTGTGGCTCTTTGCCACACAAGACAAGCAAATGGAAAGCAAAGCAAGTAAAAGTGCTCGAGCTGAAAGAGTTCTCTCTGCTCTTCCTTTTCTCTGCTCTACATATAGACTGGGAAGGTAATTTCTAGTGCCTGTTGCCTGTTGACTTTTGACAAGAAATCTGAAAATATGAAGTTTCTCAACTTTGAATGTAGAGTTATTAAGTATGACCAACCATGCACAAAATGGCCTTTGGATTGAAAATCGGCTCAATTTTGACAAAGTTATGGCAGTTTGAATTCTGGAAAGGGCATTTTTAGGGACTTGGGACTTCTCATGTCCACATTGTGGTCATGATTTTTGACATGAAATCTGAAAATATGAAGTTGCTCAACTTTGAATGTAGAGTTATTAAGAATGACAAACCATGTACAAAATGACCTTTGGATTGGAAATCGGCTCAGTTTTGACAAAGTTATGGCAGTTTGAAGTCTGGAAAGGGCATTTTTAGTGACATGTCCACATTGTTATCATGATTTTTGACATGAAATCTGAAAATATGAAGTTTCTCAACTTTGAGTGTAGAGTTATTAAGTATGACCAACCATGCACAAAATGGCCTTTGGATTGGAAATCGGCTCAGTTTTGACAAAGTTATGGCAGTTTGAAGTCTGGAAAGGGCATTTTTAGGGACTTGGGACTTCGCATGTCCACATTGTGGTCATGATTTTTGACATGAAATCTGAAAATATGAAGTTTCTCAACTTTGAGTGTAGAGTTATTAAGTATGACCAACCATGCACAAAATGGCCTTTGGATTGGAAATCGGCTCAGTTTTGACAAAGTTATGGCAGTTTGAATTCTGGAAAGGGCATTTTTAGGGACTTGGGACTTCTCATGTCCACATTGTGGTCATGATTTTTGACATGAAATCTGAAAATATGAAGTTGCTCAACTTTGAATGTAGAGTTATTAAGAATGACAAACCCTGCACAAAATGGCCTTTGGATTGGAAATCGGCTCAGTTTTGACAAAGTTATGGCAGTTTGAAGTCTGGAAAGGGCATTTTTAGTGACATGTCCACATTGTTATCATGATTTTTGACATGAAATCTGAAAATATAAAGTTGCTCAACTTTGAGTGTAGAGTTATTAAGTATGACCAACCATGCACAAAATGGCCTTTGGATTGGAAATCGGCTCAGTTTTGACAAAGTTATGGCAGTTTGAATTCTGGAAAGGGCATTTTTAGGGACTTGGGACTTCTCATGTCCACATTGTGGTCATGATTTTTGACATGAAATCTGAAAATATGAAGTTGCTCAACTTTGAATGTAGAGTTATTAAGAATGACAAACCATGTACAAAATGACCTTTGGATTGGAAATCGGTTCAGTTTTGACAAAGTCATGGCAGTTTGAAGTGTGGTAAGGGAATTTTAGGATGTCCACATGCCTGTTGTCATGATTTTTGACAAAGAAATCGGAAAATGTGAATTTTCTTTACTTTGAAGGTAGAGTTGTTAGCAATAGCAAATTAAATAAAAGTTGACTTAAACAATATAACTCACCTCCGATATATGTGTATAAAATGTATTCGGTTATCCTTAACGTGTTGTAAATATTGTTGCACGTTTTGACCGCAAAAATGGTTACTTGAAACGATTTGTCACTAATGTATATATGTTTATGTATAGGTGTTCTAGATAACTATTTTGTATAAACTACAAGGCAGTGTAAAGTTGTCCAAAAAGTTTGATTGTTAATTTGCGTAGCTTGTTGAAGTTGTTGTTGCATTAATTGTTAATGCTTGTTGTTGTTGCACGTTTGCCGGCGTGCCACTTGTAGCAGTTGTTGTTGTTGTGGTAATTGTTGTTGCCTCGATCGTTGGCAACGAAGTAGAAGAGGCAAGAGGCAGGAGCAGGAGCAGGGAGTGTTGCCAACTTTTGTGTAGGAGGAAGAAGTCTTTGCTTGGCGTTGCTGTTGTTGTTGTTGTTGCTGTTGCTTTTGTTGTTTTATTTTACAACGTATGCTATAGATATACAGGTATAAACTTTTATTGTCATTAGCAACATGGCTGACATTGACCAAATTTGCATGTGTTCCCAGTTTTCTGCTTTGGGCACGCATTTATGGTGTTTAAACGTGCGCTGAGGCATTTAGGCAGGCCACGGGGCCAGAGTCGGGTACCCGTTCCCGTCCCCCCCTTGGTTTGGAACCGTTGCACTTTCCCCCGTCTATCTGTGATTGCTGTGCGGTGGCATCTGCAAAGAAAAAACAGAAAAGAATTGTTAGCTAAGCAAATCAATACGATTTAACCATTAAATTATGCGAAATAGTCAAAAGCAACACGTTGAAAACAGGTTAAAAACTCGTGACTGGCGATTTGTGTATTGTGCATAGAATGGTGTACATATATTTATGAGCATGGGTGTACTTCTTTGAGCTAGGGACATTCATACAGCAGCCATTAGGGATATTTAGAAGTACTTTCGAGCAAATTTCCCCTCTAAGCTACTACTTAAATACTTAATTGTATGTACTTATGTATTTAGTGTGTATATTTATGTATTTATTAATATGCTTAGCAAAGCTTTCGGCTGCAGTCGCCGCAGCACGAGAACAAGCTTTTTATTGCCTAGCGAAACAGCAACCACAACAACAACAAAAAGCTACGCAAATAGTTTGAAAAATGCGTTTGACTTGCGCTCTTTGCGGGCTTTGACTCAACAAAAAGCGTCGCGACAAGGTGCAAAGAGTTGATCGCAGCAGACGTTGCTGGGCGTGGAGAGGGGCGAGGGGTTTATTTGCTGGTATGGTTTGATACAGCGCCGGCGTCTTTGGCTTTGTCTACATTGTTGCTGCTCATTTACTGCGTAAATATGTTTTACTAGCGCCTGCTCTTACTGCTGCTCTTGCCATTGTCGTTGTTGCTGTTGTTGCTAGAGTAGCTTTTTGCATTGTAGTATTAGTTGTTGTCTACATACATACATACATATGTATGTATATGCACATAGTATTTGTTTGTGTTTATTCGTGATGAATGTTTGTGTGTATGCATCGTGACCTTCTCACACTGTCATGGCTACGTATAAAAATTGTATAAAAATAAAAGCTTTCGTTTTATAATTTGTATGCAGCTCCATGCGAGTGAGTGTGTGCGTGTGTTTGTGTGTGCGTGAAGAACATAGGCGACTCGTGCCTTTGCGACAACAACAACAACAACAACTGTGTTTCATTGAACAAAATATTATTTATGTTCCGCTCAAGATCGCATTTTTGCTAGTTTAAAATTATAGTTGTTGCTGCTATTGTTGCTGCTGTTGTTGCTGCTGTTGTTGTTGTTGGATTAGCAACATTTCAGCTACATACTTCCGACTGTGTTGGATACAAGATTATTTCGGATATGACATGTTAGAATTTAGCACTTCATCTGGGCAGTCGCAGGTGTTAGAGGGATTGGATTGTGCATGTTCTTTATTGTTGCAGATGTTTCAAGGTCATCTAGAAAATGTTGCTTATAATCTGGTGATTTATTATTTTTCTTGAATTATTTAAGTAGATATTATATTCAATTAATATAAAGAGACGTGTTGGCTTTATTTAAATCTAGCTACAGATCAGCTTTTAGTCAAGCACTTTTATTTTATTTTGTTTTTAATTTACATAATTTATTTGCTGTTGTTATCGAACGCGTCCTTTAACTAATTAAGCTAACTTTTGTTCGTTGCCAACTATTTAACACTTAGTCAGACAAATCAAATTTATACACAAACAATTTAGCAAGTGGGCAAATTGTAACCTTCATCAAAATGATTTTTCTTTACGTTTTTTGCTTTTGCGCCTAACCGCACAAAAGGCGAAAATATAGTATTCGATTTTGTTGTTGTTGTTGTTGTTGCAGTTGCTGTCACCTTCTGCTCAGATCGATTCAAGTTTAAGGTCGACCCCTTTGGGGGACTCCCCGCGTCTAGCTGTCTAGACACCAGACCCAGACGACCCTTGAGTCGCTAATGCCCACTAATGTAGGGTGTTTTTGCTATTACAGGTTGCCAAGGGCGTAGCGAATATTGCTGTTGTTGTTGTTGTTTTTGTTTTTGTTGGCCTATACACACAAAAGATTTAAGAGCCGAGCCTATATTGGACTCAAAGTTGGTAAACAGCCGAGGCTCGATATGCTACTCGATTTAACGGTACACTTATAAAGCGAATTAGTAATGAGTAAATTTGTATTAAGTGTGACCAATTCATTGGATTATTTCAATTGCCTATTAATGAAGTAAGAAATTGATAATGACATATATTAAATATTATGTATAATACCAAATTATTAAGGTCATATGAGACAGCTTTTTATAATAACAATATTAATGGGAAATTAAAGGAAAAATGTTCGTTACAGCCTCGTTCATCGCCGCCTGAAGCGGTACCACCCTCTGGACCTCAGAGTACCAACTGAGTGATCCACAGGATCAGTGTATCAGTCATTACAAATGTCAACAAATTTGCTTATTGCCTGAATGAGACAGATTGTAAATAAAACATAACTAAAAAAAAAAAAAAAATTACTACGCAAGGGAATTACCAAAATGTGTGTAATATTTAAGCCATAAATTGAATGGCGCGCAACAGAATATATTAAATTGAACCAAATTGTTATGATTAACCTTCAGGTGTGCATATTGTGTATAGATATACATATGTACTAAAGCTAAGAATATGTTCGCTTGGGGTGATTAAGTTGAAAGATGACAAACTGACAAAACCTAACAAAGAATCGAGCGCAACTTGCATTTTAATAAATTTAATGAAATAGCCATAAATTCATATGCTAAATGGAAAATTTATTCACTGCCATAAACAGTGCGATTCGAGCGGCATAAGAAATAAGACAACAGACCAGACAAATACATATATATATACATATGTACATATATACATATACATAATAGATATGTTATGAATATAATAGAGAACATAGAAAAATCTTAAGTGTCGCACAAGTTGCTGACGCGCCTATTGTTGTTCTTGCTGCTGTTGTTGTTGTTGTATTCTGCTAAACTGTAAAATTCAAAATAAAATACATAATGCTATAAAAACAGAATAGTCAAGCGCTACTAACCTTAGACAAAAACAAAAGCAAAAAAACAAAAGCAAAAGGCAAAGGCAAAAGCAAAATATATGTTTCTATGTTTGTATGTCTCGACAGCCACTGCATACGTTTGTGTGTGTGTGTGTGTGAGTGTGTGTGTGTCTGTGTGCGTTTTGTATAAAATACGCAACCTTCAAAAAATCTAACAAAGCAAACTTGTTCAATAGTCATATGCGTATCAGGAAGTCAACATTTCAAGGATTGACTCATTGAAAAGTCGAATGCGACGACGACGACGACGACAGCAACAACAAAAACAACAAGAGAAACAAGTTAGTCGCTGGCGCGCGCACACAGACACACACACACACACAGACACATGCAAACGCACACACAATCACACTTGCATTAGACGAAAACTTTGAAAAGCGCGCCGGCAAAATGCAGTGCAAAAAATATTTACAGTAAAGCACACACACACACGCACACACACGTACACGCACACATACAGCTGCAGCTCTCTGAGATCACTTGCAATTGCTGCAGTCGCGACTGCAGTCGCCGCTCTCTCTCACAGCGTCAGTGTGCTGTGAGCTTTTTGAGAGAGTGCACTGCTGGCGTGTATTGGTGAGCATTGCCAGAGTGGCAGAGACAGCGAGAGAGAGAAAGAGAGAGCGAGAGTGAATGCTCTTACTTGCGCAGCTCTCTTACGTCAAGCTCTGACTTCATTCAAACGTGCTGCTGCTGCTGCTGCTTTTGCTGCTTTTGCTGCTGCTCTGCTGCCGCATTGTTAAATAAAAAGTGCAAATACCGTAAGATTTGCTTTTGTTGTCGCCGCTGCGCTCCAGCATTGCGTGGCGTTGCAACAAATTTTACTTTTCATTGCGAAATGCAATTTTTAAAAATAAAAGTTATTATGCATGAGGTAATTTTTGCAATTGAATGTGCAAATAAGATAAGTATAAATATACATATACATACATACACACAATGTATGTACATACATATATAGCATTCATTAATAGCTTTAATTTGGCCCCGCTTAAGAGTTCAATATGTGGACCTTCAACCTCTTTTTTGCTCGAATCCCGCTCAGGTTCACTGCTCACATTCAAGGCACTAACATACATACATAATAACCTAGCCCACGGCTCCACTTCTGTCTGTCTGAGTTAACGAATTCAATTTCAATAACGCGATAACTTCTTCAAAAAAGCAAAAGCAAAAATACGAAAAAAAAAAAAAAAATAAAAGAGCACCTACTTCAATTGTAATTCGTGCCGTCGATCGCACGGAAGGTCGTTGCATTAAAAGAGTTTAATGACCAAGGAAACTTTTGCCGAAATATGAAACAAAAGCTTCAGGCCCAACAAACAATGACGCTGCGTAACAACAACAATAACAACAAGAACAACAATTCGCAGTGCGCCCACAACTTACGACGCGCACTCCGCTCTCCGCTCTCCTCACACTCCCTTCATGGCAACACCAACAACAACAACAACAACAACACCAACAACAACAACAGCAGCACTTGGGAAAGGTCAACGAACAACATTGCCTCCGTCGGTCAAAAGCAGAGTTCACACGTATAGACTTACGCACACATACACACAAGCGCATTCACACACACACACACACACACACACACACACACACACACACACACACACACACACACACACACACACACACACACACACACACACACACACACACACACACACACACGCATACAAATGCAATGCAGCAGCGCGAAGAGCAACAAAAATCCAACTGGCTGGCAAAAATTTTTGTTTTGCTTTTGCTTTCGCGTTGAGTGAAGTGAAATGAGTGTGAAGTGAATGAGTGAGTGTGAAGTGAAGTGAAGTGCATGAGTGAGTGAATGATTGGGTTGAGTGAGCCGCAGTTATAGCCTTGTGTGCCAGCAGCATTGGCAATGATTCAAGCAGCTGAGCAATTAATATGTTTATTAATTGTTACTCATACAATATTGAGCTATTTTCAGGCAACGCTTACGCCTACGCAGCGTATACTCAACGATTCATTCACTTTTGTAAACTTAAATAAAAAGCAACGCTGCCGTTGCTGCTGACGTTGACGTTGACGTTGACGCTGACGCTGGCAGCAGCAGCAGCAGCAGCTGTGTTGCGACGCGAGATCAACGCACTTTGTGTGTGTTGATCCCACGAAACAATTTGCCGTTTAATGCACCCCAAAAACGCAGAAATAAAAACAAAACAAATGCAAACAATAACAGCAACGACAGCAAAAATGTGCAGCGAACTGCAAATGACTCAAGCGCAAATTGAATTTTGAGCGCCCATTTTGAGTGCAATTTATGCATTTTGTATATTTTTGAGATTTGCATGCACAGTTTTCACTTTTTTTATATTTCTCATATAAAATCCACACACACACACACACACACACACACACACATGGAAATATTTATGCGCTGCATCGTCGCCGCATTCAACTGCAGTCGAAGCAAGTTTTCTTATTGAAAGCAATAATAAAAAAATTAAAATAAAAATCAAAAAATATAAATATCAAATATGGCAGCCAACGAAAGTTGCACGCAAAGGCATTGAAAACAATTTCGTTGCCCAAAAAGAAATAAAAAGAGCATGCAGTAAAAATGATACAACATGGAAAACTGCATTGAAGCAAAAGCAACAAAACAACAACAAAAAAAGCCGAAAAACACACACAAATTCCTGCCGGGGCTCCTCGAGACCCAGTGCAGCGGGACCCGAGACGACACACGAGACAAGACTCTCAGCAGCGAGACATCGGACGCCCCGGATACAAATACAATGCACTTGGCCAGTGGCCAGGCTGAAGCTGGAGCTGGAGCTGGAGCTGAAGCTGAAGCTGGAGGTACTAAACTTGTTTGAAAGTTGCAACTGTCGATGAAGCAACTGCAACAAGAGCAGCAGCAGCAGCAGTAACAGTAGCAACCGGAGAGAGATTGAGGAGGTGGAGGTGGAGCAGACGGTGTAGCTGCAACATTTGCAATTTTTTGGTAAACTTGAAAATGATGTTTAACATGAGCAGGGAATTAAGCAAAATTGCAGCGATATAAAGTTTGAAATTATTTAAGGAAATGAGAAAATTATAAATCGATTGAAATACTTTTATGAATCATGTTTCAATTTGCTTGAACTGATGAGCAAAAGCAATTACTTAAAGTTATTAAGTATTAAATATGATGTTCATGAATTTATTTACTTTTTTTGATTTATTTTTGAAATACACAAATATTTATAGATGAAAATAATAAACAGATAGACATTGAGTACCAGATACTAGATTAATTGGATTTCCCAATTTTGTTAAGCGTGCAAGAAAACTTTATCAAATTTCGTGAATTTAGATAAGCTTTGATAACAATTTGTTGACTAAAGTTAGAGATACATTTTTGATAACAGTGTTTAATCTAAAATTAACTTAAACTTGTCTAAACTGCTTTCGCAAGAAATGTTGACTCAAAAAGCTGATGAGCAAATTTATTTTGGCACAAATTCGATTTTGCAGCTTCAAAGTTCACCGTTAACCTTCTCAAAGCGAAAGTGTTCGCTCAGCTCTCGCTGGGATTACAAATTCAATATCGATTGGCTATCCGATAAGCCCAAAAAAGGCATTGAATGCAAAAGACCAAAAAATTAAGTATACGACAAAAAAAAATTTGAAATTTAAAGCGAATGCCTTAGCTGTTGCTGCAGGACATAAAACAACGAAATTGCACATTGAATGCAGCGCCGCAAACGCAAATAAACATCATCAACAGCAGCAGCAGCAACGACAACAACAACAACGGCAGCGGCAGCAGCAGCAGCAAACATTTGAAGATGCCCCGCACCAATGGAAAGAGCCATAAAACTGGCCGAGCCTCAAGCCCCAACCATGCCCATGCCCAACATCATGCCAGGCAGCAACATTAGAAAACTGCAACAGCAGCAGCAGCAGCCGCAGTGGCAGCAGCAACAGCAGCAGCAGCAGCAACTGCTGGCGAATGAAGCAAATGAACGAAGCGGCGTCGATGCCAGCGTCGCTGCTGACGTCGCCGCTGACGCTGACGTCGAGTGTATGCATCAAAAAACAGACAGTAAATCTGATTGTTTGGGGTAATTGAACTTTCTTAAGAAATTGCGACATGTACACTTTGAAAAGCTCTGGATTTGCGAGCAGCTGCGTCAGCCGAGACAGCGCAGCCACAGTCACAGCAGCAGCAGGCAAAGGCAGCAGCAGCAGCAGCAGCAGCAGCGGCAGCAGCACACAAATGTACGCCAATGACCGAGTTCGGGTGAAAGACCTTCGATAACCATCATCATCATCATTCGCAGAGCAGCAACGGCAACATCATTAGCGAGTCCGAGTCGTCCGCAACGTAGTCATTGCACTAGCTGCCAGCCAGCCAGCAAAACAAAAACAAAGCAACACACACACAGAGAGAGAGAGAGAGAGCGAAAAAAACAAGAGCGAGAGTGGCAGGCAGTAAGAGCAAAAGTGCCAAAGAGTTGGGGACCTGACAAATGCAGCCAGCGCCATTTCATTGAACTAAATTTAGCAGTGTGCGTGTCGCAAAGAGAGCCGCACGCGATGCAGCTAACGCTTTCGCTCTCGCGCTCTCACAGGCACAGGCACAAACACTAAAACAAAAGCGCGGGAGTTGTTGTTCTTGCTGCACTGCTCTGGCTCCTGCGATTGCTGTTGCTATTGCTATTGCTGTTGCATTTATGCATGTGCATTTTGATGTTAGTTTTTATTGTTATTGCATTTGCAATTTCGAGGTGCATGGCAAGACCTCAACTAAGGCTAAATTTTGTTGTTTATGTTGTTGTTGTCGCTGTGCTGCTGTCGTATTTGTGTGTGCGATAATAGTGCGCTGCTATAGGCGCTGCCGCATTTGGGGGCTATTGAGATAGGCGCGCTGGCGATTTGATCAATGCAGCTCAAACTGTCGAAGCCTTGGGGCGGCATTAAGTGCGGCGCGTGTAACAGTTTGGCAGCCAATCAGTGTATAGTTGTGTAGCTGCTCAAACTGTGAGCGGCATTTTACAGTTCTAGAGATTCATGATTTTTGTAATGTTGCGCATACGACGCGTTGTACGCTTGTATTGATTGTTCTTTTGCATGCATTGGGATGTGGAACTTTCATTTAGCAAAATTTAATTAAAACTCTTGATTAGATATCTTAAGCGTAAGTTTTTAATTATTAAAATAATTCAGAACGGCCTAAGTAAACTGATGTTGATAATCTTCAAACTTTTTTGGTTTTAAAATAAATGCTGAATGTAATTAAACCAATTGTTAGATTTTAGTTGATACATTTGATTTATAAAGTATAAACATACGTATAAATAAATATTTTTTATTTATTTTAAATTTAGCACCATGCCAATAATCTAATCAATAATCTATATTCTTATTTTTAATTTCTAGAACATTACAGAATTTATATAAAAATATCTATGGCTTGCAAGCGCATTCCACTCAATGAGATAAAGAGAGTGCGTGAGAGAGAGGGGTCTGAAATTTCGGCATGAGTAGCATGAGAAGTTGAAGTGAATGTACTCGCACTCATTTCGGCCGCGTCAATGCACGCTGACGTAGCAGCTGAAGCAGAAGCAGAAGTCGAAGCCGAAGCAAAAGCAATGACACTGATCCTGGCGTTGACCTCTGACGACGCAGGGCCGCTTCCGGCGGTGGGAGCCGAGCCGTACCAAAAGCAACAACCACAACAACAACAACAACAACAAGAGCAGCAGCAAAAAACTTTTCAGTTTCGTTTTCGATGCTTGATTCTACGCGGCATCGGCTTTAGTTAGCCTCCACTCCAACTTGCTGTTAATTATTATGCTTGAAGCTTTTTGGGCAAGGTCATTAAACAACAACAAAATAAGAAGAGAAACAACAACAACAAAAATACAAAACTCGACTGCTGTTTCGGCGGCAACTTCTGTTTGGCCTGCCCAGCCACTTCTACCCTACGTTTCTGTATGTTTTAGTTCGGCTCGCTCATTCGGTCTTAATCAAGGTGAGTAACCTTGGCCTTATTTTCGAGCAGCGCACTCTTTGCCATGCGTCTGTGTGTGTGTGTGGTTGTGTAGCGCTCACGCATTGCCAAAAAAAAAAGCTAGCCACGGCGCTCACCGAAAGCGTCGCTCACGAAGTCAATGGCAAGGCGCAGCGGCAAAGGGAGAGGAAGAGGGCAAGCGGCAACTGTTGCTGCTGGCATTGTGGAAGGTCATGATTTTTTCGGCTGCTTGCCTGCCTGCCTGCCTGCCTGGCTGCTCATGTATGTATGTGTATGTATTGGTGTGTGACTTTACCTTACTTGCTGGCATTTGCCGAATCTGAATCTAAATGTGAATGTGAATGTGAATTTGATTTTCTTGCTCTAAACTTTGCCTTTGGCCCGCTTTAAGAGCTGCCGTCATTGTCACTCTCGTTTTCTGAAGAACACACTTAAAGCTTTTGATTTTAGTTTGTAGTTTGATCGCTTCGATTTTAGAGGTGATTCTCATTCACAAATTCTAGTTCTAATTTAACAAAGTCTTGTTTTCTGTAAAAAAAAAAAAGAATTAATGATATTCTATATTGGTTTTTGTCAATTCTATAATCAAAAGTTTAAGAAAGGGTTATATATTGTCTGTATATTTGACACATTTTGTATTTAAGTCTATTCTAATTTACGATAGGTTTTTAGTCTTTAATTAATTAATCATTGTAATGTATGTGTACTATGCATATTTTAAATTAAATGATTTCTTTGATTCAATTTCATACACCTGCTGTTTGTAGGGTAGCTCATAGTCGATTGATTGAAACCGCTTAAATGGTGCTTTAGGCACGTGCTGTACAACTTGTTCCCTTTTCAGGCCTATGCAGTACGTATGTAGGTACATACATATATTTATTAAATACATACATACATATATGGTATGTATATTTATGTATTGTACGTAATTTCGTTTCTCAAGCATGCATAATCAAGAGCTGAGCTGAGCTGAGCTGAGACACGCCACGGTTTGCACTTGGCCTTGGCGAGTGCCGCTTCGTGGTCACCTTGAACCTCAATGTGCCGAATGTTGTATGTTGTTGTATGCTGTGTGTTGTTGTGTGGGGGCAGCAGCTTCAACAAAAAAAACGAAACTGAAGCTGAAACTGAAACTGAAACAGCAAACGATCCGCAGATTTGCGTTGAGTTAGCAGTATGTGCTTTTTGGCAGGTTTTTACGTTCATGTTATGTTGAACTTACCGCAAAGCGGCAAACAAAACAATATGCTGCTTGAAACAATAACAGAACGTAAGTAGTAACCGAAAAATTAGCGGTCGCAGACCTACAAAAACAAAACGTGACTTAAGACTAAACACCAGAAAGTCGACCCAGTCTATATACATATATATGTATGTATGTGTGTGTGTGTCTGAGCTCCAACTTTTAACTTTATGCGTCTACGACGACTTTTAATATTGTTTATACATACATATCTACCATGCCTACATATGTATATTTTTATACATTTTTAGAACTAGTTTTCGTATGCACGATACATCTGCCCCGGGGCCTTAAGAACTCAAGGCTGTAAGCTTCTAACCCTACACACACATACACACGCACACGCACACATATACAAATATATATCTGTTCGTTTGTTCAAATCCAACTGTTGGCTACACACTTGACGCATACGTATACGTAATATTTTCTAAGGTTGCGCTTTATCAAGCATACGCCGCATTGTGCGCTTATCACTCACCTAAGTTAACGCTTTGACAAACGTGTTGTACACATTGCCGAATAAACTCTAAACAATCATTCGTAGGGCTGCGCCAGGCAGCTGTTTGTGTTTTTATCGGCTAGCGTGGAATTACCTATCAAGTGCTTAGCAGACATTATTTTGGACAAATACCTATTTGGGTAAACATATATCAATAGCAAGCCTATCTAATTATAGAGGTCATTTTGAAATTAATGCTTCAACATATTAGAATTTTTAAAAAAGATAATCGGTTTTTCAATTTTGTTATACTATATTTATAGTTAGCATATTTTTGTAATTTTTTGTTAAGAAAAATGGTAGTTTCATAAAATAAAATTCTGCTGAAATTAGAATCAGCTCTGAAAACGCCGCGTTTTAATTTGCTCAAAACCGCAGCAATAATCAATTTAAAATACATATTTAAATAACTGCAGAGACCGCAGCGAACAGGTTAAATGAAAACAAAATAGACAAAAACTAATAAGAATTCGATGAAATATGCACAAGAATAACATAAATAAAATATTCATATGTATGTATAAAAATCATGTACATATTTGGATGCTATAGCATATCGATGAATTGCTTCCAGCTTTCCAATTGCTATACAATGAATGAATCGCTGTGCATTCTCATTGCTCATTTTAGAAATAAAATACAAAAACAAAAAAAATCAACAATAGCAACAACAATTACAACAATAAATATAATATAAGAATAGTATCGAATGCCCGCACAATTACAATTGCAAAACTTTGTACAACAATAATAAGTATATGTGCATTGCACACACACACACACATGCATATATAATTGCATATTGCACATATGTGTGTGGATGTCTGTGTGTGTGTGTGTGTGTGTGTGCGTGTGTAGCCGACATCGGCGGCAACATGCTTAGTATATATTTTGAATGGTTGCGCTTTATATTGGCCTCCGAATGTGTCTAGCTTCAATAGCAGGCCAGGGTCATGCGACACCGGGGAGGAAAAACTGACGCGAGGCACAAACACATGCGCACATGTGGTGCGTATCTGTGTGTGTGCCCGTTATCGGAAGAAAACGCCAAAAGCTTTACAGCAGCGTGTTTGCAAACTCTCATACACACACACACGCACACACACACACATGAATGCAAAACAAATGCGCGCTCGCGTTCATTGCCTTTGCAAAAGTTTAGATCGCTCTCTCTCTTTCTGTCGCTCCCGCTCTCTTATGTTTGGCATTAGAAGAGCAACAATAACAAACAGCAGACATATGCAAAAAATTAGCATTTGCTGCTAATTGATTGACTATAGACAAAGATAACAAATGACCATTGAGGACCCAAAGAGTAAAAGTATCAAGATGATGAGAAAGGAGAGAGCAGCAACAGGAGAATTCTGCTTTATCGGCAAAATGGCATCATAATAATAAATGACGAAAAAAAAGCTCTCAGGGCCTTTTTGGCAAGTCTCATTTGATATTTTGATGAATTTTTTTTTGGGGTTTTTGTGTTGGGTTTTTGTTGTCAGTCGTTTCTTGAGGGAGACGGCGGGCAATGCCCATCGCCGAATTTGTGAGGTTGGTCAGTGTTTTTTCAGCAAGCGTATTCGTGGTGAAATTGGTTTTATACACATATATGATTGTATGGGATGCGAAAATTATGAACACGAAGTGAAGTGACCTTTAAAGGAAGCAGCCACTGATATCAGTTGCCGACTAGTGGCTGCATCAGCACAAATTATAGAATTTGAAAGTATAATTGTATATTTAAAACATTCAGAAATTGTAATAACAAGAATTTAAAAAACCCAATTAAAATGATTCGCACAGATAAATGCGACATGAAAAATACAAATTTACATACAAAAACTCTTTTAAAAACCTTAAACATATAAGTTTGAATTAATTACTTTGCAAAGAAATACATTGTTTATATCGATTTGAAACTAATATATCAATAGAAACCCGCATGAGCAGTCGAGCAACTGATTAGAGAGACCACAGAAACCTGCGATGCTTTGATCTCGACTTGAAATTATCATTTATAAGCTCGTCACTTTCGTGTCGAAGGTCGCACCTATGATTTGCATTGCCAATATTTGGTTATTCGTCTCGTTACCATAAACAAAAAGCCAAACTTAATCGACACATTTGTACATATATCCATAAATAATAATAAAAAATATAAAAGAAAAAAAATCACAATTTGCGCTGTTGCTAGCAGTTTTATAGTGTTGCTTCTTTTGTATCGAATTTTAATGATTGGTAAATTGTAATATTGAAGCCGAAAAGTGGGACATTGCTCTGGCTTTAACTGTGCAGCTCCACAAAGCTGTAATCCGAGAAGCGTTCAAGAAACCGCCCAAAGCCAATGCACAAATGAATAGCAGAATGAAAAGCAAATCCAAAAAGAAATAGTCCATATAGAATAATTGCTTGCAAAATGGAAATTCGGCAGAATTGGGAAAATACAAATGAATCATCGTTGTCGTCAAAGAAAAGGAAGAAGAGAATGTAGATTGAATGAAATTTGATTTTCTTCAAATTTTGTATTCCAATTCACTTACAACTCTTTAAAAAAAATGATAGTTCCGAAATATTACTTCCTATTATTTGTTTAACTATCTTTATTATCAACATTGACTAAAATATCGTAAATTTATTCTTCAATTTCAAAAATATTACTTTCTTTAATAGAGTTTTGTACCTTTGATCATTTAAGCAAAGAAACACTCAATAAAATCCTAGTGCTTATATTTCTTCTATAGATTGGATGACTCATTCCGTTCACCGATTGCATTATACTAAACCATACTCACATATATATGTACATATATATACTTGTATTTGTCTCTTAGTATTTGCTGATATTTTCCTGAACTTTCATGCACATATACATATATGTAAGCGATGACGAAATGTGAGCATAGAAAGCTTTTTGCGTTTGCCTCTTGCCATTTGCTTCCTGCATTTTTGCACTTTTTTTTGTCGAATGCAACTCCGCAATAATCGCGAATGCAACTATCGACAATAGCGAGTATAAAAGCATAAAAAAACAGGCAACAATTCTAGAAAATGTATCGCAAGTAAATTGCCAAATTGGTTGCACGCTGCGTATGCGCAATGTGAGAGAAAGAGGGTATCCTGCTGTTTCTTACCATTTGAAATAGAAGTAATCCAATTTGACGTGTATCCATTATGTTTTCCGTTCGGCTATTTAGATGCAGTGTAGATTTTGATTTAGTTTATACTATAAACAGTTGCACTTTTGAGGCAGCTAAAATGGCTGCTGGGCAAATATTTGCATTAATAACTATTGTAAATATTGCGTGTGTGCATTTTAAAATCTACAATAACAACAACAACACTTTTGAGGCACTATCTGGGCAGTGTGGTGGTGGGGGGAGGTGTTGGGGTATTGAGGGGCGTTGCGTCAACAATTAACAAACGTTGTCAAAATACAATTACACAAGACATTTGCCAATTGCGTGGCATTTTGGCAGTGAATTCAAATACAGATTCAGATTGAGATTGATATTTGAGATATACATACATATGTATATGTATAACTATAACATTCACACACTATTTTTGCTGTTGCACTTTGTAAAACATTTGCATTTATTTATTTCGACGCGGAGGAGTTTTGGTAAGACGAGAGGATGCGGCTGTCAGTTTTTGCTGTACCGAATGGATTTCGTGTAATTAGCAACGCGTCGACGGCGGTGGGTGGAGTTGCGGGCGGCCGGGCGGTTGGTCGGGCGGTCGGTCGGTTTGTTTTTGCGGCAGCGACGCGCGCGTTAACGCTGCAGTAACAAAATAACGTTTGGCAATTGATTTTGTTTTGTTTTGTGGGGCGAAGGTTTTTTAATATACTGTAGCTGCTGATCGACTGTATGTGTATTTGTGTGTGTGTGTGTGTATGTGTGTGTGTTGCTCAGTTCTCGGAATTTGCGACCGTCCGTTACAGCAGTCAGATGAAGACTAAACGCAAACGAACGCGTTATTTTTGCACACAGCAGTGCACTGAGCACACACACACACACACACATACAACATTGAACAGCGGCAGAGACACGCGCGCGTCCGCTCAAGTTCATGCTCTGAACTTCAAAGCTCAGTTACCTTCATGCACAACGCGCTCTGCTTGTGTTAGTGAGCGCCAAAAGCGAGTGAGAGCAAAACACGCGCGCTTATGTGTGTGTGTGTGTGTGTGCGTAAGAGAGTGGGAGACATTGGCGCTTAAGAGCGCGCCAGTGCAATTGCAATGCTGCGCTAAGAGAGCAGCCAAAGAGAACTTCATTTCAACATGCCTAACCTAACATATAATAAAAAGCATTGTGTAAATAAACATAAACTTGGTTTTTATAACTGCATGGAAACAAGCGTGCCTGACGTGGCTTTTTTTCTTTGATTTTCTTTTTTAATATGTAAGTATATGAAAACAAGACTGATGGAAATTTAAGTGGTCTTCAAGGAGGTCGGTACCTTGGGCAGGCCAAACTCGTCCGTTTCAATGGTGCTCTGCAAAACGAAATGGGGCAATTATTAATATTGTGCTACTGGATAAAAATATTTTAGAAGTTGTTACCTTGCTCGGCTGAATACTGTCGGCGCCTGGCTCTCTGTCCGGCGCTTCGGGCGCCTTGACAACATCATCCAAATAGCTGGCATCATCGTCCAGGGCCATTTCATCGCCCAATGCATCCAGTTCGGCCTGCAAGTCATCATCATCCACCTCGGGCATGCCATAACTGCGACCCATTGCATCCTGGACCTCATCCGCCTGCTCCAGCATATCGGCCATATCGTCCTGCAGATCCTGTAAGCACAAAACATATACAGTATAAACATATACAGTATAAATCGCTTAATAAAACCCACCTCGATATGATCGATATTGATTTTCTTATATTCAGTTTTCATTTGCTTGACACCATCCTTCATGGCAGCAACTGTGGCCTGAGTATCCTTTAGAGATTGTGCGGCATAGTTGGCCTGTTCCATGTTGAAGGACTGATTGCGTAGAGATTCCGCTTGCTGTTCATATCTACAATTAAAAAAGACGCAATTATTTTGTATATCACGCCTTCTTGTTTGACAACATTTACGCCTTCTTTTGTTTAAGAACACGAAGCGCTCTTTGTTTAACGGAGTTTTTCGCTGGAGATTCGCGCATTTTGCTCATTTGCTCGCGATACTTTCGCAATTCCGTCTCCAGCTTCGCAATCTTCTCTTCAATGTTTGTGGCCCGTGCATCTACCTAAAATATAATAAATATAAAAAATGTTAATAAACAAATTATTTATTTTCATTTCTGCTCTTTTTACGCCTGAAATGCAGTCATTTAGACTTGGTCCGGGCTCCTTGGGCTTTCCGCGTCCAAAAAGTCGATTCATTTTAATGTAGAGTACAAAAATTTACGAATTTTTTAAAATTTGCGTTGAATTTCGTTTGATGACTAATTTTCTGCTTCTAGTTTAATTTGTAAACAGCTGATAAGTAATGTAGTATCGATACAAAAGTCTCATACTCATACAACTATCGCCAGTGGTCGATTTTTTTCGCCATCCCTGAACATATGAGTGCAAAAAGGAGCCCCATAGCTTTTTGAAAATATAATTTTACGTATAGATCATTTAAATTAATTTTAAAGGAATACATTTTTCATTACGAACGGTGTTTTATCGCTATATTTAAACATATCGGAATCGATAACAGCTATCGCCACTGAAATTTGGCCCGCCAGAAAATCATTGACTAGAGTTGCTTATATCAGTTCAGTCGTTCAGTTCATGGCGAGCGAACACATCGTTCAAAAGTATGGTGCTAAATATTATTTATTCTTTTAATTTTATAAATTAATAAAACAAATAACAGTGAGACTTAACAAGTCAAACGAATTGAAAATGACTCACGCACAACAATAAAACTTAAGCGAATGCACTAAATGAACAATATAGAGTGAGCCAGTTCGTTCGCTCATTGAGTCGTTCGATCGAACTTACTTACAACTCTAGGGCATATATAAGCAAGTTGATTGTTGCAGCTTGCAACATTTATTAGTAAGCGAAGTTTGTGTGAGCAACGCGAGAAGTGAAAAATGCTACGGAATATGCACCGAGTATTGTCGATACGAAATATCGTCTTATTATTCTAGCCACGGAAAATGAAAAATGTCTACATTGTGCTATTAATATACATGTGTTAACAGTGTTATTAAATAATTGTCTCTGTGTGTTTCGAATTAATTAAGTTCGCGAAAATTCAATACTTGCACAGTTAGTTTTCCTTTGACGTCACAGCTGCTGCATCAGCTGTTTTTGTGACGCAGGTCAAACATGTCGCAGTTTGTTATTGTTGCTGCAAACCAGTGAGGAAGCTCCAACTAACAATATGGATAGCTTTATGTACTATAAAAAGCTGAGCGACAGCGCTGCCGAAAAAATCATCGCCGTCACAGAGGCCTCCGATGCTGCTTTGGTCAGCAGCAGCGCTGCAACGCCACGCGTCGAGGATGGCGGCGTCTCAATGGTTAATTTCTACCCGGCTTTAGTGCAGTGCTTTGGCATTATCATATGTGGGTAAGTTGTCAACTAAAGCTTTCTTATACTATCATAAGGATGGAACCATGGTGAAATTATAATATTATATATATATGGATGGGACATTTGGAAAATGATACCCTCAAGTGGGAGAAAACATTCTGTTGAACTTGTTTTCAAATATCTATGTAAAAACTCCCTTAAATCGGGGAAAAATCAATATGAAATCCATAAGGTGGGAAAAAAATTCTACTCTCAAGTGGGGAAAGTAATCCTTTTGATTTCAAACTAGCTTTTGAAGATCTTTGTTAAAATTACCTCAAGTATGGAAAACTGAAACTGATGAAATGATATTTGTTTGTTTCACATTCAAGTATGATTATACTATTGCCCACTCATTGACGTACATTTGGCAATAAAGTTCACGGTCTGCACCTTGACCTATCTATGTACACATATAGAGCTCAGTTTTGTGTGGGTGCAGATTTGCATTGTTTGTTATTGTTAATGGGCGTTATCAGGTTTGAACTTCCAGTTCTTGTTTGTGTTTCTGCTAGTTTCCACCACTGTCTAAATAAGCTCTATTTGTTATTGATTTCTGGTCACGCGCTCATTCAATGACCGGTTTTTGTTTGCGTTTTTTTCCCAATTTTAATTTCCTTGATCTATGTATATGATTAACATGCAGCAAAGAGATATGATAAGCTCCAAAACTGTAAATTCGCTTTTATTTAGTATGATTGGTGTTTAAATTGTTTGCAAGCAATTGACGTCGGTTTTAACTCACAATTATTTCCCGGCATTCTTTACTTATTGATATTCATATTTTATGTGGGTTTTTTAGATGCACTAAGTTATGCATTACATCGTACCCGTTAGTCATACAGGTCGTTGACTTATTGAATGAATATTTCCTGTACATGGGGAACATAGTTTAACAGCAATGAGTCAGCAATAATATTTGATGCATGTTGCATGCTAAAGTTGACTTGTTAACTTGTTGACTACTATTATTTATGTAAATGTTTTGATAATACTACTATAACTTATAAAATTAATACAATAGTCGCTCAGAAATGATCAGAAATAGCTTTAAATCAAATGTTTTCATATTTGTATTTAATTAAAAAAAAAAATATATAGTAAACATATCAGTTTTTAATACTTTTACAAATTATTTCTATTCGCACTTTAAAATCACTTCTATGGGATCACTGTATAATTAACTATTATTCATTTTTGTATTATGTCTACTTTTATACAATAAACAACAATTCAATTAAATGTCAAGCGCAATAATCGCATCAGGCGTTAGCTAAATAAATCCCTTAAATCTCGGCCATAAATCGTTGCCAATTTTCCAGCGCACAGAAGCGTGAAGCGTTAAAATTGCTAGTTTCAAATCAATTGCCACACGGCGTCCGAGATGACAAAATAAAGTTATGCAAATGTCCAATCAATTAAAACGTAACAGCAAGCACAATAACAAAATACTTAATACTAGTTCAATTTCCATGCGCCGCGCACAGGCAATTGCACAATATTCGCGCTCAGTAATTACAATAAGCGAAAGTAAAACGTTTAGAGAGTGAGATAAAAAATAAAACAACACAGACACCTTTAAACAATTACAAATGACCTTGCAACGTTGCTAGTAAGGAAAATCGATCAAATTCGATTGATGCAATCGTCTAATGTCTAACGATTATGTAATCGGCAATCGACTGACAATGTAATTATATATGTATATATACATACATGCATAAATTTGTTCATATACTGTATATACAGTAAACCCTCGATTAGCGACAGCAATACTCAAGATGCGAAATACTCCTGATAAAAACAGATGAAATATTTGATCTCTTTTTTCAAGCGGGTAATTTTATCATATTTTTCAAAGTTTTTGATAAATTGCAACTGACCGCATATGCCAGGTCTCACTGTACTTCTGATTATATTTTCATGTATGCATGCTCAGCTGTTTTAAATGCTGATAGATGCACGCGACTTGCTCATAAACAATTTCAGCTTGTAGCCGCTACTAGTACTTATTCCATCAAACAATTAAACAACAACTATATTCGCTATATATGTAGTTGAGCTGTTCTGTTCATATCATTGCGCGATCGGAACGTAAATTTAAATTGTATTTGACTTGTAATCTAATTGCATTGTATTTAATTTACATTGTTTTATAATAATAAGCACTTCATAACTTTAACATTTTTACTAACTGCGATATTGGTACAACTGATGAAATGATGCACCGAGTCATCCATTCGTACCCATTCGTATCGTAGCAATTCAAAATCCCTGGCCAAAATAGCCTCGGAGTTAAACACTGTCGTCGTGATTTTTGATAAGAAACTGGGAACAAATTACTTTCTTAACTTTGAACTTAAAGTTATTAAGAACGAAAAACCATTTCCAAAAAGGCATTTGTATTGAAAACCGGTTCAGTTTTGACAAAGTTATGGCAGTTTAAAGTCTAGAAAGGGCATTTGAAAATATGAAGTTTCTCAACTTTGAATTTAAACTTATTAGGAATGACAAACCATTCACAAAATGGCCTTTGGATTGAAAATCGGCTCAGTTTTGACAAAGTTATGGCAGTTTGAAGTCTGGAAAGGGCATTTATAGGGACTTGGGACTTCACATGCCCTCATTGTTGTCATGATTTTTGACAAGAAATCTGAAAATATGAAGTTTCTCAACTTTGAATGTAAACTTATTAGGAATGACAAACCATTCACTAAATGGCCTTTGGATTGAAAATCGGTTCAGTTTTGACAAAGTTGTGACACTTTGAAGTCTGGAAAGGGCGTTTTTAGCGACTTGGGACTTCACATGTCCTCATTGTTGTTATGATTTTTGACAAGAAATCTAAAAATATGAAGTTTCTCAACTTTGAATGTAGAGTTATTAGGAATGACAAACCATGCACAAAATGGCCTTTGGATTGAAAATCGGATCAGTTTTGACAAAGTTATGGCAGTTTGAAGTCTAGAAAGGGCGTTTTTAGCGACTTGGGACTTCACATGTCCTCATTGTTGTCATGATTTTTGACAAGAAATCTGAAAATATGAAGTTTCTCAACTTTGAATGTAAACTTATTAGGAATGACAAACCATTCACAAAATGGCCTTTGGATTGAAAATCGGCTCAGTTTTGACAAAGTTATGGCAGTTTGAAGTCTAGAAAGGGCATTTATAGCGACTTGGGACCTAACATGTCTACATTGTTGTCTTGCTTTTTGCCAAGAAATCTGAAAATATGAAGTTTCTCAACTTTGAATGTAGAGTTATTAGGAATGACAAACCATGCACAAAATGGCCTTTGGATTGAAAATCGGCTCAGTTTTGACAAAGTTATGGCAGTTTGAAGTCTAGAAAGGGCATTTATAGGGACTTGGGACCTAACATGTCTACATTGTTGTCTTGCTTTTTGCCAAGAAATCTGAAAATATGAAGTTTCTCAACTTTGAATGTAGAGTTATTAGGAATGACAAACCATGCACAAAATGGCCTTTGGATTGAAAATCGGCTCAGTTTTGACAAAGTTATGACACTTTGAAGTCTGGAAAGGGCGTTTTTAGCGACTTGGGACTTCACATGTCCTCATTGTTGTCATGATTTTTCACAAGAAATCTCAAAATATGAAGTTTCTCAACTTTGAATGTAGAGTTATTAGGAATGACAAACCATGCACAAAATGGCCTTTGGATTGAAAATCGGCTCAGTTTTGACAAAGTTATGGCAGTTTGAAGTCTAGAAAGGGCGTTTTTAGCGACTTGGGACTTCACATGTCCTCATTGTTGTCATGATTTTTGACAAGAAATCTGAAAATATGAAGTTTCTCAACTTTGAATGTAAACTTATTAGGAATGGCAAACCGTTCACAAAATGGCCTTTGGATTGAAAATCGGCTCAGTTTTGACAAAGTTATGGCAGTTTGAAGTCTAGAAAGGGCATTTATAGCGACTTGGGACCTAACATGTCTACATTGTTGTCTTGCTTTTTGCCAAGAAATCTGAAAATATGAAGTTTCTCAACTTTGAATGTAGAGTTATTAGGAATGACAAACCATGCACAAAATGGCCTTTGGATTGAAAATCGGCTCAGTTTTGACAAAGTTATGGCAGTTTGAAGTCTAGAAAGGGCATTTATAGGGACTTGGGACCTAACATGTCTACATTGTTGTCTTGCTTTTTGCCAAGAAATCTGAAAATATGAAGTTTCTCAACTTTGAATGTAGAGTTATTAGGAATGACAAACCATGCACAAAATGGCCTTTGGATTGAAAATCGGCTCAGTTTTGACAAAGTTATGACACTTTGAAGTCTGGAAAGGGCGTTTTTAGCGACTTGGGACTTCACATGTCCTCATTGTTGTCATGATTTTTGACAAGAAATCTCAAAATATGAAGTTTCTCAACTTTGAATGTAAACTTATTAGGAATGACAAACCATGCACAAAATGGCCTTTGGATTGAAAATCGGCTCAGTTTTGACAAAGTTATGGCAGTTTGAAGTCTAGAAAGGGCATTTATAGGGACTTGGGACCTAACATGTCTACATTGTTGTCTTGCTTTTTGCCAAGAAATCTGAAAATATGAAGTTTCTCAACTTTGAATGTAGAGTTATTAGGAATGACAAACCATGCACAAAATGGCCTTTGGATTGAAAATCGGCTCAGTTTTGACAAAGTTATGGCAGTTTGAAGTCTAGAAAGGGCATTTATAGGGACTTGGGACCTAACATGTCTACATTGTTGTCTTGCTTTTTGCCAAGAAATCTGAAAATATGAAGTTTCTCAACTTTGAATGTAGAGTTATTAGGAATGACAAACCATGCACAAAATGGCTTTTGGATTGAAAACCGGTTCAGTTTTGACAAAGTTATGGCAGTTTAAAGTCTAGAAAGGGCATTTATAGGGACTTGGGACTTCACATGTCCTCATTGTTGTCATGATTTTTGCCAAGAAATCTGAAAATATGAAGTTTCTCAACTTTGAATTTAAACTTATTAGGAATGACAAACCATTCACAAAATGGCCTTTGGATTGAAAATCGGCTCAGTTTTGACAAAGTTATGACACTTTGAAGTCTGGAAAGGGCGTTTTTAGCGACTTGGGACTTCACATGCCCTCATTGTTGTCATGATTTTTGACAAGAAATCTGAAAATATGAAGTTTCTCAACTTTGAATGTAAACTTATTAGGAATGACAAACCATTCACTAAATGGCCTTTGGATTGAAAATCGGTTCAGTTTTGACAAAGTTGTGACACTTTGAAGTCTGGAAAGGGCGTTTTTAGCGACTTGGGACTTCACATGTCCTCATTGTTGTTATGATTTTTGACAAGAAATCTAAAAATATGAAGCTTCTCAACTTTGAATGTAGAGTTATTAGGAATGACAAACCATGCACAAAATGTCCTTTGGATTGAAAATCGGCTCAGTTTTGACAAAGTTATGGCAGTTTGAAGTCTAGAAAGGGCGTTTTTAGCGACTTGGGACTTCACATGTCCTCATTGTTGTCATGATTTTTGACAAGAAATCTGAAAATATGAAGTTTCTCAACTTTGAATGTAAACTTATTAGGAATGACAAACCATTCACAAAATGGCCTTTGGATTGAAAATCGGCTCAGTTTTGACAAAGTTATGGCAGTTTGAAGTCTAGAAAGGGCATTTATAGCGACTTGGGACCTAACATGTCTACATTGTTGTCTTGCTTTTTGCCAAGAAATCTGAAAATATGAAGTTTCTCAACTTTGAATGTAGAGTTATTAGGAATGACAAACCATGCACAAAATGGCCTTTGGATTGAAAATCGGTTCAGTTTTGACAAAGTTATGGCAGTTTGAAGTCTAGAAAGGGCATTTATAGCGACTTGGGACCTAACATGTCTACATTGTTGTCTTGCTTTTTGCCAAGAAATCTGAAAATATGAAGTTTCTCAACTTTGAATGTAGAGTTATTAGGAATGACAAACCATGCACAAAATGGCCTTTGGATTGAAAATCGGCTCAGTTTTGACAAAGTTATGGCAGTTTGAAGTCTAGAAAGGGCGTTTTTAGCGACTTGGGACTTCACATGTCCTCATTGTTGTCATGATTTTTCACAAGAAATCTCAAAATATGAAGTTTCTCAACTTTGAATGTAGAGTTATTAGGAATGACAAACCATTCACAAAATGGCCTTTGGATTGAAAATCGGCTCAGTTTTGACAAAGTTATGGCAGTTTGAAGTCTAGAAAGGGCATTTATAGGGACTTGGGACCTAACATGTCTACATTGTTGTCTTGCTTTTTGCCAAGAAATCTGAAAATATGAAGTTTCTCAACTTTGAATGTAGAGTTATTAGGAATGACAAACCATGCACAAAATGGCCTTTGGATTGAAAATCGGCTCAGTTTTGACAAAGTTATGGCAGTTTGAAGTCTAGAAAGGGCATTTATAGGGACTTGGGACCTAACATGTCTACATTGTTGTCTTGCTTTTTGCCAAGAAATCTGAAAATATGAAGTTTCTCAACTTTGAATGTAGAGTTATTAGGAATGACAAACCATGCACAAAATGGCTTTTGGATTGAAAACCGGTTCAGTTTTGACAAAGTTATGGCAGTTTAAAGTCTAGAAAGGGCTTTTTTAGGGACTTGGGACTTCACATGTCCTCATTGTTGTCATGATTTTTGCCAAGAAATCTGAAAATATGAAGTTTCTCAACTTTGAATTTAAATTATTAGGAATGACAAACCATTCACAAAATGGCCTTTGGATTGAAAATCGGTTCAGTTTTGACAAAGTTATGACACTTTGAAGTCTGGAAAGGGCGTTTTTAGCGACTTGGGACTTCACATGTCCTCATTGTTGTCATGATTTTTGACAAGAAATCTGAAAATATGAAGTTTCTCAACTTTGAATGTAAACTTATTAGGAATGACAAACCATTCACAAAATGGCCTTTGGATTGAAAATCGGTTCAGTTTTGACAAAGTTGTGACACTTTGAAGCCTGGAAAGGGCGTTTTAAGCGACTTGGGACTTCACATGTCCTCATTGTTGTCATGATTTTTTTACAAGAAATCTGAAAATATGAAGTTTCTCAACTTTGAATGTAAACTTATTAGGAATGGCAAACCGTTCACAAAATGGCCTTTGGATTGAAAATCGGCTCAGTTTTGACAAAGTTATGGCAGTTTGAAGTCTAGAAAGGGCATTTATAGGGACTTGGGACCTAACATGTCTACATTGTTGTCTTGCTTTTTGCCAAGAAATCTGAAAATATGAAGTTTCTCAACTTTGAATGTAGAGTTATTAGGAATGACAAACCATGCACAAAATGGCCTTTGGATTGAAAATCGGTTCAGTTTTGACAAAGTTATGGCAGTTTGAAGTCTAGAAAGGGCATTTATAGCGACTTGGGACCTAACATGTCTACATTGTTGTCTTGCTTTTTGCCAAGAAATCTGAAAATATGAAGTTTCTCAACTTTGAATGTAGAGTTATTAGGAATGACAAACCATGCACAAAATGGCCTTTGGATTGAAAATCGGCTCAGTTTTGACAAAGTTATGGCAGTTTGAAGTCTAGAAAGGGCATTTATAGGGACTTGGGACCTAACATGTCTACATTGTTGTCTTGATTTTTGCCAAGAAATCTGAAAATATGAAGTTTCTCAACTTTGAATGTAGAGTTATTAGGAATGACAAACCATGCACAAAATGGCCTTTGGATTGAAAATCGGCTCAGTTTTGACAAAGTTATGACAGTTTGAAGTCTAGAAAGGGCGTTTTTAGCGACTTGGGACTTCACATGTCCTCATTGTTGTCATGATTTTTGACAAGAAATCTGAAAATATGAAGTTTCTCAACTTTGAATGTAGAGTTATTAGGAATGACAAACCATTCACAAAATGGCCTTTGGATTGAAAATCGGCTCAGTTTTGACAAAGTTATGGCAGTTTGAAGTCTAGAAAGGGCATTTATAGGGACTTGGGACCTAACATGTCTACATTGTTGTCTTGCTTTTTGCCAAGAAATCTGAAAATATGAAGTTTCTCAACTTTGAATGTAGAGTTATTAGGAATGACAAACCATGCACAAAATGGCCTTTGGATTGAAAATCGGCTCAGTTTTGACAAAGTTATGGCAGTTTGAAGTCTAGAAAGGGCATTTATAGTAACTTGGGACCTAACATGTCTACATTGTTGTCTTGCTTTTTGCCAAGAAATCTGAAAATATGAAGTTTCTCAACTTTGAATGTAGAGTTATTAGGAATGACAAACCATGCACAAAATGGCCTTTGGATTGAAAATCGGCTCAGTTTTGACAAAGTTATGACAGCTTTGAAGTCTGGAAAGGGCGTTTTAAGCGACTTGGGACTTCACATGTCCTCATTGTTGTCATGATTTTTGACAAGAAATCTGAAAATATGAAGTTTCTCAACTTTGAATGTAAACTTATTAGGAATGACAAACCATTCACAAAATGGCCTTTGGATTGAAAATCGGCTCAGTTTTGACAAAGTTATGACACTTTGAAGTCTGGAAAGGGCGTTTTTAGCGACTTGGGACTTCACATGTCCTCATTGTTGTCATGATTTTTCACAAGAAATCTGAAAATATGAAGTTTCTCAACTTTGAATGTAGAGTTATTAGGAATGACAAACCATTCACAAAATGGCCTTTGGATTGAAAATCGGCTCAGTTTTGACAAAGTTATGGCAGTTTGAAGTCTAGAAAGGGCATTTATAGGGACTTGGGACCTAACATGTCTACATTGTTGTCTTGCTTTTTGCCAAGAAATCTGAAAATATGAAGTTTCTCAACTTTGAATGTAGAGTTATTAGGAATGACAAACCATGCACAAAATGGCCTTTGGATTGAAAATCGGCTCAGTTTTGACAAAGTTATGGCAGTTTGAAGTCTAGAAAGGGCATTTATAGTAACTTGGGACCTAACATGTCTACATTATTGTCTTGCTTTTTGCCAAGAAATCTGAAAATATGAAGTTTCTCAACTTTGAATGTAGAGTTATTAGGAATGACAAACCATGCACAAAATGGCCTTTGGATTGAAAATCGGCTCAGTTTTGACAAAGTTATGACACTTTGAAGTCTGGAAAGGGCGTTTTTAGCGACTTGGGACTTCACATGTCCTCATTGTTGTCATGATTTTTCACAAGAAATCTCAAAATATGAAGTTTCTCAACTTTGAATGTAGAGTTATTAGGAATGACAAACCATGCACAAAATGGCCTTTGGATTGAAAATCGGCTCAGTTTTGACAAAGTTATGGCAGTTTGAAGTCTAGAAAGGGCGTTTTTAGCGACTTGGGACTTCACATGTCCTCATTGTTGTCATGATTTTTGACAAGAAATCTGAAAATATGAAGTTTCTCAACTTTGAATGTAAACTTATTAGGAATGACAAACCATTCACAAAATGGCCTTTGGATTGAAAATCGGTTCAGTTTTGACAAAGTTATGACACTTTGAAGTCTAGAAAGGGCGTTTTATAGCGACTTGGGACTTCACATGTCCTCATTGTTGTCATGATTTTTGACAAGAAATCTGAAAATATGAAGTTTCTCAACTTTGAATGTAGAGTTATTAGGAATGACAAACCATGCACAAAATGGCCTTTGGATTGAAAATCGGCTCAGTTTTGACAAAGTTATGGCAGTTTGAAGTCTAGAAAGGGCATTTATAGGGACTTGGGACCTAACATGTCTACATTGTTGTCTTGCTTTTTGCCAAGAAATCTGAAAATATGAAGTTTCTCAACTTTGAATGTAGAGTTATTAGGAATGACAAACCATGCACAAAATGGCCTTTGGATTGAAAATCGGCTCAGTTTTGACAAAGTTATGGCAGTTTGAAGTCTAGAAAGGGCATTTATAGGGACTTGGGACCTAACATGTCTACATTGTTGTCTTGCTTTTTGCCAAGAAATCTGAAAATATGAAGTTTCTCAACTTTGAATGTAGAGTTATTAGGAATGACAAACCATGCACAAAATGGCCTTTGGATTGAAAATCGGCTCAGTTTTGACAAAGTTATGGCAGTTTGAAGTCTGGAAAGGGCGTTTTTAGCGACTTGGGACTTCACATGTCCTCATTGTTGTCATGATTTTTGACAAGAAATCTGAAAATATGAAGTTTCTCAACTTTGAATGTAAACTTATTAGGAATGACAAACCATTCACAAAATGGCCTTTGGATTGAAAATCGGTTCAGTTTTGACAAAGTTGTGACACTTTGAAGCCTGGAAAGGGCGTTTTAAGCGACTTGGGACTTCACATGTCCTCATTGTTGTCATGATTTTTGACAAGAAATCTGAAAATATGAAGTTTCTCAACTTTGAATGTAGAGTTATTAGGAATGACAAACCATGCACAAAATGGCCTTTGGATTGAAAATCGGCTCAGTTTTGACAAAGTTATGGCAGTTTGAAGTCTAGAAAGGGCATTTATAGCGACTTGGGACCTAACATGTCTACATTGTTGTCTTGCTTTTTGCCAAGAAATCTGAAAATATGAAGTTTCTCAACTTTGAATGTAGAGTTATTAGGAATGACAAACCATGCACAAAATGGCCTTTGGATTGAAAATCGGCTCAGTTTTGACAAAGTTATGGCAGTTTGAAGTCTAGAAAGGGCATTTATAGGGACTTGGGACCTAACATGTCTACATTGTTGTCTTGCTTTTTGCCAAGAAATCTGAAAATATGAAGTTTCTCAACTTTGAATGTAGAGTTATTAGGAATGACAAACCATGCACAAAATGGCCTTTGGATTGAAAATCGGCTCAGTTTTGACAAAGTTATGACACTTTGAAGTCTGGAAAGGGCGTTTTTAGCGACTTGGGACTTCACATGTCCTCATTGTTGTCATGATTTTTCACAAGAAATCTCAAAATATGAAGTTTCTCAACTTTGAATGTAGAGTTATTAGGAATGACAAACCATGCACAAAATGGCCTTTGGATTGAAAATCGGCTCAGTTTTGACAAAGTTATGGCAGTTTGAAGTCTAGAAAGGGCGTTTTTAGCGACTTGGGACTTCACATGTCCTCATTGTTGTCATGATTTTTGACAAGAAATCTGAAAATATGAAGTTTCTCAACTTTGAATGTAAACTTATTAGGAATGACAAACCATTCACAAAATGGCCTTTGGATTGAAAATCGGCTCAGTTTTGACAAAGTTATGGCAGTTTGAAGTCTAGAAAGGGCATTTATAGGGACTTGGGACCTAACATGTCTACATTGTTGTCTTGCTTTTTGCCAAGAAATCTGAAAATATGAAGTTTCTCAACTTTGAATGTAGAGTTATTAGGAATGACAAACCATGCACAAAATGGCCTTTGGATTGAAAATCGGCTCAGTTTTGACAAAGTTATGGCAGTTTGAAGTCTAGAAAGGGCATTTATAGTAACTTTGGACCTAACATGTCTACATTGTTGTCTTGCTTTTTGCCAAGAAATCTGAAAATATGAAGTTTCTCAACTTTGAATGTAGAGTTATTAGGAATGACAAACCATGCACAAAATGGCCTTTGGATTGAAAATCGGCTCAGTTTTGACAAAGTTATGACACTTTGAAGTCTGGAAAGGGCGTTTTTAGCGACTTGGGACTTCACATGCCCTCATTGTTGTCATGATTTTTGACAAGAAATCTGAAAATATGAAGTTTCTCAACTTTGAATGTAAAATTATTAGGAATGACAAACCATTCACAAAATGGCCTTTGGATTGAAAATCGGTTCAGTTTTGACAAAGTTGTGACACTTTGAAGTCTGGAAAGGGCGTTTTTAGCGACTTGGGACTTAACATGTCCTCATTGTTGTTATGATTTTTGACAAGAAATCTAAAAATATGAAGTTTCTCAACTTTGAATGTAGAGTTATTAGGAATGACAAACCATGCACAAAATGGCCTTTGGATTGAAAATCGGCTCAGTTTTGACACAGTTATGGCAGTTTGAAGTCTAGAAAGGGCATTTGTAGGGACTTTGGACCTAACATGTCTACATTGTTGTCTTGCTTTTTGCCAAGAAATCTGAAAATATGAAGTTTCTCAACTTTGAATGTAGAGTTATTAGGAATGACAAACCATGCACAAAATGGCCTTTGGATTGAAAATCGGCTCAGTTTTGACAAAGTTATGACACTTTGAAGTCTGGAAAAGGCGTCTTGGGACTTCACATGTCCTCATTGTTGTCATGATTTTTGACAAGAAATCTCAAAATATAAAGTTTCTCAACTTTGAATATAGAGTTATTAGGAATGACAAACCATGCACAAAATGGCCTTTGGATTGAAAATCGGCTCAGCTTTGACATAGTTGTGGCAGTTTGAAGTCTGGAAAGGGCATTTTTAGGGACTTGGGACTTCACATGTCCTCATTGTTGTCATGATTTTTGACAAGAAATCTAAAAATATGAAGTTTCTCAACTTTGAATTTAGAGTTTTTAAGAACGACAATCCATTCACAAAATGACCTCCGAACTGAAAATGGTTTTAGTTTTGGCAAAGCTTTGACAGTTTGAAGCCTGGGAAGGGCATTTTTTATAGGGACTTTGTTTTTTCTGTGATTGTACCAGCATCCGTAAGCTATTATTATCATACTCCGCTTATCTAATTAGAATATGTTACTCAATAAATAATCAGCTTATATAAAAAATCTTCAGTAAGCTTAGGAAATACATGACTTATAAATTGTGATTACATAATTTAGTACATTTGCATATACATATATACGTTAACTCACATCCCACAGATGTCTTAATTTGTTTAGTAGTTTAATCTGCACAGCTGTTTTACTTTGATGCAATAATATTTACACTTATACATGTATGTGTATAATTAGCTTTAACATGCATATACATATATACATATGTAGAGCGGCCACGCATGCTGTCTTGGTTTGCGGTAGTATCTCTGGTCCAGCTGTTATTACTCAGTGCACAAATCAGGCACGTGACTAGCTCCCAGCAGTGAGATCACATGTTGTTGTTCAGTAACTCGGCAGACATTTGGGAGAAGTCAAATGCACATTTCCACAGGGAACCATTTAAAAACACTTGTTGCCTTTTTGAATACACAATAATAACTTAAATGGCTTAGCAAAGCTGTTTATGGAATGCTAACGTTAAATTTTCCATTCACTTAGTTAACTTTTAATGTGGAGAAATTAAGATTAATTTAGTATTTCAAGGGTATTTCAATTTCGTCGATTGCATTAAAATATTAAACGTTTGTTTGTATAATAGATACACTTGTTATCAGCAAACAGAGACAACAATAATATCAACGAACAACTGCTGTGACAAACTCTTAAAATATTTGGAAACATGAAAAGTGTTTGACTAAATATACAACATATCTATGAATCGGCACAAACTAGGAGTAAAAGTTATTTTGAGTATAGGAAGAGAGTTATGGTATTTTTAAACATATTTAAACAACAATGACGAATGCGATAAACCATTCAAAACAGAACTGTCTGTACTTTACACGACAGCAACAACAACAACAACAAGAGAAGAGAAGTGTCATAAAAATGGCAATCACGCTTTAGCAAACATTGTTATTGTTGGATCAGCTTTTTTGTTCAGGTTTTTTTTGGGGAAGTACTCCAGTTTCCCTTGCTCGGTAAACAAGCTCTTTAGAGACAGTTGCTTATATATATATATTTTTGAATATTGGGCGGAACAAATAACAAACGCAACATATACAAGATTTTTTATTGCAAAAACTGGTTTAAACTTTTTTTTATTATTATAATTTTCTTTTTGTAACAAGATCACGTGTCGCTTTTGTTGCATGTTGTCGGCACCTAACTGCAATTTGTATATAATCGTGTTTGTTTATGTGGTGGTTTTGTATGGTCAATTTCCGCATATATTTAAATGCACGCACTTTAAACCAGATCGAGAATTATTACTGAGGTGTGGCTTAACAAATTAATTAAATTTTTTTTTTATTTTCTTCCTATCTACAGCTATATAGCCGGTCGCTTTAAGATAATTAGCAATGCGGAAACGAAAGGACTTGCCACCTTTGTGGGCACCTTTGCGCTGCCGTCGCTCATCTTTCTCTCGCTGGTGGAGCTCAACTGGAACGCCGTCAACTGGACCTTTATGTTTGCCATGCTCATTTCCAAAGCCTTCGTTTTCTTTGCGGTGCTCATCATTTGTCTGCTGGTAGCTCGACCTTTAAACTATGCCCGCGCCGGTTTAATGGCCATCTTTTGCACCCAGAGTAACGATTTTGCCATTGGATATCCTATAGGTAAATGCTACTATAACAAATCCCAAGTTATTCTCATCTAATGCTTTGATTTCTTTTAGTGATGGCTCTTTACAAGGATTTGCATCCGGAGTATGCTTCGTATTTGTATCTCATGGCTCCCATTTCGTTGGCCATTCTCAATCCCATTGGCTTGATCCTCATGGAAATCAGCAAGATTATTAAGAACAAGGAGGAGGTCAGCCGCAATCCACCGCTATGCCCGGAAACTTGCCCCGCCGAGCAAATGAGCAAGCAACGTCGTTTCTTTGGCGATAACACAATACTCGTATGGAACACCATTACGTCGCTCTTCTTCAATCCGCTGCTGCTGATGACACTGCTCGGCGTCGGCGGTGGCTTTCTGTTTCCTAAGGGACTGCCCGAGGTGGTGGCCAGTGTTTTGCGCGTCTTTGGTCAGAGCTTCTCGGCCACGGCGCTGTTTCTGCTCGGTCTCAAGATTGTTGGCGGCGGCTCGGGCGCGGAACGCAAAACTATGGGCATGGGCCTGCTGTTGCCCAGTGTCCTCATTCTGGTCAAGATGTAAGCAATAGCATATCTATTTTATATTTGGCTGTATAATCAACAACATCCTATTTTTTAGCTTGGTGCTGCCCTTAGTTTGTCGCCAGACTGTGAATATTATTCAGGCTGGAGAGAACTTCAATGACACCACTGAGTTGAGCACATTTGCCTTTCTCTATGGCACTTTTCCTGCGGCTCCTGGCGCCTTCGTCATTGCGACGCAGTATAACGTTGAAGTGGAATTGGTAAGCCACATTTAAACATCAATTCAACCTGCAACAATTAACTTAATACGCATTACCTTCTGTAGATTGCTCGCAGCATGGTTTTGTGCACGTTTATCTCTGCGCCGCTTATGTTTATCTCGGCCAAGATGATATCGCTGACAAATCTAAAGCCATTGGATTACTTGCATGAGCTGGATGCCTTCTCCTTTGATATTAGCGTTGCTGGCGCAGCAGCCTGTTGCTGGATGCTGACTTTGTTGATTGTAACCAAGCGTTTTAAGCGCATGCCGCAACGAATTACAGCTTGCTTGGTGCTTTCGCAGGTAAAGCTATTAGCGCTTATATGAATCATTGATATTTATTAATACTATGGTTTACCTACAGCTAATGTGCTGCATTGGCGTCATTCTCTGGTCGAAGCTGGATCATGTGGAACGCTGGCCTTTGTATTTGCAATTCTTTTTGTTCAACATTGGAACATATAGCTCGCGGTTGTGGACGGCCATCTTAGCTATTACGCTGCTTTTCCTGCAGTGTCGCAGCTTGTGCTTTGTGCTGAAGCTCTGGCCCTATATGGTAACGTCTTTGACTAGGCAGTAGTTTTGAACTTTTATTAACTGTCTACTTTCTTTCCAGCTTGTTTTTGCGTGGGGCGTGCCAGGTCTTATCTCCGGCCTGCTGATTGCCTTCGACTCTAAATCCATGCCCAGCGAGAAACAGAATCCCAGTTTCCAATATGGCAACGCACAGGCGGCAATTGCAGTGTTTATGCTCGTCATGTGTTTTATAGGTGCGTAGCAGATGCAATGCTATATCTAAACTGATAGCTTTATGATGATAATATTATAAATAATTGACGCGTTATGAAGCGTGGCAGGCTTACAATGATGCCCCCAAAGTTTTCAATCTGAAAATAACCTAGGAATAACAAAGATATCTCTGTGTATGCATAGACTAATCTTATAATCTTCCACAGTCACCGTGGGCTGCCTAGTGCTGCATCAACGCTACAAGAAGCGCTATGAAAAATACATGACCTATACGCGTGAGTTGTCTAATCCGGATTCGGGTATGCCCCTTTATGCGAGCCATATTTTATTTATTAATTCAATTTTGTTTACACTTTAGCATCCGATTTACATTCGACTGTATCGACGGCCAATTTGTTAGCCAACACAGATCGGACCTCCATAAGGCAGAGCGTGCGCACGACTTCCTATTCATCCTCATCGGATGATGATGAAATGATAACCACAACTGTCGTACCGGATACCAGAGCTAATGGAGCCTGCGGCTCAGGCGGCGTCAATTGTTGTTCCAGTTCAACGGTGACAACGCCCACAACAGCATCAACGGTGGTTATGGATATAGAGGATCTGCTGAATCGCAGTCGACAGCGCAACGTTATGAATCCCAAGGATCTGGACAAAATTGACAGCGCGCCAACAACTGAAGCGTAAGCGCAGAGTTTGCCTAAATTAAAAGCCATAATTCATATTTATTTTATTTGTTGCAGCCACATGTGCAGCAGTTCGTACAACTGCGGCCCGAGCACCTCGCGTCAGAGCTGCCAGAATATCATAGAACGTTATGAGGAGCAGACGCGCAGGGGGCTGGAGCCGCTGGAGCATACGAGCGACTGCGATGAGCATCAGACATTGAAGCACACAATCCTATTGATCATACTGCTGTGCTCAATGTTTGTCGGCCTGGCCGTGTCCATTTGGACGCTGGTCATGGAGGGCATGTCGGGAATCTACTTGGAACTGAGTTTCCTCGATGCGTTCCTCAACTTCGGTCAGGGTTTGATTGTGTTGGCCGTTTTTATAAGCGACACGGGCGAGCTGCTAATGCCGCTAGTCAAATTCTGGCGTAAAATATGGTTAGTCTTAGTCAAACATTTTAAAAGCGAAAGAGAGCGTTGTTACTAATATTGTATCTCTATAGGTATGGCGCCAATGTCGTCAGTCTGCCGCACTGGTCGAATGTGCGTCCGGAGACAAAACAAATATGCGAGCAATTTCGCAATCATCATTTGGAGAACTGCAAAAAGGACATTGCCAAGGACAGAAGGTGAGTGTTTTAAATGCTTATAATTTTAAACCTAGCTTAAGTATATTGTTGACCAATCAATTTAACAGGTGGCGCATTCGAGTCTATCGTAAGGTCTTCTATGGCAGCGAGTTTGTCAGCTGGCTTATTGAAGTGGGCCTCTCAAAGGACCGCATGGAGGCCGTGCATTATGCACGCCATCTAGTTGACGGTCGCGTGCTGCGACACATCAACAACGTTTATCATTTCGAGGATAAACAATTGCTTTACAACTTCTGTAGTCGCATCTAGTCGACAAATGAAGCAGACGAAACGACGCCAAATTTTATGTTTTGTTATATTTAAGTGAGAATCTTGTAATTTGTGTGCTGTGATTGTACGCTAGGGGTTTAGCACAACACACACACACACACACACCCACCCACACACACTCTTACCAACAGCCAAATAACAGTGTGTGTGCGTGTGTGTGTGCCTGTGTGTGTGAGAGTAAGTGTCTATATATGTGCATAGGGAATTTGTTTATTGTATATTTATACAAACCAAAATAGTTTGCTTTGACATTTGTTTGTACAATAAGTAGATAGTAAATAATAAGCTAATGTTTGAGCTATAGTGCAATAATCTAGATATATTTCAAATAATTTCAATTAATTTGCAATTTCCGAAGCTTCTGAGTCACAAGCAAACGAAAATACTGTGCATAAAACGTGCGAATTCATATACAAAACTACAACTCAAAACAAATACATATACTATCTTGTATTCAGAATATACATGCACATACACATCAATAAATTGATATATATAAATATATATACCTCATGCCATCAGGCGCCTAAAAATTACAAATGCATTTGAGTCGCATTCGTTTTTTAATTTCTAGCATTCCTCTTTCCATCACAGTTTGTTTAGGCGCGCATTTAAGTCATTTGCATTTCGCACTTCTACATATAAATATATACATATAAACAGTTTCTTTATTTATCTACATCTTGTGGGCTCTGTCAATTTGTTCGCTTTGGCATGCACGCGTTAAACAATTTGTGGCTGCGTGTTTGAAATTCCAATGGGCTTTAATTCCGGCCCGTTTTAATGGGCGCACGTTGTCCGGCAATGAGGCTTCATTTTCGGACGCTCTATTGATAAAAATGTTAATGTGTAGGAGACAACATGCTTATCGAGCCATTAAAATGCCGCTGACGATGTCCTATGTTTTGATATTTAAAAACTTGGTAATGTTTTTGTGTGCTTGTGCTTTTTGTTTTAATTTTGGCTGTGCGCCTTTTATCATAAAGAAGCCTCCTCGCAATACAATTCAATTCTTGTTTATTTGTTATGCAAAATAGTCGTAGCGTCGCACAGTGAAGCCTTTTCCCGAAAAGCGTTGCAAAAAGCAATGTGACTAAATATATTGAATGGGAAATTCTCCAAAGTTTCAAAAACTGTATCAATTTCTTAAGTAAGGCCATTGGTTTGTGTGGTATGCCTAATTTTACAAAAGAATATACCGAGTTATGAGTTTTTGGTTTATAATTAAAGATGTGAAAGTTTAAATATGGAATTCTTCGAAATTCTTCATATCGCCACAATGCCCGCATTCTTTTCACCTATAAGATTGCATTAGTAAAAAATAGAGGCTGCTGCATCGAATAAGGAAATCACAAATGAATCGGTCAATAATTGTGAATAATCTGTGAGTAATGTGTGCTATTTAGGAGAATATTTGATAAATGAGAATTTTCTATTATATGATTTTTACATTTTGAAAATGTTTTCTTTGGTTCAGAAGCCATGATATTTGCAACGCTTTTCGGGAAAAGGCCCCACTGTGCGACGACGCGTCGCGAACCTCTCCTTTCGCTTAAATGTAAACCAATGCGTGATTTTTGCATCTGGACACTATGCAGCGCCTCCGATTGTTGCCGCTGCAGCTTCCGCTTGCGTGTGTATACATGGCTGTAGTTTGCATGCAGCTCACGTCACAGTATGCACTCGGCATAGCCAACAACTGCAGCTGCATGACGTTGATGCATGACAAGCGAACCCAGAATTGCCCGCAGCTTGTCCAGCTGAACATTTCTTCGAACATCAGCATCTAATGTTGCTAAAACGAAATCTGACCTCATTAGACGTTTGAATGCCCAAATGTATGCCTCATGTTTATTTCATAGGGTGTTGACAATTGTAGTTTTCCAGTGCAATAAACGTTAATTTATCAGTAGATAGTATTGTAAAGTCATTAACTTAACGACGTGTCGTTTTTCCTGGAAAACAACTTTGATAATATAAAAGAACATTCACTTCAGTCAACATTTTTCAGCGTATTGTGAATTTATTTTATTACTTGGAAGGGTTGAAATGGTGCTTACTATTCCAGCCATAGATAGTTGATAATTTGCTGTATATAAATCTTACGATACTTTAATTACTTTACTTTTAACACTTATCATAAATCTATATGGTCTTCTTATAACTTTTCATATGTAGCTAGCAAGTAGATTTGCAAATTGTATCTTATTATGAGTCAGTTTAATGACAAGCTATCAAACATTATAGTTAAGGAGCAATTTACGTTATCAGTCATGCTTGTAAGTGGTAATCAGATTTTAATATACGACTTACTTATACAAGTATATAAAAACTATTTATACAAAGCAAAAGATAATTTCATATGTTTGTTTGGGGATTTAGAGCTCAATTATCTGATGCACCTAGTCCGTTGCAATTCACTGGAATGTGCCAAGTGCTTGTTAAATATTAAAGGAACGCAATTCGCGGTCTGCAACCATTAATCAGGCACTTTAGGGAGCAACCTAGTTAGGGGCTAGCAAATACTACGTTATTATTTATGAAATGAATTTCGCAAACAACTGATGCTTGCTGCTGGGGTTAGAGGTCAGTCAACCGCTGGTGCCACGCAAGCTGACAAACAGTAATTTTTATGTGCCCCAAAAAAAGCCGACAAATTATGACTCCGCTTTCAATTTCGTGGGCACACAATTAACACAGAGCGGCACTAGGACATAAAGGGATACAAATTCCCAGAAATCTATTACGCAAACAGACAACAGACGTCGGCCCTATGTTGCCACAGTCACGTTCACATTCGTATTTTGTATTTTGTGTTATTTTCCTAGGGCCAAAAGTAGCTAAAAATAGTCGCCTGTGGTCCGTAAAGCCGCATGACGTCCTTGCAGGACGACGTCAGCATCTGCAGGCTCATGAATTTATTAGATCAACAGACCAACAGTTGATTGTAGGAACTAACATGTGTGTGGGTGCCTGCAGCTTCCCATTAAATTATACACGCATTGCGCATACGCCGGGTAGTCGCCGCCGCTGCCTCAAAAAATGGCAGCAGACAGCCTACGCCATCGCTGTCGGCGTCGCCGTTGCCGTCAGCAGCGGCGTCTTGATGCCTACTTCCGTTTCGCTTTACGGATAATTACGCATTTAGAATGCATTTCGTCTGCGCCTCTTTGATCTTAACTCAGCCATTTCTCAGCGCCCATTGCATGTATTGCCTATAGTTAAAACTGTTTGCAAAGTTTGCATATATACTCAATTTCTATATTGAGTTTATTAATGTGCCAAAGTCTCAAATTATTATTAAGTTGTTTGCCGTTGAAAGCCGCGCGAACGATTCATTGAAAATGTGCAACAACAAAACAGTTTATTTGTTAATTTTTCGAACACCAACGAAGCTAATGCAAAACAAATTAAAAATGCAAAAATTCAGAATTCTTCAAATTTAAAACGAACTATAAATACTCTCTCATTTATTTAATTCAATTTGTCTAAATAAGCACCATAATTTACAATCTACGATAGAAATACTAAAATTGTATCAATATCAGTAAGCTTTGAGAGCTTTTAACACTTGCAGCAGCTGCCACTGTGGCTCTCCATTAACATTGATAGAGTCTCTACTCTACTATACTATATGGTATACATGGTGTATGAGCGATGTAATATTTTGATATTTGCCTATTCGATGACATTGGTTAAGATATTTTGGAAAACAAAAAGCTTATCTACAAAATTACTAAATTTTCGTCTGATTATGTGCATACTCTAGCCAGAAGTCTCTATAAGTTGATTTTTTTAGAGGCAGATGGTTGATGGAGTTAGAGAAGTTTGCATGCATAAAGTTTATATAATCGCAGATATGTCTTTTCATATGTTACACATTTCGTGGCAAAGCTATAATACCCTAGGCAATGTTATCAAAATTCCGCCAGCTTTTGCTGTCGCTGTCGCAGTCGCAGTCACAGTCGACGTCAGCGTTAGCGTTCGGCACTAGCTGCGCAGTTTAAATGGTGGAGCGGAGGAATAGGGGGAGGACCACCAACGGCGGCAAAGCCAAACACTATGCCGAGCAGTTGCGAAGTCGTCGTGTGCCAAACTGTTGAGCTACGTTGTCGTCGGCAAGGAACTTTGCTCACCATTGCCACCCACCAGCAGCAGCAGCAGCAGCAGTAGCAGTGCCGGCAACAGTTGTTGTCGTTGCGTCGTCGTAGTCGTCGTTGTTGCTGACTATCGTACTCGTCATTCTAAATCGACGGCTCACTGCAGACGGCTGCACGGCACGGATTGACGGAGAGACTCTACAACGGAGTGCTCGTGAAATATTTGTGCCAATCCCGATCACTAGATGACAACTAAAGTGGCCAAAAGAGCGTCGCGTTGATCATTAAATCGCTTGTTTTCAAGCAACTAGTTTCCAGTGGCAACATTTCAAGTAATTAGCTGTGGCAAATAAACAAGTCAGTGCGAGTGCGAGTGCAAGTGTGGAATTGAGCAAACATGTCGGAGGCAGGCAATATCGTTTACAATGCCACAACACCTGTGGTGCAACTGATGCATCTTGCCGCCGAGCTGACCACCAATAGTTCAGCAATCCCCGCGGACCCGTCCGCTTTATATAAAAATCGCAGACGTTTGATTTTTGGTCTGATTGTCATGGGTCTCGGCGTAATTGGCAATTTTCTAGCATTGATTATTTTGGCGCGTAAAAATCATAACAAAAACAGCAAATACACGTTCATGTTGCGGTAAGTTAACAATAACAAAATACGCAAATGCATACATACATATGTAGTTTACATACATATACATACATATGTATCTATATATGTCCGAGTTGTAATAGTTGAGCTGTGAGTTCATGGCAGTTGAGGTCTGTTCACCTTGCTAGATATTGTGCGGGTCCAATTTACATTTTTTTGGTGGAGCCAACGAAAGCTTTCAATTTCAATTGCGTATCTTATCTATCTATCGTATTAGCTATATACTTCATACAGACCAAAGCTATTTAGTTTTGTTTTATCAGAGCCAAGCAACACTGGAATTTTAGCTACGATTTATTTTTAGTCATTTATCATCAGCAGCCAGCATCAATTTTCGCATTGAATTTAATTTGTTCTTCAGCAAATACGCAAATCAGCTAAGTGCCTGGAACAGCAATTTGAGCTGACTACACAAAATTATCCTCAGGACGCGTTTGTGAACTCAAGTGACAGCAAACCAGAGGAGTTTTGATCTCAGCTTTGATTTGATTGATGAATTTCGATGCCCAGATTGACACATGATGATAAATTATTTGCAGGCCCTTAAGCAGTATTAGTTGTATATATGTTGAGATTATAAATACATTTCAGCTGTTTAAATGCAACACCGTTAATTGCGATTTTGTTCTTTTTTTTGTTTATATTTTTGCACACATTTCCTCAAACATTTTCGTTATTTAATGCATTTACAATTCACGCGCACCCTAATGAAAAATCTTGTGTTTAGCTGTGCACAGAAAAAGTTAACAGCCCACCATAAATCGCATTTGAAATTACAATTTGTGACTAAATCTATGTATATATATTTACATATATTTACACATATACACACTTTAGTATATAGCCATTATGTGCTCGCCAAATCGTTGCTTATTTCAACAGCTACTGACTGCCAGATTTTAGATTGTTGGATACAAAAATTGCCCTCTAATTCTAATCTATATACGTTCGATTTTCTGCGGACAGTCGAGAGTCGAAAATAATTATTCATAGCAGTGACAAATGATTTTCCTGTGTGTGACATTTTTTCAATAGTGCTGGAAAAATAAAAATGTGCTGTGGCAGAGACAAACGGAGAACTTGTTGTCTGTTTCTTAGTACGATAAACAGAATCAGAAAAGAACTGCAACGCATTTTGAATACTCTTAAAGAACTTAACAATATTGAGTTATGGTTGCGATTGAATTGTAACATTACTAAGAAAACTTTTTCTAATTAAAATATGGATTAAATAATACGTCGAATTATGATCAAAAATGCATTGATTTGATTTTGTTAGAGTAGAGCTTCAATATTTTGAGAGAGAGCTTTAGAATTATGACCGAAAATTGTGTTGCTAAATTTAAGTACAGTATTCATTTATCAATTATTTTTATTTTGTGAGTAGACAATTAAGACTTGCATATATTATAGACTAAAAATACAGTACTAACAAGATAGAGTGCTCTAGTCGAGAGTGCCCGACTAGGAGATACCCTGAACCCAGTTCTTACATTCATAATTCTTTATCTGCATTCATACATAGAAACACTTACAAACAGGAGCTGCTGGCTGCGCGCGTCATACATTTGCTTTGCTTCTTCTTCCTTTGGCCCCAAACTATGTTACATTGAATCTTAAGCAACTTTTTTGTTTATTTTCCGATCGTAATGAAATGATAAACTTATTGTCCCGCCACTACGAGAACTTATATTTCAAATATGAAGTCTCTAGATTTTGTAGTCTCTGAGAAACACGCGTTCACACAGACGGACATGGCTTTATCGACTCGGCTATTGAAAGTGATAAAGAATATATATACTTTATGGGGTCGGAGATGCTTTCTTATGCCTGTTACATACTTTTGCACAAAACCATTATACCCGTTTTTCCCATTTTTAATTTTAGTCCAAAAAGGTATAATGCTGAAAATACTACATGGTAATCTTTGAATGCTCATAGCTCGGGTATTTGATGTCGGATCGTGGAAATTTAAACCGTTTTAAACTCGTGGAAGTATACACAATAAAATGTAATTTCAAGTTTTTGATTTCAGAACTGACCCATTTTTAGCAGAAATAGTGATGTTGTCGTTTTTGCTAAAAAATGAAATTTTCTTGAATGCCCATTTTTAAATAGCAATTGATAGTCCTGGTTCTTACGAGTCCAAAAAGGTATACCACTCCAAGATCGGACTCATTTTGGCCGAGATATGCAAGTTATAAAGCTCCAAAAATCTAATTTTTTTGTTAATGCTGAAAATACTACATGGTTATCTTTGAATGATCATAAATCGGGTATTTGATGTCGGATCGTGGAAATTTAAACCGTTTTAAACTCGTGGAAGTATACATAATAAAATGTATATTCAAGTTTTTGATTTCAGAACTGACCCATTTTTAGCAGAAATAGTGATGTTACCCCTTGTCGTTTTTGCTAAAAAATGAAATTTTCTGGAATGCCCATTTTTAAATAGCAATTGATAGTCCTGGTTCTTACGAGTCCAAAAAGGTATACCACTCCAAGATCGGACTCATTTTGGCCGAGATATGCAAGTTATAAAGCTCAAAAAATCTAATTTATTTGTTAATGCTGAAAATACTACATGGTTATCTTTGAATGATCATAAATCGGGTATTTGATGTCGGATCGTGGAAATTTAAACCGTTTTAAACTCGTGGAAGTATACATAATAAAATGTAATTACAAGTTTTTGATTTCAGAACTGACCCATTTTTAGCAGAAATAGTGATGTTACCCCTTGTCGTTTTTGCTAAAAAATGAAATTTTCTGGAATGCCCATTTTTAAATAGCAATTGATAGTCCTGGTTCTTACGAGTCCAAAAAGGTATACCACTCCAAGATCGGACTCATTTTGGCCGAGATATGCAAGTTATAAAGCTCAAAAAATCTAATTTTTTTGTTAATGCTGAAAATACTACATGGTAATCTTTGAATGCTCATAGCTCGGGTATTTGATGTCGGATCGTAGAAATTTAAACCGTTTTAAACTCGTGGAAGTGTACATAATAAAATGTAATTTCAAGTTTTTGATTTCAGAACTGACCCATTTTTAGCAGAAATAGTGATGTTACCCCTTGTCGTTTTTGCTAAAAAATTAAATTTTCTGGAATGTCCATTTTTAAATAGCAATTGATAGTCCTGGTTCTTACGAGTCCAAAAAGGTATACCACTCCAAGATCGGACTCATTTTGGCCGAGATATGCAAGTTATAAAGCTCCAAAAATCTAATTTTTTTGTTAATGCTGAAAATACTACATGGTAATCTTTGAATGCTCATAGCTCGGGTATTTGATGTCGGATCGTGGAAATTTAAACCGTTTTAAACTCGTGGAAGTATACATAATAAAATGTAATTACAAGTTTTTGATTTCAGAACTGACCCATTTTTAGCAAGAATAGTGATGTTACCCCTTGTCGTTTTTGCTAAAAAATGAAATTTTCTGGAATGCCCATTTTTAAATAGCAATTGATAGTCCTGGTTCTTACGAGTCCAAAAAGGTATACCACTCCAAGATCGGACTAATTTTGGCCGAGATATGCAAGTTATAAAGCTCCAAAAATCTAATTTTTTTGTTAATGCTGAAAATATTACATGGTTATCTTTGAATGCTCATAGCTCGGGTATTTGATGTCGGATCGTGGAAATTTAAACCGTTTTAAACTCGTGGAAGTGCACATAATAAAATGTAATTTCAAGTTTTTGATTTCAGAACTGACCCATTTTTAGCAGAAATAGTGATGTTACCCCTTGTCGTTTTTGCTAAAAAATTAAATTTTCTGGAATGCCCATTTTTAAATAGCAATTGATAGTCCTGGTTCTTACGAGTCCAAAAAGGTATACCACTCCAAGATCGGACTCATTTTGGCCGAGATATGCAAGTTATAAAGCTCCAAAAATCTAATTTTTTTGTTAATGCTGAAAATATTACATGGTTATCTTTGAATGCTCATAAATCGGGTATTTGATGTCGGATCGTGGAAATTTAAACCGTTTTAAACTCGTGGAAGTATACATAATAAAATGTAATTACAAGTTTTTGATTTCAGAACTGACCCATTTTTAAGAGAAATAGTGATGTTACCCCTTGTCGTTTTTGCTAAAAAATTAAATTTTCTGGAATGCCCATTTTTAAATAGCAATTGATAGTCCTGGTTCTTACGAGTCCAAAAAGGTATACCACTCCAAGATCGGTCTCATTTTGGCCGAGATATGCAAGTTATAAAGCTCCAAAAATCTAATTTTTTTGTTAATGCTGAAAATACTACATGGTAATCTTTGAATGCTCATAGCTCGGGTATTTGATGTCGGATCGTGGAAATTTAAACCGTTTTAAACTCGTGGAAGTATACATAATAAAATGTAATTACAAGTTTTTGATTTCAGAACTGACCCATTTTTAAGAGAAATAGTGATGTTACCCCTTGTCGTTTTTGCTAAAAAATTAAATTTTCTGGAATGTCCATTTTTAAATAGCAATTGATAGTTCTGGTTCTTACGAGTCCAAAAAGGTATACCACTCCAAGATCGGACTCATTTTGGCCGAGATATGCAAGTTATAAAGCTCCAAAAATCTAAAATATTAACTACTCATAACTGAACAGAAATCAATCGATGGTATCTTATCATACTTAAATACACAAAGCACAAACAAACATTCGTTAGTTGGATGTCGGATTTATGAGGTTGCAAACAGCTTTGAAACATTCGAAATGTGCCGACATATTTAAGTCCCAGATGTTAAGCAATCCGGCTAAAACAACCCACGTAAAGCTGAAATAACTATGTGCTTAGTTTATTAACTTGTGCTTCATTCAGTTAGTTCGATTTGCTGCCAATCTATTCGACTTATTAATGTGACATCATTAAACGCATTTATTGTGTGGAAAACTTTAATTGCGCTATTTACGAGCCCCAAAAAGCCGTACGGAAGCCTAGACTCTAAAAGAGCTCAGCACGCACAGCTGGGAATGGGACACGTCTTTCATGTGAGCCCCCAAAAAGGCATCAACTGTGCTAATTTATGGTGCCCATTCAATTTGTGTGCCTCACTAATCCCACTTCCTTACTTACTTTACTTCTGCTCTTATGCACTCCTCCAGCTGCCTGGCGACAAATGATCTTGTGGGTCTGTTGGGCATGTTAACCGCAGCGCTGCTCAAGTACAATTTATTCGAGGTGGCCGAGGTTCCACTGTTTGTGCATCTGGACTGTGTGGGACATGTGGTGTGGCGTTTCTTTGGCGTCAGCTCCGGATGTATTGCCGCTGTGATGGCTGCGGAGCGCTGCATGGCCTTAGCCCGACCCTTCATCTATCACAAGGTGAGTGCTGGCTAAATCAAACGGCGGGTGGTCCACAAATCTTAATCGACTTGCAACTGTAGCACATCACCTATGAGCTGATACAGAAGAGCGTCAACAGCATCCTGATTGTTGCCGTAATCATCACATTTCTGCCGTTTTTCGGCTTTGGCGCCTACATTGATGAGTCCAATCCGGATAAATTGGTATGCATACGCTATCGGGATGCGTTGGGCACTTGGAACAAGGCCTACTCCATTTTGTTTATGGTCTTTGGCAGTTTGCTGTGCGTTGTGATTGTCGCCTGCAATCTGTTTGTGGCCCGCGTGCTGTGGATCATCGGACGCAGTCGCACCACCAAGCGGCACATGAAGTATAATCTCGTCAATCGCGAGAAGAGCGTGCGCAGCATCGATCCGGAGAGCAGCAGTGGGAGTACGCTCTATCAGCACCAATACAGCGTCAGCAGCAGCCATCACAATGTGCCGCCACCAAGGCAGTTCCATCACAGCAACAGTGTCACAATGCAGGCAGCCACTTCACCCGATGAGATCAAGTTTGCCAAGCTGATGGCATTCCTCAGCATCTCCTTTGTCATCTGCTGGATGCCCCAAATGGTAAGTTATATAGTCTTATTCTTATACCCGATAGTCATTCAAAATAAAAATCCGTTATTTCCTAGTTGGTCACTCTCGACTAGATCAACCCTTACTGGTTTATTCTGAACTAAACTCAAACCCTATGCTCTCTTCCCGCAGATTGCAATACCGTTGGCCATCAAAGAGGATCGGCTGCCCAGGTCGCATATATTCTTTATAATAGCCGATGTGCTGATGGCGCTGCATTTTACATTGGATCCGTATATTTATGTGCTCAGTCGCACCAAGAGCATCAACTGGTCCCTCTTCAGCTGCATCAAGCGCTGGCGCTGTGGCTGGCGCGGCGGTCGCCTACAGCGATCCCAGAGCGACCAGAGTCGCATCCGTACCACAACCACAGAGCAGAATACGCTGGACTGTTAGGTCAACTTTGACCCTGGGTCCTTTTCTCGTACCTAAATAAGTACTATAGGTATCGTAGTTATTGAGTCCTGTTGGAAGAACCTCATTGGATGACGAGTATCTCAATAGTGGGACACATTCCTTCAGTCGGAGTCAGTTGAAGGAGCTGCCTGTCTCATGTAACTTTAAGCTATTTATAGACCCCATTACCATATCAGGGCTGAAATATACTCTGCAAACTGAACTACTGCGTTCACATAAATCTCAAAATCTACCCACGATTCGTAATTGCATACATATTAATATATATAGTACATAATACGATATAATAAAACATTAGAAACCCAAGCCCGTCATATTGGTCTAATTAGTTTGCCTAGCACATACTATTTAAATTTCTGTCATTCCCCATATATATATATATATATTTACTACTTTGAACAATTTGGGAGCTCTGAATATAATACATAAGAAAAAAGATTTGTTGTGTACAATTAAGTTTTTATTTTAAAATGTAATCATTACATAATTTGAATGCATTATTTAGCTTATATTGTTTTTGTGTTGGTTTTTTTTTTATTGGTATGTGATTTGGAATTGCAATCGGAGACACAAGTTGAAAATTATCAAGCTGTTTAAGGTCAGTGTCAATTACAAAAACGTTTATGCAAAATGAGATGAAAATGTCACTAAGAAAAGAGTTTAGTTTTACTTCGATGATGGGGATGGGGGAAGTAGTACCCGCTATTAAATCTCGTACAATTGGGGGAAAGTGTATATAGTAATGGATAATAATATATCTATATATTGTGTCTTATGCCCAAAAATTGCCATCGTCTAGTATCGGTTATAACGGCCACGCGCACGATTGCGTTGCGGCGTTGCCTTGGGGCTAGCAGCAGCGGTAGCGGCAGCCGCAGCAGCTGTGGCAGCAACAGCGCGTGGCTTCTTGACTGGCGATGGCGAAGCATCGGCTGGGGTTCCAGCTGCAGCGGGTGTGCCAGCAGCCGGTGAGACGGCGGCCGCTGTTGCAGGGGCCGGTGTGGCAGCAGCCTTGGCTGCTGTCTTGGCTGGCTCCGGCTTAGCTGGTGTGGCTGGCTGAGCGACTGGAGCGGGAGTTGGAACGGGAGTGGGCTCTGGTTCTGCCTCGGGCTCAACCTCGGCGTCGCCATCATCTTCTTCCTCCTGGGCATCCATCTCTTCGCCGTTATCCTCGCCAGCAGCTTCCTCTTCGCCACCCTCCTCCTCGCCTCCGGCGTCCTCAATCATTTCGCAATCCTCATCATCGCCGGTGGCCTCTGATGGATCGTACAGCTCACCCTCGACAGCTTCGGTTGTCTCCTCGGCGGTGGCCTCAACAGCCGGTTCCTCGGGCTCCTCCACCTTGCGCTTCTTGCGCTCATTCTCCTCGATGGCAGCGGCAGCGCGCTTTTGTGCAATCTTAGTGTCGCTGGACTTCTCGTTGATGAACTTCAAGAAGTTGCGATGATGGGTGGCGGTGCGCGAGTGAATCTCGGCGGTGGCCTCTGTGTCAAAGAACTTGCTGCAAACGGCGCACTCGAAGCACTCCAACTTGGAGATGAGAGCGGGTCCGACGGGACGCTGCCAGTTGTATTTGGGCAGACGGGTGTCCACCTCGCTGGGAATCTCATCGCCTTCGGCAAAGTCAAGAATGCAGTCCTCGGGATCGACCGGTAGAGCGACCTCTTCCTCCTCCTGGCTCTCATTGTGCTCTTCACCCTCCTTGGTCTCATCGGCGGCTTCTTCGCCCTCCTTGGGCTCCTCACCTTCAGGTTCCTCGCCCTCGGCACCCTCCTCAGGCTCCTTCTTGACCTCGACGGTTTCCTCACCCTCCTTCTTGACGGGCTTCTTCTTGCGCTTCTGGGGTGGGCGCAGATCGCGTGTCTCCTCCTCAGCGGTGCTGATGGGCAGAGTCTGACGCTTGCGCTCGCCCACCTTCGTGTTGTTCTCGGCGGCCTTCTTCAGATGATCGGCCGACAGCAAATGGGTATCGTAATCGATGCGTGTGGCAAACTCCTTGTTGCACTCCACGCACTTGGGATGCAAGAACTTCTTCAGCTGCAAATGACCCTCGGACTTGCGATGGGTCGAAATGTGACCATGGAAGTTCAGATCGCACATGGTGCAATAGTCCAGCTGGCGCTGCTTGCTCTTGCCCATACGCTTCAGGCGATCAAACTCAATTGATTTCAACTGCTCGGCGATCTTGGCCTCCTGGCGTATCATGTTGGCCTTTAGGCGATAGCTCTCCTCGATGCCCTCACGCATCATCAAATGGGTGCGTCCCTTGATGTGGTTCTCAAACGAGTTGGCGTCCCACATGTGCTTCTTGCACAGATGACAGTAGAACATATCATTCGGTACGGTAGCGTACGGCGACTCCTTTAGACTGGTAGTGCTACTATATTATAATTATTAATATGGGAAGAGTGAAAAGAAGTTTTATTAGTCATCAAGGCTTAAAATCTGGCATGCGCGTCTTTGGAGCATGGCTGACAGTAGAGAAGTGGCGCTGAAAAAGGATCACAGAGGAATATATAGATACATATAAAATATTAAAAGTTCTGGCCTTAACTAATGTGGGATGATTTTAGGTGAATGAATAATATTTGATGGATGAAAAATGTGTCCTAATTATGGTTTTTGCATTAAAGACATCGTATGTGAAATTTTGAAAAATTTAAGTCAATGAGAGAAGATAATTATATATTATGTATCTCTCGTTGATTTCTTAACTTTTTATACCCTTGCAATGTGAAAGATATGGCTAATTTTATATTACGTTAGGATTAGTTTTACATTTTTTTTAAAGGATCTACAGTTTTTTTTAAATCGAACATAATAAACTGTTTAAAGTGCAATTTCAAGGGTATAATAACATTCGACGAGCCGAAAATAGTTTAAATTAAATGAATCCCGACTTTTAAACATTATAAATGATAACAATGAATATAAATACAAAATATGTAAGCTATGCAAAACAGAAGTAAAATATAAATAATACGTAATAACATTGTAATCAAAAATCTGAAAATACTTCGTTGACCACCCCCCGCTGGCCAGGCGATATAACCCAGGACGCTAACATCAACCAGAAAGTGAGGATGTGTTGTTTCTATTCAAAAAGGGGAAAATATATATGCCCATCCACTTGAGGAAATTATTTGTGATTATTTTTTGTTTTGTTTTGGAGAACTTATCATATGCATTAGAAAAATTGGAAATTAAGTACTAAAAATTATTTGCATTTATATATTTATAAATATTTTTGGAAAAACTGATGCATTGATAATAAAAATATTTGTAGATTGTTGTGGAGGGAAAAATTGCGAATTGAGCAACTTCTCGATGTTGGTTGGTAATGTTTGTATTGGAATTGTTTTGAATATTTTTGTTTTTTGTTTTTTTTTTGGTTGTATAGTAGTTGTACTCTTACCTCTCAATTTTTTTCTCGCCAGGAGTAATTTCCTTCTTTTTGTTAGTGTTGGCATTTTTAGCCAAAAGTTTCTTGGCACGATCAAAAGCATTCTGCTTACGAATGCCGCCAGCACCCTGCTTTTGGGGGGGCTTGGGACCACCAGTAACGCCACGATTTTGGAAACCTCCTTGGCCACGACGATTATTGAGACGATTGCCGGCACCGCCACCGCGATTGACCATCTTTATGTTATTTATGTTTGGTTTTAACACATACATATTTTATACAATACATTTAAGTAGTTGGTATATATATTTATATAATTTGTTCATTTGCCGATTGTTCATTTGTAAATTCATAATTGTTTTTCGTTGAAAATGCATGGAATACATGGAATGTGTCGTTCGATCGATATCGTTATGGATATCATACAATTTAAATCGATCGCGTTACAGGTATACAAAATAAATCGTTATAGATATACAGCAAAAGACCAGTGATATATATGGTTTATGAACCATTTACAATATTTGATTTGTTGATCGGAATTATAGTTTTCATTTTGACGATGGGGATAGAATTCAAGATACACACACATATAAAGTAGATGTAGATATAGATAAGATAGATAATATATATATATATTATATATAGATGAATTGGTCAATTCGGCGGGGCGGTTCGCGCAATCAGTCGACGGGGATGTTTGTTGGTTGAAGTCGTTGGCGTGGCGGCGCGTGGCATTTATTTGGTGTTTGGACATTGTGAAACACAAGCGGGCAGGCGGGCATGGAAACCGAATTAGGTATATCGGTTTTGAGTTCGATTTCGATTGCGATCAGAGCAGGAACGTTGAAGAAGAGTTGCGATGTGTTTCGTATTTATAATTGTACATTTTTTTTTTTTGTTATTGCACCATCAATCAGTACCATTACCAGATCGGATCGGGTTTCAGTTTCAGAGCAGAGCAGATTAGAAGAGTTTCAATCAATCAATCAATCAGTGGCGTCGCATTGGAAGTGGCATCGCATCGCATTTACAGTTATTGTGTTAATTTTGCGTTTTATGCATTTTGTGTGTTGCGTTGTTTGTTTTGTTTTGTTTGTTGGTTCGTGTGTTGCAAGTGCCGCAAATTTGCCATGTTTATTAATTAGTTATTTTTTTTACGCATTTTCATTTTCATTTTGTAATTATTTTCATTGTTTGTTGATTGGTTTATGCAGTTTATCGCACATAAATAATAAAACAACAAATGATAATTTGCATTAACATTGTCCCAGAAGACAACACAAGCAACAGAAAAGTTTATTCGACACATCAACAATGTGTCATATTATTAACGATGGCAGACACCAAGGCGCAACAGTGGCAACAACAACAACAGTATCAGCAACATTGCACAGCAACAGCAACAACAACAACAAGCACAAGAATGCACGCAGTGACGACAACGTCGGAGACATCGGCATTTGATATATACATATTAATATATATATATATATTTGATGCATAGGCACAATAGGATGCATTCGAAATGCGTTTTCGATTCGATTTGCGTTTTTTTTTTGCGTTTTGAGTTTGTTTTTGCAAACAAGCATCGAATTATTTTAGTTTTCGTGTAGAAGAGAATAAAAATAAATATTTGTAAATTAGCAAAATTTGTGATTTGGTAAAAATCCAAAAGATTTTTGATTTTTGGTTTTTCGTAAATTATTTGTATACAAGAATTAAATGCCTAAATACATCTAATAAGAGAAATATATGAATAAATTACATTTAAAAAATGGGTAACATCATTTATCATCATCATACTCTTTTCATCTTTAAATGGAACATTTGTTGGCGGTACATCATATTTAAGTGGTACAAATGATTCAATTCAACAAATTGTGCAATTTTTGAGCTACACAAACAAAAATCTGCATTTAAAGTGGAATAAATGCTTTTTCTATTGAAATTCTCCTCCTCCTCCTCATTACACAGTTTCCATGTCGCAGGGTTCTCATTTTCATACTTTAGTATTTTGGTTATTAGCAATATAAAACGTATCGCTAATTTGTTGAATTTTGATACAAGCTACGCGATTTTTATTTTGGTATATAAAGGTAAATTGGTAACAGATCTAAAGCTTATGTCTTAATGAAAATATATAAAAAAAAAGGTTTTATCATTTTCTCATTCTACAGTGGATACGACGAGCAGGAGTTGTAAAAATAAGGCCATCTGTGAGCGTAAGCTTCACTTGTCTGATGTTATCAAGAAAATATATTTGTTGTATATCAATAATATTATGTAAGGTAGTGAATTCACATCAGGCAAGTGAAATTAATCTGAAGATGTTATTAAACTCAACTGCACTGAATCCACCAGAGAAGAGAAAGGGAATAAAATAAGAATTCGGATATGTTTTGAGAGCAAGAACCAATTAAAACTGAAATTCATATACATACCGGCCCGCCGCGCTGATTGCGATTGCCCATGCCACCACGAGGCAGATCCAGCAGAGATGGTGGATTCTGGTTTCTGAACAGATTGTTCAGCAGATTGTTGGCCAAGTTGATGGCCTGGGCGTTCATCTGGCCGCCACCACCTTGACGCATGTTGTTGCCAAACTGGCCGCCACCGGGATTCTGCGACTCCCAGGGTGACATATTCATGCCACCCATGCGATTGGTGCCCATTGGGCCGCCGTATTGGTTGCCGCCACCAAAGTTGCGATTACGATTCTGGTTGCCACGGAATGCCATGTTTGCCTTTGGATTGTTGTTGGTGCCGTTACCTAAATTAGCTGAACGCGACGGTACTTGTTGCGGATTCCTGTTGCCCCTTGTGCTGCAATAAAAGTAACAGATCGAGCATTTTACTAATCGTGTTGCGTTATGTAAGGATGTGCTTACATAGTAGAAACAAAGACACTGAACATATGTACATAACGTGGAACTAATGATAAATGTGCCGTAATAAATTCAGTGTCTTTAGTGGATTTTATCGTTTTTGAAACACTGAGCATACCTGACCATAATTTTGATAGGATTTCTGGGATTTAGGAATATGTATTGTACAATAATAATAAGCGAAAACGTGCGTTTATGAAGCGTATAAAGCTATGCAAATGAAAATCTGAAGCCCGCTGAAAATAAAAACATCACAAACATAAAAGCATACCATCAAAAAAATAGCAGATTAGTTAAGTTAGTATTTTGAAGAATATTTTAACAGAATTATCCAGATTATCGGACATTAAAGTCCAATTTTGGTGCACAAAGTTTTCAAAATATTAATTCGCAATAATTTTCCAATCAATTTTATATTATGGGAACAATATATTTATTGTAGTTTTTAATTAAAACTATATGACAAAAATAAGCTGTTATTTAAAATAACAGTGCTCACTTAAAAAGAAAAATTAAAACTAAGTTAACGGTAACGTTTTATGTTCTATTCTAGTCCATAATTATCTATTACGGCTTTGCATCGGCGCGGCATGGAATCGATGAGATGCTTGCAACGCTTCACAGGGATTTGAGACCATGCCTTTCTAACTAATTGACATAGCTGAGCGTGTGTTGTTGGTTTTGCTATTTCTACCACTCGCTTAACATCTCCCCATAAATCTTCAATAGGATTAAGGTCTGGAGACAGTGCAGGCGATGGCATCACATCGATCTTTTCAGACACAAGCCAAGCTGTGACCACTTTACTGGTATGTTTAGCATCATTATCCTGCTGAAATTTCCATTTTAAAGGCATATTCCACGTGGCATATGGCAGCATTATATCCTTCAATATATTGACGTACACAGTTGTATCCATAATGTCATTTATCACATATAGAGGGCCCACACCAGCATAGGAAAAGCAAGTCCATACCAAAATGGTCAATCCACTGTGCAATGCAATTTTGTTCTCGTCTGTCCATAATATGTTGCGCCACTGTTCGGCTCGCCAATTGAGATGGCTTTCTGCAAATCTGATTCTAGCTTCGACATGTTTCTTCGTCAAGAGGGACTTTGTAGGCCTTGGACTTCTAGCATTCACATTATTTTCATTAAGCCGTCTTCTAATTGTTGCTGAACTGATGGCCAGGCCAAGGTCACTTTTAATCTTTTCTGAGGGCGCCAAGGGGTTGATCTCCCTATATAACGCAATCCTTGTGTCATCTAAGTGTGTAGTATAGCGCCTCTTACCACGATTTTCCGTTTTAATTGTATAATTAATAGCATGTGCTATCATTGTAGAAGTACATCCAACAATGGTTTCAATATCCTTATAGGTTTTACCCTGTTTTCGTAGCCTAAGTATTAGCTCCCGCTGCTCAGGCGAACAATGCTTTGCTCTACCCACTAAAACAAAAAAGAGTACCGCCATAGCGATTAATTTATTAAAAACACTACCAGCTATTTTTTTTTGTTTTTAGTTTTTTGATTACTTCTGTCGCGCAGTACTATTTTAATGAGCAGCTGCATTTTGTCATATTTTGTTTTGATTATGTAAGAAAACTACGATAAATATATAGTACGATAATAATAGTATATTGGCAAATAATTCATATTACTATTTTAATAACTTTGTTGATCAAAACTGGACTAACAATGCCATTTGACAGTAAAATAGGTCGGACACAACGGAAATTCTGTTTTATTGCACACAGCTGTGTATGTACATATATAAGGGTGTACGACCCAAGCATACATATGTAGATACATACACAAGAAAAGCGTCATCACCAATGAGGGTGGCAAATACATACATATGTACGCATGTGTGTATGTATTAAATTCTACCTGTTTAATGCTTTGCAGAAAATACAACAAAAATGAAAGGAGAAATGAGCAATTTCAGTCAGCAGTCTGCGAGACTGAAACTGGTTTTAGTGGAGCAGTCGACACCTAAACAAAATAACCGGCTGAAAATAGCGGCAGCCGCAGAGCTGTCAAAAGGTGAATGCCTGTCTAGAAAAAAATAAAGATGGCGGCCACAAGCGCTTTGTATGTGCGTGTGCGACAAATACACAACACAAGCAAACGGCTGAGTCAGAAAGCCGGTGAAAAAATCAAAATGCAATAATGCATAACCTAAATAAATTAGTGCGCATTATCAAAAAATAAATGTTTATAAACAAATGTAAGCAATATGCAAACTATAATTAGATTAAATGTACATATATTATATTAATAATTATAATAAATGGGTCAAAAACTATAATTACTGTACTATTTGCAAAGCACAGGGTTGCATAAGAATGCGTTTGAAAAATATTAAATGTTTTAGTCAGTATTATGCCACCAATTAAAATCAATAATTGGATTGCAGCCTTGCGAAAAAATCATCCAACAGATACACACACACACACACTCACATGCACCCTCAGAATAATTTTCACTACTCAGAAATTACGGCAAATTAGTTGTTGAGACTTACTATGGACGCTGCTGTTTTGCTGATTGTTGCAACTTATTTCACTTTTTCACAATTATTTTACACTTATTATTTAATCCAATTTATTATCAAAATCAAAAATGGCTGCCTGTTGTGAAAATATTTTCTTCACACACGCAAGCGAGACAACTTCCTAAAGCGAGTTGCAAGTAATGTGCATGGCTTACTTCGATTGTGTTGGTAATTTTCTCACAGCAGGGTTGATTCTACATACTGCCAGCGCTGCCACACTGTGAAATGTAATCGATTGACAACGCAGGGTTGATTGTGTTTACGCTATAAGGCGGTATTTTTGAAAGTTGAAGTACATGCATTTTGCCAGTTACGATTCACAACTATTTTCTCGCAGGTAAGAATAAGAAATAATGTAAACAAGATTCGTGAATGTATTTTTTTGTGATTTTATTAATTTGCATAAAACTGACGTATATTTCTGATATGCGTCCTTGCAATGCGTATTTTAATTTACATACAAAGGGATTAAACATTTATTATAAACGTTAATAATAGCAATTATCGTAATTATAATAGTTATGCATTTAACTAGCAAAATTACTGTTGCTGGCTTTTGTGTGAAGCTGTTTTAAGTACCACAGCATAAAATAGATTCAACAAAAAAAAATATGATGGCATATTTTTCTAGGTGTTTTGTCTTTGCGTGTCTTTTGTTTCTAACGAATAGAATAGCTACTACAGTGAGACATCTATACACATTTACATTTACAATTACAAGTACATCAATAAGATGGCCAATAAAAAAGACAGCCAAACAACGGTGCTGCGACAACAAGGATCCCAGCATCCAAGGATCCCCGTTCCGACTCTCTCACTACTCTGTGCGCGTCTGATTCGACCGGCTTGACATTACAAGTATTATGCTAGTTTTAACGGATTTATGGATTAACTTGCGCTATTTAACATAGTAACTACACAAACACTAACCAATAGTAAGTTCGCATTGATTTTCTTTTGTTTTTTTTTTTTGTGATTTGTTTTCTTTGTTTTTAGTTTTTGTTTTGTTTTTGGGATCAAACGAAATGGGAGATAAACTCAAAAGCAGACGTCACCGTTGGTCCTCGACTCGAAACAATTCGGAGACTTAAACGTATTTACATAAAATCTGCCGCCGGCGACGTCGCTTGCACCTAGTAGAAGAAGAGCAGCCGCTCCTGGGCCGATGCGGAGAGCAGTCGCCAGGATCGCTTGATGCTCACATACTGAATGAACGCGCGTATGGCAATTAGGAAGCCAAAAGCGCAGATTAGCCACCAGAGCCAGGAGTTCTCGTGCGATGCCAGATCCGTCGAGTGCTTCACAATTAGCGTCCACTTGGCCAGCGACAGTCCGAAGCCGGAGAGTGCGCCGTAGCGTGCCGCAATTGTGTGGCAGAAACAGGTGAGCATCAGAAAGCCAATCCAGTTGAATAGAAATGCGACCATGAAAGCCGTTATGAACATTATATCCGTGCCCAGCAAATTGTCAGTGGTGGACAGACTGTTCTCCGGATCGCTAGCATCGATGGCAATAAATGTTAAAGCCGGCTGACCGCCACGCACTCCAGCATCGCGCAGCGGATTGGGCGGCAGTGGCAGCAATGGATTCGGCGGCGGCGGCAACTGTTGCGTCGGTGGCAATGTCAGAAATGCGGGCGGCAGCTCTCCATTCATTGACTTCTCCATCTGCACCTCCTCATACGTGGGCAGCTTGCCGTGAATATCATGCGGCAGCATCACATCACCCAGCTGCTGTCCTCCATCCAACGCATGTGTGGTCATAGCCAGCGAGGGCAACTGATGCGGCAGGTTCACCTGCTGTCCGCCATGACCATGTGCATCCGGCTCGTACGGTGGCGGTGCGCTAAAGTCAGCCTTCGGCGGTCCCAGCGGATCATCACCAGGTCCTGTGGGCGGCTGATTGTTGTGTGGCATAACTGCAGAGAGGGGGGCGAGAAAGAAGAGCAGCAAGCAGCGGATTATTATAAATGTTTCCATTGAAGAAAATTGCTTTGCAGATATATCACCAATATATTTATAATATATATCACAATCGATGATGCCGATCAAGAATATATATGCTTTATAATGCCAAAGATTCGATATATATTAAAATTATACTCTGCAAGGTTGTTGAAAATGTAGCTGCGCCCAAAAGTCGTATAAAAGTGAGCTTTTTGGTGTTTTAGTTTTTCGATCACGCATTTATTAACGCAGTTATTGTTAACGCGACGTCATTAGATTAATAAATAATTAATATAATTAGTTTTTAAATGGGCGGCTAGCTGCCAAAATTGCATTGCATTAATACAGCGGTCAGTTAATAATACTTATTTCCTTAGCTGCAAATCGGAAGGCACTTAATACTATAGTTCAATCAAGTTGCTTTAAATAAAAAGAAAACAGTTAAATAAAAATAAAAAAATAATAAAAAAACAGTTAAGAGCAGGAAGGCATTAGGCTGATTAATTGTTGTTAATGCCTGGCTCTCTCGAGGCTCGCAGCCGACTGCAGATAGGCCTGCTCCAGGGTGAGAATGCGACTATGATGCGGCCCAAAAGGACGACGCGCTATGCGCAACGACTTCAGGCCATCCACTTCATCGATGGCGGCATTCTCAAAGCCCATATCATCCACATCGTTGCCGTTGGCGGTGGCGCCGTCGTGAAGCTTCTGCTTGGCCTGCTTCTCACGGCGCAGATAGAGAACCACACAGCACATGGCCATCAGGATGCCGGCCAGCGTTGCGCCACTCACAATGCTCGCCTTCTCCAGCATGACGCGATTACGTGTGGGCAAATAGGAGCCATCGATCTCCTTGTACTCGCAGCGCGGCCCCATAAAACCCAAGGCGCACTCGCAATTGTAGAGGATTTCATTATGGATCTCCACGGTGAAACAGGTGGCATCATTGAGGCAATACCAGGCGGCATATGTGGGCGGACAGCTAAAAATGGGAAACGTAATGTTCGGCCGTGGTGCTATCGTCGTTAAAGCGATGACATTATCCGGCGGCGATGGCTGTGTTGGTGTCGCCTCCGGACGAGGTTTGCTTATGGCACGCGAGGAGCAGGCGTCGGTTAGCGAGATGCAGGCGCAGGCAAGCAGCAGCAGCCGCAGCAGCCTTAGCAGCAACACTCCTGGCATCATAAAAGGTTTTCTATTTTTTTTTGTTTGGCTTTAGCGGCGTTTGCGGCGCATGGCAGGCAGCTTGGCTGGTGAGGATTACGTGGCGGGAATGTGTGTCGAGAGAGTACGATATTTCTTGTGTCTTGTGTTTTTCTTTCTTTTTTGCTTGTTTTTTTTTTTTGCTTTGGGTGCTGCTGCAAACAGAATAAAAGCGAAGTGCAATTAAAATCAACTCAAAATTCATAAAGTGTTCTTTCATTTTTTTTTTTTTTTTTTTTGCAGTATCTGTGTGTTGTGTGGCGAGGTGTGTATGTGTGTGTGTGGTTGCTGTTGTTGTGCCGAGCTGTGCTGTGAGTGTGTTAGTGCCTGCCTAGGCCAGCCTTGCCCTCATTTCTCATTCTCAATTTCTCACTCTCTCACGCTCACGCTCTCTCTCCCATTCTCTCACTAAGCTTTTGCGCCCGCCCCGCTTTGGTTTTGGGTATCGACCTGAGTGGAAAATAACAAAAGCAGCTTATTAATTAACAACAAAAATACAATTTTTACAAACTAAGACACAAATTACACATATTATTTACCTGGCCGAACTGAGAGCTGTTTGTTGTGTTTGCACAGTTTGCACTTGTTTTTTTTTTTTTTTTTTTAGTTTTTATATTAACACTCATAACTTTTAAAAGCAAAAAACACGTTGACAGGTTGAATGACATGAGTTGTAGTCAAGAATATTCCACTAACCATTAACTCGGCGGAAAAACGCAGTTAAAAACAACACCGTAAAATAGATTCTGAGGTGCTTCAGTTTTCTGTCCTCAGGCTTCAAACTGCCATAACTTTGTCAAAACTGAGCCGATTTCCAATCCAAAGGTCATTTTGTGCATGGTTTGTCATTCCTAATAACTCTACATTCAAAGTTTACACACTTCATATTTTCAGATTTCTTGTCAAAAATGATGACAAAAACGTGGACATGTATAGTCTCAAGTCCCTAAAAGTGCCCTTTCCTGACTTCAAACTGCCATAATTTTGTCAAAACTGAGCCGATTTCCAATCCAAAGGTCATTTTGTGCATGGTTTGTCATTCCTAATAACTCTACATTCAAAGTTTACAAACTTCATATTTTCAGATTTCTTGTCAAAAATCTTGACAACAATGTAGACATGTATAGTCTCAAGTCCCTAAAAGTGCCCTTTCCTGACTTCAAACTGCCATAACTTTGTCAAAACTGAGCCGATTTCCAATCCAAAGGTCATTTTGTGCATGGTTTGTCATTCCTAATAACTCTACATTCAAAGTTTACACACTTCATATTTTCAGATTTCTTGTCAAAAATGATGACAAAAACGTGGACATGTATAGTCTCAAGTCCCTCAAAGTGCCCTTTCCTGACTTCAAACTGCCATAACTTTGTCAAAACTGAGCCGATTTCCAATCCAAAGGTCATTTTGTGCATGGTTTGTCATTCCTAATAACTCTACATTCAAAGTTTACAAACTTCATATTTTCAGATTTCTTGTCAAAAATGATGTCAAAAACGTGGACATGTGATGTCCAAAGTCCCTAAAAATGCCCTTTCCTGACTTCAAACTGCCATAACTTTGTCAAAACTGAGCCGATTTCCAATCCAAAGGTCATTTTGTGCATGGTTTGTCATTCCTAATAACTCTACATTCAAAGTTTACAAACTTCATATTTTCAGATTTCTTGTCAAAAATTATGTCAAAAACGTGGACATGTGATGTCCAAAGTCCCTAAAAATGCCCTTTCCTGACTTCAAACTGCCATAACTTTGTCAAAACTGAGCCGATTTCCAATCCAAAGGTCATTTTGTGCATGGTTTGTCATTCCTAATAACTCTACATTCAAAGTTTACACACTTCATATTTTCAGATTTCTTGTCAAAAATCTTGACAACAATGTAGACATGTGATGTCCAAAGTCCCTAAAAGTGCCCTTTCCTGACTTCAAACTGCCATAACTTTGTCAAAACTGAGCCGATTTCCAATCTAAAGGTCATTTTGTGCATGGTTTGTCATTCCTAGTAACTCTACATTCAAAGTTTACAAACTTCATATTTTCAGATTTCTTGTCAAAAATGATGTCAAAAACGTGGACATGTATAGTCTCAAGTCCCTAAAAGTGCCCTTTCCTGACTTCAAACTGCCATAACTTTGTCAAAACTGAGCCGATTTCCAATCCAAAGGTCATTTTGTGCATGGTTTGTCATTCCTAATAACTCTACATTCAAAGTTTACACACTTCATATTTTCAGATTTCTTGTCAAAAATGATGACAAAAACGTGGACATGTATAGTCTCAAGTCCCTAAAAGTGCCCTTTCCTGACTTCAAACTGCCATAACTTTGTCAAAACTGAGCCGATTTCCAATCCAAAGGTCATTTTGTGCATGGTTTGTCATTCCAAATAACTCTACATTCAAAGTTTACACACTTCATATTTTCAGATTTCTTGTCAAAAATGATGACAAAAACGTGGACATGTATAGTCTCAAGTCCCTAAAAGTGCCCTTTCCTGACTTCAAACTGCCATAACTTTGTCAAAACTGAGCCGATTTCCAATCCAAAGGTCATTTTGTGCATGGTTTGTCATTCCTAATAACTCTACATTCAAAGTTTACAAACTTCATATTTTCAGATTTCTTGTCAAAAATCTTGACAACAATGTAGACATGTATAGTCTCAAGTCCCTAAAAGTGCCCTTTCCTGACTTCAAACTGCCATAACTTTGTCAAAACTGAGCCGATTTCCAATCCAAAGGTCATTTTGTGCATGGTTTGTCATTCCTAATAACTCTACATTCAAAGTTTACACACTTCATATTTTCAGATTTCTTGTCAAAAATGATGACAAAAACGTGGACATGTATAGTCTCAAGTCCCTCAAAGTGCCCTTTCCTGACTTCAAACTGCCATAACTTTGTCAAAACTGAGCCGATTTCCAATCCAAAGGTCATTTTGTGCATGGTTTGTCATTCCTAATAACTCTACATTCAAAGTTTACACACTTCATATTTTCAGATTTCTTGTCAAAAATGATGACAAAAACGTCGACATATATAGTCTCAAGTCCCTAAAAGTGCCCTTTCCGGACTTCAAACTGCTATAACTTTGTCAAAACTGAGCCGATTTCCAATCCAATGGTCATTTTGTGCATGGTTTGTCATTCCTAATAACTCTACATTCAAAGTTTACAAACTTCTTATTTTCAAATTTCTTGTCAAAAATTATGACAACAATGTAGACATGTGATGTCCAAAGTCCCTAAAAATGCCCTTTCCAGACTTCAAACTGCCATAACTTTGTCAAAACTGAGCCGATTTCCAATCCAAAGGTCATTTTGTGCATGGTTTGTCATTCCTAATAACTCTACATTCAAAGTTTACACAATTCATATTTTCAGATTTCTTGTCAAAAATGATGACAAAAACGTGGACATGTATAGTCTCAAGTCCCTAAAAGTGCCCTTTCCTGACTTCAAACTGCCATAACTTTGTCAAAACTGAGCCGATTTCCAATCCAAAGGTCATTTTGTGCATGGTTTGTCATTCCAAATAACTCTACATTCAAAGTTTACAAACTTCTTATTTTCAGATTTCTTGTCAAAATTGATGACAAAAACGTGGACATGTATAGTCTCAAGTCCCTAAAAGTGCCCTTTCCTGACTTCAAACTGCCATAACTTTGTCAAAACTGCATGGTTTGTCATTTCTAATAACTCTACATTCAAAGTTTACACACTTCATATTTTCAGATTTCTTGTCAAAAATCTTGACAACAATGTAGACATGTGATGTCCAAAGTCCCTAAAAGTGCCCTTTCCTGACTTCAAACTGCCATAATTTTGTCAAAACTGAGCCGATTTCCAATCCAAAGGTCATTTTGTGCATGGTTTGTCATTCCTAATAACTCTACATTCAAAGTTTACACACTTCATATTTTCAGATTTCTTGTCAAAAATGATGACAAAAACGTGGACATGTATAGTCTCAAGTCCCTAAAGTGCCCTTTCCTGACTTCAAACTGCCATAACTTTGTCAAAACTGAGCCGATTTCCAATCCAAAGGTCATTTTGTGCATGGTTTGTCATTCCAAATAACTCTACATTCAAAGTTTACAAACTTCTTATTTTCAGATTTCTTGTCAAAATTGATGACAAAAACGTGGACATGTATAGTCTCAAGTCCCTAAAAGTGCCCTTTCCTGACTTCAAACTGCCATAACTTTGTCAAAACTGCATGGTTTGTCATTTCTAATAACTCTACATTCAAAGTTTACACACTTCATATTTTCAGATTTCTTGTCAAAAATCTTGACAACAATGTAGACATGTGATGTCCAAAGTCCCTAAAAGTGCCCTTTCCTGACTTCAAACTGCCATAACTTTGTCAAAACTGAGCCGATTTCCAATCCAAAGGTCATTTTGTGCATGGTTTGTCATTCCTAATAACTCTACATTCAAAGTTTACACACTTCATATTTTCAGATTTCTTGTCAAAAATCTTGACAACAATGTAGACATGTGATGTCCAAAGTCCCTAAAAGTGCCCTTTCCTGACTTCAAACTGCCATAACTTTGTCAAAACTGAGCCGATTTCCAATCTAAAGGTCATTTTGTGCATGGTTTGTCATTCCTAGTAACTCTACATTCAAAGTTTACAAACTTCATATTTTCAGATTTCTTGTCAAAAATGATGTCAAAAACGTGGACATGTATAGTCTCAAGTCCCTAAAAGTGCCCTTTCCTGACTTCAAACTGCCATAACTTTGTCAAAACTGAGCCGATTTCCAATCCAAAGGTCATTTTGTGCATGGTTTGTCATTCCTAATAACTCTACATTCAAAGTTTACACACTTCATATTTTCAGATTTCTTGTCAAAAATGATGACAAAAACGTGGACATGTATAGTCTCAAGTCCCTAAAAGTGCCCTTTCCTGACTTCAAACTGCCATAACTTTGTCAAAACTGAGCCGATTTCCAATCCAAAGGTCATTTTGTGCATGGTTTGTCATTCCTAATAACTCTACATTCAAAGTTTACACACTTCATATTTTCAGATTTCTTGTCAAAAATGATGACAAAAACGTGGACATGTATAGTCTCAAGTCCCTAAAAGTGCCCTTTCCTGACTTCAAACTGCCATAACTTTGTCAAAACTGAGCCGATTTCCAATCCAAAGGTCATTTTGTGCATGGTTTGTCATTCCTAATAACTCTACATTCAAAGTTTACAAACTTCATATTTTCAGATTTCTTGTCAAAAATCTATGACAACAATGTAGACATGTATAGTCTCAAAGTCCCTAAAAATGCCCTTTCCTGACTTCAAACTGCCATAACTTTGTCAAAACTGAGCCGATTTCCAATCCAAAGGTCATTTTGTGCATGGTTTGTCATTCCTAATAACTCTACATTCAAAGTTTACACACTTCATATTTTCAGATTTCTTGTCAAAAATGATGACAAAAACGTGGACATGTATAGTCTCAAGTCCCTAAAAGTGCCCTTTCCTGACTTCAAACTGCCATAACTTTGTCAAAACTGAGCCGATTTCCAATCCAAAGGTCATTTTGTGCATGGTTTGTCATTCCTAATAACTCTACATTCAAAGTTTACACACTTCATATTTTCAGATTTCTTGTCAAAAATGATGACAAAAACGTGGACATGTATAGTCTCAAGTCCCTAAAAGTGCCCTTTCCTGACTTCAAACTGCCATAACTTTGTCAAAACTGCATGGTTTGTCATTTCTAATAACTCTACATTCAAAGTTTACACACTTCATATTTTCAGATTTCTTGTCAAAAATCTTGACAACAATGTAGACATGTGATGTCCAAAGTCCCTAAAAGTGCCCTTTCCTGACTTCAAACTGCCATAATTTTGTCAAAACTGAGCCGATTTCCAATCCAAAGGTCATTTTGTGCATGGTTTGTCATTCCTAATAACTCTACATTCAAAGTTTACACACTTCATATTTTCAGATTTCTTGTCAAAAATGATGACAAAAACGTGGACATGTATAGTCTCAAGTCCCTAAAGTGCCCTTTCCTGACTTCAAACTGCCATAACTTTGTCAAAACTGAGCCGATTTCCAATCCAAAGGTCATTTTGTGCATGGTTTGTCATTCCAAATAACTCTACATTCAAAGTTTACAAACTTCTTATTTTCAGATTTCTTGTCAAAATTGATGACAAAAACGTGGACATGTATAGTCTCAAGTCCCTAAAAGTGCCCTTTCCTGACTTCAAACTGCCATAACTTTGTCAAAACTGCATGGTTTGTCATTTCTAATAACTCTACATTCAAAGTTTACACACTTCATATTTTCAGATTTCTTGTCAAAAATCTTGACAACAATGTAGACATGTGATGTCCAAAGTCCCTAAAAGTGCCCGTTCCTGACTTCAAACTGCCATAACTTTGTCAAAACTGAGCCGATTTCCAATCCAAAGGTCATTTTGTGCATGGTTTGTCATTCCTAATAACTCTACATTCAAAGTTTACACACTTCATATTTTCAGATTTCTTGTCAAAAATCTTGACAACAATGTAGACATGTGATGTCCAAAGTCCCTAAAAGTGCCCTTTCCTGACTTCAAACTGCCATAACTTTGTCAAAACTGAGCCGATTTCCAATCTAAAGGTCATTTTGTGCATGGTTTGTCATTCCTAGTAACTCTACATTCAAAGTTTACAAACTTCATATTTTCAGATTTCTTGTCAAAAATGATGTCAAAAACGTGGACATGTATAGTCTCAAGTCCCTAAAAGTGCCCTTTCCTGACTTCAAACTGCCATAACTTTGTCAAAACTGAGCCGATTTCCAATCCAAAGGTCATTTTGTGCATGGTTTGTCATTCCTAATAACTCTACATTCAAAGTTTACACACTTCATATTTTCAGATTTCTTGTCAAAAATGATGACAAAAACGTGGACATGTATAGTCTCAAGTCCCTAAAAGTGCCCTTTCCTGACTTCAAACTGCCATAACTTTGTCAAAACTGAGCCGATTTCCAATCCAAAGGTCATTTTGTGCATGGTTTGTCATTCCAAATAACTCTACATTCAAAGTTTACACACTTCATATTTTCAGATTTCTTGTCAAAAATGATGACAAAAACGTGGACATGTATAGTCTCAAGTCCCTAAAAGTGCCCTTTCCTGACTTCAAACTGCCATAATTTTGTCAAAACTGAGCCGATTTCCAATCCAAAGGTCATTTTGTGCATGGTTTGTCATTCCTAATAACTCTACATTCAAAGTTTACACACTTCATATTTTCAGATTTCTTGTCAAAAATGATGACAAAAACGTGGACATGTATAGTCTCAAGTCCCTAAAAGTGCCCTTTCCTGACTTCAAACTGCCATAACTTTGTCAAAACTGAGCCGATTTCCAATCCAAAGGTCATTTTGTGCATGGTTTGTCATTCCTAATAACTCTACATTCAAAGTTTACAAACTTCATATTTTCAGATTTCTTGTCAAAAATCTTGACAACAATGTAGACATGTATAGTCTCAAGTCCCTAAAAGTGCCCTTTCCTGACTTCAAACTGCCATAACTTTGTCAAAACTGAGCCGATTTCCAATCCAAAGGTCATTTTGTGCATGGTTTGTCATTCCTAATAACTCTACATTCAAAGTTTACACACTTCATATTTTCAGATTTCTTGTCAAAAATGATGACAAAAACGTGGACATGTATAGTCTCAAGTCCCTCAAAGTGCCCTTTCCTGACTTCAAACTGCCATAACTTTGTCAAAACTGAGCCGATTTCCAATCCAAAGGTCATTTTGTGCATGGTTTGTCATTCCTAATAACTCTACATTCAAAGTTTACACACTTCATATTTTCAGATTTCTTGTCAAAAATGATGACAAAAACGTCGACATATATAGTCTCAAGTCCCTAAAAGTGCCCTTTCCGGACTTCAAACTGCTATAACTTTGTCAAAACTGAGCCGATTTCCAATCCAATGGTCATTTTGTGCATGGTTTGTCATTCCTAATAACTCTACATTCAAAGTTTACAAACTTCTTATTTTCAAATTTCTTGTCAAAAATTATGACAACAATGTAGACATGTGATGTCCAAAGTCCCTAAAAATGCCCTTTCCAGACTTCAAACTGCCATAACTTTGTCAAAACTGAGCCGATTTCCAATCCAAAGGTCATTTTGTGCATGGTTTGTCATTCCTAATAACTCTACATTCAAAGTTTACACAATTCATATTTTCAGATTTCTTGTCAAAAATGATGACAAAAACGTGGACATGTATAGTCTCAAGTCCCTAAAAGTGCCCTTTCCTGACTTCAAGCTGCCATAACTTTGTCAAAACTGAGCCGATTTCCAATCCAAAGGTCATTTTGTGCATGGTTTGTCATTCCAAATAACTCTACATTCAAAGTTTACAAACTTCTTATTTTCAGATTTCTTGTCAAAATTGATGACAAAAACGTGGACATGTATAGTCTCAAGTCCCTAAAAGTGCCCTTTCCTGACTTCAAACTGCCATAACTTTGTCAAAACTGCATGGTTTGTCATTTCTAATAACTCTACATTCAAAGTTTACACACTTCATATTTTCAGATTTCTTGTCAAAAATCTTGACAACAATGTAGACATGTGATGTCCAAAGTCCCTAAAAGTGCCCGTTCCTGACTTCAAACTGCCATAACTTTGTCAAAACTGAGCCGATTTCCAATCCAAAGGTCATTTTGTGCATGGTTTGTCATTCCTAATAACTCTACATTCAAAGTTTACACACTTCATATTTTCAGATTTCTTGTCAAAAATCTTGACAACAATGTAGACATGTGATGTCCAAAGTCCCTAAAAGTGCCCTTTCCTGACTTCAAACTGCCATAACTTTGTCAAAACTGAGCCGATTTCCAATCTAAAGGTCATTTTGTGCATGGTTTGTCATTCCTAGTAACTCTACATTCAAAGTTTACAAACTTCATATTTTCAGATTTCTTGTCAAAAATGATGTCAAAAACGTGGACATGTATAGTCTCAAGTCCCTAAAAGTGCCCTTTCCTGACTTCAAACTGCCATAACTTTGTCAAAACTGAGCCGATTTCCAATCCAAAGGTCATTTTGTGCATGGTTTGTCATTCCTAATAACTCTACATTCAAAGTTTACACACTTCATATTTTCAGATTTCTTGTCAAAAATCATGACAAAAAGTGGACATGTGATGTCCAAAGTCCCTAAAAGTGCCCTTTCCTGACTTCAAACTGCCATAACTTTGTCAAAACTGAGCCGATTTCCAATCAAAGGTCATTTTGTGCATGGTTTGTCATTCCTAATAACTCTACATTCAAAGTTTACAAACTTCATATTTTCAGATTTCTTGTCAAAAATGATGACAAAAACGTGGACATGTATAGTCTCAAGTCCCTAAAAGTGCCCTTTCCTGACTTCAAACTGCCATAACTTTGTCAAAACTGAGCCGATTTCCAATCCAAAGGTCATTTTGTGCATGGTTTGTCATTCCAAATAACTCTACATTCAAAGTTTACACACTTCATATTTTCAGATTTCTTGTCAAAAATGATGACAAAAACGTGGACATGTATAGTCTCAAGTCCCTAAAAGTGCCCTTTCCTGACTTCAAACTGCCATAATTTTGTCAAAACTGAGCCGATTTCCAATCCAAAGGTCATTTTGTGCATGGTTTGTCATTCCTAATAACTCTACATTCAAAGTTTACAAACTTCATATTTTCAGATTTCTTGTCAAAAATGATGACAAAAACGTGGACATGTATAGTCTCAAGTCCCTAAAAGTGCCCTTTCCTGACTTCAAACTGCCATAACTTTGTCAAAACTGAGCCGATTTCCAATCCAAAGGTCATTTTGTGCATGGTTTGTCATTCCTAATAACTCTACATTCAAAGTTTACAAACTTCATATTTTCAGATTTCTTGTCAAAAATCTTGACAACAATGTAGACATGTATAGTCTCAAGTCCCTAAAAGTGCCCTTTCCTGACTTCAAACTGCCATAACTTTGTCAAAACTGAGCCGATTTCCAATCCAAAGGTCATTTTGTGCATGGTTTGTCATTCCTAATAACTCTACATTCAAAGTTTACACACTTCATATTTTCAGATTTCTTGTCAAAAATGATGACAAAAACGTGGACATGTATAGTCTCAAGTCCCTCAAAGTGCCCTTTCCTGACTTCAAACTGCCATAACTTTGTCAAAACTGAGCCGATTTCCAATCCAAAGGTCATTTTGTGCATGGTTTGTCATTCCTAATAACTCTACATTCAAAGTTTACACACTTCATATTTTCAGATTTCTTGTCAAAAATGATGACAAAAACGTCGACATATATAGTCTCAAGTCCCTAAAAGTGCCCTTTCCGGACTTCAAACTGCTATAACTTTGTCAAAACTGAGCCGATTTCCAATCCAATGGTCATTTTGTGCATGGTTTGTCATTCCTAATAACTCTACATTCAAAGTTTACAAACTTCTTATTTTCAAATTTCTTGTCAAAAATTATGACAACAATGTAGACATGTGATGTCCAAAGTCCCTAAAAATGCCCTTTCCAGACTTCAAACTGCCATAACTTTGTCAAAACTGAGCCGATTTCCAATCCAAAGGTCATTTTGTGCATGGTTTGTCATTCCTAATAACTCTACATTCAAAGTTTACACAATTCATATTTTCAGATTTCTTGTCAAAAATGATGACAAAAACGTGGACATGTATAGTCTCAAGTCCCTAAAAGTGCCCTTTCCTGACTTCAAGCTGCCATAACTTTGTCAAAACTGCCCCCCCTTTGTCAAAACTGAGCCGATTTCCAATCCAAAGGTCATTTTGTGCATGGTTTGTCATTCCAAATAACTCTACATTCAAAGTTTACAAACTTCTTATTTTCAGATTTCTTGTCAAAATTGATGACAAAAACGTGGACATGTATAGTCTCAAGTCCCTAAAGTGCCCTTTCCTGACTTCAAACTGCCATAACTTTGTCAAAACTGTCATGGTTTGTCATTTCTAATAACTCTACATTCAAAGTTTACACACTTCATATTTTCAGATTTCTTGTCAAAAATCTTGACAACAATGTAGACATGTGATGTCCAAAGTCCCTAAAAGTGCCCTTTCCTGACTTCAAACTGCCATAATTTTGTCAAAACTGAGCCGATTTCCAATCCAAAGGTCATTTTGTGCATGGTTTGTCATTCCTAATAACTCTACATTCAAAGTTTACACACTTCATATTTTCAGATTTCTTGTCAAAAATGATGACAAAAACGTGGACATGTTTAGTCTCAAAGTCCCTAAAGTGCCCTTTCCTGACTTCAAACTGCCATAACTTTGTCAAAACTGAGCCGATTTCCAATCCAAAGGTCATTTTGTGCATGGTTTGTCATTCCTAATAACTCTACATTCAAAGTTTACACACTTCATATTTTCAGATTTCTTGTCAAAAATGATGACAAAAACGTGGACATGTATAGTCTCAAGTCCCTAAAAGTGCCCTTTCCTGACTTCAAACTGCCATAATTTTGTCAAAACTGAGCCGATTTCCAATCCAAAGGTCATTTTGTGCATGGTTTGTCATTCCTAATAACTCTACATTCAAAGTTTACACACTTCATATTTTCAGATTTCTTGTCAAAAATGATGACAAAAACGTGGACATGTATAGTCTCAAGTCCCTAAAAGTGCCCTTTCCTGACTTCAAACTGCCATAACTTTGTCAAAACTGAGCCGATTTCCAATCCAAAGGTCATTTTGTGCATGGTTTGTCATTCCTAATAACTCTACATTCAAAGTTTACAAACTTCATATTTTCCGATTTCTTGTCAAAAATGATGTCAAAAACGTGGACATGTGATGTCCAAAGTCCCTAAAAATGCCCTTTCCTGACTTCAAACTGCCATAACTTTGTCAAAACTGAGCCGATTTCCAATCCAAAGGTCATTTTGTGCATGGTTTGTCATTCCTAATAACTCTACATTCAAAGTTTACACACTTCATATTTTCAGATTTCTTGTCAAAAATGATGACAAAAACGTCGACATATATAGTCTCAAGTCCCTAAAAGTGCCCTTTCCTGACTTCAAACTGCCATAACTTTGTCAAAACTGTTCATGGTTTGTCATTTCTAATAACTCTACATTCAAAGTTTACACACTTCATATTTTCAGATTTCTTGTCAAAAATCTTGACAACAATGTAGACATGTGATGTCCAAAGTCCCTAAAAGTGCCCTTTCCTGACTTCAAACTGCCATAACTTTGTCAAAACTGAGCCGATTTCCAATCCAAAGGTCATTTTGTGCATGGTTTGTCATTCCTAATAACTCTACATTCAAAGTTTACAAACTTCTTATTTTCAGATTTCTTGTCAAAAATGATGACAAAAACGTGGACATGTATAGTCTCAAGTCCCTAAAAGTGCCCTTTCCTGACTTCAAACTGCCATAACTTTGTCAAAACTGAGCCGATTTCCAATCCAAAGGTCATTTTGAGCATGGTTTGTCATCTTCGACAATTCATCATTCAAAGTTGAGAAACTAATTTATTTCGGAATTTGTGTCAAAATCATGATTACTTTCGAGCGTTGTCGCACTTTATGACTTTAATACTTGTGCACTGTAATTATTCCGCTTTTAGTTATATTATATTATACTATATTCTATATAAGCTGTTAGGCAAAGGTGGTATTTTAGCTCATTTAAACACAACCATATAATTAAGGGGACTCGCAAAGTTATTTAATGGTTACCTGTTAGCTGTTGTTACAAGTCTGTCCTTGAACTTAACGGTACTTTAGTGGCTTGCAACCAAACATGCAAAACGCAACACGGCAACTGGTCTGGGTCTGGGGGAAAGTTGTCGGCCTGAACGAAGCCGAAGTGACTTTATTTCTAGGGCAGTCCCCGGGCAAATAAACGAGTGCAATTAGATTGACCTTTGGGCAATTGAATACATGTGAATACAATTTGAATTTGAATAACTTGTGCAAGGCTCGAGTCATCTAAAAATAGTTGTAAGCCAATAGTAAATAGTAAATAGTAAAAATGCGTAGAGCTGTACTCTCAGTTGATAGTGTGTCCAGTTCTAATTAGCAATAGCCCCACATCGGGGGCTGTAAGGAAACAAACACGCAAATGCGCAGTTTGTTTTGATTTCAATTTCGAGTGCTGGTTCTAATTCGTATTATAGGTGTGGGCGAGCGTGTGACTTGGATATATACATGGATATATAAAGGCATGACTAGTATATGTCTCAAAATGAAGGGTACTTAAGTACAGTGGCAACAATTCAAGATGTACTGGCATTAGAATTGTTTTTAAGGCCTTGAATCTACAAGTCTAATTTTTGGGGGTATAGCATTTTGATTAATCTTCATTTGAAGGGATTCACATTTTATTCCAAATATAAAACCATTATGCTTTTAACACTCTTGGGAATATCATTATCGAAAACGTTTTGAAACTGATTTATTTATTTATTGAAACCTTAACCTAAAGTAAGAAGACTTACAGTGAAAGGGTATTATGGATATTTTCAATTATATCTCAAGATCTGTTTCTCTCTATTCTACTTAATTTAGCTGCCAAGTAAACACAATTGTTTTCCTTAAGAGCAGCACAGTTAGACTATTAAGCAATTTACTCACTTTACTAATTTGTAGTCGTGTAGCCTATTACATACACATAAAGTATACAATATATTATATATATACTATATACATATGCGATTTTTGCATGTATTTGTAACGTGGCGAAATGAGCGCTGATTAGGCGATAAAAGTCTGTACGCTACAATAACAATGAAATCTACTGATAAAGGCACAGCTGAGTCACTTTTGAATGAAAACTTGTTTATATATATATATATATATATATATATATATATACATATATGTTTATATATATATGTATACACACGTTAACTCTCATTATACAAATATTGCTTGAAATTAGCGAAAAAGAAAAAAAAAAAAAGTGCCGTAGGCGAATGTTAAATAGAAAATAGGTGTCTGAGACTTGGCGTGGGTAGGAGAGAAATTCAATGCATATATATACATACATATCTATATAGTATGTATATATATTTATACATATGCATAGGTAGCTGGCTTGCTAGGCAGGTAGTTTGGCCAACAAAGGCGTTACAATAACTTTCCAGCTAGAATAGCAAAAAAAAAAAAAAACACAAAAGAGACAAAAACAATTTGAAGGTTTTTCTAGTGTTTGTTGTTGATAAGAAATTTGAGAGGAACGACAGCTGCTGCTGCTGTTGCTGCCACATGCAGCAGGTGCGACCGATGCATACACACTCACACAGATACCCAGATACACACACACACACACACGCACAAACACTGCTGCAGCTGCGCCCTAAAAACCAGTTAAACGAGACGTGGGCCAAGACGGAAGTGGAGTGAATGAAGACCTTAAGAAGCTGCTTCCGTCTGTGGCAGCTTCATGCAGCAGTTGCATGCAGCAACTTGAATGAACCTGCATACATACACATATGTGTATGTAAACAGCTAGAATCAACCGTTAAGCATACAATATGCATTTATGTGGGGGAAAACAAGTTTCAAAGGCGAACTTCAAAAGCTGAAAATTATGAATGCATTACAGTAAACGCTTGGTAACTAGAGCTTTGAATAATTACATTTTAAATTGAGTGTATAATCAACAAGTACATATTTTTTGAAAAACAAACAGAATTTGTCAGACGTTAAATAAAAATGCAACAGTTGTAAAGCTTTCTATGTATCGAGAGAATCCTACAGTGTAGTGCTGTAAGGCAGCTTTATTGTTGTTGTTGTTTGAATTTTATTCAAGAAAATAAAAAGCTCACTTGTTGTTATTGTTGTGCAAGGGCAAATGAATTAATTTGCTTGCACTTGTGTAAAAAATAGTATTAAATTAAATCAACAGCTATTTGCCACAGCACTTAACACAATGAATAAACTTTTTAGCAACGTTTTAAGATTATATTTATTTATTTGCTAATCAAAACACAAAAAAAACACACACACACACACACACATACACACACATGCACACGAATGCAACTCTGCAAGATGCTCCCCTGGAGCTGCCCTTTTCCCCCACCCTTTTTTCTATTTCTATTTCTACCCCCAATAAAACTAATAAATAGAGAACTCGGCACAACAAATGCCCAATTTTAGTATTACAACAATCGAAAATTTAATTTATTTTCTTCGTATTTATTATTCACCTTTTCCTATGAGTTTTCTTCGTTGGTTTTTTGATTTTCACTTTTGCGCAGCACTCAAAATATTTATTGATTTATGCAAAAAACGATGTTAAACACAGAATACTCTTTTTTTTTGCATCAGCAATTAACTTGAATGCAATACTATGATTATTTATTAATAGTTAATTTGTAATAATTTATCACTTGTTATTAATATTTAGTAAATTAGATGGAAACAAAACAAATGCGACTACTTGAGCCACATTCTGCTTCTTAAATAAATATGAGTGCGCGGCCAACTTCACGTAACGCAAAACTGCTTGTGCAGCAGTGCTGTAAGGCAGCAAATCAAAAAAGTACTACTAAATACCAAAAATACCCACTGATGCAACGATAATTGCTAGAATCAACTTATCGATAAGTGTAAAAAAATTGTAAACAACGACGTGGTAGTTAATTAAATTTGTGTATTAAATATGATTAAATACGGGTTATTTATCTGTTCACTATTGGCCTTAAGTAGCGTAAATGCTGAGTTTACGGCAGCTGACTGCCGGGAACTTGGATTCATTAAAACCCAGCTAATGTGCTCCAATTGCGACAAACTCGATGATTTCGGCCTGGAAGCCCTAAAGTAAGTTATCGATTTTTACTCATTACTATTATTACTGACTATCGTTTGCTTGTCCAGACCCCACTGCAAGCAGTGCTGTACGCAGGATCAGCAGCCGGCGGCACAGCGCAAATATGCAAAGGCGATCCTCGAGGTTTGCACGTGTAAATTCCGTGCTTATCCCCAGATACAGGCATTCATACAGAGCGGAAGGCCTGCAAAGTTTCCCAATTTACAGATTAAATATGTGAGGGGATTGGATCCGCTGGTGAAGCTTTTAGATTCCAGTGGCAATGTGCTGGAAACGTTATCGATAACCAAATGGAATACGGATACCGTTGAGGAGTTCTTTGAGACGCATCTGTCCAAGGAGGGTGGCGCCAAAAACTCCTACAGCGTCGTGGAGGATGCCGAGGATGAGGAGGAGGATTACCTGCGTTCCAATAGAATATAAAAATTTGCTAAATTTATGCTTTCATCTCTTGTAGTCAATGTAATAAAGCTAGCCTATCATTTAGGAGCGATGCGAGCTTTTATTTTGCGTGAGCAGAGCTTTAAGCACAGTTTGAGCGGCTACAGTTTGAGAGCCCAGTTTGGTAGCATTTCTTCAGCTGCCGCAATGCGTCCAAATATTATATTGATTCATCATATAAACTAATATGTATTTTTTATTTGTTATCTTGTTATCAATTTGCGAAACCAATAACAATGTCCACCTATTGTTAACCGTTCTTTATTTCTGGCCCGCCTCAGTACTTTTCCCGCGGCCATTTAGAAACGTATGACGTATTAATCGCCTAAGCGAGCTGTCAAATATTTGCTCAGACTGTTAAATAGTCATTCACTAAATTGGCATGGTAAATAACAAAAATGTTGTTTTTAATGTTTAACTTTGCTGCGTGACAACTTTAGTGACAACTTATCTATAGCGCGCTCTCTCTATTTCGTTGTCTCTTTCTATTTGGTTCACCTGGCGCGGCGCATGTGCGCGCGGCTCATTCACAATAGATTTGAAAAAAAAACTGAGGTTATGTTCATTTCTCATCTCAACTTACTTTTCTTATTTTGCAGTAAAACTGATTGGCTCATTGCTGATTTCTTATATATTTATGTACTATGTATGTATATGTATACATATATGTATAGTACTTTGTGCAATATCGCCTGTTTACGTTTCAATACAATGCATATTTCGATTTTTATTTTATTTATTGCGGTTGTCGATCTTGTTGTTGTTGTTGTTGTTTTTGCTGCTGGGGTTCTTTATTGTTTTAATCATAGCATAGCCTGATCCACAGTGGTACAGTGTGGATAGAAAAACAATTATTACTGTAATTACAATCACTGATTACAAATCAATGTGCTGTAAAAGAGGCAGATACAAATAATTCAATTAAAGTTTTATAAGCATGTATATATATATATATATATATATATATATATATATATATATATATATCCTCTCGATTATCACGCCCTATTGTGAATAGATTGCCTTGTGATCAATACTAATTACTTCCATTATTCTTATTCTATGCATATTGCATTATTGTTATGCACGGCAGCTGCTGAGAGCGAGTACGAAATAGAGAGAGAGAGAGAGAGAGAGAGAGAGAGAGCTTATCATTGTGTGCTATAAAAGCGCATTCAACTGTTTGGCAAAACTATATAAATATATATATATGTACATATACATATATATATGTATATTATAGATGTATATATAAAGTGGCTTTGAGCCCCCCCTGGTTAGCAGCATGGGCCCTGCTGGCTGCGTCTTGGAATGTCGTTTAAAGGCGCCCCCTAGATTGCTCAACTGTTGTTCTTGTTATTGTTGTTGTTATTCTCTCGTGTTTGCTGATAACATTTGCGCCTTTAGCGCTTAGAACTGGTCGCTAGCGCACGGAGTGTGGGGCAGTGGCAGGGGGAGGGATGGGTAGCTGGAGGCCAAGCGATAACGATAATGACGCTATAGTCAAAGCGTCATCGTTTCCATTAGCGCAACAATTAGATTTGATTTTGGCGCTTCATTAAAGAAAAGCACACGAGGAACCGCTAAAAACCGAATCGCAGCGAGAGCGAATCTCTCTCTCTCTCTCTCTCTCTATAGAATTCCCGCGCTCTTTAGTGCGACTTGCCCTTTTACTGTTAACAGTATCAGCAAAGTCAAAGTGGCGTTATAAAAATCAAAAGCTTGATTTCTTAATTGCGATTTGCGTAGCCAACACTCTTGTAAAGGGTATTCAACTTTTGTCTGCTGCTGTGTAACACATATGTAGCAAAGATGTAGGCTGAAAATAAATCATAGCTACTCTATAAATTTCAAAGTTATATAAGGTCTTGATATATGTTGATTTGACGCTAGCTGAATATATGTTTGTATTTATATGCAATTTGTAAATATTAATTTATATTAATTGTATTTCTATATAATTTATCTGTTTGTACAACGAGAATATGATATGGTTCTGCTTTTTATTTGCACGGCTCCTAAAATTTTGTTCAATATGCTTGCAAGGGTATTAAAGCGCCGGCGCGTCGAAATATTTCTGTTCTGTCTTGTTTTATTTATAAACTAAGCTTGTCCTAACATTAAAATGTGCGCACAAACACATGCTCGAATACGTTGTATGAAAGTGTGTGTGAGAGCGAGCGCTCTCTCTATCTCTTTGGCGCTCTCCAGCGCTGTGACTCTCTGAAAGGTAAAAGGTAATAGTAGAAAATAGGACCAAGTGTCATCCACATCGAGCTTTGGCTACTAAATTTAGCTGCCGCCGCAAACTGCGTCGCGCTTTTTAGCAAAAACAACAACAAAAGCAACCGTTGCAGCTAACTGTAATCTGCAGTCCATGTTTGCATATTAAAAAATGTGCTTATATTTCTTTATAGATTTACATGCTTATGTACATGAGTACATAAATTTACGTGCAATTATTTGCATATTTAATTATTTGTATCAAGTCGCTGCACGCGCACGTAGAAAGGGGAAAAAAAACGAATATTGAATTTTAAAATTAAATGTAAGATTTATTTGAAACAAATAACTGTGTTATTACATTGAATATACTCTTATTCCTGTTGTTTGGATTTTGTTTCCGTAATTTAGAAATGTAATCATATATTACATACACAATTACTTAGTTGTAGTGTAATAGTAATTTTTTATGCATAATCTACATATACATATTTTCGGGTTTATTTCGAACGCGCGCATTCAAAAAAACAAACGCAACACAGCAAACAAATAAAACAACAAAGGTTTTTGCTGCATTTTTTTTTAAAATAAATTTTTTTTTTTTTTAATGCGCATGTTCTCTTAACTTCGTTCACAAATATTTATTAATTATATGTTTTTGTTTTTTTTTTTTTGCATATTTTTAAAGGATTTAAAGTTTACTTATTTAGTTTATAACTAGAGTTTTACATTGACATTAAAAAAAGGAAAATGTATATTTTATGCAAAAATCTTGTTACTATAATTAACAATATTATGTATATAAGTTCTTTTACTCAATTAATAAAACTTTGCACTTTTTAAAGCCTGTTACTTGCTCTTTTTGTTGTTGTTGTTTCTTAAAAATTTGTATTAGTCGTATTCGCTTAATAAATTTAGACTCTGTTCTTATTTTTTTCATTTTTGTTTTTGTTTTTGACTTGGAATCGAAATAAAATATTGTAGTTAAATTTTGGTACGAAGAATTTTATGCGTGTGGTATAATATATTATTAAGGACTTTTTTACGATTTTTGTGTTTCATTTTTTCTTTGCCTCCTAACTATGTAAATTTAGCTTTAAGATTTTGTAAAAAATTTTGAGTAGTTCGTTTTTTTTATATTTTTGATTTACTTGTGGTTGTTTCTTTGTTTTGTTGTAATTTCGTTAAGTTTGTCGTCTGCAGGGCGCGTCTGCATGCTACAGGATCCTCATGTTTTCCAAGAAGGGGATCTCGACTAATCTCGGACCTGCAACAGTCTGTGGCGCCTCTGCTAGCTGGCCATATGTACAATACATATGTATAGTATGTATGTATATAAACTATATATTTAGCTAGATTTGTGATACTGCATTTTATTAAGGGGAGGGAGGGAGTGTCGAATAATGTACACCTCAAAATTGATCGGTTTTGTTTGTTTGTTTGTTTGGTTTTTCTCTTCGTTTCTGGCAATAAGATATTCGAAAAGTGCTGGGATACACTTTGAATTTAACAAGGATAATGTTTATTTTACAGCAGAGGAAGGATCGGTATCGAGATAATCGGTAACTGTAACGGTCTGCGGATCTTAAATACTAGTAATTGCTTCGACGGCACGTAAGGGTATATGTGGTAAAGATACATATATACGTATGCACGCATATTGTGTTGCTGTGTTGCTATGGGGGCCTTTGATGTTAGCGTTCATAGCACATTATTATCTGTTATAAATAGTTGGTAAATTGTAGCTTTATTTTACAGGAATTTCGTTTGATTTTGATTTTTTGTTTTTTTGTTGTTTTGTTGTTTTTGTTTTATAGAACGTGTACAATAATTTGGTCGTAGGTCTAAGACACTTTTTGGTTTTAATCCTTTTCCATAATATAAATAAATACATATACACATGCATGTATATATTTGTTATATACAGAAAGTAGCGTTACATTTTTATAGTAAGTAGTAGTAGTAGTAGTAGTAGTAGTAGTAGTAGGTAGTTTCGTGACTTATGTGCGTAGTTAAGTAAAATCTGAGACTCGCTGTAAAATATATATCGTATGTTAACATTTTCTGCCTGTAGGCGGTGCCTTGGGGAGGGAGCGAATTTGAAGGGGTAGATATGCTTTGGGTGGCGGGGGACAGGGAGGGAGGCAGACAAGATGACTCTCAAGTACACTTAACGGCTAAAGTTGTTTTTCTTATTACGAGCTAGCTACACAAAGCACAACGAATGACGGGGTGGGAGGGGGGCATAGGGACGACACGGGAGGGAGTACAAAGGACAGGGCACGAGGACAACGCTTACATCTAGGATGTGTAATTATCGTCATATCGATAGCTTGGCATTGACTTAGAAGAAAAACTGGCGCACTTCCTCATCCAAGTCGGCGGAGTCGACCAAATCATCAATCACGACCGGCACAAGCAGCTCAATCACCTCCAAGTCCTTTTTATCCTTTTCGCAAGCTGCTGCTGCTGCCGCGGCTGCTGCTGCCGCGGCTGCTGCTGCCGCGGCTGCTGCTGCTGTCGCTGACTCATCCGCACAGTGGCTGGTGGGACTGGTGGAGATGGCAACGCCGGCACCCAGCAGCGCCTCATAGGTGTCGTCAAAGAGGACGCCGCTTTCGATGGCCGCAACAGCCTCCTCATAGTATCAGTTGAGGTCGCGCCGAAAGCTGTCCTCGATATTGGGATCGGCAATCATGATGGGATTCTGATCGGACAGCATTTGCAGTCCAGCAACATCCATTTGACCCAAATCCAAATCCAGCGTATCGAAGATCTCCCTGCTGAAATCCGCATTCGAGGAGTAGTCGCTAAATATTATCGAAGGTATATTGGCTGTGGTGGGCGTATGGCTCTGCGATTGATGGTGCTGCTGCTGCTGATGGTGATGTTGCTGCTGCTGGTGGTGGTGATGTTGCTGCTGATGGTGGTGCGTTTGTGGCTGCTGCTGCTGCTGCTGGTGATGATTCATTACCATGTTGGAGTTGCAGGCGTTACTCACTGGTGAGCTGCTGGACAGTGGCGAGTTCGAGTGGTGCGGCGAGTGCAGCGGTGAGTGGTGCGGCGAGTGGTGCAGCGACAGCGACAGTTGCTGTGGCGATGCCTGCGCCGACATCGGTATAGGCAGCGGTGATGAGCTGGGACAGCCCATGGGCGAGGGCACCGGTGAGGCGACCAGCGGCTCACCAACGCCCCCACCATTGCTGCTGTTGTTGTTGTGGTGCTGATGCTGACTCTCACCACGGCTGACAGCAACCGGTCCATTCAGACTAGGTCCACCATTGTGCGTTGCGGCATTTCCCGCGCCATTGCTATTGTTGTTGAGGAGTTGCTGTTGCTGTTGTTGCTGCTGCTGCTGTTGGTTGTTGACCCGCCGCAGATTGTTATTGTTGGCACCCGTTTCGGGACTGCCGCTCAGTTCGTTAAAGTCGAGTAGTTTATTTTGTGCATCCTGATTGTGATAGGGTCCATTGCTGCCATTGGGCGCCGCACCCAAATCATCAAAGTCGAGCGCCACAAAATTATTGGCGAAACTCTGTTGCTCCGGCGATGAGTTGCTGTCGCCCAGCGAGAAGTTCTCAAAGTGATTGTGAAACGAGGGATTCAGACTGTTGTAGGCGGCATCGAAGGCGCTCGACAGCTGCTGCTGCTGCTGCACCCGGATGGGACTCGCCGGTGCGCTGGTGTGCAGTTCACTGCCGGAGACGCTGCTGAGCAGGCCGGGCGAGGAGCGTGGACTAGACGGATTTGCTGGCTGGCGATAGTCGGTTAGATTGCCGCTGGCCACGGATGTTGTGTTGTTGCTGTTGCTGTTGCCGCTGGTGCCATTGGCGCCCAACGTGGGCAGTGGACTGAACGATAGGTGCGGCGAGCTGCTCGGCGGCTGGGCGGGCGTATTGCTGCTTGTGGCGGACGTTGGCGAGTGCTGCTGCTGATGATAAGGCGATGGCGGACCCCCCGCCGGACTAAACGGACTGGGCGACTGATCCCGATCGCGTCTCTGATTGTGCGGTGACATGACCGGCGATAGCGTCTGATGTTGTTGTTGTTGCTGCTGCTGCTGCTGCAACTGCTGCTGTTGTTGCTGCTGCTGCTGCTGTTGCTGCTGTGGTGTGGCGTAATGTTGCAGTGCGGTGAGATTGGGCAGGGAGCCAGTGTTGGCATAGCTGGCCTGCTCCTGCAGCGGCCTGAACAAAGAGTTTGCAAATTTGGCGTTATATGGCGTTGGTTGTTGTTGTTGCTGCTGCTGCTGCTGCTGCTGCTGGTGGTGTTGCAACTGTTGCTGCTGTTGTTGCTGCTGGTGCAGCTGATGCTGCTGCTGTTGTGCTTGCAGCTGCTGCTGCATATTGTGCTGATGCTGCTGCAATTGCTGCAATTGCTGCAACGGTAACTGATGCGGCAACAGCGGCGATTTTCTTCTCTGCGCCTGCGGACTAAAACTACGTCCAATTTGGTGCGGCGAATGAGATCGTTGTTGTTGTTGTTGTTGCTGTTGTTGTTGCTGCTGCTGCTGCGTGTGCGACTGTTGCTGCTGCTGCTGCTGTGGGTAGTTGGCGTGCAGCGAATTCATGTCTGTGGCAAAGTTAGCCTCCGCTGCCACCGCCATATTGAGGCTCTGATGCAGCGCCGAATCCGAGTTGGAGCGTCGCCAATTCGAGTCCATCGGTGGACTCAAATAGAGGTTCTGTTGTGCGCTATTGTTGTTGTTGTTGTTGTTACTCATGTTGCTGTTGGGCAGGCCCATGGCATTGATTAGACCCCCAGGACCCGTACTGCTGCCATACGGCGAACTATCCTGTTTTCGTTCCGAGGGTCGTCGCATGGGTCCAACTCCAACGCTGCGTCCACGCGACTCTCGGTAGGCAGTGGGTGAGCCACCGCCACCACCGCCACCGCCACCCGCAATGCCATCGGGGGAGGCGCCACCGCTGGCACCGCTGCCATTCCCGCTGCCACCACCAGTTCCGTTGCCTGCTCCCGATCCTGCTCCTGTCGTTGCATTTGTGGCATTGCTCTCCGCTCCACCCAGACAGCACTCGAGTATCTTTTGATTCGCCTGCGTCTCATCCATTTTGGTGGCATACACCTCCTTCATGATCCGCTCGAATTCGGCGGTGCCCTCCGCCTGCTTCTGCTTCTGCAGCGCAATCTTCTCGCTGAATTTGCGTGGATTGGCCATTTCTGTTGTGGCTGTCCTGTATGCCGTCCTGGCTGCCTTCAGTCTGCGAATATAGTTAGTTTAACATAATTGTTATGATCGGGTTGGGGGCCATGTGAGGGGTTAAAATGCATAACATTTCGCATTCGCTTCGTTTTTTTGCTCGGCTATGCCATATTATCGGGCCCATCGATTCAAGTTTCTCTCTCCCAACTCAACTTCAAAAGGAAAACTTGTTACTCAAGGAAAGTCTCAAGTTAAATACGCTTTCTAATTTAATTAAGATTTCGGATTTCTAGGACTTTTATTTTTGGCTACATTTAAGAACGGATCTAGTCTAAGCTTGACTTATCCCATTGACTGACTTTTAAGTAAAAATATATGATATGTCATAAATATAGATTGTCTACCTAAAGTTCTGGATAATTTCACATAGTTAGAATTCCTTTTACTGTGGTTTCTGTTATATATAAAGGAAAAAGAAAAATGGAATTACTTTAAATATAAAGTAGCTGAGTAACTAAACGGTAAGTGTTTGTAAAGAACAAACGATCTCGAGATCTGAAATATGTTTAAAAACTACTGCATAAATCCGTTTAATGAGAAATACAGATTGTGTGTAAAAAACAAGTATGCCCCATGTGTGTTAGGGTATCGCTAATGTTTTGGGGTGCTCTTGCCTTTATCAATGTGTCAGCTGATAAGACAGATAGTTGGCCCAACAAATCACACATAGCCGTGTCTCCCTCACTCTCATTCTAACGTCCTCTCTTGCACTCTCTCTCTCTCGCTCTTTCTCATAGTAGCCCTATCATTGTCACCATTCCAGTGATTCTCAGCACTGCGATTTATACTCGATGCCCATTGCATAACGAACGCGATATGTACAACCAAAAAAAAGGGCGGGAAATGCAGCAATGCGAGCAAAAAGTAAACAATCAGTTTATAGTTCTTTGGAACTGTCTCAAAAATAATATATATGTGTGTATATGCAGGGGAATCAAAACAGGGCCGCCAACCTGCAGCTGCAATTTGCAAATGCAAATGAGTCGCGAATTGCGTAGCAAACGAAATTACTTTGCATTAATTGTTTCGCATGGTGCAAAGTTTTGACACGTGAAGGGCATTTGAGTAGCGAATACAACTGTTGTTTATGTCTAGTTTCGCCTCGTTTTGATTATGCTGTCAAAATACTAGCGCCTTTAAATATAACAAACTGGTTTCACAGCTTCAGCCAAGTTTAATTCAATACTTGATGAGCTGGTTGAGAAGGGGGGGGCCAACAAAAGATTTGCCAAAAACAGGCGACAAGTTAGGCTACACACCCAACACACACACACACACACATATAGCCATCTGGCTTTATCTTTGAATAATACGAGTGATAGAGCAATCGAGGCATATGAAGTCATGCGTGGTCGGATGAATTCTTATCTACGGATTGGAACATAGATCTTAACTCGTGTTCGTGACTAAAAGAACGGTGCTGCTGCCTGATAAATCAGGTAGTACACACACAGGTGAAGTGGAGGGCAATTCAATTTGACAGCGCTAGGTTAACAAGGTTTCTACAAGTAATGCTCTAGCTGCAGCTTTGACTCACTTCTCATTAAAATAAACCTATACTTATTGATTCACACTCTCAAATCAATAAATATATATATATATATAGTTAACCAACTTTTCTATCGGTTGGTTTTTACCTATTTCAAGTTTGATTGCGTGAGTTTATTTCCCATATTTCCCCCTTCAAGCAACCTCATTAATAATTTATAAGCAGTGGAGTTTTCTTTCGTTTCATAACGTTCTGGCATTTCTGAAAAGCCCACAGCTAAATAAAAATCAATTTTCCAACACACAAAGCGCTTAAGGACAGGACAAGTCGAGTCGGACTATGATCACCAATTGTGGCTAATTGTCAACAATGCCGATGATGAATAACGATTCGGAAGTATGTGTGAAAAGCAATTTTGGCTTCAGGCACTGACTGATTTGCTATTCAGATCAGATGCAGAGAGCCGCTCGTGCCCATAATGGCGCTGGGAGCAGCACTCCTTGCCATTCATAATTGAGGGGGCGACATCAGACCGATAAAACAAAAAAAAAAAACATTCCCACGAATCGATAATGACATTTAATAATGATTTAATAACCGAAGCGATAAAAATTTACTTAAGCGCACATGGCCCTGGGTGGCTAATAGTTGCTGGGGACGCCGGCGGGGGTTGGGTAGCGAGCAGGAAGCAGGAAGAGCTTCGTTCGCTCCGTTTTTGGCCCTATCCCTATGCTCGCTCTTTTGGGGTCGGTTCTCGGGTCTCGGGTTTCGGGTTTTTGGGTTTGCTTTGCCGCCTTATCAGCTGCTTTATCGGCGCGCGCGCCATGGAATTTTTGAATAATTTTGCACTGTTTGTTTACGAGACGAGGGCGCGACTGAGAGCAGGGGGGGAGTGGGTGTGCTGGGGGGTGAGAAACGTGGGGACAGCAAGCATAACAACAGTGGTTTAGCTGGCAATGGTTGACTGGCAAAATACCCTGTATCTAGGTTGGTTCAAGTATTTTCTTACTGGCCATGTTCATGATTTATTTTTATCGATAAACCGATTACCAGCAGCCATTGAAAACATGTACAGTTTTGACGCCATTATTTTTGTTCAACGGCGTTGGCAGAAAAATGTATCATAGCCTTTCACAGAATTTATTACACGTATCATTTTTTTGCTATACTTGACAAATTTTGGTATTTATTTTACGATTGTTATCGAATTGATAGGATATAAAGATACCATTCGTATATTTGCACATTCCAAAAATCAAGGCACGGGGAGATATTAGAAGAGTAAAATATACTTTTTCTATCTATAACCAAGTAAGCTCTTATAATACTTACGCCAACAAGACAGTGTGGAAATGAATATTTATTGATAGAACGGATGAATTTATTAAAATACCGAAATAAAATTGTTGTGCGTTTGGCAAAGGAGAAGTTACATACTTAATTTTCAGACACTAACTTTTACAGAAGCTGAGATCAATGGGTTGGGATACCAAAGCTGAGGAGCCAACTCATCCTGCTTGTATGCTATGATAACTTATGAAATCGTAATTTGTACAGGGTATCCATACGTCTATGAGAGAGAGAAACACCCGCATGTCCGAAAAGTTGCCCTCATGCCACATGCCACAAACACGCACTCGGATGCAAATGGAGCGGCCGGCGGTTGCAAAACAAAACGAATGCTGCACTGCGGGGGGTAGGGTAGTTGAGGGGGATGGGGTTGTGAGGTGATTGCTTTTGTAGTCAAGAGCGGTTTTTTTTTTTACCTACTTGTCAACAGAATCACTTGCTCTCTCGCTCTCGCTGTCGCTCTTTCACTTTACTCTCTTGCTCTCTTTGGCGCTCTTTCTCTCTCCGTCTGGCAACTCCAATTAGCCGATTGGCTGTGCTTTCGTTGGGTTGTTGTTGTTGTTGTTTCTTAATTAAAATAAGTATGTTTCGTATTATATTATATTATATTATGATGGCTCTGTTATGGCAGAAGTTTATATATTTTGGCGCTCTTTTTTTTTTGTTACTTTGCGCCCAGCTGCTGTCAAGCTTTTTGTTTTGTTGTTTTGTTTGTTCTAAGCTTTTTTTCTACTGCGTCTTCTTCTTCTTGAACGTGCGCGCTAAAAAACTTGTCAGCCGTTTTTTTTTTTATATTGTTGCGAAGCGACTGATAAAACCAGATTTTGTTTTGCGTTCTTTTTATTTTATTGTTAAAATTGATTTCTAATTTTTTGCTGTTGCTGTTAGGAATTTTTGTTAATGGCCGCGCGCAAAGATTTTTGTGCTGCTTCTTCTTCTGCCTCTGCTCTTAGCTGTTGTTGTTGCTTTCTCACTCACACACACACACACACTCGCGCCTCTGCTCGCGTTTTTATTGTTTTAACGCACAACTACGACGTTTTTTTTTTAGCGCTCAGCTGCTTTTATTTTTCTCCTTTTTTGTATTTTTTTTTTTGTGTTTTTCGTTATGAAAAACTTTTGTTGCGCCTTTGACCTCTTTTCACACCGACGTCGACGTTGACGCAGGCAGCGACAGCGACAGCGACACTTTTAACTGTATATTTTTGTATTGTTTCCAATTGGTCCAACAAGATGTTCCAACTGGGGTTTCTGGCTTACCGCACGCAGCTGGGAAGCGTTCCCATTAGAGTTTTGTGACCGTTATTATAATGCATTTTCTTATTGGATACATGTTTATTATATAGGTGTAAATTCAGCTCCGATTTGGCTTTTTTTTGTTTTTCACCAATACAAACAAACACACCTCTACACACACACACACACAGAGGCTTTTCTCATATGGATGTGCACACAAACAAACACACACACACACATACAATACACACACACACACAGGTACGTATATGTATTATGTATGTTATTTTCGTTGCACAAAACTTATCATCACTGCTGCTGTCGTTTCTTCTTCTTCGTTCATCTTCGTTGGATTTTTTTTTTCTATTATTTTTGGCACTTTTGGTATTGATGGCGGCGCGGGTTTTAGCAATTGTTGTTAAGGCGCCATGCAACTGCGCATAGTTATCGCTGCGTTTTTTTTAATAAGATTTATCGCATTTGTTTTGTTATTTTCACTTTTTTCTTATTAGATTTCTGGTTTAGCAGCCGTGACTAAGAATACACTAAAATTGGTCAAGCGCGTGGAACGGAACTGGTTTGCCACGGAGCTGCTGTCATGTTTTGCAATGTTCCCGCCAGGTGGCGCGCATCTAGCATGCGTCACAGCGCTCAACGGTGGCGCAACTGTGGTGCACGTTCAACAGTTGTGCTTTTGAATTTAATGTTTTCATGTTTATTTTTGGCTTATTGATTTGGGCTTGTAACATTTATTATAAATAAAATTAGTACGTCTTTGTGTAACATTTATTTTATTTAAGTTTTACTTTTAGATATATTCTAAATGATTTCAAGCTTTGATTGAATAACACGCATCAATACACACACAAATTGCATTGTATCGGTGTGTGTGTGTTTGTGTGTGTGTGTGTGTGTGTGTTCGTACGCCTGTTTCCTTTTCCGTTAACATTTTGTGTCTGGTTTCCGGCATTTTTGTGCGCCGTTTAAAATTGTTTCCTTAGATACAAATCTGGGTGGCAGCAACAAATTTTCGTTTTGCAGACACTTGAATGCCAATTGCCAGCAAATTGGCGCCTTCGGGCCAACATTTAAGTTCTTCTTCCTCTCGCAAAACAGCAACAGCAACAACAACAACAACAGCAGCAAATTCTAGTTGGAATATTAGAGAGCAAATTGAAAATGGCGACCACATTTAAATAATTCCTAGTCAATTCAACAGAGAGAGGGAGAGAGAGAGAGAGTGAGATTTACTGCTTTGAATTAATTAATTGAAATCAATAAGCTGTCAAACTAGAAGTGAATTAGAAAGAGATGGAAAAGGACAATCCGAGAAAAGTTGCATTGTTATTAAAATAATGAGAGGTGATACCTGTTCAATTAACGGTACCATATCTTTAGTATTTGAATGGCAATAATAATATGAATGGCCAAATTACTTTTATTGATCTGATAGCAAATTGGTTGAATAATGAACGATAATTTTATGAACATGATTCAGTGAATAATTTCATTAAATGTCATACTCCCAAATATGTAAATGTATGATTATACGATTTATGTATATATCGCTCTCTCTTCTCTTTCTCCAGTTTTCTTTCTCTCTCTCCTTTCTCTTTCTCCTAATAATCTCTCTCTTAATACTCTATCTCTCTCGTACTATTCTCTCCCTCTCTTCCTCTGTATATCGCTCTCTCTCTCCAGTTCTCGCTATCTCTCTTACTAATCTCTCTCTCTCCTTTATCTTTCTCATACTACTCACTCTCTCTCTTACTACTCTCTCTCTCTCTCTTACTACTCTCTCTTTATCTTTTACTACCCTCTCTCTTACTGCTCTCTCCCTATCTCTTACTACTCTCTCTCTCTATTTCTCTCTTTCTCTCTCTCTCTCTCTCTCTTTCTCTCTTAATTCTTTCTCTCTTACTACTCTCTCTCTTACTACTCTATTTCTCTCTCTCACTCTTTCTCTCTCTCTCTCTCTCTTACTTCTCTCTCTCTCACTACTCTCTCTCTCTCTCTCTCTCTCTCTTACTACTCGTACTCTCTCCCTCTCCCTATCTCTCCCTCTCTCTATCTATGTCCCTCTCTGACAACTCACTCCCTTTGTTATCGACTCGTTCCATTTGTTAAGTGAAACATTTCACACTTGACGCATATTAATTTCCAAGTACCTTATCATTATTACAAGGCCTCCTCCAGTTGTTCATCTCATGCCGCCTGCCTTGCTGTTCAATAATAATATCTGGTTGCCCATGGGCACATTCGGTATTCGGCACTCGGTATTTTATCAGTGTGTCTCGCTTGTTATCATTTGATATCACCATCGATTCGACGGCTGCCACTTCCCAAAGCAATTGATATTGCACAGCGATTGCCTCTCGCATTGATTTCTTAAATTTCAATCAAAGTTCAGCATGCCATGGATTCTCTCCTTTTTTTTATGATTTTCATTTTTACTTTTATTACGCATATTTGTTGTATTTTTACCTTGGTTATGAGCATTGAGCGTTATTTCACTGTTGCGTTCAGTCGACCGACGGCATTTTTGGCACTAACAATTAAAAGTAACGGCGCTTGACGCTACATTTAACGGTATGTACATACCATTTATATATCTCTGTCTGCATGTCTGTGTGTGTGTATGTGTGTGATGAACTCTTAATAAAGCGATAGCCAGCTGTAAAATTAAATTTGATGTTGCAAACAAAAAAATGCTATGAAATTGCTACACACACCTGTCCTTAAGCTTTGAGTTCATTAATAGCGGGATTGCATGCAGCAACAACTATAAAAACAACTGCAAAAAAGCACTTGATAACAAAATAAAAGCGACAGAATCGATAGAGCAATCTGAAAAACTCCATCGCTCCTTTTATACACATATAGGGATTTTTTTTGCAACTATGTAAAAGAAATAGTAAAGAATATATTGTAAAAATACCAGAAAATATAAATTCAAAATTTAAATTAATTAGACGCCTAGAATCGAAAATTGTTAATTGTAAAATTTTTTTTTTTTTTTTTGTCAAGTATTTCTTATAATAAAAATACTTGCGAATTAAAATCACCTTCGGAACCGAGGGTACAAATTATTGGGAAGGTGAAATTGAGGTGAATACGCTTTCAAGCACTCATTTCCATTGCTGTTCAATATAGTTGCGCTTTTGTCTTTCGGCCCTGAAAGTCTGCTGGCTCTCACTCGTGCTTTCAGCTCGTTATCGTCTTGGCTGCTGGAGAGCAACAACAACAACAACAGCAGCGACAACAACAACGCCGAAAACAACAACAATCACAGCGAAAAGAACATCAACGACAACTTCTTGTTGCTTGTTTGTTTGCCCGGCCGCAGAGACAGCAAACAGCAGAAGAAGACACACAATTGGTAAAGGGATTGTGGATTGGGGATGGGGGTTGGGATTTGGGGTTGGGTTTTTTCGGGGGTAGCTAGGGTACTGGAACTGTTTCCGTCTGCATTTGTTGTCAACGACAGTCAAGCACTTTAGTTGTGCACATTAAACGTAGCTGCCGTGAGTACTTCGTTCCTTGCCCTCCCCCTCAACATACTTGCCACCCCCCACCCCCACCCCTCACCCAAATGTAATATTGTAGGGCGCGCAAAAGCTCTCTATTCGTATGTTTTTTTTGTTCTTATGAAATTTCAAGTGAATTGCTCGTTTATTCATTAAATTACAAAGGAGCGAGCGAGTGAACAATGCAATTTGCGCAGCATCTATAGCATAGACAAGGACATGCCCTCCCTGCCCTCCTAGTCCCCCCCGAGTACCAACCCTGGCGGACAGACAGCATGTGCCACATTTGGCAGTAGCAATTGCAGATGCAATTGAAGTTCTACTCTGGCGCTGCCTTTAAGCCGCTTAATTGTTGCCAAATACCCACGCAAAGCCGATCAACTGAGACGCCAATAAGCTCCACTACAAAACTGTTGCAACATATTGTTTGCCTACGCAGAAGAGCTCTGTTGTCTTCTCTTCACTGGAATATGCCAAACTGTTGTCTTCACTGGTGACAAAAAATCAGAAAGAAAAGAGTTTTTCAACTTTGAATGTAGACTTATTAAAGATGAAAAACCATTAACAAAATGCCCTCGGAAATTAAAATCGGTTGAGTTTTGGCAAAGTTATGGCATTTTGAAGTATGGGAAACCAATTTTTAGGGACTTGGAACTTCACATGTCAGGAGTGTTCTTACGATTTTTGACAAAATTTGGAAATGTCACTCTTCAAGAAAGGCTTCAGCTTGGGAAGTCAGTTCAGGTCATAAACATTATGCACTAATATACAATTTTACAAAGCTGCGTATCAAATAGCATGATATAAATATTGATACCATCTGCAAGGACAATGAAAGGGGTAAAAGGTACAGAACAAAGAAGAGTTGTTCATTATGCGCTGGCCAATTGAATGGTGGCCAACAATGTGGTCAACAATGGAAAGCGCCGTTCATTGTATTAAAAACTTAATGTTGTAGGCACTTAAAATGTGTTGTAACTTTTCTATATTCCCTACTCCATTTACAGCTGGATACCATGGGGAATAGTTTACTGATGCTGCTCGCTGCTTTGATGTTTGTCAGCGCTGTCTCATTAGCCGGGAAAGCGGAGCGAGAATCACTGGAGAATCTGACACCAGCTCAAAGTATGCTGGCAATGGTGCCAGCATCAGGTAAGCAACGCTGCGTATACTTGATGTGTTGTGCTTGATGCTGCAATTAAGCTTGTTTATCACGCATACGCACTGTGTCAACAGCACAGAAAAGGGGGGGGGGGGTTAAATGTCAACGAATTCGTAATTGGTATTTCGCTTTCTGCATTTAGTTGCACCAGTTTAGTTTTTTGTGGGTCGCCACAGCAAGCAAAATGAAAAAACATGAAAAAAAACCAAAAATAACTCAAGTGTCACTCGCGCATTCCATGAGAGCAGCAGACGGCAAAGAGTTGAAGATAGCACAGTGAGCACCGGCTATAAGCGATTCAATTTGTATAAACTATAAAGTAAATCTACTTCAATTCAGATTTGGAATTACTGTTGTTTTTTCTAGCAGATTTCCACTTTAACGTCCTTAATTGTCATATTCAAAATCTCTTCTTAAGTATTCGTCCTTAGCCAGTGATGACTGCGCTCCTTTAGATCGCCGTTTGCATTGTGTGTCGTTTTTCATTTTTTCTCCGTCATTCGTCTCCTACGCTGCTGCTGTTGCCAGCACCACTCGACAATTGCTGTATCCGCTTGCCGCTGACAAGAGCCGCTTGCCGCATTCCACTTGCCTCTTTTGCCCGACTTCCGTTGCAGCATTTTGATGTCGCTGGTGTCATTTGTCACGCATCACAGTTGCTGCTGTTGTTGCAGCTGCCAGTTTGTTTACAGCTGTTGTTGCTGTTGCACTCAGATGTTTTCGCTGCTGCTCAAGTGTGCGCCGAGTTTATTCTTGGCATCATTAAGCGTCGCTGATAACACTTAACATACATATGTACACACACACACACACACACACACACACACACACACACACACACACACACACACACACACACCGAGACAACGGCACGGCTAAATGCCAGCCAGTTGCCATTAAAATGCAAATTTCTAGTGGTCACACGGTGCTGTGCAAATATTTGTATGCAGCATTTCAACGAGAAAATGAGAAAGAAACAAACGAACAGTAACTTAACAACTTTCGCTTTGGCTTTTCGCTTGTTGGCAAGTTGTTGGCGTTTTTGTTTTCGCTTTCGCAGCTGGCTGACATTTTGGGTCAGTTGTCTCATTTATTTGGTGCTTCTCAACTTTAAATGTGATTTATTGCTGCGAAACACAAACAAAAACAGACAGCCGAGGCAGCGAAAGAGACGGCAAGACAGCAAGACAGAGAGCGAGAGCGAGCGAAAAGCATGGAAAAAGTTTTTGTGCGTTGAACATGGCGTATGATTAACGTCAACGAGTCGTATGCATAATGAGAGACAAAAGTTAAAAGCTGATTCCGCGCTGCAAAGGAACAAAAACAGCGAGTAGAGGCACATGGAAAACAGTTGATGCCCAATTATGAATAAATGCACCGGAAAATGCATGAACATCAAATGGAAACAGCTTGAAAACTAGCTTGAGTGGTTTAAAATCAAAAGGAAGCGAAAGGAAACTGAAACTGTTATACTCTTTATGTACTTGAAGTAGTTAAGCTATATCATTTATCGTATAGCTTTACCCTACTTAAAACCCTTTGGAAATTGCAACTGATTTCCCATTTACCTTTTTTTCATTGCGTACTTTTTCTTTGATTATCAAACAATTTGATTTTCGCTTTTCTTGTGCTTTGTTCCTTGTGCCATACTCATCACAGACAATTTCTTGAGCGTACCGTTGATTGCCAGCTGGCATCAATAGTTGGCTGGAAAGGCAAAGAAAACCGTTGCCTTTTGTTTGGCCATCAAAGTCAGTTACTTGTCTAATGACTGCAATTTGATATGCTTATCAATGATTCATGTGCGCATTTTGCCAATCACCTGAAAGCCAACTACAAACTGAGGACTATAGACTAAGGACGACTGAATGGCTGTCTGATTGTCCGACTGTCTGTCTACGGTAACACATTTCATTTTTATACCAATTGCACTCAACTAAGACAGTAAGTAGCTAGTTACACTCAAACAAAATGCTTAGCGCGCAGTCTGAACAATCGTGTGAAGTGGGCTGGGGGTGGAGGGGGGAGGTGGCCTCAAGGACTCCAAGAGCAGACAGCGCTTAGGTTTTAGAGTTTTCGAAATTAAATTTCTTGTTTAGCAGACACTTAAAAGCCAAGTTCATTCTTCAGTTTTTTTTTTCTTGTTTTCTTTTGTTTTTCGCCTGCAGCACGCGGCAGTTTTCTGCTCTACCAATTAGCAACGGCAATAAATTCTGGCGACTACCCCGGACTGGGGTGGGAGTGGGAGCTGGAGCAGGAGCAGGAGTTTCTCGTGGAGCAGCAAGTGGACTCCAGCTGGCTGGCCGCAATGCCAAATGAATTTCAGGTATGAGCCACTTAAATCCATATCGAGCACAGATAAGCCACCCAATCTCCCCCCCCCCCCCCGCCCCCACAAAAAAAAGCAAACATAAATCACGCTCAGTTTTTTCTTGTTGCTGCTACAATTTGGGCATTTTTAACTTTTTCGGCTCAGATGTCTGTCTGTCAGTGCAATGGGTTCACCAGCACGTGACCACACGGTGGACACGCTTCAATGTCCCGGGATTCCATTTGGAACAGCGTAGAGAGTTGAATAGAACCTAGAATTTTCCTTGGAACTTTATTTTCTCCATTTGTTTGTTTAGTGCAATTAAATGTTATCTTATGTTTCCTGCTTTATATACAAGTACTATTCAAATTTACTAGTTGTTGGAAATTTACAATAATTTAATTCTACTTTGATAGAATTGATTGTTTATAAAGTAAACAATACAAAATAATTTCAAGTTTTTTACTACACGAAAGGACTTTATATACATATATATATATATGAACGCACAGTTGGTTATAAAAGCCATTTAATTAAAGGCAATATTTATTGTCTTAGGCAAAGCAAAGCAAATCTAATTGTAATTTTGTGTTAATATTCCCAAAAATTAACTTTCATTTTGTAAATTGAGTATTCAGTTTGCTACTTGAATTTCATGGTAAACAATTAAATTTGGCAAATCAAACAAATCAATTCTCTATCTGGCTATATAGTAGTAGTAGCCACATCGATATCAGTAGCTGTAATCGCAGTTATTGAATATTTATGGCCCAACAGGAGGCCAGACAATCTGCAAGTCCAATCAGTTCAACAGTTTGGCAATGGAAAGCAATTTCGGGGCGGGGCGCTTGGGGGCGTGCCTAGAAAGTTTCTAATTATCGCCAGGCATAAATGGATGCGAATGTGTAGGATGTGGCCTGTGGACTGCAGCAAATTCTAATATATCGCAGCCACTGGGGAACTCGAGGCACATTGTTTGTTGGCTCTGCTCTGCTCTGATTTGCTTTGCTTTGTTGCTTCCATTGCATTTACAAAAACTTGGCTTGAAGGCAGTTGTCACTGTTGCTGTTGTTGCTGTTGTTGTTGCCATGTGCTCTCGTGTCCTCGGGACAGCTGCTTTGAATTTTTAGATTGTCCAAATCATGCAAATATTTTAGCATAACAATAACAATAACAATAACAACAGCAGCAGAAGGAGCAACATCTATGGCATGAGGAACAATGTTGTTTGCCCATGTGCTCCCCGTCTTGGCTAGTTGGTTTTTACTTGCAACGCTACTACTGGCTGTTAAATATTCTCATATTGATAAGCAAATGACTTTAAGACCGCTTTATGCTCTCCCTGACGCTCTTGACTATTTACTTTTAATTTTCATATTTGACACTACGTTTTGCTTTTGGCTTTGACTTTTCGCTGCTAGAGTTAAACGCGTGTCGTGATTTCTTTCGTGACACAAAAAGATCTTCTCGTGTTTATTAAAAGAGAATTTAGCAAATCAACATTTTGTTTTAAATGTATATATTAAATATTTAAATACAAAAAATATTCCAGAGTCTAGACTATGTAGTAAAGATATATATATAATATACTATATATATGTAGTATGCATATAAAATATAAATCTTTCATTTCATAAATTAGGTTTGTTTTTTATATTTTTATTGAGTTTTCACAACAAGTCTTTTGTAGTATTATTGTTATTATAATAAAAATATCAATTACTAAATTAGTATTATCTATGTATAAATACACAAAAAAACCACCAACACTCTACCATCTCTAGCCGCTTAAGCTGGTGTTCATTAAACGGCTACACAAAGTCTGTGAGAGTTTGCTGAAATTTCTGCTGCACTGTTGCTGTCTTTAATGTGGCTGGGCGCTTGCTAAATTGCCAAGTTGCTAGTTTGCAGGCGCGTCCAAGCTCTTGACTCTCTCTCTCTCTCTCTTTCGAAAAAAAAGAAAGAAAGAAGAATGTACACCAGGGATTACTTTGCTTAATTCAACTGCAAATGAAAAGTGTTTGTTCGGTAAATTCAATCTGCTGGCGTCTTGTTGACGTTGTCATTACGCCTTGGCTCTGATTCTGCTGTTCCTGCTGCTCCTGCTTCTGCTGCTGCTGCTTCTGGTTATGGTTATGCTATGGGAGTGGGAGTGAGAGGCGGCGCACCCTAGTTCTCCAGTTCATCAAAGCGTAATCTGCACAAAATGGCGGCATTTCCTCAGTGTCGCACAAAAAAATGGCAGCAACTCTAAGCTAACTATGCGTTCTTGAGCCACCCCCAACCCCCACCCATCCTACCATCTTACACGTTACACTCAGCCGTTAGCCAAACGCCTCCGAGCACCCCCGTCTAATGGAGTCATAATTCTTCAGCTCGTTAGCAGCAAATACATGCAACGTAAATATGCTTGCCCCCAAATAGAATGCCAGACATTTTTTCATACGCCTCACATTTTTGCATACCCAGCATTTTAGTTTGTTTTGGTTGTGCTACACTTTATAGCTGCTGGGATTAAGGGTTGAGTGAGTGCTTGGTTAAGTGCTCTTTCAGCTTAAGATATAGTCGAGTAAAATTTAAAAATGCATTTACTTAAAAATGTATAATTTTAGAAACTATTATCAAATATATAATACTTCTATCATACTTTCTATCATATAAAACTGATATAGTTTTAATTTTGTATTACCATGCAGGGTATATCATAGTTGAGCTTAGCCAATTGCAATGTCTCTTATTTGTTTGCCTTAGCTGCCTGATGTGGCAGTGTATTAAGCCTTTTGCCTTTCAGGGCAACGCCTTTGGCCGCCCAAACCTGACAAGTTGCTTAATTGAAAAGTGTTTTGTTGGGATTGCTGGTGGCACAAGGCCAAGGGGGGGGCGGAGAGTTTTCACCTGCCTCCAGCTGCTGATTTTGCAACTTTTGCGTTTGCATTCAATAATTTGCCCTTATTTATGCGCGTGCTTTGCAAAGCTAAGGCAAAAAAAAAAAAAATAAACGAAAATAAAAAGCAAAAAACTGAAAAAGGACATCAACAGAAGCCGACAATTTTTCAAGGGTCTTCCGCTTGGGGTTGCCTTCATTCTGCCTGCTTTTCTTTTGCACTCAGCCTTTCCGGCTCCATGCCCCATGGAAGCCAAAAAGCCAGTGCCACTTTTCATTGCTTCCTCTTGCGCATATCGGAGTCGCCTCTTGTGCTTGTCGTCTCCACAGTCTGCCTGCCTGCCATAAATAATTATGTTATTTTAGATAGCTTCTTCTTCTTCTTGTTGCTGTTGCCTTGAAAATTGTTGCAATAATTATCACATTTTTCACACCGCCATTTTTCATGCACTCAGCAAACGACACTCAAAATCTCTGACAGTTTCTGCCATAATTAAGCAGACATGGGCGCTTATAAATAATGCCACGCCCACATATACACACTCAAGCTGCTGTATCGTTTTTTATGCTTTATGACAGACATTAGAGCGATAAGCATTTTTTATGTATTTTTAATTAACTTTCGTGTTGCCTGTGTGTGTGTGTGTGTGTGTGTGTGTGTGTGTGTGTGTGTGTGTGTGTGCCACATAATCCCATCAAAACTGCTTGCCACAACAAATTGGCCAAATCAAAAGCTGCACTCCTCCTCCCTCAGGTCTGGTCCTGGTCTCGTCCTTTTGTTTGCTGGCCGGCCGCCAGTCTCAAGTGTTTGTCTGTCTAATTGGCAATTTTAATTAGCCAGTCAGCGATGCTAAGCAAAATGTCGCAAGTGCGACGACGCGTCCTCCAGATTCCCGCTGCCAAAGTCCACAAATTTTGAGCGCATCTAATAAGATTGCTTAAATTTGGCCAGCAAATTTATAGACTGCAGTTTGTCGACCCGCATCGAAGCTACCTGGTGCACACAGCAAACAAAGCTACGTTTACCTTCCGGTGATTGTGATGCCAGCGGAAGTGCAACACTCTCAGCCACTCACACAGCTAGAGAGGGTTGCTCGAGAAGTTTCTGCAACATTTCTACTCTTGAATTTGTCAAAACTGCATCGGTTGTAGCGTGAATTTACATTTATATTTTATAAATACATTATTAAGATGTTTCTTATTTATTTATGAAACAAAAATTATTTATGGAAAATTTCCAAGCAGTAAATCTGAAAAATCCTATAACCCTTAAAATATATTTTATACAATTTTGATCTATTTTAATAATGCATATATGTATAAATTACATTAACTCTTTTACCACTTCTCGTCAGTATGTATTATTTTATGTATGTATGTATGTATTTAAACCATGGCTAAAATGCGTTGACGCTGTTTGCTGCAGCTTTCAATTAAGTTGCTGTCGTCGCTCGTTTCCCTTTTAATTAGGACCGAAACTTGTGCATTTTTATCGCTGCTGCAAGTTTCTGCCATTTAGTTACCTGACGCTCTGTTCTTTTATTAATTTTATGTTGCACTTGTAATTGCTGGTAAATATCACATTGCTCATACGCAGCGTTACACCGGAAATTAATTCTTATCCAGCAAAATGTCGCTCGAATTCCTCGACAAACTGGTTGCAAAAAGTATACTTAAGTTTTAATGAACAACTGTATTATTTAATTAGCGCAACATTTTTACATTTTCAACGTTTGTCAATTTAATTGCAGAATGTGCCTGTCTATGAAAGTTTCCCACTGAACTTTCAGTCCTGGCTAATGGATAGCTATGGCCTCAACGCCGTCGATGTCTATCAGAGCTGGCCCAGAGCTCGATCTGGCCAGCCTCAGCAGATCTGCAATGCCGCTGGCCAGTGCTATGAGGTGGCTCAAATTGTGGCCGCGTGTTGTCCATTTTGAGTGCCGAATAAAACGCATTAAAAATCATTAAAAGAATATCAAATAGTTTGTGTCCAGTCACGCAGGCAATGGTCGGCAATTATTGATGGCCAGATTCGGAGTGCCGTGTCCGCAATGTGACCATTAAATGTTGTTGCTGTGGTTTTCCTCATGGTCAGCTAGTTGTCGTTGTCGCTGGCGCATTGACAAATAATCGAGCTGCCAGCTGCTCCCAAGTGCAGCGACAGTTGCGGTAGCGGTGGCGGCCATTTTATACCCTGCAGTCATCGTGTGCCATCGGAGTATATTGCTTTCTGTATGTAGAGGGAAGCCTATAATTGCTTGGTTGAAGGTAGAATGCGAAGATTTTGTGGGTAAATATAAGCATAAGGATTATAATTTAAGTACAGTTTGAAAGGATACACTTGTATCCATATCCAATCTCAGCATACAGGGTATCTGCGAGTCCACTTTTCACGATTTTAGTTAGAGCTGTGTCTGTTTGTGCTTTGAGCTTTTTATGCGTGGCGGCAATCAGTGGCATGAATGTTCAAATGCGTTCCGCAAAAAAAGAGACAATAGTAACAACAACAAGAATAGCTACAGCAACAGCAGAAAAATCAACATGCAACAGCCAAAAAGCAACAATAGCGACAAACAACAACAACGACAGCGATGGTTGCTGTTTTCAGTTTTACACCCTCTAGCAATAAAAGGGTGTAAGGTATGTGAAAAATGGAAATAGAATTCGTTCTATAAAGTAAGTATGTGTATGTGCAAATACTCTATACAAACTTAATCCTTTTTGAAGATTATAGAAATTAAATATGCCAAAAAATAGGATATGTATACATTATTTATTATAAGATCATAAGCATAGGCATTCTCTGGAAAGGTACAGGGTATCTGTTAGCTGTGCCTGCTCGACATATGAACTTATTGTGCTTTTCGATTTTTGCCTTTTGCTTACCGATTTGTTTTTGCCTTCTTCCTGCACGGAATGGTTTCGCTGCTGAACAATGTGATTTTCAGCGTGAAATTTTATTCAATCCCCACGGGCGCAGGCCGATGCGCTTCCTCCTGCTGGTCCATCGGTCCATCGGTCCATTGATGCACAATTTGAGGGAATTGGCGTTGCACAAAAAAATAAAATGTCGCGTGTTTTTGTTTTACAACATTTATATGTGTTTTTATTTTAGCTTATTTTTTTCGTGCAAAATATTTGATGTTGTTTGCTGAACATTTTATGTGCTTTTTTTTCCCCAAATTGCATTTAATTGATTAAATTGTTTAAATATTTTGCAGATATACCATGCGATTAATGAGTTTCTTGTATTTCAATCAAGTTTTTTATAACATTAATTTTCAACCAGTTCGCATGTTTTTTTGAGTTTTATAAAGATGTAATTCATTGCACATATCAATTACTATGTAATTTATCTTTTTATCTTTATCTCTACGTATATTTCTCATTTTGCAAAACTGAATCTTTCTGATTTTATTAACAACTGATTGATTTGCATAAGTTGCCCTGCTCAATGCACAAATTTGTCAATTATCTCCTTGTTTGAGCAGCATTTTGAATTCAATTAGGTGAGCTGTGGGTTTATTTAAGTTTTTCTCACTGTCAACCGAATACAAAATGTGGCGATGCATGAAAAAAAGTTAATAAAAAAGGTAAATTGATAAATTAAAATACATTCGATTCGGTTCGAATTCAAATAATTGCTGTATACCTTTTGCAACTAAAGCAGTTATCAATATTTATTTTTTTCCCCAGTTAATCGAAATGTATTTAAAAGAAGAACAAAATATAAAAATGTTTTTGCAGCCGCAAAGAGTTGTTTTAAAAAAAAAAAAACCTCAATCTGTTTGTTTATCGAACGTTGAATACACTCATATTATTCATTTATGCAAAAGAAATGATTTTTAAAAATGATCATGAAAACATTCAATGGAAATGAATAATTCGTATTTGTATAGATGGAATTCGATTGACATAGTTTGAATAGGCGCTGCTGAAATTGTTGCTTTATAGGGTAATCAACAAAGGCAGAGGGGACACGCCTCGCAGCACACGAACTTTTGTTGTGTGTCCTTGCAATTTAATTAAAGACCTGCAGCGTCGAATAAAATAAATAAACGCCATATATATATATATATATATGTGCATGTATGGTATGTATGTATTGTGAGTAAATAAACAGTAGGGCGGGCTGCATATCATATATGAATATATTTTTAAGCGAGCTTCTCCGTATTTGAATGATTTCGGACTGGCCGAAAAGGTTGCTGTTGTTGTTGTTGTTGTTGAAGAGCTTAAGTTCCACCTGTGACTAATGGCAATTTGTGTGAGTGCCAGTTCCATAACTCCCCCTCCCACTCCCACTCGCACTCTCACCCCCCTTCCAAGCGATCCCTGTGAGATATGTAATGCATGTAAACGATATTGCTTCACTCAACTGTCAGGCGGTATTAAATAATATCTTGCACTCAAAGCGTGGCAGTAGGGGGTAGGGGGCAGGGGGCAGGGGGCAGGGGCATGGTAGATGTGGCAGCATCGTCATGGACTGTGACATTTTTGACTGCACGCCAGGAGCAAAAAAGGCGCACCCTGGCAGCATGACAGACGTACGGATGTCATGTGCTCTGTATTATGTAACACATGGCATATTAACATACGGCGTATTTAATTTTTTAAGCAAACTACATTTTACAGCAGCTAAGCTGTTTGGCATTGAAATTGTGCAAAAATAGCAGTACTATTGCATAAGAAGTGTGGAAGTGCATGTTAGGTAAGTAACTAATGAAATTTTGGCAGAGTTATTTAGCCATTGACCATGACCTAAATCATATGGCTTAGTGAATAGAAATAGCTGCTAGAGTACACACAGAGAAAATAGAATGTTGTAGTTTAGCAACTGAATTTAAAATCCATTTTTATAGTGATACAAAATATTTCTATAATATTTTGTAGTATTCCTTTTTCTCAATTCAGTAAAGTTCACTGCATTATATTTGCGTTCTTTCTTCAAATTTTTGATTTAGCCAAGTTTAGCTGCTTTGACTTCAACTTTCGTTGCTCAGATGCTCCCATTTGCCATTAGCCATTTACCTGCTGCTGACGTGCCTAGAAATGCGGGCATCAATAATTTTAGCTCTGTTTATTATGCAGATAAGCAAAATGGCGGACAGACACAGAGGTCTCGACCTCGTCTTGAGTAAACTATGCTGACACAGCATAAAGTTTTCCCACACGCAGTCCGTTCGGGAGCCCAGTCGTGGCTGGGAGCTGGCGGCAACAGTTGCCAGCAATCATCTAGGCTGTTACCTTATTACAACAACAATGTACGAAAACTTTGCCATTACGACAATGGGAGTTATCTGCCAGTAAATACATAATCTGCTGGCCGCTGCAATTCGCTTGGTCGGTGACCTGGCCCTGGCCTCCACGTTTGCTCCCCAAAGGTTTTCTGCCCGGTTTGTGCACCTTGAATAGGGATTTATTTTTATTGCCACAGCGCTTTTTGTTGGGTCGGTATTTAGGGTTAAGCAGGTGCTTTATAAAACACGCAGCATCTCGGCCCAGTCCCCCAACTGTAACTAAACCCAAAATGCCACCTAATGGGTGTCCTAGTGCGTGAACGTCCTTCGGCTTTTCTCTCCTTGCTAGCTGTAAAATTCACACCTCAAAATGTGTCCCCAAAGTGCAATCAAGAGATTTTTGTCAGTCACTTTGCCCGACTTTCGGCCAGCCTGCTAAAGTTTTAGACAGTCGGACCTGCTCTCTCTTATAATTAGCTAAGCGATGCATTAAATTAAGTGTGAACATTTTTAGTGCAGTCGAATTATTTATTAAGCTAGCCTTTGTTTGTGATCCGCCTTGATCTGGATTATTTATGTGCGCCAGGATATTTTATAATATATATGCTCTTGGTATGCCTTTTATTGCGAATAGTATTTATACAATTGTAAAATATATAACTCTTTTAGGGTCAGAGATAAATGCAAACAATAAATTATAATCCATTTCTATGCAGGTGCTTTAAATTTGATTAGTTTTTACAGCTAAAATAATAAACCAACATCAATTGAAAAATGTTAAATAAAAGTTCAAATATCAATAGATCATAACTTAATCGCTGTGGTCGCCCTGTGGCTTAGGCCACAAATTATTTGCAATCCACTGTGGCAACGGGGTAAGCCGACTGTAACCGAAACAAATTGTTAAACATCAACAGCAGTAATACAATAATTCAATAGCTCACAGCCGTGCAATTCGTTTACTCAGATTCACACGAACAGACACAATGATATATATGTATGTGTGTATGCAAAGTTTCGGTAAAGCCCAGTCGACATATTGAAATTCATAACTACACACAAAAACCAATTACAATATCAATTTAAAAGGGATTAAAAACCATGTCCACGGCTTACTGAGAACCAGGCATCCATTTCAGTGCTGTGGAAACTACAAACTGATGACTGTGCTCTGTGGTTGCCGGGCAAAACTGGTAATACTTATTTATAAGATTTGGTTGCCAGACTAATACTAATACAACATAAATGTACATTGTGAATTGCAAATTGTATTTTGGCTTCTTATCTCAACAGACCGAAAGTTTAAATGAAATTCTGAGCTAGCAGATTTTCAGAATAAATAACGCATAATAAACCATAATGCTATTGTGCAATATCAAATATGTTGTATTGAGCTAACACTGAAACTGAATTTTCAACAACAAGTGGCTGTGTGTGTGTGTGTGTGTGTGTAATTTTTGCATAATTTATTTTGTTTGCTAACATGCTGATAACCACAATTTTGTGTACAAAAGACCGCAAAGTATTTGCATGCGACTCAGATTCCGGCCAGGGATTTACTCTTGGCCCCAAGACTCGACTCAACTCGACTCGACTCGCTTTTGTGTTGCTCAGTGTTCAGCCAATGTAATTTGGTTAAGTAAAGTTACTGATAAGTGCAGTCCATGGCTGTGCAAATAGAAGGGCCCAGATACCTATATACATATATTGCAGCAGAGGGCACAGCATTTTGTGGCTTGCAACGCCTCGCTGTGCCTCAATAAATTTCATTTAAATGCCCGACTAAGCAATTTAATTTCTCAATCAGTTTTTCCTTTCCCTTATTAAGCGAGCTTATGCTGAGAAAGATATTTGGTGTTCAGCTCTGGACTTTGAGATGTTAACTGACTGAATGATAAGGAATCAAAGTCTGTGTAAAGGCTGAACTGGCTACAGGGTATCAGCTAGTCAAGCACTTTTAAGTATATGATTTTTGCAAGGCTAATTCATTGACGAAAGATTTGCTGGGAGTGAGATCCACTAGCGGAGCATGTCAAATTAACATTAACTGGCGATTACAATAGCTTTACCTGTCCGTCTTGATCTGTCAGACGTACACATGATAAGACAACGAGGCACCAAGTCGGAGGCGCAACAAGCCAATGACAATTGAAGGGATAACGAGACACACTTCCAGCAACCCACACACACACACACACACACACACACACACACACACCCACATATAAAGTAGCAACAACAACAACAACACTCGATTGCCTTCTTGTTGATAAAGGAAATTAAACAACAAAAAAAGTTAAGCCCTCCAGACAATTGACTCTGCGTGCGGGGTTTGGTCAGGAATATAGAGGGGGGAAATGTGGCATTTGTCTGATTGTCTCGTTGACATGACGTTGCGCGATTTGTAAAAGGCTTTTGTTTTTGTTTTGTGCCGCTGTGTAAGCTGTCTGCCTGGCTGCCTGTCTGCCTATAAGTGAGCAACACGCGCCAATGATTATGTTGCCGCTGACAACGACAACGGCAATGACAACAGCAGCAGCAACAACAGCAGCGACAACAATGATAGCAACAGACCACTCCGAAAAGTGCCAACTGGCAGCATGCAACGCTTCCTTTTGCTGTTTTTCGGTATTAAGTTGGCTTGAAATGCTTGCCACGAAGCTTTTCATTGAGTAAAAGTGACGCATGCGCCACGGCATTATTGGCCAAGCAGACGAGTGTACCGTGGCCAACGGAATTTCTGCCTTCAGTTCGTTGTTGACACTCGTGCGTGCTGGACGTTCTTACAGCGGCCACGCGGCGTATGTGTAATAATCGCATTCATTCGAGTCTTTTGAGTCGACAGTTCGCGCTTATTGGATTTTTGGCGCAAGTAGCAAAAAGCCGGTTAAAGTGTTAAGAGCATGTGATTGTGTGTGTGTGTGTGTTTGTATTTCTGAGTATCCGTGTATGTGTTTGATGAGGTAGAAATACTTAGCTACAGCATTCTTTCTGGCTGCCACGAATAAAAACAAAACAAAACACAGCAAATTCGAAGAAAATTAACTTGGCTCATTCATTTTACTGTTTTGCGATTGTTGTCGTGCACACAACTAGGTTAATTGATGTGTGTGTGAGCGCATCCGTACGAAATATAACAAACCAAATACATTACAAATACAAATACAAATACAACAGCGCACAGCGTTCAACGTGTAGCACACAAGTGGCCCAAGCCCTAATGAACGCGCCACAATAGCCACCATTGAGAGTGAGACCGTGGCACGCGATGAATGCAACAAGGACGCCGACTGCAATCCTGTGAATCGAGCGCACTGAAAAACTAAGGTGAGTGGCATACTCGAAAAGCGGATTTAGCTGCAAATCCAACAATACGATTATAAAGTATTTACGCACTGTAAATTCAGGAAATTCAGCAAATTCCATGTAATTATTGAAATTTACAAGTATTTTGTTAGCTGTTGGTAAAATTGGATGGATATTTTATATATATATATTTGTCAGTTTCAACAAGTTTACTTTTGGCATTTGCAACGAAACCAAAAAGTTTTTTATTAAAGTCATTTAATAATTCCAGTTTTCTTTTATACGTGAAAAACTGAATAAATTAACAGTTTCGCAGCATTGAATTAGTTTAAAAAAATGCCACTGCTTTTTACATGAATTCTTGCGATAAATATAATACAAAATATTTATAAATATATTAACAAAAATATTAATTCTGAATCGTGCAAAATTTAATTAAATCAGATCAAAGACAGATGTCGCTCCTGAGTTTTGCTGTAATTGACTTTATGCTTGTGTTGTTCGGTGCCTTGAAATATTTATTAATATTTTTGTTCTCGGAAATTTAAGGGTATTCAGTGTCGGCTGGTTTTTTGTACGCACACTGGCTGTCGGTTGCCAGTTGTATTTTGTGTTTTATTATTTTGCGGAAGCCGCGCGCCAGCATTTATAAAAAGGTTTTTCTTGCTCGCCGGGTTACATGAGTTACCAACACCAACACCAACACACACACAGACAGCCAGCTCTGCAGCCAAAGCGTTGCTCTGCATTACCGTTCTTTTTATGACGGAAGTACATTTAAGCAGATTTTTTACTGTTGCTTCCATGTGCCGCTTGCCACCCAAAAACGAAAAAGGAGCGCTATGCGATCAACAAAATTTAAATATTTTTCTTTTGCGCTTTGCTTTTTATTTTCCTGTCTTGCCAAAATTTATTACCAACCAAATTGCAATGTGTAGCAAAAAACAATCAAAAAAACAGCAAAGTTTTTTCTGCCCCGAACGCAATAAAAAGGGTTTAGGTTGCATTAGCTCCAAAAGTTGTGTGACGCCTTTACAGCGAATTTTCCAGTCTCGGAAAATTATTATAATTGCCAACGTTCCCCGATTTCAGTCGAATGTCAGCGTTTCCCGTTTCATAATGCTTGACGCACGTTTATTGAAATTTAATACAATTACCACACACCTAGCGGCAAGTAAAGTGTGTGCGTGTGTGTACTTTATGAGCATGTGTGTGAGAAAGTGTGTAAATAAGCCAAGTGAAAGCTAAGTGAAAGTCATAAGCTACCAAGTATTGTGCATAAATATAGAGGGGGAGAGGGTGGAAAGGGAGGGAAGGGAGGGGGATAGACTGCGTCAGTTGCCAGGCAAGTCAATAAATAAATTTACTTGTGACTTGCCTAAAGACTTTTTCTTGTTGTTTATAGAATACACTCTAACTCAAAGGGGGTTTAAGCTAAGTAAACCAAAAAGTAAAGTGAATAGCTGTCTCTTATTTTGTATGAATATATTTTTTTTTATTATGTGTAACATGTTTTTATCTATTTTTCTATGCTAACTTCAGGGTATTTCATATATCGACTAAGCTCTATTTTTTTTTTGTGTTGAGCCCCATTTTGCTGTGACTTATTGTATGCCATGCGTAATGATATAATCTGCCAGCGAGATAAAAGAAAGTTTGCAGGCACATTTTTGTGTTGGCAACTTTAAGGACCATTTAGATGGCAATTTAAATTTGCATAGCATTAGCTCTGTGGCACAGAGCAGCTGCTGACATTTATTAAGTGTGTAAGTGAGCTATTCAAAATCAAAGCAGCAGAAAAATCCTCTTCAAATGCAACAGCAAAGACAGCCTCAGAGACACCACTCGCAAATCCCGCGGCCTTATTGTCAGGGCTCCAAGCTCCAAGCTGCGAGCTGTGCGGCATTCCACTGCTGCGTTGCAGCTGAGCTGCAGCTAAGTTGCAAGAGTGCCCTTTCTCGTTGCAGCTGCAACAATGCACAGACATTTATGGCACGAAATGCCGCCGGCAGCTGGCAGACAAATGCCTGGAGAGTGCCACACCATGTCAGCCCCAGGGCATAACATTCTAAGGCTCTGTCACCTGCTGACATTTCCAATGTCTGCTCTCACATTAGAACTGCCATCTTTTCGTAGCATACTTTTCTGCGTCTAACTTAGAGAGGGATTTTGTGTCGCTGCGCTGCCAAGCGAAAACAAATGCGGAATATTTTCTTTAAAGATTTGCAACGTGCTCACTGTCACTAAAAGATTAAGGGTCGTGCACGCATGTGAAGTAGCTACACAAGTTTTAGAAAATGTATAATAATAATGAAATAATAATAATAAAGCTTTAAATATCCATCATAAAGTTAAAGGTGAAAAGTTGTTAAATTCTAATATGAGCAAACTTTCATAATACCATTTATTTATTTATTTAAAGTTTTGTAAAGTTGTGCTCGCAATCCGGAATGCTTGCATGCAAATGCAGTCAGCAGTATTACATTTTATGAGTTGAACAGAACTATTGAACAAAAATACTATTTACACCAAGCTCTCATTGAACCTATTTATTTAATTATTTAAAGATCTGAAAATACCGAATGCTTGAACTTATTATTTTGATAATAATAAAGTTAAGAATAAGCTGTTCTTGAGTGAAATTTTTCATAATATTGCAAAGTTTCACATTTCAGCTGCAGTCAAGGATAATTGAGGAATACTTGTATTCCTTGTATACCTTGTATACTGCTCCCTTTGCAGCTTCGACTTACACGCAGTAATTTTTAATATGCAGCCAGCGAAATGGCTTTGATGTTGATGCCTGATGATGGGCTGACATATTTGCTCATCACTGTGTCAGTGACAAGCAGCCAGAGACTCAGCCAGCACAAGCAGTACCTTCTGCCAGCTGTGCTTGTTGGTTAAAGTCAAGGATTCGCAGGGAAAACTAGCTGCGCTTTTGCGTATTAATCAGAAATGCGTTGAAACTAGTTTTAATTAAAGCGCTAGAGCGAAAGAACATGTGTCTTTTGTTTCAGATACTTTGGTATAGGTATATATGCATAAAATATATGGCTGTGTATATACTATGGAACAGTCAGCCTCACAAATGCCTCGCTTCTAGATTCACACGCATATATGGAAAATGTTACCTCGACTTTGTGCATAAAAAGTGTGAACAATTTTATTGTGCGGAAAATTTGCTTGTTCAGTATGAATGTGTGTGTGTGCTAACCTTTCACATTCAGGCAAAATACTTTTGCATAATTTAAAATAAGGAAGCACGAAAATAAAACTAAGAACTCATCGGCCAAGGTAACAATGAAAGGTCGTCTTATTGTTGTTGCTGTTAGCAGTTTTTAGCGATTTTTTTCTCGTCCTAATTTCCGCTTGGCCATTGTTTACTTTAAAGCTGGTTCTTTTTGTTCATGAATTGTGTATTTTATGCTTCCTCAGGCATATGATGTACGTTTAGAAGGGCACCTGGTTAAATGTGTTGAGTTAAATGTGGACAGTCATGGGATAACAAAGAAGCTGCTATCCAGTTGGCTTAAATTTGTAAGCAGACTCTCAGAAAGAAATAGTATTGGATGGGAATTTATAGGGACTATAAAATTTAACATGTCAACTTGTCATGACTTTTACCTACAAATCCGATAGTTTCAATGAAAAATTAATATAGATGACAAACCATAAACAAAATCGGTTGAGTTTTGGCGAAGTTATGGCAAGTTGAAGTCAGGGAAGGCCGTTTTTCGGGACTCATCAACTTTTTATTATGATTTTTGACATGAAATCCAATTTTTTTTATTTGCTTAGTTTTGAATGTGGAACTATTAAAGATGAAAAACCATGAACAAAATGCCCTCGGAGACTACAATCGAATGAGTTTTGGCGAAGTTATGGCAAGTTGAAGTCAGGGAAGGCCGTTTTTCGGGATTTCTCATCAACTTTTTATTATGAATTTTGACATGAAATCCAATTTGTTTTATTTGCTTAGTTTTGAATGTGGAACTATTAAAGATGAAAAACCATGAACAAAATGCCCTCGGAGACTACAATCGGTTGAGTTTTGGCGAAGTTATGGCAAGTTGAAGTCAGGGAAGGCCGTTTTTCGGGACTTGGGACTTCTCATCAACTTTTTATTATGATTTTTGACATGAAATCCAATATTTTGTTTTTCCTCAACTTTGAATGTGGAATTATTAAAGATGAAAAACCATGAACAAAATGCCCTCGGAGACTACAATCGGTTGAGTTTTGGCGAAGTTATGGCAAGTTGAAGTCAGGGAAGACCGTTTTTCGGGACTCATCAACTTTTTATTATGATTTCTGACATGAAATCCAATTTTTTTTATTTGCTTAGTTTTGAATGTGGAACTATTAAAGATGAAAAACCATGATCAAAATGCCCTCGGAGACTACAATCGGTTGAGTTTTGGCGAAGTTATGGCAAGTTGAAGTCAGGGAAGGCCGTTTTTCGGGACTTGGGACTTCTCATCAACTTTTTATTATGATTTTTGACATGAAATCCAATTTGTTTTATTTGCTTAGTTTTGAATGTGGAACTATTAAAGATGAAAAACCATGAACAGAATGCCCTGGGAGACTACAATCGGTTGAGTTTTGGCGAAGTTATGGCAAGTTGAAGTCAGGGAAGGTTGTTTTTCGGGACTTGGGACTTCTCATCAACTTTTTATTATGATTTTTGACATGAAATCCAATATTTTGTTTTTCCTCAACTTTGAATGTGGAATTACTAAAGATGAAAAACCATGAACAAAATGGCCTCGGAGACTACAATCGGTTGAGTTTTGGCGAAGTTATGGTAAGTTGAAGTCAGGGAAGGCCGTTTTTCGGGACTCTCATCAACTTTTTATTATGATTTTTGACATAAAATCCAATTTTTTGTTATTTGCTTAGTTTTGAATGTGGAACTATTAAAGATGAAAAACCATGAACAAAATGCCCTCGGAGACTACAATCGGTTGAGTTTTGGCGAAGTTATGGCAAGTTGAAGTCAGGGAAGGCCGTTTTTCGGGACTTGGGACTTCTCATAGACTTTTTATTATGATTTTTGACATGAAATCCAATATTTTGTTTTTCCTCAACTTTGAATGTGGAATTACTAAAGATGAAAAACCACGAACAAAATGCCCTCGGAGACTACAATCGGTTGAGTTTTGGCGAAGTTATGGTAAGTTGAAGTCAGGGAAGGCCGTTTTTCGGGACTCATCAACTTTTTATTATGATTTTTGACATGAAATCCAATTTTTTTTATTTGCTTAGTTTTGAATGTGGAACTATTAAAGATGAAAAACCATGAACAAAATGCCCTCGGAGACTACAATCGGTTGAGTTTTGGCGAAGTTATGGCAAGTTGAAGTCAGGGAAGGCCGATTTTCGGGACTTGGGACTTCTCATCAACTTTTTATTATGATTTTTGACATGAAATCCAATATTTTGTTTTTCCTCAACTTTGAATGTGGAACTATTAAAGATGAAAAACCATGAACAAAATGCCCTCGGAGACTACAATCGGTTGAGTTTTGGCGAAGTTATGGCAAGTTGAAGTCAGGGAAGGCCGTTTTTCGGGACTTCTCATCAACTTTTTATTATGATTTTTGACATGAAATCCAATATTTTGTTTTTCCTCAACTTTGAATGTGGAATTACTAAAGATGAAAAACCATGAACAAAATGCCCTCGGAGACTACAATCGGTTGAGTTTTGGCGAAGTTATGGCAAGTTGAAGTCAGGGAAGGCCGTTTTTCGGGACTTGGGACTTCTCATCAACTTTTTATTATGATTTTTGACATGAAATCCAATATTTTGTTTTTCCTCAACTTTGAATGTGGAATTACTAAAGATGAAAAACCATGAACAAAATGCCCTCGGAGACTACAATCGGTTGAGTTTTGGCGAAGTTATGGCAAGTTGAAGTCAGGGAAGGCTGTTTTTCGGGAGTTGGGACTTCTCATCAACTTTTCATAGGTTAAAAAGTTTTTACTTTTAAAGCCCTTTAAATTGTCTCGTGTTAAGCTATCGTAAGGCATTTAACAAGCACTTTTAGCCCTAACATTCAGCGAATCACATCTTTATTTTTGCCAGCTAATTCCATGAAATTCTTGAATTCCCCCATTCGTTGGCATTCAAAGCGCTTTTCAATTGAGCACAATTCCCACGTGCTGCCCACATTGGCTTCCAACGCTGCTTGGCCTGACAATTAAACCCCCCAAAAAATACACTCCGATATGCAGCTAACCGTGAAAAGCATTGCATCCACAGTATGCATATAGTATATGCAAAATGCTGCACAGGGTGCTCCCGGTGCAAAAAACATATTTGTTTTTTATGAAGAAAAATAGGAAAAAAAGCGAAACAAGTATAAATCTTAAATGTTCTGACATGTGTTCTGTTCAAAGTTGTGCACCAAATAAATCCGCTCGAATAAAATTCACGAACGCACAAGTTCGGCTGAAAAGACTGCCCGCCGCGCAGCAGCAAAGCCCGAAATAAACAGGAAAAGCGGAAAATGTCTACCAACAATGCAGTGGGTTAGGAGTTAGTGGGCAGCAGGGGGAGTGTGGGTGCAAGCGTTTGGCATTGTTTTGCGTTGCTTAGCGGCAGGCAACGCAAATTACTTGTCAAGTGCTTTGGCAATTGACGTTGCCTACTCGACAATTTGTGGCAGCGTCAAGAGTGGAAATAGTAGTTCCACCTGCGCCGCACAGTAGGCAACATTTTTATTCAATAACCATTTTTACGTGTGTCTGCGTGTGTGTGTAAATATTTTATGTAAATTGTGTGACAAAACGACGAATGGCAAATCAGAAAACTAAGTGGAAAATAAGGAAAAGCAGCTTACATGATTTATAAGGATTCGCATGTGGCTGTCAATGTTTGTGGATGTGGGTGATAGGATGATAAGAATAGATTACTGGCCAAGTATACAAGTTGGGAAGAGAAGGAATCAAAAATAGGTAAATGAAGAGAGTCATTTTGATAATAAGATAAGATGACTGCAATTCTTTTTCTGCTGTTGTTGCAGATGTTTGTTCCTTAGTTCCTTGCCTGGATTCTAGATTCTAGTGCTGTTGGGATTTCTTTTATGCAATAACAAGGAAATATTTCTCTCCCTTTCTTCAAAAACCGCGCTGATAAATAACACGACGTTGCCTCCAACTCCGATTTAGAACCTGACTTTAACTTTTTGACTCCAAGCCACACTCCTTGAACTATGCTTATCGCAATAAATTTACATTGAAAAGCCAAGCAAAAATGCTCAGATATTTTTTATGCGCAAAATAAATTGAACTTGTGGCTGAAGCTAGGGGACGGTGGTCGGGTGAGGTGGGTGAGGTGGGGCGGGCTTCAATGCAGAGGCAGCAAATCACTTGGAGTAGACGAAAGGCGACGAAGCGCATAAATTGTGGCTCGTCTAAGACATGCCTCATACACATACCCAACACACACACACACACACACACACACACACACACACTCATGCCTTTTGGAGTCGTCCCAAATGCTTGTGTTTTGTTATGCTTTGAGGGATTATATACATACATACATATATACGAGTATTATACCTGCCGGCAAACCCAAAAATACAAAAAAAAAAAACTCCAGCGGACTTTGAAGGCCGGCAGGAAGTAAAAGCAGAACCCGCCGCCAGTGGACGTTGAGAGCTCATCTCTAGAGATTTGCCTAAATTATGATTTATACTTAAATTTATTTTGCCGTTGCAAAGTCAATTTTTTTTTGTTCTGCTTATCTATGCTGTAGTTACTGACACCGCAATTTATCCACCGCAACTACCCCGACCTTATTGAAAATTTGTGCTCTCGTAGATATAATCGCGTCCAGCACTGTATGTTCAGTTCTCTTCTTTTAATCGCATCCAGTATATGACTCCCGGTTGTGTGCTTGATGTCTCCATAATGTGACAGACGCTGCTTTGCTTCGCTCCAATGCGCACATTCATTTTCCCCATATGCCGAAGATCCGTGGACTGTGCTCCACTTGCCAAAATATTTGCAAATCGATAATACTTACACATGAAAGTATTTGTAATAAATTTAACAACGTAAATCGAAGTGCCAAAGCGAAGAATCGCCTCCCTAGAATCAAGGCTCAATCAGGCTCAAGTTGGTACCTTTTTTTTTGTTGGTTTTTCTGTTTTGTTGGGGTAACTGACACGTTGGCAACTAGTTTTTGGCTTCATGATTTTGTCGATTGTTTAGTGCAAGCTGAAAGTTTTTGTTGCAGGCAAATGTGGCATCGTCTTTTTAGACCTTCCCTCGCATTCAGGAATTTGCCCTTTTAACGTTTGAGGAAATTGCCTTTTAGTTGTGCGTAGGAAAATCGATGCTCGATTCCGGTAATTGTGGCATGGGTAACATGGGTAAGCCAAGATTAGATAACGCTCCCTAAAATGGGTGGTCTCTTCATTTGCATTTGACAAAGATAGAGGACGAGCTTAAGGCAATTCAATTCATATTAGTATAGGTTTGTATATATGCTCACAAGGAACTTGTCTTTGGATTTTATATGTATATGTAAATAATATAAATGATTATATAAAATTAAATGGAATAATGCAAGTCAAACAATTTATAAATATAAATGAAACTAATGCAATTAAATTAAAAAAATAACATATTAAATATAAGTTACATATTTAAATATAACTAGAAGTCTTAGCTTCGCTTTTATCACAAAATATACTTTTGTATGCATGGCACAATATGTTTATTAATTATAAATGCAATCCGCACGACTTGCATACTAATTTAGTTCATAATAAGCTGCACCTGGAGTGCTGCATGCAGCTGAATTTTAAGTTCAAATTAAGCGACTGTTCACCAGCCACATTTGACGCCTGCTGGCAACAATGTTTGTGGGTGGCAGCAGCTTTCAAATAGCCGCCACATGTCAAATGCATAAAGGGCGGAAAATACTCAAGCACACACACAAACACACACACACACTCACACACTCACACACAGTGTCGTTGGTTCAGTGTGTGTGCACACTTTCATTTTGTTTGTAATGCGTCCAATAATGGCGGCATTACGCTTATTTAACATGCAGAAACACACACAAACACACACACAAATACACACACACATGTACCACTAACGCAGATGTCCAAGCGTAGCACATGCGTGAGAAGTTTATGAGCGTGTGTGTGTGTGTGGCGTGTGTGGATGCATAAAACTGTCCTTAACCCACAAAAACACTGACAAGGGATAATATTAGCATAATATGAGTGCGCCGTGTGTATGTGGGCATGTCTCAGTAGGCGTATATACATATATATGTTGGCCAACAAAGCCTAAGCCGCATTGGGGCAGACGTTTGCCATAAACGCAACCAAGCGACTCAGCCACATAGTCGCTTACCAATGCACTATGGGCAAAATGAAAGCATTTTGTGATACCATAAAAAATAATAATATTAGATTTAAAATTGAAAAATCTGTTTTATGCATTTATTATTTGGTTTTTAAAAACTGAATATATAACTTATCTAAAGGAGTGATCATGAATATTATTTTGGCCCACAGTAAAACGCCATCAGCGAGTAGCATGGGAAAAGCCACATCAACCGTAAAGTTGTTGTTATATCCAAAGGTTTTTGTTTGCCTTGGAGACTGATGACGTCCAAAGGGCCCAGCTCAAGTCGTACAATAAAGTATTGACAAATCGATATATTCAAAAAATATCAAATCTGTATTATGGTAATATTAGAATATCGACAGTGCATTCAAAACAATGGATTCTTTTTGATCTTTAAAATCTTTTTCTGTATCTTTTGTTTAAGCTTTTAAGCTCCATTTGCGGTTTTCTTTGTGGCTTTTAAACCAAAGGAAATCTGTCTTTACTTATACTTAAATATTTTTTTCCCATTTGCATACGCTTATAGCCAAATTTAAAGCCTGGCCAGCTCATGTGGTGCCATAATAACGTATCAGGGACTTTGTGGCATCCGCTTTTGTTTCGACATCCGTTCGCCACGTTGTGGTTTATCAAATATAATTGGCAATGGAGCTGCTGGCGCTTTATATTTAAGGCCTGGCCGGTTAATGATTAACCATATAATAGCGCGTGCTCGTATGGAATGTGGCAGCCAGCGTCTTTATAGATGGGCTGCCGTTTTTAATAACATTTAATACCATTTGGGGATGGCCAAGAGCAGAAATTTGAGAGCAGGCGTTTCATGTCGCAATAAATGAGCCGTTAAACGCTTTAAGTTAGCCAGAGACCAGGAGCGTGTAAATGTGTGTGTGTGTGTTCGTCTACTGATATGCGATTGTGTGCGTGGGTCGTTTTATTGCCGCTTTATTGTGGCCGACTGGCGGCCTGGCCAAGTCTTAGCCAAGTTAAGCGTCATAAACGGGTTAATGACTTGGAAGTTGCTTTTAATGCGCACAGAAACGCTCAACATTTGTTGTTGTTGGCGTTGCTGCTTTTTGTTGTCTGTTGTTTGTTGTGTGTTGTGTGTTGTGTGTGGTTGCTGTCTCGGTTGCCACTCAAGTGCTGGCTGGCTCTTAAGCCACATGCTGCGGCTGATCATTCATCTTTTTTTGTGGCCTTTGTCTCATAGCTTCTTTTTTTTTATCAATTTTCGCTTTTGTTGTTGTTGTTTACTCAGGCCACAATATGATTATTTTTTTATGACCAACTTTTAATTTGTTTGCACATGTGTTGTGTACTTTTGCTGCGGGAGTGAAATATAAATGGAAAGGAGTAGGAGTCAAGTTTGGAGTTGGGGTTAAAGCAAAACTTGCACACGCATTTATTTTCCTCATCAGTTTTTTGAGGGGCGCCACAAACACAAATTGCCAACCAGTTGCGTGGTTTTCCCCCTTTATCCGCTCTTTACCACTTTTAGTGTTAGACATTTCCGTTTTCCGCAGAATACAAATGGGAGGTCATTTTTATTTAACAATATGCGTTATTACTTGCCACTGCCATTGTTGTGGCTGCCACCCGACCCGAGTGTGGCATGTGCGGCATGTGTGGCATATGGAGGCGTGCAGGCATAAATGTTTTATGGAGCTATTTTTTGATTTATGCCATTGTGGGAGACCGCGTTAAGGTGTTAATAGTTCGGGGTGTTTGTGCTATATTTTTTGGTATATTCTCATATTTAATGTTTGCCAATCCTTAACGTATCATTGGAGTAGAAAGAAAGTGGTGCCAAACACATCATTAATAAAGATCAATGAGGTAAATATTAACTGTAATAAAGAAAAGTGAAGTAAAGAAAACTTATGAATATGTTTGTAGACTTGACTAGATCAAAGATATATTTTAGAAAAACTATTAATAACTACTTATCTACTTAATTGAGTTAGGACTAAGTTACAGAAAGAATATATTTTGTTTAATTTTAAAGGCGTCTTTTACCTTTACACAATTTTAATCTTTTGTTTCAAGCCTCATGGCTTACTTTTCAAAACTCAACGTTGTTTTTATCAAAAATACCAAGCAATTACAAGCATATATTCTTATTGCTTATAATAAAAACAGGATTTTACGACTGTTTTTATATTTAGCCCGCATTTGAGTACTTGATTTTGTAATTATGCAGCGCAGCAATGTTAAAAATTTGTCGAGTTAATGACAAAATGTAAAAAATTGCGCACGTAAAAAACACGTCGACTTATAAATTGTCTTGAGTGGCGCGCATACGGCGTAAACTTTTCCGGCTGAGCTGTGGCACGTAGCAGCGTTTTGGGGCGCCCCGAAAAGTATGCACCAGTTAATTTGAATTCGATGTATGTGGAGCCTGACTTAAACTACTTAACTGTCTGTCTGACTGACAGGCGGGCGGGGCGGTGCGGCGACTGCCAGCGGCCGACAGTGCTGCCAATTCAGGCGAAAAATCAAAATTTCCGCACATTGCCTATTTTTTCAAACCATGTGTGTGTGTGTGTGTGAGTATGTGAGGTTGCCTCAAGGCAAGTTTATTTCGGTGCTTTTTTTCGTGCCTGTCGTTTAAGTTGAATTGCAGCTGCTGCTTTTGCCTGCCGGTGTCTGTTACCATTGATGTTTCTGTGTGTGTGTGTGTGTGTGTGAGCGTGTGTGTTAGCTCGTTTCAATCACGTGCTGCACGATGCCGCCGCTCAATGTTGTCAAAAATGTATAGCAACCAACCGTGGGAAGTTAAAAGGGAAGACAGCAGCCAGGTAAACGATAACTGGCAGGCAGGTATTCGTACAAATGTACAATATACACATATACACATATAAAGAAATAAATAAAAACGGCATAAAAAGATGCAAATAAAATTAACAGTACGAAAAAAAAATAAACGGTAGTTGCCTCACATTTGAGCACATCTGACGGCTTCCGACAACCCAGATTTATGGCTGTAAAAACTTTTGATAACATTGGATACATGTGGGCGTGTTCCCAGAGTAATTTTCGCCCTTAATTCACCTACAACAAAACATTGAATAGCAAAAAATATATCATATTATGCTATTTTTGAAAACAAATTATACCTTCGGTCTTATTTATTACAAGTAAAGTTGCTAGAGTGAAAGATTTGGGGTGAATTTAAATGTTGAAAGTGCTGCGTTTTCTTTGAAAATATTTTTTGTTTCTTTATGTTTTTTTCTTGTCAGAAAATATACCAAATTTGAGGCAGCATTCATATTCAGGAACTTCCATTTCTCTTTTGACTTTCTTTCCACTTGGTTTTTTACTTTTTCTTGGTTAATAATACTTGTAATTTGTGCTGCCAATGATGCGAAAATCACTTGAATTAACAATGCAGAAAAAGAAGGAGAGGAAGGCGAAGATGGAGAGGAAGTAGAGGAAGGCAAAGAAGAGCAGATATAACAACAATTGCACGTCGGTAAGCTTAATAAAAACCAATTTAGGCAGCAGCAAATTTTCCCCTCAATCCGGATTGTTGCAAAATGAATTTAAAGAAATCAATTGAATTATGCCATAAAGTTCGACAGACAGACGATGACGATGACGATGACGATGACAACGGCTGTGGCGACATCGGCGACAAGCGTCACTAACTGTCAATAATGCCATTTATATCAATAAAAAATATTATTGATTTATTATTTTGGTAATGCAATTTGCTGACAGCGAATAAAGCTGGCAAAGGAGTACCGTTGACGCGACAAACGTGATCCGTTGGTCAGTTGGCCAATTGGTTCGCCTCGACCATGTTAAGGGCTGTCCATCAAATGTGGTTTTTGGTTACAGTGTGCTCACTTTGCATAGAAAGCTGTGGGATTTTATATGTGAACATGCTGCTAACATGCAGATTAACCGAAATAGCCATCAAATGAGCTGCTCACCTTAAGCTGGAAAACGGAGAAATTAAATCGTGCAGAAAACTGACTAAAACGCAGCCAACTTGAACAACGTAAAAACCACAAAAACATGTTAAGTATCCCAGAGTTGAAACACTGCCGCAAAACACCAAACAAATGGTAGGTAGCTTCATAATCATCATCAGCACTGATGAACTTCGTCTCCCATGTTGAAAACTGTCAATTTGGGATTGGAGAAGGGGGCAGAGGGGGTTATTCTAGTTATGCTGACACTTCAGACATGCCTGAGAAATGATCTGGCAGAGGAAGGTTGTCTGCGCTCTCTCGGTGTCCTGTTAAATGATGTGTGTGTGTGTCTGAATCCTTTTAATGTGCTTTACACATTTTTCCTATTATATGGTATTCATATGTGTGGCAGTCGCTGGCCTCGGTGCACCTGTGACGCATGCCCCATTCGGGGACGAAAACAAAAGCCAGAATAACAACAAATACTTGTGAAACTACTCGGCACACAAGGTCATATATTTTCGTCTACCTCAGCGCAGTTGTTGTTGTTGTTTTGCATGCTAATTAAAAATTAAAATATCCACTAAAACAAAAAAAGGAAACTTGTGATTCATTAGGCTAGCAGGCGGTGCCAGTGAATAATAAATAAACTCGCTGGCTAATTAAGTGAGGAAGCGTTTTGTCCCTCTCCACCTCTCTCGCTCTCTCTCGCTGGCACGTTTACTGGCTGCACTGACAGGATATTATACGCTTGTAATTTACATAGCACACGTGGCCCGCGTCCTTTGAGGATGTTGCCTCATTGCGGGGCAGTCGGCTGGAAATGCAATCGATATAAGGCCTGAGCCGGCACTGCCATCTGAATTAACTATGACTATGCTCGGATAGAGGGACAGCTAGAGAGAGAGAGAGAGAGAGAGAAGGAGTGAGACAGCGCGATACAGACAGATAGTGCGCGGCAATGTGGCTTGGGATTTACTGTAGTCCTTCCTTAGCTGTTGCCTGCCACATAAACTGTTCACTTTTCATACTGAAAAATTAATCATAATTTATACAATTACTTAACGTAATGCATTTATAAGTAAATGACACTGCATTGTGCATGATAATATATTAATTTTGTTTTATTTATGCTGGCAGAGTGTTAAATAAATACATTTGTCGCTTTTTATGTGTTAAGCATTTTAAATAATATATTTATAATACATTTTAAATTCATGCGGCATTAATTCTCATTATAACTCTGAAACAATAATTATAGTTCTCGCATTTTCTCCAGTGAATAAAGTATCAACTCGAAATGCCCCAAAATTGAGCAACTGAGCATATTAAATCTTTGATGAAGTTTGGCGTTTAGCTAGACCATATAAAATTTAGATGCGATAGGTGGTGAGGGACTGGATACAATTCACAATTACAGTTATTTTTCTAGTTTCGCTGAGGGCGTTAGCGGCTGCGACGCATAAAAATCGCAGCTGTCAGTTCAAAAAGCCAAAAACTTCAGTAGCAGCATCAATTTTCCACACGCCAGCGAATTTTCGCCACAACCACACATATACACACACACACACAAACACAGGAAGACTTGCGAACGCAATTTTCACGTGCAAACTTTGCGCAGCAGCAAAAACAGCTGCAAATACAGCCAATAAAGCAAGTGTAAAATTGCTTAAGCTGCAGAAGAACGAAGATTAAATACTCTTGAATTTATTAATTGATATATTCAATATAATAATAATTAAAGCAAATGAGTTAAACATGTGAGTTTTTGAATTATTTGGAGACTTCTCAAGGATACAGCTGAAATCCATCTGACATACCCCTTCTCTATTATCTGACAAGCTGCATGACCAACTCGTTAAGCCCCTTCATTTGTCAGCTTCATAGAGCATCGTAAAACAAGTGTAGCGACGTGGCGCGGCATAAGTTGCCGCAAATAAAGTAAAGTAAGTTGCACACTTTTATTTCGTGCGTTGCCAAAAGCACAGCGTATGTCTGGCAGGAAGCGGTGTGACAGGGGGGAAGGCAGCATGAAAAAGCATAGAGGTCTGGGGCACCTCGTGCTGCCAGCTAATCTCAACAAACAAAGCGTGAAACTAACAATTCTGCAAATACAGACTAACCGCACTCGCACCCACAGAAAGAATGAGCCAAGGGGGAACAGCGGGTGCAAAGGACACAAAACTTTGTCTGCCATCCGCAAGAGACAGAGATATAGAGAACAAGCGAGTGGAAGAGCGAGTAACAAAGAGCGAGAGAAAAGCGAGAATGAAACTTTATTTTCAAGTCAGACATCGAATTTATTTTCATGTCATCAGCGCGTAAAGCAAAAAAAAAAATAAATATACATATATATATATATACCTACTTTAGCTATTTGCAGTTGGATATAGCGTTAAATTGCCAGGACTTGCTAATTTGCTTTTGGTTTGCACTCGTTTTGAGCTTTTTGCAAGCCAAGTGGCTGCAACTGGGCGTATTAGTAATGTGCGAGTATTTAGTAAATTTAAGCATACGCAGTGTGTTACTTTGAAACCGCGGAAGAGCTACATAGCGCAAAGAGAAAAAGAGAGGACGAGAGGTGCCAAAGGCCAAGCCGGAAAGCAACAAGCGGCTCAGGATACGCGACAGGAGTCGACCCAACAAGCTAAGCTCTAATTTTCTCACGTACTTGTAAATTTTGCGGAAAACCGCAACAAATTTACTTATAAAAGTAATCTAGAAAACGCGTACAAAACAGGAAGCACGCAAAGGCACGACACAAAAAAAAAAAGAAAAAAAAAATGAAATAAATGCTCAAAAGAAACGGCTGAAAACTCGGTGAGTAAAGAATTGCGTTCGCGACACGGCGACAACTTTGCGTTTTATGTCGCCCCATAAAGGCAATGAGCAGAGGGCGAGGGGCGGTAGCCCCCTCGAGCAGGGCTGGGGTGTGTGCCAACGTCGGCAAAGAGAACTTAAAGCAGCCGGCACTTTATCGCAGATTTAAAATTAAATGAATGTAAGCACATTAAATGCCCCAACGCTGTTGCTTTAAGTGGAGAGTTTAGCGCTGAAAAATGCTCGCGAAGCATGGCAAAAGTTTACAACTCAAAGTTAGTTTATGCCAACAACAAAGAGTTAATTAATCAGCAATTTGTAAGACACAGTAAGTATGATCGCCTGCTCGGGCTCTTTACATCGTTCTTAAAGTTTGCTGTGGATTGCATTTCACATCGTTGGGCACAGAAATATGTAACTTAGAGAAAAACTTTTAATAGAAAAATGTGATTGCTTACCTTTTATAAGGCGCCTCAACTCAGAATCAAACAAAAGCTAACAGAAGTGCCTTTACTAATCTCCAATGAAGGCACAACATAATTTCATACCACTCTTTCTCCCCTCACTTCTCACATTTAGGTGCCAATTAGGCACACAACTTGTCACTTTCACCCAAATCAGCTCTATAACAGCTTATTTGTATACCCTCTATTCATAAAGTAAGTGAAAAAGTATATGATAATGCTGTTTGTGTGTAGAAACAGACTTAAAATCTATATGTATATTCTTTATCTAAAACATATTCTTGATAAGCTAGATAATCTAAATACAAAGCTATAATTTTGGTATATGTTTATTTTGGTAGATTGTGAGAATGTGAGATAGAGAATGTTGAAAGGATATCTTCGAGTATAGCACTGTAAGCTAAATCATTTTTATAGGCTATGGTCCGATACATTTTTATTGTTGAAAACATTTTTAGTTTAGCAACAAAAGTATGAATTCAAGTCACACAAAGCAAAGGAAGTTCAAGTTAAGTTTAAATGATCAAAATTTGAACAGAACAAAAGTTGCTGGCCGAAGAAATGAGCTGAGTTTAGCTGTAGCAGGTCATTGTCGTTGCCCGCAGCTATGTGTCAAATTTAGCAGGACCTTCATCATTTTCGCTGGGCTGGTCATGTTTATGATTGTTATTAGCAGGCGGCAAAGTTTCGACGATGCTTTTAATAAACTTTTGGCTGGCATTGCAATGAGTTTATGCAAATTGTACACAAATACAAGTATTGAATGCCTCGCGGCAACACGGCCTCGCCACGCGGCAGTAACAACAAATTTCAATTATGCCATAAAATCTATTTAGGTGTATAAATATTTGGAAAATTTGTGACCGCCGCAAAAGTTGGTCGTCGCGCTGGCGTGTAATTTACAGATTTTCTCGTTAAGATTACGCCAAAAGTTTGGCGCCATTGTAGTTGAGTTTTCGACGTCGATGCATAATTGGCAGCAACATGAAAAGTCAATAAACGAATCAAAACAACAAGCGGTTGCTTTGCCCCCCACCCCCCACCCCCCTGCTCCTGCCCCGCGCAGTTAACGCCTTTGCCTGTTGTACAAGCTGTAAATAAATTTTCGAGCCGAAAGTTAAAACTCATAAAATTTGTGTGTATTGTAATGCGTAATTAGAATTGTGGTTATGTACATTTCACTAAATTTGATTTCAATTAGAAAACATAAATGGCCATAAATGACTGCCAAGTTTACAGGGGTCAGCCAGCAGCCCATAAACCGCCCCCAAGTTCATTAACCAAATTAAGCGTGTTCGTGGTGCGTCCAGCTAAAAGTTGCTCCAAGCATGTAAAAACACTTGACGCAGCTTATATCCTAGAGCCAGGACTTGTCCATTGTGCGAAAGTTTATTTAATGCTGCCTACTTTGAGGCGCTCACTGAAGCACTGCAAATAATCAAGTATACGCATATTATGCAACGAGTGCTCTTCTCAGGCTCTCTTGTTCTGTATAACTAGCTCAATTTACTTAATTAATAAAAATGCCTAAATGAATGAGTCCATACAAATAACAAGAAATGAAATGAAATGAACTGAGTCGGCATTGAATGAGCGCTTCGTGTGAGCTACTTGGGTTAGATTGGGCATAACCGAAACATATGTAGGTGTAAATTGTTAGTTATTACTCAGGCAAAAAATATAAGAGATTAAGAGAAAATAAGAGCATTCTGGTAAAATGGATTTAAGGATATATTCAAAAACAGAACAAAGGACTGTAAAAAATTAAATGAAAATAATATTAAATTTAGTTTAGGTTTTTATCTAAATATCCAAGAAATCTACTATAATATGCACTTATTATATTTATGCAGTGTCCTCGTAGTTCACTAATAGCCAATCCAAATCTTCTGCAAGTCCTCGCGATATACTCGTTATATTGACTTGGCCGCATCAAAAACACGTTTGCACATGTGCCACACATGGATGTGAAGTGCTTCGGCCATTTACTTTATTGATTACAGCTTTTTCTTGCCATTGATTGAAGCTCAAGTGAGCGAAGCGAAACAACTTTTATACAGCCCCCCAAAATAAAAGGAAGAAAAAAAAAAAAAAGGAAACGATGAAGAAACAATCGGGATGTTTTGTTATTAAGGATAGAGCTGCAAGCGATTCGAAGGCAGCTATAGAAATGGCTACAATAGTCAGTTGTCTAGCCTTCGAAACGAGCCACGAAAGTTGCTTTAGGCCAAGTTCTGTTGATTAAAGTTGCTGTTGGCTCTATTGTTATTGTTAGTGCGCACTCAATATTAAATGCCAACAAATTGTACACATGAATTTTCAATTTTCACATATGTCTATAATGATATATGTATGCATATCTGGAAGTCAGCACAAAATAAGCAAGTAAGTGAGTGAGTGAGGTGAGAGGCAAACTGTCATAATTTGTGTAGTTTATCACTTTTTTGTTGCTGTTGTCGTTGCTGGTGTTGTTGTTGTTGTTGCTGTTGCTGTGGTGTTGGAAGCGTCTGCCAGACCGGTTGGAATCCAATGCCGGCGCATTTGTGTCAATTTAAATTTATGTAAACATAAAATGGCCAACCAAATGTCCTGCGAGATGCGGTGCGTGGCCCTGCTGGGTATCACATATTTCATAAAATATATACATCTACATACATATATTCTTTTTTTTTCGCTTTTTGTATGATTTAATGCGCGCGGCACGCCATGACGTTCACTTAGGCATGGACACAATAAAAATGTAGCCACAGCAACAACAACAACAACAACAGCATCAGCAGCAGCAGGACACGCTTGCCTCTTGCGCACTTTTGACATTTCATTATCCTGTTAAGTATTCAAAAGTCAACCAAGCAGCCAGCCCCAAACTCAGACGCACAAATTGTGGGCGCTCTCTCTCTCTCCTGGCCATGTCCGTCCATGTCTGGCCCATGACCACGCCTCCCCCCTGTTGTCATCCCGCTGCGTAGCCAGCTTATCATTTATGCCAAACGCGTACTTTTTGGCTTTTTCCTCACACCCTACAATCGAGCCCCTGCCCCTCCCTTTGCTGCCCTGCCCAGCTTATTGTTGTTGCGCCGTTTGCTTTGTCTGCCCGTAATGTCATGCGGAATTTCCTTTGTGTCCTTGGCGTTTATGACATTATATTTGTGTTTCTGTTTGCATATAAAACATGCGTGTATGTGTGTGTGTGTGTGTGTGTGTGTATAAATTACATTACACAACAAGCAATATAACAAACGATAACAAACACCTTGCCAAAAAGCGAAAAAAACACAAAAACAATTTAATAAAAATGTTTTTTGCTCCTTCGATTATGCTTGTGGATGCTTTATGTTATGTAATTTGCTTATGACACTGCTAATGACAGTCATTGCCTGCCTTGCCCTTTGCATCCCTACTCCCCCCATCTCCCCCATGCACTCACACACAAGGACCTTTTGCCATTTTTTTGTTGTGGCGGGGTGGGGTAGCGGGAGGGACCTGTCAGTTCGAATGCCTGACATTGCATTTTCCGTGCTGCATTTAGCTGACAAAAATGTCGGTACATTTCCAATGGCAATTTTCGGTATTTTCGATTTCGTTTTCCACCAATTTTCATTGCGCACGTGCTCTGTGTATGCTCTTGAGTCTGAATTACGGGTTCATTGGCAAATTTCAGAGTATTTTGCCATCGATTGATTAAAATGCGACATGCACAACAAAAGTGTTGGCAAAGTGTTCGTTCGGCACAATTGCTATTTTCAGTGTGACCCCATTTAACAATGTTTAACAATAAATTAAAGACTTTGTGGCCACAAGCTAAGCGGTGTAAAGAATCTCTTTTTTTCTAATTTCCTTCGATAAATTTAGAAAAGAATATAAGAATATAAAATATTAATATTAGCATTTTATCTAGGTCCATTTTATTATTTGATAGACGTCAACATTCGTTAATAGAAAATAAAATATATAATCAACAATGAAAACTTTCAAAGCCTGTCACAACTCATAAGAGAAACGATAGTTTCAATAAGCTGATCTGAAATTTGAAATCTGATCCTCGTTGCCCAGTTACCTTAACGACTTCACAACTCTTCAATTCCGCAGCTTCTTTGTCTCTACTTTAATAGATTCAATTTTGTAAGGAATTCTTGCTTATTGATTACGCTGAAGCTCAAGTTTTGCGAATCTGAAACTCCGTATCTGTTTAAGTATCTTAAAAGCAATCACTGCCACTGCGCTGACTGGAATACATATAAGATTTATATCTTTTTTCTTTTTTTTGCAGAGTGAACACCTTAACTGCCAGCGAAGTAGTCACCTAGTCAGCGAGTCAGCGTGTCATCGAGCCATCGAGTCAGCCTTGGAGCAGCCAATGCAACCTGCACAGACATCGTTAGAAGCGACTAAAAGCGACAACAACACGTGAGTAAAAAACACTTGGCAAAGGGAGCGCATGCCACATGCCACATCACACGTGTAGACGTTATACATATACATATAGATGTATGTATATGTGTATCGGCAGTATATATCTTGGACATGTGTTGACCATCAACTTATGCAATCAACCATTTGGCTTTGACCAGGCAAACGGACTGCCGTTGGGTGCTATGTAAACTACACAGAGACGACGACTAGGACGACTAGGACCCGGTTCCGACCACGATGGCAAATGTTTATTTAAGCATAAAGCCACGTACGTTGCAATCACACAACCTTACACCCACACATATACAACATATGTTTGTATCTGTATGTGTGTGTGTGCTTATGTACTTAGGCGCAGCTGTACTTGGAGACTACGCCTGGTAATTACATACAGCAGCAGCATGTGAGCGAGAGCAACACATTCTTTTTCTTTTCTACCAATCTGCCCATCTCTGCTGCTGCTGCATAAATATTTGTTTTAACCTTTTTCCCTTTTGTGGCAATGTGGGCTTTGTATTTGCTTATGGTTTTATGGCAGCGTCTGTGTCACTATTTCATTTCGATTTAAACAAACTTTGCAACGCTTTTTTGCTGATTTGTATCCTTAATTTATTTATTTGCGATCCTGCTGATATTTAGTAATTGAGTTTTTTGGTTAAACTCAGCGCTGATGAGGGTTCGAGGTTGATATGCACACACACACACACACAAATCTCTTGGACTTGGCACGTTCACGTGAGAAGGACGACAACAAATGTGACTCACTTGGCCTGCTTAAGGATATTTATGTGGACGTGTGCGACAGCAGCCTGGCTGAAAGGATACTTCCTTCTGTTTCACAACTGCTGCTGGGTATCACATAAAGTTTGAATAAAAGTGCCTCCCCTGGGGGCAACTCGATGTCGGGTGGCATGTCGCAGCCGTGTCGTCGTCTGTTTAGACTTTTTGTCTTAATTTATCGTTATGAATGAATCACTTTGTGCCATTTGCCGGCTGCTCGACACTGAGGACATTCAGGACGTTTTGTTATTTGCCAGCACGTAGCCAGGATGTGCGCACTTTTGACTTAATTTGATTTGCTCAAATGAATTTCAATTAACCAGAAATGAAATTTATGCGCCAGCGTCGACAACTCTTAACTGTAAAACTGCTCAGTGAATGAAGTTGAATGGCACAAACAAAAGTCACAAATAGCTTCCTTAATGTACCAAAGAGATTGTTTACTTTTCTGTGCCTTCATTTCTCCACCTGAATTCAATTTCTAGTCATTTATATTTCACTATTGATTTCGTGTCATATTTTTTGCGTCGAGTGTTTAGGCTGATTGTTTGACTGCTCATCATTCATAAGCGTGTTGTCTGCGTCTGCGTGTGTGTGTATGTATGTGTGTGTGTGCGTATCCATGAGTTTTGTTATAATGCAACGTCGGCGCTTATTATTCCAAGCACACGCAGAGCGAATGTGAAAGGCCGCTGTCAACAATGACAGTAAGAGAGGGGCTGAGGTTGATAACAACTCGATAGAATGCCGACGACAATGCTGACACATCGAAAGATTGTCATTCCATCAATTATTCAAGAACACACGCAAATCAACAACAAAATGCTCAGCTGACAATACAAGAGTCATCGTCAATGCAAACAGCTTCAATGGCAGCCAGCCAGACAACGTCAACACTGCAGTGCCGCTGAAGGAGCAGGATGTGGGCGGGGAAGCAGGTCAAAACTACTAGAGAAAAAAAATCCAAATATTAAGTGATACAATTTGTATTTGGAACGTTTGCCGCAGGCAACTCAATGAATAACTGGGGGAGCAACAAAATCATCGACATGAATATCTGAGTGTTTTTATTTATGACTGTGCGTCAACATTCCCGGGGCTTGGCCGGATGGTGATTGGGGCTCTGCTCTATGACACAACTACAGCAGAAATCAATCAATTCAGCGCCCCAGCCTCGAACCGTATAAACTAAGAGCCGATCAGCTTAGGAAGTGCTGAGTAACAAGCGTTACCGAGTATCAAGTGGGGAGCAATAAATCGATGCTTGACATGGTTAAGTGTTTGTGCTTAACAATGGTTTAGGCCAAGAGTGGACTAAGTATTGTTGCTGCTGCCAGTTGCCAATGTGCCAGCTACCGATAAGGCGTGAACATCCCATGTCTATCATCAATTTGTTCCTCACATCGCATAAATTTGCAGCAACCTAATGTTAGTTTAGATGGTCAAACGAATTTATGTTCGAATATTAATTGAACTCAATATGTAAAGAAAATTTTCAGCTTCATGATTTTAACCGAAAAAAGTCCCCAAAAATATGTAGTTTCTCGACTTTGAATGTTGTATTATAGACAATTCAAAATCATGAACAAAATGACCTCGGAAATTAAAATCGGTTCAGTTTTAGCGAAGATATGGCAATTTGAATTCAGGGGAGGCCATTTTTCGGACTTCTCCAACTTTTAATCATGATTTTTGACAAGAAAACGGATTTTTTGTATATGTTTAACTTTGAATGTAGAGTTATAGAAAATGAAAAAACATGAATAAAATGACCTCGTTAACTAAAATCGGTTGAGTTTTGCCGATGGCAATGTTATGGCAATTTGAAGTCAGGGAAGGCCGTTTTTCGGGACCTGGGACTTCTCATCTCCAACTTTTAACCATGATTTCTGACGAGAAAACGAACTTTTTTTATTTCTTCAACTTTGAATGTAGAATTATTAAAGATGTAATACCTCGTTAACTAAAATCGGTTGAGTTTTGCCGAAGTTATGGCAATGTGAAGTCAGGGAAGGCCATTTGGCATGTCATAATTTAAAAGCAAATAGATTATACAGCCTTACCCAGCCAGTGTCATAATGAGATTCCTATTAACATCTGAATTTCCGATAGTCTTCTTAAATGCCAACCCATCAGAATTAATGTGAGCTTAAATCTTAATAGGAATTATTAGTATCTAATGGTTGCCATTAGGGCAGGCCCATTGAAATTCAAGAAGATTAATTGCTTGCTCACTCAAAATGGTTCAAATCATTAATTTTATTCAGCATATACACGAACGCAAAAACATATTCGAAGCTACAGACTTGAAAACGATTTAAGCAAGCAGATTGTCAGGATCTTTGCTGTCGCAGACATTAATCACTTTATGGACTTTAAAAAGGCCATAAACTGAAATCTTTTTCTAACAACTTTGCAACTTTATGAACCCATCATCATGCTTGTATTGCATGTTGTACATGTATTGGAAGGCGGCAGCATAAATTAACACTTTGATCACATCCACATCCTTTTTTAGTCGCAGATGTTCATTAATTTCAATGAACTTGCAGTGGTGCAGCTTCCTGAATTATTATTCTTTGCGCATCCTTTGAGTCGACAGTTTTGAAAGCATTCAGTTTTCATTTCCGAAATGACACACAATTTTTGCCCTGTACGCCTGAAGCTCAGGATACTGAACAGGGCGCTGCTCAGTGTTGATGAATTTCCCTCTTCATCATAATTATAAGCACCCAGCAGACAGGCAAGAAACCTGTTCGTCCCTCAGTTTTATGTACACTCTGCTAAAAGGGAAAAGCAAGTATATGGGATAAGGGTGTTGGGTTCCATCCAGCAAATCAACAAAATTACATTAGAGTCATTAAATTTGAGCTATTAGTCAACTGAGAATCTTCTCACTGAAATTACTCTCACTATTTTTGAGCTTCGACTGTAAGTAGAGTATCTAGCAGTCGGTAGCTGCCGATTTGTGCTTGTTGTCTTGTTTTTTTTAGTTTTGTGTGCCGACTATCCCCAACATGTGGCATAATATGTTGCCCCACTTTGAGTTGCATAAAACTTGCACCTCTTTGTGTATATGTGCAATTAAAAGTGTCAATGACAATGTTGCCACTGTTGCTGTTTGTGTTACTGCTGTTGTCGTTGTTGTTGTTGTTGTTGTTGCTTTTACTTGGTGTTCGGCTCGTTAGCTTTTATTATTGTCGGCAGTGCCATCGTTGTAGCCAGTGCCGTCCTCATCGCTCATTGTAATTACGATAATTACGACAAGGACTGGAAAATGCAGCTCCCTGGACTGCACCTTAATGAAGCAGCATTCAATGCATTCAGACTCAGCATGTCCTCGAATCGCTTCTCCCTCCTTCCTCCTTACAGCCCTCCTTACAGCTAGGTGCAGTGTGTGACTTCCACCGTCTACGCAAGACCGCTTACTGCTCCAGCGTTCTGTTTATCCACTTAGCGGCACACGACATTGCGTCGTTAATTGAAAACTGACGCATTAAGTGAAAGTAACCTTCACTCTCACTCTCCCTCGTATCCCCCCCCCCCGCCCCTCCCCTTCGCCACACTGGCCGAGCAAAGCCCACTTGCTTTTATATTTTCTGCTTTTTAATTTTTCACATTGTAATGCGCCGCGAGCTGGCATATTTATTTATTAAAGTTTAATTAAATACCTTTTAAAATTCTTGCGCATGGCTGCCAAATATTTTTAATGAGTTTTCGCTTTTGTGTTAAATATACATAAGTTTGCCCCATGTGCAACACGTTGCGACGTTTGCGTGTTGCGACTGAAAACCGCTTAAAAAATCATTAAGCATATGATATTTATTGCCACGCCTCTGTCTCTATGTATTTGTTGTAATTAAAGTGCCTCAGAATCTTATCACTCTGAGCAGAGATTACAAAATTAAAGCCCAAAATAGCTTGTTATATCATTTAAGCTAGAATTATTTATTAGGATATATTCGTGTTGCTATTTTGTTTGCCTGCTGGATATCTGTAGTCTTTTTAATTCAAGGTGACTGTCATTACTTTATTTTTGGAAAACATTTTCACCAAGCTTCTTTTGTTGTTATCCTCATTTATAGCCTTGCCGAGCGCAAAACAAAAGCGACTTCTTGTGGAGGAAACAAAAGATAACTTTTTAAAAGCACAATAATAATAAATAATAAAGGCGGCGTCGACTGTTTTGGTTGCAGGCGTGAAAACACCGAGCGAAACTCAAACGGAAATGCAAAATACAAACAACATACCGTACTCGTACAAACAGCTAGCTATAGACCTTGCTATATAGACGTAACCATTAGCCGTAACCAACAAAAAAAACCAAGCCAGACATTGAATTGACCTTAATAAAGTCGACGACTGCGACTGCGGCTATGGTTTTGGCTGTGGCTTTGGTTTTGGCCGCTGTTGTCTGTTCTCGACCTTTTTGAGGGCAACATTTTTCATTCGACCGCCCACCCCCCCCACTAACCACGCCCACTATCTCTCTTTTACAGAAAATGCTGATACTGCTGGCGTTGCTGAGTATATTTGGTAATAGTCTCATTGCTGGAGTCGGGGCAAATCTGAGCTTGGGCTTTAAGGTCATCAGAGTGAGTTGTTCAAAAAAAACTGTTTATTTTTATGCATTCCATTCCATACTAAACTTATTTCTCTCCTCTCTAATTATGCGACCTAAAGCTGCCAAGGCATTTAAATCCCGGTAAGTACGTTTACTCATTTCTTTTCTTTACTCATTGAGTTGAGTTCCTGCCTTAAAGTTAAGCAAATCATCGGAGAAGCACTTGAACTCGCAATCAATTTTAAATGAAAATGGTAAAATTACATTAACTTTGCGCTTCATTAATCAAAGGCACACTTCGGGCTGCCACTTCAAATGTGCGTCTTAAAATCAGCCCAAAAATTATTTGGGATAAAACTCGAAGAGCAAAGTGCAACAAAAAATAAACACAACAACAACAACAGTAACAACAACAACGACTCCGACGGACATTTTTCCCATTTAGGCAGCCATCAATTTTAAATATTTTTCGTGTTGTTAGCCAAATAAATATTCATTTTAAGACGCACAAAACGGTACAAACAAAAATACAACACTAAGGAAGCAAATAGTACAAACAGAAACAAATTATATGTGGCAAAATGAAAGGAGGAGAAAGGTTTTCACAACTTATTTAATATTCGGCTTTTAAAAGAAAAGATTTACCAAGAAATCCAGATAAGTAATGAGAAAACAGGACTTAGTGCCCTTATATTGATGTTGATTAAATTCCAACAAACGGATTTGTACGATATAGTAATCTGATTTTTGTTAAAATTTGTACAACAATCGTGGGCAGTATTTAATTTTTGAGCAAAAAAATGGCAGTCATCAATTTCAGTTAATATATCTTTAAGAGAACCAAAATAATTGCAGAATATTTCATTCACCAGAACATTAGGACAATTTTCACTCTTTATGCTTCTATGTTTGCTGAATTCGCCATTCAGTAAGAATTTAATTTAAGCATTCCAAATCCATGTATTTCTCAAGTTGGAAAAGTTTTCAAAATTTGATTCAGGACGAAGTATGTCTGGCTGCCGTAATATGTCTGGCTGAAGCAGCTAACTAACGAGTAAAGTGATTTTAATCGATTTCTTTTATTATTTGTCGAGTTTGCTGGAATTCATTCAACATGTTTTCCTGCTCCTTCACATGTTGTCGTACAAAAGCTTTTCAGAATTAAACAGCAGCACGAACTGTGCCAAAAAGTTTTCGATTTCGGTGTTACAACAAATATAGCCAATTTTCCTCCAGGCGATATCGCTGCATATGTTTTATGGGTGTTCGAGTCCCGCAGTCCCCTCCGTCCTACCCTCCGTCCACCAGCCCCCTCACTGCAGCTAAAAGCCAAAAGTTTTGAGTCAAATGCCAATACAGTTTGTGTGCGTCCATGAGCTCAACGCCTGTTGTGGGCTCATAGCTGTTGCTGGCTCACCCCCCCCCTGGTTCCCCATACCCCATGACTATGTATGCGTTTGTGTGTGTGTGTGAGAATGTGCCTTGGGCGCATATCAATGCTCCACACGTTTTGTTGCCTGCGTCGCTACCCGCTGCGCTGATGCATTGTCCAGCCAAAGCGGAACAAGTTTATTTAAACTGTAAAACTTGTTCCTTTTTTCTGTTAGGGGGCATGGGCCATGTAACTTCTGCAAAAGTTATCGGAACACGAAAAATGTGGAGCATGTACCCATGTGAGTCTGTGTGTGTTTTGACGCTAACGGAATAAACTAACAAGAAAATATATGTATAAAAAAACGTGATGAATTTGTATTTGAACAAAATAAAAAGAGATTTACTTGCTGCAAAAGATTTTTAGATTTCCAAACACACGCCAAGAATTAATTATTCATATACGCGAAACAGTGTGCATGAAGTTAAAGAATAATATTCGAACAGAATGGCTAAATCTGTTCCCAAATTAATCTAGAACAATTTCCAGTATATTTCTGAGCTTTTACATGACTGTCTTTAATTTTTAGATTTTACAACTTTAACAATCTTCCTTATGCACTTGAAAAGTAGCTCTGCTAACCACACAGAACTTGGCTTTGTTTTTTCTTTCTGTTTTTTGCTTGCTAATATCATGTCCCAAGCAAACAGTATTGAACACACAATTTGCAATAAAATTGCGCATACGCAGCGTTGTCCAAAGAGCCTTTTGAGCTTACGCTTTATTGAACGACCTATGCATGTATGTGTGTGTGTGTGTTCTTTATGTGAAAGGTTGAGAGGCACTGGCAACTGGGCACTGGGCACTGGGCACTCAAAAGTTGTCGCACACGCTCAAGTGTTGTAAATCTTTGCACAAAATGAAACTTTATTTGGTCATGGTCATCAACGACTTAAGTAAATCTAAAACTCTAAGTAAGACAAACACTACAGCCCCGGCATAAAACAAATAAACTGTGCTCACGTGACCCCAAACCAGGCCAGCTGGGAGACAAGTGATGATGACCCAACAACCAACGGACATTGGGCCCACAAAAATATGCTACACTTTTTCCCCTTTCTCTCTCTCAGCGAACAGGCATTGCGAAAAGGGGTTTGTCACAAGGTAAACAATAACAAAGAACGAGTACATTACAAAAAATAAAAAAAACAACAAGTATAATGCATAACATGAAGTTATAGCATGGATAAGGCGGCTCCCACTCAGGTTCCCATTCTACAAACACAAGAACGAAATATAAAGAGAGAAGGACGAAAGGACGACACACATAACTGCTTAAGTACACTCCAGGAAAGCGTAGACAGTCTTAAATGTTGACAGCAAAAGCAGATAAAAGTGCTCACAGTGCAATTCCTGTGTTCACATCCGCCTTAAAGACGAGAGCATCGTTATACCCTGTAAAGCCGAGGTTGCAGGCAATTTAAGTTCCAGACGAAAACAAAATGTGTGAATGTATATGTGTATTAAATCCTGATAAATTTAAAATAGTTCTACTCTTTGACAATGTTATTGTTGGTGCTTCAGCAAAACTTTCTCTAGGGTATTAGCATTTTGTCAAGTTGTTGTTTTAACTTTACCTTCTTTTTTGGCCGTTCTGGTCGATTCGTTGAGGGCAAGCAGCGATTGCTTGTAAAGAGCAATGACACAAACACACACACACACACACACACACTTACCCGAAGTTCACTTCCTGATATGTAAAGCAATATGTATGCATGTGTGAGTGTGTGTGTATGTGTTCAACGTAGACAGCTTTTACTTGTTGTGTGTGTGTGTGTGTGTGTGTGTCTTATGGCAAAGTACATTAAGAAGATTGCACTTTCGAAAATGACACAATTCACCACAAAGTAAAAAGGTGTAAGGCTTCAAGGGGGCATTGCACGTGGCTTGCAACAGGGTGGATTTGACAGGGTGTCACGGGTTGGCCAAGGACACGGCAACTGCTTTGGGCCCTGGCACGTAGCTTAGGTGCCAGAGGAAGTGAAGGAAGTGACTGGCAGTAGTGACACTTCCGGCCGTGGGACAGTTATGGTATTTCAATACTCGCATCTAATTGCTAATGGCATAAATATGCGACCACGTGCTTATATTCATTACAAACAACGTTTTACACATTAACCATTGATGGCAGCCAAGGATGTTGCCATTGTGAAGGATACAAATATCGTGGTCGTGCTCGTATCTCTCTAACAGAGTCACGTCGTCGGCGAAATCAATTCAAGAACATGCCCAAGAAAAGTGGAAAATTGCCACCGAGCACGTCGCTATAAGTACCAGTATGTATGTATGTATGTATGCATGTATATTGGTGTGTGTGTTTCTGTGTGTGTGTGGGTGACATGTGGTCTAACGGTAGACTTGATGTAACTGCGAAATTGCAAATATCCAATGGCAAACCGAAAAAGCGAGTAATTGTGATTGGCGGCCCCACATATTTGTGGGGCCCACAGCAAAGCAAACTTTTGCGGCCTAATGTTGGCCCATAAAGCACAACATTTGTCAGTATCCATTTTGATGAGACACGACACACACATAAAGTCTATTGTTTGCTGTGTAAATATAGTACTGTACACACACACACACACACACTCGCAAACATATATGGTAAGGAAGTAAATTTATAACAGTCGCTCGCAGATATTAATTGGTTTTTTTTTTCCTTTGACATATGATGAAATGAGTCTAAGGGAAATGACAGTCAAGTGAATTGGTAATAAACAAGTCATGGCAGCGTAATTATGGCAATAACAGCATACCTATTCCAAACGACTTTTAGGGGTTGCAAAAAACAAATCTTACGCTCTTTAATAGATTGAAGATAAACACGTAGAACTGACGAAGAATTTAACAGGAAATTAAATATTTGATATTATATTTTCTAGATAAAAATTTGTTTTCTAAATGACATATAAAATATATCAAACGGAAATTCAAAAAGTATTTATTTTATTAAAAAATACTATACATATACATATATTTATCAATATAGATGAAGTTTTATACACACGACTACCGATATTGTATATATACTAGTGTGTTTTTCTGTCTGGATAGAAAACAAAACACTTGCCAAACTATACGACAATACTAGAAACCGTTATCTTCTAAATCGTGTTTTATGCTCTCAGCCATTAGCTGTAAAGCCGCAAAACTGTAAAAGTGTCATTCAATTCAATTTCTATACCTATTTGAACCCATTTGGCATTTGGCATATCTCAAACCATGTCCGTTTTTGTGCTGATTTGATTTCTCTTTCTATTTTTTTGTGGTGTTTCTTTTGGTTCTTTGATGCTGGACGACAACAATGGAACTGCCACAATGCATGGCCTGATCTGCTGTCTCTTTCTGCCACTTGCTGTCACTTGCGTCCTTCGTCCTGCGTGCTGCGTCCCGCCTGCAGCCAATTGCAGCGTTGGGAACACAACATTCGCACATGGAGCCACATTTAAATTGGATTGCAAAACTCAATGCGTTTGCGAGGTAAGTGGGGGCAGGCAACAAGGTCGAGAGGTTCATGAGGGAGGGAGGTAGTTTAGTCAGCATACAGATTCAGTTCGGTCAAAGTCAAATGCAGTTGCACTAAGCGGCTCTTGCTTTTGTGGTTGTTGCTGCAGTTGTTTAACCAGTGATTGCCCCATGGCTTCCTATTTTTGTTAGATTTAGCTATTTTGTGTGAGGGGTTAACGTTAACACTTGTGTAATTTATTTGCTGACAAAATAGTACTATCGACATGCAGCATTTTAATTGGAGTTTAGCAAAGGGTTTAAAACGAAAATGTATCACAAAGATATATGTGATAGTTAGCAACAGTTTTTATTCGTATTTTATTGCTATCTATTTATATAACTTATATGTGCGCTTAGAATTCAATCTGCAAAGCTCATGGGAATATAAAAACGTGAATGAGATTTACGTGCAATTATATGGGAAGAGAAAGGAAGGATTGCCAAATCTGAGCTGAAGACGTGTGTTGGCCTCTACTAAATCCTTGGCATTGCTTAATGGCCACACATTTGTCTGGAATGTGTGTCTGTGTGAGTGTGTGTGTGTGTGAGTGTGCGTGTGTAGCGGAATTCACACCTCTTGCCAACTAAAGCCGTTTATCCTGGCGCCTTGGCAGATTCATGGCAAACTCCTGAACACACACACACACACACACACACACACACACACACACACACACATGCAAATAGCTAAATGTCAGCTCGCGATTTATGCATTGCAAATTTAAAGAGAAAAAAATACCAAACTAGCCATGTTTTGGTCACTTACTAAAGCGTAATACAAATGTTTACGAAAGGACACAAAATGTTAATTTGGCGCTGAGCTTAAGGTATTTGGCAGTCGGTTATTTTGACCACTCACGACTAGATTTCGTGCGCGTATCTTACGTACATTATGACTTTATTTCTGGCCAAAATAAACAGCATACAGCAAGCGGCGAGAATGGCTGGGCCACATTTAATGTATTTTAATGCTCATGCTTTTGCAGAATGGTCGCCACGCCTGCTCCCCACTGTGCCCCAACGAGCAGCTGCCGGCGCCGGAGGATACCATTTCGTGCAGATCACCGCGTCTTGTCGAGGTGCCCGGCCACTGTTGCAAAATGTGGCTCTGTGAGAATCCAACAGCTGATGGTAAGTTGTGTTTGTTTGTTTGTTTGTTTCCCTCAGCCTCCTTTGTAGCCTCCGTCGTAGCCTCCGTCTCCGCGGACGTCCTGCTCCATGGCCTTGTTATTGTTTTATAAGTGTGTTTATGGTCGCCAGCTAGCCGGCTCCTTGTCCTGCTCATGGTCCTGCTCCTGAGTCGTGAGTCCTGAGTTAATGGCGCCCAGGGGCATGCCGTCAACGTCGCAGTCGTCCAGCGCACAACTTAATGCTTTTTAAGCGCCCAACCAAAAGCGCAGCGCATATTTATGAAGATGAATTATTCCATGACAAGGCAACAGTCGGTTTCCAGCTGAAGTTGCTCTTTCTGTTGCTGTTCCTGTTGCTGTTGCCCGGGGCAATGGACAGCAGCAGCATAATTACTTACACAAGGATTAAGTGTTAATTAAACGCGCAAAATGCAATAAATAAACAAGATTATTAAGCACCCCCTCCGCGCCACCCTCCCCTTACTTGAAACGGGCTTAACGCCTTTGTCAACTGTTTTGCGTTTGTATTCAGACTTTTGTGAATGAAATATTCATCAAGGTTTCTGATCTGTTGTTCTGTTGCCAAAGTGACCAAGTACTCAAAGCAACTATACAAGGTTCCCGGTGAGCTGATGAAAAGAAGGCTTCTGGATTTAAAACGGTTATATTAAGTTCAAATTCTAGCAGTCTTCTAGTCTATTTACTTACTTATGGGCCAATCATAATCATGAGCAACTCTTTTGTTTTCACTCATTGCAGTCTATGCCACCTGTCACAATAGCAGCACCAGCGGCAACTGGACTGTCTGCAGTCGGCCATGTGGCCTGGGCACGGCCACCAGATACACCAGCACCCATGCCGGCTGCCATCAATTGAGTAATTTACGGCTGTGTGAGAATCGTCGATGTGGCCAGGACAATAAGAACGGCAACAGTAACAGCAACAGCCACAATAGACTATTAACCAACTTGGCCAGAAGCCAGCTTCATCAGCTGCATCATCATAAGCGGGCAAGGGAACGAGAGCAGGAGCAGGTGCCGAAGGAGCAGCAGCAGCGTCATATGCAACAGGAGGAACCAGCGCATAGAATAAGAGTGAGTTGTGGTCGTACAGTAAACATTCCTGGTTGCGGCCGCCTGATGTGAGTCTTTTTCTTTGCCACCGCAGAAGGGGCACGAGTGCCGTAGCTTGCAGCGCCTGGGGCCGGCAAGGATACGACTAGGCGAATGCGTTTCCCGCAAACTATATCGACCCAAACTTTGCGGCAGCTGCCATCGTGGCACCAAGTGCTGTGTTCCCGCTGCGTCAACAACGATTCAAGTAAGTATTCCACAAGATTCCAGATTTGAGCTGCTTGCAAATAAGCTCTCCAGGCAGCAGTTGCCATCGTTGACTTTGCGCCTCTCGACACCTGCATTTTGAGTGCTCGACGAGAACTGTGCACCGACTGGTTTTTAATTTCCTTTTGCCACTTTGTCACGTTTGCCTTCGTTTATTTGTTAATTGCATTATTCAATTAAATTAGTGTCAATTTTAATGCAAGTCAGCCAGTGGCAATTAAAATGCACTGCATTTTTAATGCGCAAGGACATGCCAGCGGGTCGGCAGTTTAATCCTGTAATACCCTGTCCATTTGATGTCGTATTACAAAATTTCAGTTTGTGTGGCGTCTCACAAATTACCGTAATTTATACAAATTTTATGCATTTTTTAAATATGTAACATTTTTTAATTGCTCTGACATAAATTTATTATTGATTTTTCATTTTAAATTATATTTAAAAGCGGAAAATTTTAAACTTAATTTCTTAGTCGTTTGCTTTTAAATGAAAAATTAGTTTAAAAATGGAAATTTATAGAGCATTTGACAACTGGTACTATTGATTTTTATGTTTGTTGTTGTTGATTTAATTTCCTTTACCTTTTGGCCGTCTTTGAGTATTAATTAAAAAAGGAATTGCATTAAAATGTCAATTTGCAATTTGGCAAGAGTCAGCTGCCAGAGATGGCCAAATGGAATACCAATTGCTCAGGTGGCTGTCAAAATCAATTTAGCACCTGTGCAGTTGCACTAAACGTTAGCCCAATCACCGTTGCAAGGGAAGAGTTATGGGGGTATGTGGATGCAGACGGAAGTGGAACTATTGCAGTGATTTCAACTTGTTACATTCTCAAGTTTTTTTCTACCCTTTCATTCTGTGCACAGGTCGAGCTACTGTGTCCTTTAAATGCCGTTGATCCAATTAACTACGTACAAAAGCGTGCACAACAATACAAGCAACAGGATGGAGCAGCGAAGGCAGCTGGAGGGGGGAGCAGCCGTCAGCCGGAAGGCCAGTTATGGGACACCATCGCCTTGGAACCCATCGATCAGGAATTTCTGCAATCACATCAAATACAAATCGAGAATAAATTCATTGCCATCGAATGGATACTGAAATGTGAATGCAGCAAGAATGTGAGTACTACCAGGGGCACAGGGGCAGCAGCGGGTTGCATGTAGGGAGGAGTAATAACAGTATTTGCTGAATAGGAACTGCTTTCGGTTGGCCATAAACGTAGTCATATTTTCGGTCGGCCTTATTGCCATTCCATGCCAAACAGCAGTCATTCAACGGCAGACCATGGCCTGTAACTTTAACTCACCCAACCTCAGCCCCAACCCCAATTCCAACTGCAAACCGAAACCCAACCCCATCATCCACTTAGCCACCCCCTGCCCCATTATCCACAGCAGCTGCACGAAAATTGCTTTCACTTGTCATTTTAATCGCATTTTTCTTGTTGTTCTTGCTTATAAGCGTATTCTTTTGTTTTTTCCTATACCCTTACAAAGGATACTACGAAATGTCTAACGCATTGCAATAAACATTGCTGATCTCTTATAAATAAATATTTTACTGATCAGATCGATCATTATTTATCTATTATTTTTTTTAAACATATCCAATCTTATATATAGCATAAAACGATTTTTATACTAATGTTGGAAGTTATGCTGACAAGGGTATTTAAACATCGGCAATCCAATAGAGTTTTTTCTTTTTTTTGTAAGGCTCTCTGCTGGTTTTTTTTTCTTTTGTATTTTGCGTTCTATGCACAAATGTTTTGTTTTGCAAAAAATATTACTGCAATTTTTTGTCGACTGCTTTGTGGGTCTATGGGCAAAAGAGGTGACTGTGGGGGTGTTAGCTGTGGGTGGGTACCAACGGGGCTAGTATTCAGAGTCAGTTGCTCGTTGGGTCGATTTGTGGAGTTCGCGCCCAGCTGTCTGTTGTGTTTTCCCATTATTTTGGCGTATTCATCTTGAATGCCCTTTTTCTTGTTATTATTGTTGTAGCTGTAGTTGTAGTTGTTGCTTTTGCTGTTATTCTGTATTCTGTATTCTGTATTTGTATTTCTATTTGGCAAGTGCGCTGCAATTGCAATGATTGGATTTTTATGAATACATTCATCAAAGCGCTTTGCCACTGCACCATGGCGAATACTGTTAGTCACATTGGAGTCGGAGCCTTATCTACTTGAAAAATTCTACCTACATACGAAAGGTTCTATGTACAATATGTAGTTATGTGTGCCATGTTTATTAGTTGTTTCTTTTCATATAAGGAGAAATGCAGTGAGTTCTCAATAAAAACAGGCGAGTGATGTAATCATAATCATATCAAGTTCAACATCTGATTGTGATCCATAAAAAATATATATACGGAATTTGGTGAGAGAAGAAACATAAATATAAAAGCAACAAAAACTACATATATGTATAAAGATAAAACTTAAATCAATATATGTATATACATATGCAATAGTATGTTATCTTGAACTGTATAATCAATATTAAGTATTCGCAGTGTTGTTTGTTAATAATGATTATCTAACTATTATATATCGCATAATTAAAAATGTGAGTTCAAGGTTTCTTATCAAGTTACATCAACCGTGTATAAGAGAAAGAGAGAGACAAAGACAAAGAGAAAGAGAAAGAGAGAGTGGAAAATTTGACAACGTCAGCGATTAGCCAAGCACATGTTTTCGACTAGCTCATTATTCACACTCTCTCTCTCTCTCTCACACTATCCGCTCATTAGAGCGCTACGTTGACTGCTGAGGGAAAGTGAACAGAACGAAAGGCGTTGTGGCACATTTCAGTCGCTGCCCGAACTCACAGTGGAACAGACGTGCTGTGGGCGTCAAGATACTTAGATTTCAGTACTATGAGTGCCGCGTCGATACGCTCTCTGAGCAAAACAAAACAAACCGCTCGCATTGTGATCATCGGAGCCGGCACCGCTGGCATAGCGGCAGCCACAAGACTGCTGGAGCGGGGCTTTAGGAATGTGTTATTGCTGGAGGCCGAGGATCGGATAGGTGGACGTGTTCATACCATTCCGTTTGCGGACAGCGTTGTTGATCTGGGCGCACAGTGGTGCCACGGCGAGAAGAACAATGTTGTGTACGAGCGAGTCAAGGATTTGGAACTGCTCGAGGCCACCGAGGATTTCTATGAAACCTTCAGGTGTGTGCGTTCCAACAAAGAGGTGCTGCCCGATGAGATTGCAAATAACCTGAAAAACATTGCATTCAATTCCATTCCGGAAAGACAAGGGGATCTGGTCGACTATAAGGGTTCCCTGGGTGATTACCTGACCCAAAAATACTGGCAGGAGGTAGCCAAGCTGCCGCCAGTGAGTCGCACCATAGCCGAGGAGTTTCTGGAGAATTTCCACAAGTTCGAGAGCTCCGTGGAGGCCTCAGATCATTTGTATGAGGTTTCGGGTCGCGGCCATTTGGAATACTGGCTCTGCGAGGGCGAATTGCTGCTCAACTGGCGCGACAAGGGATACAAGAGCTTCCTGAGATTGCTAATGAATGCCAAGAAGGATGAGCCCAAAGATCTTGGCGTGCTTAATGGACATGTGCAGTTGAACAAGCGTATAGCACAGATTAACTGGGAAAGAGCTGATGAACTCGTAATCCGTTGCTGGAATGGCGAAGTCATTACCGCAGATCATGTCATCTGTACGGTGTCTTTGGGTGTGCTGAAGGAGCAGCATGCCAGCATGTTTTTGCCCAATCTTCCAGAGGCTAAGCTGCGAGCTATCAAGGGACTCAAGCTGGGCACCGTTGACAAGTTCTTCTTGGAGTATCCTGTGCCACCCTTGCCCAAAGACTGGCCCGGCTTCTGTTGCCTGTGGCTAGAGGATGATCTGCAGCAGCTGCGCGCTAGCGAGCGGTTCTGGCTGGAGAGTGTCTTTGGTTTCTATCCGGTGTCCTATCAGCCACGCCTGCTGCAGGGTTGGATCATAGGCGAGCATGCCCGGCACATGGAAACGCTCACCGAGGAGGAGGTCCTCGAGGGCTTGCAGTGGCTCTTCCGCAAATTTCTACCCTTTGATGTGCCGCAACCACAGCGCTGCCTTCGCACCCAGTGGCATTCGAATCCCAATTTCAGAGGTAGCTACACTTTCCGCACCACCTTCGCCGACGAACTGCGTACTGGAGCCTGGGATCTGGAGGCGCCACTGCTCGACTTGGGCGGCAGGCCTAGGCTGCAGTTTGCCGGCGAGGCCTCCCACACACATTACTACTCGACGGTGCACGGTGCCGCGGAGACGGGCTGGCGGGAGGCGGAACGCTTGAGCACCTATTATCGCTCTCGAACTGCTCAGTTATGAGAAGGCGATAAGCAGCTACGAACATAATGCGATTGTCAATAAAAGTCATCACACAAGTCAATTATTTTATGCCCATTTTTAGATAATAATTAAAAATAGAAATCGTAAAAGCCATTAAAACTACTAGGGTAGTAATGTATTTTCACAAACTTGGACACGTTTCAACATTTTTTTTGGATAAAACTTGTACATGCCTTTCAAAACATATAGTTGAAAAGCCATGATTGAAATTCGGCACCGTTTTGGTGAAGATATGCATGTTTGAAGTCATGGAGTGTTATTTTTTCAGGACTTGGAACTAATCATGTCCCACTTTTAATCATGATTTATGACAAGAAATCCAAAAAAAAAAAGAGTTTCTCAGTTTTGAATGCGGAATCATTAAAGATGAGCAAGCATGAACAAAATGCCATCGGAAATTAAAATCGGTTGAGTTTTGGCGAAGATATGGCAATTTCAAGTCAGGGAAGGGAATTTGACCAAAGCTTTTTGCGTTCAAACCTGTTTAGTTTTGAATATCTGCAAATATTCAAACAGATTTTACTTCACCAAGTTGCATGCCAACAATTTGAATTGAGAGTGGTATTTGAACATGGCAATATGCAGGGTTAACCCTATTTTAGCGTTTGGCCGAAACATGTTGACCAACTCATTTGTAACGAGCAGCCGCAGACAACAATGTAATTGCACTGTTATTACGGGCCACATACTGTACAGTGTACACATATACATCCGCACTATGAGTATTTGTACTTGCTTACAAAACACTCGCAACCGCCCACTCGGCTAGTTTTTGGGGCGTGGCTCAGCACTTAACACATGCAAAGGCAAATAAGGACAAAAATGCAGCTGCAGAAATCAGTTTGGCACTTTCCGGGAATAGTGAAAGAGCAACAAAAGTCCGACAGTCAACAATACCACAACAGCAGCCGGGTCTTGGAACCCATGGAAGTGGGTTGTGATGCAAAATGTTTTTAGCAATGCCCAACAGCATTCCGGCCAGCCCAACGACCATGTTGAAAATTCAAATTTATGCCACGCAGAGACCAAAGGCATTAGAGTCCGGTTTCATGTGTTTGCTTGCTCCATGCCTGTTCCTGGTCAAATCTGCTCGCAGATTACCCCGACAGCCGAATTACATATGCGACTTTGTCGCTAGTCTAGCTAAAAGAAATCCCACCCAGTCCATCGCCGCCCCCCGTTCACCCCCTATAAGTTGGCCACATCTGCTGTGGCTTTGCCAGCCATTTGGCAGCAGTTGTTGCTTTTTATGTATCCAGACAGTCGGATGCGTGGACCGACAGCAATCAGAGGCTGGTCCTTGTTTCTACGCCCTCTGCTCAAACATTTGACATGGGTGGACTCCAGTTAGACATTTAGTGAGACTTTCTGCTACGGCACAGGTAATTGTTAGTTGTTGTTTCAAATAACACAAGAAAGAGTGCTCTAGTCGAGAGTGCCCGACTAGGAGATACCCTGAACCCAGTTCCTACATTCATAATTCTTTATCTGCATTCATACATATAAACACACACACTTACAAACAGAAGCTGCTGGCTGCGCGCGTCATGCAATTGCTTTGCTTCTTCTTCTTCCATTGGTCCCAAACTATGTTACATTGAATCGTAAGCAACTTCTTTGATTATTTTCCGATCGTAATGAAATTTGAACAGGACGAGATATCGAAAAAAAATAATAAACTTATTGTCCCGCCACTACGAGAACTTCTATTTCAAATATGAAGTATCTAGATTTTGTAGTCTCTGAGAAACACGCGTTCATACAGACGGACAGACGGACATGGCTATATCGAATCGGCTATTGATAGTGATCAAGAATATATATACTTTATGGGGTCGGAGATGCTTTATTATGCCTGTTACATACTTTTGCACAAAAGCATTATACCTTTTTCCCCATTTTTACTATACTGGTTCTTACGAGTCCGAAAAGATATACCACTCAAAGATCGGACTCCTTTTAGCCGCGATAAGCAAGTTATAAAACTCCAAAAATCGAAATTTTTTTGGATATGCTGAAAATGTTACTTGCTCATCTTTGAATGCTCATAACTCGGGTATTTGATGTCAGATCAAGGAAATTTAACCCGTATTAGACTCGTGGAAGTGAACATATTAAAATGTAATTTCAAGTTTTTGATTTCAGAACTGACCCATTTTTAGCAGAAATAGTGATGTTACCCCTTGCCATTTTTGGCAAAAATTGATATTTTCTGACATGCCCATTTTTAAATGCCAATTGATAGTCCTGGTTCTTACGAGTCCAAAAAGGTATACCACTCAAAGATCGGACTTATTTTGGCCAAGATATGCAAGTTATAAAGCTCCAAAAATCAAATTTTTTCGTTAATGCTGAAAATGATACATGGTCATCTTTGAATGTTCATAGCTCAGGTATTTGATGTCGGATCGTGGAAATTTAAACCGTTTTAGACGCGTGGAAGTGTACATAATAAAATGATATTTCAAGTTTTTGATTTCAGAACTGACTCATTTTTAGCAGAAATAGTGATGTTACCCCTTGCCATTTTTGGCAAAAATTGATATTTTCTGACATGCCTATTTTTAAATGCCAATTGATAGTCCTGGTTCTTACGAGTCCAAAAAGGTATACCACTCAAAGATCGGACTTATTTTGGCCAAGATATGCAAGTTATAAAGCTCCAAAAATCAAATTTTTTCGTTAATGCTGAAAATGATATATGGTCATCTTTGAATGCTCATAACTCGGGTATTTGATGTCAGATCAAGGAAATTTAACCCGTATTAGACTCGTGGAAGTGTACATAATAAAATGTAATTTCAAGTTTTTGATTTCAGAACTGACCCATTTTTAGCAGAAATAGTGATGTTACCCCTTGCCATTTTTGGCAAAAACTGATATTTTCTGACATGCCCATTTTTAAATGCCAATTGATAGTCCTGGTTCTTACGAGTCCAAAAAGGTATACCACTCAAAGATCGGACTTATTTTGGCCAAGATATGCAAGTTATAAAGCTCCAAAAATCAAATTTTTTCGTTAATGCTGAAAATGATATATGGTCATCTTTGAATGCTCATAACTCGGGTATTTGATGTCGGATCGTGGAAATTTAAACCGTTTTAGACGCGTGGAAGTGTACATAATAAAATGTAATTTCAAGTTTTTGATTTCAGAACTGACCCATTTTTAGCAGAAATAGTGATGTTACCCCTTGCCATTTTTGGCAAAAATTGATATTTTCTGACATGCCCATTTTTAAATGCCAATTGATAGTCCTGGTTCTTACGAGTCCAAAAAGGTATACCACTCAAAGATCGGACTTATTTTGGCCAAGACATGCAAGTTATAAAGCTCCAAAAATCAAATTTTTTCGTTAATGCTGAAAATGATATATGGTCATCTTTGAATGCTCATAACTCGGGTATTTGATGTCAGATCAAGGAAATTTAACCCGTATTAGACTCGTGGAAGTGTACATAATAAAATGTAATTTCAAGTTTTTGATTTCAGAACTGACCCATTTTTAGCAGAAATAGTGATGTTACCCCTTGCCATTTTTGGCAAAAATTGATATTTTCTGACATGCCCATTTTTAAAAGCCAATTGATAGTCCTGGTTCTTACGAGTCCAAAAAGGTATACCACTCAAAGATCGGACTTATTTTGGCCAAGATATGCAAGTTATAAAGCTCCAAAAATCAAATTTTTTCGTTAATGCTGAAAATGATATATGGTCATCTTTGAATGCTCATAACTCGGGTATTTGATGTCAGATCAAGGAAATTTAACCCGTATTAGACTCGTGGAAGTGTACATAATAAAATGTAATTTCAAGTTTTTGATTTCAGAACTGACCCATTTTTAGCAGAAATAGTGATGTTACCCCTTGCCATTTTTGGCAAAAATTTATATTTTCTGACATGTTAATTTTTAAATGCCAATTGATAGTCCTGGTTCTTACGAGTCCAAAAAGGTATACCACTCAAAGATCGGACTTATTTTGGCCAAGATATGCAAGTTATAAAGCTCCAAAAATCAAATTTTTTCGTTAATGCTGAAAATGATACATGGTCATCTTTGAATGCTCATAACTCGGGTATTTGATGTCAGATCAAGGAAATTTAACCCGTATTAGACTCGTGGAAGTGTACATAATAAAATGTAATTTCAAGTTTTTGATTTCAGAACTGACCCATTTTTAGCAGAAATAGTGATGTTACCCCTGCCATTTTTGGCAAAAATTGATATTTTCTGACATGCCCATTTTTAAATGCCAATTGATAGTCCTGGTTCTTACGAGTCCAAAAAGGTATACCACTCAAAGATCGGACTTATTTTGGCCAAGATATGCAAGTTATAAAGCTCCAAAAATCAAATTTTTTCGTTAATGCTGAAAATGATATATGGTCATCTTTGAATGCTCATAACTCGGGTATTTGATGTCAGATCAAGGAAATTTAACCCGTATTAGACTCGTGGAAGTGTACATAATAAAATGTATATTTCAAGTTTTTGATTTCAGAACTGACCCATTTTTAGCAGAAATAGTGATGTTACCCCTTGCCATTTTTGGCAAAAATTGATATTTTCTGACATGTTCATTTTTAAATGCCAATTGATAGTCCTGGTTCTTACGAGTCCAAAAAGGTATACCACTCAAAGATCGGACTTATTTTGGCCAAGATATGCAAGTTATAAAGCTCCGAAAATCAAATTTTTTCGTTAATGCTGAAAATGATATATGGTCATCTTTGAATGCTCATAACTCGGGTATTTGATGTCAGATCAAGGAAATTTAACCCGTATTAGACTCGTGGAAGTGAAAATAATAAAATGTAATTTCAAGTTTTTGATTTCAGAACTGACCCATTTTTAGCAGAAATAGTGATGTTACCCCTTGCCATTTTTGGCAAAAATTGATATTTTCTGACATGTTCATTTTTAAATGCCAATTGATAGTCCTGGTTCTTACGAGTCCAAAAAGGTATACCACTCAAAGATCGGACTTATTTTGGCCAAGATATACAAGTTATAAAGCTCCAAAAATCAAATTTTTTCGTTAATGCTGAAAATGATACATGGTCATCTTTGAATGCTCATAACTCGGGTATTTGATGTCAGATCAAGGAAATTTAACCCGTATTAGACTCGTGGAAGTGTACATAATAAAATGTAATTTCAAGTTTTTGATTTCAGAACTGACCCATTTTTAGCAGAAATAGTGATGTTACCCCTTGCCATTTTTGGCAATAATTGATATTTTCTGACATGTCCATTTTTAAATGCCAATTGATAGTCCTGGTTCTTACGAGTCCAAAAAGGTATACCACTCAAAGATCGGACTTATTTTGGCCAAGATATGCAAGTTATAAAGCTCCAAAAATCAAATTTTTTCGTTAATGCTGAAAATGATATATGGTCATCTTTGAATGCTCATAACTCGGGTATTTGATGTCAGATCAAGGAAATTTAACCCGTATTAGACTCGTGGAAGTGTACATAACAAAATGTAATTTCAAGTTTTTGATTTCAGAACTGACCCATTTTTAGCAGAAATAGTGATGTTACCCCTTGCCATTTTTGGTAAAAATTGATATTTTCTGACATGTTCATTTTTAAATGCCAATTGATAGTCCTGGTTCTTACGAGTCCAAAAAGGTATACCACTCAAAGATCGGACTTATTTTGGCCAAGATACGCAAGTTATAAAGCTCCAAAAATCAAATTTTTTCGTTAATGCTGAAAATGATATATGGTCATCTTTGAATGCTCATAACTCGGGTATTTGATGTCAGATCAAGGAAATTTAACCCGTATTAGACTCGTGGAAGTGTACATAATAAAATGTAATTTCAAGTTTTTGATTTCAGAACTGACCCATTTTTAGCAGAAATAGTGATGTTACCCCTTGCCATTTTTGGCAAAAATTGATATTTTCTGACATGCCCATTTTTAAATGCCAATTGATAGTCCTGGTTCTTACGAGTCCAAAAATGTATACCACTCAAAGATCGGACTTATTTTGGCCAAGATATGCAAGTTATAAAGCTCCAAAAATCAAATTTTTTCGTTAATGCTGAAAATGATATATGGTCATCTTTGAATGCTCATAACTCGGGTATTTGATGTCAGATCAAGGAAATTTAACCCGTATTAGACTCGTGGAAGTGTACATAATAAAATGTAATTTCAAGTTTTTGATTTCAGAACTGACCCATTTTTAGCAGAAATAGTGATGTTACCCCTTGCCATTTTTGGCAAAAATTTATATTTTCTGACATGTCAATTTTTAAATGCCAATTGATAGTCCTGGTTCTTACGAGTCCAGAAAGGTATACCACTCAAAGATCGGACTTATTTTGGCCAAGATATGCAAGTTATAAAGCTCCAAAAATCAAATTTTTTCGTTAATGCTGAAAATGATACATGGTCATCTTTGAATGCTCATAACTCGGGTATTTGATGTCAGATCAAGGAAATTTAACCCGTATTAGACTCGTGGAAGTGTACATAATAAAATGTAATTTCAAGTTTTTGATTTCAGAACTGACCCATTTTTAGCAGAAATAGTGATGTTACCCCTGCCATTTTTGGCAAAAATTGATATTTTCTGACATGCCCATTTTTAAATGCCAATTGATAGTCCTGGTTCTTACGAGTCCAAAAATGTATACCACTCAAAGATCGGACTTATTTTGGCCAAGATATGCAAGTTATAAAGCTCCAAAAATCAAATTTTTTCGTTAATGCTGAAAATGATATATGGTCATCTTTGAATGCTCATAACTCGGGTATTTGATGTCAGATCAAGGAAATTTAACCCGTATTAGACTCGTGGAAGTGTACATAATAAAATGTAATTTCAAGTTTTTGATTTCAGAACTGACCCATTTTTAGCAGAAATAGTGATGTTACCCCTTGCCATTTTTGGCAAAAATTGATATTTTCTGACATGCTCATTTTTAAATGCCAATTGATAGTCCTGGTTCTTACGAGTCCAAAAAGGTATACCACTCAAAGATCGGACTTATTTTGGCCAAGATATGCAAGTTATAAAGCTCCGAAAATCAAATTTTTTCGTTAATGCTGAAAATGATATATGGTCATCTTTGAATGCTCATAACTCGGGTATTTGATGTCAGATCAAGGAAATTTAACCCGTATTAGACTCGTGGAAGTGAAAATAATAAAATGTAATTTCAAGTTTTTGATTTCAGAACTGACCCATTTTTAGCAGAAATAGTGATGTTACCCCTTGCCATTTTTGGCAAAAATTGATATTTTCTGACATGCTCATTTTTAAATGCCAATTGATAGTCCTGGTTCTTACGAGTCCAAAAAGGTATACCACTCAAAGATCGGACTTATTTTGGCCAAGATATGCAAGTTATAAAGCTCCAAAAATCAAATTTTTTCGTTAATGCTGAAAATGATACATGGTCATCTTTGAATGCTCATAACTCGGGTATTTGATGTCAGATCAAGGAAATTTAACCCGTATTAGACTCGTGGAAGTGTACATAATAAAATGTAATTTCAAGTTTTTGATTTCAGAACTGACCCATTTTTAGCAGAAATAGTGATGTTACCCCTTGCCATTTTTGGCAATAATTGATATTTTCTGACATGCCCATTTTTAAATGCCAATTGATAGTCCTGGTTCTTACGAGTCCAAAAAGGTATACCACTCAAAGATCGGACTTATTTTGGCCAAGATATGCAAGTTATAAAGCTCCAAAAATCAAATTTTTTCGTTAATGCTGAAAATGATATATGGTCATCTTTGAATGCTCATAACTCGGGTATTTGATGTCAGATCAAGGAAATTTAACCCGTATTAGACTCGTGGAAGTGTACATAATAAAATGTATATTTCAAGTTTTTGATTTCAGAACTGACCCATTTTTAGCAGAAATAGTGATGTTACCCCTTGCCATTTTTGGCAAAAATTGATATTTTCTGACATGCCCATTTTTAAATGCCAATTGATAGTCCTGGTTCTTACGAGTCCAAAAAGGTATACCACTCAAAGATCGGACTTATTTTGGCCAAGATATGCAAGTTATAAAGCTCCAAAAATCAAATTTTTTCGTTAATGCTGAAAATGATATATGGTCATCTTTGAATGCTCATAACTCGGGTATTTGATGTCAGATCAAGGAAATTTAACCCGTATTAGACTCGTGGAAGTGTACATAATAAAATGTAATTTCAAGTTTTTGATTTCAGAACTGACCCATTTTTAGCAGAAATAGTGATGTTACCCCTTGCCATTTTTGGCAAAAATTGATATTTTCTGACATGCCCATTTTTAAATGCCAATTGATAGTCCTGGTTCTTACGAGTCCAAAAAGGTATACCACTCAAAGATCGGACTTATTTTGGCCAAGATATGCAAGTTATAAAGCTCCAAAAATCAAATTTTTTCGTTAATGCTGAAAATGATACATGGTCATCTTTGAATGCTCATAACTCGGGTATTTGATGTCAGATCAAGGAAATTTAACCCGTATTAGACTCGTGGAAGTGTACATAATAAAATGAAATTTCAAGTTTTTGATTTCAGAACTGACCCATTTTTAGCAGAAATAGTGATGTTACCCCTTGCCATTTTTGGCAAAAATTGATATTTTCTGACATGCCCATTTTTAAATGCCAATTGATAGTCCTGGTTCTTACGAGTCCAAAAAGGTATACCACTCAAAGATCGGACTTATTTTGGCCAAGATATGCAAGTTATAAAGCTCCAAAAATCAAATTTTTTCGTTAATGCTGAAAATGATATATGGTCATCTTTGAATGCTCATAACTCGGGTATTTGATGTCAGATCAAGGAAATTTAACCCGTATTAGACTCGTGGAAGTGTACATAATAAAATGATAATTTCAAGTTTTTGATTTCAGAACTGACCCATTTTTAGCAGAAATAGTGATGTTACCCCTTGCCATTTTTGGCAAAAATTGATATTTTCTGACATGCCCATTTTTAAATGCCAATTGATAGTCCTGGTTCTTACGAGTCCAAAAAGGTATACCACTCAAAGATCGGACTTATTTTGGCCAAGATATGCAAGTTATAAAGCTCCAAAAATCAAATTTTTTCGTTAATGCTGAAAATGATACATGGTCATCTTTGAATGCTCATAACTCGGGTATTTGATGTCAGATCAAGGAAATTTAACCCGTATTAGACTCGTGGAAGTGTACATAATAAAATGAAATTTCAAGTTTTTGATTTCAGAACTGACCCATTTTTAGCAGAAATAGTGATGTTACCCCTTGCCATTTTTGGCAAAAATTGATATTTTCTGACATGCCCATTTTTAAATGCCAATTGATAGTCCTGGTTCTTACGAGTCCAGAAATGTATACCACTCAAAGATCGGACTTATTTTGGCCAAGATATGCAAGTTATAAAGCTCCAAAAATCAAATTTTTTCGTTAATGCTGAAAATGATACATGGTCATCTTTGAATGCTCATAACTCGGGTATTTGATGTCAGATCAAGGAAATTTAACCCGTATTAGACTCGTGGAAGTGTACATAATAAAATGAAATTTCAAGTTTTTGATTTCAGAACTGACCCATTTTTAGCAGAAATAGTGATGTTACCCCTTGCCATTTTTGGCAATAATTGATATTTTCTGACATGTCCATTTTTAAATGCCAATTGATAGCCTTGGTTCTTACGAGTCCAAAAAGGTATACCACTCAAAGATCGGACTTATTTTGGCCAAGATATGCAAGTTATAAAGCTCCAAAAATCAAATTTTTTCGTAAATGCTGTAAATGATACATGGTCATCTTTGAATGCTCATAACTCAGGTATTTGATGTCGGATCGTGGAAATTTAAACCGTTTTAGACGCGTGGAAGTGTACATAATAAAATGATATTTCAAGTTTTTGATTTCAGAACTGACCCATTTTTAGCAGAAATAGTGATGTTACCCCTTGCCATTTTTGGCAAAAATTGATATTTTCTGACATGCCCATTTTTAAATGCCAATTGATAGTCCTGGTTCTTACGAGTCCAAAAAGGTATACCACTCAAAGATCGGACTTATTTTGGCCAAGATATGCAAGTTATAAAGCTCCAAAAATCAAATTTTTTCGTTAATGCTGAAAATGATACATGGTCATCTTTGAATGCTCATAACTCGGGTATTTGATGTCAGATCAAGGAAATTTAACCCGTATTAGACTCGTGGAAGTGTACATAATAAAATGTAATTTCAAGTTTTTGATTTCAGAACTGACCCATTTTTAGCAGAAATAGTGATGTTACCCCTTGCCATTTTTGGCAAAAATTGATATTTTCTGACATGCCCATTTTTAAATGCCAATTGATAGTCCTGGTTCTTACGAGTCCAAAAAGGTATACCACTCAAAGATCGGACTTATTTTGGCCAAGATACGCAAGTTATAAAGCTCCAAAAATCAAATTTTTTCGTTAATGCTGAAAATGATACATGGTCATCTTTGAATGCTCATAACTCGGGTATTTGATGTCAGATCAAGGAAATTTAACCCGTATTAGACTCGTGGAAGTGTACATAATAAAATGAAATTTCAAGTTTTTGATTTCAGAACTGACCCATTTTTAGCAGAAATAGTGATGTTACCCCTTGCCATTTTTGGCAAAAATTGATATTTTCTGACATGCCCATTTTTAAATGCCAATTGATAGTCCTGGTTCTTACGAGTCCAAAAAGGTATACCACTCAAAGATCGGACTTATTTTGGCCAAGATACGCAAGTTATAAAGCTCCAAAAATCAAATTTTTTCGTTAATGCTGAAAATGATATATGGTCATCTTTGAATGCTCATAACTCGGGTATTTGATGTCAGATCAAGGAAATTTAACCCGTATTAGACTCGTGGAAGTGTACATAATAAAATGTAATTTCAAGTTTTTGATTTCAGAACTGACCCATTTTTAGCAGAAATAGTGATGTTACCCCTTGCCATTTTTGGCAAAAATTGATATTTTCTGACATGCCCATTTTTAAATGCCAATTGATAGTCCTGGTTCTTACGAGTCCAGAAAGGTATACCACTCAAAGATCGGACTTATTTTGGCCAAGATATGCAAGTTATAAAGCTCCAAAAATCAAATTTTTTCGTTAATGCTGAAAATGATACATGGTCATCTTTGAATGCTCATAACTCGGGTATTTGATGTCAGATCAAGGAAATTTAACCCGTATTAGACTCGTGGAAGTGTACATAATAAAATGTATATTTCAAGTTTTTGATTTCAGAACTGACCCATTTTTAGCAGAAATAGTGATGTTACCCCTTGTCATTTTTGGCAATAATTGATATTTTCTGACATGTCCATTTTTAAATGCCAATTGATAGCCTTGGTTCTTACGAGTCCAAAAAGGTATACCACTCAAAGATCGGACTTATTTTGGCCAAGATATGCAAGTTATAAAGCTCCAAAAATCAAATTTTTTCGTAAATGCTGAAAATGATACATGGTCATCTTTGAATGCTCATAGCTCAGGTATTTGATGTCGGATCATGGAAATTTAAACCGTTTTAGACTCGTGGAAGTGTACATAGTGAAATGATATTTCAAGTTTTTGATTTCAGAACTGACCCATTTTTAGCAGAAATAGGGATGTTACCCCTTGCCATTTTTGGCAAAAATTGATATTTTCTGACATGCCCATTTTTAAATGCCAATTGATAGTCCTGGTTCTTACGAGTCCAAAAAGGTATACCACTCAAAGATCGGACTTATTTTGGCCAAGATATGCAAGTTATAAAGCTCCAAAAATCAAATTTTTTCGTTAATGCTGAAAATGATACATGGTCATCTTTGAATGCTCATAACTCGGGTATTTGATGTCAGATCAAGGAAATTTAACCCGTATTAGACTCGTGGAAGTGTACATAATAAAATGTAATTTCAAGTTTTTGATTTCAGAACTGACCCATTTTTAGCAGAAATAGTGATGTTACCCCTTGCCATTTTTGGCAAAAATTGATATTTTCTGACATGCCCATTTTTAAATGCCAATTGATAGTCCTGGTTCTTACGAGTCCAAAAAGGTATACCACTCAAAGATCGGACTTATTTTGGCCAAGATATGCAAGTTATAAAGCTCCAAAAATCAAATTTTTTCGTTAATGCTGAAAATGATACATGGTCATCTTTGAATGCTCATAACTCGGGTATTTGATGTCAGATCAAGGAAATTTAACCCGTATTAGACTCGTGGAAGTGTACATAATAAAATGATATTTCAAGTTTTTGATTTCAGAACTGACCCATTTTTAGCAGAAATAGTGATGTTACCCCTTGCCATTTTTGGCAAAAATTGATATTTTCTGACATGCCCATTTTTAAATGCCAATTGATAGTCCTGGTTCTTACGAGTCCAAAAAGGTATACCACTCAAAGATCGGACTTATTTTGGCCAAGATACGCGAGTTATAAAGCTCCAAAAATCAAATTTTTTCGTTAATGCTGAAAATGATACATGGTCATCTTTGAATGCTCATAACTCGGGTATTTGATGTCAGATCAAGGAAATTTAACCCGTATTAGACTCGTGGAAGTGTACATAATAAAATGATATTTCAAGTTTTTGATTTCAGAACTGACCCATTTTTAGCAGAAATAGTGATGTTACCCCTTGCCATTTTTGGCAAAAATTGATATTTTCTGACATGCCCATTTTTAAATGCCAATTGATAGTCCTGGTTCTTACGAGTCCAGAAAGGTATACCACTCAAAGATCGGACTTATTTTGGCCAAGATACGCGAGTTATAAAGCTCCAAAAATCAAATTTTTTCGTTAATGCTGAAAATGATACATGGTCATCTTTGAATGCTCATAACTCGGGTATTTGATGTCAGATCAAGGAAATTTAACCCGTATTAGACTCGTGGAAGTGTACATAATAAAATGTAATTTCAAGTTTTTGATTTCAGAACTGACCCATTTTTAGCAGAAATAGTGATGTTACCCCTTGCCATTTTTGGCAAAAATTGATATTTTCTGACATGCCCATTTTTAAATGCCAATTGATAGTCCTGGTTCTTACGAGTCCAGAAAGGTATACCACTCAAAGATCGGACTTATTTTGGCCAAGATACGCGAGTTATAAAGCTCCAAAAATCAAATTTTTTCGTTAATGCTGAAAATGATACATGGTCATCTTTGAATGCTCATAACTCGGGTATTTGATGTCAGATCAAGGAAATTTAACCCGTATTAGACTCGTGGAAGTGTACATAATAAAATGATATTTCAAGTTTTTGATTTCAGAACTGACCCATTTTTAGCAGAAATAGTGATGTTACCCCTTGCCATTTTTGGCAAAAATTGATATTTTCTGACATGCCCATTTTTAAATGCCAATTGATAGTCCTGGTTCTTACGAGTCCAAAAAGGTATACCACTCAAAGATCGGACTTATTTTGGCCAAGATATGCAAGTTATAAAGCTCCAAAAATCAAATTTTTTCGTTAATGCTGAAAATGATACATGGTCATCTTTGAATGCTCATAACTCGGGTATTTGATGTCAGATCAAGGAAATTTAACCCGTATTAGACTCGTGGAAGTGTACATAATAAAATGTAATTTCAAGTTTTTGATTTCAGAACTGACCCATTTTTAGCAGAAATAGTGATGTTACCCCTTGCCATTTTTGGCAAAAATTGATATTTTCTGACATGCCCATTTTTAAATGCCAATTGATAGTCCTGGTTCTTACGAGTCCAAAAAGGTATACCACTCAAAGATCGGACTTATTTTGGCCAAGATATGCAAGTTATAAAGCTCCAAAAATCAAATTTTTTCGTTAATGCTGAAAATGATACATGGTCATCTTTGAATGCTCATAACTCGGGTATTTGATGTCAGATCAAGGAAATTTAACCCGTATTAGACTCGTGGAAGTGTACATAATAAAATGATATTTCAAGTTTTTGATTTCAGAACTGACCCATTTTTAGCAGAAATAGTGATGTTACCCCTTGCCATTTTTGGCAAAAATTGATATTTTCTGACATGCCCATTTTTAAATGCCAATTGATAGTCCTGGTTCTTACGAGTCCAAAAAGGTATACCACTCAAAGATCGGACTTATTTTGGCCAAGATATGCAAGTTATAAAGCTCCAAAAATCAAATTTTTTCGTTAATGCTGAAAATGATACATGGTCATCTTTGAATGCTCATAACTCGGGTATTTGATGTCAGATCAAGGAAATTTAACCCGTATTAGACTCGTGGAAGTGTACATAATAAAATGTATATTTCAAGTTTTTGATTTCAGAACTGACCCATTTTTAGCAGAAATAGTGATGTTACCCCTTGCCATTTTTGGCAAAAATTGATATTTTCTGACATGCCCATTTTTAAATGCCAATTGATAGTCCTGGTTCTTACGAGTCCAGAAAGGTATACCACTCAAAGATCGGACTTATTTTGGCCAAGATATGCAAGTTATAAAGCTCCAAAAATCAAATTTTTTCGTTAATGCTGAAAATGATACATGGTCATCTTTGAATGCTCATAACTCGGGTATTTGATGTCAGATCAAGGAAATTTAACCCGTATTAGACTCGTGGAAGTGTACATAATAAAATGTATATTTCAAGTTTTTGATTTCAGAACTGACCCATTTTTAGCAGAAATAGTGATGTTACCCCTTGCCATTTTTGGCAAAAATTGATATTTTCTGACATGCCCATTTTTAAATGCCAATTGATAGTCCTGGTTCTTACGAGTCCAAAAAGGTATACCACTCAAAGATCGGACTTATTTTGGCCAAGATATGCAAGTTATAAAGCTCCAAAAATCAAATTTTTTCGTTAATGCTGAAAATGATATATGGTCATCTTTGAATGCTCATAACTCGGGTATTTGATGTCAGATCAAGGAAATTTAACCCGTATCAGACTCGTGGAAGTGTACATAATAAAATGTAATTTCAAGTTTTTGATTTCAGAACTGACCCATTTTTAGCAGAAATAGTGATGTTACCCCTTGCCATTTTTGGCAAAAATTGATATTTTCTGACATGCCCATTTTTAAATGCCAATTGATAGTCCTGGTTCTTACGAGTCCAAAAAGGTATACCACTCAAAGATCGGACTTATTTTGGCCAAGATATGCAAGTTATAAAGCTCCAAAAATCAAATTTTTTCGTTAATGCTGAAAATGATACATGGTCATCTTTGAATGCTCATAACTCGGGTATTTGATGTCAGATCAAGGAAATTTAACCCGTATCAGACTCGTGGAAGTGTACATAATAAAATGTATATTTCAAGTTTTTGATTTCAGAACTGACCCATTTTTAGCAGAAATAGTGATGTTACCCCTTGCCATTTTTGGCAAAAATTGATATTTTCTGACATGCCCATTTTTAAATGCCAATTGATAGTCCTGGTTCTTACGAGTCCAAAAAGGTATACCACTCAAAGATCGGACTTATTTTGGCCAAGATATGCAAGTTATAAAGCTCCAAAAATCAAATTTTTTCGTTAATGCTGAAAATGATATATGGTCATCTTTGAATGCTCATAACTCGGGTATTTGATGTCAGATCAAGGAAATTTAACCCGTATCAGACTCGTGGAAGTGTACATAATAAAATGTAATTTCAAGTTTTGGATTTCAGAACTGAACCATTTTTAGCAGAAATTGTGATGTTACCCCTTGTCATATATAATTATAATTGTATTGCAGACAATTACTAAAGAAAATTAAATATTCAATATTATTATTTTTATATCGTTACCGAACTTTTTTATTTAGACAACTCTTCGTCTGCCCATCAATTCAAGCTCAGTATTATACACATATATGTTTTTTTTATTGTCTTCTTTTAATTTTTGAAATCTTAACAATTTCCACATTAATAGTCCGAGGTGCTTCTGCTATAAAACTCATTTAGCCGATCCGCCTCCCGCCAGCCAGTTTCGGCTGCTCCATGCACAGTCGAGTAGTGGGTTTTACTTGTAGCTTCGCCAGCGAACAGCAATCTGGGTTTGCCACACCAATCGATCAGAGGTGCCTCCAGATCCCAGGGTCCTGTTTGCAACTCATCGGTTAAAGTGCTGCGGAAACTATAGCTGCCACAAAAACTGGGATTCGAATGCCATTGGGTGCGCAGAAAGTGTTGTGGATGCGGCACATTGAAGGGCATAAATTTGTGTAATAGCCATAACAAACTATCGAGTACTTTCTCTTCTCTGAGCGTTTCCATGTGGCGGGCATGTTCGCCTATGATCCAGCCCTCCAGCAGACGAGGCTGCTCCTTAACAGTATGAAATGTAAAGACACTCTCCAGCCAGAAACGTTCGGTGGCGCGCAAATCCCGTAGATCTTCCTCTAGCCAAAGGAAAAATATGCCAGACCAATCAGCGGGCAGGAACGGAGCCGAAAACTCCATGAAGAACTTGTTCACAGTGCCCAGTTTGAGTCCGTTGATAGCTCGCAGCTTGGCCTTTGGAAGAGCGGGCACAAACATGCTGGCATGCTGCTCCTTCAACACTCCCAATGAAACCGTACAGATGACATGATCCGCAACAAGGACTTCTCCGTTCCAGCAGCGCAGTGTCAGTTCATCACCACCTTCCCAGTTAATCTCGGATATGCGCTTGCTCAGCTGCACTCGTCCATTGAGCTTGCCAAGATCGCCAGGATGATTTTCGTTGGCCCTCATTAGGACTCTTAGGTAGGTCCTATATCCTTTGTTGCGCCAATGAATCAACAAGTCACCTTCGCAGTCCACATATTCCAAATGACTGCGTCCCGAGAGTTCATTCAAGTTATCCGGACCCTCTATGCCGCATTGCCTCCTCTTAAAGCTGTCCAACATCTCCACTGCTGTGGTGCGATCCAAGTTCGGCAGCTTTGCTATCTGCTGCCAGTACTTTTGGTTCAGGTATTCGCCCACTGATCCTTCGTATGCGTTGGGCCCATCCGGTACAGATTCCTCGGCGATTGTGGTGAAAGTCTGGCCCGTTTCTTGTGGAACGATTTCCTTGTTGGATCGCAGGTACCGAAAAGTGTTCATAAAATCGTCCGATTTGGTGACGAGATCCAAATCCTTGACTCGCTGGTAGACAACGTTGTCTACCTCGCCATGACACCACTGCGCCCCCAGATCGACAACATTGTCCCCAAATGGAATGGTGTTGATGCGTCCACCTATGCGATCCTCCGCCTCCATGACACTAACATTCCTGAAGCCCTGCTCAAGCAGCCGTGTAGCAGCTGCAATGCCCGAGACACCCGATCCGATGACGATAATACGGGCGGTCTGCTTCGACTTGCTCAGATAGCGACTAGCTGCAGCAATTGGACAGTGGTTCATTATTCAACCAGGCTCAGAGCGACTGCTTCGATATTGTGCAGAAAACTCGTATTTATATATGGATAGAGGTGCTTTCCAAGGGCCACTTGGTTTGATTGTGTTTCTGTGGTTTTTGGTGCTATCAACAATGACTTCAATTATGTATACTTCTATTACCCTTAATTTGACATTGAAAAGTTTTGAATTATTTCATTTTAAATATGTCACAATTTCAAGCTTGCTTAAAAGCCAATTTGATACTTGAAAATCCCATTATACTTTATTGCTTATAAAATGAACGTTAACATAGCAAATTCTTGTTTGTAAGTTAATTTAAGCAATTATAGTTTTTTCATTGAACATTTTATTCAATTGACGCTTGAAATTCTCCTTGTCCCCAATCGCTTACATTCGCGTAACCCCTAATCAAACAGCAAGCTAACAATCTAGACACGCCCACTTTAAACAGCATTGCGGCCAGTGTAGTAATCGTTGAGGCGATCCGCCTCTCGCCATCCGGTTTCGGTAGCACCATGCACAGAGGAGAAGTGCGTCTTGCTGGTGGCCTCGCCAGCAAATTGGACTCGCGGCCTGCCGCCAGCATCGAGCAGAGGCGTCGTCAGATCCCAGGGACCAGTGCGTAGCTCATCCGTATAGTTGGTACGAGAGCTATAGCTGCCACGGAAGTTGGGGTTCGAGTTCCACTGAGAACGCACAATGTTCAGCGGTTGCGGCATATCGAAGGGCAGGAACTTGCGGAAGAGCCACTGCAGACCATCGACAACCTCCTCCTCCGTTAGGGTTTCCATGTAGCGGGCATTTTCGCCAACGATCCAACCTTGCAAGAGGCGAGGCTGATGCAGAACGTGATGAAATCCAAAAACACTCTCTAGCCAGAAGCGTTCGGTGCCACGCAGCTCCTGGAGATCCTCCTCCAGCCAAAGGAAGTTGACGCCAGAGCAATCCTTGGGCAAGGGCTGTGCAGCGTACTCCAAGAAGAACTTATTCACGGTGCCCAGCTTGAGTCCGTTAATGGCACGCACTTTGGTAGCCGGCAGGGAGGGCACAAATAGCTTCTCGTGCTGCTCCTTGAGCACACCCAAGGACACAGTGCAGATGACGTGATCCGCAGTGAGCACTTCGCCATCCCAACAGCGCAGACGTATCTCATTAGCATCATCCCAATTGACTTCACTCAGTCGCTTGCTAAGCTGAACGCGTCCATTGAGCACGCCCAGATCCTCGTGCTGATCCGGGTCGGCGTTCATGAGCAGTTTGAGGAAGCTCCTGTAGCCCTTGTCGCGCCAGTTGTGCATAAACTCACCATCGCTCTTCTCAAACTCCAAGTGCGCACGCCTGGACACCTCAAACAAATGATCCGAGGCCGTGAAGGAGCATCTAAACCTCTTGAGGGTCTCCAGCATCTCCTTGGCGATGGTGCGATCCACTGGCGGCGCCTTAACCAATCCTTGCCAATAGTTGTTCGTTAAATGATCGCCAAGCGAACCATTGCTCTCATTGGGCCCAGTTGGAAGTGCAGCCTCCGCAGCAGCTCCCAGCACATATGCGGTCTCATCGGGCAAGATCTCCTTGTTGGAGCGCACGAAGATCAGTGCCTTCAAGGCATCCCCGGTTCTATCGAGCAGATTCAAATCCTTGACACGCTGATAGACAACATTGCCACTCTCGCCATGGCACCACTGTGCGCCCTTATCAATCACACTGTCCCCAAATGGAACGGTATTAATACGTCCTCCAATGCGATTCTCCGCCTCCAAAAGTCTCACATTCTTGAAGCCCTGCTCCAGCAGGCGTGTGGCTGCAGCAATGCCAGAGGCTCCGGCTCCAATGATGACAATGCGAGCCGTTTGCTTTGTCTGGCAAATAGAAGCGGATCGAGAACTCATAATGCCAGTTTTAGTGGAATTGTTTTGCCCAGAGCTGAGATATGGTTAGTTCAATGTTCAACTAGTGACTGAGCTGAGCAGCAACAAGTCGGAGATTTTATAATCTGATCGAAGCTCAGTGCTCAATTAAATATATTTGGAGTGGGTTTCTCTCATCTTGTTGCTGAAATTGTTCTGAGCTAATTTGTGGCATTTTTAAAATGCATCGAAAAGATTTTGTTGACTTTTATAATATAAAATTACAAGCCGACAGCACTATATCAAACTATATATTAGGTTAAATGCAAAAAATTAAATATCATTCAGATACAACTGTATAGAATCGACTATACAATGTCAATATTATAAATATTTTCGATTATTAAATTATACCCGTTTAAAATCTGCAGTGTATACAAACCAAACATAAATCAATATGCGATTAAAATGACGTATATTTAGCGTAAATCAACTTATTCGTTACTGTGACCTTGACTACATTTTAAACAATTTTAAATTTGTCGTTGTTCTTAGTTCTAGTTGTTGCTATTATTATAATTGTTGCTGTCACAGATAGTGGGTTGTATTTTGTTTAACTGGCAAAGGTCAATACTTGAAAATTTACAATTTCTGATTTAATGTGTTTTATTCAGGTCTTTATTGTAAAGGCATTTTGGAAGCAGGCTAAGCAATGGGATCTATCTATGTCCATTAAAAATACAGCTTGTCTTTTTAATTAATTTTGAGGAATTTTTCCTGGTTTTTATCTTGATTAAACTATTGCAGTGACGCTTATCGGATAACAATTTTTATTGGTTACCTCTTGTGGGCCAGCTTATCGCTTATCAGGCTGAAGCGAGCAACCAAAATAGCCCATTTAGACAAATGGCAACAAAAAGTAGTTAAAACCATTTGAAATAAAATTTCTTTTATTTATGTTGTCGTTGTCTTAGTTATTATTATTGTGGTTTTGTCCTTCTCACTTCCCCTCCCTTGCTGGTCCGTATTTATATGGCTGTGTGGGGATTTGTGGTTTTTATCTTATCTGCCATGGTTTTATTTTTGTGCATTTAAGCAATACTTAGCAATGCAATTCAAAGAAATTAATTGAAGCACATAACCACAAATGCGTAAATTATATAAGGCTCTTATCTGTACAAGTTTCTTATCATATAATTATATATATATAAGTGCTTAGTTCTAATAACCGAAACAAATTGATGAAGTGTGTGTTGACTATTAAATTAATTTCACAATTTTAATTAAATGATGGAAAATGCGTTTATTTATTATGCATGAATTTTCATTAAATTTTCAACACAACATTTTGCATTTCTTTTTTCCTTTTTACACGCAGTATTGCAGCGATGACATCGGTGAGAGCAACAACAACAACAATAATAGAAACATTGCTAACAATACCAGCAAATATGGTCACTACAAGCACAACAACAACAACAACAGCAACAAACGTAATTTGCAGCATGTGCAACAAAAAAGGCAGAAACAACCGAGGCAACATTACCATGAAACTAATGGCTTACAAAATGAGCTAACCCCAAAACACGATGCACCCGACGTTATGCTATGGGACGTAGCTGAGGGGCAGCGGCATAGGATTAGTGATGAGGATGAGGATGGGATTAGGGAAGGGGAAGGGGAAGGGGATCGAGATATCGCTAACAATGTGAACAGAAATAATAGCAACTATGAGACGTCGTCTTCGGAACAACAGCCCGATATAATACCCTATCCGTTGAGTGTGGGCGAGACCAGCTGGAAAAACGAGAAGCTACGAAGAAAGCAACAGAAGCAACAACAGAAACAACAACAACAGAAACAACAACGATGGAAACACACATAGCGTAAAATGGGACTTCAACTATTCCCTCGCACGCGATAAAATTGGTCAGTTGAGCCATAGAACTTAAGATTTGTACAGCATAGCGATATAATGAATTTGGAATTTTTGGGAGCGTAGCAGAATGAAAATTGATGAGGAAAATTCGATAAATGCGCGAGTTAATTAAGTAAGCTTGTAAAAATGAAAAAAACTAAAATAGTTGCATGGAAAATGGTTTAGGATTTGAGCTAATTGAGCATTAAGTGTAAGTATGTGGATAAAACAGATGAAAAACAACATGAAAATAACAAAAAAATACGAAATACCTAATAATAACAGCTGGCAAATACTGGGCAAATATACATTCTGTATTTTGTAATCTTTCATTCATACTCATAAAAAAAAGTATAAAAAAATAAATAAATAAAAATATGTTATTAATAATATGTATTTTTGCGAGCACATATACAGAAAAACTGCTTACAATAAAGATCTATCTAAATTTCAAATCAATTATATAAAACCTAAAATGAAAAGCTGCCCAAAAGAATACTGTAATTTTAATATATATAGATGTACAAGGCTTTTGAGGGTTATCAAAGCGCAATCTGATCTAAAAAGAGTTAAATTGTATGTATGTTCAAAATATAATTGTGCTATATACTCGCTTATATTCACATGCTTATGTAAGTGTATTAAAGAATCTGCTTGACAAAAAACGAGCACATACTGAGTATTTAACAGTTGACATAAACACCTAAAGCAAATAGAGAAAATTCACAGTAGGGTCTCATAATAGGCCAACTGTGAGAATAAATAAAAGGCTTAACTGCTCTCCAAAACATATCCCAACAAATATATCTCAACCTTGTGCTATAATTTAAAGAATATTGGTAACTTTGAAAGAAAAAAACACCAAGCTTGTGCATACTCATAACCCATATCAATTGTATCGATGTAAGTTACTTACTAACAACAAGAACAACAAGAAAAATCTTAGCTGAGGGAATTACAGGCGGTAATAATATACTTATAAATAAATGAAAATTACAAAAAATAATTATTGTTGCTTAAGCATTTTTTACTAAACTTTCGATCCATTTGTCCCATCGCTTTTGCCATTTCTCCATTGCCTTTGACTTTTCCACCTCCGACATGCCACTATACTTAATGGAACTGATGGCCAGATGCTTCAGTAGTTTCAGATCCGCATTGAAGGGTGCTATGCCCAAGAACGCAAAATAAAAATCGTGGGTAATGGGAGTTGCTCGCCAGAAGGAAGGATCATCGGATGCAATGACAATGGGCACATTATGTGCTATCAACATGGCTGCAGGATGGTTGCGATAGTCCTGGCCCAGCTGCAGCACCTGATTCGACACCGGGCACACCTCAATGGCAATGTCTAACTTTTTCACCAGCTCTATGGCCACCGGATGCTTCACAATCGCATAGCCATGTCCAATCCGCTTTGTGCCCAGCAAAATGGCATCTATGAGATTCTCATCGATGGAGGTGCCGAACCAGTTTGTCTCGCCGCAATGAAAGTAAAAATTGATATCCTCGGGCACCTTCAGCAGTGTATCCGCAAAGTCAATCAGCGGACGTCCCAGCTCTTCCTGGCCCACTAAATCGAATCCTGCCAAAAATGTTGTAAATTGTTTCTGCAAAAATAGGAATATTTATTTTAAATTTTAAATTTGGCTGGATTTTAACTTACTTTTAGGGCAATGCATTTCGCAATATACTCTTCAACAACTTTTGGCTCCACGCCGCGCAACGGCGCATAGATCAGTTTGGCACCAATGAAATCCGGATGGTTGGCAATGAAACGTTCCGTTTCCGATTTGTATATCGACATAGTGTCAGCTATGGTCAGCTGCGTCCCATCGAGACAGTAGAGATCTGGCAGCACGGATCTCAGCTCCAGATACTGCACACCGTCCGCATACATCTCCTCTAATGCATTGTAGTAGTAATCGCCCCAGATGGGCGCATAGGTCATCAACCCATCGAGTAGTATAAAAATGCTCATGAATTGATTCCACGCCTGGTTGTTCGATAGGAAGCTGGAGAATGGATACATGCTGAAGCGGCTTTGCAGATACTTCTTGACATTCTCATCACCGCGACGTTCGCGGAATTTACACATCGGCTCCCAGCTGCATGGCTCCATGGCCGGCAGATCGGGTTTGGACTCGGAGAAGCGAAAGGCAATAGCTCGACAGCCCTCGTCGGCGGTACAGATCCAAAGATTCTTGCGGTAGGTGAGGCTAATCAGGAACTCGGTGCTGCAGAGCGCCGTATCATGGGCATGCAAAAGGCCACCCTTGGGCATGCTTTTTAGCAGGCCAAAGAGTGGCGATCTTTCCACTCTTTTCAGCACCTGGAATATGTGCTGGCCGGGCGTAAATTTGCCGGCATTCAGAAAGCCCTTCTCCAGCTCCTTGGTCTTCACACTCACTATCACCTTATTGGCCTCCACCTCCTGCTCCGTTAGCTGCACTTTGTTGCCCAAACTGGAACTACGCTCCAATTGCACCATAATGTTGCGCAGCGTGCGATAAGCCTCCGGCGTAATATCCCGCAGGCTGCGACTCATCGATAGAGTCTCATACTTTTGCATGGCACACTTGGCCGCCTTTCCGGACATATAGCGCAGCAACGGCAGACAGCTGGACGCCATTCTCCTGAAATACTTTCTGAAATTTTGAACCCTTTTTTCAAAAAAAAAATTTTTTAAAATTTTATTTTAAACTGTGAGGTCTGTTCAACATTTGCTCATGTGTCAATATGCTGCAACATTTGTTCGCGACTCACGCATTTCCGCTTTAACACACACACACACACACGCACGAGGACAACTATACGCGGACTTTATTAGTTATTTATGTGGATGGCTCTGTGTTTTTTATGCCCGCGCATTCTCAACACCACATTAAATGTGGCCATGGCCCAGCAACAACATCAAATTGATGAGCCTGCCACAGGCTGTTCCACCATTTTGTGCCCCTTTCAACACTCACACATTCACACACATGGCCATCAATTTTATGGGCCCATACACATTCGGCCCCAAAATGCATTCAGCCCTGGCCCATAAAACTCTGCTCATTACGCGGGCCAAATCAAAATCGAACGTTGGCCACAGAATCCACAGCTTTCACTAAGCAGCCGCACGTAAAATTGATACATTTGGAGCAGTGCTCAAAGCAGCCATTGGGGGGCACCCAGAAAGAGGCACAACACACAGCACACAGTACACAGAGTACACATTCCACACACATTCATTAAGCATCGACCACTTTTCTGTGCACTCAGCGGCAAACAGCGAAAGGCTAAGAGATTTATGCCCACTTCGTATGTCAGCCAACTGCCAACTGCAAACTGGCAACTGCAATGGTAGCCATTTCCACTTGGAGATGCAACTCTGGATAGCGAGAAAAGCTACTGCTAAGGTATACCATTAATCGGTAGGAGTATAACAATATAAAATGCAGTTATTTATTAATTGTACACAATTCCCATTCTATGCTGAATATAATTATTCCCAAGCCATTTGCCATAAATATAAGCAAACGTTCCTTTAAATTCCAGTTTCAAATCCAGAGTATGAAAAGTTGTTCCCTATTCTCACGTGATTCTCACGTTACCATCTCTAGGTGCATGCGTGACTGCATTACTCATTACTGTTATGATGAGTTAGGATTCCTTTTAGCGCCGCAACCTGAGCACATGCTGAACATGAATTGCGGGACTGCGACCAAAAGAAAGCCGAGCTCTTTATTCAAATGTTTTAGTACAAAATATAGCTTATAAACAGATTGATTAAAGTGCAAAATCTCTTATGTACTTAGTGTGCGTAGTTTGGGAAGTTGATTGTGAAGAAGAAGAAGAAGAAGAAGAACTTAACACTATACCTAAACACTAATCAATATTAATTAGCTTACAACGAAATAGCATGCGGATGCGGATGCGGATGAAAATAGTGTGCATGAGTAAGGAGTCTAGTGTTAGAACTGAGTAGATAGACTCCCCATAATTGTCAGCTAGATTTCGGTAGTGATTCCTGACTAGTGCCAAAGGCCAGCGTTCAGGAGCGAGAACGCGACCATTAGCGCTGCCACCACCCGTGCTAGTCAATCGAGGTGTTGACTGGGCGCCGCGTTTGTCTGCACATTGTTCACAAAGTCCAGGAATTCATCCCACTTGGTCTGCCACTTGGCGAGCGCTGTGATCTTCTGATCGACGGAGAGGGAGCTGTACTGAATGGAGTTGATTGCCAGCTTCTTGAGCAGTCGCAGATCCGCATGCTGTGAGGCAATGCCCAGGAAGGCGATGTAATAGTCGTGCGACAGTGGACTGGCCTTCCAGAAGGATGGATCGTCCGAGGATATGACAACCGGGTAGCCATCGGCAAAGAACTGCGAGCAGGGATGATTACGGAAATCGCTGACCAGCTGCAGCACCTGATTCGATACGGGATTCACTTCGATGGCCACATTCAACTTCTTGACCATGTCCAGCACCACCGGATGCTTGACCAGACCGAAGCCGTGACCAATGCGCTTAGTGCCCAGCAGCAATGCATCAATCAGATTCTCATCGACAGCGGAGCCAAACCAGTTTGTCTCTCCCGCATGGAAGTAGAAGTCAATGTCCTCTGGTACTTCCAGCAGCTGATCAATGAAATCTCTAAGTGGACGTCCCACATCCTCCTGGCCTACCAAATCGAAACCAGCCAAGAACTCGGGATATTTCTCCTGCAAGTTCAATATTGATTAATAGATTGAACATTTTGTATAGAAAGTAAAAAACTTACCTTAACCTGCTTCAGGATCTCAATGTAACCCAAGACGCCCTCTGGATTGGTGTTCCGAAGGGGCGCATAGATCAAGCGCGACCCGATGAAATCCTTATTCTCCGGCTGGTTCTTGAACTTTTGCAGTGTCTCCACATAGATGCGCACAGTGTCCAGCGGCGTGAAAACAGTGCCATCCATATCGTAAAGCTTTGTTCAAAGTAAAATATTTCGATAATTTAAAAACACATTAGTAAATTAGTGTAGATTACTTACTGTGGGAAGCAAGCTGCGGAATTCCAGATACTGCACACCATCGGCATAAAACTCCTCTAGCGCCTTGTAGTAGTAATCGCCCCAGACTGGCGCATACATTAGCAAGCCATCGAGGAGTCCGAAAATCTGCATGAATCTCGACCAGGCCGCATTGATGTCCTGAAAGTCTGTGGTGGGATACAGGGTGAGACGCTCAGCCAAATAGGCATCCACCTTCTCAGCTCCATACTTGGTGCGCACGGCCGACAGCAGGCTCCAGTCGCAGTTGGACTCCGTCAAGGCTTCCGGCTTCTCTCTGGCAAAGCGCAGAGCGGAGGCGCTCATGTCACCGGTCTGCTGGCAAACCCACAGATTATCGTAGTAGGTCAGCTCGATGATGGCTTCCGTGCTGCACAGAGCCGTGTCGTGAGCATGGAGAACAGCACCCTTGGGCATGTGCTTCAGTATGCGGAACAGTTCCGTTCGATTGATGGCCGCCAGCACGTCGAAGATATGCTGCGACGGCTTGAAGAGGTGCGGTGTGATTTCACCCTCGGAGTACTCAGTGAGTTTGGCCTTCATTATCGTCTGATTGGCCTCCAGTTCGCGCGAGTTGAGCTCCAAATCGTAGCCCAGCGATCGGGACTCCTCGTAGTGAAAGAACGCTTTGCGAATCGTCTTGTACGTATCCGGACTGGGCCGGACACTGCCCAGCAGCGACTCCACGTGCGATGGGGCGCCATCGTGAAGCAACTCGAAGTTAGTAATGGTCAGATCTCCGTGCCACGTGCGTGACTCAGCCAGGCCCACGAGCAGGCAGAGGAGGCACACGATCAGCAGCGTGATTAGATTGGGAGAACGTAGTAGCATTTTTGCCAGATTTGCGTTATACTTTACGATCTTGTGTCCGCGTCAATGTGCGTGGAACAACTGAGACCCAGGTGCCTGGTACTGTCGAATTTTGTTGAATGGTTTCGTTTGCCGTGTGCTCTTATCTGAAAGATTGAAACCGATTTGAGTGCCTGGCATTATCTTTGATTTAACACGTGTTTCGGCATTTTGACGATAAGCCCACAGCTAAAAGATCTGATTGAAAACAAAAAAGAATATAAAACATTTCCTGTACAGCCCAGATCTGTGGCACAGTTCAGATGGCAACGGACCCCTAATCATCGCTAATCAGACAGGCATCTTGATTTATGAATGCCAAAGATAAGATTGCATAGTAAAAACCAGCCCGATACAGTAGTTCACTGAAAGTCAAGTGCAATAGCGCTATAGTTTTATAAAGCTTCGATGACTAATCATCTACCCAAGTACATTATCCGAAACTCAATTATGTATCGAACTGAAGGAAATATGTTATAAAGCACTCACAGAAAATGCCCAATCATTTATCATAAAATTTGAGTGATGGGAAATATAGAAAAAGAAGCATTGATTAGAGTTGAATGATACTAAAATGATTATTCCCCAGACATATGCAATATACTTATATACATAAATATCATAAGAAACAATACATTTAGGGAGATGGCAATTTGTCGAGCAATCCAAATTGAAAATTAACCAAATTAAGTGCGGCGCACAAAGTTGTCAATCCACTGGTCCCAGTTGTTATGCCACTTGGACAGAGCATTGCGTCTCTCATCCTCGCTTAGAGCACTGTACAAAAAGGAATTCATGGCCAACTGCTTGAGCAGACGCAGATTGGCCTGCCCATTGGCAATGCCCACAAAGGCCACATAGAAATCATCGGTGAGTGGTGCCGCATTCCACAAGTACGGATAGTCGGAGCCCACAACGATGGGATAACCAGCAGCAATTAGATACGCCGCCGGATGCTGACTGAAATCGTTTACATATTGCAAATAATGATTGGACAGCGGACACACTTCGGCGGCAATCTTCAGCAGCTTCATGGCTCTCAGTATTTCCGGATGCAGCGGCAAACTGATTGGATTGCCCAGCCGCTTAGTGCCCAGCAGCAGTGCATCAATGAGATTTGTATCTGGCGCATTGTTGGTGGCATTCAGACAACGTGATTCACCCGCATGGAAATAAAAGTCGATTTGCTTGCTAATGTGCAGGAGTTGAACGGCGTTTCCAAGAGGCGGTAGGTGGCACTCATCGCCGAAGCTGATTAGATCAAAGCCAATGAAAAATCTGGGAAAGTTAGCCTAAAAGGGGGAGTACATATTTCAGTAGGATTGTAAAAAGGAATACTCCTAAAGGATGTCTACCTTCAGAAAACGTGCATTGGCTAAATAGGTATCCATGTTGCTGTCATTGGAATCCCGCACAGGTGCATAAATCAACTTGATGCCAATAAAGTCATCGTGTGTGGAACGGAATATATTTGTAACGGTTATCAGTGCATTGGCCGTATCCCAGATGGTATAGTTTGTGCCCTCCAAATCATACATCTAAGAAAGCAGCAGGAGGTTGTAACTATAGACACATACACTACCTACAACGACTACTCACAACGGGAAGCGAGGAACGTAGCTCCACATAAGTGACGCCATCGGCATAGAAATCCTCGATCATGCTAATCAGGAAGGTTGGCCACACTGGTCGATAGGTGATTAAACCGTGAATAAGACGATGGGATCGCTTCATGTGCTTAGCCAAGTGGGAGGCATTCATATAGCTATGGGCATCCATGGAGAGGGTCGCACGCAGCTTATCTTGATATGACCACGACTCCTGCATTCTAAAGTTGCTCATCAGCATCCAGTTGCATTTGTAATCATCCTGTGGCTTTATATGCGGAAAACGAATCGAGAAACGGAAATCCTCAAAGGAACCATCGAGGCCGATACAGGCCCAGAGATCAGAGTAATTGGTCAGCTCGATGAGCAGATCTGTCTTGAACATGCCAGCATCGTGGACATGCAAAAGTCCACCCTTGGGCATACTGCGCAGGACACTATAAAGATCCGTTTCGTTTAGTGGATATTTGGCTAGGAAATGTGGACGCGGCTGATAATCGCTCCAGATGTGATGCAGCTCTTCATCCACGTGCTTAATGGCCAGCAGACGCTGATTGGCCACCTCCTCCAGGGGTGATAGCGCTATTTTGCCACCAACACGACGTCGCCGCTCTCTCATCAAAAAGTCCTGTCGCAGCTGGGCAAAGCGCTGTTCCGGCGTACAGGAGTAGTAATCAACACTCAAGTAAACTGTCCACACTAGCGCCAGCACCATCGTGCAGATCAGCACAACCAGACTGAGATGCCAGCAGACAGTGCCATATTTGGGGGCACGTTCCCGATCGATCTCACGTTCCCGTTCCCGATCTCGTTCCTCCTCCTCGCTGACTGCTGTCCGCGCAGGCGCAATGCCCGCCGTCTGGTCGGGATTGTGCAGCGTAAATTTGGGCAGACTTAAGGGCCATTTATCAATTTTGGTTGCCATTACCGAAATTTTGAATTACCGAAATTTATCAAATAATTTTAGAGAACGAAATAAAATTTTACCAGCTCTCGCCACTAAAAACAAGTCATAACTAAGGCACAGACTAGGAATTTAGGTGCTGCTGATTAGAAAAGCAAAGTTCCATGTTTAACCGGTGGAGAGTCAAAGTATGATCTATTTATTGGGAATATTATATCATGTGGCCGTGGCCAGTGCAGTCGAAGACAATCCATCTTCAAGGCCCTCGCCTTGAGTTCGCATTCATGGTTGCCATATGCACGTACATAATTATCATGTGGCAACTTCTGCTTTAAAAATAGCCCAAAGCACTCAACGATAAAAGACAATCGAAGCGCGATAGCCTGCCATGAAATACAAGTAAAAAAAAAAACCTCAATGACGACCGCTCGCAGAGCGAACTTTGGGTAGGCGTTTGCTCGCCAGGGGTTGCATTTATTTTCGTAATCCCACCACCACCAGCAACATCGGCACCACCAACAGCGACACAGTGGTGTGTGTGCGATAGCTTAATGCTTGAAAATATCCTTATCAATAGCAACCTAGTAGAGGTAGTAATAAATTTGCTACGAAATGTGTCAAGTATTTAGGGAGACAGCTCCTGCGCCATAAATAAAGTAATTTCTTGATCGGTGACAAAAACTTGGCATACATCAGTATTTATGCTTTACAGATAACTAAGTCTGTCAGATGGGTCCTTTATATAACATTAAAAACGATCTTTTGAAAATCCATTCGGAGTGGATAAGATTAAAAATGTATCTCACATCTGCTATACATGTGTCTTTAGCCTTATTTAGATATATCTTCTTTTCTTGTCTACATATGCTACAAAATGAAACGCAGCACACTGTGCAAAGAACTTGCAACAAAGTGTGTGTGAGTGTGTGTGTGTGTATATTGTTGTTGGTGGTGTCGATGTCGCATTGAGCGTATGCCATACAGCTGGAGTTGCTGGAACAGTGATTCAAAACAAGGGTGCGGATTGCGCGTAGCACGAGTTGCATGCAACGCAGCAACGCAGCAAACTCAACTCATCAGTTGCCATTGCGGACTTATCGAGGCAACACAGAACACAGAAATGCAGTTAAGGCGACACGGTAACTAGCACAAACATCCTCTTTAGTCATTTGCCAGAATAGAGTCCATCTTAATTGCAATCCCCCTGCAGCTCCCGTTTCGCTGACAACGCTCAACGATGATTGCCTGCTGCTGATCTGCGCTCAACTGGCAATCAGAGAGCAGTTCTCGCTGCTGCAGTTGGGCGGTCGACTGGAGCAGCTGGTGCTGCGGATTTGGCAAAGCAAATACGCCAGCGCATTCGACTGGCAGCGGGAGGAGTCGCAATTAAAAGTGCTTAGTGCCGGCGAGCAGAGTCAGCTGCTCGAGTGCATGACCAGGCTAACACGGTCGCTGCTTAATCTCAGCGACAGCGATATCCTTTTGACCTGCCTGACGACGCGCAAGTCGAAACGGAAACGGAAATGCAAATCGTTGCACAACATGCAAAAGCTTAGCTTTACGGAATGCAAGTCATCGCTGCTGCGGCAACTGCCTGACAATGCCAACAACCTGGCCCACCTGCAGCTGGGCAACTGTAAGGATGTGACGCCTAAGGATATAAACACGCTTCTTGCACAGCTGCCGCGCTTGAGCGAGTTTGAGCTGCTGCCCGGCAGCATCTGCAGCGCCAAGGCGGCCGACTTGGCCAACATCGAATATGGCCAAATACTACAGAGACTCCAATTGCCGGGGTGCGCATTACGAGCAGCGAGCAGGCAAATTGCTCGGCTGCAGCAGCTGCGACAATTGACAGGCTTCCTCTGCTGCGACATTGACGCTGACGATGACAAAGAGAGGGTAAAGGCAATGGCAAATGTGGGTGGTGGTGGTGGTGGTGGTGATGGTCTGGGTGGCAGTGTGGCCACAGCGACCATATCCGCCTGCCTGGAGGCGCTGAGCGCCTGTCAAATTGTGGCAATGAGTTTGCAATGTCAACTGGATGCCAGCCTGCCGCGACTGCTGGCAGGACACTTGGGGTCGCTGCGGCTGCAACGTTTCGCCTGGCACTCGATGCTGATGGTGCACTATGATGCACAGGATGGCACCATCAAGTGGCTGCCGCAGGCGCCGCAAGTGGCGTCCGCGATGCTCCGCTTCATTGTCAGCCAGGCGGCGGGTTTGCGTGAATTGGATTTCACGCGTAATGTGCATGCCACGCCCACATTTTTGACACAACTCGGCGAGCAATTGCGCAGGGCACCTTCTGAGTTGGCCGTGTGGCACGATGGTTGCCCCAGGGCCAGGATGCCAAGCGACGAAACGGATACGGACGCCAAACGAAACGATTTGGCCTTTGTGCACTTGGAATTGAAACAGTTGGCTATTGAAAAACCGAGCTCTTGATATTTTTCAAAAGGTATCATCGACCAACGTCACTAATGGATATATATGTATTTTAAGTATAAATTCGGAATCTCATTAATTATAAAAAATATATAAATATTGATAATATGTTTGTAAATATAGTCTAATACTGCAAAATATATATTCTCAGTCATTCAATAATGTCTTTTAAGTAAAGTTCGCTTGAAATAAGAAAGAAACGTTCTATCAAGAATATTTAGTTGAAGTGTTTCAAGATCGGTAGAACAAAATCCTTGAAAACAAAATCCTGTTCACATTTGTATATTTATACAGTTGTAGTTAGCTGCGATTCTTCTGTTGTTATTTCTAAGTAACTTTTAGAATACAAATCCAACACTTGTTTTATTTTTTATTTTTTGATAAAATGTTCAAACGCGTTTACAAGGGTTAGGTAAACAAAATTTTGCGTTTAACCTTTGCTGTCAACAGTCGGACCTCAACTTTTAAGCAGCTTTTAGCTCAACGCCTGTCAAACTGTATTCCGGTAAAATTGCTTGCATGTAAGTAGTCGCAAAGGACATGTAGCTGCATCTATAATCTCAACAGAGTCTTGATGAATGTCAGAAATTCAGTGCTGCTGCCTGATGAGCTCTACAGCGCTGTGAGTCGATACCTTAGTAGACAGCGGGAACACAAAGAGGCTGCCGCCCAGAAGGCCTCTGCTGGAAGTGAGTCCGATGAGAGGGGAGAAGCAGTTAACGCAGAACGCATCTCGTTAACAAGCTATCAACCCGCAATGCATTCACACTCTTTTTCAGAAGGAACTGATCCACAGAAACGTTTGTCTACGCCGGGCGTCGTTCACGATGTGACACATCAAATGGTACGATTTTCAGATACATTTGAAAGTTTACACTCCACATGACCGAACTCTAATCTCTGTGTACCTCGACCGCAGATTTCCAGCCAGCAGCGCACCTGGAATTCAGGGCAACCTATAGATCCCACCGTACGAAATTTTCAACCTGAAGATCGTCGTGCAACACGTTCCCATAGCGCTCCATCCGTAAGCAGAATTCCCGACCGCGATTGCCAAAGAGGCGCTGATCCATTTGTGAGTATAATAATACAATTCTTCCTCTTTGCAAAGAAAAAATATGTAATATTTTCGACTATAGTGCACTTCACCACAAAATAATCCGAAAAATTTCCTGGGTCTACAGCCCACTGGCTCCCACGTAAGTTAGTTAAATGCTGAAGAATATAATCATAATATTATCCAAGCCTGTACAGATAACACGAACAACTCAGTCAGAGCCACAATCAGAAGCACCAACACCACCCTTGGATTGTTCGTCCGTAAGTAGATAAAGAAATATACTACAGGAAAACAAATCACAAGAAGCTGGACTATGCTTCTAAAGAATATAGTCAGTGCATTTCATTAGCTAAGTTACAAGAAGTAAAAACTATTCAGCTTAAGTTTATTTGATATAATTTATTCACATTAGTTTATCATTAAACTTACTAACTTTAATCTTTCAAACTCAGTGTGCCAATAGACCGCCTCCCAATGCCTATCAAATGTCCTATGAGCTTAAGCCGAGTCATCTCACATATCCAGCAGATGACAGCAGCAGCGTTGGCATCAGCTATGGAAAATTCCTGCAGCTACAACAGCAACAACAACAGCTGCAGCAGCAACAACTGCAAGAACAGCAGAAGCAGCAGCAACAACAACGGGAACGCTATGAAAGTTGGCTAAGGAACCAATCCATTGACAATTTTGTGAGTAAATTCGGCGAGACTTGGCCGTAAACGAAAGCTCATCTAAGTTGGGTGCATCTTTCGATTAGGAACCGGGTCTGAATAGCACCATGATTGACAGTGGGCCTGCCGCCCAGAGAGCCTGCAGTGGACAGCCAAGGCAACAACAGCAACAACAACAGCAACAACAACAACAACAACAACAGCAGCAACAACAGCAAAAACAACAACAACTACAGCAACAACAACTACAGCAACAACAACAACAGCAACAACAACAGCAACAACTACTGCAACAGCTGCAACAGCAACAGCTGCAACAACAACAGCTGCAGCAACAACAACTGCAACAACAACAGTTGCAACAACAACAGCTGCAACAAGCGTCACTCAGGTCCACTGTGGGGCCATGTGAGCAAAATCAAAGTCAGGCATATGCAGCACGTTGCATGCCAAAAAGAGTAAGCTATGCCCACTTGTGCTTTGATAAAAGCTAAAAATTCATTGAACCACAAAGCAGGCGATGCCATCCTCTAGCCAAGGCCAATATTCGTGTTCGCAAAGAGCGGATATGCAGAGTCAAACACAGGTAAGCTGTAAAGCTTTAGCTTAAGGTAATTTTAGTTCACGTTCCCATTAAAGCAACGGGACTTGTTTGATACGTGCGATGATACGACCTATCTGCAACTGCCCGCGGCAAGGACTCAGAGGACCCCTTGCCTCAAGCAGTCCGGTCAGCAACAGTGCAATGTAAGTGCAAATTGCTCTATATCCAAGTATCAGAATATAAATCATCTAAACATCTTGGCAGCAAGTGACGTTTAGTGATCAACTCAGCAGATCGTCAAGCGTCAGCAGGTCACGCCCGAGGTGTACTCAGGAGCCCAGTGATGGTTGTCCGGGCAAGAGCCGAAATACGTGTTGTACGCCTAATATGAACGTGCAGCAGGCACCTCCTCCCTCTTTCCAGGCTACCCCTGGAGTAGGGGCAGCTAGCTGTTGTTCACCGAAACAGGTTAACATTGTTCCGAGTCAAATGCAAATATCCATGCCTCTGAGTGAAAAAAGTGATTGTTGCACGGCCGAGAAACCAATTGCTGCACTTCGGACAATTCCATTTTTTGATAATTCTACCCGTAAGTGAATGAAATCGAGTTCGATATGCATTACTTTTAACTCTCGCTTAATATGCAGCTGAGGAACGATTTATACAGCGCACAAATACACTTTTCTTTGAGACTTTGGTGTTGGATCAAAGTTGCCCTGGCCTTATACAGGAAACGCTGGATGGTCGCAAGGATTTCAACGATTATGCCTTCGAAATAGCATTTGGGGGCACCATACCAGCCAAACCGCATCCTGTCGATCCCATCACTATGCTCGAAGCCATCCAATTACGTATAGATTATGAGCGAAAAGAAATACGAAAAAAATGTCCTGCAAAGCCGGCGACTATGGATGACGAAAGTAGCTCGGATAGTCAAGGCAGCATCAAAGGACGTTCAAAGAAATCGAAACGTAAAGAGAAGGAATTTTACTATTATAAGGGTAAGAAAAAGAGCAAGGCTGGGAATTCGATTTTGCATAGGGAATCGGTGCCTCAGGTGGTGAGCAACATCGATATACATTTCAGTTCCAAGAACAAGTCCGAGGTTAATGACGGTGTGCTGGCATTTCTAAAAGCCGAAAGCTATTTCCAGACTGAACCCGGACCTGGGGTTAGTTTGTATAGTATTTTAATTATATCAAAACATTTAATTTATATATATATATTTATCATTGCATTACAAGAACTTTTCGGCCGATATCCATGTACACGAATCGAACTTTTTCGGATTGCCGATCAAAATGAAGGTTTACAACGCGACGACATGGCCCACTGATTAACTGATCTTCTCATAGATACCATAGGTACCATTGTATTATCGTTTCTGGTAATTGAAATTTTGTTTAACATGAATAATAAAAAATAATTGTAGTGTTGATTATTTTACAAAGAAACTCAGTCAATCAATATTTTGAGTTATAATAAATGATGCTATCAGTAGAAAATGAACAACTTGCATTATGCATTTTTTATTGTGCTTATCATTTACTGAACAGTTCCTTTCATTGTCGTACAATAATTATGTATTTTCATACTATATGTAGATATGAGTAATTTAATGAGTTCAGAGTGTTGTGCAATTCTTCAAATTCTTTACTCTAGTAAAGATAACTACTGGCTGTTGTTACTTGTTGTTTAATAATCTACTGGTTTCTAAAATTGCCTTATATTTTAATCAATTATCTTTGTTGTTTATCAATTTGACAGGCCCTCATAACACAACAATGAACAATTTAAAAGCCACCGTGAACTGCAATTTAGCGGCAATAAATTGCGCCATATGTTTATATAATAAAGCAACAGGAAACCGAATTATAATTTATAAAGATTTAATTATATGACAAACACCCTGCATTATCAAAAACGGTTTAAAAAGTGCGCAATATTTTAATTGTTTTTTATCGGTGCCAGCTGATTATTTTATTTATGAATTTCCAGAGCACTTCACTCTTAAAATAGCGAATATGAGAATGTTCCCAGAGAAATTTGAGATTAAGGAGCTATATTCCGACTCTAATCAAAATGTTATGCATAAATAATAACTATACGCTTCTCACTAATTGTGTGAATACAGGGTATAAATATCGGATAACGTTTGATAAGAAAACAACAAAAGATGATAGGGAAACACGTCGAAGAGGCAACAGACAAATTATACAAAGCGCAAGGCCAGCGACAAAACGAGCCACAAAATGAAATAAAATAAATCCAAACTCATTTGTGTATATACAAAATTACGTATATAATCATCATGTATGAGAATGTTTTTTATGTAGGAGTATAAGAGCATTTTAGACATCAGTTTGATGTCACACATTTCTTGCGTCTCTGGGCTAATGAACTCTGTGGTCGACATGACAACTAATCAAATTGAAAGCAAAGCCGAAAACCGAAAGCAAATATAAATATAAATACAAATCAGCTGGCTTGGATTTTGCCACTGTCAACTGTGCAAATACGTAGCTCTGTTTAGATTTGCCCGTGCTGCTAAATTAAAGCCTTTTTTGTACCAATTTACAAATGCACCACACAAAGAGTATTAAAACTACTGAGCTAAACAGCAAATTGAGTTTTAATTTGAATGCGCAGTTCTCGTTTTTCTCTTTTATTTCAATTATTTACTTTTATTTGTGTAACTTTAGCAGCTAAATAAGCGGCTTCACTTTTTAGCTGAGTAGGCACATTGTTTGTTTCTATTAAATAACAACAAGATAACAAAAAACTGCATTAATTATGATTTTTTGCATTTAAGCGTTGTGTACATAATTTATTATAAATATTATGTTGTGTTTTTTTATATTATCAACCATTTGTTTGTATGTTGAAACATTATTTAATAATCCAGTTAATGCAACAAATATATGTTAAGCCTCTTAAAAACGCGCTTTAATACAGCAATTTGCAATAATTTGCATTGAAAAATATTTAAATGATGTTTTCATATTCACTTTTGTTTTGCCACGTCAATTTCGTTGCGAAGTTCTCGATCGCGATCTGCACACCAGACACGCGTCCCAAAGACTGATCAGTCACAGCCGACAATTCAACGAGCAACCCAAACTCGAATTCGATTCCGATTCCGATTCTGATTCTGATTCCGACTAGCAGTGCACTCATCAGCACGATGGGTGTGTGTTTCTGTGTCGAAAGTAAACAAAATACTACATACATACATATATACAGTTTATCAAAAATGATATAACGAAAGTGCTTTCAAACCATAGCTACTCGAAATATCGCTCTTAATACGTAGGCTACGGCTCAGTGAACGTCAGTTGCAGCACCAGTTCTACAGAGCGAGTGCGTAGAAGAGAGTCAGCAGTGACAGAGAGAGAACAAAAGAGAGAGAGAGTGAAAGAGAGAGCGCGTACTGTCGCGTTGTGTCACTTTCCCTTTTAAATTTCGATGTTAACTCTTTCAAGATAATGACACTCAGTGCCTGGTGCCCAATTTGGTGGATCATACAGTGGTCAACATTCCCATCTAAAAACTCAAACAAAAGCCAAAACTAAAATAGTTTTAATATTTTATAGCCACGTTCCCTTTGATATCTTGTTATTTTAATGATAATTATTTTACGCATTCTAATATGCCAAACAATTATCTTTGTTAATGATCTTGCACTTGAAATACTTTGGTGGTTTTTCTTTTATAATTACGCTGGGAAATGTTTAGCCATTTATACCCTGAACCCATCAAAAATGGGAAAAGGGGTATCATGAAGTTCTGCAAAAGTATGTAACAGGAATAAGAAAGCACCTCCGACCCCATAAAGTATATATATTCTTGATCACTATCAACAGCCGAGTCGATCTAGCCCTGTCTTCAGAACTCATTTTTTTAGAAAATATCATGTGGGGGATTTACCCACTTTTTTCCAATTAAGACCTTTGAACTGCCATAGCTTTGCCAAAACTAGACCGATCGTGAAACACTGTGCCATTTTTTTTTTTTGTTTTTTGTTTGTTTGTGTGTGTGTATGAATATAGTTAAACAATTATGAATGAATATAAGGGCTGGGTTGAGGGTATATCCTAGTCGTGCACTCTGGACTAGAGCACTCGTACTTGATTTGCATTGTTTTTGTTTGCTTTAAGTTAATGCCAAAAATAGCAATCATTTAATACGTTAATTATTGCATCACGAAAATTTATCTCATTGCCTGCGATGCTATGTAAACACAGATTGAGGGATTTAGCGGTTCGCGAATTTAGAAATTGAATGTTGAAAGTGTCTAAAATATGAAAGTGCGTCAGTCCATATGCCACACACGAGGCAGCGACATCTGTTTAGAACATTTCATTTTTGAGAAATCTTCGAAGCCAATAACATTTTTATCGATTTACGCTCGAGGGGAAATAGTTGAAAAATAATATAAATAAACTAACAAATTTTGAAGTTCGAAATTAGATTGTATTCCCCCTGCCAGATAATGTGCTAATCATTGATGGTCTCTTTAATGTGCGACTCCACAGCTATGATTATATCCTTGCATATCCGAGTGTGGGATGAAAATTGCCAGATTATGGGCGGGCTTTAGCTCTTTCTTTGGAAAGAGGATGATAAATGCCTAAGATGGAAGTTAAATTGTCAAAAGACAATGCAAACGTTTTTAATATTCAGATGCACAAACACTGGAAAACGTTCCGTGCGCAAAAACAAAGTCATAAATAAATTTACAGCAGCGTTGCATGCAAATTTTCACAGTAAATACTCGGGCAAATATCTCGCCTGCATATTCAAGGTACCCCTACTTCATGCAGTCTAACGGGTCATAAGCAATGCCCAAACTAATGTTTGAGTATGTGCTGTATGTGCGAGACAGGATTAGACAGACTTAAATGAATTTATGGCATGTGCTAATCTAAAGGGGCTTTCACAGGAATGCCAGAAGTTGTAAAAGGATGGGAGAGGCATGGACGGCATTACAAATGTAAGTAAACCCAGCAGAAGATTAAAAACAGTGCCGACATGTAAAAGATAACGACTTTTTTTGTGCCTCTTAATTGCATGAAATTATAATAAAATACGAATAAGTCTTGTTGCAAATATCTACACAAAGTTTCCAAAAATATATTTACTTATTGTTTCTTATAAATAGTTTAATACATATTACAATTTGTGTAAAACAGCTATTTAAATTTAATATAACCATAAAACCAATGTCTTTATTATATGCACATTGTATTTACATTTCAATATAATAAATACTGCTCAAATGAAATCATTTTATATGACTATTGCTGTAAATTATAATTAGTTTTACAACAATATACTAATATGTATATACATATATATATATACTTATATTTTGACTCATTTACTGGCAAGATAAAGAGTGCAGGAAGAGTAGAAATAAAAACAATTATGAAACGGAAATAATAAATAGTTCATTAGAGATTAATTGCTGATTGGTGGAATTAATTATATTTTGCACTCTGTTTTATTTCACATATTGCTAATTTCAACGATTGCTAACCGATACAACACCCGCAAGTTTTTTTGTTAAGGTTTCCTCTGAGATTTATTTACAGTTAAATATTTGCACAGCTCTCTCCTTGCGAAATATATATATATATATATAGATTGCGAATAATTCAGCGTAAATTTTGTTTATAAGTGTTTACCGACCTGTTGTTCACAGTTTATTTGCAAATAAATCTTGTACACACCGTCGGCCTGCAACCACCTGAGTAGTGGCCAAGAAGATCATGAGGGCGTATCAAAATGTATGGCAACAGCAAGTTTGTAAGCCCAACACTAGGCCCATATCAGGGCCCCAATCAATTATTATTAGATGCAAATGCACAAAAGATACTAGTTGCCTAAATGTTTACGTAACTAATTTTTGAGCAGATACAAAGTTCGGTGAGTCGAATAAACAAGCGTTGCAAATACCCAAATTGTTGGCTATACAATTAGTGCACGCAGCGTGAAGAAATTGGGCGCAGGGCGGAGGGCGTTCGGCGGTGGGCGTTGAGGTATCAGGCGCATTTGTAGTATTGATGAAAAGCAACAAAATTTCCAATTTGTGAATTTAGTGGCGTTGGCTTCCTATCTCCTATCCCCATCAAAATTTATCGTTGTGCCTATTAGTCGCAATGGCTGCAGAGTTGCCAGAGGGCTGGGATTAGATGCCACGCCCACTCGGTGTGCAGTGTCAAGAGCAGAGGGCGAGCGCAAGTTGATTATGCGTTGTTTTGCCACTTAATGTAATGAAATATGCATAATGCCATTAGGTACCGACAGGGAAGGCAGCGGGGCTGGAGGCGTGGCTAAAATACCATAGCAACATGATTACAATACGCATACGCCGTGTGTGCACCCAATTCAGTATTCACTAGCTGAATAGCAGCGGCAACAACAAAGTGTGTCAAAAGCTCTTGAATTACTCCTCCTGGATAAATGATTTAAAGTTTTATGAGACAGTAAAACAAGTACTAGAAGTACAAAATGTAAATTGCATTTTCCCCTTTTCGGTTGCCTTTCATTTTATTTGCTTTGCTGAAAAGTATGCAGCAAAGCACAGAAACTCATCGATATGAAAACTTTTTGGCTTGCAGCAGTTTTTTGTTTTTGTTGGCTTTCCAAGTTGCAAGTTGGATTTTATAATTTACTGAGAGATTGCTTGTCTCGGGCTTAGTTTTTGGTGTATTTGACTGTCAGAGCAACTTACTCTAAACAAAATTAATCTAGTTGAGCATATTTCAAAGATACCCTGTACACACCAATCTTCAATTCGTGTCACACATTTACCATTTTATGTTTAATTTTAATTTAATTGTTGCTGTTGTGGGCTGTTAACTATTGACATTTGCAACACATAATAAAATGGCACACGTTAAACTATTCAATAAATAGTCGCATATTTTCGCAGCTAATGAGCTGCATGCGACAAATTGAAGGCAGCCAAGAAGGGGGTGTGTGTGTGTGGGGGGGGGGAGGGTTATTTGGAAAAGCCAATTAGCATGCAAAACAAGTTGCAGCTATAAATGCACAGCATACACAGAGCTTAGAAACAAGCGAATGCACTGCATTTATGTATGGGGAAATGCATAAATATTGTCACAGACACAAACACACATACACACACACACACACACACACACACACACACACACACACAGACATGTGTTTGCATATTTGTGCTTCTTATTTAGCGACAACAACAACTACAACAGCGACAACAAGAACAACTACAGGGCAGCTACAACAGTCGCATTGCTCACGGCAGCTGCGATATTCACGACGCCAAATGTATGCAACATTATGCGGCATGTGTGCTAAACAGTCATGAATTTCAAACAGACGCCGCAAACAAACCAAGCAACCCACCAGCCAACACCACACACACACACACACACATACATACACACACACCATTGCGCTTACTCTGTCTCCCATATATCCTGGCCCGCTCGCACATTCTTTGCATGCGTAATAGATGCAACGGGAACGAAATTGCAGCCGCCTCAGAGACTTTCAGTTTGACTTTTGGCATAAAAACGACCGCGAACATTGGCAAAAGCAGCGAGCTGTGTTCAATTCCCCAGTATTTCCGCGTGCACTTCCGCCTTTCCCTTCATTTGCATACAAACACGCACACACACAGACACACACACACAGACACATACACATATAGATCATGCACTGGCAATTTGCATGGCATTCGTAAATGCAAATTGCATGCAACTCGAACAGCTGCAGCTGGCCCCAAAATGCGGCAATAAGCATGCTAAACAATTGCACCTGAGCCCATGTTGCAACTCTCTCCCTATAATGGTGATTTCGAAAGCCAGACATTCATCAATTTCCCATTGATTTGTCATCGGCACCCGACAAACAGGTATTCATTCCCAATTCTCGGTTACTTTGATGGAAGCTGAGAAGGTAAACACCAAATGATTGCATCTCTGAGTCCATGTCCTGATTGCCTGTTGTCAGATGTGTGTATTCATTACCTATTGTGTGTGTCCTTTAGTGGCTGACAACATCATCAATAGCAGACAATTATGCCAATTATTATAATAATGACATTCCACACTAATTCCACACTCTTGTGGAGCATTGCCATATTAACCGATATCGCAATTGATTTTCGCTTAATTGACAACAAATTAACAATATTTGTTCTAAAATCCTCAATTAGCTTTAAAAAGTTTATGGACTAATTTGGTAATTGCACATATCAAAATAATTAGCAGCACAAGGTATGACCTAACGCGTTTTTCCGCTAGAAAATCAGTTGCGATCTGGCATGTCAATATTGGAGTCAGGTTTTTGATAGTAAATCCGAAAAATATTCATTTTTTCATCTTTGAATGAAAAACCATGGACAAAATGACTTCGGAAATTGCAATCGGTTAAGTTTTGGCGAAGTAACGGCAATATATAATCTTGAAATTTTACGTTTAATGGATTGTGGACGTCTCAATTAGTACAAAAAACTATTCGAAAAGTGATTTTGTAGTAGTTCATTTTTCTGTCAAAAATCACGCCAAAATTTACAAAAAAATTGACTTGTCAAGATCCCAAACAACGAAAAGTTCATTATAAATGACCTTCCCAGACTTCAAACTGCCACAACTTTGTCAAATCTGAACCGATTTTCAATCCCGAGGCCATTTTGATCATTATTTGGCCTCTAGTTTAATTCTATATCTCAAGTTTATGAATTTTCGAAAAAATAAAATTTTGAATTTTTTTGGCGAAAAAAGCATAAGGGGGGACCCTTACACATTTTGATTTTTCAAAAAATAGAATCTTGAAATTTTACGTTTAATTGATTGTGGGTGTCTCAACTAGTATAAAAAACTATTCGAAAAGTGATTTTGTGATGTTTCATTTTTCTGTCAAAAATCACGCCAAAAGTGACAAAAAAATTGACTTGTCAAGATCCCAAACAACGAAAAGTTCCTTATAAATGACCTTCCCAGACTTCAAACTGCCACAACTTTGTCTAATCTGACCCGATTTTCAATCCCGAGGCCATTTTGATCATTATTTGGCCTCTAGTTTAATTCTACATCTCAAGTTTATGAATTTTCTAAAAAATAAAATTTTGAATTTTTTTGACGAAAAAAACATAAGGGGGGACCCTTACACATTTTGATTTTTCAAAAAATTGAATCTTGAAATTTTACGTTTAATTGATTGTGGGTGTCTCAACTAGTATAAAAAACTATTCGAAAAGTGATTTTGTGGTGTTTCATTTTTCTGTCAAAAATCACGCCAAAAGTGACAAAAAAATTGACTTGTCAAGATCCCAAACAACGAAAAGTTCCTTATAAATGACCTTCCCAGACTTCAAACTGCCACAACTTTGTCAAATCTGAATTGATTTTCAATCCCGAGGCCATTTTGATCATTATTTGGCCTCTAGTTTAATTCTACATCTCAAGTTTAGGAATTTTCCAAAAAATAAAATTTTGAATTTTTTTGGCGAAAAAAGCATAAGGGGGGACCCTTACACATTTTGATTTTTCAAAAAATAGAATCTTGAAATTTTACGTTTAATTGATTATGGGTGTCTCAACTAGTATAAAAAACTATTCGAAAAGTGATTTTGTGATGTTTCATTTTTCTGTCAAAAATCACGCTAAAAGTGACAAAAAAATTGACTTGTCAAGATCCCAAACAACGAAAAGTTCCTTATAAATGACCTTCCCAGACTTCAAACTGCCACAACTTTGTCAAATCTGAACCGATTTTCAATCCCGAGGCCATTTTGATCATTATTTGGCCTCTAGTTTAATTCTACATCTCAAGTTTATGAATTTTCGAAAAAATAAAATTTTGAATTTTTTTGGCAAAAAAAGCATAAGGGGGGACCCTTACCAATTTTGATTTTTCAAAAAATAGAATCTTGAAATTTTACGTTTAATTGATTGTGGGTGTCTCAACTAGTATAAAAAACTATTCGAAAAGTGATTTTGTGGTGTTTCATTTTTCTGTCAAAAATCACGCCAAAAGTGACAAAAAAATTGACTTGTCAAGATCCCAAACAACGAAAAGTTCCTTATAAATGACCTTCCCAGACTTCAAACTGCCACAACTTTGTCAAATCTGAACAGATTTTCAATCCCGAGGCCATTTTGATCATTATTTGGCCTCTAGTTTAATTCTATACCTCAAGTTTATGAATTTTCGAAAAAATAAAATTTTGAATTTTTTTGGCGAAAAAAGCATAAGGGGGGACCCTTACACATTTTGATTTTTCAAAAAATAGAATCTTGAAATTTTACGTTTAATTGATTGTGGGTGTCTCAACTAGTATAAAAAACTATTCGAAAAGTGATTTTGTGGTGTTTCATTTTTCTGTCAAAAATCACGCCAAAAGTGACAAAAAAATTGACTTGTCAAGATCCCAAACAACGAAAAGTTCCTTATAAATGACCTTCCCAGACTTCAAACTGCCACAACTTTGTCAAATCTGAACCGATTTTCAATCCCGAGGCCATTTTAATCATTATTTGGCCTCTAGTTTAATTCTACATCTCAACATTTAAAAATTATTGATCTCGAATCATAATTTTCCAATAACTTTTGAACAGGTTAAGAAATCGACAAAAAAAATGTTGCTTGTATTGAGCCGGAGCAGTACAATTACAGTAAATTACAATAATGAAGTTTATAGTTATTATAACTTTGAAGCTTTGGCTAAAAAACACTGGAATCGAAATTTATCGATAACTTTTGAACGGGACGAGATATCGAAAAAAATAATAAACTTGTTTTGTTGCGGCGTTATGAGAACTTATATTTCAAATATCTCTAGCTTTTGTAGTCTCTGAGATCAGCGCATTCATACAGACGGACATGGCTATATCGACAAGATTATATATACTTTATGGGGTTGGAGATGCTTCCTTATGCCTGTTACATACTTTTGCACAAAACCATTGTACCCTTTTTTTCCATTTCCACATTTTTAATGGGATCAGGGTATAAAAAGATATGATATTAAAGGAAAAAATAATTAAACACTTTGCTGGTGTACAAATAATGAACAAAGTCTAATTGCGTAGCACGCTGCCACGCCCACATGCGCCCGTAGATGCTACACACACATAATTTACTATGAATAAGGCAGACAAGCGTGAGTGAGGCGCGCTTCTGCTTCGCTGCATTCACTAACACTTACACACAGATGCTCACTTATGGTATACTCACACATTGCAGCCGTGAAACATTCTCGTATGAGTTCATGCAGAAGCCCAGACATGGTGTATTTAGTTTAACAGCTTGCTAGCGACGACATGCGACACTGACACGACAAGTGTTAATGCGCCACGCCCCCATCCGCCCACATTCGCCCTTTCCACCGCGACAGCAAACTGCAATTGCCGAGCGTTTCTGCTTTTTACAAATAAAATAAATGTTAAAATATTTGTGCAGCCAAACTAACTGAAACTTTGATAGCCAAGCGCTGCACCCTAACCCACTTCACATACACACACACAACACACACACACACTCGTGTTGTGCACTTGAAAATCTAATTTCTTGCCATTTCTACGCCCGCCCTCGCAACGGCATAAAAAGTTTTTAATCAAATTTTTCAATTTAGTTTGTGAGCTGTTAATTAAAAACGGCGAATTTCCAACTATGTGTTTTTGTGTGTTTGAGTTGTTTAGATTAGTTTGTTAGTTTGACGTTTTAAGCCGCCTGGCGGACGCTCAAAGCGTTTAATTTAATTTGTTTTCACATTTAACATATTACGCATACGCCTCGGTGGCCCAAGCAAAACAGCCAAGTCGCCACAGTTCTAGTTTCAATGTGCAATTTGATCTGTTGTCGAGACAACCAAACAGTTAGTGATAAACTCGCATCGGATGCTGCTTCTGCTGCTACTGCTCTCTGGGGCCGCTTTCTAATTAGCTGTTAATTTCTTGATGGCCGGCCATAAAACTCGACCATGTGCTTGTGATTTGTGATAAGGCGCGATTATTCATTTAATTACCAACTTGCAGCCGTAGTTCTATTCAGCGAGCATAGAGATGGCATAGAGTTCTCCGAATCACGCACGAGTTGCGTAGGTGATGTCCACAGTGTCCTTGATGCCTGGCTGCGATCACATCACCTGTGACCTTTCGGCTAGCCCCAAAAAGGTGTGGCTACTCGCCTGCCAGTTCACGGTCATTGGCTTGTAAATAAAAGTAATTTAATGCTAATTAAGAGCTCGTAGTTGGCCAACGTTGCTAACGCAAAGTGACAGACAGCCGCTGCTCTGGGGAAATGGCTTTCGTTATTTGCTGGTATGTGTTTACTCTGTTCACTAATGGCTTTTAATTGGCCTACGGACTCGCGTTAGTTATTTATAATAATCGTTAAAATATGTACAAATTAATTCAATGCGCTGCGACTACCCTTCACTCCATATACCAATTAAGTAACTTAAAAACAGCAACAGCAACGCCAGCAACAATACTAACAATAATAATAATAATAATAATAACAGCAACAATAGCTATGGAAAAGTCAAGCCAAGCCACACCTAAAAGCATTCTACCATTTCTCGACACAAACTGCAAATTAAGTTGTAAAAACACTCGACAGCCATTGTTCCTTGCTGGTATTTCTTTTCCTTTACTTGCTGGGATGGGAGAGTGCGAGAGTGGGGGAGAGTTCGCGTCTGGGGCAATAAAAGTGTTGCGGGTAAAAGTCATAAAAGCGAGTCCAGTGCCAGACAAAGAGAAAAACAGAGAATGAAGACAATTGACAATGAAGCAAATGACAGCCCCAATGGGCAATCAAAAAACAAGAAGAGAAACAAACCATGCAGCTGCAAGTATTTGAGTGGAGACTTTTAAGCTTTGGAGACTTTTCAATATGCAAATCAGCTTGCAGCCATAACTTTATGCACATATTTTTAGCTAATTAATATTAAAATAAAATTAATTGAACTTTTTTTGCAACAAAGACTGCTAAGAGATACCCTATCGTATACGTAATATTCTGTGAAATTATGTGAGTGGAATGCAAGTTAACTCAGCAACATTGATTGTCAGTTTTGCTGATCTAAATCTGAAAGTTCGCCTGTTACCTAAATGAATTGGGCGCTAATGTAACCACTTGATACCCTTTAACGCGAAGAAATGACAAGCGTTAAGAACATAAGATGACAACACGAAACTAGTTTTTGTGTTCCAAAAAGTTTCTTATCACAATGTGCTGCTAGACAAACAACAGAGTCTTGAGGCGCGAGATATGAGATAGGAGATGGGTGGTTGGGTGGTTGGGTGGGTGGCGTCCCGGTATAAGCAGTTGAAATATGCAAAGCACAAGGCCCAAGAAGCATTTACAATGCATATACTATTTAATGAAAGTACTCGTACATAGAGACACCCCCGAAACCGAAAACAGTAGCTGAAATAAAGGAGTGAACGGCAGGGGGAAAGTGTTGCTTGCTTCAGGGCAAGCTAGGCGCAGGGTGGGGGTGGACCTTGGACGGACTGTGCACTGGCAGCTGCGCTGTTTATTTAAGCTGCTTCGGCAGCTTGTACAACTTTTGAGCTGTAGTTGTACTATTTTCTTTATGCTCCCAAGATTGCCGAAAAACATTTGGGCAGCTATCAGAATATCAACAAAAACTACAGCCACTACTAAAACTACAAGGACTACAACAGCAACAGCAACAACAAAAATAAAAACAACAACAACAACTCGCCGCCGCAGTCGTTTGATGAAGTTGTTCATTGTCGTTTTTTGGCACAAGTTTTTATGCGCTTTGGTGGGTTGTTGCCTGGTGTTAAGTTGCGTTTCAAGCAAATGAATTTAGAAGTCTTATTTAACAAGTTTCTTGGTCGCTTTTTAGTCTTTTTATCGACAGCTGCCCAAGTGGCAAGTTCCTTACTGTAGTACTTGTTGTTGCTGCCCCACTTGTTGTGGCTGCGGTTGCATGTTGTGCCACTTTATCGGTAAACTTGCGCAAAGCACTTGAAAATTTGTGAACATATTAAGTCGACTTTCGGTTAGCAAAAAGCTGTCGTTTTTGTTGTTGTTGTTGCTGTGGCTATTGTTATTGCTATTGTTTATTTAAATCCGATTATTCACAAGTGAGTTCACAAACTAAACCGAATCTGAGCCACTTATTAAGATTATGATTGAGCAGAATGGAAATTTTCATTTCAATTCACCGCTTTATCGATTGCTTAATTGGCCAAAAACTATATGGAATAAAAATAAACAATAGCGTAGTGATTTTCTATATTTATAGAAGATGTGTAGTATAAATTTCAAACAATAGAAAAAGTATATTATAAAATATTTATTATTATTCTTAAAGTTCCACTCGAAGGAGTGCCATCTACATAAATACATAAAGTCATTTTGAAAGTAAGCCTATACAAGCCTCATATTAAGGCAGGCAAAATTTGGCCAAAAAATACATGCAACATTTGCGTGGCAGTTCTTAGACCACAGCACAAAGTAAAACAAAAAATATTCATAAATTTATTTTTTCTGTTCCTAATTAAAACAAGTCACGTACATTTTAAATTAAAAGAGGCCGGCACAAAGCAGCCAGCATTTGAGTGACCACAAAACTACGCTGGCCAAGCAACTTTTGGTACGAACACCACCCACTGCCACACCCACCACCCACCGCCCAGCTGAAAAAGAGCAGCAGTCACGCAGCTTGGTCTCAGGTTGCTCACAGCTCCCGGCTCCCGGCTCCCGGCTCCCAGCTCACAGGTCTAGAAATCGGCAGGCAGTAACAATGTCACACGCAACTTTAATTATAAATGCCACAATAATTGAACTGTAAAACGTGGCCAAGTTTCAGTCACTTCATAGCCCAACCTAGCCTTGTGCCCGGCCAAGGCCAGCTATGGTAAAAGCCAACAGCCAAAGACGTTAAATTTATAATCTGACACGCTGACAGCAGAGCCAGCTTCAGACTGGAGCTACCCATGGGTATAATGAGCTGTATAACTATAACTATCTACCCTCCCCATACGATATATCGTATGCATGTAATTACAGGCAACGTATCAGATTTAAATTGAGTTTCGTCTTTAAAATAATGAGCTGTCCATGCGGTTGGCCAAGGCGACTTGGTCATCGATGCATAACCCACACACACACACACCCGCACCCACACCCACACCGCGCCACATGTGTGTTGCCAAACCACAAACGGGAAGTTTGCAATCTCAACCGCATTTATTTCAAACTCGATGTGCAGCCGCAAACCTCTCTGGACTGTGGACTCTGTGCGTCGTGCGTGTATCCTGTGATAAGAGTCGTTGCAGTCCTGTGTGCCGACTAATTATCCTGCGCACCCAGCAGATGCCACAACTGATTGAATGCCATGAAGCAAATACTTCAAAGTCAGAAATTCTGAATGAGGAATGTAGATTGCAGTTAATTAATATTGCAAGGTATCTTTTAGTTAACCAAGATAATGTGATTCGAATGCAATTTGGCCAAGTGGAGAGTATACACTTAGTTGTCTTGGCAGACAACATTTTGTGAAAGTTTATTTAAGCAGAAATGTCAATCATGCAACTAAATAAAAGTGTCAAAGGCATTATTAAATTGATAAACTGTAAAACTTAAAGATTCAATTGAATTTCAGTTTGAATGACGTAGTTATCGAGTACTTATTGAGTCATTTTTACAGTTACATGCAAGACTAACTTTAACATATTCCATATTCATAATGGCGCAAAGTTTAAATCAATTAGAAAATTTCCTTTTCCGGGCTGTGAACTTTTGCCTTGGCCGTTTCCGTTAAGAGGACAAACAAAAACTTGTGCTCTTTGTGCAACTATCTGCTTGTTTATTCATTGAATTTTGTGCTTCAATTAAAAAGCCATTAGAACAGGCACACAAACAATCTCACACACCAACACACTCACACACACTGGTACAGTTCGACAGCCATAGGCTGTCACACATACACGGCTAAGTATAGGCAAAGGCCACGTTTCAATGCCGTTGTCCTGGCAACTTGACCAACCAACCAACCAACAAACAAACAAACTGTAAACAGAACTCACCTACACCCACACCTGTCCCGCAATCAATATTATTATCCTTTTGGCTGTCAAAAGCACAGCAATAACAAAGGCCATTTGCATGCAAGGTTTTTTATTTGCCTTTAGTTGTTGTTGCTGTTGTTGTTCGGGCTTTGCCTTTGTCTTTGACCTTTCTTCTGTCCTGGCCTAATTTATATTTAATGCTGGCTGGCAGCAAGTTTTCTCAAGCAGCTGCCGAATACGACTGGGCTCAGACTGTTTGCTTTCAAGGTGCCAGACGGGTCGAGCATGTTCTTCTTATTCATATTTAATTCCTTTGAGCTAATTGGCAGCAGCAAACGCAGAGCAAGCGAATCAAGGCTATAAAGTTGTTTACATTCAAAATAAGCAATTATATAATGGAGCTAGTATTATATTGAATATAATTGACTTAGCTTACTAGTACTACTCATTATTCAAGCTCAGTTGGCTGCCATTTCATTGAAGGATTCTTTTATAAATAATAAGGAAAACAATCAAAACTCCATAAGTTTCTGAGCTGCTTGTAATTTATTACAAAGCAACTTGTAATGCATAAGCAGCTTTAATGGAAATGCACACAAAATTTGATGCAATGATGCAGACAACCGCAATAACAACAACAATAACAACAACGACGACGACAAAAACTATCCTTGCTGCATCCTGTTGTATTTTGCTGCATTCATTTTGCCAGTCGACACACAAAATGAAAATCATTTTTACCTTCTGTCTATCTGCCTGTCTGTTTGTCTTTCTGTCTGCCTGTCTGTCTATAGAATTTTAGTTTTGCTGCTGCCTCATAAATATGCCCATTTAAAGCAATGAAATGCAATGCAAAATTTGCAAATATTATTTTCAGCCATCAATCGGTCAAAATGCAATTTTCCAGTGCGTATGCATAGTTTGCGTGACGTGACGGGCTTCAAATGGTTAAGATCCTGAATTATGTACGTTTAAAGTGAAAAGCCGCAAAACGTTGCCAGATGTTGTGCTAAACATGTGACAATCACATTCGCATAAATAACTAGCCACAACTTTAACTAAAGATTAAATAACCTCAATGCATAGTTAAACAATTGCCGAATAGAATTAATAATAACGAACGTGACAGATTTGAATACCCTCTACTAACATAAATTGTACCATTAAAGTATCGAAAACAGTTAATATCTTTGTACTTTCCTTAGGCTAAGTTTATATGCCACAAGCAATTCAAAAAGTTGATTATTAATTATACAAATTGGTTTTTGAAAAATGTGGTTAAATAGTCGTATACTTATTCTATGCATATAAACTGAATGCCAATTGCTCAGACGGTCAGTGGAGTAAAGAAACCGGCTGTTTAACAAAAGTTTAACGAGAAGGGCCCGAGTCTCCACTGTGCCTCTGATGAGGGCCATGTGCGCCTAAAAGTCGACTACAAAACTGTGAAAAACTTTGTGTGCTCTGCTGTTGTGCTGTGTGGCCCGGTGCCATGTTTATGTCCATTCATTATGCAAAAAGCCAAATGCAGGAACAGCAACAGCAACGAGGCGCATAGTTATGGCGCCCATAAAGCAAAGTACACACACACACACAACTTTATTTTGCCGCCTCTTTTACTAGTCTATCCCCAACTCGGAGAATATTTTGCGTGCTTACTTCTAGTGTTACTCGGGTTCAGGTGCAGGGGGCTGTGGCTGCTTCATTACCCTAATGAACTTGAAAAAGTATCGGGTGTACAGAGACAAAGTGAGTCCAAAAAGGCCCCACAAAACTGAAGACAATCACCAGGTGCCCACCAGCCACCCCGCAGCCACCCTTCACCCCCTCAAAAGTCTCGCACCCTGTTGGTAACGTAAGCGCTAGTAGCCTGCCAGCAGATTTGCGTGTAATGAGGTCATAGTAACAAGTGTTGACTTTAATTAGTGCGACGCTCCTCACACCTACTCTCTCTCTCTCTCTCTCTTTCAGTTTTTATCCATCTCACTTCCATGTCGAGCAAATGAGGCTATCGAGCCATGTGACGATGCCTTGGCTACAAATTATGCGTTAATTGCGGCTTTCGACATGGAAATATACATTCGGGATGTTTCGAGTTTCCATTTCATGTTAATTTCATAAAAACAGCCTTATCTAATCTATGACTTTACAACGAGTTTTAATTATATTTAAGAAGAAATTAATATTCATCGACTCATAATTAAATCATTTAATTTCTCGAATCGTTGAAAATAAAAGGCAATCGAGTTTCTTTTTTAATCAAAATCAGGATTATATAAATAAAGTTGAAATCGGATTGCAGAATACAGCAACTGTACTGCTGTATTGCATTAACATAACTTTTGATTAAATTTTAAGAGATGACCAAACAAATGGTCTGTAAATGCTGGCAAATATATTTAAGTAATTGTGATATTAAAGCGTTGCCAGGTTATTAAGCGCATTATTTTGGGTTTCGCGTCTCGTTTACATGGCGTATGATTAATAAGCAACTCAATGTTTCTAAAAGCTGCTCAGTTTGCCCAAAAAGCGAATTTTGCGTAATTCCCCAAAAAAAAAAAAGAAATGCGCAAACAAATGCGAAAGTCAAGTAAAGTAGGTTATATAAGAAACCACAACAACTAACACGCACATGCATAGCAATAACAATGAAAGAATGTCTGCAAAATGCTTATTTACATATGCAAAAGGGAGAGAAAGAGAAAGACATAGAACGAGAGAGAGAGAGAGAGAGCAATTGGAATAAGTAGAAACAGCAGAAATGGCAGCAGGCAAGTGGGTTCTGGTACCAGCGGCATTTGTTGATTTTATTGACATGTTACTGTGCATCCACACACACACACACACACTTCCTTCTAGCCTCCTCTGGACGTGCGCCTGGCAGTCAAATTTCCTTTGCATGTCCCTTTTCCTGTGCACATCAAGGACCTCAGCGCGCTGCCCCAGCGTATCTATTTGGCGCTGCGTGTGCGCGGTCTTAAAATGCGCCATAAAATTGATAAAATCAGTTGATTGTAAAAATTGATAAATTGAAATTGATTGAGGCAGCGACACACAGCAGCAGCAGCAGCCGCAGAAGCAGCAGCAACTTGCGACTTGAGGCATTCGAAATAGCTTTGATGCTCACACTTTGCACTTTGCATGCGGAATGGCAGGCAACTCGCTAGATTTGGCCACAATTGAAAGTGGGTTTCGGTGGCGCCCACAAATAACATTAGACGACCGAATTGAAGTTTTCTGTTTCGATATCATTGCAAAAGAGACAAGGAGCTGGCTTGAGGCAAGAAATTAATTGACAATCAATGACATTTCCAATTCTTTTCTGTGAATATGTAAATATGTATTTAAAGCATACCATTTGCTTCGGGCAATTCCGATGTGATCAAATTTTAGTTTTTTATAGAAATAATCAAACCACATTCGAGATTATAATAATACTTAACACGAAATGCAAAAAAAATGAGTTTCTCAACTTTAAATGTATCTATTTAAAGCATACCATTTGCTTTGGGCAATTCCACATTCGAGATTATAATAATACTTGAGCAAAAAAAAATGAGTTTCTCGACTTTAAAATATAGAATCATAAAAAATTCAAAAACCAGAAACAAATTGACATCGAAAGTTACAATCGGTTGAGCTTTGGCGAAGTTATAGCGTTCGACTTTGCTGTTCGTGGACAGGAAATGACCACTGATATATCCGGCATGCAATGTACAAGTACCTCAATACCAATGAGAAATTGTGTAAATTAAGCTGCAACATATTTGATTGTCAAGCGTTTCGATTGAGCTGCGAATGCAATTGCAGTTGACAATTTGCAGCAATCATTTGGACAATTGACAACTTGCAGGAAATTTGCTTGCATTAAACTAATGCGAGTTGCAATGGGAAACAGCTAAACTGCTAACTGGCAACTAAAATTGTTTCGCCAAATTTAAACAGTTGCCCATTTTGTGGCAACTATATAGTTGCCATCGCACAATGAACATTTTGACTGTCGACGCGCCGATGGTTTTTAATGAAATTGCATTTCATTGGCGCTAGCAAAACCTGATTGACATCCACTTGCGGGTCCATTTGAGCGGCTTTCAGCTGCCTGGTATGTCATGTCCACATATACATATATATATACTTAACATTTTATATATTTATGTACATATGTACATGTGGGAAATGATATGTATACTGGCAATCGCTTGTGTTCTGGCCAACAGTTTAAGCACAGCATGTCTGTTAAATTTCTCATTCGATTTTAACATAGATAAACAAATATTTTACAGATAAAATACTTAATTTGCACATAATACAATTTATTTTTAATTTATCTCGCTTAATGTTCTAAGAGTTCGTCTGTGAAATGCATTGCAAAATGAGCTTTTCGGAACGCGGACGTATATAAAATGACGTTCATTTTGTAATTTTAATTTTAAAGAACGTCAAAGAGTTGGCAGCGATAATCGTTGGCAGTTAACAAGTTAAGCGCGTTGTAACAGACACGCAGGAGGATATATGTATATATGTATGTATATGTGCACACATATTAGTATTCTGCGACTTTATTTTAATGCTCATTAAAGCGCTTTCACATTAAATGGTCAGTTAATTGCAACAATCGTTGCACTAACTTGCAGCACTGCTTGTCCACTGCAAAGTTTTTTAATTACTAAAGTTTGCAGTCGACTGCAGCTGCAAATTAAATATGTACTTAATATCGCGCGTAGTTGTTGCAATTTGCTCTTCAATTTCAAGCAGCGCTGCTCACTTAAAACATGCCCAGCATCTTATCCCACTTGGGAGTTATCGGAGCTATGTAGCTATGTAGCTGCTAGGTGGCAAATGAGACGTATTTACTGGCACTTGTCAAGTTGACTTATGGCCGTGTTGAAACTTCGCGCGCACCTGTATCCTGTTCAGTATTCTGCACACTGTCTATGAGCAGTGTGCTATGCATTTAGGGAGCTTATGCACAAATGAGCAAAAGTTAACAAGCGGCAAAGGACTTCAAGAGAGGCAGGCAGGCAGGCAGGCATGGATTGGGAGTGGGAGTGGAAGTGGGAGGCAGACAGCAAACGAGCTGTCTTATTATAGTTGCTGCTACTCCGAACTCTCATGCAAGCTGCGGTTTCCAGCGTCACGCCTTGCGCCTTAAGCGGCAGCAGCTGCCGATGCCCTGATCCTTATGTGCGCCTTTTAAGTGCCCCCTCGAAACCGCATATTTCGTATGTATGTGTATTTTGATGCGCGAAACCGCTGGTGCAATTATTACTTTAAACAAATGGTCTTAGAACTTTTGGCAAAGTTTTAAGAAGCGATGCAAAGCATTAAGCAAAACACTTGAGTTAGTTTCACAGTGTTTTGATTTGAAAGGAAACCAGTTTTACTTTGCATAAACAGAAGCAAGTAAAGCAGAAGGAAATGCAAGCGAGTAATAATAATGATTCAGTTGTAACACAAATTTTAACGGTCAGTTAAACATATTTTTTCATTTAATGAAGTAAAGTTTAGTATAGAAAACGTTCCTTAAAGCAAAAGGAAAATACGCTCCAGCAACATGTCAAAAGGTTTTTCCTTTCTTTTTAATTTTCTTTGCAAGCAAGTGAATGCTACGTAAATCCCCATAAGCTGAACACATTCCAATAAAAATCAAAGTTTATGCGTAGAGCGCTTGACTTTCAACCCGTCAGATGCATTTAGTTGTTCCTGCACATGCCAGTATCACACACACACACACACACACACAGAGAGAGACAAATAGACACACACAAATAATTTACACATAACTTTTGGTTTTGGTTTGACATTTTGTGGCTAAATTTTAATATGTAACAAAAGTGGGCAAAAGTTACGATGACAGCGGACAATGAACAACAGAGAGAAGAGAGAAGAGAAAAGAGAAAGAGGAAAAGCAAAGTAAAGTGATGGGAAATGCATTTGGCAAGCAGACTTTACAGGCAGCTGCTCTTGTTGTTGTTGTTGTTGTTGTTGTTGCTATTGCCATTATTGCTATGGCTTGCGCGCCAAACTTTTGGCCAATTTTCGAGTTATTCCGCTCGGTAATCAGAAGCAACTGCTCTCTGCTCTCTGTGTGGTTGTGTGTGTGTGTGTGTGTGTGTATGACAAATTAGCATTCTTGCAACTGGAAAGTTGCAAGCAGTGGCAGCATCGTCGGCTTCTAGTTCAGTGCTGCCTGCTATTGTTAGCTGTTTGCCTTTGTGGTCGGAGCTTAGACCGTCAGCGAGCTGGCTTTAAGCCTTAAATGCAGCGACACACGTGTCGTATACGTAATATGTGCTTTTGTCTGTGTATGTGAGTCGCTTAAATTGCAAGCAACATTCGCTGCTGTGGCAGCCACCCACAGCTGCAGCCGCTGGCAACCACGGGCTTTGAAACTACTGAAAGCAATGGTAATAACTTGTAGTTTTTTCTTTTATTGTGCTGCGCATAGTAGTTGCTGCCAAAGGTAGAAGAAAACTTTGCCGCTCGCTGTTGACAACAAGCGGAAATAAACAACAAAACAGAAAACCAAGCTGGCAGCCGTGAGTGAAATGCAAAAGCAAACAAAAAACCTTACCATAATATAATTTGATAAGTGCGAGACATAAAAACCCAAAAATCAAATAAGAAACAAACTTTATGGCACAATTTTCTTCTCATTGTAAACGTCATTTGCTGGCCGCGCTCGAAAGTAGGCAACGCAATAGTTTGCGGCGAAGGCAGCAATAAAAAACATGGCGTCAATGACGATACAGCGCTGCCATATCGTTTCAAAAGCGCATTACATTGTTGCTTTCATTGCAATTGTGATTGTGATTGCAGTTGTGAAACGAACTCTCTTTTGTGACTTACGAGTTGTGGTCGCCCTTTTGCCCTTTTGTCCTTTTGCCAATTTGCCATTTTACTATTTTGATGGCACCCAGCTAATGCTTGTTGTTCAGGTTGTTGTTGAGTCCAAGTTTTTGTTTGTCTTGTTTGTAATACGCTTTAGTTTCGATAGTTCTTAAGCTGCTTATTGTAAGAGTTATTTGTCTTTGGGCTTTCATTTCATATTTTATATTTATGGCATTGCTGCAGTTCTGCTGAATCTGAGCTCATTATTAATTGAAGCCAAATAATTAATCACTCAGAGATTTATTGGACAAATCGTGAACAAATAATTAAAAGATAATTATGTCTGTTGAACCTAAAACCAATTAGAATGCGATGTTAAATGTTTTGAATATTCACAAATTTCAGTGCACTCAATTAACATTATTGCCGCTAGACTTAGGCTCATGCAAATTGCATTTCACCATATTTAAACCAATTAAGTTTGCATAACTAAACAGGCGCCAAAAATTTGGGAGCCAATTTAAAACCTGTTGGCAATTTAATTAAGTACACAACACAAAAACCAAATGACGCATGGCGCGAATAGAAAATTGCAAACTCAAATACGTATTATGCAATTTTAATTGCAGCCTGTGTTTGCTGTTGTTGTTGTTGCTCTTGCAGCTGCGTAATATTAATTGCGCTTATTGTGTGCATGTTAGGCAATAATTAGCATTGAATTAATTCTCAAAGAGCAAAGCAATTAGTCGCACACCTCACGACTGTCTCTCAACCTGAGCATCAGCCCACCACCTCAAATATTCTGTAATCATCTTCAGCATCATCATCGTCGTCGTAATTATCTTCGGTGGCCAGCAGCATAATTCAATTTTACATTTGAATTTGATCTACTCAATTGCTCACTCAAACACTTCGCATGCTGTGTGTAATTACGCGGTTTCCAAGTATTCCAGTGAACAGAATTTCCTCGAATTCATGCGAGATTCAATGCGAGATTTTCATAGAATTTAATGGAATTTCAATGACAGCTTATGCATATTGTGTGGAACAGAAATGAAAATGAAATAAATCCAAACTATGCGATTTCAAGGTATGCGTTTCGTTAACTGAAATCTGAAATCGACACAAAAGCGTATTCATGGAACGGACTCTAAGCTTTGCATAATTCTCTGTAATGTGCGCTTTCGATAAGGAGTCGAGATTTACGAGCGGATGCCTGGTCAATGCCCCCCCGTTCAGCAGTTTCCGCTTTTACAGCAATGCATTTAAAAATTGCTGCAAAGTGCAAACGCAGCGCCGCAGGCGAAGGAAGTATTTTTCATGCTCACACGGGACTCGGATTTTAGCCAGGCCACAAAACAAAGGACTGGTCCATAAAACAAACACACAAATACACGCACAGTGACGCATGGGGCAGACAAGGCTTGCATTCGAAATGTGTACAGACGATGGGGACAGATAAATTTCAGAGGAGCAACCAAAGACGACGACGCTGCAAAAGTTGCAAGACGCTGCCGCAGACGCTGACTTTGAAACTTGTGCCCCAAACTCAGTAGTCCAGCATTTGGTGTGTGATTGTGGCAGAGTCAGCTTAAGGATGCACATAAGGAAACGGATAAAGAAGTTGTTAAAATAAGTTGCACGAACTCATGCGAGTTTCATAAATTATACAAAATAATAAACAGAAATACTTTGAGAAAACAAAAGTGACAAAACAATTGACTTGTCAAGATCCCAAACAACGAAAAGTTCCTTATAAATGACCTTCCCAGATTTCAAACTGCCACAACTTTGTCAAATCTGAACCGATTTTCAATCCCGAGGCCATTTTGATCATTATTTGGCATCTAGTTTAATTCCACATCTCAAGTTTGTGAATTTTGGAAAAAATTAAATTTTGGATTTTTTTGGCAAAAAAAGCATAAGGGGGGACCATTACCAATTTTGATTTTTCAAAAAATAGAATCTTGAAATTTTACGTTTAATTGATTGTGGGTGTCTCAACTAGTATAAAAAACTATTCGAAAAGTGATTTTGTGGTGTTTCATTTTTCTGTCAAAAATCACGCCAAAAGTGACAAAAAAATTGACTTGTCAAGATCCCAAACATCGAAAAGTTCCTTATAAATGACCTTCCCAGATTTCAAACTGCCACAACTTTGTCAAATCTGAACCGATTTTCAATCCCTAGGCCATTTTGATCATTATTTTGGCATCTAGTTTAATTCTAAATCTCAAGTTTATAAATATTCGATAAAATAAAATTTTGGATTTTTTGGCAAAAAAAGCATAAGGGGGGACCCTTACAAATTTTGATTTTTCAAAAAATAGAATCTTGAAATTTTACGTTTAATTGATTGTGGGTGTCTTAACAAGTATAAAAAACTATTCGAAAAGTGATTTTGTGGTGTTTCATTTTTCTGTCAAAAATCACGCCAAAAGTGACAAAAAAATTGACTTGTCAAGATCCCAAACAACGAAAAGTTCCTTATAAATGACCTTCCCAGATTTCAAAGTGCCACAACTTTGTCAAATCTGAACCGATTTTCAATCCCGACTCCATTTTGATCATTATTTGGCATCTAGTTTAATTCTACATCTCAAGTTTATAAATTTTGGAAAAAATAAAATTTTGAATTTTTTTGGCAAATAAAGCATAAGGGGGGACCCTTACAAATTTTGATTTTTCAAAAAATAGAATCTTGAAATTTTACGTTTAATTGATTGTGGGTGTCTCAACTAGTATAAAAAACTATTCGAAAAGTGATTTTGTGGTGTTTCATTTTTCTGTCAAAAATCACGCCAAAAGTGACAAAAAAATTGACTTGTCAAGATCCCAAACATCGAAAAGTTCCTTATAAATGACCTTCCCAGATTTCAAACTGCCACAACTTTGTCAAATCTGAACCGATTTTCAATCCCGAGGCCATTTTGATCATTATTTGGCATCTAGTTTAATTCTACATCTCAAGTTTATAAATTTTGGAAAAAATGAAATTTTGGATTTTTTTGGCAAAAAAAGCATAAGGGGGGACCCTTACAAATTTTGATTTTTCAAAAAATAGAATCTTGAAATTTTACGTTTAATTGATTGTGGGTGTCTCAACTAGTATAAAAAACTATTCGAAAAGTGATTTTGTGGTGTTTCATTTTTCTGTCAAAAATCACGCCAAAAGTGACAAAAAAATTGACTTGTCAAGATCCCAAACAACGAAAAGTTCCTTATAAATGACCTTCCCAGATTTCAAACTGCCACAACTTTGTCAAATCTGAGCCGATTTTCAATCCCGAGGCCATTTTGATCATTATTTGGCATCTAGTTTAATTCTATTTCTCAAGTTTATAAATTTTCGAAAAAATAAAATTTTGGATTTTTTTGGCAAAAAAAGCATAAGGGGGGACCCTTACAAATTTTGATTTTTCAAAAAATAGAATCTTGAAATTTTACGTTTAATTGATTGTGGGTGTCTTAACTAGTATAAAAAACTATTCGAAAAGTGATTTTGTGGTGTTTCATTTTTCTGTCAAAAATCACGCCAAAAGTGACAAAAAAATTGACTTGTCAAGATCCCAAACAACGAAAAGTTCCTTATAAATGATCTTCCCAGACTTCAAACTGCCATAACTCTGTCAAACCTACACCGATTGTCAGTCCCGAGGCCATTTTGATCATTATTTGGCATCTAGTTAAATTCTAATCTCAAGTTTATGAATTTTTAAAAAAATTCAATTTTGGATTTGTTTGGCGATAAAAGCCAAATGTATGTAACATTGAATCGTAAATTACTTCTTTGTTTATTGTCCGATCGTTATGAAATTTGTAGGACATAAATATGGCATATAAATGTATATCGACTCGGCTATTGATAAAGATCAAGAATATATATACTTTATGGGGTCGGAGATGTTTCCTTACATACTTTTGCACAAAACCATTGTACCCTTTTTCCCATTTTTAATGAGTTCAGGGTATAAAAATTACAATAGTATATGGCAACTGCATTGTTCAAAGCATTTTAATTTTATCAAACTTTTGTAAATCGATAACTATAACTGCTAAATATTCGTTCAATTTACTCAGTCAATTTTAAAATATCTCGTATGCTCCAAGGGCAAACATGTAACAGAGACATTTCTGACAATATTTTATATTTTCCAATTGGTTTTTCGGCTTGTAACAAAATGGAAAATGCATAAATCGCCTAAAGTATTTTATTACTTTATTATTTACAATTTAATAGTAAAAGTTGCAACTTTTGTGTACTCTGGCAACTATGAGTTTCTACGTAAACTCTTTGACACGAGTTTTAAAGAAGTATGAATTTAAATTGAATAACAATCCAGCCAAGCTACATTAAAAGCATTCATTGATGATTATTTTTCATAGTCTTTCATTAATTACCGCCACAACAGCTTAAGACTCGCTTATTACCAATAATATGCCAGAAATACAAGCAATTAAAATGGATTTTACACATTAAGGTCAAGACAAGAGAATCCTTGTGTTGTTGGCAGCTCAAATGAGCCAAATATTTTTATAACTTAATTAAACACTGATTTTCCTTTCACCATTTTACGGACATTTTTATGGCAAAAGGACGTCGCCGAGTGCCACAGAAAATGAAGCTCTATGCGATTTGTTTTATTGTCCATTGGTCCTGACTGTCTGTGGCTCGGTTCTTGGTATTGTGGTTGTCTGGTGGTTGCTGGTGGATGCTGCTGGTCAGCTGCCAACTGGGAGTATTACTTATACATGCTGTGTCGGCTCTTTTGGCCACAGGCAACGTACAACTTATTTTGTGAAACTGCCAATTGTTGGATTTACTTTTTGCCAGCACGCCATCAAACCGTCTCACATCTGCCAATGTGCCAGTTTTTCGATAGCAACTCCAAATAAAGGCAATTCACAGAACAACCAACATACAACAAAAAAGTAGTTCCTTCATACATTTTATTTTGATTTTCTTTTTCTTTTTGTTCAACTGTTTTCGAAGAATTGTTCCTCGAGCAACTTGCTTTCGCCTCAAGGTGTCAATGGCTGTGTAACTAATCAGTTTAATGGCTTTTTGTGTGTTTGCAAAATATTCGAGAAAATAAAGTCATTAAAATGCAATTAATATTTGTGGGCGAAACTCTTGTGTTGCTGTTGGAGTCCTTGCAAGGGGTTCTCCACATTTTCATAGCTTAATTTAATTCATTAAGCAAATTTAAGCACGAAGGGCACAAAACTTGATGTCTGAAATACGTTCACGCTTAACGTGAAGAGGGTCCTGCAGCACAGTTTGAGGCATCCCCATGATTAGTTATTGTAATGGGGCTGACAAATTGGCAATTGGATTAACTAATCCAAATAAATAGTTGGGGGGTGCAGAAATTAAGAGAAGCTCAACAATCAAAGTCCAATGTTTATAAATTATACCAGTTTATATCAGAATTTTCAATTAGTGAAGTGAAACTATGAATTTTGATTAGAAAAACAGCATGCTTGAACCAAAATAGATAGGAATATCAACTGAAAGATACTTCAGGGTATCGCCAAGTCTAGTAGCTCCTTCTAACTTATTTCCAATTTGGACAGTTCATCAATTGAGCACAACTTAAAGGACTAGGTGAAATGCCATGCATTTATTTTCGCAAGTAGCTAAAATAAGTAATACCTCAAATGACTGAGCAGGAGGACTCGCAGAAGGAAAAGCAAGATGCAATAAAGATGCAATAGAGAGCACCTGATGCCCGGTTGCATCCACAAGCTAACCGAACCGAACCAAACCGAACCGAAGCCAAGACAAATGTGTTGTAAATAACGCGTATCAAAGTGTTGCGACAACGCCAGCGGCATCCAAAGCTGCGTAAATGGAGAATACCAGATGGTTGGATAGCTACAGTAGAAATGGAGACGGAGACGGAGATGGAGATGGAGACGGAGACAACTCAACAAACGGAAACACAAATAAAATATGTTGCACACTTTGCCACGCACAGTTGCATCCTGGAGTGGAGAGCTGCTCGACAAATGAAAAGAAAACGAGAAACTGACTCAAATAAGTAGATTGGACCCCGCCAACAACAAAGACGGCAAAAACAGCTCATGTTATGCAATTTATGTGTGCATTCACCAGCAACAACAACACAAACATTGATACTACTACCAATAGTAAGTAATAATAAATCCTTTGAGACAGTTTTCAAAATGGTTTCTTAATACAGCGACGAGCACTTTGTCACTTTTTCCATTGAGCTTGAGCCGGACACGGACACGGGCAGGAAATGCAGGAAATGCTGGAAACGAACGCAAAGTGCAATGGTCAGTGCCAGTGGATGACCATCGACTGCGAATCCACTGACCTGGCTTGTATCCGCTTTCAATATACTACTCACACACAAAGCATAACAAACAACCAGGCAAACAAACAAATAAACAACCAACAAATACAACGACATGGAAGAGTCATTAAAAAAAAGGAGGACAACGTCCACAACAAGCAGGAGGACAACTTGCTTTATGACATTTGCACTGACAGCAATTACTGAGAATTGATAATGTGGTCTGACTTATACAGAGTTTGCAAAATTGATTAAAATATACAAAATTAATCAGCATTGTTGCCGTACAATTGAAATTATTGTTCATTTTATGCAGTCTTAAAAAACTCACATTTATTGAAAATTAAATTAAGACTTTTATTTATAAATTATTCGTTGAATAGATTTGAAAATATTTTTGTTAACACTTGCATTTAAACATCAAATTTCCACAAACCTATTTAAAAATAAATTCAATTATTTGTGATTGATTATATGTATAGAAAAATATGACTCTCCGAAAGTAGAATTATTGGTAAAATTGAATCACCTCTGAAACCGCAACTTGTTTTTTTATTTGTGAACAAACACTGTGCATGGTTTTTCTTGTTTTGTTAACTTTCTAAAATATGAACCATCTTCCATAGAAGTTTCCATAGACTGTGCACATAAATAGCAGCGAAAGGGAGTGGTGGGTGGGGGGGGGGGGGAACAAAGTGGACAAAACTGAAACTCAATTTCATGAATCGCTCATGCATGTTGGCATGTTGGGCATTGTGAGTGCGTGTGTGTGTGTGTGTGTGTGTGTGTGTGTGTGTGTGTGTGTGTGTGAGTAGCTCTCTAGTTCTGATATCCAACTGCAGGACATGTTCGGTGGTGACACATTGTGCATATGCAAAGCCCCCGAACACAAAACAGTAATCTATTTAATAACTCACGTGGAGCTCACGGGGCGACAATGTCGGCGCGATAAACTCGAACTGACTGGCCCGTGTCCTGGCCCCTGTCCGCTGTCCCCTGTCCCACCTTCCCTCCGTTAACCACAACGGACAGTGGCAATGGCAAAGCTAACGTTGCAGAACGGACTACAAACAGAGTTGTGGGCAAAATGATGAGAGCAAAATGACATCATCGGCAACATGCAGGAAATCTATCAAAAAATGTTGCCGCAAAAATGTATTCAAAATGTCCCCAGTGACCATATATGCAGGGCTGGACATCAGGACATTGCTGGTTACAGTTGCTGAGTTCATAAGTTACTTTAAAAGGCTGGCGATCTTTAATCCCTGGCACAATTGCAGCCTGGTCTGTTATTTGTGGCACTGGGCTGATTATAACAATCACACTAACTTAATTACACGCATACATGAGCACACACATTGCCAAGGACTGGGAAGCTGCCGCAGGACATAAAGGCATGTGTGTGTGTGCAGCTTCCTCTACGCAATGATAAGCAAAGCCAAGCGGTTAACCGCACAGTGTGCGGGGGCAGTATACACACACACACACACACACACACACATACATATGTGCCAAATTCTCATTTTGTGGCAGCTTTGACATCAGTGACGTTATTTTAATGAAAATTGACTCTTGCTTCTAGGCACATTTTTCTTTTTGATAAAAGTCCTTCAAGCGGAGGCACCGCTCCCATCTCCTATCTCCAATCTCAGCAAGCTGCGCTTGTAACTCGTTTTATTGGTGCTAGAAATAAAATATAAGTACTTACCCTTTGAGTAACAGCTCTTGGACGCAGCTGCTCCACTGGCCGCACTAGCCGCCAAGTATAGAGATTATGTAGGGCGGGCAGGAGGAGAAGGAGGAAGAGGGAGGGCATACAAAGTGCCCTAGGTGCAGACACGTACAGTAATACAAATAAAGGAAACAATAATAGAAAATGGAGCCAAAGTCAAAAGAAGAAAAGGCCAAAGGGCCGCTAAAAGTACAACAGCTGGCAGAGCGACAGCTCACAGGGCATTAGGATTGGGCAGGAGTCAGGCGCCAGGACCCAGGACCAAGTCGCCTGGCCCCAGTCGACCAGGTCGAATGCAAGCCACTACTCGTGTATTTGTGCCACTTGTTGTTGTTGTTTCTAGCCCCATTGTCTGCTGCTGTAACGTAAACACATTGAATGCTTAACCAGCCCCTCCCCCACCACCTCCTGCAGCTGCCTTTTGTCTAGAGTGAAATGCAAGTCAAAGGTACAATAAATGTTGTCAAGCTGTAAATTGAAATACAGTCGAAATTCTCTAGATCGAACTTCCCAGGGTCGATGCTCAAGAACTCAAGTGAGGTCTGCAGACTTTCATTTAGTCATCCTTTTTATGTCCACTTTCGCTGGGTAAGTCAGTCTCTCTCTCCTCTTACCTCTCTCTAACTTACAACTCTCTCTCTCTCTCTCTCTTACTACTGTCTCTCTGTTAAGTCTCTCTCTCTCTTTTCTTTACAACTCCCTCTCTCTCTTCTGAACACAACTCCCTCTCTCTCTTCTCAATACTACTCTCTCTATCTTAATACTCTTTCTCTATCTCCTCTTACCTCTCTCTATCTTACTACTCTCTCTCTCTCTCTTACAACTCTCTCTCTGTCTCCCTCTCTCTCTTACTACTGTCTCTCTGTTAAGTCTCTCTCTCTTTTCTTTACAACTCCCTCAACTCTCTTCTCAATACATCTCTCTCTCACTACCCCTGTCTCTTCATGTCTCTCTCTTACTACGCTCTCTTTCTCTTACTAGTTGCACTTAAAGAAGTTCTACTGTACCTGGTTAGAGTAGCGCATTTTGGCAATGCAATTCTCAATGTTTTTCTTCGACAAATGTTTATTTAAGATTTGGCTTTTAATTTTCAGCTCACGTATGTGCCTTTTCACGTTTTATTCATCGGTTCCGCCGACTGCACTTTATAATGTGTGGGGGCAACCGAAACTATGTACAAACAAAGATACAGAAATATATTTAATATGTATTAAACGTTTTCACTGGCTGAATGGAAAGTTTACGTTACCTTCAACTCGTGGTCGATGCAATCAAAATTCGCCAAATGGAAATTTGTTCAATAATACTAATAATAACAAGATGATTATAATAATTAAGGCTGTTTTTCTAATATATAACTATATATACATATACAGTTAAATCAGTTAATATATGTAAATATCTTCATATGCGACCTCTTCTCAAACATTTAAGCATCACTTATTTATATTATATTTTAAAGTGACCCTTAAGTCGTTCACGCTCCAATCGTTCGGGGGGGTCAACTCAAAGCTGGATTGCAAGGTTTTTAATTAAAGAAATTAAATCAGCCGGTATTTGAACGCATCAATGGACAGGCCAACATAATAAAAAGCCAGGCGGACTTGACTCCAACTGGCATTCTTATAGTTATAGACGACAGGTCATGTCTTCCAGTGGATTTCTTCACAGCTATCCGTTTGCCGAGCTGTCCGATGAGCGCACACAATCCTGGCCACTGGTGGCATCGCCTTGGAAGGCTGCTGCCGTGCTGACCTTGTACCTGCTGCTGGTGCACTTGGCGCCCAAGTGGATGGCCAGGTGGGTGTGGCATACAAATAGCGCTAGTCAAACGCCATCCAATTCCCATTCAGTCGCAAACCATTTCAGCTGCGTCTTCCATTGTTCTGCTACAATCTGCTCATGGCCATGCTCAATGCCCACATTTGCCTGGAGCTCTATAGGGCATCGCGAGCCCTGAACTACAGCACCCAATGTCAGCCGTGTGAGCTGAGCTATGATCCACAGGAAATACGCGTAAGTTTCAGATACCCCTTAATAAACACTCGTGAAAAGAGTTTCTCTCCACAGATTGCGTCTGCGTTTTGGTGGTTCTATATATCAAAAATTGTGGAATTTGCCGACACTATGTTTTTTATACTGCGCAAGAAGTGGTCACAATTGACTTTTTTACACGTTTACCATCACAGCAGCATGTTTGTCATATGCTGGATAGTCGTTAAGTGGATACCCACCGGATCCAGTAAGTTGTGCAGCTTATAAATGCATTTTTCTAAAGACTTTTGCTTGCAGCCTTTGTGCCGGCTCTGATGAACTCCTTTGTGCACATCATAATGTATGGATATTATTCACTAAGCGCTCTGGGGCCTCGCGTATACCCGTATCTATGGTGGAAACGCTACTTAACCGTGCTGCAGCTGCTGCAGTTTGCATTGGGTCTGGGTTGGGGCACACAGGCTATTGTCAATAGATGCGAGTACCAGCCATGGCTCAGCTATACGGGAGTCGCCTACATGCTGTCATTTCTCGTTCTTTTTGGTCGCTTTTATACACAAAAATATACAACAGCAACCGAGAAGTGCATTAAATACAAATAAAATAAAAAGCCATTTAAAACTGCGCCTTTTTGAATACGCGGTAGAGAGCAAATGTTATCGATAGCAAATGTGGCAAGAACTATCGCACTCAGCACTAGCAATCAGCTGTTTGGAATTTATAAATATTTTGAAATTTTTAAAGTTGTGTACACACTGTTGCCACAACCAGTTGACATAACAACAATCAAAACAGTCCACGGAATTGTTGGAATAATGCAAATTATGAAAGTTACTCGCAATTTAGTTAAACACAAATATTTATGCCATCCAAAATTGCGATATATAAGAAATTCGCTATATTACAGCACTGATAAAGGTGAGTTTTGTTGCTGTTTTTATTCATAAATCGTTGGTTACAAATTTAAATCTCAGATGCCGATATATCCTTGGCGCCGGGTTACCAGCCAAAGCAGGTGGAGGAGGCATACTGGGCACGAGAGAAGCAGTTCAAGCCGGAGTCGAAAAGCACCTGCAAACGGGGAACTTATCGCATGCTGCTGCCTCCTCCGAATGTAACTGGGAATCTTCATTTGGGGCACGCTTTGATGGCCACAGTGCAGGATGTGATTGCCCGGCAGCATCGGCAGCTGGGCTATGATGTGGAGTGGGTGCCGGGCACAGATCATGCCGGCATTGCCACCCAGGTGGTCGTGGAGCGCAATCTGGCAGCCACCAAGGGACAGACGCGTCAGGACATTGGACGCCCTGCGTTCTTGGAGGAGGTGTGGAAGTGGAAGGCGGAGAAGGGTGCGGGCATCGTGCAGGATCTAAGGCAGCTGGGCTGTTCCCTCAACTGGGAGCGGGAGTACTTCACCATGGACAAGCAGCAGGCTCTGGCGGTGAATGTGGCGTTTGAGCGCCTCTTTGATGAGGGATTGATCAAGCGACGCAATTCGCTGGTCAACTGGTCCTGTGCTCTCAACTCTGCCATTTCGGATATTGAAGTAGAGACGGTGGACATCAAGGAACCCACAGAACTGGCCGTGCCTGGCTACGAGAATAATATACTCTTCGGACGCATCTTTGACTTTGCCTATCGCGTTGTGGATGGCGTAACCCTGCCGGACGGAACCCACGAGGAGGTTGTCGTATCCACCACACGACCAGAGACGATGCTGGGCGATGTGGCTGTGGCTGTGCATCCAGGTGATCCACGCTACAGCAAGTATCGCAATCGGGAGGAAGTCAAGCTAAAGCATCCCTTTCGCAAGGACACCATTCCATTGGTCTTTGACATTGCCGTGGACAGGGATTTCGGCACGGGTGCCTTGAAGATAACGCCAGCCCACGACAAGTTCGACTTTGAGCTGGCCACGCGGCATAAGCTGCAAGGACGCCCGGTGTTCAGTGAAAGCGGACACATCCTGGATGACTATCAAGAGTTCCGGTGCAAGCCACGCTTTGTGGCTCGTGATCTCATAGTGGAGCGCCTGGAACAGATGGAGCTGCTAAGAGAAGTGCGGTCACATAAAATGCAGCTGCCGTTGTGTTCCCGCTCCAAGGACATCATCGAGTACATGATGGTGCCACAGTGGTTCCTGCAAACCAAATCCATGTGTGAAGCAGCTCTTTCCGAGCTAAAAAGCGGCCGTCTACACATTCTTCCTGCGAACTTTGAGCTCGAATGGGAACGCTGGCTGCATGACTCGCGCGACTGGTGCATCTCGCGGCAACTGTGGTGGGGACACCAGGTGCCCGCCTATGAAGCCTTCGACTCCCGAGGCAAAAGCTGCTGGGTCGCCGCCCTCGACGAGAAGAGTGCGCTTGAGAAGGCGATGCGTATTCTGGGCACCAAGGATCTCAGACTCAATCGGGATCAGGATGTGCTGGATACCTGGTTCTCCTCATCGCTGCTACCCTTCTCCGTCGCTGGCTGGCCCAATGACAGCTACAAGCAGAAGTATCCGCTGGATCTCATGCAAACTGGCCACGACATCATCTTCTTCTGGGTGGCGCGCATGATGATGATGGGATTGAAGCTAACTGGGGAGGCGCCCTTTCAGCGCATCCTCCTCAATGGCATTGTGTGCGACGCCCAGGGCCGCAAGATGTCCAAGAGTCTCGGCAATATTATCGCACCACAGCAGGTGGTTCAGGGTGCCAGCCTGGACAGCCTCAAGGCGGTGCTCCAGCAATCCTGCGATGCGGGCATCATTAAACCCAACGAACTGAAAACCTCCACCGAGGGTCTGACCAAAATGTTCCCCAAAGGCATTCAGGAGTGCGGCACGGATGCGCTACGCTTCACGCTGCTCAGCCACAACGTCAAGAATCACTTCATCAACTTTGATGTGACCGCTTGCTATACCAATAAGCTGTTCCTCAACAAGATCTGGCAGGCGTTGCGCTTCACGATGGGCTCGGCCCAAAGCCTGGGCATCACTCTGAACGAGTTCGAGACGATGGAAGGCGTTGCGCTTAGCATGTGGGATCGCTGGATCATTGGACGACTGGCCGAGACGCTGTCCATATGCGCCGAGAGCTCCATCAACTACAATTTCCACATGGCCACCTCGGCCCTAAAGCATTTCTTCTATCAAAATCTGTGCGATGTTTATCTGGTAAGTTAAGGCATTGAAAAGGGCATCTCCCAGCTCATTAACTGACCTCTATCTCTATCTATCCTCTCTAGGAAACCACGAAAGCGGATATAAACAGTCGCAGCAACAGTGCCTATGTTAATGTGGCCACATTGACCACCTGCCTCAGCTGGGGATTGCAGGCCTTGAAGCCGTTTACTCCGTTTGTTGCCTCCGAGCTGCTGCAGCATGTGCCGCTCAATATTGAGCTGAATCTGTCGCAGTACCGGGACCCCAATCTGCAGGCTGAGGTCGCCGATATCGTCAGCATCTGCACCACCGTGCGGCAGGTGAAGAGTCGCAATCAGATCAGCACACGCCATGCGCCCAGGCTGTGCCTGTTTGCTCAGAATGAGGAGGCGGAAATGATACTGCGACGTCATCTGAGGCAGATTGCGGTGCTCACACGCTGTGGGAGTGTGGAACTGGAGCTGCTCAACGAGGACTCCAAGTTCTCCAAGAAATTGAATTTCTTCTCGACGGCCGGAGCGCTCTGCTCCTTTGGCATATCCATGGACGGGGACATCGCTGTGCCGGAAGCGAAGCGTGAACAAATGATGAACGAGAACAAAAAGAAGCTAAAGAAACTGGTCAATGAACTGCAAAAGTATCGACTCCGGGTGGACAACGAAGCCTTCCAGCTGATGGCCGATAATGCAACCAAAATGCATTTCAATAATCGGGTGAGTGTACCGTTATATAGTAGTATATAGTTCAGTCTGACTAATGGGTTTCATTTGCAGATCAAGGAGCTGCAGGCTGAAATCGATAGTCTGATATGTCTGGCAGCCTAATCCTAATCCTAATCTGGCTCCTCAAAGTTAGATAAATTGTGTACAGTTATATATAGTATAAATTAATTTATTTCTATATCGAATTGTTTAAGTCTTTTATTATAGTTATCATTTATTAATCTATAACACCGAACATGCATTTTGCGTGTAGGCCAAATAGAAGCCACGATTCGATATATCCAACTCCTCATTGGCATCCGTAACGGAGTAGACCACAAAGGGCTTTGCCGCACTTGTCGTTGAGACCAGACCCAATCCGCAGAACCTATCGCTGGACATGCTGACGCCACCCTGCGTGGGAGCCGGTATAACAATGTAATCCGTTGTGCACTCCTGACTCTGCACCGACGATGTCGCCAGCAGTGATGGATCCACGGCGCCCACATCGTTCGTCAACGTAAAGGAGTACGCATCGGAGCTGACCTGGGCGTAGGTAATGGAGCATATGCCGGTGGCCTTGCGTATGCAGATCCCATAGCGCATGCTCGCCAGCTGACGCGTTCCCTGCACCCCAATGGAGTTCAGCGCCGAGGAGGCAGCAGAGACATAATTGAAACTCGCTATGTTGCCAGTGGACCCCATGTAATACTGCAGGCAGCCGGAGGGCGCCAAAGTTTCCGATTTGCAGCCCATCATCCTTATCTGGAACTGCCACTGGCGATTGAAGGTGTAGCCTGAGGACGAAGCCACCGATATGGTGATGGGGTTGACTCCGTTGAAGTCCACATAGACATGCTGGCCAGAGTTCTCGCCGCAAATGCTCGGCACCTGGGAGGCGCCACCCGAGATGGTCAAAGCATCGGTGCTGCATAAACCATCGCCGCTTGGTGGAGCCAGCGACAAGGCCAGAAAATCGATACGCAGCTGGCAAATGGTTGAATCCGGCGGCGTGACCACAATGGAGCAACGTCCGCCGCCAGCATATGGTGCCGGATAGTTGCTGTTATAGAAATACGTATTGTTGTAAGTGGTACTGGCGCCACAAGTCCGCTGATCTGTAAGGAAAGCAAGACTGGTAAGTGCTTAAAGATTAAGATTTATATTAAGGTCAACTTACAGATGCAGCAGATGGCCTGGTTCGTTATAGTGGAGCAACTGCCGGCGGCAACTCCAGAGTTATCGGTACACTCGCCATTGATGACGCATGTTCCCGTCAGCAGATTGTTGCCGGTGCAAAGGTCATTGGAAAAACGACCAATTGTGTAGAAGGGAAACCCTGAAAAAGTTTACAAATGTAAATTATAAAAAATTATATAAAATAAATATCAGGATTTTCTTTATTATTGAAAAATTACTTAATCAGGAAACAGCTAATACTTAATTCGCCTCAATCAATTAGTATAAGACTTGTGAGAACTATTAAAAAATCTTTGAAAAAATAAGAAGATAACATTAACTGAACTGATTAGGCATTCGTAGTACGGGTAAGTTTTAATAATGTTATAAAATCGGATGATTTAATCAGAAAAAGTAAGCGATACTTAAGTTGAAGTTAAGTATAAGTAGATCCATTTAAAGTTCAGTTATAAACCGTTTCAAACCAGGTTCAAAAAAACATTTTCGATGGATCGCTTCTAAAACTTCTCGACATCGAATTTTAGTGACTTTAAAATTTTTAAATTTTAGTATTCAGGTGGATTATGGACGAACTATTAAAACATCCGCATAAACACGAAACTCTTTTGGATAGCATCAGAATGAGTAACTGAAAAAGCCAAGTACCCGACGTTGTCAGAGCTTGCTTAAGACTAAAGAGTCCAGCACGGAAGCTGCGCCACACACTGGGTGATAATTGAAATGTGACCCACATACATATGTACATAAACAGACGACAAAACAAACGGGTGCCACTCAAGCAAACGCAACCAAAATTGTGCTTTGGAAACTTACAGCGAGGATTTCTGGTTCCGTTGCGTGCTAGGGTGAGCTCATGGTTCAGGCCATCCAGACTGTCCAGATGGTCGTCGAGAGTGCTGGTATTCAAGTGTGTGGCATTCAACTGGAGCAGCTGGCTGGAGGCACGTGCCGCACTGTAAATGCCCACAATGTAGCTGCTGAAGAAGATGACCACAATGGCCAAAATACGCGTGGTGGAATGTGTGCGATCCGACATGGCTGGCAATCTTATAATAACTACGGAGATCCACTTCACTTTCGGTTTTCACTTGAAGCCCTCACCAACTCGGGAGTAGAACGTCTTGAACGCGTCTATGTTTCGATTGAGACTGATCTGTGGCTGCTTGAAGATCGCTGGCTTACTGTGTCTCAGTGAGACGCAGGTGCTAATTGAAAGACACCGACGAGAGGTCGCCCTTCTCTTCCCTTCCATCTCTCTTTTCCCGTGGTGGGCAATGCAGCCAGCCGTAAGTCGTGTGGAGTTTATTTCGGCGGCTGCAAATATTTGGAGCATTCACGCACAGGCCAAAGAAGCTAACGATTGAGATCTGTAAAAGATTATTCACAAAATTGACAGCAAACAAATTATTGGACCGATGAAAGTGATATACAAGACATACACACAGAATTTGGGAACACGCGTTAATAATCCGTCTCATGATTCCGATCCGATTCGTACGAGTATAGAAAGTGCGCGCTATTTGATTTCCGTATGGAATGTGTAAACACTGGAGACTCTGCTGAATTTCACGTTCAATTTGAATTTATTTATAGTTCTGCTCGCGAGCGCGCCATTATTACAGATGATGTAACGGCTCTTTAACGGCACAATGCGCATTGCTGCATGCACCGTTTAGATGCAGGGGTGGAGTAGGGGTAGGGGTAGGAGTAGTCACTACGCACGACATTCATTAGCAGCGTGGCACTAATTGAAAACTATAGTTTAGTATATGTGTGCCGTTACTAATTAATGCTTAAACTCATTCAAAAGAAAGGTAAAAGTGGTCGACAATTGTTTTTCAGGGCAAATAACATAGAAAGTTGCAACAAAGTTGACAGAAATAACAGTTCCGCTGTTTGTATGTTTGTGAGGTGAGACAATGTGCGTTTGTTAAATTACCGTTATACCATTATAAATGTACAGCATATGTTTGTGTGTGTTTTAGGTTTTTTATTTTTATTTTTATTACAACAACTAGCAACTAGTCAAATAGTATCAAAAATGTTAGCTTATTCAATTTCAATAATGGCGCCTACTTTGCTGAGCGCCTCCTTAAGTTTCTCGGCCTCCTCCTTGGGTATATCCTCCTTGACCATTGTGGGTGCACTCTCCACAAACTTCTTGGCCTGCACCAGATTCATGCCCTCCAGCAGGCTCTTCACCTCCTTGATCAGCGCCACCTTCTGCTTCTCATCGAACTTGACCAGCTTTACTTTAAATGAGGTCTGCACCTTCTTGGGCGCCGCCTCCTCCTCATCCTCTGCAGCCGGTCCACGCCCCGCCACAGCGAATTGGGGCGCAAAAGCTGACTCAGGTAGATTTAATTTCTGTTTTAGTAGCGTGCTCAGTTCGGCAACCTCGAGCAGATTCAGGGCAGCTATATTGTTGACAATGCCATCCAACTTTGGATTAGGGGGCTTCACAGCGCCTTCGGGCACGGGAGGCACGAGTTTCTCAGGCGCTGCAGCCGCGGAGGGGGCAGCTGGGGAAGCAGCCGCACTGAACGGACGCTGAACGTTGAGCCGGCGTCCAAGTTGACGTAAAACGAGACGTGTGATTTGCATTTTGTAATTAGCTGTAAATGTGAAAAGTGGTTTAAGTTACAAAATCGTTTAAAAACGTTTGTTATTCAATTTACTTGTGCTTTTTCTAAGTGGGGTAAATGCCGCAGAGGGTTATGTGAGCACTAGTGATGGGAGTTTACCGACAAAGGCAATGGCCGCACAGCTGTTTGTGACAATGTTATCGATATGTGCAGTGTGACCATCAATTAAACAGAATTATCGATTTTGTATATACATTGAGAAATTTAAAATAGTGGTAATTTCAAAAACAAGCTATTTACATTTAACATTTTGTAAGTTTAATTAAAGATTACAGGATAAAGGATAATGTGAAATTTAGATTATAGAAAAATTCGAATGTTTTATTTATATTTGTAAAAGTTACACAAACTTATACAGAATAAATCTTAACATAGTCGATTTTCAGCTGAGCCTGATCCAACCACTGATCCTGCTGTGATTTAATAGTCTTCCAGAAATCGTTCATGGCACGGGGATCTGCTTCATGCCACGGCTTAGCATCATCGTAGAAGAACTCATTGAATCCAGCCACGCCCAGGCCTAAGGTCAAATAGAACTCCTGATCAAATGGAGCAATACCCGTGCCCTTCTCCAGATCATCCGCATTGGGCAGCCGTTTATTGGTAACAGTGGTCTCACTGAAGGCTCCAGTATCGCTGCCCTGGGTGCAGAGTTCCCTGCCATCCACGTACCACTTGAGCTGTCGCGGTGTCCACTCCAAGGTGTAGTTGTGGAAGCTGTCGCTCCAATCGTCGCTGCTGTCGCTGGAGCCCAGCCTGTGGCACAGCTTGGTGGAACGCAGTGGCTCCTTGGCATTAAGCAATGCTCCCGCATAGAGATCCAGTTGTCCTCCGGTTGTTTGTCGCGCATACGCAATGCGCATCTGACCCGACTGATAGTCCTCCTTGCCGTAGGCATGTGTCTTGGGCTGCAGCCACAGCTGAGGCACCAGATACTTGGCACGTGGCATCTTCGCCCTCACCTCGACCCGTCCGAACTTGAAGCTCTGCTTGCTGGAGAACTGAGCGGACACCAGTGGTGGTAGTTTGTCGGGTCTATTCCGGTTCCTGGCGTCACGCACACAATCCGCCGAATCCCTTACGCCAGTGCACCCACTGCCCAGATCCAGCTTCGAGTCCAAGTTCTGTTTAAACAAACGTTTTGTGGGAAAGGGTTGAAGTTCAACGTGTCCATTGACCAAACTCAGGGTTTGGGATGCATCATTGACGTAGATGTTAAACTCGTAATCCGGTACGCCGGAGAAACGATGCTCCACTGTCCACTTGGAAGCATCCAGCTTGCCGCCATTGAATTCATCCACAAAGATTAGTTGGCTGACACAGCGAGTGGGAACACCATTAACCTGAGTCTTGGGCGGCACACAATTATCCAATCGGATGTCGATATCGTATGGAGTCGTCGTACGCACTGGCGGTGGCGTGGATGAAATGGGGGGTGTGGGAGTGCTGCCACTAAAAGCATTTATCGCATACACCCCGTCATCATAGCGATAACCCAGACCGTTGTAGACAGCAAAGGTCCAGTAGTATAAGATGTCGCCGGGTTTAAGTACAGCCTGACGATCCCGGAAAGTCCAACGTCCATCTTTCACCTTGACAATGTCACGTGCCCAGGTGCCTGCCTCCAGACCATCCATTTCCTCGTTCAGCTTGCCATGGAAAGCAAACAGAGTGATTCCCTCCTCATGCGGTATCGATACCTCAAAGCCCTTGGGATAGAACACCTCTATCCTGGGCTCGATCCCCACATAGCCCATTGCCAGGCCGAGGAGCAGCGGCAGCAGCACATAGCCACAGCAAACAAAGCGCAAGGCGTGCGACATGTTAACGCTGAGATTCACAAATGCGCACAAAGCTGAGATGAAGAATCTTAAAAATAGAGCCGCTTATCAAGAAACCGGTCTTCTTTGTTAGTGTAGATTTTATGTGCTAGCCCAATCGTGATTTTTTGTATGTGTACAACCTGAATGAGAGCGGCAGGTTATATGAGTGCATTGTATATATGTACATAGTACATACATACGATTATATGTAACGAACAGTTTGCAGTTAAGTTCGCGCATACATCGAAGTTTTGAATGCGCGCGCTGTCTATCGCACAGTGTGTACACATTGCTTAAATAAGTTCACAGCAGGCGACGAAACAGCTGTGAAAAGCTTGCTATGTAAAATGTTTAGTTGCAGATCGACTGCTTGTCTGAGCAGTTAACGTAGTTGTCTAGCTAAGTTTCTATAAAAACAAAAACAATCAAAAAAATGTACATAATTTAGTGAAAAAACATGAAAACCTAACACAACTTTTTCTAGCGGGGTGACAACAAAACTGTGCGAATATATTTTCTATATATATATTTATAAACAAAAGTCGAAGTTCTAAGAACAACAACCGAGAATCGCGCGCTTGTTTTTTGTTTTATTGTACTATAGACGACATTCGTAAGACGCAGCTGATGTGTGTGTAATTATTGTGCACCTAAAACAACAGAGGGACAGGAGTGACGTTGGCGTTGTTATTGTAAGTAGCGCTAATGTTTTATGTAATTCGCTTGTATTCTCTCATAATCTGCTGCCATTACTTGCACTGAAAAGCCTTGTGGCGTTGCCAGATAGTCTAACTTATTTTCATAAATAATAGTAGTCTTTATGTGTAACTAATTATAATAATTATACTGTTAGGCCTTTCCCTCGCATAAAAAACTCAAAAAAAGGAGGTATAATTTTTCCAAATTCGAATTTATTTGTACAATACATATACTTTAACTGGGGATTTGTTACTTTAAGTATAACTCACGAATACAGATGAATAAGACGGCCATATTATCTATTTTATAACGAATTTATTTAAGTTTATTTCGCAAATTACGTTATCCAAATATCGATATATCGTATAAATTTCCTTAAAAACAACGGCAACGCTGCACGCTGAGCAGCTGTCGTTCGTATCGTAGTTGTTGTTGTTGTTGTTGCTGTCAGAAAAGCACGAAACACGGTACGATAGCAAAACATACGAAAATGATTGATTTTTCGTCGTGTGCTTGAGGTTTGTGTCGGAAAAGTAGGCGACGACGTCGTCGTCGACTGAAAACAAGCTTGTGAAAAGCAAGCAGCAGCAGTGAAAATTTGTATTTCTCAGTCTCGCAGTCGTCGCGCTAGTGAGCGGACGGAGCAGTTCTAAAAAATTAAATTTTATTTTATTGGATATTAAAATTAAAGGTATAGTGTAAACAGTATGTGTTTTATTAAACCAAAATTTCTAGTGTGATTTAAATTTTTTGTAAAACAAAATCGTTTACCGTTGTTTGTGTGTTGCAATTATTATTGCCAATGTGTGCATAAAGTGAGGAAAAAAAAGGATGAACAATTCAAACAAACCATTCATCTTGTTGTAATCTGTGTAAAAAGTTAAAAGAAAAAAATGTGTTAAAGCTGATTGAAACTCTCATCATTTACATAAAAGGAAGAAGAAAAAATTCACTGCTGCAGCAAAGGAATTTTTGCTGCTGCTGCTGTTGCAGAAAACAAAAAGAAAAGCTCAAAGAATAAAAATACGTCACAGAATTGTGCGAGAGTGTGAGTGTGTGTGTGTGAGAGTGAGACAGCCTGCCTGCCTGCACCCCCGGATATGTAACACGGACACAGGCACACGCACACATACAAACGCATAAGAAAAACTTGCACCTGAAAGTTTGTCGTCGTGTCGTCGTGAATTCGTGGCCTGCTTGCTGCCTTCGTGTTCGCTCGTGCGTCGTTGCAACAAATCTGCCGAGAGGCCAGTGCGAAATTCTCAGTACTAAAAGGTTAGTGTTATTAGCGCTATTTGGGGGCAACAAAAACAACTATAACAACTACAGCAACAGCAACAGCAACAACAACAATTTGGTGTATACTTTCGTTTGCACCTGTCAAAATGTCACTTGATTTTAATTTTTAAATATCTGTGCGCAGCGTGTTGGCCTAATTTCCCCGTATAGTTGACAGCAACCCCAAAGCAGGGTTGCTGCCTGCCTGCTTTTTTTTTCTCTACTTTTTTGCTGCTGCTGCTGCTGCCGTTGTGCGTAACCAATTGAAATTGGGGCACTGGCGAACGACGGATACGGATACGAACAACGAAACAGATGAGCAAAGCAAAGACCATAATAACCCCTAAATCTCAGGCCAGCTCTACCCGAACTCGAGAGCATAGAGAACAGAAAAACGCTCGTTGATTTGGCCCAGTTACTAAATCTAATTGCAGACGCGTGTGTGATAATACAAAAATTCCTCGAGCATTTAACAACAGCAACAACAGCAACAACGAAAAGAAAACAAATTAAATTTGTACATAGTTAGTACCTTACCTTCAAGGCAGATATATTTGTTTTCACTAGCACACCCACACATACACTTAACACACACACACACACACACACACACACACATACACAAGCACATCGCTCGCTCTCCCAGAAATCATATCGCTCAACTTTTGCACTCTCTACTCGTAGTTGGATGCTGAGCCTGAGCCAAGCTGTCTATGCTTTTGGCGGTACACTACACTTGTTTATTTTTTACTCGAGTCTATATATATATATATGTGTGTGTGTGTGTCAGGAGGGGGGCGTTACTGTCATTGTTATTGCCTCGGCCTCTGCCTTTGCCTCTGCCTCAGCTGCTACTTCTGCCTGCGTCGTTGCTGTAATTCAAGTTACTTGTATTTTTTGGGGGTCGCTCTTCTCTCGTTTGTAGGACAAATATGTGTATTGATTATGCTCTTATACCCTTTCTCCATAAACACTGTAAAAGGGGTTGTCTCGAGTTGTGACAGTGCATGTAAAAGATAAACATGCATTAAATCGCTTCGGAGATGGTTATTGGAAATGATTTTGAAATTTAATTATTTTTTAGAATTTAAATATATTAAATTATAAGTCATAAAATGATCTAGTATCTAGCTATACTGGGTAGTATAACCAAGAAAAGAGCATCTATTCGTCGCACACTTTCGTTGTGAGCTATATTTACTTAATTTACGATTACGTACCTACATAAATACGAGAGCATATTGTAGGCGCTGCATTGTTTAAGGGGAGGCGAAAGGCGGGAGAGGTTTTGCGGTCAGCTCTCTATGCCTCGGCGCACATTTTCATTGGCGTAACAATTTTGTTGTCGTTGTCTCTTTGCATTTAACTAATTAAACGGCCCCCTCTCGGGGCTCTCCTCCTCCTCCTCGTTTTTCCAACAATAACTAATACAATAGGCGCTTTCCGGTGACAGTTCCAATTTCAGAACGAAGTGCGTGCATAGTGGATACCGTTTGGTAAATGGGTAACATGAGTATCTATTCGGCTTGGGGGTAGCTTAAAAACAAATTGTGAACTACGCCATATTTTTAAAGCATATTTGTATATATATTACTTTGTTTTTTATCTTTATCAATTATCAATAGCAGATTGATTACTGATTGTTGTTGCCATTATTATTATTATTATTATTATTGTGCTCGACCAAACAAAACAAGGCACATTTAATGGGCCCATTTATCGAACCGTTCGCTTGTTTGGCTCTGATAAAAACGTGCACTGATAGTAAATTTGTACGGACATAAAAATCAACAACGTGTCCGTCACATTGAAATGCAATTAGCGAGCGCATCAAGATCCCAGCTAATGGAAGGCAACATTTCAGGCAATATCAATAATATATAGCGTATTAAAATAGTAAAAGATATGGCCAGTAACAACAAACATTCACCATTTGTAGTTCCCCTAATTAATATCCGTTCTTATGACTATAAAGTGTTTCCCATTTTATTTGAATGCACATTATGATCTATTACATCAGACCTAAAAGTATCGGGGGGGTAATGGCTTACATCAAATGGCAGCAATGTGAAAAAAGTTGTTATAAATAGGCGAAAATAATAATAAATGTCAAATAGTTGCCGTTGTTATTCTTTTGCTCTCTTTATGTTGCTGTTGTTTTTTTTTTGATGTTGCTGCTGTGTGCTTTTATTTATTTTTAAACGCAATTACGTGCGGGACAATTTGACAACGTTGACATTTTCAAATAGCGAGAGTGTACAGAAAATATGATAAACTAATCGCATGACGTGTTTCTAACTATCTGCCTATCTTTTTCTCTATTTCATTTGACTTTCATGTGCCGTCGATGATTGATGTTTTGGATACACTTCTCTTGTGTTGTTGTTGTTGTTGTGGCCCACATTTAATGTAGGCTAAGGCAACGCAGCGCCCGTCGACGCAGCTCATCAAGTGCAGCCGTATAAAGCTATATTCTCCGGTGCGGGCACCATGGACTCGCTTAAATTACCAAAACGTAAGCATACAAATAGAAGGGTTGATAATGTGGCCAAGTTAACCTAAAACTCTCTCTCTCTTTCTCTCTCTTTCTCCCTCTCTTATTACAGCTGGCAGTGCTACTAGCAGCGCCAGCGGCAGCAACAGCAATCTATCCGGCTCGACGTCCACATCCGTTGTTGGCAGCCTAGCAACATCGCCCACATCGGCGGTTCCGTCAACAGTCACAGCAATAATTAAAACACCGCCCGGTCTCTGCAGCAGTACGCCCATCTCAGTGCGTTTCAATGCCAACGAGGAGTCGCTGGATGATATCCTCCAATCCTTTCACCACAACACACATCAGCACAGCCACAGTCCCAGTGGCGGTGTCTCCGGCGGGGGCGACGCCTCCCCCACATTGATGGGCATCAAGAACAATGGCAGTGTGGGCGCCGCATTGGGCATGATGGTCAATGCCTGTGACTCCCACTCGCTCTCCAGCAGCCCCTCACAGCAACACCAACACCAACACCAACACCAACAACAGCAGCAGCAACAGCAACAACAACAACAACAACAACAACATCATCACCAACAGCAGCAACAACAACAACAGGCACAACAGCAGGCAGCAGCAGCTGCGTCGCTTTTTGGTGTAAGTATCTGATAATTCTGAAAAAATAACTAGTATATATCCTAACTTCAAATTGTCATAATTGCCCTTCCCTGACTTCAAATTGCCATAACTTCGCCAAAACTCAACCGATTGTAGTCTCCGAGGGCATTTTGTTCATGGTTTTTCGTCTTTAGTAATTCCATATTCAAAGTTGAGGAAAAACAAAATATTGGATTTCATGTCAAAACTCATAATAAAAAGTTGTACATGAGGAGTGCCAAGTCCCAAAAAATTCCCTTCCTAGACTTCAAATTGCCATAACTTCGCCAAAACTCAACCGATTTTCGTTTCCGATGGCATTTTGTTCATGGTTTTTGAGTTTTAATAATTCTACATTCAAAGTTGAAAAACTTCCAAAAATCGGATTCCTTTTCAAATATCATGATAAAAAGTTGGAGATGAGAAATTGACTTTCCTGAGTTCAAATATTAGGTTCAACAAAAAAAATTGAATTTTTTGAATTCTGTACCGCAAGCGTATATATTCTTCGGCTTGCTGAATAATACCATTTCTTGTATACAGCATTATCAGCAGTTCAGTCAGCTGTGGTGGCACAGTGATTCATTTTCATTTGTCATAACTCGCGTTAATCGCATTAAGAGGCATATAAGGCGAAGAGTATAGTTAGACCTCCAGTTGCCGTCCGACAATGGGCAATTAGCAATAAGTTGCTTAAATTAGTGGTACATATATCTGATTTGCAGCACGTTGCGGTTAGTTTTGATCATAATAGTTTTACTTTTTAGCGGAATTTATGTTTGTTTTCGTTTTGTTATCTTGAGTCAGAAGTCAGCTGTTTGTAGTTTTATTTTTGTGCCTCGCATTAGTGTCATACAATTTTGTTGAATTTTTCAGCATCTATTTTTATGTGCAAAAGTTTTGCCAAAAATTTTCGACAGATGTGCTGCTGCTGATATTTGATTGCAAAATCACTTGGCACTATTACTCATTGTTGTACAATTTTCTTTTCTTCTCTTTGCTCTCTTTTTTATGTACCACTCTTATATTGATGCAACACAGAACGAGGAGGTAAATCTGCGCAACAACTTTATGCAAGGCGGAGGCGGAGGTAACAGCGGAGGTTTCTTCAATCGCAAGAGGTGAGTGCCTGACAGCAAACTGAATCTTTACCCCCTTGTACACATGTTGTTGTTGTTGTTGTTGCCACTACATGTGCGCCATGCCAAATTTGCATATTTGCCAAATTGAACTAACACACACACACACACCATTCACTAATAACTTACATACATCGTAAGATTTCGGATTTCTTTATTTTGCCAACTCAAAATTAAGCAGCTGTTGATTTCTGCTGCATTGATTATTTTTGTTATGCCTCATTGAGTTTCCTCATTGAAAGTTGTCTTTCGAATTGTTGACAGCATTAAGTTGGCTGCGCCTAAGCCATTCGTGCCTTAATGCTGATTGAACAGCATTAAGTTGGCTGCGTTGCTTTATTTTATACAATGTAACTGCATTTCTAATCTACCCTCAACAATAATTGAATGCAAATATTCGCATACACGTAATTCAAGTATATTCATAATTCGATTATCTGCTTGCATTTAATTATGCGTGCGTGCTAATCGCCATTTTGTTGCATCTCTGCATTTTGCACGCACATTGCACGCGTGGCTGACGCAGCCAACTTGACGTTGTTTTGTTTACCAATTCGGCAAACAGTGTTTGAAAGCGACGACGGCCTGTTGCACATTTGCAGTCGCCAGTTCGTTGACCGCGAGTTTGAAAAAAAAGAACTGCTGAAGTTTTGTGACTTTGATTTGTTTTTTACATTCACTGTACTTGTGCATTTTTAATGGCTGGCAGAAGCCGGCTTTAAGCGCTGTCCGCTTGCTGTGCACCACTGCACCCCCCCAGCCAACGCTCGCGGTTGCACCACTTGCTGTGGCAAAGTGCACTACAGCAGCAACTGCGCTTTGTTTATGTCGCATGTATGTATGCAACTCTAGCATGCATATACATAATGCACTCAAATGTGTATACTGTTGTAAAGTACGTCTAGAACTTTCTGTTTAAGTACTCCTCTGTACACCGTCTGGGTCGGGTCTTGGTCGTTTTTTGTTTTTGTGTAGGCTGCTGACTGACGTGTATTCACACACACACCCAAACACACACACACACACACTTTGAAAGTCGTCTCGTTTGTGACGCTTTTGCCATTTTACATTTAAAATATTGAAATGCATGTCTAAGCGCTTTAAGCTGCTGCTTCGCTTTTTTTTGTATTATTGATTTTCGTATTTATGCTGTCAGCTTTTCAATTTGGCCCGCCAATCAAATGTTTTCCTGTTTTGAATCTTTGATCTGTTCCATTTCCGTTAGGATTTTTTAAAATTAACTTTACTTGCCTGCTAATTGCATTCTGTAATTGCATTTTGCAACACTGGCGAGTGCGACACCTGCGTGGCTCTCGCTGTCGAAGTTTGCTTATCAACCACCAGCTATCCACCCCACTCCACTCCACACCCAACCTACCACCCACCCCTGCTGCCGACGTTGTTTTGTTGTTATCTATTTACACTTGTACACGTTTCAACATGGTATATGCATTTCATCATTATCTTCATCATCTGCAGCAGACAACATCAACATCACAGCAACCATCAGCATGCTGCAGCAACATCCGCATCACCATCCTCATTAACCGTCAGCGTGCCTCCAACTCAATTCAATTCCCAGCAGCAGCACCCCCCCGCCCAAACCAACCCATCAACCCACCCCACCTAGCCCTTGGCAAGGCAGACATCGTCGTAGACTTTTTAAATTAAAAATGTTTTCCATGCAATTTCATGTCTGGCCTTACAGCTTGACAGTCACTGTGATTTGTCAATCAATTAGCATGACGATGCGAGAATAGCAACAATGACAACAACAATAACAACAATAACAAACACAAACGAAACAAATGATACAAAGTTTGAGCTAGTTTCAATATCCATTAGCATTAGCCTTAACACACCATATGACCATTACTTGTTTAACCCATTGCCGCCCACACGTCGAGCGTGTCTCCTTTTCTTCTTTGCTTTCGACCAATTTTGGTCGATATGACCGAAACTACATACATATATACTTTGTTATTCTGGGCCGTTGCTATCTTTGCAGCAGTCTTTTAGAAGCTCTGAAATCGATTAAAAGTTTAAAGGTTTAAGCAATTGCCGTACACTTATGTATCGTTTATCGTTATCGTTATCGTTATCGCAGCCAAAGTTTATGTATGTAATTACTAAAAAAAAAAATATCTGTGCAGTGTCAAGTGTTTGGAATTTTGTTTAAAACAAGAAGCGCTTCCTCTTCTTCACCGTGCACAGTGCATTTAAAACTAACCGATAACAGTGCTGCCAAAACTGCGTGCAACAAAAAACGCCAGCGCATCTTTAACTGTTCATACTATATTTGATTGGATGACGAAAGCAACCACTAGCACAACCTTTCAAAAAGAACCACCCACACCATTCACCACAGCAGCAAATACAACAACATTATTACCAAGAACCACAACAACAATGAATCCTACACCACAACCACCAAAACCACCAACAACCACCACTACCACCACCAACAACAACATCGATATTGCAGCAACAGCAACAAAATCGTCAATCCAAAAGCAACGTTATAAACAAAATCAGTTCAGAGAAAGGAGCAATTTATTGAAAATTGTTTTTTTATTTGCTTCAAGTTTTGTTCTCAGGGTTCTTTGGAACAGTTACGTGTGCAGTTTAACAATCTTGATAAGAATTTCGATTTGAATGTGAAAAACTTCTACGATACTTTTACTTGCTTTAAAGACAGCCCAACGCCCAGTGTAACAAATATTATATATATATATATAATATATATATTTATGATCTATAGATTGCATTACAAACTCTTTTGAACGCTGGGCGGCAATGTTTAAAGATTACCTGAAAGCATACACAAACTAATTTCATTATCTTTTTTTATACCCCCCCTATCCAAAAATCAATAATTTGAAGCAAATCTTTGAACAAATTGCTCCTTTTTATAATGCAAAAGTATATACAATATAATAATAATGAAAGTAAAATACCAAAAATCAAATTCCAAACTTGTAAAAAGCCTCTTCATCTCTCTCTGTTACCTTCCCCCCGCAGCTGCAGCGGTCTGCCGCCCAATCTCAATCTCAGCAAGCCGCCGCCCCAGCTGCAACATCACCAGCAGCAGCAGCAACAACAGCAGCACCAGCAACAGTTGTCGCCGAACTTGAGCGCAATGCATCATCATCAGCAGCAACATCAGCGGGATGGTGGCGGAGCACACAGTCCTTCCTCACCAGGCGGTGGTGGTGGTGGATCTCCGTATAATGGCTCTCAAGCTGGTTGCAGCAGCGGCGGCATCTCGCCCATACCACAAATGTCCATGCCGGGTGTCTCGCCCAAATATAGACGCAGCATATCGTTTCCCATCAAGGGCAACTCACCAACGGCGATGTATGGCCACATGGATGGCATGGGTAGCGCTGGACACGGCTCTGGACACAACCACATGAACATACCAACGCTATCAATTGGCAACGGAGGCGGCGGAGGCATGGGCTCTGCTGGTGCCACGGGCGGCGGAGATGCGCCGTATCTGGGAAATAACTATGGCAACATGATGACGGCCAATGGACAGATGCATCACGGCGGCGGCGGCGGCGGCGGTGGAGGTGGAGGTGGTGGCATGGAGAACACCCTCAGTGATTATATGCGCGGCATGTCGCTAGGAGGAGGCGGCGGCGGCGGCGATAACAACATGGGCAACATGATGAATGAGCGTATGCGCGGAATGGGTGGCGGTGGACCCAAACATCTGAGCGAGGCCGATGCCATGGCCATTGCTGCAGGCAATGATCCGAGTGTCTACTTGAATGCTTTAAAGATGAGTTCGCCGTCGCGTATGTCGCCGCATTCGCCCCATTCGCCCATCCAGGGCGGGGGCAATGGCGGCAACGCTGGCGATAGCACAGCGCGCTTCTCCCGGAAGGTGTTTGTTGGTGGCCTACCGCCGGATATTGATGAGGATGAGATTACCACATCGTTCCGTCGCTTTGGACCACTGGTCGTCGACTGGCCGCACAAGGCCGAGTCCAAGTCATATTTTCCGCCCAAGGGCTATGCGTTTCTGCTGTTCCAGGACGAGAGTAGCGTCCAGCAGCTAATTGACTCTTGCATCGCGGATGAGGACAAGCTATATCTGTGCGTCTCCTCGCCCACCATCAAGGACAAGGCGGTCCAAATACGCCCCTGGCGTCTGGCCGATGCGGATTATGTGCTCGATGCAACCATGTCGCTGGATCCACGCAAGACGGTCTTCGTCGGCGGTGTGCCACGTCCACTGAAGGCCTTCGAGCTGGCCATGATCATGGATCGCCTGTATGGCGGCGTCTGCTATGCTGGCATCGACACAGATCCCGAGCTCAAGTATCCCAAGGGAGCCGGTCGCGTCGCCTTCTCCAATCAACAGAGCTACATAGCAGCCATTTCGGCGCGATTTGTCCAACTGCAGCATGGAGACATTGACAAGCGGGTGGAGGTCAAACCCTATGTCCTCGACGATCAGATGTGCGACGAGTGCGAGGGTCAGCGCTGTGGCGGCAAGTTTGCGCCGTTCTTCTGCGCGAATGTAACCTGTCTGCAGTATTACTGCGAACACTGCTGGGCGGTAATCCACTCGCGTCCGGGCAGGGAGTACCACAAGCCGCTGGTAAAGGAGGGCGCCGACCGGCCACGTGCCGTGCCCTTTCGCTGGTGTTAACGGCGGCGTTGGTAGGCCGCGCTGCATGATGAGAGACGCCTACAACGAGATGAGCGACATCGTTTGTTGGACGCAGCGCTGGCAGTGCCTAAAATTCACACGAATACGAACACACAGCCGCCGGAACGAGAGGAGGAGCAACAGGAACTGCAGAACGAACCTGAACAGGAGCAGCAACAACAAGAGCAGCAACAGGAGCAGCAACAACAGGATCTGCAACAGGAGCGTGAGGCATGCGGAGAGTAAGGCATGTGCACCGCGCAGGAGAGAGTTGTAATTAGTAATTTAAGACAAGCACACAGACGCACGGATACCACAACTCGCTCACTCACTTACCCATTAACACTCCCACACACACACACTGTCTCAGACACACACACACACACACACACTCACACATGAGAGCATAGTGTTATCCACAAGAAGGTGCAAAACACGCCAGGATCTCGAATCCTGCGCAACAGCTTACAGAGTCTACTACAAAGTCGGTAACGATTTCTTGTAACACTCGCCTAAAAACCCAGCAAATGTAGCCTAAGTTGTAATTTATTTATCAAAACCCATTTTTTTTTTTGGATTCTGAGTAGGTTTTCGTTTCGGTCGAAAAACTCGTGCACAGTATTTTTTTTGTACTTTATTTTTATAATTTTATATGACGAAAGGAAGGATTGCATAGGTGTAACAAATATTGCCATCTAACTCGCTAAGACCACCACCAACCAATCCTCGCAAGGCAAATCTAGTATATTCAATACCAGGATACCATATCTTAATTCGACTAAGCCAACCAAACTACAAACGACTAGTCTTAAATTACAAATGAGCTCGAAATGATTTTGAGTGTGTCAGAAAAAGCAACAAATTGCAACCAATAAGTTCCTACCTTTTATGAATCTTTGAAAATGATAGAAATGATAATCTTCAGAGATGCATATGTATTTAAATTTATCCAATTCAATCATTTTATTTTCGAAAATGAGTTTTTAAACCATCAACGCAAATTAGATGAATTATAGAAATAATCAAATTTTTAACATAATTTAGAGATCAAATAATAACAATTGTTGCATTTTGTTATTAGAATGATTTTTTAATGAAACTCAATTCCAACCCCTTTAACTTTTTAATTGTTGCCACACACTTTTGAATCTAGGGATCAAATAACAATAACGCGATTCTATATAAACATATAGATATAAAGATTTGATTCGCCCTTTGACAACACATTTTAAATTAGAGATACAATAATAACACACATAACGTCACATAATTCTATATATGCATATAGATATATATTCTATAAGTATAGATATTCTATATTTATTTGCCCTTTGACATGTTTTTATTACCATATTATTTAAAAAACAGAACTCAATTCAATTTTCTACACATTTTAAATGTGAGATCAAATAATAGCAATTGTTGCTTTTTGCTTTGATTATAACACTTGCGACAAACGATTCTATATATATAGATATATAGACTTGATTCGCTCTTTGATACGTTTTTTAATATTATTTAAAAAATGGAACTCACTTAAACTCCTACACATTTTAAATTAGAGATCAAATAATAGCAATTGTTGCTTTTTGCTATTATTCTAACACTTGCGACAAACGATTCTATATGTATAGATATATAGACTTGATTCACCCTTTGATATGTTTTTGTTACCATATTATTTAAAAAATCGAACTCACTTCAAACTCCTACACATTTTAAATAAGAGATCAAATAATAGCAATTGTTGCTTTTTGCTATTATTATAACACTTGCGACATACGATTCTATATGTATAGATATATAGACTTGATTCGCCCTTTGAAATGTTTTTTTAACATTAAAAAACCGGGCTCACTTGAAACTCCTACACTTTAAATTAGAGATCAAATAATAGCAATTGTTGCTTTTTGCTATTATTATAACACTTGCGACATACGATTCTATATGTATAGATATATAGATATTATACATATAGATACATAGACTTGATTTGCCCTTTGACATGTTTTTATTAACATTTATTTAAAAAAACAGAACTCACTTCAAACTTCAACACATTTTAAATTAGAGATCAAATAACAATTGTTGCATTTTGTTATTATAACACACGATGCTATATCGATTCTATATATAGATTTCGGTTTTTTTTTTAACAGTATTGCTTCACGTTGCCAACACGTGTGCCATTTCAAATCAGATATTTAATACCCATAGCAAATAGCTAGTTTTGCAATCAACACGGTGATTAAGTAATTTTCGCTAATTTTTTATGTGAACTAAGTAAAATCGTATATATTTTATTTATCATCTTTTATATGCTATATATGTATGTACGATTTTAATTAGTTTTTTAGCTATGCTGGCTTCGGCAATTACGTTGCATGTGAAAATCGTAGGATTACACATAGACACTCGAATCGATTACACAATCGGTGTAGAATTAGATGTACACCATCCCAACATAGAATAAACAAATCAGCTATATAGTATATAATATAACTAAAGAAGGTACACACTGAAAGAAACTCATGCATTTGATATGCCGTCTGACCGGCAAACACAATTTGTACACTACGATTTTTACATGCTCCGTAAATCACATCCTGACGATAACAACAAAAATCGAAGATGTGATCAGATAATATATATTGTTGCTACACAATGTTTGCCAACTTTGGAGCTCTTGTATAGTTTGAGCCTAGTCGGCAAACACTCTCTTATTTACATCCATAAATCTTGACCCACTCAAAAACCCGACACAAATATATAAAAACGCTGCTAATACACTAATAATATTGTTAACCCCGGAAAAGCGAATGAAATAAATGTTAACTATGCAAAGAGTTGAATTACTTGTGTTCAGTATTACTTTTTGTTATTTTTTTTTAGTAATTTATATTTTATGTCACTGTTTGCCTTAGTTATTTATTTACTTTTGTAAGTTGTAGCAAATTTCAATTTGCTGGGCGTGTTGCAAACTATAAAGAAAACAAACAAACAATATCTTAAACAGTTTAAATATGTGTAACAGTTTTTTTATACATATATTTACGAGTATATGCATGAAATCTATAATACTTACATACTTATATTAGACGACTTTTTATATAGAAATTTTTGTAAAAACTGTTTTTTAGTCAAGTAAACTAAAAATCGATAAACAAAAACAAAAATGCAAATTAATAGGAACCACAAAATACATATAAACTGAAATCTGAATACATACTTTTGTGCAATACTAATTCGTAATCACTTTATAATATATAAATGTATTATGGAATACGACATAAATATATATCTATATGTTAATTGCGTTATACAAACTTATATACATATGTAATATTATTGAAATGGCAAACGCATAACCAAATTAGCTTAAAGAATATCAAAATAATACCAAAAAAAAACCACACAAAAGACCCAGAATTAACTGTATTTCTACAGATTGTTCCATCTTAACTTAAGGCTAAGAACGAAATATCGACACAATTTCTGTTGACTGTAAAAACTATTTCGTTACAGCTTTTGGTTTACAAAATGAATAAAAAATGTTTACAGTATATAATATAAATAAATCGATTCTCAACAAAGTGAACATAGTAAAAGAAAAACATTTTAAAAATATGTAGACTTTAAAGCAAAAAAATTAGAAAGAAGTAATTTTTATTTACCAATTTATATACAAAAATTTTGCTACATAAAGTTGCATGTTTAAAAGCACTTGAGCGAAAACAAAATACGATATTTTTTCTATACTACAAAAATAATACAAATTATTAAATGACAAGAAATATGTAATTACAAGTCGCTTTGGACTTTTAAATGTATGTATATTATTACTATAGTCAAATCTATTAGCAAATTTTTGCTCGCGCTTTGTTTACATAAATGACAAAAAACAAAAACGAAACCTTATAAAAAAAATTCAAAGTCACTACTTGTAACTAAAGTCGATCGATCGGGTGGCACTTTCATAAAGGAAAAAAACAAAATACAAAAATTAATAGCAATTTTCTAGAATTTTTATATTATAATTAACAAAAACTGAAAAACTGCATATATGGATGGCATATGTAATTCTATATACATACATTAAACATATGACCTATATATATATTTTTGAAACTGCATAAGCAAAATTAGAGGACTTGAAGCGTTCGTTTGTTTTAAAAATTGTTAGCAAATTAAATTTAATTATGAAACCAAAAATGAATCTACTCAACAATAAGTTACAGCCTACTCTTTGTAGTGTAAATGTTTTATGCAAATATTTTAAACAAACGTGCATACAGGCGTTGCTAATTTTGTGCTAAAAGTGGGTGTAATGAAATGCTAGTCTTTAAAAAGGCATCTAAATATGTAAAAAGCGGTTGATAAAGACCGATGCGAATAGCGATAACAATGTGTAATGATGATGTTTTTTGAATGTAGTGAAATTCAATATTTTATAGATTTTTATACTTTTATATAAACATATACTTTATACTTTAACTGTTAAAAAAATCTATAAAATCTCAACAAAAAAAATATACTAAAAACATAAAAGAATATTTAAATATGCTAAAAGTTGTATGACAAAACTATTAACTGGAAATATTTTACATATACTACTAAAATGAAAAAAAAAAAGTAAACTCTTAAACAATGTAAGCAAACGCTCAATGTTTTTGCAAAAACTGGAATCTTGTGTAGCGTGCTATAGTAAATTTAAGCATCACTTGTTTGTTATTTAAGTATTCCAAACAAAAAGGCAACAAAAAAGAAAGAAGGAAAAGAAAAGAATGAGTCAAAGACATTTGCGTTTATAAAAATCTTTTTATAAGCCCTTTCGGAAGCAGCCATTAAGACTATCTGTTGTTTTTAGTTTTATACAAATTTTGTTATACACATTGTAGGTACGTATACATACATATGTCAGTGTTTATTTGTTATATTGATTTCAGAAACATTTTATACGAATCTAGTGTTATATTTTGTATGAGTAGTTCTTAAATACTATATTTTTATATGTTTTGTAGTTCGTAGTTGCTTGTAGCTTTAACCGATTGCGTTGATACACTTTTATACCTTGTTTTATTTTTTTTATATGAATAAAATATATAAAAATATTTGATATATGCAATTTATACAAGACCTTTTGCTATTACATAATAAATGGACATCAAGATAATTGTGTTTTATTATTTTTATATATGACCTCAATGGACATTTTTATTATCTATAAAAAAAAGTATTGTAAATACATTAAATACTTACAATAACTCTTAGTTACACGTACATACATAACTAAATACTTAAACGATACAAAAGACTCTACAAAAAAGTATTGGAACTCGAACTTATTATTAAATATTTAATATGTTTACTAAAATTGGTCAATATGTGTTTTTGATACCAAATATGAACAAAACAAAACAAAACAAAACAAATATATGAAATTTACACGTAGTACAATTGATGAAATTTATAAAACGTAATATGTATGTATTTTTGAAGACAAACAACTTGAATATTTGCTTCAAGTAATTGCAAAAAAAGAATATTAAAAAAAAAACATATAAAACAATTTAAAAATAAAATATTGAAAATGCAATTCTGCTTAGTGCACTATGCATTCCTGAGCCGCATTTTGTTTACTTCATATTTCTACATGCAACAAAAACCAAAGATTGGCATTAGAAATAACTAAGAAAATGTATAAACATTTAGAAAAAAACACGTTAGCTATTATGAGTTGTTATTAAATAAATTATATTATTTTTTGAGTATTTTCATAGCACAATTTATGTACAGATTTTCGTTTGTAGCTAGTCAAAAGATATCTAAGAGTAAACGAAATGATACATGCAAATGACAAAATCAAACGCGATGTTTTAAATAGAAAATTTTTTAACTGAAACCTTTTGAGCGAAACCAATTATCTTTCCATTTAATGCTAATTGGAACAAGCTTTGATCGATGGCAAGAATAAAATACAAGGTTATAAACATTTGGTACCTTTTTAAACTTATTAAAGAATTTTACAATATTAAATAAATCTGATTGAGAAAATGTAGCCTGTAAAGCGAGTGTTAAGCGCACCTGCTCTTCCATTTTAATTTTGTGCGTGTACTAAATGTAATCGCATATAAGATTTAGTCCTTCAATTAAACTAAAATTGAGCGCCCTTACTAATGAATTCCTTTTAGCTAAATATTCAGAAATACAAGCAAGAGCATATAATTTTTTAGCATTATACAATTAAAAACCAAAACCAAAATGAAAACCAAAAGTATAAATATTAATAGTAAAACCTAAAGCGAGTTGGCATATATGAAAACTATATAGTAAACCCAATAATTATATATATATATATATATATATATCAATAACAATATATATAAAACGTATGCAAATTTAGTGAAATATTCCATATTTTATAGTCATTTTCAATAAACGTAATTTTTTAATTTTTACAAAATTAAAGTTGAAAAAAAATGAAAAAAAAAATTTGTAGTTTTCTAAATACAAAAACCAAACTAATGAACTCTCGATTTCCAATCATGTTTTTCCTCCAGACTTTGAAACGCGTTCTTCGATTCAAATGACAGATACAGTTAAATGTTCAAATAAAAAACGATAAAAAATATATATATTAAAATAGGAGATGGTATTTACAAAACCAAAGTAATATAAATAGAAACCCCATGGTAATTATCATGTGCGAAAAACAAATACCAAATTTAACCATAATACATATAAACATACATACCTACTAGACACATATGCAACCAAACTCCAGTTAAGCAAGAAATGCCCGAAATCTAAATGGAAAATGTAACTAAAATATCAGCAGTACTACAATGCAATATTTAAAATAAAACCAAATCAAATCAACAATGAATAATTAATGGAAATATGTAAAACAGTAACGAATGAAATATTCATGTACGATTATATACACAAATACATATATTCCAATAACTTTTCTAAGGCACCCAAAAAAAAGAGGGCGCCCAAAAAAAATACAATGAAAATAAATGACAAAAAAAAGAGAGGCGAACGCAAGTGCAGGTTATTTAGAACAAATGAAAAATAAAACGTATATCTTCATTCAAATAAATAAAAATACCTTTTCTGGAATAATTAAAAACCTCTTATATTATTAAATATTATTTGGAATGGGATGATTTCAAGGAACCTGGAATGTCGTCTCCTTGCTTAATGTTAATTATATCAGGTGCTTCTAGGAAGGCCTTCCCTTCCTAATAGTGCTCCAATTGGAAAAACCCTGAACCGAGAAGTATCTTAGAACTATCCGATCTTTTAGAAATATTCGGCTGATGATGTCAATCAGAAATATATATTTTTCATTGGACTGGACTAGAGTTCTGTATATCTTGGGTGCAGGGTAAAAAAAGTTAAACACTTTTGAAATTTTCGTCAAATTTGATTTCTAAATTAGATAGGGAAACTGATAAAGCGGGAAGCTCCGCCAACGATATTAAAATTTAACCATAACCAAGTCTAGCTTTTAGTTAACTCACATGGCCCTGTCTAAATTTAGTATTTATAATTTTAGATCGGGCAGCATCGAAGGAGTGTCCCCGACCTCAAGTGGTCCCAATTTGATAGCATCGCTCTCAAGCAGCGTGACAGCTGCTGCTGCTGCTGGTTCGATTGATAACAGTAACGCCACCGTGGGCACCTGGAAGCTGATCAAGGGCAAGGTGTCGCAAACCTTTGAGGAGATCAAAGCATCCAAGCATCATTCGCAGCAGGCTCCCGTCATAACCGCCGTTATTGTGGCCAACGAGCCAACTATCTCCACAGTGGGCTGGTCCAACGAGGTGGACTCGGACACGGAGGGCTGCATCACAATCAAAACAAGCGTCAGCGAGGAACAGCAGCAGCAGCAGCTGCAGCACAACTCCGACTCGGACCCGGACATTGAGATACTCGATACCAGCAGCCTGGGCAGCGGTGACGTCAACGCGGCAGCTGCCATTTCCACAGAGGGATCCCGTCTGCGTCGCGGCCTTGCACACATCAAGTCCAAGGTAAAGGCCAAGCAGCAAGCTGCCGCCATGACCAAGAAGGAGCTGATCAACATTCAGCTCCCGACAAGCAATGCGCCGGGAACGTTGCGCAGTAACTTTCTGCGCCGGCGGCACAATGCGGAGCTGAACATCGAAGCTTCCACCAGTGCGCAGGCGGAGGCCAAGCATCTGCTTGAGACAGCATCCGCACCAGAGATACCCATTGTCAGTGGCAAGTCCAAGCGTGGCATTATGCTCGCACGCAAGGATGTGGAAATTGAGTCGGGCGTGGAGGTGCACGAGGATATGATACCGACGTCGACCGGGCAGACCGACGGACAGACAAAGGCTAATCAGCAGGATGGGGTTCAGTTTGATAACAATGACACAATAAAAGCACGCAGCACGATGGAGTTGCCGGTGGGAAGCGCCAGCGCAGCCTCCGGCTTTAGCACCCGGTCGTCGCGCGACGGTATGTCCCTAAGGTCCAACATGCAAGTTTCCTTGGTCTCGATGTGGAGCAACAGGAGCATGGCCAGCTCCATCAATTGGCGCTCTGGCACCGCCGCAAAGCCTGTGCTCATCGGAGGAAGCATCATCGTGCTGCTTGTGATGCCGTTTCCCGACTTTGTGCGCGGCGTCCTGGCCACCATTCTGTTCATCACGACCATGAACTACTGCAGCTCGTACATCAGCTACCTGTTCGAGAAATATGTGCTGCGCACCCATCCGGAGCGTCGACCGTTCCATATACCCAACTACAACGGCATGGCCATCTGCGAGATACCCTCCGTCGAGGAGCACAAGACCATTAAGACCTATTCCGGCTGGCTGAACGAGCTCGACAGCTATGATCCCAACACGTTCTCCTTCAACATGACCAGGTCCATCTATGCGCGTCTGGATGGCACCATTCTGAAGATATCCGGCACAAGTGCCCGCATTCCCAAGCGTCGCATGTGGAACGAGAAGCCCATCGATCGCTCCAAGATACTCTTCACCTATCATCGGTCGTATGATTTGCGCGACTCTCGCATTGAGCTGCTGCCCGTGGGATTGGCCAGGAAGCGGTTCGTTCATTACCATCTCAATATTGCTTCTACTCTGCTCTACTCTCTAAAACTCTGTGATTCATTTGCAGCTTCTTCAATCGCAAGTATCCCATTCAGCTGATCATCAAGAAAACCGGCGATGGCTACTCCACACCAGCTGAGCAGCCGGATCCGTCGCAAGCTGCCACCACACCAGCTTCAGCTCCAGGCGACGAGACTGAGAAACTCGCAGACTTTGGCACAACCATCTTGAATGCAGATGTAACAAAATAGAGCTACCATATAATTGATCTTTAATCTGATATTTGATTATTCAAGCTACGACAGCTGCGCAATATTGTAACTCCCGATCGAGAGCTGAAGGACATCACTATACCCTGTGGGGACGAGGTGCGTCTGCTGATCTTTGCGCGCTGCGATCGCGAGAAGGAGGATTGGTATCGTCGCTTTCAGGCGGCCAGCAGAGGCAGTGTCCACGAATCGGATCTGCAGGTGCCGATGGCACTATTTGTGGAGGACACCGATCTGCAGGCAGTCGCCGTCCAGCAAGCTATCCAGCGAACAATGGGCGTCAATAAGGTCTTTACTCATGGTTTTACATGCCTTGGATACATTTCTAACTCACTAATCTCTAGCCACCGAAACAAAAGGATAGCGAAGAGGTTTCGGTGGCTTCTTTTCAGAACGAAGGAACCGGTTCTAATACGCCCGAAAATCTTGAGGATTTGCTGGATGAGGAACTTCCGACAGATGCTCAAAAGGATGGCTATGAGGGCCTTATCATGAGCGCCGATGTTGCACGAAATCCGGCGGATTATGTCAAGTTCATGACAGTCTATCAGGTACCGTAAACTGGAGCAGCAGCATAATCCTGGCTAGATTTTCAGTTGTAGCGTGACTCTTTTTGGTTACTATGATTTGTATTTGGTTTTTTTTTATAATTTTGCTCACTTAGAAAGCTTGCAAGCAAGGCAAAATTCCCGTTTGCCGCAATCCACGCCAGGATGTAGATAATACTGGGCAACGTCGCAGAAAAGTATGTTTTTATTTCGATTAGCTTTTGAATTTCACAAACTCCCAAAAGTAGAAAGTGAACTTCAGTTAAGATCCTGTTTAAATATTCTGCTGCTATTTACAGGCTCGCCGTGCCAAACGCCAGGAGGATGAGCTGTGGAAGGGCATTGATCAGTCGTTGTTTTTGGGTCCCTCCGGCAGCGTGGTCTGGGCGAATGTTATAATGGGTCGCTGCCTGTTCAGCTGGTTGCACGATACCGCACTGCATCTGAAGATTCAGGAGTTTATGCAAAAGAAACTCAATTCGATAAAGGTGAGTTTCAGTTAACACATCTTTCGAGTACTTACTGACTTGGGAGTTGACTTACAGCTGCCCAGTTTCATGGAGGAGGTCGTCATCACCAATATTTACTTGGGCGAATCGCCCATGTTGTTTCATCGCATATCGCAGCCCATGCTGGATGAGCGTGGTATGTGGCTGGATGCAGACATCACCTATGAAGGACTCGCACACATTACGGTTACCACCAAGTTGAATTTGTTGCGGGTGCGCCACAAACCGAAAACCGCGCCGGTGAATGTGAATGTGGATAACGCGCCAGCAGCGCAGGATCCACAGCTGGATGCGCGCAATGCACCCGATGAGGCCAATCAGGACGGCAATCAGGCTATATTCGACAGCGATGCGGAGAGTTCGGGAGGCGACTCCTCAGATTCGGAAGCTCCACCTCCCGGAGCTGCTACGGAGAATGCTGCTAACACCGAGTAGGTTCCTCAAAAGGAATTACTTGTTCCTCAAACTGAAGTGTTGTACTCGTTTTCAGATTCTTTCAGAACTCGCCGGGCAATGCTCGTCGTATCTTCAAGATTGTCGATCGCATAGCCACCTCGAATCTGTTTCAGTACGCCACCGAGCTGCCCTATGTGCAACGGGCCATGGAGAACATGAGCGCCAATATAACATTGCGTGTGGATCTCAAGGGTCTGGTGGCACGTGGCACTTTGAATATACCACCGCCGCCGTCGGATCGCGTCTGGATGTGCTTTCGTGGGCCGCCGCGTCTGTGGATCTCGACGAAGCCACAAGTGGGCGATAAATCTGTGGATTGGTCGATTGTGACGAATGTGATTGAGAGCAAACTGTGTGAGGCGGTCAATAAGTTTCTGGTCTATCCGAATATGGTTGATTTCTCAATACCATTCCTGGCCAAACCCAGCTACGATGAAGATACAACGTCTGCGTTTAGTTAAGAGATGAATTTCAGCAACAACATTTGAACAAATTTATGTTTACGTATTTCCAACTGAATTTAACACAAAGTGTGTAAGGATTCTTGACAGAGTGATTAACCCAAGGCTTAGCTCTTTTTGCGATCTCGCTCCAAGTACTTATCAATTAGGCAACAACAAAAATTCCAACTGACAAGTTTGAAGCGCTTTTTATTCCCGATCATCAATCTCTGTATATAGTTTTTGTACTTACGAACTTTATAAGTAAACCAAAAATAATGTTGTATAAGAAAATACAGTGGAAAACCTTTTTTTAGTTATCTTTCTTCAAGCGATGCAATCCAGTCGCTTTTTTCCAATCTTTACGAATAGTATTCCAAAAGCAGGCTTTGCATAGCTATTAACTTATTGTATATCGATACACATATATCTAAGTATATATATCTTTATACCGCGACAACTAACATATATTGAACAGACATACATACCTATTTAGGTTTAAAAGTCGATTCCAAACTAGTATACTCTATAAGCATGCTTGTGAATTTTGAATGGTTATACAAAAGCAAAGACATTTCGTATTTATATTTGGTATGGTGTTTAACTCAATTTAAGTACAATATATATATTTAAACTACAATCCTGTAATAATTACAAACGGAACTTGAACATTCGCCAAAGGTTAACTATGCCCTATATAGGTTCCAGTTCCAGTTCCAGTTTTCCCCACATGAACAACTCTAATATCATTTACAAGGCTGGCAAAAGGACACGAAGATGGTCTCAAAATGTGACCTATTTTTCCAAATAAAGAACAAATAATAATAATTTAACTAAAATACAAATATATTTTATGTAAAAGAATAAAGAACAAAGTGAATTTCTATGGTTTGATTTAAGGAGTTAAGATTCAAATACTAAGAGCACAAATAACAGTCTGCTTAAACGGGGGACAAATTGCTGCAAATAATATTCAGTTCGATTAAACTTTTATTTATTTAATTTTATTTTTAATTAGTTTTTTAATTCACGTTCAGAAATGTACATTTTAAATTTTTTTTGTCGTAATTTGGGAATACGTGTTTCTTGGTTTTATATTTGCGATTTTCCGATAGGTTTTGGTTCGAAAGTACATTAGGTAAACTACAGACATCTATGTTTATAATATGCATTAATAATAGATATATATGTATGTATAATGTATTGTATTTGTAAATATGTATACATATATAGAATTCAAAAATGTACAACATTCATTTTTAACAAAAAGTATAAACACGATGCTCGGCGCTTACGCGTTCACTCAATACGTAGTTAAAAACTTGAATATAGTAATAGCAAACAACTAAAATTAGAACTTAACCATAGAAGACTTACGATCTAATACACATAGTACTACTCGTATTTCAATATTCTTTGTTGCTGATTTATCTTTCGATTTCGTTTAATTGTTCGAATATTCCATTTATTATTATTTTCGTATTTTCGTATTAAATTTTATATTTTTAATTCAAAATGTGTGTTTCTATATACGTTGTGATGTATTTGAGTGGTTTGTTTTCTTCGTACACATGTTTTGCAAAGAGTCAGTTTTGCAAATTTAAAATGAAGTAGGACTAAAAAAAACTATTACTAATACATATATGTATGTATGTATATAGTAGAATACTACTTAAGAACTAAAACTGCTATCAAAACAGGGTTTCTTCATTCACAAATAAATATGCGTAGCAATTTTCATATTTCCATAAAAACTTCTTCACTGTCTTCGTGTCTGGCGGCAATTTTGAGCAACATTTCTCGCAAGTGATTAAATATGTTGTATATCTTTCATTATTCTGTTATATGATTAGAGTAGAACTGTTATAATGTTTGTTTGTTTGTGTGTGAGGGGGAAAATGCATTTGAAATTTGAGCACATCTCAATGTTCGGTAGGGTTGTTGTTTAGCTGTTTAGATTATATGGATACGGATACGGATTCGGATACGGATTCCATTCACTGTATTTGTTTTTTTGCCTATTATAAATTAGCATGTCCTGTGTGGGATACTGTAAAAAATCTTGTCCTGACCTAGCACAATTTACAGACGCATATCGTCATATTTGGCAAAAGCTTTGCACAGCGCAAAGGCGAGAATGACCAGGATCAGATGCACAATGCCACTCACAATGACGCCAATGATGAGTTCGCGCTGTCGAATCAACCACTCGGTGAAGACCTCATAGCAGCCCTGCAAATCAAAGATGTTGGTTAACCGCATTCAATTGTGGTTGAGCTTGCGAGACTCACCTTCTTATAGAAACTATTGCTGTCGCTGGGATTGGTCGAGCAGTCCTCATCGCGTGGCACCAGCTGCGACACATCCTTTAGCATACAGCAGGCATCCGGTATGGTGCGATTGCCCTTTGTATCCTTCCACGCCTGTGACTCATCGAAGTCATGATAGTCGGTGATGCCGCAGCAGCCAAAGTTGCCCATCAGCTGGTTCCACATCAGCGAGGTGGCGTCCATATTCTCGCCCACCGTATAGCTGGTTATGGTTGTCTGCAGGAATTTTTTGCTCTCGCTGCGCACCTTCTCCTTGTAGAAGACGGCCAAACCGCCGGCCACAAGCTCAGCCACCAGCAGCAGTATGAGAAAAGTGCCATACTGCAAAAAACCAGAGAGAGATAGAAAGAGAGACAAGAATATGAGCATATTACGCATACGCCCCAGTTGCCGTTGACCCAATTCACATTTACGTAGTCAAGTCGCGAGCATTACATAAAAATCTATGCGTTTGACCCTGAGCCAAATGTGCAGCATGCGTTAGATGCCGATGACGACAAGTGGTGAGTTTGGCCTACACACAGTAACAAAACACACACACACACACACACACACACTCACAGAGAGGGCACTGCAGGCGCTCGTGGTGTGTGGTGCCAATCTCAAATGCTGAAGGTCATATTGAAATGCTGCTTGCATGTTTTATAAGCTATTTTGGTGTTTTGTTATTGTGGTTGCTTTTGTTGTTGTCGCGATGCGTTGCCTGATAAAGTTCCATGTTGCCATCTACGGGACAGTGTTGCCAATTCTAAAGTCTAGCTGTTTATAGCCTGATAAATTGGGTGAAAAGGATTGAAAGTGTGCTAGTAGAACTATATTAATTTTAGCTTTGTTTTAAAATAACTTTTGTTCTTTTTCTATTTTTTATTAATTTACTAGAATTAATATAATTGAGTAATATCTCTCTTATTTCCAGTTAAAACTAGCTCGTTTTCTAGCCAAAAAGTTGGCACCACTGTTGCTGGCTGTTACGCCTGGCAGCATTTCATTCACTGGTTTGGCCACCCAGGTTAAATGCCTAGTAGCCAAAGTATCTATGAGATACATGCAAACGCAGAAGTGGAAATGAATTGCGGACTGATTAGAATGGCCAAAATCAGTGGCTATTTGAGTTGGAAATCACGGTTTGCTATTGTCCTCAGCTGCAGCGCATCATTGAGCATTTATTGTTGGCCAATTTGAAAGCATTTATTCGTCTCGCATTTTAGCAGCCAGTGAACTTGCCAATTGGTAAATAATTGGCACACTCTACAAATATCCAATGCTAAGACACTTTGGCAATGCTAAGCACTGGCCTTGAGCACAAGTATTAACAAATGTGCCCTTGCCTCATTTACTGCAAATTGTGCTCAATTTGTGCATACAGATTTTAGATTTTCGACTTGTGTTTATTTCTTACGCCCCCGAGGGCAAGTACATACATATATTGCCAATAGCGAATAGCTTACGCAAAAGACAAATGTGATAAAGAGCAATAATAAAAGGCAAACTAAGTAGTTGGTTGCACCTGTTTGGCGTTGCAATTAATTTGGCCAAGCCCAGAAACTCTTGGCTCGGATATATTAACAATAATAGCGCAAGTACGGGTAATGCTGAGAAATGTGATAAACTGTTTATTAATTGCCACAGCGCTGGGACAATCATAGAAATTTCTTTTAGGGTTGGGCCGCTGACCAGCCGATAAATAAATGTACATACGAGTGTATTCAGGTATAAATTGTGCGCCCAGGTGAAATTATTATGCCGAGCACAGCAGTTCAAGTACAGCGAGACCCAAAAGTGAAGGGCTTGTCAGCGCCTCACGACACTTGATAATGTGTCGAAACACGTTCCAAGATTCATGGAAATGCCATGCCAGCTGTAAAGATCAAGAAAAGGCCTACAACATGTGTACCCACAACTTGTTGCAACTTTCTCTTGGCGCGTCGAAGGTTTCCAAGAGTTTTTCCACGCCAAAGTCAAAGTCAAATGAAAAGTCCAAAAAAGATGTGAAGATTAAATCGTAAATATGCAAGCAAACGACAGCAACGACAGCAACAACAGCAACAGCAACGACAACAACTCGTCTCGATAAGCGTGCAATGAATATTTAGTTGTCTCCCGCGGCGCCATTGAAAGTTGCAATTACAATTTTGTTGATGATGCAACGTCTTAAATATTATTGAGCAACCGCTTGTATCTGTGCAGCCTTGTATCTTGTATTGCAAGTTGATCGTAATTGTATCGGCCACTTACCGTCGACAGCAGGCAGCGAGATTCACGCATTGCGCCCAAGTAGCCCAAGAGGCTCATGAAGAACATGACGAATCCAATGACGAGCAGAGCGTAGGCCATTTGCTCTATGAACTGCGGCTGTGTAAAATGCTATAAAACGAGAAGAGAACAGAAGAGACGAGATGAGATGAGATGAGAAGAGAAGAGACGAGAAGAAGCATAGATTGTGAGAACTGAGAATTGATGGAATTTATCGTGTGCTCATATGTAAATATGTAAATATGCATAAAGAATGTGCTGCGCTGCGTATACGTAATTTATAGGTAATTAACCTTTCGACAGTCGCAACTTTCGCAACAGTTGTAATTAAATTAAGTATGAGATATCTTAATTGACACAGACAATTTTTGACAGCAACTCGTATGAGAAACTCAAGTACTCTAAAAGCTGACAACTGCGTGTGGGTTTAAATACAGAAAAAAGAGAAGTGAAATTAAATTTCAGGCATCTGAAAGTTTTACGTTGTGGCATGTTGAAGTTCATTGACCAAAATCAAAGCACCCACGCCACCCAAAAGTTTACTCAATTAGCCTTTGCCTGTGTTTATTTGGACGTCCCTGCAATTACTCATTACTCGCAGTGCAGTGCGGTGCAGTGCAACGAGGACATGCACTTTAGCTCTGCTGCATTTGTTTTCGCAAAACGATTTTCACTAGTATGTCAAAGTAGGGAACAAAGCTCGATTAACGGTTCGGACAGAAAGCGTTAAGTTTGTAGTTGCCGCATGACATGCAAACTGGGCAATGGAATTTGCCATGAGCAGAAGTTTTGCTGAATATATATGCATATATGTAAAAAAAAGGCGAGCTTTGAGATGAGATATCCAAGTACATATTTCATCAGTAAATTAAAAGTTTTATGAAGATTATGAAAGTGCTTTAGAAATTTCATTTCTAAATGCATAATACTATATCAGAATGTAAGTGGAAGTTTACCGCGATAGCTAAGTAACCTCATTTGTTTATAAAACTAATCCACGGAAGTCGTGGCTTTTCAATTTATATTACTCATCACGGTTAAATAATGTATACAAAATGAAAACCACCTAATAATGCATTCTAATAGAATGTGGTTTAATTTCAGTAATTTCAATTTTATTATTACGATTTGTTTTTATTCTCTTTACACATGAAACTGATTAAATTGGGGTATATCATGCTAGATGATAGATATAGTTTTGCTTTTGATGGAATAATAGGAGCTTAGATTCTGTGAAAGGTTTTCAAGTAAACATTTTTGTCATTATAAGCCTGTTTCGGGAGTACAGGGTATCCAGTGTCAATCACTGTGAACTATAGTATTTTGCTTGTTTATAATGACATATTGGGCGGCACTTTAATAACCAAATACAATCCGACAATGTCAACATCGAAGCCAGCACGTGATGTTGTTTGGGGAATATATGTATTATAGGTAATTTTAGTGTATCCCGCAATTGGGGTGGATTTTCATAGAGTATCATACAAATATTAATATTATGTGAAAGGCAATTTTCAATATTTTGATTGGACTTATTGGGCAGAGCTTTCCTGTATGGGTTATTTGGGGTGTTTTTCCCCCCGACTTTCACCTGGGATTAGATATGCACACTTACCTCAATGCGCTCGCTCTCGACAAGCTTGAGCAGAGCAATCAGCGAGTGCTTGTCCACAGCTAGCCATAGTCCGACTCCGAATATAATTGTGCCTAGCACCTGCAACATAAAAAGGTGTTCAGTTAAGGAAAAATAACCCTCAGTTAGCTTGGCATGCAAATTGTAAGCATTAAACATAAAACATAAAACACCACAACATTATTGTGTTTATGTTGCTCGGTCATGTTGATTGCATTTGATGTTGATGATTATGACGATAAACATACCAACAGCAACAGCAACAACAATAATAGCAACAATTACAGCAACAACAACAACAACAACAACAGCAACGATGGCTGCCAAGTCAATGAACCGCCATAAATGCGAAAAAACTGCGCATGCGCAGAGATTTGCTTGATTGACTGCAGCCGCAATGTTCGAGCCGCGCCTACCAGCAACAGCCAGCGCACACAATGTGTAATGCAATTTAGCCAAACCAACCAAAATATAAAAAAAAATTAATAAAAAAATTAGAAAAACAACTTTTAAAACTATTGCCACGGCTGGTTGGCAACCAGATTTTCCCTGGGAAATATTTACCCTGAACCTCTGAAGTTGTGCAAAAGTCTGTAAAAGGCATAAGGAAGCATCTTCTTGATCACTATCAATAGCCTAATCGATCTAGCCATGTCCGTCTGTCTGTACGTCAGAGACTACAAGAGCTAGAGACTTAATATTTGGAGTAAAAGTTCTCGTATTGCCTGGTCAATTACGGGTCAATACGTATTTTTCAGGGAATGACCTACTTGGCATATTCTTACATTTTTGCCATCTCTATATCTTACAAATTTTATTACGATCGGACAATAAATAACTTTGCCAAAACTGAACCAGTCATGAAACTCGATGCAATTTTCTTCATTATAACCATTTATGAAAACTCATTTTTCGCGAAAATATTATGTAACCCAAAATGTATGTTTATATACTTACAAAAAATATGAAATTTAATATGCAAAGCAAATACTTTGCACACCAGACACCACAGTCGAAAACCATTTTCGTTGTTTTGGAAATTTTGCGGCTGTTTTTAAGATCCTTGGCTGCAATTAGAGAAAAAGTTACGTAAATTAGTTAAGTACAAATATAATTTAAATGTTGCAGCAAAGACGTGCAATGTAAAATTTGTAATTCAATTAAAATGCCTCTTCATTAGTTCAAGTGGCACAAAAGAAAGTGTCAGGAAATGCTCGAAATGCTACTCAGCAGAACAAACAAAGACAAGAGAAATATGTTTTCACTTTATGTCTCTGTGTGTGTGTGACAAATTCATTTGTTATCAACTTAAATGTAGTACGTGTTCGTGTCTAATAAATTAACATGTGAAGCAAGCGTACAAAATTAGTGGATGAGTTAAACAGAAGTGGAAAAGTTCTGTTGACATGGCGAAGCTGTTATACTCTTATACTTACATATATAATTTAAAATACTCTTCCAAGCGAAAGTCACGAGCAAGAGTATTTCTCATTCTAGTTAAGCTATGGATGGTTCTTTCTCAATTGTGCATTCTTTGTACAAAATTCCTGATTAACTTGTTAATTAAGGTCTTCAATTTTACTTAAGTTCAAGCTGAATGAACAATTAATTATTGTCTTCCTACACATTGTGCTTCAACAATTGTCTCTGAAATTTTAACGAATTTAACTTCATTAATTAAATGCTCATTCATTCAATCTCAGCTTTAAGCTCTTGCTGCGATGTACTCGTAAAACAAATGAACTTTCTCATTAACAGCAGCAACTAAGTTTGGTTCTGGTTTTGCTCCCCCTTTGCTGCCGCTATATCTGCATCTCTATCTCTGCTCTCTCTCTCTCTCTCTCTCTGTCTATCTGTCGGGTTCGACACGCCTTGACTCTCGGAGGCACTTTTCTTTTCAGCTGACTCCGTCAGAAGCATATTTGATATACCCTATGTGAAGTTACATTCTGATTGACTCTAAGTTGGCAACTATTTCTGACTAAAGAAGATACAGTTATGCTTATATCTTCGTAATCAGCTAATTGGTTAATCGGCATATAAAGAGTTAAAACTAGTTTTTAAAATTAGTGATACTTTCAAAAGTCTATAGAGGGTATCGGCTAGCTTGCGGCTAAAACAATCTCGCTTTGCCATAAACATGTTTTAGTTCTTTACCTAGTTTGATGCAAGTGTGCAACAGCGTTTATGGTATGAGATACATGAATTATCGTTATCATGAACTGAGCCGCTCAATATTTTTAAGTTAGCTAGTTAACCGTAAAGTTAAGCTACCTATAAGTACATTTTTCGAATTTATGTAATAAAGTTTGTGCCGAGATTTTCGACCTATTTTCATGAAGTCTAAGTGCTGAAATGGGCATAGTATAAACCTGGAGTGTGTGTAAGTACGTGTGTGTGTGTGTGTGTGTATGGGTAAATATCTGTGCAATGCAAAACGCACACAAACAATGTCACGAGCCATTGATGTTAGAGAAAAGTAGAACAGTTGGCGGCTCGGAGGCTGATGTTGTTGCTGCTGATGTTGTTGCTGCTGCTGATGTTGTTGCTGCTGCTGCCGCTTCTGGTTCTGTTGTTGCCAACTGGCAAACATTTTGCTGGCCAACTTTAGCTGCTTAAAAGCCAGCCTCCTCCATGCTGCCTGCTCTCCGCTCCTTCTTCATAATGATGTTTTCGCCAAAATGTGTACACACACACACACAAACACACACACACACACACACACATATGCACGTGTATATACAGAAAATCTGTAATCCTATACAAAGGGTAGTGCAGGCACTTAAATGCAAACTGCTTAAAGGTTTATGCTGCCATACACAGGCCCTGATTTTTGGCCAACAACCCCGACCCGCACAGTTTAGGCAATTTGCTGCCTTTGGAAAATGGGTAGAAAATTGGGTAGCAGTAACAGCCAAGTTTTAATTGCTTTTTCCATTGTTTTGTTGAGTGATAAGCTTCGTTGACGCTCAGGCTTCAAACTTGTCTCCAAGTCGAATGGCTGTTAATTTATGAATTCGCATTTTGATTGGCGTACTTGTGACATTGAAATTTCAAGCATAGAAATTACGCACGCGCCAAATACATAATAATCAAAAGACTTATCTTTTGTTATCTGAGTTGAAACGTAGCATAATTGATTCGAGTTAAAACCTATCAAAGATCATAACCCTATCTATGCGATAACAGTTTTGTTGCTACAACGCAAGCTAAGCTGCCACATGAGGCACCCAGCCGAAGAGCCCTCAAAGGAACACCGCCCTTACTAAGCTGCTGACATATGCCATGGAAAATGAAAAGCTTAGTAAATACACTCCCACACACACACACACACACACACACATATATGGTAGATATGGTATACTAATTAGCTTTCAAGTGGCACATTGAAAATATTAGCACATTCCCCTAGCTGCACATAATCATGATTCCCAGGCAAAGTCATCATCAGCAGCAGCAGCAGCAGCAGCATCCGTGGCAGCATCAGTGGCAGCATCAGCATATCAAAACTCAAACATCAACTTTATATATATACTATATATATATATACTTACACACTCGTTTATAATTCGCATGCCAACTCAAATATCAAATGGCACACAGTTTTAATTGGGGGCCTCTAAAGGGTAATTAAGGCAAATTTTGTAAATTTTTCAGCCCAGTTAGTTGATAACAGTCTATCTGCAAACTGTACTTAATTTATAGGCAGTAGCAATGAAACTCTATATAACTGGAGTATCTGAGCATCTACAATTCGTTAAAGCCATGCATGCAATTAAATGTATAACAAAAAAATAAAATGAAATTGATAATTTATGACATGTGTGGAACTATGGTTGAGCATTTGTTTATTATACATATGTATGTATGTATGTGTACATATGCGCAATTAAATGCTTGCATGTAATTTAATATTTTTTTTATTTTTATATTTTTACCATAGAAAGTTGTCTTGTACACAATGCACATTTTGGCGGTTCCGAGAGTGATTAAAATTTCTAATACAATGATGCGGCAAAAGGAAATGCGAGCGAAGTTGAGATTGAGATTGAGACCTAAGACTAGAGACTAGAGACTAAAGACCTGAGACTTGAGACTTGAGATTGAAGGTAATTTAGTTGTAGCATCTTCAGCTGCTGCGGTTGCTGATGCTTTTTTCTGTTGTGCAGGCCGAAATGGGTTAAAGAAAGTCGTAACTTGTATTAATTAAAAGGCAAAAGTTGAAAGGCAAAAAGGTTTCTGCAACTTGTCCAAACTTCTTGTCTACAAGTTTTAAAGACGACTTAGTGCCTGTGTTTTGTTGCCCATAAAGTCGTGTGCAAGTTTTTTGTTTGTCCCTCTGACAATTGCCATAAATGATTTCTTTTAGTTGGTTTCGTTTCGTTTCGTTCTCGTTCTTGTACTCGTTCTTGTACTCCATGTAGGTCCCCAAAGCCACAATGTGCCACAGAGACCCAGAGACAGTCAACTAGAAATAGGGAGAGTGAGAGAGAGAGAGACAGGGAGGACGCAAGGGAGGGAGCAAGACAGTCGCACTTGTCACGTTTGCGTGCCAAGAATTTAGAAATTGTATTTATTGCCAATGCTTTCTATTTTTTGAAAACATCAATTCGGTTACTGTGTGCTGGCTGTGGCTGTGGCTGTGACTGCGTCTATGGCCAATAAAGCAGCTGATGAAAACTGGTAACTGGTAGCAATAATAGTAAAAACTCATGCCTGAAACCAAAAGTGCTGCTGAAGCTGCTTCTACTTCTTCTTCTTCTAAGACATTTACGTGAGAAAGACGCTGCGAGATGATGCTCTTTTGTACTTGTCTTTTCTCTTTGGCGCTAAGTAGCTTTTGGTGTCTTGTGCCTGGCAATTAAATGGCTTACTTGATAATGAGACTTAATTGGGTCAGCATTGGGTCTTATGCATTCCCACACACACACACACACACACACACACACACACAGCCATAGTAATTGTTCAAAATATCCGCAGGTAAATGCAGCTGGGTGGTCCCAAAGGCTCGTAATTTACATATGATACCACAGCGAATGGCCCATCAAAAGAAATTTCATCTTCAAGTTTAGCGTTGCCGGTATGTGGGAACTGACGTCTGTCAGTACTTTATAATTGAGTGAAAGAAAGCACAAAGCACCAATTAAAAACTTTAGTTTTGTTCAGCAAATATGCAGACTTAAATATGCAGAACGGCATAATGTAGGCTTGGATATGCAGAGCTTTGGGTTCACCTTAAATTCATAGCTATCTAGATGTCAGAAAATTGATTTCAGCACAAAATTCATTTTCTTAAAATTTATATGAATTTTATTTATATAAACAGCATTACATTTTATCATTGAATCACATTTTGTATGACAAAACCTTTTGGGTTTATCGAAATTTGCCAGCCAGTATGTAGGTACATAAAATTGACAAAAATATCTGTGTATCTCGCTGAAATGAGCGTTTTATCTCTTGCAAAATATTTGTTTTAATATGCCAAAGTTCAAAACCTAAAATTGATTGCCTTTGTCTCTCTCTCTCTCTATCACTCTACCTGTCTCTGTCTCTCGCTGGCTGTTGCAAGAATCCCCAATTTAAAACCCTGCTTTAAACTCGAACCTATCAAACTGGTATTTAACTTATTTAATTCGGGCGACATACCACGTAACACATTTGTTGTTGTTGTTGTTGTTACTTTTGGTTTTGTAATTTGTTCGTCGCACGAGCCACACAATCAATTTATTTATACCTTTTTGCTTAATTAATGCAAATGCAAAAACAAGTTGGCAAAAAAATAAATAAATAACAAAAATTGAAAAACGAATTTTGTTTTCGTTGCGCCTTGTTAAATAATTTGCATAAAAGCATAATTTGCTGCACAAATTTATTTTCATTATATTTGCATACTTTGAGACCCCAAAAAGGACGACACTTAACGTCTGGATGATAAAATACAAAATATATGTAATGTCCGCAAACAAAATGACAATTGAGCGTCAACATTTGTTAAAATCAAATGCTTTTTATAATTTTGTATTATTTCGCATGTCATTCAACTTTTGTGCAGTCAACAAATTGTTGTTGGTTGTTAGTTGTTTTTGGTTGTTAGTTGTCTGCTCGCTTATACAACACTTGGTTGGAACTGAGTTAATTGACATAATTGGAGGTGCTCAGGCACGAGTCAGCCTCTAAGGTCTGCGCACCTCAAGGCGCTTTTGTTTGTCTCTCTTTTTAGTTCAATGGTCGAGGCTCGCAAAATGTTTGCTCTGTTTGCCATTCGTTTGTCACACGAATGTTTCTAGCGTTAGCTATTCCAAGGCGGGCAAATTTAACACCTGACACAGACGGCGCTCACAGACTCAGTCGCATTTGGAGTTGGAGACCTGCTTGTGTGCTCTGGACCGTGGCATGTGCCCAAAAAGCGCAGACGGCGACAACGCCCCGACCATGTTACGAGACCAGGCACACAATTTGGCAGGCGGTCAGACGGACGGACAAACTGAACTGGTAGCCGGCGAGGCGGGTTGCCAATCAGGTAGGCAGTAAAATACACAAGTCAGGCTATTTAGCAACGCTCTGCGAGATTTTTGGTGAGTAGTTTATGCTTTTTGTGCAAAGAACTTCCATTAGGGGTACTCTTGATTGAGTCACAAATTTATGCAAATTCATTTAAAATGTTAATTCAACTCGTTTGATATTCAAATTAACATGCAATTTTCAAACATTTTATATTATTTTATGCGTATGCTCGCAAAAAGCTAATTAAAAGTTAAATCAACTAAATTTAAGTCATCAGAATGTAGATATACGTTTTGTTGGTAATATGACAGTATTTATGCTTACAAGCCTATCTGTAGCCAATCACTTTTTAAAGACAGTACTCGGTTTGGCCTTTAATGAATCTTGCTTGGCAACAAATTATTTATTTGTCTGCTTGCTCAGCAAAAATATGTATGCAAGGGGCCAACAAATTTAACAAGAACATTCGAGTTAAATTCGAACGCCAACGCCACAGACATTGACCTAATTTTTCGGTAAATTACAAAGAAATTATCACTTTTTTTGTCTTTATTTTAATATTTTTAATTTAAAAATATTTGTGTGTAAAAGAGTCCTGCTGAGTCTAATTTTTTTTTTTTATTCTGCTTGAAAAGTGAAACTCTCAGAACTTGACCAATTTTGAGCTGTGGGTTTTATATTGCTCATTGCTCTAGTTATGCCGACGTTCGTATCTTGATGTTTCTGGTTTTTGTTATTTTTGTTGTCGTTGTTGTTGATTAACGAGTTATGTTGACTGTCAGTCATAAGCTCAAAACACCGTTGACATACTTACATACATTTATTTTACTTACTACAATATACAGAGAATGCTTATGTGAGGTATCGTTGTGCTTCTGAGCACTTTTTGTTGTTCTCCCTCATTTTTCACTTTTCATCAATAAAAATGAGCCTATTTACATTGTCTGTGCAGCATAATGACGGTTGAATGATCTTGGATAAGTGCCAAACTACGTTAAACAAACATGCAACAATTTTGCCGATGGTAGGGCATTTCAGGGTACTTGGTATTTTTGAATGTTAACATTTTTGTCACGGTTTTTTGACAATAAAACAGAAAAATATTACTTTTGAAAATTTGAATGTAGAATTTCCAAAATGGCCTCAGGAATGGAAATCGGAGAAGTTTTGGCGAAGATATGGCATTTTGAAGTCTGGAAAGGTAATTTTTCTTCACATGTCCACATTTTGGTCATGATTTTTGACAAGAAATCTGAAAATATGAAGTTTCTCAACTTTGAATGTAGATTTATTAAGAATGACAAACCATGCACAAAATGGCCTCGGGAATGGAAATCAGATCAGTTTTGTCAGAGAAATGGCAATTAGAAATCTGGGAATGTTATTTTGAGGGACTCGGGACTTCACATGTTAATATTCCAAACATCCAAACGATGTGAAGTTCTTAGAGTAAAATGGTGGCGATTCTATTCTTAGCTAGAAGATACCCTTTCGTCTGGCATATATTACATAAGGCGTGGTAAACTTATTCAGAATCTTAGCTAGATTAAATGAGCAGTAAACACAATTTAATATATTATATAGTGGGCATTAGAAACCCAACGATCTGGCTGCAAATTAAGACCCACAAGCAATTGTCTGAGCTGCATATAAATTACGCATACGCCGCGTGAGCGACAATAACCATAAAAACAACCGAAAAAGAGAGCAACGCAGCAATGGAGCATTTGTAATGAGGCAAAGTAACAACAACGCCCGCTGTCACTTCAATTCATAACAGATGCAAATAAATTTCCATTAAAGTTGCTAGCCGACCCTGCCACTTGCACCCGCTCCCGCCAACGCCTCCACAGAAGTGCTCGAGTGCGGCAGCTGATTGGAGAGGTTCAGCCACAGACCCAGGTCTCTAAGCCCATGGCATAAAGGTGCCCACACGACGACCATTTTAGATAATTTACATTTTGAGTCATGCGGCAACAGCAAAAACAACAACAACAGCAATAATGACCAGCAACAACAACAACATCAGGAACAAAAGCAATGCTGCGGGACTCAAATTGTGCCATAAAAATATTCACACATTAATTTCTATATACATATCTCTCATTTAATTTAGCTTCATATCTCCCGGCTGCAGTCGTGAGAGCAGCAGCTTATGTATGTATCTGTATCTGTATCTGACAGATATACAGCTGTGACAGTCTGTTAATGTAGCTGCACTTGCAATTGGATAGGCAGCAGATGGAGGCTGTCTGCTGCTGGTTTTATAATATTTGCTTATTATTTAACTTTCTTTTAAACTTTTTGAGTGTGTGTTTTGTTTTTTGTTTTAAGCGGCCCAGGGGCGGAGTTCAATGCGCTTAGTCTTAGCGGCTTTTCCATTTTCGCCATCAACTTTCACATTTGCCGAGAGTGTAAAATCAACCTTTGGCACTTCCTTTGTGGACCGTTACACGTTACACGTTACACGATATGTGTCATTATCAAATTGCCACATATGCGTATATATTGCCATTAAAAAGAATTCGATTTCGTTGGCCAATTATGTTGGCCAACTGGCTGTGGCAATTGCAATACACATATGTATGTATGCATACCCGCCTGCCACTGGGAAATGCAATGTGAAAAGCTGCTGCAACGTAGCAACGTAACGTAGCAAACTAACTGCAAGTTATGCGCCACCAGCGAAAACCAAATGTATCTATAGAAATACACGACGCGACGCACCAAATCAAAGCCCGGCAGTCCAAAAAAAAAGGTGTATGAATGAAGTTGCTCGCAGTTGTTGTTGTTGTTGTTGTTGCATGAAATATTGCCGGGCGGTGGCACACAGTTTGTGGTGAGTGTAAAATTTAAATCTGTGTAAATTTATGTGGGAGTTTTTTGGGGCTGCCTTACAAGAAAGCAGCTCCCTGCTGCCAGCTGCGTGCTAAACTTATCTAATAACCAAGAGTTAACATTTCCTGCGAACCCCCTGGGAATGAGAATACCTTAAAGGGCTACAGATCTATAAAGATAAGTTTACATATATTAAAGTTCTATGTGCGTTAGAGTTTTGTAAGTTCGAGTTGAATAAACTTCTTGCCAACTGTAGGAGGAGTCGAGAAATATTGCTGCCAGCAGCTGCTGTTGCCAATTGTTAGTTTGACGCTGTCGCTGCACCTGTGAGACAACGACTTTTTGCAGCCACTGTCGCTCATTGCATCAGCGTGCAAATATGCAGCTGGCAAACAGGCAAAAATAAAACGAAACTGACTTCAAAGCTGTGGAAAACTTGCTCTTGGGCCACACATGCGCAGTAGCAAAAGCAAATAAGGTTTAAATGTTAAACAATGTTGGCCAGCTTTTTTGGTTTTTTTGGCTTTTTGGTGTTAATCGCTTTCTTGGCTAAGCTTCAAGCTATGGAAAATTTGTACAAATAGCAGGCGCGTCCCAAAAACAAAAAAACCAAAAAAAAAAAACCAAATTAATATGCATTGTTGCAGCTACTTTGCCATGCATATTTGGACTTTCACTTTTTGTTTTCATTTCCAAAGAAATAATAAAAGACAAAATACAAAAAAACAAAGAGACAGCAAAGAAAATACTTATAATATATGCCCATGTCTATGAGTATTTCATGATTGCGCAGGTGCCTTGAAATGCGACTTAAAACGCGATCCAATCCGCATCGCTCTTTACATTTTGTATTTCAATTACAAGTGATATTTTTATTGTACAACAAATTGATATATTTTCAGTTGACGCTTCCGAATTTAGTAGGTGGGTGGGTGTGTGATTAGAGCTGGTTTATTTTGATGTGTGTGTGACTGGAATCCCCGATAATTGCTGTCTCTTTAACTGTTTGCTTTCGTCCAAAGTTTTAAGCGCTCAATTAAGCCCTGAAGCAGGGTGGCGAGTGGGGAGGGTGGGGTGCAAACATAACAACAGCTAAAAATCAAAGTTACGCACTTTCGGTTGCGCAATCATAAAATTTGTAAGTCATTTTTTTGTAGCGTGTGGAGTTTTTCATGGCATGCGAAAGTAAATATTTTTACTGTGCGCTTGACGACTTCCTGTTTAAGGCCTTTTTAGAGTATAAATAGTATGATCCATTAATCAAGTGTGTGGCAGCAGCAGGTAGAAAAGAGGGCAGTAAACGATGCAAACACCAGTTACATGCATGCAACTGATGATCTTATGAAATGACCCAAAAGAAAATTCGACTAAAATTTGGATTGGTTTTTGTGGTTTGATCGATTAAGCCACAGGTCATTATGTGGTTAAGTCTACAGATTTTAAGCTACTTATCTAATTAGTTTCTCTCAGTGTAAGTTGGCTTAAGCAAGCTTAAAGCTTATCAAATTTCCTTTCTTTTAGAGTTGAGTAAATTTGAGAATAGTGAAAATAAAGTTGTATATGAGATAGAGTCCTCAATAATAATATAAATAATAGTTGACTTTATATCTACAATTTCTTGCAGTGCAACAAAATGTGACTGTAACAACTTTACAACTCTTAATTAAGTTAAGCTTAAACAATAGCAATGCACCGTTAAATGATACGTTTGAAAACTGGTCAGTTAGGGATTTAGCAATGTTGCAATGACAAACTAAAGTAAATCGAATCGAGCCCCAAAGACAAAGAGACTTTATCTTGACAGACCTGAAACTGGCGATTAGAGCAGCTGAACCCCAAGGGGCATTTGAACGGTCAGCTAGGCAGCTGGCCAAGTGCAGCAAGTAAAGAGTTAAAGACTCGGCGGAACAGACTGCAGCGTATTCGATTTCCGCTAGAGAAAGAGAGAGATAGAGACAGAGAGAGAGAGAGAGAGAGAGAGAGAAATTGCGGAGATCTAATGGATTCGCATGGTAGGTAGTTCCAATGAAATGTTGCCAATGATTTGTGGGCAATTAAGAAAGGGAAGTTAGGTAACTGTGAGAATAAACACACACAGGCACACATGCATAACACACACACACATTCCCACACACACAGTTTGATGTGTGTAAGTTTATCGGCAGACAGTGGCTTGGATTTTAATTACTGACCAGTGCAGTGAACTTGGGGCACATATCAATTGGCGGCTGTAATTGAAGCAACTTAAACACATGAAACTTTAGCTGGGCTGTGAGAAATTGCAGATGACTTGTGTGAAAGTCCAGGCCTTAAGTGTTGGCCAAGTTCAAATTACCATAAAATATGCAATGCGTTCGCTGCAACAACGCAACACACGCAGCTTGAAACCATAAACTGAGATACATTTTATAGATAGAGTGACTCGTTCACCTTGAGTTAAGTTGGGCGTCGAAATATTTATGCTTTACTTCAGTTTTATTTAAATGCTCAGTGGCCATTGTTTGAATAGTCGTTTCAATTTGGGACTTGGTCAAGTTTGGTTTTTTTTTTTTGTTGGTTTAGGGCCGCTCACAGAAGTTTATCAAATTACGTTAACGCATATATAAGTTTTTAAGTGGGTCAACAGTGTCACCAACTCGGCTGCCCTCTCGGCGACTTTTTGGCCAAATTTGCGCTTTTTCATAAACGTGTTTGTCGTCGCTCTTGAGTTATACAATTTCACGCTTGCAGGCGCATCAGCAACACTAATAGCAACAGAGAAACATTAACATCGCCCGTTTCCGACTTCCTTTCGATTCGATCTGGTTTTTCTTTTATGCGTTTCTGTGTACTAATTGAATTATGTTGCACATTTTGGCCTGCGCTTCATGCTTCATGTGTTCTTTGCAACACTTTTATATATTTTTTTTTACTTCATGTTGTTGCTGCGGACATTTGGTAACCGAGTTATTGCCACAAATTTGCTACAGTTTACAACTTTGATTGCTTACGTTTTCTTAGCAATTAAATAGTCATATATATTGGCTAAAAGTACTTGCACATAAAAGTCAGAAATTTGTTATTTTACAGTTGCAAATTCGCCATGAATGTAATTTTCTTCCTTCAGAAATGTTTATTGCCCAGCTATGCTTCTCTATTATTTATCGTCTGTGGTTTGTTAATAATCTTTTATTTTTATTACAACCAGCTTTTATTAACTTTCAGTTTTTCATAGTCTTTAGAAATCAATGAAAACTAAAAGTTAAATATTTCATTGTATTTTATTCAATCATATTAACCTATTATTATTGAATATTTTGAGCAAAGCTAGACTATATAATATATGCCATCTTCTGTCTCTTACATACCATTTAGCCCCCATCTTCCGTTTATAGGGTATGCAAATTGAAGCAGAAGAAAGATTAGCGTTCTAAGAGAACCGTTTAACTAGTTAATTGCAAGTGGAGCAAAAAGTGAGTCCGCAAATGTTGCAAAAATCAGCACAAAAGTCTCATTCAAAGAGAAATAAAAAAACGAATTTGCCGATTCTTACTTTTGTGCATCCCCCCCTTCACTTTTCAATAAACAATTTGAATTGCTTTAATGATTTTTCCTGTTTGATAAACTTGTTCGGCAGCAGCTAGCAAAACGGTTGGTCGAGCTGAGATCGGAGGCTGTGGAGGGAATGAAGTGAAGTGGAGGGTTGGGGAGAGCACGCGTCTCAGAGCCATGTTTTCAAGATCAAAAAGCGAATGGCAGAAATGCGCAAGAGAAGCGATAAGAAATTTTCGCAAGAAAAAAATAAACAACTTCAACTGCAAATGGGCTACGGAAGTATTTTACAAACCTTTCACTGCACCAAAACAGAGTTAAATGCGGAGAGTTGAAAAAAAGAAGTTGAAAACATGTGATGACCGCAAAGAAATGACGCGCAAATGACAATTGAAAAGTGGCACAAGATGCAACGGTAAAAAAAGGAGAATGGAAAGAGAAGGAGTAGAAGTAGGAGTGGGAGGAGTGGGAAAGGAAAAGGGGAGAAATAGCAGGCATCAGCGGCGCAGCATCAGCAATCAGCGGAGAAGGCAACGACGCAAAAAGCTTGTGCGTATTCACCACTGAGCCACTGGGGTTGGGAATTTCGGGGGGTGGCTGCTGGGTGGGCTGCTGTTTAGCCAAGGGACGTGGGTGATTTAACGGGTGGGGGTGGCAGCTAACAGAAACAGAAGCAGCTCTCTGGCGTTGCTTGTTCTGCTCTTTTGATTTATGCATGCGCACACACACATACCGAGACAAAACACACACATACACATACACATACACATATAAAACTAAAAGTCAAGCTTACCTGTAAGGTTTTCTGGGCACGCGTTTTGCGAGCGAGCTTATTGAATATTTAAAAAGGATGCGAAAAGCGTTGAGGCCTTGTTGATGTTTAAGCTGCAAAGATTTTTGGGAAATTTTAGAGCATTTTTATTGCAACTTCTTTTATATTGTATTTGATTTTCTTGATGAATTTTCATGCAGTATTTTCATGTAGACAGCTGAAAGTTATTTGAGCCACAGCCCCAGTCATTTAAATATTCTCGAATGGAGATTAAAAATCAATTAAATATTAAGATAACAATTAATTTTCATTGATCGTTTTGGTGTTGGAGTTTTTTTTTATTTCTTTTTTGGCCCCTGGAGTTAGCTAGTGCATAGGCTCTGTTTTGATTGAGCGCGCGCAAAAAATTATACACAAAATCAGAAACACACACACACACACAGAGATATACATATACGCATGTAGGCACCCAGAAGAGACGCACCGAAAGCTTGGGCGAGACGAATGCTGGAGGCTGAGAGAAGCGGAGAGAGGAGAAGAGAAGCGAAGCCTCTGTAGCAGCAGCAGCAGCCAACTCCCGCTTGAGCGATTCCAGGCAGGCAAGCCACACACACACACAAGCACTTAAACCGACTACGAATAACAACAACAATTGCGACCACGACAACAACGCCCGACGGCTGCAAACTGCGATGCTTGCTTTGAATCGGATCTGAATTCAACGGAGAACGCCACAAACTGTGTCGACTGCTTGGCCCGTGCATACGAACTGAAACTGTTGGTCCCAACATCAGCGCTGGAGAGCTGGAGCTCGAAAGCACAAGCTCAAAGAGCTGACAACAGCGGCGTAGTTGATGGTTTTTAAAGGGGGAAGTTTACGCATGGTGTAATCATGTTACAGCGTAAACGTTAGACTACTCTCTCAACAATAATAATATTAATAATAAAATTTAGCTTAATATTTATAAAATTTAGTAAAGGTGCATTAGATTCTATCCCTTTAAGAACGCTCCTGGCTGGCTGCACAAATACTAACACGGCCACATGCACAAAAATAGCAGTTTGGGCCAGCTGAAAGCTTTCTAGAAGCAAACAATAACCGCCGCCACAGCTAGCTTGCTGAAGCTTTCGTGGTGAGCTCGCGGCTCTGGGTCAAGAGCTTTAAAGTGCAGTTTTTGAGTGGCGGCCATGGTGAATTTAGCGTAGCGTTGCCAGATTGACTAATATAGTTAACAGCAAAATAACTGCTTTTCAATCTTCGATTTGAATACAAGTTGTTGAACAACTCAACTACTGTGTATCGTTCACTCAGAATAATAATAAATAGTAATAGTTAACCTAATAATATCTAAAGTATCAAAGCAAAAAACGTATAATGAACCAAATTGATGATTGTTTCGCGGGTGCACCGCAGGATTTTCTTATATGCATAACGGTCCACAAAGCAGCAAATACGGGCCTACCCATAGGTGAACTCTACGTGAAAATCACTCTGGATAAAATGACAAAAAATACCAAAACCCATGCGAATTCAGAAAATCCATTCTTTAATGAGGTGAGCTCATCAAATTTGTATTGAATATGATAATAATTATTTGTGATTCGCAGTATTTTGTTTTTGAATTCCGCTGCACTCTCACCGAGCTTTTGCGTCTGACTGTACTCTTTGAGATGAAAAAGTATATGATCTACAAGAGGAATGTTTTGGTGGGTGAGTTGATGATCGATTTGCATAGCGTTTGGGGCCAGCCGAGTCACAGTTACTACAAGAGATGGGGTCGCCTCGAACTGCCCATTGGGGAGCACCCGGCAACAGAGGAGGGTTCCAGGGAAGAGTGTGGATATCTGCAAATTGATTTGGCCATTGTGTCCCAGCACAGCACTGTGAAGACTATTCTAACCCAGGACGAAACTGGAACGGATAACATCATCAAGTGGCCAACGCATCACGACTTTGATGATATTAAAAGGTAGGTAATCTTAAATACGGAATGCATTTTCAAAGTGGTTTTCACAGCAACCTGTTGGAGGATGTGGATGCGGATACGCTGAGCAACATACGGTACTTCATCAGCTTCTATCGGGGGGTGTTTGTGAAGAAGAGCAGTTACATGATACAAGTATCGTTCGCTGGCTTCAAAGTATCTGCCTTAATGCAATTGACTTGGCTCTTGTTTTTTAAAGTACAGATTCCATCCTTTCAAGGGCAAAACGCATGTGGCCAAGCACACAATGACTCCGGTGTGGAACCAGGAGATCAGCTTTGCCTGGGTCTATCCGTCGCTGGCCCAGCGATTCCTCATCCTAGTCATGCAGGAATGCGCCCAGTGGAAATGCATTGCCGAATACGAGATGTCCTTTGAGGAGATTGCATTTAAAAGTAAGTAGAACCAACTGGAATGTGACAATTGAAAAGCAAGGATTTCAGCAGACAAGCCAGCTTTTGGGCCGACCTATGTCCATCTATACGATCCGGTTAGTCCCCTGAACTATGTGGGTCGTATTCTAATGGAACTGCGCTCCGAATCACTGGCTGAAGGTCAGCCCACTCATGTCCTGATTACCCAGTCTGCAGCTGCACCCGAAAGCTGGGTGGATGTGACATTTGTGGTGGAGTTCCTGCCCATCCTGGGTGATTATATACCCACCAGCGCTAATCACTATGGATTTGTCGTCCAACTGGCTGAGAGCAAGTCCAATGTGCTCGAGGGTCCTCTCAAGACGCCGCCGGGTAAGTTTCGTTCCTTGATGCATACCAAATGCTTCCGACAGGATTCGCTCTTCCATTCGTGTCTGTTCCGTGTCTGCCTGCCGGATAATCGCATCAAGTTCGAGGGTGATTTTCATATGATGGAAATTATTAACTATATGGTGAGAGTGGGTTCGATTTGGAGCATTTATCATAGCTTATATATATATCTTATTCTCAGCACTCCGAACTGGCCAACTTTAGAATATTTCAGCTGAAATTCCCTACTCAGCATCAGAATCAAGCCAAGTGTCTAAAGTATATAATTACCAGCATATTGAACAAGATCGTAGAGAGCATTGCTGTGCATCGGTTTGACTATGACTTGGGTGACGATTGCACCACCTGGGATGAGAATCGGCAGGAGTATTTGTTGGAATACTTTACCAAGTTGCCGGAGGATCTGCGAGCTTCGCGCAAGAAGCTAAAGTCCAGTTATGAGGAGCATCTGGATGCGACTATTATGGATATTGTTAATGAGCTCCAGCGCATTATTGCGGACATTAGCTCGCTGTCCAATCTGATGCATGTCCAGGACGACTGGCCGGAACTGCTGCTCACCTTGAGTGCCGGCGGCAAACAGGTGGGCGTTTGTCGTTTAAATGCCAAGCACTTTCTGTCTCCACCCAAACGGGAGACGAACCAATCGATCAATCATTGCTGGAAGGTCAGGAGTTTCCTCTTCAAGAGCAGCAGTTGCGTCCATACCTGCGCCAATTGTGGCTGCAATGCTGGGATTGTCCTGGGCTGCATTTCCATTGTGCCGGAGCAGGAGCGTCATGAGTTCTTCTCGTGCATTGCCGGAGAGTGGGCGTCACCGGATCCACTCGCCTGGCAGCCGAATGTGGTGCAAACCTTCTTCCGTTGTCATGTCTATGTGCATCAGGCAAAGGTGCGTCCGGGTGCGGATAACCGGAGCATCTGCCAAGGACACGTGAGGGTTCTTTTTGCGGCGCAAGCAGCAGAGACTTATACGACTCCTGGCACCTGCTCGCCCATCTGGGATGTGGTAATCACCATCAACGGCATAGCCTTGCCAGGTAGCATCAATTGGTATCTGCAGAATCCGCCCCTGATCTCCCTGGAGCTCTACAACTCCGAATACGATGCAGTGGGCAGCGGACAGACAATTGTGAGTGTTATCAGCGCTGAACATGAATTGGAAGGCACTCGGGGAGATGACTACAGATGCTGGGGCAAGAACCCACTGCAGAAGATGCTGAAACTAAAGAATGCGACACCACCACCACTCAAGTGGGTATCCATGGCCAAGAATGGCATGGTCCAAGCCGAGGTACTGATGTCCGTGGAGTTCAAGGAGCTAGTGGGCGATACCCAGGTCTATGTGGAGAAGCAGCCCGAACTGATCACTGGCATTCCAGTTGATATACGACCCAATATGCTCAACTATGTGTGAGTAGAAATTTGCTCCTAATCTCTTGAGTTATATTTCCTAATTTTTTGATTAGTCTCGAGGTAATCTTTGTGGGATTGCGCAACTATACAAAGAACGGAATGATGACTGCAGGCAAACGACGCGCCAAAGTGATGATGGCCGATCTGGTGCTCTCCAGCGGATTGTCAACATCGCGTATGCGCAATAGCATTAACTTCCTGGTTGCATATGCCTCCGGAGTGGTGGTAAGTAAAAAGAAGAAAGAACTGTGAATGAGATATTATTCCGATATATGTACAGCTTATCGAAAGTCTATATTTCATGTCATTCTCTGAACCAATTATCAATTGGAAAAAGGGTATCATGAAGTTCTGCAAAAGTGTGTAACAGGCATAAGGAAAGCACAGACCTCTCTAATGAGTAATTATACCCTGATCCCATTAAAAATGGGAAATCGAATTTAACATAAAATTTAAAGATTCTATGTTTCGATTAAATTATGCCTTTTTCGCCAAAAAAAATCCGAAATTTTATTTTTGCAAAAATTCATAAATTTGAGATGTAGAATTAAAGTGGATGCCAAATAATGATCAAAATGGCCTCGGGATTGAAAATCGGTTCAGATTTGACAAAGTTGTGGCAGTTTGAAGTCTGGGAAGGTCATTTATAAGGAACTTTTCGTTCTTTGGGATCTTGACAAGTCAATTTTTTTGTCACTTTTGGCGTGATTTTTGACAGAAAAATGAAACACCACAAAATCACTTTTCGAATAGTTTTTTATACTAGTTGAGACACCCACAATCAATTAAACGTAAAATTTCAAGATTCTATTTTTTGAAAAATCAAAAGTGGTAAGGGTCCCCCCTTATGCTTTTTTTGCCAAAAAAATCCAAAATTTTATTTTTTCGAAAATTCATTAACTTGAGATGTAGCATTAAACAAGATGCCAAATAATGATCAAAATGGCCTCGGGATTGAAAATCGGTTCAGATTTGACAAAGTTGTGGCAGTTTGAAGTCTGGGAAGGTCATTTATAAGGAACTTTTCGTTGTTTAGGATCTTGACAAGTCAATTTTTTTGTCACTTTTGGCGTTATTTTTGACAGAAAAATGAAACACCACAAAATCACTTTTCGAATAGTTTTTTATACTAGTTGAGACACCCACAATCAATTAAACGTAAAATTTCAAGATTCTATTTTTTGAAAAATCAAAAGTGGTAAGGGTCCCCCCTTATGCTTTTTTTGCCAAAAAAATCCAAAATTTTATTTTTTCGAAAATTCATTAACTTGAGATGTAGCATTAAACTAGATGCCAAATAATGATCAAAATGGCCTCGGGATTGAAAATCGGTTCAGATTTGACAAAGTTGTGGCAGTTTGAAGTCTGGGAAGGTCATTTATAAGGAACTTTTCGTTGTTTGGGATCTTGACAAGTCAATTTTTTTGTCACTTTTGGCGTGATTTTTGGCAGAAAATTGAAACACCACAAAATCACATTTCGTATAGTTTTTTATACTTATTAAGACACCCACAATCAATTAAACGTAAAATTTCAAGATTCTATTTTTTGAAAAATCAAAAGTTGTAAGGGTCCCCCCTTATGCTTTTTTTGCCAAAAAAATCCAAAATTTTATTTTTTCGAAAATTCATTAACTTGAGATGTAGAATTAAACTAGATGCCAAATAATGATCAAAATGGCCTCGGGATTGAAAATCGGTTCAGATTTGACAAAGTTGTGGCAGTTTGAAGTCTGGGAAGGTCATTTATACGGAACTTTTCGTTGTTTGGGATCTTGACAAGTCAATTTTTTTGTCACTTTTGGCGTGATTTTTGACAGAAAAATGAGACACCACAAAATCACTTTTCGAATAGTTTTTTATACTAGTTGAGACACCCACAATCAATTAAACGTAAAATTTCAAGATTCTATTTTTTGAAAAATCAAAAGTGGTAAGGGTCCCCCCTTATGCTTTTTTTGACAAAAAAAACCAAAATTTTATTTTTTCGAAAATTCATTAACGTGAGATGTAGAATTAAACTAGATGCCAAATAATGATCAAAATGGCCTCGGGATTGAAAATCGGTTCAGATTTGACAAAGTTGTGGCAGTTTGAAGTCTGGGAAGGTCATTTATAAGGAACTTTTCGTTGTTTGGGATCTTGACAAGTCAATTTTTTTGTCACTTTTGGCGTGATTTTTGACAGAAAAATGAGACACCACAAAATCACTTTTCGAATAGTTTTTTATACTAGTTGAGACACCCACAATCAATTAAACGTAAAATTTCAAGATTCTATTTTTTGAAAAATCAAAAGTGGTAAGGGTCCCCCCTTATGCTTTTTTTGCCAAAAAAATCCAAAATTTTATTTTTTCGAAAATTTATTAACTTGAGATGTAGAATTAAACTAGATGCCAAATAATGATCAAAATGGCCTCGCGATTGAAAATCGGTTCAGATTTGACAAAGTTGTGGCATTTTGAAGTCTGGGAAGGTCATTTATAAGGAACTTTTCGTTGTTTGGGATCTTGACAAGTCAATTTTTTTGTCACTTTTGGCGTGATTTTTGACAGAAAAATGAAACACCACAAAATCACTTTTCGAATAGTTTTTTATACTAGTTGAGACACCCACAATCAATTAAACGTAAAATTTCAAGATTCTATTTTTTGAAAAATCAAAAGTGGTAAGGGTCCCCCCTTATGCTTTTTTTGCCAAAAAAATCCAAAATTTTATTTTTTCGAAAATTCATTAACTTGAGATGTAGCATTAAACAAGATGCCAAATAATGATCAAAATGGCCTCGGGATTGAAAATCGGTTCAGATTTGACAAAGTTGTGGCAGTTTGAAGTCTGGGAAGGTCATTTATAAGGAACTTTTCATTGTTTCTCATTTATAATGGGATCAGGGTATAAAAATCACAGTAATTGTTTGGGTGTGTGTGTTAAATACTTATGAATCAATGTTAGTACTGTGTTGAGGGTATATCCAAGTCGGGCACTCTCGACTAGAGCATTCTTACTTGTTATTCAATATCTTTATTGTTTTATTGCTACAAGAAAAATCGTATTAATTAATGCAGTAGTCCAGTGACCAATTAATCAATAAATATTTATACTACAAGTATGGTTAGTAAAAGAAATGCATTGGTAATATTATTATTGCGATTATTATCATTTTGATTTTTATGATATGGTCGCAAAAATAATAATGCTATTCTGCAAACCATACACAACTAATAACTACTTTCACTGTCAACTTTCCCAGAGTCTGCCTGATCAGCAGGAGTACTGGCCAGCGATGATAGCCACCGATGTTGTGGTCAATAGTTTCCTTAATGAATCAACGCTTGGAGCGGCTCTGATTCCCGCCTGTCCGAATTTCCTGCAAAAGGACAGAACTAGCAAATGTGTGAGAAGACCGGCTGAAAGTTCTGCTGTTACTTCAACGGTAATTGTGGACCGGGATGATGATATGATGGTGGAAGAGACGGAGGATGACATGGAGGAGTATTCACATGAAAAGGTGGACAGCTACTGGAAGCGCATCAAGATCGCTTTGGGACTACGCAGCGCTGCCTATGCCAACAAGCTGGCTCTCAAATACGATGAGCATATAGATGCGAGTGATCTTCATGCGGATAGCCGGTTCACCTGGTGGACCAAGTTCTACAACACCATGTACGTGAATGAGGAGGACAGGGAGCAGCAGTGCAAGCACAAACTGGTCATCTATGCCAATGAGCTGGAACAGCAGGCGCAGTTTGGCTACCTGCAGGATTGGGCTGTTCCCGTACCCCTAGTTCATGGTGTTAAGTTCAAGAAGCAGGGGCCGCCCAAGGAGGACATTTATGCCACGTTGAAGCTGCAGATCAAGTTGACGCCCTGTCAGTGTGCGGCGCCAGATGATGGTGGAGGAGGAGATATGCTACGTCCATTGGCTGCCTCCATGAATCCTCGCCAGCAGACGATGATTAAATCCCTGACGGATGTGATCAAAATCACCGTCAGGGTGTACATTGTTCAGGGCCTGCAAATGCGGCCCAGGGATTGGACTTCGGATTCGGATTCGTATGTGAGACTCACCCTTGGTGGCAAAATGGTCTCGGATAGTGCCAACTATGTACCCAATCAAAGTAATCCCGTCTTCGGTCGTTTCTTCGAACTGAACACCTCGCTGCCCTCTGATCCCATACTCGAGGTGTCCATCTACGATCATGACAAGCACAAGGACGAAGTCATCGGCACCACTCGCATCGACCTGGAGGACAGATGGCACAGCAAACATCGTGCCTCAGTTGGCATTCCCAAGGAGTACAATCGCACTGGCTATAATCAGTGGCGCGACACCATATTTCCCTCCCACCTGCTGAGCAATCTGTGCCAACAACGTGGCATCCAGGCACCCTACTACTATGGCAATGTCATCGAGGTGGATGGCATGCTCTTTGGTGATGAGACTGTCATTTCCAAGTGTGAGTTCATTTAATGTTCATTTCCAGATAGAGTAACGCATCTTAATACTCATCCTTAGCTGAGGTTCTGCAGGAGCGTCTCAGTGTGACGGCCCTCAAGAATCTGGACAAACTGCCCTCCTTTGGATATAAGCTGGTGCCGGAACATGTCGAGACGCGTCCTATATATCGCGATACCAATCCAGGAGTCTTACAGGTGAGATATATTATATGGGATATTCCACAGAATGATTCAATGTGACCAGAAACTAAAAGATACAAATATCATTTAAATTTGATAAATTTGATTGAGTTATTTGCAGATAATTTTAGGTGCCTATATATAAAATTCAATTCATCCTTAATTTTATTTAAATTAAATTCTAGCTTATATCGCAAAATCCTATTAAAACAAAGCTTACAATATTTTCTGTCACATAATTTTCCCCACTCTGACACAATCGAGCCTGCAACTAATATTCAACTGAAATTTCAGGGCAAAATTCAGATGTGGATTGAGCTGTACGAGGAGAGCATGTTTCTGCCGTCACCCATCGACATAACACCAGTTCCACCCATTGGCTACGAGATACGTGTTGTGGTCAAGAATCTAAAAGGCATTCAATTTGGCGATAGGAATATATTTGGCAAACTAATGAGCGACATCTACGTGATTGGGTGAGAGGGGCTAGGAGGCAGGGAGGGGGGTCTATTGCGCTTTTGTAAGCGATATGCAATTATGAGAATTTTGCTGTTGTTTTGCAGCTGGTGCCAGGATGCGAGCAAGTACCAATCGACGGATATACATTACCGCTCATTTGCGGGCGAGGCGGCCTTTAATTGGCGCATGATATTCGCCCTGAAATACTCACCCAATGAGGACATGGTAGGTACTGGGACGGGGGTCAAGGGGCACCTTCTTTGCATAATTGGGAGAGCGTAAAATAATACAACTGCTCATTATAATTTGTATGCAGATGGTCATACGGCGCAAGGGTGGATTGCACGAGGAGATCGAAATCAAGAGGCCACCCATTATCTATTTGCAGGTCTGGGATAAGGATATGACAACGCGTGACGAGTTCCTCGGCGCTATTGACATCAACCTGTCCAACCTGCCGGTGCCCTATCCCACAGATGGACGCTGTCAGACGTATCCCAAGACAAGACAGCGCCTCAATCTCTTCAATCGCAAATCCGTAACTGGCTGGTTTCCCTTGCAGTGTTTGGGCGAGAAAATCAAAGGATTTTCCAGCACTTTAGGTGTACGTAAACTGCATTCATAGCCATTATTTTTCAACTGGAAACATTTCTCTACTCTAGGGCAAAATTGAATTACAACTGGATGTCTGCACGGAGCCGGAGGCATCCAATTCACCCGCAGGCGTAGGTCATCAGCCCCCAATGACCCTGGAGGCGCCCAAGTATGTCCTACAGTTCGCTTTTAATATTTCCCCTATGAGTTTTCATTCGCTTTTCTTTACAGCCGCCCGGAGACGTCTTTCAATCCACTGGCACATCCTTTCAAGTCCGCCCATCTGATCCTTTGGCCCGTAATACGCAAATACGTTTATATCATTTTATTTGTTGTATTCGTTGGCATGGGCTTAACTTTATTTTTTGCCAATTTGCCAAACAAAATTATGTCCATTCCTCTCGAGTGATTCTCTCGATTCACAATTTTATAATTAACTAAATTAATATTCCGACTATTTATTGCCTTTTTAAGTGTTATTAAATATATATCTATGTGAATGACGCGACACTTTCTGATTAATTAAATGGCATTACTAATTGCACGAAATAAGTACTTGTTGAATCCAAATGTCATTCAAGCTTCAGCGATAAGGCTGCCCAGATATATAGTATACATATACATAGATGTATACATATATACTAACTACATATATGTACAAACTTATGCCAACAGACTTTGGAGGTTTCCATTGGAGATGGCCACGTGACAAATATGAAAGAGTTTCTTTTACTCAAATAGTTATTTATACTTCTGTCTGTATTGCAAATCAGTTAAATTTACTAGGAAAGTTCTTCAAATTTGAACTGATGAATCCCTGGAGAGATGTTCAGCTCTAGAAATTGCTAGCAAGTTTTCGCTTTTAGTTTAATCAGTTGCCATTTCGCAAGATACAATTTTGCATTTATACCTCTGGGGATATAATGACAAGTAATAATCTAACTGAACAATCAACTGAAGATCGTGTTAAGCTCTCTTCTCTATACACTTAATGCCATACCCTTTTCCTATACAGACGTAGTTAGCCCATTGATAAAGTCACATTTGCAAAACTATTGTAAATTCCTTTGGCCGTCGTATTTCACCATATGAATAACAGTACACACACACACATAAAACAATTATATATAACATTTTTTTTCTGATGAGTTTTTCGCCTTGTGCGTATGTGAAATGCCGACAGTTTAATTACAAAAGCAAATATGTCTGTTTTGTCGGCTACGAGTCGTGTGAGTTCGCGTCTAGTTGAGTGGTGTCAAACCGGGTGACAAACTGACGAAAGGCTGCCAACGACATGCTTATCAGACCCAGTCCTAGTTCTAGACCCAAACCCCATTCCAAACCCCGCTGCAGAGCAGAGCACCAACTGAACTACAGGCGCTATTCAAGGGATGGAGCGCTCAGTTGGGGCTCAGCTAGCGAAGCTGTCGGTACGTAAAAGTTAAAAAGCTAAAAGCTGAAAGTAAGTGCAGTCAAAGGGTTTAATTGGATTTTATAATTAAAGTGTTGTGAAAAACTACCTGAACGCGACTCTCCGTCAATTTTGCTGCAACAACCAAAACTTACAAACGACTCGACTTCAATAAACTAAAGATTTTGTGCTTTCTTCTATTTTATTACTCGATGAGTATTTTCGGTGACTATATCGACACAGGATTGAAACATATGGTACACATTTAGGCACTCTGCTCTTAACAATATTTATTCTGTCCTGTTGCCGATACAAATTCATATTTTTGTGAACTATAAAAATCAATTATCTCAAAATCTACCTAAAAAAACTAGTCCGCGTAAAAACAAGCCTTCATCTAGCTATAAAAAAATAGTACAAAAATTACTTATTATAAAAATGTGATAATATAAACCTTTATCAAAATATTATTTACAACTTATAGGCCAATTTAAAATGTAAATTATTCGTTAACTATAAACGGAAATAAGAGCATTAAATATATGATCACTTTGAAGACAGCGAAAAAGAAACTATACTCAGAAAGTTTCTCATTGGAATTCAGGTGAATATAAAAACATTTTTATTTTACATAGTTATTATTGTTGCTGTTTAATTAAAAAGTCTACAAAATTTTCCATTTGTAAAGTAACATTATTGTACAACAATTTTATTTGTTGAAAATTGCAACGAAGAAATGATGTCTGTCTATTTATATTCGCCTCTTAAACCACTCACACTAATCAAATGAGGACAACCAAAATGTTGTCGACTCATCATTCATAACTGACCAGCCTGTGATCCTTTCGATAAAGCGATAGGATAATCAAAGTAGGCACCAGTTCAAATATGAAGAGCTCTCTCCATTGTCTCGAACGTATTCACATTTTCATTAAGTAAATTAATGCGTCATAGCGCATGCAATGCGAATTGGGATTGGAATAGGAATTGTTATTGCTATTGGTTCCTTTTTTCAATTGGTGGGCATAGCGAATCGCGATGCTGATAGGGATCGGTTTAATTTAATTAATAGGTACTCTGCCAGTAACTATAAATCAAAGGTCTTGCCTTGTATCAATACCAGATTCGCATACAGTTCGTATTTAGTCATTGAAGAAGTTGGTTCGCTTACTCGCTTCAATATGGGGCTGGAAAAGGAGAGGTGAGAAGTGCTTGATAGCTATTATAATAAGTATGGATCGGTTTGAGGGCGTGTCTTGCATTATGCAAATACCGTTAATAGTGTCTGCCAAAAATAAGCGTCCCCTTAATTAGCCATTGTCACTTAATGCGGTTTCGGTCGGCGGAGTTCCTCGGAGTTCAAGTCCCACGAGAGGTGCCCAATATAATAGTGTGACATGGCGACAACAACACACGCACAATGCCGAAGTAACAGTAAACTAACTACTGCTTACCAAACAATAAAAATAACAAAAAATATTGAAATGAATATGCGTAGAAAATTGGATTTGCTATTTGTCAGAGTTGCACCAAGTTCCATGATACGTTACGGTACAGTTGCCATTCTCAACAACGCCTGGATTTGGGCTTTATCTCTCATTGTGTACACTGTATATAGCAACAACATAATATAGTTGTTGTGTGTATCGTGTGACAGAAGGGTTATCTAAATAGGCGACAGTTCATTTCAGACATTTATTAAACGTTTAGGCCAATCAATAACTAATTAGTCAATTGATTGTGGCTGATAATTGTGGCTGGGATTATTGTGAAATACTTATCACAGCTAACTCGACTAACAATCGGCCATTGTGTCAGCCACAGTCGCGATTTGCGACCCTTTACCATCACAACAGCTGGCAGAGATCAACTTGGACCCAGCAGCGAATCCAACATGCCCAAGCTCTGGAATGGTGTCTATAATGCACAATGTGGGGCAGCTCTGTCGTCCCCTGATCTAATAGAGGCACAACCAAAAATACTTCCCAAGACACGATCCACGAAAAGCAGCGGCAGCAATCGCAACAGCAAGGTGAGTCCTGGAAAAATACTATTCGATGGAAGGTTTCATTTTGCAGAGTTTATTTGCAGTATTGGATATTTTCGATGATAATCGAACGCAGCGGAGGTCCCAAGCGAGTGGATATGATTGGGGATGATGCAGATACGCCATTGGAGGCCATATTGCCGGTGGAGCCAGTGGAGCCAGCGGTTTGCCTGTTGCGTGACAGCCCCTTCAGGATATTACGGGTGAGTGGTTACCAATTTGCTAAAGTGATAAAACGCTGCTCCCTTGGCGAGCGGTTCAAATGGTGATTATTGATAGTCTAGTCAAATATACAAATATAATAAAAATAGCAGCTAGTTTTCCATGTGATTTCAATGGCTTCGCATATCCTTTACAACATTATATGCTCCAACATTAAACATGATAACAATTAAGCTCAAAGATAACCAAACCGACTACATATAACAATGCCGTCAGGACACGCAGCGCAACAAGTCTCCTTGAGAACAACAGCAACAGCAACAGCAACAAGGAAAAAGCTACAAAACGAAAATGAAAATAAAAATTGACTGACAAATTGAATAAAACTCACCACGCGCAAATCTACGCCGGTGGCGATGCGCTCGGCTATAAAAGCAAAGGATGTTGGCACCGAGATTTCAGTCTGGCAGGACTCGTTGTGCGCGAAATGCGAAAAGCGAAAAGAGAACAGAGAACAGAAAACCTGCCAGCGCAAAATGGCTATCAATTCAAGTGAACCAACTTAAATAATGAGCAACAAAATTAAATTAAGTTTTGTTTTTTAAATTAAAAGTGTTTTTGGAAGTGAAAAAAACAGAAATTTTGAAGCATTCAGTGCTATAATAAACGAAAATTAAACATATTACAAATGAATGTTCTAATGATAAAATTCATAAAATTAGCACAAAAGTATATCTCAAAATTATTCAGTCAAAATTATTAAGACTTGTTGAAAACATAAATGTTAATTGTTATTAGAGAAAACGTTACTAGACATTCACAAATAATATATTATTGAATTATTAAATAAATGTTTAATTACATGTTTTATCGTTACTCGTGTACCTAAAATATCTATTTGAACAAATTTGTAGCTGAATTAATATTGCTTTTACTAAGAGTCTTAAAAGTAATTGTCTTAAAAATAAATGAAAATAACTTGCAATTGTTAACTGAATGAAGTAAACTGACAACAAAAGATCTAAATATTACATAAGAAAAATATTACATCTGAAATAATTTTTTTTGAGTGCTGAGCAGTTATTTGAAGTGAAATTTCATAAATGACCATGACGACAATGACTGGCGACAAGGAGTCCCCCAAGCGGGATGTGGTAATCAGTCCATTGCGTTATTTGATAAGCGGCTGTGCAGGTGGTCCTGAATTTACGGCCATGGCTCCTTTGAATCTGTCCAACAAATGGGCACGACTCCTGCGGATGTCGTCTGCGCCAAAAATACAAGTAGCTGATTTTTTGCAGGTAACCGAATGACCATGAAATTAACTAAGTGCCTCGGGAACTTCAGTTTTAAGTATCCTGGCGCCAAGAAGCTGCAACTGCTAAGCTATTTTAGATGTTGCGGGCCAATTACTTACTAATTAAGTAGAAAATTCTTCCCAACTTGAATTGGAACTTTCCAGGAGAATATAATTTAATGGAGTGCACGCGTCCCTAACAAATGCAGCTGCATAAATTGAAATTGACTGCATTTTTAATATAACAACTATATTTTTCAACAGCTCCTTTTACACAGTCGTATGCATATTCAAAAGTCACGGACAAGACAATAGAATGTCAACAGGCGTCTGAAAAAAAAGCAAACAATTCCTGTTCTGATTACAAGTCTATTGACATTGTTTCTCAGTATTGTCAGAGTCAAAGGCAAAGTCCTGTCCAGTCGGAGTTGGCAGCACAAAGCAATATTGCATGCCTTGTTCAATTTACTTGGGAATTTTGATTAAGCACGATTGCTGTATATAACTTGGTCTTAACAACAAGCCTAGCAACTAGCTGCAGTCCTTGCTAAAAGTTGGCAAAAACTTGAAGCGCAGACATTTTTCAGCTTTAATGCATAATTTGATAAGCACTTAAAACTGTAGTTTACTAAGTAAACAGATGGCATTATTATCTCTTACTCTTCACAGGCTGCGGAGTCTGGTAACTTGGATGATTTTAAGCGCCTGTTCATGGCGGATAACACGCGCATCGCCCTGCAGGATGGCAAAGGACGAACCGCTGCTCACCAGGCGGCTGCCAGGAATCGTGTCAACATATTGCGCTACATACGCGATCAGAACGGGGGTGAGTAACGAGGGAGGGTTGCCACAAGCTAGTTGCTTGCCTTACAGATGCTCATTAATCATATTGCATAAAAACAGACTTCAATGCCAAGGACAATGCTGGCAATACGCCACTTCACATTGCCGTCGAGTGTGATGCCTACGAGGCTCTGGACTATTTGCTCTCGATGTAAGTGAATGGCTAATTCAGTCGCTTCCTTACTTCCTTGATTTGATTTACGCTGCACTCTTGCTTACAGTCCGGTGGACACGGGTATATTGAATGAGAAGAAACAGGCTCCAGTGCATCTGGCCACAGAGCTGAACAAGGTTAAGTCGTTGCGAGTGATGGGTCAGTATCGGAATGTCATTGACATACAGCAGGGTGGGGAGCATGGCAGGACTGCTCTGCACTTGGCCGCCATCTACGATCACGAGGAATGCGCCCGTATCCTGGTAGGTGGTGTGAGTCTTTAAAACATTTGTACATATAAGCGACTTACTTGTAGCATAAACTTTCACATCAAGCAATAAGTTGTTCATGCATTTTATTTGCACCCATAAGAAAATGTGAAATGCTCAGTTGACCATTAATCAACAAACACGCACACACACACACACACACACACACACACATTCACACACACACTGTAAAATACTCAATAGCAATTTATCATGAAGGGAAAGGTTTTGTACATACGCAATTTGATTTGCCTGCGCTCAAAAGTATGCTACATTATTTTTAAGACGCATCGAGTATCCTTAGTGTGTATCCTAAGTGTGTCTGGTTGTATGTTTTTGTAGTTACTGTGAGAAATAATGCTATGTAATGTAATGCGTATGTCGTATCTTGCAGATTACTGAGTTCGATGCATGCCCCCGTAGACCCTGCAACAATGGTTATTATCCCATACACGAGGCGGCTAAGAACGCCAGCTCTAAGACAATGGAGGTCTTCTTTCAGGCAAGTATACGTACAGTATTGCCTGCAACAAATACCATGCATTACCCGTAGCCGTCACGCACACTCCTTTCCATCTCCCAACTCCCCATCGCATTTATTTTTTGATCTGATGTCAAAGCCTTAAGTGGTGGCCCATTAATGTCCCCGAGCGCTTGTCCACTTTATTTGATTCGTATTGCAGTCATGCTGCCCGCATTTTTTTTGGCTTCAGCCCTCCTTTGACCTCTTGTGCTCCTGCAGCTGAGTTTTTCATTTTAATGCTACTGCTTTTCTTTAGTTTGAGATTGCGTATACGCTGTGTTGTGCGCACGTCTACAAAGAAGTCAATTATAAAAGTATCAAATTCAAACAGTTTATGGTCCAATCATCGATTTCTTTTAGCTTTGCACTTGCTGTCAATCTGCTTTAATACATAATGATACGGGCAAAAATTCGCAGAAGACCCAAAACTTTAAAATATCAAATTTTCCGTCGGTCAACGACTCATTCAAGTAGACTTCGAGCGGAGCATCTGGAATGTTCCACAGTTCAACGCTGAAAATACTCTGATTGTCCCTAAATAAATGTTGTCTTCTTTCAATTTCAAATGGTTAAAATAGACATTATTTAATACAGTTCTTAATAAAGCTGTATTTATTGTTGGCTCTTAGTTATTACACAGATATTAAGTTTAAGTAAAGTTAACATCTCTTTGACCATTTCAGTGGGGCGAACAACGCGGCTGCACTCGCGAAGAAATGATATCCTTCTACGATTCCGAGGGCAACGTTCCGCTTCATTCGGCTGTCCATGGTGGCGACATAAAAGCCGTGGAGCTGTGCCTCAAATCTGGCGCTAAAATATCAACACAGCAACATGATCTCTCGACGCCAGTCCACTTAGCATGTGCCCAGGTGAGTACTTGAGGGTGGGGGTTGAGTAGCAAAATGTGCAGTCAGTTGCCAAGGCCACGCTGGTGAGCCCTATTGCAGACAGGACACTTGACAGCACTCATATTTCCAAGTGTCGTCTTTGGTTAAATATACGCGTGCCTTCTTCTTTGGCCAGCCATTGATAGCTAAACACTGTTCCGCCAAATGGCTTCCAGCTTTCCTTCAGTTGACTCTGAAACATTGCTACTTCCTTGTGCGTGAATATTTGCGTGAACTTAATTTGACAGATTCTTATGCAAATTGTGCCAAGACGAACGTGACTTTGTGGCCAAAAGCGTTGAGCGGCAGGACATGCGTAAGCAAATACCAAAATATAGCCACCTGAGAGTAGGGTAAGACAAGGAGGGGAAGGTAAGGGAATATATTTTAGGGAATTTTACAAATATTCAAAAATTTGTGTATCAACAATCTTAGTATATCAAATGGTAGCATTTCAACAGGAATTTTAACCGAATCCCAATTTAAATGTTGATTTATAATCAAAATAGTATTTAATGTAATATTAATGTCGTTCTATATGAATTTTTTTAATCTCAGGGAGCTATTGAAATTGTCAAGTTAATGTTTGAGATGCAGCCGTTAGAGAAACGGATTTGTCTCAGCTGCACGGACGTACAGAAGATGACGCCGTTGCACTGCGCTTCCATGTTTGACCATCCCGATATAGCATCATATTTGGTCAACGAAGGAGCAGAAATCAATGCATTGGACAAGGAGCATCGCTCTCCACTGCTTTTGGCTGCCTCGCGCAGTGGCTGGAAAACGGGTAGGAAATGTGAAACGCAAGTCAAGAAATTTAATTTAGCTAATTAAACTTCTGTTTTATTGCAGTGCATTTGCTGATACGGCTGGGCGCCAGTATTGATGTGAAGGATGCCGCTGCGCGTAATGTCCTGCACTTTGTCATCATGAATGGGGGACGGCTAACGGACTTTGCCGAGCAGGTGGCTAATTGCCAGACGCAGGCGCAGCTGCAGCTGCTGCTTAATGAGAAGGACAACATGGGCTGCTCGCCGCTCCACTACGCCAGTCGGGATGGGCATATTCGTTCGCTGGAGAATCTCATACGACTCGGCGCCTGCATCAATCTCAAGAACAACAACAACGAGAGTCCGCTGCACTTTGCCGCTCGCTATGGCAGATATAATACAGTACGGCAGCTACTCGACTCGGAGAAGGGCTCCTTTATCATCAATGAGAGCGATGGCGCTGGGATGACTCCTTTGCACATTTCCTCGCAGCAAGGACACACCCGTGTGGTGCAGCTGCTGCTGAACCGTGGGGCTTTACTACATCGCGACCACTCCGGACGCAATCCGCTGCAGCTGGCAGCCATGTCCGGCTATACCGAAACCATAGAGTTGTTACATTCGGTGCATTCGCATTTACTGGATCAGGTCGACAAAGATGGGGTGAGTGTGCAGCAGTATATAGTATGTTGCTCAACTTTGAATGTAAGATTGATAAGGAGGACACACCATTCACAAAATAGCCAGGGAATTTAAGATCGGATCAGTTTTGGCAAAGTTATGGCAGTTTGAAATCTGGGAATGGCATTTCTAGGGACTTGTGATCTCACATGGTAATATTCTTGTCATGATTTTTGACTAGAAATCCGAAAGTTGTAAGTTGCTCAACTTTGAATGTACGATTGATAAGGACGACAATATATTCATAAAATGGTCTAGGAATTTAAGATCGGATCAGTTTTGGCAAAGTTCTGGCAGTTTGAAGTCTGGGAATGGCATTTTTGGGGAGTTGAAACTTATTTCAAGAGTTTTTCTTCTTATTTATAATGATCTATACTAATTTAATCAAGTTTTTCTTGGAATATATCTGTTTTGCAGAACACTGCTCTGCATTTGGCCACCATGGAGAACAAGCCGCATGCGATTTCGGTGCTGATGTCGATGGGCTGCAAGCTAGTATACAATGTGCTGGACATGAGTGCCATTGACTACGCCATCTATTATAAATATCCGGAGGCTGCGCTGGCGATGGTTACGCACGAGGAGCGGGCTAATGAGGTGATGGCGCTGCGCTCGGATAAGCATCCTTGCGTCACTCTGGCGTTGATTGCATCTATGCCGAAGGTATTTGAGGCTGTGCAGGACAAGTGCATTACCAAGGCCAATTGTAAGAAGGACTCGAAGAGCTTTTACGTAAGTCTATCGTACTCCAAAATGGGAGTTTGCTATCAAAGGATCTCATTTCATCAACTCATTACTTGGTTGGCCTGCTGAGAACTTGCTGCTAATTGTAATTCTTCTCTTTGACAATACACAAATTTAGATTAGGTACTCATTTGCATTCTTGCAATGTCCTTATATGTATGCCAAGATCGATGAGAAAACCGGAGAGCCGATCATGACATCCAATCCCATTCCATTGCCGGCCCTGAATGTAAGCAGAACCCAATCAAAATCAAAAAACAAACAACAGCCCGTTGCATGCATATATTGAGTGTGTTTTTCGGTTGCCTTATGACACTATATGACTATATCCCGGGCAAGATCAGATCAGATCAGATCAGTTTAGGTGCCGTTAGGGTCCGCTACATCCGTTACTCATCAACTCATGCACACACATGATAAACATGCACACATTGAATTGATTTTGATTTATACTATTACCAACTCAACAACATTTAGATCAAATATTCATTTTGGCCATACCAAAAAACGCCCGAGCAAATCGAGGAAAAGCGTAAAGAATTCAATGATGCAAAATGGCGTCCGGCGCCATTGGCTGTAGTGAATGTGAGTCTGAATCGAAATTGAATTGACAGATTAACAGTTAATATCCTTTCCGTTACTGTAATCTAAAGGCAACTGTAAAATCGTCCCCAAATCTTTTGTGCACTTGCAACTCGTAACTATATTGTGTGTAGTATTGTAGATATATTGTACCATAGTTTCTATATGTTGTTCCCGATCTAAGTTAACTGCTAACTTATTAATATATATACCTTTCGACTAGACCATGGTCACTCATGGACGCGTGGAGCTGTTGGCTCATCCTCTGAGTCAGAAGTATCTGCAAATGAAATGGAACTCTTATGGCAAATACTTTCATCTGGCCAATCTCTTGGTCTATTCGATTTTCCTGGTCTTTGTCACGATTTATTCCTCGTTAATGATGAACAACATTGAGCTGAGTTTCCGCGGCAACAAGACAATTAGTCAATACTGCAAAGGGTAAGTTTCTTACCCAATTATCACCTGAATAAATCGTTTAAAACTTTTGCAGCTGGCATCCAATTGCACTGAATCTCTCGCATAGTCCTTCAGATGTCGTTCAAATACGTCGGGAGTCCTGCGTGGAGACCATCAATCGCACCACAGCTATACTCTTTTGTGCTGGTGTCATTGTGGTTTACATATTGCTCAATTCGATGCGGGAACTGATTCAAATCTATCAGCAGCGTCTGCACTATTTGGTCGAGACAGTCAATCTCATCTCCTGGGTGCTCTACATATCCGCATTGATTATGATAGCGCCTGCTTTTAAGCCGGATGGCACTATTAACACCATACACTATTCGGCTGCTTCTATTGCCGTGTTCTTGTCCTGGTTTCGACTGCTCCTCTTTTTGCAGCGCTTCGATCAGGTTGGCATCTATGTGGTCATGTTTTTGGAGATCCTGCAGACTTTGATCAAAGTGCTGCTCGTCTTCTCCATATTGATTATTGCTTTTGGCCTAGCATTTTATATATTGCTGTCCAAGGTAAGTTTCTTCACCTACTCGATTGATCTTTCGTCTTAAGTGGATCTTATTTTATTCCAGATAATTGATTCCCAGCCGAATGCTAACCACTTGTCCTTCTCGAACATACCCATGTCGCTGCTGCGCACCTTCTCCATGATGCTGGGCGAACTGGACTTTGTGGGCACCTATGTCAATCCCTACTATCGCGATCAATTGAAGGTGCCCATGACCTCCTTCTTGATACTGAGTAAGTTGAACTAAGTCTTTAAAAGCATTCCGACTAATCATGTTTGTGGCAGGCGTTTTTATGATTCTGATGCCCATTCTGTTGATGAACTTGCTCATCGGTTTGGCCGTTGGTGACATTGAGTCAGTGCGCCGCAATGCACAGCTGAAGCGTCTGGCCATGCAAGTGGTTCTCCACACGGAGCTGGAGCGCAAGCTGCCTCATGTCTGGCTACAGCGGGTGGACAAGATGGAGCTGATCGAGTATCCCAATGATACCAAATGCAAGCTTGGATTTCTCGATTTTATACTCCGCAAATGGTTCTCGAATCCATTCACCGAGGATTGTAGGTATCCCAGACAGCTGGTGGGTTAACCAATAATCACACTCCATTCTCCTTCACAGCTGCCATGGATGTGATTGGCTTTGACAACAACGACGATATGATTAATGCCGAAATGGATCGACAGCGTCGCAAGTTGCGGGATATCAGCCGGATGCTGGAGCAGCAGCATCAGCTGGTCCGCCTCATTGTCCAGAAGATGGAGATTAAAACGGAGGCCGATGACGTCGACGAGGGCATCTCGCCCAACGAACTGCGCTCCGTGGTGGGTCTCAGCTCGGCCGGCTGCAATCGCTGGAACTCCCCTCGCATACGCAACAAATTGCGAGCAGCTTTGAGTTTCAACAAGAGTTTGTGATTGAGACGAGGTCCTTTTTTGCAATTATAAACAAGTTATGCATACATACTTAGTTGCTGTTAGTAGCGAACAATTAGTAGAAACTTTCTATATATTGCCATGCATACCATATATACTATACTATACTATATACTTACTTATCAATGTCTGTTTAATTGAAACTGGTCAAGAATTCTTGCGGCTTGTGAGCTCCTTAAAGGATATATCGACGAATTTAAAGGCAAAAGCTGAGCTCTACAAGTGCAAAAAAGATTAATACACATTTCTATATAATATGCGTCTTTATCTGTGTGTCCTTCAACGTTTTAATGTCTTTGAAAAAGTCTATATGAAATAAAGTCAATTTATGCATGAAAATAGAAACTTTTGCACAATAGCGAATTTATTTATAAACTACAAGTAAAAAATGACAATGTTGGAACATGAAAATAAGTGTGAGTTATGTGCTTAAAAACTATATAGAAATAGATAATATAAACCCTCGACTGGGGTCTACATGAATGTAATCTTTGTGCGACCCATGTTGACCTGCCACACGTTGAGCTCCTCGTAGTCGTCAATGCATTTGTCCACCTGATCCGGCTTGAAGCCCTTTGTCGTGCAGCGATCCATAATGTCGGCAATCTTGACAGCCTTTCCTGAGCCGGCCAGCTCACGTACGATGGCAAAGATGCGATCCGAAGTATTTGGAATACTGTGAAAAGTAGTCGAAAATAATTATAACCAATACAAACTGGAGTACATTCTAATACTTACTGTCCCTTCTGGTGATCGTGTATCTGGTTGAGTGAATCCTTGGACATTTCCAGTAAGCGCAGCGCTTCGGCGACATCATCCTTCTCCACGCGATCGGAGAGACGCAGACGTGCTAGAGCCGTTGACAGACGCAGGATGCCGAGCAGATTACGCGCTGAGGTGAATGTCATGTCCTTCTGGTTGCGAGCATCACGCCTCAATTCCACATAGGCGCCCACAATGTAGTCGGTCAGCTCGTCGGGAATGGTGGGATGCTTGCGCTTGCAGAGATTAATATAGCGTCGCATCAGGTTCATGTCCAGCGACTTGACCCTGGACGGCGGCTGCCTGCTGTGGCAATGCACATAGGTGATGTGCTTGGCCAGACGCAGATCATTGTCCCGATCGGGCTTGTCCTGGATGAGCCACAGCAGATCGAAACGTGAGAGCAGCGCAGCGGGAAGCTGAATATTCTGCTCCACTGTACGGCGAGGATTGTAGCGACCAAAGGCAGGATTCGCAGCAGCCAGAATTGAAACGCGTGCATTCAGAGTGGTCATAATGCCCGCCTTGGCTATCGATATGGTCTGCTGCTCCATGACCTCGTGTATGGCCGTACGATCCGTATCCGCCATCTTGTCGAACTCATCAATGCAACAAACGCCCTGATCAGCCAGCACCAAAGCGCCGCCTTCGAGCATCATCTCGCCGGTTAGAGGATCCTTCATTACAGCGGCAGTCAAACCCACGCCCGAGGAGCCACGACCCGTGGTATACTGCGAGCGTATTGCCAGGCGACTGATATAGCTCAGCAGCTGCGACTTGGCCACACCGGGATCTCCCATCAGGCAGATGTTGATGCTTCCACGGATCTTCATGCCATCTGGCCGCTTGTCCACTCCACCAACCAACAGCAGCAGGAGCGCCTTCTTCACATCCAAGTGGCCATAGATTTCAGGGGCCAAACTGGTGGCGAGTCGCTCGTAGAAGTCATCCTGCGCCAACTCCTCCAGCTCAGCAGGCGTCAGTTCGGCATCCTTGTCCGAAATGTCATCGTTCTTGTTAATGCAAATGATGCGCTGCCAGAAAATATTGGGTAGGTTATACAATCAGCTCTAGGTTTTTCTACACAACTTACATGTGCCTGCAGGAATGTCTCCGAGAGCAGACCCTGAATCATTTGCGCAAATCCTGAGCGTACCATGGGCAAAAAGACGCCAGAGATCAGGACATGATCGCCCGGCTGAGCCATGCGGGTTACCTCGCCGCGACAGAGCACTGTCATGCTGCGTGGAATGTGACCCACGGGCACCTGATCGCTGTGCTCCTGCATCTTGAGCTCCTGGAACTTGACGAACTTGGAGCCGCGCGTCTGCAGATATAAACGACCGCCGGCTTTGTTCACCCGACAATCATCCGAGGGGCACTCGTGGACGGGTATAAAAGAGAGCGAGTTCACGGGCTGATAAGTCTCAGAGCCGCAGCGATCGCAAGTGTATGTGGCCACCACCATCATGGGCTTCACTTCGGTGCAGCGGGTAACAATGCCACGCACGGTGACCAGTTTGCCAATCTGCTGCGCCTTCACCTCGCGTATGGAGTGCGCCTTCTCTAATGACTGCGGCTTGAATCCCACCTCGCTGCAAAATTGAAATGTGTTTTAGAATATGTAGATCTGTCCCTTAATGTTGAGTATGGGGATAAGAGCAGAAAAAGAAGAGTAGATCTCTTGCCGAGGCAGTCCTAATCTGAGCCTATACATATATAATATACTCACAATCTCTTCATCAGTTCGGTAGGGAATACATTGCGCTCATCTCGCTGATTCATGGGATTGTGGGTGCGGGCATCCATCATGAGACGATGCTCAATGTAGACATCCAAGGCATCCTTGGCGTGCACCTCCTGCTGTTTATAGCTGGGCAGCAGTTCGGCAATCACATCACTGAAGATCGACGCATAGCGACGACAATTTTCGATTACTGCCTCTGCGAGACTCTCATTGAACTCGGATAAATCATCCAGATCGATGGTGATTAGTACTTGCTCCCGATGCGCTAGTTTAACAAGCTGTGAGCCATAAACAAAATCCTTTTTGCCATCATCGTCGCATTTACAAAACTCGGCCAAAAAAGTTTTGATAGATTCTATATTAAAGATTATTTTTAAGATATTGCATTTATTTATAGTTTATATTTATTACTGCTGTTATTACACTTACCCCTATCTTGTGCATAGTCACGGCGTGCCATTTGTATATAGTTTTATAGAAGCCAACTATACTCTTTGCCCGCTTGCAGTTAAATGCAACAAAATACACAAATGCTGCTTCCCTTCAGCTGTCGACTCCGCGTTATGCCAAATTCGCGCCTTTTTCAACCTCCCCTTCCTCTCTTCCATCATCGTCCATCCTCGCCAAAAGTTTTATAGATTCTATATTAAAATTATTTTTAAGATATTGCATTTATTTATAGTTTATATTTATTATTGCTGTTATTACACTTACCCCTATCTTGTGCATAGTCACGGCGTGCCATTTGTATATAGTTTTATAGAAGCCAACTATACTCTTTGCCCGCTTGCAGTTAAATGCAAACAAAATACAACAAAATGCTGCTTCCCTTCAGCTGTCGACTTCCGCGTTATGCCAAATTCGCGCCTTTTTTTCGAAGCGATACTATCGAACGATAACACTATCGTAATGCTGCCACATCATATCAAAAAATGAACATTTTTAAACAAGTTGGCAGTTCCATGCTACTTTTATAAACCAATCAAACAGTGGCAACTCTGCTTAGCCCACAAAAAGTCAGTTGGCTTGGCGCATTTAGTTTGAATTTCAAATGTAGACGTTTATTGGCTTTTAAATTAAAAACTAAATTACAAAAGTGTTTTAATAGAAATATGCAACTGCTCAATTACTTATAGCATTTTTCACGTTGTCAATAAATATTTGGACTTGCGTTGTTTTGTTACATAATTATTTATTGGTTTTTAGGCATCTAAAAAGTGGTACATTTAATTTTTTTTTGTGCACGTTTTTGCATTGGTTATCTTCGAATAGATTTACAAAGATTATTTGCTCTTGGTTTTTGTTTTTGTGTTCTTTTTTGTTGTTGCGGTATACATAAGTTACAGTATAATATGTTTTTGTTTATGTTTAACTTAAATATTATTAATCACATGCAATAGTTAAATAATAAAAATAATAATTATACATAGTTTAACATACACATATTCATTTGACCGCTGCTGTTGTCAGAGTCGTTGCTGCTGTTGTTGTTGTTGTGCTTTTTGTTTATAGTGTCGCCTGCGGTCGTTAGTTGCTATTACATAATCAATAGTATGTATGTATATATATTTATATATATATATAGTAAGTAGATCAATTTGTTGTGTTATTATCATTTGTTAATTGGCTACTAACTAAATTTCATGTTCTCATTTAAACCATTTCTTTTTACACATTACACGCTAAATTATTACACTTTACGCGCTAATATACTACATATATGTATGTATTATTTTTGCTTAATTTTTTATGTATTTGTATTTTAACTTAGTGCTAGCACATTTTTCCAGTGCCTGCTTTATTCATATATATTTCTAGAATATTTTTTAAAGTGTCGCCTGCGCTGCTTTTTGTTTTGTTTTGTTTTGTTTTTTTCGTGCATTATGCAACACAGAAAGTATCAAGTTGTGAATTTAGTTTATTTAGTATTAAGTATTTAGTTTTCTAACGGTTAACATCTACAGCATTTGCATTTAATGATTTTCAAGAGGCATTTGGCTTGGTCAAAAGCTGATTATCGATTGCAAGCTCAGTTCTCATCTTTTGACCAACTTAACTTAACAAAATGATCAGTATCTTAACGCATTTCCAGTGCTGATGTTTTCCCATATTTTTGTATCATATTTTGTTTTTATGTTGTATGCATTTTATGACATTACCTCAAATTGTTCAGTTTTAGTTATTATATTTCATATAATTAATTTAAATAATGCTACATATTAGATATTCATATATATCTAAAGATATACATAGGTATATACCGTCAATAGATTTTCATCGTTTCATGCGTATAAAGCTGTAAGTCTTCTAGTTTTTTTTTTTCCAAAATTACATTTACTCAACTAAATTCCATTTATATGCATTTTTCGTATTACTTTTCAAATTCTTTGAGCTCTCAAAAATGTTGACAACAATAATTCGTTTGTTAATAACACTCACTGCGCCAATTAGCTAACAGATTTAAATCTTTAAATTCTTGTTTTACGTATTACTTTCTGTGCTCGGATCGCTTTAAGAAGAACTCTCCATAACAGCAACTATTTGTATTTGTTTTTTATTTTGTTTTGTTTTGTTTTTGTGTTTTGTGTTTTGTCTGTTTTAATTACACCAAAAAGGAACAATTTGCTTTGAACATTGAGCTTTATATTTTACGTACTGTACGCTATATATGTATTAATGTATCGTATGTATCGTATGTATTATGTATATATTTATATGAGTTGAAGAACAAACTGCACTCGATCAAAGGTCGATTCGATTGCTGACAAAGTTTGAGCCTATTTATTTACTTTCTGTTTCGTTTGTATTTTGTATTGTTGTATTCTTGTTGTTGTTGTTGTTGTTGCTATTCTTTATGCAAACCTCGCAACACATTTTCATTTATATGGCACAAAAGTCTAGTTGGATTCAGCGTTGAGGTGCAAGGAGTTCAGGAGTGGGTAAGCTACTAGAAGAAAGGTGGCAACGCCAAAATGAGAAACGTACCGCATCTCAATTTGCGGTTAGTTTTTTTTTTGTCGTTTTTTCTCTGAAGATTGTTTGCTGCATTTCAAACGCGCTTGTTGATTGCAAAAGTGTATGCGCTTAGTGGCTAATAAATTAATGGTAACAACTTAAGAATTATCCAAATAATAATCATAATAATAATAATAATAACTAATTTTGAATTGCGTCGAACTTTGTGCGCGCTCAATTTGCGTTCTGTTTGCTTGCGTTTTACTTGCGTTTCATTTCGTTTTATATTTATTATATATATTTGCGTATATATATATATATACATATATACTATATATATGTATGTATGTTATTTTTTGGGATTTGGGTGGTGCTGCTGCTGCCTTAACTACAACTACTGTAGAGTGTGACTAGTGTGAGGAGTAGACTCGTCGCAGTGGCCGTCAAAGCGCTGGACGCGCCCTTTGAATTCTCGCGCGATGCTAAATCGTTGTTAGTGATGGGCGTGGTGCCAGCTGCGTCATCGAAGTTCGATGTGGGACCTGCGATAAATTTATCGGTTAAGCAATCGGTTTCATTTGAAATTGTTGATAGAAAAAGGCTTACCATCGCCAGAGCCGTCGCCGGAGCCGTGTATGCTGCTGTACTCCTCATCGTCGTCGCTGATGCTACCAACACCCCCGCCGCCCCCGCCGGAGCCCTCGCGACCCATGTCACTCTGTATGTCATGATTGTTGGAGACGGGCGCCTGCTAGTAATCAGGGGAGTACCATAAGTATGATCATTGAAATGGTACTTATATATTGAATTGAACTAAGTACTTGAGTACTTAAAGTAAGAACTAAATATCTTTTAAAAACTTACCGATACGCCAATGCTCTTGCGAATCTTGATGAGCTTGTCGACCAGCTCGTTGAGTTTGCTGAGCTGCGACTGGTTCTCCCATGGCACCTCCGGATTGTAGCGCTGTGTATCTGTTCCTTGTGTCATCAGCAGCTGTGTGTAGTCCCCGACGCGGTCTCCGGTCCAGCAGAGATGATCGTCGCGTTGAGTGTAATCCTCATCACAGTAGCTGTTTGGGAAAACATATACAAATCTCAGTAAACTGACTTACATATATTGAAGGAATTCTGTGTCAACTAGCATAGTCAGTCCCATTTGGCATCTCAACCGTAAAACATCTATTGTTTTCTCAAAAATTTCAAAATAATAATAATCAAAAGAAAAGAAAAGCCGGAAAATGTTCAAGGAACTTGTATTGTTTGTGCACACAACAGCGCGCAACTTTTGCCTGGTGCAACCTACAGCAGTCGTTCGTGGTGTGAGTGTGAATAAATAACGGATTTGTTATTATACTGAGGATTGCTTTATTTCCTTAGACTGCTTGCCGCCCAGTGGTGAAGAACTGCGTCTGGGCCAATGTGATCTTCTTTATAGCCATATTTACACCGCTGTATGTGTGCCTGCTGAAGGATGTTATTGGGCTGCTTCGCGACTTTAACTACAAGATTGCCAGGGGCAAGTAGGTCATAGGTCATAGGTCATAAGAACATAAGATGATGATGATGTCCCTACCCCCCCCACCACCTCAATCCCCATTCAATGGTTACTTGTACTTGTTGGTCAGAGTTAAGAAGAATACGTAAATAAATATATTTGTTTTGTGGCATCGTCCTCGTTCGGCTTGTTCAACTTACTTGTACACAATGTTGGTGAAGAACTCCTTGGACTTCTCGATGGTGGACAGGAAGTGCAAAATGCCCGCATCTGGCGGCGTTGCCCACTTCATGCTGCCGTGTTGCGGCACCGGATGCGCCTCCGCGGCGGTCAACGAGGGCAGCAGATTGGGCGTGCCGCATGTTTTCTTCACCTGTGCCGAGAAAGATACAATCCGGGTTAGAGATTCTGCATGCTGAACTGCACTTCCTGTGACCCACACACTAATCGCTGCCACTCATGCACGTGTGGACAGCTGCCCCAGCTGCCCCAACTGCCTCAATTCGTGCCCCAGCACGTCGTGTTGCATGTAAATTGCAACTTGCTGCGACTCGGCGATGCACTGAATAAATATCGTCTAATTGAACATTTTAAATCCATTGCAACATTGCACTTATGGGGAAACAACTGTACCCCGAAGTTGCTTCGTGGCATCCACACATAAAATTAATTTAAAATTCCCATAAATTAAACCGTGATTAAAGCTTTAATGTCCTTGAACGACACGCAAGAGCTTTTTTTGCAAATTGTAAAGAGGAAATACTTTCAAAACTTTGAGTGGTATGAAGTTAAAAATTATAATTAATCATCGATTGCTAGTCCAATTTAAAATATATATAATTCAATATTTTGAAGGGTTTCAGAATGAAAGTATATATATTATATATCGATTAAAGTTCTTGGACAACACAGATTTCTGTATTTTTGTGGGATGTAAAAATCGAATTTAATCTTAGGGATACTTGATGTCAATACTTCTAATATTCCTCTCCAACTTACCTTCTTCTCCAGCTCCGGTCCGTTCTCCATGGCTCTCATGATGGCCTCGGATAGCTTAGTGTCCAGCTGTTTGATGGTGCTCATGATGCCACTGTCGGAGCGTATGTGGGTGGCCACCAGATTGTCCAGAGCCTCCACAACACTGGACCAGGGACTGTCCAGGAGTCCAGAATACTGAGCCGAGCAGCCGCTGTAAACGACAAATAAATACCCATATTAAAATCATCATGATGCAGGGGATTAGATTCGGAGACTCACCGCATCACATTCATGCAGTAGCTGTAGCAGACCTTGGGCCTGCTCTGCTCCAGATGGCCATTGCAGTTGGGGCAGTAGTGCATCTTGAGCAGATGCAGTTTGCACGTATCCGTCATTTGTTTGCCGTAGAGAGCATCCGTTTCGCTGAGCACCTCGGCGCTCTGGAGCAGGGCATTCATAAAGATGTTGGACATGTGAACGCTCTGCAGCAGATTGGCCTGAATCTCCTTGGGTATCTGGCCAAATGGCTGCAGATCATCGTAGTTGTGCCTCAAGCAGTTTGTGTAATCGTCGTGCAGCTCTCCATAGTTATCCTTGGTCAGGTGCACCGCCTGATGGTAGGCAACGGGAAACAGATGCTCGAAGAACTTGTGCAGCGCATCCTCCAGACTGCTCTGACTGTTCAGGATGCTGTTGCCCTGCCCATTATTACTGCTGTAATTCGACGTGTACTTCAGATGGCTAAGAGGAGAAATCAGGAAGAGAATAATGTATATTTTATATGTTGTTACTTCCTTGGCTGCAACTCTCTACATACTTGATGATTTCCGTATAAAGCTGATGTATCAACATCCGCGACAGTGGCACCATTCGCCTGTAGACCTGCGAGAAGACATACAGTGTCTTGTTCTCCGACTGCTCCGCCAGCTCCAGGACGTGACCTGACAAGCGCATAAGAGAATAGCCAAAAGTGTTCTTATTATTGTTTTGTTCGACATCGTAGTAAAATTTAATCACTCTGTTATTGAAGTTCCCACTCTTATTCCTTATTCCTTACTCCTTACTCCTTACTCCTTCGCTGTTGCTGCTGGGATTTGCCAGCAGCTTAAGTTCTAGCTTAATGGCCAGTCTGGGATTTGTTATAATTTGGCTGTTGCCAAGGCTAAAAGTAGCTGCTATTGTTCTCAGTGCTTTTAGTTAATTAAATCAAATTTATTGGCAACTTGGCCCTGTTTATTAAATATTCATGGAAGTCAATAAGTTTGCAAATGATTTTTCTTTGATTTGCTTTTATATGCAACTAAGGCGAGCTACTAAAATTATAATTGGCACTTTAATAATACATTTAAGCCCTCCTCTAATCACAGATACTTAATTCATACAATTCTAAATGAGTACTCAAAGTATCTATCAGAAATAATCGATTGTTTTACAAACTGAAACCTCATTTGTGAATCGAGCAAATTGGCATTTTTCCGATTCATTTAACGCAAGTCTCATGTTACTTTTTGCTGATCAATCAATCAATCTATGCCCAATCAACATTCAACAATCAACAATCAAATCTTTTGCCACGCTTTCAAAGCTCCCAAATCAAACTGAGAATGCTAATCACAACGCTGCTCAAAAAGCTGCAGAAAATAATCTGTCAAAGTGTCAGCGAAATCTGTCTGACTGGATTTTGGTATTATACATATTATTGATTGGCCATCTATAAACACCTATACACATATATATACACCTGACAGGCTTGCAACTCGCGCCTCGCGGCTCACAGCTTGCGGCTTGTGGCACGTTATTATCACAGCTAATACAGCGATTACAAATGCTGAAACCGTTTGTCAATTTCACAATCTGCATACAGACAAACACACTTTATAAGCAAGACAACAACAAGGCAGCTTATTATTGTGACTGTCAGTCTTTCAGTCAGTCTGTCAATTTAGCTTGCGATTTTGGTCGCTTTCAGCTGCTCCTCGTGGCAAGTTCTAAATTGCAATCTGTTGTTTTCTATGGCCCGCAACTTGGTTTTTAAATAAAAGTGTCAATCTTTTTGTTAATTGGCAAATGGCAACAACAACAATAACAACAACAACAGCAACAGAAACCTCAAAAAAGAAATAACACATTTCGGGCGGGCAAAGTGTTTTTTATACTCATCGCATCACGCTTGTGTTGTTCTTGTTGCTGTTGTTGTTGCTGTTGTTGTTGCTGTGCGAAGCATTTCCGTTCTCAGCCTTGGGTTCATTTTGGGCTTGGCTTGCTGTCAGTCTGCCACTTTATCGGCTAATGGCCTTTGATGCGTCAGAGTTTACCCCTTTTAATTAGCTTTCTTGAGATTTGTTGGTTTCGCTTCGAATAAACAACAGTCGGTTGGAGTCCAGCTAAAATAACAACAAGAACAGCTACGACAACAACATTTGGCCAGCTAATCATTTATCAATTGCGACCGATAATTGCGCAGGATACGTTATATATATGACGAGAAAGGGAGTGATAGAGAGAGGGAGAGAGAGAGATAGAGGGAAAGCAAATCAATTGTCATATAACAATCACATTGTTATTGTTCAATTAATTATGAACAGTGCATGCAATTCGTATGACAACATATACGAGTGGCTGACAGCGTAGCAATAGGACAAGGAAGTGCCTACCTTCCACCCAACCCACCCCCAGCCCCTCGCACACATCCTGCCGCTAAACTCATTGAGTTGTTGGCCACATTGTGGGAATGAAGTAGCAAACGGGGCGGATGTAGTATTTAATAATTAACACGCCAGCTCAAAATGCGTTAATGGTCGCAAATGTTCGCACATTAATTGTAATTCTACGAACTAATTGTTGCTGTTGTTATTGTAATTGAAATCGTTATCATAGTGCTGCTGAATCGCTTATGCAGCAAAGGGTTAAAAGGGTTAAAGGTCGAGGGTTACTGCCTCCTATACCCATAGGTAAACAGTATTGACAAGCTGTTGAAGCTTTAGGCCCTCCATTGTCAGACTCGGAAGTTAAGTTTCATCGCTAACGGCAACACACAATATTGCTAAAGCTGTCAGTTCAAGCTGCCATTCGCAGGTATACAAAAAGTGGCCCAAAGAGGCATCTTTTTTCAGCTAACCCTAACTAAAAAATGTAGATGATAGAGTTCGAATCTAACTTGTTTTTCTCAGTGTATATACATTAAGTTCAGCAACGTTTATAGCGTTTAAAGAATGTATTCGAATTGTAGTTAAACTCCCAAGCAAGCTAGCCAGCGTTTGTCACTCAAAATGGCATTTTGCTGAGGCAGCTTCTCAGTCTGCGTATACTTAATATTATTGCAGCTGCTTTGTCGGCCTAATGTGAGCAATTAAGTTGAGGTTTTCACACAGCCCACACAGGCCGACTGGCATCAGTTAACCTCCGGCTATATGCAGTCATCCGCATGTCATATATATATATATACATATACAGCTACATATATATATATGTATGATAGCTGACAGTTTCACCTGGGGGCAGACTTTAAACTACAACAAACCAGTCGCAATTTGCTGTGCACAACTAATTGCAATTTGTGTGCCTCTCGGTCGCTGTTTGCTGGGAATTAATAGAATAGAAGGACTCGACTATTGTGGGCCCGGAACTATATCTAACGCCATACGGCTTGGAGCAAATGCTTTTTGGCCAATGTGACATGAAAATTTCATTAGTCGTAGGTTTTATTTTCTGCCTGCATTTGTGGAACTGCTGGAACTTTGTCGCAATCGTCACACATCAGGCACTGACGACTCCTAATGGCCAAAGCGGACATTGAGATTGAATTAGACAACGCTCAGCAACGGTCTGTGGCCAATGCTTGATGTACCCAACAGTGCAAAGGGATTCAATGTTGGAGTTGGAGTCAGGCCGAACCCACGCCAGCGAGACTAAGAGCACCAGGTAGATAGCACCACTAGAAATCTATTCATGTTGCTTAGCTTCAATTTTTTTACGTATTCATAGAACAAATATCAGCGTTGGGCTTCATTGCTTCATTAGAAGGCGCAGGAGGCAGCAGGCGGCATTAGCATGGCGGACAAGCGGACAAGCGGACAAGCGGACAAACGGACAGAGAGCAGCAAACGGCGACCGGTTCCGACCGAGGCCTCGAGCCTCCGGCCCAACCCCAGCCCCCAGCCCCAATCCCAGCTCCAGTCGGCGGCGCTCTCTCTGTTTTTGTTTCCCACGATATGGCAAATGTATGCAGGGATAGCCCACAGGTTTGGTTTTATTCTGCCCGCTTTTTTTCATATTTTTTTTTTGTGTGTAGTTTTAGCTTCTTTTTATATATTTTATTCCCCCGGTTTTTGCTGTGCTCTCGCTGCCTGCGTTCCTGTGTGCGGATATTACAATTTTAGTATCTGCCGCTTTTTTATTTGCATTTTATATGCATGTATTTCTTGATTTTCCTCCACCTCCACCTCTCTCTCTCTCTCTCTATCCTTCTCTCGCTGTCTCGCTCTATCCTATCGCCGTATGCTCTACACTACCTGGGCTTTCTAGTCGCGTTTAGTTTCGTTTTGAAATGTGGCGAGTTTTTTTGTGCAGCGCTGTCTGGAGGATACTGAAAGAACAAGTCGCCCGAGTTGTGGCACAGTGGGTTCGGTATTGCAGACCAGGTGTCTCTCATCTTTCACTGATTGGGTGACTTTAAGGTGGAGCAGTAACATAATTATAGCATAGCTACAGCTATAGGCACCACAGGTAGAGGTATAGATGCTCTCTGCTATCTTCTCCTATGATAATTGCTGTTATCTGCAATCCAACTCGCGCTCATCGATACGTGGCACACTGTGCGCCGGCACAGTGCTTAAGTGCTTGTATTGTAACTAGCTATCTGCTGGCAGGCGTGCCAACTCGGCACGCCCCTCCAGCGAAACAGCAGATGCCAGCAACGGCTTCACTTGACTCGACTCGACTTGACTTGACTTGACTTGACTTGGCCACTCCACCAGCTGTGGGCTCCGTGATGGCAGCCTCGCATCCTTCGGCTCTTGCACAATGTCAAAGTAATTGGATGACTTTTGCAGTGCACCACCAGCAACTCTCGACTCTAGTCGTGACTGAACTTCATATTTTCGTCATATTGAAGTGCTTCAGAGCATACGCATTAATTGTCCCGTCTCTTCTCTGGAGACCCCTTACTCCCCGCTCCTAATCACTTTTCAGCTTTACGCTCTTAATATTCCGTTTTAGTTTTGTTGTGCCTCTAATTAAAAGTGTGCGCATTGGTTAGCAACTAATTATAATGGTTATAAATATCATTTGGACAGCAGAGACAGCCACAGAGAGCCACAGAGAGACAGCCTGAGAGACAGAATGTAGCTTGGGCAGACAAAATGGCGCCGCTGATGCCTTTGGCAATTAATGAAACCTGTTGCGCAGTTTTCACATAAGTTGAGGTATTTAATTCTGGCCATCTATCGCATTTTGTTTGACAAACCGCAAACGACTCCATTAATTTGATTTTTAAATAAATAAATAATTATAAGCTGCTTTTGGTTGTGTTTCAGATCGCACTTTATTTATCATTGTTTGAGAAATTCATTCAGAAACTGAAACTTTGGCTGCAGTCAGTCCCAAGGTCAGCCATTTGGACCTAATACATATTTAAATTAAAATTTTCAAATACTCATCGTGTTAATTAAACGCGTTTTTATGGCAGTGAAACAAGTTTGAAACGTGAATTCCAGTTCTGATCAGCATTAACACAAATGCAAATAATCCTATAATACATTTGCACAGATTACCGAATATGAAATCTTTATTAGTCTTCAAAATCCGCAGCTTAACTTCAATTTCGAATTTCAGATTGCCAACATTGTTGCCGGCAGCTAGCAGTTGGACAGTAAAAAGAAATGACAGCCACTGCAGCCACTTGAAGGCGACTTGGCCAACTAACCAACTATCTAACAGCTTCACTTTGTGACAAGGCAAACAAAAGCAGTTAACAAACGATGACGGCCAAAAACCACTTTACCCCGTAGAAAACAACAAGAGCAGCCACAGCTGCAGCTTCAGCAAGGCGGCCAAAGCACAAGATATGGCCAAAAACAGACTTGGGCCAAGTTAAGAGAGGCGACTGCAAAAGCAACCAACAAACGGAATGTGCCACGAAAGTTGCAACTTATGAAAGTGCACGCACTGCCAACTGTTATTGTTATTGTTGTTGTTCCTGTTGTTGTCGTTGTTGCTGTTGCATTGTAAAAATGCGAAACTACAAAAAGCAAACGATTTTTTGCCACTTTTTTTGTTGCACAAAGGGCCAAAAAAGTATTTTTTTTGTTGTGTGGCATGCAGCCAAACTGGCTGATCAGTAAGTCAGCATTTGTAACTTTTATGCAGGCGCACGCCCATTTGGTGGGTAGCGATGAAGGGAGAGGTGGTGGGAGGGGAAGGGTGTTTAGCCAGGCGAACGCATTAAGAAAGTGCCGAGTGAGGATGAGGGGGGGGGCAGCAAGGAGTGGTAAGACCTGGATGTGAACGCGGTAAGTGCAATGGAGACATACAGCGCCGGCAGTCTTGCCACTTGGCTGTGGCAGCTCTTGGAGAGGTGTGTAGCAACGGGCAGGGGTGCAGGGGTTGGGTGTTTTGGGGGCATAATTCGTAAGCTGCGAAACGTGTTTACACACGCAAATACTTGCTTAAAAATAATACGGAACATGCATTCGCACAAAAGCAGCAGAACGAGAAACAGCAACAACGACAACAGCAACAACAATGTAAACCAGAACACACACATGCAACCAGCAAGAGGCAACAAAGCAACGCAACACAACGCAGAAAAACAGAACAGAACGCAGACAACAATCAGCCAGGAAACGGAAAGAAGCAGCAGCAGCGATGGGGGAGCGCCAGGAAAGCTCCATATGCGCTGCTCTCGATGTTGCCGCTGCTGCTGCTCAAGTTGTGGCACTAAATAGAAATGTGCATTTATAGTGTGTACAACAAGAATAAATATATATTTTATGCGTAAACGCCGCAAGGCAACAAAACCCAAAGTAAACCGAAAAGAAAAGAAAACAAAAAAAAACAAAAAGTGAGAATAAAAATAAAACATATTAATACAAGCATAAAATGCATAAAATTTTATAGTTGAGCGTTTGGAGAGTTGCTCGCTGATATTACGCATACGCACGGTCGTACCGACTGGTACGAGGTAAATCAATTTTTATGGGCAGCATGTGAAGACATAAAAGCAGCGCATTCACGACTTTGTGAAATCCCCAATTCAACAAAACGCTAAAAGGCTAAAAGGCTTAAAAGCTGAAAAATGTGTACTGCTGTAAAGCAATTTGTTTGACATGCATTAATTATGTGCTACATAAATCTATATAGTGCATGCATTCATTAAATATGCATTTTGCGATTTAATAAACATCATAAAAAATGCTTAAATAACTTTTACAAAAAACTGCAGGGATCATGCATTTTTAAGGCCCGCGCCTACTGTCATTTTGCATTTTTTTGCTTAGTTGTCCATCAACAAAACAAATTGCAATATTTAATATAATTTTCATTTCAATGCCTGGGCAAACATTAAGCTAAATGATATCGCTGACTGCATATTAATTTATTTTATTTGAATTTAACGTGGGATACTCGAATGCGATGCTTTGACAAGCACCGATGTGACATCATGCAAAGTCAACAAATGCAAACTGAATGTTAAATATTTACATACGTATTACGTATAGAGTATATATATGTATGTATGTACTTTGTGCCCTATCCCAAAGAAATGAACGGCAATCAAAAGTAATTGTATTAGCTTTAATATGCATATATCGATTTTAAATCAATGAAGAGAATTTTGATTAATTATAAATCTGAATAAACTAATTCACACTAATTCATAAAAAAATTCATTTTTTGGTTTCTAGCAATTCATGAATGCTTTACTAATCCACTTTAAAAGTTAATCAAGTTTATGAGCAAATACAACTAACAAACAATGGAATACATTGTTCAAATGACGTGGGACAATCATCGACTGCAAACAAAAGATATATACAAATCGGATACGCGGGCTGCAAAAAAATAAATAAAAAAAGACAAAAAAAAAGAACAACTTAAACCGGGTGCAGCAGCAACAATATTTTTAAATTTTTAATGCGCGCTCATTTCCAAGAACTGCAGTCGACAGTAAGCAACAACAACAACAATAACAACAACAACGAAAATATGTATCGAGAACAGCGCCCAGAAAGCTGGGGGCACGCCTTGAAGCGAGATTTACAACATGTACGACAACAATTTGCAGGCATTGAAAAGTTCTGCTGCCGCTGCTGTCCCAAAACGTGACCCAAACAAAGTTTGCGAATTGTCTAAAAGGCGATGAGCAACAACAATAACAGCGAGCAATATCAACAACAACAACAACAACAACAGCAACAATATTTAATGCCTTTTTAATTAGATGCAGACACTTTGTTGCATTCCAAACAGCTCACAGCGGATATGCCCGGAGAAAGACACGGCAATGGATATGGATTGGCATATATATAAATATATATAATACAGGTATATATTTGTGTTTCATTGCCGTGAGTCGCTTTGATCTGCATACAAATGCAAATTACAAATCAATTTCGCGTTTCAAGTTTAATTTCGTTAAATTCACTTGGCTAGCCAAAAGTTATCATCATAATTTTGCGACCCACGCTCATATTTGCATATTATAAATAATTTATTGCCACGAAAAATATATGCTTTTTTTTCTACCCCCCTTTTGCTACAAAACTTTGTCAGACTTTGCGACTGACGCTGACTCTGACTCTGACTCTGACTCTGACTCTGAGTCTGACTAACCGACTGGTTGGTTGGCTGACTGATTTGCATAAAAGCGTTTGCCATTTGCCAGTCGCCAGCTTTTAGTTTTCAGCTTTCAGTTTTCAGTTTCAGCTTTCAGTTTCCATTTGTGGCATTTTGCAGGCTGCACTCATTTCAAATGCGATTCATAGATTCATATACATATACATATACTATATACTCATGTACTCACTCTGAAATTGGCTGGCCGTGGTCTCCAGGATGCCGCGCAGGCTGCTCGTGTGATGATGCAGCAGTTGCTCAAACTTTCCGGCTGCCTTCTGGCGCAGTTCCATTTCGGTGGCATTGCTGCAGCAGCTGCCCCCGCAAGTGGCGCCTGCAACGAAATAAATTAAAACCGAAATTAGTATTTCGAAAATACACATATAAATTACACTACACACACAGTGCAGTGTTTATAAATTCCATACAGTCGACATGGACTCCTCATACTGAATCAACTATATAGACACACGTTTGCGGTTTTTGGTTTGAGAAAATCTCTTCCGTCATGCTGTGTTGCAATCATCTTCGAATTATCGTTTATTTGTTTATGTGTGGGTGTGGGTGTGCCCCGCTTAATTGTTTATGGCTCAAAGCCTTTGTGCTCCAATGTGGTCTACTCTGGCGCCACCCATCACGTCAGCGTACTGCGCGTGGGTTTCTTTACAAATACAAATACCACTTTAAATACAACATTTTATTTTCTTTCGTTTCGCTCAAACTACTTTTATGTTTTATCATTGTCGGGCGGGCGTGTTAATAACTTTTAAATTGCTCGTAATTGCAAATTTGTTGCTCGCAGCTTCTCCATAAAACCGGAGACACTTTGGCTTCCAGTTGCCACTCGCCAGTCGCCAGCTGCTGCTCCTCTGTTATTTGGTATTTTGCCTTATAAATGAAGCTTATACATTAAATTCACAGCGTGCTACAAAATGCGTAACATTTTCACTCAATGACGACATTTTCTACCAATAGGTAGAACTCTGTTTTTTTAGAATATTAAACTTTAAATTTACATAAATCTAAAATATAAAACAATACGTTTGAAAAGATTTAATGATTTTAGACTTTAAGCTCCCATTCTTAAATTATTTCCACGTATCTAGTACTTATTTCTTTTAAGCTCATCTTAGGTAAACTTTACATGCATTTCTATATTTTTCTTGTTTTGCCCATCAACAGGTTGTTACAGCTGGTTTTCCCACTAAAACTTATCTTGACAACAGTAATAAATTTGTGGCCTACATACATAACGGTCAAATGTATGTAAGTAAATATGTGTTAATAGTTTTTGCTGCTGGTGGCATCTACCGAGCACATGTGACAATGGAGCCGGGATAGATAGCTGACTAGAAGCAGAGGGAGAGAGAGGAGGAGTGAGGGGGTGATTGTGGCGTGGGCTGATGACACGCATTTAATGACAACTGCAATGACAATGACAAAAGATACAACAACAACATCAATCCATAAATCGACAAACTGGCGCTGTGAGCAATCGACTTATATGGCATATATATATATTATACTAGATTCATCTTCTGTGTGTGTGTGTGTGTGTGTTGCCTATTTTGTCTTTATAGTTTATAATTTAAATTAATGGCTTTTACATGATGTTTATGTTTGTTTGCGCTGCACCTACATATGCATATTAGCATATATAGTATTGCTGTAGCCCCGATTAGCTGGCCATATGTTGTGGCCATAAAATTTAGCAAATGAAACGAAATGAGTTTTTGACAAAACTGTAAACAGACGCAGTGGAAGTCGCAGCCGCAGCCGCAGCAATTCATCAGCAGCTATATTTAAGATCAGCCGGAGAAGGAGGAGGAGGAGACAGCAGCAACAGCAACAGCAACAGTAGCTGCTGTTGTCATGTGTGCCGCATGATGAGGATGAGGATGAGGAGGGGGCAGGGCAACTGAAGGCAACTGGAGGCAACTGGAGAAACACGGCCGACATCGCAACTGAAACTTGACGTTGTCGCGTCGTTGGCCGCAAAGCCATGACACATATTTTCCATGTCATGCATTGCAAATTGAACGAGCTGCAAAAGCAAAATGAAATGGAAAATTGAAAATGCCGTTGCACACAAGTGTTGCAACTAAATATAACGATACAGAAAAGTGACGCGCAAGGCCAACAAATTCGACAGAGAGAGAGAGAGAGAGAGAGAGAGAGAGAGAGAGAGTGAGGAGAGAGAGAGAGAGAGAGATGCAGTCAAACTTTTGGCATCTGGCAAACACTTTAACAGATCTTAAAAGCTTGAGCAACTAACAGACACTGGACACATGGCTGTTCAAGTGGGTGCAAGCATAATTGTGATGAGTCATCAAGTGACATCAATCAATTGTTTCAAATGTAATTTTATGTCTACGCAATTTGGCAACTGATGCTGCACAAACATTTAAAACTGGCTCGCAGTTCGAATTGTGACAGTGCTCTGAGTTTAAGGCCATATTGCAATGGCGTGTTTATGCGTTTCATGAATCGCTGGTCATAAATCAGACAAGCCCAGTGTGAGTGAGGACAAGCATCCAGGCAACCAGGCACCAGGCAGCCAGGCAACCCACATGGCAACAGGCCAGCTCCGTTGTCAGACTCCCGGCGTCAGTCAGTCTAGCAGCAAAAAAAAAGAAGGAAAATGTAGCGGTTTCCTCTTCGGGCCTTCCTTCTGCTACGGCAGCTGATGCCGTCGCCTCTGAGACTGGATGTAACTTAAACCTGGCCCTGGCGCTGGAAAATGCTTCGTTTCAACTTTGCCATTGCTGCTGCTGCTGTTGCTGCGCTGCTGTTGCTGCTGCTGCTGTTCGCTCGATTGCTTTGTAGCCCAAGAGCTCACAGCTCGAGCAGCAGAAATTCAATTGAATTGTTGCAACGTGACACACACACACACACACACAGAGAGCAAGACAGAGACAGAGAGAGAGAGAGACATGCATACATCATGACATGGCCCAGAAAAGTATGCTAGGACAAAGTATTTCAGGCTAGCAGAGCAGGCTGCCAAATTGCAGTTGGGGCCGAGAGGCGTGGTGTAAAAAATGCAAATCTCATGCATGGCCAAAAACTGTGCCTGCCAAAAAATACGAGTTTTGTGCCCTAGCATGGCCATGACCGCAAGGCATGTGGGCGTGGCACAAACGCCCCCATACTCAAATGTCTTTTCTTTCACTTATAACTGCTGCTGTTGCTGCTGCTGCTGTTGTTGTTGCAACTATGCTGCTGCTGCTGCTGCTGTCTATTTTCGTCTCTTGTTTTGCAGCCTGTCACCGCAACAGCAACAGCAATAGCAGCAGGCAAGCAGCTAACGTGTGCGAATTTGTTAACTGTAATTGTCTACAGGCATTGCGAATGGCTCGAAGGGAGGCAGGGGGGTGAAGGTGGTTTTCGGCTAACGTTTACTGTTCTGGGCCATTGTGTTGGCTTACACACATGCCCATGGCACAAGGCTATGCCGAAATTCGCTGTCGCTGTCGACTTTGGCATTATCAGACTTGGCTGTGAGCCAAGAAAACGCTTAGCCCGCAAAACACTTGGCTCAGAGACGGGCTTAGCATACCTTGACATAATTTGGCTGTACTTCAACCCTTCCACAATCACCACCACACATCTGCTGTATGCGTTTTCAATTTGGAAAATTTGCTGTAAATGTGTTGAAATTCATGAATTTGTTAGTCGACAGCCCCAATGGAAAATGCCATGTGAAAAGATTTCTGCTTTTGAAATGTGTAACTGTGTGTGTGAATTTGTGGAAAAGTTTTACTGCCTCATTCTAATTAAAGAAAATGTTAACTGTTGAAAGCTGGGTAAGCGAGAACTTATTGCATATAATTATTTATTTATGTATATAAATTATGCAGCAAGCTAATGAAATAATACAGCAGGTCATTCATAAATAAGTCTTTCAATGTAGAATTATTAAAGGTGAAAAACAATGAACAAAATGGCCTCGGGAATTGCAATCGGTTGAGTTTTGACAAAGTTATGGCAATTTAAAGTCGGGGAAGGGAAAATTTTCAACTTGGAATGTAGAATTATTAGAGATAAAAATCCATTTACAAAATGATTAAGGGATTTAAAATCGGATCAGTTTTTGCTAAGTTATGGCAAATGTTCGTAATGTAAGACCAGTCTTACGGACTTTAATATTTTCCTCTGAGTGCCTGCTATGAACTAGTTATATGCACTATATATATATGTGTATATTGAACTCTGCTGCAATTTTGATTTATGCCATAAACAAATGAAGTCTGAAAATCAATTGCTGGTATAACGTAGCGTGTCGCTGCTTAGAAAAACAAATAACCTTTTGTACATACTAAGTATATCATAAATATTTCAAAAATAATAACATTTTTCTTGAGAAATTTATGGCCTTGATAGAAAATCAATTTGTGTACACAAACAACCGCCAAACAACTACACAAACCACAACAGACCTGCAGTCTTCTCAGGGCGAAACTCTATCGACAGTTGGCAGGCCAGGCCAAAAAGTCAACTATTGGCTAGAGCCATAAATTTTAAAAGAAATTTATAATCAACAACAACAACTACTCCAACATATTCGATACTTTCTAGTGCTCGGCGACTGCAATGCAAACCACAAATAAAAACATCCGCCTGGTTTCAGGGTGCCCCGCTTTCTGCGTGTCAAGGGGCGTTAAATAATTGTTATCAAAAATTGTTGACTACTTGTCAAACACCAACAATTTGTGCAGCGGCCGGTGCGATAACGATTAAGTCAACAAATGCGGCAAAAAGAAATGGAATTGAATAATAATCGGAAGGAGAAGGAGAATGAATGGACATGAGAATGAAAGAAATGAAAGAAATGAGAATGTTATAGCCAACTAGTGGGGCTGCAGTACTGGTAGATACTATCGATATGCTTGAACTGTTATACATTTTTATGGTTCGTTGAGTTCTGTTTTAAAATTATGACACGTTTGTTGTTGCTTGTGTATCTTGTAGATCGTCATCAGCAATTGTGTGTTTCAGATCTTTCATTGAGCATTTTTTTTTTTATATTTTCTAAAACCAGAATCGGTTCGTTGAACTCTGTTCTAGTCTAGTTAAACATAATGACTACCAAAGCCATATACAGTTTTCATGAATGCTTTTGCAATACTATAATTTTCGTTATGTTATCGCGGGCGCTTTAAAAATCGTATTATATCAGCAGTTGGTTCTTGATATTATAAAGGTATTTTTAAGTTGATATCTGCTGGCTTTACTGCAAGAATTGTTCACAACAATTATGCCATAACATTCCACTTAATTTGGATATTGAATTGTTTCGCTCTTTACTTCAATTAAAGATATTCGAGTGCTGTTTGTGATTCAGGAAGGCAAACTCGGATTTGTATTCGTACTCGAATTGGTATTCGCTTTCGTATTTGCATCGCATATTTATTTATTTATTTATTGTGTTTTCAATTATTTGCTTTCTTTTGCATACTGTGCGCTTAACGAGTATATTCGTTTTTTTTTCTTTGGGTATTTTTTTATAGTTGCTGCAGCTTATTTTGCATTTCAGCTGCCACACGAGAGAGAATCCCAACAATTCAGCTGATAAATTGTTAATGCGCGCATAAGTTTTCAATTTGTGTGGCAAATTCCGCGTGGCAAACACACACACACAGACACACACACAACCAGAGATTGTCAGTTACAGATGCAGCTTGCAGCTTGCAACACGCGACGCCGCTGACATCGAAGCTGGCAGATTTTGGCGCCATGTCTGTGTTGCATGTTAAATTTATTGCGGCGGCTGCAACAGCGACAATCTCCTTGCCATTTATTTGCATTCGCCCATTTGAATATAACTTCATATATGTATCTACAAGTGACACTCGTGTGTGTGTCTGTGTGCGTGTGTATCTTGTGTGTGTGTGTGTGTACGCATGCACTTTGTGCTAATTTTGCAATGAAAATGTCAACTGCGATTATGCGAGTGGCATGGAAAATCCGCCAAGAGTTCAGCATAAGTCGTCGACATGTTGCCAAGTTGTATGCCTCTTTTTGGACACTCGCTGTTGCAACAACAGCATGCAACTTGCAACACTTTCGCAGCGTTGTGGTTGCTGCTGCTGCTGCTGCTGATTGGCTTACATTTCGGTTAGTTAGGCGCCAGGCAGACGCGTCTCGCACACACGAATAAAAATTGTCTGCCTCAAAGAGCATATTAAAAATTTAATTGAAAAAATTTCGTTGGTTGCAAATTGCGGCATATTTGCAATATGTGGGCTGGCTTCTGTTTAGATGTGTCTGTGGCTGTGGCTGTGGCTGCAGCCAGTATATTAATTATTAAGATTTATGATGCTGCCGCAAAAGTAAAGCCTATCTATATGCAAATTTACATTGGACATATCTAGGCGCGATCTCGCAAAGAAATTGGCGAGAAAGTAAATGTGCATAAGACAAAAATGCCACGAGATCAGAGGCAACTAATACTTTATGATTGGCGGCTGCATATGTAGCTTAACTTTTCCATTGCTTGCAACAACAATTTTACACTAGAATTGCTGCCTTGAATTTGTGGCCTGACACATTTTGTAAATCTCTAGGTATCGCTGGCGAATTGCAAACTGACAGGCGGCTAATTGAATCAGCGCTGCATGAAATGCAACAAAAGACTCTGAATACCCAGCAGCAACACACACACACACACACACACACACACTACTACAACAGACATGCATCGCTAGTTGCAGTTCATTGGCTGGAACTGCTGCTGGGTGTAGTTCTGGTTGTGGAAGAGATTGGGGAATTGGCAAGTTCTTGTTGCTGCAAGTGGCAGGCACAAATACATACATAAATCCCGCGGCCTCATGCACAAGAATGCCAAACAAATGAAATTGCAAATCTATAAATAAAGCAGAGAAACAAGAACATCTCCAATCTGCAGCTTATGATTCACACACGCGATAGGGCAAACTGCCCAGCTGATGTTGAAGACAAAACAACAGCAACAGCAAAAGCAATAGCAACCTCAACAGCAATAATAATAATAACAATAGCAACAACAACAAAAATGGCAACAACAACTAAATAAACAGCGCCAGCAAATTGCATCAAAAATAGAGAGGCAAAGGCAGCAGGCAGCAGGCATAACAAAGGCCGAGGCAAATGTTAAACAAATGTTTCACAAATAAAAAATAAACAATATGCACAGTAAGTCAACAACAACAGCAGCAGCAGCAATGGAAAATCTTGGAGAGCAGCCAGTACTATTTTCTTTTATTTTTTTCTGTTGCTTCTCTCCTGTAAAATAAGAATAACTCAAGTCGAGCAGCAGCAGCAGCAACAACAGCAGCATACAATTGCGGAAATTGCTGACATCGCATGAAACATCAGCAACAGCAGCATTTTAATAATTAAAAATTGAAGCAGCTATAACAACAACAGAAGCAGCTGCAGCTGTAGCAGCATCAGCAGCATTAACAGCAGCAATAGCTGCATGTTGCCGCTGATGAGCAGCAACAAGAAGAACAGCGCACAGCAATAACAACAAACAATTGCAAATTATACAACTGGGCGCACAGCAAACGAATGACAGCAAACGGTACAATTGTCCATCTCTGCAGTCAAGCTGTCCAGCTGTCCCTTTGACCATTTGACCAATTGCCCATCCATTGGCAACATTGCAGATGTGCAAACGTTGTACCAACCAAGGCAAACAAGCAAACAAATAAACCAATGACCAGTTGCAATGCCGGCTCCCCATTTTCCCCACAAAGAGCAGCAACTGATTCTGTGCGCCCAGTAGGCGAAAGGGGCATGGCCAGCTGTTGTCCCGTGACGGCAGCAACAGCTGCAGTTGCTCCCTATCTGCTGCTGCCGTTGTTGCTGCAAATTGCTGCGGGTAATCATAGTGCATGTTGCATGCAAATTAACGCATCAACGAGCGACGGCAACGACAACACCGAGAGATTGCAAATGGGCAAAGCCAGCAGCAGCACAGATCCCGCATAAATGGACGCTGCCCCGGGCACAGGCATTTTTATGAGATTATGCCAATGGCAAAAAGTGAAAAAAATAATAATACAAATAGGGAGAAAAAGGGCAGGTTTATCCCACCGACTGCGCATTATAATTACCTCGCATTTGCAGAATGCTCTCACAAATGTCAATGGACCAACGGAGCGACGGAGGGAAGGACGGACGCCTAATGTGCGCACAATTTCTCCATACTTTGCTGGCAGCAATAAGCTGCTTAATTGTCATCAGCAACAATGTTTGCTGTGTATTGGCATAATATGACACAATGTGTAGCTAGAGAAATCGGAACTATCCAACAGTTGTTCCTACATTGCTTTAAGCTTAAGCATATGATGGCAACAGCAACATGTTGCTGCTGTTAACAAGCCTTTGCTGCTGTTGCTGCTGCTGCTGGTGCAAGGAAATGTTTGTTGTGCAATCTGTTGTTGAGCACACAATACAGAGTGCACTAGTTTATTACATTTCCATACTTGCTTACATAGTGAAATATGTATATACATATTTTTATATAAATTACGAGTATTTTAATTAATTTGAGTTTGGTTGCTGATAAGAGTCGGTCGGCATGGTAACTGTAAGTGGGCCATGTCAGTGGTGGCTTTGGGCTGGGGTATATTATCGGAGCATTGGGCTACTACAATTACGCAGGCAAAGCACAATTTGAAAAATATTTTAGTTTTCGAGTTGCTGACTATTTCAATGAAATCTCAAGCTAAGCCAATGAACGCAACTGGAATCATATTACGTACACTTACAAGAAAAAATAACAAAAAAACACGGCTACAATAACTGCTAAACTTGCATATACATTTGAGTCAGAAACTATTCCAAAGCAGCACAAACAACAAAAATTAAATTAAATACAATGCCCAACTGGGGGAAATTGGGTCATATTTTGTTGGACAATGGAAATGCGTTTAGGTCTTGAGCACTTGAAAACTGAATGTACTCGACAGAATAATTGCATTGCATTGTGCTTGCCAGAAGACGACGCACAATCCGGGCTATCAAAATGGTGCAGCAGCATAAATATAATATTAAGCACATAAATTGCTTGCGGTGTGTTTTTTTTGTAATTTTTGCAGGCGGTAAATGGATTTTTGGGTCAGTCTGGCCACGCCTCTAGTAATACCCGGCGTACTGAGGATGGCAGCACAGCGATCGAAATGAAAGAAAAACACAATCACGAACAACCTTGAACGACTGTTTGTGTTGTGAGACTACAAGATACTTGGCGTGTAATTTGTTGCATGTTAGTAGCTTTTAATTATATGCTGATTATGTTTTAGGGCACAATCAACAACAGCAAAAAGAACTACAACAAGGCACACCCTAAACATCCAAACAACGCTGGTGACAAGCCGAAATTGTGGCACGTACCAGCGGCAGACAATGGGAGGCATCCCCTTTGCTGACTTGCACAAAATGCCAAAGAGCTGGTCACACAGGCATAGACAGAGATAGAGATAGAGCTAGATATAGTAAAGATATAGAGACAGAGCAAGAGCTACGAAAAATTCAATTAGTTTTGTGTTTGCGCATTGCATGACAAAAATTACAAAAACCCCCCTGCCCACAACCTCACTTAAAACCTTCTCACCAAACCCATCCCCACCCCACCCCAGCCCACACACTCCATATGGCAACATGGGCTCGTAAATGTTTATTAAATAAAGCCAACTACCTAGTGGAATGGGTGCTCCATTTGAAGGTGCCAGCCAGCTGGGTGTTTAGAACTAGCGATGAGCTTAGCTGAACTGTCGATTAGATAGTTAACATGCAAATAGTCGATTGGGATTCACCTAGACTTAATGGATGCAATTTACTCATTTTACACTCAAATATTGCAGTTTGGTATCAAATTTTCTCACGGAGTCATGATCTTTTGATTCAGTTACCTATTGTAACTGTGATTGTGTTAAGTCACAGGCATCACAACGGTGACCTGTACACAGCTCATCACATCACTTGTTGCCAGTCAGTCCTAAAGATTTCTAATATGCTGACACCTCCCCCCCCCCAGGGGGTTGCCCTGAATTCCAATCAATAAACTCAAACAAGCGATGTGCATGCAAATGAATTTGCCAACCTTTGAATGCAATCTAAAAGGGAAAAAGGAAAATGAACAGACTGGCTAAAAAGGATTCAAAACATTTTCTATAGGTGGGGCAAAACATGAAAATGGCCACAATGACAATTTAGGCAAGAACACGTACAGGTTACGAAATAGTGTTGAACGAGGAGAGACTTAAAGATGATATATGTAAAAGCAATGCAGGAATATTTGTGATAGAGAAAGGTGAAGACTTTATATATACATCATATTACTATCATCAAAACTACAGTTGAAATAATTGTTAAATATATACGATATTATACTGGTGATATCTAAGCAACATTCGTATATGATCAGTTTCTTATTCTCTTTAAATATATATTGAACACCCACAAGCACGGCAGGAGGAGGCAATAAAAATGCAATTTGGCTGAAACGTGTTCAATGCTTCAATATTTGCCTAACACTGGCCACTGCTTTCAGTTACAACACACACACACAGATAAAGCCATTGAAATCGCATGAAGTTTAACAATTCCAAAGTATTCGGCAAATGCCCACAAGCCTTCGTTTCGACATTTTTATTACGGACACGGGGCAGTGGATGACGGGAGACGCGAGATGGAGACGGAGAAAGCCCACAAGTGCTGCACGCGGACAACATCGATGAGCTCAGCCCGCTGGCTCCATTTGCACCGATTGCGATGCGCATACGCCGCATGGGCCGGCGGTGGATGTGGATGTGGATGGATGCGATTTATCGGTGGGTTGCTGCCTTTGATTTGGCCACTAAATAGTTGGCTTACAAATTTGTTATGCGCCATTGTGTGGGTTCTCTTCGCCGCTTTCAATTACGCCCACGAAAACTGAGAGCCAAGTCGAAACGGATCAAAGCGTAAAATGTTTGCGCCATAAAAATCCGACTTAATGCAAAGGATTCACGCCGCTGCCACTGCGGTTAGGTGAGGTGGGGTGGGGTGGGGTGAGGTGTGCTAGAAACTGCTAGACTTGTGCACTGGCAAAGGGGTAAATACAAAAGAGTAAATATTGAGTGTTTACGTTAAGGCCGCAAAGCAAACAAAATGGCAAACAAAAGATTGCCGCCAACAACAGCAAGTTCGGTGGCTGTGGAAAGCGCGAGAGCAAACAATGCACAGATTTTCCTTTAGTTTTCCCACTTGGCTTTTGTTTTGCCATCGCCTGTTGTCTTGTGACTAGGTAGTTACTCATTGCATCACTCACTTGCACGTTCATTCACTGACTCACTCACTCACTCACTCATTCACTCACTCACTCACTCATTCATTCATTCATTCATTCATTCATTGCGGCTGCTGTTGGCTCTTTGCTTTGGCCATGCGCCTCACGTAATTCGCCGTCGGTCGTAAGAATTTGCAGCGTTTTTCGTGATGGTTTCACAATTTCCCATGCGTGCCCAGTTTTTCCAAGCTCCAAACTCCAATCTGCAACACCCTAGCATCCCCAGAGGTGTAAATGTGTAGTTGTTATTGTTGCTGGTATTTTATTTTGATTTTATTTTTGCATTTGATAATCTGTGCGCTTGGCAGTTTATCTGTTAGTCTACGAAATTTGTTCACGTCATCTTTGGGAATATTCCTAACAATAATATTTTGTATTTAGCCATTGTGTGATATACATACATACATATATATATATATTTGCACTAGTGTGTGTGTGTGTGTGCGTATGAAAAGATTTTCATATTTTTAGCTCTTGTTATTTCCCGGAAGCAATTAGATAAATGTACAAAGATTTCTGTTTGTGATAATTAAGCTGCTTAGGCATTCATTCATAGTAGGAATTAACCACCTCTCTATAAATATACATATATTTATTTTTATACCTTGAACCGTCTAAAGCACTCTTACTTGCTTACAGTTAAATTGATGCAACAATATAGAAATAAATAAAATACGAGCTTGACGCAAGACATAGCTGTAAAGTAATTAATCTATGCGTTCGAAACCCTATTAAAATACTGAAATACACTTTCACATACCTTGACACATGTAATGTAATTTCAATGTACGCATTCCAAAGAAAAAAGCAAAAAAAACTTAACAAGCGTTAATTTCAATAGACTCGGCCAATTAACAAATACTGCCGTATAATTTTCAATTTAATGGCTTCATCTGTCGTCGATGGTCGTCGTCGATGCCAGGAGCGGGTTTTCGACCCACTCGCCCCATTGGCAGCAAGTCCCACCTGAACAAAAAGTAGCGAGTGTTGCACAGATGTAAGTGCAAAATGTTGTTAGCAAAGCTGCTGACATTTGTGTTGCCACAAGCAGGCGGTCTGTCACGCCTCTTTTTGCGCCTCATTAGATACGAGCTGCGCCGACTTCAGTTCGGATTAGAGGCGCGTTGTGAAATCAGCAAATCGTTAAATCAAAGCCCAAATCTCTTGTTGCCCCGTGGGCCTGCTGCAGTCGCGCAGTTGCCACAATTTGTAGCGTGTGCGCGCTTATTGATTTCCAGCTAGCCTCAAGGCATTTGCGTGTGGCAAACGCCCAAGTAACGATGCGCCGGCGCAGCCGCAGCTGTCAATGGAAACCGGCGCCGACGCCGACGCTGACTGCAACGGCAACGGCAACATCGACGCCGACTCCTGTGGCAACGTGGCAAGTGTCGCCGGCGGCTGCTGCTCGTATGCATTATGCATTCGTGCCAAGTTTGTTAACTGCCTTGCAATTGTTGTTTTTCTTTCGGTTATTTCGAACATATCAAGTGACGTTCACATAAATTCGTAATTACGTATACGCCATGTAGGTCGCAGGCGAGACGCTTTTTCTGCTGTTGCTGCGGCAGTTGCTGCTGCGTTATTTTCAATTAAGCATTCGTATTCGTATTCGCATTCGCATTTTCGAGCGTGCCGCATTCAACTTCCTTATAAAGTTTTTGTATGTGGTTTGCTTATGTTTTTGCTTTTTTACTGAGAAACTCCACCAATTTTGGGCTATAATTTATGCGTTGGTTTTTTATTAACGCTTGCCGCATGTAATTGCATCGCCCAAATGCGAGTATTCTCTTGGGGCCAGATTTCTTTCGACTTAAGTACAGCGAGTGAAAGTTCGACTTCGACTTCGAGTTGCCGTTGCAGGCTTGCGACTGTGCAATTTGCCAGGTAGGCGCTGGCCCCGCCCCCTTTTCATATAGTGGCTTGCAATTAAAAATGTATTAAAGTACAGCTGGCCTGAGTTTCGACATTTCCCACGCATCAGCGCAGGAAATGAAAAAAACTACTTCAGCAGTTTTTATGGGTCGGTAAAATTCTTCAATTGCTAACTAATGAGCGCTGTAACAAAAAGCATTAAGTAGCTGCCAGCCTGGCTAATTCTGGTATATAGAGAGAGGTACAGAGAGAGGGGAGAGGGGGGGGAAGAAACTATCAAAGTTGCTGCGTGACTCACACATAAATGAGCTGCTAAGCACAAATAACCCCATAAGCCATCAATCAAAATAACCTTGAACTGCGCCTTTGACAGACAAACATATGAATATATATGCGAGTACTCACGGCTACTCACATTCTCATTGAGAAGTAGTAGCTAAGAACTTGTGACATGTTATATATATAGAGCATACATGAAATATCTATGAAAATTTACAGAAACAGCAATGAATTTCTTATTATTGCTGTTGTTGCTGCTGTTGCTGTTGCTGCTGCTGCTGTTGCTGTTGCTCTCATGGATGAGTGCGTGTGCGTGCATTGTTGTATGCTCATTTGAATGACAAGAATTTCCTTCATATGCCAATGCTCATAAAAGAGCAGAAATTTATGTAAAAACACAAAATGTTTGCCCTACAGCAGCAGCAGCAACAGCAGCGACAGCAGCAACGAGCAGCGACAATGACTGTCGTTTAACAATCAGGCAACATTTAATAAACAACACGAATGACAACAAATGAATGCTGTAAATATACATTCGTGTGTTTGACTAAGTCTGAGTGACACTCAATGAATGAATTTTACTTTTTTTTCTAAATATAATTGCAAACTATAGCAATACGCTACTTACTGATGAATAAATTGTTGGCTAGAGAAATTGTGCAAAGTTATACTTAAGAAAGAGATATTAGCATAGCTCATTTAAGTTTAGATCCTAAATACATCTATTAAGCAGAAACCATTTCTTTGGCAGGCAACAACCATGGAAGCATGTAACAAATTTGTAGATACATTTTTCTGTTGAACACTTTGTCTGCCCTCGGGGCGTGCTTTTGAGTTATGACCCAAGACTTGGGCCCCACTCAGCAGTCAGCAGTCTACAGTTTGCAGTCTACACTCTAGAGTTTGCAGTTTGCAGTTTGCAGCTTGCAGTCTATAGTCTGTGGCCATATGCGATTTGCATGCCAACTAATTGCGAGTCGCGCTTTATGCAAATCACTTTTTCTGTCTGCGCATAACTAAAATGAACGCTAATAAAGTTAACAACTTGTTTTGGCTTTTATTTAAATCGTTTTTTAAGACTGCGTGAGCTAATTTCTTATGGCCCAAAAGCGAGAGGGCGGAGTTTGGAGTGTGCTAAAGGGGTAGGAGAAGGGAGGGTCAGGGGAGGGGCTGCTGCGCGTGCGCACAAGTGAGCTTGCATCTACAACTCCATCCGTCCGTAAATCTGTCGGCCCGTCAGTCCGTCTGTCTGTCTGAATGTCTGAATGTCTGCAGACATAAATTTCACATTTGACACTTTTCAGGCGACGGCGTCGACGCACAAAACTCACAAAATGCCACATGCAACATATTTGTTTTTAAGTCGGGGTGGTTCCTAGGGGCCGACGGGGTTGCTGAGGGGGGTAGTTGCTCTCGCGCGCGGCGACATGCGTCGTTTGTTGTAAATTTATGCGCCAAGGTGTTGGCTGTGCTCGCAATTGTCGCTGCCGTTGAAGTCGTAGCAGTGTGTGTGTGTGTGTGGGGAGGTGTGAGTTGGGTGTGGGGTGTGTGGGTCGCTTGACATGTAATTAGTGCGATCTCAACACTTCTGTTACAGTTTTTTTTTAAATTTTATTAGTATGGCGTTGGTAATTTGCTTATGAATATGTTAAAATTCAATTGCCACACTCTGAAAGCTGTCATTTCAGCTGAAAACTCAGTGGGTGGCATAAATTGAATTGTGGCATGTTTAATGCAATGAAAGTTTAAGTATTTGCCATACATTGTTCTGGGAAGCAAGCTTTCATAGCAATTAAATACAGAAAAAAACCCCCAGTCTCTGTGCTTGCCTGTAGACATCATCAATTTATGACAGAGCATTTCACATTGGATATTCATAGTAAGTATAATAGAAATTGCTGCTGTGATTAACCGAAAGCAAAGTACATTTATAATACTGACAACTATGCACATCGAGCGCATTAATCAACTGGCTTAAATCTGCATCTGGCCTAAAGCCAAAGCCGAAGCCGAAGTCCAAGTCCAAGTCCACATCCATATCGGAGCTAAACGAGTCATAGATATACGAGTGCTCGTTTGTATCTGCTTATAGTTTAGTTTGGCACAATTATGATATATGACGCCTGGCCCCATTATGGAAAACATGTGAAAACTGCACGCGATCATTAGACAAAATCAACAGCAGCAACAAAAACAAAGCCTTGCCATTGAAAATCAGCAGCAACAATTTTCACAGTTGTCGGAGTTGATTCAAAGGAGCTGCGATGAGGAGGAGTCAAGAGAAGCGCCGAGCTGTCGAAAGATTAATGACAGCACAAACATCGGGCGCACACATGGACATGGATATACAGATAGATAGATATATAGACGGGCTGGATAGGCAAGACCCATACACAAATGAGGCAAAGGCCTTGGTGCTGCTTCAATTTAATGATACACTTGCATTTTAATTAAATTACAAGCGAACGATAGAGACAGACAGAGAATGAGAAGAAGAAGGAGAAGGAGAGAAAAGTCAACGAATTCTCCATGTGGTAGCTGCAATGAGGCATGCCCCTAACGAAACTGTGGCAACGACATGGAAAACACTGCATCGAAATTCAGATGCCCTTTCCATAACCAGATAATAAGTAATTAGTAATGTGTGATATGAAATATATCTTAATAATTACATATTTAAAATGTGTACAAGAAAATCCCCTACTCATAAATTTCAAACCTTACAAAACTTATAATCTTCTTTTTTGCCATACATAACCGCATGAATAGAAGATAATTGAGCTCAAGTTCAGTTTTCAGTTTTAATAATGAGTCTGCAAGTCAGCAGAATTTTGGCATCAACTAACGGATGACAACCATATTTTGCATGGTTGGAGTTAGAGCTGATTGCATTCGTTGGATGCTGAGTGCTGGCCAAGAAACCTGTTCACACAAATACTTAGCCATTTTGCAATGTAGACACACACGGATACACACCTGCAAATGAGAAGAGAAATAAATTTAATAAGTTATGTGTTGGCACAAATTAAGATGAATGTCATAATTTCAATAAAAATGAAATCTATTTTCGAAATTGAAATACCCAAAGCAGAGACAAAGCGCTACACAAGCGACAAGCGACAAACGAGCAAACAAGCAAACGACCCATCCATCGATCGTAACCCAACCAGTTCCCAAATCTTTAGATTGTCTCACCATAAAAATAAGAAATAAAAGCCCCTTAGGTAGTTGTTGCTTTAATGGCAACTCTCACACGCGCCCACACAAGGCTGACCGTTTACCAGTTTCCACCCCTCCCCGCCACCACCCGCTGCGGTGGGTCACCGTCACCGTCACCGTCACCATTCAGAGAGCGTCACAGACCATTTTCAGATGGCTTATCGCGCGAGTCTTGCATAAATTTTAGCGCTTTTTGACAATTTCTATTGTTGTTTTGTCTCGATTTTTAATTTGTAGCCGTCTTTGCTCCGCTTTTGCTGCCTTTGTTGCTGCTGTTGCTGTTCTTGCTGTTGCTGTTGTTGCTATTGTTGCTGTTACCATTTTCTGTTTTGTGCATTTCAAATTATTCTACTTGCACCCAAACAGAAGACCTTAAATAAATTCTAAAAAAATTCTACCAGAAGCCGGCACAAAGTTTACGTTACGTACGAGTGTTGTTGTTGTTGTTGTTATTGTTGTTGTTGCTGTTCGTTTTCCTTTATTTCATATTTGTTGTTGCCTCGTTGTTTTGTTGTTTTCTGGTTGCTTGCCAAAATGCCAAAAACTAACAAAGTGGAAGACCGCGTAGGATGTGCAGCGGAGGAGGTGGAGCAAGAGGAGGAGGAGGGGGGCGTGACTGTATGTGTATCTTTTGTGCTGCTGTCGGCTCGCTTTGATATTAAATCGAGGCGAAAAGCAGAAAGCAACAGCAACCGAATCAGAAACAACTGAAAAGATACCCAAAAATGCTACAGAGCGTGCAAGGAACGAATTCTTTTAATTATTTTAATCATGTCGAAGGGAGGAAAATCAAACCAGTTCGTAAAGCTTTAACTATTGTTGTAATATTATATTAGGTGTCAAATTTCTCTAAATTGTTGAACGTATTTTAATTAGTGGTTTTTCATAACATAGTAATCAAATTTAATTCCCAATTTTAATGATATTTTGATGCATAAAATTCGAACTACAAAAATTGTCACATCTAATTAATATCATAAAAAAGAGCAACCGAAAATAATATTCTAACGCATATTTATGATTTATGAGCTCATTAAATGGCTTTCAAAATCATAAATATATATTTGAATATTAAATTAGGACTTGTATATCTGTATTTAGAAACAAGTTCGCTTGTGCAATTATCATATTCATCATTGTATTTTTAACAAAATTTATGACTGCTTTTTTGAAATTTTTAATGAATTTATTTTTGCTTGTTCTCAGTGCCTATTTTTATTTCGTATGTCAAATTCTTGTTCATTTTTTAATTTGATGAAAGAAAAAAATATGTTGCCACACAATAAACATCAACGGAAGCAGTTAATTTCTTAATTATACATTTAATTTGCCATGCGAACGCGTTTTTAATGTCAATACAAATATATAACTAAGGTATAAGGCAGAATATGCACAAGTATACATAATTTTAACAACATGCTAAGTTAAAGCTCGGCCTATAAATACTTATATTTCAGATTAAAAATTTTAATTGCCCGAAAGACGACAGAAAAGACAAAACATGGAATACTTTGAATATGCATTAGTTGGTCTGCCAATTTTGGAGCATTAGGTTGGTTTGTCGTGATATATCAAGGCAAAAAAGTGAAAAACAAAAAATAGTTGCTGAGTTGGGGCCCTGACCTGCCTGTCGTGTGGCTCGTGTTTGTATCGTGTGTGTGTGTGTTTATAATGGACAGCAGCTCATTTGCATGTTACAAGTGTTTACAATTAAACATTGGCGAACCAAACTGTCAACTGTCAATTGTCGAATGCCTGATTAATAATCGCACGCCCAGGCCAGACGAGGCCTGGCCAGAAGTGCGAAAGGAAATTCGAACTCTTGGACAATTAATGACAATTAGTTTATAACGAGTGTCAAATGTTGTTGCTACATTGAAAAGTCATTTCGGAGACAGCACCAGACACGAGACATCAGACATGAAAACATGAAAACATGAAATTCCTGACCACAAACACAATTACATATTGTTGTCTTAGGCCTCAAATGACACGTCAAGTCAAGAGTCACACAAATTTGTATCTATTGCATGTTTGGCTTGGCTTTGGCTGCGTTTGTATCTTTTGCAAAGTCACAGCGCACACCTCTTCTGCGGCTAATTTGTATTCATTAGCTTGCCCCGTTCACAGTCTGTAATTTAAAATCGTTAAAAGTTTAATGAGGCGTTAATAATATGGTTTTGTTTTACTTTTCCTCCTCGCCTTCAACTTCACCTTCGCCTCGGCCTCGTCCTCTGTCTCTGTCTCTGCCTCTGGCTGCCGTCCCTCTCTCTCTCTCTCTCTCTCTCTCTGTCTTTAATTTTCTCGCGTCGTTGTCGTTGTCGCCAACGTTGTCATTGCTTTTTACTGCAAACTGCAAATAAGCGCCAGAGCATTACAGCGAGTCCCGCAGTCCCGCGGTCCCGCAGTCCCGCGGTCCCGTAGTCCCAGCCGCAGCCGTGGTCGTTGTCGTTGTCGTGTTCTCCGTCACATTCCGAGACCCGGCCACAGGTATCCCCCATAACCGATTCCCAGCCGTGCCACCCATACGTGACTGTCTGGGGTTAGGATTGGGACTGGGCGTGAGGTTGAATCTCCCGGCGTCTGTTGTGGTTACCGCTGGAAACTTAATTGACTTTCAAGTGACTAATTGTGCATGAGTTCGACACGGGCGTGATGTGTGGATCAGAGAGGAGGTGGGCACCGGAGCAGGGGGGGGGGGGGCAGGAGAGGTGCAGGTAATATGAGACCCGTCAAGAGCCTCGCAAATGAAGTTGTTGAGTCGTTCTTGATTAGCTCTTGTAGTTCTTGGTCTGCTTATTGTTATTGTTACTGTCGCAGCTGCTGCTGCTGTTGCTGTTGCTGTCATTTGGCATTGTGAGGCAAGCCGCATAAGAAGCTTTCAAAGGATGACAACGATGACAGCGCACAAGCAAAGTTGGCCAGGAACTTGGTCACCAACCAAGAGAGCAATAAAAACATGTCATGCCACTAGTAAAAGCTAGTTTAAAGCAATGGGGAAACAGTATATAGTATAGAGATAATTGACTGCTTGAATTTAATTCCTACGGAATGTTGAATTTCTTGTAGATTATTTGCAAGTGCCTTATAAATTCAATAGGAAAATCGCTTCATGATTTTTTTTAATAAATAGTCCCCAGTGACATTTTGGCATTTGACCATTTTGGTCAGTTTACACAAACACAGAAATTGTCGGACAATTTTAGAATTAGCCAACAAAGCCACAACAACAACAGCAACAACAACAGCCACAACACGAGTTAGTAAAAACATGGCACATGCTGTTTATGTTTCAGATTTGGATTCGGATTTGGATTTGGTTTTGGATTTGGATTTGTAGTGATTGTCAAAGGCCTGCGACACAAAAAAAAAAACCACAGCAAATACATTGAAATTGTTTATGCCAATACATTTGCGGCAATTGCATTTGCCTTTTTTGTCATTTATATGTCCAATAAATTGTCACGAAATTGTCAGCATGGTCCCCCGATAACAACAACTACAACATCTACAGCAAAATTGCCATGTGTCATGTGTCACATATCAAGTTTCATACATTTTTCATTATTTATAATTCTTATAAATACTTATCTGGTAGCCTTTTCGGGTTTTCCAGACAGTGCCAGTTGTTTAAATGCTAGCGGTAATCGCGGCGAATGCATAACATAATGTGAGGTCAAAAGCCATTTAATTAAATTAACATAAATCAGCTAATTGCCATTAATAAATAGCCATTGGGCAGCTTAGCACTCAACTATAATTTATGAAATTTATCATAATTATAATCAAAGTATAGAGAAATTTCTGACACAATCAAGATGAAATATTCAAAAACAGTAGCTTAAAAATGACTTAACATATTTTTAAAAAGTTCCCCTACAGCAACAGTCTATATTATATTTAAGTCTGGCTTTTAGTAATTAATTCATTGTTGTGGATTTTATCTTCACTAAAAAATTCAAAACAAATCATTGAATACAACTCATACCATTTGAATGCTGTAGTCAATCATTTTTGCAGCGGCTTCGAGCTGAAACTCTTACCACACTCTTTGCTCCTCAGCAGACAAAGTCTTTACTCGTATCTACGTATAGGTATATGGTATTTGTGGAGCTATAAAAAACAGAAGACCTCTCAAAACAATGTACGCAAAAAGTGGAGCCGCTTGCACTTTGTGACAGCGTTGGCAATTTGTGACAGCGGCTTAAATGGCTTTTACTTTTGCGTAATTAACTGAAAAGAACATTAACAATAAATTAGCAAATTTATGGCATTTCAGCAAATGTTGCTCAAGAAACGAAAAACCGACACGAGAAGCAAAGCCGCTGATAAGGCACAAAGCAGAAAACAGCTAACAAAACAGCAAAAAAACGTGCACAGAAAATATAAAAAAAAAATGTAAAAAGAAAAAAACTCAATGTAAAGGAAACCCGAACGAAGGCATACAAATAATTATAATAAAGTGATAATGGTATACATTTTACAGCGTTTTGAGTTAAATGCAAAATGACAGGCCCTGTCACTACAGCAACGGACACCAACAACAAAGTGTCAAAGGGGCCGCTGTCCGAGTCCGAGTCCGAGTCGGAGTTTGAGACTCTTGGCCATTTGGCAGTTAGGCAAATGAGTTAAATTAACTTGAGTTGAGTTGAGTTCAGCTGAGTTTGCGTGTTTTGCTGTTGCCATTTAAAAAGGCGCCGTTTATTGAAGTTTAGTCGGTGTTCGAGTTCCAGTTCGAGTTGGAGTTGGAGTTGAAGTTCGAGACTCCTCTTTAAATTTTCCCAATCGTCGCGTCGCCCGAGGGTGCCCGTGCTTGTAATTAGCCAGCCCAAATTGCCCCCTGGTTAAATATGCATTAATTAAGTGTTAAACGCATTAGCGTCTATACTCGCAATAGAGGGGAAAGTTAATGCAGCTGGCTGGGCTCGTAATAATAAATGTAATAAATAAATGAGCTAATGACTTGAACTTTGACTACAATTTTCTATTGCAGTTTGCAGTTTGCAGTGAGCAGTTTAGTTGGCTATTTAAAAACTATTACGTGCACATTTCTAAAACGCCCTCGCGAATGTCATAAAGTTGCATCAATCACATGAGAAAACGACAGCAGCAACAACAGCAACAGCCGCAGCAGAGGCAGCAGCAACCACAAATGTTAAGTCATTTTTGGGTCATTTGAAATGCTGAGGCAATGAGTTGGCAATATGTTTTGGAAAATAGCATCGCAACAAATCTGGCAAATACATTAGTTTTAATTGCTTGCCTGGGGATGATGTCACTGCCCCAGCCCCCAGCCCCGTCCCCTTACGCTGTCACTACTCCTGCCCCAAAGGAGCAGCAGCAGCAGCCACAGTAGCTGCTTGGTAAGACGGAGGGAGGGAGGTTAGCAACATTTGCCAGTTGTTTAGCCTTGTCACACGACACAATGGCAATAAACTGGCTTTGACTGCAGTTGTTGCCAATGTTGTTGCTGCTGCTGTTGATGCTATTTGCTGCTGCTGCTGTTGCTGCTGCTGCTGACACAGTTGGCTTTGCTGTTGTCGTCGAATTGTCTGCCGCGACTGCATCGCTAAACGGTTTTGGCTCCGCTTTGCCAGCAGCCAGCAACAAAGTCGCCAAATGCGATTACAGTGGAGCCCGGCTAAGCTGCCAATGCGGATTGTACTGCAATTATATTTTCTTATTTCAAACTCTTATCTTATCGTATTTCGCCGAAATCAAAATGCGCAATAAATAAACCTAATTGAACATAAAACTTCAAGGCAATATATTTTTGATAATGTTTCCCTCACAACATGTCGATAAGTTCAGTAAATATCAAAAGCTGCTAGACTATACCTTTATGATTATTAAGTATACGTCACGTATGCATCTATCGAGATCTCCAGTTTACGTTTAAGTTGCATCTATTAGCCATAAATTATTTCTAGATTTATGCACGTGGTATTTTATTTACTGTAGCTGCGCAACTTGAACAACGCTTATATAATTTATTTGAGGCAATCTTACTGATTTCCTTGTTTGCACTTGTTTGCTATTTACTAATAAGTATTTTACTATTTATTTATTTATCTTTGGCTCTTTGTTTGTTGCGTGTTTTGTTTAACAATTAGCGCTGTTTCCATTTCAAAATTGCCATTTGCCAATTGTTGACTGTCAGTTGCATCGAATATATATATATATATATGTATACTTGAAAAACTTGGGGTTTTCCAATATTAGATACAACTTTTAGTTCGCAGCATTTTAGCACGTGTGCAAACCCAAACAAAAGACTTGAAACAAAAGCATTTGAGATGATTTTCTATTTTCATTCAATATTTGCATTTGTTTAAAATTAATTGAAAATAGAAGGAAAAAAGAAAAGCATGCAGAAAAACCATTTTCACAGCCAAATGCGCACATAAAAATCTCAAATGCATTAGCTGCATTTGTGCATTGTGAGCGACTCTGTAACTAACTGACTCATCGGCAGTTGGCAGCCAGATCGACGACACAGTGTGTGCCGAAAGTCTGCGCCGTGCTAATTTGGCAACTAAACGAAAACCGAAACACCAAACTGTCCGTCTGCGTGTCTCGCAGTCTGTCTAACTTTATGCGGCTTTTATCTTTTATCTTTTGGCTTCTGTCTTTTTATTTTTTATTAAATAAAACTGTTTGGTCGCTGCTTTACGCCCTGTGGTCATTTACTATATACCCTGTAGAGAAAAACGGGTAAATGAGTTTGTCGTAACAGTAAGTTGAAAAAAGATTTCATAATCTGATATTTGATAGCTTTAGTATAGTTACTGAACGTTGATATTACCTAATTAGAAATGTTATGTTAACCTATTATACTTGTGTATATCATAGCTCGATATACCCTATCAGATGTTGAGGGAAACGCTGCTCTTATTTAATACCCATTGAATGACTCTTGACGCAATGATGCAGAGCGCGACAATTTTTGCAGCACGTTGGCAAGTTGACAGTTGCGCTTTTTATACGATTTGCAATGGGGTGTAATGGGGGGGGAGGGGCTTGTGGTGACATTTTTGTAGTTCCTCGATGCTCTCGAGGCTCTCCCGGTCTCTGGTACACTCGGTCACGGGGTCTTTGACACTTTGTGCTGCCGCCACATTACATTACATTCAGTATTCGCACGCGGTGAGGGCAATTAAATTTGTCGGCCCAAAATATATGCATGTGAGTACATGGTAGTATTTGTATATATGATTCCCGGATGCATTGCATAAGTTGCGCATCAAATTGTCGGGTTGCTTGGGGCGCAAAATATTCGCCTGCTAAATTTAGCGTCGCGTCAAAATACATAAAAAGAGGCGGTTCGGGCCATTTGAATATTTTTCTGCTAGGTTTCTAAACATTTTCCATTTTTTTTTTGTCGTTTTCGTTTTTTTGGTTTTTTTTTTTTTGCTGTAAAGTGTAGCTGCCAAAATTTCGTAGACGCGCATAAATTAAGCATTTTAAATGATATACGCGTGACTTGTTTTTAGTTCTCTGTTTGAAACGCTCGAAATCAAATACTTATATAGAGCTTGCTATGTTTTTTTTATTTACTTATTTATTTGGCTCGTATTCGTTACGGGAAGTTGCTTTTATTTAGATTTCTGTTATGCTGCCCGGATATTTTCATCAATTATACTAGAATTGGCCAAATATTTGCTTAAAATATCAAATACAGTAAAAATACCACGAAATAAAGCGAAAAATGCTCATAATAAATAACGTAAAAATCAAATTCGGGGCATTTTGGTGCATTTGTTTGAGATTTATGCGTTGTCACTGTGCATCCCAGGGATTGCGTGGCTTTCATGGCATTAATTAATATTTATTTATAGTGGCCATATCTTTTCACAGTCTGGCCGTCTGTCTGTCTGGCTGTTTGTCTGTCTGGCTGTCTGGCCTCTGGGTTGCTCTTGTTGTGCCTATTGTAATCGATATTTTATACGATGATTATTTGTGCAATGCCCCACACACACACACACACACGCACGCATACATATATACTACATTCCTTCGGCACACTTTGCATACGTGTCTGTCTACAAGCTAAAGTCGCACAAGTTTCATTTGATGGGCTGTTGAGTTGTTGCTTGGGTCGCTGGGAAGGGAACTGCTGCCCGGGGATTTATGTTATGCCGCAGCTTGATGTATTTTATGTGGCGATGTGGCGATGTGCCGAGTTAAATGTGTGTGCGTGTTATTCAGCTACCAATTTATGCATTGTATTTAAACATGAAGATGCAATAAAGCATAAATACTAACATTCCACGAGGGGGAAGCGTTGAAACTTTGGCGAACTAGTATTTCATGTGCATAAAGAACAAAGAAAAACCTAGATTTATTTTATTTATTTACTGCCTTTATCCAGCTAAAGTATTCAATTTACTTTATATAAATGGCTAGGAAAATACAGCCACAATTTGCTAGATTTGCCTGTGATAAATCCCAACTAAAATCACGCACAAAAAAGTAGAGGAAATTTGGCAAAGAAAAGAGAATGAAACTTAATTAATTAGTGTCAAAATGGCGCTTGGCAGCAGGCAGCAGGCAGCATGCAGCGGACAGCTTCCACTCCCGAGCCCTCTTCTCTGCTTGCCCTACCCTCCACTTCACTTCGGATCCACTCATTTTCGGGACATACTTTTAGCTAGCGTCGCTATCTATCTGCTCTCTGTGCTGGGTCTGCTTCCGGCTTGGATGCTTGGCTGTCATTTGGCAAATTAATGGAATCAGCGCAGCTATTAGCCGACTGCGGCCAGCTACAAGAACGCCAATAATATTATCGGCAACGAAAAAAAAAAAGTTAAAATGAAGACAAAAAATGGCCAAAGTCGCCGGCGCGACTGCAGGCATAACGGTAATTTATCTTTTAGCACGAATTATCGATCGATTTTGTGGCATTCCCCGCTCTGAATCTCACTTCGTGCCGCTGCCACAGAATTTTACTTTACTTTGCCAGTTCTCGGGCCAAAAACTTAATGGTTTATCTGTGTATGTTTGCCATTAGGTAACTGTCAGTTCCGCAACAGTCAGCGGGACGAGGCGGGACGTGGCGGAGGGGATGTGGGGTTATTATGCGCGACTCAATAGACTGTTAACTTGGCTTATTGAGTTGTACAGCCTTCCTCGAAATATTGTTGTTGCTGTTGTTGTCGACCTTTTTATCGCCTGCCAAGTATCTACAAAGTCTCCAAGTCGAAGTCGCTGCCGGCTCAAGTAATTTCGTTGTGGCAGCTTTGGTAATGAATAAGGGGAGCGCCAGCGACAGAAACAACAACAACAATGACAACAGCAACATTTTTGGCACGCGAAACTTGCGCTTATTCAATTTTCAGCTGCCGCCACTGCCGCCTACTTCGCCGCCGGCCAACGTGGCGTATGAGCGCTTCCGCTTTGCTTCGCTTCCGCTGCGGGCGCACTCAGTGGACGGGACGGGACTTTGGCTCTCTCCCTGTCTGGCTGCCACTTCCTTCGCCTGCCCGCCCTCGCCTGCGCCCTGCCCTGCCCCCCAAATTTCAAATGTACATGAACAAAGCGCGCCGCGGCAATCATTCATAGTGGCGTCGTCATTGTTGTGTGTCCTGCGCCTGCCGCAACTCTACGCCTCTAACTCTCCCGCTCCCCCCACCCCTTTCCCACCCAGTGACGTTCATTTTCCCAGCCCAAGTTGTTTTTGCCGAGAACTGCGCACACGAATCCTTTTTTGCATGCGTTTGCCGGCAATGGCAAACTTTTTGGCTGTCTGCCCCCATACACATACACTGAGCCGTGTCCGTGCCGGTGCCCGTGCCAGCTTTGGCTAGACGGGACTGCTGCCAGGATTGGGACGCACACCTGCCCAGGCCCCTGGTTGCTAATTAAGATGAATGCGTCGGGCGTTTAGCAGCTTAAATGATACGGAAGTTTAGCTGATGAGCAGGTTTAATTGAGGATATGAAACACATTCTGCAGCTGATAGTTTTCTGCCAGTGTACGCATAACTTATTTTGGGGGACTGTCCCAAGAATATTGTTTACTTGCTTACTTTTACATAACCATACATGTAAAATAATGGCTGCCAAAGGACCTGCCTCGCATGCTGACGACTCACAAAAGGGCTGGACGCCCCGCTGGCCCCCTTTCTTTTTATTGCATATAGTAAACATACATATCATACATACATACATATCATACATTATCTTTAATATTCAAATAAGCCAAATGTGAAAATGCCAGCGTAAGCCCAATGGCGAAACGGCTAAAGTTAAAGGGGTGGTAAAGCGTATCGAGTTTGTTTCCATCATTAAATAAGCAAAAAGTTGAACAAACTTTACCAAGATGGCAGCGTGATTAATAAAGCATTTTGCGAGATTTTGTAGTTTTTGAATTTTGAATGTAGAATTATTGAAGATGAAAAACCATAAACAAAATGCTATCGGAAATTGAAATCGTTTGAGTTTTGGCGAAGTTATGGCAATTTGAAGTCTAGGAAGGTCATTTATAAGGAACTTTTCGTTGTTTGGGCACTTTACAAGTCAATTTTTTTGTGACTTTTGGCGTGATTTTTGACAGAAAAATGAAACACCACAAAATCACTTTTAGTATAGTTTTTTATACTAATTGAGACACCCACAATCAATTAAACGTAAAATTTCAAGATTCTATTTTTTGAAAAATCAAAATTTGTAAGGGTCCCCCCTTATGCTTTTTTCGCCAAAAAAATACAAAATTTTATTTTTTCAAAAACTCATTGACTTGATATGTAGAATTAAACTAGATGCCAAATAATGATCAAAATGGCCTCGGGATTAAAAATCGGCTCAGATTTGACAAAGTTGTGGCAGTTTGAAGTCTGGGAAGGTCATTTATAAGGAACTGGCGGAGATATGTCGCTTGTAAAAACGTCAAAATTTTGATCAGGCTATGAAGCATCGAGCGACTGTTATATTTTAGATTTTTAATTAATTATATATTTTATTTAACTTGAAACAAACTTAATTCACAAACATTTTAAAATTGCAGGTCTAAATAGAATTAAACTAGATGCCAAATAATGATCAAAATGGCCTCGGGATTGATAATCGGCTCAGATTTGACAAAGTTGTGGCAGTTTGAAGTCTGGGAAGGTCATTTATAAGGAACTGGCGGAGATATGTCGCTTGTAAAAACGTCAAAATTTTGATCAGGCTATGAAGCATCGAGCGACTGTTATATTTTAGATTTTTAATTAATTATATATTTTATTTAACTTGAAACAAACTTAATTCACAAACATTTTAAAATTGCAGATCTAAATATAATTAAACTAGATGCCAAATAATGATCAAAATGGCCTCGGGATTGAAAATCGGCTCAGATTTGACAAAGTTGTGGCAGTTTGAAGTCTGGGAAGGTCATTTATAAGGAACTGGCGGAGATATGTCGCTTGTAAAAACGTCAAAATTTTGATCAGGCTATGAAGCATCGAGCGACTGTTATATTTTAGATTTTTAATTAATTATATATTTTATTTAACTTGAAACAAACTTAATTCACAAACATTTTAAAATTGCACGTCTAAATAGAATTAAACTTGATGCCAAATAATGATCAAAATGGCCTCGGGATTGATAGTCGGCTCAGATTTGACAAAGTTGTGGCAGTTTGAAGTCTGGGAAGGTCATTTATAAGGAACTTTTCGTTGTTTGGGATCTTGACAAGTCAATTTTTTTGTCACTTTTCGAATAGTTTTTTATACTAATTAAGACACCCACAATCAATTAAGCGTAAAATTTCAATATTCTATTTTTTAAAAAATCAAAATTTGTAAGGGCCCCCCCTTATGCTTTTTTCGCCTAAAAAATCCAAAATTTTATTTTTTCAAAAATTTATAAACTTGAGATGTAGAAATAAACTAGATGCCAAATAATGATCAAAATGGCCTCAGGAATGAAAATCGGTTCAGATTTGACAAAGTTATGGCAATTTGAAGTCTGAGAAGGGCATTTATAAGGAACTTTTCATTGTTTGGGATCTTGACAAGTCAATTTTTTTGTCACTTTTGGCGTGATTTTTGACAGAAAAATGAAACACCACAAAATAACTTTTCGTAAAGTTTTTTATACTAATTAAGACACCCACAATCAATTAAACGTAAAATTTCAAGATTCTATTTTTTGAAAAATCAAAAGTGGTAAGGGTCCCCCCTTATGCTTTTTTTTGCCAAAAAAAATCCAAAATTTTATTTTTTCAAAAATTTATAAACTTGTGATGTAGAATTAAACTAGATGCCAAATAATGATCAAAATGGCCTCGGGAATGAAAATCGGTTCAGATTTGACAAAGTTATGGCAATTTGAATTCTGAGAAGGGCATTTATAAGGAACTTTTCGTTGCTTGGGCACTTCACAAGTCAATTTTTTTGTCACTTTTGGCGTGATTTTTGACAGAAAAATGAAACACCACAAAATAACTTTTCGTATAGGTTTTTATACTAATTAAGACACCCACAATCAACTAAACGTAAAATTTCAAGATTCTATTTTTTGAAAAATCAAAAGTGGTAAGGGTCCCCCCTTATGCTTTTTTTTGCCAAAAAAATCCAAAATTTTATTTTTTCAAAAATTTATAAACTTGATATGTAGAATTAAACTAGATGCCAAATAATGATCAAAATGGCCTCGGGATTAAAAATCGGCTCAGATTTGACAAAGTTGTGGCAGTTTGAAGTCTGGGAAGGTCATTTATAAGGAACTGGCGGAGATATGTCGCTTGTAAAAACGTCAAAATTTTGATCAGGCTATGAAGCATCGAGCGACTGTTATATTTTAGATTTTTAATTAATTATATATTTTATTTAACTTGAAACAAACTTAATTCACAAACATTTTAAAATTGCAGGTCTAAATAGAATTAAACTAGATGCCAAATAATGATCAAAATGGCCTCGGGATTGATAATCGGCTCAGATTTGACAAAGTTGTGGCAGTTTGAAGTCTGGGAAGGTCATTTATAAGGAACTGGCGGAGATATGTCGCTTGTAAAAACGTCAAAATTTTGATCAGGCTATGAAGCATCGAGCGACTGTTATATTTTAGATTTTTAATTAATTATATATTTTATTTAACTTGAAACAAACTTAATTCACAAACATTTTAAAATTGCAGATCTAAATATAATTAAACTAGATGCCAAATAATGATCAAAATGGCCTCGGGATTGAAAATCGGCTCAGATTTGACAAAGTTGTGGCAGTTTGAAGTCTGGGAAGGTCATTTATAAGGAACTGGCGTAGATATGTCGCTTGTAAAAACGTCAAAATTTTGATCAGGCTATGAAGCATCGAGCGACTGTTATATTTTAGATTTTTAATTAATTATATATTTTATTTAACTTGAAACAAACTTAATTCACAAACATTTTAAAATTGCACGTCTAAATAGAATTAAACTTGATGCCAAATAATGATCAAAATGGCCTCGGGATTGATAGTCGGCTCAGATTTGACAAAGTTGTGGCAGTTTGAAGTCTGGGAAGGTCATTTATAAGGAACTTTTCGTTGTTTGGGATCTTGACAAGTCAATTTTTTTGTCACTTTTGGCGTGATTTTTGACAGAAAAATGAACCACCACAAAATCACTTTTCGAATAGTTTTTTATACTAATTAAGACACCCACAATCAATTAAGCGTAAAATTTCAATATTCTATTTTTTAAAAAATCAAAATTTGTAAGGGCCCCCCCTTATGCTTTTTTCGCCTAAAAAATCCAAAATTTTATTTTTTCAAAAATTTATAAACTTGAGATGTAGAAATAAACTAGATGCCAAATAATGATCAAAATGGCCTCAGGAATGAAAATCGGTTCAGATTTGACAAAGTTATGGCAATTTGAAGTCTGAGAAGGGCATTTATAAGGAACTTTTCATTGTTTGGGATCTTGACAAGTCAATTTTTTTGTCACTTTTGGCGTGATTTTTGACAGAAAAATGAAACACCACAAAATAACTTTTCGTAAAGTTTTTTATACTAATTAAGACAACCACAATCAATTAAACGTAAAATTTCAAGATTCTATTTTTTGAAAAATCAAAAGTGGTAAGGGTCCCCCCTTATGCTTTTTTTTTCCAAAAAAATCCAAAATTTTATTTTTTCAAAAATTTATAAACTTGTGATGTAGAATTAAACTAGATGCCAAATAATGATCAAAATGGCCTCGGGAATGAAAATCGGTTCAGATTTGACAAAGTTATGGCAATTTGAATTCTGAGAAGGGCATTTATAAGGAACTTTTCGTTGCTTGGGCACTTCACAAGTCAATTTTTTTGTCACTTTTGGCGTGATTTTTGACAGAAAAATGAAACACCACAAAATAACTTTTCGTATAGGTTTTTATACTAATTAAGACACCCACAATCAACTAAACGTAAAATTTCAAGATTCTATTTTTTGAAAAATCAAAAGTGGTAAGGGTCCCCCCTTATGCTTTTTTTTGCCAAAAAAATCCAAAATTTTATTTTTTCAAAAATTTATAAACTTGATATGTAGAATTAAACTAGATGCCAAATAATGATCAAAATGGCCTCGGGATTAAAAATCGGCTCAGATTTGACAAAGTTGTGGCAGTTTGAAGTCTGGGAAGGTCATTTATAAGGAACTGGCGGAGATATGTCGCTTGTAAAAACGTCAAAATTTTGATCAGGCTATGAAGCATCGAGCGACTGTTATATTTTAGATTTTTAATTAATTATATATTTTATTTAACTTGAAACAAACTTAATTCACAAACATTTTAAAATTGCAGGTCTAAATAGAATTAAACTAGATGCCAAATAATGATCAAAATGGCCTCGGGATTGATAATCGGCTCAGATTTGACAAAGTTGTGGCAGTTTGAAGTCTGGGAAGGTCATTTATAAGGAACTGGCGGAGATATGTCGCTTGTAAAAACGTCAAAATTTTGATCAGGCTATGAAGCATCGAGCGACTGTTATATTTTAGATTTTTAATTAATTATATATTTTATTTAACTTGAAACAAACTTAATTCACAAACATTTTAAAATTGCAGATCTAAATATAATTAAACTAGATGCCAAATAATGATCAAAATGGCCTCGGGATTGAAAATCGGCTCAGATTTGACAAAGTTGTGGCAGTTTGAAGTCTGGGAAGGTCATTTATAAGGAACTGGCGTAGATATGTCGCTTGTAAAAACGTCAAAATTTTGATCAGGCTATGAAGCATCGAGCGACTGTTATATTTTAGATTTTTAATTAATTATATATTTTATTTAACTTGAAACAAACTTAATTCACAAACATTTTAAAATTGCACGTCTAAATAGAATTAAACTTGATGCCAAATAATGATCAAAATGGCCTCGGGATTGATAGTCGGCTCAGATTTGACAAAGTTGTGGCAGTTTGAAGTCTGGGAAGGTCATTTATAAGGAACTTTTCGTTGTTTGGGATCTTGACAAGTCAATTTTTTTGTCACTTTTGGCGTGATTTTTGACAGAAAAATGAACCACCACAAAATCACTTTTCGAATAGTTTTTTATACTAATTAAGACACCCACAATCAATTAAGCGTAAAATTTCAATATTCTATTTTTTAAAAAATCAAAATTTGTAAGGGCCCCCCTTATGCTTTTTTTCGCCTAAAAAATCCAAAATTTTATTTTTTCAAAAATTTATAAACTTGAGATGTAGAAATAAACTAGATGCCAAATAATGATCAAAATGGCCTCAGGAATGAAAATCGGTTCAGATTTGACAAAGTTATGGCAATTTGAAGTCTGAGAAGGGCATTTATAAGGAACTTTTCATTGTTTGGGATCTTGACAAGTCAATTTTTTTGTCACTTTTGGCGTGATTTTTGACAGAAAAATGAAACACCACAAAATAACTTTTCGTAAAGTTTTTTATACTAATTAAGACACCCACAATCAATTAAACGTAAAATTTCAAGATTCTATTTTTTGAAAAATCAAAAGTGGTAAGGGTCCCCCCTTATGCTTTTTTTTGCCAAAAAAATCCAAAATTTTATTTTTTCAAAAATTTATAAACTTGTGATGTAGAATTAAACTAGATGCCAAATAATGATCAAAATGGCCTCGGGAATGAAAATCGGTTCAGATTTGACAAAGTTATGGCAATTTGAATTCTGAGAAGGGCATTTATAAGGAACTTTTCGTTGCTTGGGCACTTCACAAGTCAATTTTTTTGTCACTTTTGGCGTGATTTTTGACAGAAAAATGAAACACCACAAAATAACTTTTCGTATAGGTTTTTATACTAATTAAGACACCCACAATCAACTAAACGTAAAATTTCAAGATTCTATTTTTTGAAAAATCAAAAGTGGTAAGGGTCCCCCCTTATGCTTTTTTTTGCCAAAAAAATCCAAAATTTTATTTTTTCAAAAATTTATAAACTTGAGATGTAGAATTAAACTAGATGCCAAATAATGATCAAAATGGCCTCGGGATTGAAAATCGGTTCAGATTTGACAAAGTTATGGCAATTTGAAGTCTGAGAAGGGCATTTATAAGGAACTTTTCGTTGCTTGGGATCTTGACAAGTCAATTTTTTTGTCACTTTTGGCGTGATTTTTGACAGAAAAATGAAACACCACAAAATAACTTTTCGTAAAGTTTTTTATACTAATTAAGACACCCACAATCAATTAAACGTAAAATTTCAAGATTCTATTTTTTGAAAAATCAAAAGTGGTAAGGGTCCCCCCTTATGCTTTTTTTGCCAAAAAATCCAAAAATTTTTTTTTTCAAAAATTCATAAACTTGAGATGTAGAATTACACAAGATGCCAAATGATGATCAAAGTGGCCTCGGGAATGAAAATCGGTTCAGATTTGACAAAGTTGTGGCAGTTTGAAGTCTGGGAAGGGCTTTTTTCGGGACTTGGGACTTCGTATGTCCAACTTTTTATCATGATTTTTGACAAGAAATCCGAAACTTTGTAGTTACTATTACAGATGAAAAACCATGATCAAAATGCCCACGGAAATTGAAATCGGTTGAGTTTTGGCGAAGTTATGGCAGCTTTAGGTCTTAGAAGGGTATTTCTATTTTTTATTCAATTTATTAGCGAATTGGAGCTACTCTTTTAATTTGGTCGACCAACCACTTAATATTCGCCCAAATACAGGGTGTTTTTCGCAGTTTCATTCATACACAAACTGATATAGAAAATCAATAGGAAAGACGGACTCACCCCCTTTATACTGTATATGTTACTTCTCTTACTTATGTATCGCATATTTGTTGTTATTGCTGCATGTTTTTTTTTTGCGTTTCAGATTTATGCAACACGCAACTGAAGTGACTTTGTCATGTTGCGTGTTCGCAGTTAATGCGACTATAATTTAATATTTTTGTCGCTGCTTTTGCAAACTGTTACAATTGCCCACAAGTAGAGAAAGTTCAACCCTCGATCAACGACTGGAGGGCAGGGTTCTGGGGGCAGCAATCAGACAGGGTGGCCTGTTTTTAGGGTGGCCGATGAACAGAAATTTTGTTGCAATTGTCTCGTGTCTTGTGTCGACTGTCGGTCGGCTGGTAGCTTGCTGCTTGACTGATGAGTTTCAGCACCGCACGCTGGCAGCAATGGCAGCAGTGGCAATCAGCAACCCTCTTCAAAAATTAAGTCGTGTCGAAATCGATGCCAGTTGTGGGAGGCAGCAGCCGTTGCTGACGTCGACGGCGACCGCATGTCAATCATAATTAAAAGTTTCAGCCTGAGGATTCAGGGGTTCGGGTTTGGGCTTTGGGCTTTGGCTTTTGCAAAAGCATCGCTTCGCTTATCTTATCGTGCGCTTGATTGCTTTTCAAACACATTGCGCACAGTCAGCTGCTCGTTTAGTCAGAGTCAGTCAGTCAGTCAGTCCGTCAGTCCGTCAGTCAGACAGTTAGTGAGTGAGTCTCACTCATTCATGCAGCTCTCTGACCAACCATCCATTCAGCTAGCTACTCATTCATATTGCGTTCCATTCTGGTCTTTATCAAACATCGCTTCCCAATAAGGCACTGTCCATTCAGTCGGTGCCTGAGGCTATTTGCTGTAGCCAGTAGCTCTCTGCTGCTGCTGCTGTTGCTGCTGCGGCTCATTATCAATTTCCAATGTTGCACAAAGCAAAATGTGCGTGCAATCGTGCAGCAGTCGCCAGTCGGCAGTCGGCAGTCGCATCTGTCAGTGGCAGCAAACTAGGCACCGTGCCATGTCTCCCATCCAAACCCCCCTCCCACCACCACCACCACCTCCTTCAGCATTTTGCTGCTCGTTGTCAGTGTCGTTGTCGCTGTCGTCGTCAATGTGTCTGCAACAATTGTTGCTCTCCATTTGCTGTCAGGCAGGCGCTGCCTGCTGCCTGCCTCCTGCTCCCAGTTGCCAGTTGCATGTAGCCTGTAGCCTGTTGCCTTCTACCTTCTGCCTCCTCTGTCTATCTATTGTCTGTCTGATTGTCTGTTGTCGCTTGAAGACGTCGTTTGCAATTGCTGTGATTCTGGTTTTTTGTGGCTGCTGCTGCTGCCGCTGCTGATGCTACTGTTGTTGGGGCATTGGGACAGCGACATCCATATCCACATCCACATCCCCAACCATAGACATAGACATAGACAGCACTTGCACTTATTTGCCGCCATGCATGCTGCGTGCCTGGGAAGCCAACTAGGCATGAAGCTATCAATGGCTCATCCACTGTACTCACTGTACTAGTTAGGAAACTAAATGCCAGTGCGTGTCAAACTGTGCAATGCCTTACCTGCAATGAAAGGAGTCAAAAATATACAAATTAATAAAAGGAATTTCATATTAAGAGATACATATTTTTAGATAATATAATGGGTTTAATACAGTTTACAGTATACATTCTAGAATCTAGATAATCATCCAAATTGAATTTGTTCAAATACTGTCCTTTCTCATGCTGTCTAGTGTATCCATCAGACGGGCCATAAAATAGTTTGAAATGTTTAGCATTTTGTTTGAATTGAGATTTAATTATGTGGCAACAACCGGATCAACATACTAAAATAGGGGAAACCATTCGAGCAGGCGGCGGCTGTTCACAAAACTTTTCACAGGTTTTTCCTTTTCTGCTTTTCTTTTTCTTTCTCCATGCTCTGATGCCTTGACTGACAGGCCGGGTGCTCCGTGCTTCGTGTCCCGTGCCCCGTTTCGTTGCGACTGATTTAAATGGATTTGTTTAGAGAAAAGTTGTGTGTCTGTTTTCCGACACGTGCATGTGTGTGTGTGTGAGTGTTATTGTTATAACATTGAATACGTTTTCTGAAAGTGCAACGGGTTCAGTTAATTTGTTTGTTTGCTTGCGTGTCAAAGTTCAACATGCCCCGGCCGTCTATTTTGAGCTAGTTTATTGACTGCAATTGGGATAAAACGCCATTTAACAACTGGACTCAAGTGATAAGCGACAAATTCATGCAACATGCTGAAAAGTACAAGTATTAAAAATCAAAAGTCTGCAGTCAGCAGCAGCATCCACAAAGAAAGAGAGAGAGAGTCAGAGTTCAAGCAGCTGCCTGGCCAAGTGGATGACTGAGTGCGGCTGCGGCGTCAGAGTTCATGTGCAGATGGCACTTGCCTTGAATAAAATATGAGGCTGCCAGGCCAGGACCTCGCCTCCGCACGTGTTGATGATGCACCACCGTGTTGAAAGACAAATAACGCATCGCGCTGGCTGTGGCAAGTGGCAAGTGGCTGAGTGAAGTGATGCTGGGATGCAACGCCACGCATTGCAGTTTTGTCAGACGAACCCCGATCCGACATTTTCGCTGACACAATTCGTTGACACACACACACACACACACACACAGCTACTGAAAGCAGGGTAAAAAATTGCTTAAAAATATAAAATTTACTGCCATATTCGTATGTGTAATAAATGCCCCGCCAGCTGCAAAGTGCATGCGCTGATGGCCACTTATGAGCGATGCTGCCCCAAGTTGTGGCAAGCATTGATGACAGACAAGTGTGCCTGCTAATTAATATCTAAAATACATTTTCAGCTCTTATTTGTATTTAATTAGAGCCCAAAGTAAATCATGTTCTGTCTGACAATGCACTAGTATGTGTGAGCTTTCGAACGCTACGCCAACAACTTCATATTTGCTTTAATTATATTAAAAGCTTTTCGTATATATGAGTTTCATATGTGTAAAAGCTTCAAGTGCTGACTTGATAAGATGCTCCAGTTGAGTGCAGGGCATTTACAGAATATGTATCTTCTGTACCAACTCTCGGCTCCAACTCTTCAGTCATTCTGTGCTTAAGATTTATAATGTGTGCGAAGAGTTCGAGTTCGAGTTTGAGTTTGAGTGTCGACTTCATATCTGCCACCGAGCACAACCACAAGCATATTGAGTAGCGCACTTTGGACGCATAATATGCATTATAATATGATGTGCTTTATGATTCTGGGCTTCCATGTTGTGTGCGTTTAATCTGCACAGTGCCTGGGCAAATTTGTTCAACGTTTCTGTTTCGGGCAACATGACATTTTCTTTCCTATGCTTTTTTTGTTTTTGTTTAAATCAGAGCAATTTGTATGCATTAAATGCAGAGAGACATTTGACTGCGTCAAGATTTACGTAATGCCACCCACTGACAGCACCCCACCCCCCACTCAAACAGCCGCCCACACAAATGCACAGCCCAGTCTCTGATTTAGATACAGATACAGATTCAGAATCACCCTTGGCTGGTTGACAGACTGACTGACTGACTATCTGACTAACTGACTGGGTGACTGGCTGGCTGGTTGGCGAGGTCGTTCTATGGTTCCAGGGCTGTTGTACAGTCGACGCGTTTTACTTGACATTTGTCAAGCGCTTTCATGCCCACTAGGGGATGGGGGCGGAGGTCTTCTGGTTTGTCGCCCTGTCTGTGTCCGCCCACAGAGTGTCACAGCGCCATCTACAGCCAGCACTGAGCGGATGCTTCAATCAAGGACCAGTCTCTCTCTCTCTCTCTCTCTCTCTCGCTCTGCTTTCTCTGCTCGCTGGCTCACGCTGTTACAAAGGTCAAAGTCAAGAGCAGCTGAATGTTCAGTTTTTCGACAATTATTAATCAGGCTATATACTACGGACAAATCAGTGCATATATTGCACTTTAACTGCTGCAGGAAATTGCTACTTGAGACCCGCGTCCAGTCGCAAATTTCTCGACGATTATAAATTTGTGCGGCCAACAGCGACAAAAGATCCACAATATATAAAGCAGCCAAAACACCCAAAAATCGACACAACTCTCGGGGTCAAACCTGACAACCAACAAAAGCCAACAGCCAACAGCAACTGACAACAACAACAATAACAACAAGGAAGCATTGTTAAATTTTTGTTTTATTTCCAACATTCAACGCCATTTGCGTTTTTGCCATATAAATGTCGATGTTGTTGTTGTTGTTGTTGTTGTTGCTGCTGTTGTTGCTGTCGCTTGGGCGGCGATAAAAATCAGTGAAATAACAGGGCTCAACAGCTAGAAGGAAAGAGTCGAGATGTAAATACCCTTACTCCAAGAAAATATATAATTTAAATAAATATATCTTAAGATCTACATATAGAAGAAAACAATTATATTATTAAATAAACACACATCATATTTAAGTGTAAACTGAAACTTGAGTATAGCAATATGGCAGGATTTAAATTCATACGTCATCTGGCAACTCATTTTTCATTGTTAATTTTCACTTCTGGGTTTTTTGTTTCCACAAAGTTGACACAGCCTCATTTTAATAAATTAAACAAGAGAATCGGGCACAGTTTGTACAACATGCTGAAGTCAACAATTCAGTAATGCTCTACACCAACAACCCCCCCCCTTTCCCATACCGCACACCGCAACAGTCCCCCACAACAATTTGGGGCGATACTATGCGAAAGACCCCAATGGTCTCGTTTACAAATTAAGCACTTCCAAATGGGCAGCAAATTAATTTTTATTGCTTACAGAGTTATGTAAAATGGTACATAGAGCAAACAGTTTGCGAGACTTTCATTTTCTGGTTTGGGTAGGTAGTGTTTGGGTCTTCGTTCTTATAGAGGACACTAGACTGCCAGCTAGCGAAATGCAAAAACTTTTGCAAGTTGTCGACTCCTCTCCAAGAAGCGCCGCCAGTTCACAGAAATTGACAAAGTTTCAGTTTTCTGGACTGCCAAACATTGTGTGGGGTGCAGGGGAGTGGGTGGCTGGGAGGGGGGAGTCAGAGTTGGGAGGCAGACGGCGACTGCCTGCCTGCCTGACAGTTATTTAGTGCAGGGATTTACAAGATAGGCAACGGAAACGGAAGCGGCCAAACACTTCCCGACAGCACTGTATGTGTGTATGTGTGTGTGTGTGTGTGTGTGTGTGTGTGTGTGTGGGTGTCTATGTATTGGTGAGTTTGCGTGTCTATTCAACTATATTATGTTGCCAGCTTAAGGTGGCTGTGATAAGCAAGTACTATATTTATATAGCATCCTGTCATTAGCTAGGAATTATGCCTATTTAATTGAGCTGCAACAAATCAAAAACTTATCAAAGTAAAGTTCGAAATAAAGTTACCAATAGGTAGGAATATTTATAGTTAATAATAACCACCAGATAGAATATAGTTCAAGTATTGCAAGCCTCCATTTTGTGAAAAACTCACGTTTCGAAAACTCACAGGAAAAAAGTGAATGCTGTTGTTTGATGATGATTGTTCACGATGAGCGTTGGTAATGGTCCGGTTGATAGTTGATTGCGACGGCAGGTTGACAATTTCATTAGAGCACAGGGCACAGGACACCTACCCCTCTCCCTTGGCATCCTTTTGACGGGTATGTCATTGTACATGTGCGAGGCTTATCATTTATTTATATGCTTTATTATTGTTGTATATTTTTTGTTTTATTTGTTTGTCGAGTAGGAAGAGAAACAACGAGAGGCGGATGTCTGCTGCTGAGTGGAGTGTTTGTTGCCTGACGTGGCCACGCGTGGGCGGCTGTAGGCCAAGGGTTGTGGCAACAGTCGCCGGGGTGACTGTCAGACTGGCTGACTGACTGACTGGTTGGTTGGCTGGCTGCTTAAAGTGTCATTGTTGCCATTGAGCATGCTCTTTGTTTAATAAATTATTTATTGGTCGTGTGTCTGACATAAATGATGGCGCGTGGTGGTCCCAAAACAGGGTAGCTGAACAGCAGGGTAGCTTAAACATACGAGTACGTAGAGATGCCAAAGTGCTTCCTGAGTATTATTGACTGAACGGTAATCTCAAATGTCACGACTTAAATTCAGTAAGAATCTGAAAATCACTGCAATATTAAAGGCTAAAGGAAGCCTTAATATTGAATTCAATGAACTTTAAGAGCTCGATGCATTTCTCAATTCATTCTCACTGACTGCACTTTGGCTCAGGTTCTTTGTTCATGCACACACACAGACACACATACATATAACCAGAGCTACACCTTTGTCTATCATATTCGCAGGCTATATATATTCTTACATCCTTGCTTCATCCTTGCTGCCTTGCCTTTTGCCCAATTGTGCAGCAAACAAAAAGTTGATTGCATTTCACACGGCTGCAACCGGAACAAGCCCGTTTGGCATGCAGCCTTCTCCTCGACCCAGTTAAGTAGTTTGCACTCAAGTGCCTCCATATGGGGCACACGACTCTTTATATTACAGCACCAACAAACATACAAACAAAAAAAGAAGCAACAACACAACTTTTGCATAATGCGCTTGCACTTGGGCCACTCTGCAACCCCCAACACTGCCACCCCCTCGCACCCCAAGCCTTATGCATAATAGATTTCAATGTGCTCCGGACCAGTCAACATGGAGCGCACAGGATTGGGCTTATGTTGACCTTAGCCATACAGTAGCATGCCTAGGCATATGCAAAGGTTCATTGCCCATTGCCCATTGCCCATTGGCGACTGGCGACTGGCACGCGGCTATTGTTGGAGCTGGCCAGGTTCAGGTCAGGTGGGGTCAGTTCAGTTCGGCTAGTTAAAATTTGATGCTGTTTATGAATTTGAGCAACGCCCCGAAGTGCTGCCATAGTATATAGTAAATTCCGTTGGTGTTTGCCCAACTTTTGGCTCATTTCAAATTTACAAGTTTTAATTGAAAAACACTAAGTGTGATTTGTGCTGAGATATATGACTGCGGCAGTAGCCAGCTAGCAGGTACAGTTATTGCCCGCGTCTAAGCTGCAGGACATTAAATCAACAAGTGACTGCAGTTGCATCAACTTTTACTTCGTGACTTTGCCCTGGCCTCGAACTCAAACTCGAACTCGAACTCGGGCTCAGTATCGGTCTTGGTCTTGGTCTTGGACTTGGTCTTGGTCTTGGACACGGACACGGTCTCGATCCCGGCGGTGTCGTGTCACGTTGCAGAGTCGTCGCTGGTTCTTAATTACCGGAAGTTGCTGCCTGGCCGCCCCGTTTGGCCAGGTAACAAGCTGCAATTAGTGTCTGGGACACACCCACAAACAAGAGCAAGAGCAACAGCAACGGCAACGGCAACAACAACGGCAACAGCAAGAAGGCTGATAGCTGATAGCTGGCCAAGAAAGTACTTAGATATGTACTTCAAAGTGGCTTACAACTTGTTGTTATAATAGCTGTTGTTATAAGTTGCTGTGGCTGCTTCGTGTTGCCTTAACTGTTTTGACTGGTCAGCAGCATACAACTTTATTTAAACCAACTACTATGGGATATTCAAACTTAAGGCAATTTACTAATTGATATTCTGGAAGCATTAAAATGTAGCTATGAAATATAATGTAATATTCAATTTGAGCTGTTTTAGATCTAGACTCTAGACTATGGACTTAACTCAACCAAGCTCAAATTCCCATTAGATTTATCTAAGAATTCTTAACTGAGTAAGTTTTCTAGCACAAATGATAATCTATAGGGTATAAAACCAATAATTACTCTAGCTAATTAATTCGATACCTTATCGGCGACTAAGTGTGGCATGCACCCACAGAGTGAGAGAGAGAATGCCAGTGTTGCAGAGACGACGACTGTCTGCTGCACATGTGTCGCATTATTTTTATGGGCAATTTCAATTATCTTCGCATGCCGTTTAATTGCATTAATTAAACCAACACGAGATGCTTAACATTCATTACTTTCTGTGTGCATTTTATGACATTTATTCGTTTCTGGTTGCCTGCAGAGCCATCCCACATCCCACAGCCTCATCCTCATCCACATCCACATGCCGAACTACTGCAGCAGCAGCCGTATCCTTATCAGTAACTCTTTCCTTTACGCTTGTGCCGCATTTCCGGCGTTAATTGAATACAGTGGGGTTCACGTGCGAGGAGCCGAAGAGCATTCAAGCAAAGAGGAGGCGTTTCGCTTGCCTCCCAGTGGACACACACATGTGTGTGTGTGTGAGTGCATATGTGTATATGTGTGTGTGTGCTCAATGGCAATTAGCAGTGGCAGCCACTCCATTTGCTGGTCTGGCAGACAGTCAGTCCCAGCACTTTGTCAATTATATTTTATTAATTGATGGTATGCGTTGCTTTTTTTTCACTTTTTTGGGCACTTAATAAATGTTTGATTGATATTTCAATTTTGATGCGTCAATTTGTACTGTGCATTCTTAAAAATGTACAATTAATCAAAGCGGAATCATTAGGTCATGGAAATACATTTATTTCAACTGCAAATATTACGCATACGCTGCGTTGCCTGGATACTGCATAATAATTAAGAAGCAGTTATATGTAAATATGGAAACCACACAGAGAGCAACATCAAGAAACCGAAACAAAGCAACAAGAGCACAAGTACAAACAATAAAATACTATAACAAAACGCATTATCAAAACAATAAACAATTGATGGCATTTTACTTACGCCAGCAACAACAACGACAACAATAACAACAACAACAATAGCCAAAACAAGCATAAAAAATCAATATGAAAAACACAAAACGACCCAACACGAAAGAAGAAAACAAAAGCACAAACCGAGAAGTAACAAAACGCTGCAAATAAATAAAAATTGCTTTATTTATTAAGCATTAAACAATAAATGGGATTATTTTTATCATCAGACCAAAGAAATGTCGCAATACAGAAAGAAACAAAACGCACGAAAGAAAGAGACGGCACCCGGAGTAAGTAGTAAACTTAAGTCCTCAATCTTCAGGCGGTGCGACAATAACAATTGCGAACAGGGGCTAGAAAAAACAACAAAAAATAAATAAATGCAAATCATGTTCCAGTCCTTGCTCCTCAGCTCTCTGTTGTGAAGGTAGCGGAGTGTTGAGCTCCTGATGGTTAGCATTATGACGATTCCGATTCCGATTCCGATTCTGGTTGAGTAAATGGCATTAGGGCTACTACTTGGAAAGTGCGTGTTGTTTCAACACAGAAAATCCTTAGCTTTAAATCGAGTAGGAATTCTCTGGACAGGCCTATTAAGTAGCTGCTGCTGTGGACACACTGAGTGGCCCTCAGATCTCCTCAACCCACCCACTCTCAACTCATTTGAATTTCCTTTTGTTATGTATTTTTTTTGGTTTTCCATTTTATTTCAGCAAATTTGTAACTGTCACTTGGCTGAAGTTTTTCTATGTTTGTTTGTTGCTGCCTATTTTTTTTAGGCATAGAAATCTGTATGTTCCGGCTCTTTGTGGAACCGGTTCGCTTACGGCGAACTTTGTGCGTGCCCCGACGAGTGTTTTTGCATTGTGACAAAGTTGCAAGTTGGGAAGCAAAAGGTAGCACAAGTTTTGCAAGTGACAAATAGATTTAAATTCGAAAATGCTTTTTGCTTGTCGCTATTTTTTATTGGGGCAGAAGTTCAATTGGGCTCTGTGGGCATGTGTAGTGTCCAAGGGGTTGAAGGGTGGGGGTGTAGGGGACTCGGGGCATGTCATGCAAAGCACTATTGACGGCGGTCGTAAATCTTTGTAAAAGTGTTGCAACCCTTGTCAAGGAGAGCAGGGCGAAAGGGCTAAAGGACGGCAGGACGGCAGGACGACAGGGTTCAAACCACTCGCAAACGAGGAAGGCGGGCGTTCAAATTTGTGTACGAGTTTGAGCCGGAAAATCAGTTAAAAGAGATTTAACAGCGCTGTCAAGCACTTGTAAAATTGCGATGGAAGCGAGAGAGAAATATGTAGTTCTTGGAAATACAAACTGTTTGGCATTGAGGAACTGAAAGAAGATTAACTAAAGTAACCAACTATTGAGGATGAACTAAAAACCAAAGCGAGTAATGCTTGCAGGTCACAGCTTTAATTAGTATAATTAACTATTCAGCGAACCAAACTAATTTTAGTAGAAGCAGAACAAACATACATATGTATGACTTTTGCGGGTCTTATTTTTATGAATATTTTGTTAAAAAAAATAATTAAAGCATACCCATTGCAACTTAAATAATAAAAAAATAGTAGTTATTAAGAAAATAGTTTTTCCTATGAAATTCAAAAATATTTAGGTTAAAAAGTATCATATCTCCAAATATATTAAGCGCTAAAGTTGAAATTTGTGTTTTTTTTTGTGTGTACGCAGAGTTATGCGAGCAAGTGTATATATTAAAAATAATTATAGTTGACCTTCTGACCTTGGCCATTTTGAGATCGCTTTCATTAACGTATAATTATAGATCAGCGGAATTTAAAAATATCACGATAATGCGTTCATCTCTTAATTCTGCGTATAGACATTAGCCATTAGCAGCGGGTGAACAATATTCAAATTACGTGGCCTGGTTGCTTGCTTTTTCTATGTTGTGTGTGTTTTCCATGGAACTGAACATTTCGTTCGAAACAATTAAACGAGGCACAAATGTTCACAGCTTTTGGCCCTCTGCACGCCATCATCATCATCCACATTTACATCCATCGAATTGCATTTACAAATTAGCATTCTAATGAGCGTTTGTGGCAACTGGCACGGCATGACAATTATGGCGCCGCCTTTTGTCTATTCCCACAGTAACCCCCCTCCCTCACCGGGCGGTTGGTGCAACAATTCTGTGGAATAGCATAGACATGGTCAGGTCTTGTCTGCTGCTCAGCCTTTGCGTGTTGGCCAATTCAAATGAGACTCATTTCGTTACACTTTGAGGCAAAGGGTTTCATTGCAGCACCGCTTTTCCAGCTATGCAATTTTAGTTGCACTTGCAGTTTAATTTCCGGCGAATTGCGAACACATAAACATATACATATGTACATATTTATATGTATGTATGTATGTATTCATGAATGAAAAGTGCAGCGACAACTAGGCCACTCCAGATATACATGCCCACTCCCGTACCTCTACCCCCAACCCTACCCCTCCCTAACGCTTACCGCTGCTGGTGTCAGCTTCGACATGGGAGCTGTTAGAATCGGAGAGGAGGCTGTTTCTTAGCTGCAACGAAACCGAAAACCGGTTACAACAACGTCTTGCGGACACAAAAACAAAAAAATTGAGTAAAAAACAAAACAAAATATAAAAAAAAAAAAATACGAACAAATTCTTGACTTTTGTTTCACATACACAAAACGAAGTTTATCTTTTGGAACTCTCTGGTGCCCATTCTCCCTGCTGCTGCTGCTGCTGCTTCTACTCTTGTTTATAAGAATTCTTTGAAATGCACACAAACAACAATCACACACACACACACACACACACTTACACTCCTCACACACACACATATTTAAAATTTAATTTTTTCTCTCTCCCTCTCTTTTCTTTTTAATTTTTTATATGGCTCTTTTGGTTTGGCTCTGTGGCATGTTCTTCCTGCATGCTCCGCTCCGCTGCACCCAGTCCACAAGGAACGCTTGCCCCTCGCCCCTCTCTCTCTTATCCATTCTCTCTCTCTTGCCAGTTGTTTGGCTAGTAGTTGGGTTTGTTTAGAGTTTTGGTCGGTGCTTTTAAACGCAGCTCCGCAGAGCAGCGAGCTTCAAGTGGCATGCATGTAAAAATGCAACGTAAGTCGGCCCCTCCAACAGAGAGGGGCAGGGTAGGGGAATGGGTACGGGGTGCGGGGCAAGCTGGAAAGGGCAACCCAGTGCGGTTGATGACTTGCGCTTGGCTCTCGCTTTCGGCCCAGCAGAGACTGACTGACTCTGACTCCAACTCCGACTCCAACTCGGAGGCTGAAGCTGAGGCTGACTTTGACTTTGGCACTGGTTAGACTGGCTGACTGGCTGACTGGCCTTCTGACTAAACTGGGTCTGGATTAGGGGCACCCCCCTCCGGCTCCTGCAGCTCTACACTCTCCGCGCTCTTTGGCTTTGGCTGTCGGTCGTTTCTCTGTGATGTTGGTTATTTCTGTGGAGTATTGAGTGCGCTTATTTTGTCTGCATATTTTATTTACGGGTTGCATTAAAGAGTGTGACCAGGTTGCTTAATTTTCTATAACTCAGACTGCTGCAGAAATGTATACTAAAGATTTAACCTGATAAAAGAGTATTAAAGTGCAAATCTTAGTTCCATTATTTTCAATCAAATTTATATACAACTAAATTGTACATTTGGTACATTAAAATTTGGATTTTTACTATTTGAACAACAAATTATTATATACATGTAGACAGACTTCCAGTCATGTGGACAGTTAAACTAAAATTCCAAATGATCGAATGGGTTGTAAATATAATCTATATTGCTTGGCGAATCACTTGAGATTCTTGATGAGTGCCTTAGTATATTCCGAGCACTTGGCCTTGCCACCTAGATCCATAGTGCGGATGTTGTCGTCCCTGATGGTTCTGAGGACGGCACGTTCTATAGAATCGGCATAGCTGCCCATATCGATGTAGCGCAGCATCATTGCCGAAGAGAGCAGCAGTGCTGTCGGATTGGCCAAATCCTTGCCAGCTATGGTCGGTGCTGTGCCGTGGACAGCCTCAAATATGGCGCCATTGGTACCAACGTTGCCGGACGGCGTCAATCCCAGGCCACCAATCAGACCCGCGCAGGTATCGGACATAATGTCGCCGTAGAGATTGGGCATGACGAGCACATCGTAGCATGTGGGATCGGCCACAATCTTGAGGCAGACCTTGCTAATGGCTTCCTCCTCGTAGACAATGCCATGCTTATCCAGCTCATCCTTGTACTTCTCGAACACCTCCCGCACACAGTTGATGAACAGTCCATCCGACATCCGCATGCTGGAACGCTTGTGCACCGCCGTAATCTTCTTGCGCTTCATGGCCAGGGCATACTTGAAGCAATAGTCGGCGACACGCGTCGAGGCTTGTCGTGTGATGAGCTTGATGCTCTGCACCACTCCATTGACCAATTGATGCTCTATTCCCGAGTACTCTCCCTCGGTGTTCTCGCGTATTGTGACAATATCCACCTTGCCATAGACGGTCTCAACGCCATCCAGGGAGCGACAAGGTCGCACATTCGCATACAGATTGAAGAGCACGCGCAGAATGAGATTCAGCGAGCGGAATCCGGTTCCAACCGGCGTCGTCAGCGGACCCTTGAGACCCAGCTTGGTGCGCGTCATGCTGTCAATCACCAGTTGAGGCACTGATGCCTTACCCGTGCTGTCTATCACCGGCGTCACATCCACCGGCTCAAATACTAGTGGCGCTCCCACTGCCCTCAGCACTTCCAGCACCGCCAAAGAGATCTCCGGTCCAATGCCATCGCCAGGCATCAGTGTCACAACGCGTGCCTTGCCAGAGGTCTTTACCGGGGACAGGCTGCCACCACTCTTGGCTCCACCTGCTGCACCACCTTTGCCTCCACCTGGAGCACCACCTTTCGCTCCACCTGCAGCACCACCTTTCGCTCCACCTGCGGCACCACCTTTCGCTCCACCTGCGGCAGCACTCTTGAATCCAATTCCACCACCACTATTGGCGGCACCTGCGGCACCACCTTTGGCTCCACCAGTGGCACCACTCTTAGCTCCACCTACACCACCACTTGAGGAGGCGCCTCCGCTGCCGCCACCCTTTGGCCCTCGCTTAGCAGACAATCTGATGATAACTGGTGGACCTGGTTGCTCAATGCTTTCTCCCCGACTTGCCCTTTCGAGGCTTAGGCGCAACGATGCGATCATATCCTGACGGGGAAATGAAATGCCACGTGGCTCGATCACCTCCTTAACCACCTTAAGCGATGCTTTCCGTTTCAACTTTTCCGACCTGCCCACTTCCAGCTTGCGCCCACGCGGTAGTCGGTTAGGACAAGGCTGTCGGCGCGCTGGTTGGCCCGTCGGCTCGCGTTTCCGAGAGTGACGGTTTGAGCACGGATCATTGGGATTCTCGCGTGCGATAACATTCACCATTCTTACGCTGTCCAATGGAGCGAAAATGTTTCCGGTGCGGCAGTCCAGGAGGGTCACGGTGCGGAGTGTACTCCTAACTAAGCACTGCTGGCGACACAAGGTGCCAACATTGAAGAATTTGCGAAACATTACCAAAGGAATTTTTGAAAAGGTTTTTGATCGAATGGTAAAATAAATAAATATATGTTTTTATTGCGTAGTAAAGAGTAGCAAAATCCAAAACCTACAGAACTGATTTTACTTTGTGTAAGAAAACTATTGCTTTTGTTAGAAATGTTTTTCATAGCCCCCATTGATTCAAGTTTTCTTTCTATTTGGCTAGCAATCTGATTATAAGAATTTACAAGCCAAGTTCCGTTGCAGGAATACCCCAAATGTGTTGCTTAAATATTAACAATTTCTAGCTGTTTTTTATTGCTGTTGAAAAATGCATTTTGTCGCACAAAATGGTGGAAGTCAACACTTGGTCAAGGACCGGCTTCCCCACTCCCAATTGGCATAGCTTTTAGCCAGGCGTCTTCTGCTTTTTTTATGGCTAGTTTCGCTTTTGTTGGCGCCTCGAAACTTTGGCGACTGGCACTGCCGAAAAACTTTCACAAATGCAAACACGCGACGCGTCAGCGGATGGGACAACTAGTCGGATGTGGGATGTGGGATGTGGCAATGTGGGATAAAGGCGTCGCCTGGTAACCCTTTCGGGCTGTCGCGGAAATTATTTTCATTTAAGTGAAATTATTGTGGGGACCGCTGCTGCTGTTGCTGCTGTTGCTGCTGCTTCTGCTGTGATTCGTTTTTGGGTTAAGAGTAAGCTAATTAAATTACTTTTTCGACTGCAATTTCATTTGCCATTTGCAAACGCTGTGTTGGCTTTGAAGGTCGCTTATTTGCTTTGCCCTTGCGCTTTAATTGAAAAAGTTACGCTGCGATATGGTTTAATATGACGGCACCATTTTTGGGGCATTTAATTATAGTCGTCGGAGAGTCGCGAGCAAAATTAGCTGCGAAAGCTAATCAAATTATGCAGAGCTCCTGGGCACACCTGCAGACACAGACTCAAATGACACGCCTTGACGCCCCCGTTGGCAGCCCCCCATGCGCAGCAAAGTTTTTCATTTTCAAGCTGTTGTCATTTGGCATAATCATATTTCAACGGATTAGCATAATTTAAGCACACAAAATATTAATAATGAAAAGTGAATGGCTGTCGGAGTCAAGTTCCACACACACATACAAGCACCTGCCACGCCCCCAGACTCGTTGACAATAATATTAAAATGTTCCTACTGTTTTGCGTTGGCCCCGTTCTGTGTCGGGTGCAGGGCAAAAATTCAGTGCCCCTGTGCTTTTATTTGTGTTTGTTGTGATACTCTTAATAAGGTTATTATCATATTTTCACAAATTACGACGTTGATCCTTCTATATGAGAATATTCAAACTATTTCCTTAGTAGAAAAGCCATATGCTGTTCCAGATATCACTCTTGATATTATTTGTTGATGAGATAATTTAATTTAATTTAAAACAATGCTTTACGATTTATATATGTGTCAGGTAAGAAAGGGTAGCCAATCTTCGGCACACTGCAACGGAGCCGTACTTTCTTGTTACTTTTTGTACAAGCATTTATATTCATATTTGGTAATATCTATCCAACTCTCCCGCGCCTTTGCATGTTTTGTTTTTTGAGTATTTGGCGTAGGGGTAGCTTTTATGTTTTATTGTTCTTTTTTTTTAGTTGGTGTTGGCGTTGAGCGCCTCGCAATTGTTGTTAAATGATTGATGGGCTTTTGGAAAGGTCGCTCCCACACACACACACACACACACACACACACACACGCACACGCACACTGCCATTATATACACATTATATTATGCGATATTATAATTTCAGCTGCGAAACGCCAAGCTGTCTAGCTGGGCGTTAACTCACCACTGAGCAGCGGTGATAGTCAGTTGGCATAGATAATTATTCGTAGTACATACTTTGTTTGTTTTGGGCGATAAGGAATACGAATACGGAATTGGACGGAACACAAACTACGCACCTGCAACAGTAGAACAGTAGAATTGATGGAAATTAGTGTTTGGGTTTCAAAAGAAAAATAGGAAAATTATGCATAATTAAAACGAACGAATAATGGGGGCGATATGTGCATAATAGAAACCAAGTATATACATATCTCTTGAATATAATATAGCTCTTATAAAAACCAAATTTATCACACCAAACAAAATATTTATAGCTACAAAAAAAGCCAATAACCCAACACATTCCTCTTGAATGTTCTTGTTTTCTATTCTCAAGAACAAATTTGTGTGTCTTTCATTCCGCACATAAGTATTGTATTTTTAACAGTTTTTGTTTTTGTTTGCACTTACTTCATTTAATGTTTAGATTTGCGCTTAGTGTGCGAAAAAGAAACCAAAGTCAATAAACCAAAAAATAACAATAACAACAACAACAACAACAGCAGAAACCACAAAATCAGCCAAACAAACACGACATATAGTAGAAAAAAATCAAGTGTAGTCTTTTAGGGTGGAGTTAGCCAAAATCGAGGTGGGGCGTGGCATTTGGGCTAAATGGGAGGTGGATGCTATTGAATTAAGTTAGACAAGCAAACAACTCACACACACACATTCAACCACACACATATATGTATATGTTCATATACTTGAGATTTAGCAGCGTGGAAATTGAAATCTGCTTGAGTTTGATGTTTGCTGTTGTTGTTTTTGTTTTTGTTTTTGGTCTGCGCTTAAAAAAGAAATCATTCAAATATTTGTTATTGTTGCTATTGTTGTTGCTGTTGTTGTTATTGCCTGTGGTGCTGTGGTAACAAGACGCCGCCAACGCCATATTAGCCCTGGCTTTTCATGCCATTTATATAGCAATATACAATTTGCTCGCCTCTTTCCGGGGCTGATCTTTTGTGCTGACCAACATTGAATGTTTGCCCTGTTGTAGCTATTGTTGTTGTAGTTGCTGTAGTTGCTGTTGTTGTATCTCGTCATAAGTTGATTTATGAGTCTTAGGTGCAAATAATTGATTTATGCGACGGGGGCATTGTGCAATGTGAGTACAGCAAAAACACCTTCCTGGCTGATAACAACAAAAATGGGAACGTATGTATCTCGGAAAAAAGGCAGAAACAAATACGAAAGCCACTTAGACGCTGTCGTTGCCCACAGAGTTGAACAGAACGTACTATGTGCAGAAAAGTAATTAGATAACTATAAGCGAGTCGACTGATAACAAGTGAGAGAATGTTAAACACTTCAACGTATCTTGAATACCTTTCAAGCGAAGTCTTTAGGAAGCAAAGTGGAATGGAAACTGATTTGAATTTGAATCGATAGGTAGATGCGAGTTGTAGAAAAGAAAGAGAGAACTGAGCAACATAAATAATGATAATGCGTTGTGTAATCTTCAGTGGCCATAACTAACGACAGTTAGAGCGGAAGTGCCAACTATGAAAGATAATAACGTAGTGATGTGCCGGCTATTTTGATTTTGAATTTCGATGCTGTGCACACTTCACTAGGCATTAACCTTTTCTTTTCCCGTGAACACAAGTATTCTTCATGGCATCCATGAATCAAAAACAACAAAACCAAACCCAAACCGTGGAAAGAATGAAAGAATCCGGTGACGCTTGTATCTCATGCCCTCTCATACCTGGGTTCATTGGAAAACGACGATTACGCGGCACAAAAGGCATCAGGCAAACAATGAGACAACCAGCCAGCCAGTCAGCCAGCCAGTCAGTCAGAAGGTAACACACGAGGGAACTCGAGTAAGTCGACAAAACTTGGCGGTGACTGTTGCTGCTGCTGCTGCTGTTGTTGCTGCTGCATCATCGTTATAAGAGGCGTAGAGGAGTGGCATTACATAAGCAAGAGTGGCCTAGAGACATTGACCAAAGAGAATCGGTCAAAATGAGTGGAAAATTGTATCACACACAGGGCTCAGAGCTCAGAACTCAGTACGCACAACTCAAAGTCAGGCTTAAGTTACACAGATACACACACACATACACACACAAAGAGCGCAAGTGCAACTCAATCGCTGTCTGCAAGTTCTCGCATTTATTTGTTTGATAAATTTACTTGTAAAATGTTTAAAAATAGCTACAAGATACAGCAGACACAGGCAGAGGCACAGCCACACACACAGCGAGCAGACGCGGCAGGTACAAGCGTGAGATACAAATGTATCTACTACCTGTCTGGGCATGCTGGCTTGCACAATTCACACGTTTTATGTGATATGCGCTCGCCAGTGCCTTTCGCTGCTCGAGCATCTACAAACACGACAACTACTAAATATTTAATTACGTATACGTCCCCTCAGCCAAGTCTTATATGTGTATGTATCTATGTATCTCGAGTACTGCCCTTTATGACTTGAACTTTATCTTTTCGATTGCCTCTTATCAATGCAGGCCTTATCTGTAAGCAGCTCACTGCTATCTGCGACCTGGTCATGTCGAAGTCTTCGCCAGGCGGAAGCAACAACAGCTACAACAAGTTGACAACTTCCTTTGGACACACTTGTAGATTTTAATTGCCTCAACTTTTCATGCTTATAATGAAAATGTGTAGACGACCTCTAAAGCCAAACAGGTTCAGTCCCAAATCACGTCTTACCTTTAGCCCCCGTGAGCGAGTCTAATGTCATGAATGAAAATATACAAAAAACATATTTACACAGAGGCAAAACATGTTGTAGCCAGCGAACATTAAACAATAACAATTGTACCTCTTGAAATTCTCCGAATTTTTGTTAGATGAATTAAATGAGTTAATGAATGAATGAATGGGTTCGTATACACTCCAATTTTTTTTATTTTTGACTGACGGCGTGCAGGAAATGGTACGAATTTAAATATCTTACGCTTAGTTTATGCAGCAAACGAAGCAATCACAAGTCAGCAATCGGCAATCGCCAATCGCCAATCACATCAATGACATCATCAGAATCGCCTCGAAACTAAGCAGAACCCAACGCGTTTTCAACTCGAATTGCCTTCGTATTGAGGTCAAAAGTGTACAAAAAAGAACAGACAGAAATTAAAGCAAGCATTAAGAAAGTGGCAGCCATAGCATAAACAAAGTTAAGATTTCCTCATTGTGTTGTTGCTGTTTTTTAGCATTCGGTCCGATTCAGTCTGGGCACTTTTTAAGTGCGTGTGAAATCGATGGACGAACGCACAGGCGTCGTTAATTTTAATTGAAACTAATTAACGCATATATAAAAAAAAAAAATAAAACAAAGCAAAATAGAGAATGCGGCAAATGAGCGAGCAAACTTTTTGACTCGTGAGAGACACACAACTTTTGGACTCTGACATAACTAGAAGACCCCAAAATAATATGTTTAAGTTTAAAAATAACTCTCCAACATAATCAATCAAGTCAGCACTAGCGAGTGCATAATATATTCAACGTTTGTTGCTTTGAGCCAACCGAGTAAAACTTATACAATGCAACTTGAGTAAGAAGAGTTGAGCTCAGTTCAATCCATTGGGCATTAGACTGGACCAGTTGTTTGAAACTCTTAAAAAGCACTTGTAATTACTTTGCAGCATTCAATCAATTAAGAAATGTTTGGCTTTAAGCTAATTGATAACCCTGTCTAAATGAAAAATGATATAAAAGGGTACGAAATAGAAGCTGAGCAATTAAGTTTAAGTAAAATGTCGAACTTAATTGATGGACTAAGTTCAAGTTGATATTGGGGAAAAAGAGAAAGAGTTAATAGGTTAAAACTATAGCAAATTTTGCGTCCAATCATTGTGAACCAGAAAATATACAAATTTTGGATATTTTTAAGACATTTAATTGTCAAATAAAAACAAAAGGCGAAGGCCAAAGAGATAAACAAGTTTCTGCGTCATTTAGGTATTTAAGGAAACTCACCATAGAATCCCGTGAAGACATATAGATATAGTATAATTTTATAGTCAATATCAATTCAGCATTTTGGCATGCTTGCAAATTTTAATTTCACTTTGTCTGATTTTAATGGCTTGCACATATACATATACATGTTTTGGAACATTTGCGAATTAATTGGACAGATACTTTTGATGGATTCGCTTTTTAGATTAATGCTGCAGTTAAGCCTTAATTAGAATTAAAGCTCATTGCCACGTTTCCAAATTAAATACGAAGTTGGGAAGGCAATTAACATAAAAATATATGGCCTAAACATACAAATATATTGAAAGTACAAAAATAAAAAAACAAAGTAAAAATGTTGACATTTCAAATTAAAAACTCCGTTTAACGCCTTTTCCAGACTTCGAACTGCCATAACTTTGCCAAAACTGATCCGATCTTGTTGATTGTTGACATGTCAGCTTCCGAGTCCCTAGAAACGCCTTTTCAAGACTTCACACTGCCATAACTTTGCCAAAACTGACCCGATCTTAAATTCCCAGGCCATTTCGTGAATGGTTCGCTCTCCTTATGAACTCTACATTCAAAGTTGAGAAACTTCCCATTTTCGAGTTTCTTGACAAAAATCATGTCAAGAATGTTGACATGTTAGCTTCCGAGTCCCTAGAAACGCTCTTTCAAGACTTCAAACTGCCATAACTTTGCCAAAACTGATCCGATCTTAAATTCCCAGGGCATTTCGTGAATGGTTTGCTCTTCTTATAAACTCTACAATCAAAGTTGAGAAACTTCCCATTTTTGGATTTCTTGTCAAAAATAATGACAAGAATGTTACCATGTGAGGTCCCAAAACCCTAGAAGTGCCTTTCCCAGACTTCAAACTGCCATAGCTTTGACAAAACTGATCCGATTTAGAACTCCCATGCTATTTAGTTGCTTGAATCTCGAGACTTGACAAATTTATGGCATGTGCGAGCAGTAAAATCTGTTCAGAAAACTTTGTGAAGCATCTTACTCATTTTATGTATATAGCTGGGCTATGTTATTTTATTTTCGTAGTTGTTTAATGTGGATTATTTTAGTTTATCTCGTGCATTGCAGACAAACATCCTCAACCCCAAACATAGTTTATGAAACTGCTGGAAAGTTGCCTCACGTTTTGACTTTTATTTGCACTTTTCTATTATCTACACAATACACAAGCACACACACACATACACACACACACACACAGAAAGGCGTCGGACATGTATCTCATAGTTTGCTCTAATTTCTGCTGCTTGCGAGTTGCTTAAATATTTAGTAACATGCTCGTCGCTTTACAAGATACAAATAGAGATACAGATATGATTAGATACAACTTCCTGTTTGCTTTTGAGCATTGTTATAAGCACATTCTAAGTATGTAACGTGTTAATGTTAATGGACCGTGTTTACGAGTGGGCCAAAAAGCTTTGGTTTATTTCTAGCTTATTTTCATCGTCGCGTAGCTTTGTATCTGTATATCTGTGTATTTGTTTTTTTGGTTTATCCAGTCTCTTTAGCAGTGTTTATTCTGTAGCTACAGCTCAATTAGCAGTCGGATAGTGCGCGCAATTAAAATGAAATTGAATTTTATGTGTTGCGCCCAAGTGCGTAGCCAGGTTTACATACCAAATACGAATACGAATACGAATAGGAAATGTGAAGCATATCTACAAAGAGATACATATTGTGTACTCGTAAATACCTGAACACATTTATCGTATGCATGACACAGACATCAGATTAGCATCACAAACAGCACATAAACGTAAAAGTAACACACACAAGCAGATACAGATACAGATACAGATACAGTTTGAGGAGCCTGGCGGCGGGGCATAAATAAAACGAAGTTGAGCTATGTAAACAGTAAATACTTAGAGTCCGAAATGAAGTTCGGCAAATACACTTGAGCGAGCCATTAAGAGCAACGACCACAGGAACAGATAGAGATACAGATACATAGATAGATACTCGTTCTAGTGGGGCTACTTCGATTTGGCACAGATACAGATACAAAGACAACACTCAAATTAAGATTCCACAAAAGACAAACGCTAATAACAACTAACAAAGTCAAAATCTGTGAAGTCAGCTCCATTGAGCAAGCGCTCATGTGGATAAATCTTTAGAAAAGTCACTCGACAGTTGCTGCTGCTGCTACAGTTGCTGCCGCGATGCGGGCGTTGTTGCCATGTATCTTACAGATACTTTTTTACTTGTGTTTATTTGTTAACTACCTGCGTGTGAGAAAAACTGCTCAGCAGGCAGGTAAACCAGCGCAGAACTGCAACATCATGCCACACACGGATACACACACGCACACACACACACACAAATACAAGTTTCTAAGTATCTCAGTATCTATGGAGCTGCTGCTGCTTCTGCTTTGGCTGCCCTGTAATTGTGCGTAAACGTGTAAATACCAAGTCAAGGTCGGTTAATCAATAATAATTAATTTTCACTCAATTACGCGCCGCGCTGTGTGAGCTGCTTTAGTTTTTTTCTTTATAATTTGTGGCTCACATTCTTGGGACATAAGCTACACAGGCTACACAGATACAGAGTCAAAGATATAGATACATTATGCTTATATACGATTCGTTATTGTTTTGCTGGCCATTTCGTTGCTCATTCGATGTTATCTCTTTGTTTGGCTTAATGCCGAGCAACATTCATGTGTGAAATATGCATAAACAAAATATGCCACATCGATTTCGAGTATCTCATAGATGTAAATATACAAATGTACATTTCATATGTATGATTTTTGTTGCCCATAGCCTTCACACAGTTAGATGCGTGCCACTTGATATGCCCGAAACCAGAATAACAAATGATGATGCCGACATCAAGATACAAACACAGCTACAGATATAGATACAAATTTCAGCTACAGCTACAGCTACAGATACTACAAATATAATGAACCTGCAGCGTGGGCTGCTCTTGGGAAAAGCTTCCAGGCCTGGGCAACTTTTCGAGGCACTGAACATTGCTCAATACGCTTCTAATTGCGGACTTGCGGCACTTGCTCATGCTCATAGACATAGACATAGACATAGACATAGACATAGTTCGCCTCCGGGTCAAGCAACGGATGAACGCCGCTCGCTGACTTCTCGAGTGACAGACGGCTGCCCACTTGAGAGTCGAAGTCAGCTCAATGAATTTGCATAGAGAGCAGAGTGTCAGGAGAGAGGTCCAGAGTGGGGCCAAGTGGGAGTGGGAGTCAAAAACGGGGCAAAGCATTAAGTAGTAGCTATGCGCTAAACTTTGACTGCAAGTGATTTACTCGACTTAAGCTGCCGACTCTAATGGCTCCTACAATTGAGGGTACATTCGTTTTCTGATTATACATAAATACATATATGCAGTGATTGAACGGGTGACTATATGTAAATTAAAGTTATCGACAACCTTCCTTGAGAAGTCGCAATATTACTAGAATATGCTTGTTTAGAATATATCGTGAGTCTATTATGTGTAATTTATTATAATTATTTATTGGAATTTTCATTTATTCATATTTTGTTGTTAGCTTTAGCTACAGCATATCGTTATCGTGAATAGTGCCAAAGTCAATTGCCAGTTTTTCTATTTTTTAAATTCTATTTTAATAACTTCTGTAGACCAATTTAATTTGTTTGAAATTGAATTAGAAATATATATGAATATGAATATGAATATTTCCAAGTAAGTGTAACTCTAGAATCTACTCTTATAGTTTGCTAGAAATGAAAGCGTATCTGCAGCTTCAATTTAAGTTTGCTGTGGAAATTGTGCTCGTATCTCATGGATGACTGTGATTGTCAGGTTGAACCTACCTTTTTCATTGTAAACTCCACTCGACCTGATGTCGATCGATTCGAAGTAACCCTTGACTGCCTCGCACTGCTGCTGCTGCTGCTGCTGCTGCGCTGTATCCTTGGCGCGAGAGTCGCGCTGCAGGCGACGCCGGTGGTGCGTTGCGGCACTGTGTTGATGCTGATGGTGCTGTTGATGGTGCTGTTGACGCTGCTGCTGTTGTTGTTGTTGTTGTTGTTGGTGGTGGTGGACATTCAGGCTGATGTCGTTGTCGCTGCTGCCAGCCACAATGTCGCCATCACCAGGACTGGCACCCAAGTGCTTTGCTGTGGCGAGGCCAATGCTGCAGATGAGCGCAAAGAGCAGCAGCTTTGACAATTGCTGACCGAAGATGTTGCCGGCCATGTTGTGGCAAGTTCTTGACTTGAATTATGCGAAGAATGCGTAACGGTACACCTGAGAGTGGCAAGAAGTGCTTTTGCTGCAGGTGCCTGTCTGTGTGTGTGTGTGTGCGTGTGTTTTTTGTGGGGGCCTCTACGATTTTAGGCAGCTCTGCTGCATGTTGCACTGAAACAGCTGTTCGACACCAATACACTCACACCCACGCACGCCAGAAACACACACAATGAGAGAGGCGAGAGCGAGAGCGAAAGAGAGACTTTTTTGCACTTGCCGGTTAAAGGCCGAAACACGCACACTAACAAAATAAACGGAGAGTTTGATTTGCTTGCTTGTTGTTGTTGTTGTTATTTTTATTGCCTTTGTTGTGTGCAAAAAACACGCGTGTCTAGCCTTGTTGTTGTTGTTGCTGTTGTTGTGATTGTTGTGATTGTTGCGATTGTTGTTATTTCGCTTTGTTTAACTCAAAAATACACGCACGCCACACTTTCAAATTTCGATTTCTATCTCTTTCTTTCTCTCTCTATCTTTCTTAATTTTTGCAAAGATTTTTTAAAGATTTTTCGAATTGCGCCTACAATTCTTCATGACATAATCGCAATGAGTCAATCTACATATACATACATATATACAAGCATATACATATATATTTGTATAGAAATATGAATGTTGATGCTTTAACATCAGCAACAGCTTAAAGTTTCCGATAATGCACACTTGGGAATATAGAATTCGATTCCTTTATTGAATACGCTTTATTTGCGTTTATTTCTTGAGTTTTTTTATTGGATTGTATTGCATATGCTTTTGGTTTGTTTGCATGGATTGATTTTCATTCCGGATGCGCGTCGATTTTCAATTAATTTTGCCGATTTACCGATTTTGAATTGCACTCGCGTTGGCCAAGTAGTATTTAAAATACGTTAAGACGTGCCTTCGATTACGTTGCTCCTCTTTGGGATTCAAAAAGCGCTGTTACGCAGCGACACGTTTGCACACGCCGACGGTTCGTTCACAACTAACTGTATCTTTCACAACTCACAGATACAATTCAAGCTCACAGATACGCGCGCTCTTTTTCTCTTTCTCTCGCGCTCTCTTTTGCGCTCTCACTGGCGGCGGCTCTCTTTGTGTTTGTGAGGCCTGAGAAGCCGCATTGCAGAGCACCACCATCGGAACCATGGCGATCCAGACAGCTACTGAGATCATTAAACATTTACTCAATTAATTACTTATAAACAAAATAGACAAATATTTAATAATTTACATAAATACCTGAATAAAACATATGAAACGAAATCGTCATTTATTTGTGGGTAGGTGGTGGGTTTATTGCTGTTGCCGGTGGGTGGCTGTGCAATTGTTGCCACTGCTGACACCAACAACAATTTATAACGTACGCTGTTTGAATCGATGCGTTACAGCTGTTATACTCGAAATGGCACTGTTATACTCTCTTAGCTAAAGAGTCGACAGCGTGCTCTCTGCTATTTATTAACAAACACATGACGCTGTTAACCGACAGTGGTGCGAAATAGCGCAAACACTGAAATTCAAATAGAGAATAAGATATAAATTGCACATTAAAAAAACTAGTCATTTATTATTTGTATACTTTTAATTTTGTCATAATAATTAATAATAAAATATTTTACAGTTGAAACATTTGAGAAACGCATTAAGTCACACTATTACTTTAAAAAGGTGTCCACCTTATCGAAAGATAATAAAAACCGTGGGCAAACATAAAAAAGAGAAGCGAACCTATCTATATTATTGATTAAAAAGCAATATCGCATTAACTTGATGAATAGTAGTGTGCCACTTTAATGCCCATGATTAGCATACAAATAAAGAACGTAAATTGATCTATGATATGCTACCGAGGCAATCTATAAAACAATACACAACCTTTATTCTGCGAGAGATTTGCTTTCATCGGTGCCGCAATGAATTTGCATGCACTTAAATCAAGACTCTTAATTGACAGATGATTGAATTCGAATTTTACTACTATTATTTGTAGATTTAACGATTAGTTTAATGAACTGTCTGACTGATTGCAAATGTTGTTATCATCTCTTATGTGTTGGAATATATATTTACAGGTAGTTTAAACACCTTTTTAACGATTAGCTGGAATTTATCGTGTATTGGTAGTTAAGGAGCCTAAGCCAGATTATCTGATCATTCAGTGATCCTTTGGAGAATTTCCAGGCAATTTCTTTTAAATGAGACCATGCCCCCTTTGGCCTCAGCTCTCAGCACGCGTATGATTTACAATATTGAAAAGGTTGGTTTTTTTTTGTAACTGTAACTGTAACTGTTTCGGGTTTCGGTGTTGGCCCAAACAATGCACGACTTTTTGCAAGACTTTCACTCATCACCGCAGGCTCTGGCCAATTCTGAAACGTTGGCTAAAGACATTTGCCCAGAGACTAGTTACTCAGCAGTTTGCGTCGACTCATATCTATTTCTTCATTAACAAGAAAACCCAAAGACCGAAAAACCGTAAACCGACAACCGAAAACTTCACGGTGGTCAGTAACGGACTTCCAGCTGAGCCACAAAAGCAGCAACGCCCTCATTGGCCTTGTTACTCAGAGGCCTGGTGCCTAGATCCCGTACCCAATTCAGTCCAGTGATATGTTCATCTGGAATGGGATCTGAGAGAGCTATTCAAATTAGCGTGCGATAAACAAGTAAGAAAAAAACGTTTCAACATTCTGAAATTAACACAGCGCAAAAGTATTCCTCGAATGAGTCATGCGAAGCGGAAACAGATACAGAAACCAAATCGGTTCACCAATCAAATGATGATGGGCAACAACAAAAATTAAAAAAAAAATCTATATATATGTGTATACAAAACAAAAACAACAAGATTGAAAAGGTGAAGTCGAAAATTAAACACCACCACATCGTTTAGATAAAGTTATAAATTATAATGTACGAACGATCAGCGCACAACAATTTCGATGAGAGAGCAGAGCTCGAAATGAAACCCTTTTTGGAAGAGGTCCAGGTCCAGGTTGAGTCCGCAACCCACACACAAAAGCAACTTGAACAACAGGTAAAACCATTCCTTTATGAATGTGTGTGTGTGCGAACGTGTGTGTTTGTGTGTGTGTGTGTGTGTGTAAGTGTGTATGTTGGTGTGTGAAGAGATGAAATTAAACGAATTTAGGCAAACGGCATCTATAAATTATGTTGCCTGGCGAAAAGTTTTTGATCTCTGGGCAATATGAGAGCAGGCAAAGTTTTTTTTTTGTTGCTGTTGCTGTTGTTGTTGTTGTTTGTTCTTCGTGTTTTTTGGGGCAACTCAAATTTCGTTTAAACGCTTGATTTAGTGCAGCAAATATGGCCAATGTTGGGCGCATTCCACAAGCGACAGCGTTTTACACTTGAAATGCTCAGCGATTGAGTAACAGAGACAGCACTAGAGAGAGTAAGAGAGAGATAGAGAGAGAGAGAGAGAGACTGCAGCAGAGAGAGAGAGAGAGAAGAGCAGAACGGAGAGTTTTGCCTCTTTTATCCTGCGCTTGGGCCCAAAAACACGTTGGTGGCATTTTTCTTCAGTGTGTGTGCCATGCCGCCTGCCGACTGGTCCAACAGGTTCCAGCCTGACTGACACTGCCATGGAGATTCTTCTGCCGCTGCTGCTGCTGCGGGCCCTGGCCCTGGCTTGACTTTGACTATAGCCATAGCTATGGCTATAGCTCTGGCTGAGACTCCGACTCCGACTCCAACTCCGACTCCGACTTTGGCTCTGGCTTTGGCAGTGGCATGCAGCATTTCTCGTTTTTCTCTTCGGTGCGCTCGTTTTGCACATTTTTGAATTTTATTTTAATTTCTTTTTATTATAAGTATTTTAGTTGCCCGACTCTTCGGCCGGCTGCTGCTGCTGCGGCTGCTACTTGCCCCCTGTCCCTTGTCCCTAGTTCTTGGCCGTGGCTGTGTGCAACTTTTTGGTTTTGTTGATTTTTCATTCACCAAAAACTGGTTCGTCGTTTGAGTTCTTTACTTGCGGCTGGGGCTTCGATGCTGGAGCTCAAGACATTGTTTGGTCTCAAGGAAGTTCTTGTTTGCCCGCTGTGTGTGTGTGTGTGTGTGTGAGTGCCCAGGAATGTGTGAAGTCATCGGGGCAGTATATACATACTACTATACTTACATATATCCACATACACATCCACACGCACACACAACTCTTGTATTTGAATGCCAACGCCGAGCTGAGCTGAGCTGAGCTCAGCTCTTACATTTTTAAAGACCTGGGCGGCGCACTTGCAATCTGACTGACTGTTTTCTGTGCCTGTGCCTGTGTCTGTGTCTGTTTCTGTTTCTGTTTCTGTTTGTGGGCCTTGAATTCCTTTTGGCTAGCCCACATGCTGCTTGCCGCACTTTGAGGGCGTCTCGTTTTTCCAGCGAAACTGAAAATCAGTCAAACGCAACAGACATCGATAGCACTACATCATTGTAACAATCAGTGTTAGCCAAGCTACACTGCGAGAAAATCGAATGCCACGCTGTTATGGGGGACAACGGGAGAAACGCTTGCCCCAAAGTCAACCGAGTTGTGCACCGTGTAATTGTAATTCTATTTCATTGCAGGATATTGGATCTTTGCGCTTGATTTGGCACATTGTGTAGCATCGAGTACCTGCCACCAACCATCCAACTGCCACCTGACCGACCACCTGCCCCCTGCCCCCTGCCCACCCGTCTGCTGCTGCTGCTGCTGCATGGCCAAGGGCATATCAAAAGTGGTCCATCGTCTCGCTGATGTGCACCGAGTTGCCGTTCTTCTTTTTGTCTGACAGCTACTTGTCAATGGCCCCGTGATGAGTGAGCGCCGCACAAGCCTCAACCACCTCCTCCTCCTCCTAATCCTCCTCTACCTTCTCCTCACCTCAACCTCATCCTCCGACTGCTGCATAGACATAGACTTTTCGCCTCCCCTCTGTCTCGTCTCTGTTTGTGAAAGGGATTCGGTGTTTGGCATGGGTTTTGGCTTTCAGGTTGCTGTGGCAACATGACAACGTGTCATTGACAGATTTCAACAAAATTGCGTATGAATGAAATCGATTTTTGCACGAGTCCAGTCAGAGTGCAAATATCTTGACTAGATATCTACTAGTGAAATATATATATTTTTCCAGCTAAAGCTGCCATAACGTTAAAAGCTTTAATCAAGACCACTTGTTTGTAATTATTAAATGTATTTGGTTTTATATTTTATTAAGGCTGCAACTCCTCAAGAGTGTATCCCTATCAGCTTCTAGATAAGTTTTAACGATCTTGAACCACTTTTGATTGCAGCACAATGACTAAGCGCGATTTTGAACTCATAGGGCCCCTTGGCAACAGAGCGCGAAACGCTGAGAACTTTTCAGGCAGGCCGTATATATTTACAATATAAATATGCTGCGGCTACAGAACTGGGCAGAGAGCAACCCCAGGTTGCAGTTCGCTGCAATCCGGCCCTTGGCCCAAGGTAGAAATTAAGCGTCCAACCGCGAGTTTACACATCATCATCATTATTGTTGCCGTTGCTGTTGCTGTTGTTGTTGTTGTTGCTGTTGTTGCTGTTGTCGTGCTGAACATCCTGCAGCTCGAAGCCGTTGCTGCAACGTGTGCGAATGTGTTGCACAATAAATAAAAATATTTATACATGAAACCCTAAATAAAGCATGAGCGACAAAGATGCGAACCAAGTCGTCGCCGTTGGCCGCAGTTGCTGCTTGCCACAGTGGCCGCTTACCGCAGTTGCCAGTTGCCTCAGTTGCTGCAGTTGCCGCAGTTGCCAGGTTGCTGTCGTGGCCGCCGGCTCCGGCTCCCAGGCCAAGTGGCAAAAATAATGTCGTGGCATCTGCATCTGTGCAGCCAGCAGCTTTTCCCTACACGAATTTCAAAATTGTCGTTTACCAATTGTTTTTGCTGCCTTACCTAATGCTCTTTCAATGTCAAGCTAAATAAATCATATTCTTCTACAATAGTCATATTTAATAAATTAATGAAATAAAGTATAAAATAATTATTCTCATTCCAATTCCCTTTTTCATATTTTAAAAATATATTTGTATGCTCTACTCAACTTTTTTCGAACTTTAAATGTATTCAAAAATTGTGATTTACTTTTCGATTTTACGCTAGGCAAGGGTATTCCAGTTTCGTTAATTTTTCGATGGCTTTTCTTTTCATTTGTTTTTGTTCAAGTTGAGTTTTTTTTTTAATTTTTTTTTATTTTTTTGGCATACCTTTTGTATCGGCTGAGGTTCTTCTGTATGCCTCGTCATCATTGTCAGGCGTCGCAGCCCAGCATCAAGAATCAAGATCAAAGCAAAGCCCACTAACTACATCCAGCCAGCCAAAAGGAGATGCTGAGCCTCAGACTCTGACTAAGGCGGTGGCTCAGGCTGCGGGTTGAGGCTGTGGCAGAGGCAGAGGCAGAGGCTCGGGAGCTGCCGGTGCCGTGACTGCCTCCGTTGTGGTTACTGCTGCTGCTGCTGTTGTTGTTGTTGCTTTGGCTGTTGCATAGTCAAAGTAAAATAAGAAATAAATCAGTAAATTGGATTGCTTTTTTGCAGCGCTCGTTCGCTGATTTTGCAATGGCAACTGCAGTTGGACTTGGACTTGGACTTGGAAGTTGCAAGTTGCAAGTCGGTTGCGGAGAGTTGGCAGCTTGAGCTCGGTTTCGCTTGCTTGTTGCATGCTGGAATTTCTATGCTTATCATTTTCTCGATCTCACCTGTTCAATTCATTATTTTCTATAAATAAACGACAGGCGGCGGCGGCCCAGCAATTTACATGGGTCCTTCGCCTTCGCCTTCGACTTTGCCTTCGAGTTTGCCGGCCGGCAAGTTGGCCTCGCCTGTAATTAAGTCAGTCGCATAACTGCAGCAGAGTTGCGCTTTGAATTCGCATTCATTTTAATAACTAAACTCGCACATGCTGTCCTCCTGCCCCACGCCCCCAGCCCCCCGCAAAGGGCCACAAAAGGTCAGTGTCGAGGCACCAGCAGCAGCAGCAGCAGCAGCCTTTCTGAAATTCAATATGTGTCCTTTGATTTGGCCCAAGCCTTTGGCTTCTGATGCGGCTGCTGTTGCTGTTGTTGTTGTTGTTGTTGCTGCTGCTGCTGCTGCGGTGGCCAATTTCGCGAATTCGTGCAACGCTTAGTTATGCCTGTGCGCATCGTGGCAGCGATCCCAGCACACCAACATTGAGGCAACAGATCTGTAGGATCTGTATCTGTATCTGTATCTCTACGCTTCAACGGCGGCTTCTTTGCCACGGCATGGAATTTGGTACAGAGCTTCGGTTTTCGGTTTTCGTTTTTGTATTTTTTATTTCTTCATGTTGGTACCTAAATTTTTGCCAGTTTGCGTTCTTTTGCGGCATCTTGTTGTTTGTTTGGTTTTGTTGTTGTTGCTGCTGCTGCTGCTGCCCCTTTTCGGGGCACTCGCTGACATGCCACACAAATGTAGGCCTATGATAACATTGTCTTTGAGTTCGATTTGGCACAGCGCGTGAAAGTTGTCATGCCAAAGGCCCCACCATGTTTATGTTGTACAATGTACACTGTACACTGTACAGTGTTGTTGTGTTATTGTGTTGTTTAATGCACTTCACTTTCGAGGCGCCCCAAATCTGTAGGTAGGCAGACTACCTACCCGGAGAACAGACCTACACACAAATGTTTAATCTCTTAACATTCTGATCCATTGTTTTATTTATTTATGCTAAAATGCTCATAATGCGCTGCTTATTATGAGGATAAACAGGGTATTATGATGGGGTAACCAATTGTGTAACGTATCCAAAAATATACTATCGAGTTTATAATATCTGTTAATATATATCAGAAAATACCAGTTTGTTAATGGCTTATAGGGTATTAAATATTCGATACCCCACAGATAGCTTTCGATTTATTAAAAATTCTTATCGTTGTGAGCCCATCGCATTTTGGGAGCATTTACATTTTGTTCAACATTCAGACACGAAGACAAATAAAATTCTTTCTCAGAGTTACATTTTAAATTATTTCCTTATTATACGCTGAACCCATTAAAAATGGGAAAAAGGGTATCATAAAATGATGCAAAAGTATGTAACAGGCATAAGGAAGAATCTGCGACCCCATAAAGTATATTGTGAACCTCTATGCCATTACCTTCATAGTTTGTCTTACTTGTTTTATTAATATTTTCTATAATTTATTTATTGGTATATGAAATGGTTTTAAATGCATAAAGTTGAAATGCAATTGCTTTAATTGCAAATCTTGTGGCTTTGCACGCTTCAAACGTGTTACTTGGACTGTAATGCGTTTGTGTATGTGTGTGGGGTACTAATACTTATAAAAGTACGTACATAAATGTGAGCGTTTCCGTCTGTCGAAGCTGTCAAAAGTCGCCATAAACTTTAAGCTAGAACTTTGGCAGCTAAAACTTTGTGATCCCTTCGAAAAAGACGGTCATAAATTCTATGAAATTACTCCACAAAAAATAGAAGAACAACGGAAACAAGTTTAATAGTTGCCACCAACAGCAGCAGCAGCAGCAGCGTAGGACAACGTAGGACCCCCAAGGGATGAGGTGTGGGGAGTGATGGGAGACGCTTAACATCTGATGGCAGCCGGCACTGCATTCTAGCTAGAGCTTAACAACATTTTGAGTTTTAGCTGCCAGCTGCATCCGAAGCCACAAGAAACTGACTTGAGTGTAAAGTTTGAGTTTGTCATAAAATTGGCATGCGTGCGTGTGTGTGTGTGTGTGTGTGCGAGTGTGTGCGTGTGTGAGGAAACTTGTTAGGCCAACTGGCTGATGACTGTAGTCAACTGATTACGCATACGCCGCGTGGCAGCAGTCCAAACTTGAGGAATGTGCATAAAATCAAATGTGAGAGAGGCACACTCAAAAAAAAAAAGGGAACTCTGTAATGCACATTTATGGCGTGGGAAACAACAGCAAAAAATTCGCGACATGTTGTTGAATGAAAGAAGTAGAAATTAAAGCAAAACCCCGGAGAGGAAAAAAAAAAGCGAAACAAAGCAAAGAAAGCAGCAAAATGGCCAAGCGGACGCTGCTTAGTCTGGTAGTTGAAGCTGGGTCTTGAATCTGGGCATGAATCATCGCGCCTGCATTTGCTATGCTTTGGTTTTCGATTTCGCAAGTAGAGAGAGACAGCGGGGTAGCGATAGAGAGAGAGAGAGAGAGAGAGAGACCAATGGCGAAACTGGTTCTGGCGCAGGAATGCAGATAACTTCTTGTTGTCCCGGCCCGGCCTGGCCAGGCCTGGCCAGGCCTGGCCCAGCCCAGCCCAGCCCGTTTGTCTTTGGCTCTCGATTGAGCTTGAAGTGGCCCGGGCTCGAGAAGCTCTGCATATTTAATATTACACAAAGGTGATGCAGAGCAGACAGCCGCTGCCATCGGCATAATCCAACAGCGGGCTACATTAATTTAGTGAGAACTACACACACGCACACACTGAGTCTGGAGACGCACCACAAATTTTAATTAACCGAAACAATGGCGGCATCCTTCACATCAAAGGCAAAACAACATAATCATTGCATTGGCTTCCCATCAGCAATAGCAGCAGCAGCGAAACCGCAGCTCGGAGTTCGCATTTGCAAACGGACTCAATGGTCTCTCCGGCTAAATGACCACGAAATTGCCAACGGCACGACATATACAGGGCAGAGGGCAGTTACCAGAGGAGTTTTGGGTCAGCTTGAGGGTAGCCACGTGAGTTGCAAAGGCAGGCAGGAGTACAGTTACAGTTAGTTAAGAGTGCAAATTGCGCAGGACCTACCTTTGTGCTGCTGCTGTTGCTGCATTGATTAAAGCACAATATTCCCCAAACAGCAACAGCAGCAGCAGCAGCGGCAGCTTAGATAATTCTATTTCTGTCTTCTATATGGCATGTGCTACTTACAGTTGCACACAGATTTCACCTTGCAGCATTTACTGCATTTATTACGTATACGTTCTGCCAATCGATAGTTGACACGGTCATTGGGGACGCCATTGCTGCTGCTGCTGCTGCTGCTGCAGTTGCATGCCAAGGTCACACAATGTGCCGACAAATGGTCACCAAATTGGCAGACAACAAGCCTTGAGGCAGCCACAGGCGCCACTTGCAATTGCGTCACTGTCGCCACTGTTGCCACAGTTGCAGGACTCCCAATGCGTATTCAAGGGAGACTAGCTGACGTCAAGCTTATTTTGGCACTCGTTGAATGCCTCAAAGTGATAAATGAGAGGAGAAGGCTATTCAAACTGAGACTCAGACTCGGACTTGCTTAGCTTATGAGTTTACAGATGACTCTTGTTGCAAATTGTATTTAATTGCGTCACGTTATGCAAAACATAAAAGTAAATAAATGAATGAATTAAAATGCAAACGTGATTTTCATTTGAGATACAGATATGTGAGGCGCGGAAATGTGAATGTAAAGCTTCTTTGATAGACTATAAAATACACTGATATGAAAAAATCAATTAAATATTTAATTACATTTTTCATTTTTTATTTTAATTCAATGTATAAAAACTTTTTGCAATATTTGATAATCTAATGTTTATGATATGGTAAAAGCATATCTATATTTTTTTTGAATAATTGAAATTTGTTGAAACACTTATTAAGCATATACTCGTTATATACTTTTAACAGTATTTTGTTTGTTTATTTGTTCATGACATGAGGCGCCATCAGTCCGTGGCGACAAACTGTCGTTAAATGAATTGCGATTGAAATTGTATTTGTTTAAATATATTATAGCCCATAGGTATTTTTGTATTTGACTGTTTCCGAATCGAGAGTAATGCAAACAATTGTTACAAAAATCCGTGTTTCTGTACATTCCATAAATAAATGTATATAAATGTATATATATATATATTATTCCTTTGCGCTGCTGTTTTAATGCAATTCGCTTTTATTGCATTGCAAATTTCAGTGCAAATTGCAATTAGCGGCAATTTGAGCGCATTTGCAAAATGGGGAATGCAAAATGGAAAATGGGCATGAGTCTGGCGGGGACAGTTGACTGTTTGTCTGATTGTCTGTTTGACTGGGTGACTGAGTGACCCACTGGGCACACACAGTTTCAACAGTTGCAAGCCGAGTGCGTCTGAGTGCAACACTCGTTGCAGTTTGCGCGTTTACTTAATGAAAGTAAGTACACCAGCCTGCCTGCCTGCCTGCCACAAGCCGCTGTTGCAGCCACAGTTGCAGCCGCTGTGAGCAGCGAAAGTAGCTCACTCTCACAGCCGTGCCCCGGCTTCACTTAATGGCTTTATTTGCCGAGACCGCCGCTTGACCGCTCGGGTGCCGGGGGGAGAGGACAGGGGTAGGAGGCTGCCCAACACTTGACAGCAATGCCAGCTTCAGCTTTAAGCCGCATGACAGTTGTGCAATAAAATTTCAAAAAATTATTGCGTCGAGCAGTGGACACTGCCCACATGTGGCATGGCGAGCGCTTACTACGTCTATTGCCACATGATTTATCAACACAAAACTCACACGCTAATAGAATTTATATTTGCGCTGCAGGATCAGCCCACACACTCGTAGCACCACAAAGCACTCACACACACACACACACTCCTACAGAGACATTCACAGATTTGTTGTTTAGCTACAAAAGTCCCGCCAGTCAAGTCAACCTAATTGATAAGCAAATTTCGATAAGCGCTTGTCAAAATGTTTGGCTTACAATTTACACATGTCAATCAATAACATACATTTGTTGTTGTTAGAGTGGCTGTTGCTGTTGTTGTTGCAATTGCAACTTAGAAACGATCGCGCTGTGAAATGTGCGAATCATCTTCAACAAATTACACTAGTCAGCTAGCTTATTGTTGTTGATTTATACACTTCTGTTCCTGGGTGTCATAAATAAGTATATACAGATGATGATGTTCCGCATTCCTTAAACGGTTTTCGTTATTTATGCGCATTGCTGATTGAGCTTTGACTTTGACACTTTATGGCCACTTAAGCAATAGTTGCCGCAGATACTTATAAGTCATGCAGTTTGATCATGGCTTAGATACATTTATCATTATTTCTACTCACTGAGATCTGACGTGTTTTGTGGGGGCAGACTGATAAAATGATATATATTTTATATATTTATGCTTTACCCTGACAGTGGGTATATGAATTTTGTCAAGCTATTTGTTGTACATTCAACGGCACTATTTATACTTCACTATTTATATTTACCTTCGAGTAAAGTAGCTGCTGTTCGCAAAAAAATCTAAAGCCGCAAGGAAAAGCTACTTTATATAAATCTGCTTACAAACTTAAATTCATCATTGTAAGCATTTAACAAAAATTAATAACGAACCTAGCAAATATTCGGATCCCAGCAGTTTGTATTATAAAAGAGAAGCAACCAGCAGCAAACCATTTAGTTTCCCTCCCAGCTGCGCATTGTGAAAAAAGGTAGTTGTGAAAATAAACAAAATTATTGAAATGCATTTAATATGCAAATTTCAGCAATAGCTTATTGAATGCTTTTAAAGCACATTTAAATTATTTTGAATTTAAAGCATTTGCTCCTCCAGGCATCCAATTAAAGTGAAAGCCAATGGCAACTCGAGCTCAATTATTTATTTACAAAGGCATTTAAATTAAAGTTAAACGTTTGTATTATGCGTTAAACCGATTCGCTGCGGCTTATCGCACAATTTTGTACAATCATTATGATCAATTAAATTGAAATTGACAACGCTTTTGACACGCATTAACCCACATACATACATACATACACATATGCATATAACTGAGGGAAATGTTGATTTACAGCCATTTTATTTATGGGCAACAATTAAAAGTTATACCAACTGTTGTTTACATTACATTTTATTTGCGTTATTCTGATTGCATTTATTCATTATGATTCATCCAGTTGCTTTTCAATATGTGGTAGGTTCATAAATTTATAACAAAAGCCGCAATCATTAGAGTTGTGACAAGCTGCCGACAGGATGCAGTTGCCGCAATATTGACGCTTTTCCTATCAGTTTATCAGTCCGTCAGTCAGTTCATCCGTCAGTCACTCAGTCCGTCCGTCCGTCCGTCTGTCCGTCACTCATTCAACTGAACGCTGATAGTTGCGTTGGTTGCCACTGCGCTACATGTGGCACATTTTCCACACAAACACTGAGCTTCATTATGCGCATTTCCTGTCGACTATCCGCATTCACTCTCCCAGCAGCTTTTCTTCCTTCCTTTCCACCGACGACACATGCCAGGCATTCTCTGCTCCTGCCGTGCTCCTGCTCCTGCTCCAGCTCCTGCCTCTGCTCCTACCGCTGCAATCCACGCCGCTCTGCGGTATTCGGTGTTGCATTCTTGTGGGCGTGCAACGTGGGAGTGGGCTTGGTTGAGTTTGCATGCCACTACAATGCCACACAATAGTGGAATAATAATAGTGAGTGTTTGGTGTTTGGTGTTTGTCTGATGGGTGGCCGCGTCGCCGTTGACCCCATCACAGGGCGATGTCAAAAGTTTTTGACATGCTCGTGTACTTGACCTGTCAACCAGGCATTTGGGGGCTGAGTTCCAGCCAACCCTAATGTAATTGTTGTTGTTTATTCAGGCCTGTTACAATTTTGACACGTTTATAATTAAAAGTTAATGTGGGTATTGCACATGAAAATCGCTTCAGTTTCGATCGAAGCTATAAGCAGATATAATATTGTATATACAGGTATAAAGCTAACAAACTGGCAGATTTATTAATTGAAAATAAATTCAACTCATCCCCATGCTGGCTATTAGAATATAATCTACCGATAGCCATAATTATGGCCAAATCCGAATAGGCAACAAGTAAAACGAACAAAACTCCCATCTAATGCACAGTTGAAGTGATTAACCCAATTGGTGCATAAACAAAACAGCAGCAGACATTTGGCCAACAGGAATTTGTTTATAAAGTTGGCCTAATGAATAAAGCGAGAAACGAAGTAAATTAATTGCAGCCGCCAAACGACAGTTGCAGAGCCAGCACTTCCCGGCAGGTGGTCAAAGCGGGTGGCTTGTGTTGGTTGGGGGTGCTGGGGCCGCCCAGTCAGGCGCCATTCTGTAGTTTTTTTTCTGGCCGCTGCCCTGAGCCAAAATAACAAATGAAAATAGAACTTTAATTAAACGCAGTGGCTGCGTTGGAGAAATAAAATAAGCCCATCGTTTAATGGAGAGAACAGTTGCACCACCAGCACCACCCACCCACTCATATGCAAAACAGCGGGTTGTCTGCTATTTAAAGACTTACCCTGTCTCTCTCTCTCTCGCTATCTCTCTCTCTCTCTCTCTCTCTGTCTTTCTGCAGTTGCCCTCATTCCACAAACTATACATATGTATATATAGAGTAGTATATATGGTAGATGCAGAAGCTGCTTTAAGCCAGGCAGTCGAGATGAGAATATGACAGTTCATAGCCCAAAGGCCCCCTTAGTTCTAAGGTTGTTGTTTGTTATTGTTCTTGTTGTTTGTTGTTTGTTGTTGTTCGGTTACATACTGAGCGAGCTGCTCGCCTGCATTTAATGGCCTTAAAGTACATGCATACATCCACTTCTGTACCAGTTTTGCTAAGCTAATGATAACACGAATAAAAATAACATAAAAAAATGTGTGCTGTGTGCTGCTGAGCAAAAACAAAGGAAAGTAAAGTTATCGGGTGAAAGGATTGTGAAGAGCAGTGGGGAAAGCAGTTCATAACTCCACTAGAATATCTGTGCTCTATATAACTTTGAGATTACGTCAGGCCTTAATCGAATTCGGCAGCCAGCTGGAATAAAACTCAATGCATACATATACATATAATTTAATTAGTCAGACATCCTGGCCATAACTTCTAAGGACTCCTATGTCTGAGCCACTGGCAGATTCTATTAGAAAAATTAATTAATGAATTCATCAGTGCTGAGTGCAGTTATTACACTTGATGCCAGCAAGGATGACGGCGATGTCGACTGTTGACGTTGGCGCAGAGGAACAACATAAGGCACTTTCATAGCAAGGACCTAGATAGATAAAGGCAGAGGCGCATAAAGTTGGCCAAAACTAAAATGAGCACTTTAAGAGATTATAAGCCCTGCACGAGGAGCTCAAGTGGCCATCGGGATGTAGCTTAAGCTAATAAAGCCGCTTTGCAGTTACTATTGACAGAACTCTTTTAACAAATGATAACCAGACAAATGTTTCTAAAGTCAGTCAGCGTTTTTTTTAAATTGAAGCACAAAATATGGCAGACAAACTAAATTGAACAACATTTCAGCTAACAAATAAGCCATTAAAAAAAACTCCAAAATGAAAAACATTTTCAACAAGTTTATTGTATTTGTTTTTAACCCTTGACGTTTCATAGTCTGATTGCAATATTCAAGAATTTCCTCTTTTTGGCTTTAACTTTAACACAGATCCACGGATATTTCATTTTTACATTTATAAAAGATAATTCCGTAAAGGAAAACATTTGAATTTATTTATCATATTTGTTTTCAACTCTTTTTCATTTACATAAAGTTATTACTGTATTAAAGTTGTTCCCATTTTTGTCTTTAACTTTAACACATACTCACACAATTTGCATTTACAACACTTTCTGTTCTTTTGCAATTCTCTGCTGAATAGCACAATGCATTTTGGCTAAGCTCTTGGGCGACAGCGTCTGCCTGTTATGGCATTTATGACGCATACGCCGCGTTGCCACTTGCACCTTGAAAATTCTGTTGGCCTGGCCCGAACTTGTGGCCCATGGCCCAACCGAGCGCTCGCGCACAATTATAAAATGTGCTCTCATTTTTTTTTGGCCCAAAAGTTTTTTGCCACATGCCATAAAAATCGTTCGCAAGCATTTTGATGGCAGAGAGTTGCTGGCGTCGCTAACGTTCTCTCCTCGTTCCTGGCATTGATGTGGGTCAGTTACGTGGCCACAGGGGGCACAAAAGTTTTGTTGGGGCCAACGCCAGGCATGGCTCGGTGCCTGGCCAGAGAAATGCAATTCAATCCAAGGCTGGGCCACAAAAGTTTTCATTGAGTGTTTTCAATTTCAATGGTTTCGATTTCACACGCCTCGAATGCTCGAGCTCAACCCGCATCCAAACACGCATCTACATAGTTCGGCTACAGCTACGTGCACAATGTGCAATTCAATTGAGTGGCGCAGGGGGTTGTGGCATGCAGCCAGCCGCTTGTGGCATGTGGCATGTGTTTTGTGGTCTGCGCTGGAAAACGCTGCATTAAAGCAAATCCACAAAATATCGGTGCAAAATATCCGCGATACATTTTTTTTGGTTAGGCCCATGCTTGCTGACAGCGCGCGTATTTAAATTTAACCCAATATATAAATAAATATCTATATAGATATATGTATAAGCATATGACAATGTGATAATCTTGTTGTAGGCGTTTCTTGTTGACCACTAAACGTTTTTTTGCGCCGTGATTTATAATACCTAGCAACAAATACGATATATTAGGCGTGTAAAATCTCTGAAGAATTATAGAAACACTTTAGCCAAGGCAAAGAATTATGAATAATACCTATTAATAAAGTGTGCAGGTCTATACGAAAATTGAAGGTATTTGTTTAGGCTCAAAAAACTCATTAGTTGTATACAAATAAGAAGCAAGGCAAGTGCGTGAGCTAAAATAAACCCTTAAATTTATTTAATTATTACCAACAAAAATCATAATAATCAAGAGCAATATTTTTATGTATTTAATTATACTTTATTTTTAGTATTTTCATAACTTGAGATACTTTTCTCAATACTTGAGGCGTTTAGGATAGGCGAAAATTTTGTATCTGCAAGTTGCTTACGCCTGAGGTGCAGGTAGCAGGAATGGTGCTGTTGCACAACCTTGAGGTGGTTTGAAAATATGTTTCACCCGGACAGTAATAGCGGGCTCCATACCAGGTACCAGAGTTCAAATAGCACAAGATGTACCTAATTGCGATTTGGATTACATTCGATGAAGCCAGCGACTAGGCAGTGATTAGAGGACTTACTGTTTGCATGTGGTTTCCAAAGTGTTGCCATAGGGAAAGCGGCCAGCCTCTTTGATTTTTCTGCAGTATTGGTTAGGATCTGCACCTTCACTTGTCGATATCAGTTCATCATCCACAAGGGGGCAAGTCGCCTGTGAGCCAAGTGTTGCAATGCCGCAGATGTTAGGATTATCCCTGTTGCACACATGATTTGGAGCACAGCTGCCAGTGATTTGTGACGTAGTCACGGTTCCCAGACACAGTGAAAAGTTGCGAACGCCCGTGCAGGCAAAGGTCAAGAGGTCATTGCACAAACCGCAGTCTCCACATTGCATCAACAAGCTGTTCGTCTGGCAAATTTCAGACTCCGATGTGCAAACCTTGCCTGATGGACAACTGTTGACCGGTTGAATGGGTAAGCTTTTCTCGCAGAACATGAACTGTGTATTTGAGACGCAGGCAGCATTTGTGGATGCAGAACAGACATTGCATTCAGCCTGGCAACCCAGGACTCCAATGCCCATTAGCAGCAGTACTAGGCTCCACATCTTGTCGTTCAACTGAAGCTCGCAATTCACTGCAGCTGCATTTAATATCTGATTTAATCTTATCTGCCAACTATCTAAGATACGTAAATGCAATCGTCAAATCATATAACAAATCTATGTTTACTTTGTCGAATTGCTTATAATTTTATTATTATGTTATACAACTTGAGTTCACTAAATTATTACATGATATACAATTAGGTATAGAAATACAATTAGAACAAATAATTTAAGAAATTGGGCAGTCGAATTTCATTAAAGCAGGCAATAAAAGTTGACTCCCAAAAGTATGCAGTATATTTTTAAAGCAACTTTTTTTTTAATAAAAATGGCTAATTTTCGAATTTCGGATTTTAAAAGATTTTTTTTTATTTCATTTTTTAATCGATTACATATTTTATTTGACTGTTACTTTTAGCTGTTAAAATATTTAATTTTTACTTGTTAATGAATTTATTGAGCGGAACGAAAGTTGAATTTACTAAGCGTGAAAATCATAAAAATTTTATTTGTGGCACACATCTCAATCGTTGAAGGTCTGCCGCCTCAGGCCATGATTAACGGACGAGTTGGCAAAATTTGGCTATAATTAACGCAATGTAAAATCACGCAGACATCAAAAATCATAAGAGAACCATGGGTGTCCAACTCGGTGGTCGATTAGTGATTTGTGATTGGCAAAGTTTTCTGGCCAAAGTTAAATGGTGAAATTTTCGCATTTTCACGCAACTCTATCTATTTTTCTGTAACATACTTTGTGGATTTTCTAAGAATTGTATTAAATTGTCTAGCTATAAAACTTTTTGTATATGTAATATTTTTGGAATTAGTAAAAGTTTAATAAGTAATTTGTGTAATATAAGTACGTAATCTAGTTATAGTTTTACAATATTATTTGGCTGGCTTAAAATTAAAATCTTTGTATTTGCGCAGGTGTCACAAACATACTAAATTGCTATCGTAAGTTGCAGGCGTTATCTACAAAAATCAAGTATACGTATGTGTACACAAAAGGGACGTAAAATTTGTGGAATTAGTATATAATTTTAGATATTAAAATGCTACCAGATAGATAAGTGATCAAATCTGTTATGCATCATCATAGAATATTATATTTAACAAAAAAAATGTTCAGTTTTCAACTTTTATATACAAATCAATATTCAAATTTAAAGACAACCCGGCAGAGTTGCTTTCGTATCGCCACAGCACAAAGTCCTGCCATTGAAATAGGGTTTCGTCTCCGTGCATTTAATAATGCGACCTACCCACGATTGTATATAGAATCTGCAGTAGATGTAACTGAGAAGAGAAGTTTTTAAACAATAATTTTAAATGAAAGCAGCTCTGGTTTACCTGGTGCACTCGGTGTCGTTGGGAATAACATGAATGGGAATACCCTTGAATGCATACTGACAAAATTCATTCAGAGCTATTGTGGTGCTCCCGGTTGTGGTGCTCCCGGTTGTGGTGCTCCCGGTTGTGGTGCTCACGGTTGTGGTGCTCTCCGTTGTGGTGCTCTCGGATGTGGTGCTCTCGGTTGGTGTGCTCGCGAATGTTGTGCACTCGATGGTGCTCCTGTCTGTGGTGCTCTCCGTGCTGGGCTCAGTGGTTGCTAGACCCTCTGGGCAGCTGGCAGTTGTCGTTGCTGCACTGCCACATATCTCAGGCAAGTCCCTGTTGCAAACCTGATCCGCATTACATACGCCTGTAATGTTGGAGGAACTGCTGCCGCCCAGGCAAAGAGCGAAGCTGCGAGCTCCAGTGCAGGCAAAGTACCGTTGATCATTGCACTCGTCACAACCGTTGAGTACACAGGCCTTAAGTGATTCGTTCTTTTGGCAAATTGATATCTGGCTGGTACAATATAGGCCCGTGGGACAGCTGCTGGGCGGTCCAGTGATTTGGTTGTTCGAGCAAAACTTGAACTGCGATTCCGAGATGCAGGCCACATTGGTGCCCGTGGCACAAACATTACAGGCAGCCTGGCAGCCAAGTATGACGGTTCCGAATCCAAGTAGTAATATCAGTAGACGACGCATCTTGAACTGCAACTGCAATATAGATGCAGTGCAGCAGCTTTAAGTAACAGCCTAATCTAACTGGAAGCAACAACAATTGTATCAGAAAGCGAATAGAGATTTATCAGTGCCATAAAGCTAGCTTTCTTTATGGCCTTCTGATAACGAAAGCACCTTGCTGCTGCCCCAAAGTATGCCCCAAACACAAGGTTGCCGGCCTTATCTAAATTGGGGGTATAGACGAGAAAAACAGTTAGTCAAGGCTAAGCCAAAATTACTATTTAAAGTTGAGAACTGCGCACAACAGACAATAGTCGAAATAATCACTGCAGATTAAGAATTGTGAATATGTTGAGAAAAGATACTCAACTGCTCAACTGGCTGCTGCTGCTGCTGACATGCCTGGTGGGGTCTGTAAGGACTAGCTGCAATGTGTGCAATCCTGTCAACAACATGTCCTGCTATGCGGTCAACCAAATGCAGGCCTGCGATGCAAATAATTTGCCCACACTCATACCCTACGACTGTCCCGACGGCTACGTCTGTGTGAGCGGAACAGCCGGAGTTTTGTGTCAACCTGCAGCCAGTGACAACAGCACGGGCGATTGCCAGGACTGCAACCAGTGTGATGCAACGCAAACCTTTGCCTGCACAGCAACCAACAGCTTTGCCCTCTGCCTCGGCACGGATACGCCCCAGAACTCCTCGGGCAGCTGTGCAGCTGGTTATGTGTGCAACATTAATGATACGCAGATTTGTGGACTCGAGTCGCTGGTTATGCCCACCTGCTCCTATGCAGATGATACAACAACAACAACAACAACAACAGCTCCGACGACAGTCACTGTGAGCACCACACCAACGACCCTGTCCACCAGCAATGCAACCACCTACTGTGCCGCTGTGCAGGCACAGGGCAAATATGCGGTGGGTGATTATACCGAAACGACTTGTCGTCAATATATTAAGTGCTTTTTGTCGAGTGGCAGCTGGAAAGGCTACAAGTACACGTGTCCAGGTAGCACCTACTTCAATGGAACCAGTGGACTGTGTGTTACCACATTGCCAGATAACTGCTACACTCCAAGTGTTACCACAACGACGACAACGGTGGCTCCGACGACCAGCAATCCGAATGCCTATTGCGCCAAAATGCAGTCACAGGATTACTTTCCCGTCGGCACAGATGCGAGCACCACGTGCCGTCAGTATATCTACTGTCATCTGCTGAACGGCAGCTGGCTGGGCAAGACGTACACCTGTCCCGGCAGCACCTACTACAGCAGCTCCACCAAGACCTGTGTCACCTCACTGCCCGCCACTTGCTCCACCGTGGTGGCCAGCTTGAGCCTGAACGGCGTGCAACTGGACTGAGAATCAATAAATCAATTGGACAAGGAGGATCCGGGCTTGGATTCCCGCCTGCTGCATGAATATTGAAATGTCATATGTCAAACGAAAGGTTACGTTGATAGTTTATAACTATATCCTAGTAATTACAATAATAATTATTGCTTATAATAATACGGTGCAATTGACTGGCGCTATATAACTGCAGCGTTGTGTTTCCGCCTCGAAAAATGAGCTCGCGGTGCAACCATATTCCACGGCTCTTATAATCCCTTTGCTAAAGTAGCAGCTAATGTAACTGTAAGGATAAAGAGTTATGAGATATAGATGAAGAGTTAGCTGTTGGGTATTCAAACCGTTTGCAGTAGGGATCTCTGGGCACAGTTTCATAGAGTCCCGCTTTAGCTTTCAGTTCGCAGACTTCTTGCGCTGTGGTTGGTGGTGGCTCAGTGGTTGTCAGCTCTGTTTGCTCAGTTGTGGTATTAACTGTAGGCGTGGTTGTCGGCGTGGTTGTCGGCGTGGTTGTCGGCGTGGTTGTCGGCGTAGCTGTGCTGGTGCTCACTAGATCATCGTTCAAGTCACATGTCAAGGTTTGACCGGTCGTTTCCGCCACACAGACCACATCGCTGGTGGCATCGCAAACTGTGCCCGACGGACACGTGCCCAGGGCTCCGGTGGGCTGGGCAGCACCGTAGCACATTTGGAAGAGGCGCTTACTCTGGCAGGCGAACTTATAGTTGCGATGAGCACTACAGAGTCCACACTTGCTGGTATCCCCGCAGCTGGGAGGTTTCTGGGCGTTTTTCTGCACACAGATCGCTGCATTTTCGCTGCACTGAAACCCGTCCAGGCAGGTGTAAACGTGATCCGTGTGGGGCGTGTCATCTACAAGATATATTCCATTAACTGAATACTTTGAATAACTGAATAGTATTGAGCCACTCACCTCCAAAGCACAAGTAAAAGGACGTTGAATTCATGCAGGCAGCTTGATTCGTCTGACAAACATTACACTCCGACAGGACCTGACCCACCAGACAGGCTAATGCGAGCTTTTGTATTGAAAGATATTTGAACATCACAACACTTTATGTATCCTTTTTAAATGTGCTCACCACTCCCAGAATTTGCACACAATTTGCAGTTTTTGCAGTCATTTTGTGGCTAAGGTAAGTTCTTGATCCTTGTTTTCTTCCCAATCACAACCTCTGCTCACTGTCAAGGTTTCGAGTCTACTAAAGTACTTTAATCTGTTGACTGCTGCGTTATAAACTTGGTTTTTTTCGGGTAGTGAAATTTTCATTGTTTATCCACTCTTTATTTATTTCGGGCATGCTAATTGTTTTATTTGCTTTGGCTTTCCACTTGATTACCTTGTGCTGTTTTATGATAGCAGCATAAAAGCTGACAACCGGAAAAAATCTAACACCGCGATAATGAGCAGAATGTCAGAGAGCTATCTCTTGAACTTGAGCAGATGCCGGCCATTGACCATACCATACCATACCATAGAAGACTCTTGTTTGTCCAGACTGTTGCAGACTGAAGCTAATGGTCAATAAATTAAATCCGAATGCGACAGGAATTATGAAAATTCTTAGAAGATTAATTTTTAAATTAATCAGATAATCAATTGGTAAATATCGACTGCTTGTTTATTTATCTTAAATTTGAAATAATATTGGTTATAATCTGAGAGATTTGCTGATCAAAGATATATACATTTTAATTGATTTAAAAAATATATAATGAAACTGTGCAGATTAATTTAAAAAACTTAAATACAACATAATAATTATAGCTAATTGGGCGACCCACTCTTTATTGTATAGATATATTTGAAATTATTCGTACAATACGATAAATGTTACAATTATGAATATTAGACACAACCAGCAGCAGTTGGTTTTACTACACCGCAAGCGGAGATCGCATTGAAGTAAGGTTTTGCTGGCTGACAATTGGCAATGTTGCCCTGCCAGAGACCGCCTCTAAGGAAGCAACTGATAAAGCTGCGGAAAATATTTACAAATATATATATTAATGGTAGATAAGTCATACGTAATAGCAGAAGCTTACCTGGTGCAAACTGTATCATTAGGAATCGCATAGCGTCCTGCTTTTGTAATATTTTGACAGTAGCTATTCTCATCCACTGGTGGTGCTGCTGTTGTTGTGCTGGTGGTGGTACCAGGATCAGCAGTGGGACTTGGGCTGGGCGTAGTAACAGGATCAGCAGTAGGACTTGGGCTGGGCGTAGTAACAGGATCAGCAGTGGAACTTGAGCTGGGCGTAGTAACAGGATCAGCAGTGGGACTTGGACTGGGCGTTGTAACCGGGTCAAGTGTCGTATTTGGACTAAGGGTAGTAGCGTTCGGGTCAGCCTCGACTCTATCGCACGTATCTTCAGTGTCAGGATCGCACCTTAAGACACAAGGACTGCCTTCCGCAGCACCCTTAACGCTACAAAACCAATCTGTGGGGCAAGGACTTCTCTCGGGCATAATTAAGCCTTCATTGCATCTACCAAAGGTGTTGAGGGAGGCGCAGGCGTAGGATTGACCGCTGTCGCATTTTTCACACATGGAGATATCACCGCAGGCGGAGGGCGAGTCCGAGCTCATGCAAATATCACCATATTGCGAGCAGATCGGTTTTTCCGGCGGACACGAGAAGGTATGTTCCGCATTTGGAACGCCTGTGTAGCAGCAATAAAAGTTAAAGTGTGCATTGAAAATGTTATCGATTTTGTGGAGCTTACCCGAATAGCATATCTGGAAGGTGTTGTTGGAGATGCAGTTGTGCGAGCCGTAACATTGACCGCAGGTGGCCTCCACGTATGCAGCTGGCGACAGCAGTGTGGCCAGTAGAGCCACCAGTCCGGACCGTAGGAGCTTCGACATCTTCAGTTTTGTAATTGAAGCGTCTGCATGTAGTTGTCATGCCTTTTAAATGCTCGCTAATTTGAATTATCTTTACGACTCGAGGCAGGCAACAATTTTATCTCTCAATGCTACGACATCCATAAATATGCTGGCTACTGTTCAGGGCTAATCTTTGGGTTGGGTAGTAGCGCCATATCTGCTGTAAACATCACTATTTGCACAATTCTAAGACTAGCATAAAACAAGGTACTTATCTCTTTTCCTGGGATATCGTCAGTTACAGCTTTTTAAGTTCTGGATGGATGATATAAATGCGCGCCATATGCTATAACTTATCAGTAGTCTGTCTTACGCTCTTCCGCCAAGCATAACAATCTAGTAACCAGAATGAAGCCGTCTTCTTGTCTGAGAAATCTGGTTAGTAAGGCAAATATTTTACCAAGATGTATCCTTCAAGTTGTGAAATTTCTCGCAGATCCTCCTACTGGCCTTCTGCTCTATGTTGGTCACAGTTTTCTCCGCGGTCTGCGGTGGTTGCATGGAAAATAGTGTGGCCTGCGTGAATGAAACTCATTACAAATTCTGCATCAACAGCTCACCCATTGAGAATGGTGGCATTCTTTCCTGTGGTACGGGCAAAATCTGCACCTCCTTGATGGATCCCTGCTGGACCAAAGAAGCTGACGATGGTGTTGAGGCCGTCTGCAGTGGACAGGTTAATAACTGCAGAAGCTGCGATGGCACTGACTTGTTTGTCTGCACCAGTCGCACCACCTTCCAGATGTGCAATAACAACACTCTGAGCCCTACAATCAACACCTGCCCCGGCAGTACCGTCTGCTCCATCGATTCAGGCGCCTACTGTGTGAAAACCTGCAATTTGCCCACCGGAAAATACGAATGCGATAAGGCTGCACCTTAAGCAACTTAAGAATACATTTAGACCTGCAATTTTAAAATGTTTGTGAATTAAGTTTGTTTCAAGTTAAATAAAATATATAATTAATTAAAAATCTAAAATATAACAGTCGCTCGATGCTTCATAGCCTGATCAAAATTTTGACGTTTTTACAAGCGACATATCTCCGCCAGTTCCTTATAAATGACCTTCCCAGACTTCAAACTGCCACAACTTTGTCAAATCTGAGCCGACTATCAATCCCGAGGCCATTTTGATCATTATTTGGCATCAAGTTTAATTCTATTTAGACCTGCAATTTTAAAATGTTTGTGAATTAAGTTTGTTTCAAGTTAAATAAAATATATAATTAATTAAAAATCTAAAATATAACAGTCGCTCGATGCTTCATAGCCTGATCAAAATTTTGACGTTTTTACAAGCGACATATCTCCGCCAGTTCCTTATAAATGACCTTCCCAGACTTCAAACTGTCACAACTTTGTCAAATCTGAGCCGACTATCAATCCCGAGGCCATTTTGATCATTATTTGGCATCAAGTTTAATTCTATTTAGACGTGCAATTTTAAAATGTTTGTGAATTAAGTTTGTTTCAAGTTAAATAAAATATATAATTAATTAAAAATCTAAAATATAACAGTCGCTCGATGCTTCATAGCCTGATCAAAATTTTGACGTTTTTACAAGCGACATATCTCCGCCAGTTCCTTATAAATGACCTTCCCAGACTTCAAACTGCCACAACTTTGTCAAATTTTCGCCGATTTTTAATCCCGAGGCCATTTTGATCATTATTGGCATCTAGTTCATCTCACTCGTAATGGTTTTTGAAAAAATAAAATTTGGATTTTCGAAAAAAGCAAAGGGGACCCACAAATTTGATTTTCAAAAAATAGAATCTGAAATTTTACGCTGATTGATTGTGGGTGTCTTAATAGTATAAAAAACTATCGAAAAGTGATTTTGTGGTGGTTCATTTTCTGTCAAAAATCACGCCAAAAGTGACAAAATTGACTTGTCAAGATCCCAAACAACGAAAAGTCCTTATAAATAACCTTCCCAGACTTCAAACTGCCACAACTTTGTCAAATCTGAGCCGATTATCAATCCCGAGGCCATTTTGATCATTATTTGGCATCAAGTTTAATTCTATTTAGACGTGCAATTTTAAAATGTTTGTGAATTAAGTTTGTTTCAAGTTAAATAAAATATATAATTAATTAAAAATCTAAAATATAACAGTCGCTCGATGCTTCATAGCCTGATCAAAATTTTGACGTTTTTACAAGCGACATATCTCCGCCAGTTCCTTATAAATGACCTTCCCAGACTTCAAACTGCCACAACTTTGTCAAATTTTCGCCGATTTTTAATCCCGAGGCCATTTTGATCATTATTTGGCATCTAGTTTCATTCTACATCTCAAGTTAATGAGTTTTTGAAAAAATAAAATTTTGGATTTTTTTGGCGAAAAAAGCATAAGGGGGGACCCTTACAAATTTTGATTTTTCAAAAAATAGAATCTTGAAATTTTACGCTTGATTGATTGTGGGTGTCTTAATTAGTATAAAAAACTATTCGAAAAGTGATTTTGTGGTGGTTCATTTTTCTGTCAAAAATCACGCCAAAAGTGACAAAAAAATTGACTTGTCAAGATCCCAAACAACGAAAAGTTCCTTATAAATAACCTTCCCAGACTTCAAACTGCCACAACTTTGTCAAATCTGAGCCGATTTTCAATCCCGAGGCCATTTTGATCATTATTTGGCATCAAGTTTAATTCTATTTAGACGTGCAATTTTAAAATGTTTGTGAATTAAGTTTGTTTCAAGCTTAATGAAATAAAATGATGATTGTGGGTGTCTTAATTAGTATAAAAACTATTGAAAAGTGATTTTGTGGTGGTTCATTTTTCTGTCAAAAATCACGCCAAAAGTGACAAAAAAATTGACTTGTCAAGATCCCAAACAACGAAAAGTTCCTTATAAATAACCTTCCCAGACTTCAAACTGCCACAACTTTGTCAAATCTGAGCCGATTTTCAATCCCGAGGCCATTTTGATCATTATTTGGCATCAAGTTTAATTCTATTTAGACGTGCAATTTTAAAATGTTTGTGAATTAAGTTTGTTTCAAGCTTAATGAAATATATAATTAATTAAAAATCTAAAATATAACAGTCGCTCGATGCTTCATAGCCTGATCAAAATTTTGACGTTTTTACAAGCGACATATCTCCGCCAGTTCCTTATAAATGACCTTCCCAGACTTCAAACTGCCACAACTTTGTCAAATCTGAGCCGATTATCAATCCCGAGGCCATTTTGATCATTATTTGGCATCAAGTTTAATTCTATTTAGACGTGCAATTTTAAAATGTTTGTGAATTAAGTTTGTTTCAAGTTAAATAAAATATATAATTAATTAAAAATCTAAAATATAACAGTCGCTCGATGCTTCATAGCCTGATCAAAATTTTGACGTTTTTACAAGCGACATATCTCCGCCAGTTCCTTATAAATGACCTTCCCAGACTTCAAACTGCCACAACTTTGTCAAATTTTCGCCGATTTTTAATCCCGAGGCCATTTTGATCATTATTTGGCATCAAGTTTAATTCTATTTAGACGTGCAATTTTAAAATGTTTGTGAATTAAGTTTGTTTCAAGTTAAATAAAATATATAATTAATTAAAAATCTAAAATATAACAGTCGCTCGATGCTTCATAGCCTGATCAAAATTTTGACGTTTTTACAAGCGACATATCTCCGCCAGTTCCTTATAAATGACCTTCCCAGACTTCAAACTGCCACAACTTTGTCAAATCTGAGCCGATTATCAATCCCGAGGCCATTTTGATCATTATTTGGCATCAAGTTTAATTCTATTTGAGAAGTGCAATTTTAAAATGTTTGTGAATTAAGTTTGTGTCAAGAAATAAAATATAAATTAATTAAAAATCTAAAATATAACAGTCGCTCGATGCTTCATAGCCTGATCAAAATTTTGACGTTTTTACAAGCGACAAATCTCCGCCAGTTCCTTATAAATGACCTTCCCAGACTTCAAACTGCCACAACTTTGTCAAATTTTCGCCGATTTTTAATCCCGAGGCCATTTTGATCATTATTTGGCATCTAGTTTAATTCTACATATCAAGTCAATGAGTTTTTGAAAAAATAAAATTTTGGATTTTTTTGGCGAAAAAAGCATAAGGGGGGACCCTTACAAATTTTGATTTTTTAAAAAATAGAATATTGAAATTTTACGCTTGATTGATTGTGGGTGTCTTAATTAGTATAAAAAACTATTCGAAAAGTGATTTTGTGGTGGTTCATTTTTCTGTCAAAAATCACGCCAAAAGTGACAAAAAAATTGACTTGTCAAGATCCCAAACAACGAAAAGTTCCTTATAAATGACCTTCCCAGACTTCAAACTGCCACAACTTTGTCAAATCTGAGCCGACTATCAATCCCGAGGCCATTTTGATCATTATTTGGCATCAAGTTTAATTCTATTTAGACCTGCAATTTTAAAATGTTTGTGAATTAAGTTTGTTTCAAGCTTAAATAAAATATATAATTAATTAAAAATCTAAAATATAACAGTCGCTCGATGCTTCATAGCCTGATCAAAATTTTGACGTTTTTACAAGCGACATATCTCCGCCAGTTCCTTATAAATGACCTTCCCAGACTTCAAACTGCCACAACTTTGTCAAATCTGAGCCGACTATCAATCCCGAGGCCATTTTGATCATTATTTGGCATCAAGTTTAATTCTATTTAGACGTGCAATTTTAAAATGTTTGTGAATTAAGTTTGTTTCAAGTTAAATAAAATATATAATTAATTAAAAATCTAAAATATAACAGTCGCTCGATGCTTCATAGCCTGATCAAAATTTTGACGTTTTTACAAGCGACATATCTCCGCCAGTTCCTTATAAATGACCTTCCCAGACTTCAAACTGCCACAACTTTGTCAAATCTGAAATTTTGAAATTTTACGCTTAATTGATTGTGGGTGTCTTAATTAGTATAAAAAACTATTCGAAAAGTGATTTTGTGGTGGTTCATTTTTCTGTCAAAAATCACGCCAAAAGTGACAAAAAAATTGACTTGTCAAGATCCCAAACAACGAAAAGTTCCTTATAAATAACCTTCCCAGACTTCAAACTGCCACAACTTTGTCAAATCTGAGCCGATTATCAATCCCGAGGCCATTTTGATCATTATTTGGCATCAAGTTTAATTCTATTTAGACGTGCAATTTTAAAATGTTTGTGAATTAAGTTTGTTTCAAGTTAAATAAAATATATAATTAATTAAAAATCTAAAATATAACAGTCGCTCGATGCTTCATAGCCTGATCAAAATTTTGACGTTTTTACAAGCGACATATCTCCGCCAGTTCCTTATAAATGACCTTCCCAGACTTCAAACTGCCACAACTTTGTCAAATCTGAGCCGATTTTTAATCCCGAGGCCATTTTGATCATTATTTGGCATCTAGTTTAATTCTACATATCAAGTCAATGAGTTTTTGAAAAAATAAAATTTTGGATTTTTTTGGCGAAAAAAGCATAAGGGGGGACCCTTACAAATTTTGATTTTTTAAAAAATAGAATATTGAAATTTTACGCTTGATTGATTGTGGGTGTCTTAATTAGTATAAAAAACTATTCGAAAAGTGATTTTGTGGTGGTTCATTTTTCTGTCAAAAATCACGCCAAAAGTGACAAAAAAATTGACTTGTCAAGATCCCAAACAACGAAAAGTTCCTTATAAATAACCTTCCCAGACTTCAAACTGCCACAACTTTGTCAAATCTGAGCCGATTTTCAATCCCGAGGCCATTTTGATCATTATTTGGCATCTAGTTAAATTCTACATCTCAAGTTTATAAGTTTTTGAAAAAATAAAATTTTGGATTTTTTAGGCGAAAAAAGCATAAGGGGGGCCCTTACAAATTTTGATTTTTTAAAAAATAGAATATTGAAATTTTACGCTTAATTGATTGTGGGTGTCTTAATTAGTATAAAAAACTATTCGAAAAGTGATTTTGTGGTGGTTCATTTTTCTGTCAAAAATCACGCCAAAAGTGACAAAAAAATTGACTTGTCAAGATCCCAAACAACGAAAAGTTCCTTATAAATGACCTTCCCAGATTTCAAACTGCCACAACTTTGTCAAATCTGAACCGATTTTCAATTCCGAGGCCATTTTGATCATTATTTGGCATCTAGTTTAATTCTACATCTCAAGTTTATGAGTTTTTGAAAAAATAAAATTTTGGATTTTTTTGGCGAAAAAAGCATAAGGGGGGACCTTTACAAATTTTGATTTTTCAAAAAATAGAATCTTGAAATTTTACGCTTGATTGATTGTGGGTGTCTTAATTAGTATAAAAAACTATTCGAAAAGTGATTTTGTGGTGTTTCATTTTTCTGTCAAAAATCACGCCAAAAGTGACAAAAAAATTGACTTGTCAAGATCCCAAACAACGAAAAGTTCCTTATAAATGACCTTCCCAGACTTCAAACTGCCACAACTTTGTCAAATCTGAGCCGACTATCAATCCCGAGGCCATTTTGATCATTATTTGGCATCAAGTTTAATTCTATTTAGACCTGCAATTTTAAAATGTTTGTGAATTAAGTTTGTTTTCAAGTTAAATAAAATATATAATTAATTAAAAATCTAAAATATAACAGTCGCTCGATGCTTCATAGCCTGATCAAAATTTTGACGTTTTTACAAGCGACATATCTCCGCCAGTTCCTTATAAATGACCTTCCCAGACTTCAAACTGCCACAACTTTGTCAAATCTGAACCGATTTTCAATTCCGAGGCCATTTTGATCATTATTTGGCATCTTGTTTAATTCTACATCTCAAGTTTATGAGTTTTTGAAAAAATAAAATTTTGGATTTTTTTGGCGAAAAAAGCATAAGGATGGAAAAATTTAAAATATAAATTCGGCGCTCCAAAGGTAGTATACCCTTGCAGTTGCTTAAAATAATGAAACATTCTTGCTTCTACAAAAAGATTATGACAATGCTACCTTTAAAAGTAATTATCTTATTTAAATCAATATTTCAGACTGATATATCCTATGACAGATATAAGATATTTACGGACGGACAGACAGACGGACGGACGGACGTACGGACGGACGGACGGACAAAGGTATATCGACTCGTCTTGTCGTCCTGTTCAAGAATATATATACTTTATGTACATATATATACTTATATGCGTTGCAAACTCCTGCCCAAAATTATAATACCCTCTGCAAGGGTATAATGAGACAAAGTTTTTTCGACCCTGAAAAGAGAATTTGCTAAATACCATTCATAAAATCGTTATAAATAAAACTCTTATCGCGGCTGTAGCTGTTTTGTGCTTTCATTTCGGCCAATAAACTTTACTAGAACTAAGCGAGCGGCTTACAAAATGCAATCGCAATAAAGTTGCATGATGATTTAAATAAATACATTAAATTAGGCAAAACAAGCGCTAACATTGACCCACTTCCCGGGCAGTTTTAATCAAATTAGTCATATGAGAGGCAATGACGTTCAAGTTTTAAAAAGTTTTTCATAACACATGAGTATTTATGCTATTTTTATTATTATTTATGATTTAACCTTTCTGCCATGTCGCAACCAAATTGTGAGCACTTTCACGCTCGAGTTTTCGTTGGGCCTTGCCCAACATTTAATTGATGTGGAAGGTGTGGAAAAACAAATTCGCAACAGGAAGCACAACAAAAACGGTGACGAAACGTGAAATGTTCGTATTATGTGGGGATATCCCACTCCACACAGCGATGCCATTGACTGGATTTGTTTTAGGCCCAATATTGTTACCATTTGCAGCTGCTGATTGTGGCGCATCTAATTGTTTTTCAACTGCTGCGTTTTGTTATTGCAATTAATATTCAGCTAAATTTACGGTTTTTTCTTGTTGCTTTTTTATGTTAACTAAAAAGCGAAAAGCGTCAGCAAATTGCGGTCGTTAAACTTATTTCCACGCCAAGCCGAATAAATTGTCGCCTCAGCGCGGCTGCGTGTCATAACTCTTTCAGGGAGCAAAGCGAGCGCATCTCCAGCTCCACATTTCAACTCCATTGCGGAATCGAAAAGTGATCAAGTAAAATGTTGCAGCCACGCGTGTTTGTCATCTGTTGCCTTTTCGTCCTGGCAGCATGCGAGGTGCCTGGAAATTCACACACGAACAGCTGGCGAGATCTCATCTTTGGCACCAAGTGGCTAACGCCGACGCCGCGTCACCGCGAATCCAAGTGTGGGTGTGATGGTGTTTCTTAAGGCACGCGGATGTGGTGTTTTGTGTCATTTCAACAGCTGATTTCACATTTCGCAGTTCTACCCATTTTTGCCCTGGTGCCCATCGGACCGAGCAGCTGTGCAGCGCCCTCTGGCGAGCAGGGCAACTGTATTCCCAGCAAGGATTGCCAGCATAGAAATGGTATTCCCGCAGGACCCTGCGGTGGCGGCTATGGCATATGTTGCATATGTAAGTTGTGGAGGTTCTTATCGCGTTATTTGACTATAAATAAATATATTTAGCTTACATATAAAATCTAAATAATCCTGAATACTTTTCTCAAATTTCTTTTTTCAGTTCTTCAAACCTGCGGCGGTATCATTCGCGAAAACTCCACATACTTTGTGAATCCCAATCATCCGGATGTCTACGATGGCACTGGCAGCTGTCAGGTAACGGTACAGAAGCTGCATCCCGACATTTGTCAGATGCGCTTGGACCTGGACATGTTTTCCATAGCGCCACCCGAGGCAGCCAACCACTTGTGCAATCAGGATCAACTGTTGATCTCGGGCGGCAGTCCCACGCCCACAATATGCGGCAGTTCCACAGGCGATCACAGTGAGTCATAAGAATGTTATTGGGATTGGCTTATAAAATTGTACAATTACCAGTGTACATCGATGCGGGTCTGGGCCAGAGCAATCCGATTGTGCTATCCGTGATAACCAGCGCCAGTTTTCCACGCTTGTGGCGCATACGCGTTACCCAAATCCATTGTGGCAGCATTAGTCGGGCGGATCAGGGCTGTCTGCAGCATTATACGGCTATCAGTGGACGTGTGCGGAGTTTCAACTATAATGCGGTGGGTGGCAGACAGCTCTCGAATCAGGACTACAGCATTTGCATACGCAGCGAGCGCAACTTCTGCGGTATACAGTACAATGCCTGTCCGGATCTGGAGAATAATCGATCGCGTGCTTTTACCATATCTGGCAACTCCAACAATCCGGTGCCCACCATGGTGGGTGGCGGTGGTGGCGGCGGTGCAGCTGCGCCCAATGCCAATGGCTGCATCAGCGACTGGCTGCTAATTGGCTGCATTCGTTCCGCCGATCGCATACCCCCCTGCCCGGCTGTGAGGATCGCGTCTGCGGCGGCACCTTCAGCGCCGAGGCGGGCATGTTGGCCAAAACGGTGCAGTGTGAGTATTGAAGTGAACGAAAGTAATCTCTAATGGGAACTAGCTAATCCTGATACTGTTTACAGCCAGCGTGCGTCCTTTTCGCCTGTACTTCCACACGGATGGAGTGGAGGCGCCTAATGACATTGACAATCGTGGCTTTTGCTTGGACTATGTGCAGCAGCCCTGCACGAATGGATTTTAGTTGAGACATGTTTTAATTTAATAAATATGTATGTATTTTATTTATTTTCGTAGTTAGTTTAAGGCTAAGTTATAATTAAGTTTTAAGTTAATTTCGTAAGGTCGCAGATCGGTACAAATTAAAATTGTGGGATAAATTTAACATTGTTTTTGATATGAGTTTCTAGAGTATACATATATAATTTGTTTGGCTATTAATACAGTTGTTACAATAAAAATATGATTAATTTTAATACTTAGACAAAGTAAAAACAAAAATATCGAATAACAGAAAAAAATTAAGAGAACTTTGAAGGGACTTTATCGTTTTCAGATTTGGGGAGTTTTCGGCTCGTAGACCAGTTCCATATCCATATCCATATTTCCAGTTTCTGTTTCTATTGCTGTTCCTCTGCTGCACGTGAGATCGCCAATTTCAGTCTGTGCACGCATAGCCCGACTTGTGACGTCACTGGTTGTATTTTGGGTTTGGCTTTTGGGGATGGGGAATTGCGTGGGTTTTTTCTTAGCTCTAATAGGTTTGTATTAGGGCAGCCACGTGCGATTTCTCCTCATCGGTGAGACCGTTCTTCAGCGTTCGACGCACTGCAAGACATAAATCAAATTAGACATCAAAATTTGGATAATAAACAATTTAAAAATGTATACGTCTAAGGACTTCTTAAGTTATCATGCGATTTTAGTGGCGTGTTTTATTTTTGGAAAAGTTGTGTTAGGAGCATGCTTAGAATTTAAACAGATCAACGGGATTTCGAGCCAGGCGCAATCTTTAGTGAGATCCATTTGCAGACATCCTTTAAATAATTTAATAAATACAATCTTAACTTGTATTCAAATTAGATGATCGCAAATGAAACTCGGTACAAAAAACAAAACGCAACGAAAAAAACTTGAACAAAAATCAAAAAAAGATTGCATTGCAAAAGATTGTATGCACATAAATAGATACATAGAAATGCAATACAATTCAACACTAACCAAAAAGAGTGAAAACCTAAAAAAAGAGATCAGGTTGGCTGTTCTTTTTTTGTTTTATTTGGTAACGGTTACGCTTTCTATGGCGATGGTGCTCTTTCAACTGTGAATCCCTCGCGCGTTCGGCTGCGCTTCACTTCGGTATTTGATTGATTGGTTGGTTGATTGGTTGATTGATTGGTTGGTTTTGTTGGGTGCGTTAATGGTAAGAAAACACAAAATTAAAAAACCAATATAGGCAACCGATTTTGTAAGCTAGCAAAACTGAAAAGTGCCAAAGCTTTTGAGGTAGAGGGGGGGGGGGGGAGTGGGTAAAGTTTAAGTAAGGGGTAAACACTTTCAATCAGCGCTTAGTTATTTCGTTGTTTTGGTGTCAATTTTGGAATTTACATGGCATTTAAATCATTTCATTACGTAGCCTCTCAATTTGCTTGAGTGTGTTTCTGTCTGTGTGTGTGTGTGTGTGGTACTAAACATAGCGCGCTGTGCGTGTGTGTATGTGTGTGTGTGTGTGATCCAAAAGATAAACCAACAGCTTCATTAGAAGTGACTTTGGCCCACAGGGGCTAAAGAGAAACAAGGCATGTGTGATGTGTGCCGTGGGCAGGACAACAACTTACAGGACTTGCGATCCGCATGACGCGTACGCTTGCGCTCCCGTGGCGTTGTCCTCGTGCCGGACGCCTTGGTGACCGTCTTGACGAGAGATTCGAGTATTTCATCATCGCCATCGGTGAACTGCTCCTCGCTCTGCCGTGCTATCGGCGAGCGCAGCTGCTCGGCGCGACGGCGACGCCAGGTGAGTGTGCCATCGGCCTGATCTGCACTCGGTGTGCCCAGCAGTTGCCTGTGAAACAGAGAGAGAAAGAGAGAGATTTACAATTAGGAGTAGGACTAGATGGGTTTCTGAATCAAACTCACTTTAGCTCCGCATCGGCAACATCCTCTTTGGTCTTGAACTTGGCCATGTCAATGATCAGTTTGCCGCGCGTCTTGTTCCGCTCGCGATGATTGGCCTTCTTCTCCAGCTGCTGCTGCACACGCTCCCGCGTCGTGCGATACTCCAACGCAAACTCGGAGAGCGTGCGACAGAACTCATTGGGACGCGATTCGGCCACACTGTGCTGGGGCATGCCCAGCCACAGCAGGAACTTGCGATAGCGATTCATCACGCGACGATGGACAATCTGTAAGCTGATGATGCGCTCGGCACAATCGGCCAAGAAGTCCACCAGCTTAGGCGCACATTCGTGCTTGGCAATCAGCTTGAGGCGATCCCAGGAGGCCTTGCACTCCGACTCCAGCTGGTTGAGATTGTGGGCGAGATCGGTAAAGTCCGCCTTGGAGGCGCGTGTAATGGGTCCAATTTCCGAGTATAAATCACTGGTATCGCTGCTGGTCTCCATGACCATGTGGCAGAGATGATGCAACAGCGAGTGCTTATGCACCGTATCCTTGACCTCGGGCACCTTGGCCAGATACTCGATCTGGAAGCCCTTGACAGGAGCGCCATTGAGAAAGATGCCGACGGAGAGCAGCGTGGACAGAATGCAGCGGAAGGTGCGATTCTGACGCAGGATCTCAATGCCTTGCTTGAGATCCATCAGCGGTTCGGCGATCTCTTTCTGTAGTAAGAAAAAAGCAAGGATTACTAAATAATAACTAGTTTATATAATTCTGCAACTTACCTCGCAATTATCAAAGTCCAGGCGGAAGGCCCAGAGCTTCAGGCGTGCGCCCAGCTCTGAGATCGTGGCCAGTGTCAACAGGAATTGCTCGGCGCTGCCCAGCGGCAGTTCTGGATTCAACAACTGTGCCTCCTGTATCTTGCCGCGTTCCTCATCCGTGGGCAGCATATTCAGTAGCTTGTCAATGCCCTCTCTTGTGACCACAGTGGCATCCATCTTCAAAATGGCCGCCTTGATGGCACGTGGCGGAGGAAGCTTTGTCATTGCAATGTTGATCGCATTGGAACGCTTGTGGTCCAGCACGATAACCTCTTTGCTCTTGTTCAATTCTTGTTGTTTCTGCAAGGCAAAGGAGAGTTAGAAAACCGGAAGAGAGAAAGGGAGAGAGAGAGTGGGTGCGCTGTTGATGTTTTCATGTGGGGATACGAGGCGTATACACAATGTAACTGACAAAACAAAATAAACAAACAGAAAAACTAAACTAGAAATGATATTTTGTGGTTCCGTTTCCGATTTCGATTCTGTAGATTGATTGATTGAAGTGTGTGTGTAGAGATAAGTGTGTGTGTAACATGGAAAACCGACACCGAATGCAACACAGAGTGAGAAACTAACAAAAAACCGATCGATAAACATATAAAGAGACAGAAAAATAGTGAGAGAGAGAGACAGAGAGCGAAAGAGAGAGCGAGTAAAAGTGTAAAAAAACATAACATTGGCACTCACCTCCTAGAACATTTGGAAACATTTTTTAAATATTTGAGAGTTTTATATTTTTTGTATATTTATTGTTTTAGCACAACATTTATGTATTGTAGATATATCCGCAAACAGACCGTTGACATATAGAAAATTATTAAACATGTCCAGAAATAAATGGGAAAAGAATACAAATATCATTCGCAAAAAATTAATGTTATGCAACATTTATACTACAATTATATTTTTATATATGTAGACTACGCTAAAAGAGACTTATTATTGACACATTGAATTTCATTGAATTTCGATAACCTCGCGCCAATATTTCAAATACACACTTGAGGGAATACCCCAAATGTAAATGTTTTAATACGCACCTTGGTCATCAAGTCTTTGGCCCGCGACTCAAACAGATGCTCGAGCTTCTGTGTATCCACATTGGCATTGGGCAGCTCATCCCAAATGGTCTTACCCACCACCTGCGGTATCATGTCCTCGCGCACTTCCTTCCAGAAGAGCTTGACCTGTCAATCAATAAGTTCAGTAAAGATGCCTTGATATTCGATATTAGTAACGGTACTCACCGTCTTCTTGTTCTTTTTGATGGTATTATTGCCATTTGCCAGATCCCCATTAACGGAACCATTAAGTGAGCTATTCACGCTGTTTGTAAGACTGCCAGCTCCATAGCCCCCGTAGCCGAACATCGGTGGCGGCACCAAGCTGGGTGGCATCATGGGCGGTGGCAGCATCATGCCACCACCTTGTGGAGGCGGTGGCGGTGGTATGCCCGCCCCTAGGCCACGTGGCGCCAGCACATCCTTCTCATCGTCCGAATGCAGATCGGTAAAGTCAAGATCACATAAGTTCAACGGTCGCGACATATTGCGAACCAGTTCCTCCCACTGGAGTTCATTCTCCGATTTGTTCGGCTCAGCCTTTTTCAGTTCCTGATCGACGCTCGATGAGCTGTGCGATAGATATACAATCGATAGATAGATAGATGAATAGGTGGACATTACAAGTGCAAACTAAAATGTAGGAGAACTACGGTCAAGTGACATTCGCTATAGTATCTTAACGATCGTTCGATTGCTTGATTGCAGCTGCCCCCTTTAACGTTAATTCCCGCCCCATAAAGCTTATCAAAATTTCGCCTAGTAGCAAGATAACAATGATTGCAAAAAATAAAAGTAACACGCAAGCCGAAATCAACTTTCTGGATTCTAGAAGATCCCTTGCGAATAAGTTGTACTTATATTGAAATATTGAACTATTGCCAAAGTTGCATAAAATGACTCTCATAAATATCGAAAGCTGCCTTTTTACGATCTTTTTGTTTTATGGCTCGACTTGTCAGATTTGGCAGCGTATAGAAAATGATAAGATTTAATTATATTACTCGTGCAGCGCCTATAAAAAGCGAGAATTGTGCACTACAAATCATAGTCTTTCCACTAATCGCAAGCAAAATGGATGTAAGTTTGGCTCTCGAATAAAAATAGAATAGAAACTCAGTTAGTTATTGATTTACGTTTTTATTGACTTTTGCAGTTCGAGGCAATTTGTGAAAAGTCCAAGGCCTTCAGCAGCAAGCCACCAAATGCTGTCTACCTGGAGTTCTACGGCCTCTACAAGCAGGTGCATTCCGGCGATGTGAACATCGAGAAGCCCGCCGATGCCGAGGGTGCCGCCAAATACGATGCCTGGCTGAGCCGCAAGGGCTTGTCCACGGATGCCGCCAAGGCTGCCTACATTACTCTCTATGAGAAATACGCTCCCATCTATACATAAGTTGAGCTCATAAATGTTCTTGTTTCGTTCATTTCGCTAATAATAATAATAAAACAAGTGGCATACGAATTGAGCTGCTTAGTCAGCGACCAAGGCTGATAAACTAAATGGCAGACCTTTGATACTATATTTAATATTAGAAGCAATTAAAGTTTTGTGTTTAATATTGCCGACCTGGAAGTTTTGGTAGATGTGACAAACTTGCAATCATAATCACCAGGGCTTATCAGATCGATATCTAAAATGGGGTCTCATGCCATAAATCGCTATCAGCTGCCAGTTTTTCCTATATAAAGTTCAACTCTCAACACAATCAGCACTCATTAGCAATTGAAGCATAAGACAATATGGATGTAAGTACAAGAAAATTGTGTATTTAGTGGATACTCGATTCTAATACGGATCTACGAATTTTCACAGTTCAACACCGCCGCCGAGAAAGCCAAGAACTTCACCAAGACCCCCACGAACGATGAGTTCCTGGAATTCTACGGTCTCTACAAGCAGGCAACCGCTGGCGATAACAATTCCGCCGAGCCCGGTGTATTGGATCTGAAGGCCAAGGCCAAGTGGAGCGCATGGAGCAAGAACAAGGGTCTGTCCCAGGATGCCGCCAAGGCTGCCTACATTGCCACCTATGAGAAGTATGCGCCCAAATACGCTTAAATCTCTTCACTTGTTAACAGTTTGACTCGATAAATAAAACCAGGATTATACGCAAAGAAAATAAAGATTTTTATAATCAACAAAGCTTAATGAAGATTTATTGAAGATATTCTTCAAGTGATTCTTAAGAAAATGTATACAATCTAACAGCTAAACTTGTTCTTGAAGCAGCTTTTAGCCAAAAGATAAGGATTCATAAAAAAAACTAAGAACTTTGACTTTGTATCAACAGATAGATACTCTACAAATAAAAGCTCGACAAATAGAAAATAGTCGCACATATGGCTGATAAGATTTCAAGGGTAGACTGATTTTAAGTACTCACCGTGAGATTTCACCTTTGCTCTTGCTTTTGGCAAGCCCCTCTTTGGCTTTCGATATGAGGCCGGACATATCGCCGACTATGGCGCGATTGGATCCCGGCTCCTGTGTGGGACTTGTGGGTAGATTGCTCAGTTTCTGTGTTAGATCCTTGACAGTATGATCCCGTTTCAGCTGCATTAGCATTTCCTTGTCCTCCAGATCTGTGTAAAAATAACAAAAGCTATAAATCGAAATCAAGCAAGATTTTGTATGCAGAAAAGTATGCTTCAGCAATGATTTCGATGAATGATTTTGTGGCAGCGCTTGAAAGCACGCAACAGTTTTTTTGTTGCAAGCTGCACCTACCTGTCGTATCCATAGCTGTTGATTGAGGTTGAGGTTCTGGGTTAGTACTGGTTAGGGTTATAGCTGCATTTGGCTGTGTGCTGTTGTTGGCTGGGGGAGAGTGCCACCAGCTGGGTGGTGGTGGTGGCGGTGGCGGTGGAGGTGGCGGCGGTGGTGCCACAGCCACAGGCTTGTGTATGGGGCTCAGTGGTTCCGGTGCAGGTGGCGGTTCCAATTTTAGAGGCGTCGAACTGTCGGGCGCAAACTCAAATCCATTTAGGGTCTTCTTGGGGCTGAGCACATCCTGGGCGGTGGTGGGCAGATGCTTGGGCGACTGGCTGAGCTGTGTGTAGTAGTTGTTGAGACGATTCGCATCGTTCTCATACTTCTTGTAGGTGCTGTCCGTCTGCTGTACAATGTTCTTCATGATGCCGTTGATCACAGTTGCGTTGCGCTCCCGAAACAGATTCTTTTTGGTAAGGAACTCATTCTGATTGTTGCTGTTGTTGCTGTTGTTGCTGTTATTGTTGTAGTTGTTGTTGTTGGCCTTGTCGAAGCTGTTGTTGATGATGGAGATGCTGTGGCTGCCACTTAACAGCTGCTTGGTGGGGCTCAGCAGCAAACTGTTGTTGGGCGTGTCAATGTCGTTGTTGTTGTTGGGGGTGTGATGGCTGTTGTTGCAGTTGCTGTTGTTGTTGTTGTTGGTGATGATGTTGCAGGGCGTGGGTGTGGGCGTGGGCGTGGTCGTGGACGAGGACGTGGACAGAGGCGTAGTCGTAGGCGTTGGCGGCGGCAGCTCAGCTTGCAATGATTGCGGCGGGCTGTCGCCGCTTTGAATGGTTGCAGGAATGGCGGTTACAATTTGGCCTTGATGCATGACAATTTGTGGGTGACATTTGGTTAGCAGGTGATCAGATCAGCAGGTGACAATGAGACAACACATAGAGATACACACACAGCGATTAGCATGGAGAGAGAATCATTAGTTAGTTTTGAGTTTTTAAAAGCAGCCGGCAAGAAAAGCAAACCAAAATTTACGGTTAAAACGCAACTTACCGTAGCTTTCACGCAGCTCACGTGCCGCATAGATGCCATTGGCAGCTGCCTCCTCCTGCTCCTTGAGGAAGCTCTTGTGCCGCTCGGCACGCTCCCGACGGCGTCGCAGTCCTGGAGTGACGCCAGCACCATCGCGTGCTATAGGAATACAATGAATTTAGTTCCATTTCAACACTCAATTATTATATAATATGCTTACGCTTCTTCTCTTGAAATATGCCGCTGCTAAACTCCGTAGAGTTGGTGGAACCGGAGCTGTCGTCCTCATCCAGTGTGGCCTGTGTGGGCGTCATCCTTAGCACCGTTGTGGGCAGCACTTTGGTCAAAGGCGCCGGACTATTATCCGTGCTATGACGTCGCGACTTACGTCGTTCTGTGGTGCTGGCACCAGGACGATGGCGTTGCGTCTTGCGTAGAGAATTCTGTGGCAAGCGCTGGCCATCCGACTCGCCATCCTCGAATCTGCAAGGGTACATCAGTAAGTCTGTATATTAATTGTTGTTATGAACTTACTTCAATACCGCCTCGTACAGCTGCAGCTGATCGAGCAGATCGAGATCTGTGCCCGGCTTGGACATGTAGCGCTGTATAACTGCTTCCATGCCCTGCTGTTCCAACAGATCGCTTTCATCATAGAAACTATCCTGATCCGTCAAGCCGGCTAGTGTTTTATTAATCAATGAGGTGGCATAGATCACCAGTTCCGCATCTGCATTGTCATAGTCCTTGAGCAGTCTAGTGTAGATTTAATGAATTAAATTCCGTCTAGTCTCTCGATCCGCGAACCGCGATCAGAAATCACTCACCTCATTATATTTGCCCAGGGCAATGTGCCCTGAGCTGCATCCACAGCATGAATGGCGCTTACTAGCACAAAGCAATTGGACTCGGCATATTCGACGAAGACGAGGAGCAGCTTGAGCGCCGTCTTGACCACCGATCTGTAATTGGAGGCGATCAATGAGTAGAGCCACTCCATGGTGGGCTGGTGCTTCATAACGCCATTCATTCCATCCACATAGAGCATGACCTGTCGCATATAATGACATGATTAGCAATGACTTGTGAGCCAGTGATCAGTGATCAGTGATCAGTGATCGGTGATCGGTGATCAGTGATGATCGCTTACCTGCCCCAGGGCGCGCAGTATATAGTTTTGATAGTTTTGATCGGCACAGTTGCCCACGCTCACCAGGCAATTGAGACCGCCCAGGGCGACAAAGGCGTGCACCAGATCCTTGTCCTCCTGGAACACCTGCTTCAATGAGAACAGAGCTCGGCGTAGATCGCTGCCCTCCGACAAGAGCAATTTCTCTGCAAGCAGCAAAGAGTGGGGGGGGGGGGGCAATGAGGCGTATGCGCAATATTAGATTTGATTATTCAAGTCAAAGTTATGGACTCTGCACTTACCTATAATGGCATGAACGCGAACGCTCAGCTGTGTGCGAACAACCAGTGAGTTTTTGCGACTACAAGGGAGAGAGAGAGAGATAGAGGTAGTAGAAATAAATTGATATTAATTTTGTATGTAATTTCATTAGCAATGGGGCAACAAAACAAAACACAACACACAAAAGGCGCAACAAAACTAAGAGTAAGAAAGTAAGACACAATGGGATATCAGAGTTCATTGACCAGTTAAGAACATTGATTACCCGCTGCTTGCTGTTGTCTGTTGTCTGTTGCTAGTTGTTGGCCATAATAAAAGTAATAACAAACGACTCGGATAATTGAAAATGGACTATGAAGCATCTGAGCGAACGTAGCCGCCAATAAGTCGAGCCGCGAATTCATAATGAAATGTGGTCTCCACTCAACTCAATTCCCAACTCTCTCGACTCAAGGTGCACACCTCTATGTGTGTATGTATGTGTGTGTGTGTTTTGTCTGTTACTGTAACTCAAGTGTCTTTTGGCTCACATTGCAGATTGACAAGCCAACAACGAGCCATCGAGCCATCGACCCAAGCGAGCCCCGTGCCTGCTGTGGAATTTTGATGCGAACTGAAGCTGAAGAATGATTTGCATGCGAGCGCGCTTCCATGACTAATACGATAAGCATGATTAGTGGCCAGGTTAGGCCAGGCACAGCACAGCACAGCACAGACCAAGTCAGACCACATACAAGACTCCTGGCTAGAACACTCATTGGCGCCAGTAACGTTAACTGGCAACAATTTGCACAGCCGCTGCGACATATACATTATAATTTTATAATGGTTGAGGATCGGCCAGAGAGCAGCTAGTGAAAGTCAGAAATAGACACTAGCTTCGCTGCCTGACAGGTTCTATGTACTACACACTCTTTATTTATATTAATCCCATTATTTGAGGCCAGGCTGACTTTATAGTTGGCTCCCTTGGCCCTTAGCCCTTGGCCTGGGGCGTACGTCAGATACTTCAGAGCCTGACATCACGTTTCTTGGTCAACTGAAGATCAACTCAGAGATACGCTTAAGAGCAGTTGGAGCATATACGAATTTATGTACCCTAACAAATTGCTATATTTAAAACCTAGTTCAACTATATTCAACTTTGTATTTTAAGGCTATAGTATTTAAATAATATAAATACATAGATTCCTTCTCAAATTTCTTTCTCAGTTAACTACTTCCCAGCTTGTCTGCCACTTTCATTTTCAAATATTTTTCTTATTATATTCTTCATCAAGTTTCCAACCACCTTCATTTTCAAATCACTCTCATTCATTTGCGCTCATTCTAATTCTTTTATATGACATAATAAATAAAAACTGGAAAACTATGCCTGCTTAATGATCAGTTAAGAGTGTCTCCTGCCCACTTGTTTGCCAGACGGCTCTTAACGTTCTCCGCATGCCAAAAAAAAAAAAAATATCAGAGCAGAGCATTCCAAAGTGACTGCCAGACAAGAATCATGTCTAGTTATGAGAAAAGCTAAGCTGGGAAAATAAAAAAATATATAACGACGCCAAAATGGCATTGCCTACGTTTATATTTAATCTTGCTGCGACTGAAAATGCAAATGAAGTGCAAGTTGCAGCCAAAAAAGTCGCAACAAGTTGCACGTACGCGACGGAATCTGTGGAGGCATGCAAAATGCAAATGTCTGGCCAGTGAGTAGCAACTGCCAGGCAGTCAGGCAGTCAGGCAGTCAGGCAGTCAACCAGTCAGGTAGTCAGGCAACCAGGCAGTGAGGCACAGCAGCAGTTTCCTGTGCCACAGATAGCGACATTTTTTTATGGCTGTCGTCCGACAGCCGCCTTGCCTCTCAAATATCTTTATTAGCAAATGGAAAAGGCATGTATATATGTATGTATTTGTCTGTGTGTGTGTGTGTGGGTGTGGGTGTGTGTAATAGATGGCATTTGTGTGGTGAAAGGCTAACAGGCGCAACAGCCACCCACGAGCAGCTGCCCCAGAAACCCAGAGCTGCACCATTTTCCTGCTGCGCCGGCGCTTTTCCGCACCAACAAAAATTGGGTTCAAGGTAACTGCGCAAAAAAGTGAAAATCGCTGACAATATTTAGTTTTTTTGTTGTTGTTCGCACAGCCAGTTAATAAATCATTTGCGGCTTTTCCAATTATACTGTGTGGGAGTTCAGCGCAGCTGCAGTTACCCAAAAAACGAATGTGTGGGCAACAAGTTGGCTGTCTTTCTGTCTGTTTGTCTTTCTGTCTGTTTGTGTGTTTGTCTTGGCTCATTAGTGGGCTGTGGGCGTGCTTACGGCACTTACCTGGCTTGTAGGCCCTCGATTTCCTCGGTCTGCTCGGCCAGCGATGACTCCAGGTCCAGATAGGCGCCAAAGTCGCCATCCTTGTACACCTGAATAGCTGCGTCATCGATCTGCAAGAAAATCAAGAAGTAGACGAAGTTGAAAGACAAAGTTCAGTAAATTGCGCTTGCAATTATAATTAAAGCCAAAGCGAAAAGTAAGCGTTGCGGCTGCAACTACCGCACTACGCAGTAAAAGTTGTTTATGACCGGGGCCAGCAAAAACAAAAGCAACAAACAAAAAGAGAAAGATGCAAAGAACATTTTTGAGAGTGAGTGCAGCTTGCATTGAAAGTCAGCAGACGATTTCGTTTAGGCCAGCAACGAGGACAGCAGCCGGTCAACTTGATTGCCAGCCACGACTCGTACACCGCAAGAAAATGTGGCTAACGTAAAATACGTTTTTTTTTATACAATTTCCTCTTACTAAGTACGACATTTTTCTTGAAAAAAGTATACAATTCCTTAAACAAGTCTACAAGTTTGTGACTCGAGCATGAAAATCTTATTTTTAATAAAGATAATCTTTAAAATATAATACAGAACAACAAGTCTTATAATATTTAAACTAAGTGCGCTATGAATTAATTTGTAGTATGTTTAGCATATTAAAATTGATCTTTCGATTAGCACCTCAAGCCAACAATTTAAGTACGTTTTCCTTGATTTTTTTCGTTCAGTGTATCGAACCAAATGATGATGAAGATGAAGCTGATGACGTCGCATCGCCTGCATTGGCGTCGTCTTCTGCTTCTGTTGGTCACCTACTTTTCTCCGCTGTGCTTTCAGTTTTCAGTTTTCAAGCCGCTGATTGCCATGGCCAAGCGCTTGATTGATCAAATCTTAGCTGCAGCTTCAGCTTCAGACTCGAAACTCAAACTCAAGCTGAAACTCCTGCTGCGTGCACAAATGCGCTGATTGACGCAGATCCATTTGGACTATAGCTGTTTGCTGTCATTTATCTGTTGGCTTTGCTTTTTCTGCGCTTTTTATTGGCGCATTGAAAGTAATTATTTGTGCATTTACAGAACAATTACCGGACAACATGAAATTATGTGTGTCGACGCTTGCTTAATGTGTGAACAAAAAGCAAACAAGCAAACAGGCACACAGCAAATAGCAAATAGCAAATAGCAGCAGTAACTGCAGATATCTTGGCCAGCTCATCCGGGTAAAGATTACACATACGCCCATTTGCTTGGTTACGCCCAATCCCAAAGGGAATTAGCTGCACAATTGAAGCCACTGCTCTCTAACCTACGGGTATTCGCAGTTCCTAAGCCACTCTGTGGTGCAATTTAGACACACCCCCAAAACCACAAAAAGAACCTCAATATACAGCAATGCAGCTCATGTAGCTATATCGCGTGCCCCAAGGTTCTTGTCTTTCATAACTCTTGACGCTGCACCCAGAGGCCATTTGCTAAATTAAAAGCTTGCCAGACAAAGTCAGCCGGAATGGCCATTGACTTTTAAGGGCGAGCCCATAAAAAAAAAATATTAAATTATGTATTAGTAAATATAGTTAAAATGAGAATCTAGCAAGTTCCAAAGCATTATTGTTAGGTATAGAATATTAATAGTACTAAGTATACAAATGGTTCCATTTAGAGAAGTTCTTTTGTTTCAATAGAAATTTAAAATTCTAACTAACTTCTAATCTTTTCTAAAGTTCCTTCATTGAATTTCCTGCTGACGAATAAGAACAATAAATTATGCACTTTTATTTGGAATAACTTAGTCACACTATCATTTTATAAAGCTACTTATTTAGATGACTCGCCAGTCCAGGCAGGTAAACAACAGGTGAAATGGAACCACGCCGTCTACCTTAAATTGCGTCTGCTTATCAGTCGAGTGGACCTGAGTATTTTAATTCCAATGTAGCAAATGAGCAACTGAAATTTCTTTTAGCGAATGACGACGACATAAGTTAACGGATCAGACTTCCTGTTATAAGACATAGAAACCTGTCTTTGGCAATACTAGAATGTGTACTATACTAGTTAAACTGCCATAGCTTTCTCAAAACTGATCCGATCTTAAATACATTCAAAGTTGAGAAATTCATTATTATCGAATTTCTTGTCAAAAATCATGGCAAGAATGTTGTCATGTCAGTTTCCGAGTACCTAGAAACGCCCTTCCCAGACTTCAAACTGACGTATCTTCAAAACGTAACCGATTTAGATTTGTGTAACATATTCTGATTTTTTCAGAGTGTGCAAGTCCAATGAAATGTTGTGTCTAATGCTTGATATGGTGATATAAATATGTATGCTTATGCATATCATTTTATATAAGCGAGCCGGCAATTAAAAACAAAGCAAGTGTTTGCATACAAAAGAAATCGTAAATAACCTCAGGTATTTGCCAGTTGTTGGTCATACAAGTTTAGTTTGCCCAAAAACTATATCGACTCGTTTGTAATATTTATTTGTGCGCCTATTTTTTCGTTTTTTACACGCCACTATTCATTCACAGCTCTATGCAAATTTTATTATATTTTTATAGAGGCGGCTTCAGTTTTTTTCTTTTTATTTTTGGTTGCTTTGCTATTGATTTTTTGACTGAAGCATGACAAGATTTTTAATCAAATTGAATTTGGCATATTGGTTTGTGGCTTTTTTTGTATTTTGCTGGACATGCGAGCGAGTGCCAAACTCATAAATGCGGCTATTGACACACTTAAGGCAACGAGCATAATAATTTGGTGGGGAGAAAATATATGCTCAAAAATTTGATGCGGTTTTCAAATAAACAATAAAAATATATAATACTGACTGATAATAAAACATTGCCAAAATAAAAAGCAAATTACTAATATAAAAGAGAGTGAAAACAAATTATAAACGATTTAAAAAATATAATTAATTAATATGCAAAAATAAAACAATATACTTGAAAAGATAAAAAAAAAAGAAAAAACAAAAAAATATATCTAAAAGTTCATTAAGTTGTATCTTATCTGGCATTTTCTTTAAAGGGTTTACAATTAAGTACGCGTTGCCAATAAAATTTAATGAACACAAAACATTCAGTTTTGTACAAACGTTTAAGTATTGGTTGAGAGATTTCGCTTAAGACAAATTGATTGCAGGCTCTTAAAAGATTTTATGCGAAATTCTCCGCCTCGTTGAAACGTGATGTTGATGAATGGCTCACACTTTTGCTTTCCAATCAATGCCGCTGGAGTTAATTGACCCCGGGCTGACCGCAAAATAAGGCATGCTAATTGAAATGGAAACCTTCCCCAACAAAGCGCAACTTCAAAGTTTCCCCCGAGTTCAAGACATCAGGCTGTTGACTCAGCAAAACTATGCAAATTATTTGGGCAAACATTCAAAAGATGCGTAAGCCCACATTGCGTATGCTTAATATATCTGTTTGTATATACAGAATGGTGTTGGACAGATTTCACAACTGTAGGCAACACAAAATCTGTACTACAGCTAATTGAATTATATTTGAAAACGGCATAAATTTAAAAGTGTGAATGACATATGTAAATGACGCAATGCTCAATACTAGGGCCTTAATTCAATTTATTTCCAGCGATTTTCCTTTGTGTTTGCTTACTGGGCCGTAGACAAATGATCGTTGCCGTCTTTATTTATTTGTATTATTTTTCGATTTGAATTTATTTTGTATTTATCTGGCGTACATAGAGTTTTTGTTGGTCTATATTGATTGGAGCGCAAGCTTTATACGCTTATCTAGACACCGCGATTTTTATTGTTGTTGGTTCTGTGCGAGGTGACGTGCAAAAAGCCAACAGCAGCAACAACAATTGGCAAAAATAAAAAAAGCGTAAAAAAAAGAATTAAAAACCGAATCAAAATAAACAAGAAAAACGGCTACGTCGATTGACCGCAACGAACGAAAAAAATGATTATTTATAGGTGTAGTTTTGGTAGAATGGAGAGCTGTTCATGACATCATCGGAGATTAGAATTCAACATTAGAGGCGCACAATTTATGAAACCATTGTAATGCGCTAAATTTAACAAGTTGCATTCACAGTCAAGTCACCTACTTCGTCGCCGGCTCCGTCTCCCTCTACGTCTTCGTCTTTATCTCCCTATATGGTATCTGGCTGCTCCCTGGGCTGACTAATTGGACAAATGGCATTCACAGCTGCAGCGCCCTGCCACATAAATCTGACTACGACAACATCCTGAGCCCAGACGGCGAGTGTATAAAAAAAGTAGAAAAAAAAACAGAAACCAAAAAAAAAACGAGAACGTTGCATTTCCTTTTGCGATTTGCTCATTAGAATTTATTGCTGCCGCTTGTCAAGATTTACGTATCCTTGCACCACAGTTTCAGCTACAGCTACAGCTACAGCAACAGCTCCAGATGACAGATGACAGGCAATGGGGGCCGCTCGGTTGTTGCATGTGGCATGTGGCATGCAGCTCTCGATCCGATGGTTGTTGCTTGCTTTTGCAAATTAGTCAAAGTCAGAGATCGGCGGTACGAACAATGCCTGACTTAGATAATTGCTGACCAAGGCTTTCACAATGCCAATGAAAAGTGCTGTAAGATTTTTTTTTATAGTTTTCTTTGCGCTGCGCTGCGCTGCGCTGCCCCAACTTCCTATTAGTTGCAACAGATTGTGCGATAGCAATAACTTAGCCGCAGGCCCACAGTCCGACTCTGCAACTGGCCATCTCTTCAGCAAAAAACCTGCCAAGCCATTGTCTTGACTTTGGCCTCACTCACAGAATGAGTTTGAGTTTGAGATTGAGTCTAAGCTGGAGCTGACCGCATTGCAAATGCATCATTTGTTAAATATTAACAACAATAAAATATAATAAGTGGCAGCTAGAACAACTCCAAGTCGATCGCAGTGAGTCTCTTATTATACCCTGTAATCAATTTGAACAGGTCATCTCTTAGTCAAACACTTTTAACTAGATCATTCCAGATAGTTGAAACCTTCGTAGTACATTCCTCTATTATTTGCTATGCATATTGAACATTTGTTCGTCTGCCGCATTTGTTTGTTTGTTTGTTCAACTTTATACATATTTACCAATTACTACTTTGTAAAAGTTTCAGCTGTTGTTTTTCAAAACTAAGTCATTGTGGTTTTTCCATTTCAACGGCTCTGCACAAATAAAACTACAGTGTGCGTTAACAGTTTGCCTCTGACCTCCAAAGTCGTTTTGACTTTATGTCATTTATATTTTTAGCTCAAATTGCCTGACCAATGTTTATTGCCATTTGCTTTAGTTTTTTGATCTTTCATTTTCACGTGAAATTTATGTCTTTGAACTTGTATTTTATGCAAAACATTTTTCTAGCGTGTGCAAATTTGGGAGCTACATAATAGATATTATATATGTCTAATATAATCAATAAATGTGTATAAACAAGCTATGTAAATTGCGATCAAATGTCGTTTGAGTCAGAAAACCGCAAACTTAATTCATTTTTAGCATGGGACAGCAAAGTACACTGAGTCTGTTAAGTTTGCGCACAGAATAAATCAATTTGAATGGGGTGAACCAAAAGTAAACCAAAAGATACATTTGTGAAATACTTTTAAAATTTATACTATATAAAGTCAAGAATATATAGTTTTAATTTCGATAATTATTATTATTAATCTTAATATCAGGTTCTTTTAATTATCTGACTAACTGTTTACCAGACATATCCAGTTTTAGACCAGTAGTCAAAACAAAACTCTGTATAGCAAAACGATAATCGCAATCTTCTCATATAAATAAAAGACCTTCGAATAAAAACAAAAAATGGCTATGCAGAAATTTTAAAATCTTGATAAACATATACCTATAGATAACTATTTATGTATGTATGTGTGTCTTAAGTACGTAAAAAACCAAGAAAAAAAGTATTGTTGCCTCGGACTGATGTTGGCCAAGAAGAAACAAAGTCAAATACCGTTTAAGCTAACTCAAAACAAAAGAGAAACGTGGAAGATTTAGACCTGATAAGAATCCACCGATAACTTGAGCAGGGTACTCGTATCATTTTTTTCTGGCTTAAGTCTTTGTTTAATGGGAAATTGGCTTATTGTTTTTGTTAACTTATTGTTGTTTATACTAAGTACGAAAAAAGAGTAATCCTTACGCTCTGCGGTGCATTGAGCAGCCTCAGTATGGTGCCCAGCTGTGTGGCCAGGGGCATGGTGGTGGCGAAGGCGTAGGTCGGAGCACGCACTGGTATCGGGTAGGCGGTGGCTGCGGACAGCGGATCGCTGTCCAGCAGATACTGCACACGAAAGGTGATTAGTTCGTCGGGTTCCATTTTCACAATCATTTTGCCCAGCGAAATTGCTTGCAACACGAACTTTTCGTTGGGTTGGAGTTTCGTTAGTCTTCTATTTTCTCTTAAGGCAATTTTGCACACTTGAAGTTGATTTGATTTTAAATATGCACTTTTATTTACATTTTCACTGCCGTGTTTATTTTTGTTTTATTTTCTTTACCACTTTTTTTTTGGGCTGTAATAAACATTTCACATTTTTTTATTTATTTGCTTGCAATTTATTTTAATTTCGATTTTTATGAGTGCGGGCACCAAGCCCCAAAAAAATAAATATAAATGTATCCAAACGTGTTGCATAATTGCAGATACTTTTGTCGGATTTCTTTCGCTTTGATTGTGTCTCACACGCATGTTGCGCAATCTTATGCTAAACGTTGCAAATTGTGGCACTGCCACGCCCATTCTTCTCACACAAATAATCGCACATACAAATATGTGGATAATTGCTATGCAAACCGGCTCGCTCTGTAAAAATATTTGCCTTGATTTCTGGTTCGCAGTCGGACTCCAAGGCGGCTAATGGTTGTGTAACTTTCAATTCAATGTCAGTTAAGAGGCCAACTCTCCCCTCTACCGCTCTCCCCCGCGCTCTCACTCACTGTCCCCGCTGCCCTCATCAGCATGCATCGCATCGCCTCCAATCAAAATCAAAAGCAAATCAAAACCCAAAACATGGAAAAACAAAAAAAAATGTAGCAGTCAAAGTTTTGAACTGAGGTCTCTTCATGTACCGCTAAATAGCTGTCGGACGGTGCGTAAGTTGTTTATGCAAATTTACCTACTTGCTGTTGTTGTTGTTTAGACTGTTGTTTTTATGTTGGTGCTGGCGGTTGGGTTGCTGGTTGGGTTGCTTGGTTGCTGGTTTATGTGCTGCCCGTTGGCTCCTGAGTGCGCATAATTGCTTATAACGTGACTCTAATGGACTCTGGGCTCAGACTGCCCTCAGCCACATAAGTACTAGTCTGGAGCACTTGTCTAACTGACATTGAACTCGTGGTAGGGCTAACGGGTTGCGTTGGGTAAGAGTTGGGTGAGAGCTGACCAAGAGTTGGGTAAGAGTTGAGCAACTTGAGAGTGCTGAAAGACCACTAAAGAAGAAGTGCATCAGGCAACTCTACGTTTCACTTGGAGAAAATAAATGATGGATTAGAACGAGAGAAAACAGTTTACAATATCATATGAGACTGATGTTAGTAAGTAGATTTCTCATAGAGTTGGACATTGAAGCTTCCTACATTTGAATTATACAACATTTTATTATGAAGAGCTAAGGTTTAAACTTTAAACATATGTTCAACTCAGTGTTAGTTTTAATTACAGCTAATTAAAAGAGCCAACTAAACACACTATATATATATATATATGAATATATATTAACATTTATATATAGCTTCAAGTTGGTAGAATTAAGACTCATTCTAAGTAACTTTTTTATATATTATATATGTGGAAATACTTCTTTGATTTTGAGTACGTAATCGCAGCTAATTAAAACTTGGCAATAATCAACAAAAAGTTTTCAGAACTACAAGTAGCCAAAAAACAACATTGTAAATTGTACATACATAAATCTAATTCTATTTGCGGCCCATTCAGTAATGCCCATGCATTATTGCGTATTGCCAATTTGCGTAGTTTTGGCCGTTTTGTATAGCCATTTTAATTGCTGCTTTCGGCGCAACAACAAAACGGCAAACACGTTGTTATTTTGTTATTTGTGTGCTATGCAACGTGTAATTATTAAATATTTGCTACTAACTCGCCACTTTGGGGCTAAACGCAGCTGCCAATTGAAGTAGGGGCCGAAGCGCAAAATGAAGGCGGCTTTTAAAAAGCCACAAAAAGCGACGCTTAATTGCAATAACTCATTGCGAAGCCAAGTTGTACAGCGCAGAGAATACGAGATAAAATTAAAGCTAAAGCCATAAAAAGGCTAATAAACAACAAACAACAAAAGCAGAAACAACACCAGCTAAATGAAATAAAGAGTTGTGTAAACGTCAACAGCTGTGGGGCGAGAGAAGTTCTGAGAAGAAATGCGGTTCATAACAAAATAAAAACAAAATCGCGTCATTAAGTGTCGAGGCGAGGGTTATACGTAAAAAGGAAGTGCTTACAAAGTCCACAACAAAGGCCAAGTTTAGAGATAAATTTATAAGGGAAAAGGAAGATAAACAGAAGGGCAGCAGTGGCATTTAGCCGTTTTTTTCTCTATCTCTCTCTCTCTCTCTTTTTGATAATTCTTTTAGCCAGGCTTCCTTTTTGTTAAGGGGCAGGTGTGCCAAAAGTGGTTTGCAGCAAACCAGCAACAACAATGAAAGCAACTCGTTCTCGTCATGCGAAAGTCGGCAAGAAGGCAGCTTGAATTGAGTTGAGTTTCAGCTACGCTTTGGCCAAATGAAATTGAAAATAAAGTTGGTATTTTTCTTTTGGGTTTTACTTTCACACACACACACACATACATATATATAGTCAGCAGCGGAACTCGTCTTTGGCCAATTCCAAGGGTTTTGTCGGCCAAAAGTTAAGTGGCAAACGTTTTTGGCTGCGGCTTCCTTATTGGCAACGTGCAGAAATTTAATGAAATTAAATAAATATTATAGTAAAAAACGTCAGCTAAGTGGCAGCCATGTAAAACTACAATAAAAATAATACAACAACAGCAATTGGCAGCTTGAACAGCGAGTTGTTGGCCAAGTTGTAAAGCCAACTCGGCCAGCGCCGAATGTCGCATATTTAGTTACAAATTACGACAATGGCGCCGACGACGACGACGATGACGATGACGCCAGCAAATGCTGGCCATATTAAATGGTAAATGCTAAATAATTTATGCAAATGTTGCAGTCAAGCAATTTGGCAGCAGCACCCACAACAACAACAACTGCAGCTAACTGTCAGGTAATGAAACCCGCCCGCTGGCTCAAGGAAACTTTGGTCGCCTCTTTTTTTCGGTTTTTTTCTTCTCTTTTTTTATTCGCCTTGACTCGCCAAAATGAACTTTCACTTTTACTGGCTTGTGGTCTCGGAACTTGGGTCTTCAGTCTTGAGTCTTCAGTGTCTCTTGTTCCCGTTGCATGTTGCAATGTTACTTACAGCTGCTCAAAAACGGCTGCTTCTCTTCTTCATTATGCTCATTATGCTACCCATCATCATCATTATCATCATCATCTTCGATGTTGGCCCGTTTGCTTGCTGACTGATATTTTTCCATTAATTATGTAAATTTCTTTTGGCTAATATCTTTTGCAATTTACAAGCCAACTAATTGACAGCTACTGTGCATTTGCCCACGGGCCCACGCCCACAAAATATATGTCAATATAAACAATGCCTATGCTATGTTAATGATAAAGACAATGACAACATTCACATGGTTGTGTTTTGATTTCTTGGTGATGATGATAGGAAATGGCAACAGGAAGTCATATCAGTAATGTGCTGGGTATCTGCTAAATTAGCGAGAAATTATTTCGTGTAGATTTTTGAACGAAATTATATTTTGTTTGATTTTGTTATTATTAAAATGATATAGGTTGCTTGGAATTTCAGCGGGTTCCAATGAATAGCTAGACAACACTATCTTTAAATTTTATAAATATCGAAGACTAAAATTGCTGCTTAAGCAAAGTTACCAAAAGAAAGATGTATATATGTATGTGTATATAGTGTGTAAAATCACGTGAGTCTTGTCAAATTTCAAGTTCAACTGACGGAGAATTTCATTAGAGCTGCTTGTAAGAAGGCTTGTCTTATCTCAATCAATGTACACAAATGGACAAAACAATGCGATGTTACTGTTTTCTGATATAGCCATAAAAACCAATTTTCAATACTTATCGTTTGGCTAATAAAGACATCAACTCAAATAGGCTCAACGCAAAATTCGCAGAAACGATCCCCATTTGGACTTTGACATTGTGACTTTGCGGGTTGCGCTTCGGTACACAGCAAATATTTGGATAAAAAACAGAACCAAAAGCAGAAAAAGGAAAACATACAGAGCGAAATGAAACAGAAACAGTTTGCCCAAATGAGCAGCAACAGTTAGAGGCACACATTCCAAGACAATTTGTCACGCTTGGGGCAAGCGGAGTGGAAAATGAAAAATGAAAAATGAGAAATGTAACCATATGCATTTTTCCAAGGTGCAAACAAAACAGGCAAACAAATGACCAAATAATTAGAAGAGAGCGGGGACAGGTAGAGGGGCAGGGTGTGGGGTAAGCAATCAGAAGAAAAGCGCAGCTTTAACAAAACCACAAAAGTTGTTTGACCTCTTGACTGAGTGACTGAGTGCAACACATAAAATTGTTAAGCTGCTGCATTTAAAAATAATTTCAGCTGCCAATAAAATAGAAACAACACAACAACAGCAAACGATGGCCCGTACACTAATAGGGCTCGAAACAAGTTTGTCCCGCACGGAGAGCTGGAAAATTGTGTCACGTTGTAGCAGCAGCAAACAGCGATCGTTTAAACGCTTTTGACACAGGCACAGATATATACATAAAGATACAGATACTGAGCTATAGTTCTGCACTCAAAAAAAATATAGATGTCCTAGAATTTATAAAAATCTAACATTTCTTAATTTCAATATATTTTGAGAATAAATCTAATAAATTCTTTATAAATTAAATATTATTATATAATTCACTAATCCCAAAAAACGATTTATCTGAATTTATAATAGTTTCTAAAAATATAAGTTAATTTTTAAAAATCTAAAAATATTTGTTTTTCAGTGCAGTTTTAGTTCTAATTCGATTTTTTTAATTCTAACTCATACTTTTTTCTGAGTGTATAGATCCCTAACCCTTTAACTGAATGCATACCAACGCATATTGTGCGTGTGCCTCGCTCGACCATTTGATTTATGGAATTCTGAGCCAACGGAGGCGAACTGAGCAACTGGACAACTGGGCAACTGGGCAACTGATTTTGTATGCGACGGATGCGTTGGCCAAGAATGCCAACTCATTATGCGAGCACAGCAAAGAGCTAGAGACGCGAAGCAAAGATAAAGATAGAGATAGAGATAGAGAGAGAGGAAGGTTGTAGAACTGTTCACAGTTAATTATAACAATAGCAACAAATTGCTCAGCAATGTCATAAGAACAGAACGGAAACGAAATGCGACCATTGGCGACATACGTGTTCAAACGTCACTTCCTCAGCTTAAAAGCAAAGTCTCGAGATAGAAGCAAACTGCCAAGTGCCAAATGTAAGTGTCAAAATGTTAATTGCAATGGCTTCTTTTACAAGCAACGAGCGGAAGAGTGTGGGAAGTCGGCGTATTGGGGTCAAGAAGAGAGAAAGAAGTACGCCACTTGGCTGTAATATGTTAATGCTCCGAGAGATGCTTGAGGAGAGTGCATCTAAGCATTCATATGCATATGGAAACGGTAGCACTTAAGCATCACACAAAAGGTTTATGGCAATGTGGAGCTCTAAATTGTATAATTTATACAGCTTATAAGGTGGAGTCCCATAAACAAATACGTTTGTGTAGAACTATGAAGATGAAAGTGTCATGAGCGCTGTCCCCAGAAATTGGGTCAGAAGACAATAAATTGCGCAGCGGGATAGAAATTCAAGATACTGTAAATAATTCATTAGAAACATGATTATAGCTGATTAATATTTAAGTTTTCAATTAGCTAAAACTTAAAAACCAAATGGGGAATAGTTTTTCGGACACATATTAATTGAAGCATGCTTTTTGTTTTAGATATGGAAAATATCTAGTAAAGTTGATAGAAGATTGAGAATTGTTGAATGTGTTTATGATACTAAGATTAAAATATAGCAAGCAAATCTTCAAAGAAATAATTATAATAAGAAATATTTCACAATACATATACTTCTATACATATTCTGATCATTTCTGGTCACCTATACATTCTGAATGTAATCACCCAAAGTCCTACAATTTAATAGCACCCAAAACAACATAAGCCAAATGTACATCTTAAATATTTTGTCATTTTGATAGTTTTCTGTCTGCCCTGCTCATATTTTATCCATTTTTCTACATTTGTAAGCATTTATTTCAGCTCGTAACTTTTCCCGGTTCACAGGTCTCTCCTCTCAGCTCATCTGCTTGGGCTATTTTGTGGTTATTTTTAATGCAGTTGACATGAATTCTTTCATAATATCAACACAGATTCACACACACTCACACACACACACACATATATTGCACTGCCTGCTTAGTATAGATGTATTAAATGTTATATGTAAATATTCATTTGCTACACTAATTTGTTGTGTGTGTGTGTGTTTGTGTGTGTGAGTGCGTGACTAACATTTTGATTGCAGTAGGCCAAAAAACTTGGCCACGACTCGACGATTGTGCAATCCAAATGACAACAGCAACAACAATAACAGCACCACAACATAAAGAAAGATAATCATCGCAATAATAAAGGCAAAAATCTTTTTTGGCAGTCATAGAAAATGGTCGGAAACTACCGGGTAAATGACCCACATTTCAAAATTTCCCTGCCCCCACAACATATTTATGTGTGACAGTTTTCATTTCGAATTGGGGACTCTCGTTCAATATACAACATTTTTTCTGGTTATTTTTAGTGCTCAGCTGCAAATAGCTAGCGTATTTGTAGCTATTTTATATGACGAAATCAACGCGCGTTAATCATACGCACCGTTGACGCGTGTTTGCACAAATGTTCTAGCCACAAAAAAAAGTAATAAAATGAAAAAATGCTCTCAAATATTTGTTTTATGTTGCTTAAGCATTTTACTTTAACACTTTCAGCTGCAAGCTGAATTTGAATAATACACCGAATTATGCAGCAGACCTCATTTTACCCTGAACCCATTTAAAATGGGAAAAAGGGTATCATGAAGTTGTGCAAAAGTATGTAACAGGTATAAGCAAGTATATATATTCTTGATCAATAACCGAGTCGATCTAGCCATGTCCGTCTGTCTGTCCGTCTGACCGTCTGTCTGTCTGTCTTGCAAATTTCATTACGATCGGACAATAAACATAGATGTTATTCAATGTAAAACAGTGTGGCACCTATAGAAGAAGAAGAAGCACAGTAATTGCATTAAACGCGCAGCTTGCAGCGAGTGTTTGTATGTATGTGTGTGCTTCTATGTATGAATACAGATAAACAATTATGAATGTATGTAAGGGCTGGGTTGAGGGTATATCCTAGTCGGGCACTCTTGACTAGAGCGGGCTTAAAAGAAAAGAAAAGCGAGTTATAGTCTAATAAGCCATGGCTTATTAGCTGTCTACTCTTCTTCGACTACTTTGAGCGTGTTTTCACTTAAGCCATGATAAATTGCACATGTTTATTGTTGTTGATTGCGGGTTGTTGATTGTTGATTGTTGGTTGTTGGCTGTTGGTTTTTTGGTTGGTCTTTCCATTTCGATTGCATCTTCAAAAATAAAGCTGAAATTTTGTTGTAAAACGGCAGCATTGCAGTTTCAAACATAAATCAAGCGCTGACGACTCATAATGCATACACAATTTATTTATTGAATTTTATGATAAATATTTAAAGCCAGACCGCAGACCAGCTTCCAGCTTGGCCAAATGTCCAAATGTCCAACTGGTCAAATGGTCGCTGGTCGATGGTCGATGGCCAGTCGCCTAATGTGACGCCGCGTTAATGTTATGCAGATTTCATGCAGCCAGCTTTAAATGTTGCAAAGCATTTTGTGATAAATCGCAGCCGCTTTTGGGTATTTTTCACGCGGCTTGGAGGAGTTGCCGAATGGCAAACTGCAAAATGTGTTGCAATTTGTATGGGGTGCAAGATTCGTGTGCCTCTTTGGCACCCTGACAGCTGCCACTTGATTATAGCCGTTAAATTATGGCCTGACCTGGCGTTGGCAAGGTCAAGTTGAGGTTGATTGATTTGAAATGCAATTTGTATCTAACAAACATTGGAAATAGTTACAGTAGACTGCTGTTTGGGGAAACTTTCGGTGGATCTAAACTAAAATGAAGTAGATTTATTTACTTTAAAAAAGCCACACACTGACCCCATTAAAAAAAAGGGAAAAAGGGTATAATGGTATTGTGCCAAAGTATGTAACAGACATAAGGAAGCATCTCCGACCCTATAAAGAAAAAATATTCTTGATCACTATTAATAGCCGAGTCGATATAGCAATGTCCGTCTGTCTGTCTGTAAGTCTGTCTGATCTCAGAGACTACAAAAGCTAGAGACTACATACATATTTGAAATATAAGTTCTCGTAGTGCCGAAACAATACAAGTTTATAATTTAATAAAAGTTATTGATAAATTTCGAATCCAATCTAGTATTTTTGGGCATAGCTTGAAAGTTATAATAACTTTAAACTTCATTATTGTAATTTAAATTCTCGTAATGCCGGCTCGATACAAGCTTATTATATCTTGACCCGTTCAAAGTTATCGCAAAATTACGATTTCTCACCAGTATTTTTTAGATATAGCTTGAAGCTATAAGAAGTAGAGGCCAAAAATATCTGAAATTTTTTCAAAAATTAATAAACTTGAGCAGTAGTATTAAACCTAATGCCAAATAATGATCAAAATGGCCACGGGATTGAAAATCGAATCAGATTTGACAAAGTTGTGGCAGTTTGAAATCTGGGAAGGTCATTTATAAGGAACTGGCGGAGATATGTCGCTTGTAAAAACGTCAAAATTTTGATCAGGCTATGAAGCATCGAGCGACTGTTATATTTTAGATTTTTAATTAATTATATATTTTATTTAACTTGAAACAAACTTAATTCACAAACATTTTAAAATTGCACGTCTAAATAGAATTAAACTTGATGCCAAATAATGATCAAAATGGCCTCGGAATTGAAAATCGGTTCAGATTTGACAAAGTTGTGGCAGTTTGAAATCTGGGAAGGAACTGGCGGAGATATGTCGCTTGTAAAAACGTCAAAATTTTGATCAGGCTATGAAGCATCGAGCGACTGTTATATTTTAGATTTTTAATTAATTATATATTTTATTTAACTTGAAACAAACTTAATTCACAAACATTTTAAAATTGCACGTCTAAATAGAATTAAACTTGATGCCAAATAATGATCAAAATGGCCTCGGGATTGATAATCGGCTCAGATTTGACAAAGTTGTGGCAGTTTGAAGTCTGGGAAGGTCATTTATAAGGAACTGGCGGAGATATGTCGCTTGTAAAAACGTCAAAATTTTGATCAGGCTATGAAGCATCGAGCGACTGTTATATTTTAGATTTTTAATTAATTATATATTTTATTTAACTTGAAACAAACTTAATTCACAAACATTTTAAAATTGCACGTCTAAATAGAATTAAACTAGATGCCAAATAATGATCAAAATGGCCTCGGAATTGAAAATCGGTTCAGATTTGACAAAGTTGTGGCAGTTTGAAATCTGGGAAGGTCATTTATAAGGAACTGGCGGAGATATGTCGCTTGTAAAAACGTCAAAATTTTGATCAGGCTATGAAGCATCGAGCGACTGTTATATTTTAGATTTTTAATTAATTATATATTTTATTTCACTTGAAACAAACTTAATTCACAAACATTTTAAAATTGCAGGTCTAAATAGAATTAAACTAGATGCCAAATAATGATCAAAATGGCCTCGGGATTGATAATCGGCTCAGATTTGACAAAGTTGTGGCAGTTTGAAGTCTGGGAAGGTCATTTATAAGGAACTTTTCGTTGTTTGGGATCTTGACAAGTCAATTTTTTTGTCACTTTTTGCGTGATTTTTGACAGAAAAATGAAACACCACAAAATAACTTTTCGTATAGTTTTTTATACTAATTAAGACACCCACAATCAATTAAGAGTAAAATTTCAAGATTCTATTTTTTGAAAAATCAAAATGTGTAAGGGTCCCCCCTTATGCTTTTTTCGCCAAAAAAATCCAAATTTTATTTTTTCAAAAATTCATAAACTTGTGATGTAGAATTAAACTAGATGCCAAATACTGATCAAAATGGCCTCGGGATTGAAAATCGGTTGAGATTTGACAAAGTTGTGGCAGTTTGAAATCTGGGAAGGTCATTTATAGGGAACTTTTCGTTGTTTGGGATCTTGACAAGTCAATTTTTTTGTCACTTTTTGCGTGATTTTTGACAGAAAAATGAAACACCACAAAATAACTTTTCGTATAGTTTTTTATACTAATTAAGACACCCACAATCAATTAAGAGTAAAATTTCAAGATTCTATTTTTTGAAAAATCAAAATGTGTAAGGGTCCCCCCTTATGCTTTTTTCGTCAAAAAAAATCCAAATTTTATTTTTTCAAACACTCATAAACTTGAGATGTAGAATGAAACTTAATGCCAAGTAGTGATCAAAATGGCCTCGGGATTGAAAATCGGTTCAGATTTGACAAAGTTGTGGCAGTTTGAAATCTGGGAAGGTCATTTATAAGGAACTTTTCGTTGTTTGGGATCTTGACAAGTCAATTTTTTTGTCACTTTTTGCGTGATTTTTGACAGAAAAATGAAACACCACAAAATAACTTTTCGTATAGTTTTTTATACTAATTAAGACACCCACAATCAATTAAGAGTAAAATTTCAAGATTCTATTTTTTGAAAAATCAAAATGTGTAAGGGTCCCCCCTTATGCTTTTTTCGCCAAAAAAATCCAAAATTTTATTTTTCAAAAATTCATATACTTGAGATGTAGAATTAAACTAGATGCCAAGTAATGATCGAAATGGCCTCGGGATTGAAAATCGGTTGAGATTTGACAAAGTTGTGGCAGTTTGAAATCTGGGAAGGTCATTTATAGGGAACTTTTCGTTGTTTGGGATCTTGACAAGTCAATTTTTTTGTCACTTTTTGCGTGATTTTTGACAGAAAAATGAAACACCACAAAATAACTTTTCGTATAGTTTTTTATACTAATTAAGACACCCACAATCAATTAAGAGTAAAATTTCAAGATTCTATTTTTTGAAAAATCAAAATGTGTAAGGGTCCCCCCTTATGCTTTTTTCGCCAAAAAATCCAAAATTTAATTTTTTCAAAAATTCATAAACTTGTGATGTAGAATTAAACTAGATGCCAAATAATGATCGAAATGGCCTCGGGATTGAAAATCGGTTGAGATTTGACAAAGTTGTGGCAGTTTGAAATCTGGGAAGGTCATTTATAGGGAACTTTTCGTTGTTTGGGATCTTGACAAGTCAATTTTTTTGTCACTTTTTGCGTGATTTTTGACAGAAAAATGAAACACCACAAAATAACTTTTCGTATAGTTTTTTATACTAATTAAGACACCCACAATCAATTAAGAGTAAAATTTCAAGATTCTATTTTTTGAAAAATCAAAATGTGTAAGGGTCCCCCCTTATGCTTTTTTCGCCAAAAAAATCCAAAATTTTATTTTTTCAAAAATTCATATACTTGAGATGTAGAATGAAACTTAATGCCAAGTAGTGATCAAAATGGCCACGGGATTGAAAATCGGTTCAGATTTGACAAAGTTGTGGCAGTTTGAAATCTGGGAAGGTCATTTATAGGGAACTTTTCGTTGTTTGGGATCTTGACAAGTCAATTTTTTTGTCACTTTTTGCGTGATTTTTGACAGAAAAATGAAACACCACAAAATAACTTTTCGTATAGTTTTTTATACTAATTAAGACACCCACAATCAATTAAGAGTAAAATTTCAAGATTCTATTTTTTGAAAAATCAAAATGTGTAAGGGTCCCCCCTTATGCTTTTTTCGCCAAAAAAATCCAAAATTTTATTTTTTCAAAAATTCATATACTTGAGATGTAGAATGAAACTTAATGCCAAGTAATGATCAAAATGGCCACGGGATTGAAAATCGGTTCAGATTTGACAAAGTTGTGGCAGTTTGAAATCTGGGAAGGTCATTTATAGGGAACTTTTCGTTGTTTGGGATCTTGACAAGTCAATTTTTTTGTCACTTTTTGCGTGATTTTTGACAGAAAAATGAAACACCACAAAATAACTTTTCGTATAGTTTTTTATACTAATTAAGACACCCACAATCAATTAAGAGTAAAATTTCAAGATTCTATTTTTTGAAAAATCAAAATGTGTAAGGGTCCCCCCTTATGCTTTTTTCGCCAAAAAAATCCAAAATTTTATTTTTTCAAAAATTCATATACTTGAGATGTAGAATGAAACTTAATGCCAAGTAGTGATCAAAATGGCCACGGGATTGAAAATCGGTTCAGATTTGACAAAGTTGTGGCAGTTTGAAATCTGGGAAGGTCATTTATAGGGAACTTTTCGTTGTTTGGGATCTTGACAAGTCAATTTTTTTGTCACTTTTTGCGTGATTTTTGACAGAAAAATGAAACACCACAAAATAACTTTTCGTATAGTTTTTTATACTAATTAAGACACCCACAATCAATTAAGAGTAAAATTTCAAGATTCTATTTTTTGAAAAATCAAAATGTGTAAGGGTCCCCCCTTATGCTTTTTTCGCCAAAAAATCCAAAATTTTATTTTTTCAAAAATTCATAAACTTGTGATGTAGAATTAAACTAGATGCCAAATAATGATCGAAATGGCCTCGGGATTGAAAATCGGTTGAGATTTGACAAAGTTGTGGCAGTTTGAAATCTGGGAAGGTCATTTATAGGGAACTTTTCGTTGTTTGGGATCTTGACAAGTCAATTTTTTTGTCACTTTTTGCGTGATTTTTGACAGAAAAATGAAACACCACAAAATAACTTTTCGTATAGTTTTTTATACTAATTAAGACACCCACAATCAATTAAGAGTAAAATTTCAAGATTCTATTTTTTGAAAAATCAAAATGTGTAAGGGTCCCCCCTTATGCTTTTTTCGCCAAAAAAATCCAAAATTTTATTTTTTCAAAAATTCATATACTTGAGATGTAGAATGAAACTTAATGCCAAGTAGTGATCAAAATGGCCTCGGGATTGAAAATCGGTTCAGATTTGACAAAGTTGTGGCAGTTTGAAATCTGGGAAGGTCATTTATAAGGAACTTTTCGTTGTTTGGGATCTTGACAAGTCAATTTTTTTGTCACTTTTTGCGTGATTTTTGACAGAAAAATGAAACACCACAAAATAACTTTTCGTATAGTTTTTTATACTAATTAAGACACCCACAATCAATTAAGAGTAAAATTTCAAGATTCTATTTTTTGAAAAATCAAAATGTGTAAGGGTCCCCCCTTATGCTTTTTTCGTCAAAAAAAATCCAAATTTTATTTTTTCAAACACTCATAAACTTGAGATGTAGAATGAAACTTAATGCCAAGTAGTGATCAAAATGGCCTCGGGATTGAAAATCGGTTCAGATTTGACAAAGTTGTGGCAGTTTGAAATCTGGGAAGGTCATTTATAAGGAACTTTTCGGTATTTGGATCAGGGTATATCCTAGTCGGGCACTCTCGAGTCAGAGCGCTCTTACTTGTTACATTTCTTCTTTACAAAACTCTCCAGTTTATTTGTGGCTTCAAGGTCGCAATGATTTCGTAAAGTTTAACAATAAGCGCAATTCCCATTATGTCCACTGATGCTGTCATAATACTCAAAATCCAATACTCACTGCAATAATTTGTATTGCTTTTGCGTAGCAAAGGAAAAAGTAACCGCAAATCGTTTTGAAATCGAAATCGCTGCATTGATTGCCACAAATGCTGCACAAACCAAGTCAGTTTTTTGCTTTGGTTTTTTGAGGCCAGCAGATGAGCAAAGGAATCAAAGCTAGCAACGTCAGCATATTACATATCGGGATTTATCGATATCGAGTCAGGGTTGCTGTGTGCCCAATGTGCACTTTTTACATGAGACAGCTTCGTTTTACCTAATTGATTTTATGGTCACTCTTCTTGTCGTAAACTTTTTATGGCCGCACAATCAAACTGCTTTGCGTTTTTTATGGACCCTATCGGCCACAACAACAATAACAACAACAACAACAAGCGTAGAGTTTACAGTCAACTGTTATTACGACGAATGAAAATCATTGAGGCTGCAGTTTTACTAGCAATGAAAATCACAGAAAAATTTGTTTAAATTTACTGATAATCAAGAGAGCCAACTATCAATGTCATGTTATCACTTCATTAGCCGTAGCTGAGCTTCAGACAGCTTAAAGAAATACAAAAAACCTTAAACGTGAACTTAATGAAATATAATAACCTGTAAAACTGAAGAAAGGTTAGTAATCTATGTTCTATTTTTCTGTGTTGATTTTGATCTAGTGTTTTCTAAATAAATTACTTAAATAATAACATATTCAGTGTATATTATCTATGTCATGTTAACCCGTTTCAAAAAGAATAAAGATCTAAATGCTTTCAACATGAAATGGCATTTTTTCGTGGCTGAAAACAAGTTCACGTAAAAGAGATAGAAAACGTTCTTAACATTGACAAATTACACGAAAAAATCGACAAATATTATAACAAGAATCCATGAATCTATGGGGAGAAGTATGCAAATGAACAGCTTGGCAAAAAAAAGTATAAATAAGTACTATGTATAAGAGATATTTCAATGTTAAAGCTGAATAACAAGAACTGGAAAATTGGCGATCTATAGCAAACGAAAGTAAAAGAAAATCGCGTGTAGCTGAGGAAAAAATCAATAAACTGTTTTTGTGTTTTGTTGGGGCGCAAAAACCTTCGTGCTAATTGGTTATTTATATTTTGTTGCAGCGAATACCAGATATATACTAGATATAGTTGTAGATATGGTGGCGTGCAACAAACAACTGACCCCAATAATATTTTAGTTGAAAGAAAGGCAACAATTTTTAGTTGTTGTTGCTGTTGTTGTTGTTGGGCGTGGTTTCAACACTAACACTTTCATTGTGGGGCTGTTGTTGCTGTCGTTGCTTTATCGGCAAGTGTACAAATGCGATATGCATATATGTAAGGTATACTACATCATATTTATGTACATATATAAAATACATAATGCCACACAAAAGAGGGGTAAAGAAATGCAAAAATGAAATTACTCACTAATGCGCTTTCATTGTTAGGTAATGAGCCAACAAATGTGCGGCTTGGCTAAAAGAGTTTATTATTATTATTTGGCATAGATTAGTTGGGTGAGTCTCTTATATAATCTATACAGATTTCCCACGCACTTGAAACTAAGCAGCTTAAAAATGAAACACAAAGCGCCAAAGTTCGTCATTCAACTTAATTTGACAGTAAGTTGAGAATTATAATTAGCTGGCGGGGTAGCTAGGCCCAATTGGAGATCAGAACTAGCCTCACCTTGACTTTGTACATCAACAACAATAACACAAATAGCAACAACAAGGCAGGCAACAACTGTAGCTAAAGTAACAAACTCAGTAGAAAGATAAGCGCCCCACAGATAACGTCAAAACTAACCGAACAAAAATGTGGAAAGCTAAAAAAAAAAACCCAGACTAGAGAAATAATATAATGAACACTTTGCGAGCTGCGAAATCTTTTTTGCTATTTTCTTTGGCCAGACTGTTTGCTTGGTTTCAGCTGAAAACTAAGTAAGCCAAGTGCTGTACGCTGTTCTTAGCCACCTCCCCCCTCTTATCCCCTCTTCTTAAAGCTCTGCTCTTCGCACAATTAAAAAATTGGATTAGCGCTGCAGAAGCCAGCAAAACAAAAAAAAAAAAAAAAGAGTTGAAATGTTGGCGGCTGCTGCTTTGGTGGATGCCACAACTGAAGCTGCAACTGAAGTGTCTCGCTGTTGGCACGTCAGCAGCGCAGTCAACGTCGCTGTCGGCGTCGCTGCCTGGGCACAGATTACGCTGACAGATAATTAAAATTGTAACTACGTTTTGGGTGCAGTCGCTGCCAGAAGTCTGTGTACGCAGAGCATGCGAAAAGTTTAATCTAATTGCAGACTAGCTAAAATTTAATAACAATTTCTAATATAATGTATAATTTATTAAGTATACGCAGCGCATGCGAAGCATCTCTCCTGAATACATAAAATCTTAGAAGTTTTCTTGATTTTCCAACAGTAATATCAAACATTTATAATAATTACAAGAAATTTAAAAAAGAGTTTATGCCTTTTGGCAATCTTACTTATTACTTAAATGTTTTTTTATTATTTTTATTATGTTCCTAATAACTTAATTTTAATAACTACTAAAAACTCGAATAAAATTGTGCGCGTACTGTCTTGAGCGACTGTAAAAATAAAGTTATATGCATGTGTGTGTGCCTCTCTCCGAAGTGTGTTTGTGTTTATAACTAAATAGAAGTGCTTTTTTTAGTGGCAGGTACTACGTACGTACTTAGCTACACTAACCGTGTTGAAATGAGGTTTATACAACCCCGCTGCCCGCTGCCCCCTCCCCGCGCGTTAACTCTTTATTTTGCACAGATAGCTTCGGTTCTGGTCTGTTTTTTCGCCATTATAAATTCCTCAGCATTATTTGCATATTAAAGTTAAGTAAATGCTGGAAGATTTGGTCTTAGTGGGAAGTTCGCTGAGGTTCAAGTTTTGCATGTGCTTTATAATGCAATTATGTCTAATTGGAAAGACAGCGGTGGTATTTGGAGCAGTGTTTGCGCTTGCTTATAGTACACTCAGAAAAATATGCCACAGAATAATACTAGAATTGGGTAACTCAGAAAATGCATGAGTAAAAATTACGCTATAGATCATTTTATATTTTCTGCATTTTAGAAGAAATTAATTTTAAAACTTTTTATTCAATTTAAAATTTGTAAGATGTTTTTCTGAGTGTACTCTTGGCTAATTTGCAGGTACCTATTTTTGTAGGTTACGAGGCTGCAGTTCGTCGTTGGCAATTGCAGATGCAAAACTTTCCAGCAGCATGTCAAAGACAGAGATAGAGAGAGAAGCAGGGAGACAGAGAGAGAGAGAGAGAGAGACAGAGAGACAGAGAGATGGGATTCGATGGGTTTTTCCCCCGTAGGCAAATGGCAATTTCGTTAATGGGTGAAAATAAATAATAACATTTTCAGTGTGTTCGTAATAAGAAATCAACCAAAAAAAGAATTGCTTCCTTGTTTGCGAGGCTTCTTTCTGCCTCAAAGGAAGAGCTGCTTGAGCGAAGAGCAGGAAATGGAGACTCTCAAGACTTATATCGAGATTTATTTGCACAATTCCGGTTTTTTTGTGATTTTCTGCTTTTTTTTTTTTCAATTTTTAGTGCCACTATTTGTCTACTCTTTCTCCTCCTCCTTCGAAGAACGAACCTTTAACAGATCGGTAATAGAGAGGGAGCGAGAGAGAGAGAGAGAGAGAGTTGCATATGATAACAAGGCGAAGCAGTTGACAAAAAGGAACAACAATAAAAATCGATGACAGCTGTTTGTTGTTGTTGTTGTCTTTAGTTTTTGCTTTCCGTGAAGAACTTTTGACACTGAGCTTGAGGCAGCTTCAAGTGGCGCCCACATTAAGCTTTATAAAGTCTTTAAACTTTAAGCACCTCAAAAACTATTCAATTGTTGTTTCTATTGTTTTTTGTACATTGACACTGACACAGTGACACGCATAAAAATCAAAATTAAAATAATTTGCAATTAAGCAATTTAGCTGCTAATGTTGTCAAAATTATTATTATTTAATTTTTTTTATTATATTTTCAGCATTCACACGGGTAATTTACCAATTTATATATAGCAGTTTTAATAATTATTATGGACGTTGCCAATGACAGCAAACAACAAGGAAACACACACTTGAAACACACACACACACTTAAAACACACACAAGGGGCGAAGAGCGCGACGCGCGCAGCTGAGCGGCAGCTGCGATTTCCGTTAGAAACTGACGAGGCTCGAGACGAACGTACGTCCAAACGTGAGCGCGTTCGGACAGCAACTGAAAGCCACAAATATTGTCGTGCGGCTTGTGAGCCCCTAAAAGCGACGACGAAGCACCAAAAGCGTCGAGACAAAGACGGCCAAATGTGCAAGAAGAATATGTGGAGAGAGAGCGAGAAAATTGTAACGTAAGGTGGTAGATAGGTAGACGGCGACGCCAGCGCCTTGCTTACGTGACGTTAGGCTGCTTGAGGCAGGTTGGAACGTGTAACGTGCTAGACTGTGGTGAATTTGACGCTGCGTGTCTCTCTCTCTCTCTCTCTCTCGCTCTCTGCGTGCTTTGTGGTCAGGTGAGTTTGCGTTCGCTGCACCTACTGCAAATTCGGTTGTTGTTGTTGTTGCTATTTTTTAATTGAACGCGCTGCAGTCTGCAGCTGATAGGAGGAGTACCCGCACTCAACTCACAGCCAGCCAGCCTATAAATAGACTGAGCTTCAGCGGGAGAGGCGCGTGTGCCACAATTTAGTTTTATCGCTGATTGAGCGTTAGTCTATCATTAACTGGACATTTGGCTCTCGCTTCAGCTATTTACTATTTTACGGCATGTTCTGCATGCGTCCCAACCGAAGCCTTTGAATGCCAATTGGGTGTACAATTTCAATGCTCAGTGGTGGGGTGAGGTGTGGTGGGTGTTTATCGTTATTGCTACGATTATGTATGGGGGGGCGTGGTGAGTTTATGCTAACTTAGAAGGGAGGACAAATATGATATGCAACTAAATCACTAGTGGAAAGACGGATAATAAATATAATAATACATATAGAAAACGCTGAGAATTATTGTACAGAAATCTTGAGAAAATTCTACACTTAATGTATGGATTTTGTAAAACAAAAACTAAAAATGCTATATATAAATTGTATATCTTTTGTTTTATTTTATATGTATATTATAAAATGTTTTCAAATATTTTGTTTATAATCTCTACAAATCCCTCTCGCATATTGCTTTATCAGTCATTATTTAAATGATATATGATATCAAGCTGAGGGAATTTCCTACGAGTAAGCTTCGTATAAGAAATAAATATTAATTGCACACATTCGGAAATATGCATCATAAATGGAGATATGCACTTTATATGTATGTATGTATGTACATACATAGGTTTGTTTTATTTTTAGTTTATGACTGATTATATTACTTTGGGGTAATAAGTAAATAAATAAGTTGCCTTGAATATCAGCATCAAAGAAGTTCGTACGGAATGGGCAAAAGTGAGTCACGAGAAGAAACAAGAAGCAGAAGACAGAGAGTGAGAGAGAGACAATTGCTGATGTCATTACGAGACAATTGCGTATATTTACACACGAATATTTGTGCAAATGGCAGCAGCTGTGCGAAATGAAACAAAATGTCTTTTATAATGTAATTTGGGTTTTTGTTTTCACGCATCAATGCCAGAGCGGCTATTTTCGGGTCTATGATTTGTACATATGACTAATCGGTCGAGGGGTGGGGGTAGGGGCAGGGGTATCAGTTGTCCGGCTCAAAGCCGTCTGATTCTGCAAGTTGAATGCACTTTCAATTTTATTTTTTATGTGGCGCGACTGTTTTTATGTTCACATTGGCCGCACAAAATCAACAATTGCGCAAGAGAGTAAATAAAATAAATATTTGCAATCGTACTGTAGGAAGATTTTCTTTTGTTTTTGTTTTCGTTTTTGTTTTCGCCGCCAAGGCAAACTTAATGAAGTGCCGTCGCTGTCGGAGTCGCCGTCGACGCTAACCTTTGTCGGCTTTACAGTTAAAGCTGTGCTCTTCTCTCACACGATTTGGTTTAACGTGCATGCTAATTGCTTTATGACCCATTTCGCTGTAACTTCGCCGCCTCGAAACTGGAGCGAAGAAAGAACAACTAAAGTACGAGAGCACACAGTTCTGTATCCGAATTGAAGTCGCGGCGCTGCCTGACTGCATGTAATTAAGATAATAACTTTAACTCTTCCGCATTTCGTGCTGCGCTTTGTGCGCCGCTGCCAGCCTCAAATGAGTAAATCAGTAAATGAGTAAATGAGTAAATGAGTCACAAGGGCCACACACTTGAGAGCTGTCATTCGAGACGAAATCTCGTTAAAGATGCTGCCTCTGATAAAGTCGCGCTTTTGGGTGTGTTCCTTGATGTGACTTGGCTTTGCCCTTTGCCATATCTCTCACATACCCCACGTATTCCGCATATCCTACATATCACTAAGGCTTAAAGCCACAGCTGCATTTTTAACTATATTGCAAGAGTCTGAGTAGTAGTTTTAGAGTAGAGCTTACCTGAAACTTGCATGCTCTGCTAGTTAAAGAGTTCTTCATGTTAGATACTCTTGAATATATTATCACTAAATTTAGAAGTTCTTTTTGACATTACACACAAAAGATAACTAAGTCAAGTATGTTTGCTTGTCAAATTTAATAATATATAATATTTTTCTAATTGTAAAGATATTCTAAAAAATGTTTTCATAAATAAAAATATCTGAACAATTCTATTTTAAGACATTCCCATTTAAAAGCGACTGCACTACGTTTAATCATGTCGTGACTACTCAAAGGGTCCATATGTCAAAACATAGCAAACTCAAAGACATAGCTAATATACTCCCACGCTAGTTAGAGTATGCACACATTGGTAAATAAACACACGCGTGGGCGTCTTTGGCGACGAGCAGTCGATAACGTAACGAGCCGGGCAGGTTGCCAAAATTGTTGCAATCTGCAGAGGGTGTGTGCGCGAAAGAGTTGAAGAGAAAGAGCAGGAGAGGGGGCGGGAGGAGAGTGGAAAATGGCACTTACCCTGCGCTGCTGCGGTTGTTGCTTCTGCTGCTCATAAAAGTTGCTGCTGTTGCCATTCTCTAGCCATTCCACATCGCTGCAAGATCAACAGAGAGGGAGAGAGAGAGAGAAGACAACCACATGTTGAACAAAATTCACCACACAACAAACGAAAGCACTTGCGCGCTCTCGCTCTCGCGCTCTTGGCGCTCTTTGTACTCACCGCTGCATGCGTTGTATGACCGGCAACTGAGCGGTGCTATCGTGTATGCGCACCTGATCCGGCGTTATCTCTTCGAGCAAAAATATATTCTTGCTGGCCAGTGGCAGCGGAGTCGCCTCGCTCTCCGCGGCGCCGCTATAAAATAGCGGACTGAGCGGTCGGCATGCGCCACCCAAAAGCTCATCGATGTTTTGATGACGCGATATAAAAAGCTTATCGCCCACGCGGCCAGCAGGGGGAGTATACGAATAGCGGGGCGGTGGCGTTGGCACTGACGCTGACTGCGACGGCGACTGCGACTGCGCTGCTGCCATTTGAACTTTTGACATTGGAATGTTATCGTAGGGCGATGCGCAGAGCTTTCGCTGTTGCTCCTGAGGCTCGAGCGGCACAGGACTGGCGCACTGTCCCAATGGCGGCGGTCGCACGGAGTACGTGAAATTGAAAGAGCTGCTCAGCTCGGCGGGCAAAAGCTCCGCCTGATGATCGACTTCATCTGTAGCGGGTAGAGACTCCTCCTTGCTCTTCTGCTCGTCATCCTGCAGCCACCAGGCACGCTCTCCCGACTCCCAGTGCTTGATAATTCTTGGTGGTGGTGTTGGTGGCTTCACTGGTGGTGGCTCGATCTCCTTCTCCTGCCACCAGGCGCGCTCTCCGCTCTCCACGCGCTGCACATTGAAGAGCTTTTTGGCTGGTCCGGATTGCCACCAGTGTTGGGCGCTTTCACCAGAGTGGGAGGATTGCTTGGAGCTGCGATCGCTGCTGGGCAGCTTTATGGTTACCTCCACATGTGGCTCACTGTTGTCGTTGTTGTTGTTGTTGTTGTTGATATCCTCGTGGTAGCCATTTTGTTTGGCTGGCTGTTGCTCCTGCTCCTGTTCCTGCAGCCACCAGGCATCCTGATCCGGCGAAATGCGACTGCGCGGCATAAGCTTCACTTGCTCCTCTTCCTCAACATGTCCATTTTCCTTGCTTTCATTCTGTATTTCCTCCTGCTTTTCATCCTTGCTGCTGCTCCACCAGCCTGTTCTGCTATGCTCCTCCGTCGCCGCACTCACATCCTGCTCCTCATCCAAGGGATTCAGTGTCTCCTCCGCCAACGTATCGTCCTCGTCGTTAGTTCCATCGTTTCGCAGCCACCAGGCCTGATCATCGCCAGAATCAATGTGCCTCAATCTGTAGGGCATCTCGCTGCGATTGTTGTAATCCAGAGCGGAGGCCGTATTTATTTGCAAACTGGTGTCCTGCCACCAGCTGGGTTCCTCTGTATCCTCCGCCTGTTCCCTGGAGCTTGTCAGGCTCTCTGTATTTGTGGTGTCCTTTTCGTTGGGACTCGATGTCTCCTTGGGACAATGCGTGCTGGAACTGAGCGTGCTCGTGAGGATCGTCGGGATCGTGGGTATCGTTGTTATCGTAGGGATCGTTATTGGTATCGTCAGCGAAGGATTCGCTTCGCTTGTGGACGTCGTCGTCTTCGTTTCGTTCGTTTGCGTGTCTAGCGCTAGACTGACCATCGATTCTGGCAGCTCTCCCTCGCTGCCGGCGCTCTCGGAGCTTTCGAGGAAGATCGGCTCACTATTTGCGTCCGGCTGACGAGTGGCGAAAAAATTCGATACGGCGGAGAGCTTCTTGCGCCGGATCGCCTCGACGGAGGAGCGTGATTCAGTTGTTGTATTGTTGAGTCTATTTTGGTGTTCCCGATTTAATTGGCTGCCATCCGAATCGCAATCAGCTGTCTGACGAATGACCTTCGCCTCTTTCACTTGATCTTCCCCTTCCTCTTCCCCTTGCTCTTTAGCCTTCTCTTTCTCTGTATCTTTCAGCTTCTCCTTCTCTTTCTGCTGACTGCCGTTTACTGTTGACTTTTTCTTGCTCTGCTTTTTGGCTGTCTTGCCCCGCTGCTCGCTGTCCGAGGAGGAGGCGGTCGAGGCAGAGCTTCCACTTCCGCTTCCACTTCCGCTACCACTTCCTCCACTGCTGGGCGCACAGGATTTGTGTGCTTTTAGCTGACGACCAGAAGCCGCCGTCGCACTCTTTCCATTTGCCAACTTTGTTGTCTTCCGATTGGAGGCATTGCTACCTTCCGACCCAGCGCTGGGTGATCGTTCCGGCTGCTGTTCCTCGGATTCGGCGCCGCTGCTGGGCGTGCGAGATTTGCGTGGCCTGTCCGTGGGTCCCACATTTAAGGAGCTCTTGCGAAAGTCCTTGTTGGGCCAGGGCCACTTGGCCAAGGAGCTGCTCGAGTTGGAGCTGTTGCTGCAGTACTTCACGGGAGATTCTGCTTTGCTGGGTGCTGCTGGCGGCTTGTTGACGAGATTCTCCACGGAGGACTGACGCGAGTTGAGACGTAGAGCCTTGGGTGGGGATAGCTTGGACTTGCTGCTGCTGCTGGACTTGGAGCTGGCTGCGGATCCTACAGCAGAAGCATTGCTCTTGGGTGAAGTCACCTCCTTGCTGTCCAAGCTGGGTGTGCTGGACTTGGGTGAGTTTCCGTTGGATTGGCAGCTGGCTAGACTGGCAGAAGCATTGCTCTTGGGTGAAGTCACCTCTTTGGCCTCCAGGTTAGGTGTTGCAGACTTGGGTGAGCTGCTCTGAGATTGGGAGCTGGCATTATAGCGTAGACTGCTAATCCGATCCCTGTGCGTACTGTAGTTGGAGCTGATGCTGCTGCTGGTGGCGCCACCGGCGCTGTAGCGCAGATACCGGGTGGAGTCATCCAGACGATCCGACTGCATCTCCTTCTCCAACGTCTGGCGGGGCTTAGTCGAACGTTGGATGGTCTTCTCAATGGTTTTGGCAATGTCCATGCGGCGTGTGCGCTGCACGGTGGTGCTGCCCGGCGGAGTGGGTGAAGTGGCGCGTGTAACCACCACAACGGACACAAAGGTTTCCTCCGCTTGTGATGGCTCCTCCAGCTGCTGTTCCTGCGGCTCCTGCTGCTCCTCCCGCTCTTTTGTTGCAGTCTCCTCGCTTGCCACCTCCGGCACATCCACTTCCTTCTCCCTGCTCGCCTTGGCGCGACTTGCGGTCCTCGCATGAAAATCACTGGTGGTCAGGTAAGAGATGGACTTGTCCAGCATGCTACTGCCACCATTTAATCTCGTTCCTGCCGCAAAGCGACTGTTGTAGCCATTTCTCGGGGTGCTGCTGCGATAGGAGGCGCTTCCTAGCTTACTCCTGGCACTGTCCAGCACCGGACTGGGATCTCGCGACTTGGACTTGCTCCGATTTGTATGCTCCAGTGCCACAGGACTGGGATCCCTTGAGCGTCCATATTTGCTGGTGCCCACTCCCAGCTTGCTGCTGGAGCCCGTGTACCGCTTGATGGGACTACTCCGATCACTGGAACTGGTGGCATCCTTGGTATCCGGCTTGGCAGTGCAACCATAGCGACTCACGTAGCTGGTGACGGGAGCTGGAGGATCGCGCTTAATGCGATAGGTGCCACCAGAAAACGAGGGACGATAGGCACTGGGCGTGGCCAGTGAGGTATAGCGGGAGCCGGCACCACTGCCTAGATCTCCGACCAAGGTGTACTGCAAAAGAAAGGGTATCAGCTATGTAAGAGAAAAGAGATTCCAACTTACCGTCGAGCTGCTCGGCTTGTAGGAGCTGCCCAGGTTCGATTTCCAGGGCGTCTGCAAGGTAAAAATACATGTGATAAACAAATCATTTGGAATACTTAAATTCTATTAAGTAATCTAATTGGTAATTTTGAGGTTCATATCTAAATATGTGAAACACTTGCAGGCAAAAGTTTTGACCATTTGTGAGTCAATTAAAATGCATTTTATTTACTATTTGTAGAGTACTTTAATTGCAGCCAGTTCGACAAAAATAAAATCAGAGCTTGATTGATTGCTGCACTCAGGAATTGTTTGATTTCCATGTGCTCCACTTGCTCCAATCCCGCTGCCCGCTGAGAATTTGGGATCGCTCATTGAGAGATGCGTTCGACAATTATTCGCACACATTTTATCATCTTCAGCAGACGCAGCGTGAAGCAGGGGCAGCAGCAGTGGCAGTGGCAGGGTGGCAACCTCACCGACACATCAACACCATCAAGCGGCACACATGAAAATGTTGCCGCCCCCCTTTAGTCGACCCCCCTTCAGACAAGGGACAAGGCCCCCATTTCGCTTTGAACTCGATTCTTCTTCAACGTTTCTGCGTTCCTCTCGTTTCCATGTATTTCAATTTCAATTTCAATTTCAATTTCAATTAAATGGCGCTGTAGCACGCGTTATTCAATTAATTTGGACGTGTAAACAGATTCATTTCGATTATTTCAACATCTGCCTTCTAATCTTGCAGCGCAGACCGCATTAGAGAAATGCCGTCACAAAGATTGGGTCAAAAAGTGTCCACAAGGGGGAGCTAGCCAAGAAAAGGGGGGCCTGTCGACTGTATATCACTCGATCCGACAGTCAGACATTAATATTGCGAAATCCATGTCGGCTTTTTATAGTTTTTGGCAACATTTAAATATTTGCTATAGTATAGCGTAATTAGACTGTAGTTAAATTAATGAGCATTGAAAGCATATTATCAGGATGGTACTGAAATATATTTGTATCTAATTTTGATTCTCAGTAGAGAATATAAAGATATGCATAATATTTCGAGAAATTCAGTCATTAAAAGTCCAAGAAATATCTATAAAAATACCTGAGAAAATCGCAGGCTAAATGAAGTCACAGGTAGAGGCGTTAAAAGCGGCTGTAAAATCAGCAATTTGAAATTCTCAAATGTGAATCGTGCGAGAAATTCCAGAACTCGATAATTACGGGAGCTGTCCCAAGTGGAGCTCAACAGCGGTGGCGCCACGCGGCTCCCTGAATGACATGTACCATAAAAAATGCATATATTTCTGCAGCCGCCTAAGTATGCAGGGGGGTGGTAAGGGAGGCGGGCAGCAGTTAATTGTTTTCGCTCAGTGAAATGGAATGCCAAACACAAATAGCACAACAATGTGCAAAGCAAGCAAAACGGACAGCAAAGGAAAATCAAGTGAATGGAGGATGGGGGCAGAGCTGAAGATTTCCATGTGTGAGTACTTTGAGTACTCCAGATTACTATCTCCCTCTCTCTCTCTCTCTATCTCTCTCTCGGTCTGTTTGACAGGGTTATTATGTGGACTCAATTAGGGGCTGCCTGCTCAAAAATTGCGTATACGACTGAGTACTAACAGGCGCTATAAAGCGATCCCTGTCTGTCAGTTGGCCATGTCTATAAAGCGCAGGCCGGGGCAAATGTTTCAAATGCATTTAGCAAATGCGGCCAGCCAAACATGTTGAGTTGGCCAACAACAACAACAACAAACATCAAATTACTCGGCAAAATCCATTCGCGTGCCGCCTCGCAGACAAATGATTTATTTTTGAGATTATTTTTAGTTTTTGGTGTCGTTGTGTCAAAAATATATATACATATGTACATCTGCAATATATGAATTTACAAGATGCTGCAGAATAAAAAATATAACAAAGTTGAAGTAGAAGGACTAGAAGAATACCCTGTAACGGGAATAAATAAAATTACAATTTTAAAATTGTATCTGTATTTGATATAAGCTTCAAGTTGTGATTCACTGATGCAAATTATACATTTTACTTTGCATAATTTCATTTATTAACCACAAATACATTTTATGCAGTACCTGAACTAAACAAGAAGCTACAACAAATGAAAAAACGAATAAATCAGACTAATGTGTGTTAGGTTGCATTCTACAATATATATATAAATAAAAAGATACGAGAGTGGAATACCCAGAACAAATAAAAGAAAAGTGATTCTGTTGCACTCAGTTCGGGGATTGTTTTGGTTTCGTCATGATGTCAGCTCGGTTCGCAAAGATATTCAAGTAATTAAATGTTGTTAATTAATGGCAAATTATATTGCTGGCGGGGACAGTAAGCCAAAACAAAACCGAACCGCAATTTGAAAGGCTGCCAAATTGACATCAAACTAGGAAGTTTCCTCGTGTGACGACTGCGACAACTTCGGCACGGGCAGCAGCAGACCCAGATCCCTTGTCTCCGGCACAAATGGATCCCAAACGGGCGGCTTCAGCGGATGCTTGTTCATGGCATCTCGCATGCCCCGCATGCCCAGCTCCAGGCCACAGTTGGAGGAGTTGCGGCAGGCCGTCTGCTGAGTGAAGGGTCCATTGAAATGGATATAGATGTCGCCCTGGCTGGCCATATCCAGTCCGTATGTGGTCAGATCCTCGCCGGTGACCAACTGTGGGGCATTGACATTGTTGCGATTGGAACGCAGCTTGGCAACCAAGCCGGGAATGCCAAAGATGTCTGTTATTATCGAGGCGGACATACTTTCTGGGTCGTCCTGACAGATCACATCCGAATGCTGCCCAAAGAGATCCGCATATGTGGGCAATCCGGGCAGCTGATTGTGCAGCTCCGGAAAATGACGATACTCCCACACCGGCACAGTGGGCTGATTGTCGACAATCGCTGTAGTTGTGATCACTTCCGGCTCATCGCCTTTGCTCTCGACTGGCGGCTCCTCCTGACTCTGCTCGCTGTCGGCGGCATTCTCGAGCAGCGCTGTCAGCGGTTTCACCTTGCAACGTAGTCGTCGTCGCCTGGGCATGTTGTGTATACGTAATCCCACTTTCAAATAGCTTGAGAAACAATTGTTGTTAACTGTAGCACAGCCTCCCCCATTCCCCAATCATAAAACTCATGTACAACAAATCGTATGAATATTCACACTTTGTTAATTAATTAGGTGGTGCGTGCTCCACCCACCCAATAATCCTCCTCCACCTCCTCCCTCCAGTAGAAGCAGAACAAGTTTCAACTTTATGCGTCTCATAAATATTTACAACTTCCTTCTGGCCATTAAAGTCGGCAGCAGCAGGCACCCAGGAATAAGAATGGGAGACAAACTTACAAACGACACAATAATAAAAAATTATTTTTCCCTTTTTCGAGCATTTTTAGAATTGTGTTGTCCAAAAATAAACAGCCTCCAATTTGAACCGGGAAACACTTTTAGGCCGCCGTGGAAAGTGGAAACTTGTTGAGCTCATAAACTGATCGGTTTTGGGCGCAATCTTTAATTGATTTATAGCTCAAGAGCTTATCGAGCGCCAAAAGGCCACATAAAGTCAAGAAGTTGACAAGTTCTCTGATCTGCAGGAAAGGATAAAATGATTACGACATGAATTTCAAATAGGTAAACGACTGTTCAGAATCTATATATTCTAGCGCTTACCGTTAAAACAGTGCCTTGATCACCAGACAGTATGTCCGGATAAACTGTATAAAATGCCCAAGTCCCTAAAACTACCCTTCAAACACTACAAACTGCCATAACTTTGCCAAAACTGACCCGATTTTAAATTCCCAGGCCATTTTTTTAATGGTTTGTCCTCCTTATGAACTCTACATTCTAAGTTCAGAAACTTCCCATTTTCGGATTTCTTGTCAAAAATCATGTCAACAATATTGACATGTCAGCTTCCGAGTCCCTAGAAACGCTCTTTCAAGACTTCAAACTGCCATAACTTTGCCAAAACTGATCCGATCTTAAATTCCCAGGCCATTTCGTGAATGGTTCGCTGTCCTTATGAACTCTACATTCAAAGTTGAGAAACTTCCTATTTTCGGATTTCTTGTCAAAAATCATGTCAACAATATTGACATGTCAGCTTCCGAGTCCCTAGAAACGCTCTTTCAAGACTTCAAACTGCCATAACTTTGCCAAAACTGATCCGATCTTAAATTCCCAGGCCATTTCGTGAATGGTTCGCTGTCCTTATGAACTCTACATTCAAAGTTGAGAAACTTCCTATTTTCGGATTTCTTGTCAAAAATCATGTCAACAATATTGACATGTCAGCTTCCGAGTCCCTAGAAACGCTCTTTCAAGACTTCAAACTGCCATAACTTTGCCAAAACTGATCCGATCTTAAATTCCCAGGCCATTTCGTGAATGGTTCGCTGTCCTTATGAACTCTACATTCAAAGTTGAGAAACTTCCTATTTTCGGATTTCTTGTCAAAAATCATGTCAACAATATTGACATGTCAGTTTCCGAGTCCCTAGAAATGCCCTTTCAAGACTTCAAACGGCCATAGCTTTGCGCAAACTGATCCGATTAACGATTCCCTGGCCATTTTTTGAATGGCTAAATCATCAAATAATAATTACCCTTCTTTTCAGTCATTTATTTATACAAAATGTTTGCCGCTTCTTTGAAACATTAAAAAACACTGTAGACAAATTCTGAAGCACCTCCAAAAACTATAAATTGAAATCAGAACAATCGACTAACAAGTGAAAGCTGAACAAAAATTCAATTACCAAAGCGCTCTGCAAAAATCGAAGGCAAAAGTTTTTTGAAAATTGTTTATCATGGAACTGGGCCATTAACACAACTGAACTCGAACACCAAAAAACAACTAAAGCAACCAACAGCAACAAAAGTTGGCGAAAACAAAAGTGCCCCAAAGGAAAAGCCAAATTTATAGATACAATACATTGTTCGAGTATTTTGCATACGTGTTCGTAATTTTCCCCCTGTGTGAGTGTGTGTCTGTATCCGTGTGGGTGTACTTTGAAAAGCGACGTTAACTAGATACTAAATACATTGGCCGCATCAGCAATTAGAAACAAACAAAATAGAAAATTGCAAACAAAAACTGTCGAAACAATTTAAATACACAGCTGCAATAGATACAGATACAGATACAGATACAGATAGAAAGCTAAAGAGTTGTAGATACTTGGCATTAAGTTTACTTACATAACTGCGATAGGATGACATGCTGATTACGTTATTTTGGCAAGTGCCTCGATAAGCAATTGCGTTTTATTTTGTTCTTTTTTCTTTTTATTTTGTATTTTGTATTTTGTTTTTTATCTTTTCTATTAATTATTACAATTCATGACATTTTCAACAACTTGAATTACATTTGTATATTCTTTTCACTTGAGTGCCATCAATTTGCATTTGGACATTTGAAATATTTGCTTGTAATTCAATACGATAGATACACACACACACACACACACACACATTAATACACCAACACATTCGCGACAACAAATTAACCACTGATGGCAATTAGACAACGACGTCGTATCTTTCGGATGCATCCACGGTGGCCGCTCAATTGCAATAGATGCAAAATAAATTAGATACATTTACTGGCGACAAAACTGCACAAAGACCGAGATACAATCGCCAGGCATGTGAGTTGCACATTCAATGGATACATTTGCTACACTTTGATTTCTCGCAAAACGAACGCAAAACAAAAGTTTCCGTGCGTATTTTTGCACCGCTGCTGGGCTTGTGCCACTTTACATAATCCACCGGCACGCCGCGTCTAGAGAGGAGCAGGAGGCGGAGTAGCTGCTCTGGCCGCGCCCAAGGAAGATTTCAGAATGCAGCACCGGCAAGATACAAATACAAAGTCTGAGGCACGTCACGGTGCCTTTTATTTATGCGTTGATATTTTGTGCCTGTCGCTCCGATTTTTTTATTCCTCTTGCACTCGGCATCGGCTTTTTTCTTTTCTTTATTTTGTTTCGTTTTGTTTTTTTTTCTGATTTTAAGTAAAACGGTTGCTATTTATTTTTAAATTTAGCAAAAGTATCCGCCGCAGCGCACAAATAATTTGTCGTATGCGATCGCGCCGCGTTTATTTTTCTCGTGCGGCTCGGCGCGTTGTCAAAGGAAAACTGCCCCGACGTGGAAAATCTTGTGCTGAGATTTTCCCAGCGAGCGCGTGAAAAAGTGTACGTGATTTTCGTGAGCAGTGCGTGTATTTTGGGGCCCCGAGAGATCGCCAACGGCCTCTCTCAAATAGTCTCTCTCTCACTGTTTCAGTGGGGCTCGTTGCGTTTGTAAATTGCAATAGTGAAATAAATAACAAATTTTGTTGTATATAGCCATGCGTATATCTGGCGAATATCGGTGCGTTCGTCTGTGTATGTAAATAACGCGTCAAACGCACATATATATTCTCTCATCTCATCTCAAAGTGTTTTATTTCGACAGCTGTAAAAATGTATAACATTTTTGTAACAGCCACAAAAAATGGAAAGTATTTTGCATTTATTTAGGTTTTGATTAAGATCAGAAATATGTTTGTCTATAAATAGATGGATAATTTAATACATTTGTTTTAATATACAAACAGGTATATTTGGATACATGAGTAATCAATGAGTGGCTAAATAAATGTAGAATGTGCGACAGATTTGCTGGAAACTTGGGAAGAATATAACGGTATATGGAATATTTAATTATGATCAAATATATGATATTCTTATCTCAATTCCTATTTCTTATAAACTCTTTCTTCCATTTCTTAGTCATATTCATATGCATGTAGTATTTTCGAGGAACTCTCCCCCCAAAAGTGGCAAGTGTCATTAATTTATCATACATATTAGCTGTGAATATCGTGCACATCTTATAAGCAACAACGACACATATAAACATATATATATGTATAATCGCACTCTGTGCACTGATATTTTGGTCTTAATTTCTTCATTTAAAAATAACGATCTGTGTGCCACTTTTGCCGGCCAGAAAGAAAGAACTACACAGAGAACACGGCACCGGAAGCATGCGGCTAGCTAAGATGACGTCCATTCAAAAATTCCGAATATCACAATATTAGAATATCAGAGAAACTAGAATATCAGAAAAAAAGATGCCGTTTCGCCTGCACATGGCGCACGGATGGGGGATCGTTTGAGTCTTTGGTTTTATATTTTGGTGAGCATTTAAACTAAATATGTGCGCACAAAATGGCAAAATAAAACCCCATTCTCGGATGTATGTATGTTCTCTGAAAACAAATGCCTGGCTTGCTTGCTTCTGCTTGTGGCACATAAATCAGAATGCGCGACAAAGACGCTAAATTGCCTGAAAATCGGTGGCAAAGCTGAAAATCCAGGCGGGCATCAATAGCTAATAGCCAGAAAAGCGAAAGGCGAAAGGCGTAAAGGGGAAGGGTAAGGGTAAGGCAAACAAAGTGGCTCGACACTTTGACGAAAGACATGCAGTGGTTGCAATGGATGCCAATGGATGGCTGCTGCAGCGGCAGAGTGGCAGGGGCGTGGAAACTTAACCTAATCTGACCGACAGATACAAATAGCTTTCAACGCTGCATTAAAAAATAAAAGAGCCGCAACAGGCGTGCATTTTGCATGCTTTCCACAAATATTTTCCCAGTGCGTGCGAGACGCCAACAACAACAACAACAATTGCAACAACAACAACAACAATAACAGCAACGCCAACGCAGCCGCCCCAGAAATAAATGCAAACAAATCGAGGGAAAAAAAAAAAAAAAAAAATTTGCCTCAAAACGAGAAATGAATTTGGGCAGGCCATAAAAAATACACCGACAGCCATAAAAGTCAGACCCGGCAATCCCCGGGAGCAGCCAGTGGGCCCCATTCAGTCAGCTAGGTGCACAACGCGCTCAATCATACGGAACCGAAACCGAAACGGGAACCGGGAGCAGCCGATGGCAAATGGGGAATACGATTCGGCGTCGGCCAACAGGCGCAGGCCTTTCAATCATTTCAACGATTTTGAATTCGTAATTTATGTGTGCGTATATATGTCCATGGCAGCAACAACAGATTATGCAATAGAAAGATGCAAACACTAGTTAATAAAATTAATAGGGGGGAGTGGCTGGCAGGGGAACCACTGCACCACTGCACCACTGCACCACTGAACCACCAGCGCGATTTGTTTGCGTGCTCATAAAACACAATAAATAAATGCTGGGGCATAGGAAAAGTATATGGTTTCACATCATTTTCCTAGAAATGCTCGATCGTGGCAATATACGAGTAGTTATTATATACTATATAAAATTATCTTTGTCTTTCCACACTTTCTAGGGGCTAAACATATTTTGAAATACAGCGAGAAAATCTCCGGCTTTTAGCCGATAAAACGTTGCGTGTCGATTGTTCCATTTATCCATGTCACTGCTAAAAATAATAAACGAAAATGGAAAATGGAAAATGCAGTTAATAGTAGTTTTTTTATTTACATAAAGCTCACGCGTCCGCATCACTTTTTGGCTAAACAATTTCATGAGTTTACATTTTGAGCATTGCAACATTTGGCTTTACCCGTTTTCATCTTTCATGCTTTTGGCCGCGCTGTGTGTGCCAATATTTAATTTAAATATTGTTCTTAACCAACCTCACTCTATGTGGCAATATTCGACGCCTTTGTTTAGTTCTCCATCTCTCTCTGGCTGCGCTACGGATTTGTTTCAAGGTTATCACGACTGGAGCGGTGCGCTGAAGTGCCACGTCTCAAGTATACTAAATGAGTGGGGAAAAATTACGCATACGCATTAAGTATACGCAACCTAGTCGCTCGCTGATTTTTATATAGTTTTTATGAACGTATTCGCTGGTTGCCTTCTGATTTGGAGCACTGAAAGGCATTTGAAGAGGCGAATTCTGTTATTCTTAGGGCCGTCTTTCAAGTGGCAACCTGACATAGATTCGGATTTGGAATTTATGTCAAAATGCTTGCACAAAAAGAGCTACAACTTCTGGTAAATATTTACTGATCTTTGTTTACCGATTATTCATCACCATGTTAATTTGAAAAGTAAGGAGATAAGATTATCATGAATTATTATAAATTATTGGATTAAATAATAATGCTTCCACATGCTCATTTTTATTATACCCACCCTTACTATTTTTAAGAATACTGGGTATACAAAAAGCTCAACAGAAACTTTTAATAAAATATATCTATATTCTAAAAAGTTTTCAAAGTGTTGCCAGCTGAAAAACGAAGGCAAACGAAAGAAAAGTGGGACGAAAACAAAACGACAAAGCAGAGCGCAAATATCACGAGTAAACACGAAAAGCTACCGAAAAGCAAGAGGTGAAAAGTAAAAATAAGATTGCAAGATTCGCGGAAATTCATCTAAGCATCATCGAGGAAAGTGCGAAAAACGCAAGTGTCGAAAAGTGCGTGCCAGATAAAAATGCAAATGTTGAGCAAATTAAACAAAGTCAGCCCTTTAATATATACTTACAAATGTGCATACATACTATATCCGACAGTTGGTGGCTAGCGATGGTGCTGCTGCTGGTGCACCTGCGTCGCCTCATTCTCCTGCTGAGCGTCGTCTACCTGTGCGGCGCTGCTTTCCGGCGACTGCTCACCGAACGGCATCACGCCCATGTCCTGCAGCCGAACGGACTGGGCGGTCTGGGATACGGCGGCAGATGGATGAAGAATCCGCTGCACTTTCAATGGTGGGCCTACATCTACACCTGCTACTCCTACGTGGTTCTGGTCAACTATGTCAACATGCGGCGATTGACCAACCTAATTGAGTTCTTGTTGAGTTAAGATTGATTCACTCACTTTTCTTTTGTTATTTGTATTATAATTAATAAACATTTGTAAAACAGTTATAGACCACCTGAGCTCCAATTACAATCCATTGTGTACATGTATAGCTCTCAAGAGAACAATTTTTGATATGGCTAAATATTTTGTTGCACACACAGCGACATCTATGTTTGAAAATACAAATTCGGTTTATGTCTTGGATGCAGCGCATAGACACCAACCAGCATGGTAAATTAAGCATGGACACACACTCAACATGCTGCTGGTTCGAGAATTGGAAAAAAAAGTCCGGTTCCGTTTGAAAAAATCTTAAAAACCGTTTTCAAAACATTTTTGAAATAAACTTTTTGTTTTGCATTTGTTTTGCATTATAATTTAAAACCCAGCCCTTTTGAAATTTGTTAAAAACTTACTTTTTTTTTAACTTGTTTACTTACTAATTTTATAAATTATTTTATGTCATACCCCATTAAAACACAGAAACTGTATCCAATAATAAAACAAAAATGCAACAAAAATCCGATTTAGGCAGATTTCATTTGATTAAAGTCGACTGAAAAAATGCATGCCGTTGACATTAATTAAATTCCCTATGCATTTATCGTTCACAATCGAAAATATGTTTTGATGATTAATCACTTTGTCAAATTAAAATGTGTCAACGCGAAATGAAATGTTTTTGCATCGATCCGAAAGATAAGAAAATTTTTTAAGTTTAAAACAGCGAATATTTGGTACATTTTATCAGTTATAAAAACGTATGTATATATAAAAAATATATAAAATCTTAATAACTGTAAAACAATCAATAAATAGTAGATACATAAATGAATATAAAATCTAATAATATCTGAGTAGTGTAGCCTAGTCGAAAATTGTTTTAATTTAAATGTCTATTTTCAGTTGCCAATATTTTTAAGTACATATTTCACTGGCGCTGCATGTAATAGTTACAAATTTAAATTAGAACGCTAAATGTTTATTGCATTTAATGTTCTTTGGCAAGTTCGCACAGCACCCGCATTCACGATATTTATACTACAGATACAGATACAGATACAGATACATATTCAGATACTATATCTGATCCCAGCAGTAGTCACAACCAAGCAATGACTCACAAGTTTTGTTGGCGGCGCACACGTCACAGGGTATTATGCATACGTATATATATGTTCAGATAGATACTAAATGAAAGCAAAACATCCAGATTTGTCAAATATACTTTTATGTATACATAGACTATTGACAGTATGCTGTTATGAATCATCAAACAATGTATTTTGATGTGAAGTTGTCAACGCCAAGAAATGGAAAAGTGCAAATTTTGCTAAAGGAATTTTGTGTGAACAGCAAATGCATTAAGGCCTAAGCCGTTAGTTGTTTGTTTTTCTTCGTTTTTTTCTGAATGCATTAAAAGTTTATTTTGGGCTGTTGTTGGAATTTGTGGTGTTTGCAGCCACCCACAGTGGAGCAGCGTTGGCGCCCACTTGAGCTTATCTAGCCACCACTTAGCACAGGGCCCGCATTGCTTGAAGTGATCTTGCAGGCACTTGGGGTTGAAGCTGCAACCTCAAGTGAGCCGTGCAAAAAGTGGCCGAAGAAGCACTCGTCAAATGGGCACACACTTTATAAAGCAGGAAAACACCTCGTAGTCGCCCGTCTATATATAACTGCATAGCAGGCATGCCTGTGTGCGTTTGTGTGTGTATCTGTGTGATCATAACAATTTTGACCCAATTTTCTACGGGCGCACGAAACATGAAACACAAAGAAGATCAAGCGACCGAGTGATTTCTGCCTTTGGGAAGACTTCTCGCCTCCTGTGTCATCACTGACCTCAGCGCATCTGTAAAACGATGGGCAATGAGCCGGAAACTTGGGACTTGGGACAGTTGCATGTGTCTGACTGTAGTTTCCATTGGGAGATCTCGCTGGCGACAATAAAGAATCTCAAATAGTTTTTACCTGTACTTTGATTTTATTTAAAAACCCGAAACACAACGTTTTTTTGATAAAGAAAAAGTCTTGTGCGGTTTATTTTTAGCTGACTTATTTATCTTTTGTACCGCTTGCTACATATTCGCCATGTTATTTTTAAATTATTACACATTCCAAAATGTGGCAAGCAGCACACAAAATGTTAAATATTATTCTTGCCTCCTTCCCCCCGGCCACTATATATGCGAGCAAGTTATATACACATGCATAAAATAAACAAGTAAGAGTGCTCTAGTCGAGAGTGCCCGACTAGGATATACCCTGATCCAAGTTCTGACGTTCATTCAAGTTATTTATCTGCATTCATACATAGAAACACACACACACATATACAAACACAAGCTGCTTGCTACGCGTGTCATCAATTGCTTTGCTTCTTCTTCCTTTGGCACCAAACTATGTTACATTGAATCGTTAATAACTTCTGAGTTTATTGTCCGATCGTAATGAAATTTGTAGGACACAAAGATGGCTCATAAATGTGAGACTATGTAAAATCCGAAGGTCATACCTCTTAAAATACGTATTTTTCGATTTCTTGGAGATCGGGGAGGGGTATCCAAAAAGTGAAATGCATTTAACCTCTGTGTGCTATTAGAGAGTATATGTACCAAATTTGGTGACTCTACGTCTTATAACTTTTAAGCTATACCTTAAAAACACTGTTTTGGAAACTTAATTTATCGATAACTTTTGAAAGGATTGAGATATTGAAAAAAAAATGATAAGTTTGTTTAGAGCCGGCAGTACAGTAACTTAAACCTGAATATAAAGTTTCTAGCACTTATAACTTTCAAGTTATGCCCGAAAAACACTTGTCTGAAATCGATATTTATCGATAACTTTTGAACGGGATGAGATATCGAAAAAAAATGATAAACTGGTCTTGTCCCGGCACCACGAGAACTTATATTTCAAATATGAAGTCTCTAGCTTTTGTAGTCTCTGAGAAACGTGCGTTCATACAGACGGACAGACGGACAGACGGACGGACAGACGGACAGGGCTAAATCGACTCGGCTATTGATAGTGATCAAGAATATATATACTTTATGGGGTCGGAGATGTTTCCTTATGCCTGTTACATACTTTTGCACAAAACCATAATACCCCTTTTTCCCATTTTTAATGGGATCAGGGTATAATAAAATTATGGCCAGCGCTTTTCGTGGCACTAAGTATCTACAAGATACGAACTGGCCAGCCAGCCATCTTTATATATACGTACACACACGTACATACATATATATATACCTATACTATAGTCGCCGCCGGCCCATCTATATGGCCTCTGGTGTGTATCTATACACTCAGGTGAAATGTGTGTGGAAAATGAACATGATTATGAGCAGCGAAAAGCGAGCGGGAGAAAAAAAAATAACGCTAAATTCAGTTGCTAAAAATAAGCGAAAAATCATTCGTAAGTATAGTTTTGCTTGTGTGTTAGTGTGTGTGTGTGTATAGAACATATTGCACAGGTGGAGAGGCTGGCAAAGATCGAGTCACATTGATATTCACTCAAAAAGCTCTTTGGAAAATTGAGCTAAAAACATGACACTCCAAATGTAACCGAATTTATTAGGTTCCGATGGACAAATTCTTATATATGTACTCTTAATACTCATAAAAATATAGATAATCTGGTCAGTTGTCAAATTCTATACACATGTTTTTGCTTGTATTCTTTTATTTTGCTCGCCCATTAAAGAACAATTGTAAAGTGACAGCATACTGTCTGAGAGGGCAGAATTGGCTAATGAAAGCAGCTAATGAGCTGGCCAACAATTTGTTAACATTGCCAAGGATTCACTTATCTCAAGTATTTTTTTGAGCAAGGTTTTCTTGATGCTCTTTTTCTTTTATTTACGATATAAATATATATTTTAAGCAGACCTCACGAATAATTCAAATCGCCTGTTGGCGTACATAAATTTCCAAATTTAATCAAGATTATAAAAACATTTGTAATGTTTGTTTTGTCGTTAAAATGTTTATTGATTTGGCTATTGCAAAATTAAGATATTCTCGCATTTTAATATATGCTATACATACATTCTTTCAATTTAAATTAAAATTAAAAATCAAAATTAAAATAGAGCTATAATATAAAGATCTTAAATGAAGCAAATCCGAAATTGTTCGATATTTCTTTTACCTAGGAAGCCATTTGAATGTGTACACACAATTTAAAAGGCAGATACACAAAATGAAAGCTACGAAAAACATAGATGCACACATATACACACACATAGATATATATAAATGACATCGGCTAATTACAGGTAAGCGAAAAAACAACAACTTGGAGTTTATTTTGGGTGCTCCGCAAACTGGCGTGAAAATGCGTTCACACTAGGCGGCAAGAAGCCAAAAAATCAAAATCAAAGAATTTTCCACACAACTGAGCAATTAACACGCACGTCGAATGGCCGCCGAAAGCTGCTGTGAAAAACTCACTCAAAATACTCACAGGAAAAGCCGAAATAACGCGGATAGGAAAAAGCACACTCAAAAAAGCGAGCCGAGTGCCGACTGCCCGAGATTCTGTGGATTCGTTGGATTCGTTGAAATAGACGAAATCACAAGCGAGCAACGACCAAATAAACGAAATACTCTTTATTCGAACGACAACGGGATCTCTTGTTCAGTAGATCACCAGCCTTACTCCGACGTTTATTACGAATTATTCGGTGACTCGGTGACAACTACACAACTGCGTGCGGTGCTGTAGAGATTTTCGCTTGATAAAAGGAAAATTCTGAAAATTAAATCAATTCTTTAGACGCGACTAACGCGTAACGAGCGAATTATTCTGATACAATTATCGGTAATATCAATTGAAAATCTGACATAAAAATGTCGTCATCGCAAGCTGTCCGCACCTCGAAATACTCCTACCGGGCCACATCCACTGGACCCGGTGCCGATGTGAACATCGAATACATCGCCGATATGAGCTCGCTCTCCCGCTTGGAGGTAAGGATCAGACAACTGGATACGCTGACAAACAAACTCTCTGAAACTCAACAAGAAAAGTGACGAAACTATTGCAAAAGTATCTTGAAACAAATTCAACGTATTTTGTGGCTAAAAGACTGAAAAAAAGGCAACGCAGAAAATGTATCTAAGAAATGTACATATGTGTATATGTACGCATATATACCTTTGTATGTATGTATATGTGTGTTCTCGCCGCGTTTGTGTGTGGAAATATAAAATTCGTTAGAGCAAAAATATCTACATATATGTATATCTGCGTCGGTGAAAATTATGTAATAAGCACCTACGAGATACACATTGAAAAATGCGCTAAAAAAGTTTATTGAAAATTTGTGCAAAAACTCAGTGAGAAAAATTTACAAAAAAAAATAATAATATAAATGAAAAGATTTCAACATAAAATACAAATATGAATTTTCTTGCAGGATAAGATCCGTTTGCTCCAAGATGATCTTGAAGTTGAACGTGAGCTCCGTCAAAGGGTAAGTTGCAAGATATTTTATAAGAAACTTAAATAAATATTAGTTACTGACAATATTTTTAAAACTTGTAATTTTTAAATTAAACTTCTAGACACATATTTCATCATATTTGTTTCTAAAAAGCACTTCTAGGATATATTTCTCTATCAAATATTCTCACCTGCTTATGGGCGGCAATAGAAAATTCCTCATAGAGAAAGCGCCATGCAAGCGATTTTCACTTTAGTCGCTTGCAAATGTCACCCTAAAAACAGCAAAAAATGTGGAAAAGCAAAAGCAAAAAAACAAAAATTAAGTCAAAATAGAAAGGCGGCGAAAACTAGCGGGCAAAACAATAGAACAAATTTTTTGCATTTAGAGAGAAGCTAAGAATAAATTACCCTTCGAGAGTTGTGCGTCGAACAAATGATAATGATGTGCATTGAACTTCAATCGCTCTTGCTCTAAGGCGGAGCTATAGCCGCAATAACAAATGATAAATGATTTTTCATTTGCATTTTCATTTTGCAAATGCAAACGCAACCGCAAAGTCAATTGCCTTTGAATATTTGCATTTGCAAAGAAAAATGCGGTGCACTTCATTCAGCGGCAGGCGGCGACTCAGTTGTTTTTGGGGCCCGGTCTGTTCCTGTTTGGCATTACAAATTTAGAAAATGCGGCCCGGCCCGGCCTGGCATGGCCTGGCCTGGGGCCCTCGTCGAGGCGTCTTGGTCGAAGGAAAGATAGCATAGAGCGTATTTGTAAATACATATATATTTTGTGGAAATTATTTTAATTACTTTTGCTTTATGGATCAGCAAACTCACGCACAAATACACTCATACACATATGCACACACACACACACACACACACACACACACACACACACACACACTCACACACACATAATATGGAACAAAATGGCTAAAATTAGCGCACGACATTCAATACACAAGCAATGATTAACTTGAGGCAAACAACAAAAATATGAGCAACCACAGAGCAACAGCAACCACACCAACAACACCAACGACAAAAACAAAAAGAATAGAAAATAAAGTAGCCAAAAAACATGATCATCATCATTCTCAAGCTCATCATCATTGACTACCAATACAGAGACAGTGTGAAAAGCACAAAACTAAAGAAAATTCGCTGGCATAGCTGAACATTTCACTATGTGGGCTGTATTATATATGTATGTACATGTGTGTCTGTGTGTGTGTGTGTGTGTGTGGTATAAATGTGTGGGAAAATTAAATAATTTTCTTGCACATTAAAAGTTTTCACAACGCAACACAAAGCAGACAGTATGCTATACTCGTATCTATGCATATAGCGTCAAAAAGTATCTACAAGATACATATGGCGCAAATGAATTTACGGTTGTACTTACGTGGTCTTTGGGCAACTTTCTTATAGCTTATATAGACAGATACATATAGAACTGATATAAGAGATGATTACACACACATTGTTAAAAGAATATTGCAAAATTCTTTAAAAACTATAATAAGCATGCTATGTGTAGCTTTTTGTATATCTATCAGTTTTCCCCTTCCTGGAATTTACTGTTTCGAACTTTCTGAGCTTTACATATATTTCTAGATATACCTAATTTTCCTATATATCCCAGCTATACCTACATCCAAAACTTATTCGTATTCGTATTCGTATTCTCATAAAATGAAATTTTATTTCACAAAAATACGCTCATCTTAGTCCAGTTCCACAAAATTGCATCTGACAGCTCCCAATTTTGTTTTAGCAGAAACAAAATAAAATTCTCTTTAATTACCAAGAAGTTAAAACTATTCGCAAATTTGCAGGTCTTGAATTAGGTCAGCGTTGGTCCACAAAACTTTTTTGGAAAAATATTGTTTGCATTTCGAGTGAAATGCGTATAATAAAACTGCCTTTAATGCCTTTTTGGAAATGCAATATTTGCCGCCGAGCTGCACTCAGATATGGGAACGATAGGTATATAGAATACCTATAGAGATTTGTTGGCACTATGCCATTGTTATTTTGGGTGTTACATGCGCATAATTATTTTTGACTGATTAATTTGATTTATATATTTTATGGGCCGTTTGAATTAGCCGCAATGCATCATGGTCTCTGCATTGCGTGTGGGATGGCTGAAATTTTGGGTTTATTAATAAATTCTGCAAATTATGAAAAAATGCAGAGATAAATATGAAATGTGTGTCTATAAATTATGTTTAATTAAAAATTACACAATATGTTCAATATGTAAAACACAAAACTGATCTTCTACCCTATGATCTTTATTTGCAGATCGAGCGCGAGAGAGCCGATCTCAGCGTTCAGGTCATACAGATGTCCGAGCGTCTCGAGGAAGCTGAGGGTGGTGCTGAACATCAAGTGAGTTTGCCGGACAGCTAACTGTTTCTTTCATTATACTTTATATATTTATGTATTTCTAAACAGTTTGAAGCCAACCGCAAGCGCGATGCTGAGCTGTTAAAGCTGCGCAAGCTGCTTGAGGATGTTCATCTTGAATCTGAGGAGACCTCCATGCTTTTGAAGAAAAAGCACAACGAAATTATCACGGATTTCCAGGAACAAGTCGAAATCCTAACGAAAAATAAGTCTAGGTAGGCCAAAAACCTCACATCCTCCTCATCGTTTTTTTCTTTCATTCTCAATTCTTCATCATCCTCGACCTCCTGGCCCCATTTCATGTTTGACCTCGAAATGTTGTGCAAACATAAACACGCATATCCATGTTATTGTTTATTGTCTGTTCTATGCCTGATGTTGATGAAGTGGCGTCAGCTGGCGCTGACTTTTCAATGTCTCCAAACAAGTATTGTAGTAAAATGCAAATAACAAGCAACAACAACAACAACAATGGTGTAACCTTGCTTGCCCCGCTGACACCAAAATGAAATCAGACCATAAACAATTCATCAAAATGCCATGACAAGCAGAAAAGCCGAAAAGCCGAAAAGCTAAAAAGCCGCAACGGAAAATATATGTTTCAACTTGCATTGCTTGCAAGTTCTATTGACACAAATTTTCTGCAGCCCAAAATTCGGACAACACTCGTAGTAGTATAAGCGAAATCAGCGCGGAGACTCTCTTTGCTTGCTACTCATATTTCCAAATCAAATATCCAAAAATAAATACCAAAGGAATTTCTGTATTTCAAAATCACACAGCAAGCCCAAAATTCAAGGCTGTTTCTTCGAGCGGCCACGCGGCGTATGCGTAATGCCAACTGTGATCACTTCTTGTAATCCAGTTAGACGCAATTGCTGCAGTTATTGCAATTTATTGTTACTACACTATTATCGGTGATTGCTTAGATCGCTGCTCAGGTACACACACAAAATTCTTTTGGCTAGTTGCGAGGTGCGCCCGAGTTTGCGCACTTTTCCACTTACGACAAAGCAGTTTTCTCGCTCTCGCCGCGAAGCTTAAAGGAAGCTTTTTTCAAGCAACAAAAACAAAAAAGTTCTCAGCGTTTTCCGCACGCACGCAACCATATGTTGTTCCACTACAACAACAACAACAACAGCAGCAACAGCAACTACAACAACAACAAAAACGAGAAGCGCATATTTTGGCATTTATTTTTAGAAACATTTTTTAATTTTCATCTACATTCTTGAGCGTTAAGTAGAAGAGAGCCGCATTTCTGTTGTCGTTGTTCTTGTTCTTGTTATTCTTGTTGTTGTTGCTCTTGTTGTTGTTGTTGCTCTCTCTCATTTGCACCAACGCCCAATCCAAATATGTCTTTGATTGAATCATATTTAAAATGTGATGATTGTTGTTGTTGTTGTCTCTTTTCGTCCAATTGAACTTTATGGAAATTCGATACGTTTTTCGCTTTTTCAACTTGTAGGTGGATCAGTTTAAATATATCTGTTAATCTCTGTAATTACTTTAGCTAATGATCATGCCTCTCAAGCGAAAAGTGAAAAACGTTTTCGAATTCATTGGAATAATATTGAATTCTATTATGCAATTAAAATAGCTTGCTTCCAGGCACATGCTCTTAACCTTAAGCCTTTCAAGCTTTTGCATATCGATCGAAAAGCTTTCTGCACATGTTGCCAAGAGAAAGCTTTGGCTCCAGCCTGTGCCTTTTCTTGGCAACTTTGCAGCAGAGCAGCCCAAATGATCGATAACTTCGAAATTCGATCGATAATCAAAAGCGCTCAGGCGTCAGAGCTTTCTGAAAGCTTGGATTACACCGATCTCTATCCTAGCTTGCTCCCAGCAAATTTACAGCTTTTGGCAGCATATAGAAATCTCAGCTTAGCCGCTCACCAATGCCGATCTCACAAACCATGACTAAGTATTAAAGTTTGACCTAACTGAATTGTTATTGAACTCGTCTCGAACTTCTGCTTGATCGAATGCTTACAGAGCCGAAAAGGACAAGGCCAAATTCCAGTCCGAAGTGTACGAGCTGCTCTCTCAAATCGAAAGCTACACCAAGGAGAGAATCGTCTCGGAGAAACATATCTCGAAACTGGAAGTCTCCATTAGCGAGCTGAATGTGAAGATCGAGGAGCTGAATCGCACTGTCATCGATATCTCTTCGCACAGGTCTCGCCTCTCGCAGGAAAACATTGAGCTGATCAAGGACGTCCAAGATCTCAAAGTTCAATTGGACACAGTCTCGTTTTCCAAGAGCCAAGTCATCTCCCAGCTGGAAGATGCACGCCGCCGCCTGGAAGACGAAGACCGTCGTCGTTCAATGCTCGAATCTTCGCTGCATCAGGTTGAGATCGATTTGGATTCAACTCGTTCTCAACTCGAGGAAGAGTCCGAGGCGCGCATTGACTTGGAACGTCAGTTGGTCAAGGCCAATGCCGATGCCACTTCGTGGCAAAACAAATGGAATGCCGAAGTGGCAGGCCGTGCCGAAGAGGTTGAAGAGATCCGTCGCAAGTACCAGGTGCGCATCACTGAACTGGAGGAGCACATCGAGATTCTCATCGTCAAGGTCAACAACCTCGAGAAGATGAAGACACGCCTATCCAGCGAAGTCGAGGTCCTCATCATCGATCTGGAGAAGTCTAACAACAGCTGCCGCGAATTGACCAAGTCTGTCAACACCCTGGAGAAGCACAACATCGAACTGAAGACCCGTCTGGAGGAAACCATTGTCCTGTACGAGACCAGCCAGCGCGACCTGAAGAACAAGCACGCCGATCTGCTGCGCACCGCCCACGAACTGGACAAGGTCAAGGATGCCAACGGTCAGCTGGGTCGCGAGAACAAGAAGCTGGGTGGTAAGTCAACATGATTGAGAAATATCAATGGATCCATTGTATTAATAAACCATTGCTCTCTGCAGATGATCTGCATGAGGCCAAGAGCGTCATTAATGAGCTGAACCGTCGTCTGCATGAATCGGAACTGGAGCTGCGTCGTCTGGAGAACGAGCGTGATGAGCTGACCGCTGCCTACAAGGAGGCCGAGGCTGTAAGTTCTAGAAACCTTCCACCTGCAAAAATATCACTAATCCGCTTTCTATATACTCCCTTCAGGGTCGCAAGGCTGAGGAGCAGCGTGGTCAGCGTCTGGCTGCTGACTTCAACCAATATCGTCACGACGCCGAGCGTCGTCTGGCCGAGAAGGATGAGGAAGTTGAGGCTATTCGGTAAGTGACGTTGCACATATAGTTCTGGTCCCCCTTGGAAGTTGCCTCAATTAACGGCGCCTCTGGCAAACCTTGTGGTTGGTTCCGCTGCCAAAACGGAAGCATTCGGGCCAATGAAAATCAAAGTCAATCGATTGATTTGCAATCGTCTCGGCCAATTAATTGCCAACAATTGATATCAAATTGACCCAATTCTGCGATCAGTACGATTTCAATAGTCGCGTCTAAAGCAACGGCATTAGTTTTCCTCCCAGCAGCAACTCCTTGAATCCTGTGTGAAACCAGGAAGTTGCCGTCTAAGAAGTTGGTTCGCATATTATGAGCTAGTCAAAAACGAGACTTTCTATATCAATTTACATTGCAATTTTTAAACAGAAAATTGCGCAGTTGTTGTGATTACATAATTGGAAACTTTGTGGTGAAAGAAACTGAAAGATAGTCAGTCTTGAGACTGCTTAAAATCAAATAGGTAGGTGCGAGTTTGAGTTTAAAGTTATTGTTGGCATCCTTGGCAATTGTTTGGCATTGAATTGATCTATAAAATAATGACAATATATTGAAAGAAGTGATAAAAACTCCTTTATATATATATTTTAGTAAACTACTTAATATTTTGAAATTTTCTAAATTTTGCTATTGCATAAAACGCGTGACATTTTGTCATATTGTCTATAAGACGATGCCAAAATGAATCAATCATAGCACAAACATTGACTGCCAAACAGAGACAATGCTCATGATGATGATGACAATGATGATGATGATGATGATGATGATGTTATTGTTGTTGCTACATTGTCGTCATTATGTTGATACCTTTTTGCCGAAACAACAGCTGAACAAGAAACTGCAATCTTTTTATAGATTTCGACAAATTTGAAAATTTATTTTGCGAAGCAGCAGCAACTGTTGCCAAAACTGACGACGAAGGGGAAGCAAAGCGACAGCAACAGCAGCGACAGCGACAGCAACAAAGCGACAAAGCGACAAAGCGACAAAGCGACTGGCGACAAGCTGAATTTGTTTCAATATAGAAGTAGCTTTAATTAGAGTATTCATATTCTAAGTGTTGTTCGCACTCCCATCTTCCATTCCATTGCATCAAACTCCTCTCTTCTCCTCTCCTCTCACGCTCCCTTTGCTGCTCACAAAATGGCGCTGACATTACAGCAGCGTCCATCACGTTATCGCCAGGCAACAAAGACATATGATGACAACTATGGCTATACGATGAATTTCTATCAGCCGATGATGGACTATTTGGATGCAAAGGCGAAAGGCCTGAAAGTGCAGCAGCCGCATCTGCCATGGTCGAGCGAGCGGGGCCTGAAGCAGTATCGCTCCTCGAATGCGGTTAGGCAATATAATGCCGATGAGATCGTACGCCTGTCGCGCACCTGCGCCGCTCGGGCCGATGAAATTTTGTATAGCTTTCGGGCGCAGAAACGCTCGCCGTTCAGTGTGCAGAAGCTCGTTGACGCAACGCGTGTGGCCAAGCACATCGAACCGGACACAGTTGTTGAGAGATCGCGCCAGCGTCGTCGTCGCCGTCAGGAGGAGCTCGAGGATTTAATCAAGCGCGATACGTTAAAGATTTTACAGCGCATACGCAAAATTGAGTTAGATAACGACGTCGATCAAATGTCGGTTGATTTCAAGCGTTCGATACGCGGCAAGTCCGCCAGCGCCATTGCCCAGGCGCTGCTCTCCGAATCCGAGCGGAATATCAAGTCCGCCAAGCAGACGGAGGAGAACTATATGGCTCAGTCGCTAGTCCGTTCGAGTCGTGCCGTGTCCCGTGTGCGTTCCACGTCACCCTTCGAGGGTGGCCAGTTGCGTGCCCATGCCATCCACATGGAGCTAATGGATGATCGCCTGGTCGATAAGCTCGATCATCGCGTCTCCTCGTCGCTGCACAATGTGAAGCGTCAGCTGTCCACGCTGAATCAGCGCACCGTTGAATTCTATGCGGATAGCAGGTGCGGTATAGAGGATAAGTGTTGGATTTGTCGCAAGGTTTTGCGTACGCATCCTAAACTCAAGGACTATAGCTATATCTATTGGCAGCACTGAATTGTGAATTCTGTACACGCCTCAAATCTATAGCCATAGTTTCCATCACTGTCTGACCATATACCCTGATACTCTTTGCATTATTCATTTCATCAGCTCATCAATTTACATTGGTAAACTGAGCCTCGGGCGTTTTCAATTTGTTTCTAGCCCAGACAATTCTGAATAAATGCGAATATTTTTGACTTGTAACTCAATTTTCTGTTGGCCTATACCACATCCCACAATCTTAATTTGTCTACCCCTCACCCAACCGCTTCCCCTCTCTTGCTCTTCTTGGGAGTGAGTGTGTGTTTTTGTCTGGTTTATACAATTTGCAATTTATTTTCGTTTCTCGACGCTTCTTTCGCATTTCCCTTGTATAATTGATGCACTTGGTTTTTGGCGAAAATTATTTGTCTTATGTTTTCGTGTTGTCGCTTCTTGCGGCATTGTGTCTTTTGTTTAGTCGTGTGTAAATTATTTCTGCTGAATTTTTAAATGTTCGTTGTGGCTAATTGCAACGACTCGCTGACTTTTTGGCTTGCCATTTGCAGCTGACCATCATAATTGCCATATTCTCTATGGGATTTGAGAAATGACCAAATTAGTTGCAACTTAAGATGAGGGTTTTCTGCTTAATATTGTATTGCCCGAAATATGTCTCGAGTCTATTGCTTTTCGTTTTTCAACACTAGAAATGAAAATACTTCCAATTGGTTTTAAATTTCATCTTTTCCACAATTTTTATAATAATTTTTTATATTTACATTACATTGCAACTAAAAATTCAATAAGTTTTAAATAGTTATAGACTTAATAATCGCACTTTAAAGATCACTTAAAGAACAATTTGTAGAAATCCAACTTTACTAGACCCCCAAAGACCCATCAAAGTGAATGATCTTATTTCCCACCCACATACAAATATCTCTTAGACAGGTATTTTTGTTTGGCAAAGTGTTTCGCCCATTGTTTGACGTGTCCTTCACAAAATAATATCTTGATTTGTTTTTCTGAAAACAAAAAAAAACCTAAAATTGATGCGCATGACAACAACAAAGAAGCAAGAAAAAAAATTCATCACATATTTCTGCGTAGACAATAAACATTGAAAACGAGTCAAAAAATTAAAATTAAATGAAAAATACTTACGTTCGCAAGCAAAACTCAAGCTAAATACCTTGGCAAAGCGACAGCAATGAGCACACATAGATTAAGTAACTAAGAAATGGGCTAGAACACTGAGAGAAAATCAAAAAGAAGAGAAAAGCAACTATGTGAAGATGCGTACAAGAATGAAAGGTGTGGTAGGTAATAGGGAAGAACAGCTAATTATGTGGGTATAATTTAATTAAATATAAATTGTAATAATAATTGGAAAACTTTTTAGTAATTGAAAGACTTCAAGAAAGAAGACTACCATATATAGTATGTAGTATAGTAGAGATGTAGATCTTGAAAAGCGCTTGCTGTGAGTAATATCTGTATTTAGATATTGATTATTGGCACTCCCTTTGAATCGAACCTACTGAGAACTGGCACTTAACTTGTCAAATCAAAATGAATCAACGGCTATAACAGATTTTGGCAACACTATAGACATTGCAAGAGAATGTGCAAACCGACTTTTGAACAAGAATTCACCTACGCCTAAAATTAGACGCATGATGCGACAAACCATAGATATTCTATACTACTCTATTCTATTCTATTCTATTATATTGTATTTGAGAGGCCCGAGAGGAACTGAGGTAGCAATGTTTGGCATGTGAACGCGCTATTTGTGACAAGTTCGATGTCTTTATCAAGCGTATAAATAAATAAAAAATTCGCCAATGCAGCGGACCGAAGAACAATGCAATTTTTGACAACGCCACAAAACTCAGCAAACAGCAAGCAGCGAAAACTGAAAAGCAGCGTCAGAAACTGAATGCTGAGTGTTGAGAAAATTTATTTTTGTGGGTCAGACATTGGGCTAAAAATAGCGCAGAATGCAGAAAGCGAATGAAAGCGACTTTCGAGGTGAAAACCCAAATATATTTGAGGGCAACTTCCAGCAGCGACTTCCAAATCAATGAACTATGTAAATTTGCAACAATATCTATAATGGGTGAATGCCCTTCTGTGATATCCTTAGCAAGCAGACCAGCATTGAGATCGAGCAGCTGAGTGCCCGTGTCGTTGAGGCGGAGACCCGCTTGAAGACCGAGGTGCTGCGCATCAAGAAGAAGCTGCAGATCCAGATCACCGAGCTGGAGATGTCGCTGGATGTGGCCAACAAGACCAACATTGATCTGCAGAAGGTGATCAAGAAGCAGTCGCTGCAGCTGACCGAACTGCAGGCCCACTACGAGGATGTGCAGCGCCAGCTGCAGGCCACCCTCGATCAGTATGGCATTGCCCAGCGTCGTCTGGCCGGTCTCAATGGTGAGCTGGAGGAGGTGCGCTCCCATCTGGATAGCGCCACTCGTGCCAAGCGCACCGTGGAGCTGCAGTACGAGGAGGCCACCACACGCATCAATGAGCTGAGCACTTACAATGTCAATCTGGTGTCGATCAAGTCCAAGCTGGAGCAGGAGCTCTCCGTTGTTGCCTCCGACTACGAGGAGGTGTCCAAGGAGCTGCGCATCAGCGACGAGCGTTACCAGAAGGTCAGCGTCGAGCTGAAGCATGTCGTCGAGCAGGTGCATGAGGAGCAGGAGCGCATTGTCAAGCTGGAGACCATCAAGAAGTCTTTGGAAGTCGAAGTCAAGGTAAGCCTCGCCACTCTAACATACTAATCCCAACTGAATGCTGATGGTATTCCTATGCATTCGATTCGCAGAACTTGTCCATCCGTTTGGAGGAAGTGGAGCTGAACGCTGTTGCCGGTAGCAAGCGCATCATCAGCAAACTGGAGGCACGCATTCGTGATCTGGAGCTGGAGCTGGAGGAGGAGAAGCGCCGCCATGCCGAGACCATCAAGATCTTGCGCAAGAAGGAGCGCACCGTCAAGGAGGTGATAGTGCAGTGCGAGGAGGACCAGAAGAACATCATTTTGCTGCAGGACGCGCTGGACAAGACCACTGCCAAGATCAACATCTACAGACGCCAGCTGTCCGAACAGGAGGGTGTCTCCCAGCATACCACCACCCGTGTCCGCCGTTTCCAGCGTGAGTTGGAAGCCGCCGAGGATCGTGCCGATTGCGCCGAGTCCAACTTGAATCTGATCCGCGCCAAGCACCGCACATTCGTCACCACCTCCACGGTGCCCGGCTCTCAGGTGTACATTCAGGAGACAACAAGAACGATCACCGAATAGATAGTTGATCACTGATCCGCACACACACACACACACATAATATACACACACACCGCCACCACGCCCCCAGCAGCAACATTTTATAATTAAAAGCAAACTAAAACAACAACAACAAAACATCAAACAACAACAAGAACAACAGCTTTCAGAAAGAAAATTGCAGAAATGATCATTTTTCGAGATTGAAGATTTGCTTGAGAAAACTTTTTATAATTTAAATTTTTTTCAGAGCTTGCGATAGTTCGTATAGGTTATACATTATAAATACATAACACTACACATCTCCTATCTATTTATAATAATAATATTTTGAAGTTCATGTAATTTAATTAAAATAATGAACCTAAAACCAAAAAACAAATAAAATTACAAAAAAAAGTAAAAATCACAACAAAAGGTTTTGCAGCGTTAGAGAGAAAGAGAGATTGCTTATCGAGTTTGGCTGATAAACATCATTAACAACAGTAAAAATAAAAAACCAAAAGATCAACCAATCGAACCCTAAAGAACGAGTTACCCGAGTTACAACCGCTTCTACTTGTTTTTAGTTCATTTTATGTTTAGTAGGTAAATATCTGTGTGCTCGTAACGAATTGATTTTACATTAAAAGAAAAACGATTTAAGAAAAACTGAGCGATTTTCATATTTTTACTTTGTATCTTTGCAATAAAAACTGAATTTTACTTATAATAATAATAACAACAACAAACTCAAAAAACGAGATGTGTACTACTAATTGGGAAAGAGAATGATGCCAGCAAAGCTGATCTGATAGATTCAGTTATCATATATCTTATATAGCTTTTTCCCAGCCCAAAAATGATTGAAAACACAGAGTTTTGATTTCATTTTAAACTATCACTATTTATTAAGACTTTCAGCTTAGCTGGGCACAGAAGTGTCCAAGAACTTAGGCAACAGAGACTGCCAGCTTGGAGCCAGTGTTCAGGGTGACAGTCTTATCGCCATAGAGACCGCCATAGCTGCTCCTCTTGAAAACTGCAAGGATGGAAAATGGAAAATGGAACTTTAGTATGCAGATTCCGACACTCAAGATTGGGGGGGTGTAGAGTAACTAACCTGGATCGATCTCGGCAACGAAAGAGCGTGGTGGCAACGCGGCGGCGTAGAGCCTGTCCAGGGGGCCATAGGATTTGGCCAGCAGAGGACGGCCCTGCTCCCAGCCATAACGGTTCAGCGCATACCAATCAGCACCATCCAATTTGGCCGACGAGGCAGCAGCACCAGCGGCATTGGTCAGAGCAGCGGCTTGAGCCTCAGCGGTCTCGGCAGGCTTGACATAGTCGCCATAGCTGCCACTGCCGTAGTTGTTGCTGCTGGGTCTGTAGGCCAGGCAGGCGGAGATGCAGCAGGCCATCAGGCAGAGCAGACGCATGTAGTTGACGGACATGTTGGGATTTTGCTTTGGATGATGTGTGTGGTGCGAGGAGGCGACTGTTTTCAAAACTAATTAACAACTGCGCATGGCCAAATTGCTTTTATAGCCATTATATTTGAGCTGGCCAGCGATTTGTGTGTGCGCTTTACGTGACCAAAACCCAGTCGAAGACCCACCCATGACGAAACACTTTGAGGCCGGCTCAGAAGCAGCAGCAGCCTCTGCACAGCACCAAAATCCATAAACACCTTCAAGGGGTGCAGGGGAGGAGGGGTGGTGGTGCAACTTTTCTATAGCTGATAAGGCGCCAAAGCGACAGACGCAGTCTTCGGTTTCAGTTCGGTTTCTTTTGCGTTTTCATTTTCGTTTTCGGTGTCGGTTTACGACTCTTGACCACGACAATGACAATCCAAAGAGCAAGTGGCTCCCCATTGATATCGGCTTCCCCCTGCTCGGCACGCTCAGCTCGCATTCGGTGTGTGCGGTATCAGGTCTTTGACTTGGCTACCTGCCCACACAACAACACATCATCATCTCGCTCGCCGCTGCTGCTGCTCAATGAACCACCAGCATCACTCCGCTGCGGATGCATTCGAAATTCGAAATTGCACTCGCATTCATCATCACTGTGTCATGGAACATGTCGGCTTCTCTAATGTCGTCGATAACTCACTTGGTATGCCATAATGGCCCAGAGACACACATCATCCATCGAACTCTTTCATTTTCATTGTCTAGCTGCCTCTAATCTTGCAGCATGCAAAACTAGCTTTGCTGATAATCCAATTTGTTCCAAACTCAATCACTATTCGTGGCAGCTCAAACTAAGTGAGTGCATACTGAATGTGAGTGTGTTAAACTTTTTTAAACTTTAAAGCTTAAAGCTTAATTTATCATGTACAATACGAATAGTAAGTACTACAGTGAGAACTATACTAAGAGCAACTCGAGCTCGAATTAAAATATTTTTACAACTTCCAACGTATATTTGAATTCCCAATAAATGATCTCCAACTTTTAATTGAAGTGAATTTATAGTTTATTTTAAATTTTAAAAATGCTTGCAAAATCCAAATCGACTTTACAACTTGAAGGTATAAGTAAAAATCTTTAATAAGACCTTAGCAACCAGCCAATAAACTTTACCCATAACATATTAATTTATAGTTTATTTTTTCTATATAAAAACTGCTGAGTTAAATTAACAAGATCAATAGACTTGCATTTCACTTGCAATCATTCAAAAACCTTATCGATTTTTCTGCTCGAAGTTGAAGTTGGTTTAGTTAATGTTAATTTTTATATAATTCTTTTGCAGCTCATAATAATCCAACATACTCATATACAATATTCATAGGCATGGGCACGCTCGGCATTTTCAAGCTCATAAAGTTGCAATCAAAATTTAACATATTGGCCAAAACAGCTGCAGCTGCGGCTGTCAACAGCCAAACATTGGCGAACAACAACTGGCGGTTACCGGAACCACTTATCATCTGCACCCACTCAAGGCCACTAACACTCATACATACATATACATGTACATCATATGACCATATCATCAATAAAACATTTACTTTTTCTTTTTTGTTTTCAATTTTATTAGCGTTGCTTTTTTGCACAACGAACTCTTCCATGATGAAGTGAGAGTTTCACATTTGGACAGATTGAGAGAGAGAAGTCTCTAGTACTTGGGTCCCTCGTTCTGGTAGCCACCGTGGCTGCCGTAGTTGTTCTCGGGCAGGTAGAGCTTGGCAACTGGGGGAGCGGCACGCACGGGCAGAATCACCTTGGTGTACTCTGGAGGAGAAGCATAACGGCGATAGCTGTTCTGGCCGGGATACAGCAGAGTGGCGCCAGCGGGCTGGACAGACCAACGGGGACGGCCATAGCCGCGCTGGGCACCATAGTTTCCACCACCGATGTGACCGCCATAGCCGCCACCACCGATGTGTCCAATGTGTCCGATGTGGCCAATGTTACCGTGTCCCTGTCCGTGTCCGTGTCCCTGACCGTACTCGCTGCGGACGCCATTGTAGCCAGAGTCGATTAGAATCGGGCGCAGCTGCTCGCTGCCACCATAACGGGGACCACCAGCAACGATCTCAACGGCGCGCTGCTCATTGCCACCGGCAGCAGCGGCGGCGCTGGCTGCAGCAGCGCCATTACCCTCTCCACGCTGTCCATAGCTGGAGATGCCACGGACGCCATGACCGTAGCCGGAACCGCCCAGATGGCTGCCATAGTTGGAGCCATAGCCTTCGCAGCTGCCGGCGGCCAAATAGGCGCAGATGAATACCGCAAGAGTCTGTTAGGAGCGAGAGAGAGAGAGAGAGAGGGGGGTTGAGATCGATACACGGGAAATGGGAAGTGTGGTGGCAGACATCGTCATGCTACTTACGGCGAACTTGTTCATGGTTGTGCTTTTAGTTTTGTTGATGGGCGCTCGCTGCTTGAAACAGTTGGCACAATTAACAAACCAAACGCCAAGCACACTTCTTTATATAAGCAAAATAATTGAAGCACTCGAAACGTGATCTCGCTGCGAATTTATCACGGCGCCGACTTTCAGCTCAGCTCTGCTCACTTTTCTGCTCGATGACGGTGGGCGTTGCAGCCCCAGCTTCAGCAACAGCCGCAGCCCCAGCCCCAGCCCCAGCCCTAGCTCAGCTTGAGCTTCTTCTTCTGTTGTGGTCCAAATCGCACCATGATATCTCGTCTCAACCCAACAGCGGCCACACTTCGAGCTGCTTTTTCTCCGTCTCTGGTATCGCCCACATTTGAACCCCAACATTGGGAGGTGTTGATCTCTTTGGACTGGTTTCAAATGGGTGATGCTACTGCTTCGTGAGAGCATGCAGCTGGATAAGAAGCGTCTTCCAAGTGCTCAGCTTGGACATATTTAAAGCTATGGCGCTCTCTCTCTCAATACTGACCTTAAACTAGCTATGAATTGTCTGTAGAATAACTAAATACTTTATGTTTCTAGTTTTTTTTTCACATTTAGAAGAATTTTGAAATAACAAAATTAAATAAAATATTATTGTTTTCAGCATATCTTCAAAAACATTTCTTCGAGCTATTTTCTGTAGGATTTTGATATAGTAAAGAGGACCTCCTTTGAATGCAGACTGCTCTTCTTTGCTATGCATTCATTTCTTTACAAAACTACAGCTATTTAAAGCCCTTATTAACTAATTATATAATTTCGATAAATGCCAAACAAATGCCAGAGTACTTTGAGCCAAACCCCTCCTTGACATTGAAGCACCCTCTAAACCAAGCTGAACCCATTTAAGCCACACGCTCAAAAGTATGCTACACTTTCTGTTAACCAGTTAATAAAAGAGAAATTGTATAATTTTTGTTCAACATGCTCCGCGGCATTCAGCGGTTTTTATTTATTCACAGTTTTGTGGCAACAGCTTCTTTTGTAGCTGGCACTGGCTGAATTAATAGCCACCACGTCCATAACCACCACGACGACCATGGTAGCTCTGGTCCAGATCGTAACCGATGACGGCAGCCTGCTCGTACCTGCCGGGACGGATGCCAGCGGCGGAGGCGGAGGCAGAGGCAGCAGCACTGGGGTTCGACGAGCGGGAGATCAGGGGCTGGCCATAACCGCCTTGGTTGCCGTAGCCGTCATTGTTGCCGTAGCCCCGGTTGCCATACGAGTTGCCGCCATAGCCGCTCTCCTGAACGTAAGCCACACGGCCACCGCCATAGCCGCTGTTGCTGCCATATCCACGGTTGCTGCCATAGGGATTGGCGTTAATGCAGGCGAAGAGGGCGAGGGTGGCGAGAACGATCTGGTGAACTCAAAGGATTAGTTGTCTGTCCGGCAGTGGGGCAAAGGCGAGGATTACTTACCAGGAACTTCATGTTGAATAGTTAGTTTTGTTGGTTGTAGTAATCAATCAAACTATGATTTACTTGCCAGCAACGTTCGCTTTTATATGCAAAAATTAGACTGGATATTTACGTGACACAAATTCATTTACCTATATATACACATATATATATATATATATCTATGTATTTAGTTTCAGGTAACCATATATTTTTTATAGTTTCTATGCCAGCGATATTTCATAATTAGCCAGTACATAAGCATAACAACATTATTAGCAACTTGTATTATATACTTATTTATTATATATATTCTCATATTTCGTTGTCGTGTCTCGAGCAATTATAAAATCGTTGGGTTACGCGATGTTTCGTTGTTTCGGAGCTCTGATAATGGCCCGGCCAAAAGACCGCCCCTCTATTGCAACACATACTGTAAACACAACCAAGTACGAGCACTTCGTGAGTTCTCAATGAATCCACGAACGAAGCGCGCGCCTTTTGTAGCCCCAGTTTAATATAATGTATATGTTAATAATTTGTTTTTCAACTTTTTGACTTTGCACATTCCTACGGGTAACGCTGAATCGAGCAGTCATTCGCTGTTACCAAGTGGTGCTAGATCAGAAAAGTGCATGTCCGTATAGGTGGAATAACTTGTAGAACACTTAAATAGTATACATCTTTGTTTTTAGAGAATGATTTTAGATCATAGATATGTTGTATTCGGATTCACATTCAATATTGCCATAGCAATTATTTTGAAAACTTACAATTTAGCAATAGTTTTCGAAAGATTTTATATTTTAAATTATATAACAACAGATTGAAAAGTAAATAACTGAAGACTTGCAGACTTCAGAAAGCTTTATGCAATATACTAAAAACAATTCCAACATTTAGTTTGCTACAGACACTTTTCTCACGACCCAAAAAGTATCTTCATTTGTCTGCAGCTTGTTCTGGCCACAAAAAAAGAAACTGACTGAAAATCATCAGCTTTTTGTAGCCAAATGGCTAAAGACCCAAAAAATTACAAAAAATGGTTTAAGTTTTTATGTTTTGTTGCTTTTATTACTTCCTACTGTCTTATTCGTCTATAAGTCCAAGCTTTAGTAGCTTGCTATATTCACTGTAGCGTGCTTAGCTCGCTTAATAGCCGGAGTTCTGGTATCCGCGGTTCTGGCCAGCAACGGAGCTGGATGCAGCAGCAGCCGATGCACCCTGAGCCTTCTCGCCTTGGCCGTAGCTGTGCTGTTGGCCATAGGACTGCTGTGGGCCATAAGAGCGCTCGATGTGCTGACGGGGCTCCTTCAGGAGCAGAGGAGCACCGGCATTGGGTGCAGCCAGACTGAGCTTGGCCAGAGAGATGGCCTGACGGTCGACGGGAGCGGCGCCATAGCTGCCATAACGGGAGTTCGAGGTGTAGACAGATGAGACGGGCACCTCAATGGTGCGGCCATAGTTGTTGCCGCCATAGCCGCCACCATAGCTGCGACCACCATATCCACCAGCGGGCACGATGGCCTTGACGGTCAACGCAGGCTGCACCTGGTAGGCATAGGCTCCAACGGGCACGTTGCCGTATCCCTGACGACCATAGCCCGAGGCCGAGACAGCGGCGATGGCGCAGACGAAAATGCACTGTAGAGAAGAGATGGGCATAATAAGCAACTGTTTGGTTCACAGATGGGTGCAGGATTCGCAGACACTTACCATGAACTTCATCATTTTGTTGGCTAGTTGGGTTAGTTTGTCTTGTGGTAGGTAACTAATGTCTAACTGGAGCTCCCCGTTTTGTTTATATACTAAAATCCAGGCAATGCCCAATACGCTTACGTGACGAATATGATGCAAGGTATTAGCTCTGACCAGACGGTCGTCTGTTCGTTCTTTGTGTTCCCGTTGCAATCTGAAGACGTCGCTCAGCGCTGGCGACGTGCATGCTACATGCTAACAACATGTTGCCCCGCCCTGTGTCCAAAACTCACTCACTGCTGAATTCGGTGCGGGTCCAGATAGCAGGCGTCTGTTCTTACGCCATCGTCTACAGAGTGCTCCCTCCCATTACGCAAGCTGGTGACTCGTGCGTGCCCAGCCCATTGGTGGGCGGCGTTTTTGATCCACTATTTGTCACTGCTTGCTCCACTGTGGCGAGCTTGACACCATTTTTCAGCGGTGCACAACAGCAAAAGGCATTGACTTGAACTTTCTGCTGCGTTGGTAGAATTTGTATACAAAAGCAAAAAAAGTTACGATAAAATTACAATAAAATTATTAACTATAAACAAATTTAAAATTGCAGCGGTTAGCACTTTATAATACACAAATTAAATAATAACAAAACGTTGCAAATGATTTGAATTTATTGAAATGCGCTACACAAATGAACAGCGGGCATATTATTTATGCTCTATTATAATTTGTATTATTTTCAGTAAATAAATTGCGTTTTTTTTTAGTCTTCATATATGTTCTTATAATTCAGTTCATTATTTTCAATATAAATATTTTTAATTGGTTATTTACTTCTGTTACACATTTTGTTTAATAAATTTAAAGATCATATCTTTAGAGCCTATGTAAACTGTATGATGCACGGGTAAGTTTTAGATTTAAGAGTCTGCAAAAGGATTACAAGCCAGAGGAATCGATTTCCCACCATTTAAATAACTGAATAAAACATTCCTCTCAGAAGTGGAAGAGGCCTTTGAGAATGAGAATTGTACTCCCGATTACTCGAGCATCTACAGCTTGTTTTACATATTCAACAGAAGCAGGCCAAGATTGCCACACACAGCACACAGTGTGGAGCTCTCTAATCTTGATGAGTGACACGTCTGGGCAACGACCACGCGACTTTATAAGAGCCGCGCGCCCGTTAGCCAGTACAGAAAACTAGTTCCCAGAACACCAACACCAAAATGCGTACGCTGTGCTTTAAGGTAAGATGAGGTGAATGTTTAAACGATAGTTGGAGTGATGCTCATGCTTGATCCTTTGCAGTTGTTACAAGTGGCCATAGTGTTGGCAGTGGTTGTCTACCAGAAGCACATCGCCAGCATTGCCGATGCCGAGCAGTTGATGAACGATTGTCGCTGCCAAAGGCGGGGCTAAGCTGTTACAGCGGAATCGAGACACGAAAAAGCACATCAATAAACACAAGGCAGGTCGATTATATATACAAAATTTGAACTGTTTTTATAAAACTCGTAGACGACACGTACAGAGCGCTACTTGAGACTAGTCGCTGGCCAGCTGAGCGCCGCACATGGCTTTCAGCCGGGTTAGCAGCGTGTGCAAATGGTGTGAACGTGAAATTGGCGCTGCTGCTGTTTGCTGTGCGCCTATGCCATGTTTCCCAGTCAAGGTTTCCATATACATGCGCTTGTACAACGCCGACAGCTGTTTTGGATCCTTGCCGGTAGTTAGCAGCAATTTGATGAGCGTTTTCAATGCGTTCTGCAATCGGCTCTCGAAGAGCGCCAAATGTGCTTTGAATTCGTCATCGTCGGTGCTGACGTTACTGTTAGTATCGATGACGTGCCCAAATATTAGCTGGCACTGCAAGCAAATATCTAAAGCCGCTTGCATTTGTTTCACCTTCTGAGCAGCGTGAGTCGAAACTGCAACAAAAAAAAGAGTTAAAAATGATGTTTAGTTGGATTTGACATAACTTACCATCCGCTAGGAATTCGTACAGTGAGACGCGCTCCAATTGCACCACCAGCAAGTCCCGCACCTCCTTCAGACTCTCCAATATTTGCGTGGCCTTCTCGTAGTGGTATTTGCACAGCTGAACAGTAGCCTTCGGCAGCTGCGACAAATCACAAACGTTAGAGCCGCGCAGTTGCGCATAATAAAAGGAGGCAATGCTGCATAGAGATAAGATTCGGTATTAAGATTAGAAATCAACTAGCTTTTCTCATATATTACCGTTTGTGGATCAAGCCCGAGCGAAAGCTGTAGAGCACTTGGCGTGCGCCTGCATGCTCCACATCGCATAGGCGGAGTGATTTCTGCAGCAAGTCGAGCACCTCCTTGGATACCTCGGCCAGGCTGCTGTTATCGGCAGCACTGTTGTCCTGCAGTTGCTTGGCTAGCGTAAATGTTGCCGTCGATCGCTCCCACTGCACCAGATCCCAGAGCTCGGCATTGGCCTTCCTTGTGTCCAGGCAGTCCTTGGCCTTCTCGTAGTAATTGAAGGCCTCATTGTAAAACGCCTTTTGTGTTTCCAAGGCAATGGTGCTGTAGATTAAGCAACTGATTAGAAATACAGAATCTAGATAACAAAGTATAGACATACCTCTCATTGGGCATGGTAAGATGCGCACGCAGCCTCATGAATCTGCCCATGTTGCAGTACAGAAAAGCCAAATTCACATTATCCTGCACAGCCGTAAAGGCTTCAATGCCGCGACGCAGGCAGTCGTACGAGTTAACAGTCAGTTTGACATACAGCGGTTCAGTTCCAGAGGCTACAGTCTCAGTTTTCGAATCAGTTCGATCTTCTGTTTTCTCTTGAGTCCCTTGAGATGCTTCCTTTCTGCGTTTCACTTGGCTGTACTCCTCTGCAACGTAAGATTGAGCAGTTATAGGACAAGAAGATGAGGTTACAAAGTAAAAAGTCTTACCCTGAGCCGAGTACATGTATTTCAAGCCCAATTCATTGCGCACATTGCCCAAGCGACGCAGCAGCTCATTGCTCTCCGCGCTCTGGGCGTGCTCCAGCGCATCCTCGTAGCATTTGCAGCTCTGCAACATGATCTTCTCGACATTCTTGACGGGCGCCAGTGTGAGCAGCTCAGTTTCCTCCAGTTCCTGTGCCAGCTCCAGAGCAATTTCACGTGTGGGTTCATCCAGCTGTTCATATTGCTGCGCATACTCCTCAATGGCGTTCCAGTGCTTGGAGATTTGAAAGAAACAGTCACCGGCGCGTCCCAGCAGACAGCTCTGCTGTGAGACCACATTGGCCATATACTTGTTGAGCACCTGCTGGCAGCGACAGGCCAGCTCGATGGCACGCAGTGTGCAGCCATAGATCTGGGCCTCGTAATGATGCTCCGCTAGAGTGGCAAAGGTCAGGCAGGCCTTCTCCAGCAGCAGCAGCTTAAGGTGCACATTCCAGGAGCCAAAGTGTTGAGTATTAAACTTGGCACTAAGCTGCTGAGTAGTGGCAGCTGCCGGTTTGGTGCTGCTGGTGGTGGCCAATTCCTTGGATTTGCTGCGTTTGCTCTTCGTCTTGATGGAACGCTTCCTTGCCTGCGATGGCGCAGGCGGTGGAACAATCTTGAGCTGCTCGTATGGCAGCGGTATGGCATTAAAGGGTTTGGCCATGTTGGGATTCTGTTCTTCGTGCAGAATGCGCTGCTTCTCCTCCTGCTTGGCGTGCATCTCCGACTCCTTGAGCTTCTCCTCCTGATTGTCATTGAAGTACTGCAGGCAGGAGATGCCAGCGCTTATATGCTGCAGCGATGTATTACAACGATCCACGGTGCTGGCAATCAAAGGTTCCGGCTTGGGCTGCTTGGCGTGCGACTTGAAATCCCGCAGAGCATCGCAAATGTGACGCACAGCAACATTGGCCTTGCCGCCGCTTTGTGCCGCACTCTGATAGTACTTGTCATGACCAAAGTCGAGCGGTGGCTCATCGTCATAGTTCTCCTCCTCCTCATCTTCATCATCGTCGTCGTCGTCTTCATATAGCGATTGCGAATCATTGAATTTGGGTTCCTTTGGATCAATGCCGGCGGGCACATGCAAATCGGATAGTATATAATGTGATGAACTGACAATTTGTGGATACTGCTCCTTGGGCAGCAACTTGATGCAGTTGTCCAACAGTGCGCGTATACTCCCTGCCGCCTTGGGCGTTATGTGCTCCAGTGTGTTCTTCATGTTGCGTGCCACGGAATATAGCAACATGCCTACCGGAACCGTAAATGGATTCATTTGCTGCTGTTGCTGTTGTGGTCGCTCCCCTTTTTCCGCCGCTTTATTCTGATTCTGGCAGAGCGTTGTCAGATCGTAGAGCTTGACAACATCATCATTGCGACCCTTGAAGAGCCAGTAAGTGTGACCCGCCTTGGTGGCATTCGCCTTGAGAAAGGCCAGAATATTCTGGGCGACATTTCGAACGACCTGCGGCGAGAATTGCGAGTTCTCCAGATAGGGCAGGTCCTCAGTCTTGATGATCTCATATTTCTGGACAATGCCATCCAGATGATAACACATAACCACCTCGGGCACATTACACATCAAATTGTCCAGCCAGTAATCAATGCCAGTGAGGACATTAATGGGCTGTGCAGCATCCCGAAGTCGGAGGCTGATGCAGGGTCTGTTGGGACCGCCAAAGATGGGCATATCAGTGCCAATCAACATGCGAATGTCCTCAAAGGTCCACACAACATTCCGATTGAAGGCGTGACTAGACTTGGGATCGGGTACATTCTCCTCGATCTTCGGTTCCGGCAGCACAGGTCCAGTGATAGGTAAACCAGTGCGTCTGCTGGTCACCAACTGTGGTGCATCATTATCCGCATCACCTGTTTGTTTGAGGCTGTGATACAGAAACTTGGACAGCAGGTTCTTTGTTTGCAGCGCCTCCCGTGAACGCTCCTTCAGGCAGAAATTGTGCTGCTCATCCCCGTAGGCCAAAATGTGCTCCAGTATAAAGGTGCGCAGCCATTTCCAATCATCATCCGACTTGCGCAGTAAATACTTCTGAATATCGAACTCATCCAGGAGCAGAGTATTCCCCACCTTGTGGACAACCATGCTGATGGCGCTCTTGGCGCTATACGGCAACTTCAGCAGCTGCTTAATATTCTCCGCATCCGAGACGACATCCACTTCACCCACACAATCCGGGAACATCTGTCCCAGACGAAAGCTCGCGAATCCCGCACTCTGATACAGTGCCTGGTGCAATCCATGGCTGCTGTGTGACGTTGTCAGCCAGTTGAGTGGCGGCAGATTTAGATTCGTATTGCATTCGAGTCGCTTAAAGTGCGCTGGCACCTGTACAGGTGAAAGCTTTATAATCGCCTGACTTTTCACTGCCTCCAACTCATGGGGCCCAATGCTGCGACAGGGTTCAATCTAAAATACACCACTACTATTTAAACTGATTAAATATAATTAAATTACTTACCTCTTCGTTGCTATCTTCCATAGTTTTGATATTTCATTTCAATTTTAACACCAAAACTAAAATTGTTCACGAATATTCTACAAGGTTGGCGTTTGTTATGCCGGCTAACATATGTTGCATAGCAGCCAGCCCTGGTAAGTCACCACCAAGGCATGGTGGGAATTATACATTACTCTCACGGCTACCCTCGTTTTATTATCTCTCTCTCTCTCTAGCTGTCACTCAATTTTCTTGCGCTCGTTATCTTCGTTTTGTTTGAGCTGCTGCAGTGTGCAATGCCTATGCATTTGTGTATTTGTGTGAAAGAAACTAAAAGACAAGCACCCAACAATTTCAAATAATTCATAATATAAATCAACATGGGCAAACAGCTGTTGCATAGCAGCCAGCCCTGGTACGTCACAGCTAGAGTTGCCCTTGTCAATAAATAAACAAAACACACGCAGCTATCAGCTGTTATCGGCACTCAGTTTTCTATAAAATAAATAAATAACAAAGTAACTTAGAATACATTTATATAAAACAAACATGCAATTGCTTATACAAATAGCGCTAATGTGCCTGATCAACACACTCCTGCCAGACTTTATACGCAACTACGTAAGTGAAGAGAAATCACAGCATATGAACAGCATTAAAATTAAAGTTTTTCCACTGCAGATAAAATTATCTCGCTTTTGGAAAAAGACAACAGCAGACACACAGCAGCTGCAAGCAGCCCTGGATACAGCACGAGAGGAACTGGACAAAGTACTCATAGCACAGCATGCGGGAGAGTATGCAAAAAAAATCAAAATAATGCGCGCTGAGAGAAAAGTTGCTGATGCCGAGTCCATTATTAACTCGGTCAATAAAATGGAACTGATTAAACAGTCATCTATCGATACAGTGGTCTACTATGCATCAAAGGTGCTCTTCTCACTGATTGTAGTTGTTGTTTGTGCCCGACATCGCTATTCCCCTGTAATGGTCTTTAACGATAGTTTAAGTCTGGCGCCGCTGGACGGATTGCTAAGTTTTCCTACCGGGGTTTATAATGCGATTTCAGTGCCCGCATGGGCATTTTCGTGTAATTTTACCTTTCGCTTGCTGTACGGTTTAATTAAGAAATGATTTGTAATTTTGTAGGTATAACTGTTAAAAGTGCTCGCTATAGTTTGATAAGCTTCATCACAATTTTAACAACATATAGTACATTAAAAAATGATGTAAAAAAAACGCTTTAAAATTCAGTTTTCTATCCATGCGGAAAGCCGTTTAAAGCACGCGCTTGAGATGAATATCACTAAAGCTATCGATATATTAGCGCGTGAAAGTTTTAAATCAATAAAATATCTGAGCAATTGTTTAATTACAAAACCATTTGTGTTTTCTATGCTTTAAAGTTTAATAGTTTAAGCTATAGATTTAAGATAACTAACATATAAAGTTATAGCTTTAAACGTGTAGTCAACAACTTCTACTTGACACGCTGCAATTAAATATCGAGTTGATATCGATATTTTTCGCGGACATCACTAGTTGAAAGTTATTTCAGTTTTGATTGAGCTGCGGAAAATTGTATATATTTTTCCCAACTCTGCCAAGATGGACAAATTCAATGAAAAAGAGCCAATTAAGCTGTCCAATATTGATGTGACGCCCATTTTGGCAGCCCTGATTCTGGGTTTCATTGTAGTCGGTATGTAGACAGCGACGCCACGTAGATGGGAACAATAACAGTTTGTTGATTTCCCAAATTTCCCCATTGCAGCAATCTTTGTCATTTTGAGGCGACGCTCCGCTGGACGACGTGACTTTCTGCTAACCGGTTTATGTGAGGCGGGCAAAAGTGCAATATTTATGCAGTTGGTGCATGGCAAAATGCCGGAAACCTTTACGTCAATCAAGGAGAATGTTGGGGAATACCGGTCGGGGCACATGTCTGGACGACTAGTGGATATACCAGGTCATTATCGGGTGCGCGATAAGTGCTTTGAGCTGTACAAGCGGAATGCCAAGGGGATTATCTTTGTGGTGGACTCGGTGACCGCCCAGAAGGACATACGTGACGTGGCAGAGTAAGTGCAGCATGTAGCAAACAATGTAAACAACTATATAATATCCAACTTTCACATTTTAGCACACTATACACCATACTGACAGATAGCTCCACTCAGCCCTGCTCCGTGCTGGTGCTGTGCAACAAACAGGATCACACAACAGCCAAAGGCGCACAAGTAATCAAGGGTCTGCTCGAGAAGGAACTGTAAGTCCTTGATCTCTGCTCTCCAAGGCCACGTCTAACGGTTTCTCCATTACAGTCACACAGTCCGGGATACGCGCAGCCGGAAACTGCAGTCCGTGGGCGATGATGAGGTGAATAAACCCATCACACTGGGCAAACCAGGACGCGACTTTGAATTTGCACACATTTCACAAAATGTGCAGTTCTACGAGAGTTCGGCAAAGGACAATCAATTGAGTCATCTCACGGATTGGATCGACCGCATGTTGTAAATGCTGTTAATCTTTCGAGGATTGAAGGTTTAGTAAAAAACACATTGATATTTATAAGCAGCAGAAGTTCGCTTCATTTGCTAATTTTCTACTTACACTCTCAGAGTAAAATCCCACAAATATTAAAGCCTTGTTCCTGCTTTCCTGTAAATCGACATATAGGTTTATATTCAATTTTTTATATTTACATATAGGTCTTTTTAATAAGATTTATGAAACGAAATACATGTTTTTTTTAATGTTGACAATCGCTGAGTAGAAAACACCGGAAGCAGTCATCATGCAACAAAAGTTGTTGGTCAACAAAATGTGGTTATTAGAAAGTTGAGTTCATTAAACTCTGCAATTTCCAGCTATAAGGATCGCTTAAATGTATCTATTGGGCACATGAACAAAAAGTGTACACAACAAAAACGCGTGTTTTTTACATTTATTTAAAAATGTAGGCCTAAAAGTATGCTGTGTAAAAAGTTAAACAGAATAATTCAAAATGATGAGCAACGAAAGAAACAACGAAACACGAATTTAATCTTTACTAATATTATTTCAACATAGTTTTATTACGAACTTTAGTCTGGAAATTGTAAAGTTGACTTCTAAGCATTTCCCTTTTTAGTTTAGTTTCTTATTCGCTTGAAAAACGGATTTAATTCCAATTCCAGCAACTGGCCCAGAAACTTCTTAGCCAATAACCAAATGTTTGGCGCATGCGCAGGCTTCAAACCTTTTTCGCGATTTGAAACCTTTGGGGGCACATCAGCATTAGCCATAGCAGCAGCAGCATCAGCAGCAGCTGTTGATTTCTACTGGTCTGGGCGATCCATCGATCGATCAATTGACCGGCCAAAGATCAAACAGCCGCCATAAAAATCAATGAGCTCGTTCGGCGCTCGTCTCTTCTGACTAGATAGAATTTCTAGGCTTGCAGCATTTCTAAGAATTGGTAGCTTTTATGATTTGCCGAACGGATCACGGGAAGTGAAGCTGGACGGATGTTTGACAGTCGGCGCTCGCGTTGACGGCAGCTGCCAGTTGCTAATGCCAATTTTGTGAGGCAACAACGTTGGTGGCATCCTCTTTGATGGACAACGCAGCAAATTTCGAGGAAAAGCGCGAGGACTCTGAACTGAGCTAAGCTGAGCTGAGCTGAGCATAAGCGCTGTGACTGCTCACTGGCTGAGTGATCAATAAACTGCTGTCCCCATTCAAGAGTTTCAGTTTCTCTATGTCCAAAATCCTCCTTCGCAGTCTGTAGAGCAGTATATGTATGTTTTCTAGCAACCTAATTTAGTCGCTCGGAAATTATAGCTCAACCGGTTAGAGCTTTCAAATTGACCAGTCTGGATAGTATTTTATCTGTGAAGTAAACTTTTGCATAGACACATTTATTTTCCTCCCAGAGAGGTGAATTTTCCAGAAATCAATTTTCATAATGATCTTTGAAACAAGTTGCGGAGGAAAAAAGTTTTATACTACGGTTTTTTCTTGGTACAGCCACATGCTCTCAACTCCTTGTTGCCAATTCCTCCCAGCTGTTCAATCTCTAGCACTGTTCTGCCTCCTACCCTGCTAATCAGCCAGCCAGCACTTCCTGGCTCTGACTCTTACCCCTCTGCAGCTCCAGCTCCAGCAGCTCCACATGCCAGCCGTGATTCGGTGTCATGTGCATTGGAGCACGTGCTACTCTGGCCCTAAAGTACAGCCAGACTTTTTACAGCTGCGGCGACGACGATGACGATGACGGCAACGGCGACAATGGAGTCCATATGTTTCAGACACGCTTTAGCCAAGCGGAAGAAGCGCCTTTTAGGGATGTCTTCGAGCAGGCTGCTCTGGTGCTTGGCGCGTACACAGTAGCTGATAATTATGTGCAGCTGATTAGGCAGACAAATGCAGCAGGCACAGTTTTGAAAAAATATGATATGCTGGCGCAGCTCCGATTACCGATTTGGGCCACAAAAAGCAAAAGCAGTGCGGCCAAAAAATTCACTGGAACACCAGACAAGTTTTGAGGTTAAGCTGCGTGTCCTATTGAATTACGGGAGTAGCAGACCGTTAGTGGGCACAAAAGCCTTAGTTAGTCAACTTGACTGGGCAATAAATCTGCGTTATTTCGTTTATTTTATTTTATTATAATTTTTTTTTTTTTTTTAGAAAGCACGATTTGCGATTTATGTGGCTGACTGGCAAAACAGGCGTGCGACTGTTGTATGTTTCGATATATGTGTCTATATGTTTGTATCTGTGTGTGTGTGTGCTTGTATGTGTGTCACCCCCCTCTGATATTTTAATAAGCCTGCACCACAATTACGCAGCCAGTGGAAGCTGTTGCACGTTCAACTTTTTATGTACACAGACGCGACGTTTTGTTGGTTTTTTTTTTTCTTTTTTTTTTTTTGGAGGTGGCAACTTGCGGCAGGTGAGGTGCTGCGGTGGCACGTTGGGCATCGCTGTCTGCCACATATGCAATTTATTTTAACACATCGTTAAAGCTCAAAAAAATAAATCTTGACGCGCCGGACACTGCAATTATCACCTCTGCATAATCAGCAATGCAACAGCAACAACAACAGCAGCAGCAGCAACAACTGAAAATTGAGCAACAAGGTGCCGTCGAACAACGAGAGCAGCGCATGCCCCCCGGGTGCAAGCCCAGCCCGTACCCAATGCAAAAGACACCACTGAAGACGCGACAGCTGCCACAACAGCCTCTGTTAGCTTTCATTTTTGGCACTACCTCGACCCACGCGGCCCTGGACATGTATATGCATATATATATATATATACATATATGGTATATATATATGTATGTAGTGCCTATAATGGCAGCCCATTTAGCACCTTGTTGACGCGGCATCTAATTAAACACCGTCCGGTGCAGCCTTTTCCGATGCAATTTTCATGTAACGCCAAATTGTAGCGCCTGGCCATCACGATGCTGGATGGGATGCTGATGGGCAACTGGAGATTGGCAACTTCTGCTTGTCATCACCAGCAAGAAGAAGTGTTAAGGTTTTTGATTTGGCGCTCACTTTCTGCCCAACTTTCTCATTGAGGGCTTGCTTTAAGCCCAATTGATGATTATTTGTGATTTCTTCGCATACAATTTCTTGATTAATTATAATGCGGCCTCTCTCTCGGGACCCACCGGCAGCTGCGAACTTTTGTTGCCAAATTGGAGCTTTGTTGCCCATAAACGTTTCTCATGACGCGATGCCCGGCCAGCGAACCTCCGTCTGCAGCAACCCTAATTATGGGTTAGTCACTGCAGTAGCTCTATACGCGAGACGTCTACGGGCTCCTCCAGCTGGCCGCCTCTCTGTGCGTGCTCATATCCATAGCCAGTTCGTGAGATTGTTTGCATTGTCTTGGAATGCAGCCGAAATGGTATCTGGTAGCTGGTGGCTTTTCATGTCAATTGCACATCACGCGCTGTTTCATTAAGTTTATTTTTATAGGATATTATATTTAAATGCAATAATTTGGGGCTGCCCAAATGAAAGGGGCTTTTAGGATTTTAAGCTGCCAGTAGCTGCATAAAGTTTTTTCAAGGTTATGTTTTCTCATCGAATTATTAATATTTCATTTCTAGGGACTAAGAAACTGACATGTCTATATTCTTGCCATGCTTTTTGACAAGAAATCCGAAAATGGGAAGGTTCCAAACTTTGAATGTAGGATTGATAAAGAGGACATACCATTCACAAAATGGCCTGGGAATTTAAGATCCGACCAGTTTTGGCAAAGTTATGGCAGTTTGAAGTTTGGGAAGGGCATTTCCAGAGACTCTGAAACTGACATGTCAATATTCTTGCCATGATTTTTAACAAGAAATCCGAAAATGGAAAGTTTCCAAACTTTGAATGTAGGATTGATAAAAGGGACATACCATTCACAAAATGGCCTGGGAATTTAAGATCCGATCAGTTTTGGCAAAGTTATGGCAGTTTGAAGTTTGGGAAGGGCATTTCCAGAGACTCAGAAACTGACATGTCAATATTCTTGCCATGATTTTTAACAAGAAATCCGAAAATGGAAAGTTTCCAAACTTTGAATGTAGGATTGATAAAGATGACATACCATTCACAAAATGGCCTGGGAATTTAAGATCCGATCAGTTTTGGCAAAGATATGGCAGTTTGAAGTTTGGGAAGGGCATTTCCAGAGACTCAGAAACTGACATGTCAATATTCTTGCCATGATTTTTAACAAGAAATCCGAAAATGGAAAGTTTCCAAACTTTGAATGTAGGATTGATAAAAGGTGACATACCATTCACAAAATGGCCTGGGAATTTAAGATCCGATCAGTTTTGGCAAAGTTATGGCAGTTTGAATTTGGGAAGGGCATTTCCAGAGATTCAGAAACTGACATGTCAATATTCTTGCCATGATTTTTAACAAGAAATCCGAAAATGGAAAGTTTCCAAACTTTGAATGTAGGATTGATAAAAGGGACATACCATTCACAAAATGGCCTGGGAATTTAAGATCCGATCAGTTTTGGCAAAGTTATGGCAGTTTGAAGTTTGGGAAGGGCATTTCCAGAGACTCAGAAACTGACATGTCAATATTCTTGCCATGATTTTTAACAAGAAATCCGAAAATGGGAAGGTTCCAAACTTTGAATGTAGGATTGATAAAGAGGACATACCATTCACAAAATGGCCTGGGAATTTAAGATCCGACCAGTTTTGGCAAAGTTATGGCAGTTTGAAGTTTGGGAAGGGCATTTCCAGAGACTCAGAAACTGACATGTCAATATTCTTGCCATGATTTTTAACAAGAAATCCGAAAATGGAAAGTTTCCAAACTTTGAATGTAGGATTGATAAAAGGGACATACCATTCACAAAATGGCCTGGGAATTTAAGATCCGATCAGTTTTGGCAAAGTTATGGCAGTTTGAATTTGGGAAGGGCATTTCCAGAGACTCAGAAACTGACATGTCAATATTCTTGCCATGATTTTTAACAAGAAATCCGAAAATGGAAAGTTTCCAAACTTTGAATGTAGGATTGATAAAGATGACATACCATTCACAAAATGGCCTGGGAATTTAAGATCCGATCAGTTTTGGCAAAGTTATGGCAGTTTGAAGTTTGGGAAGGGCATTTCCAGAGACTCAGAAACTGACATGTCAATATTCTTGCCATGATTTTTAACAAGAAATCCGAAAATGGAAAGTTTCCAAACTTTGAATGTAGGATTGATAAAAGGGACATACCATTCACAAAATGGCCTGGGAATTTAAGATCCGATCAGTTTTGGCAAAGTTATGGCAGTTTGAATTTGGGAAGGGCATTTCCAGAGACTCAGAAACTGACATGTCAATATTCTTGCCATGATTTTTAACAAGAAATCCGAAAATGGAAAGTTTCCAAACTTTGAATGTAGGATTGATAAAAGGGACATACCATTCACAAAATGGCCTGGGAATTTAAGATCCGATCAGTTTTGGCAAAGTTATGGCAGTTTGAAGTTTGGGAAGGGCATTTCCAGAGACTCAGAAACTGACATGTATATATTCTTGCCATGCTTTTTGACAAGAAATTCGAAAATGGTAAATTTCCAAACTTTGAATGTAGAATTGGCAGGGAGGACAAACCATTCACAAAATGGCCTGGGAATTAAAAATCCGATCAGTTTTGGCAAAGTTATGGCAGTTTGAAGTTTGGGAAGGGCATTTCCAGAGACTCAGAAACTGACATGTCAATATTCTTTCCATGATTTTTGGCAAGAAATCCGAAAATGGTAAGTTTCCAAACTTTGAATGTAGGATTGATAAAAGGGACATACCATTCACAAAATGGCCTGGGAATTAAAAATCCGATCAGTTTTGGCAAAGTTATGGCAGTTTGAAGTTTGGGAAGGGCATTTCCAGAGACTCAGAAACTGACATGTCAATATTCTTGCCATGATTTTTGACAAGAAATCCGAAAATGGTAAGTTTCCAAACTTTGAATGTAGGATTGATAAAGAGGACATACAATTCACAAAATGGCCTGGGAATTTAAGATCCGATCAGTTTTGGCAAAGTTATGGCAGTTTGAAGTTTGGGAAGGGCATTTCCAGAGACTCAGAAACTGACATGTATATATTCTTGCCATGCTTTTTGACAAGAAATTCGAAAATGGTAAATTTCCAAACTTTGAATGTAGGATTGATAAAGATGACATACCATTCACAAAATGGCCTGGGAATTTAAGATCCGATCAGTTTTGGCAAAGTTATGGCAGTTTGAAGTTTGGGAAGGGCATTTCCAGAGACTCAGAAACTGACATGTCAATATTCTTGCCATGATTTTTAACAAGAAATCCGAAAATGGAAAGTTTACAAACTTTGAATGTAGGATTGATAAAGATGACATACCATTCACAAAATGGCCTGGGAATTTAAGATCCGATCAGTTTTGGCAAAGTTATGGCAGTTTGAAGTTTGGGAAGGGCATTTCTAAGGACTCGGAAACTGACATGTTACTATTCTTGCTATGATTTTTGACAAAATGATGGCCACTCCCACTGCTGAATCTCTCTGCCAACGTTTTTGATTTATTATTACACTAGGTCAGGTGTATCTAGCAATCGGTTACTGTCAATTCTTAACCTGCGACTTGTTTCAAATTAGAAATACTAGTATTTAAAGCGGTTCCTTGGGGAATATGGATAAAAGCTTCCATTAACATTTGAGGAGCTGCCTCAAACGTATCCATACTGAAAAACGATGATCTCTTTTGAGAATTGCCCCTGCTAAAGTTTGGGCCATAAACAAGTGCGGCCTCCGTCATCTAAATGCAAATGCGCAACAAAATTACTTAAAGACACTCCACAAGCTGCACACGGGGTGGTTGGTTGAGGGGGGAAGATGGCTAAACGGGTACGATATGGTTATGTTAGAGGTCCAACGTTGCGGCACGCTACTGTCTATCAAAGGCTTTTGACTTTGGCAAATTAATCAACGGGTAGTCGTGACGTAGACGCCGGCAAGAGAAGGGTGGGAAGGGTGGTGAGGAGAAGCCGCAGGCGGGCAGCGAATAATTCGTATGTCCAAAGCGCCGGCGCAGAGCCCAACATTCAAAGCAAGTACGTGAGGAATACTAGATCTGCAGGTGTGTGTATGTTTGTGTGTGTGTGTGTATGTGTGTGCCGGTCACACTTTTGATTTTCTATAATTTGAGTTGAGGCTTGGCTTGGATCGCTGCTCTGCCAGCCGAAAACATGCGCGGTCAGTCGTGTGCGGCGTAAGGCAACCAAATGTATCGAAATGCAACCGACCGATATAATTGCGTTTTTTCGTGAATATATATATATTCACACACACACACACACACACACATGCACACAGATACACATACTATTTGTATATATACATGGTTGGCCGAGCGACACGCGCAACAGCCTTTTTCATATGTAAAGCACATGATTTTCCAATTGGAAAATTAGTCGTGTGTGTGTGAGTGAGTAATAGTCAGTGAGTGGTTGGGGTTGGGGTTGGTTGAAGGGGGTGTGGGAACGGCTTCAATAGCAGCGCACGCGTGGCCAGCCCGGCATAAAGGAGGCGACAAGCGAGGCGCAACCAAAGCAAATGCCAAACCATTGAGACGAACGTTTTGCCTCAGCAATTTATGGCCAGCGTTTCAAAAACCAAATAAAAAATATAAACAAAACAAAAAAAAAACACACCTGAAATTCAGTTGGCAGCACTAAAACGAATTTGTAGCACAGCAAGTTGGCCACACACGGCGTGCAGATCCTGGTCCTAGTCCAGGCCAAATTCGCGATGGGGCCGGCTAATTGGGGATACGGTTTTTAAAACTTTTTTGTTTACTTTTTGGAGCCGTCGTCTGTCCATGATTAATGTGCCCGCGACAACGTGTGAGTTCCGTATGAAGGGCAGCCAGCAGCAAGCAGCTAGCAGTCGCCACTGAAACGACAGCAGACATAAAAATGAAAACGAAACTCTTGCCCACCCAGGTGCTCTGGCTTTTGGCATTGACTGACCATGTACCATGGTGGTACAGTGGCGGGGGCAGAGGCAGTGGCAGGGGCAGGTAGCACAGTCGCACGCCAGACACAGACGACGATTGATGGACTTCACACGTTGCCCCGGCCAGCAATGATGGCTATCTCTGGCACACATACGGACGGACTGCGGCAGCCTGCGGCGTTGTGTGGGTCGCTCATCAGTCAAATTGGCTGCAATCGCAATCACTCTCTCTATGTGGCACAGCCATCTACAGCAATGTTAGCAAGTAAGAACTCCAATCTATGGGCATGTCGAAGATGGAATACCCTTTTACATTCTGAATTGCCTAATTGAATAATCTTAATATCAAATATACGTTTTAGTAATCTGATCACAAACAGGGGCTGTTGAGTTGTAGACAAGAGCATGTCTTACTTTATAGTAGGTTTGGTTTTATTAATATAATCCGAAATTATAATATATAATCCATAGTTAAGAAATATATTTATTAATGGCCTCTTTCAATGTGTTGCATATTTCATAACAAAATTAAACAACCTTCTAAAAGAGCGTATGGCGAAAATAAACCGACAAATTTAACGAAATGTCTTGAGATCCGATGCTCTTCTGTCGAGGGTTGGGTAAACAACACAAGTCAAAAAAAAAATGATTCTTCAGCATTGATCAAAAGCATTTGATTATTTCAAAAGTTAGGTGAATGAATTATATAATTAAAAGTATAGCTAAGTTTTATATTTGGGTAATAAAATATAGCAATTAGAGTAGAGATACGGAAGATTTGTAATTTCGTTGAGTTGCTGTGCATCCCTCGTTCTGTCTGCTGACACTTGCACAAATGATGTGGCAGTCATCATCAGCGTCCGACATTGGCGTCCTGCAGTTAGTTGCGCCGATTTCCGTTTGTCTCGGCTTGAGTACAACATGACACTAATTAAGTTCTGCGGTTTGTGACCATGCCCCCCTCTACCCATTCCCTTATTCCCTTGCCTTACCCCGATGCCATTCGCTGTGCCTTGTCTTGTCACTGGCTTGCGTGTGATTTGTGTCGTCTCTTTTGTCCGGATTCGGGTCCGGGTCCGTGTCCGGAGCCCTTTGCAACTTTGCCGACATTGAGAGCTGAGGTCTGGGCTCATTTTTGGGGTTTTATGTGGCATATTTGTTCTGTTAATATGTAAAAATCTTTCTTGTCTTGTCTTGACTTGGAGTCTTATTGTTGCTGTTGTTGCTGTTGTTGTGTTCGTTTTGTTCACATATACTGGCATGGCATATTCAGTCAATTGCAACTGTGCTGCGGCATGAACGCCAAGTCTGGCAGACCTTAATTCCTTTTTACGGTCATTTTAATATCCATCAAATCGCATCGCTGATTCGCAGTTCTCTTCTACGCTCGTTGCCTTCTCCTCCTCTAACAGTCGCGTTTTAGCATTTTGCTCTGTCGACGTTTCATTCGGCTGATTTGTATGTTTCGGCTTTAAGCTTATACTATCTATCTCGTATACACATGTATATTTGTCTATATACATATGTACATATATATGAAGTCAGATGCGATGCGTGTTTTGTTGCTGTCAGTGGAGCGTTAATAGTAGCACAATGTTGGTTAGCTAGTTGGCCTGTACTTTAACTTTGCCGACGCTCAAGGCGAGGTTGCCAGCAGGGCTCTAACTAAACAGGCAATTGCATAAGGTGAGCAGAGCAGCAGGCGATGCTACTTAATGATATGAATAACCGTCAGAGTCGGAGTCGGTGTCGGAGTTGGTGTAGCAAAAAGGGTCTACGATCTGAATGACTTGGCAGGCCCAAGCGGCATGAAGTTTTAGGCAATCTCATCTCTCATTATTAATCATTATGTACACAAATTCCTTCAAGCTGAAATGATCAAGTCAAAAACTGATGTATTTTATGGCTTACATATTTAGATTGCTCCCAAAGGCTTAAGTTTAATATAATAAACGCAACAAATATGAGGAATAAATGTTTACAAAATTAAGAATAAAGTTTCAAGCTCAAATTAATTTACATTTACATTATTGAAAATAGTAAGATCTTTAGGTTTATTTCTCAAATAAGTAATCAACTAAACTAGTTTCTCACGATCATTTGCCCTAAAAAGTATGCTAAGGTCAATCGAGTAACTTCAGATTCAAACCTGAAACTTTAATTGTAGCACATTTTCCCTTTCATACTCTCCCTCTCTATATAATAATAAAACTATAACAGCTACAGATTTTTCCCCAAGCTGATTCAATGACTGTCTGCTCGGCTACGCTCAGGTGATTATCTCATGCAAGACTTATCAATGCACACGATCAGATTCAGAGCGTAATTGTTGCCACTGACTAGTTTCAGGTGCGATTCAGTTAATAGATAATACGCAAAATACTTAAATGGTATAAGGCCATAATATCTGTGCACGTTTACTTACCACATTTAACGCATGCTCGAAATTCACGCTCGCATTTGTTAGAGCCACAAGCCAAGTGGCAGCCAAGCATGAAAGACGTTAGGGCGCTTACCAATTTGGTGGTTCAAAGCCGCCAAATCGTCGCACCACCCCAATTGGGTAGAGGTTACAAATGAATTTTGGTCTGCTGGTCTTGAGCACTTTTGGCACTGAATGTAATTGAAATATTAATTGATATATATTTGTTGGATCAGTTGCTATTTATTCCGCTAGTATTTACATAGGCTGTTGTAACTCTTCCGATGGACTTTATCTGACTCAACGCTTCAATGAATCACAGCTATATTGCATGTATGTATGTATGTATTTTTGTACATGCATCAGTTTACAAAGTTGCCTAACTCTCCGGCAGTCGGCAGTCAAGCAAACCAATCCGAATTCCAACCAACTCTTATTCCCACACTTTTGAAATATTTCGCATAAATGCAGTTAAGAAAAAAATGTAATTTTTTTTTTCGAAAAAATCTGTGTGTGTGTAAACCGACAAACACAACAAAATTAGCTACAATATGCGAAAAACGCTACAAATGCACATTGCGGTTGGCATTTACGAGCTTCAAAGGGTTTCCTGCAGCTTCCAGCCACCAGCGGATCTGCGGATCTGCGGATTGCGTCTGGAGCGTGTGTCTAAGATACAAGAGTAAGGTTTTATATATATATATACATATATTCCGCATTCACGTCTGGTCGCCATGTGCAAAAGCCAATGTATGCAAATGAATGGAAAAACCGCGTCAAAGCAAAACCGCCGCCAAAATCTGAGGCGCATGCGCAACAACAACTTTATAAAGTCTCTCACTCACTCTCTCTCTCTCTCTCTCTCAACTTGGTGTCTATCTCTGTCTCTGTCTCACTGGCTCCTGTCGTCTTCGTCTGCGGCGTGAGCGGCTTGTTAGCTGATTAGCCGCCGCCTCTAACAAATAAATTCCATATAACGCCGGCCTGCAGATATCCCAAGTCAGTCGCAAGCTTTGGCTTCATGCATTAATTAATAACATCCGGCGCCCCAAATCAGAGAAAACATTCAGGAAAATCCGACAATAGTTAGTCGCTGAATGAATACTCTTACTTTGCCAAAACTGAACCGATCGTGAAACTCTTTTTGTCTTTAGAAAAAAACCTGCATTTAAATTATAATCATTTGTGAAAAGTCATTTTATTTAATGTAAAATTTACATTGTAAATGATCATTAAGTACACAGAGTCGAATATTATGAATCCTTACTGATCCAAGATATAACTTCTCTATAAAAAACCCAAATAAAAAGAGTTTACAACTAGCTTATATTTTCCGCTTTAGCAACCAGCCAATGTGCCCATTTCTGTAGAGTAGTTGGAGTTGGCAGCCTTTGCAGATAAGAGCAACATTTTTGGGGCCTGTTTAATTACCACGATGCGGAGCGAAGATCGGGTAGTCGTTGCTTGGCACACATGGTGGTCGCTGGAGTTGGCTGGCGGATGCCGCAGGAACAAACAGTTTATCGCTGGAAATAACATAATTTCGCTTTTGAGATGCTCGCTGCAGCGTTGAAGATGGCCGCAAATCTGCGCCGAAAAATTGAGCAATTTGAAATTCAATCAGTAGCTGGAAGCCAGCGCCTCGAACGAACTCTCTGCCCAGTCTCGACTCTCCTCACAGGCAAATTATAGTAATTGAGTGCGCCGCGGCGATGGCGATGGCGACGGCTGCAAAACTGCAACTGGCAACTGGCCACTGGCAAGCGGCACATGAATGGACAAGCTGAGGCTGATACGGAATCTGGACCTGGCCTGAACCTGCAGCGTGACTGTTGGCGGTCGCCGCACACGAGGTCGCCACAATGCAACCGCAGCCACAGCCGCCAATGTTCCAAATATGGAAATGAGTTGCAAGCCCCAAAACGAAAGCTCACACACAAAGGGCCACCAGCGTCGGGACTCTGGACCATCATCAACAGTCACGCAATGCGGCTGCTTTCGATCCCGATCCTGATTGCTATAGCTTTTAGTTTTTGATGTTGCCAACGGTATTTCATTTGTATTATTACCGCCAAGGCCGCTGCTCGTTCTAGGGTTCCGGGGTAAAAACTGGGTCAAGTTTATCAATTCGTGTCGTTTGCCTCCCGATAGCATTTATCTATTAACTGTGCTATGTAGCTTCATTTTCAATTTCAGTTTCTGCCTTTAGCGCTTTTTAGGGCTCGCCTTTTGTCGTTTTATCAGCTTTATGTGCCAGCTTTCGTCTGATATTTGTGGCCTTGTGTATACGCCGTAGCATGCCCCCTCATAAATAGTTGTTTGTGTGCTTTTGCACACAAACTGTTCTTGTTTGTATTCCTATTCTATCTGCTGTCTGCTGTCTGATTTCTTTATTTTTCTCTTTTTTTTTTGCGCCAACGCAAATATTTGTAATTTTCCTTCTCTTTTATTGGCTGTTTTGTGTAATTTGGAATTTTTCTGCGTGGAATTTTTCATTTGTTTATGATCTAGTGATATTTATTCGCATACACAAGTTGTATGTCCGGTTGGAAGCAACAACAAACATTAGCAGATGCTGTAGTCAATGGAAATCTTACGGATACGTTTCAAACGGAAGGAAAAATACATTAAGATGTACTTATTTTAGGTGTATGAATCAATTAAGAAGGTAAACCCGAAGATTTTGGGTTTTTCGAATGAAGAAACTAACTATACAGTCATAACCAATCGAAGTACTCCCTGTGGCTATTGCAATGGCTTTGGATATTGGGGTAGTTGAAGAAAACCCGTGGTTGCAAGCACTAGTAGTAAAAAATACCCATTCGGTAGTCGTCTATTTTGTTATGTTTGTGTAAGAGTACATTATATTCATTGCAGCCCGACTGCAATAACAATTAAGCAAACTGTTCCTCCGAGCAGCCGGAGCAGCCTTCAGACTTATCAACGCCACTTCACACCAAACGGCATAAAGAAGGGGGGCTCTCTCTGTATAGAGTAGAGTCTGTCTGTTTTCGGTCTGTCTCTTGGCTGGGCCTCAGTGCCGTTATTGTTTTGGGGCGTGAAAATTGACAACGTAAATTGCGAAAGTCGGCAACGGCGAGGGTTCAAGTCAGAAAGGTAGATATGCAGGTGTGAAGCGTTTTTTGGGGGATCGACGCCTGAGGATCGGCTGCGCCTATAGCAACGGCTCCGACTTGGACTTCACACTTTCAAAGTAATTTTAACACATTTCAATTAAAAAAGAACGCCGTCGAGCCGATCATGTAAAATTTAATTAAAAAAAACCTTAAAGGATACCGATGGCGAGTAAGGCAACGGGACCAGGGCACGTAGCTTGTGGTTATTTGGTGTTGGTGCGTTAATTGAAGGCCCAGGTCCAGGCCCAGGCCCAGGCCCAGGCCCGGACTCCGTTCGCGTTTTGTAATGGAAAAGCTATTAACGGCTTGTCATAACAAGCTACTCGTTGGGATCGCCAAATGTGCGACCGCTGCGCTGTTATTGTTTTCGATTTACGACACATAAATCATTAGCTTAATTGATAACCCGACGCTATTTACGATGACACAAATTAGAATTTGTGCGAACAGTTTATGAGGCCCGTCATCCGAGACAGCCGCTCGTGAGAGCGTCAGTGATTGGAGACCTGGATAATGGAGAATGAGTGTTAATGGAATAGGTATCATCAAAAGGCCTACAACTTTTCAATCGTACGCTGGCTGTGTAAATTTTCCATGCTCAAGGTAACGTTTTTGAAAGCTTTCCGTCTCCGTTTATCACGTTTTCAATTTGAAGAACGGAAGATTTTCGGGGCACTATCACAGAAAAAATAAAAAGCGCAAATATGCGTTGCTGGGCGATCGTTAAAGCGACAAAAAAATACAAATAAAATAATCAGCATTCAGAAATTGCCTTTATCAAACGAAACAAACACTCGGCAGCGGAGTACCCACCACCAACCACCACAATGCACATTTTTATTGCTCCCGCCGGAACTCGGGCGACTTGCGGATCACGCGCAGATCGTGTGACCAAATAAAGTAGCAGGCAACACGTGAATCAGACGAAGGTCGCGTGACAATAACATAATTCGTATACACTGAACAACGATTGGAGGGAGTAGGGGGGGGGGGGGGGGGTTTCTAGTGATAAGAGCGAACTAGCGCAATATCACTATAGCTTTTTATAGCCACCAATCAGGCAGCAGGCCCACTTGTGACTTGCGATCGGCGTACGCACTGATAACAAGGTCCACTCCACTCCACTCAGCTCTACCTCTCCCTCTACTCTAATCAAAATGCAGTACGGCAATATTGTCGTCAAGGCTGATCAAGCAATAGACGAAGAAGGCCATCAAAAAAATAGGTTCTATACGATACAGATATCACAAATTTACAGCTAACTTAACTGGAGGTTAAATGCAAATATCGGCGATTTCTAAAGATGACAATCAGAGATCAAAAACTAAGCGTAACAGCAGTTCGTTGTAGTCTCTCTCTCACAGTTTTCAATATGATGTAGGTACATATGTATATAGAGTCTAACAAGCAAACAAATACAATTTTGACGCTATGGAAATTTACCCACACGAAATGCTGGCAGAAATCGCGTCGTCAGAGCAATCAAATCAAATCAAGCAAACAAGTGCGATACACTGTTTATATTCGTAGAGTCAGTCAGTCAGGCCGTCAGTCAGTCACTCACATGGACCCAGTGCCCCTCCCCCAAAGGCTGTTTATTGTAGTTGTAGATGCAACAATTCGTGATGTAAATAATGTCACGGTTTTCATTCCTCATTAGTTAGCGGCGACGACAACAACAAGCGGAGTCTCTTGGCTTAGGTCTGGACTGGGGCACATAGAGAACGAACCAGTTTCTAATCAACAATTATTACAAACGAAGGGAGTGGAGGGGCAGGGTATTTAGTATTGTATTTGTTTTTATAATGCCATTGACGTCAAGCGAATGGTCCATCAAAACAATTAAAATTGTACTCGCAAGATTCCGGAGTCGCCTGCCCGGTTGCCCGGTTGCCTGGTTAACTGGGCAACCAGGCAACTGGGTGACTTTGTCAGCGATTCTATGTTAATTCACTATAAATATTTATTCGATGCGAAAGAAATTAAATATTTTATTTACATGCTTATGATAAATGCCGTACAATATTTATAAGTCTCAGTCCGTAACGCGAAGGGCGACGATTTGTCGCCGATTTCGAGGAATCAATTCAAAATATATACATATGTTTGTATGTGAGTTGTTTTTAAATTTGCCAAAAAAATATTAAAAAAAAACTTGATGAGTGTTGATGAATATTCATTGGCGCTTCAAATACTCATACTCGTATCTGTTGAGTAGTTGTCTTACCTGCGTCATTCCCTGTGGCGTTACTGGCCTACATTTCAGGCTTAAATAATCATCGATGGCTTTATGATAATTGAAAGCGGGAATTTCTGGAATGCACGAGCTGTATTTTATGTATTTCTATAATAAAATAAAGTCTACTTAAATTAAAGCTGTTATACTAATTTAAATTGCTCTGACAAAATAGTTGACTTGTCTATAATCAAGGCTGTTTAATTTTGTATAATAATAAATCTATTTCAGAGACATAAAACGTGCTTAAATATACATAAATCAAGTTGCTTCTAAATTCAAGATAAATATTCTATCGCAAATCCAATTACACCCATCTTTAAATCTAGACGGATAGAAAAAAACCGCAAATTTACGCATTCCTCGCATAAGTTAAGTAAATTCAAATGAATGAGATGTCTCGAGGCAGAGCAGACGACTTCCTGCTTGAGGTAGCATAGTATTTCAATCCATCCGAATGGCCATTAGTACGTAAGTATTCATGGCCTGGCTGCAGTGGGACCGTCACCCCGAACTCCATAAATTCGGATTTCGCATCAAAACAACCGATTCGCAAAAATATATTCGAGAAAAATAAATAACACAAAAAGTGTTTGGTGTTTTTTGCTTTCTGTTTAATTTTTTAGTGAGCGAACATGTCTGGCGCATATTAAGGCGGCGACGACGTCGTCGAGAACCAGTTGAAAAATTAGACAACAAAAATTGTCTGGTTTATGGGGTATGTCGCGTGCATTTTTTGTCAAAAATTATGAAAGGAATACAAAAAAAACAACCAACAAAAAAAGAGCAATAACAATATAAATAAATGATAGCGTGTGTGTATTAAAATCACTGTAGAGAAATATTTGTAGGGGCACAGCGATTGTTGGCGCAGGGACAGGGACAGGGTAAGGGACAGGCAACAGGCGGCGCACAAAAAAAAAATTATTTGAAACTCGTTTCGTGCCGCTGCTTTTATTAATCTTAATGAATGTTAAACACTTTTATCAGAGGAATGGCGACAGACGACTGCCGCTGGCGGGCTGGCGGGGTGCTGAAGGTGGTGGGGGTGGTGCTGCTGGCGGCACAGCACGCGTCATTTCAAATGTGGTTTTTGTAGTACTTGTTGTTGTTGTTGTTGTTGCTGCTGGTGTTTGGTTTTATATATTTTTGTAAAAGAACCGCAGCATTTACGTCAATAGAACCGTTCAAGGTGGCAAGAGCAAGAGGGGGCAGAAGGGAGGCGGTGCCGGCTGCCAGGTGCCAGTTGGCAGCTGGCTGGTGGGAACGAATGGGGGGCGACTACTTTATTAATTTGGTATGAGTATGAAGTGGGTGCGGGGGGGCCCCACACATATTGTTTTATTTCTCTTCAGGTGTCTGGCTGACTGACTGAGTAGTCTCCCTTTTTCTGTTACTGTGCCTCGTCTGTATCTCTCGATCTTGTCAATATTTGCCATTCACTTGCTTGTTTGCCTCATTGCAAAACATCGGAGCAGCGCACTTGTTTAGCAGTCGTTGACGCTGCCATCGTTGACACGTTGTGTTCCAAACGCTAACCCCAAACCGCAAATCGAACCCCGACAACAGTATCAATATTGACAGTTGACTAGGTGAGATATTACTCATACGCCTGGTTGGCGCGCCTCCGTATTAGAATTTGCAGCTAATTAGTCGCTGCTGCTGCTTGGTAAACACCAGAATCGAGTCAGTGCCAGTCGGTAGTTGAAAGTAGTTCACACCTGCCTAATGCCCAGGAGATGCAACTTACGTGGAATTCAAGGCCATTAGCATAAATGGCCACTGAACAACTCCAGCTACCAGACTGGAAAACTGAAACTGGGACTGCAACTGCGATTCAGTTTTGTAAGTCAGCAGCGGAGCCAGTCTCAGACTCTGGGATGGGCTGACAACGATCTCAATCGCATCTTGCCGGGCCACTACTGCCTTGTATTGAGTTGTTATGGCCAACGCCTTTGTTTGCCCTGTGCTCCGTTGTCGTTTTCGTTGTCGTTGTCTTTGCCAGCGTCGTGTGCGGCTGCTGTTGTTGTTATTGCTGCTGCTGTTGTGAGGAGCCGGTTGGGCCTAAATAAACATCGAGCCCCAGAGACTGGAACTGAAAGTGGTGGACGCACAGTGGTACAAAGTTGCCCAAAAAACGTTTTGTGTCTTAGTTAAATTGAGCAGGTCAACTAAAAGATTTAAATATGTATTAAATGTTAATAAATATTACTTCAATGAACACATTTTATATTTGTAATCTTTATTTGATTTAATATTTTGATCAACGTTATGATATATTCTTAAGACTTGATAATATTTGCTGAATTTTGGGCAAATTTCAAATTAGAAATGTATATTTTTTCTGAGTGAATATTCTTTTTTAGTCTTTTATATTTTATATAATATATCAATTAACCAAATAATATAAGAATCTTAGAATTTAGTTACAATAATACATTTGTATTTGAGGCCACTGTGTTTAAAGACGCCATTGCTGATGCTGCTGCTGTTGTTGTAAATGTTGTTGCTGTTGTTGTTGTAACAGCAGCTGCCTGGTCCAGCGCAGCAAATTGTTCAATTACACAAAGGCTTTTGGTGCTGTTGTTGCTGCTGTTGCTGCTGTTGCTGCTGCTGCAATTTGCATTCATGGCGAATCAAAGTGAGGCCCTGGCCCTGCATCCTGGGACTGGGCAAGTTGGCTGCATCTCATAATTGCCGGCGACTTGATGCACGTTAAGCAAGTTAACACCCCACAGCTGCTGCATCTGCTGCTGCTGCTGCTGTTGCAGTTGCTGGTGTTGTTGCTGTTGCTGCGGCAGCAAGTTTAATTATTTTACAACTTGAATAATGGCCGCTGCATTAAATTGCATTCAATTTCACATACGATTTTTGTCGCTGCTGCTTTAAGCTATGGCTACCAGCAAAATGGCCACCAACAAAGCAGTGCCTGGCAACGATATATATATATATATATATATATAATACCTATAGTATCATACATACATATATCATCATCGATAAGGCTCAGTTTGATAGATACGCAAAGATAGCTGCGATAGCTGTTGCGTCAATCAATTAAAAAACACGGCGATCGCTTTTGCATGGCGATGGCAGGGGAACTTGGGGCTGTTGGGGCAGATGGGGTGGGGTAGCGTTTGTCAGACAGTTAGACAACTGTTAGGTAGGGTATGGTTTACATTAACATGGCAACAGCCGATCGCCGACAGCCTTGTGATTGTATTGTTGTTGCTGTTGCTGTTGCTGTAATTGTTACACTCGCTGCTTTTGTTATTTATATTGTTGCTGCTGTTGCTGTTGTTGTTGTTGTTGTTGTGCTCGCGACTTAAGCTAATTATAGATGAGCACGGCACAAGCTTTGCCCCCACACACAGTCCGTGCCGATCGTTCCGCCGCCGGTCTACGTGATTGTGTCTGTGTCACACGACCGGCCCGACAGCCTGCCCAACCACACACCACCCACCACTTACCCCCCCTTTTCCATCTGTGTAATGCATATGTAGGTGCTGATAAGCAAGAAACACTCGACTCGCAGCGAGCACAACAAAATAATTATTGATAAAAGCAACAGCAACAGCGACAACAACAGCCTACAATATACACTGTACATGTTGCAAACGACAACAACAATAAGAACAAAAACTACGGCGAAAAAACAACAACAACAAATTCATGGAAAATTTTTCAACAACGCACAGTTCATTGTGTGTGTATTAATAACAGCCACTGTTGCTGCCGTAGCGCATTCGTCATGGCACACGCAAAATGTCATGCCCCTCCTAGCTAGATAAAACACCTTCGAACAGGTAAACCTTTCCCCGTCCCCGTCCACCTCCAACTACCGCTGCACCCCTTCACACGCTGCCTATCGCTGCTGATAAGCGTTGCGTTCTGCTGTCGCCATATATAATCACAAGCACGAGTTTTGAATCTCATGATTAGAGTCGCACTTTTAAATGAAGGGGAAGCGTTCACTTCAGTTCGGGGCAGCAGCGAAGAAGCAGCCGGAGGAGCAGGTAGCCATTGCCGTTGCCGTTGCCGGTCACGCATTCCGAGTTTGCTACTTGTATTTCTTTCTTTCTCTCTCTTTTATTGCTTATTGCGGCGCTCGTGCTTATCGTGCGCTCCTTTGGTCAATTTTCGCAAGTGTTATTGACTTTACGCCAGAGTCGAGTGGGCTCGACTTTGAATGCGATAGATAACCAGACGGAGATGGCACTTAATTTTTAAGAGCAACCAACGGAGTAAATGCAATTACAAATCATAGAAAATAGGCATATAAAATTATTATACACATAAAAAAGTCATTAATTGCAATTCAAGTGATTTTTAGCTGATATACATATATATATAACAAAAATAAAATTCCCTCAAATCGATAACAGTTCAGACATATAACCTAGTTTAAATGCGCCTGTAAAAAGATAGTACGTAACTAGACCTTAGTTTAAAGCGCAGTACAAATGGCGCCATTGTCAAAAACGTAGTAACTGTTATCACTTCCTAGTAGTACTTCCATCTAGCAAGATAATAAAACCCCCCAAAGATTCAGTTTGGGGCGACAAAACGTCGCCAAGCCCAAAGTCAAGTTAAATATACAATATACAACAGTGCTGATAGGCACACCAGGCACACCAGCGGTAATAATAATATTAATAATCCAAATTAGCTAAAAATAAATCATCAATCATGATAGTAAAATGCGACTTAATCTAATCGCATCTGAAATGGCGTCTAGGTAAACAAACTACTCAGTCTGATCATTGACCACTGAAACCCCATAAATACCCGTGCTGTACCTAAATATATACCAATACATATTATGTATTTAATGGCACCCAATAACCAACATCTCAAAGCCGCGAAAACACTTAGAGCCTTATCACAAACCAATTGACATGTTGACCTTCACTTTGGGGTTCAGACCCAGGCCCAGTGCCAAAAAGTCAGCCCCTAACCTTGCGAGCGGTTCCGCCATCCACAGACTGCACAGTGAGTCCAAATAGTTAGTTGCAAGATATTTGTTGTATATTTTTTACTTTTTATTTATTACGAATACGAATTTATCTGAAATTTAAAATCCTAAGTTTATATATCTACTAATAAAGTTAAATGAAATATTATCTTTACTTATATATATTATTAAGAATTTGACCACTTCTATTGATTCGAGATTTTGTTACTTTAACACCACTGTGCGTTGTCCAAGTCGACTACTTCCGCATGGGAAAAACTGGCACTGATAAGTAGCTATAGAAGTGTGTAAGTATGTGTAAATAGGGAAGTTGACCCTTACAGCAAAAGCATTGGGTATCTGACGAGCCGATAGGAAGTTATGTTTATGTATGTATGTACATATGTACATATATATGTATGTGGTGACAAAGCTCAAGTGGTTTTAGACCGACCCATTGCCATAAGTTTAGATAAGTTATTATTATTTCTGAGAATACGGCCGGGATACTACAATTGTAAATGAACGCTTGAGTTGACTGGGGGCTTAGTCAGATAAACACAGATGTCAGGAACCAGTTAGCACACAGCAACAACAATAGATTCATGCGAATTGTTGTTCCTGGTAAACGGAAATGCTTTTCCACTTGAGAAAAAAACTCCGATCCGGCGGCACAGTTCCGTTCCAGCCCCTGGGGGTACCGACGGCGGCGACGACATTTCAACAGCATTCAACAGCTCGTAAAAAAGCACCATCAAAATGCGCAGACGCTTTGATTTATGGTGTGAGGTGAATGCGAGTTGTATTTTTGGATTTTGATGAGTTTCTATCGACGCTGCACTTGACCTTTGGCTGAAATAAGCCGCGTCTGGCCAGACACATGCATACTTACTATACATATGTATATACACACACATACAGCTGCACGTAAGCAGCGGCTGCTAATGATGATTACTGTAACGAAATTGACGAACGCTCGTCTGATCGACCGATCGACCGATCGTCCGACCGATCGACCCACCGACCAATTGACAGACAGACCGCCCGTCGCAATCGGCACGAGCTCGCAGCACGAGCAACATTCTCAATTGGCACTACGGCTCCTCGTGTTGCCCGCTGATTGCCGGCACGCCTCTGTCGCCTCTGTCGCCCGGCTGTCCCCGCGGCTTGATAATCATCTCGTGCGTCAGCAGAGCCCCGGTACCCGGCACTTTAGACCGAAGCCACTGGACACGGGGCCCGTCAGTGGAACTGTGACTGGCACTGGGCTCCGTTTCTCGGCCCACAGACCCATGAAATGCCTATGTGATGTGTTGTTGCCTGTTTGTATGGCCCCCTCAATGGCGCCCAGTGCGAATAAACTGTTCAGTTCGAGAATACACTATCCAACACAAGCAAGAATCACTAGAATTACTATTATACTTGCAAAATAATCGAATGTTCTTTAAGAATATATTAAAATCGTATAAAAGAATTTTCCTTGAACTGAATTTAAACTTTTCTGATTAGGAAAAAGCTATATATATATATGCCTGATCACAATTGTGAAGCACCAGAATATTTGATATCAGATTTATTTGTACATTTATCTATCATCAAAGTAGAAAATATGTATTAGTCATTTGTAATAAATGGCTTAACTACGTTTTTAAGCTGGCTGACTTAGGGTCAATGTTTGTAATTCATTTATTAATAAACTATACACAGAAAAAAAACAGGCTATAAGCAAACAGCGACAAGTGAGCAGGTTGTCTGTATAGCTAATTCAAGAACCTTCTGGATCTATCATCATCGTATGTTCAAGTAATACATATTCAAGTTCTAATGTACTTGGAAGTAAATTGTCAGAAATATTTAGAAAGCCGATAAGATTTAACTGACGGGATAATATCGTGTACATGCACAAATACAGTTAGCAGCTCGAGCTGAGCAGTCCAAATTCCATGAGATACATATGCATATATGTACATATATGTATGTATGTTTATATAATAAATAAGTTCATATTCTTGTTGCCTAGTGCTATCACACGTATGTGTACATACATATGTATGTATGTATATTTATGCGTATATAAATATGCTATACCATCCAAATTTCTTGGTATACGAGAGTCTTTATAGGCAGTGGCGCTGCCTGCTGATAATTTGAGCACCGCTCGCTGTTTCTTGCTTTTCGTACATTCTAATTAAGCACGCCATTATGCTCCATTAACCCCCGGGGGCAGCCAGAAATCCAACACAACCGCAATCCACAATCGAGCCACAAATACATCCATCCATCCATCCATCCATCAATCCATCGATCCATCAATCGATCGATCGACGGCGTTGCGCTTTCGCGATCAACTGCACGTCGCCTCATTTTGCAAATGAGCATTTTGTTGTTGTTGTTGAAATTTGTTATTGTTATTGTTGTTGTTACTGCTCTTTACTATTGGCCCCTTATGTTTACGCTGACGCCAACGCCAACGCCGACGCCGACGCTGACCGCGGCACGTGCCGCTCAATCTTTGAACGATTTCATTGCCGCCTCCGTCGTCCGTCGTCCGATTTTAGCTTTTGTGGCTTTTCCCGCCTGCGCCGTTGACTTTTGCTCTGCTCTGCCTTTACTTCATATTCATTATGTCTACGGCAATTATTTTCATTATTACTACCACACTTTTAATTGGACAATCTCCAAAAAAAAAACAAGTTCGTTCAATTTTAATCAATTCTTAGCGCGTGTCAGTTTTTGCATACGTTTTGTTCCGTTTGTGTTGTGAAATTTCTTTTTCCGGCTCGGTTTTCTTTTTTCCACTGCTGTTCGTCGTCTTCCATTTCACGACTTCCATTTACGTAAGTATAAATAGTGTTGTGTGAATTATGTAAGCGTCGCATTGACTTTGAATTCCACTGCGAATAAGTTGACAGTGTGCAATTTACTGAACATTTTCGACTTGCTCTCATTTGTATACAAAAACAGTTGATCCCATTCGAATTTTATATATATAAATATATATTTATTTCAATCATCCCTAGCCAAGAAACTGAACTTACAAATATTTATTTAAGAAAAATAAAAGTTTTGCAATAAATACTTTCAATTTAATGATTATTCTTTACCCAAAACTTAAACCTTCTCAGCTCAGCACTCAAACAAACTATATTTTTAATCCCTGAACCCCAGAAAACCCATTGATTCAAAAATTTAGACAGCCCGCCCAGTGCGTGGCTTACCACTTCAAAATTCGTCATAATACGGTTATCCCCAACATTTGTTTTGACGGCTTCTATCATTCGCTTATGTAAATCAACAAAAAGATATGAAACACATATTTAGAACATAGTCATGCTTATGAATGAAAAGTTAAATTAATCTGTCAATAAAACACTTAAGAGATATGCCGCATTTTTTAAGGGTTATGAAAGCAAATTGAACAGTTGATATTAAAAAATTATGTTTTTGGTTTAGTTTTTGTTGTTGTTGATGTTGATGTTGCTTGCGCAAGAACGTGCTGCGTTTTACGTGTACACAACAACAACATCAATAACAGCAACAACAACAAAAGCTGGCCAACAACTTAGGATGGGTAATGAATCGTAATGACCAAAACGTGCCACGATTCGCGTCTTTAGCGAATTTTTTTGGATACTGTTTTTTTTTTGCGAATTAGAAATAAGAATAGAAAAACGAAATCATCTTTAGCTCCGCTTCAATTTTAGTGGGCTTGGCAATCAGCTACATAGCTCAATCAGCTTCAATGAGCAAACAAAATAGAACACACACATATCCAATGTGTTTACACATATGTACATATATTGTATTTAGTTTGATTTATGAGCCATTTTATCAGAGTGGCCCGCTTATACTGGGGAAAACCTGAGCTGGTGCAAACAGCGTCGCGGCCACCTGCTGCCACACCGACAGACAGACCGACAGACAGACGGACGGAAGGTGGGACTGCCGATTGGCGGTAGCTTTGACTCCAACATCAATCAGACACCCACACAATCCACATGCTGCACTAATTGACAGAACGTCAGCGTCAAGTTGGAACCCAACGTGACAGTTGTGCCATAGAGATACTTATAAGTACAGTTGAGACTGCCTATGAAAGATATTAATTTTAAGCCGTCAGGAGATTTACTAGCGATCAACTTGCCTCAAATTGAGTAGTAGGTATAATAGGAAATGTTTAAAAATATTTTGTTTTTAAACTTTGCTTATAATTTGAGTACTACAAAGTTTGCTGTAGAGTGCTTTACACCCATTTCTAATTATACATCACATGATTCGAATTTTCTCAAATTAATAAGTACTCATAAATATATTTAATACACGAAAACTGTAAACTTAATTTTAAACTGAGAGATGCTATAGGCGTGTTGGCTGAATGACACGTTTCTAAATATATTTGCATAGTAATGTGTAATCTGTTTGCCTTACAGAGTACAACTGTATCTATGTATGTGTATCTAGCCAAATACACTCATATAGAGATACCGACTATATATGGAACTCACTGGGAATGTCGCCGCGAATTCCGTTGAAAATAAAAAATAACCACAATGAGCCGTGTGAATTCAGCTGCTGCAGTCGCGTGGACAATGACAATCTATGACAAAAGCACCGCTGACTGCGACGCTGACTGCGCTGCTGGCAGCTCACGCGCTGAAAATTGCTCCAGTGGCGCGTGTTTGGCTTAAAGTGCCCCGCCCGCTGCTGCTGCCGTCGCTGCTGTTGCTGCTGCTGCCGGCGCGACGTCTCCAGCTAACTGGTTTTATTTGTAATTCATTGTGTGCTCTCAGTTGGCTTTTATTTGTTGCTGTTTTATGTTTTTTATTTATTTTTTATATCTTCAACTTTAACTCTTTTCGTTTTTGCACACGCGCGAGTCTCGTCTGCCGCCTAGCAAATTGTTGTTGTTGTTGGCTTTCTTTTCATTGGGGGGAATTCCAGTCAACGTTTAGCGTTTCTAAGCTAGTGGCGATCACTTGAATGCCAAGCAAAAATATCAGACACTCTGCAAATGAGAATTAATTCGAATTTGAATTCCAGTGACAAATGGCGCCACATTTGACAAATAAACCCAATAAAGTAAAGTTTGAAAATTAAATTTTTAACACGAATATATTTGTTTACGCGCCGAGCTAAGCCACAGTCAAATATTTATAGATTTGCTTAGGCACTACGCTCATTTCAATAATGTATAATTCCTGTTTAATTAACAATTGCATTCAGCATATACAACAAAACTTAAGTGCATGCTTTAATTACCAGCAGCTAGTATTTACAATTATTCTAGATCAACGTATGTATGCATGAATCATTCAGTGTCCATTAGCACTATTCCAAGTCCAATTCAACTGCCGACAGACTTCAATTAGCTGAATTAAGATCCAGCTGGCGATCATAGGTCAACAATATATTAATACATTTTCAGCAGTGACGTCTTAAAGGTTGCAATGACTCAGCCTAATTTGCTGTGAAATCAAAACTCCTGAATACAAAATCCAATTGTAGCATCTTTCATATGAAACGTGCGTAGTTTGATCAGCGGGTGAGTCACCCACCCACTTTAGCGACTAATCCCTGGAATTTTGTGGTATTTGTTATTTTCACTTTGGAAATGTTTATAGCTGCACTGCTGTTTCCATTACGTCACGGTTTTTTTTTGTGGTTTCGTAAGCAAACGATGACGTCGCTGTTGTACTTTGGCATCTGACTCTCGACGACGGCGATGACGCCTCGACTGCCTCAGTAGTGTTGCCTGATAAGACAATCAGTCATAACAAGGCGGAGTCAGTCCGTCGCCTTATCAGCAACGGCTGTTTTGCTGTAGTGCTGTATTGCCGTATGGCAATCGCCGGACTCGTGTGGTGAAATGCTGCAGCGCACGTAGACGCCTTCGCCAACGTCTTCGTCTCCGTCTTCGTCACCGTCTCCGTCTCCGTTTTCGTCTGCGACTTCTGCTTCAGCTTCACCTTCGGGACGGACCCAGCAGTGAGTGTCAGTCACCACTGCCCGCATTGCTGTTGTTGTTGTACGGCGGAGTACGTGTTTCGCCTGTCGTCGAGCATGGTCTTCTGGCTTATCAGCCCCGCCTAGCAGCAGCAGTTTTGCCTGCCTCAGCCCCCGCCTTACCTCTTCTCCCGCCTGCTAAGGGCTGGGGGTGCCAAGTGTTGCTAATGTCTCTATGTGGGTCAGCGCTACTTTCGATTAGATCTTTGACGTCAGCCAGCGATCCGGAACTTCTAGGTATCATCGAGAACATCATACGATGCATGCGTTCATTATATATGTACATATGACTATAGCCTGTACTTATGTGCGTGATAGATAAGATCTTTTGACCGATAGCCTCAATAGCCGCATTGTGCAATTTCCAGGGGCTCGACTCATTTCCGGATGCAGTCAGCAAACAATATATGGCGTGGATATCGCTGACACTATCCACAATTGCCGTAACGAAAGTTCCAAGTAAATTGTAATCACACTGCTGCAGATTGAATTGTTATTGAAGGAATTTCCGTAACAATTAGTTGGGCTCAATTATAAAAGTGCTGCATGAAGTATATTTTCATATTTAAATCAGCAGCAAGTTTCTCAGGAAAGTACCAACGGTTGCTGATGCAATCGCTTGAGCACAAGAACACGGGCTATAATGTTCTGCTTGAGAGTGCTTGACTAGAAGATACCCTGTAAAACATTTGATGAGATGGATCATCTATGTGTCATTACTCATCTTAGCAAATTTGAGATAAATGATAGTAAATTAACTTCCCAGTCTTGCAACTTCTATAACTTAATCACAAACATAATAATTAATTCTTTGTAAATCTAATTATGATACATACCTAAGTCTGTTTACGACTTTTCTGTATTCTTGTTATTGTTGACCTTAATTTATTTATTTATACACACAGACTCATGCATATGAGTGCTTATAACTTAATTTGAAAACAATAATTCTTGGGTATAATAATTAATAATCAATCACTCATGTAATTAGGCTTTAATAATGTGAGCCGGCATTCAACTGTCATTGGTTTCAATTTGTTTATAAGACTTGATGATATGGATACTCTTTATATAGACCAAGTAAAAGCCAAAAATAAACTGCAAATTTCCCTAGAAATTAAAAAGAAGCAAAGCTGGGGCTAAAAATAAGTAAAGCCCTGCACTGATATGGAAATTTTTTCCATGTGCTAAATAAGATATCATAATCAAATCTTATCAGGTGTTAAAAATCCAAATGCCACCTTAAAAAAAATGATAATTTCATATGTCTATGAGTGGACTAGTATATAGTTATGTATATATATATTTAGAGGTACGCGAGATCCGAAAGGGAACTAATGACCGCAATAGCAGATTAGGGTCTGGGTTAGAAACTTTTGTAGTTTTCCATGGGACCGCCGAAACTAGATCAAGTATTTACTGGTTATTCAACACAAAACTTCCACTGTGACATTCTCACTGGCTGATATTGAGACTCTGGATCGGTGTCTGAGTTTGAGTCTGAGTTTCAATCTCAGTTTCAGTCTCAGTCTCACTGTCAGTCTGGCATCTTAAGATCTTGAGGTGCTACTTGCGTCATTGGGGGGCCGGCGACGATGTCACCGCCACTGGCCCCAGGCCCCAGGCGCAAGCTTTGCGGTTGAATATTATTTTTGGCTTTTGAGCCGGAGACACACACAAAATAAATACAATGCAAATGGCGTCGATTGCTATATAAATAAACAGTGCCAAAAATATAACAAATAACAAAGAGATTCAAGATTGATGGAATCTTTGTTGGTGTTGGTTGGTTGGTTGTTTGTTGTTTCTAAACTTTTATTCCGTTATTTTTGTTATTTTCTATATGAAATAACACCAAAGCGTGCCCCCAGTCAAGTTTTCGTTATTGTTAATTAATATCTTTTATTTGTATGTGCCAGCTGAAAAAATACATTTGGCATTTATGTCTGTGTGTATATGTACATATGTATTAGTATGATCATCAAAACCGAATGCCCATAGCGAACCGCTCAAATTTGCATTACAAATTTGCACCCAGAAAGCCGTCGACAAAAAAAGTCACCTTGCATGGAATTTCGCTGTGGCGCGAAAAGGAATAAAAAAAATAAAAGGTTAGCGCGATAACTCACAAAACAATAAAAACTGAGATTTAAATAGTAAATATATACACAGCACACAATACATAAATAAATAAATAAATATGTAGTATATGGTATGTATGTATGTGTATATATGAATGCTGGATAGATTGGTCCACTGTTTGTCATTGCTGTTAGCTGACTGGCATTTTTCTGGCGAAACCAATTCGACAATCGGACAGACCGACGGACGGACAACCGGACAAACGGACAAACGGACAGACGGACACGCTGACGCACATGAAATACCCCGTAAATCAGTTGAAAATAACTGGAATCTCTTGTTTGTTTGCATTTTGCTCTGGCCAGAGAATTAAACAGTAGCCCTAGCGCCAAATCAAACAAACTGCGCGCAAAACCTTAAAACAAATTAAAAAACAAAAAATATACATAAAAACACTCAACAATAAAAACAAAACAAGTAAGAATGTGAAAAAACGGAGATTCCCCAAAGACAGCATGAGAAACTATTTTGTGTGGTATTTTATGCTCAACTAAAAATGTGCTAAAATTGCGGCATACTCAGAAAACAAGTCAAAAATGTCTGACATAATTATATAATTATAATTTATAACGGAAGCATAGAAACCTACAAAAATACTGAGCTAAATTTCAAAATAATTATAAATATTTCATTTGATTTTGGGTGCTAATTGAGTATAGAATTAATATAACATGTGTGCTATTCAAAGTTCAAGTTTAAAATCGAAATAGAGTAGCACAAAAACCAGGAGATCTATTTATTGGGGTCTATAACAAATATTATTACATAATTGTGTGTCATGAAAGGCTTTTCCAACGGCATAATAGTGACTTATTAGAAAAAAGGCAAATAAAAAAGAACCCATAACGTTCGCTGAAGCATCGATAATTGTTTTTGCTAACAACAAATGTTTCAAGGTCGGACAAGGTCGTTTTATTGGCAACAACTCGCTGTATATATTGTTGCGTCCAGTGACCCAGTTGATGGATGTGCTGTCGTCGCTGTCTGTGTCATTTTTGGTTATTGGGATTGCATGCCCGCCCAGAGTTGGGAGTGCCCCCAATCGTATAAATGTAACGGCGCACGCGGCGTATGCGCAATGAGTAAACGCTGAAAGCGCTGCTGTGACCAACCCACCCAACAAGGCGCGTTCATTGTGCTACAGCCAAAGCGACAGCAACAATTTCGACGCCAGCTCAGCCGGAACTTTGAGCAGCAGCAACAATAACAATAACAACTAAGCAGACACTGAGCGCTATCTGGCCGAATTCGTACTGAGACTGTGACGGGAAGGGGAACGGGGACTGGAACTGGGACGGGGACTGGAACTGTCTGTGTTTTTTGGATGCGGGTGGTGTGCGGGTTGCTTGCAGCAGCGGCTCCGAAAGCGAAACAGCTTTGCTTTTGTTTCTCTCGGTGTTTGTTGTTGCTGTTGTTGTTGTTGTTGCTGCTGCTTGTGCATGATGGCGCTGAACTTGAACCAGCCGCGTTCAAGGCCAGTCATACAGTAAAATATGTGAGTACATGTGTATCACAGCAAATGGGGTATTATGACTTATTAAAACAGTTTGTTGCCCCAAGCGGAAAGTAAGAAAATAGTTCATTTAGATTGTTGTGATGAGTATTTAAGTTAATTGCGTTTGTTTTTGGATATGTTGAAAGACTTGAAAGTTAACTGGAACTATAGCTAGAAGATATCTATATATCTATTTAAAATGAATCATCTATCAGTTATTTTATATAAACTGTAGTGCATACAAATTTCGACTTATTCGCATATTTTCTATGCCGGCAATCAACAGTTAATATTTCGCTTAGTAGTCACCTTTGTGAGTACGCACTTTAAAACAATAAAACATTTTGGCAACGCTGGGCAGGTAAAAGACTGCAGTAATCAGTCAACAGTAACGGCTTCTAGTGTTGCCAAATCCTGACGCAATAGGCCAGCACTTGGCGAAAAGTACCCGTATTGTAGGGACTTAAGCGACTCGACTTAAGCAGCCGGCTAATCCGTTAATCCCACTGCAACAAGACTGACGCAATCGATGCTCGCTGATCTGTTGCATATAACACCTAGAGACTGCAGCAACAATAACAATAACAGTAACAGTAAGTAAAGTAATCTCCAAATGGCCAACGTAGGTGATCAAGACAAGTGTGCGAGTTTGACGAACCGATCGCCAGTGCTAATTGGTCTTAAGCCCCAGACAGACATGTCCCAGCTCAGAGCCAGCGATCATGTGGTCAGACAGATCAGAGCTCACTGACGCATCGCATCTTTGGTCATTGTTGCAAAATGTTGCCGCATCATCGGCGCTCATAAGACGTCAAAACGCTTCTTTCTAATCCGTTGCCAGGCAGATGGATGGCTTTATCTATGTATATTCCGCGAATCAAGCATGCATTCGCCAAGTGCTCTTCGGCAAGTGATCTCAAATCGCCCCCCACCCCTACTCCATGTGCCACTCATTAGGCAACTGACTTTTAATTTCTGCGTGCGCGGCTTTTCAGCATCGACGCGTCGTCGTTTAAAAAAGTGCTAATCGATTTATATTGCATTCATTATCATCCCGCATTTGCTCGTATTTTCATAGCGCCAGAAATTTTCCACTCAATCGCTGGCGGCGCGTGCGACGCTTGTCGTCGATTCGAGATTGCATGAAAACTTATAAACACACACAGACACACACATACACACAAAGTTTGAGCCACAAAACAAGTGACGTCACAGCAGACGTCGAGTTTTTTTGGCACACGCTAATTTCTGGTGTTAATCAAGCATTTAGAGATGTCGTTAGCGGGTTACGTGTTGGCCAGCAGGCACTATATTTGGCTAGTTGCTATTGCTATTGCTATGGCTATTGCTATGGCTATGGCTATGGCTATGCCTAGTGGGTTAGTGGTATGCGATCATTTCCGGCTGCTGTCAACCACTTGACAATTTGATTGATTGGCCAAACTGCGGGGCTTATCGACTTGGCAATTTGGCGTGGCGTCATCAAAACTGTATTTGATTTGTTATTACTCACATTGGATATGCACCTGGGAGTCGTTTCGCAGTTATCCCAAAAGTTACCCTTAGGCTGCCCTGCCCCCAAGCCAGCAGGTTAATTCTAGGTATTTCCACACTTATTTTCCAAAAGTTACTAAGCTCTAACCCCAAAGCGAGGCTATTAATCTTTGGAATGTGTAAACAAATTTATTTGCAGTTCTTCAAAAACAACGGGGATATATATTTTTTATCAACTTTTTTAAAGCATTATTGAGTAGAATTATAATGTGTATTTATTGATGCTGGTGCCAGATTTATGTGCTAATTTTGTAATATTATTATATTTATATGAAGAAAACTTACTACTGACCTAGACAACCTGTCGTGTTGACTTTTCTGCCAACTTGTTTTTAGAGCACAAATTTCCCACCCATAACTCACATCGTAAAGCGTCGAACTCGATCCCAACCTCCATTTGAACCCCGGGAATTGACAATGTGATCTATGGGCATGCTTTCAAATTATATTGTCATAAGCACAAATGTTTAGAGTACTTGTTAATAAAATAGATATAACAAGTATGATTTCGACTAGAAAATACCCTGTATTCATCATCAGAAAAGAAGCCACGCTCTGCAATTAAATGATCACTATGATCAAAATTACCTCGGGATTGAAGATCGGTTCAGTTTTGGCGAAGTGATGGCAGTTTGAAGTCCTAGGATATATGTATATTCTTAGTTATTTATAACTTTGTTACACTGTTGCTGTTAAAGTCGTTATACCCTCTTCAGGTGTGGCCTGGCAACAATTAAAAGTTGGCTAGTCACGTTTTGGAGCAACGCGAGGTTGGTCATATGCCCAACTGAAGCAAATGTATATACACTTATTTACACATATGTATGTATGTTTATTTGGTGGGTTGTGATTGAAAGACCTCACGAGTGGTCCAGCCTTTCGCACGCTCTAAATAGCAGCGTCAACAATCAGCTACAATAACAATTCACGTAAAAAGATTCGCCTGATGTACATATGAGATTGAAAACATTTTTGAAAACTCATTTTTCCGAAAATATCACCTTAGAGATTGCCAAAACAATTTACAGTCCTCCCCCGAAACGCAATTTTGAACATGGCTAACACAAAACTGTTGCTCCATTAACACATTTGGGGCGTGCGCTCCACTGCAGATCCACCTTCAGTTTCGGGGGATGGGGTAAACAGTTGGGTAAACAGTTGGCCGTGTGCTGCAGTGGAATATTCCCACAGTTTGCGTCAAAAGGCAACCAGCAAACAACTGACGCGCAAACAAAGCGCTGCTGTTTGATTTCAAATCAAAAATCAAAAATGTATATAAAATATTAAAGTAAAAAAAAAAACAAATTGCTGCGCAAATAAATCAGAAAAATGTGCCGAGTCAACAATAACAAATAAAAACTGGTAAATGCCGTGCCAAATTGAAAATTGCGATCCATTTTTTATTTTGCAGAATCTGAAACCGTATACAAGTCCAACTGACGAGTGCTAATTTCCGGCGCGGAGTGGGCGTGACTGCGTCTACCACATCCACCTTTATCCGACCAAACTGCAGGCGACGATCAGCATTCGGGTGCTAATCAGCCGTGTATACATATTGATATATTTCATTGTCAGCGCTTCATTTATTTGGTGTAAATCATGGTAAAATTTTCCACTACCTCAGTTCGCTGGCGTTTTCCTTTGGCACGCTTCACTTGAAACCTTTGTCCAGATATTGTTTACCACGTCCAGTTGCCGTTGTAGCCCACAATATACTCGATAAGGTTGATCGTAAGTGGTGCTCTTAAGTACTGAGATAGCGGCTTCAGTTAAAAGCTAATGCTACTCTTGAGCACCTGTAAAATGCATCGATTAGTAAATAATTAATGCGACTAGCAGTGAACAACTAACTGCACTTTGTAAACACTTACTGCAATTGCATTTTGATAAGCGCATTGCCTATTAAATGCTAGAAACTTATCGGTACAATAACAATAAAAACAATTCCCTCAATTAGTATAAAAAACTATACGAAATTTGATTTTGTGGTGTTTAATAAATGTTTATCTTCGGAGACATGACCTTCCAGTATGTCGACATATCTATTCTCACGTTTATGCATTTTTGAAAAAAAAAAGGATTTTTTTGGCGAAGAAAGCATAAGGCGATTTTACCAAAAATTTGCTTGTAAAGTGCCCAAACAACGAAAAGTTCCTTATAAATGACCTTCCCAGACTTCAAACTGTCACAACTTTGTCAAATCTGCACCGATTTTTAATCCCGAGGCCATTTTGATCATTTTTTGGCATCTAGTTTAATTCTACATCTCAAGTTTATGAATTTTTGATATAAAAAAATTTATGATTTTTTTTGAGAAAAAAGCATAAGGGGGGACCCTTACCAATTTTGATTTTTCAAAAAATAGAATCTTGAAATTTTACGTTTAATTGATTGTGGGTGTCTTAATTAGTATAAAAAACTATTCGAAAAGTTATTTTGTGGTGTTTCATTTTTCTGTCAAAAATCACGCCAAAAGTGACAAAAAAATTGACTTGTAAAGTGCCCAAACAACGAAAAGTTCCATATAAATGACCTTCCCAGATTTCAAACTGCCACAACTTTGTCAAATCTCAACCGATTTTTAATCCCGAGGCCATTTTGATCATTATTTGGCATCTAGTTTACTTCTACATCTCAAGTTTATAAATTTTTGAAAAAAAAAAATTTTGGACTTTTTTGGCGAAAAAAGCATAAGGGGGGACCCTTACAAATTTTGATTTTTCAAAAAATAGAATCTTGAAATTTTACGTTTAATTGATTGTGGGTATCTTAATTAGTATAAAAAACTATTCGAAAAGTTATTTTGTGGTGTTTCATTTTTCTGTCAAAAATCACGCCAAAAGTGACAAAAAAATTGACTTGTAAAGTGCCCAAACAACGAAAAGTTCCATATAAATGACCTTCCCAGATTTCAAACTGCCACAACTCTGTCAAATCTGAACCGATTTTCAATGCCGAGGCCATTTTGATCCGTATTTGGCAAGAAGTTTAGTTCTACATCTAAAGTTTATGAATGTTTGAAAAAATTAAATTTTGGATTTTCTTGGCGAAAAAGGCATAATTTTTAAATAATTCTATAATTATAAAGTACTCAGGTTCATATTTAAGCTCGTTTTAAAAAACACACAGAAACTGTTGTGAAAATGGCAATTTTCACGCCATTGTCTGCATACCAAGAGTGTCAGATCAGATTCAGATGCTGTTCGTCGTGCCGCAATTGGTGCCGCCAAAGAAATTAGTTCCACTTGCGCACAAATGAAATTGAAACTACAAAAACAGAAAACAGAAAACTAAAAACAAACACATGTAAAGCTAGAACTCCCCTCTCATATATGTATGTATGTAGTAAGTATAATGAATGTAGACATGTGTACTTCATACGCTTGCGTGGCGCTCTCAGGGCCAAGACGGACAACTTGTACGTGTTACGTATTCTTGGTTACCCATTTGGGTCTTGTGGATATCTGGGGGTCTCTGGGGGTCTATAAGGGTCTGCGATTCATGGAGAGTCGCGCGCTGGCCAATTTTGGAATGCCGGCATCGCAGTTGTCACGTTTTGCTCTGGCAAATGACCCCATTGGAGAGTTTTGTTTGCTTGCTTGTTTATTTTTATTATTTGTTGTTGTTGTTGTTGTTGTTGATGTGGAACGAGTCGCAAGCGAATCGGGTAGCATTCAATGGAATTCTTTCGAATGTTTATTGTGGAACTGTGTGGCATGCGGCATTTCATTCATAGAAACTCAAGACCGCAGTCACATGACGGGTCCAGCTAAATTCGTAGAAACCACACAGAGTTGTGATAAGGAAACATTTTTCAAGTTTAGAGCAAAAAAACACAACAACAGCCCTGGAGTTGAATGAACCACATGAAAATATATATATTTATATATTTTGATTATTTTTGCTATTGCTAATCGAAATGAAATCGAAAGCGAAAATTCGTCTATGCAAAAGCCGTCTATTCACTTCAAGTTGGCAATGTCAAATACGAGCCAAGTTTAATGACTTGTGTTGCCAAAAATAAAAATACAAAAAAAAAATCAAAAAAAATACTGTTGACTGCTCTTGACACCCGCAAAGCCGTCAAAACAACAAAAACCAATTACTTACTTTATACACTGCGCTTGGCTTGTTTGCTTTTTTGGTTTATTGAACTCGTTTTCAGACTTTTGATTAGAGGCGTTTTAGAGGTTTTCAGTGGAGGCTTTTGCATATTAAGTCAATAGGAAATGCGAGCTGATATTAAATATATTTAAATATATAAATATATGATAGTTCATGGTGCCAGTTGAGCACACTGCTGGTTCTAGCTAAATGTAGTTTTAAGCTGTACAAACCCTGATCCAAAAAATAAATAAATTAAGAGAGAAAAAAACTAGGTTCAAACACATTAACAAAACCCGAAAAGTTAGCAGCTGTCCGCCCGCAAGGTCGTTTATTGTTATTGTTATTGTTTTTTATAGCTCACACGCATACATATACACATATACATACATGTATATATATATATAGGTGTATAGACGTGCTTGGCATAGACATCAGTTGGTTTGGGGCTGGGTCTCTGGTGTTTTTGACTTTGACATTCAACTTTCCGGCGGCAGTTCAAGTGGCACTTGAAGCGCTTTTCCAAGGTCAGGCAGCTTGCTTGAAATCTACAAATGGGCCGAGTACTAACCTAAGCCATTTGTTCACCCAGTTACAGTTGGTAGTCGTAGGTTTGGACTGCGCCATAAAACTGGGTGGATTTATTTACACAGCCTATCGCCAGAGCTGATAGCAGGAACATTTTGATGTTGTTGTTGCTGGCAGGTAATTTGTTTTTATTTGCCTAAAGCTTACGCGACCACGTATCACCTTGTGCGGCACGTGACTGGCGAATAGAGACCAGAGACCAGAGACCAGTGACCAGTGACCACCAACTTCAAGCACAAGAATCACCCCCCCTCCCACTCACCCTCGGCTCCGCTGGCAACCTGATCAGTTGGCTATGGCGTCGTTATTTTACGCTGGAAAAGCTGCGACACCATCGCCAAATAACAACGGTACTCTGCTTTATAAATATGTGCACTATATACAGATATACATATGTCAGTATGTACGTATGTACATACATACATATATAGGAATGCATATCTTTCGAATCTTGCATCCGATGTCAGCCGTGCGCCCTGTCCCGTTATCGTTTGCAATTTGATTTGCGTTGTTTTTCAAATTTGGTTCTGTTCCCTTTTTATACCCTGATCCCATTAAAAATGGGAAAAAGGGTATTATGGTTTTGTGCAAAAGTATGTAACAGGCATAAGGAAGCATCTCCGACCCCATAAAGTATGTATATTCTTGATCAGTATCAATAGCCGAGTCGATATAGCCATGTTTAAATTTCCACGATCCGACACCAAATACCTGAGTTATGAGCATTCAAAGATGACCAAGTAATACTTTCAGCATTGCCAAAAAAATTCGATTTTTGGAGCTTTAAACTTGCATATCTCGGCCAAAATAAGTCCGATCTTTGAGTGGTATACCTTTTTGGACTCGTTAAGATCAGAATTATCGATTGCTATTTAAAAATGGCCATGCCAGAAAATTTCATTTTTTGCCAAAAATGACAAGGGGTAACATCACTATTTCTGCTAAAAATGGGTCAGTTCTGAAATCAAAAACTTGAAATCACATTTTATTGTGTGCACTTCCACGAGTCTAAAACGGTTTAAATTTCCACGATCCGACATCAAATACCCGAGTTATGAGCATTCAAAAATGACCAAGTAATATTTTCAGCATTAACAAAAAAATTAGATTTTTGGAGCTTTAAACTTGCATCTCTCGCCCAAAATAAGTCCTATCTTTGAGTGGTATACCTTAAGATCAGAATTATCGATTGTTATTTAAAAATGACCATGTCAGAAAATTTCATTTTTTGAAAAAAATGACAAGGGGTAAAGAATTATGAATGTAAGCACTGGGTTCAGGGTATGTCCTAGTCGGGCACTCTCGACTAGAGCACTCTTTCTTGTTTTTAACATTTTTTTTATTTATTTTTTTATTTTGTTGTTTTTTGTTTTGCCGCATCCACTTACAAGCTTACAAAAATGCAACGCAACGCAAAATATCCCATATATACAATGCACATATTTATTAGCCTTTAAATATAGTCGTTTATTTTTGGAAGTAAAAACAATAATAATAATAATAATAATAACAACAATAACAAGCCGTGAAAAACCCGGACAAATCACGTTTTTTGTCACGCGCAAACCGCCAAATTGCGGTTTTGTACTCTTTTCTTTGGAATACATTCAAAGAAATATGGCGCAGTTGTGGTTTGGTTGCTATAAATGGGGAGCTCTTGAAAATCACTTGGGTATTGTTGTTTAAATACAGATATTTAAAGTACACTTACAGACATTTCCAGCAATATCTTTAAATGGAAATATATGCAATATAAAAATTAATATAAATCAAAATATTAAAGAAAATAAATGCTTTCTATTCTCTTGAATATTTATAGCAAATCTTTATACTCCTATTTTTTTATTGATTTTTAATAATTATTTGATGATTTAATTAATGATTCACTCTCAACTTTAAGTCTCATGTTTTGTGGTTTTTGTCTGTATCTTTTGCTAATTTGAACGACATACATATGCTCTATTAGTATATAGAGTTAATGTCTGACGCATGTCTGTTGAAAGCAGTTCAGTTTTTGAGTTTCGTATGACTAATTAAGATATGGAATCACATGTTAATCATGCAACTGCGAATGTCATTTTTTTTAAGCAAACCAAAAGAAAACACAACATTTTGAAATGATTATCTATCTTATGAATTACACAGCTTTAACTCGTGTTCTTTTTATTGTAATGCTTATCTTGTTATTTTGTTTTTGGACTTTCGTCGCGCGCGAATCTTTTATGGCCGCACGGCTTTTTGCATAGTATCTCAGACACGGCGTCGCTGTTCCCATCATGATATAGATGTAGATAGAAGTAAGTATGTTGGTAAATATATATAGTATATATATACATTTAGTATTTGAGTTAGCATGCAGTTGAATCAACTCAGAATGGACCAGTTGAAACCAAATGGGGAGCTGCTCGTTTATTTGTTTTGTGCATTTGATTAAAAGAAAACGAAATTCCAGTCAACTCATTCTTATATCGTCATATATCGTCTCATATTATCAGCATGATTTGGCACTAATGAATGGGTATTTTTTGTAGACTTGCCCTGCATTGCAGCAGACTTTGTGGAAACTTTTATATATTTTTTTAATTGCAGGGTATATTTGCGTAGATTAGACTTTTATGTGTCCAATTTGTGGGTGGAACTATTTCCAGCTTACGCACTCTGCAAGGTCATTAGTAATGGAATATTACAGTGGCTGTCCCTATTAGTGTCATAATTTATTGTCATGATCAACATCTTTGTTATGTGCTATTCTAGAATCTAGTATTAGCTCACTTCTCGAGCTATATATAACTGGTTCCTGTGCATCACTGTGCAAATCTGATGCAAGACTATAATTATAGAAAATACGATGGCTGGAAATTACATTATAGTATATCAAATTGAAGCAGTCTTCAAAGGAAAGCATATTTATAGTATTTATCGATAGGTGCATAAGATCTAAAAAAATAAACCCAAACTAAATTCCTTTCCCTTCCAACTCACATTACTGCTGAGCTGGCTTGAAATTGTAGTACAATAAAATCTGAAATTCTTTCGTGGGGTAAACAAAATCTCATGTTTCAAAATGCCGCAAAACTTTGGGAATTTATACGTAAATGAAACAAAAAACTTTGCCGGATTATATTGCAAAATATTTTGAAATTGTAGAAAGTGCGATAAGAATTCCTTAGAAGTTCATTTGCCACTAAGAGAATCGAATGTTCCAAGTACGTATAAATTAGAGATATGCGTATGAAATCATCATCACATATCGTGGTCGTAATTCTTCAGACCCAGACCCAGAGCCAGCCCCATCAGCCCCCAACCCACAGCTGTATTTCTATTTCGCAACAGCGACAAATTGTGTGAATAGTTTGCACCTGCTGCTGTTTTTTTTTTGGTTCCATGATGCCTCAGCGATTTCCAATCCCTTTCTGAAATGTTGTTTGTAGGCTTTCACCTTTCCAATCAAAGAAGAAAACATTTGGTGCGTATTTAATTTTTAGTATGATTTTTTTTTATATATTTTATTCTTTTTAGTATCTTGTTTGTTGATTTTTCAACTGTTTGTTTTTTGTTTGTATATTTTTCTTTTCTTACTTTTTTCAAATTCTTGTTTTGCTTTTTCTTAGACGCTCATTATGTTCACTATATCACGTGGTCTTACAAATATATATATAAGTATGTATGTATGTGTGTATGTATGTGTATGTATAAATATACTTTCTTTAGCTTACAAACAATAGCAAAACCCTAAGCGGCTTAGCATATATATATATATTATATATACTATGTGAAAAAACTATATTTAAATGGAGAGATATAAGGTAATAATTATAGTTAAGAGTTAAGTTTTTGTCAACAACATTTGTCTGACTATTTTTAAACAAAAACGCAACGTTTTGCGCTTTGTGGAAGACTTTGAAGATTTCATTGCGGTTTTGTGCTGCTTTTGTTTCGTTTTGTTTCAAATCCATTAAATAATAAAACAGAGCGTGAAATTCTAAAAACAAAATTCTAATACATGATTCATGAGGCAATTCAACACCAAGTACTTTTGGACTGAGGTAGTTTGGCGATTATGCAGAATACCATTTTGAGAAATGAATTCACAATTAATAATAATAATAAATAAATTATAACAATGCGTGTGCTTGTGTCTGTGTGCGTGTGTGTGTGTGTGAGAGTCAGTAATGAGTTTCTTCAGCTCGCCGAGCGTTTTCCATTGTGGAAAATTGCTTGGCGAAATGTGAACTAAAAAAGGAGTTTCGCATGCTCGGAACACTTCAAAGCAACATTTGCGTTATCCTGGCGAAATGTGGTGAAATGTGTTTGTGTGTGAGTGTGCGTGTGTGTGTGTGTGTGTGTGCGTGTGTGTGTGCGACGCCCATCAGTCTTTAAAGCGGGTGTGTTGGTGGGTGGGGTGTTTTGGGGGGCTGGAGAGAGATTCAAAGTGGAGCACCTGGCTCTCTTTACCAGGGCCGCCAGGGCTGCTCCTCCTCCTTGATCTGCTTCTTGATGACCAGCGACAGCGGCTGCTGCTCCAGCTGTGCAGGCACACGCTGTATAACCGATGGCTTCACATCCATTGGCTCGTGGTACGAGGAGTTGGCGGGACTGGGCGGGGCATAGCTGTGGCTGTGGCTGTTGCTGCTGCTGCTGCTGCTCGGCGCCGACTCGTAACCCGCTGAGGAGTGCGAGCTGGCGGATCCGGTGCTGGCGGTGCGTTGTGGCATGGACACAAGCTGCAACTGTTGCTGCTGTGCGGCGGCGGCTGCTGCTGCTGCAAGTTGCTGTTGCTGGTGCTGCTGCAGCAACTGTTGCTGCTGCTGTTGGGGCAAGCTCTGGGGCAGCACGAGGGCAATGCTGCCGTTGGGCAACTTGGTGGGTATCACCTGCATGCCATTGGGCAGAAAATAACCATTGGCATTCTGCTGGATCTGGCCAAAGAGATAGGGCGTCGCTGTGATGTTGCTGCTAGCAGCATTTGTTGCTGACGGCTCCTGTTCGGGTGAACTGGGCGGCGAGGGCAGCACCACCTGGGCGTGCAGGGATTGGGCTTGGGCTACCGCCTGCTGGCGCTGCTGATGATGCAGTTCCGTCTTGACGCCATTGATGCAGTTGCTCAGGTGCTGCAGCAGACGACGACGCTGGGCGGGCTCCAGGCCAGGAAACCTGCTCACCTCATTGGCACAGTCGGCAAAGCCAGCTTTAAACTTGTTGATAATCTTGGGATCGGCTGCCTGTTGCATGGCGGCCTGCTGACGTTGCAGCTCCTGCAGATGTTTGACGGTCTTCTCCAGAATGTCAGCCTTTTCCAGCTTGGAATGGCGCGCCGGCTAAAAGTAGCAGAAAATATGCAAAAGTGAAATTAATAAATTGTTTTTCTTTCGTTTTTTAATGAGAAATAATTTTTTAAGGTACTTTTGTTTTTAAATGAATAGAAAAATCTTATTGATGTTGATTTTATACTAATTTTTTAAAATATAACATTTACAAAGACATTTGTATTTAATCCAAAGTTAAGCTCTCTTTCAATTTAGTGAATAATTCTTTTTGTTTGGTTTTCTCTTTTTTTTCCAAATACTTACGTCTTTTTTGGTGGCATCCAGGATTAGCGTCTTTAGCTCGTTCAGACAATTGTTAATACGGGCACGGCGACGTTTCTCCATAATAGGCTTATTCGACTGCAAGAGCGGGAGAGAGAGAGAGAAGGAAAGAGTTGAAATTAGTCACGAGTTTTAAGCAAATGCTTTTTTTGGGTTCAGTTTTTGACCTCATGCAGCGCCAACAAAAACAATAGAGACAAATGCGTGTGGCTTTAATTGGATACGGGGACTCAACATTGTCGTCGACGTAGTCGTCGCATTCTACCCGATCTCTGGCTGGGGGCCAAAACTGAGCGACGAGGCGCGTGCTCTATTTTTATATAGCGCTCATGCAATTCGCTGGCTGGCGAGTTGGCCAAAAATAGTTTGGTGGTTATAAATTACGATAAGCAACGAGCCGATGCGGCCAAAAATAAATAACCAATACGCAGGTATTTTCTCACCACATAACAACAACAAAAACAACAACAACAAGGTCGTCGTGGGAAATTCGAAGACGCAAAAAAAAAGTGCCAAAAAAAATAAAAGAAAAAAAAAAAAAACAGAAATAACAAAATTGAAATTATTTTTGGTGCTGGCCAAATTTGGCGCAGCGACGACGCCCGCACTGTATGAAGTCAGCTAGCTGCTAGCTGCTAGCGAGCCAAAGGCCAAAAGCGGTTAAAGCCAAAAAGAGAAGCTGATGACCGACCGACAATTGCAGGCGACCACGCGCCAAATGGTAGCTCCGCTCTCAAGTGGGCAGCCACAACCAATTTTGGGTGGCACTCATGAATGGAACCCCGTCCCGCTGTCCCTCTATCCGTCCATCCGTCCGTCCGTCTGTCTGTCTGTCTCCATGAATGAAGCCCAAACGTAAATGCCGCCAACGCCAGACGACGCCGCCTTCGTGTGTGTTGGCGAGCCGACGGCTTATATTTTTGTTGTATATATGGTTATACTACATGTGGTTAGAGTCTGTGGCATGTGGGAGCCGAAATGTGGCCAAAAAGGAAATGCATTTGGGCAGCAGAATTGGCAAACTGTGTTCGTGTGTGTGTGTGTGTGTGTGTGTGTGGGACTTGTGTGTGGATCAAAGTGGGTGACAAACAGCCAACTTGTATTTTGTGATTTTTTTTTTTTATACGCTTGTAATAATGTCTAAATTTCTTACGAAATATATAACCAAAATTATGGCCATCCCATACAAATTATGGCTCTAAGCTGTTGCTTACTGGCAATTTAAATTTTAAAATCTATACAAAATAGTTTCGTTAAGTTTTGATTTGCCGTTGCCGTTTAATCCAAGTTAGCTGTTTGTCAGTTTCGAAATAATCGTTTATCGTTGTTGGTCGCTTTTTCAACACTTACCCGTCGATCGCTTTTGATGGGCGTCTCCTTGAGCTGGGTGGGGACCACAGCGGTGCCCAGTACATTGGGACTCATGTTTGAGGTAACGCCGGTAACCATTTCGATATCGGCTATATATTGTTTATGCAGTTTAAGACACAGTTTGATTGTTTGCTTTTCCTCTGTTGTTTTTCTTTCACTAGCAGCAAATGCAGAAATTTGCTGCGCACTTTTCTCAGTTAGTTTTTATTTGTTGTTGGGTTGCTCTGCTTTTAGTATTTGTTTAGTTGTAGTTTCAGCTTCAGTTTCAGTTTCAAGATCACTTTTCACTTTCGCGCAACGACGAAACTACGTAAAAACGTTATAGTTGTATTGCTTGGAGAGTTTTTGTGTTTCTTTTTTTTCTTCCGGGAGAAGCAACCGCACGCTACAAGTTACGGCAAGCGAATGGCTGTCAGGTTCTGAATGCAGCGCGATTAAACGTTTGCCGAAGTACGAAACGAGCGAGCGACGATCGTACGACGAATCGGCAATGTGTGCGCGAATGCGTGTATCTGTGTGTGTGCTTGCGTGCTGGTAACTTTTTGCGTATATGCGTGTGTGAGTGTGTTGTTTGCTAGCGACCACCTTATCGCTGGGCTTACAGCAGACGACTGACGATTGATCGACAGGTTCGTTGGCTAAATCGAAATCGCCGCAGCGAGACGCGGGCAGCGCGAGCCACACGACCAGGCGGCGGCATATTTACACACACAGATACACGCAAATACATACAGCTATTAGGCTGCATACATTTGTGCTTGTGTAGGTAGCAAAAGACGTTCGCGTTGTCGGCTCTACCTGCGCTGCGCTCTTCTTGTTGTTGTTGCTGCTGCTCGTGCTGCCAGTCAGTTTACCTAAGCCGCAAGACAGCCACAGAAAAAGAGAGAGAGAGTGAGAGAGCACAGTTACTCATACGCCCCCCCCACCTCTCGATAAGCAAGCAAAAAAGCACAGCAAGTTCTATTGGGCATTTCTTCCTTTTTGGAAATATCAAAACCCCCACAGTGAGCGTGCGAGCGGGATTCACAAATGCGCGGCTAGAGAGCGCAACAGTCACAGACGGATGCAGACAGAGATGGCGACAAGTGAGAGCGAGAGCGTTGCGCTGATTCATGCGGCCAACGCGTCGTCGTCGTCGTCGTCGCTGTCGTCCCATAGAAGGTGAAAATAGCAAACGGCAGCAGCTCACCCAGAGACTTAACGTTGTGATATGACGCCACCCCAGCGCCGACAGGTTCGTGTCTCTGTATGCATGTCTGCGTGTGTGTGTGTGTGTGTGTATGTGTTATGATGTCGTGATCGGTGGGGTCGCTAAACAGTAAACAAGATCACAAGGTTGCTGGGGCTGTTGGGGCTGTGCGCACGCCAAGCGGAAGCGGGCGGCAAGCGTAACACACCTGCGTCACCCACAATATAATTCACCACTAAAATGCTCCAATTTATTTGATTTCGGCTGCGCGCCAATGTAACTGTAATTAAGCCACAGAAGGTCAATTACATGCCTCCTCTCTCTCTCTCTCACGCTCTGTGTGTGTTTTCGTATTTTAATCAATCGAATGCTTTTTGGGCAAGGCTGACGAAGTACTTTACACGTGCGTCGTGCGTCAGGCTATGCTTAGATTCAATTTTATTGTGACTACGTGCAATGCGGACTTTCACGTTTGGGTTGTTATCAGTAGTTCCTCGAAGGTTGGCGCTTTAATCACACCAAACAACAAAATAAATTGTTTTTCCCAGTCTCTGGTTTTTTGCTGTTACTTAATTACATAGCCTACTAGCATTTACATACATACATACACAAACATTTTACAGAACTGTTTCTTATATGGAGGGATAACTGTACTATGACAATATGCATGTATGTAAAGCGGGGCAATGTAAAATCAATCGACAAAGAGATAACATATGTACATACATACATACACACACGTGCAAGTAACCAGGCGCACACATGTCTAACTCACGTGGAGCGGAACGAGAGCGAAAGTAAGAGTAACAGCGCAATGAGCGATCTGTAAGCGCAGCTTGCAAAAGCTCCTCTGTAGTAGTGTTGCAATAAGTAACATTAAAGCGTTGACTGCTCGCTAATAAAAAAGCTCATCAGTATATTCTAATCTACTGCATTTTCACAACACTTGTAAACGCTTAAAAAGTTTAAATAGCCAAAAGTGGGTCACGCTTTCTGTGCCGCATTTTGCGTTGCATAGTGTTTATAATATAAGTCACGAGTTTTATGCGTTTTATGGTTTGTTTAGAAGGTTGCCACGTTGTCGACCAGAGACCCGCCTCCCCCCGGCCAGAGTCAGACGTCGGACGTCGGGCAACACCTTCGCGTTCCAATTACAATTTGGCAGCCGATCAAAAGGCAGCCGCCCGCGGCTACCAGCTGACGCCGACGCTGACGTTGACGCTGACGCTGGCGGCACTTGTGCATGCCAATTTAATTGCACACGGGCAGCGTTTACATTGTGTGGTGGCCAAAAACAGCAACTGCCAGCAGAGGTGTAGGATGTATCACACACACACACACACACACACACACACACACGCATACAGCTGCCTGCCTTCTAAAATAAACTGTGGCAAAAATTTATAGTCTACCCAAAACAAAAAAAAGAAGGAACGAAAAAAAAGCACAAATACAACGCAAAAATGTGCGCATTGCTAATTGCGTCTAAATTTAAACAGAGAGCCAGCGCCAGAAGCAGGCAGCGTTACAGCAGCGACGCCCACGCGCCAGACGCTGCCCAGCGCAACAGCAGCAGCCCCATGTAACTAAAAATAACAGCGCGTGAGAGCGCAATTGACAGCAGATCTGCGCTATTAAGAGAGAGATGAGCGAGCTTACTCTCCATGGTCGCCCATTGAGCTTTGAATGTGCGCGCGTCTCTCGCGATTAAAATGCCATAAAAATCGCCAACGCAACGGGCGCATGCTTAAAAAGCGCGTGAAATGCGCTAAATGTCTATTCACTATTATTGCTGTTGTTGTTGTTGTTGTTGTTGTCGTTGTTTCTGTCATGCACTTAATGGCGCTGTACTTTTTGGCAATGCAACAACAAGAACAAGAACAAGAAAAAGAAAGACAGACACTCAAATCTTTGGTTGTTGTTGTGCAAAGTATTTTATTACTCATTAACGTAACGACGCATTTTGGGCCAACGGGCCGTAGCGAACCCTCCCCTCCCCCAACCAACGGCGCCGCTGACGTCGCACAGAGTTCAACTCGGTGGGTGGCTGGGGCAGGGGCAGGTGGGTGTTGGCTGCCTTTTGCCTTCTGCATGCTGTTTGTTTTTTATATTTGCGGCAGCAGCGTCAGCAAATAAAAGAAAGAAGAAGAAGCGAAAACAAAAAACAACGGTAGACGTTCTAAATTTAGCAACAGGTAAAAGCTCAAAACAAACGGTTTCTGGTTTATTTTGGTAATTTGTTGTATTTTTTATTGGGTGGGGTAGCAGCTTTATAAGGGCAGGACTGATCGCGTGACGCTTAAAACTAAGGAAGGAACTGAAACTGGTTCAGATAAAAATGTAGCTAAAAATATTCCGTTAATTTGAGCTCATAAAATACAATTTTCTGTAAGGACAGCTTAATTATACAAAAGCAAATTAAATATAAATAAACTAATTATTAAATTCTGGTTAAAGGATCTTTAATATATGTTGAGTTTAGGATTAAACAACTGAAACTGGTTCAGAAAAAAAATATAGTAATTTAGCTTCCTTTAACTTGAGCTCAATAAAACACTTTGTTTAAGGATAGGATAGCTCAATTATCAATATAAATTAATGAATTGTTAAATTCTGGTTAAAGGATCATTTAGGTCTTTGGACTTTATGACTTAGCAAACTGAGAGAAATGGCAAAAGACCTTGCGTATATTGAAAACATATCCAACCCTTTATATATTATAGTTGTTAAGATCAGATTATAATCTACATCTATCATCCTGGTTGGATCCTCTCATTTTGCAGCTCAGTCTTTCGTTTTGTATAGTTTCAGACAGGCTTGACTTTTCGACTTATCCAGCAACAAAAGTCAGGTCTTATAAAGTCAACTAGTCAACTGCTTGGTTATTTGGTAAATATTCGTGAAATTTCCGGAGGCAAGTTGCAAGTAAATCCTTTCGCTGGAAGTCCAATGTCAAACCCCTTTCGCAACCCATTCGCTGGGTTCCGCTTATCAGGCACAGGGAACAGTAGCCGACGGGCCTTTAGCAGCAATGACGCCCCTCGTCCTGGCGAAAGGATTTAAGCGCTGCTCCTGGTACTGGTACTGGTACTGGACTGGACAGGACAGGGCTTAGTTGCGACCGCGTTAATTAAATCGCTTTGGACACGCTTTGGATGGCTGAAAAGGGTTTGCGAAAGGATTAAAGCCAAGACGCAGAGCAGAACGGTGGCCAGGTACGCGGCTTTTCTATTAACAGGATGATCATGCACATCAAAGGGCTAAAACCACACACCCATAAAACTGGACGTGCAACAATGGCAACAACGCGTGTACAAGACGCAGGACACAGGACCACAGCCCGTTCATCTCAACCATCAACTCTTCTGTTTATTGCACCCCTTTACGGCGAGCTGCTTTTTACCTAGGCCAAAGGATGCAGGCAAAGGAAGGATTCGGACACGTACTCGGACTCGGCCGGGCCGGGCCGTGACGTGTTTGTTTATTTGCCATAAAAGGATTATGGGCGTGGGCAGGTAAAGGCTTCTGGCTGCCGTAGGGTTAGACGACCGCACGCCCCTTGAAGTAGTTAACCCGTTGAAAATGCCAGAGAGATCAGTCTTGCTCCCTCTACTGAATCACTCTCTCTCCCTCTCTTTCGCTGACTGCTTACTTGTGACTAGACTTTGACTTCCCGGTACTTGCAGTTTTTTCTTTTGAATAATCTCCTTTAATAATTTTCACTAAAAAAGTCAACTCTGTGCTCATAAAAAATCACCAAAAAAAAAAGTAGGAAAAATCCTGGACACGATCGTTGCGTGGAGTTGCGTAAAAAACGCACGCAGTTCCAAGTAAAGGAAGCATAGAGAAATCTTGCCTTGTTGACAACAAATTGCATAAAAAATGATGTTACCTTACAGCATTTATGATTGCGAGTTCGCTAAAAAAAAAAAGAAAAAGTAAAACGTAAAAAATAAATTGAGAAACGGGCTGAGTCGGGCTGAGGAACTCAAGGTGAGAGGATGGGTTTGAGGCAAACAAAAGCGCAACATGCAGAAGGATTTTATGGTTTTATTTAGGGTTATTTACGGTGCTCGCCTCAATGCCAAATCAATTGGCGTGCAAACGTCAACTCGTCAGCCCAAAAACTAACTCGCTGGCTCTCTCTCTCTCGCTCCCACTCAGTGTGGACGGTTTACCTGCGGCACGAAGGAGTAAACAGCCAGAGGCGAAAGAGTTTTTACCTAGCGAAAGACTCGCGCCGAAAGAGGTTTTGTGGCATAGGGTAGAGTTTAGAGTTTCCACGGATTAGGCTGGCTGGCTAGCGGGCTGGGCTTTATGAGCGTCACGCTAATGTGCCTCATGTCCTTGATGAGTCGCTGCCACCGTCGATTCGCAAAGAGTTTTTACGACACGCACAACTCGACACAGGCAGCTACACAATTTTCGAATCCTTGCCAATTTCCGGGAATATTATTTGCGTGGCTAACACATTTTGCCGCAGCCGCCGCCGCCAGCCAGCGCCAGAGGGCGCTGCGCATAAATTTCTCTCTAATCGCTTTCGGTGCCTCAAAGACGACCGACTAATTTTCGGACCCCAAAAACTGAATCAAGTTAATTTGCGAGCCTAATTTTGTGGGCGCATGTCTGAAGCACCGTTAGAGCGGCAGCTGCCGACCGTCTGCTGATAATCTACATAAATATTTGCCTAATGACAGGATGTCTTCGCCACAGAAGAGTTTCCCACAGCCTCCGTTCTCGAGCGGGACACAAGGAGTGGGCGTCGTGTTTTGGTAGCCAGGCAAAAATGCAAACTGCCATTAAAAAGAAAACCAAAAAAATAAAAAACGAGAAAAAAATTCTGCTGACTTGCTGCATTCATGTACGTATGTATGTGTGTATGTATATAGATCGTTGAGGTGCTAAAAATGTTTTACGAGTCTCAACAAATCGTGACCAGACTCCGACTTCAGACTCCGTCTCCGTTTTCGACTCAGGCACAGGCCCAGGCCCAGGCCCATGTCCAGGCCCAGACCCTGAGACCAGAGTCCATGTCGGCGCATGGTGCCAAGAGCTTCGGCGTAGACAGAAGGTGTTGAGCATATAAAACTGTGCTGGCAAAAACAACAGCAGCAGCAGAATTTGAAACAAGTCCCGTAATCAACGAATTGGCAATATTCTTTCCAAAGGTTATTGTATAAGGAAACTAGGAACTTGGACTTGGGATCATTATAAAGAAGTTATCATTAAAGCATAAAAGGATTTGCTTGCTATTGCTATATATAAATAAAAATAAAATGATCCTAGATATAATTATAGATTCAGTAGATTCTCATTGAGTTACATTCTTCAACATATAGCTAAAGCTTCCCATGCAATTTATAGGGCAGCATTAACTACAAGGGAATCGCGTGCAGAAGGAGCTGCAACGACAATCGCCCGTTCAGGCCAAAGAAATCGACTGTGGCATCGATCATAAATGCCCCAAGAACAGGGAATGGGGAATGGGTTTGGAGGTTGGGGAATGAGAATGGGAATAAACAGAACTGAAGTTCTCTGGCCATAAGCCGGCTGGGCATCATTGCATGCACTATTGAACTTTTTGAATGAAACCGACAGGCTCCAGCAAACTGCAACAGCAACAGCAACAACGAGCAACAACAGCAACAACAACAACAGCAACCAGTTGCAGTAACAACATGACCAGTCAGGCGTTTGTGAGCTGTAAGCAACGGCGAGCTGTAATTTACACTCCTCAGCGCTGGGGTGGCGTTGCCCCAAGATGTTTGGCAGCCACAAAGCCACACAGCTATATAGCTATATAACCAGACAGTATAGCATCCCAGGCAGCATCATCACAGCGGGCAGCTTGTCACGATAGCAGCAGCAACAGCAGCATCGGAGTTGCAGTTGGCGGAGTTGGCGATCATGCCTGGCGATTACCTAAACGCACACAAGCCAGGCAGGCAAGAGATCAGGGCAGGCTGGGGGGGTGTGTGTGTGTGTGTGGGTTATAGAGATCCTTGAGCTGCGGCTGCATAAATTATAATGTGAGGGGCTGACCGGTTGCTGGCGTCGTCGGTTGCTGCTGTTGCTGCTGCTGCTGCTGGCACACTTATTGCGCAAAAAGCGCGCTTCACGAAGCATGGCAAGAGCTGGTCTCCGATTTGAGCTGCAACTGCAACAGTTGGGGTCGGGGCTGCTGCTGATGTGGCGGCCCTCGATGCCGATCGTCGTCGCGCCGGCGCATTGTTTTCATTTTATGGAGATTAACATTCTGCGTCTGCCAACGCCGTCGCCTTCGTCGGCTCCACCGCCACCGCCACCGACGCCGCCACCGCCACCGCCTTCGACTGCTATCAGCATCTGACAAGCATCCAAGCATCCGCTGCAATAACGTGCTGGCTGCAGCTTTTTGTATGCCCTAACAGTTGGGTCAATCAGCTTGTTAGAGTTAAGAGTGGGCTCCAAATATGCAACTACTATTGCAGAATTTTATAGCTTATCGGTTTTATGATTAATAAATTGCTTTTCCGTATGAGATTCTTTTATATATAAAGTTATCTTTTTCGGCAGTAAACTAAAACTGTTGGCCAATCTCAAATATTATATACAATATTGTATATATAAACCTTTTCTTCGGGGTACTCCAGCTGCAATGCTTATAGAATGAGCCAAGAAAATAATCCTCTTATGCGTAATTTACGTTATATTGATCTCTGTGTTGATTGAGATTTATAAATGATTTTTTTTATACCAAGTTCATACAACTCTCTTTTTGGCAGAGCATTCAAACTGCAGTAATTTACAAGGTATTTTTGTTAACGTTTTTTGTTATTGTTGTTTTGTCTCCCTTACCGATTTGAGTTGTTTTTCATTTCGGCAAGTCACGACCCGCGTAATGAGCTAACTGGGACGGAGTCGGAGTCGGAGTCTGCTCCATGCAGACCGGGTCTGAGGCTTATGATCTTCTCTTTGTCTGTTGCAAAAGGAAGTCGCATTGCCTGACTGGCCAACTGAATGACTGACAGACTGACTGACTGCAAACACACCAACAACACCAACGGAAAAAACAAAAATGTTAATTTTTCCCATTGGGCAATATGCCGATAATTAACCTCGTTGGTGTTACGCCTGCTGACCGGCATGAAAATCGATCGAGTTGCTGAAAATTGAATTTCAATTTATGAATAAGGCCGCGACACGCCTGGAAATTGTACGGAACCAATAAAGTTAGACATGGCTGAAGTCTTGGCAAGATGAGAGACGAACGGCTTTAAGTTGTTAACAAGCAAAGATTGTTACACAATCAAGTGGATCTGTCAAACAATCCATGAAAAGAGAGTCAAAATAGAGTCTGACTACAACTTATATATACATACTTAGTTTCTGGTTCTTCCATACAAATAAATATAAGTAAAATAGGCAAAAGTACCTCATCTACCGCATTGCTTGTTAGTTTTCATTTCACTCGAATTTCACTTGGTGGAAAATTAACTTTTGGCTATTCATGTACGTTTTTTACGATCCTAAGCCTTTTAGTTGTAGCCACAATTTTCCACTAACGGATTCTTCACGCTCTCACCCAAGCCTGCAAAATTGCATTGTTATTATCCACATTCCATTTGACTTTTTGGCTTTTCGACTTAAAAAAGAAACACGCCATTAAACTCAAGGCTTCATTTTTTAAGCCTTTTTGTTCCAAAAATGTAAAAATAACGAGTAAAAAACTGTAAGTCTGAAAACCAATTACTCTCCGCTAATCAAAGCGAATTCCACGAAGCATAGTTCCAGAATTCCACTTAACCCGTTGCTAAAAAAGCGCTTCCCTAAAAAAACATAGTAAAAAGATCGAGCAAAAAACGCTGAATTCCGTGAAGTGCATAAAAAAATGCTATTATTCTAGTGATATTTACAACTCTCGACCTGAACTCTGGCAAAAAGAGTTGAGAGCAGAGCAGAAAGGCTTAAAAAAAGGAGGCAAAGGACCTTCGTCATAAAAAACCCGTGCGGGTCGAGGACGAGGACAAGCAGCAGGCACCACAATGCCGACAATTGCCACAAAAGGATGCAATTGTGCCGTGCAACCCGTAAAAAATGCGACCGCAACAAAGGGCTGCAGGAAAAGGCTTGGCAAGGACATGGCGCGGGTTAAGAAAAAACGAAAGTCAACATCGGGTGGAACAAAAGCAACGCGCGCATTGCACATTATTAGCCAGGACTAAGGACGGCGAAGGATGCGATTATTTGGCATGTGGCATGTGGCAAGTATCTCCTCGAATCGACTGTAGGCTCATAAAATCGCGAGCGTGCGCGCAAAATCGTGATTTCAAGGTTGCGAAAGGATGTGTTCCTAATCCTTGCACGCAGTTTTCCAGTATTCGCAGTGTTTGCTAATATTTTGATTTCGAAAATAAACAATACGCCCACCGAACTGCACCGAACCGGGTTCAGGTCAGCAGCAGGACGACAGTTCAGTGAAGGGATTGCTTGCTGGAAGGATTAGTCGCGTTTAACCATGACGATTTCCCGCGAATCGCTCACTCTCGGGGCGTTCTGTGTTGCTGCATTTAGCAAAGGATTACGGCCCATTTCGACCATAATTAGAGACAACAAGTTGTAAAGCCATTTAAAGGACATGCCCGCTTGAATTCCCAAACCCTTGACACGTCAAGATGCCAAATCAAAAGTTAAATGAAATGTCACACAGTCTCCCTCTCCCGTCCCAGTTCATCATCATCATATGTACCACTTCCCAACAAGGTCACTTCTATGTAAATTTGTAAAATACTGCACCAATTTTTTGCTACACTTTTCCAGCATTTCCTGAAAAAAGTGACATAAAACTAGAATTCCGAAAGGGTTCCTAAAGCGCACAATGACCCAGCACGTAGCGCTCTCCTTTTTTAACGATGTCGCTTTGTGCGTTTTTTGTATGACCGACCCAGTGGTCTAGTTCGGGTGTTCCGTAAACCCTTAATTCCCGGAACCACTGGTATTTTTTCCATTCTTTTTTGTGTGTTCAGCATTCGCTCTGCTTTGCTTTGAGGCAACTTTTTGTCGTCGGTCGTCGCGTACGCGGAATTCTTTAGCCCAATTTTCAGTTTAAGGAGCGCAATTTCGAGTGCCGGTTTTTATGATGTTTACTGTTTAACATTTTAATTGTAGCAGCACGAAAGGCTGCCTCAAATATGAAAACACTTTATGGTTCTCTAAGGAGCGAGAAAGGAAGAGGAAGGGGAAGAGGAAGCAGGCATGTCTGCAATTTATGGAAGCGAAAGTGTTGACGTCTCTGGTTGCTTGGTTAGACACGGGAATTGGCTTCAGATAAATTGAGTTAAGTGAAATTTCGCTCCGGCCTGCTGTCTTTTGGATGATCTTTCGTCAAGGCTGCGATGGTCAGTTGTCATTAGCTAAGGTTAAAACTGATCATTAGGCGAAGGGTAAAAGGCAAACGGTGACTAGTTCGAAACGAGAGTAAAAGTATACTTGAAGGTAGAAGAAGAAGATGAGAGTTGACAATGTGAAACAAACAAAAATTCTAGTTTCGTAAATGTAAATTTATAGATTGCTGAAAAAAGAAGTAACTATAGATATGAAATAACTGTGTTTGTATACATCAATGTCTAAGATTTCTAAAAAGCGACTTCTTAGATTAATTAAAAGTATTTAAAGATTTCAAATTAGTTAAAGTTGGAATAAAATAATTATATTTTAAAGTATATGATTTTAAACCCCAAACGGTGCTACATTTTATTAATTGATTAAAAATACATAAAATCTGATCTAAAAACCCACACGCGTCAGTTTATACGACTGTAAACACTCTACCTACCATTTGCATAAGGACTATGCGAAAACAAAAAACCTGCGCCAAGTAAACCACAATAACTAGAACAATTATTAGTCAAAAATTGGGTCGTTTGCCGTTTGTAAACAATGAATAGCAAACAACTGGCAAAAACCACGAAAAAAGAACAGCAGGCCGGGCAAAAAGCAAACAAAGTAAAAAATCAAGAGAACAAAAAGATTTCGCTCAGATTCAGGTCGACTCTCAATGGGAATAGAGCAGTGGAATTGCAAATGCGGCTGGCCGCAGAGAAGTGCGACAATTTTGCACGTGGACTGAACTCATAAAAAATAATTAGACCAAAAAATGGGAACACTTAGGGAAAATTTGGGAATGCGAATATCTGTGAAATTTGCAAAAACAGCGGCGACCTGCGAAATTCAAGCTAAAAATCTGCACGCAGGTCGATAGATCTTTTTTTTTTGTTTTGTTTGCATTTCTTCCAATTTTTTGTTTGTCACGTGCTGAGTCCTGTGCCGCTGCCTGTTGTCCTGTCGGGGTCCTTGGAACGCTGGTAAATTAGGTGAAATTATGTCATGCCGCGAGGCGGCTCTGGAACGAGATCAGAACATTGAGAGCGCGTTTTCATTCTTGTGTCAGCGAGCGAGAAAAAATAAATTTATGAGGCCGCGTCATAAAAATATCTATTTTGCCCACTTACGTAAGAAATTTGCGTGTCCTTTTTATGTGGCATGGCATTACCTTGAGAGTTTACGCAAAAATCGTCTGGCACATTTTGAAATAGTTTTAGCTGACTTTTTTTGTTCGGTTTTATTTGGGCTCATTAGACGACTTGGATGTTTGCAGCGTTACCTTTTTGTTCAAGGCTCAAGGACACGCGGCTCGCTGTAATTAAAAGTTTTTTATAATAACACAAACCGAGCCTCATTAATTATCGTCAGAGTCAAAGTCAGAGTCGGAGTTGGAGTTGTGGCATGAATCTCCCCCAGTCTCCCCAGTTCTGAGTCGCAGCCAAATCGTTTTGCACATACTCGTAAACAACATTATCAAGAGACCCGTCCAAATGCGATTAAGTTGGCAACATTAACTGGCGACAGCTCCCCAAGCAGACAGTCGACAACCAGTTCCCTCACGACTTTCAGTTGCAATTAATCAAAGCAGATCCCAGGAGTCGAAGGCAGGTAGAGTTAAAGAAGTTGATAATCGATATGATATTACTAAAGATTTCTTATCATCGAATCTTCATTTCTACTTAAAGTCGTACATTAACTTGATGATAATGACAATTCACAAAAGTTTTAGTGAAATGTAAATAAATCGATTTGTGTTTCTTGTATTATTATATAACTGTATGCAAATTATGGTTAACTAATCAATTATCAGTTGAAAAATACTACTTAATAAGCTGATAGCTCTCTTTAATTCTCAACTATAGATTTTTATAAAATCCCATCCACTTTTTACAGTGTTTCTCGCCTGCTCCACTTTTAAATTGCAGGGACAATTTCCAACTGCAAATCAGTTCAATTCCCAGGCAATCTTTATTTACATAGCCTAATTATCACAGTATTTTGCGAAGTGGTCGTTTTTTTGTATTTTTAATGGAGAATCAGTGCACCAAAAAGCAGCTGGTCAACTTTCGACAATGCCCGACTAAACCAAACCAACAATTGTCGCCAATTAACATGGATATTTCGGTCTGATTTGCTGCACAGACTCCAAATCGAAGTCGGTATTGGAGTCGATGTGGGTTATTAAAGCGTGCAACCCTGTTGCCTGTTTGGGGCATTGAAAGGGGTACATTAATCAGGCGGACAAATCGAGTTGCAGTTGCGTGAAACGAGTAGCTCATTGATTACGCAAAGTATATGTAAATTATATTTCTGTTGTCAATTCGCTGCGATAGCGATATGAGTATGAGTATGGGATGATATGGAACGATATTGGCGGCAGCTCCGATTCCAAGGTTTCCAATGCAAATATAAAATACATGAAGTCACTCGTCGAATCATCGAATCATTTATTATTGTTTTTAATGGCCTCACACACACACACACACACTCACATACGTACACACATATACACTGACAAGGAGCTAATGACAAGCGACAAGTCAGCGGTTCCACAGGTGGAGAACCAGGCGTCATCACTGTGTGTGTGTGTGTGTGTGTGTGCATTGGTGGAGCTGACCACCGTTCTCCGACTGACACGCTTCTGGCCAATGCCAGTTGCATGAGCGCTTTGTTTTGGATGAAACTGAAACTGCAACGCCATCGTGTGCACTCTGAAGCGCCCCACTTCTTATCGCATGTTCGCAAACTTATACAACGACAAACAAAATACAAACAAAATACAAAAAAGTAGCTATGAAAATGCACATTGCAGCACGTAACCAGCTGAACTGAACCACCCGACCCACCCGACCCACCGGACCCATCCGACGGATCAGCCACTTCAAGTGCAAACTGCAATTGAAGCGGGGTTAATGGAGCTTTTATATAACTGCAAAATATGCGACGCCTGTCAGCTATAGATGACGTAATATCTATAAATATCGACATCAAATAAAGTTCTATGAAATGAGGATCCGGCTTTGAATCTTAGAGGTTAAGTTAATAAATGTGCGGGATGTAATACAAATAAAGATTTTATATAAATAGCAAAAAGGCGAAGGCTGTCAGCTATAATATCTAGGAATATTCCTAAATAAACATGATAATGATACTTAAAGTTAGGTTGATAGTTTATAGCTGTATCCTCTACAGTCCTTATCCTGTACAATATAATAACTTTAGCAATAAGAACGTTCTAGATACGAATTAAATTTTAGATACAGCATTTGCTGTAGTTTTGAGTATTTACTCCGATTTTTTTCGAGTCCTAAAAACAGGGCAATTATAGCCTCTATGCTGAAATATAAAAACCACTAAAAGTGCAGCAATTAGGGGCTAATTTCTGGCTTGGCCTTGAGAGTATCTGTTGCTGTGTCGAATTAGATATGCCCAGGAAGCGAATTCAATGGAAATCGAGCACAGATCCCGCTCCATTTTCATTTTCAGGAGAGTGCTAAAAAGGGTTTCACCGATCCGAGCAACAACAGCAGCTGTTTGCAGTCCATAATTGAAGCATTCCGTAGGTAATTGGTGGCGATTTTTTATGCCCAACGCATAAATTAACACCAGACAAAGCTGAGCCTCGCTCAGATCAAGAGTTCGAGTCGTAGTCAGGACCTGGACCTGGACCTGGAGCCGAAGATGCTTCAACAGATTTGTGTAATTGCAGAATGCAAAGACTTTCAGTGCCGCTGAAGTATATTTATTTTGGTTTTTTTGGGTCTGGCATTGTAATCGCAGTTTTTGAGCTTTTAATACTTTGAGTCCTAAGCCGGGTCTCGAACCTGAGCTGATTATAAGGTTCGGTCAACAGGCAATTTAATTTTGGGTCAGAGGAGCCACGTTTATATGTTAATTTTGTGCCGACTTCCTTGGCAGCGTTTTGTACCTCATTAGAGCGGCGAAAGCGCGTTTACAAGTGTTAAATTGGCCAAATTATGGGTTGTTAACAGGATATAAAAGTAAAAGTGTCGGACATCAGAGTCGGGCAGACTGGCAGCAGGTGCCACACTGTGCCACAAGTGCCCCTAATGGCAGTCAATTCAATTTGGTTCGAACGAAGAGCGAACAAAAATGATGTGAAATAAAGCAAATGTGTTGGCTTTTATGATGATGATATACTAAGTACGGTATTGATGTTCAGATTAATGTTTTCATTGGAAAACCGATAAAACATTGAATGAGTTTCTTTCATAGTCTATTTTAAAAGATGCATGTGTACTTATTTATAGGCAAAAACGGTCTGCGAAGCGTTTTCTATAAATAATTAGCTAAATGGGCTACAAATAGATATAGGCAAAATCATTTTATTGCTTATATACCTTAAGCTAACTTAGATAAAGTGGGAAAAATAGATATAGATGTTAGTTTAACTAAATACAGGATACAAAAGTAAAAGTGTCTTCAAGCAGGTGGCATCAGCATTCCCCGTGTCCAATTGAATTTGTGCCTGGAGGCACCATCAAATCAAATCACAGCACAGCACATCACAGCACATCAGATGAGATCGGTTCGTCAAGGCTTTTTGTTTACCCAAGTCGAGTAGTGATTTATGCACAAATGCAAATGGCAAATGCAACTTCAAATGCTAATTGCGGCGACGGTCAAAGACACGATCACGACGACTCCAGCGACAGCCAAGACACCCCAAGAGCTGGAAGCTCAAGCACCAATACCCAAAGACAGTTCATCACAGAGCGCATGTGCTGAAGACAGAAACAGCGAGAACTGAGACTAACCCAAGGAATGGGGAATGGGGAATGGACGCGACTGTTTGCTCATTCATATGCAAATCTTGGCTGGTGACCACAAATGAAATGCCAACACGCAGAAATGCAAACAGAGCATCGAATTGCAAATTATGGCACGGCCCTCAGACTGAAGCACCCCCCCCACCTCCCACCTCCTCTGCCACCCCTAAGCCCCAGTTGACAAAGCTGCGCCTGAATAATTCTCTTGTTAGATAGACTCGAGAGTTGGAGTTGGAGTCCGGAGTTGGAGCCAGAGGCTAAAGCGCGTGCCCACGGCTCCAACTTCCGCTGCTGTTGCCGTTGACGTTGCCGTTGCTGCCGCCGATGCGTGACTTTATCTACAAAGCGTGGCCAGGGCCAAAGCTTTTCAAAACTAATGCCACAGGCCAGAGGGGAGTCAGTCAGTCAGTCAGAGAGCGGCAGTCTTCAGCAGCTACTTTAGTTTTGATTTTCCTGGAATCTGTGTCCGACTTGGTGACGAACTCGTCGCTCCATTAGCATAACATACACACACACAGCGACAACGATGCTCGGCGGATGTACGCTTGATTATGTTGTTTGCTCTGCTGCCTTTGGCCTGGGTATGCAACTGGGATTGTGACTGCCACGGCCGCTCGGAGGCTGCCACCTCGGAGGCTGTGTCCGTGCATCACATTAATCACTTTTCGGTTTAAGCGCGACTGACGCCAGCAGAGAACGGTCTTCCAACAAAAAAAAAAAAAGAAACGGTGGCTATCAAAATAGTTTTGTACACGTTCCAGCCCACCCAGACGAGACAGCTGGACAGCTGGACAACTGGTCAAAACTGAGCAAGCGATATTGAGTTCCTCCATTTGGACTACCGACTACCGTCTGAATGTTTGTGTGATCACGATCACGCGCATCGCTGCCGCTTTGTCCTAATGCCGTATGCCGTATGCCGTATGATGTTGCCCTGTGCAAATGTTTATTCAAGACTGAGATGCCTACGCCGAGATGATGATCCTAAGTAGCCAAAAAGGATTTGACTGTCGCCGTCGTCGTCGTCAGCGACGTCGTCAGCGTTAATGTGCACGCAAACAAGCGTGATGTGGCAATTGTCTGGGGAGCGGCATCTCTCTCTGCTAAGTAGCCCATAAGTCGAGGTGTATATCCATTAGCTGCCCAAGCAACAAGTGTTCCTGTGTGTGGCCCTTGGCAGCAGTTGCCAGTTACCAGTTACCAGTTCCCAGTTGCCAGAAGCCAGAAGTCGTGTGGGTGTGCCACGATCTCTAAATCTCTCTGCCGTATTTGTATAGCAATTGCACCTCCGGGAATTGATAAGTCAGTTGCTTAGTTGCTCACATATCTTACACTTAAGTGAGATGTACAAATATGCTTTCTTATATAGTTTTCTACTTATTTTCAGATATATATTTAGGTAGTGTTAACTGAATGTATACTAGAACCAACAACTACAGTGATCAATCGCATATAAAAAATTGATGTATTTTAATATATTAATTTCAGCTTTTATTATGTCAAATAAAATGCTAAAAATAAGTTATTAGCACCCATTAAACTCATAAATATGTATATATTAAATTTATAGGTTTCCTCTTAAGGCTGATTGCTAATATACATAACTGATTATAAAAGACTAAAAAAAGTGGCGTACAAAATCTTTACAGCTAATTGTTTTTTATGTAAGCAAACTAGTTGGGTTAGCTATCAATGGCTGTGGGGTAGTTACATAATGGCTCAAAGGGCGCTTCAGTTGGTCAAATCCGAAATCGTTTTTCTTTCAAGGTCGTTTCACATTTGCAAACTCATTTCCGCTGCTGCGGCTCCCCATATTTGGTCACGTTTCTTTGCCGCTATCCGCAAACAAATTAGATGTTCGATTACGAACTCGTATGTGTTCCCAGAAACCTCGACACTGACGTCAAACCTTGGCCGTAGTCGTAGCCGTAGTTGTTGTTGTTGTTGTAGTTGTAGTTGTAGTTGTAGCCCCCGCCGCTAATTTGGATGTCGGTGCGCGCCCATTGATTAACAGAATGTGTGTTTGGGTGTGTGTGTGTGTGTGTGTGTGTGTGCGTGTGTGAATTGGGGAAAAATTTGCTCAATGAATGTGAGAGTGAGTGACTGGTACCGGGAACGGGGAGACTTTGCCACTGGGTGGCGGCACTGGGGCGGGGGCGTGCCATATACAAAATATAAAATAGCCAAACGAAAATTGAGAGCATCAGAAGAGGAAGAATTGCGGGTGGGGGCGTGTATATAGAACGACGCATGTGGTTAGAGATCTTTATGAGTCTTTCAGTCACATGAGCATTGGGGCGAACTCATTAGCGCGCACGAAGGCATGCGGATTGTGGAACGTGGAACGGAAACGTGCGTCAGGTTGACGTCGTCGTCGTTGTTGCTGGCGCTGTGGACGCGTGGCCTCCGCTGACGTTGAGTTTTCAGAGTAGCAGCCTCCTGCTCCTCCGCCTGCCACCTCCACCTGCTGGCTAAAATTGTTATGCGCAAGTTGTTGGCACATCGCTCAAAATACTTTACACTAATTGCACTTACGCACGAAATGGCGTTTAACCTTCGCACAGGATTAAGCGCATCGGAATCGCAGCTTTTGAGGCCCGCAGCGCGGCTTAACAGTAGTTAAGCGATCGTTTAAGGGCCTCAGCTTTTGTTTTGCTGGCCCGCCAATTGGCCCGCCAATTTTTCAATGCGAAACAGCGCTTAAAATGCGATCAGCACTGAAAGATAATGTCGGCCTCATAATGTCCACGATATGCAACAGCTCTCGCTCGCTGCCAGCGCTCAGATCTCTCCATTCCATTGCATGCCAGGCCAGGCCAGTCCAGTCCAGGCCAGGCCAGGCCAGCTGCGGGGGCACCTGTGTCAGTGTGTGTCTCTCACGGGCCAGATGAATTGCCAGATAAAAAGGAGCGGGCAACGCGTCAAGGTTGCCCGGCATTGGCCAGCCAGCAAGACAGCCGGCCAGAAAGCCAACAAGCCAACAAGGCAACAAGCCAACAAGTCGTTGGCTTTGGACACAACGCGCACAACACGCGACAATGAATTTCGCATATGTCACAGCCGACAGACGACTCAGGAGGCTGCGACGCGACGGTGGAGGCGTCCCCATGTAAACAGACAGCCCCATCACAGGCAGCAGCACACTCAGCACCAGAGGCACCAGAGGCAGCAGCAGCTGAAAAGCCGCGTAAATGCTGCAGTGCTTTTTATTTTACTTAATTTTTTTGTATATTTTTTTTTGTGGATCTGACACCGCTGCACAATCACTTTTATTTGGGGATTGTCACGCTACAGTTCATCTGATGAGGCATATGAGACAGAGAGAGTCGCTGCTCAAACTGAAAAGATCATACATAAAGGAGTAAAAAGTGCATTTTAAGGAACTTGTGACTCTTGAACTAAATACGATTAACATGAGAAACTTTTTAATAACAATTACAAATAGACAGCAAACCATGATCAAAATGACCTCGGGATTGAAGATCCGATCATTTTTGGCGAAGTTATGACAGTTTGAAGTTTGGGTAGGCCGTTTTAAGGGACTTAAGACTTAACATGTCGAACTTGTTGTCATGATTTTGGACAAGAAATCTGATAAAAATTAGTTTATGAACTTTGAATGTAGAATTGATAACAAGGTCAAATCATGATCAAAATGACCTCAGGATTGAAAATCGGATCATTTTTGGCGAAGTTATGGCAATTTGAACTTTGGGTAGGCCGTTTTAAGGGACTTAAGACTTAACATGTCGAACTTGTCATGATTTTGGACAAGAAATCTGATAAAAGTGAGCTTATGAACTTTGAATGTAGAATTGATAAGGAGGTCAAACCATGATCAAAATTACCTCGGGATTGAAGATCCGATTATTTTTGGCGAAGTTATGTCAATTTGAAGTTTGGGAAGGCTGTTTTGAGGAATCTGGGACTTCACATGTCCAACTTGATGTCATGATATTTGATAAGAAATATGATAAAAATGAGTTTATGAACTTTGAATGTAGAATTGATAACGAGGTCAAACTAACGAAGTTAAGGCAGTTTGAAGTTCAGAAAGGACTTGGAAACTTTGTAACTAACTAAGATGTCTGTGTATGTAGGTTATTGTTGCGATCAGCGCAGCCGAATGTGTCCGAATTATGTGGCTATCCTTGGCACCAAGATGAATACTGTAAATGCCTGCCAGTATTCCAGTATTCCAATATTTCAGTATTTCAGTATTTCAGTATTCCAGAGTGCGCTTGCTTCGTTTCCCTTGCAGCGGCAATAAGCGGCGATCACAATAAATGCCAAGCATCGATGGCTTTTACAACATTACGCACAGATACACAGATACACAGATATACAGATACGCAGAGTATTGGATAATTTTATATATACATATACATATATAAATATATACTCTTTTTTTTTTGGCATGTCTGTGCAATTACCTTTATGTTTATGCGAATTTGCCAACAGAAAAAGACTGTATAAAATGCATAGTATACAATTGGTTGGGACAATGGTAACAGGTGGTCACTCACTTAGGCTTGTTCTGCCGCCAAAAGCAGATCGGGCTTTTATAACTATATTCTTAACAACAACAACAACAAAAAGCAGCTAAGATTCTGGCTAAGTGGCAACTAGCGGCATTTGCCAAATTGGACGCTGATTGCTGTCGGTTGGGATTTGAAGCCGCCTAATGATTCTTAATTTAAAGCATGAGCAGCGGAAATGACACCAAAAGTGGATGAGCTAAGGATCTGTCGGCTTGTTGCATGCCACGGCACGTGCGGCTACGCATGGAAGCTGCACAAATCGCTAATAGCCAACATCCAACAAGCAGCAGGCAACAAGCAACAGGGAACAGACAGCAGACAACAGTCAGAGCGGATATTGCATTGGCAAGAAAACTGCTGCATCTGTTGCAATTTGCAATTTTTCATTGGGGCAGCATTTACATATGTAGTATATAAGTATATATACGCAGTCAGCAGACACTGGACTGGACTGAGCAGCGGGGGGGCGCGTGTGCGGCCTGCTAAATAGCCAACAATAACAATAACAATTACATTGGCTATAACAGAATTGGCTGCCTGTTATTTTTGGCCAACTTGAGCGCACAGATCGCGAAAAACAAATCAAAGGCAAGTTCACGCGTCATCGCCAGCAGGCCACACACACACACACACCTACACACAACACACCTACACACACACACACACACACACACACACACACACACACACAACACGCCCACGCCGGACTTAAGAGTTGCGCCTTTGGCCAACAATTTTCAGCCTTCTTTTTCTTTCTTTTTTTTCACTTTTTTCTTTCAATTTTTTCGCTAGTTTTGTTGACGGCCCCCGTCGCATTGACGTCATTGACGTACTGCAAAAGAATTTGTTTTTCGTGAAAATATTTTTGTGCGCTCGCAGTTTTTATAATACTTACGCGCCTCATAGAGCATATGGGCATTATAATTCTGTTACGATGTTTGCCAACCCAAGAGAATTCCCACACACCTTTAATGCTATCTGCTCTATCAGTTTTTCATATCTATCTGTATAATAAATTTTGATATAGTACGAGTACTATGTATGTTTATTTGGGATTATATGCTAGCAGATTATGAACTCACGTGGAACTAATTTTATTTATTTATTTATATATTTAATGTTGACTAAGAGCAGTTAACACTGCAAAATTATTTTAGAAACAAGATATTAAACAAATTTAAATTGAAATATGTAGTAAATAAAAATAAAAATTAAATGAAAGTAAATTATAAATATTTCATTATTATTATTTTTGAGTTACATATTTATTTCAATTATTAAGTATACTAATATCTCAATTTCTCATTCATTCAATAGGGGAAATATAAAGGTGGGGTATTCAAAAGTTTAGATTATAGATGATATGTAGCAAATAAAAATTATAAATATTTAATTATTATTATTATTTTAGAGTTACATATTTATTGTAATTATAAAATGAGGGGAAGTATACTAATATCTCAATTGCTCATTCATTAAATAGGGGAAATATAATAAAGTTGGAGTATTCAAAAGTTTAGATTATAGATGAGGAAAGGGTCTCTTAGTACCGGTGACTATTGATTTCCCTATTGTTTTCCGTTGTTATCGTTAAATCCGTATGTATATTCGTGTGGGCAGCCATAACGACAGATCATATATGAAAATTGGTTGTATGTTGTCTGCTGACGCCTTTTCTTCTTCAGTGTCTGGGCCCAGATATTTTGGGCCAGCGATTGTTTAATTTGCTGGTTATTTGCGCCGCCAGCACCTCTGTTTATTGCCAATATTACCAGGCCCTGGGGTCGATCGTCATCACCTGGTTCTGGAGCTCTCTGGATGCTAAATGTTGCCTGTGTTGTTGGCCTGTTTAGAATCAGTCGTGGCCAGAACGCGTCATTGGCGCACGTCAGTGCAATACAGGACAGGGGTGGGGGGTGCGGTGTGCGCGGCATGGGGGCGAGTGCTGGCCACTATTTTTAGCCATGAGACGAGCCGCGAAAGTATTTTGGTCATCAGTTCAAAGCCAAGCGGTGGGACGCTGCTGATCGACGACGGACAGTTTTATTTTTCCAACACAAAAATTATTTATACGCAAAAATCACATGGAATTATTTATAAATGGCAGCGAGACGACCTTGTTATTGTTGCCTGTTGTTGTTGTTGTTGTTGTTGCTGTTACGGCTTGGAGCACGCCAGAAAGCGTCCTTCACCCTCAATTATTTGTACGGCCATAAATGCCAGCAAAATATGCGCATACCAAATAAACCAACCAAATTTGTTATGGGCCGGGTGAATAAATTAACTGCCAGTGATTGTCACAGCGGGTGGGAAAACCAAATTAATTCATTTCCTTTAATTATAAAATCAAATACCAGAAAATCGAAAACAGCACTGTATAAAATTTAGAAATGGAAAATTCTATTGAATGAAAGAGATATTGACACAAACTTATTTTGCTTTCTGTTATTTATAGTATTTCTCAAACCGCCCTCGCAAAATCACTCAGCACCACAGCACAGAGCGCTCTTAATAATTATATAGGAGGATTTCTCATTGTGCCACACAGTCATCCGATGTAAATAAAATGTTTGAGAAAAACAACTTTTTGTAAATAACAAAATATCAAAGATTTGTTCGTAAATATTTTTCATATTCCAGGTGAATAACAAATAAATTAAAATCCGATTTTGTTTTCCTTTTTCGCTTTAGGTAAATCAAAAAGAAGCTGGCCCTGAAAATCGAGAAGCATTTTTATGGCCACTCTAGATCTAGATAGGCATCTAGATCTCTGCCTGCCCTCACAATTTTATGATCCTGGCGAGCCACCGTAAGAACCTATTGCATAACATTGCGTTTGGACTTGGGTTTTTATGGGTAAGTAGCCTCCTTGTCTTTGACCTTACGTAAAATGATGTCATAAGCGAGAGAGTGAGACAGGAACAATGCCCGAAACAGGAATTAGGGATGAAGGATCATATACGTATATGTACATATGTATATGTAAGTAGCTCGTCGAAACATGTGTGTATATAAATCAGTATTCATTATGATTATCTATAGAGCATTCAACACCTCTGACAGTTTCCTGTGCTCAATGCTGAAACTCATGCATAAATGCAAAACTTGCCAGGCAGGTGAATTAATTCACACTCTAACGGTAGCTACATCCGCCGTAGACTCCACACATTCTTTAATTGCCAGGACAACAAAAATAGAATACGCAAAGAGTCGCATCATTAGCAAATTCAATACAGGTAGCTATCTGCCTAGTAGCTAGTAGCTAGTAGCCCGCCTTCCCATTCCTTGACAATTATTTCCGGCGTTTGTTTTTTCCTCTTGTTTTTTTTTTGTTGTTTTCTTTTCAAATGAAATGGCCGCTTATCAAGATTGCCTTTCGGGTTCACGCCCACTGCACCAGTAGTGAAAATCTGAGTGTATGTGTGACCAAAACGATCATTTCGTTGGCATCTAGTTAGGCATCGTCCTGCGTCCTGCGTCCTGCCTTGCGGTATGTCCTCTGTGGATGGCTCAGACAGCAACCAGCTGTGCAACGCTTTGGGGGGTGCAACAACTGTAGAGATCTGAGTACACGTGTTCAAACTGACCACCAGAGACCGACTCCGTCTCCGACTTCGAGAGCAGCGGACGGACTCACGATTCTTGCGCGTCGCTTGTCGGCACAAAAGTGACGATTAAAGCGAAGGCAGAAACAACAACAACAACAACAAAAAACAACAACAGCAGCAGCAACAACAAAACGTTAAAACAAAATTAATACCAAGGCAGGCCATGTCGTAAAAAAAGTGGCCAAAGCCGTGATCCTTTATGGCCCCGCACGAAGGCAGCCGCCGCAGTCCCTAGTCCGCCGTCCGCCGTCCTCCGTCCGCAGATTGAGTACCAAGATTTCAAAAGGGGCGCGTGATCGCCATCAAAATGTGCTCGTGGAGGCAATTTAAATTGCTGAAGCTGCAGTTGGGGATCGGAGTTGAAGTTGGAGATGAAGCTGAAGCTGAAGTTCCAAATCCAAAGCCCAGAACCTGCTGCTGACGCAGAGACAGACACAGCGAGAGAGAGGGAGAGAGTGAGCGAGAGAGAGGGAGAGAGTGAGAGAGATCCAACAGAGGCTGTCACTCGCGTGCTGGGTGTTGAAAAATTTTGGCATTCGTCTGTTATTTATAACAAGAGCTGCCGGCCGACAACAACAGCAACAACAGCAACAACAAACACAACGTGCCACAAGCGGCAAAAGAAGTCAAGGTTACGTCTAGGCTGCAACTATGTTTGTATTTGTATTTGTATTGGTGTGTTGTGTTGCAGCAGCAACTTTGTGTGGTGCTAATTTATAGTTTGTTGCGGCGATTTAGCCACAAAATTGCTGCGGGCAATATGAGGGAAATTATTGGCTGTAATTTGCTACAGAATTTGTTTGATGGTCAAATAAACAACCTAGTGTTCAAGAAGGGAAAACAAATGAAAAATAATTAACAAAGCTCATATTAAACTTATAATATTATTTAATTTAACAAACAAATATTTGATACAGTTAACACTTGCCTTAAACTAAATCTACATTAATAAATAATTTCCACATTTATTTCTCATTTAATTCAACTAACAACAACACAAACGCTCATAAATATGTTTGTAACCTTTTAAAACATTTCAAATCAGCGCGCACTTCGACTTGCAGTGCTTTACAGCACTCTTTGCTGTGCAACACAAGCTGACTGCTATGATATGTCTGCGCACACGCCAGCTGCCAGTCTGGCAACGTCATTCGCTTGCTGCTTAAAGCTGTATGCTAGATTAGTAAAGGCGCTAATGTAGTTTCAAATTCAAAATTATAATTATAAGTATTATGATAAACTTCAATACGCCAAAAATGCAGACTTATTAATTGAACAAACGGGCAGGTTTTTCGCAAATTTCTCCGTATCAAATTAAGAGAATGCTCATTTTCGATTTTTATTAACGCAAACAAGCATTAATATCTACTTTATTTTCACTTGACTCGACTCCCCGACTCCGACTCCTTATCTGTGGTCATATAATTACAGTGGCAGCAGCTGTTGTATGTTGCCTGTGGACTGTTGACGGTTGCTTGTTCAGGCCAGGCCAGGTCTTTGACTGATGGGTTGGCTGTCCAAAGAAATCAGCGCAAATTGGCATCAAAACAAATATTTGCCCGAGGTGGCAGCCAAAGCTCAGCCGAATGCCTAATGACAGGATGGTCATCCATGATCCTCGACAGCAACACCAGCCACACCAGCCACAGCAGCAACAGCTAACAAACCGACAGATTTGGACACGGCTGGGGGCAACTTTTCACACGTCCACACGATGCGAGACCGGGTGCGATGTGGCACACCTTTTGGGCACACAGCTTGTTGACTGTGTCAATTCTGGGAATGTCAGGGAAGGCATGGAGGCAGGCAGACAGTCAGGCAGTTGGCTCACAGGCTCGACGCCTCTCAGAAACTTGGCAATAAAACGTTGCTGCAAATTAGCGCTTTATTGCGTGTTTGTTTGGCTTACGATTGAGTGAAGCCAACACAACCGGAAAAGGCATCTTTTCAACGTCTGCTCATCTTCTTTTTATTTATTTTTTTGGCAGCTAAGCAAATGCCGTTAAGTTCTTGTTAAATCAAAATTATAGCCCGCAGCTTGGCTACTTAAATTAAAAAAAAAAGAAATATATATATATAACAGTTGGGAACTTGTCTTATAATCATATAATCTGTAAGGTTTTATTGACATTTCAAGCACCTGCTAGAATCGGGTTTCAGTTTTCTTTATTTATCACAACTATTTACACAGGTCGTTCCTTTCGTCGTTTCCTTAGAGGTTTCTATAGCTCAGCTATATCATCCAGGTGATAGGCTATTTTGGCGCCACATCGCACCTTATCACATTTCGGTTCGGTTTGGAGTACCAGTTCCAGGTACCAGCATTTTGGGGGTAAGGCCAGCATTTGGCATATGGAGCAAACTGAAGCATCCGTCTAGGCCAGACACTGCGGCGTATAGACATTCACCAACGAATCCCAGCCGCAATCGGCCAGCTCATGTGCCCGTTGCGGATTCCAGTCCAGACCGCACACAAATTCCGTATGCTGGGCATTGATCTCCTGTGCGGATTCGCCTCGTGCCAGATCCCAAATGCTGCAAAGGGAAATATAGTTATAGATCAAGTATTTCGTTTCTTAAAAAGTATAAATATTCTTAATGCGGCCGGATCGGACCTCTATTTCATATAAAAATCTATCAAGAATCGAACTCCTGTTTGTTTTTCTCTTGTTTTACTTACCGTGTGGTAAAATCATAATTGGCTGAGGCCAGCACCGTTGCGGAGTGGGGGGAGCAGGCCAAACGTCTGACCGCAAATTCTCCAGAGTACAGCTCGAAGATGTGAGTGCGCATCTTGCGCAGATCCCAGCCGCGTATCAGTCCATCGGATCCGCCCGTAAGCAGGACATTGCGATCGAAGTGACTCCAGTCGCAGGAGAGGGCTTCGCTGGCGTGGGCATCGATGCTCATCATGGGTTTACCTGCAAAATCAAGAGAGTTCCATAAGTTCAAGTGTCCATCGGTACTTACGCTGGCAAAGAGATTCGCAATCAGTGGCGAAAACTTTGCGCAATATATCAAATCATTGTGTCCCACAAACGTCGTGATGGAGTTCTGCCTGTTGCAATCCCACAGCTTGAGTGTACAGTCCCAACTGGCCGAGAGCAGTGTGTGATAGTTCCACTTCTCGCCCCAATCCAGACTGTAGATCTCGTTCTTGTGTTCCTGCATACAAATCAGCGGCTGTTTGGGCGTCTGCTCCGTCACCGCCGACTCGACATCCAATCCCGACCAGATCTGCAGCGAACCATCCCCAGAGGCGGTCGCTGCAATATCCGCGGCATACGGACACCAGGCGACATCAAACAACCCATCCGACCACTCCAGACGACACAGCTCCGTCAGATTTGGTGCATTGACGCTGATCTTAGCGTCATCTGCTGTGGAGCTCTGCGCAGAAAGCAGAAACAATGAACCACCACCAGCAAGACCGTATAATTGGCTGTAAACATAATTTACGATTTAATTTAAGACTTGACATAAGATTTGGAGTTGTCTTTATGTTAACCCACCTAGTAGCTAGCAGCATATGATTGGCCTCGAAAGGTGAGAAGCGCAGGCTATAACCATGACGATCGGTTGTGGTGTGGCTCTGTGTTTGCATTCTGTATATATGTATGTTTTCTGAAATATAAAAATAAATAGGAATGGATTAATATATATGTATAGATATAGATATAGATAAAGGTATAGATAAATATATAGGTATAGATATAGATATAGGTAAAGATGTAGATATAGATATAGGTAAAGATATAGATATAGTTATAGCTATATATAGATAGATATATACAAAGATATAGATATAGATATATAGAAATAGATAAAATGATATTTAGTTATTATTGAAATTTAAAGGACTCTCAAATATTATAGCTTTGAAAAATCTTATTTTTCAAATCCTTGAGTTAAAAGAGCTTATATTTCAGAACTTTTTGATACTTTGATCCCAAAGTTTGATCCCAAAGGTCTCAATTTGCAATACAACGATACTTCTTAAAGATTTCAAGTCATTGCCTCAGGGTCGCAATTTTAGAGTCACTCAATCACGTTTACAGTTATTACTATGTATATGTAAATTCTGAAGCAACAGAAAATCGATACATTGACATTTGCTATCACTGACTGACTGGTCCAGAAACTACTAAGGTTTCCCAGGGAAAAGTCCCAAGCAAATGGCAAACTGCATAAAAACTTTGCTGGCATTTAATTGGAAGGAAGAGCAAGAGGCGAGGGATGTGCTAATCGAATGCTAATCCTCAAGAGAACTTACGACGCTGGACACATGACAAATGACACACAAGGAACAGAATGAAAAAAAAACTTCAGTGACCTCGCACGAGGTCGCGAACGCTACTTGACATTAGCCAATTTGGTCAAAACGGAATTGGCATGGGGCAGGAAAATGCGGGAATGGAAAGAACTGCGCACAAAAAAAGAACGGTAAACATGTTGAGCATTTTATACAAGCGGCTGCATAACGGCCAAATCCATTTAGTGGACGACGCAGTGAAACCCCACGGACAGTGGACAGGGCCAAGCCAAAGGTATATAAGCAGGTTGTCCGGCACGGGTGATTCGCATTTTCCTCTATCAGCGAAGAACTGCATAACGTTCCAAACGAGCTCCGGGACGCGAAAGATTATTATATTAGTGAACACTTAGTAGCTGCAAGGAATAAGTTCGTCCATCAAGATGGTTGTGTCCGTGAAGGTCTTCAAGAAGGCGACACCCAACGGCAAGGTTACCTTCTATTTGGGCCGTCGAGACTTCATCGACCACTTGGATTACTGTGATCCCGTCGATGGCATCATTGTAGTGGATCCGGAGTATCTGAAGAATCGCAAAGTATTTGGCCAACTGGCCACCATTTATCGCTATGGCCGCGAGGAGGACGAGGTCATGGGCGTCAAGTTCTCCAAGGAGCTTATACTGTGTCGGGATCAAATTGTGCCCATGACCAACAACAACATGGAAATGACGCCCATGCAGGAGAAACTGGTGCGCAAACTGGGCAGCAATGCGCATCCCTTCACCTTCCACTTTCCGCCCAACTCGCCCAGCTCTGTGACGCTGCAGCAGGAGGGCGACGATCTGGGCAAGCCGCTGGGCGTGGAGTACACCATCCGTGCCTATGTCGCTGACTCCGAGGACGATCGCCAGCACAAGCGCAGCATGGTCAGTCTGGTGATCAAGAAGCTCCAGTATGCGCCACTGAATCGCGGCCAGCGTTTGCCCAGCTCACTGGTCAGCAAGGGCTTCACCTTCTCCAACGGCAAGATCAGTCTGGAGGTAACACTGGACCGTGAGATCTACTACCATGGTGAGAAGGTGGCCGCCACTGTGCAGGTCTCGAACAACTCGAAGAAGTCGGTGAAGAGCATCAAGTGCTTCATTGTGCAGCACACCGAGATCACCATGGTGAATGCGCAGTTCAGCAAGCATGTCGCACAGCTGGAAACCAAAGAGGGCTGCCCCATCACTCCCGGCGCCAATCTGACCAAGACCTTCTATCTGATTCCGCTGGCAGCCAACAACAAGGATCGTCATGGTGAGCACTTCAATTGCAATCCATATGCAATCCAAATCTTAGGCACCTTCCTTAGGTATTGCACTCGATGGCCATTTGAAGGATGAGGATGTCAACCTGGCCTCCTCGACCATGGTGCAGGAGGGCAAATCCACGGGCGATGCTTGCGGTATCGTCATCTCGTATTCGGTGCGCATCAAGTTGAACTGTGGCACTTTGGGCGGTGAGATGCAAACGGATGTGCCCTTCAAGCTGCTGCAGCCGGCACCTGGTAAGCAGTCACTCAATCCTTGACTTGTCCAGTTCTAATGGGTTACTCGTTTCGCAACAGGCACCATTGAGAAGAAGCGCTCGAATGCCATGAAGAAAATGAAGTCCATTGAGCAGCATCGCAATGTCAAGGGCTACTACCAGGACGATGATGATAACATTGTATTCGAGGACTTTGCCAAGATGCGTATGAACAATGTCAATATGGCTGATTAGTTCCGATCCAATCCAACGGCATGAGCGACAAACTTACGGAGAACGTATCGAAAGCACTGAAAACTTGTTGCAGCAGTCTCATCGAGACCCGAAATCATTGTATTATAACCGTATCTATAGCGCGCACTACAAAACTATACAAACTTTAGTGGATCTGGTGCCTTTATGTTGAAAATGTTGAACCGACCAACGTGTCCTTATTGTAATTATACATATATAATATAAATGTGTTATGACGATCTAGCAAACTTACAGCTTGATTATCCAAGTACTATTTAGGAGAGTAGCTATTTGCAGTCCTTTGAATTCGGCAAGGATTTCGAGGAGTTGCTGTTGCTGTTGCTCAGGCTTTCAACTTCAGAAGTCGAATGAGCTAAGGAATGCCGCTGCCACTGCGAGGAAGGCTTTAAGGGTTGCTTGCTGACAGGGGGTTGCACAGCGCTTTGTGTAATAGGTCAGCCAAAATGCCGAGCAACCCTTAAGTCCAAGGCAGCCAATCAGCGTTGGGTTACTTTTGGGCATGGCTGTTTTTAACCGTTAAAGGAAGTGCGAAAACTGTTTATATGCTAAATAGCTAAGCTTTGAACTTGGCAGTTATATATATATATATATATATGTGTATATGAGTGTGTTCTATGAGCTGACCTTGAGACCAGCTGCTGCTGCCTAATCTCTGTGCCTCATCACTCTCAATGGGCTTTGATTTACATAATGCAACGTAACGGCCGCAAGCAGCTCAAGTGGTAAGGGGACGGGGAGCGGGTGCTGCAGCTGGATCGCTGGAGCATTGCACAATTGAGGGACTGGGGCAGCGTTCGATCGATTTCACACACCGCTGACTCCTGGTCATGACTTCCGGCTTTTGCTGTGGCGCGGCCTAACCCAGCCAAGCCCCACAAAGACACCAGCCTATAAATGCCCACTGTTGTTGTCAAAATGCAGCCACAATTTTGACGAGCGTGCAACGAGATGGAGCTCAAACCTGCCACCGCGAATTTACCCATTACGCTAGTAACTCTCAGCCAGCTGCTGCTCTTGTTTGTGCCGCCAGCTCAGCTCCAGCATTATTATCCACAGGCGCATGCCCACAGGCAACATCTGTACTACGATGCAGCACCACCACGTCTGCGCCGCTTGGAATATGCACCTGCTCCAGCTCCGGCTCCGGCTCCTGCTCCGTTGTCCTATATGGCTGGCTATGTGGCGCCACCTGCCGCACACTATCAGCAGCATACGCCCAACTTTCAGTTGATCAACTATCGGCCCAGCTATCAGCCGCTCGCCTTGGAGTACCAGCAGCAGCAGCCACCTGTAGTGGCAGCACCACCATCTGCACCACTGGCTGCCATTTATCCACAGCCCAGTGTGCAGTATCTACAGCGTTCCATAGCGCCGCATGCGGAACTGGCCAAGTATCGCTACGAGGGCAACTATATGCCCCTGCAGCATCGACTAACAGTTGCCCCACAGCACTCCCCGCCTCCAATTCAGCTGCATCAACAACAACAACAACAGCAGCAGCAGCAGCCGCAGCGTCGCGTTGAGGATCAGCTGTATAATGTGCCGCCGGTGCTGTTCACCAGCGATGTGCTGCATGTGGTGCCCTCGAGGTCTGCTGCAGTGCAGCAACAACAACTGCAACAGCAACAACAACAACAACGGCGGAACGTTCCCGTCGCTATGCACCCAAGCTGGCTGCGGATGGGCAAGTGGAGGCGGATGCAGTGGCCGCAGAGTCCCGAACGCGCAGTGAGAAACCCACAAAGGAGGAGAAATATTTTCAGTAAGCGCAGCAACTGTGAAAAATATACTTTTTTACATTATTGAATTAAATATATTCTCAAATATTTTATCTAAAATATTGGATATTATTATATATGGAGTTACTGAAATAATTAACAAAATTAAGCCCACAAATCTCAAATCTCACAAAATAATGCACAATGATCAATCAACTCAAAAACCTCTCTTGAAACACTGCAACTTAAAAGTTTGTTGCATAACTGGTTTATTCCTTCCTTTGGAGCAATTAGATCCTTATTCACCACCTCAACAACCTAAATCTAAACCACTTAAGAACTGCATCTTTAAAGTTTGTCTTACATCTCATACATTGACTTCACTTTAGTGACATATTCATGAGATTTGATGGAGCCCACGGCCGCAGTCATGGACATGTGCTGGAGCATCCCAAGGCGCAGCAGCGACGCTTTGAATCGCAACGTGGCACAAATCGTTACAAGGGCGAGGTGGGTTTGAATGATGAACACGTTCTATACAAGCAGTAAAACTCCTAATCCTAGGTGATTTGGACGGATCGTCGGGGTGGTCACGGCGAGCATCGCTGGGACTTGGCGCAGGGAAAACTCTGAGCAGCTAATTCAATTTGCATATCCTTCAGACTCTTTCCCTGTCTATCTCATTTTTATCATTAACTGCTCAGCGTGTATATATGTATAAGTAAATCGTGACTTTTCATAATTTTGGAGTATTATTTATTTAATGTGCAATGATTTGGCGTGAAATTTGAAAAGTCCTGCAAAAGATTTGCATAAGAAAGCAGCGTTCCCATTCTTGGCATAGGTCAGCGTCTGGGAATCCTGCGAGTATTTTCTCACGAGTCGGGAAAAAGTGGACAGTCCGGTTACACGGCTTTCTACTGTTGTTATAGTTGTTGTAGTTGTTGTTATTGTTGTTCTGTGGCTATCACTGGCCCGTAGAAAAAGGTCAACTCGTCTACTTGGCTATCCTTTAGCCGGAAACTGGTTTTAAGCAATGACCCGAAATGTCCTGCACTGTAACTTAGTTACAACAGAGACCCATACAAGAACAGAACAGACAGTCCATCAGTCGGCGAATGCGGGTCATATGCAAATGTGACTCTACAGAGAGTCCTTGCAAGAGGGTTGCAGTTGCAGCGGGCTTATCGGCTGTCGCCGTCGCCGTCGCCGGCGCCGTCTTGTAAGTCGGTGACCTCAAGGGTTGCAGCTCATTTGCATAGAACGGAGGTGCTCGTAAAGTGACATAAATGTCTCGGGGCAAGCAATGTCCAGTTATTATTTACTGTTGAGGCACAGCTGACCAAGTCACATGTGTGAAAAGAAGCCCGAGCGAAGGATCAACGCAACACAGATCAATATTAAGTCTAGCCCATTATTGTGTATGTACATATGTAAGTATATGTGCCTGGTTATTATCCTGCCATGCGGGTCTGTCAGTCATCGACTGTCCAGAACCGGTTCGTTGTTCTGGCCGATAAGGTCATCAGTGTCTTGATCAACAGTGATAACCCTTGGCTCTCTCGTGGTTCTCACACTGTCTTCCTAATTTATGCAAGGACATTGCGAAAGGACACTATTGCCAGCCAACTGCGTGTGCGATTGATGTGGCGTGAGTTCCAGTTCCCAAAAGGCAGACGACGCAACCGGTTTGACCGGCCCAAGCTTTGCTGCTGGGCGAGCATCTTGGGTGACCACGAGATCACGTTGTGAGAACTTCCACATTAGGTGGCCCTTGTCAGCACCACCAACAACTGGCCAAACGGGTTGTGTGTGTGTGTGTCATATGGACATATGGATAGTCTTGGGCTACTCATTCTTAACAATTGCATAAAGGTTTAGCACATTGATTTATGCGTATATAAATTTGTTTACTCACGGACCATGTTTTCTCCATATGATGAAGAATAAATAAAATGGTCAGAGAGCAAAGGATATTCTATGATTTTTACCTGAGTGAAGGAATAATTTAAATGCACTAATTACTCTTGCATGAATAGAACTCGATAATTAACCTGATTAATACTATATAGTATTAATAGGGATGCAAATTCATGATCTTCTTTACTCGGGACAAAAGAGCATAAACTTTTCACATATTTCATTTAAAAATCAAAACACATATTTATCAAAATTTTTAATTAAATATTCTAAGCCAGAAAATCAAACAAATAATTTCGATTGCTTTAGCTATGCGAACATACTTTGCTACAAACTAATGAAAGTCTGTATGTATGTATGTATGTACGTTATGTATCTATGTATGTATGTATGTATGTATATATGTAACTGAATAATGTTATGAACGTTGCCTGGTTGAGTCGGCGTATTTACAAACTACATGGACTTGCGGAACTTTCCAAGAGGATTCGCGTATATTATATTATTTTTGAAGGCTCCTTCCTCATTGGTACTGATGATACTGCGGCTGCTGTTGCTGTTGTTGCTGGTGCTGCTGGTGCTGATACTGCTGCTTGGATTGGCTGTACTCCTGGGGCGCCTTGTGGCCACCGGAACGGAGCAGCTGCGTTTGTGGTGGTTGCGTTGGCACTTTCACCACAATGTCGGTGGGTTCGCGTATGACCTCCGCCTTGAAGCCCTCCTTGGGATCAGCGGTATACTTGACCGTGCGGATGAAGCCATCCGAATCGACGACAGAGTAGCTGCCCTTGATAACACCACCATCGCGTACCTCCTTGCGATTCTGATAGTTGGTGAACTCGTCATCTTTCACATCAAACCCAAACTGGTACGAGGAGTTTTGCTGCAATCGACCAGAGACAGAGAGACAGAGAGACAGAAAGACGGAAAGACAGATACATGTATTTAGACTAGTTGCTGATTTCGATCATTTCAAATGCGTAGCACAGTGTGACCCAGTTTTTGTGGCCACGCCAGACGCATTACATCACGTTGCATGCGAGTGGGTGTGTTTGCTCCAATCGCAGGCTCAGGCTCAGGCCCAGACCCAATACCCAATACTTAATTCCCCAACACTGAACACGCACAAGTGAAAGTAATTTGGACTCGCAGCATGTATTTATATTTTGTTTTTTTGTGGCACGCAAAACTGCAGCCGATTGGTTGAGTTTGGAGTGATCGCATGTCTTATGCAACTAGGTAGCGGTAGAAGCAGCTTCGAATATACCCCAGAAATCTTTTCTTTCGGTGCATGTAATGCGCAATGAGGCCTGCCGCCGGGCAGTGCATAAATTATGCACAAGGTTGGGGCTGGTGAGGAAGCGACGACCGCAATCGCTTCAATCACTTGGCTAAGACAATCCCAAAAGCTCTAACTGGGTTAAGGTAAGCCGAAACGTGGCCCCGGGCGTGGCAACAATTCTCTGTGGTTCTTGGCCTGACGTGGCCCAAAAACCACACGAAAATTATTGCACTCTGCAGCGTGCAGTTGGAAAAAACAAATTGGAAAGGCAATTGGCCAAAAATCTAGTTTTTAGAGCCGGTTCTAATGCGTGCACTGTCCATTCGGAGCTCAAGTGGTAGTGGTATTGGGGTCTTATGGTTATATGGGTCGCATTTGAAAGTGATTGTAACTCGTGACATGCGACGTGACATTTTATGGCTCCACATCTGCACAGATCTGTGAGAATTGCCTTTAATTGCACTGCAAAATAATGATAATGCAATTCAAGACATTATTATTAGTGGAATCATAAATAATACAGTTAAGTAGGTGCAACAAACTGATCTTGTTTTACTGCAAAACTCGCTCGACAGGAAAATAAAAATGTAATCAATTTCAAAATAATAGCCTCAGAAGAAACTGAACCCCAAAATTTGGAGCTTATATGCAAAATATTTGTGATATCGAAAATTATTCCGAAAAATAGGATGAATCTTTCTAAATGAAAACTGTTTCTTTCTTCCAGAAAACTGTGTAATATTTCAAGGGAAATATTTGATTAAGATTGATTTTTTAAAATGTAGGACATTTCGGTTAGTCCGATTTCTGAGTTTTTATACTTTTATGGTACATTTCTGCTTTCCCCAGATATCATTCTCAAGTTTCACACCTTTCACTTCATGGTAAATAGTATTTCTCTATCGAAAGAAACCACAAAACTGTTCTATCCAAGTAAACTAATATGTTGCCCCCATCATATGCAAAGAAACTTGTCTTTAGCCTTGCGGATTAACGTGTATTTTTAATGGATAATGGCTAACGACAATGTGCAACTTCCGCATGAGGGGGCCCATAAATAAATGCTGGCTTAAAGCACGTTAATGCCACTTGGGGCACAATGCACCTGGATATACTTATGGTCATGGCTATTGCCAAATGCCAAGTAGTTGCTGCAACTGGGGCGGGGGCTGTTGTGGGAATGCGTTAGAGCTATCGTTAGCGTCAGCGTCAGCGTCAGCGTTAGCTGCTGGTTAATGAACTCCAAGCTATGGAAAAATCTCTCCCCGCTGCATGCATCGATTGTAATTATGCGCCGGCAGCATTGTTTGCAGCACCGTAGTAAAAACGAAAGTGCGCGAAAGCGCTGAGTTGGAGTTGGAGTTGGAGTTGGAGCTCGAACCCGTTATGGTCAACTTACATCATCGTATTGCTCCTCCTCCTCCTGCTGCTGCTGCTGTTGCTGCAGCTTGAGTTGTCCTTTGCTCAGCGGCGCAGGGGCAGACTGGTAAGCGGGTTGCACGCGACGAGGCGGCGCTGGCGCTGCCTGCGGTTGGCGATAGGCGCTCTGCTGGGGCTGTGACTGGTACTGCAAGTGGACAAGGTTGGGGATAGGGTAGTTGAGTTGTGATAGCGCTTAATTACCTGACGCGTGTGTGCACCCACCTGCGGCTGTTGCAGATAATCTCTAACTGCTGGCGCCACATATCCTTGCTGCTGCTGGGCGCGTATCTGCTCCGATACCGTATCCTTGAGCCTGATCTGCTGGCCAGAGCTCACATACTGCTGCGTCTGCTCGGAGTTCTGCTCATAGATGGGCGTGCCATCGGAGGGCTGATGCTGCTGCTGCTGCTGCTGTTGCTGCAGCTGCTGGTAATACTGACGCAAATAGGCGGGATCGACGCCCTGTTGCGCTTGAGCGACTCCACAAATCGCGACCGTGGCCACCACGAGCAAGAGCTGCATTGTTAGACGAGTTTGTTGGGGCTGCTGCTGCTGCTGCTGCTATTGCTGTTCAATTACTTTACACTTCACTTTGTTACCGTTCGTTAAAGCGCGCACGTCCCACTCCAAGCCACAATCACAAACTATCTGCGATGCCTGCGAGCCCAAATTGCACTTTTATATCGAATACCGTCTAACGACGACGAGGCGACGAAGCGACGTCACGACGCTGTTACCACGCTGAGCGCCAACTAGTTGGCTCTCTCTCTCTGTGGCAGCAGCGACTCTCTAACGGCCAAGTGGAGCGGCTGCGGGTTGCCTCTTTTTTTTTTGTTTTTGATTTACAACAGCTGTTGGCTTACATAGCCGTCATTTCCGTTGCCATTATATCATGTGCAGCATTGTCTCGGTACCCCTGTATTGCCCCCCTCCCCTACTCTATCCACCCTCTGAATATCTCTTGTCCATCTGCTCAGCTGTTTCTCCACATCGCCTCGACCTGTGTGTCATTGTTGTTGTTTCAGTGAAAACTGTTGCTCCAGTTACCGCTTTCGTTAATTTACATGCATAAACATTGCGTGTATGTTCAATGCTATTCGCCAATAGATATTACCAACCGAGTTAAAACTATTAACTTTGTGGGTGCTTTGCCTTGCAGTTAACAATATCTGTAGTTAACATTTAAATACAGCCGGGTTGACTTATCCTCACAAAAGAAAATCAGTTTAAGATAGTTGTCATGATTTTTGACAAGAATGCTTTTTGGGCCAAAAATATCCTAAATTTTATTTTTTCAAAAAATTCATAAACTTATGATGTGGAATTAAACTAGTTGACAAATAATGATCAAAATGACCTCGGGATTGAAAATCGGCTCAGATTTGACAAAGTTGTGGCAGTTTGAAATCTGGGAAGGTAATTTATAAGGAACTTTTCGTTGTTTGGGATCTTGACAAGTCAATTTTTTTGTCACTTTTGACGTGATTTTTGACAGAAAAATGAAACACCACAAAATAACTTTTCAAATAGTTTTTTATACTAATTAAGATACCCACAATCAATTAAACGTAAAATTTCAAGATTCTATTTTTTGAAAAATCAAAATTTGTACGGGTCCCCCCTTATGCTTTTTTCGCCAAAAAAATCCAAAATTTTATTTTTTCTAAAATTCATAAACTTGAGATGTAGAAGTAAACTAGATGCCAAAAAATGATCAAAATGGCCTCGGGATTGAAAATCGGTTCAGATTTGACAAAGTTGTGGCAGTTTGAAATCTGGGAAGGTCATTTATAAGGAACTTTTCGTTGTTTGGGCACTTTACAAGTCAATTTTTTGTCACTTTTGGCGTGATTTTTGACAGAAAAATGAAACACCACAAAATGACTTTTCGAATAGTTTTTTATACTAATTAAGATACCCACAGTCAATTAAACGTAAAATTTCAAAATTTTTTTTTTTGAAAAATCAAAATTTGTAAGGGTCCCCCCTTGTGCTTTTTTTTTCAAAAAAATCCAAAATTTTATTTTTTCAAAAATTCATAAACTTGAGATGTAGAAGTAAACTAGATGCCAAAAAATGATCAAAATGGCCTCGGGATTGAAAATCGGTTCAGATTTGACAAAGTTGTGGCAGTTTGAAATCTGGGAAGGTCATTTATAAGGAACTTTTCGTTGTTTGGGCACTTTACAAGTCAATTTTTTTGTCACTTTTGACGTGATTTTTGACAGAAAAATGAAACACCACAAAATAACTTTTCAAATAGTTTTTTATACTAATTAAGATACCCACAATCAATTAAACGTAAAATTTCAAGATTCTATTTTTTGAAAAATCAAAATTTGTAAGGGTCCCCCCTTATGCTTTTTTCGCCAAAAAAATCCAAAATTTTATTTTTTCAAAAATTCATAAACTTGAGATGTAGAAGTAAACAAGATGCCAAAAAATGATCAAAATGGCCTCGGGATTGAAAATCGGTTCAGATTTGACAAAGTTGTGGCAGTTTGAAATCTGGGAAGGGGATTTATAAGGAACTTTTCGTTGTTTGGGCACTTTACAAGTCAATTTTTTTGTCACTTTTGACGTGATTTTTGACAGAAAAATGAAACACCACAAAATAACTTTTCAAATAGTTTTTTATACTAATTAAGATACCCACAATCAATTAAACCTAAAATTTCAAGATTCTATTTTTTGAAAAATCAAAATTTGTAAGGGTCCCCCCTTATGCTTTTTTTGCCAAAAAAATCCAAAATTTTATTTTTTCAAAAATTCATAAACTTGAGATGTAGAAGTAAACTAGATGCCAAAAAATGATCAAAATGGCTTCGGGATTGAAAATAGGTTCAGATTTGACAAAGTTGTGGCAGTTTGAAATCTGGGAAGGTCATTTATAAGGAACTTTTCGTTGTTTGGGCACTTTACAAGTCAATTTTTTTGTCACTTTTGGCGTGATTTTTGACAGAAAAATGAAACACCACAAAATGACTTTTCAAATAGTTTTTTATACTAATTAAGATACCCACAATCAATTAAACGTAAAATTTCAAGATTCTATTTTTTGAAAAATCAAAATTTGTAAGGGTCCCCCCTTATGCTTTTTTCGCCAAAAAAATCCAAAATTTTATTTTTTCAAAAATTCATAAACTTGAGATGTAGAAGTAAACAAGATGCCAAAAAATGATCAAAATGGCCTCGGGATTGAAAATCGGTTCAGATTTGACAAAGTTGTGGCAGTTTGAAATCTGGAAAGGTCATTTATAAGGAACTTTTCGTTGTTTGGGCACTTTACAAGTCAATTTTTTTGTCACTTTTGGCGTGATTTTTGACAGAAAAATGAAACACCACAAAATGACTTTTCAAATAGTTTTTTATACTAATTAAGATACCCACAATCAATTAAACGTAAAATTTCAAGATTCTATTTTTTGAAAAATCAAAATTTGTAAGGGTCCCCCCTTATGCTTTTTTCGCCAAAAAAATCCAAAATTTTATTTTTTCAAAAATTCATAAACTTGAGATGTAGAAGTAAACAAGATGCCAAAAAATGATCAAAATGGCCTCGGGATTGAAAATCGGTTCAGATTTGACAAAGTTGTGGCAGTTTGAAATCTGGAAAGGTCATTTATAAGGAACTTTTCGTTGTTTGGGCACTTTACAAGTCAATTTTTTTGTCACTTTTGACGTGATTTTTGACAGAAAAATGAAACACCAAAAAATAACTTTTCAAATAGTTTTTTATACTAATTAAGATACCCACAATCAATTAAACGTAAAATTTCAAGATTCTATTTTTTGAAAAATCAAAATTTGTAAGGGTCCCCCCTTATGCTTTTTTTGCCAAAAAAATCCAAAATTTTATTTTTTCAAAAATTCATAAACTTGAGATGTAGAAGTAAACTAGATGCCAAAAAAATGATCAAAATGGCCTCGGGATTGAAAATCGGTTCAGATTTGACAAAGTTGTGGCAGTTTGAAATCTGGGAAGGTCATTTATAAGGAACTTTTCGTTGTTTGGGTACTTTACAAGTCAATTTTTTTGTCACTTTTGGCGTGATTTTTGACAGAAAAATGAAACACCACAAAATGACTTTTCAAATAGTTTTTTATACTAATTAAGATACCCACAATCAATTAAACGTAAAATTTCAAGATTCTATTTTTTGAAAAATCAAAATTTGTAAGGGTCCCCCCTTATGCTTTTTTCGCCAAAAAAATCCAAAATTTTATTTTTTCAAAAATTCATAAACTTGAGATGTAGAAGTAAACTAGATGCCAAAAAATGATCAAAATGGCCTCGGGATTGAAAATCGGTTCAGATTTGACAAAGTTGTGGCAGTTTGAAATCTGGGAAGGTCATTTATAAGGAACTTTTCGTTGTTTGGGCACTTTACAAGTCAATTTTTTTGTCACTTTTGACGTGATTTTTGACAGAAAAATGAAACACCACAAAATAACTTTTCAAATAGTTTTTTATACTAATTAAGATACCCACAATCAATTAAACGTAAAATTTCAAGATTCTATTTTTTGAAAAATCAAAATTTGTAAGGGTCCCCCCTTATGCTTTTTTCGCCAAAAAAATCCAAAATTTTATTTTTTCAAAAATTCATAAACTTGAGATGTAGAAGTAAACTAGATGCCAAAAAAATGATCAAAATGGCCTCGGGATTGAAAATCGGTTCAGATTTGACAAAGTTGTGGCAGTTTGAAATCTGGGAAGGTCATTTATAAGGAACTTTTCGTTGTTTGGGCACTTTACAAGTCAATTTTTTTGTCACTTTTGGCGTGATTTTTGACAGAAAAATGAAACACCACAAAATGACTTTTCAAATAGTTTTTTATACTAATTAAGATACCCACAATCAATTAAACGTAAAATTTCAAGATTCTATTTTTTGAAAAATCAAAATTTGTAAGGGTCCCCCCTTATGCTTTTTTCGCCAAAAAAATCCAAAATTTTATTTTTTCAAAAATTCATAAACTTGAGATGTAGAAGTAAACTAGATGCCAAAAAATGATCAAAATGGCCTCGGGATTGAAAATCGGTTCAGATTTGACAAAGTTGTGTCAGTTTGAAGATTTGTATGGGTGTTTCTAGGGGCTAATAATTTATTGCAGTTAGTTAAAGGACGGAAAATCGTTATATATAAGTATATCTTTTTAATTTTATATTTAAACCATAACTACAATTTGTGTGGTCTTTATTAACCTTATATGTCATTAGATTATCTTTTAATCACCTGCTTGATCTTTTTGCTAGGCTAAATAACATTAACTGGGTTCAGATGCTTGAGGTCAATGCGATTAGGGCTTCGCCCAAGTCAAATTTATTGAATTTAATCCGGCAAGTGCAAAAGACTATTGTTCATAGAGATTGACCCAAATCGCTAAATCACTGCAAAACCCAAAACTCGAAAGCGAAACGTTTCGTTTGCTTTGTTTTACGATCTGCACTCGCATTTGTATCTATACATGTATATTTGTATATATGTACATAGGTATCTGTATCTGTATCTGTAAGTGTATCGGTTGCGACCACGTTGCGGTTGAATAGCTTCAAGTATGCCAGCGATCTTTGATGTGATTTGTTGGCGCTCCGATTGCCAAATCTTAGCATTTAAGACCTTTACACCAGATGCAAGTACCACAAACTGTTGCCATGTGATCGCACGTCTTACTTATACCGACCGACCGACCGACCGACCGACCACGCAGCCATTAAACCTCAATAAAGCAACGCATACCCTCTCCGCCCCCCGATCCATCTCACCACACACCATACAATGCCCACCCACAGTATAGGCATTCATAAAACCCGATATTTGTAATCGTCGCTGATGCGATTACTTAAGCGTATACTATTGCTTGTGTTCCCAAACCAATTGTGTCTCACAGTAACGCCCTTTTGCATGGCAGATTCGGGTCTTGATGACACACATGGAGGATTTAGTTAGCCAAGGTCTTTATCGAGCCACTGACTCTGCGATTTTTCGTCAGTCAGTCAGCCGTTGACCGTTCAATTGGGGCGAGTGGGAGCATTGCATGTACATACATATGTGTGTCCGTCCGGCCAGCTGATCACGGTTTACTTAGCCGTGAAGTGAAAGTACATTATGTGTAACCGACAATTGTTATGGCTGCTCTGCAGATTCGAACATTACATGCGATACACGCACAGCACACTAGTGTCTTATTTGAATCAAATTATAGTCAAATTAATGTGCGGCTGCTGCTGCTTGGCTCTTGTTTGCATAAACTTAATTTCAATAAAAATGTGTTTAATTGCCCGCGTGATTGATGGATTTCAAATGATTATATTTGCAGCGTCATGTTATGCAAAGTTTTTCGGGCAAGAGAGGAAAACAATGCAACCAACTCCTAACTTGACAGTCATTAGACTCTAATTGAATCCAGTTATAAATGGTTATTTCCAGTAAAGAAAAGGTATATCCTTGTCTGGGCTATGCCAATAATATGCATATATTATAATTATTTTTATTGGATTAAAATTGTGTTGGTTTTGTATACATTTTAATGACTAGAACCACTCGCTGTTGACTTCCACTGTTGTGGAAGTGAACTTAAAATGAACATAAAATTGAGTTAAAAGTCTTCAACTAAAATTTCTTTCTTTTTTATTGACTATTGCATATGGAGACTGACAAAAGGTTGAGAACAATTAACTCATTTATGAGCAATTTTATTTTATATATATATTTATAATTATTTATTTCGTCTCCGATCAACTTCTGTACCAATTCGTAATATTTTAAGGTTTTGTTAGTTGCATATTTTTGTCGTTCTTTATATAAATTAAGTATTCAATAAGTTAAACAGAATTTCATAAAAATCCGCTAAATTGGTTAAGTAACTCTTAACTAGCAACTGTTTGTTGTTATTATTATTGGTGTTGTTGTTGTTGTTGTTGATGTTGTTATCGCCTGCTCACTTGCTGCCGTTACTGCTGATGTTGTTGTTGTTGCTCCTGTTTGTAGTTGTTGTTTAGTAGTCAGTTGCACCAACAACGCTGTACATCAGACGATTGAAAGAGCCGCTCTGGCGTATGTTCTCATCGTGCGTGTTTACCACCTGTTGATCAATCAAAATTCAATTAACATTGCCATTAACATTAACAGTGATGCTTTGCAGCTCTGTTACTTACATTGTACGGCGGCCGGGCAACTGGCGCTGATACTGGTTTCTGTAAATGTTCATTTAAAATGTGTAAAAAATAAAACTCTTGCTTGATAAGTATATTCTTTCAAAATGCTATAGTTTAAGTGCATTTTCGGTTATTTCTCACTGCAATAATTGAATGTTATGAGCGTGCTTTTAGTTAGTTGCCCATTATGTTATAATGCCAAAAAAAAAGCTGATTGTGATTTGGAAAATATACACAGAAATGTGATTAATGGAGGCTGTACGACTTGCAGTTGCCATGACAAGTTATCAAAAAACCAAGTTAGTAGTTGCCATGGCCGGTTAGTAATCATTACACTGCCTAACAGCACATTAACATACGAGTTAAAGCGGCGCTTAACATTCTGCTAGGCACAGCGTAGGACATGGACACAATTAGAGGACACAAAAATGCTGTGACTGTACTAAAAAAAAGTATTGTTGGTTTGACTGATAGACAGATAGAGAGCGAGTAAGAGATAGAGTGTTTATAGAGCGCAATGAACTGGACAATCGAGCGATCTTGTCTGATATTACAAATCTCACATATAATTTTGAACGAGTTGTTTTGGTTTTGTTTGGTTTTTTTTCGAAAACGTTTTTGATTTGACGATGTGACAGTTGGCGCGATCTTACCTTTCCTGGAACCAATCTATTCGGCTGATAGACCCTAGTCTGCACAGGTATGGTTACTTCCTGTGGTGAGGATTGGCCATAGCTGCTGTAGCCGCCCTCTTCTTGAATGGCTCTGTAGGTGTCGCTATTCCTTGGATCGTATTGAACAGTTTTCTTATAACTGTTTGTCCGCGCGTGTCGATTTTTCATGATTATTGTTTTGAGAGTTTATTGAGATCGTTGAAAGCGCCATTATTTTAATTATTTGTCAAAATATTTAATGTTATGCAATTTTAGAATATTTTAACGTTATTTCATTTCAATTGTTTGTTTGGTTTTTTTTTTTTTGTGTTAAGTTTACACATATATGTAAATATATATGAATATTTAGAGGTTTTTGTACATCGGTTGAGTAGCGTGAGACAGAGTAGTGAGAGAATAGAAAGAAAAAACAGGATGTGCACAAAATACGTTAGAATTATTTTGATTTTTGTTGTAGTTATGTTCTAATCAAATAGGCATAGTGTCCTCGTTGTCTTCAAACTTGACACTTTCTCAAACAACTTTAATTAAGAATTAAAAATTCAACAAAATTTCTTACAACTAATTATTAAAAGTAATTTTGTAACAGAACTGCATAACAAAAGTTGAAAATTAATAAACAATTTTAATATTATTATTATATTGGGTGAGTTCTTAGGGCTTAGTTAGTCAGGTCTTGTTGTATTAATGTTAATACTTGGAAGGTTGCATAGGTTTAGGAACTTAATGTGTTGTCTTTGACACTTTTAGTTGGGACAATTCAGCAAACGTCTTTTAATGTTTCAATGTTAACTTAATAGGAACTTTTTTGGGATTGTTTGAGGACTGGGTAGCTTATCAATGGGCTGGGCATGGGCTGGGCAGGGTTCATTTCTCTAGTGATATTTTTGCTAATATTTCTTTATACAAAAAGTAATTGTGATCGTTTTATTTTTGTTGATACAGTTGCTGCAGTTGCTGTTGACGCTGTTGACGTTGCTGCTCTGCAAGTTGATCTTTTTGCTTTTGATGCTCCAGGATTTTACGTTTTTGTTCCAGGAAAGATAGATCGATGAAAATTCTAACATTAATCGTGCAGCTAAGTTCTATACATTATGTCTAAAATTGTATATTGGCTAGAGTATTGTGTTGTAGGTATATATATTGGTTGTTAGGCACCTTATCCAAATTATCAATTATCAATTATCAATTATTCTGTTTGCTGCTTACAAAGTAAATCATATTGTTTTCCGAATTCTGTAATATTTACAGCGTCTGTCCTAACTGCTTATTACCTTCCACGATTGCGCCAATATTGCCATTCTGATAAACATTCAGTAAAAGATCTAGGAACACACGATGGTAACAACGAAAGCCTTAAGAGCTATATACTCTTGGTTCTAGAGGCTTAGGGGTACAGAGATTGACTGTCTCCATGTCGCAAACCAGATCATCGGAGATTTTACTTGCTTGAGGAATAAGAGTAGTACACATTTGACTCATATGATATATACATAGGTAAGTGTATACAAAGTGTAGAGAAACATATAGACAGCAGAGCACATGCAGTGTACTGTATATTGTGTCTTTTGTGGAATTGAACAGATATTGGATATATTGGATTTGATATGGGGTTTAGACTTTACACAAGTTACGCTTGTTGTGGTAGGGTGCACAACAATTCGGTTAATTTTCTATTGGCAGGCAGGATATTATACAAGAGTACATCAATACTACAGTGTAGGTATCTACAGTGTACACATGGGAATTTGGAAATGTGTATAGCAAACATTCAAGTATCCAATAAGCCTAAAACTCTAGTTTCTAGAAGACCGAATGCTTGGCTTCTGTATACGGTTTCCAAGTGATGCAAAAATCAATCAATCCATTAAAAATATTTATATATATATATATCAGGCTGTGCTCAAAATATGATTACTTTTACCCGTCAAGTTTTGTTGGCAAAGGACGATGCAAAGGACTTTCCTTCAAGCGATAGCTATCGCTTGTGGCAAAGCTACAACAATATACATAGAATATAGTATATATAGATATATGTGTATGTATGTATGTATATGGTGGTATAAAGAGCATATGTGTATTTATTTTAACATAGAGCTAGTAGTGCACATACAACATCTATGGACTCCTTTGTCTTATTGGGTGTGTGTCTTTGGTTTAGTAAATTTGGTTTTTGATTTATTTTCCCTAGGATTAATAGATTAAGACTGCAACTTAACTAAGAATCAATCCGCATGGAGTATGGACTACTCAAAGTTATATTAGTTCAAAGCTTACTAGGCGCGTTTTTGAGCTGCATACAAATTGGACGAAAAACTACGCAAATTCAATTATTTTATTCAATTTTTTAAATATCTCAATTTGTTTGTTAACAGCGTAATCCAAAAATTTCAAAAAAAAATTGTTAGTGTATTGTATTGTAATTAAGCTTTTTGATATTGTCAGTTGAGTAGCATATAGGATTCCAAGTGAGTGGTAAACTTACGGAACTGTTGTTCTGATGGTGTCCTCAATGTTGTTGTTTGAGTACAGACCAATGGGTGAGTTGAATTGCTTGTGGAAAACCTACGAGAGAATTTTAGTTAAGAGTGTCATTAAACTAATTGCAATGCAATCTATACTTACTCTGCCAGAATCGGCATCCTGGCCAACAACCTTGTGCAACATGGTATCGGCAACGCGTTGCTTCATGATACTGTCATGGTAGTCGTGTCCGGGATGGGCGCGCACAGCTGGATTTGGGTAGTATCTCAAGTATGAGTCTGTTGAGGGCGCATCCTTTTTCACTTTGGCACCGGGCAGAACCAGTGGAGTTGTTCGGTATGGCTATCAAACAAAACATTATGGGAATTGTGGTTAATTTATTGCTTTGTTTATGCCAAACATTGTGCAAACATTTGGCAGGCTTACAAACTAGTACAATCTAAATAAATACAAATTATGTACAAAGTCCGATGGGGCAATAACATCATGTGATCATTAGAACAACGGCAGTTTCCAAATGTTTCTTAAATATTTTCGCTATGCTTTATTTAACAGATAGAAAAACATTTCAGTGTATTTGTCTGCGTGTGTGTGGTTGTGTGTCTTGCCATCTTTGAATTTTGTATAAACTTTATTTACCAAAATTCCATTTCATGTATGAGAGAGTGAACGCGTCTGTCTATACATACGATATATTTTAAAAATATCTCAGCGTAGCAAGGCAAGACAAATACATATTTATAGGCGCTTACGTAAGCGCTTTTCGCCTTCGTCCAGTATTTTTCATACACTGCTCGCTGTTTTATTTTTGCCAACGAACGCTGATCACACGCAGTCGCACAAGCGCGTAAGTAATTTAATATACATGGCGACAAATTCGAAATTGTGCGCCCCTAACTATCGAATGCAACGCTGTGCAGTGTTGCCAGACTGCAGCCAGCTGATCGTGCTGCGCAGCTGAGCAGCGTTTGGCGCCTTTTGCTTACATTTGCTTTGCCACTAAAAACACGTCGCAGCTAAAAATCAATTTAAGATTAGATAAAGTGCAACTAACTCTTAACTCTTGCAACTAAGTTTAACACATGGCTGCCGTACGTCGCTCCACGCGCTTGAGCAGCATTTGCAAGTCTGCAACAGCAACGACGGCAGCGACGCCTCAGTCGCTGCTTTCCACACCAACAACAAAAACAACAACAACGCCACGACGCTCAGAAATTTGGCGAAGACGTCAAACGAAGCAGCTGCTGGAAAGTGAGGATGAGGAGGATCAGGATGATGATATTGTTAGTATAATTTCAGAGAATAACGAGAACAACAACCTGTTGAACAAAATGGACAAGGACAAAGCACAAAGACGTACAAAATTAAACGCGGAACAGCCAAAGACGCCACGAAGCAGCAAGAAAACTAACACAAAAACAAATATCACCAATAATGACGCTAATAGATCGGTCTTAAAGCTAATGGATGATAGCAACAGCAGTGGCAGCAGCCAGGAGGAGGTGGATGTGGAGCTGGAGAATGCGGCACAAGTGTCACCGCCAAAACAGCGAAAGTTGCAGCCATTGCCACAGCATTTAATCAGCCCATCGCGACTCCTGGACAGACTGAGCATAGATGAGCGTGAGGAGCCGGAGCAGAAACCCACCAGCAAGACTGAAAAGCAGTCCAAGAAGGCAGAGAAGGAGCAGCTGGATAAACCCACCAGCAAGACTGTAACGCAGTCCAAAAGGGCGGAGAAGGAGTCGGAGGAGAAACCCACCAGCAAGACTGAAAAGCAGGACGATCAGAGACAGGAGGAGCTAGCAAAGACCTCGCCGCTACGCAACAAATATCAGAATGCGCGACGTGTGCTGAACAGCGCTGAAACGCAGCATCTGCCTGGCAGGGAGTCGCAGCTGCTGGAGTTGCGAGAGTTCTTCGCCCAGCATTTGGACAGCAAAACCTCGGGCAGTCTTTATGTCTCCGGCCAGCCGGGCACAGGCAAGACTGCCTGCCTGTCGCTGCTGCTGCGTGCTCCCGAGTTTGCACAGCGCTTGCAACGTGTCTACATCAACTGCACAAGCATTGCCAGTGTGGGCACCGTCTACAAGAAGCTGTGCGCCGAGTTGCAGCTGAAGCCAAATGGTCGCACCGAACGGGATAATCTGGCGGCCATACAACGGCATCTGCGAACTGCAAAGCGCATGTTGCTGCTGGTGCTGGACGAGATCGATCAGCTGTGCACCTCACGGCAGGAGGTGCTGTATACGATCTTTGAGTGGCCAGCGCTGCCGGGTGCCCGCATCTTGCTAGTTGGCATTGCCAATAGCTTGGATCTCACGGATCGGGCACTGATGCGTCTGAATGCGCGCTGTGAGCTGAAACCAAGACTGATGCACTTTCCGCCCTATACCAAGCCACAAATTGTTGAGATATTCAAATCGCGCCTGGCCGAGGCACAGGTTTTGGATGTATTTCCGCCCGTCACGCTGCAGCTGCTGGCGGCCAAGGTGAGCGCAGTAAGTGGCGATGTGCGACGCGCCCTGGACATTGGTCGGCGTGTCGTCGAGATTGCAGAGCAGCAGAAACGTGCGGGCGAGAAGGAGTTCAACATAAAGGCACTAGACCTAGAGGGTCAGACAACAGAGGCTGAAGGTAAACTAATGCTGCTTCAATTAAGCTTTACTTTTAATAACTTATCTCATTTATAGACACGATGAAGCCTGTGCAGATTAGCCAAGTGGCTGCGGTGCTGAACAAAGTTTATGGCGCCTCACAGAATCTGGAGGAAGACATTGAGGCCGCCTTTCCGCTGCAACAGAAACTGATGCTGTGCTCGCTGGTGCTGATGCTGCGCAACGAGCGCAATAAGGACATCAGCATGGGACGCATCCATGAAGTCTATCGACGCGTTTGTGCCAAGCGCAACATACTTGCCCTTGACCAGGCGGAGTTTGCGGGCACTGTTGATCTCGTGGAGACGCGGGGCATTCTGCGAATTATGCGCAAGAAGGAGCCGCGTCTCAACAAAGTAGTGCTGCAATGGGACGAGGAGGAAGTGCATGCAGCACTTAGCGACAAGCAGTTGATCGCTTCGATCTTGAGCGACACCGCCTGCCTGGCCAAGTGACGGACGACACATGATGACCATGACGATCATGATGATTACCTTTATAAAATGTAGTTGCTAAGCATTTTTGTTCCATTTGGCTAATTGCGCATTTCTCACAATTTTCATTCACCTTGGCCATAGAACGATTCGAACGACGGACGTACAATTTTGAGATATACGAAAATAAATTGAAAACGTTCATTTTTTTGATGCTAAATTTAAAATTCGTTGCTGGCGCAAGCACAAAAACATTTTGAAATATCATTTGAGGGTCACTTTCGAAATTTTTAATTGAATTTAATCTCTACGTTCTTATCATCCCATTATAAATTTAAGTAAACTTCCCCAGACGAAAATCATAAAAATGTATGTTCTTAATGTTGACACTGACAAAAAAAACTCTCACACACTTCAAATAGAACCTAAGAAAATAGCCTAAATGTAATAATAAATTAGTTTCACAATATTTCATATCAAAATCTTTAGTAAAAGTTTATTTCTAAAAGTGACAGCAATTGTTCACTTTCGCTGCGCCACATAATTTGAATCGATGCCAAAATCCTCCCTCATGCTTATAGGCGAGCTATAGGGAATTTTTCCTTTGGTTTTTGGGGCTTATTTCCCATTAAACTAATTATCGCCAGTGTTGGTATCTACATCATTTTCAGATTAATTTCATTTCGAATAATTTTGTTTATTTGTTTCTGTTGCTTTTCTTGCTGGTTGTTGCTTGTGTTATTCGCTCAGCGTTTTTCTAAAAATATCTAACGAGGTGGTATGAATTACATTGAGAACAACAAGAAAGAGCTATGAAAAATATGTTTCAACAAATGAATTCAAAAATGTTTTTTGCTTTCGACGCATATTGACGAAAAGCGAACAAATATGTTTAAATAATAAGCTTTATGGTGGGTGTATATAAGAAGCAGACACCGATAGAGAGAAAGAGAGAGCGAAGAGAGAAAAAAGCACATATGTACACAGTTCTTCTTCATTTCACTGTATATATAAAAAAAACCAAGAATAATTTTTCGGAAAAGTAAAAAAAAAGTAATTGGAAAAACGTTTTCCAACTGTCGCTGCAGATGACATTTGTATTTGAACTTGAATTCCAATAGACGTTTTTGACGATAATGGTGACGTCTTTCCGATGGGTCTACTAAATATTTAAAAAATATTAACACCTTGCTAGAAATATAATTTTGATAATTCAAGTTCACTTTTCAATACAATATTTTCGGTATCATCTGTATTTATCTCGTAACGTCCACTTAAATTTATATCATCACAATTAACTGTTTTCCCGTTTTATTAAGATCGTATATGCTTACTTGATATTGAATGCACTCATTGAGGTCTGGCTGCTCCTTGTAGTAGACGGGGGATCCGTTTTTGAACTGAACGTACTCCATTTTAATATGTGTGTGTTTTGTTTTGTGTGTGGGTTTTGAACTTAAACTCCTTTATTAGCAAAAATTTGAATAGAATAGAAACGGAAAAATTACAAAAAGCTGTTACGTAACAACGTAAAGTCAAAAAGCAATTTCTAATATCACAATTAATGGTTCTACAATTATTAATTATTTATTATTATTATTTTTCTTCTTCTCTTTTTTTTGCTTTAATCTTTTACTATTTGTGAATTGGGCAACTTGCTTTTATGGCACGTTTAAATCAACGCTGCTCTGCTAACTCTTCTTCTTCTTCACCACTTGCGGAGATCGCTTCACTAGGACTAGGAGGGATGTGTTTCGTCTAGACTTGTTTCTCGTTGTTTATTTTTCAATATTCCGAACGCAACTGATTTGAAAATTTTCAAATGCTGGCGAATTATTGCTATTTCGACTGCGCGGAATTCCAATCCATCCATATAGATTCCCCGTATATATGAGTTGTCGCTGTCAGTGTATGTGTGTGTATGTATGGCCATATAGAACACCACCATCACATCAGAGTACGAGTGCGAGTGCTGACGGTCAGAGGCCGTCCAAACCCACGCACACCACTACAACGGGCACACACACACACACACACATAGTTACCCTCGTTCTCTCTCTCTCAATTTGTTAACGATACATATACACACGCTAAATGTTTTGTGCAAATAGATTATTCACCGAGCGTAACGGCAAAAATACAACAAATACTTACATATAAACTTGGACTTGGATGCTGCCGCGAGAGCTTTTCATTTGCGCCCACGCGCCTTTTTAAAAAAAAACACACCGCCCCAGTCCCTCCTTATAACGACATTTATATATGTATTATTTATATATATATTTGCCGTATGTGCTGTCCGTTTGTTTGTCCTGTCTATATCTACAAAACGAAATTATAAATATAACGTATATATTTTAATTGCTGTTTTTTGGAGCAATTTCAATTTCTCTCGCCATTTGCATTATTCTTTCGCAAAATAGGCACAAGATTAACAGGACCGAGGTTATTGTTTTGCTCGAATGCAGAAACATATGTATATTCGATTTATTACACACAAAAATGTTTCTCATGCTCTGTAGAACATTATTGATGTGTTCAGTTTGCTTTGGCCGATTGGCGCTGACTTTGAGCATTGGAAACTGCCAACATATTTGTCAAAACACTTTTGACAGCTCCATTTCTATATTTGTAGATTTAACATTGACATTTTGCTTGCACCTAATTGATGTCAAAATCAATTGACACTGGAATAGGCTTTGGGACAGGTGTAATTAACCTTCATCACTCGCCCAAGTATACACAAGAGTGGGCGTCAAAGAACTTTCAAGTTCGACGGAAAAATCCAAGGAACTCATAATTTACATTTCAATATGTTTGTTTTTCCAAGAGTGAAGGTTGTTTGTTTAGCTGTAGGTATTTTTACAAAGGAGAATATTCTAAAAAATCAAGATTCTTTGCGTGGGTTGCTCAAAAAGTTTTTCGAAAAACTGATCTGAACAAATCCAACATGAAAACGTTATTTTTAAGCATATGAGAAATCGATTTAAAAAAAGAATATGTGCATATAGTATATATCTATTAATCCGTTTTCTATATTTGATTTGACCTAAAAATAGAATATTTTAAAATTTAATTCAAGATATTTTGGTGCATTACAGTGCAAGTACATGAAAATAACCCCGAAAACAATATATTGTACTTAAGGGCGAAACTATTTACAGAAACTAATCAATAGAAGAGATGAAAAGTAAAAAGTATTTAACAAAATTGATGACATATCATAACAAGCAATAAAATAAATATAGCGACACCTTGATTTATATTTTAGTGCCGCATTGACAAATAAAATGACAACCTTGACGAGTGGCAATTTTTTGTTGTCTAAATTCATTAAAAGCGTCATCAGGTGAGGGGAGCTAGTCAGAACACTTTCATTGGCATTGCCTGAAGATCACAAGGTAGCGTCCGACAGCACCCTCACTAGCAGGTAGTGCACACTCAGCCAAAGACTGATATATGTACGTGCTATATGTTTTATGCATATAGTATATTTAGATTTATATATGCATAAGTACGCTGCTGCTCACCTGCCTGCAGCCAGCCAAATTAGCCAAGAAAATAATATCAAAATAACTTTGGTATATTTGCGCCGTTGTTTTTTTTGAGGAAAAAGGCGTGAGCTCTTTGGGCTGCAAAGATGTTTAGTGTTTTTGTTTATTTACTCGCAAGTTTTCCACCTGCACACTGCGTCACAAGACTTTCCTGTTTAGCGTCTACATTTTCGCAGCTAGTACTTGGGCGTATATATTTTTTTTTGGCTATATTTAGATCGTGTAAACAGCAGAACCTTGACCACAAAATGTCTATCCTCTGATGTCAGCAGTTGGCGTACGATTTTTACAAAATCCATCTCTATTTCAAGCAAAAGATTCTGCCTACTTCGAGGCGTCAATTTTGATATTAAAGATGACTTTTCATTGCATACTTTTGTACGCAATAAATGTAAAATGGCGGCCAACTGTTACAGTCTTTCTTACAAGTCGAAAAAGAAAAGCGAATAAATAGAACAATGATGCTGGTAAAACAGATCGGCTCTTTAATATGGTCAAACATTCATAAATATGTATGTTTATATAACAGTAATAAAGAATTAGTACGGAAGAATTCTCAATTTAAACGCCCACTTAAAAACTAGCTGAATAAATGACGTGATCATGAATCCAATTTAAATAGATTCCACTACACAAATTATTATATATTTTTAAATATTCAAACTGATATTTATTGATTTATCAATTTATATAAATTTCGTTTACTCACCTGATTTACGATGGCTGCATATTCCTCGGCAACTTCCTGTTGATGATCACGCGTCGGTTTTGGAGCAAAGACATCCGATGACGCCACATAACCACCCGAGGCATTCAGCTGGGGAAACACCGTTTGCGGCAAAGTATCCACGGGCAGCTGCAGCGCACGCTCGAAATGGCTGGGACCGGGTAAAAAGGGTGATGGTCCGCGATGCGGATGCTGCGACATATCCGGAGTGCCCGGCGGCAGCTTTGAAGTGCTGCCCGAACCGGCATCCTGATTGACGCTTTGCGTGTAGGCGATTTTGTTGTCCCTGAGCGAGATGATTATATATATATATTTGTATTTCTATAGATCTAGATAAGCTCACCTGTGCACCACCAAGCGAATCTCATTGCCAGCTCCGCGAAACAGCTGCTGTGCATCGGCGTGACTCAAGTCGCGGGCATCGTACTCGCCGATCTTGGCTATAATATCGCCACGCAGCAGCTCCCCATATGATGGGCTGCCAACTTGCACCTGTGGACGAAGGTTAGACAAGTGAGAAGATGCTTGTTAAATATTAGACAGGCCTAGGACCGCTGGTGACCTTGACACAGATGCACAGACATCATGAATATGTGGGCCCCCATTCGCATTCGCATTCCCATTACCCCAATCCCATTCCCATTCCCATTGCCATTCCCCATTTCCATTGTTTACATGCGTCGTCTAGTTTGTTGTGCCTCAATTAGTTTTACTGGCGTCTCAGAATTCGCAAAGCTTTGGCAACGTTGCCACTGCAACATTTTCCTAGTATTCGATATTTAGTGTGTGCCAGTTTCGCTATTTATACCCTACACCGAAAAGGGTGAAAGGGTGTACTAGATGGGGTATTTAGCTTAAGTTCACGACTCGATTTCTGTTTTGTTATATTTATTTCTGTTGTGGTTTCAGTTCTTCTAAACTATTTAATAAGACATCCGACGGTTGACGAAGGTTCTTCACTCATTTAGTTTCTTGTTTTCAATAAATTTTGAAATTCTAGTCTAAATTTAGCGAATAATATTTGCCAAACTGAAATCTATTTAACAAGACATCAGACTCGTGATGTTCTTCATCCTTAAATCTGTTAGCAAATGATTTGTTTGCTGTTTGCTGCTTGGCTGTTTCTGCTCTGAGTATTTTGTAGTCGCGCCCTCCCGATTGTTGCAGTCTTACTGTTTTGATTTGTTGTTGTTTGTTTTGTCGTTAAGTAGTGCAGAACACAAAGGCCAAAGCGGTTTGGCAAACGGCTGGCAAGATAATGGACAGTTCTCTGTCGCGTCTGTGCAACAATTGTGATGAATGGGCCGCTGGGGCGACATTAACCACAAAGCGACAGGCGAGAGGAAGGAAACCATTGGCATTGCAGCTCATTTTGCTGCCAGTGCTCTGGTTACATAATGCAGCCATAGACAACTTTACCCTGGTGATGATTAACGGCGTATCCAGATCGTTGCCACCAACCAAACGTATGCCCCACGGAGTGCCCTGACCATCCCGCTGGAGCTGCACAGCGAACTCGTGCAGCTTTGGGCTCATGTTGATCCGATATTAATATTTAAATCACTTTTGATGCAACCGCAGCTCAATTGAACATAGTAGACAAGCGTTTCCTTTTTTTTTTTGTGCAGTTATAGTTTCTGCTTCTTCACTCTTGATACGCGATTTTTGTAATTGTTTATTGGCCAAGTTCTCAGCCCGAGGCAGAGGTAGCGCGTGCTGCGCGATTTTCGCGTTTTATTCGATCGCAATGCTGCTCAAGTACTAATTTTAAAATACAATTTGTATTCCTTTTTGCAGCATCGGCTACGGATCGTGGTATACTACGAATACACTGCGCTACAATCATGTAGTCAGCGGCTGAGAAACATGAACTCAATACAAATGCCAATAATTTTCATTATGCGCTCCGTCAAGAGCATTTCTATTTTCCTACAGCTTTGGTAACCACGTGGCTATCTTGTGAAATTCCCATTTGGTTTTTCACAGAACGTTACCAAAACCCTAAGTGCTAATAAAGATCAAGCATTTTATTAATTAATACAAATTCTACATATTTGTTCAGTTAGAGTATAATCTCATTCTTAAAAGAAAAAAAAAGAATTTTGATCCAGTTGCATAGTCCAAATGACCCTGAATGTGAACGCCACATGTCATCGTCTCGGGGCATAGAATTTAATCATCATTTTAGCCGACACGATGAAAATGATGAACACGAACGCTGGGCATATGTTTTTCAAAATGTTCAACCATTTTTATTATTTATTCTCAGCGTCTTTATGCAGCCAAGCAAATGAGAGGCTGTAATTAAATTTATTTACTGGCACGCTTCAAATAGAAGCAATAGAAACAATAACAGTCCCTCAGTTGAAATAAACAAATCAAATGTTTGCGGCATTAGTCAATGAGTGTTCAACGCGTCGTATGCGCAATATGCAGACACTGTCCGCTGAAGGTCTTTACTGGGACATTTCCCTTTCCAAAATAGCTACTTTATACAATTTCTGACATGTTACTCTTTGCTGGCAAACTCAAAATTATACGGAATGTGTATATTGCGCTATAACGTCAAAAGAAATTGACGCAAAAATTGTTTGCTTTTGTTTTTGGCAGCGTTTTTACTTTTTACAACGGAAAAATCTTTTGGCTTCCCGTCGATTCGCGATTCGCGTTGCAAGCGTTGATATACAAAAATATACGTATACAATATATGGACTGGCATTTATTTTTGCAACCTAAATGTTTGATTTGGTTTGCTTTTGCCGTAGTTTTGAAATTATTTTACTATATGCGGATTGAATTGCTTTCACGATCTATGATCTATGATCTATGTATCTTAAACTTGTATATCACAGGACAGATTTAAGGTCGTCTAACCTAATTTGAATGTTGTCTGGTTAGATCAGTCGTAAACATGTCTCATTAATTTTTCAAAGCAGGCAATTAAACGCATTGAAAAGATTATCCAAAATATTGGCTCATCATTCAAGCTTTTGAGTTTTGGCAAGTGCAGCCAAAAATGATTGCGTCAATTCCACGCTATACCAATAAATATATGATAAATAGAATTTTTGTTTGGGAATTTTGAAAGCCGCATTTTGTGTATTTTTTTTAAGAGAAAAACTGCAGCAGTGGCCAATTAATTATATTGTGCCTGACAAATTTACGAGCAGCCAAGTGCAAAATGTTATTGAACTGATTTCTGATGCGGCGGCAGAGAGTATTGGGGCCACACCAGCGACGATTGACAAGCCATACGCTTATATAGAAGAGGAAAGCGAAAAGGGGTGGTCTGAAGACTTACCCCATTGTACAGCTCATCGGCAAAATGGACACGCTTCTTGATGCCACAGCTGCTGCGACGTCGCTGCGTTAGTCGTGAAGTCGGTATTGAAAATGTGGGCGACGATGGGGCCAATGCTACGTCATGTGCATAACTGGGCACCTTCCAAAAAGCCGGTCGAACGTATGACGATCTGTTGGTCGTCATTGCTGGCCAACGACTAGCGTAAACAAATGGAATACGCCACGAAAACCATATAAACAATTGAAAATACGCTCTCTTTTCTATTTCTTACGGCCGCACAAACGTCCATGCGTCTGCTCACGCCAAAACGTACTATGTATAATATAAATGCGCCCAGACAACAAAAAAAATGAAACGCATAGCGAGCGCAGAACAACATCTTAATTATGCGAATGACAGGTGCAGAGTAATAAGTGCAATGAATGCGCATTACCAGTGCACTTTTATTCAAAATAACTGCTAAATTTATTCAATTCAAAAACCGCGCACAGCCAACTTCACGTGAGTTGAAAATTGCGCGCAGCCAACTTCACGCGAGTGTTAGCGCTGCCACACAGTTGCATTTGTTTATGCATTAATTAGCGTAGTGCACTTGCATTTTGTACATCCCTGCTGTTATTTATTGTAAATGATAACAAAGAATACCTACTGACACACACATATATCATTTATCACTCTATGGAGCTGGCAAGGATTTGCGACAAACATGTCAATCTTTAAAGCACGGTATGTATAGTGTACAGTGTGGCAATAAACGTAAACAAACTCTCTCTTTCTCGCTATTGCCCACATAGTGTAAAGGAATTTGAGGATATTTTTGCACAGGATGTGATTGACCTCAAGCAACTACGCCGGCAGGCGAACAATGGTCAGTTGTAGCTAACAGTCATATATATTTTATATTTATTTCCAATCAAATTCCACAGGTGTTCCAGATGTGCTCAGCTTTCGAGCGCTGAGCTGGAAAATGTTGTTGGGTTATTTGGGAACCAAGCGCCTAAATTGGCCTACAACATTGGCCAAGAAGCGTGCGCTGTATAGGCAATTCATTATGGAGCTTGTGCTACCACCTGGACACACACAAAATGGCGATAGTGATGATGATGAATCAAGGGGCGTTGGCCTGCAAGATCACCCGCTCAGCGAGGGACCGGAGAGTGCGTGGAATACGTTTTTCAATGATAACGAGTTTCTGCTGCAAATCGACAAAGATGTGAGACGATTGTGCCCGGACATATCGTTCTTTCAGCAACCCACGGAGTACCCATGTGAAATTGTTGTACACAGCAAAGGGGAGCAGGGACGAAGGCTGCACGAGCGTGTTGTGCCCTCCGTGCTGAGCTCGGCGAATGTCGAGCGCAAGGGTCTGGGTGTGACTAAGGTGAGTCTGAATTGGATAGAGAACACGACTATATAGGATTAAGAGCTCAAGAACATTCCATTATGCACTCCATGTGGAATATAGCAGCAAGTAAGTTGGCGATACGTAAACGAATACATTACTAACTACAATAATTACATATCCAGATCAACTTGATTACAAAGCGTTCGGCGGAAAACTATGCCGCCATGGAGGAGGGCCAAGAAGCCCATTGGGAAGTTGTGCAACGAATTTTATTTATCTACGCGAAACTCAATCCCGGCCAGGGATATGTACAAGGCATGAATGAGATTGTTGGACCCATTTACTATGTAATGGCCTCAGATCCCGATCTCTCGAATCGCGCACATGCCGAGGCGGATTGCTTCTTTTGCTTCACCGCCTTGATGAGCGAAATACGTGACTTCTTTATCAAGACACTGGATGATGCGGAAGGCGGTATAAAGTGCATGATGTCCAGGCTTTCGAATATGCTGAAAGTGAAGGACATAGGCATATACGATCACCTTAAAAGCCAGGAACTGCATCCACAGTACTACAGCTTTAGATGGATCAATCTGCTGCTCTCACAAGAATTTCCACTGCCTGATGTGTTGCGTATATGGGACTCTGTGTTCTCGGATGAGAAGCGTTTTGATTTTCTAATTAAAACTTGCTGCTCCATGATATTGTAAGTCACTGCAATCATTTAAATAGAGTAACTAATGAAAACTTATTGCTGTATCTCAGAATTCAACGGGAGGCTATCTTAGAGAACGACTTTGCCTCAAATGTGAAACTGCTGCAGAATTATCCACCTATTGATATTAACGTTGTTCTGACACACGCCGTATCATTGGCGTAGCAGTCGCTGTTTTCGAATTTTAACCACACAGCTTGCGCATATATTTAAGATTAAATGACCTGAGAATCCAATATTCTGATCAGCAATACGTAAAGCAATCAATGAGAACGTAGCTATAGCGCCAAATCTATGAAAACGCACGTTCCGTATACTCAAAACACTCTGTATTTTTACATATGCTTTTGATAAAACTTTTAATTTGATAAATGTTTTTTTCATTAATAAACGAAGGAATTTTAACATATCCTGTGTCCAAATAATTTAAACCGAATGCGGAAACGTCAAAGAATTCATATAACAGCTTCGAGTGCGATCAGAGCACTAGCGAAGAACACGGAAGAAATCAATTCTGCCCCTCTGCAACGTCTTCCTACTTCTCCAACGGCAACGTCCTACTTGTTCAACTTTGGTGCTGTATCTTTGCAAATGGTCTGCGCAATAAATTCTATCAAGGTACGAGTTGGGCGACCAGCCATTCCACGTCGCAAATACTCGAACTCCTCCCCAGCAGTTACCATCACATTTGTAGCGTCCTGGAAAGCAGAAACAAAACTTAATCTTATCTCACCTTATATACCTCAAAATATTACTTACAATGTGCATCCACTGGCCGCAAGGCACAAACTCGCGAAGGAAGGCAGCAGCCTTGCAGGGACGGCCACCACGACCAATGCCGTAGTTCTGAACATCACTTCGTCCTCCTGAGCGCACAGCCTTGCTGTAGTAATTCCACAATGGGAAGCGCCAGACGCGATCTCCAGTGTGCATGCTGGCGTGCTTAATCTGTTGCCACAGGATCTCTGAATTGGTGAAGACACCACAGGCTGCCTCGTCCAAGGCCTGACGCATGTAGCCGGAGCAAGTGCCAATGTCAATGATGCACTTGGGACAGAAGTTCTGGCCATACAGCAACGCATCAGCCAGGACTAGAACATCCTCGTGGTCGGTGCACTGGACCTCAATGGTCTTTCCATTCATGGACTTGACCATATCGCCAGGACGGAAGGAGTTGCAACCAATGACGTTCTCACAAAGTGGGATGAGACCGCGAATGTTTACCTAAAGAGCATGATAAAAATCAATTGTTAATGGGAAACTTTTTCAACTCACCGGCAATCGCAGTCCCGCCACGGCACGACAAGTGGCCACCACAACAGCAGCTCCCGTCATGTCACCGCGCATATGGTAAAGTTCTCCACGTTTCTTAAGGCACAAGCCGCCAGCGTCAAAAGTCACACCCTGTCCGACCAGAACAATTGGTCGTTCCTCAGCACAGGTGCCATAGTAGCTTAGCTCCAGGAAGATGGGTGGCTCACAGGATGCCTTGCCCACCGCCAGAAAAGCATGCATAGACTGGCTTTCAGCCCATCCTTCTACTTTGACCTCCACGTTGACACCAGACTTACACAGAACCTCTACGACATTCTGGGCAAATGCAGTGGGCGTCAGCAGATTGGAAGGCATCTCTTGGAGCTGCCTGGTTAGGTTCTGTGCAGCTGCTTTCTGCAGTCCAATGCGCCAGCCTTCAATGTCACAGATCTCATCTTTGTTGGTATATAAATCAATGGATGGCACTGACATCCGCTTCTTCGGGTCACGTAGCTCCTGGTACACCCAAATTCCCAAAGCTGCGCCCTCAGCGGCAGATTCGGCGTGACCACAGTTCTCCACTTCAATGCGATCAGTGTCCAGTTCGGCCAGGATTCTGCAAGCGTCGGCCACTGAACGACGAATGGCCTCCTTCTGTTCGTCGAGGACCTCGTAGGGATTGTATCCCAGGCATTCCTTGCCTAGACCAATCACGGCTACCGCCGAATAGTAGGGCACACGTTCCGGCTCAATCGCGAAGAGCAGCCGCGTTTCGCCCCGCTTGGGCATGGGACCGGACATGCGCAGCACCTCCAGTAATCGTCCATGCGTCTTCTGGACATTGTAGCGCCAGCCAGCCTGCGTCAGGATACCTGCATCGTTCTTATCCTCTTCATCGGCATATACTCCGATAATAAGGCCACGTGAGGGAGGGTCTGCGCAGATCTCCATCTGTTGAATTTGCAGCATCTGGTTAATCATCTGCGAGTAACTCCTTCGACTGAAAATAGGTTGCCGCTGTTGAAAAGCACAAAAAGCTAATCTTTTTGAAAAGCGAAACATCTTTTATTTTGTTCAAAAATTAAAATGTGAAAATATTTTTGTCAACTGTAAAATTGAAAGATTTTTTTCCGGAATTCTTTAAATTGTTGCGTGTTCTATCACCAAAAGAATAATACTGATACTGAGAATAAAACATTGCTCTAGGTCCTAACCAGCGTGACAAAATATTCAACGACTACTAGATCTAGAAATATTTGAAAAATTATTTGAGAGTAGTCAACAGATACCCTACAGGCCATATTACTAACTTAAAAAAAGGGTAACGGACCCATGCTTATATGCGATTTTAAATTAAGTTTATACATAAATTTAAAGCAAGGACTTTTTTTTACTTAAAAAAAAAAAAATTTTGGTTTTTGAAATCTTCACAAGTCAGGATTGTTATCATGGTTTTTGACAAGAAATCCGAAAACACAGAGTTTCTCAACTTTGAATGCGGAACTATAGAGGATGACAAGCCATGCACAAAATGGTCTCGGGAGTTGAAATCGGTTCAGTTTTGGCAGAGATATGGCACTTTGAAGCCTTAGAAGGGCATTTTCGGATGTTTTGAATCGTCACATGTCAAGATTGCTATCATGGTTTTTGACAAGAAATCCGAAAACACAGAGTTTCTAAACTTTGAATGCGGAACTATAGAGGATGACAAGCCATGCACAAAATAGCCTCGGGAGTTGAAATCGGTTCAGTTTTGGCAGAGATATAGCAGTTCAAAGTCTTAGAAGGGCATTTTCGGATGTTTTGAATCGTCACATGTCAAGATTGCTATCATGGTTTTTGACAAGAAATCCGAAAACACAGAGTTTCTAAACTTTGAATGCGGAACTATAGAGGATGACAAGCCATGCACAAAATGGCCTCGGGAGTTGAAATCGGTTCAGTTTTGGCAGAGATAAAGCAGTTCAAAGTCTTAAATGGGCATCTTTGATTTTTTGAATTGTCACATGTCAAGATTGTTATCATGATTTTTGACAAGAAATCCGAAAACACAGTGTGTCTCAACTTTGAATGCGGAACTATAGAGGATGACAAGCCATGCACAAAATGGCCTCGGGAGTTGAAATCGGTTCAGTTTTGGCAGAGATAAAGCAGTTCAAAGTCTTAAATGGGCATCTTTGATTTTTTGAATCGTCACATGTCAAGATTGCTATCATGGTTTTTGACAAGAAATCCGAAAACACAGAGTTTCTAAACTTTGAATGCGGAACTATAGAGGATGACAAGCCATGCACAAAATGGCCTCGGGAGTTGAAATCTGTTCAGATTTGGCAGAGATATGGCAGTTTGAACTCTGGTCGGGCATAACCATACGAAGAGCAACTTCCAACGACTGTTTGCAATCCTCCAAGCCATACACTGAAAAAAAAATCCGGGATTCCGGGCTAAATCCCAAACGGTGTCAAAAGTTCGGTGATCTCGGATTTTCTTAAACCGAGTACAATATACTTAATTTTAAAGTACGGTTTTTTCGATCCCGGAATTCTTAAATTAAGCCCTTTTTAGCCTAGGTGTAAGTATATTCGGGCTTGACAAATAATGATAATGTGATTAATTTTATCGTCACACATATGCAAAAAATCAAGACAATCGGTCTTGAATCAATCTGAACAGTCTCAAAAGTACGGTCAAGTTTACAAATTACAATTTCACTAAGAAAATTTATTAACTTCATATAAATTTGCATCATTTTAAAAATCTAACCGACATGGCCTCGTCTGGACAAGGAACCACCACCCACTGAGCTATCCAACATAAATATTTTATTTAATTGCGAAGGCCAAGTTGCTAGTACTAATTTTATTATATACTAATTAATTTTTTTAATCCTGATATGGGCCTAATTTAAGAATTATATAATGAATATATAGATTTTTTTTCCAGTGACAAAAATTTTATGTATTTTTAGTGTTATTTTTATGTTTACAATATTTTTCACGTGGTTTTAACATATCGGGATAAACGACAAACAGAACTGAACTTGGTTAATCGTGAAACTTCCTATTGCATAGCTATCTTTTAGCCCTGGTTAACGGTCCGTCTCTTCTGTAATTAATTTCGAACAAAGATTTAAGCTTATTTTCCCATCTTCGGTGCAGTATCCTTGCAAATGGTCTGCGCTATGAACTCAATTAGGGTTCTTGTAGGACGACCAGCCATGCCACGTCGCAGGTACTCGAAATCAATGCCATTTGTTACCATCACATTAGTGGCATCCTGCAGAAAAAGGAATTTAGTATTGAAACCAGAGTCGCTGCCACGGATCAACTTACAATGTGCATCCACTGGCCGCAAGGCACAAACTCGCGAAGGAAGGCAGCAGCCTTGCAGGGACGGCCCCCACGGCCAATGCCGTAGTTCTGAACATCACTGCGCTGTCCAGCGCGGACAGCCTTGCTGTAGTAGTTCCACAGGGGGAAGCGCCAGACGCGATCTCCAGTGTGCATGCTGGCGTGCTTAATCTGTTGCCACAGGATCTCTGAATTGGTGAAGACACCACAGGCTGCCTCGTCCAAAGCCTGACGCATGTAGCCGGAGCAGGTGCCAATGTCAATGATGCACTTGGGACAGAAGTTCTGACCGTACAGCAATGCATCAGCCAGGACTAGAACATCCTCGTGGTCGGTGCACTGGACCTCAATGGTCTTTCCATTCATGGACTTGACCATATCGCCAGGACGGAAGGAGTTGCAACCAATGACGTTCTCACAAAGTGGGATGAGACCGCGAATGTTTACCTAAAGAGCATATGATAAAAATCAATTGTTAATGGGAAAATTTCTTTCAACTCACCGGCAATCGCAGTCCCGCTACGGCACGACAAGTGGCCACCACAACAGCAGCTCCCGTCATGTCACCGCGCATATGGTAAAGTTCCTTACGTTTCTTGAGGCACAAGCCGCCAGCATCAAAAGTAATTCCTTGGCCGACGAGCACAATGGGGCGTTCTTCGGCACATGTGCCATAGTAGCTCAGTTCCAGGAAGATGGGTGGCTCACAGGATGCCTTGCCCACCGCGAGGAAAGCATGCATAGACTGGCTTTCAGCCCATCCTTCTACTTTGACCTCCACGTTGACACCAGACTTACACAGAACCTCTACGACATTCTGGGCAAATGCTGTGGGCGTCAGCAGATTGGAGGGCATCTCTTGGAGCTGTCTGGTTAGGTTCTGTGCAGCCGCTTTCTGGAGTCCAATGCGCCAGCCTTCAATGTCGCAGAGCTCGTCCTTGAGTGCGTATAAATCGATGGAAGGCACAGAGATGCGGGTCTTGGGATCGCGCATCTCTTGGTAGGCCCAGATGCCCAACGCTGCTCCTTCGGCTGCTGATTCAGCATGACCGCAGTTCTCTACCTCGATACGATCGGTATCTAGCTCAGCCAGGACTTGGCAAGCCTTTGCCACGGAGCGACGGATGGCCTCCTTCTGCTCATCGATTACCTCATAGGGATTGTATCCCAGACATTCCTTGCCCAGGCCGACAACAGCAACGACGGAATAGTAGGGAATGCGCTCCGGCTCAATGGCGAACAGCAGACGGGCCTCGCCGCGCCTAGGCATAGGTCCGGACATACGGAGCACCTCGATTAGACGGCCATTGGTCTTCTGTACATTGTAGCGCCAGCCCGCGTGCGTCAGGATACCGGCATCATTTTTGTCCTCCTCATCGGCATAGACTCCAACAATGAGGCCACGAGAGGGTTGATCCGCACATATGTCCATTTGCTGAAGCATCAGCATCTGGTTGATGGCTTGAGACGCGAACTGACGACATACCTGCTGGTTTTGCCTGCTCACACGAAAAAATGCCCGACGTGTTAAACCAAACATTGCTTAACGGGAAATTTCTCAATTTAATATATATCACTTGAATTTTTGAATACTTTTTTTTGTTTGCACTTGCAATAAAATATTATTTATATTTTTCCACAAATAAAAAAAAAACATGAAATTTTAGAATACTATAAATTTTTACCGATATGTACTTTACGATACATCAACAGGAACTGACTTAGTTTTATTCTGTGGGTTGGGACATGGGAAATTCGGAAAAAAAAGTTTGCAAAAGCCTACTTCGGTCGGTTCTCAAGGCCTACTCGATTGAAAGTTTTATCGTTATTCAGTTCAATGTTAGAATATAATAGCTATATCTAGATGGGCCAATAAATACATGTATAGTTTAGTAAATAAAGCTTTTTATTTTTCCTTTATTGAAGAATATGATTTTAAAAGTATTTAAGCATTTTGATTTATTTGTATTCTAAGCATTTGCTCTAATTATTTAAATAGCTCTTTTAATGTTTAATTAGGTACAATGTTTTTATATAGTTAATAATACTGTTTGTGTTTTAAATTTTGAGAAACATTAGACACAGACATTTGCGTTTAATTAAGTTATATACATATAAGTTTACAGTTATGTAAATAACATAGCTTATAGTTCAACTTCTATACTACTTAACAAGTTGCTTGTACTGTTGAGTTCATATTGTAAATGGAAGAAAAAAGTATAAACCGTCTGTTGGCTTGGGATATGTTTCCGTTTTCGTTTCCGTTTCCGTTTGCATCGCTCGATTTGACTACATCATTCACATTCTTGTAGGTGGGGCGTGTTCTTCAAACATTTTGTTGTTGTTGTTGTTGTAGTTGATAAGAAAACTGTTTGATATACATACATACGTAGTACATACGTAGTAGTTAAATAAATTTCTCACTGGTACAATTAATTTTGATAGAACCTTCCACTAATCAACAAAGAGGCTAATCAACTTTGAAAGTGTGTGCAATATTCTAGGGACATGGAGGCACCTTATGTATATTTGAGCAACGAATATCCTTTTAATAAAATAAAGCGTTCTCTGCTTGTAAGTAGTTATGCAATCTCTTGTTTGGCACTTTTGTTGCTGAACGCTCTCACCGAAAACATATCTTAAGCATATCAATGATGGGTATAGATATATACTATATATATATATATATATATATATATATTCAACACACTTAAGCACATTTAGAGCTATTTAATAAAGCGTTTAATACCCTCGTTACACAAAGCAATCACAAAATTGTCGTCACAGTCACCGGCTTTCCATCGGCATTCAAGGTATGCTCGGTGTGCACACGGTTAGTAAAACTCTCAACGCTATTGACTTTGCTCAGATCGATGGGCGGAATATCCTCATCATAGTCGGAGGCCATCTCCTCCTCCGCCAGATAGCTGCACTTCAACGGCGGCTTACTAGGCGGCTCATCAAAGTCTAGAGTATGTGGTACCGCATGAAAATAGTGTGTCTTGGCCTTGGAGCCTGTATGACCCGCACAATATATAATGCCATCATCCGTATCCGTATCGTCGTCCATGTGACGTGCACAGTAATTGCCATAGCCTGCCTCGCATTGATAAGGATTCGTCTTGACGTGCACATTCCGGCAACTGCCCCCACAATTGTGATGTCTCTCCGCCAGTCCACCGCCGGCTCCATAGCAGTGACCCTTCTGCAGTTGCTGCGATTGAATCGACGATTGTGTGTGCGATTGCACTTGTTGACCCACGCCAGCGGCAGCGCTGCTGGAGTGAGCCACTGACTGCTATATGTGCGAGTTGGAATGCGCTATGGACAGCGAGTAGGGACTGGTGTCCTTGTGCAGACGCATCGTATCATATATGGGAAACTCACAGCACAGTATGAACTTGAGAGCGCCGGGCACCTCCTCATAGACAGCTGGCGGCACAGGTATCAGCGGCGAAGTGGATGCCTTGTACTTGCGATAATCCACTTGACTATAAAAGTAAATCTCTTATGGTAATCAAACAAATCATATCAGTAAAAACTAACTTACTTTTTATATTTTTCATCGGAACTGCGTTCGCGCAGCGGAATTCCCGACAAAAATAGTATAATCAGTGTGGTAAAAATAGGCGATGCAATTGCGATCCACTCAAAGCCTCTGATTACATTTAGCGATATGACAAAGATGCCCCACCAAACGATGACCTCACCAAAATAATTCGGATGCCGCGACAGACCCCACAATCCTATAACCCAAACGTATAATTATTCGAATATATTTTGGCACAATTCATATGCCTATTCCACTTACCATCATTGCAAAATTTGCCTTGATTCGCTGGATCCTGGCGAAAGGAAAACTTCTGCAAGTCCGCATATGTCTCGGCCAGCAAGCCGACAATAAACATGCCCGTCCCGGTGGAGTCCAGAGTCGTCATCCCCTTGACCGCCTGCGGCTGCGAGTGACGCGAGTTGATAATAATGACAGGCAGCGAAACGATATACACCCAAACGGCCTGCAACGGCATGAAAATGATTGCATTATAAATGAAAAGTGGGCAGAACTGAACTGAGCATGCCAACAAGTGCTGGCAATCAAATCACACAACAGACAGCCAAGGACAGACAAGTGTCCTCAAAACCCCCCCCCCCCCACCCTCTTAAAACACGCTAGTTTAATTGCTGTCCCTGCAGTCCCAAAGCTCACACAATCGTTGCCAGCGGCAACGTTGAGATTTCCGCATAAAATATTCAAAGCACCTTGGCAAATGTCATGCACTGGCAGTTTTCATTGATTACTACAATACGAGTGGTCGTCGGTCCATGGCTGTTACAGCTTACATTATTTCCTTGGAGTGCCACACTCACCTGAAAAGTCCAGAATACAGCATAGCGTATGATGTTGCGCCGTGAATCCTCAAATTGTTTGTCCCTACCCAATTTAATAATTCGATATAGCAAATAGCCAGAGAGCCTAACGCCCCATAGGCAGACGAATACTGTAACCATCAGCTGACGACTCTCGTAGGCCTGTGAAAGATATAGATGGGTAGGTAGGTAGGTGGGTAGGAAATAAAGCTAAAAGTTTCCACAATAACTCAAACTTAACAATAGCTAAAGTTCTATAACAAATCGCACTCAATTTAAAACATTACGGCTTACCATACGTATACGTAATATTAAATTGTAAGCTCAACTACCTTGGTATTCAGTCAGTACTTAACTAAGACTAAATCGAACAGAAAAACCAGAAAAATGTTTTGTAATTTGTGCGACCAATAAATTGATATGACGCCTAAGTAACTGCAGAAAATCTGCAATAAAATTTTATACTCGGTTAACCGAATGCGATTTAACTTATTTTTATGTTTTTTGGTCGATTTGCTTGCGCTCTGCAGTTTTCTGTTTTTTTAGCCCACCAAACCGCTGTGGTGATGGTCGTCCATTGACCATTGTGCAGCATTGGCTGACCTAGATGGTTTCCGGCATGGCATTTATACCGTTAAAAATGAGTGCTACTCTCAGAGGTATCATGGCAATTTATTTATTTATTGTGTTGCAATTGACAGTTGGCATATCAAATAAATTAAAATGCTTGTAAAAACTGCAAAGCTCTTTTAATGAGAGTTCAATTTGCTAAGTGTGAACAGTCTAGAGTCTAGACTCTAGAGAATATAATGCTATAATATAACGCTTTAGTGATGATTTATTTAATAGCGCAGCATTTGATCAGCAATTGTGATGGTGTGACTATAAAATAAGGATATATATAATTTGTAGCGATGATAAGATTAATTATCTTGTCTTGGATTGCAATATCACGCTTCTATGCGTTCCTCCCCGTGTAACTTAGTTAGCAGCATTAATGGACAGAGTCGCAAACAATTGAGCAGACAGTATGACAAACAACTGGCCGAAGGGCCATGGCCGCCACCTGCCAGACAAGGTCAGGCAGCTGAAGCACAAAACAACAATAGCAACAACGGCAACAACGGCAACAACAGCAAAAAGTGGGCCAGATGGGCGTAACCTTTTGTTATGCGCCATCGAGCACAGCACAACTGCAGATGCTGCCCCTCCCCCTACCCCTCCCCCCACCCTGCCGTTGCCAGTCAGTCTCCATGCAATGTGCATGCGTGTGTAAAATTCGCTTTTCAATGTCAGTAAACTAAAGCCAACAAATCCTCGGCTCTCTGCGCCATCTGTGGGCATAATTCAATGGGTTGCGCTTAAATAGTGGCGTCGTTTAATTTATGGTACGATTTAAAAGCATTTAACATACACCCACCCACTTACCTTGGAGGGGCGGTCCACTTGCCCCAGAAAAAAGGTCAGCAGCGCGATGATGATAAAATTTACGCCGCCGGCAAAGTCCGAAAGTTTGTCCAAGTGCAGCAATGCGTTCAATAGAAAGAACAATAGCTGCAGGCTGGAGATCACAATGGCGCTAATGGCGAAATGATTTAGGCCCCAAACGCTAATGGCCATCGTTAATATGTGTTGCCCAAACTTTCGCTTGAAATCGATGCAGCTGCTGTCTTTTACATCATTCTCTTCTCCTTCTTCCTTTATTCATGCTGTGGCTGTTTACATTTCGCACTTCCGTATATTCGTATGCTTGCCAAGAAGTCAACACCTTCTGACTTTATATATATATGTGTGTGTGTGTGTGCCACCTCTGTAAAGTGCAATAAAAGCAATGTAATTTATTGATTTGATTTTTTGTGTTTCCGTTCAGTATGTTCGGTATGTAACGACTCGCGTGGGAAACTGCGTCAGAACACAATTTATTTGTACTTCACCGAAGTTTTCTCAACTACATATGTACATATGTACATATTGCGATTTTTGCAGTGTGGTAACAACTGGCAGAGAGCAAGCTTGTTTTGATTTATTTATCTATCTGTACAAGCGATACAATCTAGAAACTATATATTTGGTATCTAGGGTTTTGTATAGCTGGGGGTCGTTAGGAATATTTACCTAGAATCAGCTATGTTCAAAATGCAAGTAAATATTTATTCCAAGCCGGGTCAACTATAGGTCTTTAAACAAGATTTCCTATTGATTTAAGAACTTAGATTAATGCTCTTACTTGCATTCCTTACTTGCGAAACCTTTGGGCTAATCCCAAATAAGTATGCTACATTCAGCAGCAGTGAAGGCAACGATGCATTCGCATTCATTAAAACGACACCCGCGGCATTCAGGGTAAACAGCTTAAAACTCAAGCAGCTTTAAATACAGATGCACATTAAGACTCACACATACTTACATAAAGATGTTGGTTTTTTAGTTTTGTTGGTATTTCGATGTTGCACTCACTGCTAGTGCAACTTAGGTACAGTCAAAGCGTTAAGTTTATGTTTAGGTAATTTGTTGCCTCCAGACATTGACATGGTGCCAGCACAGCATGTCCTTATGTCCTTCCTTGCTCAAATAGTTTTTCCAACTTTTGCCGCGCTGAAAAGACACTTTCGCATACTTTGCATTCGTGTCGCTGACACCTCTGTGCTAAGAGCGTTAGTTTGTTTGCAAAGGAAAGGCCAAAACTTTCTTATGAGCCCCTTAATTGCATATACTTAAGTTAAGTTTTAATGTATTTAAGAGTTTAGTTACACATTGAATTCATAGTAGAAGATTAACTTGATATTACAGCGTATGGGCCCGTTATCCTTATAAAAGACGGCTCTCTGAGCATCCACTTAAAGCCATACTATTTTCGTAATTGAATTTGTACAGCGAACATCAAAAAAGCCGCCAGGCGCCAAGCAGCTCGTGATATTTATAGCCTTTGGCTTTGTCAATTTGTATTAGGGTCGCTTAGAGAAACGATGCCAAGTTTACCTTTTGAGTCAGCTTCAATTGCAAGGCAAACAAACAAATTGCTGAAGTTCTTAGGCATACGGTTCGTATACGTTCGTATATATGAGCATGTGTAAATAATGTAACAGAAACTTTTGAAACGTTAACAGTATACATATATAACATTTGAATAGTAGCCACAGTTGCTGCAACAGATAAATGAATTGGATAGCAGCAGGCCCTTAAAGCTACAAAAATACCAAAAAAAAAAAAACACCCACACAGTCAAAGAGATTCTTAAAGGATGCTAACGCTGTTCAATTTGTATGCTCTCTGCTCTGGGTTTGCACAAGTGAAAGTAAGTTGGACACGCGCTTAGCTTTCTTGCTTGAATTTCTTGTTGAAGGTCCTTACACACAAACACACACACACACACAGACACTCACACGTGCGTAGGACTCACGCTTCAAAACATTTGTAATACCTATATCTGAAGCACAGTTCCGTTTCCGTTAATGCTATATATATAAATTGGCAACTGTGACTGTTATTAACTTAAGTTTAACACTTTACGAAATACTATTTTTGATTAGCAGCATTTTTGACGCACTTTGTTTAATTTGTTTGTAGCACGAGGGAAAACAAACTTTCGAATTTCGGTAAAGCCTTTCAGCATCAAACCCGTGCAAGCAACTGACGCCATACACTTCTACGGGTAAACTGAAGGAAAATTTATTTATCATAAAGCCAACAGGAGGAATTGTTTGAGGTGGTGTCATGCGCAAATCCGTACTCCGCTCTCTCACAAACGCAACCTTTGACGACATGCTCGCTAATTTTAAAAAAGGCGCGCTACCAGATCTGTGGTGTGCCTTCTTATCTGAGAGATGCTTAGTTTTATAGTTTTCGGTTAGTGCGGGTGGAGCGGGGGGATGATGTTTTTAAGTTTTTCGTTTCGTTTGCCGCTCATGCAGCTATGGGTACCTTATAACATGCATATAAGCACTCCAGCCGGTACAAGTACCAGGCGAAAAAGCAAGGGAAATTTAGCAAAGACATGTTGGTTTGAGAATTGGAAAAAAGTCCGGTAACACTTTTTCGGTTCCGTTAAAATTTTGAGGTTTTTTAAAAAACGCTGTAAATTCGTAAAAAACCGTTTTCAAATTTTTTACAAAATTTAATCGATTAAAATGGAAAATTTGCTAATTTCGGATTTTAAAAGATTTTTTTTTTTTAAATTAAAAATTTAAAATTCGAGAAAAAGTCAAATGTTGCGACCAGTCTAAAAGTATGCAGCAATTAAATGTTACCGAGTGGCAACGCTCAAAGTGGCAGTAGGGCGACTTATCGGCATTTCCAGCAACATGAGTCTACAACTGCTAGCGGCGTGAAGTTGGCAGCGACCGCTAACCCGAAGAAGCAGAAACGTTAAAGATTAACATAATAATTAAGCGAAACAATTGAGGCTGGCTCCTGCATCGGAGTTGCAGTCGTTGCGTAATTACGCGCGCTTGTGTGTCTAAAAGGTTGCATATATCATAGAATGGCATTAGCATTACGTGTGACATGTTTAACCCATGTCAGTTCCAATTGGAGCAGGTGGCCTCAGGAGCGCCGTCGCTTGCTGGGATTATGCAGCAGCAGCTCCAGACTGAAGGGATTGTAAGTAGAACAAGCACATAAGCAGCCGGCATTAAAAACCAATTTACAAACAGCAGCGATAGCAGGCATAAGTCGAATTACAGCACTCAGGAACAACCAAAAACAAAACAACTAAAACCGGTAATTAAGCGAAATGTGGCTAGTGAGATAACCAGTGTGGGCAAGGTCGTCTACGAGGCGGGGTGGGATGAGAAAAATGGCAAACAACAACCACAACAACAGGCAGTTGGAATTCCATCAAGGAATGCTGCATCCGCACCAGACAAAGATCAGAATCAAGATAAGAATAAGGACAATAAGGATCTGGAGAGCCACAAGTCAAAGCGCGAACAGATGCGTGACAATATGCAGGACTACATCTTCACGCGATACTTTAACTATGTGAAAAACTATGACACAGTGCTGGAGAAGAACTTTCCCAAGGCAATGCAGCTCTATCGAGCGTTCTTCGATGGCGTCAAGGACTTTTTTGCTGACATGAAGCGTTTTCTCAAAGTGGCGCGCATTGCCAACGATTCGCCGCAGGGCATCCGGGCGTTGAATCGTCAAGAGCTCGAACTCTACATGCAAATGCCTCGGGACATGATGAAGGTGGCGCCGGCATTGATTGGCTGCTCACTGCCCATGGTGGGCTACGCTTTCTTTCCACTCGTGTAAGTCAGTGAGTTTCTGCTTAGCCAGCTAGGCAACTAATTAAGCCTTATTCTTCAGCTTTTATTATCCACGCACATTTCTAACGGCGCACTTCTGGACGCCGCAGCAGCGCGTCGATTTTCCGATCGAATTCATGAAACGACGGCTGCAGTGCAACAAGTCGGTGCTGCGCTGTCTTCAAGCCAAGCTCAAGTCTGTCGCGAATCATCATAAGCATGCAGAGTTCGAGTGCATCCTGGGTCAGCTTGGCAGCGGCACGCATCCCTCGCCAGAGGCTCTAATTGCGGTCAAGGACATTTTCGCTGAAGGACCCTATTCACTGCTGGGCATGTCGCGTAAACACATCGTATGCGCATATGCCAATTCGTATTTATTTTGTAATCTGAACCCTTCTTTTTACAGAGATGTTTAGTCAAAATGCACGGATTGCCCACTAGTCTGTTCAAGCGGCATCGCCTGCATGAGCACGCATTCCTGGTGCACTACATGGACCTGGCCATCACTCGTGAGGGTGGCGTCCACAATCTGAGCACGTCGGCGCTGCGCTACTCGTGCAATCTGCGCGGCCTCAACCCAAACAACTTGAACAGCGAGCAGATGATCGAATGGCTACGCAACTGGGTCAAGGTCTCCACATCGATACATGGCGAGCATATCACTTTGTTTTTACATCTTCCAGTTCTGCTGGGCTACAATCATCCCAACAACTGGAAGACCATCTACTGCAAGACAGACTCCTAAGCTCATTGGTGCTAAATAACTTTACAAACTACAAATTTTTGTTTTTAAAAAGCAAATAAAACTGTTAATAACTGTATCTTCGATACACCCTACAACTTCCTTGTTTTTATAGTTCAAATTTCGAATATTGAGTCTGAATAAGTTTTTCATAATAACCGATAGTTTATATGACAGATATATTCATCCGGCCGACATATTATGCATGCCCGCAGCGAAAATACTGATATATTATATTTGAAAACAGTTCCAAACTGAGTGTACTATCGACATATATATACATATAATTTGTAGTCGGATATGCTGTATATATGTAGATGTTACGTCGAATTATAACACCCCTAAGCGCTTAAATAATTCTCCCATAGAGTAAACAAAAGGGGTTCGTGTGTTTTTCCTAAAAATAACACTTTTTTATTAGCTCCTTTGTGTTGGATGTTCATCAAGCAATTACTTTCGTGTGTTTTTATTGTTTACTTCTTGGGCTTCTTGGCCTTCTCGGCACGCAGACGCTCGCGACGATCCTTCTTGAGGATGCGTGGTGTACCATCGGACTTGGTGCGCTTCCTCAGTGTGTTGAAGGCAATGGTCAGCAGCTTGTTGCGCTGACGCTTGGCATAGCGCAGCTTGAAGCGATCAAAATCATTCAATTGCGAGCGCTGCAATAAATCAATTAAACCTCTTGTTAGTTAATGGATAAATGACGAATTAATAAAGAGTTTAAGCTATAGCTGGTTTCAGTTAAAAAAAAGAGTTAGCTTCATATGTGTATCAGCCGGCAATTCCTATCAAGAACTTTCAATTATCATCATCTGCAGCGGTCACTTCAAATATATTTGATTGAGTTTGGGGTTACTTTTACGCACCTTGCAGATGTTCTGTGCCTTGACGGACCAAGGGCTGACCTTCCACTGTGCCTTCAGGTCGCTGTCTACCCAGGCCTTGCGCACAATGCGTGTGGGCGCCGTGTAGGGGAACTTGATGCGGTATTTGGTCAGATGCAGATTGTTCAATCTGTACTCCTGACGTGGAACACCTGTCAGAGGACCATCAACCAAAACCTGCAATTAATAAACAAAATTAGGTTTGTTGCTACTTAATCAATGAGCAGCAACAATTTGTGTGTGTATCGCTTTAGTTAGCAAACAGTGTGTTGTCAGTAAAATAAAATTAGCTTCATTTATGTGTCAGTTGGCACTTCCTATCAAGAAGACAAATTATCATCATGTGCACAGCTGCTGCTTTTAGCTCTACACACAGCTAGTTGTTACTGCTACTGTCGTTTAGAAGGCGCCACTTACTCTGTTTTGGTCAATGACGTCGACAATGGCAACCAGGCGACCCTTCAGGGAACCTGCCGACGCCTTGGCGATGCGACCAGTTTGTACGAATCTCTCGAAAGGCTGCAAGCATACATTTCAAAAAATAAACTTTTATAAAAATACATTTATTCAGAAATTCTGCTCATCACCACGTGAAATATTTCGAATGCATTTTACGCAGCAATAAGCACAAATGTTGTTGGTTTTTTCTGTTAGCAGCAACTTAACGCGCTGTTCTCGAAGTTTTTATGTAATGCTCAATTTAGCATGCGCACTTTAAACCTTTTTAATTTCACATTTTTCATTCGAATGCGGAAAAAACTTTGTGGGCTCTTACCATGACGCTAACCGGAAAGAAAGAGAAGGACCGAAAAACGTTTGACAGCTCAGCCTCAACATGGCGACATGTGTGCACAGTACAGAGTTGCATTTACAGTCCATTATCCAACACTGATGTGACATTTGTTACAGAACCAATTTGAGTTTAACATTTCAACTTTTAGTTTATAACTATGAATATTACAATTCTAGTGGTTATATTTCTAGTTTTAAGCATATGATAAATTGTAGAAATAAATTCGCTTCAAAAGAGGCATAGATCTGCAAATATAATGGCATATGAGGTATTAATAACATTATTATGATAGCTAACATGCTGCCATAAATACCTAAATGAAATGATCTGGCAACACTAATATGTTAACATAGACGGTGTGAGCAGATGCCGCCATGAGCACAAGTTTGCAGTGATCTGGCAACTCTTAAGAGTTAAAGTGTTGGAAACTTCTCAATTTGTGTTTATTTTTAATATTTACTTAATACATTTAATTAAAAGCAAATTAAATATCCAGAATGGTGTACATACACTTTCCGAACAACCTAACCGAGGAGGAGCAGATGCTGCAAGCAAAATATCAAAAACTAAAAAAAAGGTAAATATTACGGTTGTTATTGTTTACTTTTATAACTTATTTATTTTGTTTATAGAAAAAGGCATTGCAAGCGCACAAGGCGCCCAAACAGGAGCCGGAGAGCGCGCTCACGCTGAAGCGGCCAACAGATGCGCGGGATGCTCGTGAAGTGGCGCGAAAGCTGATAAAAAGTGGCGCCATTCCCGCAATACAAAAACAACAAACGAAACAGGATCAAACCTCATTTAAGCGACCCAAGGGCCAGGAGCGCGCCAAGCGATCTACATCGGAGACGACTGTGGCTGCCTACCAGCCGTTCTCGTCCACGCAAAACGATGTTGCCCAGGAGACAATAATCAGCGAAATAATCAAAGAGGAGCCTCGGCGCCAGAATTTATATCAGCATTTTGCCACGGAAAGAGATCGCGAGGAACGGGGCTTGACAGAGAAGGTAGCGGTAGATGCCACACAGCCGGAAAAGCCGCGAGCTGGCAATACAATCTTTGTTTCGGGCAACAAGGTTACAGAGGAATTCCTCAAGAAAACATTCAATGATTATGGCACCATAGTAAATGTGTCTATGGAAATTGAAAAAAGGTGAGTTCTGGAGTTCTCTAATATATTTATTAATATCTTACTGTGCTTCACAGTCGCGGCTTTGTTTCGTTTGCCAAGCCGGAATCAGCGGATCGGGCTATTGCTGAAATGCACGGCAAGAGCGTTAATGGCATCGTACTGCAGGTTCAATTGGCGCGTCGCCAGCCCCAAATTGAGCCCATTAATGATGCATCATCCTCAGCAGTTTGGTCCTCTATTGGTAAGCAGATCAAATATAACTCTTACGTTCTCATTTAATTTCCCATTTCGCCTTTGCTTACAGCGGCCAGCAAATCGCAGAAGGGCAGTCACAAGGATCTGCGGAAAATGGTGCAATATGATGATTTCTTGACATAAATCATTTATCTTTGACACATGCTTATTAAGTTATCATCCCTCATAATTTAATCTTACCAATTTGGTAAGTTCTTTTTCATTCATATTTTCCGACCTCCCTTACACACAACTCATCATATTTAAATATTTTTTTTACTTTATTGAAAATACGCTTCTATAAGTATATATAATGGTACTTACATCACCTTCTCTGATGAGTACTCGCGGTTCAAATTAATTACTTCTAATAAAAGAAAAACGTTATGAATTCATGAGAAGTAAAACAATTAATTTTTTATATATGACATTATGCCTAGAACAACAATCGATTCTTTAAGTAATTGAACAATTGCATTTCTTCAAAAATAGTATGCATTAGAAAAATGAGCGAATAATATTGTATTCTTTTAGGATAAATAAATAGTTCGCCAACAAACTTGGAGCCCGTCTTGGACTGCTCACCATATCAGGTAGCTAATAAATGGTTTTCACTTAGTTTAAGTACATATTTAATACATGATCGTTGCTGCTGCTGTTGTAGTTGTTTGTTCTTGTTGATATTATTATTATTATTGTTCTTGGTAGTAATGTAAAAAAAACATGATATTGTTTTGGTTAGTATGAGAATTATTAGTTCTATATGTTGTTGCAGTGTATTTGATGATGACTGAACTGGGATTTGTTGTTGTTGTTGGTTGTTGTTTCGTTTGATTAGTTGTTTTAACTGCGACTAGTAGCCAGGGCACAACGCCCACTTCGCATCCTTCCTAAAGTATTTCTGTGTTAGTATGTATTGTATTATATATCATTAAGGTTAAGGCCTTTGGTTTCGAGCGGTCGCTTTTGGCCGCTTTTAAATTCGTTTCATGCTCCAAAATGCAATACTGCCCCAAGGATCATTTGGCATACACTCAAAGATCCAAGCAACAGATGTCCAACGTTTTTGGCAGCTATTTTCACGTTTGCCTGCCCTCATTGCCTGGCGGATTGAAGTAGTCCCAGTGATGTGTGTGCACCTGACGGCCCGTCACCAGAAAGACGAGCACTCCAAAGGTTATCAATACGAAGAGCACCACCAGCGCGGATATATTCCTTGTCTGCTGTGCCGGCTCCAACGCAGTATCTCCTCTCACAAAGCTCGTCAGCTGATTGATGATGTTGATCAACTCCAGACTGCAAGCGGAGAGGAACTGTCGACCCGCCTGCACCACGGACTTTGGCTGATCCTCGTCGTAATCCTCCAGCGGCTGTGTGCCGCTGCGCGAACGCGATCGTCGCGAACGGGAACGAGAACGCGGTCGTTCCACCAGCTGCTCCTCAAGCTCGGAGTCGGAGTCACGCTCCTGCTGATGCTGCTGCTCCTGCAAATGACGACGTCGGCACTTGTGCGGCGCTTTGCGCTCCGAAGTGGCACCACCGGCAGCAGCTTCCGCCTGCTCCGCTTCAGCACTGCGCTGCAAATTGTAGAAGGCCAAAGGCGCCAGGGATTGCAGATACTCTACGCTGGGATACACAGCTGGCGGTGGGGGCAATGGTAGCATGGCGGCTTCTGTTTGAGTTTGCTCATCGAAATTGCTATGCGCTGTCTCAGTGGGTTTACTGTGTCGTGGCGGTTTGGTGGGTGGCTCCGGATCGCTGGCAACGGGTTCACTGCTGGCCTGACGGCTCGTCTGCGTCTCGCTGGTAAGCTGCGATGGACGCTGCTCCTTTACGCGCTCCACAATGTCATCAATGAAACCAGGAGGCAGCGCAATGTTCTGCACCACCAGTTGACCCGATTTGCAGGCCAGCTCATCGGCGGTCACCTGGCCACCTTGCAACTGTGAGACTTGAATCTGCCCAGCCTGCAGAGCGTGAACACGCAGACGATCCACCTCCAGTTCCAGCAGGTGCGTCGGTAGCTGCGCTACTTCTGGCGGGGATTGCAGCGATAGCACGGGCGTGACCTCGCGAGTCATCTGCTCGGCAATGATCAATGCTGCGCTGGGTGTGGGATCTAGTACGGTGGTGGATTTGCGACGTGGTGGCGGCAAAGGTGTCGAGTATGGCTCTTCCGCTTCCGGCAGCAACTCTTGGCTGTAGTCGGTAGCAGGTTCGGTGGGTAAAGTGGCTACAAATTTGGCACCGACTTCGGCCTCTGTGGGTTCGCTTGCAAGGACTTTCCTTACTGGTATTTTCACCACTACTGTTTGTTCTGGTTCGGATAGCGTGGGCTCTGCTTCGGATAGCGTGTGCTCCTCCTCGGATAGTACGTGCTCCGCTTCGGATAGCGTGGGCTCCGCTCCGGATATTGTGTGTTCCACTTCAGATATTGTGTGCTGCTCCTCGGATAGTACATGCTCCGATTCGGATAGCATCTGCTCCTCCTCAGATAGTACATGCTCCTCTTCAAGCGCCTTTGCTCTGGACTCTGCGTTCTCTGCTTGTCTGTACGTTGCCAGCATCTTTTCCATTTCCTCCTGCAGCTCCTTCTCCAGTGCTTCATCCATCTCTTGATCGGAGCGTTCCTGTTTCTGCTGCAAATCCTCTTCCTCATCGTAGTGATCCGAGTACTTCTCACCAGCGTCCTCTTCCTCCTCATCGTACTCGCTATCTCGGAGCGTTCGCTCCACTTCATCATCCTCCAGCTTGCTGTCGTAGTCACTCTCCAGTTGCGCCTGCTGCAGTTGCTCCACGGCCGCATCCAAATCCGCCGAACTGGCTGCGTAATCGCTAAGAGCAATCTCGCCATGCTCCTCCTCCTCGCCGGCTGTTTCCACATCGGATTTACTCTGCACCGAGCTGTCGGAGAGCAGGCCCTCGCGCCTCAGCTCCTCCTCCTCGCGGCGCAACTCCTCATCCTCCAGATCGGCAGCACTAATGGGTCGCACTATCAGCGAAGCCAGCACAGTGTCATCGCCTTCTCCAGTGCTGAGACTGGGCGTAGGTACGCGTCTCTCAATGATCACCGCTGAGGATGGGGTCTGCGGGCGACTCAGCGACTTGGAGCGATCCGCTTGCGAGGATGCACGTGAGCGTTCTGATATGCTGCGTTGATTGGCATCGCGGAATCGTTGCAAACCCCTTGCCAGCTGCTCATCCTCGCTGAGCACACGAGCGCCATCCACCTCATCCGTCTCCTGGGCCTGCGTGCGGCGCAACAGATCCTCCAGCGTCGTCTTGCCGCCGGCAGACCCTGTGGAGCGACGTGGTTCGATGATCTTCATGTCGTCAGTTATCTCAAACTCCTCGCACACAAAATCATCGGGCAGCGGATCCGTTTGTGTGGACACCTCCACCTCGAACTCGCCCAGTTCGCTCTCCGCCTGGGAAGAGCTGGCCACACGGTCGCTATCCTCGAAGCTATCCAAGGCGCTGCCTCCACGAGTCGAGCGTTTCTCGCGCGGTGGGCGTGGCGGCGGTGGCAGCGGTCGGAACTTCATTTTGTTGATCACCTCACCGGACTGCAGATTGGAGCGAGGGGATTCAGGTCGCTGCAACAGCACACCCGGCTCCTCGTAATCATCCTCCTCCTCCAGTTGTAATGGATGCTGTTGCTCTGCGGCTGGCTTTGTCGCGTAGCTAGGGAATAGGGTTTAAGGAGCATTAGAAACGAATCCGGTCTGGGACAAGTTGCGGCAGAAACGGTATAACGGTATAACGGTATAAAGGTAAAGGAAACAAAAGCTCGTGTGAGTGCGTGTTTATATGTATCTGTTTTGGTATTGGTTTTATTGGTGTGTGTGCGTGTATATTTAGGTAGGTATATCAGTAGCTAGGATCAGTTAGCATTATAACTTAAGCCTACAACTTAACAAGAAAAGAACGAAACTTAACAAAAATGCATTCGAGACAATTCAAAAGGTCGCAAAAAGTCACAAATCAAAGCAAGTGATTACAAAATAATAAAACGCAAGCGGAGCAGCAGCGTTTCTTACTTTGACTTGAGTAGCAGCTGGCTGCTGGGAATCTCTTCCAGACTGGTTGCCGATCTTCGGCGCGGCGGCAGCGGCGAGTCCTCGCTGGGCGTATACTGCTGCGGTGGCGGTGGGCGTGCCGGCGGCGGCGATCCACGTGAACCGCGCCTGATGGGCAACGTGGCGAAACGTTCGCCCGGCGACCGGGTGAACTTCTTACGGCGTGCGGGTGGCGTCGGCTTGGGCACCTGCTCCTTGCGCACCACGGCATAGCTATAATGTGTCGGAGGGGGAAGCAGAGCGCACACCTAAGCAACGATTTGGCCAATTGAACCCTATGCGACCGTTTACTCACCCATCGCTCTCCAGCATGTCGATGACAAACTTCTCCTCGCCCTCAGTTCTTGGCATTTTATGCTCCGGTTTTCCGTGCAAGTCCAGAGCCAGCGATTCGGCACCACGTGAGGTGCGCTCATCCTCCGAGCGCTGAGTTCGGGCCGATGTGCCGTCCGTAAAGGTGTCCGGCGTGGCTAGCGGTATGTGATGATGATATTCGTGCTCAGTGCGATAAACAATTACCTGGCAACGACAAAGTAGTTCGAATTAGTAATTTCCAATTACCACAAGAAGAATCATAGCAACAATGCTCATATGTGCAGTTTTAAAACCCCGATTTATAATCCCGAAGCCATTTTGTGAAAGGTATGCCATCCTTAACAATTCTACATTCAAAGTTGAGAAACTTCTCATTTTCGGATTTCTTGTCAAAAATCATGACAACAATACTGACTGTGCAGTTTAAAAATCCCTGATATTACCTTCCCAGACTTCAAATTGCCATAACTTTGTCAAAACTGAACCGATTTCTAATCCCGAGGTCATTTTGTGAATGGTATGTCATCCTTAACAGATTCGCATTCAAAGTTGAGAAACTTCTCATTTTCGGATTTCTTGTCAAAAATCATGACAACAATGCTGACATGTGCAGTTTAAAAATCCCAGATATTACCTTCCCAGACTTCAAATTGCCATAACTTTGTCAAAACTGAACCGATTTCTAATCCCGAGGTCATTTTGTGAATGGTATGTCATCCTTAACAGATTCGCATTCAAAGTTGAGAAACTTCTCATTTTCGGATTTCTTGTCAAAAATCATGACAACAATGCTGACATGTGCAGTTTAAAAATCCCAGATATTACCTTCCCAGACTTCAAATTGCCATAACTTTGTCAAAACTGAACCGATTTCGAATCCCGAGGTCATTTTGTGAAAGGTATGCCATCCTTAACAATTCTACATTCAAAGTTGAGAAACTTCTCATTTTCGGATTTCTTGTCAAAAATCATGACAACAATACTGACTGTGCAGTTTAAAAATCCCTGATATTACCTTCCCAGACTTCAAATTGCCATAACTTTGTCAAAACTGAACCGATTTCTAATCCCGAGGTCATTTTGTGAATGGTATGTCATCCTTAACAGATTCGCATTCAAAGTTGAGAAACTTCTCATTTTCGGATTTCTTGTCAAAAATCATGACAACAATGCTGACATGTGCAGTTTAAAAATCCCAGATATTACCTTCCCAGACTTCAAATTGCCATAACTTTGTCAAAACTGAACCGATTTCTAATCCCGAGGTCATTTTGTGAATGGTATGTCATCCTTAACAGATTCGCATTCAAAGTTGAGAAACTTCTCATTTTCGGATTTCTTGTCAAAAATCATGACAACAATGCTGACATGTGCAGTTTAAAAATCCCAGATATTACCTTCCCAGACTTCAAATTGCCATAACTTTGTCAAAACTGAACCGATTTCTAAGCCCGAGGTCATTTTTTGAATGGTATGTCATCCTTAACAGATTCGCATTCAAAGTTGAGAAACTTCTCATTTTCGGATTTCTTGTCAAAAATCATGACAACAATGCTGACATGTGCAGTTTGAAAATCCTAGAAATTACCTTTCCAGTCTTCAAATTGCTATAACTTTGTCAAAACTGAACCGATTTCGAATCCCGATATATAGACTAGGTACTTGCTGGGTAAAGTTATTGAATCTGTTACTTACATCTTCCTGTGGCTGCAAAAAGGTGTTCGATACTGATCTACCACCAAAGCCATTGATGAACGAATCCGTGTCCTTCTCAACCGACGCATCGTCGCGTGTGCGTTTCTTTAAGCGCCTTGGCGCCAGCGGACGACTCTGTTGAGTGGGCAGCTCCGGTGCTGCCAGACCACTGCCAAAGTTAAGATTGTTGAGCGCCTGTTCAGAGTCGGTTGCCTGTTCGTGTGGTGGTGGTCTGAGGTAATCCTCATCGTCGTCAAAGTACTGGATACTGCTGCCACCATCGGCCATGGGCAGGTCCTGGCTGCCCTCCATGGAGTATTTGCTGCGACTGCGCGCCTTGCGCAGCGGTCGCTTTGGCAGAAAGTCGCTACCATTTTGTGACATGGACAGATCGTCGCCATATTCGCTGCGCTGAAACTCTTGGGAATCCTCAAAGTCCGGCCGATAGTTGCGATGCAGGCGACGAGGTTTTGGCGGCGGTACATCATAATCACCATACTCTTCGGCCGGCTGCTGAATCCTTTCCTGATGGGCCGACTGACCCACATGCTCAAGTGCGTTGGGCATATCGTAACCCTCGCGAATGGCGTCGCTGATGTATTGACGCAGCTGGATGTTGTCCTCGGAGATGCCGCGTTTGCGCAAGAAGAACTCGTCGTCATCGATCGTCTCCATGACAACCTTCTTGCCGGAGCTGGCTGTGGATTGGGCATCCTGCATTTCGTGGTATTTGTAGTAGCTGGCTTCAGCGTCGAGCTCAGCCTTGCGCAGCAGCTTGTTCTTTTGTATGTCCTTCTCCGTCCAGCCCTCGGCATCGTGACTATCCTCGGAGCGCAGATCCGAGTCCTGGTGCACCATTGGCCGACGCTTGAACTCCCTCGTTCGCTGACTGGAGATCTCGTGTATGGCACGATTCTCCTCATCGAACTCGGCAAACTGTTTGCTATCTGCAACGCCACTTAGAATACCCATTTCAGTTTGGGGCTGTGCCTCGCTGGCCGTATCCTCCTCCAGGTCATCCTTCATGCGTCTCTCCAGCGAGGATTCCCTATCGAAGCTCTCCAGCTCGCTGCCGTAGCGTCTATAGCGCGATCCTTCGCTGTCATTGTAGCTCACATCCGAGAACTTATCCGCCCAGCGGGAACGCACAGGACCTGGTCCACGGTCACCCTGCGGTGAGCTCGTGGAGGTCTGCGAAGGCTGCGTCTCAGTGCTGGGTATAACGCTGAGACTGAGACCTTCTGTGCCCAGCGAAGACTCCATCGGCGGTAAGGGCTCCTCAACGGGCTTCTTCTTGCGAAAGGCTCGTGGATAGGTGCCAAAGTTGAACTCGAACTTCTTCTTTGCTGGCGCAGGCTGCACCTCCGCCGTTGTGGTGGGTGATTCCGTGGATTCGTCGGGCACCCCGGACTCGTTCTCCTTGAAACTCTTGCTTCGGCGCAGCTTCAGTGTGGTGAACTTCTCTGGCAGCTTAAACTTGGACATATCTGGCTTGCTAAACTTGGTAAACTCAGGTCGCTTGATCTCCTTCAGTTTGGACATATCAGGTCGTTTAATATCGGGCATTTTCATTTTGGAGAACTCGGGCGCAAAGCGTCTGCGCTCCTTGGCCTTTGCCTTGGGACTGCCCGAAACGGGCTTAGGCTTGGGCGTCGGACGCAGCTTTGTGCGCAGCTTGCCCGCCTGATTCCGTAGACCATCCTGCATTTTACGGGTGCGATCCTGGGCGGAGGCCATGAAACTCTTCTTGCGATTCTCTGGCTGCAGCGGTAGTTCCTCTAAGGCGCTCGAATCCACCTGGCTAGTATGTATCTCATAGTCCGTGCGAGATTCCGTGCGTGGCGTTGTTCCACCCGAGCTCAGTTCAATATCAATATCCATGGGTAGCTGAAGGCTGCTGCCGTTCTGGGCCGGCGCCGGCATCGCAGTGGGCAATGAGACGATTTCGCGAGCCGGCGACATGCCCACGGGCTCGTATTCATGATCACTGTAAGATCAAGAGGATAAAGAAATTAGTGGGTTTGGAATGATGCGGATGATTAACAACATATAGATGAGCTGATCTGAAAAGGTGTTGTTTGTTTGTTTGTTTGTTTGTTTGCAAGCCAAGGTTAGAAAAGCCGTCACCCTAAACTCATAGCTAGCTGGAATGTCAAGGGTGGATGGTGTGTGTCGCGGAGGGGATCGGATGGTGTTCGGTCCAAGCCGAAACGTGGTTGGGGTAGCAGTTGCTTACCGAGAGAAATAGGTCCGATCGAGGAAGTCTCTGTGATCATTTTGCTTTTGTGTTAGGGGCGAATCGGACTCAAAAGCCGCTAGACGCGATTTACGCTCATCGAAATTGAAACTAACCGTCTTTGTCATGCGAGCCGGCAACCCATACAGCTGATCTTGGGAGCCGCTCATCATGCGGCCACTGCGATCATGGGACTGGGTGCGCGGCTCCCTAAACGACTCTTTGCTCCGCAGGCCGTAGTTGCGTTGCTCCGACGGCCGATACACCTGACTGCTACTGCCCGTGATCTGTATGGGCATGGAGATAAGTGGTCGACTGCCGTGGCTGGCTATCGATTGATCCTTGCTGCTCGAATGCCGAAACTCCGACTCACTCTGCGACCAACTGTTGCCGGGCATCTCAATCTCGCTGGAGTACAGATTCCGATTGCCCGCCATAAAACTGACACCGCCAATGCTGCTAATTGTGCCTCTGGGCACAGCAGAAACCACCACTGGTGCAAATGCCTCGCTTACGTCCACGGAAGCGCGTTCCGAGTTGGCGAAATCCTCCCGACTGCTGTACATCGTCTGGGCATGCGGCGGAGGCGCCAGCGTCTTGGCTGGATGCGCACTGTACTGATCCATGTCGTCCACTTTCAGTGAGAAGGTCTCAGTAACACGCACGGAAAGCGGCTCCGCCTCCTGGCGCTTCATCACATTCGATGTGCTGCTCACAATGGACATGGCCTGCGGTTTGCTCTTGTTGAATACGGACATCAGCATGCTGGGCGACGGAGATTTCTCCCGCTGCAGCGTTGGTGACTGCTCCACAAAGGGTGACGGCGATCGAGAGCGCTGAGGTGTTGGCGATTTCTGGCCCGGCTCCTGAGGCTTGGAGCTGAACATGGATTTGAAACGGGTGGCATAGGAAGTCTTTACTTCGGGTGACGCCTCCTGCAGATTAATAGCGCCTACAATTGTGGCTGGCTGGGAGGTAAACGTAGGCTGCCACTTGGCAGCACGTTCCGGCGACATCTGACGCTCTGGTGTGTGCTGGCGCTTGAGCAGCTGAGCAGGAGTGGGAGCGGGAGTAGGAGCCGGAGCGGGAGTTGAATGCGCTGTTTGATTGGGACTTGAGGCTCGTTTCGAGGGCAGTTGCAGCGTGGACATTGCTGCTGATGACGGTGGTGGCAGCGGTGGTGGCAGCGGTGGTGATTTGGGACGCCTTGTCGGTCTGGGACTGCGACTGCGATGCTCCACTGCCTTCAGCTCCTCGCCATGCACCAGCGCCTCGATGTCCACCACGGGTATATCGCAGACAATCTCAATCTTGGTTAGCTCGTCCACCTGCAGCGGCTTGGCACTCAGCTCGCTGGTAATGGACGGTGGACGTCGTGTCTGTGTCTGTATATTATCCCGGATGTTGACCAGGTTGTGCTCCTGGGCAATTTGCTCCAGTTCTGCAACAGTCTCGGCTAGCGGATCAATGGGCGTAACCGTGGTCTGATATGGACTTTGCTGCAGTTTCATGTCGGACTCTAGAAACATCGAAGGACGCACTGCATCGCCGCCAAAGCGCGAAACATCAATGGGACGATTCTGAGGCATCATATCGCCAGGTCGCTGATTCTCCTTGTTGACCGCACTGGGTCGCATGTAATCCGGTGACAATGGGGGCTTGGCATTGCGAAAGTCCGGATTAGCTGGCGCTGGCGAGGATTGATGCGAGCTAAACTGCGGCGGCATATCCGACATGCCCGGAGTGGGCGTGGCTGCAATCAGATTCAGCTGCGGCGCTTGCATCGAACCCGGCAGAATGCTGGCCTGAAACAGATCCGCATTCGAGGTGCGTCGACTGGCGCTGGCAGAGCGTTGACCTCCGGCAGCTCCACGACCCATTTGTGTGGGTATGTTAATATCCGCGCAGTACAGATCCGTCTTGGAGTTGCCCGCCGAGATGCGGCGCAGCGAGGTGCCACTACGCATGGACAGGGTGTCGCCAAAGCGTCCAACGCTGCCCGAGGATAAACCACCCATTGACAGCTGACGCCGACGGCCAGCTACAAGACCGCCCTGTTGATGGCCACCCGGCAAATCCGGTTCCGTAGCATCCGAAATGCTGCGCACAACCAAACCCCGGGAACGCGCTGTCTGCTCCAGCTCCGGATAGCGTTCCATAAAGCTCAAATCCACCGAGGGTGCCACATCCGCATGGCTAATGACCTCGAAGCTATGCTGGGACAGTTCATCGTGATGCAGATGATAAGGCTCATCGCTGTGGTGATCCTGCCGTGAACTAGGTCGCGAATCCACCGGATTCACGCGCTCCGGCAGCAGCGAGTCGCACTGAAAGAACTGACAGGCGCAGCGCACGTCCAGAGAGGCGCCACTGGCGCTCTCCACCCGCGACACATAATGCTTCTTCTCAGCGGGCAGAGCGCCCACCGATGCGGATCGCTTTGAATTGAGCATCAGGTGATCGGTTGTGCGTTGTACGGATTAGATGAGCGCCAACAGCTGTCGCCGCCAGCAGCAGCAGTCTTTACGATTCCGATTCTGCCTATTTACTTGGCCCTGGTCGTAATCCGTCTTCGCCTATCCGTGATTGTTTTTGCTGTTGTTGCTGTTGTTCTTGTTGTGGTTGTTGCTGTCTTTTCGCTTTTGTTCGTTTTAGTTTCGTTGTCGTTTTGTGGTTCGTGGTCGTTGGCTATTTTTAATCATCACCAAAGCAGCCCGCCGATGTCTCCGTACCGATTGGACATTGAATTTATATATTTTCTTGATTTTTTTTCGCACACAACCTAAAATTGTGGCAAACCCAAAGAGCGCTTTGACTTTGCTACGAATTGAGCCAGTTTCAAGTCGCTTCCAGCACAGATATCTATATATTGTTCAGTTGTGCACTACTATATGCTTTATATGGTATTGCAATTGTGTTAATCTATTTTCAATTTGCGGCCTGTAGTCGGTTTTGCGCGAGCGATGTCTACATCGTTGCGATTTTCGGCCAGGACTGAAGAGCTTTCGCATTCTGTGCGACACAAATTTTACGAAATTTTTCGAAAGATGAAAATGTTGTTCTTTTAAAATTAGCAAAAAGCACACACACACAGCACACACACACACACATACAGAGATAAACAGATATAGAGACAATAGCGAGACATGAATTGAAATTTGTATTTGTCTTTAATTTCCTCGTTGAGAAGTCGGCGTCGGCGACGTCGATGTTTGCTGCTTGTTCATAATTGGGATGTGGCCGAGTAGCAGCAGGAGTAACAACAATTTGTTGGCCTGCACTTAGTAGTGGTTCTATTTTGAGCAATGCGTCGCTGCCTGCCGGAAATCTTCTTGTCATTCGTTGACCTTTAAAGCGTTTGAGTTGTAATGTTTTATTTGTTTTGAGTTCATGCCACACAGCACCGTTTATTCAAATAGTTGCAGCTAAACACAATAAACATGCTGGAAATCCGTTGCAAGCCAAAATCAACGTAGAACTAACCATACATATATGTACATATTCGTAGTTACCAATCTATACTCATGACTTTCACCAATGATTTGAGTTACACCAACACCGCTGTTTCATTAAGAGGACACAGTACACAGGAATTCCCATTTTATGCAGCTTCTTACCTTGGGTTTATATCATGTTAGCGCTTAAGAGCCGTTATCCGTGTTACCCATTACCAATATTTTCTAGTGCCGCCACTGCTGCAGCAGCAGCAAAGCTTCCAAGTGGTGGATCGCCCCGTGCTTTGTGTGCCCTTGTGTGAGGTGAGGTCTGTGATGTGGTCGTGGTCTGTGTAGTGGTAATCTTGGTAGTATGGCTTTGGATAGCTGCGCGTGCGCAGCCGACGTTGTTTGCCGTCTCCCGGCCAGAGGGTTAGTAACAATTTCAAAAGCAAGTCAATTAGGTTAGAGTTTCTGCAAGGACGGATGAGCAACAGCCGCGTCCAGTCGACGGCGTTGTGTGCGCTGTGTGTTAGTGTCAAATGCCCAAGGATGCGGTTAAGGATCATGCACATTACTTACCTATCGCTCCTTGACTTGGCTGCATAGGCGGCCGCTTCCAGGACCTCATCGGACAGCTCAACGTCCTCACGATGCGGTTCGGCCTCATCTTCGACGTGGGAGAAGGTCACCTTCTTGTCGGAGGGTGCCGGTGAGGCTTCCTTCTTTAGGGCGGGTCGCAGTTCGCTGATCTCCAACGGCTCGTCGCTTTCCTCGGCCACGGGGGACAACTGCGCCAGACGCGCACGATCCTCGTCCGAGGAAGTGGAGTCTATCGATGAGAGTGGAGCCAGTAATGCACCAGATTTCTCTGCAGCAGCAGATGCCACCTGATCCTCCTCGCTGCTGCCCATGCGGTCCAGCGGTACAGGCTTGGCTGCCTCAACATCATCTACAGCCAGATTATCCTGTCTCATTAGCGATTTCTTGAGTGACTCGAGCTGCTCCAGCGGCAGCTGTGGCTCCGCCTGGCCAATCTCCTCGTAAACATGTTCACGACGCAGACGAGGTGTTTTCTTGGGTGGTGACTCCAACTCAGTGGGCTCCTTCACAGTCTCGGCGACCTGCGGCTCAGTGACTTCCAGAGCGGGTGCTTCAGTCTTGGTCTGCTCCACGGTCAGCTCAATGATCTCATCCGGCTGTGGCACGCTGGCAGCACTTGTGCTAGGCAGCTCCTCATCTAGCTCCTCTTTGTTACGTTTTCGGCCGGGTGACTCATCGTACTCGATCAGCTCCAGCACATCGTCCGAGTCCTGCTTCTCTATGAAGTGGGGTATCTCGCTGCGATCCGACTTTGGTGAAGCCTTCAGCTTCATAATCTTCTGCTGCTCGCCTAGGACAATTTTCTCGTCCTTCTTGAGCATAATACGTTTGATGTTCAAGCGCTTCTTCTGGCGCTCCGCCAAACTCTTAAGCTTCTTCATGATGTCGAAGCTTTGCTTTGGCTTGTTCTTCTTCGGTGGCTTCTCTGTGTTCGGGACTAGTGATCCTGGCGGTGGCGCTAGTTCGTGCAGACTACCTTGTCGGCTGGCATTCGCCGAGCTGCCGGGCAGAGATTGTACGTCGCCCTGAGTGCGTCCACTGCGCCTGCGTCTGATAATGTCACGTATCTGCGCCAGGCGATTGGTCTTCCTGGGCCTCGCGTGTCCTCCAACTGCGAGCACCGAATCGGAGACGCAGGAAATGCACTCGCTCAAGGCGTCCTCGTTGTGCCGCTCTTGCTCCGAATCGTTGTCAGATTCTTCCGACTCCTCGCTGCTGTCGTCAGTGGTAGTGCCCAACGCCTCGTCCTCGGACAAATCCTGTATGTAGCGTTCGGTTTCCTTGACCAGCACCTGCTCGTCGTAGCGCACTTTCTTAAGGGACTTGGGCGATTCGGACTTAAAGCGCAGCTCCTGCGACTTGCGCAACAGCAGCACAATTTCCGGCTCCTCGTGGGAACCCAAGGGTCGTTTGTAGAGATGCGTCCAAGGATAGCCGCCCTGTGGGAAGAAATAATTTGAGTTAAAAGATATCCCATAGAGGGTTTCGGGTTTTAGAACTTACCCGCTCTCTGGCTCTTTTCAGATCCTCCCAGCGATAGGTTTGCAGTGGCACTGGTGGCTTATCCACGCTATTCTGCAGCAGATACTTCTTCAACGACTGATAATACTCTCGCTTGCAATCCGCCGACAGCTGCTTGGCATCCGCATCCGTGTGAGTGCCCAAGCGAACCTGTTCGATTTGGGGCAGAGAGTCAATGAACTCCTTGCGTTGCTGCTCCTCTGCCTCGGATTTGGGTGTGGGCACCTCCACCAACTTAAGCTCACTCGTTGCCTTCGCCTCCGCGCCAGCCTGCTCCAATACAATCTCCGGTTGGGGTTTAGTCTTGAGTATGCTGGTCAGCTCATTCAGTTGTGCATCCACCGTCTGGGAGAGCGAGTTCACTGCCGTTAGCTGCTCCTTGAGCTGCTTGTCCTGCTCCGCCTGAGCCTGTTCTACATTTTTGCTTAGGCTTTCGATAAGCTCGCGTTCAATGTCATTCACCAGCTGCTCGGCGGTCTGACGCACTGCCTCCGATGCTGTCGCTGCTGCAGCCGCCGTTGCCGTCTCGTCTACCTCGGCTATTTGATGCGATGGTGCGAGAGTCTCTATGGGCTGCTTGGTCCTGGCACCCGCTGGCTCCACCTCAAACAGTTGAGAAGTCTCGTCCGCTTCTACTTTGGAAGTGCCCTTCTGCAGCTCCTGCTCAATGGGCGTCAGCTCATTAATCCCAACGCCGCTCTGCACCGCGTTGACGTCCTCGATCAGGTGAGATTCGAAATGCAGCAAATGCGATCCACCCGGCGTGCTGGGTGCCTGTGCTTGTGTCGGATAAGTCAATCCACTGGCCGCCGCTTCGTTATTGTTCTCGAGCTCTAGCTTGAGAGCTGCCTTGCTGCACTGTATGTGTGTCTCCTGCTGGGAGTCGTCGGCGATGCCGTTGATCAGTAGTATGGTCGGCTGCTCTGTGGGGCCAGTTCCAGCGCCAGGTAGCGACACTGCAAGTTTGACAAATGTGCATCAGATATTTATTTACTTACAATGTGCTGTGCTGTGTGGTGAGAAGAACAACAAAATAACAGGTGCTAAAAATAACGCAATAACGAAATTTGTTGCACCTCTTGGGGCAACATTTCGCGACAATGACAATATTACATAAGACGCGCCACAAAACACTGAGAAATGTGCATACACATAAACAAGAGGCAAGACAAGAGACAGACAGCCAGAGAGAGAGAGAGAGAGAGAGATTTGCGTATGTGGAGAACAATTTGCGAGACACACAACGTTTTTGAAAAAAATGCATTTGTATTGGTGATTTCGAAAGCGTTTCGAAAATGCTGCAATTACGAAATCCATAGATTTGCTTTATTTATTGAAATATTTACCACAATTGTTCAACTGAAAGTTTGTTTTAGTTTCGTTTTTTGAATTATTCGTTTTCGTTTTGCTAATTTTATATGAACATAAAATTGCTCGATTGTTTAGTACATTTAATTATAGTTTATTATTTGATTTGATTTGAGTTTTCACTATCCTCGAATTGTTTTCAGCGCTGTAGTTCGCGTACACGAGCCGTGCACTGAAATTGTCCGGGGCCAACTGGCATCAAGTGAAAAGCCCCAGAGAGGCCCCAACCTGGCAGACAACTGAACCGTTTTGATTCTCAACTGTTTGGTTTTAAAATACAATACTTAACAAATTTGCTTTTGAAATTGTTGCTCATGATTATTTTTTTTGTTTTTTTTTTTTCGTTGTATTCTGATTGCTCTTTGCCTTCGTTATTCGCTTGCGCTCAATTCGAATTTGGCTTTTCGCCTGTCTGTTTGCTTCAGTTTAGTTTGGTTTTGTTTTGTTTTGTTTTGGCCGCGTTAAAGAACTTGCTGCAGACCCAAACTGGAATATCGGCAACGAGACTAACTCGTAAACAAATTTCCGTTTACTTTTTAAACACACACATTACAGCTAATTTAGTGTTGCTCCAAAAAATACTAGAGCGCAACTTGTTGCACCAACAAAATAAAACATAATGCTGTACTTTGAAATACCCTAATACTTCTACATAAAATAGAAAAATTTGATTAGTAATGAATTTGATAAGTTGGATTTGTCTACTTTGTTCTACCCTATAAAACACATGTTATTAAGCTATATTTATATATTAATTTTTCTACATTGTTTTACCCTATAATTTATTATATTATTAAACACTTTCCAATAATAAATTTTATAAATTTTCCATCTTATACCAAAAAATCCTAATCCCTGGTGAAAATCACAATCTTCCTTACTCCCTTAGGTGCTGGGTACTGCAAAACTTGTGATGTGCCCTAACTAAATTTTATGCTTCACATTGAATGGTCGCTTGTTTTCTTTACGTGTCTGTCGTATAGTTTGTAGTTGGGTACATACATATGTTTCAACTTATGCCTAACGTAATCACATAAAATTACAGAGCCACGAAATTAAATTGTTTCGTTACGCCTTTCAATTTTTGTTTTTCAATGAATGGGAGGGGGAGGGGGTTGGGGGGCGAACAGATTTCTACATATGCATATAGAAATCTAGTATATTTCTAAATGGGCTGGTGGGCACTACAATGACGTAGAGAGAGTGAGTAATTAATTTGCTTTTGTCTGGGTGATTGGTTCAGCATATAAAATAAAAATGCTGCTTTATTCAAAATATTATGCAAATATCTATATATGTACAATCTACAAGTACTTACTCATCATCTATAGATATTGAAATATCTGACTTCACTTTTCTATACAGCTATGATATCATTAGAAACTAACATGAAAACTTTCAGCTATTATATTAAGATGTTTTATCTTAGCTAAGCTCTTCTATATTCATATATATGTAAATACACATATATCTATCGCATCTACGTGAGTTTTGAACACAATTCGAGCGGAACTAACATGCTTGGCTTACATGGTCGCTAGAAATGTGTAGATGTATTTGCAGTTGAATCGATTGTTGGATGGCTTTCCTTTAAAGAAACTTGCCATCCATGAAAATTGACATTTTCCCAGGGCCAAACTGAATAACTTACTCCCATTTGGGGAGCCCAACTAAAAAAGGTGGACAAGTTCAAGAGCATTGACTCGTTTGAACCCGTGGCAAACATTTTGTTGAGCGGCTCAACGTGGCGTATACGTAACACGTGCGCATAGTATCAGCGCTAAAAATAGACGCACTCGCACTGTAGTCACATAAAGGGGCACAATTACAATTTGTCCGATCGATTGTGCGTTTTTTGAACTTGTCGCAATTGCATAACGCACGCGAATCATTTGAACAGCGGCTAACTTACCGTAATTGCCAGCCACGCTCAGAAAGATGTAAACCATAATCAACGTAAAGTATTATAAATAATTGCAAATTAACCAAAAAAAAAAAAACAAACAAAAATATAAATTATAATTGATAGGCGTTTCAACGTGCGCCTCCCGAGCTTCACATGTTCGACGTCTAATCGCGCTTGGAATACTACGACAAGCAAAAAGCAAACAAAACATGCAAAACGACGACGATTGACGTTGTCATTAACGTAGCTGCTGTTGCTCTCGCCGATGATGAGCGAGCGAGGGTGGGCGGAGATCGGGTAGGGCGGACAGTTCCACTGGCCAGAAAGAGAGACGTAGACCAGGCCAAGCTGAACGCATTTTGCATTTTGAGGCACTTTCGCTACTGGTTGCATGTGCCGGCTATCCACCCAAGACCCAAGGTCGCCTCAGCTCAGCTAAGCTATATTTAGAATCATTTGAGCGTAACGCATAGGGCGCCACCAAGGCTTCAGTTCAGGATGGCCATAATTGATTCTGTATAATTAGTGTAATACAATTGTATTGGCCAAAACATTAGCGTGTCCCAAAAGATTCGCCAAATTCACAGTTGTCTGCTAAAAGTCTTTTCATATTGCACCTCAATTTAATGGGATCGGAGGTAGCTGATCGGAAACTGGCACACATTGCGTATGCGTTATGTGGCGGCCCGGCGAACTGATTTATTATTCACTGAACTCATTAAAATGCGAAAAAAGGGTATAATGGTTTTGTGCAAAAGTATGTTACAGGCATAAGGAAGCATCTCCGACTCTTGATCACTATCAATAGTATCAATATAAGTTCTCGTAGTGGCAGGACAATACAAGTTTAATAGTTATCGATAAATTAAGATTCCAGAACAGTGTTTTTTTAGGTATCGCTTAAAAGTTATAAGAGGTGGAGGCACCAAATTTGTTATGTAGGTTCTCCTATAGCATACAGAGGTTAAAAATATTTCACTTTTTGTATACCTCCTCACGATCTCCCAGAGGTATGAACTTCGGATTTTACATAGTCTCACATTTATAAGCCATATATATGTTCTACAAATTTCATTACGATCGGACAATAAGCAAAAAAGTTATTTACGATTCAATGTAACATAGTTTGGGGCAAATGGAAGAAGAAGAAGCAATGCAATGTAAATACTGGGTTCAGAGTATCTTCTAGTCGGGCACTCTTGACTAGAGCACTCTTACCTGTTTAAACTAACTCAGACACCCACAATCAACTACACATAAAATTTCAAGATTCTATATTTTGAAAAATCGAAATTGGTAAGGGTCCCCCCTTATGCTTTTTTCGCCAAAAAAATCAAAAATTTTATTTTTCATCATAAACTTGAGATGTAGAATTAAACTTAATGCCAAATAATGATCAAAATGACCTCGGGATTGTCAATCGGTTCAGATTTGACAAAGTTATGGCAGTTTGAAGTCTATGAATGTCATTTATATGGAACTTTTCGTTGTTTGGGCACTTTACAAGTCAATTTTTTTGTCACTTTTGGCGTGATTTTTGACAGAAAAATGAAACACCACAAAATCACTTTTCGAATAGTTTTTTATACTAATTAAGACACCCACAATCAATTAAACGTAAAATTTCAAAAATCTATTTTTTGAAAAATCGAAATTTGTAAGGGTCCCCCCTTATGCTTTTTTTGCCAAAAAAATCCAAAATTTTATTTTTTCACAAATTCATAAACTTGAGATGTAGAATTAAACTTAATGCCAAATAATGATCAAAATGGCCTCGGGATTGACAATCGGTTCAGATTTGACAAAGTTATGGCAGTTTGAAGTCTATGAATGTCATTTATATGGAACTTTTCGTTGTTTGGGCACTTTACAAGACAATTTTTTTGTCACTTTTGGCGTGATTTTTGACAGAAAAATGAAACACCACAAAATCACTTTTCGAATAGTTTTTTATACTAATTAAGACACCCACAATCAATTAAACGTAAAATTTCAAAAATCTATTTTTTGAAAAATCGAAATTTGTAAGGGTCCCCCCTTATGCTTTTTTTGCCAAAAAAATCCAAAATTTTATTTTTTCAAAAATTCATAAACTTGAGATGTAGAATTAAACTTAATGCCAAATAATGATCAAAATGGCCTCGGGATTGAAAATCGGTTCAGATTTGACAAAGTTGTGGCAGTTTGAAATCTGGGAAGGTCATTTATAAGGAACTTTTCGTTGTTTGGGCACTTTACAAGTCAATTTTTTGTCACTTTTGGCGTGATTTTTGACAGAAAAATGAAACACCACAAAATAACTTTTCGAATAGTTTTTTATACTAATTAAGATACCCACAGTCAATTAAACGTAAAATTTCAAAATTCTATTTTTTGAAAAATCAAAATTGGTAAGGGTCCCCCCTTATGCTTTTTTCGCCAAAAAAATTCAAAATTTTATTTTTTCAAAAATGTACAAACTTGAGATGTAGAAGTAAACTAGATGCCAAATAATGATCAAAATGGCCTCGGGATTGAAAATCGGTTAAGATTTGACAAAGTTGTGCCAGTTTGAAATCTGGGAAGGTCATTTATAAGGAACTTTTCGTTGTTTGGGCACTTTACAAGTCAATTTTTTTGTCACTTTTGGCGTGATTTTTGACAGAAAAATGAAACACCACAAAATCACTTTTCGAATAGTTTTTTATACTAATTAAGACACCCACAATCAATTAAACGTAAAATTTCAAAAATCTATTTTTTGAAAAATCGAAATTTGTAAGGGTCCCCCCTTATGCTTTTTTTGCCAAAAAAATCCAAAATTTTATTTTTTCACAAATTCATAAACTTGAGATGTAGAATTAAACTTAATGCCAAATAATGATCAAAATGGCCTCGGGATTGACAATCGGTTCAGATTTGACAAAGTTATGGCAGTTTGAAGTCTATGAATGTCATTTATATGGAACTTTTCGTTGTTTGGGCACTTTACAAGACAATTTTTTTGTCACTTTTGGCGTGATTTTTGACAGAAAAATGAAACACCACAAAATCACTTTTCGAATAGTTTTTTATACTAATTGAGACACCCACAATCAATTAAATGTAAAATTTCAAAAATCAATTTTTTGAAAAATCGAAATTTGTAAGGGTCCCCCCTTATGCTTTTTTTGCCAAAAAAATCCAAAATTTTATTTTTTCAAAAATTCATAAACTTGAGATGTAGAATTAAACTTAATGCCAAATAATGATCAAAATGGCCTCGGGATTGACAATCGGTTCAGATTTGACAAAGTTATGGCAGTTTGAAGTCTATGAATGTCATTTATATGGAACTTTTCGTTGTTTGGGCACTTTACAAGACAATTTTTTTGTCACTTTTGGCGTGATTTTTGACAGAAAAATGAAACACCACAAAATCACTTTTCGAATAGTTTTTTATACTAATTAAGACACCCACAATCAATTAAACGTAAAATTTCAAAAATCTATTTTTTGAAAAATCGAAATTTGTAAGGGTCCCCCCTTATGCTTTTTTTGCCAAAAAAATCCAAAATTTTATTTTTTCACAAATTCATAAACTTGAGATGTAGAATTAAACTTAATGCCAAATAATGATCAAAATGGCCTCGGGATTGACAATCGGTTCAGATTTGACAAAGTTATGGCAGTTTGAAGTCTATGAATGTCATTTATATGGAACTTTTCGTTGTTTGGGCACTTTACAAGACAATTTTTTTGTCACTTTTGGCGTGATTTTTGACAGAAAAATGAAACACCACAAAATCACTTTTCGAATAGTTTTTTATACTAATTAAGACACCCACAATCAATTAAACGTAAAATTTCAAAAATCTATTTTTTGAAAAATCGAAATTTGTAAGGGTCCCCCCTTATGCTTTTTTTTGCCAAAAAAATCCAAAATTTTATTTTTTCAAAAATTCATAAACTTGAGATGTAGAATTAAACTTAATGCCAAATAATGATCAAAATGGCCTCGGGATTGAAAATCGGTTCAGATTTGACAAAGTTGTGGCAGTTTGAAATCTGGGAAGGTCATTTATAAGGAACTTTTCGTTGTTTGGGCACTTTACAAGTCAATTTTTTGTCACTTTTGGCGTGATTTTTGACAGAAAAATGAAACACCACAAAATAACTTTTCGAATAGTTTTTTATACTAATTAAGATACCCACAGTCAATTAAACGTAAAATTTCAAAATTCTATTTTTTGAAAAATCAAAATTGGTAAGGGTCCCCCCTTATGCTTTTTTCGCCAAAAAAATTCAAAATTTTATTTTTTCAAAAATGTACAAACTTGAGATGTAGAAGTAAACTAGATGCCAAATAATGATCAAAATGGCCTCGGGATTGAAAATCGGTTAAGATTTGACAAAGTTGTGCCAGTTTGAAATCTGGGAAGGTCATTTATAAGGAACTTTTCGTTGTTTGGGCACTTTACAAGTCAATTTTTTTGTCACTTTTGGCGTGATTTTTGACAGAAAAATGAAACACCACAAAATCACTTTTCGAATAGTTTTTTATACTAATTAAGACACCCACAATCAATTAAACGTAAAATTTCAAAAATCTATTTTTTGAAAAATCGAAATTTGTAAGGGTCCCCCCTTATGCTTTTTTTTGCCAAAAAAATCCAAAATTTTATTTTTTCACAAATTCATAAACTTGAGATGTAGAATTAAACTTAATGCCAAATAATGATCAAAATGGCCTCGGGATTGACAATCGGTTCAGATTTGACAAAGTTATGGCAGTTTGAAGTCTATGAATGTCATTTATATGGAACTTTTCGTTGTTTGGGCACTTTACAAGACAATTTTTTTGTCACTTTTGGCGTGATTTTTGACAGAAAAATGAAACACCACAAAATCACTTTTCGAATAGTTTTTTATACTAATTGAGACACCCACAATCAATTAAATGTAAAATTTCAAAAATCAATTTTTTGAAAAATCGAAATTTGTAAGGGTCCCCCCTTATGCTTTTTTTGCCAAAAAAATCCAAAATTTTATTTTTTCAAAAATTCATAAACTTGAGATTTAGAATTAAACTAGATGCCAAATAAAGATCAAAATGGCCTCGGGATTGTCAATCGGTTCAGATTTGACAAAGTTATGGCAGTTTGAAGTCTATGAATGTCATTTATAAGGAACTTTTCGTTGTTTGGGCACTTTACAAGACAATTTTTTTGTCACTTTTGGCGTGATTTTTGACAGAAAAATGAAACACCACAAAATCACTTTTCGAATAGTTTTTTATACTAATTAAGACACCCACAATCAATTAAACGTAAAATTTCAAAAATCTATTTTTTGAAAAATCGAAATTTGTAAGGGTCCCCCCTTATGCTTTTTTTGCCAAAAAAATCCAAAATTTTATTTTTTCAAAAATTCATAAACTTGAGATTTAGAATTAAACTAGATGCCAAATAAAGATCAAAATGGCCTCGGGATTGTCAATCGGTTCAGATTTGACAAAGTTATGGCAGTTTGAAGTCTATGAATGTCATTTATAAGGAACTTTTCGTTGTTTGGGCACTTTACAAGACAATTTTTTTGTCACTTTTAGCGTGATTTTTAACATAGTCTAACATTTACGTGCTATCTTAATGTCCTTCAAATTTCATTACGATCGGGCAATAAAGAAAGAAGTTATTCACGATTCAAATGCAACATAGTTTGAGGCCAATAGAAGAAGAAGAAGCAAAGCAATTGATGACGCGCGCAGCGTGTGTTTGCATGCGTGTGTGTGTTTCCAAGTATGAATACAGATAAATAATTATGAATGAATGTAAGACCTTAGATCAGGGTATATTCAGGTCGGGTACTCTCGACTAGTAAACTCTTACTTGTTTTCTCTTCTCTGTGTGCTTTGCAAATTTGCTTGCTTGAAAATACATTTTGTGACACAATTACAAATGCATTTAGATTGTCCGCTTGTCGTAGTTCATTGTATGCCGTTTAATTATTGCAATTATCATTGAGTTTGCAGACAGAAAAAAAAAGCCAAACCTGATCTGCTGCTACAAATTGATTCTGCAGCATTTTCTTCAACAGAACCCAATGCTTAAAATATAATTGAGTGCATTTTAATGATCGCTTTATGGCAAAACGAATACTTTGAATGGATACTTAAATAAATACTCGAACAAATAATGACCTTGACTGGACTTGTTGGCGTTTTTAATTTATGTACCTATAAATATAGTTCAGGGCAACATTGCCAGCTAAGAACAGCTAAGAACAAAACACAAACACAAACTCAACACACACACACACTTATATTTTCCTTTACGTCATATTTGACGAAAATAGCAACAACAACGAGAATAAGAACACGCGACGACAGTTGATAGACGAAAAACGACAGACGACAGACAACAACGAAGAGAAAACGTAACAGAAGAGGAAACAGAATCACACAAATATAACGTATACGCTCAGTAAGCGGCACATATGTAGATGAGAATCACGATGGAGACTAAAGCGAAAAGCAAGCAAAATTTTGCCACAAGACAAAACACACTGAATGTGTATAAATAAAATATGTATACACATGGATATATATGTATATGTATATGTATATGAACGGATATTTAACTATATATAATGCATTCAATGACAAGACAAGGCGAGCACATAAAAAACGTTTCTTAATGTTGTTGATGTGATGTCGAACAAGTGGCCCAAAGCGCTATGAACCGGGGGAAGGAAAGTGAAAATCTCTGCGAAATGTTTGTAAACACGCAGCTCGCATGTTGCCAGCAACATTGGCATGAATGAATATGAGAAGACAGCATCCGACACACAGACAGAGATAGCCGAAAAAAGGTAGAGTATTACCAATCACAGGTGCCATGCAAACCAGAAATCGTGTCAGTGCAGTGCCGGTGCACGCAATGCGGCTCATTGTTGCCAACGCTGTTGCCGCTTCTGCTGATGAGGCTGCGGCTGCTGCGACTGCTGTTGCTGTTGTTAGTGTTGCTGTTGCTGCTGTGCCGCCTGCAATTAGGTCAATGCTTTTTGGTTAGAATGCGAATTTTAGGCAACGCAGTGGGATGTGAGCTCATGTGATGCCACTGCTGCTAATTGCAAATCAATCAAATGTCCATTAGAGAATTTCTTTTTATTGATTCCTACAAGTTGCTCCATTTACCGTAGTCGCACTTGTACTTTGCCAAACCAGCCGCCGCTGAGTCATCTTTCTTGGGCATGCTAATCAATGGAGAGCCGGAACACAGTGCGAGATTGATTAGGAGCATTACGCTGTTTAGCTATTTTAGCACATTTTTTTTTGTAGCACTGAACGAACCTCTACACATAAGTAATAAGAATGTGAATTTCTCACAAGGTATTATACAATATATGAGCTATAAGGTTCTTCTTGCCATGCTAATGAAACTCAGCATTGGTAAAAAATATATCCAACTCATATATTCATATATAGATGAGATTCTTTCTATACACTAGCATTGTATTTTATTATCAGCTTGCAGTTATTTGGTTTAATCTTTGTACTTTAGTTTTATAGGCTGTTATAAATATTTATAAAAATTCCTCACTTCTAATTTAATCTTATCTATTATTTATTTCAATGCGTGGGCAGTTCGGCACTTTCTTTGTGGCTTATAAATGCATATCTAATATCTAATGGTCATTAACTGTTTAGCTACTTATCAAATTATGGCTGACAAATGCCATTAGTTTGAGGAATTTGAAATATAAGCCTTTGTTTGCCAATTAATTTTGAGGCTTTCCCATTGTCAAAAACGTCATAAATTCCGCCAAAAATATTGCACAACTTATAAAAAAAATTTCATTTGATATGCAGGTACTGCGTCAAATCTTATCTTGTTGTCTAGCAGCAAATAGCAAAACGAGGCACCGCCCTTGCCAGCTAGGCCAAATATACATATACATATATATATACTATGTCTATAGCCGATAAGATAAGAACAACCGATCATATGCCTAGTTGCTCATATGACACCCTCTCAGCTGGTCTACGTGCGTTTCTCCCAGTGTGCAATCCCAAAATGCGCAACTGCAGCGCATGACTTGGACTTGAAACCCAGAACACAGATCCCACTCATAAAATCAGCATACAGCTGTTTTCTGTGAACTGTACTCAAGTGGCAATCAGAACGCTTTAGTTTGTCGGCGAGTTTCAAGTGCTTAAATCAAAATGAGAACCGCTTTTTTATCACCACTGATTGTAGCAGCTGCTTTTCACTTTCGTTAGATAATGGCCTGCCATAGATCATAGTTTTCTGTTTGTTTTTTTCTTTTTGTTATGTTTCTAGCCCATTTGAATTTTGATTGATGTAACGGCAAATTCACATCAGAGCGCACACAAACAGTGAAACCCGTTTGTTAGTTCACACAGCGTGAAACACACCCATGGGACAGAGAAGATGCCGCTGCTGCTGCGGGCCCGTAATCTTCTCCGTCCGTCCGTCCGTCTGTCTGACTGTCTAGCAAAATGACAAGCTATTCATAAAACCCCAAAAACCCAAATAGAAACCTGTAAGGGAATTCATATGCAATGCGAAGCATTTATACTCTGTCAAATAACTTGAAAAAAATTGCAGCTATTATAATATTATTATGGTGTGAAAAGAATGTTAATGGATAAATTAGACTGCTGCTCGTTTAATAAACAATCTAGATGAAAATCTTTAGTTTTATCTATTTAAATCTCACACATAAAAACCTTAAAGTCTGCCGAATTGCATATTAATTTATTTGAATTCATGCTGTGAGAAATATTGAAAATAAATCTCTTTTATAGAATGCAAATTAATAAAATCTAATTTTTTTTGTTATGTATCTAGTCTAATTTAAAGATTTTCCAAAAGAACTTTTTAAACAAAACATTTTTACAAACTTCCACTTGTTGCAAGCTGCATAATAAAACCAAAAATATAGCTAGTTAGGGTATAGACAAGATAATTGTGTGCTGTCATTTCAATTCCCAATTGCCGTTAGATTTGGTTGTGAACTCAACCGGGTATCCAAACAAGCGCTGCATTGCGGCGCCAACTCTGATCTGAGATATTTTGGCAGCTGTTCAAGAACGAGAGAGAGAGAAAGAGAGTGAAATAGAGAAAGAGGGGGCACAACCACACAATAATAAGTAATGTGCTATGTATATCTGCGAGTACGCATAGAGAAGCACTTGTACGCAGTACTTTTACTCGTTGTTACAGGCCAAACAGCAGAGATGTCGCCTATGCGGCGTATACGCAACGGCTGCCAACTAATCATTTATTTTGTGAGTAATGGCTGGGGGAGAGAAGAGAAACTGCGCTGCCTACCTTCGTCCCACGGATGATGCTGTGAGGAGGACGTGCTGTTGCGAGACTTGCGTCCTTTTTTGCCGCGTTTGCTGCCGTTGTTGTTGCTGTTGTTGTTGTTGGACTCCATTTGTTGGCTGACTGAATTTTACTTGAGCTACAAAATACACGCGCGTAAATGAAATAATTTTATATAATTTATCTATGTTTTATGTTCTCACACACACATACACATACACACTCTGACACACATATACATACATGCACTGAATGACGCACAGTGGCCACAAGTGACATTTGGCAAGCTCACACACACACACACGCACACACACATGCAATACACCCGCACAGTCGCCGCGTTTTTTGTCGCTTTGATTACTTGGCGCAGAAATATACTTATATCTATCTACAATATATGTACATGTGTGTGTATAGCATCTGCACAGAATATATATATACGATATACTATATATTTGAAATTAAGATTTTCTCAAGTTATTTTTAATGCGGTGATTTAATTTTTTTGACACCAACACAGACACACACGCAAATAAACACTTGTGGCACTTTTTTACTTTCGTTTCAAAAATAAAACTTTTCTATGCATATAGTTGTAGTTTTGAACTTTATATACTTAAATTATAGTTCATTTGCATTACGTGACAGCGCGTTTATTATTATTATTGTTTAGCGATTTCCAGTTAGTAACTAACTTTTTGCTGCTGCTGCTGCTGTTGCTGTTGTTGTTGTTTCTAATCAGGCAATTGCTGCCGTTGTCGTTGCCGTTGCCGTCAGCTGCTGCTGCTGCTGCTGGTCGTCAACTGTTTTAGTTGTTGGTTGCCCCGTTGGAAACTGGCCGGCACTGTGTCGTTTATTTTTTATTTATATTTTTGTTGTACTTGGTTAGGGTTCGTTTTGTGTGCGCTTGTAGTTGTAGTAAAGTATTTAGAACTCAAATGAGTTGAAAATGAAAACTGAATGAAAATCACGCACGGAAATCCGCCGCCGCGTCCATGCGTCGTTGTTGTTGTCGTCGTCGTCGTCGTCGCCGTCGTCGTCGTCGATTGTCGTCGATCGTTTGCCGTGCCGAGCGCGACTAATGGCTAAATAGCTGACTGAATGGCGACACTGGGCGACGTTCGACGAGCTGGCCAGAGAGCTTTTACTTTTTGGACTGTCACTGCGCTGGGTCACACGCTCGTTTGGATATTTTCATTTCATGGCAGCGAGCGAGCGGGCCGCCGCCGCCGCCATATAATTGCCTTTTAGTTTCATTTCTATTTCGCATTCGAGTCCGATTCCGAGTCCGATTCTTAGTCCGAGTCGTGTGCGCATTTAGCTAGTTTATATATTTTCTTCTTTTTCTTTTTTTGTGTGTTTTGGAAAAGAGCGCAAAATGCACTTGCTTATCACATACAGTTTTCAACTATAGATTGCACCTTTCGAGAGGGATTCATCAGTTGGTTGGCTGCCAACAGCGAAATATACGGAATAAATGAGGAATTAAAGCAGCCGTAAAACTTGTGCGAATTTTCAGTTAAGTGAAGGCGCAGTTTCCCATACCGGATTCGAGTGGCATCATAAAACAAAAGTTCATCATAAGTTTTTATGCTGATGATACGACTCGACAAGTTCAAGTCTGAGCGGGCTACATTGCATGTTTTGCATGTTATGCGAGTTGTTTTCGAGGGGAGGGACGACAACAAAGTTCAATTGTCGGACTCTGCTGCCTCATCAGTCGCCCCGCCCTTTTGTGTAATGCTGAAGTGGCAGGCAGGCCAAGTTGCTGCTACTCATCAAGTTCATTCCACTTGGCATTAAGCAGCGCCAACTAAACATCTCAAGAATGCAGCGACTCGGCACTGACAGTGAGATGTGATCTGTTTATAGCCAGTCGGCATTTAAGTGGTCTGCAGAACTGCATATACATATACATATACATATACATAGTAGCGGTAGTAGCCAGTCCTGCCTACATAATTACTTGCCCCTGTATTCAGATTACGTATACGACAACGCATATCAAGCATACGACCCATGGCACAGGCATTTACCATTTCTGCAATCATCAATAAGACAAAGCACTTAATCTAACATTAAGTATAAAGCTAGCCCATATTTATAGTTTTATCGTTAATCGAGTTGGGATACATTGCTATTTGACCTTTGATGAGTGTGTGCGTGATTGTTTGATGAGTTACGATGGTATTTGTGCTGAGAACGTAATTACATCAACATGGCAACACATATAAAAGCGTGGGCTGAACAACAACAACAACAATAATAATAACTACAACAACAACAACAGCAATGTGAACAACAGCAACTGGATAACAATAGCTTCAGTCGCAGGAACGTGACACACAAAAAAAAAACAACAAGCAACATAACGGCACATTGTTAATGGTACCTACAGTAGCAAGCTGCGTCCTCACTGAGCGCGCACAAGTAAAGTTGATTGACAGGATATGGACGACCCGAGAGAATTGTAGGACGAATGCGTTGTGGTGTCCAAAGGGGGTAAGGGGGGACGGGCGGGCAGGCCGTTAATCGAAGGCACACACGTGTGTTGGCAACTTGTTCATTACTTTCATTACACTCTACAACCTTTAGACATTTATCGATTTGCCTGCCGAATTTTACTTAACAAAAAACCAGGAAGGTTTATGCATATTTCGTATTGCTGCTCACTTATTGATTGTCGAGTATTCCAAGTCGCTGCAAATTTGCGCCCGCAATTAATTTGCATCAACATTTATACCAGGCGGGGCGGGGCGAGGCGGGGGCACACAAACAATGTTTAAGGCTTGAGTGGTGAACAGATGGCTACTGAAATCCTTTACACTCGACACTCGACAATATAAAGGACACGCTCCGCGGGTAACGCGCCACGACTAGCGCCAACAACAGGACTGATTTGATGGGTCTGTCTGGCGTTTTTAATTCCCATTACAGGAGCTCGTATTGCTGACGCTGTTTTTGTTTATCGCTGCGTTGCGTTCTCATTCCAATTGTTGTTGTTGTTGCTCTTGTTGATGTCGGCATTTTTCGTCGCCAGGATGCGGACGCCGTGCGTCAAAGCAGCCCATTGCACTGCCTCTCAAGCCGTTGACATTGTTGAGTCATGCGCACTATCCAATTGGTTGTTGTCTGTAATAGATAACGGATTTTAGACTAAAATTTTTAGTACAAAACTTAAATATCAACGTCATCAAAAAATATAGCAGCTGGCTTAGTGGCACATATAATATTGCATTTTTACGTTTGAAACGTGCCTAAGCTTTTTTGAATTCGATTAGAAAATCGATACATTATAACGATTACGATAATGAGATCATGCCAGCGTTGCCACTTAGGCCACACCTGTTGCGTGTTTAGTACGGCATCACTTGCTCGCAGCTGATCAATGGTTAGGTAATTCTGCTCCAGTTGATCTTAAACATCGAAACCGAGATGGCTTTTCGCTTCGTGGCCAAATCCTGCAACACTCTGCTGCAGCATAGTGGACGTCATCTGCCCATAGCTGCATCATGGAGCCGCACACTAACCCATTACCCCATCAACGATGCGATGTTTGGCTTGAATGAAGAGCAGCAGAAATTGAGAGAAATTGCCTTTAATTTCTTTCAAAAGGAACTGGGGCCCTCGGCCAAAGAAATTGACAAGCGGGATAGTTTCAAGTAAGTATCCCATAAGGTATGTAAAGCCTATATATATTACTAACACCTCATTTACCCACAGAGATATGCGTTCATTCTGGCGTAAGTTAGGTGAACTGGGTTTCCTGGGCATTACGGCGGAACCTGAATATGGAGGCACAGGTGGCACCTATCTGGATCACTGCATCATCATGGAGGAGATCTCAAGGTAACTATGCACATGGAAATCAGGGAACCCACCAACAATAACATATTTCTATTAAAACCCATCACTAGAGTGGCGGGAGGCGTTGGTCTTTCGTATGGCGCTAATTCCAATCTGTGCATCAATCAGTTGACCAAGAACGGCACACCCGAACAGAAGCAACAATATCTGCCCAAGCTGTGCAGTGGTGAGCATATAGGTGGCCTGGCTATGTCCGAATCTGGCGCCGGCTCAGATGTCGTTTCAATGAAGCTGCGAGCAGATCGCAAAGGAGACTACTATGTGCTCAATGGTAGCAAGTTCTGGATTACCAACGGTGCCGAAGCTGATACACTGGTTGTATATGCCAAGACGGGTGCAAATGGTGTCCCAGATAGACACGCAATTACCGCCTTCATTGTAGAGACAGGCTGGGAAGGCTTCAGCGTGGCTCAAAAGCTGGACAAACTGGGCATGCGTGGCAGCAGTACCTGTGAGATTGTCTTCCAGGACCTCAAAGTGCCCGCAAAGAATGTTCTGGGGCAGGAGAACAAGGGCGTCTATGTGCTGATGTCCGGTCTAGACTTCGAGCGTTTGGTTCTCGCCGCCGGACCAGTGGGTCTGATGCAGGCCGCCTGCGATGTTGCCTTTGACTATGCCCATCAGCGCAAGCAAATGGGCGAGTTGATTGGAGAGTTTCAGCTTATCCAGGGCAAGATGGCTGATATGTACACTAATCTGAGCGCTTGTCGTAGCTACTTATATGCTGTGGCCAGATCCTGTGATGCTGGCGTGCAAAGCAGCAAAGATTGCGCCGGTGTTATATTGTATGCCGCAGAGAAAGCGACTCAGGTTGCTTTGGATGCCATACAAATCCTTGGCGGTAATGGCTACATCAATGATAATCCAACTGGACGCGTATTGCGCGATGCTAAACTTTATGAAATTGGTGCCGGCACCTCGGAGATAAGGCGTTGGCTGATTGGACGCCAACTGAATAAGGAGTACAAGTAAACGTAGATAACACTTTGCCAGTGTGATGATGAAGGTGGCCATTTATTGTGAAGACAATTTTAACCAGACAGACTATTTGTTGCATTTATATTTGTATGAACTTTATGTGAAATTTATAATTCCATTGTAAAATAATAAATAAAATACTGGGTATGCATTTATGTAAAAAAAAAAAAAAACATCTTTCACTTTTTGTCTTCGGTTCACGAGTACTTGAAATCGGATCTTGAAAGTATAAACCGTTTTGAGTTTGTTGAAGGTTCAAACCCAGCTTGCAGCCTTGATTTACATATATAGTATAAGTGTATAGAACAAAAAGATAGCGTGAAAAGCAGATTAGTGTATCAAGTTCAATTTGCATTTTGTGTAGTTCATAAGAGTTCATCTTTTAGTACTTGCATGCAGTTATAAAAGTCTCTGTAAAGCCAGACGATCGTTCAATGTACACAAGTTAGCTAATCGCAAACGAAAAAATACAATATTTTTTTTTTTTTTATCTACAAATATTGAAATGGCTCTTCGTTTGGTGGCCAAAACTTGCAACCCTCTGCTGCTGAAGTGTGGTCGTCGTTTGCCCTTAGCTGCATCATGGAGCCGCACACTAACCCATTACCCCATAAACGATGCGATGTTTGGGTTGAATGAAGATCAGCAGAAACTACGGGAGATTGCCTTTAATTTCTGTCAAAAGGAACTGGCACCTAAGGCCCAAGAAATTGACAAACTTGATGATTTCAAGTAGGTATCATAGTGAAATATAGTATGCTTTTAAAGATCGCCTTCTTAACCACAGAGATCTTCGTCCATTCTGGCGTAAGTTGGGGGAACTGGGTTTCCTGGGCATTACGGCGGAACCTGAATACGGAGGCACAGGCGGCACCTATCTGGATCACTGCATCATAATGGAGGAAATTACTCGGTAACTAAGCGCATTGCATCCCTTCTCAACAAACAAATACATAAATAATTACCCAATATTGGCTATTTACAGAGCATCTGGATCCATTGGGCTTTCTTATGGTTCACATTCGAATCTGTGCGTCAATCAACTGTCTATAAACGGCACACCCGAACAGAAGCAACAGTATCTGCCCAAGCTGTGCAGTGGTGAACATATAGGTGGCCTGGCAATGTCTGAACCTGGAGCCGGATCTGATGTCGTCTCAATGAAGCTGCGGGCGGAGCGCAAGGGAGATTACTATGTGTTAAACGGCACCAAATTCTGGATATCCAATGGATCCGATGCGGACACCCTGGTCGTATATGCCAAGACGGGTGGAAAAGATGTGCCAGCCAGCCACGGTATTACTGCATTTATTATAGAGACGGGCTGGGAGGGCTTCAGCGTGGCTCAAAAGCTGGATAAACTGGGCATGCGCGGCAGCAGTACCTGTGAGCTTGTCTTCCAGGACCTTAAAGTGCCCGCAAAGAACGTGCTGGGGCAGGAAAACAAGGGAGTCTATGTGCTGATGTCGGGTCTGGACTATGAACGTGCGGTTATGTCTGCAATTCCAGTGGGTCTGATGCAGGCCGCCTGCGATGTGGCCTTTGAATATGCCCATCAGCGCAAGCAAATGGGCAAGTTGATTGGCGAGTTTCAGCTTATCCAGGGCAAGATGGCTGATATGTACACTAATATGAGTGCTTGTCGCAGCTACTTATATACTGTGGCCAAATCTTGCGATGCCGGTCTGCGTAGCAGCAAAGATTGCGCCGGTGTTATATTGTATTGTGGCGAAAAAGTGACTCAAATAGCTTTGGACGCTGTACAAATCCTTGGCGGCAATGGCTACATCAATGATTATCCAGCGGGACGCATTTTGCGGGATGCCAAACTGTGTGAGATTGGCGCCGGCACCTCGGAGATCAGGCGTTGGCTAATTGGACGCCAATTGAATCAGGAGTACAAGTGATAGGTTTGTAGCCATTTTACAGTAGTGGGTTTTTTCTGAAATAAAGCGATCTTTTGCATGTATTGTTAAAATATTTTTTATTAATTTACAAAAAATACACAATTAAAATATGCAATTACGTATACACGACGATTCACATATGTACTCGTATATACAAAAACGAAAATACGGAGAAAAGAAATCCTGTTTATCGAAGAACATAGAACAATGTTTACGTACATAGATGATTTAAGAACTAAACGTTATGTGAACAACAAATTGTTAAGCCACGCACGAAATGGCGCTGAATTAACTAAATGGCGTTAATTATAATTCTTCGTTTTAGTGTTTAGGTGCACGGTAATAAATTGCATTGATCTTACAGTAAACCGTTGAACCCAATTTACATTTTGTTACACGGTTACGAATTACGAATATTTTGTTGATGTTTGATTCTGCTTAAGTTTCGTTTGATTAGTACAGTTTGTAATATATGTTTGTATGTGTTGATGCATTAGGTTCGGTATTATACGTATACGTGCCAAAGCGGCGATTTTGACGGATACAATTGGCAATAGATTGGCAGATAAACACGTACACAAAAAGGCTCACAACAAATATACACAAGAATATCTCGTTTATGCTTGGAAACACATAGAAGAATACAACAAGAACAGAAAATCGAAATGGTAAGCGATTATTACGTTATAGTTAGGGCGTGTATGGGTGGGTATATATAGACATACTATCGCTAGTGGCTAATTATAATTATATGTTAAATTATTACTATTAGTATGTATGTAAATGTTAAAAGCACATTTGGCAAACATCATCGTTTCGTTTCGGCTGCAAACTCATGCTTTATTCCAGGCGAAAACTGTGCTTCTCTGTTTTCGTCTCCGACCTCGATTCCGTTGTGGTCGTAAACGATTTGCGCTCCATGACGCGCTGTGTCATTGAGGTGAGACGCTCGGAGCCCTGATCCACAATGCTAATCTTGCCGCCATCGGAGTTAAGGGTCATCTGCGAGAAACTCGATTCCAGCGGCTTGACGAGGCCTACTTCACTGCCGCTGGTGTTGTTCGCCGACTTGTCAAAGTTGCGCGTCTCGTATCTACTGAAGATGGGGTAAAGGATTAGCAGACAGTTTGGGTATGAAACAGAATCATGAACTTACCTGGATGTGTAACCCTCGTAGTTCTGGCCGGGATACGCACTGCCGGCGGTCAACTGCACAACGCCACCCTGGCCAAATGTCTTGTCATGCAGATCCTGAACACATGCCTCCAGATTGCGATTTACCGTGGGCTTCTGCGGCGGCGGTGGCGGCACAACTGGCGCGGAGTTCTGCGTTTTAAGGCTGGACGATTCAAAGCTATGTTGCTGGTAGTTGGCGTTAGTGGGTGTGCCCGTTGCCGATGTGGTTGTGAAGCCATTGCTGGCCGCGCCCGCAACTGGACTGCCAGGATAGGGGCGTGGCACTGCATTGGCGGTTAGTTTGGGATTAGAGCGAAAACTGTGACCAGATGTGGCCGTTTGCATGTTAGATATTGTTGTGGACAACGGCGGCGGTGGTGGCGGAAAATCTCCATTGACTTCGTCCGCATAATTTGCAGGCGGCGGCGATACAGCACCCGGATGATGGAAATGCTGTGGCAGTGGGCTGGCCAAATTATAATGATGCTTCTGCTGGCTGCCCGCACCGGAGTTGGAGCCTGTATAATAACTAGGCGAACTGGGCAGATCACCCGACTGGGAGCCATAGTAAGCAGCGCCGCGACCCAGAGTCTGTTAAGGTTAGCGTTAGAAACAAAGAGAGATTTGGTTGGTTAGAGAGATTAGGGTTAGGAGCAGCTACAGCTACACCGACACCAAGTGTGAATTTCATCAGCTAAACAAGGCCAATTTTGGGGGTGCGCTCAAAAATAAAACTAAACTTAATTTAATAAAAGTAAACCTGTTCATACATTGTTCTGGCTCCGGTTAAGAGTGCCGTAAGCGTATTCCGTATCGCTCTCATCGGTGGTGAAGCCTTGGGTAGTCTTGGCATAACGCTGCGCCTGCCGCACATGCTTGAGACGCTGACGTGCCTCCTCCAGTTCCTTCTCCTTGCGCAGCACAGTGGAGCGTGCATTAATCTCCTGCGCCATGCCATCTACCATAGATGTATTGATCTTGAGCGAATGCTCCTCCTCGTCCTCGAGACCTTGCTGGGCGGCATGCACCAGATTGTCAGTGGACTTGATGACCGCATTGCCAGCAGCCTGCAGGCGACGTCCTGCCTCCGAGTTGGGATTCGATTTCACCTTGCAGGCAATCAACAATTGCGCTGTGGAGGCAGCCACCTGTTTGGCCGTGGAGATAAGCATCTCCTCGGTGCCGACGCCGCGCACCAAATTCTGTGCAGCCTCCACCAAACTGTGTGTGGCTGCAGCAACAAGGCGTGCGGCAGAAATGAGACCCTCCGACCACTGGCCGTCATCGGAGCTGGTAAGCGGACGCCGTGCCACTTTGCCCTGATCAATGAGCTCACGCTGAGCGGCATTGGCGGCGCGCACGAGAGCAGCTGAGGCAGCCATGATGCCCTTGGCCGCCTCCAGTATCATCTCATCGAACTTCATGTTCTCATCCAGTTCGATCTGTAGTGAGTATATAAAATTCAATTAATTTCAAATAAAATCCATAATTAGTTTAATAGTAGAAAGCAAAACACCGATTGAGTTAAGTTGAGGTTTGTTTGATTTGTTTTTAGTAGAGTTTCAACAATCACAGTAATAATATGTTTGATTCCTGGGTGAACTTTTGAATGTAACAACCAAGAATATCAAACATATCTCACTGGAATCATTAGATGAGTGGGTAGTTGGTAGCTTGGTTTGGTAGTTTGGATTGTTTCGAGCCATCTTTATCTTATAGACTAAATGAGTTTTATTAAATTATGACAACTGAGTGGAGTCAAGCAGTTGAGTTAGTTTCAATTCACCATTCACATTCACCATTTTAAAGCTAATAATGCAGGCCCAGTTGGATTGAATTAACTCACCGTAACATCCGCCTGGCGACGTGGTCGCAGCGATGCCAACTTCTTGGCCGCCGCATCAATGGAGGCTGCAGCGCCCAACAGCTCATTCTCGGCAATGACCGTAGGATCCTCGGGATCTATCCAGTCGGAGCCCTTCAGCAAGCGTGCCATGGCCACCAGATCTGTGACGCACTTGGCCACGCGACGCGACAAATGCATGCGATCATCGGCGCTGCAGCCGTGCAGAATGCCATTGAGCAGCTCCCGATAGGATTCGGCGACGGCGGTGCCTGCCTCCAGTGTGCGCACACGTAGCTCATCTGTTTCAGCACAGTTCCAGGCCACCGAGCGGCAAACGATCAGCATGTCCGAAATGGCACGACGACCCAAATTGGCAGCAGCTACAATGTCCGCCTGCAGATTGGAGGTGCCAGCTGCGACAGCCTTAGCAGTGGCAGCTGTTACATTCATGGTGACGCGGATCAGATCCTCGGGCCCCACCTGAATGTTGACCATGGGTGGTGGTGTCTGCATGGCCTGTAAGGATATGGAAAACTTGATTAGTTACTCATGAGAGGAACAGCGTTAAATGTTACTTACGCGAATCTCCTGGGAGATGGCCTCCACAGTGGCCTCCATGGCGCGTGTGCCACGCGTGTGCTCATCCTCCACAGCCTTGACTGTCTTCAGCAGCGAGGAGACATTCAGCACCATTACCTAAATGCAATAACAAAAGTGTTTTTGTTTTTTTTTTTGTTTGGAGCAGAAATGTTTGTGATTAATGTTAAGTTTTCTTTAGAATGGAGTAAAGTAGGAGTAACTTAGGAGTAAACTCTACAAAGTACGAGCTACAAACTAAAGAACTACAAGTATAACGACTACATTACGATGGCTTTGGCACTTTTCGGTTCAAACTATATACTAAGTTTCGATATATAATTGAAATGAACAACACTTGACTAATGATTATACGAGTAGTAAGAATTTTATTCGAGATAATAAGCAAATAATGATTGTAATCATTCAAGACAACACTCATATTTGGGACTATAACATTCGACAAAAAGGACAAAGGGATAACTTGCAGATGTCAGGGATGTATAGAGTATATGTAATGGTCGCTCGGTTCCTAAAGCGTTATAAGTTACAAGTTCTAGAAAGGTTTTCCAATTTCGTGGGGTTTTTGATAATTCTATATTCAGAATAGTTGCAAATTGATTTAGAATAATAATAAGTATAGAATCAGGGAGACGAAAACGATGATTCGAATTTTTAGACAATTTTAACTACCGGACTACCCACTGTACTCAGATACATATCTGCCGCATCTACAAGTTTTACAAAGCTTTTCTGTTTCGATTTGAAGTGGCAAAAATGTTTGGAATAAATGTTTTCATTTCTTTTGTGCAATGATTAATGTTAATGTTGAAAGAAGAATTTCGTCAAAGTTTCCAAATAGTTGTGAGGCGCCCCTCTAATGGCTCATGATTTATTCCACCATTGCTGGCTGCTGGCACTGTGTGTTTGTGTTAGTTTCTGAATTGGCGCTGGCAGCTGCTGATTGGCAAACATCTTGAAGCGTCTGCTTTGTGGTTGTTGTTGTTGTTGTTGTATACAGTTTTTGATATGTGGGTGTAGTAGATGGTATATATTTTGATCGATTTCGATTTTGATGCATGTATTCGATTCGATAGGCAGATTTTGAACGTTGCGTATATTCCACAGCGAGCGCAGCGCATGAAGAGAGCGTGGAGAGCGATTTTTGAGTTCGATTTGCGTTTTTGTACAGTTCATGATTTGGTTTTTGTATATATGTATGTACATATGTGTATATATTTATATGTGTATGGGAAGAGAGAAGAGCAGAGACGACGAACGCGCACAAATTAACAAAACAAAAACGAAAATATACAAAAATTTATGGATTTTTTAATTTTTACAAAAATGTGTGGGAGGGTGGTTCTATGAATTGGTTGGGTGGTGGTTGAGTGGTGGATCGACAAAGAGACAGACAGAGAGAGAGAGCGGGCGAGAGCGCAGCAAATGCATGCAGAGCGGAGCAGAGCAGAGCAGGCAAAAGGGTGGTTGGGTGGATGATTGAACAAAGAGTTAGAGCTGACGAAGGCAGCGGGATGAGAAATTTGTGTCTGTATAGTTCCGTGGTGCTTCTATAGCCAAATATGTGGTTGGGGGCTGTTTTTACACATGTATGTATGTATTTGAGTAAGTATTTGTGTATTTTTTGTTTTGGTTAAACATTGAAAACATTAATAACATTTAAGTGAAACATTAAGCGCCAGCAGCAGCAATAAAAGCGCTAATGAGCAGCAGAAGAAGAGCAGCAGGTGATTGAGATTCGAGATTAAAGTGAGCAACTGCAGCAGGCCTTTGGAGCTACTTTTGTGCATTTAAAAACAGCAGCAGCGACAGCAAGTGGAAAAGTTTTTGTTATGCGGATTTCATTTCTTTTTGTATGGGTTTTATCTTCTTATAAGTAAGTGGTATATGAATGAGTGCCAAAGCCATTTTACGATTATAAATAAAGTATTTACTTGTAGTTTCTAAATGCCACAAACAACATTTATGTATGCGTATGTGTTGGTGTGCTTTTAAATAGGTAGCTTCAAAATATACAACAAATTGGAAAAATTAACGTTCACAGGTCCTAACTTGACACTGCCATAACTTTGTCAAAACTCAACCGATTTTCAATCCCGATGGCATTTTGAAAATGGTTTTGCATCTATAACATTTCTACATTCAAAGTTTAGAAAGTCATTTTTTTCGGATTTCGTGTCAAAACTCATGACAAGAATATAGACATGTTAGATTCCAGGTTCGTAGAAATGTCCTTCCCAGACTTCAAACACTCATAACTTTGTCAAAACTGATCCGATTTTCAATCCCGAGGGCATTTTGAACATCGTTTTTCATCTATAGCAATTCTACATTCAAAGTTCAAAAACTTTCTATTTTCGGATTTTTTGTCAAAAATCATGACAACAGTGTGGGATGTGATGTTTCTAAGTCCCAAAAAATGCCCTACCCAGACTTCAAAGACCCATAACTTTGTCAAAACTCAACCGATTTTCAATCCCGAGGGCATTTTGGACATGGTTTGTCATCTCTAAGAATTCTACATTTAAAGTTGAGAAACTAATTTTTTTCGGATTTATTTTCAAAAGTCACGACAAGATTGATAACATGTGATGTTGCCGAATCCCAGATATGACCTTCCGAGACTGCAAACTGCCATATCTTTGCCAAAACTCAACCGATTTCAAAAGCAGTGTCTTTTTGGTCATGGTTTAGTCTCTTTATCAATACTACATTTAAATCTCGAAACTAAACTTTTTGCCCCCAAAAATACCATAACCACATTAAAGTCAGTCACAACTTTTTTAAGTGAGTGGTAAAATATACCAGGAATAAAAAAATAAATTTAAATATTATACACTAATAAAAAAGCCACAACAACGAAAGCTTTACAGCAAAAAGACAGAGTATTAAAGAACTAGAGAGATGAAAAGACGTAAGGGAATTGATAAAAGAGAACAAAACATACCCTGGCACTCTCCTTCAGACCCTGCATGGAGGGATCGTGTATGGGTTTGCCCGAGGCCAACTTGGTGCAGTTAATCAAGTCGCCGAGAGCTGATGCCACATCCTTGACGGCATTAATGACCATAACCTGCGAGTCGGGCTGCGAGGAGCCCAAGGAGCAGGCGCCACGTTTGACGGCATCGGCGAGTTGAGCTGCAGGCAAGGAAACAACATGATTGTCAATAAAATTAAAGGAGCAGAGAGATTATAGTACGCACTTATGGTAGAGACGGCATTCTGTGCCGCATTGGCCAGCTGATCTTGTGTGCCGGCAGCTCCAGTTACCAGCACCTTTGTGTCCTCCACCAGTGCCTTGGCTGTTTGCAAAATGTGCTCTCGATGATCGGCAAAGCTGCCATCGCCATCGGAGTGAAGTGTGCCCGCTGTAGCAAACATAATGGTCGTATCCAGATCTCCAATGATTCCAGAGACGGTGTGGGCAGCATTGATGCACGCCTGGGTGCCGCGAGAGCCAGCCTGTAGGGCGGCCAGCACCTGGGCAGCCTTCTCGGATACCTCACGTGCATTGCGAGCAATCTCCTTCTGTGCGCTGGAATCGCTGGGACTGGCACCGCCTGCTGAGGATTGAATCATGGCGCTGACGGAACGACCCAAATCTATGACGGTACTCCTAATGCGCATGGCCACATCCGGTGAAGTGGTTGTGGTGCTTGCTCCCACTGAATCCTGTGTGAGCAGCTGATAGTGCTGGGTCATATCGATGGCAAGTTGGGGCAATGCCGCGGGCTCGACGCTGCTCTTGGCGTTCATCTCGTTGCCGAGGCGAGCAATCTCCTTGGCGGTGGCCACCATGCGCGTCTGATAGTCCACAAAAGTGTCCGAATAGGAGGCATTCAGTAGCGATTGCCGCTTATCTGTGAGTCGTGTAATGGCGCGATTCACTTGCTCCATGAGTCCTGTGACAATGCCCGTTTCGGCATTGATCTTCTCCACAGTTTGCTGCAGCTCCTGGATGGCTTCCAGGGTGCCGTCGATGGATTCGTCGAGCCGTGGATGAGCGTGTGTAGCACGTGGATTGCCCGCCGAATCCTTGGCCGACTGCACCAGTGTAATGGCACTCTCCACCACCGACTTGGTCTGATTAATCAGCGACATCTGCTGCTGGCTGTGCACAATGTGGGTGCAGGCACCAATGGCGCCATTCACCATGGGCACCACATAGCGAGAGATCTCGCCGACAGCATGACCCAGCTGCTCGGCATTGTTCTTGCCAGCTACTCGTATCGGCTCCAACTTATCCAACAGCTCCGCGGCAGAGTTCAAAGTTTGACCACTGAATCCATGGAGATTATTATCACGTCTCCGGCTCAAACCTTGAGCATTGACCGCCAAGGCGCAGCTGTCCAGCTCACGGGTGCAGGTGCCCAACGTGTGGAGCACCTGTTCACACTGTGCCTGTCCGGGCGCCTTGTCACGTATGTTGTCAACCAGACGCTTGACGGACTCCGACACGGGTGTGGAGTGCATGGAGAGTTGCTGCCAGACGGGTGGATTATCTGGCGCCAGAGCCAAGGATTTGGCTGCCTTAACCATCTCGACGACACCATCGATGACACCGCGTCCGGCCAGAATGACTGGCTCCTGGGCCTTGCGACCCTCCGCGGAGATCTTGGCCGGTATGGATATAAACTCTGGACTCGAGGCATACTGGCTAACAGCCTTGACCGCCTCCAGCAGCGGCTCAACGAGCCGATCGCGACTGCCGCCTGTTGGATGCTCCTCAATGGCCTTGATGTCCTGCACCAGATCCGAGGTGGCAGTGGCCACCTGCTTGGCCAGCACAATGAACTCATTCTTGGCCACCGGATTATTGGTGTTCATGCTCGCCTGTCGGCAAATCGAGCACAGATAACTGGTGTGCTTGGCAATCACTGTGAGAGCAGAGATCATCTGCGGCTTCCCAGACTGCGTGCTGCTCACAATGTCGCAATGCTGACGGATGCCCTGATAGGCCCACGTCAACTGCGCCTTGTCGATGATGCCGGGTCGTCCGGCCACACTGCTGGGATGCGAGACGCCAATGAGATAGGCCGCCTGCGAGGAGCTCTCCATGAGTCCTTGAATCGAGTCGTTGACATTATTCACGGACTGACTAAACTCCACGTGTTGTGACTGTTTGGCATTGTTGATCATCTCGGAGATGGCATAGCCCAGATTACGTGACTTGGCTGTTGCCTGCTCCACGCAATCAAAGTAGCCCAACTCGTTGATCGGCTCATGGGGATAGTCGAGCATCAGACGCAGTGCTTCAATATTTCTCATTGCATTATCGCATTCCTTCTGGCCCGGAGCTGACTGTATGCTGGCGTCCACCAGCTGATTGATGCTCTCCGTGACGCTACGTGCGGCAGCATGCAGCAGATTCTTTGCATTCGGCTGGCCAGGATCGGCGGCAATGGATTTGGCAGTGGATAACAACGAGCATGACTGAGTGGACACATTGCGCAGGCAATCGATCATCTGGCAGCGCACGGGCTCATCCGTTTGGGTTTGTCCAGCCATTTGCATGCTCACCGACAACAGATCCCGATAGTTGGCCGCAAAGTGTTGGCTACTATCGGCCAGCAGCGCAGGACTCGCATATGACTGCACAATCTGTCCACCGGCGCTGCTCATCTGCTCGGCCACCAGCTTCAGCTCAGACTGCAGTTCCCCATAGGGTCGATTCGAAGGTGGGAACTCACTAACTGATAGAATCTCGCTGAGATCGCTGACATTGCGCAGAGCGGCATCCACTTCACGTTGTCCAGGGATGCAGTCCACGGTACGCGATAGTGCGCTCGTCACATCTCGTCCGGCCTGGGTGAGAGCTTGGGGATCGGTAATGCCCTGCAGAGTGCGCTGTGCCTGCTCAATGAGCTGTGCAGAGCTGGTCACCACATCGTCGGCGCATTCAATGATGGCGGGATTCTGTGTGGTCGCCGCCACGCCATGTACGCTCTTGGTGAAGTCACCCAAGGCCAGCACAGTATCACGTCCGGCAGCGCCTGCATAGCTGCGTTGACCCTGCAGCACTGAGCTGAGCAACTGGCTCAAAGCAATGCCCACATTCTTGGCCGACTTGCGCAGCTCATCGGCGGTGTTCTCCACAGTCTCGCCAGGCAATGGACGCAGCATACCCAGCCGAGCCGCCTCTCGCGTATCGTCCAGGACATGATGCAGCTTGCGCACCGCCTCCAAGGCAGACTCTAGCTCCTGTCCGCCACAAGCATCGCGTGTACGTTGCGCCACTGAATGCAACTCGGAGACGCTCTGGCCCAGATGCAGTGCGCTCTTCGAGAGCTGCGCTGCCGAGGGTATATCGGTGACAGTGGGCTGCAAAGCGCGCGAGGATTTCGACACCTGGAGAGCGGGCTCAATGAACTGCTCCGCCGCCTCAATAAGATTCAGCTGCGCATTAACATCATCCGGCTGGGCACGCGTCGTTTTGAGCGAGGTGACCAGACGTGGTATGGTGTCTGCGACGCGCTTGCAATCCTGCAGCAGCGACTCCTTGGTCTGATGATCCTGACTGTGCTGCACCGCATTCTGTGCGGCCGAGATGCACTGGGTGGCCGCGGATGCCGCCTGCTTGGAGCAGAACTCCAAGCGCTGGATAAGACTGCGCTTCATAGCCGGAGTATTGGCGGCAGTGGTGGTAATCTCGCGCAGCTCTTCGGCGGCGCGACGCAGCGCATTCTGATTGTCCGAGTCGTGGGGGTTGGAGGAGCACAAGCGTGCCGCCTCCACCAGCTTGGCGGTAGCATCGGCCAGCTGCTTGGCGGCCGACAGCAGACGTCGCTGCATATCCTCATCCTCCTGCTGATCCGCCTCACCCTTGATGCTCTGAATGAGCTGTGCCGTCGTTTGACCCAAAGTGCGCGCATGACGCACCATTTCCTGAGGATCATGGGTGGACACCAAAATGTCGGTGCCAATGATGACATTCTCAACAGGACTAAGTTCCTGGCTAGTGCGATTCGCATGCTCCCGTGTGCTGAGCTTGACATGCTCCAGCATCTCCATAAGACTCTTGGAAACATCACGTGCCGCATCCAGGAGATCATCCTTCAGCTTGGGATCATTGCTGGCCTCGTTGCACACCTCGCACAGAGAGTTGACAGCTCGGGCAACATTTCTGGCTGCCGCCTCCAACTGCTCCCGGCAGGCAGCATTGTGCAGAGTGGGCGCCACTACCTTGGCGCACGCAACCAGCTGACTGGTGGCCAGAGCACATTGGCTTGCTGCTCCAATGACGCGATTACGCGCTTGATCATCCTCACAGCTGGCGGCAATGTTCTTGGCACGCAGCACCAGGGCGGCTGTTGTATTAGCCACCGCCTTGGCCAAAGCCAGCAGCATGTCGTGGAGATCACGATTCTCGGGAGCCTCCTCCTCGGCAATGGTGCTCAGCACCTGGGTAGTGGCTTCACCCACACGGCTGGCGGCATTGATCAGATGCTGCGGTGGTTCCTTGCTCTCCGGCTCAGCAGCCTTGAGGAGATCACTGAACGCATTGCAGAGATTACGCGCTGCCTCCAGCAACTGATCGCCGCTCGTGTCGTTCTCCATGAGGGCAGCAATCAGGCGCACCTCCTTGGTGACTTCCGGTATGGTTTGGGCAATTTGCGACACAGACGCTGAGATGGCTTCGGTGTCCACCTCATCCGGATGCGAGGCGGTAATAATCTGTGCAGTGGCAGCACTCATGGTGGCCACATGCGAGCTGACCGCCTGCTTAGAGGTGTCCAGCGTATTCTCGCGCCATTCGATGGAGCGCATATCGCTGCCCAGTTCCTGAATGGGTGCCTGCAGATAAAATTAAGATATAGTAGTGAATTCTTAAGGGTTTTTCCGGTGCTCCAACTTACCTTAGTGCGCAGCTCTTCGTCGGCGCGTATCAAGACATCCTGACCAGCGGATATATAACCAATCAGCGCTCGCTGCGGCTCCGTTAGATTCACAGAACTAATGCGTACTTCCTTAGTCTATTCGAGAAATGTTGCAACCCAATAATAAATATTAAATATATGTATTTTAAACGCTTGGTTAATATCACATACTTTGTGAAACTCGGCATGACCGTTTTCTAAATGTTCGCAGCATGTTAAGAGATGAAAGAATTTCGTCAAGTTAGTGAAGTTAAGATGTGATTGAAAAGTGTGGTTATGTTGTACAGCATTTTGAGGTTATGTTTTCATTTAAGAGGTGCAATGGCAACTTAGATAAAATGGCGTTCAAATGAAATTCAGAATGCTGAGAGAGGGGAGTTTTGTGTGTCTGTTCTTGGGTTGCTTGCATAACTTACCGTGGGTGGCTGATGTGCATGATTCACCTGACCGACAAAAGCTCCATACTGCACGGTCTGCACTTCATTCTGCGTGAAGGTGCGTTCACCTGTTCAGGGTCAGCCATACAGACAGAGAGAGAAACGGGGTGTACAAAAATAAGAAATCATAAATTATCAGAAGCCAAAAACGTAAATAAAAGTAATAAAAATACCATCATACAGTAAAAAGCTGAAGCTAAAGTGCAAATATCTTAAATCGTAAACAAGAAACTTACCGTCATAGGGCCGCATAATTCCCGGATGCGCCAGACTTTCCAAGTTGAGCTTCTCCACGCGATTCGTTTCGTGTTGCAAGAAGGTGGCCCTAAAAATGAACGTTTGAAAATTATCATCAGAAGAGCTCATTTCACTTTCTAATTCTTTGACTTACTTGGATGGCGCAACGGACTCCTCCACCATGGTGGAACCCTCATCACCCTCGATACCAAAATGATCCTTGGTTCGTTTCTTCTTCAGTATGATATCGATGTAGCCTGCAATGAGTTGCACTATTTGCTCGGCTTCGGTCGTCTGCACCGAATAGTATTGGTTCGCATAGTCGCCAAAGTCCAGGGTGAACGTGTTCGGGGAGGCGCCCCAGCGACGCACTGTGGTCAGTGGCCAGGAAATTAGAATCTCCTTGGTGCGCTCATCCAGACGCAGCACAGAGTCTTTGGTGACGCCCAAGAGACGCGGCACCAGCTTGTTCTTGCCATTCATCTTCTCCTTGACCAGAAAGAAGGTAACGCCATAGGTGGGCAGTTCCCGAGCCGTCTTGGTATACATGACTTTGGCATCGATTTCCGATAGTTCCGTATGTCTCTTATGCTCCGCAAAGATCTTCTTCTCAATGCTCTTCACACGCACATACGATGTCGGCAAAAAGTCTTTCAGACTGTTAAAAGATGGGAGGAGGAGGAAGTTGGTTAGTGAACGGATTAAGCAATCGATTGTATGCTGCTGACTTACTCCAAAAATCCGGGCTTATGCTTGGCCTCGTTATGCGGCCCGAATTGTATGTGCACCTGAATACCAGCGAATTCGCAAGCTGAAAAAATGAAATGAAATGTAAAAAAAAGAAGGCTGCGCGAAATATAAAGAGACCTACCCTTATCCTGTGTGACAGGATGCGTGCCATCGAGGATGGCATCCCTTGCCTGCACATAGAGCAGATTCAGCTGCACGGGATCACGCGAGTCAATGTTCTGATCCGAGAAGAAGAAGCGACGTCGCAACAGCACCGTCTCCGACTCATCGATGCCCTGTTCGCGCAAAGTGCGACCCACATCTACCCAGTTCACTGCAAAAGGACAAACAAATAGGTAAGACTACCGACAGACATTTAGGGTCAGTTTGCTGCTACTTACTTTCATCGTCGGTTTTGAGTTTCTTACGCAAACTCTCCATTTTGGCATCACGATCCTTTTCGGTGAACTTGCGCTTGAGGGTAAGCGTGCCGAACTTGTTGTCCGGCAGGTTCTCGTTTTGGGCCTCATTATCCTCGCGCACCAGGCCGTACTCCTCGTGATTGGTAATGCCAATCTTGGTGCAGATGACCACCATCAGCTGCGACACGGGCTGCGAATCATCGACCAGTATGGTCTTGACAGCGCCATCCAACATGCGAACGCGCAGAGTGCGCAGCTTGCGTCGATACTCGACCGTATCCTGATTGTGCAGTATATAGTAGCCCAAAGTGCGTCCAGCCTCCAGCCAGACGCCCTGCTGATTCTGCTCATCGGATATGAAGAGTCCATATTCGCTAGCTGCAAGCGGAGACAGTAGCTAGAGAATAGCTGCAGCATCTCACCGATGGGGTATTACTTACGTTGTCCTTGCACCGCTTCGGCAAATTTATCACGTATGATTTTGCAGGCATCGAAGACTGTGGTATTTGGTTGGAATTGTATGGTCTTGGTCACCCGACCACCTTCCAGCTGTATGCGCAGCGACAGTGTGGACATCTTTGCGTCTTCTTCCACGTACTCGTCTGGGTCGTACTACTCCTAATCGTTTGCTTAAACTTAGTGTATTACGTGTAGAAATTGTAAAAGGCACTGGTTGAGAAAAATGAAAAAAATAAAAGAGAGAAGCAGGCGTTAAAAACATGAAATAAATGGCCGTTCAAGTGTTATAAATAGCGCACTGAGTAAAAACCAAAAACCGAAACCAAAAACCAAAACCACCCCCGAAGCACACACACACACACGTAAGAGATAGCCGGAGCGGGGCAGTCCAGGCCAGGCCAGGCACGGCCGGGCCGGGGCAGCCACCACCCAAAAAGCAGACAAACGACAAAGTCGCTGCGCTGCTGATGAAAATCTTCTATACACACACATAGGCACACACACACACAGGGGGCACTTCAGTTTCCCAAATCAAAGCCAGCTTTGGGGTGACTTGCAGCACTCCCTCTGCCGCTGCTACCGCGGCTGCTGCTCCCAGACTCTGGGCTAGTCATTATGCCAGGCAGCGACGCTGACGTCGATGTCGCAGATTGTTGTTTCTGTAGTAGTTGTTGTTGTTGTTGCTGCTGCTGCGTCATTTGATGCGACATTAATGCCTGGATTTTTAGCTAAATTCACTTAATGCTCGACTGCTGCCCGGCAACGCTTGTAATTGATTTTTCTATCGTCCTGACGCCCACCCGCAAAGTGTGTCACAGCTAACCAAACCACCCAACAACCCCCAGCCCAAGCAACCCGGAACACGATAGTATTATTTTCTTATGTAAAAATCGATAATTTGCACAGCTTATGTTTTGGTAGAAGCATCCCCCAGACGCACACAAACGTTGGGCATGCGGAAGCACTTGAAATTTCCGGCAAAAACTGTCAGCCACAAAACGCCAAAAGCCATAAGAGACAAGGTACGGCACATACACACATGGCTCCACACATGGCTCACACACACACACAGTTTAAAATTTACTTTTTGCCAGTTGGCAGAACATCGCCTGCTCCATATGGCGGCTTTGATTTGTAAGCGGCGACAAGGCCCGGAGAACTGGAGAACTGGTGAACTGAAGAACTGTTTGAGGATGCACGTCTGCTGGCCACGAAATCTGGCACGTAACTGAAAAAGGTTACCTCAAAATTGGACCAGGGGATGCTGCGACGGCGACGTCGATGTCAACGCTCTGCTGACGTCGACGTTAACCGCTTTTTGTCGCTGCCTGTCTGCTGTTTTTCTCTAGGGTGACTGAGAAAGAGAGAGAGCGAGCAACAGAAAGAGAAAGAGAGAGTCTGCGCATTGCGAGCCGAAAGTTTACTCAAAGGGTGCAGCCACTACAGCCACATAATTCAACCCCAGAGCAAGCGTGTAGAGTTCTCTCTCGCTCTCGCTCTCTCTCTCTTTGTCTCTCTCTCGTTTTCTCTGTTTGTCGCCCGTGTAGAGTTTCCACGCCCGGCAACGGCAACGGCGACTATCCGCCTGAGTGGCGCCAGCCGGCAAAGTGCCAGCATTTTGCGCAGCTTAAGCGGCGCAGCGGCAAAACGGAAGCCACAGGGGCGTAATCTGATCGGAGTTGAAAAACGAACTGCGCGAACTGCGAATCCCTCAGATTGCAAGGGAGCGTGCGCAGGGCTTTTTCGGATGGTACATTGAATTTCATGTATAATGGTGAAATATATTCAAGATGAAACAGCAAAGATATCAAAGTACGCACAAAACTGAGAAATTAGAGGTTGCGTTAATTCGAAATAACTGAGTCTAAGATTCTTATTTTTTATATAGAAATATTTCATCTAAAATATGGTATCAGCATTATAAACATTCAGTTTGGTTTAATAAATAAATAGGACTTACACAAATAATAATTATTTACGAAATATAAACTCCTCTAGAAGCAAGGAATTGAACCTACTAACTTACTTATTTCCAATCATGCCACATAATATATGAGTATTTATTCTATTCACTTGTTACTTTGCCGCTTTGGCAGCTTTTGTGTGTGAGTACTCGCATGAAATTCAATACCCACCATTAATTCAATTAACAATGTGGCATAGAGCAGAAAACAAAGTCTCCCCCAAAAACATAACCTCAAAGCAAACACACACAGAGAGACGGAGAAAACTGACAGTGTCACATAAAATGGACAATAAGGACAGGGAATTGAACAAGGATGTGACAGGCAGTGCAGATGGATGTCACAGAGCTCTAAGACAAACAGTTTCAATAAATGAGAAGGCGACAACTGTGTATATATATTTTTTGTAAATATATGGTTGATTTCAGACTCAAGCGAAGCCACAATGGATGCGGTAGGGGCAGGGCGGATAGCATTACAGCTGACTAAGGTTTCAGTTGATGACTGTTAGCTTTCTGCATGGCATTTTGATAGTGCCCCCTCGACGCTGGCTAATAAAACCCAAAGAACATTAAAATGTTTCGTTAATTATAGTGCGAAAAACAACGATGACTCCTGCACCAACTCCTGACCACCAACTGGCGCATGCAAATGGAACGCCAACTCCAGCTGAAGCAAAAGCAAAAGCAACAGCAATGACTGTAGCTGGCGGCACGAGCTCTCACTAATTGGCAACCACTTTTCGCTCGGAAGTCACACTGTGCTCCTAATGGATGTAATTTACTGCCAGCCAACTTTTCTATGGGTCTAACTAATTAATTGTTTGGCACTGTGTTTTCTCTGGATGCTGAGCGAATGCACTTTGGATGTGGATGTTGAATCCATAAAAACAACATTTGGGGAAAGTATGGAAATCAATTGATAGACTATGATTTCATTAAAGTTTTTTATTGGTTTGCTGGACTAATGAATTGGATTCAAATTGTGATAAGCTCTCAATTTATTTCTGTCTTTAATAGGGGTTTGAAAAATATTAAATTTGATCTGAGATAGTAAGCCAGCATATTTTAGATAGTTTTAAAATAACTGATACTGGATAAATGATTTTCGATATTTTTAAGAGTTTTAAGTTGAAAGTAACAAAGAAAATGTTTAATAAACAATAAGTAAATTCGAAAATGTTTTCAATAGATTTCAAATGTTGCAAGTCTACAGTTTAAATACTTTCCTAAAGATTTAAAAAATGTTTGTACTTACTCTTCGTACACATCTTAGGACTCATCGAAGAATTGTGTTTAAAATTACGTATGTTCTGTTTTTTATGCGGTTTTCGATTATTTTGAGAAGTTTTTCAAAGGCACATGGCTTTTTGTAGGCTTATGCTTATAAAGGCACACTCGGATGTCGTGTGTTAAGTGTTTAATTTTGGTTGTGTGTGTTTCGTGTGTGTGTGTGTGTGTGTGTGTGTTGGTTTAAAATTTAATGTTGTAAATGTTTCGTTTTGTATTTCTTTTTTTTTTTTTTGGTTTTTTTATGTGAACATTTAGTGTTTCAAGGCGTACGGGGGTGAAGGGATTTTAAAAATCGTAAACTACGACGGCAGCGCACGACGATCGGAGGCAAGAACGCGAGTACCGACTGACTCCATTTGGGGCAACTGCTCGCCGAGCTGAGGCACGTTTGTGGTGTTGAAACGGCGGCACGGAACGCGTCCAGCCCGTTTTTGTACAAGAAATTGTACGGAACCGAAATTGGCAATCAATAAAATACACAAAGAATAGACTAACAAGTTGGGGATATTTCAGTTATCGCCCAGTACAAAAATTTCCATTTGGTTTAAAAAGTAGCTTACAAAACGCGACTTCTGAGAATACTTCTCAAATAACAAATAACGTTTAAAATGTGCATCTAGTTGCTAAAAAACGTGTCTTTGTATATTGTATATACGGTATAAATAGGTTTATATCGATAAAAACGTGTAGAATATGGTTAACAAATTTTCTGTCTCTCATCTAAGGCAAATTAGTGGCAGAGTAGTGTTTCAGCCTGGGGCCTAAATATACTACAAAATGTGCTCCATTTTGGTAAGTTTAAAGTTAAAGTTAAAGTTTTCGTTTAAGTAAAGTCGCGAACTTGTTGTTTTATAATTATAATTGTTATTAATATTAATATTATTAAGGCACTTGTGATGAACTACTGAACTGAAAGGCACGCGGAACAGTGTAACGAGTAAAAACAAGAAACTTAACAACTCTCTTGAGAATAACACAAGGCACAAAACGGTGTTTAAAAACGCGTGGCAACACTTGAACTTGAAATACTTGTGCTGCAGATGGTCCAGCTGGTGCTGGTGCTGCTGCAAAAGGATGATGTCAGCGCTGGCGTGTCCTGGCCGATCGGAGGCTAGGCCTAGTATGATGTGCTACGCCGGCGACACATCGTGCGCTTCTGACCCAAACATCATTCATGCCACAAGTCGTAAGCAACATGAAAATCAACTGGCGTCACTTTGTCGTAGCAAAAAGGATGCTGCGGCGCGCGCATGCTCCAAGCTGGCTGCTGCTGCTGCTGCTGAAACCGAACGATGGGCAGGTCCTGCACGTGCAAGAGGGATGGGAGCAGCAGCAGCAGCAGCAACGACAGCAGCAGCAGCACAGATCAACAAAGTGGTGGGTTGGGGCGATTGTGGGGAGGGTGCGTGTAGCAATAGCACTTTGGCTTTTTATATTTTTGGGTAAGCCCGCAGCAGCAGCAGCAGCAGCAGCAGCAACAGCAACAACAACAAAACCACCACCAACTGAGCCACCCAATGGGTGGGCCAGGACCACCAATGGCTGCGTTCGTCTCGCTGCTTATGTACAACAACAAAATGTTGTAGATGTTGCTGTTTGTTTGGCTAAGTTGTATAAATGGGAAAAAGTGACTGTTTTCTTCTTTCTTTTTACATACAAAATGAGTAATGTATAAGTAAGCAAAACTCAACTGAAATCTTTGCAACTTTTGCTGCTGCTGCGGGATATCTTATTTGGCTAAATGACTTGAAGTTTTAATTAGCCAAAAGCGGCAGCAGCAAAGCAACGATTAAGCATTGATTAATTACAGCAGCCGCGCTGCAAGGCTGCCCAGATTACGTATACGCCACATTGGGCGCACCCCTCAAAGTATGCACAGCGATTGCTGCAGCAAGTCGAATAAAATAGACAAGTTAGCAACTTGAATAAGCGCCCTGTGGTACATTATATTATTTAGATATACCCCCTCTAAGCCAAGTCAACTCAAGTCAAGTCAGCAAACGCTGCCGCCATGGAAAAACTCAACTGGCGCGACTTACTGGCGCCACAGCCTCCATTTTGTCTGGCCACCGTGTGTGTGTGTGTGTTGGTTGGCGCGTGTGCGTAGGAGTCCTGCGCCCGAAGGAATCTGCACAGCATACACTTTGCTTGTCGCGGCAACGATTCACTTCAGTCAGCACAAAGTGAAATTTTTATACCCGCACCTAAACAGCACAGACAGGGTATACAGGACTTATGTGGCATAAGTAAGAGGACATTAAGAAAGCACTCAAACTCAGTTATATACTCATATATAAATGCGAAACAATCTCTATAAATAGTTAAAAGTTAGGGTATTGTCAAGTCGTTCACTTGCTCACCTATTTGCCCTTGATTGCTTTTCTTGCGCTCTGTGTGGGCGGGATGTTCATGTGGCAAGGATAAGAAAATGTCATGAAGCTGCGCCAATGTGGAGCCTTTTATGTAATTTCCACAATTTTTATTTGTGTTGAGCAGAAAAAACTAAATAAAAAATTTCGAGAAACTCGTATAAATAGCCAGAGGCAAAGGCATAAAAATTACGGATCCATAAAAACCACTGAGCACGGTGATATATACAGCCTATGGGGTCAATGTGATTACAACTTCGCTGACATTCAAATTGCTGATTTAATCCAACAACTAAAAAGGCAGCAATGCCAAAGATATCAATGTGAATATTTTTGTCTTATGATATACACAAAGCCAGAATATTTGATGTGTTTTACAACTGTAGGGTATTCAAAGTTAGACAGTCGTTAAGCCAACTACTGCTTAGGTAGTTTAACAAGGCAATCAAAAGAAAAGCGTCGTAAAGTTTTTAAGATTACTTCATTTGCTAGGCTTGTTTTTATAGGGCCACACATTTTGTAGTCAGCTCTAAAGAATGTTTATAAACTTGTGCTATACCAGAAAATCATAACAAAAAGCTCTTGACTCATTTCTTAATTGAGTAAATTTTGGATATTTCTCAAACATTTGTATTTTTGTACTCACCTCTATAAATAGTGCCAGGTTAAGTGAATCAGTTGCAGTTGGTTTTAGTGAAAATAAATGTTGTTATGGGTTTTTTTTTTTTTAGAAAGTTTCGTGCTAATTGTTGTCGTTGTTGCGTTTACTTCGTTGATGTTGTTGTTGTTACTGTTGTTGTGGTTGTTGTTGTTTGTTCCTCCTCTTCTTGTTGCGGTTGTCGTTTTAATATTTGTTTAAGAAATCTGTAAATAAAAAGCGAGTACAGACATAAGTGCGATTGTTGAGTACTTGTAATATAAATCTTTCAGCAACTGTTGGAGGGAAGAGAAAAAGTGCACTCGAGTTGGCCGATGTGGCAACATCAAAAGATGCAACACGCAACATGCACTCAAAAACTGAAACGCACAAATGCGCATTTTTCCTGTTTTCATTTTCCATATTAGCAAAGCGCGACCTCCGCGTGAAGAGTTGATGCAGTTGCAGTTGTCTGCCCGGCCTGGCAGGCAGGCAGACTGGATATCTATACTTATATGGGCAATGTGTGTTGGCATTGTGGTTAATGCCACCAAGACGGCAGCCAGCCACAGCTTGCAACTTGCAGCCGGAGTAGCCGCATATGTACATAGAAGCTGCTGCTGCGGCTGCTTCTGTTCAAGAATGTTGCACCCGACTTTTCCATTAGCGCATTTTGTTTATAAAAATCAATCAACACCCAAAAGCCCAAAAGCTGAAACAAAGCGTGACCAAAATAGGCCAAGGAGCTGCAGCAGCTGGCCAAGAATGCGGCTACAGCGTTAACCATTAACAAAGTCAGTGAAACAGAAAATGAGTTTGCTTGTTGACATATTTTCAAAGACCTGTTGACCTGTCTAAGCTCAGACCGGCAGGTGCAAGCAGGTAACCTCCCACCCTCCTGGCTTATTAAGACCCGCAAATGAAGACAAAAGTGGCTGCATTTTTGTCATGGTTTCAGTTTTGGCGCGTGGGCGCCTCTGCTCTGATCTCGCTTGGAGCAACGTTGGCGGCGGCCACCTGAAAGCGAAAATGCGACCAATTGTGGCAATAAACGTGGGCGGCAAGGCAATGGTGGCGGCGGCGGAGGCGAAGGTGGTGGCAAACACTCGACAAGTTGTTTGGCCGGCTCCGACAATTTGGCCGTTGATTGTAGGCCGATTGTTTTTACCCATCGGTTTGCCGCTAGTTCTTACGTTTGATAACGGCACGTAGTTAAAACGAACACAATCTGAGACCTTGGCACGATTCTCACAATCATCGGTGCTGAGATATCTGGGTAGGCGCTGTGGCACGTACGATCCGTGGGCAGGCTATATGATTGGATACCGTAATAATGTACTCATATCTAAAGTCTTGAATATTCAATTAACAAGAAACAAGCTCGAGTGCGGGCTTAAAAGACTTATGTTTCTTAATGGTTAAACTGTTTGAGAATTTTAAAAGAATTTTAAAGGAACAAAAGAAAAAACCATCAAAGAATAAGATATATTACAGCTAATTTATATTTCGTGCACACTTTCTTTTCAGATTGTAAAAGAAACACCTAATTTAATTTTTTATATAACTTGTCCTACTTATTACCACTGTCGCTGATTTAATACAACATATAAATCGTATAACGCACGATAAATCACCAAAAATAAAAAAGCTGTTTCCAAAAAATAAAATGTGTTGAAAAATTCACAGTGCGCAAAAGTTTAACTAGGCGATAAAGGCACGCACAGATTTTAATTAAACCAAAACAACATTTATCTATATCTTAATACAGACCTACATATGCATATATATATATATATATATATATATATATATATATATATTGTTGTATAGAGGCAACTAAAAATACACAAAAATCAACGAAACTTTTCAAGGTAAACAAAGCATAATTCGAAGAGCAACATAAATCCTATGTGAGAGAAGATCCGAATGGATTTTCCCTGCCCTGTTTTTAGCTTTACACACTAAACCCAGCTAACTAGAGGTGTAGGGCGTATCAATGAAAGAAAACAGCTCTGTTTCGCCTGCTGCCCCTACACCAACCCCCCTTGGGCCCATCTCACTGTCACAATTTTCATGGCACACTGAAAATAGAACGATGCCGCTGAGAGGTTCGGGGGCATGAGGGGGTAGACAAGATCAGAGCAGCTACAAAAACGCCGGCAAAGTCAACGTCAAAAGGTGGAACTTTGTGTGTAAAAACAGGGGGCCAGTTGATGCCCGTGATGATCATTAGACTGGCAAATCTTTAACGCCCCCAAATTGTGTAGTATATACAATCATATGTACGCCGTCAGACGATTGCTTTTTGCCAGCGATTGGGGGCCTTTTAATTTGATTTTTACGCCAATGAGTCATCGCTGAATTTTTAGATATTTCGTTCTTGTGCATTGTGCGAGTCATTTTAGAGGTCCAAACAGATGGTCGAGAGCAGACAGACTCTGTGCCTTGGATTATTAATTGTGCCCCGACTGGCGAAACAATTGATGCCAGCGGAAATAGTCTGGCACTGACTAAATTCTACTATTAAATATTGTTAGTCGAATGTGTCACGAGTTGCAATTTAATGAATATTTAGTATATCTACTTATTATCAATTGTTTATCATGTGCAGTCAGAATAAAAGCAATACTTTCTTGAAAAACAGAACTGAATGAAATCAAATTTTGTTTTTTTTTTGTTGATGTTGCATTTATTTGTTTACATTTGATCAGAAACTGGTACAAATTGCATGCCAAGCTATTTGATTGAGCGTTTGTATGAACGCGCTGATCTCAGAGACTACAAAAGCTAGAGACTTCATATTTATGAAATATAAGTTCATGTAGTGCCGGGACAATACAAGATTATCATTTTTTCGCCAAAAAAATTTAAAATCTAATTTTTTTTAAAATTAATAAACTTGTGATATAGAATTAAACTTCATGCCAAATACTGATCAAAATGGCCTCGGGATTAAAAATCGGTTCAGATTTGACAAAGTTGTGGCAGTTTGAAATCTGGGAAGGTCATTTATAAGGAACTTTTCGTTGTTTGGGCACTTTACAAGTCAATTTTTTTGTCACTTTTGGCGTGATTTTTGACAGAAAAATGAAACATCACAAAATAACTTTTCGTATAGTTTTTTATACTAATTAAGACACCCACAATCAATTAAACGTAAAATTTCAAGATTCTATTTTTTGAAAAATCAAAATTGGTAAGGGTCCCCCCTTATGCTTTTTTCTCAAAAAAAATCATAAATTTTTTTATATCAAAAATTCATAAACTTGAGATGTAGAATTAAACACGATGCCAAATACGGATCAAAATGGCCTCGGGATTAAAAATCGGTTCAGATTTGACAAAGTTGTGGCAGTTTGAAATCTGGGAAGGTCATTTATAAGGAACTTTTCGTTGTTTGGGCACTTTACAAGTCAATTTTTTTGTCACTTTTGGCGTGGTTTTTGACAGAAAAATGAAACATCACAAAATAACTTTTCGTATAGTTTTTTATACTAATTAAGACACCCACAATCAATTAAACGTAAAATTTCAAGATTCTATTTTTTGAAAAATCAAAATTTGTAAGAGTCCCCCCTTATGCTATTTTCTCAAAAAAAATCATAAATTTTTTTTATCAAAAATTTATAAACTTGAGATGTAGAATTAAACACGATGCCAAATACGGATCAAAATGGCCTCGGGATTAAAAATCGGTTCAGATTTGACAAAGTTGTGGCAGTTTGAAATCTGGGAAGGTCATTTATAAGGAACTTTTCGTTGTTTGGGCACTTTACAAGTCAATTTTTTTGTCACTTTTGGCGTGATTTTTGACAGAAAAATGAAACATCACAAAATAACTTTTCGTATAGTTTTTTATACTAATTAAGACACCCACAATCAATTAAACGTAAAATTTCAAGATTCTATTTTTTGAAAAATCAAAATTGGTAAGGGTCCACCCTTATGCTTTTTTCTCAAAAAAAATCATAAATTTTTTTATATCAAAAATTCATAAACTTGAGATGTAGAATTAAACACGATGCCAAATACTGATCAAAATGGCCTCGGGATTAAAAATCGGTTCAGATTTGACAAAGTTGTGGCAGTTTGAAATCTGGGAAGGTCATTTATAAGGAACTTTTCGTTGTTTGGGCACTTTACAAGTCAATTTTTTTGTCACTTTTGGCGTGATTTTTGACAGAAAAATGAAACATCACAAAATAACTTTTCGTATAGTTTTTTATACTAATTAAGACACCCACAATCAATTAAACGTAAAATTTCAAGATTCTATTTTTTGAAAAATCAAAATTGGTAAGGGTTCCCCCTTATGCTTTTTTCTCAAAAAAATCATAAATTTTTTTATATCAAAAATTCATAAACTTGAGATGTAGAATTAAACACGATGCCAAATACTGATCAAAATGGCCTCGGGATTAAAAATCGGTTCAGATTTGACAAAGTTGTGGCAGTTTGAAATCTGGGAAGGTCATTTATAAGGAACTTTTCGTTGTTTGGGCACTTTACAAGTCAATTTTTTTGTCACTTTTGGCGTGATTTTTGACAGAAAAATGAAACATCACAAAATAAATTTTCGTATAGTTTTTTATACTAATTAAGACACCCACAATCAATTAAACGTAAAATTTCAAGATTCTATTTTTTGAAAAATCAAAATTGGTAAGGGTCCCCCCTTATGCTTTTTTCTCAAAAAAAATCATAAATTTTTTTATATCAAAAATTCATAAACTTGAGATGTAGAATTAAACACGATGCCAAATACTGATCAAAATGGCCTCGGGATTAAAAATCGGTTCAGATTTGACAAAGTTGTGGCAGTTTGAAATCTGGGAAGGTCATTTATAAGGAACTTTTCGTTGTTTGGGCACTTTACAAGTCAATTTTTTTGTCACTTTTGGCGTGATTTTTGACAGAAAAATGAAACATCACAAAATAACTTTTCGTATAGTTTTTTATACTAATTAAGACACCCACAATCAATTAAACGTAAAATTTCAAGATTCTATTTTTTGAAAAATCAAAATTGGTAAGGGTTCCCCCTTCTGCTTTTTTCTCAAAAAAAATCATAAATTTTTTTATATCAAAAATTCATAAACTTGAGATGTAGAATTAAACACGATGCCAAATACTGATCAAAATGGCCTCGGGATTAAAAATCGGTTCAGATTTGACAAAGTTGTGACAGTTTGAAATCTGGGAAGGTCATTTATAAGGAACTTTTCGTTGTTTGGGCACTTTACAAGTCAATTTTTTTGTCACTTTTGGCGTGGTTTTTGACAGAAAAATGAAACATCACAAAATAACTTTTCGTATAGTTTTTTATACTAATTAAGACACCCACAATCAATTAAACGTAAAATTTCAAGATTCTATTTTTTGAAAAATCAAAATTTGTAAGAGTCCCCCCTTATGCTATTTTCTCAAAAAAAATCATAAATTTTTTTTTATCAAAAATTTATAAACTTGAGATGTAGAATTAAACACGATGCCAAATACGGATCAAAATGGCCTCGGGATTAAAAATCGGTTCAGATTTGACAAAGTTGTGGCAGTTTGAAATCTGGGAAGGTCATTTATAAGGAACTTTTCGTTGTTTGGGCACTTTACAAGTCAATTTTTTTGTCACTTTTGGCGTGATTTTTGACAGAAAAATGAAACACCACAAAATAACTTTTCGTATAGTTTTTTATACTAATTAAGACACCCACAATCAATTAAACGTAAAATTTCAAGATTCTATTTTTTGAAAAATCAAAATTGGTAAGGGTCCCCCCTTATGCTTTTTTCTCAAAAAAATCATAAATTTTTTTATATCAAAAATTCATAAACTTGAGATGTAGAATTAAACACGATGCCAAATACGGATCAAAATGGCCTCGGGATTAAAAATCGGTTCAGATTTGACAAAGTTGTGGCAGTTTGAAATCTGGGAAGGTCATTTATAAGGAACTTTTCGTTGTTTGGGCACTTTACAAGTCAATTTTTTTGTCACTTTTGGCGTGATTTTTGACAGAAAAATGAAACACCACAAAATAACTTTTCGTATAGTTTTTTATACTAATTAAGACACCCACAATCAATTAAACGTAAAATTTCAAGATTCTATTTTTTGAAAAATCAAAATTGGTAAGGGTCCCCCCTTATGCTTTTTTCGCCAAAAAAATTTGAAATTTTTTTATTTCAAAAATTCATAAACTTGTGATATAGAATTAAACTAGATGACAAATAATGATCAAAATTGCCTCGGGTATGACAATCGGTTCAGATTTGACAAAGTTGTGGCAGTTTGAAATCTGGGAAGGTCATTTATAAGGAACTTTTCGTTGATTGGATCAGCGTATATCCTAGTCGAGCACTCTTACTTGTTATAGTTTCTTAAGTAGACAAACAGATTCTGATTAAGCAGATATGTATACTCGAACAAATATTCTGTAAAAGTATAACTTTGTTTATCAAATTGTATCCAAAAAGCTGTATATATTATTGATTGAACATTTTATATTATAATCCCTTTGTTTCAAGTCATTCAACTCAATTCGGCAAACAGTTTACAATTAATATTATTTTGTAAACATTCGGAATGTCTACTGCGGTCTACAAAGATAAAATTTCGCTGGTATTTCGAAATGCAAATTGTAGAAAAAAATAAGTAGAGCAGCGCGATAAACAAATACAAATGCTTAAGTAAATAAACGCAAGAGTTAAGAAAGCGAGAGATTGGAACAGGAGAGCAGGGCCCACCCATCGGAGGCTCAGCGGGTCAACTAGACAAACTAGAAGCGAACTCTGACTCTGACTCTGAGTTGGGAAATGGCACTTTTGGATGGGTAGCTGCAGATAACCCCAGCTGTAATTTGAGTAAACAAGACGTCGACAACGACGTCGTCACTCGGGCAACTCTTAGTCTGCCACACAATGGGGCACAAATTTTGTATCACTATCACAGCCAGGCAACAACAACAATGAGCATCCATTGGCTTATTGATGGCGAAATCCAGATAAAAGATGCATTAAAAGTAACAAAATACACAATAAATAAACACAAACAAAAGCAAACAAACAAATCAAATCGAATGACGTTCAATGCCCACAAAAGGGGGTTGTGTGGCGGTGGGCGGTGGGCGGGAATTGTGGGTGTGTCTGCATACTTTGTGTGTTTGTGTGTGGTTGAGTGGCTTGTAATTTTCAATTAGCCTGCATCAAGGTGGCGTGGCCCAAAAGGGGCAACATAATGACAACAAATTATGTCAACAGATAAACATCATTGAGCTAATTAAAACGCCTTTGAAGAGCAGCGCCCAGCAGGAGTGTGTCAATCTTTTCGGCTTGAGCTTAAGTCTAATTAAGGTTCACTTATGATATCAAATTTATGAATGCTCATCAATAAGCAGATCTTGAAAGCACGTGACGCAGCAGCAAAGCCTGACTAAAGCCTATTTTTCGCACTTGAGGCCAATGCCAAGCAATTTTATGATTGGCTGCCAAAACGCACATTTCACAACCATTCCGAGCACTTTAATCTTCAGCAACTGCCGCTGCTGCTGCTGCTGCTGCTGCTGCTCCTTCTTCTACTGCATGAGGAGACAGCAAAAAATTAGGCTCCCGCCAGTCGGGCTCCAATGAATTTTCGCACAAGTGAGTGCCAAAAGAGACAAACATATATAAGTAACCATATACACATACATATATGTATTATATATAGCGCTTGGGCGTCTCCCGTTGCCGAGTTGAGTTTGGCATGCCATTTGCGTAGCCGGGCAGCACTTGAATGCCACATTGCATCCATAAACCAAATGAGAATAAGACGTAAAATGCGAAATACTTTTAACACTCCCAAAGACTGACGAACTAACTGACTAACTGACTGCCTGCCTGCCTGCCAGCCGGACAAAGCCGTTCATTGATTAACAACTCACCCTCCCTCCACCCAGCCAAGGCCAGGCGAGAAAACTCGCGATAACTGCCAGTGGACACGCCACGAGCATGGGCACAATAAAAGTGGGAGAAGAGGGTTAACTGCAGCACATCAAATCACTTAGGGGAATGAAGATTTGATTGGGTGCGCTACATTCAAGCATTCGAGACATTGACAGCTTATGCCCATAGCAAGTAGCTCGAAAAAAAAGTATCTCAACTTTGCATGCAGAATTATTGTAGATGCCAAACCATGTCCAAAATGGCATTGGAATTGGAGATCGGTTGAGTTTTGGCAAAGTTATGGCATTTTGAAGTTTGGCAAGAAATCCGAAAATATTAAGTTTCTCAACTTTGAATGCAGAACTATTGAGGATGACAAACCATGTCCAAAATGGGCTCAGAATTGAAAATCGCTTCAGATTTGATAAAGTTATGGCAGATTCAAGCCTGGCAATTTTTAAGATCTTCAAATTCCTTTCCGGTTGTACACAGTTTTTCTGTGAGTGTACCATCAAAGCATTTGACAGTGGTTTTAAGAACTATTGACCAACTCTGTGAGCAATACAGAAACTAAGCATTTAATGCGATATCTAGTTACTAACCACTGTGAGGAATGTGCAATCTGTGAATTAGTTCGAAAACTAAGCTAAGATTCAGTGACTGACAGAGTGAGTGAATAAATTGACTATCATGGCTGTGACGTAATTAAGCAAAGGTTTATGCGATGAGGGGCAGTCACAGGGTTAAGCCCAACCCTCTTTTGGTGTAGCACAGATAAGATGCGATAAACAAAACAAATATAGACATATATGTACATACATATGTATGTATGTATATACAGTGAGTAAATAATCAAAATAAAATGCACATCGCGAATTCCAAACTCATTTTGCATAAATCTTTTCATTCATTGGCATTGCCCCAACATGGCGAAAGCTACTGAGACTGGAGACTTGAGAAATGTGACGAAGGCGATCAACATCAACAACAACAATGTGCTGACTATATTTAGATATAAATGTATACATACGCACACACACATCAATAAACATATGAATAAATAAAGTTGTAATTATAATAATCCTTATCAGAGGCAAATAGTCAACAAGGCTTCCTTCCTCCTGCTATGGTGATGACTAAGCGCCTGCTGACGTCCGCCGATTGGGGCGCTGAGTGCGCAAAAAGGAAAGGAAAAGGGAGTGAAACGGTTTGGGGGCATCGGAATCGCAGTGTAAAAAGGAAATGCTCGAAATTCCAATGAGGTTGCCCACACTGACATCGTTTTCGATTTGCTTTCGAGTTTTTAGTTTGTGTTCTGTTTCGCTGTTGGAGCCACCACCACCACCACCTCCACTTGCCACTTGAGTTCCGCGTAATTAAGAAACATTCCAAAACAATAAACTATGTATATATGCCGTAATATGGCCAAAGCATATCGAACTCAATAGAAATACTCGATTTTGTGTTGTTGTTCTGCTTTGTTGCTCATAGTAAACTCGTATTTTTGGGCTTATTTTGCGCTATTTGATATACCCTGTAACTTTAAGATGGTATATGGGTACCTCATATCTTATGCAGTATAAATGTATATATTAGAATATTTTGTATTAGCATTACATTTATTATCTGCTCAGTCATACTGAATTCAAAATGAATCGTATATCATAATGATATTTCAAAATATGTTTCTTTCCGCTCTAGTTTCTGGATTTCTCTCGCTGTTGTATTTCACGGGGCATCTCCAAGTCTTGGTCTCTTGATTAGGGCACCTTACTTGTTTTTGTTTTTTTTTTGGTTTTCTGCTTTTGTAGATTGTGTTTGGGTTGTTGTTTCTGAAACATGTGTGCGGCAGCAGTTTGAAAGGCAACACACGAGCAGAAGTATCTGTATCTGTATCTCTATATATGTATATATATATATGTAGAAATGTATGTTCTTGTGCAGTGCACAAATGAAAATGCTGAAGCGTTAAAAAAATAGAGCACACAGTTGTTATTTTTGTATTTAATTGTTATTGCCGTCTACATTGTTGTTGTTGTTGTTGCGCATTTGGAGCATTGAATTTTGATACGATACAAATTTCTTGCTTAATTTGTTTTAATTGGGCTTGAAACATGAGGCAAACATTTGCTTTTTGTGTGTTTAAGGTTTCATTTATGCAGTGAAACAGCTGACAAGCTGGAAAACAATCATTTTAAAAATCTGTGAACATGTTTCAATATTTAAATTCATTTCTTTTGAGTTGAATACAAATATACATATGTATGTATGTATATCATTGATTATTTGATAAAAATCACGTAAGTCAACGGCACTATAAATTGTACACGTGCCAAAACCGTATAAACTATAAACTCAAATAAAGTACAATACAAGATCGTAAAATAAAGTACGTCTCGGCTTTATATATGTATATAGAGAAACTGCGTAAACAATTCGAAAGTTGTGCGACAACAACTCATTTGGGAGCTGCAATTGGACAGGGGACAGACAGACAGTCAGACAGCCAGACAGTCAGACAGACAGACAAGATAGGGGTACAAGTGCAGAGCAAATGAATTGCATACGAATGCACAGCTCAATTAATAAAGCATGCGAAAAGGTATTTAAATGCAACCGATTAAAACGTGTCCAAAATTGAGCACAACAAACTGACGCCCACAAACATTTTCTCAACCTGGCCAACTAACAAATCCGATTTAAGTTTTTCATTTGCATTTTTTTACTGAATGAAATGTTGCTGTTGCTCTTGCTGTTGCAAGTGTGTGTGTGTGTGTGTGTGTTTGTTTCTATTGAAAATGAATGTACACGCAGCAGTTGGAACGGATGCATAAAGCGACCACGTCCAAATGTTAAGCAAAGCCCACACAAAGCGACAACAATTTTTTGAGAGCGATGGCATGGAGTGAAAATGAGCTTTGATTTCTTTATGTGTGATTTGTTTATTGTGGCTGGCCCAGACCATAACTATGTATATCACTATAGCGCTCGAATAAGGTCAAAGAGAGACTACAATAACATCAACGAGCATTGATATTTGAAGAGATAATGGGCGGCATACAACAACAAATACGCCCACAAAATCAAAAAGCCACAAAAGCCGCAGCGAAATTTTTGCCAAACAGATCAAAAACAACAAAAAAAACGTGTGGAAAACAGCACAAAACGTTAACGACTACTAATGACTTATGACAAAAAAGCTCAAAATGAGCTCACAGAGATTGAAATGCAAATAAAACGGCGAACCGAACAAAATAAAAACAATAAACAACCAAATAACGCGCACGTAACTTTAAGATTCATTTATATGTACATATGTATGTATGTATCATTTTTATAAAAGCACAGCACACTCTGAAAAAAATAGGACCTAAATTTAAGCCAAGAATCGCTCAGAAATAACATCTAAATTTACGAAAAAGCTTTTCAATATAAAAACACTTGCTCTTATTCGACAATACCTAAAATGTTCTGTTTTTTTCTGAAATTTTACATAAATTGCAGCAGAATAAAGTAAACGTATTTAAAATTTTTGGAAAAATCTACTTTGATACTTAGAAATGATAGATCCAGTTAAGTTATGCCTAAGCTGTCTTTGGCATCAAGTATAGAGAATGTATTCTATATCATATATTTCTCTGAGTGTATGCGAGGAGGAGGAGGGGGAGGGCCGTCAAGAGAGTCGCAGTAGCCGCAGCTGGCTGTCAGGCAAACTAGCTGGCAGCGCAGCATACAAAAACACAGATACAACACACACAGATACGAAATCATATGTATAAACGAAATATAGAATGAAAATAACACTAATAAAATAAAGTCAGGGGCAGAGGCAGCTACGTCAGCGGACAGCACGAGCGATGAGGTAATTCTCTGGTTGTTTTTAACTTTATAAAACAGCACTTTTACGCTGCTGCAAACATACATATGTATGTATGTATACATTTGATAAAATGTATGAAAAATGCAATAAAAGGATTCGTTCTTATTGATTATTTCACGCGTTGCGCAGGCGCTAAACACAATGGCAACGCGTAGGCGCGCAACGCGTCGAGATTACACAATTAATTCGTGACTTTTTTGTTATATTTGTTATCCATGATGAAAAATAAACGCCATATGTCACGCACTAATACACGCAAAGGCCGTTCACAGTTACACATATGTATGCATATGTATGTACATATGTATTTGGTGTATATACCTTTGTGCTAAATTTTCTGCCGTTTTAAAATTTATTTATTGCTTTTTGATATTTGAACTTGAATATCGCACACACATACACAAACACGAACAGCAATATATTTATATATACTCGCGTATAGATATCGATATCGGGCAGCGGCACGAATCGGCACCGACGACGGTTAAAACTCAACTGAGGCGCGCCTACAGCAGTGCGCCGAACTCAAGCGGCTCAAGAGAGAGACGCACACAGAGGCCCTGTGCTCAGAGCGCAACTGAACATATGAGCGCCACAGCAACAGCACCTGCCGCGCTCAGTTCGCTCTTTGGCGCTCGATCGAATGTAAACAATACAAAAAGGTGGCAAATAGTAAAAGAGCAGGAGAGTGAGCATGAGAGCGGGCAAAAGACGAGGTGATGGACCCATGCCAGTGGGTGCATAACAATAATAACAACAGCAACAACAACAACAGCAGTGAATGTCGTGATGACTAATTTCTGTAAGCGATGGCCAATTTTGTTGTTGTTGTTGCTCTTTTGTTTTACAAATTTATTGCGAGGAAGCGACAAAGTGGAAGTGGAAATTGGAAGTTGAATAAAGTGTTAGTCACTATAAAATTAGCTGGAAAAAGACTTCATAGAGTGTGCGTAAACTTATTAGAAGGCACTGTAGGCAACAAAGATTTGTCACACACTGCAAGGCAATAAATTGAATTGAATTGAGACGAGTTCCAGTACGTTCATATATGTACATATATATGTATATACATATATATACATTAAAATGTTTTTTTGTTTGTTAAGACAAACTGACAAAAAAGTGTGTAAACAAATGAGACGCAGCGCGAAACGAGTTTCTTGATGATGCCTCCGTTTTTTATTTTTGGTGGATGAGTTGCTTGGGACGACGCCCCTTGTTTTCCAATTATGCTCAATTATTGACACAGTCATTAGGCAATTGATGAAGCGACTGACAAAACGCTGCCCATCCCCATCCCTTCACTCCCGTCACTCCCTCCCGCAGTTAACAACAATTGTGAAATGTGAAATCTTGAAAACAGCGGGAGATGCACACGCGCCCAGTAAGGGCTCCGATTTTGAGTTTCAAGGGTTGCAATTGCAGTTAATTAAGGCAATTCGCATAGTCTGACTGTAAACTGAACAAAAAAACAAGAGTATGCCCGACTTTGGAGATACCCTTTCATACATGGTGGTGCCTTTTAAAACTTTCTAGTTATGTCCACAAAAATCTGGTCCGTTGTCGTAATTGGATCTGACTACGGTATATGAGAACTTACATTCGAAATATGAAGTCTCCAGCTTATTTAGTCTCTGAGATTCGCGGACAAACAGACTCACATGGCTCGATCGACTCGGCTTTCAATGCTGAATAAGCACATACATACATATATACTTTATGAGGTCGGATATGCTTCCTCCTGTCTGTTACATACTTTTGCTCAACTTCATGCTACCCCTTTTCAGGGTATAAAACTACGGAGAGTGAAAATAACTCAATCAGTTGCTGCATTCTTAGTTGTTCTACTCTATAAGTGACAGCTTTACGAAGCAGCTGAAGAATGCTTACTAAGAAAGCAGACTTTGACTTATCTTATCTTCTCAACTCAACTGTGTTGTGCCTTTTTAATCGTACGGAAAGTTCTCTGTTGGCTGCTCAATCACCGCATTCGCCATGCAACCAACCGATAAAGAAGTCAAGCACAATAATAAAGTTGATAATTTGTTGCGTCGGAGCCATAATAAGGCAACAGTAATATGTGTAGCATGTATTACACACTTTATAAAATTATTAAATTTAAACACAATTTATCTGTCATCTGACAGTCTGAATGCTCGAGATGATCCTCATATAAACTAGAAAGCCTGTCAAATTAAATGTTTTCTTTATGGTGTTGCTCTTTCACGATCACGTTGTCCATATATACGACTTGAAAGTTCTGGATGAGCACTTGACCCGAGTAGAGCCGAATAATACCAGCCAGGAGGAAGCTTCTTAAAATTGCCCGCAGGAGAATACTTTAAGTTGCCTTGAAGTTTGCAGATAAACTGAAATCAAATACGCCGGATTCTAGTGAGTCCGGAACGTGCTTTTTCCCAGCGTTAATTAAATTACATGCAGAATATTTTATTGTTGTTGCCCCCTACTGGGCAGCGCGGGCTGTCTCTCAGTTTAGTAGAAAAACAAAGTTGCAGTTAATTAGCATAGAAACTCAGCAGTAAACAAACAACACACACACAAGCACAGACTGACACACATGCAAACAGCCGTATGCGGGTGGCAATCGGCAAAGTAACTGTAAACACTCCAGCTGGTCGCAAAAACGCATTAAAAATGTTAAGGCGGCGCCAGCGAAACGGTAAACGGGTCACAATTCGCGTGACCATCATAACAAACACAAATGCAAATAAGCAAAGGGTTACACTGACCGCTAAGAGCTGACCACCCCAAAAAAGAGGGAGCAACAACAACAACACAAGTTTGCAGCTGAATTTGCAGTTGCTTTGTTTGCATGCACTACACACAAAAACTGTAATTTGTTGAATTGCACACGACAGTTGGCTGGTTTAATTGTTGTAAACTTACAGATTTGAGTGGAAAATCAGGTGCGAAGATAGTTAAAAACGTATAAATAAAACAACACAATAAAACAGGGCGATAGAATGAGTCGCGCTTATCGATACTTGCAGTGCAACACTGTCATCACTATCGATGCGATTGTGTTGCCTATCGTGTACAAACGCGCGCGCGATATTTCGATAGTTGCGCATGACTGCTTGAGCAGGTGTATGGTGGGCGCTAAATTTAAATATTTTCTGCAATTTGCTATTTAAAATTGCAAAACTTAAAGACGCTTTGGCATTGTAATATTTATGTTAAAAGTCAGACAAAAAAGGACATGATTAATGATAGTAAAGACGCTTGTGCGCACCCCCACATGGCTGCTTGATAAATTTGTCTGCCTTTCCTGCCTTTGCCCGCCAGCGATCAGCACTTCCGGCATGATACTGTGCTTTTCGCCAGATGCAACCCCTAGTGGGGTGGCCAGATAGCAATCGCTGCTGTTGCCAAAAACAAAAACTAAAATCTTGGCCAGCCAAAAATACATGTAACAGAAATCATAAAAATAAAGGAAAATTCATGACTTTGGCGAAAAACTCAGTGGACCGCATATCGTGCGACATTTGTAGTTATGGGTTGGGGGGGCAAAACTTGACTAAGCGCTTAGCGCTGTTTATGCTGTTCATCTTATTGGGGTTGTAAGGCAGCTCAGCGAAATAAAAATAAATTTAATGTTCCTGTTTTTCGACAACGACAACTGAAAGGACAGCGTTACTGGGTTTTTCCACCCATATCATATGCGTAATTTATGCTACAAAAACATCTCGAGCATAAACAGGAAGCAACGTCCACGGTCCGTTGTTGTTGTTGTTGTTGTAGTCGCGTTTCATGTTGGGCGCAAATTCAATTAATTTCAATCGAACGCCTGTCGTTTTTCGCATCCGGCATTGATGCCAGATTTCGATCCCTTTTGCGAAGATGTTACAAATAGATGGAAATATCCGTGCAGACCAACGTTCGCGCCTATAAATCTATAAATCTCGACCCATGCATGCGCTCTGTTATGACTGGAAAACCCATCGAGTTGAGACTTGTACAATGTACATACATGTATGTATCATTCATTGAGGTCCTGCTGCGTCATTGCTTTGGTTCCGGTTGGGTTTCTAGCGGCGCACGAAAGATTTATGTCACTTTGTTGGGACAACAGCCAAAGCCAAAGCCAAAAGCCGTTCCTCTTGCATGTGTGGACGGACTTCAAGTGACCCACTTGGGACTCGTATTCGTTGCTGACCAACAGCAGCACTAATTGAGCGATCTTCCGGTTGGCTAATGGGTTAAAAGTGCTCTACTTGGGTCCATATATCTTCGACATAGCTGCGATAATTTTGGCATTTTATCAACCAAAATTTAAGGGTTTTTCTACTTCTTCTTGCACGTAAAGATTTATTGGCTTCTAATTGCGCGGCTGCATTCAAGTTTCGAATGGGACTTGAGAGACGCATTAAAATGCTAATTTTCAAATGAATATCAAATTTTATAGAGATAATTGTAATTAAAATCTGTCACTTTTTGGTGGTTCACTTTAGCTAGATTGTTTGTATAAATAGTTTATATTACACAGAAAACAATAGCTGGTAGAAAATCATTTTGAAACAGTTTATTTCTGGCGAAATCAATTTTAAACTTTCAAGTTCGGTTTGTAATCTTTAAAATTAAAGTTTGAAACATATTAAAATGTTAAAAAGTATTGCTTGCTGACTTTTTGTCTAGTTAAACCTTTGAACTTTGCCTCAATCCTTACAATTCCACGTGCCTAGCTCTAGTTTTCTATTTACCCAGCCACAAAATCCGTTTCGCCCATTTCAATCGCAGTCGCAATTGGTCGACCTCAACAGACCCATTAGGCCCATGCCCGTGCATGCCACGGGCCGGATAAATAGACTGTTGAGTCATTAAACAATTTACGCAGCTATAAATTTACGCAATTTAGTTATTGCGCTCGAGTTTGGCAAGTGCACACACAGGCAAACAGTCACACACCGAGTATCCTGTGCACAGGGTAATAAAAAATACCCCTGCCACACAGTCGTCGTCGTCGTTGGGCAGATTAACACATCTGTCCAGATCCCGATACAAAGTGTTGGTGTCGACCGACCGCCTGAGCGATTAACTTTTTGCATCCTTCACGCATCGCGTGCGGCTCCAGGCTCCCAGCCTCCCATCAAAGGATGTTCCTCGTGTTTACTTGGTTTTTTATTGCCCCCCATTGTTGATTTGAAGGCCTGCCGCCCTTAGCTGCAAAAATTTTAATGAAATTGTCATCAATTAAAATTTTGCTCTTCCGTGACCATGATCCAGACGACAGTGACACTGCATAAGTTCCTTTGCCCATTGTGGAATCATTTCACTTTTTTGCCCATTTACGACCCAGACGTCTATTCAGGCCCGGCCAAGGGTTTAAGTTTAAGTTATGAAGTGCTCCCATCATAATGCGCATAGCTGAGCGCTCTTTCTGCCATGGGATCCGGCTCAGCTATAAAAATAATTTGTGGCTGTGTTTTTTAGCAACTCGAACCCTTACTTTTCACTTTCCAAAACGTGGTTAAGGGGTAAGTATGCCTGAGAGGCAGACGGCTGCCACCAATTTGTAGTCGTTTGCTTGTTTTTCCAACGCCACTTAATGGCTTTTCATAAATGTTTATTGTCTTCAATATAATTTTTTATATGCAAATGCGTTTGTAGTGCTTAGAATTTGTCGCACAGCCAGTTTACTACTTGGCAGCGATTTGATAGTTTTAGGACAGAAATACAGCTAAGTTTAAGCTATATCAGATATGGAAACGAGGAACAAACATTTGGAAATGACATGTTTTTTGACAAGAAATCCGAAAATGATGACTTTCTCAACTTTGAATGTAGGATTCATTAAGAGGACAAGCCATTGACAAAATGGCCTGAGAGTTTAAGATCGGATGAGTTTTGGCAAAGTTATGGCTATTTGAAGTCTTGAAAAGGCATTTCTAGGGACTCGGAAGCTGACATGTCAATAATCGTGCCATTATTTTTGACAAGAAATCCGAAAATGATGACTTTCTTAACTTTGAATGTAGGATTCATAAAGAGAATAAGCCATTGACAAAATGGCCTGGGAATTTTAAATCGGATGAGATTTGACAAAGTTATGGCTGTTTGAATTCTGGAAAACGGCTCGAAAACTAATATGTCAATATTCTTGACATGATTTTTGACAAGAAATCCGCAAATGATGACTTTCTCAACTTTGAATTTAGGATTCATAAAGAGGACAAGCCATTGACAAAATGGCCTGGGAATTTAAGATCGGATGAGTTTTGGCAAAGTTATGGCAATTTAAAGTCTTGAAAAGGCATTGCTAGGGACTCGGAAGCTGACATGTCAATAATCTTGCCATGATTTTCGACAAGAAATCCGAAAATGGTAAGTTTTCAAACTTTAAATGTAGGATTGATAAAGAGGACATACTATTCACAAAAAGGCCTGGGAATTTAAGATCCGATCAGTTTTGGCAAAGTTATGGCAGTTTGAAGTCATGAAAGAGCGTTTCTAGGGACTCGGAAACTGACATGTCAATATTCTTGCCATGATTTTTGACAAGAAATCCGAAAATGATGACTTTCTCAACTTTGAATGTAGGATTCATAAAGCGGACAAGCCATCGACAAAATGGCTGGGAATTTAAGATCGTAGTTTGGCAAAGTTATGGCAAAAATCTTGAAAAGGCATGCGGACCTCCCTCCTCGGCTCGAACCGCGCCATTTTCTCCCATTTTAACAAAACCGGAAAGATAATTTCAAAACTTTGAATTTAGGATTCATAAAAAGAATACCATTTCACAAAATGGTCTGGGAATTTAAGATCGGATGAGTTTTGGCAAAGTTATGGCAATTTGAAGTCTTGAAAAGGCATTGCTAGGGACTCAGAAACTGACATGTATATATTCTTGCCATGATTTTAGACAAGAAATCCGAAAATAACGAATTTCTTAAATTTGAATTAAGGATTTATAATGAGGACAAGCCATTGACAAAAAGACCTGGGAATTTAAGATCGGATGAGTTTTGACAAAATTATGGGTATTTTAAGTCGGGGAAGGACATTGCTAGGGACTTGAAAACTTTATGTGTCAACCTTTTTATATACTTATTTTAGAAAACTGTCTGTAGTCGAGTGAATTCTACACTTTTGTGAAAGTGCCATTCGAGTTGAATGGTCAACTAAATTTCCTATCTTTTGGCCATTTATCTTTGCGGCCAGTTGTTAGTTTAAGCAGCAATTAAGCAAGCATTTAACATGTAACTGCTCGCAACGCCCCAGAGATGAGATGAGCTGAGCTGAGACAGGGACGAACGAGTATGGTAGATAACCCTCACCTTGGGGGGTTGGCTTGGCTGACAGACAGACAGACAGACAGACAGTCAGTTTCCGATTCGCTGACTTGTCGCACCCAGTCAAAAAGCCCTCAACGATAAACGTCGCTGATAGCGCAGCATTTATCAAGGAATAACAACTTGTAACAACAACAGCAACAACAACAGCAACAACAGCAACAACAGCAGCAACAACATGCAGCTCTCAAGCTCAATTGAGTTTCAAATTGATGTCACCATTATCGGGAGCTGTCATCTAAAATTGCTAGCTGGATGGGGAAGAGCGATACGGGATTGGGAGGGGGCTTGGGTTGCTTTGTATCGCTCGTATTTATTCTTAATTTTTTCATCATTTATCAGCGGGAGTTTGCCCCGAAACATTTTCACATGCCCGCAATTGCATATTTATGTAGATGCAATGTGCAATTTTAGTTTGCGTTTCGATTTAAGTGCTCGTAAATAAAAATCCAGTCAAGCAACCCCCGACAACGACTCACTCAATCCACCACCACCACCACCACCCCCCGGCGGATGAGTTTTGCTGAGGCTGTCAAAAAGGCAACGGGAAAGTTTGTAAACAAAACTAATGCCGACATGGGTGTTGATAAAGTTCTCCAAGTCGCCGCCGTCGCCGCCATCCGACATCCGCTTATTGAATTGCACTACACGCTTGATTGCCCGCTAAACGGATGTGAGAGCAGGCGCAGCAGCGGGATCTGCAGGATGGGTTGGGAATAGCGGGCAATTCGACTCATATGCGAGCATTGAGCACGGAGAGTGTGACATGTGGATTCGTCATACCAAAAAGCGCAAAATATTATCCAGTCTCGAGTTGTGTTCTGGTTTTTCGCAAAAATCACAAAGGGTGCTCGGCACATTGGTGGTAAGAGTCGAGAGTTTTCCTTTCGCCAGTGGCATTGTGACTTCTATCTAATGGGCTATCCTTTGTCATTTGTTGCCGGCCTGCGAACTAATGGCATGAGAAACATTAAACATGTGACAGCGTTTCCCAATGATGCAGCATGGACAATTTTGGTAGATTTATTCATTAAGATTTAGATGAGCTACTCTGCAGGCTGAGCAACAATGACTAAAATTCATTGAAATATCTGGAATAAAATAATTTAAACCAGCAGCAAATATCTTCTGCGATAAAAGGAAATAGTGTACTCCAAGATCTTAGAAAATGTACTCCTTCTAAGTTATAAATTTAGAAAATATATTCCACTTGAGGAATATTTCTCAGCCTGACATCAGACATTTTTAATCAGTTAATTATTATATTATATTAGTTTAATTTCATAAATGCAATTTTTCTATGGATCTATGGATCAAAGATCTAGTCTTAGATCTATCTACTTCGATTTTTAAGGATTTCATTTATTTTTTCTTAATTATTCCTGCCAATTTAACGAAACAGCTAACACCTAATCTAACAAGCTATTAGCTAATTACAAAACCAAATCACTTTAACAAATTGCAACAATATTTAATCCAGTTGTTATATAATTCCCAAAGCTGTTTCCCTCCTGGCTGGCATCGTTTGACAGTTATGGAAATTTATGATTCATTAGCACAGATTTAAGCTGCGTTAACTGAAACTGCCATATCCTGGCCATATATCCCACTGCAACGATATCCATTTGTTTGCGCAACATTTGTCACGCTGCCTCAGCTATTGTGGCCAAAGGATGCAGGATATGGATATGGATATGGATATGGAGGAGAATCACTCAGCGCCCATTTAGTGAAACATTCCACCCTGTAACATTGTAATAACTTTGACTTTGATTTTATTCCCTTTTTTTCGCAACTGTTTGGCAAATGTTGCGAAACTGTCATCGCTCGGGTCTGGGGATTTATGAATTTCATTTGCTAATGGATTGTGGTGAGCAACAAAGTACCACAGATGGGCAAATATGCGCCACGGATTATTAAAGATATGCACAACTTCAAACTATTGATCATTTAAAGTAACCCTCTATTGAAACAATGTTGGTAGTTGACTAGGAATGAAAAATGATATAAAAGACAAGTCAGAATGTAATCTTCGGGAGCGGTAATCTATGATAAATCATTTCAGGTAGTCATTGAAAAACAAGCGAATTGAATTTTTATAAATATATTAATCCAGAAGAACAACCTAGCTTGACCTTTCAGCTTTGAATGCTAGGTTCATAATTACACTCAAAACTAGCTAGTTTTGCAAAGGTACCTTAAAATCAGGGTACCTTGTTTAGACTCTGGCATATATACTGCCTGAAGAAAATTGCGTATATATCCCAAGTTTCATCAAAAGACTGAGATACATCAGAAAAATATAAAATTTAATTTTTAACTTTTGCACATAGTTTAGATTACCAAAAACCTTGTCATATTGAAAATATCTAAATTTAATAGCTTAAAAACGGTGGAAATTGTTTGAGGAGCACTCACAAAAGGTGGCCATTTTGTACGGCTGTCTGCCCGACGCCGATTGGCTGTTACAAAAAACCAAACAGCCTTTCAACTCCCCCCATTAGGGTTACTGGTCTTGCGCAATGTCAGCTTTGGCGTGTATATAATATGCGCGGGGTTTACATAAGCGGTGGCTATATATTTACCACCAGGCAGCCGCAGCTTCCATCCAACCAGACTCGAACCCAAACCCGAGGGACAAGAAAAAATATTTACAACTTAGCCGTGACTGCTGTTGGCTTCTGTCCATTTATCTTTTGGCTGGGGTTTTTTTCGCTCGATTGGGGAGGACCTCAAGCCCCAGAATTGCCTGTCCACAATACCACCAATAGCAGTTACATTTTATGGGCAAAGTTTTGCGCCTCCTCCCCTCTGCTCGGCGGCAATGTCGCCAAAGTGGCGCCATTTTTGCCGCATTGTCGATGAAGCCAGGATTTTTACTATCATTTGTGCAGTACTACAGTTTTATGCCCTTGTCGAATCTGTATAAAAGTTATATCTCATTAAATCAGTCAGTTAATGTATTATCATATTTTTTTTCTATAAATTGTTTTTTATTTTTATTTTAAACATTGAGACTGGAATGGAACATATACAAAAAAAAAACACATTTCTCATTTGTATTATAATGTATAATTATTATATAATATTCTGTATAAAACGTCTATGCGAAGTAAACAAAAACCCAATAGTGAGAAATTCATCACATAAAGTAAATTTCATGCTAATAACAAAAGCTGAGAAACTTGTTTTATGTGTCGCATCTATTGTACAGCGCATGAAAGTGGAAAAAATATAATGTCTGGAAGATCTTGAAGTCAATTCAACTTAAAGACTCAGACGCTTTAGATAAAGTAACGTATAAAAATCATAAAGTATTTATTTGCTAAATTTACGGAATTCATTATGTATGGTAATATTATTATTGTTTTCATTAGATTTTACATTTTATATTGAAATGCAGAGTTCACGGGCTGTACACAATGATATGCACAGTATTGAGAGTAGACCAAAACTTTAATCTTGGCTTAAAAGATAGGCTACAAACACAACAAAATGGAGATGGGGATGGAGGTGGATCTACTAGTAAACTAGGACTGCATAATTTTTTGTCTTGTGGCTTTTGTCATGAGGCTTCTACTTCATTGTTCTAGTTACTTGTTCGCATTCATTTTTCATTTCAGTTAAGTTCACTTCCAATTTTGGATACCTGACGCTTGCAAAATCAATTAGGTCTACGTAAAAAAACAATTATACAATATTGTAGAGCAATCTACGCTGAAGTCTTAAGTATTTCATTTCAACTAAATTTAGTTGCCGCCTAGTCAGGTGTGTGTGTGTGTGTTGTTTTTGTTGCTGATTGTGTAACTAAGCCGCTCGCCTAGTAGAACTTTTTCGCTTGCGCCTCGCTGCGATTCCTGTGAATAATGAAATAAAAGTACTTTAGATAAAGCAAACCATTGATCATTTTAGCGTATTTACTTGAACATGTTGTAGATAAATACTAGCAGCAATTGCACGACGGTAATGCTTAGGAACAACGTGACACCCACACAGTTACCGGTCGGACAAGGTGCCACCTGCGCCGAGGCTTGTGGCATTCCCAATCTGAAAAGTACAAGCAAAAAGGCTTAGCAACATATACAGCTAATTAGATTAGCAGGCAACTAACCTCTGGCCCACATGCGATATGCCCTGCTTGACCTGATTCATGCCATCGCGCATCTCGACTATCAATGTTTGCACATCGTAGCCCGAGGATTGAATTTGCGCCGTAGGCGCGTTCTTCTGATTTAGCTGTATGTTATCTGTACGCACATTGATATCGCCGGCCAGCTGACGTATTTCGCGTATGGTGCTGAGCAGAATGTTTTGATTAGCAATCAGCAATTCCACTTCTTGCCGTGTGACACCAACTCCACCAGGCAGCTGCTGCACAGGCGCACTGCCAGCCGCTGGCGGCGGTAGAGCCTGACCAGCATTGGCGGATAGACCACGTGAGACGAGCGACAGCGTGTTTTCCTGGCGTCCCAGAATCTCATCCGCCTTGCGCGACAGTTCGCGTAAATGCTCAGCGATTTGACTCTGTCCCTGCCAGATTTGACGTAGTTCGCGTTGGTTTTCTGACTCGTAGAACTCTTCCCAGTCTTCCTCTTGGTCTTTGTGCTGTAATAAAGTGCCAGAAATTAAAGCCAGTTAACTCTACTCAATAGTTTATCAGCAGCACAGATAACGTCTGTCTCTCAGGCAATTGACTGTCAACGTGGATTAAACGTGAATTATGCAATTGATAGAGAGCTAACTGATAAAGAAGTTGGAACTATGATAGTTACCACTTCCTCTGGATGTTCCTTTTTGTAGTCCTGCTTTTGCTTCTCCAGCTTGTCCTGATACTCCTTGTACTCCTGCGTCAGCTTCTCCTGGTTGTCCGGCTTCGGCGGCTCCTGCAACTGCCCAGCAGCATGCAGTGATGTGGTCAAAAAGTGGAACACATCATGATCATCAGCCAATCCACCAGTGGCCGCTGAGATACCAAAGTGGCCATTTCTGGGCAACTGGACGCCATCCGCTCGCAGACACATCTCGTAGTCATCGTTTTTGTTCGTCATTCCATTGTGGATGAGCACGGTCAGGACATTGTTATAGTACTCGATACGGGCACGGGTTGGGAATGGCTTATTGCGGAAGTCCCGGAGACAACCGCTGAGTAGCTGCGTCGTACCATCATTGGCATGATCATATTGCTTGGTGCCATCATTAACCACGGCACTGATGTACGGATTGTTGTGTTTGTTGTCGTTGTCGAAGGAATCAAAGATGATGGCCAGGCCATTCCAGCGATCCGACGAACCAAACACGGCACCATTATAATCCCCCTTCTCTGTCGTATACCAAAAGGCCAAACCATCGGCTCCAATGCGGCCACGTCCCGTTACGCGGAAGACGATCTCAACATCCCACCAGTCAAAGTTTGTCTGGGATTTCGTCCAGATAGCGCCCTTCTGGGAGCGCAGAGATGGCGCTACTCGCACACTTTCCGCACTGGCAATCGCATCTGCAATTTAAAAGCAACAGGTGGCGTTTAGTTAATTTTAAATATAAATTTCAAATAAATTGCCTGCGTGTACAATTTGTTTTTGGTTTGTCGAAATGCTGATGCTGGCTGATTGTTGTCTCGCTCGCACGCAAGTCGGCCAAAACAACTGACGTGGAGCGTTCCCCCCTCTTCGACCCATCTACTTACTTCCCCCGTATTCCCAAAACGGAACGGTGCCATCTTTTTGTGCCAAATATGGTGGCTTAAACGAGTACTTGTATTCGAACCGTCTATGCACGCCGACGGCAGCGGGATTCAAGTTGGCCGCCACATAGTTTTGTGTAATAATTATGCAGAAAATGGCCAGGAATTTGCAAATCGTTGGCAGCAGTAATTTCAACCCGGTCGCTTGCATCTTTAACAGTTTGACAGCGACACTATTGTTGGCCTGCTCTTTCAATAACATTCACAGAGTTGTCTAGCTGCCTGCATAAGTACTCAACGCGAAACATTTTATCGATAGCTATCGATGGCAGTACTGTCAAACAAATACGCGCGCGCACACTTGCGCTTAAATCAAACAATTTGATAAGGACTTTGTATGGTGTGAAAAACATTTATTTTAAAGTTTTACAGAGTGTTTATGCTTCGAGGTAAAAAAAAAACTAGATAAATTATCAGAAAATACGCGTCTTTGTGAATGTGCACACTAGAACATTGAATGTATATAAAAAATGTACGTTCTGAATGAATTAGATTTAGGTTCTTAATTTTATTATACTCGTATATTTATTTCGTTTCAATTGCCTTTTGCTTGATATCACCAAAGTAGTTATTCTTCTCAAAAATTGTTGCATATCATAGTATGCATGCTTTTTATATGTATGTATGTATGTATGGTTTAGTTTTGAGCTTACGTCTATTTTTAATAGGTTTTACTGCCTCGTTTAGCATTGTAGTGTGGGCTTTATAACAGATTGTTAGTTTTGCTCAGCTAATAGGGGTGATGATACTTAGCTTGGTGTAAATGTCTGTGTGTCCGAGTCCCTTCCCCAGGCTCGCATCATTTTATAAATGTTTGTTTAGTTACTCAATTTCAATCACAATCACTTACGTTTAGTTGTGTGCGTATTTTGTATAAGGCTTGAAACAAAAAAATAAAACACAAAAGAGCTGTTAGCAAAAAATCTAAGTCTAAAGTATATTTAAGCCTTGTTTATTACAAAAAAACATAATTAAACGATGGTGCCAAAAAATAGGTAATATGAGCATGCCTTAATAATTCGTAGTTCGATAATAATAAATTAAGTTTAAATAATTTTGTGTGGATTGCAAAAAGTAGTACATACGAATCGTTAAGTACTGACAAAATCATATATATATATATATATGTGTGTATATATAAAAGCAGTGCCGTGGTTTATATAATTTGTGTTTGCTTTTTAGAATGTTATCTCTTGAACTGATGTGAAATAAACGTGCGCACCCTACAGACTACAAAACTATGTGTAGATATATAATTGATGCTTTATATACACACTACAATATTAAATCGCAAATCGTAAATGTATAATTGTTTTTTTTTTTGTGTATATAAGATTATACTTATTATAGCGTTTGAATGCTCATCTTAGCTATCTATCATATTCATCAGTGCATACATTGTTTCAATTCAAATTATTGTTTCTCTTGTGTTGATATTGATGTTGTTCTTGTTATTTTTTCAACTTTGTTTAAAGCAAAATCATCTCTTTGCTTTTCATCGATTTTTTTAAATTCATAATCACTTTATAGCTTATGCACATTGATAGTTGCTTACATTAAATGTGTGTATGTGTTGAGTTATTTTCTTTTATGTGTGTAAATCAATTCAAACTGATTCCAAAACGAAAGTAAATTGGATGTGAGATATTTAGGAACAAAATCAATTTGCTAGCAACGCTTCAGCGGCAGTTAACAAACATGTGTGTGGTGAGTGAGTGTGTTTTATAAACTGTTTAACAAATGCGAATCTTATTGGGTCTATTACTTAATGACTTGCTCTGTCTGTTTGTGAATATATGTGTGTGTGTGTGTGTGTGTATTTGTGTGAGGTTGTGTGACTGTGGCTTGAGGGAAATAACATAACATAACTACTATAATTATACAAAATTAAAAAACCTATGCTCGAAAAATACACATAATACGCTACAAGATTCTCTGCATGGTTGTTCAGTGGATCTCCTCATTTAATGCACATGCTGATGATGCGCCGCACTGGGCGTTGCTGAACCGAAGGCGTTCATCAATTGACCCTCATACAAAGCAATAAACAGCATAATGATCACACCGCTAAGCATGCCCAGAATTTGCAGCATAAACTCCGCCAGTGACTTGTGGGCAGCAGATATCTCCGGCATCTGTAAATGGAAATACTGGTAAATTAAAAACTATTGAAATTAGTTTACGCCATACACCTTACCATATCGACCAGCGCAATGTAGATGAAGAGACCCGCTGCCACGGCAAACATCCATTGGGCCACATCCTGTGACTGACCAAACACAATGCCAAAGATCATACCAATGAAGCTGAGCACGCCCGTCAACAGATTATAGTACACAGCCGATTTCACTGACATGCCGGCTTTGATCAGAATGGCAAAGTCACCGAGCTCGTGCGGCAGCTCGTGACAAAATACGGCCAGAGAGGTGGAAAAGCCACCGGCAATATTCTCGGCAAATGCTGCACCAATAGCCATGCCGTCGGTGAAGTTATGTAGGCCATCGCCCATAATGATCATCCAGGCGACAGCGCTCAGCGTTTCCGGTGGCGAATGCACGTGTCCATGGCGATGGCTGTGTCCATGATGGGAGGACTCGTGCTCGCGCAAAATTACAGTCACATGATCGTTCTTGTCCTTGCTTCCGTTTGCCGGAGCTGTGTTGGTGTCCAGTTCAGTTGTGACCGTATTACTGCTGTCTTGTTGATGCTGTTGCTGGTGATTGTTGTGGTTGTGATTATGTTGATGGTTATTCATCTCCGCGTAGTTATTGTGAGAGGTGGAGAGCAGTGATTGTGCAGCCGCAGCCGCTTCACTAGAGCCTACGTTTTCTGTCTTGTCACAGCGCCGATTGCTGCACTCAGCGGTCGGTGCATCGCCGCCAGCTCCAGCAGCAGCAGCAATAGCTGCAGCCGCAACAGAGGCCGCGCCCTCATCAGGCAGATGCATCCACACGTCCTGCTTGTTGTTCATCGTGATCTCGTCATAGCAGTACGGATATGAACTGTACTTTTGCTTGCACATCCTGTCGCCAGCCACCGAGTTGTTAACCGAGGAGTCCGGATCACGCATGACCTTGGCGCGTGAGGGCTTCCTTCCTTCCTCCTTCTTTTCAACGCTCTTGCGCCACTCGGATATCATGGTCAGCGCATGCTCCGTCACATAGAAGAAGATGATGCCGCCCAGGCAGCCCAAACCCTTCATAATCATGCCCTGCTCATCCTGGCCGGCCAGCGACTTAAGAAAGAATAAGTTAAGTTTAAATAAAGTTGACTGAATCGATTGTTAGCGGATACTTACATGCGGCAGCAAATGTAACAGCGCATCTCCGGTCATGGTACCTACGGCCAGTGATACCAGATACTGAATAATGTGCTTATAGTAGCGTGAGCCCATAAAAGGTATAATGGCCACGCCCACTAGGCCTAGAATGCCACAGGCAAACACCGAAATAAAGGCATATATCCACACTAAAAGGCAAATTATAATGTAAAAAGTTAATCTCTAATATATAACAGATCCTCTATAAATCAGTATGTCCATAGGGCATACAAATATGTGTAAACATCAGAAACTAAGTGAGTACTGGGTAATTTCTTTCTGCCGCACCCAGCAACTGTTACCTACCGTAAAAAATGTCATCTTTCTGCATTGATTCGTATTTATCAATCTCGGCGAGGACATCAGGCTCTATGCAGCCACCGCTGCTTGTCGCCAACTCGTGCAGCAGCACTGGACACAGATGCAGCAAATCTCGCTCGCTGAGTTCATAATTTTTGTGATGGGACGCAGGTGAGCTGTTTAGTGATGCGCAGGCTATACTCGTGCTGGTACTGTTGGGAGAGGTATTGCAGTTGGTCAGCAACTGTTGGTGTTCCGCAGCATGTTCGCTGGTATGGCTGAGATCATGCGGCTGAACATGATGCACAAGACGTTCAACTGGCACACACTGTAGGGAAGTAAAAGGTAAGGTTTTAATGTGAATTTAAGGATATATTTACGGATACTTACGCTATCATTGGCGCTGGCTAGCTGTTGCAGTCCAAGCTGTTGAAGCAGACTCTGAAAATTGCTGGCATTTAGTGCCTGCTGTTGCATCAGCAGCTGCAGATAGTATTGGGTGATCTGCGGGACATGTTTCTGTGGCGATGCATGCTCGTGCTCGTGGCTGGCATGACGTTTGCGTCTCCTGTATGGCGGACTTGTGCTGTAATTCTGGGTATCATCCTCATCGGCTAGCTGCCGCTGATCGGTGGTTGATTCACTGGAGGGACTTAGATTTCCATAAGCGACTTGCGCATTTAACTTCACCTCGGTGCGTTGCGTTGCCAGAATGTCAGCGAAATGATCCTGGCAGTGCAGCCGCTGGGCGCACAGCAGGCACACCACACACACGGCCATTATGTGACGTGCCATCTTGACGGGCAGAGCGAGCTCTTGATACCTGACTCCTAATGCTAATATTGTTCGATCTGCTGATTCAGTTGACTTGTGTCTCGCTTATTGTATTGTGTTGTGGCTCGCTCTGCTCATTATATATGCATCAATTCGCGCGCTTAGTTGGATCTGCAATGGAACGAGTAGGCAAAATGGAATTAGCAAACATTTGGCCGGATCAGTGAAGCGTGTTGGACGACTCTCTGAATACCCCCACATTCATTACACATATAGCGATCGCAATTAGAAAGACCGTTGCTTAACTAAACAATAACAGCAAAAGCAATAGAGAGCGGAAGTTCAAGTTCATTTGGCGGCCAACTGAATGACTCCAAATATGGCCAGTTTGTTATGCCACACACTTATATATACATACATACACAAGTCAAGCTTGTGGTGCAGCCATAAATGGAGCATTGTCGCTGCATTTCTGTTAAGCGGTTTCAAAGAGACGTTTCGGCCAATCAATCAATTTAAAGTAGGTGTGAAATGCTTTAAAACCTGTTTCATAATCGCCCCGTGTGTAGTTTTAAATCTGTGTAGGTGCCGACAATACTTTATAATCGGTTTAGGCTTTTTCTGTTAGAACATTAAAAGAATTGAGTTTGGGTTATAATTATAATTGAAAGTATAACTACAAAATTCACATTTTGTGCAATTTAAAAAGTCATTAGTGACTTCAAAGCACCGCTTGAAAGGTTCTAAAGCTGGCCTTTTTTATTGCCTACTTTTCACAATAATGTCACATTTTAGTTTAATATTTACACAATTTTATACTATATGTATACTTTTCCTGATGTATTTATTTTATAAAATTTTCACCAGCTAATCAAAATTTGGAACGAACTTCAGTTAAAGTTGGTTCTTGCTAGTTAAGCGACTTGCCGTCGAATGCGTTGCGTTTTGCGATTGCAATTGGCAAAAACTCGGTAAGGGCAAGTTAATCACCGTGGCAAAGATTACATAAAGTGTAGGAGTTAGTATATACATATATAATCAGACACACCGATGGTCGACGTCACTAGTTGCCACTGCAATAAAAAAAAATAAAAACCGCAAATGCGCGTGGCAAAAGTGAAAGACACAGAATAGCAATACAACAAAAGTTCCCCAAAACGTTAGCACAGCGCTGCAAATTGCTTTGTTATTGCTGTAACTTGCAGTTGAAGTTGTTGTTATTGTTGTTGTTGCTACTGCTGCTGTTGTGATTTGAACAATTTTGCAATTGCGCACTGAGTGGGCTACCGGGCAATTAGCTTGAATTCCTGCAACGGGCGAGCAATCCAATTATTGATAAAACTTTAGCCAAAAATATTTACGACAAGCGCGCAAGCTTAGGGTAAAGTGCGGGGCGGAATGGGGTTGCGGTACAATTGTTTGCATAGGGTACGGCGTGGGTGGCAGATACGGCAAAGTGGGCGCCTACGCATTTGCCAAAGTTATCATCGACCTAATAAAAGCCGAGACGTCATCGTTGTTGCTTATGTTGCTTGTTTGGTTGGTGCTGCCTGCCGCATAAAGTTCGGCGCGTGAAGGTCACACAGGAAGTGGGCGGTACCTGGCATTGGCATTGCACTTTGACATGGTATTGGCAAGGACACGCCCTAACAAACACGCGCTGAAGGTGAAAGGTTGACCCGAGCGCGCACTTGTTGCCAGCCAGCCCAATTTCCAAGCTGCTCTTTGGAGCCAAGCCGCCAGCTCCGATTCAATCAAACAACTTGATTATATGTCAATAAAAATCAATTAAACATATGCAAATTGTTAGCCAAAAAATTTCTAAAGTCACATCCAAAATTATTCTGAAACACATTTCTCCCAGCAGATGGTATTTTTGTTTGATTAAAATTTGATTTATTTTTTCTTTCGTTTTTGCAAATTTGTCAATTTGTCGTTTTCAATCAAGTCGACAGTCAATTGGTCAAGTGCTGACCGCCAATCGGTTTTTTTTTGTATTCGCTTTTTGTTTATTTGTAATCAAGCCTAATTTAAATTCAGTTTGCATGGTTTTCATGAAATCACGAACACAATAAAACACTGAGAGAAAATACGAACAGAATTTCGTAATACTCAATGCTAACGCACTTTATCGCAATCTAGTTTCAGAATAGCATTTAATTTCATGTTTTTTTTTAGGGTTTTCATTTATTTTTGATTGATATACACTGTAACCGAACACCCACCAGGTTTGGAGGAGATCTGGACGCGGTTTCCACCACAACTCAACTGAATAGCGCGCGTCGCTTTCAGTTGATTTTATAGTCAACTTTTGTGTTTCATTTTTTTAATGTGTGTGTGGGTCGTCTCTGTCGATCGGTTACAATGTAACAATGGAGGGAGTCGCACCCAGTTCCGAGCGGTAGTCTTCGAGCACTATTATCGAAACGGGAACGAGGCGTGTTGCACTGGACCAAGTGTGAAATCACCTTCCAGTTAATAAGGCATACTCAATTTGTATATGTAATGCATGTAAAATACGAAGATGACCGATAGTCAAAACAAAAAGATATACAAAAATTAATGAGTGGGCCCAAAAGTTCCGCAACTTAGCCAAAACTGAAGCGATATGTTGACATTGAAGGTTTCCAAATTCTACAAATTCCCTTCCAATACTTAAAACTGTCACAACATTCCTAAAACAGAACCGATCTTCAATCCCGTTACCATTTTGGACATAGTTTGGCATCTGTAATATTTCTACATTCAAAGTTGAGAGACTTAATAATTTCGGATTTCTTGTCAAAAATCATGATAACAATGTTGACATGTGAACTTAACAAGTTTTAGAAATTACCTTCCCAGACTTCAAACTGCCATAACTTTGTCAAAACTCAACCGATTTTAAAGCCCGAGGTCATTTTGTGCATGGTTTGTCATCCTCAATAGTTCTGCATTCGAAGTTGAGAAACTTAATGTTTTCGGATTTATGTCAAAAATCATGACAACAATTTTGATATGTGAAGTTTCCAAATTCCAGAAATGATCTTCCCAGACTTCAAACTGTCATAGCTTTGCCAAAACTCAACTGATCCTCCATCCCGAGGACATTTTAGTCGATGTTGAAATTCTTGTTAATTCTACATTCTGAGTTGAGTAATGTTTTACGGATTTCTTGTCAAAAAACATGAAAAAACGTGGACATGAGATAAAATTACGATGCTAATTAATGACGAATTCTGTTTAAACTCTGGATCTAACTTAGATAGCTATTTACCAGTTCTGGAATAATCCTACCTTCTTTAATAATGTGCTGTGCTGGCAAAATTGAAAAAAAAAAAAAAAAATTCCACGAAGTAACACGAAGCCTCAGGGCCAATAAACTTGAATGCTGACTCATGTGTTTTTTCATTAGTGTATCTCCAGTTTTATCATTTTCTAAACTGAAATTTCATACTTAAAGCCCCACAGAGCCATAACGCAAGCAAACTGTCTAGGTAATCGGCCAGATATCGTTAGCGTCGACTCAATTTCGTTACGTTATCTCACCAGACAGCAAAAAAAAAAACGCTGACACGCCAATTCGCTCGGCTGGAACTGGCGGCAAAGAGCTCGACATGAAATTTCAGTTAATGATATTGTTCAACGGATACAGCAAACAAAAACCCTCATGACTAAAACAACAACGATTCGAGCGATGAGAACTTCTGGATATCAGCTAGTATGTTCTAGCTTAAAGATTTACAGGTATGCTTTAGCCTTCCGCTCACGTCGCCGTCGGACTCTGTCCCCCTCCCTATCCCTATCGACGACTCCATCCAATGCTGACTGACCTTCTCATGTCTGTTGACTACGCCGCACTCATAGTAAACAGTAAATTACGGCGGTCTAAGTTTAATATGCTACTGCCGAACATACTACATAATACAAGTGTATATAAATATTTTATATTATTCACCTGTATGTACTTACAAATAGATTATATTGAAGGGCTCGCAATTACAATAAATTATTCATTTCAGATCTATATCAACAATTGTTTTAGTTGAGAGTGCTTGACTAGGAGATGCCCTGAAATCAGCTACGAATTGATCATAAATACATTTTTACTTATTCATTCTATATTTTAAGTCTTTATCTCTTATAGTCCCTATGATCAACGTGCCGGAAGTAATTTTAAGCTCAGCTGATCGTTCCGATAACTAATATATGTATGTGTGTTTTTTATACATATATGTATAAAAATAATTGATTAATTAATATTTTTATATTATAGTGAGTAGTGTCTAAATTGATAAGATTATCTTTTTGTGATGCAGGGTATTGAAAGTCATGCGGTAATTGACTTGTAATGCCCGCCTTCCTCATGTTTTGGGTATGGGCAGGCGGGGGCGGCTGGGTTGCATTTTAATAGCATGGCATGGAATTAGAAATTCATTTCGTTGCACCCACCCACCACACTAGCCGCTTGTGGTGTGGCCAATTGTTTATTAACATTTGCAGTTGTTGCGAGGCGCTCTGATTATGACTATGATGTGCCATGACCATTGCCAATTGATAAAAAAGAAATCAAGCTCGAAACTCTTTTAACTGTGCCATATACAACAAATGTGTTATTCTAAACAACTTGAAAAAAAAAGAAAAAACACATGTTGATATATGTGTCATTGGCGATAGCAGTCTGTGCCCCATATATATGTACATACCAATATATATAAGTATGTGTGAGTATTCATTAAACACCCACGCCGTAAAAATACTACCAAATTAGACACGTAATCTATGATAAGATACGATTTAATACTGATATGTATGCATAATTTTGTTATCGTCCAATAAACAGAGAGTATTTCTGTTGGCCCACAAAACTGAACAACTATATATAGTTAATAATAAAATATAAAACCAAAGTAGCATTCAAAATTCATATCGAATCATTATGTATACGTATAGGTGCACACACCCACAAGCACACATACGCACGCAAGTGTCAAAAAAAAGAATTCAACGCACATGGACTGCTCTATAAATACATGCATAGCTGATGATGAATGAAAGAGGGCTGGCGAGAGGGTGGCGGTGGCTTTTGGCTGCTGCACACACGCACACAGATGTCATTTAACGGTGTGAATAGAGAGAGCGAGAGAGAGAATCACTCACAAGGAGCTATATTACAATGTTAGTTAGAAGCCGCATATCAACAAGCATTCACACGGCACGCAAACACACAGCACACACACATACACATACATATATGTATGCTTGCAGAAAAATGCGGTCGCTTTTGACAGTATGGTTTAATCTAACACTCACCTGTCTACATACAAATTACATATGTATATATATATTTGTTAACTATAGTTGATTTATATTCAATTCCAAATTGTACAAAGATTGCATTCGTTCTAGCTGCTGGAGGTGCGGGATGCGAAAGGCGGGGGGAGCGCTGCGGCAAGATAACGGTGTGCTGATTGCGCTGCAATAATCTTCATTTGACACAAAATATATATTTATAGAACCAAAACACACGTTGTCGCGCACAGTTCGAAGGCCTAACCCCCAGCAATATAATAATAATTTAAATAAATGCCGATTTAAAACATTGCACGCACGCTCCCACAAAAAATTCGCAATTAAAAAAAATATGACTGCTTCTTCTTATATAATGCCATTCACATGAAAAACGATAGCCAACGCGAGAAAGAGCGCGCGCGCTGTTATATCTATGTTATGTTAACTAAAATTGACACTGAACTGTATCAGACTGTAGAAATTTGCGCCAAGTTATGAAATACATATATGCATTAATTAAAATTACAATAAAATTACAAGTGGGCAATATGTTAATGAATTTTATATATATGAATTTATTTAATAACTAATGTAAGCTGATAATTTTTTTGTAGCCCTGGTGTTGCTTTGTATTTTTTTTGTATATTTTAAGTGTGGCAACACTGTTTAAGTACCAAACAAAGGGGATACGCAAATGTTAATTGTTAACAATCCAAGATGAGCTCCTGGCATGATAGCATCACTAGTTTACCTGGCGCTGTGGCCCAATTTGTTAATGAGAGTGCATCTTGTTATCTCCACTCTCAGTCGAGTGCTTCCGAGGAGAGTGCTCCTCAGCACACGGATTACAAGGCGTTGCCTATTCCCGCATCCCTGGTGAAGGAACAGTGGCGCCTGATCTTCACCTCCGATGCGAATAGCCAGGATTTGCAGGCGGCGATTGCCCATTGTCGGGACTTGGTGCTGCTCAGTGAGGAGTGCAGCGAGGAGCGTCGTTGGTTGGTGCGTCATTTGGTAGATTTGCGGTATTCGCTGCAGGAGCTGGAGGAAGCACAGTTGGCCAGCGTTGCCAGCGAAGATGTGGTCCTCATGAATCCCATCAAGTCGGTGGTGGGTCATCACTTTGTGCCCCATCATCCCAGTGCCCGGAACCGCCTCCAAGCAGCGGCCAAGCGTTATTACTGTGATCACTGTACAGGCATCATCTGGCGGGTGGTCCAGGCCGCCTACATCTGCAGCGACTGCAGTTATCTGGTGCATCAGAAGTGCCTTGACAGTGTGCTCCGCGTCTGTGCCCATGTCTTGGCCTCGGAGCGTCAGTATCCCATCTCGGAGATCTGCCCGGAGATTGGCTTAGCCGCTCAGCGCTACAAATGCGCTGAGTGCGCCACGCTGCTCAATTTCAGTAACTACTAAAGCCTCTTTAACTTACTACCAACTCACTATAATTACTTCCAGAGAACTCCTGGATTGAGCCGCGTCTCTGTGATTATCGTGGTCTTTACTACTGTCCGTCGTGCCACTGGAATGATAGCTTCACTGTGCCGGCGCGTATTGTCCACAACTGGGATTTTACGCCACACAAAGTGTCACGCACAGCTCTCCAAGAGATTCAGTTGTTTCTGGACAAACCGCTCATTCGTCTGGAGGAGGATAATCCCAAGTTGTTTGTCTTCTTGGAGAAGCTGTGCACCGTCAAGAAACTGAGACAGAATCTGGTGCATATGCGTCACTACCTAGCCGCATGTAAGGTGGCCGTTGAGCAGAAGCTTGTGGACCAACAGCTGGGCAGGCGTCGCCACCTGGCGCAGTCTAATGAATTCTACTCATTGGGCGATCTCGTTCAGGTGGAGTCGGGCACCTTGGCGGAGTTCCTGCAGGGCGTCTTTAAAATCTTTGGCGCCCACATACGTGGCTGCAGCATGTGCGTGGCCAAGGCGTACATCTGTGAGATTTGCAGCAACAACGAGGTCATATTTCCCTTTGACGATGGCTGCATCAAGTGCGACCAATGCAACTCCATATACCACCGGGTCTGTCTCACCCGCAAGAATATGATCTGCCCCAAGTGTGTGCGCATCCAGGAGCGTCGTTTGCAGCTGGAACGCAAGGCCGATAAGGAGACAGCAAACAGTGCTAGCGATGCCTCCGACACAGTGCAACCGGTGGACACAACGTAACCCGGCCACTTAAAAATGTGTTATTTTTAACTCGTATCTGTGTAACATTGTTTTTAATATGTATGTATTTACATAAGACCGTCTCGCAGAGGCGAGTGCTAAATATAATATAATAATAATTATAATTGCCCCACCCCCTCTAATATGTTTATTGCTTATTTTTGCCGTACTTCTGTTGATTGTGAAACTTGCGAGGATTAATGCCGTAAGCTTTGAGCCGATCATCGCTGATGCCATTGGAATTGTTGTCTTTGCCTTTCGGTTTAAAGTCGCGCTTTGCGCGTGGATTAAAGGCAGCACCTTGGCGACGTGGCTCAGCAGCCTGGTTATCTGTTTTCTTGAACGGATTCGCACCTGACGTGCGACCAACTGGACCCGGTTTTGCAAATTTCGGCTTATCAAAACGGTTTGCCGCTGAACTCTTTTCATTAGTTTTGTTTGCAAACTGCTTTTTAGCAAAAGGATTTTTTGAGTTGACTTTACCAGTTTCCTGTTTCGCTTTTTGCGGCACTTCCTTTTCAATCTTTTGCTTCTTGGCTGGCGTGGGAGTTGCTGGCTTTGGCGAGTCCTCCTGCACTGTTGGCTTAGACGACTCCTGTGTATTCTTCGGCTCCTTATTCCCAGTGGTTGAAAAGGCTGGTGCTCCAGTGGCTGCTGCCGTCGCTGCAGCTTTACGCTTTAGACGTTTTCTCTTGGACTTCGAGAGACTCTCTGTAGGGGTCTGATCTGCAACAGGTGCAGCAGGCTCAGTGGCATGAGCTATTGCTGCTGGCTGTGCTTCAGCTAGTACCCCTGTTTCCTCTTCGTCATCAGAACTGCAAGTGAGATAGGAAACGTTTAAAAGTTGACCCACAATTGAATATATTTCTTTTACTCACCCATCGCTGTACAAACTTTTGAAAATCTTTCGCTTGAGATCCTCGTTTTTTGCTTTCATTTTGTACAAACGTTGCTCCTTTTTCTCCACATATTCTGGCCGGTTCTGTACTGCCTTCTTTAAGCTAGCCCACTGGTTCAGTTCCTTGTTCTTAGCCAGCAAGATCTGAAAGTCCAGTAAGATTAATAACGTGTCCAGGAAGGAAGTTTTTTAGTTACCTCTTCGATCGATAATCCAAAATCATTTGGCATCGTTTCCACATATTTAAAGCGACACGGCTGATCGCCGACAATATCCTCATAGTCCAGTTGGTAGTATTCATCGATATAGTCACCGTAGGTCTGCTCATCGTCCGGATTAAACACTGGCTTCTCGGCCTGAATCATTTCCATGAAACGATTACGTCGTCCTTTGCGACCCTTGCGACCGCGGGTATTCTCAATGAGTTCCTGCTGCAGCTGCTGCTTAGACGTGGATGGATCATAGTCACAGTCCATATTGAAATCATCATCCTCGCAATGTCCATCCTCATCAGCGCCATTGGCATGCTTAGGATCATAGTTGTCCCAGTCTTCCAAGGCCAACTCTTCGATATCCGACGGGCACTCGGGCTTCTCCTCCCCTTCGTCCACGTTATAGAACTCGTCGTTGAACAGTTCCTGCATGCGTCGGTCATGTGCTTCCGGATCGAAGTCCTCTTCCAGTTCCTCGTCTTTAAAGCCCAATTCATCGTTACCCGTGACGGCTTTCAGTTTGCGAATCTTCTCCTCTATATCCTTGCGCCTCATGTCCTTGATCAAATCCAACTCTTTCATCTTTTGTAGCTTCTCCTGTTCCTTGCGCTCCTTTGTCTCCTTACGTTTTTCCTTGCGCGTATCATCCGTGCGACGAATAGACTGCTCAATAGTACGAGGATAGCGTTTGATGAAATCCGAGTCGGGTTCTTCGAAACGGAAGTTATACTTCTGCTCGAATTCCGCCTGCTTCTCCAGCTCCTGTTCGTCATCCGATAGCGGCGCATTGTCCCCCACGATCTCGTCGTAGGTGGGGATTTCAGATGCATTCGTATTTGCATAGCCCTTGTTCAATATATAGTCGCGCAGGAAGCTCTCGCCCTGGGTTAGCTTGCTGCTGCTCCAGTACTGCTTCAGCGGAGCCAACTGTTGCTTCGCGCTTGCCTCAATCTCTGCATCCGCCTGCTTTCCAGCCAGCCACTTGGCAAAGTCCGCCTCCTCGGCATCCGTCTGTGCCTTTGTTTTGGAGCGCTTCTTGAAGATGCCACCGAATTCCTCATCTTCGCCGTCATCTTCTTGGTCCATCACATTCCGGAACTCTGCCTTTAAGCGACGCTCCTCTTCCACAGCTGTGGGGGATTGCGCGCGTTCCAACTGCTCTTCAGTCTCCTGCTCATCATCGGAGCTTTCGAATTTGCCATTGTGCTCCAGGATTACCTTTCGCTCGTAGTCTTTTAAAGTGACTGGTTTGCTTTTGCTGGATTTCTTTTTGGGTGAACCTTCATCAGCACTGCCTTCGCTTTCACCTGCTTCTTCTTTGGAGTCAAAGAAACGGGTTTCTTTATCATAAATCCGGGGATCTTTGCTTTTTAATGATGATAAAGTTTTGAAAAAATCTTGATCAAATTTAACATCTACTTCTTCCTCATCTGAAGAGTCGCTGCTGTCGCTGTCCAGCTCCGACTCGGATATGTCCAAGCCCCGATCCTTATCTGTAAAAATAATAGATATATATTAAAGATATTTGTAGCAGCAGCTTTAATATTTGGCTTACATTTCTGCAGCAATTCCTTTTTGCGCAATACATTATAGGACTTCGCGTAGTCCTGATTTGTGGACAACTGCAGATCATCTGCGTCCTCATCCGAGCCATCAAATAAATTGCTATTCATAATATAAATAAGCTGTTTCTTTAGCTTTATTGATAATCAAACTGCACGTGTGTTTATTTTGTGCTACAAAACTGGTTCCAATTTTACACAATGACACTCGTTGAACTAATATTTTGAATTAGGCGTCAAGTTAGCGTCGTTCATTTAACGGTGAATATCGAAACTAATGTCCTGCCAATTAAGATATATTCAAAACTATAAGAACAGTAAAAGCTCAAATTACGAAGCTTATAGATAATTTAATGCTTAACAATTCTGCATTAAAATTTATTTGATTACATGCCATAAAACATAAAACAACCGAGCCGGAGCTCAGTTTCGATATCGATAACGGAACCTTAAACTTGCACTTCCAGCCCTGGCTGAAAACTACAACAAAGGTTGCTAAATGCAGAGCTGATTATTTATTAAATTTAGCAACAAACACCGTGATTTACAACATTCCAATTAAATGACGGACACGGAGGAAGCCCAAGTGGCGGCTTCAACATCCACGATCTCCACAACATTCACCGACAAGGACAAGGACGCAACTAAAAGTAAGTAAAAGATAATTTTACCTGCAAATATTTGTATTTATATATTTTACTATTTATGTACTTATTTATTGTTTATTTAATGTCGACTAGAGACTTTAAAAATAGCAAATTGCATTAAATATTACAAAAATTCAAAGTAAAATTATAAAAAAAAGACCAGAAATAAATCAAATCCAACCAAACCTCTTTTAACTGTTTTCATCTTCATTAGTTTGCGTTTTGCTAAATGCAACTGGGAATGTGCCGATTATAAAGAAACGTACGTGGACCGTGGATCCCAACAAGACTGTCAGCTGGATACAAAAGTTTATTCACAAATTCCTCAAACTGGACGCCAATGAACAAATTGTATGTAAACCAATCCTTAAGCATATCCTTTAAATATACATATATTTCCTTTCATTTGCAGTTTTTATATGTAAATCAGACATTTGCACCCGCGCCGGATCAGATAATCAAGAATCTGTACGATTGCCATGGCACAAATGGCAAATTGGTTTTATATTACTGCAAGAATCAGGCGTGGGGCTAAATTGGATAGGCACCAGTCTAATTCTAAGTATTTATTTGTCTACGTTTATGTTTTATGATATTTAATTGTATATGAGTTGACGCTGCAGACCTTATAAATTTCACAATTTATTTCCTCAATTCGAGGGCTCTTAATTACGTCTATTAAACGACCACATTTGAAATTACAATTTATTATTTTATATTAATTGTGTATGCTGCTTAGTCACCACGCAGTGCCTCCAGCTCATCGGCAGCTTCTTTGGATACTCTGTGATATTTGGCTACTGTGGGACGATAATAGTACGCCTGATAATCATTACGCTCGGACATTTTCTTGCGGATGCTCTCCTCGAGTAGGCTGCAAGAGAAATTGTGAAGTTAAGAGGGATTCTGAAAATTCTATTATTTTACGAATCTCACCGAATTTGCGCCTTCTCATTCTCCTCGAAGATGTTGTGACACGCCTTCTCGTATTCCTGTTGCTGCGAATTCAAAATGTAGCGCGCAATAAACCGGGAAATGGGATGCTGCAAAGAGAAATCAATGAAGTTTTATATGAGCTATGCTGTAGCTACCAACGCACCTTCTCGTATTCCCAGTGCTTGGGCTCATAGTTCTCAGGTATCTCGGATAGCTGCGATGGTCCTACAAATATGTTGGAAAAGAGAACCAAGGCTGTAATCGGTATTATGCCGATCATTACGTAAAAGTGCACCAGATCCTTGAATTTGTCCCATTGGAAGCGGGATGGCCGAATAGCCATCTGATGGTGTCCATGATCCCCGCTCATTTGGCGCAGCTGCTGCTGAAGTGCTGAAATTACAGTTAAATGAGCATTTTTTGGTTGCGTAATGTGTTTACAGGTATTATCAGAATATGACTAGAAGCTCTCTTACCATTGCGAGTGGCAGGCGTTAGGAGTACTGCGCGATTCTTGGCGAATTGTGCCGCTGGCAACAGCAAACGGCTCCAACCAACCATGTTTTGTTTTAAGCTAATTTTACACCAAAATAATGTGAGCACTCGGGTCAGTCAAGCGAGGGCTGACGAGACTGTTAAAATGTTCGATTGTTTTGGGAGTACAGTTATCGATAATATAAAACATCGCAGTTAGTGTATAGCAGCCCTGTTCTGGCGCAGAGTTAAACATACAAAGTTTTTTCGTCTGGACACAACAATTATTGCAATTTCGTCTTGGACTATTTCAAAAGACTACAAAACAGTTAGAGGTAAATATATAAAAAGCAAACTTGAAGTGTAACAAAGTTATAAAGCAAAAATATAACGCTTTAAACAAATTTGTGGAATTTCTTACATTTCCTCTCGTTTGCTGTTAAAATTGGACATTGATAAAGTAAATAATACTAAGTGCAAATGCGCAGTTCTTTGATGATAACTGATATGTATATACTATGTATTTATATAAAATATGTATGTACATAATGTACCTGTCTTGTAATTGTACATACATACATACATACACATATTGACGCACAAAATAGTACGTACTAAGAGCTTTTATTAAATAATTAAAGACATGTCTAACGACTTTTAAAATTTCACAAATAGTTTTTCTTCTCCCAGAAACTTGGTTGTCACTCTAAGATATAGACGTATGTATGTATGTGTGTACATGTGTGTGTATGTACATGCAAATACTGTAGTTTGTTTTTGGTGGTGGGCGTAGGCGTCGCCGTCGCCATTCTCCCCCCTCCTCTTACTCCTTCACACTGCGCGTTGTTTAGCTTTGGCCTCGACTTGAACTTTACCAGTATTGCCGTGTCGCTAGAATAGCACAAAAAATAACCTATTGCCATTCAGCGCAAATCAATCGTTGTTCCGTCCATTTATTTGTTATTGCTCTTGCTGCTGTTGCTGTTGGCGATAAAGTTAAATATGAATCAGCGCTCAACAGCAGCAACGGTACGCGATAATCGCAAGAAACCAGCTTAATATTTTACAATTGGACCAAAACTGGTACTTTTTTAATCGTTGATACCAATGAACCTTTTTAAAAATGGTACCATTTTAATTTGTTTTCATTTCTTTTTTTTAAATATTACATTTAAATATATATCAATTTTTAAAAATATTTTTGCAAGTATAAATTAACAAGTATATTGAATTTTTTATAATTAACACACAAAACAATTTTGCTTATTTTTTAATGTGGTACAAAACATTTTCTTTAAGAGACAACCATGGTTGTTGGGGGTTCTCTCAAAGTCGCACAGCTGTGACGTCATCAGTATTGTAGTTTTTTGTACACCCAATTTTGGCTAATGTATTCGTCATGAACATTCTGTTTTTTTCAGCTGTCGTTTTTTTATCAGCAAATTTGCACAACGACAAGCTCGTCTCTCTTTGGGGCAATGGATGCCAATTCACGTTTTCCAGCGCGATTACCAGGTAAGACCCCCTGTCTAACAGTTTTGGCCGTTATTTTTTAGTGTACATATGTTTACAGTTTGTTTTTGCTATCAAAGAAAGCCTCAAATGCTTTTGCGCTCGCTTAAGACTTAAACCCGTTATAACAGTAATCGTAACCAATTATTGCCTTGCTTTAGACTAACTTTTGAAACTCCCCCAAACTTCTTTCGTTGTTGATATCAAGTTGTGCTACTAACCCAAATCTAAACATCATGCCTATTTAGGTGACTTCTCACTGTATATAGAACATACCATAAATATAATAAACATAATAGAAATAGTTATGCATAATCGTAAATTTAACTTGATGTTTTTGTACATACATTTTTTGCGGTAGCTGCTGTTTTGCTAATGTTTGTTGTTTAACATTTGTGTGTGTGTGTGTTTGTTGTTTGGCTTAGAAACAAATCCCTTTCTCTATTTCTCTATCTCGCTGTTGCTCTCTCTCTCTCTCTCTCTGTTTTTAAAATCTCTTTGTAAATAATTGAATTGAATTGAATTCGATATGAAACGTTTAAGCCCGATAACTCATTAAATTCTTTCTGATTCATGTTTATTCACTTACTCAAATACACAAATCCGAACTAACTTGTTGCCTAAGGCCGTCAAAATACTTAAGTGAAAAGCATTACTTGTAAGATTACATTTTTGAAATTCTCACCACTCCGTTAGAAATCCTAAGAGATTAATAAATTGTTTTTCTCATGCACACGCTCAACAACAACTACAACAACAACAACAACAACCAAATATAATCGCAATAATCAAGGGCCCGCTATTAGCTCAATTGTGGGTAACTCTGAGGAGCCGCTGCCCAGTCTATCCGATCTGCATGACTGCGAACCCAAGCTAGAGTTTGATGATACAGAGCTATTGACCCCAGCTCCACTCGAGAGTAAGCAACATTTTCATACACAATGAACGTACAATGACTTAACACACTTGATTCATTCACAGAAGATGTTATGGTCGGCGATTTTGTTCTAGCCGATGGTGAGTGGAGGGAGTCGAAGAGGGAAACAAGTTGGTTAGTTAACCATGGTTAAAACGTTTCAACGTTTTGCAGATCCCGAACTTGAGACCGAAGAAGCTTCGAATCCCTTAGAGGACGATTACGAGGATCAGTTGCGCGAGCAGTCGGAGAACTTTCAAGCGCCTAAAAACACATGCGACTTTCTAGGCACGGATAAGCAAGGACGTCATATTTTTGGCATTTACGCCTCGCGCTTTCCTGAAAAGTCGCAGCTCGAGGGATTTGTGCGGTATGTTTAGTGGCAGCTATATCCTTCGGGCCACCCTTTAAACTTCTCAACTTTATAGTCAAGTCATCAAAGAGATTGAACCCTTTGTGGAGAACGATTATATACTCGTCTACTTTCATCAGGGGCTCAAGGAGGATAATAAGCCTTCGGCGCAGTTCCTGTGGAACTCATACAAGGAGCTGGATCGCAATTTTCGCAAGAATTTGAAAACACTTTATGTGGTGCACCCGACGTGGTTCATACGCGTCATCTGGAACTTCTTCAGTCCCTTTATCAGCGACAAGTTTCGCAAAAAGCTAGTCTACATCTCCAGCCTCGATGAGCTACGTCAGGCGCTGGGCCTGAACAAGCTCAAGCTGCCCGACAACATTTGTGACTTTGACGATAAACTGAATCCGAGTCGCAGCCGTGTATCGCAGCCAGCAAACCCCAATGGGCGGCCAACGATGCAGTTTGGCGTGACCTTGAAGTTCATCGTTATGCACAGTCCATGCCTCAACTCAATACCACCCATTGTGCGCAAGTGTGTGGACTCGCTGTCGATCACGGGCGTCATCGATACGGAGGGCATCTTCAGACGTTCCGGCAATCATGCTGAGATTATGGCTCTAAAGGAGCGTGTCAATCGTGGCGAGGATGTGGACCTCAGCAGTGTCAATGTGCATGTCATTGCTGGTCTACTGAAGAGTTTCCTGCGCGATCTTGCCGAGCCGTTGCTGACCTTTGAGTTGTATGATGATGTGACCAAGTTCCTAGACTGGCCCAAGGAGGAGCGTTCCAGGAACGTTACCCAGCTGATACGTGAAAAACTGCCCGAGGAGAACTACGAGCTATTCAAGTATATTGTTGACTTTCTGGTACGCGTCGTCGACTGTGCGGATCTCAACAAAATGACCTCCTCGAATCTGGCGATTGTGTTCGGTCCAAATTTCTTATGGTCCGGACGTACAAACACTTCACTGGAGGAGATTGCACCTATTAATGCATTTGTTGACTTTGTGCTGCAAAATCACAAAGCCATTTATCTGATCGATGTTAATCAGCGTACTGTGAGCGTCGATTAGCGGCACCGCTGACCCCCGCACAAAAAAGTCCGTAATTTGTAAATTGTTTCATTAAGTGTTAGCCTTAAGCCCGTTAATGGGAGCACAGTGAAAAGCGCAAGCGTTATTTCGTGTATAAAGTGTGTTTAATTTTAAGTTGATAATTTCCTTTTTTTTATCTAACCTTTTAACTGTGTGTGTGCAAATGCGGGATTTGCTTGTAAAGGTTCTCTGCACCTATTTTACCCTTAACTTGTTGCCACCTCTCTTAACCGTATAATCTCTCCCCTCAAATACTTATTTAACACATTAAAATCAAAAATAGTTAACTTACCAAAGAAATTTTTACGGTGTTTTATAAAACAGGAAAAAGAGAAACGAAATACGAAAAAAATATAATTTTTATACAATACGCACATTCCAAACTAAATCTAAGCTGCTGAATTTTGAAAAATGCAAGCACCCGGCAGAGAATTCTGTTGGATTGTAGAAAATTCACAAAGCATAAGTGTAGATTATTGAATTTCCTTATAGTAATACAAATTTTATATAACAAAATGGTATTGTTAAAAAAAATAAAGTAAATGTTAAAATCTTATTACTCCCAAATTGTCTGCACTCTAAAATTCACTGTGTAGACATAAAGAAAGCAAAAGACGAAAGTTAGAAATTGAAAGTAAGTATAATTTCTGGAAGAGTTAAATATTACAAATTCGATTTGACCTTTCGCTGCGTCACTGCGCATTGTTTGTTTTTATTGGTACCAAAACAAAAAAAGAGTCCAAACTGGAATATTAAATAGTTCACGAACGTTTACAAAGTAGTTGGCTTAGATGTTTAAATATTGATGTTCTTCAGCTTGCGATTCAGTTCGTTGAATTTCATTATCTTACGCACAAAGAAATCGCCATAACGATGTGAGACTTTAGTATCGGCAATATGGATCATGTCATCATCAATGTAGAAATCGAGCTGCAATGGAGAAAATACAAATAATTAAATTTTGAAATTCATTTAAATGATGTTGCACAACTCACCTCTGAGCCCGACTTGAATGTGCCCTCGAGACCACTAGGACCCTTGCTCCAGACTAAATTGCGCATCTTGTGCTTGAAGCAGAGCAGCCGTATGAGCAACTTTGAGACATCATCGTCGCTCGCATTGGGATCAATGAAGGAGGCCAGTTTGGTCAGCGGCAATGTAGTGTAGAGCTTCAGATAAGAGCGGGTGGTTGGTAAATCCTTTTGCTGGCGCACTTCATCCATAAAAACGAGCAGCTGGTGTTCCATCGGATCCTTGACGTAGTCCTCCAAAGGCGCATCGGCAACAGGCGGGCAGGGGCTAACGAATCGTGGGCATGCAAACACAAAGAACGACTTGAAAGCTTCCAGATCACCGCACTGCATCTTGAACATAGCATCATGATAGTTCTTCTCGCGCAACACTTGCTGAATGGACTCATCAATGCACTGCGGATGCAGCACCAGGCAAATGGCCAACAGGTGATACATCTGCTCAGCCTGCTTGTTGATCTGATCGTTCTGATAGGAGCGTGTGCTGTACAGCTGCTTGGTGCGCTGAATATACAGCAGAATGTCCGAGAAGGTGCGTATGGCATCTGCATAGCGGCGCATCATCATGTAGGCAAATCCAACATAGTACGATGTGGAGATCTGGCAGGCGGGTATGTGCGAATAGGCCGATTTCTTGTGAATCTCAATGGGCTCCAGCACCTTAATCGCCTGGTAGTAATCGCCGAGCAGCGAGTGCACACGCAGCAGGCCAACCAGCGAGAAGTAGCCAAGCATCTTGTAGAAGGCAAGTTTGCCAAAATCGCCGGCCACGGTCTGCGGATCAACACCACCAGTGATGGCCTCCAGCTGCTTCTTGATGTTGGAGATGTCGACCAGCGAATGGAGAACGTTCAAAATGCACAGAATACTCCACACATTGCTGTGATTGACGCACAGCTGCTGAATCTCATCCTGCGACTTGTCCGTCAGGCGTGCACTGTGGAGGTGGAGGTTATTATTATTCTTAAGGATTGACAAGTTTGCATTAACTTAATCTATGTTTTAGTGATTCCAGGTACCATCTACATCTCTTATACTAATAATTGTTATACTGTTATTGAATACTCACCGATATTGCGCAAAGTTTTGGAATTGATAGACAAATTCATCAACGAGCTCCCAGAGCCAAATGTCGGGCAATTCAAGCATCACGGGATTCTGGGCCGAAATGATTAGATTGAAGAAATCGCAATAGTTGAAGAATGAGTTGATGCGCTGATCCAGCTTGGGACCACCCGGGAGCCGGGCATGGATATGGCGATAATACAGCTCCTTGTAGAGGATCAAGAAGACCTTATCGTTGTCGACAATGGCGCCCACCTCCTGCTCCTCGGGCCAGGCGGACTTGTCGAAATGGTGATCACTGATCTGCGGGAATGTGTTCTCATACATATTCTGGATGTCATAGAGATTCCCCTCTTTAATCGCCTGGCAAAAATTTATCAGGAAATATTTGACATTCTCCGGCATTCGATTGGCGTAGTAATTACGCTCATACTCCAAATCCAGCGCTGGATCGCCGGTGTGCGCATAGTCATCGTAAAACTCCGCTTGCTAAACGATAGATACAATTGATTTTTTTTTTATAAATTGTGTTTTGGCTCCAAAAGTTGGGTTATGTTTTGTTGTCTCTCCCGTTGATTTGCAACTGGTGCAAGTGGCGCGCCTGCTGCTTGGCAAACACTTACCGGGGTATTAAACTCTTCACCGCTGTACATATTGGCTGTTTTTATTATCTATTGCTTGACACAAAAACCGAATTACTTTGCAACGTTTGACAAACACGCCAACAAATTTTTCTGGCGTAGCAAAAAGGGACTATACGTAACGCAAAACAGAGCCACGTAACGCAAAAATGCTGAATGCAGTGCTGGTAAATACCAAAAAGAAATGGTAATCGAATAATCGATAGGAAATGTTGTTCAATCAGAAAGCATAGCCGTGCATCGATACTATTAAATAATTGTGAACGTAGCGAGACGTGTGTGTCATCTACTCGCAGTGTTAATTATTTTTTTAATCAAACGTGAACGTTGGGTTGGGCGCACGAATAAATAATAAATATTAATAAATAAAACAGTGAATTCAGAACGAAAAGAGGCTATATTTATTGTTATTGGTTCAAGTTGACAACCACAACAAAAGTGCATTTTATTGTGAATAGCAACAATGTGTCTTTAAGTCATTTGTCCGCTATTTGCTAGTACAAAAAAGGCCAAAATGAGGCAACGAAATTCGGCAGCAATTTCCATTTGCTGCTGCTTTCTGCTGCTGTGCAGCAACAACGTGGGAATCACATTAGCAGGTAAAATACGCTAATACAATAAAATAATAACAAAGGAATAGATTTTGTCAATTGAAATAGCATTATTTGTAAGCCATGTTTTGGGCGTGTTCCCCAACTCGTCATTTTCAGTTCCCCTTTCTTGTTTGTGCTTCGCTTTTAACTCGCTCTTTAATATGTGTGACGATCGCATGCTCTCTTGCGCTCTCTCCGCTCTTTCGATCCAAAACGCTGCTTACGAACAGCGCTGGCAAAACAAAACCAACCAACAACGCCTTTTTTATCTCGTTGTTGTTGTCGGCTGCTTATTGGCAGCGCTTTTAAAAGTTTAATCAAATCGGTTGCATTTAAATGCCGGCCATTGTTGCAGCTTCTCCACTGCGCATGCGACACAAGAAATAAAATAAAATATACAAAAATGAGCACGTGTCTCTGCTTTCATATGCCATTATTTTATTAGAAATGTTGTTTGCATTCGTTTCCGAATTATAATTAATTATGCGCTGGTCCAAACAACAAACATTGAAAGTTCATATGCAAACATTTAATGACTAAAAATAAACAATTCCACACATTCTTCACGCCCAGCCCCACAAGAACTCTTTGCTTATAATTATTTTTGCCGGCCCATCATCCACACTTTGAAATTTTCAGCTGGCGGAAATTGCTTTTCAATATCGGTCACGTCATATTTATTTCATTGAGAACATTAGCCAGATTTTTTTATTGTACGATTGCTGGGAATCATAATAAAAAACTTTGAAACTACCTTGGAATTGCATGTAATGTGGCAATTATGTATAAAGTAAGTCGTTTTATTTCTTCGATCAAAAACTAGTTCAGATTTGTTGACTACCTCTTTTTATTGATTATTTTCGAAAAATGTGCGTGTTTGCAGTTGTTTGCTTAGAGAGGGGTACCTGTCACAGGTATGCTAGTCTGCTGGGTAGGACAGTCTTATGAGCAAACATATGTACATTTATACTTTCCTGCGTATATCAAGATTGACTCGAGCTAATCTGCTGCATGCTTCCCAAGGCGACCCCCCTTACTTAAAGTCAAACGCAGAGTGCACATGAACTCTGTTGGCCTGCTGCTTTGCTAAGGGTTGTTTTTGTGGCGCTGTTTACACAGGAAGGAACTGCACCCACAAAAGGCAACGCCACCGCTTGGGGGTTGTGTCTCAGACAACCAGACAATTGTCGACGCTAGGATTTCCGTGGCCTGTTATCACGCCTGCCTGCCGACCTGTCTAAGTGGGTACTTTTGCCCGGCACAAATGTCTCATGGCAACCAAATATTTACACTAAATAAGAGATAAGACTGGTCTACAAATTGCACTGCAATAAATAAATGCAGTGTTTACTCTTTGACGTTACCCCGTTGGCTTTATTTATGGCTCATAAAATTAAGCACTAAAAAAGCCGCCAAGGACCCAAATAATAATTGAAATTATGTCCGAACTCAAAATGTATTGGCCGCTGTCCAAGCGTATTACTTTTTGTTTTGTTCTTTTGGAATATTTCAATTTTATTTACGTCTTTGACAGTTGATATATATAAATATATATACATATGGGTACAAGCAATGTGGCAAATAACTGGGTCAGACATGCAATTTTAATACTCTACAAATATATATTACTTTATGGCTGATGGTTTCTGTTGCTTTTTGCAGATTCCTTTAGCGATTACTTTTCCGACTATGAATGCAATCAGCCATTGATGGAGCGTTCTGTTTTAACGGCCACATCCTCGTTATCGGAACGTGGTCCGGATAAAGCACGTTTAAATGGTAAGTACAAATTTGAGTTGATTTGAAATTTATTTTAGTTGTCTTTAGTTATCGTTGATTAGTTCCGTTTGTTATTTGATTTGTTATGACTTTATTAGTTTTTGCTTTAGTATGTGCTGTCTTTAGTTATTTAGCCGCCAAGAATTTTAAATAAAGCCCCCAACCTCAAAATTGAAACGAGCTGACAACTCTACTCGCTGCACAGCAATGCTAACTCGTTGTAAGGTTGTCGTCGCATTTGCTGATTGTCACTTACGAAGAAGAAGCACATTAGCATATTGTTTGATGAAGCGAAATGTTTTATAATTGTATAATATAAACAATATTTGCAAATGAACAAACAAAATAGCATTTAATTTGTTATGACTTGATTCACGTATGCTTAAGTAATTGTTGCCGCCAACAATTTGAAATAAAAAACTCAAATCGCCCCCAATTAAGATGAGTTGACAACTCTACTCGCGGCTCAGCGATGCTAACTCGTTGTGGGCGTGTCGTTGCTTCTGCCGAATGTCAGTCAAGAAGAAGCAGCGTTGATTAAGCGAAATGTTTTGCAATTTAATAATATAAACGAGATTTGCAAACATAATTGCAATGAACCGACACATCTGCACCCGTTGGGCGTTCGACTTGAGCACCTGGACACCCACGCTGCCGCAGCTGACGCATGCAGTTGCCGTTATTCAGGCGGAGGAGCGAACCCGTTTAATGAAATTTCATTTTATCGATGATTTTCTGTCCTCGTTAATTGGTCGCCTCTTAATGAGAAGATTTGTGAGCACGTGCAGCGGGGAAGCATATCACCAAGTGCAGTTTGCACGCGACGCACGTGGTAAACCCTACTGGGTGCAGCAGGAACAGGATCAGCTTAAGGATCAGAATCGGCAGAAGACCTCCCTCAGCTTTAATGTCTCACATCAGGGCAAAATGGTGCTCCTAGCTGGGATCAAAGGTAGCAAGGATGATGCCGAGTTTGGCATCGGAACGGATGTCATGAAAATTGAATATAATGGCGGCAAATCCCTCACGGAGTTCTTTCGCCTCATGCAGAGCAAATTCTCGTCACAAGAATGGAGCTACATAGGCAGGCCACAGCATAATGAACGGGCGCAACTCAAGGCATTCATGCGACACTGGTGCCTCAAGGAGTCCTATGTCAAGGAGCTGGGCGTGGGCATTACCATTGATCTGCAGAAGATCAGCTTCGCCATGGACACCACACATCCGCTGGAGGAGGCTGCATCGCCGCTCTGCGGCACGACGCTGCGCTGCAACGGCACCCCCATGACTCAGTGGCACTTCGAGGAGCATTTACTATCACCCAAATATTGTGCTGCCATCGCATTTCGCAATTGTCTGCCCCACGAGCATGCGAAGTTTGATTTTCTACGTTTCGATGATCTGATCGAAAAAAGCGCCGCCGCCGAGCAGCCAGATGTGGTTGCCTACTGCCAGGAGGCGCTACTCAAACCGCAGAAACGCCATCAATAGGCAAATCGATACAAAAATTAGCTTAGTTTGTTAATTTGAAATAAATGTAACTATATTTTTGATAGCTCACTTTTGCCATACATATGTATATGTTGTAATCCGGCGCTTGATTGGCGTGCCAAACAGCTGTCGTCATATTCCTGCTCTCTGTCGCCTGCTAAAAATAACAAAAACCTAACGAAAAGAGACGTAAGCCGGAAATATGCTTAAAAGGCAATAAACCCAAATGTAGGAACTCGCGATTCGCTAGCTCTAATGGGCCCCAGACATGTTCCAGACGACTTTGTTTGTTAAATGTATGCACAATCCGAAAGGGGCAGGGAGTATGGTCAGGAAAGGGTAGCGACCTGGTAGTTAGGTTCAGTGAATTTGTTTTTTTTTTATTTTATATACCCTGTGCACTTAAATAATGAGTGAAAAAGGGATATTGTTGTGGACATGTATGTTACGGTCTGAAGGATACAGAAGGAAACTTATTACTCAGTTATATATCTTGAAAAAACGTAGATCACGACTTTAAAATTGCAATATACTTTTGAGCACTATTTATTTATATAATAAACTAAGTTATTTGTGAGCCATAAGTCTGCTAGGGTATTTTATATTCGTCACACGACGACATATGTTCATTTAGGTTGTTTTTTTTTGGGTATTCCTGAATTGTTTACTAAAGTTTTATCGATGGCTTGCCCGTGGAAAACTTTTATGCGGCATTGAACCCAACTTGTGCGCAATTCACTTCATATGAGTATAATCCCTGGCGATCGCTGGCTCTACACTGTTCACACAGTCTTTGGTCACGCCGGGACCATTAAAACAAAAGCAGAATCCGGCTGGCACAATTGTTTATGCTCAGCTCGCCTGCCATGTCCATTTAGTGTTAACACCAGCACTTGGGCTCACCCCTGTTTGGCAATTGTGTATGTTTCCCGCTGCTGCAAACTGCAGTTTGCCAATTTTATTTATGGCAGGGGTTGATCTCACCCTCTTTAGCTCGTGCTCAAGCTGTGGAGGACCTTTGCTGGTAACGGGTCGGGTCGTGTCGGGTCTCGGAGCACTTGCAGCTGTCAAGGCCTTAAATCGCCTTAAATTATGGCCTCTTAATTGGCAGGCAGTCAGCAACAATGCCCAACATTTGTCTGTAGCTAATCGGTCCCACCCAATTTTTGAGTTTACAATTGATTTTGTTTTTATTTGATTTTCATTTTTAAATTATCAATTAATTTTTACTGCCCCAAACACAAAAACCTAAGCTGGCACCTCCTGGTCAGCCAAGAGTTCGGACTTTGATCAGCGTCTGATTATTGATTTGGGTTTGGTGAAGAATGTCACGCACATTGCGCTGCAAGGACGCCCGCACAGCAATGAATATGTGACAGAGTATACCATAAGCTATGGCATCACCGATCTCGAGTTTGCCGACTATAAAGAGCCCGGCGGCAACATTAAGGTAAGCGCGAACCACCCGCTTCAGATTTCATTCTAATCCAATCAATGTGTCTGGGTTTTATTGGTGGTGGCTGGCACAAAAACGAACCCGGATATGAGCTGATTTAACAGCTGCACAAATCCACAGATTTTCACTAATATTTTACGTTTTATTTGCATTACCGCTTTTATTTACTATTCATTTTTTTTGTTATTTTGTTTGCATGTGGTTTTCATTTTATGTGGTTGTAGTTTTTTGTATTTTTGTCTTGTGTTTCACACTTTGCTTTCTAATGCGCAATCGCACTTAATAACTTAATCTTAACCCCCGAATTGCACCCGGTGCAGGTAACGCTGCTTGGACGCCCGTCGAGAATACGTATAATCACTTTCTAACATTCGATCTCGGCGAGCCGAGTACGGTTCGCAAGATTGCGACCATGGGACGCATGCACACCGATGAGTTTGTGACGGAGTACATTGTCCAGTACTCGGATGATGGCGAGTATTGGCGCTCGTACGTTAATCCCACGAGCGAGCCGCAGGTACAGTGACTAACACTAGCCTAAGTTCAAAACTAACTAAACTTAACTAAACAAAACTGCAAATTGTTGCATGGTGCAAGGCGATTTTTATGTTGGATTTCCTTATATTAATGTAAAAACCACTTCAAACAGATGTTCAAGGGCAACTCCGATGGCAACTCCATTCATTACAATGTCTTTGAGGTGCCCATCATTGCACAGTGGGTGCGCGTCAATCCCACCCGCTGGCATGACCGCATCTCCATGCGCGTCGAGCTCTACGGCTGTGAATATAGTGAGTAATTAAAAATACTATCCACTTTCAATGACTTCAAGTTATTTATCTTTATTTTCGCAGTTTCGGAGAATCTTTACTTCAATGGCACAGGTCTGGTGCGCTACGATCTGCGTCGGGAGCCCGTTGCCTCCGCTCAGGAGTCGATACGCTTCCGCTTCAAGACCGCCTACGCGAATGGCGTTATGATGTACTCGCGTGGCACTCAGGGTGATTACTATGCGCTGCAGCTCAAGGACAACAAGATGGTGCTGAATCTGGATCTCGGCTCGGGCATTATGACCTCGCTCTCCGTGGGCAGTCTGCTGGACGATAATGTGTGGCACGATGTGGTCATATCGCGTAATCGCCGTGACATAATATTCTCCGTGGATCGTGTCATTGTCCGTGGACGCATTCAGGGCGAGTTTAGTCGCTTGAACCTGAATCGGGAACTGTATTTGGGCGGCGTGCCCAATGTGCAGGAGGGTCTTATAATCAATCAAAACTTCTCGGGCTGTTTGGAGAACATTTTTCTGAACTCGACCAACTTTATCAGGACCATGAAAGATAGCTTTGAATTGGGAGAGGCCTACCTATATACGAAAGTGAATGCCATTTATGCTTGCCCCTCGCCGCCAATCTACCCGGTTACCTTCAAGACTCGCGGCTCATTCGTGCGCCTCAAGGGTTATGAGAACTCACAGCGCTTAAATGTTTCCTTCTACTTCCGCACGTACGAGGAGAGCGGCGTAATGTTGCATCATGACTTCTATTCGGGTGGCTATATTAAAGTCTTTTTAGAGTTTGGCAAGGTCAAGATCGATCTAAAGTCTAAGGACAAGCCGCGCATCATTCTGGACAACTATGACGAACAGTTCAACGATGGCAAATGGCATTCGTTTGTGCTTTCCATTGAGCGCAATCGCCTCATTCTCAATATTGATCAGCGGCCCATGACAACAACGAAGAATCTGCAGATAGCCACAGGACTCTTGTACTACATAGCTGGTGGCAAGGAGAAGAATGGTTTTGTTGGCTGTATGCGGCTCATCTCTGTGGATGGTAACTACAAGTTGCCACAGGACTGGGTGCAGGGTGAGGAAGTATGCTGCGGCGATGAGGTTGTTGTCGATGCCTGCCAAATGATTGATCGCTGCAATCCAAATCCCTGCCAGCACAAGGGCGTCTGCCATCAGAACAGCATGGAGTTCTTCTGTGACTGCGCCCATACTGGTTATGCGGGTGCTGTTTGTCACACATCCAATAATCCTTTGTCCTGTCTGGCTTTGAAGAATGTGCAGCATGTGCAGCAGCGCGTTAATTTGAATCTTGATGTGGATGGCAGCGGTCCGCTGGAGCCTTTCCCAGTTACCTGTGAGTTTTACTCCGATGGCCGAGTTATTACCACACTGAGTCACAGTCAGGAGCACACAACGACGGTTGATGGCTTCCAGGAACCCGGCTCCTTTGAGCAGTCCATCATGTACGATGCAAATCAACTACAGATCGAGGCTTTGCTTAATCGCTCACACAGCTGCTGGCAGCGTCTGAGTTACTCCTGCCGATCGTCGCGTCTTTTCAATTCTCCATCTGAAGCTGGCAACTTCCGTCCCTTCTCCTGGTGGATCTCGCGCAACAATCAGCCCATGGACTACTGGGCAGGCGCATTGCCTGGTTCGCGCAAATGCGAGTGCGGCATCCTGGGGAAGTGTCACGATCCCACCAAGTGGTGTAACTGTGACTCGAACAGTTTGGAATGGACCGAAGATGGCGGCGATATACGTGAAAAGGAACATCTGCCTGTGCGTGCGGTCAAGTTTGGTGACACTGGCACCCCGCTGGACGAGAAGCAGGGTCGCTACACATTGGGTCCCATGCGCTGCGAAGGCGACGATCTGTTTAGTAATGTGGTGACATTCCGCATCGCTGATGCTTCAATTAATCTGCCACCCTTCGATATGGGACACTCGGGTGATATTTATCTGGAGTTCCGCACCACACAGGAGAACTCAGTGCTGTTCCATGCCACCGGACCCACAGACTCCATCAAACTGACTCTGAATGGTGGCAATAAGCTGCAGTTCCAGTATCAGGCCGGCAGCGGTCCCCTGGGCGTCAATGTGGGCACCAGTTACCATCTGAACGACAACAACTGGCACACTGTGAGCGTGGAGCGCAATCGCAAGGAGGCGCGTCTTGTAGTTGATGGCTCCATCAAGGCGGAAGTTCGTGAGCCGCCAGGTCCAGTGCGTGCTCTTCATCTGACATCGGATTTGGTCATTGGCGCAACGACAGATTATCGCGATGGCTATGTGGGTTGCATACGTGCTCTGCTACTAAATGGAAAGATGGTGGATCTGAAGCAGTACTCTGTGCGTGGCATTTATGGCATCACCCCGGGCTGCGTGGGTCGTTGTGAGTCGAGTCCTTGTCTCAACAACGGCACCTGCACTGAACGCTACGATGGCTACAGCTGCGATTGCCGCTGGAGTGCCTTCAAGGGACCCATCTGCGCAGATGGTACGTTTGTTTCTTTTACATCTATCAGTTTCATTACTTTAATTCTTGCTTGCAGAGATTGGCGTCAATCTGCGTTCCAGTTCAATTATACGCTACGAATTCGAGGGTTCCTTCCGTTCCACCATTGCAGAGAACATTCGAGTGGGTTTCACAACGACAATACCCAAAGGTTTTCTGCTTGGTTTCTCTTCGAATCTGACTGGCGAATACCTGACCATACAAATTTCCAATTCAGGTGACTTGACAAGCTTATTTTAAAGCATAGGGTAGTATTAACAAATCTTTACAAATTTACCCTAACAGGTCATTTGCGCTGCGTCTTTGATTTTGGCTTTGAGCGACAGGAAATCATATTCCCCAAAAAGCATTTCGGTCTTGGTCAATATCACGACTTGCGCTTTATGCGTAAGAACAGCGGTTCTACGGTGGTGCTGCACGTTGATAACTACGAGCCCGTCGAGTACAACTTTGATATCAAGGCCTCGGCGGACGCGCAGTTTAACAACATTCAGTACATGTTTATTGGCAAAAACACTACAATGACCGACGGTTTTGTTGGGTGTGTGTCACGTGTACAGTTCGATGATATTTATCCTCTTAAACTGATGTTCCAACAGAACCCACCCAACAATGTCAAATCCCTGGGCAGTAAGTGTTGCGTAGTTAACATAATTAAAAGCTGCGACTTCATATTTAAATTTTCCCAGCTCAATTGACGGAAGACTTTTGCGGCGTGGAGCCCGTAACGCATCCATCCATTGAAATGGAGACCCGGCCGCCGCCGCTCGTGGACGAGGATAAGCTGCGCAAGGCTTACAATGAAGTGAACTCTGTGCTGCTGGCATGTAAGTCAAAAGTTTATATCTTAATTAAAGTCCATGCTTTAATTTGTTGCTTCTCTATTGTAGTCTTGCTCGTCATACTCTTCCTGCTGCTGCTACTGATGTTCTTCCTGATTGGTCGCTATCTTCATCGGCACAAGGGCGATTACTTGACGCACGAGGATCATGGCGCCGATGGTGCCGATGATCCTGATGATGCTGTCCTGCACTCGACCACGGGTCACCAGGTCAGAAAGCGTACAGAGATTTTCATCTAAACAATCAAGTGCAGCAAATCAAGAAGACACACAAACTGTGGAAAATCAATCGCCTTAAACAAAAAAACCAGCAGCACACACAACTGAGCGACGACTCAGCCACTAAATATAAACACAAAATCAAACGAACTAGGAAACGAATATGATAAATTATCATTGATAATAGAAACCAAGGCTTTTTCTACACTGCCAATTATTTGTAGCAAGTTTTTTGCTATAAATTTGGTCGCTGATTACTTACATTGTCGTTTTTGTAACGTTATGCTTTTGTTGTTTAATTATTTCTGATTTTTTTAATTTGTTTTTTACTTTGTACTTCGAACACTCAATAGTCATCAAAAACCGTCCATTTTTGTTTAGTTGACTTTTCTACACAATTTTATTTACCAAAATTAAGTTACCATTGTACTTTAAGTTGCTGCGCGCTCTGCAGCCCGTCAACCAGCCAATTACATTTATGTATTGTACAAGTATATATACATACATATACATACACCAAAACCGACGACATTCCATTACACTTAATACTATGTTCTTCACTCTATATATAAATATTATGTAAATCATTTCAAATGTCTTCTAATTTACACAAAATGAGAAAAAAGTGAATTAATTTTTGTAGTAAAACAAAATGCTAAGTTTTAAACATTTAGTTACGAAATGAAAACGAATTGTATTTTTGGAAAATGCAATTGCATATTGGAAATATACTTTAGCATATGTATGTATATATGGATATAACTATATACACTGTGTGTTTACACTGACATAATAAAGATTTTTCAAATTTCAATAAAATTAATTATAAATACAAAGAAACTGTTTATGAACTTACCGCACTCAGTGGAAACTATGGAAACTACTTGATTTGCCAGTTTTCAGTCTCTTAATGTTTATTTAATATAATGTTGTATACTAAAAATATATATGTGTGTATGTAAATGTTTCGTGTGTGGGTGTATACATATTTATAGGCTATTCCATTTTTATATTATCTCATGTATTTGTAACAATATCGTTTAACGCTATTTTTGATTACTACGGGGCTTTCAATTTGTAATTTTGTTATTACTTTTTCTACTACAATAGTGGAATATTTCGGTTGTGTATATAATATAATAATGCTATATGTATTATCCAACAACAGTCTAAATCGCATCTAACGCTAAGGTAGAATAACACTGGGTGGGTATATTATATGCAATACTTGGCAATATGTTGATGTTGAGGTCGTTTCTATTCCGTCCAGTTATTAACAGTTAATGCCATGCCAGAGCCTATACTAATTATTCGTTCGTTGTATCTAAAGTAACTTATCGTTTTGGGGGATTATTGGTTTCCTTACCCAGCCAGCGTTCGTTTTGATATTCTCTAGTTGTGCCTAGTGCATTTGTGTAAGGGGTATGTATTTGTATATAGATATGTTTCAACAGAGCATCGGCCAACAATTCTAAATTGGAAGTCAACAGATTGCCGCATTGATTATGTTCTATGATTAGTATTAGTAGATACTCGTATATGCCTCGATATTCTGTCCACTGCAACATTTTCCCCCAAACCGAACTCAATACTAAAAACTATCACAAATCGTAAATTGCAAAAACATAAATTGTACATAAAAACAAATGTATGTATGTAACTACAAGCATAAGGGCGTGGCTGCGCCCATACACACTTACTGGCAAGTGCAGCATATTGTCCACAGTTCATCCCGGCGCTCCCAGCCAAGCCGCCTAGTTATGCACATTGTTGTTGGCCAGCATGCGGTAGCGATTCAGCAGCAGCACTGCCGCATCCTGGGCGGGCTCTATCTTGCCATGCGCCTCCTCGTAGGCGCCCAACAGAATTCGTTCTCACAAAATCGTGCAGAGCACAAACAGCATGGACACCAGGCACAGCATGGCCACAATATCCCTGTGCAGCTTGCGGTCCCGGTAGAAGGGACGCGTAGCGAAGTTCTCACTTCGTGCCCGGCGCAACAGCCAAATCGGTATGACCAAGTGCAGCAGATCCGGCAGCATAAACCCAATGTCGCGTACTACCTGATGAGCAGCACCCTCACCACGCACCACATTCATAAAAAACTGATCGAAGCTGCCAGCCAGGATGTGCAGCAACGCAATGCCCACAATGCAGAACACCTTCTTCGGCTTGACGACATTCGTAGTGCTGGCCAAGTGCATCACCAGCACGGTGGAGAATAGCTCCGTTACCTGTAAGGTGAGAAATCTTGTGATTATGTAACTGTATTTATTAAACCACATCAGTCTTAAAGACCTTATTTAAAACATATTCACAAGTGGAAAAATCAATTAAATAAGTTCTAAGAAAATGTCACAAATCAAATTCCAGAAATATTCAATTTGTAGAAACTCCGACATTTCCGAATGATTACTTTTAATATACCAACCGATTCTAATTATTAATCAGTCTCAGATAGTTAATAGAAATAGATAATTGAGTTAATTGCATAACATACGAGCTCATAGATCATGGGCACTATTATACTCCAGTTTGTACATTAGAAAAACAGAAACTACATCGATTCTATGGAAATTGATTGATGCCGCTAATTAAACTCAATAGATTTGTATAAAACAAAAGGTCGAGCTTTAAGCTTTATGCCGTTTGCCTACTTCCTTCTCCCTACTTGTTGCCCTTGCAAGTGAGCAACTGGGATTTGCACTTAATACCACTTATTTCGATTGCCTGATTGGCAATGCTCATTAACGTGGCCAACTATGAAAGTTGCCGTTATGCACCCATTGCATTAGCACTTGAAAACTTTTTTGCTTGGCTTTTTAACAAATTTGTACACAGCCAGCGGCTGCAACTGACTTATCCTTAAATATATATATATATCTTGATTCCAAAGTACTGGCAATTCAGTACACTCAGGTGGGCGGTCCGGACTCCGGAGTAGCGCAAGTTTATAAGTGGCGCACGTGAAGCACGTGAACGGATAGAAAGTTGAGCTCAACACGAACACGGCGCATATTGTACAAGTTTTGAGCATCGGAATTTTTAACCAGAACTTTGCTAATAAATAATAAATGATGGATAACCGCTGGCCAAGCGGGTGGGCAGGCATACATATGTACATGTAGATGGCCATCTGACTTGGTAAGGAGTTTGACTAGCTTACCGTAAAGAATAGTTGGTGATTCCATTGATTGTAGTAGTCGTCGTTGTAATAGTTGATGTACGCCCACCAGGCATAATAGTGCGAGAAGATGGACAGCAGGAAGAGCAGCAGCATGGAGTAGCGCACTCGCTGCTGCAGGATCAGGGCGATGAGCCGCTTGATGCACTCGTAAAGTGCAATAACGGCAAATACGGTGAGTATCCACATCTTGAAGCTATTCGGCGTCGCATTGAAGTACATGTGCTTGTAGGCGGCCACCCCCGATTCGTAGGGACCCTTGAACACCGTGTCCCAGCAGGAGCACGTGCAGAAGTGCCTGTCCACATACCGAGCATAATTCTCCCAAAAGTACCACAATATGACAATATGAGCCGGTGGTATCAATGCGGGCGCCAATGAACCGCAAGCGGTCGGCAGCCAGGTAACATCGAACATTGCGCTGGATAATGCCAGTGAATCCCCTCAAGCTCTTAAGTATATCCGGCTCTGTGGCTTGACTGGCTGGCTGCCTGGCTGGCTGGCTACCTGCTTGCCTGGTTGGCTTACTCGCAATTCCAGCAGTTCCGTTTAGTCCATCGTTCAACACTTAAGCTGAAAGCAGTCAAAAAAATCTGTTTTCTATTGCAATTAAAGTACAAACATTTCCAGTATATAGTAAACAAGTAAAAGTGCTCTAGTCGAAAGTGCCCGACTAGGAGATACCCTGATCCCAGTTCTTACATTCATAATTCTTTATCTGCATGCATACATACAAACACACACACACACACACACACACACACACACACACACACACACACACACACACACACACACACACACACACACACACACACACACACACACACAACAAACGCCATAATTGGTTTCTTAAGTCCAAACAAATGCCCTTCATAGACTTCAAATTCCCATAACTTGGTCAAAACTGAACGGATTGTCAAGCTTGAGGCCATTTTGTTCATAGTTAGTCCTATATATCAATTCTACATTTCAAGTTTGTTCATTATTGAAAGTTAAATTTTTTGAAATATTTTTGCGAAAAAAGCATAAGGGGGGACCCTTACGAAATTTGATTTTTCAAAAAATAAATTCTTGAAATTTTTTGTTTAATCGATTGTGGGTATCAAAATTAGTATAAAAAACTATTTGAAAAACTATTCTGAGGTGTTTCATTTTTCTGTCAAAAATCATGCCAAAATGACAAAAAAAATTGACTTGTAAACGCCCTGATTGGTCCACAGATGCCCTTCCTAGACTTCAAACTCCCATAACTTGGTCAAAACTGAACCGATTGTCAAGCTTGAGGCCATTTTGTTCATAGTTAGTCCTATATATCAATTCTACATTTCAAGTTTATTCATTATTGAAAGTTAAATATTTTGAAATATTTTTGCGAAAAAAGCATAAGGGGGGACCCTTACAAAAATTGATTTTTCAAAAAATAGATTCTTGAAATTTTTTGTTTAATCGATTGTGGGTGTCAAAATTAGTATAAAAAACTATAGGAAAAGTGATTCTGAGGTGTTTCATTTTTCTGTCAAAAATCATGCCAAAATGACAAAAAAAATTGACTTGTAAACGCCCTGATTGGTCCACAGATGCCCTTCCTAGACTTCAAACTCCCATAACTTGGTCAAAACTGAACCGATTGTCAAGCTTGAGGCCATTTTGTTCATAGTTAGCCCTATATATCAATTCTACATTTCAAGTTTGTTCATTATTGAAAGTTAAATTTTTTGAAATATTTTTGCGAAAAAAGCATAAGGGGGGACCCTTACAAAATTTGATTTTTCAAAAAATAAATTCTTGAAATTTTTTGTTTAATCGATTGTGGGTATCAAAATTAGTATAAAAAACTATTTGAAAAACTATTCTGAGGTGTTTCATTTTTCTGTCAAAAATCATGCCAAAATGACAAAAAAAATTGACTTGTAAACGCCCTGATTGGTCCACAGATGCCCTTCCTAGACTTCAAACTCCCATAACTTGGTCAAAACTGAAGCGATTGTCAAGCTTGAGGCCATTTTGTTCATTGTTAGTCCTATATATCAATTCTACATTTCAAGTTTATTCATTATTGAAAATTAAATTTTTTGAAATATTTTTGCGAAAAAAGCATAAGGGGGGACCCTTACAAAAATTGATTTTTCAAAAAATAGATTCTTGAAATTTTTTGTTTAATCGATTGTGGGTATCAAAATTAGTATAAAAAACTATTTGAAAAACTATTCTGAGGTGTTTCATTTTTCTGTCAAAAATCATGCCAAAATGACAAAAAAAAATGGCTTGTAAACGCCCTAATTGGGTTCTGAAGTCCATACAAATGCCCTTCCTAGACTTCAAACTCCCATAACTTGGTCAAAACTGAACCGATTGTCAAGCTTGAGGCCATTTTGTTCATGGTTAGTCCTATATATCCATTCTACATTTCAAGTTTATTCATTATTGAAAGTTAAATATTTTGAAATATTTTTGCGAAAAAAGCATAAGGGGGGACCCTTACAAAAATTGATTTTTCAAAAAATAGATTCTTGAAATTTTTTGTTTAATCGATTGTGGGTATCAAAATTAGTATAAAAAACTATTTGAAAAACTATTCTGAGGTGTTTCATTTTTCTGTCAAAAATCATGCCAAAATGACAAAAAAAATTGACTTGTAAACGCCCTGATTGGTCCACAGATGCCCTTCCTAGACTTCAAACTCCCATAACTTGGTCAAAACTGAAGCGATTGTCAAGCTTGAGGCCATTTTGTTCATTGTTAGTCCTATATATCAATTCTACATTTCAAGTTTATTCATTATTGAAAGTTAAATTTTTTGAAATATTTTTGCGAAAAAAGCATAAGGGGGGACCCTTACAAAAATTGATTTTTCAAAAAATAAATTCTTGAAATTTTTTGTTTAATCGATTGTGAGTATCAAAATTAGTATAAAAAACTATTTGAAAAACTATTCTGAGGTGTTTCATTTTTCTGTCAAAAATCATGCCAAAATGACAAAAAAAATTGACTTGTAAACGCCCTGATTGGTCCACAGATGCCCTTCCTAGACTTCAAACTCCCATAACTTGGTCAAAACTGAACCGATTGTCAAGCTTGAGGCCATTTTGTTCATTGTTAGTCCTATATATCAATTCTACATTTCAAGTTTATTCATTATTGAAAAATAAATTTTTTGAAATATTTCTTCGAAAAAAGCATAAGGGGGGACCCTTACAAAATTTGATTTTTCAAAAAATAAATTCTTGAAATTTGTTGTTTAATCGATTGTGGGTATCAAAATTAGTATAAAAAACTATTTGAAAAACTATTCTGAGGTGTTTCATTTTTCTGTCAAAAATCATGCCAAAATGACAAAAAAAATTGACTTGTAAACGCCCTGATTGGTCCACAGATGCCCTTCCTAGACTTCAAACTCCCATAACTTGGTCAAAACTGAACCGATTGTCAAGCTTGAGGCCATTTTGTTCATAGTTAGTCCTATATATCAATTCTACATTTCAAGTTTATTCATTATTGAAAGTTAAATTTTTTGAAATATTTTTGCGAAAAAAGCATAAGGGGGGACCCTTACAAAAATTGATTTTTCAAAAAATAAATTCTTGAAATTTTTTGTTTAATGGATTGTGGGTATCAAAATTAGTATAAAAAACTATTTGACAAACTTTTCTGAGGTGTTTGATTTTTCTGTCAAAAATCATGCCAAAATGACAAAAAAAAAAGCTTGTAAACGCCTTAATTGGGTTCTGAAGTCCATACAAATGCCCTTCCTAGACTTCAAACTCCCATAACTTGGTCAAAACTGAACCGATTGTCAAGCTTGAGGCCATTTTGTTCATGGTTAGTCCTATATATCCATTCTACATTTCAAGTTTATTCATTATTGAAAGTTAAATATTTTGAAATATTTTTGCGAAAAAAGCATAAGGGGGGACCCTTACAAAAATTGATTTTTCAAAAAATAGATTCTTGAAATTTTTTGTTTAATCGATTGTGGGTATCAAAATTAGTATAAAAAACTATTTGAAAAACTATTCTGAGGTGTTTCATTTTTCTGTCAAAAATCATGCCAAAATGACAAAAAAAATTGACTTGTAAACGCCCTGATTGGTCCACAGATGCCCTTCCTAGACTTCAAACTCCCATAACTTGGTCAAAACTGAAGCGATTGTCAAGCTTGAGGCCATTTTGTTCATTGTTAGTCCTATATATCAATTCTACATTTCAAGTTTATTCATTATTGAAAAATAAATTTTTTGAAATATTTTTGCGAAAAAAGCATAAGGGGGGACCCTTACAAAATTTGATTTTTCAAAAAATAAATTCTTGAAATTTTTTGTTTAATCGATTGCGAGTTTCAAAATTAGTATAAAAAACTATTTGAAAAACTATTCTGAGGTGTTTCATTTTTCTGTCAAAAATCATGCCAAAATGACAAAAAAAATGGCTTGTAAACGCCCTAATTGGGTTCTGAAGTCCATACAAATGCCCTTCCTAGACTTCAAACTCCCATAACTTGGTCAAAACTGAACCGATTGTCAAGCTTGAGGCCATTTTGTTCATAGTTAGTCCTATATATCAATTCTACATTTCAAGTTTATTCATTATTGAAAGTTAAATTTTTTGAAATATTTTTGCGAAAAAAGCATAAGGGGGGACCCTTACAAAAATTGATTTTTCAAAAAATAGATTCTTGAAATTTTTTGTTTAATCGATTGTGGGTATCAAAATTAGTATAAAAAACTATTTGAAAAACTATTCTGAGGTGTTTCATTTTTCTGTCAAAAATCATGCCAAAATGACAAAAAAAATTTACTTGTAAACGCCCTGATTGGTCCACAGATGCCCTTCCTAGACTTCAAACTCCCATAACTTGGTCAAAACTGAAGCGATTGTCAAGCTTGAGGCCATTTTGTTCATAGTTAGTCCTATATATCAATTCTACATTTCAAGTTTATTCATTATTGAAAGTTAAATATTTTGAAATATTTTTGCGAAAAAAAGCATAAGGGGGGACCCTTACAAAAATTGATTTTTCAAAAAATAGATTCTTGAAATTTTTTGTTTAATCGATTGTGGGTATCAAAATTAGTATAAAAAACTATTTGAAAAACTATTCTGAGGTGTTTCATTTTTCTGTCAAAAATCATGCCAAAATGACAAAAAAAATTGACTTGTAAACGCCCTGATTGGTCCACAGATGCCCTTCCTAGACTTCAAACTCCCATAACTTGGTCAAAACTGAACCGATTGTCAAGCTTGAGGCCATTTTGTTCATTGTTAGTCCTATATATCAATTCTACATTTCAAGTTTATTCATTATTGAAAAATACATTTTTTGAAATATTTCTTCGAAAAAAGCATAAGGGGGGACCCTTACAAAATTTGATTTTTCAAAAAATAAATTCTTGAAATTTTTTGTTTAATCGATTGTGGGTATCAAAATTAGTATAAAAAACTATTTGAAAAACTATTCTGAGGTGTTTCATTTTTCTGTCAAAAATCATGCCAAAATGACAAAAAAAATTGACTTGTAAACGCCCTGATTGGTCCACAGATGCCCTTCCTAGACTTCAAACTCCCATAACTTGGTCAAAACTGAACCGATTGTCAAGCTTGAGGCCATTTTGTTCATAGTTAGTCCTATATATCAATTCTACATTTCAAGTTTATTCATTATTGAAAGTTAAATATTTTGAAATATTTTTGCGAAAAAAGCATAAGGGGGGACCCTTACCAAATTTGATTTTTCAAAAAATAAATTCTTGAAATTTTTTGTTTAATCGATTGTGGGTGTCAAAATGAGGTTTTATTTTCAGTCATGACAACAATTTGGTTATTTGACATTCAAATACAAAAACTTTGTTAAAATTTAACCAATGTACATATATATATATAATATTTCTCCATTGGCGTACAAGTTTTCGCACTTTGTCATCAAAATCTTATAAAAAATGTTGAAATTGTTGAAATGCTTTTATCAATTGGTTGCTATTTACATCGCAACATTTGTTCTATTTATAAAAATAAACGCAAGCGCTCAAATATTAACAATCAGCAATATTTCGATTGGCGAAGGATGGCTATATGTATGCACATATAAATAAACCCACCAACTGGGCGAGAGTCCATTTTGGCACATTGAATTACAAATTGCGAGTACTCGGTGCACTGAGAGGCCTCGTTGGTAACAGGGCCTGGCCAAGGAATGAAGCAATTATAAATTCATACGTTTGCCAGAGCAGAGCCGATGAAGAGCCATCCACGTAGGGGCAACCAGCATGCAACATTCCACGGCAGCCCGAACACTGCAACAGCAGCAGCAGCAGCAGCAGCAGATCTGATATGTAACCTCCTGGCACGGCTGCCAAAAAACCAAAACGCGCGGTCATTAGTGCCGCACAATGTGCATAGTGAACGGTGTGGAGTACTGGGGGTGTTGGGAGGGGCATGTGTTGAAAGGGTGCGGGGCGGGCAACAATTTGTGGCAACAATATGAGAAAAAGGCACCTTCTCTGCCGCTGCCGCTTCAAGTACTCCACGCTCGGGCGTCGGTTTAATTAATGCCGATGCCGCTTTATCTGAATCTGAATGTGAATTTTGCAGCTGCCAGTGAAAAAGGTATTTCGATTTGTTGTTTTTGTTCAGTTGTTGCGCCACAGTTTAATAAAAACAAAAACAAACGCATCGTGCACATTGACGTCATAGTTCTTGAACGAACAAATTTTTTTTGTGTTTCACTTATGGAATGCGAGCGAAGAGAAATACCAACCAAAATGAACACTGGCATTCTGAGAACTGAAACTTGGCTGAGCATAAAAGTGAAATCATGGCATAATCAGCATAAAATATAAATCAGTTTCACAGCATTTCGTTGTGCATAATATTTGAATTTCAATTGCCGTCGACTTTCGCGTTTACCAGTGTACCCTAGAAATGGCATTTCAACTATTTAGCCCTCCACGAACCGCAGCAACTTTGATTTGTGGGCCAGCCCCACAGTCACACAATGTGGGTGGGAAAGGCTGGAAATAGCTATATTCTTGAAATTATATAACATACATACCTACAAGATCAAGTATGCTTATCACTGACTAATTAAACAAAGTGAAGTGAAGTGAAACATGTCATTGTATCAAATATGCGGTCTAACCACATCATTTGTAACTTACTAAACGAAAATTATAATCTGCATATATTATAAGCACTAGCCTGCTTCAAGTCTCCTAAGCTTACACCCTCGAGTGGTTATTCGCACAATTGTTTGCCAAGTCATTAAATTTAACTTTGTGCTACTTACGAAATGCACATAAAATCAAATGACTGCAGACCCCAATTCATGGTTGCCTACTCCGGAAAATCACGTGCAAAATGTCAGAAATCCTCTAGAGGCTTCATGCAAGCAACACCTCCACTAGCAGCAACAACAACAACAGCAACAACAACAACAACAACAATTATAGGAGTGACAGTAAAACCGTCAACAGTCATCGCGCCTTCACTTGACTTGCAATGTAGCGCAGTCAGGCAACGTGCGACGTCAACCGGCGATGGCAACGCGTCGTATGTGTAATGTGAGGGTAACACTCGGCAGTCCTGCACCCGCTGGGCCTGTGCCTGTGACGTTGCCTGTCTGGGTGTGTCAGTCTTTGCCCATTGAGTTGTGTTCTTTGCATGCTCATTTGTGTCTCCTTCAATTGTCGTTGCCAGCTGACGTTGCTGTTGTTGTTGCTGTTGTTGACGTTGTCGTTGTTGCTGTCGTTTGCTTGAAGAGTTGCAGACGCTTTGTCTCGGCGCCAGAGCCGCTGGCTTGTTGCTATTGTTGTTGTCGTTGCTATTGCTGTTGCTGTTGTTGTTTACAGTAGCTTTTGGAAGCCATAGAGTGTTTCTGAAATACACATATGCAACATGGAGAGTTGGCATTAAAGTGACATCAATATGCAATATTACGCATACGCATGTGACTCGGCAGCATATATTAGAAATGCATTGAATAACGAGCACTGGGCACGCCAGCAGGCGCGTGAGAGTATGCGAGTTGTTTTTGCCAAAGCAACCCTTACAAACTAAAGCAGATATGTAGCTATGGTATATATTATATATTAGACATACATATGTGTATTTGGTTGACGTTAACATTGAGATAAATCGCTGGCAATAATGTATTCCCATTGCCTACCAGTGACGTTTGTTTGGTCAATATTTATTTTGGTTTTGCCAACGATATGATGACTGGAATCAATATACACACGTATATATTACACTCAGCCACACACGAACTTCAACACGAACTTCAACTGGGGGCAATAACAAATAAAATACAAAAACTACAAATACAATTGGCCCTTGTCAAGTCGATGTTGTTGACTGCAAATTGCTTTCAGCTGGCGCGCGGGAGCGAGTTGGCGCTGCATCCCCAATAGTTGCGCACAAGTACAATGAACCAGCCGAGGAGTCGCTGTCGCTGTCGCCGTAAACGGAGACGGAGGTGCAGGCGGAGACAGCGACGCAGACAGCGACGGCGACGGCGACAGAGCCGGTTAAATGTCTATTAAATACACAAAGTACAGAAAACAGAAGGAGAAACAAAATGCGGGTACATACTAAACAGTGAAAAATCGAAAGAAAATTAAGTGTCCAAAATACTTAGTTAGGTGCTAAGGGATCCACACCCAAGTGCACACACCCACGCTCTCACACACACACACACACACACAGGCAGCACACGCGGGAGTTGGGTTTAATCCTTGAATGGGATGCTGAAACACCCACACACACACACACACACACACACACACACAGCGCTTGATATTGACTTACACTTTATGCTGTGCTTGCCACCGGCTTTGGCCATGTGTAACATGGTTTTTTGGTTTTTTGGTTTTTACACAATATGCTTTGCTAGCAATTTAGCAATTAGGCAAATATAAATGATTTTCTATTTAACGAACTTAGACTTGCTGTACAAATGAAATCTGTTGAAACAAACAACCGCGGGCGCGTCGTGAAAAAGCCGACTGAAATTTTTGTTATGCTGGCTGCGTGTGAGTTCTCTGCTCTTGACTTGGACGCGATGCTTCGGCAGCGACGGCAACAGCAACAGCAACGGCGACAGCGACTGAGACAACGACGACGACGACGACGATAACGACGAGGAGACCATCGGCATAGCTAGCGCCGGCGTCGTTGTTGTCGTTGTCTGGCCAATGTTTCTCAGCAACAACAAAAATACTGGGGCGCAGCTCTCAGCTGTTGACACCCTCGCATCCGTTGGGTCATGCTCTCGCGAGCGCAAATAGTGGGAAATTCGTAAGGGAAATGCATGCGGCGGCATCTTTCGTTGCACATTAAGTATACGCACTGTTGCTGCCGGTCTGGCAGCGGCAAGTGAAAGCCGTCGACAGGCCCACATGGCTTCTTTTTCAGCCGTACTCTCCAATCTATATGTAGTAACTTATATTTACTTTGGATATTTGTTTTTTATGTTGCCATATTACAACTATTTTCTCTTCTTTTGTGCCTGGCCTGGGCACCTGTTGAGGCAGGTTTCACTTGTGTGCGTCCTTGGTCAGTTGGCGGTCAAATTTGAATGTACTTAAGCCCTTAGGGAATTTGATATTTAAACAAGATAAATCCGTAAATTAAATAGAAAGAAAGGAATATCCGTTTGGCTGTTTGAATGTATCAAAGAGATACATTTATTTAATACATTTATTCGTTTATAAACGCTTAGAGATTTAAAAACATACAGTTACAAGTATATTGTTAAGTAGTATAAATTGAAATTAGCTTGCGTTAAGTTAAACTCAAACTTACGTGGAAATTGCATGGATGCAAACCTGTCAGAGTGCATTTTAAATATGCTAATTGGATTTTTCTTTTTGTTTTTCAGCTGAATGTGCTTTGTGTAGCTCTGTTTTTGGGGACATTGTGGACAGTTCCAGTAAATATTCGATGTAGCTCTTTCATTCCATTGTTCTGTGTAGAAAATTTAGCCACAAACTAACAAATGCAAATACACTCGCTGTTATTACAATGGTTTTTATATAAGCATTTTTTAGAATTCTGCCAGCTGGTATATTAACTTTCAGATTAATGATAGAAATTACAAAATTAAATAATATTTGTTTTTAGTCACATATTTTTTTCAACATGCCCGCAAATGGTAAAAAATCATTACAATTTTGTTAAATTTGTTGTCAACTCAACAGAAAAGTCATACAGCATAGGAATACGTGAAGCTCTAGTAGGACACCTTTAAGGGTATTTAAGCATCGACTAACCTCTAACTTGGTTGTACTCTTGTAATTACAATGTTTTCCAGGTCTCTTTTAGCATATTTTACTATTGTTCTGTTATTGTGACTGCTCTACGTTTTTGTACGACATACATACGAGATATAACAATCGGTTTTTTTTATACTTACTTTTATATACAGCTATATATTTGTATAAGCACTTAAACACTTAAAGAGTATAAATTCGTACAATATTGCCGCTTAGAAGTACATATTTTGTTTTTTTTTTTTATTTGTTTCTGTAGGTACAAGTACTCATTGGGGCTTGGTCAAGGCCCTTTTTAAACAACGCTTAATTAAGACATCAATATACAAAAGACATTGTGACTTACTTACCTTATTCAACAATGTCAAAGAAATGAATATGATAGATTAAGAATATCCTTTAATAGAAATACTGTATGTGTGTGTGTGTGTGTGTAAGTCCTTATTAAATATTTGCTATGTTTATTAATTTCATTATGTATCATTATGCGAAATAATTTGGAATTATTATTTATTCAGATTTGTAATTGAACATATTACTGACATATCGATTTTGTTGCGAGTTTTCTGATTGAATCCAGACAAACGGTAATATGCTTATGTCATGAGACGTGTTTCCAATTAAGAAATTATTTGCGCATAATTTGGATTACATTTCGATGAAATCATTGTGACATTGTGATACAATTCAAATCAAATACATACTACAGCGTCGCGACGAGTGTATGTGTACACTCATACGAATTCGTCTATCATAAGTGTTTAATGTTGTGGTTAGATTGGTTTAACTTTTACTTATATGACGTATTACGTATCATATTTCCAAGTATCCACAAGATACATTAGTGTTTGTACCAACGTTACAGCTGCTTATGTCAAGCGGCATAATTGCTAGATACTTCTTACATAGTATTATTATAATTGAACGTACCAGCCTTAAGGTACGAGTATATTGGGCTTTGCATAAGTATACATTTAAGTATATATATATATATATATATATATATATATATATAGCACAAGTACTCGTGATTTATTTTACCGAGAAACGTTTGTGCTAAGCTCATTTAACATGCTTTCTATCACTTCGTTGCTATGCTTATGCACCCCACGACAATTTTGTTTATTGTTGTATTTCGTTTGCATATGAATCTAGGTAAGGTACGAGTATAGGTATGCGTATACATATACATATACATACGTATATATTAGTTGGCTATAATTGCTCTGGGAGGAATACAACTGAGTCGAGGCACACGACAAAAACGCAGCTGGATATCTATGGTAAATAATACAAAAGCCGGCTTTCTAATTACGGTTTCCGTTTATAATTGGGTCAACTAAAAGAAAATGACTCTTGTCGGATTGCCAAATGTATGTCGAGTTCCTTGGCAAACATATTCGTTAAATATTTAACTCAGGCATGTTTGCTTATTCATTTAACGATTTTATGAATTCAGAGTAGTGTAAAAATTAGATTTCTTAACAAGTGCACAATAGTCACTTTTGAGTTACTTCCTTAAAACTTAAAGTGTGAAATAAATAAGAGAACAGCCAGCAATATTAAATAAGTTAGCTTAATGAATAGTTCTTTAACGAAATTAGTACTTTAATAAAAAAAGTGACAAAGTGGTTTTCATTAGTGCTTAGCCTTTCTTATGTACATATATAAAATATTTCTGATTTCCTACCTGTCTTATATTTTGTTGAGCTCTGTTAAGTTTAATATTTGGATGCGGGCATATACATATACATACATATATAATCAACTTGTACATTTCATATCACGGTTTTGTATACTCTTTTCTAATTTTCTATCTCTGTCTCTTTTGCTTGAGTAGTAGAAAAAATATTCCAAAGCTCTCCTTCGTCCTCTTTCTCTCTTGTAAGCCTTATCCAGAAATATGTATGAGGACCACCAATTGATATGGTAAGCTGCAAAATTGGCTGCTTTGTCGCTCTAAAACTTACTCTGTTCAATGTCTGCGCTGATCGAATGATTGAGCTCGGCCACAACGATGATCTCCTCGTTCTCCTCGGTTTCCTCAGGCACCATCATCAGGTTGTTGTTCATCACGTAGGGATCAGCGCGATTATCGTTGTCAGCAGACGATGTTCGCAGCCGGTGGGTGAAGGAGGAGCGCGAACGGGTCATGTAGCTGGAGCGAGTGGTGGAGACACGCCTCAAGACGCCGCGGCCATAGAGGAGCATGCGAACCTCCACACGAAATCTGGGATGCGTGGCTGCGTATAGGTAGGGATCCACACAGGCTGCCGTTTTGCAGAAGAGTGCTGGAATCATCGAGCCGAGGGGAGTAATATGTTTCTCCAGTCCAAAGACACCCATCATGGCGACAATTGCGTAGGGCGACCAGGCAATGAACCACAGTCCAATGATGGCGGCCACTATGACCGTTAGCTTCTGCTCGGTCTTGGCCTTGTCCTTGCTGGACTGTATGCGATTGGCCATGAAGACCACCTTGAGTATGTAGGCATAGGAGTAAACAATCGAGGTTAATGGTATGCAATAGGCGGCCACAAAGAACAGAGCCATGAAGATCCTTGCCGCCACCTCCTTGTTGAGATAGTCAAAGCTGCAGGTAGTTAGAAAACCCTCCGGCACATACACAGACAGCCCCACATCCAGTGCTGGCATCACGGCAAACAGAAAACTGTAGCACCAGATGAGAAAGATGATCAGATAGGAGCGTAGTCGGGAGTAGCGACGCAAAGGCTGCAGCGGATGCACCACCACATTATAGCGATCCAGAGCAATGGCCGTAAGGGTGCCAATGGCGCAGGTGCCGCTGAGGCCACCCACGAATCCATAGATGCGACAGGCTGCGGCGGTGTTGAAGGTTCACCTTGTAGTGACAAATTGTGATACCCCCTGCATCCTGCACTTACCTACGTCGCCTAGCGCTGGACCCTCTTTGATGTTGTTGTAGATGGCAATCGGGCACTTGATCAGCATCAGGAAATCGCAAATGGCCAGATTCATAACCAGTATATTGGCCGGAGTGCGCAGCGACTTGCGACTGCTAAACATGAAGATGACGAATGCATTCCCAAAGCAGCCCACCACAGAGATGAGGCAGTAGAGTCCAGCCATCATGTAGAAGGTGCTGGTATCCGGTGGTTCAAACTGCAGCCAGAACGGATTAACCTTTGCTATGTAGCTCAGATCGTATTTGTCGCGATAGTGTATATAGCCGGGATATGTGCTGCAGCGGAAAGAAAGGATTATAAGATTGTGTCACGGAACTTACTACTCCTGATAGTTTAAGGAACCCAGGGGAAATGGAAAATCTAGCGGTCTTTATATTCTCATCTAAACTTTAACAGAAGTTCAATAAATATGTGAATTGGTATCCGTAAGTCTTCTTCTGGATATAAATAACAATTGCAATTATTTCGATAAAAACAACTGCTTTTTTAAAAATATCTTTCGTTTGTTTGTTTTTTTTTTTTTGCTATTGTACAAATTTAACGAGGTTCGAGTAGCAGACGTAGTCGCTATAAATAACCTATTGTTCAGAGCAAATATCTGAGGAAAATAGCTCGAACAATGAGTTTTCAAATATATAATTGGCTTTCACACCCGTCAACAATGTAAGTCTTAATTGATAAGAAATGTATTTATCTCGCATTACTTGTTAGCTTCTATCGTTGCACACATTGTACACATCGAATTTTTGTAGAGTCGATCCGCTAATTAAGTTCTGAAAGATTCAACGTACTCACCTCAGATCTGTTTCGCTGTCATTCACCGCATGTGGATGCTTGTCATGAACTTTGCTAACGTTTGCATTGGCCGCCGATGAGGCATTTGCCACTGCCACTGCCGCTGCTGTTGTTGTGGCCGCTGCAGCAACGAGCGTTGCATTCTGTGCGGCGCCACGGCTGCTGCTGGCGAAAACTTCGGAGAGGGCGCTGGTTATCCACATGCTGCCGTCGTTCGCTGTCAATGTGGGCAACGTTGACATGATGGTCTCCATGTTGTGCTTTTTCCGCCTCTTTGTTTACCTTGCTGATGCTGCTCTTTTGCCTTTTAGCCTTTTTGCCAAATATACGAGTGCCTGTGCTACTAAATTTTGCATGTATCACGCTACGTATACGTGATGCGTGTCCTTGACTTTGAGCTTTAATGGTTGTCTTTGTCTGTGTCTGTGTCTCTAGCAGCTATATCCGCTTATTTAGTTGTCATTAGCTCAATTACAGCTATTCGCAATGCTGCCCAGTGATCTGACATCGACACGTTGCCTTTGGCTGTCTTCATTTGTGCAGCTGCCACTTTGACGCACGGCGCCAGTTGAGTTGCTTTCAATTAATTCCGTGCTGCTGCAGTGCTGAAAGTGCTGAAAGTCGACAGATAAAAGTGCAGTTAAGCTGAAACGACCTTCCCCGATTTTATTGTCATTGTTCGCTTTTCTTTAAATTCAAACACTAAAAATGATACTTAAAAAACCTGTAGATTTCTAATTAAAGCACATTTTGAGCTTGAAGTCCAAACCAATATAGCTTAAGAGCTTATCTTTTCACTAAAAATAGACAGCAAACTGATATTTTTCATTAGCGCTCATTAAAACGCATTGCATATATATATATATATATATATATATATATATACTAGAATCCGCAACAAACGCGCATACTTAACACTTTTCAAACTTTGCCTGTTGGTTTAAACGTAGTCCAAACTTTTTATACGCGCATCAGCAAAAAAAAAAGAAGAAGAATGCATAATAAAAGTTATTAAAAGGAGCAAGAACATAATAACATTGTTGAACAGTTTGGCCAGAATATTGCAGGCTCAATTGGTAAACTGTGAAGAAAACTGAAGGCATAAATTAAAGCATTTCGTAGAAAATCAAAATCTAAATTTAAATGTCACACCATATTCAAATATTTCATATGAAAATCGGATTAATTTTTTAATAACCGTTTACCAAGAATTAAGGATTTGCTGATTGACATTTGCTGAATCATATCATATTAAATCTATAAAAGCCATCAAATATATGTATTATAAATAAATCAAGTTGAAAACCAACTAGTTATTTATTGTCTTGTTTATCGCTCAATTCTTGTCAACACTTTATTGAGTAATGCACCAGTAATCTGCCATGGCCATGTTGTTTTCAACTGAAATCACAGTCTGGCAGCTTGGCGTCATCAATATGTAGATGTGATGTGATGTGATGTGCTGCTGTGTATATAGAATAATCCAAGCCGCCTAAATTTGTGCATGCTAGATTTGTTTGAGCCACTTAAACGTAGATGGGAATCAAAATCAATTACCACTTTAATGTGACCATGGGACTGGCTTATTCAGGAGCCCGGCAAATGCGATTGCGATTGCGATTGCATGGGGCACGTGTGACAAAAACGAGGAGCAGCTCTGGGATTATGTAAATCGCCAGCTAGCGAGTACTTCATTAAAGCAATTTAATTGCTTATTAAATAATTTGAAGACGGATCGCATTAGTCTCAGCATCTCTGGGGCCGCAAGTGCTTTGCAAGACAAATACCAAGAAACACAAACAGCAACTCAAACATAAGCAGCTCTTAAAGTTGTTTGGCAGCAGGCAGGACAACTTCTTGCCTGAGGGTAGAAACCACCAACAGCAGCACCAACAGCAGCAGCAGCAGCAGTCAAGAAAACTTTCTTGAGCAACAGCTGTAGGGTAAGAATCAACAACTGCAGCAACAGCAACAACAACAGCAACAACAACTCCAACAACAACGACAAACACACAATTAGCCGGAGGCCATTCTACAGAAGCGTCATCTTATTACATTTATTTACAACTCTGAGTAGGGGCTAAATTTTAATAGGTGGGTCGCCTTTGTTGCAGCACAGAGTACAGCACTTCGAAAATTGCTCTTGGAGTTGTTTTGCGGCATATAATTGGCACTAATTGGCCAATGTCAATTTGGGCTTGTCAATGGCCAGGAACATACTAACGCACCAACGGCAAGTGCTCCTCTGCATTTCACATTTCACATTCTGCATTCGTTTTTATTCTGCCAGCAATGCAGCATTCATTTAGCACGAATGCAAATGATTGTAGGTCCTTTGTCTCGTGTCCTCGTCTCATTCTGTGTCCCTTTGAAATTGGCTCTCTGTCAGTTTATAGACCAATTTAATATTGTTATGCCTCGCAATTGACATTCCATTCAGTGTTGACATAGTTATAGCAGTCTGAAATTTTAACATGATTTTTCACCGAAAATCTGACAAATTCAAATGTCTCAACTACAAAAAAGATAAATGACAAAGTTAGACCAAAATTGCCTCGGAATTGAAAATTGGTTCACTTTTGACAAAATTATGACAGTTTGAAGTGCATTTCTGGGATTTGGAAACCTGGCCTGCTGAAATTGTTGTCAGGGTTTTCGACAAGAAAACCGACAAACTGATAACAGTTTAAAGTCTTTGTCAGGCATTGCTAGGAACTTGAAACTTTGAATGATTATATTTTGCACGTGATTTTTTGACAGAAAATCTGAAAAATGTTACTCTTTCAACTTTAAATGTAGAACTTATCTAGCGAATAAACTATGACCAAAATTGCCTCGGAAATGACAATCAGTTTTCTTTTGACAAAGTTATAGCAGTTTGAAGGTCTCTGAATGGGGATTTGTCTCGGGATTTGTAATTCAGAAAGTAACAAAACCATTGTGCCACCTTTTGTAAAATAAATTCGAGCAAACACTTTCACACTTTCACACTTTCACACTTTCACTCTTGCAAGGAAAGCTCAATTGTTGCCAGTGTGCACCTTCTGCATTTCTTAAAACGCATCAATAATTTCAAAGGCAATTGTTAGCTACAACAATTGTTTGGCTTGTTAACTGAAGGCAGCTGCTCAAATTGAGCGTGAGGGTTACGTAGATAATGTTGTTATTTTTTATAGAGAAATTCACTGAATGTGAATCTGTGACTAGATTTACGATTGGCTTTCTTGGCCACCCAATGGTCCTTTCAAATGCCCATTCCAATTTAAACTGAAGCTATTGTGCACGCTGTCGTGACCTCTTAAGCCCATTTGCGTTTTAGCCAATTTCGGCAATGGTCGTTTTATTTGTAATTCAGATTCAGACGAAGTAAGGCACGTCTCTATTGAAAGGTCTTGTGATTCGTATGCACGAGTCTATTGCCAGACCGAAAAGCAACAGACAATCATGAAAACGCATCAGTAACGAGTGCATTGCAAAAGTATTGTAGTATTATTCGCATCAGCTGCCATCTAAATGGATTTGAAATATACAAAGCATTCAGCTAAGGGTTTTCTAACCAATAATTGCCGGAGAATGCATCTTTCAGCTGCACTCACAATTAAATTACACAAGGAAATGGTTTATTTGTCTGCACTGACTAACCACTGGCTATACCATGCAGCGGGGGCGGGGCGGGGCGGGGCGGGTGGTGACGCTGTCCGGTCCCTCTGGGTTGCTTTTAACAATTAACCGCCACTTGCGCTTTGCTAGCGAAAGTGAAACGGAATGAAATAAAGTGAGTCGGCGGAAACTACAGACCTCGCGCCTAAAAGCATGCTGCAATTATATTTTTTTAAGTAACGTTTCAATTTCTTTTGGTTGTACTGGCGATTTAATATGGTTTTTATTCGCTCCCGATTCGCTGAGCACTTCTCATGAAACTGCAATGTCAAAAATGCTGTTAAATGCATTAAAAAAAAACAAAAATTACTTTTGTGACAGCTGACAGTTGACAGTTGGATGGGATTAAATAAAATGAATTTAATTTTTAATATAAATCTGACCAAGTGTAAACAATGGTTGACAACTAATCAAAATTCGGGGTGCATTAAAAACTGCATTAAATTTGTTTATTACACCACGAACATTTATTCGAGGTACTCTTTAATTCCAACAATGATAATTGGATTACCAAGAAGAGGTTCATTTTACAATTAGGTCGTAGTTCTGAATAATAATACACATGTTTTCTGGCTTGGAAATGACTCTAATGAACACCACAAAATGTCACAAAATGAATATTTGCTTTGCAATATTTAATTCAAGGAATTAAAGAGAATGCCAGCTCAAATTGCGGACATTTAGTTTTTTGCCAGAGTTATAAAACATATCAAAGGGACGCTTTGCTGGATGCGTTGACTATTCATTTTGATATTATGCACTTGTTGTAGTTGTTTTTTTTTTCTTCCGTTTTGCCTTCTGGAATATAGAACATTCTATACAAATTGTACGAGTTTTCGCCTCGGCTTCAATTTAACAAATTGCTGGAATTCCGCTTGGAAAAATACGTTGACTAAGGCCCGAATAACATAAAACTGGCAGCGGTGCTAAGCTTTCATTAAATGCTGAGATGAGATTTATAAGTAATGGCTTTAAAATCCAACCATTATTCGGTTATTTATTTTCTATTAAAGTGCGAAAAACTCGCTTATATGCAGCAAGTGTGCAAATGTATTCATAAGTAATTTGTAGTGAACATTACGTTTTTTAAATCGAATTTTTTACTTCCAAGGAATTCAGACAAGCAACGAGAGCGTGCTATGTATGCATGTGTGTATGTGTGTGTGTGTGTGTGTGTGTGTATGGCTGGGGTTGTAGGTGTTGTGTGTATTCGTGTGTGAAGTGAGTTGTGCCAAGCTAAGGCTTAAGCTAAGGATGGCCGCATGTAATATGCCACTTTTTCACTGTATACAACAGGCATACAACCGCATACAGCCCCTCTTGCCCTTCTAGCCCCACTCGCCCCTCTCGTCAGCTCTATGGATTACTACATACATATATTGATTTATGCTCGCGACCAGTTTTCATTTCACTGTATTTCACTTACGTGCGGCAATTTTTTGCAGTCATCAGCCGCAGTAGGTTTCTGGGCTCTGGGCTCTGGGTTCTGGGTTAGCCATCACTGGCCCCCAAACGCCACCCATAAATGCAATGTTTTTACAGTCCACTTAAACGTGTAGCTCAAGGCTGACGGATAGAAATTGTAGACCGCCATCAACAGGCACTTAAAGGCCTAAATACAGCATATTGAGAGATACATCTGCAGACAGCGAGGCACAGAGGCAACTATTCAATTTGCTTAGCTTTAATGGAAGCTTTAAGATTTGAATGTGTTACAGTCGTTGCACCTCAAGTGTCATCTGGCGCTGCACATATGAGCTGGACAAGTGCGCCCAAGTCGGTGTACTCCAGGCTTACCGAAGAGGCAGAGGTTGCCAGCGAGACGCCTGAAGGCCAAAATGCTTGAGAGCATCAGTCCCATGTCACCCCCCTCACCACCCTCACCACCCTCCACCCAGACCAGCTAGCCGGCCACTTTATGCTGTTTGGATGACAGAATGCGAGGACTTGTTAACGAGAGCTTGATAAATGTTACAAAGCTAGCCAACCAACCCACTCAGGTGCGTTTCACAAACAAAGAAAAGATGCAGCCAGCACAAATCTTTTTTGCAAATTCCGGACGTGCTTACTTTTCTGCACAATTTAAGCGGGTTAGCCGAAGGAGCAATCCATTAAGGCTACACTCGTACTGTTTGCTTGGATTCCAAGTAAATTATTCAATTATGAAACAGTTTGGCCAAAGAAACGTTTGATAAAAATAAATATATATATTTTTTGAAATGTAGCCCATTAAATTGATTGAGCAAACTGATTGACCAACATCTTTATTGGCCCGCTTAACTTAAAGTTAGCCAAAGATTGTCAACAATGTTGCCTGATTGCCCATAACTGACATGTTTACAAGTTATCCCAAATAAAAAGGGAGAGGTCGTGCAATCAACAATTTCAGCTGCAAAATCAACTTGATTTATTCCAAGATCGATAGCTAAACGTTCCATAGCTAGAAATTGTTATTTATTTATTTGGTTTCTCTTTTCATGTTCTGGGTAAGTTTTGCCGAATTTCATGCATTTTAATCAAGTAGCAGCTTGAAAGATAGATGTGTTTTGCCAAACTATAAATATTTATATTGAAACAATTAACATAAAGGGATGTGCTCTAATATATATGGACCCTTGATAAAATTGCTGTCATTTGATTTTGATACAAATTGAACATTAAAACAAATGTGTGGCCCTACAAAATATAAAACAAATTGATACTGACCAAAAATTAAGTCAGAATAATAAATGTGAAATAAGCACGTTGCGGTTTTTTTGATAATGAAATATAAAATCAAACTAGCTTGTCACTTGGAATAATATTTGCTTTGAAACTATTTACCTGCCGTTGAAGTTTGCCCTTAGCGAATGTAAAAGTTGAACAACTTATATTGTAAAATGGCGCCAATGGGACGCAAGAGTTTTGTTGTAAAATTCGACACGCTGCTGAAGCAGTTGCCGTAAAATATTACCGAGAATTATCCACATTGACAAGACTTTAGCAATTACTTTCTGATTTATTTGCATGTCGCTCTCATGGCGGTTTTACGCGGCGTATACGCAATATTAATTAAAAATCCGCACATTTAAGTCACAAACAGGAACAGGTTCAAGTTGGATATTGAAATTGGTTGGTTCCACGCGTGTGGGCCGCCCAAAAATGTTGTTTGTTGCACCTGACACTTAACACATTAACTGAGTGAAGGTTCGCGTACGACTGAGCCACAGGACACAGATGCCAGCAATTTTATCAATGAAAATTGTTGCTTGGCCTTCGCGATGCCTGCAGTCTGCCTGCTGCAAAGCTCTGTAAGAGCGGGAGAGTAAATGTGCTCTCTCTGCCGTGGCGTCTGTGCTGTGGCATCTGCTCTTAAATGGCTGTCAGTGTCCTGATAATAGCACTGGTTTGGTATTTCTTTTTTGTTTTTTTTTGTCGTGTGAAATGTGTGAAAGTAACAGGCTGACAGGCGGCCCTATCTAGGCTAACCACTGAAATTGGTTAAGGAAGTGTGTGCAAGAATTGTTGTGCGTAGGTTTGGAGCAGTAGAAGGTATCTCTGACATATCAAGTATACGTATTCTTGATGGGCGTCAACCGGCGACTTGATAAAGCCACATCCGTCTGTTCTTCCGGTCGTTTCAAATACAAAGCTTTATTTCTACAAGCAATCAAATAGAAAATGCCAAATTACTTATTATAAGCCACCTCGGTATTTGTTTTGAACCAGCATTTTATCAGAATTTTGATGCCAGATGGAAAATTGAATTTCGGGTTGAATTTCAGCAAAGTGATGAATTTATGTGTGGGTACTTAAATCCAGAAATCTGCGAATTTTTAATCAAACACTCTCGCTTAGAGCCTAAAGTAATTTCTCAGAATTTTCTTTGTGGTGCACTTGAATTTGAATAATTGCCATGGAACGCCCTCCGAGCGACTCATTGGATTCATTGGTATGATTAAACTTATATGCTGGATAAGCATAAGCACATAGTTACTCGTACTTCATTTTAGTTTATGGCCGCCGCGTGCGTGTCAGCAACAGCCACAGCCGCAGTGGCAGCCACAGGGTTCCGGTTATCCTGCAGCCGGATGCAATTTTCCGATGAAATCTGCGTTATAGCACATGTAACGCGCACACTTCATTTAAATCGTTCGGATGCGATTGCTTTGAACTATTTATTAATGGACTTTACAACATCTATCACGTCTATCAGCGCTAAACTCTTATGTTGTTCTGATCGGCGCTTCCACTTCGGTCATAAATTGAGCAAAGCTTGCCGCAATCATTGGCTGCTGCACTTTAATTAAAAAACAATCGGAATGTCAATGTTTCTAGCTGCTCGACTAAGGGATGCCCCTCAGTCAGCTTCATATCTTATTTACTTGTCATGCAAATGTCTGCTTGAATATTATATAATATCATATTTAAGTGTTTCCTACTAGGAATTGTCTCTATAATTGTTGTTTTCTCTCTTGAAACAATTCCGATTTTCTATAGATCATGCATTTATTCTATATACTTAATATACTCCACTATTATCACTCATGTGTAAATGGTACTAATAATACGAGTGTAGCCCGCTCACAACCGCTGTAAATGCTAACGAGGCTGGAACGTAATTGAAACAAACCATACTCAAATGTGACAAAAATAGAATAGTTAACATAACAGAAATTCTCAACTTTTTGGCAAGTTGAATCTGTTTTATTTTCCAGGTATCTTATGTGTGATGATGAGGTTTTGTGGTCTGCCAAGACGCAGGAAATTGAAGGTCTTGGCTACTGGAAACTAAATAACAATTTTACACATATATTCGCATATACATATATTATGTGAGTTAGTAGATGTGTTGTAATTCTAGCGTTAAATTCAAAGCAGGCTGAAAGCACTTACTCTTCACCTTCCCATTACCGTTAACCGCACAAAGTAATTAGTGACTTGAACAACATGAAAAGTGACAGAGAGCTTTGTCGGCTGGTCCACAATAAGAGAGATAAGTGTAAGTGCTTTTCTGGCGGTATTTCATAAACGTAAAATGTGTTTTAAGAGGTTCGACGGACTCCAAATACGCAGACAATTATGCGACTGTTTTGGCAGCTTTACCCATACATACATACATACATATGTATATCTAAACGAGTATGCAAATAACTTAAAAACCAAAAATTTTCCATTGCCGAATCATCTTGTGAGTGGGGCAGCACCGCTCAGTGAGTCACCGGCTCAAATGACGTCAATCTTGCATAGAAGTAATTAATTTTGAAACTCTAAATTAAAGTTTTTTTCAAGTATCTATTCACTCTTTTTTTACACCCCTTGTCGTTAACCTTGGAGCAGCTACTTCTTATATCCGGCAGCGTGCAACTATTTTCCTAGTTATAATGTGAATGCATATTGATTGGCACAATGACAGACCCCATAGTCACTTGACTTATTCATTTTTAATATCAAAATGAAATCATTTGGGGATTAACGCATTTGTATGCCAGAAATGTTACGATAATGCAAACAACCTGTTAAGCAGTACAATGGAAAAATCCGTTTTAATATGCAAGCTTTCGGACCGGGTGAAGCAATTTCTCAATTGCAATGCAATTGCCAGCGGTATTGTAAAAGATAAGTGGTTACCATGTAATCAGCGTAAGTATCGCACCAATACTGATGGCTAGTTTAGATAAGAATACACGTCTCTCTCAGATTAAACCAGCGTTAAACTGTCTGATCGCAATAAAGTTTGATCAGAGATCAACTTTCACTTGACAGTGCTGTCTCTTTTACCATATGTGTAGAATGTTTATTCACTATTTCAACAAAAAAGAGACAACTAATCAACTCTCATTTTCCACACGCATACAATTACTCATTCAAAAACTGTCAAGCCATGAGTAAACAGTAGTAATAGAGATGCCTAAGTGATCACTTAACAGTGATGGATCACAAGGTTTTTTTTGTTGTTGTATCGATTAGCTAAGATTTACAAGCTGTAAACAAATTTATATGTTTTTTACAATATGTTTAACAATTATTATCAATATTTATTATAAAAGTTGAAAATATTTTTTTTAGTTTTATTAATATTATATTTTAAGTTTATGATAATTGTGAAAACCTTTAGCTCATACAAATAAACATATAATTCAAAGCTATATTTTCAAATCACAGTGATTTAAAGATAATATTTTGCTCAACTCTAGTATTTATTTGAAATACCTATAGGTATGCATATAGGTCTATAGGTCGCATGACTAACCATCCAAAAGATTGTTTCAATTTAATACGCATCGCCATCGGGAACAGCGGTCAATGTCGATGTCGATCCAATAATGACGACGGCCGCTTTAAGTTTCAATTTAATTTGAGTCGAGTGCGAGCCGCAAAAAAAAAATAAAAAAAAATTAAAAACACACACACAAAACCCACAAACAGCCGTCAACTACCTTTGGCAAGTTGATATAAGTTTCTACGGCATACGGGGCCTGACCGCAGTTGTGGGACCGCATTTGGCGGGTGAACACCGATAGACGACAGACTGACATATTGTTAAACCGAAAGAATTGTGCCAGTGGTCGGGACTTAAGGGCTTAAATTGTTGCTTGCTACGCAAAAAGTTTCAGTGGCAACATCATATGACATGTGGAATCAACGATTTGCCTTGGCATTGATCTTGGCTTGTGGTGAGCAAGATTTTAAATATTATATATGTATCAACTAGCTCTGGATTATGTTGCCTTAGATCGTTTTAAAAGTGAACAACTAAACAATTAAACAATTCTACTGTCACTGAACAAGTCGACGAGTCTTGAGCAAATAATGCACAATAATTTGTCATTCGCTTTGATTGTGGTGTAAATATTTATACAGTTTTTAGAACTTCCAGTGTGAAATTGCTGTCTGACGCTTATTCTGAAATAAATCACATTCCTGCATTGTTAATTGATGCACTTATAATATAGCTCTAAACGTGTGCTGCAACTAACGATGAGATTGTTTTAAACAACAATATTAGCAATAAACAAGTCATACACTTAAATAAAGGTTCTTTCATTTCCAGCTCTATTAACGTGTCCTTGACACGCCACAAATTGTAAAAAACTGTGTGTTTATCGTTTGGCAACAATCAAAAACACGTTTTTATTATGTCTGGCCCCTCCATTTGAAGGAGCAGACGCTATAATTTAAGCTCCACTTCAAAATAGGTCGTCTGACTGTTAGATTGCCTTCTCTTGATTGCTGAGTCGGAGTGCCTGCCTTAAATGTTGTTCAAACGTTAGTTGCCAAATTATTCATGCCATGGGGCAAACAGGAAACCCGTCTTAATTGTGAATAATAGACTATGTGTTTGGCTAACAATAGAATAGAAAAGTAATAAAGGCAAAACGATTTGCTAGTTATCCAATTACGAATTGCAAAGTTTTGCTAAACTAATACCAAAAATTACTTAAATACACATGAAATTACGGTTTTTGCGTGTTTACTCAATTTAGAATTCGGTTTTGTTAATCTTTTGTTGTCATAAATTGAACTGTTGCTGTTTATGGCTAATAATAGTAATTTTAATTTTACAATAAATATGTTAATTTTGTGTTTCTCTAAATGCACAGACAATAAATTGCGCAAGATTACTTAAATGGCTCTAGGTTGAAACCAGGTTAACGCTTGACAAGACAATTAAAGTGTTTGTATTTTTAACAATATAGCGCGCCTTTAACTAAAAGCTGTTAAGGGAAGTGCATTTTGCTATGAAAGGCCCAAGTACGTACAAACACACACACACACACAACCACACACACTTTACCCGATAATTGATACTTAATCAATGTTAATTTAACGAATAATTACGCATTAAACCTGATACATGAAACGGACTGCGTGGGGCTGACCTCTGGTTGCCATCAAAACCAATTATTCTCACCTTTACCCTATTCACTAGACGTCTCAATTGTTTGTCCTCCTTCTTAGTTCTATATTCAAAGAGGAAAATTTACATATTTTCGGTTTTTTTTTAGTCAAAAATCAAGGCAAACAATACAGGCATGTGATGTTTCAAGTTCCAGAAAAAAAATCATGACAACAATCTGTGATTAATGTATCCAAATACCAAAACTGGAATTCCCAGACTTCAAACACCCATAACTTTGTCAAAACTGATCCGATCTTCAAGCCCGAGGGCATTTTGTTCATGGTTTGTCATCCTTAATAATTCTGCATTCAAAGTTCAACATCTCAGTATTTTCGGATTTCTTGTCAAAAATCATGACAACAATGTGTGATGTGATGTATCCAAATACCAAAACTGGAATTCCCAGACTTCAAACACCCATAACTTTGTCAAAACTGATCCGATCTTCAAGCCCGAGGGCATTTTGTTCATGGTTTGTCATCCTTAATAATTCTGCATTCAAAGTTCAACATCTCAGTATTTTCGGATTTCTTGTCAAAAATCATGACAACAATGTGTGATGTGATGTATTCAAATCCCTAAAACTGGAATTCCCAGACTTCAAACACCCATAACTTTGTCAAAACTGATCCGATCTTTAAGACCGAGGGCATTTTGTTCATGGTTTGTCATCCTTAATAATTCTGCATTCAAAGTTCAACATCTCAGTATTTTCGGATTTCTTGTCAAAAATCATGACAACAATGTGTGATGTGATGTATTCAAATCCCTAAAACTGGAATTCCCAGACTTCAAACACCCATAACTTTGTCAAAACTGATCCGATCTTCAAGACCGAGGGCATTTTGTTCATGGTTTGATTTCCTCATCAATTCTGTATTCAAAGTTCAACATTTCAGTATTTTCAGATTTCTTGTCAAAAATCATGACAACAATGAGATGTATCCAAATCCCTAAAACTGGAATTGACAGACTTCAAACACCCATAACTTTTTCAAAACTGATCCGATCTTCAAGACCGAGGGCATTTTGTTCATGGTTTGACTTCCTCATCAATTCTGTATTCAAAATTCAACATCTCAGTATTTTAAAATTTCTTGTCAAAAATCATGAAATAATGTGTGATGTGATGTTCCAAGTCCACAAAAATGCCCTTCCCAGACTTCAAGCACCCATAACCTTGTCAAAACTGATCCGATCTTCAAGCCCGATGACATTTTGTTCATGGTTTGATTTCTTCATCAGTTCTGCGTTTCCCAGACATTAAACACACATAGCTTTGTCAAAACTTATCCGAGTGATGCCTAACCGTAGCAAATTGAAACGAAATGTGGCTGCTAATTAATATATAAGATACACAACGATATTTTCAATTTATATTTGTGCAAAAGATTGAGGGCAACAATCGGGTATTTTTAGCTGTAATTGCGTTGCCAAAAATAGTCGTCCCCAAATGAGTAAAACTCTTGGATAAATATTTGCCAGTCGTCTCGATGTCACCATCATCGCCATTGACATTAGCGTCACCGCTTGTTCAAGCAATTAGCAAGTTTTCCGTTTGATCATGACCCGACTTAAGATCGTTTCCATTATTGTTACAGTTGCCGTTATCTCGGCGCAAGATTTTGGCTATGGTGGGCAGCACGGACCGGATCATTGGCGTGACGATTACCAGCACTGTAGTGGCAAGTACCAGAGCCCGATCAACATTGATGTGTTGAATGTGACGCTGAAGAAGTATCCCGATCTTGAATACTTCAATTTCTATGAAACACCCAAAAACGTGCGACTTACCAACAATGGCCACACGGTGCTGGTCACCATGGAATTTGAGGAGGGCAAGGAGCCGCGTATTAGAGGCGGACCACTGGAACGCAAGACGGACTACCAATTCGAGCAGTTCCACTTTCATTGGGGCGAGAACGATACCGTTGGCAGTGAGGATTTGATTAACAATCGCGCCTATCCCGCTGAGCTGCATGTGGTTATACGCAGTCTGGAGTATCCAAACTTTCAGAGTGCCGTGGGCAAGGATCATGGTATTGCCGTCTTGGCGTATTTCTTCAAGGTAATTCATTCCTTCACAGCTTTCATTGGCACACACTAAACAAATCTTCGGTAGATAACAACTCAAGATAATCCGGGCTATGGCGAATTTACGGAGATGTTGCCAATGATCAGCAAAAAGGGCAAAGCAACTCACTTGGTGCAACCACTGCCCCTCATGAAGTTTATCGGCACGGATCCATTAAACTATTTTAGCTATGTAGGCTCCTTGACAACCCCGCCCTGTGCCGAGGAAGTGGTCTGGATTGATTACTCTGAGCCCATTGACATATCCGAGTATCAGGTGAGTCCTTACCCCCTCTCACATATGTTTTCGGTTAATAAGTTTTTTGCTTGGCTTACAGCTGAATCACTTTCGCAAATTGACCGCCAACGATGATCACTTGAAAAACAACTTTCGACCAACTCAACCGCTGAACAATCGCATTGTTTACCAGAATGATCCAGGTATACTCGACATCGCCATGGAGAACTGGGGTGCGATTCCGTTTGTTAATGCCGCCAATGCAGCGGACAGCATTGGGTGCCGCCGGTGCCGGCTCGGTTGGTTGGGCCTCCTGCTCGGCGTTGGCCTGCTGCTGCTGCTCAAGGGCAAACGATTTAGTGGCTTTTAATTAGAGCCAGTGTGGCCCCCAGAGCGAAACGAGAGTGTTCTTGTGTTAAATGCATCGCTCGCATGCTCAACATTTTAATTAAGCCTTGTAATTTACCTACCTGTGCCGCTCGCTGGCTTTGTTTGCTCGTTTGTCCTGCGGTTTGAGGACGTCGTGTGCCGCCAATTGAAATTTGGGATTACAGTATGGGTTAAAGCCCAATCTGGCAGGCATATGGCTCATGTCGAATAATACATACATATATGCAACCACGTCAACAGCGTGTGTGTTTAAATACTACCACAATTAAGAGTTAACGTGTCAAGATATTTATAATTTATGCAGCACATGGCACCGTTTCTATTTATTTGATTTATTATTCATGCATATACTCTCCCACACACACACCAACATACACTTAAGTATATTGCCCCATATTAAGCATAAGTGATTGTAGCGATTTATGGTCATCATTGAATTTTCATTCCCCAGTTCTCCACTTGACATGTTATTGTAATGCCACTGCACCTTGTGATTTATGCGATATTGATCGCTTTAAGTAAAATCTATATATTTCTTAATAACCATGCTTGATTATCAATAAATAAATAAAAACCAGTGCACCTCTATCTTAACATTATCATATGAGCTGTTCTATATATATTTTTATGATGACTGTCTTTTATATCTATTATTTACGGTATGGTGTAAGAGCTCAAGTAAGTATTAGTTCAGATTAGATATATATTGTATATATCATAATCATAATACTTTTCGTAAGGGTACAAAACATTGCTTACGAAGCCGTACAAAAACTTGTTGCTCACAAGAACATAAATAATTTTCCATTCAGAAAGGGTTGCATGATTGATTACGTGAAAGCGACGTGATATGACAAGAGCAGAAATGTTGTCTTAAAAGCGCTTAACAAATCACCTTGGAATTGGGCAAGCTGCCTTTTGTGAATTTCACAAAACATTTGCTTGTGATTTCAAGACTATTTACCAGATTTACTCCCACTGCATTCATTAGCTTCATGAAGGACCGCCCTTGCCAATATATAAAATTTCAGAATTTGACTTTTTAAAATATTTGTGTATTTCATGAAAAACTTTTTAAAATGTTCCTTTGCTTAAGTTTGATTTTGTCTATTTGCTTCGGTTTATTCAGACTGTATACATTTTGGAAGCAAACAAAAATCAACTATTCTGATTTTGTATTGAGATGAATACAAAAAATGTTGTTTCTATGGGTTTTGTGTTTGTTAATCATTAATCAAATAAACGTTGCTTGGATTTGTAACTAATGTAACTAATTTTATTTTGCTTTACTTAGTTTTTACAGGTTTTTAATAATTTATTTTGTATTATCATTATCATCGAATTGTGTATATGCTTTTGTTTTCGAAATATATATATATATATATTTATATATATATATATATAATATATATAGCATATGCATATATAGCTGCATGTGTTTTTCTTTTTGTATATGTATATATAAATATGTACGCCTGGATTTTCACTTTACAATCTTAAACGATAACTGCGCCAAATGATGTGGCTCATGTTTTTTTGTGTGTGCTTGGTTTTCAGCTTTTTTTTTAAATATGCTCGCAAAATTCTACAATAAACGCTGTATATGTATATTTATGTATATATACATATATATATATATATATATCTATATATATATATAAATATATATATATATATTTATATGTATAAGTTCAATATACTATAATTCAATGTGTATATTCAAAATGTAAAATAAAAATTGTATTAAAAAATATGTAATTTGTTTATAGTATAATGCACACATTTATCTTAAATTGTTGCAGTATGCATGTGTGTCTGTGTGGGTTTTTTTAAATTTTTTTTTTGGTCTTAAATATAATATAAATCTTTTTTTATTGAAATATAGATTTATTAATTTGTTATAATGAATGCTTCTCATGTAATTAATATATTGTGTATAAATTACTAATAATATAAATTAAGCACTCGAAATATTGCAGCTGCTACAAATGCATGAGCCGCTCTATATATATAGTACATGGATTGCAATTGGGGGCTTGAAGTATTTTGCATGCACTGTTGCTTTTGTTGAAAACCGCATTGATAATTCACATACATTATATTACTTATGTTCTAGGATTTTTTGTTTTTGTTCTGCACTTTATACAAACACGTTTTTGTTGCTTTCCTTTGTTTCCTTTCATAATATAATACTATAGTTATAGCAAAAATAATAAATTAATGAGTAGTAAGTAAGCAAAGCTAGCAAACACAAAATAAAAAGGAGACTACAAATCAAGTTAAGCAGCAAGCGTACTATAATTAAAAAATACATAGTTCAATTGTGGCTGGAAGTACATTAACGTTTAAATTACATATACATATCCTCAGCATATGTGAGGTGTCAAAAAAGTTGCAGGAAGCGACAGTTTAGATATCGACGAAGCCCTTTCTTTGTACAATACATTCAATATGCCGGCATTGGTTGGTCTGCAAGAAGCGCATGTTGCTATCTTCCAAATATTCAGAAGTGATAGCATAAAACTCTACCTATGTCATATACATACATATATACTAAAGATGCTTTTTTATTTTGTTTTTTGTTTGTGTGGTTTTGTTTTGGTTTTGCTCCGTTGTTTCATCTAATTGCAAGTGTCTAGTTAATTTGATTTGAATAGAGCTTAGTAAGTATTTAGTCATAGGTATTATCAAAGTGGTGCTACAATCTGAAATGTTTTGCACATTATGCAGTTGAAAACCTTAAAAATTTGTGTGCTAAGTTTTGTTTGTTTGTTTGTTGTTGGTTTGTTCCATTTGCCTTAATCAATTCTCGTAAGCTTAAACGATAATTAACACGCTTCCCTTTTTGTTTAGAATTTTAACACTATACACTATAAAGACGATACTTAAAATATTGCGACCATCATGTTTTCTTAGCTTGTTTCGTCTGTTACGTTTCTTTTGATTCTGTATGCGATTCCTTGTCCATAAGTGGGTCTCAGCTGCAGAGTTTTGATTATCAGACCAGGCTCACTTAACGTAGCTGATTTCTGTGAACAATAAATGCCAATTAGTACATAGTTATTTAAGGACTGTAGGCGTATAGTGTGTATAATGCAGAATGTGGATGCATACAAATGGATCAAAACAAAAATGTACTAACTTTTTACATAAAAACTGGACAAAGCGTTGCACAACTTAAAGTTGCTAGTTATATAGCCGGGTTACACGATATATTGGACCGTCGACGTTATTGTTGTTGTGTGTGTGCTATTGTTGTTGTGGGTATTTATTTATATATGTATATATGAATATTGTTTTTCTGGTTCTTGTTGTTGTGGTTGAAAAGCAAAATGTAAACGTTTGAACACAAAAATCACACAAAGCATTTTCCTCACGGCCGACCATACGGCACCAAGAGTATTTTCTTTGTTCAGTTGCTTGGGATTCTACAATTGCTGCCTGTCTTAAGCTCTCGCTAGTCCATTTATCTGGGCCGTTGTCTGTTTGGGAGGAGAAAGAGTGGGCGTGATACAGATGCAAAGTACAAGAAATGATAACAAAAACAAAGTCAAAATACAGATGATCATTTATGAGCCAGATGACTGTTTTGATGACTGTTGTTTTGGCGTCTATTAAATGCCAGAGACTTACCTAAAGTATTGATCGTGCAGCGATTGACGTTGAAACTCGGCGGCCTGTAAATACTGTATATATGTAATTAATCAGTTAAAAAATTAGCTATGGATTTGGGAAACCTGTAATTGATCCGCATACGACATGCGCAGCAAAACTTCCGAGTGCGGCTCCCTAGGTATAAGCATATTTGGGCGCGGATATTGGCCAACATTCGCTACATAAATATGGTTAAAAGAAGGGAATAGAGAGAGAGGTGCAAATGATATGCATGTCAGTTTAATTTGTTGTTGTCTCAGCACAATGGGTATACAAACTCACGTGGCAGTTGGAAACCGGCCTCCGGTGGTTGCGGCTGTGGATGCAAAGGCAAATGTAAATGAGTATGAGAGTGTGCATGATATTCTCTCGTCAATCGTATCTGAAAATTATTGAATATCGTTGATAGTTTCAAAAGAGCCAGTGCTGCCTGAGGATTATGGAGCCTGCTTGCGCAATGCGACATTTTGTAAGTGGGGGGAGGAAAAGATGCGTTGGTGGAATTGTGGATAATGCGTGTTAGAATGGCAAACGAACGAGCACCGACTGATGGCTTACAAATGGGGTTAGACACACGTCTTCCAATGTTGGAAGGACGCGGCAATTGTAATAACAGAAGGATTGTTAGCACACGTGCTTGGACATGGACACATGATATTCGCGAAATTTACAGCTTGTATAAATGTATTACGTTTTTTTGTTTTTGGTTAATTGAGCTGACAGGTGGACAAGTGATTTGTGCAGATGTTTTGAATTCGTTTGGTTTGTTGAAGTTTGAATTGTTTTTTCCAAATACGATTGATTTTGTGAACATGAGTGGAGTTTCGAGTTTGGTGTAAAATGAGAGAAGGTCATGCAATATACGCACCATATGCTCGCCAGGATCCATGCCAACATGATGCGGCGGCGGTATGCCCAAGCGCTCGCGTTCCATTTGTGAAATCGCCGGGTTCGCGTATAGCGGAAACTGTGACGGATGTATGCCACTGAAAAAAGAGAGAGAAAAATAGAGTGAGAATTGTTATTTGAAAAAGGTATGCTATGTAAAACTTACCGCCTGTAGTATTCCATCCAATGCGGATCTATTCGCGATTGACTCGCTGCAGCCGCTTGTGCATTTTTAATCTCCTCCAATTCTCTGCAATTAGTCAAGGGTTGATGCATGAGTAACGGCCTATAATTTGTACAAGACACAATGGTTTTATTCTTTTTGTCAAGGATTTAGATACGGGCAGGCATATAAAAAGCGAGTTGGTTTTGAAACTAAAGCGTTAATTTGGACGTGCGTGTAATTAAGCAAAATAAGCGTAAAATGCGGTGGGTTAGTTGGCGTAGGATCTCGGTGTGTATATGTATGTGTTTGTGTGGGTGTTTGTGTGTGTGTATTTGTGTGTGCACTGAGATGAGGATTTGGCAGGCTTGTACTAGGTACTGTACCTCTCTCTGCTATACATTGGGCCCATTGGATGATGATAAGGCACCATTTGCTCAACAGGACTGAAATCGAAATGGAAATTATTACAATACAAACGCGATAATTAACTCACAAAAATATCTACAATGACTACAAAATCAAAGACATATAAAGCACAATATACGAATCTCTACGAGATTCCGATGCTCACCTGAAGGCGACATGTGGACGCGCATATTCCGACAGCTGACGCAGCGCTGGCGTGTCCGCATAGGGTGGCTTCAGCTCGGCCTTCATCTTGGCCTGCTGGGCAGCCTGTTGTGCGGCAGCCGCCTGCTGCTGTTGTTGTTGCTGCTGCTGCTGCTGTTGTTGCTGTGTTGGTGCAAGAGAAAATTATATTAATAAGCGGAACAATTAAATGTGACTGTGATGCCCACCTGTCGTCGCTCACGCTCCTTTTCGGCCAGTTTTCGATCCCGCTCCTCGCGCTTGCGTGCCAGCTTTGAGTCCGTCACTGGCTTGAAGATCAGATCTGTTCGCGTGCATGAATTGTAGTCGCCTCGATCGATGTGACGCACAAATCTGAAAAATTTACGAATACGTTAATATATTTGGCATCCCAATTAAGAGGTATTCTTAGTTTAGATTAATAAATCTGGTTGCTACTCACATGGCCGACTGCGAGCGATGGCATTCGGTATCGTCGGGCTTCGCCTCGGGACTGGGACCGCGCTGTATGTTGTGAGTGGGGCTGGGTATCTCTGGTTCCGGATCGGGCTCAATGTCAATGGGCACTACAAGCAAATATAAAATAAGCAATTAGTAAACAGAAAATTATAACTTCAAGACTTTCAATCTTACATGGCTCTGTCTGATGATGCGGTCCGCCCATGCCCGCGGAGTTTGCCGAGTGCGCGTGCGCACGCAACGCGTCCATGTGGGAGATCTGCGGCTTCAATCCATGCGGCTGTCCATCCTGCGGCGCAAACGGCGAAGAGTGCGGCGGCGGCGGATAGCCAGGCATGTGGCCGCCTGGATAGGCGCCCGGCGGCAGTCCTGTGGGCGTGCCCGGGCCACCCATGCCGATACCCACGCCTCCTGGTCCTTGCGGCGTCTTTGGCGTCGGCGGCTTGTTCAGTTGCGGGCCTCCAGGCTGTTGTTGTTGTTGCTGCTGCTGTTGTTGCTGCTGCTGTTGTTGTTGCTGTTGTTGTTGCTGCTGCTGTTGTTGTTGCTGTTGTTGTTGTTGCTGCTGTTGTTGTTGCTGTTGCTGCTGTTGTTGGTGTTGCTGCTGTTGTTGTTGTTGCTGCTGCTGCTGAGAATTCTTGTGCTGTTGCTGTTGAGCCGCAGCTGCTGCCGCCTGATGTTGCTTCTCGGCGGCCACTGCAGCGGCTGCGGCTGCATTCTGCTCATCTTGACGCGACTGGGGCGGTGGACCTGACAGGCCAGCATGGTGGGCGGCCATCACAGCGGCGGGATCGAGGGGCCCGGATGGTGGCGGGGGCTTCATGTATGGGAAGCCAGGTCCGTAGGGCGCATAGCCGTAGGGCGAGTTGAAGGGATTGTGATGGTGCGGCGAGTAGAACACCGACGGATGCAGCAGCGGGTGCGGATATGGCGACTGGCCGGGATGTACGCCTATCTGGGGCATGCCGCCACCTGGCGCAATCAGTGGCAATGGCAGCGGCATCTGTGGATGGCGTATGACCGGCGGCGAGGCGCCCGGCCGCAAATGAGGCGGTGGCGAGGTACCCAATCCTCGTTGACCCGGCTGCGGTGCATACATCTTGCTCAGCGGACTGGCCATCAGACCGGGAGCGCTGGACACGGGCGGCGGAGTCATGTGCGGCGACTGTTGACGCATTAGCGCATGCCGATCCCGTTCGGCAACGGCTGCAGCTGCGGCGGACAGCGCCGACGATGAGGGATGATGACTCAGCGGCGATTGCGGCACAGGATGCAGCGGGCTCTGTCGGCTTAGGCTGCCCACACTGGAGGCGGGCGAGGCGGCACGATGGGCAGCGGCTGCGGCCGCAGCAGCTGCCGCGGAGTTGTTCGGCGCGCCGCTGTTGCTGATGCCACCAGGGCCACCAGGTGGAGCGGCACCGCTCGAGAGTTGCACGCTGGGACTGGCGCGACTGAAGGCGGACGATGGCACCGTGCTTGGTGTGGTGGACAGCGACATGCTCGTCGAGATGGCCACCGAATGCGGCGTCGATGGCGCTGACGAGGCGTGCGGATGCGACAGATGGCTGGGCGGTGTCCGGCGACTCAGCGCCGACTCGGGCAAACCACCCAGACCACCAGGACCCGCCAGGAGCGCAATGGGACCACCACCGTGGCTCAAACCGGCAATCGAGTGTGAGAGCAAATGATGGCCAGGATGCGCCAGCGCAGCATGTGCCGGATGACCGGGTGGCAGGTGCGCCAAGTGCGGATGTATGGGCATCGGGTGGCCGAGGAGGCCTGCCGGATGCGCCAGTCCTGGCAGCGGCGATGTGCGATGTGTATGCGGTGACTGATGCATTGGTCCCGGTCCCTGGCCCAGTCCGCCACTGTTCACCCCCGTCGGCGCCGTCGATGTGTGCGAAGAGGGCGGTTCCCGCGATGTGGGCATATGGTCGTGCAGACTACGCGGTGGCTGTTGTTGCTGCGCCGGCGATGGTGTGCGTACTGTACCCGCTGGACCAGGTCCCGGTTGCTGCTGTTGTCCGTGGGCGGACGCCAATGGATGGACATGGCCGTGCGGTGGACCAGGAGCCTGCAGTGACATCGGCATCGGGGCATGCGGATGCATGGATGGCGGCAGGTCGGGATGCGGCCGGTGCAAGGATTGTAGCGACTGCAGATGTGGATGCTGGTGCGGATGCATATGCGGGTGCATCGGATGCGATGGCGCCATGGTGGACAGCGTGGGCGCGCCCAGCGATAGGCCACCGGACAGCGACGAGGCGACCGAGATTTGTGCGTGCGGTCCTCCCGGACCCGGTGGCAGTCCATGCTGCAGGCTGGGCGGTCCCTGACCCGGCCCTATGCTGCTTATCGACTGATGCAGCGAAGAGGGCGGCTGTGGACCTGGACCGGAGCCGCCGCCGGAATTTGGCGGCGGACCGTGACTGTGCGGGGAGATGAGATTTTGTGGATGCATGCCGGGGGGAAGGCCGCCGCCAGCTGGCGAAGGCATATGCGGCGAGGGATGCGGCGACTGGAACTGCTGCGGCTGTGAGGATGGTGGCTGCGAATTGCTATTGCTATTGCTGCCCTGGCTATCCTGGCCCGGTGTAGAGCGCGCCGACGCATCAATGGGACTCTCCGGCGGCGGGCCATACGGCGAGGATTTGATTAGATTCTCGCCACCTGCTCCAGAGACAGGCGGCATCGGATACTTGAGATCCTGCGGCTGTTGCGGCCCATACTTGGCGGCCAATGGATCACCATACTTGAGCATGAGGCCGGTGGGCTCAAAGGGTCGACCGAGCGGCGGCGTCTGCACATCGTGCTGATAATGCGGCTTGGGCATGGCAATGCCTGGCGGTGGTGTCGCGCCTGGCGGCTGCTGATCCATCGGTGGCCCGGGTCCAGCTCCACCCGGCGCATACTTGTGGGGCCCAGGTCCGTCCACGCTCGTGCCAATGTTGTGCGGTAGATGGGCAAAGCTCGGCTTCACATCGGGTATCTTGAGTGCCTCCTGGTAGCCAGGCTTGGGAGGCGCCAACTCCACAGGATACTTGCCCTGCTGTTCGAGCATGTACTTCATGTCGTATTTGCCAACGGCCGCTGCCGCGGCTGCTGCTGCCTGGATCTCCTGGCTGTACTTCAAGGCATCCAGTGGTGGCGGCACTGGATACTTCAGTTCCTGTGGCGCAAATTTGCCGCTGTTTGGCTCAAATTTGATGGCAGCCTCGTTGTACTTCATTTCCATATCGCCTGGATATTTTTGTGGCATAGCAGTCGCTGCTCCGCTGCCGGGATCACTGTGCAACTGTGGAGGAGGCTGTGGTGGCGGTTGTCCAGGCGGTCCATACTTCAACTGCCCGTCGATTAGATAGCCGGCGGGCGCTTGCGGCGTGGGTCCATGTTGCATATGTTGCAGATGCAGTGGCTCAGGGCCAATGCCATCTCCGGCACTGTGATGCATGCCAGCCAGTTGGGAGTTGGGTGGCGGCGCCGAATTGGCCGGTGGCATCCCGCTGCTGGCATTCAACTTAAGATCCTCGTTTTTGATTTCGATTTTGACCTTGAGATCCTGCGGCTCGTTGCTGTTTTGATTGCATGTGGCGTCCATGGAGTCCTCCATGGGCTCCTTCTTGATGTAAACTGCTTCCTGCATGGGCCCAGAGACAGCGGAAACTGGCGGCACACTCGTCAGTTGCTGCTGCTGCTGTTGTTGTTGCTGCTGATGCTGCTGGGGTGACGCCTCCTGCTTAATGCTGGCCAGCTTCTTGAGCAGCTCGGGATCACGTGCTGCTGCTGCCGCTGCGGCGACGGCTGCTGCAGCTGCCACCTCGTTCTCACATAATTCCATTTTCTCAATGGTTTCCTTGCGATCGCGATCGACAGAGGCGTTGAGGGCCTCCACGGTGGCCACTTTCATGGCAATTGGCGCAACCACTGGCGGTGCGGCTGGCGCCTCCGAGGAGTTGGACTCCTTTAGCAGACCATCCACATGTGCGGGCTTGAGGCTGAGCGGCTGTATGCTGCTGGGTGCCTGAATATTGGTCTCCTCGTCCATGTTTTTGATGGTGTCTTTGCTGTCTTCGGTGCAGGATGTTTCCGTTTTGATCGATTTCTCATTTATCTCCGATTTAGAGTCCAGATCTCCAGAGAGCGTCGTAGCGCTCTCATCCTTGCAGTTAATCTCCTTGCTATCCTTGCTGGACTGCTGTTCCGCGGTGCGCCCGTCCGTATCCGTTGTATTCGATTCGCCATCATCGAGAACGGAATCGGGACGACTGTCGGAGTTCATGCTCTCGACGGGGCTGTCTGGACGCTTGCGCTGCTTTTCCTTGATGATGTCCTCACTGCTGTTGATCGTCTGTTCACAGCTGCTGTTGTTGGTCTCCGTTTCGTTGCGCTTCTTCTTGTTGGGCGTATCCTGTTTGCCGCCCTTGCGCTTGTTGCCCGATCCCTCAGCCACACTCTTAGTGGGCGTCTTGGGACTGTCGCCAGAAGCGGCAGCGGCTGCTGCAGCGACGGCATCCGGTGTATCGGAGCCGCGCTTAGGTCTCTTGCCGTTCGCCACCGCGTTGCCGGTGTTGCTCGCTGAGCCCGAGGATTGATCCTTCGATGAGCTGTTCGCAGAGGCGTTTACGGAGGCAGCAGAAGCAGCGGTCGCTGAGTTGCCGCCGCCACCAGCTGCACTGGCGGTGCTGCTGTTGTTGTTGTTGTTGTTCTGTTGTTTGTTTCGCGTCCTCATCCTAGAGGGTGATTCATCCCTTTTGTTGGTCAGACTCGAATCACTGTCACACTCGCTGGCGTCGTCCTCGGTTAGAGAACTGTTCTCCTCCTTGGAGACAGCGGGCGATGAGCGACTCGCCGTCTCTGCAGCCGACGCCGCCGCCGTCGCCGTCGTCGCAGCTTGTGGTTCCGGGGTGTCCTCCTTTTTGGGAGGTGTGTTGTTGGCGCGCGTGACACGATTGCGTCGCAAGGCGCTCTGTCTACGTCGCCGATGCGGGCGATTGTTGTTGGCCCCGGGCGTCTTCTTCCACAGATAGTAGAATTCGACCAGCTCCGGTGTGTCCTTGTGCGGCAACAGGTCCTTGTGGATCCTGAAGAAATTTTTGCCAAACTGGCGCAGACCTTTGATGAACTTTTTCGTTTCGTCCTCGGTCCACTTTTTGTCAATGCCCTTCGAAACGGGGCACTTTACTAGTGCTTGTAGAGCTTTGCCTGGATCGTAACCAGAATCGTGTAGCTATCAAAAGCAAGCATACAAATATTAGATAGGAAGAGTACAAGGAGTCAACGAGGTTCACTTACCACGTCTAGTGCGTTAATTGTTGTGTCGTCGCGACTGGCAGCCAAACAACCGTCTTCTAGTCCGCCATCACACATTCCTTGAAATGCAGCCATGGAGCGTGCCGCACGCAGAAACATTAACAAGTCGCCATCGGCCACAACGCCAGGACTCCATCTTGTTTCCTCTAATTCACGTTCATCGGTTTCCTTATCAACAGGGAAGCTTGAGATTGGATTATAATCGGGCAGTTTTGCCTTCAGTCACAGGACAAGACAAGACAGAAGAAGTTGCGGTATTAGTTAAAAAAAAAATCGGAACGAACGTCAAGAACATCGCATCAACTCTTTTCTTTTTTTTTAGGATTAGTTACACACACACATACAAAACAGAGAAAAGAGGACACAACAGACAGACTCAAGACATACTCTAAAAACACATCAAAGCCATACAATTCTATGGTGATATATTGTATATATATTTACATATATGTATGTATGTATGTAGTTTGTCTGGTGTCATACGATACACAATACAACGATATACAACTTAAGGCTAATGCATGAAATGTATGAACAATGCATTGATGTGTATGTGGTGTGTCTGTGTGTGCGTGTGTGTGTTTTCTTTCTAGGAAGAGGGGGTTTGGAAGAGGATAAGCGCCGGTTTGTGAACACCTTCGGTCATGTAAACGATTTGACCGCAAGCACTTCAACAATTAACAAAGGGAATTTCGGTACGGGCGGCTTTTGGGGGGGTAGGAAGGGTAGGGTACTCTACTCATTAGTTACAGCAATTATGAAAAGCCAATTTTGTACACGTTTATTTACAGTTGTGTTAGTTGCGGCTGATTGTAATTTTGATAATTATCAAACTACAAATCAAAGATCACAATAAGTTGCCCACATCGGACAGCCGATGAACAATCATAGATGATTCATAGAAAAGTTAAGCTATCTATTATTGTAGTTTATATCGAGAATATTATAAGATTAATTGCTTTAAAAGCAGCTAAGTGAATTTGCACTCAAATGTTCTTTGAATCGGGTTTGTGACACAGCAAATCATTTGAATGACAAAACAATTGGACACTTAATGATAATTAAGCAAAAGACAGACAGACACATTCCAAATTATAAAGAGAAAGCATGCGAGTCATCTCATGGGCAACTTAAGAATTGGAATTTGGAATTTGGTTGAAGTCAACTGAAGAGGAGCGAGTGTAGGAAGTTTGGAATTGGGTAGGTGGGAAATTTCGGACTGGGACTACAATTAGAATTTGCAACAGTACGATTACAATACAAAAGAAAAAGGTTTTTTTTTTTATTTTGTTACCGTGAGCTGAATTTCTGAATTGTGAGAGTTATGTACGTACATAGACATCGTTTACCTGGTGGCCGGGACCCACTCGTATTTCTCCTTGAGTGGAGGCCGCCATCACCCTTTAAAAACACGCTTCCGGTCCAGTGTTAAGCCTTTTTATGCCCGTTATGATATGAAAATTCAACTGCAAAAAAGCGAAAAGAATATGCATCCAATGATTGTACATTTCAATAAAAGCGATAAAGTTGATATTAACATGCATTAACAAATAATCCATAAAAATAATGCCATTTAATGTGCCAGGCCAATAGACTATGTAAAGCGACTCTGAATCTCAGCCATGGGCCGGACGCCAGACGCACTGGATTTAGCGAGTTTTTATTTGCGGTCGCAAACACTTTATCGTTTGCATATGTTATAATGCGCCTGCTGGGCAGACAGATAGACAGACAGACAAAGAGACAGGGGGGGAAAAACAGATTCAGCAGCTTCATTCATTTTGTGTGTGTTGTTTTTCTTTTTTCTTTTCTTTGGCTGCCTCTCAAGTGTGCGTGCAGCTGTAAACTGATTTTCCGCTCAAGTAACTCGCCGAATAACTGTAACGAGGGGCCAACTCTGCGTCACATCAGAAGCACATTGCTGCAACAAGGCCGAGGCGACAAGGGAATTATCATTAAATTTGCTTACGAATCAATATCAGTGCCAATATATACATATATATATATATACACACACGGCCACACACTTTCGCATGCCGCCGGTTGCGGTTGTGTGGCAACGGCACACAAATTATGGCAATTAAAATCAATTAATTAAATGCAGCAGGCAGCAACAGCAGCAATGGCAGCATTGGGGCTCTCAACTCGCCTCGCCTCGGCTTTGCCCAGGCGCAAAATAAAAGTAAGAAAAAACGAAAAAAACAAAAAATATTGTCGACAGATTTACACTCAATAAGGCACGACACGCCGCCTAAATGACTGACGATGAGGCGTCGGGAGCCCCGGTGGACAACGAAACGGCCACGAACGTACGGTCTGCCTCGACTAGCACAGTGGTAACACGTTTAAAATAAAATACAATTTTATGCTTCACTAGTTATCCGTTACGCACGATTAGAATAGAAATGTTTGAAGCAAGAGAAATCAATATTTTACATGATTTATCAATTTTGAATAGTCACATTGTGATTTTCATAGTCATGACTATTGAGAGTTTTTGCTACTGCTACTGAGATTATATATATTTTAATTTTCTGTTTTAAAACATTTTTGATTATAAAGTGTCGAAAGTCCTATTAAATACTATGGTCTATAGAAATCATTACATTTCAAAATGTAGCATTATTTGTATTTAGTTATTATGATTAAATAATATAATTAAAACAGTCTAGCAACCACTGTATATTTAAATTTACTTAAGTTACATGCTCAGCTACTTTTAATAATAGTAATTTGGCAAGTAGAAAACAAAGTCGTTTAGTCTATTAGTCGTCTTTCCACTGTGCAGCGGTCGACTGCGTTGGGGCCAACACTTATCAGCGACATCAGCAGCAACAGCAACAGCCGCAGTTGTAGTCGGGTTAGCTGCTGCTGCTGTTGGCCTGTTTGGCTAACTGGCTGACTGAATTGCTTGGCTGCTTGGTTAGCAACTTTTTATGTGCTGTGGCGCGGGGGGGGGGGGAAATCGTGAGTGGAAAAATTTCATATCAACAGAAGGTGAGCCCTGCACACTCCTGGCTACTCTCTCTCTATCTCCCTCTCTCTGTCTCTGTCTCTCTCTCGCTTTCGTTCTGGGCGTTAGGGCACGCGAGTGGCCCAAGTGGCTGGCTGGCTGGTTCTGTTGGCTGCTGCTGGCGCTTTGGGTAAAAATTGTGTAATAACTGCGAGCAATGTGCTAAGCTGTGTGTGCACAGCACACCCCTCGACACTCTCTTTTGTGCTCTACCTACGGCGACCCCTCGCGGTCTGGCCGACTGCTGTTGCTGTTGTTGTTGCTGCTGCTGTTGCTTCTGCGGTGGCTGTTATAAAACAAATGTACTACAAAAAGCGACGTTGTAACGCACAAAAGCCATAAAATCTAAAAAGGCAAAATGAAAGGCTCGAAAATGTTTGCCACCACCGAAAATGCGATGAGCTCTCTGCCGACTTTGGGATTGAGTTCTCCCCAGTCAGTATCGTCTGTGTGTGTGTGTGTGTGTATCTGTGAGTGCATGTGTATATGTATTAATAGCCATATCATAATGCCCTGCGCTGAGGTTGCGGCACAGCAGCAACAACAATGGGCCAACAACAGCGGCAACAGCAGTTCACAGTAAAAGACCACAAATTATGGCAGCAGCAGCAGCAGCAACCGATGATGGGGCGTTGCTTTGCTGCTGCTGCTGATGTTGTTGTTCTTGTTGTTGTTGCTGTTATTATTGTTGCTCTGTACAGCGTCGTGGGTACGTGACTGACTGACTGTTGGCCAGTTTCGAGTGCTTTGCAATTTTTTGTTGTATTTCTCTCTTATTTTGTTTTTGGGGCCCACAGCTTGTGAGTCAGCAGCAGCAGCCAAATGCGGTTGGATCGAGTCTATGGTCAGTGGTTGGCTTGCACCGAACTGGAGAAACGTTCGCCTCTGTTGTGGTCTCCGGTCTGAGCTACAAAATTTAAGGTCAATAACGCTGTCAATTTCAAACGGCGCGTTCCCTCCATTAATGTCAACACGCGCTTTATCAACTTACAAAAGCACACATACACACAAAGAAAGAGAAAGAGCGAGAGAGCAATAAAAAAAAAGGAAGAGTGAGACAGATTAACAACTGTGTTGAGGGGGGTCCGTTGGGTTGGTGGTGCCGCAAATTGTTTTCTAAACAGCCCATAAACATAAAAGGAAACAAAACGAGAAATGTAAATGAAAATAAAACTTAGCTGGCAGAGGCGGCGACCCAGCAGCAAAGAGGAAATCCAATAAACAATTTGTATCATGAGTAGCGGAAAATTGTGTGTACGCACGCGGCTAAACGACGACGACGAAGACGAAGACGACGTATGTGTGTGTGTGTATCTGTGTGAGGCGTAATTTTGAAATGGAAAAGCTGTCGGTTGTCGACTGCTGTCGGCTCTGGCATTCGTTGCTGTTGCTTGCTTGAGTTTGTGCTTGTATTTAGCTTGTGTTTCTCTCTGCAATCATCGCTTGCCAATAAGCTGACTAATTGACTGACAAATAGGCTACAGCAACAACAACGAACGTCAGCGGCAGGCAGCAGTCAGCAGTCAGCGTTAATAAGAGCAGCAGCAGACAACTTAAAATGCCTCCTGCTGCTGAATGCGGCGCACAACTGTACATTAGGGTGGTTATTAACTTAATGTTAATAATCTACCGTGGCTATCCGGACTGCAGCGTCAGAGTAAGGTCTGAGTCTGCTATCGCTTCGGGGGCATGTGCCCCCCCAGGTAAGGTAGTTCGGTCTGTGGGATTAGTGCGAAAACTGAATGCACTACAAATGAGCAACCAGTCTGGGAATACGAATATTACGAGTATGCAAATATAATTGCAAAGTACACTCTGAATAAAAGCAATTTAAACAGCATTCGTAGCAATAATTGACGTGTGTGAAATATGAACTCAATAAACGAGAATGCGGATAATTATTAATCTAGTAGGAAATAAAATAATTTATCGACTTGCTACACAACTTTGTGAAAACTTTACAGAATATAGGTCACATTTAAATGTCAAGATTTATTTATACTTTATATGTATACATAAACTTTTATCTTTTACGATTTTCGATATCTAGTAAGATTTTCAAGATATTTTGTAATCTATGAATTAGATATTTCACAAATCTACACTAGTTTGCCATCAAATTCCACAAATTTGTGCACAAAACGTAGCAGACTATTTGGATTATTCGCCCCAGCAAATTAGCTTCGTCATGGACTCTCAACTCGAGTTGAAGAGTTTGTGGATGAGCAGCTCAATAGCTGCTGGAATGTCTGCACTCTGTCCAGTTGAGTGTGTCTGCATCTGTGTGTGTGTGTGTGACTGTGTGTGTCAAGTGCGGAAACCCCATTAAATGTTGGTAGGCACATAAAGAAGGTGCCTCGAGGCCACATTCAAGCACACGCACCAATACATAGACAGACATGTACACATGTATGTTTGTTGTGAAAGCCAAATTTTCACAACAAATCAAAACAGACGAAACGAAAAGTCAAAAAACGCATGAAACGAAACGAAACCAAAAAAAAAAAAAAAAAAACACAGGAGGAGGCAGTTGGACAGCACTGGAGCACTCAACTTGCCCGCCGTGTGTTTAACCCCAAGCCAACAAAATAAAAATAAACAAATAAGCAACAAATTTCTCTTTTCTTTGGGGCCCCCACATGGAAATGTATGTGTGTGTTTGTGTGTGAAGATTTTCGAGTGCAGAGGCAGCTTATAGTTGTGATGCCCATTACTCAACATCAACAAGAACATTATGCCACACATTCCGTCCATTCATAGTCGCTGCCCCCTGCACCCCAGACATCGCCCCGCCACTTAAAACTCCCCATACGCTGCTGCTTTGGCTCTTCATTCAACCGAACGATTGAGCATCTATTCAGACACTGATGCGGCGCTCCAAAAAGCCAAAACCGAAACCAAATAAACGACCCACAACACGACTGTGCGAGACCCCTGCCCCGCTGACCCGCACTCATCTCCAACGTCTGCCTGCCTAACCTGTGCATCATTTGGGGCACTGTTCGTGAGTAGCCGAACTTCACTTCGTCGTCATCGTCATCGTCGTCGTCGCTGTCGTTTATACGATTTGTTGGATTTGCTGCTCATGAAGTTGTTAAACAGATTGTCGGTGTAGATACCTTCATCATTCTCTTCATGTCTGTCTGCCTCTCACAGACCCATCCACATCCACATCTACATCTACATCTACATTCACATCCACATCCATCGCAGTCAGACAGTCATACAGCCAATTCCTCTATCTCTACCTCTCTCTCCCTCGCTCTCTCATTCCTCTTCTGTGTGTGTGTGTGTGTGTGTGTGTGTGCTTGCTTGTGTGCGTGTGCTTGTGCGATTAGTTTTATGTAATTTTATCGAGTATTTTAAGGATTTTGCGGCTTATCCGCGCTTCATTTGGAAATTGTTTCGTGTTACTTATGTCGCAAAGCAAAAAAATGAAAAACAACATAACGGAAAGACGCACACACACACACACACACACATGTAAAGAGGGATGGCTAGGGTATATATGTGAATGTTTAAGGATAAGGGAGAATAAGGGCATGTAAAAGGAGACCGCTTGCCCTTTCTTAGCCATTATCCATTGTTGTTGTTGTTGTTGGGTCTTTTCAAGTGTGTTTATGGCACTGTCGTCATTGTTTGTTGCTGTTGTAGTTGTTGTTGTTGTTGTAGTGGCAACGAGTGTCAGAGAATTTGTTTATGAGCACTGCTGTCGGGAATATTGTAAATGAGCGCTTTGCATGTGAAGTTTGTTTCGTTCCCTCCCTGTCTCCCCGTCTCCCCTTATCTCATAATCAAATTACACACAATGCAAAAGATTTATGTGAATTCATTGTTGATATTGTTAATTTTTTAAGCACGTTTCTACATTATATTCACATTTGTTCATTGATTTTACACCGATTAACCTGCGCTTAATTATCTGACTTTATACATATACAAATAAATACATATACATATATCGTATACATATATGTACATATGTAGATTTAATAGGCGCTTTGTGTGTTAATTATCTTATCGCTAATAGAGTAGCACGCAGCCCGGAATTGTTTGATAGTATAGGAGAGAGGTGAGCACATTTTTTTAATAAACTATAGAGGCTATAAATGAACAGTGGTAGCAACAGTATTGTAGGTTATTATTGATTTAATTTTTCTGATTGAAGTTAAGTAATCGGAGACATGATGAAACATTAAATGAAAATATTTATTCATATAGAGCAGTTCCTATAGTAAATAAAGCTACACCCTTTCACAAATAATTCCCTCAATTATACTGATATTATTATCGTATTCAATAAATCTATATTGAGCTCATGCTTTGTTTGGGGGACTACTCAATAGACAGCTGTTGAGTTTATAAAATGATCTAATATGGCATAGGTATACATAATATATATGATGTCTGTGGGTGCTTGACGGCACAGTTGTAATCGCTGCCAATAAATCGACACTCGAGTCCAAGTGTCTTGCTTTTTGAATCAGATAAGCGGCAATTATAAATTAAAAGCACACCAAACAGATTAATAAAACGTAAACTTTAACAGCGCATTATAAATAAGCCAAATGACTAATAATAAAATATGAAAGCGCACGGAATCGACATCAAAGGCCGTACCCCACCCTGTAGCACCCTTTGACAACCCGCCCCACCCAACCACCAACATTATCATGAAAATCATCATTGGGGCACTGAAGAGGCCATTTAACCGACAGAAAACCACATCAGTGGGCGTGGGCGTGGATGTGGGCGCATTCCTCAACAGTTCGTTTTTTGTTGTCGATGTTGTTGCTGTTGTTGGTTTTGTTGTTGTCGGGTCGTGAGTATCCGCCCGGAGCATTAACGCTCTTCAAGTCGTTGGCAGGTTTTTTGTTTTTATTAAATGCATTATTAGCACGTTATTTATTAATTAAACACTTCAGGTTTTATTCCCTCGTAATCAGGTACACTCCCAACCACTCCCGTCCCCCCCAGAAACTCCCACAGCCGCTGTGGGGGTCGCATCGAGAGATAAGCCCAAGTTTTACTAATGGAAATGTGCCAGCGGTTTCATTCCATCTGCGATAAACTGCGGCCGCATTAAGAAATTTCCATGGAAGTAGCACTTTGAAATACTTTGTGTGAATATCTTTCGTGGAATGCAGGAGATAGATTAAAGTGTCACATAGTTTTCTAGAGAAAAATCATGATCTCTAATTGAGAGTGCTGCATAACAAATGGTAGCTATGCATTTTCAAAAATTATCTAATAATTTGCTAATGAATAACCAGGAATCCAAAGACTTTATTTTCCAATTTATGGCAAGAAATTTACTTTGGAATATCAAATGTGTAATACCCATCATAATTGATCAACGCGTCAATGAAATAATTAAGAATAATAACAATAATTTCGCAGATTCAATGCTCATTAAGTAAATAGATTTGTATGCATTTTAATTATGGTTAACACCAACTTATCGACAACTTGGCAATTAATCAGCGCACAGCGCGCAAACTAATTGACAGCTTGTAGATGTTACGCTCTGACAGCTCGGCGACTTGAACGACACCGGAACATGCAACAGCAACAACAACAGCTTTTAAGCAACTTCAAAATTGCCGTTGTGAACTGGAATCACAGCTGCGTGAACTTGAACTATTGCCGCTATAACCGCTTTACGGATTGAGATGAACATCTGTTTAGTTCTAGCGCTATAACTTACATATATGATGTATTGTAAGTCCCGGAAATGTAAACTTGAAATAGGGTGTATTTACAGTACAGTAGCTTGAATCTAAAGTTCTTATTTCTGATCAAATTTTGTAATATTATTTTCTTTTAAAGAATTTTTGAATATTGTAATTTTGAAAAATATTAATAAACTAGAATCAGTTGTGGAACTACTATACTCATAGACATAGTATCTCTTTTCTTGTGGCCCGATTTCTTGATTTTGTCTAATTTAAAATTAATCAATCCAAGGATCGTTTCACAATTCTGTTGTTGCTTTATAATAAATTTCTATTTAATGGTGCATGTGTGTGTGTGTTTGTGTGTGCTTGGGCACTTGAAGCACTTTACCTAATTAGTTTATGATGCAGTGAGTGAGTGAGTGAATGAGCCTGGCAATTTGCTTGTCTATCACAGCGGGCAATCCCCCCCTATATACTATATGCATAAGCACACACACACACACACACACACTCACACTCAAACATGTATATGTGGTTCAATAGTTCAGCCATGAGCCGAAAAGAGCGATTGTAAGGTCCCCCGGGGAAAATGCGTGGATGACACATGAGCCGGCGGCAAATATTGTATATATGTGTGTGTGTGTGTGTGTGTTAGGCAAACAAATAATTAAATATATGCCTAGTTGAACAGCTGTTCGTGGCGGGACAGAAGACAGAGGAGCACTCACCATGTATCCAGTGTAGAAGAGGAGGAGTCCTTCCCAGTAAGCAGCAACTCGAACTCAAACTCGAACCGGGTGCCCGCTGTGGGCTTCCAGGATATCCACTACTTACTGATGCTGCCAGGCGCTAAATGCGGCGATTCTCCGTTGCTGTTGAGGGGTGTGGGGGGGATGAGGCAGGCAGCCGCCGGAAATGTATATTTTGGTTAATTTGCACAGAGACACAGCTGGAAACGAAGAGATGACGTAGTAGGTGAGTATCAAGATGATGATTATGACCAACAGCAAGAAGAAGAAGACTTTGAAGTAGCTGATTACCAAAAAAAGAAAAGCGTCACAACTGAAACAAATGTAGTCGAAAAGCACCGACTGCGCAATACTCTGCACATTTGGTAAATGAGATTATTTATTTATATTAGCTTGTTCTCTAGAGCAGTTTGGCAATAATATAACAAACTAAATATTTAATGATTTTTAAGATAATTAAAATTTAAAGTTGAAAGATTCTGTTGAATTTGTTATTAGGACAACAACAAATTTGAAGCCAACGCGTAAATACTCTAATATAGATACAACAATTTCGAGTCGTTAAGCACTGAATGCTAAACGAATATACTCTTTTTTTATCATTTGCGAACAGTGCATTAAAAATATAAAAAAGGCGCGAGCAACACAATAACAACAACAAGCATTTTTCGGCCAACGTCAGCGAAAAAGCAAAGTTAAAGCAGCAGCATAGGATGGGCTGCGGGTGGGCAGAGGATGAGCAGCGGGCGGGCAGCGGTCGACAGCAGCAGCTGCGTTGGTGGTGGTTGAAGACGACGATGACTTCGACGTCGCTGCTGCTGCTGCGCTTCGTGATTCCTTTTCAGCACAAAATTTGTTGAGCCTTTGAGTATACCGTTATTGTTCTACCCCCCCAAAAAAAAAAGCAGTTCATAATAGAAACCCCCTGCCCCTCTCCTACAACTCTCACAAGTCGTCGTCTGCTTTTTTCAATTTGCTTTTTGTGTGCAAAACACAGTTGCAGCGCCGGCGTCGACGTCGACTGCGACGCTTTCGTACGTTTTCTTCTTTTTTTTTCACTAATAAATTTTAATGATTTCTACGCTGCGCATTACAGCAGCGACTGCAACGTCGACTGCGACGCTGACTGCGACGCTTGGAATGAAATTAGTGACACACTTAAATAATAATTAATTTTTGCACACTTGTTGTTGTTGTTGCTTACGTTTTAGACTCGTTGTTGTTGTTGTTGTTGCAGAGGCCAACAAAACGTTTTTTTTTTAATGCTCTTCTGTTTTGTCTTCTTCTTTTTTGCATACACTTTGCGCACACACACACACACCAGTGCAAATGCTTGCCATACACATGCACAAGCACTTACACGCGCACACAAACATACACTCACGTACACACACACACACTCACGCACTTGGTTCGCTTGCGTTTTTTTATTGCTGCGGAGATTTTTGGAAATATTTTCGCTGACTGTTGAAACGCAATTTGTGTACACTTTCACACGCGTATTGCAGCGAGAGAAGCACGTTAAAGTTTTGCACTATAATTCTACTAAATATTATTAGCACAAATGCGTGTTTTTTTAGTTCTTAATGGTACAACAAAATTTCTCCGCGTATAGCAGAAGCCACCATTTTGCGACTCTCGATGAACAACAATCAATGCAACTCTGTACACGGTTGCACGTCTGGCAGCACTGTCTCTATTCGATAGTCAATGAAAAATACTGGCCGACTGCCGATGTCATTAGTAGTGACCGTGCAATAAGCAAGCTATCGATATAAAATGCTGCTTTGGTATTTATGCAGTGCCATTGCCTGGTCACATTGCGTTAGTTTATTCTATTGTTTAGCGTCGTTCGGTTCTGTGTGGCTGTCAATTAAAAACAATTGCAGAGTAACAGAGATTTAAGTGTGACAATCAACGCCTTTACGCATTTACAATTGACAGCTGCCAAGATGTCCGATTGCGCCAGCGAAGCGGCTGATCAACCGTCAGGTAAAATATATTTATTTTGTTTTAGTTTATTTTTTGTTTACCTTCGTTTTTCCCCTTCCATTGGCATGCGAAATTTCATGTGATGTAAAATTGCCGGCAAAATTTAGCTACTTTTTGACTGGGACATTTGTATTTCGATGCGTGTGTGGCCTGCTCCCCAGCCCTCCACCCCTTTCCTTCCTACCACCCTCTTTGCTACAACCTTGAAACTTTTTTTTTATTATTTTTTGTTGCGCAAAATTGCAAATCAAAATATCGACAGTTTAAATATTTCCCGTTGCATTTTGCTTTTGCTGTTTTCTTTGTTTTGCTTTTGACTGCCCGCCATAATAAACAATAATATTTGTTCATGGCCAAGTTTAAGCCAATTTTGCAATGCATGTGCCCCTGTGCGGCAGGGTGGTAGGGGGTGGGGGTTGGGGGACTGTCCAATTGAATTACAAGGCAGTCACATTTTCTGGCAACTTATCAGTTCAGTTGCCGCTTATCAGACTCCCCCAACAGTTGCCATCTTATCAATCTTAAAAGAAGCCCCCTTAAGCCCACTGTAAACATTTAATCAAAAGTTGATTAAAAAAAAAACTATATAAACTATATCTATATATAATATATTTAGCTGGAATATAACTGCAAGCTATCCAGAAAAAAAAAATCTTAAACCTTTTAAACTTATTTGTAATATGAGAGAATAGAAAACAGAGACATGATCAAGAGAGAGAGAGAGAAATAAGTTAGAGAGAGAGTGAGAGAAAATCAGTTAGAGAAAGATAGAAATCAGTTAGAGAAAACCACAAAATCTACAGTGCTTACTTGAATTCTTGAGAATCGCATAGAAAGGCGGCATTTAATTGGCGTTATTTTTAAAAAGCAGCTCAAAAATGTTCTTCTGTTTTGTCATCAGAGATCATACACGGTACTAGCAATATTAAATAATTTATTATTATATTTTAATCAATATTTATACAGTTCATAGATTTGGCATAACTTTCATATGCCCTATTTGTTATTTATTTTTAACCGTGTTTTTGGACTTTAAAACGTCGCCTGAGATTAGTTTCGATTTCGATTTCATTTCATTTCGATTTCAATTTGATTATTTGTGTGTGGCAGTAATGAATTGCAGGCCATAAATTAAAACAATAACAAGAACAGCGGCAATTATCAATTAGTTAAGGTAATCGTGAGAAATGAAGAACCCAAGAAACCCCACACAGGTATATATGTATTATATATGTAATATACTATGTGCAGTTGTAAACCTGATCAAGTCAATTATCGCTTCGATTTCCCACCTGAGAGACACGTTCCAATGCCCCAGGTGCCGTTGGGTTTTTAATTAAATTGCACAATGCACGATTCTGTCTGTCTGTCTGTCAACAGATGTTTTATTGTTGCACAACCCCACAGAGATAGAAAGAGACAGAGAGAGAGAGAGATGCATAAATGCATATATATATATGTACATACATTTGCATACATAGTTTCTGGCTATTATTAGTTGCACCTTGTTGTTGCAATGGGTGGCTGCCTCGGATGTAGTATGATATGTGTATAGCTGACAGCAACCCCTTCGGGCCCAGGTGGGGGGTCTTTGATTGATAGATGTCCCGCGACACCTTCACAATTGTTTTGATTTGCAAAGCACAAAACTCGACATTTGTTATGCAGTTTTGGTCAGCTTTTGCCTGTTTTTTCAGATTGTGCGACCTCCAATTTTGGGGGCACGTACAACAAATATTGGGTGTCTATTTATGGCCCCTTCAAGTGACATCACAGCAAGCTGAGAGCAGTCGCACGAAGACGCCAAAAATGTGGAACACACTGGACAATTCCACTTATTTTCGTTTATACACTGTATTAATGCTTGATCAGTTTATCGAGTACAGTAAAATCTCTCTGAGATGAAATGGAAATCGGGAAATGTATAACAATATGCTTTATAGCAGGCTAACGTATAAAATTCTTAAAATAATCTTTAAAAAATTTTGGAAATGTTTTTAAAAATTTGCAAAACAAAAAATTTGTTCACATAAACATCTAAATTAATAGATACATTTATTTCACATTTTAATATTTTTTTCACATAATTTTAGTTTATTACTCGTAATTACTTACAATACTTGTTTACATTTTCTATTGTCAATTTAAGGCAAATGTATTTAATTCGTGCCTAATTTGTAATTATTTGTTTTCTTAGCAAGCCTAAGAAAATAACTAATTAAATACGTGCCCAAATGCTTGGGGAGACTTGTCTAAAGTACAATAAACTAAAGTTTCCAATGAACAACATGTGACTATCTAAAAAAAAAAACACATACAACTATTTCATACTCATACGTCAGAGTTTTGCGGGTTGATGACAGCCGAGCGGAACGAGAGAGCGCTTACAAGGGGTTTTTACTGTAGCCGCTGCCCCTGCTCCCCTTTGATTGTTAATTAACCATGGCCCACAGGCAAACCAATTGAAATTTGTATAAACGGGTAACTTTAATCAATTCTGATCGACAGACAATCGTTCCATAACCAAGCAGATAGCGAAACGAGGCACAAATCAGAGAACCCCAAATGTTTTGGGACTCTCGTTTATGATTCTGAGTAGTCGCCACAGAGCGTGACTTTTCTATTGAAATTTATATATGTATGTATAAAAAAAAGCGTATATAGAACGTTGCTCGTTTCCCGCCCAGGGGGAGGGTACCACCGTCTTTGTATGTCATTGTAATAACACTTTGTGTCCCTTAAGCAGATTTAGCTGGATTACAATAAATTGTTTGCATACACAACATTTTTAGAACTCGCTTCAATTTTACATTAGGCAGCAGAAAAATTGTTGCTGAATGTCGCACAATGGCGCTTTTCCGTGTAAATTATTCAAATTAAAGTCGCATTAATCGCAATTTAATTTCAATCTGACAATATTCTTATATATACACACACACACACACATATGACGTCTTTGCTGAGCGGGCGATCGGCCAAAAGAATCGTTTTGCGCAGACATTCCTCATTCGGCGGGGACAGCACAAAAAAAAAACAGAATAGCAAAATAAAAATCTTATATAAATACATACATATGTATATATGTAGTATTTAAGTTTATACGCTGCGCTTATCATGCCAAACAAATCATGAAAACTAGCTAGAAGTGACTAAAATTAATGTGTTTCTCCAGAAAAGTATCTTGAAAGAAATCAGCGGCAAATATTTATATACCACAATAATTATTATTTTCAAGACTAGTTGAATGTTTATGAATTGCTCGTATAAACTATTTTTAGGAGTATATATTGAAATATTTCAACAACTGGCAACAAGCACAACTTTCTCTCGTCTTGTTATTTGGTTCTAGGTTTCTTGTATTGCCACAACACAAATACCAAATATCCACTATTTATAGCCATGTTTGAGGGCCATGCATTTTTACGGATACGTCGACTGATCCACGTCTGCCGTAGTACTATTTCGACTAGAAAAGAAATCTTTTGAATGAGACGACGAATTCTATGTGAATTCCATAATACTCGTAGAAAGTGGCTAATTGAATGCTTGAAAACCAGTCGTTTGCTGATGCCAATGATAAGCCGTCTGTAAATGGAATTGCTAATTCCGTTAGCACTAGTTTGTGGGATCGAAATTCTTCACTAGATTGCATGTTCATTTCAATTAAAACTGGCAACAAGTTATTCGTATTCTTTTTTTATGAATTGTATCCCCCCCTTTACTTGTAACCAACCAGTACTTTCTGACGCTTCACAATCGAAAGCTGGCGGGAGTGCACGTTTTGGTCCCAATTGACCCAATTTTAATGCAATTTAAGCCCTCGGAGCAACCTGAGCAATCTGAGTAATCCAAAGCGACCTTGGCGCCAGCCAACGGCAGCCAAGCATAGTAAACGAATCCGAGAACCGGAAGACTCCATGGCCTTAGCCCCTCCACACTGTGGACGCGTTTAATTACGCGCTTACACGCAATTTCCTCAGCGTCATCATCATCATCATTACAATCATCATCATCATCATCATAATCGTCATCTTCTTTATTGTGGAAGTTTACTTAATTGCCAACCGCAGCGGCAACTGTTTGCCCCGCAGTCGCTTTGTTTCTGTTTGTTTACTTATTTATCTGTAGGCCCAACAGAATAAGTAAATGTGCATATACATTATATATTTACATACATGTATGTGCGTCCGACTCGCAATATTCTTTAGCTGTCTGCCCACCTGCCATTGATTTTGGCACAAATTCATATTAATTATGTTTGCCAGTAGCAAATATTACAAATTAAACTCAAACATTACAAAAACAAGGCAGGGTTACTTGACTTACATAAAGACGGGAAAGTTCAAAGCCAATTAGGTTTAGTTACATATTAACAAATTGCTAAACTGCAGAATTCAAATTCACCCCCCTTTAAGACTTTAAACTGCCACAACTTTGTCAAATCTGAACCGATCGTCAATCCCGAGGCCATTTTGATCATTATTTGGCATCTAGTTTAATGCTACATCTCAAGTTTATGAATTTCTGAAAAAAAAAATTTTGGATTTTTTTGGCGAAAAAAGAGTAAGGGGGGACCCTTACAAATTTTGATTTTTCAAAAAATAGAATCTTGAAATTTTACGTTTAATTGATTGTGGGTGTCTCAACTAGTATAAAAAACTATACGAAAAGTGTTTTTGTGGTATTTCATTTTTCTGTCAAAAATCACGCTAAAAGTGACAAAAAAATTGACTTGTAAAGTGCCCAAACAACAAAAAGTTCCTTATAAATGACCTTCCCAGACTTCAAACTGCCACAACTTTGTCAAATCTCAACCGATTTTCAATCCCGAGGCCATTTTGATCATTATTTGACATCTAGTTTAATGCTACATCTCAAGTTTATGAATTTCTGAAAAAAAAAAATTTTGGATTTTTTTGGCGAAAAAAGAGTAAGGGGGGACCCTTACCAATTTTGATTTTTCAAAAAATTGAATCTTGAAATTTTACGTTTAATTGATTGTGGGTGTCTCAACTAGTATAAAAAACTATACGAAAAGTGTTTTTGTGGTATTTCATTTTTCTGTCAAAAATCACGCTAAAAGTGACAAAAAAATTGACTTGTAAAGTGCCCAAACAACAAAAAGTTCCTTATAAATGACCTTCCCAGACTTCAAACTGCCACAACTTTGTCAAATCTCAACCGATTTTCAATCCCGAGGCCATTTTGATCATTATTTGACATCTAGTTTAATGCTACATCTCAAGTTTATAAATTTCTGAAAAAAAAAAATTTTGGATTTTTTTGGCGAAAAAAGAGTAAGGGGGGACCCTTACCAATTTTGATTTTTCAAAAAATAGTATCTTGAAATTTTACGTTTAATTGATTGTGGGTGTCTCAACTAGTATAAAAAACTATACGAAAAGTGTTTTTGTGGTATTTCATTTTTCTGTCAAAAATCACGCTAAAAGTGACAAAAAAATTGACTTGTAAAGTGCCCAAACAACAAAAAGTTCCTTATAAATGACCTTCCCAGACTTCAAACTGCCACAACTTTGTCAAATCTCAACCGATTTTCAATCCCGAGGCCATTTTGATCATTATTTGACATCTAGTTTAATGCTACATCTCAAGTTTATGAATTTCTGAAAAAAAAAATTTTGGATTTTTTTGGCGAAAAAAGAGTAAGGGGGGACCCTTACGAATTTTGATTTTTCAAAAAATAGAATCTTGAAATTTTACGTTTAATTGATTGTGGGTGTCTCAACTAGTATAAAAAACTATACGAAAAGTGTTTTTGTGGTATTTCATTTTTCTGTCAAAAATCACGCTAAAAGTGACAAAAAAATTGACTTGTAAAGTGCCCAAACAACAAAAAGTTCCTTATAAATGACCTTCCCAGACTTCAAACTGCCACAACTTTGTCAAATCTCAACCGATTTTCAATCCCGAGGCCATTTTGATCATTATTTGACATCTAGTTTAATGCTACATCTCAAGTTTATGAATTTCTGAAAAAAAAAATTTTGGATTTTTTTGGCGAAAAAAGAGTAAGGGGGGACCCTTACCAATTTTGATTTTTCAAAAAATAGAATCTTGAAATTTTACGTTTAATTGATTGTGGGTGTCTCAACTAGTATAAAAAACTATACGAAAAGTGTTTTTGTGGTATTTCATTTTTCTGTCAAAAATCACGCTAAAAGTGACAAAAAAATTGACTTGTAAAGTGCCCAAACAACAAAAAGTTCCTTATAAATGACCTTCCCAGACTTCAAACTGCCACAACTTTGTCAAATCTCAACCGATTTTCAATCCCGAGGCCATTTTGATCATTATTTGACATCTAGTTTAATGCTACATCTCAAGTTTATGAATTTCTGAAAAAAAAAAATTTTGGATTTTTTTGGCGAAAAAAGAGTAAGGGGGGACCCTTACCAATTTTGATTTTTCAAAAAATTGAATCTTGAAATTTTACGTTTAATTGATTGTGGGTGTCTCAACTAGTATAAAAAACTATACGAAAAGTGTTTTTGTGGTATTTCATTTTTCTGTCAAAAATCACGCTAAAAGTGACAAAAATATTGACTTGTAAAGTGCCCAAACAACAAAAAGTTCCTTATAAATGACCTTCCCAGACTTCAAACTGCCACAACTTTGTCAAATCTCAACCGATTTTCAATCCCGAGGCCATTTTGATCATTATTTGACATCTAGTTTAATGCTACATCTCAAGTTTATGAATTTCTGAAAAAAAAAAATTTTGGATTTTTTTGGCGAAAAAAGAGTAAGGGGGGACCCTTACCAATTTTGATTTTTCAAAAAATAGAATCTTGAAATTTTACGTTTAATTGATTGTGGGTGTCTCAACTAGTATAAAAAACTATACGAAAAGTGTTTTTGTGGTATTTCATTTTTCTGTCAAAAATCACGCTAAAAGTGACAAAAAAATTGACTTGTAAAGTGCCCAAACAACAAAAAGTTCCTTATAAATGACCTTCCCAGACTTCAAACTGCCACAACTTTGTCAAATCTCAACCGATTTTCAATCCCGAGGCCATTTTGATCATTATTTGACATCTAGTTTAATGCTACATCTCAAGTTTATGAATTTCTGAAAAAAAAAAATTTTGGATTTTTTTGGCGAAAAAAGAGTAAGGGGGGACCTTTACCAATTTTGATTTTTCAAAAAATAGAATCTTGAAATTTTACGTTTAATTGATTGTGGGTGTCTCAACTAGTATAAAAAACTATACGAAAAGTGTTTTTGTGGTATTTCATTTTTCTGTCAAAAATCACGCTAAAAGTGACAAAAAAATTGACTTGTAAAGTGCCCAAACAACAAAAAGTTCCTTATAAATGACCTTCCCAGACTTCAAACTGCCACAACTTTGTCAAATCTCAACCGATTTTCAATCCCGAGGCCATTTTGATCATTATTGGACCTCAAGTTTAATGCTACATCTCAAGTTTATGAATTTCTGAAAAAAAAAAATTTTGGATTTTTTTGGCGAAAAAAGCATAAGGGGGGACCCTTACCAATTTTGATTTTTCAAAAAATAGAATCTTGAAATTTTACGTTTAATTGATTGTGGGTGTCTCAACTAGTATAAAAAACTATACGAAAATTGATTTTGTCGTGTTTAATTTTTCTGTCAAAAATCACGCCAAAAGTGACATAAAAATTGACTTGTAAAGTGCCTAAGCAACGGAAAGTTCCTTAGAAATTACCTTCCCAGACTTCAAACTTCCAAAACTATGCCAAAACTGAAGGGATTTACCCTCCCGAGGCCATTTTGGTCATCGTAGGTCCTCCTTAATAATCTAAATTCAAGGTTAAAGAACTAAGTATTTAGAATTGCTTGTTAAGAAGACAAAAATTTGCTATAAGCTTAGAATTAGCGACATGCGAAATTGCAAGTTTATAATAAAGACTGCTGTCAGTTTCTAAGTGCAATTGCATGTTCATTGAGGGGTATTTACATCTTGAGTGGATTCAATATACTTTTGATTAAGCGCATGCAAAGCACTGAATTTATTATTCATATTGCACAATTTTCTACTGCAGATCATCACGTGCACTTTGATGCGGCCACACTGAAGACGGATGACTTTGGCTCGGATAGCTGTGTGACGTATCAGCGATCGGGAGACACGATTGTCGTCAGCTTGGGCTTTCTGCAGATCAATCATCGGTATCTGATCGATTTGAATTTGCCAGTGACGCTGTTTGGCAACACTGGAGCGCCGGGTAGTAAATTTGTGCCAGTGGTGAGCGCTACACCCAATCTACATTGCCGGATCACTGAGTTCACCGGCACCAAACACGATGAGCACGACTTTTTCGAAATGAAGATCGAGTTCTACGCTTACAAGGAGAAGCTGTTGCGCGAGGAGCTTCACATCGTCAACTCGAGCAATGAAAAGGAGCTGCTGCAGCTGGTGATTGCGGCGCGTGTGCTCGGCAAGGGCAAGGGAACGCCCATGTTGCGCACTGGCATCCATTGCATAGGCGTCGAGTGGGATGATGATGATTCGGAGCAATCCGATTTTGCTGGTTTCGACAAGCCTTAAGCCCCTCTTTAATCACCGGCGGCTGGACCTAGTTTGGTTTCTTAGTTATGTGCAGTTATTTGCATAGTATTTAAGTCAAATATTATTCATAATCTGTAATGTTAATTTATATATGTATCCCAACGTATGTATGTCTACATATACAGCAAGCAGTCATGTTATTTGTCAATCATTGCGCATTAGCATTTCGTGTACAGCTCAAGAATATGTAAACGTAACTAATTCAGTTATTTGTTGTTAAGTTCCATTGCAATTTCATTGTGAAATACTTTATACAATACAAAAGGCATACTTGCCACCCACTTGTACGGGTCTAAGGCATTTGTATCTAGTAGTAAATATACGCAAGGCTTGTTGTCATTGCTCCCCATCAAAATGTCATAATGCCTGTTATAATCGGATATTGATTGGCATTGCAAGCTTTGCATACTTGCAGCTAATTGTCAATTCCATGTATTAATTAAAGTTTTTTATTATTTTGACCGCAAGTTTCATGCATTCATTTCCCCTGTTGCCAAGAGTTGTCTTGTATTACTTGCACTTGCCTATGACATGCTATGTACTTATAGAATTCTATATTAACTACATGAAATGCATCAAATGTATAGTAAGAGACAACATGATATGGTTTGCTCAATAGTTGTATATTTGATATGTCACAAATATTCGCATTCAGATGAGAAGAATGTTTTTTGAATATTCTCCTGAATGTGTCCATTGTTTATATTTCTCTACTTATTCTATAATGCTTACTAGCACCAACTACTTTCATATTGTACATTCAAAGTATTTTTGCATTTCTGTTAAACAAAATGAGCTAAAAATTGTTATAAAAGATAAACGTCTCAACGTTTTTTAAATTTTGCACCACTAACTAACTCATTCGCACACACTCTGACCAATTTGCAGGCCTTTTTATAAAGTTTAATATAGTGTTTAACTGTGTATAGAACTAATGCCCAGATCAAAGAATATATAACAGATATGTAACTGTGAAATGCAATTGTATTGCATTTTTAATCAATTTAAGGTGCTCTACTTTTATAAAATGTATGCTAATTAATGAAATGTTTATAGCTCAATTAGCATAAAGAGCTTTACAAATTATTAACTATGCTAATTAATGAAATGTTTATAGCTCAATTAGCATAAAGAGCTTTACAAATTATTAATTACATATGGGCATTTGTTTAATAAATTTTGACAAGCAATCTTTAAAAATTATACATATATAAAATGAACAGTTTATTAAATTTATTGTAAATGTAACTACATAGTGTTAATGACCAAAAAAAAAGGAATGAAAACATAATTTATATGTATATATTCAAGTAGGCGACAATTTTGTGAATAAATGTTCTTAAATAGACCCGATACACATTGAAACTGTTTTATATTATACGCATACGATTTCTATACAGATACACACACATTAAATACATATATAAATATAAATGGCTTCAGGAAAGCGTAAAGCTGGCAATAAAACTTCGATACAGAAACGACCGCGACTTGAGGTGATTCATTTGTTTGAGCTGCCGTCCGGGCCCTTGGAGCAAATCATATCCAAGGTAGGTCCCAGCGCACAGAAGATGCTGCGATGCGCCTCCGAGGAGCTGAGGGAAGCGCAATCTAACTCTATGCTGCACTATTTCAAGTCCCATGTCCAAGTTGAAATCCAACTGGATAATGTCACCTATGAGGAACTGTTGGTGCGTCAAATTCTGCAGGTGAGCGATATCCAACAGAGACAGTGAGAGAGAGAGAACTGAATTATGCACTAACGGTTTTTTCCTACAGGTTCTGGTCGACTCTACCGACTACTTTATTAACTGTGGCTACGATGAGGTATTTACCGGTAATCTGCTTCACTTTAAGCACTACAAGCAACTGGTTACTGGCGAGCATCTCATCGACGTGAAGCAGATGCATCAATTTCTACACGAGTTCTACACCTATGCAGAGCTTTCGCGGGACCCGGAGCTACCCGATGAACCGGACTGTGTGGCACTAAAGCAACGCCGGCTGATCCAAGTCATGACGCTACTGAAGCTTCTTAAGGTGGGTAGCCTTTATCGGTGCTAGCTGGCAGTCAAATACTTATCGTCTCTTTCTCCTCAGCAATTTCGGAATTTTCAAATTGTCAGTTCGGGTATGCAAATGTTGCAATGGAACCTGGAGATCGAGGTGTCTGGCATCTACCTTAGTTCCACTAGACTCAACTGTTTGCCCTTACGCGAGGAGGAGAAACTCATCGACTTGCTGTCCATCATCGCTGAGCTGCTCGTTTTTGACATTGCCGAAAAAAGAGTGAGGTACTTAACATCGTCTTGCATCAATTTGACTCATCTGCAATTGTTGCTTGTTGTTCAGCAGGCGCTACATGGAGATCGGCAGGAACTGCTATAACTACGGTTCAGTGTGCCATGAAACGTCTGCACGTTCTCATCAAATCACTTTTAACCTAAGCGTGATGGCCCCAATGGACTTGCTCTTTTTCCTGGTCGATTTGCTCGATGGCCATGTGGAAGCAATTGATGAAGTCCTTTTACCGAACGTGACCGCACTCAGCATGCAATTGGAGGTGAAGTCCAAACAACCCAACCGTTGGGGTGACTGTTCCATGGATATCACCATAATAGCCAAGCCATAGTTGTTATTTGAATAAACAAATTCGGTTAAAGTTGACCACCAAATGTTTATTTATTTTATTAGAAAATTAATTTCACATTGGTTCATCGTTGGAAAAACAAACATATAAAAACAGTGAGAGAATTCAAGAAAGTAGAGTTCAAGGGTCAATACAGACATTAATTTAAAGCAAGCTGCATACATAACTTATGAGTAGGAATCACAGGCTTTTCCAGAATAAGTGCTTACGAAATCCGTTCCACCGATTGCCACTGGGTGACGAATTCACCACGCTTTCCCTCTTTCTCTGGCTGCTAATACTAAGTCTCGCTCTGAGCGTCGGACCTTCAATGTATACAAAACGCTGTGAGGCAGCTAGAAAGAGTAATATTGGCAGCCGAAAGAGAACCTTATATATATGTATGTATATAGATAAAAGCGAAGCCATGCACACCGTGGTGGAATTGTAATATTATTATTTTCACCATGAACAAAGCGCACAGCCAGCCGCAGAGAGAGAGAGAGATAGAGAGAGTGGGCGATCCATTGCGAGAGCCCTCTGCCACGAGAGAATTCTTAAGTCAGCTGCCGGCATTGGTTGCACATTTTTAAACAGTCTCAGAAGGTGATCGACAAGAATAAGACGTGACAAATCATGAAGACCTACAAGGAGAACAAATTTCTGGTTATCACCGTTAACGTTTTGGTGATTGCCGTTATAGCCGTGATTATAGTGGTTTACTTGCTAATGTAAAGCTTACGGTCAGTTCCATATACGCATGTTTAAATATATATATATATATTCATATAATTATATATATATAAATATTTATTTCAGAGCTGAAATGATGGAGCCCAATTGCATTTTATTGTGCATTTACCGTATTTGTATTATACATATATACTCGCATTAGTTATGTAGTGCAAGTTGTTTGTTACCTGTGTGAATACTGTTGGCTCTCAGTAATGTAATCGAATCACACTAATAAAATGTTCAATTGAATTAACTTGAGTTTTTATTATGTCTGTCAACACGTGTAGAGTAACCTGAGTGAGCTGTCTATATACTATAGCCAGATTTATCAGAATCAGAAGCATAGCAATAAATACAAATTCCGATTAGTAACTTTTGTTATTGTTCTGAAATACTGGCAAGTGGAATTGAGATATGAACTACGATAAACCTATGTGTATATGTTTGCCGAGCAGCCGCACTTTAAACTACCGCATTTATTGGCCATTACAATGTTGGCGTCGGTGTTATAAATGATAATTAAAATGCATCAATTTATTGAGAGCTTCTGCTGTTTGCCGCCCCGTGCAACGATGAGAGCAATAACAGCCATTTAATAAATATGCTCAATCAATGCCGCAACAACAACGATGCTGAAAACTTGGCGCGTAAAAATATTTGCTTAATTAAAGTAATTATGGTTTCATATATCATGTACGCCGTATCCTGGCCCGTTCGTAATTACCTTTTGCCATAAATTAAACATTTATTTTAAATGTTATTAAGCGACTCTTAAGCACACATACACGCTCACACACACACACACGCACACGCATACATGCATACACGTACAAGTATGCCGCAATTTCCTAAAGTTAAAGTATTCTTTTTGGGTTTGTGTATTGTGTCCGGATATTTGTTTAGCAGCAAACTGGCCGGGTCCACGACGGACGCAACAGAGCCAAGCTGAGCTGAGCAGAGCAGAAGGAGTGGCTCGAATGGTAAAATATAAAATAAAAACAGGGAACAAAAAAGGAGACGGCAACAACGATTACAAATGTGACAAGAGAATCCAACGCCAAAATGAATAATGTAAATACGCCAAGTGTACAAAGTTTTAATTGTTATCATGTTTTGTCTGAGCGCTGTTTCTTCATGTGTGTGCATGTGTGTGTGTGTGTGTGTGTGTGTGTGCGTGTGTTTGGCATGCACTTATAGCCAAGATGTATCCATTTACGCCTGGCTAAGTTTTACGTTGCGTATACGACACATTCCCCATTCGGCTCGGAGCGTATCCCTGTGACTATTATGTGTGTACTCGCTCTCTGCGCGTGTGTGTGTGCGTGTGTGTGTGTGTGCTTTTGTGTGGCTTGACTATGTGGATTTGGTCTGCAAAAGTTTTTCATTTTGCATATATTGTATATGCCTTTAAGCTGCACTTTCGCTACGCTGTCGAATTTCACATCTGATGAGCTGAGCAAAAAGCCTTAAAATGTTTTAAATCAGCAATTCATGTCAATATTTTAAAGTATATTTCATTTTCATAGTTTCCAGGTAGATAGTAAACAGGCAACTTGAAAGCAATTGCCAGAAAAAGCAATATCAGCAATATTGACTGTCTAACACAGTTATTTGCAATACGATTGCGTATGGATTTCAAATTATTAAACGCTTGAAACATTTGCTACCATTTAAAGAAAACTCAGTTTAGGATATCTCAATTTGAATCAAGTTGCACTTTAAAAGCAAACTTGCGTGCGGTTGATTTGCATAGCTCTATAAACATATTTATTTTCATTTTCATTTACATCTGTTTTTTTTTATTTTTTTATTTGGTGTTTGGGAAAATCTTGACTTTTGCACAGCTTTCAAGCATGCAAATCCCGAATATTTGTGGCTCACTGTATTTATTTGGCACAAATTTTAAGTGATTTATGCTTGCCGCAATTGCCTCTCAGCTCCGACCGAAAATCTACGCATAAACCATTGAAAAATACGTATGCACATAGATATTGTGGGTCCATCAAGAGGGGGGTTAGTTGGACATAAAGATAAAAACGCACATACACACACAGATAAAGAGAGGGAGAGAGAGAGGGAGTGAAAAACATGAACACGCACTTGTATGGATATGCATATTTATTTGGCAGGACTTTACTTATGCTACATTTTGTAGCACGAAACTCAAGCAATTTTGTTTGCCAAACTCAAATGCAGGCGCTTGCAGCACGAGTGTCCACCATGTGTCCGCAGTGTCCGGTTTTGTGCGGCACTAAGCTGTCCAGTCTCGTATGCTATAGATTCCGTAGCAAATTGTTGTCCAACGTACAGGGATTCGGGTTTTGTTGGCTAGTTTTTGGAGTAGTTGTGCTTAGTGGCATGTGCACTTATTTATTTGATAATAATTTCAGGGTTTTTGTCTGGCGAAAAACAAACTAATTTTGCTGTTGGATTTTCGGGTGTGGGTGCCGGGCCCCAGCTCTTTTGTCTAAATAAATAATGAAAATGTCATAACAAGAGTGCCTTGAACAACTCCTTCGCATCCTTGTATCTGTATCTGTAGCTGTATCTGTAACTACAACAAGATGTAAGATGCTCTGCTGAGGCGAGGCGAGGAGGCCTGGTGGGTTGTGGGCCAACAATGTTTATGTAAATGACATTTGCTGCATGCTGCACTGCTGCCGGCTGCCTGCTGCACTGATTACGCATGCAGCTAGGCGTCGTCCTGGCCAAGCCAATCTTGCGACATTCAACGGCATCTAGTGCAGCGTGTGCAATATAAATATTTTACATAGATTTTACATAGCTGATTGAAGTCGTGCGCATATGTTAAGCCCACAGCTACCACAGCTACTACAGTGCCACAAAATTATCCCACATTTGGCAATCACACGAATTCAAATCAAATCAAATCAAATTAAATCAATTCCAAAGTGTCTGCCCTGCTGCAGTCTCGTAACTTGTAACTATGCTAATGTTTCCATCTCGGTAAAGCGTTCGCGTCATTTGCATATGGGCCACATAAGCCTAATTGAAGCAGCAGCGCTTTAGGCACTACTGCCCACAGTTATCCTTCAGCAACCAAAGCAACCAAAGCAACAACAGCAGCCAATAACCAACAACAACAATCGCAATTAATGGCTAATTTACAGCGTGCCTGTTAAAAATGTACCATTATTTATGATTATTTGTTTATGGCTTGCGGGTTTTTCTTCTGTCTACCTGACAGCATTAACACCCTGACCCACACACACACACACACAAACACACACTAATACACACACAACACCCGCACAACACATGCAAAAAAGGCCACCAGCAGTTTTTGGGTGCTGCAATTTTGTGGCATTTAGCTGGACGATAAAGTAATCGCCGTTATTCGGGCTTATAGCGCAACCACACACACATACGGGGCTGAGTTATATGTGTATGTGTATGTGTTTGTAGCTGTTCACCGCTAGAGGTTAGAGTTGAAACGTTTCATGTGATGTACAAGTTCATGCAGCCCACGACTTAATTGTGCTTAAATGCGGTAACTCTTTTCTTTATTTTGTTTTCTATAAATTATTTAATTTTTGTGTAATGCTGGAAACCAACCTTTAAGTATAACTTCACAAGGACGCTAGGTTTAAATTGATCAACTTGTAGTTCCCACTTTAGGCAAGTTGCTTAAATCTTTACACCTATCAAAGTCAGTGCCAAGAAAATTCCAAGCCCACCTTGGAGCTAAGTTCAGTCGATTGAGCTGGAATAGCCCAGCAGCACTTCCGGAAGATGGCAACAGCCTTTGTTATATGCTTCAGGGCAGGGCAGCGCAGGGCAGGGCAGGGTAGGGCAGCAGAGGCTGCAGTTAAAGCCAAAAGGCAATGTTGGGGAAGGCGTCATTTAGTCTACGGCTAGATGCACGTACGTTTTACAGGTTCTCCTTTCATATGTATATACATGTCTATTTTTGTTGGGCTCTTCCTTTCTTTTTGTGCTCACTTTTATTTTGGCGCTCTCGCGCTTATGTTTTTTGCATTTTTTTCCGCGTTGTTTCGCTAACGTTCGCGTTGTTGCGGTTGCAGCACGTCCGTACGTGTTTATGGCGCGCATATCCGCAAATATGCAATCAGACTATAATCTACTTAATGTCTTTTTCCAGCAACCACAACAACAACAATCACAAACCAAACAGCAAAAGGAGGACATAGAAATATGCGCATGGAAAATGAAGTAATGCAGTTTGGGCATTTTAGCTTGCGCCTACGAGGCGTATGTGTAATGTTCAAAGTGTGTATTTGTGTGTGTGTGTGTGTGTGTGTGTGGGTGTCTTGAAACGACACGGACATGGCACATTAACGGAAATTAGGCAGTCATTTTGTGCACATTTCAAGTACATTTTGAAAAGTGCGTGCTTTGCTTTTGTTTTTTGTTCCTTTCCCATTTTTTGTTGCCTACTTTTTGGGGCAGCAACGAAGCGCGCAAAGCTTTGAAGTTTGAAGCAGACAGAGCATATTTTGGCTTTTAGCTAATTTTTAAAGACAGCCAGCGGCAGCAAACAATAAAGAGCTGGCAACAAAGCGTAGCAAAAGTGGGAAAAAGACGCTGCAAAAATATTTTGCCTGTGGAGAACATTAGATATTGTTTTTGAGCTGCAGACATGGCGTTTTAGTTTTTGCCAGTTGTTTTATGCTGTTCTGTTCTGTTCTGTTGTGTTGTGTTGTGTTCTGTTGTGTTGTCCTGCCTGACAACGACTCGTTGGCTTGTTATTGTTGTTGCTGTTGTTGTTTTGGCTGGCGCACAATGCGGCCATAAAAAGCGAATGCCTCCAAGTCGAAGTGCGGCTGCAACAAAAGGCGCCCGCACAACAGAACAATTGAAACAATAAAACGGCTTTAAAAGGAACTGCACCGAGCACTAAGCGCTGCACTGGACAATCACTGAAGTTAGACAGAGAGCGCAACATAGAGATAGAGATAGAGAGAGAAGAGTAGCATACATAGATAAAAGCAATTATGTAGTGAATATGTGCAGTCGGCAGCTAGTTGATAAAGTCTCCACTTTATTGATGTGTTCCTTAAGCAAACTCCAAATTGTGATTGGTGGCAGTAAATACATACACAGTCAATTAAAATCCTTTTTATGGATTTTCGACCAACTCCCATTTGCTTTGGTGACTGGTGACTGCAGAGAAATGCAATTACAAAATGGCTCCAGTTTATTTATACCAGCTTTGAACAAAATCGGAACTGCATTTGAATTACAAATTGGTATCGTTAGCGCTATCGTTATCGTTATCGTAATCGTCATCGTTCGCCTTCACTGCGCACTAAACAGACGCTTGACAGTTGCATCTGTGATATCGATGTGCATCTTGTAGTAGCCGTCGCGCCTCAAGGCTCGCTCCTCGTCATCGGCCACGCCGTAGATGTCCTCGATGGGCTGCATGATCTCCGACTCGTTGGGCAGCAGCAGTTTGCGCGCATCCTTGCGAAAAACGGCAACCGCCTTCACCAAACTGTGATGAGCCCGAGCAAAGTGCTGGAAACTGAGAGTCTTCCGCTTCGCCGACAACTTGCCCTGAATGCGATCCAGGCGTGCAACGAGCCGCAGTAATATGAAACGGGCAAAGCGATCCTTGATCTCGAGTATAGTCAGTTCGGTGTCCCGCTGGCCCAAAGGACGCATATAGGCGGCGATGATGAGGGCAAGAAAGATGAGATTTATCAACAGTATGGTGAGCAGGACGAGCACCTGAAAGACATCCAGATCGGTGAAGGAGCAGCAGGACGCACTGAGACGCTTCCAGGACAACAGATCATAGCTGTGCACCTGCCACTCATAGTGCAAATAGGCGGTGAGCAATGCCACCAAAGAGCTGCACATGGATATTAAAGGATAATTCTGGACAAAGAACTCATGCAGATGGACACGCAGGCTGTGCAATAGATTCATTATGTCTTATTTTGTTTCCAGCTATGGCGGCTATTGTCTCCTTGGCATCGGATAGTTCCGATTTTGTTTTGCTTTTGCTTCCAAATAATTTTGAGTTTAACTTGGCCGAAATGAGTTGTGTTGCAAGTGCTACTGAGTGAACTTCCAGTTCGAGCGTTAGTTGGTATAAGAGCTTTTCCATTGGCTGTTGGCCATCGGTTGCCATTTCCCCTGCAACCTGCAACCTTGTGGATGCTATGCTATGCCGCATCATCGTCAGACGCAACATGCTGTTGGTTGGTACACGCCCACGCCCACGCCCATGCCCATGACCATGCCCACGCCCACAACTGCAACTGCTACCGCAGGAGAGTTAAAGCGAACATCAAACTTGCTCCTGCTGCTTCTTCTTCCTGGACTTCTGTCACATTCAAACTTTGCCCGCAATTCAAGTTGCAGTTCGTTATCGCGACAACTTTTGTCAGCCGATTTAAAAACGCTGATAAGGCGCAAAAAAAAAGTAAAGAAAACATTTTTAGCTATTCTATCTGACTTGACTCTCTACCCCTCATCCCCCCCCCCCCCGCCCCTCGTCCTTATTGTGTGCTTCTTTTGCTTGGCAAAAGTGCATACAAAACTGCATTTTGTAGACGAGCCCCAAAACTGGCAGCCAAAACGGAAATATTCAAAAATTTTGTTGCGGGTGCAAATGGTTGGTGCATGGTGGGTGGCGGGTGGCGGGTGGAGTGTGGCGGGTGGCAGTGCTGGCAATGGTGGAACTAGCAACTGGCAACTGGTCTGTGGCGCGCTAATAAAAACGTAAAATTTAATGGTTACGGAAGGCACTAAAAAACAGGCTCACCAAAAACGAACTAAAGTCGCGACCAGCCACCCAACCACCCACAAACCACCCACTGGCTTGGGCTCACTTTGGTCTTGGGGCCGCCGCTTGGGCGATAACCAAGCAACGAACCACAACCGCACACAGAGCAGCAGAGCAGCAGCAGAGAAGCAGCAGAGAAGCAGAGGGGCAAACTGTAACTACGCCAACGCCAACGCAGGCGTCGCAGTCGCAGTCGACGTTGGCAGTGGCAGTGGCAGTGGAGCGCCCATCCGTGCACGTCAAACGCAGACAACTTGAAAAATGTAGAGACAGCGCCGCAGTAGTTGAAACACGCCAAAAAATATGCAAAAGTAAAATAAAACAGACGCATTTGCCCCGTTGCCCGAAACGGACGAAAGGAGCAGCGCAGACAGACAGCAGGACGAAGCAATGGCACGGTACGGTAGCGAAGGGGAGAGGGAGTGGAACACAGGCAGCACAGTCGACAACGTTCGACATTTGATGTTATAGGTTTTTGGGCTCTGTTGTTTGGCAGCGCATTGCACAATATTTTCCAGCACCGTTCGTTCGCTCCTTGCACTTTGGCTGTATCTTTTTTATTTATTTGCCCCTTTTTTTTTTTGCCAAGTTTCTTTTTTGTGCACAGCCGTTGTCCACTTGACAGCAACAGCCAGCTAGCCGCCTACAGTTGTGTCAGCTGATTTGTTAGATACCCTGTAATAAGTGAAGTACATTTTATAGCAGCAGCATTTTTTTTTTAATATTAATTATATGACTTTCTTTACAGCTACCCTTTAAAAATAGTCTGCAAATCTGTGAAGAATTTCTATGTCTAAATAGTTAAAAATAATTCAACTCCACTTTCTGTAAAACAAATATATTACTTCACTTTAATAACACTTTAAAGTATATAAGAAAATATGAGCAATTTGTATTTTAATATTTTAAAAAACAAATCAATTATAAATATTATTCTTTTATCTATATACAAATGCATTTTTCGGCAACCATAATTTTTAATAATTTATTTCTGATACCAGAGATGATTGCTAATTTTTCAAGCGCAGTTTTGTATAGGTTTTAAATTAGATGTATTATTTTTGTACGTAAAGCTAGTACTTGTACGTAAGAAACAAATTTTCAGTATGGAGAACTAATTGCTTGATTTAAATTTTTATTTTATTTTTGTATATATTCAAAGAGCTTACGAAATGATATTGTCTATGCTATTATTATGCGAATGTTATTTGCCGTTTCTTATAGATTTCATTTGATGAACTCAACATACCCTTTAAGTGTGGAGCATTGCAGTGCCGTCGGCCATTTTGTAGTAATACGAGGAACAGCGGCTCGAGTTGAAAAGTCAGTTGTCGCAATGTGGCTGACAAAGTTATGTGGCCTGAATATGCTGCAGAGGTGTCTGTAGCTGCAAAATGGAACTAACAGCTAAAAGCTAACAGGCAACAGAGTTAACACGGAGCTCTAACCCAATGGACAGCAATTTGTGCCGCTAAACGAACTGACAAAGCGACCACTGTGGGCGCAAAGAGCGGACAGCTGGCCGGGTAAGCAGAAGGGGTCAGTTCGGGAGAGGAGGGGTGCGTCGTGTCTGCAGCTGTAATTAGGTTTGTCCGCTTTGTTCAGGCGTCGACGGTGCGCTCAAACAAAGTCAGCAAAGCGGCACAGTTACAACAACTACAACTAACAGTTGCAGTTTGCAGCATCAGCCGAAAAGTATGCTGCAAATAATTCACAATTGGGCTGCTTTATTGCGCTTTTGCGGCACTGACTGGGGCCGCTTTTAGTTGCAACTGCGACTTGCAGCTTCGGCTGTCGATGCGGAAATGTTTACGTTGTTTACATCGCAGTGCATAAATTTGCAATTGCACGCACACGGATGCAACGGCGCGTGCATTACCGGCCAACGGGGTGGGGAGGGGTGGTTGTCCGCTTATTGTGCGCAATATATTGACTCATTGGCTGAGCGACTCAAATTAGTAGAGGACCCTCACCTCCCCCCAAATAAAATCTGCATTGGACGGACAACAAATTTTGTAGCTAACAGCATTTTCAAGTTTTATCGTTATGTGTGTACTGCGTGTGTGTGTGTGTGTGTGTGTGTCCATTGTGTCCTTGGCCCAGCCAGAACGGGACTAGATTCAAAGAGTGTCTGTCTGCAATGCACGCACCCGTACACCCCCCACCCACTCAACCGGCCTTGTCTATTTAGCTGGCTGCATACAAAATGCACATAAATTGTCATGTTGCTCCAACCCCCCAGCCATCCCATCCCCACCAGCAGGAGCAGCCGGAGCAGCTCCATGGCCATGTGCCGTAGCATATTTATATTGATTTTCGCGCCCCGGACTGGCAATGGCACTGGCAACTGGCAACTGGCAACTGGGAAATGGGAACTGGGGGACTGGGGGACTGGGAGCCACCAGTTTGTTGTTATGTACTTTGGCTTTTCAATTTCGGTGCGCCCGAGACTCGTTTCATTGTATTATATCATGTTTTTTTTTTCGCGTTTTTTGCTTTTGCATTTCTGTTGCTGTTGTTGTTGTTGCTGTTGTGCTGTGTTTGTGGGTGCACAATAAATTGAGCCGAAATTGCATCAGCAAAATTAACAGTTTCGTGTGCGTTAATAGACTTTTGCATTTGGGGCAAACGCAGACCGCAGCGCTGTTTAGGCCGCGTTGATAGCCTCGTTGGCCATTTGGTCGCTACACTGGCGCTAAACATATTTGACCAGATGCCACCAGATGCATTTTTGATAGCGTTTAATCTATGCGCTATTCGCATTCGTGGTACAATTTCCAAAAGCATTTTTACCATAGTGGATTTCAATTTAAATCGACCATTCAGTTGTGTATATAATCCACTGCTTTGATATTTGCCAAGAAAACCAGTTGAAGTGAAATGTTGAAAGTTTTATCACATTTTCTTTTTGCTTGTATTAATCACTGTTAAAGATTTAATACATTTCTTATTGTCAAGCCATGAAACTAAAAAGCACTATTATCCTTAATCACAATACAGTTATCCTAGTGGCAGCCTCAGTCAGTGTTGAGTCAAGAATTGGGGCGAGGAAAAAAAAACCTGTCGAAGTCAACCTCTTTTATGCAGATTTAATGTGCTGTTTAAAAAAGATGTGCTTAATTTGAGTGGCAATAAAATAAAGTTAATTTTTAATGAATTTCGTAAATTGCTAATTTTCTTGTTGCCTCATTAGGCGGCTGCAACTTGTTTCTTCGCCTCCAATGCAGTGCGACATTTGCATGGGCAATTAATCTGTGGTGCAGGGAGGGGGGGGGGGGGGTCAGTGCCAAGTTGAAAGTGCAACGAGAGAAATTTGAATGCCGCAACGCTCAAAGCGTTTTAACAATAAGCAAACCACTTACTTAGTCAGAGCCATGGCTAATGTGGTTGGTGGCTCTCTCTCTCTCTCTCTCTCTCTTGCCAGCTACTTCAACTATGCAAAATTTCTAATAATCTCAGAAATGGAGACGAAGCGAAAGAGAGAGAGGGGGGGGGGAGGTGGGAAGGGAGTACGCACGCAATCGGCAACGTGTCGCATTTGTAGTTAGACATAATTGTTAATTACCCGAAACCATTACCACATTAAAGGCCATAAAATGCAACACTAATTGCTTTACGCCAGGACAAGCAGCAACCCAATACCCCATTACCGCCCTCTCTCTGTCACCCTCTCTCTGTCTCGCTCTCTCACTCGCTCTGTGTCCCGCACTCTGTTGCTCTTGAGTCAACGTTTTCTATTTGATTATGCAGCCAATGCGCAGTGTGTATTTGTGTGTGTGTGTGTGTGCCTAATGTTCGCATGTAACGTAATATGCAGGGCAACAATACAAAGTTTCGCCTTGGCCAGAGCTCTGAGGGGAACATTGGATGCCATGCGGGGCAAACATTGCCATTCAGAGTCGAGCTGCAGTGTAGCATGTGATTAATATTTCAAAATTACACTGACATGCAAAGTGTCAACTCATTTTGAGCCATGCCTGCTGGCTGGCTGGCACTTGGCTGCCACGACCCCACCCCCCTCCCCCTCCGCCTCACGTAACCACTTGGCCGCCTTTCGCCACTTGCAACAAAACGCTGACAAAGAGCTGAGCGCCTGAAGAAAAATGGTGTAAACGTTTTGTAACAATTCACTCGGAGTCGACTCAAGTCGAGTCGAGTCGAGTCGAGCCGAGCAACAACATCAGCAACATTCACAATGAACATGGCGACATTGGAGAACTCGTAGGGCCACAGGTAGGCGTGAAAATCGTGCATTAAGTGAAATATTTATTAGCCAGCACTTCGAGTCACGCGATTACCAGAAATTGAAATTATCCAAAACAAAAAAAAAGAAAGAAGAAGAACAGCAGCGAGCGGGGCGGAGGGCAGTGGATGGTGTGGGCATGCCTGGCATTTATTTAATTAGACCAACAGCTAGATATAGCCGTAAATTGTCGCAGCAGTCGCTGTCCCAGAGTAAAAGTGGCTAAAACACACAAAAGTATCAATAATAGTTAGTTGGAGCAACAAAAGTGCAGCGGCAACAACAACAATTTATCAATGACAATGCAGTGGTGGTGAGGGGAGTAGGTGCAGCGAGGGGCAGCTAGCAGGCATCCATCGATTATGCTGCTGACTTACATAATTGCATTTGCTGCTGGCAAGGGATAAACGTCAGGCATCTCAAGCCAAAAAAAAAATAAATATATATATATCAATTTTCATTATCATACCCTGTTGTAAAATAAAAGGGTGAGAAGAGAGGGTATAAAAATGTAGGCACAGCTTGCAGCATGTGTTTGTATATGACTGTGTGCTTCTATGTATGAATACATTTTAATAATTACCAATGAATATAAGAGCTGGGTTGAGGGTATATCCTAGTCGGGCACTTGTTATCAGCCATAACTTAGTGCAAATTTAATTTCAGAAGGCGTGAAAATCCTGCCTTGCATAGCCCGTTGCCTGTTTACCCACATGCATGGATTAGAGGAAAATAAATGTAAAAGGTTTTTAATTGATTGGTATTCTTAAGACTCATTTTACTCATCGGTGCGCTCACTAGTCGTATACTTAATTTGGGTAACTTGGCTTGATTTATGTAGTAGGCTCTAATCTCATGCAGTTTTGAGTGGACATTTTGGGTGCTTTGGGGCCGCAGCAATTAACACGATTCGACGCGCACACAATTAGAGAGACAGGCGTAGATAGAGGGGAGGACAGAGAGAGAGAGAGAGAGAGAGAGAGAGAGAGAGAGAGAGTGGTGGCCAAAAGCAAAAGGCAAACGGCAAACAACAAACCGAATCAGAATCCTTTAGCATTTTCCGTTCTGCAGTCGAGGCTGAAATATTGGGCAAGCGATTTGACATATTGCCAACAAAGGAACTCATTATCTGTGCATTAAATGGAACAGGACCCCAGTCGGGACTCCGGCCTGTGTGTGTCACGCTTATAAAACACATTTATCATAACTAATCCTTTGGGGTTTTGGCTGCCAGGCAGCCGTTTTGGCCGCATACCATCTGACTTCGCCGATAACACTTTGAATAATAAATAAATACAAGCAACACCAACAACTTTCTTTTTTTGGCAAACGGCAAAAGGCAAAACGGAAACGGATTTGAAAATGGAAATGGAAATGGGGTAGACGAAGGTTTTTAATGCAAACGATTATCATATAAGCAATATAGGAATAAATTGTATCGCTTCACAGCAAAAAAACAAATAGTGAAGCGTATTAGGGATGCTGGCAGGCACTTGGCCCAAACTTGGCTCCCACACGATTCTTAGGCTGCTTTCTCGGCTCCAGCTGGCAAATGCCCAGCGCATGTATTAGAAGCTCTACATTTGAATGGCCAAAGAAACAGAGGCAGCAGCAACACTTGCCGCCGATTGACTAGCGTTGCCATTTGGCAGCATTTAAATAAATGTTACTCACACTCGCCGCTGTAAAGTTGTTGGCCACGACAGCCATTAAAGCCAATTGCCCACAAAATCATGGACGATATCATAATTGCTCTTCGTGGCTTTCGTTGTTGTTGTTGCTTCTGTGGTGGCTGCTGCTGCTGCTGGTGTTGCTGCTGCTGTTGGCAAATGTTGCTGTTGTTGTTCTTGTTTAGTCAGCGCCAGCCATCGCCAGCGTGCTCACAAAGTGGCCCTCGAGCTTGGCTCATGTAAAATATTGTTGTACTCTGTTAAAATGCGAAACGAGGTATATTGCGTATACGCCCTGTAGCCATTACAGTGATAATGTAAAGTTGATTAGTATAAATCTAACAAAAAGCAGTGGACACTCAGTTTGCTGACATATTTTGTGAAATATAAATATAGTTCTCGTTATTACAGGGTATCTGTGAAGTAAGATTGCTAGCTTTCCAAAATTTTTTACACAAACAGCAGCAGCGAATGAGAGCATGAGATAGAGAATGTGTGAGAGGGGTGGGGGCGAGCAAATCGCAGCTGTGATAAATTCAAACACTTGTTGTAGTTGTGTAGCCAAAGTTGTTGCCCCACAATTTATTAGAAACACTTTGCGGTTGTTTTGGTTTTTTGCATGCGTTGGCCAACGATGCCATAAACGTCTCATGGCCGCATGCAACGCATTTTTATTGAATTTGCGGCCTGAGTTATGTGCGACATGTTCACACAGAGCGCAAACAGCAAACAAACTGAAGATGTCTCTACCAAGAACTCCAGCTGCAGTCCTGCATCGACGTCATGGCCCGTGCACTTTTGGCACTTGACTCTGCGCCTAGTTAATTAACACTAACGGCTTGTAAGGAGGGGGGGGGGGGGAGCACATCTTCAATGCTAATGAAACGTCCGCTCGCCGCATACTCGTAAATTTGATTGTTTATCCAAGTCGGAGCCCGGAGTCGGGCTTTTGCATTGTCGTGCTGGCTGCCCGCCAGCTGGACGGTTAACGGACTACAAAATGCCTCCGGCTGGCTAATGATGGCGGCTACTAGCTGCTCGGTGGCTGTGGCATTCAGGTTGTCAGGGCTGTGTGGCATGTGAGTTATGGGCGTGTCATGTGCGGGCTTCCATATGGCACATGGCTTACAATACTTGCAAGTCATTGGCGCTGCTGCGATGATGACTTTTAAACTTTCTATTAAACTATAACAACGATGATAGATGAATAATAAAAAGAATAAAATACATAATAAAAAAGTTTTTTGGCGTCAGCGGCTCTTACTCTGAGTCTCAGTCGAGATCAGCCCAGTGCCACTGCCAATGCCAGCCCCCCGTCCGGATATCTATAGATACAGTCCCCCTCTTGACGGAAGCTGCAAAGAAATCAGCAAAATACTGCCATATTTGCCCAACATACGCTTAGCAGACGGAACAGTTTGATGCCCAGGGTGCTGCAGACTGAAGAAGACTGATGCTGCTGCATTTGCGGTGAGTGCGTGCCTCGCATAAGTTAGTCCCCTTCCGTTGCCCCATCCCGTATGCCACCCCAGTGCTCCATGCCCCAATACCGTTTCCGGCCAGCAATATTCAAGAGGCAGCCGGAAGAGCAGGCCGACTAAAGCAATGGCATCGTGAACAGATTGATGAGTTCTTGAAAAATGGCAAACTTAAACAACAGTTTTACCCAAAGTTAAGACGGCGCGCGAGAAATACGCCCCGGAATTTACAACGATGTGCACATATAGCGAATGACTAACGATACTCGTGTGTGTGCGAGTTTGGCCTCAAACTCATATTCCTGTCAAGTTCAAAGCAAACATGGTTAAAAGATACAGTTAGCGTTTAATTCACATAATCGTTAGTAAATTATATTTATAGTTTTTTGATTTCACTAATTTTGGTCATACCAAAATGAAATGAGATAGAAATGATTTCAAAAATGTTGTTTTAAAAATATTATGCATTTTTTCACATATTTTAATTAAGTTATATATATTAAGTTTAAAGTCTATGAAGCAGTAGTCAAGTAGTTTTTTGTATAGCTAAAAACAGGTACTTTGGCAATGTCTTGAACCTAGTTGGCCAGGCTAGAAATGCCCGAATCTCACATTGACTGACGCTGCTGTCATACTTACTAGTTGAAATTGTAAAAGTTGTGAATTCAGCATGGACTTCAAATACAAAGACAGGATGTCGGGAAAGGTGGTCAATTGCTATCGTAGTATCATCATCTGTGTGTCTGTGCTTGCTGTCGCCCTAAGCACTTTGTTTTGCTGGCTGGCTGAGAATTGGGAGGAAATCGTTCAGATGAACATATTCGCTTTCCTGACTGTTGTGGTGGGAGGCTGGCTGTGGGAGTTCCACTGTTTAATGTACCACCTATTTAAGCATTTCTTGGCGAGATCTTCGTCACAAAGGTACTCGTATCAAGCGAAGACGTAGAACATAGATCCTAATTAGCTGCATATATTTTACAGTTTAAAACTAAAATCACAGGAGGACTATGTCGATAATAATGATGGAGTGAATATGCAAATCGTTTAATCAAAATGTAAATGCAAATGTTAAATTAAAATGTGCCCATAAAAATGTTGCAGCCTGTGAACAAAAAGTAAAAAAAATCAAAATGGGCAAGCAGACATTTTGTAAATATTATTACAACATTTTTTGCCATTTATTTATACTATTTTTCATGTGTGGGTGTGTGTGTGTTTGTGTGTATGTGTGTGTGTGTGTATATGTGGGTGTGTTTTCATGGGGCTCGGTTTGTATTTTATTATTTTTGCTGGCTGCATGATAATAAATTTGCATTTAAATCACCGCCGCCACCGCCGCCGCCGTTGCCCAGACGATTGGCCCGCTTGTCCTGGTTTTTTGAGGGGTGTCGTCCTGCACGTGTGTGTGTGTGTGTGTGTTTGCGGGCGCGGTCCACTTTTTGGGCCAGCCAGAAACAAAAGCGGACTCAGACTCGGGAGTCAGCGAGTGCCGCCGCAGCACTTTGGATATATACACAACATTATTAACCACAAAGTGTCACATGATTTTATTTGGCTCGTTTCCGTGCATTTCACCTGCAGCTTTTTGTGCTGCACTTGTCCCGGCCCCAGACCCCAAGCCCAAGCCGGAGCCGGAGCCCGAGCACAGGACCTGCTCACTTTTATTTTTGGGCAGACTTCTGTCTGATTTTAAACGCTGATAAGCACTAAAAGGACATTCAAAAATAAAATAGCTGCTTGTAGCACTTGTCTTGGACTTGTGACTTGTGACTGCAACTGGAGCTGGGAATGGGATTCGGTCTTCGACTGGGATCGCAAAGTCCTTGTCCGCAGTTAGCATTGCAATGCAGTGCAGTTAACAAAGTGCAACTGGGGGATTGCAATCGCCATAAAGAGCGCCCCGCCGGCCATCGTCGTCGTCGTCGTCGTCGTCGTCGTCGTCGGGCAAAATTGAAGTGCAAATAAAAGCTGTGCAATTGTTGTTGCCTTGCCGAACAGGCTGCCTGCCGTAGGACGTCGCATATTTCAACAAATTTTTTACTGCACTTTTGGCTTTGCTGCACGGTTGAGTTTTCCTCTATTTGCTGGATTGCCGGCTGCCGCCGAAATGTCACTGAAACAAGCAAACGGAAACACTCGAAAAGTATTTTGTTTGTTATGCTAAAATTTAATGGCACAGGAAGTCGTATTAAAGACCAACCGACCAGAGCAGAGCAGCCAACAAAAATCCAGAAAAACACAACAAACAAAACCAACTAAATAAAATTAAAAACTTTCGATCAAGCAGTAGAAATGCAGCAGTAAAAAAATGAGTTTTGCATTACTCTACATATTTTCATATTATTTCACGTTTGATTGATTATTGGCACACGATTGAAAAAATTTGATATTTCAGTCAGATTTTTTGTTGTTGTTTCTGTATGTACATAAATACAATGCATTTCACTCGTAAATGCCAATGTTGATTTTATGCAAATTTCACATGAACCGACGCGTGGAGCATATCAGCAACAACAACAAAAAAAAAAGGACGAGTGAATAAATTTAATATCATTGTTGAACTTTAATTATCTGCCATTTATTGTCATCCTCTGGCAAAATAAACTCGAAACAAAATAAATATCTATGGAATCCCTTTACAGCACATGGGCTAATAAATTTTGTATAATAAGTATGTGAACTGAAAAAAAGAAACCATCCACTGTTGTGAAATTGAAATTACCCTTTTTATTGAAAAAGAACAAAAGGCGTTCTCATTAGAGGAACTGTCATTAAAGCAGCTTCAGAACAAGGATAAGTGCTTCCATTCCAGGATAGTGTATATGCAGTTGTTCCAATTCTCAGAGCTGTTTATCAGCTGGGTTGTTAATTTTGAAATATATAAATGAATGTATGCGAATGTGAAGTAATTCTAATTTTAATACATATAATTTATATATCAAGATAGCATTATAATAATGCATATAGGGTATTAAGTTGTTGATTATTTTCGTCTGATGGCAATTATTTCCTGTTTATGTGACTGACTCAGTTGTCTAATGCCATATGGCATTGATTTTGCTCAATATATCAATATAAATAAGCCATTTTCCATTCGCTGGCTTATGCACTTGTCACATCTGCATACGTAACCCTAACCCCCCACTACTCCACTCTCTCTCTGTATGTTTCCTTATCGTTATCCCCATTCTCGACGCTGTCGCTATTCTGCTGAGCTACTTGCAGACAGTGCAATCTGGTGCTGCAACAATTTGACACATTGGAATCGGAAAGTCAGCAATACACAAGACGCAAGCAGCCTTCATTCCAGTGAAGACAAAGCCTCCAAAAATGGCGACATTGATGGCGAAGTCAGCTCCCCGGTGGCAGCCTGGTTGCGTCCTGCTGAGGTACACTGTGCGAAATTGAGTCGCAAGCTCATGTGAACGAGCAAGCCGACGGACGGCCTCTGCTCTGCTCTGGAGTCGGTCTGTGGTGGCAGCATTCAAAATACATTCGTACATTTGCCACTTGCACAATTTCACATATGTGAGAATGTGGAATACAGGATGTGAAGAGTGTTAGGAGAGCAGAGAGCAGAGAGTGGTGCGAGGGATACGGTTGTTACATCAAACTATACTCCCCATTTATTTGGGCACGTGCTGCTCGTCATTTAAGAGTTTTGTCTGCACTTTCGTTGCTGGAATTTTAAAATATTTTTGTGCCAAATGCCTGCGTGGCTTTTACTTTTCATCCCTTTTTTGCGTGTGTGTGTTGTGAGTGTGTGTGTGTGTGACTGTTGCTGTCGCTGTTACCAAACACCTATATAGACAATTGCGTATATTCATTTTGGAAACTTTTTAATCACTCAATCGTTGAACACTTCCTGCATTGTCTATTTCTTAAAAAAAAAAACATATTTATAATCATAATCCTGATTCTGACAAACCTATGCAAATATTACAACAATTTTAATCCTCAACTTTAAATGTTTAATTAATAAGGCGGATAAATAATGACGAAAATGGCCTTTGGATCGACAATCGGTTCAGATTTGACAAAATTGTGGCAGTTTGAAGTCTGAAAATGTCATTTATAAGGAACTTTTTGTTGTTTGGGCACTTTACAAGTCAATTTTTTTGTCACTTTTAGCGTGATTTTTGACAGAAAAATGAAATACCACAAAAACACTTTTCGTATAGTTTTTTATACTAGTTGAGACACCCACAATCAATTAAACGTAAAATTTCAAGATTCTATTTTTTGAAAAATCAAAATTGGTAAGGGTCCCCCCTTACTCTTTTTTCGCCAAAAAAATCCCAAATTTTTTTTTTTCAGAAATTCATAAACTTGAGATATAGCATTAAACTAGATGTCAAATAATGATCAAAATGGCCTCGGGATTGAAAATCGGTTGAGATTTGACAAAGTTGTGGCAGTTTGAAGTCTGGGAAGGTCATTTATAAGGAACTTTTTGTTGTTTGGGCACTTTACAAGTCAATTTTTTTGTCACTTTTAGCGTGATTTTTGACAGAAAAATGAAATACCACAAAAACACTTTTCGTATAGTTTTTTATACTAGTTGAGACACCCACAATCAATTAAACGTCAAATTTCAAGATTCTATTTTTTGAAAAATCAAAATTTGTAAGGGTCCCCCCTTACTCTTTTTTCGCCAAAAAAATCCAAAATTTTTTTTTTTCAGAAATTCATAAACTTGAGATGTAGCATTAAACTAGATGCCAAATAATGATCAAAATGGCCTCGGGATTGAAAATCGGTTGAGATTTGACAAAGTTGTGGCAGTTTGAAGTCTGGGAAGGTCAATTATAAGGAACTTTTCGTTGTTTGGGCACTTTACAAGTCAATTTTTTTGTCACTTTTGGCGTGATTTTTGACAGAAAAATGAAACACGACAAAATCACTTTTCGGTTAGTTTTTTATACTAGTTGAGACACCCACAATCAATTAAACGTCAAATTTCAAGATTCTATTTTTTGAAAAATCAAAGTTGGTAAGGGTCCCCCCTTACTCTTTTTTCGCCAAAAAAATTCAAAATTTTTTTTTTTCAGAAATTCATAAACTTGAGATGTAGAATAAAACTAGATGCCAAATAATGATCAAAATGGCCTCGGGATTGAAAATCGGTTGAGATTTGACAAAGTTGTGGCAGTTTGAAGTCTGGGAAGGTCATTTATAAGGAACTTTTTGTTGTTTGGGCACTTTACAAGTCAATTTTTTTGTCACTTTTAGCGTGATTTTTGACAGAAAAATGAAACACGACAAAATCACTTTTCTTATAGTTTTTTATACTAGTTGAGACACCCACAATCAATTAAACGTCAAATTTCAAGATTCTATTTTTTGAAAAATCAAAATTGGTAAGGGTCCCCCTTTACTCTTTTTTCGCCAAAAAAATCCAAAATTTTATTTTTTCAAAAATTCATAAACTTGTGATGTAGAATTAAACTTGATGCTAAATAATGATCAAAATGGCCTCGGCATTGACGATCGGTTCAGATTTGACAAAGTTGTGGGTTCGGAAAGCCTGGGCATTGTAGTCAAAATCCGTAAAAATTTAGTTTATTAACTTCGAATGTAGAATTAATGAGGACAAATCATGACGAAAATGGCCTCGTAATTGAAAATAAGTTCAGTTTTGTTGAAGTTGCTGGGGGTCATTTCACAGATATGACAATGGTCTGAGAATGAAGTGTGAAGGAGTAGCAACTGCGAATGAGGACTTAGAACAATATAAATGTATCTTTCTTTATGTTCATTCTCAATGTGTTTTTCAAGCAACATTTCAGTTCAGTTGGACACGTGCCGATCATCATTTAAGAGCTTCGCTCTGCACTTTCGTTGCGGGAATTTGGAAATGTTGTGGTGCCAAATGCCTGCGTTACTCTTACTTTTCACCCTTTTTGCTTTCGCATGTGTTATGTGTGAATCTATGTGTGTATGTGTGTGTGTGTGTGTGTGAGTGTGTTTGTGGCCGCAATATGACTGTTGCTGCCTGCTAACAAAGTGCCCAAGTGGAATGCAACATTGTTGCTTCCACGCAGCATTCAAATGCGGAGGCATTTTTATTTTTTTTTTGTTGCATACTTTTTTGTTTTGAGTTGCTTGCCAGCGTCTCTGGGCATCATTTCCACTGACTGCGTTTCATTTCATTTCTTGCAGCAGTAATTTGGTATGCCTTTTGTTGCCTTTGCCCGCTTGCCTGCCAGCTTGTCTGTGCTACAGTGAGACAGAGCAAAAAACACAAAAAAGAAAAAAATTACTATTTGCGCTTTTAATTTGAATTACAAATTGTATTCGAGTGCAACAAAATTTAATCAAATTGCTGGGGTATAGTTTAAAGGCAGTGTACGGAAAACGCATGCAAATAAATGCCGACAGGCTCTGCTACAACGACAATGTCCTGTGCCACCCCCACTTTTCAGCGCTTTAACACTTGATGCCAGTTGAAACTTAATTGACTGTGTTCGCTATACACATACACACATATTTGCCTACTGTGTGTGCGAGTGTGTGTAATTGTGTGTGTGAGAGTGTTGACTTGTTTGCTGGCCATTATGGGCAGTGGCGGGCTCAGTCTCAGGCCCATTTCACATGCATACGTTGACATCGTTGTTGATGCTGCTGCAATTACCAAAAGGACCTGAACCCGAGCTGACTGCAGCTGCGGGCAAATGAGTTGTAAATAGTTGACACCCCGGCCAAATCGTTTAAATTGCTAAATAATGACAGTCATTGTTGCACTCATACATATATGCATGTATATATATTATATATATATATATATATATATATGTTGGTTTGCTTTTGTTGCCGGAAGATATAAAAGTATCGCCTAAAATGCGGCCAGCAAAAGCGTTGAGCAAATGCTGCCGCTGAAGTGCGCATACGACACGTTGTACATACGGCTGCAAAGCGTTCGTTGCGGTTGTAGTTGTACACACACACATACACACACAAATACACCCACTCGTAACGTTAACGATAACAAGTGTCGCGCAAACAAAGACTGTTTGAGGGTGGGGGTTTTGCTCCTTTTTGGGGGTTGCTTGCTGCCTGCCTGCTGCCTGCTGCTATGTTTGAGCGGCTGCGAAAGGACATCGAACACGTTGGAGCTCGGGCTCGACAGTACGAGGTCCTGCGCTGCTAACGGTGCCCATGCTCAGCGCGCAGTTGGCTGTCGTCCTGCGACAGCGGTAGTTGTGTGCGCTTGACTGGCCTCCCCAAGGATCAGTAACTAGCCAGTGCCTTTCTGAGTTGTGTCTCCAGCTGTTAAGAGTGTTTTGTGAGTGCAGTGAAAGCTAATAACAAAAAAAAAACTTATTAAAAAAAAAGCTAAAAAAAAACGTTAAAGCCAAATTGAAGCAGAGATGAAAAAAAAACAATAGAAAGACTCGTGTTGGGTCAGTTACGCCCAATAGATGGGGCCTAGGCAAGTTAAAGATTCTTCACACACACACTCACACACAGGCATACAGAGACACCCACTAAGTTTCAGGCACAATCAAAGTCGGTTGTTTGGCCTGCAAATGACTTGGTTTCTTCTTAAACTGTTTTTACTTGTTCTCTAACATTTTTTGCTCCTTCTTTTCTGTTATTTGCTGCATGTTGTATTTTTATTATTTTCCTGGTTTTTTTGTTGCGCCATTTTCTTGTTGGCCTTATACGCGCTAAGGTTGTTGCAAAGTGTGGACATTATGCGGTCGAGCAAACTGCTGACACTCCACATACTACCAGACAACTTGCCATATGTTGCCAGCCAGCCTGAATGTATATGTATATGTGTGTGTGTGTGTGTGTGGGGTGTGAGAAAGTCAAAACTTTGCCGTTGGCTTTTTAAAAAAGCTAAAACACTTTGCCTGCAAATGAAATGTCCATTGTGTTTTTATTGTTGTTTGTCGCTGAACTTTTGCTGTTCAATTTATTGAATATCAATTGGGGCCGAGGCACAAAAGTTTTGGCCAGCTGTTTGTTGTTGGTAAGTATGTTTTCTGTAAGTGGCTCACATGCATGTCATGCTAATCGTCATACATACATATATACATACATATATATATTTTGTGCGTGCGTAATTAAAAAGTGGAGCACAGCTGGAAGGAAGACTGTCTGTTGTCAGCTGTATTGCAATTATAATAAATCAACTCAATAAGCGCACAGCTGACAGCTATGCAAATGCAGCTCACCAAACACAAACACCAACACACACTCACCAACACACACACACACACCAATACACCTGCCCGTTGCGTTGATGTATTGTTGCGAACTGAGCAGCTGACACTTTTCGCAAACATTTGCCGGCAAGCGTTTAAATTAATTATGTCGCCAAGCTTAGCCACCCACACACACACACACACACCAACACCCACACTCACACTCACAAATTAAAACACTTGCGTGTATGTGTTGGTTTCTGGCCACTTCCGTTTGCAACACTTGGCAAGTGGCAAGTGGCGCCTGATTGCTTAGCCGCTGCAGGCAATCAAGTGGAAAGTGCAAAGCTGCGGCGCACATATGACATGGATACGCCTGGCTGACTGCTGGCTGTCCAAAAGGCGCCTCCGGTCTTGTTCCAGTACGCGTTGTGATAACAGTAATTACAGCCAGGTTGCAAGAGCTGTGTTCTTGCTACCAAATGGCTTTTATTTGCATGCAGCCAGCGATGGCCGCAACGCACATGAAATTGGGTATTGTGCGGATGGTTGCACTGTGTGTGTGTGTGTGTGCGACGGCACTTAGCCTGGACCTGAAGCTGAAGCTGTCAGGCTGCCAAATATTTGGCAAGACAAATGGCAAATGCCAAAAGCTGGCAGCTGGTAACCTGGCCCGTTAACACATGATGCCAACTGTGTTGCAACGCTGAAACTGTCGACATTCGAGAGCAAAATCTGCAGCTGTTGAAAATCAACTGAAACTGCAGATTGAATTACGTGAGCATCCCCTCACCCTGGCACCCTCACCCTCACCCTCACCCTCACCCTGTCACCCTGCCCATAAGTTAGGATGCATGCGGTGAAAAGTTGCATAGGTGCGCCGCTGTCTGTCAGCCTGTCAGTGGCTGTTGATGCCTCGCTACTCCGCAGGGCGCACAAACACACGAGCCGAGAGCAGCCAGCAACAACAACAATAGGCAAAACATCAGGACCCACACCAACATCACCTGACATTGTTTGCTCTGCGGATTTGCATTGTGGTTAGTTGGCGGTGCAGAGGCACAGCTAAGGCAAGCCAGCTGTGTGTTTTTGTTTGTGTTGCCAGCAGGCGGCCATTTTATGTGCACTGGCTGCTTAATGGCCGTCCCCGTGCCCCCTGCCCGTTGCCGTCGTTGCTAGCAAGCTAAATAAATGTTTTCTATAATCAAATGGTAATGCAGTCAACCAGGCCCACAGTCTAACTTCAAGTCGGAGTCTGAGCCTAACTTCCGCATCGTACCAAAAACCAGCCAAGCGTCCAACTTCAGTCAGTCGACGTGGCCACAAAGGCAGTTCAGCCAGTTGAGGCAGCCAAACCAGACCCCACCCGACCAGACCAGTCAGCAGTCAGTGAGGGCGCGGCGGCGGGTCAGGGCAGGTGCTGGAGTCTGGTTGCCTCAAAGGCAGTCCCGGCGGCAGCGTCTTCTTGTTTGAAGTAATTACATTGTTCGCAGGCATCGTAAAGTGGAGTGAAAGGCGTTAAAGTGTTAAGTTGCTTGTTAATTTTTTTGCTATACTGTTTCAACCATGTTGGCAGCTACGTGGTACGTAGTACTACGTACCTTGCCACTGGCTGCAACTGTTGTAGTTGCTGTTGTTGTTGTCGTAGTTGCTGCTGGCTGTCCGCTTTTGTTGTGGCTTATAGTCGCGTCTGATTAATGAAGCGTAGCTACGTAGCTGGATTAAGCGTCTTGGCTGCTACTGTTGCTGCTGTTGCTGCTGCTGCCTGTAATTAAGTTGAGTGTAGTATAAATAACTGTATTTGCTCAGACCCAGCGTCCAGAGCGAGTGCTGTGAAATGCTTAATTAATTTTGTTATTTCGTCTAAGTATGGCTAAGTACACAGCAATGGCTCTGAGCATTTGTGGCGAAAATCAGTCAAGATGTTGCACAAATTAAGTTAGCAACCAAACGAAATAGATGGCGTGGATTGGGTTAAAAGTTGCGCAGAAACTTTCTTAGATTGTATATTTCACGTAGCTTCAATTATTTAATTTTCATCTCGCAATTTCTGTTAAAATTTCACATTTTGCGCTATTAGGATAATTAAAAAATTAACTTTTTTAAAAGCTGATGTGCATTATTAAAAAGTGTTGCATACTTATGAGCGCCATGATTTATTTTCAAATAAAAAGATGAGCGCATAAAAAATCGTTTACAAATGGGAATTTGCTGGCGTGTTGTTGCGTGTATGATTTGCATTTTGTGATTATAATTTAATAAAGTTATAACGGCAACTGTTGTTGATTTTGAACGGTGCCAAAGTCATGCACTTTGCTGTGGCACAATGGAAGATCGAATAGAAAAAATGGGATTTGTATTGAATTTACATGCATAATGGCCAATTGTCATTTTTATTATATAATCACAATGCGAAATGTAAATTATAATTTCAGCGTATTAACTTTTGCCGCTCGTTGGTTGCCATGCGAACGCGCCAAACGAACGCGCATAAATTATGTTTGTTACAGCGATTTGTGTTTATTTGCAAACAAGCGTTGACACCGCCCACCCGCCGCACCGCACCGCCCACCCACCGCACTACCACATCTGCAGGCCATACTTAATATGCCATATAAAACATTATCGCATAAAAATAATGCACGAATTTATTTGCACATTATGAAACAAATTGTATAATTGCAATTAGATTTACGAGCGTTTGGCGAAAATGCAATTTACTGACTTCAAATATCGTTAGAATTGTAGCGGGTGATGCGAAACTGAAAAGCCCAGGTTGCCGCTGGAAATGGGGAAATGAGTAATGGCCAAAACAGCAACACATTATTTTAACAGGATTTGCCAACAATGCAGCGAAAAAAAAGCGACGCCCTAAAACTTACACGAAAAATGCTATATACAGATAAGAGAACTTACACAATCGGAGACAAAGGGTAAATGGAGAGGGAGCGGGAGCGGGAGCGGCAGCTGGGGGCAATGTGGAACGGGTAGAAATAGAAAGCAAGCAAGAAAGTTGGCAACTGGAAAGTCAAGTTGTGCTCACGCTATTTATAGCCAACGTGGGCTTTTGTTTTCGATGGCCTTTTCATTTGCAGCCAACTGCAAAACACTCACCAAAAATAAAAAAAAAAGGAAACCCCAAATAAAAAAAAACAAAAAAAGAAATCGACCAACAACTTTGCCAAATAGTAGTATGACAATGGAACTGCCATTGTTGTGTATGTGTGTGTGTGTGTGTGTGCTATTTTTTTTAGTGCTATCTGCTGTTGCTGTGTCTGTTGCTATTGCCGTTGGCTTTGCTGCAATAGTCGTATCTAGTGTGACTGCATCTGGTATAAAAGCCCCAACAGCGCTCGCTTAGCCGCAAACAGTCAAATGGCCGAAATGCCTCGAGTGGGTGCTTAAAACTGTCAAATCTACTGCCGCACAATTTAAGCGTTCAATTGAACAACCCTCTCTGCCAGCAGCAACAACAACGACAACCACTTTAACAACAACAACAACAACAACGACAACACCGACAACAATTCGTTTAGTGACGTTGCCATCGCTGGCAATATTTTCGTAATTATTTTGCATGCAAAGTGCGGATTTTTCCAATTTTCACTTATCAAAGCGCACGCGGCCAATATGCAAAATGGGTCTGGCGAAAAAACAAGTGGCAGAAAAAAGCAAGCGGCAATTGAACAGACAGGTATAAGCGACTATCTCATACCCTAAAGTTAAAGATTAGTTCAATTGTATTGCAGGTTCATAAATTGTATTTTCAAGTGGCTTAAGATATAATGAAAAATATTATTCACGTTTCGAAAGAGGCTTAGAATGTATCAAAGATTAAGTTTAATAAGTATATTTATAATCATAACAAGTCTTAGGTAGGTTCCTTAATAGGGATTTAAAATTCAACAAGGCCCAAAATAAAAACATAATTATAAATTATAATCAAGAAAAATACTTATCAAGTGATATGTTTGGTAGTACCGTTAATTCCCAAGTGTATTACAAATGTGTGGCAACACTTGTCTGGCCAGAGGGTATGCAATATGCAAAACCAACAACAATGTTTGTTGTGTGGACGAACATTTTTCATTTTTCATTTTTGTTTGTTTTTTATCATTTTAGTCACATTTTTTGCTGTGTTTTCCCATTCATGTTGGCCGACTGCTGATGCTGTTAATCTGGCTAGGCTAGGCTAGGGGCTTGAGTGGGAGGATTGACGGGATTGGATTGTCGACGGTCTGCAGTGCGCTGCGCACTTTTGTTTGAATTTGCATTGACACAAGGAGGCCGCAGGAGCTGTGTTGGTTGCCCCACTGCCTGCCTCCTGCGGCTGACGAAGCTCATGTTTACATTGAATGCTTGGCGCGAGTTTGAGTATCTGTATCTGTGTCTGTATCAGTAACTTTGGGTGTGTGTGTGTGTGTGTGTGGGTGTGTAGGTGCTCGGAGGTCTCCATAGTTGATTGTAAGTTTTGATGACAGCGTTTCGTTTGCATATTTTTGCATTTTGCTCGTTTGCTCGTTTGCTCGTTTTCTCGTTTACTGTTTGCAGTTGTTGCTGCAGCATTTACCTACGCGACTCTGTTGTGTATCTTTCGAATTGACTTTGTTGTCCTTGGACATGTCTGTCCACCACACCACACCATCCACAATCAGCTACCAGCTCACACACACGCACACATACTGCCAGCTAGCAATCACACAGCTCATAAAAGATGCCGTCGAAGTAGCTGGCTGACTTTAGTGTCTTGAATGGCCATTAAAATTTAAGCACAGTTTGCTGCTTGCTGCTTGCCGCTTTTGCCTGTTTCCGTTTCTGTTTAGTTCAGTTTCAGTTCCAGTTCCAGTTCCAGTTGCAGCACATGGAATCGTTAAACTGAACCATGCTTTACGGGCTACTAAACGTTTACCCATTGCCATCAGCTGCTGCGACAATGCCGCACTCGGACTACACAAACTCCACCAGTGGCATATGACACAAGCTGTGCAAATATGAAAGCTGATACAAGTTGAACATGAAATTCGTGTGGCACTTGAGCAGTAGCATCGGCAGCAAGCAGTTGCAGCCTTTCAAATGGCTCGACAGTTGACAAACTTGAACTGACTGCTAACTCAAGTGGCGGCCCCTTAAGTCTACCATCTACCATCGAACATCTACCATTCGACTGTCTTTCTCTTTCAATGCGAGTCTATTTAGTCAGCCAAATGCGTTGGTCGTAATAAAATTGAATTTATAGTTTATTTATGCAGCTACTAAGAAATTAAAGACATCGTCCTCGTCGTTGGAGTCTTAAGTGTGGACCAGGACACATGTCATGCACAAGCCACACACACACACATATGTATATATATATATATATATAAATCAGGCTCATAAAAGGCGCGCGCGTGGTTTATTGATTTCAAAAGCAGTCTTTATAGACTTTAACGAGGCACGCAGACGTTTGCCAGGATGGCGGATGGCAGTCATAATGTGCGCTTGCACGCAAAAAGCCACGCCCACGTTTTGCCAAAGGCGTACTCCTGGCAAATTGATTATAATATTTAGTTGCGTTTTTCTCTGTGCTGCATTATATATGTATGTATGTATGTATATCTTGTGACTATCGTGTGTGGTTTGCTGTTCTCGTAAATCTGTCAGAGGAGCCAAACGCTAATCAAGTGAAAGTTCAAAACTAATGATTAAATGGCGACTCCCACACACACACACATTTGCATAATAGTAATATATGACTATTGCAAACATCTAGGGGGCAGTAGGGGGGGCGTGTCGCCGTTAGCATAATTCAATTAATTTATGCGGTCGGTCAATGTTTAGTTCCAACGTTATATGTTCTATGTGGCTTTGCCTTTAGCTCCATGCCCATAAATCATTTTGCATAATTTATGCGCTGTCGCTTTTTACAGCCCCCACCACTGCGTGTGCGCGACTAATCCGCACCACTGCACCACTGTCTGTTCACTCACTGACTGACGGACTGACTGGCTTTGTGTCGAGTGATTTGCTGATTTAAAATTGCAGTTTTCATAGCCGAAATTGCCAATAATTCGTAATATTTAACGCTTGCAATTAGCGGTGCATGCATTTTATCGCTCATACGCCGCGTGGTGCGCGCACAAATACGTATGCCGTCAGGACGTCAACGCTATTACAAATTTATAAGCACACTTGAGCCGTTGTCCTCATGCCCGCCTCAACAATGAAATGAGCTCATAACTTGCCAGCAAGTGTGCGCGACACGAAGTTGCCCATAAAAAACAGCAAAAAAGTGTGTGGAAGGGGTGGGGCAGGGGGAGGTGGGGGGTTAACGACAAAAAAATATATGGCCAGGAGCGCTGCCCGAAAGGCTTGCAAAACAAAGCGAGCACCGTGACTTGACACGTCTGTCAACAGCCATTAAACGCTCGAGTCTCGAGGCTGGCTGCTAACCCAGTTAGGTTCGCACAGCAACCTATGCCCTGTGGCACAGATATGGCCAAGCCGCCCGCCTCCCCTCCTGCCTGTCAGGAGTCGCAGCTGCCGAGCAGTATAGGGTAAAAAAAAGAGAGCAGAGCCTGCGATTGTAGCTACCAACTTCTGACAGCGCAATTTATCACTATCCACACACACACTCACACACACACATGCACACACACATGCACACAATACACACATGTGAGTATATTGCCTATACAGCAGCCTACAAAGTTGAGGTCGTAAATCAAAACTTAAATTTAACACATGCAGCGACGGCAAATGGCAAACACCCCAACCCCCCCCCCCCCCCAACCCCCAGCCCCTAAATGTCAGCCCCTTTTGTGTTTGCTATTTGTTTGTTTGATTTTTTTGTGCGCGATTGCTCAGGATTAGTACTCCACTCCGACTCCGACTCCTGCTCCGATTCCATACTCCGCTTCACTTCCCCGTCAACTGCAGGCGCCGTCTTGTTTGCCGGCCGGGCTGACAATTGACATAACGAGCTGGCGAGTGGGCGTGTTTAGTGGGCAAGCGGTGTATATCACCGCATGCGTGAGTTAATCTGTCAAAATAGCTCAGCGGCAGTCAGACAGTACGCCTACACACACACACACACATATATAGTTGACATATAAGACAAATGGACATATAGACACACACACACACATATATAGACAGACAACACACATGCAGCGTGCTGCCCACTTGATTGCCTGCCACTGACTTCGACTTGCGTCAATGCAAAAGACATCACACTACCCCACATTCACCACCCAGCCACCTTTCACCTTTCACCCACCCACTCTCACTCTACCTCTTCCTCCTCCATTTGCTATTTCCCTTTTAGCTTTTGGCTCATTGTCGTCGTTGTCGTCGCAACGTTTCGCTTTAATTTGCTCTCCGTCTCCGCCAGCATGTCTCATTTTCATGAGCAGCAGGCCACGCCCACGCCCAGATCGGAACTGAGGCCAGGCCAAGACGCCCACTTCCAGTTGTTGGCCATCAAGTGCTCCGGCTGGCACTTCGTTTAGTCATTTGGCTTAGCCATTTTATGTTTGCTCTTGTAATTTGGCTGATATGCTGATTTCAACTTCATATCCGCAGCCCGTAAAAACGGTACAAAAAAAAAAGAAGATGTGGAGCTGGATGTGAAAATCCGTCTGGCCCGCACCTCCCCATTCCCCCTACCTCCCCCTGGCTCTTGCTCTCGTCGTTTTGGTTGTCATGTGCGAGATTTGCGTGTGTTACGACGATTAATTTAAATCATTGATGATGCTACAGCTGGAATGTCTGTGTTGCAGCCTCCTACTTGCCCCATCCCATCACCCCCCACGTATCTTTATTTCCATTTGATTTGCCAGCCATTACACATATAGCCATATAGCAAAAGCAGCAGCAACTAGGCTGTGCGTATTTTATTTTTATATGCCTCGCTGAGTGCCATGTCACCGTCTTCATCTCCAGCTCAAGCTCCCGTTCCCTTCCTCCCTCTCCATCTCGATCTCCATTTCCATTTCCATCAGCATCACCATCGGCATATCCGGCTGCTGCTCGTTAATCATTATTTTCGACATGCCACTCGTCATTTGCCTTGATTGTCATGGCGATGTAGACAAGCAGCAGCAAGGATGAGGAGGAGGAGGAGGAGGAGGAGGAGGAGGAGGAGGAGGTGCTGGGGTGACTCTTTAGACAGCTTCCTCTGGCCTGGCCTGTTTTAATGCGGCACTTAAGCTGGCAAATATATGCGTGCAGCATCCACATCAATATATATACAATATATGGCTGCGCTCCACATACAAGAGTTTAGTGCGAAAAGCTCTGGGCCTGGTCAACGGGCCGAGTATTCGAAAGCCATTAGCCATAAAATGCAGCCAAATGCAAAAACAAATTACTCGATTCTTGCCTCAATGATAACGAAGCGAGGGGGGCGCACATAAAAGTGTGGCATAATTTATGCGTTGCAGCAAAACAGCAGCCGCCAGTTTAGGCCATCCCAGACAGGCCGTCTAGGCCCAAAGCCATAGGCATAATTAGTTTTCGAACTTTAAAGTTATGGCCGTGTGCTATCTTTATGGCTGACAACGCCGACTCGACTTGAGACGAGGTAGGGCAGGTATAAGCATAGACTGCGCTAAGTTTATACACAGAATACATATATATATATATATGTTTATATGTATTTGTGTGGCCCTGGCTACATAATGGCATCTTCATTGATTGTCGAGCAACTGTGGCAGCCGCTGCCACTGCTGTGTCTGCCAAAAATATACAGCAGGCAAAAAACCAAAAAAAATAAAAAAAGAAAAAAAACAAGCACACGCCACGTTGCCGCACAAGCGCACACACACACACACACACACACATAGAAATAACTGAAAAATGCTGACTGTGTAGGTGCGTCCGCTTGGAAAACGAAAAACCTTTAGCGTGGCAGCTGCCGCAACGACAACCTGACGCCAGTAAAAAATAATATAATAAAAAGAGAAAAAAAAAATAGAAAACCAAAAAAAATACTGCAGACGACGCAGTCCGAAAACTTGGCCGAGTTGGCGACGCCACAAACGGGTTGCAACACACGTCTCGCAGTCTGCAGGAGTTGCCCCGCATCCTGGTACTGATACGGGTACTGGTACTGGCTGCTGCAGCACTTTTATGCTGCTTGCATCATTTGCTGGCGCTTTTATTTGCCAGCATTTTGGGTGCTTAGGCAAATGCGCTCATAATTCTAAATAAGCTCATGACGCTGACGTTAATAAACTAAGTTGGCTTGGCTTGGCTTGGCTCTGTAGGTGTGCTGCAGCCAATTTAAATTATATACATACATATATATAGATATATATATATATATATGTATTTTTTTTGGTATCCAGCGCCATGCAGAAGAGCAACATTTACTTTTTACTCAAGCGGCTTTGTTATTGCAAAAGTTTTCGTTGCGAAAAGTTTCACATCCACCCATCAAATTTCCATGCGCATTGTAAACAATGTTCTAATTGAGTTGAAAAATACATAACGCATTATGATTGTTATTGTTTGTGCGAATATAATGAGAGAAGCGGCCCAAGCAGGCGGGCTCGAAGGCAGGACGAAGGTCCTTGCATGGTGCCATATGGAGTAAGGGTAGTGTTTGTCTTTGCCTATTCAGAGCTCTCTGCTCTAACAACTTGAGACACTTGGCGCAAAGTAAACACAGCGTCAAGCACTCAGTTTACCAAAAAAAAACCAGGGCTGCACATACTAAAATTTAAGCATTTAAGCGAGCTTCCTAAAGCTCATTAAAACTCTTAGCCAGATTAAACTATGATATTTTTGCAATTAATGAGTTTTCACAAATGGTTTTAATTTAAATGCAAGATTTTTTTAAAAAGACAAACCATGAAGATTATAATAGTTCGATAACTGAACCGTTTATTATTGCATTATTTTATGGTTCAGGCTGGAGTTCAGTTTGTGCAGCCCTTAAGAAAACGCACACATGCCAGGGCACACAAATTAATTTAAGCTGTGAAACAATTTAAAGTTTTCGCTTGAACGGGCAACTGAGTAAATGACTGACTGACTGACTGGGTGACTGACTGACTGAATGACTGACTGGGTGACTGACTGACTGACTGGGTGACTGCCTTGCAACAATAAGTGCGGAAATTGAAGAAGACGTTGCTATTCGAAACGGCACTTGTGACTGCAGCTTGGTGGGGAACGTTCCATTATTGTGCAATTAGGTGAAAGGCAAGGCTTAAGGCCTGCCAAAATAGAAGCGGAACTGACGTCGCACAGGAAGTGCAGCAACAACAACAACAACAGCAGCACAACAATATAAACAGCTGGCGCTGCAGACGCAGCTTGTTACACAAAATCAATATGAAGCATACGCTCCGTTGGTCCGGTCGCAACGTTTATGGAACGTGATAAAATAAAAGTAGAGTAGGGACTTTAACATTTTTTTCATTACCTTTTTTGTGGCTGGTGTTTGTCGCCTTAATTGGCTGTAGCCACACGAAAGAAAAGCCAGCAAAAATAACAAATGTCAACAAATTGTGACAAGAAATCAAAATTTATGAAGACCAGGCACACTGACAGCTCCAAGAATCGGGCGCAAAGAAACGAAAGAAAAAAAATATTGGGGAGCCCGTCTAACGAGTAACGAGCAGAGTGGTAATAAAAAAAACACCAGCTAGCAGTTTTGTGGCGAATTCGTAACGAGATTTGATTTGAATTTAAAACAGACGCACGAAATAGCTTAACTACGGCAACAGTTGACATGCGAGGGGGGTGGAAGTGGAAGGGTCCTGGGCATGGCCTAAGGTGGGTCGCTCTGTGTGTTTGTCTAGCGCCGCTGGGCGGCAGGGCATAAATTACGCAAATAAATTGACAATAATGCGGACAAACCGAACCGGGCTCTGTGGATAAGCAGGCAACATGGAGCATGGAGTAGGTAACGAGATTATCTGTGTCAAGACAATTATTTCCGCCGCATCAGCAGCGGCTTGTCCTTGTCTGGCAGCATTCGTGCGTGCTGTAGCTACTGTTCCCATTCGTATTCCTCCTATACACATTTCGAATCCCCAGCGCAGGATGAACGAACGAACGAACGAATGAATGAATGAATGAATGTTGGTTTGATGTCTCGCTGATGGCATTCATTCATTTACATGATTGCCGCATTGCGTTTTACTGTTCGGTGTATTGCATGTAATTGCGCTGAAGACCCGTTAGGCACGTCTCGCATTCTCTCGTATTCAAATCAACATTTTGTAGGAGCTACGCCTGCCAAATTAATTAAGACTTAAAGGCGTGTCAGCTGTCACACATAAGAAACACACACACACTCTCACATACACACGCGCTGATGATTAGCCTTTGGCAAGATTTGTACTTTTATGCTTACTCATCCAACTGATCCAGAACTCTCTCTCTCGCTCTCTCTCTCTCATCTTCTATCCTTCCACAGCTAGCAACAACATCAACATCAACATTCATCATCAGCATCAGCCTTGGCAACTGCATGACTGACAACATTGCGCATTATCATTCACAACTCATCCGATTGCCATTGTCTCAGTTGTTGCTGACGTCGTCATCGCTGTTGACTCAAGTGGAGAGCGTCTGCAGCCTCCTCCAGCGACTTGCACTAGTTCAGTTTAAACAGCTCCCCCGTTACCTGATGCCCCCAGGGCGTGCTTATGCAGCTGAGATGGGGAAAGAGTGAGCAGCTTTATTGTCCTGCTGCTGCTGCTGCTGTTGCTGTTGCTGCTGTAAAGGTAAGTGTGTCCTGGTGAAATATACATCATGCTAGCTGGGTGCCAAAAGCGTTGAAAAAGTGACTTTTAATGGGTTTAAATCAAGTCAAAGTTGTTGAAAGTTGACTTGATTTGCGCGGATAGCGGCCATGGCCATTTTATGATGCTACGACCGTAAAAAAGTTTAAGCTACCCGAGATCAGCTCAAGTAGCTCAAGCCCCTGCCAGCCCCATTCGCCCGGAGTTAGAGAGCCGTAACCGTAACCGTAGCCGTAGCCGTAGCCGAAGCCGGAGCTGTTGTCGTTCGTTGGGCCACTTGATGGCTCAGCTCGTTAGGTAATTTGGCTTTGATTGGGGTTTTGGGTGCATTTCGTGCTGCATTTGTTTCAATGACGCACAACTTGTAGCTTGTCGCAAAGTTTCCAGCTGATTTGGGGTCGCTGTCAGGACGAGGATAAGCGTGATGACCGCCAGCGATTGCAGCAACATTGTACGCGGCTGCATAAGTCAGCCAATAGCTAAAAACAAATCCCAGCAACATATGTGGGTGTGGCACGCCCAAAAAACTCAGTTGGAAAACGCTCACTTTAAACGGCAATTATCCTTTGGTTGAAAAAAGTGTCAGTCTGACTCGTATTTTATTATTCGATTTGGGTTTTAGCTGCTTTATCCCTTTTAAATGTCACGTAGTTGCACACACGCACACACACACACACACACACACATAGATAGAAACGCACAGAGCATACAAATCTATATATAGTATAGAGTATAGAGTATATATAGCATATATGTAATATACATGTCTGCTACTCACAGATATGACCAGCAGCAAAGCTAAGATTTTTATTACTTTATTTTATGCTCGTGCTGCTCCAGTTGGTCCTGGCCCTTAAGCCAGGCAATGAGACTCTAATGCGCGTAAAACTAATACAAATGCGTTTCTTATCCGCCTTCTGCTACTCGTTACAAAACCCCACCCCTCGATCCCCCAATCCTCGCCCTCACCCAGCTCATTCTCATCCCTCCCAAATACCACCATTTCAAATTGGTTGTACTTTGCTACAAGTGACGGCTTATGCGGCAATATACATAAGTAATATTGTCCTTGTCCTTGTCCTTGCTGGCTGCCATGCCACCACTTCGTTAAATATGTGTGGGTGTGCGTGTGTGTATTAGTGTTAGTGTGCGTGCGTGTGTGCCTTGTAGCCTTGAGCGGATGCCCTGTGGTCGATATGCTCATATGTTGGCCATAGCTTAACTAAATAACCGTTTGATATCATTGCGAGCGTTTTACGCCCTTATCACATTCACGTTAACACTTTAGTATCCGTCAATATTATCCACATACTTAACCATTGAAAGCTTTGCTGCCCAGCCTGAATGTGGTTTAATGAGATGCTTGCCATTATATAAAAAGGCATACTGAAAAAACTAAATCATATGAGATAAAGTGAAATCAAACTAAATTGATTGGGGGGATGTATAGGCCAATCGATATCATACATACTTGCTTAAGACTGATTTCAAATAAAAACTCGTTTGAAAATGCGAATTATTGAGGATGACAAACCGTGCAAAAAATGGCCTCGGGACTGATCATCGGTTCATTTTTAGCGAAGCTATGGTAGTTTGAAGTCTAGAAACGAGAAACTTAAACTATTTCAATAAAAAGCCATTTAGATTCTGCATTTCGCATGAAAATAAATATGAAGGTTGTGAAAACCAATGCATAACGCTTATCAGCTTATTCTTTTACTTATTTTTTCCAAGTATACAATATTTTGTATTTGTATTGAATTTCTCAGTTTTAATTAATTGTTCGCTGCAGCAGTTTCCAATATTAATTAAAAAGAATCCATTATGATGGACTTCAATATTAATAATTTACTTAAACTAAATTCGATTTAAAATAAAGCATTTATCAGCAGAATTTGGATAAAATATCAGGCAACTTTTTATGCAAATATCAATTTAAATTTTTATATTTTTCACATTTGCATATTAATGTTTTATATTTGTGTTTGACACAGTGCAGTTATAAGCGTTTTTTATAATCGAACATGTTTGTAGTTTATTTGAAATTTAAATTCCTATAATAAAATTGTAGTGTCATCTGCAAAGTTCATATAAAATAGTTCGTAAATATATATTATCAATACAAATCCTGGCATTTTTCGCAGTCAACTTAATTGCAGAGCTTTCATAAAGAGTTCATTTCAACATAAACTGCTGGCACAAATATGCAACAAACTTTTTTCGATTACCAATTTTCCACAGCAAAAGCCACAAAGAAGCGCAACACACAGCGGGTGACGTATGATTTTTTATGTGAAAGTTCATAAAAAATAAATTGATATATGGGTGCTGGTTCCGCTGTTGCCAGTCGATTGTGAGTTTCTCTTAATTGGGCAACATGATTGCCAAATGAATGACGTGTAATATTGGCGTTATTTGCCAAGCAAATTGCAAGTGGCCAACAGCAGAGGAGCTTTGTGAACCTGAGACTGCAGCAATAGTAAATTGTCTATTGATTGACTGTCATTTGTCGAGCAACTATGTACTTATATTCATTTATAGTATATGTATGTGTAATGGGATAGATGCACAAAGGACGCTCAGCTGTGTAATTTATAAAATGAGTTACCCGTTCAAGTTCCGTTCCGTTTTGCTTTAGCAATAAGTTCTCAACTGTACGACAAAGTTGGCAGCATTTAGAGGCAAGGCAAGTCAATAAAAAATAAGGCACTCAAGTGGCTGCGATTAGGGCCTAGACATAGACATTGCCCCCTAGTAGTTGCCCATACATACAAATTGATTTTATGCAAACTTTTCTATTATCCTAGCCCTACTCGCACTCTGACTCGTGAGTGATGGGTGGCCATGGGAGATTGGGGCGTGTGCTCAAAGTTGAGATTAGTCACATTGACAAGGACCGAAAATTTGTTTTAATTAATTGTCATTGTTGTCGCTGGGTGATACAACAAAAAGAAATGCCGCAAAACCGTCAAGGAATGCAAATCATATCAAAGTTTGCAGATCATCTTAAAAGCGAGCAAGTCACGACGCAAAAGCCCAAAACTTGCCACTTAACGTTAACGTTGACGTAACGGGCGCATGGCCAACAACAACGAAAAAAGAGAACAAGAAGAAGAGATGGCAGTTTCATTGAAAATCCGTAAAACCGGTAAGCCCCTGGGTGGCTAGGAAATGGTATGGGGCGTGGGCGTGGCCCTGGCAACATATGACAAGAAATGACTTGAACGCTTTATAAACAGCTTAACATGCCGTTGTCAGCCAGGCAAAAACAACTCGCTGCTGCTGCTGCTGCTGCTGCTGCAACTCAGGCTCAACTGTTGTCCTGCTGTGAGGGGGGGAGGGTCCTGGCGCACACATAAAGCGCTTACGCTGGCGCTTACAGTGTGGCAGATTGATTTGTGGTCGAGTTCATGCCAAATTTAACTTTAATAGTTTTTACTGGATTTACTTTTAATTAATTTTGCGACAAGCGGAACTGTGAGACCCTCTCCTCTCCCTCTCGGTCTCGGTACTGCCAGCAGCACACTCTACACTCTACACTGTTGCTGTTGTTGTTGTGTTAGCGACAGTTACGAGACTCAGTTCATTTGTAACTGGCTGGAGTTGGAGCCGGATGGCATTGCGGAGCTGGCTGGCATTTGCTGGAGGAGCGTTTATCGTGGCGCGTAAAGCGCAATTAATTTCTTGTCTGGTTGTAGCAGTTGCCGTGGCACCGCCCACAGATACCCTGCCTCCGTGGCAGCCGCCATTAATTATGAGATAAAGCACTAAAATGTATCAAGTTGTTGCGAAACTGTTTGCGACAAAGTTGCTGCCACAATTTACGGCTGCACATTTATTTATTTTTTTTTGTCTTCTGTTATCATTTTGAATTTTTACTGCCTTCAGTTAAATTAGCACGCACATCCTACACACTGGCCACTGTTGTTTAATTTCATTTCCAACATTGTTTACTCGTTACAGTGAAATCTGCCGGACCAGCAGCAGGTTGCTAATGCACCTCACCTTTGTGGTAAGTACTTGATTGCTGTGGCAGCTGCAACTGCATAATGTTGTGCAATCTAATTAAATGCAGAGCTCCCAGTGCTCACAGCCAAATAGACATAGTCAAAATGTCGTTAACATGCATCCTGAACCTGATTCCCTAAGAAATCTAAAGGGGTTGGGGAGAGAAGGGGGTCTCACAATCAAATAGACATTGGGGGGCCCTCAATCGATGCGGCAAGTTGATGCGGAGATTTTGAGTATTGTCTGGCATTGAATTGCAGATTCAGTGCTTAAACTTTCGACTATTTTAAATGCACTGCACAGTTGCGGCAAAGTGCAAAAGACTCTGAGCTTAAGCCAACTGCCAACCAACTGACGACGACGACAACAACAACAACAGCAACAATAACAAATGCCAAATCCGAAAGTCAGGCAAAAAAGTATTCAAAAAGAAGTGCAGCTGAAAAAGTTCACATTTCAAGATGCCATTTTCTTGACTTTTGCAACTTGCCTTTCAACTTGCACGGCCGCTGCCACAAATGAACTCAACACCACCAACCACCAATCTGTGTGAGTGTGGGTGTGGCTGTGTATATTACTACCCTGTAAGCAGATAAGAGTTAAGAGTTACTAGCCAAAAATATCAAAAATCTATGGCACCCAAAATCAGAGTGCGGTTTTTATTCTTCATTTAAAATTTGACTTTTTGACGGTGCACAAATAATGTCAGGTGGTTTATTTTGTCAACACTTAGCATATTTTTAATATATTTAAAATATAAGTAAATTCTTTTCAATTCAAATGCAGGGTATCTTCAATTTAAAAACTCCTAGCACTGCTTCATTTTTTTGCAAGTTTGGCGCCGCCTGCAAAGACAACAACGCCAAGTGACTGGCAACGGCGACCGACGACGTTGTCGGGAGTTAAACAACTTACTTAGGCAATGTGCTGCTGGGGGGATGGGGACAGAGGGCAGCCGCCAGAAGGGGCATACAGTGGGACAGGGTCTCGGGCTGGCGTTCAGGAAATTGTTGCATTTGGGCTTTTGTATGTTGTGCAAAAGTCAGCAGAAATCTACTTGACTTGACTTTTGCTTGCCACAAGAAATGTACAAGCAACAAAAAAAAAGGGAGCCAAGAAACACAACAAAACACAACAAAGCAAAGCAAAGCGCTGGCACAAAAAAAGAAATGGGGCCAAAATGTAACGAGACGTTAGGCTCCAACAACGAGCTCCTACCGCAGCTTTGGTCGCCTGCTTTCCCAGCTGCCCCCTGGCTCTGCTGTTGTTGCCCCGTAGCACGTATTTGTTTTAATAAAAGTTTTGCGCAAAACTTAATGAAATGTTGCCAGGCTGAGCCTGCTGCCTCCGCCTGCATGTCAGCACAGACAGGATCGGGCACTGGGAGGAGAAGCAGAAGCAGAAGAGCAGGAGAGCAGGACGTAGACATGTTCTGCATGTGTCCCTGTTCCTGTCTGTGCATATTTAGCCACAGCTCGAGACAAGCAAAAAGTTATGTTGGTTTGTACAAAGGAAGTTGTTTTATATCACGCTTCAGATGGCTAAAAGAATGACTTTCAATTAAATAGACGAGTGTACAAGTTGTATGTGTGAGTGTGTGTGTGTGTGTGTGTAGAGTTGTTCAAATGTTGCTGTTGCCTGTTATTCAGATATTAGTATGCATTTGTATGTATTTAACAGATTTAATGCAACACTAATGAAAAGATCTAATTGCCACTTTACCGTTTTCGACTTTGGCATTGGCTATGGCTTTGGCTTTGGCTTTGGCTTTGGCAATTTGTGGCCAGCAACCAGAGGCAGCCTGTTAATTGGAAAGTTTCATGCAATTATAAAACTTTTTTCATTATTTTGTGGAATTTTTCTCTGGTGCTGCTGCATTTGATACTATTTTGTATATATATCTGTGCATACAGATTTTGGCCAAGCTGGCAAAATGCAAGGCAAATGTTTTTTTCCCACAGGTAGCCAGAAAGCTATGCACAAGCACAACTGTAACCGAGACGGACCCAACTCATGTGTGACCAAAGTTAAAATGGAAATGAAAATGGAAATGGAGTAACAACAACAAAAATGACAATGTCACAGCCAGAAATGAAACAAGGGGGGGGGGCGAACATGTCGTATGAGTGTTTTTGTGCTTGCTGCCAACGCAAAATTAATTTTATTTTGCAGTGCAACAAAGGCAAGTGACAATTGCAAAATGCAAAAGCGTTTAACATGAATTTCATTAAATGCAAAAAGTTAGCTCCCAGCTACAATTTAAGCAACAGCAACAGCAGGAGCAGCAACAGCAACATCAACAGCAGCAGCAGCAACAGCGCTTAAAGCCGCAGTTTTTGGCTTAGTTTCTGAATGTGTCTGTAACTCCGTAGGCGAGCAAATGCCAAATGAATAGCTAAGAGGTCCCACTTGGCCATTTAGGTGCACAATTGATGTGGTTTGATTTTGTTATGGCCATGGCAACTACATAAACACAAATGCCAAGCATCGACGTCAACGCAGGCAATAACAACACTAAAAGCAATCCCCCAATGGCTGCCTGAGGCTTCGGCTCAGGCTCTGACTCTGGCTCTGGCTCAGCCTCAGGGCCGCCAGCCAAATGAAACGAATGAATAAATGAAGGCGGTGCCACAAAACGCCCAACATCGCCGCCATTTCAATGGAACAGCCAGCTGCCAGCAGCGAGCAGCTGTATCTGGAGCGGGAACAGCATGTGCACATAATAGCTGCTAAGCAACTGCCCCCTTTCCCCGTTTGACTGTTTGACAGTTTGACTGTCTGACTGCCTTGGTGTCTTCCTTTATCGTTGAGTGCTCTGCCAATACCTGTTTGTCTCATGTCCCAGTTGGCGACCTGGCAGACCGTGCCTGGACAATTTCGTATTCCGTGTGCCTTGATTTAAATGGTACTGAAATTGATTTCATTTGAGCGCAAATTATAATATTCCATTCTGCGCTCCCTCTTGCATTTGACATTGTGTGGCTAGTGTCCTTTGTCCTTTGTCCCTTGTCCCACATAGCAACACACTCCTGTGGCAAGTGCTCAAGTGGCATACAACAAGCGGAAGTTTCGAATTGAACGCAAAATGGTTGCTCTCTTGCAAAAGGAAGCGGCCATAACAACTACGGCCGAGTGCGTAACGGAAGTGCTCCCTCTGTCCGCCGCCTTGAGCCACGCCTCAAGCACGGAAAGTGCTGAAAGATAAAAAAAAATAGAAATGAAAATGAAAATGGAGATCAATTCGAACTGAAGCCTTTTTACTTGCTGTCTTTTTACTTTGTACTTATTTGCACTTTGGCAAATATAATAAATAACTTTTTGCTACTTTTTCGTATTTGGATAGCGCTTTAAACTTTGTCTCAAATACCACTTCGATTGCCTTTTGGCTACAGTACCAGCTGGCAGCAGACAGCAGTTAGAATCAATATAGATGCAAGTACTTGGAAACCAGCGCAGGGAATGACCAAAAAGTGTTGCCTACTTATGAGCGAGCAATCGAGCAAGCAAGAGAAAAATGAGGTTGACCACAATCAATTCAATTTGCGACATCTGTCATGTTGCGGCCACTACCTAATATGTCTGTAATTATAATTTATATACATTTAATGCTGCTTTTGTCCAGAATCAATCCAGCAAACGTTAAATCATTCGTATATGTATGTATATACTCGTTTATACATGTATGTATATGTATGTAACTTGTCAAGGCTCATCTATTGATAGATAATCTTTTTTGTGCATCGGGCATGGCATGCCATTAATTATATTGGGCGCAACCAATCCCCACCCAATCACCACAAGCGAGTCCGAATCTTATCTGCCTTACCCCACAAAAACGGCGGGCGGTCGGTCACTTTTTTGACACCGCATTTTCATTAAATGGATTTCAATTATGCTCAGCGCATAACGAAGGGCGCCGTGCAAATATATTACATTAAAATTTATGAAAGCAGTTAAAACGACAGCGCACCGTACCGTTGCTACGAGCTACATAAATACACGCAAAAACATATATATATATACATACGTATATATGGAAAATGTTGTAGGAATTTTTCAAAATGAATTCATTAAAAGTAAAAATCAGAAAGAGGAAAATCACTTGGTAAACAAGACAGGCGAACCCTTTGATATTTAATGCCATCATCGGTGCCACTGGGGGCAAACTGTCGACCCCGTCAACCCTTTGTTGGTCCCCCTCATTGCGCTGCCTGTCGCACTTTATTTGGCAACTTAATCGCCCGACTGCCCGCCATTTAAATGGAATTTCGCTGCCTGCGACGAACGTTTTATTAAATTTCAGCGCATTACGCGGCAGCAGTTGCTTTCATTGTTATTTCGTTGTTCTTATTGGTGGGTTTTTTTTTGTGCTCAACTTTTGTTGATGCTGCTGAGGGCGATAATTATAATGCCAGTAATGCGTCAAAAATTAAGCGTCCTTGTAGCAGCTTGTACGCTTTTATTTGACGCTGCAAAATGGAGCAGGACAATGATGACAAGGGGTAACATCACTATTTCTGATGTCCATGTAACATTTTCAGCATTCAACAAAAAAATTAGAGTTTTGAAGCTTTATAACTACCATATCTTGGCTAAATAAAGTCCGATTTTGGAGTAGTATACCTTTTTGGATTCATAGGGATCAGAATTATCGATTGCCATTTAAAAATGGCCATGTCACAAAAAGTCAATTTTTGCCAAAAATGGCAAGGGGTAACATCACTATTTCTGCTAAAAATGGGTCAGTTCTGAAATCAAAAACTTGAAATTACATTTTATTATAAACACTTTCACGAGTCTAAAACAGTTTAAATTTACACGATCCGACATCAAATACCCGAGTTATGAGCATTCAAAGATGACCATGTAACATTTACAGCATTCAACAAAAAAATTAGATTTTTGAAGCTTTATAACTAGCATATCTTGGCTAATTAAAGTCCGATTTTGGAGTAGTATACCTTTTTGGACTCGTAGGGATCAGAATTATCGATTGCCATTTAAAAATGGCCATGTCACAAAAAGTCAATTTTTGCCAAAAATGGCAAGGGGTAACATCACTATTTCTGCTAAAAATGGGTCAGTTCTGAAATCAAAAACTTGAAATTACATTTTATTATATACACTTTCACGAGTCTAAAACAGTTTAAATTTACACGATCCGACATCAAATACCCGAGTTATGAGCATTCAAAGATGACCATGAAACATTTTCAGCATTCAACAACAAAATTAGATTTTTGAAGCTTTATAACAAGCATATCTTGGCTAAATAAAGTCCAATCTTTGAGTGGTATACCTTTTTGGACTCGTAGGGATCAGATTATCGTAGGATGGGATTATCAGCAGTAAGCTAAATTGTCGAACTCAGATATATTAATGGGATATTTTTTGGAACCATTAGATTTGTAGTTTTAATACTTAGAGTTTATTTTAAATATTATTTATGGTAAAAAGTCTTTCTACTTATAAATTGCCGAGATTATAATTAGTGTCTGCCGGAAAAGCATTTTAAGCGCTTTTTGACCATTTTTGCAGCTATTAAATGTTTATTTAACATTTAAAAAGTATTTGCCGGCGGGCACGTTTATGGGCCGTTAAAAAAAGGGCAGCGCCGGATCCGAGTTGAGTAAACAGACGCAGAAAGTGCCTGAAATTTATTTAAAAACTCATTTAACAGGCGACGAGGCAGCAAAGCGCCTCATGGGTCGAAAGTTTAGACTCAAAACCCACATCAAACACTTAGATGCGAGGCAGAGGAGTGGGTGGGTCCTTTTTTTTGTAGCTGGTCTTTCATTGGCAACGTCAAATGCTCAATTAAATTTATTTTGCTGTCCATTTAATTATTGCCTTGCGCTATTGTCACAAACACTTATGGGCGGAATTTGAAGCAAATAAAATTGCATAATTAATGGATGTGCTATGTGCTTAATGTCATTAGGCCGACGTCATTGGCCCATAGGTCTCCGAGAATGTCCTGCGGCGCGTGCATTTCGTGATGTCGAACCCGGCGAAAGTAATTTGCGTGACAAAACTTGCAAATAGCTGGTGTAAATTGCCACGCCACGCCCCGAAAGAGGCTAGCTGGCAGTGTGGGCTTTGTGGGCGGTGTGGGCGGTTCTGACTGTTTGACTGCAAATTATTTTAATATTTCACAGCCGACGAGCGGAAATTCCAATTAAAACGCATCAGCGGTTTGCAGGCCAACGCAACTGGAAATCGTCGCCTGCCTGTCAGAATTGACAACGGAATCATAAAGAGAAGCTCAGAGAGTATCCGAATCAGTAACGGGAAAAATGCGATATCCATAGAGATAACGATGCGACTATATATACACGTATATACGTATATACTTTGTGACTGATTTTTCATTTGTTTGCGTAAATTAAAGATACAAAAAAAAAATTAAATCGAATGCAGCGGGTAAAGAAATTGTTGCACAGTTGCTGTAAAATATATAAACTGGCATAAAGTGAGCCGAAAGCGCACAAAAAAACAATAATGTGCATATGTAAATAGCAATGTCAACGTAATTGGACACGCGCATACAGAGCAGGACGCCATAGCGAGTATTTACCGTAAACACAAGCGCCACGCATATGGCAAACGGGAAAAACAGTGAGTGTCCCGTTTCCGTTTATCGTAATTCTGATGAATTCGATGCCAACCCAGCTGAGGAAAATGACATTAAAATTTCTTATTATGCAGCTGTCATATGTGTTTAATTTGCATCGCACAAACGCATTTCGATTCCAGAAATTTCAATTATATTGCGTTTCAATTAAATTACAGTCCCCAACGAATGCGCTATGAAAACAAAAGCATGACGTCAATGCTTTTATGCAATAAACAATATTTGTTTGCTATTTAATTGGCATAGCATGCTCAATTAGTTTTCCAGGAAAGAGTTTGATTTCAAGTTCTCAAACTAAAAGATAAATTGTAAGGATAGCAAAGTTGTAAATTCGATAATCAGATTTCAATTATATTTGTATTTTGTGTGTCGGTTGATTTAAATCAAAATCTGTGCTTAAGCCAAGGATATAATGAACAACCTTTGACATCTGCAGCATTTTCAATGCATACGCAAAGTAATTAGAAAGTCTGGACACGTTCCGCATGCATAATGAAAAGTCATTTGGCACCACAGAAAAGCAACACAGGAAGAGGCAGCCACAAGAATAATAACTGCAATTATGATATCTATTGCACAATGCGAACGTGAACATGAATGCGAATGTGAATGCGAATGTGAATGTGAATCAAATGGAATCGAACCGAAGCTGCACAACGAGCGAATTTATTTTGCTGATTTCCCAAAGACAAACATAATTGAATTACAGCAGCTGCAACAGCAGCAACCGATGGACAGAGACGATAGACAAAGCGATATATATAGATGAATGTAAGCTGGGACAGAGTAGAGCCCCTCCTCTACCCGTACACAATCCGGATGCACATGGTCGAATGTGCATTAAATTGCCAATTATTTGTTGGCTCTCCTGCGTTTTTAGTGTCTCTGGGGAGTGTTTGCCACGAGCACAGGTCACGAACATAAAGAATAATAACAAGGATATTACAATTCATAAATGCAAACAGTTGCAAAATAGTTAGGGAGTTATCTTTGTCGAGACCTTCAATGAATAGACAATAATAGTTTCTTAAATCAATACTGCCAAAGAGGATGAATTCCGAAATAAATGAAGAAAAAAACTTTTTAAAGCAATTTAGAAATATTTTGTAAGAAAATCAAGTAAATGTCAAAAATTGTTGCTAAATTTTGTTGTCTTCATCGGTTCAACATCAATCATTTTATACGGTGAAAAAATCCTGTTATTTTTTGACTAACATAAACATTGATTTTTGCACCAAAGCACACAAAATGTTTAATCAGTTTGTGCTTCAGCCATAAAAAACTAATCTACAATGGCCTCAAAATAAAATCCATAAATTTAACAAAAAAATGGATCTGTTGCTGCATAAAAAATGGCTCCAACCATCATCCCGCAGCCCGCTCTCCTGTCCGTTTCCAGCTCGCTGTGATGGCTGCAGGACATAATACAGATTTGTATGCAAAAAGCGGAAAAATCCAAATAGGCCAGTTAGGGCAGTTAGGTGGGTTAGGTGGGTATATATCCAGCAGATGGGTAGCAGGTGGTGCATCGTGCTATTTTAGTAATTGCTTTAGCACTCCAAAAAGTGAGAACACTAGAGGAAGAGGGAGAGGGGGAGGGGGACATAGCAGAAGGAGATGGGATTGGAGTTGATTTGTTTATCGGGGCGAACTGCAAACTGCAATCAAACTGACAAGCAAAATGCAGGCGATATTCAAAAATTAATGATTATTTGTTTCCACGATTGTTTCATTTATCTGCCACAGGTTTGGCTGTTTGGCTGGTATGAGTTATGCATTATTCAGTGAGTTGTTTGCTGGTTGCTGTTGCTGTTGCGACCGCTTGTCACACGTGTTAGCATTGATTTTATTTGCTAATGGCATTTTATTTGATTTCTAATTAAAAAGCATTGTTCACCTGCAAATACACACATTTTTTATTCGCACTTTGCATTTAATTAAATGCAAACAACAAATAGCAAAAAGCGCATAAATTGTAGTCAAAGGTGGAAGCTGAAATATGAGAGAGGCAGTCACACAGCAGGACTCGCCCAACACTCCTGCTGATGGTTAAATATAAGTGGGGGTGGGTTTGGTGTTCGGGTTGGGATTGGGGTTGGGGTTGGGGCTGGTGACGTGGTGCAGGTTCGCGGCAGCCGTGACCATTATTTATGAACGCAATCATTCATATGATATTTTGCGGTTTCGCTTGCATTTATCAAAAATGTTTTATAACACTTGCTTAACAATGCCAACAAGCGTGCACTCTCTGTGTATGAGTGTATTTATACCCTGTGAAAAATTTGTAAAAGGTCTTTTAATACACTTTTATAAAAAAAAAAAAACAGTTTTTCACAGTAACGAATTCTTCTAATGTTACATTTTATATAATGTTAATCAATTCCATCGTAACAAATACAAATGCAGAGAATCAATAATTTAAAACTACTACCTACGAATTTTTGTATACAGAGCAACACAAAGTCCAGCCTTCCAAGCAAAGTTCCATTTTTATACTCTTTACTATTAACAATCTGACATTTTGATTAATGTTTTCCTTCATTTTTATTATCGTTTTGTCAGCTGCTTAAGCTGCTGGTGTTTTAAAGCAATTTTAAGTAGCGCGCTTTTGGCCCCAAAACGACCCGAAAACATCAACAGAAAACTCATTAAAATCATAAAATGCATTTATGACAGCCTTGCTTGCACCGAGGCAATAAGGATATACAGCAGCATAAATGTGCGAGTGTAGCTGAGAGTGTGTGCTAGTGTGTGTGTGTGTTGGGGCGTTGCTGAAAAGTGTCAAAATCAAAACCAAAGGCGCAGGCAAAGTTTGCAGGCTGTACGCTTGAGTTGCTGCGTGTATATCCTGCTGCATCCGCCTTCGTGTTGTCACACAATTATGCATGCAGCAGCTTCAGCTATGCTGCTGCTGCTGCTGCTGCTGCTATTGTTGCTGTAATTATATTGCCGGCTGTGAAACAAACTGTCAACAACAAGAAGAACAACAACCAAAGGCGCTGGCTGTGGCACAACACTATTAATCTTGGCAATCCGGTTGTGCCTATATATGCGGGTGTATGTGTGTGTGAGTGTGTTTCGCCTCTATGAAAGGACTCTTAAAGCTGGAGCGCTCAGTCGATGTCCTTGTTCATGTCCATGTCCTGCTACTGGCACTTCAATCACGCTCATTCGTTATGCGTTTGACAAATTGAAAATGCGCACAAAGTAAGTGCAAAGCGTGGCCAAAAAAGGGACGGCAAGGACATCAAGGACGACGTGCTGTTTGCTCGCCAAACAAACGCCATCAGCGCATCCTTAAACACATAATTTCTAGTTGCTCGCAGCTTCTGGACGCTGGGTACAGTCCCAGCACTATCTCTATCCTTCGTCCTTTTTGGCACATATATCCCTGCGGACAGCGCAGCGTTTGTTTTCCACTGCTGCTTCTTATTATTGCTTTCACATTTTGCTGGCTGACCACGTTCTCAGCGCTATATGCTGCTACACCATTTATCATGCACTCGACAATTTTTCACTGCATAACTCAGGGCGCCACGTACGCCAGAGGATGCCACAGCCTCAGTGGCTGCATCTTATTTTAGTGGTATTTTTACTTCACTTTTGGATATGGTGGAAGTGGAGTGGGGGGAGGGGGGGGGGAGTGGTGCTGGGTTATCTGCAATCAGTGGCCTGCACAGTTTCACACATGGCCACTGTTCGATAGGATTTGATTAATGCAGCAGAGCACTGAGGGTGAATTCTCGGATTCGATTCAAAGATGAACTGAACTGACCCAGGAGCTAAACAAGAGAGCATAGTTGACTTTTATGCAGCTGTATGGAGCCCAACGAGTTGATTCATCTGACGTTGACTCGCAAATCAACGGAATCAAACGTGCGGGTCCCGCATTTCCATTTCCATTTCCATTCATATTCCCATTGCCATTCGCATTTCCAACTCCATCTCCAACTAGATTGCTCGATTTTCAATGCCATTTCCATTGCGATTTCCATTCCGATTACGAATTTCGCATTCATTCTTCATCATTTGCTTAGCATGTCACTCAGCACATTTGGCATGCGTTCGTCTATTTAGCTGATTGTCTGTCTGCCAGGCAGTCAGTCCCTCAGTCAGTCAGTCAGTCAGTCAGTCAGTCAGTCAGTCAGTCAGTCAGTCAGTCAGTCAGCCAGAGCCTGCAGAAACTGGAGCCCACGTTCGTATCTTGAACTGCCGCTTTTAGCATCGGATGTCAAAGGAGTCCTTGCCACGCAGTTGCTCCTGCTCCTGCTGGTTGCTTGTTGGTTGTCGCGTGTGTTCAGCATTTTTGTTGACATATTCATTGGCAAATGCAATAATGTTAGATTTAAATGCTTGACAGCGTTTAGTGCGTCTACGTGGCACTCAAACTCTGGAGCTGCCCCTGCCATTGCCATTGCCCCGCCTGCCCCATTTGGCTGGGTTGTTGTTACTGCCAAATTGAATTTGGCCAACGTTTTACTCGTTTGTCACGGAAATTGAAAAGCATCACCCTGCTTCCTTTAAAGTTCGATTCAATTTAATTTTTCTGCTCTTGTTGCTGGCTTTGCCTCAATTTCTGTCGATTTTTCAACGTCGTGAGTTGACAAAAGTTGTGTAAATTATTTTGCCATTGCACTTGCCACGCCGGCAGCGAGCAGCAAGCTTTTGACACACTTTGATGTCAGTTGCATGCCAGCAACTAATTTCCAAGCAGCCGATGCCGCCCATTGATGAATGACAGGCGCCAGGAACAAGCCGAGTAATGCGGGGGCAAAGCGCTTCAAAATGCCTCAAGGAGTGCGCTCACAGTCACTGGAGCTGGAGTTGGAGCTGGAGCTGAAGCTGGAGCTGCAGAGCCGCATCGAGTGGCTCTGATCCGCTCAGCACAGGAGCACAGGAGAGTAGCAGCAGCAGGAGTATCATCATCATCATCATCCTGTTTGTTACGACTATTATTATTTTCAGTTTAATGAAAAGTGCAATTTGCTCCGGCTTCGTCTCTGACTTCCATCCACTTTGCCTTCGCTCCACTCCAATTGAAAAGCAAATGTGCAACTCTGGTGCACAAAGGCGAAGACGACAGCAAAGTCGCAGTCACTATCCTGATGCTAAAGCTATTCGCCTCTACACTCAACACTCTGCTCGCTGTCCTGCTGTCCTGCTGTCCTGCTGTCCTGTCCCTACAGCCACTTTACAATCTTATCGATTTTTACTTGGCTTTTAGCCCTCGCCGCCGTTGCCGTTGCCTTTGAGCCTTTTTTCTCGCCATCGTTGGCCGCTTTATGCATTTGGTAGCAGTAGCCACTTTGATGACATTATTGAGACTCCTACCCGCCTGCTGCTGTCCCAATCTTAATCTACATTTCTTTTATCCCCTGTTGGAACAGTAACAGTAACAGTAACAGTGTGCTGCATAATGGAATTTCGCTTTTAGCTGGTCTCGATTTTCTGGCCAGCTCTCAACTCCATCAATTTCAGCTGCTTTGTACTACAATAAATGAAATCAATCGATCAAGTCGCCACGCTGACCGGCAAAAACTGTGTCAATCAATTAGTTTTTCGTTCACTCACACTCACACTCACACACACACTGCCATCTAACACACACACATACAAAGATCCCACACTCTGGCAATAATTTTAATGAAATACAAATATAAATGAAGCGTCGTCCAAACAATGACAGCTCCAACGATGGGCTCAAATGGAGCTCATCAATCGCCCAAAACTTTTTACAATCGGCTGCTGGTCGAAATTATTTCCAGCACTCGCCTGATTAGCTACGCCATCTTCCAGGACATTTTTGCGGCCGGCCACGTGCACGGCATCTCAAGTAGTTGAACAAAATGGCGTAGATAGCCCAGAAATGCAAAATAAATAAGTGAAAGACGCCCAAAAGACTCGACTAGCTGTTACCCTCTAGACAGTTATTACTAACAGCTCTCGTTAGGGCATAGCCTAATCCTGTAGTTGTACAGGATATAATAAATACACGAGCTGCAAAATCGAAAGAATTTCTAAAACGAATGACAAATTTTAATGTCAATAGTCAGAGACGTGCGCTGTAGCGAGAAGGGCGGCGGGGTGTGGTCTTGAAGGACGATAGAGTGAGAGATAGTGGCCATTTGGTAGTGCTCCTTATTCGTATCTGTGCCGCTTTCATGTTCATTTTAATTTGTCCGAATGTCGTTACAGGACGCACAAACGATTTGTTTTGGTCGGCATCGTGTATTGGTTTTTTGTTGGCTGTGGGGAGCTTTCGGGTTTATTTGTATTAATGAAATAGACATTTTGGGGTCATGCTAAAGTGATTTTTCAACGTCCTGCCCGGAGCAGCCAAGCAGCCCAGCAGCCAAAACAGGCGATTCAGTCTTATGTCTCACGTTTCATGTTCCTTATCTCTGCCATTTGCCATTTGCCATTTTTTCCGTGTTTATTTTGGCTTTTTCTTGCCTTGTCGCCTGTTTTCTGTTTAGGTTTTTTTCTTTTCTTGTACGTTGCCAGCGAATCCTTTTCCCACCCGCAAACAATGGACAACTTTTTGTAGTGGATGCTGCTGCTGCTGCTGGTGGAGCGTTCGTGGCCTTTCAGCGACACTCGCAGCAAAGTGAAACTAATGGCAGTTAGTTTTGTTAAGTCGATAAAACTGTCAGTGATATGGCAGATTGTGTGGCAGCTGGCGGCTCCTTTTTGCCGCGGGCTCACCAGCTTTTTGTCACCTAGAAAACACAGTCCGCAACGCGAATATGTGTATGTGTGTTTGTGTGTGTGTGAAATGGATTTGAGTTTGAGTTGGGTTAAAAAAAAAGTAAGCTGAAGTTGCCACAGGCATTAAATTTCCGCCATTATCAGACAAGTCAGCCAAAACCCTGCACCCCCTCCCCCCGTCAGCGTTTCTATGTTTTCGCCACCGAATGCAAATGAAGATGGCTGCGAAAGTGTTGCATTTGTCGCTGCATAAAGAATGCACTCGGCACCCACACGCGAAATGTGTCTGCCTCTGGCTGCGGCTCTGGCCTCAGCCTGTGGCATAAATGTCAGCCTGGGCGTGGCTGCTGGGCATGCTTGGGCTAAAAGTGAGTGGCATTTTATGTTCATTTGCTCGAGTCCTGCTCGACTCCTGCTCTGCTCTGGTATGCTCTGCTATGCATTGTGCTTTATGTTCTTGCCTATGCGAAAATGCACACTAGCACTTTTGTAGACAAAGAGTGCGGGGGTTGCTATGATGTTGACTTATTTCGTTGATATGCTGCACATTTTTCTCTACAAATGACTTGCCATGTCTTCATCATCGTCATCATCATCATCATCATCGCTGAGCTGAGCTTTCAGCTTATTACTTTGTGTGTGCACACCACGTGGCGTATGGGTGATGTGCACTCATTGTAGTACTCACAAATCAGTCCACCACCACTCCCGGCGCCCCCTCGTCCGGCGACTACCTAGGTAGCTGAATTAATTATCGCATATCACAGCTGGCTAACGTATCCTAAATCAAAGCATTTAACGCCCCTAATCCGCTTAATGCAAAGGGTTCTCTACTTTAAACCCGACTCCACACCAGAACCGACCAGATTGTTGGGGTTGCTGTGCAAGTGCACTTGGGCACAGGGCGAATAAGCGAGCCGAGAGGATGTGGAGTGCCGTGCAGCGTATTTAGCAAATTAAAATGAAAATCCTTGGCCCCGGCGACCACAGCATAAAAAAAATAAAGGACAAAAAAAATAGAAAATACGACAAAAATGTCACACACAGAACTGGTAGAGACGAATAGAAAGAAAGAGAGGGGCAGGCAGAGAGAAGGTGGGGTGGGGAGGGGAGGGGAGCAGGGCTAGCAGCTTAAAGCCCCAGCGCGGATAAGGGACAAGCTGGTCGTCGAGCTGGCTACGACAAGCGTCAGGCGGCAGGCGGCAGGTCGCTGTGATTGGCAGCAGCCATCAAGCAAGTTAATTGCCCACAATTTAGAGAAGTGCACGACGTGAAGTGGGTGAACTGGGTCCACTGCCACTTCGCTCCAGTGCCACTATGCGCCAGTAGTTGGCGTGCACTTCCGTCGCGAGGCAAAGCTCATCAATCGAATTGAAGTCGGTCGCCACCCAGCTCCTGTGGCTCCTGCAGTTTCATGTCCGCCTCCCCCCCCTTCTCGCAGCTAAATCTCGGCCATTTGTGACGCTATTAGTGCGACTGGACGACTAGTCGACTATGTCGACTGTCGAGGGTCAGCTTGCCGTTACGAGGCCTCCTTGCTGCCTGACTGCTACACCTCGCTTCTCTTCTCTTCTCTTCTCTTCTCTATTTGTGTACGACTCTGTCGGGTATGGCCATTATCGTATATGGTGCGTTATTAACTTTTGCTGCCTGTCAACATTGAAAATTATATGCTAGCCAACCGCAAACATACGCCCCAAAAAATCTACACCACCACCCCCTTCCCCGTACTCTTCCCATTGTGTGTGTATAGGAGTGTATGCTATTTTTCATGCTTTGCTTGCGTCTCGCATTCATTACGTGAGTTGCGTGGCGACGAGCACAAGGATTCACATCCTCATCCTCATCAGCATCCGCATCCACTTGCCATTAGCGCAGCAGGCGAAGCACATTTAATTTTGTTGTTGTTGTTGCTGTTGCTGCTGTTGCTGTTGCTGCTGGGGCTCCCTCACTCATCTTGTGGTTTTTCTTTTTTGGCAAATAAATCAAGTATTTTTTACAAATTGTTGTCATCATGTTGACATTTGCGACATCTTTATCGGCATCGAATTTTGGGCCAGTCCCATGCAAAACAGACCCTCGAGGATGTGCCTGCTTGTGTGTGTGTGTGTGTGTGTGTGTGTGTGGGATCCTTGTTAATGTGATTGGTATGCTAACGAAAGAGGAAGGTGGAAAAATAGCAGCAGAGGGTCAGCTTAAAGAGCCACAACACGAGTTAAATTAAAGCCGTAAACGAGCCGGCGCCAGAAAGGCCGAAACTTCTACTTTCGAAGCCTGGCTATAATTATCGGTAAGTGGATACGAATCAAACAGCGCAGGCCGCAAGGACTACAAACACCCCGATCCGCAGGCCATCAGGCGCAACTCTTAACGTTGAAACTTTTACAAGAAATTCAAGACTTCCGTTCGCTGTTAGTGACTGTAACTGTAACTGTAACTGTGACGGCGACTGGCGCTGGCGATGGCGCTAGTTTCCTGGCGCGGACGCAAATTAAAAAAGCCAAGCGCAACAACATGAAACTAATGCCAAAAAGCAAGGAAGAGGGCGAGCTGTAAATGAAAAATTACATTTTATTTTTATTTATGTATTTGCATTTGCCATAAAACTCAACTCAACTCAACTGAACTCAACTCAACATCAACAGCAACAGCACGAGAACAACATCATGAACGTCGACGTTGCCCAAATGACTTCCGTTTCCGCTTAAGATGCAGCCACGCACACAAACACACACACACACACATACTAACACACAGGGAGGGCATCAGCGTGCAGCGCGCGTCATTTGTTTGCTTCCTCATTGTTGCTGTTGTTTCTCTTCGTTGTTTTTTTTTTGTACAGCTTTTGTTGCCCATTACCATCTGCGTCTACACATTTGCTGTCCATTTTGACAGGGAAAAATTGCATCGAGTATAATGTAAATCGTGTCATTTGTCAGGGGCAGCTGTTCCCCAGCTGCCACAGTAATAACAACAACAACAGCAACAGCCTAATGACAATCGTCAAGTCTTGACAACCATATATATATATATATATAAGTATGTGTATATGAATGCCTACGCACATTGCTCATACGCCATGTAGACGAGTAGATTTAATGAGTCTTGCGAAAGTAATTTGAAAATTGTCGGAGACGGCGCTAAGACAGCGACGCCAAGTGCGACTGTTACTAAGTCTGAGTCGGCGTGAATAATTCAATAAACTAAGTTTCATGGAGATTAATTAAATATTTCTGTCTAATTTGACGCAATTTATGCAATGCGTCCAGAGAGTCGTCCAGAGAGTTTAGCAGAGGGGCAAAGAAAAATGAACAAAGTTTTAGCGCTGAGCATTCCCTATCTACATCTACATCTGTGTGTGTGTGTGTGTGTGTGAGTTGTGCTGCTAAAACTTTTATTAATTACAAAAGATACACATAAATATTATTAGCAGAATGAGAAGAGGAAGAGGACGAAGTGGCAGCAGAAGTAGCTGCTGCTCCTCCCGCTCTCGTTTATTTGCGAGAAAGCCACTCGACGAGTTACTAACTTAGTTTCTTATGTTTCCTGTTTGGTCCTTGCAGTGTCCGTTGAAAGTTGACGAGGTCTGGGGACCGCAAACAACAGCAAGCGAGGATTAACATTGGCCAGCACCAGCACCAGCAGCAGCGTAAGTGGAAAACCAGCCACAAGCACGGATACGATATACGCGACGGTTAACGGTTTACGGTTTACGGTTTACTGTTTGCGTTATAAGGTAAGTTGGGTGGAGAGTTGGCAGACTGCGTGTGTGGCAGGGAAATAATACAACTTAATGCGCTTGTGTACACGGACATAATGTATAATTAATATGGCTCGACATGCACATTTGCCAGCGGCAACCTGTTGAGTTTCAGTCAGCTCATACCTACCGTTCCCCTCCACCTCGTCACCCCCGCATACCACACTCATGCTCATTGAAAAGTGGCATAACGAACACTCGTGCAACGGCTTAAAAGTGCTTACAAATTGCCACATGGCAATTTCTGTGTTACGCTTATGGAGGGGAGGTGTGGAACTGGGGGCTGGTTCTGGTTCTGGGCATGCTGCTTTCATCAACACTTCAGGGCAGCCGTTGAAAAAGAGCTGAAAACTGAAACTGCAATTGAAGCGCTTTTCAGCACACTGGCAGCAACCTGGATGCACAAAAAAATAAAACAAGAAGAAGAAGAGCAAGGCTTTTTAATGAGTCAAGTGGCCAACACGTCGTCCCCACGCCCTTCACTCTCCCTGTCTCTCTGTGTGTATCTGTGTGTAATGACGCGCATTTGGTGAGCTTTTATGCCAGCGTATTCGTACGAAATAAACCGTTTGCTTTTGAAAGCTCCTTTTGGGCGCCATGCCAACGTTTTCAGTTGTGAGTTGCCAGTTGCCAGTTTGCATTTGCTTTTATAATTGCATGCCGCTCTTAATGAGCCAAGCGCCATGCAATTTGTACAGAACCACCGCCAACCCACACACACACACACACACACAGAGAGAGAAAAAGAAAGACTCACTCACAACTTTCATGTGTTTGTGTGTGCGGTGCAAATCAGCCTTTTAAACAACTTTGCCGCCACTTGAAGTTGAAGTTGGCATGAGTTCGGTTTGAGGTTGGTTAGTTCGCTCGGTCTGTCAGTCCGTCTGTCTGTCTGTCTGTCGCTTGGCTCCCTCGTTCGTTTGTTCGCTCGTCCGCTGAAACAGCTGCCAAAAACGGTGCAGAAAGTTAAGCTCCGTCCAAACGGATTTGCTCGTAAGCGAAATAAAACCACGCAACGAAACGAAATGAGTAAATTGCGGTTTCAAGTTCTCGCAACTGTTCGCACCCCGGCCAGCACTCCGACCCCTCACTGGTACCGCCCAATCCACATCCGCACAGGCGCCGCAGAACCGCACAGCACACATTCACCCGCTAACAGTCCCGCGTTGCCCTGCCAATGCGTTACTCTTTACCATTTTTTGCAATTTGCCCCAAAAAACCACTTTGGTTGTTAAAATTTTTAACACATGCTGCATACTTTTGAGGGTGGCTGTTGCTATTGCTGTTGGTGTTGCTGTTTCTGTTTCTGCTTGGATACGTGGCTTAAACATTTGATTGACTTTTGCGCATGGACACAATAACAACGCCAAAATCATTTTCGCTTTTAATGGCAGCCCCAACAAAATGTTGCTGCCACAATGGGCAACAATTTCAATTGCTTTAAAGCACTTCTATAAAATATTGCGTATACGCCCCGCTGTGCGCCGCACACAAACATATACACATGCATATAAATGTATAATTGAAAACAAATTTTACTGCATGTAATTGAGAGTGTTTGTGTGTGCTCATGTAAGCGTGTGTATGCGTGTGTGTGTGTGCGGGTGTGGGCCTGTCTTGATATCGATAACAAACGCCACAAATTGAATTTAAATCATATTACATACACACAAACATATGTATACGAACGAGTACAGCCAAGGAGCACAGTACAATCATGGGCTTTGGGCCTGCTTGTGTTGTCGTTGCTGGCTGCTTTGGCTCGTTGGGCGCCATGTTCGCTTGTTTTATTTATGGAGCCAACAACAACAACAACAACAGCTACCCCAGACGGCAGCCTAGCCACACAGCAACACCAACATCAACAGCAACAGCAACAGCCGAGCAACGCCTTCGCCTTTTCCCTATTCAGAAAAAAGGGTTTTATAATTCTCATGTGCAGCTGGCAACAAGAAGAACAAAATATCACTAAATATGTTAATTTTCTAAACTTATTATGTTTCATTCAGTTGCATTATTTATTATATCCCATTTAAAGTGTGCTTTAAGGCAGTTTCAAGCCAGTTCTACCAACTTTGAGCTAGGTTTAGTTGGCTAATCGTAGTTTAACAACAATTTACAATTGACAAATGCAATCAAAATATATATATGTATTAATACCTAAGTGGAAATTAAGACATAAGCTTGCTCAAGGCCTAGGCCCATTTAGTTGAAAGAGCATTTGGAACGTCTTCATAGCCGTGGAGAGTCGTCGTCGGTTGCCTCTTGTCTCGTTTTGAGATTTCCGTTTTATGCATTCAGTGCACACGTTTGCCAGAGACAAGCGAGCCAATCTGCTTGCTGACGCCTCGGGTGCTCAGAGATAGTCCCTGCACCCTGCCCCTGCCCCCCAGCACCCAGCTCTTAATTGTCTGCTGTGCTGTGGCATGCAATAAATTTATGCATTGCATTCGGATTTTGGAGCAATCGGGGACTATGCATTCCACATGCCAGGAGCCAAAGGTTAGGGGCCAGAGGTTAGAGGCCAGAGGCCTATCGGTAGCTGCAACTACTGCTGTGTATTAAAACCATAAATAAATGTTTGATAAGCAGTCAAATGGGCTATGCACTTTTTTTACACATAATTTGCATTAGCAATTTTTGCTTGAATTTTGCAGCTTTAATGCCAATTAAACTGCATATCTGGCCAAAATAACACAAAGATACTTCAGGGATTTTGTGGAAATTACTCTGATGCACGAGAAACCATTGAAATATTGTTGAAAGATGCCTCGGGGCTATAGAAATTAACGTGAAAACAGTTTTTATGAGTTCAATATAAATAAATTTTAATATATGAAATATCAATATATTTATTCGTAGAAATGTAATAAATCTCGTTAATTAAAAGCCAGCTGAAAATCTCGATTACCAACATGCCTCATACACTCGGCTTTAATTTGAAATAAATCTACAGCATTTCTGCATGAAAAGCTTCCGTTTTAATATTTCAAGGATGCAACACATGCACTTAGCATATATAATATTCACATTCACATTCATATTAATTTAAATCAACTGTTTTTCAGGTAACCCATTCATGAACATTTTGGTCAAAATATACTTTTAGTTTTAGTATTTCTGTAGTTTTCTGCTGACACATTTAGCTAAATACAAAAATATGCCACATTAATATTTATGTATTTTTTGGTTACCCAAGCAAACACAAACTCATACGCCAATTCACTTTTATGGCCAGTCAATAAAATGGCAAATGCGAGTTATGCTGAAATATGCTCAATATAAAATTGACAGGCCGAAAATCCATTTGAAGTGTAAATAAGCGTCCAGAAACTTACGGCTGGAGCCAATTCAGGCGAAAGCATCGTCGCTACATGGCCACACGTCGAGGCGCTACCGAAGTCTTTTCCGGCAGCTGCAGTGTCCTGGCGTCCTGCGTAGTTGCTGCCGTACGTGTGGGACGCAACTGGAACGTGAACGTGTCACACGTGCGTACAGTACCGGAGATACATAGGTCTCGGTCTCGGGTCTTAGTCGGACTTGCATTGACGTTAAAATTTCTTGCAAATACAAGCAGCAATACCAGAGCTGAAAAATGGTACGACAAATAAGAAGATTGTAACGGCAATCGCAAGCAATGAAGCGAGTTATTTCACACACTCACGCACACCCAGATATACCCAGAGAGAGAGAGAGAGAGAGAGAGACTCCCACTACATCATGTCTGGGCATTATTGCTGTCACTGCTGCTGCTGCTGCACGCGCTGCACGATTTTGCAAATAAATACAAATAACTTTGATTTTCCAACAGTTTCCCATTGGGACAAGGTAAGGCAACCAACAAACTGCACACTCACACTCACACACACACACCAACACAACCACTAAGGTACAGCATGTGACGTTCAACAGAAGAAGCATTCAAATTAAACTTTATTTTCCTGCCTGACATTTTCCGTTGCATACCTTAGGGCGTCACTGCCTGAAATTGCAGATTGCAGGCTTGATCACATTGCCAACGCTGAGGCTTGCAAATGAACATGAGCCGGTGGATGGCCAAGAGTTGCCAGTGGCGTGTGGCAGGGGGGGAGCAACCAGACAAACACACGAACGTGCTGTGCATGCAATAAAGCAGCTTTTTTGTGGGATTTCTTGCTCTGATAGCAACTAACGTCACAATATGCTACAACAATTGCCATTGGACTGAGCAGGCGACACCATTGCAATGCACTGAGTCAATACATGCCCAAATCCCCCCAAGCGGCACAATATTTTACACTTGCACTCCCAACTCCCACTTTTCTGACTGAGGATTTCGCAAAAAGCGGCAGAAAAAATTGCAGTCTTAGCCACAAAGGCAACAGAATTCATTTTAAGCATGCGCATAACAATTATGTAAAATGCCTTCTAATTGAGGGAATAAAAGAAGGAATACGACCTGCAGATATGCTACAAAATCAGCTGGCTAGTTGCGCCTTTTGTTGCAGGATACGCGTGCAAACAGGAGCTGCAAGAAGTCTTCCTGTCGCTCTGGCTTTTAATATTGTTTGCAGTATCGCTTTGGCCCTCGCTTTTGTTTGTAATGTGAAAATAATCCAGGCGAGCGAAATCAAAGTATTAGCAACAACAGCTGACTCGAACAGTAGCAGTACCCCAACTTTCCTGGCCAGGTTAGAGGTGGGGGGTATAGGCAACCTCACAGCATGTTAGCGAACTTTTCACGTGTGTGTGTGTTATGTGTGTGTGTGGGTGTTTTATTTTATTCATACACATTTCGCCCGACTATTTGCACTATGAGCGCAAGGGTTGCTGCTGCTCCTGTTGGGGGGAGGGGGAGGAGCTACAACTACAACTCGAATTCTATTTTTATGAGCACGCGGGCAAATATCGGGTGTGGGCGGCATGAATTAAGTTACGGCACTTAATGATGTTGCTTAGCAAATTGAAGGAACTAAACACAAACATAATTGAAACAATTTTCTCATTATAATGACGATGATGATGACGGAGACGAGACGATGACGATGACGACGACGTTCTTCAAGGCTAAAACTGCGGCAGCCAAAAGCAAAGGGCAAATATGGAGCAGAGCGCAGGGGTTGTCAGGGGGAGTGGAAGGGGGAGAGAGGTAGTCAGCAGGTGCGCCTGACGCAAATTGTTTGGCTTTGTCTGAGACCTGACAAGGCAGCAGGTAAACAATGCCGGCTGTTTCCACGCCCACACGCCCACACGCCCACGCCCACGTTCTCGCCCCTGTCAAGTAAATATGCGTCGCTTTTTCTCAGTGTGTGTGTGTGTGTGTGTGTGTGTGAAGAAGATGAAGTACTCGGGCCAGAGGCCGCGCCAGCGGAAGTCATAGCAAAAGTTAGGCGCGCTTCTTTGCGAACATTGCAAATAAAATGCAGAGAATGAAAAAGTCAGACAGAGGCTTAGGAAATTGTAGATGCAGCTGCTCGGCGTTGGCCGGGCCAGGCCGGGCTGGGCCGGGCCGGGTGGTCTCTAGCAGGAAGTGCATGCAAGCCGCTGTGTAGGCGGCGCGGAAGTTGTAACAAGTTAATGGCAGTTTTCAACAAGCAGCCGACGACTGTCAACCTCTCAAGTGCGGCAGGTGCGGCAGGTGCAACAGCAGCAGCTGGGGAAAGCAACAACAAAAGCAGCAACAACTTCATTTAGCTGCTGCCTAAAGTGTATTGAAGTTGGCACTCAAGTAGCAGGCAAAGTAGCTGTTAACGTGGCCTAATAAAGTTGCTCTCAGATTAAATTTACAAAGCGCCAGCAACAGCGGAACTCTTGCCGTTGCACGCGGCGTATGCGTGTTGTTGTCTGCTGGGAAACCGAACGGCTGCCCTTTTTTTTGCGTAACGCCTTTGTCTTGGCCATCAGACAAGGACAACGACAACGACAACGAAAACGCAAACGATAATGTCAACAACAACAAAGGCTTCCTCTTGTCCTTTATATATATTTTGTTATTGTATTTATGCTGGGGCACCATTAGCAGCTCAATTTACACAGTCAAGTCGACACTTTGGGCCCAGCTTTTTGCACAGCGTGTGCATGGCAATACAATATTTGGCATTTGTTGTTGCTTTATGGCTAGCACTCACTCACCCTCCCTCCCTCTCTCTCTCACCCACTCTCTTTATATTTCCGGTGCTAAAAGCTGCCGGGGTCAAGTGGCTCGTCTAATGGACCAACAACTGCAATTCGATATGCTCCCAGCTGAATATGCCAGCTTTTCCTTCTTCTTCCTCTTCCTTCTGTTGTTGGCCTCTGCGCTTCATACATGCGGCAAACAAAACAAAAGGCAGCCCCCCAAAACAAAATCAAATTGCTTGCAAATAGCTACATAAAAGGCAACAACTCCGCACCGGGGAGAGCTGCGACTGCGGCTGCGGCTATGTCTGATTACCCGATATCGGCCGGATATGGCGAGTAAATGAGAAACAAGTTTGCGCCTTGCAAATTAATAACAGCAGCCAGTGTTCTATTTTGCTTGTATTATATTTTCTTTGTGTTCTTGTTATTATTTCTGGCAGGAGACATAATATATATACTCTCTATGTGTGTGTGTGAGTGTGTGAGTGCGGGGCTGTTAGGCTAATGCCTGCAGGTTGACGTACGTGCTGCGGCATTTTTATTAGGCTCGAGCATTTTACGAGCGGCAGCCTTTCAATGTTGTAGGTGGCTCCAAGTCAGCGTTGCGGGCGCAGGAGTTTATGATGGAGCTTGGAGTGGCAGAGTGGCAGAGTGGCAGAGTGCTGCGTTTGGGAAGTTTGTTGGCATTGGCCATAAAAGTAACAGCGCAAGTTACATTTTTAATACTCTTTAAGCAAAGGGTAAACCGGTTTTATTAAGGCTGTGTAAATAACTACATACAAACATACCTATAAGGTAAATAATTTGATTATTTATCTGCCAGCGCTATAAACTATATATAATGAGATTTGTATGCAATTAATTAACTTTTTTCTAGCTCTGCTAATGTTTCTTAATTACTTTGCAGATTTGTTTTGGCATTAGTTTTTTGTATTATTTTTCAATCAATTAAACTTTTAACTAATCCACACGCATTGCTGGACATTTAATTAATACCATGTCACATATGTTTTGAATCCCCATTCTATTTACAATAGTGAAAAACAAATACTTTCTTTTTTACTCTTTTGCAAACACGTTTCACTCGCACATTCTGCACAACTGGAGGCGAGGATTACCTTTTGTTGTATTTAATTAGTGAGTGGTGCCGGGATTCAGTGACTGTTCCCCAGCTGCTCGCCAGCTGCTCCCCAGCTGCCGGCTCCCCACTTGTATCATTGTTATTATTGTGTACAGGCTGGTTTTATTGGCCGCTCCGTGACTGAAAAATGTCGCTCAATTAAAATGGAAACACTTAAAATTCAACACTTAATTCCGTGCGTAAAATTAATGCCGAGCACCTAATTAAATTATGTTAATTACTTCTGCAAGTCTATTAACAGCAGCCCACACGCACACAAACACACACACACACACCTACAAAAAGGGAGAGAGAAGGATACAGAGTGATAGACACGTATTCCCATGCCATAGCTGTGTTGTTGTTGTTGTTATTGTTGCTGATATTGTTGTTAGGGTTTGGGTTTGGGTTTTGGCTTTTACGTGGCTAGGATTGGGCCGAAATGGCAAACATCAAATAACTTTCAATCAATTCCAATTAACAACGCCCATAAAAGCAGCTCAAAACAGATCCACAAAGTGCACATAAGAATGGCAGGACAATTTAATTTAAAATTTAATGGCAACGGGGCAACGGACACAAGGCGAAACAGGACAAAACCAGCTTGATGTTCTTATCAAAGGCAACCCTTGCCAGCGCAAAATACCGCAAAAACCAAAGTATGGGTTCAAGGAGCGGCAAAAACGCTGCTGAACAGCTAAGGATATTGTAATAACAGTAGCCTGACACGCAACGCACACCGACACGGGCCACGGACTACCGCACACACACACACACAGACGCATGCACACCCACAACTATGCTATGAGTATCATCAAGTCCAAGTTGAATGCAGCTTGGCTAAAAAAAATGGCAGGAATGCAGTTTTACAGTTAGCAACAATGGGCAACATCGGTCGAAGCCGCAATAAAAGACACAAGACGCTGGCCACAAGACAGACAACGCTGGCGAAATAAAACCGCAGACACGCCAACGCCGCGCAGGAGCTGACCAACCAGCCAGCCAACCAACCAACCAGGATACAAGTGCCCGGCAGTTCAGTTCAGTCCAGCTGTCTGTCCGTCTGTCTGTCTGTCTGTCCGTCTGTCGCACTGACGACTTTGAGGCGAGGACATATGCGAGGCGAGTTCATTTTGCACTTGCAGTGCAAAAATTTAATCAAGAAGTGCAGCGCGAGGAGAGACCAGGACCCAAGACCCGAGACCCACAACACACAAAACCTCAACCCTAGCCTCCAACCACAGCCCCAACCCCTCCCCATCGCTCTGACAAAAGTTGTCTTGGCCAGCAACACGCGCCAGCCCCTTGCGTGTAATGCGAGATTCGTTCAACATTTACAATGATTTTGTGATTCTTCCGACACTTTATGGCCAGCCAAGCTGACAGCCCAACGCCCCACACCATCCCATCCCCTCCCTTCCTCGAGCCCGAGGGGTGCCAACATCCTCTGGTAAGTTGTGTTTTTATGCGACTGAGTATAATGGAGTGAAAGACTTTAAGCAAGCATCCGAATAGCGCTTGGCCATCCTCATCGCTGTATTAGATTCCAGCGTAAAGTTCACTTTGGCCAACAAAAAAATATAAAAATCGAATGGGTTTTGGAAAACTGAAAATGGTGCAGCTGACGCTGTTAAGTTGTTGGCTCCAATGCCATGTGATATCATCGACGGCAAAACCAAACAGCTGGCAAGGATTCCCAGCGGCTGAAAGCTTTTTGCCATGGCTCAAACGCAAAAGTGTACAAATATTTGGTTAATTCGATTTTTAGCTATGATTGTCCAAACGCAATTCTTGTTGATTTCAAATACTCAAGGGTTGTGCCTGGGCATCGCCGCTCGAAATGAGAATACAACACAAAGTCAAACCAAACCAAAAAAAAAACAAAATAAACCAAAAAACATTGTAAATTCAATTAAGTTCACTTATTTGAAGCAAAACCTAATTAAATTGTTTTGATTTAGCTTTATTGTTTTTGTTAATTAACAGTTATTGTGAAATTGAAATATGTATAAATATAAATTTAGAAAAGCGCAAAATAAACACAATAAAGTCTCAAATTTAATTGAATATTAAAGTTTTTGTACATTTCAGAGAATTTATCAAAGAAGCAGCACAAATTAGAAATTCATGATAGAAATATATTGCCTAGACAACAACTTTAAAATCGCTGACTATTATGTAACATTTAAATTGCGAAATACAAGAATGTATAATAAATGAAATTAAATTAGTTGCTTGGTAGATGAATGTAAATCGAATTGTAATCGAATTTGAATGGCATAAATTAAAAACTAATACCATTTAATAAATAGATTGCTAAAACAAAAGTAAAGAACATGTAAAGTTTCTATTCAGAAATATCATAAAAATATCTATCAATAAATATTTATCAAGTGTTGAGAGCTTGTTTCTGCACTGCATACAAATTTGAATTTTCATTATTATGCTGATAAGTTGAAAACGGTAAAAGTAAGTAAGTGGAGCGTAAGAGCTGCTGGTAATTAGCAGCTGATAAGTAGTATGCATAATAAAATGAAAGCAGTGCCGCTGTTTTGGTAATAAAAGTTTCCCTTATGACTTGAAAATGCATCGGTGGGAGCTGGAGCAGCTCCTGAAGTGCAAAGTTTTAGTTTTGCTTAAAAGAAGTGAAACAAAAATAATGTTTACAATTTTTCTCATGTACTTAGTCTTGCAACAACAGGAGCAGAAGCAAAGCGAAGCGAATGGGAAAAGTTGAATGTATTATTTTGCCTTTTTTGATTATATAAAACAAGAAAGCGCCCACATAGCAACAAGACTGGAGGCACGATGAAACAACAACACAAGCAGCAGCAACAGCAACAGCAGCAGCAGCAGCAACAGCAAATGGAAAAGCAACAGCAACTTTTTGCATAGAAAAGCTATTTCGCAGCAAATATTTGCTGAGCATATTTATTCGCCTTCCGCCAGCCACTTTTGACAAATTATGACTTTGCTATTTCTTGCGACCCCCTCTCAAGGATTCTTTCTCTGTGTATGTGTGTGCGAGTGTGTGTGTGTGTGTTTGTTTCTATGTGTTTTTATTTTCTCACAAACTATAGCAGTAAGTTGCCATGACAGCCCTGCCACATTATACAACAAGTGCTCGAAATAATAAAGTTAACAGCACTTTAATAGTTAGCTCGTCCCCGCCCACTGCCGGTGGCAAGTGGCAGCCGCCCACACAGATTTGACTTGGGATACGAATCGGAATTATGGCAAAGGGTCTGTTGAGAGGTAGCGCCAACAACAGCGCCAACGACAACATGTTGCCCGGCAACGGGCATAAATGAGGGGCTTATCCTATCGAGCAGCACAACTTGAGCAATAAAATTGCTTTTATACTCGGCTGCATGTACGAGTCGGAAATATTCCTGGCATGCTCATTGGCAAAGGCAATAGCAGCAACAACAACAGCAACAGCAACAACATAAATAGCGTTGAGAGTCAGATAAATTTCTCTACTTTGATTTTGCGCTTAATAAAAGTCAAATTTAAATTCGGCTGACTACGCACAAGCACAAGCGTTGGTCCTGTCTACTGTCTCCTGCTCCTGCTCCTGCTTCTGCTCCTGTTTCATGTGTGTAGCACGGCTGCTTTCCAACAATGGGGCAAGAGCATTTTTTATTGCCAGCCGATGACACGACTCCGTAGCTGGCAACACAGCTTAGGAATGTAATAAACTTGAAGCGCCACACGCGCCTCACTCGCTTCACTTGCCCCGGACTTGGACTTTTATGGTGCAAACATAAAAGCAAATCAGTGGCGATGGAAGCAGCCATCTACTCTGCTGCTGCTGCTGCTGCTGCTGCCGGTTCCCAATGGCAGAAGTCAAAGAGTGGCCGCTGCAGTCAACGCCGAGCTGGGTGGGGGCAGCTAATGAGCTCTATGCTCGATGTGCGTCATGGAAGTGGGGGGCGTATGCTTAATATCAGCACCAGTTGGTGCGGAGCGCTGCCTCAAAGCGCTTATATAGTAAATGTCAGGGGCGCCCCGAGCGCCAAGCGGAAAGTTGTGCATAATTCAATTAACTAGAAACATGCAAATGAAAACTTTGCAGGCGACAAGGCCACGGGCAAGAAGGATGCAAAAGTGCAGCCAGCACAAAGCGCCAGTTGCCTTGGTGCAAGCAGCGGCCAGAACCCAAAAAGAGTTCCGCCAAAGGAGGAGAGATGGGGGATGGGTTGAGTGAGTGGGCTGCTCTGCTGTGTTGCTGCCGTTAATACTACAGCAAATTGGACAACTCTCCAATGGAATTGCGCAAAAATATTTCTAATTATTTCAGAGCAGTGCAGAGTGCACAGTGCAGAGCGCAGAGCGGAGCCTGGCAACGAACCGACTTCCTACTCGTCCTCGTCTTCGTCCTCATGCCCGTACTTGTTTGCTCTCCTGGTTGCTTAGTGAACTATGCGTGTATATCAGAAGTATGAAATGCAATAACGTAATGAGTAATTGCGCAAAAGTAATAAAGGACACGACGCGCAGTTACGCAAAAAACAGCATGCAATCTGGCAAGGATAACAAGGATACAGGCAGCAGCGGCAGCGGCAGCGGCAGCAATTATGAATGCGGTGTGCGGGCGAAAACAGCAACACAAAAGTTGTCAACGACAGGCAGCAGCAACAGCAGCAACAGCAACTTAAACAAAGGCCAGCCCGGGGTCGCCGACGCCTAGGGGCGTGGTGCGGGGGCGTACGTGCAACGTGGTCGCAAAAAAGTTGAAGCTCAGCTCACGCGTTGTTGCCGCGTGACTTCAATTGAGGTCCTGCACTGGACCAGACTGGACGGCCAACGTTTTGGCTTTGGCTTTGGCTTTGGCTCTGGGTCTGGGTCTGGCTTTGGGCCTGCGATATGTGTATGTCTGTGTGTGTGTGTGTGTGTGTGTGTGTGCCGCGTGACTCGTGCCAGCGTTCAAAAAGGATATTAATTTCCCAAAGGTGCCGTTTCAGGCAGCGAAAATCACGCAAAATGCGAACGGCCAGGACTTGAGGGGCTGGACGGGGGCAGCACACAATACCACGAAACAAAAATAAAGCTCACGCTCACACACACACTTACAGAGAGAAATTAAAAACTTTCAATAGCAACAATTTTCATTTAAAAATTCATAGCCATGCGCTGGGACCGCGACAATGGGGCCCAAAGCGTGGCATGGCGTAAACGGGGGCAGCCACTGAAGGGGCGTGGCGTGGCGTGCTGCTGCTGCTGCTGCTGATGTTGCTGTTGCTGTTGCTGCTGTTGTTGATGGCCATTGAAGCGGCAAACAAAAGTGACAAACAGATTTATTAAAACTGTAAATTTGCATTGTACGAGTAGTTTGTCTAACAGTAGCCAACAAAGTGCCATAGAAACAATTTCGAACACGATTTACAGCTGCAACTGATCGACTGTAAGTTACCCTAAGCTTACATTATATTAAAAAATGTATTTAATTTAATATTATAATCATTGACTTTAACAGATATAATGACGTACACAATTTAGAGCTACCCAGATAGTATTAAATTATTATTAAATATATTTAAGTTATATTGCAATCGCCCCACTGAAATTAGATACCCTTTGTGTGCAGCTTAGCACGTGGTGCGGCAAAAGTTGTTAGCCGCTTTTGGGGGCGTGCTGCAATTAAAACTATTTTGGCTAAAACAATATCGAAGCTGTTGCTATCGCTATCGCAGTTGTTGTTGCTGCTGTTGCTGTTGCTGCTACATGTTGATGGGGCAACATTTCATTAGAGCGCCGACGGGGTTTGCCCCGAGGTCAAACCACAGCATGCAACGCGTAGCGGTAGCACAAGGGAAGCGGCGGGAAGGGTAGACAAGACAAAAGCTGATTACTTGCTGCAAATGGCTGACAGGACATGGCAGGCAGCTTGTAGCTTGCAGCAGGCAGCGGGCAGGAGCCAGGAGGCACTGGGCTTGGTCTTGGACTTGGGCGTTGTTTCGCGCTTGATTCGCTACGGATGCCATTGCAGCTCGTTGTTGTTGATTTTGCGAGCGTTAGCGAGATTGCAAAGCATGTCCTTTGGCAAGGGATAAGCCCCAGCATACTGCACTGCCGTGCAGTGCAATGCAATGAGGGCGAGGTTAGCTAAACACAACAGCTGTTGCCAGCAGGAGCAGAACACAAAATAAAAGAATTACGCTTGCTTTAACTTGCTATCTGCTGCAGCTGGCCATAAGAAATGTAAATTTATTGCCCGGCAACTGAAACAAAAGGCTGTATATAATATTAACACGGCTTAGTCTTGGGCTTGCACAGCTCCTGCATGCCGAAGCCCGCTGGCGGTGGCTCAATTAACAAGGTGGTGGGTCCCGGCAACGGCTCACTGGCAAAACGTCCGTTGCGCGGTCCTGTGGGTGGCATCTTGCCCGACTTTAGTCCGCATAAGATCTGCTCCACATCATCCACGGTGAGGTCTTCGTAGAGATCATCGTTCACGCCCATCACGGGTCCATTGACGCAGGCGCCCATGCAGTAGGTGGTATTCAGTGTGAACTCCATGTCCTCGGAGGTCTCGCCATCCTTCAGCTGCAATATCTCCTGGCATTTCCTCATGATATGTCCACAGCCGCGCAGCTGACAAGGCGTCGTCATGCACACTTTTATCCGGTACTTGCCCACTGGATTCAGATTGAACATAGTATAGAAGGTGGCCACCTCCCACACAGCAAACGGCTCCATCTTGAGCATTTCGGCAACTGCCTGTATAGCTGTGATTGGCAGCCAACCATGCTGGCGCTGAGCAATGTCCAGAAGGGGCAACAAGGCGCCACGCTGCTCCTTCTCCGGGTAAGCGGCCAGCAGCTCCTTGGCACGGCACTTGTTCTCGTCAGTAAGCTCGAACTTGAGCTTCTCGTGCATGTTGCACTTGTCCAGCTGGAGACGCGGCTGTGTGCCACAAATAGTGCGACTCGGCTGAGTTGGTAGCACAAGGCGTGGCAGCTGCAAGAGATGCTTCAAATTTGCGTACATCTTGAATATATATAATTTTATCTATGTCTTTTTTTTTGTACATATGTATGTGTTGCTAAGCGTGTGAACTGCAAACTGGCTGAGCCTAACGAACATGAGAGTATGGAAACTGCCTCGCCTGCTTTGCCTACCTTGCCTACCTTGCCTGTAGTTTAGTATTTCAATTTGATATTGAAATTGTCAGCGCTTTGTTCCCATTACGCTCGCATGTGTGGCAGGCGCAATCAAATTAACGAAACGCCATGGAAGTTGGTAAGGAAATGAATGCCATGGCAACAATCGTCATTTGATGCGACTGGCGCCAATAACTAACTGGCACAATATGTCAATCAGTACCCGATCGACTGACTGCCTGACTGACTGACTGCCTGACTGACTGCCTCCTGACTGAAACGACTGCTTCCCGTGGGCACCCAGCGTGCTGGAAATTGCTCAAATTGTTCAAATTGCATGCCCCGCCTAATTGGCAATATAGAGAGCCACAAGGCAGCCAACAGCTAGGCCAGATGGAGCACAGCCTCTCTCCACGGCCCACTCACTCAATTGGGGCGCGTGTCGCAGTCAATCACTTTGATGGGGCGCCATTGTTATCAACACCTGTCCTACGCTTTTACGCCTCCCATTTGCCGCATTCCTGCATTTTTACAGCTATTAACGTGTCCTTCCTTCAGCCCAAACAATCGTCCGCAGTCGCCATAAAGCCATATCTCGTAAAATGTGTAATTCAACAAAGTGTCTAATAAAAGTTTGCCATGAGCTATAATCGATAATGGCTGTTCAAAATAACATTGATTACAGATCACATTAGAAGCCATAAACGAAAATAACTGAAAGGAACCATGCTCCAAGTAACTTTGGAAACATCCGATGCCAAAACCGTTGTTATGATTTTAGACGAGAAATCCGAAAAAAAAAGAATCTTGGAACTTTGAATGCAGTATTATTGAGGATGACAAACCATGAACAAAATGCCCTCGGGCTTGAAGATCTGATCAGTTTTGACAAAGTTATGGGTGTTTAAAGTCTGGGTAGGTAGTTTTTAGGGGCTTGGATCACACATTGTTGTGATGATTTTTAACAAGAAATCCGAAAATACTAAGATGTTGAACTTTCAATGCAGAACTATCAAGGATGAGAAACCATGAACAAAATGCCTTCGGGCTTGAAGATCGGATCAGTTTTGACAAAGTTATGGGTGTTTGAAGTCTGGGTAGGTAGTTTTTAGGGGCTTGGATCACACATTGTTGTCATGATTTTTGACAAGAATTCCGAAAATACTGAGATGTTAAACTTTGAATAGAGAATTATCAAGGATGAGAAACCATGAACAAAATGCCTTCGGGCTTGAAGATCGGATCAGTTTTGACAAAGTTATGGGTGTTTGAAGTCTGGGTAGGGCATTTTTAAGGGGCTTGGAAACATCACATCACCCATTGTTGTCATGATTTTTGACAAGAAATCCGAACAGAGTTCGCAACGCAAATCAGCCGTAGTAAATGCATATCTAACATTTAACACTACTCCCAAAAATATGTTGACCTCGGAGCCAACAGGCAACTACAACTCCAATTGGCCACTAAGCACTTTCCAAAGTCTTTTGCATGCCAGTTCACATAATTCGTGTTGTGATAGTCTCGTTCTCGTTCTCGTTCTCGCTCTCGCTTTCGCCTTGTAACCGAAATGTTGTTATAGCTGTGGTTGTTGTTGCTGTTGCTGTTGCTGTTGTTAACTTGGTTGCTGTACAAGTTAGGCAGCAGTTTTCGGTTGTTGTGCTTAAAACATAATTAAGTGCTTTACAAGTTGTTAAATGTAAGTATGGGAATTTGTCATAACAGAAACCGTTGATGATGTACTAAGCAGCAATAAATTTTACTTTTATAACAAAACTACAAGTAAAGAAACCCCAAAAGCGAGCAAAAAGAACAACCCAGAAATCAAGTACAAGTGAATAAATGAAATGAAATAAAATGAAATGAAATGTGCTCGTCGTGGGGGCAAACAAGCTCAACAAGTTGCCTAGTGGCTGACTTGCCAAGTTGACTGACTAACTGACTGACTGACTGACTGACTGACTGACGACTGTCGACCGAGCTGATGATGTGGCAATGGCCGGAACGGAACGTCAGTTGAAGTTCGCAAGTCGAGCGCAAAAGTTGAAATTAAATCAAACATAAAACTGAGTCGGAGAAAAACACAACCACGCATCCTTTGAACTGAGCGCGACTCCAGTCCAGTCCCGCAGTTTGTCCACTCGTTCAGCATGAAATGAAATGGGGCAAAGACGAAATGCCGAAAGTGTTGCGAACTTTGTTATATTTTTGTTGATTTTACAAAACTGCGGACAGGCACGCACCCAGCCCGAGATCAAGCTGGAGCTGAAGCCGCAGCCGCAGCAGAGGCGTGATGGATTAGCAAAGTTTGAGTTTAGCGGCGCGCAGCCTGCAAGGGACTCGGTCGGTGGCAGCAACCTAAGCGCTGGTCCACCAGATCCCTTATATGTTTTTAATTTTGCAAACATTTATGAAACTTTGTATGCACAACTGGTGCAGCCACCAGCCGGCGACCAGCAGCAGCGAGGGCGTGGTCTTCGCAAGCCACAAGTCCAGCTGCTCTGGGAGACGCCAACGGTGGTAGTGACGCCGAAGCCCTTTCATGTGCTGGACCAACTGCAGCTGGACGTGGAGGAGAAACTGAAGGATACCACCACAGCGAAGCCCTTTCATGTTTTCGCGCAACTGCAGCAGGAATTGAATGATAAGCTGATGCATAGAAACACAGTGAAGCCTTTCAATGTGCTGCAACATTTGAGCCTGGAACAAGCAGAGCAACTGCGACGCCAAAGGACAAATATTAGCTTGAACATACTCGAGGCACTCCAAATGGAGCAGAACAAACATGTGAGTGAAATCACCACGGCGGAGCCTTTTCATGTATTCGAGCAGCTGGAGCAGGATCTGCAGGAGCATGAGCATGCATTTGAAGTGCTGCAGCCAGTGACAGTGGCTGAACCGCTGGAGCAGCACAAGTCCGTGCCGGCGGAGTCGTCACGCGCCAAGGATAGTCAAAAGCGCAAACGCAAAAGGATTCAGCGACGCCGCAAACGAATCCGTCGTCGTCGCAAGAAGAAGCGCAAGAAGAAGCGCAAAAAGAAGAAAAAGGATAAGGGTCAGAAAAAGAAGAAGAAGAAGAAGCGAAAGAAGAAGCCAACAACAACAACTGCATTTGGGCAGCAGGCGCAGCTTATCTATGCCAATCCCACCAAGCAGCCGTATCACTCGCACCACAATTACTATCCACACACACAATACAAACCAGGACACACCACAATCCTGCAGGTGGTGACCACCAAACGTCCTGCGACCACAAAGGCCCCCTTCAGCAAGATCAAGTATCTGTTGCGCCACAACAGCCTCTTCAAGAAGAAGAAGAAGGAGTGGGTCAATCATGTGGGTCATGTTTTGTATCCGTTCATCAAATTCGTTGCCTTTTTCACCGTCTTAAATCCCTTTACGCTGGGCGTCTTCCTCTTCACACTAATCTCACCCGTCGTCTTTGGCTTCCTGGGCTTTGTGGCTCTGAGTGTTCTGGTCAAACCCTTTCTGCACATTGTCTTTGGCGTCAAGCAAAGTGTGGACAACATTGATCGGAGACGGTATATGGCCAATAAGCGCGCGGAGCAGCTCAAGTTAAATCTTCGTCCTGTGACCATTCACAAGCATTTCTATCAGCAGAAGCCGCTGCACTCAACGCCACCGCGTCATCATCCTCCCCTGGTGGATTGGCGACGACATTCAGCACCGCATCCTCAGCAACAGCGTCACAATCCTTTACTGCCCGCACAGAGAGCGGCACTGCATCTGATTTAAATCTGATTAAAAATGTATTCTGTAAATAAAAGTATCCTAAGAATCAAACAAACTAAAGGCTTTTATACCCTGAACCCATTAAAAATGGGAATGAAGTTACTTGTTTGTAATACTATTATCTAACAGGCCTGGTTTCCTTTCCGATTCATGATTGAGCGGATTCGGGTTCAACAGGCTGTATGTTCGAAACTTATAAGATAAGCTAAGCTACGCTGTTACTTCAAGTATTTAAAGTCAAAATTCAAGTACCAATAGTCGTTTTTGATATCTCTGTCATCCAGCTGGCAAATGTTTCCAATCTTGCAACATCTGAAACTGTTGCTGCGACTGCATCACGATGCCCTGGCTGCGATTTGTCTCATTTGCATCTGCCTTTTTGGCATCCTGCACTACGGTTACGACGTGCACGGCTGCGACCTGTTCTGCTGGCAACAGCAGCTGGAACATGTGGAGGATAAGCCAATGGCAATCATGCTGCTCGTTACAGGCATAAAACTGCTGCTGATTCTGATCCTGACGCTGTTGAGTTACACGCAAGTCCGGCCGGAGATTGAGCCGCCAATATCGGATGTGAAGCGTCGCTATCGCCGCTTCATTGTGATGCGTCTGCTGGCTGCCCACAAACAGTTCCTGCACGACAGCCGGGAGATCCAGGAGCGACATGCGGCACTCCTGCAATCCATTCAACTATTTCGCTCCGATGCGCGAAAGCTTTACGAACGCACTGCGGATCAGCTCAGCCAAACTATACAACAGATGTTGCCCGTGGATGAGCAGCTGGAGCAGGAGCTGCTGAAGCTGGGATTCGACAGGTACAAGTGCGTCACTCAACTCCGGGAGGTGGACATCTACAGGCTGGTAATGGCCTTGCCACTGCCAAAATCGTGAGCGAACAGCTAATAAAGTGCGATACACACAACAATACACACACAAATTCCTAGTAATAGAAAAGTATGTGATGTGGTTGGGAGGGGGGTTCTGATAGAAGACGCAAGAAGGAGTGGGTGTGTTAACCACAAAAACCAAGCAACAACAATGTGTAGCACAAAATGTACGCAACTTTTTAATTAGGTTTAGAAAGCAGTCTTTGCTTACCGATGTTGCTCTGCCCTGTAGAATGAATGACAAGGGGTAGCTACTTTCCTAGTCACAATTACAGGGCAGATGTCAATAAGGGTCATATAAAAGATAGTTAGGAGTGTTATCTTATCTTCAAGAGCATATATTCGGATTGTAAGAATATATTTGGAAGACAAGAAAACTTAATTGTAGATACTCTTCTCAGGGTATTATATAAATTACAGGGTAGCTGATTTGATTGTTTTGCCGTTATCCTTGCTGTGGCTGCTGCTGTGGCTGTTGTTAATTTTCACTTTGGCTTCATGTAAATTTTAATGCCTCTCACAAACAAACACGCACACACACACACACACACACACACACACACACACGTGCGCACACACACACACAGGCATGCTTAAGGCAGCTAAAGACAACAAACAGCACATCTGGCAGACTTGTGCCTGAGCAGGTCTAAGGTAAGAGGTAAGAGGTTTGGAGTTGGCCAATTAGGTTGGTGGCCAATTATTAGTTGAAAATCGTTTAAAGTTACCGCTCGATCATTGTTGTTGCTGCTGCTGCTGCTGCTCTGCTTGCAACGAATGCACAGAGCCAATATCCATTGAGCTTTGCAATTTGCCAGCGGATTGTTAGCCATAATGGAATTGCCTTGGGAACGTCATTTCGCATTGGCTCAAAACAAGTCGAGAGCCATAGAAATACAAGCGAATTGTAGAGTGGAGCTGAGCGGCAAATAGAACGAGTAATAATAAATAAAATTGTAGTCAATTCATAAGGATTTTGTCGCTACAAATATGCGATGGGAGAGGACGACTAAAAGGCGACAGGCAACTGGCGACAGGCGACAGGCGACATGCAAACAACATTCATTCATATTTACCAAGAGACCCACACCCTATGATCCAGCCACGTCACCCACTCCATCAGCATCAGCATGAGCATCAGCATGAGCATGAGCATGAGCATGAGCATGAGCCTCAGCATCAGTGTGCACAATGTGCGTATAAATAACGGATTTCCTGTTATAAAATATTTGTAATGACATTTTATGTATGCCGATTTATATGTGCCATTGTGCTGCTCCAACTACAACTACAACTGTAACTGCAACTCCTGCGAGTACTCCTCGCAGTCATAAGTATGCAAGAATCTCTGGGTGTCGCTGGCATTGCAGGCACTCCATCATGATGCCAGGCAGTTATGGCTCTATATATGAGGGGTAGGGGTACGGGTACGTATATATTGATATGGATACATATCGATGTCGATGTTAAAACGTCTTTGCAGCTGTCAGCGTTGCAACAAATTTCATTCGGTTTAATGGCAAACACTGAGTAGATACCAATGTCATTGATGCGCAATGCCAGCTGCAGTGGCAATTTCATAAATCACAGCTACGTATTCTGTAGTCTTAATCTCTATCGAAGAACTGCCATTTTGACACTTGAAACAGCAACATCAGACACCTAAATACAATCCATGCCAGACAATGCTAAACATCATTCTTATGATTATGTCAGGTGTAGAAATCTGAAAAACACATAAGCGTACGACTTGGATTATTTGGGTTAATATTGAGCACAGTGCTTCCAACTAACGCCTTAAAGTATGCTCCTGGGAATGCCTGCGCACAAGTTGGACTCTTTCGGCGCGTGTGTCACACACACACACACACACACACACACACACACAAGCGATTCATATCAAAGACCGAAAAGGCGTTGAAGCACAGCAAATTCAATTCAACTACTGTTGCTTAGCCAGTTGCTTGCTGTTGTTGTTGTTCTTGTTTAATAAAAGGTCGAGCACAACAGGGGCAGGGGGGACACGAAGTGTAGTGAAGTGGAGAGTGGCCTCAACAGCAACGTCCAAAAACCCAAATAATATTAATATGCAAATTGAGTTTTTTAGTTGAGTGATCTAAGCGGATAAATGTGGCCCAAGACAAGGCAAGGCAGCAGCAGAGAGGGACAACGATTGGGTTATGGGAACGGTTGTTTTAGGGACAGACAAACAGCAGTGAGCCTTGAATGGGCACGTAGCCCCTAGAGATCGGAGCAGTCAGCTCAGAGGCGCTCTGTCGGAGCACTTTGCTTTATTGATTGCCCGCTGGTAAAGGCCAGCGGATGAGACTGAGACCAACAGCAACAGCAATGGCAACAGCAACAGCAATGGCAACAGCAATGGCAGCGAATAATGCGAGTATATCACACATTGCGATTCAAATGCGACTTGTGAATCAATTGAAATCATATTTTATTAAACGTTTACGGGGCCATTTCCCACAGCCGCCACGGGCAAACAATGAGGGAACACATACTTGAGCCTTGGGGCTCTGGGGCACAAATCAAATGTGGGTTCGTGTATGCACATACATATAACATAAATCGGATCAGGATCAGCCGGAGGCTGCCGGATGGGAGGCAGGCGGCCGCCAGGCGGGACACCAGAAATACATAGAACAATATTTACAAGAAGTTTGCTGGAAAAGTAAAGCAGCTCGAGGCAACGCATCAAATGCGAGTATAAACACATAAAAAAGATGAAATATTTCAAAGAAGAAGAATTGAAACGAGGGCGCTGCCGGTATGAGAGTTTTGTGGACGGGGGGTTTGGGCGGATGGATGGATGTCTGAATGGATGTGGATGTGGGTGGCAGCCAAGTTATGAAATTTGCTTTTCTGCATGAAATAAATTCGCAAAGAAATTGAAAACGAAAAGCGCAGCAGGCAACGCAGATTGAAAGCAAACGGCAAACAGACAAAACAGACAAAACTGACAAACAACCGTGCAAATGTGTAGAAATGGCACGATTCAAATTCAACGGCGGCATTGGCCGGAGGGGTGGGGGGGCGGATGGAGGCAGTGGGCGTGCCGTCTGGCCCGGTCTGTGGCTCTGTTGCTGACTCTGCTCCTGCGGCTCCTGCTGTTGATTCGGCCTCAGAGTTTGTGCGTCGAAAAAATGCCCCCAAGGATTTACCGAAATGTCACGCAACTCGAAGTTGTCGCTGACGATGACGCTGACGCTGATGGAGTTGGATTCCGCTTTGGCAACGGATTCATGAAATTCAAAGCAAATACCGCAAGCAATTGATTTATAATTACGCTCGTGCCGGAAGTAGGCCGCTGCCAGAGCCATTTACCGATTTGCTCAATTAGCCAGCTGGATAGGAAACATGAAACATGAAACTGAAACCAACAGCATTTCCAGCATGCTAAATGGGCTCAATGGCGACTGAGACTATCTCTCTCTCTCTCTCTCTCTCTCTCTCTCACTCTCTATTTCGCCCTGTCGCACTTCGCAATTTCCGCTTGACATGCTGTTCGCTGGGCAATTTCAATTTTTTTTTTAAAGGTTTTTTTTATGGTTTCTTTCAAGTTACCTTCCACCTGTGGCGCACACGGTGCGTATGAGTATCGTCCCTTCAGCATAATTTGCTGGTTGTGGCGCTGCCAGCATTTTTTAATGCCATCTTCACAAAAATCTCCGTTTTCGCCGACTCCCCTCGAAAATGTTGTGTACCAACTTTGAGTGTTTTGCTAAACATATGCAAATTAGAATATTTGCATGTGGCAGGATAACAGAGCCAGAGCCAGAGCCTCCGGCTGTTTCATCTGATTCTCACTGGACGTGGACACGTATGCGGCATTACAAATGCGCTCATTTTGTGGGTGTGCCCATTTTGCAGGCACTGTCTAGACATCATTTTAAGCCAATTTGTAGTAAGATTAGATAGAGTCTAAACTGAAAGTTGCTCAATATTGTGGACTTTAATTGTAGGCACATAAAACATCCCGACCAAAATGAGGTCCTTTCCCAAGCCGGCAACTGTGTCCCTGCCTTGGCGCCATTCAAAGTCACTAAATTTTTAATGATTCTTTAATTACTTTATGTATGTTTATAGTTTGCTTTATTACCAAGACTTATTCAGTCATGTTTCCTTGCTCAAGGCATATAAATTTGTAATAGTCTTTTTTATTTTAAAACCCAGGCCCGATTGTATAAGGGATAAGATATTTCAGCTTTTATAAGTCCTTGAATAATTAATTCCTATGCCGCACATACTCACCCAGGCGCGAGATCATATCAGCAGGCATTGAAAGAACATCGAATACGCAGTCCTCCACACGCCTAATCCTGATGTCAGCTCACGCTCCATGCACCTTTAGACTTGCTTCCCCACTCGAGCCGTAGCCTCAGGCATGTCCGTTATTTTGTTTACAAGAAAACATAAATCTCAGCCAGCAGTCGGAGGAGGAGGAGTACGAGTCGGATACGTTTTCGGTATGGGCATGTCTGTATGCGGTCGAAAGGATTGCCAACGGTTGCCGTGTGAAATGAAACATATCATCACTTCAAGACCCACACATGTGCGGGATGCCGGATGCCCCGGCCTATGCCAGAGGAGCACGTCTGGTCGGGCAACCGAAAAAAAAGGACAGCATGGTGGTCCTCGTGGTGTTAAGGGGGGGTCAGGAGTTGGGCCTTTGAGCAGCTTTGGTTTGTACGCGTCAACTGTAAAATCCTTTTTGACATGCCACGGGCAGCGTAGGCATCAGGGGGGAGGGGAGAGGTGGGCGGGGCGGGGCTTTTTGGGATCCACATTGACTACGTCTGTGTCCGAAGTGGCCATAAAAAATGTGCTGCCCCCGGGGGGTTAGAGGCGTGGCAGGGCCTGCTTTAGATGGAGCAATCCAATTATAAAGAATTTTAAACTATGTACCGTAAAGAGGACATTTAAAGCGCACACAAGAACCAGGTTATTAGCGCATTAGTGTGTGTCAGCGTGTGCGTGCTTGAGTGTGTGTGTGAGTGTGGGTGAGTGAGTGTGTATGTGTGTGTGCAAGTTATTAAAAAGGAGCAAACTTGTGAAGGGCCACATCAGTCAAGGGCTCACCCAGCTGAGCTCCTGCCCCGTCATGCTATCTGTGTATAGAAATTGACGTGAAATTTATACGCTCTGTTTTCGGGTCGAAACTTGAAGAAAAAATATAGCAACAATCCATAAAGTAAATGTTGCATTTAAACAAACAAACCAAGCGGCAGACACACAGGACTGACAGACAGCCAGCCAGCCAGCCAGCCAGCAAGAGCAGAGTGACAAACACTGGGAGCCAAAACTGACAGTGACAACTGGCTGAATGAGGACGATCGGAAAGCGGTGCGAGTCCTTGATGATGTCGTCTACCGCCACCCCACCGCCACGGACAACGCCACCACCACCACCACCACCACCGTCTCCGTCTCCCAAGCATTATGTAGTAGTAAAAAAAAATTGACATAAGCGGATATGTTACACAGCGCCTTTGCTAGCTTGATGGGGATGAGTCCGGATGGGTATGGGAACTGGGAACTGGGTGTGGATGATGTGGCACATAGGCAGTGGCTGCCTGCATGCGCACTGAGCAGATAAATTAATGCGATTTTTCATGCTACATGTTTGAGTTTGATTTATGCAATTATACCTTCTTCTCTTTCGCTCCCTCTCTCCCCATCTACGCATCATCCCATCTGATGTACAACTTTTGTCAAACATGTCTAAAAGCAGTCATTTTTTATATTTCATATAAAGCGGAAATGCTTACCATGTTTCCGGTTTGTTACCTACACGCACAATTGTAACAAGCACGCAAAGCCCTCTATTTGACGTTCAGCTTGAAATACTCTTCTAACGCTTTTAGCCAACAGCGTTTGAGACATCTATTATTCAGCATTGGGTCAACAAAGTGCACTTAAGACTAGAAATTTATTAAAATTAGCAAAAGTCATCATAAAAGACAATAAAGTTTAAGGGAAATTCTAACAAAATGTTAAACTTTATTGTATAAAGATTTGGTTCAATTTGGTTGAGTAAAGTTTTCTAATCCAAGCATATTTCTTTTCTGTTTAGTGTACTTTTCAAATGACCAATTAATCCATCAGCCAGGGCTTTCTAGTTTTATGCTGTTATTGCCATTCCTTAGTAAGAACCAATGTCAGGAAGCTAGCAATAAAGTTTTCATTCCCTTTTTAAGAGTATTAAATGCCCTGCAGATGCCAAAGGAGTAGCAACAAGAGGATCAATATGGACGACGAAGAACGAGACTGGGATTGGCAGCAATGTTAATTTGTCATGGCATTGGTTGTGGTCAATACCTGTACACACACACACACACACACACACACACACATATATATACATACAGAGGAAATTACACAACAAGTGATTTTCTTTTTGTGTGCTTCGTTCTCTGAAATCAGAACTTTGTATGTACCATGTACCTGTAATCTGAACAACAAATCCGATTAAAAGCAAATACTGCTGGGCCCCCAAAACTACACACAATGCTGCAGACTCCATCGAGTGGCAGAGCTTAGTTGCGTAAGTTATCAACAACGGGATTGAAGGCCAAATTGGCCAACAGCAGCAGCAGCCGCAGCAGCAGCATCAGCAGCAGTGGTTGCACTGCAGCAGTCATCATTCCCGCAAGCATCTAATTTGGAGACGACACCCATATGTATGTGTGAGTGTGTGTATATGTGGTTAGTATAAGGCATTTGGGCACTGCAGCAATTCGCATTCGGCGGCTTCTAATTATTATTTCAATAGATTGGAGCTTCGAGGCACTTTGCGAACTTGCATTAGCATCGAGTGCTGGCCACTCATACAGTGGCAAAGTGGCTGCTCCTTTGGCCAAACAGATAAACTGCATGGCTTAAAACGCTGCCAAATAGTTGCCATAAAAACTCATTTCGGCCATTAACGGGACCGACAGTAACAAGACTCGAATTTGGCGTTGAAAATGAAACGCTGCTTCAAAGGAAATGACAGCCATTTTCAATTCCAACTCCTCGTTACGCAGTCAGCTGTGGCATCAGTTCCTGGGAAAACTCACAACTGCCTCTGGTGTGTGTCGGGGGGCGGGACTGGGGGCAAGTCGACGACTCTTTAAAGCATTTCGTCTGCACTAAACAAATTGCTTGTTTAAAAAACTGCTCCAAATATTTGTTCAACATTTAACAACATCGACATTATCATCATTGTCGCAAGTTTGTTTGGCTTCGCATCAGAATTTTATGGAGCGCACAAATATGAGACAGGATCGAGAACGAAAACGGGAACGGGAACGGGAACAGGAATGGGAACGGGGACGAGAAAGAGAACGAACAACCAGACGATGGTAAAAATAAAAATGCCACTTCCGTTTTATTTGCGCAAAATTAAATAAACCGAAATATGGGCGACCATATTGGCGCATAATAGGGAAAATATTTTGTTCATTAATGTGCCCCAAACGAGGAGTCGATGGAAAGCAAGTTACAACAAAAGCAACAACAACAACAATAAATATAAGTGCTGCTCGACTAAGACTTTCCCTGCAACTACTTATGGTATTTACTTTGTACTTGAGTACAATGCATTGCTAGAAAATATTTATAAACCTATTTTTAAAGCGAAATTGCAATTGATTGTTAAGTATTATTTCAAGGAAAAACGTAACAATGTATTTCCAAGAGTTATTCTATACATGTGTATTTAAAAACTCTTTGAAATTGAACTGTAAATAATATATGTATATGTTCGTAGTTCTACAGAACTCAAATATACTCGGATGCTTAAAGATTACATGACAAGGAGACACAACCAACTTTTTATACCCTTGCAAAGTTAGAGCTACAGGGCATACAAAAATAAAAATAAATAAGCAGCCAAAAAAGGAAAGCCGAAAAGTAAAAGCTTTGCCACTAGCCAGTTTATTGTGTACAAACATTTGCAGGGCTTAAGCAACGGCAGGACAGCGTGGAGGATTCCCCGGCAGGAGTTGAACCCCACTAAGTGACTGGCGGAATAATATTAGATCGAAGTTTGTGTAAGCCACAAATGGTGAAAGGAATGAAGGGAGAAGGCCTATTGAATGTACCACGATTGGCAATCGAATCTCGCTTACTTCTTTTAAAGTGTTTCAGGCTCCTCGGCACCCAACTGAAATCCATCTTGTGCCGTCGGCAAGCCAGCGAGCCGCACTAATCAACACAATTACGGTGCAGTCGAAGGAAAACTTTTCTAATTGGATATGAAGACGCGCACATGCGTTTCTTTAAAAGAATTTCACTCCATGTAGTAGCGTCCAAAATAGCGAGCGACAACAGCAGCTCCTTATAGGCGTCGCCGCTGTCGCGTGTGGAGACACCCAAGCCCAATCCCCGTACGCTGAAATGCTTTGACAAATTATTTTTAAGCCAATTTACAACTTGAGAAAAAGTATCAAGAAAACATATCACCCACCCCGCGGCAGGGTGTGAGATGGGATGAGTGTGTGTGGGTGTGTGTGTGTGTGTGTGTGTGTGTGTGTAGGTAAAGCAAATATAATGCGAGGGATAAAAGTGTAAAGTTGACAACCCAAGCACATTACTCACTCGAGGTGCCAGCTACGACGACGGCATTAAAATAACCAACCAAGCGATTCAACGTCAAATGAACAAAGAGCTGAAACAGAAACAGCAACCGGAGCGGTAGCTGAAATGAGCATGGCCAAGAAAAATGGTAATGCGGTCCTGCCAAGCCCGAGAAAGGAGCCCGAGAGCTGAGAGCTAAGGCCAATGCCAAGCAAAGACCCGCGCAGCCTTAAGTGTATGCAGGCAGAGGTAGTTTATAGTTCATGTTGACGCCCGGCATTTGTGTGTTCAGCTCCTTCGTTCTAACACTTTCCAACTTGCACATGATGCCTGTGGCCCGTACGAAAGGAGCAGCATTTTCTCAGCGATTTTCTCAAGCTCGACAAAATGACGACACTCGTTGCCGGAAGCCATTAATTTTGTCACTCTCTGTAGCATGGAGGTGCACATGAGCCACAGTCGCAGTCGCAGTTCAAGTCACTGCAGCAGAGAGTCCTGTTCGGGGGTAACGGCCATTGACCAGCGCAATACTGAAAATCATGAAAAAGCAATTAAAGTTGTGCACCTGCGCGATGCGAGAGGGCCACAGTCAATGAGTGAGTGGAGGTGGGAGGCAGTGTCCGAATGACTTCGACGACGTCCAAGGCATAAGTTAATTGTTGGCAAAGCGCAGACCGCACTGACCGCAAGGACAACAGCGACAAAAGCAAGAACAACAACAAAAACAGCAGTAGCAATAACGGATGGTGCATGCTCAAAAGTTCACATGACACTTTGATGATGATGCATTGCGGCCAGCAGCGAAGAGTCGCTGCTCCTACTCTGACCGCAAAAACCGCGAACATGTTTACAGTTTGATGTGCGTGTGTTGTCTTGGCAATTGACTTAATAATTACAATGCATAATTTAATAGCTCAATGTTTGATGTGGTCTGGTCGAGCCCAGAAATAACAATACATAAATTTAAACTAAAAGTAATGTGGCCATGTATGCTGGTCCAAGTCCAGTTTTAAAGGGACAGCTCGAATCGGCTGTCTCAGTCTTCTACAACGCACATTATGTTGATGCCGCTCTTGCCCAAATTGACACCCTCAAGCGCCGACTCGTGGTGTGTGCGCATATAAATCAGAAACTGTATGATAACATAAAACAAATTGTTTCGATCGTAGGCGCAGTTGTGCAATTCCTTCTCGCTGATGAAATTAAACTTGGGCTTCAGCTGACTGTTGCTAATGAGTATGGCGCAGTGAGCTCGGTTATTAACTGCATTTATAAGGTCCTTGGTGGAGCGTTTCTCGCCGCGCGTGAGGACATAGCGCGAATGAAAGGGTCGTCCGCCACCTTGAGGCAGTGGCATCAATTGGCTGTCCAAATAAACGCAGAAGAAATGAAATAGTATCTAGAATGGGATAAGAGTTAAGATTATTAGTTATTAAAATATGTAAAAAGTAAACAGCACTCACAGCAGCATCTGTGGGTAGGTGTTCGCCCCACTCCTGTCCGTTGTGCACATTGCCAGAGTTCCAGCGGTAGTCACGAATGCAGGAGCCCTGAGAAAGTTCTCTTATGCGTTGCACCAGATACTCCTGGTTGCTGAAGGTGTCAAGGAAGGGCAGCAGCAGGGGCAACATGGGTGCACAAGTCTGCACAAATTGTTGGTTCTCCGCCAGTTTACGCAAGCGCTCGAGGCCCACAGCACCGATCTTTAAATCGCTAAGGCCGCGCTGGCGAAATACTTCGTCCATATGATTAATCTGCTTGACCAACCGCTGCAGTATGGTAGTAGATATCCACTAAAATGAAAGAATGTTCAGTAACAAAACACAATTCAATTATTTAAAGTCACTTACATATCTGAGATTGTTTAGGTATTGCGACAACTTGACCGTGGAGATGCGCCTGATGAGCTCCGAGTTGTTGTACTTGAACTGAACGGTACCAAACTCCTCATTGGACGGAGCATTCTCTGTGGAGGCCACAACCGGCGGTGCCAGCTGGTAAATGGTACGTTTCAGCATATACGCCGCATTGTTGCAGTAGTTCCAGAAGGAGTTAGACGAATTCATGGTCTGCATAGTTGATGCATCCGCCAGCTCGGCATAGCTGCGCTCGCGATTCCGCTCCGCACGCCTCATTAAAGCCGGCAGCCTGCGCACATCAGTGGGAAAATCATCGCGACTCACCTCTGCATAGGGCGACATGTAGGTGGACTCATTGCTCACATTGCTGGCATTCAGCGAGTTGTTCGCATTGTACGACTGATTTTGGAACTGCTGATGTTGCTGTTGTTGTTGCTGCTGCGGACTAGGACTGCGGCGTGGTGACTGCGCACCCCAGCGGCTGTCTTCGAATGAAGAATGCCAATTGATAATGGGCGTATTATCCATTATATCAAAGTCCGGCTCGCAATCACGTGGCTTCGTTATGTTGCTCACAGTTTTGAATGCATTGTCTAAAAGTATATATTTATTTAGCATTATTATTATTATTATTATGGAGATAGATCTCTTGTCGAGGCAGTCCTAATCCGAGAGCAGACGTTAAAAACTGACTGCCCAGATACTTCTTCCTTCTCCGATCAAGACTGACCTTGTGATTATTTGTGCATTAGTGTTTTGTTTATACCACTGCTCACCTTGAGTTTCGTTCAGGAGGCACCGTTGCAGCTCCGTTACACAAATTGGCCCACTGTCCACCATTAACCACCACACATATTTCCCAAAGCACGCAACAGTGCTTAGTAATATAAACACGGTGAATGTGTATTCGGCCTGGTACCAGAAGTGATATCTGGCGGAGAGACATGTCTGGCATAGATCGTAGAAGAGCAGCGCCAATATAATTACATTTATAACGGCCCATTTCAAATAGTTCCTAGCCTCCCCCCGCCGTCGACGAAACTCCAAACTGTCCTGCAAATCGGCACGCGACATTTGCGTTTTGTTTCTAACCTCCACAGCGGGGCAGCTAGAGAACGGCAAGCTGCTGCAAGTAATGAAGACTTATAACAAAAACAAAGTATTGTGTATGCAATTTTACTAATTTACCATATATTTTCCTCTGAACTCATTTTTTGCACACCAGTTTACTATTTCTTAATATAATGCCGCAGAATTGGCGGCCGCAAACAGTGTGTACAAAATATTTTATATCGCTCTGTATATCGATATACGTGCGTGTGGGGTCACTCTAAATAATTTGAATTTATAAGCTGTAAAGCTGTTTGCTATGAAACGAAAGGCGCGTGTTTAAATTTATGGTTTTCAAATATGAAACGGCTCTAACGCATTGAGGTGAGAAAAGTGAAGTAAGAGAACGCTCCTTGTAATATCTAAAAATGAAACGGAGATTAAATAAATTTTAAAAATGGAAGGTTTATAATTACTTTAACCACGGCGACCAGAGTTACGCGAAAATACTTTAAGCCAGTGAGAAAAAAGGGTCGCGAATTTATTTCAATTGCCATTGCGATCATTTTCATAAGTTTCACATTTTCGTGTGTCTTTTGCGAGTGATAAATTACCAACTCCCATTGGCAACTGTAGTACATAACGCTTAGCTCGTCCGTCTAAAAATTAAGCAATAATAATACTGAAAGTAGTAAAAATAATAAAGAACCCACTGTTTTGTAGAGAATCGAGCCAAGCATTCCCAACGCCAGTAGCTCAGAGAATTTAGCCGTAAACCAAACGATACAGACAATATTTGCCGCTGGATTCTGCATAAGAGGCATGCTTTTAAATCTATCTTTCACTGTTGGTATTCAATACTTACCGTAAAAGCTTTAAAGCCCAAGGCACAGAGAAGAGCGGCACTGAAAGCAAACATTATAAAAATACGAAAACTGAATTCCTTTTCTATTTCCTCGCCGAATTGATTCAGTGCAACATTACGCCGCAATATTTGAATGAGTGCACGGCGATAAGTGGCTGCTATATCTGTAGGATTTCCCCTCTCCAGCAACTGTTTGACGACCCCACACATGTCCCTGCTCAGCATTACATAGCGAGCATTTAGATGCACTATTAGCTCACAGATGACATTCAGCTCGCCGAAGAGCATTGTGGTTATAATGATGCCCACCCAGTAGTTAAAACAGATCAGGGGTATATAGTACTGCAGCTGCGTGTTGTCGAATAGATACACCTGCTTGTAGAGCATCTCTCGCCGGTGGTATCTAAAATTCTGCACCGGCACCAGCAGATAATTTGAGAGCGCCATCAGATAAGCAAAGGAGTTCAGACGAGTGGGGAACATCTGTCTTTGTATGCGGGCAAAGATCAGAGGTTCCGATTCCTGCGTCACATAAATATCAGCATAGAACTTTTGCAGCAGACGCTTGAAGGCATCCTTATTTAGGGCCAGCTGGAAGGCACGTATCTGTATCTCAAACAGCACCAGATATGTGGGCATGCCCGTAAGCATTTTGTCGATATCCTTGCGATGATGCAGCACATAATGAAAGTCCACCTCGTTATGCAGACTAAAAATGAGAAATCCTATGAACATCAGTACTCGGTCTATAAGCACATCTCGATAGCTGGCTCCATCCTCCAGTGGCCAGGTGATGTGATTGGAGCGACGGTACAAGGACACTGGCCAAGGCAATGGTGCGGGTTTCCCATCTCTGAGTCGTGGTTGATACCGCATGGCTGCGATCCTTAAAGCAACTGAATGGACTCCTAAATACAGGGAACCTATTTATACTCAACAGTTACTGACTAATTAGTAATAATTTAATTGCAAGTCTAAATAGACATTCATTATTCACAATGCATATTTATAATTAACGAGCCCATTTAATTGGTCTTGAAAATAATAAACAAAATCTACTTTATGTGTTATTAATATTTAGTATCAATAAAACTGCAGGAGGTTCTTGAGGCAGGCTTACAAATCAATATTTATATATTTGTAGTATGTCAAATAATATTAATTAATTATTGCCAGCTCCCTATTTAGACCAATTTAAACAATTGATGAGTTTATGTTTATTTATTTAGATAATTGCATTTATATAGTAATTGCCATTTAGTATGTTTAGTTATGTATACGTATGTAAAAAATATGCACAATTCGATTAACTAAGTTAAGGTTTCTATGCTTAATGCGTTTGGTATTGTACATAAATTGTATACTTGGAAACTAGTGCTATGATCATTATATGCATATATGTATGTCTGTATATAGTATGTAATACGTACTGGTTATAATACTGGCTTCAGCTACCATATGAAACACATACATTAATACAAGTACAAATTCACAAATACTTTGGTTTTTAGTTTTCTTTAATATTCCTTTAAAAGTTTTTGTGGCGAGCGCTTTCATACATTTTCGGAATTGACCCTAAGAATTTTCCACTAGAACATCGAGAAACTCTATTGAAAACAGTTACCTAAAATGCACGTAGTAGTTGTTATATTATATTATATTGTTATTTATACACAGTTAGTTTACTAGTTATATGATATTGTATTGTAAATCCATTGCCTAGACTGTCTCTATATATTTTGCTTGGTTTTCGAGTGCTTTGTTCTTAGTTTGCTATTGAGCGCTTGCCCCAACCCGCATGCAACTTCTGCCACTGATCACGCTTGCCCCACATGCCCTTCAGGTTGTTCCAGGTGGGTTCGCGCTTGCCCCAGGCACCCCTGAACTTGTTCCAGCCCTGAGCCTGGCGCCGCTTGCCCCAGGCGACATTCTTCCAGGCTCGCTTCTCGACTGTATCATCACCACTGACATCTTCGTTCTCCTCATTCGACTGCGATGACGATGACGATGACGATGGTGGCTGGTGCTGCAGCTGTTGGTCCTGATTGCCGCTGGCCAAGCGCTCAAAGGTGTTCCAGTCGATGGTGTTGGTGCCGTCGGTGATGACCAGCGGCACAAAGTGACCCGTCATATAGATGGAGTCATCCACTTCCAAGGCAGCCGGATCGCTGGCTCGTTTGCCCCACGAGCTCTGCAGCGATTGCCAGGCACGTTTGTTGTTATACAGATCATTATCGCCCAGTTGTTCCACCACCTGGTCGGACAGACCAGTGGCTGCCAGCTCATTGTTGTTGTTGGTCAGGGCAGCGCTCTGGCTGCTGCTGGCGCTGGCCAGGAGGAGGAGCAGCAAGAGAGCAATGCTGTTTGTTCCACAGGCGGAGTTCTTCATCTCAGCCATAATCCTGCAAAGAAATAGGTGAAAAATTGAAAAAATTTAATGTGTGGCAACAATTTAAAGGCAAAGGAAAGGCAAGGGCAAAGGCAATGGTTGGCATCAATTAAGTCAAAGCCGTGTCTTTAACGTCGACGCCCCACGGTGTTGTTTTCCCTGGGGCACTCGGCGGGTGCTCGAATCGCTTTGTTTTTGGTGTTGGGGCAATCATTTCCGCCTACGCCTCAAATTACAGCAACAAGCGTAACGATTTAGCTAAATAACCACTCTAATTGAAAGCGGTGGGGCGGCATAGCTGTCCTTCCCCCTCCCCATCCCCCATCGCCCACCTACTCCTTTGCCGGACACGGCACTCAACTCCCGACGGTGGCGCTGAAGGGCCGAGTTCAGTTCATGCCAAATGCCAACCGCTGCGTTAAAAGCCAACAACGCATAACAGTTACAATTTATGGCCTATTAATGTGTTGTTGCAGCGCGAACTTGAGGTATCTCGCGGTAGGCGGTAACTTGCCAAGTAGCGGCATCATAATGATAATACGCATACGCCACGTAGTCATGGCGAATTTTCACCAAATTGCAAGCGCATGAAAATACTCATAATGTGCAAAGTGTGTATGTTGGCGGCTCAAGCACTTATTATGCTCTAAAGCGATACTGTATATATATATATATATATATATATATAGTGCACATTATGGCCTTGTTTGCAGAACAACTTAAATAAAGAAGCAAATTGCCCTTGAGGGGGCTGTGACCTCCTCGCAAAAGCACTTGACAGAGTGCAACAAAAGAGCACAACACACAACTAAGTGTCTTCCCACGGATTGCATGCGTGGTTAAAGTAAAGTAGTTTTTCTTATGCGTTTGCATGGCTCAAATTATTCCGTCGCCTAACACTTACGACAACATTATGATAATTGTGTGGGAAGTGTTCGATTAAAAAGCATCCCTGAACAAGTTCTTGTAACTCCACACGTTTTTCAATATTTAATTTAAACATATTGTTGCAGATACAGCAATGGATATTAGATATATTTATATACCCTGAACCAATCAATAGCCGAATCGATCTAGCCATGTCTGTCTGTCTGTCTGTTCGTCTGTTTCTACGCAAACTAGTCTTTCAATTTTAAAGCTATCTTCATGAAACAGATAATATGTCGGAATCAGCCAGACCAATCGGACCACTAAAGCATATAGCTGCCATAAGAACGCCACCTTATCATTTTTTTCCAAAAATATTTGAAAAAATGTAAGTTTCTATAATGCAGAAAATTTAAATGTAGAATTGATATATAGGACTAACCATGAACAAAATGGCCTCAAGCTTGACAATCGGTTCAGTTTTGACCAAGTTATGGGAATTTGAAGTCTAGTAAGGGCATTTGTGGACCAATCAGGGCGTTTACAAGTCAATTTTTTTTGTCATTTTGGCATGATTTTTGACAGAAAAATGAAACACCTCAGAATCACTTTTCTTATAGTTTTTTATACTAATTTTGACACCCACAGTCGATTAAGAAAAGAATTTCAAGAATCTATTTTTTGAAAAATCAATTTTGGTAAGGGTCCCCCCTTATCATTTTTTTTCAAAAATATTTGAAAAAATTTAAGTTTCTATAATGCAGAAAATTTAAATGTAGAATTGATATATAGGACTAACCATGAACAAAATGGCTTCAAGCTTGACAATCGGTTCAGTTTTGACCAAGTTATGGGAGTTTGAAGTCTAGGAAGGGCATTTGTGGACCAATCAGGGCGTTTACAAGTCAATTTTTTTTGTCATTTTGGCATGATTTTTGACAGAAAAATGAAACACCTCAGAATCACTTTTCCTATAGTTTTTTATACTAATTTTGACACCCACAATCGATTAAAAAAAGAATTTCAAGAATCTATTTTTTGAAAAATCAATTTTTGTAAGGGTCCCCCCTTATCATTTTTTTGCAAAAATATTTGAAAAAATGTAAGTTTCTATAATGCAGAAAATTTAAATGTAGAATGGATATATAGGACTAACCATGAACAAAATGGCCTCAAGCTTGACAATCGGTTCAGTTTTGACCAAGTTATGGGAGTTTGAAGTCTAGGAAGGGCATTTGTGGACCAATCAGGGCGTTTACAAGTCAATTTTTTTTGTCATTTTGGCATGATTTTTGACAGAAAAATGAAACACCTCAGAATCACTTTTCTTATAGTTTTTTATACTAATTTTGACACCCACAATCGATTAAGAAAAGAATTTCAAGAATCTATTTTTTGAAAAATCAATTTTGGTAAGGGTCCCCCCTTATCATTTTTTTTAAAAAATATTTGAAAAAATTTAAGTTTCTATAATGCAGAAAATTTAAATGTAGAATTGATATATAGGACTAACCATGAACAAAATGGCCTCAAGCTTGACAATCGGTTCAGTTTTGACCAAGTTATGGGAGTTTGAAGTCTAGGAAGGGCATTTGTGGACCAATCAGGGCGTTTACTAGTCAATTTTTTTTGTCATTTTGGCATGATTTTTGACAGAAAAATGAAACACCTCAGAATCATTTTTCTTATAGTTTTTTATACTAATTTTGACACCCACAATCGATTAAAAAAAGAATTTCAAGAATCTATTTTTTGAAAAATCAATTTTGGTAAGGGTCCCCCCTTATCATTTTTTTGCAAAAATATTTGAAAAAATGTAAGTTTCTATAATGCAGAAAATTTAAATGTAGAATGGATATATAGGACTAACCATGAACAAAATGGCCTCAAGCTTGACAATCGGTTCAGTTTTGACCAAGTTATGGGAGTTTGAAGTCTAGGAAGGGCATTTGTGGACCAATCAGGGCGTTTACAAGTCAATTTTTTTTGTCATTTTGGCATGATTTTTGACAGAAAAATGAAACACCTCAGAATCACTTTTCCTATAGTTTTTTATACTAATTTTGACACCCACAATCGGTTAAAAAAAGAATTTCAAGAATCTATTTTTTGAAAAATCAATTTTGGTAAGGGTCCCCCCTTATCATTTTTTTGCAAAAATATTTGAAAAAATGTAAGTTTCTATAATGCAGAAAATTTAAATGTAGAATTGATATATAGGACTAACCATGAACAAAATGGCTTCAAGCTTGACAATCGGTTCAGTTTTGACCAAGTTATGGGAGTTTGAAGTCTAGGAAGGGCATTTGTGGACCAATCAGGGCGTTTACAAGTCAATTTTTTTTGTCATTTTGGCATGATTTTTGACAGAAAAATGAAACACCTCAGAATCACTTTTCTTATAGTTTTTTATACTAATTTTGACACCCACAATCGATTAAGAAAAGAATTTCAAGAATCTATTTTTTGAAAAATCAATTTTGGTAAGGGTCCCCCCTTATAATTTTTTTAAAAAATATTTGAAAAAATTTAAGTTTCTATAATGCAGAAAATTTAAATGTAGAATTGATATATAGGACTAACCATGAACAAAATGGCCTCAAGCTTGACAATCGGTTCAGTTTTGACCAAGTTATGGGAGTTTGAAGTCTAGGAAGGGCATTTGTGGACCAATCAGGGCGTTTACTAGTCAATTTTTTTTGTCATTTTGGCATGATTTTTGACAGAAAAATGAAACACCTCAGAATCACTTTTCCTATAGTTTTTTATACTAATTTTGACACCCACAATCGATTAAAAAAAGAATTTCAAGAATCTATTTTTTGAAAAATCAATTTTGGTAAGGGTCCCCCCTTATCATTTTTTTGCAAAAATATTTGAAAAAATTTAAGTTTCTATAATGCAGAAAATTTAAATGTAGAATGGATATATAGGACTAACCATGAACAAAATGGCCTCAAGCTTGACAATCGGTTCAGTTTTGACCAAGTTATGGGAGTTTGAAGTCTAGGAAGGGCATTTGTGGACCAATCAGGGCGTTTACAAGTCAATTTTTTTTGTCATTTTGGCATGATTTTTGACAGAAAAATGAAACACCTCAGAATCACTTTTCTTATAGTTTTTTATACTAATTTTGACACCCACAATCGATTAAGAAAAGAATTTCAAGAATCTATTTTTTGAAAAATCAATTTTGGTAAGGGTCCCCCCTTATCATTTTTTTGCAAAAATATTTGAAAAAATTTAAGTTTCTATAATGCAGAAAATTTAAATGTAGAATTGATATATAGGACTAACCATGAACAAAATGGCTTCAAGCTTGACAATCGGTTCAGTTTTGACCAAGTTATGGGAGTTTGAAGTCTAGGAAGGGCATTTGTGGACCAATCAGGGCGTTTACAAGTCAATTTTTTTTGTCATTTTGGCATGATTTTTGACAGAAAAATGAAACACCTCAGAATCACTTTTCTTATAGTTTTTTATACTAATTTTGACACCCACAATCGATTAAGAAAAGAATTTCAAGAATCTATTTTTTGAAAAATCAATTTTGGTAAGGGTCCCCCCTTATAATTTTTTTAAAAAATATTTGAAAAAATTTAAGTTTCTATAATGCAGAAAATTTAAATGTAGAATTGATATATAGGACTAACCATGAACAAAATGGCCTCAAGCTTGACAATCGGTTCAGTTTTGACCAAGTTATGGGAGTTTGAAGTCTAGGAAGGGCATTTGTGGACCAATCAGGGCGTTTACTAGTCAATTTTTTTTGTCATTTTGGCATGATTTTTGACAGAAAAATGAAACACCTCAGAATCACTTTTCCTATAGTTTTTTATACTAATTTTGACACCCACAATCGATTAAAAAAAGAATTTCAAGAATCTATTTTTTGAAAAATCAATTTTGGTAAGGGTCCCCCCTTATCATTTTTTTGCAAAAATATTTGAAAAAATTTAAGTTTCTATAATGCAGAAAATTTAAATGTAGAATGGATATATAGGACTAACCATGAACAAAATGGCCTCAAGCTTGACAATCGGTTCAGTTTTGACCAAGTTATGGGAGTTTGAAGTCTAGGAAGGGCATTTGTGGACCAATCAGGGCGTTTACAAGTCAATTTTTTTTGTCATTTTGGCATGATTTTTGACAGAAAAATGAAACACCTCAGAATCACTTTTCTTATAGTTTTTTATACTAATTTTGACACCCACAATCGATTAAGAAAAGAATTTCAAGAATCTATTTTTTGAAAAATCAATTTTGGTAAGGGTCCCCCCTTATCATTTTTTTGCAAAAATATTTGAAAAAATTTAAGTTTCTATAATGCAGAAAATTTAAATGTAGAATTGATATATAGGACTAACCATGAACAAAATGGCTTCAAGCTTGACAATCGGTTCAGTTTTGACCAAGTTATGGGAGTTTGAAGTCTAGGAAGGGCATTTGTGGACCAATCAGGGCGTTTACAAGTCAATTTTTTTTGTCATTTTGGCATGATTTTTGACAGAAAAATGAAACACCTCAGAATCACTTTTCTTATAGTTTTTTATACTAATTTTGACACCCACAATCGATTAAGAAAAGAATTTCAAGAATCTATTTTTTGAAAAATCAATTTTGGTAAGGGTCCCCCCTTATCATTTTTTTGCAAAAATATTTGAAAAAATTTAAGTTTCTATAATGCAGAAAATTTAAATGTAGAATTGATATATAGGACTAACCATGAACAAAATGGCTTCAAGCTTGACAATCGGTTCAGTTTTGACCAAGTTATGGGAGTTTGAAGTCTAGGAAGGGCATTTGTGGACCAATCAGGGCATTTACAAGTCAATTTTTTTTGTCATTTTGGCATGATTTTTGACAGAAAAATGAAACACCTCAGAATTACTTTTCCTATAGTTTTTTATACTAATTTTGACACCCACAATCGATTAAGAAAAGAATTTCAAGAATCTATTTTTTGAAAAATCAATTTTGGTAAGGGTCCCCCCTTATCATTTTTTTGCAAAAATATTTGAAAAAATGTAAGTTTCTATAATGCAGAAAATTTAAATGTAGAATTGATATATAGGACTAACCATGAACAAAATGGCCTCAAGCTTGACAATCGGTTCAGTTTTGACTAAGTTATGGGAATTTGAAGTCTAGGAAGGGCATTTGTGGACCAATCAGGGCGTTTACAAGTCAATTTTTTTTGTCATTTTAGCATTATTTTTGACAGAAAAATGAAACACCTCAGAATCACTTTTCCTATAGTTTTTTATACTAATTTTGACACCCACAATCGATTAAAAAAAGAATTTCAAGAATCTATTTTTTGAAAAATCAATTTTGGTAAGGGTCCCACCTTATCATTTTTTTGCAAAAATATTTGAAAAAATTTAAGTTTCTATAATGCAGAAAATTTAAATGTAGAATTTATATATAGGACTAACCATGAACAAAATGGCCTCAAGTTCGACAATCGGTTCAGTTTTGACCAAGTTATGGGAGTTTGAAGTCTAGGAAGGGCATTTGTGGACCAATTAGGGCGTTTACAAGCCAATTTTTTTTTAAGTTTGCAACGAATAGAAGGAAACATTTCCGACCCCATAAAGTATATATATTCTTGATCAGGACGACAAGACGAGTTAGCATTTTTCGATAAATTTCGTTTCCGATCTTTGAAGTGTCATAACTTTGCCAAAACTGAACCGATCGTGAAACTCGATGACATTTTCTCAATCCAAATTAAATTTAAGTAACTGCATACTGAACACTATCAGCTATTGCCTTTTAGGGATAATTAAGACAATTACAAATGTAAGCCGCCATATCATTACAGCCCACAAAAGTCAATTGCTATTAGTATAGACTCTAGACCAGCAGTTTTGGTACCATATATGTATACAGTTATGGGGCGTGTGCCGTTATCGCTATCTAATCGAAGCGGGCGCTGATTAAATGATGCCTCCACTTTGTTGCTTTGTAGCTACTTTATGGGATTGCAAAGTTAATTGGAGCAGGCAAAGTTGACATGCAGTTGGCCAATCTCTTGGAGCCAGACTCTTGACTGATTGTCCGAATGAAACTGGCGTTTGGTTTATGCTGTCTTACTTTGCATTTAATTTGTGCGCTTGTCGTTGATTGATTGACGCCCCAGATGAAAGTTTTAGCGGCTTTGCGTTAAATTATAATAGATAGCCCCATCGCGATGATAGGGCACGCATCAAATTTTATGACCACACACTCGACATAGCAGCGGGCAAAAACCAACCATCAGCCAATCAACCAGGACAAGGACCAGGAACTAGGACGCACCCAGAGCCAGCTCAGCAGCACGTGCTGCTCTGCTTGTAATTGAAATTAACTGAAAATATTTATGGCTTTGTTAAAGGCTGACATTCCAGTGAAATTTCATCCACAGACCAGAGCGTATTCAGTTCCGCGCCAAGACACTGTATTATTCAGCAGTCAACCTGTCCAGGCATTATTCATGGCCAGTGACAAGGACAAGGTACTTGCTAAAGGATGCTTGCAACAGCTCCTTAGATATACATATGTAGCCCAATATACGTATGTGCATACATACATATAAGGTATTTCGAGTGCCGAAATTCGAAATTCAACAGTTTGAGGGTTGCTTCAAGAGGCGTGTCTCGGCGTGAATTTCTTTCGTTTTTTTATCAAGCAGCTAGTGCCAATATTTGCCAAAGGATGGCAATCGCCTATAAGTATTTTGTTTAAATAGGTTCCCAGCGCTGTCGGTCGGGTCGACCCACGCTCGACGATTGTCATTTGAATGAAAATCATCACCGGCATCAGCGAATATTCGTAAATAAACAAAATATCCAGAGAAGTGCAAATAAATTTGCCTGCTCCAGCTCCAAGAGCAGTTCCTTCGGTTTTGCATACGCCCCCTCTCTGTCTCCCTCTCTTCTGCCACTGCATATGTTACGAATCCCTATCGGTTATGGGCTAGGAACAGCAATAAGAATAGGGACAGGCACTGATGCCTCCATTTTGACGGGCTAATCATTCAATTTTTAATGCGACCAGCGTTTGGTTAAGTTGGTAAACAAACTTGTCTATTATTAAGTGGTTTGGGTCAACATATTTAGCCTGACGGCTTAATGGTGGCTTAAAATACTTGAAATGGGTTCTGCTGCGTTAATACTTGGGTAAATTAAGTTCAATATATTAATATTTCATTTATCATTGTGCTGAAAGGTGCGACTACAATATATTTAGAAATAATCATAAATTTGAATAATTCAATTTATAAAATTCCAAATAAATAAGTTTATAGTATTTTATTATCTTTCTACAATAATCACATTTTAATGTGTGTTGTTTCAAAAACATCAAGCAATTAAGGATAATTTAAATTGTTCACTTTTGGTAAAGCCAAGTAATTTAACATTAAATTCTATCCCTTTTAGAGGATTATTTTCAGATTCTCTTGACTACCTTTCAACAATAATTGGATTTCAATTAATTTTTTTCCACTAAAACCTATTTCCAATTTAGACATGCACAAATTTGATAAGACTCTACAATATGGTTTTTAGCAATCAACTTACCTGTCTGCAAATATTTTGTTGAATTTGAAAATTGGAAACTTTTTCTAGTTCCGTTATTGTGGTTGCCTCGTTCAGAATATACAATTCTGCACTAGTTTTTGTTATTGGTTTTTATTTTTCTATATTCCGCGTGAAATTACTTTTATAAGTGAATTTGCGGTACTGTTGCAATTCAATTAGTGCACAAATATGAATGCACTCTGCTGGTCAACCAATGCCAACCAACGAACTGCTAAGAGGAGCTTCGGTCTCGGTATGTTGTGCGCAAACCTGTTGATCAACTGTTAATGATACGCAGCTGGGCCGCGACGAGCGTTTATAAATCAAAACGGAAGCGAATCGCGACACGATTGGTGCGCACGGAAACACGAGCGCAACACACGAAGTGCTGACACACACACACACACGTACACACACATATGGATACAATGGTTGTCAGGGCAGGCATTGTGGTTGGCAGTTGGGCGACTGCAGCAACGGAAGTGGCCCAAAAGTATTGCCTACTTAGTGGGGCTGTCAACAAAGCGTCGCAGTCGCAGTCGGGAGTCGGGAGTCGCAGTTACAGTTATCCCACCCATGCCCCATTGTCCTGCTTAACGAACAAGCTGAAGTTGATGGCACACATGCGCGCCCTTGCAATGTTTATTCGCCATCCCCTGGGAGCAACGACAGACTTGGCCACGACAAACACATACGCACATATGCGTAGGCTCATTCAAATTCATGTGCATGCTCCATTTTTGGGTTCGAGCGCCTCCCCCCTAACCTTTCCGTCTCTTAGCTAAGCCAACGCCCATGCTGACGTTTAAAATTAAACGTCTTCGCCCCGAAACTAAAACCACTCATCGTTGCAATTGTGCATTTGTTGGCTGCTTGTATTCAATTTTCCCATTTAGTGTCCAATTTGCGCTGCCATTGAGCGCTGCTCATGTGGTCTGCTGCCAGAGCAGGCGCAGCAGGAGACGCAGGTCATCTAAACATCTGCACAAGTGTAAAAACCCTTTTAGAGCTTCATGAATATTTATGGACGACAGCTTGTTTTCTTTTCTTTTTTTTTGCCACACTTCAATTTCTTTCGAAAAACGCTTCTTCAATTACGACATGAGCGCTACCTTTGAACCATGGAAATGTCTGTGCGAGGAGTGTGTGGAACCAGGTGTGTGGTGAATATCAACAGGTTTTCATTTGTGCCATTTGATAGCCACTCCGGTTGAGGACGCCAAATAAACGATGATGGGAATATTTATGACATGGCCATTGCCACCGCTGCGTATAATGAATGGGTTATGCAGCAAAACGCCGAACATGGCACATCGCTCGATAGATAAGGCTGTTTGCTCTTACGTAGTTACTAATTGATTTGGCCACTGATAAATTGGTTCGCCGTCATGTTATCTAACTGAACGGACAGCTCTACATGTGTTTTTGTTGTTTTGCTTTGCCACTTTTCGAGTGCTGCAATTGTAAATCATTCGCCATTTACATGGAAAATATTATTTGGCTTTGGCCTAATTGTCTGCCACTCTAAATACATAAATTTAAGCTATTAACTACAAATCTGAACAATGCCCTTTAACACAGAATGAAGTTGCAGCCATGTTGAAAGCTGCACGCGTTGAAGCCTTGCTTGTTGACCAACAGCGCATACCCATACACCTCCCCTCAACCCACCCCTCACCACCCACTCACAAACATATTAGAATGTCCACATTTCTATAGGAATACCCTTGGCGCTTTCATTGTAAGATGAAGTAGTGCACGCTGTTGGCAGCTAATAATAATTTGTTTGCACTTTGCATATGCCAGCTGGCAGCAAAAAACCAATCGCATTGTGCTGCCAGCCATGTAAATATTTGAAATGTACTTGCTTTACAAAATGTAACATTACTTTTCGTATTCTCACATAAATAAAGTAGCTTGTTGATCTACAAATAATATTGAATTTAATTACATTACTATACATATTAATGAAATATCAAATCAAAACCGTTTGGCATTGCCTCTTCTATGTTTTTGAAAAATGCGGCATATTGCTGCATGACCAAAGCTCAGTGCCATAGCACACTTAATCTTATCGAAAAGCTATCGATAGTTAAATAACCTCAAGCTCGCATCTCTAGCAGGCATGCATGCCGGCTGAAAAATACGAGTTTGTGTTATTGTTTATCAAAAGTAGTGTTTAATGTGATTCATTTAGGCAATTATGGACATCATACTGCCCGAGCAATATAATGCGAAAAGGTTTCTCGAATGCGCCTCAGAGATACAATATGACGAGTTCAATGCGGTTAGTATAAACAAATATAATTTTTTCATTCAATTTGATTTTTAATTACTAAATAAACATTTGCCTAACTTTAACATACTTGTACCTTGGTTTTCCTCAAACACTTGCAACAAATCTTGGACCAAGGCTTATTTTAAATACCCACAGAAACTTAAAATTAATTTAAATTTATAATTTAAAAAAATTGTATTCTAGAAAACGTTGGTGTTCTTTGTAAGCTGCAGTGATGTGGATGTATATCAGCTGATACCCGACGATCGCCTCCTGCAATTAATCTACGGCTGGGAGGCATGTAGCCTCCACACCCGTGACTCCATCACCGAGGAAGTTGGTCACATTGTCCGGGTGCTGGCGCATCATTCACTGCAGCTATGGTTCAGCCAGGAGTGGATTGGCTGCTCGGAGAGCCTTAAACGCATGCTGTTGTACTATCTGAGCAAGGGTTACAGTGCTTTCGGGAAGATAAAGGGGCTCTGCGATATTGACTGGGAGTATATGCTCAAATTTCAAACCAGTCCCTGGCGTCTTCCCTACTTGCAACAACTCTTTGCCAACCTAAAAGACAATAAACATCATGGGATAGAGCATATAGTGCCGCCGGCTACTCTAGAAGGTGTGTATGGCTGGGAACATACGTTATCAGACTTTAATGGATTTTCTTCTCGCAGATGTAACATTTCTAACGCAGGAGCGCTTGCATCTGATAATACTGCGACTATTGAAACTCTTTGATTCGGGCAGCTGGGAGGCTGTCAAGCAACTATCGCTGCGTGTTCTCGCCGCCTGGGTGAAACTCAATAACATCTCCTGTATGCAGAGCTTGCCATCTGAGCAATCGTCCATTACATTAGTGGCACATCTTTATTTGCTCACCATTTTTGTAGCGGACGATAATCGCGGCTATATGATTGATAATATGGTACGTTATTCACTATATCTATATCTATTTTATTTTTATTTTATTCTCTTCCTACTTCTACAGATGTACAACATACGCTTCTATACGCAGGGCATGCATGATACGCCGAATGCGGAGGTCATGGCCTTCACTCCGGCTAGGCTGATTGCACAGGTTTGTGTGCGTCTGCGCCTGGGCAAGGATGGTTTCTTCGAGCACATCGTATTTAAAAAGTTCAATTTAAATCTGGTCACCTCATTCGCTGTTATGTTGGAGGCTTATACCAGTTATGTGCTGGGCAATCAGCTGTTGCAAATAATGGCGCTCAATGAGCACGACTTTTTGGCGAATATTTCAAAGTTCAAGGTGCATATGCATCGCTATGTGGAGGAGCGCGAAAACAGCGAACGCTTTCTACTTAATGAGTTGCAGAAGCTGGAATCTCAGCGTAATAGTCACGCCCAGCCAAACACTGTGAATCTGAATTTGAACTATCAGCAGCAGATTTGCAAGGGTAATCGTGCCAGCAATATTGGCAACTACAAGAACTGCGACGATGATGAGAAGCCCTTGCTGGATGTGGACGAGGAACTGGACAGGCAAATAGATCCCGTCTTTCAGAATGTGCCCAACAATGAGAACGTGCTGGAGTTTGTATATAAATTGCTGGCACAGCGGGTAAGTTGTTAGCCATCTTCTTGCAGACAAACTAATCTCATTCTTAATTTGCTAATGCAGAAATTTCGAGGCTGGCAGTTTGCCAAAATTGCGTTGCTGCTGAAGATCATTGGTCAGAAGCTAAACACAATTGAAGTTTGGCGCTATCATCCAGGACTGACTACACAGTTTATGCTTAATCTAGAGCATAAACTCTCTGAAAATTATTCGGATTTGGCAAAGGTGTTCTCGGAGCATGGCTTCATGGAGGCCGAGTTCTGGCTGACTGCATACTATCTGCATCCAACGCGCAGCAGCTACTTTGAGGTGAAGCGCTGCTCGCGCATCAAAAAGAAACGTAAAGATGACGAAGAAATAGGCACCAGCAAAGCAGCTGGGCGTTCCGATAAACTGGATAACATTAAATTCGAGCTGTTGAGCTCAACGATCGACGTGGAAGAAATTGTTGGTATTACCAATCATGATGCGTCCGTGGCTGACTATGATCCAATCTGTACTGCCCTACAAGGCCTACGCATGCCACGCGGCGTACTCAAGGATCTACTGACGGTAGCTTTCCAACCGCGTAACAGAAGCTACTCCTGGGCTCTGGACTGGAACAGTCTTCACGAACGCTGCAGCGCCTTGCTGAAGAGCCCAGAACTTAAGCGTAAATTTGTGGCTCTCAATATGGCTGAGGCTAATGATCACTTAAAGTTCTTGAATATCGATTATGCCAAATACAAAAACCGACCTCAATTGGACTACGGTACAATCGAGGAGGGCTACGAGACTGCTGCCCAAACAGCTGAGGCGGAGGTTGAGCTGAGCGCCGAGGAGGACGAAGAGGCAGTGCTTAAAGCAGCGCGCGAAAAAGCAGAGAAGGAGCGAAAACGCAAGCGGAATACGAGCAAATTTTGGGCAGAGGGTATGTTAGATAAATAGGTATAAAATACATTTGATTTGTAAGTTTATCCAATTACTTTCAATAGTCTCCGAGGATGAAGACGAGGAGGAGCAGGCGTCAGACGAATCGGAAGCCTATTACACGGGCACTGGTCGTCGCACTCGTGTACGCGCCGCTGCCGTGGTGGCCAACGCCATGATCTCTGATATGGACAGGGCCATGCGCAGTGGCCGTCGTTCGCCCGCAGGTCTTACGGCAGCAGCCGCTGCCGAGCTTGCGGAGGAGCAAGCGCTAGCAGAGGCGCCACAGTCGATACCCGAGGCTGAGCCGTTCAAATCGCCGCCGACGGAGGAAGCCACCGTGCAGCACCTTTCGTTTGGTGAGCTGCTGGAGTCGCAGGCAAAGTACACGAACAAAACGAGCGGCTTTAAGGCATTAACAGACATTTGGAGCTTTGAGAAGGATGAGCAGATCAGCGTAGAAAGCAATGAATATTTGCTGATGGAGAGCCATGCGGAGCTGAGTAAACTCGGGATCTTGAAGGGTGTGAGGCGGAACAAAAAAACAACAACAGGTGATAGAAGTACCGTAAAGATGCAGACCCAGCTGGACCAAGCTAGAGATCGAGTAGCGCGTTCCAGCAGTTGCTGCAACAGTGAAGCGGATAGCTTACAGTCAGGAGCATCAATGATGGCGCAGCACGATGCCAATGAGTTCGACGAGCAACAATCTGAAGCATTTTCTGGCGTAAGCAAAGAGTTAACGCCACCGCCGGCGCCAACGTCTATGTCTTTTACTATGACCGCGGATGACGCAGCCGCCCCATCGGAGGTGGAAACGGTGACGGCAACTGAAGTGGAGACGGATACGGAAACGGCAGGAGACCGAGCTAAGCGGGCAGCAGCCACGCTAGGGACAGGAAAGCGGCCAAGTGACCATCAATCCGAAGGATCGCACTGCAAACATGTCAAACTCGAACAGAGATCGGCTAACACTGCACTTAACAAGAAAGATGCACGTTTGATCGAGGAATGCCTGACGCGGCAACCCGAAGTGCGTCTGGACATGCTCACCTCGCAGGACATTGAGAAGCTTCGCGGACTTCGAGTGCGTGTGAAACGCACCAATTTCATTGACTACTACCGCGAGAAAAGGATGGAAACCACTCGCAGCAGGCCCACATCCAGCAACAAATTAAGCCGCAGCCAGACAGAAGACAGCAACGCATCCACGCCCACGTCGGACTTGCAAAGCGGCAAAAGCAAAGTCATCAACAAATATGTGCACATAACATCCGATGCGGCCACACCATCAACGTGTTTAATGGCTGTCAAGCAACGTTTAAAGCAGTTCAAACGCTTTAAGCACATCACCTCCGACTCATCTACCTCATCAGATCACGAAGAATCCGCTCGTCCGGCCTCAATGCGGCGAAGACGCAGTCATAAATATAAATCGAAAGCCAAATCAATTCATTTACATAGAGCTGGACACGTAACTGGCGATACGGATGTTATAGAGCTCTCCTCGGACTCGCTGTCGTCGTCCACATCACCAGTGCCCATAACAGTAAGTCGATTTCCGGAGGTGGTTATGCCTCTGGAATTGGATCCACTCTATGAAGAGGAAATTGTTCCCTTCTAAAGATGGAAAGTATTTGCTAGGTTTTTGGGCTCTCTTTGCTCTCGTTTAGCCTCAGGCTACGTGCTTGGAACGAATGCAGTCGGGGTTGCACAACACACACACACACACACACACACACACACTCAAGCATAGAAGGGACGCAGTTTGGGCACACAAGCAGCTTGGTAAATTGAATTTGCGTCGCTTGTTAGAATGCAATTAGCCCCAGGCTCATTTATTTGATGCGTGTAGTATTTGCTTTGGTTCGGACTTTGATGAAATTATATGTGTACAGAATGAAGTCTATAGCCTCAGTTATGCCATACTGGTTTTTGTTTGTTATGCGCTGCCTCGAGGCCATAAAATGTCCTGTGTGTGTGTGAGAGACTTGGGCGACAAGAAAATAAATGCAGATTCCATAATATTTTACACACTTTACATGCTTACATACCACAATAAACGCATACTTACGTTCACACTTCAATTCAGTGTATAATTGATATGCATTATGATTCCTCCTAAGCCTTAATTAGCAACACGCGTCCGACCAGCGGCTGCCCCTTAAGCTGCTCAGGCGTGGCCAACAACAACAAATGCGACACGTGTCGAGTGCTATGAATTTTGATGGCAACATAAATGTAATAAGCCAGATCAGACAAGCGGTGGTAATTTTGTAGTGCTGAAGGTCCTCGCTTAATTCACTTGAAACTTTCTTCAGAAATATCAAACGTCGTATTAAAAAAGTCTGCTTAGTAAATAATGATTTAATTAAGAACAATACAAGTGTACGAAAAATTCGCCATTATTCCTGAGAATCTCACTGAATAGCAATATAGTGACTAAAATTTGAAATAATTTTGAACAATATATTTTACTAAGGACTATTTGCAGATTCAATTAAAGCAGTCTTAAATGTAGAGTAATTAAGATTGTATGTTAGGCTTGTAAAGTTTAAAATAATAAAAAATCCTTGAACCAATACCAAATGTCATCATTTTATAAAATTAGTATCGTTTTTAAGTAAATTTTGTATCACTTAAGCATTAATTTATAAAGTGCTCACTTGTGTCAACAATTTACCCGCAATTGAGGCACATATCATAACAAGGCTGCACGTGGCAATTGTCAATTGGAAATTTGCCAAGCGGCAAGCGGCAGCCACTTTAAGGCTGCAATCGCGACCGCAATCCCACAGCACAGCACAGGACAAAGCCACCAAAAGCGGCACATGCAGCCACTTGAGCAGTCGCGAGCGCATGCCGCAAGCTCACCCGTTCCCAACTCGGTGGCACGTGCCAACGCTTTGTGTCGGGGGCGCTGCAAGGCGGGAGTGTATCACACATCTTCACATGTTGCGCTCGCGGGAAAGTGTCGGCTGCTGCTGCGTGGCCACGTGGCGTTAATTCGCTTAGCGACAGGCGTAAGTCCGCAATGATTACTGCGGTTTAAATGCTTGCGAACAATCAAAAAGAGTTGCGAGCAATACGAAATTGAAGTGGACACAGTGGATGTGGTAGAATGTTGTGACAAAAGCAACTGATAAGACAAAGTGCATGCCGCTTTGAACTCTGCTGATCCTCGCTGCCAGACAGACAAGAGAGATAGACAACGAGACAGCGGACTCATCCTTCCGATTGGCTTACGAGCTTCGCGCTCTACCAAAGCGTACAAAATGCTCGTGTTCTAACTGGCAGTGGTAGCTGTTTGGTGTGTGTGTCTGTGAGTGTGTGTGAGTGTGAGTGTGTATTTGTGTATGGGAAAAGCAACCCCCTGGGCAAGAGCGAGCGGCAATCACGGCGCGCATATCTTTTGGGATTTGTGCCATGGCGCCGCCATCGTCGCGACCGACGACAATGCGCCGAGGGTTGTTGCCGCCTAAATCAGCGGGCTTACTGGACAGCTCTGCAGCTCTACGGCTCTACAGCTCGCACTAATGGCTGAAAATAAAAACCGGTGCGCACTCCTGTTCAGCTTTTAGTTGGTGCGGGCACGCGAAACGGTTAAGTCTAAAATACAATCACTCAACGGAAACGAACGGAATGCGTGTGGCTGGCAATTGAGCATATTCAGCATATATAGCTAGCTACTTACATCATCTGAACATGGCCGCCTGCTACAACGTCTACAATCCATCGCAATCCTTTGCGTTCGATGAGGATGATGACGATGACGCCTCGTTCGACAGCGGCTACGAGAAGAGCTTCGAAACGGATGCGAATGCTAGCTCACGTCGTCGCCTGGACTTTGAGGAGCACTACAGCGGCACGGCCAATGCCAGCGGTACGCCGCCCGGCCAAGCTCACGCTCCACTGGCCTACGCCGGCGCTGGCGGAGGATGTAACTGGGATGTGCAGCTCAATCTGCTGGACAACAGCAGCAATCACAGCACCCGCAGCGGTCGCACTCTGGTGGAGCATCTGAACAGTCGGCAACCGGCGACGAATGACTTTGAGCCGCAGCTGACGAGCACGCCACTGAAGTCGCCGGAGGATCCGGATGCGCCGCGTCCGAAACGCAAATATGCCGTCGGCAAGAACCGAGTCACGCGTTCGCGCAGTCCGACGCAGGTGGTACGCATCAAGAAGGTTCGGCGGATGAAGGCCAACGATCGGGAGCGCAGTCGGATGCACAGTCTCAACGATGCACTGGAGCGACTGCGCGTAACGCTGCCCTCGCTGCCGGAGGAGACAAAGCTGACCAAGATCGAGATACTGCGCTTCGCACACAATTACATCTTTGCGCTGGAGCAAGTGCTCGAGAGTGGCAACACCATAAATCTGGATCTGGAGAAGCTGCAGAACTTTACGCTGAGTGGTGAACGCATTACCAAGGAGCTGTTCGAAGCGCTCTTCGTGAATCCTCAGCCGTTTCCCATGTTCGGCAGCGGGCGCATCTTTCCTTATGGACCACATCATCAGACGCCAGGGATGCCCTATCCGCCAGCTCAAGGCGTGGATTATCAGACAGCACAACCACCTGGCTTTGACTTTGGCAGCAGCATGCGATTCTACCAGCAACAACAACAGCAGGAGCAGCAGCAGCAGCATCAGGAGCAGCAAACTGCGACGGATCACTTTTCCCAGGAGAAATATGATCTGTTTCGCAGCAATTTTGAGGCAGCTGCCAATGCCAATGCAGCACCATTGCCCGGCTCAGAGGTGGGCCTGCATCAGCAGAGCAGCTTCTATACGCAAACACCGCCCTGGAAGGAGTATCAGGAGGAGCCACCGCAACCGCAGCAGCAGCAGCCCCTTTACAAACAGTTTGCTCATCAGGTGTAGCATAGTTTTGCGGGCATCTTTGGTGTCAGTCTTCTCTGGGTGATATGTTTGACAATGTGATGCCTGCTACGGCACTGGCACCTGGACAGGATCCTCTGGCTGCTCTAGTGACTGATTTTTGTCATAAAAATTCCTCCCGCAGAGCAGCTGGCAAAGCACGGATATTTGCCGTCTCCAGGTTTCATTATCGCTGAGGCTCACAATCAGTTGATATTTTGCAATAAGTGAACACTAAATTGATTGCTTAAGCTTTGCTAAGCGGCTGGCTTTGGTAATCAATTTGAATAAATTCATTTAGTTAGTTCCACAAACGATAGACCAATGAGATATGACTAATGTCAAAGGTCATGTCAAATGCAGTTGCAAATTCATTAGAGTTTTCACGCTGCACTGAATTGGTTGCTTGTTTGTGGAACTCACTAGTTGACTATTAAAACTAAAAGTGCATTTTATAATTGCTGATTATATAATCTACTTTTTGCTTTTATAATCTACTATATTTGCTATATAATAACATCGGTTGTCCATGTATATTATGTAAGAGCATCCAAGTACCTGGCTAATAAGCCATATTTACATGTATATCTACACATCTAGGTTAGATGTTAAGTATCCCAGCCATTACTACTAATCATGTATCCTTAGCGAGTCTTAAGCATTAGCTAGAATTGAAACAACTGTTGGATTCAGGTTTAGCTTAGTTAGTGTGGGTGGTTTACTATTGCAATGCGATAAACGAGGGCTAGTCATTTTGAAGTCAGGTTTAACAATATAAATTACGTGTTAAGATGCATTTTTGTAAATTTATTTTTGCTAATAAAGTTGAAGGAAGTAAAACCTAAATAAACTGCTGTTTGTTCTAAATGGGAGTGGAAATTGCAAAAGTCAAGGCAATTCCTGGTAGCAAAAGCAAACAACCCTGAGCTGCATGTGTGTTAGTGTGTGTGTGCGTGTGTGCAGATTTCAGATTTCAAACAAAAGACTTAAATTCAAATAAATATTGTATATTGCAGTGCACATAAAATGAATGGCCCTTTCTCTCTCTCTCAGTGTGTGTGTGTGAGTAATAACTCTATGCGTGTGTGTGTGTGTGTGTGTGTGCAGCTTGTTTATAGTAGGGGGCATTTTTGCGCCCTTACAATTCGACATGGGGTGAGTCGAACAATGGAAAGATTGCCCGTCACCTGCCACAGAATTACGACTACAAAACGAATGTACCAATGTACCCGAAGAACCCGCCGGCAGCAGCGGCAGCAGCAGCCGACAATCCTGAAACATGAGCCAAGTGGCAGTGGACCTGCATGAATGCCACTCAAATTATTTAGTTGAATGAACCGGCAAGAGTCGAAATAAACTGACTGAATGACTGACTGACATTTTCCGTTACAAGGAGAATTAAAAACTACCCAACCCCCAAAAAGGGTGACTTGGACGCTGAAAGATGTCGACCCGAAGAATGCAGCCAACTTCTCAAAGCTGAGAGACCTATGAACTAAACCGCTTGCTATGCCTATGCTTGCTGTTTGTCATTTGTGCAGCTTTGTTGAAGGTGTCGGGATTTATCTTTACAATAATCATTATTATAGCCAGCAAGGACATTGCCGTTGTTCCGTTGTTGTCGTTGTTGTGCGTTGTGCTGGTGCGTTACAAAGGCGCAAATACGCAGCGGGCGAGCTGCTAAGCTGCATTCAATTCCACAGAACTGGCGCTGAGGAATGGATGGGATGAGGACAGGATACGCGGGGACAGGACTCGGGACTCTCTGGCTGGCTGGCTGGCTGGCATCATTAGCGTCCTGCATGGCCATTGCTGTGTCACGGGGTAGCTCTAGATGCTTATCGGCGGATCAATAACGGCATTACGAGTACGTCTCGCCTCCCCCCACTCCCCTCCCTACCCGCCACAGATGCTGTCTTTATGACTATGCTAATGCTATGCAAGGCTGGCAAAACAATTTGGAGATTGCCGTAAGACGATAAGGAAACCAAAATGGAAACAAATTGCCGGTACGGTGCAAGAAGCAAACACAATACAATTGCGTCAAGTGCAGGTCCTTTGGGTACAATTCATATTCGGCCCACTGAGCAGCAGATTTGATTCCGGCCAGATATACTTATTTGATGTAAAAAAGTGCCCTAAAAATGGCATAAAAAATCGAGATTATGCTTACATTAGTAGTATTTTATTCTTTTAAATTGAAAAAATTCGAATTCTCAGCTTGATTGCTGATTGACTATATATATGGGTTCAATGACCTAGAACCGACTTTTTATATAATAGAAGTAAAAGTTGACATTTGCAGACATAAGTTATGAACATTGTGTAATCCTTGCTCAAGCATAGACGTGCCAATTTGTCGTTTCAGTTCCGATTCCGAGCATAAAATAGGAAAATCGCAAATCGAATTTTATTTGCCGAATTGATTGCTTTACGGCTGTTTAGCACTGAACTCGTCTGCATTCCGTTGACACACATTTGCCAAAAAAAAAAAAAAATAAAATAAAATATTAACCCTTTGCGGTACACGTGCAGCAGCATATTCTGTGCCCCTTGCTTACCCCTTTTTTTTGGCAAACACAATTCGCTCTGGTGCTGTTGTTGATTCTTTACGGGTACAGCGAGTGCAGCGCCGAGCAAGTTGCTCGACCTTTTTAGCGATTCATTGCCCTGCTCGAATTGGTTTATCTGTGAAATCTGTGACGTTGTGTTGTTTGTGTTGCATCAACGAGCGATGAGCTCGGGGTTCGCATTCGTATTCATATGCTGTACTGTTATGTAGGTCCTTTGGTGCCCTACCTTGGTCCGCTTTTGAGTTGTGTGCTCATCTAACCGAAAAACATTGGATAAACAAACAGCCGCTCGAGTATTTTGTTACATTTGTTGCCGCTCCGAGGAAGCCAATCTGTCGCATTTGTGTGCATGCCAAGGACGAGGATAAGCACCCATCTATGTATGTGTGCCTGTGTGTGCGAGTTGAAACTGTAAAATGTGATGCAAGTTTCGATTGTGATTTTAATCCCATCTGAGCGGTTTTAGTCAAATTTAAGCAGATTTGTGTCACATTGTAGCAGCCGAAAGTGGTACGCAAAAAATGTAAACACATGTAAATCAAAAATCATTTTATATATGTTTTTTATTATAGGGAGATGTGCTTGAAATGATGTTTGAATAGCGAGAAGCGAATATCTAGTTAGTTGCGAATTAATATGTCTAGAAAACATATCTTCTGATTAATGAAAGCCTGTTGGAAAAATGTAAATCCCCTATGAGAAGTATATTTCAAAATGAATAATGGTTTAATTTAAAAGATGTGATACTTTACAATCAAATAGGAAATATTTGAAATACTTTGAAATGATTTTTACCTATTCGAACCTTGCAACTGTGCGCTGTGGTTTGCAAACTCCGGAAATGACGTTCCCTTTGCAACCCCAGGAGTACATGCATATTTCATATTCCAATCACATAAAGAAAACTCCGTTTCCAAATGAATAAACTGTTAGACAAACAATACATTAAACTTTACAACTTCACACCCGCTGCCTGTGTACGGAAACCATTAGAGTTGGCCAGTTCTACCCCGAGACTCGAAACCCGAGTTCCGAGTTCCGAGACCCGTCGTTAGTATTACGGCAGTAGCGAAACTGAAGCTGAGTCTGTACCACAAACGACGAGTTGATTGTTATGCAAATGAGGACAACCAGGACGAAAGCATGCGCGCAACCCCAAAATACAAATGCAGGGCCCATCCTCACTGCTCACTGCTCACTGGGTTTTGGGTGCAGTTCATCAAGTGGTCATAAATATATTTGGGTAAAGGACGTGCGATGTGAGCGCCAGTGGCAGGACTAATTAATATGCAGCGCCATGTGCATAATGAATTTGACATTCGTAATTTATCGTTGATATTTGTTAATTCTTTTTTTTAATGTCAACTTTTGTTTTGCAGTGAATAAATTGAATTTAAGGTTGGTGCTAAAATGTCGGCAAAACAACGGTTTCATGCCCAGTTATTGTTAGTGTAAACAACGGTTGATTGAATGCAATGCTACCCGTTGGTAAATGTAAAGAAAGGCTGTCAATAATTTCTATTGATTGTCGTTTGTGCCTAAGCCGCATAAAATATCGCTACCGTTCGTCCGTTATTCGCTCTAATGCCACTTCCGGTTTAGCGAAAAACGCGCGAAAATCCAGCGATTAGGCGTCCATTGTTCAGCTCTGCATAAAAAAGAGAAAATATTGCGAAAAACTGCACTTTTTACCCCCAAATGCAGCAGCAGCCTAACAAGTAGTTAACTGCAATTACAATTGCGTGAATCGCTCAGCGCGGGGTGCGCCCTAAGTCGCTTTTTATGGCACCTCTGACAGCGACAGCAACAGCGACAGAAAGCAACCGTTATGATTTAGTAAGATATATGGCATTGGCACGCAAGGCTTTAATGCCCTGGAAATGCATATCAAAAAGGGTATATTCATGTTTCTTATAGACGTGTCTATACTCAGAGCAGAATGCTGTTCGTAATTCAATTAAAACTATACTGTAATACCCTACCCAGACTTCAAACACCCATAACTTTGCCATGGCATGACCTGCTCATCAATTCTGCATTCAAAGTTAATAAACTCAGTATTTTCGGATATCTTGTCAAAATTCATGACAACAATGTGTGATTAAAGTCCCTAAAAATGGCCTACCCCGACTTCAAACACCCATAACTTTGTCAAAACTGATCCGATCTTCAAGCCCGAGGGCATTTTGTTCATGGTTTGACTTCCTTTCCAGTTATGCATTCAAACACCCATAACTTACTCAACTTGCAACCGATATTCAATCAAGACACATGGCTTGTCATTTATATTTAAAATTGAGATACAGGGTGTTTGTTAGTTGATCACTTTAGGCATAGTTTTCTGTACATGTTATAAACTGTTTTTGCCGCAAATGTAAAGGAAATGGACGACTTCCCCTGTGAGAGAATCGGCCGAGCTCACTCATTAATTGTTCGCATTGTTTGTCCGTTAAAGTTGGACATCTGGCCAGCTGTCTGTTCGGCTGCTCGCCTCACTGAGTGACTGACTGCCTGCAAATGAATCTAGGGTAAAAAGTTGATATGTATTTTACTATATTAGTTTTTTGACACTGTTTACGCAGGACACCTGCACTATCCGGCAGTCAGGCTATTTGCGTGTCGGTACTCTGCAATCGACAGCACTTGTGGCTGGTGGACTGGGTGGACTGGGTAGACTGGGCCTTGGAGCTGGCAGTTAACTGGCGCCTCATGTATCATAGGCATTAATTGGTGATTATTGCAGCTTAGATCCGTGGCAGTTGGCGCCGTCATTGTTTATCCAGCCAACAAAACAGGGACGCGATGTCACTCGAGTATGAAGTGTGATTTACGATCGCCATCATCAATCAATGTTCAAGTGGAAAGTGATTTGTGCAACATTGGATGGGTACGTTGCCTACGAGTTGCGAGTTGCGAGCTGCCTCATTTTTGGGTTTTATGCTAATTGCGCCGACAGATACGAGTATAAACTCTACAAGTACTTTAAAATTTTCCAACAGCTATTGCTGTAATTACACATCCCCGAGACAACCCCCATAAAATGACCGACTTGCTCGTTGATTTACTTTGACCCAAACAACACTTGATTTGCTGCTGCTACTGGTTGTTGTTGTTGCGTTTTAAAAAGTTATAAAAATAACTCGTTAGATGTGGCAGCTATTTCAGCCTCAGCGTCAGCGTCAGCTCTAACTACAATACTTATACTTGTACACCAGCAACCCCTGATCAGTTCATCTGTCTGTTTATTCAAACACACACACACACACACACGCTTCGTTGCACCCTTTGGTGTGATGGTGTGTGTGTGGCAGGCAGTTCATTTACCAGCATCATCATCCCTTGTACTTGCTCCTGGTTGTTGTTGCTGTTGTTGTTGTTCAAGGCTCAGCCGCGTTGTCGTCGACTGCGCAGTTGCCCGGGGGCTAATGAGCGCCGCACATTAGTTTTAACAACATTTATTATTTATGGGTTTCACTTTTTTGCCTGCTTTGTAGACATTTTTGAACGTTACATTTACATTTTCGTAGTGGTGCATTTTGTAATTCCAAATTTAGATTGCAATTATTTTAAGCAAACAGATTTTAATTGGAAAAAGGACCTATTCTTTTTATTAGTATTATTATGGTCTCATGATTCGCTTAAGATATATTTGCTGAAATTCCAACAAATCCAAAACCTTTAACCGAATATGGGAGTATTTTTATATAGCTCAACAGAAATGTTGTTGAATATTGGACACTAGTTTAATCATTTACTTTTGTGTCTAGTTTCATGTTTGTTGACTTACTTTCATTTCATTTCCATATCACTTCGCATGTCCATGAAATGTGACTAAGTATTCGTGTATTTTGTAGTAGATACAATTTATTTGCACACATGTTCACATTCGAGTAGTTTACTCGTGCCCATAACATAAATACATATATTTACCTTAATGGCAATAACATATGCATATTGTTTGAAAAGTGGAAATAATATATATTTTCGGGCAACACGTCAGCTCAGCTAACTGGCTAACTGGCTACCCGGCTGCCAATTTGTGGAGCGTCAGGATGTTGAAATTCCTGCTGAAATCGAGCTGCATTTAAAGTAATATTTATTTTGCACTTGTTAAGCATTTAGTGGGGCAAATAAACGATAAGATAAATATAGGTAAATGCCATTTATTTCTACTAAAATAAAACAAAATTTCATGCGTTGCAAAATCTGTTGGGCTAACAGAAAAACTACTGAAAACTCAATACCCATTGCTGAGTGCTCGTATTCCTGCGCAGATGACACATAAAATGACTTGCGATTCGCATTCTAGTCTAAAGATGAACTTTAAGCTAAGCGATTTCGATTGGACTTTATACTTTATACAGTTTAAATTAGTTTAACGTACTCTAGTCTACATAGGTGTATGTACATACTAGATCACGTGCATAGTATGCTTATGCTTGTATGGACTGTTTTGGCCACGGCCAACTGCGATTCCCAAGCCCCAAGTGCACCAGATCTGCTCTGGCTATAGCCCGAAAAAGCAATCCGATGCCAGATGGTGCAGTTGGGGCTTAAGTCTTGAGTGAGTCTTGAGCACTAGTTTACTACAATTACATTCAGCATTGCCATTGACTGGACCTGGCTGTGCAGAATATGAGCTGAGGCTACAATGGTCCATAGATGGGCTCCGAGTACAGCACAGCGGGCATCGAGTAGCTATACGAGGTGGGCGTATGCTCCGTGGGCGTTCTCAAACTCGCCTGCAGACTGCGTTTGCTGTGCCGCTTAAATCTGTGGGAAAGGGATTTGCATTTACTTCGCAGCAATTCTAGTTATGGACTTACTTCTTCTTCAGGCAGCAGGCTGTGCAGAGGGAGACTAACGCTGCCACGCCTATCAGCGCCGCTAGAATCACTAGCCAAGCTCCGGCGGACATCAGCAGGTTGCCGAAGAGGGCAGCCGTGTGGGTGCGTCGCACTGAACAGGACTCCAAGTCACTGACGTCATAGGCAGCATAAATATCAATGAGCTCGTGACGCAGCTCCTTTGAGTTCATCAGCTTCTGCATCTCACTCAAGGAGAGTGCGGCTCCATTGCGGAACATCTGGAAACAGGAGCTGGTCGCCGTAAAGTCCAGGCTCATATCAGCGCGCGTGAAGACTTGTGTGTCCAGCACATGTAGCTCCAGACCGAGAGGCTTAAGTTTCTTCTGCAGCTGCTCCTGGAAGGGACGAATGTTGTGCTGTATCTCGTTGGGCGGCCGGGCAAAGATGAACTTCAGTAGCGACTTGTCGCGTATGACAAACACCTTGATATTGCTGTGAGTCTGACGCTTGGCCTTCGCGGAGTTGTTGGCACAGATGCGCATCAGGAAGTAGCCATCGACGTAGTCGGCGAAGGAGCCACCCGTACGCAGCTCCCCGGTGCGATTGTTGAGCGTGAAGAGACTCTGCAGATTACCCGTAGCCAGTTTACGGCTGCGCTTGTAGAACTGCGGCACAAAGGTGACGTTCACAATGGACAAGACTATTGGAGCAGCTTCGGCATCCGCATCGGTCGCTTTCAGTGTGGTAATCACCGTGTCAATGGGCACATTGATGCGTATGCCCACCGTGGAGTCCGGACTCTCGAACTGCGGCAGATTGTCGTCAGTGTCCAGGATCTTGACAGTAATGCGCAGATGTGAGGGATCCTGGCGATCATATGCATCGCCTATATACTTGTAGGCGGGCTCTCCCAGCTTCAGGCACTTCACAGTCAGCGTGAAGGACTCGACTAGCTCCCGATCGATGGGCTGGCTTGTCTTAAGGATAGCCAGACTTTCATTGGTTCGCTCTATGGTGAAGACCTGCTCGTTGTTGCCCTCGATAATAACGTAATCGATGGCTGCATTCTCGCCCATGTCCTCGTCAATGGCGGTAAAGTTGCCAACAATTGTGCCCGCTGGCTGCTCCTCCCGGACGGACATTGGTATAGGACCCTCATCCTGTTAGTGACTTAAGCTGAGTAATTGAAATATATGACATTGTTGGTTTGAACTTACGATTTCTCTAGCAAATCTCGGCACATGGTCGTCCATGTCAAGTACTTCAATTTTTAAGATCCTCGTCACCGACTGTTTGGGCTGTCCATTGTCACTGACCTCGAGCAGCACCTTGTACATGCTCTTCTCCTCCCGATCCAATGGCTGTCGCGTTGTTATCAGTCCCGTGTGCGTGTCTATCGAGAAGGACTCGGCATCGGCCGTATCTGGCTGTATGCGATATGTAATCGTTCCCGAGGGAGTGCTGTCATCATCGGGATCGCTGGCAATTACTTGAAAAACGGGCGCTCCTATTGCAGCATTCTTGAAACGGATTACAAAATATATAGCTTTCTTTTCTCACTTGATCCGTTTCACATCTTGCAGACTTACCTCTGTCACATTTGCCCTTTGACCCACTCGTGGAGCCACAAAGTAAGGAACACCATCATTGGCACTCACGTCACCAATGAAAATGCGCACTTCGACATCCGTGGATAGTGTGGGCTGCTTGGGTACTTGGTTACCGTTATCCTGGGCGCGTACAATAAGCACATAGGCCTCGGCACGTCCCTTACCCGTTAGATTACGACGCGTCGAAAGCAATCCGCTCTGTGGATTGATACTAAACAATCCATTGGCATCGCCCTCGTTGACCAGCTCGTAGCGCACCTCGCCACCAGGTCCTTCATCTGCGTCAGTAGCTTCTAGCTGTAGGACGTTCTCCGTCTTCAAAGCATTTTCAGGAATGACGGCACTGTACAGCTTCTTGGAAAACTCGGGAGCATTATCATTAACATCTAAGACATCTATCAACAGTTCCACAACGCTCTGTTTGGCATCGGTTGGTTTGCCCGGCGAATCCTCGGCCTTCACTTGGAGTCGAATTGTGGGCGTGCGTTCCCGATCAATGGTCTGATTGCGTGCCACGACAATCTGTCCGGTAAGGTTGTTGATCTCAAAGAGCATCGCATATTCGCCTTGCAGGGAGTAAATGACCTTGTGATAGCCCAGACGCTCATCTCGCGCATTAAGTGCCGCATCCTTGTCCTGAGCCTTGACCTGCACCACGCGCTCCGGGTAGCCCTTGTTCTCAATTATGGTGGCATGATAGGAGCTCTGCTCGAAGATCGGACTGTTATCGTTCACATTCTCCACGGTAATGTTCAACCGACTGATGGTGCTGCGTTGACGATCGGCGCTATTGGCCCGCACCTGAAGCTCGAACTCGGCGCTGCCCTTCTCCGCTAGAGCTTCATAGTCCAGACGCTTCTTCAAGATGACCTCGCCGGTGCGTTCTGATATATGGAAATATTCCAGCTCCTTTGGCTCCACCAGCTCAAAGCTTGTTATCGCCTGCTCTGTCACCGGATCCTCGGCTTGCAGGATGAAAAGTGCGCTATCGATTGGCATTTCCTCTTTGATCTTGATATGAACCACGGGGCGAGAGCTGCTCCAGCCTGGATTTTTGAACACAGGATCCTTGTCCTTGAAGGACTGTACATAGACGGTTACCTCCGTGGTGTCCACTTGCAGCTCTGGATCCACCTCAGCATTCAAATCCTTCACAGCCACTGTAAAGATTATTATGGCAGCCACATCGTGACGCAGGCTGCTATTCACAAAGATCTCTCCGCTCTGGCTGTCCACACGGAAGGCCTCCTGTACGGGATAATTGCTGCGATTGGCAATGCTGACACCTGCTTTGGTGGTGGCCTTAACCGGTCCCTGCAGACTGTACTCCAGTCGTGAATTCAGATCCTTATCAATAGCCTTAACCCGAAGGACGCTCTCTCCAATCACAGTTCGTTCGGATACGTAGGCTGCATAGCTGTTATGCTCGAACTTGGGTTTCTCATCGTTGATGTCTTTGACGTTCACATAGACAGTGGTGGTAGCTGTTTCCGGAATGGGAGTACCTGGGTCTACGGCATTCACAATAATCTCAAAGCTGTTCATGTTCAAGTCGCGATCAATGCGCGCCTGAGGAGAGACGGTAATGAGTCCAGAGCTGAAAAGGAGCAGAGAGTGGGTTTTGAGAAGTGTCTAGATGGATTAACTTAAAGTAGACTTACAGTTCATTGATCTGGAAGTTATCGTTGGCGCCAACAATGCGATACCGGAGAAGACTGTCCAGACCGTCGGGATCGTGTGCAGTGACTGTGGTCACATTGTAGCCTGGCGCTGCATTCTCTGGTATGGACACCCGATAGCTGGGCGGTCCAATTATTGGCAAATTCTCGACATTTTGGAAGTGTCCTTTAAAAATGGGACGCTGATTGCCAGAGATGCCTACCCGCACTAAAACTCGTGTGGTATTGGACAGCGGTGGCATTCCTAGGGAAGAAATTATAATAGTTGAATATGAGAAAATATATATTATTATATATATTAATAACAACTTCTTACCAAAGTCTGTGGCCGAAACGACCAGCTCATATTCTCCACGCTCCGTATCCATGGATCTAGCTGCCTTCTGCAGGGTAATTTCGCCCGAATCCGACTCAATCCGGAATACATTGCCAGCTATGCTGTTTTCCGAGACTATCGCGTATTTGACCTTGCCATTTCCCTGACTGGGACCATCCGCATCGTGAGCCCGCACAAAGAACTGTGGCTCAAAGATTGCGGCACCCTCGCGAATTGTTCGACTGTATTCGTTGCTCTCGAAAATCGGATGGTTATCGTTGACATCCAGGACATCCACGAAGAGATTGGCATTAGATTCTCGACCCCCACCGTCGACAGCTACTACAGTCAGACTGTAAGAGCTTTGCTTCTCGTAGTCCAGTGGTCGGAGTAGATAAATGCCACCTGTCTCTGGATTAACATAGAAATTATCTGCTCCGAATCCTTTGAGCACATACTGAACATGACCAAATTCATCAGCATCCGCATCAGTGGCATTCACGATGCCTATGAGGGAGTCTGTCGTCAGATTCTCGGCAGCTGTAAAGCGATAGGTTTGCTGACCGAATATGGGAGCATTATCATTGGCATCCAGTAAGTGGACCTCAACACGAGCCTTCGCCTGATCCACGCCATGCGACGAGGCCACCAAATCAAATACGAATTTGCGCTGTTCGGGATTATCGTAATCCAGACGACTGGCATTCAGCACCTTGACCACAACAGGAGTGCGTCCTTGTCCCTCCGAAGGGGATACGGCAAAGACACCCGCTGCCTTGGAGACATCCTTGAGCTTCAACTGATAGCGACTGTTCTCGCCCATGTCGCGATCATCCACAAATGTCGATAGACCTGGCAGCGGCATTCCATTCGCCAGATTCTCCGCAACCGAAACGTTAAAGTGAGAGGCGCTGAACTCGGGTCGATGATCATCAACATCGGTAACCACAATGGTTACGCGCGTGATCGAATGCTCAGCGGGTATGGCGCCATCTATGAGCTCTGTGGCGCGAATGGAGAAGACATAGACACCCCCATTCTGCAGTATTTCCGGATTCTCCCGATCTAATGGCTCATTGGTTGTTTTCAGCACAGCTGTGCCATCCTTGGGATCACCAAAAGGCACCAGCTCAAAGTGTCCAAAGGGTTCATCCTCCAGCGAGAGGAAGATCTCTCTCGGTATGCCCACATCGCCATCAATTGCCTTGACAGTCAGTATGCTCACACCTGCCGGAGTGTTCTCTGCCACAGTGGCGGAATAGGGTGCGTTGGTGAAAACGGGCGCCTGATCCTGCACATCGATGACATTGATGGAGACTGTAGCCAAGGAGGTGAGTCGATTTTCTAGTGCACTATCCGATGCCGATATGGTCATGATGTAGGAGGGTCGACTCTCAAAATCCAGTGGCTGCTTTAGAGCCACCCGAGCTGTATAATTTCCATCCGACAATTTGACAGCGCGTACCTCAAAGATGTCGCAAATATCGTTTTCCTTAAGTTTAAGAGATAAGTGTGAGTTTACTTTAGTTAATCACGAGACAATAGGAAACTTACCTGTACACACTTTATCTGCACCTCCGAATTCAAACCCTCATCACGATCGACGACAATAATAGGAGGCTCCACTTTAAGCTCGGCGCCCACAGGCAGTGACTCACTGACGCTGGCTGAATAGGGTCTGCCATAAAAAGTGGGCTGATTATCATTGTAGTCTCGCACAGGTATCTCGCGACGCTGGGAGACTGTGTTGGGTTCCGTGCCGTAGACGCCCTCATCGGTAATGCTGATAATAACCTCAACGGTATCTTGTGTTTCGCGATCGAGTTCCTGGCGCAGGCGCACCACACCCGTCTCGCGATCCACAGAGAAAACTGGCCCAGATATGCTGTATTTGAGGCGACCACCCTCCGGGTCGATGCCTGAAAAAATGTGTAACACATTAGTATGGGATTTGTGGACTAGCCGTAAAAGCGGTTTGTCAGCTTCTTGTATTTTGCTCGACACGCTCACTGCTTTAATTACGAGTGGTGGTAGTCGCTGTAACGTCATCGACTGACACTCTGACACTCTGACTGTCGGGTTATGTTTAAGCGTGTGAAAAATGCTAATTAAGTTCCCACAACCTCCTTCACATTGGCTTTTCTAGTCTGCGCTCTAATGCGCTCGCTGCCAGTTTAGTTGGGCGTGGAAATGGAGCTAAGTATGGGAGTTGGGTCAACCCATCGGCATATGGGTTGTTGTATTCTTTAGCTTAGTTGCTCAGTTTCTCTTTCTCTTTGCTGGGTTTTTAATCACAGGAAACTACTTATGCCATGAATCGAAATTCGGAAATTTCAGAAACACAGCTTGGGGGCAAACACGAAAAAACATTAGAAATTCTTTCAAAGCAATGCCACAAAGTGGACGGCAAAGAGAAAGAAAACAAATGATCCCAACAGCGCATGCACAAAAGCTAACAATAATAAACCCAACGGCGGTCTGGAAATCGACTTTTGGCAGACTTCTTCTTTTTATTTTTCTCTCTTCAGGTTTTCAAGTTTGCTCTAACCATTTGTAGAAGACGACAGACATGGCGACCGACAATTGCAGCACCACGACCACGAGCACGACATGGACTCAAAAGCGGGAAGCAAACAACACGTTCTCCAGCTTACTACACCCAACAACAACAACACACCAATTGCGGTCGCCAACCCGAATGCTCCCCAACCCAGTCCCCCCCCTTGCCTCCCTTGCAGTCAGCGCGTGAGTGGCCGTTTCCACTTTTAATGTACATAATCATTTTTTCTAGTTTTTCTTTTTCACATTTTTTTTTGGGGCTTACATAGTTTTTTTTAGGTGATTTCTCATACACTACACATACCATATCGTATTGGTACATACGGGCCAGTTGAATTATTTGGTATACGATTGTTGTTACAGCCTCGTATGGAATCTCGTTTGGGACATGCTGGGAAAACTAACACTGAAACGCTGTAATAATTATTATTGCGACTTTTTCAATGCTGTACACTTTTCCACTTTTCACTTGTTTTATGAAGCAGCATATGTTGTCTTGTTGTTGTTGTTGTTGTTGTTGCAGTGATGTTGCAAGCACAAGCGAGAGGAGGGGATAAATAATTTGTGATTTCATGCTCTGCGAAGCGTATTTGTTAATATTTTGCTATTTATTACACACTGTAACCAAGCGAAAACAATAGAAACACCCGCATTGTGCCAACATTTGCCCAATTATCCATTTTCCATTTTCATTTGCTGTTTTGGCAGCAGTTTGTGTTTAGGAGTGTAGATAATTACTCCACGCTATCTATTTAATTATGTTATTAATATTTTGAAAACAATTTCATTTAATAGCCTAGCATTGCAATCTATAGAAAGTCAAAATAATTATTTAAACGCAACCAATAAACGAGCAACTTATTCTTGATAAAAACCAAGCAACATAATATCAAAAATCTTTGTATATATTTTCAGTAAAGACGGCCCTGAGCAGTCTTTTGTTCCATATTCATATATTGATTAGTGGCTATTATCATTCATTTGTCAAATGACTAATTTGAATATAAATAAACCGAAAAACCTGTAAGCTTTATTTAAATATTGAATATTAAATAAAGTTGATTGCAGCCAGTAAATTGCCAGATTTTGGCCTATTGCCAGTGAGAGATCTGTGATGCAAGCGCTTTGATGATTGCCAGTCAAAATTGCAATAACAAATTATGCAGCTGACAGAGCCGCTTCCTGGCTCACAGTTTAGCCAAAGCAATTTCGAAGTTTTGTTGGCCATTTTTTCAATTTGGCTGCAGTGTTTTTCAATGTGTCTGTGTGTGTGTGTATTTATGGCACTCTTGATTTCGAACGCAGTGCACTATAAATTGTTAGCTTAAACGTGTTTCTTATACGAGTATCTCACGGATGCAGCTTGCAAAACTAACTGGCTGCGAGACGCCAGTCACCCAACACATACAACATTAATCAGACACACATGAAAAAGTCAATGAACACTCGCTTACCTATCAACTACTTACTTAAGCCAAACACTTGAAATTGTTTTGGACATTAAGTTGCCTTTTGAGCTCTATATCAGGCACAAGAAAATTATATATTTAAATATTCAGATACATATATTAAAACTAAATGGGAAGCCCAGCTGGCTTGAAAGTTGTCTGCCCCGCTGTCTGGTATCTTGTAGCCTCTGCCGCGGCATCTGGGGCGGCATTAAATTACAGGCTGCATCTTTGCAATACAATAACTGGGCCTCTGTGTTAGGGTGTCAACGGGGCGGCCGACAGGCAGTTCATTCAGTTGTGGGCAGGTGCAAAGCACGAAGATGAACTGAATGCGATCTCGTGCAGCTTTCAGAGCGAATGCCGACTGTTTGTTTGTTTTATGTGTTGTATAATCATGCGACGAAATGTAATACAATTCGCGCCTGCTGCAACTAACACACATTATGTGGAGTTCCTAGACAGCTGACACTTGCAGTTGCGAAAGGAAGCGATTACCTCATATATAATTAGCAGGTGTGAACAAAAAGTTGCTTTCAATTGATTGCCAGTGTCTATCAAAGTAAAAGTGCCATAGATTCTACGCTCGATAAAAGTGAGCGCTCTTGGCCATTATAATCATATGTCTGCAGTTGGCCAATACACAGCGATATTTGCATCTAATTGGCAGCACGCCATTCTCAATACAATTATTATCAATTTCATGCCGCCTTGTGGCCATTATCGAAGCGTTTGCTTTGCTATCGCAAATGCTACGCACAAACGTGTTCAAATGCATTTCCGCATGTGCATCGCAAAGATACAAAAAACACTCAACCATATGTATCTATATGTATGTACATGTGTATCTGCTGGCTTGGTTTGTGTTTAGTGCTATTGATTACCAAACTGCATTCTTAAGCATGCGACATATATATCATAGAGTCTGGTTCCCCCCCAAAAAAAAAGACATTACTTTTGCTCTTATCGCTTTTACTTCTTCACATATTTCGCTACATGAATTAAGTAATCGCCAGAGATACTCTACATACACACATATACAGATACACATGTACAGATACAGTTTAAAAGCATGCAAAAAACGTGCAGAGCAAAAAAAAACAAATGTAATACTCTGTGCAAGGTTAAACAAAAGTAGGTGGCGTTGTGGCGAGACAAGCGCTTAATATTTCAATTATATATATATATATATATATATATATTATGTATATATGTATATATGTATATATGTATATATATATATATGTATATGCGCACGCGAAATGAAAGTCAGCAATGGCAATTTGAGATTTGGTGCACAAAAACTCAAATTACCAAATAATTAAACCAGCAAATGACCAGCCAAATAAGAGCAGACACATTTTGAATCAGAATGTACAGTTACTATTCATGTTTATATAGTAATTACTATAAAATTGACATGAACTCAACTCACTAAGTTGCTGGCCAAAAGCGTATCTTTAAGTCTCAAATTATAGGTTTGCTGTTTTGTGAAAGGCATTGCCGCAACTGATGTGAGAATTGGGGCTATTGTTGCTGTTGTTTCTTATTATGAAACCGGGGTTTGGTCACTTGTTGACCTTAGTTGGTCTAAGCCACGACGATTGAGCTACTTACCTTTGAGCTGAAAGACGGGACTGCCAACTGGCGTATGCTCCGACAGGCTGAAGCGGGACATGTCCCCCGAGCCGGGCACAAAATGCGGCGGATGATTCAGCAGCTGTGCCGCCGACAATCCAAGCAGCAGCAACAGCAACATTAGCGACGGCAGCAACATGTTGTTGCCGTTGCCAATTTCAGTGCCGTTATGTATCTGTATCCGTTAACTGTGTTGAATTCGTTGTTGGTTTTCTCAAGTATTTGGCACATGTAGCACAATATTCACTTCTCAAGAGCCGCACTTCTTTTTCACTGTTTTCTAGATGCTGTGCAAAAAGTAGAATTTTCGTTAAAACAACTCTTTCAATGTTAGCCACGCCGCCCACTTGACCTTGGCTGCGGCTAAATGGCAATGCAGTTGCAGTTGCAGTTGCTGCGGCAGCAGTTGCAGCATTTGCGCTCAGTCAGCGGAAAAGTAGCAAAAGTGTGGCAAGCTCAATACCAAAAAAAAAAACGTTTGTTTAGATAACAATTTCGAGCCTTGACCAGCTTATTTAGTTTGCTTTTAATGCCTTAATGCTTGAACTTGGCCAGCAATTTGCTATAATTAACAGCGAAATTTGACAAATTCTAGAAAAGAAATTCGATGCCGCTGGCAATTTCACTTTATGCTCATGTGAAAAGTGGCACATGATGATGAGGCGGCTGCTGCTGCTGCTGCTGCCGAAGAGTTCCAATCATTGGGCTGAGGCGCTACTCCAAGCCAAGCGATTGGCAAATGTTGGCTTTCTCGCACAACACACACACACACACAGACATACACAGACATACAGTCTTGAAAACAGCTGGAGAATGCGGAATGAGGAATGAGGTGTGTGGCTTGGGGAGATGGCAAAGAAAGCAAGCAAATAAACACACTAAAGACCGAAATGTGCAAAAAAGCAGCTAAAATAAATAAGCGCAGAAAACAGAACTGGTTGGCTCTCTGCGCTGGCGTAGCGTGCAGATACATTGCCCGCAGATACATAAGCATCTACAAGATACATATAGACTTATGGTCAGCACTCTAGTTGTTGTTGTTGGCAGGAAGCAAACATAAAACAAAAAACATTCAACATAAAAAATACACAAATGATCATTGCGCGCTTTACTTCTGCAGCTAAAGTGCAAGTAACTCAACTCACTAGAGGTGTTGCTAACTATATCTCGTAATTAGATGCACAGTTATTACACTTATAAACGGATTATTTCACTTTTATAGACGAAAATAAACCGAGAAATACACACGCGAAAACAAACAACGCCAAAGTATGACGCCAGGTACGAAACTTGATTCTGGTTCCGAATTTTTGTGTATTTCTTGTATTCCGTAGATTTTTGCCCACTGTCGACGAATTTAAACCGCAGCAACGTCTTAACGACGCGACGCTCGCTCACCTTCTGTCTTATGGCCGTTTTACCTGTTGCTGCTGCCGACGCTGCCGTTCTTGGCTGGCCAACAGCGTGCGTGATTCGGCCACAGGTAAATACTGGTTTCGTCTTGTCGCCGGTTTTGTTTTGATACACATTTCGCGCATGCGCAAAACGAGTGGCAATGAAATATATGCGAGTGTGTACACACTGTCTGGCGAAATTTACTGCAGCTAAGTTATTTACTGCCACGGCAGAAAAGTATGCAACACTTTTTATACTAGTTTATTATTTTACAATTTTAAAATTAAAAAAAAATTTTTTTTACGGGGTAGTCTTTACACCCCCTTTTGCGACCATGGTTTCTATTGATTCAGCCCAGTTGGGCGCGCTTAGCTTAAACCATTAACAATAACAAAGTATTTACAAAACAAATTAACAGTAACAATCACAATTTTTCTGCTAGTTCTAGCCCTGGGAGATCGAAGCATCAGGTCCTTCGGTTGGCGCCTGTTTAATCTTCTTCTTGGAGAGCATGCTCTAGTCAGAGCCTTTACGAGACGATTTCGATGGCGCTCTAGCCTATCGCTGTACCGGCTGGAGTGCTTATTAATCTCATCAAAGACCGTGGTTTTCAGGTCTATATGTAGAGTGGTGGTAATTAGTCTTGCGATCCTGTTTTGGGCCGCCTGGACTCTTCTGATCTGACTATCCAGTTAAAGGTAAAGCCACTATACCAATTGTACGAGGCAACCGTTATAATTCCAGCTCCGGAAAATGCTCGTTACCGGACTCAGTATCCTGTAAGGCAACAGTCAGAATACATTTTGAATACATTTATTTGATATGTTATGTTTTTAAATAAATAAAATGTAAACCAAAACTGATTTGTCTTTTCATATCAAATTTTAAGTGAAAATGTTAAGCAGTGCTGCTTGCCAAGTGCAAGATTTAGGCTATTTTCCCAGTCAAGGTACCAGGCGAACAGAAATCAGCAGCAGGTCGATGATGAACTGTCAGTTAAAATTTAAAAACTCATTTAAAAATTTATATTTTAACTGACGGTTGAGTTTCATTGCATTTATCAGGCTGAACGTTCAGTTCAGATTTAAAAATGTAGGCTATTTTCTCAGTCAAGGTACTAGGCGAACAGAAATAAGCAGCAGGTCGATGATGAACTGTCAGTTAAAATTTAAAACTTTATTTAAAAATGTAATGTAACTGACTGTTGAACTGAAATTTTAAATTTCAACTGAAAATGTTAAGCTGCTGCTTGCCAAGTGCACGATTTAGGCTATTTTCCCAGTCAAGGTACCAGGCGAACAGAAATCAGCAGAAGGTCGATGATGAACTGTCAGTTACAATTTAAAACTTCATTTAAAAATTTTAGTTTTAACTGACGGTTGAGTTTTATTGCATCTTTCAGGCTGAACGTTCAGTTGAGATTTAAAAATTTAAGCTTCAACTGAAAGTTGAGTTTCCTTGCATACTTTCAGGCTGCATTTTTAACTTAGTAGGCAGTTAAAGTTTGAATTTTAAAAAAGTATCAACCGTCTGCTGATTCTGTTTGCCTGGTACTTTAGTCGAAAAATTAGTTACAATTTTGCATTTGGACAGCAGAAATGTTGCCTGAAGCTAACAGGAATTTCTTAAGTTTATATCTATCATATCTCCGCCAAAAAAACGACAAACCTTCCCAGCCTTCAAACTGCCACAACTTTGTCAAATCTGAACCGATTGTCAATCCTGAGGCCATTTTGATCATTATTTAACATCAAGTTTAGTTCTACATCTCAAATTTTTGAAAAAATAAAATTTTGGATTTTTTTTTGTAAAAAAGCATAAGATCGGCTGAGTTTACACAAAAGTATGGGTGCTTGATAAAAACTGGAAGTCGACGAGAAGTATTTACTTGGGATTCGAGAACCTTAAAAATCAAGCCCGTATTTTACAAAAGATTTTCGAATTGATTTTCAAATAAACACTAAACATATTTTATTTATTTTTGGTATATAAAGACTAATTACTTAATCGATTTAGAGCGCGTCGTCCACCTGGAACTGTATCAGATCCTCGACGGGAAAGCGAAAGAGCGAAGCTGTTTGCGCCTCGGCGGCCAGTTGATCAATGTTTGGATTCTTGTGGTATCGGTAGTGATCGCCCTGAATGCTGTATCGACCGTAATTTGAAGGAGGATTGCCAGTAAGTGCGGCAGGACGCGGCAGCTGCGGCACCTCAGCCGCCACAATCGGATGCTCAAAGTCAATGAGCGATAGATTGTCGCTACGTGAAATCGAGTGATTGGAGTGATTAAAGTGATTCGAGTGATTCGTTTGATTCTGCTGCGGCTGAGCTACTGGTGTGGATGCAGTCACCGAGCTGTTGGCTGCCTGGGACTGGGACTGTGATTGTGATTGTGATTGTGCCACCTGTCGTGGCTCAACGGGACTGGGTGGCTTGGGCAGCGGATGATCTCGCTCACTTGGGCTGAATGAATTGCGCTGCAGGATTGGGTTGTAATTGTAATTGTAGTTGAGGTTGTGGTTGTAGAAAGGATTGGTGGAGGTGCGCACCGTTGCCGTTGGCTTCTGCTTGGGAAAAACATTCAGATGCAGCATTATCTGATTGGAGTGCGTGTCCACTGCACCACTGGGATTGTTATTGTTATTGGTATTGCTGTTGGTGTTGGTCTGCTTTCCATAGATGCAATCATCGGCGACCAAGTTTTGCTGTTGCGGCTGGACAAATTTCTGGGATTGATAAAGCTGCTGACTGTAGCGTGTGGCCTGATCCGGGAAGATCATGGGCAGGTGGCTGGGCGGCTGTGTGGGAAACTTGAAGGGTGTCTGATAGAGACCATGCTGCAAGCCGTGCTGCAGCTGCTGCTGCGCATAGGCGGGTCCAGTGGAGGCGGTCAGGACGTCTGCTTGAAAAGGATTACGCAGCACAGAGGTGGGCCTGGAAGGCGGCAGCACCGGATATATGTCCAGATTCACCTTAAAGGGTATGCGCTTATGTTGCGGCTGACGTGTGGCATTCAGCGCTATGATGGGTGGAAAGCTCTGCAGGAAGGGATCGGCCACAAAGTGCTGCTGGTGAGTTCCATGCTCCAGCAGCATGTTGTAGTTGCTCTGCTCCTGCTGCTGCTGCTTCTTGTGCTTCTTCTTGGAGCTGGGCTTGCTAGCGGGCGACTGCTGCAGCGCCAGCAGATTGATGTCCTGAGGCGAGCGTGGCTTGTAAGGATACAGCTGATCGATGGCTACACGCTGATGCGGCGCACCACCATAGAGCGGCAGGTGCATGCCCATGGGAAACATATTGGCCATGGGCAGCGGAATGCTGAACTGCATCTGCTTCTTGTTGCGCTTGCCACGAAAGAAGTTGGCGATGCCACTAGACTTGAGGTTCTTATAGCTGCCCGCAATGTGGAGTCCCGTGGGCATCATGACCAGCGAGGGTGTGGGAATTCCTGGCATCCTGCTGGGCATCACGCTATTGATGTGCAGATTGTGTAGAATGTCCTGGATGTTGTTCAGCGCTTCCCCTTTCTTAAACTGCTCCGGCAGCGGACCATCGAAGGGAAAGTGAAAAGGCTTCGGCTTGAAGTCATCGCGCAGCGCCAGGGAGCCTGGCGTCTCCGAGTAGTGGCGACGCAGCAGCGCGACAGAGGGCGGTCGCTGTGTGGAGAGGCGTGGTGGGCGGGGCAGCTGATCATGGAGCGACTCACGCAGCGGTGTTGCAGTGACGGATCGCTTGGGCAGGCGCTCATACAGATGATTATCGGCGGCGCCATCGCCTTCACCAACGCCAACGCCGACGCCAGGCTGCATTTGAGTTGCGTGCTGCAACTGGGGTCGTCTCGCTTTCGTGCGCCATGTTCCGTAAATAGGCGCAACGTCGTCGGCACGCTCCAATAAGTAGGCAGTTTCGCCAGCAGCAGCAGCAGCAACGCCACCACCACCATTAGCACCACCCTGAACATCTCCCTCCGCTTCCATATCATTCGCATGCAACTGCATCTGCTGATGCATTTGCTGTAGATGCAGCTGCATCTGTTGCTGCTGCATACGATATTGCTGCTGCTGCTCGTGCTGCAATTGCTGTAACTTGGCACGCATCTTCTCAATGTTTAAACGTTCCGCTGAGTTGTCACTTTCAGTGCTGGGCGTTGTCTCCGTCTCAGCCTGTGCCTGTGCCTCTGCCTCTGCCCCTGCCAATGCCTCCGTCTGCTCTGCGACAAATGGCTCAATGTGGTTGAGTAATTGTTGCTGCTGTTGATATAAGGCTGCTGTTGATGCGACCTTGACTACCATAAGAGACATCTGGAAAATTGAAAGTTGAACTTTTATTTCTAAGGGTGTCTTCAAACTTGTCTCACAATTATGCACACATAGAACGGGCCCATAATCCGATGCCAGCGGCTTCTTGTAGCCTGTCGAATGCCTCCTCTTGCAGGATCTGGCCCCAGCAGTGTTTTATGTTTTGACTCGGGCTCTAGCTTGGCTACTGGCTTCATAAACATTTTTCACTATTGCAAATTCTGCTGTGCTGTGCTTTTAACCGTTTCGCTTTGATATCGGACGCGACTTCCTCATCGCGAATCGCAAAGACGACTGCCTGCAGTTTTGGCCAAGCAGCCCCTAAAAACTTGCATCCACTGTGCAGTTGAGCTGAGTTTTGCAACTGACTAATTAGAAAGCTTAACATACGAAAGCAAAATAGACGAAATAAATTAATTACCTATATGATTTCGTGCCATGGATGTGTTCGAGTGCGAGTACCAGTGTTCGAGTGAGCAAAAGAAAGAGATATTTCAAAAGCAGCGACCATGAACAACTCAAGATCGCATACATGAATACACACGATACAGAATTAAAACAAGAAAGATGATAACTTTAAGCGAAGTATTTACGACTCTAATAAATACAAATAAAATGTTTATTATATATTATTATTAATTAAATATAAAAATCAAGTAATTAATTGAAACTCATATCGAACTTCCTAAATACTTGCCATAAATGTCATATATCGTTTTATAATAAATGCATATCTGTTTTTAATGACTTTATAACTATATTCAACACAAAACTTATACAATAGTTGAATTACCATTCCAACAATAGTTCCAAGCTCACGCGAGGTGCGTCTTGTCAGACAAACAAAAATAATATATATATATATTTAACCACTGAACACGTTTCCCGTTGTTGAATTGAAAATGCATAGAAACCACATTTGATAAACTTAATTTATTGTTCGGGCTTTAGAAATGTTCACAAAAGATATTCATTTTATTTTCAACATGTAGAGCTAAATAGTCTTTGAGACACAAAGTGCTGAGGAGACAAAAAAAGAACACATATTGAGGGGTAACATAAAACATAGCAAGAGTGGGGATAGCCTTTAAGGTTTACAAAAGTAGATACATATACAGTGTTCCCTAATTGTATGAGTATGCGATTCATTAATTCATAAAAACAAACAAGTTTCATTCTTGCCGACGCTTCAGTGGCTTCGCAATTTCGAGCACCCTCATGAAACGCTGTAAAAATCTTTTCGACTGTATTGACTAGATGTATCTAGCCCTAGATATATATGGTTGGCATTGCATTGCTAAATATTAAGCATCAGTTATTGCATCCCCTCCTAAGACAATATTATTTCAATTCAAATGAAATTAAATGTCACCCACGAACCGTCGTTGAATTCATCGACGGCTCATAACTGAGCTAATTATACGGGTGCTTAGAAGTCAAAGGGAATGCTGGGCCTTGGGTATTGGTAGCCCGATTGTTTGGTCGTTGCTGGTGGCACGCTAGCCCTGGTCGGTGGTGGCACATATGGGGTGGTTCTACGAGTCGTCGGCACCGTGCGTGTGACGGGGGGCAGATAGGTTGGTGTTGGAGTAGCTCTGGTTGGTGGTGGAGTTGGTCTGCGAGTCGTTGGTGGTGGTGTTGGTCTGCGAGTCGTTGGTGGTGGTGGTGGTGGTCTGCGAGTAGTGATCACCACTGGAGGCTGTGGCTTATTTGTGGGTGGCAAATAAGTGGGAGCTGGGGTAGTACGGAGTGTAGCCCGGGTCGTTGGGCGAGAGGTAGTGTAAGTTGGTGGTGGAGCTGGGCGACGAGTCGTTACGTAGACAGGTGGTTGTGGCTTATTTGTGGGTGGCAAATAAGTTGGAGCCGGGGTAGTACGGAGTGTAGCCCTGGTCGTTGGGCGAGAGGTAGTGTAAGTTGGTGGTGGTGCTGGGCGACGAGTCGTTGTGTAGACAGGTGGCTGTGGCTTATTTGTGGGTGGCAAATAAGTTGGAGCCGGGGTAGTACGGAGTGTAGCCCTGGTCGTTGGGCGAGAGGTAGTGTAAGTTGGTGGTGGTGCTGGGCGACGAGTCGTTGTGTAGACAGGTGGTTGTGGCTTATTTGTGGGTGGCAAATAAGTTGGAGCCGGGGTAGTACGGAGTGTAGCCCTGGTCGTTGGGCGAGAGGTAGTGTAAGTTGGTGGTGGTGCTGGGCGACGAGTCGTTGTGTAGACAGGTGGTTGTGGCTTATTTGTTGGTGGCAGATATGTGGGAGCGGGCGTAGTAGCACGAGTGGTGCGAACGGTAGCTCTGGTAGTCGGGGGTGCTGGAGGCAGGTACGTGGGTGGTGGGGTTGCGCGAGTTGGTGGTTGAGTTGGCTTACGGGTAGTTACAGGAGGCTGTGGCTTGTTTGTAGGAGGCAAGTAGGTTGGAGCTGGAGTACTGGTTGGGCGAACAGTCGCACGGGTGGTGCGGACGGTAGCCCTAGTCGTTGGTGGTGCTGGCCTGCGAGTAGTGGTAACTGGCTTGTTGGTGGGTGGCAAGTATGTTGGAGTTGGGGTGGTACGTGGTGGTGGTGGGGGTGGTGGTCTGCGAGTGGTGGTCACAGGAGGCAAGTAGGTTGGTGGTGGTGTTGGTCGACGAGTAGTGCGAGTTGGTGGTGGGGTTGGCTTACGGGTAGTTACAGGAGGCTGTGGCTTGTTTGTAGGAGGCAAGTAGGTTGGAGCTGGAGTGCTTGATGGGCGGATCGTGGCACGAGTAGTGCGGACTGGGGCCCTAGTGGTTGGTGGTGGTGTGGGTCTGCGAGTAGTAACTGGAGGCAGTGGCTTGTTGGTAGGAGGCAAGTATGTTGGAGCCGGAGTGGTACGGAGTGTAGCCCTGGTCGTTGGGCGAGAGGTAGTGTAAGTTGGTGGTGGTGCTGGGCGACGAGTCGTTGTGTAGACAGGTGGCTGTGGCTTATTTGTTGGTGGCAGGTAGGTTGGAACAGGAGTGGTAGCACGGGTTGTACGGATGGTAGCCCTGGTAGTCGGTGGTGCTGGTCTGCGAGTGGTGGGCACTGGAGGCAGGTAGGTTGGTGGTGGGGTTGATGGACGCGTTGCCCGTGTTGGAGGTGGGGTTGCGCGTGTTGGTGGTTGAGTATACTTGGTTGGTGGCTGGGTAGCCCTAGTCGGTGGTTGAGTTGGCTTACGGGTAGTTACAGGAGGCTGTGGCTTGTTTGTAGGAGGCAAGTAGGTTGGAGCTGGAGTACTGGATGGGCGAACAGTCGCACGGGTGGTGCGGACGGTAGCCCTCGTCGTTGGTGGTGCTGGCCTGCGAGTAGTGGTAACTGGCTTGTTGGTGGGTGGCAAGTATGTTGGAGTTGGGGTGGTGCGTGGTGGTGGTGGGGGTGGTGGCCTGCGAGTGGTGCTCACTGGAGGCAGATACGTTGGTGGTGGAGTTGGAGTGTATCTCGTCGGTGGTGGTGTGGGTCTGCGAGTAGTCACTGGAGGCTGTGGCCTGTTGGTAGGAGGCAAGTATGTTGGAGCCGGAGTGGTACGAATGGTAGCCCTCGTCGTTGGTGGTGCTGGCCTGCGAGTAGTGGTAGCTGGTGGCTGTGGCTTGTTGGTGGGTGGCAAGTATGTTGGAGCCGGAGTGGTACGTGGTGGTGGTGGGGGTGGTGGCCTGCGAGTGGTGGTCACTGGAGGCCGATATGTTGGTGGTGCAGTTGGCGTGTATCTCGTCGGTGGTGGTGTCGGCCTACGCGTGGTCACAGGAGGCTGTGGCTTGTTGGTAGGAGGCAAGTATGTTGGAGCCGGAGTGGTACGAACTGTAGCCCTCGTCGTTGGTGGTGGAATATATCTCGTCGGTGGTGCAGTAGGCTTGCGGGTGGTAGTAACTGGTGGCTGTGGCTTATTCGTTGGAGGCAAATAGGTCACGGGCACACGAGTTGGTGCCCTGGTGGGCGGTGGCTGAGTGGTGCGCTTCGGCAACTCAAACGGCACATCTGGGGGAGGGTAGAAGTACCCATCAGCCGCACGAACCTTACGCTGAAATGAGTCAAACTCTCAGTTAGGGATCAGCTGCGAGATTATATGGGCCATTAAGTGCTTACCTCATGCGTATCCGCTGTTGCGGTGGCTAAAGCCACAACGCAAAGCGCCAAGACAAAAAGTGCACTTCTCTGTGGAGAAACGAAACAGAAAGTAATGGATTTAAAACCGGTAATGAAAAGAATTTCAAGTTTGTTAGAATTGCACGAGTGCTGACTTTAATGTGCATTATTCTAATTGCCTTATCGAATTGTTGTGTAATTCTAAACCGTTTTTTAACGATCTATGCCCAAATGCAAGGCAACTTTGTCGAAGTGTAGACAACACAACACAAAACTCGCTTAAAGTTCAGACGGTGTCAGCCATTTGAATGAAGTATTCAAATCAGCCACAACAACAACGATGGCAATTAGTCTAAAATGTTAACGTGTAAACTTAAAGACATTCAACTTTGACAGCATCTCTAGGTCACGGTAGCTGTCCAAAACTAAACCAAACCAAAAATCTATACTCTACTCAAGTAACTTGTTTGCTTCTCGCCTTTTCGGGCGCATCAGCTTATGGTCAAATTTCTTATTCGCTTTTATCCACAAGCTAATTAAAACCAAAAAAAAATAAAACAGATATAAAATGCAGGTGAAATAATTTATTACTTTGGAGACAAGATCTTTGACTGAATGCAGAGATTAACTCATGTTGCGTCTTCCGCTGGCCTGTCAACAAATCTAATGTTTTATAATTAGCTATTTATGCGAAATTTCGACAAGGTCAACTGGAAGCTGTCGCCGTCAACGTTAACGAAAGTGGTAAATGGGTAACTGCAATTAATTTGCGGACATATTAAAATCACTAAGAATTTTTATAAGTTATGTATATGTATATATAAAAATAGCTAATTATGCAACGAACCGGACGCTTACCAAAAAATTCTGCTTGACTAGTTTTAGCCATCAGAGAACACTATATTATATAATAATAATCGGCAACGGCCATTAATAAAGTGAGAAAAACTGAAGTCGTCGCTAAACAAAATTAGCATACGCACTAAACATTGACAGCCGCTGCCATAAAATCGCCATTCGACTCGCTTGATAGCCAAATTTCTTCATCGTCTAACCCATACAAAAGAATAAAGCAAACATTCAAACTTACATATGCCATCATCCATATAGATTGTACACATGTGTGGGATATTTGGCTAAATTTGACATATCGCTAAGTCTAAAAACAAAAAATACATATCTTATTTAAATTTAAATGAGTTTTATACATTTTTTGTTAATGAACTTGAAATTTTTCGATGTTCTAAACTTGATTGCTATTCAAATAATCAATGTGCTTGGAATTCAAGTCGGCGGCCAAACGTTTGGTTAGCACCTGCTGCCTCGAAAGTGAAAGGACTATAGCATCACACAAAGGTAAGAATAAAGCGATAGCTTCTAGATTTTGAAACCATCGCAAACAAACTTAATTAATAGATCTTATCTCTCTTTAACAAAGAACCTGACTAGCTTCATCTTAACGAGGGTCGAGTTATGTGTTTCTACCCATCTTTCCTTGTTTGAGAAACATTCTCGATATAATATATTGGATGAATAGAAATTTCTATATTAGTCTCCCTGCTTTTTAAGGGCCTTTCTGCTTTAGCCATGTGCCATATGTTTTGCTTGCATCATTGAGCACGCTTCCCAGTAATCTATTATGCTAATTTGAGGCCAATTAATTTGTCTTATACGCAGACATGACCTTGCATTCGTATCGGAAACGTCAATGACGCACATTTGGGTCAAGCTGTCTTCAAAAATGATTACATGGTAGGTGATGGTGATTTTCACATTGTTTAAATCGATTGTTTTACATTTTAAATGTGAATTGCTGAAAAATAAAATTTTGATGATTAACTATTTAAAAATGTAAATCTCTCCTATTTTCCAAGTCTAAAATACAAATTATAATAAAATATTAAATTCAAAATATATTCTTTGGCTTATAATATTAGTTTTGATTCCTAAGCGGATGATGTCAAGTCATGCGCATTAAAGACTGACGATTGATCACTAACAGTTGGCCTAGGCGGTTCTTCAATGCGATTCTTTGATAATTTGCGGTAAATCTATGTTGCAATCGAAAGACTTAGGCAACGAACTTGCTGCAGATCATTAACTGAGTGGCGAGAACTGACGTTGATCATCTCTCAATGGCAGAGCCAAGCATGTACATGCACATATATAACTTAAGGCAGCATTATTTAATGGTCATTTACCTAAATATGCCAATTCAAATGTCAACCCATGAAATGTGTGGAAAATTCGCAACGATGCAAACAAGTTTTAATTTCATCTTAAACGCTGACATAGAAACCCAGGCTAAATGACTGCAGCTTCTGCTGCACCTGAGCCACAGGCAAAAGCGATGTTAATGATTTAAAACGCAATTGCTGACAGCCAACTGAGCAGCAGATCCCCCCGCAACTTTAGTCAGCACACGTGGGCGCATCGAGCGTATGCGTAATATTGGCAGTGGCCAATTTACAATCGCTGACCGCTTGACTGCCAGATTGCCAGATTGCCAGAGAGACGCCTGTTTGCGCACTGAAACACTGACACTTGCACAATGGTGGCACAACAAAAAACGTGTAATTGGAAAACTAAAACTCTTATTGGCTTAAATGTCACTTGGGCCATAAGATAAGTTATTCAACTCGGACTGCCTCGTTAAGTATGTAATGCAAATAAGCGATCGTGTTGTATTAACCGATTTTGTCTATTGTTCGTAAGATTGTCTTTTCTTTTTGGTCACTTTTGGATTAGCACTTGTTTTCTTTTTAGCACGAATGTCTTTTATATTGGTAATTGCAACTAATTTTAGTTACCATGGTGGGCACTTTGAACTGCAACAGATGGCAGCCGGATAGCGTTTAAGTATATAGTATATATATATATATATATATCCCGACAGGTGTATGTGTATAATCCTTGTGTTCCGATCGTATCAAAATTCAATGGTCAATTGAAATTTTGATCGATGCCACGCAAAAAAGTTGCTTCAACTTCTGGGTCGACTCTGGGCTAGCAACTAAAGCATCAAAACTTGTAGATTCTCTACTTATATATACTCGGGGCGTCGGATCGACCGCGGTTGCTGCTGCCGCTGTCGCTTCTGCTGCTGCTGCTGCTGCGGCTGCGACAGCGTCGTCTTGGGCGACAGCTGTTAACACTCGCAGCGAGTGAAGATGCTGCCAACAAAGACGCTGACGCCAGCAACTGACCAACCGCTGCGGTGCCAGTTTCAGTTTCAATTTCAGTCCCAGTCGCTCAGCAGCTGCGCAGCCGCAGTCATCGCTGCTGCTGTTGCTGCTGCTCTTAATGTTAATGCCAGCATTGTTGCTGCGGCTTAACAGTCGCATAACATAAGTAAAGGCACTAACACAAAATAATCATAATTTAGAAAAATGAAAAATAAAGACAAAAAAAGTCCCCGCAAAGGCTCCTAAAAAGTAGTAGAGACAATGTCGCAGTTGAGCTCTGCCGTCTGGGTGTTGTTGCTATTGGTATTTCTACTTAGCTGCTTTTATTTGAGCAAATATATATTAGATGAATAGCGACTACATTTAAGCTGGCACTTGCCCATTTAGCCATCTTCTTGAACTGCTGCTTTAAATACTTGAATTTGTTTTTTACGTCTTCTTTTTTTTCCCCAGCAAACGAGTATTTTGTTTATTTTTTCTTTTTCTTTTACTGAGTAATTTAAACGCCCATGGATAATGTGCTCGGCGAGTGTTAAACATATTGTCATGCAGAGTCTAATTTGTAAACGAGATTAACATTCGAGAGCTGGGAGATGTTGTAATTTTGGCAATCGCTTTCAAGGCTTCAATCGAAGCACAGCACAGCACACAAGGCAAATAAGTATTTAGTGGCTGAAGTTGCAGATGAAATTAGCTGCATTCGGCAGATGAGCAGCTAAGCAGTTGATCAGTTGATCAGTTGAATTCCATGCAGCCGCAACGCCTCTAAGTGCAAACATGGCCAGCAGTGATTACAGCTGTTTGTTGCCAAGATTAGGCCTAGCGAGTGATGATGATGAACCGGTTGAGTTTGCCGCTGGTGCGTGGCTTACCGCCAGGCGGGTCAGTCGTGGCGTCCAACTTTGGAATCGAGCTCTGAATGTTAAGGTAGGCGCGCAGCCGACGCAGCCGACGCTGCAGCCCCAATAACCAAATGACCTTTAAACGCAAAATGCGCTGTCAATACAGAAATAAGAAATAAGAAAAATATAAATGCAAAACAAAAACAACAAAAACAGACACGGGCAACACACACGCTCGACAATCGCCCGTACACATTTTGTTTTTTATTAAAAACAAAAAGATGCTGCAGCAAACTGCCAGATGTAGATGGAGATGCAGAGATGTGAGTGCCAGATATGCGAGTGCCAGACCCAGAGTCAGACTCAGAGCCAGAGCCAGTGCAAGTTGAAGCTTCATTGGGGCATCATTTTTGCGCGCCCCACCGGCTGACAACAACAACAACAACGACAGCAACAACTACAGCAGCCAAACGGGTTTCCTCTCTTAGCTATACTAACTGCAATGTATTTGTTTTGTTTAAACATTTTTAATAAGCTGCATTTATTAATTTGTGATGCCCAAAACATGATCAGTCGTCACGCAAAAGCTAAACTTCGTCTGAACCAATTTGGTGGCTGCCCACACGACAAAACGATAAAATCGTAGATCTTCAACTCATCATCGTCGGTTTGTGAGTTTTGCATATTTCAAATATTTGCCATATATCTAGATCATTCATTCTTGAATGAGGTGCTAAACTGGCTCATAATTGGAGTTTGCAATCGAGCGGCTTTGAGCCACTTCAACATGTGCGTACACTCAAAGAAATAATTGCCAAAAATTTTGAACTGAATTTTGAGGTTTTTTTTCCAGCTAAAGACTAGAATTTAGGTTATTCAGAAAATGTACATATTATACAAATAATAAAATTATAAAAAATATATATAACAATAATTTTTATAAGATATAGAAACACTAAATTTAATATATATGTTCTCAAGACTATTTCTAGTTTTGAGTAAATATAGTATTACAATATGTTGCCACACAAATTTCTTGCAGTGTAGTTCTTTTGCTTGAATTAAATTATAAAAAAGATGTTTACATCAACTAAGTAGTTATCAACAAAGTGTGTTAGTAGTCATAATTGTGTACTACAAAGTGAGTGCCATTAAATGCACTTAAATGAAACATAATCGTAAACCATTTGGCTTTAGGAAGTCACCCTTAAGAAGCTAATTGCTGAGATGGCCGCCAGCGCACACTTACTTACTTACTTATCCATCCGCCTATTAATTGTTCTTTTTTATGAGAAACCTCCACCCAGGTAATGTCAGATACCAGATAGCAGATACCAGATACCCGATGCTGTTGGTGACGGCTGACGGCTGACAATTCGGGTCATAACTTGCTTTGCGCCTCTGCTCTCAGAGGCAATGACACTTGGCGACTGCTGACATTTCAGATAAGTCATTGTGACAAGTTTTATTACATTAACGAAAATAAAAAAAAACCATTTCATATTATGAATGCCCAAAAACTTGATATAGGAAAGAAAAGTCAGCAAATATTTGGTTTTTGACAAATCATTGCAGGTTTCAACATTGAAAATGATGTTGGAAAACAACCAACTTTAGGTGTTATCCAACTGCGATGTAAGATGCACATAACCGAAGGACGTTCCAATGATTGTTGTCCATAGTTATAGTTTGATCAACGGATCTGACAAACAGTGTGCATAAAATTGATTAAAATTAATTACAAAACTGGCTTGTCAAATTAACGCACCCGATGTCCGTGACATGGGCCAGTGCCCGTGTGGATTTCAATGTGGATGCCGATGCCTAACCAGATTCTAGACATCTTTTTTAACACTCCATGCGAGTGCTATTATGTGAGCTATACAGAAATTAGCAACATCGAAACAACAGCGATACCAATGATTCCTGTTATTGTTCAAGATGTTCTCGCCTTTGTATTTGGTGCGGAAATAATTAGTAACTTTTATCGGAGCAAATATCTCATTTAATTAAGAGTGTATAAATATATATTGTAAAACGCTTTATTAAAGACTTAAGTGAGTACATAAATCTTACTATTTAGGTGTCAATTGGGGGCAAGTAACAAATGTTTGGACATCTATCTAATACTCGTAATTAAATACCTGCACGCACAGGCCATTAAAATTATAATCAACGTTTAAAAAACTTATAATCACATAAAAAAAAAGAAATCCAAGAGCTGACAAGAATAGGCTTGTAGAATATTTATAATAGTCTATTCAGAACCACATCCATACATATATATGTATGTGTATATATTATAATTTAGCGGATCTGATAGAAACCGCATAAATATAAAAAATTTTAGCCAAATGTCACTTTAGTTGCGTCAGCAAAAAGAATACAACTTTTGGACATATTTAATTGTGCTTATGATTTATGCAAATTTGTCCTTTATATACTAAACATGCTCGCATCTACATACTAGTCAAGGCAGAGCAAATTTTATTACTTGTCAAGCTGCTTTAGATTTATATTTATGCAAATAAGCATACAGCATACAACAAACAGACCAGACCAGACCAGACCAACTAGTTCGACTTTGGTTTCAGATAAATGTTGGCTATGCTTATTTGAGGAAGTTCAAGTATACAGCAAAGTATATGATTGTCATTTAAAATAGAATATGGTAGCGCCCTCCACTTTATGGGAATTAATTTAGAGAAAAACAAAAGCTGCTTTTGATTTCCCAAGCAAAAAAGAATCTATGTATATAATACAAATATACGAAATCACAAACACAAATCAAAAATTAAATATTCGAAATTAATAAAAAAAGAAAATTGTATAACTAGTCTATAGTACTGTTCAACCTCAGTTAATAACAAAACTCGATTTAGAAGATTTTTGTACTGCTGTTCAATATTTCATTATCATTAAAACATTCTTTTTTTTTTTTGCGATTGTTTTACTAAATGGATATTTATTTGGTATTAATTATCGATGCATTTGACATTTATATTTTGTTACCTTTTTATAACCTATTTCATTTCGATGTTGTTTTATTCAGCTTGAACAAATTTATAAATTATTAACACCCATTCTCTTTGATCTTGTGGCTTGTTGGCTTGTACAATTTGCAATGCAATAAAACCGCTAATACTGAACATTTAGCATAACAATATTTATTGGCACTCGAAATCGAACAATATTCTAGCCGTTTTTATTGCTATATGATCGTGCAATTGATGACAGTGGTTGGTATCGAATTTGTTTATAATTGCCAACACAACACAGGTTGCTAACGGTTTATTTCGAGTGTAGTTATAATTTATGCCAATTGTATATTTATTAAGTAGCTGTGAAATTTCATTAAAACCAAACCCGTATGCGTTCGGCTCAGTAAGCGGTTGTTTTTTGGCCAATTTCAAAAGGTGGCCCAGAAAACGTGTTTCCCCCAAAAATCATCAATAAGTCTTATCAAGGACACGGCCGGCCAACAACAACCAGTTTTCGAATGGGCAATTTATTGCCCCAATTGCAGGCCATTGGCATTGAAATCCTTGTGGATGTGAGATGCGGTGAATCTGGTGAATCTGCCCCGAGGGTCACACTTTGGGATCGGACCGATGTTTATCGGATTCCATGAAAACCTGTTGCTCAGAATCATTGTGGAAATTATGTAATATCATTTTACACGCGGCCAGCTTAAGCGAAAGTTTTCAAGAAGATGTTCGCATACATCAAGTGTTTTATTTTAATTAGCCAAAACGTAAAAGGCTAAGAGCTGGCTTGGCCCAATGATAGCTGTCAAGTGGTCATCGAGCTTGTGATTGAGTCAATTATTCACTTAGCTTTTAATGTTACCTCAAGAGCAAACTCGCGCCAAAAAGCCAACAAATACAACCAAAAAACGGAAGGTGCTCCAGCTGAAGCCAAAACTGAATCCGATTTGATTTATGGCCATGCGAGTGGTAAGAGTGGTGCACTTCGGGCCCAAACCGCTCGTTGGCTGGGCCTGTAAATTAGCCTAGTTGTGTGAGTGTGTTTGTTTGTTTGTTTGGTTAAAGAAGCAGCCGAGTTTTGAGTGCAAATCTAGCTGAAAATTGGAGCAGTGTCGTTCACACGCGCCGACAGACACAAGGCTGCTAAGAGTGAACTGTGCTCCAAGTCAAAACAAAAGCAAATTAGAAATATACATAAAATGTATCTACATAATAAACACAAATACATAAGTGTATCTATATCAGCTTGTACGTATGTATAGTTGTCGTTGGTAATAGCTTATAGCTAATAGCTTATAGCGGGTTCAACTGGCTTCAAGATGCTGCTGCTACTGCTGCTGCTTAACACATTCTACGCGTCTTGGCCAAATTTGTGCGAGCTGTGCGACAAATAAAAATCGAAAAACGAAAATCGAAAATCCAAAAATTAATTTAAAATAAACGACGCGCTGAACGGGTTATTTAATTTTAACACGAACTGGTTCTGTCTGTATATAGACATGTACATATATATATATATATATATAGAGCCCTACATATATACTATGTGCTGTAGACAGAAAGGCTCTGAATTCTACGCCCAAAATTTACAAGTTTCACATGCAAATTTTCAAGTTTAGAGCTTACATATTAAATACGAATTTATTGATGTCTGCTGTCTGTGGTTTTGGAGTTAAATTAACGCTGCGCTGAGGTTCAAGATCGCCGCCACTAGCAACAAACAATCCTGAATGAAATATTTACCAGCAATAATTAAGCTAATAAGAATTTGTTACCCAATTAACCTGTGGTCCATGACCAGCTAACTTATATCTGGCTTCCGCATATCTAAGCCGAGCTGCAGTTGGCTCAAACTGCTAAAAGTATGCTATAGTAAATGTGACGGCGCATCCTTGCAACTGCAACATTCAATACAGTGTTGCCACACGACATTGATTGCGTATGTTGAACGGCTTACCGATTAGATGCTTCCCCTCAGAGTCTCAGATGTGTCTATCTTTATGGATGAAGGTTAGTTAGACAAGTTTTCAGCAGTCAGTCGAATTAAATTGGATTCGAGATAAAATAAGTAAATAAAATATATTTTGTCTTTAGGCAAAGGCTGTGACCACACCGTCCATAGTTTGTAGCCAAAAGCCACAAAATTGAGCGCCTAACTATTTATTAGCTTTAATTTGAATTTCGTATAATGCTGCGAACAAAACTTGTTGAGCCGCTTCTGCCAAAGATGCTTCTACATATTTCACAAAAATCAAATAAATACAAAATAAAATAATACAACAACAGCAACAAAATCAAGTTCACCTCGAGTATATCAAATTTGTATAAAATTCATCAGTCAACAAATACGTCAGCTGGAAATATGTATATGCTCGTAGCCACAAATCTTGTGTTATGCAAAACAGAGGAAGCCAAAAGCCAACTTCAAAGATACAAAGATACTAAGATACTACACACTGATGTTCATATGGCACGTACGAATATGTTTCTCCACCTGAGTGTACCTGTTGAGCTGATCGATTAGCGCTAGTATGAGCATTCATGATTTTTCACTAATATCTCAAACATAAATCAGTCACTTGTTTAGCCATTGGATATGGTGCCAACCAGATGCTTGCTGTTCCCTCGATTATTGTACCACACATTTATAATTATAATTATATCTTTTATATGCTTGTAGACAATATGTTTAATGATACTCTTTTATTCGAGGTGCAATATGTACATACTGTTTTAGTTATAATGTATGATTATAATATTGGCTGCAACCGCAACAATGTTTTCAATGACCGAATCTGCAAATATTGTAGAGATCACGACTTCTGAATCTGGTTTTAAAGCTACTTAAGTTTCTCGAAATTGTGGGCGTAATTGTATTTTATTGATTTACCGTTCTCTAGTGGGTGTGCATAATATTTAAAAACAAGAACCTCAATTCTTTTGGCTACCAACATTTGCACAGTATTTAAAAACAAAAACCAGATCCATTACAACATTTTGAAAACAATCTTACAAATATGGTTATTCAAGTTCGAACGGATATGTTGTTAGTACGATAACATAGAAAGCATTACAGATCAAATTTGTTTGTAGATTGTTAGTACTATTTAGTTTTCCATAGAATTGAACTTGTTACAAAATCAGTATGATTCCTCATTCCCCTGATGCGAACAGTAAAATTTTCTTTGCATACTTTTCGAAGCATAAGCAGCATGCTTTCTGCTGCATACTTTTTGGCGGATATATTATTAGCGACATTCTTATCTTTGAAATGGATTGTTGGAATAAGATATATATATATATATATATGACGAAAGACGTTGGCAGGGAATAACAAATATTAGTTTGATTGAAAAAGTTAATAGTTCAACTACATTTTAAATGAAAATTATTTTGTTTATAATTTACTAATGGTATCATTTATTATATTATATCGTTTTTGTAATCGTTGTGCAGTTTACTTAACTACTCAGAACTATAGGACAATATCAAACTAAAACATAGTACATATATTCAAATGATTAACAGACACACAGATACATATTTCACATACACATACACATGCACTCACTAATTAATGTGGCTATGTTTCTAACATAAAGCTAAACTACATTTTTGAGTTGTGGCGGCTGAATGACAACAGAATTATGTATTGTATATCAAAATTTGCTTAGTAAGTAAGACTACAGCTAAGATATAAACTAACGCTAGACATGCTCTCTTTGCATATGGACATGCTCACTTTGCATATGGGCATAGTTCTCGTAATTCGTAGCTTAAAGATAGATCTGCTTGTAATTGTATACAGGTTCAGATACATTTATTTTGGATGCAACAAGTCTTTTTGAATGTGAATGCTTCGTTTCCGGTTTGAGGCGTGGCCCACAGTTTACACAGTTAACGGCTAACAGTTGGATAGATAGCTTACAGCTCCGTGGAGTACTCCTCGGGATTAATGTTGAACTTGCGCCAACAGATGTGATCGCCGGCAGCGTTGGACGTGGGCGGAGGTAGCTTGTGTGTGTTCACATTCACCACTGAGCTCGCCGAGCGCTTGATGTGTTTGCTGGGCGGCAACGTTGCCGGCGCCGGCGCCAGGCAACCCGTCGAGCGTCCTAGAGGATTACGGGACATGGCATTGCCATTGGCCTTGCCATTGCCATAGGTAATGGACTCATTGGAGGGCGAGATCTCTATGCGCGTCGCATGGCTGCCACTGCCGCCATCCGAGAGTCGCCGGATATAAACCACCTCACGATGCTTCTCCACCGTCGTTGGCCCCAACGGCGCCACACGGGTCAAGGTCTGCGGCTGGGCTGTTTGGCGGGCACGCTGGGAGTATCTCAGCGGCTTGCCATCGCTGGCTTGGAATGGCACGTACTGCTGTGTGCTGATGCCTGGAAACTTGTCCACGCTGATGTCCTCCTCGATGGCCGAGTCACCAAACATGGAGCCACTATAGTTGGGCGAACTGTTGCCCGGCGTGGAGGACTTCCAGTGCGTCTGCTGTTGTTGCTGCTGCAGCTGCTGCTGTTGCTGCTGCTGATGTGTCGTCTGGCCATTTGTGGCAAATTTCGGTGCCGTCGAATACTGACCCTTCTTTATGGAGTGCGTATAGTCCCTCGTTCCACGACGGCGCAGCGTAAAATCACGACGTCCGGTATCCTGGCAGACGGAACGCCACTGCTTCCAGGAGTGACGCGCCAGCGGATCGGCTGGACCCCATTCCTTTGCTGGTTTCGAGGCCTCGCAGATCATGCCAAAGAAATTGTACTCCACCTGGCGGAAGATCTGCACACAGGCAATAATCAGTATGATAGCCAAGGCAAACAGAATTGGCGCCCAACGTGGCAAGTAGCCTGCCAGGAGATCAAACTGATCGTCGTCGGCACACCACCAGACCAGTATGCCCGTTAGAATGGCCGGACAGCTGCACCACATCCACATCCAGCCACGGAAAATGGGTCGTCCAATGGAGAACTCGAGATCCGTGTAGATATTCTTGGCGCCATAGATCCACGTAACGGCAATCAGCTCAAAGACCAGCGCCGTAATGACCAGAGTGCCCACAACACGCGAGTCTAGGACACGTGCTATCAGGAACTTGGGTGCGGCAAAGGACATCACAGCAACCACCAGAGCAATCAAGCAAATGACATAGTTGGGCCGACGAGGCACTAGTCGCGTGGAGGTGTAGACGGCAACGGTGATGGAGACGAGTGCGGAGAGGATGATCAGCACATAGATGAGCGAGGGAACGAGATGACGCAATAGCTCACCCTCCGACTGGGCGCCATACAGAACACGATCGTAGATGGCAGTCAGCGGCTTCAACTCATCCATCAGCTGATAGCCATTGGAGGAGAAATCAAACTGCACCATGAACAGCGTCACGGCAATGGCATTGATCAGCAGATTGAAGCACAGATAGACGACAGAGGTGCGCACGGCGTCGCCCTTGTACAGGAACTTGCCCGTCAGCACTGGCATGGCGCCGAAGCCGCAGTTAACCGAGAAGAGCACCTGGATGAGTGCATTGAACCAGATGTTGCTCTCGGCCAGCAGGGCGCTGTCAAAGGTCCACAGCTCGGGAAAGTAGTGGCGGGAGAAGGAGTTGCGCACTTCCCAGCCAGTTAAGGCACAGAGCAGACACAATCCGGCCAGGCCATAGACAAACAGGCTACGCCGCAGGATCTTGCCATTGTGGGTGCTGCAAATATATAGATACAGTGAGAAACTATCCATCAATTTAAGATATTCATACGTACCACAACATGACCACTATCCAGAGGCCAATAAGTCCAGCTGCCAACAGACCAAAGTAGAGCGGATTGCGCCAAAAGGGCGTCAGGAAAGTCTGCTGCAAGCACTCCTGTCCACTGTTGCCCGTAACACTGTAGCCGTTCTAAATGTGGAGCAAATTTAGTAAACCTTATAATTTAAGATAATTGTAAGATACTTACCATATTTAGCTTCAGGTTGCCCACGCACTCGCGAAAGGGTATTGAATTGGAGGCGAACATGCCTATATAGGCCAGCGCAAGGACTGCCTGCAAGGATATCCAGATGGCCGACACCCACGAAGCAAAGCGACTAATAATGCTAGCCCCTGTGATGAAGTAGATATTAAAATAAATATTAAAACTGCACAATAATCTCTAATGTTATTAACTTTAACAAAAGTACAGTCTTGACTCTACAATATTACACATATTATAATTGTAATTGCCTAATGAGCTTTTAATATTAAGCAAATAAATATCATAGGTAGCAAAGCAAGTCAATAATTATTACTACTAAGAAACTAGTGCACCCCATTCATTCCATTGCCTCATTAGCTCTTTGAAACAACTATCAAACATTTCTTAACCAAATGTTGTAGCATTATTATAATTTCAATAGTTAACAATTCCAAAAAAGGGGCGATACAGTGAGGCATTCCTTTGCAGCACCCAGGCATTATGTGGTTTTTTACTGAGGTCTTTTTCGAAGGTGTTGTGTCGTAATTTGCTTCTTTTTTTCTTCATTTTGAGTTTTTTGCCATTATTGGTATGTTGCTCATATTGCTTATGTTTTGAATATCATTTGTTTTTCTCGTAACAATTGTATTTTTTTGTGGTTTTTATTTTTGTTCACTTAGAAGTTGCCTTAAACGTCTCTATGGTTAGTTTTTGAGGACGCACCGGGGGGCCGCCAGGAGTTTTCCGCAAGGCGTGACCGGCTTGGCTAGTTGACTCGTCACAACTGCTGGTGGTGGAGGACTCAAGTGTTGAACCTCACAGGAGTCCTCAGCGATGTTGTTGCTATTTGTAGATTGGAAGTAGTTGCTCCGGGCCAGAGAAGGGGCTAGCCCCCCTCGGCAGGTTCTGTCCCTTCCCTCTTCCCAGCCGAGCCGGGGACCACTTGGATTGTTCCGACTGTGTGGTGCGCCAGCGATTTCACGAACGGGACCACACAACACCAATGCATATTTTGTAGTTTTAATATTTTTTTTTCGATTTTTTCTGAGATTTTCTTTTTTGTCGTCCTGATATATAACACGATGATTATTCTTTATCTACTAGTTCACATTTAAGTAAGAGTTTCTTTTTTTAGTGCATTTTTTATGTGTTTTATATGTTTTTTTTGTTTGCATTGATATACTTTTGGTCTGATAGAATTTTCATTGTCTTTATTTATCATTTGTGTTTCGTGATTTCTTTGTTTTTAGCCTTTTTTTTGTTGCGTTTTCATTTTATGTAGTTTGCTCTTGTGCTTCACATTTTGCAGTTGCATTCAATAGTTTTTTGTTGCGATTGCGATTGCTTTGGGATGATTTTGCATCAGAGAGAGAAGACGAAAGTTTTGCGCAGTGTTTTTTGTTTGTTTGTTTGTTCTGCTAACCCAAAGGGCACAATTTCAGAGATTGGGTTAACGGGATATGCCCAACCGTCCTAACTGCGGAAATGCACGACCGCCCCAACGCAACTACAGTGGCATCCACTATTTATGTTGCAACATGGCGAATTGCAACTTGAGAATTATAAGCGTCAGCAATGCAGCCGTTGCAGGCAGGCAGGCACTGCGCAGCTTTCAATTTAAGCTTTATCCTGCAAATGGGGGGCGGCTGCACTGCACAGCTTTTGCTCCGCTCGCACAGAGAGAGATAGAGAGAGAGAGGGTTGCGTGCTGTTCACCAAATGAAAAATCACTTGACCTGTTGCTTACCTTTGAAAATGGGCGAGGCGCGCCAGGTGTGCGCCGCCCCCTGGCCCAGAAACTGGCCCACAGATATCTCGAGCAGTATCATGGGCAGCCCGACTAGAAACAGCAACACCACATACGGCAGCAGGTAGGCCGACCCATAACGATCCAGTTCACGTGGGAAGCGTACCACATTCGCATAGCTGACGTTGAGGCAAATGCACAGCACAAGGCCACGAAACACCGAGCATTTTGTCTGTAAAGAAATGGCCAGAAAGAGAGCGAGAGAGAGAGAGAGAGAGAGCGCACATTAGTCAAACATGATTTTGATAAAGACAGGTGTCACCAGCGTTGCGGTAGCCGCATCCGCTGGCAATTAAAAAAACACCCACAATACAGCAGTCATTTCCGGCACTTCCGCTTTTTGCCACTTGTGTAATTTGGTCTTTTTATATACTTTCGGCCAACAATTTGGCTTGATGTTTATTTGTTTTATATATTTCGCACACACACAGGCAGCTTCCCATTTTGAGGTTCTTGTATTTATCTATCGCGTAATGAGCAACAAAAGAAAGTGTAGCCCATTACGAAGGTCTGTGGAAGCGGCCAAAATGACGACGCCTGCGAAATGTGCCGCATAAGCCCATTAGATGCGGAGCACAAAAAGCTGTAAATACTTTCAAAACCGAAAAAAAAAAATATGTTTTACAGCTCTAAGCAAAAAAACTATATAAAAAAAATCGCTTGCCACTGGAACGCTTTTAAGTGAAATTCATCAAGAGAGCGCGAACAGCGACGCTTGGTTATCCGGACGAACGGACAGCGGGACAGCGGGACGGACGGACGGACGGATGGACACTACACAACGTGACGCCCAAGTAAACGCAGTTAATAAAGCGAAAACCGCACAGTGAAAATGTAAACAAAAACCAAAACCATACGTAAACGGCGAACGCCAAACGCCCCAACCTCAAGCAGCGTTTTACCGTTTCAATGTATTGGTGCAATGAGCAGATATATGTATATAATATGGCTATAATCAACGAGTATCATGTGCCATATCATAAAGCAAACCAAGCATTAAGCAACTACGAATTACAGTTTCGATTTGGCAGCTTCAGTTTAAGTATCTAGGTTTTGGGCACTTACTTTGCGATAGTATCTGAAGGGCGCATCCTCGTGCACAACATATAGATAATCGGCTAGATATTTTGTTGTTGGTATTTCCATCTTTGGACAGATTTTGTATTGCTTATACGTGCAGCAGAATTTGTCATTTTCTTGCATTTGATATAATTTGCATGTAATTTACGTAGATTTGCAGTTTTATCAAATTTATTTCGATATCTATAACAATCCAATATTTAATTAGTTAACTGTATTGTTTTAATCAAATTGCAATTATAAGCTTCCATTGATTTATTTATCACTTATAAATTCAATTGAGTACAAGTACATTTAATTGTTTTCGATTTTTGTATGAATTATTTATTTTTATTTGCGTATATTTTTCAAGTTTATAACACTTGGTTATTGTTTGCATGCAAGTTTCAGCGTTGACTTTTAACATTTTAATTTTAGCCATTTATTTTGGTGGAATATCATTTATGTCACAACAACAACAACAGTGGCTACGAAACAAAAAAGGCATTGGTTTTAAGCAGAATTAAGAAAATACAGCAAATACACACAAAATAAGTATGCATGTGGAACAAGTTATCACATTACGACGAAGGCGCTTTAAATATTAATTGGCAACACCTTCATTGCTTAGCCCTGAACCGCTTATTGAATGTCTTTTGCGAATTGCCAACAACAGCGACACCAACGTCATCGTCATCGCATCATATATCAACGATTTCTGCTGCTGCTCTTTAACGTCATTGCAACAGTTTGGCCAAAAGCCGATACCGCGACGCGTGCTGGTTCCGTAAACGTAGACAAGCGGCAGAAATTGTCATTAGATATGGATCGAGGGAAGGCAGACGTACATATACATATGAGCGTGAGCAGACAGGCGCGACACGCGGCGTATGCGTAATGCGTAATGCAAGCTAAAACATGCAGCAGCAATCGATCGGCAAATAAGTTTCGCACTCGTATTCACTGCGGCAATTTGCGAATTGGTTACGCGTTGCGAGCACACCACTCATCACCGGAGCAGTGTTCACATGCGACTGCGCCAAAGCGACACCCCAAATGCAGTAAATCGGCGCGCAGACGTCGTATTTCGATTGGGAAAATCGGAATGAGAAAACGAAACGAGTTTCTCATTAATAACGACGATTTATGTGATTTTCCTCATTGCTATCAGAAGAAATAGTTTGCAGTCGCTTTTCATCGGGCGGCACTCACGGCAGCTGTAGCTGGAGTTGGAGTTCAACCTGGGCCTGCTGGCTAAGGCAACTGAGGGAATTGAGACTAAGACTGGAGACGGGAGACGGAAGACGGGAGACTGAAGACTGACACTGGAGGCGAACACACGTAGCGTGCGATGCGGAGCGAGCATGAACCGAGCTGCTCTCTCATTAATGCAGAACTGACGCTGGCCGGGCGGCCGACAAGTCTCAACAGCGTGCGGCTTTCTATGCACAGTCGCTGCCCAAAGTTAGCGTACCAGCGACGAAACGAAACGAAACCAAAGCCGAGCTGCTTATTTACACTTCGTTTGCTTGAAGAGTGCGCGCGAATAGTTTGCTACTGTCATATAGCACGCCTCACCGATTCTCTCTCTCTCTCTGTGTGTGTGTGTGTGTGTGTGTGTTTGTGTGCGTTGAAACATGTGTTGAACAACAACAAAAAGTGTTTGATACATTTTACCGCAGCTTGTTGAACACATTTGATGTTTTTAAAGATATCTCTTATCTGCTGCATTTTCATGTGTGTGTTTTTTTTGTGTTTTTCACTCGTAAAACGCCCACGAGCAGCGACTGCGACTGCGACTGCGACGGCGACTGCGCAGTTCGCTCTAATTGAAAGTTCTGAAAGACTAGAAGACTACAACTCTGATTTGAAAGATCTAGACGGAGCCGGAGACGTTCCCATGTCGTGAGCATAATTAACTCGTATGCTTTCTGTGGGCAACGGGCCAGAGCAGGAAGTGGGCTAGAGTAACGCGCAGGTAAGCAGAGAAAACCCGTCCATTAGTCTTGGTTTGGGTTTTGGTTTTGGTTTGACGTTTGCGTTTGCGCTTCTCACAGTTAAATTAAATTTCATTTTAACACGTTCTAAGCAGCACAGCATTTCATAATTTTTATAATTATTATGTAAGCATGCGAGCGAAACTGGCGCATCGAGACTCCAACTCCAACTCGAACTCCAGCTCCAGCACCAGCTCCACATCTTCAGCTCGAACTCGCATTGAACCCGTTCCCGAGTCTTTGTGTCTGGGCGCATAATTAACACGGCTCACTGTGCGCCACAATAAAAATAAATGATTTCTAGCCAGCACTGCTATGTGCGCGTTAATAGAAAATAAAAATATTATTACTGACGCACACGATCTTCAGTCGATCGGCAACAACAAAAACAACAACAACTAATGGTGTTGGATATTTGGCATTACTCAGAGTTATATCAGCTTAAGCACGGAAATTCAGATACAAATCGATACTTTATTGGCGGTTTGAGGCGCTGGCCATAAACGAAGCTTGCAACGGAAATGTCGACCCATTGTATGAGCTCTTGATGGATTGACCGAAGACCGCTGTGAGCGTGACTTTCCCGAATTTGTAAAAAGTGTATTTGATAAGCTTTAAATGAGAGTCACTGAATGAACTGTTTGCCCTATTTTTAAGGGTCTTTATAATTTAGATTAAGTTTATAAATAAATAGATTAAAACTTCAGCTCTTTCTTTTAATAATAACTCTAAATTTGTAATATTTTAATCAATATTTTCTTTACTCTTTGAAGTTTTAACTCTACAAAATATTATACAGGGTATTTTATAGCACACGTTCACTCTCAACTTGCCTTTTTATTGTGGTATATAGAATTTTTACTTATCGCCTTACGTTTTGGCATTCATAATTGCTTTATTTTCATAAGCGTTTTGGTGGCTGTTGCCAGGTTTGTGTGCCTGGCATTTCAAATGCCCAAAGTGGCCGTTAAAATTTTGCTTCATTTGAAAATAATATGAGGCCAAACGAGGCGGCAAAGGTAAAAGCTCAACACTTTCAAGCCAATTGTGAACTGAGTGGAAACTAGCTGAAAGTAGCCTATAAATAAAAGGCATTCTTTAATTTCTTAAAGTTTTCTATGTAGAATTAATTTTGAATGCGATTTCATATAAATATCATACAACATTCGTTCATTATGACAGTTGGGGCTATAAGCATCAGATTTGTGGCATCTCTCATTTTCAATTACAATTTCATAGCGATTTTTATGCTGTCCGCCAATTGTTGAAGCTCGACACGAAATTGGAGTGTGAAAATGCGTTTACAATGAGATTGAAGCGGAGCACCACAGTGGTGTGCCACAAAAGGTGGCTGCATATCTTTTGTCAACAGATTGAATAAGAGACGACACACACATTGTGATACACTCGGACAATCGCTTTGTGTCGCACTTAAGCAGCTGGCAGTTGAAGTAAAGTGTTAAAGTGTAGTGTAGGGATGCATCTTGGAGGCACTGGAGCATTGCGGTCGGTCTGACTCAGTGACGGTCTGACTGTCTGACTGTGAGACTGTGTGACATGGGCTATTGTTTTACGATTTTCGGCAGTGTCTCGCCTCTAATCAGTGGCAAGTGAAAGGAATTGGAGTCATGAAGCCATACAGCTGCCACATATCGCTAACTGGCCAAGTGCTCCGTTACACCCAACCCGGTAGCGCAGTGTTGCGTTCCGTTGCCCATTTGTCGTCTGCGCTTGGAGATTCTGTGAAGCGCGCCACAACGCAATACACATATCAAAATTCTGCTGGACAGCGTGTGTGTGGCAACTTGGTCACTTTCACTGCAAAGCCAAGCCACTTTCAAAAGTCTTGTTCGTCCATGCAATTCTAATAACGGCAAATTATAATATATTGCTTCCCACAACTATAGTTAGTCGAGCCGGTTTCCAATACGAGTATTTGGATATTTGTATCAATGCTTGAAATGCAACAAATAAATGACGTCACCATTTCAACCAACGCACCAAATCAGTCAGTCAACCAGGCAGTAAATCTGTCCGTCTGTCCGTCCGTCCGTCAGTCAGTCGGTCATCAAGTCGAGCAATATTTCCATTTGGGGCTGTGGCTCTCTGAACGCACATATACAAATAAAAACGTGCAACTGGCGTCGCCGAATTTGCACCGAAAGTCGCTGCACATTTTTCGTTTTGTTGAACTTGTTAATCAGCGAATTGGAAACGAAAAGGCATAAGAGATGAAGTAACTGACACAAGTGTATGTACTCTGTGTATGTGTACGTGTATGTGTGTTTCTTTTTCTGTACACCCGCCACACACAAGCGAGTGACGGGGCGGCTGCCGGTTGTGGCAACCAATTGCAAATGAGTCCGAGTCCATAAGCATTCATATGCGCATGTGAATAATTAATATATGATTGTGAATGTAAGGCAATATTTGTAAAAGCTTTGCAATGCACTGAAATTGTTCGGTTTGACTGTATTGTTCTCTATATAACTTTTAAAAGTTGACTTACGTTTACACATATATATATATGCAAACGAAAGACTTAGGCGACAAACGCAGTGGCAGCCCTGATTTATGCTTTGGCATTCTGATTTGCTGCGGTGAAGAGTAAAAATGTGTAGCATACTTTTAGGATGTCCCTGTTAATGTGCGAGTTTTCGAACTCGAAATTCGTATTTCGAGAGTAACTGCCATAAGAGCTTAAATGCTTTGTAAATTGATTAAAAAACTTGAATAATTAAATAATTTTAAGTATTTAATTATAATTATCGTTAAATAGTCTTTAATCTGTATTCATAAAATATTTCAAAGCCAATTACAGATATTTTTTAGTGTCTATAACCATTAAAATGAGTCTATAAATATAGCATTCTATTTTTAGCTTAAGCACAATAACAACTTAATTAGCCGTTACTAATTTCAAATTAAGGACACTCAAGTTGAGAACCTAATTAAAACCAATTAGCAGCTCTTTGGCATATTTTCTATGTGCACTTTGCACTCATTTCAGAACATGAATACATGAATGCAATTAGCGCAAATCGTAAATTGTAAATTGTTAATTGTAAAATGCCCCGCTAGACACTCACTCACTCAAAAAAGCAATTGGAAAAGCAATGAATGATGGTCAGTCTGGGACTGACTCTCAGAGTCAGCCCGTGCCTCACTAACCCAAATAAAATTCAAACGGCGTACTAACTAATGCCGAAACTAGTTTTTATGATGTTGTACAGACAACCCTATAAAACCAGGCGCATTAAGCCAGCAACTGGACAATGGAAAAACAAAGAGTCAGCCCGATGTTTGACAAACGAGTCGACATTCATTTCAGATGTCAACAAAGAGCTGTGCTATTTTTTCAGTTGTCAAGGCCCGCAATCCACCAAAAAGCCGCAGAGGAACAAGTTTTTCTCCGCTGATAATCGGCATCCACTTGTAATCGGCATCTTCGCACGACCAAAGACTCAATTCGATAATAAACAAATAAATAAACAAACACAGACCAAACAAATAGTAAAAAGCGCGAGAATTAATGCATGCAAAAATGCCGTACACAGTGGGCAACATAAGTCTACGGCCACGGAAGCTTTCGCCATGGATAAGCCGAAACAAAAGTAATTCATATCGCACGTAGCTCGACATCAAACTGATTGCAGCGATCTTAGACGATCTTAGGCGCCTCAATTGATCGATTCATGCTATGGGCATATTCCGAATTCAGAATGTTCTGGTCACGTACATTCCAAATTTTTTGCACATTATACAACGGGGCTAAATGTGATTCATTCATGAGTAATTTAAACAGATAAGACCTACTGAATATATAGCTTCGTGCTTAGATTGCATAGATAAAGATAACAGATCTTTTTTGTGAAAGTGCTGGGAGCATTTTAGGCTAGAGTCATGACATTTTAGAAATATGAAGTTGTAAAAATAGATCATTAATTTTAGAAGTAACTTTAAAATAAACCCCAATATTTATGTTCTGTATGTGCTGACTTACCTGTTGATTTGACTCATCCTCTACGGCAGGCAGTAGCTTAGCATTGCTGGCCGTCGTAATGTTGTGCGCTGAATGACCCGAGGCTGAGACAGAGACGGAGGAATAGTTCTTGGAGACGCGATCGTGCAGATCGTGCTCGTGGTAGCCCTGTATGTCAGACAACGTGTTGTTGCTGCCACTGAGCGTGATGATGCCGCTGGAGCTGATGCGTCCCGAGGTGGCGGTGGTGCGTCCGCCGCCGCTGTCCACCACACTGGACACCGTCGAGATGCAGCTGCGCGTTGTCTGTGGCGAGGGTGTCACTGCCGGCAGCTCGGCCCCATCTGCCTTGGCGCGTCGCATATTCAGCCAGGACAAGCGCTGTGGCTGGCGGCGGTCCAGAGTAGCTGCCACATGGCTATCGACGCCACCCGCTCCTCCAATGTAGACGCAGGTGCGTGCCGAGCTGGAATCGTTGCGCAGTCGCTGCTCGGCATCGGGGCGTGGCAGTGTCGCCATGCCGCCGGATATATGTTTATAGGTGGGCGCGGCCAGGGGCTTAACGCTTCTAGGCAGGCTAAGCTGCTCGACGAGGGCCTCGTCGCTGCTGCGGCTCTTGTAGTTGCTGCTCATCGATCAGATCTGGAAAAGAGATACAGAAGAAAGAGATGAGATTTGTGGCAGCTTATTAATGAGTTCAAAACCCTAACCGGCTTCAATTCACACGAAATCCGAAAAATCCGCTTCAACATTTTTCAAACGAAATGATTCACATGCGAGGGTTTTTTGTGTGGATTTGTGTGGTTTTCTTATAAGCCTCACTGATTATTTGCATGCGAATCGAATTCGTATTCAACTCTGGAGCAGAACAATAAGCCAAATCGAAGAGGCAGCCATTTATCGAAAGTAAAATTTGCGATCTGTGAAAGTGAAAGGCACTATTCTGGAGACATTCCAACAATGGATAAATTGGCCATATTATGTGTGATGATTATGACACTACTATGCCCGACTTTCATTAGGTTCTGTGTTTATTATACAATACAATACATATACATACATATGTGGCAATAACTTCTGCTCGTACGTTTTTGCAAAAAATTTCACTGAACTGAATTCAGCTGCGTTGAATTTATGTATGTTTGGTTTTTATCTCTGTCAGGCAGTGAAAACAGCGTCACATACAGAAATACAGAAAGTATACGAAAATAAAACGCAAACAATGTCGTTAAAGCAACTGTTTCAATACAAAACGGAAACAAAGAACTTGGCTCAAATTTCATATATGTAATTAAATAAGAAAACCTGAAAATATATACAAGCTTAATTCTTAACCCATTAAGCTTCTAGGGACTTTGGATTTAGATATAACTGGTTAGAGCGAGAGGAGCATAGCAATTAGTGGAGCTATTCATGTGCCTTTAAAGTTTCCTGTCTTTAAACCAGCTTTGATCTGCTTTCAATGCTTTTGTTTGTCTATATTTCCGATGTTGATAAATATAATAAATCCAATTAATACGCATGCTTAAGCAGCTTATAAATAATCGTAATAAAGTCAAGAGCGTCATTGAATTTATTTGGCTTGGAAACAATTTTGATGAGTGTCTCAAATGAAATGATCGACTGTCGCCCAGCGGTGAGGAGGTTAACCAAGAGTTGTGTCATTATATTAATGACTGTGTTTTTTTTTTGTTGTTTGTTTGTTTTGCATTTGTTGCTCTTGACAAACAAAAGCCAAGCATCTTATCGTCACGATGGCATACATTTTATCTTGCCAAGATACTGGAAAACATGCACACAAACACACCGACAGCAAAGCACACACTAAAAATAACAGCTCTTATCACAATCACTTGGAGTGCACATTTTACAAAATAATTATGCACGCTTGCACAAATCAATGAGCTGAGCCCGAAATGATGTATATAACCATAACAACAGTAACAACAATAACAACAACAACGGTCAACAGCTTTTAGCATGAGTTCGTTGCCACTGCTCTGGCCACGAAACAGGCCAACAACGCAAACAACAGCAACACCCACTTTGGATACGTATCTCAATCTTGAAAGCATTTTATACAAATTTTAAGACTGCAACCGCCCGTTCAAAAATAAAATACGAAAACACACACACAAACTCCACGTCATTTGTGCAAAATGTTTACGAGCTGATGTCGGCGCTCTTAACGCAAATTAAGGCACCAAAGTGGACGTCGCGTCGGTTACGGCTCTTTATTACTGAAAATTTGCGCAAAAGAAACACGGCGCCGGTCACACTGAAAATATGCAAGCGATACAGATATAGATACAGATACAGATACAGATACAGATACAGACAGAGATAAAGAAACTGATATGAATACTCAAATAGAAAAGCAGCAGACATACTGTGTACTCAAGTATATACTTATAAACTTATGTTGAAGGGCCAGATTCGCTGGACCGTTGGCACTTGGGCCAAGTCAGTGTGTGGAACGGAACCGGAGCCGGCAATGGGAAGTGGGATTAGGCGACATAATGTTGGCGGCTACTGCATCAAGTTACAGGTTATTAACAGGTAACAAAATAGTAACAAAAAAAAAGTTGCTGCAAGTACGTCATTATGAACCGAACCGAACTCTGACAGACAGCCTTTCTGTTGCTTTTCTTTGTGCACTCAAATTGAACGGCGACAACTACTACAAGAGTACCAGAAAAACCAAGTATGACAGTGTGGATGCATTGTTGTGGACTCCTAGTATGATAAAGGTTCTGACATGCCACCACCATCAGTAGCACCACCAACGCCAACAAGTCGCAAGTCGCAGAGTCAGCGGCGCGTAACCACAACAAACTCAAATTCGAAACTCAAAGTCGAAGTCAAAACTCGGACCCGCACTGGAACTGGGCCCAAAGTCTGGAACTGAAACAGTTGCCACTGCCAAGTTGAACATTAACATGCCATTTAGCCCAAACTGCACTTGAGCTTGCCGGCAAAATTAAAGTGCTTATGTTGTTGTTGTTGTTGTTGCTTTGGAAATAACCCGAACCACACTTTTTGTTGAACTTTTAAACAATTCTAGGAAAACAGCGCCCGGCTCCACAAAAAATTAAAGCCAGCATTACGACTTGATTAAAATTTGAATGGAAATATGCAAAAACTATTTCCTTTGATTGTAGCGACTGAATATTTAGTTAAGTTAAAACTCTACGAAAATTAATCATGTGCAAATTCCTCAAACCCCTAGAATTGCCTTTTCCAGATATAAAACTGCCATAACTTTGTCAAAACTGATCCGATCTTCAAGCCCGAGGGCATTTTGTTCAAAAATTCATAAACTTGAGATGTAGAATAAAACTAGATGCCAAATTATGATCAAAATGGCCTCGGGATTGACAATCGGTTCAGATTTGACAACGTTGTTTGGGCACTTTACAAGTCAATTTTTTTGTCACTTTTGGCGTGATTTTTGACAGAAAAATGAAACACCACAAAATCACTTTTCGTATAGTTTTTTATACTAGTTGAGACACCCACAATCAATTAAACGTAAAATTTCAAGATTCTATTTTTTGAAAAATCAAAATTTGTAAGGGTCCCCCCTTATGCTTTTTTCGCCAAAAAAATCCAAAATTTAATTTTTTCAAAAATTAATAAACTTGAGATGTAGAATAAAACTAGATGCCAAATTATGATCAAAATGGCCTCGGGATTGACAATCGGTTCAGATTTGACAAAGTTGTGGCAGTTTGAAGTCTGGAAATGTCATTTATAAGGAACTTTTCGTTGTTTGGGCACTTTACAAGTCAATTTTTTTCGTCACTTTTGGCGTGATTTTTGACAGAAAAATGAAACACCACAAAATCACTTTTCGTATAGTTTTTTATACTAGTTGAGACACCCACAATCAATTAAACGTAAAATTTCAAGATTCTATTTTTTGAAAAATCTAAATTTGTAAGGGTCCCCCCTTATGCTTTTTTCGCCAAAAAAATCCAAAATTTAATTTTTTCAAAAATTCATAAACTTGAGATGTAGAATAAAACTAGATGCCAAACTATGATCAAAATGGCCTCGGGATTGACAATCGGTTCAGATTTGACAAAGTTGTGGCAGTTTAAAGTCTGGAAATGTCATTTATAAGGAACTTTTCTTTGTTTGGGCACTTTACAAGTCAATTTTTTTGTCACTTTTGGCGTGATTTTTGACAGAAAAATGAAACACCACAAAATCACTTTTCGTATAGTTTTTTATACTAGTTGAGACACCCACAATCAATTAAACGTAAAATTTCAAGATTCTATTTTTTGAAAAATCTAAATTTGTAAGGGTCCCCCCTTATGCTTTTTTCGCCAAAAAAATCCAAAATTTAATTTTTTCAAAAATTCATAAACTTGAGATGTAGAATAAAACTAGATGCCAAACTATGATCAAAATGTCCTCGGGATTGACAATCGGTTCAGATTTGACAAAGTTGTGGCAGTTTGAAGTCTGGAAATGTCATTTATAAGGAACTTTTCGTTGTTTGGGCACTTTACAAGTCAATTTTTTTGTCACTTTTGGCGTGATTTTTGACAGAAAAATGAAACACCACAAAATCACTTTTCGTATAGTTTTTTATACTAGTTGAGACACCCACAATCAATTAAACGTAAAATTTCAAGATTCTATTTTTTGAAAAATCAAAATTTGTAAGGGTCCCCCCTTATGCTTTTTTCGCCAAAAAAATCCAAAATTTAATTTTTTCAAAAATTCATAAACTTGAGATGTAGAATAAAACTAGATGCCAAACTATGATCAAAATGGCCTCGGGATTGACAATCGGTTCAGATTTGACAAAGTTGTGGCAGTTTGAAGTCTGGAAATGTCATTTATAAGGAACTTTTCGTTGTTTGGGCACTTTACAAGTCAATTTTTTTTGTCACTTTTGGCGTGATTTTTGACAGAAAAATGAAACACCACAAAATCACTTTTCGTATAGTTTTTTATACTAGTTGAGACACCCACAATCAATTAAACGTAAAATTTCAAGATTCTATTTTTTGAAAAATCAAAATTTGTAAGGGTCCCCCCTTATGCTTTTTTCGCCAAAAAAATCCAAAATTTAATTTTTTCAAAAATTAATAAACTTGAGATGTAGAATAAAACTAGATGCCAAATTATGATCAAAATGGCCTCGGGATTGACAATCGGTTCAGATTTGACAAAGTTGTGGCAGTTTGAAGTCTGGAAATGTCATTTATAAGGAACTTTTCGTTGTTTGGGCACTTTACAAGTCAATTTTTTCGTCACTTTTGGCGTGCTTTTTGACAGAAAAATGAAACACCACAAAATCACTTTTCGTATAGTTTTTTATACTAGTTGAGACACCCACAATCAATTAAACGTAAAATTTCAAGATTCTATTTTTTGAAAAATCTAAATTTGTAAGGGTCCCCCCTTATGCTTTTTTCGCCAAAAAAATCCAAAATTTAATTTTTTCAAAAATTCATAAACTTGAGATGTAGAATAAAACTAGATGCCAAACTATGATCAAAATGGCCTCGGGATTGACAATCGGTTCAGATTTGACAAAGTTGTGGCAGTTTGAAGTCTGGAAATGTCATTTATAAGGAACTTTTCGTTGTTTGGGCACTTTACAAGTCAATTTTTTTTGTCACTTTTGGCGTGATTTTTGACAGAAAAATGAAACACCACAAAATCACTTTTCGTATAGTTTTTTATACTAGTTGAGACACCCACAATCAATTAAACGTAAAATTTCAAGATTCTATTTTTTGAAAAATCTAAATTTGTAAGGGTCCCCCCTTATGCTTTTTTCGCCAAAAAAATCCAAAATTTAATTTTTTCAAAAATTCATAAACTTGAGATGTAGAATAAAACTAGATGCCAAACTATGATCAAAATGGCCTCGGGATTGACAATCGGTTCAGATTTGACAAAGTTGTGGCAGTTTGAAGTCTGGAAATGTCATTTATAAGGAACTTTTCGTTGTTTGGGCACTTTACAAGTCAATTTTTTTTGTCACTTTTGGCGTGATTTTTGACAGAAAAATGAAACACCACAAAATCACTTTTCGTATAGTTTTTTATACTAGTTGAGACACCCACAATCAATTAAACGTAAAATTTCAAGATTCTATTTTTTGAAAAATCAAAATTTGTAAGGGTCCCCCCTTATGCTTTTTTCGCCAAAAAAATCCAAAATTTAATTTTTTCAAAAATTAATAAACTTGAGATGTAGAATAAAACTAGATGCCAAATTATGATCAAAATGGCCTCGGGATTGACAATCGGTTCAGATTTGACAAAGTTGTGGCAGTTTGAAGTCTGGAAATGTCATTTATAAGGAACTTTTCGTTGTTTGGGCACTTTACAAGTCAATTTTTTCGTCACTTTTGGCGTGCTTTTTGACAGAAAAATGAAACACCACAAAATCACTTTTCGTATAGTTTTTTATACTAGTTGAGACACCCACAATCAATTAAACGTAAAATTTCAAGATTCTATTTTTTGAAAAATCTAAATTTGTAAGGGTCCCCCCTTATGCTTTTTTCGCCAAAAAAATCCAAAATTTAATTTTTTCAAAAATTCATAAACTTGAGATGTAGAATAAAACTAGATGCCAAACTATGATCAAAATGTCCTCGGGATTGACAATCGGTTCAGATTTGACAAAGTTGTGGCAGTTTGAAGTCTGGAAATGTCATTTATAAGGAACTTTTCGTTGTTTGGGCACTTTACAAGTCAATTTTTTTGTCACTTTTGGCGTGATTTTTGACAGAAAAATGAAACACCACAAAATCACTTTTCGTATAGTTTTTTATACTAGTTGAGACACCCACAATCAATTAAACGTAAAATTTCAAGATTCTATTTTTTGAAAAATCAAAATTTGTAAGGGTCCCCCCTTATGCTTTTTTCGCCAAAAAAATCCAAAATTTAATTTTTTCAAAAATTCATAAACTTGAGATGTAGAATAAAACTAGATGCCAAACTATGATCAAAATGGCCTCGGGATTGACAATCGGTTCAGATTTGACAAAGTTGTGGCAGTTTGAAGTCTGGAAATGTCATTTATAAGGAACTTTTCGTTGTTTGGGCACTTTACAAGTCAATTTTTTTTGTCACTTTTGGCGTGATTTTTGACAGAAAAATGAAACACCACAAAATCACTTTTCGTATAGTTTTTTATACTAGTTGAGACACCCACAATCAATTAAACGTAAAATTTCAAGATTCTATTTTTTGAAAAATCAAAATTTGTAAGGGTCCCCCCTTATGCTTTTTTCGCCAAAAAAATCCAAAATTTAATTTTTTCAAAAATTCATAAACTTGAGATGTAGAATAAAACTAGATGCCAAACTATGATCAAAATGTCCTCGGGATTGACAATCGGTTCAGATTTGACAAAGTTGTGGCAGTTTGAAGTCTGGAAATGTCATTTATAAGGAACTTTTCGTTGTTTGGGCACTTTACAAGTCAATTTTTTTGTCACTTTTGGCGTGCTTTTTGACAGAAAAATGAAACACCACAAAATCACTTTTCGTATAGTTTTTTATACTAGTTGAGACACCCACAATCAATTAAACGTAAAATTTCAAGATTCTATTTTTTGAAAAATCTAAATTTGTAAGGGTCCCCCCTTATGCTTTTTTCGCCAAAAAAATCCAAAATTTAATTTTTTCAAAAATTCATAAACTTGAGATGTAGAATAAAACTAGATGCCAAACTATGATCAAAATGGCCTCGGGATTGACAATCGGTTCAGATTTGACAAAGTTGTGGCAGTTTAAAGTCTGGAAATGTCATTTATAAGGAACTTTTCTTTGTTTGGGCACTTTACAAGTCAATTTTTTTGTCACTTTTGGCGTGATTTTTGACAGAAAAATGAAACACCACAAAATCACTTTTCGTATAGTTTTTTATACTAGTTGAGACACCCACAATCAATTAAACGTAAAATTTCAAGATTCTATTTTTTGAAAAATCTAAATTTGTAAGGGTCCCCCCTTATGCTTTTTTCGCCAAAAAAATCCAAAATTTAATTTTTTCAAAAATTCATAAACTTGAGATGTAGAATAAAACTAGATGCCAAACTATGATCAAAATGTCCTCGGGATTGACAATCGGTTCAGATTTGACAAAGTTGTGGCAGTTTGAAGTCTGGAAATGTCATTTATAAGGAACTTTTCGTTGTTTGGGCACTTTACAAGTCAATTTTTTTGTCACTTTTGGCGTGATTTTTGACAGAAAAATGAAACACCACAAAATCACTTTTCGTATAGTTTTTATACTAGTTGAGACACCCACAATCAATTAAACGTAAAATTTCAAGATTCTATTTTTTGAAAAATCAAAATTTGTAAGGGTCCCCCCTTATGCTTTTTTCGCCAAAAAATCCAAAATTTAATTTTTTCAAAAATTCATAAACTTGAGATGTAGAATAAAACTAGATGCCAAATTATGATCAAAATGGCCTCGGGATTGACAATCGGTTCAGATTTGACAAAGTTGTGGCAGTTTAAAGTCTGGAAATGTCATTTATAAGGAACTTTTCTTTGTTTGGGCACTTTACAAGTCAATTTTTTTGTCACTTTTGGCGTGATTTTTGACAGAAAAATGAAACACCACAAAATCACTTTTCGTATAGTTTTTTATACTAGTTGAGACACCCACAATCAATTAAACGTAAAATTTCAAGATTCTATTTTTTTAAAAATCAAAATTTGTAAGGGTCCCCCCTTATGCTTTTTTCGCCAAAAAAATCCAAAATTTAATTTTTTCAAAAATTCATAAACTTGAGATGTAGAATAAAACTAGATGCCAAACTATGATCAAAATGTCCTCGGGATTGACAATCGGTTCAGATTTGGTAAAGTTGTGGCAGTTTGAAGTCTGGAAATGTCATTTATAAGGAACTTTTCGTTGTTTGGGCACTTTACAAGTCAATTTTTTTGTCACTTTTGGCGTGATTTTTGACAGAAAAATGAAACACCACAAAATCACTTTTCGTATAGTTTTTTATACTAGTTGAGACACCCACAATCAATTAAACGTAAAATTTCAAGATTCTATTTTTTGAAAAATCAAATTTTGTAAGGGTCCCCCCTTATGCTTTTTTCGCCAAAAATATCCAAAATTTAATTTTTTCAAAAATTCATAAACTTGAGATGTAGAATAAAACTAGATGCCAAATTATGATCAAAATGGCCTCGGGATTGACAATCGGTTCAGATTTGACAAAGTTGTGGCAGTTTGAAGTCTGGAAATGTCATTTATAAGGAACTTTTCGTTGTTTGGGCACTTTACAAGTCAATTTTTTTGTCACTTTTGGCGTGATTTTTGACAGAAAAATGAAACACCACAAAATCACTTTTCGTATAGTTTTTTATACTAGTACAGACACCCACAATCAATTAAACGTAAAATTTCAAGATTCTATTCTTTGAAAAATCAAAATTGGTAAGGGTCCCCCCTTATGCTTTTTTCGCCAAAAAAATCCAAAATTTAATTTTTTCAAAAATTCATAAACTTGAGATGTAGAATAAAACTAGATGCCAAATTATGATCAAAATGGCCTCGGGATTGACAATCGGTTCAGATTTGACAAAGTTGTGGCAGTTTGAAGTCTGGAAATGTCATTTATAAGGAACTTTTCGTTGTTTGGGCACTTTACAAGTCAATTTTTTTGTCACTTTTGGCGTGATTTTTGACAGAAAAATGAAACACCACAAAATACCTTCCTTATCAATTGTACATGCAAAATTTTAAAACTCATGATTTTCGGATTTCTTGTCAAAAATCATGACAACAACTTGGCATGTGATGTTTCCATACGATGTGTGTTTCTCTTCGGTCTTTCCAACGAAACGCAGTTCAGAATAGTTTCCGACTGCCATTTAAACATGTGATCTCTGCTCAGTTGCCTGAACATATCCAGGAAGTAGCTCCATTAATTTGGCTTGACCTTTTGATAGAGCGAAAGTGCACATTAAAGCCTCATTAAGAGGCTTGTGTGAGTTTGAACCTGAACTTATTAACAAATGTCACAATGAGGGAGCAAACTAAATGTAATTCCCATTAAAACCCGAAGCCCAGCCAGGGTACTGTGTAATTAAAAACTAGATTGTGAGACTAATTTCAAGATGCATTTGTTAGGCCACAGGCGCAGCAAAGCGTAGCAAATATTTGTGATTTGTTACAAATAATTTGGATTAGCTTCTGGAAAGGCGGTTTCTAAAGCAAGTAAATCCCAGGCAGATCAATGAGAGTCGGCCATCGAAGTATCTGTGTGTCTTAGTAACTGTATTTAGCTTTAATAATTGAAAGTCGTTGCTTGGAAAGAAAGGAAAGTAAAACTAGATGTGATTGTTTGTTTGTTTCTTGCCGTTGCTTATTGTTGATTTTGCTGCCAAGCTGTGCCATGAACGAAAGTAAAAACAACAAACAGAAACAAGTTCAACATAAAAGTGCATAATACGAGTATGACTGTGCGTGGACTGCCGCCTGCCACCTGCCAATCCGTCAGATACATCAGCTACATCAGCTACAGATGCAGGTGACTTGTCATTTCACAGTCCGCTTGACACACTTTTTGCTGTTGTTGTTTTGTTTTTGTTAGCATGCTAAATACGCCCGGCAGATAGTAGATTATGTAAAATGCTATGGTTAGTCTGAAGACTAACGATGCCGACTGTGCACTTGTAAACAAGCTACAAACTACAAGATACGAAATACAACAAGATACAAGAAACGGGGTAAAAGTATCTGTGTGTGTGTGTGTGTGTGTTGGTATCGCGTTGATTGCTTTTTATTGATTGTTCAATCGAATGTAATTAAATGTGGGGGCCAATGGTGCAAATCTGTGCCCGACACGCCCCACAACGAGACGACAACAACAGCAACAACAACAACAGCAACAAACACAATAAGAGCAACAAATGATTCGACGCTTCATTGATTTCATTCACATTCATTTCATTTACAAAACGAATTTTTATCATTATCACATTTAGCAAGATATTGTCAAATTAGCCCAGTGGCTCCATTTCAAATATTTTTTTAGTGGGCCACACGTTTAAAGCGCTAAAAGAGTTTCATCTTCCGAGCCCAGCTGAACATGTCGTGCAATTAAGCCAATGTAAATTACATTTAGCACTTGGCTATAATAAAGATCAAGGTAGATTATAAAAACCAACCGTTGCGAAGTGAAGACCATCCACACAACATGCACATCAATTTGTCTGTCTTGTTTTTATAACAGATTTCAGTTTATTTAAAAACTGTTTACACTTTATAACTGTGTGTAAATAAAGTGGCCCATTCGAGCGTTAAGCAGAATACAGTTTGTCCGTCTCTGTCCTGTTGTCCACCTGGCAGTGGGTCAAGAGCATTAAGTTAAGCAATTTTTAGCACTTGCCAATTCAATAATTATGCTTAAACCGCAAGCCTAAAGTTAAAGTACAAGTTGAAGTTGAAGCTTGTCTAGTTATGACTGTAGTAAAGTGGCTGCAATGATTTGCATAAATATTTATTTCGTGACGCCCTTGTTGAGTTTTAATTGCAGGCTTCCATCCAGGCACATATACACACACACACACACACACACACACACACACACCTGCCAATCATAATCTATGCAAACAATGCAAATCTCGACTCTCGAATCTCGCATCGCAGCTAAGCGACAGCGCCTTTGACTTTGCTGTCCATTCACTCAAAAAGTATTCACACAATGGCAATTATCGGAATCATTAGCTACAAAAATGACCCCATGCCACATTTGAAACACCGCAAATTGAGCAAACAAAACACTCAAAGTCAATAGAATCGTGTAGCAAGCGCGAGGCCAAAAAAAAAACACCAGGCGTATACGTAATTATTTATAGAAAACTGACTAAGCCAGAATCAGTGATAAAATAAAACATGAATTAAGCAGGTATTCTAATAGAATCTTCAGCTACAGCTAGTTATATCATAATTTATTTACCATTTGAATTAATTTGCATACATGCATATTCCGATTTAATAAATAATTCACACACTGTTTGCATATGTGATGATAGTTCATAGATTGCTACACTTCTGGTTTTCAATAATTCGGTAACTGTAGCTTTTAACTGTAAAACGTAACACTGCACAAAATAACAGGTAAGTGGAGTCGCGGTGCTCCACAAAACTCATTCGACTGACGGCTTTTGATGGGGCATTTGGAAATGACGTCGCATCATTTACATTCAGGTTCTCTGGCGTTTATTCATTCACATTAAACACACACTCGATGTCCGAAAATCAATTTCAATTCAATTGCCAAATTCCTGGAAATTACGTCGTTGCCGTATTTTCAGATATTCTCAGCAATTTCGATTCCCACTGTAACATTAAAATCCAAGCGTAGCCGGTAAACAATGCCTCGTTCAGGGTCTGGATACATGAGACGCGACAACGACGACGGGTACGGCAAGACTAAAGCGAGCGTAACTCACCTGAGCAGTGCTAAGCTACCTGATAGGTAGTATGTGTGTGTGTGTGTGTGTGTGAACACCGACTGAGCTGAGCAGAGCGGGTGTTCGTTCGTTTACATGAAACGTTTTACGGCACTGGGTACGCTGCAACACGTGTAACAGGCGCAATGTATCTGACAGATACATGTGCGCAAAGTAGCTTAAACAAGCTACAAACTACAAACATACACATACATATTGAGATAGGTATACCTATATCTGTACTTCATTGAGAAGAAAACCTTCAAAAAAAATGCGTTTCGGGTTTTTTTTTTTTTGTATTCGGTTCCTGTCTGCGTTCCCAAAGAAGCCGCACAAACAAGAACGCAGAACAAAGTGCGCATAAACAGGAAATTAATCACTCGAGTGTGTTTAATGCCGATACCTTTTCACATATACACAAACACAAACACATACATAAATCTATCTGTAAGTAACTGCCTCCTCTTTACCTGAACAGAACCCAAAAACTCAAGCCCCGAGGCTGGCAGGGCTAGGAAGGAAGGAAGCAAGGTAAGGCAAACAAAAAGAAGCAAGCGCGAAGCGTAGAAACTTCATTAAGGTTTTAGGGTAGAGAGATAAATTTACTTATAGCTGGCGAAAATTTCAAGGTCGCCGCACAAACGTTTTACAACTTCATTCGGTTCACGTTGCCATCGTCGTCGTCATTGTCGTGTAATTGAATTCCATTTATTTTGACTTTTCGATTTTTCACACACTGCAAATGGACAGGTAACGAAGCGACGTGCTATCGGTAGCTGCAGGTAATACTAATGAGTTCCTAGTTGGCATTATAAATAGTTTATGATGATACAATGTGGCGAATTGCGATTAAGATTCTTGGGATCTGTGAAGATGTTGCTGCTACAGAGTTAGCTATAGCTAACAGTTACCGGTTTCCGGCTCACTTCTAATTTTATACAGACAACTCAACAATTATTCTTAATAATAATTCAAGCAGCACTAAGCGCACATCTCGTGCCATAGAACATTTGCCACAATTGTCGATGGGATCCACAAAGCAACCATTTTTTGATGTACCAACAACATGCGAGTGTTTAGCAGTTTTTTTGTTTTTGATGTTGCGCCATTTGTTTCAACTTTTGGCAATTGATCTAGCACGAAGTTTGGCTTAAGATCGCCTCCTGCTTGTTGCTTCCGCATACAAATAATAATTGGATGTATATATTTCAATGAGAAACTTCAGCTGAACAGTTTTTAACAAATGACTGTTTAGGCTGTACATGTTCATTGCAAAGTTACCAAGAGGATGTATTCGAATGAGTTTGTTCATACTTCATTGCAATTATTAATCAAAAAAGAATCAGCTTTAGCTTTTTGTTGAATTTTCATGTAACTAAGTTTTTACTATTTTATTGCATCATTGAAATATAGCTCATAAGCACTGTCTTCAGATTTATAGAAATCAAACTATCTTTTAGTATATACCTCTATGTTCTTTTAGTTTTCAGAGCTAGATCCATTATAATTTTGGCTCACTGAACTCAGTTAACGTTTCGTTTCGTTCTGTTCTTTTCTTTTCAACTCCTTCAAGGCAATTGTGCGTGCAAAAGCAGCACGAAGCGATTTAACATGAGCTTGCCACATGGAAATGTTTTGAGTAGCACATTAGAACTGGGCACATGAGAATGAGGAAACTGGTCTATATATAATGTAAGACACGAGTCCGTCTTAGCGTTCCGCTCGCCGCTCGATCAGCTGCACGTTTGGCTGGCAACGAAAAAAAAAAAAAAGAAAGAAACCAAACCAGAAGAAGCAGCAGTAAAATAAGTGGAAGAAGCTGACTTTAAGGAGGGGAGGGGTCGTGGAATCGTGTCTGTTCCGTTCCTCTCTGGCCGCCTGTCAGTTACCAAATTGAGTGCAGCAGCGCCATTTTCCACAACATGCTTTAGTTTATTTCTCGTATTTGTGTTTTTTGTTTTGTTTCGTTGGTTTGCCTTTTTGGCCACTTTCTAGCAGCAGTCTGGCCATGGCAAAGAACTTCAGCACCATGTATAGAGCAGCCGGAGAGCCAGAGGCCCAGAACCGGCAAACACAAATTGCACCACTTTCAGGGGGTTCTGGTGTGCGAGGCAGCCAGCCAAAGAGGGGCATCATTATCATCATTATCACGACCATTATTTGCTGCAATGTACCTTACCTTACCTTACCTTACCTTACTGACACCATAAATGGTCGCAAACAACTTTTGCCCACAATCTGCGGAGCTACTTTCAGGCTAGTTTCGGTCTTAGGTTTAAGCATTAACACCCAACTGGAAGAGTTGGCCCTTCAGCACTAGCTGCTTTTTATGGTCGTTGATTAATGCACTAGGTGCTTGCTGTTGTTTGACTAGTGTTCGTTGTTGTTATAGCTGTTGTTCACATGGCTTGAGAACACAACAATAAGATTCACTGCCCCAGACGCTGTGTGTGTGTGTGTATTATGTAGTATAAGCCCATGTGCATATATTTTGAGTTAGTTAGCACTTGCCGTAACTTTTCTCGCTTGCTTTTTAATTTTTTTTTATTTTTTTTTATTTTGTGGGTCTTTGGAGTGACTTCATTTTCTCAGCCAGCTGACATGCAATCCGCTTAATTTCTATTATCGTATAACGCCATTGTTTTAAACAATGTGCACTGCACATTTCCACTGCATAATAAACTATACAACACACACACCATATTTTAGACGGTTGTTTGTCCGTATATATGCCACACTTTGCACTGCATACGGTTTTAGGGGTTTTTCTGATTACCAAATCCGAAATATGTGAAAAAAAGCTAAAGCGTCACGTAGTTTGTGCAGTCAAACGTCAAGCAACTAGTTAACAAAAATAAAAATAAAAACTGCTGCCACCTGAAACTACAGAAATTTTAGACCTGGTCAGCGATTAGAGCACCAAGAACTTTGCGGTTTTTAGCTGACCAGAGCAAACGACTTTATTTTAATTAGTCTAGTCTGTAAAAAATACGTTGTCCAAAATAGCGGTCACAAGCTTTCATATGCTGCAAAAACTGCTGCTGCCCACTGCAAATGGTAAGTGGGAATGTGAAGGGAAGGGGAAGGGGAAATGGAAACACCGCCCGCCCAACATACAAGTTGCATTGCCAAATGCAAAAAGAAAATATACACATATACAAATATAACAAAAGAACCAAATGAAACAAGAAAAGTTAACTTCAAAAGTCACAACGAAAGCTAAATATACTTTAATTATATAAAATAAATATGATGGCAGTTAAAAAGCTATTTCTTTCAATGCCAAACATTTAAAGTTAATAAATTCGATCCCAGTCACCATTAACTAGGATTCGGTGCTGTTAAAAATAATAAATAATGGTAGTTAATAAAAGAATATATTCGAGTATCAAGCTTGTTGACATAGCCATACATCCCTGTCGCAAGTGTATACAAAAGTTAAATAAAAACTGTCACATTTTGCTGCTGGGGCTAACCTCAAGTAAACTTCAATACCCAGTTCTTTGGCCCAGCAATTGCCATAAAGTGCAAAACAAAGGCTGAAAGAAAAGTGTCTGAAGAGCGCTCATGACTCAGTTCAAGCCCACGAAGCCCACTAATGGCCCTCAGAGAGAGAGAGAGAGAGAGAGAGAGAGAGAGAGAGACCCCTTCAGATACTAGCATTTCGACTTCGTCTATTCTTGGCAATGCAATATATGAAATATATATATACATATTGCGAATGACACTGTAGCGAGAATTCACAACGGATATTGCACAGCCTTATAGTATTTCCTTTATGTCACAGCTAGTCAAATAATATATACACTTGATCGGTAAAGAAAACAAAAGTAAATATTTAGCGATAAGACTTTTGTTGCAAAAACAAGTCAACAAACTAAATACAGTTTGTAAATAATCGAACAAAACCTTCAATTTGTCACGGTTAATAGAACAGATGAAATTACAAACACATTTGTTTTTTAGCGACTCGGAAAAATGTGCTATAGTCTAAATAATATTTATCTTAAAATGTTTAGAATTTTATTAGAATGTAACGAAATAATAACAAATAACGTTGGGGCTGTTATTAAACAAATACTTTAGGTGTGTGTATGGATATATACAAATATGCACCCTATGGGTATTTTTTATATAAAGCTGCAATAGTTACTAGGATTAGGTTTCGAATACTAGGCAAGTTGTTTATTTCTGAGGCGAAGACCTTAGTACCTATTACTTTTTCCAAAGTTAGCTTGATAGTGTATAACAATAACTATATAATATAATAGTAATAAATCAAAAGGTTAGGTTTGTTTTCACTAAGGATTCTCTCAACGCGTTTTTACCAGACACAGTCATATACTAGTTACTTTAATAAACTCATTAAAATGATGTAATTCGTTGAGCAGTTAGCACCTGATATATTAAGTTTTTTAAACAATATTTTATTATACCACGAAACTATCTGCTTCATTTTAATGACACATAACCTTAAAGCTTTTTATTTGAATATACGTACATACATACATATATGTATTTTAGTTTGTAACACACCGTTAAACCAAGTCTTTTGCATTACGTTCTTTTTATTCTTTTTCGGTGGTAAGCAACTAATTAATGTTTATTGACCCGCTGGGGGCGCATAGCGGAAGTGGAAAATGCATTGCAACAGCATTGAACTTGCTCAAGTTGTTGTTGTTGTTGCTTTATTTATTTTTGCCAATCGCTAACTTGGACTTGCTAGCCAGCGGCTTATCAAGGTGGCCAGCTTTTAGCAAAAGCTTAAAATACAGCAGCAGCAACAACAACAACTGATGACCGCCAGAACAAACGAAGCTCAAAGAGCAGCCAGAAGTATAGAAAGGAAACGAAATACTACTGACGTTTTTTGTTGTTGTTTTTATAGTTGTTGTTGCCTACGTGCATTTGTATGCAAACGAAATAATAAAAGAACATGAACAGGGAGCACACACACACACTAAGACACACACACAGAGAGAGAGAGAAAAAAAGCGTGTGTGCATTAAAAATGCAAAGGCAACAAAAAACTTGTAGAACTGGTCGCTTACTTTAGTTTCGTTGTCTCGGGACTCGACTCGGAGAACTGGCAAACGGCAAAACGGCAACTGACGCCCCCCGAAGGATCGCGAGTGTAGGCCAAAGCTGGAGGGAGGGAGGGGGGTTCACCCTTTAGAACCGACAGTCAGGCAATAAGTATATGCACCGCGTTTGCTTGCCAATTTATTTGCGAGATCGTTGCGGCTTTTTGCATTAACATTTGCATATCACAAAACAAACGCACACACGCAACCGCAGTAGTATTCAAAATAATAAAAAGCACACGATAAAAACTCACTGAGAAGCGAAACACGGGCACGCGCTTCAATTTAACAACCGCACTTGATGAGGCGCGCGAATTGACTGAACGGCAGAAAGCTGGTCTCAGAACGAACGAGCGGCAACAAATTTGAGTGTGACGCGCTCTTACACTCCACTCTCCACAATGGAGAGACTCTCAATCGTTCTCCAATCTTTCTCTACATCTGGCACTCGCGCAGCTTTTGATCTGGCGATTGGGAGATCTGCTATATAACTCTCTCAATCGTGTGTAGATGTGATCTGATGACACTCTCTCGTTCAATCGTGTGCTCTCTCAATCAAAAGCCAGCTGTTTAAATATGCGCGCGTATATTTAAAAAAAAAAACAACACTTCGCTCTAAATACTATTGCACTTAAAAGTAAGACGACCGAGTGGCGGCACCCATTGATGATTACTCAGTGGGAGCGCGCAATGTCGGAGAAGAAGGCGAGTATGTCCTGTATGTTGAATTCCAGATTGATCATGGCGCCCGCATAGCATTTCTGTATGCGCTCCTCGAGATAATTGTACTGGGCTATGAACTCCTCCTGCATGGCATGCCACACCACCTGTAGCAGATTCTCCTCCTCGCACAGATGCTTGTCCACCTTCTTGTAGAGGTTCTCCAGACCCTTTTTCACCTCACGCGCCGGATACTGGCTGATCACCTTGCGCAGTTCCTGCTTCGAGAAGGCCATTTGGTAACTGATTTCGGTCTCTTTGACGCCCTGCGCCACTTTCTGCTGCACGCCCTCAAAGAATTGCTGAAAAAGGCATATCATCTATAGTCATCTCGTCTACATCTATACTATGACACACTTACATTAAGCTTCTCCAGCGGGCGGCCAAAGTACTGTGTCACATAGGCTTTGAGGGCATCATTGTAGCGTATCTTTGCCTCCTTCTTGAGCGCATCCAGGCCGGGGACCTTGAGCTGCGCCAGCAGTGCATACATATGATGATAGTTTTCCATGCGCACCACCTGTGACGGCGTCTTTGGATGCTCCTGCGAGTGCAGGCTGATGCCGTCGAATATGGCATGGACCAGCTGGAGATACCACTTTTCCATGTCGGTGCGGCGATCCGATTTACGGAATATGCCCTCCGCCGTCTGTGCAAAGTTCTCAAAGTTCTCCACATACGGCAGTATGGCCTTGGAACGCTTGGGAAGCTTGGCCTCCTTGATGGACTGCAGCTGCTGCTGCATGAAGCGATCAAAGTTACGTTTGACCTGCACCAGGGCCGAGGCAAAGGTCATGCTGAGAAAGGAATGTGTGTCCTGGGCGGACATGACGTGCTGCGTCAAACGCACCAGCACATAAAGCGAATAACTGGAGGAAAACCAGGATTAGTTATAAAGACCAATGTGTCAATGATATGATTCTTACAAGCTATCCACACGCTCAAAGCTTTGGATGAAGCTAACCAACTCGGGCTCCAAGCAGCCAAATAGGCCCATCATCAGTTTGCGCACATCCTCATTGATTTGACGATCAATGCGCTTTTGCGGCACATCACCTTCTGTGCTGGTGCTGGTGGGCGAGATAGTTGAGGCGTTAAACGACTGCGACATCTCCAAGCCCTTATCCTTTTCCATATCCAGCGTGGTTTGTGTGTTCTTCGTTGTCGGACTTAACACATCCATTTGAAAGAAGGTAATGCAGAACAACTGCTCCTGCAGGGCAATGGGTTCCAGTTCGGCCAGCACCTTCTCCAGCAGAGCATCGAAACGCACCCGATCTGCACTGTCCACACCAGGACCCCACTGTTCCCGGTTGATGCCCAGCGTGCCATACGGAATTGTGGAGACGGCCGACTTGCGCGACGAGCTGGACATGTCCAGATCCTCCCGCGAGCTACGCAACTTGTCAGACACCTGCATTTTGGCCTAAAAGGGGGAATGGCTTAGAATCATTCAAGAATACCATAAGAGATCAAAATTCTTACCAGATTAAAAAAGTTTCTCACATCACGATCATAGATCTTGCTCAAGGAAGCCGTGTAGACGCGCATCAGGCCATCGTAGGTCTTGCGATCCATAGCCTTGGACCAGTGCATCAGCTCCGTATACGGAGTCAGCTCTCGGTGCACATTAGAGTGATTGGGCAGTGATAAATCTGTGCTGGTCAGAGGATTGTCGCCAATTTCGTTTCCCAGATGAATGAAGAGGTTGTTCATGAAGCGACTAACAGTGGCGGAAAACTTTTGTTTCCACTTCTCGAAACGCTTGCGCTGATCCTGCACGGCTTCCAGGCGCAGCAACGCAGGATCTATGTCGCTGTTCATTGCCTGCTGCAGGCACTGTGCCGCCGCAATGGCAGTCTTGCGTCCGCCCGCTGTTTTCAGATCAGGATCATCCAGCGCCTGCTGCTGGCTGTGCGGCAAGTCCAGTTGGCTCTAGATGAGGGATAAAAGCTGCGATTAATCATAAACTGGGTAAATATTCTTATTACACACAATAACTTTGTTGAGTTCCTTCATTAATTTGATGTTGTTATTGTTGGCAATCTCTATCATGGCATTCTTGCCGCCAATCTTCTCCATGGTCTCCTTGACATGGCCCAGTATATCCTCATAGGTGTCCAGGCGTGTTTCAAACTTGTCCGCCTCCGTTATAGCATTATCTATGTGCTCCATCATTTTAAGCACCTTTTGCTCCGATGCCAAAACACTTTGCATGTTGGCCTGTAACGATAAGCATTAGATGGGGAGGGGGATTAACTTTAACGTGTTGTCTTACGCCATCCAAGTCGTGCAGCTCCCTGGAGAGTTGTTCAATGAATTGCTCCGCATCCTTGATAGCAAAGTCGCACTCCGAGAACAGTTTGCCCAACTCATTGGCCTCCTTATCGGTTAGCGCTGTAAACTCCTGCGCCTCCTCCTCATCCTCCTCATCATCCGTATTCGCTGGCTTCTGTGTCACATTCCCCGCACCCGCACGCCCCACTGCCAGCTTCTCCGGGGATTTCTCCGACAGCCAAGCGCTGGGCACATTCCGGAACTCGGCACGCGTACCACGCACAAACTTTTGGATCTGCCGGTTAAGCACCGCCAGGAAGTTCTGCCTCTCATGCAAATTGAGGGCATACCATTTGTACAGCTTCTCCAACTGGATGTCAAATTCATGGGTCTCGAACTGCTCATTTCGTCCATCCACCGACTTGATCTCGTCCAGTTGCCAGCTCCGCTTGCGCTTATACTCGCTCTCCCGCTGCTCCGACTGTTTCACCAGACAGAGGGAGACCAGGGGAACGGGTGGCTGGGTCGTCACCACACAAAGATAACAGGCTCTTTTGTCTTTCTTTTTAAAGGTCTTCGTTACCGTTACGACGGAGAGTACACGTTCGCCGCTGGTGTTGAAGAGCTCCTTTTGCAGTATGTGCTTGATGTTGGCCAAGGTGCCAATGGTCAGCATATCGATAGGAATGTCTTAACTGCAATTATAACAGTAATATAATTGTTTCCGAATCGAGGAACGCCTCCGCCAAAAACAGCTGTTCGATGAGCCACCAACACACTGACGCGTGCCCAACTTCAAGCGAGTCAAAAATTGCGCGCAAGTTTAGTATTTTTGCAGCCCTAGCTGAAAATCGCGGTCCTGCTTAGTATTTTTTCAACCTTAGAAGACGGTCGCACTGGTCAATAAGTAATAACACTGGTAAGTAGTTTATAATGCAAGAAAAAATATCGAAAATATAAAAACATATTTTCCATTTCATTGATTTTTATTTTAGCAAACATGTTGGTCAAGCACATTGTGAAACAAGGTCTGCTCATCAGAAATGGTAAGTGGTAGTATTTATGAGTAATTTGAATTAACCTTAAAAATTACATAATGTGGGCAATTTGTGGAAATTTTCAAGGGAATTTATTGGTATTTAGTTATTGATTATACATTTAACGATTTTTAGCTGCTGCCATGTCGCGTGCCGCTTACCATGGCGGTGGCCACCAACAGCATTCCACCATGAATGATTTGCCAGTTCCAGCTGGTGACTGGAAGGAGCAGCACAGCCGCAATAACACCAAATATAATGTTGCTCTCCTCACCGGTATTTTGGTGCTCGCTGGCACCGTTGGATTCGTAAGTGGACATGCCCAGTACTCGGAGAATCCTTAATAATCATATGCTATTTGCAGGTCAAATCTTCGGGTTTGGTGTACTTCAACTATAACAGCCCCAGCAGCTTGGATTAATTCCAAACTCTTAACAATATCTATATATGTGTTAAATAAGCTTAAAGTAGCGAACAAGTAAATCACAAACCCAAACACTGTTTATCAGTTTGTTTATTTATTGTTTAGTATACGGGTCCATCGTCCAGGTTGTCATCCTCATCATTGTAGGCTTCTCCATTGTCAAAGTAATCATTTGCATAATCGTTCTCCTCGTCCATTTCATCATCCAGCGCTGCTTCAGGATCTTCGGGCTCATTTTCATGCTCCGAGTCGCTTTCCTGCTTGACCTCATCGGTCTCGTTCTCCCCGCCACCCTTTAGTTCCTTCTGCTCCAGCTGTTTCAGTCTGTCCTCTATGTTGGTCTTCTTAGCGACCAGCTTGGGGCGAGGCTCGGCGGCTCGTCGCTTTCGACTGGTTGTGTTTACCTCCCGTGGCATTGCCTTGTAGTTGAACTCCGGCAGCGCCTTGTGTTTCAGCCGCTCCAAAGCTTTCTAGGGGGGACACTAGGGTTATATATAGTTAATATATTTGGCTTAAGGCTTACCTCCCGCCAATCTTTAACGCTGGTTTTCTGTTTCTCTTGGCTGGCTGAGATGATGTAGTAAGGAGAATCCCTCATGCGGTTCAAAAAGTCTTCCTTCCATAGTAGTTGATAGTTTTGTGAGGCAGTTGTCTGTAAAGAGAAGGGTATTTGAGTTGAAAAGGGTGTTAGAGTTTTATCAAGTTTTGAATCTTTATAATGTTAAATATATCTTATAGGAACAATCGATATATATTTACTTTAATTTATTTTATCAATTTGTTTGTATGAATTTAAAGCATATATCATAATTTTACTATATGTAAGGGTATTTAAACTTCGACAGCCCTTAGTCAACTGTTATTTCTGCTCACCTCTAATGCGATAGGTTTATTGAGCACCGGGGGAAAAGTTGGAGGCGGCGCCGATTGGACTTGTGGCATATCCTTGCCCGCACAGCCCAGAGCTTGCATCTGCTCCGCAGTGAGGCTGCCTGTTTTACCACCACGACCACGTCCAGCCATCCTTAATGTTTATATATACTTTATTTTTTTAAGACTGTTTTGTTTATGTTTGAAACCTTTGCACACGTTTATTTTGCCTCTCACTGGACAGCTGTGCTGCCAGGGCTGCAGCATAGCGCTTGGTGTTGCCAGCTTGTCCCAAAATAACCAATACAAAGAATTTGAATTACGATTAGTTATTGAAATTTGCACTTTTTGCTTACAGGCTAAAACACTTAACATATATTTTGTGTACATGCACATGCTACTAATATCAATGTTAAATAATTCTAAATTCGATTATTTTCAGGTGTAGAGGATGGCTCCAATGGTTCGTCATCCGTTGGCGCCAGGCCCACTTTTTGCATTAATTCGGTTAGTTGTTGTGCCTTGCGATCCTCGTTGTGGGCTATAACCGTGCAGAGATGTTCCGTGAGCAGCTCCTTCTTCTCAGATGCGTTGTGCAGCTCTATTTTGGCCTTCAGAAACTGGGCCTCTATCTTAACGTATTGCTTTCTGGGAATGGAAATGCTATTACTAACTGAATTTTATATATTTATTACATGTATTCACTTACTCCACATTGGTAAAATGTATGCAAGCGTTGTCAATTTGCTTACGCAGCAGCGCCACATCCACGGCAAGATCGTTTTCCAGCTTGGACAACTCGTGGCGTATTTCCTCGATTTTACGTGATTCCGCAGCGCTTTTTTGTGTATGCTGCTCGATTGCCTTATAGAGCATTTGTTTCTTCTGCTTGTTTTGCTCTGCAATCATTTTGCGATGCTGCTCGAAATCCTTAAGGGATATACCCTTAAAAGGCGACTCCGTGCTGAGCCTCTCTCCCGTAGAATCTTTGCTGCTGGGCAGTATGCTACTATCATCTTCCGTGCTGCTTATCTTCAGTATTGAGCTATCATCTGTTGTGGTTTCGCTGCTCTCCCCAATTTCCGCATACGTGGCAGTAGTTCCCACAATGGGAACAGATTTCCCATTTATCATATCGGCAGTTTTTGTTTTGACGGTTCCACAATAGAGCGCCTCCACCAGTGAGTCAGATAAGCCACGCTCCAAGTCTAGAGATACCTCTTCTTTTTCAGGCTTATCATTGACAGTGGGCGGCTCAGCTGTGGGCGTGGCTGCTGTCAATTTGGCCTTGACAATTTGTGGAGGCTTCTGTTGTTGTTGCTGCTTTCGCAATTGATCTGCCTGCCGGAAGATCTTTTCCGGCATCCGTCTAATGCCGGGCTGGTTTTTGAGCGCTTGCTTTGCTAAAAATATGGATGCATACATACACACATATACATATAAATAATAACAATAACACACACACACACACTGAGAAAACTTTAATAAACACCCGTTAATTACCCGCTTCCATGTTTGGTCTAGCTGTGGTCTGTTTCGCTCCTGTTATTTTGAGTATATCGTCGTGGCTAAAACCATTAAATTTCTCAGCCATAATGCAAATTTAATAAGTAATTATCCATTAGCGGCCTCACAGCAACAGCAACAACAACAACACACTTCAACACATCAGCAAAGCAAATAAGCAAACAGCGTTGCCAGCTAGCTCTCACTGTTGATCAGTATTTATCGATAACGATCGTTTGGCCACAGAAACTCATCGAATTCAAAAACAAAATCAAATTTATTGTAATGGTTTGATGCCCAGTTCGGAGCGCAATTCGTGTACATTTTGCTCCCAGCGCTGCTCCCAGTAGATGGGCATTAGTGGCTTCATATGTTTGCTATTTTCGATGGCCCACGGCAAGTAGCGCTTCAAGTACTCTCGACGCTGCCTGAAATACAGACGAGAATGACACATCAGACATGTGTTAAGTACTATTAAATTAACCCTAGAAAGCTGTTAAAATCTTTACCTGGGTCGCAATCGTACGGCACCAAAGACAGCGCCTCCATAGCACATAGGCAGTCCGGTATTCAGAGCCTCCACCCATTTAACAGTCACTTCACAGAGCATATTTGTCGGCATGCCCAGCGCTGCATGCACCAAATCGTGACACTCACGATATCGCGTCATTACATAGGCCAACTTCGGATCCTCTAGAAAGCGAACCTCCATACGCGTATCGGGAGTCACATTCTGTATGGAGAATTCATATCAGAAGAAAGTTTATTTTTAGGGACTCGTATGAATTTTTGCAAAATTGATGAGGAGGTCAAATCATAAACAAAATGCCATCGGGCTTGAAGATCGGATCAGTTTTGACAAAGTTATGGGGGTTTGAAGTCTAGGAAGGGCATTTTTAGGTTTTAGAAAGCCCTTGTGATTAAAGATCGGATCAGTTTTGGGTGTTTGAAGTCCGGGAGGGCATTTCTAGGACCAGTAAGCTTGACATGATATTTTGATGAGAATAACATAGAAGGGCGAGGTGATTTTTTATTTTAACACATGTTGAATTTGTATACAGAGTATACAAGGTGCATACTCACATTGTCTTTAAGAAACTTGGCGTAGGTGGAACCAAATGTGTCCGGCGGCAGCGCCTCCAAGCGTTTAAAGTCAATGGTTTTGGTATTGATCCGGGGTTTCTCGAGCAGAATGCGTCGCCCCTCCTCGCTGGCCTGCATGGTGTCCAGAATGTTCCAGAGCGCATTCTCACCAGTTGTTTCGCCCAGGCAGGCAATCATGTCGTGCCTATAAAATGCTCCTCTTACTAAGTATATCATTATATAATTAGGCATTTCCAGCTTACCGATGCGGATCCAGCAGCGAAGCTATGGAAGAGCCGACGCCCAGGAGCAGCTTTTGAAATGGAGTTATTTGTATGCGCTGTTTTAAATATTCACGCTCAAAGGCATCCAACTGCTCCGCGGACGCTTCTGTGGCTGCAGTGCGCCTGCTGGTCAAGCTTAGGATTAATCCACGCTGCGCCAGCGGCTTTGAGCTTTGCCAGCAACGCTGCATCATTTCTGTGGGTACAAGTGAATGACGTTTTCAATGGAAGCCTCGTTGACCTCATCTTGGCTTTGCTGACTAATTATGTATGTGTGACTTGGCTCATAGCTGCGACCCTGAATACCCGACCACTGTGCAAGCGTGGCTTTAATAATAGACGCAACCCAAGCGCCAGCTTCAAGTAAACACAATTTGTCTATACGTAGAGTCGAGAGATTCATAAGTAAACATTGCCGCCCCACAACGGTTAATGGGTGAAGACTGAAACGAAATCTGGGAACCGGTTTTTTTTTGGCTTCCACTCTTTGTTTATAATCGCAATTGAACCTTCGAAAATGTGCTGAACCCAAACTCGGAGAGTCGGACGGACGGAGGGACGGACGGACGGACTGCCGGATCGTTTAACCGGCTTCTGTTCCTATTAATTTTTATTTTGATTTTCGTTTACTTCTTGATGGATGAGTAATTTGAGCAATGAGCACATGAACATTTCTAAGATTGGTAAGAATATGTATAGAATATACATAATTATAAAGAAATCTTCCATATATACACACACAGGCACTACTTAATTATATTTAAACTAGATAAGGCATTGGCTGCAAGTTTAGATAAGCGGGTAATAGCTCAAGCTATTTGGCAGAGTCAACAGAGTGGGGTTTATCAGCGTCTACAAGAGTTATGGGATTAGAAAAGCTTCCGTTTAACTTGTCGAGGAACAAATTGAAATATAATCTTTATGTAATAGAAGAATTAAAGCAACACTATTAACACTTGTTAATATAATCTATAACTCTTCATATTTTGCTTAGACAATTTTGATATCCAGAAATTAGTATCATCTTATCTAATTTCTGAGCAAATACCCGCCATATAGGAAGTCGAGAACAGGTAGCAAAATAGGTATAGTTGACGCATAATTGACAATTAAATTTACTAAATAGGTAAACAGGTAAACACAACTGCTACGAGCGTATGCACTTATATACGTTTCCGATCTTATCGGGGCCGGCAATATCTTATCGAGTTTTCAGTGTGCTCTGGGAAACACACAAAAAGTAGAGCACATATATGTAGTTGTAAAATCATACACATATATATATATATATATTTCTATTTGTATTTAAATTCAATTATCTATTATGTATGTGGAGGTTTACGTCTGTTATTTTCTTGAACTTATGACACTTTTGATGCGTACATTAACATAATTATGCATGTTTTGAGTGATATACATTTACAAAGACATTTAAAATACATAAGTGCTAAATATATATAATATTAAAATACATAACTACATATGTACAGTTGACAATGTTCTACTTGTTGTTGTTGTTGTTGTTGTTATTGTTGCGTTGATCTTTTCGTCTATCTTCAAGTAATTCTCGATTCTCTATTGATACATAAAACATTAATGGCTTTGGCAGCAGGCTCGTCTCCCCTCTTCTCTCAGAGATTAGACACTCTCTCCGCGAGAGCTGGGCAAATGGGCCTGCTTATCGGGCGCCTGCTTCCGCCGGAATGTGACATACGTGTAGAGTAGACTCGCCAGCACGCTGATATTGATGCCGATACAGTTGAGCCACGAGAAGATATAGTCTCCGCCGATGAACATGCCCAGATAGGTAACGCATATGTTTTTGAGACACCCAACAATGGTGGTGGTCAGCGCCGAGTTGAACTGGGTGCAGAGTATTGTGCTATAGGATAATACGAATCCCATGACGCAGCTGAGCAGAAACTGCACCACAAACGCGGGATCATTCCAGCTCTCAAATGCAATTGCCTTCTCCAGGTCGCCCGTCACATAGTTGAGCAGCAGTGCAGGCAAAAACATAAACAGCGAATTATAGAACATCAATCCGTACTTTCCAATCTCCGACGTGTCCAGTTTTTTCTTGACAAAGACACCATTGGAGGCCGTCAGCGCATTGGTGATCATCACGTAAGTGTAGCCCTGCATATTGAAGGACAGATCATCGGAGGCGGCTATCAAAGCACCTGCAATCATAGCATATACGCTGATCTGCACGGCCGTAGTGGGCCGTACGCCGAGGATCTTCAGTTCCAGCAGCATGGTCATCAGTATGGAGAAGCGACGCAGTGCCGCAAACATGGGCAAACTGAGCGCCTTGGTGCCACCCAAGCCAAAGATCATATTGAAGCCAAAGATCAGCGGCAGCGGAAAGATCTTCGCAAACGTATTCCGCTGCAGCGGCGGATACGTGACCAGCTTGAGTCGCTTGCTAGCCGAGAGCACCACAATGCTTGCCGTGAGCTGACCCAGGCTGAGGAACAGGAACGATGGGAAGTGATAGGAGGTGAGTACGGTCTTATTTACCACGGTGATCATGAACGAGGAAATGCCGTAGAAGAGAGCGCTGCTAACTTTTTTCAAAAATACCGCAGCATCCGCTTCCTCTCTCTCCCTATCCCTGTCCCTCTCCCGGAGGTCCCTGGACGAGGGACTTGAAAGGGCGCCATTAGATGTGCCCTCATTGTCGCTGTTATCGTCGTTATCGTTGCTGGCATCGAGCAGCGGCGCTAAATCTAATGCCGTACTGTGGCTGCTGCTGCTGCCATTGTTGCCACCCCGCGAAATGCTCATTCTAATTGCTTGTGCTTTGATTTCCGTCAATGCGTCAAATTATTCATGTATGTTGAGTGGTGTGGGGGGGGGGTTTTTGGGGAGTTTGGTATTATTTTGCACTGGCTGTTTTATAAGCGCTTTTTATCACTGTGTGCGCTTGTCATCGTATTTCGTATTTGAGTTTTGTTTAAAACTTTGGCAAAGCACACATATTACTGTAATTTTATTGTATCACTATTATTGTTTTTAGCGGTGTCCGCTTCATAAAAAACGAAAAACTATTTTTACCGACGCGCTCTGACGTCTTGCTCTCTCTCTCTCACGCCTAGCAAATGAACATATGGCTGGCAGTGTGACCATACCGAACGAAACACATGAATGCCAATATTTATGCATAAGCCGAAAATAAGAAATACCAAAGCGGAAAATGAATTGTTTAACACGTTCCTCTTAAATAACTGCTAACTCAGCTAACTAACTGATCAAACTCTTATCGCAAGTTATCAGAAGTCTATCAAAAAACAATTTTGAAAAGCCAAGCAGTAAAGTCATAACAATACAATTGCAAATAGAGTATGCAAGCAATGCTTGAGTGGCAACGAATAAGACATAGACATAGTTTATACCGAAAACAGGTTCAACTTACTGCGAATACTTGATTAAAATTAACACACAACTCAATTTGTAAACAATTCAATCCGAAAACACAATTGTCAAAGTTCTTTTATCAGCTGTTTAACAGTGCACTGGTATCGGCATCGATTCTTGCCGGCAAGTACGGCAACTCTGTGTCTGGTTTTCGGAGTAACACACAAAAGTCAACAAATTGTTTGTTTTGCTCCTAATTGATAGCTAAATAGAATTTTGCAAGATGAGCAGCTCTAAGAAAAAGATTAAAAGTGACCAAATACCGAAGCCCATCATCAAGAAGGAGAAATCCGAGGAAGATCGTACACTGCAACCTATTTCCTTTTATATCGATGATCGTCTCGAGTTGGTGAAACAAATCTTTGGCACTTTGAAGCCAAAAACAATTATGAATCTAGCGCCAGATTTTCTTAAGGTGAGTTTGAATACCTAAATAGTGACTATTAATAAGGCTGTCAAAATTTGCAGAGTACCAACTTGGATGAAATTGAGGAACTTTGTTTAAACGAACTGCTTTGCGTTTCAACCAAGCGATTAAAGTCCATTATAGCTGATACTCGCTGTCCCAGCGATACGGAGAGCTCCGAGGACTCTGATGTGGAGCGCAAGGAGGGTAAGTGAGGCGGCACCAACTACTACTACTAAATTTGGCTAATAAATGTATCCAACATTGTAGAGCACATCTCGCTGGAGGAGATTTCATCCGACAGCGATATTGGAGGCAGTGGAGCGCGTCGTGGTAAGTCACCAAACACATGTACAAGTAACCTGTCTCAAACCCGCCAAGAAGTACCATCGTAGACATACCTTACATACATTTAATTTAGATTTATCTTAAGAAATATCTGTGTACAACTGCACGTCATGGTTTCATCGGCGCAGGGAGGCGGGGACTCAGGTGCCATATTTGAATTTCTCGCAATTGAAGATGGGCGCCACGTAGAAGGCGCGCAGAATGCAGACATCTTCTCCAATGCCCAGTACAATATTCTCATCATCCTCCTTGCCCACCTCGAGGGTAACCACAAAATCGCCCACTTCCAGGCAGCCCTTGCGACGCATATAGTCCACCCCAAACTCAATGGGGCTATAGTTGCACTCGTTCAGATCGGACGTATACAAAACGGGATGTGTATTCCGGCGCAAGTGCAGCGCACGGGCCAAATCGAACTTGCACTTGATGGTCAGCGGGTCGTCACTCTCGTTTAGGGGCATCATCATATAAACCGGGCAGTAGATCTCCGAGCGCGCCAGTGCAACACTTGCGTTCTCGCACTTGGTAAACACAAATATGGCCTGGCACTCGATTGTCGCAATTGTTCGGATGATAAAGTTGACGATCGTCTGATAGGAGGTGAGGATGCTCTTCACCAGCTGTTGCGTCTGCACGACGCCCACTCGATAGTCCCGTATGGGCATTAGCTTCTTCACAATCAGCGGATACTTGTTACACCACGGACTCTTCTGCATGTGTATCGTATCGATCTTCCAGAGGAACTCGTGCAGCTCAAAGCGCTTAAAGTCATTGCAACGCTCCAGCGGCACAGTGCCAATCACTGGCTTCTTCTGGCAGTGCGCAATGGGCAGCGCATCCTCCATAATATAGTTATACACACAGCAGTTCACATTGAACATGTCCGGTATCCAAATATAGTCCAGCAGCTTGATAATGCCCAACAGATCCAGCATATTGTTGCGCACATAGTCAAAATCAATGCATCCAATGAGCTTCAGATCGAATTCGGCTGCAATGGCCACGCGAACAGCGCGCAAAAATGCCTTGCAGCGTATTTTGGGCAGCACCACAAAGTTGGCCTTCAGCGTCACAGCAGTCTGCAGATCCTCCTTAAACAGATTGGGGTATATTTCGGGCGCCAATGAGTGACACTGTCGCGGCAGCTCGATAAAGTCGTACGAGGCCAACAAACCCGCATCAATGATTAAAACAGCCAAAGCTTCAGACAGAGTCTTCACCACTCGACAACGCACCTCCTTGCCAATCAGGAGCACATCATTCAGTCGCACGGAGCGAAGATAGGCGCCCAGATTAATCACATAGACAATCTCCCGGAAGCCAGTATAGCGATAGGCCGGATCCGTTGTTAGCGTCAACACCGAACCCCTTGCCAGCATTGTGGTGCAGTTATTCCTCAGTCGACCCACGCGACAGCAATCACCATTGATCTCAATAGCCAATCCCGTCGCAGTGCGCAGTTCCCGCTCATCCGCATGTGCCGAGATGGCTATATTCAGAGTTTGCAGTATGATGGAGAGCTCATCGGGCTTGAAGGCCACCATGTCCACGTGAAAAGTGTAGGTGCCGTGCTCCAGCATACGGCGCAGCTCATCGTGCGTCGTCTCCATCACCACTTTGGCCAGCAGGCCCATGTGATAGTAGCGACGCCGGCGACGCGTTCGGGCATGCTTCTCATGGGCATCGCAGGCGGCTTTGAATTCGCGCAATCGCTGCTCCAAATCCTTTTGTCCGTTCAGACGCACGGTGAACTTCTCCGCATCGTGCTCATGATCAGCCACTGGCTGCTGCTCCTCCTGTTCGCTGTTTGTCAGGCTCACATTGTCCACATCAGCCGTTGCTGCCATGTCGTGCAGTCAATTTAAATTTTAACTGGATGGTTATTGATTAAATTTGAAAATTTTTACAGCTAAGAAACTGCGGAAATCAAGCGCTAAAAGAGCCGATAAAACCAATGAAAATAAGGAAAGTAAGTAGAAAATAAATACTAAGCATATATATATATATAAATACTAATATGTAGACTGAAATCAACTGCCTACTACAACTAACTAATACACTATATATACTATATATACTTCTCTCAGCTGGTCCGATCAGTGTGCTGGAGCTGCTGGAGCTACAGGCTCGTGCTCGTGCGATTCGCTCCCAGCTGGCCATGGAGCCCATAACGAAGATCGAGGTGAAGTCCGATGATGACGATGAGCCGCCAGCAAGGACGCAGCCAGAAAAGAAGCAGCCGGAAAAGGAGAGGCGCAGTCGCAAGAGCGCCAATGAGAGCAAGCGAAAGTCCAACGAGCTGGCAGCGAATAAAGCAGCCAGCAGGGAACAGGCTGCGGCAAAAACCAACGGCAGCAAGCCCAAGAAGTCAGCAGTTCCTCCAAAGAAGATCAAGCTAAAGCGCAACTATCGCGTTTCAGCCAAGTCGCCGGAAAAAGAAACTGAGAGCAAAGCAACAACAGAAATTAAGTCAAAGCCAGAGGTTAATGGGGAACATGCAAAGTCGCGCTCGGCCTCACCGGATGTGATATCGATTCCAGCAGAGCCGGAAACATTGCTCATAAGTGACGACGATGAGCGAGATCAACCAAAGGAGCAAGAAAAGGAAGTCACACCAGTGGAGGCAGCACCACTACCTGAACCAGCTGAGTTAAGTGAGCCAGAAGAGGGCGAAGTGAGAGATGAAATCGAACCTGCAGCGGAATCTGAATCTCAGACTGCAGCTAAGGTAGGCGAACAGGAGCAGCCAGCTGAGGTGGTAGCTGAGGTGGTAGCTGATAAGGAAGAGCCAACAGAAAAAACAACCACTGCCGAAGAAGCTATCATAGAGCCCGTGGAGCTAGAGCCCACTAGCGATCCAACTGTCGCTGATGCCCAACCCGTTGAAGATGATGAAGATCAGAACGATGATATCATTTCGATAGGCGGTGATCTAGAAATGATTGAGGAGCTGTCCAAAGTAGAAGAGGAGCCACCCGTTAAAGTCAAAAGTGAGTTGCCCGAGAAAATAGCTGAACCAGATGAGAAGGACAACGATGTGATCTCGCTAAACACCAGCGACGATGATCACGAGAAGCTACAGGAAGTCAACTCCGAGGTAACAATGGCAATGAAAACTTATCAAATAAATATTTTAAATTAATAACAATTTACAGTCATGGCGCACACGCTATCTGAAGAGCTCCAAGGTTAGCCAGGTGCTGGCTGCCTCGCGGCTGGGCAAACGTGTGCGTGATAAAATCAAGAAATCGAACCGCGCCCAAAAGCGCAACGAGGCAAAGGAAGCCGACGATGAGAAGGCGTCACAGCAGCAACAGCAGCAGCAGCTTATCTCCAAGCACGAGGATGGCTCCATGGAGCAATACCAGGAACTTTTACAGCACCGTCAGCGCAAAAGCTCCAGCAACAGCAGCAAGGGCGACAAGTAAACGACGACCCCCAGCGATTGATATTGAAAAGTCGCTTTTACTATATTGCCTAGACTTATGTACAATAGAATTATATAGCATATAAAAACTCAAATAAAATAGGTCCCAAGCAAACGCACAGAAAATTTGAATATTTCGTGTTAAACGCATATTTGATTTTTCCTTGTTTCCCTTTTTTTGAATATCCTGTAGCCAAAAGTGGGTGAAAGCAGCCTGACAACTAGGGGCTAAGGAATGTAACAGATAGAAGTAATTAATATATAATAATTATTATAAATATTCTTGACTTCGAGTTACAGTGGTATACTAAATATTTAGGATCCCAATTAATATAAACAGATCAATCCCATATAAAATTCAGACTCTAGTTTCTCCAAGTTCTAATTTCCCAGTAACTTATAATTTGAACAGGGTATCTTGAAGTCGAGAGCCCATAAACTTGTTTTTTTTTGGTTGCTCGCGTTTTTAGTTTTGTTTGTAGTTTAAAAGAAATGCGAAAACTATGCCTTGTCATTTCCTGCGTACATTTAGCCCCAGCAAACAGGATGGGGCGGAGATGGGCAGAAGGAGTCGTTTAACGAGCAGCACGCAGGTTACGCATACGTATTGTTGGCAATTTGGATGTTGTTCAAAAATCATTACCCAGTTTGATGGCAGCTTTCGCATTTGAAGTTAACCCAGTTTGGCTCGCGACTTGACTCAATACAAGTTATGCCGCTTAATCCCAACCACCCCCTGGCAGTAGTAACATTGGGGTTGGGGGAACAATATCTCAATCATGCTGTGAGACGAAGTTCTATGCGTGTGTGTGTGTGTGTGTGTGTGTGTATGTGTGCGAGCGTGTTGCACCATAAACGATGATTGTTTTATCAGAGACTACGACATGTTGATAAAGTATATTAAAAAACTCTGTGGAGTGGCCGAAGCGAAACAACTCTCTCTCTCTTGCTCAATAGACAAGAGCGCATGTCCTGTACGCTGAGGGTGTCTCTGTGTGTGCTTGCGAATCCATCAAGTGGGCGCTCTATATATACATATTAATAAATATATGTACATATATGAGTAGTTGCTGCCAGCTGCACTTGAGCAATGCAAATAAATATTTATGAATATATTTCAAATATCTTGAAAATGCACCGCTTAAAAGTAGGCAACGAAAAGTTGCCAATCAATTTAAAATTTCAAAAGCGCGCAATTAGCACATGCTCTTGACCCGGCCACGCCTACCAGGCCTAACGCCCAAACAGCGAAAGTAAACAAAATAGCAACAGAGCGCCGATATACGTTCGAGTAGTCGGTGGGGGGATGGGGAATTGCTGGTGTGGTTGTGTTTGTGGTGGTGGTGCTGGTGTTGGTATAGCTTGGGGGTGGTTTTTAGTTAACGGCTCTCTCGTGCACTGGCTGCGCTCCGGCGGCTCTCTTGTGTGGGAGTTTGTGCATCCTTTAGGGCAAGCGGCTGTCGGCTGCGACAGGCTAGCAAACGGAAAAACTGAAAAACCCAATTCAGTCTACAGAAAACGCGTACGTGGTGCAGAAGTAGCCGCGCGTGGCCACCACAACGGCGTGCTAGACTTGTCGGTATGATAAATAAGTGAAACGCCCTGTACAAGTTCTGTAAGTTTCAACAACAACAACAACAACAACAACAACAAACAAACAACCAACCAAAACAGCAGCTAACAACAACAAGAAACAGCAAACCAGAAGCAACAGCAAATATATCAAATGAAAGCCAATCTTAGTGACCGAATTCTGTGTGTCCTGTGTTCAAAAAAGAGAAACAAATGCAAAACGTGTCCATCTCGCAAGGATTTGATTTAGCCAAGTAACACTGTTAAAGTGCTGGGCCAAGAAAGTGTTGAAATTGCAAATTTAATGTGCTTTCGTATGTAAACAAAAACGAAAAAAGCCACAAAAAAAAAGAAGAGAAACAAATAAAATCCAAAATCAAAACGTAAAATGTGGCAAATTTTGATACCAGCGCGTTATGAGTTGCCAATCGTATTTTTGTTTGACATAATGCCGTTGATAATCCTGATCAGAATCATAAAACTCGTAACGTTGCGCGTTTATTTTCATATAAGTTTACACGTAGGATTAAGGTGCGCTCTCTGACTAGAGACACTGTGAGTCCAAGGCCAAAGCCTAAGGCCTAAAGCCTAAAAAAACCTTAAATACGAGAACTGCAATTTAAATAAAAAACATTAGTCAAATTATGCGCTATTCAAATTTGCTTGCTTCAAATTTAACTACAAATATAATACAAAATACAAATTGGCAACGCTACTCATCAAATTAACTCAAAATTTGAAAATTAAATAAATTGGCTTTTCAAATTGGCATTAATTAAAAACTGTACTGCTTAATGCTTTCGTATGCCACGATCCCTTAGATACTATGCAAGTGCCGTTAATTTCCCGTCGAAATACAAAATGTTAAAATTGATAAATGATTTGAAGCACTTTAAGGAAATTAACGCACGGCATTACTTATATACAATAATACTATATATATATATATGATATATTAGTCTAGTTGATTTATGTAAATAATTAGTCCCATAAATATAACCAAGTTAATACTATATGCATGCATTTCGGATAGTAGCGCCACAATATTTTGCTAGTCGGTTATATATTCCTTATATATATATAATCCTTTCTACAGAGTATTTGGAAATATAATAGGGCCACAGCATTCGCCCCCAGCAGTTCGACAGCAAATTTAAAAGGCTCTTGACCATAAATTGCCAAGTGATAATTATTTCTTTTTTGTCGCTATCTACTTTTAGGCGCTCTAATGCACATCGCACTTTGACGTCGCCATGACGCACACATAAACATATACACTTACACTCACACACACACACACACACACATATAAACGGCAACTTATGAAATTTAATTGGACTAATAAATTGTGTGTGCTTGCTTTTTTATACCCTGTAGCCATAAAAATGACTAAAAAGGGTGTCATAAAATGTGGCTAACGATTTTAATGGACAAAAGTAGGCATATCCGACTATATATATGTATATATAGCTATGCCCAAAAGACTTTAGAATAATCTACATTGAAATAAGCTCATACAAGTCTTTTTGCTTGGTATATAAAAATGTTAGTATGGATTATAATATTATATAATACTATAATACTATTGGGCTTTTTGCAGGGTATCTTCTAGTGCCGCTCTTTTGAGTTTTGCATTGTTTTATTAAACACATACACTGTCACAAAAGAAACGCATACAGCTGATATATATGTCATAAACTTTTATTAATAATGAAAATTGTACTAAAAATGGTGGGGCAATTTATTAAAAACTCTCATTAGCTGGCAGTCACTCACACACACACACACATACACAATCATACATACGACGACTCGAGTTTTATCGCGCATTACGCATACGCCACGACGGCCCTACGGGTGCTAATAACGTAAAAATAATAATAATAATATGAACGACCAAACGGGCGCACACTAAAAATAAAAAAAAAACAAAGGCAGTGCGAGAAAAATCGCGATAAAGTAAAATTTCGATATGGACATTATTAAAGAGCAGCTCGTCGCACCACCCCACCCAGCCCTCATCCCCCAAAAAATGCGTTGGGGTGGGTACAGTAATAACTCCGCTGTGAGATTAAGTATTTTTAATGCGAGCGCCAATAAAAATATAAAAATTTCAACGATAAGCCCGATAAGATCGAAATCAATTTTGTTATAATGCATATGAGTACATCTATATGCATATACATATACACATATATATATATATATATATATACATATATATATATACGTATGTTTATGTATGTGAGACTGATAAACCGTCAACCAACCAATCATTTATGGCATGTGTTGTTGAAGCATTCATTTTATTTTTTTTCTCCCTTTTTCTTCTCAAAGTCGAAATCAATAAATTTCCACAATTTTTTTCGCCGCATTTTCATTTGCGTTATTTCGTTGGTGGCGAGCTGCGCCAGCGCTCGGCTCATTATTAATATTTTTACATTTTGTATGCCTTTTGATATTTCGCATAGCATAGACCAAGGCGCCAGGCAGCCATACCCTGTCCATTGCCTCTCTCCCCCCTTCCCCAGTCGACCACTAGGCGGCTGCTTAAGTGTTTTTCTATTATGGCCTGCCCATTTCCCCAGTGCCTTCTACCCCACCAATATTATATTTGCTTTTAAATATTTTGATATACAGCACAGTTGAGGCTTATAACTCGACATACACCCACACAAACACTTAAGCACACAGATACCCAGCTGGACCTGATAGAAAGAGGTTAGAAATGGTTAAACCATTTTCCAAAGGGTTTTTATAGAAACTGTGGCTTGTATTTTGACAGCACACAAAAATTACCGCATTAATAATAAACTGAGCTGCTTTTTTTTCCCCATAAAAATAGTTTAATGAAATAAGTCTGCTCAAAAAATGTCAGTAACAAAAAATTCGGAAAAATATTTTATTTTTGTCTATATTAGGCAACTTAATAATTCAATGTGGTAGACAAAGGCAGGCCGTGATATGTACGTATTTCATGCGGTCGAGTCCAACTGGGTTGCTTAAGCAAACTCACACACAGATACTCAACCAGCAGCAGTAGAGCTGGCAGGCATTTTCTCATAAAAATTTCGTACTCGAATAAGACGAAGTAGCTGCTCACACACACACACACAAAGACAGCAAAAAGTAACCCGCAGGCATCTGGATGGTCTTGAGGGGAGTTGTGGTTGGGGGGGTGGTCGAAAAACTTTGAGGCAGCAGCATGGCCAGAAAAATAATGTAAAGGATGTGCCATGGCGACCGAGACGAAGCCGAGTGTAACTGGAAAATAATATTTTTGCCTCTTTCCTACCACTTTTGCGCCGTAGCCATGTAATTCCTTTTTTGTTCTCCTTCTTCTGCTTTCTTTGCGTTTCTTTTGAGTGTCAGAAATGGAAAAGAAAATAATTTGATGGTTTCATAAAGTCGCTGCATGCCGGCTACAGGATGGGGGTGTATGTGGCTGCCACAGTGTGTGTGTGATAAAATTGCAAACTTCCCCTCTATGTGTGTGCCTGTGTGTGCTTGTGTGTGTGTGTGTGTGTGTGTGTTTGTGTGTGTTTTCTTGTGTGAAAACGAGGACGAAAGCATAGCAGCAAAAATTTATGGAATTTTGTGTTGTTGCTGCTTATTATACCCCTGCAGAGGGTATTATAATTTTGGCCAGAAGTTTGTAATGCATAGAAGCAAACATTTCCAACCACATAAAGTATATATATTTTTGATCAGGACGACAAGACGAGTCGATATACCTTTGTCCGTCTGTCCGTCTGTTTCTACGCAAACAAGTCTGAAGCTATCTTGATGAAACTTGGTACAGATGCTTATTTCTGCTGCAAGCAGATAATATGTTGGAATTAGATTGGATAGAGCATATAGCTGTCGTAGGAACAATCAGTCTGAAATATTGATTTAAAAAAGAATATTTGAAAAAGTGTAACTTTTAAAAATGCATAAACTTGAAATGTAGAATTGATATATAGGACAAACCATGAACAAAATGGCCTCAAGCTTGACAATCGGTTCAGTTTTGACCAAGTTATAGGAGTTTGAAGTCTAGGAAGGGCATTTGTATGGACCAATCAGGGCGTTTACAAGTCAATTTTTTTTGTCATTTTGGCATGATTTTTGACAGAAAAATGAAACACCTCAGAAAAGTTTTTCATATAGTTTTTTATACTAATTTTGATACCCCCAACCGATTAAACAAAAAATTTCAAGAATCTATTTTTTGAAAAATCAATTTTTGTAAGGGTCCCCCCTTATGCTTTTTTCGGAAAAATATTTGAAAAAATTTAACTTTCAATAATGCATAAACTTGAAATGTAGAATTGATATTTAGGACAAACCATGAACAAAATGACCTCAAGCTTGACAATCGGTTCAGTTTTGACCAAGTTATGGCAGTTTGAAGTCTAGGAAGGGCATCTGTGGACCAATCAGGGCGTTTACAAGTCAATTTTTTTTGTCATTTTGGCATGATTTTTGACAGAAAAATGAAACACCTCAGAAAAGTTTTTCATATAGTTTTTTATACTAATTTTGATACCCCCAAACGATTAAACAAAAAATTTCAAGAATCTATTTTTTAAAAAATCAATTTTTGTAAGGGTCCCCCCTTATGCTTTTTTTCGCAAAAATATTTGAAAAAATTTAACTTTCAATAATGCATAAACTTGAAACGTAGAATTGATATATAGGACAAACCATGAACAAAATGGCCTCAAGCTTGACAATCGGTTCAGTTTTGACCAAGTTATAGGAGTTTGAAGTCTAGGAAGGGCATCTGTGGACCAATCAGGGCGTTTACAAGTCAATTTTTTTTGTCATTTTGGCATGATTTTTGACAGAAAAATGAAACACCTCAGAAAAGTTTTTCATGTAGTTTTTTATACTAATTTTGATACCCCCAACCGATTAAACAAAAAATTTCAAGAATCTATTTTTTGAAAAATCAATTTTTGTAAGGGTCCCCCCTTATGCTTTTTTCGGAAAAATATTTGAAAAAATTTAACTTTCAATAATGCATAAACTTGAAATGTAGAATTGATATATAGGACAAACCATGAACAAAATGACCTCAAGCTTGACAATCGGTTCAGTTTTGACCAAGTTATGGCAGTTTGAAGTCTAGGAAGGGCATCTGTGGACCAATCAGGGCGTTTACAAGTCAATTTTTTTTGTCATTTTGGCATGATTTTTGACAGAAAAATGAAACACCTCAGAAAAGTTTTTCATATAGTTTTTTATACTAATTTTGATACCCCCAACCGATTAAACAAAAAATTTCAAGAATCTATTTTTTAAAAAATCAATTTTTGTAAGGGTCCCCCCTTATGCTTTTTTCGCAAAAATATTTGAAAAAATTTAACTTTCAATAATGCATAAACTTGAAACGTAGAATTGATATATAGGACAAACCATGAACAAAATGGCCTCAAGCTTGACAATCGGTTCAGTTTTGACCAAGTTATAGGAGTTTGAAGTCTAGGAAGGGCATCTGTGGACCAATCAGGGCGTTTACAAGTCAATTTTTTTTGTCATTTTGGCATGATTTTTGACAGAAAAATGAAACACCTCAGAAAAGTTTTTCATATAGTTTTTTATACTAATTTTGATACCCCCAACCGATTAAACAAAAAATTTCAAGAATCTATTTTTTGAAAAATCAATTTTTGTAAGGGTCCCCCCTTATGCTTTTTTCGGAAAAATATTTGAAAAAATTTAACTTTCAATAATGCATAAACTTGAAATGTAGAATTGATATATAGGACAAACCATGAACAAAATGACCTCAAGCTTGACAATCGGTTCAGTTTTGACCAAGTTATGGCAGTTTGAAGTCTAGGAAGGGCATCTGTGGACTAATCAGGGCGTTTACAAGTCAATTTTTTTTGTCATTTTGGCATGATTTTTGACAGAAAAATGAAACACCTCAGAAAAGTTTTTCATATAGTTTTTTATACTAATTTTGATACCCCCAACCGATTAAACAAAAAATTTCAAGAATCTATTTTTTAAAAAATCAATTTTTGTAAGGGTCCCCCCTTATGCTTTTTTCGCAAAAATATTTGAAAAAATTTAACTTTCAATAATGCATAAACTTGAAACGTAGAATTGATATATAGGACAAACCATGAACAAAATGGCCTCAAGCTTGACAATCGGTTCAGTTTTGACCAAGTTATAGGAGTTTGAAGTCTAGGAAGGGCATCTGTGGACCAATCAGGGCGTTTACAAGTCAATTTTTTTTGTCATTTTGGCATGATTTTTGACAGAAAAATGAAACACCTCAGAAAAGTTTTTCATATAGTTTTTTATACTAATTTTGATACCCCCAACCGATTAAACAAAAAATTTCAAGAATCTATTTTTTGAAAAATCAATTTTTGTAAGGGTCCCCCCTTATGCTTTTTTCGGAAAAATATTTGAAAAAATTTAACTTTCAATAATGCATAAACTTGAAATGTAGAATTGATATATAGGACAAACCATGAACAAAATGACCTCAAGCTTGACAATCGGTTCAGTTTTGACCAAGTTATGGCAGTTTGAAGTCTAGGAAGGGCATCTGTGGACCAATCAGGGCGTTTACAAGTCAATTTTTTTTGTCATTTTGGCATGATTTTTGACAGAAAAATGAAACACCTCAGAAAAGTTTTTCATATAGTTTTTTATACTAATTTTGATACCCCCAACCGATTAAACAAAAAATTTCAAGAATCTATTTTTTGAAAAATCAATTTTTGTAAGGGTCCCCCCTTATGCTTTTTTCGGAAAAATATTTGAAAAAATTTAACTTTCAATAATGCATAAACTTGAAATGTAGAATTGATATTTAGGACAAACCATGAACAAAATGACCTCAAGCTTGACAATCGGTTCAGTTTTGACCAAGTTATGGCAGTTTGAAGTCTAGGAAGGGCATCTGTGGACCAATCAGGGCGTTTACAAGTCAATTTTTTTTGTCATTTTGGCATGATTTTTGACAGAAAAATGAAACACCTCAGAAAAGTTTTTCATATAGTTTTTTATACTAATTTTGATACCCCCAACCGATTAAACAAAAAATTTCAAGAATCTATTTTTTGAAAAATCAATTTTTGTAAGGGTCCCCCCTTATGCTTTTTTCGGAAAAATATTTGAAAAAATTTAACTTTCAATAATGCATAAACTTGAAATGTAGAATTGATATATAGGACAAACCATGAACAAAATGGCCTCAAGCTTGACAATCGATTCAGTTATGACCAAGTTATGGCAGTTTGAAGTCTAGGAAAGGCATTTGTATGGACTTCAGAGCCCAATGAAACACCTTAGAATCACTTTCAATATAGTTTGTGCACCCTTGCAGAGCGTATTATAATTTTGTCCTTCGGAGCGCCGAAGGTAGCCTTTTGTTCTCCTTTTTGCGTAAAGTTTGTGGAAATTTATGCGATAGATTTCGCCTGTGCTCTCGAAAGTATTTGCTGCATACTTTGGGGGGTGTTTAGCTCGCCTGTGTGCGAGATAACGATGCTGATGACGATAATGACGATCGCTGGCCTTTCCACTTCGCCAACCCCCTCCCCCCACCATATCCAGCCATTACGCAAAACTTGGCGTTGTGCTCGTCCGGTCAGATACACTTGCATTATTATAAAAATGATTATTATTTGTGCCGCCCCTTACCCAAAGCACACACGCACTCACCCACTCACACATACTCACACGCAAATGGCTTAGCTTATGTACATATACATATACATACATACATACATAATAAATACATACATATGTATACACACAGTGCTTGTCCTTGTCTCTGTACTAGTGTGAGTATGAGTGTATGTGTGTGTGTGTTTCATTATTAATTTTTCTTGTATTTTTTCCACATTTTTCGTATTTTTATTTTATCATGCCCTCACACACACACACACACATAGACAAATACACATTCACTCGCTCGGGGGATGGAACTCTTATACGAATACAGTCACTCATTTTAGTTTATTGTACAAATAATATTTGATAGAACAAAATTTAGTGCACGAGCGAGATGGAAGTAGTTTTCTCATTGGCTTTCCCTTTCGATTCGCTTTAGCAAATATGCTGGGAAATTAATTTTTCACTCGGTTCGCCATGTTCCATTTTTCCATTCGACTGAGATGCGAAAGTAAAAATGAGAAAAAATATGTATAAAAATTTAACTAAATGAGGCAAAGGCGAATACTTAATGATTACCAGTATTATTGAGTGCGTATGTGTGCGTGTGTGTGTTAGTGTGTATGTTGTTATTGCAGTTGTGTTGCCAACATACCTTCATTAGTTTCTAATGAGATTTCTCACTAATGAGCCCGCTAAGGAGCAATGTTGGAAATTCTGCTACCAAGTCAACTGTAAAGAACATTGTACATTAATTTGTTGGGGTGTTATATTACCGTTTGTATGCTTGCACATGCGAACAGCCCCCCATTGGCGAACATTGCTAGTTCCCCTCTTAATCTAACAACAATTAGCTTTAATTTCTCGCATTGTTTTCAAAGAAACTGTGCTGAAATTATTATCACGATGCGAATCTCATTAAAATGTAATCTAAAGGTATATCTTAACTAGACTAGTTGATCTTAATTGGGAATAAAATCCGAAAAATGTAAGTATGTCAACTAAAATGTAAAAATGATATGGAGGCAAAAACATGCGTGTTTGAAGTCTGGGAAGGGCATTTTTAGTGACTTGGAAATATCACATCACACATTGTTGTCATGATTTTTGACACGAAATCCTGAAAAACATGAATCTTTGAACTTTAAATACAGAATCGATAAGGAAGTCAAACCATGAAGCAAATGCCATCGGGCTTGAAGATCGGATCAGTTTTGACAAAGTTATGGGGGTTTAAAGTCTGGGCAGGGAATTTCTAGGCACTTGTAAATTGTTTTAAGGATGATCAAACATTGCCTATGAAATTAATGTATACCTAAACTCCTACTGCATCTGCAACTCAACAAGCACTAAAATTACAATAACAACCGCAACTCTCTTCACTCTAAAATCAATTTGTCGCACACATTTTAGACCGCCCAACTAAAAACCATCAGACGACCAACAATTAAACCCTCTTCCCCGTCCCCTTCACCTTCCCCGCAGCCGGAACCAAACAAACATCGGTACTGTGCTGTCAAATGCGAGGGTTGATTTTGAGCCACAAATAATTTCAATTTGATTTTGAACAAAAATATTAATTGCATTTGCAGCTGAGGCGGGGGCGGGGGCGGGGGTGTCACACATGTAAGTAACTAAAGTATGGCATATGTGCGACAGGGTTTTAAGCAGGGTCCGAGGAATATATCAATCATATCCTGTGACGGCAGCACGTCAAAAGGTGCATGCACCCGAACCCAATAATAATTTCAATACGTAATTACTCACGCCGGGGGAGGCACAACATCCATTTGCATGTGTGGTGAGGGCGGCACAGCGGTGCAGCGGTTCAGTGGTTCAGTGGGTCTAACTTTAAAATGTATAATAATTGTTTTAGCTGCCCAACTGCGAGGGCGGTGGACAGTTGACACCCAAAGGAGCTATGATTACATGTTGGCAACCTTTTTTAATGGCTGCTGTCTTTGTTTACGTTTCGAGTGGACACGTGTAGTGTCCAGCAACAGACATGCGCCTACTGCCTGTGGCTTGACCCAATACCAAAGCTACCTCCTCCCCCCCTTTCTCCCACCGTCTGCGCGTGTGAGTAAATGCGAAAGCGAAAGTGCCGGCATCGGCTATGCCGAATCCGATGGCGACCGCAACGTCACCGGGCTGCCGGACATGCCGACATGCCGACATGTGGAAAGTGAAAGTCAATAGCAAACCTTGACCACTAGACGTGGCCAGACAACTGGGACGACTCTCAAAAGCACCGCACTCCGCCTCCGACTCGGACCAATGAATTTCAAATGCTGTTGCTGCTGCTGCTGCTGCTGCTGGTGGGCTATTTTGTACGCCTGGTTCGTTCAACCGGCTTATACGCACACTTATGCACACATATGAGCCGTTGAGCCGCCGGTGCCGAGAGCGGGAGCGAGAGAGCCAAGTTTCAATGCGTCGGGGGCAGTCAACAGACCCCATGCTAACATTTGGAGGCAACAACCAAAGTGCGCATGTCGAGTAACTAAAACCGCTGCGAGTGTTGGACATGCCACATTGCTTGGCAGGACCATAGATGGAGCAATGGAGAGCTAGAGAGGCTAACAGACAGGGACGACCTGGCAAGTCACTTTCGCTTTTCATGCTGTCATGGGATGGTGGGGGGCGGCATAACAAAAGGGGTGGCTACACATGAGAGACACACATTTACCCACTGACGAGAGCATCCTGTAAAGTCGAAATCAAGCATTGCGTTAGATATGTCAGGGAAGTACAAGGATATATGTTTTAGGTAAAGCGTATTTGAATCTGTTCAAATTTGTCTGTTGCCTGTACTGAATACTAATAAAAACATTTTTGCAATAATTTGGATATTAAGTTAATATTTTAAAAATAATTTCAATTATTTGCGAATCGATGAGAGTTGCACTTTATAAGTTTCTCGTCTTTAAAATGTCTCTATAATTTCAGAGTGCATATTTTCAGTCAGATTAATTTATAGCCACCTCTTAAATACATTTGTACATGCTGGCAACAGATATATGATCTCAGTCATTTTAACCCCTCCCAAACAAAGATGGCAGTTACTCAAGTTCATATTTAAGTGAGATGTGTGCTAGACAAGAGATTACACATGAGATGGTCACAATTGCGACAATTAGATCCGGTTCAGAGCTGCAGACACGCAGGCAATCTTGGCAACTGGCACAACAACAATACCAATACATGAATGGAGCTTGTCAAATGCACTCACTTCAAGATATGAATACAATAAGTATGGGCCAGAGTACTACAAAAGTGTGGCTCAAGAATACACAGAAAAAGAATCGAGGCGCACCCTTCGAAAAAGTCGCGACAAAGTCACAAAATGTTGAATACATTAGAATAACAAAAATGTATGTAACTGTGCCTGGCAGCAGCAGCAACAACAGCAACAACAGCGATAGCAACAACTACAACAGTAGCTGGGGAAAACAAATTGAAAAACTATCGAACAATGATAAATTGGCACGAGCACGACAAAAAAAAAGTCACGGAGTGTGAGTGAGTGTGCGTGTGTGTGCTTGTGTGTGTGTGTGTGTGTGTCTGAGCGCCTATATGTGTGGTGGTTAGTGAAAAGTTGAAAAAAAGGGGCGGAGCAATAATGGTTTTCCGAGCAGCGACGCTCAGTTCTCGCGTTATATTGTTCTTGTGTGTGTGTGTATTTTTTTTTTAAGGGAAATTATTTGATTTTTGATATTTTGGGGTGTTTTATTGAGGTTTTTTGGGTGCAAAGCATTGGGAAAAAATACTGTGGGTAGAGGCTACTATCTGCCTGCCACTGTGTATGTGTGTGTGTTGGGAAAACTATTAAATATGCTGCGGGGTGTGCATTGATACATTTGTATCTATGTGTGTGTGTGTGTGATTTAAGTATCAATGTTATTGCTGTTTTGATTTTTCGCTTGTAACTGCGATTTGACAGTTTTGTTTTTTTTTTTGTTGGTGTTTTGTGTTTCTGCTGCGTCATGCGGCAGTTGAAAACGAGCAAGCCACTTGGCAGGACACGAGCAGCAGCAGCGAAGTGCGCATGCGCCAACGACTCATTAAACAGCGCGAGAACTGAACGATAAAGCAAAGTGAACGAAACGTGAAATCGAAAGAAATTAAACAAAAATCGCAGAGACAAAAACTTAAAGCTCAGCTTATTTTAAGCAAAGTAAGCTTTTTTAAAATATCACAAAGTGAGCCTTGATAAAGAAAATTAAGAAATTTATTAGACTGGAAATCGAAACAAATTGACAAAGACAAACACTAAAAGCTCAGCTTAATCTAAGCAAAGTGAGCTTTTTTAAAAACATCACAAAGTGAGCCTTGATAAAGAAACATAAGAAATGAATAAGACTCAAAATCTAAACAAATTGACAAAGACAAAAACTTAAAGCTCAGCTTATTTTAAGCAAAAAGAGCTTTTTTGAAAAATCACACAGTGAGCCTTGATATAGAAAATTAATGAGTACGTGTTGAAAAGTGCACACTTATATATATATTATATAGTAAATTATTATGTTTGCCAATTAGTCGCGGTTTGTTTAGTCTCGCAACCCAGCTTGATATATGGTTAAGTACCAGCCCTGTTTACACTCGACTCCTGCCATTTTCATTTAAGTAGACGAAAAAAATAAAATCAAATAAAATACCATCAAACTACCTTGGGCTTTATAAAAATCCCAACCACATTCAAACCACCCACCCACTCACAAGCACACACACACACACACACACACACACATTGAAATGGCGCACATCCTGGCAGGCATTTTTGCTTAACTCCACAAAGTACCAAAGTGGGCGGGGTGCGGGGTTTGCCTTCATTGCAGAAATTGTATAAAAGCAAAGTCAACAACAGCAACAGCAACAAAATCTACGAGAGAACCAATTTCCAACCATGGAAACTTAATTTATGTCTGCAGCATAGTTGAGAATATTTTTCTTCTGCCTTCAGAGTCGAGAAATAGGGAAAAAAAATTATATATATATATATATATTTTTTTTTTGGGTTTATTTCGACATTTTTGCCTTTGCCTGAGCCTCCCCCTCCAGCCACACGGTTGCCAGGCAGCCTGTCGTCCTGCCAGCTAGTCCTGCCCCTTCCACTCGGCCGCCCACCGCCCACTTTTGGGCCCGTCTTCGTGTCGTTGTCGGCTTCCTTTTGCTTTCTTGAGAATCAAATTTATTTTACCAAGTCATGTTGAAGAAAATTTTTATAAGTTTTATGCGCAAGTTCAAGTGATGGTGTCAGAGGGGGGACTGTGGGCGGCTGGTTGGCAAATATTACACTGAGCGGCTCTATATGTATTAGTATGTGTGTGTGTGTGGCTTGTGTGTTGAGGGTGGGGATGGGGAAAAAGTTTGTGTGTGTTGGCCGCACAAAATAAGCAAAATTTGTATTCCTTAAATCGGATGACTTTGTATAAATTTTCGTGTGCGGCAATGGGGTTGCAAGTGTATGAGTGTGTGTGTTTTTGTTGTGTGTGTGGGTGGCAGTTGGGCGCATAGCAGGAACACAAAAACTTTTCTTCATATATATATGTATATATGTTTATATATATGTATGTGTGTGTGTTAGTAGATGTGCGCATGTATTTGTGTACATAATGGAAAAATTTTTCATAGAATTTGCACAAAAATGAAAAAGTGCTGGGAGGAAGGAAAAAAATTACCGACCGTAAAGCAAAAGCAGAAGAAAAATGAAATTAAGCGCATAAGGAAATGAGACACAAAATGTTGTATGCCAGCTGTGCGTGTGTGTGTGTGTGTGTGTGAGAGAGTGTAGGTACAAGAACATTTTTTTGGCAACATACTTTTGTGGCAAATAGAAATAAAATTGAATGGAAGTTTAGTACATAAGCAGGAGCAGGAGCAGGAGTAGAAGTCGGAGTAGGAGTTGGAGGAGCTTAACACGATTTAAGCCTGAAGCTATTCATACCCCCCGTGCCACTACTCCACGTCGTCCTCCCCTCGCAGCAGCAGCAGCACATGTGACCCACACAACCAGTTAGAGTTAAACCCAATAAAACCCACAGCAACGTATTCCAGCTGGCATGCTTAAGCTTCCCGCAACTTTAGACACCCAATTAGTTTTTTGGGGCTTCTTTAATTAAAGCATTGCGTTTATTCGTTCTCTTTGTTTGCTTCTCTTCTACACAGTAATATCATCCAAAATGGCCGCATCCATATATGCCACCCCACCGCCAGATCTGAGCAGCGAGGACACTGCGCTCTCCGATGTCTCCAACTCATCCACACTCAACACAAATCGCGGCGGCGGCAGCAACAACAGCAACAACAGCAGCAGCAACAGCCATAACAACAACAACAGCAACAACAGACACACATTGCAGCCACATGAAGCCACAGCAGACGCGGATGCAGCATCAACAGCAACAGCAACAACCACAGCAACAGCCACAGCAACAGCAACAGGAGCAGGAGCAACATTGTCACCCAGTCAAAAGTCACTGCCGGACACGGAGTCAAAATCAAAGCCGGGAAGCAACACAAATGAGGCAGCAGCGGACCACACGGAGGAGGAGCGGGAGGGCGACGGCGACGGCGAGGCAGATGGTGCCATGGATCCAACGGCAATGGCCGCAATGGCTGCAGCGGCAGCAAATGCTGCAGCCATGCAGCTGCAGCTTCTCGAGGCACTCAGCGATGCCGCGAAAAAGCGACGCAAGCAACACAATCCCAGTCGTCTGGAGGCGCTTAATCTGAGTGGTGGCGAGGCGGACGAGGGGGCGGCGGAGGCAACGTCCAATACCGTTATCGACTACGAGGAGAAGCTATCGAAAATGCTGCTGCCCAAGTCCATAGAGAAGCTGAAGGAGACCTTTGAGCTGCTGCAGCAGCAAAAGCTGCAGCCGGAAGACATATCAGAAGCGGAGTTACAGGAGCAACAGGATCAGTCCCTAATGAATCCCTATCAGACCTACTGCAAGCAGTGCGGCGAGAACTTTGAAACGGAGTTCAAGCTCAGTTTGCACATGTTGCAGGATCATCAACAGCAGCAGGAGCAACAACAGCAGCAACAGTTGTCGGCAGATGAGCCAATGGATTTGCTCTCCTCCATTAAAGTGAAGCTGGAGCGCTCCGACAGTCCTACCCAGCTGCAAGAGCTTGAGCAGCAGCAGCTGGATCTAGCCAATGGTCACAGCAACAACAACAAGGAGCACGAGCACTGGCTGCAGGCAATGGCACAACAGCAGCAACAACATCAACTGCAGCAACATCAGCTGCAGGGACTTCCCGGCATGCCGCCTGCGTTTGCCTTTCCGCCAGAGGCAGCTCTTGGCTGGCCACTATTGGGCATGCCTAGCTTTGGGGGCGTCGAGGGCCTGAATCGTCCACCCTTGCGCATTTTTAATCCTGAGGCATATTGCGAGCTGTGCAACAAGGAGTTCTGCAACAAATACTTTCTCAAGACGCACAAGGCCAACAAGCATGGCATTTTTGATCCCGCCGGTGATTTGAGCACGCCCATCAACAATATCAGCAACATGAACAACAACAACAGCAGCAGCAGCAACAACAACAACAGCCACAACAACATCAGCGGCAGCAGCAGCAGCAACAGCAACAACAACAACAACAATGTCAGCAGCAGCTCCACATCCATGTATCAACAGCTCCAAATGCCACGTGAGCCGGTGCCACAGAAACCGGAGCCACAGTTGACACCACCAGCACCGCCCACGGTGCACTGCGACATCTGTTCGAAGAGATTCACCAATGTTTTCGCCATGCGTCGCCATCGCGCCAAGCAGCATGAGCCGGCCACGCCCACTGCCTCACCAACGCCACAAACACGACGAGGCAGCCCCAATGAACCGACACAGCAGACTCCGCTGCAGACGCAGTCCATCAAGCTGGAGCCGCTGGCGGATACGCTGCCCACGCCGGAGTTAAAGCCGTATCAGCTGCCGGAAGGTTTTCGCGAGGATTTCACACTCGAGCAGGAGGAGCTGGCATTTGCGCCACCGCCACGTAAGCTGCCGGCACAACTGCAGCAGCAGGCACGGGAGTCGAACAATGCTCCGGATAAGCTACGGCGCCTGGGCGTCCTGCTGCCGGAGGCATTCTGTGAGCTGTGCTGCAAGGAGTACGCCAACAGATACTTTCTACGCACGCACAAATGGAAGCGGCATGGTGTGTTCGTGCCACCCGATGAACTGCAGCTGGAGGGGAAGGAGGAGCAGCCGCTTATGCCCGCTGGCTGGCCCTTTATGCCACTCAATCTAATGCTGGCCAAGGCAGCGGCGGAGCAGGAACAGCAGCCGGAGCAGGAGAATCAAAATGAAGACGAACAGCTGCTGCTGGAGGATCAGCAGCCGAGCAAGCGCATCAAACTGGAGCCGTACGACGAATCGACGCCAGTGGACAAAGTGGACAACTCGGTGATGGGTCTGCAGAATCTGCAGAAGCTGCAATCGATGCTGCAGCAGCTCAACGATTTCAATGGAAAGCGACCGCTGCCCTGTCATCTGTGTGGACGCGAACTGGAGCATCAGTATGCGCTGCGTGCCCATCTCATGGCGGAGCATGCCGGCCAGCTCCTTCCCGAAGGTCACCCCATGCTCTATCAGCAGCAGCAGCAACAACAGCAGCAGCAGCAACAGTTGCCGCTGAAGATGTCGCCAGTGGGCGGCGGTTCACCCACCGCCACTGCTGCCACGCCCACTCCCAACGAGCTGCGCTGCCAGCAGTGCGATCGTGAGTTTGCCACCACACAGGAATTCAAGCAACATATCGCCGAGGTGCATCTGGGTCGCCTACCAAACAGCAGTCCACTGCGCGAGGGCTTCTATACGCCGGAGCGTGCCACAGTTGCTCCGGCTGCTGGCGGCGCGGCTGCTGGACCGCCACGCACTTCGTATACCATCACGCCGACGTCCAGCTACTGCGAGATCTGCAACAAGGAGCTGTGCAACAAGTACTTCATGAAGACACACATGCAACGCATGCACGGTATTGAGATCGAGAATGGGGCACAGATTGGCGGCGTTGTGTGCAACATATGCAACAAGGAGCTGTGCAGCAAGTACTTTCTGCGCGTGCACAAGCACAATACGCACGGCATCATCGAGGATGGGGCGCCACTGCCGCAGCCACGTGGCCAAAGCAGCGCACAGAATGGTCTCAAGGCAGATGTACAGCAGCAACAGCAACAGCAGCAACAGCAGCAGCAACAGTTGCTCGAACCGGAGGTGAATATAACAACACTACCAGTCGACTCCGGCACACCCAATGAGCTGTGCCCGCTCTGCGCGAGACAATTCCGCAGCGCCAAATGGCTCCGCACTCATCTGATGAGCGAACATGGCGCCGCCGGCGTGGAGAAGCTGCGGGAACTGGAATTGCAGCAGCAGCAGCAGCCGTCGATGAATTCTACCGGCAGCAAGCCCAACAGTCCCACGCTCAAGATACCCAATGGCAACCCGACTGTAGCCGGCATCAATTCCGCCAACAATCTCGCCCAGGCTCTCCAGAATGCACAGCAACAGCTGTTCGGACAGATGCAGTTGCCCAAGGGGATGCCACTTCCGCTGCCACTGCCCGGCATGTTTGAGCAGACGCCACGCTTCAAGGAGTACCAGTGCTCGCTGTGTCCATTTACCACGCCCTACTATGCATTCCTCTTCATACACGAACGCTCCCATGCGCTGCTCAATACGGAGGAGACGCATGTGGCAGCCGAGGCGGAGACGCCACGCAATGATCGCGACCGGTCGTTTGCTTTGGTGCAGGGCAAGGCCAGAACCAAGCCGAGTCGAGAGCGCGCCGATGTGGAAATGGAGCCCACGAATCTAACCACCACCAACAACAACAACAACAGCAGCAGCAGCAGCAGCAACAACAGCAGCAGCAACAACAACAACACAAAGGCAACCACGCCCACGCCCACAACGACATCCTCGCCAGGCACAACAGTTGCTGCCTCGCCCAAGGCACGTTCCGCAACAGTGACGCCCACACCACGACGACGACGCAGCACCACCAACACCAACACCACCTCCTCCCCCAAGCCCGGCACGCCCAACGGCCTTGGCGCTCAACGCTCGGCGGCCACCTCACCATTTGAGATGTGCAGCGATCTGGCCAACGGCAGCGGCAAACCCGCCAGCTATGCCCAGCCGGATAAGTCCGAGGAGGCATATCAGATGCAGGCGTTCCATTTAGCGCCAGCCGATGCCGATGCTGAGGGTTTGTTTGCGCCCGCCCTGGTTTATTTGCCGGTGCGAGTGCGTGCCTCCGAATCGACCACATTAAGCTTCAGGCTGACACCAGCCTAAGCGAACCACCACCAAGAGGTGGGTTCGTTCGAATCCCGTTAAACCATTCAATACAACACTCAAGTGTTGCCAGCGTATGTAAGTTAAACCCAACAGTTTTGTTTAGAACCATTTACCATACTTACAGCTCAATGACATTCGCTTAAAGTGTGGCTAGATCAAAGGATTAATCTCTTAGAGCAGTACATCAAAAGAAACTTTTTCAAAAGAGCTTAGAGCTATAAATGTTTTTTAATTTTATTAATTTTATATACACTTTATTTCGCTTGACGCTTTAAGGAGCTTTTACAGCTGCTTGTTGAGCTTTTTTATTTATAAAATTGATTTTCATTTAAAGGTGTTAATCTGCTGATTAAATGCCACATTCAAGTCAGTGTCATTGAACTATAAGACGATCGCTACAGCCACGGCCACAGTGCTGGCGAGCAGTAATCGTCCCCCAGCCCGTTAACCGACCGACAAGAAGACAAGACAACATAGTGGAACTACAAAAGACTGAGTGCGCATATTAGTTGAGCTCATTAAAGTAAAGTTTATATACAAATTCAAAAGCTATAGCTACAGACAAACTGCAGACTCGTATACGAATCTGTGATTTTGTGGCACATATATAGTGAACAAGAGAATGCGTTTTGTGTATAACATGGAACCCGAAAGCTAAAAAGAAATAAGCAACTAACGAATATTTATAAACAAACAATAACAAGTCCGTTTCAGCTGGCAACACTGTGTGCTAAAAAAAAACATATTTTTTATAAATCCATAACCGATAACATGAATGAAAAGCATGAAAAATCAAAATGAAAATCAAAATGAAAATGAAATTGAAAAGAAAGTCATTGATCATTGAAGATTGATCAATTGCATAACATACCATACAATACATATATCTATATCTCTAGTGATTAATATCAAAGTTCCTATGCGTAATAGTAATTTTTAAAAACCATTCACGTATCGTAAACGGGAAGGGAAAAAACGGTAACTTAGTCAAAAGAAATTTAAATACGTACATAATACATAAGTCGCAAAGCATGGGCATGAGCGAGACAGACAGAGAGAGAGAGAGAGAGAGAGAGAGAGAGGGAGGCAGGGAGATTAGGCGTGTGGGTTCCAATTAGCGGATATATACATACATATAACCAAAACATATATCGTAGTAACCATAGCCATGCAGCTTAAAATTACAAAAAACATTTACATATATATATATATGTATGAATAATATGTATATGGCTGGGTTCGATGCGCTTAGGTTAAGGGATTTGGGATAAGAGATAGTTACACCTACTAACTAGAGGGTACACATTCAAGCTTCAGCATTTAAGAGACATTTTATGCACAAATTTGCTCAAAATCAAAAATTAGCGAAACGTTTCGCAAAAGTAGTGAAAATCAAAAACAAATGAGAAAGAGAAAGATGTAGAACTAAGTAAACGAAGATTTAAGGATGGTGTGCTTACATACAAAACAGTTCCATAGCAAACACATTTTTAGCCAAACACTGTAGATAATTATGAGCATCTAACAATTTTTGCTATTTCTGCTCTATTCACTACAATTTTAATTTCAATCTAAACTTATCTACTTAAACTTGAATACACACATTTTCGTCTTTCAAAAGAATATAATCTTTTCCATAATAGCCTAATACGTTCCTAAGTATTCCGTTTCTGACAAAATTCACATATTTATTACGTAGTACACCCTATGCCAAAACACAGTAACTGTACATAGAGCGCAATAAATTATTAAAAACAATACATCTATAGAGGGGCTAAATGATGTAGTACTTTATAGAACAGAAGATACAGTGTGGGGAAAAAAAGTGGATAAAATGGCGCCAGTCAAGGTTTTTTTTTTGCAGCAGGCAAATACGAACAACTCAGGGCAAAAGTACAATGACCATTAGTACTTTTTAAATACTAAATAAAATAAATGAATATTAATGAATAAAAGTAAAAACATAAATTAATATAAAAGAAAAAAAGATGAAAAGAAAGTAAAAACAAGTGAAACATATATAAATGCTACCTCAGACGGACTTGAAAACAATAATTTAAATAAATGAATTTATATAACAATATGAACATTTATGCTTATAAACATAAAACTGCAACTTATAGAGCAGAAGTAAATGAAATTTTTAGTGAATTTACCTCAAGAAAACAACACATAAAGCCATACACAAAAAACATAAGAGAAAAAACAAAAACAAAAGAAAGCGAAAGCAAAGAGCACAACAATTTATATTGATTAGACTTTAGTTAAAAGTATTTATTATTTAGTTTTAATTGTAAGTGAAACATTCCAACAAAACAAAAAGTAGTAAGAAAAAAACGCATTCCCAAAACGCACATAAAAACTGACCAAATAACGAAGCTAGTCGCAAAACTAAACACAAAATTCATTCTAGTCAAAGTTGGGGAACAGCTGAATGGCCTGGCCGTTATAGCGCCCCCCACCTTATAGATGATATACTACATATACAAGCACAAACTACAACATAAAAACCAGGCTCGCTGACTTTTCAGTTCTCTGCACATCTTTGTACATTATTTTGTAGTATTTAAGGCGTTTGTTCTTTACAGAAATGTGCAGCTGGGAAGACAGCGAGTCTGGGAAATAGAAAAATAAAATAAAAAAAAGTAAATAAATCAAATAAAATTAATAATCGATCAACATATGCCACAGTAAGGCAGCGACGTAAATGATGCTATTTTTAATTTTATTTTTTAAAAACGTGTGTTTTTTTAAAATGCTGCGTGCCTTTTAGCAAATTTCGTCGCTGCTCAACACTAAACCAATGACAACTAAAATAGCATAAACAAAATATAAATACAAGTAAATTAATGATATACAACAACAATAAAAACAAAAACATAGCTTATAATTTTTCATTTACAATTAAACGTAATTATTTTCATAATTTAATTAGAATTATTTTGCTTATTTTGTAATGTATATATTAATAAACATGTGTATTTGTTAAACTTCACAATTTATTTATTTCTTTAATTTCGATTGTTTTCCCATGTCCCAAGCCCTACGCCCGAAGCGTGCCAGTCTCGAGACCCGGGTGTGAAGTCATCGGTCGCATTTACCGCAAACCCAAACGACTTTTCAATCTTATCGCAGCCCTTAAAAAACTGTCACTGATTGCCGTCAATTGACACTACTCACACGCACAATTGTAGACCTTTTTTTATTTCATTTTAAAGAACTGAGAGTTTTCATTGCGTATAGGGGCCACTTACTTAGACTTTATGCCGGCTGAACGCCTTCGAGGGCAAATTATTGAATTGATATTTGATTGAATTTTCAAAATACAATTTGTCAACAATGCGAGGCCCAGTTGAGAACATGTTAATGCATTTTTGTCAAAATTTCAACAGCAGCTGTCCAGATCTAAGTCCAAGTTACAGTTCGAGTGTGCGGCGTGTTATCAAATGCCGCAGGCAAACAACTAACGGCACCCTCATAAAAAGTGAGTTTCGCTTCCGGCTCAACCCCCACGCAAACGCTGATTAGGCTATTTGCTTAAAAAATACCCTCCAAATGATTAGTGAAAAAACCAAAGAGCAGAAACGCGATAACCAGTAAAAATATAATAATGTACAAATGTAAAAATAGAAAATGGTAAATGGTAAAAGAGGAAAAAGATGAAAAGCAGGAAAAACTCCGCATGGTCAAATGCAGCCGCTGTGAGGGTCAAGCAGAGCATTTTCCATGGAAAATTCAAATTACGCAGCTGCTCCGGCTGCTGGTAGTAAAAACTATAAAAAAGCAAACAAACAAAAACATATAAATCTACAAGCAGCACAGCAATTGATTAAAAATATGAATACACTCAGAGAAATATTATGCTGTTTTTATAAACCGTTTTCAAATTTACTCAATCAAACGCCACTACTTTTCTCTGAGTGTAAGAGCCCACTGTCCGGCTGATATGGTCGCCAATCTACCCCTCGTATACCCATGGACTTTTCCGTTAATTATTTGTCACGTGTCCATGCAAATTTCATCTCATTGATTACGCACAGGACATTTGATACTCTCACTGCTGGCTGCTGCAATTAAAGATACAACTATTGAGCATACTTTCTATAGATGATATTAGCTGTCCACGGTTGCGAAGCAACCCTCCAACCCTCAAGCAAGGTTGCCAATTTTGCACCCTCCCATCTCCCATCCCATGCAAATTGTGTGCTGCCTGCTTCTTTTTTTTCTCCCATTTTTCCTATATTTTCTATTGAATTTTTATGGCAATTTATAATGGACTGGCTGGCATTTGGCATTGTGCTCATAATCCTGGGCCAACAATTTTTACGGCAAACAATTGCCAAAAAGTTGTACGTGCAACAGCGGGGCGACACGACAGCGGTGCCGCCCGGGGGTGCTGCCACAATTTGCATGTTTAAAAATGTGTGCAGCAGGAAATGCAATATAAATGCAAGAATACCATGTGAAAAATGAAAAATGCAATTTACTTGACATCGCGACGGGTCTCGTGACGTTTTCCGAGGGTGTTTTACACAGCAACCCCCCTTAAAACTGCTCGCTGTCCTCACCTCCTCCTCCTCCCGCTCTTGCTCCTCGCTGCGATTATGCAATGTGATTTCTAGCAAAAATATTCTGCGCCATTTGCCAAATTCTATATGCAAATTTAAGCGTTGCAGCCATTAAACGAATCGACATTATTACAAACTACCAATTTCAAACATCGAACATTGAGATCGGGGCTTGGGATTGGGATTGGGATCGTTATCTTTTCGATTTAATTTATTAAATTTATTTTTCTTTTACATCATGTACTCGATTATAAAACACACAAAGAGCGCACAAATCAAAATTGACAAAAACATTAAAATTTATAAATATATATATATATATAAAGAGTATATGTATTGGTATATATACATACTTACATATATAAATGGATAAGTAAACAATTTTACAAAGAACTTGCAACGTACCTTTAAATGAGCATAAATCAAAATTTTGGCCGCAGACACAAAAAAACGTCTGTTGAGCTGGAAAAAAATCAAAAACATTTTATTAGACTTAAGCAAACACACCCAAAAACAAAAAAAAAACACACACAAAAACACACAAACGAGATCAAAATCAAAATTCTTAATAACATTTAATTGTAAGCAAAATTTAAAATTGCATTAAAAAAAAAAACTATTATTAAAATGATGTTGAGTTAAGATGGAGACGAGCATGGAATCAAAAAAAAACCACGAGCGAAAATCAAAAAACTATATTAAATATGAGAAATCAAAAAAAACAATTTATTTTGCAATTGGCAAATATACATTAATATATATATATATATATATAAATATATATTATATATATTTAACATTTTACTCTTCGAAAAAAAAAAACTTTGTTATTATGTAAAACTATGTGTGAAAAACCCAAAACTTAAAAGTAATTATTTATATTTATATATATGTAATGTGTAACAAAAGGAGAAGAAATCTTTATGAACAGGAGCCAGAATCAAAAGCAGAAGAAATTACTGCAAAAACTCCCCAATTTCCCGCAACCTACCCCAGTCCCCAAATCCCACACCTTTTGTCATTCGATTGTAAGCGAGCATTTATCAAAAATTGTATGTGTTTTAATGATTATATTAAATATATATATACAACCATATACATATATATATTGTATGAATTTAAACCATTAAATATAACAAAAATCACAAAACTGTATTCATGTAAAGAACTGGCGAACGTGTCATCATCTCTTCTTATTACAGTCCACGGGATTTTCCTTTGATTTTCCGCCTCATTTTACGTATAGCAACTGCCTAAGCCGATTGTGCGCCTCCCCCCTTGAGACAAAACGCGCCCCTCTCTTCAGTCTAGTACTGTGTCAACTTTTGCCGAGTTTTGACATTTGCTTTCAGTTAGCTATGTGTATACTATATGGGCACAACTTTGACTTGGTAACGGGAATGGCAACGGGAACGGTACTGTTTCCACCACCCGGGTAGCTACCCCAGCAAAAATACAGTAGACGCTTTGGCGAAATCAGAGTATGTCAATATTTGTGTTACATGTGAGGATGTCTTATCAATAATTTTTACAAAGAATTCGCCCTGCAGAAAGGGCAACATTTACGCCGGAGGCTGAAAGCGGAAAGGAATTCGCTTGCCTTTGGCATTTGGGGTGTGGCCGGCGCGTGTTTGTGACAGTTCCATAGTTTGATGAGCTTCCTGTCGCCCAAAACTTTTTCACTTGAAAGGCTGTTGATAATTTCGCACAAACAAGAGGGAACATACTTGTAAGAAATATGAAATGTGTAATATGTAGAAACAAAAAAGAGACAGCAACAGACACATTCCGAGGGGGCGTCGCTCAAGCTGTTTGTTTGCTTTGCTTATTGCTTTCCCCCATCAACACTTGGCTATCTTTACTCCAGGGATACCGTACCGTCATAATGAGCTGTCCTGGCTAAGTGCCGCCTTGCCTTGCCTTGACCACAGCGCCTTCACGCGTTCAATTGATAAAACATCAGCGATCCCAACGGGTCATTAACTCAAAAGCACAACAAAAAAATACAAAAAAAAAACAAAACAAACACAACAAATAAACTACAAGTTGAAAATTAGTTTTTAATCGATTTTACAATCACACACGCAGCCAAACAACAAATTATATGCCACACACCCGAAATACTTATATAAGTAGTGCGGACCCCACCAATCAAATATACTCTATATACGCGTACTTTTTCGGAATTTGTGTGTGTGTGTGTGTGTGTATATAATTTGGACTCTCAATTAAATGGTGCAGACGGAGGCGACCAGCAACACCAACAACAAACAACGACAACAATTTTGTCACCATATGCTTTGGCACCATTTTCAAATGTCGTCGCTCTAATGCCCTGCATAAATTAGCTAAAGGGGTGTATGCAACTAAAGGGTGAATAGATAATAAACAATGGTATTTATCTCCTAAATAAAAATATAAACTTAAATATACTATCACAGATTTTTACAGGGTATTTTGTAGTCTAGACAAGTGGGTATGTCGCTAGTCCTTGGGTCGTCGTGTCAAAAAACCCACAGAGCACGACAGGCAGCCAACAACAGCAACAACAATAAACTTTAATAATTTAACTTATTATGGATTTTTGTTCGGAAAATATTTTAGTTGTTTTCTTTTCTCATTTTCCACTGGGGTTGAAAATTTTTATATTGTTTTGTTTTTTTTTTTCTTGTTTTCTGGTTTTGTATTGCGGCGGCATATGCACATTATAGCCGAAATGTGGCAATTTAAATAAATGACGCGAATGACACGCACTAAGCGAGCGGAAGGAACCAGCAGCAAGGACCTAGAACAGGACAAGCAACTGGAACAGGCACCCGAGCAAAGGTGCCGAAAAGGCGGGTTTGGAAAAGTAACACTAATGAGTTTTAAGAACGCAATGCAGCAATAAGTTTTCAGAATTTTGATTAAAAACTAAAAATGTAATGTTTTAAAATTTGTGTAGTAACAGGAAACAAAAGATAAAGGATAAGGGAGTTTGCAGCAGCAGCAGCTCCTCCTTCTGCTGCAGGACAGTAATAATACTTTCCAGCTCAGAAATACTATTACAGGTTTGACAAGAAGAAGAAGAAGAAGAAGAAGCAGAAGCGTCAGCATTTTATTAAGTACGGACGCACAACTTTCACTTTCCAATCTGTTTGGCAGCTATCCATACGCATAAGAGAAAAACCAAAGCAAAGCCATCAAACTAAACTGGGATTTGGCTCAGTTTGTTGCGTTTTGAGATTTAGCTCCTTTCTCTTTCAATTGGATACACAAACACACACACACACATAGACACACACATACAGAGCAGGCCATGTTGGCTGGGCGTTGATGAACGCTAGGCTAAAGCCAGGCACAAAACTGCCCCAAGGTGCACACACACACACACACAAACACGCACAAATACACTCAAGCATCTACATAACTACATGTATGGTTAGGCAGCAGCAGCAGGAGGAGCAGGATGTAAGCAACAAGATGGCAGTTGAGAGAAAAATAAGAAGAAAATTGTAATTTTCATCAAAACAAAAAAAAACAAAACAAGTAAGAGTGCTCTAGTGGAGAGTGCCCGACTAGGGGATACCCTGAACGCAGCCCTTACATTTACTCTTATATGCCCTTCCAGACTTCAAACTGCCATAACTTTGTCAAAACTGAACCGATTTTTAATTCCATGATTTGCAATTTTCTTGCCTACCACATTGAAATCTAGAAACAAAATATTTTGGAACAGGGTATTAAAGTGGAGGGAGAGAATCTTTATTTTTATTTTATTCCTGCTTGACCTTAAAGGAAAATCAGCAAGAATGTGATGGAACCGACTATTATATGCCCTAGAATGCAAAATAAAGCAGAAACTGAGGCTAGTGTTATTTTTATTTTATAATTATAAGTGAGCATTTATTTTTATATATTTATAAATAATTCTGTAATGGGCTAATGGAAAAAGAATGGGTAAAAAGTATTATTAGTTTTTTTTTGTGTGTTGCATTCATTACCATAACTCTAATATACCCCTAGTACTTTATGATGCAGGGTATAATGAGTAGCCTGTGCCTGCCTCCACTTATGCATAACTGTGTGTGTGTGTGTGTGTGTGTGGTTGCCACAACCGTGCGTTCATATGTGAGTATGTGTGTGTGGGAGTAATACGACTATCGAAAAATTCCAAAATAAAAAGAAAAATTTAACGCAAAGGCAAAAGGCAAAACTTTTCGGTGGGGCGACAAGGCTGCGAGGATGCGAGGATGCTCAAGGATGCTGTTACTTTGCTGCTCCTGCTGCTGCTGCTGTTGTAAGGCAGCTTCTCCAATTTCAGACTCATGACGCCGTCGCCCTTTTCAGATGAGGGTGTTCATAGCTGTTGTTGTTATTGCTGTTGTTGTTGCTATTTGGGTGCGTGTGTTTCGTATTAGGCAGAAGGGCGACGCATCGGATGCTAAAGTGAAAAGTAGTAAATTGAACTTTTCTTTTTTTTTTTTGTTCCTTCTTGTTGGCTTTCGGCTGGGCATCGGCTTGGGTTTTAGGATGCGGCAGGGGGGAGTGTGGTGGGCTGTGGATGCTCTGGGTTTCCTTTCGGACACAGGACACTGTGTGTGTGTGTTCGTTTTTATATTTTGTGGGCAATTTGTACTTTTCTGCGTTCAGCACTTTTTGCAGTTGCTTTCCTTACTTTCTTTTCACTTTCATTTGTGTTTTATTTTACGGCATGCGTGTGTGTGTGTGTGTAAGTCCATGTGTATGTGTGTGTGTGTGTGTGTGTACTTATTGTAGTTTTTGCTGGAACGCCTCGCATGTGGGAGCCTTTCTTATTTATCGCTTTTCAAATTAAAGTTGAGCGCTTGGTGGGCGGCAAACGAAACCTGGCAAATTATTTATGGCAATAAATATGAGATGCGATTAATTAAAATGGACTAAAATCAATCGCAGCTGGATAATCAAGTGGAAAAAACAAAACACAAATAGCAGCTGGGAAAATCAAAATGTCAAGATTGCCAGCTAGCACAAGAGGTCCTTAAAATATATATATAGCTATGTGTGAGTGTGTGTGTGTGAAGTCAGCCAAAAGTGACAAAAAAACAAATGGCCTATATCTATAAATATATATAGACAGTAAGTAAATGATGGCAACAACATATATCACATATTTCGTTGTATCTCGCAAGCCGCTGAAATGTATGCTACACTTTTTTCATTACTTGATTTTGCATTCTAAATCGAAGTCATAGCTGACCTCGTTAAATAAAAATCAATAAAAACTAAACTCGAGCTTAGACCAAGGGTGGGCGCGTAGTGGCTCACGGAGCTCACTGAGCTCACTCCGTTATTTTTTAACAATCGGCGCCTGCAAGTCGCTTGTGCGCCGTCGGCGAGATTCCAAAAACAAAATACATGAAGTGTGCGCCGATGCTTCGACTCGAGCCGCGATCGCAAAGCAATAGAATAATAGTTAGGTCCCTGTACACTGGCTAAAAAAATTCAAACTTAACATGTCTTATATAAATACTATTGAATAACTTTGAGTTTTGAATTTATTATTTTGCTCAGTGCACACATTTCTTGTGTTAGTTTTGCGCAGATTAACGACCACAGTAGCGGTGTTTGTTGTAGATGTTGTTGTCGGGCTCACTTGCTAAATTTGGCTGCCCACCCTTGGCTTAGACTATAACAAGTTAAACTCCCTCCCCTCATCCCTCATTCCCCCCTCTCTCTTTCGTTCCAGTTTCAGCGTTAGCTCGTAAGTAGTTCAATTTCAATGACAGCAATAAAATTTCGATAGAAAAATCGTGAGCTAAACAAAAAAAAAAAACACCAACTGCTAAAACAAAATTAATTAATTTATGTGCCCAGCGCCAGTCGGAATTTTCCATGGCAATATACGCACACACACACACACACATATACACAAAAGTTACAATCTATAGCTAGAATTTTTTTCCAATTTCAACGTCATCATCCAACATTTTTGTCCTAATTTCGTCAACGCTGCTGTTGTTGTTGTTTTCGTTGCTGTTTATTGTTGTTGTCAACAACAGCAACAAGGACTCATTACAAAAACATAATAACAAAATAAATATTGAAAGAAATGGCATAAAATTATAAAAGCCTCGCGTCGGAAAAAACAAAATAAGCAACGAAACTTGACAGCAACAGCCGGAGTCCCGACCCCCCTCCAAACCCCCTCCATCACCCTTCTTCCTGCCACAAAACTCAAAGTGTGGCGCCCCCAATGCGCCAATAAATTTCATGCACTATCGTACGGACACACACACACACACATATGCACACAAACATTTACAGCTACAGATACTGAAGTGCGTAAGTAAGCCGCTTACGAGTGTGCGTGTGTACGTGTGTGTGTGTGTGTGTGTGTGTGTGCGGTCAGCTCCTTTGTGTTGAGTTTATATTAAATAAGTAAAAAAGGGGCGAAACAAACAATCAGACGATGACCAACTGTCCAAAAGCCCAATACCCCCAAACCCCCCAGCCCACGCCACTGCAGACTTTTATTTTTATCTCTTGGATGTGGATGACAAACAGCAGCAGCACATCAATAACGGAAGGCAACAGCAAAACTGAAATATATTTGCCCAGATACTTCAACACACACAAACACACACACACATTATCACACTCACACAGATCGCATCTATTGGCTTTCAAGTCCTGCTTGTCCGTTCTCAATGACAGCCTTGAGAATATCTACGAATTTATCTGCTTTCACAGTCAAAATATTTGTTAAACTTGAAAATGTTGCCTTAAGCGGAGAGCGGCAGGAGCACAAATTTAGTGTAATACCATTCAAAATGTAGATGACAAACCAAAGATTGTGGCAAGTTTCTCTTTGAACAGGTATTATGGAAATACCCAGATATGTTTGTTTCCAATACCCAGAAATGCCCTTTCCATTATTGATCATTATCAAAGGTTGCATAAGTATAAATTTATAGGCGAGAATAGTTAAAAAGAAAGATGATCCATTAGAAATAGGCAACTATTAGTTACAAATTGTTTACAATTTGTGCAGTATTATTTTTAATTGATAGCCCCATAACCAGCATAGTATTTTCGATACTTCCCTGGGCACGTGTCTTGATTGAAAAGTCATAAATAATGGCAGCAACCCTAACAGCAATAGCCAACAAAAAAAGTCAACTTTAACACCAAAAACTACAACAGTTTTTTCTTATCTTTTTATGGGAAATAGCGCAACCCGATCCCGAAACGGGCCCCTAAGCCGCTGGACAAACACACGCGCCAATAATATCAAAATCGAATAAGTAAACATAGACACATACAAAAGCGGAAGATACAGATACAAATGCATAAAAATAAATGTGTGTGTGTGTGTGTAGAGAAAGATACATGTGAGTGTGAGTGTAAGTGTGAGTGAGGATAGTAAGTGCGATGTTACGGGTCGTTTGTATTTTAAAAAAACCAGTAGAGGGGGATAAACTCCATCCCTCTCTCTCTCTCTCTCTCTCTCTGTCTCTCTCTTTTGAGTCGTTCATTGTCCGAATTTGGCAGCTGCTTCCTGAATATATATAGAAACCGAAACTGAAATAGAAATATAAATCCACACGCGTGCGAAGCGTGCTTCTGTCACATGCTCCAAAAAATATCAGGAGTTGTTATTGTTCATGGTATGGGCACATTTTATAGTCTTAGTTTACAATTAGACGAGCTGTTAGGGGAACGACTGAAAAACTGAAAGGGTTGCACTGCTGCCAGTGTAAATCAATTTTTCCAACATTTTCCATTGAAAATGTGTAAAATTTTAGCCCAAAAATGAAAAGGGGTCACTAAATTACTTTTGAGCTAACGAATCGCAGTTGCCAAAGGGATCGATATGCAGTGATCTGTGGCAAAGGGTTGTAACCCTGAACTATAACCCTTCCTCCCTTGCTGGCTGGAAAATTCGCATTATGCGCAGCAAATTGCAACATTTTCAGGCAAAATTATCAAAAGTTTTTCTTGACATTTTACGCAAAAAAAAAAGGAAAAAAAAAAGAGTAAAACTATCAAAAGGTCCAGGGTTAGGGGTGGGTCACCCAAATGCCGCCACGCATTGTGTAAATAAAGGATCAGCGAACCCTGCAAAACTGTCACATGTCCATGCGAAATTCATAAATTACATTTTTTTTATGAAAAACTTTGCCAATTTTTGAGCACAATAAAAGGAAAAATTTAATTTTTTTTTCCGTGAATCTAATCTAGTGGAAGGGGTGTTGGAGTTGGGGTGGGGTATGGCGATGAAGGGGTTGTGACACATTAGCTGAACCCATTAATAAGCGTTGCCAACCCCGTGAGCGACCCCGGCGCGTGGGTCAATGTCAATCGGACCCGGACCTGGACCTGGACCCGTAGTCGCACCCGGATTCAATAACGCGAAGGACGCGCCGCTAATGCGCCTGACAGGCGACACAAAAAATGGGTGCAAAACTACAAAGAAAGAACCCAAAAAAAGAAAATAGATTGCAAACAAAAAAAACAAAAACTATGCGAATTTGAAAAAATTGGAATTTTTCAATAAATTGGCGCAGACGGTGACAAAAATAGAAACAACAACAAAAGACGGCCCTGACAATAATCCTCTTAACTGTGAAAACTGTCGCAAAGCAGCAACAAAGGCTGCTGAAAAATGGAAGGGGAAAAAGTAGGGAAGTTTCCTTGTTTATAATGCTGGTCATTTTTTTTTTTCTTTAAATGCGATTTCGTTTGATATTAAGGGAAACTACGCGCAAAATGAGGCGAATTAATGATATCTGACAAAGCTGAACTTATCAAATGGTTCGTTAGCCATGATTACTACTGTAAATCAGACTGATTATTTGAAAACGGTTTTTATACCCTTGCAGACTACGCAAACTAGTCTCTCTAGGGTCCCCCCTTATGCTTTTTTCGGAAAAATATTTGAAAAAATTTAACTTTTAAAAATGCATAAACTTGAAACGTAGAATTGATATATAGGACAAACCATGAACAAAATGGCCTCAAGCTTGACAATCGGTTCAGTTTTGACCAAGTTATAGGAGTTTGAATTCTAGGAAGGGCATTTCTGGACCAATCAGGGCGTTTACAAGTCCATTTTTTTTGTAATTTTGGCATGATTTTTGACAGAAAAATGAAACACCTCAAAATAATTTTTCTTATAGTTTTTTATACTAATTTTGACACCCGCAATCGATTAAAAAAAGAATTTCAAGAATCTATTTTTTGAAAAATCAATTTTTGTAAGGGTCCCCCCTTATGCTTTTTTCGCAAAATATTTGAAAAAATTTAACTTTCAATAATGTACAAAATTCAAATGTAGAATTGATATATAGGACTAACCATGAACAAAATGGCCTCGAGCTTGACAATCGGTTCAGTTTTGACCAAGTTATAGGAGTTTGAAGTCTAGGAAGGGCATCTGTGGACCAATCAAGGCGTTTACAAGTCAATTTTTTTTGTCATTTTGGCATGATTTTTGACAGAAAAATGAAACACCTCAGAAAAGTTTTTCATATAGTTTTTTATACTAATTTTGATACCCCCAACCGATTAAACAAAAAATTTCAAGAATCTATTTTTTGAAAAATCAATTTTTGTAAGGGTCCCCCCTTATGCTTTTTTCGGAAAAATATTTGAAAAAATTAAACTTTCAATAATGCATAAACTTGAAATGTAGAATTGATATATAGGACAAACCATGAACAAAATGGCCTCAAGCTTGACAATCGGTTCAGTTTTGACCAAGTTATAGGAGTTTGAATTCTAGGAAGGGCATTTCTGGACCAATCAGGGCGTTTACAAGTCCATTTTTTTTGTAATTTTGGCATGATTTTTGACAGAAAAATGAAACACCTCAGAATAATTTTTCTTATAGTTTTTTATACTAATTTTGACACCCGCAATCGATTAAAAAAAGAATTTCAAGAATCTATTTTTTGAAAAATCAATTTTTGTAAGGGTCCCCCCTTATGCTTTTTTCGCAAAATATTTGAAAAAATTTAACTTTCAATAATGTACAAAATTCAAATGTAGAATTGATATATAGGACTAACCATGAACAAAATGGCCTCGAGCTTGACAATCGGTTCAGTTTTGACCAAGTTATAGCAGTTTGAAGTCTAGGAAGGGCATTTCTGGACCAATCAAGGCGTTTACAAGTCCATTTTTTTTGTCATTTTGGCATGATTTTTGACAGAAAAATGAAACACCTCAGAATAATTTTTCTTATAGTTTTTTATACTAATTTTGACACCCACAATCGATTAAAAAAAGAATTTCAAGAATCTATTTTTTGAAAAATCAATTTTTGTAAGGGTCCCCCCTTATGCTTTTTTCGGAAAAATATTTGAAAAAATGTAACTTTCAAAAATGCATAAACTTGAAATGTAGAATTGATATATAGGACAAACCATGAACAAAATGGCCTCAAGCTTGACAATCGGTTCAGTTTTGACCAAGTTATAGGAGTTTGAAGTCTAGGAAGGGCATTTCTGGACCAATCAAGGCGTTTACAAGTCCATTTTTTTTGTCATTTTGGCATGATTTTTGACAGAAAAATGAAACACCTCAGAATCATTTTTCTTATAGTTTTTTATACTAATTTTGACACCCGCAATCGATTAAAAAAAGAATTTCGAGAATGTATTTTTTGAAAAATCAATTTTTGTAAGGGTCCCCCCTTATGCTTTTTTCGCCAAAAAAATATGAAATTTAATTTTTTCAAAAATGCATAAACTTGAGATGTAGAATTAAACTAGATGACAAATAATGATCAAAATGGCCTCGGGCTTGACAATCGGTTCAGATTTGACAAATTTGTGGCAATCAAACAGCATGCAAATTATTGTACTCTTGAAAAAATGATGGAATTTAAAAGCGGCTTACTTGTGAGAATTACTTGTTATCCTACGATGCGTTACAACTTCAATCAGTCAATCAAACTACCCTTAAAGGGGGTAACTAAAATGTTGTATTTTTGCAATAACGTGGCAACGCTACACGGTACACTTTGATGACGCCATCTATCGCCTGGCAGTTTTATCCTGTTTCTCAACCCTTGTATAACACAGCTTTGTTCTACTGCTCTATCTAAAATATGCCACTCTCACTTGCAGACGACTGGATAGATGGCGCTGCCAGTTCCCAGCGCCATCTATATTCTAATTGCTCATTATTCGAATTATTCTTCAATCGAATTTCGACAGCCTTATCGAAAGTTTTTTGCTATCGATAATTTCGCAGTATTCGATACTTTCTGCAGTTAGAGCAGGAACAGGAAATGATCCTGTTTGCAGCCTTCTGATTGGTGTATTCGAAATAAAGGATAGAGGTGGATAACTGCTGTTAAGCTGCGGCCATGTTATGACTCTGTTACAGCTCTGTTATCATTTGTTACAGGCTGCCTGTTAAAGTCAGTACTTGCTGTTAAATTAAATATGTTTTTCTTTTAAGTCTAGAACAGCTTTTTCCAATTATTCATTAGTAAGACCATTTTACACCAATCTTTATTATTTCAAATATTTTTTAATTTTAATTTTTGCACAATCGAAAAACACGTTTTCTGTTAATAACATTTCAGCTGTTGATAGCATTTCAGCATATGTTAAAAATTTTTGTAGTTATGTAAGTGAATTAAATGATTAAAATTGAAATCTCATGTGGCTATTTTTTGTTTAGACTGCAAAACAACTCATAAGTAATCCTTAACAATTTAATCACCTTTATTAAATTATTATTTATTTTTTGTTGACTTAAACATTTCTTATAGCTACATTTTGACTGTTTTCTGTTGCAAGTCCTTTAGTTTTCTAGGATCCTAACTCACTTGCAACATCAACAACAAGAACGCACCTAAATGATGTCTATACTAGTACTCTATAGTTGTGTGTGTGTAGTGTGTGTGTGTGTTTATTGTTGTTGTTTTTGATGTTGTTGCGTCGTTGGCTGCTGACCCAAATTCCGTTTAAGTAATCTTTAGTGATAAGCGGAAGTGCATGTACTAAATACAAAAAATTAGAAATGTCTCTCTCTCTCTCTCTCGGTACCTACAGTCTGCGTATGTATGTGTGTGTGTGTGGAAATATGGGAAAAACTATGCCCCGCTACGGCGTAATTAGAGCTTTTTTTATGTTTCATTTACAACTTAATTAAGAATGTATTTGCGCAGCAACTGCGCCGACGAACGGAGCAACTGGCTCTCCTCAATGAATGCGCCGCCTGCTATGAATGAATATGAGCATATAATATGCTATATGCCATATAGTGTATGGTATATAGTATGTAGTATATACTGGCTACCATATAGCTGATATAGCATAGTGGCCCCATGTCTCAGGCTGCCATATGAGAAATGAAAAATGAAATATGAAATGTGTATGAATGAATGAATGAATGAATGTGTGTGATAGCGACTGCGAGGTGGCACGAGGGGAATAGTATCTGTGTGTGTGTGTGTGTGTGGGTATGCCGGATCAGGCCCAGGCCATGCCCGGGCCAGGCCAGGCCAGGCCAAATATATACACACCACAAATACATATACAAAATACACACATAACCGGAAATGAGTTAGTTGAACTTCCGTCTTGGAGCCGACTGTGAATCTGAATCTGACTCGTCTGGCCTGCAATATTTTTTTATGCGCGACAATAATTTGCACAGTCACACAGTCGACAGACGACAGACGACGGACGTCCGACGGAGGCCTCGCACCGAGCAACTGTGCACTATGGGTAGAAATTTACACTTTCTTTAGAATAAAATATAGCTGTTCTGATTTTTGAATAAATGCGTTGCTTTTTAACCAATCTTTATGAAATTTTTAGCATAGTTAGTAAACGATCTGTTCTACATGTGTTCCAAGTTTTCTGAATGTATCTTTGAAATTGTGGCTGTAAAATAAGAAAAGGGGAGGACTAGGAAAATTTTTAAAAATTAAGCTTCATTAACTGGGAAAATACTGCGCAACTATATACTATGATTATAACATAACTATTTTTATGTGTATATATGGGATATTTTTTGAATTTATATGCCCACAGTGGCAGTAGAAGCGACTGGAAACCGCTGCTTGTCCATCCTTACAGTTATGAATACACATTTAAGTATAAGTATGGATATAAGCGAGTACATAGTAAGTATATATGGACTTGTATGTCTTTATGAAGATGACCTTAAGACATCTACCTGAATCATAAGTATAGCAGTTCATTGAAATGAATAAAGGCTGCAGAGTGTAGATATTATCTGGCAGTATATATATGGAAACAAGAAGAAGATGCAGGATTTGATTAAGTATATAGAATTGTGTACAAATGCTATTCACCTCACTTTAAACTTAGAGAACAGGACATAATTTAAAACGAGCATACATATAAAAGATACATTTGTATCTGACAGATACTTGCAGACACTTGAATGATTACTTGAAGTAACTATTTAAATTCAGCAGAATATTCCAGGATACCGTCATTAGCTGTGGGCTTTGCTTGGGTTTCCCTCATAATAATACAACTTATTTGATTTGACTTATCGCCTACAGAAATCAGCAAATCAAGAGAGCTATCTACCCCTCTTTTGCTGCTACTTGATATGGGGATGGCAGTTGAAATAGTTCAACTGGAAATGCAGCTGATTGCCGGATAGTTGGCTCTGTGGCTGTTTGGCTGTTTGGCTGTTTGGTGAAAGTGCTGCACTTTTCACATGGTCATGGGCCAGCATTATGAGCATTATCAAATGTGCAACGCACTCTCCGAGGGGCTGTGGCAGAGGGGCTGTGGCAGTGTCGAACCACAAATCAAGCAATTTACATTTCGTGCACTTTTTGCCCAGCACCATAGAATATGTGAAAATATGGAAAAACGCTGGTATATAACCCGCATATCTCGAGAATTGAAAACTCAGTCAGAGTCGCAGTTGAAGTCGGAATGGGTATGGGTCTGGGACTGCAAATGGGGATGGGGATGGGACTCTTCTGGGGGCTGTCAGTCTTCAAATTGGTTGAACAAAAGTTTTCAATTTCTAAATTAAAGATATGGTTAAATGAAATTCATAACGCACCAAAAACATTACGCACACACAAAACATGCATACACATACATACATATAATTAGCCAATTACGAGTATCTAAACAGCGCCGAAATACTTATGTATGTATATACAGATACAGATACAAAAGCGAGCGTACATAAATTATACATGGATAGAGGGGGCACTTAACAGTATGAATATATGAATATGAGTATGAGTACGAATACGAGTCTGAGTCTGAGTCTGAGTACACAGAAAACAAATCAAGAAATCGAGTATTTCAATTATTTTAGTAATTTAATATTTGCAAACTTGAAAAGATCTTAGATCTTGTTAAAAGTAGCTGTCAACTTGAATTAAGTTCGCTTAAACTTAGAAACTGCGATTCAAAGAGCTCCAGCTTGAAATAAGATTGAAGCTGCGTTATACAGCATGATTTGTTAAACAAAATTGTTAAGATATACATATTGTCAGTGGGATTCGAATCCGCAATTTGAACTGATGGTAAGATTTTCGTACATATTTCTAGTAATTCGATAAAATTAATTTTTGAATAAATCTATCTTATGTTCAACTAGAATTGCAAGTACTTGATTCGAGTACCCCTTTTTTTGCGCCGTGTATGAGTTTGAGTACAGTTATAGATACGCTGAGATACTTAGTGAGTGCGCATGTGCGCCAGTCGCCAGCCGGCACTTCCAGTTTAAGTTTCACACACATACACACACACACACACACACACACACGCACACACACACGCACAGAGCTCTCAAAAAGGAGCCGCCGCTTCTTACGCAATGGCGCATCAAGTTTAAGAGCATGGCTAGAGAGATGTAGAGATCGGGAGCGGGAGTTTTTGGTTTTACAATGCGCAATGATCTCATTTTGCTGTTCTAGAACAAAAGCTCTCATATAACCCGGCCTGGCAACAACAATTCCCAAAAGAAAAAAACCAGCACAGTTATAGCAGTATCGCTGCCCAAATTGCCACACGTGCGCCTGCTTCCTTTGAGGCAAGAAGACTCCGACTGTGGCAGAGGCAGAGGCAGCGGCAAGGGGCAGCCACCCTGAACGACGCGATCTTCGCGTTCGGTCACCCCATTTTCGCATACACATTTTACGAGCTATTGATGGCTGTGAAAATGTGCTTATGAATATGAATAGAGACACCCGGTCTACCTGGTAGACCCTTCTTGCGATCCGAACGCCCTTTCTTTAATGGCAACTTAATAAGTTCAGTGAAGCAGTTGGTTTTTTACCAGCTACCCAGCTACCAGCTGCGGGCAAAGTTGTAGTTGTTGGTCGATAAAAAGCGCATAGAACATTTAATTAGCTGTCTGGGGGTTGGCAGACAGGATATAAATACGAGTTGAGATACGAGATACATCTGCAAATAAAACGTGGCCAATTGAAGGCCAACTGCCTCAACTGCAACCGCAACAACTAAGTACAATAGGAAATGGCTAAAAACTATGTACATGTATATGTATATGTGTATCTATGTGCATATAGTAGAAGAAAGCGCTTGTATCTCTTTTCTCTTATGCCATGCAACTGTAGCTGTATCTGTAGCTGTATATGTATCTGTATCTGTATCTTTAGCTGTATGTGTCTGCTGCTGCTGCTGCTGGCGCTGGCCGCATTTGCAAAGCTTTATGGGCCGCCACTGCCACCAGACGCATTCCGATGCGGATCCGGGATTGTGAAATGCTTTCATTTCGAAACACATTTACCCAACGCGTCTGCACGCTGTCTGTATTTGTATCTGTGTCTGTATCTCTGCCTGTATTTGTGCCTGTATCTGTGTGTTTGTGTTTGTGTTTGTGTTTGTTAGCCATGGCCTGTGGTATTTTCTCTTTCTCTGGGCCACTCACCTCCCGATACGTGTCGCATTTTAAATATTATCGCGACCATCATAAAAGACGGGAATTCGTCGTAGCATCGGGAAGTTTCTATACCCAAACCCATCAAGAAAAAAGTCTATTTCGGTTGCCTTATTTACAACTGCTATTTTTAGTGCTTTTATTACAGCTATTCGAATCAATTCAAATGTCTCTAATTTTTCAATGCATAGCAACATTATTTTTGGAACTATTTTCGTTTCAATTTACTAATTATTTGTTTTCATTTCACATTTAATTAATGCTAATAATACTATATTTGTTAAGCTACGGCTAAAATCGTATTCGATTTTCTATTGCTCAGTTATAAAACATTTTGGCAAGTTTGGCTTTTTCATTTTGGCAAAGTTTCTGTGTAGATATAAATAAGTATGTTCATTAATTTTTATAGGCATTATTTATTTGTATTTAATATAATAAAGGGGACCGGACGTCAAGCTCTTAAATGTACAGTAAATATTTGTACAAACGTTCGCTTAAATAGATAGGCTTAAAATATTTCAATTAAATATTTATATTGTTTTTATTAGTTTCTTGATTCCATTGACCTTTCTGGGTGTTCTGTTGTGTGTTGTTATCATCATATCAATGTTTGGCAGCTTGAGCGAACCGAACCGAACGTCTTGACAGTCATGATCCGATCCGATCCAATCCGATCCGATCAGCATTGGGCATTTAGAAAGTAGCCCGGAAATTCACAGCCACACACGGCATATTTATGCTGATTAGCACCTATTGGGTTAGCTGTGTGCCCAAAGCATGTGTCGGCTTTATATATAATTTATATATATATATATATGTGTGTGTGTATGTATGTGTGTGTTAGAAAATAATCAATTGGTAAATATGTTTATCACGACTTTGGGCCACAACGTGCATAGCTTTCCTTTCCACTGCTCCACTTTGGTGCGAGTCCGACAAAAATCAGAGAGTCGGTCGGTCGGTCGGTCGGTCGAGTGGGGTGGCGTCGTTTCATGAATGAAAAACGCTCCAACCGGAGGCCATATATGTACATGTTAATGTGTAGGTAGGCAGACAACATACATACATACATACATACATACATATTTGTTTGTCGTTTACTTATCTGTCTGCCCCCGCCTGTGGCTTCTCTTATCATCGGGGCCTTTTGTAATGCGCAAACAAAGCATAAATACCAACACATCAAGTTGTTTAGATTTCGTCGTTCGTTGCCGCTGGCATGCTTGGAATGTTGTTCACTCAAACGATCTGTGGCGCCCAAGCTGACAAGCTCCCAAGCTCCAACTCCAACTCACCTTGAGCTCAACTGACTGACAGTCGCAGTCAAAAAATGTAAAATAAAAAGATACGAGACAAAAAACCAGTTAGCTTAAGTGCTCTAGTCGAAAGTGACCGACTAGAAGATACCCTGTACTTATTGACTCTTAGCTACAATCTTTTCGTACACCAGCGAAAATTGATTTTTAATTAACTTTTGACTTTGTTTGGTCGTCTTGATTATTGGGGCGTAAATATAACATTTAAGTGTGTGGGCTTACAGATTGGCAAGGTCATCCGTCGAAAATTTATTGTTATTTCGAAAAACTTACTTTTTCTCCACCTACGAGCACATTTATACGTACTTACCTAATTTGGTGCGTCTAGCTTTTATAAATTCCAAGATATGCCCAAAAAACGGTCGTTTGAAATCGATATTTATCGATACTTTATAATAATTATACAAAATTGATATGCGTAGGTACAACAGTGGGCTTTTGATACTGATCAAGAATATATATAATTTCTGGAGTCGCAGATGTCTCTTTTTACCTGTTACCCGTTTTTAAGCATTTTTAATGGGTATACAAAATAATAATAAACGACATTTGGCGCTTAGTCGTTTGACGTTGGCGTCTGCGTCGGTGTCGGCATTTGCCGTTTGCTGCTTTGACCCACTGTTAAAAAAGCTCACGTTTGGTCTCCCTCTCTCGCTTGGGCTGCAGATCCGGTCACATTGTGTACTTACCCACCATACACAGTTAAACGAATGTTTTGTACTCACCTTCAGAGCGGTTTCACTTGGAGGCTGTGCTGCTGTTGGCGGCATTAGTTCAAAGCTTTGTAACACCACACGAATCTCTAGCTCTCCGTGTGTGTGTGTGTGTGTGTGTGTGTGTTTATGTGTGTGCAGGGCACACAAAAAAAAACTCCATTGGAATGTGGAATGTGGTATTCATTGACAAAATCAGCTTTCAAAATGATCTCACTTGTATAAAAAACAGTCAAACCAAATCGAAAACCGGCTTCGTAGTCAAATCATATAGTAGTGATGCCAATAGATACAGAGAGAGCACTTTTAATATTTTTTTCATTGAATGTATGTACATACCTCGAGTATTTTACCGTTTTCACCGCACGTGCCTGGAACTTAGACCCTGAGCCAAATTTAATACTTAATTATGATTACTATGTGTGTCAAGTCGAAATTATCTACTGCCATTTAACACATGGAAAAAAAGAAACAATACGTATGAAAGATGGTAGCCTTAATATTTTCACACGCGCAAACCAAAAGCAAACAGCAAAATAGAAAGAAACACGAGCATAAAAAAAAGACAGCGACTAAATTCGGGCAAGATCTTACGGTTTTTGGCTTTTAATATAAATAGCACACACAATTAGTGGCGCTGAGAGTGAGGCGCTGAAAAAGACACACACACACACTCACAAGTACACAAGAGTGTAGAGTAGATGAACAAAATGAACTGTAAATATTTCAAACTTATCACAGCTGCAATCCCTATTGAGGGGAGTTTATCAAAATCGACACTGTGGTGTGGGGAGTTTGCTAAATATAGCCAGAAGGATGGTGGGGCGAAGGCAAATCAAAGGTGCTCATAACTTACTTGCCATCTGTAAGCGCAGGCGCGCCGCCGAGTGCGAGGGAGTCGGCGCGAGAGCGTGAGAGTGAGCTTTGGAATGCTGTGAGCAACAACAATCTTCATTTAACAGTCATTAATTTAATTTGGCTAAGGGAGCGCCCGCTGATGCTGCCGTCGCTGTTGCTGCTCCCGCGAGATGATCACACGCTGCTTGCCCGACTGGGAAGCTGTGGGAAAGTATGCGCCTCAGCAGCCGCGGCAGCAGCAGCGACGTCCGCGTCGGCAGCAACAAATTGGGTCAACATTTTTTCATTCACTCTTTTTTGTAGTTGTTGCTATATTTCGACATATTTTGTGTATGTTTAGTTTTTAGTGTTTTTTGTATTTATTTTTTTTTCTCTCTTTATTTCTTGTGTGTCTGCCATTTTTTATTAACACAAAAACTTTCTATTGAGCGAACACAGAGAAATGATATTTTGTTGTTGTAACTGAAACTGAGAGAGCTACACACGAACTTCAGCAGACCGTAGCATATACCGTTACTTTTGTTTTATAGCACATTTTTATAGCGCCCCGATAATACAATAATATAATTTTTAATTGACATTTATTGTCGTGCATAACTTAACCAACAAAAAACTTTACATCTTCTCGCAGACTCAACTCACATGTCTACGCACTGCCTTGACTATCGATAGACCCGATAGGCCTGCCAGACGATAACGACAAACGGCATTCCTCAACCCGTTGTTGCTGTTATTGTTGCGACCACCGCCAACGTTTTCGCTGTTGGCGTTCTTTTTTTCGCTGACATTATTGCTTTTTACAACAACACGACAAAGAAGAAGAACTACAAACGGGATCAGTTTGCCGCTGTCCGTTAGTCCCCTGCATGTGTGCGAGCGGACAGACAGAGAGAGAGAGAGAGAAGGAGAGCGCACCGAACATTTGCGCTCCCTTTTTTTTACCCTTTTCTGCTGCCCACTTGGACTTTGGTGTCTGTCCCTGTCTCTGCTATTGCTTCGACTGCCTGCCTTCTTTTTCGTCTTGCTGTTCTTTCTTGTAAAAACGGCTTTGACGTAGATTTTCTGGTTCTGCTTGCCTGCCCTGTGTGTTTTGTTGTTCTTGTTCCTGCTGCTCTCTCTCTGCTTTTGCTGTTGCTGTTCTCCGTTTGCCGTTGCTGTTTGCCTGCCAGCCCGCATTCTATGCTGGTGGTTGACTTTTCTTCATTTTGCCTTTTTCTGCTGAGTGATGCAACTTTTATGTTGTTGCGAGACCACGATAGCTAACATGCGCCAGAACCCCGCCGGAGAGTCCAGCGATTGTAATTATGATAGGCACACGAGGTAACCTCCCTCTCCCTCTCTCTCTTCACCTCCCCTCTTCAACAACCACCCTCCACTTCTTCCTCCGCTCCCTTTATTATCGCCAGCAACTGCATCGTGTGCGCAATTACCATCGAAATTGCTTTAACCACATAGCGTCCCGCAAATAAAAGCTTCCAACGGGGAAGCTACGAAACTGGTATACAGTAGAAATCGGTTAATAGCCATATTTCAATTTAACAATAAACCGTTTTTCTTTTTTAATTAGTATAATTTTTTGTTAAGCTTAAATATTATTTATTTATTTATTGCTTGAGAATGATCACAATAAAAATTGTTCTATTGCACCGATTGCTCAGATATTAAAACTTCCACGGACATTCAGAAATTAGAATCGTAATTTCAAAAAATAAGATGCCTTGAATAAAAGTATTTTTTCTGTAGAAATAAATTGGTTATCTTTGGATTTAAATATTTTTGGTATAATGCTTATCAATTTTATTCCTAAAACCCCTATAAATTTGTTGTGTTGAAATTATTAGAAATATCAACATTTGAGCACTTTATTTGATTGCTCAGAACAGTAGGATTTTTCAGAAATTTAATTAATAATTTAAATCAGCTCAAATTCAAATTAATTTCTTTGCGCCTAATACTTTTAGTACTACTGTTGCTTGCAAGCAGCTTTTACTGTATGCGAGCGATGCTAAACTGAAGTTGCAGTCAGCTTAGGCCCAGACCCACGCTCTTCTCGTCATGACTCATGCTTGAAAAATTTCAATTTGAATTTCTAAATAGACGCTACACACACACAAACACACAAAGAGACGACAACAGCGACGCGCAGCATCCAATTTCAGCCAATAAATATTTTACTTCGTCTCCAAAGACGAAGCCGAGCTTTTGTCTTGGAACTTGTAACTGGCAGAGAGGCAGCCGTGTGTGTTTGTGTGTGTGTGTGTGTGCGAGAGCACATTGACTGCTGGCAAATTCCTTACCCATGTGGTTGGCCTGACGTCGACTTAGAGGTTAGAATCAAAGAGCTCCTTAGATGTCAATGGTTGCAGGCAGCAGACACAAAGTCTTCTTGGCCAACAACAGAAACCAGTTACTGGACACAATTTCAATGTTGTTGTTATTACTCACTTTGTGAAGCGCAAGTTATATTTGGGTTAGTTCTTCTCATAGTTGAACGGAACCGCATTCCATGCTCTACACAGGCACACAAAGCTTCACACACACACACACACACACATGCATACACACCACTGGCAGAGTTCTTTAACTTTACGTTCTGTCCACCAAATCGTTATTTGAACTTTCTGGAATGCGGTCGCACAAGTTTCCCACACATGCATACATACTTACATACATACATACATAAGTATGCATGCATGTGTGTGTGTGGATGTCGTCTGCTCCGCTTTTGCGCCAGCTCCTTGCTGACAAGCCTTTTCATTTAACATAACTTTATTTATTTGTTTTTTTTTCTTTCTTTCGCTAACGTTTCAGTGTCAGTTTTGCGTTTCAATATTTACTTTTCACACTGTTTTTAGTTGTTGTTGTTACATCCGCTCTGTGTCAGAAAAAACGTCGGCAAAATCTGCAAAGGCGAAGGAAACGTCCGCGAGCAGCTCGGCAACGACCATGCCGCTGTAGCTACAAAAATTTACTGAATGAAAACATGTCTTTTCTTTTGCGGCGATCTTTCGGTTTTCAAACTATGTGTGTGTGTGCGTGTGTGTTTGTGTGTACGCGAATCGTCGCGCATGCGCATGCAAAAAAGAGACGGCAGATACTCGGAATAGGCGGCGAAGAGCAGATAGAGCGAGCATGCAGCGACGTCTGCAGAACGACGCCAGCTGCGGCTGCGGCAGCGACAGCGGCAGAGGCAGCAATAGCGGCAGCGGCAGAGACAGAGACTCAGTTGTTGTATGTTTCGAAAGTAGTCGCTTATGCATGTGATGTATGTTTGTGTGTGTGTGTGTGTGTGTGATGTATCTGTCGCTGCATACATACTAGCTGTGCTGTATCTGTGTATGTGCTAGAAAGTTTTGATACTGAACTGAACTGCTCTCCATGATGATGTTTGGGTCACATGCCAGTTACTAAAGTATCTTTGTATCTTTGTCTTTTTTTTCGAGTCTGATTCGGCTGCTCGTTGAATTCTTCAGATTATTTTGTTTTTGGTTTTCTTCTTTTTGTAATGTTGTAATCTACGCAAAGGTTTGTTATTGTTGTTGTCTTTCTGTATCTGTGTGTGTGTGTGTGTGTCTGGTTTTCGTAAGTGTCTTTTGGAATGTTTGTAATGTTTGCGTGTATTTGTGTATATGTAACTCATGTGTGTGAATACGTTTTTAATGTAGATGTAGCTGGTGTCGTTTTTATGCGTAAACAACACACACACACACACACACACACGCGCACACAAACACTGGCACACCAACCGAAATTCGCCATTGAACGGTAAAAAACAAATTCCAACGTGTTTGACTTTGTTAGTGTATACATATGTGTGTGTATATGTATCTGTGTATCTGTGTGTGTATGGTCTTTTTCAATTACATGTTTGTAAATGGAATTTCTGAACTTTTTGTGAACGAGGTCATTTACAACGAAAAAACAAACGAAAAAAAAACCAAAGCACAACAAACGTGGTGAGTAAGAGGGGGGGGGGGGAGGGGGGGCAGGGGGACATTAAAAAGCTGTATTTTTGTTGTTTTCGCGTTCGTCATGAAGGTATTTATAGGAAATTCCATAGGCATTACTCTTTAAATTTAAAATAGGCGTTATTTATAGTTGCTGGGGGCAGCAACATGACATGAATACCAAATGCCGAGGGGCGAGGGGCGAGTGGCGAGTGGCGAGGGGAAAGAAGGGAATACAAAATGTCAAACGATCGACGAAATGTGGGTGACAGTGGCTAATTCGATATGAGATCAGAGTGGAAAATTATTTCAGAAATATTTTTGTTCAATTTCCGTTTGGAGAAGCATTCAACTTGGATTTATCATTCATGGATAAGTTGAGCAAACTGTAAGATAGTTTTATAAAATCTTTCAAAGTTTTGAAACACTTTACCATGAATTTTCTATATTTCTCTACTACAACACAGCTGTCATAGAAATATTTCCAATTGTTTCGATCAGTTCTTAATAAAGTTATTAGTCAGAATGTTACTCAGCATGTTCTAAGAATCGTTCAGAACTATTCAAGCACATGTGTCATACAAATATTCATTAGTTTTAGACAGTCTAAATAAATTATTAAATACGATCGATAGATCAGTTTCTTTTAGCAAACCTAAGATCTTGGATCGTATTGTATCTTGTCAGAGCCACGTCATGTGGCAACTGCTGCTGGACTTTAAGGTACTTAACATATCATGTACAGTTGGTTTGCTTTGTGACTGAACTGCAGATAAGAGAAATGCATCATCAAAAGTTCCCAATAACTGGGGCGCCAGGTGTAAATTTAGTAATGCCATCGAATGAATGCAGCCCCATTGACAATTCTTTCTTTCTTTGAGCACTCGTCAAGTTGATGGCTGCGACTGGATACGATTGATAAGTAACGGCGGCTACTTGACGCAAGAATTTCTGGAATTTCGAAAGTGTACACACACCTGCCTGAGACACGCACACACGCACACATCGACACACATTTACACAAGAAGCACGCGCTCAATCTAAGGCTTATCAAGAGTCCAAAGCAACAACTATAAATGACTTGTGATGGCATTGCAGCAACTTTGAGTCACATGCTTAACACTTACATGGCCACTAAGAGGGGCGTGGTGGGGCACTGGTTGTAGTCGTGGACCCGGACCTGTGACTCCATCTTAGAAAGCCGGCTAACCGTTGGCTGCAATACAACTGAGAAAAGGGTAACGGAAATTCTCATAAATATTTGTTGCTTTTCATTTCTAGTTTTTACGTTTTCTTTTTATTTGAAGGGATATCTCAATAATAATAATAGTAAAAAGCAAACAAAACAAAAGCGTGGACTTCGATTGTTTGTACTATTTACAACAACAGCAACATCAGCAACGTCAAGACCATACAAAATAATTAATAAATCTTATCAGGCGGCGGGCAGTTGACGTTAATGCCGTTAAGGAGGCACCGCTCCGGGTAGCTACCCAAATACCAACCCACCCCACCCAACCATACGACAAAAAACTCAAGTATATTTATTATTTGTAAAGCCTATAGCTGTGACGTGGCTAGATTGGAATGTCATGGGTTAATTGTGCACCAAGCACGGTCACATTGTAATCGTAATCGTTTATGGGCTCCCTATCAATATCAAAAGTACTCAGCAGTACTCGTAATCGCACTCGGGAGGTGACTGTGTCGAAAGTTTCAACTGTCTTTAGTGCTCAATAATGTCGTCTAATAGGACGCACGTGAGGTGCATGCAACGAACCCGGTCATTAAGCAAGTTAGCGAACCCAAACGAATGCTTAATACTCTGTTTCCAGTGTTGCCACTAGGTGAAAAGCCAGCTTTTCGATTATTAGCACAGCGGTAGCCCAGGCATTGACTTTAAAAACCATCATTCACGATCCTACGAAATTTTGTATTTCATAGTTGAAACTGTTGAAAATTTTGCACTTTTAGAGGAGTTAATAACTATTGAGTATACATTCCAAGTTTCAAGTCTCTAGCTTTACCAATATACCCCTTTTCCGTTCATTATCAGTGTATACAAATCTCTGACTGAGTGCAGCTTTTTGGGGTGGGACTAGAGCAGACCAACGCCAGACCCGCTGCTAGACAAATTGCACCATAATTTCTAGTCGAGCAAGCGGCAAAAAGTGCAGCGAACCTGCCCCAAAAACGAGACACACGACGAAGCAGTAGAAGAAGCAGCAGCAGCAGCAGAAGAAGAGTGGAAAATAGCAAGCGGTAAACCCTGCGGCAGCCAGTTAGTTAGTTAGTTAGTCTCAGTTGACGACGCGTCGCCAGTCTCTCACTCCCAGTTCCAGTCCCAGTCTCAGTCCCAGTTGGAGTCGGAGTGGTTCCTGGTCGCAGCCATTTCATGGAAATTATGTCGTGTGCAATTTTATGCATGAGAGAATCAGTTGCAAGCAACAACAACAACAACAGCAACAACTACGAAAATAAAAGCATTAACAGAGGCGGAGGCAGAGCGCGTCGCAACTGCCACAGGCCGGCGGCGGCAACTGGCAACTAGCAACCGGCTCAGGTTAGATGATAAGCCGCTGCGAAAATGAGAACTCCTCACACAAATTGCACACACGAACGAAGACGACGAGGAGCTGCTAACACTGCACACTGACACCAAACAATTATGCAATGGCCAAAAAAACATAACTCCCAATCATGAGATTTATAGGAGTTTTCCATCCTATATATTTTGAATTCAGTAATGTTCCGTTTGTTGGCTGTAAAGTTTTAACTTTGATATGTCCACAAAGTACTATTTAAATAGTTCAGTTCAAATGCAATTAATTTCTAGGGTAATACTCGGTTGGTCAAATAAATAGGCAGGTTCGATTCATGGTCTGATTCACGGTCAGCACAAAAAAAGGTAAACCGCTAAAGGTAAATTAATTTTCCAATCGTGTAGTTTTGTGTAGTACTTGTTCCCTCAGATAATTGCTTAATAATGCAGCTATATAGCTTTCTTTTTTTTACTGGACATATTGATCGGTTGACTGCAGAACGGCTAACGGTTCAAATTTTACTTGTTTCCAGTATTTTATCCATGTATCTACAAGGCAGTTGGACAGTTATAGAAACTAGGGATTTGGACAATTTGCAGTGCATTGCGGACCACTGTTTTGGGGGATGACTTTTGGCAGTTGCATGTTGCATGCATTAGCATACAAGTGTTGGGCCACATAGACCAAATAGCAACAACAACATCCAACAACAACAACAACAACAACAACAGCCAACGAACAGAGCCGACGCCTCTAGAAGAGGCGAAATGCATTGAAGCGACGCTGATGCTGATGCAGTTGCAGTTGCAGTGGGTTGTGGCACGGTAGTGTTGCAACCCCCACCCTCCTCTCGCCCTTCCCTCACCACCCTCATACGCTCAGCTGGCAGCGCATTTCTTTTGGGTGTGGGTAAGTCTATGACCGCCTGCCGACTGCTTCAAAGTGTCTGGGCTGGGGAAAGTCGACGCGGGGGCAGCTGCGAAACTGAGGCAGCAAACAGCAGGCTGGGCAATTGCTGTGCCGCTTCCTGAGCCCACACATACGCTGTTGCAGACAGCAGAAACAACAGCAACAACAACAACAACAACAACATGGCATGTGAGGCTGGCATAATTATAGCACATTCCATGCCGCAAAGTAGCTGCAATCGGATGTGGATTTGGCTACCCAAGTAGGAGTCGCTCAGTCGCTCCGTCACTCAAACGTGGGCGTCTCCCCCCCCCCCCCCTCCGTCTTCTCTCACACTCTCTGTGGCACTGCTACGCCTTCGATCTGAGATGTATTAATGACATTTGGCCCAGTTTTCGTTAACAGTTTTGTTTCCTCCGGCGTCGTGGGGGCGACACCGACACGTAACTTGCAACAGCTGTGCGGCAACGTTGGCGTCCTCCTCTGCCTCATTCATATTCATAAATTTTAACGTATCTCGCTTTTGCGTAAAGCCGCAGCGCAGCGGAAGTTGTGCGACCCCACTTCCCCGGCCCTCCCACTGCTGTGCCCCCTTCTCGTTTGGACGAGACAATGCGCCGCTCTATTTTGGCTGCCCATCCCCGTGCCCCTGCCCCTGCACGTTCCCGTTTCAGTTCCAGTTCTTGTTCCCAGGCGGGTAAGCTAAAGTTCAAAGCACTATTGAACTCACGGACGGGCAACACTTTCGCCATAAATAGCAAAAGTGACGGCTACCAAGTTGCTCCTCCAATCTGCCCCCCTCCCCATCCCTCTACCAGGCAGCCCCAGGCCCAGCGCCCCGATGTTTTATCAACGGAAACAGCAACAGAAACGGAGAGCGAGAGAGAGAGAGAGAGAGAGAGAGAGAGAGAGAGGGTAGGAAGTGGCTGAAACTAGCAGAGTAGGAAAGAAGGAAAGAAAGAAGGAAAGAAAGATAGATGGGAAAGAAAAAGAAAAACGAAAACAAAAGTGACTAATGCTCCAAGTGTGAGCCGCTGGCTGCTTCCTCCCGCTCACTTCCTGTGCGTGTGGCCTAATGAGGAAATGGAAATGGAAGTGGATGTGGAAGTGGAAGTAGAAGTGGCAAGGCGGATAGGCGGAGAGGCGGGTAGGCGGGTATGTGGGAAGTGCAACTGCATTTCAAAGAAGCCAAGCCAAAAATAAAACACAAGCTACAAATGACAAATGACAAAAGCGAACAAGTCGAAGATTGAATACCCTACAATATGATCTATAAACCGGTACTAATATTATTTTTGAGGTAATCCGATCTAATCGAAAAACTTGGCCATACAATTACAAAAGTTCATTCTAATCAAGAAATAATAATTTTCTAATGCTCCACACATTTCGTAATCAATTTGTAGCAATTCCCCAACGACTCCTAAGAGTATGTACATACATATATGTATGTATGTATATGTATGTATAAGACGCACCGAAATGCAGACGCCATTTGGAGCCGAGTTGTTGCTCGAAGGAGGGTTAGGAGGGGGTCTATAAATAAGCGTTTGCCCGAAAGGCCGGAAATATTGTGACTATATAGACGCACCAGCGATACGATACGAATCCCACTGTGACTCTATGTGTGTGTGTGTGTGTGTGTGTGTGTATGTGTGTGTGTGCGTTTCATTCATATTTTTTGCGCACCATTCATTCATAACTATATGTGAATGGATTTGGGGATGGCAAACGCATATGGAAGAAGTTTCATTTAGTTGTTGTTGCTGTTGTTGTTGCTGTTGTTGCTGTTGTGATTGCGACAATATGCAGCAACAAAATCAACAAACAAAATACTGAATGTATTGGCTGCTGACCCCAAAACCAACAAAAAAAACGAATAAAACGGAGATACGGATCCGTTCCTCACTTATCAGTATCAGTGTGTGTGTGTGTGTGTGCGCATATGTGTGTTGTTGGTGTTGTTGTGTGCGTGCTCAATGAAAATTCATTGAAATTTAGAGCAAATTTATAAAATGCAACGAAGCAAGCAACAGCAACTACAAGCGTACTAAATCTATATAGAGATATATATACACACACACACACACACACATATATACGCTTTGGGGTTCCCAATGGCGATGGCGGCTATAAACTAACAGCAGCAACAATAGCAACAACAACAGCAACAACAGAAACGCATTGCGCCTAACCGTTGGAGCGATGACACGAGGGAGAGAGAGAGACGGAGGCGACCGCAGCGGAGGCGGAGGCGGAGGCGGAGGTGGAGGTGGAGGTGGAGGCGGAGGCGGCGTCGGCGGCAGCAGCGTTGACTGCGGCTGCTGCATGAATTTATGAATGAATGAAAGTGTATGTGATTATGTGTGCATGTGTGTGTGTGTGTGTGTGTGTGTGTGTGTAGTTGGTGTGGCGTGTCGCCGCAGTCACTATATACATATATACATATGTACATACATATGTATGTGTACGCTCGCATTTAATGAATGAAAATCCCAAGCTAAAGCAGCAACATAAACCAAGCAACTAATACACACACACACACACACACACACACACACACACACACTGAAACCACAGCAAATGCAGTAAAAACGGAAGTAAATGGGAACAACAACAGCAACGAGAAACATGCCCCATTGAATGAATGAATGCCGGTCTGATTTTCAACTACGGATAAGATACTTGTAGAATATTTTATGGCTTCAAGTATACATCCACTCATATGGCGTGCATATAATACGTACATACATACATACATATGTATGTATGTAGAGTTATGTGAATTTCAAAGTGTAGGAAAGCAAAAACGGCAAGTTGAACTTTTCATGTCAAAATGAACATCATTAAAAATAACAACAACAAAAAATGTAAGACATGTATTTTCAACTTTAAATGTAGAATTGATGTAGAGGTCGAACCAAACACAAAATGGTTTAAAACTTTGAAATCGGTTCAGTTTTGAATGAATTATAACAATTTGAAGTTTGAAGAATAAATGTCCTTAAAAAGTATGCTATGTAATTTCTGAAATAAATTTATTAACTAAAATAGGTAAAAGGTTAGAAACTAAATATGTGCGTACTTACGTTTTAGTATCTTAATTGTGAACTCAAAAAACTTGTGAAAAATTACACACTTATTGATTGGTTGATAAATTAAAATTGTGGTAGAATATCAAACGTTTGGCCCATTTACTCAATCAACTTCAAGCCTTTTGTTCTCAATTTCGAATCTCTGATGATAAAGGGTTTCCAAATTTATAGCGTTCAGATATGGGAAACTATTTGTTAAAATTAATAAATTTGCTCTTGCTGGCCGATAAATAATGCTTGACATTTCATTTGTTTGCTGATTTCATTTGTTTTGCAATTTTTTTTGGAAATTTGATTAGCTGTGATTTCCGATGAAAAAGATGCCATTAAGAAATTAGCATTTAACGTTACATTCACTCAGTGAGTCAGAGATCCTAACGAATTTGAGTAGATGAATGATTCGTTGAGTTCTGTTGAAATTTGGATTGACTGTAGTATTACAAGTGGCGCCTATATGTATTGAAACTGAACTCGCTCGCACACGAAACTCATAGGAAACGTTAGTTAAAATTACAAAGAAAATATATACATGTGTACATTGTGTGTATGTAAATAAAAATAGAATTTCAAGATTATTGTTTCTCCAACTATGACGCACAAAAAACTTCGCCAGTGCAGGTAAAAGCTAGGCAAATAGTTTGAAAAAACACAAAAGATATCTACATATACATATTTAAATTGTATAGGGCTTGACTTTTACGTGTTGATATTTATCGAGAGATGCGGCCAAGCGATAAAATTACAACAGACCCCTCCTTACCCGCCCAGCCCAGCGAAAGTGCCGCGAAAATATTGTTAATTGTGGAGAAACAATAACAACAAATGGTAGAAAACAGCAAAACCATTCGACCAAATGACGCACAAACTTTACAAGGTTGTCTGCCCCGTCTGAACGGCAATGTAATCTAGCGAGGGATGTGGTGGGGTGGCATGGCAGCAGATCGTGTACGTCATTGAAAATTGAATGAAAACGAAAATGAAATTGAAATTGGCGCTCAGCAAACACACAACACACAAACACTAGCCAGCCTTTTACGTCAGCAGCAGCAGCAGCAGCAGCCACACATATTTTCCACGAGATTTGCTGTTGTTGTTGCTGGCTTTTCCTATGTATTTAGATTACGATTATTTAGATTTGAGCAGTGGCCGATGGATGACGTTCTGTGGCCAGCGGCTGCTTTTCATATTCCAACTGTGCGCCTAATTATGGCAGACACTCTGGCAGTGTTGCCAAATCAAAGACCGAAATAGTCAATCGATAATTCTATCGAGGACGGCAGTTATAAAACCGATCATAAATACAGGGTGATTCAAGCGCATGTGGCGCAAAAGCTTTTTGAGGTTGTTTTCCGATTACTTCGTTTGGATATTTTGTGTGTGTGTTTTTTTTTATTAATGCGTAACATATCAAACTGGTTCAATTCTGTTGATAGTTTTTCGTTGTTGTTGTTGTTGTTATTCGCTTGTGCGCTTCGGCTGTGCCAATCTTAATTGCGCATTTAAATGTGTATGTACATATATAATAGAACAAAAGCAACAACAACAAGAACAACTATAAACAACGCCATACATACATACATATGTACATATGTATGTACAGGCAAGGCAACATACAAAAGCAGCAAACTTGAAGCCCATTGTGAACTTTGAGGCTTTAGGCATATGAATGTATGTATGTATGTATGTATGTATATTGTATACAGGCGCCTTCCCCCGAAAAACGTGCGGCTGAAATACCGCCCCTGCCTCCAATCCCCCCCCCCCCCACCCACCGCTTGAGCAAACCATGTGCCTGTCGTCCCTCAATATACTATTTGAAGCTGCGCATATTGCGCCTCGACTATTTATTATGTCTTACAGTTTATGGGCACTGCAAACAAAACAGCAGCGTAAATGCAAAACAACAAAATACGCTTATGCGCACTATTCTTAGCAGCAGTCAGCGTCAGGTGGCAACGCTTAGCACGTGTGATGAATTATTCCTTAAGGATTAATATCAGTGGCGAATTATAATGAAATCCTTAGATATGATTACTGTTGACAGCTGTTACCGTTTAAAATGTATAAAAATGTATAATTGTTTTTACTTTTTTTTTTACTTGAAACAATTTTGTAATTTGCTTTAATTAAGCATTTGAATTAACCGTCTGGCAACGCCAGGCGGCCTACGAAGAGAACGCGTGAGTGAGCTTAAGAGCGCACCACAAATAATAAAAGACAACGGCAACTTGTTGCGCTTGCGACTGTGTGGGTGAGCGAGCCAAAGTCGCTCAAAGTGTGTGAGTGTGAGTATGAGTGAGTGCGAATGCGAGTGTGAGTGTGAGTGCGAGTGTGAGAGCGAGCGAACTTTTCGGCAGACTGGCCTTGCTGTTGTCTGGGGCTGTCTGTCCGTCTGTCTGTGCTTGTAGTTGATTTTTTGGTGCGCAAAAAGGACACATGGCCAGCGCAATGTGCTCACGAGTGTATGAGTATGAGTATGAGTGTGTGTGTGTTTGTATGGAGGACTCGCTGTCTGTGGCTTTAAGCTGCTGCGCTGCGCTGCGCTGCTGCTGCGTCGCTCTGCTGCTGCAGTTGACTGCATAGAACAGCTGTTTTGTGCTCTCAGTTTGTGAAGCGCAGTCAAAACAGCTGTTTGGTGGCTGCTGCTGCTGCTGCTGCGGCGGTGACTGCGACTGCATGCAGTCTGACCCCGCAGCAAATATAAACATATACGTAAAAACGAGTAAAAGTTTAAACAAATTGCTTGATACTTACAAACAAAGGCATTAGGCGGCACCAGCCGCTGGCGATGGCGATGGCGATGTCGTTGATTATATAAGCAGTGAGCGCACAAGCACACACACACACACACACACACACACACATAGAGGCAGTCAAAGCTGCCATGTGTGCGTGTGTGTGTGTGTGTGCGTGTATTGAAGTGCTGTGTATGTGCGTGTGTGTGTGTGTGTGTGTGTTTGTTGGTGTGTGCTTTGGTATTGGTGTGTGCCAGTTTAGTAAATGCTCAGCACACGCACTGAACTCAAACGAACGAATGAAACAGATAGGCAAGTTTGCCTTTGTTGTTGTTGTTGTTGTTGCTGTTTGCCGTTGTTGTTGTTGTTGCTGTCGGCTGGCTGCGACATTTGTGTCGTATCTAAAACATTTGCGCTTTAAATAAATATACAGAGGTATTATAAAAAAGAGAGGCAACTACAAACAGCTACAACAACTCTAACAACAACAGCAACAACAACAACAACAGCAACAACTTCAAAATTGGTTCAATGCACGCCGCCAAAGTGGACAAAGGCGCTTATCACAGATGATAGCAGTGGAATACCCCTACTTGCTACAAGTTTACTTCTTGCCAGTTTATTTGTAACTGAAATTCATTAATGATACTAATTGATTTCTAGCAATATGAATTTGATTATAATCATCATCATCATACTATATCATCATCATCATCATCATCGTTGTCTTTGTCATTTGGCCCAATGATCAAAGTTCACTTGTTTGTTCTTCTGGTTTTATATGCAATACATGCAAATATTCTGTTTTTTGATTGTATAAGTTTACAGTTGCCTTCTGCGCCATTTTAATTTTTTTTTAAATACAAATCTATACATGTATGTATGTATGCACGGTGTATCTGTGTGCGTGTATACATTTCGATTCTTTATTTGAGTTTTTTTTTTGCCTCCAATTATTTTTAAATATTTTTTTTTATTTACTTTTTTGCTTTTATTTTTAATTATTCAGTTGCGAAGCTCAAAAGTCGCGCTCTAGTTTGCTTGTAATTCTTCTTTTTTGGTTAAACGTGTTGTTGTCGTTCTTGTTGTTGTTGTTGTTATTGTGCTTTCCCAGTTTCCATAAAGTTTTTATTTTTGAAAACGTCGTTACGTTAAGTTACGTTACGTTATATGGCATTGTGCTGCGACTTTTGGGGGGTCTTAAAAACTGCGTCGTAAGTTTGCAAATATTTATTTGTATATATTTTGTTGTTGTTCGTTCGTTCGTTGTTCGTTGTTCGCTGTACGTTTAACTCGATCGACTTGAAATTGTATTCAGTTTTTAATTTTCTTGATGTTTGTTTAGCAATATAATTAAACTTTAGTTAAGTGGCAACACACACACACACAGATACACACACACATGCAGACACACGCCAACACCAGCACCAACACCTTTGCACAGTTTTAATTGAAAATTCACTTTGATGTTGCCGCCGCCGCCGTTGCCGTTGCCGCCGCTGCTGTTGCCGTTGCTGCCGTCGCCGCCACTATCCAGAGACCAGGCGACAAGGCGCTTCTGCCCAAGAGCAGTTAGCCGCGCCCAGGCAGAGCAGCGCCCTGGCAGTGTTCACCGCCTCCTCCTTCTTGACGTTGGGACTGTCGGTGACGTACTGAATCACCCAAAGTTTAGTTTGCGGCGCATGGTTACGCTGACAGCGCACACAACACACAAACACACACACACACACACACACACACAGACAGAGAGAGAGAGAGAGAGAGCAGCGACTGCGACTGCGACTGAGCTCAGCACTGCGAGCAGGCTGCCATCCGCCAAGCCACCAAGCAAGGGCCTTTTGTATCAATGAATTGCCTTAAGTTGCTTTGGCTTTTGCTTTCGGAACAGCAACAGTGACAGCAGCAGCAGCGGCAGCAGCAGCGACAGCAGCAGCAACAGCAACAAGTACGAAGCAAAGTTATGCTTCACGGTCGTCTTTAAATGTCTGAATGTCTGAATGAATATGTGGCTGGCTGCGCAGCTGCTGCTGCTGCTGCTGCTGCTTCTGCTGCTGCTTCTGCTGCTCCGACACTGTGAGTGTGACTTTGCATGTAATGGTTAACGCCATCTGCATTGGCACTGAAAACAATAGCAAAACAAACACACCGACACCTCACAAAGCAGCACACACACACACACACACTTGCAAAAAAGAGAGCGCGCGCTCTTGCCGCGCAAAAGCTCGTGGACGCCAGCCTGTGTTAGTGTGAGCGAGTGCGATTGCCAAGGCACGGTAAAAAATTTGTATGAACGAAGCAAAAAGAAAATGGCGGCGCCTAGAATTGCAATTATAGCGCATCAATTGCAATTTGATGCCATTAAATGTTAATTCGGATTTTTAATATGACTTGCAGTTGCAGCACAATTAGTTTTAGACCTGTATATTTAATTCATTAATATAAATACTTTCTGCAAGCTGGGAAAAATGTGCAAAATAAGTCATTTATTGGTTGGAGACTCACATAATAAATTGACTGTAAATGCATTGTGGTACAAATAAAGTGGTTTTAATTAGCCTCAAATTGTTTAACGGACTTTGAGCGTTGTGTATTAACTGCTTAGATTATTTTAAAATTACTTAATTATAACGATTTGATTGTTTTTTACATGTTAACTCGGTTTGCATACATTTTAAGTGAGGTAAAAAGCATGAAATAAACAACTTGAAATAGTTGTTTCAGTCAAACCATTAATAAAACGTGTATATAAATGAGGATTAGAGATTATTAAGTGAAGTTTAATTATTCTACTTCAAACTTATATCAAAGAATTATTTAGGAAATATATTCTACAAGCTGGTTTCAGCCATTTTTTTTGATAAATAAATATGCCCATGCAAGCTACGTAAATATTTGTAAGTTTGCAACTGATTTCTTGCCAGCTGTCGGCGACTTTGTCATCTTAAAGCCAGACTTCATATTTAACTCAACTGCACACATTTTGTGCTCAGTGTAAAGCAGCCCAAAGACACTCACTCAAGTACACACACGCACGTATACGATCGAAATCAACGAAAAAGAGCAGCAAAAGCACCAATGAAATCTGTAGAAAACAAGTAAGAGTGCTCTAGTCGAGAGTGCTCGGCTAGCAGATACCCTGTAACCAGGAGCAAATTGTCACAAACACTTATATAAATAATCAAAAATAAGGCCATACAAACGGTATATCTTTTGTTGAGATAGCGGAAAAGTTTATTAATAAAGTGATGAACTGAAATAAACTAGAATGATTAAAACTGCAGTTGATGCTTTCATTCATGGCTATATGGCCGTGCTGATCAGGCATAGATGTATGGGATCGGAGCTGTCTTCTACTGCTGCCACTTAAAGACACATTTTTTTAGCAGGGTATCGAAGAAATGGCTCTGCCAGCAATGCAAACCAAGAGGAGCTAGTTATTTTGCTTTACACTAAAACAGACACACACAGCCACGTATAGTGTGTGTGTGTGTGTGCGGTGTGTGTGCGGTGTGTGTGCTATATGAAATGTGTAACATCCACAACACATATCGCAAGCGACTCACTGACACAGAGATATAGATATACTAGAAAACATTTCGATTTTGGGCATGTGTGATATGGGTGTGCGAGTGTGTGTGTCTGTGTGAGCTGTCTGATATGCTTATAAGTGTGCGTGCGTACGTGTGTGCTTGTGTTTGTGTGTGTGTGATTGCCATGGGGCATTTTTCTAATGGAAATGAAATGAATTTGATATCAAATAAATGTACTTACATTCAAATATGCAATTAAATGGGCACAATTATTTAAGCCGAAAATGGGCAACACTTTAACCGAGTCGAAATGCTGATACCGAAACGGAACTAGTGCGTAATTACGCTTATTATGAAAGACTGGGCCTGGGCCCAACCTTTAACCGCACTACTGATATCAGTTTACGAGTTGTCATCGTCCAGTCCAATGAGCAACGGCAACAGAAATCAACCGAATACCGAAATCATCACCCTAACAAGCTGCCACAGACGGACTGACTGACTGCCCCTCTCTCCTCCCCCTCGGTGCCCTTGTGTCAGTCAGTCAGTCAGAGAACAGAAGCAAGCATTTACTTCCCCGTCCCAATTATGTATTAATTTGATCCTAAATGCTTCAAGTTAATTAAACGCTTTAATAATAGTCCACGTGCTAATGCTGACGTAAGGGTCGACAGTCGACAGTCGACAGTCGACAACGCATAGGGGCGTGCACAATATCAACGCATCTCACACACACACACACATGCACACGGAGAGAGACACTCACACACACACACACAGATACACACAGCTACACACAGCTACACTAATAAAAGTGAACGTTTTGTTTGCAGCTAGACATTAGCAGCTCTCACACACACACACACACACACACACACAGCACACAGGCATATCACATAAAAAGTTTAGCAAATTTCTTTCTATAAAGATCGCACATATACGCATATATAAACTGAAGAGAGCGCCATTCATCGAACATGAATAATTGTCGAAATTTCATCAATTTACAGCTAGTTCCGAGTATCCGCATTACATTGACAATATCCTCATTTCACATCTTTGACATTTACAGCAAAACCATTAGCAAATTTCCCACCTCCTCCAGTCTCAACGCCTACACATAATTTTCGCATGGTCGCATGACGGAGAGCATTGCCAAAAAGCAAAAAAAAAAAATCACATGTTCCCATGTACTCCCGAATCAGAGAGCACCCGAAATTAGCAACAATCAAAAGCAAAAAAAAAAGATTCGAAAAAAAGCTCGACGCTCGCTGAGAGAAACTCACGCGTTTCGAATAAAAACAAAATGGCCGCCAGGTAATTTTGTTGACGTGGTTATGTTTTTTTCTTTGGTGCACAAATCAAACATGCTTTTAATCATTACAAACAATAAATAATACTCAATATTAAATACACAAATTTGTAATGAGATCAAGTGTGCTCCGAACAATTTATTTAATTGATTACAATTACACGAGTAATCTAAGAAATGGCTGAAAATACACAAAATGGTGATCAGTTGCCTTAGAAATAACTGTGCTAAGTAGAGTTCTATGCTTATACAAATATTTTTGAAGATATACTTTAACTCTACATATAATTTGAACTAATTTTGAAATCACAATTTTACCCTTTACAAAGGACTTGAAAAGTTCAATTAAATTTTAGAATTACAAAAGAGGAGAGGAGAGTTTCAGAGGAAGCTGTGCCTTTTTTTCATAAGCCCTAAATTGTAATAATGACTAAACATTTGTTGTTTTTGAAAGTATAAAATTAAGCAACAAATAAAGTATAATGCATATAAAACTTGTATCTTCTCTTTGTCTATTATTATTAAAGAAAGTGGATTCATAAAAATTTTAGAAATTTATATACTTGTGATTAAGTCGAATGATAATTCCAGATACTAAAAAGTAACGTTATTGAATTTATGAAAATAAAAAATAAATTGCCTGATTGGTTATAATTTTAGCAATCAATGAATATAGATAAACTGTAAAGTTGAATTTTCGAGTTTCGATTAAATACGTATTCAATTAGATTTGGCCTCAATTGTTGGGTTGTTGGGGCAACTAACTTAAATAGTTAAGCGTTCAACTTCGATTGCTCCAAATCCCAATCGAAGTCTGAGACTTGGACTTGGATTCGATGCATTTGCATTGGGGCACGCCAGTGGCTGGGCGGCGGTGGCGGTGGCGGCAACATGGAGAGCGACAGCCTCCATTAAAGTGGCCCCACTAGCTGCATTCCAAGAATTCATAAGTCAAAGATCGAATGTGCGGCGCTGCAACGATAGTGACGGGGTCCCGTGCCCAGTGTCTCTTAGTTAAAGCATTGTATCTGGCCTGGCCAGGGCCAACAGCGCCAAGAGCGCCAAGAGCGCCAACAGCGCCAGACAACAAAGACTCAAATATAAATAAAGCGCAAGATTTATGCATACGAAATTAATAAATTGAAATATATGTGTGTGCATGTGTGTGTTTGTGTGTTGTATCTGTGTGCCACATGAATAAGCGCATTAGACAACTAACGCTTAACAAGTGCAGTAGGCATTTAATTTTAATGCGTGTCTCCACCCCATGCCACACACAACTGCCCGGTTTATCAGTTGTGCCCCCCCCTCAGGCATGCCACCCCTGCAACGGCGCAACGACAAAAGAGATTAACAAGAGTAACCATCCACGGCAAGAAACCAGATATGAAATATGCGCGATAAGAGCAAAGTGCATTGGTGTCACAAAAATACTTACAAGAAGAATGCAGGCCAAACAGTACGAGTGCTACGAGTGCTACGAGTGCTACGAGTACCAGTACACGTATCTCTTGGTTCTTATTATTATTTTCTGTATCTGTATCTGTGTGTGTGTGTGTGTGTATTTCTTTTATTTTTTCTTCATTTTTTTTCATTTTTTTTTCGTTTGTGTTGAGTGGTAAAGTGATGAAATGCACTGCCACCACCATATAAACATGAGAATGAACCAAGCCCCGTCACAGTTGCAAGTCGCAGCCAGTTTCAGTTTCAATTTCATGAATGGGGCCTGCCTGGGAGCTGGAAAGTTGGAGCTGGTAAGCTGGGTAAGCTGGTAAGCTGGTAAGCAGTTAGCTGCCTGGTTGCTTGGTTGCTTGGTTGCATGAATGAATTGGCTATGGCGCCGGCGCGCATTGATCGAACTATTGTAATTACTATGAGATTATGCAAAATGCATATGCAATTAGTTGTGGCTGGGTCTTTCAGAGTCAGAGTCTGAGTCTCTGAGATCGCAGATCTGGCTCTTGAGTTGCTGCAGCCAGCCGTCTCTGAGTCATGGGGGCAACTGGTTTGACTTGACTGAGATCAAGTACAAACGTACTGACTAGCAGTTACATTGCAAATATGTAGTTGCCACACATGGGTGCAGGCAATCATTTCACAGGCGGACGGGGGGCTAACAAAGTCTCAACTGATTCATATTTCTATAATAACTAGAATTTATCTGTGGCATACCTTCTAAATAAATAGTATAAATAGTTTATAGCTGCTGTATAACAGTTTAATGCAACTGTGCAACTGCCGCCCCCTTTTGACTACGCCCATGTTGTCTGTGATATGAAGTCACGATATTGGAATGTGTGTCTTGATGATGATGACGAACAAATGTTGTGCAAGCCACAGTACTGCAACCTGTTGGCATTTAGCAATTAAAATTTCTAAAGCCATTGGGTGCCACAATGCCACAGAGTCGAAGATCACGGTTCACCGTTCGGTTCTACAGCTATGCAGCCATGCAGCTCTACAGTTGTATAGAGAGTTTGCCTAATTTACAAGAAGTAACAATATTAATTTGATGGTCCATTCCATCGTTTGTCGACATAAGCATTAAGATACGCATATAGACGAGCAGCATTCCAAATTTTAGGGAGATCAATGCCATTCAATAATATAAAACGATGCCGATGGGAACATGGCTGGAAATGTCATCAGCATTAACATGAATAACATCAACATCGACATCAGCATCAGCATCAACATCAAAATCAACTGCAATGTGGCCGTATCAGTAAGAAATATAATAATGTCTGTCTGTCTGTCCGGGACCCGGGTCCCGTGTCCCCTAAAAACTGATAATAATGTCGCCTGCGGGAAATTCCTTTAGCGGCATTTAAGGCCACTTAATTATGCCCCCGTTGCCTGAACACAACTGAGCTGAACCTGAACCTGAAACCTCAACTGACCAGGTCTCCGGTCTCAGGTCTCAGGTCTGGGCCTCCTCCTCCTCCTCTCTCACTCTCTCTCTCACTATCTCGCTGCCAAAAACCAATCCTAAATTCCTGGAATTTTGACTCTTGTTAAATATCAACTGCTGTATTTGTACACGCCGGCTCTTCGACTCTCTGTCCGTCTGTCCATCTGTCCGTCTGTTGTGTCTGCCGTCTGTCTATCTGTCTGTTTATGTCTGTTCTCCTCTCCCCCGCTTGCTGCACTTTCCATCTGTCTGTCTGACTGTCTGACTGTCTAAATGTTTATCAGCCTGTCCCTCGGTGTCTGTGCGTATCCCAGCTGAACTTTCACACATGAAAAACGCACTGAATGTCTACATACTTTTTCATCAGGGCAGTAAATTCAAAAGTCCACTTTTCTCCTGTCTTTTTATATTTTTTAGATTGAAATTACTATGTTGTACAATGCAGCTCCTCAAAGATTTAAATGCATCCAGTATGTCAACAAACATCTCCTAAAGTCACAGAATTTCAGGCTTACTTTCATCTGAAAAAGTAATGAGGAAACTTTACAAGTCAGGTTTGGATTATGTTATCAAAGTCTCAGTCTAAAATTCAGCAATTCAGAGTTTACTCTTCCGGTAACCACATTGAGAAAAAGTTCAACTGGGTTCGCTGGCCCTTGGAAAAGCTGTTGAGTGTGGATAAAGTTTATTATCATTACGACAATGGCCTGCTGATAGATGCAAACGCATCTTGCAGCAAATCAGCTGCATAATAGTCGCACAGCAGAAATGGTTATTTTTTTTGCAAACACCTTTCAGATCATCAACGATCCAACGAACCCCAAGAAACCGATGAGCGAACCAATTAGATCAAACGTTTACTCCTGCTGAGTGGCAACAACTTATGCACCGGCAGCCTATACTCCTCCCCCCCCCCCATCCCTCTGCCCCCTGCATCCTTCTCCAATAAAGTCAACGCTCAGGCCACAAAGCCGCCAATGTAAATATGTATATATGTATGTATGTATATATACACACACACACTCATATATCAGACATTCTTTACGTAGCTCGTTCGGTCTACGGTCATCAAGTCAGCTTGTTCAACATTCAAGAGGGAGGAGGGCGAGAGAGTGAGGAGGCATCGATGATAATATTCATTCATTTGATCAAACCGCCGAAGACGTCAACAACAACCACGAAGCAACGTCGACTTTCATTGTGCCCCAATGGCCATGCCACCTCCTCCTCGCCTCACCGTCCGCTCCCCAACTGCCCCAACTGCAACTGCAACTGCTGCAGACGACGACCAGTCGGTCTCTCGGTCTCTCTGTCGGTCTGTTGGTCGGTCTGTCGATTGGTCGACCGCCCGAATGAAGTCCAAAATCAAATTGAAGCAGAGAAAAGAAACAACAAACTCATATTGCCAAAGTAGCAGCAGCAACAACAACAACAACAACAATAACAACAACTGCAGCAGCAGCCTCAGCAGCAGTCGCTACAAAGTCAACATTAACAACAACTGCGCTGCACATCATTACACTGTGAGAAATGCGGTGCAACCTAACTAGATTGCATACATATAAAGCACTATTTGAAATCTGGCTTGGGTTTATGTGTTTCTAAAATGATGCAACTACTTCTTCTATTATTTTGGGGCATGCAACAACATAGTATAATAGTTTAATCATTCTCTCTCTTTCTATTTAAGTCTTAAAGTTACATGCAAATTCAAGAATAATGTTGTATCTTTTTATCTTTATAATCTATTATTTAAAAATTGATTTTAATCCTTTGATCCTGTGACTATTTGACTTTAAAATGTATATAGAACACATACAGTTAAAGATCCTTAAGACTATTTATAAATTTAAGCAGTTAATCTGAAATATAATTTTAATATTTCCCTTATCGCCAGGATCAAAAAACCAAAGAACAAGGAAAAAAGTGAATATTCAATCAGCCAAGATAGAGTTATATTTATGTAGTGGACATATTTTTGAATCCTTTCTTAAACTTGCCTCGAGTCCTTCCCATTCAAATGTAAGATTTTGCCATATTCCTACAGCTATGATAAATATATTTAAGCAGATCTGCATTGATTGCCTGCATTTATAGATTTCCAAATCGATGAGAGCAGGAATATGTTGAACGGGCGTACGGTCTGAGGTACGGCTCAAAACCGCTGTCCGCCCATGCACACACACCATACACACACACACACACATACACACACACGTACAGGCAACAGACGAAGCAAAGACCTCTTTTTAATGTATTGCAATTCCAAGAATTTAGGAAGAGGAACGTGAGAAACTTAGTTTTTGTTATTTTCTTTTCTTTGCATTTCATTTCGAGATACGAAGCCTGTGCTCCAACCTTATAGCGTCTATATCTACCCATCTCTTTCGCACGCTGCAGCAGTCCCTAGCCGAAAGTCGTCGTCGTCGTCGTCGTCGTCGTCGTCGTCATCATCGTCTTCGTCGGCGGTGGCGGTGGCGGTGGCTATTACTCTTACAGCTCCTACATTGGGCCATGTTTGATTGCAGTCGCCGCTGCCTTGGCCTCAGTCTCGGTCTCGGTCTCAGTCTCAGTCTCTGTCTCGGTCGCAGTCACTGCTGGCGTCGACGTTGCAGTCTGTGCTGCAGCATGCCCCAGACATTCATATTGTATGCACTTAAGTTCTTTTGGAATTTCGTATTGCAGCAGCCAAAAACGAGGCGCATTTTGAGGTGCAAACATGTGCGAAGAGTGCGGGCAGTGACTGTGTGGCAGTGGCTGGCAAACCGAATACTCTGATCACCTTCCGCCAAAGTCGCGAGAGTCGCCCCAAAAAGTTGCAGCCTGCCAGACTTGCCTAATAAAGCCGGCGACAAGAGAAAGCCGAAAATTCCGCAACAGCACTTTTTGGGCTAAAATGACAACAACAAAAACAAGTGGGGGCGGCAGCCGAGGCACTGACACTGGGCAGGAGCAGGGGGCAGGGTAGGCAGCGGTTGTTTTTTTTGATTTTGGCTGCCAGTGCCGCATTTAGTTATTCTGTTTGCTTGCCACATTTTGTTCGGCTATACCCTTGTGGCAGAGTATTACAATAATGTCTCAAAATGACTTCCATTAAATATATATGTACATATATATTTGATCAGCATAACGTTCGATGCGATATAGCCATTAATTTCTAATCTATTACTATAACTAGTCCTTTATTTGGAATCTATCTTGATAAAAGTTAAGAACTATTCGTCGAAACATAGCATTATTTTGAAACACCTTGTCTGTTTTCCAAAATATCCCCAAATATCCTTGACATGTGGACAAAAAGTGAGCAACATCGGAATACCATATCAGTAGGCTCCATTTGGTCAAAAAAAGAGTTCCAGCATGAAAAATTCTTTTGATTTCCAAGATATCCTTACCATAAATCAATAAAAAAATTACAAAATCCTGCTTTATAATGCTACTAACAATTTGGCGAAAATTTCCCAACATCCTTTTACTGTAACAAATAGTTGACATAGGAGAGATCTTCTATAAAAATGTAATTTTCAATAGAGTATTTCAACTTCGGCTTGACGAAGTTCGTTTATCCTGCTTGTTTTTGTTTTGTTTTTGCATTTGCAGCGATTTTTGCGTGCGTGTGTGTGTGTGTTGGAGTATGTTTGTTTGTGTGTGTGTGTGTGTTGCAAGCAGTCCATTTCTTTTTGGGATGCTGCTGACGTTGCCCCTCACTGCTTGTTGCCTGTGGAATGTGCGCGCCGCCATCGTCGAGGCTGCATAATTTTGTTGTTGTTGTTGTTGTTGTTGTTGCTGTTGTTGCTGTTGTGGCGCAGGGCAGCGACAAAATAGCAGAATCCTGTTGCCATGATCGTTAACAAGATGCCAAGACAACAACAACGGCGAGGCGTTGCGCGGGGCAAGCAAGCAGGAATCTGGAATCTGTGGGAGCTTCGAACTGGCAGCCAAATTAAATAGGCGCAAGCGCTTCAGTTAGCCACGAGTTGTGGCCAGAGGAGCTCTTCTTCTTCTTCTTCTTGCTGTTGTTGCTCTTATGCTTCTTCTTCTTATTCTTTTGCTGCTTCTTCTGCTTGATGTTGTTGTTGTGGGTCTGCTATGCTGAGTTGATTGTCCTCTCACCTCAAGTTTTGGCCCGAGTCTGGGCTCGGACACAGTCTTGGCCTCAGTCTTTAGCCGTTTGCCTCTTACTGTTGTTGTTGTTGTTCTTCTTCTTCTTTTTGCATGGAATGCTGCCTTACGAGTAGAGAAAATCTTCTCACCTCACCAGTATCATTTCGTTGGCCCAATGTAGATCCGGATTCCGCAAACAACAGCCAAGCGATTTATTACTAAAGCCAAATAGTAGCCATATATATATATGTATATGCTTTAATTAGGACTTGGGACTTCCTTACCATCGCTCAGAGTAGCATTACCAACTATATTGGCTGTTGACATCCTCATCCTTTTCATCAAAATCAAGATTTCTCAAGTTTTTGGTATCAGATCCTATATTATACAGTAGTTTGTCATATTGATTACATTTTCTTTCGAAATGATATTTAAGGAACACTCCCTATTGATAGGAAGAATTCAACTCCCGAGGCTCGTCACGCCCAGTTCTTTTAGAAAACTCGAGCTAGTTTGTTCTGAAGTTTTATTTTGGTAACAGTCTCTTCATTTGGCTGATCAGCATTAGCTTTTTAGACAGTTGCATAAAAACGTCCTATAATAAGATCTGCGGCTTACCTGATTTCTTATTGTTTGGGGGATCCCCGTCCTAGGAATCAAAACTGAGGAACTTCAGGCTGTCAAGATTTCGGTTAAGATCAGATTATGATAAACGGAATCTTCAGAGCACATCTGTTGAAACTTAAGTAATGGTGGATTATCAGCAATCGTTGAGTCCTCTCACTTCATATGACATATCTTGAAAGTTTCAGCAATGGTAGGATCAAATTAGGAAAGGATCATTAGACAACTTCCTCTGATTATGCATATGATTTGCAATTATCGTATTGATAGGGATATAGCATCTGTGAACTCATTATAGCTATCATCAGGTTTATGTGTTGATCATTTAGTAGGTAGAGCCGGGCAACTACTCCAGCCAGTTAGACTTGACGCGCTGAACTGCCAGGAGCAGGCGCAGAAGCCAGGAGCAGCCGGCAAGGAGGCGGTTCCTGTTTTTCTTTTGAATTCGGCTTTTGGCGGTGGTCAACAACGGGTAAGTCTGTTATTCCTGGGGCCGCATATTGTTCATTATGATTATTTCTGGCAGGCATTTTGGGCCACTGTAACTGCGGCAGCGACGTCGACGGCGACTGAGGCCTGAGCCTGTGCAAAAATCCGCACATAATCTGGCAAAACCAGTAGAACAACAACAAGATGTGGACGTGGACGTTGGATGGGATGCGGACGCGGACGCGGACGCAGCTCGCTGCTCATTTATAATGGGAAATGTGTGAGAGGCGCAGGCGCAAATCCCTTTTCGTACCTTGCCGCACGTTACCTTTTCTGTCAGTTGTTGTTGTCGCGGTCGTCGGGGTCGCCGCCTGTAGTTGTTGTTATTGTTGTGCGTCTTGGTCTTGTCTGGATGTGTCTGAGTCTCAGCATCAGCAACAGCAACAGCTTCGGCTTCGGCATCGGCTTTGGCTCTTTTGCCTTTTGTCCTGCGTATCGCATTCGAATTTTCCCAGAAATGTTAATTATAATACATACATAACACATATTCATACATAATTACTCGCATTTTTTCCATGTCCATATCCTGTTTATGCCTGTTTGCGTTGCGTTCGCGTTGCGTTTGTTAATGCGCTAAATAAATTTGCATGCTATGCGTTTTTGTTGTTGTTGTTGTTGTTGTTGCTGTTGTTGCTTTTTAATGCCTGTTGTTTATTTTTCCTTTTTTTTCGCGACGCCGCACCAAAAATATTGGAAAGGGTCGCAGCTTGTTCTGGACTTGAATTCGGTTTTGTTCTGTATTCAGCCCTTCGGTATATATGTATGTACATATGCCATAAAGGTGCTCAAGGATTGAGGATAGACCTGATATGACATTGCGAAATGTGTGTGTGGCTATGGGAAACGGCATTGAAATGCCGTTACTTCTGCTTTCATGAAGCGTTATATGATCTGTTTTCTTTCATACTTTGTTGTCAATCAAAACTAATTAACGAAGCAAGAAAAATAGTTGTGAGTTTCTCCCAACTTAAGATTTCTTTGCTTCAGTAAACTTAAGGGCTGCCAGACAATTAAGAACTATTCAATATTTTTTATATGAAATTAATTTATATGGCGCTGGGTTAATGCTGGGATAATGAGACAATAGATGTTGTAACAATTGCAATTGAACATTTGTATTTTAGATTAATATATTTATTTCTCAAATGAGCAAATGTTATTTAGATAAAAATTAATTTAAAAAATATTGTAATATTTAAAATAAGATATAACATATGTACACGTGTTGTAAAAATCAGTGAAAATTTCTCAATTGCACTATAATTTAATTTATATTTATACCATTATTTGTTTATATAAATTACTGAGTAAGCTCAGAACATTTGCTAATTAAAATAATGTAAGTTTACAATCGACACAAAAAAAAATTGAAAAATATATAATGCATGCAAGAAAATGTTGAAAAGTTTAAACAATTTGCTACAACGCAATTTTGAGTTTCCTATCAAATTTATAAAATCGCCGCCATATTGTTTTTTTCGACGCTCTCAAAAAGAACAACAACAATAATAACAGCAACAGCAACAAAAACCACTACTACAACAACAACAACAGCAAAGAGCAATTTTCGAAGCCCTCCCACTTCTCGTGCGCCCAAGTCCAAAAAGCTGCGGCTCTCCAAATAAAAACGACAACAACAAATATGTCAAAAACTAACAAAAAGCTAGTATCTCTGCGACTCACACATGCGAGCACAAATACACACACATACACACACACACACACACAGTCATGCAAGCGCCAATTGATCGCTCACACGCGCTCTTGTGCGCCAATTTCTCACCTACACATATGCGCGCTCTTATACACACACACACACACACGCACGCATACGCTGCTCTCATGCTCATACTAATCGCAGTGCAAACGAAAATGTGGGAGAGAGAGAGAGAGACGTTGAACAGTTGAAGAGCACGTATTCGACTTGGGACCTAGGTGAGAGGTGGGCGTCAAAGCGGTCGGAGGAAGCGGCAAATACAAACACAAATACGACAACGAATACAAGCAGAACAGCACACACTGAATGATTGTCAGCAGCGCGAGAGCAGCACACACACACACACACACACACACACACACACATATGGGGGCAACTAACGCCACCCTGCCAGTGCCAGCAAAGCGATAATGAACGCGAAGAGAGCTGTGACGGCGACGGCGACGTCAACGTCAACGTCAACGCTGACTGCGCCAGCGACTGAGACTGGGTATTGCGTGGAGTGTGGTGTCCGGAGCGCGGTGGGGGCATTGCAAACCAGTTGCAGTTGCAGTGGCAATACCAATACCACATTCCAAGCGAAAGAGCTTAGACCTCCGAAGTCATTTCATTCACAATTTTCAACGTTGGTGTCGTCGCAGCAGCAGCGTGGCAGCGTGGCAGCGGGGGCAAACTGCACATTTTTGGAGTTGTTGCTGTTGTTGTCGCTGCTGACAATGAGCTAAGGCTGGACTTGGGGATTCTTGGCGCTTGGCATGCGACACGGATGCAAACTTAACTCGCTCTTACGCCAGCGGAAGGGGCAGTTATTTTGACTATGCCACCGATCACTCTATAGATCTCACAGATTCCATATACATACGTATTCTTGTCTTGTGGAGCATGCCACGGCGGCAAATTCAATTCCGCTCAATGATTCATTTTGATTACTACAATACATTGTGGTTGTTGGCCAATTCCCTGTGTAACCTGTTGTCTTAATTTCTTACTCAAATGGCAAGCGAATTACAATAAATTCCTTAACCAGCCGTGTAATCGTGTTATCATCATTATTTACAATTACAGCAACAACAAACACACACACACACACTCGAACACGCACGCACCTAAAAAAAGCCATGGCAAGCATACATTGTTGATACACAGCGAGAAACGCACAAGTCAATTGGTATTTCCGTTAGTTTTAAGCTTAGCGCATCAAAAAAAGGAAGGCGATTTTTCTTTGCTTTTATCGGGTAGAATAGGATTAGTCTGGTTATACCTCTGGCATATGAAGTTGATTATTATGAACGTCTGATGGAACTCTTTAACACTGAAACTCTTTACTTACTCTTGTTTATCAGTTAAATATACAATCCTAATGAATATTTTTAGAACATCTGAAGTATATTTAAAAGTTGCTTGACAAATTGGAAATATGATCCATTTTTTTTTGCATTGCTCATAGAAAATTGTATAATTATTATTTATTTGTGAGTATTATTCAAGTTTTCTTCACATTTTTGTTCAGTGTAGACTTGCGTATCTCTCTTAGATATTTGGTCTTGGTTTTCATGCGTTCGCTGCGTGCCAAGGAGCACTCGCAGTCGCAGTCGCTGTCGCAGTCGCCGTCGCTGTCGCTCTGCTTATGCGTAGCCGTACATTAATAATAACAACAACAGCAAACGTAGCGACGGCAGCAACAGCAACAACTGCTGCGGCTGTAGCAACTTGCATACGAAACAATTTGAGGAGACTTTTGAAAGCTACACAGCAACAGCAACAACTACAACTCTACAGCAACAGCAACCGAGCAGCGGTGGCAGCGGCATGCCAGACGTGTGTACATACCTACACATACTTCAATGTTACCTAATTAAAGTTTACAAGTAGAAGTAGACGCTGTCGCAGTTAAAGCAACAGCAACAACAACAGCAACAACAGCAACAACGGCAGCATGATTCATTGGAATGCAAAGAATTTTTATATGTTTCTATCTACATATGTGCGTATGTATGCATATTTCTATGTGCGTTTGTTGTTGCTTTTTACAATTTTAATATGTACGATGAATGATTTTGTAACAAAATGAAGAAAAAAACAGCAAAAGCAACAACAACAACAACATCGACACCCTAAAAAACATCAAGGCGAACACTGCGCATGTGGAATGCAGTAATGGGGCCCAACCATAACAAAGCAGACAGATCGAGTAGCGGGCGGTGGCAGGGCGGCAGGGCGGCAGGGCGGCAGGGCGGCAGGGAGTCCAACTAGGCTGACAGACAGAGAGACAGTTAGTCAAATAGACAAGCAGTCAGACAGACAGAGAGACAGACGGACAGAAAGTCAAACGAGACAAACAGCCTCCAATAGATAGACAAATATGCGTGATGGCATCAACGCTCGTAACTTTCAGATACCACACATTGAGTCAAAATGATATATGTACAAGTAAAGTGAGGAATTTGATTAGGAAATCATCAGATTGTGCTCTATAAACATAATTAAGCGATATACTCAAGCATGCAGGAAATAACCACATTTCGCAACACATTTTATGAAAATAGCTGCATTCCCGGCAAAAATTTCGACTAAGATACAGATTTATTTCGCAATCATCAGCTGTGATCTTTTTGTAGGATGCATTTAAAAATAACTTCCTCAAGTGACAATTAAGCCCAACTTTCCAGCTTTTCAAAAATATTCCCCACTCTTCAAATCCTTTACATGCATACTTTTCATTTTAATTCAGTTAATTTCCATTTCTTAAATTTTCCATAATCCAATATTTAAATAGAGAAATCTTCAAGAAATACGAGTAGTGGTAGATCTAAGATAAGAATTTAGTCCATTACTTTATGATTGATTTAAAGACTTCAAAAATCGTTGATGCTTTCAATATGCATTCTATTAGTGGGAACCCCCAGCTTCAGCTTCCCACACACACACACACACACACACAAACACAACCCACACATAGACGGAGAGAATGCCAAGCGAACACGATCGTCGACCTAGAGCAGCCGACCATACCATACCATACCATACCATACCATGCCATACCATAGGAAACTCAAGTGTCTGGGTTAATAATGAGATTGCATTGTAGGCGGTGTTTTCAAAAACTATATATGGCATAATGCATAACAAACAAATTGGGCATATTTTCTGTCCGCCTCGGTCTGCTGCTGTCCCTCTTCACCCTGTCCTGGTCCCTGTCCCTGTCGCTGTTGCTGTTCCTATCCCTTATGCATATTCCTATGCCGCCTAGGTTCGGTCGAGTTAACCGCTGCGATTTCGCTGCGTGTGACAAGCCAAGTGGCTGGTCAGCACTCATTTGGCATTTGTGGGGTATACGGGTATCGGGGTATCGGGGTATCTGGGTATCGGGACTGGTCATCACTATCGGCGTCGATGCATTTGCAAAATTCGTAGAAGTCATTGAGCAGGCATTTGAAATAGGAGCGCACTCGGCAACTGGGTTTTCTCAAGAACCTAACGACGGCATCAACGGTCAGTTGCATTTATTGCATTGAATGTTTTTATTTGTATTTATTTTTACTTTTGTATTTTGTATTTGGTATTTTGCTGGGCATTGGGCATGGGGTGTTTCCTGGAATCTGTACCATGTCTCGGAGACCACCAGGGGCAACCATTCAATTTAGTCAGCATGTAATCATTTCTGCTGACAACAACTTCCTGTGTGCCACAACAAAAACATATCTGAAGTGATTAGAGTTATGCTTAGGCTGTCTGCGCGTGGGTGTGCCAATATCAAAGTGACACTGCCGCAACATTGTGTCCTGCCTGGTCCCTTTTGCTGTGTCAAGTGTGGGAAGTGATGTGTTGATTACAAAACAAGCCGAGGGCAGCACACATCGATTGGTTGGCACTGACCCGATTTAAGGACATCAAAAGGCGCACCGTTTAGTTTCTGAGAACTATGCGAGGTAGAATGGTTACGTTGGGATTACTGTAAATACTGTAAATGCTGTAAATATGCAATCAATTCTTATCGAGCAAACGATTGCTGAGGCAGCGTGAGACACTTTCAATTCTCACCAGAGTACAACAATTGCAAGCAACATGGAAACCATTCATGAAAGCAACAAACAACAATTCTTTTTAGAACCTTGGAACTAATTTGTGCTGTGTTATCGCTTGAGTTGCACAATAGGAGATCTATCACCCCTAATAAAATATATAGGGGAACAAAGATGAAAGCCAAACACATACATATATGTGTGTGTGTGCACTTAAAGAAAATGATGGTCAATATGTTTTACCATCAGTTAAATGAATCGGTTCCACTAGTTATGCTGATCAAGAATATATATATACAACCAATTTAAACTCAAATTTAGTCATAGATTATTGATGTGCATAAACTTTAATGATCTGGCCAAATCTCTAGCAGATAATCATTATGATTGCTGTTGTGCATTGATAGCATATATGGATTTCCAACAACAATAACTCTTTCGCCTCTGCTTACCTATGCTTCAAGTTCAACCGCCTGCCCGCATTGTGCCCCACAATTGGAGACGCCACAGATCTGCAGCTCAAGCTGTAGCTCTAGCCCTTTCTCACACATTCGTGTCTGCTGTTTGCGTAGCTTTTGAAGTTGCAGCGACAACATCATCGCCATCAGCAGCATCACCCTCCCTCTGCATTGTTGCTGTTGTTGCTGTTGTTGCTGTTGTTGCTGTTGTTGTTGTTGCTGTTGTTATGTTAAGTGCGTGGCGCGTTGGGTCTGGGCCACGTCGCATTTGAATATGAAAAGCGTCGCCGTTGTGTGGTGCCATGTGGTATGCGGTCTATGGTATGCCTGGAATGCGGTCCGCTGTCCGTCCATCCGTCCGTCCATCTGTCCGTGCGTCCGCTCCGCTTTGCTCGGGCTCTTTGTTATCAGCAACGCCTTCTGCAAACTGCGATGTCGTCTATGTGGACCCAGGGCCCAGCTTTAGGGAGTGCCATATAAGTAGGCTCGAACTCAAACTGAGTCTTGGCCAACCTGCAACAGCAACAGCAACAGCAACTGCATCTGCATACAATGCAGCAGACAAAGGCATTGCTAATTTTTGCCAAATAAGGCTGGCATCATCATCAGTGGTAGCAGTAGCTGTTGGCTGTAGGCTGTTGGCTGTTGCCAAGTCCAACGGTCATTTTCCAACCAAGAAGAATGCGGAAGAATGACTCAAGAACTGTGCGCAATAATTCGAAAATAAATGCACAGGAAAGAAAAAGCGCTTAGCGTTTCCATCTGCATCTGCATCTGCACATGCAATTGCCAACGGATGTGTGGTTCTTTCTATGTGCATCTATGTGTGTGTGTGTGTGCATATGTGTGGTGTGTCTGTGTCTATGATGCTGCGGTGACTGCCAAGTAGTTGGCTTTTGCCTAGAGGTAACCATGGGTCTTTCACTTGAGTCTAAAAAGTTGTTTCTTCAGCTAATGATGGTCTAATCCAATTGATCAAATCCATTTTGAGGACAAACCATGCCCGAAATGCCCTCGGGATTGAAGATCGGATCAGTTTTGACAAAGTTATGGGTGTTTGAAGTCTAGGAAGAGCATTTGTATGGACTAAAGAGAGCAATTAGGGCGTTTACAAGTCAATTTTTTTTGTCATTTTGGCATGATTTTGGACAGAAAAATGAAACACCTCAGAATAATTTTTCTTATAGTTTTTTATACTAATTTTGACACCCACAATCGATTAAAAAAAGAATTTCAAGAATCTATTTTTTTGAAAAATCAATTTTTGTAAGGGTCCCCCCTTATGCTTTTTTCGGAAAAATATTTGAAAAAATTTAACTTTCAAAAATGCATAAACTTGAAATGTAGAATTGATATATAGGACAAACCATGAACAAAATGGCCTCAAGCTTGACAATCGGTTCAGTTTTGACCAAGTTATAGGAGTTTGAAGTCTAGGAAGGGCATTTCTGGACCAATCAGGGCGTTTACAAGTCAATTTTTTTTGTCATTTTGGCAGGATTTTTGACAGAAAAATGAAACACCTCAGAATAATTTTTCTTATAGTTTTTTATACTAATTTTGACACCCACAATCGATTAAAAAAAGAATTTCAAGAATCTATTTTTTGAAAAATCAATTTTTGTAAGGGTCCCCCCTTATGCTTTTTTCGGAAAAATATTTGAAAAAATTTAACTTTCAAAAATGCATAAACTTGAAATGTAGAATTGATATATAGGACAAACCATGAACAAAATGGCCTCAAGCTTGACAATCGGTTCAGTTTTGACCAAGTTATAGGAGTTTGAAGTCTAGGAAGGGCATTTCTGGACCAATCAGGGCGTTTACAAGTCAATTTTTTTTGTCATTTTGGCATGATTTTTGACAGAAAAATGAAACACCTCAGAATAATTTTTCTTATAGTTTTTTATACTAATTTTGACACCCACAATCGATTAAAAAAAGAATTTCAAGAATCTATTTTTTGAAAAATCAATTTTTGTAAGGGTCCCCCCTTATGCTTTTTTCGGAAAAATATTTGAAAAAATTTAACTTTCAAAAATGCATAAACTTGAAATGTAGAATTGATATATAGGACAAACCATGAACAAAATGGCCTCAAGCTTGACAATCGGTTCAGTTTTGACCAAGTTATAGGAGTTTGAAGTCTAGGAAGGGCATTTCTGGACCAATCAGGGCGTTTACAAGTCAATTTTTTTTGTCATTTTGGCATGATTTTTGACAGAAAAATGAAACACCTCAGAATAATTTTTCTTATAGTTTTTTATACTAATTTTGACACCCACAATCGATTAAAAAAACAATTTCAAGAATCTATTTTTTGAAAAATCAATTTTTGTAAGGGTCCCCCCTTATGCTTTTTTCGGAAAAATATATGAAAAAATTTAACTTTCAAAAATGCATAAACTTGAAATGTAGAATTGATATATAGGACAAACCATGAACAAAATGGCCTCAAGCTTGACAATCGGTTCAGTTTTGACCAAGTTATAGGAGTTTGAAGTCTAGGAAGGGCATTTCTGGACCAATCAGGGCGTTTACAAGTCAATTTTTTTTGTCATTTTGGCATGATTTTTGACAGAAAAATGAAACACCTCAGAATAATTTTTCTTATAGTTTTTTATACTAATTTTGACACCCACAATCGATTAAAAAAAGAATTTCAAGAATCTATTTTTTGAAAAATCAATTTTTGTAAGGGTCCCCCCTTATGCTTTTTTCGGAAAAATATTTGAAAAAATTTAACTTTCAAAAATGCATAAACTTGAAATGTAGAATTGATATATAGGACAAACCATGAACAAAATGGCCCCAAGCTTGACAATCGGTTCAGTTTTGACTAAGTTATAGCAGTTTGAAATCTAGGAAGGGCATTTCTGGACCAATCAGGGCGTTTACAAGTCAATTTTTTTTGTCATTTTGGCATGATTTTTGACAGAAAAATGAAACACCTCAGAATAATTTTTCTTATAGTTTTTTATACTAATTTATACACCCACAATCGATTAAAAAAAGAATTTCAAGAATCTATTTTTTGAAAAATCAATTTTTGTAAGGGTCCCCCCTTATGCTTTTTTCGGAAAAATATTTGAAAAAATTTAACTTTCAAAAATGCATAAACTTGAAATGTAGAACTGATATATAGGACAAACCATGAACAAAATGGCCTCAAGCTTGACAATCGGTTCAGTTTTGACCAAGTTATAGGAGTTTGAAGTCTAGGAAGGGCATTTCTGGACCAATCAGGGCGTTTACAAGTCAATTTTTGTTGTCATTTTGGCATGATTTTTGACAGAAAAATGAAACACCTCAGAATAATTTTTCTTATAGTTTTTTATACTAATTTTGACACCCACAATCGATTAAAAAAAGAATTTCAAGAATCTATTTTTTGAAAAATCAATTTTTGTAAGGGTCCCCCCTTATGCTTTTTTCGGAAAAATATTTGAAAAAATGTAACTTTCAAAAATGCATAAACTTGAAATGTAGAATTGATATATAGGACAAACCATGAACAAAATGGCCCCAAGCTTGACAATCGGTTCAGTTTTGACTAAGTTATAGCAGTTTGAAATCTAGGAAGGGCATTTCTGGACCAATCAGGGCGTTTACAAGTCAATTTTTGTTGTCATTTTGGCATGATTTTTGACAGAAAAATGAAACACCTCAGAATAATTTTTCTTATAGTTTTTTATACTAATTTTGACACCCACAATCGATTAAAAAAAGAATTTCAAGAATCTATTTTTTTAAAAATCAATTTTTGTAAGGGTCCCCCCTTATGCTTTTTTCGGAAAAATATTTGAAAAAATTTAACTTTCAAAAATGCATAAACTTGAAATGTAGAATTGATATATAGGACAAACCATGAACAAAATGGCCCCAAGCTTGACAATCGGTTCAGTTTTGACTAAGTTATAGCAGTTTGAAATCTAGGAAGGGCATTTCTGGACCAATCAGGGCGTTTACAAGTCAATTTTTTTTTGTCATTTTGGCATGATTTTTGACAGAAAAATGAAACACCTCAGAATAATTTTTCTTATAGTTTTTTATACTAATTTTGACACCCACAATCGATTAAAAAAACAATTTCAAGAATCTATTTTTTGAAAAATCAATTTTTGTAAGGGTCCCCCCTTATGCTTTTTTCGGAAAAATATTTGAAAAAATTTAACTTTCAAAAATGCATAAACTTGAAATGTAGAATTGATATATAGGACAAACCATGAACAATATGGCCTTAAGCTTGACAATCGGTTCAGTTTTGACCAAGTTATAGCAGTTTGAAGTCTAGGAAGGGCATTTCTGGACCAATCAGGGCGTTTACAAGTCAATTTTTTTTGTCATTTTGGCATGATTTTTGACAGAAAAATGAAACGCCTCAGAATAATTTTTCTTATAGTTTTTTATACTAATTTATACACCCACAATCGATTAAAAAAACAATTTCAAGAATCTATTTTTTGAAAAATCAATTTTTGTAAGGGTCCCCCCTTATGCTTTTTTCGGAAAAATATTTGAAAAAATTTAACTTTCAAAAATGCATATACTTGAAATGTAGAATTGATATATAGGACAAACCATGAACAAAATGGCCTCAAGCTTGACAATCGGTTCAGTTTTGACCAAGTTATAGGAGTTTGAAGTCTAGGAAGGGCATTTCTGGACCAATCAGGGCGTTTACAAGTCAATTTTTTTTGTCATTTTGGCATGATTTTTGACAGAAAAATGAAACACCTCAGAATAATTTTTCTTATAGTTTTTTATACTAATTTTGACACCCACAATCGATTAAAAAAAGAATTTCAAGAATCTATTTTTTGAAAAATCAATTTTTGTAAGGGTCCCCCCTTATGCTTTTTTCGGAAAAATATTTGAAAAAATTTAACTTTCAAAAATGCATAAACTTGAAATGTAGAATTGATATATAGGACAAACCATGAACAAAATGGCCTCAAGCTTGACAATCGGTTCAGTTTTGACCAAGTTATAGCAGTTTGAAGTCTAGGAAGGGCATTTCTGGACCAATCAGGGCGTTTACAAGTCAATTTTTTTTGTCATTTTGGCATGATTTTTGACAGAAAAATGAAACACCTCAGAATAATTTTTCTTATAGTTTTTTATACTAATTTTGACACCCACAATCGATTAAAAAAAGAATTTCAAGAATCTATTTTTTGAAAAATCAATTTTTGTAAGGGTCCCCCCTTATGCTTTTTTCGGAAAAATATTTGAAAAAATTTAACTTTCAAAAATGCATAAACTTGAAATGTAGAATTGATATATAGGACAAACCATGAACAAAATGGCCCCAAGCTTGACAATCGGTTCAGTTTTGACTAAGTTATAGCAGTTTGAAGTCTAGGAAGGGTTTTTTTGGACCAATCAGGGCGTTTACAAGTCAATTTTTTTTTGTCATTTTGGCATGATTTTTGACAGAAAAATGAAACACCTCAGAATAATTTTTCTTATAGTTTTTTATACTAATTTTGACACCCACAATCGATTAAAAAAAGAATTTCAAGAATCTATTTTTTGAAAAATCAATTTTTGTAAGGGTCCCCCCCTTATGCTTTTTTCGGAAAAATATTTGAAAAAATTTAACTTTCAAAAATGCATAAACTTGAAATGTAGAATTGATATATAGGACAAACCATGAACAAAATGGCCTCAAGCTTGACAATCGGTTCAGTTTTGACCAAGTTATAGCAGTTTGAAGTCTAGGAAGGGTTTTTTTGGACCAATCAGGGCGTTTACAAGTCAATTTTTTTTTGTCATTTTGGCATGAAGTCTGTGCATTTTTAAGTACATAATTTGTTTTTGCTGCTTTCTGATTCTGTGCCTGATGCTTGAGAGTCCGGCACATTGAAAAGCTCTAATGTTGAGTGCTGCAGTTGAGTCCAATTGCAGGCCCGGAGCTTGGCACCTTGGGCAGCTGCGGTGTCAGGCTAGCAATCAATCAAAACATCAACAGCAGCAGCAGCATCCCCCCGTTTTGCCCCCGCCACGCCCCGTCTCCTGTCGCTGTTGGCTATGTTTAGCCATGTTTGCCATATAGTCAGACACACACACTCACACACACACACACGCACACATACGCACACACATCTGTGATCTAACAGTCTGTGACAAATTTTATTTCTGTAGCGGATCGGCGACGTCTGTCTCGTTCCGTTCATACCCCCCCCCCCTCCCACCCGCTTCCGCGCCCATCCTACCCCGCACGATAGAGCTCAAAAGCTAATGTCACTTCGCACAGCATATTTAAAAGCACATAAAGATGTTTATACCAAAAATAACATGCAAAGCACAGAGAGAGCGAACAGCCCTCCCCCCACCCACCACACCACCCAGCGATCCACATCTCCACCTTCCACAGTCAGGCTGCCGCCCCGCTACCCCTCAGGCGGGACAGACGCGGCTGCGGCCCGTGGACGAAACAGTCAAAAAATAGCCTAGCGACAGGCCAAAAATAAACAAAGCAGCAGACGACGCCGACGCCGACGTCAACGTCGCTGCCAGCGTCAACGTCAACGTTGCCCGGCTGGCGATAATGTCGCAACGCTGGCGCTTCATCCAAGTGAACTATGGATACTCAAGGGTGACTCATTCGTCAGGATTTCTAACTTGCCGCCAGATCCTTTCACTGACCTAAATTCGTTGCCTACTTTTAGGCGTGCTTAAATCATCGTTAAAAATCCCTTTACTTGCAGCTCTACTAGACACGCCCCGGCGCCCAGCAGCCCGTGTCCGATCTCCTGCTCGCACACAAATTAAATATTGTCTGGTCTGGTCCGGTCTCGTCTAGCCAGCTATATATTCTATGTTTGAGTAATGGACTTGGCGACTGCGACTGCGACGAGCGTCGGCCGTTGGGCGTCGGGCGTCGGGCGTCGGGATACGGAACAGATCTATGGGACAGCCGCATACGTTTATAGACCGCTATTTGCATGCAACATACAGTTGAGCTGCTCTATAAGCAATTAAGTCCTCATCTCATCAAATATTATATTAATGTTGAGTAAATTAACACAGTTATGGCTCTTTAGTCTTTTAACTGGAACCAGGGAAACCCCCTTGGAATTATTGTTTATTTATTTTTGTTTGTTATTTTCATAGTAAATGGGTTTTGGCTTCAACTGTCATTTAGGCCGCCGGCTAGTTGGTGATTATTATTAATTTATTATCATACTAAAAAAATAACTTAAGACCTTTGAAAGATTATAACTTTTTAAACTGAATGAATAGGTTTTGTATATTAAAAAAACAACACTCATGCAAAATTCGAACTTTTAAGAATTTTTGAAGCATAAAAACTCTTGTATATATAGAGAAAATAAATCGAAATTTTGGAATTCTTCCATAGACAAGTAGCACTGTAAATAAATATGTATGTATGCTAGATGCTAGATGCTAGATCATTCCTACAGCGTAAATTCAAATTCAGATTCACTTGCCCACAAAATTAGAAATTTAAACCAGCAACAACAAAACAACAACAACAACACAGCAACAGCAACAAAATAGCAACATTTTTGAGCATCTAAATAAAGTAGCGAAAAGCACAAAATAAAAAAAAAACACACACACACACAACAGAGACAGAGACAGAGAGCGAAAAAGGAAAACAGAATAGAAGATACGAATAAACTAGAAAATTGAAAAGAAAGCAATGCAAAGAAAATGATCAACAGCAGCCGCATCAACAGGGAAAATCCATCCTAAGCAAACAACAAAATGTTGTGCGAGCAAAAGTTTTATTTAAAGTTATATGTATGTATGCATGTAAGTAGTATGTATATACATATAGGGGAGCCTATATAGATCGTACAACCTTTGCAGCTATCTCTCTCTCTCTCTCTCTCTCTCTCACTCTCTCTGCCCATCGAGCCGTCTCGATTTGTGCCGATGTTGGTGTTTGGGGCATTGAGCATTGTCTGGGAATGCCCAGTGCCCGCCGTGCTTGGCACCGGAATGCGGCGTCGTCGTCGTCGTCGTCGTCGTCGTCGTCGTCAGCCGGGCCCTTTGCTTCCATCGACTATTGTGGGCCTCATAGAGACAGACAGAGTCTTACATATGCATTCCATGCTTCTTCCGTATGGCAGCTATATACATACATACATACATATATACATTCCCTTAATCATGGCAACTCAATCATCGGTCGAAAATAGCAAATGTCTAAGGCAGGCATTTCCGTTATTTTTGGAAGCCATCTCCCTCCCTATTGTGGGTGAACATTTCGAGCATATGATTCAGCTAACAGACGGGGATTTTCAAGTGATTTCCGATGACGAAATCGAGCCGTGAGTTGAGTGTAAATCCTTAAGTAGCCTGCCGGTTCGTAAACTCACTCATTTGAATTGATTGTCCCTTTAATGGTTGATCTTGCCGCAAACGCATTAGGTGTCCTGCTAAAAGTCATAATCACCTGTCCACCCTACATCAGCTCAAACCCATACGGACACCTTTGGGAACGAAACTTTTATGCACCAGTGCCATCGACATCGACAACCCCTCAGCCTCCAACTCCGTCTCTTACTGCGTCTACATCTTCGTCTGCCTCTCTGATCTGCCGTTGGGCGTCGTTTTTGGTCTCGTCGTGGTCCAGAGTGCAGCAGCCGCAGCCGCAGCAGCAGCAGCAGCAGCAGCAAAAACACAACGGCCAAAGACAAATTCTTGCGTTTTTCCAGGAATTCACTCAATAAACTCAAACAAAACCCAAACATTTAACAAACGAACCAGAGGCAGCGGCACAAAACTTCAGACAAAGGCCAAGACGAACACGACGAAGGCGAAGATGAAGATGAAGATGGGGAGAAAGAGGCAGACGAAGACCAAGACGCAGACGAGCAAAACACAAAATAAACCTAAAAGGCGGACAAGGAATTTCAAACAAGAACACCATAGACTTGGAGTTGGAGTTGTAGTCGGAGTTGCAAATGGAGATGAAGATGAAGTTGTGAAGTGGCGCAGCCACTGTGAAGAACTAGCCACAGTGAGCCAGTTCCCAATTCACAATACAGTTCAGCTCATCACCAGCTCATACCAAGTTTAAGAATTTCGGATATTAAGCGAAGAAGCCCTAACAAAAATGGTATTGAACATGAAGATCGGTTCAGTTTTGACAAAGTTATGCCAGTTTGAAGGCTGGTAAGGGCATTTTTAGGCACTTGAAAACATCACATCACACATTTTTGTCATGATTTCTGACAAGAAATCCGAAAATAATAAGTATGTGAACTTTAAATGCAGAATTGATAAGAAGCTCAAATCCTGACCAAAATGCTCTCGGGATTGAAGATCTGTTCAGTTTTGACAAAGTTATGGGTGTTTGAAGTCTGGGAAGAGCATTTTTAGAGACTTAGGAACTTGTAGTTTTATTTAGCATACTTTTAGGCGCGCGTTGCAATGCATAATTTTCAGAGTTCTGAATTCTATTTTCGATTTATTTAGAAATTGATATTAAATATATTAGCTTAAATATTAAAATACTTAAAATGATCAGTTGTTAAACTATTTGAAATTGATTTAAATAAAAAAAGTAAATAACTAATTTATTTACTTGACTTTGGCTTAATTAAGGAAACTTTCAAATAGCTGTGAACTAACTTTGGCCAACAATCTCAGGTGTTATTTCGCTAGTGTTGGTCTTGACCAAGAGAAGCACCACAAGAAGGAAGCGTTGGCGGGTTAGAGTGGTTGGTGTTTAGTGGGCGACTGTGGAGTGTGCAGGTGGAGATTGGAGGTGGAGGCGGTAGGCGGTAGGCGGTAAGCGGTAAGCGGTGCTGCCACAGGCGTTGTCTGTCTGCAATTTTAAGTCACACACCGAACAGTGCAGCAGCAGCAACAACAAGAAGAACAACAACAACAAGAAGAACAGGCTCAATCTAATCCAGTGGCCAGAAGGTATCCAAGTTGCAGTCAAAGTCTTTGGCTTCAATGTCCGGCTACCGATGGCGCTGGCGCTGGTGCGGTACTTTTGCTCCTGCCGCTGCTGCTGGCGAATCCTCTAAAAATTATTTATTAACATGGTAGAAATTCGCAAACAGGTTAAAGCGACCAATCAAAACAACAACAACAGCAGCAGCAGCAGCGGCAGCAGCGGCAGCAACTGCAATGGTAACAACAACAACAACAGCAGCAACAGCAACAAAAAGCGGCGGCAGCCAAAGACCCAAAGTGCAGATAATATTAAAAGGCAGTCAGGCAGCCAGTCAGACAGACAGACAGACAGACAGACAGCCAGCCAGCCAGCCAAGTTGGAGTTGGGCCGACCGACTGGCAGACATTTCGAAAAGGGCTAACATGAAATTCCATGGGAGTCATTGACTTTATTATTATTGGTTGGCTGGCTGGCTGGCTGGCTGGCTGGCTGGGCCGACTGGCTGCTTGACTTGGCTTGGTTTGGTTTGGCTTGGCATCGGCAGCGACGTCGGCAGCGGCAGCGGCAGCGACTTGAGTTGACTTGCTTGAGTTGGCTGCTTAGTTAATTTTCTTGGGAAAGTTTTTGTTGAAAGTTGTGCGGCCTTTTTTTTACTTTTTTAGCTTTTTAACTTCTTTATTTTTACATTTTTTTTGCAACTGAAGTCGTTGGCGAAACGAAGTCAAAGAAATACTAATCATTGAGTAGGACATATGTACATATCTCGCTAAAAGTCTGTATTGAACCGATCAATATAATTGCAAAAAATATTCCAAATCTTTACAATTTTCAATTGCCCATAACTTTTTCAAAAGCATTGTCTTTTTGATCGTGGTTATACCTCTCTGATAATACTACATTTAAATCTAAAATTAATATTTTAGTCAAAAAACCACTAAGAAATCGAATTTTGTGATAACTCTGTGAAAACTGAATCGATTTTTCAAAATCATAACTTTTTAAACGGGATTTGTTCGCTATATTGATATTTATATTATAATTAAAGTTGCAAATCAAATTTTCAATCAAAATTCATCTCAAAATGCTATTCTTAAAGTTAGTTTGATAATATTTCAAACTTGCCCAATGGCTCAATATGAAGTTTTTCATAAATTCCATTCATGCTTTGCCTTTTTTCTTGGTATCGCTGATTTGGCCCAAATAAATAATGCAGCATTCTGTTGGCCCTACCAATGACAGACGACAACAACAACAACAACAACAGCGCGTTGGCATGCATGGAATTTGGCGAGTATTGGGAACTCACCCTTCCATAGAAATTTGAGCCTAAACAGGCTGAGGCAAATTGATATTTTATTTATAGCGAAAACGAACAAAATTGGCAAATACCAAAAGTGCTGCGAACTGGGCGCAGCACAAAAAGATTAAATAAGCAGAAATTTGCTTTTCTACTCTTTATTTTCTTCTTTTCTTTTTACTTATTTTTGTTGTTGTTGTTTTTGCTGCTTTTTGTAGTTTTTGTGGGCGCGAGTCAACAAAAATCAGCGGCCGCCGTCCAAAAGCGTTGCGATCCCTTCCCTTCCCTTCCCCTCCCTTGCCAAACCACGCCTGAAGTTTTAACTGCACACCACAATGAAGTTGCTGCCAGTGTGTGTGTGTGCCTGTGTGTGTGTGTGTGTGTTAGTATGGGACTGCTATTGTTGGTAGCTAAAAGCTGGATCTGGAACTGAAGCTGTCTGTCGGTGTCGCTGCAGCCGCCGCTTTGGGTATGAATGAATTTATGCTTTTGTTATTTTTATGTGTGTTTTCACTGGAATTTCGTTGAATACCTTATGCGGCATATCATATATATGTACATATGTACGAGTGTGTGTGTATGTGTAGTTGTTGTTATATATTCGTGTTGTTGTTATGCCTTATATTTGCTGTCCAGCAATAAAAGGATACAAATTTGACTGTATGCTTCGTATTTGATCCTCGGCAAATGCAATTTCGGATTTAATCAAACGACACAATTATGGAAAATCACACCGAAGTGCTTATACGCTTTCTTCGACAATCCTAATACATTTTAAAACTGATTTAAATTTTTACAGCTGTTTATAATTCACAAATAATTCTAGTTTTTAAAGGTCCTACTTTTTATTTACAAAAAATTATATATACATATATAAATTATATTTAACCAAACATTTGTTTTTATTTTAAAATTCTATATTCAAAAATATTTAAAAACAACGCTTAATAACGTTAATTTATTTCTTATAACTATTTTTTATTTATTTTTGTTTTTTGCCACTGTATTTTGGCATTTTTGAAAGTTAATTTTTAAGCGCCCATTTTAGTATAATTTCAAGCGCAGCTGGTCACACTGATTGCAAATCAAAATTTGTATGCATTTGTAGGCAGAGTGCAGAAAACAGAATACAGAATACCGAATACCGAATACAAAAACAAAAACAAGTCAGCAACTTGAGGCAGGTAGACAGTTTCAGTTTGTTTGGTAGGTCAAAACGGCAGATACGTGCAAGTGTTGTTGTTGTTGTTGTTGTTGCTGCTGTTATTTTCGGCTGTTTGTTATTGCTTCCCACGAGCATTAATAAAACTGACACGTCTTTCATATGCCAAGTTGCTTCTCCACATATTTTTGGCAAAAACGTCGCCGAATGCTGCTGCGTCGACCTCGAAACGGCAACGGCGCCAAATTGAACGTTGCAGATACGAACAGAAAAACTGCACAAAATTCAAAATTCATTTCAAATGCGCGCCTATCCTACAGGTTTGTGTCTTTACTAAATGCCAAACTTGCAGCTGGCAATGCTGTGCCGCACAGCTGACAGCTGTTACACTGCACACTGCAGTCTGGCAGCGCCGCGCAACTATCGCGCGCATTTGAAGCAAGAGCCTAACTGATAAGAGCACAATTTGTTTATCAACAGCAACTAACATATTTGCAATGCAAATCAATATAAAGCTTATTAGCATTGACGAGCGATAAGCTTAGCTGTCATTAATGAATTGCTAACCAGCAGCAGATACAAGCACAGCCCAAAATACAAGCACATACACATAATAGGATTAGAAATCTGTTGCTGATAAGAAGAAAAACAACAACAACAACAGCAGCAGCAGCAGAGGCGGCAGCAGCAGCAGCAACGACAGCGACAGCGGTCATACAAAACAATTATAGACTCGTCGTCGCACGTAGTACTCGAACTGAACCCAGCGGGAACACAAGGCGTATAGAGCAAAGAACCGCAGACCAGACCCCAGCAAAGATGCGCAGCTTGAATCGTTTTCGATTGATAACCTTCGATGTCACAAACACCCTGCTGCAGTTTCGCACCACTCCCGGCAAGCAATATGGCGAGATTGGAGCGCTCTTCGGTGCACGCTGCGATAACAATGAACTGGCCAAGAACTACAAGGTCAACTGGTGCGTAGCAGGTTGAAATACTTCAACTAGAATGGTTTTGCAAATTCACATATGCATTTTTTGCAGGTACAAAATGAACCGGGACTTTCCGAATTTCGGGCGTGAAACGCAGCCGCGACTGGAGTGGCAACGCTGGTGGCGTCAGCTGATAGCAGGTAAGGTGGCAGCGGCGATAAACTGCAAGCTGGCTCAAAGTGCAAAAGTTCAATTCAACACAGATTTCGCACTCTTCACCAGTGCTGCCGCTTTGGCTATTTTAAAGCTAGTTGTAGCTTTTTCAGAAGCTAAAATGCTTAAAAGATCCTGTATAATGAAAATAGCCATAAAACACATTAAATCAACTCAAAAAGTGAATTCGCAAAAATGATACTATCAAAAATGTTTCAGAAACAAATACAGACATTGATTTTCCACACATACAAATATTCAAGCAATTTTTTAACCAATTCTAGCTATTTTCTGTTATTAATTTGTTTCTTTTAAACTCTGGCAACACTCTTCACAGGTACTTTTGCGGAGAGTGGCGCACCCATATCCGATGAGAAGTTGGACAATTTCTCAAATCATTTGCTGGAACTGTACAAAACGACCATTTGCTGGCAGCCGTGCAATGGCAGCGTGGAGCTGCTGCAGCAACTGCGCAAGCATTCTACGGCGGATAGAGAACAGTGCAAAGTGGGCGTCATAGCCAACTTTGATCCGCGTCTGGAGGCGCTGCTGCGCAACACAAAACTTGATCGCTATCTGGACTTTGCGCTCAACTCGTATACGGCTAAAGCGGAGAAGCCGCAGGCGGCTATATTCGAGCGTGCCATGGTTGAGGCGGGTCTGGCGAACCTAAAGCCGCAGGAGTGCCTGCATATTGGAGATGGGCCGACCACTGATTATCTGGGTGCCAAGGAGGCTGGTTGGCATGCGGCTCTGGTGCACGAGAAGAGCTACTCGTATCTGGTGAAAAAGTACGGCGTGGACATTAACAGAAATCACGTGTTTGCCAGTCTCTATGACTTTCACAAGAAACTGACGGACGATGCTGTCGTCTGGTAGAGATTACAAATATAAATTCAATTACTTAAAATACACATTTTTTATTTATAAAGAAAGTTACGTTTCAGACTTGGCCAGGAATATGTTGCCCAGCGGATTCTGCGGCTTTTGGCTTTCGGGATCATATTGCGGACCGATGGCCCACAGTGATTCCAGATCATATTCCTCGCGTGCCTTGGGCGAGAATATGTGCAGTGCAATGTTGCCTGCAAGGAGTGAATATAGTATTAGTAATATTCACATAATAAGTTAAAGCAGCTACGCACCCAAATCCATGGCCATCCAGTCGCGACTCTTTTCGCCCTCGATGCGGGGCAACAGATCTTGCTTGGCGCGCTTTATTTTGAACATGCGGCGGACAAACTCCGCCGTGGCAAGCATATGGCGATAGCTGCGTGCGCTGCAAACGACCAGATGGTCCACATACTTGAGCTCCTCGGGCACGTAGCAAACAAAGATGTCGTTGACATTCTCCTTGCGCAACAAATCCACCAGATCCTCAACATCAAAGACGCCATGGATGCCTCCTGAAAAAAAGACCGATTTTAATAAGCAAAACGACAAGACAAAGACAGTACTTATGCCTTACAGTGGTTTTGTTCAAATTTAAATAATCGTTACTTTAAGCGCCGCCCTTCTCCGCGATTCTCAAGAATTCAAGTGAGGCCTGCTGGAATTTTAACATTTAGTGATTTCTTAACAGCAGTTGTAACAGCCTTAGTCTATCTCTCGAGTCTTAGTCGCTCTCTCTCTGTAATTCTCGCTCTCTCTCTGTAGTTCTCGCTCTCTCTCTAGTTGTCGCTCTCTCTCTCTCTGTAGTTCTCGCTCTCTCTCTCTAGTTGTCGCTCTCTCTCTCTCTGTAGTTCTCGCTCTCTCTCTCTAGTTCTCGCTCTCTCTCTCTAATTTTCGCTCTCTCTCGCTCTCGCTCTCTCTCTAGTTCTCGCTCTCTCTCTAGTTCTCGCTCTCTCTCAGTAATTCTCAGTTTCTCTTATCAATGCTCGCACTCTCTCTCAGTAATGATCGCTCTCTCTCTTGACTACGTACTTTTTAAGTTGAGGCCCAAGTACTGATCCTGTTCGGCTTCGACTGGCAGCTGGCGCTCCTGGTGGCGCACCTCCTCCACGTCAAAGATTTCCGTCGATTCCTCATCCCGGAATATTTTATATTTGGTTTGCACAAGGGATTGATTTTGTTCCTTTACATCAGACTTGTTCGGCTGTGGCTCCGGCTTGCTGAACTCATGATGAAAACCACGTAAAATGGGCACACTCAAGCGCTGATCGCGTATTAAGCGAAAAATGCGCGTCCTTAACATATTCAATTCTAACAAAATTATTACGCGACTAAAAACAGCTGTTCGTGCATGGGCCTGCCAGCTCGTTGTGTTTCGTGGCCAGCGTGACCGTACTGCAGACGACAACAAATGCGTTTCGATAGAGCGATAACTTCTGCTGTTGCTCGTCGTCGTCATCGAAACATCAATTACTGCTAATTTTGCGGAAAGAAAAAAACGCGAAACACGAAAGAGAAAAACATTACTAATCAAAATCGAAACGCACGCATTTGCTGTTATAAACGCAATACCCAGTGAATAATGTGGCAAATGCTGAGCGCTTGTACTTAGTTATTAATATATATATATATACACATATATATATGATAGAATTGCCGCCCAAGACACGCGTTGCTAGCAGACAAACAGTCAGACAGACTGAAAACCGTCAGACAGTCAGACCGTCGCCGCAGTAGTCAAATTTTCTTACGCACTATTTACACTCGGTTCGTTCAGTCGCGTGTCTGTGTGTGTCGGTGTCGGTGTGTGTGGGGAAAACAACAAAATAAAACGCATACGGAAGAAAAATCAAGCAACTAAAAAATTCGACAAAAATAAATCAAAAACAAATTGTGATTTACAATGAGTGAGAATCGAGCAGCAACGCCGACGACAAAGGATAATACGCCCGCCAGGCTCAAAATCGAACAGGAATATAATGACAAAAAAACTGGATCGGGCTGGCATCGTTTCTATAAGGTAAGCAACACATACATACAAACATATATTCAATACAAACACACGCACAGACAGGCAGACAGACAGGCACACATACAATTTTATTCCTTTTTCATTCGATTTCCACGAAAATGTGATGAGTGCGCAAAAGGCTTCTGCAGATGCCGATGTATGTATGTGTGTGTGTAGGCACGCCGCTCACTTCGCTATTATTGTTGCTTTTGCTGTCATGTGAGCGTGCGCCTGTGTTTGTGTAGCTTTTGGTGTCGACGCTGGTCAGCAGCAGCAGCCCAACTCCGGTCTTTGGCTTTAGTTTGTGGCGCTCGCGCAACGTTTGCCCAAAAAAATGCTCTCAAGCACACACACATACATACATACAGCACTCACTCACTCACACATACATACATGCACAGACACACTCACCTGCTGCACTTTGCATGCGCTCGCTCTCTCGCTTGTTGCTCTTGGATGCTGCTGCTTCTGCTTCTTCTTATACCTATCCTACACTCTCTGCAATTCGCTGAAATTCTGTTTACTGTGGCCATTTTCTTCTTGCACATAAGTATGCACTCTAGCAGGGGCTAACGATTAGAGTTGCCAAAAAAAAAGGCGAAATTTGTTTCTACGTTTATTATGATTATTGATAAAAGCGCCGTACGCGTCACAGGCATTTGTAGTTCTGCGAATTTGTTGTCGTTATTTCGTGCTCACACACACATGCACAATTCCTGGAATTACGTACATACATACATATTTGGCATGTTTGTATGCTTTGATTTTCATTTGTTTTGATTGCTGGCCCCGCTGATAATTGGAATTTATTTTGCAACACTTCTTTCTGCACAACGATTTCCAGAGTTGTAAAGCTTGAGCGAAAATGCGTAAATTAGAATGGTAGAGTGCGATAAGCTTTCGTGAGCTAACTCAAAATGCAAGTGGCCTCAAACCCACACACACACATGCACACGTACACGCACATAAACTATTTTTTTGCGCTTGGCACAAACGGCATGCGTCTGAGATTGAGTTTGGGTTTCCTTTTGCCGCCTCTCCCGTTGCTGCTGCTGCTGCTTCTGCTGCCCCGATTTGAGCTGGAGTTTTTGCTTTATGGCCAGTTCCGGCGAATTGTGTCTTCAGCTGTAGCCCGCTTCTGCTTCATCGTCGTCGCTTGCCACTCACTTGAATTTGGATTTCACGGAATTTAACTTCGCAGTTAGGATGACATTGCCTGCGTATATTTGTATCTGTGTGTGAGCTGTTGTGTGTGTGTGTTAAATTTTTGTGTAATGAACTCAATTTCGTTTTTTTTCTCTTTCTGTTTGCTCCGCTCGTCCTTGTGCGTGTGTTTTGTTGCTGTCTGTTTGCTGGGTTCTTTCAAGAGGATAATCTAACTTTCCAGCTAAATCGGTAAAAGCCAAGCTTGATGAAATACAAATTGTTTTTCGCATGAAAGCACCCACCTCCTTTGTAAGTAGTGCACATTTCCAATGAATTGTGTGGCTCCTTCCCCTCGCCTGCCCTTCTGCTCCACATCCACCTTACCCAACAGTAATAATAGAAATAATAACAGCAGAAACCATTTAAATTGTTATGCTTTATGCGCACTTCAATATATGTATGTACATATTTACACATACATATATCCATATATATGTATGTACATATGTATGTACATATGTATGTAGTCATCTGGCAGTAATACCGTTTTGAGAGGCAGCTTTCATGTGTTGTTTATCACCTTCATTTGCTTCTCATTATGACAAAAATAACAACAAAATATTGCATAGACTGTGACGAACACGATGCCCACATTCTATGCTGCCAGTAGTTTGTTGTTGTTGTTGTTGCTGTGCTTTTGCAATTTATGCAGCATGCAATTTGAATACCCTTTAAACCGGATGCTCAGCAATGGGTATATTGGGTGACAACCCTCTACTTGTGAGTCGGCGATAATAATCAGAAAATGATCAGATATGTATTTAAATTATTTCCTATATATTCTTTAAAAGAACATAATCCAGCATAATCATTTAAAGTAACAATTTTAGTCTTCTAGGGTTAAAGACACAAAATTCAAGTAGGTAAAGTTAATTAAAGTATGTAAAGACTTACATTTCCAGTCGACAATATCTGTTAGTCGAGTTCGCTTGCTTTTAGCCCAGTTAGACATGCTCTATAAAATCAGGCCTTACATTTCATGTTGCAATAACGGCAAAGATGCCACAATTGTTGCACATCAAGCATGTGAATACGCAAACAGGTCACCCAAATAGTCCAAATATTATTCATAAAAGTGCGCAGTAAAATATATATAATTTTAGCCAATTGCTATTGAGGGTTTTATCTGCTGTGCAGCAAGGCTGATAGTGTGGGCAACTGTAGCTATACCAGTTACGCACTGTTGCGATAACAGCATTGATGGTCACCGCAATTATTTCTTTTTGGCCTACACCGCATATTGTAATTTCAGACTGCTTTGCTTTATCTCGCCATTTCTCTCTTCATCTCTCTCTCTCTCTCTCTCTCTCGCGCTCTACGTTATCGGACAATGTTCTTTTCAATTAAATTTCATAACAGTCGTCAGCCTGAATTTGTGCTGATTATCGGGGAGTGGCTTGGCGACTTAAAACTGATTCACCTACTTAATGACGAGCTGACAATTAGCAACTGATTTTTTCGCACTGCAATCAAAAACTGCGATGCATACTAATCAAAATAACTGCTTTAACTGCTGTCTCGTTAGTCACAATTTCAGCTGCCTCCCAGATAAAAAATTGGAGCTACTTGTAGCCAAGTGGCAAGCAATTGGCTAGAATTAAGGATCGCAGCAAAAGACGACATTGAACTTGTGGTTAGGGTCAGATTCGATATATATATATTCTACGCCATTGAATTTTCACAGCTGTGGCAGCTGATAGCCCAGTCACAAAGATAATACCATTAGCAATAGCACATTTTGACCAATTAGTCATGCTAACGTGGCCCAGACTGGCAGCGACAGTCGCTAGGCCAAGATAACAAGACAACAAACGCGACCAACTATCGACTGTCGTTTCATTGAGAGGGCAACCCCAAAAACTATCTATGTATGTACAATTTGTCGAGTTGCACGTTGTGATTCACTGCGAAATTCCATACTTTTATTTTTGATATATGTATGTATGTATGTACATAATTCCACCCACTCATTTATAATCATTTCGTTGCCTTGCAGGAACTATGTGAAGTTTGCGAACGCGAGGCTAAAGAAAAACAGTTTACTACGCTGGAATCGGAGCGTTCACAGAATCGGGGACTAAACCGATATAGGGATGTAAATCCCTATGACCATTCGCGGATTGTGCTGAGACGCGGCAGCGTCGATTACATCAATGCTAATCTGGTGAAAGTGAGTTGAAAATATATGAATAGCAAACTGGTATCCAGTTAATGACAATTCCTCTTTTTACAGCTGGAACGCGCCGATCGTCAATATATACTGACACAGGGTCCGCTGTCGGATACGGTGGGTCACTTCTGGCTAATGGTCTGGGAGCAGAATTCGAGAGCGATTCTCATGCTCAACAAGCTGATGGAGAAGAAGCAAGTCAAATGCCATCGGTATTGGCCCGATCAACTGGGACTCAAGCAAGCGCTCAATCTGAAGGATGTCAACTTGTCCGTGGAGCTGGTGTGCTGCGAGAACTATCAGAACTTTGTGCGGCGTTGGTTCAAGTGAGTATATCAAAATATAGAGATTATACGATTTAAAAGAGCACATATCACTTGTTAACGGTTTTGTTTTTTAAACAGATTAACTGATCTCGAAACGAAACAAAGCCGCGAGGTTATGCAATTCCATTATACGACCTGGCCGGACTTTGGCATACCCAGCTCGCCGGATGCATTTTTGAAGTTCTTGCAACAGGTCCGCGACTCGGGCACACTGAATAAGGATGTTGGCCCAGCCGTGGTGCATTGCAGCGCCGGCATTGGTCGCTCCGGCACATTTTGCCTGGTCGACTGTTGTCTGGTGCTGATAGACAAGTACGGCGAGTGCAATGTGTCGAATGTGTTGCGCGAGCTGCGCAGCTATCGCTTGGGACTCATACAGACGGCCGATCAGCTGGACTTTTCATATCAGGCAATCATTGAGGGTATCAAAAAACTGAACGATCCCGTACGTATTTGAAGAATCCAATTGAAAAGAAAATTGTATAAAATTGCTTGTATATTTGTTGCACAAAATTCAAAATGTATAAATTAATCTTTGTTGAATTGTAGGTAAAACTTAATAATGTAGTTTAACTTCACAACATTGTGTAATTGATTTATGACTAACAACTGATGGTTTGGGACAATTTTAAGCGCAACTTCCATGAACTTCTCTCAGATAACATTTGCTAATCAGCCTAATTTTCATTTGCAGAGCTTTCTGGGTGCCGAGGAGCCTATCATTAGCAACGACACGGATGCACACCCACAGGACGAGCAGCCGCCACCATTGCCGCCGCGTTCGCATTCGCTTAACTTGCCACTGGCCCCCATGACAGGTGGTGTGCTTTCCCTGGACATGCGAGCTGCGCAGGCAAATGGCGACAATATCGTCGTGGGCGAGGGCGATGGCATTACTGAGAAGCCAGCGCTGAGTAGCAAGGATGCGCTCAACAATATCATTGTCAATCAGCATGAGATCGTAAACGCCGAGGTGGCAGACAGTCTGCTCAACAATCGTCCTTTGCCGCCGTTGCCAACGTTACCGCAGCATAGCGAGCAGGAATCGGACAGCGACGATGATGAGGACTATGATGTTAACGATGATGATGATGACGATGATGAGGAATACGAGAACATAAATGAACATAAACTAGAGCCAAGCAATGGCGATGTCACAATGTTACAGCCACATGAAGATGATGTTAATGCCAACAGCGAGAAGCCAACGGCAGTGGATCAGCATAAGATCAATGGCATTGATTTGACAGCGAGGTATGTATACAAAAAATATAGTATATGTGTGTGCATAGAAAATATAAATGTCTATATCATTTTACAGTTCCGGGGATGAGGTGAAGCGGCGAAAACGCAACGAATACCAGGCGAATCTGGAGCAGAAAGTCAACGAAATCAAACGCAAACAGCGGGAGATTGAGGACAATCAGCAGGCGGCGAAAAAACGAAGGTCATTACTCACATATATTGCCGCAGGTGTTGTGGTGGGCGTCATCGCCGCCTACGCGTACACTAAGCTAGGTTAAGTCCTTGCCCTATTAAGCCAGAAAGTAGACCGTAGTTGTAGCAATTATCAGCAAGTAGTGGCAGTAGCGTGACAATGATCCCAATTCTGGGCATATGTATCTATATGTATGTATGTATGTATGTATGTAGGTCTTATCGAGCTAACATCAAATGTCAGCGCGACCCAAATACTTTCACACACCCACACAACAACACACACACACACAAACACACAACACGAGTTTGACAGCGAACAATGCGAAAAAGTCGCATTAGCTGGATCGATAATGACAATGCATATTAGGGAATTTTTTATATAAAAGAAAAAACAAAAAAACACAAGACAAAAAACATAAACGATGAAAACATACAAAAACTGCAACATTTAAACTTAGGCATTCAGTGTAGCGGAATGCCGAACAACACAAAAGTAGATTCTTGCGCAATAGACTGACATTTTAGAACAAATTTATCTTGATACACTTATAAAACGAAAAGAAATGGAAAATGGAAAATGGAACAGAACAAACCCTAAACTATCGACATGTAATATCCATATGGAAATGCATTTTTTTTTTGCGCTCGCTAACAATGTACAATTTTTCATTTATTTGATATGAAATAAAACGTTGCTATCTTAAATATTGTATATGTATGTTGTGCACATGACTACGCCCACGCTTCACTTGTTGTTGAACACTTAAGTTTCGTAAACATTTTGAATTTGTGAGTATGTACATACATATACATATGCATATGTATGTATATGTACTATGTGTTGTTATTTATGATGGATACCTTGTTTAACTTATAGTTTAACAAGAAAACGATAAAACGGCAATGAATGCATTAATGTGCCAAATGAAAATATGAATCGAAACGAATCGAAAATTGAAAATCCGTATTAATTGGCCAATTACTATGCCTGCTAACTGTAACTTTACTTTACCAAAAAAACAATAATACAAATAAATAAGTATATAATTGGAACTGGAAATTTAGCACTCTAAAAATGCAGACGCCGATTAAAGCAATAAACGCAAATATGTAGCACAAAAATATATAATGATAATGGAAAATTATGATACGAGCGAAACCATTTTGTATTCTAACATAATGAAATTAAATGTATGTAAACTTAAAACAGATAAGATGAATGATGAAAGAATGAGTTAAACTATTTAATGGTTTTTAGTAGTAAGTCTATGCCCTAGATACTATCTGCTCCCCTCAATGTTTTCAACATATGCGAGTACATGCATAAAATATACACATACGTGTACAGCGTAAGAAAAACGCGAGTAAAACTAAAAATTATTTTTTATATGTGTAATCCACAAATTTAACAACTACAACTAACCACCACCCACATTGAGGAAGCGAGTGCGCTTAAAACGACGAAGACGACGACGATGATGATGATGATTTTTATAATATACATACATATATATATATATAACTATTGCAAAAATACATATTTATATAAAATATATATATATATATTTAAAAAGTAACAAATGAACAATACCTATAGTAATGCCTAGTTAACTGAACATTGGCTAAGTACACATACACAAAGCAAACAAACACAAACACACACACACACACACACACACAAACGTAATATATAAAACATATATATCTCTATATATATTTATATATATATATTTAGATATCCAAATATATAGATATATATATATATATATATAAATATATATATGCCTAATGAGTAAAGAGACAAAAACGAAAGTATTCAAATAAAGTTACATTTAAGATACAAAGCATACTCATCGTTTCACTTTATTAAACATTATGATTTCTGTGTTCTTATTTGTTTGCAGAGACCCAAAAGAACACATAGGACCCAAGAAAAAGTAACTGCCTCACAAGCGATCCATCCCCTGCAGCAACAGAAAGAAACACGATGAACATATCATTTCCCACACATGTAGCAACTAATTTAACAAAATAAAACTCGTTTTCAAATGACATTTGGGTACATTGATTTTACTCTCCAGGCACTCAATGTATTTTAAATGTAACGTATTTCGTAGCACAAGACGTGACGCTTTAATTATCGATACGTCTAATGTTATCGTTATTGTGCGATGGGTTTCATGTGTACTCGATACTTTTGTGCCAGAAGTACTCAATCGACCACTTTGTTTTCTTTCTGTGAATATAAAGAAATTTGTTTAAAACATTTCGTTTTAGCAGCAGGTGCTGAATCCAAATTCGAATTAACTTTAACCAACTGAAAGAATGCCTGACATAGAAGAGGCACAAATTACCAAATATCTATCAAAGGTACGATGACTCATTGTTTTGTGCATACGCAATAAAAAATTAACTCAACATTGTTTGTGATTAATCTAATTTCATATATAATCAAAACTGCTTGCAGTATAAAAATGTTGCGGCTACAAGGAAAGATGTTGTCGATGTTATTAACACGTATCGCAGTCTGAAATGCAATCTGGAAAGATTCGGTGAGAGAAAATGCTATTTGTTTTATGTATTTATTTAATGTCGTCTAGAGACAGTTAACATAGGGAAAATTGAAGTAAATATTACAACTAAAAATAAAACTATTAAAAATAATAAACATTTTTAAAAGTAAAAAAGTTATAATTTAAGATTTAAAGTAATACCGATAAATAGTAAAAAGAGAAAAGGAAAATAGTATTCACCTAAGACCTCCCGTGGTTATAAAATGATCGAATATTAAATTATTTTTTTGATGAGTTATGTTTTCTATATTTTAATTAACAACTTTATTTTTTGTCGTAGTTTTCAACGATGGCAACTCAAAAGAATTGTTTATATTACATGGCACCATACCAGTGATCTATAAAAGTAAGTGTCAGGTTCCTTTGAATTCGAATCATTGTAATAACATTCGTTTGACAGATAACACCTACTACATTCCCATATGCATATGGGTGATGGATACCCATCCGCAGAATGCTCCCATGTGCTTTGTGAAGCCAACGTCATCGATGCAGATCAAAGTGTCCATGTATGTGGATCACAATGGGAAGGTGTATTTGCCCTATTTGCATGACTGGCAGCCGCATAGCTCGGATCTGCTATCGCTTATACAGGTTATGATTGTGGCATTCGGTGAACAACCGCCCGTTTACTCCAGGCCCAAGGAACTAGCTGCTTCTACGCCATATCCAGCGAACTGTATGTCCTGAATATCACAATCTTAAGCGACAATATTAATCAAACTCCCTTTTTCCATTCCAGCTTACATGCCTCAACCAGGCGGCGGTCCCGGTGCGTCCAATCAGTTTCTACCGTATCCGACCGCAACAGGCGCTGGCGGTGGCAATTTTCCACCCTATCCCGCTGGTGGTAACTTTATGCAATATCCAGCGATGGGTGGTGGATCGCCTGCTAACGCTGCCGCCGGGTATCCGCCCTACATGAATTACCCACAGCCGGGTGTCTATCCGGGCGGTGCAGGATATGTAAGTGCACATAAACTAAGGTGCATTATCTACACTAAACTTGCTACTCTTAGAATCCCGCGGCTCATGCCAATCCCAGTTCAACGGGCACAATTACGGAGGAGCACATCAAAGCATCACTTATTAGCGCCGTAGAGGACAAATTGAGACGTCGCATAGAGGAGAAGGTTAATCAGTATCAGGCCGAAATAGAAACATTGAATCGCACCAAGCAAGAGTTAATGGAGGGCAGTGCCAAGATAGATACCATTGTCACTCGTCTGGAACGCGAGGAAGTTGATCTGCAGAAGAACATTAGCGTATTGAGGGACAAGGAACAGGAATTGAAGAACAACCTCGAGAATCTTGAGACCGCAGAGCCCATTGAACCTGACGAAGCCGTTACCACTACGGCGCCCTTATACAGACAGTTAGTTAATCCAGATATTTAACAGTGTGTCTGTGCTGTGTCTAATCCAGGTTGTCTTTGTAGATTACTGAATGCCTATGCTGACGAAGCTGCCACAGAGGATGCCATCTATTATTTGGGTGAAGGATTGCGTGGCGGTGTCATCGATCTGGAGACCTTCTTGAAGCATGTGCGCACTCTCTCACGCAAACAGTTCATATTGCGTGCCACAATGCAAAAGTGCAGACAGAAGGCTGGACTGGCCGGCTAGTAGAGGATATGGCCTCGCCTTATCCCACTTCAGTTTTTACTATTATTTCCTCATTTGCAGTTTAGCTAGTGCAACTAATAATCAAACCGCACACAATTGATATATGTTAACATAATATATATTCGGTACTGCTTTAAGGTAAAATTGAATCTTTGAAATTATAAACATGCATATGAATAAAACCCCAACGTACGTTAACACGCCCAAATATATGTATCTATATCTTTATTCATTTCTATATATCTCTTAAAAACGGAATGCTTTCATTAATATTGTTTCTCATACGTAAATACCAACGGTTAGCAGTAGAAAAACAATGCCAAAGCCCAGGAATATCGATGCACACAAGCTGATCAACAGCTCCTTGACCAATGTGCTCTCCTTTGTGGTCTTCCGCGACACAACAAACACGAAGAACCAGGCGGTAAAGAATGTACCAATAACGAGAAGCACAGTGGCTAAATGAGGAAAGACCGCTGGATTAATCGGTGAAACGTATCGCTGCATGTGCTCCATGCTACAAATAAAATAACAGTTGGTATTCATATTCACATTAAACGCATATTACTTTTCTTAACTCACATTTAATTGTTATTTTAGGTTTTTATTAATTTCTTGTAGTTGTACGTGGCCGGCCTGCAAGCGGTTAGAGTTGCTGCTAAATATATCGATTATCGCTAGGTCGATGGACAACAATTAATTACTCCCTATTCATTCCTCGCTATTCATTCCTCTCTATTCATTCACGGTTAGGGTTGCTGCTTAATATATACCAGTTATCGATAATACTGGATATCGATTCAGAATATAATCAATGCATGCGCAACAATTCATTTTTCTCTCTAGTCAAACGTGGTTCTGTGTAAATCTAAAATAAAACAAGTAATTAAAAAGCATAACAAACAGAAGATTTGCTTTTTAATGTCCAAAAGAAATACAGCAATAGCGAAATATAACAAAGATTGGCACGATGAGCGATGTAAGTATGCGCACATGTGTTTTACAATAATATAGAATAATCATGTTGAAATTCTCTTTGTTTTTCAGATTGAAGAAATGGATAGCGAGCAACTGAATGAGCTGGAATCAATTCTGTATGCGAGCATACATTATACGGATGCAACCAGCGAGGAGCCATCAACACCACTCTGCTTGGATGTTTACAATGATGCCCAAAGCATGCCCCCACCACAACAACAACAACAGCAGCAGCAGCAGCGAATTGTAAGCAACAAACGGATTATCAACAATGCGACAAGTAAACCTCGTTATTGGGCAGAAGCCAAAAGCGAAACAGCATCAGTTAATGAGACCTGGACAGCAGGTAAATTTTCATTATATATACATATATGCATATGGAAAATTGTGTGTATCGGTTGACTGATTGGTAGGTAATCAACGCGCAGCTCGATTTTTAGCCCGATCCCCCTCACTCCCAACCTATTTGCAAAGCGCTGCATACAAAATTAATCGATATGTGCACCCCCGCTTCAGGGAAAACTACCCCACAGGTGGAAAATGTGTGGTAAACTGAGCAAAATGAGAAAAAAAATCGTTGGCCTGGTCAAATCATTATACAAGCTAAATAGGTCATGTCCAGGCCAAACATATGGACAAAAAGGGTCTGTCTCACGACTATACTTGTTACATACCTTTTATTATATGTAGCAAATAGTTTTAAGATAACCTAACTTGGAAAAAGCACTGTCATGTATAATGTAAAACTGAAGTAGAAGAAAAATAACGACCAAAATGGTTGCGGGATTAAGAATCGGTTCAGTTTTAACTAAATTACAAAATTAATTTTTTCCAAAAAAAAAAAAAAAAAATATTTTTAAAACTGCATACACCTTATATCTAGAATAAAACTATATGGTCAAAAATGTCTTCAGGATTGAATTGTGGATTTGGCGAAGGCCCAGTTTAAGGCAAAATATCGTAACCAAGTAACATTTTAAGTTACAAATTTTACATATAGAATCAACGTACACAATTTTCATTCAAGCTATAAAGAAATTCGAGAATTCAACACGGCATTTTGAGATTGACAAGTTTGACTGTACTTTTATTTTAAATTCGTCTTTTATAGCATTAGCATTTGCATTCAAAATTACATATAGAATTTCCTGGCTAGCAGCATGACCCAAAACCGGGTGCTCCGTCTGATGGTGGCGATTATGCGCGCCTGTATTAATGGCATACTCGAAGCAAATTACAATATTATTGTGCTAGTTCTGCTGACGATGCTGTGCATGATGACCTGGATGGACTACAACTATGTCTATTATGGCCATGATCTGCTGCATTGGGTGCACGAGATTCGTCGGCAGCCAGTCAGATACTTGATGTCAATTACAGTCATGACGATGACCGTGCATATTGTGATGTCCTGTGTTCAGGTCACAATTCTGTCGACACTCTTGAGACGCAACACGCATCGCTTCGATAAGCCACGGGAATATTTCGAGGAGCGCTATAGACGATTTGTGGTTATGCGTCTGGTGCAGCAACTGGAGATTGCCTTGCAGAAGCAGAAACGCTACACTGAGCAGGGCCAGCAGAACAAGCAGGAGCTAGCAATGCTAGAAGATTTACACTCATCCCAGATGCAGATCCATCAGGCTGTCAACGACTTTCGCAGCTCGGTGGCTGTGCTGCTGTGGCCTAATCGAGCCGATCTCCAAATGGACGCATTCATCCTCTATCACATTGATGATACACAGTTGAACGAGCTTCTAGCTCAGGGCTATTGCTTGGGTCGGCCCGACGGCAAAGAAATTCGTAATGAGCACTTGAAACGTTTGCTCAATCCAATTGGTTACTAAAATGTACAAGCATTGATTGTTCTCGCTTCCTCATTCTTTCAATAAAAAATTAATCGTTCTGCCTTTGCAGAGTGTATGAAAAAGTATTGATTATATATTGTAAATCTCCTGGTTATCATCATAAACTTAACTTCAATGATTTTAAAATGCTGACATTAGTTGAACATTGACTTTTAGTTATAAAGACAAATTATAATCTGCAGCCTTTGGACGCTCTATTTTTACCTTTTTTGATTTCTATACTCAATTTTTAGGCGCAACAACAGAGGAGCCCAAAGCAGCAGCCCCATCCGCAGTGCTATCCAAGCGCGTGCCACCAGTCGCCACAGCTGTAAATACCTTGCCAAAGAATAAACGTCCAGAAGTCAACAGTCCCAAGAAGCCATCCACGGCGACACTGCAGAAGCAGCCAAAAGTTCTCAACCCAGTCCAACTGCTGCTGCAGCAACAACAGATGCGTCAGCCGCAGAAGATGCAGCAGCGACAGCCAAACTTGCAACAGGCACAGAAAAAGCAGCCGCAACAAGTCGGACAACAAAAACCACCTAAGCCACAACAAACCGTAAAAACAAATGACGAAGATGAGCCAGAACGTTTCGATCAACGCCTGCTGGTGGCCATACCAACCTATTGCCCAAAAGGCAAACGTCCGGAGCCGGAGCAGCGTGTAGTCGCACCCTTTGGCAAGGCCTATCGCAAACTGGAGCAGCACCAGCGACTTAACGAGAAGCGACAAAAGTCCAAGCGTGTGCAGGCCAACAGGAAGCTAAAGTTGAAGAACCAACCAATTGAGCTGATTAGCCTGGTGGAAAGCGAGAAATCCTCGGATGCAGATGACGTTGTCATTGTGCCGCTGCCACCTGTGCCTATTATTGATGTGGATGCCAGCGATGATGAACAGGCGCAGAGTGTACATCCGTATATTGAGGAAAACGCCATGGATGCCGCGGATGTTAGCTTGACCGGCGAGTGCGTCATGGAGCAGATGAGACCAGTGCCTATAATGATGCACTCTCCTTGCAGTTCTGTGCTGTCCAGCGATGATTTCATTGTGCAAAAGGACACGAGTCGTTTAATTGCTGAGCACAGACGTGCCACAGACGAGGATCTCTTGGTTTTGACAGAGAATGCCATCCGGGATGCTGGCGAGCCGGGCAGCCAGTCGGAACCGGATAAGGCGGCAGACACCTCATCTGAGTACGAGTTTGTGCCACCATCTAGGCTGGAAGAGATCAAGCAAAACTATCGCGTTGATCAGCAACAGTTTCGCGCCCTGGATGTCTACGAAAGCGAATCCGATCTCACCGAGAGCGGCGTCTACTGCAAGGCCAAAAATAAGTTTGCGCCCACAATAATACGCACCGTTGACTCCGACTCGGATACGTCGGATGTGGAGCAGGTGGTGGAGCCTAGCGTAAATAAAACCAAGCGTCTGCGCAAGCGACGCGCCTCAACCACCAACCAAAGCCAATCTGATCCCAACAATGAGGCCGAGAAGGACGACGACGACGACACGGACAGCGATGATGATGTCAACGCAACGAGTGTGCCGGGCATATCACGTGGCATGGCTCTGGAGCGCTGCAAGCGCAAAATACGACGCATAAGTCTAAGGCGCAGCTCAGAGAGCGCCATCACATCTGCGCCACGTGAAACACACGCTAATGACTCCGTCAGCTCGGAGGACGACGAATCGCTGCCCACGGCACGTCAAATTGCGGAGCGTCTGCTGCTGCAGGAGCAGGCAAAGGATGACGAACAGCGGCAAGAGCTGCAAGACGAGGAGATGGACAGCGATGGCTGCGATGCCAACACTGAGGACGAGGCTGAAATGCAAGATGCCATGACGGAGCGTATAAGCGCAGTCTTTCAGCGCATCGATCAAAACACTATACGTTCCAAATTGAAGCAGATTAGCCCGGACAACAGACAGCAGCAGAATGTAAGCAACACAGTGGCAGAGCCAGAGTTACAGACGATATCAGATGATGATGAACTAGAACAGGAGGCTGAAGTGGATCAGGCAGCAGAGCCTGAACCACAGCTGATTTCAGAGGTGCAAGTGGAGCACAACATGTCGGAGCTCAAGGAGCAGCCGAGTGGCGGTGATTTAATCGGATGGAATGATGAAATGTGTCGCTTCTACAATGACAGCTGGAATGGTGAAAACTTCAATGTGCACAAGCTTCAGAGAGCCATGACAGGTATTTGTATTCCACCAAACCAATCAATTGATATCACTTAACAATTTTCTTTGTACAATCGCTAGGCCCTCGAAGTGAGTGGCGCATCAATAATGCGGATCGATTTCCGGTTGCACGCAAACGCTCGAATCTAAAGTGCAACAACTGCTTTGAACTGGGTCACATGCGCTCCAAGTGTCCGCGTCCACGCAAACCGGTCATATGCTTCACCTGCGGCATGACTGGACACGCTGAGCCGCGCTGTCCAAATGCCATTTGTTTAGGGGTAAGTCACAAATCCGAAAATATTGAGTTTTTGAGAAGTAAGAGAGGTCAAACCATGTCCAAAATGAAGTCTGGAAGGGCATTTTTTTGGAACTTGGAAACATCACATCACACATATTGTCATGATTTTTGACAATAAATCCGAAATTGAGGAATCTTTGAACTTTGAATGGAGAATTGATAAGGAGGTTAAGCCATGAACAAAATGCCCTTGGGAGTGAAGATCGGATCAGTTTTGACAAAGTTATGGGTGTTTGAAGTCTCGGAAAGGCATTTTTTGGGATTTGGAAACATCACATCACACATTGTTGTCATGATTTTTGACAAGAAATCCGAAAATGAGGAATCTTTGAACTTTGAATGGAGAATCCATCAGGAGGTTAAGCCATGAACAAAATGCCCTCGGGAGTGAAGATCGGATCAGTTTTGACAAAGTTATGGGTGTTTGAAGTTTCGGAAAGGCATTTTTTGGGATTTGGAAACATCACATCACACATTGTTGTCATGATTTTTGACAAGAAATCCGAAAATGAGGAATTTTTGAACTTTAAATTGAGAATTGATAAGGAGGTTAAACCATGAACAAAATGCCCTCGGGAGTGAAGATCGGATCAGTTTTGACAAAGTTATGGGTGTTTGAAGTCTCGGAAAGGCATTTTTTGGGATTTGGAAACATCACATCACACATTGTTGTCATGATTTTTGACAAGAAATCCGAAAATGAGGAATCTTTGAACTTTGAATGGAGAATCCATCAGGAGGTTAAGCCATGAACAAAATGCCCTCGGGAGTGAAGATCGGATCAGTTTTGACAAAGTTATGGGTGTTTGAAGTTTCGGAAAGGCATTTTTTGGGATTTGGAAACATCACATCACACATTGTTGTCATGATTTTTGACAAGAAATCCGAAAATGAGGAATTTTTGAACTTTAAATTGAGAATTGATAAGGAGGTTAAACCATGAACAAAATGCCCTCGGGAGTGAAGATCGGATCAGTTTTGACAAAGTTATGGGTGTTTGAAGTCTCGGAAAGGCATTTTTTGGGATTTGGAAACATCACATCACACATTGTTGTCATGATTTTTGACAAGAAATCCGAAAATGAGGAATCTTTGAACTTTGAATGGAGAATCCATCAGGAGGTTAAGCCATGAACAAAATGCCCTCGGGAGTGAAGATCGGATCAGTTTTGACAAAGTTATGGGTGTTTGAAGTTTCGGAAAGGCATTTTTTGGGATTTGGAAACATCACATCACACATTGTTGTCATGATTTTTGACAAGAAATCCGAAAATGAGGAATTTTTGAACTTTAAATTGAGAATTGATAAGGAGGTTAAACCATGAACAAAATGCCCTCGGGAGTGAAGATCGGATCAGTTTTGACAAAGTTATGGGTGTTTGAAGTCTCGGAAAGGCATTTTTTGGGATTTGGAAACATCACATCACACATTGTTGTCATGATTTTTGACAAGAAATCCGAAAATGAGGAATCTTTGAACTTTGAATGGAGAATCCATCAGGAGGTTAAGCCATGAACAAAATGCCCTCGGGAGTGAAGATCGGATCAGTTTTGACAAAGTTATGGGTGTTTGAAGTTTCGGAAAGGCATTTTTTGGGATTTGGAAACATCACATCACACATTGTTGTCATGATTTTTGACAAGAAATCCGAAAATGAGGAATCTTTAAACTTTGAATAGAGAATCCATCAGGAGGTTAAACCATGAACAAAATGCCCTCGGGAGTGAAGATCGGATCAGTTTTGACAAAGCTATGGGTGTTTGAAGTTTCGGAAAGGCATTTTTTGGGATTTGGAAACATCACATCACACATTGTTGTCATGATTTTTGACAAGAAATCCGAAAATGAGGAATCTTTGAACTTTGAATGGAGAATCCATCAAGAGGTTAAGCCATGAACAAAATGCCCTCGGGAGTGAAGATCGGATCAGTTTTGACAAAGTTATGGGTGTTTGAAGTCTCGTAAAGGCATTTTTTTGGATTTGGAAACATCACATCACACATTGTTGTCATGATTTTTGACAAGAAATCCGAAAATGAGGAATCTTTGAACTTTGAATGGCGAATTGATATGAAGGTCAAACCATGAACAAAATGCCCTCGGGAGTGAAGATCGGATCAGTTTTGACAAAGTTATGGGTGTTTGAAGTCTCGTAAAGACATTTTTTTGGATTTGGAAACATCACATCACACATTGTTGTCATGATTTTTGACAAGAAATCCGAAAATGAGGAATCTTTGAACTTTGAATGGAGAATTGATAATGAGGTTAAGCCATGAACAAAATGCCCTCGGGAGTGAAGATCGGATCAGTTTTGACAAAGTTATGGGTGTTTGAAGTTTCGGAAAGGCATTTTTTGGGATTTGGAAACATCACATCACACATTGTTGTCATGATTTTTGACAAGAAATCCGAAAATGAGGAATCTTTAAACTTTGAATAGAGAATCCATCAGGAGGTTAAACCATGAACAAAATGCCCTCGGGAGTGAAGATCGGATCAGTTTTGACAAAGCTATGGGTGTTTGAAGTCTCGTAAAGGCATTTTTTTGGATTTGGAAACATCACATCACACATTGTTGTCATGATTTTTGACAAGAAATCCGAAAATGAGGAATCTTTGAACTTTGAATGGCGAATTGATATGAAGGTCAAACCATGAACAAAATGCCCTCGGCAGTGAAGATCGGATCAGTTTTGACAAAGTTATGGGTGTTTGAAGTCTCGTAAAGGCATTTTTTGGGATTTGGAAACATCACATCACACATTGTTGTCATGATTTTTGACAAGAAATCCGAAAATGAGGAATCCTCGAACTTTGAATGGAGAATCCATCAGGAGGTTAAGCCATGAACAAAATGCCCTCGGGAGTGAAGATCGGATCAGTTTTGACAAAGTTATAGGTGTTTGAAGTCTCGTAAAGGCATTTTTTGGGATTTGGAACATCACATCACACATTGTTGTCATGATTTTTGACAAGAAATCCGAAAATGAGGAATCTTTGAACTTTGAATGGAGAATCCATCAGGAGGTTAAGCCATGAACAAAATGCCCTCGGGAGTGAAGATCGGATCAGTTTTGACAAAGTTATGGGTGTTTGAAGTTTCGGAAAGGCATTTTTTGGGATTTGGAAACATCACATCACACATTGTTGTCATGATTTTTGACAAGAAATCCGAAAATGAGGAATTTTTGAACTTTAAATTGAGAATTGATAAGGAGGTTAAACCATGAACAAAATGCCCTCGGGAGTGAAGATCGGATCAGTTTTGACAAAGTTATGGGTGTTTGAAGTCTCGGAAAGGCATTTTTTGGGATTTGGAAACATCACATCACACATTGTTGTCATGATTTTTGACAAGAAATCCGAAAATGAGGAATCTTTGAACTTTGAATGGAGAATCCATCAGGAGGTTAAGCCATGAACAAAATGCCCTCGGGAGTGAAGATCGGATCAGTTTTGACAAAGTTATGGGTGTTTGAAGTTTCGGAAAGGCATTTTTTGGGATTTGGAAACATCACATCACACATTGTTGTCATGATTTTTGACAAGAAATCCGAAAATGAGGAATCTTTAAACTTTGAATAGAGAATCCATCAGGAGGTTAAACCATGAACAAAATGCCCTCGGGAGTGAAGATCGGATCAGTTTTGACAAAGCTATGGGTGTTTGAAGTTTCGGAAAGGCATTTTTTGGGATTTGGAAACATCACATCACACATTGTTGTCATGATTTTTGACAAGAAATCCGAAAATGAGGAATCTTTGAACTTTGAATGGAGAATCCATCAAGAGGTTAAGCCATGAACAAAATGCCCTCGGGAGTGAAGATCGGATCAGTTTTGACAAAGTTATGGGTGTTTGAAGTCTCGTAAAGGCATTTTTTTGGATTTGGAAACATCACATCACACATTGTTGTCATGATTTTTGACAAGAAATCCGAAAATGAGGAATCTTTGAACTTTGAATGGCGAATTGATATGAAGGTCAAACCATGAACAAAATGCCCTCGGGAGTGAAGATCGGATCAGTTTTGACAAAGTTATGGGTGTTTGAAGTCTCGTAAAGACATTTTTTTGGATTTGGAAACATCACATCACACATTGTTGTCATGATTTTTGACAAGAAATCCGAAAATGAGGAATCTTTGAACTTTGAATGGAGAATTGATAATGAGGTTAAGCCATGAACAAAATGCCCTCGGGAGTGAAGATCGGATCAGTTTTGACAAAGTTATGGGTGTTTGAAGTTTCGGAAAGGCATTTTTTGGGATTTGGAAACATCACATCACACATTGTTGTCATGATTTTTGACAAGAAATCCGAAAATGAGGAATCTTTAAACTTTGAATAGAGAATCCATCAGGAGGTTAAACCATGAACAAAATGCCCTCGGGAGTGAAGATCGGATCAGTTTTGACAAAGCTATGGGTGTTTGAAGTCTCGTAAAGGCATTTTTTTGGATTTGGAAACATCACATCACACATTGTTGTCATGATTTTTGACAAGAAATCCGAAAATGAGGAATCTTTGAACTTTGAATGGCGAATTGATATGAAGGTCAAACCATGAACAAAATGCCCTCGGCAGTGAAGATCGGATCAGTTTTGACAAAGTTATGGGTGTTTGAAGTCTCGTAAAGGCATTTTTTGGGATTTGGAAACATCACATCACACATTGTTGTCATGATTTTTGACAAGAAATCCGAAAATGAGGAATCCTCGAACTTTGAATGGAGAATCCATCAGGAGGTTAAGCCATGAACAAAATGCCCTCGGGAGTGAAGATCGGATCAGTTTTGACAAAGTTATAGGTGTTTGAAGTCTCGTAAAGGCATTTTTTGGGATTTGGAACATCACATCACACATTGTTGTCATGATTTTTGACAAGAAATCCGAAAATGAGGAATCTTTGAACTTTGAATGGAGAATCCATCAGGAGGTTAAGCCATGAACAAAATGCCCGCGGGAGTGAAGATCGGATCAGTTTTGACAAAGTTATGGGTGTTTGAAGTCTCGTAAAGACATTTTTTTGGATTTGGAAACATCACATCACACATTGTTGTCATGATTTTTGACAAGAAATCCGAAAATGAGGAATCTTTGAACTTTGAACGGAGAATTGATAATGAGGTTAAGCCATGAACAAAATGCCTTCGGGAGTGAAGATCGGATCAGTTTTGACAAAGTTATGGGTGTTTGAAGTCTCGGAAAGGCATTTTTTGGGATTTGGAAACATCACATCACACATTGTTGTCATGATTTTTGACAAGAAATCCGAAAATGAGGAATCTTTGAACTTTGAATGGAGAATTGATAATGAGGTTAAGCCATGAACAAAATGCCTTCGGGAGTGAAGATCGGATCAGTTTTGACAAAGTTATGGGTGTTTGAAGTCTCGTAAAGGCATTTTTTTGGATTTGGAAACATCACATGGATGTCATGATTTTTGACAAGAAATCCGAAAATGAGTAATTTTTGAACTTTAAATGGAGAATTGATAAGGAGGTTAAACCATGAACAAAATGCCCTCGGGAGTGAAGATCGGATCAGTTTTGACAAAGTTATGGGTGTTTGAAGTCCCGTAAAGGCATTTTTTTGGATTTGGAAACATCACATCACACATTGTTGTCATGATTTTTGACAAGAAATCCGAAAATGAGGAATCTTTGAACTTTGAATGGAGAATCCATCAGGAGGTTAAGCCATGAACAAAATGCCCTCGGGAGTGAAGATCGGATCAGTTTTGACAAAGTTATGGGAGTTTGAAGTCTCGTAAAGGCATTTTTTTGGATTTGGAAACATCACATCACACATTGTTGTCATGATTTTTGACAAGAAATCCGAAAATGAGGAATCCTCGAACTTTAAATGGAGAATCCATCAGGAGATTAAGCCATGAACAAAATGCCCTCGGGAGTGAAGATCAGATCAGTTTTGACAAAGTTATGGGTGTTTGAAGTCTCGTAAAGGCATTTTTTTGGATTTGGAAACATCACATCACACATTGTTGTCATGATGTTTGACAAGAAATCCGAAAATGAGGAATCTTTGAACTTTGAATGGCGAATTGATATGAAGGTCAAACCATGAACAAAATGCTTTCGGGAGTGAAGATCGGATCAGTTTTGACAAAGTTATGGGTGTTTGAAGTCTCGTAAAGGCATTTTTTTCGATTTGGAAACATCACATCACACATTGTTGTCATGATTTTTGACAAGAAATCCGAAAATGAGGAATCTTTGAACTTTGAATGGAGAATTGATAATGAGGTTAAGCCATGAACAAAATGCCTTCGGGAGTGAAGATCGGATCAGTTTTGACAAAGTTATGGGTGTTTGAAGTCTCGGAAAGGCATTTTTTGGGATTTGGAAACATCACATCACACATTGTTGTCATGATTTTTGACAAGAAATCCGAAAATGAGGAATCTTTGAACTTTGAATAGAGAATGCATCAGGAGGTTAAGCCATGAACAAAATGCCCTCGGGAGTGAAGATCGGATCAGTTTTGACAAAGTTATGGGTGTTTGAAGTCCCGTTAAGTCATTTTTTTGGATTTGGTAACATCACATCACACATTGTTGTCATGATTTTTGACAAGAAATCCGAAAATGAGGAATTTTTGAACTTTAAATGGAGAATTGATAAGGAGGTTAAACCATGAACAAAATGCCCTCGGGAGTGAAGATCGGATCAGTTTTGACAAAGTTATGGGTGTTTGAAGTCTCGTAAAGGCATTTTTTTGGATTTGGAAACATCACATCACACATTGTTGTCATGATTTTTGACAAGAATTCCGAAAATGAGGAATCCTTGAACTTAAAATGGAGAATCCATCAGGAGGCTAAGCCATGAACAAAATGCCCTCGGGAGTGAAGATCGGATCAGTTTTGACAAAGTTATGGGTGTTTGAAGTCTCGGAAAGGAATTTTTTTTGACTTGGAAACATGACATCACAGCTTATACTAAACTCGAAATTTTTTTTTACAGTGTGGGTCGAAGCAATCGCTTTTTGTGCAAAAGTGCAACAAATGCTCGTTTCACTGTCGAATGATCTGCCAGTTGTGCAAGATGCGTGGCCACAGCACCGATATGTGTCCTGACAAGTGGCGTCGCTATCACTCCACGGTAAGCATAAGAATGTCGTTGAAAATCTATCGAACATAAAGTAATTATTGGTTTCTTTCTTTGTCCACAGACACGCTCGAATGTGGTGCTGGAGAGTAATGTGCAGTATCGACAGAAACATTGCAGCTATTGCTCGGCACGTGGCCATCTGTTTGAGGAGTGTCGTCAGCGCATTGGGGAGTATCGCAATACGAACTACACCAGTCGCATTATATCTCATCAGAAGGTCTATAAGGATCGCAGCGGATCCAGTAACTTTTCGAACGGGGATATGGACTCGTTTTTTGCGCTCGATACGCCCTTTCACTTCAATTGGAGCTCTGAGTTTTCAAAGAACAGCACCTACGCGCGCTTTCTCAAGGCAGTCAGCTTGGCGCGACCGGCCGATAAGCGCAGGAGATCTGCTCCAGCCACTACAGCCGCTCAAGCCGTTCTAGAAACGCAGCTTAAAGCTTATTCAAATGACTATGTGCCAAATCCGCAGGCCAGAGCAGCAGCGACTTCTGCAGCGATAATTGAAGATCCGCCAGCGGAGAAGAATGCCGAGCACAAGGATGTGGAAGCGCCAGCAGTGGCACCTATAATACAAAAGGAGGCTATAAACAGCATTTTCCAGAGCAAGCCAACAGAAACTAAAGCCAACAAAAAACCCAACCGCAATTTATCAGCTGCCGTTGGAAAGTCAACAATGCCACCACACGACATTGACTCGGATTCGAATTACAGCTTCTCGGAGCACTTTGAGGTACTCAGTTCTACAGACGTTCCCGCTGAGAATGTGGTCAACGAGGAGCCCAAAAAATCGGGACCCATGGAGAATTTACCCGATATTATACCACTCAGCTTAGCTGACGACGATAATGATAACCAGATGAGCCGCAGCACAAGCCACCAGGGTATTTCCATGTGCGTGAACAGCAAGGCAACATCAACATCAGTATCAACAGTGGCACAGCCAGAAGGCAGCTTGCCAGATCTGCCGTCCGAGGCAAAAATACTAATGGCACGTGATCAGACCGAGTATCTGTTCAGTCCGGAGGGACGTCAGTTCCTAACGTCCGCGGCCCAGAAATGTAATGTGAACGTGCGCATGGATTTCAAGGAGTACGGCTATGTGCTCGTCATTTATGGTTTAAAAAAGAATCAGGAAGATCTGCAGCTTATGCTCTTGCGTCGCAATCAGGAGGTGAAGCTTAAGAGCAGCGAATTCCAAAGCCAAAAGCCGCCCAAGCGCATTGATGTCCTCATACGCTTCATGCGCGATGGCATCAATAGCCTGGCCGGTGATCTGGGCAATGCCAAGACTCACTTTTTCCGCATCAAGGAGCTGGAACAAAATAATACCAAAAATTGCTACAAATTGGCCGAACGCAAGCGTCGCTTGCTCAACATGATACTCTTTGGACAGGCGGGACTCAGCAATGGCAACATGCATCTGGACCAGCTGCTGATCATACTCAAGCGCCTGCTGGACGAGCACTCGGGTGATGAGAACGCCACGACCGCCATGCGCAACGAGATCGAGGAACACTGGCGCATCATATTCAGTGCCTTTCCGCATCCCAACTATGAAACACTGCTGCAGAGCTATGCCCGGCTGGACGTCAAGAATCGCATGACAACGCTTAGTATTGAGCCCGCTGTGCTGGGCAGGGCACAGTCGACACAGAAGCGCATGCCATCACCGCCGCCACCGCCGCCCGTTTGGCAGCAGGATGTCACCAAGAATCGCTTGCCCAAGCAACGCGCCTTGCTGAATGCCAAATGGTCTGATCAGCCGCAGACGCCGCCGCCGCCGCCAGTTTGGAGGCAAGATGAACGCACACAGGCAATGCCTGCAAATCAGCAGCAACACAACAGCAATAACAGCAACAATAACAACAATGGCAACAACAACAACGGCAACAACCGCACACCAAAGCAGCGCACACAGACGAATGCCAAATTCCCCGGCCAACAGAAACAACAACAGCTGCCACCGCCGCCGCCCATTTGGCAGCATGAGGAGCAGCAGCAGCCGCAACAGTATAGCAACAACACTAGGACTCGCCCACCCAAGCAGCGTCCACAACCATATGCCAGATTCCCAGCACCAGGCCAACACTATCAGCAGCAGCAGCAGCAACAGCAACAACACTTTTTACCCTGCAACAATTTTGAGCAACGTATGCCGGCCAGGCTGCAATTGCAACGCAACCATCCAATGCAGTCGGAGTGCGTGAAGTTGCTGGCTGACATGGCGCGTGGGGATTCACGCAGCAGCATCAATACGGACGCCTCAAAGCCCTCAATGTTTTGGTCGCGTGAATCCCTCAAATATCTGGATGACCTTTTCAAGATACAAGCGAATTCCGAAACTGTGGAGCGACTGCAGCGCGTCCTGGAGCGTTCGCGACGTGGTCAACTGTCGCATAATGATTACCGTGCAGTGATCCGACTGCACTCGCTAATGGAGCCCAACTGACAGTCGTTTAATAACTGGTGGGGATCGTATTAGACCGGGGGTATACTTATCATTTAAATATTAGAAATGAGCTTAACTAATGAATAATTTGTGGGTATGTCAAAGATATTACCCAAATACCGAATAAAAGAAATCTGGACTTCAGTTTAACTACATATGTAATAATGCACTTATCATTTATTTATTCTTTGGTTACGCATATAAATTATACTAAGATTGATAATACAGACAGTTAATACATAATCATGTGGCAGTTTCCTGGCTTTGGAAATATCGATTCGGAGAGAAAAATTAACGCGTTCTCAATTTAAATAAATATCAACGATTTACAGTGATCGCTCTGAAGTTAGAACTTACAGAAATTAAATCTTACTTTTGCAAGGTTTTTCATTTATCATTTACTATCTTTAAGCACTTTTCAACATGGAATTTTAAAAAAAAAAGACGAAACATACATGAAATTGGTCAATGGAAATTATGAAATATATAATATAGCATATAAAAGCGTTCAAATATTGAACGACCACTGTATTTGTGTCTAAACAGAAATTATAATAATAAAATGTAATAGTTTATTTGACTAGAAGGATTTACAAGAAATTGGGATGACAAAGTAATTTACATTTGCAATTCAATTTACAAGGATTTTTACTTTGTAGAAAAGTCTGGCCAGTAGTTAATGTAGTATCTATGGGTAGTTCCCTCGAACAACCGATCTAGCCAATTGCTGAGGCCATCCAGCAAGTTGTCCTCGAATAGAACATTCGACTCTACATCAGACTCCTCGGAATAATTGACTCCAAGGAAATTGCCAATTTCTGGATCGTCATTCCTATCCAGCAATTGCTTGGTCATTTTAATCATTCTCTTGTTGCCACGAGCGCATTCCGGATGCTTCGCATGATAAACGCAGAAATACTTTCGGTGTCCATTTAATGCAATAACGGTGCCCACACAGTTCCTCGGATTGATCTGCAGGTTTTGATTTGTGCATAATGATAAGCGTAGCAGCTCCGAATACCAGGATAAACCCTTTTCAATTAGCATATGACCAAATAAGAGCGTCTTGGTTCGTCTATATGGCCAAACGGCACGATGATAAGGCGGAATGAGTTTTGTCCGGCTCTGCAAATCGGTTATTAACAGTATAGTTCGACATCCGGGCTTTAGCAGGCGCACTAATCCGTTATATTTCTCAGCTCGCAGCTCATAGAGCTTCAACTCCGGCACATGCTTGTTCTGCTTATTGCATAGAGATTCATTGAGTTGTCCCTGAGCTTTCAAGCTCTCCTCCTCGGCACGCACAAAGTACATCATCACATATCCAATGCCAAACATAAAGGCAATGGTGCCGAGCAGTGATAAGGCGGCAAACAAATGTTCATCTTCGATGTTGTCGGATAGATAGTCCACCAAATAGAGTAGTCTTGTTATCCATTTACTCAGTATGCCCTGGGCATGCTCATCCAGTAGATTCTGAACAAAAGCCTCATAAGTTAAAGCTTCGTTTGTTTTCAAAAGTCTTTGTATGGTTAGATTTATCTCATGTTTGGTCGCATTGATGGCCGTATTGTTCAGATAGTCTGCAGATTTGATGTCCATCTTGGTACCATCGACCCATTCGTATTTGATTTGGGTGCTGTCACGTCGCCAGATGACCACAAGTCGCAGCAGGTTATCCTCGTATGAACCCTTGGAGATGGCATTTAGAAAATCTCCCTGCTTCTCTTTGAACATATACGCAAATCGTACGCGATCCAAGCTATAGCCACTCTCCAGGGCAATGTGCCTCAAGGCGCCCCTAGCTATATCGTAATCCGGTGAGTTTTCAGTTATAAGAATCACACAGAGACGCTTCCGGGGTCTGTTCCATTCAGCAGGACAAACACCCTCGAGGACATCCTGCGATGATAATCTTGGAAGCGACAAAAATTGATTTGTAGAGATGATATTATCCAACGTTTGTGTGGGTATATCAGCTATGGAAATACTTGCTACGGCACGCAGGGAGTCCTCATTAAACAGGTAGAGCGTGTCCAATTTGGGATTGACTTTAAAGCGATCCGATATTAGTTTGGAACCTTTACTGGTCAGATCCACAAAACCAAATGCAACGCGATCGTGGAAGCCAAAGGCAGATATCAGATATCTCAATCTAGTAACACTTCTCGGCTCCAGCACCAAGGCCCTTACTCTATTATCCGTCCAGCCATTGAGAAACTCCTCCAGATTGCCATCATTGACACGTTGGCCAATCTTGAACGGCATCTTCTTGCGTATAAACTCTGCTAGCTTTTGCTGTGTATATATATTCTCACGATATACATAACTATGTCCACCCAGAACTAAGACCATTCTGGGTATATCATCTGCTCCAGTTTTACGTAGAATCGTCGGTTCGTGCGCCGCATTTATGGTGGCAAATTGTATGCCCAGCGGTTCAAAGGTATCGATTAATTTCTTAAACGCTCCAACAATCCGTGTGCACCCGAAGCACCAGTCATTGTAAAACATAATAATATGCAATTTGTTCTTGCTCTTGGGTATAATCGTATGCTCAAAATAGTTCGAAGTAACGGACATCTTGTGATACAAACTAATGTCCTGGTCGAATCCGAACTTTTTGCCGAAGAACTCCTCAACTGGGTCAAACCCGAAACGATTGTACCCGCTATAATCATGCTTTTGCTTCAGATAATGCGAATCCTCACTGGTGATGCCATGCCGATCATATATGCGCCTCCGATCCATATCACTGAGCAGTTCGTAGGCCTTCTTGATCTGGACAAACTTACGCTCCGCATCCGGATGACTGCTCTTGTCCGGATGCCATTCCTTGGCCAATTGTTTATATGCACGTCTGATTTCCTGACTGGTTGCCGCACTCCCGACGCCCAGCTCCTTATACGGATCATTGATGGCACTTAAACTGACAGCGGCTAGCATACAAAGTATCAGCACATTGATCAACCAAAATTTGTCAAACATAGTGACTGACTTTATCTCCACTTTTCCAATTTCAAATATCAAATATTATCCCCTTTTTTTTCTCTGGGGGTTGTTCCGTGCTCCAGTTACGAGAATGATTAATGTGGGGGGTGGTGGTGCAGGGGATTTATTGATTTTAGACTGAATCTATTTTATTCGAAAAAATAAAGATGTTTAAACGATGCTGGTAACGCACATGGCGTTCCAATAAATTTGTTTTGTTTTATCTACGGAACACAGCTTTTTTTGAATTAGTTTTCGGTGACAGATAAATTATTACGCTACACCCGACAGGGTTGCCGCGGCGTCTGAAACTGCAGTGTTGTTTGTTGTCAAGCAATTGCATATTAGTCCGCTGATCAGGAGAAGTTATGATGAAAATAATTATGTTAATTATTTTAAATCTTCAATTTTAATTTTTTTCCTTTTTGTTTTAGTTTAATATTCTATTAATATAATTTAATATTTTTTATAATTTTTTTGATTGTTTATTATTAATATTTTTTATTTTAAACTTTTTGTAATTTTCTATTAATATGCAATTTCTGTTTGTTTTGTTTGCCAAAAAGGTAAGATTAGCATTATTATTAATAGCAATTGCACATATAGTAAGCTGATCTGTAGAAAATTTAAAATAATTCAATTTAACAGTGTTGCGGTGTGGCCAGTGCTAAAATATTTACTTATATTTATAGAACTAGTCACTATTGGTTAAATCAAATCGCATATATTATTTAATGAACTATATTACAATAACTATATTATAATAATTATATATACAGTTATTGTTGATTCTAGTTATTTGTAATCCTATTTTTATTTGTTAAATATTTTATTATAATACTTTATTTATTTGTTATTATTTTTATTTTTAGCTTCTAAACATTTCTTTATTTAATGTATTTGTAGTTTGTAATTTGTAGTTTTCTGCAATTATCCACTTTCGGTTTATTTCCGTTTAAATTCGGCTATCAACAGGGCTACCAGAGTAAGCTGTATACCTCGCTCAAAATTTTGTTAAAATACCAGAAATACTAACTGCAACGTTGGCCAACACTGTTACTGCTTGTCCAGCACTAGGCAAATTAAAGATAAAATTAAATAGCCAGAAATACGCGTGTGTGACGTGCTAATAGCTAAATAGTTGTGCCTGCAATTCCAAATGATGCCCAAAAAGACTGAACTTTGAGCAAGTGTTTTGTGCAATAAACAAAAGGGCAGCGTTTGCAAAGCGCACAACAAATAAATTAGGAAACAAATTTTTCAAGCTACTCTACGGCTACTGGCCTACAAGCCACTTGCCTGCCCCTCGCCCCGCGCCACCGTCGTAGTTTGTCGTTTGTCTGCGTTTGGCGTTGCTTGCGTCGCGTTCCCCGACCCCCGTTCCGTATGTAAATGTAACCGATGGACGACGAAGGCGACCCAAACAGATGATATTCACGCTGACAGAAAAAAAAACAACAACAAATAATACGAAGCGCAGCAGCAGCAAACATGTACATATATACATACATACATATATTATTCAATGAGTGTATAAAAGAAAATTAGATAAAAAAAAGGAATATATAAAAAAATAAAAAAAAGGAAATTAGTTTCGGCGCAAGGTGAACCAAATCGAACCGATTGTACATAAAATAAAACATCAACGAAATTTTCACTGTTTTTGCAATTTTTGCAATTTTCTTTGTGCGTGCGAACCTGAAATTGAAATTTGCTGCCACCTGCAATTGAAATTGCATTGATTTATGCATACACACATACATAGTAAAAAGTTGGAGCATATATATATACAGCAGTATATAAATACATATGCAAACACACACACACACACACACTCATATACATGCTGGCTGACTGATAAAAGCCTCACACACACACACATACACTTTGACTAGCAGCAGAGCTTTGTAAGTTTTACGTTTATGCTTATTTTGTAGCTGTTTCTTTATATACACATTTATTTATTTATTTTTTTAACAGAAAATTTAATGAAATATCGCAAAAATGATAAGTGAAATTATTCAAAAATTATATACATTTTTAAAACTTAAAAATGAAAATTAATATCTTACGATTAAAAGTTTTATTGTAGCTCTTTATTTGTATATTAATCATTTTTGCATTATTATTATGTTGGTTGTTGCTTCGTTTTCTATATGTTTTGCAAGCTCATTTAAAAAAATTAAATTTAATTACATTCATGGCTTTTGCTGCAGCAGTAATTATCCCGTTCCCCCGATAACTGCTGCATGAAAATTTCTTCCGTACGCAGTCAGCAGAGCCTAATGTTAATTATGTGCCGCTACCACTTTCCGTCCCACCTCTCCCGTACCCCCAGCCACTGCCACTGCCACTGCCCCTGCCCCTGCCCCTGCCACCCTCACTCTTCATTGCTGCCACAAGCGAATACCATATTGTTGACGCAGTTTGCGTCGCCTCCCGTTTGTTTATACTCCACACACACACACACACACATACGTGCAGCTAGAAATTTTAGACCGTTGCACAGTGATTCCGACTTAATCAAAATTTTACACATTTACAGATTTATGTTCGTTTTTTTGCGGTTAAAAGTGGAAAACCAAAACTTAAACTGGTTATACGTTTCTGGGAATTCTAACTATAAAAAAAAATAATTGTAAAAAATTTTTAAATTATTTTTAATGCATTATATCGCTGAAAATGATTTATTTATTTGTAAATTTCATCTTGAACTCTTCCAAGTCTTGTCTCACTGTGCATTGTCCGCTCCTGTTTTGGGTCTCTCGGGTCGGGTACCGAGCCTAATGGTTTCATTTGTCATCGGCCTGATAAGAGTGACATTCGAGTATTTGCGTGCTTTTACACGCATGTAAGGCACAAAAGCAACCCAAACTTGTCTCGTATCACAGCCCAATAGGTTAGGGCCTTCACAGTGACGCAGCAGCAGCAGCAACAATAACAATAACAAAGAAACACAAATCTATACGCCTCGTATTAATGTTAATCACTGCCGAATGCAAGCGCTTATTATTTCGACAGTTTTGGTAATGACGGCGACAATTGTCGCACAAGTTGAAGGTCGTTCAGAATTAGTTATATTTTCCTTTCAATAAAAAGTAGTGCTTTTTTGTATGTAGAATAGAATAACACATATAAAATTAGTAAACAATTCACAGATATCATTTCAGTAGAATTTATTCATATACAAAACAAACAATCTAGTCTTAAGTCAAGCAATATCTGTGTACAGTGGACAATCGATAATATAAATAAATATAAATAATAAATTGTCAAATCTATAATAAAGGAAATTATTCTCAGATATAACAATATTAAATTCCAGAAATTATAACCTTTATTTTGAACTTACTAGACTAAAAATAGAGGTTTTAATTCCGGAACAATTTTAATTTCAGCAAGTTATATTTTTGGACTAATCACAATATTGCAAAGAATAAATATATCAGTATAAATTGCATCAATATGTGTAACTAACTTATTTCTTTAAATTAATATGCCGCATTTGGTTTCTATTTTTTGCTTCTTTTTGCAGTGACCGGAGAAGAAGGCAGAGAGAGAGAGTGAGACAGCGGGAGTGAGAAGGAGAGAGAGTGAGATAGAGACACGTTTGGCTGATTGCCGGGGCACGCAGGGCCGTCGGGATTGCTGCAACAATTGTAGTTGGAGGAGAGGCGAACACATATAGTAGATAGAAACAGTTCAAATCAAGTCCAATGTCCAATAAAATCAATCCAAAACGCCGTGAACCGACAGCAGCAGCAGCAGTAGCAGGAGCCACGGCAGTGGTGGCCACCAACACGACCAGCACGACCGGCTCCAGTGCTGGCAACACATCCTCGGCGAACACATCGTCCTCGTCCAGCTCTTCACTGTCGTCCGCCGGTGGCGGTGATGCGGGCATGTCCGCCGATCTGACATCGCTCTTCGAATGCCCCGTTTGCTTTGACTATGTGCTGCCACCGATTCTCCAATGCTCCAGCGGGCATTTGGTGTGCGTGTCATGCCGCTCCAAACTCACATGCTGCCCAACATGCCGCGGCCCCTTGGCCAACATACGCAATCTGGCTATGGAGAAGGTGGCCTCCAACGTTAAGTTTCCATGCAAGCACTCCGGCTACGGATGCACTGCCTCACTGGTCTACACAGAGAAGACCGAGCACGAGGAGACCTGCGAATGCCGGCCATACCTCTGTCCCTGCCCGGGCGCCTCATGCAAATGGCAGGGACCGCTCGATCTAGTCATGCAGCATCTGATGATGTCCCACAAGAGCATTACCACGCTGCAGGGCGAAGATATTGTATTTCTGGCCACCGACATCAATCTACCCGGCGCCGTCGACTGGGTAATGATGCAGTCCTGCTTTGGCCATCACTTCATGCTCGTGCTGGAGAAGCAGGAGAAATACGACGGACATCAACAGTTCTTTGCCATTGTCCAACTAATTGGCTCGCGCAAGGAAGCAGAGAACTTCGTTTATCGCCTCGAGTTGAATGGCAATCGACGCCGCCTTACCTGGGAGGCAATGCCGCGTTCCATACACGAGGGCGTTGCCTCGGCCATACACAATTCGGATTGTCTGGTGTTCGACACATCGATTGCGCAACTGTTTGCCGACAATGGGAATCTGGGCATCAATGTAACCATATCTCTGGTCTAAGCAAGGAATATTGCATCGTTTCTAAAACGATACTCGATATAAACACTACATACATACATGCATACATGAGTGCATAGATACATAGATACATACATGTACTAAATGTCACATCCAGCAAACATTTCGAGATGTATGTACATAGGTCGGTAAGTCGGTCTGTCAGTCTGTTTGTCTGTCTGTCTGTCTGTCTGCCTGTCTGTCTGTCTATTTGTCAGTCTCTTGCCGTCTGGCGATAATTAGTAGCTCTAGGGATTTCATTATCCAGCAAAACACAAAACACAAAACAAACAACACATTTATTCAAAAGCGTCGTTAATTTTTTTTGTGGGTTTTAGTTTAATTTAGTTAGTAAGCCGGTCTGCGTGGGCAAAACGTTTGGAGCGCCACTGCCCACAATCCACAACTAAAACAAACAGCCAACACACACACACACACATACAAACACACAACGTACATCCACAAACACATACCTACATAAAGCTACATACATACATACATCCACCATACCATACACTCTATGCAGCCTAGTTTAGTTAATGTAAATTATTTTATACAAAAACAATAATTGTAAATGCTATAAAAGTAAACATCACTTTTAACGAAATTAACAAGAAATAAAAAAAAAACAAAACAAAACAAAACAATTATATAAATACTATGTAATAACTCGAGAGTTGTAAGCGATTGCGACAATTTTTGTTCATGCCAAACGAAACGTAACATTTTCTGACAAAAACCGATGGAAAACACATCGTCACCCCCCACTTCCCCACTATAAAAGACAGTCACATTTTTGTACTAAGATTTTTGATCAATTATTGACAAACCCCCAAACAAAGCAAGAACAACAACAACAACAAAAGGCAATCCAATGTTTAAATTTAAATAGTTTAGACCGATCTCCCGTACAGCTGATTTTGTTTTGTTTCATCAACAATCAAATTGCAAAAATTGGAAATTGTGAAGCGGTTCTTTTAAATTTGAAACGCAACTGCAATGTATTTAGTTTTAACACACACAAACACACACACACAAACACACACACACGACACAACAACAAAAACAAGAAAAACAAACAAAAGAAGAAAAATAAACGTGATTAGTAAAATAAAAAGTCTTATCAATAAAACTAATTTGGATAACTCGAAATGAATGCCAACAAATGAGAATTATAAAAAAATTGTCTATGCATTTATTTGATATGTTAATCGATACTTTGAAAACTCTTTCATTTAACTATATGTATATGTATGGATATTTATATATAGTTATGATTCACAGCAGGCCTGGCCATTTCAATGCATCCATTGCCACAACTCAGACGAACAAATTTTAGTATTCTTGAACTTAATACTCACCATTTTTTTAACAGTACTAAATTAACAAGCGTACAGAAAAATTTACTCTAAAACTTAAAATTTTTTTTTATTTTTATAGACCCATTTTCGGTATATATACTATATAGAGGCAAACGCAACGATTCGCGCCGCGCTAAATTCTCAAGTGCTGCCAATTTGTAGTTACTCCCTAGTTTTAGTTAATCCCCGACGCCTCCCAGCAATGCAGCCACGTCGTCAGCTATCGCCGACAGATGAACCGCAGGCAGCGGCCGAGGCGCTGCCCAAGGACAACCAGGACCAGGAGTCGGCGCTGGTGCAGATCGAGAGTAACGGCGGCGGCGGCAGCAGCAGCAGTGGTGACTGCGAGAAACCAACGGAGACGGCCACCCGCGAGTTTCTCGTCTCATTGCTGGAGTGTCCGGTTTGCTTTGGCTATATGATGCCACCGATAATGCAGTGTTCGCGCGGCCATCTCATCTGCTCGCAGTGTCGGAACAAGCTGAATCTCTGTCCCGTCTGCCGTGTGCCGTTGAGCAACATACGCAGCCTGGCCATGGAGAAGGTCGGCTCCAAGCTGATCTTTCCCTGCAAGCACGCCTGCTACGGCTGCCGAATGCGGCTGTCCTATGCGGACAAGAAGTCGCACGAGGACGACTGCGAGTTTCGTCCGTATTTCTGCCCCTATCCGGATGAGAAGTGCGTGTGGCAGGGTGCTCTGAAGGATGTGTACAATCATTTTGTGAGCACACATCGGAATGTGATTACCATGGATGGCACCGACATCGTCTTTCTAGCCACCAATGTGAATCAGGTGGGCGCCCTCGACTGGACCATGATTCAGTCCTGCCATGGCCGGCACTTTCTCCTCTCGCTGGAGAAGGTGCAGCTGAGCGAGGGTTGCCAGCAGTATTTTGCCGCCTGCCGGGTGATCGGCACGGTGCGCGATGCCGCTGAATTTGATTATCTTATTTCATTGGAGGCCAACAATCGCACCCTTAAATGGAAGTCCAAGCCGCGCTCCATCCGCGAGAGTTTCGTTACCTATACAAATGCCGATTTTCTGGTGCTCAACAAATCGACGGTGGAGCTGTTCTCCGAAGATGGTAATCTGGCGTTCAACATCATTATCAAGAGGTCTGAGGAGTAGAACCTTCAATATACTAGTGTACCTGTCCCATGAGATCCAGAAATGATATGATATCTCTTTGCTCCCAGTCCAGTTTGAACAATGTGCTCACAAATGTATAAAATGTAATCTCTTCCCTTCACAGTCTGGGTGGCATTAGGATTAGAGCTGATAGGAGATGAATCACTTGCTCCAAATGCCAGATAAATAAAAATTGGACAAGTTGAATAGTACTTGCTAACTGTAGCTAATTCAAATTGTGATTCAAATTCAACCGCTGCTTGCAGTGCTGTAAAGTGTTTTTTTACGATAGGTATAAATACGTTACTCTGTGATTGGCATATAATGTTAAAAATTTAAGTAACCAAATGATAGAAAAATAGTTTCAATCTATTCGACTTTAGATCATTTCATGCTGAAATGTATTGAACATCAAATGTTCAATTTATTACGAAATTTAAATACAAAATTGAGCGCGCTCTGTTAATAACATTACAGCAAATGTAAACGTTTTAGGGTGCCCAAAGCTGGAGAAAAATAAAATCAAGAAGAAGACAAGAGCATAACAGAGTTCTGTTGAGTGAGCTAATCTTTTTTTTGTTTACTTCACTGATGGATAGCTGAAAGTTAAAATGGATGAAGTGGATAAGATTATAATGCACCAGCTGCAGCAAATCGATGCCAGCATCGAGCCAACGGATCAACTCTCCACATTCACCCCAGACCAAGTGGTGCGAGCTGTTTCCAGTTGTTTGCTGGAAATCAATCCCGGTATGAGGGAGGAGGTGCTGCCCAGATTCCTCCCGGGAGGCGCAATGGCGCAACGTTTCAGTGTGGCAACCACGCTGGCGGAGAGGTGCAAGGAACAGGGCTACCGGGGTGACATTGGCTACCAGATCTTCCTCTATCCCAACTCTGTGGAACTCCGTCGTCTGTTAATGCATCTCATTGAGAGATTGCCAAGGGAACGTCAGCATGTGGATACACTTCCCGGCAAGGGTCACCCAATCAACGCCCGGGAGCAACTTCAGCGGGAGCTGCGCAAGAAACTAAGCCAACAATTAAAGTCACCCTGGGTTCCTCAATTCTGTCGAGCGGTGGCCAATCTTCGCCAGCTGGGATGCAGTTGTCAGTGCATTGAATTCAAGCCGCATCCCAATCTGAACGTACCCGGCGCCAATCTCATGGAGCGCAGCAAAGAGGTGCAACAGTATTTTGAGCAACTGGCTCCAAATTTGTTTCAGCAGGTGGAGGGCAGCTCATTTGATCTGATTGCCTCGGTGTTGCACAAAAACGATCTGGAACGCTGGAGCGAACAGGTGCCTAAGGTAGTAATGGGCATAGTAGCAACTCCCGAGGAGCAGTTGCCCATCACTCCCGTAGAGAAACTGCTGCCAAAAGAATCCCCGAGGAATCCGGAGTCGCAGCCAATGGCGGATGCAGTGCAGCAGCTGCGCTTGGATGCCGAGAAGCTTCTGGCGCAGCGCAAGACGCTTAATGCCAGCCTGGGCAGCTTGAAGGCCCGGGAAGCAGCTGCAGCCGCTGAACTGGAGCGCATACAAGCCGTGCTGAAGCTGCACGAGCGGAGCTGCCTGGTGCTTGGGGAGCCAGAGCAAAATGTGACCAAACTGGAAGCACTGCTGCAGGCAACGGAAGCCAAGCGGCAGACTCTGACGCAACAGTGGCAAGATTACCGCAATCCACTCTTGGACACGCTGGAGCGTCTCAAGTCGTCCCAGGAGACGCAGCAGGTGCAGAGCGTGCGTCTGGCCATGGAGCAGCTGGAGCTGGAGCTGCTCACCAAGACCCAACAGCACAGCGAGCTGACCCTGCGCAGCGCCAATCAGTCCCAGCTGGCGCCACGCAAGGAATACACCCGAAGGATTCACGAATTTATTGGCAACATACGCAAGCAGCGGGAGGACATCTTCAAGGTGCTGGACGATACGCGTCAGCTGCAGAAGCTGCTGAATGTGGTAGCCGCCCAGCTAGAGAGGCAATTCAACTACACGGATGATCTGCTCTTCCAGAGTGCCAAGCATGATCTCCATGCCAAGAAGGCCTACAAGCTGTTGGCCCAGTTGCATGCCCATTGCAGCGAGCTCGTCGAGTGCGTCACCAACACCGGCAGCGTCAGCAAGGAGATCCGTGAGCTGGAGGTGCAAATCGATGGCGAGAAGATGAAGAACGTTCTCACCAGTCTGCAGCAGATCACGGGAGACATCCACAAATTTGAGCAGCACATTCAGGAGCTGCAGTCGCAGATCGGCTCCGTGGAGAATGCAATTACAGCGGGTTAAATGAGGGAGTAGACATTCTGGGTATTGCTCCCGTACAACGATATTAGTATACACAAATATTACTTATGGATTAGTGCCAATTATAACAGATCACTCACGCATAGCGTAGTTTCTTGTAGCCAATTTTCAATATATGCATTTTATAAGATTCTAAATAAACGGACCTGATAATCTTCAAAAGCTAAACTACCACATTCTACACATAAAATAAACTACAACTGACAAAATGTATAGAAAATGTAAGTTTTACAATTTATTTATCATATTATTTTAAACATTTTTACTAGTTATTTTTACTCATTTATTATTGGCAGTGTAAACATTTTGGTTTAACACAATTCGTGCTAGTGTGAATGGGGCATTAGCCGGCTACGCTCTCTGGCTGTTGCTCTCTTTGCAAGCATGCGCTCTTTTTATACTCTTGTAGCGAGTTATATCATTTTGACAGACAATATGCAATGTTTTCAAATGAGTTCCAAAATTAATATATAAAATTGACTAAAGATATGCTATTTTTTTTTATAATCAAAAAATTAATATTCATTAATTTGAACATATTGCATATTAAAACTTTAAGTATATGAATTTTTTTTTTATTTTTTATAGATATAAATACTTATCTGAATTTATCTAAAAGTATATATTGTATCTTATATTTAATTAAATTTAAATAAGGATAGTATTAGTTACGATAAGCTGTAAAAGTAAACAGTTTAAGTAGACTGGTTAGGGTATTCAATTGTCGCAGTGCCGCACTGAGTATTTGCACATGTTTTACTCCCTCTGGTTTTTGTTTTTGAATCTGAAGCGGCAGTTATAACTGCCGGCCACGGACCCGGCTGTCAGTTGTTGCTCGCCTTTTGAAGTGTTTTGAAGCAGCAGCGCGTTGGCGGCCGTGTTTCGTGTCGTGTTTTCGTTTCATTTTTGTTGATTTACTTTCGTTTGTTTTTAATTTAAAAGTAAATTTCCAAGCAAGGCCCGAGTGTCCGTCCAAGTGTTGTCAAGGGTTGCCTTTTCCTAAAAACCAAATAAAACTAAAATAACAAAATATATATATAAAAAAAAAAAATAGAAATAATAATAAATAAAATAACAACCAGAAAACAAGGGGCAACATATCAAAATAAAGCACTTGAGTTTCATTGTGTCTTTTAGTGTTTGTTGCTGGGTGCCGCTTTAGTTGCTGGTTGTTGTTGCTGTTGTTGTTGCTGGTGTTGGTGTTGTGCCCTGTGCCGCTCCAGAACTCGTTTGTGGCCTAGAGTTTTAGGTTCTTTTGCATGCCGCGATAACAAGTTAAACCGGTGTGCGTGTGTGCCGCGTGTGTAATTGTGTGTGACTGTGTGACTGTGTGTGTGTGAGTGATTGTCTCTGTGTGTGTGTGTATCTGTGTGTGTGTGCTTCTCTCCTTCAACAAACTGTTGCGCTTGGTCGCCTGATGACGTCGCCGGCCCTTCTGCAAGCCATAATTACAAAAAAATACAAATAAAAAAGAAACCAAACAAAATATAAATAAAAAAATACAAAACGACGCTTAACCAATTGAATTTCAATTAGAACTGCAAAAAAAAAGAAGATAAAAGCAAAAACTGAAGGTCGTGGCAGCAACAATTAATTGCCCTCCAATTTGCCATTTAGCCGGCCGGCCGGCTTTGGTTTCGAATGTTTGAGCTGCTAAAAATAGTTGTGAAAACACGGCCATAACGTCTAACGGTACACGTCACTTCCCGCAGCACCAATACCAACAGCAAACCATAATCAAACCACAATAAAAATAAAGAAACAAATATTATAGAAAAAAAGTCAACTTTTGACGTTAGCGACATTTTTAAACGACTACGCAATAATTTGCTTATAGCCACAGAAATACCTGCTGATAAAAAATGTTAATAAATTGCATTTGTTTTCAGCACGCAACCGAAACGAAAGTGCTAAAGTAAAAAGTGTGTAACGAGAAGCAATACAACATTGAATTAAATACCAGTAATTATAGTTTAAATTGCATTTGAAAACCATGACACCATCGCCGACAAAGGAGCTGATGAATGCGCCAACAATTTCACGACGTCCTCGGGAGGAGTTCGCTGAGAAGGTGAGTGGTACAGGTCCTGTGGCATAGTTTATATCAAATTCACCTTCAAGCTATTTTTGAATGTGTTTCCTGTGCTTTTATTGATCGGTCCCAAAGAGCAAATAAAACCAACAAAAAAACAAAAAACAAAAAAATAAATGGAAATGTGCTTTGTATTCTTGGCATGGCTAAAAAATATAAACATTTGCCGGGGCTTTGTTTGATTTTATTTGTTTGCGCAATGTACAATACACATAAATACATACATACATGCATATATAAAGAACATATGCACATATAGTAAACATGGATATGTAGTAGGCAAATAAATATATATCTGTCTGCCCTATGTCGTAATTTAGCCAGTTGCCAGGTAATCTGAAGTTATTCGTATTTTAAATCACATGCCACACTGAAAGATTCGACAGCTCTGACTAATCAAATGGCATTTGCCGTGGCTAAAATCGATTTGTGATTGATAAGATATCGACAGCTAACGTTAACTGATAGTCGATTATGCGATCAAAATTTCACATCATTCACTTGTGTGCTCTATAAGTAGATGCATCTACACATATACATATATTTTGTTTATAGTTCAAATTTTGGCAATAATTCCATCAACAATATACAAATTTTGGGCGTAATATCACTCATACGTATGACTTGAATATATTCTCAATTATTCAGTTGTTGACGGAAATATGACTAAAGGGTAATTAGGGTATGTGGTAATAAGAAAAATATCCCTAATATCAATTAAAAAGACGATTAAAATATAATTCTAATTGGCCGATTTTATATTTTGCTATACTCATTAGTTTGAATTAGCTTATTATAAGTAGTCCCCATGGAAACAAGTCCATCTGTGTAATATTAATTATCAGGGACACATTCCATACAATTAGTTTGTTTGCTTGCTTTGTTTTACTGTTCGTTGCAGTTGCACTTACGTCAAAAATCCATTTGGTATGCAAAAATGCAAAAAAAAAACAAAATAAAAACCAAAAACAGAAACAATAACAATAACAAAAGCAAGGCGGCAACAATGCGAGTTCACAGCTTAAGTTAAACGAGAGGTCAATGAGTTACAATGCAAAAAAAAAATAAATAAAATAAAAAAAAATACTTAACAATAGTGAGAAAGTCGGAAAAAAACGATGACAGAACGACTTGCGGCTAAATTCTTACACGTTGCTAGCTATTAGCTGAAATGTTGGCTATTATGATACGGTTTTTTTCGATTTTCAATATGTGAATGTTGTTTGGCCGTTCTACAGTTAATAATTCATATGCTAATCTGATTATTTACGGCTTGGATTTAGGTCTGGTCCGTTTGCTTTCACAAGATATTGTCAACGAAATGTCTGAGACATGTATATTTATCTTTACTCCAGACAGTCCAGAGAAAAAAAGTATAAAGAAAAAAAACGGCAATCAGCAAATCAGCAAATTTTTGTTTTGTTCATTGATTGATTTGCAACAATTCCACTTCAAGAGTCGATGTCCAGTGTTAATTTCATTTGAACTTGCTTTTTGGATCAATCAATTTGCTGCACAAGCTGAATATTTTTTTGTTGTATTTATTTTGGCTGTTGAAGTTATATATGAAGTTATTTTCATATACTTACGATACATGCTTACGCTCAGGTGTATAGGTGTGTTTTTATGGTTAAACGTCCAATGCAGCAAATTTGATGGCATTGGCCATGAAGGCAATAACAAAAATTTGTTAGCTGGCTTTTGGCGCGCCTTTAATGCGATTCGCTATGAGGTTTTTATTTTTTTTTTTATACGCGGCTCATATCATCATCATCGGCGTTGTCGTGCTAACAGCTAATTTTGAATATTCTGCATATGTGTTTTACAAAAAAAACGAAGAAAAAAATACAACAAAACCAAAAGAGAACAAAAAGAAAAAACATCAACAAGAATTTCAGTTTAAATTGTGCGCCACATAACCGACATGCCGTGCGAAATCTGATGCAATCGATGAGATCATCGCAGAACCTACAGAAAACAAGAACAACAACAGCAGCAACAGTAAAAAAAAAAAAAAAAAAAAAAAATATATTTATAATAAAAAAACTGCTTACCGAACCCGAACCAGAATCGCGCTTTATATGTAGTATATATTACTCGCAAGTAAAACTCACACGAGCGTAATGAGCCGGCAATAATAATAATGTAAAGCCCATTTAATTGTATCATTTGTAGAGGCGTTAAAAGTTTAGATTTTCGATAACTTTGCCAAAGAACTTGACTCATTTCAAGTACCACAAAACCCTTTCTCTCAATCTTGAATCAGTAATACTCAGTTTTGAATGTGGCTATTTTGGGTTTTGCTTGTAATACTGATAGCAATGTACAATTTTTCAACTGAAATTTAAGAATTAGAATTTATGCTTGAAACTAAGTCTTAGATGTTTTAAACAACCATCAAATATTTCAATTTATTTCTTGGCAGGAAAGTTGAATCTTTAGTTAGAGAATGTACTTTAGATCTCCAATTTTTGTAGTGTAAAAAAAAGAAACAGTTATAGACTTGCACATTTAAATATTTACTTGCATATAGCTCACATATTCGCAGGACGTCAAACTTTGATGGATAACAAATGCAAATCTTGACTGAAGCATACTCCATATGCCGATTTGCATAACGATCTGTCTCATTTGGGTATTTTGTAGTCAAGCACTCTTTTCGCTGCACTTTTGCTGTTTGCCTTTCCGTTTTGATGGTGCATCATCGGCGTCGTCTCATTTGGGGTCCTCAGCTCTCGCTCCTCTCGCTCCTCTACAGATGCATCAGTTGCTGCAACTTTCAATTTCTGCCGCCGCTTGCTACTTGCCAATTGGTGTTTGTGTTCTTTTTGTTTCGCTTTTTATGCTGCTCTTGTCGGCGTTTCTGTTGAAAACTATGCCCCAACTTTAACTGAGTCATCAACATTCAGCAGCACACAGCATCCATTTCGCAAGAGCTGAAGAACAGCCCGAACAGCCCGAAGAGCCCGAACAGATCTCGTATTTGACACGGGAAACCAAAGTAGTCTCAAAGTTTGTTTGGCTTAAGTGACTATTGCGCGTTTTGCGGCTAACCAAGTGCGCTTTACTATATACTTGATAAATATGAATATGTGTATATATTATATATATATATGTATATATATGTACATATGGTATGTTAGTATCTGTTCGTTCCAAGCTTATTTGCGTTTTAAAAACCTGTCACTTGTTGAGTTACGGCTCACAATTGACAACTTTGTCAACTTTTTAATTGCATTATTAGTTTGTGTTGCTTTGAAGATAAAACGCACAGAGCACAGCTGCTAGCTGACTCCATCGACTGACTCAAGCGTTGTCCGGCGTTGTCCACGCATCCTTGCAGTGCTACCAATTTGGTTTGGGCCGTCAAACGTGCCGCTCATAACGAATACGAATACGAATAGAAATACAGATACCGATTGAACACCCGCTTGGCCCCACTCTAAATGGAGCCAGCGTGACAGGCAGACAGACCCTGGGCAGACAGACAGACCCTGGGCAGACATACCCCCGTTGCCCATCAGCATAATCATCTTCTCGGCCTGGTAATTGTTGCGTGTCGCTGTTATATTTCCCATGGGTGTGTTAGTTAAACTACATTGAGATACGCACTGGGTGGTTCCGAGTGGGGGTATCAGCTACAGCGCACCTTTCCCAAAGTTTACCAAGTTTACCAAGTTTGCCAGGTTTGCCAGGTTTGTCAGTTGGCCAGTTGGCCTGCTGGCCCCAGTCTGGGGCCTGTCATATCATATGGCAGTGTTTGCGCAACGAGATGGTGGCACGAACATCGACTAGGCGGCGACTCCCCTTCAAAGTGTTTGTCTAAGAGATGGGCGTGTGCCCAAAATTGTAGAAGTTAGGTTTACCTTAAACTATTAATTACATACTATATTTTATTAACCCAAAATAAAACTGTTTTTAAATTTAAGCTAGAACATAATTATATTAAAAGTTTAAAACCATTTCTAAAAACTAAGTTTATATTCTCAATATCCTCAGAGCTTTTATAGTTCAAATTAATCGTGTCACGACTTTTACTCATCTCTAGTTTGAGTGTTGTCTTTGCTTAGTGTCCGTTTTATATGCTGGGCGTGGCATGTGGCATGTGGCAGGCGTGCCGCCCATCAACAGCGCCCAGCTCATATAAATATTGCGATATTATTAATTTAATTGATTTTGACTTTAATGCCTTGATTTTCTTTCCAACAGCTGGCCAAATAAGCAAAGTTTATTGCAGCGCTTTTGATATTTTTAGACGCTTTTAAGTTAAACATAAATAAACATCAAATCTGGCTACTTTTATGTTAAATTCAGCAAACGCATAGCTTCAATCGTTCGCCAGCTGTTAAGTGTAATCATTAGTTTAACTCAAATCTAAACTCACGTAACCCCAAAGCCGAATGGCGTCAATTAACATTAGTCGAACATTTATGGGACGCGCATCATTTTCAATATTTTTGCCATTTGTTTTGCTTGAAATTCGCTTTAATTATTGCTAATCACCTGCGAAGTCAACGACAAACGCGTCAAGCGAAATATCCAAGCATCGAAGTTGGAATACTCTACAAGGTTACAAAAAGTCCCTAAAACTGACCTTCACTAGACTTTAAACACCCATAACTTTGTCAAAACTGATCCGATCTTCACTTGTTCATGGTTTGACCTCCTTATCGATTCTACATGCAAAGTTCAAAAACTCTTTTTTGTGCATTTCTTGTCAAAAGTCATGACAACAATATGTGATGTTTCCAGATCCGTAAAACGGACCTTCCCAGACTTCAAACACCCATAACTTTGTCAAAACTGATCCGATCTTCACTTCCGAGGTCATTTTGTTCATGGTTTGACCTTCTTATCAATTCTACATTCAAAGTTTAAAAACTCATTATTTTCAGATTTCTTGTCAAAAATCATCTATGACAAGTAGTAATAATGTATTTTCTTCAAATTTGTAATTTATTGAAATTAATGAATGTCAAAATTTGTATAGTACTTTCGACCATAACTTTAAAGTCTAATAATAGCTGTGCGTAAACGATTTTCATTTCTTTTCATTTCTCGATTTGCTTTTCGCTGTTGGCAAAGTTTCGCCGCCGTCGCCGAGATAACGAAAAGGAAACGAGTTATGTTTGCCAATAAGTAAATTAAACAAATTTATTTTGTTGGTAAAAATAAAGTTCGACGTCATCGCTATCGCTAACTGGGCAAAGACGGCAAAATAATATAAAATTGTGAATTTCGTTAACGGTCCAACTACTCGAACCGCACTCGAAGCAGGCAACAACTCAACAGCAACTCAACGACTTGAGTGTCTGCAGTTGTTGCAGCTGCCTCCGCCGCCCGCAACCCGTCTCCGTCATTAAACGACGCCATATGGCCTTTCTCCAAAATTCAAATAAAACAGTCATGAGAGCACGTCATGAGGTGCCCCCAACTCCAAGGAGTTGCAAAGCTCTCGTCATGCGTGCCACTTGGCACCTATGTAGATAAGAAGTGTGCGAGGGTAGTTTCGTCGTACAAAAATGTATTTGACATTACCTGTATGAAATATGTATGCACAGGAAGTTTTCTAAATAAAATGATCTAAGGTTAAACAGCCATTAAACAGATTAAAATTATAGAAAATAGAACTTATTTCCCTAAAGTACCTTGGAATTCCCTTTATGCTGTGCTTTCCACTTGATTTATGAAAGCACCCTCGCAAGCTAGTATCGCTATGGTACAATGGTCTATTTTGTGCGCCGGCCGCTGAGGCTGCAAGCAACGCCGGCAACCGGTCACGTTTATAGTTGTTTTTGTTGTTGCAGACTCGGAGTCAGAGTCAGAGGCAGAGGCAGAGTCGTAGGCAGTAGCTGTGAATGTGGATGTGGATGTGGCTGTGGTGGCCTCAGTGGTGGCCCGTGGAGACCAACTGACTGGCTAGCTAGCTGGCTGGCTGACTGGCTGTTTAACTGGCCAGCTGTGCAGTCGGGCCGCTGCTCATAACTGTAAAAACACGCTCGCCCACTTCCTTGGAGCATGGCGCTGGTTGGAGCCACATTGTTCATGTGGCGTGTGTTTGATTTTTGGTTTCATTTATTGCTTCATTTCTATTTGGTATTGTTGTGTGTGTTTGTGTATGTGTGTGTGTGTGTAGGCAACTCATGTCATTGGCAGGCTGTGTGTGTGTTAATTTTTAATTGTGCTAAATGTGCACATAAATATCAACACAGATAAATACAAACGCACGACATACATACATATATATTGTATGTATGTATATAGAGTGCAACAACAATAGCAACAGCAACAGCAACAGCAACAACAGCGACACTATTCACAATTCACAATTTTCAATTTCAACACCCACCCATGATTTGGCTTATTTGTGGCTTTGGTTGAGGGGCATGAATGGGAATATCGGCTGCTGCTGCCGCTGCCGCTGCCTTTTGTTAGCTGACATTGGCACCAGCAGCTGTCAATTGTTGTATCTATGTGTGTGTGTGTGTGTGTGTGTGTGTGTGTAGATTGGGTATGACTTAATAGCTGATAAATAATGCTATTCGCAATCGTAAATGGTCGCCACATGTGCGTCTTGTTGGCAGAAATGCATTCAAAATGTGTCAAAATGTGTCAAAATGCTCATTGGCCCATTATCGAAACGAAGATACAATTGTATCTCAAGGGATACAGTTACATTTTATTGTGGTACTCACTTGCCCTTCGCTCATATACATAAATAGCATGAAGGCCGCAAAATATGTTTGGGGTCCTCGTGTCCCACTTATGTCTGATGGCCTATTGTGCAAATTGCTTCCATTTGGACAGCTACACTTGTAGTTGTCAATAGAACGAGTGTGTGTGTGTGTGTGTGTGTGTGTGCAGATACTATGCACATTTACCCCTTACTTCTTTTGCATATCTAGCAAACCTTTTAGCCAAATTCTATTTTATCTACTTATCATGTACTCTCAACTAATATTAGTATTTGTTTTTAACATATTTAAAATTCATAGATTATATGATTTAACTGCTGTTTCTTTTTATTTTGTAATTTTAAGATTTTACACTTAATTTTGAAGCTACTTTTAAGATTATTTTTTCAGCTCATCAAAACTTTTATTATTATTTTAAACCTAAACAAAAATTTGGAAAATTCGCATAAACAAATTTATTGCATATTTCTATTACTCATAATAAACATTCTGCCGTGGCAATAATTCTTTGGTGCGTGGTATTTTGACCGACTGCTGCGTGAGGCATGTGGCAAGCGCACGAAATTCAACAAATTCGTTTTGTTCTTGGCCGTCGCAAGACTTTGGCCCAGGAGGGGTTACCACAAAAGTTTCTATGCTTTCAATATTTATTATAGTGTCCTGTTCAAGAAGTGTTCGATCACACCTCGCATATACTTTCGTATGTATATGTATATTTATTCCTGTGTTTATGATTCTGCAAATGGCGTGAACTTTTTCCAGCGCCCGCTGCGATTTTAGATTGCTCAAGTGTGTATATGACTTGGTTTTCATAATGGAGGCTGCCTTGGCTGCACTCCATGCGACCCTCCCCCATAACAGCATTTCTTAACATCATACTTGGAAGAGGCTGCCGAATGGAAGCCCTCCAGGTGTGACCGCAGTAGTCCAAAGTATGACAACGTGTCCTTTATTTTAACCAGTAGACCTGTGTGCCAGACACGGTCAAACGCTTCCCTGATATCCAGGAAGAGGGCGTTGCAGTACTCCCTTCTGTCGAATGCAGCCAACCACTCGACAACCCGGTGAAGTTGTTTGACAGTTCGGACCCGAACCTTTTTTATTTTAAAAATGCAAGGTCCGAAAATTGAAAAAAGTCCGGTAACAGTTTCGGTTTCGTGAGATTTTTTTAAAAATCGTAAAAAACGGTTTTTTTTTAATATTTTTTCTATTGCTTTTTTTAGTTTACAGCTGTATACACTTTTCATTGCCTACTTTCAGGCTTTCGATTTTATTGCAAAACCACCTGCTGAAAGGTAGGCAACATATTTCATAGACAGCATATTTCAGATTCCGTTCCGGCCAGCCAAAAAAATCCATAAATTTTATTTTTTAAAAATTCATAAACTTGAGATGTAGAATTAAACTAGATGGCAAATATTGATCAAAATGGCCTCGGGATTGACAATCGGTTCAGATTTGACAAAGTTGTGGCAGTTTGAAGTCTGGGAAGGTCATTTATAAGGAACTTTTCGTTATTTGGGCACTTCACAAGTCATTTTTTTTGTCACTTTTGGCGTGATTTTTGACAGAAAAATGAACTGCCACAAAATCACTTTTCATATAGTTTTTTATACTAATTGAGACACCCACAATCAATTAAACGTAAAATTTCAAGATTCTATTTTTTGAAAAATCAAAGTTTGTAAGGGTCCCCCCTTATGCTTTTTTCGTCAAAAAAATCCAAAATATTATTTTTTCAAAAATTCATAAACTTGAGATGTAGAATAAAACTAGATGCCAAATATTGATCAAAATGGCCTCGGGATTGACAATCGGTTCAGATTTGACAAAGTTATGGCAGTTTGAAGTCTGGGACGGTCATTTATAAAGAACTTTTCGTTGTTTGGGCACTTCACAAGTCATTTTTTTTGTCACTTTTGGCGTGATTTTTGACAGAAAAATGAACTGCCACAAAATCACTTTTCATATAGTTTTTTATACTAATTGAGACACCCACAATCAATTAAACGTAAAATTTCAAGATTTTATTTTTTGAAAAATCCAAATTGGTAAGGGTCCCCCCTTATGCTTTTTTCGCAAAAAAAATCCTAAATTTTATTTTTTCAAAAGTTGATAAACTTGAGATGTAGAATTAAACTAGATGCCAAATATTGATCAAAATGGACTCAGGATTGACAATCGGTTCAGATTTGACAAAGTTGTGGCAGTTTGAAGTCTGGGAAGGTCATTTATAAGGAACTTTTCGTTGTTTTGGCTTTTTGCAAGCCAATATCTCAATGTCTCGACCCTTTCAAAAGTTATCATTACATTAAGATTCCAGATTAGTGTTTTTGAGGTATGGCTTAAAAGTTATAAGAGATAGGGGCACCAAATTCGGTATGCATATTCTCCTATCGAACACAGAAGTAAAAACTATTTGACTTTTTGGATACCTCCCCCCGATCTCCCAGAAATATATCACATTTATATGCCATTTGTGTGTCCTACAAATTTCATTACGATCGGATGATGAATGTATGAATACAGATAAATAATTTTGAATGAATGTAAGACCTTGGATCAGGGTATATCCTAGTCGGGCACTCTCGTCTGGAGCACTCTTACTTGTTTTATTTATTTTTGGCGGAATCGGAAGCGAAACAAATCAAGTGCCACAAAAGTGCTCACACGAAACTCAATCACTCATTAAGGCGAACAATGGAGGTGTCTAGCATCTAGCCATTGCCACATCAAAAGCCATCGATATTTTCAGTCTAGAGCAGACAGACCTGCACAGTGGTCAAAGCTGTTTGGCTATAAATGTAAATTGCAAACTTTTTTTAAATAGAGAGTATAGTTATAATACTAATAGCTGAAAGCTTGCTGACCATATTACCATTAATTAATTCTGGAAAAACCCGCATAATATTTAATTATTTACGTAGTCTGCACCACTGTGCAGCTGTTGGGCAGAGAATGGCAAACTGCTTAGTTGGCACTTCAAACAAATAAACAAAGCAAAGTGGGAACAAAAGCCAAAGCTAAGCACAGCTGAGAAGTTTGACGTGTTAGTGTTGTTGTTGTTTTAATATTATTATTGTTGTTGGTGTTGCATTGTGCTAAACGCTAATGCGTTAAATGAGCTGTTGATGCTCCGCGCCAGATAACTAATTAGAGCGCTTTCTGGTGCATAAATTACGAAATAAGTTTCAAGCTGAGTTTTGTAGCCCTAAAGCGTGATCTGTCTGCGTGTGTGTGTAGGTGTGTGTGTGTGTGTGTAGGTGTAGGTGTGTGTTACGCCCACGCAAACAGCTGCTGATCAACACAGAGAGAGAGAGAGAATTACACATAATATGGCCATAATAAAAAAACACGATGATGACGTTAAGTATACGACAAGTTGGTCAAAACAGAAAACGTAAAAACATACGAAGCGTATAAACGAACGACATCAAAAAGCCGAACGAATGTCAAGCCGCAGAAATTCTAGTGATCCGCGTAATAACTTCAGCTAATGGCGACGCTCACTGGGCTCATTCGCGCATACATTTGATTCAGTTGCTCCGTGGCAGTTGACAGCGCCAGACGCGTGATTCAAGATTCGAGACAGCGAACCGTGAAACGAGAAACTCGAAACGCGAAACGAGAGACTTGAGACTTTTCAACTCTGCGACTTTTCGACTTTTCGACTTTGCACTCAGTTTGAGTTTGGCGCCGCCCGGCGTGTGCCCTTCAAGGTTAATGCGATGTCATTTTTTCGCAACATTCGCTCATCGCTGGCCTCGTCCAGGAAGAGCTGCTCCCGCGATACGACGCCCGTGCGCAGCGCCAGTTCCCGTCCGGCTAGTGTGATAAGCTCCCGCCGTGATTCCACCACTAGCTCCACGCTGCAGCGTGGCGATACCTTTATACTGAGCGCATCCGATGAGGAGGAGCAGCAGCAGCAGCTGCAGCAGCAGCAGCAGCAGCAGCAGCAGCAGCAGCAGCAGCAGCGTGGCACTGAGTCCAATAGCAGCACGCTCGAGAAGAAGTCCAAGAAGTCAAAGGTTTTTAGCAAATTCAGCACGTTTACCAAGCGCAAGAAGACGCCCTCGCCGGAGGAGGTGGCCAGCTATGATCATCATCCCAGTGATACGGCCACCAATACCTACTACAAGTGGCGCAGCGATGGAGGAGATCGCATGCTCGACTACGATGCGAACTCGGATCCATTCAACTTCCTCTACGAGCAGCAGGGCAGCAACTACAAGGGCAGGCAGCCAACTCCCACAGATGCCTCCTCGGCTGCCTCTTCGGGCATGCAGCGACAGTCGAGTCTGGGCTCCAATTCCAGCGGCAGCTTTGACTCCAGCACCTATCGCAAGAGCAAGACGCCCACGCATCTGCGGGAGCAGCTGGAGCAGCTGAAGACCCACTCCAATGACGATCTGCTCGAGGAGGATGAGAAGGAAAAATATAAAACGGTGACCCTCAATAGCTTTCGCAAATCGTTTCGCGATCGTTTGCTGCAGCAGCAGCAGCAGACGCCGCATAATCCCGCCTGGTTTGTGGAGGTGCCTGCGCCGGCAGCGACGAAATCCTCGGGCCACGGCCGTCGCGAGTCCAAGGAGAATCGACCCGACTTCCTCGTCTTTGACAATGACAATTACCGCCCGCAGTCCCGCTCCCCGCTGCGCGATCGTCCCTCCCGCTCCGCCACCCGCTCGCCCGTCAAGCGCAATGAGACTTTTCGTGTGGCACAGCCAATGTTGCGACATATTTCACCATCGCCGCCGCCGCCAGCTGCAGCCATACGCATTGAGATCAAGAACTCCATATTGCCGCATTCGCCGGGCAGACTAGTGCCGGTGGGCGTGGCCAAGCCCATGCCCACCACGGAGTATTATGCACAGCGTCTCTTGGCCAGCAGCTTGGCGCGACAGACACCGCCAGCTAATAGCCACAAATGGTATCGCAGTCAGAGCCAACATTCACCCACGCGACTTGCTGCACTGCCTCAGCAGCAGCACCACCACCAGCAGCAGCAACAGCACCGGAACAGCGGTCGCTATCAGACTCTGGTGCACATTGGCAGCGAGCAGAGTAAATTGTCACCGGCGCCAGCTCGAGGACGTGCACCCACCCGCGTTCAGCTCTACGGCAGCAAGCCAAGCAACCGACAGCAACATCAGCAGCAACAGCAACAACACCAGCAACACCAGCAACACCAGCAGCAACAGCAGCAACGACAGCAGCAGCAGCAGCAGGCCAGTTCCACCTATTTTGGTGGCCACTATAATGCACCTGTGCCCGCTGCTGTCAGCTCTGGCAAACCTGTGTCCAGTTCGCGTCTACATGCTGTGGGCGTTGCCAGCGTCAATTGGGGGCGTCGCGAACAACAGACGACGCCAAGAGTTGTTGCCGCCCCCGTCCCCTCGCCGCGACGCAATCGATCGCCGATCAAAATACCATGGCGATAGAATCGTACATACGACTGATCAGCATGATCAGAACGATCCAACGATCAGCGCTCATTAATCCGGAGCCCATGTGTGTAAATAAAACAGACTAGAGAGGAGCGCGTGACACGAACACGAGCGCTAATCAACACGAGCAAAATAACAAAAGAAGCAACTCTAAATAAATTACTAAATAAATTTTAAATTATACAAATGATAGAAAATTTGATTTCAGTTTTTCTTTTAATTCAAAGGGTATTTCATAGTTGACTATCAAAATAATACAAGTTTCAAAAAGATCAAGCCTGTTTCTAGTCAGTAGGTAAAAGTGTATTTCATAGTTACTAATTTGTTACCCAACCCTGAAAGTACTGTTGCCAATTGCATGGGATTTGCACTCACGATAAAGTTGTGCATTTGTATCTTTAAATATCAATCGACACGCTCTCATCTATAGCTTTATAGAGATATCATATGAGCTAGGCGTCACAACTCTTCCTGCGTCATTCAGACTCGCAAATATTATTTATTTTCTTTACGGATTGAACCAAAAATTGATTCATGTCCAAAAAGTACCCGAGTCGAAAACTTCTGTCCCATGTGCTGTGTAAGCAAATTATGATTAAGTACATAAACGAATCCAATAATACCAATATACAGAAAAAAATAACCAAATTCAGCTTGTTGTGTAAATTGATAACTATCATTTGTTGGCATTGCCTTTGGCTAAAAATCATTTGGCTTCAAGCAGTTTCCTTGAGCAGCAAACTCATGTTTTTTATGTAGTTGCAGGGCCATTAACGGAGAAAAAACTAAGTGGAACGCATATGCAAAAATCAATTCATTCAAATATATATATATATCTACATAAAGTCGAGACCGTATTCGTAGTCGTATGGTACCATATTTTATTGAGGTGTTAATTATCCCTCGGTTCGTGGTATTGCTTTTAAAATCGTGAATTTTACGATACTTTACTTTAAGTTTATTTATTTATTTTCATTTTTTGGTCAATAATATCCGTACAAGTTTGAGTCGCTTATGACTAACTGTGCATGACAATTGGGTGGGACGTTACGTGACGAGCATTTCATTTGTTTGCTACCCATATTTTGTTGTGGGGTTAGTTAGAAAGCAGATGCGCTTATACATGATATTATGGCCGTATTTGGTTGCGAGAATTCTACGCTTAACGGCATATATTGTCCCGCAGAGATACATATGCAGTGTGTACTATATCCACAGAGAATGACGTCAACAGTCAGCTTGATTTGCTCGTGCTCCTTATAAGATGTGGAACCAAACAATATACGGATTTATACATATGCATGAGGGCATAAATGAAATGATTTAAACCAAATATGAGTAGAGCAAAATGATTCATATATGTGTATTTATTATAGTTACACGTATTTTGTTGCTCGATTATTGTTTAGGCAAAAGTTGCTTAATCGATTTATAATAATATTTAATTATATTAGTTATACGTAATTTTTTTTAAAGTATCTATCTAATTTATGCATATCTCTATTTCAAATAATTATATAATACACAATTTGTTCGTTCTCAAACACCAAAGAGTTTAACTGGGGAATGAGTCAAAAGTAATTGCGCTAACACCTTCCGCCGTATTTATTTTTATTTATTATTATTAATGTGTTATTTTTTGAAGATTGCTGTTAAATTGCTTTATGACACCCACATCATTAAATTACTTTATAAGCCATCTCTGGTGCTGCGGCTTTTGAAGTCAAGTTTTTCAAGTATAACAAAATTTGTTTCCGTTCAAATGTTTTCGGCACATTAAAAAACTTGAGTTTGAACAATTAAATAAACATCTAAAATAAATGTAAATATTTACATATTAAAAAATATTAAAATTGATTAGACTTTCTTCAACGTTTCCTCAATTTGTGATGTTTTTGGAGAAGAGTCGATGGATCGTCTCCATAATATATTTATTGCCTTTCTCTCTCTCTCTCAGCTTCTTCCTAATCCCCAGCAACTTAAAGCTTAGTTAACTAATTAGCTAACCAGCGACTTAAAGCTCAATCTTAGGTTAGATTTACACTTTCTAATGTGGTCACAACGGGGTCATTAGTTGTTTTGCCTATGGCCGAAACAATTCGCATTGAGAAGTGACTATTCAAACTTGGCAACAGCCACTGAAACAACTGAAAAACCAGCTACAACAATTGTAATTTAGTCTACTACAGATCTACTACGCGTGATCTTGAACTACATAACTAGACGCCCAAGTTAGTTTTTGCTTGTTGCTTTTGGTTTTAGCCATTTAGGCATTAGCCATTAGCCATTTTCTTTGCATCATCTTAACTAGACTGTGAAAAATTAATGTAATGTAAACTTTGGAGTCGTAGCCTCGCTTATAGCCATGCCTAAAGTCTATATGGGTGAGTTGGCCTATTGCGTGGGTCTCTCTCTCTCTCTCGCTCTCTCTCTCTCTCTGCAAACAGGTTAACACACAAAATCATTGTCTCCAACCGAAAAAATCGTGTTAATTAATGCGAATTTTGGACAAGCAGTAAAACAACAAAACAACCAAATTTACCGAAATTGTTCACTTCTGTAAATTGTTAATTTTGTACTTAAACTCATTTTTTCAATTCTTTCTTTTTATTGTTGCTATTTAAGTTCGTTCTTTGTGTTTTGCAATAAACAAACAGTATGCGGTTTCTGTGATTCGGTTGTTCTACTGCTTTTAACGATATACATACATATGTATATAAGACTTATACGTAGATTGTTTTCCAAGTAACTTGGAGCCGGTTTTAAGTTGTTGTTGTTGTTTGTGTTGTTGTGTTGTTTGTGTTGTTTGTGTTGTCGTCGACCTACGGACTCTTATTTCTGAAACTGTAGACAAACAGTCAACACTCGCATAGCGTCATAGTTTGAAAACGTTGCTTAAAGTTGACTGAGCTGCTTGCTCAGATACATTTATATGCAGATACAGATACAAATTCACCAATTTGTTTGCCCAGAACTTAGCAACAAGTGCGCGGGCGTGACCCATTCGTTGTGTGGGCCAAACTAGTTCCCATTCTCTCGAATTAGCCGATATTTTACTTACATGACACTTGAATTGGTAATTCCAGCATATTTCGGACAGTGTTTTACATTCAGAATTGGATTTGTTGTTGACTAGACTCTGAGCATGACATCATTCTATGCATAACTGCACATAAATTATGGATGTTTATAGGTTCATTTATTTGGTTGCAGTCGTCAGATACATTTTTTAATATTTTGTGATTAATTTGGCCAACTTCAAACCGATCACAGTTTCTTTAATAATTATTAAATTTTGACAACATAAATATTTTAAAATGTATACTATACCATACCATGTAGTTTTTAGTCTATAAGTAAAATCTTATAAATAGATTTTTGTTTTTTTAGGCTAGACTTTTTTATGACTTCAGAAATTCATTCGAATTTTGGTGCATTCCCTAAATGGATTCGCTGAAATCAGCAGCATATTTGTAACTGTCATCTGTGTTAATTTCGGTGGCAAATGACAAACAGAGTGGAAAACTTTCGCCATTCTTAGCGGCAGCTGTGATTGTCCTCATATGTATCTATGCATTATAGATTTATGATGAGTGTCGTGTGTTTAATTGTCTGATCATTAATCTATGGGGATTTGCAAAAAAACAGTGTGAGGTGGGAGGTGGGAGGCGGAAGGCCGCCGGCTTTTGGGCTCAGCTGTGTGGCTCCACTTAAGTGGCAGTCAAACATTTGCGCACTTGAGTAGTCAACTTGCAACTTAATGCCACATCCGTCAGACCGACAGACCGATTGTTTGTGCCCGCCATTGTCGTCAGGCTTTTTTGTGGAGCTGACGGGTTGACTGGCTGGCTGGCTGGCTGGCTGGCTGGCTGGCTAAATGGGTGACAGTGTAGCCCATTCATCCAGGCGGGGAACTGGGTCATCATCGATTTTCAGTGCGACGTGTCACAATTATCGTGCCAGCAAATGGATTCGTTGGATTCGTTGGATTCGTTCGACTAGCTGTCCCAAAAGCGAACACACAGAGGCTCAGGCTCAGGCTCAACACTCGAATGCACTCAAAGGACATGCCAACTTCGCTTTTACCGCCACATCCTGAATATTAATGCTTGCTGCAAGGCAATGAAAAGTTAACTTTTACAGTTGTCATATTAAAACTCAAATGAACAGTCGAAGATTATATACCCTATGCCCTGCACAGAACTGATCTAATCTTTCTTTGGCCAAAATGTTAGGTGCAGCACAAGAACCGTAACTTGTGTTTTAAGTTGGGATATCTTGGAAATTAAAAATGTTGTTCTTATCAGAAATTAAGTTTCAAACCATCGTGTCATTAAATAGTTTTACGATATTCAATAATTTGTATACTTTATATAGTCGAATATGTCTTCTGCATTATACACATCATGACAATATTATAATACCCTCTGCTAGGGTATAATACAAATAAAAAATTACTAAATAAAATGCCAGCATATTTTGCTGCAGTTAGCCAGAAAGAGTTACACACACTCAGACAAACACCACACACAACACACAAAGAAACATGGCCAGAATCGGAATGGAAACGTGCCAAGTTGTTGTTTTTTCTTGTTGTTAAACACACATACATATATTTGAGTGTAATTTTGGAACAAGTGTCGCTGGTTGCACCGCAGCAGCAGCAGCATAGCTAGGAGAAAGGGAGGAGAAAGAGAAGCTAACTGCAGCCATTTGGCTATGCTAAGCCTCTGTGACTGTTGACCTCTCTGGCAATGGATACGGTTGCGATTACGGATTCAGATTCGGGTTTCTGGCAATGCTATTGCACACCAGTTTTTCACCGTTTTTGGCGCCGGGCGCAATGCGGCGTCAATGAGCAAAAAGCACAAATTAAGTTGTGCAATCGAAAATTGCATTTGGTACTCGAAACCTTTATAATAAACAATGTAAGAGTATAGCATAGTCTATCAGAATATTGATTCTCTGCAGTTCTCAAACTGTTTCTGTCTCTTCTTAATATTTAAATTTATACAGGGTATATCATAGTCGGGCTTGAACTGTTGCTGTCTTTACTCTCTCTGTCCTTTTAGTTTTGTTGAGAGACTAATTTTTATAATTGCTTACACATTTTAAACATCTACTACAAAAAATTCATTTTTGTTGAGTTCTTCCTTAATGGTCAGTAAAGTAGTTAAGCCCTCCATTAGTGCAAGGGTATTTCGTAGTCAATTAGCTTATTGTGTGTTGTACAATAATATGTCATGCTAGTCATATTTATCTAGCTGCTACAAACTGTGTCTGTATTTATTGTAGTATATTTAATTAACCAATTATAAAATTACTATTTCCAGGGTGTCATAATTCGCGAGGTTGACGACGGCGTTCGCTGTGAGCAATGCAAGTCAGAATGTCCCGGATTTGCGGCCCACGATTGGCGGTAAGTTGACAAGCATATAAGGAGACTGAAAACTGATAATTCAGCTCTTGTGGTTTTAGTTGTAAGTACTTGCTAAATATTGCTCATACGCACCATGAACAACATCCTAAGAGCCTCATTTCTGTACTAAAGTGTATTTATTTTTTAAAGTATACTTTGAATATTATTATATATAGCTACCTTTTATTTAAAAATCTGAACTGCCATAACTTTGCCAAAAATTAACCGATCAGAAAGCTCTATGACATTTTCTCCAGGGTTTGTCTGCATTTAAAATATTTGCATATGTAAAGATACATATTTACGCATTTTTCAACCTTTTTTTTTAACTGCTATAACTTTGTCAAAACTGAACTAAGTGTCTCAATATTCTTACCCGCACTGTAAAAGCTTCTTAAAAGCTTACGTTAGCTTTGGAAAACAGCCGACAGGTGGCGCAGTTGGTTGTTCATTTATTTATACGATTTTCCAAATCAATTCAATATATTTAGCATATTACCTATGGCGTCTGTAGCCATACTACCCCCTCCCTATCCCCCCCAGATGGCAATTCCTCATGTAGGCGAGATAAATAATAAATGCGTCAGCATTGCCAAAAATGTACAAACGGCAGCGGCGACAAGAGTACTCGTTTGCCAAATATTTTGATCGTAAATTTAAAAGAAAAACAAACCGTTAAATTCAACGGCAAAACCGCAAAAACAGAAGGCGTCGTTTGTCGTTTTTGTGCCCAAATTCTGGCTAAAAGATGATTAAGTATTTGGGGTTTCAGTAAATTGCAGTTAGTGCCAAGAGACAACTGCAGATAACACATTAATGCAGCTGTGTAAACAAATACCGCATTTGTTTAATTATTTAGTATTGTTTTTAGGCGGCTGTTGAAGCGCATTTAATTGCCGTACTTAAATAATGATGCACTTCTGTTTGCAATTATGCGCAAATGCAGCTTTTAATGCATATTCAAAATCGAATGCAAATGCAAATTAGAATGCGAATCGTTTTGCCAATTGGGAAAAGCACTTAACGGTCTCTGGCCCCGGCCACAAATTCAAATTACGCTATTAATTTGTAAAATTAGTTTGTCTGTCTGTTGCGCTATCCTTTGTCTAACTGCGGTTTTGTTTGCATTTTCATTTCATTTTCATTTTCATTTTGACGCTGGCCGTACGCCAATTCGTTGCGAGGGGGGGCGTATACGTAATCGCAACCTCTGATGATATACGGGGCGTATACGCGTTTTAATATTTTTGCTCGCGTTTTTGCTTGCTCGATTTGTAAATGCTGCTCATTTCTATATGAGTGTGTGTGTGTGTGTGTGTTTGTGTGTTTTGTATTTTGCTATAATTCAGTTGGTTTTTTTGGTTTATTGTTTTTTGTTTTTAATAGCGGTCTGTTTGACTTTAATGGCAAAAAACGTTGCATATAAATTATAATTGAAAAAATTCATAAATAAATAATCCTATATGTAATTATATAAATACCCCAGCAAATGTGCTTAAATATTATAAAAACATTTTTATTGGGCAGCGGTTAATTAATTTAATGAGAGCATCTATTAACAAACTAATGAAAGAATGTATAGAATTTCCATTTTAAAATTTATAGAATAGAATTAAAATGTATAGAATTGAGATGATATATGTGTTTAAAAAATTAGTTGAGAATATCATAAAAGATTGATGCAGATTTAATCTACAGCTTAAGCCAATTTAAAAAATATTAATTTCACATTAAAATTGTTTTAGTTTCGACAAAATTTAAAGAATTCTTGGAACAGCTTTTAGATTTGCTATTACTTGCCCCACCACCTCAAACAAACATCTGAACTATAAGATATCCCATAAAAAACTCAGCATGACAAACAATTTGTTTTTTTTTTTGCAATGATGACCAGGGGGGCGTAACATGACAACCCGCTGGGTCTGATAGTGCTTTCCGCACATCGTGCCTAGTTGCACATCGGCTGTTTCGTTCGGCTCACGAATCGGGAACTGATCGCTTCACTTGCGCACTGACAATTAAAGTGCTTCCAGAGACCTTGACTTGCTTAATTTCCACTCTTCCACGAATAATTGCGCTGCTCTCGCTGCTCTCTGGAAGCTTAAGCTTTAAATTGATACCGATTGCGCCAATAAAAGCTTGAGTTCGAGTCTTTGCTTCCACTTAAAATGTGTTGCAATTCGCGCTCAGCTTTTGGGCAACAGCTCAAGTTCATATATGGACAGTTAAGGCAATGCGTGCACTTTTTGCAGAGAGGGGGGATTAAGGGCTTCAGCTTAAGCAAATGAACTGAGCCGAGGTTAACATTGAATTGCAAAACAGTGAGTACAACTGACTACCCGACTGACTGACTGACTGACTGACTGACTGACGAAGTCGACTCGTGTTTGTTTATACTTGGCCTATTAAGCTTTATTTTATGCAGCCGACGCTGTCTAACGGCGCTTCGTGTTTGCTTTTCTGTTTTTGCAGTTGTTTCTCTTGTTTCTCTTGCTGATATTTTGACTCGCGCTCAATTCCAGGCTTTAACATTTTGTGCTAGTTTTTTTTGTTGTTTCTTAGTTGTTTTTTAGCATTTGCGCGTTGCCCACGCGATCAGTTGACGAATTCGCTTGGTTAAGGGGGCTGCAGGTGCATAAAATTAATCGAAATTCCAGTGAGAAGCTTTTTGAGTGCTCTCATTCGCTGTGAGTGTAACTTTGAGTATGTGTGTGTGTAGCTTTACGCTTATCAGTATCTGACACACGCATTATATACGACCGCTATAGATAGCTGTCAACGGCTGTCATTGTTTACATTTTAAAGTTCTGCGCTCAGTTCTCGTTGCGCCCTCTCAACAACAACAACATCGTATAAACTTCAGACACAATGAAACTGAAAATGCAGTCAAATTCGTGTGATGTGTTTGAGGTGCAGCCAGTGTTGGTTAAGAAACAGCCCAAGTTTCCCACACGTGAACGTCACATGGCCATCAGACGTAAGAAGTCTTCGGCGCCACCTGGCGGTGAACGGTGAGTTTAAAGAGCTAAGCGATATTCATCGTTTGAGTTAGTGTGGTGTCGAAAACACTACCGTTAGCGCTGTTTATTTCTGAGAATTACGATCTCACTAGAAATCACGTAAATGATTTAGGACCAGTTTCTTTTGCTGTAAATTTCTTTCTATACGAGATCTTTAATGATTATGGCCAAATGTTTTCACGTTCCCAATCACCCAATCGAGCGTATAAGCGGCGGCCAAGACATTGGCAATGCCACGGGCGCAACTTATGAGTTATTGTCCGATAATTATGAGGGAACGAATTTGGCCGGCTATTCGAAAAGTATTTTAATTGATCATCAATCTTTTAGCAATCGAAGAAAAGAGGTGGCGAAAAACATGAAAGAGTCATATAAATTTTGCTTTTGATTTTACTCGATTTGATTTTTTGCGGCGGCTGTTTTCCATAATTTCGAACTAATTTTGGGATATTTTTCATGTTTATCGGTGATATTTTTCATTTGCAGTGAGTGAGTGATGATAGCAATACATATAATCGAAGGAATTCGATAACCCATAGAGATACACTGAGTTTTGGTAAAGAATTCCATTTTCTCACTGATTGAAAATTTACTGATCTGACGCAACTTGTGTACTTGTGTGTCAAATAAATCGTATGGTTCAATTGGAAAAGCTTTTTTAGACGAACTCACACTCAAGGGTGTGAGAGAGAGAGGGAGAGAGTGTGTGTGAGAGAGAGAGAGACGTGCCCCCATTAAACCCAATTAGTCGTCGTCGTACAACTTGCGAAGCAAATTAATGACCAGGCGTTTAGTTCGAACCCCAAAAAACATTTATCGACGATATGCAAAAATGTTCAAACTTGCTGAAAGTTGGCAGATGATTCGGTGATTCGGCTGTAGATGATGGCAAATGATATTTTACTTGCAACTAGAATAAACACAGAAGCTGCTTGCTTGCTGCCCATGTGATGTTTTCACAAATCAAGTCCAAAATATGTTATATAAATAAATGCCAGACATCAGTGGCAGTGGGAAACAAAGCACAGAAAAAAAAATAGAAAAAACATTAGCTGCTACCTTTTAGAGGGTACTCGCAGTCGTGTAGCTACCTGTACCAGTACATTATCTAATGTAAAGTAATGGCCTTAATGGCAGACAGCACAGACTCCGGCACCGACTGCGACTCAGAGTCAGAGTCAGAGTCCGACTTGGTACAGTGACAGCGCCAAATGTATCTGCAAGATACGTGTGTTTAATGTACCTACAAGTACATAAGTATCTGTGTGTTACACACAGATGCTGCATGCTGAGCTCCCCCGAAGGCAGGTGTAATTAAAAGCGGCAAATGACAGCCACATGTATCATAGGCAGACAGACAGGTAAATAAACAAAAAAAAATGAGCCCACCAATGTACCACATGAACATACATACATACATTTTTCTAAAGGTTCACACACAATTTGAGTTTCGCTTTGTATCGATATTTACGGTCCGTAAGATCTATTGATAGATGGCTTTTGTAATAAACAGTGCGGTTTGCCAAAAAATATATACAAATTATGTAGTATAATGCACAAAACTTATCTATAGATCGTAAAATTTATCGACTACCAAGTCCAAGGTTCATCAACAAAATGAAACTACAAAAAATTTCTAATAGCGTTATTTATAAATCGTAATGAAGCAAATTCATTTACCATCTGCATCATTGAAAGCATTAAATGTTTTTTTTTTTTTGGAGCCATTAGATACCCTGTACTAAGTACCGTACATATTTTAAACAAATACAAATACACTTTATTCGTGGGAACTACTTATCATTAGCGCCAAAATAAACATGCTAATCACATATGGTACATGAAAACATACATTATACTTAATCGTAGTAGATTTTAATGTTGATGTTATTTCTGAACTTCTTAGAATCAGCTGTCTACATTATAATACTTTTGGATCACATTTTGTTATCAGTGAAACTATATATGTGGAATAAATTATAGATTACAACAATTTGAAATAACCTAAAAGTATGATAATCAACCGGAAATCGAACTCGTAACTTGATTGGATAACAGCCAGACTCACATTAACCTTAAAAATCACCTTTAAATCACCCGATATCCGCAATCGCACGATATATTTATATATATTTATTACCTCTCTCAGTTTTATCGGTATCTTGGTTGTTTTTTGCTTAGGCACTAAATTGTACGATTTCTTCCCCATATGCAATTTGTATGTTTTTTTCATTTTTTTGCTATGCAGCGCCAACATTTTCCGGCATTTATCGTCCCATCAATTAATCAGCAGCGTCGCCAAAGTCACGTTTTGCATTTCGTAATCGAATATGGATACATACAACGTACATACATACATAATATTACATTACATTGTTGCCCACTTAATGGGGCTGCTTATCAAGTTGAGAGACAGAAAGGCGGCCGGCAGCTGTAGTGGCACCTTCGGGGTGGGGCAGCCTGGCAGCCTGGCAGCCTGGCAGGTGGCAGTGGCACTTTCTTGGGCCGGGTTAATAATGCATGCAATTTGTAAGGCTTGGCGACCAAAACATGCGCCTCTAATTAAGTGCCTCCAAGCAGGGGGTACGGCAGGGGTCATCCATCTTCAGTACACCTACTGCTGACATCGCTCATATTGTGGATACATTTGCTGCCCTTTCCATTCCTACAACAATTGAACACAATTAATCATTTATGTTTATGGCGTGCGATTTTTTGTTATTGTCCATTTTCAGCATTAAAACAAAATCTCATAAATTACGCTCCGATTCTCATATATTCGCACTGGCGGGGGAGGGAGCAGGGGACTGAACTGAGGACACAAATGAATATGTTTCTGTGAAATCAGTTGTACGGCCGGGATTTCAATGCGTGCGCTGTCCGTCAGAGTCAGAGTCAGAGACTCTTGGAGGGTCTGTTGACTTTGCGGCGCGTACGCCTTGAATGAAAAAACACTTGTCCAAACCAATCACCAATCACCAATCACCACCCACTGCCAATGCCAATGCCACACCCCTCCCCGCCTTGAATTGTCCGGACAACGCCGAGCCACGTTTGTATATTTTTAGTGCAAATATACAAATTTACCAAAGTGCCGGCGAAGTGAGCTAGCCAAAAGAATAACAACAACAGTTTGATAAAAATATACAAGCAGAAGTTCAGATACTCTTTCTAATTTGAACAATAAATATATTTTACTATACAACTTGATGACATAACTATTATAACCTATTTATTTGTGAATGGATGCATTTTGGTATTACAACTAAGTTTTAGCTACCCTTTAAATGTGCAAAGGGTATACACTCAGTTGCTTTCGCCTACACTCCAACATTGTTGCATATACCCCGCCCTGGTTAGTGTAGTGTGGCAAGCCAACTTGGCCAGCTACATTCAATGGCATCATAATATTTTTACGGGCCATTTGCGTTGTCTTTATGGATTTTGTATAGCCGCTGACAATGTGCTCCCCTCTTGTGGTATATACCCTCTCCGCTACCCCTGCCCCTGCCACCTCGACCCACATGACAAGTGAAAACATTTCAATTGATCTTTAAACTACTTAGTTGCTGCTTTGTTTATAAATACCCATAATTTGTGGCATGTTCTATTCGCTTAGATGTGGCAATCAAAGCAAGCAACTTGTCGCAGCCACTTGATAAATGCGGCTGCCAGTTGTCCGCCAGACGCTGACCTTGACCGCCTTTCCCTTGCCCCCCCCCAGCAGCAGCGGCAGTAGCAGTGGCAGCAACGGAAGCGTAGCGTGGCAACATCCCTGAGCCACATTTGTGGCAATGCCAGCTAATAAATGCAGCGCCTGCTTGGCTATTAATTATCCAGCCAAATGCAGCTGTGGCATTAACTACAGCACTAGCTACTCGACTCCACTTTGGGGCAGTCAAGCGCACAACCTGTTGACTCATTAGCCAGGCCACCAGCTTGCAGAGCGATTCACACACGTGTGCAGCGTGCGCCGTGTTAATGAAGGGTAGCCATAAAATGGTGATCTATTGGTGAGTGAGTGCCCGACTAGGAGATACCCTCTACTCAGCTCAAACAATGTTTAGGTGTGTAGGTAAATATTTGTAGTATGGCTAGGCTATACGAGAACTTACATATTGAATTTGGTAACTGTAACTTTCAAGATATGCTCGAATAACAGGAAGCAAAATTCGATATTTATCGATTGGTTTGTGTCTTATAGTCACTAAAAACAGTCAGGCATGTCTTGATCGACTCGGCTCTTGATGCTGATCAAGAATACAATATACTTTTATACTGTATATACATTTTAAGATTAGACATGTCTCCTTCCGTCTGTTATATACCCTATTTAACTATTTCTAGTAAGTACAGGGTATCAAAAACGCGACCTCAACGCATGCGGATTACTAATAAGCGGTTGCTGGCTTCAAAAGTTGCTGCAGCGCAGTTTGCCAGCCGCAGTCGCAGCAGCAGCGCAGCAAGTGCCATGTCATTATCGCTGCTCTGTTACACTCTCCCCGCACACACGCACACACGCACACTCTCTCACACTATCTGCTGTCTCCCACGATGCGCTGCGCTGCGCTGCGCTGCTTTCTTTCCGCCGCGCCAGTGGAAGCTTCGGCTGTGCTACGCTTCGGCTGCGGCGGCGTCGTTCGGCGGCGCCGACAGCAACAACAAGGCGGCACCAGACCAGACGACGACGCCGACGCAGAGTTCAGTTAGAATTGAACTGTGTAACGGTGCGGTTGTCAGCCGCCCTTAACTCGCATTTTACCAAAAGCGGGCGCGTTTTTCGCGCGTTTTTCTTCGTTTTCATTTGGTTGCTTTTTCGGACGCTCTGTTGACTTATTTATGTGTGTGGCAAAGGTGCAAAGACACAATAATTTGATGAAAATTCAATTAAACACAACAACTTAATGTTTGGTATTCATTTTTATTCAGACTTTTGTGACGTCTGTGTGGGTTTTTGCTGTTATTTCTGTTGTTGGTTACTCAAGTTCAAGTGTTCACAAATTTCTTTAGGCATCTCATATTTTTTGTTTAAACATAAACAAAATGCCTTCTGCCATATTTGTTTACATTTATACATTTGCGGTTTTGGTTATGTATAAACATGCGGAAATCTTTAGTTCAGCAAGCAACCAAATTTGTTTCTTGCAAATATCAATTGTTGTTGTTTTTGATATAATATTTACTTGTACGGTGACAGGCAGATCAGATCAAAAGTAAAATTCTTGGCAACAGCACTTTGTTTAGGGAATAAAAATAATTCTTATAAATACATAGGCAACATTTAAATATGTTTTTATGCGTTTTATATTTATGAATAAATGGCTTTATAAATTTAATACATATATAATTGTATTTTAAAATAATGAATCAACGGCTTATCACGATTCAAATTCCGTTGTAATTGATTATAAATAATATTCAAAATTAATTGGCGATAAGAGTTTACTTTGTAAGCTTACTTTTTAAATGCAACAACAAAATGTCTTTCAAATTAATCATACTCAGGAGCTTGCCAGCATTTTTATTTATAAAGTATCTCAGTTTTATTATTTGAATATATCTCATATATCTCAGTGCATCAGCCTGCTTTGTCATTTTTGCAACACATTGTGACCAGATTTCGCGGAACTGCAAACCCCACTCCCCTCCGTGCCCCCTCAGTCGTAAAGCTGATGCTAAAGCTAAAGTAATGTGCATGCAAGGCCGCAATAATTCACAAAGCCCAATGCAATTTGGCATATTTACACACACACACACACACACACACACATAGAGAAAAAGTTACTGTTGCAAAAGAAAATATTATTTATATATGTACATGTGTATGTAAGCCCTGCTGTTGCAGTTGCTACTGCTGCTGCTGCTGCTGCTGCTGCTTCTGCTGCTTCTGTGTGCATGTGTCATGACAACTACAACTACAACTACAGCTACACATCTTTGTGGGGGGCTTCTCCCTCTCCCTGCATATTCTTTTCTGCTGCATATGTTAATTAGCTACCTAGAGATATTATCATTGGTTCGCTGCTCACTGATTCAATTAGCGGCTGCCATCTATACGCATAATTTATATTGTACTTTACTTTACTTGACTTGACTTTTACTCACTTGCCCGTCGCTTATTTATGTGGGCCAGTCGCCGCACTCAAGTGCATTATTCTATTCTATCATAGTTACGGTTGTTGTTGTTGTTGTCGCTGTTGTTGTTGTCGTAATCGCATTAAAAGTCATTTAATCGAAAGCGAAAAGAGAGCGCAAGCCAATGTGTGGGTGAGAGAGAGTGAGAGAGACGGGTAGAGCGCTTGAGCTTTGAGCTGCACTCATTCACTGTCACTGTCTCCCTCTGGCCCACTTAGCACACACACACACACGCACACACCTTGTACTGAGTGCAAGCTCATAATTGAGATTTGTTGCACTCCGGCGTTGACATTTATGCGCGCTTTTATTGTTTATGGTTTATGGCGCAACATGTTCAATTATAGTGGAAAATTGGATTTTGCGCTGCCCGTGGGAATAAAGAAGGTCAGCGGCAGACAATGTGCCACCGCATGCTGCATGTGTGGCAGCCAGAACCTAACACTGAGGCTGCTCTGCCAATGGCTCAATGGCTGCGGCCCTTAAATGTCGGTTTGTCGCCAAAAGTTTTCCAATTGGCCCCCTGTTCCATATACATACATACATACATATAAATGAAAGTGACTTTGGGGCTTATCAATTGTAATTGTTGCCTGCCACTGCCACTGCCACTGCCACAGTCCCCCGCTGCCTCTAATCTAACCAAAAAAGTGCCAAATGCTGCGGGCCACAACAAACGCCACCGTCACCCGGTCTATCTATATAGTATCTGTGTGTGTGTGGATGTGGGGTGTGGGTGTGTGGGTGTGTATAGAATTGGCTGGCTTTTAATTACATTTATCTGGCAGCAAAACTTTGGCAGCGAACTTCTTTGCTCTCTGCTGCTGCTGCCGTGTTCGTTATGTTTATATACTCTGTATCCTAGAGTCATGGAGCATGTTAACTAAAAGTTATTAGAGGGGGGTATGGGGTATATCTTGTAGTTGCAAGTCTTGCTAGTTCCCGAAAATAGTTAAAATATCAAAACCCAAGTTTCTTTTTATCTAAATAATATTCAGCTTCTTCGTCATTTCTTCTTAAAATACTCTGCAAGCCAAACTGTTATTGAAACGATCTGGCAGCATTTAATAATTTTAAATTAAATAAAGCTATCATTTGTTTCAGTTAAGCTAACTCTCTTAGTACTTACAATGTTGACTGTTATAAAATTTTCATAATAAAACCGAATAACCGAAAAATCCAGGAATGTACAGGGTATCTTCCATTATGTTGCAACCCGATAACGTTTGTTATTTCTCAATTAATGCGCGTTCGTTTGATTCTCTGAAAAAGTCTATCAGTTATTAAATATGTGTGATTCTGTCGCAATTCAATTAAAAAAAAGCTGCGCTCGTTATTGTTGATAAATGCTAGAAAGCCAAGCCAAGCCAGTTGATATGGCAAATTGAGAACGCAAATGCAAAACGCATATATTGCTATGGCCCATTGCCCATTGTCAGTGGCTTTAATCTGGCAATGAACACGTTTTAATGGCATAGTAATTGTTTATTTTGTGATAAGGCTGCGGTCGCATCCCACAAAACAATGACAACATTGCTGAGCACACCGAAACTGTGATTATTTACATAGCATGAGTTTTGTGGCACTAGGTAATGCCAGAGGTGCATTGCTACAGTTATCTGTTTATAGTGTACACACATATATACTACACATATGTACATAAATGATACGAAAGTTCACAAATTAATGTCTAAATTTAGTCTTGTATCTTTTCATAGCAATCTTTAAGTTTTTGGCTCATTTATTGGCCAATTTCTTGGCTTTAATTATAGCAAATACGTAAATGTCAAATAGTTCGGGGCACAAAATATTTATTTCTATTTATTTTTACATAGAAATACAAGTTTTATTTCCTCTATCATGTGGCAAAATTATACAAACTTTCGCAATAAAATCCAATTTCAAGCCATACACAAACAAGTAATCTAAGATAATGCCAGACGCTTACTCATCAACGTAGCTTTTCAAAGAACTCTTCTATAAAGATGAAGATGTTAATCTAAATATTCTGTTTGACCTGAGATTTGGCTACATGACGCTCTCTAGAAATTGTTCAAACATAACTTGATCTTGATCTTGATAACACACACAGAGACATTACGAATATGAATCATACAATATTTCCATTAATTTGTGCCATGTTTGCATTACTTAAGCCAACGCCCCTCCCACTCTCCCACTCTCCCGCCACATTTGTTTACTATTCGCAAACCTGTTGCATTTTCCGCATTGACGTTCAGTCGTGAGCAATTAGCAACAAATTTCTACAGACTGCTGCTCAGTGTTCAAGTGTTCAAGTGCTCAAGTGCAAGACTATAAAAGGTCATCTGTCTGTATTGCATTTCCCCTGTGCCCCTATAGATAATATTTAAGAATTATTGGGCTTATCTGCGTCGAGCTCATTTCTGTTCTGGCATTTACTCATCGGCTATTTTTTAACATTATTACGTACTTAGCGTTATTTCATTTTGCTACACTTTCGTGGCAGTTGACAATCTTTTTCCTTCCACTCAGCCCATCCCCTGCCGCCCCCTCTCTCTTGATGACATCACGCAATCCAATTCGGAAATGTTGTGTGTCTGAAGGCAGCGGCCTTTTTATTAATCTTATCAGAAAGTTGCCTCTTGGCATGAACTGATGCCTCTGTTTTTACCTTTATATTTACCTTTACCTTTACCTTTACCTTCATTTCATTTTATGTGGCAACGAATACCTTTTAAATGTATCGAAAAATGCTGGTCATTTAACTCAGATCCATATGAGCTCATACCTAAATGCTCGTATTGTATCGAGGTATTTGTTGCGTGGGGTGTATTTATGACGCTGATTATTTTTTAATTGTAATTGAAAAATAGGTAAACAGCCAATTAATTGCAATTATCCATCAGAAGAAACTAAATATTTTTGTTGCGTACGTAAATAAATGTTTGATGGTATACAAAATCGCATTTCGTTTAAAAGGTTAAATTCACACCTTAATCAAAATGTCAATGAGCAAATAACCGCAAGCAGACGTGCCAAATGAAAGCTGTTTAACTTATTCGTACTTATTTCCATCTTCTTCGTATTACGTATGAAGGCGCCCAAGTGTTTTAGGAGGTCGCCTCCCCCAAAAAACCGAGAACCCGAAATTTTGATGAGTCAAACAAAACAAGAAACAAGAAACAGAAAACTGAAAACAGAACTTGAAAACATTAAACGAAACAGAAGCGGAATACACGGAAGAAAGCCAGTTAATTTAAAAGTGAAATAAAAGCAAAAAAAAAAAACAAAAAATAATAAGCAATAATAATCAAACATAATTAAAACTACAAGCCCCAACCAAGTACAAAGTACAGTTAGCGCGAAGTTGCCGTAAAGTATCGTTAAGTTCGCATAAAATGGTGAAAATGCTCGACCTGGACCGTCACGCTGAGTGCCCCCTGTGGGCGGCATTGGCCTCCGATGTGCCCTGGACGGGCATGCACTATGCTTGCCTCAATGTCCTCAACATTTACTGCAAAGTATTCGATAGGAAAGAAATTTACGATCTCATTGTAAGGTAAGCGACCGCAGAACGATGAAATGTGAACAAAAAGCTGCCGCAAGATGGCGCCACGCGACAAGCTTTCGCTAGCGCTATGCCTAAGCAGCGGCAAAAAAGTGTACTAGGTTACTCTACATACTTAGGCTTTTGCGATTTATTTAAGAGGTTTGATAAATTAAAATGGATTTAAATGAAAAATAATTTAAATTTAAATTCAATTTAATTTGTGAGTTTGATTAATTAATAATTTACAGTTCAGCCCTCAAGTTTTTATAGGCGATAAAGCAAATAATTATATTGCTCTCCTGTATTTATGATAAATTATGCTTTCCATTTTCAGGAAGACCTGCCAGTCCTGCAAGTGTCCACGCGAGGCACACGCCATTTATCAACAACAGACGACCAATGTGCACGAGAGATTGGGTTTCAAGGTGGTCTCACCGGCGGATTCGGGTGTGGAGCCTCGGGATTTGGGCTACACGTGGGTGCCGCCGGGCGTGCGTGCCTCCTCACGGGTGAATCGTTACTTTGAACAGCTGCCGGATGAGAAGGTGCCGCGACTGGGCAGCGAGGGGGCACGTATACGAGAGCAGCAGATCTCATATCAATTGCCCAAGCAGGATCTCTCGCTGGAGCACTGCAAGCATCTAGAGGTGCAGCACGAGGCCTCCTTCGAGGACTTTGTGACGGCACGTAATGAAATCGCATTAGACATAGGTGAGTAGCACTCAATTAATTGCAGCTGCTCAATAATTAAACTTTAATTACTGCTTTCAGCCTATATCAAGGATGCACCCTACGATGAGCACTGTGCGCACTGTGATAACGAGATAGCTGCCGGCGATTTGATTGTGGCCGCACCTAAATTCGTGGAGAGCGTCATGTGGCACCCAAAGTGCTTCACCTGCAGCACCTGCAACGAGCTGCTCGTGGACCTCACCTACTGCGTCCACGACGACAAAGTCTACTGTGAGCGCCATTACGCGGAAATGCTGAAACCCCGCTGCACTGGCTGTGATGAGGTTAGTGTCTTCCATCACCAAATTGTACTCCTACACTTTGTCCTACACATGTCACCCACATGCTGTTCCTAATCACAATCGCCTTTCCACACTCACAAATCCTTAGCACACTTTCAGGCTGTGTGTGTTATTTCTTATATATTTTTGTAGTTTCTAATTGGCTCTCAGCTCTTGTCTCTCTTCTGCTTTTTATTTTTATTGCCTGTCGCACGCAGTTGCCCTTAATGGCTGAGGTGTGGCCGCCCTAATCCTTACTTACATTCGGGCTTATCCCTTTTCATTGAACTTCACATGTTTTACTTTTCATTTGGCCAATGCACCTTGGGCCAGTTGACAGTTCGTTTGCGGCATTGCTTCCTGACGTGTTGACAACGTGCGTCAGTTACACAAGTGAGTCGAAACAGTATAAAAGTAAAGTCCATAAATCACTTAAATTGTATTATTGTAGTAAGTTCATAAGACTTAATCCTTAAAAAATCGGTATGCTTCCGATAAAAGTTATGACTGTCTGATTGTCTTTAACATTCAATATATTTGTGTTGTGTGAAAACAAAATACATAAACCCAGACACTAGAAATGCCCTTCCCATACTTCAAACACCCATAACTTTGTCAAAAATGATCCGATCTTCAACTCCGAGGGCATTTTGTTCATGGTTTGACCTCTTTATCAACTCTACATTCAAAGTTCAAAAATCCCTCATTTTCGGATTTCTTGTCAAAAATCATGACAACAATGTGTGATCCATATCCTTAAAAATTACCTTTCCAGACTTCAAATACCCATAACTTTGTCAAAACTGATCCGATCTTCACTCCCGAGGGCATTTTGTTCATGGTTTGACATTCTTATCAAATCTACATTCAAAGTTCAAAAACTCCTCATTTTCGGATTTCTTGTCAAAAATCATGACAACAATGTGTGATCCAAATCCCAAAAAAAGCCTTTCCGAGACTGCAAACACCCATAACTTTGTCAAAACTGATCCGATCTTCACTCCCGAGGGCATTTTGTTCATGGTTTCACCTTCTTATCAATTCTACATTCAAAAATCAGAAACTCCTCATTTTCGGATTTCTTGTCAAAAATCATGACAACAATGTGTGATCCATATCCTTAAAAATTACCTTTCCAGACTTCAAACACCCATAACTTTGTCAAAACTGATCCGATCTTCACTCCCGAGGGCATTTTGTTCATGGTTTGACATTCTTATCAACTCTACATTCAAAGTTCAAAAACTCCTCATTTTCGGATTTCTTGTCAAAAATCATGACAACAATGTGTGATCCAAATCCCAAAAAATGCCTTTCCGAGACTTCAAACACCCATATCTTTGTCAAAACTGATCCGATCTTCACTCCCGAGGGCATTTTTTTCATGGTTTGACATTCTTATCAACTCTACATTCAAAGTTCAAAAACTCCTCATTTTCGGATTTCTTGTCAAAAATCATGACAACAATGTGTGATCCAAATCCCAAAAAATGCCTTTCCGAGACTTCAAACACCCATATCTTTGTCAAAACTGATCCGATCTTCACTCCCGAGGGCATTTTGTTCATGGTTTGACATTCTTATGAACTCTACATTCAAACTTCAAAAACTCCTCATTTTCGGCTTTCTTGTCAAAAATCATGACAACAATGTGTGATCCATATCCCAAAAAATGCCTTTCCGAGACTTCAAACACCCATAACTTTGTCAAAACTGATCCGATGTTCACTCCCGAGGGCATTTTGTTCATGGTTTGACATTCTTATCAACTCTACATTCAAAGTTCAAGAACTCCTCATTTTCGGATTTCTTGTCAAAAATCATGGCAACAATGTGTGATGTGATGTTTCCAAATCCCAAAAAATGCCTTTCCGAGACTTCAAACACCCATAACTTTGTCAAAACTGATCCGATCTTCACTCCCGAGGGCATTTTGTTTATGGTTTGACATTCTTATCAACTCTACATTCAAAGTTCAAAAACTCCTCATTTTCGGATTTCTTGTCAAAAATCATGACAACAATGTGTGATCCAAATCCCAAAAAAAGCCTTTCCGAGACTTCAAACACCCATAACTTTGTCAAAACTGATCCGATCTTCACTCCCGAGGGCATTTTGTTCATGGTTTCACCTTCTTATCAATTCTACATTCAAAAATCAGAAACTCCTCATTTTCGGATTTCTTGTCAAAAATCATGACAACAATGTGTGATCCATATCCTTAAAAATTACCTTTCCAGACTTCAAACACCCATAACTTTGTCAAAACTGATCCGATCCTCACTCCCGAGGGCATTTTGTTCATGGTTTGACATTCTTATCAACTCTACATTCAAAGTTCAAAAACTCCTCATTTTCGGATTTCTTGTCAAAAATCATGACAACAATGTGTGATCCAAATCCCAAAAAATGCCTTTCCGAGACTTCAAACACCCATATCTTTGTCAAAACTGATCCGATCTTCACTCCCGAGGGCATTTTGTTCATGGTTTGACATTCTTATGAACTCTACATTCAAACTTCAAAAACTCCTCATTTTCGGCTTTCTTGTCAAAAATCATGACAACAATGTGTGATCCATATCCCAAAAAATGCCTTTCCGAGACTTCAAACACCCATAACTTTGTCAAAACTGATCCGATGTTCACTCCCGAGGGCATTTTGTTCATGGTTTGACATTCTTATCAACTCTACATTCAAAGTTCAAGAACTCCTCATTTTCGGATTTCTTGTCAAAAATCATGGCAACAATGTGTGATGTGATGTTTCCAAATCCCAAAAAATGCCTTTCCGAGACTTCAAACACCCATAACTTTGTCAAAACTGATCCGATCTTCACTCCCGAGGGCATTTTGTTCATGGTTTGACATTATTATGAACTCTACATTCAAACTTCAAAAACTCCTCATTTTCGGCTTTCTTGTCAAAAATCATGACAACAATGTGTGATCCATATCCCAAAAAATGCCTTTCCGAGACTTCAAACACCCATAACTTTGTCAAAACTGATCCGATGTTCACTCCCGAGGGCATTTTGTTCATGGTTTGACATTCTTATCAACTCTACATTCAAAGTTCAAAAACTCCTCATTTTCGGATTTCTTGTCAAAAATCATGACAACAATGTGTGATCCAAATCCCAAAAAATGCCTTTCCGAGACTTCAAACACCCATATCTTTGTCAAAACTGATCCGATCTTCACTCCCGAGGGCATTTTGTTCATGGTTTGACATTCTTATGAACTCTACATTCAAACTTCAAAAACTCCTCATTTTCGGCTTTCTTGTCAAAAATCATGACAACAATGTGTGATCCATATCCCAAAAAATGCCTTTCCGAGACTTCAAACACCCATAACTTTGTCAAAACTGATCCGATGTTCACTCCCGAGGGCATTTTGTTCATGGTTTGACATTCTTATCAACTCTACATTCAAAGTTCAAGAACTCCTCATTTTCGGATTTCTTGTCAAAAATCATGGCAACAATGTGTGATGTGATGTTTCCAAATCCCAAAAAATGCCTTTCCGAGACTTCAAACACCCATAACTTTGTCAAAACTGATCCGATCTTCACTCCCGAGGGCATTTTGTTCATGGTTTCACCTCCTTATTAATTCTACATTAAAAAATCAGAAACTCCTCATTTTCGGATTTCTTGTCAAAAATCATGACAACAATGTGTGATCCATATCCTTAAAAATTACCTTTCCAGACTTCAAACACCCATAACTTTGTCAAAACTGATCCGATCTTCAACTCCGAGGGCATTTTGTTCATGGTTTGACCTCTTTATCAACTCTACATTCAAAGTTCAAAAATCCCTCATTTTCGGATTTCTTGTCAAAAATCATGACAACAATGTGTGATGTGATGTTTCCAAATCCCAAAAAAAGCCTTTCCGAGACTTCAAACACCCATAACTTTGTCAAAACTGATCCGATCTTCACTCCCGAGGGCATTTTGTTCATGGTTTCACCTCCTTATTAATTCTACATTAAAAAATCAGAAACTCCTCATTTTCGGATTTCTTGTCAAAAATCATGACAACAATGTGTGATCCATATCCTTAAAAATTACCTTTCCAGACTTCAAACACCCATAACTTTGTCAAAACTGATCCGATCTTCACTCCCGAGGGCATTTTGTTCATGGTTTGACATTCTTATCAACTCTACATTCAAAGTTCAAAAACTCCTCATTTTCGGATTTCTTGTCAAAAATCATGACAACAATGTGTGATCCATGTCCCTAAAAATGACCTTCCCAGACTTCAAACACCCATAACTTTGGCAATTCTGATCCGATCTTCACTCCCGAGGGCATTTTGTTCATGGTTTGACATTCTTATGAACTCTACATTCAAAGTTCAAGAACTCCTCATTTTCGGATTTCTTGTCAAAAATCATGGCAACAATGTGATGGTGATGTGATGTTTCCAAATCCCAAAAAATGCCTTTCCGAGACTTTAATTACCCATAACTTTGTCAAAACTGATCCGATGTTCACTCCCGAGGGCATTTTGTTCATGGTTTGACATTCTTATCAACTCTACATTCAAAGTTCAAGAACTCCTCATTTTCGGATTTCTTGTCAAAAATCATGGCAACAATGTGTGATGTGATGTTTCCAAATCCCAAAAAATGCCTTTCCGAGACTTCAAACACCCATAACTTTGTCAAAACTGATCCGATCTTCACTCCCGAGGGCATTTTGTTCATGGTTTGACATCCTTATCAATTCTACATTCAAAGTTCAGAAACTCATCATTTTCGGATTTCTTGTCAAAAATCATGACAACAAAGTGTGACCATGTCCCTAAAAATTACCTTCCCAGACTTCAAACACCCATAACTTTGTCAAAACTGATCCGATCTTCACTCCCGAGGGCATTTTGTTCATGGTTTGACCTTCTTATCAACTCTACATTCAAAGTTCAAAAACTCCTTATTTTCGGATTTCTTGTTAAAAATCGTGACGTGATGTTTCCAAGTCTCTAGAAATGCTCTTCCCAGTCTTCAAACTATCAAAACTTTGTCAATTCCTTATAAGCTTTTATATTTCTATTAGAATTTATTCATTTGCCATTGAAAACAATAAATATTGTTCAGCCACACCCATTTCTTAGGTGCTGTCAAGAAGTTTGCTCATGATTTTCCTTCTGCTGTCGCTCACTTTCGCTTTCAACACAAAACAAACAAATACAACAAAAAAGCGCCCAGGCGACCCATTTATTTTTGGCACATTTTCTGATATTTATGAGAATCTAAAAATAGGTTTCGCTTGACTAAAATGGCTCAGAAGCGAAAACGCATCGATTTGTTATGTTGTTTGGTATTTTTAATTAAAATAAAATGATGTTGGCAATTGTCAGTGTTGCCACAATTTATGGCAGCGGCAACTGCAACATTCGTTTCGACATTGGCCATGCAGAAAAATTCAGAAGGCCACGCACAAAAGTATTAAAAAACATAAATAGCAAGCGAACGAAACAAATGCGAAAGTGCTGTGAAAACAGAAAATGAGAAACAAGTATACGTACGTATATATTATATATGTATGTAGTACAGATATTTGAACATATGTGAGTATTGTGTATTGCTGCCTCTTGTTCTGAATATTTGTTAATTTGAAAATCACTCGCAATTTACATGCCGCGCTGATTAGAAACACTGTCCCGTTTGGCCAATTCCGATTGCCACATCGTTGCCAAAATACCAATACCCCTCCTCTCCTCCTCGCTCGCCTCTTGTGTCCGCCAATTAGCGCCGCTGCTCGCGATTTTATTGTTGTTGTTTCAATTTTGTGGCAATTGTTGTGTGTCGGTTGTGTGAATCACTTGAGTGCTCGGCCCTTAGCCAGAGTCGCATTAATCAGTTGCAAGACGATCGATTAACTGGCAACAACTGGCGCCGACTGCAACCGTTTCTCGCTCTTTTCTCCGGCTGCCCGGGCGGCTACCCAAAAGTGACCAAGTGTACAAAATATATATATTAAAAACAAACAAAATACAAAAATATTCCTTGCGCAAAACGAATTATATTTTCAAATATATATTCGAAATTTCGCACAAATTTTTTCCGTTTGACGAAAATTTTAATTGAATTACCTAATCACTGCTGCCCATTGGCAAGTGCCGCGAGAGTGAGTGTTTGAGTGTTGTGAGTGCTGCGGGTGAGTGTCTGCTGAGTGCGTGTGGTGAATTTTATATAATACACACACACACACACACACTTACACTCAATTCTCGACATTGCTGCCCAGTTTGCCCACAACTATTGCACCGCTGGCATCGCTAGGCATCGCTAGGCATCGGGAGTCTACACATTACGCAAGCGAATCGGAATGGCTGCTGACGAGTCGCTGGCCGGCGTCGGTGAGCTGCTCTTCTCCCTGCTCATTGGCTACCTGGGCGCCCTGGAGTTTGCCTTTGTTGCACGCCATCTGTACCACTGGACCTGCCGGCATCCGTGCAGCGATGACGCCGTCGATGTTGCCGCCGATGCCGAGGAGCTGCCGCGTATGCGCGATCGCCTGGACAAGGAGCTGGCGGAGGCGGCGGCAAGGGAAGCAGCTGCCGGTGGCAATGCCATGCAGGATGGCGTTCTCTATAGCAACGGTATTCGCATAGAGTCGCCGGAAGCGAAGCGGGAGGCGTTGGCAGCGGAACTGGAACGACAGCGGCGCATTGAGGAGGAAACACGCAAGCAGCTGGCCGAGGCAGAGCACAGATTGGCTGAGGAGCGCAGGAATGCGGAGCTGCAGCGGGAGGCAGCTGAAGCGGCGGAAAGCGCACGGAAACTGATAGAGGCGGAAAAACAACGAGAAGCGGCGCAGCGCAAAAGCGAAGAAAATGAGAGGAAATTAATAGAGGCTGAGGAACAAGAACAACGCGAACGTCAAGAAAATGAGCGAAAATTGATTGAGGCTGAAAAGCAGCGTGAGGAAAATGAAAGAAAACGGCAAGAAGCTGTGGAAAAACAACAGCGCGAAAGAGAAGAAGCTGAGCGAAGGCAAAGAGAGGCAGAGCAACAACGCGAACTAGAGGAGAATGAAAGAAAATTGATAGAGGCTGAAAGGCAACGGGAGGAAAATGAAAGAAAACTGCAGGAGGCCGAGCAACAACAACGTGAACTAGAGGAAAATGAAAGAAAACTGCAAGAGGCAGAAGATCAACGACTAGAAAGACAACGGCAAAGGGAATTAGATGAAGCTCAAGCTGAAGCAGAGCGTAGACTCTTCGATGGCGACGAAGAGCAGGCCAAGCGGGATGCAGAGATTGTGGAGCGACTGTTAGCCGCAGAGCGAGAGCGTAAGCTGAGCGCCACTGAAAGTGAGCTGGAAGAGGAGGCTATAGTCGTAGCGCAATCTCGCCGAGAACTGGCAGCTAGCAAAGTGAATATGGAGAAGAAGCAAAAATCAATCGAGGAGAATGCGCGACTTTTTATGGAGGCCGAGGAGGAAATGGTGATGATACAACAGCGCATGCTGCAGGCACAGAAGGAGCAGGAGGATGCGGAATATGCCGGCCTCGTACCCGTTGAGGAGGCGCCTTGTGTCAAGAAAATCTTGCCGCCCCGCTTTGAAGAGCCCACAATCGAGGAGCCGCTAATAGTGCGAAGGGTTAAAACTCAATTTGGCCAAACCAGCAGCGGAGGTGAGGAACCCTACACCAGATCGAAAACACTCATGTTTCCTGGTGTATCCGATGAGGACACCTCCGTGGATCCGAATTCCAGTCAGCAATCCTCGTTTAGTATGCAGACGTCCGGGGAGCTTTCGAATCTGTTGACGGAAGAGGAACGCCAGGAACCTGAAGGCGAGGACAATGTGCCCGATGTGCAGTATACCGAGGACTATCTGCGCTCCCTGGATGGCATCAAATCTCGTCCGCTGGTGCGCGAGGATGGCTCGGGTCGCCGGCGCGCCTTTAAGAAGCGACGCTCGAGCGGCAGTTCGAATTCATCGCGTGAATCACGGGCCTCACGCGACGAGGAATTGAAAATGTTCACATCACTGGAGGAGGAGGAGCTGCGTCATGGCGACAAGGACGACTACAATCCCATCAAGTACAGCACAGAGCCATCGCTGCGCGTAAAGTCACACAGGCGGCACAAACGTAGTCCTGCCAAGGATGTGAAGACACCGACTGATGCGAGTTCACTAGAAATGCTCGGTGAGGAGAGCACAAATCCTTGGGGTGAGGTCGTGCCCGAGCACTACAAGGACACGGAGTTTTGGAAGCGCGAGAAAGCCTTGTCCATTGACGAGGAGGAATTAGAGCTGGACAAGAGAGCCGCTGGCGAAGAGGTGGAGCACATGGCCAAGCCCAAAGCATCCTCATTCGAGGAGGCGACAGATGCACAAAATGAACTGGCTGCCAACTCCTTACTGCAGCAGCTCTCCAAGGAGCAACTGGTAAGTGCTGCATACAAAAACATCCTGTGAACGTTTTTAATAATCTACAATTACGCCTCAGGACAAGGAAAGCACGGAGAGCTCCACGAAAGCAGCGGAGTCAAGCAGTAGTGACATGAAATCGAATGTAAGTGAATTCCTTGGACACGTTTAGCCCGCCCCTGCACTAATCTTCCCCCAGCTGGCTTAAACCCAGCAAATGCTTTAACCGCTTTCCACTTTGCCTTTCATGTGCCAACTACCTCTGCTTCCGCTTCCGATTCTGCTTTTACCTTTGCTTTAAAAGCTGCAAACCTCCCAAAAAACGGAGGAGCAGTCAAGGGGCGGTTCACCAGGTCTGCGTCGCAGTCCGCGCATCGACGAAATGGATCACTACGAGGAGCGTTGGCGAGAGGCCGAGGCAGCCAGTCACCCCATCAGTCAGCCGCCCAGCATCACGATACAGCCGCCGGATACGGCACCCTGGCGGGATCAACACGGTCTCCTAATGGAGGGCCTTAGCGATTTCTACGATTTTACGGCATCTGTAAATCCCTCGAGATCACGCCCTACATCCCGCAATCCCTCACCGCAGCCAAAGAACGTTGCCAATCTCATGGATGTGGACAAGGAGCACACTTTGGAGGTGTACGACGATAGCCAGGAGGCGGCTATATTGCCTGGTGAACTGAACTGCGAACTAGTTCTGCAAATGCTCGAGTCAACCATGAACGAAACTGAGACCCAATCGGAGCAACTGCAGCTGCAAAATGTTGCTGATGATGTTAAAAATGGCAGCAATCAAGTTGTGCCCATGATATATGAGACTCGGTCCCGTTCCCGTTCTCGTTCCCCATCGCCACCTCGAACCATCGGCGAGCTGGAACGCAACATTGAGGAGAAGGATCGCAGCAGTCCCATGAATGTGGAAACTAATGGCTATGCGGACGTTCAACAAAGCAGCTCCGAAACGAATACAAATCTGCCGCAGCCTGTTATCGAAATCAATGCCATGGCTGAGGAATCAGTTGAGCTCTCCGAGCCCGTGCCCACTCGGGAGGAGATGCGCTTGTTTGTTGAAACTCTGCGTGCCGAACGCAATTCACGTTCTCAATCTCCTAATCGTTCCCGTTCCCGCTCTCCTTTGCCAAGCGCTGATAATATCGCTCGCAGCTTGGAATCACGACGTCTGAAGCGCATTCGTCATAACGATGAAATTTTCGAGAAGTTGAGAGAGGAGGAGTATATGAGCAGCGGTGCAAATTCACCCGTAACATTTCCTGGTGAAATTAATTCACTTTCTGCTAAAGCGGAGGAACTTTCCAGAAGCGGTTCATGTTCGCCTGTAACAGTTCCCGATTTAAGGATTGAACTTTCATCGCCGGAGGAGCATCCTTCAAGAAGTGCCTCAAATTCTCCTCTAACTGTTCCCGATCCAATGATTGTAGTTTCCCCCCAAGAGCAGGTCCTTTCAAAATCACCTGCAATGTCTGCTCCAATAATTACAATCTCCCCCTCTCTGCCATTGCCTACCATATCAATTGAAGCCGCTGATGAGCCCGCACGGCTATTGGAAGAGGATCAAGAACCAGTGCCTACGCCAGAAGCTGTTGCTAAGCTAGTTGAGCAGCTGCGTTTAAATCGTTGTCGCTCCCACTCGCGTTCCCGTTCCAGATCGCCTCTGCCCAGTGCTGCCAATCTGGAGCACAGTTTGCAGAAGCGACGTGAAAAGCTTATAGCACAAAATGATGCCTTCTTTGAGCAGATGCAGGAGAGGGCCAAAACACCTGAACCAGAGTTTCGTCCTGATGTGGAGCATGTTTACGAACGTCCCGAAAGCAGGCGGGACATACGTTCTCAGTCACCTTCGCGATCGCGCTCCAGATCAGCTAGCGTGGGTTCAGAACCAGACTCTGCCGAGGATTTTCATCTGATGCTTAATCTGGAGGGTAGTGAGAAGCGAACTTTGCGCAAGAATAGCGAGGAGCTGGAAAGTGTGCTGGCTCATAATGCCAAGCAGCGTGAATTCGACTTGGAGGCACTGCATCAGCTCACGCATGCCAATGAGGAGATTGAGCTACGCATTGAAACGGAATTTACACAGGACTACGAACGCACTTGTTCGGAAGCGGCGCGGGAATTCAGGAATGAAATATTAGTAAGTGGTTTTAAGCGCTCCACTTACGTAGGTGAATCCCTGGATCTGGGCAGTGAGTTTGAGCCACAGCGCCGGGAGAATGCACAGTTCCGACGCTCACGGAGTCCATCGCCCTCTCTGGATTTGAGTGTGGCCCGGGAGCAGGCAGCAGCGCATCGTGAGATGCAGGCAACTATTCTCGATTCAATAGTGAACGCCAGCGACGCTGAGAATGAGAAGCGACTGGGTGCCAAGCCCAAGACTAACGCCTACTCCGAGGCGCAGTTGGTGAAGGAGGAACAGTTGGATGATTTGCGTCATCGCACCGCGGAGTTTCAACGCTCCCGCAGTCAGAGTCGCTCTCCAGTAAGAAATGATACGGATGCACCTGCTTTGCAGAACATCGATGCGGAGGCAGCCAAGCGGGAGGTACAGGATCAGCTGTTGGATCAGTTGGCCGCTTCGAGCGTCAACTTTCAGAACTTCTCACGCTATTTGAATGCCGACTTTTTGGAGAGTGAGCGACGTGCCTCGGATTCGGCATTAATGCAGCTGGATGCGGATCTAGAGCCCGAGGAATATCATCATTTTAGACGCTACTCGCTGGCTCAGGAGCAACCAGTGGAGGAGTATCCTAGCGATGAATGCGTGTATATATCGCAGATTGAAGTGCGTTCGCTGACGGGCAAAAGAACCTGGCTTAAGGAGGACTTTTATACACACGACCTGGGTAGCTTGGAGCTGGGCTTTGAGGAGAGTAGAGATCTGCTTGGGGAGTCGACAAAGAGATCCGAGTACGAGACGGAGGAGCGCTCCTGGGCGCGCGCTGTGCTCGCCGCAGAAGCAGAGGCCGCGGAGTTTGATGAAACGAGTGCCATTTATAATTACGATATTTTTGGAGAGTATCCGGGCAACGAGGAGGCCAGCAGCAATGATAGCGAGGATGAGCGACAGACTGTGGTGGAAATCGACGACGACGACGTCGATGATGAGTACGAGTTTGAGCTGGATGAGGGCATCTCGGATAACAACGAGCGCACTCAACCGACAGATGAATCCCATCACGATACATCCGAATGCGAGGAGGCCGAACGTAATGCAGATCGTTATGCGAATCGTGGCGCCAACGATTGGGAGGAAATTGATAATGTGGACGATTTTGCTGAGTATAGCATCGATGATGGCGCTGTGGGCGGTACCTACTCCGATCCGGACTCCTTCATTGAACAGATCTACAATGATGCGGTGAAGAATCGCAAACAGTCGGGCATTCTGCGAGATTACGAGACAATGGTGCAGGAGCAGCTGCCGGGCGATAATGCGGAACAAAGTGAATCCGACAAGGAGAAATCCAGCTCGGATAGTGAACGTTACGCACTCTGGGCTAAGACCCGTGAGCTCAACCGGAACGAAGAGAACGGTAGGCATAGAGAGATTGACATATCACTTGGACTTCTAGAATCCGAGCGTCGGGATACTGAAATGCGTTATCTGGGAGATGCTCAGATGGTTGCTAGACAATCCACGCGATTGCGCACGCGTTATGGCTATAGTCCGAAGTTACAGGCGGGTGTTGTCGAGGATGACATCGAGGTGGATCTGAATTACAAGCCCAAACGGGAATACAATTGGCGCAAGAACTTCAAGCTGGACGACAGTGAGCATCAGGATGTCCAGGAGCACAGCTCGGAGCCAATTCTCGCCGAAGATGTGTTGGAATTGCAGGAAGAGGAGGAGGATCAAGTACAATACGAAGCTGAGCTAGGTGCTGCATTAGACCTACGTCGTTTTAGTTTTGGCGGCGAGAGCATAACACTCTTCAGTCGCAGTCCGGAGCGAGAGTTGCTATCCGCTGTGCCCGAGGAAATGATGCCAGAACCGGAAAATGCCGAAGATATTGGCACAACTGAGCTGGCACCCATGGAAGAAGCCATCAGCGAGAAGCCAAAGAAGAAAAAGAGCAAGAAAAAGACGCGCAAGGGTTCCAAAACGGAGGAGGAACTACGCGATGACAACGACTCCGACAATCAGCAATACAATCGACGCGGCTCCACAGCCAGAGATGATCCGGAAACCCAAACAGAAACGCCCAAGCGCAAGATGCGTTCGCGACGTAGCTCCAAGAGCAGCTCCACCAACGAGGAGCCCAACGGAGGAGGTCTCTTCTCGCCACGCAGCAGCATTGGTTTTGTGGGTGAGAGTACTCTTGAGGGTATTGCCGAACTTGAGGCACCGGAGGAGGGAACATTAAAAAAGAAAACCAAGAAGCGCAAGAAGACAACTAAGGAGGGCAAAGAGCAGAGTCCAGTGCAGCCAGCGGAGCCGGATATTGATGAGGCTCTGGCTGAAGCACTGTCCAAAATTGCACCCATTTCTGTATCGGCTTCAACGAATCTAACGCCAGCTTCGACGCAGCAGAATCTCCTGTCCAGTCTCAGTGCTGGGCATAGCTTATGCCTAACGCCCGCCTCATCCTTCGAGGAGCCGCCCAGACCCACATTAGAAACTAACAATGCTACAGCTGTAACTACGCCTGCTCGTTCCGTTGTGGACACCTTTGACATACTCAAGGATGCCAATTTCTATCCGCTTTTCTAGGCACAAGTTATTAACGAACTAACGAATCAATGAATACACTTACATTTGATTTCAATCTTTATTTATTTCTTATAGACATGTTCATAAGCCCTAGCCACAAATTCAATTCGTGCACGCTGTATAAAAACAATCCAAACTATTATTGCATCCAGTTCCAGTTACAGTTCCAGTTCCAGAAATGCACTGAGGCTACTTAGGATCATCACACACTGTATTATACTAACGACCAGACCCAGAAACGCACGAAACGATAATCGTATATATTGAATGAATAATATGGATTATTATTGTTATTACTTATGGATTGTATCATATGATTTAAAGCTGATATTATTTATATTTAACTGTTTGATTATTTTGTCGATTCCTTTATAACTGCTGAAAATAAATATGAATATATATGATGATGAAAAACAAAAGGAAATCACTCATTAATAACGTTGTAATCACTTTATTCGAAAACTGCATCTGACGCAATGTTCGCCCCGATCCGACGATCTGCTATAAATATTCCCCTACAATTCGCATAATGTTCTATTTGTATCTGCGTCTTCTCTCTGCCAAATTTCGGGCGTGGACAGCAAAAATGCCCTAGCATTGAGATCATTTTGTTATCCAAATGCCCCAATGCATGCGCCAAGTGCACTGACATTCATTCAGACTACAGACAATTGGCCATATACACTATATGGTGTATAGTATATAGCTAGTATAGTATATGCCATATGCTTGGCCCAATTCGCATTTTGGCTCATTTCAATTGCATGATGTCATCGTTTTTGAGTTCGTCTGTGTCCACGGTTGATGTGGGAACATAAGTCATTTGATGGTTTTATTTTAATGCTCTTGTCATGCAGCCACAAATTACTTAAGCTGTCATGTTTCGAAGCGATTTATAAGTGGCTATAATATCTTGCTGCCTAGACGTTATTAATGCCGGCTATGTGTATGAAATTAAGCACATATTTTAATTAGGCAAAAGTATCTTAGGTTGTTTAGTTACTCAGAATATAAATTTTAAGTACAATTTGCTTTTGAAATTTCTTAAAAACGTATAAATCGTACCAAACTACCACCAGCTTTTCTTTAATTTCCATTCTCCCAAAAGCATGCAACAATATTTTTATTTACATTCAACACTAAAAAAAATCAATTTTATGTTAGTTTTTTTTTTTGCGGGAAAAGCTTTTGCTTTGATGATAAGTCGTCCACTTAAATCATCTTATGTTTTCCGACGAAATAATGCTGTCAGCTTTCTAGTGTCATATCCTTTGTCAAATTAAGCGCAATCCACAGCTGAGGCCACCAGTGAGAAATGATTTTTGGCCGCTGTCAAATAATCAGAAATCGAAAAAGACAGAAATCTTTGTATCAGTCAGAATGTTAAATGTGCCTGAACATATTTCGCGCTAAAATATGTATGACAACAAACAGGAAAGTATGTCACTTGGGTGATTTGTTTACGCAGCTCACTTTGCGGCCACTTTTGGCCTGGGGGGTCTTTTTCCATTGTATTTATATTTGTTGTTTGTTTTTTTTCTTTTTTTTTTTTTCGTGTTTCTGCAATGAGCGCAGGGCCTTTGTGTGTTTGTCTTATGTAGTTTCTGAAAAAAGTCCATTGCGTAATGGCATGTGGATGTACGTACGTACCGAGAATAATGTATATCTCTAGGTATGGTTCTCGTACAACTAAGAAAACATGCGAAATCTGTTGCCAAAAAGTCTTATTCAATAGTTTGTCTTTGACATGAATTCATTTTTCCTGTGGAGCAAACGCTTGGCGCACTTAAAAGCTGGCGCATATTTTTATTTAATATTTTTCCATACCTACACCAAACTTCTTAGTGGGTATATATGACGTGTATACGAATTTTGATTGACTGAGCTCATGAGTAGCCTGAAATATTATTTTATACTACCTATCTACAAAAGTGTGGGTATTTCCCAGTCGTCCATTCGACTTGTATCATTTGCACTTGTTGGCATTATTTATCTTTAGCATACGAATATTCTATATATTCTTGTGCTGGCCAACAAAATTGGCTTGAATAATTTCGAAAATTCACTTGAAACTGATGGCAAATGAATTTTCTTAGCTGTGCCATTAAAATGAAACACCTTTTCATTTGAGCTTTGTTGCTTCATTTCCTTGCCAAACACATTACCCATTTTTCATTTTTCCCATTTATACAAATGTGCGCCATACTTGTTTTTTATTGATGTGAATTTCTGTTTTAAGATACATATGCGTTATTTGACATGACTCTTGCCAACCCTTTCGACCCCGCTGCCCACTTCTTGCCTACAAATTAATGATGTTTTGTGCCGCGTGCAAGAAATAGCTAAATGTCATTTAATAGCTGATCTTCTATTTATATAAGAAACAAATGTGGCTGACCACATTTAATTCAAATTAAGGCAAATTAAAGCAGTGCCAAAATCCAATCGAAATTTATGCTCAGCTGTTTCTCTGTTCGGCATAACAAACTTAAACTTGAACTCATGGCCATTACCCACTGACCGGCCCACTGACGCAGTTTTCCCGCCCCCTGATACCCCACTTTTCCCCTCAATTCATTGCTATTGGTATGTATTTTTAAACACTTAACAAAACAGATACTAGACATCATTTCCATAAGTTGCCCATTGCTATAAACAAGAATTTATAAAAATAATCTGGAAAATATATGAATTTATGACCCAATTAACGCCCCGATGCCGCCGAATGTTGAACGCGCGTTTCTCGTGTGGGGCACTCACTCGCAACACGCAAACTTTTATCAGAGATTCGCCAAATGCATTTATTTATAGACAAACATCCAAGATTGCATTACACTCTGCTCCATTGCTCTTGCACTTGTTGTTGCTGCTGTTGTTGTTGTTGTTGTCTGCAGCGTCTGTTGCAATTATAGCAGCAATTTTATATGCATTCACGTTTATACTACAAACATACATACATATTTGCTTATTCACATGGACTCAATCGAAAATTCGCATTATAAAATATAATTTAAATTTCATGCGATTTTCGCTGTAGTACAATGTTAACTTAGCCTTTGATTATGTTTACAATAAAGTTATAATATAAATAAGTAAGAGGTCTAGATGATTAGAAGATACCTCCATTTAAAATCATGATATAGGACAATCCTTAATCATTACGACATTTTGCATGGAAATCGATTAAATTTCGACAAATCTGTGCAAATTGGACGTCTTTAGTACTTTTTAAATTTTATTTTTAAACCTGTTCATTTTATTAATTTTCAAATTTCTCAGTTTAGTGCAGCGACATATTAACATTATTATATATATTCATAGTTTTTGGCCTTGTCTGTGTCTGCAAATTAGCTGCTTTCAAAATGTCATCGGTACATTTGTATCTATATAGTTTCTAAATGTCTAATAGAGATTTTCGACTTGATGGGCATTGCTATTTACCTTGGACGCTTGCCCTTTTGGTGTCACATTAAACTAGCTGACAAAACTTGCCAGCTGTGATTTGCAGATACAAATTGGTCAACATTTATGCGCTAATTATGTAAATCATTATAATTGTAAATTGGAGGTCAGTTAGGGTATAGAATTTTGAAGAATAAATATTTATAGCTCAAATTTTGTAGAAAGTACAAAGGCATTTGAGAACTTTTGGAAATTCAATTCCAAAAGTTTGCTTCCAGTGCGATCTGCTGCAGCTGTTTGAAATTTTGTGTTACGCTTTCCAATGGAATTTGAGCGTTCGGTGTGGTGTCTGTGCCAAAATGCTGTAATAAATTGCTGTTGCTCATATTAATCATATATACGGCCCACGTTGCTGCCCCTTCCAGAAAGATCAATTAAAAATCTATATGGATCGACGTTGCATGAAAACTGCTGCAGACAGCGGGAGCAGAGCAAGGAATTAGTTTTAGGCTCCAAGTGTGGGAGCGCCATCAAAATGAGCGAAAGTTTGACAGTGTGTCTGTGTGTATCTGTGTGTGTGTGTCTGTGAGACTTGTGTGTCGTGTGCACAAGCGCCAGGCAACAACAAAGGGAAAAAACAAAATCATTTTCACCGAAAATGATTATCTCAATCTCATTTTGCATGTGTATGTGCGAGTAAATGACGTGAATAGATCCTCCCAATAGCAGCAACAGCAGCAGCAGCAGCAGCTGTTGCAGGTGTGTGCCTGACACACACAGATACTAATTTCTTGGCACCTGAGTGAAATTTAAATATTTATAGATTTTCGTGCATAAAATATTACCGTTGAAATTGCAAACTTGACGTTGCATTTAAGATTCAATAATGCCGCTAATGATTGGCGTTCTTGGCCATTGTCTAAGGTAATTTGTATTGCACAAAGCCCCCAACTGCAGAGAACCGACTTCATGTGATCGCTCTCTCTCTCCCCGTCTCTCTCTCTCTCTCTCTCTCTCTCTCTGACTGGCTGTCTGTCTGCTCTCTGTTGCGCTCAGCTGGTAGACGGTGCGCTCGCCGTCGCTCAGCGAGATTTTATTTTTACACTTGACTCTGGGGGCGAAACTAGATACACGCACCACAGCACCACAGCACCACAGCAGCAGACGGCGAGCAGCTGCGAGATTTTTGAAATGATTTCGAATATTTTGTGAAACATACGCGCCAGTTGGCATCTCGACTCGGGAAAGCTCAAAACGCTACGCGAAAAATTCGGCAGTTTTTTCTAAGTACAACGAATTTTCAATTCGGTAGACGACGAGTACATTAAATAATTTTAGAAAGTTCAGTCGGTCATTAGAGTGCAAGTTGCCTGGTTTGTTAGACATTCATTGTTGAGACACGCGCGCGTGGCACAAAATGGCGGACGTGGAAATTATGCAAACGATGACGGAAGTCAAGAAAACGAAGAAGGTCAAGAAGACATCGAAGCGTCGCGAGTCCGAAGTGCAAATCAGCGAGGTGGATGCCACCAGCGAGGAAAGGGGGTAGGTGGAACGTGTTACGTGTGGCTCCGTTTTGTGTCAGTTCGTATCCACAGGATACAAATACCAAGCAGTAATAACTGGCTAACTTTTTGGGTTCTTTTTTTTCGTACTTGAATTGCTGGTATTTGTCTGGTATTTTTTTGTATTTTGGATGGATTCTTTTTGTCAGTATGTCGCGTGTAGCGCTGCTCGTATATGTATTGTATAGCACTCGTCTATCTATAAAGTATCATTCGAAAGACTAAATTGATAATCAGAAAATTCAGAAACTCATAAAATACTCAAATTCGCTCACAATATTAAATCGATCACAAGCAAACTATCCAAAGTACTCGCATATATCTCGAACTCTCGAACAAAACGACACGTTTACTACCTTCTTTCCTCGGCAAAACTGTTTACTAAAAGGTACCCACATAAAGCTGTCGTTGTCTATAAATGTCTACATGTCTATATGTCTATATACACAAGAAACTACAACAACATACTACTCTACATACAACACCATACAACAGCACAGCACATAAGTACTATAAAGAACAACAATCCAAACAAATAAACAGATCCCTTCACTCAAAAAACCAAACTGAAAACTCAAAAACTGAAAACTGAAAACTGTACAAAACAAGTGTAGACAGATACATATATTTTTGAGTAGTGCCACAGAAACACGCACATACTATATACCCAATAAATACTACTCTATATATATACCGATCGCTCTATGCGAGATACTACAACATTTACACTGCACCACACGTAAATTGGAAACAAAAGCAAACACTTAAATGAACTTTATCCATTAATAAATCAATACTTGAATCGAGTGCCCTTTAATTTTGTAAATGCCCCGGCATCGGCTCTATTTTCTTACGCTCTGTTTGCTTGCAGTTAATTTTCAGTGGCGAGTACACAAAGGCCATGGACAAGGATTGGCATTCGGGCCATTTCTGCTGCTGGCAGTGCGATGAGAGCCTCACCGGACAGCGTTACGTCATCCGGGATGATCATCCGTATTGCATCAAGTGCTACGAGAATGTGTTTGCGAATACGTGCGAAGAGTGCAACAAGATCATTGGCATCGATTCGAAGGTGAGTTATTAAACAATATTGATTTAGAATATATATATATATATCTATTTGTATTAAATCGGTTCTACTTTAATATTCCTAATCAATATGCTAATTCAGTTGAGTACAATTCTTTTGCATTTCACAGGATCTATCCTACAAAGACAAACACTGGCACGAGGCCTGTTTCCTGTGCTTCAAATGCAATCTGAACCTGGTCGACAAGCAGTTTGGTGCCAAGGCCGATAAGATCTACTGCGGCAACTGCTACGATGCGCAGTTCGCCTCCCGTTGCGACGGTTGCGGTGAAGTTTTCCGTGCCGGTAAGCTTTCTAATATAGTGCATACTTTTGGGCGGCATTTGAAAATCCAAACCAACTGAGATTGCAACCGGTTGCGCTACCGGTGGGTGGCTGTTTGTAGGGGGGACTAAAGGCAACTAAATGGCATTTCTCAGGCATTTTGTACGTATGCTTAATACTATGTCAAATTAATTGCACTCGCAGGGCAATTTGTTGCCAACGAGAGACACATTCCATAAATCTTCAATGTACGGCAGCGCACATAAACATAAATAACTGGCATATGCCCTGTAAAAAGTTGAAAAGGTTGGGTGTAGTTATTGAATGTCAGTTAACACATTAAGAGCAATTAAATGTTGCCATCAGATTCAGTATTTATGGGTTATTATATGGGCTATTATATTATTATAAGTATTGTTTAGTTGGATTACAACTCAAAGGTTTGCTTTGGACTATTGCTGATATATTATATATATATATATACATAATATTAACATAATTTCAAAGGTACTTTCAAGTATTTGTTAGAGATGTTACCCTGGGTTACAGGGTATACCTATAGTCTTAACTCAAGTTAAGTTAACTCAAATGAACTTGCTACAGTTGAGTGCGTGCAACGTCCAGTGCCTGGAGTCCAGTTAACTGGCTTGCACATTATCTGTTTTCATTACACGTTGCCTTAGCAGTTGCAATTTGCGAGTTACGAGCACTTTTTGTGTACCAAGTTTTGAGATGCTTGAGACATAAGTCAGTAAGTCGATGGACGTCAAAATGCAAGTTCATTGTCACCACAATTAAGCAGGCAGGCAAACAGTCAGTCGATCGGCCCACGCAGTGCTTTAAGCCAAAAAAAACCAGATGGGGAGTAGGTGCCAGATCAGGCCAGTAGAGTCAGGCCAGAAGCAGCTGTGTCCCAGGCCCTGAACTCACTGTTGGACGACATTGTTGGGCTCTAAGCAAAACAAAAGGTGTAAAATATGACAAGCTCTGTTTTCTGTTTTTTGTCGCTTTCAATTGGAGCGTTGCGCAAATACAAGTTAGTTAAGACAAATAGAATACAATACGGCTGCTGCTGCTGCTGCTTTGGGTGATAAATAATTGAGATAAACAAAACAAGATCAACGTTGTGACATCCGATTCTCATATCAATGAAGTGCTAAAGCACGCTCCAAACTTGGCCGTGACACTTTCGTTGCCAACGCGGAACGTGGCCGTTTTATTAGCCGCAATTGAAGGCATTACCAAAAATGGTGTTTGTTGTTGTTGTTGGTAGTACACGTTGACATTGCCAATTACGAGAGAAATAAATAAGTTGCAGTGCTGCGGCAGTCAGTTGACATCAATGCCAGCAAACGCATCCCACACATTTCAATGCCAATCTGAGTGTTATTTGAATATACACATTTAAATATTGGAATATTCGTTGACACTTCTGTTTGCCAATGGTGGGTCGTTAGCCAAAGTCGACAAGTGTCGTTTACATTGCCAATTCAGGCATTAACTAATTGTCTAATCAAATAGATATCGTATTTGTTAATGTGCTAATTTTATTGTCAAAACACTAGACATACGTAAATTGCCTTTTAATTGTCAAGTTTTTGTCCACAAAATCGCCTAGATTTAAGACACCCCCACAAATCATAGAAATCATCAGGATTATCGCATCCATCAGTGCTAGATACATATGAACAAATTCAAATTCATATTCAAATCATCTATGTCATCTATGTTAATTCAGGCGAATGGCCAGCAAATTGTGAGCCAAATGAACACCAGATGGATTCACATTAAAGCACACGTCTAATTCGATGCCCTGACTCATCAGAATTTATTTATACTAAGCTATGCATAGACTTTATGGTTTTTGAATTTTTGGGAATGGAACTTGTTTTTATTATCTTTGTCTTACACACTTTTTATGTGTTGGCTGCGCATGATTTGTGGCTTTTAAATAGCTTGCTTCACCATCGACGGGTTGAAAAATTATTATTATTATTATTAAAGATCGGCTGATAAGCGTGTGGAATTAAATTAATGTGTTTTATATAGCTATTGTTTTTTATTGACTCGATGCGTTATGTTCTTTAGAAGTACTTGAGAAAAGCTAGCAGAAGTGTGCTTATTAATAGTACGATTAACTATTTATTACGTAAGCTGTAATGAATTTATTCACAAGTAACGTATATGACAAGCGCATCATTTCACCAACTTGAAGCTTTAACCATTTGGGAATTATAGTCAAAAAGCGTGTGAAACTCACTCAACTTTTGCAACTGCACTCCACACGCATCGCAACTTCTTTTACGTTGCACTTGTCGTTAATTGCTCAATTGCTTAATTGATTGCAGATAAAAAGCAAGTGAAGTGTAGTAAACCATTTTATTGCAGTTCAATTGATTTATTTACTAGTAGCCACATCAAGTCCCACACAGAGCAAAAGCAACCAACGCGTGTCTTAAACATTTCCGTCTTTGCCGGCAATTAATCAAACAACACGATCCCATATAGAGAGGGGCCTTTAGGGCAGATGTCTGCCCATAAATGGCATACAGTTTATTTCAAAAAGAAACGTAGCTACAATTTTCCCATAATGTCAACTAAGTTTGCCACTGGGCGTATGTTTTTTTGAAAGTGTTTAGTTCAGATTTCCATATCGAATTTCCCCCTCGAATACTTGTATGCAAAGTGTCAGTGCCTGACAATTATGCAGCGTCCCACAGCTTTGAGCTGTTCACCTTAACGCCCTGGCGGAGTGGCAATGTCAGCGGAACAGCATCGACAGGCCACTCCACTTGACTTGCAACAAAATAAATTCACGAGCATCTGCATAAGCATTTAGCCTCTTGGTCAATTGGTTGGTCGGTTGATGCTGGCAACCAACCAGTTTCCGTCAGTCGAAATAGTTCATAATTGCATGAAGAGCCTAAATGGCACCTTGCCAGCCTTGTTATGTCTCTTATGCCATGTTAAATAAGACGATCTTTGTCTCAGCCCGACAATTTCACTCAAACTCAATAGCACTCCAAGCAAACTCAACTCAACACAAACTGAACTCAACTCAACTCACTCAATTGAACGGCAAACTCACCTCGGCGTTGCTGCTGTTTTTGTTTACGTTGCGGCCTGTTGTGGGCTTTTGTTTTTGTCGGCTGTTCTCAGTCTCAAAACGGCTTTCAAAGCGCTTGGCAAGTGCCGCGGATGTAACTCATAATTAAGCATAACGGATTTTGAATATTTTGGAGCTGTGTAAAAGCAACGTGTTGCATGTTTGATAGCAATTGCTGTAAACAGCGGCAAACTGTGAACACAATTTATCTACACAATTAAAAAGTATTTCCGCACTTTAAAGTTTTTGTTTAATTCAGCGGCAGTGCAGCAGCTCATCGTTGCTATAAACAAGACAATTGTTTAAACTTTAAAGAAATATATTCTTGTAAACAACAAGCTGTGTAAAGTGGCGATTAACTGCAGCAGCAGCCGCAGCAGCAACAATCAAAGTGGCAGCTGGGCTCGTAAAATTAGGCTGATACAAAGCAGTCGTTGCGTTGCGTATGCGCAATATTTCATGGCACACGCACACTGGGCGTATGCGCAATTTAGCGACATTTTAATTATCCCACACGCGGAGATTTGACAGGCAGGCAGGCAGGCATATTGCATAACGATCCGAAATGCAACGGCTAACTGGTGTGGTGTCCAACTCTCGCCCAACGCCTCTGCTTTTACCGATATCAGATATCATTTGCATTCCCCACCAAAAGCAACAGCAACAATACAATTAATAACCAGCGAGACAGGCAGCTCCAATTGCTCGATAGAAATTGCATACCCAAAACCGGAAACAATTTGAGCTGCTTTTTTTTTTGTATTTCATTTTAGTTTCAGTTTTGGTTGCATTTAAAATGTGGCGATAGCATCGACGTGTGCCACATTTAAAGAGCTAAATGGAAAACATGAAAAGCAGCCAACATAAATATGCACGCAAAGAGTAATCGAGCAATCGAGTAATCGAGTTGGTGGAGCAAGGCAGGAAGGGAGGGAGTCGCGGTGCTGTTCGCCCACTTGAGTTGGCATTTCTTTTTATTTTATATACATATGCATATATTGTTGGCACTGCAATTGAATGCCAATTGAAATGAAATCGAAATCGAAATCAATATCAAAATGAAATCGCATTGAAATTATGAGGAGAAGACTCGACTTTATCAATTGAAAACCGCAGGCAGCAGGCAGCTGGCAGCAAAGTAAGGTAGCTGACCCAATAAATCTCTCTCTTTCTCTAGGGCCGTTGATAATGTATCTCAACAATGTTTACATCATTCAAAGCCCGCTTAAGCAAATGAATCGAATGCCATTTGTCTTTTGTGGTTTATTTTTCCTTTTTTTTTTTGTTGTTGCCGCTTGGCTTACTTATCAGACAAGCCACAAAACAACAACCAATTTCAATTTCAATTTCTCTTTTTGTTTCTCTCTCTCACAAATCCCACAAATCTGACAAAACTAATAAATCTACACGGCTGTGGCTTTCTGTCTGCCCTGCAGCCGTTGACATTTGCACAGGCGGGTCAAAGTGACAAACAAAGAGACATCTTCGATAACTGACTTAAACGATGGCAGATCGTGATATTAACAAATAGCTGCTTAAGTAAATTGATTGCAAATGTTTTCGACTTTTTTGCTATAGTTACAAAATTAGTTTTAAATGTAAGAAAATATAATCTATTTTCTTTTTCAAGTTTACTGCGGTATTTATATATTTCAATAGCGTAATAAACAGCCGTGTAAGCGCAGCAATAAAAAGCAGTAAAATTACACATTTACGAAAAAATGTCAAGTATTGAATTGAATTGAAATTCGAAGCTACGCAAATGAATTTTGCTGAGCATTGAAAATAATTTCGACTGATCATTACAAATGCAGAACGCGCTGGTTGCCGAGCACTTTCCATTTCAGAGTTGCTGTTGTTGTTGTTGTTGCTGTTTCTGTTGTTGTTGCTGTTTAGTTCGGCCACGTAATAAGCATTGTCTCAAGTCGGCAATCAATCAATCATTCACTTAGATCACATCTGGCTGTCAATGCGTGCATTTGACTGACTGACTGACTCCCCAGCCGCCTTAGACTTGTGTGCGATTTTCAATGTCGCCTCCTCCGATCTCCGATCTCCGTGCTCCGTGCACCGTGCACCGATCTCCACTTGACCTCAGCTGCGGCGGCGGCGGCGTCTCTATCATTTGTTGTAGGCGTCGGAGGCAATTCGTGGGCGATCTCTTTGGATGTTGGTTGGCAACCGAGCGAGTCAACAACAGCAACATCAGCAACACCAGTTCAATTAGTTATAATTATGCCAGCCAGCCACAAGATGCTGAGAAAGCCATACGAATGCTCTGCGGTTATCTCTATCTCTATCTGGTAATCTGAAACTTTCAGTCCAATTCTTGGGCACTAAATTCTTGACTTAATTGCTTGGCCATATATTCCTTAGTTCTATAGCTGAATTTCCTGTAGCCAAATTTTCAATTTCCTGTTTCAATTTGCGCACGCGCTCATGAAATTTGCCAGCAAATTTATTTGTTGCTACTTTTCTTATTGTTGTTTTTGTTTTACAAAAAGTTAATTATTTAATGATTTATGAAGGCATTATTGTTTGTTGCTGTCGTCGTTGTGTTATTTATAAACATTCTCCAAGTTTTTAATGAAACTTGTTATATACCTAGTACAAATTTCGGACGGCGGGGCGTAGCTAGTGATGTCATTGCCAGCTGGAGACCCGATGTCGCCAAATTTGTAGTACTGACTTACACTCATTGAGAGCACTCTACTACCAGACTACTAGAGTAGATTATAGAATTCGTTTGCGTGCTGGGCTCAAGATTGTATCTCAACTGGTTTGTGCCCCAAAATGAGTTCAAGACATTGATCATCGTCTGAGAGTTGACCCAGTTGTCTAGCATTCAATTGATGATGGCATCTTAAGCTGAAGCTCCTGTCCAGAAACCAAAAATACAAATGAAATAAAATAGTGTGGCTCAAGTCGTGACTTATTAGGCCAGTTTACCAACTAGTCCCGTCCAGAGGTTGCCACTTTGGTGCTGCTGCTGCTGCTGCTGCGGCTGCTGCAGTTGAAAGATCGCATCACTCAAGAGTAAACTAACTGCTTAATAGTTGCTGTAGCTGTAAATCAATCAATCAATCAATCAACATGACTGACGTCGATGTGCTGAGCTCCCGAATGAAGTCGCGTCTGCATCTGCAGAGCAAAACAATTGGCGTCGAGCGCATTAAGAAGGCCAAGGATAACAACGAGGACATTGCCGTGCTGAGCATGTTCCTTCCAAATGCCAGCGCCGTTGAGCAGAATCGCAGCTTCCACTGCTCCCTGGGCGACTATTGCCGCCTCGGGGATCCCCGTGCCACCAAAGCAGGTAATAATGCGAATCACTGGCTGATGTGGATGAGCAGCCAGCAGCCAGCAGCTGCTCATAAATTATGTTAATTAAATCCAGCGATACATCATAATTTATCAATATTACTGACCATTTAATGGTCGACTTGTTACCAAATTTGGTAAAAATAGACACCCACATGGATTAGGTTGGTGTTGTGCCCAGATCTCTATAACGTCATCGCAGCTTTCATTAGCTCGCGATGATTCCGTGATCAGTAATGTGAGCCAAGCAGAGCTGCAAAAGAGCTACACTTAAAAAAAATATCTATTAAAACACTTTTAATTAGATCTTTAAATTGTAATTAGAGAGCACGAGAATAACTGATCTCTGAGTTAGATATTCCCAGATACCGGTTTAAGCCCGGAATCATTTGGAATTTGTTGCTTGCATTTATAATGGCTGACTTTAGCCATTTAGCGGAAATATCAATAAAATTCTCTGAAAGGAATTTTTAGGATAGTTTATTTAACATATGTTCACATGGCTTAGTTATTAAACTTTTACAACAAGTTCATAAATTTGTCATATATTCTTTGCAACTTTTTTGCCATAATTTGCCTAGAAATAAACTTGACAACACAAAATTAAATCATAACAATAGAATAACTACCCTGACATTATTCCAGTCAATTACCCAACTCTGCCCCGCCCTCAACGGAGGGCAGTCAGTGAACCCTGAACGCTGAAAACCCTTTTGGCAAAGTTTTCTCTCTTGTCTTATTTTTGGCAACAGATTTTGAGCACGCAATAAATAAAATCATAACGAAACCGATTCTTATGCACACACTATTTATTATATGGCTAAAAGCCGCAAACGGAACTTATATCGTGCTGAGGGATTTCTCTTTGTCTTCGCAGACTGACTAATTTGAATAATTTTTGCATTAATTGTTATGAAAATGGTTAGGGGTAGGGGTAGGGGTAGGGGTAGATATAAGGGTATGGGGGTTGAGTGCCTTGTCGATTGCATGTCAGCCGCACATAATAATAGTCTCAATATTTTGTTCGTTATACAAAATAAAAGCTGATTGAGTTTCTGTGATGGTTTGGCCTGAATATGTCTGGAATTTGGGGCCATTTTAATAGATTGTGTTAGTGGGCAAAGTTCAAGGGCGCAATTGAAACCGAAACCGAAATTGATTTGATTTGATTTAACATCTGTTTTGCCAGGTACCAAGAAAATGGAATACAAAACCCGGCAGTGGCACGAGAATTGCTTCTGCTGCTGCGTCTGCAAGACGGCCATTGGCACCAAGTCGTTTATACCGCGGGAGCAGGAGATCTACTGCGCCGGCTGCTACGAGGAGAAGTTCGCTACGCGCTGCATTAAGTGCAACAAGGTATGGAAGTAGGCACTTAAAAGAGAATGCATACTTACAAGCTGTAATTTCAGGTAATCACCTCTGGTGGCGTTACCTACAAGAACGAGCCGTGGCATCGCGAGTGCTTCACTTGCACCCACTGCAACATTACGCTGGCCGGGCAGCGGTTCACCAGTCGCGACGAGAAGCCCTACTGTGCCGAATGTTTTGGCGAATTGTTTGCCAAACGCTGCACATCGTGCGTCAAGCCCATCACTGGTAAGTCAACAGCCAACTGCAGTTTAGAAACTCCTTAAACAACCCTCGCTCTTTGCAGGCATTGGCGGCACGCGCTTCATCTCGTTCGAGGAGCGCCACTGGCATCATGATTGCTTCGTGTGCGCCAGCTGCAAGGCCAGCTTGGTGGGACGCGGCTTCATCACCGACGGACCCGACATTCTCTGCCCGGACTGTGCCAAGCAGAAGCTGATGTAAGCAGCGACTAGATCCCCAAAAACCGAGTCGAAACAGGCAGTCAAAGGAGGATGAGAAGGATCAGCAGCAGCGTTGGCAGAGTTGGCCACATGAGCAAGCGATAATTAGCCATAAACATTAACAACAGCAACAACTACAACTACAAACAAAATTTCAACGAAAAATGGATCAAAAAAGCAATGCGCGTAATACAGATGTATTCAACGATATATATACAAACAAAATAATGCCTTAAACACTTATACATATGTTAGATATGAGAATTAGCTAAACAAAAATCAATTCTAAAATCAAAAAACAACAAAAAAATATTTTTTGTGCTTTATCGTCAAATTGTATAAAATATATACTTATTTATTATTTGTAATTGCATTTGAGCGCGAAAACACACACACACACATAAGCAGTAACAAATGAAAAATACTGTAACTATATTGTTGCCACATTGAATAATGTATGTATGTTTATTTATTTATTTTAAGTTTTCCTAACCCCACACAAAAAAGATGCAGGCAAAAGTTTCCTAACCGCGGGTTTCAGTTAAACACTTGTATTAAAACGCAGTTTATGTTTTTTTTCTATACTTATTATATGTTATTAAACAAAACCAACCATATATACACCCTATATACACACACACACACACACACACACACACACACACACACGTCCTAGCAATTTAATTGTTTAGTTTTATTTTATGGTTTTGTATTACAATGCAGCACTTTGCGCAAACTAAATACCCACACATAATTATTTTACAAATGCCAACAAAATGTCAATGTCCTTAACTATTTAATGAAATTAAAGCTAAATAAATTAATAATAAAATTTGTTGTTTGTTTGAATCTGGCAAGAACCGAGTACCAATTTAGAATTTCCCCACAGCAATGCCATTGTTTGCATGATTTTGAACAGAAAAATGAGCGCATCCAAAATCAGTTTTTAAAATCCACAAACGTTAAAATCCACAAAAGCGACTAGTTAGCGCAATAGTGAGCACTGTAAACGCACGATGCGTAACGCAGCGCTAAATTGAGCACTGTCAGCGCAATGTTATGTGTCGACGTTTGTAGTGAATGCCAAAATTACCAAAACAATAATAGACAGAAGATGGGCAGCAAAAGCACGCCGGATTTAAAATTAATATTGGAGTTCAGGTAATAAATGGTAATCTCAATGTTGGGCTTAATCATAATAAACTATTTTACAGTGCTGGCGCAGAGCTGCTCTTTGGAAATATTAAAAAGCGGCAACTTTCATTGGACGGCACCCAAAAATGTGAGCATCGATCAGTTATTTCTCTCTTGTCTGTTGGCAATAACAGTTTATTGCAGGGACCATTGCGAATCTGCTAAAGTGGATGCATGCAAACATATTAACAGAGCGTGCTGAACTCTTCATACAAGGAGACACTGTGTAAGTTTCTTTTAGGATAACAGCACATGTTATCATACCCTGAACCCATCAAAAAGGCAAAAAGGGTATCATGAAGTTGTGCAAAAGTATGTAACAGGCAGTTTGAAGTCTGGGAAGGTCATTTATAAAGAACTTTTCGTTGTTTGGGCACTTCACAAGTCATTTTTTTTGTCACTTTTGGCGTGATTTTTGACAGAAAAATGAACTGCCACAAAATGACTTTTCATATAGTTTTTTATACTAATTGAGACACCCACAATCAATTTAACGTAAAATTTCAAGATTCTATTTTTTGAAAAATCAAAATTGGTAAGGGTCCCCCCTTATGCTTTTTTCGGAAAAAAAATCCAAAATTTCATTTTTTCATAAACTGATAAACTTGAGATGTAGAATAAAACTAGATGCCAAATATTGATCAAAATGGCCTCGGGATTGACAATCGGTTCAGATTTGACAAAGTTGTGGCAGTTTGAAGTCTGGGAGGATCATTTATAAGGAACTTTTCGTTGCTTGGGCTCTTCACAAGTCATTTTTTTTGTCACTTTTGGCGTGATTTTCGACAGAAAAATGAACTGCCACAAAATCACTTTTCATATAGTTTTTTATACTAATTGAGACACCCACAATCAATTTAAGGTAAAATTTCAAGATTCTATTTTTTGAAAAATCAAAATTTGTAAGGGTCCCCCCTTATGCTTTTTTCGCCAAAAAAATCCAAAATTTTATTTTGTCAAAAATGCACAAACTTGAGATGTAGAATTAAACTAGATGTCAAATATTGATCAAATTGGCCTCGGGACTGACAGATTTAACAAAGATGTGGCATGAAATGTTCTTCATGGTTTGTCTTTTTATAAAATCCTGCATTAAAATAATAACCTTTTGTGAAAACTCATTTTTAGCGAAAATATCATGAATATATGAATACAGATAAATAATTATGAATGAATGTAAGACCTTGGAGCAGGGTATATTCTAGTCAGGCACTGTCGACTAGAGCAGTCTTACTTGTTTGTAACTGTTATTATTTTTTAGACGACCCGGCATTCTGGTGCTGATCAACGATACGGATTGGGAGCTACTGGTAAGTTGACTTTAATTTCCATGCATTTATTTTAGTGAACACAATGCTGATTTACAGGGAGAGCTGGAATATGAGCTGCAACCGAATGATAATGTGCTATTTATATCCACACTGCACGGCGGCTAACAGAACTCTGTTAACTTTTAAAAACATTTTTTGTATTTAATTGTAATATAAAATAAAATAAAATATCCAGTAATTTTAAATCAGAATTACGTCCCTTCGCCGAGAAGGCAAAGGCCCACATGAGTGTTCGGGTTGTAAAGTTTTCTTCATTTCAAGTTCATTTCATTGCTCGAGCAGCTTTTATTTATAGTCTGTTGCTGCCGAATAAGCTGTTGAGAATTATAAACAATTTCTGTTAGCCTAAAGAAATATTAAAATGCGTGGCATACTTCGCCTGGTACTCCGAGCTGCATGATTTATGAAAACGAAAAAATTATTTCGCAGGTTAATTTTTATTATTATTTATTTCGTTAAGATTTAAAAATATAGGCTATTTTGCCAGTCAAGGTACCAGGCGAACAGAAATCAGCAGCAGGTCGATGATAAACTGTCAGTTAAAATTTAAAAATTAATTTAAAAATTTTAATTTTAACTGACGGTTTAGTTTCATTGCATCTTTCATGCTGAACGTTCAGTTGAGACTTAAAAACTTAGGCTATTTTCCCAGTCAATGCATCAGGTGAACAGAAATCAGCAGCAGGTCGATGATGAACTGTCAGTTATAATTTAAAACTTCATTCAAAAATTTAATGTAACTGACTGTTGAACAGAAATTTTAAATTTCAACTGAAAATGTTAAGCTGCTTGCTGCTTGCCAAGTGCACGATTTAGGCTATTTTCCCAGTCAAGGTACCAGGCGAACAGAAATCAGCAGCAGGTCGATGATAAACTGTCAGTTAAAATTTAAAACTTCATTTAAAAATTTTAATTTTAACTGACGGTTGAGTTTCATTACATTTAAATGGCTGAACGTTCAGTTGAGATTTAAAAGTATAGGCTATTTTCCCAGTCAAGGCATCAGGTGAACAGAAATCAGCAGCAGGTCGATGATGAACTGTCAGTTAAAATTTAAAACTTTATTTAAAAATTTTAATTTTAACCTACCGTTATTTTATTGCATTTTTCAGGCTCAACGTTCAGCTGAGATTTAAAAATATAGGCTATTTTCCCAGTCAAGGTACCAGGTTAACAGAAATCAGCAGCAGGTCGATGATGAACTGTCAGTTAAAATTTAAAACTTCATTCAAAAATTTAATGTAACTGACTGTTGAACAGAAATTTTAAATTTCAACTGAAAATGTTAAGCTGCTGCTTGCCAAGTGCACGATTTAGGCTATTTTCCCAGTCAAGGTACCAGGCGAACAGAAATCAGCAGCAGGTCGATGATAAACTGTCAGTTAAAATTTAAAACTTCATTTAAAAATTTTAATTTCAACTGACGGTTGAGTTTCATTACATTTAAATGGCTGAACGTTCAGTTGAGATTTAAAAGTATAGGCTATTTTCCCAGTCAAGGCATCAGGTGAACAGAAATCAGCAGCAGGTCGATGATGAACTGTCAGTTAAAATTTAAAACTTCATTCAAACATGTAATGTAACTGACTGTTGAACTGAAACTGAAATGCTGCTTGCCAAGTGCACGATTTAGGCTATTTTCCCAGTGAAGGTACCAGGCGAACAGAAATCAGCAGCAGGTCGATGATGAACAGTCAGTTAAAATTCAAAAAATCATTTAAAAATTGTAATTTTAACTGACGGTTGATTTTCATTGCATCTTTCAGGCTGAACGTTCAGTTGAGATTTAAAAATGTAAAAGTATGCACCACATTTTATTTATTTTTTTTTTGGCATGCAGTGCAAGTATGCACTGGTTTTCGCCTTTGGTTTTCGATGCAGTTTTTTTTTGTAAAATTTGTTTAAAAAACAATGTAAAATCGTTAAAAACCGGTTTAAAAATTTTTGAAAAGTTTTTTTGATAATAATGGCCAATTCTCGAAGATGGAATATGGATTTCACGACCACAACCCCTCCTGCCTTTGTTTTATATATGTATGTATATTTCGAAGCAACATTTATTCAATTCTTTGCTTATGTGTATACATAGATTATTCATATTTTAAAGATATGCAATTAATTATGTATATTTATGTATGATAATTTAAAAATAGGCACTTAATTTATATTAACTAACTGTACGTTATGAATTTCGATTTCGATATTTTGGACGCAATGCAACGCCCATTATTTCGGCTGGCACTGTGTGTGTGTGTGTGTATTTGTGTGTGTGTGTGTGTGTGTGTTGTGCCCCTCGATTTTTGTGTGGGTTGTTCGAGTTGAGTAGAGTAGGGTTGATTAATAGCTATGAAATATATTTCGACATTGACACACTGAATTCAATAATTTCAAATTTTCTAAAAAACAGAGGATGTGATTAAATGAAAGATGCATCCAGGGCAAATAATACAATAGGATGAAGTTTTATGACAAATTAACACAACTAAAATCAAATAAATAATAAATAACAAAAATAATAATTATAATAATAAGTATGTATGTATAATATGATAATCTGAATCTGATGAAACCGTTCTCTTTTTTTTTTGCTAAAGCTATGCATACATTGTTTTTATTTTTTTTTCGAAATAATTATTCGGGGCATCGTAGAAACTGAGCATTTCACTTATTGCTGCTGGTCTCGGGAGCTGCCGACTCGGCAGCATGGGCGTACGACTTGTAGCGACGCAGGATCACCGTCGAGGTGCTTGAACTGGCCATGGATGCGGCCGTACCGGATGTGGACCAACTGCCTCGGTTGCCAGATAACTGTTCTGCGGCGTGGTGCTCCTGATCCGGTGTTATGGACATGTCGGATAGAATGCCGCTCTCTAGATGTGTGCATAGTATACATATAAGTAGAGTATATAAGGAGAGTGTAAAAACATAGTAGGAATATCAATCAAATCGAGGCCAAAGAACATGCAGCACGGGGTACACAAATTACTGGTTGGGTGTGTGTGGTTTGGAGGGGTATTTACAGTTGTATGTGTGTGGGTGTCAAATAATACTGTAGGAGTGTGTGTGTGTGTGTTTATATACAAGGGGAAACATGAAACACAAACATAATGACAAACAACTAAATGCAACATAATAGGTTTGCTGCCTAGAAGAAGTAGCACAATTCAAGCTCTATACCCATGGACAGCTGGCTGACAATTGTCGTGGAACGCTTGTGGTGCCGCTTGTTACTCCGGCTGGAGTTGGAGCTGCCGCTGTTGAATGTGGGCGTGCTGTGGATCCTCGAGTTATCCGGCTCGCTGCTGTTGCTCAGCTTCAGCGCCTGCGTCTCGTTGATTAACTCCAGTGTGGCCATATTGTTGTTGTTGTTGCTGCTGTTCGACAGCTTGCTAAAGCTGAGATTCAAGCTGTGACGTCCGGTTTCGCAGCCGCCGCTGATGGACGAGCTGCTGGTGGTGCTGGTGCCGCTGGACAGCGAGCTCTCCGAGATGAGCGAATTGGGACGTCGCATGCTGCCCTTGCCAGGCTCCGCATGACGCAGCTTGGGTGCTGTGAAGCAAAAGGTTCCGGAAATCTGTCTAGTCGAGGATTCTCGAGGTACTTACTTTTGTTTAGCTGGGCTAGGGGTATGGAACGGTCGCTGATCTGATTGTTGCTGGGACGTATGTCCAAGCAGGGCTTGCTGCCAATGCCCATCGAAGACATCTCCGCCAGGCGAATTTCTAAAGAAGATCAGTTGCTAAGGATTCAACTCGAGGAAAGTGTAGCCTACAACTTACCTCGATTTCGCTTCGCCTGTTTCCAGAGCAGTTTCGATATCTCCTCGGTCCAGGCATTCTTGATGTCCTCCGACATGCACTGCAGCATGTAAGTGTCGTCTGGCTTGCGTTTTCTAAACCAGATCTCAAACTTGGTTGTCGAATCTCCCGTGTGCGCCGTCAAGCCAATATCCGAGGTCTTGATGCTGTTCTTGTATATGTAAATGTCCAGATTCTGCAAGGGCCCGAGATTAGCGACTGACTAAAGGAGGGAGTTGGAGATGGGTGGATGACTTACCTTGTGATCGGGAAAGCGACGCGCCTTGCCGAACAGCACCAGCTCCTCGAAGAGAAACACCTGACGCAGTGTCTTCTTGCCGCCGCGTCCCTGCCAGACGAGGAACTCGTTCTGGCGCAGCAGACGTCCCTGCTCCTTCACATTCACATCGCAGTCGCGCAGAGAGTCCATGGCCAGCAGATCGTTGCCATGGCGCAGCTGAAACTTGACCATCTCCTCGGCCCGCTGCAGTTCCTCCACATCGGCGGCAATCTCCTGCAGCGCCGCGCCCTCCACATCCTTGACCGCCTTGACCAGCTGCTGCAGGAGCAGAGCATATTTGCCCATGCGCTGCACCGGCTTCAGCAGATAGGAGGCCAGATCCATCTTGTCCTGCAGCTGCATCTGCTTCGGCTTGAAGAACGAGCTGCCGTACTCACTCAGCAGAGTATCGCTCTTCGGCTTGTTCTTGTTGTACAGCGCATACAAATAGAACTTGGACTCCATTTCAAGGAAGGCGGCGCCCACCTTCAAGGGATTGCGCTCGTAGCGCTCAAGTTCGCCCAGGAAGTGCGAATTGTGGAACTCAAAGATCTTCTCAATGTTGCCAAAGATCACGTTCCTTTGTCCCCGCAATGGCTGCGGAATATCCTCGCGCAGCAACTCATCAATATAGTTCTCGATGACGTAGTACAAGGAGCGCACATAGTCGCGTTCGGTACCAATCATTTCGCGCATGATCAATAGAAGCGTTCTACGGATATGAGATATGGGAGAAAGGTATCAGATCAACATTCGGGAGCAACCATCTTCAAGGGTGGTATTGGATTACCGGCTTAACCATCAGCAAATGGTTTAGGTTAGGTAAGATCATATCTAGTCTCTTCTCTCTCTTCCCTTGCTAAGATCAACTTACTTTTGTATTTTTGGTTCCAAACAGCTGAGCTCCTCAAGCGTAGTCAGCTCCAGATTGGAGGCATGGCACTGTAGATGAGCATTCGCCTCCATGGGCGAGTGCATGTCCATGTAGCGCTTTGTGGGTCTCTCAAAGCACTCTTCCTCGAGTAGCTCGTCGTGACTGCAAAGATCAGGATTGCGATCAGGCTCAGCTTCTTGGGTCTTGGCTATTGCCTTGGCACTCACCTCTTCTCGTTGAGGCTCTGGCAGGAGCAGATGCGGGCCAGCTTCGGATTGCGTTCACAATTGTCGCAGACGCCGACACCAGAGTCGGCTATCTTTGATTGCTGCTCCTCGCCGTCGCCATCGCCGTCGCCATCGCCATCACCATCGCAGTCGTTGTCGTTCTCATTGTCCTGCTCCTCCTCCGGCTCGTCCATGTCCTCCAGATTGCGACTCTCGCGCCAGCAGCTGCAGTGGCTGCCACCAGGAGCACCATCAAAGGAGCTGCCGTTGCCGGAGCTGCAGCGATAGCTGCCACGCTTTGCTGCCTGCACCTGCAGCTGGGATGGCGTGCTGCTTGCTGTCGGCAAAGAGTGGCTCTTTCTCATGGCCGGCAAGTGTTTATCGATCAGCGCTGTGGCGCCCAGCTCCGCAGCCAGACGCTGCAGCTCCTCCAGTGCGGCCGTTTCGCGCTGATGCTGCGTCAGCAGATGGAGCAATCTTGCTCCGCCCTCAATACGCTCTCGTGTCTTCTCCAGCTTCTCCGCAAACTGATCCAGAGCCGCCTTTAGGTTATGTGCGCTCTCGCTCAGCACGGATATCTTGTTGGCCGCCAAGTGCAGGTCGCGACCTTTGGCCAAATGTTTCTGTTCAAATGGATAAGTGTGATTGATTAATATTATTTCTAATTCTACTAGATATTATAGGTTTATGAACTATATATTATTAAATTCGTTCACTTACCCTGGCAATGAAATAATATTTCTCAAACTCCAGCTCCTGCGCCTTCAGCTGCGCCTCGCTGTCCAGCTGAAGCTGTGCGAATTTCAGCAGATTATCTGCGCCATCATTGCCCAGCCAAGAGGTGACCTACAAAATGAAAGAAAGAGTATAGAGATTGAGATCAGTGTGGAACCTTGAGACTATGTAGTTGTTGTTGCAACAACACGCCCACGCCGTCAGTCAAGGCTTCCCATTCCCCCAGCGGTTTTGCTGGGATCGCCAACGATGAAAAGTGAAACTCATACTCAAAGCGATCGACGATCTAATTAGGCTCCACTTTACAAATTAAAAACCAATCGCGCACAAATCAAATCAAATGATTCCTCAATGGGGGTATTACAAAGCGCCCAAAGCTCCCAAAGGTATTGAAAGCAGCGGCAACAACAACAGCAACGACAACAACAACATCGACGGGCCAATCAGCGATCTCACATTGATAATTTTGTAGCTCTAACCAATTTTTAATCACCTGCTGCGTCCAATTGAATTGATACAATCGATGATGCGACGAATTATGGCCACAAAACGGGCCGCGGGGAGCTGCACTAACTAACCAGCTTGCAGCTTAGTCTCGCAGCTCTCAGCTCTCAGCTCGGAGGTCTGAGCTTCCAGCTTCCAGGTCCCAGCTGGCGACGCGTGTGCCGCGCCGCATTCACTTTCCGTTTTTGGTTTGTTTCTGGCTATCTTTGCTAAACCCCCCCTCCCCTCATCCCTGCCACATTTGGGGGCATGTCCAACTACACGTATACGTCCTCCCCAATGAATGAAAATCCAAGCCATCATTGGAGCAGGCAGCGGGTGCTGTCTAAAACCGAATGCTGAGCCAGCAACAGCGTCAGCTGCTCCAGTTTCACAGTTGCCGCACAATCAGCAACTGCAACTGCAACAGCAACAACAACAGCAGCAGCAGCAGACGGCTGACAAGAGACTCTGACGCGGACTCGGACTGGGAGTCGGAGTCGCGACTCTTCATGCTCATCAGATATGGCAGGCATGTCCATACGAACGTATAAGCATGTACAAGTAAAATACAGGGTGTTGCAATCTCATTTTTGAAATGAGAGCACTTTTTATTTGAATTTTGATGGCTTGTTTTGAAATCAAATATCGTGGATTCCATTAAAAAATCACTAGATTCAATTAAAGATTAGACAGATTGAAGATATATTTTTTAAGAGCACATTAAAAATGTGTGGCTGAGTTTTGGGGTTTTTTCTGTCAGATAACTATAAAAATTGGTACGGACACAATTTTCTCAAATTTCCAAATAGTTGTTGTGGTTGTTGACATTGCTCTAAGCACGCAAACATATTTGTGAAAATTAGACTGACTTGGTAAAACATTAATAACATAATTTGACATATCTGACCTCTATAAAAAGGTTCAGAAAAATCATTTTGAAATCAAAGCTTGATTTGTTGATTACTTGCACTTGATTGTTTTTATTGCAAATGTTAATTAAAGCTGACACATCAGCACATAATTCGGCACATAATAATAATGTTGTAGCACTTTTTGGCTGGCACACCCTGTTTTTATGTAGCCGGCTCAAAGTTGTTTGCATTGTTTACATGATGGGGCGCAAGGCCTTTTTATTGTTGTTGTTGTTTTTATTGGCTGTTGCCATTTGAGAGATTGTTTCTCGACGATTGCCACACACAGGCAAAAGTCAATAATAAATAAATTAATTGATTTAGTAAATCGCTGCCTGGTTGAATGCAACTTTTAATGCCAGCGATAAGAAGCAGCCGGCAGAGAAGCAAATGATTTGCTGAGTGACTCGAGTGAAATCCAAACACAAACACAAATTAAAAGTAAAACAAAACGAGGCTTTAACAAGTCTCAGTTGGATGCACGTTGATGATGAGGCTGCTGCCTGTGATGCCTCTGCTGCTGATGGATGACTCACATAGTTGGCTATTTGGGCTGCCATTTGGCTGGCAGCTGTTTCACGCTCGGAACAGGTGGAGGTGGAGGTGGATGAGTAGGACGAGGTGGATGAGGTGTAGCCGCTCATGGCGCGTATTGGAGCTCCAAATGCGATAACAATTAACGTTGCCCGCTAAGCGCGACAGCAGCAACAAGAAACATGCCACAGGCAGCTCAGAATCGCAACTGCAACTGAAACTGAAACTGGAAAACAATCGCCAGCAATCGCTGCCAATCGCTGCCAATCGCCGCCAATCGCTGGCCCTCACACTCGCTGGCTCACACTGGATGATGAGTTAACTCCGGCGACGCCACTCAATGAAATTCGAAACAAATCAAAACAATTATACTGTGCAAATATGGCAAATGGGCACGGGAAACTGGAAGCTCGAGCCGGCACAGGCTCATCATGATGATAATAATAATAATGATGATGATGATCATTCTGTTGCCTATTTCAATTTACTTAGCTAAGCAAATATGTACCAAGCACACAGAGTGCTCCGAATCTTGCAACTGCAGCTGTCTCTATCTGGCGACAACTTGGTAGATGATAAGCTATGCTTTGACTATTCTACTATTTGCCAGCCAGTGGCAAACTGTCGTCAGCGGCGGATGTTGTCTTTTGTAATTTTTTGTTCTTCTTCTGATAAGCGTGGAGTTGACTGCACTCTATATCACTATACTACATACATATATATATATATGTATATATGTATAACTATGCTGATGATCGGCACATCATAGAGACAGAGACAGTAAGAGAGAATCTGTTTGGGGGCGTTGGTGTTGCTGGCGTTGTTGGCTCTGACATAAAACGCAAATTTAACGTGACAGTTTAACAAGTTGATCGCATGCGCCATAAAACACATGCAACACCTACAACAACAACAACAACAACAACAGCCACAATGTTGCACTAAGCATGCGTGGCTTCCAGTCGCCTGCAGGCAACTGTTGCTGTTGCTGCGGCGGCGGCAACTGTTGCTGCTGCTGTCGTGTAATTTACACAAATGTCGCGTATTTATCTCACAGCCATAAACATTTTTTAAGCCACAATATCGAATTTATTTTGACACTTTACAAAGTTGTTGCCATTGTGGTTGTTGTTGTTGTTGCTGTTGCTATCATAGAAAATTCCGACAGCTATTTGGATTTTAGCTTTGGCTTCGGCATCAACTTCAACTGTGTTGTTGTCGGCTTTTGGGTTCTGTTTCTATTTCTGGTCTTGTGTGTAATTTATTTGAAGTACGTCTTAAATGATATGCGTTCCCCATTTGCCATTCGGACTGTCTCATTTCAGCTTGGCTAATTTGTGGCCAATCTCCTTATGCGGCATTCGGTTCTTGAGTTCTTCAGAGCTCTTCAGTTGCGCATATCGCAGGCTGCTTATCTTTGGCTCTTAAGTTTTTACTACTTTTAACGGCCATGTCGTGTAATTTGCCAGCTAATTTATGGCAGTTACTCAGAAACTATAGCGCCGATAACTGGCACCACATTTGCTAAGTGAGTGTGCGACAAAGCAGAGAGGGTGGTGTGAACGGGGGCAGGGTGATGATGTAAGGGAGGGAGGGATGAAACATCTGAGTGGCATGTGTGCGGCAAGTGAGACATCAAACACGAATGTTGATTGTAAATGGAAATACTTGAGATTCAGTGGAGCCTTAAATTAAAGAGCCAGCTGAATAGTAAACCACTGATGAACGATTTTGTATACCCTGTCATTAGGTTATATTTCAAACTGAAGCAACTATCTAGTTTGATAATTATTATTATTTTATTTTTAAGTCATTTTTTCATTCCCACAGTTTTAAAACTTAACTTAAAATTAAAGTTCACAAATCAATCAACAATTATCTTGGTTTTTTCTCAAGTCTTGTAAGTTTGTCAACATAAAAACGATTTCTTTGCCAAATGCATTTCCTCCTTATTGATTAGGACTTAAATTTAAAGCCATTTAAGAAAAAAACATGTCTATAAAAACGTACAAAAAATCAACTTTAAAGTTTGATACTACAAATAAATGATTTGAACATATACTTAAAGTCGTGCATTTGCGTTTGTTCAAAGATTAAAGTTTAAGTATGTCTGGACTCGAATCGCTAACGCCGATGAGTAAAGTAGAAATTTAAGAGGAGTTTGTGACTTTTAGAGCATCGTTAAAGAAATGCCATTATTGCAGTAAGTAGTGCTTGTAGAGTTTGGGTTTACTGCCTGGACTGCCAGACCTACAATATTTTCGATGGGCGATGGACGATGGGCGGGGCGGGGAGAAGCACGCTTGGCTGCATTTGTTTGTAGGTGAACTGCAGGCGTTCGTATGTATAATAAAGCAATTTCGTTTAACTATTTGACGCGAAAAGGCGATTACAATTTTACTTATTTTTCACTTTCCAATGCATAGACACATGTAGCAGAGTGGAGAGGAGAGGAGGGGAGGGGGGCGGGGGGCGAGATGGAAAACTCACGCACAAAGTCATAAATTGTGGCCACAAAAGGCCAAGACGTTAATGTGGTGACAATATTGCATGCAACCGACTTGTGGCTCGGTCGAAAAAGCGGCTTTGCTGCAAGTGCAACAACAAGTTGTTCAGGGGCTGTGGCTATGACTGTGGCAGTGCCAGTGGCAGTGGCAGTGACAGTGACTGCAGCTTATCTGCTGGAATCACAGACGGAACGGACGTGACGACGCTTGAAATACAGAAAAAAGTAAAAACCAACAGCAACAGCAACATAATAAATACAAAAATAAAAATGATGACAGCTGTTGATGAAGTTGACGATTTCTAAAAATGCGTGTAAAATTAGTGTTAAAAAACATGTCAAACTCAATACGACAGTTACATTTTTTGACATGCCCCAAACGATGTCGGCGACAACAATTACGTTTTGTTCGCTGTCACTCCAACCAGAGACCAGACACTCACTGTTGGCCAGGCTTATAGCCGGATAGTGTCTCTATGTGTGTGTGTGTGTGTGTGTTTGGTTAATTCAATAAATACGCAGATGCAGACATTCTAGGCGGCAACTTTGCTGCCTTGGGCGATGTCTGCCAAGCTAAGCGTATGATTAACGTCCACATTGATGACACACAGTGTCGAGTGCCTCAGCAGCAACGGCAGCAGCAAGGAGTTGAAACACTTGGAGCAGCAGCAGAAAATGCAGATGCAGATGAAGATGAAGTTGCAGCTGTGATGGCCGTCAAGTATGTGTGTTTGTGGCATTGTTTGCTCGCGTGGCGAATTTGCATGCATGCAACCGGTTGCTGCACTTGCAGCAGAGTAACAGGCAAACAGGCAACAAGGCAACAAGGCAACCAGGTAAAATCTACCATGTCCCGAGCAAAGATGTTGCGGGTTAAATACACTCGGCTATTATTAATGCCACTGTGAATAGGTCTCCATCTCCCTCTCCAACTCCCTCTCCAACTCCGTGTCCATCCCAGTTTGGATTCTCCTTCTCCTGTGGCTTGTCGACACTAAATAAGCCTTCATATTTCATGGCCAGTTTGGTTGGCTGACCGAATTCTATGCAGCCCGTTCTCAAACTGCAGCCAGCTGCAGTTATGCAAGCAGCAACGGCAGCAACAGCCACTGCATTCCTGGTTGCTGCGAGGACCCCCAGGTTCAAATGTCAGAGGCCATAAATAAGCCAGGCGTTGCTTCCGCAACAAACTTGTCGCTGTGGTCAGTTGTGGTCAGCAGTGTTCAGCAGCCATCAGCAACTGTTGCTGTTGCTGTTGCTGCTGCTGCTGCTGCTGCTGCAACTCAAGGCGCGAAACAATTAAACATAGTTTTCATTGCACAAAAGCCGCCGACAGCGCGCAAATTAATTTGAAATACGGGCGATGCTCAAAGAAAGCGCCCCAAACAAATCCAATTTCACCGCCAGCGCGTCGTCTATTTTATCGCTATCTTTCAAGCAGCTATCGGCCAAGACGCGTCAACTCTTTCACCAACAACCAGCAGCGGCAACAGCAACATCAACAGCAGCAACACCCAAGGCTACACACCCAGTCAACACTTGTGGCCATAACTGGAGCCAAACTCTAAAGCCCCCCAGACCCCAGACCCCAACCCAACCCGCGCGAGTAATGCAGCCGATCAACAATTTAGATATAATATCGCATATCGCATCATAATGTTGTCGTTGTCGTTGCTGTCGTCTTAGTTGTCGTTGTCGTTGTCATCGTCTTCGTCTGCGTCGCCACAAACAAAATGGCGACGGCGGCATCTTTTTTCGCACCTTGTTTGAATGCGCGCCTAATGGACGACAGCGACATTTGTTAGGTGGCAGAGTTGCATTTGGATTCGGATTTGGATTTGGACTCGCATTTGGCATTGGCTGCTGCTGCTGCTGCAGTTGCAGCGAAGCTCGTGTTGCCTCAGTTTAGTTGCGGCTTGTTAGTTAACTACATAAATATACTGATTTAATTAAGCAAAAACAAGGCTAACGAAGATTTAATACACTGACTGCACTGCAATAAATTCGCTGCAAACAAGATAAAAAGTATCTTATATCAATTGCTGCAATATAGTACTACATCAAATAGAATAGCATCGTTTGCAGCTATAAGTTTTTACTATAAATAAATTTAAGCGGTGTTCACTTCAAATGAATATTTGTCAACTTTTATGGTATAGAGTCAGAGAGTAAAAATTGAATACCCTCTTCATTTTAGTTCTATGAAATATCAATAATATTTCAATGAGCCCAAAGTTCAACGACTAATTTATTTTATTTTATTTCGAAAACATCTAAATCAGCTGATAAGAGTTTTAATAGATTGAACTTTCTAGGGCAACCAAGAAATGTGCTTCAATCGCTGCGTTTTCCCACGACAAGTATATATTTATAGCCTGGCTAGCGATTTGTTGTGACAAATTAACAATGCTCTATAAAAAGTTAGAGCATTCAACAAAAAAAGCTAAACACAGCGCTCTATAAAAATTGGTAGCTGTCAACGACTTTTAATTGAAAGCGTGTTGGTGTTAAATGTTTATAGTATCTCTTAGTATAATTTTCGCTGCGATCGCGATATGACAGACGTAGTATGACAGAGACAGAGACAGAGATAGAGAGAGAAAGAGAGAGAAAGAGACAGAGGCAGTCAGTCAGTTAGTCAGATCAATGGACAGACAGCCTTGTCAGTCTTATCGCTGAACTACTTTTGAATGAAAACTAATGAAATGAGCAAACGGGCTGCGAGTGAAGCCATCAATGGAGCAATCAATGGCTTAAGCTTAAGCTGCCAGTCAGTCACTCCGTCAGTCAGTCCATCAGTCAGTTCGTCAGTCAGTGAGTATTGCAAAAAATCGATTGAAAATCGCACAAGAAACATATTTAATTTCTTTAACCTTGCTTTCACTTTTCTCATTAACTTTTCGTCGGCAATTAAAATTCAATTTTTGGCCAATGCCAAAGTTTTGATAAATTGCCGCACATTTCTCAAAAGGCGGAGGAGCGTGTGAAAAACGTCCGAAAACTGTAAACAGACAAGACCGAAAACCGAAATCCGACAACTGAAAATCGAAAATCGAGACTCGAACAAACAGCCAATAAAGCAGAAACGTTAACAAGGCGCTGCAAATTTTAAATGCCAATTTCCGCAAATTATTAAATGAAATTGAAGATGCTGGAGCCGTTTATCTATGAGATACAAGTACGCATACGAGTACAAGTATCTACGTATCTTTTGCGTGTCGTGTGTCTTTTTTTCTTGCAATTTGACATACTTTTGTTAGCCCCCAACAGCAACTACGGAATGTACACACATGCAACAATCATAATCATAATAATAATGGCAAAACTTAATAGTAGCGCGAAAGTATGACGAATATGTAAACGCATCCACAGAGCTAAAGCCGAGGCCGTAGCTTCCTTTATGACTGTGCTAACTAATCCCACAACAAATTATTGTGATTAATCAGCGAAATTGCATTAGCGGATGCTACGAAGACTCTTTGGAGCGTTGGGCGTTGCTGCAACTGTCACTGGCGCTGATTAAGCGCCGCCGCTGCCAAGATTACCCCAGCCAGATAACGCGAATGAGCCGAGAGCTTCCATCTGCGGGGCCAGCTACCGCCCAGAGACACCGATCCGCCGATCCACCGATCCACCGATCCGTGGGTCCGTGGATCGACGGAGCCAAGTTGTGGGTGCGTGCCTGCTCAATTATGCACACGGCAGCTGAGAGTGGGGATCGGGAGATGGGTTAAAGGTAGTCCCGCGACGAGACGATCATGAGTAGTAGTCATTCATCTGCAGGCGGCCCTTGGCAGCGGGTGCGCGACTTCTGCATGCTATCCATTAACAAGTCAATTAAAATGCCAGGAAATGCAATTGGCAACGATTTCAACTGCAAACTGCAACTGTGATGCGCACACTCAAATCTTGGCAGGCTTATCTAACGGCTGCATTTGGATGACCGACTCCAAAAGTGGCTACCAATGTGGCTACTAAGCTAACCCGTTGTGCACACATTAAGCGGATGCGCGTAATAAATTAATAAAGCCAAGCATATTCAATTAACAATGTCAGCCACAGTCGCACTCGTATCTGCCAGATACATTTGGCATTTCGAATGTGAATGCAGCATTTCCTGTCGACAGCCCCAACTAAAAAGTTGCCCCACCTCATTAAACTTGGTCATAATACATCCCCAACTTCAAGCCTAGCACGTTATGTGCATATCAATTGAAAGCAAAATCAAAATTCAGGCTTCAACGAAAATTACATTCATATTAATCAGAATAAATTTAAATTAAGAAAGGGAGAGACCCTATGTTGTTGGTACAAACTACAAATATCGTAAAAAATAAAACATTGGATGTAGATATAAAAAGGAGGTTGGTTAAAATGCCCTCGGGAATGAAGATCGGATCAGTTTTGACAAAGTTATGGGTGTTTGGAAGTCTGCGAAGGGTATGTCTAGGACTTTAAAACATCACATCACACATTGTTGTCATAATTTTTGACAATAAATCCGAAAATGAGGAATTTTTGAACTTTGAATGGAGAATTGATGAGGAGGTAAAGCCATGAACAAAATGCCCTCGGGAGTGAAGATCGGATCAGTTTTGACAAAGTTATGGGTGTTTGAAGTCTCGGAAAGGCATTTTTTGGGATTTGGAAACATCACATCACATGATTTTTGACAAGAAATCTGAAAATGAGGAATTTTTGAACTTTGAATAGAGAATTGATAAGAAGGTCAAACCATGAATAAGATGCCCTCGGGAGTGAAGATCGGATCAGTTTTGACAAAGTTATGGGTGTTTGAAGTCTCGGAAAGGCATTTTTTGGGATTTGGAAACATCACATCACTCATTGTTGCCATGATTTTTGACAAGAAATCCGAAAATGAGGAATTTTTGAACTTTGAATAGAGAATTGATAAGAAGGTCAAACCATGAACAAGATGCCCTCGGGAGTGAAAATCGGATCAGTTTTGACAAAGTTATGGGTGTTTGAAGTCTCGGAAAGGCATGTTTTGGGATTTGGAAACATCACATCACATGATTTTTGACAAGAAATCTGAAAATGAGGAATTTTTGAACTTTGAATAGAGAATTGATAAGAAGGTCAAACCATGAACAAGATGCCCTCGGGAGTGAAGATCGGATCAGTTTTGACAAAGTTATGGGTGTTTGAAGTCTCGGAAAGGCATTTTTTGGGATTTGGAAACATCACATCACTCATTGTTGCCATGATTTTTGACAAGAAATCCGAAAATGAGGAATTTTTGAACTTTGAATAGAGAATTGATAAGAAGGTCAAACCATGAACAAGATGCCCTCGGGAGTGAAAATCGGATCAGTTTTGACAAAGTTATGGGTGTTTGAAGTCTCGGAAAGGCATGTTTTGGGATTTGGCAACATCACATCACTCATTGTTGCCATGATTTTTGACAAGAAATCCGAAAATGAGGAATTTTTGAACTTTGAATGGAGAATTGATAAGAAGGTCAAACCATGAACAAGATGCCTTCGGGAGTGAAGATCGGATCAGTTTTGACAAAGTTATGGGTGTTTGAAGTCTCGGAAAGGCATTTTTTGGGATTTGGGAACGTCACATCACACATTGTTGTCATGATTTTTGACAAGAAATCCGAAAATGAGGAATTTTGAACTTTGAATGGAGAATTGATAAGAAGGTCAAACCATGAACAAGATGCCCTCGGGAGTGAAAATCGGATCAGTTTTGACAAAGTTATGAGTGTTTGAAGTCTCGGAAAGGCATGTTTTGGGATTTGGCAACATCACATCACTCATTGTTGCCATGATTTTTGACAAGAAATCCGAAAATGAGGAATTTTTGAACTTTGAATGGAGAATTGATAAGAAGGTCAAACCATGAACAAGATGCCCTCGGGAGTGAAAATCGGATCAGTTTTGACAAAGTTATGGGTGTTTGAAGTCTCGGAAAGGCATTTTTTGGGATTTGGAAACATCACATCACACATTGTTGTCATAATTTTTGACAAGAAATCTGAAAATGAGGAATTTTCGAACTTTGAATATAGAATTGATAAGAAGGTCAAACCATCAACAAGATGCCCTCGGGAGTGAAGATCGGATCAGTTTTGACAAAGTTATGGGTGTTTGAAGTCTCGGAAAGGCATTTTTTGGGATTTGGAAACATCACATCACACATTGTTGTCATGATTTTTGACAAGAAATCCGAAAATGAGGAATTTTTGAACTTTGAATGGAGAATTGATAAGAAGGTCAAACCATGAACAAGATGCCCTCGGGAGTGAAAATCGGATCAGTTTTGACGAAGTTATGGGTGTTTGAAGTCTCGGAAAGGCATTTTTTGGGATTTGGAAACGTCACATCACACATTGTTGTCATGATTTTTGACAAGAAATCCGAAAATGAGGAATTTTTGAACTTTGAATGGAGAATTGATAAGAAGGTAAACCATGAACAAGATGCCCTCGGGAGTGAAGATCGGATCAGTTTTGACAAAGTTATGGGTGTTTGAAGTCTCGGAAAGGCATTTTTTGGGATTTGGAAACGTCACATCACACATTGTTGTCATAATTTTTGACAAGAAATCCGAAAATGAGGAATTTTTGAACTTTGAATGGAGAATTGATAAGAAGGTCAAACCATGAACAAGATGCCCTCGGGAGTGAAAATCGGATCAGTTTTGACGAAGTTATGGGTGTTTCGGATCGGATCAGTTTTGACAAAGTTATGGGTGTTTGAAGTCTGGGAAGGGTATTTCTAGGACTTTAAAACTCACATCACACATTGTTGGCATAATTTTTAACAAGAAATCCGAAAATAAGGAATTTTTGAACCTTGAATGCAGAATTGATAAGAATGTCAAACCATGAACAAAATGCCCTCGGGAGTGAAGATCGGATCAGTTTTGACAAAGTTATAGATGTTTGAAGTATGGGATGGTAATTTTTAATGACCCTACCCTTTGCTACATAAAGATTTTGTACTTTTTAGGCATTTACCAGAGAGAATCATAAAAAAAGTAGTAAAATTGTAAACACTCACCTCATTGATCTCATCCTCGAGGGCGCGCTGTCGCGTCAGTTGGCGCAGTCGTTCCCGTCGCTGCTCCGTGAGCTGCTCCAGACGCTGGGCGGCGCGGTCGACCTCGCTGTAGAGGAGCGTCACCTTACGCAGTTTATTAGATGCATCCAAATGCTGAGCAGTCGCATCTGGTGTGGGTGTTGTGGGAGTAGCCGAGGCTGCTGTTGCTGTTGATGGTGATGGTGCTGGTGTTGGTGCTGGTGTTGGTGGCGAATTGATGGCACTGGCCGCTGCCTGCAGGCGGAGCAGCTGTGTGGCGCCATGCTTGCGCAGACTGTGCAGCTGGGAGTCCATGAGGGCACGGCTGAGGGCACGATGCTGACCGTAGAGCTGGCGACGGGTTGGCAGACCGAGCAGATCGGCGGCGCGTATGTCGCTCAGTGCGCCAACGAGACGACCGCCGGCGGCGGAACACTGACGCTGGAACGCCTCCAGCTGGGCAAAGAACTCGCGCCACTTGCGGGCGTCGTGATGATGCTGGCCCCGGAGCGCACCGCTCGGCAAATGCGATGGCGCAACACTTGTCGTGACTTGGTCCACGCTAATGAATTTAACCAAATGCGATGCCAATGCTGGCGGTTGCTGCTGCTGCTGCTGCTGCTGCTGCTGCTGCAGTTGCTCCTGTATATATGTGTGTGTGTGTGTGTGTGGGTCAGAAAACAGAAAAGCCGTCATTAGTGGCCAGAATCTATGGCTCTTTGTGCCTTTGGCGCATGTAAAGCGCTTTAATTGGGTGTCTCTGTCTACGTCGGTCCCTGGGCTGCCCCCACGCTGTGGGGCGTCAACCCAAAACAGACGTCGGAGCCCTCCTAATGATTTCATTTTGTGGTGCAATCGCCAAAGGTCAAAGCCTGAACTTACCGCTTGATCACAGCTATTGCTGCTGTTGGAGTTCTCCTGTTGCTGCTGCTGCTGCTGTTGCTGCTGCTGTTGCTGTTGGTTACACAATTGCAGCAAATTCGCATCGAGACAAACGGCCAAAATTTCACAATTGCCAATTTGCTTGCTTAACAATTTGAGGCTTTGGCAAATTAAGTCGATTACGCATAAATGTTGCGACTTCTCGATGGCAATTAAAATGGTAAATGTTTGCTGGGCGGGTTTCAACTGTTGCTGCTGTTGCGCTTGCTGTTGTTGCTGCTGTTGTTGCTGTGTACTTTTATGGCTGGCAGTGCTGCAAATACATAAGTTAAAAGGCAATGAGTCTCGGCTGCGGTCCACTAAGAAGTGCACGGTCAGTCTGTGGCTCATAAACAACGTCAAATGTGTGGTGTGTGTGTGGTGTAAATTGTGAATGTGGCAGGTTGCAAGCAGCGATTGCAACTGCAACAACTGCAACTACTGCGAGAGCTAAGCAGAACCAACTTGGCAACGCCCAAAACAAGTTCAGCTTAATTGGCAATAAGCGGCCTCTGCCACTTGGCCACTTGGCTACTTGGCTACTTGGCTACTTGGCCAACAGCAGCCCACAACTAGATGCCAGTTGCGCCTCTCTACCAGGCCTCTTGTACCTTTGAGTGTATCACCGGCTGTGTGGCTAGTAAATAGTAAATATGACAAGTTGGTAGCCACTTTTAATCAGCGTAAATAAAAATTGAAAATTGCCGCTAATGGCAGCTGGCGCATTAATAAAATGCCCAACAGCCACTTCTTAACACTTTAAGGCCAACGTTTTGTTAGCCAGCTGCGCACAGTTGCCATCTCCTCCCCCCCCCCCTCCCTCCCGCACATTTTCAACCTGCTTGGCTAACTGTAAATGCATGCCTGTGCCAGCCAGGTCGGCCACTCTGTTAGCCAGCCAGTTAGCCAGCTCTGTTCTCACAGCGATCCACCCCCGTCAGAGTCCGCATTTTTAGTTGATATTTGCACGCAATTCACATGCGGCGGCAAAGCAGCGGGTTGCAACTTGCTCTTACTCTGCGAGCTGCATCATCAGCACGCTGGCATGTCTCGCAGTTTAATGATGCCGCACACAGCCACACACCGACCATCAAAAGCGTTTGGCATTTCAATTTTAAAGCAGCCTACACATGAACTAAGCTGCCAAGAAAAGAATATAATGAATTCGACAACGAATCTAATATACTCTACTCATTTACTAATATTATTTATAATTATAAATGTTATAAATATAAAAAATCAAACATCTTGTATCAATTTTGGAAATAGCAACATTTGTGCGACAAATAAACATACTTTTAACGGTATCTGAGTGATTTATAAAGGCTCGAACTGATCTAATATATTTCTCCAGATCAAATCTAAGCTTCAAGCGAAGAAAGCTGCAAAGAGAATACATCTTTCATTGAAATCTGTGTAAGCTAAATTTAATTGACCATAACTGTTGCTGATTTATTATAATGAAATCATTTTTGAGTTCTTAAGAATTGGAGGCATATAATTGATTGAATGTTCTTGATTTGTTGCTGGGTCTAGACTCTGGAGTACTCTGACCTATAAGATCTGTAAAATATTAGAATATTTAATACGTATCTGACGAATTTAGCCAAAGGGCAGCTGGAATGTTATTCCTGTCGAGCAAATTAAAGTACCCCAACTGAAGCGTGTGCAATAAAATATGAGTGCAGTCCTAGTCCGGGTCGTTCGTGTGTAACCCGAGCTTTCTTTATATTTGTATTATGCGCAGGCATGCATATTAATACCTTTGGCACTCATACCAGGCGGCATTTAAAGATTCCCAGAAGACCAGCACAACAGACCCATAAAAACAAATTTAATTGCAAGCTGTCACACACACACACACTGCATCCTCCTAGAGATGGATCATTGTGATGAGGATGGGGGGTCAAATGGGCCCTTAGGCCAAGGTAGATGATGTAAGTTTTGGATAAGCGACAACTTGCTAAAGACAACGACAGCAACAAACTGAAGTTTGCTGTTGACACTGCGCCCAGTATAGAGTCTGGAGTTGCTTGGTGAAAACTTGACGCAGCACAAATATTTAATATTTGCGTGCAGTGTCGACTGACATTTGGATTTGGACAGCCAGCTAATGAATACCTTACACATGTCGACAAACAAAACCGCAAATAATGTCAATGGCTGCGAAAGAGGAGGCTGGGAGAGGAGGAGGAGCGGCGAGTGGCTGTCCAAGTCCAAACTTCAAGTCTTTAGTGTCAGAGCCGACGCGTCAGACGCACGTCTGATGACGAGCTGTGCCAGTTTTTGGTGCTTTGGAGTCAGTCTTCGTCGTCGTCGTCTGCGTCTGCGTCTTCAAATTGCTTGTGCAGTTACGACTGCGAGTACGACTGAAAACTAAAATCTAAGCAAATGTTTGTCAAAGTTTTCTACACGATTTGGCCGCATTTTAGCAATTGGCATTGAAGCAATTAACATGCAGCTGGAACTCTAACTGAAACGGGATTTTGCATCACCATCAGCGACGTAATCAGAATGGTTATGGGGGAGAATGCTACGGGAATGGGAATGAGAATGGGAATGCCAATTCGTAAGTGGCCAACGAGTATGTGTCTTCGTCTTCGTCTTCCCCTCGGTCTCTCTGTCGTATGTCGATTTAGATTTCACAGATTATTCTTATATTTCCAGGAATCGTGTGGAGGAGCCAGCAACGAGACAAGCAAGCATTCAACGCTGGGCCACAAAAGTTCACATCATAAATTTAAAGTGTCACGAATCTGTCTGAAAGATCATTCATATGCCTGCAGCAGCATTAGTCGCCCTCTCGCTCACTCCTCCTGTCGTCTTTGTCTCCTCCTCCCCTCCTTCATTTCATTACAAAGGGAAGCCGAAACCGCTGCACAGTCCCTCCCTCCAGCAACGTGTCTGCTATGCTTCAGCTTCAGCTTCAGCACAGAGTCCGCAAACTCTTTGCTCGACTAGAATTCTAAGCTACACTGGGCAACAAAGTTGCAAATTGATATTTAATATACCATCTTGATAAGTAGGTCACAGCACAATACTAGTTTAAGTTTATGATCAAATTAAAGTCTTTTACAATGTAAAGCGAATAATCAGTTAATCCTTAATCAATTAGGATACTTGAAAATAGTTTAAAGATAAGTAAAGCAGGGAATTAAAGAGCTTGTCAAACTAGTTTATCTGTATATCATTTATCTATGAAAGCTTATCAGACTAAGACATTAACATCAGACAAACTTTAGCCTGCGATTCAAACCCGGATCCTTAATAATTTAGTCATTTAGACAGGTTATATGCAAGACTGCTGAAATCTTTCTAATGTTCAAGTTTGCTGCGCAGTGTTATCGACTTTTAGCTGAGGCTTTTGTTCTATTTTCTATGGTTAAGTTCTCAGCATTCAATGCAAGTGCTGTTCGATGTTTGTTGTTGCTGTTGTTCTTGTTGCATGTTTCCTTTTAGCCAAAGTGGCAAATTGACTGGCATGCATATTTTTTAGCGGCAATGAGTTCGACTGCCTGATTGCCAGACAGCTAGACGGCTGAGAGCGGCAGTAGGGCGAGAAAGAGACACCGACAGAGACAGAGACAAAGAGAGAGAGAGAGAGAGAGAGAAATAGTTCTAGTTGGCAAAAGAGAGTCTCCCCGCTTGGAGCGTCTTAAAGGCTTAAGTGCAGTCTTCGTTCCCAGCGCCAGCTGTGGGGTTCTTGGGGTTCTTGGGGCTCTTGGGGCTCTTGGTCAGGCATTAACTGCACATTTGCATATCAGCTCGTAAATATGGATGGGCCAGCGCTTGTGAGTCTCTATGAACTTAGTGTTCTGCTTCTTTCTATCTTTGCTACGACGGACAAATTGAAATGCCTGTGGACTGTGGACGGTGGATTGTGGGGGCCAACACAGCTGCTCGCTGTGCTCATTCCCATGCGTTTTGCATTTGACATTAAACTGCCTGATTCTGATTGAGGCAATGCCCCCGCCCCCGCCACCGCCCCCGCCATTTAGCAGCTTGCAACTTGCAACTTGCAACTTCACTCACCTGCGCTCCGGTATGGTGCTGTAGTAGAGCAACAGTGTGGCCAGCTCATAGCAATTGAGGCCCGCGCTTGCCACAGCGTCCGCGTCCACATGCACAAGTGGGTCGCCTTGGAGGGTGCGTGTGCCTGCAACAAAATACAAAAAAATATACAAAAATAAAAATGGGAATGCAAATGGAGAATGGAGAATGAAGAATGGAGAAGTAATATGGAAATCGAACTCAATCTCAATTGCTGCAAACGACGGGACTCCCTGGGTGGTCGTCACACCGATAATGTGCGAAAAAGTGTGTGAATTAATTGAATTGAATTCAATTGAATTGAATTTGTGTTAAAAGTTTGCGTGTTGCAAAAGTGCATTTCACCAATTTGCAACGCATCGGCCTGCAGGCAAATTGCCCCTAACGGGGCGTTGCCAGGTGATTCCAATTTTCCAATTTATATTTATAAGCTACACTTTTTGGGGTTAGTTAGTGAAAGTCTAGAATTATGCATAGGCGAAAATGGAAAGTCTTGGAATATGTCTCTCTCTCTCTCTCTCGCTCCTTCTAGCTACCTGGCAAATAGACGCCGCTGTTCAGCAGTTTCTCGGGCAATTCACTGATCGAGTTGGGCGGCAGCAGTTCCGTCTCTGCCGGCGTCAACGTCAAAGTCTCCTGCGGCTGCGGCTGCGTATCGCTGGCCACTGAAATATTGATAAATTGATAAGTTTATATATATATATTATTTATTTAAATACGTGTTTTTTATTTAGATATAGGTTAATTGCATTTTAAACGCTCGCCGAAACCTTGAAAACTGGTTCAGGATCTGCGACGCTTTTTGCATAATAATGCCATTTGATTAATTTGGCGACAGCAGTGGTTCGGGGTGGGGGGCTTAGGGGGCGTGGTCGACGAAACCAGTTGCTCCATAAATTTTGACTTTCGCGTGCGACAATTTTAGTTATAAATGCGACACATTGCAGCGTCTGCAGAACTGCAACTGCACCAGCGGCAGCAGCAGCACCTGGACTTGGACAGCAACCACCTGTTGTTGTTGCCGCATACAAATGCCAGGTGCTTGGTGCTTGGTGCTTGGTGGTCGGTGTTGCTATTGCTGTTGCATACATAAGTATGTAACTCAATACCCAGGCCACCAATGCCCCCGCACTTGTCAGCTGATTTATGTGCGCTTGCAAATTGCACCCACACACCCGAAAAGGCGACTTTGGAGTCGATCGCATTCCAGCGCACACTGGCACCACATAGATAAGCATCGCTGATCCACTTAAGGCGGGCAAAACCCTAAGCTTATCACAGTCAATAAATCGATTGAATGGAATGTTGTGTTAGTAGACTGACAATTGCTTAAGTCGCCCACGTTTGGGGTACTCTATGATAGAGATGTTCAAAGGGAGCTAAAATATTAATTGTAACTAAAAATCCTACACAAGTATCTATAAGATATGTGTCTTTAAGATCTGTTTCTTTAAGATCTGTATCCTTAAGATATGTATCCTTAAGATCTGTATCCTTAAGATCTTCAAAATCTGTATCTTTAAGAACTGTATCTTTAAGATCGGTGTCTTTAAGATCTGTTTCTTTAAGATATGTATCCTTTAGATATGTATCCTTAAGATCTGTATCCTTATGATCTTTAAGATCTGTTTCCGTATGATCTTTAAGATCTATATCTTAAAGAACTGTATCTTTAAGATCTGTATCTTTAAGATCTGTGTCTTTAAGATCTGTTTCTTTAAGATATGTATCCTTAAGACCTGTATCTTATTGACAGTTTATCAAGCTCTTGAGATATTACTAGATTGGGAAAAATAAATAAATCCAGTCTTTTATGATTCTCTAAACCTAAAAATAGTTACACAAGCTTTACTTTATAGCAAATCAAACATATCTAGTTATATTCTTTTACCAATCCTTTAAAATCTTTAATTTTGTTTGCATGCAATTTTGATCTGACAAAGGTCATTGTGCATTTTTCACAACTTGCACCACTGTGCGTTGCATTGCTTTGGTTTCTCATTTAATTTTCATATTTTAGGCTTTGACAAATTAAAAGGCATTTGCACCGTTGTTGCTGCTGCTTTTGCAGCTGCCTTTGTTGTTGCTGCTGTTGTTGTTGTTGCTGTTGTTGCGGAGACAACGATATTTTGTGGTTAACCAACGCCTGGCGGATGCTGTGGGCCGCCGTTGTTAATGGCTAATGGCTTTTTGTTGGCTTTTGTGGTCGCAAGAGCTGTGGGCGTCTGGCGACGCATTCTATTCGATCGAGTTCGCATTGCTGCAATTGAAACTGCAATCCAATATGCGGTTAGCTGGACAAAGAGTTATTGTAACTAAACATGTAATTTAGGGCTGGGGCTAACAGGAATTTAAGAACTGTTTAAATTAGTCAACAATTTTGATCAATTCTGATTATGGCATGGCAATTCGCAGTTTCTTGGATTGTAGTATCTATAACCATGGGCGTTTGAGACGTTCCCTTAGTTTCCAGTGCGTAACGAGATCAACAGTAGCTAGTATAAAGGCGAACCAATAGCAATTGGCAAAGATGAACCAGAACCAGTTGTCATTTGTCGCATAGAGGCAGCCGCGATCATAGAGATTGGCAGGAACTGGCACTTGGTTGAGATAGCAGGACACTGGAATATCGTCCGTACTGTTAGGAGTGCCGTAGTCCAAAGGCCCATCGATGCCACAGCAATGGAATACAGTCTCATAGGACCACAAATTAGAGTTATAAAAGCTACGCACAACCACATAAACATCGGTGTATTTTGCCACACTGTAGCTGCCAGCGATCAGTAGGAAAAAGCTCATCAGGAACACATTAATCATCGCCTGCGGACAGGCATAGGATTGAGGATCTGTGTGCTAGACAATGGTATTTTGCATTTACCGCCAGCAGGATATTACCCATTTTACAGGCTATACAGATCAGGTCCACCACGAGCACAAAAAGGCAAATTCCCTCAACCCAGGATATCAGAACGTACAGAGTACCAAATTCATACGTGGTGCCCATTTTACAGATCACGTAAATATATTGGAACAGAGCACCGCTATAAAGATACTGTACTGTGGCGGAGAAGGAGAAGGAGCAGCAGCTGAGTTATGTCCGGGCCGTATCCTGTACAGATCTTACCATCAACACTCCATTGAGCATCAGGCAGGCTGCGGATAGCTGTTGGATGCTGCACTCCCATTCGCTGCGAATGCACATCACCGATCTCCCAAAGATAATTTCGTTATTTTTGTGACATCAAAATAAAAGTATGTTTTTGAAATGATTGAAATGAAACAATTGAAACCAGCATTTAATATACCTTTGGCCAATAAACTTAATTGCAAGCTGCAGCTAGAAACAGTTTTCAAGTGAGTTAAAGACAGTGACTAATAAATCAGTTAAGAATTTGCATTCTTCATTGACTAAAATATATCACACATTATTTAAATTAAAGCTTGCTCAACTGAAAACAAATCAAAAACATAAATCAAAACTAATGCATTCATCATCTTGGGAACTTTTGCAAACTTTCGCAATAGTTTTAATCAGACTTTAGGAATTTCTATTTCTAAACAGATTGCTGGCTAAAAGTATATACGAAATCTAGTGAAAGTTACAAATTTATCGCACTTATCGCGCAGCAACAACAACTACCGCAAATGGTTCATTTTATCAATGCATCACTGTACAAGTAGAAATAAACATACACACACTTTCACTAGAATTCTGGACAGCATCTATCGCTGGTAATCGCAGCGCATTAATTGAATTAAATGTTTGGCAAATTTATGCGCAGAAAATATATCAAATTAACGCTAAATTTGCAGCGATATGAAATCGTGGTATTAGGCAGCCACAGTTCGACTTCAAAGCGCCGTTGCCACCAAAATGAGCTCAACTTTGGCTGCGGGGCGTTTAATTGAATATTTGAGTACGGGGCGGGGCGTGGCAGGTGCCGGGCGGTGGGTAAAGATTTGCATGCCACAATTGCGGGGTCTGTAAACGTTTTTAGTTTTTTTTCTTTTTTTTTTTCTGTTAGACGGCTTAGCAAATAAGCCGAATAACGCCCAGCAATTGCGATAAGGCAGGCAGGCAGGCAGCAGGCAGGCAGCCAACGAGTGGCAAGTGCAACTGGGGCAACTGTTTCAAGTGGTTGCGGCGTATGCGTAATGCATATGCTGCATATACAAATATTACGTATACGTTGATAAGTTGTACACTTACCCGACGACGATTGGCGCTTCTCGTTGCCGACATCAGTTGCCTCCTCGTCGCTGTCAATGTGCGGAAATGAGTTGCCCAGACAAAACAGCGGCAAGGCGGGCGAAGTAGATGCCACCAGCTCATTGTTGTTGTTGCTGCTTACATTGTTGTTGTTGTTGTTGTTGCTGTTGTTAATATTCAAGTGTGTGTGCAACTCCTCGCCGGCGCTGCTGCTGCCGCTGGAGCTGGAGTTGCTGCGCTCGCTGGCATTGCTGTTGCCCGACGAGGTGGAGTTCATGCTATCCTGTCGATTGGTCAGGCGCCGCAGCATGTAACGGTTGTTGAACAGTTTGTTTTTGGTAATTAAATCGCTGCGCCTCAACGCGCACTTTGGCGACCCAATGTTGTTGTTGCTGTTGCTGTTATTACTAGTGTTGTTGTTGTTGTTGGCCTCATCCAGCTGCTCCTCGCCGAGGGCTAGCGGCATCTGCAGCTCGTTTAGCGACACGCGCTCAATGCTCCGCTCCACGCTCACCAGCAGATTCTGCAACAGCTGCGGCAACTCAATGGCTTCGTTAGCCTGCCCCTGCCCCTGCCCCTGCCCCTGGCTCTGACTCTGTCCTGTTGCTGACATGGCTGCCATAGACATCTCTAGCTGGAGCACGCTCAGTGGCTGTTGCTGGGGTTTATTGTAATCGATATCGATGCAGTGACTCTGTCGCTGACTCAAACTCAAACTCGGACTCGAACTGGAACTCGAACTCTTTGCGCTCCCCTCGTTCGGCGTCTGCTGCTGCTGCTGCTGCTGTGACGAGCGCCAAACGACATAAAGCTGCGGTGTTGCCTCTGCGTCAGATTCTGAAATATTTGTGGACAGCAATCAGATCAGATTATGTGTTAAGATCAGATAAGTGCAGCCTGTTTGTATATCAAGATGCTCAAAGGAATAGGAATACAGTTCAGATAAAGACACCCAATTTCTAATTGGCATCACTTGAAAGTTGAAACCTTTGCATTTTGTACAATGATATGGCAACATAGTAAAGGTAGTATAGGATTTGGTCGACCCACTTACCCAATTTGACACACAGATAGAGTTCGGCTGGCTGGAGTGCGTGTGCGATCTCAGAGTCGCTCAACTGTAGGACCAGAGCTCCATTGGATGTGGCCAGGGGCCAGCCGGCATGCCATAACCAGGACTGTAACGATAGTCAAAACCAAGATTGAAGATTGAGTAACGAAATCATTTGCAAATTTTTATTATTACGGCGATTACATGTTGGCCGGTGCCCCAAACTGCAGCTACAGTGAAATTATGTAGACAACAACACCCGCAAGTGTTAAGCTGCAATCAAAAAAAAAGAAACAAAAGGAAACCGAAACCGAAACAGAAAACCGAAAATCGCTTAGACTGAAAAGCGCATTAAAAATGGCCCAGGCTGTCAGTTAAAGTTGGGGTCTCCCCATTTCTATGTGTGTGTGTGTTTGTGTGTGTGTGTGTGTGTGTCTGTGTTTGACTGTGGGCCTATCAGATGGCGAGTGTGGCTGCTTTGTCCGCTGCCTTGACTGCCCCCAAACTCGCAGTGCGCCGAGTGGCGACTAGCGATGCAAAATTATAGATAAATCATGCAAGTCAAACTTTAGCAATTTTTGCTAATTTTTGGTTATTACCCACAGCGTTTTCGGCTCACCAAAAAAAAAAAAAAATGCCAAAAACCAAACGAAACGCGAAACGTAAAATTCAGAAAAAAACGCAAAGATTTCACCCCTACGGGAATGTGAAATCGAACTTGCAACTCAAAACTTACAGACTTGCAACAGACACACACAGACAACTGGACAGACGGACGGACGGATGGAGAGACCTTTGGTCTGTTTTACGGGTCGATGTGATCCTTGCTGGGTATTAATTGTTATGACGCGAAAATGTTTTTCGCATTGTTGTTAATTTGCCAAAGCCAGCGCGGAAAATGGTCAAAACGTTCACTCGAAAGGCAAGAAAAAAAAAATTAAAAAAAAATAAAAGACACAAAGAAAAAAAAAACTAGAGGTGCGCTCACATTTGGCTTGATTTATAGCACCTTTTGACTCAACACAAAAGCTCTGATATTTTAAAGGTAACACACACAACATTGTTGTTGTTGTTGCTGTTGCTGTTGCACATGCCACACAGCAGACCCCACACAGCAGAGACAACAGCCAACATAAATCAATTGTTGTGTGACGAGGCAAAGCAAGGCTTGAAGGGTGGCACGCAGGGTGGCAGGGAGGGGAGGAGCGTTAAGCGGGGTATTTTAGACTGCTCCAAAATCCATTCAAACAGAAAATGATCAATTTTGTCATTTGATCAAAGCCGCAGAGCCAACGATCGCAACGCATCGTTTACAATCGATTGAACAAAATGATCATCGCCGTTTCGAGCCACACACAGCAAAAGGCAACAACTAAAGCAACGACAACGACAACAACAAACAACAACCACTACTTCCCTTCAGTCAGTTTCAGTTTGGGCACTGTGTTTCTTTCAGTCGGGGAGTATATAGTATATATATATATATATCGTTGTATAAGCCGCTGTCGCCACATGCTAAAATGATGCTTCTCGTACAAACATTTTCTGCTTGATTGACCGCCAATTCCATTCCATGCTGTTGCTGTTGTTGTTGCTGTTTGTTGCCGATCTTCAACGTTAGGTTCTAAATCATTGGAATCGTCGCCGTCGCTTCGGTTTCGTCGTCATTGACCCAAATGCGCGCGTCGCTCGGACGCCGCTTGCCATTGTCATCGTCATCGTCATCACAGCAAGCTGCCCCATGCCCCATGCCCCGTGCCCCATGCCCCAGGCCCAGCCTCAGGCAGCTCCTCAGCTCGAATTTTTGTGCTTTTTCTGTTAGAATTTTTCCAATTTTGGCTTTCAAAGTCAAGTCAGCGTTTGGCATTCTTGATTTCGGAACGTTCGCTCTTGTTTTCAATTTGCAGCGGCGACAAATTTCCGTTCCATTGGCGGCATTTGTTGTGTGTGTGTGTGTGTGTGCTACCTTTTTAGAGGCCCATAAATCTTGGCGGCAAGTTTTTGGCGAGGATTTGTCTGTATCCTTCTGGAATTTGGATCACAAACAGACACATTTATCATTGTGATATTTTGTGCCGTTTTTGCCTCATTCCCACGCCTTTGATGTTGAAAACTAAATTACAGTCGTGTTGTGAACAAAAAATTAAGAACAAAATATATATACAGCACGTGAAGGTAAGGACGACTTCCAGATATCCTGTGAATAACATCAGTGTAACTAATCAAACTTGCTCTTCATCTCTGCTTATGTAAAATACAATCTAGCCAAGCAAACAACAATCTCAAGTCGCTCCATTTTAATTGCGTAACTGGACTACACCCATTCCGAATTAATTAGAGGGTATTTAGACAAGCAACATATCTTTCGGCGCACTCTGTGAGTAATCAAGCCGACAAGCTGTTGCATTAGCATATATGCAGATATAGATATATATATATATATGCACATACAGAAATATAACTCGCACACATAGAAAAGTGTATCCGAATCCGAGTCCCGGTCCCGGTGCCCGTTGCCCGGTGTCGTTGTCGGCGGCGGCGGCGTCGTGTGGCGCCCAAGCCTATGGCAATTATTCAATGCGGGTGCCGTCGCACCCGGACCGGGACAGGGACGATGACGACGATGACGATGACGGGGCCATTGGGACCACCGTCGGCGCAACAGAAATTACGCATGCAAAGGCGCACAAAGGCGTTGCACAAACAGAGCCCAAAACAGCGAAACACACACACACACACACACGCATGCATTTTGGCGTGTTTTCTTAATAAATTATAGAAATGAAATAAAAATAAGACAGAGACAGAGACAGAGAGAAAGAAAGAGAGAGAGAGAGATAGACAACTTGTTGGCCGCTGGCCGGCAAATTATTTGGCTTGTGGGGTAAAAAAGTGCGCCGACGCCCAGTTTATTTTTCGATATAATTTTTCTATTTTTGTACTTTTGTGTTTTGTCTATTGGCAGTTTTTTGTGTTTTTTATTTTTGGCAATAATTAATATGTTGGCAAAAGGGCCACACCTGGTCAAAAGCGCCGCCAGCTCAAAATTTTAATTACACATACGCAGCGTAAGCCGCCAAAAAAGCGGCATGAGAAAACGATTCGACAGAAGGCCGTTAATTTTAGCGAATCAATTTGATACTCGCGTCCCTCGAGAGGTTTATGACTAATACTACTGTGGGAAACTCATTGAAACAAATTTGTGATAGTAAAGTTAAACGGTAAAGTCTAAAATAATGTGAAATATATGTTATGCAATGTGAATGTTGACTATAGTCGATTATTATCAACATAGAAAAGATAAAAATAACATTTATTATCAGGTTTATTTTGCTCACTAAGCTATCGCATCCATTGTATCGGAAACCATCTGGAATTCGCTTTCTGCTGCAAAATCTTTGAACTTTAGCACAAACAAAGCGAGTGAATTTATTGCAGTCAACGTCACATTTCCGCTTCATCTACCAGAACGGCCATCAAGAGAATGGCACCACCACCAGCAGCACCACCATCAACGGCCAAAGCCAAGCCGCAGCCACACCTACAAATTGTTTGTTTTGCGCCAGCAGCAGGAGGAGAAGCAACAATATACATACCTATGTGCAGATACATATATGTATATATATTGTATATTTATGTATATTTTGCATGTCGCTGGAGTAGCTGCTGGCTGTGGAGGAGCAGGGGCAGGGGCAGGGGGCAGGGGGCAGTGTTGCAGCGTGACCAAAATAGATCAGGTCTAGGCTGTCATGCTTGTTGCATGGCCGGAATGCAATGGCAAGCAAAACTCCCTGCAACACAACCCCTCTCCCCTCCCTCCTGCCAGACATGCCAAATTCAGCTGTTGTTGTTGTTGTTCTTTGGCATCTTTGCTGCATTTTAGCTTTGTAGCTTCATCAAAGCGGCAGTGGCAGCTATATGATCTGATTTGGGTATCTAACTGTAAGCAGGAAGTGCCCCGATTGGGTGTTGAAATATTATAGGGCAGCGTTCAGACGAACAAAATATGCGAATCAGGCACTTTACAGCCTGTCAACTTAACGGGCTTAAGATAACAACAAAAGCGCATTTTCGATTTCGAGGCGAAAAACTTCAAAGGCAGATCAACAGAGATGTGCTGAGCAAGGCAGACAAAACTGCGGCAAGTTGCCAAGTGGCCAAGTTGCAAGTTGCAAGTTGCTGTTACATCAGTGCACATAATGCCACAGCGACAAGTGAGAGACAAAGAGACGAAGATGAAGTTAAAGACAGGCACTGAGATTGAGACAATGATGTGATGCGCTGCGATGCGAAGCGGCTCAATTACGCGTCCAATTGGCGGCGGAGTAACAGCAAAAACCGGTACAACTTAGGATGCTGAGATTCTTGTGGTGCCTGCTGGCTGGCTGCCTGCTCCAATCAACCACTTTCAGTTCACAGCTGATCATGAACTTCGGTTGGAAACAGCTGAAAACAAGTTTTTATAGCCCCATGGCATAATAACAGAAAAACAGAAGAAACCAGCAACAACAACAACAGCATCTTTAGAGATGATCCGACTCCGTCTCGGACTCTGATTCTGTCGGTCTGTGTCGCTGGGTAATTGAAAAAGTTGTTAGCCACATCAATTCCAAAACGGCCGTAAACTTGTTAATGCATTGAGCCGGGACCAACGAAAAACACATTAAAACGCCAATAACTACGGAGTTGGCCAGAACCGAAAGGGTTCTGTTTTTCTAACTAAGTAGCGGCAGTTGATTTCCTTTTGCTTTTTGGCCAATAAGGAAGTAAATATTCAATATCGAAAACAACAACAAAAACGAGTAGCTATTTGTTGAACAGCATTTTCTCATTCATTCGATTCTAGGAAAGTTCTGAGCCATTCTAGCCACGAAATGTAATTGTTTGGGTTTTTGGCGTTTTTATTAGGAAAAGTCCCAAAGACTATGACGATGACGATGCGGATGACGATGGTTTTGACTTTAAGGTTGAGGTTGAGTATAAGGACGTGGCCAGCGACAAAGACAACAACAACAACAACAACAACTACAAAATACAAATACAACGACAACGCCGAGCAAATCGAAATAAACTTTATGCACGTAAAATTTTAATGAGCACAGCACGAAGTCAATTTCAATGCTAATCCGGCGGCCAAACGGACAAAGACACGGACAGACGCGCAGACAGACGGACGGACGGAGGGACGACTAGACGGACAGAGAGTCATTCAATTGACCAGGAGTCGTCGGGACCACCGGGCGGTCACTGCAATGGCTGCCCTGCTGGTGGTTGCTGGTGGTTGCTGGTGGTTCCTTCAGCTGCAGTTCAGCATTGAGCCGGCACATGTGCCCTACGGCCACAAATCACGAAGGTGGCGCGATCTGACATCCTACTCACAACTGGCCCAAGGCAAGGTGTCGCTGTCGTCTACACAAATGCCTCTCTGCTGAGGTCTACACTGTGCAACAAATTCAATTTACTAGTTTCAATTAAAGTTGTTCTATAAATAAATATGTTTAAAAAAAAAGGTGCATAAATAAAATAAAAATATCATAGTTATGCTCTTTACTCATGAGCTTCACTTTTTTTTGAAAAGCTCATTAATGCTTCAAGTTGTTTTAATCTGAATAAAAGCTCAAAGCTTGACTAAGTGACTTCAATCAACTTATATTGCTTTCAAAATAATTCATATTCTAAAAGCTCTTCAAATCTAAATTATACCAAAATATATAACAATTTAAAAGGTTTCTGATTGAGTTTTATTTAAATTACTACAACAGTTAGAAAAGACCAACTGCAGTTCGAACAAAACGTTGTTGCCAAGTGTAAGAAAAGTTACGCTTGAACTTGACAAATGCAGAAATAACGTGACGGCAAATAAGAAATCCTGGCGGCAAATGCAATGGCCATAATTTATTATTGAACCATTTATTAGAGCGTGTCGTTGTCGTGGTCCAAAGTACACAATTGTCGCTGGTGCTTGTCAGTCATTCATGAGATTTGACGGCTTCGTTTGTCGGTTGTCGGTTGTGTGTTGTCTGTTGTGTGTTGTCTGTTGTTGTGTTGTTTTGTTGGCTGCACAAATTTATAACTATTTATTTGGTGTGTGCCTGCAGCATTTCAAGCATTTGAAGCAGCCGATTCTCACACACACACACACACACATACACAGACACATACACATACAACTGCAGAGAGCCTTTGTCTTTGTCTACCTGTTGGCATTGCAGGAAGCATTCACCTTAACCAGACGACCAGACGGGCAGACAATGACGATAATGACATAAAAAACAAAGTAAAACAAATAGCAGACAACAACAACAACAACACATACAACTACAACTACAGCTGGCAGTCAGTCAGCCAGTCAGTCAGTCAAACAAAAAGGAATACAAAGTATCCACACACATACACATAAATGTGTGTTTGTTTCATGTCTCGGTTTCGGTGTCTGCCACTGCCACTGCCACTTGACGTGGTTGCCGCCTCAAGTCGCAGTCTCAGCCCCAGTCCCAGCCCAGCTGCAGCTCCCATCTCCATCTCTGGCCAATCCAAACCGCGATTCATCATCAGCCTGCGGCTTTTGTGCTGGGTTAATTACTAAGCAAGTCACACGCGCTTGAATAATTCAAGGCTATATCCACTGCACTTCTGGATGCCGTCTCCGTTTCTATTGCCAACTTCACAACTGCACAGCTGCGCATCCACAAGTTGCTACTTTTCTGTTGTTGTTGTTGCTGTTGTTGTTGCTGTTATTATACATGTATTAAAACGCATCACATAAAACCCAAACATCATTTAAGCTCGCAGCTCGTAACATAATCTGCCTGGAACGGAGCAGGGATTGGGGATTGGGGATGGCGATTGGAATTCCGTTTGTCACTGCCATTAAATAGCTAAGTACTTTATAATGAAGTGGCTAATGTGCAAGTATCTGAGAGATTGAATAGCTTAAAAGGTGGAAAGCGAATTATGTCTGGGCTAACGGATATGGTATACATATGAAATGGATATCTTTATAAAAATAACAACTTGGTGTTTATTTGCATTTATTAAGAAGAGAAAATAAAACCTATTTTAGGTTCTATATATTGATTTGAGAGTTAGTCATAATGAACCTATTTAATTGGAAGGAAATTATATCTACTAAACAGAAACATGTTTAATGAAGACTACAGCATACTTTTAAAAATTAATAAAGTTTGCCTATAAAAATATTAAATCGTGAAACTCGAAAAATGCTGCATTTAAATTAAAACCATTTGTGAAAACTAATTTTTCTTCAAAAATATCATGTTTATGTTCAAATTTAATAAGATATCAAAAGAGTGTTATTTTAGTTAGCTAAGATAAAATAAACTCTTTAGACACATTTAAAATATATGTAAACACTCAAATGCACAGCTCATTATTCATATTCAATTCATGAATACTCGTACACATTATAATTCATCCATATCCATATCCATATGCTTAACGACAACTTCCTCTTCAACTCTAATACGACATGTGATTGTCATGACTTTATAGCCAATTCAGACTCGCACACACACACACTCGTACACACACACACTCAGTCATGCACAACACGTGTCTATTCATATGAATGTGAGTGCGCACTCGTGAATGCATTTTACAAGTTATTTTATGCAAGCCATAAATATGCACTTTACACTTTGCACATTTCTTTCTTTCTACCAGTCCCCCTCCCACCACTCTCCTTGTATCTCACTCTCTCGCTCACTCTGTTAGCTTCTTTTTTGTGTGTGTGTGTGTGTGTGTGTGTGTGTGTGTGTGTGTGTGTGTGTGTGCACAGAAAACAAACAGCCAGCCATAGGATACAGATCGAGTATCTTAGCTCTTAGTTAGACCAACACAAACAGACAGACAGGGGGGGGTGGGGGGAGATGGGTGCGGTGGGGCACAAGACGCAGAGTCCCGTAGTGGTGCCGAGTGGTGCCTGCATACAAATTATGTACAAACATGTTTTCAGAAATGTTCAATTCATTATCGCTAACAAATGCCGATCATGTTGTGTTCAACACACAGTTCAAAGCACTTTTCCAGCTAAAATTATTGCCAGACTGCAAAAAAAAATCTGCCCCGAACTAGCTCTATCTCTTTCTCTCACTCTCTATCTCTCTCTCTCTCTGACTGAGTGACTATCTGTCTGTCTGTCTGTCTGTCTGTCTGTCTGGCAATTGCATTTGGAATTGCATTTGGAATTGGGTCTGGATAGTGTGTTTATCAGCACTGCGGATTGATGATGGGGCAACTACTTCTGCTGCTGCTGCTGCGGCTGCTGCTGCTGCTGGTTTGGAACTCAACTCGGAAGCTGTTTTCTATCTGTGCACTCGACGATCAACGCTCGACAGTAATTGCTGTACGTCTAAGTGATATGCCATGTACTGCAGCTGCAGAGTTACAGAAACAGCCCAACAAAAACAACAAAAACAACAAAAACTACAAAAACTACAACAATATACAACAGAATCAGAAACAGAGTTCGGGCCTAATCAGTTTGGACAGACGACCAACAAAAGCAAAGGCAGAGGCAAAGTAACCCCAACATTTTCAACGTCCACTTAATACACAATTTCCGCTTACAATTTGAGGCACTCGAAGCAAACAAAAAAAAAAACCTGATGAGGAGAGTTTGCGACCCTTTTCCCATTTAATATACTACATACATATATATATATATATTTGTATGCCGTTGCGGCTGCGGCTGCGCACAAAACCGAATTAAATTACAGAACGTGCTTCATTCGACAAAAAAAAACACACACACATCAAATAAAAATAAATAAAACAATTAAAAGTGTTCTTTGAGAGCGTGCCATACTATTAGATACCTCGTTAAAGGTTCCAAGGTTCCAGAGTTGAATCATCTGTTCTCATCTATCTCCGCGGGATCTCTGACCGTGCATAGATGAAAACACCTTTCCCCGCTACTAATACCTAACACTAATTAATACCTAACACTAACTTATTTTTGGTCTGATTGGGTTTTTCTGGGGTTTCCCCAATCCTTGCAACAAATGTTGGACCAATTTGCTTTTTAAACACCCCCAGATTTTATATTTTATATTTTTAATTGTCAATTTATTTTAAACCAATTAATTTAAATATCTTGTAAATTTAAATTTTCTGTGTCTGACTGTTTCTAGTCGACATTAAATAAATAAATAAATAAATAAATAAGTGTCAGCAATTTTATATGCAGTAATTTGAGAAAATGTTGAAGCTTTGTTCCCTCTTTAATCCTGCTACTAGCTTTTTTTGAGAGAAAGGAGTTTATTTAATCAAATTTGAAGCGACTTGATTTTAAGTGTAACTCTATTTAAATGTATAACTTCTAACACATCTCAGAGATTTCTTTCTTAAATTTTAAACTTTATTAGCTTTTTAGTCCTAATTTTATAATTCCAGAATATTCTCTTCTTCCCTTCTTCTTCGCATCTCTTAATCATCACTTCTTCTTGACCCAACAAAATTATTAATTAAGTTTCTTTTTCAGATAAGAAAAGAGTATGCCTTTAAATCAGATAAAGAAATTAAGTAATATTATTAAAAGTTAAAAACTTGAGAAACGATCTGACATATTTCTTGGCTTCAAATTATATTACTATCACACATATTTGTAAGCTTATCAAGAATATATAATTATTATATTCGCATTTCTAATCATTTTTTATAGGGTATATGTAAAAACACATCGCAGACACCCAGTTAAGAATCTTTGAAGCGACTGCATTAAGTTTCATTATTAAGCACATACATACACACACATTATCACATACACACACACACAATGAGAACGCAAAACGCACAGCTTGAGAAATTAAAAGGCAATTAACATGCAACAGGCAGCTGCAAATAGGGGGTGACTGGGGCATGGGGCATGGGGCATGTGGCGGTGAGCGCCCTCTGCTGCCGGCGGGTTAAGCAGAGAGTTGCAGCAACTTTTTTACGGCTTCTAAAAATCAGCTGCAAATGTGCGTAGTAATTTTTGCTGATTGATTCAAATAAAAAAAACGTTTGTTGTGCACATTGCCCGAGTCAAAGTTGCTGTTGTTGTTGCTGTTGTTGTTGTTGTTGTTGTTGCTGTTGCTTGTTGTATGTAGGTCATGTTGAGCACTTTACAGACTCCCACAGTCACAGAGCACGGAGAGCAGCGAATGTGCAACACATGTTGAGGCAATCGCTTTGCTTCGCCTCGGCAAAGTATTAAAAGTACCACACTGCGTATGCGTAACGCAAATTACCATAAATTACGGTTTAGACACAGTAACAACAGCAACAACTACAAGAACAACTCGTTGTCTGCCGCTGATAAGCGTATTTAACACAAATTCGTCAAGAACATATTTTGTAATAGACAAGATTTCGATTTCAATTTCAAGATTTTTTCCATTTCAGTTTTGAAAGGCAGCCCACACATTGTCTCTGGCTTTGGCTTTGTCATTGAATTCAAATCCAAAGCCTATTTACGAGTGCTTCGCTTCGCACCTTTTAGTGAAGGTTCTAAGAAAACAAAATACATATATATACATATATAGTTTATATAAGAGCGTAGGTCGAAGGACGCGACGACTTGAGCTTTCATTTGGCTTCCGGACATTGTAATTGTCATGCAAATATGGAAAACACTATTCAATTGCTGTGTTAATTGCCAGTGAGTTCAGGGACAATAAGTTCCACTAAATAGTAAAATATCATATAACTATCATAATAATTTCCAACTATAAAGACTCTTACTAATAAACGTTGATTGCATTTGGGCTTTGGACTTTAAAATCGACCCGTCCTATTAATGATGCTTAGTTACATATGTATGTATATAAAAGCCAGAAATTACCTCAAGCTATTAAAAATGGAAACGTTTGATTTATGCGCACATAAAGCGTTAACTTCTTAATGCAAGTATTATAGGCACTTTAATTGGGTACTTCGGATACGCTTTTCTTTTATTCACAAAATGGATTTTTCTCCTCTTTTCTTTGATATTTGTATGTATTAAATCACACTTAAAAGGCACTTTAATAACGTTGTTTTTCTTATAAATTTTATATTTTCTTTTATTTTTATTTTTTGTTAGAGAGAGCACTACACTGGGGCAATAATTATTTGATTGCCAACTGTTGTTATTCCTTGTAAAAAACTGTTGCACATTTCTTTGGCGAGCCGCTTTGAAAAAACATACGAAATACGACAATGCGTTGCACGGTTTTGTTGCACGTTCGTCTTCGTCTTCGTTACTTGTTTCTTTCTGCTTATTGCTTTCTGCCGCTCACAAGACTGCGCGCCGCGAATTCAAATCTCAAACTGGCACCACGAATTCCAATTCGACCTTTTCGAAAAATCTAAATTTTATTACAAGCGCTGCGCTGCCGCTGTCGCTGCTGCTGCTGCTGTCGCTTCTCGGCTCGCACGACGAGTTGTTGTTCCGTTCAGTTGTTCAGTTTGCTTGCTGGCTTTGGGCAGCGTGTGTCCAATTGGCAAAGCGCATGCTGTTGTACTCGCGTTGGCACTGTTGTGCTCGAAATGGCACTGCTAAGCAGCTGCAGCGCACTGTTAGCTTTCGACCTAAGTTAACAGCTGCCAGGGCTGCTATAGCAGACAGCTAGCCGTTTGAATTTGTTAGACGTAGTAAAATAGTTACACTACAATTCGAATTGACTAAAAAGTTATTATTAATTAAATTAAATAATATATTCGAATTTGGAGATAATTGTATGAGATAAATATATGATATAAAAGGGAAATACGGTGAACGAAACATCATTAGAAACTTAAAAATTACTGGTAAAATATATGCGAATTTTATGGAATTATTCCTGAGTATTTTATTTAACTTTTCTCAGCACAATCTTTGACTCTTGCCACAACCTGGATCAACGGCAGTTGCCTCAAAACGTATTCAGAGGGTATAATGATAAACTTTTTGAATATTCGTTTTCTTTTCCCACAGTAAAATATTTAAATTTTGTTAGCAGAAATCGAACCAGCATTTTTTGGGTCATATATCTTTTGAGCAAAAAATAGATCATCTACTAGTAGTAATAAATTGCGATGCTGTTCGATTAAATATGCATATGCATAAAGTATTCCCAGTTGCCATTCCCAATACCCACTCCCTAAACCCTAAACCCTGTACCCCAATCCCCCATTCCCATTCCCTATTCCCATTCCCAATAGCAATTGCAATTCGCATTGCTATTTTAAATCATTTCCATAGCTGGGTCGTTAAATTGCTCAAGCGCTAATTTGCGAGCCTCGAGAAACACTAAATGATAGATCTCAAGTCGAACTGTGGCCGATCTCTTACTCCGACTGGATTCTGGGCTCTAGTGTCTAGTATCTAGGGTGTGTGTGTGTGTGTCGGTGGGGCACTTACCTCGCCAATTTGATGAGTGGCGCGCAGAGTTGTGGCAATTTGTGCAAATTTGCATAGGAATCGCTGCTCGAAGCTGGGCAAACAGCCCTCAAAATGGCGCACGAGAAGCTCACGTGCCTGGCGCATTAAAATCGCACGCGTGCGTGCCCAGTAGATGGGATAAATGTGCGACAGATGCCTGTCAATCAGTTGGGCCAGCATGGCATCCACATCCTCCGCCAGCTCCACTGCAGCTAGATTCGTTGTTGCCACTGCGACATCAGCTGCACTCGTTGCCCGCTGTGTGCGAGTGCCGCAAAAAAGGGCCAAGTTAGTGAGCTAACAATTCTTGAGTATTTTGTTGTTCGCATACCTGGTCCGCCTGAGACTCCGCCTCCAGCTGCTCCTGCTCCTCCTCCTTCTCCTCTGCCTCTGCCTCTGCCTCCAGCTCCTCCAGTTCACCTTCGCTGCTGGTCTCCTGTGGCGCTGCTGGCGCTCGTCGCAGACTCAAGTCAAGCGGCATGCAGTCCGTATAGGCGCTGGCCGAATCTCGGCTGCCACAGCTGGAGTCCTCCAGCTCCTCCTCCTCCTGCTGCTGCTCCTGCTCTGGCTTCTCCTGCTTACATTCTAGCTCCTCTATAGTGGGTGCTGTTGCTCCCGCCTCGTTCTTGATCAGTGTAATTGTAGTTGTTGTCGTGGATGTTGTTGCTGTTGTTGTTGTTGTTGGTCTGCTCTGCTGACCCGTTAGGCGTTGCTTGCATTTCTTCAGATAGCTGCGTACTCGAGACTTGCTGCGGTTCACAGTTGTTGTTGTTGCTGTTGTTGTTGCTGGATATTGACAGCACACATAATTAGCATTCGGTTTGGCCAGCGCCGACAGCTGCTGCTGCTGCTGCAACATCTCCAGTTGCTGCTCCGCTCCATCCTCCCGCTCCCGCTCCCGCTCCTCTCCATCCTCCTCCTCATCCACATCCTCGTCGCGCGCTATTGGCGCTGTGTGGCCCGCTTTGGCCTCTTTCATGTTGCTGCTGCTGCTGCTGCTGCTGTTGTTGCTGGCTGTGTTCGTGTCGTTGTCCGTGCTCATGTTGTCCATGTCGATGGCCACTGCTAGCGGCGCCGCCGTCGCGGTCTGGCCATCGATTTGAGTGTCACTCAGCACCAAGATCTCGCTTAAATGGCCCTGATCCACTAATTCGGCTCCTGGGTCGCTGTTTTCAGTTGTTGTGCTTGTTGCTGTTGTTGTTGCTGCTGTTGCTGCTGTTGTTGCTGCCTTGTTTGTGTCAGTCTGCATTGGCGGGGAAGAGACAGAAACAGTTGGAGAAACAGCAAATTAGACACGTGTGAAGTTCAATATAAGAAATGTGTTTGCAAAAGGGTCAAAGTGCAAACAAAAATTAGTGTTCAGTTTAAAGGTACCTATCTAAATCAGTAAAAATAATGGGGGAGATAGATATAGTGGTAATGTCACAATAAGAGAACAGTGAAAAAGAAACACTATAAAATCTGAATCAAGTATTGCACACCTCACTTGAATTCTTGAGAATCGAGTAGAAGGGCATACAATAGAGAAAATCACTCTACCCTCTATTAATGATAGAAGTATATTTGCGATTAATCACAGACATATAATAAAATAAATATATAAATGGGTTTCATAAGGAACACAATGATATTTCGAAACAAAAGATCTTAAAGAAACGCAAAATAATTTAAAATTTACGGCAAAATGTAAACACTACTAGAATAAGTAGCCGCATGTGAACACCTAAAATAGGGTGTGCTACAATTGGGGCCACAGGCAATAAAAAGTACAAAAACTACAGAAAAAAAAGAAAAACCCAAAAACAAATAAAGGTTCTTTGAAAACACAAACACACGCGACTATAGAGGGTTGCCTGGGGCTACCAGTTACCAGTTTGCCAGTCAGTTTGTCAGTCAGTTTGTCAGTCAGTTTGTCAGTTTGTCAGTCAGTTTGCCCGTTTACTGGTGACCGGGTACCGGGTGCATGTTAAAAGTTAAACTAAAAATCAATTGGGGACAGCATTGATCCGATTTCCAAGGGGGCATGCCACAGCGTGGGCGGGGGAGGCGTGTAAAAAAACAAAAACAACAAAACTACAACAGCAGTCGCATTTTTCATTTGCATTGCATGACAATCAAATGACTTTGGCGAAGCTCAAAACGTCAAATGTTCAGTTGTAGCTGTCGTTACTCTCGTTGTTGTTGTTGGTTGTTGGTTGTTGGTTGTTGGTTGTTGGCTGTTGGTTGTTGTCATAGGTCAAGTGTAGCACAGTAGAATTCACTTTCTTTTGCACACATTGCAAATTTGCAGTGAAAGTGGCAAAACACACACAACTTGGCTAAAAAGCAGCCGCCGCCTCCTTTTTGACCATAACACATAACAATGCCACTTGGCTTTAACTTTGAATTTGGTTTTAACTTTAGCTTAGGCTTCAGCCCGAATAAAATACTTTAAGCTTCAGCGCTGACAATGTGACACTTTAGCCGCTTTCCATATTAGCCGCATACTAACCAGAAAAACAAAAAAAAAAAACCACACACTGAAGATTTTCGCCCACAACAACGCAGAAAATTGGCAACACGCTGCTTGCAACGCTTTGTGTCTTGGCCACTAAACTGAGGCTAGCTGCGGCTAGGTCTCGGTCTCGGTCTCGGAGTCGGTGTCGGTGTCGGTGTCGGTCTCTGCCCCGAGTCCTGTGCTGTGCTGAGTCCTAGCCAGCGCTGTCTAGAGCGGCCGCCAGATGTCGCCAGCGGCATGGCGCATGCGCCACAATAAATTGCCACAAGTTGAGCTTCGGAGTCGGCTAACTTTGAAGTGCGGCCAAAAATAAATACCAATAAATATATCAAAAATACGAAACAGAAAATATTTTCATTTGCAATTGTGCCAGATTCCAATACCGATTCAGATGCAGATTCCAATGTTGCCTGCCTGCCTGCCCCCCAGTGGCGGCTGCAAGCACGCAGCGTCCAATTTGCTGCCGGACGCAGCTCATCAATTAATTACCCCAGCCGGAGTCCGGCTCTGGCGCCTGGAGGCATCTTCATGCGTGCGTGCGTGTCTCGCGTCTCGCGTCTTGGGTCTTGGCCAGTGGGTCGCGACCAGGTTTTTATGGGGCGGCGGCTGCTGTTCGAAATTACGACCAGCAGTAAAGGAAATCGAAAAGTGTTGCACTAGTTGGCCGGCTGGCGGGCTGGCGGGCTGTCGGTTTGGCCGTCGGTTTGGCTGTGTGGCCATTAAAGGAAGGTCGCTTCAGTGCAGCACCAAGCACGAAGACAAGTTTACCAGTTTGACAACTAACCTTGCGGCGATTGAAATTGGATTTGATGTTTAGTAGTTTAGTATATATACTATCTGTGCATTTATATATATATATATGTATAATTTGAGCATTAGCTTCTCACGGGCGTACAGTTACAAAGCTGACCCACATCCAAAATCAAATCAAAATCTTCGCTCGTAATTCATGCAGTTTACGGGGAGGGGAGGGAGAGGATAACACCAACAAAAACAAGCTCTGGAAATTAATTTTTATGCCTGGCTTGTCACATTTGTGTTAATCAAAACATTATGACTGCGTTTTCTTTTATTAATTGAACAACCTGAGCGGCCACAGCCCGTTGCAAGTTGCCCGTTGCCAGTTGCCAGTTGCCAGTTGCCGCGTTTCAAGTCCAAGTGCCCAATCCCCAAGAAAAAGACAGAGAGACACCTGCTGCCCACAACAAGAAAAAAGGCAAACTAAAAAACCCAGTAAAGAAAAAAACAATTTAAATTTATTGCGTGTGATTTTGATAGTGTAAAAGACAAGCGGTATATGCAACAAAATATTGCGTCAGTAACTAATTTGTTAGCGGCGGACATTGAATGTGGCCAGTGGCAGCCTTGCCTCGCCTTGCCTGCTCTCTGGTGGTGCGTTGTGGTGCGTTGGCGGTGCAAATTGCAATTGCGCCCTCGCCACAAATGGAGACTCGCTGGCAATGTTTGGCGACATTGTCTTCATGTGTATGTGTATGTGTTGTGTTGTGTGTGGGTGGCAACTGCAACTGCTCCCGCTGCCAAATTAAGTGACAGCCAACAGGCAACAGAAATTGAAAATTACTTGACTGCAACTTGGACTTGGACAGCAACAACAACAACAGCAACAACAACAACAGCGACTGCGTGTCGTTAATGGCTTGGTGTAACCTCAGATTGCCCCCAAAATGAAAGAGAAATGAATTGGTCGAGCTGTGTGGAGCTGAGTGGAGCTGTGTGGAGAGCTGTGCGGATCGTAGTTAATGGAAATGATGTGAGAAAACCATTTGTATGCTAAGCAGCTGAAAAGTGCCCGCAATATTGAATGACATGTGACAATGTGTAAACGACTTTTATATGCTCTATAAAATATGCGCTTAAGTTTATAATACAATAATTTAACTTCATTAAATTCAATTTGGTTAGCTATTGAGTAAATAACTTGTTTATTTATTTTACTAGAGTTGTTTACGGTATTGAATAACTATCCTAATGCCGTCTCTAATTCAGGCACAATCTCGAATTCCAGAAATCGCTATCCACTTTAAATTCAAATGCACAATTATATAATATAAGGAAGACTTTAAGTCAGTTACATTTATTATTTATAAGTAGCACTGCATTCCAGCGCTGTTTACTTACAGCATAATAATAAATAAATTCAAAATATAGAAAAATACATAACAATGTTGTTCAACTTTGATTTTCAAGTGTTTATATTTCTTCTTCCATTATCAAGCTGTAAGCAACAAAATAAATATAGAAAACTAAATACATTTTTCACTACAGACGCATCAGCTCCAGTTTCAGTTTCAGTTTGAGCTATCAAATATCAAGTATACGCACTCGCATATCGTAAGCTTTTTTAATGCTATGAGAGCAGTTCTTTCATTTCCTTATGCCGTGTTGCTTATCAGTGGCGCCTTTTCCTGCTTTTGCCCTATCTGCGAAACTAACTAGCTAAAGTCCGAGTGTATTTCAGCAAAAAAGTGCAGCCAAACGTTGTTTATTTATATTTTCATACTGCAATTGGGCATGCAAAATTTGTATTCAATCCGAATGCGTTGCATTTTTCATGAGTTTTTCCCACGTTGTGCGTGCGCGCGGCGGGAAAATATTAAACTTAAACAGTTTTCATGTCTCTCACTCTTTCTTCAGTTAACAGCTTTGAAATGCGATTTGAAAGCCGTTCAACGAACAGAGTTGTTGCTGTTGTTGCTGCTGTTGCATGTCTCAGTTTTTTGCATGATTTCTGGTTAAAATGCAAAATTTACTTAGCTGCAATAAATAAATATGCATGGCGATGGCTGGCAAACAATGTGGAAAACGGCAACCGAAAACTGACGAGCGGATGCACAAAGCAGCAGCAGCAGCAACAACAACAGCAGCAACAGGGGCCCCCACCTAACAGCAACAACACATCGCAACGAGCAACAAGAAATGCAACAACAAAAACAACCATTGCAATTAGCCGGCAACAATTTTTATTTGCTTATTTTGTTTTTGGGTTTATTGGCCATCGTCTATCCCGCAACTTCACCACGCTGTTGCCCCCTCAGCGCGGCACAGTGGCCGTCCATGCTGTCCGTGCAACAAATGAGGCACTGATAAATATTATTAGCGCATTTGGCAGCAGTTGCACGGTTCACTGGCTCTGCCTTGCTGCCTGCCACATTTGCGGCCATAATCGCAATTTATTTAAATGCGAGCGAGCGACTGAGTCTAGCGGGGGGGATTCGCCACATGAGGGGGTGCGGAGCAAGGAGTATGGTTGCAGGAGCTGCTGCTGCTGTTGTTGCTGCCAACCGGTGGCAGGCAGTCCACAATTAATATCGACATTTTAACACTTAGCGCTGACTTATTGCATCTCTTAGTTTTTCAGATTGTTATTATCAATGGGGCAGACAGTACGTTTAAGCCGGCAACGGAATCAGCCAAATGGCAAATGGCCAATAACCAGTGGCCAATGGATTGTGTTGCCCGCCAATGGCTATGCCCCATTGCTGCCTGTTGGTGGTCCGGACTCGACTCCGACTCGGCCTCGGCCTCGACTCAGCCTCTTCATATCATATCATATCAATAAAAAAAATTACGAGTACGTCAATTGCGGCAACTTTTTACTTTGTCTTTTTCGCCGCTTGTGTTTGAAGAAAACTCTATTTTTTTTTTGGCGCTTTCGTTTTTCTTTGCCAAATCTGCAGCATTTCCTTTGCATTTTATGAGGCAAGCTTTGCAATGAGTTAATGTGCGGGAAATGTGCTGCCAACATTTTTGATTATCTACTAAAAAAAACTATTCGTAAAAAGATTTTTTAATGTGTTTGAGGCGCAATCTTTTTAGAAAACTATGATACCATGGAAATCGGTTCAGTATCGAAGAAAAAAGTGGAAAGTGGATGAACTTAAATACTTGGGTACCGGACTATTCATGTCAAATACTTAAAGCCAACTGCAAGATGGCCCAATTAGCAATGCAATCTGAACATTTCAATGTGATCTCTCAATTTATGCGCTTAGTTATGAGTAATTTGGTAACATTAATCAGCAATTACTCGTTGAGCACGTTACAAATTACTCAATTTAAATCAATAAAAGCGCAGCTCAGCAAGTCAGCAAGTCAGCTGCTACGATTTCCAGGTGACCCCCATTCGCATAGCCACAGCCAGCCATACTCATAACCAATGGGAATTGCAATTTCCACATTTCCATATAGCCATATAGTCATATAGCCATTGTTGGATGCCCTAAAGCAGTGCCACCTACCGCTTCGATGGCCGCATACGAATGCCAGATCAATGTCGGCCTCAGTTGCTGCTGCGTATTGTGGCCGAGTCGCAGGCGAGCATATTGCTTCATGAATAGTTTCCAGATTACATAAGACATCTTGCTGCAACTGAGACTCTGACTGAGACGGCGACTCATAAAGATCGATGCGGGCAGCGAGAGATATCCACATGCAAATTATATGCGTGCCGCTTGCCAGGAAACCGTCGTTCGGCGATCCAGACTCCAAAAACCGACTCCAATACCCAAACCGAAACAGGGATCTGGGGTCTGGGGGAATCGCTTAATGCGTAGTTTGTGTTGCGTTTATTGTTTTCATAAATAAAGAAAATGTTGTGTATGAAACGCGAGGCACCGGGATTCGAACTGCCTGCCACTCCGAAATTTGTCGGTTTACATTATTATTATTATTATTATTGCTTATTATTATATGGCAATGGCGATTCACTTTACAAAAGACAGATTCACTTCATTTTTCACTAAACAAAAAACCAACAAAGGCACTGAGCAACACAGACTCCCGAGGGGGTTGGGCCGAGGGGGAGCTTAACTGAGACAGTCGGCTTAGTGATTTTTGTATTATTTTAATATTTATTTACATTTGAGCATTTTGCATAACGCGCGGGTCACGACGGAAATCGTCGGCTGGCAATTTATCAATACATAGTTGTTGTTTTTTCTTTTCTTTTTTTCTCGTTTTTTTTTGTATTTTTTTTGTATTTTTTGGCTTTTAGCCTAGGGTAAGAGACAGAGACAGAGCCAGAAAGGTTCAGGTCCAGCTACGTGCAATGTGCGAGGGGCCAAAAAAAAGACCGACTAAAATAAATACAAACAAATGAAAAACGCGCCAAAAAATCAAAACGCGCACAAATTTTAGCGGGAGGCGTACGCGATTCCAGCGACGAGATCAATAGGAAAAGAAAAACGCGCCGGGACCAAAGTCGAACCACTGGCTCTGGGCAGGGCTTTAGATACTGACTGAGTACTGCGACTGGCTTCAGATACTTTGAGTGAGTACTGCGAACGCCAATGCGAATGCGAAATGTCCGCGTCTGTCCGGTGGAAAACAAGTTCAAAGCGTTAGCGGCGCGCAACTAAATTGAAATGAGCTGAGCGCCAAATGGAAAAGCCGCACACACATATATTTTGGAGGGTGTACAGCACACACACACACACACACAGTTACACACAGTTACACGCCCAAACACTCACAGACAGCAATATAGATACACTCGCCCATTGCAGGCTTGAATGATTTTCCATGCGTGTGAACGCTTTTCAATGTGAATCCGCTAAAAAAAAGCCGAATGAATCGCTGAGCTCTTGAATTGATTGAATGCCAGTCAGTCAAATTACAAATAAATACACTGTGCAACCATATTTCCAAATTATATCATAAATATTCAGGTATATTAATGATTAATTAATACACTTTTCAAGAATTTAAGTTTAATCTTGAAACTAAATTATTATGTATTCGATTATTCTATACCATTTACATAGTCAGCATTATATTCAAATTTTAAGAACAGTTCCTCTCGAATAAAGTCTTCAAAATTGGTATATTTTATAATCTGCTCAAACATCATTCTAAATATTGCTAGTAATATAATATTTTCAAATGTTATAGCTTAATCATAATAAAATGCATATATTTTTAGTGCTGGGCAGTAACTACATAGTTTTTATAGCGTTTATTTGTGCTGTGTTGCATAGTGATGGATGAACAGACAACCGACAACGGACAACCGACAACAACACACCCACATTTGGTGGATTGAGGGGTAGGGTATATTTTATTGTTAGTCTGTTTTGCGTGCTGTGGGCTCTGTTTAATGCTAGCGTAGTGTTATTGTTTACTCTACCTTCCCCCCTTGGCAATTCCCCTAGCCTTACCCCTATCCCCCTAGTTCTATGCCCAACCGGCATTGTTTGCCATAATTGCAAAGTGCCAAGAGTGCCAAGAGGGCATAGAGCGACATCTGCCGCCGCCTTGAACTTGGCAAACCACGTTTAGATTATATATATATATATATATATATATATATATGTATCTTTTGACAGGCCTTTTGTTTACGGCAACAGAACGGTCGCCGCTTTTGTGTTCCCTTATTTAATGTGATTTCGATTATCGGAACATGCGATTTCTGTTTATCAACCGAGCTGAAAGCTTAAGTGCTGAGAAATAAACATTTGCCAACACATTTCATTTTCCACACAGACCAGAAACTATAAAACTTAATATTGCATTTCAGCTATGTCACACTCTAAATGCTCTTTAATTCCCGCTAAACTATAATTACAAAACAGTGATCTTAACTCATTGAATGTGCATTTCCGCCAGTTTGTAGCTCAATTAAAAAGTGATGTCAGCAATTTTATAATTACTTCTACAATATGCTTTAGAAGTTTGTGATCTCATATTGAAAACCGGAATAAACGTGCAACATTGTTAGCAAATTAACCATATTTGAACTTTAAAAACCATACTCTTTTATGTGCAATAGAAAACTCTTTGATATTCCAGGGGCGTTAGCGACACCATGTTTCATACGTGTTTTGCCTGCAATCAGCATAGTTGTTATATGGTTATATATGTGAGTATTGTAGTTACAGCAAGTTACGCCCAAAACCATTTCGAAATCGCACAAATAATTGCCAAAAAAAAAAAGAAACTCATAAAATCAGCCAAAAAACTTTCATAAAAATCGCATAAATTTCGGTTTCTAACAATGCGGCTCGAGTTAAAGTTTGTTAGTATTGTTTGAATTGATAAAAGCCGACCAGAACTGTTTTTCAAACTGACAGCGATAATCGCTCAAGCTGAGGACAGGCCCAGGCCCAGGCCCAGGAGCAGAAGCCAGGCCAGAAACAGAAACAGAAACAGGCGCCCTTAGCCAACATGCAAAATGGCAACAGCAACAACAACAACAACGCAAATGTGGCTCTTGGCCAGGCCGGTGGACACACCTAGCTGGTGTGGCCTACGAGAGCGTCAGCAAGTAAGTATTTAGTATTAAATAAAAGCGGAAACGGAACAAAGCGCAGACAGTTGGCGACTACGTCACGGGTAAGCAAAAGGCGAGGGGGGGGGGAGTTCTGGCAACAGGGGTTAACTGAGCAACTTTTGACGTCTGGAGAAATTGAACTCAGTCACGCCAATGCTTAAAGTTATAACCCTTTTTCGCAGGAAAAACAAAATTAACTGCAAATTACGCCGAAAATTATTGGCTTCAATTGAATTATTTTTTCGCATTTAATTGAATTCCCCTGAAATTAAACGTTAGACAAAAATCAAACGCGGTGCGGATGAAGTTTTAATAACTGGGGTTGTTAGTTGACCCACTTTAACTACATAACTAAGGACACTCACCCGCTGCTGCTGCTGGCGTCGACGCGGCAGCGCCATACGCTTTTTAATCCATTTGAGCGTCGTTTGACGACTGCGTGTTAGCGACATGCTGCAAAAGCTCCAGATACGCAGGATCACAACAAAAATGCAATGCAGCCAATCGACGCACTGCTCTCGCTTAGGCAGACGCAACATTAAGCACTAAAACTCACTCTGGCTGTAAACAGCAACAACAATAACATAACTTTCAAGCAGAACAACAGAAATACAAAAACAAACAAAAGCTTTTGCACTATTTTTGTTTGCTGTTATCACTTTCTTCTTCGCACTTTTGTTTTGTGGGTGGCGTATTTGAATATGAGTATTACTATTATTATTGCCAATTGATGGGACGCGGACACCGTTGTTACTTCAGTTGCGTTTGTTGTTTGACTGAGAATGCGGTCGCATTTGCCGCTACTGCGACAGCGAAGGCGACGTCAACTGACGCTGACAGCGAGAGAGCCTAGAGAAACATAGACATAGACGGAGAGTGTTGCAGCAAATTGTCACCAATGTGTTGTTGTTGTGGTTTTTGCTGTAGCTTTTGCTATTGTTTATATCTTGCCTTGTTTATAGCTCGTGTGCGTATGCGAGTGTATAAATAATGCAATAAGCAACAGCAAAAGTGAGTGCGACAAAAAACCCCGAAACCTTAAACGGCACTTTTTTTTTGCAGTCAGAGCACATCGCGCACTTCAAAGCCGGCGTCGCAGCTGGCGTATCGCTGCTGCCTCTGCCCAGCCCTTCTCTAGGCCGCGACCGCGGCCGCTGCCGAAACTGAAACTGAGCTTTACACTCAATTTGATTGGCGGCAGCAGCAACAACAACAGCATAAAACATGCATGCCATGCGAGCTTTTGTTGTTGTTGTCAAGGTGTTGCTATTGTAATAGGCACACTGGTTGTTTGTCATAGTAGATATGATAGGAGGAGTATTAAAACATGGTTTATGAGATTTGAGCTATGGCTAATTATACTTCCCATAATAAGTGTCAATGAATAATGCGTACAGTTAAAATTTTAAATAATAAAACCATTTATAAATAAATGCAAATAATTTACACATTGTTTTCACATTTCGTGCATACAGTTAAGCTGTTAAAAATAATAAAAAAAATGTTGATAAATTCATACTTCTCGATTTAAGTTAATTTATAACTTCAGATTTCATGCCTTTGGCACCACAGTGCTTTCGGCACGTGTGGGTGTTTCTAATTTACTCCCTGTCAAGACTATTAGTAAGAGAGAGCGAGTGCGAGCAGAGAACGAAAACAAAAGCTTCGCATACAAGTGCATATAGAAGAGGAAGCAGCAGCAGCAACAGAAGCCCAAAAGCTTTATCGGTACTTCTTCGTGGCGGTTGTCATTGTTATTGTTATTTACTTGCTCACGTTGCCAATGCACTTTGTTGTTGCTGTTGTCGTTGTTGTTATTACGGTTATTTATTTATTTATGCTAATGTTGCTGTCGACGACGACGTCGCCGTCTCCGTCTCCGTCAACGCTGACGTTGCATTGTCTAGAATGAGAACAGCAACAACAACGACAACAACAACAATAACAAGTGGCACTCACGCGACAAAGCCCATAAATAAAGTGTTCTCATAGTTATCAGTTTGTTGTACGATATTCGAGTATACTACTACCATATTTATTTATTTATAAAGAAAGTGCAGTCTAGTGGTATCAGCATTTTTAGGCTTCCGAGTTTTTCCCATCGTTGTAAAAGTTGTGGAAAATTCTCAACACGTTTCCCTTCTGTTGCCAAACAGATCACGAAGGTGCACACAGCTGATTCATGTAACGACATCTGCCATCCAATGCAACAAAACACACCTGTGGATACTTGGACCGACCGAGCGACGTCTGCCGCAGATGTCGCCGCTGGGTACGCCGTATACCGCATTGTAGCATTGTAGCATTGTCGCATTGTCGTACTGCGAGTACGTGCCACTCGCAAATAAATATTGTTGTTGTGAATTTGATTTGATAGCACTCAAGTGAATTGTGATGCCGCTTCATTCATAACTTATGTATCTAAATAAAGCCTGGCACGGATTCAAGGTGTTAAATTAATAGCATACCGACAGGTTTTCACCTTTAACACATATATGTTTCTCTGAAGTTACAGTTTTGACAACGCTATCAGTGTTTGATAAGGAGGTCAAACCATGTCCAAAATGCCCTCGGAGTTGAAGATCGGGTCAGTTTTGACAAAGTTATGGGTGTTTGAAGTCTGGGAAGGGCATTTGTAAGGACTTGAAGGCTGACATCTCAAGATTGTTGTCATGATTTTTGACTAAAAATGCGAAAATCATGAATCGTGAAACTTTGAATGTGGAATTACTAAGGATGACAAACCATGTCCTAACTGCTTTCGGAGTTGAAGATCGGGTCAGTTTTGACAAAGTTATGGCTGTTTGAAGTCTCGGAAGGGCATTTGTAGGGATTTGAAAGCTGACATCTCAAGATTGTTGTCATGATTTTTGACTAAAAATGCGAAAATCATGAATCGTGAAACTTTGAATGTGGAATTACTAAGGATGACAAACCATGTCCTAACTGCTTTCGGAGTTGAAGATCGGGTCAGTTTTGACAAAGTTATGGCTGTTTGAAGTCTCGGAAGGGCATTTGTAGGGACTTGAAAGCAGACATCTCAAGATTGTTGTCATGATTTTTGACTAAAAATCCGAAAATCATGAATCGTGAAACTTTGAATGTGGAATTACTAAGGATGACAAACCATGTCCTAACTGCTTTCGGAGTTGAAGATCGGGTCAGTTTTGACAAAGTTATGGCTGTTTGAAGTCTCGGAAGGGCATTTGTAGGGACTTGAAAGCAGACATCTCAAGATTGTTGTCATGATTTTTGACTAAAAATCCGAAAATCATGAATCGTGAAACTTTGAATGTGGAATTACTAAGGATGACAAACCATGTCCAAAATGCCCTTGGACTTGAAGATCGGGTCAGTTTTGACAAAGTTACGGGTGTTTGAAGTCTGGGAAGGGCATTTGTAGGGACTCGAAAGTTGACATCTGAAGATTGTTGTCATGATTTTTGACTAAAAATGCGAAAATCATGAATCGTGAAACTTTGAATGTGGAATTACTAAGGATGACAAACCATGTCCAAAATGCCCTCGGACTTGAAGATCGGGTCAGTTTTGACAAAGTTATGGCTGTTTGAAGTCTGGGAAGGGCATTTGTAGGGACTTGAAAGCAGACTTCTCAAGATTGTTGTCATGATTTTTGACTAAAAATCCGAAAATCATGAATCCTGAAACTTTGAATGTGGAATTACTAAGGATGACAAACCATGTCCAAACTGCCCTCGGAGTTGAAGATCGGGTCAGTTTTGACAAAGTTATGGCTGTTTGAAGTCTGGGAAGGGCATTTATGGGGACTTGAAAGCAGATATTGAAGATTGTTGTCATGATTTTTGACTAAAAATCCGAAAATCATGAATCGTGAAACTTTGAATGTGGAACTACTAAGGATGACAAACCATGTCCAAACTGCCCTCGGAGTTGAAGATCGGGTCAGTTTTGACAAAGTTATGGCTGTTTGAAATCTGGGAAGGGCATTTGTAGGGACTTGAAAGCAGACATCTCAAGATTGTTGTCATGATTTTTGACTAAAAATCCGAAAATCATGAATCGTGAAACTTTGAATGTGGAATTACTAAGGATGACAAACCATGTCCAAACTGCCCTCGAAGTTGAAGATCGGGTCAGTTTTGACGAAGTTATGGCTGTTTGAAGTCTGGGAAGGGCATTTGTAGGGACTTGAAAGCAGACATCTCAAGATTGTTGTCATGATTTTTGACTAAAAATCCGAAAATCATGAATCGTGAAACTTTGAATGTGGAATTACTAAGGATGACAAACCATGTCCAAACTGCCCTCGGAGTTGAAGATCGGGTCAGTTTTGACAAAGTTATGGCTGTTTGAAGTCTGGGAAGGGCATTTATGGGGACTTGAAAGCAGATATTGAAGATTGTTGTCATGATTTTTGACTAAAAATCCGAAAATCATGAATCGTGAAACTTTGAATGTGGAACTACTAAGGATGACAAACCATGTCCAAACTGCCCTCGGAGTTGAAGATCGGGTCAGTTTTGACAAAGTTATGGCTGTTTGAAGTCTGGGAAGGGCATTTGTAGGGACTTGAAAGCAGACATCTCAAGATTGTTGTCATGATTTTTGACTAAAAATCCGAAAATCATGAATCGTGAAACTTTGAATGTGGAATTACTAAGGATGACAAACCATGTCCAAACTGCCCTCGAAGTTGAAGATCGGGTCAGTTTTGACGAAGTTATGGCTGTTTGAAGTCTGGGAAGGGCATTTGTAGGGACTTGAAAGCAGACATCTCAAGATTGTTGTCATGATTTTTGACTAAAAATCCGAAAATCATGAATCGTGAAACTTTGAATGTGGAATTACTAAGGATGACAAACCATGTCCAAACTGCCCTCGGAGTTGAAGATCGGGTCAGTTTTGACAAAGTTATGGCTGTTTGAAGTCTGGGAAGGGCATTTGTAGGGACTTGAAAGCAGACATCTCAAGATTGTTGTCATGATTTTTGACTAAAAATCCGAAAATCATGAATCGTGAAACTTTGAATGTGGAATTACTAAAGATGACAAACCATGTCCAAAATGCCCTTGGACTTGAAGATCGGGTCAGTTTTGACAAAGTTATGGCTGTTTGAAGTCTGGGAAGGGCATTTGTAGGGACTTGAAAGCAGACATCTCAAGATTGTTGTCATGATTTTTGACTAAAAATCCGAAAATCATGAATCGTGAAACTTTGAATGTGGAATTACTAAGGATGACAAACCATGGCCAAACTGCCCTCGGAGTTGAAGATCGGGTCAGTTTTGACAAAGTTATGGCTGTTTGAAGTCTGGGAAGGGCATTTATGGGGACTTGAAAGCAGATATTGAAGATTGTTGTCATGATTTTTGACTAAAAATCCGAAAATCATGAATCGTGAAACTTTGAATGTGGAACTACTAAGGATGACAAACCATGTCCAAACTGCCCTCGGAGTTGAAGATCGGGTCAGTTTTGACAAAGTTATGGGTGTTTAAATTCTGGCCACTCTGTTTTTCTGGGTTTATTTATCGTTAAATTTATGTTAGGTAGATCTTTAATTTCCAATCTACACATCATTGAAAATTGTGTATACGTATATTTGACAATCAAAAAAATAAATGCAAAGTCTTATAAAAAGAAAACCTTTAACAATTGCTGTATTGACAACTAAATACATTTACATTTTCTAAAATACAAAATATATTTATTTTCTTAATTTCCATCGATCACTATAATGGATGGTGAAATACCAGAGAAAACCACTTCGAAGGTGCGCTTCCACTTGAGCAAATCTGATGTCAAGTTGAAAATAGCCGAGGTTCTTAACCAATCGACATCGAGTTCCGATGTCAGGGAGTCAACAAAAGAGTCGAAATTGAAGAAAAATTTGGGTTCGTGGAAATTCGAGAGCGTTGGTGGCTTCTTTTTGCCCACGGAGGATGTGAGAAAAATGTCCGCGAAGCAGCAGGAGCAGCTGCTCATACGGGATTTGATCTACGCCTTTTCGGGTGTGCCCTCATCGCACATCCTTCCCGAAATATCACTGGAGGAGCTCCCGCAGCTGAAAACGAGTCAAATAGATGAGATGCGCTTTAAGATCGATGATAGCTTCAGTGGCACCTTTCGCTCGCTGGCCAACGAGCTGCTCCCACTGATTGGCTACTACATCAACGTGCAGAGCTTCATCGAGGAGACCGTCATGACGACGTGCGGCTCTCGCTTCCTGGGCAATGTGCTGCAGAAGAGCATACAGCCGTACTTTGAGATGCAGGCCTCCCTGGAGACGCAGCTCCACGAGCACAAGCTCGATCTGCAGCAGCTGGTGCAGCAGCTGCGTCCCTGGCTGACCACCATGAAGGATTACGCCAGTGTCACGAGTGCCGTACGTTATTTGCAGCCCAACTCTGCTCAGATGCTCACGCTGATCTACGATCATCAGCTGCACTTTAAGTCGGAGCATCTCAAGCGGATTCTCTGCGAAGTCTCCCGGTATTATATGACCATGGTGCAGCTGTGGACGCAGAAGGGTGTCATCTACGATGTGCGTCGCGAGTTCTTCATTGAGGACACCAGCGCCAATACCTTAAGCAGCACTCTGCTCTCGCCCAAGCAGTGCTGCCACGCCTACTGGGAGCAACGCTATCGTCTGCACATGGATCGCCTGCCCAGCTTTCTGGAGCCGCTGGCCGACTGCATCCTGCTAGCGGGCAAGTATCTGAATGTGCTGCGCCAGTGCAATACGCAAATGAAACTGATGCAGGAGCCGCTGCTGTATGTGCCCAGCGAGGAGGCTCCGCATGTCCAGACCATACGCAGCAGCTATGAGCTGCCGGCGCGCAAATTGCTGCAAGTCCTCGTCCAGGAGCAGCAGCTGCTGCAGCACTTGGAAACGGTGCAAGTCTACTTTTTGCTGCAGGAGCAGAACTTTAACGATTTGTTGCTGGACAAATGTGGGGAACAGTTGGAGCAGCAGGTGGACACCCTGCAGCCAAAGCAGCTGCAGAAGTATCTGCTGCAGGTGCTGCAGTCTAGCGCTGATCCTCACAAGCATCTGCTGAGCACCCAGCTAATGGACTGCGATGTGGCCACGCAGCTGGAGCAGAGACTAAAGCGCTTGCAAGTCAAACAGGAGTCTGATGGACGAGTGGAGGATTCTACAAGTGAGCAGGATGCTTCTAGTGAAGCGGAACCCTCCAGTGAGCTGCCGGAGCCGCTCTTAATCAATGGCTATGAGGCATTCGCGCTATGCTACGAGCCCAAGTGGCCCATCAGTCTGGTTATCCATGAAGATGCCCAGGAGCAGCTGCAGCTGCTGCATCGCGTCCTCTTCTTTCTGCGCTATGTGCAGCGGCAATTCAAATCCTCCCATGACGCTCCACTAGCTAACAACGTACGCGCCGCTGCACTGCGTCAACGCATGATTGAATGCATCCAGCAGCTGGAGCAGCACATGACCGTGGATGTGGTGAAGCGACTTTGGCAGCAGCTGCTGCTGGTCACACAGGAGGCACAGCTGGTGGATGAGGTGCTGCAGCAGTTCCAGACGACGATGGATCAGTGCATGCTACTCTGCCTGCTGTCCGAGCCAGTGACCTTTGTGCGCTCCCTCTTCACACTGGGCCAGTTGTGCCTCAACTACTGTTCCCTTATGCAGCTGGCAACTAGCGATGACTTCGACTCGAGCGTGATCGAATATGAGGAGCAGTTCAACAGCCTGCTGATCAGCATCCTGGCGCTGCTCGCCGAGCTTGCCAGACCGAGCAGCGCCAGCAACGAGGAGGAGCGCGTCGCCTGCAAGCAGCTGCTGCAGCGCCTCGAAAACATCCGCAAAGATTTGGGTGAAAAGCCAACGTCCAGCGAGAATTAGTTGAAACCTACTTCATTTTTATTTATTTGTTTTTGAACATGCAAACAAGTCATGCTAAATTGAACGTGCCCCAACAAATCTCAAGTGTTTGCCAGCGCATAATGCAACATGCAACGGCGGCAAATGAAATGTGTTCACACTTGTTTGCAGCAAGTCGCAGCAATGTGCATTACCTATGCAGCACTTAACGTTTTGAAAACCGAGAAAATAGTTGCAATCATTTTTGAAACTAAGCATGGCTAAAATGATTTTAAATTAAAAAAAAAGTATAAAAAAGGTATTTTAACAAATGATTGTAATTTAAAAATGTAAAAAGTAAACTGTTAACCAAGCAAAATACAGCATATAATCAGAGTATCTTGAATTACAAAAAGTTGTTTTTAATTTGAAAAAAATGAAATATCAACCATTGTCTCTAAACAGATCATAACCCACTTAGTACCCCCAACAATTCAGGCCAGCAGTTGGAGTTGGAGTTGGAGTTGAAGCTGCTGTCGCGACTGCGCACAATGGGCGTGAATAATCGATGTGTGTGCTTAATTTGTGGCCAGTTCCACTATTTATGCCAAGTCACGGCAACGTCTGTGGATGCAACAACGTGGATGCATCAAGACATCGATTTGCATAAGATCGTAAATAATTTTAAATGGCGGCAAAACGATTTTAATACTCGCAACGCTCCAGCTCCGGCACTTGCTATACGCTTATTCAGCCCGTCCGCCCGACTGTCCCGCTCTCCCGCTGTCCCACTGTCCACCTGCAATTCCAATTCAAAGGCCAATTGTTATGTAAATGTGCAAAATGCACTTGCAGCCAGTCGAATTTGCAGTCAGAGCCGCACGCAATGTTATGCAGAAAGCATTTATGAATAAATAATAAAATGACGAGAAAGAAAGGCTACCTTCGGCACTCCGAATAAAGTATACCCTTGCAGTAGAAAAACTCTTGATTATACAAAAAATAATGACAGTGCTACCTTTTAAATACATTTTCTTATTTAAATCAATATTTCAGACCGATTGTTCCTATGACAGCTATAAGGTATATTCGTCCGATTCGGACCAAATTTAACCAATCTTTATGAAATATAATAAAAGTTGCGATTGAAAGAATAGTTTGCGTAGAAACAGACGGAGAGACAGACAGAAGGACAGACGGACAAAGGTATATCAACTCGTCTTGTCGTCTTGATCAAGAATATACATACTTTATGGGGTCAGATATGTTTCCTTCTATGCGTTTCAAACTTCTGGCCAAAATTATAATAATAAGTCCATACAAATGCCCTTCCTAGATTTCAAACTACCAAAACTTTGTCAAATCTGAGCCGATTGGGATTACAATCCATTTTGATCTAGTTTAATTCTACATCTCAAGTTTATGAATTCAGAAAAATGCAACAACAACAATTACAATAACAACAAAAAACAAGTAAGAGTGCACTAGTCGAGAGTGCCCGACTAGTATATACCCTGATCCAAGGTCTTACATTCATTCATAAGTATTTATCTGTATTCATACATGAGTAGGGGGAGCTTCATGATATTTTTTTTTTTTTTATTTTATATTACAATTAAATACAAAAAATGATTTTAAAAGTTAACAGAGTTCTGTTAGCCGCCGTGCAGTGTGGATATAAATAGCACATTATCATTCGGTTGCAGCTCATATTCCAGCTCTCCCTGTAAATCAGCATTGTGTTCACTAAAATAAATGCATGGAAATTAAAGTCAACTTACCAGTAGCTCCCAATCCGTATCGTTGATCAGCACCAGAATGCCGGGTCGTCTAAAAAATAATAACAGTTACAAACAAGTAAGACTGCTCTAGTCGACAGTGCCTGACTAGAATATACCCTGCTCCAAGGTCTTACATTCATTCATAATTATTTATCTGTATTCATATATTCATGATATTTTCGCTAAAAATGAGTTTTCACAAAAGGTTATTATTTCAATGCAGGATTTTATAAAAAGACAAACCATGAAGAACATTTCATAGAGTTTCACGATCGGAGATATGTCGTATATAATGGGCGTAGATATGTTCTATATATATATCCTTAACTTGTATTTAAAAACGTGTTTACTTTTGTTTATCAGCATCAGTTTTTGCATTTTTTTCGCATTTTTGAAACATTTAATTTTGTATCAAATACATTTTTGTATAGAAAAAAGTGACTTCTTCAAAATTGAATAATCCCTTGAACCAAAGAGTTTCAACTTTTGAGCGACCATAAGTAAAGGGGTTTTTTTGGCATGCCATAACTGTGCGTACAGAGTATAAAAAGGCAATTGAAAAACAAAAAAATAAAAAGCAAAAAGTAAAAAGGCGAGCGAACTCACTTTATATTTATCGCTTTGCTGCGCTTTAAGGACAACAGGTGGTCGCGGTCGATGGATGATGATGATGATGATGACGATGATGTTGATGATGATGATGATGATGATGCAACAATAAAGTGCGGCCGGCGGCGGCTATAAGAGTCCAAGCCAATAATAATGGTCGCAAAATTATGGTAAAGTTCAGATGCATTGCTTCCGAAATGTATATCATTAAGTGCTTGCGAAAATGATGGACTGCCGCTGTCCAGTCGCATTTACCTGATCAATGCCTCTAGCCGGGAGTGAGCTGTCTCCACAGACCACTTGGACAGTTGGACAGTCACCCAGTTGCCCAGTTGCCATTTGCCAGTGATATGTGCATTATGACTGCACCAGCTGATGAACAGCCGGCTGAGTGCCGTGGGAAAGCGACTGCGGCTGCGACTCTGCGGCTCTCCCTCTTCCTCTCCCTCTCCCTCTGGCTGTGGTTGTGGCTCTGTCTGCTGTGGCTGCGGCTCAGTTCATTAAACCTATGACACGCCCCGGCCAAGAGATGACTTCATTTGTGCGCCGCTTAGAAATGTCATAAACTTGAACTCGCCGCTTTTAGCGGAAGTGCGGCGTCAAGGTTCAATGCACGTTTAATTAGGAAACACATTATTTGGCAATGGCCAAAAGCAATCAGCAAATAAACAAAGCCTGTATAAATTGTTTTTAATGAGTAGTTGGCAAGCAATTCATAATATTTAAACTTCAATTCAAAATATATTCATATAGGTTAAGTACTATTTACAATTTGCAAATATATTTGCTGCAGAATGAGACAAGCAAACACAAGTTAGTTCTTCAATTGAATCATTCAACTACATATATCTCTTTGCGGTTATTCTCGATTCGAAAATCCGAATAAATTGATTTGGTCAATTATATATGTAGAATTGATAAAGAGGAGAAACCATGACCAAAATGACCTCAGAATTGAAGATCGGCTAAATTTTGTCGAAGTTTGGCAGTCTGGGAAGGCCATTTTTAACGACTTGGAAACATGACAGTCAAGATTCGTGTCATGAAAATTGACTTGCAATCCAAAAATAATGATTTTTTGAACTTTGAATGCCGAATTGATGAGGAGGTCCTCGGGCGTGAGGATCGGATCAGTTTTAACAAAGTTATGGGAGTTTGAAGTCTGGGAAGGGCATTTTCAGGGACTTGGAAACATCAAATCACACATTGTTGTCTTGATTTTTGACAATAAATCCGAAAATAATGAATTATTCAACTTTGCTGAATTGATAAGGTCAAACCATGAACATAATGCCCCCAGGAGTGAGGATAGGATCAGTTTTGACAAAGTCATATGAAAACATTCACGTAGACTTCTTGAGTTAAACCGACCAATCTAATAATTATGGAATTTACCCTAGCCAAAAACAACACAAAAACTTTTATAATTTTCTTAGCTTCATTAGTAAACACAAATACACTTAATGATTATACTCGGGTTCCACTTTCTGCTCCTCCTCCTCCACGTATTCCGTTGTATGGATATCGCCTTCAGATACTTTTCTGGGCTGTGGACCCAGCTTGCGTTTGTTGTAGAGGAGATCAGTGCCAAAGTCACACTCGAAGATCTGATTGTCACGCAACTTATTCTTGTACCAGAGAAGGCGTTCGGTGTTGCCGCCCAGGGATTGATCCAGCAGCTGGCGGCGCTTCAGACCCCGTTCGAGCAGCTCAATGTAGTCGATGGACTTGAGTTCGGGGAATTTCTCCAGCTTCTTGAATGCTAGCTTCGCGATACTCTCGTAGGATTCGGCCATTTCCATTTCGTTCTTGACGCGCTCGGCTATCATTTCGCTGCGCTGCATGTCCTGCACCTCGGCGGGCAGGATGCGTGAGCGTATGGTAGCCACATCGTCCTCAACGGTTTCCAGCAGCTTTGCATGAGAGTCCTTCTTGGCCGTCTCGTAGCTGAGTCGCTCCTTCTCCAGCGCCGTTTCGCGTGCCAGCTTCTCCGGGTCCATTTGCTTGCGCGACATCAGAATGGTCATCATTCTATTGAGATTCAATTCGTCCCACTTCTTGGCCATGCGCTCGTTGTAGGGCGCTCCACTCAGCCCATGTCCCTTACCACTGGAATGAAAGTTGTTTTCAGATCTATTAATTAGCTAGGTCTAGACTTACGTCTGTTCTTCCTCCGCATCCGATGGGCGCTTACGTGTGTTTTGCTGTTCACGTTCCAAGCGTTCCATTTCCTTGCGCGCCTCCTCCTCAGCCTCGCGCTTCGCCTCGATAATGTCCTTGTTCAATTCATAATACTTTTGCTCCCAGGCTTGTATGTTCATCTTGCGTGTAATTTGTCTCAGCACATATTTCATTAGTTTCTGCAAAGTGAGAGAAGTCTGAGAAGGATTCTTATGCTAATAAAGCTATAAAATCCTACAGAGAGTTCGTTGTCCAGTGGCACATCGAAGCTGTGAGGCAACTTGACCATTCGTATGCTGCTGTTATAGTCGCCTATGCCCAGGATTTTGCTGGGCAGCGAAGGACGGTGCTCTGTGACGGCTGTGATGATCCCACCGCCCAGGACCTCCGTCAAAACTGGTTCATCATCTCGAGCTTAAGTCCAGACAGAAGAAGTTCACTCGATAAGAATAGATATTTTAAAGTTTGCAGACTTACCCAATATATCCCAAGCTTCCAGAATGCCATCCATTCGAGTTATATATAGAACAGCAGGACGAGTCTCGCTCCAGGCAACCGCCGTCAGATCACAAGGACGCTTACGCCAAATAATGGGCGAATCGTGGTAATCCTCCTTCCACAAGGCAAACACCGTGCGTCCTATGGAGGCGAATAGCTCCGGATAGAAAGGATTCTTACTCATGGCCACCACGGGACCATCGTGCACCATGGCGAACTGTATGGAACTGTTCACCTGCTCCCTGGCACCTGCCTCGCTGTACATGCCCTGCCACTCGACGCGTATAATGTGCCCGTAATAGGTGGATAGAATGAGGGACTGTCGGAGGTCGGGCGGATCCTTGGCTACCATCGAAATGGGATAGTTGGAGGGTGAGCTGTACATCACCTTGGGTGAGGGTGTCTGAATGGAGAAGACCGAAGTGTCCGCAATGATGCCGGTCAGCGGTTCATTATATGAGAGGCTATATGTGGGTTTAATGGTTTTCGATTTCAGTGCGGACTCGTTTTGGGTCAACTCCTTGGGCAGATTTTTGTTGCGCTGCGCATCCTTATCCCTCTCCCTCTTGGAGGTCTCACCGTCCAGATTCCAGAAGCACACGGTGCCATCAAAGGCGCACGTGATGAAGAACTTGTGATGATTACGCTTGTCCGGATCGTTGAAGACCTTGCCAAAGTGATTCAAATAGAAATGCTTGCTCAGCCAGTAGATGCCAGTGATGGCGCCATTTGGTGAACTCTCCAACGGAGATATGTTTGCCGGCGCCACAACCACCTCCTCATTGATATCGAGCGTCCAGTTGAGGAACTCACCGATCATGGCTCGATATTTGGCCTGTGCCGGCGTCAAATACTCCTCTTCCTCCAAGTGATCACAGCGTCCCATCAGATCCCACAGCACCAGCTGACCATTCTGGCTGCCACCAATCAAAATGTCGCCATTAAACGGACAGAAGGACAGAGTCGTAATCTCAAATGGTGCCTCAAACTCCAGCTTATAGTTGAGATTGTCAGCGAAGCTCCAGAGCAGCACGGGATTCGGTTCGAGCACCGCACGCTGCACAAAGTTCACCTGATGCGTGGCCAGATCCACGGTTACCGGCGTGCTGAATGCATAGGAGACTGCGACGAGTCCCGATAGTTTGGGATACCAATCACAGCTGGTCACGAAGCGTTTGTCACTCTTCGAGATGTTGGCGAAGCAGATGAACTCCTGCAGATACGGGCTGGTGTAGTGCGTCACGTGTGTGGTGGAAATTAGCTGATAGTCATTGCTGAGATGGGGCAGAGATTGGAGTAATTGTGGTTGATCAATGAGTACCTTGGAATACCCACCGATAGCTGTCGATCTGATTGAAATCGAGCGTCTCCAGCAGCAGCTTCATTTGATCCGACATTTCGGGAGGTGGCTTCGGCTTTGGTTCCTCCTTGGCCGGTGTGCCGGGCCTGCTCTGACGCACTCCGCCCTCCTCCTCCTCCTCTACCTCCGATTCGTCCAGCTCGAGATCTAAGATAAAAGCAGTGGCATACACTCTACCCATTTTGATTTAATGGCCACTATGACTCACCTGCATCATCAATCTCGTAGAGATACTGCGACCAGGCGTTCGATGGAAACGTCGGATTAGTCTGCTGCTCCCGCTGAACGCAGGCCGGCGCGGACTGCACGCTGACAGAGATGCGACGCTTGGTGATGTTATCGTACTTGACATCCTCCTTGGGCAGCAGCTCGACGACTCCATCGCGCACATCACGGGCCATGCGACGGTCGAAGGCAATGTGCCGGGGCTGCTGTATAGGATAAACGCTCTGGATCTCCACATCCACGGGCTCCTCGCGGAAGTGCTCCACGAGCACGGTCATCTCCTCCTCGGTGCCATGGCTGACCCAGCGACGGGCCTTCTTGCGCAGACGCCGCTGCATGCGCCAGCGTTCGAAGGCCTCCATGTTCTGGATGATGCCCATGGCCAGCTTGGTGTCCTTGCTGCTGATGTAGAAAATAAAGGGATCGCCCTCGGGTGGATCTTCATCAGACTCGATGAGTGTGGGACAGTAGCCAATTAGCACGAAATGCTCCGGATTGAAGCCCTTAAAGAGCTTGACAAGATCAGCCGAGTTCTCCAGCTCCTCGAAGAGCACATCGCGCAGTTCCTTGTACTTAAGCTGTTTCCACGGAAACTCCTGAGTTACATTCACGCCCACCTGCATTTGCAGCGCCTTTTGCACTTGTTCGCTGTGGAGAGACACGGGGTTAGGGGATTTTCTGATTGCATGCATCCTTGAGCTTACATGACCATAATCTTCTGGCAGCTGGGCAGCGCGAGCAAAGTGCGCCAGGATTCCTGCACATTGTACAGCTTCTGCAAATCCGGCACATCATCATCGGAGTCGGGCTGCTGAAACTTTTTGACATACGGTCGACGCTTCTGTATGCCACCCACCTCGGTGCCCATATCCACATCGGTAGCAACATCCGTTAAGTCTTCCATCTTGGTATTTGTTTCACTTGAACTTTTAACAACAAATCGAATTGTTTTTCGCTCGATTCGATTGTTGTTTACTTTTGTTTTGTTACTTCTGACACATATGTATGTTTGTTGCTTTCTGTCATGGCAATAGCTGGGCATGCGCTGACTAGGTTTTCTCCCAGAAATTGGCTGGATGATGTGTTGCATCTATGGCAACTTCTTTGCAACGCAACGAAATTAAGTTGAAACATTTTCACTCATTTACATGCATTGGCAATTTTTCTTTTCAACAATTTTTGAGTGGGTGATTGTTGCCGACGTTGTCGATGCTCCTGTTGTTGTTGTTGCTGTTGTGGCTGATGTTGCTGTCGTTGTTGTTGCTGCATTTCACATCATTATCTTTGACCAAATACGGAACTATGCGCTGGAAAGAAAAAACGCAATTGTGTGTCAGTCACAGAGGCTTCAAAAAAGCGCTGGCAGAAAATATGTGTTTTTCTTGTGCCTGCTGCTGCCGCCTGGACATGATCTGTGGCTGTTTGGTGGTTGCTGGTTGGTTGTTGGCTGTTGGCTGTTGGCTGTTTGCCCCGGCAGTTCAACAAACGGGCAATGTGAAAAGCATTGGTTGCCTCTGCCGCAGCTACGCAATCGAAATCGAAAGTTCTGTGATGGACAGCTGCAGTGCATGGGGCCGCCGTTGATGTCAATGCACCAACCGCCACCACCGCCACCAACCGCCACCACCAGCACCGTCATCAGAGCGGTGGCATGTCTGCAAGCTTGCAACTGACACACATTTAATGGATGCACGTCGCTCACTTTCATTTTCACGGCGCATTCTGGACCCGGCCTGGGCGCAACTTTCGATTTTAAACGCAATTTATGCACCTGTCAGCTGATAGCTTGCACCTCCGATTAGCTGCAGTTGCAGGAGTCGCTAAGGCCTCTGCTGCTGCTGCTGCTGCTGCAAATAAATCACCGGACAAATTGTTGACAAAACATTTCGTAATTTAAATATACAAAACAAAAACATAAACTAAAAAGAAAGAAACAAAAAAGAAACGCGACAAGCTGCCGATAGTTGGCAGCATGCAACAAATGCCAGTCCAAATCCCAGTCCAAGCTCAAACCCAAAACCCATAACAAACAAACAACTTCCTCATCCGTAGCCAGGCACCCAGCACCCAGGCACCCAGCAAACAGCAGCAGGCACAACAATGACGACGATGTCCCCACGACAAACTCGGGCTGATAATTTCTGATTGTGCGCCGAGCGAACGAACGAGCTGCTCATATGCAAAGTGGGTCCCAAGGCGGACCCAATAACAGAGCCCCTACAAGCCCCACACAATAGACGGGACAGCACACACATACACAGACACATACATACAAACATACTACTCCCCCCTTGACCTTATTGACAGTGCCGAGCAGTCGACTTCCAAATACGTGATACTCTTTCTAAGCTATGGATATGAGTTGTGTTTTAAAAACAACCAAACTAAAAGCTAATAATTTTAAAAACATTTAAAATTATATTAGAATAAACATTTCATTTTTCAGTTACAGTTTCAACAGTTTAAACGAAATGTTACCAAGTTATTTATTACAATTATACTCTTTACCTTCGCCTTCAAACAGATGACTTTAATAGATATATATATAAATTTCCAAGAACTTTTGTTAATTTAATTATGATCGCTTCATCAGAGCTCTTTGTTATGATTAATGTATGAATATTAGTCAGATCAAATTTGAAAAGAATATGATTGCTGTTTTCGATTTAATAAAATATATATATAGTTCCATTTATCTACTTCTACTCTTACTTTCTGATTATCTGAGTGAAGCAGTTGATTGATTCATAACAAAATTATTATATATTGTACAGTCATATTTGTTGTACACATAAATATGTGTAGTTTTATTTGAACTGTAAGCAACTTGCAGCATACAAGTAATTTAGAGATTTGAATACCACAAGAGATGGTAACTATATAAATCTGTAAGATTACGATATGCCTGTCACAAACATCATAAGAAATTATTAGATACTCGAACAGTAAAACAACAAAACAAAAGTCGGAGGCCAATCCCGGGCTGGGTTAAGCTGTGGCAGCAGCATAATCGCTGCAAGCGGCAGGCTGTGAATGCAGCAGTCAAGCAGCAGTCAGCGGCAGTTGTACAACTGGCGACAAAATGTTGCATGTTTGTGGCTGTCACCAGCGACCACAGCCTGTTGTCTGCTGCATGCCCCACGTTGCCTGTTTGCCTGTTTGCCCGATTGCCTGCTGCCTGCCGCCGGTTGCCTGTTGCCTGCAATATATGCAAAAAGGTGCTAAAAAGATCACAGGCAGCGATTTATCTTCATTTGCATTTGACGTCGTTGGCTGTGTGTCAAAAAGGTGTTAAGTGCCACAGCCACAGCCACAGTTGCTGCCACAGTCAGAGTTGCCACGTTGGTCGCTGCGGCGCCGCTTTTGATGACAACCGACAGCAACGGTAGTCGAAGCGCATAATTTTCGATATTTTATAACTTTGCGGTAGCCGAAAAAAAAAAAAAACGTTGCTGTTCCCTGGCACATCAATCCAATGGACCGACCGCCCAATAAGGCAAAGCCCCCCAAGCACCGTTATTAGCAGCAACCAAATTGGCCAAATGCAGTAACAACAGCAACAGCGACAGCAACAGCAACAGTAGCAACAACAACAGCAACAGTCCAATACAATGCCCACTTCTAGGCAGAGTTTGGAGATAGTCGCACCGATAAAAGGGACATGAAATTCAAATTTGAGTGCCAAAGTGCTGCAAATTTACTTTGCCGACTTATCAGCGGAGTGAAATTTGCAACTACGGCTTCCGTATTACGACGTTTTGTGAATTATGTGAGAAATTTGTTAGTGGGCTAAATACTTTACTGATTTCAATCCCCGCTGGGCGCTCTCTCTGTCTCTCTCTCTAAATCGGGCTCTGGCTTTTGTGGTGCAACGTGGCGTATGCGCAACAAGCAATGGGAAACAGTCTGCCACAGACTCCCATTGGCGGTAATGGATTATAACTTGAAATTGGGCCACACACCGCTGGTTCCATTAAAGACCGCCACAAATGGCGAATTGTGATAAAAGCAATCAATTAAGATTAAGTCAGATTTCAGAGAATTTTCATAGATTGCATTGCACTACGCGAAAGTGCTAACAGAAATGCAGAAATCTTATGTGAGACATTTATTAGTGATAAACTAGCTGGAAAATGATGAATAAAAATACAAATAATTCATTCAGTTTAATGAAAATGGAGTTATTTAAGGTAGCATAAAAAGGAAGTATAAGCAAATAGATATTCCTATAATCTTATTAACAGCTTACAGTTTCAATGAGTGAGGATATTTTGTGATTGATATTAGCCAAAGCTAATACCATATTAACCCCAACAGTGACCAAAAGACTTTCCCCTTAGCGCTTAGTAGAAAATTTGGCTGTAATCTGTTAAGGCAAATCTGTAAATTAGAATTCACATGTGGCAAATGTAGCTGCCGCATCGAATTGCAGTAGCGGTGGCAGTTGCAACTGGCAGCATTGCAGTTAGTCTGCTTGTGACAATGATAATCCCTGCAAAAATATGCGCACAAATTAAGTATCCAAAGTGCGGCGATCCAAACCGATGGCGCGGGCGATGGAGATGGCGGTGGCGATGGCGATGGCGGTGGCGATGGCGGTGGTGATGGCGGTGGTGATGGCGGATTTTGTGGTGGTGCTTAGTAGCTTAGGCTCCGTCCATTGTTGGCATATTTAAAGTTGTAAAATAGCGAAAAACACGTTTGACCGACATTCGTGACCAAAGTGCGGCTGCTGTTGCTAATGCTCGGGCTGGAACTTGGAGCTGGAGCTAGAGCTGGAGCTGGAGCTGAAGCTGCAGCCAGGCACCAGGATTTCAATTTCGATTTCGCTTTGGTCGGCGACAAATGTGCTGCGTCCGTCCGTCTGTCTGTCTGTCTGTCTGTCTGTCTGTCTGTCCACCGTCCCCGGTCTTCGTCTACGTCTACGTCCCCGGCAATTGACCGTGTGACTACTTTAGCAAATGAAAATGGTTAGAAAAAAAAAGGTAGTTTCTTAAGCAAAAGCGCCAAAGCCAAACATAATTTATGATGCACTTTTGTGGGGCTTGGGCTCCGCGCATTTGTGACAGCCTGTGTGACTCATGTGCTGGGAGCTGTTGCCATAGCTGGTACTCGAATTCGTCGCCAGGTGTCGCTCAGCATTCAAACAAAAGTGAAAATGAAAATGAAAACGAAAACTAAAACGACGAAACAACAAATGAAAATGAAAATCCAAAGCCGATTCCGAGTCCGAGTCCGAGCTGGAGTCCACATACTAGACCCTAAATTGTGGCGCATTTGATATTTATGATGGTGTTGCGTTTTAGCTTTTAATCACATGTGAAAACGAGTACGAGTACGAGTTTTGAGTGCCAGGGTGCACTGACCTCAACCTCAACCTACGTAGTTCAGTGCAGCAGCGGCTACTGTATTGCGGTGAAAATCCCTCGTGCTCTCCAGCTAACTATGTTAAACAGCGAAATCTGACTCAGGCTCAAGCTCAGGCTCAGGCTCAGGCGCAGGCGCATGACTCCCGACGACAGCGGCATCAAGATAAAACCGCATGACATACGGCGACAAGAAGCTACCAACGAGCAGCAGCAGCCGCAGCAGTAGGATTGGGAGCGGGAGGAGCAGGAGGAGGCGTAGACGTAGCCAGCCCAGCAGCAGTCAGCGGCGTCATCGTCATCGTCATCACCATTTGGCCACAGCGGTCGCCCCAAACTGTTGTTGTTGTTATTGTTGTTATTGTTGTTGTCGCTGTGCGCCCAAATTTGGTCAAACGTGCAAAATTTTAGCCGCACGCTGTCAAACTTTTTGGCATAGAAAGCGAAATTTAGCGTTGTGGCCTAAGTCTCCAGACTTGGCCTGCTGCTTCTGCCCCCAACCCCCCCTCCCCAACTGCCCGCTGTCCGCTGAGGTAATCTTTGTGGCAGCTAGACAAATGGCCAAGTGGCAGAAAACCAGAATCGCGAGAATTATGCTTCTGAAAGCGAAAGTACTTTCTATACCCAGTTACCATTAAAAAGGTAAAAGTGGGCATAATAAAGTTAAAGTTAAATTCAATAAATCTATTATATATTTTTTTTTAATTGTTTGAGTTTTTAATCTAAATGATTTGACATTTACAGTTTAATTATTGATGGCAGCTACTACTCATTTTAAATATAAACATCATATATGAGCCAAATGACCTGAACGAACACATGATTTATATGGCACATTAAAACGTTGGGATAGTATAATTTATCGTATCTCAAATATATTTCAATATTTATGCGGAATTTGCATGACTTTTATATATTTTCACACAAAGGTGTTGCACCCTAATCCCCACCAGTTAATAAAAATTGGGAATGCTGTTACAAGAGGGAAAAAAAACCAAGCAATAGCTAATAAAAACCTAATTACAGGCTTTTGCCACAGACCCCACAAAATAGTTAAACTTTAAGATATTAACTATTTTATAAGGTTTTTAATACCCTGAACTAAAAGGGTATCATGATATTGTTGAAAAGTATATAACAGGCATAAGGAAGCATCTGCGACCCCATAGAGTATAGTATATCAAGAATATGATCTCTATCAATAGCCGAGTCGATCTAGCCATGTCCGTCTGTCTGTCCGTCATAATTATGAATGAATTGAGGGTATATCCTAGTCGGTCACTCTCGACTAGAGCACTCTTACTTGTTTTGTAATGCAAATATTGTTGATATTTGTCGCATGATGTCATGCGGCTGTGTTGCATAGATAAAAGCAGTTTGTGGCAATGTGGCAACATCAGTATCACCGTTAATATTAACGGCGGCCCACGCGGCGCATGTGTAATCAATCAAATGTGCCTGTGTTTGTAGCTGTGGCTGTGGCTGTGGCAGTGGCAGCGACAGGGGCAGAGACGGGGGCAGGGGCAGGGGCAGAGGCCAAGGCAGAAGCCACAGGGCGTTGCTAATGTTGATGGTTGCCACAGTGTCAGGGGCATAGGCCGGCGTCGGCTGCAGTTGCCACTTGTTGCGTCTAATGTTGCCGGTGCGTTGACGTTGCTGTTGCCGTTGTTGTTGCTGTTGCTGCCATTGCCTTGTGTGGCATTAGAGGGCGTAATTACATTTTCATTGCGAGACTGCAGCTGCAGGTGCAATCGCAATGGAAGTTGCAGTTGCAGTTGCATGTGCGTCTGGTTATAAAACTCCCATGACAAAACAAAAAACACAAAAAATGAAACAAATTAATTCCAATTGCCGTAAAGCGTAAATTTGCATTGTCCACCACCCGCGGCCAGTTTAATGATTAATTTTCCCAGCCAATTGCCCAAGCATTTGACAATGACAATAAAACTAAAACACCAAGCGGACTTGTGGGCTATGAATGCTGCACAACATCGAAATCAATCTACAATTTTAATTTACAATTTTATTTGGCCAGCACTCGCATGAAACGGCAAGGCGATAAACATCGGCATGCACGACTCCATAGCTCCATAGCTCCATAGAGCTGCAAAGCAGCCAACGCCAGAAGTGATCTTGGCCAGGCCCAAGCCGCTATCCGAGATCAAGCGAAACCAAAGCAAAGAAACACTGACATTTTGCTGGGTGTGTGCGCACAAAAGAATCAAAGGCAGACAAAACAGCACATAAAAATATACAACCGACAACACAGAAAAAAAAGGTCAACGGGCTGCAATCAAAATAACTGAAAATAACTCAATTTTCGGGAGCAATTAAAATGCTGGCGCTGCAGATCTGCCGCAAGCCGATAAAAGCCCACACATCGGTGGCGGCGCGGCAACTTGTAACATTTGTCTTTGGCGCAAGAAACAGAAAACAGAAAACAGAAATAAAACCCCAAAATCATAATCAAATTGTAGGCAGCAGAAAAAATTGCATGTAATTAACAGTCAATAATAAAAAATTACGTATACGCATACGTGATTTTGTGGCCCGACAGTCGAAGCAATTAATTTGCTCATCGATTGTGCTTGGCCTTTCTTGACACCAGCGGAGGCCTGCAGGAGTGAAGTGGTGAAGTGAAGCTGTGGAGATGGTGAGATGGGAGCAACAGAAGATGGAGGCGAGGCGCATCTCTGGCAGCTTGTTCGATTCACCTCACCCGCAACGAAAGTTGCGAATTCTTGGCTCGTTTTGAGTGAAATGAAAAGTGAAATTACTTATTATTAATGAAATTAATATATAAGCATGTTTTGGGTGCGTGTACTCGTATGTGTGACAGCAACACGTACATATGTTAAATCATAAAAAAACGACGATAAATAAAAGCCCCAGCCCCAGCTCCAGCATCAGCTCCAGCATCAGCATCAGCTCCAGCTTCGGGCCAGGCCAGGCCAGGCCAGGCCATTCCATGGAACACGTTTCGGAGGCAGCATCACAGATAAAAATGCTTTGGCTTTGGCCCGGCATTAAAAAGTTCACTTTCGTTTGTGTCCAAAAAACTACGTTGTACATGTGGCATGTGGCATGTGGATGTGGATTGTGGACTGTGGATGGGGGTTGTCGATGTGGATGTGCATGTGCATCTGCTCAGTACTCTCCATTTGTATGATAATGAACACGTAAAAATTGCGCAAAACCAGTCGCTGCGCACCAAAAAACGTTGCAAATTGTTGCGGATGCTCAGCCAGCTGTCCCACTGCCAGATGATGATAGCCTGTCCCAGTTTACTTCAGCTGAGTACAGCTCTCAGTTCCATTCAGTTGCCAGTGAACCCAATTTAAGGTTTATGTACTGCCCAACTGCCAGCCAGTGACAAACTGACTTGAATGAAGGTCGCCTTTGCCGCGATGTCAACCAAATGTGTGACGATGAAATATGATCTGTCCGATAATCGCATGAAATGCGATCAGCAGCGATGGCTCCTATAGATAGGACTGAACTAATTAGTCAGGTCATTTGACAGAAATACATATCTCTGATAAGCTGTTGCGTTGCATAATGTCATCTGTAGTTTCTAGTTTCGTGGAAATGTAAGTTTGGGTAAGTTAATTGAAATTAACCGAATATCTTTGGTTATTATCTGAATGTAATTTCTGCTTAAGAGGCTTGTTATTAAAAGAAATGTAATCGAAACTGTATGTAACTATTTAACCAAATAAAATGCCTTAATAGGCTATTAATCAGTATTAACTTAATAGTCTTCAAAATTAACCTTTAAATTTATGGCATTCATTTAAATTTGCAAACTCATACTTACTAATAAAGGTTACTATGGCCAAAGGCCTTATTGCACTCTTAGTTAGGCATTAGTTTGCAACTACTATTATCTAACCTAACATAAAATAATAAAAAATACTAGTATTTTTTATCAAGTCCATTTATATATCATTTGTGCATCTCATTTCCCATGCTTGCCGCTGGATATACGCAATAGCCGCAATAAATACAAAAGTTGTGCACAGAATAAAGCATTATGATCGTAAATAATGATCACTAAGTGGGGCTTAATTTGAATTAATGGCATAATTGAATTGCAAACTGTAAAATCGAAATAAATGCCAATTTGCTGGACAAGAGGAGAGGAGAGGAGAGGAGAGAGGGTGGCAGATGCCGGCGGAAAGTTGCGTTACAAATGAAATGCTAAATTTATGTTATTTTCCATTTCCTTGTGGCCTTTTTAATTAAAACATAAATATTTATATGGAATATTTCACATTTCGGCCATGCGATGTTGCGACGAGTGCGCGCCATGGAAATTAATTCGGCAAATAAATAATAAAATCATTTACAATATAATTGCAACGAGGCAGAAAACACTTTCACCTTCGCCACGATGGCTGATGGTGAGACCAACCTGGCTTGGCCTGGGCTGACGGGTTGCAAGTTGGTGGGAGGGGGTGAGGGTGGCTCACAGTTGTTGCCGTTGTTATTTATGCTTTGTGGGTGTTCAACATGCAGCGTTTTGAGTCTTTACCACAGTTTTTATTGTTGCAATTGCAGTTGGCTCTCGTTTGCTCGTTTGCCCGTTTGCCCGTTTGCCCGTTTGCCCGTCTGCCCGGTCGCACCGGCACTTGGCATAAACATATTTATGCATTAAAAACCGTAAACATTTTTATGGCACACAAGTGACGGCAATTAGCCAAAAATCCAAAAATCCAAAAAAAACAAGCCACATCAAAACATATAAATATGCGGGCTAAAAAGCAACAGCTCAAGCCGTTCAAAACATTTCAAAGTCGCATTTTTCACATCGATTTGACGTGTCAATTGGCACCTACTCTATGGGCGTGACAAACCCATTGCATAACTGCCATCGTCATTTAGAATCTAACATTTTCGCCTGCCAATAAGACAGTTGCTGATAGCAATCATTAACTGTTTGATTAGCCCAAAGCACATACATAAAACATGACTAAGATCATCATTATGATTATGATTATTAGCCACAGACACAGACAGTGCCGTCTGATTGGCCAAATAAACCTTAACACCTGCACGCACAGTGGTACACAATTCACAATCGAATAATTAAACTTTATACTGTTGAGTTTTGATTTCTTTTATATTTAAATCTACCAGTCAGATAAATATACCATTTACATTTTTAAGATTCATATAAAATAACTCAATTAATATTTAATTACCTTTGGCTTGTCAATATTTCAATTGTAATTATTTGTAAATATTTTCGAGTCAGTGTAGTTGGCTATAATGTAGAAGGCTGGCTGGTTAGTGGCTTAACTGAAGGCGCATAGCTCATAAGCGTGTAAGCAGCAGGCATTTGTTATGTGGCACAAGATGCCAATGAACCCAAGCCAAGCGGCACCAATATTTTGAGGATGGCTTAGAAAGAGCCGCAAACGTGACTCGTTGCACAAACCAAACGGAAGCGACCTCAAGTGCCATCCGAGGTGGGCGATAATTTGCGGCCGCTTGACATGCATATCAGAGCAGCAGTTACCCACGAGAGAGAGAGGAGTGGGGAGGGGCTGGCAGACAAGAGTCCGAGGAAGGCAACGCACTTGAAGGCCATTGCTGTAGAGAAAGAAACAGTGTTTCGAGTCGAAGTTGAAGTCAGAGTTGGATCTCGGAGTCGGAGTCATCGGAGTCGGTGTCGGTGGCAGTGTCGGTGGCACCGGGGTCTTTTGGGGCAGCCAAAAAAGTGCATGCTCAAAGCGCGTTAAACGATGATTTAATGCCAATAAATAAGTGTAAACGTTCATTACAGATAATTAATGTATCTGCCGCAGCGGCCAGAGGTCACAGCGGGTCTCGATCTGTGTCTGAGTTGCCACAGACACAGTTTGACTCTGGAAACAAAAAACAGACAGAAAAAAAAAGTGAAACTTCAATTAGATGCTTAACAACATTATGGCGTGGACGATTAAGACTTAAATTACGAGTATGGCAAGTGTAAAATGTGCAGATGATTTGACATTTCACCTGCAGCAGGGTGGCAGGGGGCAGTGACGGGGCAGACAGGTAAACAGACAGCAGAGACTGCCATTGATCTCTTTATCAGGTTGGCAACGTTGTGGCAGTTGTGCATATGCCCCAAAAATCCATAGCCATTCAACCAACCAACAACAACAACAACAGCAACAATTTCCAACTGACAATGTCGCCCAATTCGTCTTGCAGTTTTCATGCCTGCCGGCCTGGAAATTGTCCGAGGCTGTGGCTGAGGCACTAGCTCCGTCTCCATCGCCATCTCCATCTCCTTCATCGACTTCGACTCCAGCTCTGCTAGTTTGGTTTGGCTTGACTTGGGTGGGAGCGGGGGGGTGCCAGCGGGTATCGCGGGGTTGCGGGTGTTCGGTTTCAGTTTCGGCCTTTTCAATTTAAAATGTAAATCAAGTGTGAAAAACACAAAAATCTGCAGCGAAAGTGTTGCAATTGCAATTTGCTCGTTGCAAGTTTTGACACTTTTTGGCTTTGGGGCTGTGTATTGATTTATTTTGATTGTTAATCAATTTGGCGCGCCAGTTGTTGTTGCTGCTGTCTGCCTGCCAGCCAGCCAGCCAGCCTCGGTAATAGTTCAATGAAATTATAAATCAGTTCACCACTGAGGGAGTCCAGATTTCAGCTTGCAACTTGCTACTTGCAACTGCTGCTCCTGTTGCTCCTGGTATGTAATTCAAGATGCAAAGAATGCAGGTGACACACTTTTCAATCGCCTTACCCCCATTTGCCAGCTGCCAGCTAGCAGGCAGCTCATTTGTCAGCAGGAAGCTGCTGCTGTTGCTGTTGCAACCAGGTTGCACAAAAAAAAGGTTGTGCCGCAATTTGCGCATGCGCACGCAAATTACGCGCCATAAATCATACAACGGCTGCTTTTAATACCCTCTAGCCATTTAAAATGGCTAAAATGGTTGTCATGATATTATATGCATGAGGAGACATCTTCGACCAGATAATGATGATAACATGATAATTACTCAGACTTAAAAACTATTGATTGAAAAACTAAAAACCCAAATTTAATTTATCGAGAAACTTACGCATTGGATACATCTCTGGCTGGTTACAGGGTATCTGCAGACGGGGCACTCTCGAGTGGAACACACTTGATTTGTATTTTGCTGGGCTGCGCCTGCTGCAGTTTTAAGCAGCTTGTAGGCGGCAGGAGGAGGATGCAGGTAGCTGGAAAGTAGGAGTAGCCGCAACTGTCACCGTTCGCTGATTGCCAGCTAGCAGATTAGCAAGAAGCGATAAACACATAAACTCATATAAATTGCAAAGAAAGTGGATGTGGACATGTGGACATGTGAATATACTCATACGTTTAGTCGAACATTCATTCGAATATTCATTCGAACATGTGAACGAATCGTCGCGTGCGTGCGCAATTACCCGAAGTGGCCACTGTTGCATGCTGTTAGTGGTAGCCAGTTGCCTGGTTGCCTGGTTGCCAGTTGTAAGTTGCACCGTTGCACGTTACGAGCTGCATGTGTTAGTTTGACATTTGTCTGCCTGACCCTGACCCACAAAAGTCAACAGCAACGGCAACAGCAACAACAGCAGCCACCGACAAGTTGCAAGTTCAATTTGTGCGCTCAGATCTCAAATTGAAAACACTACAAAGAAAATGCAGCGTTGCAAGACGTCAATCACTTTGGCACTTTTGTGTTTAGCCGCTCCACTCGACTCGGCTTGACTTGACGTGGCATGCAAAAAAAACTTCTGCAACTCCATTCAGCTGGCCCCCAAGGTTAACGGCGCAAACAAACCTGGCCAAAAACAGCAAATGGAACGATATCAAATGAAGCGCACTCCTCAGTCTGCTGTCTCCAGACCTCCGCTCCTGGCTAGAGATGGACTGGACTTGTATAGACTACCTGCTTTTCACTTTAGTATTCTTAACTACATTATATGATAGTTTTATTTTACCATGACTTTATATCATAATCATAATAAACCATATTTAATCGTATTTGTCCTGTGCTGCTACAAAATTAGTTCAAGAATTGATGAAAGAATAACCCCATTAATAAAGATCATAATTCTTGAACTTGCAACTTCATTCTAACTTCTTATTGACAGCTAAACACTCGAGCTTTATAGCCATATATTGTAGTAACTCTCACGATCCGTCACGGTTCCGTCTCTAGCCCCCTGGGGCATCACTTGGCATCGGCGCCGGCTTTTGTTCTTCTGAATGCCAAACCCGAAACGTCACTCCAAAAAAAAAGACAACAAGTAGTTGTAGAAGAGGAAGAAAAACCAACACACTCGTTTTGGCCGCGCTTTTTTGAGTAGCCGTCTCAAAAGCGAATCCGTTGCCTTTTTGACAGCCGCCTGGCATATTCATTTTTATGAGCTACAGCCTCTCATCCCTCCCAGCTCTGCACAGCTTGTTCCAGTGCATTCTTAGAAGCTGCGGCTATCCCATTCTAAGACTTGCGGTATTTGTGGCTGTGGCAACACTGATTGAAGCCACAACTGCTAGTTCTTATGCTTTTTATAGGGCGTTGCAGGCAACTCTTTTCTTTTCTTTTCTTTTTTTTGTTTAGTTCTGATTACAAATTGAATTTTATTCGTTTGCTTTCGCACACTGACTGCATTGATTTATGAGATTTCTACAAAAATCACGCTCTATGCCCAAGATTTTTAATTAAGTTCAAGTGTGAGATGCCTGCCAGCATTTTGATTTATGCTGCACAAGTTGTGATCAGTGATCACATAGAATATCAGAGTTAACCATATAATTAAAAGCAAACATAAATGAAAAATGGAAAGAAAAAAGTCATCCAATCAGGCCCTGGCTAGAAACGTCGCCGAAGAGTTGCCGCTTTCCCTTTGGTCAAGAGACTGGAAGAGATCGAGTATTGCAGATCTTGTCTTGGGCCTTGGACATTGCGTGCGATTGCATTACGGGTGAAATTTTTGGCGGCCTGGCTTTTCACTCGCGATCTTGAGACATCGATAACCTTTTTGCTTAGGTTTTGTATTGCCTGACTCTCTGGCCGGCGTCGCGTCGTCTAAACTGACATCATCAAAAGAAAAGCTGGCGCTGGAGTTGGCAATTTAATGCCGTTCCATGAAGTTTTTTTTTTCGGTTTGGTTTTGATTACATAAATTTGGCGCCTGACCGCGAATGCGGCTCCATTTGCATCTTCAAACGAAGGCGAATGTGTGTCAGCCAGCCAGCACTGTGTGGTGTGTGCTTTTGGGGCGCGGCAGGCATCGGTCAGCTTCGGCATATATGTAATTACAATGACTGCAATTGCAATTGCAAAACTGCAAACTGCATCAATGCAAATAACGCAGAATGTCTTGAAACCTGTCGCTTTTAATTAAAGGCCCCCCCCCCCCCCACCTCCCAAGACTCTAAGTAACTTTTCATGTTTAAAGTTATGCGCACAATTTTAAGCGACAGCAGCAACACCAACAACTCACAACAATAACAACAAACAGGCACATAAAAATAACTTTTGCATTTAGTCATAACTGCATTTAAAATGTGTATGGACTTTTGTTGGCAGCACTCATACATCCAAAGTCGCATTTATTTTACGAGTATTTTGATTTTATTTCGTTTCTTGTTACTCCCCATATGCAACATATACAACAACAAGAACAACAACAACGAAAATACTGAGAGAAAAAAAAAGGGAAGGCGCTAGCTGAATGCAATTGTATCCCAGCCCAGGTACGACCCACTTCTGTCATGTTGCACGATAAATACTTTGAGATTTATTGTTTGCCACAGTGGCAGGCATAATTACAATTTATGCCCCTTCGGGGCAGCAGCAAACAACTTGTGCAATATACGAGCCAAGTTCAAAAGCATGTTTTGAGGAAGCTGTCGCCAAAGACAAAGCACCCATACAAATTGCAAGAGGAAGCTGTCTGTCTCCGAGTCACCCCCCCGCCCCCTCTCCTTTCCCTCCCCCACAGTCCGTCAGTTTGTTTACCTGGCCTAACAATTGCCATTATTCTTGGGAGTATTGAAAGTGAATACGGAATGCCAAACAAATTTATCAAACTGAGACGAAAATGTGATACCCTTGAATTTGGTCTGAAATATTTGATATAATTAGACATTAATTATAATTAAATGAAGAATGTGGAAAACATTCATTCAACTTAAAACTTTTTTTCAGCATTTCTATTGATGCCACTGTCATTTTTCACCGGACAGCAAACATTCCTAACAAATTGTAGTAGCCTGCGTCAAGGGTATAACAACAATCAACTTTCGCATAGCGTTTTTATTACATCATGTGAGTTTTGAGCACTTGGGTGCTATTGTTGTTGAGCACATAATTAAGCGCCGCTTAGCTTATGTAATTAACGTCAGACAAACAAGAGCCAAGCCAAAGAGCCCAAGTCTAATGAACCTCGGCCAGTTTTGGCCAGCTGCGTGCGCTGATTTATATGCGAGTTTTTGAGTGGACGGTTCGAGCCGTCCAAATTGTGTTTTGTCACCGTACTCTGTCCACAATTCGATCGAGCACTTAAGCCTCGTTTATACGCAGGCTCGGCTCTCCAATAGAGCACTCATATTTGTATTCGCATTTGAAGTCAGAGATGGAGATGGCGATGGCGATGGCGATGGCGATGGAGATGGAGTCGGAAACGGTATCGGAGTGGAACATGTGACATAAGTCGCCGGGTGTATGGTATGGCAATGATATATGAATATGACAAAGCGACATGGACAACTTTATTGGCTCATGAAAAGCGCTGTCACTGCCTCTGACTGACATAAATCACGCGCAAAAACCATTCGACGAAGCCAGCGAGCTGAAAAGCCAACGCAATCGACGGACTCCGCGACTCTGCGACAATCGCGAAAAATAAGCAAAAAAGTAACCAAAACAAGAAACCAAAAAATAAATCAAAAATCAATTTTCGTAAATGTTCAGCGACAAAAAGAACAACGCGACGCGACGAGACGCGACGTGGCAAATCTTAGCTGGCATCCATCGTGAAGATCTCGATCTTGGTTGCTGCCTGAGTGGGTTTCTTACTAGCTGCGGCTAACTAGCACAGAAGACAATAGCCCATGTTTAAAGATTAAAAGAAAAACGTCTTAAGATAATGGAAATACAAAATAAATAGTAGTAGAACTGTAGACACAAATTAACTATAAAGCCAAGCGAAGGTTTTCTTGCACATATAATATAAATAATAGTCGTAAATAGATTGTCAAATCTGATGACAAGTTCTTAATATATTACAAATATATTGCTCATATATTTTGTTGTATATTACATAACGAAATCGCTTTGGCTATGACATAGTTATGGGAGCAAATTTAAAATAATATTATTGCAGCTTAAGATTTCAATCGAAAATAACAAATAGAACGACAAAAGATATATATATTTATAATATTAATATAAGGTCTGATGACCTAGTAGCGACATACATAATATGTATTACATATGTGAGCTATAGATCCTTTTACTTAATAACTAAAATCTCTAGAGCTGTCGTATATTTTCTTGGCCCATAAACTCGACCAACAAGTGAAAAACTACGTCATATGCTAGACTTAGAAGCTTTTAGCTGTCAAATACACATACGCACACACACACATATGCACACATTTACATATGTGCACAATTTCAAAGGCACGCCACCTATCGGCTAACCAAAGCGTAGTCAGACACGCCATCTAGACACGCTATAAGTACCATGCTTGAGGTACTCATATTTAGCCTATTTTAGTTTTTTTTATTCTTTTTGTTGTTGCTGTTGTGAAACCCTTTAGCCTATAAATGTGCGCCCAACGCGCATGACCTCAACAATTTGGTTCACTTGAAGTGGCAAACGCACTCAAACCTACACCCAAATGGCCAAGGAGCCAAAGACTCGAGCCGAGGTCCTGTTGCGTGCCCCAGAGTACAACGAGTGCTTATTGTATATGTAAGCAGTTGTACTAGTATTGCTATTGCTATTGCTATTGCTATTGCTAAATGACCAAGGTACTAGAACTGACCCTCTGCTATGGTTTCGTACTTTTGGGTCAGTTCAGTTGCGTTGAGTTCGTGTCCAAAGACGGGCGCGTTTTTGTTCCATTCATATTCGAAATTGTTTTTTTCTTTCTATATCGTTTTTGCATTTCGATATGATTTGGAAATTTAACATTTAGTGGCTGCAACAAAAGCAACTGCAGTTCTATATATATATATATATATTGTACAGTTAGCCATGGGCTGCGCCAGCAGCACTCCAATGGTGGCAACCGCGGGCAGTGAAATGCTAAAAGCCGCCACTCATGTGGCAGGCGATGTCAAGAAGCAAGGCGAAGCCGCCGTCGAAGGTGTGTGTCTTTGTGTCTGTGTGTGTGTATGTGTGTGTGTGTCTAGTTGACATTTAAAAGCCCATATCCCAATAATTAACAAGTGCAATCGCGCAGCAAATGTTAAAGAGTTGATGTATACTTAATACGTATACTTAATATTTGCCTAGTGTGTGACAGCAAATCAAACGAAAATATTATTTATTATACTAAATTGACCCATGACCCCAAATCGCAAGCTGAACTCACTTTCACTTGTGCAAGTTGCCTCATAAGTAGTTGGTTTATTGAACTGACGCATAAATAAATACGTGCCTCATTATGAGGCAGGCCAAAATAATGCCCACCTAATAAAGGACAATTGAGCTGGCCGCGAAAGCTAAAATGAGCTGCGTGTCCTGCCTTTCCGCACATTTTTATGAGCCGTACAAGGACTACGTACTTAATATACATACATATAAACATATATACATATATTACTTACATATTTATATTAAAAGCATATGAAGAAAAACGAGTTTTTTGCGTGACTGCACAGTCCAGCAAATTGGAGCGTACTGCTCCTATTTTAAATAATATAAATCGAAATTTACATATATGTACGTGTTGCTGGAAAAATTGATTGATTGGTTCACTTTGACAAATTACACAAAAGCATTAAATGGAATTAAAACCCATTTAATTATGTAGAAAAATACAACTAATTGTAGTGCTATAGCCAGAAGATACCACAGTACTTTAAGAGTAATTTCACCAGTTCATTGAAAGTGTGGAAATATTTTCGGAATTATTTTTGCAGGTTATCGTTTACCAGACGATAAAGTTCATTTAAGTATTATCGTGTCTCAGCGCAAAATGTTAAATATCGATCTGAAACCTAGTTTTTTTTATTTTAAATAATTCTAGTTTTTCATTTATATATCTATGTATCTATTAAACAAATGTTAAAGGCACTTGAAAACTGTGTACAGGGTATCGTCGAGTCGAGTACTATCTACTAAATATTATATATATATTTTATTTATATATGTCACTCATCGCTTGAATGCAGTCAGTTTGATTGACAGACAGGCAGGTTAACGACCTGCTAACGCTAATTAATCAATACGCTCAAATACAGTAACAATGTTAACAAATTGCTAACAAATTTGCCTTTTCAGATGCAACACAAGCGGTGGGCGCAACAATTGAGACGGCCAAGGAAACAGTGGGCACAGCTGTGGCTGGCATAACCAGTGAGCTGGGCAATGCCTTCAAGGACGGCACCGAAGCACTGGACGAGGCCAAGCACAAGGTAATGGAGGGTCTGCATCTGGAGACGAAAGCGGAAGCGGAGCAGGAGCCGAGTACATCACGAGCACCCACACCTGCACTCGAGGCGGATGGGGACAGTCTGAAGACGTCAACTCCAGAGCCGGAGATTGAGCGAGCGCTGGCCAACAGTGCGGAGAATGAGGAGGAGGCGCCGCCAACGCCGAAGCCTTCGCTGCAGGAGCTGGCAGAGCTGAGTGCCCAAGTAAGCAGCGATGCAACTGCCGCTGTGGCAGCAACGGGTGCCACAGCGGAGACTGCTGCAGCAGCCGTGGCAACAACCGTGGCAGCAACCGAGGAGTAAGTAAGCCTAGTGAGCACCTGCTGCATAGAGCCCGTAGAGTTACTGCATCAAATAGATAGAAATCCGTAGAATCTGCTGCACCCTGATGCATATATGTATATCGCGTAGTTTGTATTGTAGCTTTTGTAGTTATCGTTGTAGCTCAAAGTAAATACTTATCATATACAATATTATTATATACTTATCTTATATACTACTCTCTTTTTCTCTCTCTTCAACGACATATGTAAATTGTAAATAAATAACGTTTTAACTCTATGTACATATCATATACTCTGCATTTCTTATTATTGCGAGTTAGCTAACTTAGCTAACTAACAAGAACAACAGCAACAAGTCTTGTACGTAGTATTGGTAATATCTCAATCTATATATATATCTATACATACACATTGATAAAATCAACTTCGGCCTGTCGAAGTTTGTATAAAACTCTTGCATAACTGAGGATTCATTAAAGATACTGAGTAATTAAAGTAGTTCGGATCTAGTAAAGTAAAACAGCTTAATTAATAATTATTCTAAAATTATAATCGAGATATTTAATGCATAATCTATATTTTATTTAATTGACTTGAGGTTTATTTCTTGATCCTCAGTCTTTGCTCCTCATTCAAACTGTCCAGATACTAGACATTAATTATAGCTTAACCCAAAGATCAGATTATTTCCAGTTTAGCAAGAGTTTAATCAAGCAGACCTCACATACAAACCAAATACTAAAAGTAAACAAAAAAAAAGATCCTTACTAACACACTTACACACACACACATACACACAAAATACTCGTGCACACAACTGCAGAAGTCGTTTGTATCGTCGCGGGGAACTGGAGGAGGAGCAGCGCCGCCCCAGCACCACGGAGTGGGAGAAGCTGGCCGATCAGTTGGCCAAGAGTCGCAAGTTCAAGCCCTACGAGAGTTTCGCGCATGGCCAAAATCAATTTTCCGTTTACAAGGACTACACCAGCATGCGGGATAAGCCGGGCCATTACGATGGCCACTTCAGTGGTGGGAACTCGCTGTCGAGCGCCTCCCAGTCCCAGTCGGACCTGTCCAGCGGCCACCTGACACCTGCCCCGCCCACCAGACGCGGCCAGCGTGATTATGCCAAGTTCGTGGCCTCCGAGCAGCCGGCCAGTGTGTCGCGTGCCAGTTCCCGGCTCTCGAATGTGGGCGGCGCCAGTGTCCGGACCTTTGACTTTAATCCCCAACGCGACCGCATCAGTCTGCCAATTACAAGTCGCGCCGGCAGTCGAGTTGGCTCCGCACTCAATGGCCGTCGTTCCCTTTGGGCCAGAGATCAGCCAGCTGTGCCAGAGGAACCACCCAGCTCTAGTCCCGTTAGGCGGCGTAGCATGGTTGCAGGACTGGGACAGCGTGCTGCCAGAGACGTTCATAATCTGCCAGTTGCCAGGTCCACCTCAAACCTGTACACTTCAAGGAAGGAAAAGTCTAGACTGCCAACTGCAGATGCCGCCAAAAAGCCAATCGATCCCATCAGATCTCAAGGTGTTAACAGTGCCAAGCCAGTTAAACCCAGCATCAGAGACAAGTCGTTCAAGTCGCTGCTGCTGGACTCATCCAGTGACATAAGCTCGGCACTGCTGCTGGCCACGCCCTTAACGCTTACCTCATTGCTGCACAGCCCTTCAGCCGCCAAGTCACACATGGAACAAGCTTCAATGGGCTTCAGCAAAATGCCATCACCCTTGGCCTCGCGTGCCGCATCTTTTATTGCGGAGCCAACGGAAACACGTCGGCACAGCAAATCACCTGTCACGCAAGCCACGCCCACAATCAGCTCACGGCTAAATACGCCCTCAAGGCTCACAGCGGAACAGTCGCCAGCAGCTTCGAGAGCTGCCTCCTTTATGAAGCAGTCTATGGAGTTACCAGGTGAAAGACCACTTAACCTGTCAAAGACAAGTACAACAACAACAACACCCATGCAAATAGTGTCCTTGCAACACACACCCTCAAGGACTCGGCCAAAGCCTGCCCCAGCTGTGACTACAACTCTGCCCAAAATGCAATCTCCCTCCATCTCGCGAATTTCATCGCAATTGTCTTCAGACAGCAGCACAGAGATAATCATACGCCCCATAAGCCACCTCAATACACCCAGCGCTGTCTCCCTGTCGCCCGATCAGCTGGTAGTGACGGAATACGATGACAGCGACTTGGAGGCAGCACTGGCCCGCCTGGCCGACTGGCGCGGCTCGACAACAACACTGCATTCCATGCGATCCTCCAGTTCGCAAAGGGGCCGCATCTCGAATCCCTCAGCGCCGCTCGATTCGCGACGCACTTCACCTTGGATTAGGCGCAATGCGGAGCATAACGATGGCAAGGAGATGCCCACATTCTCCAGTTGTGGCTTTGTCGAGCTCACATCTCCGGCTAAAACCGCTCATGAACTGCTTGAACGTTGTGAAATTTGTTGTAATGAATATGTGATGCAATAGATAGAAATACTATGTACAAATAAGAAGTTAGGTTTCATGGATCAACAACTAATTGTATGTATAATACATAAATAATTACTGACCATTATAAAATAACAAAATATCTATAAATTTATTTTTCTTCTCTCTTTACCTTTTTGCAGCTACAATTATTGCAATTTATAAACTGCCATTTAATATTAAATAATGTTGATTGTAAGCATTTTCTTCCAAACAAATATTTTATACTTAAAGTGAATCAAACAAATAGCAACATTTAAAATATTTTTACAATAAGAAACCCAACGATTTTAGTACCTCATAATTATAAAACATTTAATAAAAATCTTAAAATAGACTTGACTACATTTTCTATGTTAATAAAAATAAATAATAGAGAATACAAATGTTAATAAAATAAAAGGCCTTCAAATATTTCATTTGAGTATTTATAATGTTATATAAAAATTGCTGATATTCTATTCAACAATATTCTTCGCTATTTCTATATTCCTATGATTAACCAATTTGTTAATAAGCAGGCAAAACAAATTAGCCATTAACCCTTTATATGCCAATTTTAAAGGCCTGTTATCTGTTTGTCTAATTGATGACTTAATAACAAAAATTGAATTGTCTATCTCTGCCGTTCACTCAATTATTCTGCCACTTGGAGTTTCGTTTTTTTTGGAGTTTTATGTTCGTTTTATGTTCGTTTTATGTTTCATGTTTCACGTACCACATGCGCCACGTCTCCCGTCCGTGACTTAATGAACTATTAACAGCAATGATAGTAATTTGTTGTAGCAGCAGCAGCAAGGCAACAAATGAAATTGCTTTCAGGCAACAACAGCGACGGCAACAAAAACAACAACAACAACAACAACAACTTGTCTTCATGGCACTTTTTGGCAAACAAATAGACAATTCAACAAAGCGACATGCAGACAAATGACTACAGCAGAGAGCAACAAGCAGGCGGCCAAACCGAATGCGAATACGAATACAAATACGAATGTGAATACAAATACAAATACAAATACAAATACGAATACGAATACAAATACTTATTTACAGAGAGTCAAGCATTTTGCGGGGGTGTCATATCGTTAGACCCCGGCGATGCCGTCGCACCTGTAGCCAGTCAGCCAGTCAGGCAGTCAGGCAGCCAGCAGCCGTCGCAATTGGCTTTGCAACTATTTTGGCACGATTTTCAAATTACGTACATTGACTCGCAAAATGTTTGGTTTATGCCGCAATTAATTTCCAGGCGGAAGAAGCAGCAGCCGCAGCAGCAGCCGCAGCAGCAGCGGCACACAAGTGGCCCCCACAGTTAGTTCAGGTGGAAGTGGATGTGGAAGTGGATGTGAATGTGAAGGTGGCAGCGGAGGCGGTGGCGGAGGCAGGTAAAACTGAAGTTGAAGGTCTTCTGTTTATTTGTTGTTGTACTTGTGTTTTTTTTGTTTTGTTTGCCGCGCCAGCCGCGGTCTGTGGCGTGACATTGAAAGTGAAAGAACAAGTTTTGGCTTGCAGCGAGCATTTCTATTTTTAATGACTATGACTTTTACATGGCCGTGCCATTCAGTATTCGTCTATCCGGCTGACTAGCTGACTAGCTGACTAGCTGACTGACTGACTGTCTCAGCTGTTGTTAGTTCATTGAACGCGCCACGCATATGAGGCTGCCACAAGCCACAAGCAACTGGCAACAACAAGTAACGCTAATGATCTATGAAGTGTAAGTGTTTGTACTTTTACTTTCATTTATCAATAATGGAAGCGTCATTTGTGCTCAAGACAGTTCAAATTAGCAATGCACCAAAAAAAATATACATTTTAGCACTTCATTTGTTGTTGCTGCGGTTGCTGTTGCTGTTGTTGTTGCCATTGTGGTTAAACTAGCTTTTAATCAAATTTACATGCGCCAACAATGTTTATGCCATACGCACTGTGGGCCGTGCCACAACTTCAACGGCGCCAGCTATCAGCAGCAGCAGCAGCAGCAACAACAACAACAATAGTCGTTTTTAGTGTAAAATTGATTTATGCAATTGTTTGTTAGCCACCAGCTGATTTGTTTATATGTGCAACGACAGCAACAACCGGGTAACAACAACAACAACACAAGCAACAAACACAAGCCAAATCAATATGTTTATGCAACACGTAGCTGATTGTAGATTTTTGGCCGATAAAATCAAAAGACAGCGAAAAGACAATGGCCGTAACCGAGTTGCAGGCTTCCGCTACAAGTTGTTACCATTTTACACGGCAACAGCAACAGCAACACCAACAGCAGCAGCAGCACTAACAGACATGTTAACAATAACATAACAGCGGCGGCGGCGGCAACTGCTGTTAGTGTTTAACATTTTTCGACCAAAAAACAAATTGGTCGCACTCAAAAATTGATATTCAAAGTTTGGCGGCAATTAGTATTGCAAGTGGCAACTGGCAACTGGCAAGTGGCAAGTGGCAACTGGCAGATTGCAACTGGAAGCTGGGCAAAACGCACTTACAAGTTGCAACTGACTTTGGTAGACCTGGCAAAATAGCAATCATTTGTTAGGCAAACATTTCTGCTTTCGTTTGGCCTTTTGGCTAACATTTTGCATAACTGCGGGTCAAGACGGAAATGGAAGACGCTGCCAGCCATTAATAATTTGTATTACATATATATATATATACATATACATATATACGCTGCAACAACCGTCGACGTGGACATCTTCAATGCGTTTCGAGAGCCTTTTGTTTTTAATGGACTGGGCACAAAACGTGCCCCGGCCAACCAGCCACAAGCCACAAGACCAAAAGGCACATGCAACATGCAACATGCAACACACATAAACATCTGCTTCTTATCTGCCTTCGCCTTCGCTTTTATGTTTTGCTTCGTTTTTTGTTTTGGTTTTTGCTGGCATTTTCTGGCCTTTTCGGTAGCTGCGGCATAATCCAAATTAAATTGTCAAAAGAAATGACAATTCAATATACACAACAACAGCAAATCTTGTTAAGCAAATGCGAAAGAAAATTGAAAATAAACATAAAGCACTCTGTCATCTCTATCTCCGTCTCTCTCTCTCGCTGTCAAACTTGGTGCTCTTCGTAAGCGTAAAAAGCGAAATGTCAAATTAAACTGTCAGTGGGACTTTTAACCCATATTTTTGGAGCTATTACATAAGCTACTTATCAGCTTTGATAACTGGAAAACTCAAAGTGCACGAGCGTATGTATGTATGTGTATATGTATGTGCGTGAAATATTAATGGGCATATGTAAAGGTGTGTGTGTGTGCGTAGGTGTCTTGTGCGGTCAAGCGCATAAATCAGTGCGACAGTCAGATAGACAGACATTCAAGCATTGAGGCAACCACTCGTCCATTCGGGCATTCGCTCATGCGTCAGCAAACAAAAGACTTAGGCAACGAACGCGACACTGTTGCAACAAAATGCGTTTTATGTTTGGTGCCTTGCGTCGAAGAGACCTACACATGTGGCAACAGCTGCATCTGGAACAAGCATATTCTTAGCCATATGTCTGCGTCCCCCTCTCCCTGTTCCAGTCTCAGTCTCAGTCCCTAGCCCAGTGCCAGTCCCAGTGCCAGTCCTAGTGCCAGTCCCCATGTCTGCTCCAAAGTGAACTGCGCTAATTCGTGACTACTTTGTAGTACATTGTTGTTATGCGCGGCTGCCAAGCCAAAGCCCTAAATTTAACAATAATAGTAAACTGAATACAGAACCCGATGCAACGAAGACTGCATGCACTTTTCTCATTAGGGAAAAACTTGGATATGGCTATTATTTTAGGATATTTAGCTCAGTTTAGTAATCATCTCAGATTATGATTACTTTAAATGATCTCTTGGAAGTAAAGTTGATAATACTTATCCATAACTAACTTGAAAGGAAATAAGCTTATTTGTAAAGCATAATATTTCATCATACTTATTTTTATTTTCTACTTTCAGTATTTTGATAACCTCTGAGAACAGGGATGATTCAATAATTAATATATAATATCACACCTACTACACATGGCAAACTTCATGGCCAAGTTATTGTACCCCATTGCTAATAGAATGCAAATTGAGGGAGTCGGATGCTAAGCTTTACTGCCAGTCGAGGCTGTCAGAGGCTGCCAGGCCCAAGCAACGAACCGAACCGTGGCTGCAAATAGTTTTTGACTTGCTACTGCTCCATGTGAGTCATGTGCTAGATCATTTTTAAATATATACAAATATTCATATGTGTGCTGGCACTTTACTTTTGTTTTCAAAGAGTCGCGACAGTTCCAGTCCCAGTCCCAGACCCGGTACCAGTCCCCAGCACCAGACCCAGTGCCAGACCCAGTCCCAGTCCCAGTTCCCGTCCCTGTTCCCGTTCCCGTACCCGTTGCCGTAGCACACACAACTGTTATATTCCCAGTTGTCAGTTGTTGGGCTTGTTTCGGTTTCGGTTTTCAGAGTTTTTCTTCTTCAGCAATTCGACAGCATTGGTTGTCGCCGACGACAAAGATAGAAATCGCATGACACGATCTTGTAGCCCGAAACAGGCGCCAGTAACCCAGTTTTCAGGTTTTTGGCAACGACCACAACAACAACAGCAACAACCGATACTCCCTTGGCCAAATGAAAATGAAACGTTTTGGGCATAAATAAATAATGACAATACTCGTACTCGTACAAACAGCCACCAAAACAGGCAACAACAAATGATTGCAGTCTATCTCTCTCTCTCTCTCTCCCTCTCTCTCTCTCTCTCTCTCTTTGTCTTTCATGCCTCGTGTGCTCGTATTTGCATTTGTTTTTGTTATTGTTTGTTGATTGTTGTTTGTTGCTGTTGTTGCTGCGGCATTTGCTTGTTGTTTGTTTCAAGTTGTTGGTCGGGCCCAAGCCTAACAAGCAGCACCAACGTCTGCCCATTGTGTGTGTTTTGTGTTTTTGTAGTGTTTTGTTTTGTTTTTTAACTCTTCGCCTGGCATTTTTCTAGATTTGCCAACCACCCCCAAAAACATGCGCTGAACTTTGACATCGCCCGAAATACAAAAAAAAACAAAGTTAAAAAAGAGCTGCTCCTGTTCCCTAACTACCTGACTCCCCCACCACCAGCCCCGCACTGTCAACTGTCTGTGTGTATGTGTGTGCGGCTACACTGGACAAAATTGTCTTCGCCTTGAGCCATCCACTTAAGTCAGGCAGGCAGGCAGGCAGGCAGGCAGGCAGGCACAGTGCATTGAACTTCAAAGCCAAGCCCATAAATTGATTGATTTCGCTAACAATGAACAGTGATTTATTGCATCGCCTTCGCTCAATTCTAAGCGGCTGCAGTTTTCACTTTCGTTTGGCAGTCCGTCAGCGGACCGTCACCCACTCGGATAGCATCGCACGCTGGGAAAGCTTTTGGATGCACCCTACGCGTCGGTAGCCGGAGTCTCTCTCTCTCTCTCTCTTTGTACACATCAGACGACAGCAGCCATGCCAAAAGTTGCATTTTCTACAACAAATCAAGGTGACTGGACATCAAGATAAAAACATAACAAACGATTTGACTAAGCCAAACAGTAATAGGCCCCGGCAACAACAACAGTGCCAACCGTTATTGTTATTGCAATTGCAATTGCTATTGCTATTGGCCTGGCTCCTACTCCTTGAGCCGGGCGCACCAAATTTGGTGCGAAACTGAAGCTGAAGCTGCGTTGTCGCGGTCGCCTTTTTTCTTCCCCCTCCTCCTCGCAGGCTGTCGTGGACATCGCACAGTGGTTCAAGTGTGAAGGTTTGCTAAATAAAGAACAGCTTAAACTAAGGTAAGCTGGGTTTGAGTAAAAAATAATCGAAGTAAGATCCAAAAAAAATTAATTTCGATAAAAGTATAGATTAAACTATGAAAAATACTTTGTCAAGAAAAAACTAGATAAAATCAGATAATTATAATATTATAATCTACTATATTTCCGTATCTTTGCATCCTTATCTTTATCTTTATTTATGAATGTTTACATAAAACTCCTTTGTTTTTTTATCTTTAACATGATAGATAATATTGAATATTTCCACGAGCAACACATTTGCACCACTGTGCTAGCGTCGTGGCTGTCGTCGTCATATTGAAATTGAAAATAAGAATCGTATTTGGTAATTGCAATGAAAGCGAAAGGAGTGAAAACTTTTGTGTAGTAAGTACGATACAAGTACGACGACGAGTGCGAGTGCGAGTGCGACTATGTGTATACATAGTTTTTTGGTCACAAAGATAGATCACCAAGGATTGTCGCGGCAGCCACTTTCTATACACACACACACACACACACACACACTCTTATAGCTATACGCATTTGTGCGGTTCAATGACACAAGGCACCTCGGATCAAAGAGCTGGCCATCTGAAGTGAAGTGGACTTGTGCTGGGGGCCCAACACTTATCGCAGCTAAGCCACTAAATAGCAATAGCCAACATCAACATCAATAGCCAACATCAACATCAAGAAAAATACCAATCGAAACCTTTTGACATTTTTATCACGCACAGGCAGCGGAGCCAGCCGAATGCTAATTGACCTTGACATGCGGAAGATTTTCGAATGCGTGCGGCGACGTGCGGCTGATGCACTTCACAAATAAACGAAAGACTCAGGCAACGAACTTGAGACACCGCGACGCTCAAAACCGAGAGCAGGCCCTGCTTGCACTTGGTAAGTGTTTGCCGTGTGTGTGTAAGTGTGTGTGTGTGTGGCTTGTTGCAACACAGCGCAAACAAAAAGTTGATCGCATAGTGTTAATTGCAATTGAATTCAGTGTGACCAACTTGCGTAAAGACAGCAACCAATTTGATCTCACACAAACTTTTACCTTTTGTTTTTTTATTACGATATTTCATCGCATTTTTTTTATGGCGTTATTCCAATTAACAGCAAGCACACAAATTATACGTTTATAAGTAGCCATGCATTTTGGATGTAATTAAACTGCATTCGGCTATTTCTTTTGTAAACTTAATTATGGCTTTTATTTATCTTGTTGTTTTTGCCGCATGCGGTCACACTAATTAACATACAGCAACAAGTGTATATTAAAAATGTTCAAATGTAAACAGAGTACAAAAGTGCAGTTGTGGGGAGGTGGGTAGGTGGGGAGGTGGAGGCTGCAGGTGGGCCTATAAAAATGACACCAGCCAACGCGAGGCAGGCGCTCGAGAGTCGGCACTTCACCTTGAGCCGCGTTGCAAGTTGTCATTGTTGTTATTACTGTTGTTGTCGTTATCGCTGTTGCTGTTGTTATTTTTAGTTTACAGCCTTTTGGCTACAACTTTATTTTTGTTTGCCGACTTTCAATGTCTGGGGCAATAAAATTATATTTTACGAACTACGCGCAGCAATATGAAAACAAAACGGTCGCCAAGGTTGCCCCATGTAGCACATAAAGTTGCCACTTAATTTCCACAGTCTATCTCTCTCTCTTTCGGTCTGGCTGTCTGCAATTTAGCGACACATTGTGACACATTGGCACTAAAATTGATAACTCTATTGGCCACTCGATTGCCGGCGGGCGGGCGGCCGTCAATTGCTCACCTGTTTGATTGATTTCGCTGATTGCCAACAAGTTTTCCATTTGCATTTCGCCTGCCCCAGCCCAGCCCGGCCCAGTCCCATACACTTGCCACATTTACGGCGGCCAATTATAATTCATTTCCATACGTTGTCGCCGCCAACGGCTGCTCTCACCTGCCGCCTGCCGCCTGTCGTGCATCATCACAGAATCTGCTGCATTTTGTCAACATGTGAGAAAACAAATACAAAAAACACCACAAACGAAAGTCAATTGCCGCACTGACTAACTGGCTAACTGGCTAGCTGGCTAACTGACCAACTGACTGACTGACAGCAGCAGCTCTCACAAAATACCAATAGACTTAACAGGCCGCCTTCTTTTACTGCCTGTTGTCCAATAAACGGATTCGACCCAGACCTAGACCCAGACCCAGACCCAGACCTTTGTTAAGCCCATAAACACTCGGAAAGTGTTAAAAGTGTTAAGAAATTTTAACGAAGTTGTTAAGAGTCGTAATATTCAATAATAACTATTAGTTGAATTTATGAAGAGAAATTTCAGAAGACAAAGCTTTGTTAAATCATTTACTAAGCCCACATAGTTATTATTTTACAGCACAATTCTGCTAAAGCACATTAAAGCTGCACAGATGTAAAAGCTTTCTCTATAAGTTTGAGGCAGCATCGAATCGAACAGGAAAACTCTAACCAAATGGTTTAAGTTCAAGGCTGTTATTTTCCAATGCTTTGAAGAACTTTCAATTGCAGTTAAAAGAAAACAGCAATCAGAAAATACAGTTAGGCAGATGGAGAAGACCTTGTCCGTCAATCTACGTGAGTGCAGTGAATGTGAGTGGCTTGAATGTGAGTCGATCAATTGGAAGGAGACTGCAACATAAGGTCGCAACATTTTGCTTTGCATTTAACAATTGCAATGCGTTGTAGTTGATTTTAATATGAAAGTTGCAAGTTAGCCGAGTTTCTAGTTAGACTCACTGAAAGTCTGATTCAGCTCTCTAGTGCATGTTGCCTGCAATGGGGTAAAAACCCTTTTCATGTTACCACAACATTTGTTTGGCTATAAGCGCAAAAAAAAAGGAGCAACAACAACAACAACAACAATTGCCATTGGCGGCGCTTTGGCTTTGTACTTGTCTCTGCTGCAGTTTTTTCTGTTTGTTTGTTTGTTGTTGCTGTTGCTTTAGTTGTTTCCTATTAACGATAAAATCACATGACACGAACTGGTTGGCGATTTGGCCTCGGCTTAAGCTTTGCGACTGCAGCTTCGATTTCAGCTTTGTGTGTTTTTTTATTTCTTATTTTTTATTTTCGTTTATTTTTTATTTCTGGCGCCGGCGCCACTAACCCACTTAAGTCCTCCACAGCGCTTTGCGTTGGCCAATTATGCCACATTAAATGCAGTCGCCTCTTATCGCACAGGATAAGTTAAGGGTATTGGTTTTGGTATTGGTATTGGTAGTGGTACTGGGATGGGATGGGCATTGATTCAGACTGCTGCACATTACGCAACGCCAGCGTCAATTAAATCAGTTTTACTCCAAATATTTTACGGCAATGTCAACATAAAGGATGCAGTCGGCCAGCCGCCCAAATATATGGCTCAATATATTGACAAGGGCCGCCTTTGGCTGTCTGTCTGTCCGGCTGTCCGTCTGTCTGCCACGCCTGATTGAATTTATGCCTGCCCTGCATTGCACTCCAATTGTTTACACAAAACTTTCACAAATTAACCCAAGCCCAAAAAACCTGTGAGCTAAAAAACAACTGCAACGACTTGTTGCACAGGCGACTCGATTAAAATACGCCAAATTTAATTGGCCACAAAACGGGTCGCATATTCTGGGTGGCCAAACTGTGGAGCAATTAAAGAATGTGTGACTTAAATTTTATGATTTTTCAATATTTTATAAATGCTTAACTAATGATAATTAAGCTAAGAAACTAAAACAGGAGCTAGTCAGCAAAATATTTGTTAAAGTTTACTGATTAAAATAGTTGTAAATATTCTAGTTTCAGAAAATAAACTAAAATGTTTGTATCAGAGAAAATTTAATTATTAAAGTACCTTCTGTCATATTAATTAATATTAATGTAAATTCTAGAACTAGAAATTCTATAGCTAGAAAAGTCCGGTTCGAAATTAAGTACAATACAAACTAACAGCAGCTTCACTCGTTAAAAAATTAAGTACGAGTAGTTATATTATATTTAAGTGCCAATTTAAACTGGAGATTTTGCCTAGCTGTTCCACTGCACACTGGTTCAGATTGCTCTTTCACCGATCGGTCAAGTGCAAGTGGTAATTTAAAGAATCGGGTGAAGAGCGTCGCATCTCGAGTGTCCAATGTTGGCGCCCCCATATGCGCATAAATTCGATTGCCTTTGCTGTTGTCATTGTTGTTGTTGTTGTTGGGAAGAAAGTTGAGGCGACAGTGGCAACTGCAGCAGCAGCAACAACGGCAGCAGCAGCAGCAGCAGCGGCAGCGTTTCATGTACTCTTAAGTGAAATGAAAAGTGCATAAATAAATCTGCCGCCTCGCTGCTGCTGCTGTTGCAGCAGGGGCAGGCAGCATTCACCGAGCACCGTTTGCAACTGATGACGATAAGAATCGACGCTGGCCAAAGCAATGCAACACAAAAGAACTTTCGCTTTCGTTTTGGGCAGACTGTTTTTTTTTTTATATATATATTGTATATATTTTTTTGGTGATTTTCGTTGGCAGCAAGTAAAAGTGCGAGTGCATTATTTAAGCCAAGTTTGGTTATTGAAATGCAACCGGTCGACCATGTGAAAATCGCCAGACTGTCAGTCGGAGAGAAAGAGATAGAGAGGGAGAGAGAGAGAGAGAGATACAAGTACCGTATCTGTATCTATAAGCGTGTGTAGATACATGTATTTACAACAATTATGTGGAGTTTAATGAGCCGCTGAAGTTGCCTGTCATGCGTCTGACTGATGAGATTGCATAAGCAACTGGCGCACAAACAACATTGTCAACGTCACCCCCCTGTCACCCTCTCCGCGGGCAGTCACGGTCACTTTCACTGTAGAATCGTTTAGAAGTGCAGCAAATGATACACGCTTGTTAAGTTGAGTTTTGGTTGGGGCCGTGGGGAGCAGGCGACGAGTGATAGTAAAAGTGATAGTCGTTTTTTTCAATACCAGATTATTATGGCTTAAATATTTTACGACTTATATAACGACGCACACACACACACACACACACGCACACATTCAGGCGTAACCCATCCAGTCGCACACGTCAAAGCAATTAAGCTACCAAAACACACTCACACACACACAAACACACACACACGCGGGCACTTTTCTAATTAATTTCGAAATAAAAAAATCTCAATAAAATTTCATTTTCATTGACAGCCGCTTTTCAACTGCACTCGCCTGATGAGGCATAGCCAAAAACAACAACAGCAACAACAACACACCGACTGGTACACTTAATTGACAAGTGTGAAACTTTCGATTTCTATACACCCATTGACATACAAAAATAATACCCGGGCAGAGCAACAGCGAACAACCAACCGCCAACAACCAACAACTAAAAACAACAACAACAGTTAAGAGCCTAATGATCCCGCCTGCTATGATTTGTTGTGTCTAAATGTCACAATTTTCCAAAATGACGGCTTGCCACTCACACAGCGAAAGGGGGCCCATTGCAGCAGGGGGCATGCAACAAGGTGTGCTGCCTGCCTGACTGCCTGCGCTATCGGCTCGTGTGATGGTTTTGCTGATAATTACTGATATGGCTGGAACGGGTGTTAAACTGGCTGCTCCCGCAGCTGCCGAATCTCCATTGGACCATTGACAAAAAGGCAGCGCAATGAAATTAAATGATTAACTAACATTGGCTCGACGAGATCTCTCGTTTGGTTATATGGCCACCAATTGCTGTTTGCTTTGCCACCGTGAAACGTGCAAAATGGGTGAAATTTCGGACTAGTAGTAAGTAGTATTATATCGCCCCGACTTTGCTGCCTGCAAATGTGTCTTGTGTCTTGTGTCTCATGTCTCGTGTCTCTCGCATCTCGCATCTCGCATCGTGCTCGAGTGTTGGTCTGACGTGATTTTATACTACAAAATATATGTTTCAATTACCGCTGGCGGCGTCAAAATGTTTTAAAAATGAAAGTTGCCATATTTCAATTGAACAGCTTAATTGTGAGTGCAGAGTGCCTGCCGCAATCTCAGCAGCGCGCTTCAACCATTAAATATGAAGAACTATGCGAAATTTGTAAGATGAAGCCTAATAATTATAATTATGAATATCTAACGGACATCAAATGGAAAGCTTTAACAAATATAGCTATCTTATTTGAGTTATCCTTTTGTTCCTTCTTATCGATTTTCATATCTTTTTGACAAAAGCTCACAAATATTGTCATGATTTCACACAGAAATTTACAAAAAATAAATGCATCAATTGTTAAATGTTTTATTGCTTAAGAGGACAAACCATGATCAAATAGCCCTCAGACCAGAAGATCGGTTCAGTTTTGACAAAGTTATGGCTCTTTGAAGTCTGGGAAGGGCATTTTTATAGACTTTGAAGACTTCATCTCACGATTCTGTCATAAAAATAGGCTTGATTTCTGATAATTTAGAGTTTTTAAACTTTGAATGTAGAATCAATAAGGAGAGCAAAGCATGATCAAGAAGCCCTCAGAATTGAAGATCGGTTCAGTTTTGACCAAGTTATGGCTGTTTGAAGTCTGGGAAGGGCATTTTTAGGGACTTTGAAGACATCATGTCAAGATTCTATCATTAAAAATTGACTTCAAATCCGAAAATTCAAAGTTTTTCAACTTTGAATACAAACAATGATTAAAATACGAAAATAGTCCATTAAAATACAATTTGAAAATTCTTATGTAGGCTCTAAGGTAGAACACATCAAATCAGTCTAAAGTCTCGTTAGTAAATTTCAATTGCAATAGAAAAACAAAGCGAAATCTTTTGTTAATGTTGTCTACTCAAGCGTCGTCCCACAGCTAGCAAATTGTCTAAGGGATTGATTTCGCAGAAAGAGAACAGTATCTTGTTTATATTTCATCTTTTGACAACCCATAATTAAAAATCAATTTGGCGCGCTTAGAAGCGGCGCATGTCAGCCGCAAACAAACACACAAAGCGTGTATTATGCAAGAGCCCCGAGACAGCAAAATGAAAAAAATAATACTGAAAAATAATAATAATAATCGAGTTTGTTGCCTGAGTCTTTTGTTTTGTCAAAGGTGCAAGCAAGAGATCCACAGCAGCCGCATCAACGTGAGCCGAACATATCAAGCCTAATATCTTAAGCATATATACATATATACATATACATATACATATGGTATGTATATATTTGTAGAGTTAGGCTGTCGCTTATGTGGAGTTCACGCTATGTCAAGCATGATTTTGTTGTTGCTTCGGGGCTGAGTGGTTAAGTGTAGCTGCCGTCGCCTCCCAACTGCCATAGAAACTCATTAATGAGCGCACAAACTGGCATTTGACAGATTTTTTAATTAAAGCATACAAATTGCAATTTTTCATGGCTTTTTTTTTAGCCAGAGACGCTGACGGCTCAGCCAGCCAAAGCAACACAAAACAAAACAAACTGCAAAACTATTTTAGCTTTGCCTTTTCATAATGGAAAAGCAGGCAGGCAGGCAGCTGCCCTATTTAACCTCAAAAATGTTATGCTAACCAAATGTTATTCATTTTAGGCTTAATTAATGCAAAAATATGCACACACATTAGCCAAATATAAATTGAAGCATATGAAAGGCTGAAGTGTACTGACTGCTGAGCATTAAACTCACTTAAAGCTAAAAGCTCAATCAACTGTCAGCAACTTTAAGCTTACGTAACTATTAAAGCTGTTCTTTGTGCTTCAAACTGTTGCCTGATCGCATTTTACATCATAAAAGAAATGTATGTACACGCTTTGTTTACATAATCATCAGCATCATCATCATCGTCATTATTATGATCATGATCGTAAAGTCCAGGCTGCGTTGCTCCTTTCACTTTCTGCACAGCGACTGCCTAATTATTGGCAGCAGCCACCTTCGCCTCCCGCATGCATTGTCTAGCTGAGATTTCGCACATAATTAAATTGCGCAAAAATTTACATGAAATTAATCGTTTTATTGTTGTGTCTCCTCCGCTGGCATGTGCCATGCGGAAGCAGCGCCCTACCAAAAATGGCCAAAACAGTAGCTGGCCAGTGGACAACCAACAACCAACAACTACAATAAGTAGTGACTCCACCAACAAAAAAGCAGGTAGCCAAAACACGCAAGATTTATGCGCTTTGAAGCCGCCAATTGGCAGCCGAGATGAAATTATTGTGGAATTTGCGCAAAATACCAACAACAACAAAAACTGTAGATTTCATTAGATTTCTTGACTTGGCTCATTTCACTTTCGCGGCCTATTGCATAACAAGAAATCAGCTACAAGTCGCATAATTTAATTAATTTGCCACTCTTTAGCATTAACCTACTTGGTAAAAGAAATGTTCCAGTCACAAAAAAAGCCAATTTTGGCAGGTCAAAAGGTGAAATTCTGTGGGTTCTTCTCTCAGTTGCTTAGCAAAAGTCGTGTGGCTCGGATTTAACCATGAATCGAATTTGGATTTTCTGCAGCAGCTATTTAATGCTGATACTCCTGATTGGAGGCGCAGCTCAGGATCAGTATTCACAGCTGGGTCTGGACAATGGCACACATTTTGTGCTCTACGAGCAGTCGAGATCACAACCACTTGGCAGCTTCTCCAGCAATCCCAACATTAATGCCATTGAGCAATTGGAGGCGCCACCCACGCGTATTGTTAATGGCAAACGCATATCCTGCAGACGTGCTCCTTACCAGGTGGCGCTCAGCCACCGCGGCCTGTTTGTCTGTGGCGGCAGCATACTAACCCGCCATTGGATACTCACCGCTGCCCACTGTGTCGCCGGCAGCAGGCGACGTTTTGAGGTGCGTGTGGGATCCACACAGCAGCGTCGTGGCGGCCAGTTGCATCAGGTCAAGTTCATAGTCTCCAATGGCGGCTACAACAACCACAGCATGCAGAACGATCTGGCCATGGTGCGTCTGGCCACTCCAATTCGCTACGGTCGCTGCGTCCAGCCTGTCCGCCTGCCCAGCAGCCGGAGGAGGCATCTGCCCAGCTGCTATCAAGTCAGCGGCTGGGGCTTGGCCAAGGAGACGGCAAAGAATGTCCAGCGCTATCTGAGAGCTACGATCGTGTGCGGAGTGACGCGCAGTCGCTGTAACCGGATGTACCGCCAAGCTGGCGTCCGCATCTATCGGCAAATGCTGTGTGCCCAGCGCTTGGGCCACGACAGCTGCTCTGGAGATTCGGGCGGACCGCTGACATATGGACGCACGCTCTATGGAGTCGTCTCCTTTGGCATTGGCTGCGCCAATAAATACTATCCGGGCGTGTATGTAAATGTTAAGCGATTCAAAAAGTGGATACGCTACGTCATGAGGCGCTATAGCTAATCCTGGTGGGTATAACAAACTGACTGAACTACAAAAGTATCTGGAAAATGTTAAGGTGTTTGAAGTAGCAATAAAATAAATGTAATATTTCAAATATTATTTCTTTTATATTAAATAATTTACCTAATGAATTTTCTAAAAATTCGATAAAAGAAATTTAGAAGAAATCAAAAGAGAATATGGAATCTATAAGCATATAAATCTACTCTATGGTTGATGCAGTCTTACAATTACAAATTTAAGAGTACTTCCAATTAAGAGTACTCCCTTTAAGGCATGGCTTTCAGGCTATTTAGTTGTTAAACTCTTTGCAATTGTAGCCACTTATTTCATAGCTCATCTTCCTTCCTTGATCTGAGATGGTTTTTTGCTGGCGCCGCATGTTGGCCAACTACGAAATATTCAGTTTAGTGCTGGTATTGTTACTCACACTTGTGAGCTGGTTGCGAATTTGTGTAAATTATGTATTTGTGCACTTTTGATTTCATTTAAACGAAGTTTCCTGATGGCCCCCAGCGCATGTCAAATATCAAAACCAAATCGCGTCGGGGCAGCAGCCACTTGCGCAACACCACACCACATCCACAATCCACAATCCATATCCCATCCCAGGCCAGGCCAGGCTGGCAGCTTGGCCAAATATCACTGCCATATGCGGTGGGCGTGCTCCGTTAATGCTGCTGCTGCTGCTGCGATCGGTGATCCCCCCCTCCCACCTCTCTGAAATTAACATAATCGTGCTCAGCCTCTGCCCGTTACCGTGGCCACATTTGGCGCCCTCCCCAACAAAGTGTTGAGTGCTGGCGTTGGCTGTCAAGTGGTGGCTGCCAGGCACATAGGATGAGGGAGGGTGAGGTGGTTCGCCGGAGGATCGTTTAGCACTTTTGCCACACTGTTGTGCAATGCGAGCATCAAAAATTGTTGGACTTGCCTTGAGTCTGAATTTGTGTTAGTTTTTGTTAAAAAAAAGTTTTAATAATATGAAAATATGCATTAAAATTTTACTTGTTTTAGCACGTGTATAAATGTATGTGTGTATATATATATATATATATATATGTATATATTTGTAATTGTCTGTGTGTCTGTGTATATGTATATCGTGTGTGTTTTGTGTATATTTGCTATATGTATAAGTATATAGTATATATGTATGTATATGTATATATGCATGTAAATCTCTTAAGCATTTTCATTTGATGTTTGATTTTTGTTTTTATATTTTGTTTATCATTAAGTTACGCTTATACAATTTTTACGTATTCTAACCTAAATGTATACCGTTCTTGCTTTAGCCTTTTATAATATTTGTTTATGGTTTTGTAAATTTTAAACTATTTGCTATAAAAATGTTCAACAGCAAAAATTATATGCATTGCATTTTATTTTTTGAAAGGTGGCCCAAAAACAAACGCACAAAAAAATTTCATAAAAATGTGTTTTTTTAAAAAAATTAGTTGTTTTTGTTACTTTTGTTATCGTTTCTGCTGTGCAACGCCACAATAAATAAATATCGCAAAAAACGTAAAAAATTTAAAAAGTTTACAATTACAAAGCACATACACAAAAAAGTTTGTTGTTGTTGTTGTTGTTAATGTGAATATCTTTTTGACAATGCACAAACTTTAAAGCTATATAACAATCTTTCTTCTTATCGCACTCCTCTTAGCGCTGCATTTACAATTTTAGTTGTATTCAATGAACTGATCTTTATAATTTGTTTTTTGTTTTTTTTTTTTTTGGTTTCTATCGTTTCCATTACGAATTTACAACAACGTTTAACAAGCTATGAAATAAATTAATTAAAGGCTGCCAATTTGGGTAACCGATTTGACTTGTCTCAACTATTACATTTGTTGAGCTTAGGCTGTAGACCCTCAGTGCTGTTTATACTCATATTATTATTATTATTATTATCTATACATTTGGAGTTTTTCAAAGAGCTATTACAAATATGTTAAAAATTCAAAGAAAACTTTTGAAACTGTTCGAAGCTACACACATTGCACATAACTGTGGGTTAACTTTTGTGTTGTTCTTATTGCAGCTATTGTTGTTGTTGTTTTTGTTGTTGATTTTTTTGTTGGTGTTGCTGTCGTTGTTGTTCTTCTTTCATACAGTGTACAACACATCACATATTTTACAGTTTAATAATACTTTCTTACACGTAATTTTGTTATCAATTAATTCATATTTTCAATTTTCTTGTTATTATTGTTGTTGCTGCTGCCGTTGTTGTTGTTGATGTTGTTGTTAGACAGCTCACATGCACCACCCCGACAATATGTTGTTCTTGCTTTTAGCTGCTGTTAGCAACTGCTGATTGATTGATTGATTGACTCCTTCCACTTATGACAGAAACGGATTTGTAGCGGCTGCCTCCGGCTTTATCCACGGCATGTTGTTATTTTGCTGCAAGGATTCAAAAGGGAAATCAGTTAAAAAGTTCTCAAACGTTTGCAGAATTTAGCTAAAATGGAAAGCAAACTGACTAAATCAGCTACATTTTGGTTAACAGATAACAGTTAATTAGTTTGTTAGTTTAGTGTGTTTAGTTTTGCCAACTAGCGGATATAAAGTTGTTGCATTTAGATCTAGGATTTGTTATAATTGATAGCAGAGCATGCACATCCAAAAAAAAACATTTTACCCATTTGCATTGCATTGCATATTGCATATTTGTATGTGTTTTATTTAAGCGTCCAAGCCTCCATTGTTGGCTACAATTAGAAAACATTATGATCAACTGTGTTTTGGCTATTTGTCAGAGCAGCTGCTTGTTAACATAGACATATGTAAGTACGTAAGTATTATGAGCAATTATTCAAAAGCAGGGAATGAAACCGATTAGTTCAAATAAAAGCTGAGAATATTTTTTAAATAATAAATTGCCCTATCAATTATGAGTAACAAGAAAATCAGTTTAAGCAAGATATAATTAGATATGTTGGTTTCATTCCCTATGGAGCAAGTAGGACTTTCTTTTGGTAAATCTTACAGGAACAATACAAAATTATTCAAAGAAACATAAAGCAATAATAAGAAACAACGAAATAAAACTCAAGCAAAGCAACAACAAATCACAAATCAAATTCTGGCAATAGCAGCAACTACAGCAGTAGTCACTAATACACAACAACAACAGCAGGATAACGACGAGCGACGAGGATCGATGAGGACGGCTCACTCACTTCCAGTTTGCAGTAGTTGCCAGCTGGAGCACTTGAATTCCCGTAGAAACTGTTGCTGGTTGGCGCCATGCTGCTATCGTAGACAATTGGTGAAATGCTTATGCCTGGTGTCTCGGCTAGGGATTCGGATAGAGCGCTGCTGTAGCACTGGGTGTAGCTGGTATAGCCAGGAGTGCTATGATTGCTATACGGCCCCGAGGGCGCCGATGGGCTTTGGAAGTAGGAACGCTGCTGCGGCGTCTCATTGAAGATATCCATGTTGCGTATGCTGTCTATGCCCGGACTCTTGTTGTAGCTCTGACTTATCCCATAGCTATAGCTGTTGTTGTTATTGTTGCTGTCGCTGTTGTAGACTTGCGTGCTTGGCTGTGGGTGGGAGGACATGGGTTTATTGAAGGCGCTCAGCAGCTGAAAGTCGTCGTTGAGCTTCAAGCTGGTCGGACGCAACGGCTGCAGCGGCTTTGGCTATGATTCGGAATCGAATTTGGATTTGGATATTGCATGCAACAGTTGCTCGAAAGGAAAGGCGACGACAATTAGGCAAAGCAAATGTACGTAAGAAGGAAACAAAATGCATATGAAAAGGGAAACGATAAAGAGTATTGGAAAGTAAAGTAAAAAAGTACCAATAAAAACGATTAGATATCAAAGAGAGTAAGTAAAAGTATAACAGAATTATCACAACTAAATACCTAAACGTACTCCGCTTAAGATATTACACCTCGCTGCACACACACACACACACACACACATACATACATACACACACCGGGTCACACACTCACCTGAGAGGCTGCGCTGACACCGCCGCTAACCGGCGCCCAGGGATCCTGATTCATGTTGACGGGGAAGGGCGGCTGCTGTTTCAACTGATTGATGGACGGTACCTGTAATTAATGCAGCAATATTTAGATAAGCAATTTAATGTCGATTAATTAAGACTTACGGCTGGCTGCTGTTGCTGGAATAGATTCGTTTTCGGTGGCATCACATTGTCTGCAAACGGATTGTAGGCTGGTGCCAGGCCCGATTGAGTCTGTGGCGCATTCGGTTTGATCAAATTGTCCAGATTCACCAGCGCCGAGTTCTCGCCGAGGAATGCGAGTGGGTCCCGATACGGTTTCTTGGTTGTGGCGCCCGTCGATGGATGCACTGAGACGCCGTTGTTGCCATAGTTTGTGGAAAGCGGATCCATATCATCCAGCAGCGAAGCTGTGAAAGCGAAACCAATTACAAATGATACCATGTCGATGCGGTCTTAACTTACCATTGTTGTTGTTGTTATTGGAGGCATTGGAATTGTTGTGTTCGCCACTTTTATTGCGGTTGGTAATCAAATCGAACTCATCAAAGTCAGGCGATTGTTTCTGCAATGGAAAGAGGCACATGAGCAATGCAAATAAATAAGAGTGTTGCAGTCGAGAGTGCTCGCCTTGGAGATACCCTTCCATCCAACAAATGGAAACATTATTTTCATTATGGACTTACCTTGACGGCGCCTGTTTGCAATGCCTTCCAGGGATCATCCAGCGCTCCTGTGGTCGGCTGTGCTGCTGCCCAGGGATCGGCTGGAGTTGCTGCCGCGATTGCTGCTGGTGGCGCTTCAGAAAGCCAAGGATCCGCTGAGCTGCCATTGCTGGCCCCGTGTGGCGAGGGCGCTGATTTCGTCAGCCAGGCGTCGACGGGCGCAGGAGCGGCAACACGGCCATTTTGGCTGGCATTCCCATTGGTCTGCAGCCAGCCCTCGTTGGAGGAGCCTGAAGCGACGGATGGTGATTGTGTGCGCTGGCCCCAGGCACCCAAAGGCTGAGCTGCTTCACCCATAACGGACGGCACACCGGCACTCATGATGGTACGAGGCGCTGCCGAGGAATGCCAGGGATCTACGGGTGGCGAGGCGGCGCTCGCCCACGGATCCAATAGTTGACTACGCCCAACCGGCGCTGCCCAGGGATCAACAACAGCAGCACCGCCAGCAGCGCCCAAGGGTGGACTTGAAATGCTAGTCGCGCCCAGCGAGATATCCAGCAAGTCCAGCAAATGGCTCTGTTGCTCCTCCTTCTTGGGCGCCGCTATCGGCCGTCCGCTTGAATCTCTATAAGTGGTTGGACTAAGCTTTAATTAGAGAGAACTGTTACATACTTTGCATTAAGCTACTCACTTGAAGTCCTGCTCGCTTTGGCTAAGCGCTAGCTGCAGACGCACATCGTCGCTGCGCCGCTTGGCCTCCTCCTGTTCCGCCTCCTCGCGCGACATGGCCATAGCCAGTTGTAGCTGTAGCTCCTCCTCGCCAGCGGTTTGGGGCCGTACCATTTCCAGCTCGGATGCACTTTTCGGCGGCTCCTCCTGCCATCCCGGCGGCATATCACGCATGTCGCGCTGTGCGGGCCCATCAATATAACCATCGCTGCCAAAGCCACTAGGATGCAGGGCGAAGCGCTCTTTTGCTTTCAGAGCCTTGACGCGCTCGTTCTTTAGCCGTTCATCGTCCTTGAGCAGATTGACGAGCTGTTTGGCCTTCTCGCGAACATGCGTGCCCTGATCCTTGCCCTCCTCGAAGTAGACAAACTCTCGCAGCGTTTGGATGGCAAAGATATTCTCCTTGCACTGCTGCGCCACCTTCTCGGTGCCCGTCTTGATCAGATACTCCAGGAGAATAAGCGCCTTGTAGACATGACGCCAGTTCTTGCCGTGATCGTTGAGGCGTTTCCATATCATTTGCATTATCTCCGAGAAGGCAACCACATTGTACGTTAGGTCGGCTATTTCAGCCATAATTGTCGCCGATGGACCCCAGGGATCATTGGAAGTTGCCTCGCGCACTTTAACCTGTAGAGAAGCAAATACAAATGTGAGTATATGTTTTGGTAGATTCTTGAATCTTACTCACCTGTGCATCGGAATAATTGTGCGCGAGATTTTTGATGTTTCTGCGTAGTCCGGCGACATTGACCTGCATATCGTCTTTTTGTTTTCTCACTGTGTGATGAGAAGAGTAAAGAGGCGTGTTAACATGACTATGACTAAGTTAATTAGTTGCGTCTACAGTTTATGTTGTTGTATGTATATCTATTTTTTGTATCTTTTACTGTTCCCCAGTTCTGTTCGCCAATTCCGTTCAATTAGAAACTATTATTTTTTTTTTTTTAATTTTGTACGACCAAAAAATATGAATTCTGTGTTGAAATGAACGTCACGTCACAAGTATGGAAATCAACACAAACACGAAAACACAAATAAATCCCAATAATTTGCACAGCAGCGCATCCGATGTCCGCCAGTGGTTATATGAATATTCCGATTATTTAAAACTGTGTGTGAGTATACATCTGGTTATGTGTGTGTGTGTGTATTGTGTTGTGTTGTGTTCGAAACTCAAAAACAAATGCGTGCCGATTTTGTAAATCAAAGCATATTATACTTGGCTACATCTGTATGTATTTATCTGCATGTGACTGTGAGTCTAAAGATTCAACTTAAAACTGATAAAGTAATATAGCCTTAGAAGCTCTGTGGCAATTATTATTGTAGAGGGGAAATACAAAATCTCTTTGAATTGGACTTTATCAATTTTATGCTCTATACAATGAGCTTTATTCATAGGGCTTCTATTGCTTTACTGCTCTGAGAGATTAAATAATTGAGTGGGTGGCACTTTAATCAAGTGACCCTTTAAGCTTAAAGCTTCTGAAGTGACATAGAGGCAAATCCATAGTAAAATCGTGAATCTAAATAAAATTTTATCAAATCTTAAAGAAAAATGTGCTACAAAAAGTATGTCACGTTACGTGCCATAAAATCACTGGTCTAATAAAAAAATTTGACTTAAAGAAACATTATTGCCGAGTATTTTGCTTAATATGAGAATATTTTTTATGAAAATGAGAACCAAAAATCAAAACAATAAAACACAAAGTTATAGAACAAGTGTTACGTGCGTAGCCCTGGAAATGCCCGTGTTGTACAATAGTTTTTTTTTAGTGTATTTTAAAAAGTATTTAACACATATGTATATTAATTAGGCGGTGTTTTTAGTAAATTATATGCGAAGAAAACATTAAGACTTACTTTTCGTTTGTTTTTTGCGTTTGACTTATACAAGTAGATTGTTTTCGATATTTTTATTTGGTTTCTATATATGCTATATATAGAAGGTGTTTTTAAATTGCTTGAATTTTTGCGCAAGTTTCTTTAGCTTTTTTTTTGTTTTTGGTTTTAGTTTTTGTTTTGCTGTTTAAGTGCTCCAAAGCAAGCTAAGTATGAGATACAAGATAATACAGTCAAAATACATAGTATAAAAGTACATATATAATATATATATATATATATAAAGATAAATATTTTTCATTGTTTTATATATGTTGTGCAGTTAATAAGGCACATCCAAAGATAAGTTATGATCATTTCAAGAGTTACAGCAGCAAGTGCAAAAAAATAGAAAACAGAAAATTTGTAAAGCAAAACTTTGAAAACATTTAAAAAACAATAACAGCGCGCGCCGTAGGTCCAAGTTCAAGTCGTACCTCCACTCCAACAGACCTGAACACGGCGACAGAGCAAGACGAAGTGGGAGAGAGACACGTAGAGCCCTAGACAGAAATAGTGGAACTTGTAATTCGATTTGCGTACAAAAATACAAAATAGTATGGCAATTCAGAAAACCATCGAACAAAGTCGACTCTCAGACACAAGCTGTTTGCCTTGTTTGGATTAATCAAACAGAAAGCATTCAGAGGAGCTTTAATATAGTGAATCAAAACCAACTGCTAACTTTAAACACCACACAATTATAACAAAATTAAAAACTGATTATTATACTTATTTAACAAATATTAAAATACGGCTAAAATAGAGATCACGACCCTGCTAATATGCCTTTTATTTATGCACTGGCTGTGCAAGTTTCAAGAAGCCGCAAAAGTGCGGAAAAAAACCGACATCGGTAACCGGGAAGAGGGCAGTTGAAAGTCGGAAATAATGGGCAGAAGGTGTTTGTGGAATGGGCAGAATGGAAGCTAAGCCGCATTATGCATTATGTGTGAGGCAAGAACAACAACAAGCGGATGAAATTATAGTAATTGCATCGACTTTTATTCGGTGCAAAAAAATCAAAGTCCAACCAAGAAAAAATGGCAATTCTTGAAACGTAATTGGATTTTCTTTTGTTTACGATTTTATAAACAATTTGAGCGAAAGTATAAAAAATAAACAGCTATATCACAAACACGAAGCTGATAAGATATCAGAGAGCATAAAAGGTTTATTTTTTGTATGTCAGGTATTTCAACATCTTGAATCTAGAAGCTAGAACGAGTTGGAATTCGTAGCTGGCACTTAAGTGTGAGGAACGCACTTGACACATATTGGAAGCTGCCGGCTTAAAAGAAACTTCGTGCAGAACTCGAATTCGAAAAGCTCAAATTGAAACTAGCTGAACGAGTTTGCCTATGTGCGTGTTTTATGAATGCTGCGGGATTCATTGACCGCTGGCTTGTAATATTGGGCCGTGCGTGAAGATCAGAGAGAGAGCGAGAGCGAGAGAGCTTTTAATGCGAGCCGGTGGTTAACGGTTTGTTTGTTTTGTTTTGTTTGCCCACTCACTGCAGAAGAAACAGAAGAAACGAATAATTGAATTAAATGTCGCGCAAAATAACAAAAACAAACCAAAGGAATTGGAAAGGAGGGGGCGCTGCGTCTGTTGCCTGAACTTGAGGCAATTGAATGCCAGACACACAAAGAGAAAGAGTGTGAGAGAGAGTGGCAGAGAGAGCGCAGCGAATCTGTGGGGTGGCGACGGGTGGCGGGCGCAGACACTTTTTCTTTGTTGTGGCTTTTTTTTGCACTTGACTTTTACGACGACGTTTTTATTGCCAAAAAATATATATTTACATATACATGTGTGTGTGGATAAACTGAACGAGTTGTGTTTGACTTTGTTCCAAGGTAAAGCCTTAAAATTTTAGCAGCAGGTTCATTGAACGTGAACAAAATACGCGCAACGGAAGCTCACTGCAGCAGCAAAGCGAGCGAGAGCTTTGGCCACACCGAGATCACAAACAAGACTGAGCGAGTGAACGAACAAGTGAACAAGTGAGCAAGTGAGTGAGAGTGCGTGATACGAATTGATACGATTCTGATTTAAATGGCGGCCATTAAAAAAATTATTATTTCGCAGCTGATTTCTGCTTTGTTTGCTGCGTTGTTGTCTAATTCTATTATGAACCCTTTTGTCCGTATATCGTTTAGCGCAGTGTTGCGAATGTGTGGAATCGATAATATGGGGGAAATGTCCAGCCGAAGGTCAGCTTGTGCTTAGCGGCAGTGCTGCCATTTTGGCAGCTTTGTTCGAATAGAGACTTTATAACAAACAAAACAGTTATTATTTGTTCTTAAGTATACAACTTTTATAATATAAGAGAAGCTGAGTATCAAAAAGTCTATTCACAAGAATGCGAGCAAAATCAAATATTTGGCATTTACTTCTAGATTCATTTTTTGATTTTTAATTTTGTTAGCGATTGTTTTTATGATATGGCTTTTTTTTGGCTTTTAAATTCCGACAACACTGCTGTGGAGGCACCTGAACTGATCTCTCGCCGCTACTCTCTCTCTCTCTCTTTGCCGTTTGTCTCTAGCGTTGCATTTTTGTGCATGCGGGCTTTCAATTTGGGGCGTGAGTGCGTGTGTGTGTGTGTGTGATAACGAATCAACAGAAAATATGTGATTAGATTTCATAAACTACAACTGGACAAGTGATATGGGGGCATAATAGAAATATGCGAGACTCTGACTTCCATTCATTAGTCATTTCTATTGCGGCGAAATGGGCAACATAATAATAATAAACCAGTTCCAAAAATGGGCCCAGGGCGATGACTAAGCGAGGCGAGGCGAGGCAACAAAAACGACGGCGACAAAAACAGACCGGCGAATATTCTTCAGTAGCAACTGTTATCAACAAAAAAAAAGAGTACTACAACTACAGCTAGAAAGGTCGCACAATACAAAAACCGCAACTTCCGTCAAATGAAGCATGTGTAAAAAGGAAACAAAGATGACGTACACACACAAATACAAATGCATATATTGATATATGTATCTGTACAATATGCTTGACTTGTTTACTTTAATCGCTGCCAAAATATATAAACAACTATTTAAAAAGAAAACCCAAAATATACTAAAAAAAAAATACAAACGCAAAGACAGAAGAGATAGAAACTAAAGAGAAATGCTCCCCTCGCCCCCGCCCCCAAAAGCGCTGCCCACGTCCCCCGCTTACCTGCTGCAATACTTCTTCCTCTTCCACTGACTCTTCCAACTTCGCTTCTCTCCGCACTGCTGCTGCCTGCAGTTAGTTAGTTCGTCTCTGTATGTGTGTGTGTGTTTGTGTGTGTATGTTTGTATGAATATGTGAAGAAACAACGACAACTACTCCTCCCACTTTCTTTTTAAAATGCCCGATAGTCGATAGTCACAAGACAAAAATGACAACAACGGCGACGTTGGCAACAATAAAAACTTGCAATTATAATTGTAGAAGTGCACGCGTGGGCGATATTTACACTCTTCTGCACAAAACACGAAAAAATAGCCAAATATATATATATATGTAAGAGCAGAGCAATGATATTCTTGTTTTGTATGGCTTTTGCGTTTGCTTTCTTTTTCTGCTGCTGTTTTGCTCCGTCTCCTTTCGCTGACGATGGTACAACTGAACAGCGATATATCGATACAGTTGAAAGAACCAATTACGTGCTCGTAACTATCGATTGCGCAAAAGAAAATAGCTGACTTGTCGATAAAATAGCTAGAAATTTTAAAATGGGCAGCACTTTTGACGATCATTAAAATTAACAATTTATTAGCAATAGAGCAAATATTAGCAGTTAAGACGCATAATCTCTTGTTGCAGCAATAATATTACTTTGATATTGGCGCTTGCTGATATTTTTTAGCGCAGCAACATGATTCAATAATAATTGCAAACTGTCGGAGCTATGAACAGCTTAACAGAATATATCGCTAATTTGTACATCGATACATTTATTATCGCAGCACTGACATATTTATGTTATCACGATAGCAGCGATAAGTCGAGTAGCCCTTGTAAATTTACAAAATGTTACACAACGTATATGAGTAATCGTTTACCTATCGAAGTAGACTGTTAAATTTGAAATTTGATTGAAACTTTGAACGAACTTTATTAGTTTGCAACACACAAACGCTAATTGAATTATGATTATGCTGTTGTTTTTATTTACGACTTTATTTAGAATACCATTTTCATTTTTTATAGAATTACGCGCTACAAACTAAATTCATTTGTTAACCAACTGATAACAATATAATTTCTCTTTTTTCGTGTGTATGTGCGCTGCTACGGGTGTGTGTGTGTGTGTGTGTATGTGCGTGTGTGAGTGTATGTGTGTGTGTCTGTGTGTTTTTTGCTCGTTTTTTAACATTAACTCGATGCGTATGCGTTTGTTGTGTGTGTGTGTTTTTTTTTGTCATATTTTCTTGTTGTTTGTTTGTTGTTGTTTAATGCTAAGTACCTACTTTTAAACTTTTCAACGTACATATGTGTATACAGTTATTAAATATATATATATATATATTCGCTTGCCAGACAAACTGCAGCCATCAACTTAAAACTTAAGCCTGTCCCACGTCCTTGTCCGCATCCGCGTCCTTGTCCATGTCCTTGTTGGGTCCCATTCATGTTTCAACGAATTTTCATTTTTCTGATATTAATCAACAAAAATATGGCTCGATTTTTGCATGCAACTCTCTATTCGCTTAAATCGAAATCATAATAACTAAATTAACTTAAAGAAAAAACATACAATCAATAAAATTGTTCGTTACGCTGCATGCCACGCCCCCAAACGCCCAACAAAGCCCAACGCCCACATCCGCTACCAAACTTGGCCCTTTACATTTAAATAATTGTGGAGCATCGCTATCATCTCTCTCTCTCTCTCTCTCTCTCTCTCTCACTCGCTCTCACTCGCTCGCTCTCTGTTGGGCAATCACTCCTCCGGCGGCTCCTCGGGTATTTGCAGATCCTGTGCCGCCTGCTCCAAATCTCCCAGGAGCACCGAATTCGACCGTGAATCGGTGTCCTCCTCGAGCAGATTCGATTTGCTCGATGGCGGCGTTGGCGCCAACACCACATTCGGTATATATTCAACTGTCTCGTACTCCGTTTTGGCCACCACATCCGCCACACGCTCCTGCAGCTGCACCTCCTCCTGCAATTGCAACTGCTCCTGTTGCTGCTCCCGCTGATGCTGCTCCTGCTCCATGGTGGCGGCCATTGCTGCCTCGTAAGTGGCATTATTGTGTGCTGCCTCCACTGGCGTCTCGTTGGCCATCAGATTGGGCTCCTCGATGTCCAGGATAACGGGTAGTGTATCATTCGGCTGCGGCGTCGTTGTGCTCGTCGTGGTTGTTGTTGGCGCTGTGGTGGTCACCATTTCCAGTGGCTGAATCACTGCAGCAGGAGTCGTCACAGGCGGATTTGTTGTCGTTGTTGTTGCAGCTGTCGTTGTTGTTGTTGTTGTGCTTGTTGTTGTTGTTGTGCTTGTTGCATTGGTGTCCAGCTGCAGCTGCAGCTGAAACACGGCTGGCGATGGTGCCAGTGACCCGCCCAGCAGCAGTGGTGGTGGCGGCGGTGGAGCAGCAGCAGCAGTTATAATCAGCGGATTAATCAACGGCTGTCCCAGCGTCGCTATTAGTGGCGGCAGCAGCTCATCGTTGTTCTTGATCAGGATTGGCGAGGGCACCAGCATCTGCACCAGCGGCTTGGCATCCTCAGCATCGCCAATCTTCAGTTTGGTCACCAGCAGCGGCAGATCGATCTTATACAGCATCGGCAGCACCGTGCACACCTCCTGATCATTCTCAAAGCACTGCGATCTTCCCCGGATCCGAGCATCCTGCGCAGCCATCAATCGGCACAGTTCGTTCAAGCGCACATCACACATTATCGGATTATCTGCAAGAATCAAGGAAAATAATCCATTAATATAAATATTGAATATCACAGACTTCAAACACCCATAACTTTGTCAAAACTGAACCGATCTTCAACTCCGAGGGCATTTTGGACATGGTTTGTCATCCTTAGTAATTCCACATTCAAAGTTTTACGATTCATGATTTTCGCATTTTTAGTCAAAAATCATGACAACAATCTTGAGATGTCAGCTTTCATGCCCTTCCCAGACTTCAAACACCCATAACTTTGTCAAAACTGAACCGATCTTCAACTCCGAGGGCATTTTGGACATGGTTTGTCATCCTTAGTAATTCCACATTCAAAGTTTCACGATTCATGATTTTCGGATTTTTAGTCAAAAATCATGACAACAATCTTGAGATGTCAGCTTTCAAGTCCCTACAAATGCCCTTCCCAGACTTCAAACACCCATAACTTTGTCAAAACTGAACCGATCTTCAACTCCGAGGGCATTTTGGACATGGTTTGTCATCCTTAGTAATTCCACATCCAAAGTTTCACGATTCATGATTTTCGCATTTTTAGTCAAAAATCATGACAACAATCTTGAGATGTCAGCTTTCATGCCCTTCCCAGACTTCAAACACCCATAACTTTGTCAAAACTGAACCGATCTTCAACTCCGAGGGCATTTTGGACATGGTTTGTCATCCTTAGTAATTCCACATTCAAAGTTTCACGATTCATGATTTTCGCATTTTTAGTCAAAAATCATGACAACAATCTTGAGATGTCAGCTTTCAAGTCCCTACAAATGCCCTTCCTAGACTTCAAACACCCATAACTTTGTCAAAACTGAACCGATCTTCAACTCCGAGGGCATTTTGGACATGGTTTGTCATCCTTAGTAATTCCACATTCAAAGTTTCACGATTCATGATTTTCGCATTTTTAGTCAAAAATCATGACAACAATCTTGAGATGTCAGCTTTCAAGACCCTACAAATGCCCTTCCCAGACTTCAAACACCCATAACTTTGTCAAAACTGAACCGATCTTCAACTCCGAGGGCATTTTGGACATGGTTTGTTATCCTTAGTAATTCCACATTCAAAGTTTCACGATTCATGATTTTCGCATTTTTAGTCAAAAATCATGACAACAATCTTGAGATGTCAGCTTTCAAGTCCCTACAAATGCCCTTCCCAGACTTCAAACACCCATAACTTTGTCAAAACTGAACCGATCTTCAACTCCGAGGGCATTTTGGACATGGTTTGTCATCCTTAGTAATTCCACATTCAAAGTTTCACGATTCATGATTTTCGCATTTTTAGTCAAAAATCATGACAACAATCTTGAGATGTCAGCTTTCAAGTCCCTACAAATGCCCTTCCCAGACTTCAAACACCCATAACTTTGTCAAAACTGAACCGATCTTCAACTCCGAGGGCATTTTGGACATGGTTTGTCATCCTTAGTAATTCCACATTCAAAGTTTCACGATTCATGATTTTCGCATTTTTAGTCAAAAATCATGACAACAATCTTGAGATGTCAGCTTTCATGCCCTTCCCAGACTTCAAACACCCATAACTTTGTCAAAACTGAACCGATCTTCAACTCCGAGGGCATTTTGGACATGGTTTGTCATCCTTAGTAATTCCACATTCAAAGTTTCACGATTCATGATTTTCGCATTTTTAGTCAAAAATCATGACAACAATCTTGAGATGTCAGCTTTCATGCCCTTCCCAGACTTCAAACACCCATAACTTTGTCAAAACTGAACCGATCTTCAACTCCGAGGGCATTTTGGACATGGTTTGTCATCCTTAGTAATTCCACATTCAAAGTTTCACGATTCATGATTTTCGCATTTTTAGTCAAAAATCATGACAACAATCTTGAGATGTCAGCTTTCAAGACCCTACAAATGCCCTTCCCAGACTTCAAACACCCATAACTTTGTCAAAACTGAACCGATCTTCAACTCCGAGGGCATTTTGGACATGGTTTGTCATCCTTAGTAATTCCACATCCAAAGTTTCACGATTCATGATTTTCGCATTTTTAGTCAAAAATCATGACAACAATCTTGAGATGTCAGCTTTCATGCCCTTCCCAGACTTCAAACACCCATAACTTTGTCAAAACTGAACCGATCTTCAACTCCGAGGGCATTTTGGACATGGTTTGTCATCCTTAGTAATTCCACATTCAAAGTTTCACGATTCATGATTTTCGCATTTTTAGTCAAAAATCATGACAACAATCTTGAGATGTCAGCTTTCAAGTCCCTACAAATGCCCTTCCTAGACTTCAAACACCCATAACTTTGTCAAAACTGAACCGATCTTCAACTCCGAGGGCATTTTGGACATGGTTTGTCATCCTTAGTAATTCCACATCCAAAGTTTCACGATTCATGATTTTCGCATTTTTAGTCAAAAATCATGACAACAATCTTGAGATGTCAGCTTTCATGCCCTTCCCAGACTTCAAACACCCATAACTTTGTCAAAACTGAACCGATCTTCAACTCCGAGGGCATTTTGGACATGGTTTGTCATCCTTAGTAATTCCACATTCAAAGTTTCACGATTCATGATTTTCGCATTTTTAGTCAAAAATCATGACAACAATCTTGAGATGTCAGCTTTCAAGTCCCTACAAATGCCCTTCCTAGACTTCAAACACCCATAACTTTGTCAAAACTGAACCGATCTTCAACTCCGAGGGCATTTTGGACATGGTTTGTCATCCTTAGTAATTCCACATTCAAAGTTTCACGATTCATGATTTTCGCATTTTTAGTCAAAAATCATGACAACAATCTTTAGATGTCAGCTTTCAAGACCCTACAAATGCCCTTCCCAGACTTCAAACACCCATAACTTTGTCAAAACTGAACCGATCTTCAACTCCGAGGGCATTTTGGACATGGTTTGTTATCCTTAGTAATTCCACATTCAAAGTTTCACGATTCATGATTTTCGCATTTTTAGTCAAAAATCATGACAACAATCTTGAGATGTCAGCTTTCAAGTCCCTACAAATGCCCTTCCCAGACTTCAAACACCCATAACTTTGTCAAAACTGAACCGATCTTCAACTCCAAGGGCATTTTGGACATGGTTTGTCATCCTTAGTAATTCCACATTCAAAGTTTCACGATTCATGATTTTCGCATTTTTAGTCAAAAATCATGACAACAATCTTGAGATGTCAGCTTTCAAGTCCCTACAAATGCCCTTCCCAGACTTCAAACACCCATAACTTTGTCAAAACTGAACCGATCTTCAACTCCGAGGGCATTTTGGACATGGTTTGTCATCCTTAGTAATTCCACATTCAAAGTTTCACGATTCATGATTTTCGCATTTTTAGTCAAAAATCATGACAACAATCTTGAGATGTCAGCTTTCAAGTCCCTACAAATGCCCTTCCCAGACTTCAAACACCCATAACTTTGTCAAAACTGAACCGATCTTCAACTCCGAGGGCATTTTGGACATGGTTTGTCATCCTTGGTAATTCCACATTCAAAGTTTCACGATTCATGATTTTCGCATTTTTAGTCAAAAATCATGACAACAATCTTGAGATGTCAGCTTTCAAGTCCCTACAAATGCCCTTCCCAGACTTCAAACACCCATAACTTTGTCAAAACTGAACCGATCTTCAACTCCGAGGGCATTTTGGACATGGTTTGTCATCCTTAGTAATTCCACATTCAAAGTTTCACGATTCATGATTTTCGCATTTTTAGTCAAAAATCATGACAACAATCTTGAGATGTCAGCTTTCATGCCCTTCCCAGACTTCAAACACCCATAACTTTGTCAAAACTGAACCGATCTTCAACTCCGAGGGCATTTTGGACATGGTTTGTCATCCTTAGTAATTCCACATTCAAAGTTTCACGATTCATGATTTTCGCATTTTTAGTCAAAAATCATGACAACAATCTTGAGATGTCAGCTTTCATGCCCTTCCCAGACTTCAAACACCCATAACTTTGTCAAAACTGAACCGATCTTCAACTCCGAGGGCATTTTGGACATGGTTTGTCATCCTTAGTAATTCCACATTCAAAGTTTCACGATTCATGATTTTCGCATTTTTAGTCAAAAATCATGACAACAATCTTGAGATGTCAGCTTTCATGCCCTTCCCAGACTTCAAACACCCATAACTTTGTCAAAACTGAACCGATCTTCAACTCCGAGGGCATTTTGGACATGGTTTGTCATCCTTAGTAATTCCACATTCAAAGTTTCACGATTCATGATTTTCGCATTTTTAGTCAAAAATCATGACAACAATCTTGAGATGTCAGCTTTCATGCCCTTCCCAGACTTCAAACACCCATAACTTTGTCAAAACTGAACCGATCTTCAACTCCGAGGGCATTTTGGACATGGTTTGTCATCCTTAGTAATTCCACATTCAAAGTTTCACGATTCATGATTTTCGCATTTTTAGTCAAAAATCATGACAACAATCTTGAGATGTCAGCTTTCATGCCCTTCCCAGACTTCAAACACCCATAACTTTGTCAAAACTGAACCGATCTTCAACTCCGAGGGCATTTTGGACATGGTTTGTCATCCTTAGTAATTCCACATTCAAAGTTTCACGATTCATGATTTTCGCATTTTTAGTCAAAAATCATGACAACAATCTTGAGATGTCAGCTTTCAAGTCCCTACAGATGCCCTTCCCAGACTTCAAACACCCATAACTTTGTCAAAACTGAACGGATCTTCAAAAAAAAAGTTGATAATATTTTGTTGGGGTACTCACCATCCAGATGTATCTCCAGCTTGCCGGGGACATTGTGATTCTTGCAGCGCGTGTTCGTTACTAGTTCGCTTGAGAGGGTCGTGATTTGATTGTTGGTCAGATTAACCTGGCATAATACAGGCAGCCCATAAAAGTCTCGTTCCAGTTTGGTAATATTATTATAGGCCACCTTCAAAATCTTTAAGTTCGGCAGCAACGTCTGTAAAAAAGTGGAGTTTTATAATATTTTGAGATTTACGGGTTCTGCTGTCTTACCGTTTCTAGTTGCTTTAGTTCCACCAGTTGGTTTGCGGTCAAGTCGAGAATCTCCAGACGATTCATGCCATTTAGGTCACCTGGTAGAATGTACTCGATGCGGTTCTCCGGCAGGCTGAGTATGCGCAGATTACTTAATCCGGCGAGGGCCGAGTCGAGGGTTATGATCTGATTATGATCGAGACGCAGATCGATCAGGGGCAATTCCGGCATATGCTTGTGACCGGGCAGAAGGCGTTGTATGCGATTGTAGGATAGATCGAGTACCTTCAGGTAGCGCAGGCCGTGCAGCTCCTCCATGGAGAACTCGTCGATGTCGTTGAACGAGAAGTTGCCGATCTTCAGCTTGGTCATCGGATGCAGCGAGGAGTTCAACGAGCGTATATGATTGCAGGCCAGATTCAAGGTCTCCATCTGCCTGCAGGTCAGGAAGTCATCCTGCGCCAAATACTCCAGCTCATTATTATACGCAAATAGCTCGTTTAAATATTGCGCATTTCTCAGCACGCGATCGAAGGACCTTAAGCGATTGAAATGCAGATGGATGGTCTCCAGATCGTACATGCTTTCCATATTTGCCGGCAATCTTTCCAGTCGATTATTGTGGGCCATCAGCAGACGCAGCTTACTGTTATCCGGCAGCTCTCCGTCCAGATCACTGATGTTGTTCGCATTGATGAACAGCGATTGCAGCTTGGTCAATTCGTGCAGAGATCCGTTGAGCGATTCGATTTGATTGCGCCCCAGATGGAGTATGAGCAGGCTGAGGGGAAAGGATCCGCGATCGAGCCGTGTGATATTGTTGCTCGGCAATATGAGATTCGTTACCATCTGTATGCCCTTGAGATCGTCCTGCTGCACCGCTCGAATATTGCAGCGCCCAATGTCCAGCGTCTGCAGCATCGGCATGTGATTCAAGACGTGCTTCGGAATCTCGTCGAGTTCGTTGTCGCCGACGCTTAAGTAGGTGACATTCGATAACCCGCGAAATGGCAGCTCTGGCAGCGATCTATAATTAGCATCAAAATAGACGAGAACTCAATTAAATGCCCATTACAATATTCAAAATATTAGAAGCCGCAATTCATGACCGAAATTTGATTCGGAAACAGCACATGGCTGCAAGATAATAGATTGGGTTCAAACTCTACATTGGTATTTTTTGATTCAACTTAAAAGATCTTACATATTATCAACATTTGCTAGGATGTGATATAATCTGGATAAATAAATAGTGACCTTAAGCAAAGAACTTTATAATTTATTAATATTTATTATTTTATACAATTTAATTTAATTGAAAATCTAATCAAATAAAGTGATGACTTGCTTTATAAAAAGTTGCTGCATACTTTTTGGCGCTCGTGTCCCAATGACACTAGCTGATGGTAACAATTAAATATACGAGTTTCTTAATAAACTTCTGTCTAGAAATCTGCACAGCTTTTAGTTGTTAATTGTATGCAATCGCTATAATATATCTGATATTTTTAAATATTTTATATCATGTAGAAACTTTATTATTATTTAAACAGAATTAAGTTACGTATAGACGTAGCTTATCAGACTCTGTACTTGATACTGTCTGTATCTGTATCTGCATCTGTAGAAGTATCCGGTATCTGGTATCTCAGTGTTTGTTTGTGTATCTTTATCGATGGCTGCTGGGGGCTATTAAGTTGTCGCCGTTGGGGCGCCAAACGGTCGCATTATTCATGATGAGAACTGGGCCTGGCCGGGTTGGCCCCGGGGCTGGCGTGCAAATTGGCCAGCAGTGGCATCATCATCATCAACCCGTGGACATCCTTGGCGCCGTTATTGGCAGCAGCCGTCCGCAGCGTCCGCTGATTGGCAGTCTGTCTATTTTTAGCCTGCGCCTGCGTCGAGACACTTGATCTTGATTGATTGCCCTGCAGCGAGTGGCTTGTCAAGCGTTGATTATGTAATGAGGAAAAGCGCTGCAAAGCGGAGTCACTGGAGTCAGTGGAGACTGCAAGGACTGGATGAACGATAGGCTGCCTGCCTCTGCCACTGCCACTGCCTCATCCTGCCTCTGCCGACTACTGCAATAGATACGAGTATTGTATCTATAATGAGTTGTCGCCGTTCGCTCGTTGAACTTGAGCACATATCGTACAAGAAACAGATATATATATGATATATATATACATATTATATATACAGATATACATAAAGACAATTCCTTAACGTCAGCCATATAATTGTCACACGACCTAAACTGGCCTCTTGATCATTGATTGAACGTAATAATAAAATTCAATTGGGTCTTTCTCTCTCTCTCGCTCTATCTGTCTGTCTCCCTCTCGCTCATTTTTCACAAACTGTGCTGACCCCAACAGGCAGACAAAATATAAAAAAAAACACCATAATAACAATAACAATTACAATAACAATAACAATAACAAGAAACAACGGAACATTCCATTTCCAAGTAATCATTAGGCGGTGTGGGCTCTTTTTTCTTTCTCTCTGTTTTTTTTAGCCCAAATAAGAAAAACATTAACAAAAAAAACCAAGTTTTGTATAAACTTTCTTGTTGATTGTTTACTTTCTTAAAGTCTTTACTACGCACAAATATTATATGTTTGTATATACATATGTACATATATTATATACATTATTTATATGTGGTAGTTGGGACTTTGAACGTTATCACTTGGACACTCTGGATGCGGAATATTCCATAATAATAAATTATGTAGTTATCATACTTAATTAATTGTCAAGCACTCTCAACACTTTTCGCACTTTTTCAGGGCTGCACTCTTTGAACTACTCCTCAACTGCATAATCAACAATATGTATACATACATGTGTAGATTTATAATAACTTATAACCTATGAGTTCTCTACACATCAAGACATTGTCGCATGGCGCGAGGCTTATCAGCCTGAGAAAAAAACCAAAGAAAACAAAACAAAATTAATCAATGCATCAAGGCGCCACATGCTGAATGCTACATTCATAATTAACTCATTGCAGCACTGTGGTACTTGTACTTAACGGTGCTTCTCGCTCAACATTTTGATTAGAAATCCCCCGAAAAACTGTTGACAAAAAGCCAAGCACAATTGTGTTAAAGTCGCATTCTGATCATTCAGCGATCGTAAAAATGATCATTAAATTCACATTATACAGTTGGCGCCAGTCATAAACTTATGACGAGCGCGAATCGTTAAAACAGCTGCTCTTATCACAGATACTATATACATACATTTATATACATATAAAATACATACGTTTCCAAATGGCTTAGTTATAAACTTGAAGAACAACTAATTTATTTTACCAACATTAATCTGTGAATGAATTCTTGCAACAAGTTGGGTCATTTTAAAAAAAACTGTATTTCTTAAGCTGCAGAGTTTTTCTGTCTTCAAAACATACTTTATTTTTACTACCATCCAAATTTATTTTTACTACCAACCAAATATTGAATTTCCAATATTTTTAAAAAAAGTTTGAAAAATTTAGAAAAATGTTGGTGGCTGTTACAAGTAGTACAACTACTTCTATTGCTTCAAATTTTTTTATATTTTATAAAAATTCGAAATGCTTTATCAATTTCTTTACTTTTTTCGATCGGATTTCGTTGATCACGCGAATCGCAGACAGTTTGGAAAATGCCACGCGTTCTTGATACGATTTGTGTCAGACGCGTCGATTCATGATCATATCACACACTCATCGCACACACACACACACACACATCTAGATAGACTCACTTGCAGCAAAGAGTAATTTTCCTGGCTGACTTGGTGAGTGGCCTGGCCTGGGGCATGATTTGTTCAGAGCGCGATATTAAGGCAATAGGTCAATTATTATAAATTGACATCAATGTAAAAAGTTTTCACTGGACAGCAGGCAGCACGCGCTCGCCTAGCGGCAATCATCGAATCGAACCGAATCGGCGTTGCATACGCCTATAATATATATATACACTATACATATATATATATATATAACACTGATTCGATTAAGTTCTAGTAATTAAATCATTTTTTATTCAGTTTTACATACAAATTGCAACTGATGGATGACGTTTGACAAATGATTTTGCCCACTGATAAAGCAGCGAATTGTATAACCAAAGGCCAGATATTGTGAAATTTCATTCTTATAGAGAAAACTGCAGAAATGATTTGATTTCATTTGATTATTATTATTGATGTGGCAGCTCATGAAAGCTCAAAGAAAGCGACAAAAGTCAAATATCAATGAACCCCGCTTATGAAATAGGCCTGAATAATATTCTATCTGAGTGTCTGGCAATATTTATTTATATTTGCTATTTTTAATATTTAATGTATTATTGTGCATGTTATTGCATGTGTGTGTATGTTGTGTATGTTTATAAAATTGAAATTCATTCAGAGTCCGAGCCAGAGAAAACGTGCAAGTCGCGCTCTGCTTCGAAACCGAATCCAATAAATTGCAATTATCAGTTTTGCATACGCATTAAGTATACGTCGCATAAGTGTGGATGCCTCTGGGGATTTACTATATACACATTAGGTAGCATCTATGTGTGGGTACGACTCTCACTCAGACAGACAGAGAGAGAGAGAGAGAGAGAGAGAGAGACATATACAATTATATAGAAAATTGATAAGACACTGCGGCTCTGCGGCTATTCAATTATCAATAAAACAAAAATCGAATCACGAAGCAAATGTTTGTTTGGTTGTTTTATACGCTGAGATGCCATCTAATCTGAGGGGAACTTGGCAGCTTGGCAGCTTGGTAGCTTGGCAGCCGGGGACTCTGGGGAGATGAGTGTCGCAATGACCGAAACTAGCCGTAATTTGTCTCAATTGCATGTGGATCCCAGGCGAGCATTTCCTAATTGAAAAATTAAATCATTTACTTCAGCCAGGTCATAATTAGAACCCAGAAACAGAAGCCAGGTCTCAATTGAGCCCCAATTGAGTTGCAGTTGATAATGAGTGTCGGTGGCATTTGTCATTGTTATTATTATTATTGTTATTGTTATTGTTATTGTTTTTTAGTATATCCATGTAGCAAAGAAATTGACTGTAAACACGTGAAGCTTTTGTTTTTTGCATTTAAGTACATTGTACTCGTATTTTGTATATTTTGTTGTTTTACGTTACGTTTTTTATTGGGTTTAAGGAACCTAAATTGATAGCCAGCGAGCGGAAAATTCTGTTCTACAGATATGAAGAAAGGCCCGGCCTTGAAAAACAACGCCACAACGTTGCCCCCACCCAACGATTGGGTGGGGATTGCTTGTATCATAAATAATACAATGGATCTTTTAAAGGAACCCACCTTAGTCCGTTCCATTGCATGCGTAGCTTGTACAGATTGAAGTTCATATCCCGAAATGATCTCATCTCCAGGTCGTCCAGTTGAGAGTGCGTTATTTTCAGATCGATGCTCACGTCGGGATTCAGCTTATTGGCCAGGCTGTCCACGACCGAATTGAAGGACTCCAGCTTCTCGCAGGCGAGCTCCACGTGATTGAACGCCTTCCCAGTTTCGCACGTGCACGGCGAAATCTCCGGACGGACCGAACATTGCAGCGTTGCAATGTGAAACACGGCGTACACAAGGGACGTCATTTTTGCAGCGATTCAGCGAATACCAATCGATCGGTATATCGGTGATATACCTATGATATCTTTGAGAAGATCTCTTCACAACTTAAGCACTTCACACGATTTTTCAGTTTCTACACAGGACTTGTGGCACAGAAGGCAGGCAGTCGACAAAATGTTTCGTTAGTTTTTCCGTAAGCGAGGGAAAACTCTCAACGCGTTTTCTACTCGTATTCGAACATATGTGCGGGAGTTTCCATATTTTATGTATATTATTATTGTGTGTGTGTGTGTGTGTGTTTTTTTTTTTTTTTTTTTGGCTACGTCCGTGTGCTGTTTTTCAGAATTCTTTGAAATTTTCGATCACTTTTGAGCTGTGGGCGGCATCGAATTTCACTCAAAAACGCGCTTAAAACCCACACACAGTTAAGATTGTACAGATGTGAGTTCTCAGAGTAGTGTAGTGTAGGCTGCACTCGCCTCTCGCTCGCTCAATCGTTTGGGTGACCTCTTGACACGCACATCTATGTATGTATGTATGTATATTGGCTTGTATGTGTATATGTATATATTGTGTATATATATATATATATTAATCTTCTAAGAACAAAACCAAAAAAAATAAATAATAATAATAAAATGACACACACACAAACTTATTGTTGATTTGTTTTTTTCGAAAAATAAAACCGCGAGTATTGAGCGAGATTGTGAGTGTGGAGTGTGAGTTGATTTCTATATAATTCTTATTATTGTTGTTGTACTTATATGGTGTATATGATTTTGTATACGGTAACACTAGCGATTTCTAGACCCGATGTTCACGTCTTTAGTCCAACACGGTCCGTTTGCGACTGGGAAAAATAATGAAAACGCTGAGGATCCGTATGCTGCTAGCTGCGTCGCAGTCGGCGTTGTCGGCGCCATCTGCTGCTGCTGCTGCTGCTGTTTATTGCTGCCGTTGCTGCTGCTGCTGACGACAACTTCTCTGCTGCTGCTGCTGTCGCTGTAGAACTTTGAGCGCCTTTTTGAATGCAAAAGTTTCTTTTCTCTTTTTGGTATTGGCCACTAACTGATGTGCTGCTGTCGACGTCGATTGCTGCCGTTTGCTGCTGCTGTTGGTGCTACTGTTACCTATGTAATTGTCCAGCGCCAACACTCAATTACATGTGTTCCTGTGTGCGGCGCCAGGCGTCAATCTCAATCTCAATCTCTGGCAGCAAGTCGGCGCCGGCGCCGCTGTCTCTTTTGTGCGTGTTTTAGTTGCCCCCTTTGAGCTGCTGCTGCTGCTGCTGCTGCTGCTGTTGTTGCTGCTGCTGATGGGTGTTGCAGCAACCACATGTGCATGTTGTAAGTTGAGTTTCTTAGGAACCTAGGAACCATGCCATGCATTGGTGCTCGCTCGTATATACGTCGTACGGGTATCTATGTATGGGGGCATCATTATCATCATCATGTGTTTACATCTGTCTTCTTGTTTGTCTTTGGCTTCTACTCTTACGCACTCTTCATAAATTGTCCTTAACACACACACATGTAAAAGGCTGCCACATGCGTTCAGTAAATATATACATACGTATCCACATATGTATGTTGCACGCAGCATCTTTATCTGAGCATCTTCGAGAAATGTTTTCAATTATGACGTTCCAACTGCAAAGAAAAAAAAAAAACAATCTTGAAATGCTTGGAGCACATAAACTGAATGAGCCGGCTTGTTATGATTTGTGGATGTCGTTGTTGTTGTTGTTATTGTTGCCGTTGATAATCGTGCGTAAAGATACTCTACATTTGGCAGACCAATTAAATACCCTGCATATGTTCAAGTGCTGATGTAGGCAAGGGTTTTGATTTTAAAATAAATCTATTGTGATATTAAAATAAATAAAAAAGTTGTTCCTATTGCTTAAATATATACTGTACATACTAATTTGTTAAGATTTGAATACTTAAGACTACAATTTAATTATAGTATTATTTCTTTGTATTTAATTTACTTTCCATTTAAGATATATTAAATATTTATATATATATATAACATATATATATCTCATAAAAGAGTGATTATTTACAGCTGTCTTTAATCCATAGTTGTTCTATACAAGTCCTAGCTATTTTTTGTATAATTCCAAGTAGTTGCCCTCAAACTGAAAACAGGGTATCTCGGTTCATATTTCCGCCTGTTACCTAAGCGCATGCAAAAATTACATTAACGGTGTATAGTTTTGCCATTTAAGCCCCGATATCGGCTGTCGTTAAGCACAACTTAGTATTTAATTGCCGTTGCAATGTCAGCCGAAAATTGTTGGAGCAAATAAATCAGCAATAATTACGCTTGAAAACTTGCTACTGTGCGCAACTGGCGCCACCTCAATGGAGTGCGCCAGGCGCCACAATTAAATCGGCAGCAGCAACAGCAGCGGCATGTAGCAGGCAGCTAGCCGCATGCACCATGCACCATGCACCATGCACCATGCATCAAAGTCCGCAGCCTTAATTTATTTTGAAGTTCTGGCCGTTGCCATTTTATACATTGCTGGGCACAGCGCATACATAATTAACCAAAGGCCCCTTAAAAATGCCGTCTGTCGCCGCAAATTCCTCACGAATTCTCCGGCTGCAGCAATGCGCGTGCCAGCCCAGCCACCCCTTGCCCCCGCTGCACCTCCAGCATCTTCTCCTGCCACTTCTACTGCTGCAATTAATCATTGACTGCCGGCAAGTGGCAATTTTCTTATGGCCTGCTGCAAGCAAGTTGTTCCACTTGGAGTCGAGCTCGGCTTGATGACACACACGCCACGCCCACCAATCCAGAAGCCGTTACACGCCCCTTTGTGACAAATAGATGTACAATCGATTGATCGTATTAAAAATATACAACGATTGCGTAGCTGGGCTATTTTTAAAACTCAATCATTCCAAGTATAAAATACAAAAATTTACTTAAAAAACAAAAACGACAGCGAATTATTATTTATTATTTATTCCGATTTTTCTCGTTGGCCCATAAATAATTTCAACATTTTTATGTGACAAATTTTTCGTGTTTCCTTTTTTTATACATATGTATGTAGTACAGCCGTCAAGTTTGCGCCGATTTGGCCCGATGCCGAACCATTATCAAGTCATGCGAAATACATTTTTTGACTGTTTTTCTTTTCTTTCGATATATTCGAAAATAGTTGTTGTTGCAGCAGTTGTTGTTGCTGTTGTTGTAATGAATGGACGCATTCCTCGCTTAGCCACTCGAGATAGTACTGCGAATTCCAGAGATCTACGCCGGAAATCATCATGTGCCAATCCTATCTGCCACCGTTCACGTCAATGGGGCCTGGCCGCTTAATTACGGCCAAAATATTTGGCTGGAATTTGGCTGTCGTCACGGCTTTGTCTGCTGGCCACTGCGTCATCCGACTGGGGGACGCCACGGATCAATTGAAGCAATTGCCTATCAATACTGCAGAGGGCGGTCAAATATATATATTAATATATATAGATTTACTATGATCAGATTAGGCATACTATAATTTTTTTTTGTGTACTTTTATTTAGCTTTCTTTTATGCAGTTGTCCTAAAGTGATTGACCTTTAATTTCGTGTAGTTTTGTAGATTTGCAGTTATTTGTATGTATGTATATATGTATTCATATCATCGGTATATCAGATAAATATATATATATATAAATATATTTATATATGAAGCATCCACGTGCATGCACTTCTTGTGACCGTGGAACGCTTCCCCTTCAGGCAGACACAGGCTGCACACTGCATTAAACAGAACTTATCCGTAAACTAAATTAAATACAATATGTTCGTTAAAGTAAAATTTACAACAAGCAACTAAGCACTATTCATTTCCGCCTACCCGCCTACTTCTGCTCTGTGAACTTGGCGATCTGCGGATATTTGCTTGGCTTGTAATCACTTTCCTTTTTAATGCGCTCGCGCGCATTCGTGCGCACTGCCTCTGTAAAGGATGCCTGCACCACAGAATCATGGGCAATGGCATTGATCACCACATCCGGAACGACAGGTGGATTGGTCACGGGTCCGGCCAGGCCAGTTCGATGCATGGCACGCTGCACGCCGCTCGCAATCAGACACTCGACATTTGAGGGCGGCTTCTCCGTCTGGATGATCTTGCGACGCTTGGCGGACATGCCGGATATGTAGGCATCGGAGTACGGTGGCTGTGCCCGGTTTTCCTGCAATTTAGCGAGATATTGGTTTTTTATAATTATAAATAACTACTAGACTAGTAGAACCTACCTCTGTTTGGGTTTGCAGGTCCCGCGTAATCACAGGCAGCCAATCGTTAGGGAAGTTGTTGTGCCAGGGCTCGGAGCCGGGAACAACTGTGGGTAATGCTGGGTCTGATTCTGTGACGCTGCTGCTGCTGGCCACCTCGGCCATTTCAATGTCGCTATCGATCGACTGCTGATCCGGCGGCGGCTGCTGTTGCAGCTGCTGTGGATGAAAGGCCAGCGGCGGAGGCGCAACAAAAGGTTGCTATTAGTTGCGCTTTACAATAGTTCGCAGCGAGAGTGGGTGACTTGGGGTAACTTGCTGAATCAGCCCCGTGTATATCTGACTTACATCGGCGTCTGTGGATTGAGTTGACTGCACAATGCGCTTAACCACAAACTGTTGGGCATCTGCGGTATCCGTGTGACCAGGAATTGTGGGATCAATATAGATGCACAAGAACTGCAAAGCTTCATTGCGGAAATCTATAGCAGGCAAGCAATGAGAGATTAGTTCAATTCTTGATAATTGATTACGATGTCTACTCACTTGAGCGCAGTGGAACGCCGAGCAGGCGCATCAGCTGGCGCCAGAAGAGCTCCGCATTGGCGCTGCCCAGGCACATGAAGAGTACGGTGTAGAGTCGCTTGCGGAACTGCTCGCAGATGTGCTTGAGCCGCTGCTCAAAGTGGAAGCTACATTCATTCGGACCATTGCACAGCTCGATGACGAGCCGCAGGCTCTGGCGCAGCGTGTTGCAGACAGAGTCCCGGGAATTGTACTCGGGCCGCTCGTATTGCGGCAGATAGAGCAGACTATCGCCGAACCATTCCAGGGCGCGACCAATGGCCGAGGGCATTGTCTCCTCGTTGATGGGCGACCCCTCAAAGACGCTGTGATGCAGAAAGCGGCGCAGCTGGGTGCGCAGATTGCCTGTCTCTCTAGCCATGGCTGCGGCTGCGGCTGCTGCAGCGGGCGGCTGGGTGGATGAAACCGCTGGAACTGGTGTGCTGCCCACGCCGGCGCCAGCGGCAGCTCCGACTGCGATTGGTGCGGATATGTTGGCTCCACCAGCAGCACCGGCAGCGGCAGCGGCGACGGCGTTGGCGACGCCAGTGCCACCTAAAGCTGTTTGCGCATGATTTCTCATATTAGTTACCAAATAATTGTCAATCATAGCGGTTATAAGTCTGGACATGAGTCTTTGTATGGGCCGAGTGCTCGGTGGGAGAGCACGGCGAGTAAGCGCGGAGCTTACAGCACTGCTCCCACCAACGGCACCAACGGTTGCCACTCCCGGCAAATTCCCAGCACGGTACTCACGGCTGATGGTGGCACGTCGAGCCAACATGGGCCGCGAGCGGTTCACGCCGTTCTGGTTACGCGGCAAGCGATTTGCGATGACTATGATGACACATATAGAATGCAAATTAGATGGAAAGAGATGCAAACCGGCGCTATCACCTAACACTGTCTTCATCTGTGTGTGTGTGTGTGAGTGCTTGTGTGTGTGTGTGTGTGTTTACTGTAGTTCGTTTCAGTTATCAGACTGCCCAAGTCCTGTGACTTATAATCGGATATTAGTTATTAATTTGTAGTAGAGAAATCGAATTTAAACAAAAGATTGCAAGTGGAAAAAGGGGAGGAAAAGGACTAAAATACGCAGAACCAAAAGACGAGGATATTCGATTGAAAAGTGATTCGATTTGGTGTGGAACTTGTAGCTCGAATAGAAAACCGGTTTACATCTCTGTTGAATGTGTGAGGATGATGAAAGCATACAACGTGGCGAGGCGAGGCGGAGCCGTCAGTGCCCGGGACATTTGATGTATACCTTATTACTACTACTAGTTAGCTTATGCACATAGGGAAACTCACCCGTTGAGTTGCCGGCTCCTGCAGTGGCGGCTCCTCGTCGATTGCTGCTAGTGCTGTTGTTGTTATTATTGTTGTTGTTGTTGTTGTTTTGGATTAAAGGCTCTGGTTCGCGAATGTGATGACTGTTGCAGGGCAAGAAACGATCGAAGGCGGTGTGTGTGGGCGCAATGCGTCCGGCCCAATTGTTATTGCCGCCAATTTGAATCTGTGGCCGCGACGTGGAACGCGTCTGCGTGGCCGTTGTGGGTAATGTATTTGCCCGCTGCTCGCCGCTCCGTGTGCCGCTGGAAGTGGAGGCAGCACCTAATGCTGCGCCTGCAGCTGGAGCTGGTGCTGCTGGAGCTGTTGCTGTTCGTGCAGCTGTGGCACCGGGTGTGGCGCCAGCTGTGGCGCTGGCAACAGCGGCTGCAACTGCTGCTACATGTTGTTGGACAGATGCCATGGCCGCTGCATTTCCAGCGGCGGTTGCTGCTGGACGTCCCTGTGGATGCACAGCAGCGGTCATCACATGCACCGGCAAATTAATGGACATCACGTTGGGCACATTGAACTCCAGACGCAAGTCCGCATCGTTTGTTGCACTGTTGACCACGGCCTGAATGAGACGAGCCATTTGCACCTGCGGATCTGTTAGCGACAAACACAAAAACATTAGCAAATTCAGCTACAACTACAAAAAGTGGGTTATTGGGACAAAATCATAGAAAGAAATAAGTGAAAGCTGTCAGCGGAGCATCGATAACTTTGCTAACATTAGTCAACTGTTTGTATCGTTGATATATAAAGATCATTATGATTATTTCTGGTGAAAAACAATTCCAGAATTTTCGATTTCGATATTGCAAATGAATACTATATACTATAATGTTAGTAAGTGCTTTGGCTAATATTATAAACTATTAATCTATAATCGCATTAAGCAGTCCTACTTTGCCAGGCTCAAGCGCCCGCCAAGTGTTATAGTTAGATGCAATGGGACATGCTCAGAAGTAGAGAATGATAAATGCTTCATTCATTTCCCACAAGCAAAGCAAATTGCGCGACTAAGCGGAGGCGAAGGGGAAAACCTACTGGGCGGTGGCAATGGGACAGGCACATAGAGGCGAAACCTTTGTCGCTCACCCGGCACTACTGACTGCTCCTCGTGCTCATCTAGAAAATCAACATGGAATTGGGCTTTTACTTTTTGTGCAGCTGCAACACAAATTTGTTTGCTACAATTGAGTTGTGAGACTTACCCAGATCGGGACGCGGCTGCTGCTGAGTGCCGGCTGCAGCGACGTTGGGTGGCGCCACCATGGGCTCATCCACGGGATCCTCGACGTTATCATTGCGCGTGACTAGGCCAGAAACGAGAGCGGCTGCAGCATCTGCATCAGCAGCGCTCGCTGCCACCATGTCTTCGTGAACAGCGCGTGCATAAGCCTCATGGTTCATTAAATGTTGCTGAAACGTTAGGGGAATTGTGCCGAGAGCTGCAGCTGCTGCGGCTGTGGTACGTGATGGAGGAGCATCCGGTGTAGCGTTCCTAGCGCGTGCATAGTACTCTTGGAATCGTTGTTGGAATTGGCCATGCGGCTGTTCAGCCTGTGTTCCCGCTGTAGCAGCAGCTGGAGCTGGAGTTGGAGTTGGAGCTGCAGCTGTGGTGGCAGCTGTGCCTGGAGCGGCGGCGACGCCACTTGGTGGTGGGGCAGTTGCTGGCGGCGCCTGTGCGACGTTCTCTCCAAACGGTGCCGCAACCATATTTGGTGTAAATATATTATTGGAGCGAATGTAGCCGCTCTGCTCGACGAGAATGGGTCGGCAGGTGAGGACGCGAGGACCCGTCTGCGAAAAGTCCAGCATCAGATCGGAGATGGCGTGCTGGGCATGCGAGAGATAATGTAATGCCTCCGAGACGCGGTCAAAGGTGCGCTGGGCAGTTTCGCGTCCAGCGACGTTCTGCTCCCCAAATTGCGGATCATGGTACAGGAGCTCATAGTAGTTATCGAGGAAGGGCGAGAGACGCCTCTCCACGGTGCGATAACGCCGAATCACTGTGGCCAGCACCTGGGGACGTGTGCGGCGACGTGGTCCAATGCCAGTTACGGCTACATTGGGTCCATTGGGATCGTCAACACCACCTGCTGCTTCACCTGCAGCACCGGCAGCAGCGCCGGCTCCTGCGCCAGTTCCCTCGGCCGACTGTGGCGAGGTGGAACGCTCGTCTTCGTCGGGCGGTGTGCCGCCACCATCGGCAGCCTCATCATCCGTCACAATCACATCCTCAATAATGACCGCAGCGGCGGCTGTGGTTTCCTCGCCTGACTCACTGCTGCCAGCGGCGCCGCCAGAGGCAGTGCCGCCATCGCTGCTGGCCTCATCACGTGGCTGCTGCGGCTGCTGATTCTCTCCCCCCTCATTGGTGTAAACCGTGGGCAGCTGGACGACCGTATAGTTGCGACCGGGCGTATTGCGTGAGAGTGCAGCAGTAACTGCATCCTGCACCATGTCAATGATGTTATTGTTGCGTGGCATATCCGTCGAGGAGACGCCCACCTCGACCACCGTAGACTCCATGGTCCAGTGACCACGCTGCAGTATATCCAACGGTTGATTGTTCAGTCCAATCTCCGGATTCTCCAGATAGGCAGCTATATTGTCGGCACAGTCGATCATGTGCTCGGCAACGGTTATGCGATTAACGCAGAAGGACGACGAGTTCGGAAAGCGATTGGGTGGTGTGCGGGTCTGCAAAGGGATACCAAAGGATTACAATTCGATTCGATTAAAAGTTGAAATGAAAGCATAGTTATCTTCCGAGATTATATACGAAACAAATATATGTACATATGTACATATAAACATTCGAGTTCTAGTGATACATTAGTTATGGATATATGGAGCATAGAATTTGTGCCACTCTTAAGAAAGTTAAGGAAATGCATCTATAGCTAAAGTTGTTGATACACAAACTAACGTTTTAACGGGCATTTTGTGTGGCAGCTTTATTATGTGGAGGCTTGCACGTCTTGTAGCAAAAATAGGTGTCTAAACAGGATGCCTCATGTCCCGGAACTCACCCCGTTGGCAGTTAGCGGTCCATTATTGACTGGTATGGCCATGGTGCCCACCAGCATGCCATCCAGAGCCCGGAAATAGGGCGATTGCCGCATATTGCGCGGAGTGGCTCTTCCCGGCAAGCTGCGAATGTTGCGCATCGGTTCATCATTGTTGGTGGCGTTTGCACCCCGCTGCGAGAACGGCGGACGCTCCGCCACGTGCAGCACCTTCCCATTGACATCTGGAAGAGAAGCACGGTGGGGGGAGGGGGGGTGTTATAAGTAATTGAATAATTAAAGTGTGACCAGCTGAGCTGATGGGTTTGGGTGACTCACCGTATTCCTTGACTTGCTTATCATCGGCCAAAACGCATCCCTGGTAGATAATGCGCTGATTCTCCGCGGCTATATTGGTCTTTACAGCAATTTGATCCTTGAACTGACGTATAGTTATCTGCAAAATGTAAAGGCGGTTTTCAAAATTAATTTTAAATACTCCCAGAAACTGAGCTTAAACTTTAAATTTTAATTATTTTTTTTTTTTCATATTATAACTTTTAGTTTTTTTTAATAAATAAATAAAAAACAATTTCTGGTCACACACAACCTCAAAAATTAAATACATATACATACCTATGTTCCCACACAAATGCACACATATAAAAAGCTCACACACAAACGCAAACTTACCTCATTGTCGATGCTAAAGTCGTGTGTGCGCGCATCTAAAGTTTTCACCTTTAGGTTTATTAACATTTTCTCGGCCGTCTGTAACTGTATTTGGCCGTGCTGTCAATTATTACAATTAATCTAGTTTCTTTCACTGCACCAAAAAAAATCTAAACAGACGGCACTGCTGCTAGCACTCTAGGGGAAGGAGGAGGAAGAAAATCGGTGTCGGTATCGCTGGTTTCGGAACAATCGCTTTTCCAATCGAATCGAATTGGCTCTCTTTGATTGCTGCTCTCCTCACACACACACACTTGCTCTCGCTCTCTTGGTTTCGCTGTGTTTTTCAATCCGGTGTAGCTGAAGTTTTTCTTTTCACGTTTTATATATATGTATTTATTTGTATTTTTACTGCTATTGCGAATCGTCAAAGCCGCATCAGCACCGGTATGCCAGCAATTTGCAAGCAAGTAGTTCAAAATATATTTCTGGTTAATTTTGACAAACAATTACACAAAAAGTAGCTAGCGGCAGAGACGGAGAATTCTTGACTTTTGGTTTGACAAAAATATACTGTCACAATGTCACTTTGACAAACTATTGCTCAGCAAGCAATATATCGATATGTGTTCACGACTATCGATTGTGATAACGCTCTGCCGGTCTGGCAAGCCTTTTGCTGAGCGCAGCCCTGGCACATTGTAGGCTGGCGCCAAATTTTAAATATTTACTGGCGGTATTTTTCTTGTACTCACATGAGTTGTCCATAAAAAAACTTGACGTACATGCCGCATATATTAACCCACCTGCTCACTCCACTGTCGGCTTTGAGCTGCATCCTGTGGGAATTTTCGGGCGCTGCACACAAAAAAGGCGCCGTATGAATAATAAGGAATAAACCTGGGGAAAGCCGCACCAAAGGTGTAGGGCAACTTTTCGCTTTGAATATTTAAGTGGCAGAGCAGCAGCAGCAGCAGCAGAAGAAGAAGAAGAGGGAGTGGCAGCAGTTGAGAGGGCAGAGTGGCAAGGGGAAAGGGTAAACGCAGCTAACACAATTTTTCTTATACCCCAAGAAATGTGCGGAAATGTGATTTAATGTCAGCGATTGTGAGTCCTTCGGGTTCCAAAATGATTGCCGTATTTTTCTGTTGTGGCTTTGTGCAGGTTCAAGTTATGTGTGCATTAAATTTTGTGAACCTGTTTAAGATATAAATGTAAATTTAATAATACCTTACTATACAAATATATATAATGTTAAAATGAGAACGGATTGCTGTTTATATAAAAACATAACTATATGTTTTGTACAAAATAAATAAATAATAATTATTACATTTTGTACTTAATGTTTTCAAGTCGAAGAACAGTTCGCGCAATTTACAAATTGCTTTTAAATGGGCTGTAAAAAAGTTTTAATGAGTTTTCGACACTCTGCCGCCCTCTAAGCGGCGTCACCCCTCATCCCTCATCCCTCACCACTACCCTAACTCCCACCTCTACCCCAACCCCTACTCCGCTTCCCCAACTGTTTATGCATTTTCATTTTCATTATAATTTTTTTTTTTTTGTTGCTTGCTTTTCCTATTTGTTATTATGAGTATTTTTTGTGTTTCTTTTTTTTTGCCTTGCCCTTTCCCTAAAAAACTTTATCCTGGCCGCGTTACAAGTGGCGCGTGGGCGTTAAAAGTGGGCGTGTCGCTTTCGGTGACATTTCATTGAGAATAACAATAATAATTGCTGGGCAGTTGTTGTTGTCTTTGTTGTTGTTCTTCTTGTTGGATTTGGTGTTGGTGTTGGGGACTTAATGAAATTATATCAATCGGGGAATCACCCTAAAAGTAACTGCTGCTCTTGTTGTTGTTGTTGTTGTTGTCGTGCATCTGGCAGCTGGTTAATGACTTTTACTTTTCTTATTGTTAATATTTTCATTTGGAAATTTGAATTTCTGTACGCATTGAATGTAACTTGTAATCATTTCTGTGGCAACTTTTCCAGCTTTCCGGCATTTTCTCGCTTTTCTCGCTTTCCCCGCTTTTCTCATTTCACGTGGCGGTCAAGAACAAGTCTCACGTCAAATTAAATCAAGCTATAATATAAAGAAAATTGAAGCCAAGTCCCTTTTGTACCATAAACCACGACCAGGACCAGGACCAGGACCAAGGAACACACACACACACATATATACATATATAAAGGGAATAGTATTGAGAATGGGAATGGGAATCAGACAGGCGCTGGGGCTGCGAGTCTCCTATGGTTCAAGACTTGAGGGCAGCTGATTGGCAATATAACACCCTGGAAACGCAAGCGATCAATTGCAGTATTAACCCTTATGGATTGTACTTCTCAAGAGTATAAATGGATATAGCAAAATTGGTAAGATAGAGATATATTAATATATATATAGAGAAAGAGCAAATAGTAGTAGAGAGAGAGAGAGAGAGACTAATAAGAAAGAGAGAGAGAGAGAGAGAGGGAATGAAGAGAAAGGGAGATTAAATAAAAATTATTATTAATATATTTATAATTATTATTAATATAAATATAATAATTATTGAGAAGTAAATAAAACAAAATATTTACCTATTTATTGGGCTGTCATGAAGCGGGGTCAAAAGAGCACACAATGCAAGCATACAGGTTAATGGCAAAGCCAAGACTAAATTATAAGTGTGTGCATGTGTGGGTGGGTTGGAAAATGGTTTACAAGTTATACTTGTAATTGGTGGTAAATAATTTCCACTTGGCAAGTGGCAATTGCACTGGCCTCATAAATATCGCGAACTTGAACGCGAGAACCAAGAGCAGAACCACAAAAATGTATAGTCAACACTTAATCTAAGCTGTCAATGCGCCAACAGCAACAACAGCAACAGTAACAGCAGCCACAGCAACAGCAACAACAACAACAATAAAACAACAATAGCAGAAACTATCGTAATTGCTGCACACATTACGACAAAACGTAAAATTGCACAGCGTTACGTGTATGGCAGTGTTACGTTACGATCTGACCAACACTGGCACACACACACACAACACACACACACAGGGAAGTCGTAAAGTTTTAGTTGCATTCAGCCTTCCCACAATTTCGTCTTCGTCTTCGTCTTTGACTTTTAATTTATGTTTCAATTCCAATTAGCAGACGAGCCGCGTGGAGCTTTTATGCGAGTGCCGTTAATTGACTTTCGGCCTGGCGCTGGCGCGTCATTTGTAATTGTATACGAAAGAGAGCGAGAGAGAGCGAGAGAAAGAGAGAGAAGTCCTTGATTCTGAGAGAGTGGGAGTTGTAGGTTAAGTAAGTGGAACGCTTATTGGCCAATGCAGCTAATTGAAGTTCAAATTGTGTTCGGTGTTGAAGTAAGGAGCTTAGCAAAGGAAACCGTTGAAATGAAAGAACTCACACACATCCACACACACACACACGTGTACAAATGTGCAAGTTCGACCAGGCGAGAAAATGGAAGGCAAGTTAAAAGCGCAAACGAAGACGAATTTACAGTAAATTCACTTAAGCGACGTAAAAGCAACTAAAGCCAATTTAACAGTCGATACAAAAGGACACACGAACACACACACACACATACACACATGAACACTTAAGCATCCACACAATCACATGGCGATTGTAAGGCAAACGGAAATAAAATCAAGCATAAATGCAATAATACAATTTATGTGCCAAATTTCATAAGAGCCATAATGGACTCACACACATACAGACACACACACACACACACATGCATACACAAGGACATGCAGGACACACACAAATCAAGCAAAAGTCATCAACAAACAAAGGTGACTGCCACATATACTCCCTGCCTCCTCGCCTCCTTGCTTGCCTCCTGAAAATGGACGTAATCGTAATCACATTTGTGTTGCCGAAAATCCTGAATGTTGATGCTATTTATGTGTCATTTTCATTGCGCAAAACTTTTGCAGACGGTCAACGACGAGGCAACAATGTCCTGAATTCGTACTTGAAAACTGACTTTCTCTTCCAATATCCCTCACTGCTAACCTCCCTCCCTCCCTCCCTTTCACTCGCTGGCTTTCTTTCCGTGTTCAGCTTGATGCAAGTTAACAACATTTGCTTTACGTTTGCCAATTGCATTATAACTCAATTGTAGCTGAGCGATTTTTATGGTATGAATGGAATTGGTATATCGAAACGACTCCTTCACGAAGGACGATTGCTCGACTATATTGAGTATATTGAGTAACAAGAGCAACAAAACAACTTCAAGTGTGGAAAGAATAGCATTAGGTTCCACCACGTACATCTGATACCCTGTAAATTCAGTGTAAAGCTGTTAGTGGTTGTAAAAAAACTAGATGTTTTTGAAGAAAAATCAATTAAATTAAACAACTGTTAAAAAATCATAGGTAATATCACCAGAGGTAGTCTAAATCTTCTATATGTTAAATAAAGTCAAAACTTTATAGTTTTATGAATAAACAACATGAAAAATATATAATACGAATAAAATATTTGTTTTGATTTAAAAGATATAACTCTTTTAAAGGCAATCCTTTGTTATAAAGCGAAAATAAATTGCTGACAAGTCTTGTAAACCAGTTTAATGTGTTTGTAAGTGCTGAAAGTGACTTTGCACATTGCTTATAGCTGATTATTTCCAGTGTATAGCCATTGTTATCATTGTTGCCCTATATTCGAGCAAGTACGCTTCGAATGCAAAGACATTTGAGAGCAGTGAGCAGTTGAACTCGAGCTGTCCAGATGCATTAACAATTTGCCATCCTTAATGCATCTCCGATGGGTCATAAATTGTGCTGGCTGTTATATTTTGGGCACAACTTGAGGGCACTTCAGTGGCTGGCAGCATCCAGCAGAAATGTGGAGTAGAGCAGGTGAACCACTGAACATTGTTTGTTATGCAATCGCACATAAGTGATCCGGTGACACGCCCTCCATTTGCTGTCACTTTGTGTGTTGCGGGCAGTTGTAAATTGATTTGCCACGATCTCGAGATAGAAATGGATTTATGAAAGTCACGCAACAGACGAAACGCGTGGCGTGAGGGCGGCCCAGAAACTGGGCCAACTTATGAGTAATTGGCCAGGCCAATGCTAGCTGCGTATGCTTATGGCGTGAACCCATTTATAAGACTCGACTGGCGCTGCAAACGGCAACAGTTGATCGACTTACTCCACAGCAACAACATGGCACACACATTCCTCACTCTGACTGCAACACTGCTGCTCCTGTCGCCCGCCTGGGCCGGCATAAGCTATCTGGGCGATGAGCATGCCGTGGCGCATACTCAGCAGAATGTGGTCAGGAACTTTGATGGCACCGTCTCGCACTATGCCAAGTCCGTATCGACGCCCTACTCCCAGGTGCAGAAGGTGGATACGCGCATCAGCAACAATGTCTACCAGCCGGCCATAGCCAAGACCATCTCCTATGCCGCTCCAGCATCAGTGCCCACCGTCACCTACACACCACAGCAGCAGGTCTACACACCACACCAGCAGGTCTACACACCACAGCAGCAGGTCTACACCCAACACCAGCCCACGCTCTTCACCCAGGCAGCTCCAGTTGCTCATGTTGCTCCCGTCTACCAGCAGCAGCAGCAGCAGCAGCAGCAGCAGCAACACATTCCAGCTGCCCATGCTGCCTACGCCAGCCATCAGCCCGTCGTGGTTCACTATTCGCCAGCGGAGACCGTTTCCCACATGAGCTTCGATGGATTCGGCACCCACTGGGGATTCTAAGTTATTTGCTCCTTTTTGTTCAATAATCTTTAAGAATTTGCATTAAATAAAAGGTTTATCACTTTATGACTTGGAATCTTAATATAGATTCTTGATAATGGATTTTAAGTTTAATTCTACAACTCAAGTTTATGATTATTTGAAAAAATAAAGATTAAGGATCTTATACACATAATGTTTTATTTAATTTCCGGTATATATTCTTTAGCCAAGTTTGTAATTCACTCACATTTTGCTCACGTCCTCATGTTGTTGGGTAAACAAATCATAAAAATCCACACAAAGTGCACTACAAATAGCCTCAAGTAGGACATTAGCTTGCTGTTGTGTTAATACCAAAGTACCAACCAACCCTCAACCCCCCCGCAATCCGCATCATCACTCTTTTAACGCTCGTAGCAGCGAATTGTCGGGTTACGTGATTTGTGCAGCGCAAACTTAAAAATCGGACATGAAAACTACGTGACTCGCATTGCAAGTGCCCAAGGAGCCCAAGGAGCCCAAGGAGCGCAAGGAGCAGCAGCAGCAGGAGCCGGAAGTCGAAGGACACAGCATCAAGTGAACTAATCGGATTCTTTTTTCTGCTCATGGTCACAATTTCTATCGTTATAAATTATGCACACTGGCAATTGCCTGGGAACCTGGGAGCGTTGAGGGTCATAATCTATAAATTGAAATCACATTTTTGCTACCTCATTAATTTTGCAAGTAAGAAAAGAAAACTTGAACGAGTCAATTTCTGTTCAAACTTTTCGCTCATCAGTTGGCATAAATGATAGCTCCATTAGATGGCAATCAGTTGAATGGCCAAAACTCTCAAATTGCCAGCAAAGGACTGCAAATTGTTGAATTGTAGAAAATGTCTGGAGGCAGCTAATACGCAAAACTGTCCGAATAAATTTTCATTTGAGCAACCCAAAAATTGTGTGTTTGGCAAATTGAAAAAGTCGCTGGCAAGTTGCAACAATTTGCAGCAAGCGCTAAAAAGCAAAATGCGGCCATAAACAGGTCTTAAATGCAACAGTCAGCTGGTCCTGCCTCCAGTTGCTGAAGTCCTGCCGCTGCCCCTGCCCCTGCCCCACGCCTTGCCACGCCACTTGACTGCAAAAAGGCGCAATGATAAAATATTTGCACGGCCAAGTAAATTGTTGGCAAAAAGTTGGCTGGAAAAAATGAAGAAAGGCCAAAGTGTTGTTGTTGTTGCTGCTGTTGCTGTTGCTGTTTTAGCCATGTTGTTTTGCTGTTGCGGCCAAAGTTGAGTGGCAACGGCAACATCCTCGCACTCAATCCCCCGCCTGGCCGGCTGCAGCGTCCTCGTTCTCCTCCTATTCCCATCCCTATTTCCATCCCTAGAAAGTTGCCGTCAAAAGGAAGTTGGCAAAATAAAAATGCAAAATGCCCAGTAAGACGTATTTATCAACATAATTACATTTTTTAATGGCTTTTTAAACCGCAAAATGGCAAAGCCGTAAAGTGAGATAAAACTAGAGCATAAAACTAGAAGATATAGTAGCTAGTTGCTTCATAATCTTTGTTGTGGTTCCTTATGCTGCTGTTTCTTTCCTTTTTTTTTTGCCAGCCGTTGAGCCGAGGAATGTTTGCAAAGTAGCAAACTTAACTCAATTAGTCGAATCAGTGAATTGGCTTTTCTATACTGATAGCAAAAGCTGCATATCATGCCAAAATACTCTTCCCAGACTTTAAGCAGTCATAACTTTGTCAAAACTGAACCGATCTTCAATTTTGAGGGCCTTTTTGGTTAGACTTTCCTAATAATTTGACACAAATTGAGGCAAGTAATATGCCTCTTTTATTAGTCAAGTAAAGGGTATACAATTAAAATTGCAAAGTGCATCGCTGGGAAACACCCAGACAATAACAAAAACTATGTGTATGCAACAAGTGTGACACGCCAACAACAACTACAGATAGGGTTCAGTGGAAACGAGCACGAGTATCTGAAAGTACGAAGCTTTTGCAGCTAGTGCAACCAAGGCAACCACAACAACATATTTGTATCCGTTCTAAAAATAGATTTGCGTAGCATAAACTCGCACTCTTTTGAACTTCATGAGCTTGAAGAGACACACAATGTGCTTAAAAGAGAGCGGCTCCAAAAAATGCAACCGATTGGGAGCGGTTCAGCATATTTTATAGTAAGTAAAAGTATCTGTGAAATAGTAATCAAAAGATGACGTACCGAATGCAAAAATCAATTTTGACATTATTATCGCAAGCTGATAAGAGAGGGTATCTAAAGCTATATAACCCTAAGGTGTCAGGTTGAAATAGGAAACTTGTAATCGCTCTCAACTGAGTGCCACGAGAAGTGCAAGAGAGAGTGAGAGTGAGAGAGAGAGAGAGAGAGATGGGGATTGGGATTTATCAGTGATCAGAACACCAAAACGACTGAATTCAGTCGTTGTTTGCCTTTAAAAGAGAACAGTTCAAAATTTTAGCAAACAAATTCGCAAAAAGTGCTCAAAAAACTGCACGCGAAACGGGTTTATTTATAGTTGTAAATATTTCAACACGAGTAGTGAGAGTTGCATGTGGAAATGAATGCACTCTCACTCGGTGATTCACTGGAAAAACACTGCTCATCCGAATGGCTCCAAATAAAATACACAGTTGGGCGCTCACTCGAATAGAATGCTAATGCTTTGTGCTTTGTGCGTGTTTTTCTTGTCGATCACACATATCGATCGAGCGTCAGCTTTTGGTGTGGGAGGATTGAGGGAATGGCAGCGGAGTCGTCGCCATGTGGGACCCACACTGGACACTGATGATTACTACAGCTATGATGGCATGTTGGATTACCTGCAGCAGTTGAGCACTGCCTACAGTCAGCGGGTTAAACTTGAAACTGTGGGTGCCACGTATGAGAATCGTACACTGAAGACAATCACAATCACCAACGGAGATGGACGCACCGGGAAGAAGGCAATCTTTGTGGTTGCCGGTGCTCATGCCCGAGAATGGTTAACATCGGTGGCGGCTTTGTATACCGTGGAGCAGCTGGTTGTGCAGTTTGAGGAGCATGCACATCTGCTGAAGGATTACGATTGGATTGTCATGCCACTGGTTAATCCGGATGGCTATACTTACTCCCGCACCACCGACAAATGGTGGCGCAACACACGCTCGCCCAATGGTGGCAACTGCTTTGGCACCAACATCAATCGAAACTACGATATTGGCTGGCAGACTGGCTATCCGGAGTTGACAGATCCCTGTCACGATCACTATGCCGGCAGCAAACCTTTCTCGGAGCCAGAGACGCGAGCGGTGCGAGACATAATGCTTGACTTGGTCCACTCCGGACGTGCAGTCATGTTTATAACTTTACACTCGCATGACACAAGCGTCTTCTATCCCTGGATTTATAAGAGGTGGCTATATAAATATAAATGTATTATCAATATACATGTTACTCTCTTATTTATTTAATCCTCCAGCTCCCCAGCTGATAATGCCGCTCAACTACGTGAGGTGGCCAAATCTGGAACAGAAGCTATCCGCAAATCTACAGGCACAATGTTCAACTATGAACAAGTTGGCCAAGATGATCCTTTTGGTGGCACCAGCTTGGACTACGCCTACTCCATTGGTTTTCCACTGTCCTATGCACTGGAACTATCCGGTCGGTTTCAAGGCAACACCTTTGACTTTTGGCCACCAACTTGGCTGCTTAAAGACCTCACCCAGGAATCCTGGGTGGGCATTAAAGCTATGGCCGAAAAGGCTATCGAATACTATCCGTTGATTAAAGAAACAAAAAATGCAGCTGTTAGTCCAGCTAGATCATTATCGAATAGTCCAGTAAATATTTGTAAAATCCTCTTACTCATGACGGCTATATCGCTACTCTCTCGATAAATTAAGAGATTAGATACAACTTACCAAAAATTGTAAACTTTTATATTCTATTCAAGTTTAATATTCGAATTTTTTATACTTCACTGCCATACAATGAATGAGTAGAGATGTCATAACAAATTTATGACCCAAACATATTTTTCAAAGACAATAATCTTAATATTTTTTACAACTGATTGTTTCTTTTGGCAAATAAAATGCATTTTTGCAATTGAATATTTAAGTAATAGATATAATATATTCTCGAGCTATTGTCAACATTTATATAATATTCAAACCAATAGTTTATATATTCTGAGTATTTTATACCAATAAGCTTTTCTTAAATCCTTAAGCCGAAAGTTAAGACCAGTCCAGTCGAGTCGACTTTAATAGCTGATGTATTGCATTTGCTGCAGGGGCATTCGTTTCATTTATATCAATTTCGGAACGGTTGGCGCCTTAACCGAAATATCAGTTGTCTCGCATTTAAAATACATATTTTTAAATCCACATACAGCAGGGGGTAGGTGGAGTTGGGGTTGGACTTGATTCAGAAACGAACAGGACTATTTGGTTGCACTGGGATTGCAAACTGGGATCACGTGGCTGGGCGACACCCACAATCGCCTTGTTGGCCATGGCCATCAACGTGACTTGTACCAACTGACGGGGGGAGTGGAGAGTGGAACTGTGGGCGGTCTGGTCTGGTCTGGGGATCTGGCTGTGCTATCAACGCTGGGATTGTCTGATACATTTCGCATGCTGCAATTAACGCAACAAATTGCATTTTTAATATGCAGAAATTAATGTGGAAAATCTTTTTTGGCCAGCGACAGACAGACCAACAAAAAAGATAGCTGCCCAGCATTTTATTTATAACAGTCATTGTGCAAATTGAAAATGCACATTTGGCTGGCACAATTAAAAACACGTTTATACATACTATACATGCAAGTATATCAATTTATACGTATTCGTATTCGTATACGTATTTATCTGCAGTTGCTTTTGTGCTGACCGCTGACCCTTTTGTACATTTAAAATAATATCATAAAATGCCATTTACAAAGTCAAAGTTGTTTCGACCCGGCTCAGGAAGCAACTGTTAATTAGTTTTTTCGAGGGCAGCCCTCGGACTTGTCTCGCCGATGCTGCTCCCTTGCCTTGGCAGCTATCCATCCATTCCCAGAGCTCAGCCATCCCAGCGATAGCAGTGACGACCAGTGCAAATGTTTTAATTTCCGCACGAGTGTCTCTAACGGAAATTACTTCAAATAAAAAAAAAAGTTTGCCAGATGACTCGTTGCTGGTACCCGTCAACGTTACAGAATTTTAAAATAATTAACATACTCACTTGGTTGCAATACATTTCATTCAGAACCTATAGAAAATACTCCGCTCGTGCTAATCGCTGATTAAACGCACAAGTGTTCGGTGCAATTGTTTTTGTGTTTTATTTTCTTTTCACTTTCATTCCTCCGCGGAGACCAATTGCAACTGTCAACAAATTAAAGCTAGTGTGATAAGATAATCACTTACTATAGCCGGAGCTTTGGATTTAGCTCTATTGTCGCTGGAGCCACTTCATAGTGCAAAATGCTGTTGATCGCAATAGTTGTGTTTCTCCTCACGGCCGCCTTCCTCATCCATCGGAGTCAGCGGGAGCGGCGTGAGGCAGTCGCCAATCTGCCAGGTCCCTACTGTCCGCCAATATTTGGAGCGTTGCATCACATAATCAAATTAAGTCCAAAGAGTACGTATACACAATTTATCTAGTTAATTTGATTTTTAGACGGTTACGACAACAACAAACTAATTTTTCAATAAAAATACCATATTCCGGTAATTCTACTTTTTGTGATAAGCAACTCGATTAAAAATACTTTGTATGTGGGTCACAAAATTGACATATTCAGTATTAAGTTGAATACAAATAGTTCTAGTATGGTAAAATATGTAACTATAAGATTGACTGTGCCTGCTAGAGAAAAACCCGTTATCCGCAGAAAAATGCAGTTCATGCAGCATTTCAATTTGAAAGTTCAGATTAATTAAGTACTTATTTATCTTGTGCTATTTTTGACTCCTTTGTGCCTAAAATACTTTCTATCAATGAAGACTAATTAAATTTCCAATTGATTGTTGGTTATTAAATAATGTTATCTCCATAAAATGTTGTTTTGCATTCCAAAAAAGATCTGTTTACAAACAATTAAGTCACTCGTGAGTTGAGTAAAGTCCGATCCCACAGCGGATTATTCTCATTATCGTTATCGCTGGTACGCTTCCTATATATTAAGTATTTTATTTGCTAATGAACGTAATCAATCTTAAGTAGTTTAATAATCATTGCCCCCCTCCCCGCTCCCACCCACCACGCAGCCTTTTTAAAAGAGACCAGCAAGCAGGTTGAAAAACTGGGACGACTGCAGCGCGCCTGGATTTTTAATCGCCTGCTGGTTTTAAGCAGCGATTTGGAGTTCAGCGAGCAGCTGCTTGCCAGCCAGGAGCATCTGGTCAAGCATCCGGTATACAAGATTCTGGGACAGTGGCTGGGCAATGGACTCCTGCTCAGCGATGGCAAAGTGTGGCATCAGAGACGCAAGATTATCACGCCCACCTTTCACTTCTCGATCCTGGAGCAGTTTGTCGAGGTCTTCGATCAGCAGTCGAACATCTGCATTAAACGCTTAGAGGCGAAAGCCGATGGCAAAACTACCTTCGATGTGTATCCTTTTGTTTGCTTGGCTGCCCTGGACATCATTGCGGAGACAGCAATGGGCACCAAAGTCAATGCCCAACTGGCAGAGAGCACACCCTATGCCAATGCAGTCAATGAGTAAGTGTGAAAATAATAAAAATATTATATGCATAACTGAATTCATAATTAGCTTAATTAGCCAATATTTTGATAGTTGCATCCAATTAGCTGCAATGTGTGAATTTTGCAAATGAACTTTAGATTCTGCTGCATTCGATTTTAACAATGCTTCAAGTGCAGATGAGTCAGAGAAAGTAAAAATGAAACGAAAAACTTAATTGATCTGTATTTGTATCATTGAAATGACATATACCCTAACATACACTCACTTTCGCTGCAGATGCACTGCGCTGATGGCCTGGCGCTTTATGTCCGCCTATCTGCAGATCGAGTTGCTTTTCACGCTGACGCATCCGCATCTGAAGTGGCGTCAAACGCAGCTCATACGCACCATGCACGAGTTCACCATCAAGGTGATCGAGCAGCGTCGCCAAGTATTAAAGGAGGAGCAGGAGCAGCAGGCGCTGCAACTGGGTGAGCAGAGGGAGGACGAAGTGGGCAGCAAGCGTCGCATGGCATTGCTGGATGTGCTGCTGCAGGCCAGCGTGGATGGGCGACCTTTGAGGAACGAGGAGATACGTGAGGAGGTGGATACGTTTATGTTCGAGGGTCATGACACGACAACCAGCGCGATATCCTACTGCCTCTGGTCGATCTCACGGCATGCGGATGTCCAGGCCAAAATGCTGGACGAGATTTTGCAGGTTCTGGGCACCGATCACAGCCGGCCAATCGCCACACGCGATCTAAGCGAGCTGAAGTACATGGAGTGCGTCATTAAGGAGTCACTGCGTCGGTATCCTCCAGTGCCGCTCGTGGGACGCAAGCTGCAAACGGAATTTAAGTACAGTAAGTGTGACTAGGTTTTCCGACTTTTAATGTATAATAATTAAGGATGTCAAACCATGATCAAAATGCCCTCAGAATTTGAGATCGGTTCAGTTTTGACAAAGTTATGGCAGTTTGAAGTCATAGGATGGTATTTTTAGGAAGAATATTAATACACTAACTCACCGCTTACAGCTCATGCCAAGGTGGGTGATGGTGTCATACCCGCAGGAACAGAAGTCCTAATGGCCATCATCGGCATGCAGAATGATCCAGCTCATTTTCCTGAACCGGAGATCTTCAAGCCGGAGCGTCACGAGAACGGCGAACGTGCAACGAACTTTGCATATGTGCCGTTCAGTGCCGGACCACGCAACTGCATTGGCCAGAAGTTTGCCCAGCTGGAGATCAAGATGCTGCTGGCCAAGATTGTGCGCAAGTTCGAGCTACTGCCAATGGGTGAGCCGGTGCAGCCTGTGATCAACATTGTCCTGCGCTCGGATAATGGCTTCCAGCTAGGAATGCGCACACGCAACGCAACCGGGGAAACCAAACAATAATATTATCTAATATTTTAAGACCCACAAATTTTGATTTATTTTATATCTACTCTGTTCCAAAGATTGGTTTTGTACAATGTTCTGCTGGCTGTCTGTTCGTATACGTAATATTTGCTCTGTTGAAGCTAGAGACTTGCAACTTGGAATATATGCATATATAAAGTTATACAATTTATATCTCCCACTGTTTTGGATATCTCGATAACTGGGAACAGAGTATTGCGCTGTCGGCTATAACCGACTGAAATGATTGGAATTAAAAATAAATATAATTTGTTTTGTATTATATTTAATATTGTGAGTTTTCATTATATAATTTAAAATTTAACGAGGCCTCAGCGCCAATTGAAAGCCGTTCTGCGAGCCGAGAACCAATCGCAGATTCAGACGCACTGCGTCGCCATATGGCAGCAGCTCGAACTGGAGCAGCAGAGGCGCCAGCAGAGCCCTGTGCAGGGATATGCTGAACTGTTGGGCCGGACAGCTGCGCGGACCCAGGCCAAAGCTGAGTAGCTCTGGTGGATGCTCCAGGAAGCGTTCGGGCTGAAAATGATTGGCCTCATTGCCATAATGCTGCTCAGAGCGTTGCAGCTCGTAGAGATTGATGTAAACCTCTGCGCCGATGGGTAGAGCACCATCTCCCACCAAAGAGTGAGCTGCAAATAAATATAATGTGGCATGAATATAAAGTTCCTTTTTTAATTGGTACATTCACATACTATAGTTAAAGTCCTGGCTTAGTTGTCGCCCCACAATCAACTGGGGCGGATGCAGTCGCAAGGTCTCTTTAAGAACAGCATCTAGATAAGGAAGACTCTGTTGATTGCCATCTGTACCGCTGCTAGCCTGGCGCAGCTCCTCCAGACAGCGTTGCTGCACTGCCGGATGCCGGGCAATCAGGACCAAGGCAAAGCAGAGCGTAGTACTGCACAGGACATAGCCCAAATAGTTGCAGGTGTTCAGCTCGTCGCACAGCTGCTCATCGGTCAGATTGCCATCTGCCAGCAGCACATCAAGCAGCGATTGGTGATCTAGCTTTGGTGCCGTCTCAAAGGGATCTATTGTAATAGATTCACTCTTCACCTGCTTATTGCACAGCTGCTGTTGACGGCACTGTTCCAGGATCTGCTTGCTTTCAACATTGATGCTTCTGATGAGTCGCTGCTGACGCCAGCGCATTATGGGAGATCCTAGCCAAAAGGTCAAGCGGTTTGCCGACTTGATGCTGAGAAAACGCTTGCGATAGAGCTCTATAAGACTGGTAATACAAATAATATATTAAATATCTTAACATATTACACCTGAAGCTTACTCAGTAAATGCCTTTTTATATGCCACACTTGGCTGCACGCCACAAGTGGTTGCCAATATCAAGTCCAGCACATTGCTTGACACTATTTCCCACACATCAAAGCTTTGGCGAGTTTTGGCGTATGCCACCAGCTGTGGACCCAATTGCTCCGCCTGCTGCTGGCACAATTTTATCAGCTGCAACATATTGTCGGGATTATAGAGTGCCACAAGTTGCCGGTGCCGCTGTGGCCAGTGCTCCGGTTTGCACATGAGCAGACCCTGGCCTAGAAAGTCGCTCATCAACTCATGGCCTGTCTCCAGATGGGACTCACTGTGCAACAGTTGTGTGGCCAGCTGCAAGTCAGCGACGGGTATGAAAAGTCGATGGAAAACCCAGCAACGTGTCAGGGTTCCATATTTGGTCAAGTAGTTAGCGCTGTGCTGGAAAAAATCTGTTTAAATAAGTAACTGTTAAAATACAGTTGGTACAGTTCAGTTGATAACTTTACATACTTTTGGGCGTGAGTAGCACAATCTTATGCATGGTGCCCATCAGGGGCCAGGCGACTGGTCCCTTGAGCTGGGCAACAAATCCACGCTGTCGACGTGTTCGCATACAGTTAAAGGCCGAAGCCAGGCAGAAACACACAAAAATGCTGGCCAAGATCATGTTGACAACTGAGAGCCACAAAGCAACTGCAATTGGCCTATGCTACTGCAGATTAGAACCGGTTTATTGCTGACCCATTGGCAGTTGGCAATCTCAATTGCTTTGATCGGTGTCAACAAACTTGGAAATTTGTTTGCTACTAGTTTATTTAGAAAAAGTTAAAACTAAGTGTATTCAAAATTAATTAATTTTGCAATGTTTGACAATTATCTTTTGGTGCAATAAAATAAATGTTGAAATATTACATTTTGCAACAGATTCCGGTTTATGTTGTATCAGATACGTTCCACAAAATGTTGCCAGCAACATGCTTACAGCAACATTTGTGTTTACCAGCAACATTTAAATTTGAAATTAATTTAAGTTTTATTTTTAGCAGTTTTAGGAGCAAAAGACCCAAAATATTAAAAAAGTTAATTTTTTTTAATTGCTATGTAGGCAATCTTGAGGCAAACTAAATGTACTATTGAATTTCTGGGATGCTGCAATTTATAAGTAATATTTTTTAGTATCTATGCAAACAACAGGCTTGATTGGCCAGTTCACGGTAATAAAAGTTCCAATAGCAATAGTTAGAAATACAGATAAATATATAAAAGCAATGCCCAATTTGATAAATTATTTAAACACTTGAGAAACATTTATTGCTGCGAGCAAAATCATTTGCGAACTATTACGAGTAAACCCAGCAATTTAGAAGCTGGCTGAGAGTAAGAGGTCTTGGAATTGGAATTGGGGATGGCCTCAGTTTCCTTGTTCCCCAGCGGCATTTCCATATGGCAGCTGTTGCTGCTCAGAGCTAGAAATTTAAATCTTTTGCATTGCGGAAAGTTTTGTGTTCGTTGGGCTGTCGGTCAACCCTTTCAAGAGTCCAACTGTCAAAAGTACATTTGCCTCGGTTACGCCACAGAAATATCCTCGAAGCATGTAATGACAATATCAGCAGCGCCAGCGACCCTTCAACTCCCTGCTCCTGCTCGAAGGACTATGGCCGGGTCCGGGCCGCGGGGGCTTTGGGGATTTGAGAGGTTTGCGGCTCTTAGCTGTTGCTGTTTTCCTCTCATTTTGCGGCGCTGATGAAACTTTAATGGCACAAACACGCACTCGTGCCAGGGCCATGTGTCCAGCAGCAATTTAAGGTAGCTTCTGTTGCCTCAGCTCCTTTCTGCACAATTTAATATCGTGTAAAATGTGATGCACACATTCCGCATTCCTGTGGCTAATGTGGCGGGCTAATGAAGGCACTTTTATTGTTGGCTCTGTGGGTTTGTTGAACCCCATGTTGATCATTTATGTACATACTATGTACGCTCGCATACATGTAAATGGAAATTCATACGTCAATGTCAGGAGCAACCGAAATGGCCGGATTGTTGCCTATTGCGCTCCTTACGTCTCCTGCGACTCGCACGTATGCAAATTAACAAAAAATGCAACAGCAACGGCCATGGCGATGGCGATGGCGACAATGAAAACTAAGCGAACAACAAAAGCCAAAAGTCTGACCATTCTTATTGTTCCTCCGGTTGTTGCATGCGGCTTTCGAGTGGCGCACGCAAAAAAACCCCAAATGGCACAAGCAGCACACCGAAATCCCTTTCACAGGCCTGCCGAATATCACAGAGGCACATCGTTGTTGTTGCCAGGCAAAAATTAAAAACAAAGACATAAAAACAATTTACATATCCATTGTTTCCTTTTGCCAGCACACACATCAGCAAGAACAACAACAACAACAACACGAACATCAAAGTCAGTTCTGCTTTAAAAAACAGTGTAGCTACTAGTGTACAAAAAAAGCCACAGATACTAGATACATCCATAGTGACTCCGTACATACATACATACATATACGCTTATAAATTGCAAATGCAGTCGGTCAGCCGGCAAGTTAGAGACAGCAAAGGACACACGACGAGCTGGAACAACAAAAAATGGAGGCAAAAAAATGGCTGCTATTGACAACGAAGTCTGCAATGCGCTGCCTTCTTTTCATAAGCAATGCGAGAATGACACGAGCTGAAAGTTATGCTTAGGTTCAGTCAAAAATAAATCAAGATCGGAGCTAAAAGCATAGATTTGTTTAATTAGTTGGATTACTTTCATACTTTCAGCTGTTGTATTATAGTATTATTTATTTTTAATTTTTAATGCTGTGCAGCCATAATATTTTGTAGTTTTCTGACGTTCAAGAACATTTGTTTTAACATTAAAATAATATATATCTGCACTAAAACATTATGCTTACACGTAGGTGATTTGTAAGTCGCTCCAGCTGGTCCTTTGCCTAGTCCCCTTAGACGTCATCACTTTCAGAGCTGTTGCCGTCGTTGGTGACAGGAAGCATTTTGCATGAAATGCCCATAAAAATGATATGCACATCAACACTGTCTGATATCAATGGTGCGATAAGCGCGAAAATTTGCTAACTTCGCTGAGCGACTCTGCCTGTTGTTGTTGTAGTTGTTGTTGCCGCAGTGTCAGTTGCCTTGCACTAATTGAGGCAAGTTTAGATTAAGGACATTCAGCTCTCTTGCAGCTCTCGCAGTGACTGTCAGTCAGTTAATCAAGACGAACTGTAAGTCGACGCTTGACTGTTGTCTGTCTGTTGACTAACTACATTTGGCTAGACATTTAATTTGGCTGTGCAGCTAAAAGGTTGCCATCACTCACATGCAGGCGTGCCACACCCACACACACACACACACACTGACGCCCATTATGCCATTGACTTTTGTCTCTTTTGGTATTTTTCTTTGCACCACATATTAATTCCCAGTTGTCATATGTCAGGCAGCCCCTAATAATACAAGCTGATGCGTGCGTTATGATTACTGTCAGCAGCAGGCACTCATTGAGATAGAGGGAGATAGAGCGAGATAGAGACACACTATGAATAAGCACTCATGGCACTCACTCATAGCACTCATATCCTTATGGGCTTATGCCGCACAGCGCTCCATGCGACTTAAGGTGCCCCGCAGCGCAACTGTGGCAACAACTTTGACTGCGCGACAATTTATCACAGCCAATTTAACCACTTAAGTGTGAAATACGTTGCCGGAGCACAAGTACACTATGCATATGTATACGTTACATAAATATACACACATACATGTATGCATATATATATATATATAGAAGTCAAATAAAATATGGAAAGTCAAGCGCATTTTACAATTCACAGGCACTGTGCCAATGGCCCCCAGCGACGCGTCGCGACGTCCTGAATCCAACTGCAAATTGCCACAGCGCTGACCACTCAATGCCACACTGCAGTGGTCTGAGTATGGGTGTGCCCTGTGCATGTGTGTGTGAGTGTGTGTTTTTGTGTCTGTGTCTTTGTATATCTGCTGGCGGCATTTATTTGTTTACAATCTGTTTGCAAAAAGCTGCCGCAAGGCTTAAAAATCTGCATTTGCATTTTAAGCGAAACGCTGCATTTCCCTGTAACTGTGTGTGTGTGTGTGTGTGGCATTTGTATTAATTGAAAAAGACAGTTGCAATATATGAGTATACTCGTAAAATCGCATATCTCTGTGGATTGTTGGCCAAAACTATAACCAATTGATTTTCATACAAATTGACACTTTAGGCATTTAACTTTTCATAAATTTTTGGAAATGCGGTAAATAAACGAAGCTGCAAAGTCAACTATGAATGTCACGCGGCGTATGCGTAACATTAAGTGTACAATTCCTTACTTGAATGCTTAAAATAGCACTTTATTTAAGAAACTGATGAAAATATTGTTATTTAAATAATCAAACTTAACTTTAATTATTTAAAAAAAATTTAAATTTTGACTACAAACAAATATTTACAACTAATTGTAATCTGCTGGCACATTCATCCACATTCCCTGTGTCATATGTATATGCAGAAATGTTTTATATATAGTATATGAATTGCTGACTGAAAAGCGCTTACCGTTAAAGCATTCGGACTCTTCAATAGGCCAAGGAACGCAGCGCGCGTCGCTATCATGAAATCGGCTTTCAGCAGTTCGCTTACATAAAGTGCAGATTCATGTTTTGTTTGACAAAATCCGTATAAATCTAAAGAGCAAATGCCGTAACAAGCAGCAGTCAGCTAACTGGCTCGCACATGAGCCGGATTTGCAAAAAGTACGGGAAAGAAGAGGAGCAGCAGGAGTGAAAGTGCCTGCCAAAGCTGGCAAATGGAATTAGCCGCAGTCAATGATGGCTCAGTCAGGTAGCCAGCAAAAAGCGGGAGCAGTGCAGTCCTTAAACTGGTCGGCAGGCACGTGTTGCGCTCAAATATAATTTTCACACTCATTAAAAATTTGCATAATTACAGAATAGGGGGCGCGCTGACGCCACTGGGGCGCCCAAAAACTCACCTCATTAGCGCATTGCGCATACGCCGCATTGTACCGGTTTGGCTTTTGAAGTAGACAACACTCCGACAATCCGACACTCCGACGTTCGGCCACTCGACACTCATAACCTGCAGGCAAAACGGCGGCCGGCTGTTAATTTATGTGGCACAAAGTAAATGAGCTTTTCATGACACTCAAGAGCCGCGGCAGCTAAACGCGTCGCGAGTGTTGAATTATAAATGCATGGAAATTAAAAACAATTACATGAAATTACATTTTACACCACAACATAAATATACTACCATCTACCCACCATCAAGCAAACAAATAAACTGCGCATAATGATGCTAATCCCTTAAGCCAATCCCCCAGCCCCTCCCACTCCTCGTTGATAGTGGAGGAGCCAGAGGAGCCAGAGGAGCCAGAGGAGCAGCGGGTGCGGATAGCCACAAAAAGTGCTATCAATTTGCATTGCGTTCAGCTCATTAGCGACGGCAAATTCGATGGACACTTTGCAATTTGTGTGCCTATGTCGCAATATAATAAAATTTATAGTTATGAATATAACGATTCATAAGCGAGGTGTGCTTCAAAAGTTTATACTGCCTGTATTGCTATAAATACTCGTAACTATAATCAAATCTACTATTATCTTATTTTTAAAGTTGATTAAAATTGCGTTATCAATAGCCAATTAAAGTATTGTCTTATATTATTTATAAACATTTTGTATAGATATTTTATTATCTATAAATAGTGTCAATGATTATATTATTGTTGTATGTTGAAAATAGCTGAGTTCTTTTGGCTACTCTTCAAGAGCAGCCGTGGCCGAGCGGTTAAGGCGTCTGACTAGAAATCAGATTCCCTCTGGGAGCGTAGGTTCGAATCCTACCGGCTGCGAAAAGAGAACAATTATTTTTGTTTAAATATATTCTTTTGGTATAGAGAATATTATTTCTTTTTAGCTACAAAATTAAATTTGTTTATAATTAAATTATATGTAGATTACTTTTAATATATTCCTCATATGCACATTTTATATTCCTATAACTAGAACGTCCAATAAAAATCGAGTGGGACATTTGGCATTTGACAAAATATTGCGGTTTGCTTTTGGTTGCCAGCAGCGCACAAATTTAAGCTTGAATTACAGCATAATGCGAAGCGTAAAATATTTATTTAAAATATTTTCGTGCCAGTATTTTGCAATAATAATTAAATGTCAACAGTATTTAATGGCACAAGAAAAACAGCGCAAAGCAAACAGTTGCCAGTTCAACAAGAATGCAATTGACAGGCAATACAATAAAAAAATGTTTCAAAGTACGTAAAATGAACAAATTTTATGTGCATGTATGTTTCATGTGCAGTTCGAAATCTGTTTGAATAAATAAAAATATTCTTTATTATAGGCTTTACAAGCGAAGTGAAGGAAATTAATACAAATCGATAGAAACATATTCCAAAAATGCCCTATTAAAACCGAATTTTACTGGCCTTTAAGTATCCACAACTTGTGCTACAATTGCAAAATATTGAATGGGAACAATTGTCCTTTGCTATTCGATCAATCGCCTGGATTTCCGTGTCCCGCACTTTGCCAACTTATTATCCAAAATCGCAGAAGTCGCTGCAGGAATTTGCTGCGTCGTTAAGCCGTAAGCCCAACAAGAAAAATCACTTTTCGACATTGGCACAGACGGCGGGGATTTGGGGTGGAGGCAAGTGAATTTGAGAGTAGATTTCCTTTCGATTTTCGAATGATTTTCGTTTAATATGCCAAACACAATTTTACTTTTTATTCAATATGCTAAAGATACACGTCTATTTGCTGTTTGTTTCACCAACTTTTTAATCTCTCGTCTTAAAGCTAAAGACAGTCTCGACTGTCAGAGATCCGAGGAGCAGCTCACGTGCTTGGCAGGGTAAATAGCATTAACATTAACTTCTTGGCTAGTGCCAACAACATAAAAGATGTTGTGGCTAGATTTATGTTGGCAGTTTTACAGTTAGTGTAAGCACTACCTTAAGACGGTATCCCGCACAGAACTAACACCAACGAGGGTATCAACGCACACTCACACACACACACACAGGCAAGCCAACAAACCAACAAACAAACAAACGAAACGAAACAGTTCAACAAGCAAAGTAACAGCTACTTAAGCGAACGCCGGACAAACTTTTGCAACTATTAAAGTATTAAGTAGATGTGCATCAAGAAGCTGCAGCAGCAGCAGCAGCAGCATCACGACACCAGCAGCACCATCAGCTCTCCACATAACTGTAAATGCATTTCTTTAACAACAACAACAACAATGGTGTTGCAATGGAAACTTTTGCCGGTTGTCCGCCCGCAGCCTGGACTAGTCCTACTTAACACTTTTTGTTTTCCTGGCTAAAGCGAAAGCTGGCTTAAGTGTATAATAAGTGGTATATTTATGTGAATAATTGTCCAAGTGCCAGAGTTGCCATTGACATATCGAATTTTTACAGGAAAACAAATATATATAATACAAAATTACACAATTCGTCTTCTGTATATAGGTGTAAATGAAAAATATAAAAAAAACATATACATATTTTTATGCCTCATACTTTATAAAAATCTAATAAATCTATAAATTTCGGAAATCGTAGAATTGTGACAGTCCTACTTTATCCAGCATCCCCCCCAACTATTTTGAACAAGATAAGAACAAGCAGACATCAAATGGGGCAACTGCCGCCTTGTTTTTGTTTGATATATGCGTTCGTCTGAGCTTTAAATCAATGTTGACAAACTTTTATTGGATAAGTTTGTTTAACGACAGGCAAAAGAACAGAAACGCAAAACGCAGGTAAAAAGTTGAAAGTTGCTCTTTTAATTTTTTTTTTATTTTGCCTGCTTTGTGAAAAATCAAATTGAGCAAAAGTCGAACTTGCAAAAAAAGTTTTGTGCAAACGCGCAAAAATAAGGGGGGTGGCAAGTTTGTAATTTGATTTGTGCACAAAGTGCGAGCAATTGATTAGCCATTCTGCCAGTTCATGAGTACCCACACTGGCACTCACTTACTATCGCATTCACACTCACTCTGGCACTCACTTATGATTGGCTTTTCACCTTTTGGCGGCCGCCAGCTGCTGTTGGGTGCGGGTGCTTGGTATCTTAAACCGACAAACTTTGCTTGAAATTTGTTTGCGATTTGCGGTGGCAACACCAACAACTGTTGCACTTGCACCAACCAGGCAAACGAGGTGAGCTGAGCTCACTTTGTGGCACAGACTCCAGCTGCCTAATATGCTGTGAAATTGCATTACATTTTGAAAAGAGTTTCCTTGCGGTTGACTTGCCTGCTGCCTGTTTGGCATTTGCTAGCAGCAGATAAGCGCATTAGCCAAAGGCATTGTGTGTGTTACTTAATTTTACAATTATAATTAAAAGCTGCAACGCTTTAAAGTCACATTTCTAGTATACTAGTTTGGTTACAAATTAAACATGAAAGAGATATACATTGTGTAGAAAATACACAAGCTAGTAGAGATTTGAGCTTTGAGTGAGCTTTAATGTGCTTTCACAGCTTTTTTTGCCAACTTGCAAGAAAGTAAAAAAAAAAATTAATCTAAAAGCATGTATTAATTAATATTAATCCAACGCTGAGCTGTAACTTTCAGCTAGTGTCATTGAGTTATAATCAACAGCGGCTACCTTAAATCATAGCATACCCACAGGCGTACAACGCGTGGCTTGTCGTGGCTGCCGTGGGGCCAACAAAATGAAAGCTTGTACCGCATTTAAAATGCAATAACCGGATTAGATTGTGTTGTTGCAATATCAGCATGTCCTTGCTACTGCTGCTTTGCACTGTGGCTGTTGTTGTTGTTGTTGTTGCATGTTACTTTGGTATTTATAGAGTTTTAACGCAATCGCAATTTCAGTTGACATTGTTCGCTTTTGGCCATTGTCAGCGCTGTTCCTGCTGCCCCTGTCGATAGCCGTCTGCAGGTAGTCCAACTGGCCAAAACCTTCCTGCCCCAACTCAGTCCACTAACTCGACATTTGTATATATATATATATATGTGTGTGTGTGTGTGTGTGTGTGTGTGTGTGTGTGTGTGTACAATCTATCGCAGTCTGCCTTATGAAAAATGCATTTAGTCTGCTGCTACATGTTGTGAGCTGCAACCAGTTGCCCAAATAACTTCATTTGGAATTGCCATGTTAATGTGGCTATTTCATTTTGGTTGGCAGACAGCCTATGAGCTCATATATGCATATGAATATCAAGTTACAAAATGACTCATCGGCTTTAAAAATTTGCGCTTTTAATACCCTGAAAAATGTTATCATGAAGAAGCATCTCCGACCTCATACAGTATATATATTCTTGATCACTTTCGATAGCCGAGTCGATCTAGCCATGACCATCTGTCTGTCCTCCCCCCGATAACGTATTTTTAGAGGTATGACCTTCGGGTTTAGCATACTCACACATTTATATGCCATCTCTATGTCCTACAAATTTCATTAAAATCGGACAATAAACAAAGAAGTTATACAATGTATTACAGTATGCGGCCAATGGAAGAAGAAATAATTACGAATGAATGTAAATTCGGGTTGAGGGTATATCATAGTCGGGCACTCTCGACTTGAACACTCTTACTTGTTAGCTTGTGCAACGATGCAATGAAAATTCAACACACTTTTAAATATATTTAAGATAGCTTTGCCGTCTGAAATTCTTTTCAAGATATCACAGATTTGCCTAAAATCAATCAATCCCAACGTTTTTTCTTTGTCTTATTTATAAACAGGCGCAGAACAAATCTCATAATTTTGTACATCTTTTACATCAATCACAATTTTGACACTTGTAGCACCTGTGGCTATTGCTCAACCCAACCAAAGAAAACCTTTTTTTTCTTATCCCTCATTGATGGCTATACAAATTAAAGGGAAATGCAAATAAGTCAATTCCCATTTCAAACATGAGGCGAAATTAATGCGCTACAAAATAAATACGACAAGATAAATGTTTTTTTGGCACTGAGCGCACGCCAAGTAACAAGATAAACTGACGCGCCGAAGTGGGAGGGGGGGGGGGGGGGGCTAATAAAAATACAAGAGTCCTGTGCGCGTCCTGGCAGAGTGTGAAGAGTGCCTCCGGCAGCGTGTCAGTGTGGAGATGCTTGTGTGTGCGTGTGTGGCACGTTTAGCATTTCAAAAGGCGTATTGTTTATTTTTCTTTTTTTTTTCGTTCTCTTCGTTTTTCTCTGTATTTTCGCATTCAATGTTATTTATCTGCGTTTTTACGGACCTCATTCTCGCCTCTGCTTCCCATTGAAAGCCTTTGTAACCCAAGTTCACTTTCGCAGTGAGCTTTTGTAGTTAACTTCTTTGTAGTTTTCGCTTACTTATTCATTTCTTTCTCGCACACACATGGAAAACTTCTTCTTCTTTTTTTCAACAATGGAAATAAAACGCACTCTGTCGGGGTGTGTGTGTGTGTGTGTGTCTGTGAAACTTGTCATGTGATAAACTCGGCTAGCTGGCGAATGTCACGTACGGCAACAACCTTTGCCACTTAAAGTTTTAAGTTCTGGCAGCGGCAAAAATATGTTTTAATTCCATAATCAGCTCCGGCACTTGGCCAAAAAGGCGAAATCAATTCCCCATTGTTCGAGAGTCCAAAAATCATAGCATACTTTGCAGCGCGACAAATGCTGGTCACGTACAATCGAGAGGATAGGAATAGGGAGTGAGTGAGAGAGAGAGAGAGAGATAAGGAGGCAATAGGACGTTGGGGCAGCTGTCGCTGTTTGGGTGCACTTAGCATTGCTACATAATTTCAGATGGCGTCGTTTTAAGAATTATGAATGCCACGTGACTTTTGCTGGGCAAATAAAGTCAGACGAGAAATGGGGTTGGAAATTGCAGCTGAACCGAAAACATTCTTTTTATGTTCCAGCGAACAAAATAAAAAAATTAATACGATTAATCAAATTATGTTTCAGCTTTAGCATATTTGTAAAAGCTTACCTACAATACTAATGGTATAAATAAGTAGTCAATGGCATAAGCTGAAATCTCTTGTAACAACTTTAACTCTTAGAGTCGAGTGAAAACTTTTGTAATCTTTTTTATCGAACATATTTGTTTAATCTTATCGGCAGTTTGCATGTGCTTCTATTGTAACAAAGCCCTTTAAGGAGTCATGAAAGCACAGCTCACCTAATGCTTTTTATGTCCTTAAAGCAATTTTTGGATATGGCTTAAAGTTGTTCAGCTTGCAGCTGGGTTTAATTTATATCGCTGGCAACTCGACCTGACCGGTCAAAGGTGTCACACATAAACCATTCAATCTGACAGTCACAACTGTGGGAGACACACGGACGCAAGGACCAGCCGACGGACGGACAGATAGACGGCATGACAATACCCACGTTGACCGCAACCAAAACTTTCGATTTCAGTTCGTTAACGTGTAAAGTGAACACGTTTCTCGACAATGCACGGAGTTTTTCCTGGATTTACCACGTGTGGGTTACTCTGCGTTTGCCGGCTGCAATTTACTATATTCTTTTTTTTGGGGGTTTTTTTCTTATTTTTTGTGTTGTACATTTGTCGAGCTCCGTGCTTTTTTTCTGCGGCTTCCATATTCATTTGGCTGGGGCTGCAAATTGCGCACGAAACATGCGAGTGAGTGCAGAAAACCAATTTGTAATAAAGACTACGAATGAGAAGGACATAAAAGTGGACATGCAGCCGGTCAGCCAGCCAGCCAGCCCAGGCAGCGGCATGTTGAGGATTATGTGGCATTCGAAAGATGTTGACACATCACGCAGGACCCGAAGCGAAGCCAGAGCCAGGACGCAGATCCGGTCATTTGAATGTTTTCAATTAACTTTATGTAGATAAATAGCAACAACTAGCGTTGATTGTCTCAGAGGCGCTTTAAAAAATTGCTGTGGAAAAGTCAGAGGGCTGAAATAAAATGAAACATTGCATAACAGTAAATTACAGGCAGCTCGCGCTACGCGGAAATTGCATTATCAGCGTCAAAAGGCGCTGGGCACACAGACACAGACACAGACAAGGACTTTGCTGCCAACCACCACAGCAGCAGCAGCTACCAGGACCACTCCGGCTGCCTTGGTCCTGCGGCGCTTTGGCACTTCCTGCGCGTCGAGACAATGACAACATGGATAGGGATGAGGATGAGGATGAGGACGAGAATGAGTTGTGATAGTGATAGTAAAGTTTTAGCAACAACGACGCGCATAATTACAGTTAAGAGGGGGGGTTTTTGGAGGGGGGTTAGACAACTGTAGACCCAAGACTGATGAGCAGTTTATGACTTGACGCTTTTGCGCTGCATTTAATATATTTTGTTATTGTATTGTATTCGCTGACACTAGATGCACATTTGTAAATAACAGTTAATAACAAAGTGGATTACTCTACTCGGCTATGCTATGCGATGTGATGTGATGCGGCTATTTGCTGCTGCAGCATTTATATGAAATTTTAATGAATTGTTAAAGCCAAGACACATTAGAGCCGAAGAGCACATGTGCTCTCTCTGAACGAACCCCTGCAACCCACGGCCAACTTTCATTTCCAATAAAGTTGAGTGCCCCCCGCCGCCCACCACCCACCTCTCAAGCTTCGCGCAAATGGAAATTTTACGCAAGCCCTGTAAAAGTGCCCTTTAAAATCACTTTATTATGCATGCGTGCCAATGGCTGTGTGGACACATTTGTTACCAACGATAATTTATAAGAAAATTCTCATCGAACCGGCGACATTCCGGCAATGTGAACGTCGCTCTGTCTTTTGGCGATAAAAAGCCAACCGACACGCGCTTTAATCATGAAATTTCATATTGAGAGGCGGCACATGTTGGCACACGCCCGATAACGATAGGAACATGTAGCTATATGAGTACCTATGTACATGGCCTATAAGTAAGTACACACAAACTTACACATGTAAATGTAACGAGCGCCTCTTGCAGCCTTGCCATTGAATTAAAATTGCAAGAAATTTGTAAGACGCTTTCTTTCTACATCTACATCTAAATATCTATAGAATTGTATGTTGGGTAGCCAACAAGTGCTGTCGTCTCGCCTGCTCCCCCTTGCATGCCCCTGCCACAACGTTGTCGTCGCACACAAAACAGCTGCACAATTTCCGTTCAAAACTTTGCGCTCAAAGTTTTTGTGTGCGACTTTTGGCAGCGCCGCAATGCCAACAACAACAAATACAACTCGAATACTCTAACATGTTATACGGATTTTTTAGATATCAAAAAGTATGCTTATAATTTATATATATAAATATGCATATTAAGTATACGTCAAACATATTTTTGCATATTTTTAGAAATAAATAATAAACGAATAGAATTTAGAAGATACACCAAATGAATTTTGTTAGAATTTTATAAATATTTGTATGTGTGCTTGCCGAACGTAATGAGAAACCCGTAAGGCTCATTTTGTATTTAAGTTATAGCAAGTTGGAAGTTTCCGCCGCATGCATTTCAATTGCGTCGACATTTACATGCCAAGTCATTGGCCAAGGCAGCCAACCACTCAACCACCCAGCCACCCAACCACCCAACCACCACCCACATAGCGCACAGGAGGCCGGCGCAATGTCTTACATCTCTTTGACTCTAATAGATTTTAATCAGCCGCAGGATATGCGCCTGGACGATGGCAAGGACAGCGACGACATGCTGTTTTGGGGCAGCTTTTGAAACATCTGCTGCTTGGCGACAATTGGAATTTCTCCACTCCTGCCCAGGCCCTGGCGGACTATGATGAAAATCGCCCACAGCGCACAGGGCTTTAATTAAGCGATTGTGAAAGTGGAATCATACAATTGGGGCATATTTGGAATTCGCATTTTGCAGGATATATCCGAGTCGAATGGTGAGCTGTCTTTGTGAGTTTAGTGTGCGCGTTTTTCCACACAATTTACTTGCAACACCTTGGGGCAGGCGAGGCAACGCCTAATGAGCCACTCTGTGGGCAGCGCACTCCACCGAAAGCTGTTGCATTTTGCAGCACTTTGACACGTTTCCACATAAGTAGAGAGCACATTTCTTTTATTTTGCGTAATTGGCTGAGTGCTCCTGGCGTTGGTCCTGGCGTTGGTGCTGGTGCCGGCGTTGCCGTTGACTCTGTGTATGGCTGAGTGATGTGATGTGATGTGGCAGCCAGTTTATGGCCAGCAAAAGTGCTGCAGAAATTTAATGGCCTTATCGGTATATCCGTAACCGCATCCGCATCCGCATCCGTTTCTGGCTATAAAATGACCCGCATAAATGGAGAGCCAGCATTACGCATTTAATTTGCTCGACTCCCCTCTTCTTTGGGGAAAGTGTGAAATATCAGCAGCGGACAGCTGCGCCAATAAAAGTGTCAAATGAAAATGCGTATCGTATAATGAGCATTCAGAGTTCACAGAAGGAACATCATCGTCCTGCGTCCTGCGTCCTTCGTCCTGCGTACTGCGACCAATTGAATGTCAATGTCGCGTCCGTTTGCTGACTTTTGACCGCCTCTGCAGTCGCCATTTGGCCTCGCAAAAGTGTTTTAAAATGCAAAGTGCCATTATTTGTGTGCATCGTTAAATTTCATTTAAAGCAGACACAATCAGCGACAATTTGCTCCTTGCTCCTTGCCCCTAGTTTGTTTGCGATGGGCCACAAACTTTCGTTTATCTTGCCATCGTCATCTTTATTGGCTGCCACTGCTGCTGTTGTTATCCTGCGGGTGTGTTGTGTCCATAATTCCGCATGTAATTTGATCAACCACACAGCTCACAGATTGGCACACATTTAGGTATCTGAAGCGCTGCCTCGAAACCCTCTGCTATTAAACATTTTTAGAGGTAAAGTTGGTGTAAGTGGAAAATAAAATGCAAGATATTCGAAATACATTTGAAATACAAAAAATAAATATATATTTATTAGAAATATGCATAAATTATAAGGGTGCCTACTTTCTTTTTATTAACATTCTATAATTTGGATATAAGGAAGCAATAATTTACATTTACACTTCACTTTCCGATAGATTTTCTTTTTCCACAAGCTGCACACAAAATGGCGTTGCGGAAACCAACGAGAAGCCCTATAAGAAACCAAAATAGATCGTATATCTTAATAAGAATGACGATTATATCTACTTACGGACAGCACTACGTTGATCTGATACCATATGGAAATTATCAAGTCTATATCTTTCTTTTCGAAGTCCTCAATCGATTTTGCAATCAATATTTTGCCAACAAAGTAGGCAAACAATGCGATTATGAACTTTAGATATAACCTATTGTTAAGTAACTGCAAAAACCCTTAAATGCCTTTGGCTTACCAGCTTTAGCCTTTTTGTATCACTGTGAACAGTTCCATAAATGCCAGCGATAATCCCAAAAGTCAGTATGGTGTCCATTATTATCGATGCTAAAAGTGACATCTTAACACTTCGCTCGGTTTCGCAGATTATTGTTACGGCCATGCTGAGGTCGAAAAGATTGCATATCTAGGAAGATTAAAGCCGTGTCCCATATATATTATATCTGCTCCAACTGACAACTTACTGCTAGAAGAACAGCTAAGATTAGCGTTACTTTCTGAAGTGCTTTCAACCCTATAAAGCACATTTGTGTGCTTAAATAAATACTTGTATTAATAATTTCGTTTTAACTTTACTAAACTGACAGAAATCTCGAATGTAAATTTATGTGTCAGGGGTAAAAGTTTAATTTGTCCTGTCTACCCTGATTATAACTAAATAAATGTATTTGAAATTCACAATAATTACAATTTTCTACTTTGTACTAAGTTTACAGATGGAAGCTGATTAGCATTAAAAGCAAACAGCTTTTATTTTAAACTGAAACATTTACTCTCTTTAAATGACACTCTTCAAAAATATGCATTTACAATTTAACCTAATTCCTCTCGTTCCTGTAACTGCAAAAAAAATGACATTACGAATATGAAACATAGCAACTGAAATGATGGAGAAGAAGTTAAATATTTATCTCCCGTTAAGGTAAAGTTAACTTACCGAAAAGATAGTGTCTAAATGATACCATGGGTTCACCAATATGGCATAATATTTATCATCCAAGTTTCTGGCTACTTCTCCAAGAATTATCTTGCCCACCATGAACATCATCAATGCGATCATATACTAGAGATGGCAATAAATACTTAGCGAGTTACAAAACTTAAAGTAACTTGAACTTACCACTTTCAGGTACAATGTTTTCATAATAATAGCTCCATAATTGCCCAAACAAATTGCAAAATTCAGTAGAGTGTTCAGCAGTATGGATATGATCAGGAAAACGTCAACTACTCCATGGTATGTGTTTAGGTTTTTAATAGCGATGGCAAGGTCAACAACATTGAATATCTAGGTGAAAATAAATTTGTATTATTCCTCAACCTGAACTAGTTAGAACTACAACTTACCAGCAGAATTAATGATAAAAGAAACGTATGAGCCTTGAGTACATATATTCCCAAAAAGCACATTTATGTACTCTTATTCTTATATAATTAATTTTAAACTGACAATAATCTCTTAGGTACGTATTCGCATTACGAGCAACTGTATAATAGCAACCAGACTAAAAACCTATAAGATAAAGCAGTGACATTTGCACATAAGATTAAGTTTGTTCCACTCACTGCCCATATGATCGTTAGATGAAACCATATGCCGCTGTTCTTGGCTACATCTGGTTTGTCCTGGACATTCGCGAAAAGGATCCAGAGAATGCATTTAATAACGATGAAAACGACCATGCCAATCGTGAGCTAAAATGCATTAAATGTTATTATATTACAGTCAAAACGAAAATATTTTTAAAATCGCATATTTGTAGGCTTTAAACTGTTTTTAACACATTACCAAAATCAGATGAAAAACGCGTTGGCCCATTACCACAAAGATGCCCAGGCATGCGATAAATATCATGAAAATAGTCGTAACAATGCTGGAAGCCATCAATAATCTTCTGTCGCGTTTATCTTGAAATCCATTGTCAATATCCACACAGACTTCGATGACACAAAATTGCTGCATAAAGATGAATATAATAAAGTATTGAGGCAAACATCTGTGTCATCTTACCAGCAGGAAGGTCAAAAGAATAACGGCTAGGACTTTAAGCAAACGCGGCGACCAAATACACATCACAGATATACAGATATATATATATATATATATATATATATATATTGAATAATGTATCGAAGTGTGAGTGTATAAAAAGTGCCAACATAAATGACAAGTATTCCAGTGAAACATAGTTATTTACAAGTGTTAACCCACAAGATGTTTAAGTGGCCAGGCCACATGTGCAACAACAGCAACAAGAGCAGCAAATAGCAATGACAACACTGTTGACAATTTCCAGTTGAAAGCACAAAGCAGCACAGACTCCTTCGAAGGACACCACCCAAAAGCCCCATAGCACAGCCCCTAGCCAGGATACCATTGCCTGTCCCCTGTCTGAGCCCGCTCCTTGCTGTTGCTGTTGTCTGCCCTTTTGCTTTGTGGCCCAACTCTGTCTGCTAAAATAATCGCCACAATAATCTGTCAACGACAGCTGTTGATGTCATAAAAACCTTTTGAAGATGTGAAGATGTCGTTGTCAAGGCACACATACACATACACATACACACCAGCAGCAGCAGCAGCAGCAACAACAACAGGCTAATGATAATTTGCCACAATTTACACTCAAACCAGCCGCAGCAACAGGGCCACTTGTACCCGTCACCATCCTCCCATCCTCCCATCATCCCATCCTACCATCCTCCCCGTCTTGCCCACGACCCTCTTCTAATGGCTGCGATAAAATCATTGATGAAGCCAAAAGCTAATTGAATGTTAATCGCTTGGCATTGACATTGCACGTGGCAGTCGCAGTCGCAGTCGCAGTCGCAGTCGTTGTCGCTGTCGTTGTGGCAGATAAAAAGGGCCAAATGGGCAAACTTGCCACAGATGCGCAGATAAAACGCAAAAGGTGAGCGTTAAATTTGCATAGAATAATGATAAATCAACAAGCCATCGCCGACCTTTAAGACGCTCGCTCGCTCATTTATTTATTTCTCACAACAAGGCGCAAATAAAACGCAAACAGTCTTTAAATTAAAAATTAAATTTTAATCTACACAGGCGAGCAGCCCGCGGGCCAAGCAATGATCCGTATCAGTTAGTCGAGGTTGCAAAACCATCCCCAGTCCCCCAATCCAAAGGCAGGCTGCCCTTTGTCTGGTGCTATGACATATCGCGATGGTAGTCGTCTGAGGTCTTTGGTTTTCTTTTCTTTTCATTTCTTTTATTTTCTCTTCTTTTCTACTTATGCTTCAGTTCGTCTGGCATTTGCGTTAAACATGCTCAAATTTGTTTAAGCTGCAAGAACATGGCAACTGATGAAGTTCGAGCAAATAAATCGCACAATTTTCTGGGTTTAATGTACAATTTATAGTTGCCCAAATCTTGACTTTTTACAATACACGCACATGTATTAAGTAAAATCCCGTGTCAAAATTGAGAACTTGATGTAAATGCAATTTTGTGTAATTGTCGATGGGCAAATTGAGCCAAGATAGGAGTAACATGAGAAACAGCAACATTGTAACACGCTGGCAACACTAGTCACACACAAAATGTACAATTGCTGTTGCACAAATGCACAAATGTAGAAATGTAGAAATGCAGAAATTTTTCAATTGCACACTTGAAACAGCGCCTGGCAATGACGTGGACAACATAAAATGCAGTCACAGACAACACACAACTGTCCGGATCAGTTGGCATTTTGGGTTCGGCCCTTTTCACGTTTTGTACCGATGTACGATACAAATACAAAATGGCATTGGCCAAATAGTCACAGATGCATCAATTGTCTAATTGTTTGCCGAGACAGAGTCGTCATAATGTCCATCAAATTACGGCCATAGACTTGATGCCACAATATGAGTGCTATTCCGTCCCCGGTACCAACTGTCCAAGTGTCTGTTGTCTGATGTCCAAGTTGCTGTCTGGCTACGCTGGCTGCTGGTTGCTGGTTGCAGGCTGCCTGTTTCGGTGGACACCCGTGGGATAGGTAAATTTGATTTATGACTTATTATGCGTCTTATGTCCTTTCATAATTTAATTATACCCGGACATAGCTCAACAGACACCAGACAACAACAGCCAGGCTGGCTGAGAATGCGAAAGGCATGGGAAAATGCAGTTTTTCTCTTCCTCGCATAAACACAATAAGCCATAATGCTCTGTTATTTAAATCATGAAAATTCGCTTACGTAAATTGGATTGCAACAATTGTTTGTGCTCAGCTGCATGCGCAAGCAGCATTGTGCAAAAAGCGAAGCGACAAAGCACAAGCCAAAATGCAAATGTAATTAAACTGCACTTAGGCCAGTTCTCTTGTATGTGTATGTGTACGTGTGTGTGTGTGTGTGTGTGTGTGCTTGGCATGCCAAATGAAATTGAAATAAATTATTGACTAATTGTCAAGGCAGACAGACAACAGCATTTGCTGCTGCAACAGTGTGGTGGGCTTTGTGGCCCACGCAGCGTATACGCAATCACAACAACTGCGGCTAATTTGTCAAAGAAAAACGTGTGAGTGTTGCCCTCTCCATCTTTTTACCGCATATCTTCATTTAATATGATTGTTTATGTCCGCATTACCCGGGGAATTAAACAAAATCTATTGCATGTCGCATCAATGTCATTTCAACTCTAAAGACAGGTGTGGGATGTGCATCGATTTATTGTTGTACAAAATCCTGAGCAAAGTGTTCCACAATCACTTTTTAATCAGTTTTCACTTAGATGATTGGACAAATTGTAAGAGTACGAGATGCTTATGAGTGTCGTCTTTACACATGAGAGCATGACTAAACACTTTCACAAATTAGCTACAGAGTTGGGTTGAAAACATATGCACAAAAATTATTTTATATAGAGTTATTAAGAAGGTCAAGCCATGATCAAAATGACTTCAGAATTAAAGATCGGTTCAGTATTGACAAAGTTATAGCATGTTGAAGTCCGCGAATATTTTAATTTAGCCAGGGAAGATGGAAGTCTTGCAAGGCATATGTGTGTTATATAAATACTAACTAAAATATTTAAATGATAAAGTATTAAAATGAACAAATTGTTATTGTTCACGTTCACATATAACTTACCTAAGCACATCACAGGTATAAATATTTTGCAGCCTTGTCTTTTGTTTCTAAGTTACTTCAAGATCACACACAGATCGTTAACCCTTGCTTTTAGTAACAATTGTATTTAGGAAATTTGCCTTGAGTATAGCTTTAATATTTTAAGCCATTAGTTAACTACGATCACTTGATGGATGCATTTAAATGTCAAGTTTAAAATCAGCCAAAAAGTAGGTCCGAACAGGCCAAGCAAACAAAAGAAATGTATTCATTGTTATTGCTGTTATATCAGCTGAAACGGACGATAATTAACTGACAATAATTATAACAAGTGCAAAAAGCAACATAACCGGGTCAAAAATTGTGTGTCCGGCAGAAAGGCAAATTGAATGGCAATGAAGGTGATTTCGATTTCGATTCCGATACCAATTTCATAGATCAACATGCCAGCCTGAGGGCAGTTCAATAAAATCGCTAAGGGGAGGTGTGCAAAAATATTAAATCCAATTAATGGCACATAATATAATGCGCAAACATACGGGCCACGCCCCCGCCCCCGCCACGAGTTATCAGAAAGCCGCTTAACGACCAGCGAAGGCCGCCCAAAAAGCCAACGATGACGTCGCAAAAACCGGCTCCAGTTCCAATTGTAGTCGATGGTCGGTGGTCGGTGGTCGGTGGTCTGATATAATCATTGAGTGTTTTTTGGGCAGCTTGGACAATTGTGCGTTTATTGCTTGTTAGGCTTCACTTTGCTTAGCCCAAGATGATTGCGGCCCAGCCTCGAAACTGGAGCTGAAACGGAAGCTTGGCCAAGGTTTTTCGGTTTACGGTTTTACGTGCAACAAATGTGGTTTTTATTTAAGAGCAAGCAAGTATTAACAAGAAACTTTAACAATTAGCCGGTCGTTCGCCTAGAAACCCCAGTGGGTGCCGAAGCCATCGAAGCTCATGTGAGAGACGCTCTCAGCGGGTGAGTAGTGAACGGTCTGGGAGCTGCCGTAGCTGGAGACGCCCAAAGCTGGCGCATTGTGTGTATAGGTGGTGGCAGAGGGTCCATGGTTCACATTGGTGGTGGCCAGTGGGGCAGCGTACGACACGGTCTTGGCAATAACTGGAGCGGCATAGGACTTGGTGTAAACGGGAGCAGGTGCAGCATAGGTCACAGCAGGAGCAGCATATGAGACGGTCTTGTGCAGCACTGGAGCAGGAGCAGCATACACAGTCTTCTGCAGCACTGGAGCTGGAGCAGCGTAAGTCACAGAAGGAGCAGCATACGAGAGAGTCTTCTGCAGCACAGGAGCAGGAGCAGCATACGAGAGAGTCTTCTGCAACACTGGAGCCGGAGCAGCATAAGTCACAGATGGAGCAGCATACGAGAGAGTCTTGTGCAGCACTGGAGCTGGAGCAGCATACGAGAGAGTCTTGTGCAGCACAGGCGTGGCCTGAGTGTACAGTGGTGCCGCATAGGTTGTCTGGGCAATAGCCGGATTGTAGACATTATTCTGAATCCTTGTGTCCGACTTGCGCACGCTGGAGTATGGCGTATCGATAGCCTTGGAGTAGCTGGACACGGTGCCATCGAAGGAGCGCACCACATTTTGCTGTGTGGAAGCCACGGCATCCACGGCAGGATTAGCCACAGCAATATGGCTGGCGAGGAGACCAGCATTGGCATAGGCCACCAGGGCGCACAGAGAGATGACGTAACGGAATGCCATGATTGAAGCTGTAGCAGAAACTGTAAATGAAACGTAGACCGAAACTTTAAATGAAACTGAAACTGAAACTGTTTGGCAGGCTGACTGAGTTGCGACTGTTGTTGATTTGGCCAAAATGCTGCGGCTTTTATACGCAAAGTGACGCGTGCCTAACTGTAATTGCTGCTGCCCACAATGAGATGCGAGTTTCGTTGGCTTTGATTGTCTGTGTGAGCTGTACCTGAACCTGTCCACATATTTGAATGTGTGCCAATTATTTGAAAGCCAATTTTGTGGCCATAGATTAAACGTCGTAATTAGGTTTAGAGGGCGGCTCAATGGCACACGTGTAAAATTAATAACAATTTGCCAGAAGATAAGTATATATGCAAGACAGTCGACAGTTGAAAGGAGGGGGAGTGGCAGGCGAGAGTGTAAGGCATCCCAAGTTGGCAACACAATTCAATTTGAAGCAGCGGCAACTTTGGTAATTTCAATAAATATTCATCATGCGCCCCGTGAACAGCAGCAGCAGCAGCAAGGATATTCATTTTGAGAAACTTGCACAAAGAGTACAAAAATCATAAACAAGTCGTTTGCCAACAAACAAAAAAGTAAAACACACCCCCACAAAAAGAAGTTGACACAAGCAGAAGAGTCCTGGATGTTAGGGTGTTGTCCTGTGGCATATTTGCTGCTTGACTTGAACTCAATTTAATGGAAAAATACGCCAACGCAATAAAAGTTTTGCGCTTTGTTGTTTTTCTGGAAAATTTATGAGCTGCTGATAGTATTCAAAATAATTCACTTTGGGGTAGCAACCAAAACTCTCAAACTCCTCTATCGAGTCAATCTCAATCTCGCGCCCCGTCATTTGCCAACCCATTGAACCAGTTTTCAATGGGGAGCTTAGACTTAGGCCTAATTCGCTTTGTCACACATCTGAGGTCGTTGTGACCGTGAAATTTTGGCCAACCGCTTTTTTGGCTATTTAAGCTGCGCCGCTGGCCCAGTTAGGCATCAGTAACATTTCCAGTTGCAGCTAACCAACATATTCCAAACATGGCATTCAAGTACGTCCTGCTCTCCCTTTGCGCTCTGCTCGGCGCCTCCAATGCGGGCTTCCTGGCCCCAGCCACCTATGTGTCATCTCCGGTGGTGACCAAACTGGCCCAGCCGCACTACGATGCCGTTGGCACCACCCAGCAGAATGTGGTGCGCTCCTTCGGCGGCACTGTCTCCACCTATTCGAAGAACGTCGTCACACCCTACTCCAGCTTCAGCAAAGTGGACTCCCGCACCACCAACAACGTCTATACCCCCAAGACGCTGTACAGCGCTCCAGCTACTGTGGTCACCAAGTCCGTTTATGCTGCCGCTGCTCCTGCCGTCACCTATGCCGCTCCTGCTGTCACCTATGCCGCTGCTGCTCCTGTGCTGCACAAGACTGTCTCGTATGCTGCTCCCGCTCCAGTTCTGGCCAAGACCGTCTACTCCACACCGGTGGCTGCTCCCGTCTATGCCAATACCTATGCCGCTCCAGCTGTCGCCTATTCCACACCAGTTGCTGCTCCCACCGCCTATGTGAAGTACTCGCCTGCTGTTGGTGTTGCCCACGTTAGCTTCGATGGATTTGGCTCACACTGGGGCTACTAAGCGAAGTTCTAGCTTTAACCATTTGTTGAAACTGTTGTTGACTAATCGAACATAATAAAACTATTAATTAGTTGCATAAAACATAAGAAATGCATTTTCTTTAGTACTAGCTCTTTTGTCTGCAGAAATTTAAAGTAAAACATTTGATTCGCTCCTCCCTTTCTTTCCCATTCCCTTCCCTCCAGACACTGCTCTTCACATTTGTCTAATATTTAATGGGGCGTAAGTATGTGTGCCATAATTTTATGCCTCTCACCCAAGCTTATCCCCATGAATCGCTACTTACTTTATTTTTTTTTTGTTAGTAGGGGCGCATAATATTTAGTGCAAAACTTTTTGTTTGTCTTTGGTTGGGGGTCGCAAAAAAATTGTTGGCCAAAGTTTAATGAGCCACATGACCCCTTTTTCTGGTTTCGGTTTTCAGCTCTCCAGTTGCCCGGCTGCCTTTGCCGCCATAAACTTTGCGATGGGACCCATCAACAGCTCAGCAGCTTGACCAAACTGTTGTTGTTATTGTTATGGTTATGGGGCTGAAGCGATGCCGTTGGCGTTGGCGATGGCGGAAAACTTTTGGCCAAATCGTTGGGACTGACTCAGATAGGGGCATAAAAAAGTATTAACTGCATGGGCCCACAGCAAACTATTTAGCCATAAAGTTGGTCGTTCTGTGGAGCATTTTCTATGCATATTTTATGCATTTCAAAATGCTGCAAAATTGTTTCTTATGGCTCCAAATTTAATGTGGACAACAATAAAATTTATGTGCTGATATATAACAACAAAAAAAACCGCTCAGCTCAGGCTGAGAATTGAGATTGTCCTTGAACATGTGCCTGGCTGCATTTTCCTTTTGCATATTGTTTCGAGTGTCCTGTTGCCAGTGTCCTGTGTCCCGTTGTCCAGGCTGGCGTTAGTATTTGCAATATTTTCGATTCGCTGGACATGCTTTGTTGATTTCTTTATTGGCTCATGCATATGCAAAGCGGACACTCGGACACTCGGACAATCGGACAATCGGTCTTGGTTGGTTCAGACACTCGAGTGTTTATCGTTATTGATTGCAGCTTGTGAAATATGAGAAGTGTAATCCCTGCCAATGCCAATGCTCATCCGATTCCCAATTTCAATGCCATCCAATTTGTCTTGCATGCAAATGCAAATGCAAATGCAATTTGTTCTCTCGAGACAAAACTAAAAAATGAAACACGCACGATAAACGTCTCGAAAAGAACGCAGATTTGGTCTGATTTTCTTCAGATACAAGTAATAGCAGACCAACAATATATTCAAAATGAACTGCAATAGATACTCGATAATAATTAATTGAAAATACAGCAAGCTAAGCTCTCTCACCTGGCATAAGGACGTAATCAGCTCGACGCAAACAATACTTACGATCACATCATCTTTATTTAAGCAACCTTTCTGATACAAATACTTGGACTGCATGTTGCCATTGACAAAGCAGCTGCGAGGCAATTTTCGCAACTCGAGCAGATAATCATCTGGTCCGAAAAGTCCACAGCATTTGTACTTAACATGAATATGATCTGTTTAAGAAGTTTCAGTAGGAAAGTGGGGTATGCTCGACTCACCGAAGTCTCATACGATTCCAGGCTTTCTTTTTTCTCCCATTTCGAGTCCACTCCGCTGGCGAGTGGATAACGCTGTGTGAGCACAATAATCAACAGCATTTGCAGCCAGCTGGACAGAAAGAGCATCGTAAGGTACTGCAACAAAATGAGATAGATACCCTGTAGTTAAAAACTTGATAGAATGCACTCACTGTGCGCAGATGTTGAGCACTCTGCTTGAGTACAATTAAAACGCCAATCGTCAGCACAAAGATTAACCCAATGTTTGATGCCAGCACCAAAGTTTCAAAATTTGTAAAGTCCACTTCCTTGTACTCCGAGTAGCGAGAGATCATCTTACTATGGTGCATAATGTCCGTTATTTGGCAATACTGTGGGTGAATACATTCAAATCCACATCTTATATACTATTAAATGGCTTACATACAAAGCAGCTGACACAGCTTAGTAGGATAATCCATCTAAAAACAATTAACTTCCAATTTTGGTAATAAGTTGCCCCTTCTTCACGCACTTGGGATATGGATTGAGAACTCGCTATAGATCCTTCCATTTGTTGCATTGTGAGTAGCTGTGTTCTGAAGTTTAGTTCCAGGCTGTGTTCAATTTGTGGATTGTTACAAATTGTTACTTTTATATTTAAATTTGAAAGTTCCTTAACAGATACAATAAAAGCACGACATTAGCTGACTAAAATACCTGACACAGGTACACCAAAAAGTATCCCTTTCCCCGAAGACACTACGGAATTGCTATTGAATCAAACGCCAAGTTAAAGCGATTTCTGGAATTTGCATAGATTTGCAGTGGTCTCGACTTGTCTATCTGTCCGCTTCAGTTCGGTTCAGTTCAGTTCAACATGCTGCATAAACCGACTATGGAATTTTTTAATCAAACAGTTGCCATTAATTACTGCAAAATTCTGCCAGCCACATAACAGACATTTTTTCAACGGACTCGGAATGAATGAAAAGCCAAAGATGGCAAGGAATAAAGCGCTGCCAAGGCGTGGCCAATTCTCGAAGCGCTCATGTGTTTTTGTTGCCTCGGCGGCTGTGAGGCAGCAACATAAAGATTGCCACGGGGCAACCGCAACGCGCAGTCAGAGCTCGATGGTGGTCGTGGCCAGAGATGTGGTACCCGGCACCCAACAGCAGCCATTCAACACAACTAAAAATCAAATTAGGTGCAAACGAGCAGCCTTCAGCGGCCCTGCTGCTTGTGGGAGGCAGCTGATGGGCGTGGTCGCTGGCTATGTAATGAATAATTTATAATGCAAAGCGCTGATATTTTTGGCATCGCTTTTAGTTGAAATTAAAATTTTGTGGCTTTTCTTTCATGCTAAGTTAAAGCTCCAACAAAAGCCAAAGATTTGCCGAGTACTTATTTCATTCTGTTTTTTGTTTTTCACTGCAGACTGCGAATGCATCTGCCCCATGAGGAGGAGGAGGAGGAGAAGGAGGAGGCAGCAGCGGCTGATAAATGTGCGTGTGCTGGTGTCAAGTGCACGCTCGTGAATTCAATTTGATATACAAACTGATTTATCGATGTGGAGCAGAGGAAAAAGTCTCCGCCCCCCCAAGCAGAACTGCCACACGCCATTCATAAGTCAGTCAGTCAGTGGGGTAGCTTGCAGCTTTTTGATGGCAAGAGGAGGGGTGGGGCAGCGTGTCTGCTATGTAGACGATAAAAAATTACATACACTTGTAACTGTTGCTGGCTGCAGCTCCTAACAAGGTTAATTTGTTGCGATCGCACAACGGCACTGTCATTTATCTTCGCTGTCAGCGGCAAACTCTATGAAAGAGCAAGGCTCTAATTTGAATTTAACAAGCTCCAGCATCCAGAGCGTGTCCTCAGTCAGTCAGTCAGCCAGTTAGCCAGTCAGCCAGTCAGTCAGCAAGGAAGGCAGGCAGGCAGGCAAGCAGAAGGACAGACTGTAAGAGAGTCAAAGCTAGTCTATCACGGCGCTTTGAAAATTAAAAATTTATTGCCAGACGAGGTGTCAATCATCGCCAGGCATCGCAATAAAAAGTAATATGTGAGGTTGTGACAAAATAAAAATGAAAGTTAGCAAGGCGAATCAAGAATACTCTATCCAAAACTGAAAGATAAGGAACCAACCTGGCAATATTTGAGCAAGAGTTTTATTATATGCACAAAATTAAAATTTACCAGATTTTTATCAGATTATCAGATTTTTTTCTAGCAGGTCCACCATTTATTCTCTTGGTATATTTATTGCCATGAGCTTTGCAATGAACTTGCAAAAATAAACCCTAATTATTGAACTTTCTAGCATTCATAAAAGTTCTACATTTATTAAGCTCACCAATTTTGTTAGGCAACACCAACTAAACAACAAAGTTCATATACCCCACGCAGGTCTATAAAGAAAGCCAACAATCCCACAGGACTCCCAGCACACTTCATCATCAATTTGTAGCCGTGCAATGTTTCAATTTCACTTGTTGGCTTCCATTGTCGATTGTCGATTGTCGCTTGTCGTTCGGGTTTCCCAACACAATTGAAAGCGACACTTTTATGGTTTTCAGATTTGTGCAATACATCCTCTTCTATTTGACTGCTATCGTTCTATTCCTTTTTCCCCTTTCGGAGCATGTATGTAATTTTCGTTGCTTGTATTCTAATTGCGAAATTCTTGGACAAATTGCAAGTTTCATAAAGCTGCTTGGGAAATGTTTGCGATTTTCTTTACAGAACATTAGATAATAGTTTTGTGTTTTTATTTACCCACTGCAGCTGTGCGGGGCTCTGGAAATAAAATTTTGTTGCATATTTTGTGGCGTCAAATGGCAGCCACAAAAATGAATGAAATCGTAAAATTCAGACACGCCGGACAGCACAGCATAGCCACAGCCACAGCCACAGCAGCGGGCTAATAACGTACACTCAAAAACCGGATACGCCGCAGACCAACGGCGTACAAAAGCTGAACCCCTCCCCCACTCCCAATCCTTCTTGGTCATATCTAAGCTCAGACATGTTGTGTGCATATGTCTGTGTGTGTGTGTGTGTATATTGGCGTTTAAGTGCCGAAACGAATTTTGGGGCCAGAGCAACGTCTCACATAACCTCACTTTGTGGGGTATATATATATGTATGTGTGTGTGTGTGTGTGTGTGTGTGTGCTTTTGTTTGTGTTTGTTAGCCTTTATCTGTCTGATGTCTGACTATCTGCCTTGTTGTTTGTCTGTCTGTTTGTCTCTGCATCTTTCCCTCTTCACTTGTAGCATTGTGCAATTGCAATGCCTTCAGTTTTTCTCGCGCTGTGTAAATATTTGATTTTTGCATTAAAGTCAATTTGCTTTCATGATTCCGTAATTCATTGTTTATCCGCGCTAACTTCTATTACGCCTTCCGCCACGCCTCCAGCTCCCCCGCCCACTTGGCATGTTTAATTTTCAACATTCGCCGACTCTCATGCTCGCTTTTATTGTTTCTTTTTAAGAGGGTTGGGGTTCCCCCTTCCTGCTGCCCGCAGCCAGCACACAGCCTCCTCCCACTCTGGCTGAAATCCCGCATTTCCGTTGCACTTCCACTAACACCAGAGACGCAGTGATATCCGCATCATCTTTGTTTGTTGCCACGTTGCCTTTGGCTTTGGCTTGCGTCCTGCCCCTCCAGCCACTCCAGCCCTGCTGCCGCCCTTTGTCCCGTTGCCTGTTTTAATATGCGCACTCAACGTTAGAAATTAAATCTGGCGCTCAAATGTTATTTGCGCTTTTCGTTTATTTATTTATTTATTATTTGCTTACGCCTCGCCCCGCCCCGCCCCATCCTCCTGCCAGTCCCATTGAGAGTTCCAACAGTTTCTGGTCTCCGGGCCGAGCCCACTTTTCATTAGGTAATGCATAATAAGTACGAGTCTGTCTCTCCACTCTGTATGTGAGTGTATTTCATTTATGTTTTCTGGGCCAACGGAGCGCAGCACTCGTAAAGATATGAGCAAACAATTTAGCTGGATTCAAAGCGAGTGCTGCAAACGGCATTGTTATTTTAGATTTTATGCTGTGCATCGTAAGAAATATATTTGTGCTAAGTTTATTTAATTGCGTTTCCATACAAATATTGATATTTCAGTATATTCGAGAAAACTTAGGCATATACAATGGCTTGAGTTGGAATTCAAACATGATTTTCGACAAGAAAATACATTTTTAGATTTAAATGTAGTATTATTAAAGAGGTTAAACCATGAACAAAAAGGGTTTCCTTTTGAAAATCGGTTGAGTTTTGACCAAGTTATGGCATTGGAAAGTTTGAACCCGTTGCTTAGTTAAGAATTTCAATATAGATTTCGATCAAAAATAAAGACTTATCAGATGGTATACCATAAGACTCTTTTATAGTTCCATTACTTACGCAACTCATAAAGCTATACAAATTAGCATGATGCACGCATCGGTTTTAACTGGCAAGTTTAACAGGCCACAAACTTACCGTTAAGACCGCATTTAACAGGCGTTTCACACGCTCATTAACATTTTTACGCGCACCCTCCCGCGCACCAGTGGTGGGGTAGGGGGTTTATTGATACCCTCTCTAGACTGAAGCAAACTCAAACATTTCGCTATGCATTAAGCGGCGCTGCACGGAAAAAGTCAAATCAATACGGCAGACGCAGCCACCCGCCGTATTCCGCCGTATTCCGCCCATCAGTCTATCATTATTCGTATTATAAAAGGAGCGATGCCTGCAATTTTAACGAGCTTACGCATTTGATGGTTCGTGCTGCTGTTGCTGTTGCTGTTGCTGCAAGGACAAGCGACAGTCATCCAAGTATATCCGCATCCTTGATGGCGTTGTCATCATCAACAGGCGATGCCAATGCAGTAAAAAAGAATCTAATTTAGTGCGCGGTTTGCATACAAATTCCGTCCGCTTTATCACACCAGCGACAGCCACAACAACAACAACAACAAGGATAACACATACGTGACAATGTGAGCATATATATATATATGTTTGTATATGTAGAATGTATTATGTATAAATTCGCAATTGATGTCACGATAAACATTGATTTGCCATTTTGGGAGGCATGCATTTTTCATTAATTGTCTTGTCGCAACATCTTCGAGTTGGGCGGAAATGCGCCGCCAAACGATTTAATCAAAAATTTCCAATTCGCATTTGAAAGTTTTTGCGAGCGCGCACAAGTTTTTAATGACTTTTGAAACTACGGCTGAATCTAAAACCTGCAATTACTGCAGCGCACAGTTGTTGTTTGTTGCAGTTAGCTGTCTTGCATATATGTATGTATGTGTGTATGTATGCAAACGACTTTTGGCTCAGACACAACAGCAAACAAAACGCAAACCGCTAATCGCGTTACACGAAACTTTCGCCCCACAAAAGGTGGGAGTGCGAAATTCCACATACGCCGCGTGTGACACGTGTGTCTAGTTGTGTGTGTGTGTGTTTGTGCCTGCAAAAGCATTCAAGTCATTTCCGCTTAAGCAGTCAGTCCAGAGTCAAACTAACCAAGAGCCGGGCAGGTGAGCCGCCCTGACATGACAGCCTCGTGCTGTTGAATGCCGCAAAATGTTGCTCAGAAACCGACTTAAATACAAACAAACATGGCCGCCAATGGCGACCAGCCGAAGAGGCGACCTATTGCTGTAGGGTCTTGGGGGGGTGCGCCTAAAACCGGAAACCGGAAATTTAAAGCTATGCCAAGCAAATGAAGCGAACGTTGGCCAATGCCGCGATTGTTTGTTGCTTGTTGTTTGCTCTTTTTGTTGTTTTTGTTGTTGTTGTTTCACTTGCCTGTTGCCAGGCATTTTGATTGTTGTTTTTGCTGCCAGACACTGCGGACAGCAGCCAAGTTGCATTGTGCTGCAAAAGTTTAATTACAAATTCCCTGCAATTTCTTGCAACTGCAAACAACTTTTTTATTGATATTGTTATGGAGCTGGGCCTGTCAAGTTGCCACTGTTCGCTGTTCGCTGTTGTTATTGTTGTTCTTGTTCTTGTTGCCAATGTCAAATGTCATGTTATCCCGAAGTTATTCTCTCTTTATTGCCGCCTGCTGTCTACTTTTTAAATGCAAATTGATTACTGACATCGGCTAAAGTTGACGAGCAGCTTTCAGTCCTTAATAGCCAATGTCACATTATGCAGAGTTGCGCTGGTAATGCGACACACACATACATGCTGCGAGGGTTGCACAAAAAGTTGTCAGCTTCGTCTGAAAAACATTTGAGCTTTCTGATTCTTTTTTTCACGATTAACACTTGTAATCTATGACTTAAAGCTCGTATTGAGTTGCTTTAATGAATTATCTAACTACTCTTTTATCTAGTTTAATAAAGTTTCATCATCTTTTAATACTAACCATGCTGATATGCATGCGATCAATAAACCTCAGGAGACAGCCTCGACAGACATCAATATAAAATTGTCATAAATTTCATTTTAACTTTTATGCACATATGAATGAAATTGGCGTGCACGAATGCAGCGTTGAAGTGGAAAGTGCCAACTGCACACACACACACGCACGCACACACAGAAACACAAATAGCACTTTTATGCCTGCCGCTGATTCGTGTGGCAGGAAAAGGCTGCGGCTCATGGAGCCCACCATTGTTGCACTCAGCGGCAACAGAATTTTCACATGTGCATGGAAAATTTTATTAGGTATGCAAATGTGTCAACTTTATTTGCAATATTTCGACACATTTCGACACTTGTTGCCATAATGAACTCAACAACGCGGACTACACCATCTGTGTGTGTGTGTGTGTGTGTGTGTGGTGTCATGCATATTTCAGTAGTTTGCGCGCACGTATAGCTGCCACACAACTGTTGCATAACAGTTGCACAGTTGCATGCGGCCATGGCAAATTATATGCTAATAATGGCCGCGAGTCGTGCATGCAAATTGAATTAAACTAAATGACAACTGCAACTCATAGTTTAAAGCAGCTGCTATATAATGTATGTCTGTATGTATAGGTGTGTGTGTCTGTGCTGTGCATAAATTGCTGCTATTGTTTAAATATTTGCCAACATAATTAACTTAATTCAATTGGATTTCCATTAGAGCCGCACGCACACAACTCGAGTTAAGCTGAGCTGAGTTGAACCGAGTTGAGTTGAGTTGAGTTGTTTGCACAGCTAAAGGTACGGGGCGTATACGATATATCTGCTCGACGAGACAATTAGCAGTCGGAGAGAGAGAGAGAGAGAGAGTGGGAGTCAGAGACGCAGACGCAGGCAAATCAAAGGCCTGTCCTTGCTTAACATATGAGACTGGAGACGAGTCTGGCGCCGACTTGCGTCTGTTGACTTTTGGCAATCGAATCGAATCGAATCGAATTGAATTGCAGCAGCAAATCACACAATAAAATAATTGATTCCATTTGAAATGCACACACAACAAACCACAAACGTTTGACTTTGGCAGCATGCGGGTCCTATCCTATCCTGTCCTATCCTATCCTATCCAACCATCAAGTGGAATCCTATTCCAACTCCGACTTCAATTGCTGACTGTGCTAAGAGTACAAATTTATTTCCATTGTTTGCAGTTTAAACACAACATACACACATACACACGAACACAGAGAATCCTTAAGCAATTGCCACTGCTTTATTGATAAGCGGTAGTCTTCATTTCGGCATTTATGGCTCCCAAACTAGGCCTCCTTGCTGGCAGCCAGGGATAACTCCTTGCGTGTCTTGCGACGCATACGTAGATTGGAAATCAAACGCACCGTGCAGAAGTAGACCAGCTCCACAATGCTGAGAGTAGAGACGCCCATGAAGAGGCCCAGCAGACCACCACAATTGGCCAGAAAATCGGTGGTACCATACAGTTCCGAGCGCCGGGAGGTGAGAAACTGTGCCTCCTTAAAGAATATCGACACACGCGACATTTTCATGCTGCAGACAAACAATTATTAATTACAAATTGAGTGAGTATTACGGATCTCAATTGTTTTACCCCTCGCGCTTGTCTTCCACATCTGCTCTGTCCTTGCTGGCAACTGTCTTGTAGTCGAAATCGGCTTGTGAAATCTCCGCCTCATAGGCAATAGATGTGCAGGAGGGCAGACAATTACAATCGGTTTGTCCGCGATAGTTCTCGCCCTCGGAGCTCATGCCTTGCTGGAACTCCTTCAGCAGCAGCTCGTCCTCTGCTTCGTTGTAGCACTTCAGATTGCCAGCACCACAAACGGGCACATTCACATTGCCTGGAAAGCCAAACAGATTAGTCTATCAAATTATTTGATTTGCCCCACTGTTCGATGCTCACGTGGCATGGAAAACTTGACGCATCCACATTTGGTTAGTGTAAAGTTGGCCAGGCACTCCAGTTCACAGTTGGTCTGCGAGTAGATGTTGAAGTAGCGCAGATGACGCTCTTTCTGGAAGTAGCACTGTCGCCGATGTGGCTCATAGTGCTTCAGGCCATCCGAGGTGGTAATAATCTTGGGCCGTATGGAGATGAGCACCTCCTGGTCGAAGGGTATGCGAAAGTATTGTCGTGTAACCTGCGCCACCTCCCCAGGCGTATGCAGCAGAATCTAATTGGTGAGGAATGTGTCCTGTACTAGTTGGGTCATATACTTAAGGATACACACCTTGAAGCCCTGCACGGGTCCACGACACATATCATCAAAATCGACTTCAATGCCGCCCATGAACAAATATAGGCCGGCCTTGGCACCAGGACCTATGACACGATGCGGATAAGTCTCTGTAGTGGAGCTGATGCTGTAGCCATCCTCCACATTCCATTCCGTGGCCAGACGACTCTCCTCGCGGAATATAATATCGGGTATAATGCTGCAGATATATTTGCTCCAGTAATGGGGACTCTTTTAAGTAGAGGTCACTCTTACCCCTCAGCACGAAAGATCTCCGCAGGACTCAGCGAGTTGAAGCTGTAGCAGACGCCATCCTCGGTGACAAACTTGTGAAAGATCTCATTGCACTTGATGGGCGCATTGCGCCACTTGCAGTCCAGATAGGTCTCGTCGAACCGCGGCATTACCTCACTCAGCTCATCAATAATCTCAACAGCCTTGCGTGTCTTGTTACCGAAATCAATGTCATGCAAGGGAGGATCGCAAACTTGAGTCACAGCTCCGAATGTTGATTTTCTGTGAATAATAATATTTATTTACTGTTCCTAGCACATAATATGTATTATGTAAGAGCCCTCTCTATTGTACCATCTACTCTGCACTTACTTATATGTAGTATACTCACTGCTTATCGGTCAGATCAGATACACCACTGACATTGCTGCGAAAATCACGTATCTGCCAATAGAGATCCGTAAAGTTGAATTCTCGCTGGCGTGATTTGGTCTCCGGGCAGACGGTGACGGAGGGAAAGGGTATTTGCCACACGGGCGTCGATTTCTCGGCAAAACTGACAATCACCGGATTGTTGTTCCACTTGTCCCAGATGTTGAGCGTTAGCTTGAAGCAGGTGCAAATCGAGAGCAGGAACACACTGACCCAAAACAAACGCTCCAGCCAGGGACGCTTCTTCTCGCCCAGATAGCGTATGCCGTGAATGGTGCTGTAGTCACAGTACTCATGGATGATGGCCTTGGCCGCCTGGAAGCCGCTGCCATATTTGATCTGCTGCTTGGTATCACCCTCATCCTCACTATCATCCGAATTGGTCTCCCTGCAAGCCGACGCCGACTTGGCCATCAGCGCTGCCCGCTTCCATTGATTCGAGGTGCCCAACGTACTGAGATTCACCTGCCTGGGCACCTCCAGCCCATTGATGGGCGTCTGCGGCTGTGTGCTGTTCGACGACATGACCGTATGCGAGTCTGATTCTGATTCCGGTTGCGAGTTCGAGTTCCAGTTGAGTCCGACGCGTTCCGGCTACGTTGACTGAGTCAGGCGAGCGGTCGTTGAGTCTTCGCCTTTTATAGTCTATGGTGAACGGGCGTTGCTTATTAGACTACTGGGTATGCTATGCCCCAAAGGGATGTCCCTCAGTTGTGGGTTGCTTCCATGCACGCAGCTGCCGCATCACGCATACGCCGTGTGTTAGGTGTGAAATTAAGTAGTTCCCGCTAGTTTTCGGTGTCATTTCAATTACTTCATTGGCTAAGCTCGCGTAATTTGCGAGTACTGCACACGTTGTGTAGGTAGGTCCCCAGCCAACCGGAGCTGCCACTCGTAATTTCACCTGGCTAAATGTTACCTTTGCGCCAACGGAATGGAACGGAACTCAACTGGACTGGACTGGGCCAACTGGGCCAACTAGGCGAGGCATTCTAATTAGCCGCTGCGCACTTTAAGGTTGCCCAGCCCCAAATTGAATAGCGGCTGCTGCAGTGTCTTTACTCTAACCCTTCCCCCTCCTCCCTGCCAACCCCTTTCTGGCCATTGCCCTTTGCTTATGCATTTTAAATCCTGGACTCGACTCGACCGCAGGCGCTTAGCTCGACCTCGAAACAGAAACTAAACGGCCGGCACACGTGGCAGACGCAGTGGCAAAAGTAGACAATAAAAATATTTTGGGTGCCGGCGCAGGACGAGCCGGTGGCAAGGACAGCAGCATGGGACAGCAAACAGTTGCGAGCCGTTTTCGTTGCGCATTTTAATAAAGTTAACTGCAGTTTGGCATTGTGTCCAAAACTTTTCGGAGGGGAGCGTCAACAACTCTGGCCTCCCTCTTTGTGTGCCCACTTGCACTCACCTTTTGTTGGCGCTTTTCATTATCGTGCGCTTTGCTTTCAACAATGTTTGCAAATGTCCTTGTTGTTGTCCTGCTGCTGTTTGCACACTGCGTCGCCTGTCGCCAGTCGCCAGTCGCGTCGTGTGCAGTTGATCATCATTTATTTTAATGAGCTTCAAAATAGAATTTCTAATGTGTGCCGAAACTGAAATTTGCTGAAAACAGCATGCATATGAAATGAGTAAAGCAACTTTCACTTTATTTCCATTGATCCTTGTTTAATTTTGTCATTTCGTTTCAGTTTCAACTTTATTTTCAACACAATTAAACTAATTTTTTTTTATAATATTCATTTATTAAATACATTTTTCTGCCTGTTTACATGTTTAGCTGGAGGACACTGAATTGAATGTTGTTACTGTTTACAATATTTCATTTTTGGTTTAACTAATCTATTTACATATTATATTGATATACATACATATATGTAAGTAATTTGTATATTCACTTTAAATATTAATACGTTTATGTAATTATAACTTTAAGCCTTTTGGTTTTTTTTGTATATATATTTTTTTTTATTATTTATTATTTTGGGACATTTGCAAACGGTTTGCTGCTGTTTTTGAAACACCTGTTGTCACTATGCTACATTTGATATACATGGTACGTATTTTGAATAATAATTTTGTTGGCTTGTTAAATATTAAATATTAGTTAAATTATTATATGCATATCAAATATAAGGTTTTTGGGTATTCTGTCAGCTAACAATAATTAAGTGCTTGACTTTGTTAATTGTTTTGTATTTGTTGTATTTGTGACTATATACAAAGCTCATTTGTCCTACATAAAATGCCGTTTAACTAGCTCTTACTCGTAATTCATGAACTTTTTATGTCGCTTTTTTCATTCTCATCTTTTTTACCTATATGTTCTCATATGCAGTTTTGAAACCCAAAATACGCTTGGCCGAACACAAAAACGAAGACAGGCATATATATATTATATATTTTATATAGTACATACATAGATACATATATTATTTAATTAGTTGTAATTGTTATAGCTATTATAATAACTAGTTGCTAATTTAAAATGATATGTTTTGCTGTAATTTACGTTCATTTCGTTTAGTTTAAACATTTCTCAGTTTAAGTCTAGTACAAAAATACTGAATAAATTGCACTCACGATTACATATTCTCAATACAATACACAAAAGCCAAAAGCCAAAAGCAATACGAGCATTTGAAATACTCTCAAACTGCACTGCACACAAATCTAAGACATACGATTAGTATCTAAGTTAGGTATATATAACTGGATTCTGATGCTGACGTTCCATATGCAACGCTTTTGATTCTACTTGGGTCCAGTCGGTTAAAACTCGGCCTATTGCGGTGCCAATGCCAAGCTGTGGCCATTGGACATCAGGCTTAAGGCGTTCGCAGTGGGCGTGGTTGCAGCGCCAGCAGCCTCCTGAAATGATGATGAAATAAAAGATTATATTATTAATTTATTGATTATTTGAAACAATAAATACTATTTATTTCTTTTCATGAGCATACACATTTAAAATTGGTTAATTGTAAATAAAATATATATTATTTATTTCTTAATCTTTTTATTTCATACTCACAATGCTCAGGGTTCGCACAAGGCAGGCACGTGTTGCCGGCGGCTCATCCGACTCCAGGCCGGGCGAACTGCCGCGCGAGGACACCGATCCGTTCAGTAGCTTTATATTCATATTTATGTCATCCGAGTTATGCGTCTGCGAGCTACTCGACAGTCGTCCATCCAGTGACAGATCATCGCGCTGCTGATCCTGTAATAGGAAAGCATAACTATAGCAAAACAAATACTTGGAGCAGTTGTGAACCTTTGCACGCACCTCCTTGGGGCTGGCACAGAGGCCAAACTTGATGTCCATGCAGTGCGTCTCGGTGTCGCTGCTGACATGGCCATCGTTGGCAGCAACTGCAACTGCAACGGTAGCAACATCAATGCCATTTGCTGCAACTGCAACGACATCGCTGCTGCCGTTGGCAATGGGCGACATGTGTCCATTGATGTTGTTGTTGCTGTTGTTGTTGTTCTGGTTGCTGCTGTTGTTATTGTTGCTAATTTTGTTATTGTTATTTGGCTCCTTGTTAAGTGTTGCTGACGTTGGCATGTGCTTTGTTATGGTTGTTGCCTCATCATCAGCAACAGCAACAGCAGCAGCAGCAGCAATGGGAAGGGCAGCAGCAACATTGCCTGCAATTGCAGTTGCTTCGTGTGTATTGTTGTTGCTGCCACTGCTAGGGCTGGGATTGCCATGGCCATTGGCGGCAGTCACGGCATTGGTGGCGGCCTCATCGCCCAGCTCGTAAATGTTAACCATGTGTGCGGCCTGTGCGTGCACCATCAAATCCCATGGATTGGCGAATGCATCCTTGCAAACGGCGCAAAGCAATTTGGCGCTCGTTGGTGGCGTTTCTATATATGTGTGTGTGTGTGTGTGTGTGTGTGTGTGTGAGTGGCGAAACATGCAAGAATTAATTAGTTATTTAAGTTGGAATTTGCGGACGGAGGGGGGGCGGGCTTAGTCGCATAAATAACTCAATTTTAAATGAATTTGCAGGCAGCACAGACAGACATATGTTGCTGACTTGCAACAAGGAATCTCGGCACAATGTGCCTTAGATAAACCCACACACAGATGGACACTGTATGAGGCAAAAAGTGTTTAGCAATCATAAATTAATTGCAGACAGCAAATGCCACGCCCCCTTTTTAGTTGGTTGAAGAATCGGATGACTTACTTGCGGCAAAGGCCACATCCTGGCACTTGCATGTGAACCTCAGCTTGCAGTAACTTTTCTTGTGGTCCAATAACTCAGACAGCTCGCTGAAGCATTCCCGGCAGTTGCCGCAGATTAATGTGTCCGGATTGCCTACAATAACGATAACAGTGCAGACATAAATATGGATTTTAAATGCAATTGAGGAGCATAAAATCAAGGATCCTAGACTAAAGTTGTTTTTTCGCCATTATTCTACAAATATATTTAAAAAATAAATCATAAAGTATATCAAACAAAAATCGTCTAATTTACAAAATATATTCATCAAATATCATAATCGCTTTTAATGCAGTCTTAATGTGATATCCGTATTGGCCAAATCTTGGTCTCGGCCTGCAGCAGCTGCTTCCTGTTGACGGCACCGCGTTCCTTGCGTGCTTTCATCTTTAGACTGACTTTACCTATTTTCCTCTTGCCTTGATGAGGCTGCTTTTGTGGTTGCTTCAATCGAGCCGGCTCCTTCAGTTGAGCCAGAGATATATCGCCATGCTTCTGCCGATATCGCATCAGCGTTGCAATTGCCTCGACTCGGAGATTGGCTTGTATATCGCTTTTCGCCTGACGATGTAGTCTTTGCTGTGGCTGCTTCTGATTCTCCTTGAATCTTCGCAAGTTTTGCGAAAAGTTAAAAAGTGTGCTCGAATTGGATGGCCTCTTAGTTGTTGCTGGCTTTTTGCAACAGCGTGGCTTCGGGGTGGTGTCCAGTATGCTAGTTGTAGACATAGAATACATATTAGCTGTGGTTTTCGAAAGAGACTTCGTTTGCGACTTTGGATTCAGTGTGGCTTTCGCTTGTGACTTCGCTTGAGCCTTCGACTCTCCCTTGGGCTTCGATTGCAATGTGCCATTTTCAACTCGTATTGTTATTGCCTTTGTTTCATCTAGTGGTGCTGCTGTTGTGACTTTTGGCCTTGGTTTCTTTGTGCCCTTGTTGGGTTTGGTCGATGTGGTGCAATCGTCTTCATCTGATTCCGTTGTTGTCTTATCGTCGGAACATGTGTCCTCTTCCTGCTCTTCCTGATCTGTCGGTAAAAGCTGAGCAACATTCAAGCGCAATTGCTGTTGTGGTTGTTGTTGTTGCTGTTGCTGCTTTTCTTGTTGCTGCTGCTGCTGTTGTTGTTGCTGTCCATGCCCAAAGTATTCAGCAAGTTGCTGCAGCAGTTGGTTTTTAGCGTTGGAATCTTGCTCGGCTTCGGTTGGACTGGCCGGCGCAGAAAAATCCTTTACGACTGAATTCAACTCTGATTTCACCTCCTGTTGCACTTGCGATGGCGGCAGCATGGCCGGTTGCATGATTAGCGACATAGGCATCTGGATCTGTGGCTGAAGCTGCTGTGAGCTTTGGGACTGTGCCTGAAGCTGTTCAAATTGCGGCTGCACTGCTTCAGGATTTTGCTGTGGTATCCCAGAGGAAACCTGTGCTGCAAACTGCATATCCTGGTGCTGCAGCTGATCATCCTGTTTTTTCAGCTCCACTTCCAGCTGGTCTAGCTGCTGATGCAGTCGATGCTTGTCCTCGGTCCGCTCCTGAGCCGCCGCCTCCTCCTGCTGCGTAGACTTCATGTTCTGACCAAGAGCAACGTTTGACTGCTCTGAGCTCGGCTGAGCAGAGTTGTCGTTCCTTGACTGCATGTGATTGGTCAGCAGCCTGCCCTTGAGGGTCAGCAAACCGTTAAGATAGGCCGGCGCAAAGCGATGCTGTGGCTGAACTGCGTATGTCGAGTTAAGCGACGACTGCAAACCCAATGGCGCTTGTGGCTGTGCGGCGAGGATAACTTGCAAGAGGCTTGTGATGACAGCGGCAAGAAGATAGTATGCATTAGCGCCAGGTCTCCCACTTTGACACATTTCTCATATTCAGAGGCAACGGCGTTTCATTGTCGTCAGCAGGCGTCATTTTTGACAAGTTTAACAAAGCCAAACTAAACATGGATGGAAATTCAGCTTGGAAAACAAATAACTTACTTTTCAGAGCACTGTGATTATCCCTTTAGGTTGAATGTGAAATGCTAACTTTTACTTTAATATTGACAACGTTTAGGGGAATTGTTCTTACCTAACAGCTAATTGGTAATAGATGCAGAGTTCTTAAATAGCAAACGATTGCTGCCGTCACCGAGCAGAGCAAAAAGTAAACAAATCAAGTCAATACTCACTGTAGACTTTGAAAGGTCCCCAGTGTTGATGCAAACTTAATTGCTCCTGTGCATGTTGTTGCTGCTGTTGATGCTGCTGTTGATGTTGTTGCTGTATTTGATGCTGTTGTTGTTGCTGCTGCTGCTGCTGCTGCTGTTGATGCTGTTGTTGCTGCATCAGTTGGCTATGCAATTGTAGCGACTGCGGTTGCTGTGGGGACAATGCCAAAGTCAACGGCTGCAGCAAGCAGCCCAACTGCTGCTGCTGTTGCTGTTGTTGTTGCTGGTGTTGCTGTTGTTGTTGGTGCTGCTGGTGATGCTGTTGTTGTTGGTGCTGCTGGTGATGCGACGGTTGCTGGGAAAAGGCACCGTATGGCTCCACGAGCGCTGTTTGATTAGCAATTATTGCTGACTTTGCATTTTGTGGCGAAGTCGTTGACTGCCCAGCGATGACGCTCTTCAACTGGAAACCTGTGGCAGCGGCCACAAATTGCTGCTGCTGTTGTTGTTGTTGCTGCTGTTGTTGATGCTGCTGCTGCTGCTGGTCCTGTTTATATTGGGACCAGTGGAGTGCGCCGGGCGCCGCTGTCGAGGCCGCTGTGGTGGCCACTGCCGCCGCATTCGATAGCAAATTCTGCTGATGCAGCAACAGCTGCTGCTGTGGCAACAAATTGGCCATGGCCGCCATGGCAACAGCAGCAACTTGCTGCTGATGATGATGATGTTGCTGCTGCTGCTGCTGCTGGTGTTGCTGCTGTACCGCCTGCTGCTGCTGATGATGCACTGCAGCCGCAGCTGCAGCGGCCACGGCAGCAGCGCTATGATGATGTTGCTGCTGATGCTGCTGCTGTTGCTGCTGCACAGCTGCGGCAAGACTGTTGTTGCTGGTCATCAGACGCTTGCGTTTCTTGGGACGCACACCGTTGGCACCACCGCCGCCGCCGCCGCGCAGCAGCGCCGAGGAGCAGTAGCTGTCATAGAAGTAGTCCCTGCAAAAAGCAAATTCAAGGCGTGACAGCTCATTAGTTGTGGTAAGTGCACTGAGAGAAAAACACTCCTCTAACTTCCGGTACCACCTAGCTTTTTCATAATAAAAGTGTAATACAATTCGTTCTTGACTATGGTTACATAAGTATAAATTAAATAAATAAATAAATTCAGTTCTCCTTTTTTTTCTGAGTGTGGTTTTTCTGACGCTGTAATTGAAGTGTCAATGTGGCCACCACACGAAAAAATGAACAGCCTGCCAACTGTTGACTACCTCTGCCTGCCTAGTCAATATTTGTTTAGGACTCACCCTGTCACTATGACGCCGTTACAATTGTCATTTTGCCAATTATGTGCGACCTCATCACCAACCCACCTCCCCCCGCTTTAGTAGAGCTCGCCCTTTTTCACATCATTGCAACAGACGAGCGTTTGTTTTGTGTGTTGCCAGTGATTGATACAATTGCCAGCCAGTCAGTATCCATTTGTGGTCGAATATTGAGGCAGTTTTCATATCGTTTGGCGCCCAACGTGGGGGGCGTGGGCGCCAACAATTGTGGCTTTGTCGGTCAGTTTGTATGCGGTCAATGGACTGAGCAGGCATTTAAATGACAAACACGAGCTCATGGACCGACCACCTGGACAGCAACAGCAGCAGCAACAAGGATCGTACAGTGTTTGCGTTTTAATTACAATCAAGTCGTTGTCAGTGTGGGTGTGGGTGTGGGTGTGAGCAGCCCCTTTTTTAAAGCCTTAACGCACTTCCTTTCGGCGTCATTAAGCTTAAATTAAATATTTCCACACGAGTGGCAAGTCGACGACGTCGACCCCGAAATAAATTGTGAATGTTGCTCCCGTCGCTCGCTCAGTCATCATTAAGGCCGCGCCAGGGACAAACAAGTGCACATGTCAGCGGCAGGACCAAGACCAAGCGAGGATATTATAGCATACATTGCAACTGTCAGTCACACTCGCAGTCACAGCCACAAGGCAGACATTTTTTTTTGTTTTTTTTTTGCCACAGCTGACCCAGACACAGACGACACACAGAGAGTTATAGACGGAGCTGGAGTCGTAGCTGGAACTACGGAAGTGGCAACGAAAAACTCGCATAGAGTTGACAGCCAAAATATTTTATGTGAGTCGGCGTTGAAACAAAGGATACGAATACGAATACTCATACATCCATGTCCATGTCCATGTCCATGCCCTGATGGATTGTGCCTTATTTATTTATTTATTTATTTGTGTGTGGCTGTCGCCCCCCAAAAACTTTCAGACTAGTCCTGCTGGCTCCAAAGCCAAGCCGTTAAATGATATGTAAATAAACTCCAAATGAGCGCCACATGGCCGTATTAAATTGTGCAAAAACTTGTGCCACTCTAAACGCAGGCATTTATTTAAATTAAAATGTGAAGCATGAAATTGTATTTGAAATTGTTTTCTATTTTTCACTTTTTCCGTTTTTTAGACACTCACCAATCGTTGCCGGTTTTGCTGACATTCTGGCGTTTCCTGCCAATTTGATGCGCCTTCGGCTCGGCCACCATGTTGACATCTGCAATAGAAGAGAGGACAACAGCCAGGATAAATAACAGAATTCTGGTAACAATGCTTTGTGCCAAATATACACAAAATATACTCCTTGCCAACTGAAACAAAAACATTTGCCGCCTTTGAAGTAAGTGACTAAGTGAAATGAAGACAATGGTCATTTTGAGTTCTATTATGCGCAGTTTTGGACTTTTTATTTTTGTTGACTTTTCATTATGCAAATGTTGAGCTCTAAGTGATTAAAAACAACAGAGCCTGTGAGCATTTTGCTGTCCAACTACATAGCTCTAATCATTTAATCTGACTCGTAATCATTAATCTTAATAAAAAGTAGAAAACACAGTTAACAACGGCAAAAGACATTGTCAGATTTTGCATAAGATAAAAGGATAACTGGAAAGCAAATTTTGAATGCCGAAGCTTGTATACCCTGCTTGGGAATAGAATAAACTTGAGAGAATTTTGAAATTAATAAATATTTCAGAAATAAATTTAAAAATAATAAATTTATAAATATACATTTTGTTAACTTAAACACAGAAAAGTAAATACCAGATCTAATTTCCCATACACTCCATATACTCTGCATCTAAATCTAAGCCAAAGTCAAAATCGTGCCCCAATGCATTATACATTTCATTTTTCAATGAAAAGGGTGCGACGTTTGCTTGTTTTTTACGTAGGTTTTTTGTGGCAAGTTCGGCGTCCGCGCTCGTTCATCATAATTCATGACAAAGTTTGAAGTGCGACGGCTGCGCCGCAGGGTGGCTAAAAAGCAACGCGCCCCAAAAAAAAACAAAAAGACAAGCCCCAGCCAGAAGAGTAAGGGGGTGAGGCAGTTGCTATAACTACAAATTACTGGACTGGGGTGTGGCAGCTTTACATTTTTTTGTATTTCTTTTTTTGTGCTGCTGCCTTTTTTCTCAAGAATTTTCTCTGTTTGTCTGACGCGCCACTTTGGCTTGCCGGGGACTGGCTGCTGGCAGGCAATAATTAAGATTAAGGATAAAAGCATAAGAAGGATTTCCGCAAGTTTTAAGGCATTGCCACACAGCAAATCGGTTTAACGCTGGCCCATGCCACCCATTGCCACCGCCCTTCAAAGTCAATGGCGCGTAGCAATGAAATATTACAGCGGCCACTCAACTCGAGAGCTCTGTTTTGGTATTATTTTCTATCGCTTCTCTTTGGCTTGCTTCTCGGTTCTAATCAGTGAAATTAGCATGCTGCATTTGCATAAGCAGTGGCACAGCAACAGCAACATCAACATTGTCACAACAAAATGCTTTTTATGTGAGCTGTAAAAGTTTGCATTGCACGCCAACGGGGCGTATGAATATGACAGCATCCTGAATACGCATACGCAGCGTTGTCATCGTCATCGTCATCGTCATTGCTATCGTCATGACATAGCGCGCTAAGTGCATTAAGTTGTTCTTCACACGACACACGCATGAAAGAATGCCAAGGAATCTCTACTGGCTTGCCGCGTCCTGCCTCCCACTTCCTGCCTCCCCCTGCCCATCTATCTGTCTATCTGTCCGACTGACTGCCTGTTTCCCCTGTTGCATTGCAGCTGCAAGTGACGCGCGACGGGGCTTGAAATTTCATTAAGCGTTTAAATTAAATCGACAAACAGTCAGTTGTCAGCCAGGCAGGTAGTCAGCGTTGCAGCAGACACATATTCACATTCACATTCCCATTCACAGCACATACGTATGTATATATGTGTATATGTGTATTCCCGCACAACATTGAAATTTCATTAAAAGTATCGCGCAAGGATTTATGTTGGGCCGCACTTTAAGTTGCGGCCTGCAGCGACTTCCGTTGCACAAAATACGCAGACAGTTGGCGGGGCGCGCTAAGATATGGCCACTACACATGCCAGGGCAGGGCAGGCCAGGGCCGCAGCCGGAGCCGGAGCCGGTGCCAGGGCTCCTATTCCTATTGCTCTATTACTCTCTGCCCTGCACCACAAGCCACCAAGTTGCTTTTTTCGCGCGCTTGTTCGATTTTAGTGCTTCACTTCCGGCACTGGCGGCCATTAACCTGGCGACTGAGCCACATCGGACATGCAACTATGCGAGGGTTAAGGTCTGCAATGTCTATGCAAAACAACAGCTCCATACACACAAAAGTAACCACGGTATAGCGAAAGAAATTTTCAAGTTCTTTGTATATATTTGCAACCATCGGAAGAAACTTATAAATGGGCTGGAAGACCTTAGGAATAGGGACTTTTATGACTTCATGTCAACACTCTCGTCATGAACATTGACTTGAAATCTGAAAATTACAAGTTTTTGAACTGTGAATGTAGTGTTATTAAGGAGGTCAAACCATGATCAAAATGCCCTCAGAATTGAAGATCGGTTCAGTTTTGACAAAGCTATGGCTGCTTAAAGTCTGGGTAGGGCATTTTTAGAAATTTTAAAATGTCACGAAAATACAAAGTTTTTCAACTTTGAATGTAGAATTTATGAGGCGAAAGAAACATGATCATAATGATGTATTAAAGATCGGTTAATTTTTAACAAAATTATGGCTTTTCAAAGTCGGGAAAGGGTGTTTTTAGGGACTTTGAACAATTATTATGTAATTATTATAATCCGGGCTGCATAAACATTATTGATTGTACCCCACAATTAAAAAGTGAAAGATAAAACTTACCTAGCGTCTGGCTGAGCACTGTTTTGCCATCCTCGCCGTGACAGGCGTTGCGGGCATCGAAGGGGTTGGTGAACTGCACAAAGGCATAGCCCTTGTGCATGGAGATGCCTGCGGGAGATGGGGCAAAGGGCGACATGAGTTAGGAGACAGTGTATGTGAAATGATGGTTAGGCTAGGTGGGCTGGTGAACTTACCCGCCAGTCGGCCGTAGATCTGAAACATGCGCTCCACATCCGTTTTGGAGCATTGAAATGTATTCAGATTGCCCACAAAGATGCGCGAGTTAACCGCCTGCGGATCCTGCGAGTTCGTCTGGTTGGACAGTTTTGACAGCTTCATTGTAGACGCCGTTGCCGCAGGCAATGCGGCTGACGCTGACGCTGGCAAGGACGACACGGGCAATGGCAATGGCAATGGGCACGGCAGCGGCAGCGGCAACGGCAACGGCGCAGCCGCGGCGCACGTGGGTCCAAAGTACAAGAAAGCAATTCTGGCGGCTGCTGGCTGTTTGCTCTGCCTCTTGGCTTTTGTGGGGCTTAGACTGTTTTGTTTATGGCTTTGTGTGCGTTTGTTGCGTCGCTGCAGCTTATTGCAGTTGGCCTTGGGTCCTCCGGCTTGGATTTGCAGCTTGTGTCCTGTCCTGTCCTATGTGGTCTCCTGTCTGCTGCTGATTTTTCACTTTTCACCACCCAAATCCGTCAGCGGGCGCAGTTTGTCGCTTTTGTTGTTAAATCTGTAAAATAAGAAGAACAACAGCCAACATAAATACAAATTGACAATCACTTTTGTTTGCTCGTGTTTGTTTTCCCCTTTTGTTATTGTATTGCATTGCATTGCATTGTTGTTGTTGCGGCTTAAATATCAATGGGTATTGGGCATATCGCTAGCATCCATTGATAGCATTGCGAGGCATATCGTTTGCCGTCTGCGTATTTATATTTCATTTATCCAAGTACTGTTTGTTTTTGTGAATTTAATCTTATCGGCAGGCAATTAAAATGCAAAAATGCTCTTTTAATTGAAAGTCAAATATATATATATATTTTTTGTAAACAATTCAAAGGTTGCAAAAGTTGGCAGTTCCGTGCTCAGAAAATGGTATTAACTTAATAAATGTAACCATCCATATTTGTAATGATATTATCATGACTGTTTTTTCTGTTTTTCTGTTTTTCGATTCTGATTCCATTCAGAACGATTTAAAAATATCATACAAAAGGAAACCAGACAAAATTATCAGATTTTAAGCTTTAATCGTAAAGTGAACTTATTTTAATCATTTATACGCCAGTGTAAAGTTGGTTGTACACACAATAACTACATTTCACTCATTTTTAAAGCGATTTACTAAAAATATCAGTTATTTTTACTCTGCTCTAATACTCACACACTTGTTACTAACTGGCCTTAAATACATGTATATATACACATATGCTAGACGGCATATCAGAGCGCAACATTCAAGTGGCACATACTACCCCTCCCCCCCCCCCCACCAACCTACCACCCCCTCCTGCTGCTGCCAGTGGGGCAGTTCTCATATGTGTCTCATATTTATGTTCGTTTGCTTTTACTTGGAACATGTTTTGTGCGTGTTATTAAATTAAATAACTTTTAAATGGCTTACACACAAGCGACAGCACACTCAGCAACAGCAACAAGAGCAACAGCAACAACAACAACAACAAAAATGGAGGCGTTATTCACGTTCATGTAAAAGTGAAAAATTAAGCGTTTTTATTGCGCTTTTCGATGGCAACACTGCACAACACAGCTCTGATCCTGGCAACAACTGCTGCTTCCTGCTGCTTCCTGCTGCTGCTGCTTATGCTGGCAACATGTGTATAAAATGTGTGTAAGCGTGTGTGTGTGCATGTGTGTGTGTGCTTTGCATAGTACAAAAGGCGCCGCATGAAATAAAAATAAAAACAGGCAGCAATAAAAATAAAATACTCTTGTAGTAGCAAATTGTTAATGTGATTTTTATGCAATAGCCTCCTATGAGTGTGTGTTTATCTATATTTATTGCATATTTATGGGCGCAGCAGTTGTCTTTAATTGCAAAAGAGGCGCACCTCAAGTTGAACTCCAGCAGGCAGCTGATTAAAGATGCAATCGATTGAAAGTGCTTGCCATCAGCTATATTAAAAGTTTGCGCATTGTTTGCGCTGCTTTAATCAGACACAGATACAGACACAGATACAGACACAGATACAGATAGATATGCACAGAAACACATACATACTGTCACATATAGACAGTAGAGATTCAGAGCTTTGGTTTCTGCATTGTGCGGCAGTTATGAGTGAAAGGCGCTTTATTTATTATAATAGCATTCCTGACTGCGCTGCCATCAACTTCGTGTCCTGCCTGCATTCAGTCAGCCGTTTCATTCATTCGACGCTTTCTATTTTTGTCAGCCATCCTCGTTTGCCTCCCATTGTCGCATTGTCCTTGCAAATGAAGGCATGTCGCCGCTGGCGGCTTTGCATAACAGCTCGCAGCTTCCTTGACGGCTAACATGCCCCATTGTTGCATTGATACGAACAACAGCAGCAACAAAAACACGCCCGGCCAAATCCAAAGCCGTATTGAATAACCGTTGAGGGTTGTTGTTGTTGCTGCAGCCCCCCTTTTGAATATGCAACACTTTTTGTGGCCTACTTTTTGGGCGCATTTTAATGAACGCAGCTTTAATTAAAGCCAAACAAATAACAACAGCAACGCGGCTGCTGACAAATTTAAATTGCACACACAAAAAGCTGTGGCAGTTAGTCGACCCCGCACCCCCCACCTCGCCCGCTTGCAACGCTTTTCAAGTGCCTGGCAAAAGTGGTTAGTTAACTCGTCTTAATTATAATTAACTGCACTGCTGAGCGCCGCCTGAACAAATGTAGGTGTATGTCTATGTGTGTGTGTATGTGTGTGTGAGCGTCTGGTCTGTTAACATACGACGATGCCTGGAAACTTGAACCACAAGAAATTGCGCAGGAAATTGCCGTAATTCTTTGCCCCACCCCCACACCTGCTACATAGCTGCAGTCCTTTCTCTTTGCTCAACGGTTGTTTTAGGCCGAGCCTGCCACTTCTTTTTCCAGCTGCCTGAGTGCAAAAGTAAATTAAGATGCCGATGTAAAGTAAAAGTCGTCGCGGGTAAACTTGAAAAGCGCCAATTCAACAGCTTCAACAGCTTCCACAGCACATGTGCCAGCAAGCTTTGTAATTGAGTGTGAAAAACATTCCGGAGTCGAATTTTAGAGACTCTCTAAATAAAAAAAAACTGCCGTCAGTTTGAATTGTGGAACAACTTGAAAATTGTCTTACAAAGTATTCAAGTTGTAATGATTTCAATAAAAATTAATAATCTGAAATATTAAATTGCAAATATTCTATAATCTGTAAAAGAACTCGAAAACTAAACTAAAGTCTTATAAAGCAAGTTGTGAAACAAAGAAATAATATTTACTTGGAAGATTAAATGATCTTATAGGCTTTCTTTCCAAGTGACCAGAGCAAGCCCCTTTTAAAAGTTGATTATGCTCTTCATATGTGAAAGAAGCGTAATTACCAACTGGCATCCTTGCTGGCTGCATTGTCTACGGCTTAAAGTCAACAACTTAACGGACTGTATTTTAAAGCTATTTTATTGGCTTGCGACGTGCTAAATAATGCAGCAGGCCATTAAGCGGTACCGAAAAGCTGTTGAAAAGCCAGCCCCCCCCCCCCCCTCCCTCATTCCACCATCTCCACATCTGTCCACCTTTGATACTGCCTCTGGTTGTGGTGCTGGGCAGGATTATCAGCCAGTGCTGGCGTGCGATCAAATGTCAAAGGACACATTTCGTCACCGAGCCTTGTTGCTATTTACTGCCTACAAATATGGGCGGCACATATCATTTTTGTTTCCTTTCCTTGGCATTTTCCTACGTTTTTTACTACTATATGTATGTTTATATGGCAGCCAACTTTTCATTTCAAATTGCCCGAGGGGTGACTGAGGGTGGGTTCGAGTTTGGGTTTGGGTTTGGGTTTGTGTTCGGTTTGTGGTTAGGGGGCTTGGCTCTAATAGCGATGTACAAAAAATTGAATAGACGCTGTGGCCATTGAAAGCCAAAAAGTCAACAAAGCGTAGCAGAAGACCGTGCTAGATAGAGCGACAAATAACCCCAATTGAATGGGGGGCGATGGGTGGAATGCATACATATACACATATGTATGTGTATTGACAGGCCAGCCAACAACTTTATTCATAAGCAGTCAGACAGACACGACAACGGCCAGAAACACAGACAGACAGACAGACAGACAGAGAGAGGACGTGATCCTAGCCAGCCAAACAGATGCTGAAACTATGGATGCTCTGGGTATGGAATTTATATGGTCAGCATTCAGAGATGACTTCACGTCTGCGAGCGATAACTCAACGGAGTTTATAGAAGTGTAAGAGCCCAAGCGCCTCACGGTATGCAACATAGTTTTTAAATTCCAGCAAAGCAAACGATAAGAGCTGCGACGTTGTCGATAAGCGTGAAACGTGTCCTGCCATTGTTGCTGTTTTTGTTGTTGTTGTTGCTGTTCGCTTATGCTGTTAATTTATTGTAATGCGCAAAGCAATTTGCAGTGAAAAAATTTACAAGCGTATTAAGTGCCAACTATTTGCATAAATAACAAGAAATTAATAACAAACACACGGCGTCATGGCAGCAGCCGCATAAAAGTTAATAATTGCTGCATGTCAACAGGCAGCGGACAAAAGGGGACAGGGGTCAGGGGTGCGAATCGGTGGCGACATGTGGCATATATAAATGCAAAATATGTAGTATATATATATAAATTCATATATATATGAAAATAATAAAACTGCCGGCAAGCAAAGTGAAATGACATTTTATCACTTGACAGTAAATGCGTTTTATTGCGCTTCTCATTAAACAAATTTAATTTGCGAAAGTGTTGAACAAATGAAACTGAAAAACTTTTAAATGTTCCTTGCTCGCACACATATGTATATAACAATTGGACATAATAAGCTACGTGTTACTAAAGTTAACAAGCAATCGTTTCTTAGATTCTTTATTTAATTTTTTGCGTGTGATTTCTTGACTTAAAAATTATAAAACAAAAAATGTATTTTATATATTTATACCCTGATCCCATAAAATGGGAATAAATGGGAGAAAAGATATCTAGTCCCGTTCCAAAGTTATCGATAACCAGTGTTATTTTTTGAAACAGAATCTAATGTTTGGAAAATCAATTTTGTAAGGGTCCCTTCTTATGCTTTTTTTGCAAAAATATTTGAAAAAATTTAACTTTCAATAATGAATAAACTTGAAATGTAGAACTGATAAATAGGACAAACCATGAACAAAATGGCCTCAAGCTTGACAATCGGCACAGTTTTGACAAAGTTATGGGAGTTTGAAGTCTAGGAAGGGCATTTGTATGGACTTAAGGCGTTTACAAGTCAATTTTTTTGTGTCATTTTGGCATGATTTTTGACAGAAAAATGAAACACCTCAGAATCAATTTTCATAAAGTTTTTTATACTAATTTTAACACCCACAATCGATTAAAAAAAGAATTTCAAGAATCTATTTTTTGAAAAATCAATTTTTGTAAGGGTCCCCCCTTATGCTTTTTTCGCAAAAATATTTGAAAAAATTTAACTTTCAATAATGAATAAACTTGAAATGTAGAATTGATATATAGGACAAACCATGAACAAAATGACCTCAAGCTTGACAATCGGCACAGTTTTGACAAAGTTATGGGAGCTTGAAGTCTAGGAAGGGCATTTGTATGGACTTAAGGCGTTTACAAGTAAATTTTTTTTGTCATTTTGGCATGATTTTTGACAGAAAAATGAAACACCTCAGAATCAATTTTCATAAAGTTTTTTATACTAATTTTAACACCCACAATCGATTAAAAAAAGAATTTCAAGAATCTATTTTTTGAAAAATCAATTTTGGTAAGGGTCCCCCCTTATGCTTTTTTCGCAAAAATATTTGAAAAAATTTAACTTTCAATAATGAATAAACTTGAAATGTAGAATTGATATATAGGACAAACCATGAACAAAATGGCCTCAAGCTTGACAATCGGTTCAGTTTTGACCAAGTTATGAGAGTTTGAAGTCTAGGAAGGGCATTTGTATGGACTTAAGGCGTTTACAAGTCAATTTTTTTTGTCATTTTGGCATGATTTTTGACAGAAAAATGAAACACCTCTGAATCAATTTTCATAAAGTTTTTTATACTAATTTTAACACCCACAATCGATTAAAAAAAGAATTTCAAGAATCTATTTTTTGAAAAATCAATTTTTGTAAGGGTCCCCCCTTATGCTTTTTTCCCAAAAATATTTGAAAAAATTTAACTTTCAATAATGAATAAACTTGAAATGTAGAATTGATATATAGGACAAACCATGAACAAAATGACCTCAAGCTTGACAATCGGCACAGTTTTGACAAAGTTATGGGAGTTTGAAGTCTAGGAAGGGCATTTGTATGGACTTAAGGCGTTTACAAGTAAATTTTTTTTGTCATTTTGGCATGATTTTTGACAGAAAAATGAAACACCTCAGAATCAATTTTCATAAAGTTTTTTATACTAATTTTAACACCCACAATCGATTAAAAAAAGAATTTCAAGAATCTATTTTTTGAAAAATCAATTTTGGTAAGGGTCCCCCCTTATGCTTTTTTCGCAAAAATATTTGAAAAAATTTAACTTTCAATAATGAATAAACTTGAAATGTAGAATTGATATATAGGACAAACCATGAACAAAATGGCCTCAAGCTTGACAATCGGTTCAGTTTTGACCAAGTTATGAGAGTTTGAAGTCTAGGAAGGGCATTTGTATGGACTTAAGGCGTTTACAAGTAAATTTTTTTTGTCATTTTGGCATGATTTTTGACAGAAAAATGAAACACCTCTGAATCAATTTTCATAAAGTTTTTTATACTAATTTTAACACCCACAATCGATTAAAAAAAGAATTTCAAGAATCTATTTTTTGAAAAATCAATTTTTGTAAGGGTCCTCCCTTATGCTTTTTTCCCAAAAATATTTGAAAAAATTTAACTTTCAATAATGAATAAACTTGAAATGTAGAATTGATATATAGGACAAACCATGAACAAAATGGCCTCAAGCTTGACAATCGGCTCAGTTTTGACCAAGTTATGGGAGTTTGAAGTCTAGGAAGGGCATTTGTATGGACTTAAGGCGTTTACAAGTCAATTTTTTTTGTCATTTTGGCATGATTTTTGACAGAAAAATGAAACACCTCAGAATCAATTTTCATAAAGTTTTTTATACTAATTTTAACACCCACAATCGATTAAAAAAAGAATTTCAAGAATCTATTTTTTGAAAAATCAATTTTGGTAAGGGTCCCCCCTTATGCTTTTTTCGCAAAAATATTTGAAAAAATTTAACTTTCAATAATGAATAAACTTGAAATGTAGAATTGATATATAGGACAAACCATGAACAAAATGGCCTCAAGCTTGACAATCGGTTCAGTTTTGACCAAGTTATGAGAGTTTGAAGTCTAGGAAGGGCATTTGTATGGACTTAAGGCGTTTACAAGTCAATTTTTTTTGTCATTTTGGCATGATTTTTGACAGAAAAATGAAACACCTCAGAATCAATTTTCATAAAGTTTTTTATACTAATTTTAACACCCACAATCGATTAAAAAAAGAATTTCAAGAATCTATTTTTTGAAAAATCAATTTTGGTAAGGGTCCCCACTTATGCTTTTTTCGCAAAAATATTTGAAAAAATTTAACTTTCAATAATGAATAAACTTGAAATGTAGAATTGATATATAGGACAAACCATGAACAAAATGGCCTCAAGCTTGACAATCGGTTCAGTTTTGACCAAGTTATGAGAGTTTGAAGTCTAGGAAGGGCATTTGTATGGACTTAAGGCGTTTACAAGTCAATTTTTTTTGTCATTTTGGCATGATTTTTGACAGAAAAATGAAACACCTCTGAATCAATTTTCATAAAGTTTTTTATACTAATTTTAACACCCACAATCGATTAAAAAAAGAATTTCAAGAATCTATTTTTTGAAAAATCAATTTTTGTAAGGGTCCCCCCTTATGCTTTTTTCGCAAAAATATTTGAAAAAATTTAACTTTCAATAATGAATAAACTTGAAATGTAGAATTGATATATAGGACAAACCATGAACAAAATGGCCTCAAGCTTGACAATCGGCTCAGTTTTGACCAAGTTATGGGAGTTTGAAGTCTAGGAAGGGCATTTGTATGGACTTAAGGCGTTTACAAGTCAATTTTTTTTGTCATTTTGGCATGATTTTTGACAGAAAAATGAAACACCTCAGAATCAATTTTCATAAAGTTTTTTATACTAATTTTAACACCCACAATCGATTAAAAAAAGAATTTCAAGAATCTATTTTTTGAAAAATCAATTTTGGTAAGGGTCCCCCCTTATGCTTTTTTCGCAAAAATATTTGAAAAAATTTAACTTTCAATAATGAATAAACTTGAAATGTAGAATTGATATATAGGACAAACCATGAACAAAATGGCCTCAAGCTTGACAATCGGCTCAGTTTTGACCAAGTTATGGGAGTTTGAAGTCTAGGAAGGGCATTTGTATGGACTTAAGGCGTTTACAAGTCAATTTTTTTTGTCATTTTGGCATGATTTTTGACAGAAAAATGAAACACCTCAGAATCACTTTTCCAATAGTTTTTTATACTAATATTGACACCCACAATCGATTAAAGAAACAATTTCAAGAATCTATTTTTTGAAAAATCAATTTTTGTAAGGGTCCCCCCTTATGCTTTTTTCGGAAAAATATTTGAAAAAATTTAACTTTCAATAATGAATAAACTTGAAATGTAGAATTGATATATAGGACAAACCATGAACAAAATAACCTCAAGCTTGACAATCGGCTCAGTTTTGACCAAGTTATGGGAGTTTGAAGTCTAGGAAGGGCATTTGTATGGACTTAAGGCGATTACAAGTCAATTTTTTTTGTCATTCTGGCATGATTTTTGACAGACAAATGAAACAGCTCAGAATCACGTTTCCTAATATTTGTATACCCTGATATATGGGTATTCAAATTTGAATCATTTTGTTCAGTATTAAATTATTCATTTCCTTCTATATTTTTTTGAGCTACTGCAATTTGAGCCATTTCATTGGATGCATTTAAGGAGATTTCGACTTCAGGAACTCATGTGAATATATTCGCATTACCGTTACCCGCTCCGATTTCATTCACTTGTTTACACAGCAGTTAAAGTGTTAAATTTATTGTTGGTCAGCAGTCATGCGGCTTATATTTGTTTTTGGGGTCGACATCGACATTGGCGGCAGCAGCAGCAGCAGCAGCAGCGTCATCGGTTCCCGGCTGCGGTTCTTTAGCTGTGCATTCATTCATTATAGTCGCACAATGTGAGTGTGTGTATCTGTGTGTGTTGTGTGATGGTGTTTGTGTGTGTGTGTGTGTGTGTGTGTGTGTGTGTGTGTGTGTGTGTGCAGGCCGTCTGGTGTGGCAATAAAAATGGCGTGCATATTTTTCAGATTGTTATGCATTTCTCTGCCACTTTTGTTGCAACAACAATTATGAATAACTCTTTCTCCCTTAACACATACTCGCACTCACACATAATGGCCCCTGATGTGGCGTATTGTGGGCGTGGCAGGGGCAGAAGAGAAGTGGGCCGTTGTGGGTGTACAATATGTACTCATATTTGCGTATATATTTCACTTCGCCAATTACGAGGCAACGACTGCGACAGTAATCAAATAATTGTTGCATTTGCTGTCATATATTTCACTCTTTTACTTTAATTATTTGCACAGTTTTCCATTTTTATAATGGACGGGTAAGCAGGACAAATTTTTAAATATGACCACAAAAGACAATGAGCGCAGTAATTAGGTTAGGTAAAGTTATTAATTTAAAAAAAAGTTAAATGAAAAAGTATAAAAAGATATCTAGAAGGCTTAAGGCCTTATTCCGATGATAACAGACTGTATTAAAAATCAGATAGTATGATTGCATTTTATTATGATAGACAATAGTATATTATTCATGACTCAATCGTATTAAATTTGGTACCTAACTTAAAAAAGGGAAAATTGTACCACCCACCATTAACGGTTTAAGCACACACAGTTTTTTATGTCACTTGAACAATTGCATTGCTGATTTAATTGTTGTGCATGTTTTACTATTATCAATTGCATTATCCACTTAATATATTTATGAAAATGTATTATAAACAACCCGTTTTCCAGCGCCTATTTAATTATCCAATTACTGCCGACGCCAAAGAAATGAACTTCAAATGTGAAAATTGCTGCTTGTTGAAATTTCGCTGCTTTAACAGTTTTCATATGCAAAAATGTTGCGGTTGCTGTTGTTGTGTTGTTGTGTTGTTGTGCAGTGGGTGGGTGGGCGATAGGAACTGGGGGGCGTGGTGCGGAAACATGCACAAACAACGCGTTTGCGTTTGCATTTTTGGCTATCGCTTTTTGGCTGCCGCGGATGCGGATTTTGGTTTGTGCGTTTTTCGGTTACGGTTTCGGTTACGGTAACGGTGTTAGCAACCACAACAAGAGCGTTGCTGTCGATTTTCCGATTTACCGATTTCCGATTTGTTTTGCAAGCGCATGCATTTTTGCGGTCCATTAAAACAGTCAGCAGCAGAGACAACAGCAACAACAACAACGGCAACCAAAACTGTCTCAGACTGTGGGCAAAAAGAAAATTTCATGGAAAGCGGCGCACAAATTTAGAAGAAAAACCTCATCAAAGAAGACCAAAGCAAGGTCAAGTGAACGAGGCACAGAGAGTGCCAGCGAGTGATCTCTCCATCGTGTCACTCTCCCTCTCTCTCTCTCTTGTACACTCTCGCTCGCGTCTGCTCTCTTAGCAGTTCCAACGTCACCACCGATGATGATTCACATTTCACAGTGTATACACTGCACGCGACGCCACTGTTGTCTGCTTGCTGTTGCTGCTGTTTTGTGTGGGAGCGTGCGCGGCATACTTTGCGCAGCTCGCTGGCTCATGTGCGTGCGACAGAGACAGCTAGTGTGTGCGCTGCATGCAGCTGTTGAGCAAAAGCAACACACACAATTTTTTTCATGTTTTACGCTCTCAGCGTGGCGCTCAGTGACTGCGTCGATTTCACAGCGTTTGGGTGTGTTTTGTATCTGCTGCTCTGTTCGTGCAAAAATTTCACCAAGTTAATTACAAACTAGTGACAAAAAGAAAAAGGGCAAAACACCAAACACAACTGCAAAGATTAACTGCATAGCGAGTATCTGTGTGTGAGAGAGAGAGTATCTATGTGAGTGCGTGAGCAAAATATATTAAAATTCGAGTTGTATAATCGCCAAAAACTTGTTGAATTCACTGCCTCTCCCTCGCACTCGTATGTGTGTGTGTGTGTGTGTGTAAATTAATAAACTAACTATAAATATATATATATATATATACATATATACAACAGACGACGTCATGCAGGCAATCAAATGTGTTGTTGTTGGCGATGGAGCTGTGGGTAAAACTTGCCTACTGATCAGTTATACGACAAACGCATTTCCCGGAGAATATATCCCAACCGTATTCGATAACTATTCGGCCAATGTTATGGTCGATGCCAAACCGATTAATCTGGGTCTTTGGGATACGGCCGGACAGGAGGATTACGATCGTTTGCGACCACTGTCGTATCCCCAGACAGATGTTTTTCTCATTTGCTTCTCGCTGGTGAATCCCGCCTCCTTTGAGAATGTGCGGGCCAAATGGTTTCCGGAGGTGCGTCATCATTGCAACAATGTGCCCATTATCTTGGTGGGTACCAAGTTGGATTTGCGTGATGATAAGCAGACGATTGAGAAGCTAAAGGATAAGAAACTGACACCAATTACGTATCCGCAAGGACTCGCAATGGCCAAGGAAATCGCGGCCGTAAAGTATCTGGAATGCTCAGCACTGACGCAGAAGGGACTGAAGACTGTCTTCGATGAGGCCATCCGTTCGGTGCTTTGCCCACCCATTCGTAACACACGCAAACGCAAATGCGTGTTGTTGTAAAGGGGGAGGGAAGAATGTGGGAAGTGCCGAACTGCGGGGAGAGCGAGAACAAAGCGCAGAAAGTTTGCAAAAACTTTGCTTTAGTTACAGTTACAGTTACCGTTTTGTATGCATGTGTGCGTGAGAGAGAGAGAGGGAGATAGAGAGAGAGAGGGGTGGGCGAGAGAGCGAAGAAAAGAGTCACGCACAAGAGCAAAGTATTCTTTTTTTTGTTGTTTGTTGTTGTTGTTGTTATGTGCGTGTGTGTGTGTGTGGGGGGCAACGCATTAAATTTGTAAGCGGAGCAAGCACGTCATATATGAGGAGGGTAAGGGGTGGGGGACCCACAGGCGACAAGTTGATATGCATAAACATAAATATACAAATATATACATATACATACATACAGTGGTGCGTTTTGGTTCCAGGGGCGATTCTAAATAGCAAATAATACAAATTTATATATTTGCATACAAACAATTTATAGTTGTAATTGATTAGATTTTATACGGGTTAATAATTGTTTCAAAACGGAAAATGTTCTCTAAAGCAAGAAAATTGTCAAATGTTTGGATAATGACGATTATAATTTCTAGAATTTATGAAATCCAAAGCGACCACTGTATAAACACCCTGCAAGATTGTATGACAAATGCGTTTAGAATTTCTATGGAAATGAAATGAAAATAAAGAGCTATAATTAATTGTAAATAAATCTAGATGATTTGAAACTTGGCGCAAAGCAATATACAGATAACAAACACTATAGACTACGTTCCGCTTATCGGTCTGAACAATTATTTCGCACATACCTATAAATATCCCAAAATATACCGGCGGAAAATCGACCCGCTTTTATACACACACGAAAAAAAAGAACTAAACAAATTTATTAATTTCTTATAATTTAAATAACTTACATACAGGGCTTCCATATGTGCAGAGTGCAATAAAAGAAAAGAAACGGAAATAATTGTAAGCCAGAATGAAATACGTATGTAATTTGAATGCCTTTTGACTGCATTTGTTGCCTTAAATGCGCGTAGCTTTTTAATTTATTTAATGATTTTAATGTACACTAAATACACAATAAGCAAACTACACACATTAATTAAATGCATCAACATTTGCCAAAACTGTGCTTTTATGTTTGTGTTTCATGAACAATCAACCATTTTATATCGATATACAAAAGGAAGAACACAATTTATTTATATTAACACATAATTTACTGTTACAAATGTAATAAAACATAAATCAAAATTGTAAATAAAAATAAATAAACAAAACTCAACTAGTGTGTTATTTGTCTGAATGGATAATATATAAAAAAAAAATTAATTAAAAATAAAAATCTTTTAAAATCCGAAGTTTGAAAATTGGCCATTAATTATTATCAAAAAAACTAAAAAAAAATGTATCTGATAAAAGATACAATAAATTTAATTGCATACTTTCAGGCGGTGATTAGGAAATATACAGTCGCGTTCAGCTTTACCCTTATCTGATTATCATGGTTATCATTACTTGTATTTGTCACCAAAATGATGATAATGATTTCCGTTCGCACAGCGGAAGTTTGTGATCCACCGGCCCAATCATAAGCAATATGAATATATATATATATGTATATATAAATGGGTCATTATGAGCGAAACGCCATAACAGTTGATTGATTGCCAATTGGGTGGGGTGCGAGAAGGGAACGGGGGGTAAGGTGTGTGTGGGCGTGTAGATTGAGAGCGACATGCCTGTCCGTCCGTCCGTCTGCCTGTCTGTCTGTCTGTCTGTCTGTTTATCTGCCTGTTGCTCGTTAGTGGCCAGTTGCACTGTGTGAATTTGACAAATAATTACGCAAAGCAACCTGCTGTGCATCTGGCAAAGACAGGAGGAGCAACACCCCCACAGTCGTAACACCTCACCCCTCTCCATCCATATAAAAGCAATTCAATGCCAGTGACATATGTGCGTATGGCGACTGATGGATGTGCGTCGTCGTCGTGTTTTGTCTGTGGCGCGACAAATCGCATAATTGACCCAAATATCAAAGCGTCAACAGCGTCAAATGCAGCTCGCCGACAGAGCTGGCAAAGGTGTGTGGCAGACATTGGTTGGGCCCGCCCCTAACATGCAACATACAACATGCAAAAGAGATTGTAGATGGCACTTTTTAAAATTTTGCGAGTTTAGTTGATTTAATTAGCTAAATAAACATGTAGAGTACAAATAGGACATGTTGCACATTGGCACACACAAACGGACTCTTTCGATGGCATCCGCAATAAAAATGCCGCTAAATTGTGTTGCCACTGACAGGCGTGGAATTTACAGCAATTATTTGTGGACATTCTGATGTTGACATGCAACACTCTTAGTACATCAATCTGATAAATTTGCAACAAACCATCAAAGCTTCAATAGGCTACAGTAGAAGCTTAGTTCACACCTGTGATATATATAGTTAGTTGGGGCATGGAATCTTAAATCTATTTGAATTCCCAGTCAAAGGACTGAGAAAACATAATACTAAAAGAATCAAAAATTAAAGGTATGTATCTGGGAACTAAAAATATAAAAATGTAGTAAAATCAATTTAAAGCCAAGTTTAAACATCTTTGTTGCATAGTTTATTAGTTCTGAAATTATAAATAAGTATTTAGTCTGTTAAAGTACTTTTGATTCTATTTTTAAGTTACATAGCACTAATTGATAATTGAAATTTGCCCAAATTTTGTTGCATTTTTGCGAAAACTCCATCAATTGAAATCTCTGGTGTAAACTTGGCCAAAATCGAAACATCATTGGCATGCAAATTCATTGACAACTGTCGCATAATTATGCAACATGCCAACCTAAAATTTATGCAACGTGTGCGGGCCCCCTTCCCCGTAGCCTGTCACAGCTGCCGGCCGGTGTCCTTTTTGCAGTGCAGGACATCTGCTCTTAACAATGGGTGGCACATTAGTCGCACGCGCAATTTGCCAACTTTGATTCGTTTAACAATTTGGCTAAATCAATTATACGCAGTGCGCACACAAAATGCACAACATTTTGCAGCTTAATTCCGATTTTCTGCGAACACTTTCAAAAAGTACCCGCCGCCAAAAATTTAATACGAAAATTGCTGGGCCGCAAAGTGTAGAACGCCATTCCGAGGCATTTTCATAGCCAAGCCACAAATTTTCTGCAAAATGCCAATAAAATACGTTCCAACGAAAAATTCCATTCGAAGAAGGTAAAAAGAGTGCTCGAAAAATATTTCACACTTCCGCCGTGCCACTCGCAGAGCTTGTCGGAGGCAGAGGCAGACACAGAGACAAAGGCGTCTGTCAGCGACCATCAACAGGATATGACAAGGTTGCCCCCTTCCGCCTAACAACAGCTATGCTGGCTACTTGTTTCAACATATTTGCAGCGGCAACTTCCTGCCAGCGCCTCAAACAAATTATGATGATGCGGCTTGTGGCCAAAATGCCAAACATCCCAGCGCACGAATATGTTTATGCGTGGGCAAAAGTCCTTCACAGGCGAACATAAAACAGACGCCTGCTTTGCCTACACCCTAACAGCGAGCAGGTCAGCAAGTCTGTCAACATTGTCATCATGTTTGCAGCAATTTTAAAATTCAAATAAGAAATTTCAAGTCAATCAATGGGTGAGTTTTGGTACGGTTAATCAATTAAAGAAGGCTACAATTATCTGGAACTCGAATAAATATTAAATAAGTTCAAATATAATTTCTTATGTTTTCTTAGAGAGTATCGATTGCTTCGATATGACAAAGTGAGACTTCCTTTTCTCGTTTTGTTGCGACTGGCTGATTGACCCAAAAGGGTTGTCTGGGGACTCGGTGCGTTGTGTGAACAGCTCCAGCTAAATATGGCTATAACAATTTAACGTTTAATCGATGAGCATGAAGCGGGCAAAACATAAACCAAATGTGACTGGGCGATTGCAATTGCGATTGATATTGATGTGGATGTCGATGTGGATGTGGATGTGGATGTGGATAGTGAATATTGGATTAAGGCGGCCAACAAAGTTTCAAGCGTGGCCAATATCCGTTGCAGTCAGGAGGAACAGCGTGGTCCTTTTTGCTTGGTTATTGATAATCTTTGTCATGGCTTGACGTGAGCTAAAGGATAACACGGCGTGTATTGCGTGGCGTGTGTGCAAAATATGAGCATGAAAAGTCAGTGCACAGGCTGGCTGGCCACAGGACATAGGACATGGGACATGCTGGAGGAGTAATGAACTGCGGCTGTGGCAGACAACGACAGGCGCCTTGTTTGTCCTGGCGATCGATGCAACGGCCACTGGAGTGTATTAAAAACAAAGTCACAGTGCGTTTCACTCCATGTAAGTGTGTGTGTGTGTCTATGTTTGTGTGTGTGTGTGTGTGAAAGTCCTTTCTGTGCACATGCACAACGTTGTTGCTGCCAAAGTCAATGAACAGCGACAGGGACAGGGACAACGACAGGCAGGGAGGCAGGCAGGCAGGCAGGCTCACCAAACACAGACACAGGACATACTATCAGAGAGACCCAGGACCCAGGATATGAGGCGTATGCGAAAGTTTGCCACAATTAGGATGCAACAGCAGCAGCAGCAACTCTCAGAGCAATAAAAAAGTTTAAAGTTGCGTTTAAATATGCATTTCATAAATTTAGAGGCAGCCCTCGATGTGGCAAAAAACTTTGATTCAAGAGTCTGGCAAAACGTCAACAGCGACGCCGACGCCAACGTTAGCGCCGACAGCGACACGTTTCCGCCATTTTGTTGCCTACTACGGGCAACTTGTTGCGCCTGTTGCGTTTCAAAATGTTGACAACTTCCAACACTATACGGATATTTCCGGCCAGACAAAAGCCGCCTGCAGCTGAAAACTTGCCAGCCTGACATTCAAATCCACACCTCACTGCATTCTGCATTTCTATGTTTTTATTTCTTTTTTTTGTCGTGTTCTTTTTTTTTGAGGTGTGCAGGCAATTTCTGTGTGTCTGTGCTCAACTGACAGTTTTTAGTTAATAATGAAAATTGCGCTAAAAATACATATAAATTATATTGAAATGGACAGCAATGATGATAATGATGATGGTGATGATGTTGATGAGGCAGTCGCTCCCCAGGTGGATAACGAGTCCACGTAAACTGCACATGAAAACTATTTTTCTTTATTTTCGTAGTGCTATTTTCGTGCCTCCCCCGCCATTGTTGTTTTTGCTTATTGTTGTTGTAACACAGTTCAAGTATTTTTTGACTTTTGCTTTTCTTATTTAAATTGCTGCTTAGCTGTTTGTAAATATTTAAATTAAGGCACACATTTCGCAACCAATGCGATTTTATTTATATTAAATATCAAATATATGCTAAGTACACAATGAAATAAAATGCTGAACATACCAAAGGCGAATGCCAAATGAGAAAAATTTCAATTAATTTGATTAGGTCGAAGTAGAAGTAACCCAATTATTTAGCTTGTCCGCTGAATGACATTAATTGTTTAAATTGCATCAAAAATAAACAAACTAATTGAAAATATTCGGCAAGATATATCAAATAATTATACAATAGTAAGACAACATTTCAGTCTCTAATTGCAACTAATGAAAATCTACAGTTTAACTGACTCTAGAAAAAAAGCTATTAAATTTCTGATTTTAGTACTAGGGATAATTTGAAGCAATTTACATTACACTTAATATGTTTATTTGTAGAGTCTTGTTTAATTCTCAAGTGTCACAAGTATCTCTGGCGTTTGACACAATTTTCACATAATCCTGTACACCGTGCGCGTAAACTCTCCAAGGACTCTTTATCACGCTACGCCCAGGCTTTAGCAATTGTCGAAAAATGAAGCTGCCGCTAAGTGGTTTTATTTTAAATCTTTCACGTACACAACAATACAATCCCCAAGTCACCCAACTCTGCCTCCTAAAAAATCTGCAGCATACAATATACAAAAAAAAAAAGAAAGAAACATCGCGGCCTTATGACAACAAGTTGCTTTTAAAAACTCAACTGTCGCGACAAGTTGCACGAGAATGATTTGCTTTTGTTTTTCAGCTGTTTTGTAAATGTCAGTCTTCATTTGTCAGTCGCACCCATCCAGGACCCAGGACTAGGTCCTGCGACTGGATCTGGGTCTGCGTCTGGTTCTCGGTGCGATGCCTCCAAGTTGGCTTAAGTGGCTTCGTTGTCAGACTGAGTTCATTTCTCGGCTTTATGCGGATACATATGTACATATATAGAGAGCATGAAATATAGCCCGCAACAAAGTTTAATCTGTGCTTTAACGTTTTGTTGGCGATTTGCCCGTCTGGAACCGGCGACTGCCGCTGCTGGTTATTGATGGACGTTTAAATTGCAGTTGAAATTGAAAATTTTCCACTGAGACACGCCAGTCGATGGCAGGACTAAGGACTGGATTTGTTACAGTGAGTATAGCAATGCAATAAATATTTATTATGCCCTCTCAAGGCCTAATTTTGATTAATTTATCAATCGATTCGCTGCTGAGCCTTGACATGAAACGTCAGCGTTGAATTTATGGCCCCAAACATTTCCAGTTAGTTGCTAATTATTTCACCCACTCCACCACATTCAAGTGGCTCACACTGCAATCAATAAAGAAAAACTCGATACAAATCCTTGGCGCATGAAACCAAACACGTAAACCCCCAACAAAGTCCGCAATAAGCGCAGAGAATGACTATAAAAGTAGTGAGAGTAAATTTCACGCCATTGGCAAATCGTTTCCTGACGGAAAAACATCAATCAGATAATAATTTATATACATATATGCGGTATTTCTGAATTTAGGCATTTAATACGCGAGCTTTACGTAAATGTGAAATTCATTTTGATTATGGTATACGATAGATTTATTGGATTTCTATAATAGTATTCGTATCTAGTTTGATGTTTGTAAATATTGCACATGTATAGACTTATAAAATCAAAGTATCTTTTATGAGCTTGAAGTAAGTATCTAATTGTTATAAATGAGCTACAGCTGTAATCCAGTAATTGATTTCCATTGTTAGTGATTGAAATTACTTAGGAAATTCATAAATTACTAATGAGAAAATGCCAAAGTAGTTTAGAATCAATTATTATTATAAAGGAAATAATTTGAGTACCCCCAAATTTAGTTGTTATATAACTAATATACTGACGATTTAAAATTAATTAGAGTCATTGACAACTTTTACCATTCCTTTTATATTTTTCTACAATTGAAAACTGTTCAAACTGTTCCACAAAAGAATCGCTAATCGCTTGGAAGCCGCACAAGTGACACAATCCGTAATCGGCATAGAAATTAACCGTGTTTCACCTCAGTTCCAATTAGCCGCCTTTTGGCGCTTGATTCATTTGCCCATTAATCGAAATTGGAGCATGCAGCTGGGCACCTTTGTGCCTCTGTCTTCCCTTACGTACTGGAATGTACATATGTATGTATATGCAGGCGAACGACCTTGCCACTGTGGGGCATGTTTCGTGTTGGTGGTGGTGTGGTCGTGTGGGCATCTTGTTTAATTCAAAGTGGCAATTTACGGTTACATTTAGCCACAATGCACAGCTCATAAATTAGCAAGCATCTCGGCACCTGCGAATCGCAATCTCAATCGCAATCGCAATTGCAATTGCAATTGTGGCCCAAATGGTTTTGATATGCTTGGAATTTTCCATCACTCGACCCCTCCTCACACCCCATAAACACAATTTTTGATTTTAATAGCTGCAGTGGCTTTTGCCGGCCTGTTTAGATGCAAAGTTAATACGACGGCTGCTTTGATGATGCTGCTGCAGTTGCATTCTGGCTATTGGGGCTGTTGATGCTGTAACAACACAAATATGCGCAGGTAATGTGGATGTGGGGTGGGGATTTTGATTTCATTTCAGAAATTTTCAGTTCTGTATTTCTTTTGCGGTGTGCACAATTTTTGGTAATTATAGCGCCCAGCGGGGTGACGATGACAAAGCCATTGAAATTTCTATATTATTGTTACAATTGTGCAAAAGCAGATACAATATTAACCAGACTAGAAATATAAATTAGGCGCACATAAATAAACAGCGAGCCGGAAAAACGGCGAAGAAAACTTGATTGGCTAAGTGACTGAAACTCAGCTGCTAACTCAAAGGCACATGTTGGCCTTATTTCCTTATACTTTGCAGCCATTCTACCAAAACAATTAAAATGCCATAAAGTTTTTTACGCCCTACTCGACGTCATAAACTATTCCCAACAAGTATAAACTATATGCCAGACTATTTATTTGTACAATCGTCACTAAGAAGCACCTGCTCTCAAGGACAACAAAAGCAGCAACATCTATAGAACATAGCAAATTTTAAAAAATATGTGCAAAATTGCAGTTGAATCTGGATTTTAAAGAATACAAGCTGGTATTTTATAAAGCGAAAAATAATTGAACAATATATAAATATAGATTGCAATTAAAACATATTTCTTTAGTTGCCATACGTATAAGTTGTGAATTTCAAATTTGTTGTGTTGTGAATTACAAAATCTACTAAATTTGCCCTTATATGTTTATAAGGCCATTATCCTTATTATGTTACGGAAATGGGGCTGCAATAAAAACTATTGCCTACCGTTAGGCGCCTCTAGCGTGCGCCCAATAAGTCGCAATTCGATTTTAATAAACAAACCTCGTCAGGCGGAGGGGAGGCACTTGAGCCGACATTTGTCAGGCCCAGACCCATTTGTTGCCCTAATGCCGCACCACATGTAGCCCAGTAGGAGGGGGATTTGGTCGTTTCGTCTGGGTTCCCATGCCATATCGCGTTATACATCGGCAGTAACAACGCGATGCGGCCAATAACCGAAAACTAATAGCAATAAATGTTGGGATTTTTATCCAAAATAGGCTGTAAAAATTGTGCTACCCCCACAGTGTGTGTTTAACAACTTGTTAACTTGTTAACATGTTGACTGTTGTATGTGTGTTGTGTGTGTGTGTGTATGTGTGTAAATCAGGCAATCGACTGTGAGCCACAAACCAAATAAACACCCTTGACATTTCCAACCACAGGCGGCAAATTTGCGGTTTTTTCCATAGTATGATTTAAACAGCGGTCAAATTTCGTTTGCATTTATTTCGATTACATTTTCTATCGAATCGGAGGGGTTCTTGCACTCTAGAGTCAAATAAATAATATAAATTTAGCTAATTATCTAATTTTAATAATACCGCCAACAATATAGCCATAATTAATCTAGCCAGACAACAAGATTTATGGCCAAAACACTAGAGCACGCTTCTGGGCAGATGTTGCACATACAACCGATTCACAAGAATCAAAAGTCTCACATCATTTTAACCGGAAAAGAACATTAAACGAAATACAAATCACACAATTAAATTTATTAAACATTACTCAAATGCATATGTGTATTGCTCAATTTGTGTTTATAATATATAACATAACATAAACATTTAACACAAACATTAAATTCATGAAAAATTAAAATCTCGGAATCTATTTAGATAAAGTGTGTAATTATTTTGATTTTGTTGAAATATGAAGCGATTCCTAAAAGAAAACATTACAAACTTGAACATTTTGAGAAAAGTTGATCTTATGTTCATGAAATTACTATTTACTTAAGAAACCAGAAAATATCATCAGTTTTGGGGCCCGTATTCACTGTAAGATATATTTTACACACTTCGGTTTTTTTCTTGGTATAAACACTTCTTAGCTTGTACCTTGCAAAATTATGAGAAAAAGCTAAAGATATCTAAGGGAATTGAAATCTTAAATTTAGAAGAATACAAAATACTATGATGACAACCAAAAATGAATCGCTTGCATTTGTTAAATTCATGATCAGCCAAGAATCCTTACAATCTTAAGGTCATTTAAATAAATATTAGCACTTTAATTCGATGCATTTCTTGCTTATGCCACAAATTACACACAAAATGCCAAAGCATTGCACACTTGCCCCATGCTCAGGCCCCCAAGATTGCAACATTGGAATTCATATTGTTGTCTCTTATTATTATGCTGTTATTTATACATATTTCAGCACAGTTTTTGCCTTTGCACCCAAACAAAAATTTGTCTGTTTGTATTGTGTGTATTTAGCTGCTATTGTTTTTGTTGCCTTTGTGTTGGTTGTCGTCAAATACTCATCGTACATCGTACATCGTGTTGCGTGTTTTGCCGCCGTGTGCAGTTAAACTCTGTGCGGCTTGGGCCTGAAAACTTTTGCCACGTAAATGATTTGTTTTGTCAATTATTTTGTTAGCCAACATGCAACAAAACAGGCCGCAGGACAACCCAGCTAACCAACAAACAATAACAATAATGGCAACAATAGGAATAGCAAGAGGAGCTCAGCTGATAACATCAAAACAATGAGGGATAATTTCACATTCACCTGCCAACCGGCAAAGGCAAAGGCAAAGGCAGATGATATATAGATAGATAGATAGATAGATAGATATGGGCATATAAGTTTTAATTGAGAGGCGTAGCCATGCAAATTGCATAAGGCATAAACAATTTCGTTTATGATATGCCAACTGCTTGATCCGTAATTGAACCATGACGGATCGGCCAGAGATACTTATGAAGTGCCTGCCTGTTTAAACAACTGCGTCCAGTTGCATAAATATTTATGGCACCAGGCGCAAATCAAAGCGGCTGCTGATTATTTATCGCTAACAGCCAGCCAGACGATTGGGTCTGGTTCTGGTTCTGGGTCTGGGTCTGGTTCTGTATATTGGGTATTGGTCTTTTCTACAGAGACTGACGCAATGGAACACCATACACAATAACAATAACAAAAACGAAAGGGAAAAAAAAACACATGTGCATTGTGTTTTGTTCTCGTGCTATGCTCTCAATTTAAATTTCGAAATTAAATTTAATGCACAGTTGTTAAGGGGCGTTAGCCAAAAAGGCCAGCCAGCAACAAATAGAGAATTATTCATGTCGCCAGCTGAAAATCAAATAAAATAAAATAAAGCAACCAGATAGTCCAAAATACTGAACAGGCAATTGAGTGATGGATGGATGGGCCATGGCATCCTCAATAACATTTCTCATACTCAAAAAAAAGAAACTATTCGTTTTTTTTTTGTTGTTTCTGTTTTTGAATTTTTGTTTTTTATGTGTGCGCCTGTCTTTAATTAACATGCGCGGTTTGTATGCTATGTGTCTGTCACTGACAGGGCGACATTCATCTTCTTCTTTTTTTGTTTGGTAACAAATCACATTGCAGTGGCCTAATGAAAGTAAAGTTTACCTTTTCGTTTATATCAGCTGACTGCCACAGCTGCTGCTTCTGTTGTTGGATTCACTTGAAAAGCACACACACACACAGACACACAGAGTAGAATCTTCAAAATGTTTAACACTTTTCATACATGTATATTGCAGGTTTTGGTTACGGTTGGCTAGCCCAGGCAATTTCTCAATTCATTGCACAAATTTTAAAAATTTTGCGACACTAATTGCACTTTTAGACGCAAATCGCGATAACTGAAAATAACACAGACCACCGCAGAAGTGCCTACTCAGAAACTATTGTAGAAAGTCGAGCAAAGAACACGTCCGTGTCAGCGTACGGGCCGTTGCCAACTGATGCGCTATTTGAACGGATTCGGACCCGGGCACTGGCAAGCTAACGGCAAATGCGAGCACGAAACGAAAGGCCAGCCGAAGGGCTGTCGGCTTGTGTTCGGTTTGTGTCGTGTGTGCGTCGGACGAAGAAGAAAAGCCGGCAAAACAAAATGTAAATAACAGTTCTGTGTAGTGCCGATACGGCAGGGGCTGGGGCGGGGGCGGTAAGGGGAGGCAGTTGCCGGCTTTTGGTTTCAGCTTGAGCTTTGCAGATTTTATGCTTTTACCGTACGAAATGGCAACCGACCGACAGAGCGTCAGGTGACGACTAACCTAACCCAACCCAATCGCAACCCACTCGTGCTACCCTTACCCTTGTTTGCTTTGCGGCTTTTCGGGGTTGCTAGAGTGTGTCAGTATGTGTGTGTGTGTGTGTGTGTGTATGTGTATGCGTTTGTTTGTATACACTTCGGCTTGGCCTGCAATTGGCGGGAAACTTTGTGGATGCCATTTGGTGTTTAGCAACATTTTGCGTATTTTATGCCAGCACTTTTGATAATTCAACCAAAAACTTATGCACAATTGTTTGGGGCATTAATATGAAATGCTTTGTGAGTGCTCCACTTGTGGGAAATCATATTTTCTTGCATTTTATGACGATTAACTCGAGTATTTGGCTTGGCAACATTGTTCGCATGTTGCCAGCGGCAAAGACATTGCTCATGCGCCCTGTTGCCACCGCCTCGTTGTTGGCATTCTTCGTTGTTTTTCTTATTATATGTCTCCCTCGGCAACACCACAAAACGAGCGACCGCCTAACGCCTCCAAAGTGACAACCTTTCAGTTTTATCGTTGCCTCTGTGTGTGCGTGTGCGTGTGTGTGTGGTGTATCTGTGTGTTTGTCTGTGACTGTGTATGTAAATAATGTAACAGTAAATTAGCGTGTTTGACACACTGTGGGCGTGGCCAAACGATGCGTGCGTTGGGCAATCTGTTTAATGTTGACTTTTCAACTTTTAAAGGCCATGCCACAATAATTGCACTACAATTGAGTGGATCAACTATTTACCGACCACATTTAAATGCAATTCAATTAAATGAAATGAAGGTTATTTGATCTTCAAATGGATAAAATCAAGCCTACTAAAATTTCTTACCTTTCAAACTTAAACTATGCACATCCCTTAAGCATGTTGTATTATAAATATTTAAAATATTTAATTTTGAAATAAAACTTTGGAGGCCAAAAAAATCTGAACAAAGAGAAAAATCTACATTCAATAGCATATTGCCTGTTTTGACACTATAAATATAATTCGAAAAAAAACGTAGAAAGTACGTCAAAAGAAGCTTGGCAAATAAAGAAGCGGACACTGCTCATTGTGCCAGAGAAACTACGAAAAACAGCATCAACAATAGGCAGCCAAGAAAATGTAAATTAAAATTCGACCTGTCGCGAGACAAGAGCAGTAAGATCACAAATATAAACACAAGTTTACTGCACAGGCGCCATTAAGGGCATGATCACCTGTGCAGGCAGCAGAGTCTCAAACGGACGGACAACTGGGCAAATGGCCATCGACAACGGTTTTCCGTAGTCGTTCTGATCACAGAGTTTTCGCACCTGTACAAATCAGTTGTTGTTGTTGTTGTTGTTGGTATGGCCGCTTTTTTTTGGTTCATTGCCAAATTATCTAACAACAAAAACAAAATTCTCTAGATACAAAAAATGGAAGTCTTCATTGAGCAGCGTTCATGCGTGCCAGCAAATAATTTTTAATGCACATTCGCTAGAATTTATTTAGGTGGTTTTTTCTGCATACCCTGTATCTATTAAGAAGGGGGTTAAACAATTGTAAAATAAGTGCTACAAATTTTCAATAATTATATTCCATAAATTTATAAAAACTTAGAGGCCAAAAGAAGAAAGAGTACTAGCCATAATCAAATTAGTATGTAGCAGGTAAAGGGTATCTTGCAATCAAACACTCTCGACTATAACTTGTTTTTTTTTAATGCTGCTGCTCTGGGCTGTTGCAACTAATTACATTATGCTTAGTCCTCAAAATACGACAGCACTCACACACACACACACACACACACACACCTGGCGAGCGGCCAAACACCAATCAGGGAGTTAGAAGTAGCTCAAATCCTATGTGAGAAAAAGGCCAAATACTTGCACTAGTGGAACATGGAGTGACAAAGGCAGGCAATTGAATATTAATGTAGTTAATTATATTATATTTTATTTATGTTTATAATTATGTTGCTTTTGGTTTTTAACTTATGTGGTGCTTTCTGTGCCAGCCAAGAGTCGCTGTGACGACACGACCGCAGACGGGTCTGTCTGGGCCTCTGCCAGTTGTTATTTTTAATGTTTCATTATTTCGTGTAGATTTATGTCGAGAGAATTGCTGGTAATTCGCTTGCCCATAATTTATATTACCACAGAAATATGCGAGGCATTTTTAAGACTTAATTGTTACAATTATAAATTATATTTGTTGATACTACCTGTGATATATGGGCTTATGTGCTTTGCAAAATAATTATAAAATCTTTGTGGTCGACATTTTGTTTTGTTAATTTCAATTAAAACATAAGGCAAGCTCTTCATTAATTTGCTTGTTGACATTTTAAACCTACTCGACATATTATTAAACGATAATAAGCATTTCGACACATACAACATAATATTGCCTTTTTTGGTATTATGTAGTTCTTATCTTAATTAAAAAGCTTCCATGGAAATGCGCGTAGATACTTTGAGTGATTCACAACAGAACAGTAGGCATTATCAATAAGTTTGTCCTGAGAAGATAAGTGAAATATTAATGTTTATACTGCTTATTATAGGTTGTTATCATGCTCACCGATATTGCATGGCATAAATGTATAATGCCCGTAGAATATAGTTGTAATGGCTTTTGCTTTTCGATATTTCGAACCTTTCCTAATACGTCGAAAGCCTTTAGAACGAAATCCATTGATAAATTAGAGTTAACGTGTAGACGCTGCAGATTTCTACAAGAATTCAATATATTAAGGCATTCCTTGGCTCCAGCGCCTGATCGGCCCAACATAATATAAAGCCCCTCAAGTTCAGTCAGATCCGTCAAGAGATCAATGCATCTAGCATCATCAAATTCACAGCGCAATTCTTTCAAGGACTTTAACTCAATTAGTTTGCTAGTCTCATCGAAATCAAGACTAGAAAACAATATTAAACTCTCCAATTGGGTTCCTTGTTTTTTATCCGCAAATGCATTGAAAAGTTCAATAAGTTTAGCACAGGGCGATGTTGAATTAGTGCTTTTTATGACAATCTTTTTAATATTGGGTAGCTCCGCAAGTCGAGCATAGGATTTATGACCAAGCATGGGGAAAGCAATTTCCTCCAGCTTCTGGCAATGGGGTACGATGTCGCTTAGTTCTCCGACAACCTCTCGTAGCCATAAAACACGAAGGCTTGCATTCGATTTGCATATCTCAACAAGATCCTCTGAAGCTATTTTCGAATTTATCGAAACTTCTTGCAGGCATTTTATATTCTTCAAGCTGCACGCATTGTATCTAAAAATATCAGAATTTTCAACATGTTAAATGGCATAATGAAGTATTTATATTTAAACTCACCTGTCCGTTCTGCATCTCACAGTAACACTTTTTAATTTCGGCAAGTGCTCGAGGGAACTAATTGTTTTTTCTATAATTTCGTTCCGAACTGGAGTCGAGGCTTGGAACAATCGCTGAAAGATACTTCCATGGCTTACAGCAAAGAATTCCAAATTTTCCATGGTTTTGATATGGTTGCAAATATTATCAACTGGAAAGCGGTTTTGTAGTGAATCCTGCGCATCAACTTGTGGGATATTCAGGTATAGCTTCTTAATGACGTCACAAACGATGAAAAACAATTTCATTTGCCATTTGACAGCTTCGAGAGGCACGTCTTCAATGTCTTTAATCTCAAAGTTCGGATAGAGCACATGAGCCCAGTCTTTCAAAACCTCGCGAAATCGTTGGCAACTTTGTGCAAAATTCACACGAGCTTCCACATCAAGATATTTTAGTATGCAACCAAGACAATAGTCATTTAAATCCAATATATTTAGTTGATTCGTCTCCATATTATATTGAATTTAGGTGTTTTACCTTCAACACTACTGAATCAACTGATGCAAATGATGTTAACTCGTCTTACTCATTAATATAGTGAAATACAAACATATGCGAACATGACTAATAGATTAGATTGCATTATAGAAAACAAATCGACTCTATTTTGATAATCAGCTGATTTTGAGCTGCGCTTACCAACACTGCAAATTACTTAACCCACAACAACACTGTATTTATGCGATATATCGGATATGTGAAGAACGATCAAGCAATTGCTAATCATAGTCCGATAGTTATAGTCTGAAGGTTATCAATTGAAAACAATCGTTGAAAACGATTTACGATTTTTGATAAATGAACTAGGCCTTTCCTCTATTATAAAATAGATCTGCTCACATGATTTGAAAAGAAATGAAATCTAACAGCAGAAATATAGAAAAATCAAAGTTCAAGTATTTTCTGTAATACCTTTAACTCAGCGTAATTAATATAGATTCAGTTACCTATTTGAACCGCAGCCCACCATCCCAGCATTAACCTCATTTAGCATTTAGACAAATGCCCAAAAGCTTAGCACAGAAATGAAATGCATTCCATACAAGAAGGCCAAGCATGAAATATACACATCGAAATGCGTCGGAAATATCACTTACGAGAGTCATTCAAAATAATTGCATAATGAATAGGCAAGCCGGATGCGATACTGGGTCTTTCGACTTCTGTGTTGGTTGGGGATTTGTGTCTTGTGTTTTGTGTTTTGTGCGTGCGGCTAATCAGGCCGATTAATCTAGGCAAGTTTAGTTGCAAGGCCGGGCGGCACTCATTCTTATTGCTGTTTCTTGTTGATGGTAATGTTAATTTGCACATCAGCTGCACGAGGCGAATGCCACATGAAAATGGGGGCACCGGTCCCCGTCCCCTCCCCCCCGACAAAGGTCTGCAATTAATTTACTTTGGCAGGACATGCGAGCACACGCTGAGGCAGGCACTGCGTCTGAGTGACTTGTCCTGTGGGTTTGCTGCTGGGTTTGCTGAACTGTTGCCCTATTACCATTGCGCCATTGTCATATGAATGTCTTTGCCTTTGCCTTTGGCTAGCCGCATGACAATCTAAAAGCGACATTTAATTGGCACGGGGAACTTGCCCCAGAGCAATGCTAAAAGAATGACACACAAACAAACAGTGTGACGATCCATAAACTGAATCCTGTGGTGAGCGTCACAGTTGGAGATTTTTGATTGACATGCGGTAAGTGCAGGCGTAAATACACTTATCCTATACATACATACATATATACTGTACATGGTAACTGGTCTATATTTATATTGAACATTTTTGTTGAGTCAACCGGACGGAAGTGTCTAAAATTGCGAATCGCTAGCTTTGGCTGCCGTTGCCTTTATTAAAATGTATTTTTGATCATTAAGTGAATAATGAGATTGCATCGCTTATAAATAGATTGCATAATTGGCCAGGTGTGCAACAAAACAATCTCTCTCAACAAAAAAAAAAAAAGAATTGAAACTGAAATAGAAAAAATTAATGCAGCAAGTCAAGAATTTACATTTCATTTGGAATTTTGAAGTAAATTTGCGGCTGAGAGGCTGCCATTTAGAGGGCCATAAAAGGCAACTGCCGCATACGCGAAGCTAAACAACCGTAAAATATATGCAACCACCTCAACCCCCAACCACCAACGCCCCACACCCGCCACACACACACACACACACACACGCCCTTACAGCTCGCACGCACGCACAGCAAAGACAATTAGTGAAAGCCAAGCGCACGTTTGCCTCGATAGGGGAGCGATGACGGAAGGGGTGGGGGTGGAGGCGGAGGCGGAGGCGAAGGTAGATGCCACTACCTCTTCAGTGTTCTGTCCTACTTCGTGACTTTTGGCGTTTGACGTGGATATGTTTGGCTTCCTTTTTGGCTTTTTACAATTCAGCTTCAGCTTCAAATGCCTTTTCACACATGAACATTTTCTTTTCTTTTTTATTTGCGCGCTTTTTGTTTGTTCAAAAATGAAATAAGGTGCGGCAGCGCCCATAAAGCCAAATTAAATAAAAAACGCAAAAGCTAAAGTACAAAACGTACCCATTGCTTACAGGAAGCGCACAAGGATACGAGTGCCATGTCGTTTACTTTGGATTTAATTTGCGTAAGCGTGTTTTAAAACGACAATGCAAATGTTTCTCAAATGTTGTGTGTAATTCGCCATTTAAGTATGCTTTTTTAGATGGAGTTTATTCCTGAGACCTAATTAAATGCACAAGGATGAAAATGGCTTTGTGCCGGCTTTAAATGGTGATTGTGGACTTGTGGGATTTGTCAAAAAATTACAGTGTTTTCTGAATAAATAATTTCAAACGTGTTTTGCTAAAATCAAAAAATAAATGTACTTTTAGAATGATATAAAAAAGAAAAAAAATATTAAAAATAACCTTTGAACTCTACTTTCTGAACTCTTTAGTGAGTTGAGCAGAAAATCTCTTACAACAGCAAACTGTTACGCAATTAGCTTTGCTCAAAATGAGCTTACCAACTATCATTGAGCTAATGGCCATATATTATCGGTACCATTGCCACATCGTAGTAAATGTGTTTTTGGACCCGGACAACATGGGAGCTGACTTAAATTAATGAATTCAGAGCGGGGTCACAAAGTGAATGCTGGCCACGCACCACTCAACACGCACCCACCGTGTGGCAAGTGGTGCAGCTTTAACATACATGCCTCTAATCGAATTAGTGAAATTAATTTTTGATGATATTGAAATTAGTTGCAGACACCACAAAAGTCAGGCCGCAAATTTTATGCTGTATTGTGGCGGGGGAGTAAAGTTGTTCCACTGAGATCCCTGTAACTAGAAAATACTTTTAGTTGCCTGGCATTCCATTTCCCAGACCAAACCAGCCAGTGGTTGGACGTGGGTGCATAAATTTACTTTGACAGTGGCAAGCGGCACGTTTGACATTCCACTTGGGTTCGAGTTGTCGACTTTTGCCTCCCTGCGATACATTCGATACGAATTCGGGGGTGGTGGCTGTCGATTTCCATTGTGATGTGGTTGCAATGCCACTTGAATGTGGCATCCACCTACATTATTAATGACTGCTCGACATGTGTGTCAGGTTCGCTAAGTTTCGTTGAAAAGCAATTTTATTTACTTTTTCGATTTGTGCTTATAAATTACGGCTGATATGTGTCATGTTATTATTTATTGTGTGTTGTGAATTAAATGTCAAAATATCTTAAATATTTAATAGATGGTGCTCCTTAAAGCTAGGCACCCACACCCACACAAACACACACCCACACACATACACACACACGCGCGCGACTTAAAGTCAGTAATGCCTGAAATGAGGCGTTCACTCTTCCCACATTGTCCTTGTCCTTGGCATCAGCACAGACAGCACTGACAGCTGTTGAAGTGAGATGGGCTCTGGTTGTGCCAGAAAGAGAGCGCAAGTGTTTGCATGTCAGCAAGTAATAAGCACAAGGGCCATAATAGTTTTGCCAGTTATTCCCCTCTCCTCTCCTCTTTTTTTTTACTTTTATATATTGTATAAGTAAGTATTTCGCCTAAAAATGCAGCCGCGATTATTTGCCAGGCAGACCAGCCAGAAAGTTGGAGTTCGTGGAGCCCAGACATGGTGGCTTCTACAGCAGCGTCTTCCAGTCAGGCCATAAATGTTGGACATTAACGGGTAATTTTCTTGCAATTTTGTAGTCGTTAGCGTTTTGTGGCAAGGACGACGACGACGCCGTTGCCGCCGCCGCCGCCACTAAGGACAACAAGAAAAGCCAGAAATTTAATTTTCGCTACATTTTTGAGGACGCATAAATTTTGCAGCTAATCATCGCAGACGCGTCGCGCCAAAATTTCCACACTTTAAAATGTGTGAAAAAACACTGAAGGGACGCAAGCAGTGCAAATTGAAATGGAAATCCATTAGCGCCGGACAAATTTGTAATTTCCGCTCTTTAATAAAACTTTGCACACTCACACGCAACGCAGTCAAACAGAAACGGAAATACAAAAAAAAAAACTGCACACATACACACACACGCACAACTGGACACAGTGGACACACGCTTTTGTGTGTGTTTGTCCACTTTTGAGGTGTGTTCGGTCAGGTAATTTCATTTACCTTACTCATTTAGCACGTTTTTTGTCCAACAAGGTGGGGTGACGGTCATTTTCCGCCTGTTTGCATGATAAAAATCACATACACACTCCTTGAATTTTAACAGCACGCGATGTAGAATGATTATCCTTGAACCAAAAAACATCAGGCCACCAGACCTCCCCCTCAACCCCCATCGCTTTGTCTGTTCGTGTTTATTCTTCTGGCTTGGCCGGAACACCCATAAATGCCCAGGCTGTCCTTTGACTTTTGCTCCTCGCCAAAAATTTGGCTCATAAATTTTTATATCATTGTCTGCTTGGACTACTTTTAATTTGGCTTACACATGCAAGCATCCTCGACATTAGCTTTAAGCTGGACACAGGACCGGTCCCCCGCCTGGTCACATATGTAAGTTTTTAATGAAATTCCATAAATGAACAGACAACAACTGGCAATCAAAATCAACGCCCTAAAATATGCTCACATTTGTCAACGGACCAACGAAATTCGAACGGGGTGGCATAAATTATTAAAGTTTCCACTACAAAATGCTCACGGCCGAGGGTTGCTACCAAATGTTGCAAGCTTTTTGTGGGTGTTTGAAGTCTGGGAAGAGCATTTTTAGGGACTGGAAACATCACACATTGTTGTGATGATTTTTGACAAGAAATCTGAAACATATGAGTTTATGAACCTTGGATGCAGAACTGATAAGGAAGTCAAACCATGAACAAAATGACCTCGGGAGTGAAGATCGGATCAGTTTTGACAATGTTATGGCAGTTTGAAGTTTGGTTTGTGTGTTTTTTATGAACTTGGAACTATGTACATATAGAATTCAAAGCTCTTGCTTAAATCCTAACTTACTTTTGAGTAATATTGAGAGCGGCCCTCGAGTTTGTCGATAACACACACAGAGAACATTCTTTTGGCCACTTGGGTGTGTCAAAAATCAACGCCAGTTAAAACGTGTGCCATTCGCCTGCCTGTTCTGCCAGTCCTGCCAGTCCTGTGCTCCTTGAACATTGTTTAATTTACATTTATCCGCACGCTTAGCCTACCGGGCAAGTTCATTTGCAGTTGGCTGTGTGTGTGTGAAAGTCCCTCAGGTGCACACACGCACACACAGGAACAGGAAGCAACTGACACCGTACAAAATGTTAAACACTTGGCAACATTTTGCTTAAAACTTTAGCCACGTCTCCTATTTCTACCTCTCTTCCCGCAGCAGCTTTGCTTTCTATTTGCGGCAAGGCACAATGCAGTTAAACCAACAACAGCAACAACAACAACTACAACAACAGAGACAATGAAAAAGGTAAACGAGCAAACAAAAGGCACGCCCGGAAATGGCAAAGCTGCTTGACTATAACAACCAGCCAGACAACCAGACAACCAGCAAGCAGCAAAGCAAACCAAACAGCAACCAGCCGGAGGAGCAGCAGCCACAGCCGCCAGTTGGCCACTCATTGTTGGTCGCTTGGTCGCCATGGTCGCCATGGTGAATCCTCAGGTGTTTTGCGCACAGTTTACTATGTTTTTCATTTAACCAGCGCCCGGTCCAGGTTCAGGTCGTTTGTTCTGGTTGTCCTCGCTCTGTTTGGTGCTGTTTTGTTGTTTGGTTTGCGGTCGCCAAGCGAAGCCCAAACGATATGGCCAGCAAGGATGCCGCCTGACGATGGCCGTCTTCTTGCACCGGGCATAATTAAAAATTCACATAAATTTAGCTTAGCGTTGACACACACACACATTCTAATTGGGTTAATTATGTGTCGCTTGGACTTTAAAAATGTCAGTTACCGCCCAAGTACGTATGTGTGTGTGTGTGTGTGTGTGTGTGTCAGTAGCTGGACGAGTGCCAGTTCCGACTCCCGAGTACATTAACAACAAATTATGTTGTCGCACATGTGACAACCGAGTGTGACCGAGTCTCTGAGGTGTTCACACTGTTCAGATGAATCACACACAAAATTACAAAATATGCAGGTGCAAATTGTCTTTAATAAGCAGCTGTTTTTTTTTATTTTTTAGATATCATCTTGTTTAATTATAAACTGTAGTGCGGGGTTGTCTCGCTCATTTCCTTTAAAATATTAAATCTTTGCTTAAGTTTACTTAATGCTACCTCAGTTTGGACTGCCCGTTAAGTACATTTTAAGGTTATATTATAAGCTTAATTACACATACGCCCCCGTTGCCAGTTGACATGCCATGGTCTCTATTTTATGGCCAGCTTGTTGCATAATTTATACCACAATTTTCGGGTAAACCTGGCAATGCCAAACGACTTAAGTAGCCAGCAAAAGGTTTTATGGCCCCGATTCGTACGTGAGAGTGTGTGTGCGTGTAGTCCCCAGAGGGGCAGCTAAAGGCAATAAAACAGATTTGGCTTAAGAAAATTATATGAAAAGTGTAACCCTGCCCAAGGTTGTTGTTCTTATTATTAAAGGGCTCATCAAATAATAAAACATAATAATAATAATAATCATAATGCGGGGCGGGTGACGGTGCCTGCAACTAATCCGAATGTCAAGCAAACGTTTTGTGACATTTAACGACAGCAAAAAGCGCACAAAAGTATGCAACACATAATGGTAAATGTCAACGGCAAGCAGCGGCAAAGGGCAGGGGCGGGTCGCAAACCAAAGCGAGACAAAATTAATTACTCTACGTGGAAATGTAATTACGAAAATATTTAGCCCAAGCTCAGCGGCACGTCGGAGCACCACAAAATGCCATTTGTCAAGACTTGTGCGACTTTGGGGCTGGGCGCGTCCTGTGTCAGATTTTCCTTGGGTTAGGCTTTGGGTTAATGTGTGGCCCCTGGGCAACGGGGCTCAATGGCACCAATAATATGCTGCATGTAATTAATGATTTATGAGCAACGGCCAATTAATCAAATTAATCAAAATTTCATTAAACTTTGACGCATTGCAGCTGAAGCCTTTTAACAACAGCACCACCCCGCCAGGACACATACTCCTGGTGACTATCTGAGGTTATCCTTCCACACATTTGGTGCGTGCCATATGCACATTAATTCTGGGGGGCCTATAAAACTTTTGTGTGTAAAAAGTTTGTTTTATGGCCCACTTACAAGAGCCACTATGCGGTTTCTCTTTATAGCGGTAATTATGCACCGTCAGCTGCACAATTGCCTTTCTATGTAAAAAGTAAAAAATGCAAATGCAAATCAACTTTTAAATGAGAATAAGGACACTATAAACTCTTTTCATTTAGCTGCATAACGCCATAAACAATCTAAATAAATCTACCTTTTTTTTATTCATTTTAAAATTAACGAGTTCTTTTAGCAAAGTTAAATAATACATGTAAATTTCAGAAAAATACATTTTAATTAACAGATATTTATAAAGTAAAAAAATACAAAAAAAAATATTATTTGCGAATCGAAATCAATATGATTACCGATACCGCATAATAGATTGGGGATATGCCCATAGTCCCATAGTTAGATAAGCATATTTACTTCAATATCCAAAACTAAATCTAGGCTAAGAAGCTGTCCAGGGCTTCAAAGCGATGCAAACATTGTCGTTTAGTTGCTTTTGTTTTTAGATGGCATAGAGCGCAAATTCAATAAGCGGCAATCATGAAGGGGATGCTGTTGACAGCGACGTCTCAGTTTGGTTTACAGCGTTGACAGCGTGCGGCATAAACACGGCCAATATCCCGGAGCAGCAGCAGCAGCAGTCCGGATCAGCTTGGGGGGGGGGGGACACGCGGTCGTTTGTGTGGAACTTGTGTGCCGCCAGCGTTAAACCGCAAAATTTAATTCCCTTATCAAAAAGTGACAAGCGTGCGTATTTAATGCAATTTTGCAGCGCATTTAACATGACGTGTCTGGCTGGGAAAGCGGACTGGGAAAAACAGTGGAGAAAGGAAGCAGGGGCTAGCTGGCCGTCTGGTATTTTGCTATTATCTAGCGGAAGTTGTTTACTTGCAGGCAGCTTTTTTGCGAGCTGCACACAAAAAAAAAATAGAAAATAGAAAAAAAATAGAAACCTCAATTTGCGCTGCCGCAACTTCCTTTTACGCTAAATTACAATTCCGCTGATTGCATTCCCGGGCCCCAGACCCGTACGGAGAGACTAAGACTGGTCGTCAGTCGGGATTTCGCCTCAAAGCGCCGTCAGCTCATTCACATTGCTACGCGTTATTCACACTTTACGCCTAGATTTGAGCGCCATGAATCCTTTAACTGTTTTGCATATTTGTGTGCCAGCTTGGCATGCCCCCTGACCCCCGCCGCTCCGCCCCGTTCCCCTTTTCTTTAGCTTTGTTGTTGTTGTTTTTGTAGGATTCGTTTCGTTTCGTAGTTTCGCATTCATTGCGAAAGATAAAAATAATGAACATACCAAAGCAAAAGTCAGCGCAAAAAACAACAAGGAGCAACTCAACAGCAGCTCCAGTCAAAGTCCTGATCCCCACAATCCACTCCACTCCACTCCACCCACTCCGCTTGTGTCTATGCGTGCAACGGCGCTCAGGATTCGGATTCGGATTCAGTGCAGAAACTGCGCCACGTTTTTGTCGGCATAGGATTTATAGTATGTTTGCAGATGTCTATGTATGTGTGTGTGTGTGTGTGTGTGTGTGTGTGCGAGTGAGAAATGGGCGTGTCTCCTGGTATGGGTTGCTTGCCGGGTAATGCATAAGGCAAATTGCTTGTAAGTTCAACTCGTATTTTGCATTGTGTTTTTACTTCCGACAGTTAAATTAAAGCCATTGTCTGTTGGCCCGCTTTGGTGTTAGTTTGTGCGCCTAACGTAACAATTGCCAGTCGGACGCGTTCTTTATCTGCAACTAACCGCAACAACATAAAAACAACAACAAGAACAACAACTTCAGAGAACTAAAACAGTTGAAATACGACAGCGAAAATAATTTGTTAGCCTAAAAGTGTGCTACAAATCTTTGGCTGGCCTGTTTCCTGCTACCCTCTAATTGCATAAGCAATAACCGCAGCTAAGCCTTGCATTTTTGTGGTATTTGGCGTCTATTGCGGTTTTAATTAGTCAAGCACTCGTCGACGCAGCCTAATCGCAATCTCAAGCAGTCCTGCAAGTATGTAGCAATTATTTGTAGGCAGAGAAGAAAAAAGCACAGGAAAATGCTTGGAATATAGTGAAGACAACTTATCGCTCAGCTATCGGTATTTATATATACTTGATTAATTTTTAAGAAAAATGGAGAGAGAATAAAGTTGTTTAACATTTTAGATTCCATTCGAGCTTTGGTAAACCTTAAGATCCCTAATATTTTTGGTCTTGTAATTTTAACACAATTTTCTTTAAAACTTTTAACAAATTTGTGTACTAATGATGTGTTTATAAAACAACAAATTCAAGCGGCTATCAACATATTCGGTTTCGTCAAATAATGAATATCTCAAGAAGCTTGCCAGTACTTTGCTCTGGAAATCTATAAAATTAGCATAGTTTGATTTTGGTTTTCTAAAACTGGCATGCATATGCATGTGTATACAAATGTATGTATTTATGTATTTGTGTAATCTAAGCTCGCTGAAAAAGTACTCGGAAGCGACCCACTCAATGGAGGAGCTGGAAAAATTGCATTCATTATGTGGCAGTGGCACAAAAGCTGGTAAACGGAAAACGAGGCTAGAGCCTGCGGCGGTTTGCTGCCACAACGCAGACACCACAATGACACAGAAAGTGTTGAGCTGCAAATGAGGAAACAGTGCAACAACAGCAACAACCACAACAGCGAAAACAATGGGAAAAATGCAAAATGTGAAAATTCTTGAAGTGCAGGGCATGCGTGGAAAAACAAACACTACAAATGCAAAACGGATGTGTAAATAATTTAGACGAGTTGCCAACTGCCTCACACACACACATCCATATATAGTTGTTGTGTATCTTTTTAGTTTATGTATCATTAAAAAATACTTACTACAGCGTGAAGCAAGAGGAGAGAGAAAATAATGAAAGCCATGCAAAGCGAGGGAAATGTGCCATTTGCCAACTGCAAAACAAACACTCGAGTGTCGTTCTCCGGTTTTGTTTCGTTTCGGTTTCAGTCTCGGAACGTGCCAGAAATGCAATAATTATATGCATACAAAGACACACACACACACACACACACACACATACGTGGCCGGCTTTTTTGACATGCTGCAAATTAAACAGAAACCCACACACACTTATATATACATACTTATACACACTCATACACCCATCGCTTTACTCGAACTAAATTACTTTTTTGTGCCAGCTGCATACAATCAAATGCAGCGGGATTAAAAAGCAAACCGTGTAACGGTAACCGGCAAACGGCAACTGGCAACTGGTTAGGGGTGGGGGCGTGAGGTGCCTCTGCGGCTTTGTCAGTCTGTAGATTGGAGAGCTGTTGTACACCTGGCAAGCCAGGTAACCAGGTAAACCTCGAATGCCATTTGCATAGCTGCTGCTGCTAAAAACTATGTTAATATGTGAGCCGCATTGAATTTAAGCGAATTTAAAACCAAGCCAGTTGTATGCAAGTAACAAGTAACAAGTAACACGCTGCCTTTGGGGACAAACAGCAACCGCAGAGACATCGGAGAGTGTCAGGCCCTGTCTCTATAAATCTCAACGGATGTGTCGTTAACTGCCGCCGGCAAACGTTTTTATGCCAGCCACGACAAGGACGCAGGCACCGGCACCCACAATAGACAGACAGAGATGAAGAGAGAGAGAGCGAGACTGTGAGAGAAAGACAGACAGCAGGACATTGAAACAGACATCGGCTCAATTTGCACGCTTCGTTATTCAATTAGACACTTCGCACACACACAGACACACACACACACACACACACACACAGAGAGAGACAGTCAGACGGCATAATTTTGATTGATGGCCCAATAATGACGGTGATTTATCATATTTGCATGCAACGCGTATTACACTTCAAAATTGCATTTGTAATTGCTGAAAATTTGCAACATTTATAAACGCTAAATTTCGAAAAATATTTTAATATTAATGAAACCATTTGCGAGTGAACAGAAACTATAATTGAACAGCAATTAGAATCGTTATTTTCCATGCATTGGCTTGATTCCAAAAATTTGAAATGCTGAGATCATTTTAAATCACATATTAATCATATTTTGTTTAGAAAAATCGACTCTGCCGGCGATCACTGTATGTGTACCAGGAAAGTCACACAAATATGGTATGCTATATCCATATGGAGTAGTTGGCATATGGGCATTTACTTATAACGCTAATTGGTCTCTTTCAAAGCGTCGCGCTGGCAACGAGACAGTAACTGACCAGGCCACGTGCTTTAGCTTTGGCTTTGGCATGCGGCTGCCCTGGCGTATACGCAATATTTGCTTTGTTCCAACACTTTTTGCGGATTGTTTGTTCCCCCGCTCTCTTTAGCTCTCTGAGGACTGGTTGTGAGTCTATAAAATCCGGCTTAAGCTTCATGCTACCTGTGATATGTATGATATTTTTGCTGCCACTCAACAACTGCAAACACACACTGCAACAAGGAGTAAAAAAACAAAATGGAAAAAAAAGTAGGTCGTGCGAGAACGCACACATTTGGGTGAGGCTAAGAGAAAACTGGGAAGCTTCAGCTGGTGCTTGTGGCTTTGCCGACGGCTTGTGCCGCTGGTAAACACTCAAATCCAATTAAATTTAATACGACTTACTTGGCTCTGTTCTCTGTATGTATGTGTGAGTCGCGTGTGTGTGTGTGTGTGCAGTTCGTTTGTCATTTGCTTTTGGTCGTTCTCTGATTCTCTGATTCCCTGGTTTTTATTTTGTTTGGTTTTAATTTTTCAGCATTGTTTTTTTAATGTTATTACTGCTGCAGTGGCAGCCGCTTTTATTTGGTTTACCTGCAATTCTCGGGCTTGGCTTAATTAAAGCTTAATTTCTCAAATAACATTTGCCGCTACAAATGAGCTCAAGCAAGCTAATTGAGTTTTGTGTATATATACACAAGTGTATAAGTGTGAGTGTGTGTTTGGAGAAACTAAGCTCTCTGTCATTGTTTGCTGATCAATAAATACGAATGGAAACGTTCTGCAATTAAAATGTATCTTTATCTTACGAATCTCAGTGCTCAGAATTGTATCTTATATCAAGAATATCTGCTACTTACGTTTTTTTATAGCTTTAATCATAAGTTTGTTCTTTTATAATTCGACTACAGATATTCCTATAACATATGCCAAGTACTATTAATAAACCCAATTGTATTCAGCTCAATCACAAGTTGTTACTAAAAATACGTTTCCGGCGCATAAGTACTGAAAGCAGGCGAAACATAATGCTTTCAGCTGCCAATTAAGAAAATTGGCCACAGGCAGCGCTTGTTTTAATTAGCCAATTGTTGGCCTTAACACCTAGCAACAAATGCACCCGCGTAGCACGTAATAGATTGTAAATATTTGACACCAGGTTGCCAATCCGCACTAAACTCAACCCCCCATCAAAGTGGGCGCTATTGTTGTGGCCTTAATCCAACAACAACAGCAATTACAACAACAAATACTCCACTCAATTTACAACTTTGGCTGGCGGTGAATCGTCAAGTTCAAGTCATGGAAAACAGCCAGACGGCGGGGATCGGCCTCAACCCCATTTATAAACACCCCTTTGTCTGGCGGTGGGGAGGGTTGGGGTGTGGTGACTTCTTCAATTACTTTTTGCACGATTTGATTTTACATTTAACGATTTTTCCCACTTAATTAGAAGCGAGTGTCGATGTCAGTGGCAGCTCTGCTCTCGGCCATGATTTGATTAAATGTGAAGATGAATTTTAATTAAAATCTTTGCGCTACGGCAACTTTCAAGTAACCCCAGCCACTCACATCCCCCAGCCCCTTATCCGCTGTTGTGGCTGAATTTTTGACACTCAACTTGCTGGCCAAAAGGGTTGGGCCTTAATAGAGCAATAAAGCCGCAAGTTCATGGCATGGATAGCAGGTCCTTTTGTGGGCTTAGTCATTGTCGGCATTCGGCTTTTAATTTATGCAAAATGAAAATTAAAGAGCGCCTGTCGAAAAACTTTCCCAAAATGTTTTTGCGAATATTTATGCAAATGACTGTGTAAATGAATTTTCGAAACTACTTACGAGTAATTTGCCATCCTTAGCTATCAATTTCAATTAAAGCCAAGGACTTTAATGCCACAACTCAGCCCATCAAATGCTTAGCAAATAATTTTGCATAATTTACAGCAAATGGCAAACAATGCCGCTTTATCTTTTGTCAATGCAAAATACAGAGTACGGCACAACTTTTACCAAAGTTTTCAAAAACAAAAACCAAAAAGAAAATGCCTAAATAAAAACACCGTCACACTCCAAAGTACACACACACATTTCCTGGCAGTTACATGCAGTTCAAAATACTAAATTAGACTAATAGATCGACTCAAAGATGTCCTACATAAGAAAAATAACTATTTTACTTTCATGTTTTTATATTAGTTATACACAATTAATTATGATTATATACTGCAGCTTAATTTCAAAAAGCATCCACTAAGAAATTCTTACAATTTTATATATAAATATATGTTAAAAACCGACCATATTTAACACACTTTTAGCATACACTTTATGCTATTTTCTGTACAGGGTATCAAAACTTTTGTAGAGAGAGGGGAGTAGGGGTAAAGGGAGTCAGCCACTGCCTGTCGCGTCCAATGGGCCATTCAGAATTACGAGCCAACAGTTTCCGCAGTGTTTTTTGTCATTTCCATGCGCTCATTGTCAGTTTTAAGTAAGCAACTTTTCCTATATTCTTGTTGTTTTTTCTGTTAGTCCTGTTTTGTTGTTGTTTGCGCAGCAGCCGGGAAAAGTTGTTGACCAAAACTGCCTACAAATGCAGACAAATATGGAAAAACGCATGAAATGCAATAAATTTTCAAATATATTTTGTGTGCGCGGCAGAAAAACCTTCTTTTTTTTGAGCTTTTTCATTTACTCTTTGAATGGATGAAAATGCTTTGTCAGGATATTTGTAACGCACTGACTAAACATATACAATATTAGTATATATAAATGTTTAGACTATTAGTATAAATTGAATCGATTAAGAAAATTAAGCCTTTCTTACTTATATTTTATATCACTTCCCCTATTGTTTATGTGAGGTTTAGATATGTGCATTATTTATTAAGGGTATACACGATTCGACTTAGTATTATTTTATTGCAATGCGTTTAGGTTTTCATGTATATGGGTTTTTATTGTTTTTGACTGACAGAGTTGTTCGCTTGGTGCAGTGCACAGCAAGTCAAACCGACAAACAGACAAACTGATAAAGCACCGTTCTGCAAACTATCAAAAACTGAAACAGACTAAAGCCAAAGACAATATATAAATCAATTGTATATTGCGCAAGTCGAGTGACAAATTTACGACCGACTTAAATGAAATGGTCAACAAAAACAGAAGACAATCGCAGTCAAGACTCGTGATTCACAAGTTTTTGCAGGTCTAATCAGTCTGGCACCGAAAGTCTATTTAAATATCGAATATTTATGATAGTTCTATTTTTAAATTGTATTTATTCTTTTATATTACAGTTGAAAATAAATAATGACTCTTCTGCAGAGAAAATATATATTAAATATAATAAAGATACTTTTTGTATTTCAATCTGTGCTCTTTAGATTAAAATAATTAACTTCAATATTTAAACAGGATGTTTCAAAACTTTATATACAATGAGAAGGATTAAATCATTGATCAAAAATACGCTTTACAATTTGCTGCGTAATATTTGTAAGAAATCAAAGACACCCTAAATTGTTTGCTTTGAAATTAGTAAATACTTGACAGTCATCTATCGTTGAAATCTTGTGTATTATAAATTTTGTAAGATTTTTCAATGAATTTATTCAAGCGTTTGACACACACCAAAGCCGAGCGTTCGCACCTGATAAGACTGATAAGATTCTTCTGATCAAATTTTATCAATCGACTTAGTCGCTGGCATTGCGCATACGACAAGTGGTGCGGACGCAACCAGCAACCACTATATAAAGAAAACAGCTGAGGCATTACAGTTTAATAGGCGTTTTTAGCCGGTACCCAACGGAACGGAACGGAACGGAGCCAAAACAAAATGTTTCTAAAAACTTGCCTGCTGCTGCTGCTCTGCGGCGTTGTGGCGCTCTCCGCCCACAGCTACGAGGGGTGAGTGGGTGCAAATTGGGTGGCATACTGTGAGTCAGCTAATATGCAGTTAATTCGTATTTGCAGCTACAAGATTTACGACATTAATGCGCGCAACAACTTTGAGAAGCAGCTGCTGCTGCGCCTGGCCAACAATGCGGACTACGACTTCTTTGACATGCCACGCTCCCTGGATGCTGCCACACGCGTCATGGTGCAGCCTAAGGATCAGCCGTCATTTGAGCAGCTGCTGCAGAGATTCGCTGTGGATTATGTGGTACTCGATGAGAATCTGGGCAGCACATTGCAGCAGGAGCAGCAGGATAGCCAGAGTCAACGTTTGATGTTGCAACGTGGAGCCGCACGCAGCATCAGCTTCACTGCCTTCAATCGCCATGCCGAGATCAATGCCTATCTGGAGGAGCTGGCCAAGGCCTATCCCAGTCGCGTGAGCGTCGAGTCTGCCGGCAAATCGTACGAGAATCGTGACCTGAAGACCATTACCATCTCGAATGGCGATGGCAAGAGTGGCAAGAATGTCATCTTCTTGGATGCGGGCATTCATGCCCGCGAGTGGATTGCCCCAGCGGGCGCACTATATGTCATCTATCAGCTGGTGGAGAACTTTGTGGTCAACGCTGATCTGCTGAAGAACTACGATTGGGTTATTCTGCCAGTGGTCAATCCCGATGGCTATGAGTACACACACACCGATTCCCGCATGTGGAGGAAGACCCGCAAGCCAGCGGGCGCCTGTTCCGGCACCGATGGCAATCGCAACTTTGACTTCCACTGGGGCGAGGTGGGCGCCTCCAGCTACTCCTGCGCCGATACCTACAAGGGCACCAATGCCTTCTCTGAGCCAGAGACCCAAGTTGTTCGCGACTTGCTGCTCGGCTTGACAGGACGTGGCAAGTTCTATCTGACGCTGCACTCGTATGGCAACTATCTGCTCTACCCATGGGGTTGGACCTCGTAAGTGAATCGGTAGCGAACATTTTGACCGACTTTCACTTGAACGGAATTCTCTAATTTCAGCGATTTGCCCACCGACTGGCGTGCTCACGATGAGGTTGCTCAGGCTGGCGCTGCTGCCATCGCGAGCTCCACTGGCACCAAGTACACCGTGGGCAGCTCCACTAATGTGCTCTATGCCGCTGCTGGCGGCAGTGATGATTATGCCTTCGGCATTGCCAAGTTCCCAGTATCCATCACCATGGAACTGTCTGCTGGCGGCACTGGTTTCAATCCCACCACTGCTCAAATTCTGCCTTTTGTCTCCGAGACCTGGACTGGCATTCGTGCCATGGCCCAGAAGGTCATTGACAAGTACTAGAGCTAAGCACTGCAAATAAATCAACGATATATCATACATTTGAATTACAACTAGTAGTTCCTTGTTCCACTTCCGCGATAAGCGCCACCCATGGAGCTCGCTGGTATCACTTAGAATGCAGCTCCAGCAATGACACACTTTCTGAGAATTTGGCTCAAAGAACTGCTGGGCACGCAACAGCCTACACTTGAAGTTATCGCTGGCCATTAACTTGGCTTATACAATCAAACAGTAGCAGACAATGAAGTTAAGTGTGGCTACTTACATTTGTTCTCCTTGAATTTGTTAATTGACTGACGCCTTTGAGCAAATATAGCTCTAAATAGTATACATACATAGATACATTATACATCATCATAAAAAAACCAAAACCCCTTAGCAGATTCAAACTGCCACAACTTTGTCAAATCTGAACCGATTGTCAATCCCGAGGCCATTTTGATCATTGTTTGACATCTAGTTTAGTTCTACATCTCAAGTTTGTGAATTTTTGAAAAAAAAAAATTTTGGAATTTTTTGTCGAAAAAAGCATAAGGGGGGACCCTTACCAATATTGATTTTTCAAAAAATAGAATCTTGAAATTTTACGTATAATTGATTGTGGGTGTCTCAATTCGTATAAAAAACTATACGAAAAGTGATTTTGTGGTGTTTGATTTTTCTGTCAAAAATCACGCCAAAAGTGACAAAAAAATTGACTTGTAAAGTGCCCAAACAACGAAAAGTTCCTTACAAATGACCTTCCCAGACTTCAAACTGCCACAACTTTGTCAAATCTGAACCGATTGTCAATCCCGAGGCCATTTTGATCATTGTTTGACATCTAGTTTAGTTCTACATCTCAAGTTTGTGAATTTTTGAAAAAAAAAAATTTTGGAATTTTTTGTCGAAAAAAGCATAAGGGGGGACCCTTACACATTTTGATTTTTCAAAAAATAGAATCTTGAAATTTTACGTATAATTGATTGTGGGTGTCTTAATTAGTATAAAAAACTATACGAAAAGTGATTTTGTGGTGTTTAATTTTTCTGTCAAAAATCACTCCAAAAGTCACAAAAAAATTGACTTGTAAAGTGCCCAAACAACGAAAAGTTCCTTACAAATGACCTTTCCAGACTTCAAACTGCCACAACTTTGTCAAATCTGAACCGATTGTCAATCCCGAGGCAATTTTGATCATTGTTTGACATCTACTTTAATTCTACATCTCAAGTTTGTGATTTTTTGAAAAAATAAAATTTTGGATTTTTTTGTCGAAAAAAGCATAAGGGGGGACCCTTACCAATATTGATTTTTCAAAAAATAGAATCTTGAAATTTTACGTATAATTGATTGTGGGTGTCTCAATTCGTATAAAAAACTATACGAAAAGTGATTTTGTGGTGTTTCATTTTTCTGTCAAAAATCACGCCAAAAGTGACAAAAAAATTGACTTGTAAAGTGCCCAAACAACGAAAAGTTCCTTACAAATGACCTTCCCAGACTTCAAACTGCCACAACTTTGTCAAATCTGAACCGATTGTCAATCCCGAGGCTATTTTGATCATTGTTTGACATCTAGTTTAGTTCTACATCTCAAGTTTGTGAATTTTTGAAAAAAAAAAATTTTGGAATTTTTTGTCGAAAAAAGCATAAGGGGGGACCCTTACACATTTTGATTTTTCAAAAAATAGAATTTTGAAATTTTACGTTTAATTGATTGTGGGTGTCTCAATAAGTATAAAAAACTATACGAAAAGTGATTCTGTGGTGTTTCATTTTTCTGTCAAAAATCACGCCAAAAGTGACAAAAAAATTGACTTGTAAAGTGCCCAAACAACGAAAAGTTCCTTACAAATGACCTTCCCAGACTTCAAACTGCCACAACTTTGTCAAATCTGAACCGATTGTCAATCCCGAGGCCATTTTGATCATTGTTTGACATCTAGTTTAGTTCTACATCTCAAGTTTGTGAATTTTTGAAATTAAAAAATTTTGGAATTTTTTGTCGAAAAAAGCATAAGGGGGGACCCTTACACATTTTGATTTTTCAAAAAATAGAATTTTGAAATTTTACGTTTAATTGATTGTGGGTGTATCAATTAGTATAAAAAACTATACGAAAAGTGATTTTGTGGTGTTTCATTTTTCTGTCAAAAATCACGCCAAAAGTGACAAAAAAATTGACTTGTAAAGTGCCCAAACAACGAAAAGTTCCTTACAAATGACCTTCCCAGACTTCAAACTGCCACAACTTTGTCAAATCTGAACCTATTGTCAATCCCGAGGCCATTTTGATCATTGTTTGACATCTACTTTAATTCTACATCTCAAGTTTGTGAATTTTTGAAAAAATAAAATTTTGGATTTTTTTGTCGAAAAAAGCATAAGGGGGGACCCTTACACATTTTGATTTTTCAAAAAATAGAATTTTGAAATTTTACGTTTAATTGATTGTGGGTGTCTCAATTAGTATAAAAAACTATACGAAACGTGATTTTGTGGTGTTTCATTTTTCTGTCAAAAATCACGCCAAAAGTGACAAAAAAATTGACTTGTAAAGTGCCCAAACAACGAAAAGTTCCTTACAAATGACCTTCCCAGACTTCAAACTGCCACAACTTTGTCAAATCTGAACCTATTGTCAATCCCGAGGCCATTTTGATCATTGTTTGACATCTACTTTAATTCTACATCTCAAATTTGTGAATTTTTGAAAAAATAAAATTTTGGATTTTTTTGTCGAAAAAAGCATAAGGGGGGACCCTTACACATTTTGATTTTTCAAAAAATAGAATTTTGAAATTTTACGTTTAATTGATTGTGGGTGTCTCAATTAGTATAAAAAACTATACGAAAAGTGATTTTGTGGTGTTTCATTTTTCTGTCAAAAATCACGCCAAAAGTGACAAAAAAATTGACTTGTAAAGTGCCCAAACAACGAAAAGTTCCTTACAAATGACCTTCCCAGACTTCAAACTGCCACAACTTTGTGAAATCTCAACCGATTGTCAATCCCGAGGCCATTTTGATCATTGTTTGACATCTACTTTAATTCTACATCTCAAGTTTGTGAATTTTTGAAAAAATAAAATTTTGGATTTTTTTGTCGAAAAAAGCATAAGGGGGGACCCTTACACATTTTGATTTTTCAAAAAATAGAATTTTGAAATTTTACGTTTAATTGATTGTGGGTATATCAATTAGTATAAAAAACTATACGAAAAGTGATTTTGTGGTGTTTCATTTTTCTGTCAAAAATCACGCCAAAAGTGACAAAAAAATTGACTTGTAAAGTGCCCAAACAACGAAAAGTTCCTTACAAATGACCTTCCCAGACTTCAAACTGCCACAACTTTGTCAAATCTGAACCTATTGTCAATCCCGAGGCCATTTTGATCATTGTTTGACATCTACTTTAATTCTACATCTTAAGTTTGTGAATTTTTGAAAAAATAAAATATTGGATTTTTTTGTCGAAAAAAGCATAAGGGGAAACCCTTACCAATATTGATTTTTCAAAATATAGAATTTTGAAATTGATTATGGGTGTCTCAATTTATATAAACAGGTAGGAGTGCTCTAGTCAAGAGTGCCTGACTAGGAGATATCATGACCCCAGTTCTTACATCCATAATTCTTTATCTGCATTCATTCATAGACTTCAAACAGCCATAGCTTTGTCAAAACTGAACCGATTGTCAATCCCGAGGACAATTTGGTCATAAGCTTGCATCTTTATTAATTCTGCATTCAAAGTGGAGTTGATCATGAAAAAATGTATTGCAGTGTGTAGTATATAAAATATATGTATATAAATCATATTATGATTAGTTGAGCGGATACTTTTCGGTTACCTTGCGAGCCATGGCAACAATGCCCACCCACGTTTCTTTCACCAGTCTGTCAATATCCGCCGCAGGGGGGTCAAAGTAGTTGGAGCCACCTGCTGGCAGTTCCATGGTGAATGATATGGGGAAGCCAGCATTAAAGGCATAATCATCGCTAGCACCGGCGGCAGCATACAACAGTTTGGTGGAGCAGCCCACCTGGTAAGTGGTGCCAGTGGCCGCTTTGATGGCATCACCGCCAGCGCGACCAACTTCATCCAGATCCTCCCAAGTGTCTGGCACATCGCTGCAATATAAAATCCATTAGCAAAGATACAAGTTAAACGGTAGTTGGCTACCCACTCGATATAGCCCCAAGGATAGAGTATATAGTTGCCGTAAGAGTGCACCGTCAGATACATTTTGCCACGATCCGCGAAACTGTGTATGAGATCACGTAGCACCACCGCCTCCGGCTCGGAGAATGCTTTAGGTCCCGCATACGTCTCCTGGCAGGGATTCGACGAGGCTCCAGTTTCGTTCCAGTGGAAGCCAAAATTGCGATTGGGATCGGTGCCAATGCAGTCGGCGCTGCTCGGCTGGCGAGTCTTCCTCCACAGTCGTGTATCCTCCGACAGCTGCGTGTACTCATAACCATCCGCATTGACCACGGGCAGAATGACCCAGTCGTAGTCCAAGAGCAGCTCCGCATGCGCCTCATAGTTATTCACCAGCTCACCAATCGCATACACAACGGCAGCAGGCGAGATCCACTCACGGGCATGTATCCCGCCATCCACGAGTATCACATTCTTATTGGCGCGACCATCCCCATTGGTTATCCGGATCGTTTTCATCCAGCGTCCCTCGTAGCTTCTGCCCACGGTCTTGATAAACACACGACTCGGATGCTGCTGCGCCAGCTGCTCAATATACAGATTGATCTCATCGTGGGAGTAATAACGCTCTGTGCCCAGGCGTCCATCGTAGGGATACCAATTACGCAGCATGCGATTTGTGTCAAACTCTCGACGCAGCGTTAGGCCCACATCGTGATTAACGATCTGATAGTTCAGAGTGTGGCCAGCGAGTAGCTCAATGAACTCTGGCTGCGCCTCAGGATGCACCATGACGTGAGCAGCTGCTCCATCATTGGTATACAGCTCATAGTATGACTCATTCTTTACCAGCTCCGACAAGAGCAGATCAAAGCCGCCGGAGCGACCCTTCTTGGCCAACTCATAGACCTTAAAGCTGTTGGCTGATTAGTTTAGCACTCAAGTACCTTCTGACCCACTCACCCATCGTAGACGCTTCCCTTGACCTGGGTTAGCGTTACACAAAGGCAACATAAGGCGATCCACAATAATTTCATCGTTACACGTTGCAAACTTGGAGAAAACTGGCAATCTATCAAACTTTCCCAGCACAAGATTTCTAATCAGAATTGTTATCACATAAGTTACTAGCCCACTCAAAAGTAATCAGCAAATTGGTTGTAAAATCATAGAAATCAGCGATACGTGTTGACTATCAACTCTACTATAAATTTGAAGCTCTCTGGCCCACTGATCAAGAATTTTCATGATATGCTTTAAAGTGTTCATTAGTGATAATAAATTTACTATTTTGTACACTCGCAAAAATTAACACATTTAACAAATTAATCTTAGAAACTCTTTTAGATGGGTGGTTTCTCAAAGTAATTAAAACTATGTTTAATATTTTGTATGATGAGTTAATCCAGTTTTTCAAGTTTTATTTCTTGTCCCCATGAAAATGTTTTGAATCCGACCAGGGCAGTTGATTTTCCATAAAATTGGTATACAGTTTTTAATGAATTTTTATATTGATCTTTGAAAATAAGTTTGAAGCCGATCGGGTGAAATCGGGAAACTACTGTGAAAATTGCAGCTCTCTAGCTTTATTTGTTTGGGCCCTGCGTTGATCATCATCATCATCGCTATCGTCAATCAGTACGAACTGTTTTATTTATATAGATTAGAAACTCACACACACATACACAAAGCATCTACATCGATTACACTAGCCAACAAAGGTAACTTCAATTAAAATATATAGTTTTTAGTACTTTTCGATAACTTTTTGGGCCATAGCACGAATGCCAATCCAAGTTTCCGTTACGAACTCATCAATTTTGGTCGCCGGTGGATTAAAGCCTATTGTACCACCTCCACTTAGTTCCATGGTAATGGATATATTAAAACCAGCATAAAAAGCGTAATCATCGCTGGCGCCAGCGGCTATATACAACACATTTGTGGAGCTACCCACTGCGTACACAGTGCCGGTGGCCTGCTCAATGGCATCACCGCCGGCCTTTGCCACCTCATCGAGATCCTGCCAAGTTTCAGGCAAGTCACTGCAGTAAAAGCGATTCAAGCCAAGTCATGATATTAGATATAGTGAGCTACTCACCTGGTCCATCCCCATGGATAGAGTAAATAATTGCCGTAGGAGTGAATGGTCAGATACATGCTGCCACGATCCGCCAGAGAGTGCATTAGATCACGCACCACAATTGTCTCTGGCTCGGAGAAAGCGGTTGGGCCGGCATATGTATCCATGCAGGGATTGGATGAGGCACCCTCCTCGTTCCAATGAAAATCGAAATTGCGATTGGGATCAGCGCCATAACAGGTCTGACCCAGATACTCGTACGGCTGACGAGTCTTGCGGAACATGCGAGCAAGAGTGCCTGTCTGGGTATGCTCATAGCCATCCGCATTAACCACTGGTAGAATGACCCAGTCATAGTCCTCGAGCAGATCAGCATTCTGCTCGAACTGCTCCACCAACTGATCAATTACATACAGCACAGCCGCCGGCGAGATCCATTCACGTGCATGGAAGCCACCATCCATGAAGATCACCTTCTTGTTGGCGCGATGATCCCCATTGGTTATGGTTATGGTTTTCAGTGCACGCTTCTCAAACGACCAGCCGACGGTCTTGACAAACACACGCTCCGGATACCGAGCGGCCAGGTCTTCAATGTAGCTGGTGATCTCCTCGTGGGAGTAATATCGATCCGTGCTCAAACGACCCTTGCCCGTGATTGGCGAGAGGCTCCGTTGCAGTTGGCGCTGGGCAAACTCCACAGCAATGGTGGCGCCCAGATTGGCATTGAGCAGGCGGTAGCTAATCAGCTGCTCCTGCAGCAACGCCTCGAAGCTGCTCAGTTGCTCGGCACTCACGATGACGCGTGAAGGATGTCCCGGCAAGCGAGGCAGGCTAATGAAGTCGTATCCCTGAAGGCTCAGACCATGCAGCAACTCTGCCTGCTCAGCATTTGTTGAAGTTACCTCATAGATGCGATAGCTGCAATTAGCCGTGGTCAAGGATACTCTGGTCTACTATGTGATCCCTTTGCGACTTACCCTTCAAGGCTCTGTTCGGCGGCTACCAGAGCCAAAGCCAAGAGCAGCGTCAGGAAGCCCAGACGTGACATTGTTACTGAAAACCCGGACTATAGACATGCCACTTAAATAGCCTTATCGTATCTAATCTTAACGCTAGACTGATCTATAAATCTCTTTTGTATAACAAACCGTAGTTACAATACATTAATCTTTATTTTGGAAATTGGTATTTTGATATTTTAGTTTGGTAACGCCTTATCACCTCCAGGGCCATCGCACGCACACCCACCCAACTTTCGGTGACAATACCCTCGATATGTGAGACCCACGGATCGAAGCCGAGAAAGCCGCCAGCTGGCAGTTCCATTGTGATGGCCACTGTGGCATTTGCCACGCCAACAGCATAGTCCGTGGAATCCCCAGAGGTTGGATACATCAAATGATATCCGCTGCCATAGCTATAAATGCCATTTGTGGCATGAACGATCGCCATAGCGCCAGCATCAGCGATTTCCATCATATCAAAATAATTCTCTGGGAAAACACTGTTGAAAGAACTAATGGTAATATATATATAGGGAGTCATATAAGTATCTGTTGGTCACCTTGTGTGACCCCATGGCAGCAGGAAATAGTTGCCATAGGAGTGCAGCGAAAGGTAAAAGGTCAAGCGGTCGCTGTAGTGAAGCAACACATCGCGCACCACCTGTGATTCGGGCTGATCGAAGGCATGCTCGCCGCGATAGATCTCCTCAGCGGGATCTGGCGAGGAGCCATCGTCGTGACCCCACTCATAGCCAAAATTGCGATTGAGATCGGTGCCGATGTTGTCTGGATCCGAGGTGGGTTTGCGAGTCTTGCGCCAGTAGCGCGACTCCTTGTGCGTGAATTCATAGCCATCGGCATTAACGACCGGCATTATAACCCAGTCATAGTCCTTGAGCAGATCTTCATTCCCCGCATGGTTATCCAACAGCTGCTGTATGATATAGAGAGCAAAGGAGGGCGCTATCCATTCGCGTGCATGCATGGCGGCATCTATGAAGATCACCGGTTTATTTGCACGTCCGTCTCCATTGTGAATGGTTAGCAGCTTCAAGGCACGCCTCTCGTAGCTCCAGCCAAAGTGTTTGACCATCGCCCGCTGCGGATAACGCTGTGGCAGACTGTCCAGATACTCGTTGATCTCGGCGTGCGTATAAAATCCACCCAGGACATCAATCTGAGGCGATGGGGACTGCGACTTGCTGCGTTTATTCTCAGCGCGTTGTGCCTGCAGCAGTAAGGATAAATCATCCAGCAGCAGCTGATGTTCTATGGAATGCGTCTTCAGTAGTTTCAATAAACTGTCCACTTGGGTGGGCTGCACCAGAACCCTTAGTCCACTCTCATTGTAACTGCGACGTGAGCCCAGCAAGTCCCAGTGGGGCTGCTCCCTTGCCAGCTGACGCAGCAGGAGCTGCTGAGTGTCGTCGCGTGGCTGCAACTCAAACACCTTGTAATCCTTGTAATCCTGCCAGGCCAACAGGCTCAGGGACTGCAACAACAGCAGCAGCAGCCATGTCCAAAGAGTGAACGATGTCATTTGTGCAAAGTTCCAGCAAGACTATGCCAAATATGACGATACCTGGTCTATAGCGAAGCACTTATCACTTAATTGGAGCTGCTGCCGACTAAGTATTATATGCTTACGATACCAATAAGTTCATTTATCGTTTGTGCGAGACGCTTCCGTTTATGACATGGTCAAAAAACACAATTAACTTCAGGGAGGTATAACTACAGTAAAGTGAACCAGTACTGAATATTTTCAGAACTTGATTAAATTAATGTTGATTGACAAGATTGTAGCTAAAAACTAGATTTTCAATTATTTTCAATTCTTATTTACTAGTTTAATTGAATTATTTGTGTACTTTAATCCGATCCGATCGCCCACAGTACCAGTAAATTATAAGGCCATACTTATTTTCAACTCACATTCTTTCTTTTAATGCCTAACAACGACGACAGTAATTAGTTTAATTAACAATTATAAATTCAATTGCTTAAACGCTAAAAGACGCCAACGCATGCACTCAACCAGGAGCACAGGCCGTATACTTAATACAGACTAACGTGCCGGATGAACTCAACGAAGCCGGCGAATGTCTCCTTGCAGACGTGTATGATGTCAGAGGAGGCCACATGGAATTCATCACCGGGCAGCTCGAGCGTGTAGGACAAGGGTATGCCCAGGCTGCCATAGGCAAAGTCATCCAGACTGCCAGAAGCCTCATACAGCACGGTGGCGGAGGTGCCGATGGTGTAGCGGGTGCCACGATATTTGGCGATTTGGTTGGCGGCCCGCTGTGCCACCGAGCGCAGAGTGGCCACAGTTGGTGGCACTGTGTTTCTGTATGGGGCGAAATGGGTGTGAAATTTTTAAAAAAGTGGATACAGTGCATGGCAAAAATATTCGCTTTTTAATTGCTTTTAGCAATTAATTGAAAAGTAAATTGAATTTCTTTTTTGACGCAGAGCCGCTGTGCGGCCCCAAAAAACAATTCGTACACCTACTTCGCATAGCCGTAGGGATAAAAAATGAATTTGCCGAATGAGTGCACATCCAGGCTGAGCTTCACACGATGACGATTGAATTCCAGATAGCGCACCACCGCCGATGTTTCCGGCTCCGAATTCGGCGCCGTGCCCGAATATACCTCCGAGCAGAGCTGGGGGGTTTCGCAAATCGCATTATTATATATTGAAGTTCAATGTCAAATTTAACAACAGGTGGCTTACATTCTGACTGGCGCCCTGATAGTTCCAGTGATTGCCATAGTTACGATTGATATCCACACCGCTGCAGGAATGACCCGCAAAACGATGACGATTCTTGCGCCAGAAGCGATCCTAAAATAAAGATAGGTGAATTATTTTATTTTAGAAATATATTTCTACGATCTTGACCTTAAGCCCTTATCTCTTGCGTAAAAAGTATTGTTCTAAGAAATCGAAAAGTAATTTATAAATTTTCAATTGAATTCGATTTCTGACGTCGACTTTCTTGGGCTTGTAATCAATCATATCTTTACAGTTAAATCCAAGACATATCTAATGTATTTTCTATCAAATCGCTCTTATCTATATTACTTACCGTCGTGTGCGTGTACTCATAGCCATCTGGATTGACCAGCGGCACAATGAACACCTCCACATCATTGAGTACCCGCTGGAAGGCGCGCAGATTGGTAAGCAGCTCATAGGCCAAGTAGAGAACCGTTTGGGTTGTGATCCACTCCCGTCCGTGGGCTGCTGCCTGAATGTAGGCCACTCGGCGAGGACGCACTCGCTGATTCAGCGAAATCGAGAGTCCAGCAATGTGACGACCCTCATTGGAGCGACCCAGCGATTCGTAGCGACAGTACTGAGGATAACGCGCTGCGAGCCCGCTCATGAAGTTGAGTATCTCATGGTAGCGAGGATAGTGCGAGAAGAAGCCGCGCGCCTGGCGACGACTGCGATTACGCGGACGCTCCGATTCGCAGTCACCTGTCTGGCACTCATCCAGATCATCGACATCTGAGTACGTGCTGTTGGCCTCCAGCGTGGCCATCAGGTCCATCAGTGGCTGCGTCTGATAGTCAACGCCCAGCTGCGACAGACGCGACTCGAATTGTGGCTTCCTCTCCGGACCCACCGTCAGCACGGACATGTTGCGGGTGAGCAGCCAAAAGTCCACATCGGTATCGTTTGTCTGCAGATCGACCATGTAGCGGAAGGTGCTCTCATCGCCATGCTGCACCGTGTACTTGGTATAACTAAAAACAACAACAAAAAAACAATTTAATATTATTATTCAAGATATTATTATATCATCAGATTGAGCTCAAACTTGTCTCCCAAATCGCAATCCAGATTAGCCCACTCATTTTATATTTCTATAGAATACAATTTGTCTGCATCTGCTTTTAATGCAAACATTTCACTATTCATGTATATTTTAAAAGCTTTAATATGAAACTTAACCTTTTCTTTCTTTTAGAGTTCAACATTCTCATAAAATAGTAAATATATCAAAATGCTATCATCAGCTCCATTAAAAGTTGTTTGCCAATGTAGCAAACTTCTTTTCTTTTTAGGTAATATATGCATAAGGCGTGACTAGCTGCTTAAGTTAATTTCACTAACGAGTTTTTGTATAACATTTTATTGTTTTATTTAAATAATTTCTAGACAAACTATTTAAGTTTGTGATCAATGGGTTTGTCCAGCTGCATGCAGCAACAATTGATTAATTTGTAAAATAATAAATATCCAATTAAAAATTCGAAAAAACCCAGATCAAATGCTCCACACACACACACACAAACACACATATATGTGTGTATGTCTTGAGGCTAATTGGACAACAAAATTAATTTGTGGCGCCCAAAAAATGAGTTGTTGATTCACAAATGTATGCAGAACGTCTCGTTCTCGATGTCGTCGCCTGGCCAATTGGCGTTTTGCCACCTCGCCTGAATTTGTGGCCAATTTATCATTTCACAAAATTCCACAACGGCACCGACACAACATGAAGCAACAAGCTGGCTACAAATATTGAAAATCTATGCATATTCATCATGTGCAACGGCCGGCAGTGGGGGCAGTGGGGACAATGGAGGAGAAGAAGTAGCTAACAAAACAGAAGACAAAGACGAGGCTAATCACGTGTGGCAGTCGGCGGCATATACTACAATGAATGATATATAATTTAATTAAACACCCGCCAACAGTGTTTATCTCTCTCTCTCTCTCTCTCTCTCTCTCTCACAGCAAGCGAAACTGAAGGCAAAGAGTGGCAGAGAAATAATAATGAAAACGCAGCAGGCGGCCGCATAAAATAAATCATTTTTCATTTTTACATTAAGATACATTTGATTAGCTATTTGTTGTTGCTGTAATTTTCTTAAAATTATAAGCAAATGAAGCGCTATTGTTGTAGCCTGATTTCAATCAGCTGCAGCGAACGGCCTTGTCAAAAATATATATCTATGCATATTAGGCATCTATTTTTGAACATCAAAACTAAAAACGTATTGTGGCGAAACAACAATAACAACAACCACAACAACAACCGATCACAAAGCAACGGAAGGAAGCAAACATTTTGAGTGCTAATTAAACATCAAGTTGTAGTTTTACGTTTGTTTTCATTTCCATTATGGAACCAATACGGCCAGAATACAGTCATTCCTCAGCTGTGCGCATCTATCACACATACGCCGCGTACGCCCCTCAAACGGTTGAGACAGCGCGCAATTTGCTGACATCTTTGGCAAACATTTGCACGGCGATCACTTGGCATTTACATACATACATACATACATACATACATACATACATATGTATATGTGGTTGCCGCTGTTTGAGCTAGCTTTTTGCCATGGGCGTGTTTTTGGGTTTGTTTTCTAAGTACGCTCGAACTGGGCAGCGTTTAGTCCAAGTGCTAAAGTTAATGACAGCGTCTAATCACTGGCATTGACACTCGTTCGTATATGTATGTATGTGTCTAACAAATCATTGGCTGTCAACAAAGCTCACAAAGCATGTTGCTAAATACAATAAACTATAGATGCAAAGCCACAATAGAAAACCCAAGTTGTTGATGTAATAAATAAACCTTTAAATTATTAAAATGTATTGGATTTTTTGCATAAACTTTTAAAGACTACAAATATGTATTTTAAGTTAATTTAAAACATTATATTTTTAAATAAATATATATTTATATTTTCGACATCCCTGTTGCCTTTCTAAACAATGTCAACTAGTTCTACATTATTTTAAAATAATTCAGCGCACAAATTTAAATTAAAACATACAAAATCAAAAATTTTCAACACAAAACACAAACTTTTTTGCCTAGCTAAAATCAAAGCTCAAATATGTTGGAAAAATTAAAAGAATTCATGATCAACTGGGCTCCTAAATTGTATCGCAATGCGCTGGTCGTATCCCTTCTGGCCATACCGTATTTAACATTCAAATGCCAGATAGACAAATTGAACACATTCGATATTTGTCTGATGTACTTTTCTGTTGCAATTGGTACTGTCAACTGTGTGGAACGCAATGGCCGTTGGTTCTAGATTATCAGAAGATGGTAGTGAAGTTTTGGGTAAGTTTCAGCCGTAAGCACATAATATTTAATAAGTAAAAGCTTTAACCAGTTTACCAACTAGCCGGCAATCATTCAGCTTTTGAACCATTAAACAAGTTTTTTAATTTGTCAAAAACAGAAGAAATGAAAAGAGTGCTTAAACTTCATAAGCGAGCTACCTGATTAATGTGCTTATAATTTAATAAACGAATATGCATTTATATATATTGTGTTAATTACCCTTCATAGCCAGCCAGATTGTTGGAGCTGCTGGAGCTGCTGGGGCTGCTGGAGCACGCCAAGCCGACGAGACATAGCAGCAAACTACACACGATTTTATAACACATTTTGCACTTAACAGCTGCTCGCATTTGTTATATCTTTTTGTTTATTGTTATTTCTCGAAATAATATATTAAAATATGCAGGTGAACAGTGGCTGGAGCATGGATTCACTTGTTTTTTCTTTGTACCTATGCTTTTCTTATTTATGCATGTACAAGCTTTTTTTTGCACGTTGCACTTGAAAAAGTTATGTAATAAATGCACAAGCTCAACTGCATGGAGTTAAGTTAAGTTAAGTTAAGTTACGTTAAGCTGAACGCAGCCCGATTCGTGTGTTTCATCTCCGTTTCGGCCAAAGACTGTCGAGCAGTTTGAAGCGCGGCTGAGAAAGAAGACGTTGCCAAAGCCAAAAACCCGAAAAAATCGTTTTCGTATCGTGTATGGTGTTTTTTTGTTTTTTTTTGTAGAAAAGTGAGTGTCAAGGTCAGTTGTGCTGCGGTCCAGTCCCATCCACAATATATTGCCAGTTTCGAATCGCTCCACAGCAGCGAAGACTTTAAAATCCAAGACTCTTTTGCGGGCGATTTTAAACGCGTCACGAGACAAAATGCGGAAAGCGTTTTTTTCCAAGACGTTCACGGCACGCGTCGGCTTTATATGTCGGATTATGTGCACAACTATATATTTCGATCAGAATTCGCTAAGTTCTTTTCAATTAATTTTTGTTTTGTTTTTGCATAATTTATGCCAGTTGCTAAGAAGCTAAAATTAATGGGTTTTTTTTTTTATTTTTGTATATAAAATCGAATTAATTTTCTTTGGTGGTTATTTTTTTGAAAACTAGTTTGGGTAATTTGATCACTTTGTTATCTACACAAACAATTGTGTTCGAGTTCTTTTGGGTCTAGTTCGATGTTCGATCTTTCATGCGTTTTGCATCCGCGTGTCGCGGGTCTTGAAGTGATTCTGAAGCCGTTACTTGTTTATTTACTGGTTTTTATAGAGGAACTTGAATTATGTGTCTGTGTGATCGGTGTATATATAATAAATACATATACATATATACATATATTGTGCTATGCTTTGGGCCAACGTTGCGCATTGTCTTCCTAATGTCACGGTCTGACATGAAGATACAGAGCCGCCGGCAATGTTATGGAGGGCAACTTTAAAAATTCCTGTTCTAATGAAATCGATTTGAAAGTTTACCATCACCCTCAGAAAACAAGATGAGCTCCCATCGAACAGCTAATTCTGTTAGCCAGGCCAAATTCGAGCATTGAACTATTGATTTCATTATGGCGTGCAAGGTCAATTTGTCAAGTTAGTCGGAAGCGATATTATATTATATTTTGTGTAGCCACTCTAAAATACTTGTGGTCCATTACAGTTGCCACAATGAGCCAAAGAAGCGCTTAGAGTGGCAGCTGTGATGGGACCATTAAAATCCGTAGATAATCGTTGAAAACATGCGTGGTTCGAGTTCATTAAAACATTAAGTCGTTGGCTCCATGAAATGGACAGATTCATTTGTAAATAGCCCAACGTCATGGCTAACAGAAGCCATTCACAAATTCATCGACCGCCACTTAACAAAATATTTGTTTTCAGCTCTTCGGATCTACGTATTAGTTTTTGTATAATACTGTTAAATGTTTCGCTTTGCTTTTGTGCGTAATTATGACACTTGACTGTCGCTTTGGGGCACTTCCGGTTGATCAGCGCGATATTTTCATCGATCGCCAAAGATCAATAAGTATAACCGGAGGAGACATCGAGGCACTCGTTTGTGCCGACTTTTAAAACAAACTAATTTTTATGTTTCCGGTGCTCTAAAGAAACGTGTTAGATATAATTTGCATTTTAAACTCAACCATCTGCTATTTATACCCAGATCCCATTAAAAATGGGAAAATAGGGTATAATGGTTTGGTGCAAAAGTAGCTAACAGACATAAGGAAGCATCTCCGACCCCATAAAGTATATATATTCTAGATCACTATCAATAGCCGACTCGATACAGCCATGTCTGTCTGTCTGTCCGTCTGAAACCGTCTGTACGTCTGTATGAACGTGCGTTTCTCAGAGATTACAAGAGTTAGAGACTTTTTTTTTGCAAATTTAGACCTTTGATCTGCTAGAACTTTGCCAAAACTGAACCGATCGTGAAACTTTATGCCATTTTCTTCATAGCTTGTCGTTTTTAAGAATCCTAGATTTTTCTTTAAAAAATTTCTATATACTTTGATTGCACCCCTCGACTGCTATTAGCCACAGCATGCAAATCAATTATTGCCCAGAGTGGGAGGAAAACTCTTTCCAGTGCTACCAAGATGTGCTCAGTTCGTCTGGTTTACTTGGAGGCAGCACATCGAAAATTGCTAGATACCTGGACAACTTTACCAATGGTGAGCATATAGAAATATAGAAAAGCAGATCGTAATGCACTATAAAAATGTCACTTACAGCACTTGTTTACGTCGCTGCAGTTATTGCTGCTGCTCTTATCAGCCCATAGGCAAATGGATGCATTCCGATACTACGACTATGATGACGTCGTCAATGATGACCTTTATCGATATGCTCGCAGTCCCCCAGCAGGCGTCTGTGAGAGCCAAGAAGAAATTGCACGCTGGATCAACGAGCAGGTGGTGAGAAATGCAAAACTAACGGGTTTCAATCAGCGTTTGGCCCAGCTCTTAGATGCCTTGAATACCAAGCGGCCGGAGCAGATTGGAGACGAGCACTGTTGTTTCTACGAAAAGAACACCATGGACAAGATCTTTAAGGACATTACGGGGCTTTCAATCAAGAGTGAAATCGCCGTGGGAAAGCCGCTTGAGTCAAGTGGCGATATTGGCAAGGATCTGGACACTATTATTGAAAGATTGAAGCTACTTGCAGGCAAGGGCATGAAAAGCTGTTGCGAGCTTTTAACTGAAAACCTTAAAGCACTCGAGAATGATTTGCTTAAGAAACTAGAGAGCCTCAATCAGAAAATGAATGAAAAGCATGGGGAAAACGCCAGCCAAAGAGATGAACTGAAAGGACAGCAAGCTGAGCTGGAAGGAAAGCTAAATGAGTTAAGGGATCGCATAGATCAGCTGGAGAAAAAGCAGAAAGACCATAAAGACGAAGCAGAAAAATGTTGCAAGGATTTAGACTCCAAGTTAAAAGACCTAACAAAACAGCTTGAGGCAGCTAGAACGGAGAATCAGAATAAAGCCAAAGAAATAGAGAAACAGCTCAAAGAGATGCAGGAAAAACAAATGGAGCACGAGAGCTCCTTAAATAACATCAATGGGGAGTTGGGAAAAAACGCTGATAAATTGCATAATGTTCTAGAAAATTGCGAAAAGATCTGCGGAACAGGCCAGATTGAAAATGGAGCAGCTGAAAAGAATAGCAATGTGGATAAAACTATAGAAATTTTGGAGAAAGCAGTTAAAGAGCTCTCAGAACAGCTTGATAAGTTAAAAAACCTAAATGAAGCCACAACACAATGCCTACAGCTTAAGGACGATCTGAAGAACGCCGAAGAAATGATTCAAAAGCTACGAGAACAACAAAAACAATCAAATAATGGCAAAGAATCCGAAGAATTGGAGAAAGAAATAGAAAGTGCCAAAAGTTGCTGTACAAAAATTGAAAAGTTGACCAAGGATACCGAACAACTTGAGCAAAATATGACACAAATAAGAGACAGCTATAAAGCTGACATCTCCAAACTAGAAGCGGATCTGAAGGATTTGCAAAAGCGTCTGGATGATGCCCTGAAAAACTTAGGGAATTCTAATTCCGATGGGGAAAAGGAAAATAGTCTCCAGCCCAGTTCCACCTCTTTTGAGGATCGCATAAAAAAGCTGCAGGCTGAGCTGGATATTAACAATGATGAGCTTTCATTAATTAAAAAAAAGCTCGAGGATAACGATAAGAAACTAACCGAAATAACAACAAAATTGGACGAGATGAGGAATAAACAAAAAGACCTCGAGGAATTCCAAAATCTATCGGAGCAACGAATCAAGGAATTGGAGGCCACACTTAACCCTAATAATAATACAAGTATCGGCAAATCAGATGGTAAAATATTGGAGCGCTTGGAACGCTTGGAGAAGCTATACGAGGATCTACGCAATGATGTTGACAAGGCACTGCATTTGGAGCAACGAGTCAAGGATCAGGAAAAACAACTAAAAGAGGCCCTTGACAAACTGAGTGCAAACGAAGCTAAAGTTAACGAGTGTACCGCCAAGTGCAAGAGCTTGGACAAGCTTGATGACATTATCGATCGCATCGAGGATCTAGAGAAAATACAAAATAGCCCAAAGTTCCAGACGACAAAGAAACCCGGGAGCAAAACAAGCCAACGACCAACAAAAAAGCCAAGAAAAGAATCAGTAATAGGAGGTGTTGACTTTTTACAATAGTGAAAATTATGCTGTCGATATAAACACTACTAAATAAATAAAATTTAACTTAATTAAATTAAATTCATTCATTAAACTCAATCATAAATTTTCAAAAAAATGTTCATGCAACGACTGTAACTGTTAACAGCTGTTGCCAAAGACATTGTGCCAGTTGGTTAAATAAGACTGCATGTATGTTAACTACCTGTCATATCAACGTGTGCATAATCAACATAACTTTATTCGCCATCCGATAATGTCAAATTGCATAACAAAGTTAAATTGCTATGCATAAATATGCTGGCATAGTTCCTGTTCCATATATCCTTGCTGTCCTTTGTTGAGGCAGGTCTGAGGCACAGCAACCTGACAATTTGCGTTTTGTGTTGTTTTTGGCATAATTGCTGGAATTTCGTTAATTTGTTGCCAGTTTTATGCTACCAAACATTTCGTCATCAAATTCCCAAGCGCAGAGAGACAAACGACAACTGGGAACATTTAGCCAGACTTTTTTATTTGGCGTTTGGAAAACAAAGTTTCAGCCCTTTTATTTTCGCCAACATGCTAATGACATAATGTGCATACTTCACAAACGCCCCCAAACGGGACCAACTGACTGGCAACCTGTCTGGGCCTTTGCGTGTGACTGCCATGTAGGAAAAAAAAAAGGCAAGGAAATAATTGTAATTTATGGTGAAAAGTGCTGAGCTGAGAACACTGTGTATTCAGAAAGGTCCACTAATAAATATATCTAAATAAAGCCTCTAGAAGAGTGCAATTGTTGAACTACATTCAAATTAAAAATTACATTTATTTAAGCTATTTTTGAAAAGGTTTTCTAATGATTAGTTTTACATATTTTTAGTCTAAATTCCACAAAACCAATATGCCCAAAGCTTATATTTGACAGGGTATGTAGTTGCGAGTATAGCCAGACGTAAATATATGGCAGTCACTATGTCAGGAAGTTGACTAAAAGACCGTTAAATGAAAATCAACACGAACCTTGTTTCCGAATAAATCAACTGGTTGCGTCGCGGGCGATGTTCCTATAAATGCATTCAAATCTACTTATGTATATGTATATGTATATGTAAATATATGTATACTATATATACACATGTCTGTACAGAACCCGAACTTTTGACTTTTGCGTTGACATGACGTTTGTCGGGCACAAGTTTACACTGTGCAACCAAATGAGAATTTCAATATTGAATACAGATATTGTACTCAATTTTATACCTTTCTAATCTTCAAATAAATTTTTAAATTTTTCATACTATGTACATTCTAATGTTTGGCATATTTTGAAAGCATAAGTGGCTTAGGTTTATATGGGTTAAGAAAACCTGGTAACGATAATTCCTTCATTAAAATTGTTATTTTGACAGGAAGGAAATTCTTTTATTAAATTTATGTTTATTATCCGAAATTCTGTACAGTGTTTTCTAGAGGCAATCTTCGAAATGAATTTGCTTGTATAGAATGTTTACAGGCCTGTTCCATAGACCTACTACAACTGTTCCGTTTCCGGGACGGCACGCCAACGATGTTGGGGCGTCTGTTGGCTACGTACGCTTCCTTGTTTATTTGCATAGCACGTGCCTGCGCTTTTGGCTAGCTACCCACAAGCCGACCACCCACTTGGCCCAGTGATTCCCAAGTCTGACATTTAGCATATTTGCGTTTTGTGGCAGCCAGTTGCAGCCCAGGACAGCGGGAATACAAATCCAATTCCGCATTACAAGCTGCCGTGCCCAACTTATTAAACGTTGTCGCTGTCCCAATTTAATCCAAATGCGAACTCTTTGCCATGGAACGCCCACGCCATGGATGTGACTGTGCCTCGGCTGTGCCACTTTTCGCTGCTCCGTCTTTTTATACGCTGAGCCCATGATAAATGTGAAAAAGGGTATCATGAAGTTGTGCAACAGTATGTAACAGGCACCAGGGACTACAAGAGCAGAGAATTCATATTTAGAATAAAAGTTCTAGTATTGCCGGGTACGGGGTATCTCCCAGTCCAGCACACTCGTACTTGTGTTATAAGGCACTGTTGATAAAAACGCCGTCGGGCAATACGTTTGGATCGCACAATGGCAGCCAGGCCCAAAGCGCTCGCACGTCTCGTCCTCGTCGAGCAGCTGCTCCAAGTCGAGCACCAGGTGAGCATATCCAGATTTTTATTCCCCAGCAGGCTTTGGTGAATACAAACCGAACTCAGCTGGCTTGAGTTCGAAATAAATTCATTTAATCTTCGATTGACTGTTTTCGTGTGTAGAAATACAAATTTAAAGTCAAATTTTGCCAAATATTAACAGTTTTATAAATTTTGATAATTACATAAATTATTATGCAAACGACAAACACGAAACGCAACAAGAAGGCAAAAGCGCGTGCTGCCAATAGGGTGACCACCATTGCAGTGCCTCAAAATGTGACACGCCGCCTGGTCATTCCTCGTCCGGATGTGCTGCACACGTATCTGGAGTACGCCCAGATTAATCAGTATTTGGAATATATCGTCCATCGCTATTCAAACTTTGTCAAGCTCTATACGCTGGGCATAACCCATGAGAAGCGGGAAGTTCGAGCCGTGGAAATCAATTGGATGAATGCGGATAATGTCGAACTGCCATCCATAATGCGCATGCAGGCCGCCAAGCAGGCGGAGCAGCAGAAGATCAGCGGCGCCAAGGGACCCCTTGTGCTGCCGGGCGACAAAAACCGCAATATCATCTTCATCGAGGCGGGCACACATGCTCGCGAATGGATTACGGTCAGCACCAGTCTCAACTGCATTTACCAGCTGACGGAGCGATATACCCGCAACATTGAAGTGCTACGCAATCTGCGCTTCATAATTGTCCCATTAGTAAATCCCGATGGCTACGAATACTCACGCACTAAGGTAGGTCAGGAAGTCGGTGCATAAGCATTATATGTGGAACAGACCAAAATAGCGTCGGGTCTTAAAATCGGTTTAGTTTTGAAGTCTGGGAATGCCATTTTTAGAGACTTAGATACAAGACGTCAAGATTCTTGGCATAAAAAATGACTTGAAATCTGAAATTTAAAAGTTTTGCAACTTTGAATGTAGAGTTGTTGAGGAGGCTAAGCCATGATCAAAATGCCCTCAGAATTGAAGATCGCTTGAGTTTTGACAAAGTTATGGCTGTTTGAAGTCTGGGAATGGCATTTTTAGGCACTTTTATGACTTCATGTCAACACTCTCGCCATGAAAGTTGACTTGAAATCTGAAAATAACTAGTTTTTGAACTGTGAATGTAGAGTTATTAGGGAGGTCAAACCATGGCCAAAATGCCCTCAGAATTGAAGATCGGTTCAGTTTTGACAAAGTTATGGCTGTTTGAAGTCTGCGAAGGGAAACTTTAAGGACTTTAAGAACTTTATGTCAACATTCTCGGGAAATGTCATTTAATGGTTAGTACCATATCATTAATCACTTATTCCTTCTCTCACTTCTAGAACCGCAACTGGCGCAAGAATCGACGACCGCATAAGTCATCCAAAATTATTGGCACCGACTGCAATCGCAACTATGACATTTTCTGGGAGTGCGGACCGACGAGAACCAATCGCAATACGTACAAGGGTGAGCGACCCTTCTCCGAGCCGGAGACGCGAGCCATGCGCAATATTTTGGACAGTCTGGCGCCCAATTTGTTGTTCTTTTTATCACTGCACTCGTATGGCCAGAGCATCATGTATCCTTGGGGCTATTGTCGAGAGTCGCCATACTACTGGCGCGAACTGCACACGCTGGCAACCGCTGGATGCACCGCTATCAAAACGTACAATGGACGCGAGTATCGCACGGGCAGCATAAGCAGCCTGACCAAACGCACCATTGCCGGTTCCGTTGTGGACTATGTCTACGGGGTGTTGAAGACGCCCATGGCGCTAGTGATGGAGCTGCCATCGCGTGAGCTGGGCTTTCAGCCGCCCGTCGAGATGATAAGTCAAATTGGTCACGAAAGCTGGTTTGGCATACGCGAGATGTGCAAGAGCGCCTTTGATCTGCGCCAGCGGATTAAGCGTGATGATGAGCCGAAGGCGCCAAAGCCAGGGGCACGAGCTGAGGCGGGTGCCGGCGATAGTCCCTCCAATCCAAGCAGTGCCCATGAGGAGAAAAGGAAATCGCCGCTCAAAAAGAAGATCAAGAAACGTCCCAAGCGTTCGCTGCTCACGCAACACGCCGAAATTCTGGAGCTGCAGAAGCGGCACATGGAGAAATCTATAATGCCCAGACGAGCGCTGACAGCGCCACTTGCAACACGTGGCGGACAGGGCGATGGGCCATTGTAGCTGATTAATCCGATTGGAGCTTTTGTGTTTGTGTGTATCTGTGTACATATATATTAAAAGTGTTTGACAAAATTATCTGGGATTGGTCCCAAAGTATGTTAGCTTGGGCATTTTATTTTGTGTATTTGTTTTGTACATCATATAAACCAAATGAGGAATATGCGCAACTTTGTGTGTGTTTGCTTGTGTGTTTTTGCTTAAATACTAGTACAACAGTTGCAAGAGCTGAGATTTTCACTTGTCCTCGAACAGAGGCATGCGCGGAGCCGCATACTTCTGACGTAGCTTCTCATACACCTTGCGATCCTGTCAAACAGAGAGGGTATTTGATAAACAGAATTACAGCAGGAGCGGAAAATATATTAGTTTACCTGCTGGCTAACCGAAGGCCGCAGCTGTTTTAGAGCCTCATCGAAATGCTGTTTGCGCACACACAAGTCGTCCAGTTTGGTATCTGCATTTTGAAGTGACTGTCGCAGCGAGTACATGGAAGCCTGCTTAACTAAACCGGCCAAATCGGCGCCGGTATAGCCATCGGTTTGTACAGCCAATTCATTCAGATCCACATCATCAGCTAGTACGGGTCGCTTGCCATTCTAAATTGGTAATCAAATATAATTTCGTAAATTTCTTGACACTTATTACTACAGCTGTTACCTTGGTGGTAGCTCTGAGTATATCAGCACGCTCCTGTTCCTTCGGCATTCCCACATACAGTATGGTGTCCAAGCGGCCCGGACGCAAGATGGCTGGATCAATAATATCCGGTCGATTACTGGCCGCGAGTATATAAACGCCTTTGCGCTCCTCAACGCCATCCATTTCGGTCAGCAACTGGTTAACGATGCGCGTACCAGAATTGTTGCCATCGCCACCATTCGAACGCTTAGGGCACAGCGAATCAAACTCATCAAAGAAGATGACACATGGCGAGGAGTTCCGAGCACGTTGAAAGCATGCGCGCACAGCACGCTCACTCTCGCCCACATACTGTAAATGGAAAAATTAAAAATAAATAAAAATAGCACAAATACCATGACTAGAATCTGATAATATTAAATAATATATAATCTATGTTCTGTCACGTCAAGTATCTATATTTGTTGGTCAATATCTAGAGCTATAAGAGCATACATTCAACTATAAAAATATAAGCACTTACCATATTCATCAGCTCGGGTCCTTTGACGGAAATGAAATTAATGCCAGCCTCGTTGGCAATGGCCTTGGCCAGCAGAGTTTTGCCACAGCCAGGCGGTCCACAGAGGAGTACACCCGATGGCGCCTCCAGGCCAAGCCTTGCCAGCATCTCTGGATACTTGACGGGCGCTAGTACAGCTAGCTTTAGCTCCTCGCGGATGTCGTGTAGGGAGCCAATGTCATCCCAGGTAGTGTCCGGCACAGTGATGAAGCCTTCACGCTTTGCCGATGGCTGCATGACTTTAATAGCGGCCGTGAAATCCTCTAAAGTAAGACAGAAATTCGGATCGGTAAACTCCTCAGGTGGATTATCGAGGAAATTTGTTAGTTCGGCCAATGTGGGCTCGTAGAATTCATCGGCAAGAATGGGAGTTTTGGCACTTGAGATGGGTTGCTCCACAGAATCAGGATTAGGCTCAAGCTCAAGCTCAGGCTCAGGCTCAGCCTCATCTATAGTTGCTTCAGTTACTTCAGCTGCTTCAGGAGCTTCTTCCTTCATATCCACATCCATGGGAGCATCGCTCACATCGCTCGCATCATCGGCCTTTTCGCCATTTGTGGCTTCTTCAGGTTTATCAGTTTCCTCACTGGCCTTATCGCCATCTGGCTTCTCCACTACCTGCTCTGGCTGCTCCTCCTGTTTCTCATCGCTGGGCTCATCATCGTCCAGAGTCACAGTGGTCATATTCATCTCGCTGGCTACGTGCAGCTCACGATACTTTTTCATCGATCTACGCTTTACGGCAATTGTTGCAGCACGCGAGACCAGTGCCAACAAATCAGCTCCCACATATCCGGGTGTCAATTCAGCAATTTTATCATAGTTGAGTTTGGGGTCAATGGCCAAACCCTCGCATTGAATGCGCAATATTTCTCGACGCTCCTTTCGCGTTGGTATACGTATGGCAATTTCATGATCAAACCGTCCAATGCGACGCAAGCCTGGATCCAGTGTATCCGGACGTGTGGTGGCGCCAATAACGACCACAGATTGGCCGTATTCGGTGTTCTTCAGTTGATCCATGCAGGCAATCAGCTGTGAGACAACGCGACGCCCCATGTCCTTGGTAGCTGACTGGCGATCGCCACCAATGGCATCGATTTCATCAATAAACAGCACACATGGCGAAAGGTCAGCTGTCTGCTCGAAGACATCGCGTATGCGCTCCTCCGATTCGCCAGAGATGCCACCAATCAGCTCGGTAGCCGGCACCTCTAGCAGCGGCATTTTTAATTGCTATAAATGGAAATCAGCTAATAATTAATTTCTAAATTCATTTATTTGCTACTTACGCCCGCAATTGCGCGTGCCAAATAGGTTTTGCCACATCCTGGCGGTCCGTGAAGTAGAAGGCCGCGTGAGGGCAGCAAACCCAACTGAAAGTAAAACTCTGGCGATTTGATATGTATGAGCATCTCGCACAGTTCCTTCAGTGTGCCATCCATGCCACCAATATCGCGGAAACTCTCAGTGGAGCGAGCCACCTCCAATTCTTTTTTGTACCTGCGCACACGGTGCGGTGAACGGTTGTTTAAGTCACGTTGCTGCTGCTGCTGATTCTGCTGCTGATGCTTCTGCTGTTGATGCTGCTGCTGCTTTTGATGTGGCGGCTGCTGCTGCTGTTGCTGCTGCTGCTGTTGCTGCTGCTGCTGTAGCATCTGTTGATGCTCTTGATATGAATGCGATGGTCCATGGTGCGGCTGCTCCTTGCGTGACCCACCATCGTTGCTGCCTTTGCTGAGACTAGCTGAAACCGCAATGACTAATACCAGATGGAAACAACAATTATTATCAAAGGTAAAACATAAGATAAACATAATAATTATGTCATATGCTCAGAAATTTAAGTTACTAACACTTCTTGGGCACGATTTGGACAGCTGCCGGAGTGGGGCCGCTCTTGGAAATGCTATCCTTACGTTGTCCTGCAGGCGAATCATGAAATACATTTGTTTTGGTTATTATTGAGCAATCAAAAGGTATTATTATTGCTTAACTGTTGCTAGACTTGCCTTTCTTCGGCTGACCAGCGCCAGTTGACTGCGAAGAGTCCAGTGGACGCTTCAGCCCTTTAGGCGGATAAATCTCGCTAACAGAAGCCGTGGCTGTAGTGGCCATAATGCCACCATTTGGCGGGCTGTTGGAAAGTTCATCCTCGATTTCATCGCCACTGGAAATGTCAATAGGCTCGTTGGGTTTTGTAGCCAGTGGCTTGCGACCCTGTGGACTGGGGTTGTACAAGCCTTGCATCATGTTATTCATGACGTTGTTGTTGGGCGCTTCTGGTTCGTCAGATAGAAAGTCTTCCTCTTCCTCGGAGCTGCTTGCCTTATCTAGATTATAGCTATCGGAAACAATGGAAAAGGCTGTAAGCAAAAAAGATAAAATATGTTACTAAGTATGAAAAATGTACTATACTATTGAAAACTACAAATTTTTATAAGGAAGCTATAAGATTTTGAAGACCGATGCTGAAAGGCTTTTCATTGAATGTTAAGGACAGAAAAACACGCATATTGATTAAGTTTGCTCAAAATAAGGATTGGGTAAAGCCCAGATAAAATCAATCAAACCAAACTACCGGATAGTTGTCGGATAGGGTTTCGCTTAAACATAATAAGCATAATGTAATGAGTTTGGTTATAATATATTTAAAAACATATATATTTCATTTTTCCTCACATAATACTTATAATACCCACTACTAGAGTATAAAAACCAGAAAAGGGAAACTAACAAAAAAAAGAAGCAGAATTGAGCTGATAAGAATATATGCAAGTATATAAGTATAAGTATATAGATAGATCATACAGTTTCCACAACGTGCTGGGGGCGGGGGCCTACCACAAAATAATTTTGAATGTGGAACGAACAGAAATTGCATTTGGAAGGGGAGGTGGTATAAGGGTGTTCGCGTCATGCGCAGAATCGTTTGTTATATTTACTTTTACTTTAATTTACCTTGATGCACCAATTGTCGGAATGGTCCGATTTTGCGACGCGAGTACTCCGGATATTTGTGCATCAACTCCTTGGTCATCTGCTTCACATCCAGATAAGTCTCGTCTATGTGCTCTTCCAAATACTAACAAAATTCACAATTAAAATTGCTGTCTAACAAGAAACTAACCTTAATATTTTTTTGTGTTTTTTTCTTTTGTTGCAAGTTGCAGCACTCTTTGGTTGCCGGCTGCAAATTTTGTTCATTTACCTGCTTCACACGATGAATTATTGAATGGTCGTGTAACACTGGTTTGTTTCTCTTCATATTCTGTGCGGGCAAAATAAGAACAGCCAAAATGCACACACGAGAATAATTTCGCGTTAACCGCTATAAAATACGACGCCGACGCCAAAAAAAACAGAAGTGGTAATCGCCATTCACACTGGGCGGAAACTATCGAAACCCGGTAAAATAAAAAACACAAGTAATCAAATTATTATTATATGAATTTGATTTTTATTTGTTTAAGCTATGATAGATTTCGGCAAAAATCTTGAAGCAATCATTTAAGCAAATATGTCATATGTGACTGTCACTGTCATGCTGTAGATATAACAAATGTGACTGTCACGTTATCGTTCACCTCTAGCCGGTTGTTCACTGTCAGCTATCGATATCGATTATAAATCACTGCAGTGCGGCAAATGTGAATTTGAATTGTTCTAGTTAATAAAATGTCAACCATACAATTTTCACTTCACATTAATTTTGATTTATTGCATTTTTGTGCGTTCAACAAAATCTTTGTAACTTATCACTAAATAACTTAAATAAAGTTGTTGTACATGCTTAGAATTACATAATAATGCATTAAATAGTCTTCAATAATAAAACTAAACTGAGCGGAATGAGAATTATCATCAATTTAACCAATTGATACATTTCAAAGTACATATTCCATGTAATTGTTGACATGTGGTTTATTCAACGTTGTAAACTAAATGTTATTTACCTAAGAGAAGGAGGGCTTTTGCTGTGTGGAGTTGAGACTACCCGAAAGGCACTACGAGTGGTAGAGATAATACAGATACTGGTGCTGCAATGGGAAACGTATTAGATTAAATTTGTTTTCAAGTAAAAATTATCAGTCGGTGTTTGGTTTTTTTATCCACAATGTCTGCTTTTTTTCTCGTAGAACGACGATAAACAAATAGAGAATTATGATCTGGTTTTGGAAGACGCAGCAAACAGATAGGTAAATCAGAGCACCTTTTTCTCTGTCAGAGGAGTTCTCAAATCATTCTTAAGCGTTTCCGCAGCATTGGCAAACGGACTGGCGCTCGCACCGATCCCTGTCGGCTTTTGTTGTGGTCCTGCAGAGGCAGCCGTGGGCGTGGCCGTCGTTTGTGCATTGTTCATGCTGCTGACCTGCGACTGCTTTGGAGTAAAATAGTTGGAGGCAACTACATGCGCATGATTTCGCGAATCCGTCTCCGAGTTGCCGAAAATGTGCAGGGAAGACTTGCCAGACACGATGGCTTCCTTGGCCAGCCAAATGCGCTGAAAGATCGAGCAAATCTCATCCTTGATTCTGATTAATTGCTGCAGCATAGAGTCAATCAACGAGCCGGGCGTATCAAACTCATTGGGTATAATGCCATCCACAGAGTTCTCAAAGTAACTGAACATGGGAAACCAGATGCGAGTGCGCGTCGAATCGCTTTGCATTAGAGCCTGGGGAAAAAGGATTGAGGTTAACATTTATAAAATAAAAAAAAGGTAAATACGAGTCAAACTTACCCGATTATTGGCCAGTGTGTGATAGTAGAGAAAGAGACGCGATGTTATATAAAAGGCCACAAAGACATCGATCGAATAATGCTCATGGGCAGCCAGTATAAAGAAGATGCCGAACATGTTCAACAGCCAGGTCAACGTGTGCAGAAAGTACAGATTCCGTGGCGTATCTAAAATACAAGTAATTTGTAATTTGAATTAAATCACAGATCAATCAATCAAAGAGTTGACTACCCACATTCGGTGATGAAAAAGTTGAGCAGCGTCAGGGCGACCGTGTGACCGCTGAACATATAATCACCGCATGTGCGGACACCCTGTATGGACATGCCCAGGCCGCTCCAGATGCGATAGGCGCGTGTCATGCGTATGACCAGGGCGCCAAAGACATCCACATTGGGATCATCGATGGCAAAGTCCTTCTGGTTGCACTGCAAATGGGTGCCGGGTACACTCAACGATGTGATCAACATGGTGACGCAGCGCAGCAGAAAAACGGTGCCGGCCAGCGCAAAGAAGCGACGCAGCAATACCATTCGATACTTGTGAAATATGAGCACAAACAGCCACACGGAGAATAACAGTGAGCCGGTAATTTCGCACATGTTGAACGCCCAGGGTATGTGAGGGACATTGTCGAGGAATATATCCGGCAGCGGTGGATAACGTTTCATATCGGGCACACGCTCATGCACAATCACCATCACAAACGATGTTATCCATGTGACGACAAACGAGTAGCCTGCAATTGAAAGCCCAGTTAGTAACCATTCTGGCTAACATAAACAAATACAAATGTAATCTTCTCAAGTCGCACTTTGTTTACTGTAGTATACATATGTATATTGTACTTGTCTGCAAAATTATGTTTATTATTTATCTGATCATATACGGTGCCTTTAGATTGCATTCAAAAATAGTATATACACTTTTATTTGTTTATATTATATTTTGAGCTAATTCTCATTTACATTTCTTACATATTCTTCACATTGATTTATAGAATAGTCAATAGTTTTTAAAACCTAGAACTTCCGGTTATTTCCTCTTACTGTTACCCCCCACATTAGTTATTAACTAATTCCCACTTATAATAGCTCTAATTACTGAACATTACAAATCCAATGACAAAGTTCGTAGGCTCTCCTTTGGCAGAGCGTAAAATGTTTGAAAATTTGTGCACGGAAAGTTACACAGAGGCGTACATCGAAAAATTCCACAATATGCAGCAAACAAAACATAGAGAATGCGAGTGCGAGAGGGACAGCAAGATCGAGACACATGCATTTACATATGTACAGTAAACACGCACAGACATATTTATAACCTCCAAAAATAAAACTAACGTAATCAAATTGTAACTAAATTTGTAATTTAAGTGACGTATGTATTAAAAATGTATGAGAGACCTAATTGGAAATGTTGATAAGCGAACCAACCACGGGAAAATGCAACTAGATTATATAGATTATTATATACAAAGATAAAGTGAATGAATGATCAAGGTCGTATATAAAAGGCCAATCGACCGATAAGAGACCTATTGAACCCAAACAAACATATGCTCACCTAAGCTAATTGCCGTCTTAAAATACTCGGGGGCTACCAAACGTTTGCCCTTCTGTCGAAATGTGTCGCTGTCGGAGACATTGCTCGGATCCTCCGGAACGGCGGGGCAGGGACATGGGTCCGTTGCTAACGGTATAAAAACGTTGTTAACCGTTGGAAAAGAGGCCTGAGCAGCCGTCAAACTTAAAAGTGTATTATTGTTAGGGTGTCCATGCGGCGGCGACGACTTTTGTTGCGGATTCTCCTGCTCCCATTGCAGCTGCAGCTGATATACCGCTAGCCAAAACTTTTTCATCTCACCGAAACTGATTTTGTAGCCGAGCTTATAGCGCAGATCACGAACATCCTCCTCGGTTAAGGAGAGCAAAATCTCACCATCGATGCTCTCGTAGCGCAGACAGCCCAGTAGAATTTCGGAAACGTGTTGTTGTTGCTGCTGAATCCATTGCTGTACCTCTTCTATCTGCCATTTGGATATTTCCAGCATATCGAACGGTGCATTCTGATTGGTTGTCTGTGCACTTTTCGTATGCAATTTCAGATCCTGGAATTGGTTGTCGGTTTGTGTCTCGGCTATCGATATTTTCGGTTTCGGTTTCTGAGTCATAATTTCACCGTGCATTTTTAAAGCTTTCTATTTATGTTCTGCCTCTCTCTCTCCCTCACTCACTCACACTAGTCACTTTGTACAGATTTTTCCGGGATTATCAATGAATTTTGATAACTTTTTTGATGTTGGCGAATTGGTTGCGCGAGTACAGCATTTTAAGCGCTGGCAGCTTGATTACTCCTCGTTGCGTATCAACGGCACATAACTTTGCGTTTCAACATTTGTTGTTCAAAAACACACACGTTCAATTTTGTTGCTCTCCAAATTCCAGCGATTGCTTGTTGTTGTTTTTTCTTGCTAACAGCTGTATAGCAGAGTGCTGTTAAGTGTGCAGCAGGCCCAACTTCAAGTGAGTCGAATTCTGCGCGCAGCCAACTTCACGCTGTGGTAAATTAACATAGTTGACACTTACTGCGCGCCATTATTTAAATATAACACAAAAACTACAACTCTGCAAGAATTTCTTAAATATTGTAAACAAAACGAAAGACAAAAACACTGCATTTAGTTTCCTCAATTCATCGCTTTTTTATTTTAATATAAAAATGGCATTTCTTTACTAATATTAAGTTTTTAAATTACTAATGTAAAGTATGTATGATCGCGGTAATTGAAAAATATATAATGTGTATATATCAAGTGAAAAATATTTATAATGAACATGAAACTTCTTCTGCCAAGCGTATATAAAGATGAAAGCGTTCAAGTTGACTTAAATTATAAATTTTCTTACTTTTTTTTTAGATTTCTTTTTTTTGTTGTTTTACATTTTAAAGCAAATTAAACATTGCAAACGAAATTATAACTATTGTGTTTTCATTACTTTGCAAAATTTACATCAAAGGAAGAAACAATTAACAAACGATTGAGAAGAAAACATATCTGTTGTCGTTTCAAAACTTATTTCTCTTTTATACAGATGCTATTCACTCGCTTAAATTGTTTAGGAAAATTATTAATATGCAAAAATAAACTATGAAAAAGTTATTTCATGAGTAGTTCTTTTGTTTTTTAACTTAGTTTTGCATTGTTTTGTTGTTGTTGGTTTGTTGTCGTTTTTAGTTGTCATCTCATCATTGCTATTTTGAAATACAATATAGTTTTGATACCTTTTACAAATATACCTTATATGCTATGTACCTAACATATATATTTTACCAATTTTTTTTTTGTTTGTTTTTTTTTTTACTTTTTGCTTTATATGTACGAAGCTAATGTTGAGGTTTCTTTGAATTGTGTGTGTTATTACTTTATAGATGTGTGTTTGTTGCACCTTTCTTTTAATATTAATTATTCTTCTGCTTTTGTTGTATATTAGCGTTCTGTGTAGTGTTGTTCCATACGTACTATATAGATATTTGTCATTTTTATTTAGAATTTTCGTTATGTGAAAACGTAAATGTAACAAGTTGTTTTTTTAATTTTTGTTTTGTTGTTTACTTTGCGCATAAGCTGTTAAAGTATTCTCCCTTTGTTGCTTCTTTTCAATACAATTGTTTTTTTTTTTTTTGTTGTTATATATATAATTCTAGTTAAACTAACTCTTTCATATTTCAAAATATATAATAAACTCAATGTAGTTTGTTTTTTAAATGAGGACTTCTATGTTGTTGTTGTTGTTTTTTGCATTTGCTGTTGTTGTTGTTGCGGCCAGAACCACCGTCACACATAAGATCTTAGTGCATTTTATTTGAGAATATTGGCGGCCTTACGACAAATCTGAAATGGGAATCGATTAAGGATAGGAATGTAACTATTGGGTGGAGGATAACTTACAGCTGGGCGCTGCCTCGTAGCGACGCTGTATTTGATCGTATGTAAATTTAACAAAGGCATCGTATTGCTCGGCCAGTTTGGTGGTCAGCACGGACTCGTAGCGTTCGCGCAGCTGATCCTCGCGCTCCTTGATCATGCCCTCGCATATGAGCTGCACCTGCTTGAATGTAAATAATGCCTTCTCGCCATGCTGACGCATCAGATGACTCGGTGGACTGTCCGGGCGTATCGGACTCTCCGGACCCATTTCGGAACCGCTCGACTCCGAGTCCTGCATACGCTCCAGCGCGGCCGATGTAATTGGCAATTGTTTGCGCTTATGCAGCCGCTTGATCTCATTGCACAAATTCTCTGCCATTTTATCTAGGGAAAGCAATCGTAAATGAAATAATGCAAGAATAATTATAATTATATATTGACGCTTACCTGGCGACATCTTGGCCAAGGCGGCCTCGGAGAAAGGACTTGGCTCAGTGCTGTCCTTGGCATAGCGATTGTTGGGTGTTGTATTGCTGTTGACGCCATCGCCGTTGCCATTGTTGCGTGAAGGCGAACTGCTGCCCGATTGGCCAAAAGGATTGCAGCGTCGACGTTTTGTTGGCCGTTGATTGAGGGACTCCCAGTCCAAGGCGCGTTTAAGTGTTGCACATGCCATAGCTATAATAACTCTCTTCTATATACGATAATATATATGTTTTTGATAAATTGATTGTTCTTTTCTTTTTTTCTTTTTTTTTTTTTTTTGGTTAAAATTTAATTTTTATTGCCACACAGTTACTGTTGGAAGCGTTCGCTGTGAATGAGAATAGAATTAAAATGTTCAATAGTAGAAACTAAAGGGAAGCAAAAAGCCTACTGAGAATGAAATTCGAAAACAAAAAAAAACTATAAACTGGTTTCAAGGAAAACAGGATTCACCTGACACACACACACACACACACACATACACACAGGCACACGCAGTGAGGAATAAAAAGAAAATGGTGCAGCGATTTATGGCCTGGCAGCTGCTTGAAAGAGGAAAGAGGGCAACTCTGCGGCGTAAAAGGGCATTAAAAAGAAAAACGAGGCAAGCGGCGATGCGCAATTAAAGGGAGTGTTCGCCTGCAGTGTTGCACACTTTTTGGCTATTTAACAGCTAAAACCAGCTTGCAAATTTAGCAAAGAAAAAGGTTACTAGTGAAAAATAAGCAATTAAGATGGCTAACAACGATCATTACTACATATATACATATATTTTTATTTATTTCTATATATTTAATCATTTAATGTCGACTAGAGACAGACGATATAGGAAATTGCATTAAATATTACAAAAAATTAAAGTCAAATTGTGAAAAATATAATATACATTTTTATATAAAAATATAAAATGATAGATTAAGATAATTATGTTTACTTCGCATACCATGCCATAAAGAATTTTAAAACAATAATGCAAATTGCAGGGTTGTTTTTGTCGTTTTAGCTTTTTTTTAGCCTTTAAAGTGCTGGCAACACTGTTTGCCTGGCCACTGGTCGACAGCAGCAACAACAACAATACGAACTTTACAACACTACTATAACAGCAACAAGAACAACACACACATGCATAGCAATGCACGCGAGGATGAAACCTAAAGCAAAGAAAACGTACGGTAAATGATGCCAGCCAAGCACACACACACACACACACATACATAAAGTATACAAAACTACGCGTATGCGTATCCTTCGAGCTGTACCAGCTGTTTTCACACAGTCTTACTAAACACACACACGAGTACACACACACAGGCACGCAACACACAAGCGAACTGTTAATGAACGCAAATTACATTTGTCATAGTTTTCATTGTAGCTTATTTGCAGTATTTTAGGTATTTTTTTTATATAAATGATTAGTGCTTTTTTACGTGACGAACGCCATGGCATAAAAAAAAGAATTACAATAAAAAGATTCGTTTTCAAAGAAAAACAAAATGACAGCAGCTTATGCACTCCTATGGTTATCTCACTCGCACATACACACGCACACATTTGCAGCTGTGAGTTGGAATTTAGATTTCGTGAAATTTTAAAAATGGTCGCAGCGCATATCATTATTATCTGAGCAGGCACTTTAGATAGCATTAAAGTAAAGAAACTTCATTTAATTATACACCAATTGCACTTACGTTAATTTATATGTATTTTGTTGCCGTCTCACTTTTGCTTTATTTACTTATTCTTCACTAACGATTTTCGTTTGTAAAACTATTTTGTATATATTTTATATTGCTTTTTGGAGTTTTGAGCAGTATTTTCAAAAGGCCACTGAAATGCACTGTGCTGTGATTGTTTGAATGTGTTTGATTTGATGATATTTTTGTCTTTTTTTGCGATGTAATTTTCAGTTTTCTGTCGGATTCTTACGAAAAATGGACGACCGATGCATGCGTGACGACGATTCGTGAACAGAGAGGCGATGGCCTAGCGATGGCCAAACGACAGTTTCCACGCCGTTATCACGGATGCTACCTGTCATCGACGCTGCAAAATATCGATATTAATCGTGCATTTAATTGGAAAATCTGGTCATACATTTTGCGTTTACACGAGCAATTTTATCCAAATTGTATAGCCTGATTCCACAGGCAAATAATTTTTCGTAATTAAACAGCTGGTTGCTCTGTTCTTATTTTGGTTGCGAAGTTAAAAATCCCCAACATATCTTACATTAGAATACACAGCATTTTTAGGGACTTGGGACTTGAAATGTCCAACTTGTTATCATGATTTTTGACAATAAATCCGAATTTCGGAAGTTTCTTAACTTTGAATGTAGAACTATTAAAGATGAAAAGCCATGAACAAAATGACATTGGAAATGAGAATCGGTTCAGTTTTGGCGAAGTTATGGCAATTTGAAGTTTCAGAAGATCATTTTTAGGGACTTGGGACTTCACATGTACATCTTGTTATCATGATTTTTGACAATAAATCTGAAATTCGGAAATTTCTTAACTTTGAATGTAGAACTACTAAAAATGAAAAACCATGAACAAAATGACATTGGAAATGAGAATCGGTTCAGTTTTGGCGAAGTTATGGCAATTTGAAGTTTCAGAAGATCAATTTTAGGGACTTGGGACTTCACATGTACAACTTGTTATCATGATTTTTGACAATAAATCTGAAATTCGGAAATTTCTTAACTTTGAATGTAGAACTATTAAAGATGAAAAACCATGAACAAAATGACCTTGGAAATGAGAATCGGTTCAGTTTTGGCGAAGTTATGGCAATTTGAAGTTTCAGAAGATCATATTTAGGGATTTTTTTGACATAGAATCGTTTTTCAACTTTATATGTAGGATTAATCTAGAGGACAAACCATGATCAAAATGCCTTTGGAATAGAAACCCGGTTCATTTTTGACTGGGATTTGTTTTCTTGTATTACGATATGTACAAAATATGATAAAAATAAAAGTTGCGTTGCTTACTTGTAGCAAAATAAATTCTTCAATTCGAACGCGATTATTTAGTATTTTTGTCTTACCAAAAGTAAGTATTTTATCGCTACTTCGATTAGGTCACACCGATTCCAAGGAATAAAGTACGAATATAAAGGCAGAGTTCGAGGCGAATTAGTGCAATTAATATTAATAAATATTTTTTACACTTTTATAGAACACAAATTTATATACAACTTTTGCAAGGAACTTACAACGCTGATACGCTATTAGCCCAGTGCGTGCATATTAATAATAATAATCAAAATTACGTATCGTGGTAGGGGCCAAAAGCAAAGAAAGAAAGTTCTAAAAATATTTTTGATCGTTGTGTGAAAGTCGAATATTTGTCGAATAAAGCTTAAATTTTAATTAATTGCAAAAATGGTATTGAAAGTGTACGTCAGCGGAATGTCCGGCAACAAGGAGGTGAGTAGTGGTAGTGGAAAAGCACACACCCACATATACATGATGACATATGCATTTATGACATACATATGTACATACATATTGCATGATTGAATTGTAGGAGTCAGTGTCATGTTAATGGAATGCCTGCTCTGTTAGCGGAACTCATCAAAAAGAAATACAGAATTGCATATTCTATTTTCTCTTGTTTGTTTGCGTTTCATTGCATGTGTGTGAATGATGTTGTACGTACAGTCGAAACGTCATTGCTCTCTTTTCGAATAGCAAGTGGGTATTTTGATTGTGCATGTGTGCGTGTGCGCTTTGTTGGTGGTGGCAAGAAGCAGCGCAACGACCGCAAACATTTCCATATAAGCATATATTTGATTGTCTGTGAACTATGAAGCGTAAAAGAATTCATTGATCACAGTTTTTATTATTTCTCATATGCGTGGGTATTCTTTGTGTATGTTTGCGTGTGTGTGTGTGCATGATTCATTTATGTGACTGGCTCTCTTTCCTCATCTTTGTTTGATTCGCAAACTTAAACAACGGTCATTGTGTGCAAAAACAAAACAGGGCGTGAGTGAGAGCGAGCAAATGGGAGAGAGCGACGCTTGAAGCTTGAATGCGCTTTATGCGCCGCCGTTGTTTATTGTTGTTGCAGGCGCGTCAGCTTTTAAAATAGAGCATGTACATATGTATGTGTATGCTCGTATGAGACTGAAGGCAATAGATAACAACAACACTTTATCAACAGTTAATTACAAGCATGCAGTGATAACTTGCGAGGGTGTATAGGTATGTGTGTGTGTACTTGCTAGGGCTTGCCGGCAAATGAAAACCAGGGCTGGCAACATTCAACCTAAAGCTAACTTGGGAGACAATAAACATAGGAAATTGAATTAAATATTTAAAATAATATTATTATTTTAAATGTTAAAAAAATACAATTTTCGACTTGAGATTATTAAAATTTGGAGCTTTAAGTATATATATATTTATTTTTTTCAGGTAAAGAAACGCCAACAGCGCGTTTTGATGATTCTGGACAGCAAGCATATTCAATATGATACCGTGGACATAACAGAGCCGGGCAAGGAGGGCGAAAAGGAGCTGATGCAAAATAAATCGACTAGCAGTGGCGGCACTGTTAGCGATCCAGATCCGAGGCATCCCCTGCCCCCGCAACTGTTCAATGATGCAGAGTATTGCGGTGATTATGATGCCTTCGATATGGCCAATGAGATTGATACGCTGGAGGTGTTCCTCAAGCTGGCACCTGCCGATACAACGGCCGTGAGCAGTGCTCAAATTGAACTGAAGCAGGAGAATGGTGAGAAAGCTGCTGCTGAGGTGAAAGCTCCAGCGGACGCTGGTGAAGGTGAAGCAGCTGGCACTGCTGCTGCAGAGACGGGCGAGGAGGCGGATAAGGAGAAGGCAGAGGTTTGAGAGCTATTTTGAGCAATTTGTACTTTTCTGTTTACTGTAATGAAGCGACAACAACAACAAGCCTGCACAGAAGCAAACACAATGACAACAATAATTAACATTAACATTTTAACAGCAACAACAGCAACTTTCTTCTTCTACTAATGAGACGCAATCAGCCAGCCAGAATTAGCATCCATGTTAACAGTAGCTAACAGTACTCTAACAGCATTTCAACAGGGCGCAAAATTCAAATAGTAAATGAGCTTCTATTACCACGACTGCGGTTCTTAAAGTTAAGCTACTATATTTATATTTATATATAAATATATATTTATGACATGCATACTACTACACAACACTAATTTTTATGAAGCGATTGTGTTCACGCTGACAGAAATTATTAAACTTTTAATCAAAATACATATTTATTATGATAAAACTCACACTCACACATCTATTTTGTATGTATGTAACATCATTGAGAACATTTTGTTAACACACATTATAAAAATCACATTGAATTCAGTTTTAAGTTTCCGATTGATTATTTACCCTAAATTTAATTGAGAGAGTGTAGAAAAAAAAAACTAAAACCTGTACGATTTGTGCGGCTGAGTTATGTTAATGCGAAAACATAAAAATCCGCTGAATATATAAGTACATACATATGTAATAAAAAAAAAACCGAAATATATTTGTATTTACTAAAAAACAAAAGCTTTCTTAACTAAACACTAAACACTTAAAACAACAACAACAACAACAGACAAGCTGCGTCTCTAAATCTCTTGCGCCTAACAGTTGTTTAACAGCGCATGTGAAGTAACAGCGAGAGTTGATCAAGCTAATGTTGAAACTTTGTGCTCGTCAATTTTCAAAGAATAAGGACGCAGATGGCGAACCAACGAGTGAAGATAAGGAGAAAACAGAGAATGACGACGATGATGCAGATAAAAAGAACGAAAGTAGTGAAGAAAAGGTAAAACGACAACATTAAGTAGAGCCTGCATGAAACGAAATAAGTTAATATTAAAACGATAGTTGCGATCAAAAAGCTAATCCCTGCATGTTACTGCAACATAGAAGCTGCCTTTCAGTGAGATAGTATTAGCTGATCCTTACTGATTTTGTACATACATTTTTCCCATTTTTACCATATCCCACAACTCACTCTTGAATATATAATGCACCACATCCACAATTTAAACCCCAACCTGCACATTAGACTGAAACTGAAGCCACAGAAGGTAAAGAAGAATCAGAGTCCAAGGAGCAGAAGGTGGAATCAACAGGTAATGTAAAGGAAGTACGACCTTTGCGCATTAATTTTTACTTTCCTCCGTTGCCGAAACACAGACAAAGCAGATGAAGAAAATAAGGATAAAACAGAGGAAACCGATGTAAAAGAGGGTGAGGGTAGTACAAATGATGATGAGGCTGGTGAAAAGGAGGAAGGCGAGAAAACGGAAGGAAAAACTGCGGATAAATCTGAAGAAGAAAAGTCGAAGGAAGCTGAAGAGGAAACGGAAGATAAATCTGAAGCCGAAAAGACAAAAGAAGCGCAAGAGAAATCTGAAGAAACAAATCAGGAATCGGAGGATATTGAAGATGGCGAGAATGACAAAGCCGAAGATGAATCCAAAGCTGAAGAAGTAGACGAGGAAACGAAAGAAAAAGATCCAGAAGAAATTGGAGAAAAATCGAGTGCTGATTCGACAGTGGAGAAAGAGAAACCAGAAGACTCTACTGCGGAAGAAAAGCCAGAAGAAGACAAAGAGGAAGAAAAAGATGACAAAGACGAAGAAAAACAAGAAGAGAACAAAGAAGAAAAGCAAGAAGGTACCAAAGAAGAAGAAAAGCAAGAAGATACCAAAGTAGAAGAAAAGCAAGAAGATACAAAAGAAGAAAAACAAGAAAATACCAAAGTAGAAGAAAAGCAAGAAGATACCACAGAAGGTGAAAAACAAGAAGAAACCAAAGAAGAAGAAAAAGAGGAAGAAAAGGAAACTGCCGTAGAAGCTTCCGCTGAAGAAGAAACAACGGAAGCCGCAGAAAAATCAGAGACAAACGAAGAGGAAACTGAAATAAAGTCCGAAGACGTAAATGAGGAAGTCAAGGAAAACACTGAAGATGAGAAACTGGACGATGAATCGGCAGCAGAAGAGAAACCCAAAGAAGTCGAAGAGGAACAGAAAGATAAGGTTGAAGATGAAGCAAAAGAAAGCACAGAAACTGTAGCGGAAACGAAAGATGAGGCGACAACTAAAGAAACTGCAAAATCCTCTGAGAAAGAAGAGAGCAAGGAAGAGTAACCAGAGACTGCACATCAGCCTGATAGAAAACGAACGAACGAAATGACAACGAAACTACACAAACACCCCTCGCACCGTACAGTCACTCTCATCAAATGAACCGCAACTATAGTTTATCACCCACACGCTTAAAGAACACAGACACACACACACACATTAGCGAATAATGAACATGTATTGTAAATAAGAAAAGAAAAAAACAAAGAAACCACTAATAATAATAAAGCTGGTGGAGGGTAATGAAAGTTGGCGCAAGCAAACAAATTTCCAATTTAAATATAACTCTTTTTTACCCACAGCAGCTGACAGCAACAACAACAACAGCAGCAGCAGCTCCAGTGCCGGTTCCATCTGCAAGCCCGGAACCAGAATCGGATTCAGCGTCCGCTCAGCTTTTAAACATTGAACGCGCTGCAGCCGCGCAGTAAAAATCATAAAAATCTATCAATAAAAACAACTTAAATTTTAACTCCTTTTCATGCTTTTATTTTGAAAATGTTATCGTTTTCTTTTTATTTATTATTTTTCACTTATTGACCACAGAAATGTCAATAAACAAACACGCGTTTCACACATTTTTTTTTTGTTTTTTCTTTCTTTTGTATCCAAATAATTAAATATACAGTACATTTATAATTATTTTTAGTACAGAGACATTAAAATGAAGTTTTTCTTTTACTTATTTATTTACGCTCTAGTTTCGGGCTCAGTATCCATTGTTTTTTTGTTTTTTTTTGTATATTTTTATTACAATTACAAAAACTAGTAAAAAAATATGCGAACAATTTTCGCAACGCAAAATCATTTACTAAAAAAAGGAAAACAAAATCAAAATTTCAAGACATTCACTCGCTGGAGGATGGTTTTAGAGGGGGTGCTGGAGGTTGGTTGGGCGGGTAAGAGAGGGGGTCATGTCATGAGAATCTCTTAGTGATTGATGTCTCTAACCGCTATCCTCCTCATCGGATGTATCCGTTGTGTAATCGCTCAGATTCTCCTGCTGATCATTGTGCTCCGGCTCCGATTCGCTGAGATCCCATTGCGGATGATCTGTCGGTGGTGCGGGCGCCTTTTGCACATCCAGCTTCAGCTCCTGCTGCTGATCCATGCCCAGATACGAGTCTGCAAAATATCAGGAAGTGATTACAAAACATATATGACAGTAATAGATGTAATCCGGCTTTGTACGGACTAGGATTTGTATATTTATAATATAGAGATATCGCGGTCTTATTGGCTTACTCACCCGATCTCAGGCAGACCGTAAAGGGGTAAACTCCGGGCCAACGCGGCGCCGTAAACTTAAGCTGTATCTCCTCCTTCTCGACGAGATTTGTGACGTGATAGGGCGCCGTTAGTAATGTGCGCGACTTGCGATCGCAAATGTACGTCCACCAGTACTCCTGCTTCTCCTCCGGAAAGAAGGGGCAGTGCACCGAGTGCGATGTGCGCGATTTGCCCTCGAGGCGCTCGCGTTTGTTCAGCTTCGCCTGCAGACGCTCCCACTCCTCGTCATCGTCGTCGTCCAATGAGGAATGGTTTTTGTTCTGCTTATCCTCATCATCGCTGCCGGAGCCGGCTACCGAATCCACATCGCTGTTTTCGCCAGCATCGGATTCTGCCTCGGAATTTGCAGCCGTTTGCTCATCGGTTGTTGTTGTTGTTGTGGATACTGCCGGAGCAGAGGCAGCAGCGGCTGCCACTGTTTGCTTTGGCTGCGTCTTCTTCTTCTGATTATTGGCTGGCTTCTTGCCACCCTTGCCCTTGCCGCCCTTGCGTGGCTTCGCCCAGGCGGATGCCTTCTTCACTGGTACAGCGGCGGCGGTAGCAGCAGCTCCAGCCTCATCATCATCACCCGCTGCCTCCTCGTTGGCATCGTCCTTGATGCCCTGCTTCTCGGGCACCTTGGTATCCCCAAACAGTGTCTTCATATCCTTTCGCTCCAGGGTAACCGTAACGGTGACAATTGCACCAGCAGTGACGACATTTGTGTTCTCATCATCAATCACCTCACAGCGTATGGAGAAGTCAATCAATGGCATCTTGCCGAGCACCCGCATAATATTCTCATACTCAAAGTCCGAGAGGTTCTTCAACAGCTGGCGACTTTCCTCCGGCTTGAGCTGAGCAAACTGCTGCAGATTCTTCACATGCCGCTTCTTATTCATAAAGTACAAATGATCCTCGGTGAGATGGGGCAACTGCAGCAGCGGCGATTTAAACTCCCACAATCCCTGTATAATTATTGGCGACATTTTCATGCAATTCTCGATGGTCTCAATGCTGGGCAAGCGGGGCACACGTCGGGCATACGCCATCATGACCAGCTGATGGACACAGCTGACCATCTCCTGCACCAGATACGGACACTTCTTCACAATGAACTGACGATCGCGCTCCAGGGTATCCGCGTTGAGGGGAATCCTTGAGAGATGGGCGTGCAGAATGGCACGTGCCTTAATCGAGTACATGCGACACAAAGGATGCTCCTTGCACTTCTCATTCAGATTGGGTAGCTGACGAATGAGCTGTGTGGAAGTGGATCGGGTGGAAAATGAATAAGATAAGAAATAAGAAACCACAGCTTCAACCTAACCTAAACTGTTAATAACAGTTCTGTAACAGAACTAAGGTTTTAAGGATCTTCAACTACTTACCGCTGGCACCTCATCGTTATCCGACTGCCGCTCAACGACCTGTGAATTGTGTCGCTTGTCAAATTCCAGACTAGCCGCCAGCACCATGAGCGCGCGCTTGAGCAGCATATGGGGGGTTTTGTGTATGAAATAGAAATACATTTGAGTGGTGTCCAAGAGGACCTTATCGCCACTGAAGCGTATGGAGCGATACCACCAGACACCCACCGCCGAGGGCATGGCGACCATAAAGACCAATCCATACAATCCCAGAACCCAAACGCTGTTCTCCTTCTCCACAATCCATGAGGGTAAAGCAATGCCAAAGGACATGGCACCAGGACCATCGGGATTGCCATATTTCTCATAGTTCTCCTTGGCGACATCATCGGTCAGAGCCTGATACGCTTTGCTCAGCATCATAAAGGACTTTTCATCGCCCGTCTCCTTATCAGGATGCAGGACCTTCGATAGCTTATAATAAGCTTTCTTGATCTCCGCCTGCGTTGCAGTGGGAGGCACACTCAATATCTCAAAGGGATCAAAGCTGGCCATCTCATAGTCAAACTGTGAGACGCGATAGGTGAGCAGCAGGAGCAGCGCCCAGCCAAGGACAATTGCCAGCTTGATGGCCAGCGATTTGAGTGTGCGATAAGGTTCCGCATTTGCCAATATTATCTTCTTCTTCAAGCAATCGGCACATTGGCATTCGGCTTTTTGTTGGCTGAGATCTGGGTGAGAGAAGTGGTGAAATAGATTAGAATCGCAATTCAGGCAAAAATGGAGTGGAGAGATGGCGCGAGTAGAGAGATCGTCGAGGGGAAGGAGGAGGTCAAATAGATTAGAATCGCAACTTGAGCAGAGCGAGAGTGGAGACATGGCGCGAGTGGAGAGATCGTGAGAACGCAGCTCGACTCTCCCTCTCTCATTAAAAAGTGTATAGATGTGTGTGTGTGTGTGTTCCATTTGTGAAGTGAGCTGGCTTAAGTTGTAGTTGTTGCTTGCAGTCGTGCAGCTTTCACCAACACGAATACACTGTTGAGCCGCTGTTAGAATAACTTAATGGAACGTGTCCATTTGCAGCACATGTTTGTATATGGGGAAAAGCTCACACAAACACACACATACATATATATGTGGAGAGAGTGAGACCGAGCTGCAGTGTGATTTTAATCAGCAGGCAGGCAACTAACCTTCTTTCTTTTTACGTGGCCAATAGTAAATCGTTGTTGGTATCAATACTAATGCTAGGAATGATAACACAAAATAATAAAATGTTCCGCCACTTTCATCATATTGAAATTTTTGACCAGCCATTGTTGTTGTTGTTGTGCCGGCCTCCCCTCTCTGAATTTATTTACAAGGCAGCAGTTTGGTGTCTGCTCTTTTTGGGTTTGGTTTCCTTTCGTCTTTTTCTTTTTAACAGCTGATGCTTGGTTTGTAACTGCGCGCGTTTCTCGTTAGTTATTTAAATACGTTAAACGTTAACGTTTTGGGTAATCCCGAAATTGTATATACTGCGGCCAATTGCACTAATTAACAGCCGCGAATTTAAAATAATTATGTATTTACAGTCGTCGTCAAATGACACGTCTGTACAGTGTGACCGTATTACATTTGCGCTGTAATGCCACAAACAATGTGAACGTGCCAAAAAAAAAGCAAATGAAATTTTTTAAGCTAAAAAATCAGCTGAATTGGCGCTCTTCTCCCAATTAAATTATATATTTTAATTTCAACATTATGTTTTTATTTTGCGTTGTCAATTTATTTTGGTAATATTAATGCTCCAAGCCCAACGACCACACATTTTTAGTATTTTGGCTTATCGAATAAAATATCGATACTACCTTGGGGGATATCGATGCGCATGTTATCTTTTGCCACCCCAAGAATCTCTCATTATCGCATCGCTAACAGAACAGTGAGCGCGTTGAACGCGCAATGACAATATTTCTACGCTCGTCGCGAAAAATTTGATTTTCAATACAAGTTGCTGATTTAAATAGCTTACGGTGCATATATATGATGGTGTGCGATTCAAAACCCTAAATAAAAAAAAAAGGAAAGCAAGGAGCCAAAAAAAAAAAATTAAAACCAGTTATTTTTGCGAAGTTGAAGAATTTCCTTTTTTGTGAGCAAAAAAAGAAAAACAAGTAAAATGTTTAATGAAAGTGATGTGCAAAGTGTTTAACAACAACAACAACAACAACAATACAATAAATGGCCAACTTTTAACCAGACAAGTTTAATTTTTCCATAACTTAAAACCGTTTAGTAAAAGCCGATTTCCAGCGAATTGCTTGCAAAATATATAAAAGTAAGTATAAGCCAAGTATACATACTTAAAAAATACATACATATACATATGTGTGTGCAAGTGCATGCTTGCCTTAAAAAAAAATACTGCATATATGTGGGTTTTTGGCGTCTCTCTTTGGCAGTCAAAGAGGCGGCGTATGCATGTGTGTGTGTGTGATTGTGCGAAAGGCAGGTAGTAAAGAGGCTACAGCGAAGATAAATAAGACTCTCAAGGGCAGCTATTATACGTGTGATTTGTTTTTGTGCAGAAAATAAATAAGAGACAAGGTGCCGCGTACCCTCTTCCTCTCTCTCTCTTTTCAGGTGGTTAAGTTATTTATATTTGTTGTTGCTAATTTTGGCTAATGCTGTGCTAATTATAATTGAAAATTTATAGCCCATCTCTCTTCTTTTATCTTTAACATTTTTATGTAATTGCCGAATTAAAAGTACCGTTAACAGTGAAAAATCGATAAATCAGCGCCGCTGCAGCTGTTGTTGTGATGCGTGGGCTGTGGGGAGTTCAGGACGTAATTGGGGTAGGAATCACATACATATACACACATATACAAACTGTGTGTGTGTATGCGCCGCATAAAACAAATAAGCCGCTTAATGTAAAAACTCGGCGTGTTTTTGGCGGCTGCCGCTAACCGCATATAAAGCTTCACACACACACACCTGCTCATAAGTATGTATATGTGTGCATGCTCTTGAGTTGTTTGCAACATTTTCCTTTATGCATTTTTGTTTTGGTGCAAATAAGAAAAATAAATAAAGCTGCTGACGCTAGAAAGCTGTAAAAAAATGCGCCGAAAGCAAACGTTGAGTCTAACAAATAGTAAAGTGTGTACATATGTTATTAACCCAATTTCAATATGGCAGACAGATGTAGGCAAATTAGAGCGTAAGACAGAGAGGCAAGCATACAGATAGATAGAGACAGTAAGAGAGTGAGAGAGAGCAATGACTGCATTAAAAACAAAAACAACTAAGAATTTTGGTGAGTTTTGTGACTCATGCGGCAAATTCAATGATTTCGAATTGAACGAAACTTTTTTCACACGCTGCGTGATTAGCCATTAATAATCGTAATGGAGCGTGGGGGCATTTCTACTAGCCAAAAGTCAAGTGGTTTTACAAAATGCGTCAGCATTAAAACAACAAAGAATGCAAGCTTCTTATCGTTGCAACAAAGAGAACAACAAAAAACCGTTAGCAATTTAAAGCATTTTCCCCTCTAATTATTTTCGCTTATGATATCATTTTTTTTGCGTTGATTGTCCTAATTAAACAAAGTTCTGTGGAAAGCATGTGTGAAAAATGGTGCTATTTATACATACATATATCTAGCAGACTTATCTATCTTGCCAATTTCTGTTGAATTTCCGGCAATCGATCAGCGGACAGCGGTATTTGTATTGCATGCGATATTCTGATATATGGCGACATCATTTAACAAGGCTTCGCTTATCATAACAACAACAAGAACAAACGCAAACGCAAACGCGTGCTTAAAATGTCAGACGCATTTTTTTACTTATCGTATATCGAAGAAGACATGTTAAAGAGGCGGTGACCGTTATCTGTGAATTAGAGATGAGCAACAGCGTATCGATAAGCAGTATGTTATTGATTACTGAAACGAGTACGAAATTATACTTGTTGGACAGTAAATACGAACAATTATTATTTTCCATAATTTTTCAGTTTTAAAACTAGTCACGTACTTTTCACGCGCCCATCTCCAATGCTGACCTAGAATTGTTATACACTGTCTCCACTCTTTGTCTATCTCGCTCTCGCTCGCACAATGTCGTTCACTTATTTAATTGTCACGTCCATTGTGTAGACTGCGCTTCTCTGGCTGCCAAAGAAATGACGCCATATTGCGTGCCACACTCTCAATAAGCTCGTGTGCTTATGTGCATGTGTGTGTGTGTGTATGAGTTGCCAAAGGGCAAGTGCGCTAACAGCTGACATTTGACAAAAGAAAATTGCAGTTATAATAAGTTGGACATATGTTTTTACCGTTGGGGTGCAACCCACTTCTGTATAAATAACTGGAATAATAACAAATTCAAAACATATTTTTCAATTTGTGTTTAATCAGTTTAGGAATTTAAAGCTTATGTGTTTGTATTTTCCATGGGTGTGTATAATAAATATATATGTTTGTATGTATGAAGTCTGTCATGTCAGCGAGAAATATTTTAAATTGTTGACTTTTTAAAAATTTGTTTAGCTTTGCGGACGCTTTTTGTTTATGCATTAAAACTTCAAGCAAAGAACTTGGCAACAACAAATTGCTAGTAAAACTGGCTTTAAAAATGCTTTGATCTCGAAATAAATTTGTGAGACACAACGAGAGAGGCAGAGGGAGAGAGCGAGAGAGAGTAGTAGTAGTAGTAGTAGTAGTAGTAGTAGTAAAGAGAGGTGGATTTTGTTGTTGTTTGAATTCGAATTGTTTGTTTGTTGTTGTTTGTCTTTCGTTTGTTTGTGTGAAAGTGAGTCAAATGCGTTTGGACACACAGACATACAGACATATGTATGTACATACAAACATATACAAACGCTGCACCCGCCTATTGATATAATCAATTTTTATTGTTGTTTTGTCTTATCAGCACTCTCGCTTTTTTATTTATTTTTGTTTCGCTTGCTTCGGTCATTTCTAGCGTGTACTTTTCCATTACAAAAGAAAATAAAAAAAATGGTTGCGAGCAGCTGATTGAATTATGCATGTATTTCCATCTTGTAACTAAATTGTTTACCCTTTCGCGTTGCTAATTAATGATTTCTAATTATTTTATCGCAATGGGCTAACGTTGTCTTGGCCCCATTGAAAACCTAATTAGTTTAATGGCACACACACACAAATGATACCAATCTCCATACTCACACACACACCTACGCTTAATTGTTTACAGATTAGTTACAGCTATGTGGGGCTCTCTTGAGGCGGGGTGTGAACAATTAGACAGTGTGGCCTGGCCGCCTGGCTGCTTGGCAAAAGTGTCACGCAACCTGGGCACACCTAGAGCTCAGTTCAAGCTCATCACGTTCCACGGATGCTAATCGTCTACAAATTTTAGCTATTTTTGGGCACGCTTTGTTTACCTTGTGGAATGTGCGTTGGTTGCGCTCTCTTTTTATGGCTATGATTTATATTTGGCACATCTCTATATATTTTACCCAATTTTGTAAAAGTTCTAAATACTAGGCGCTAATATGCGTGGGTGGGTTCCTTTCTATGCCATTCCGCCCTTGACTGTGGTCAGTATTCGATATATGTATATAGGGGCATTAATGTATTCGTTTTCCTTTTCGGTTTCGCAGTCCCAATTGAACTTAATTGAGTGCTTCATTATGCAATGCCGTAAAAGTGGCAGCCAACAATAACAACAACAACAACAACTCATCAATCAATCAATCATTCAAATCGGCAATTCAGAGCGCATAAATCAATCAAAAAAAACCAATTAGACCAATCAAAACCAAACAAAAAGTATTTTTTTTTATTACACGCTATATGCATGCATATATGTTTAATATCAATTGATGTACATATGATTTATGTAGCAACTAAATATAGACAAATAAAACAACTGCAATAAAACAGAAGAAAAAAAAAACCATAACTGGCAAATAACCTTCAACACCTTAAAATTTTGCGCAATGCCAAAAATCAAGCAAAATATGACGAAAATCAATTTTCAATTTGCATGCGATTTCTTTTGAAGTGTTTCTCGCGTGCAAACTTATGCAAATTCAACAAATACGCTTAAAGCTTCAATGGGTTGCTGTGGGGCAGCAGTTGGCGCAATGCAAAAAAAAAAAACAACAAAAAAAAAGAATCCAAAAATTGCACTTAGTTTTTGTTTGTTTGCACGATTTTTGAAAGTCCGTTGAAATGATTTTTTAGGAGCCCTTCGCATCTGCTTTTAAAGAACTCCAATGACGCAGCATAAAAGAGTCAATCAGTTAACCGTTATGCACACATAAATATACACGCTTCAGTGTTGCAAAACGTGCAACATATGCACAATTACAAACATAGTATTTGTCATGCTTTACCACATTTATTTAAATAACTAATTGGTTTTGTGTATTTACCTCATCAAAAATAATATTAGCTGCTGACTAATCGCATTGACTGCTGCATTTAAATTCATTTGATATACAGCAAGTTTACGTGCTGTTTATAAATCAAAATAAAAGCTGCTTAGAGCAATGTCCTAAATAAAAACACGATGTCGCCCATCAATAAAAAAGCCAGTCAATTAATCCACATCCACAACCAAAGCTGATGACGATGACGATGACTCTTTGGTCATTTACCTATTGGCCGATGCGTAAGGCTCCAATAACCTTCTCCACCCCAGCCCAGAACGAATCAAGATTAATTGTTTATGGCTAAATTTTGGCCTGTTCTGCGGCTTCTTCTGCTTCTTCCACTTGGGCTGTCTCAGTGGGGCGTGTTTTTGTTTTTTTCTATTTATTTTGTTTTTGTTTGTGCCACTTTTGCATATGATTCACGCGACTTTTCTTTGCACCATTTCCTTTTGCCTGATTCTTTGGCGCCTAACTGTTAAACGTCTCTAACTCTCTCTTACTCTGTCTGCCGCTCGTTACTTTCTTTCTAGCTTGCTACTTGCTTGCCCCAAGTTTCGGCAAATTTGTCAAACCTGTGTTTCTGTTTATTTGTTTGTCTGTCGCTTCACACATCACTTTGATTGTACAATTGTGCCAGCTTACAACATAATTTGCCAAATGTGATTAGCAAATTATATGGACATGAAGTTTGGTTTTTTTTTGCCTTTTTGGTTTTTTTTTTTAGCTCGCTTTCAATTCAACGCTTCGTTTAACTGAGGCAAATTGAAAGCTCTTTGGCCAGGCCGCAATTACAGCGAATTGAAAAGTATACAACTTGTAGGCAATAAAAATTGGCCAGCGGAGACGACGACTCGCTCAGAAGTTCATTAACCCCTCGCTTCTTTTTACTTTTTTGTTTCTAGTACCTACGTGCGTGCCTGTGTATGTGTGTGTGTGAGTGTGTGTGTGTGCCTTATGCTCTGTGAGTTTTGTAACGGCTGCTGCGACTCTTGCTGTTGCTCTCTCTCTCTCTCTCTCTCCTTCACGCATTAGAACTGAAACTGACGTTGATGCCGTCATTGCGTGGGCGTCTGCGCTGAGCTTTGAGTTGCCTTATGTGTCCGCTTGGGGCGCAATTGTTTAATTGTGGCCATGTAATTATTCATATTGTCATGTAATTTGGCTGCGTGTGGGCCGCTCTGACTGTCAATATGTCAGAAAGAAAGGTAAGGTTAGCCAACGATTGTACATACATTCATATATCGAATTAGTAATAATCATAATCGATATACATACGTTCCACTTATCGTTGCCCCCGCCCATCACGACTTTCCTTTTGTGCATTCATTTTGCACAGCGTATCAAACAACATGTTTGCGCAATTATCATAAATGTAGTCGCATTTTTTTTTCGCAATAAAAGTTTATTAACATTATGCGCATTTGCTTAGCAACAAAAAAAAACAACAACGGTAACAAACGGTTGAGACGCAGACAACCGCAAGAGTTGGTTAGCATTAGCTTTTGAATTGATGTATGTTTGTACGTAACGGTACCTGAGCATTCAGTGTTGAATAATAGTGGCGCATAAAAAAAGGCAAAGATTAACAAATGAGCAAACAACGCTCGTTTTTTGTTCATATGCAAATGTGACTGCCACGCCCACTGTCAGCTGAAATTCAAAGTGCAAACTCAGAATCTGCATAGGCAAAAATGTATAAAAGCTTAAATGATGTACTAGCATGGTTACCCTGTAAAGAAAATATACAAGTACACTTGTTAAACCCTTTCTTTCAACCCCAACACAGGGCTCAGTTTGTAATTAAGCTTGAAACTCACCAAAAACATACGGTGTGAAAGAAAGAGAGGCAAGACTCGGGCGAGAGGTGCTTAATGAGCTTTGCTTTTGCCTTGTCGGCTTATCTGCGCACTTTGCATCTGAGGTGGTGCATACTATTATACACACATTGTACCGTGTACACTAACAAATGCACAAAAACGGAACAAAAGCAAACGCCATAACTTTAATCATAAACAATGGAAAATTTACAATATGGAAAGTTAGAGCCGCTGCTGCTGAGAGTGTGAGTGTGAGTGAGAGCGAGAACGAACGTGCGATGGTCTGTTTGCCGGTCTGCCTATCTAAATACAAACACACACAAACATACATATGTATGTACATACAAACATATCTGTCGAATGTGCTTAAAACGCTCAGCCAAGCAATGCTCCATGCTCTCAGCAGCAGCACATTTTTAGAAAAGTGTTTTATGTATAACAAACAACAATAGTTTATACAATGTCTATATGTATGTACATATGTATGTATAACTGCCACTGCGCTCTAATAATTATTTATAATAATTACTTTTTTTGTGGCCTGCTGTGTAAACATTAAATTATTTTGCATACCCTATAAGCAAGGGGGGGGGGGGGTATATACTTTTTGTGAAATTAATGCAACTATTTCCAAAAATTATAAAAAGCTCTTAAATGTGAGCTTTTTATTAAGAAATTCTTATATCCTTTGTATACATGAAATGTTTAGACGTCCTTCAATATACATAATTCTTAAAATTTGATTTTGTTGTCTCTTATATACTTAAATCTTCAAAAATCTAAACTTTCGATTGCATTTATTTCAAAGTTTCCAATTTATTATTATTATATTTTGTGCATAAGGTATTTACACAGTCGCACACTATTAATTTCTTAGCATTTTTACCAGTTTTATACACAATACTCAATGTTTTGGCTATCTACCTCTGTCTGCGTCCAGCTGCCTCTATCTATGGATTGCTTTTAATTAATCTTTCACGTTGGCTTCTTTTTTTGCGACTTGTCAAGAGCTTTGAAAGCGATCGCAATCGTGCGCTGACCTTGAACGTTGTTCAACACACACACACACACACACACATACACAGAGAGCAAGCGAATTTAATTTGTTAGACAGCTTCTGCATTTTAATCGAAAAGAAAAGCAAGACAAATTGTTTTTGCAATGCACGCACAAAGCACATTTCATGCTCGAATGTGGACCAAATATATTTTAATACGCACGCACATTCAAGAGACAGCCAGACGATCAGACAGCCTCATCGTCATCATTATTTGCCTTGGCGCACATCTCATTTGTCGTCGGACCTGACATTAAAAATTTTAATGCAGCCCCGGAGTGCATTTCTTCTCATTCCTGTTTTGCTTGCTTTTGACTTTGTCGCCTCGAGGCCATAAATATTTCGTTTTCATTTCAGAAACGAATAAAAATACTGCATATACATATGTATGTATGCAATGTTTGCAAAGAGTCTCTTCTCAAGCGTCGCTGAATTTGCATATCAAAACTGAATTTAGTATTTATTGCCTAGCGAATTTCCCTTGTTGCTGCTGCTTCTTCTTCTTAGTTACCCTGCCAAACTTGACACTGTGCCAAAAAGAGTGTTGTGCACTTTTCGAGGATGACATCAGCAGCAGCAGCAGCAGCGTACTAGTGTTGATAAGTGGGGGTAGCTAAACTTTTAGCCACCCAAAACTTTTGCGTAACCAGTAATTTTGTGCTCATTGGACATTTTAATGATTAATCGCAGTATTGTGAATAGCACGTACCAAAAGCATCAACCAACCGTAATTGTTGTGTGTTGAAATGCCATAAAAACGTTTGTGTGTGTATGTGTGTTTTTATGTTTGTAATAAAAGCACAGAATTTTTGTGCCTCCGTTTTTGTTATTGTTGTTTTGTGTAATCAACGTGCAATGAACTTTTTCACAAGCACACACACACACATGCACATATCTACATAAACATATCATGACAGCAACAAATTGAGGCAGGTTCTCGTCTGCTGCTGTTAGGCCTATTAAAAATTTTGCTGGGCCGCCTATCACACACTCATTGTACCGTATCAGCAACAGTTTTTTTTTGTTGTTGTTGCTGTTCGTTTTTTTGTTTTATTGTCAAAGACACTGACATAAACTTTTATTTTCCGCATATACAAATACAGGCTAATTTGCATAAAGTTTCACACGCCGGCACACAAAAAAAAAATACTCACACAGCCATACAAATGTACTCACACATGCTCTCCACACTCCACAGCCCACTCTCAATAGCAATGCACTTGCCCATCACCGCACTCTCCCACACTCAGCAGCAGCAGCTGTCTATCATTATGCTCACCATCACTCTCTCCCACTCTGTTACTCTCAACTGCTGTTGCTGCTGCTGTGTGAAGGCTCTGCTGCTGCTGTCGACGTCTCCGAGAGCTCAGTGTGTTTTTAGCTTTGAGCTCGCGTGTTACGTTGCCGTCGCGTCATCGGATCGCGTCAATATCGGTTGTCGATTGTTCAACAATAAAACGTCGAGTTTAATAAATAATCTTGCTGCTGATTTGTGCCACGCTTTGTTGGCTCTCTTTCAGTGTTAGTTTCTAATTTGATTTTAGTTTGTAGCAACAAATTTTGCCGAAATCAAAACACGGCCTACAACAAATTTGATTAAAAAACTATCATTGTTTTTGTTGTCTTTTGGCATTTAATCAGCTATAAATGTTGATCTCAATAATTCAAGCAAAATCAAATTAAATTCAAAGGCCCTTGACAAAAACTCAAAAAACTTCCGCAATAACTTTATATGGCCGAGCACACAATTGAAATAAACAATAATGCGGACTTGCTAATAAATTTTGTAATAAATACAGAAAATAATAATAAAATGAAAAAATGCTGTGTAATTATCGAAGCGTGGGCAGCACACTTATTTTAAATATTCATAGCAATGTGTGTGAACAAATTCCAGCTGTAAACTAAAGCAAAACAAATGCAAATACGATCCACATGCGATCCACACCCAGCTGTGCCTAAAGCTCTGTTTTAACAGTTGGCTTCAGACTCGAATTCTGCTTGGCTGCCTCTCATTTGACGTCAAGGGCCTCCACATTTTGACGCCTGATTGAGTTACAAATTTGCCCACTAACGAATCTATAGTTTTACAGCGAGGGTTAACTCAAGGACTCGCTTTCATTGTGTTGCGTATTTAAATGTGAAATTATCTATTAATTAATGCCATGTGCGGACACTTTATAAACATTATGTCACACCTTAAATTTGTAATCGTTAATCGAATTTAATTTTGTGAATCTTTTTCGTTTTTCGGCAGCTTTCAACAAATTAATTTTCAATTCAATTTGAATGTTAATTTGACTGACTGTGCGACTTTTGCCAAATTAAGAATTTCATGATTAATGATTTGCATGAATACAAATATTAAACTAATAGAGTTGACAGCTGTGTTAACCAAACTAAGACTTCGAATTCTGAATTAAGGTAATTTCCAGTTTTTGTTTAATATATATTTGATACTCAAAAGGTTAAGTTACAGTTATAGCAATATTTTATTTTATGAACAGCTGGATAAATAATTTTTAAAGCACAACTGAGCTTAAGTTACGATTAAAGCTGCCAATGAGCTTTAAGTTCTTCGAGTTAATTGACCGATACTTTTGCTTACTTTTCCAGCACACCTCGCATTACACAACTGAAAGAAGACGTTCGCTTAACTTTTATTGTGTGTCTGTAATTATGAATTTTTTGAAAAAAAGTTTCCCATTACTTGCGATTGTTCATGTTTTGACTCTGCGAGTGAGTATCTTTTCCCATTTGCAAGCTGTCTTCTTGTCGGGTTGACAAAGGTCATGTTAAAGTCAATGTCAGGGGCCAAGTTGTGTTAATAAACGCTTCATTGCATTGGGCGCCAATGTAAGCTGTGTGCATTCAGTTATATATTCGTATTCGTATTCGTATTTATAGTCTTATATTCATAAATTTGTGCTTAATTATCATGCGGTCTTGTTCCGTCTGATTGCGTTGAGCTGCTGTCAAGTTTTGCAGTTAATGTTAAAAATAATTATTTTTTGTTTTTTTTTTTTTTGATTTATTACCAAGCACGTTTTCTTAGTTTTTTTTTTGGGCCTTTTGTTGCTGCCTCAGTCCAGGGTCAGTTAGTTGTTGTTTGTTGTCTGTTGTCTTCTCAATGTGTTGTTCTTCACTTGCTTTTCGATTAGAGTATTTCGGTTTCTGTTTCTGTTCTAAACTGAAAACTCACATGCGAGATCTTTATCCGGCCACATTAGCGTGCCACAAGGTCCTTAAGGCCCAACCGACAACTGGTTGTAAAAATCAGGGCCCATTATTGACCTCGTAAGCGCATTGCAGTTTCTGTTGCCAAACGAAGACCCATTCTACTCACTTGCCACTCGATTTGGCCAGTCGACGACGGCAATGCCTCAATTGGTTTCTTGGTTTCTGGGCCAGCCCCTTGGAAAGTGAATTTCTACTTAGTTTTGGCGCTCGCCGCAAACACGAAACCCATCAAACTTATTGAGACTTATTCGCTTTTTTCTCTTTCTTTTTTTTGGCAAGGTGTTTGTTAGGAGCTCATAAAACGTCAGCACGTCAGCATGGGATATTGGCTTGTCAGTAATAAAGTCAATTTCTGCACTTTAGAATTCTATCACTTCAGTAAACACATTCTTAACTTTGTTTAGTAAGTGGAGTTTCTTTTATTTATAGTCTTTTGAATTAATCTTTATTTATTTATTTATATTTCAGTTCTAGCTAATTTTTGCATTTACATTTTAAGTTATATTTTGAGGCGCTTCAGTTAGCTAATAAAGTTTGATTACGCTTATTGAAAGAATATTTAAGATCTCACAAGCTATGTATGTATATATTTTCATATAAAACTCATTTGGCTATATGAATAGTATTCAAATGTATACAAGTTTTATGCATATATATATTATATACATATAAATTTATATATATGCGTTACTAAACAAAGGTCGTGTGGGGAATGAGTAATGCGCTGTTGCTGCTCAGAACGCAGCCTAGCCAGACAGCAGGTAATAAATAGAACCAAGATTCTATACAAACGATAAAGCAATCGAAGAGACGTAAGATTTGAATTTGCTGCCAAATATGGGCGTAACAAGTTGACGCGACTACAAAATCGATGACAAAGACTATCGACAACAACAACAACAACAACATCATCACAATATAAACATGTAAATTCAGATTGTATAAGTTTGAATATTGTAAGTAAGCTAAATACAACAACATTCATATCTCACATAATAAGGAAGTGTGGGCAGCAAACTGAAGTTGCTCGAGGGGTCTACGAATCAGAATTAATTGCAAGCGAAAGTTGAGTGGAGAATTTTAGTTAATTTTTTATTTTGCTGAAAATAGAAAAAAATAAATAAAATAAATATGTATAGTTAATTTATGACATTAAAGACAGTCGCAACGTGCGCTGAATGTCAAAAATCCAACGAACACCCAAAATAAAACCAGTCGAATGCGACGAATGAAAGGGGGAAACAGGGAATATATATATATATATATATATATATATATATATATACAGATAATGAAATACCTGTAGATAGAGAGAAGTGACAAAACGATATGCTTATAAATGCGTCTACATTGTTGCCAGCGATTGGCAAGAGATATAGATAAAAGACCAATATACACATTGTAATAATAATGATCATAAAATGCCACATTGTATTTATAGACAACAAAAAAAAAAAACATGTGTCTTGTGGCATCGTGCGATGAGTTTGCAAATTGTCAAAAGTAGCTACGAGTTTTGCAGCGCTTTGCAGCTCCTCAGGCTCTCAGGTCGGTCCGGTCCGGTCCCGCCTCCGGTTTCTCCTGACAACGGCGACAACTTGAAACGACGCCTAAACACCACAAGCAACACCACAGACAACACACACAACACACACAACACAACACACAAATTGCTGTACAAATTGTGTACCAAATGCGCCTCGAGGCGTGCCTGGTTAGAGATGTGCGTGTGCTAATGATCGTGAGGCCTGTAAATTATCAACTATAAAAACATATATAGTAGAGTGAAAGAAAACATAGAAAACTTGAGATGTTTATGAAGAAGTAGGCGTCTCTTTTACAAAACTCTAAAATGATTCAGATTCCAACAGCATATCTAACGGAATAGGCAAGGAAACTAATGAGTTAATCCATGAAGCAGTTTTATATATAACTCCGATTTGTCTAGTCAGACAACTTGAACTTTAGATCTATCTTTAGTCAAGGAAAGCATACATATGAATATCCTGGTATTCAAACAAAATATAAATAAATAACAAAAATATTATAAATCAAGGTAAAATATTGCACTATAAATCTTAAACTTGAATTTCAATATAAATACTAATTCAGTTAATTTAATGCTTGGCACCTGCTCCATATATTGTATAACTATTTATGTGAAACTGCAATAATTTGCAGCATGTTTATAAGCACGACTCCAACGATCATTAAATGTATTAGTATTTGCAATTTTGTAATTAAGAATTTTGTGCACATTGAAACTGTTGGAAAACAAATCTGTCATTTGCTTTATATGGAAGTTGCTGGCAGTTGTTCGTGCGGACAGCGGTTCTATAAAGTTAGGAACTGCAAAAATAAAATACATATATCGACAATACGAGTAATTCAGTTGAGTTTATTTTTATTATTTTTTGTATTTTATATAAATCTGACCGAACGTGCAATTATCGAGTTACAAATGAATTTATTATTTTGTATGTCTCTTTTCTGCTGATTATGGTATTGGTATCTTGTTGACTTGGCAGTTGCTGTTGCTGTTGCTGTTGTTGCTGTTGCTGTTGTTGCTGTTGTTGTTTCAGTTGCTGTATTTGTTCTCTTAGCATGCATATCGTGCAATAAGTCATAAATTACATAATAGCTACCCGTTTATCACTTCGATATTGCAACTTCTGTTGTTGCTGTTGTTCTTTTTGCGATCTGTGACCTTTGTTTCAGTTTTTCAGTTGGGTTGAATGAACCTCTCTGTATCCCAACAGCTTAAGCAAACTGATAACAGTTGTTTTTATTGAATTCACATCTTTAAGTTATGTTTGTCTTAATTGCTGGCGATATCGTCTGACAATTTGTAATATTATAATCAATCAATCTATTCATTTCACTCCCAAGTTTTCTTCTTTCTTATAGTATACATATAGCTGGTTGTTGTTGCTTGAATCGTGCACACGATTTGCATGTTTAACTCTTTAGATTCCTTTTTAGAACGTATTAATTTTCATGTTTAACGCTTTGCTGTGATTTGCGTCGCGCCTTTGTATGCAAATTTTGTTGGTCGAGGAATATTGCCATTAATAAATACATACATAATATAATTAATAATAGAGTAGGAATTATTCGCAAGACTGGCGAACTATAATGAAGAAAGCGGCTTGTAGACTGCATAGCTTCAGTTAACCTTACTATATGTATATAGTATATACCAGACTTAAATACCAGACTTGAATACCAGACTTAAATACCAGACATGCCGTTTAAGAACCTTTGCTTATTCAAATTTCACTGAACTGCGTAAATATTTATACAATGTCTGTGTGCAGGTATATCGTATGTACATCGTATATGTATATATACAATATTCATGATTGTTTACCTCGTAAGTTAAGTTATTGCTCCTCGGAACGCTCCTTAAACAGCGGCACTAAGTAAATGCTTTTAGGTGACAAATTGAATGCTTACCCTCAACATAAGTTTACTTTTACACATTTTTATTTGCCCGCATATAAAATACGGAATGAGCTGCTGAAATTTCCATGCACTTGCACTTCCGAGATAACAAATTGAAATTCTAGATGTTTGCCCATGGGGCCCGATAAAGGAAGCAACGGGAAACTGTCGCCACATTGCCGCACCGAGGGTCAAACTGTTGCTGTTGCGGTTTCTCATAGTTGGTGGGGGTGGAACCGGGAAACGGTGGCTAATGATGAGCTGGGTTTCGACTATGTTTTGTGTGTGTCGCATTGACGTCAAGCCATTGACTAAAAGCGATTTGATTTAGCATTGTTTGATATTATTTTGTGGCAGAACAGGAAAGCCATTGAAAACATATTTAATTTAAGCCCGCACAATAATATGCATCATAATTTGACAGAAACGGAAACATGATTACTGTCAAAAAATCCGAAAAATATGGAATGCCCAAATTTGGATGCAGTATTATTAAGGAGGTCAAACCATTCAAAAAAAGCCCTCGGGATTGGAAATCGGTTCAGTTTTGAAAAAAAGTTATGGGTGTTTGAAGTCTGGGATTCGGATTAATAGGATATCTTGATCTTTAACTCAATCTATTGTGCCTAATTAAAAGCCATAAGAATGCCATGACTGACACTAGTTTTTTATAGTTTTGCTTATTGTTTTGTATGGACACGTACGTAAATTTTTATACGCTTTTAATTTAGCTCATTCGACTTTGAGGTAAAGCTAAAGTCAGCCTTTGACGAAAAGTTGCCGCTCAGATCTTAAAACGAATTTGAATTTAATTTAAATGCAGTTAGCAACTGTCATTGAATATATCATTATTTTAGACAGCTGCCATAACAAAACTTATTGTTAAACAGATTATTATCACGACCATATTATATCACACACAGAAACTTTTAAGTATTTTAAAAGAACTTAATCCCTCACCTATTATAGATCGCTGCCATTTCTTGTTAATATACAAAATACTTAGCAAGACTTTAGCTAATATAATCCAAAGAGCTTAAGTACTCGCTATTTTTGGGCTGACTCATCAAATTATTTTATGATTTCCTGCTGTTGACTCAACGTGTTGAGACTTTAAATAAATACAGTTTTTAATAATTATCAGACAGCACAAAAATTTGATATGCACTAAGCAATTGCAGTTTATTTATAAAGCTAAGTAAATTTAATTAATGCATACTTAAGCACTTTAGACGCCGCCAATGATTCGTCTTGTTAACACTTTTCCCTTTTTTTTTTGTTTTTGCAGTTTTATTGTACAGCAACAACGACAACAAGTGCAACAATTGGCACAATTGGCGATAAATCAGCAGCAGACGCCGCTTGAACTTTTAGCAGACAACGCAACAACAACAACAATAACAACAAAAAAGAAGGGAAACGAAAAACGAAAACAAACAAACAAAAACGAAGCAGACAGGAGGCAGTGCATCATTAGCAGCAGCAGCCGCAGCAGAAGCAGAGGAGGAGTCGTCTCCGTCTGTGTATCGATTTCGCTTTTGCTATTTTGGTAGCGGAGAGCTGAAAGATACTTGGTATCTGTGAGATACATTTTGTGTACAGGCCCACGCCATGCCGGGAATGCAGCATGTGGCCATGTAAAGGCAACAGCAGACGGCCATAAAACAACAACATCAACAACATCAACAACAACAACAATAACTTCTTGGCCACACTTGACTGTCACTTGACAGACACTTTAGCAGTCACTTGTTATTCAAGTCAGCGCAGCGGAAAAGCGTCGATGAGTTGAGCGGCACAGCCAGGCAATCGATAGCTTCCCCCTCACCGAACAACAATGGACGCAACGCAGCAGGAGCAGCTAGCGGAACCAACGATAGCAATTGCCGCCAGGTCATTGGACCAGCAGGTGGAGGCTTCCAGTATTGGTTCGCCCAATCACTCGCACTACTCGAATCTCACAAACACCAGCAATAGTAGCACCAGCAGTCACTGTAATAGCAACGCCAGCAGCCCATCGGTGGCCAACGACAGCAGCAGTTCCTCCTCCTCCTCGGCGCCGCAATATAGCGAGGATTTGCGCGCCGCTGCTGCAGTGCGTCAGAGTCAAAGTCAGCGGGATTCTCGTTCTGGCAGCGGTTCGCACAAGACCTGTGAACTTGATTTGGGCGAGGAGGAGCGCGATACCTTCTCGCCAGTATCCAGTCCGGGTGAAGCAGCAGCAGTAGTAACAACAGTAGCTACAGTCATAGCTGTTCCTGTTGCCGGCGGCAGCAGGGATAACAAAAGTTACGATACAAAAATAAAGCCGCCCTCGAAGGAGGAGAAGCAACGTCAGAACGAGGAAATTGTCTGCATGGAAACATCCACAGTGTCTACAGAGACCGGCTCCTGGGAGTCAGTTTATCCCAATGTGGCACCATCGGCTCCTCCACATCCGGAGGGCATCAGCGCCAGCTGCCTGCTGCGAGAGTTTGAGAAGCGGGAACAACAGCAGCAGCCGCTGAGTGGATCACAGCATAGCGCGTGCTTCATTGACGCCTCCTCGCTGCGCGATGAGGACGAGGTGCTGTCTGCTTTTCCCAGCCTGGATGGTACTCAAGTGGAGGAGGCAGCCAAGCCGGAATCCGAACTGGAACTGGAGCAATTTCACAAGGCTTTCGCCAAGTGTAAAGGCGCCAGTGTAACCCAACGCAGCAGTCAATCCAACTGCAGCTCCGACGTGGAGCCGGATGAGCCGCAAGCGGACTCCAATAGCGCCACGAATAATCTATCTGATGAGGAGAAGCTGTGGAAACGGGAACAGCAGCTGCCCGCCAGTGGCGCCGAGACGAGCAGCGTTTCCCTGGCCGCCGATCCCGACTCATCGGATTCCTCATTGAGTGCACGCCGTCGACGTGCACCTCCTCCAGCCGCACCCGTTCCGGTGCCGTACAGTTTCCAGCACAATACACAACAGTTTAGTGTGCATCCCCTGGGCAGCAGTCCCAAATTTGCATCGCACCATGCACACGATCTCAGCTACACGACGGACTACTCTTCCAGCAGTCCGGGGCACAGTTTGGTCTGGTCGGAGCAGAGCCGGCAGCAGCAGTCCAAGCAGCCGCCACCGTTGGCGCCTCCAACAGACACTCCACACAATTCGATGGTTCATGTGCTGGAACACATCTCGAGCAGCAACAATAGCTCCATACACCGGGATTATACGCTCAGCTCATCGTTGTCCCATCATCGCGATTCGGGCGCATATTGTAGTGATGCCACCGATTCACCGCAGCCGCTGCCACGCACTCCCAAGCGCTCTAAGTTTGATGAGGCGAATCCCATTGTTTCGGGCGGTGCTTCCATTGAGGATTTCCGGCAGAAGCATTGCGACAGTCCCAGTCTGAAGCGTCGCACCGATGCTTGTCCCATTGTCTCGGGGGGTTTCACCTCTCTAGACTTTGCCACCACACAGCCCCAAGATGAGGATGAGTATGAGCAGGAGCAGCAACAGTTGGATGAGGATGCGGAGCTAGACAGTGTTGAGATGCGCGTTAAGTCGGTGCAGCGTAAACCACTACCGGCCATTGCCTCCTGGGTGGTGGACATGAGCGACTGCCGGCCGGAGCGGCGCAAGAGCAGCAGCTCCACATCCAGCTTGGAGGCAGGGCAACCGACGGCGGCACGCTTTCGCGAACGCTCCGACTCGAATAGCTCGCACAAGAGCGGCTGCGGTTTCTATGTGTCACTGGATGACATGGACAGAAAGCCGAAGATGAAACAAGAGCCGGAGCAGGAGAAGGAGAAGCCAGTGCTGCAGCAGCAGCCACTCAGCAAATCCTTTACGGCGCCCAAGGCGGCCAATTTCTTTGTGAATCTCTCGCAGAGCGACTATCAGGCGAAGGAGCAGCAGGTGGAGCTGGAGGAACAGGAGCAGTTGAGGGAGCAGGATAAAAAGAACATTTTCAGCATGTTTATTGACTTTGGTGAGTCGTCCAAGCCGCGTGCCACAAATGGACGCAAGGAGCCCTTTAATTTGGCCCAGCGCTTGAGCAGCTCCTTGAGTGTTGCCCAGCGACGCGGCGAGGAGCTGATGAAGTCCAGTGCTAGCTCCACTGAGACTCTTATGGCCAAGAGCGGCACACAGCCCAAGGAGGAGAGCAAATCTCTCGATTATCGCTGCAATCTGGAGCAGCAGCAACAGCAGCAGCCGCTGACTGTGGCAGCATTGAGGCGCATGTCGCGTCAACTGCCGCAGGAGCCGAGCAAGCGGCACAGCTGGGGCAGCAACAATAGCAGCAAGGATCAGTTGCCATCAACTGGAGATTGCAAGCGTTCCACTAGCTTCACATCTAATGGGGATCAGTCGGGAGGATCAGGTCTAATGAGCATCATAGACAAGCTGCCCATTATTTCGAAAGCCTCCTCACTCTCCGTTGACAGCTCCTTGTCACCATATGATGAGTACAGCGTTGGCGCCTTGAGCAGTGGCTCCGATGAGGAGCAGCAGCAGGCGGCGCACTTGAAGAAGCGTCGTCGCGATGCTCAGTTGAATGAGACATACGACAAGAGCAGCAGCATTGCATCCGCGCTGACCGAGGGTGTCCTGTCCAAGGATATGTCGCCGGCTTCGAATACAGACACCGATGATCTCACCTTTCAGCAGGATGAGCAGCTGGCGCTGCGTGAAGTGCAGCAGGTGGTGCAGCTAACAAGCAGCTCCAATCGCACCTCCATCATGGAAACGATTATCGAGGCCAAGGAGACGGCATCACCCAAAAAGCAGGCTACATCTGCGCTTGCCAATGGACACACCATGGAAACATTGCATGCTACGATTGAGAAGCAAAAACAGCTGCTGGAAACAGTCAATGAGCATGCGGAGCAACTGCCTCTGCCGCCAACAGCTGGAGCAGCAGCAAACTTTGTCAAACTCTCTGACATGGATAAACCGACAGCCAAGCATGAAATCCAATCACCGGATGCCATGAGCAAAAGTGCTGGAAATCAGCGCAGCAGCAGCACCGGCGGTCAGCGTTTCTATCGTGATGAACAGCATCGTGCGACACGTCCGCATTCCTGGGCCATGACACGTTCCAGTGGCAATCAAATCCAACACTTGGCCAGCTCCGTGGATAACCTGCGCAGCCTCTCGCGGCTGTTTCCCAACTTTAGCAAGGAGTTTTCCAATTCGCTGCCCGGCGATATGACGCTGGATAACAATAATCCGGCGCAGCAGCCACAATTGGACTACATACAAACGGATTTGAGTGCCGATTCCAGTTTGGCTTCCAGTTTCAGTCGTTCCGGCATGGATGAGTCTTCCATGAGCTGCCGGCAGCCGCGACGTCTCGGCGAGGATCTGCTCAAGATGTTTCTGCAGGAGATTGCCACAGATATGCTGGTTGAGGTGCATGGACGTCGCATCCGTGCCCACAAGTGCATCCTGCGCAGTCGCTGTCAGTATTTTGCCGCCATGTTGGCAGGTCACGGATCCCAGAGCGTTGTCTCCCTGCAGGGCTACTCCTATGCCGCTGTGCACTTTGCCCTCTGTCACATTTACTCGGGCGCCTCGCATCCCCCAGATGGCATTAGCCTAATGGAGCTGGCCGCCTTGGCGGATCTTTTGGGTCTGGAGGGACTCAAGGAGGTAACTTCGCATGCGCTGAAGACAAACTATTGCCACAACTTCCATAAGCCCTGCTCGGGCTGCATTGATGGCATTCTGCAGGTGCTGCCCGTTGCATTGAATCATGCTCTCGATGATCTCTATCGCAAGTGCTTGCGCTGGACCTGTCGTCACTATCTGAAGGTCTGGCCCACGCGTCAGTTTGCCCAGCTGCCGCCAGATATTCTCGGTCGCTGCCGTCAACAGATTGTTGCCTATTTGGTAAGTCGAGCTATCCCAATCCCAATTCTTCTCTTACTCACACTCCTGATTTTCTCTCACACAGACATCCGAGACGGTGCTGGACACGGTGCTCGATTGCGATCATCTGTTGGCGAAGTCGTGCGCCTATCGCTGGGCTCATGTTTGCGAGCAACTGGTGCGGGATATTCTGGATGCTGTGTATGGCTATGTGGGCGATCATTTTGCCAGCTTGATAGCCAGCGATTCGTTCCTCTCACTGGGCCACGATCGCAGTCGCCACATTCCACGGCTGGAGACGCTGCTGCTGCAGACGGCGGCTGCCTTGACGCCAGAGCAAGCTTGCCGCAGCTATCAGCGTGTGACGCGTTTGAATACAGTGCTGCAGGCAAAGCTCATCCAGATGCCGGTCAATCTGGGCGAGCTGGCCAAGGAGCTGCAGGGTCTGCAGGAGGAACAGCTCGACTGGCAGCCGGAATACATTCGGCTGGTCAGCGCTTTAGTCTATGCCGTCGAGCAGTGTCTAATTAGGCAGTGTTCCCGTGCCATGCGCGTTAGCGCCTGGCAGCGCATGGATCTGGAGCTGCGCAAGAAGATACAGACAATGGCACGGCTCACGGAGCCACTCGATCTCAAGCGCAACAATAGCAAGCCGGTTAGCAAGGCCTTCTCATTTGGCGGCAGCACACGCAGCCAGGATCTGGTCCAGATCAAGCTGGCCATTCAGGCACAATCGAAGCGCGCCCAGGCGCAGGAGACGCAACAGTATAAAGTCACTCAAACCACATACGATCCGGGCAATGTGCAGAGCACAGAGCGGGGCGTTCAGGCACAGGCCAATCACGATCTGCGCGAGGGCAACAGTGAGTATTCAGTTATTTACTGACTATAAACTATAATACAAATCCTTTTCTCCTTGCCGCAGGTAAATTGCTAAAATCCAATTCACGCGCCTATGTGCCACAAACGCAACGCTCCAGCTCACAGATAGCCACCGATCGCCACAGTCTCAATTCGCATCGACGCACACAGTCCGAGGCGCCGCCAGTGACACAGAAGAAACCAGTCGCCGTCGTTGTGATTGCACCACATCAGCAGCAGCCTCTGGCAGCAGCCGTTGCTGGACAAACTCGTAATGCAGCGCCGCCAGCGCGTGTGGGCGAGGTGCGTGCTCGCTATATGGAGCCGAGGAAGCCGCGTGCAGCTAGTGCTGGTAGCAATGGTCCTATTCGTAGCGCCACCAGCTCCAGCATTCCGGCGGCACGCAAGGCGCAGCCCAAGAATCTGCACATCTCTTCCAGCGACAGTTCGCGCAACTCCAGTCCGGCGGCCGTGCGACGTGGCCAGAACGTTCAACAACGTCTGGGCAACAAGTCGAGCAATCTGTCTACAGATAGTTTGGCCAAGAGCGGATCACGTGAGCGCTACTCCTCCGATCTCAATGTGGACTCGCTGGCGGAGAGCATGAAGAGCTCGGTGATTACCAATAAAACGATCTCACACGAATCGCTGTCGAGCAGCTCCAAATTGGCGCGCGTGCAGCAGCTCAACGGTGGCACCACCAAGCCGGCAACTCTGGCACCACTCCGGGGCACCCAGCGTGGCTCCACGGTGGGCAATAAGTCGACGCGTCAGCTCAAGCAGCAGCACAATGCAGCCACAGCGGGTGCTTCCAATGGTTCTAGTCCCAGTTCGGTGCATACAACCAAATCCGCGGCCAGTCGCTTGTCCTCGGTGAGCAGCACTTTGTCTACGCGGGAGCTCTTCAAACAGCGCTCCATATCGGTGCCTGCAGGCGGTGAAGCACCAGCCAAGAGTCGACACAGTTTTCTTTCCGCTAAGTCGCGTGAGATACTCGCCAAGCGAGCCGAGAAGAACAAACAACAACAACAGCAGCAGCAGCAGCAACAACAGCAACAGGTCAGCTCAGGAGACGAACGCCAGACACAATTACGTAACTCTGCTGGACCGCTGCAATCCTCATCACATTCCGCCGTTAGCAGCATGCTGCAGCAGCACAATCTGCGCAACAGTCTGCCCTCCAATATACCCACACGTCGACCCAATACGCTGCTGTTGCGTAGGACAACGACAAGCGCAACAAATGGTTTTGCAGCTCCCACTGCCAGCCACAAGGCGACCACAAATGGCGTCGTGAATGGCTCACATCCGTACAAGTCGGCCCAGGCGGTCAAACAGAAACTGGATTTGCTCATCGATGCACTGGGCAGCAGCAACAAAAGCGGACAACGCGTCGAGTCCAAGCTGGAGCGTTCGAGCACCTTCTGCAAGGACAGCGCCGATTTGGATTTAAATGTCAGCGAACTGCAAATTGTGGAGTAAATATACAAAACGGTGAGAAAACACTCTCAATGATTCTGGCTGAAAAAGAATTGAACATGCCTCTTTCCGCTAGTCCCATTGTTTTACAAGCAACATTAATCACAAGTATTTTCTTTTCATTTACAGGTCATATCAAATATGAGCCGATCGAAACACCCGTACACGTCCCATAAGGCAACTCTAGTCAATAATAGCATGTAGTTGCAGGCGCAGGAAACCATTAACAATAAACAATAAAATAATCAATAGAGATGAGAATAAACAAACATGTTACTACAAAGCAAAAGATGCACCCCACTAAATATTATAGCAGTTATATGTATACATATACAATAAAACAACTTATTGTCGTTAACCCAACTCCAACTCCCTCCTCCCAATAATACAAAACATATTTAAATACATATATTAATTAGTAATTGAATTGTATGCCAGGCGGACTCGAAGCAGAAGCAATGTCAAAAAGGATAACAAAAAAAAAAAACAAATTTGGTGATATTATTTAGTGCGCTCTTGCTTTTTGTTATTATTTTTCCATGTTCTTTTTGAATTTTGCTACAATTTTTGTGTGCTTCAAGTACTCATCGTATAAACTATCTAAATATACTACTAAAATAATGATGTGCTTTGCCAGCTGCATTTAAGTAGTCTCTGCGCTGCCGCTTTATAAATATTGTTAACAAAAAGGATTCACACTCTCTATAGCCTACACCCTACTCTTAAATACTTTAAGCCAGGCAATTTTTTATACTGTTCTTTATTTGAATTTTTACTCGATAGTTCAGCGATTCGGGCGCGCAACCAAGAAAATGATTTTTTCTTTAATTTAATTTTAATTATTTGATATATATAAAAAAAAAACAAAAACACAAAGAAATGTAATTTTGTAAGCAAACCGACATTGATATATTGATACAATGATAATGAAGTGCAAGTTTAATAAATGTGTGTATTTATTAAAAGTTACATTTGGAAACGTTGTCTATTATATGATGTCTATTTTTTATTTATAAATGCATAATAGCATGTCAACAAAAAAAAAATTACAAAAATCATGTTACAAAATTTGAATGTGCGCCATGTTTCGTTTCCAATGTTCCAATTCCAATATTTCATTTTGAAAGCTGGCAATGCTGTGGTGTTCATATCAGCTGTTTGGTGATTTTCGCGACTAACGTTCGCGACTTATTAGCTAAATTGTTAGTTAATACCTACAAGTGCGACTATTAGGTACAGTTACTACGTGGGGGAGTTTTGCAAGGAGCGCGCCCACTCAGTAAATACATTGCGACAATGTATAACAACGCAGTCATTGCTGCAGTACTCATCTTCCCAATCGGGATTTATAATTGCCGGCTTATTACATTGATCTCGTGTACATTTTGGAGCAGCAGCCTCATCTGTTAACAGCTGTAGTTGATCTGTTGGCGGCAGCTGCGGCGCTGTTGCTGTGCTGCTATCGGTCTCTGTGGCTGGCGGCTCTTCTTTGACTGTTGGAGACCTTTGTTGTTCCTGCTGTTGTGCTGTTATTGCTGGTGTCACCGATTCCAACAATTGTTGATTGCGCTGATAATCACGCAGCTGACGCACATATTCGCGCTTCTCCAACTCATGCCGCTGTTCGTAGACATTTTTCTGCTTCTCATCCATCGACTCCCACATGTTATGCGCTATGGCCGTTATTTGTTCCAGCGTACAGGCGGGATTCTGTTGCTTTATCGCTGTCATTGTGTCGCGAAAGAAGAGTGCATAGGGCGCATGAGGCTTAGCAGGCGCCTGCTGCTGTTGAGATTGTAGTGACTGCTGCTGCTGTTGCTGTTGTTGTGTCAACAGCTGCTGTTGCTGCTGTGCTGCTGTTGTTGTTGACAACAGGCTGCTGCTGCTGTTGTTGCCATAGTGCTGCTCCTCATCATCATCAACCAGCGTGGAATGATCCAGGCTGCTCAGCCGACTTATGCGACGTGACTGGAATAAAACAAATATATTAATCTATTTTGTAATTCATATTTATTTATTTGTATATATTTTGTATTTGATTGCTCACTAGTAACTTCTTCATCTCGAGCTGCTCGCTTGAATTATGGATTATAAATCAAATGACTAGCAAACTAAATAAAGTATTAATCGCAATGCCTGCTAAGCTACATTTGACAACAGTACGTCCATACTATACGTGTACATATGTTTGTTTGTACATGTGCTTTAGTGCATAACAGACTGGGCTACCTACGGGAGGCGCAACCTGCTGATTGTATGTGTGCATGTATGTATGTATCTCTCTCTGTGCGTGTGTGTGTGTGTGTGTGTGTTGATAAGCATTTGGCTGCTTCTGCTGATTGTTGTTGCCTCGTATCGATAACCCTCATGCGCTTACTGATGCCATCAACAAATCCACACACACACACATACACACATAGACAAAGCTACACTTGAGCGTTTCCAATTGGGCAACTATTATAAAACGATTATCAACTGATATCCAGTTGCCATTACCCATTCATTAATTTAGCTACTCGTCTGTAAAAACAACTACAGAAAATCAGTTAAGGCTTTGTTGTAGCCACGAAAGGTGGTTTTGTGCTCCCATTAATCATTGTGACAAACCAATAAGTTAATAAATAATTCAAAACGAGCTTTTGACCATTAACAAACTAGAGAGCAAACGTTCACATTGGCTGCCTGTTTTCTCATCCTGAATCTGCGCTCCTTTCACTTACTGATGTTTGGTGTTGCGTCTGTTCCATGGGCGTGTCATTCATTTCGAAGACTTCATCTCCGAAGGAGGGCGTGTGAAATTGATTCATTGTCCAGTTTTTGCTTTGTTTCAACAAATAAACAAATCAATTTATTGTTTTCAGCGTGCACTTTTTGTGTGTGCTGTCCAGCTGCAATGTTTTGTTAGTGTTGGGCAACTGCGCCGGGTAGCTTAGCAACACTGATGCAGTGTGACCAACATGACACATCAATAAATTACTAACAGAATGGCAGCACTTGCTGCACAGCTGTTTTACAGCACTGTTTTACAGTTTACAGCGCGCGTTTTCCACCACTAATCAAAGCCGTTACAAGTAGGCTTTTAATTCAAAAATATATATTTAAAATTCTTATTTTTGGTAATGAAATTATTTATGTAAATCCCAAATCGCCATGTCTGCTTGTACTAAATTCAAAATTGCAACGACATTCTTATTTTCGGGTCCACGAATTCAGCGTTTCAGTACAGGCAACTCTGGTGATGGAGGCTCCAAAAATTGGAAAGAACCCGTAAAATCCGATGCCTTTGAGTGTTCCAAAGATGCTGTCAATGCGAATTGTTTTGTCAGCGGTGCCAATGCAAAATATATGGAATATCTCTTCTCAAAATGGATTAGAGACCCTAAAACAGTACATGCGGTAAACAAAAACTGGATTTAATAAATGATCAATTATCTGAATTGAGTTTCTGTTACAGTCGTGGCACCTTTACTTTACTGAGTTTTTGGCAGCCCAGGATAATGTTAGTGAAACTGTGAATTCTGCTAGCCCGCCAACCGTTAAGGAAACTCCAGCACAAAATATTACCTTTGAACCTGACAAAGCGCAAGACGCATCCGGAGATTTAAATTATTTGGATATACTGGCTAAACGGCACGAAGCCAACGCACCCAAAACTATTGCAGAATCTCTGGAAAAGCAACAAAAATCCGATAATCCAAGCGATTTGGATACGAATGGAATAAATGAACGTCCCCCATTGCAGGACTCTGGTTGCGTGCTAGGACATATAATCCTAAGTCCAAGTAGCGAACCTACGTCCAGCTCTAAAGCACCCTCAGTACAACAAATGATAGAGGAAATAGCTAAGCCCAAGAGAAATATATGTAAGAACAAGGCTGATGAAATGCAGCAGCCAATTGAGCAGGTTGATCATCAGAAAACTATGGAACGGGTGAAGGCAGCCTTGGATCGTGAACCCTTCAGCACGAGACGAGAGTATATTAAAAAGCAACTAGAGCTTATTGCCAAGAAGAAGATGGAAAAGTCGTTGGCACGCGAGAAACGAGAATGGAAAGATTATAAACCAAGAAAGACGCCTCGAAAATGAACAAAATCTGAGAGAAGCAATGAAATAATTAAATTTGACAACATTTTATTCATTTAGTTTTTCGATATGTCGATTTGCAGTTTCGATAAAATATCTAAAATTTTCGAGTGTCAAATAGTTAACAGGAAGCTTGACAAATATAAAGCAGCCGGCTCTTTTAGTTACAATATTTTCATTCATTCAATCAAAATGCTCAGATTGTAACTAGCAAATAAAAATACAAAAAAGTGTACATTTCAAAATTTTTTTCTATTCTCAAAATTTTAGTGTTTTTTTAACATTAGCTTTATTTAGGCGGGTGCATTCATGAATCTGAGCCAAGGACGCTATGGGCACGCGATGCTATCTAAGAGACTGAGGTATGAATACAGCCTTTATAACATAACCCGTCGAACGTTGCGAATCGGTCCAGCGATCTTCAATAAAAACAAATCCGGATCTACTTCTGATCCGGATAGCCTGGCAAATGGCAGCAATGCAGTGTACATCGATAGAATGTACTCCAAGTGGGCGAAGAATCCCAGCTCCGTCGATGAGGTAACTCGGAAGACGAATCTAATAAGTTATTGTCTCAACAATTGTCTCACTTATGGCTTCCACAGTCCTGGGATGCATATTTTAAGGGCAAATCACTTGACCGTTCTAAGAGGCAAGTGATGAAGAAGAAGAAATGGCAACCTCAAGCTGCCTCCCCACGAGAGTCGTCTACTGCAGCTGCAGGGGCAGCAGCTGCTCCGAATGCGGATTGGAAATATATTGACGATCATTTGGTGGTACAGGCCATTATCCGAGCCTATCAAACGCGCGGTCATTTGGCTGCCGATCTCGATCCCCTGGGCATTGTGGGTCCAACCGGTCACTCCCTCTCCACGGATGATAAAAAGCTACAGGCCACACGAGCTGTGCTCCGCCAGCATTATTCCTATGCTTTCAGTAAGATATACTTTCGCCAAATCCTTGCAGTTAATCAGCTAATCCTTTCATGCAGATGATTTAAATGCTTTGTTCAAGCTGCCAAAATCCACACTGATTGGTGGCGACGAGCAGTTCCTGCCGCTCAGGTAAGTCCTTGACTCGCCTTTGGGCATGGGCATTCCTAAAACTGCCGCTCCCACTTCAGAGAAATTCTGGAGCGTTTGGAACGTGTCTACTGTGGACACATCGGCGTCGAATACATGATGATTACATCGTTCTTCAAAAGCAACTGGATACGTGAGCATTTTGAGAAACCCGGCGCCATCAATTTCACGCCCGATGAGAAGAAGCTAATCCTCGAGCGCTTATCACGCTCCACTGGCTTAGAGAACTTTTTAGCGAAAAAGTTCAGTTCGGAGAAGCGCTTTGGACTCGAGGGCTGTGACATAATGATACCAGTGATGAAGGAGATTATCGATCAGTCGGTCAAATGTAGCGTCGAGTCGGTTTACATTGGAATGGCGCATCGTGGACGCCTCAATGTGCTGGCCAATATCTGTCGCAAGCCAATCAAGCATATACTCTCACAGTTCCATGGCTTAAAGGCCAGGGATTGGGGCTCCGGTGATGTCAAGTACCATATGGGCGTGTTCAGCGATCGCATTAATCGTTTGTCCAACAAGAACGTTCGCGTCACCGTTGTGGCCAATCCATCGCATCTGGAGTTTGTCAATCCGGTCGTGCTGGGCAAGTCACGCTCCGATATGTTCCAACGCGGCGATTACCAGGGCAACAAGGTGCTGCCCATCATCATACATGGAGATGCCTCCTTCTGTGGCCAGGGCGTTGTCTACGAGTCCATCCATTTGTCCGATCTGCCTGCGTACACCACGCACGGCACCATTCACGTGGTGACCAATAACCAGGTGGGCTTCACCACAGATCCTCGCTTCTCCCGCTCCTCTCGCTATTGCACGGATGTCGCTCGTGTCGTCAACGCACCCATTTTCCACGTTAACGCCGATGATCCGGAGGCGTGCGTCCATTGCGCCCGCGTTGCCGCCAAATGGCGGGCGAAGTTCCACAAGGATGTGGTCATTGATATTGTCGGCTATCGCCGCAATGGCCACAATGAGGCCGATGAGCCAATGTTCACCCAACCGCTGATGTATCAGCGCATACGTAAGATGAAACCGTGTGCGACCAAGTATGCCGAGAAGCTGGTCAAGGACGGTGTCCTCAAGATGGATGACTACAAGGCAATGGTCAGCAAGTACGATAAGATCTGCACGGAGGCCTTTGAAGACTCCAAGAAGATCAAAACATTTAAGGTCAGTTCATCTAAGTAACAAAACAAGAGCTAAAGTATTGAGATATTTTTAAAAATTACCATTATCCTTATCTTTCATATCCTAAGCTAACGATGATGATCTCCTTATAAGCTATACATTTTATACATACAAATATGCCATAGATTTAACTTTAACTTGTTTCCAACTGCTTTCTAATACAGAATTCGTCCTGGCTGGATTCGCCATGGTCAGCCTTCTTCCAGGGTCGCAACCGTCTCAACATGTGTCCAACTGGCGTTAAGCTCAAGATTATAAGCCACATTGCCGCTATATATTCCTCACCACCGCCCGTGGAGCAAAAGTTCGAGGTGCACAAGTAAGTACATATATCCTGTATATAGGATACATATATATATTTTTAATTTCGATCTTTTCGTTTCCCGCAGAGGCATTTTGCGTATTTTGAATATGCGTAAGAAGATGATTGAGGATCGGGTGGCCGATTGGTCGCTGGGCGAGGCGTTTGCTTTTGGATCGCTGGTTAAGGATGGCGTTCATGTGCGTCTGTCCGGTCAGGATGTGGAGCGCGGCACCTTCTCGCATCGCCACCATGTGCTGCACCATCAGAAGTTGGATAATGTGCGCTATAACTCGCTGCAGCATCTGTATCCGGATCAGGCGGAGTACCATGTCTGCAATAGTTCGTTGTCGGAATGTGCTGTCCTGGGCTTTGAGTTGGGCTACTCGATGGCCAATCCCAACACGCTGGTCATCTGGGAGGCGCAGTTCGGTGACTTTGCCAATACAGCTCAGGCCATCATAGACACAATGGTGGCCAGCGGCGAAACGAAATGGGTGCGTCAATCTGGTCTGGTTATCTTCCTGCCGCACAGCATGGAGGGCATGGGACCCGAGCATTCCTCTGGCCGCATTGAACGCTGTCTGCAACTGAGCGATGACGATCCCGACTGCTTCCCGGAACTGTGCGATTCCGACTTTGTTGCCCGTCAACTGACAGACATCAATTGGATTATAACGAATGTAACAACACCAGCGAATCTGTTCCATGTGCTGCGACGCCAGGTGTCCGGCGGTTTCCGCAAGCCCCTGATCAATTTCTCACCAAAATCTTTGCTGCGTCATCCAATGGCACGTAGTCCCTTCCGTGACTTTGATGAGTGCAGCGCCTTCCAGCGCCTCATACCCGACACGGGCAAACCACAAATGAATCCCGAGTGCGTCACGAAGCTGGTCTTCTGCACTGGCAAGGTGTACTATGATCTGCTCAAGGAGCGCGAAGATCATGAGCAGGACGAAACGGTGGCCTTAGTGCGTGTGGAACAGGTAAATGAAAAGTCAAATATTATATTTACTTCAATTATAATATTACAATTTTGCTTTTACTGTAGATCTCTCCATTCCCCTATGATATGGTTACCAAGCAGGTTGAACAGTATAAGAAAGCCGAGCTTCTTTGGGCGCAGGAGGAGCACAAGAATCAGGGCGCCTGGCCATATTTACAGCCACGCTTCGACACAACACTGCTCAACATGAAGGATGAAAAGTAAGTGACATTTCACTAGCTAATCAGCTCATATTTCACGTGCTCTTATATGTACATATGTACATATATATATACCTAAATACTTGGCTGCATTTCTTTGTCGCGTTTTAAAAGTACGTAAATGCCAAGGCGCACGGTCAGTCCTTGGACTACTGCAGCCACGCCGCATAATGATTCAGGTGCGATTCGATTTAATTCGATTTGATTCGATTCGATTAGAAGCGATGCGACGCGCCTTCAATCTGTCAATCGATGTCGATTCTCGTTCTCTCGCTTTACGGTGACGAGCTTTTTCTGCCACTGTAATTGCTTGCAAATGATTCAAAATGGCGTCGGGCCGCATGACGCCACATCGGGCGTCGTCGTCGTCTTCGTCTTCGTTGACACCAATCGGCATCTATGTAGCTGATATTTCACTTTAATTGATTTTAAAAAAAAACTCAGCACGAAACGTGCGCCAGACAACGTCCGTCGCCCTCAAAAAGTCATATACAAACAAAACATGTAAGACTACAACTATACCCTGTATTCAACCCTGAAAGTGCCCCTCCATGACTTCAAATACCCATAACTTTGTCAAAACTAAACCGATTTCCAATCCCGAGGGCTTCTTATGAATGGTTTGACCTTCTTAATAACTCGACATTCAAAGTTGGACAACTAATTTAATTCGGATTTCGTGTCAACAATCATCATGACAATAACTGGGCATTTGATGTTTCCAAGTATCATACATCTTTCGTCAACAAAATCCAAAATTTAATTTTGTAAAAAATTCATAATCTTGAAATGTAGAATTAAACTAGATGCCAATTAGTGATCAAAATGGCCTCGGGATTGACAATCGGTTGAGATTTGACAAAGTTATGGCAGTTTGAAGTCTGGGAAGGTCATTTATAAGGAACTTTTCGTTGTTTGGGCACTTTACAATTCAATTTTTTTGTCACTTTTGGCGTGATTTTTGACAGAAAAATGAACTACCCCAAAATCACTTTTCGTATAGTTTTTTATACTAGTTGAGACACCTACAGTCAATTAAACGTAAAATTTCAAGATTCTATATTTTGAAAAATCGATATTGGTAAGGGTCCCCCCTTATGCTTTTTTCGTCAAAAAAATCCGAAATTTAATTTTGTAAAAAATTCATAATCTTGAAATGTAGAATTAAACTAGATGCCAAGTAGTGATCAAAATGGCCTCGGGATTGACAATCGGTTGAGATTTGACAAAGTTATGGCAGTTTGAAATCTGGGAAGGTCACTTATATGGAACTTTTCGTTGTTTGGGCACTTTACAAGTCAATTTTTTTGTCACTTTTGGCGTGATTTTTGACAGAAAAATGAACTACCCCAAAATCACTTTTCGTATAGTTTTTTATACTAGTTGAGACACCTACAGTCAATTAAACGTAAAATTTCAAGATTCTATATTTTGAAAAATCGATATTGGTAAGGGTCCCCCCTTATGCTTTTTTCGTCAAAAAAATCCGAAATTTAATTTTGTAAAAATTTCATGAACTTGAAATGTAGAATTAAACTAGATGCCAAGTAGTGATCAAAATGGCCTCGGGATTGACAATCGGTTGAGATTTGACAAAGTTATGGCAGTTTGAAATCTGGGAAGGTCACTTATATGGAACTTTTCGTTGTTTGGGCACTTTACAAGTCAATTTTTTTGTCACTTTTGGCGTGATTTTTGACAGAAAAATGAACTACCCCAAAATCACTTTTCGTATAGTTTTTTATACTAGTTCAGACACCTACAGTCAATTAAACGTAAAATTTCAAGATTCTATATTTTGAAAAATCGATATTGGTAAGGGTCCCCCCTTATGCTTTTTTCGTCAAAAAAATCCGAAATTTAATTTTGTAAAAAATTCATAATCTTGAAATGTAGAATTAAACTAGATGCCAAGTAGTGATCAAAATGGCCTCGGGATTGACAATCGGTTGAGATTTGACAAAGTTATGGCAGTTTGAAATCTGGGAAGGTCACTTATATGGAACTTTTCGTTGTTTGGGCACTTTACAAGTCAATTTTTTTGTCACTTTTGGCGTGATTTTTGACAGAAAAATGAACTACCGCAAAATCACTTTTCCTATAGTTTTTTATACTAATTGAGACACCCACAATCAGTTAAACGTAAAATTTCAAGATTCTATTTTTTGAAAAATCAAAATTTGTAAGGGTCCCCCCTTATGCTTTTTTCGTCAAAAAAATCCAAAATTTAATTTTGTAAAAATTTCATGAACTTGAAATATAGAATTAAACTAGATGCCAAGTAGTGATCAAAATGGCCTCGGGATTGACAATCGGTTGAGATTTGACAAAGTTATGGCAGTTTGAAATCTGGGAAGGTCACTTATATGGAACTTTTCGTTGTTTGGGCACTTTACAAGTCAATTTTTTTGTCACTTTTGGCGTGATTTTTGACAGAAAAATGAACTACCCCAAAATCACTTTTCGTATAGTTTTTTATACTAGTTGAGACACCTACAGTCAATTAAACGTAAAATTTCAAGATTCTATATTTTGAAAAATCGATATTGGTAAGGGTCCCCCCTTATGCTTTTTTCGTCAAAAAAATCCGAAATTTAATTTTGTAAAAAATTCATAATCTTGAAATGTAGAATTAAACTAGATGCCAAGTAGTGATCAAAATGGCCTCGGGATTGACAATCGGTTGAGATTTGACAAAGTTATGGCAGTTTGAAATCTGGGAAGGTCACTTATATGGAACTTTTCGTTGTTTGGGCACTTTACAAGTCAATTTTTTTGTCACTTTTGGCGTGATTTTTGACAGAAAAATGAACTACCGCAAAATCACTTTTCCTATAGTTTTTTATACTAATTGAGACACCCACAATCAGTTAAACGTAAAATTTCAAGATTCTATTTTTTGAAAAATCAAAATTTGTAAGGGTCCCCCCTTATGCTTTTTTCGTCAAAAAAATCCAAAATTTAATTTTGTAAAAATTCGATGAACTTGAAATGTAGAATTAAACTAGATGCCAAGTAGTGATCAAAATGGCCTCGGGATTGACAATCGGTTGAGATTTGACAAAGTTATGGCAGTTTGAAATCTGGGAAGGTCACTTATATGGAACTTTTCGTTGTTTTGGCACTTTACAAGTCAATTTTTTTGTCACTTTTGGCGTGATTTTTGACAGAAAAATGAACTACCCTAAAATCACTTTTCGTATAGTTTTTTATACTAATTGAGACACCCACAATCAATTAAACGTAAAATTTCAAGATTCTATATTTTGAAAAATCGATATTGGTAAGGGTCCCCCCTTATGCTTTTTTCGTCAAAAAAATCCAAAATTTAATTTTGTAAAAATTTCATGAACTTGAAATATAGAATTAAACTAGATGCCGAGTGGTGATCAAAATGGCCTCGGGATTGACAATCGGTTGAGATTTGACAAAGTTATGGCAGTTTGAAATCTGGGAAGGTCACTTATATGGAACTTTTCGTTGTTTGGGCACTTTACAAGTCAATTTTTTTGTCACTTTTGGCGTGATTTTTGACAGAAAAATGAACTACCCTAAAATCACTTTTCGTATAGTTTTTTATACTAGTTGAGACACCTACAATCAATTAAACGTAAAATTTCAAGATTCTATTTTTTGAAAAATCAAAATTTGTAAGGGTCCCCCCTTATGCTTTTTTCGTCAAATATTCGAAATTTAATTTTCTGTCCGTCTGTATATCTAAAATATATGTTCTCGTATTGCGGGGTCAATACAAGTTAATTTTTTTTGGATATCTCGTCCCGTTTTAAAGTTGTCGATAAATTTCGATTCAAGGTTAGGGATTTTTGGACATAACTACTATAATTTGAAAGTTATAAGAGCTAGAAGCACCAAAGTTGTATATTTGCAAATTTGTATATTCTCGTAAGGCAAAAAAAGTAAAGAATATTTGACTTTTAAGATACCTCCCCCCGATAACCTTAGAAATAGAAAAGACTAGAGCACTCTTACTTATTACATATCAAGTGTTTACAGGGCATGCAAATAAAAATTAAAAAACGTTGAAGGCTGATTTGCCCCATTCGATTTATCAAGAATTCTCGCATTTTGTAAGCAACCGAAAATATTTTACGTCAAATTGAATTTGTAGCATTTGTAGCGAGATCTCTTGAAAGTTGTAATATATTTGATTTGGCCTTCCCAAAGTTCAAAGTTTAAAGCATCGTCAACACGTGTGAGGCGCCATTATTTCCGAGATTTAGCTGACTAAGCTGAAGAAAAATGTTTGCTGCTGTCTATTTGATTGCGATAAATGGCAGCACGCCCGCCATTTGAAGGCTCCAATAATTATTTTCAATTGCTTTTTGCGTTGTTAGTAATTAGCCAGTCCCGGCCTCGCTCTCAGATATGCATGCACTTTGAACAAATTGCGAGACAGCCATGTCGATGTCGATGTGGTTGTGAATGTCCATGTCGCTGTCGCATGAAACTAGCGCAAGGAACTTGGCACAGTTTTTAGTCGGCGTTTGATACTAAACAACGCCCCCTACACCCCCCTCAAATCTTCGCCACACACAGCGATGTTGTAGCTGCCACGTTTTATATTGAATTTAGCGCTTTGCCGTTGCCATTTCTCTGTGTAGAGACATGTTTTCGAATGCTCGCAAAAACTACATAAAATTTAATGTAGCGACAGATACAATTCTATTATGCGATGGTCCTGCTAATAGCCCAAGTGGCTCGCTAGACTTGTGCGCTGATTTATGGAAATATTTTTGGGTCTCACAAGTGCTTCAAAGTTGTTTCCCTAAACATCTGAAGGCCCCGGGACGCTCAACATGAAAATATTTATGTACATCTAAATCTAAACCTTTCTACATTTCTCTATTTCGCTATTTCAACTTTTGAAATTTGCTTGTTTTTAATCTTAACTATTTAAATTGTTCATTAGATTCAAAGTGGAACTTTGAAATGTATAAATTTCTTTGATCAAATGTCTCTACGTACAAGTATTTATTCTTCACAAACATATAGAATATCTATCACTCTAGAATGTCTATCGGGATGGGGATTTCCCGCTCTACTTACCCTCATATCTATGATATGATTTTCAATCGGCATGAAATTGCTCATGTCTCTTTTTGCAATTCGTCTATGCATTAATTACATATACACATATAAACATATATAATTTATATATATTATTAATCGCGTCTACTCGTGTTGCCAGCCACAAAAATTGAATGAAAAACCCCGCACACAAAGGCGCGCTGTTAAGTCCCAGGAATGTAGCATATTTGCCAGACTACTATATCATATACATACATACGTATACATATAAGTGCCCACATCTTTGCAAACAAGCAAACAAACATATGTGTACAATAAGTACTATATGTGTATTTTCATGTCGCAAATGTCTTTGTTGTTTTTGAAAGGCAAGGCAATAATTTTGAGGGATTTCTCTACCAAAAGCGCCAAACGCCTTGGCCATCAATTATGAGAAATGTTCGAGTCCGAAGCCAAGGCAAAAATGTTTAGCTGTTGTCTTTTTTCTGTCGCTGTTTTTATTTATTTTTTATATTTTATTTAATTTTTATTTTTTTTGTTGAGTGCATTACGCCAAAGTTTTATTAATGGCACGCATTTTTGTTGGCACATCTCAGGGATGGATTCGAGCCACAGACGTTGATGGAGTGGGCGGCAAAGCACACGATATGTGTCAGATTTGTTGTATATAGATAGGATATATCAAAACGAGGTAGAGCTACACAGACTATGGCTATTTATAAAGCCCGACCCTGTCGGGGAAAAGGCGCCAATAATAAGCGAATCGGGTACAGGTCAGAGATCTGATGTTTTGTGGCCATCTAGCCTGTTTTGATTTTATTCATTCATTTCAATATACACACAACGCAAAATCTATAAATAGGGAAAAAATATTGAACGCCGCAATAAGAAAAAAAATAAAGCACAACTTTTGAAATAAACAAATTCATAAAAATTTTATGAGTAATTGAATTCGAATTCTTGCTGTTATTATTGTTGTTATTTTGTTGTTGTTGCTGCTGCTGAAAATCGCAAAGTGATGATGTAAAGAATCCGAAATGCGCATAGTTGAAATATTTGGTTCTCTTTATTTAACATATGTATAATTTTTGGTCGATTCTTTGTGAGTTGCTTAAAATGTAAACTAAACTTTTAAAACGAAAGGCAACGTCAAATTTTATAACAAATTCGTTACTTCTTTGAGCCACACGCTATATTTTTCACTCGTTACATCTGATTTTCCAACGAGTTGGCTGAAATCTTGGAATAATTTACGTACATAGAAAAATTAGGAGATAAATTAAACTACATATACATACAGATATTTACAGGTTATATAGAGTACATAAAACTAGCTATACAATTAACTGAATGTCGTTCTTGAGATCCTTAAAAAATTCCATTGCGCAATAAACAATCAAATTTCTTAATTCCACTCAAAAGGAGGGTCTGTCGAGGACGACGATCACAAGTTGGGACACACTTACACATTGATGATGTTGCCATTTGAAATCGTCTGCATTTTAGACCATATTCCATATGCTATAGCTGCGCGCACGTCGCTCCTCCTCCACCACCTGCTCATAGTCAATCTCCAGGTACTCCTTGCCCACAAACTTCACCTTGCGACCGGTGTACTTCTTGATATAACTGATATGGGCCGGCACCTCCTTGCCCTCAATCTCGAGCTTATACGAAATGCTGGTAATACGCTCCAGCACTCGACCACGTTTCCAGCGCACCTGCGTCTTGCGATAGCGCTCCGCATAGAGCACCAGGTCTCCAATTTTATATTCCCGCACATGCAGACAGGACTTGAGTGGTTTCGGTGGCTCCGCCGGCGGCTCTGGCTCAGCATCATCCTCGTCATCTGTTACATAGGCAATCGCTTTCTCTATCGTCTCAATTTCGGCCACCTTGGGCTCCTCGGGCTCCTGCTGTATGAAGAATGTGTCGCCAATGGACAGTCGTCGCTTCTGTCGCTTAATTATGACTTTCTTTTTGATCTGTCGCGGTTTCTTGGGTGCAGGGGCTGCTTCAGGCTGTGGTTGTGGCTCTACTTCCGTTTCCGTTTCCGGCTCAAGTTCCAGCTCGAGTTTCGTTTCGGCTGTGTCATTTTCCTGCTGCTCGGTTTCAGCTGCTGCTCCAGCCTGCTCCTTGGTAGCTGCCTTCGTCTGCTTCTTGGGCAGCGTTTGCTTGTTGATTCTGTCCGTTAGATTGCTAATCTTGTTCTTGTCCTTGAGTATGGTGTTCAGCTTCGCCGACTCGTTTACCTTCTCCTTGCCCTTGTCTATGGAGGTCTTGCGCACCAGCTTCTTGAGATGCGTCGGCTTCTTTTTGGCCACCACCAAATCGGATTCATCCTTTGGCTGCTCAACCGTTTCAATTTTAACGGGCTGCACCGGACCCGTGAGTACTTTCAGCTCCGGCATGGCGGCTAGACTGTTGCTCTGCTGCGCCTGTGCGTTGTATTTTGTAGCTGCGACTATTGGCTGTTGTTCTTGTAGTTGTTGTTGATCTGGTTGCTGTTGTTGCAGCTCTTGTTGTTGTTGTTGTTGCTCTGGCGATGACTCTTCGTGCGACACTTCGCTCAATGTCGCTGCTATTTGTGTCGTCGTCGTTGTCGTCGTCGCTGCGATGGGGGCGACTTCAATGTCAACGGCAACAACCACCTGTTGTTGTTGTTGTGTCGATGCGGTTGCGGCTGCTACAGTGCACACCGGGATAATTGCTGACTGATTAATGGGTTCTTTGGACTGGCTTAATGAGCTGCTGATTGCCGCTGTGTTTACTGTATTTATGTCCTGTGTACTTGTTGTGATTGCTGCTGTTGATGTTGCTGCGGCTGGCACCACCAACACCGTTTCACCCACCAATTCCGCTAATTTCAGGCTGGCGCGTCTGCTTGGCTCGCTGGCTGCTGCTTGATTGGCAATCACAACATCGATTGGCAATTGTTTTGGCGCCGTTGCAACAGTTGCTGCTGTCGCTTCGCTTATTGTTGTCGCTGCTGTGGCTGCTGCTGGCGCTGTGGCTGCTTCTGGCTTCTCGCTTTTGGCAATTGTTGCTGGTATTGCTGTTACGTTTTTGGCAGTGGTCGCATTGTTGTTGACCTTTGCAGTTACAAGTTGTTCATTTATCGTTGTCGCCAGTTGTTGTTGCTGTTGTCGCCCCTCATTGCTGCCGGAAGTTGTTGCTGCTATCGCGCTGGCCGTTAATTTCTGCTTCCTCTTGCGCTTGACAATCGCTTCCGAATCGGAGGGCCGCCTTTGTGCCAGTGCATCGATCTGCACGGGCTCAACCTTAATCTTCGATGGCTCCACGGCGGCAATCGATGCACGCCGTGGAATTTTCACCTTGACAATGATCTTCTTTTTGGTCACAGCAGATGTGGGTGGCTCTGCTGCGGTGGCTGGCTGCGTGGCTGACTCATTTGGCAGTGCTGCTGTTTGTGGTGTTGCTTCTACAGCCTCCACTGGCTGCGGTTGCTGAGTGGTTGCTGTTGGTGGCGTGACTGCTGTTGCTGTTGGTGCTGTAACTTCCTCCTTGGGCAGCTCCTTGTCTATTGTAGCCTCTTTTATTTTGGGTTTTGACTTGAGTTCGCTTTGCACTTTGGCTAGGAATTCAAGTTTTGCCTGCACTTTGCATTTTTCCGTTATTTTGGGTTTCACTGATGATTGCTCCAGTTCCTCCTTTGCTTGATTTGTTAGCTGCTCCTGTTCTGCAGTCAGTTTGACTCTTGTTGCAGCTTCTGCTGGTTTTTGTTGCTCCTCACTGACATTGCTTGGTGAAGCAGATTCTTCAGATTTCTTCTCATTCTCAATGACTTTGCTTGCTGTGGCAGCTTCTATTGGTTTTTTCTCATCCTCTAGGACTTGTTTTGCTGTAGCAGCTTCAGCTGGTTGCTTTTGCCCCTCAATAGCCTTTGCTGCAGTTTCTTCCTTGGACTGTTCCTTCTCCTTTGCCAGCTCCTTTTCCTTCTCCTCTTCCGCCTCATCGAAGTAGCTGCGCCTGCGAACTTTCTTGACAAACCTAAACTGCACAGGTTGCTTTGCCTCTGACTCCTCCTCCGTTTCCACCGCTGCCGCTGCTGCTGATGGTCCTTGCCACTTCTCGCCTGCTGCATCCGCTTCGCTCTCGGTGCTGTACTGCTTCAGCACACCCTTGACCTCACTGAGTGCGCCCGAAATACGCGCTTTCAGCTTGTTCAGGCGCTCGATGACATCCTCGGGTTTCTCCTCCACCGACTCCTGGGAGCGCATGCGTCGCTGGCGTCGCAAAAGCGTGCGCTCCGGCAGCAGAGATTCAACATCAATTGAGACACTATCACGACTCACAGAGCTGCGCTTCAGCTCGCCCAGCAGCGGACGTGATGTAGAAGCCGTTGGTGTAGTCACATCACGTATACGACTCGTAAGCGCCGAGACGGGTGCAACTGTTGCTGTTGTCAGGGGTAATGCTGCTGCTGCTGTTGCTGCTGTACTGGTTAAACGACTCGTCAGGGTTTCTGGCAAGCGAGCGCTGCTCTTTAGCACTTCGTATTTCATGTCGCTGCTGCTGTTGTTGCTGATGTTGCTGTTGTTGCTGTTGTTGTTATCATCCAGTTCGACTGGCTGCTCAATTTGCTCGCTATAAATGTCAACAACGACGGCTGTTGCTGTTTCACTATCGTCACTCACTTTCGTCACAGTCATGTCCGCACATTCACCGACCACCTGCTCCTCCAACAGTGGCTCGCTCCAAAGATTACCCGTGTTTGTTATGGGCGTGGCAATCAACTGCACCAGCTCGCCCAGTAGATCAATCAAATCGAGATCTACTAGCAGTGGAAGACTACTGCCGCTCTCGTCAATCAACGCGCGAACCGCACACTTTAAGAATTCTATAGTTGGAAGCCCCGACGACAATGCTACCTCGGTTTGGGTTACGTTCGAATTGTGTTGATGGCAAACGCTGATTTCTGGCTGTTGCTGTTGCTCTTGACTATCCACTTGCTCTGACGACGATTCGCGCGCGTCTGAGTGTCGCTGCTGGCGTTGCTGTCGATTGGAGGCAGTTGTTGGCTGCTCGGCTATTGTTTGATTTTGCTCACTGGCCAAGCATATTGACTGCGGCTGCTGCTCTTTAGTCATATTTAGCTCATTATGATGAGCAGCCTCCGTCGTTGTCGTCTCTAATTTGCTTTGCTCGCATATTTCGCGTTTATTTTTGGCAGTAGCCACGTCGTGGTTGCCTTCGTTGTCGTCGTTGTCGTTGTTGTCGTGTCGCCACCCAAAGGCGTCATTAAAATTTTCCGCCTGTTGATGCTCGATTTCCTTTTGCTCGCCAACAACGCCTTCAGCAGCTTCCACGTTCAAGTTTAATGTTTGCTCGCGAGCATTGAGTTCATTATCAAATGCTGCCTTGTGTACATCATCTGCATCATCAACATCAGCTACATTGTCATTATCATCATCATCAACTGTCCGCTGAGAATCCATGTCTATTTTAGTGCTCATATTTTGGCTCGCCTGCGTCACTGTTGTTGTTGCTGCTGCTGTTGTTGTTTGTGTTTGCGTTTGTGTTGCTGGTGTGGGCACCACATCCGTTGCCTCGTTCTTTTGGCCACTTCCATGCCCAGCATTTTCATTTCGCTGACTCTTACAGGTTTGCTGTTTGTTGCTAAAGCTGACAAATTGTTTTTTAATTGTGGGAAATTGTTTGAGCGTCGCAGACCTTGACGTTGCCACGGGTGGGCTGATCCCCCGCTTGCTTATTGATTGAATTGAATTCTTGAAATTCCGCTTGGGTAATTGGCACCTGAGAGGAAATCTTTGCGGCAGCGGCAAGTTAATCACCTGCTCGGGAAAACGAAGTGTTGCTGTCCGAGCTAGCGACAACATTGGGCTGTTCTTGAGTAGGGTATTGAATGCGAGTTGCTGCTGCAATGGAAATCTTAGTTTGGGATTTGTGTACGTTGCTTGCAGCAGCGGAAACTTTCCAGACATGGCAATCTTTACATGTTGCTGCCGTCTATTCTGCAATTGTTGCTGTTGTGGTAAGTAGCACTGCAGCGCCCTCTGTATTCGCCGCAGCGGAAATCGCTGCTCATCGATAGGCACATCCGGCCGCGAAAAGCCATTTAGTGTTGTTGTTGTTGTTGACAACATGGCTGACTCACCGTTATGTTTTATGATGGCGTCAGGCGAATATTGCGAATTATTATTATTATTAGCTGCTGTCAGCGCTTGTGGTTGTTCTGATTTGCTAAATGACAACGCCCGCGCGTTCTTATTTTGATTGCCGGTGCTCTGTTGCTGACCTATTTTGCTTAGGTTATTTAATTCAAAAACACGCGCTACAAATTGCTGCTGCTTTCAACTTTACGTTGCAACCCGAACTGGCAAAATGGGGCAACTGCAAACCGCAAGTGAATTAGCTAGAGAAACGTTTCCTTGTTTCTTTTGCAACAAATGCAATTTGCAAATTCTAAATCAGTGCAGCTTTCTACAAACATAAATATTTGCCAATTAATCTAGTATATACATTTGTATGTTTCGTAATCAAAGACGAACTTCGAATACACTGCGAGGAATCGAATAAGGGAATGAATCATACTCTAGCGACTACTAATACCAGTTGTTATTTTGTTCAAAGATTTGTATTTACTTATCAGGTTCATGACTTGCAATCATTTCATAATTGCTATTATCAATATATATAATATACCCATTTTAGACCCTAACGGTTACAAATGCAAACATTGGTAGTTTTCTCTTACATTGTGTCTGTCTCTATAATAGATGTACATATATGTATTTTTATATAGTATGCACACTCGATTATATAGACTATATAAATGTGTCAGCTTGCCAAATTGCTTTTTAGCAGGCCACCACAAAAAAGAGAAAACGAAAGATATTTAGTTAAAGTGTAGAATTAAAAAACCCACTCGTGCCAAGCAGCGCCACAATCCCATTGTTTGAATAGACCACAATACATATACGCTATATTAGACAATTTATAATATGGTAGTATATAGGGACACGAGTATTCACATATGTATGCTTCAATGCCTTGCCAAATTTTGCCGGCTGTTCTGCGGCAAGCGAAACATAAATAACAGAGCAACTATTTTCTTTAATGGATGATTCCCTCTAATAACGAATCCACTTTCAATCCACAGGCGCTGTATCGTTTATCACGGACGACCTCCAAATTCGGCCTCATCCACTGGCAATAAAGTGCAGCATTATGGCGAATACGATGGCTTCATAACTAGTATTTTTGGTAAACTGACCGAAGCTAATAAGGAGCGACTGAAATGCATTCAGGACGAGTTACAAAAGAAGGCCGTTAAGGAATCCGAAGCTAGCTTGAAGAAGGCCAAAAGCAAGGATGCTCCCAAGGCGGCATCACCACCTGGTCAAGCGAAGCCAAAACCAGCAGCTAAAGATGCAACAGCAGCTAAATCGGCAACAACTGCACCCAAGCAAGCATCGGCACCTGGGCAGTCTGACGCTAAACCAGCAGCAAAAGAGACACCAGAGCCACCAAAGAAAGTCAAGCTTATTCAAAAAGTGCCCATCGGACCATTAACTCAGAAAGAATCTACAGAAAGCATTGACAAAGCTAGAAAAGATGAAAATGCACCTGCTACACCATCAAAAGAAGCGCCAGATGATCCGTCAAAGAAATTGTAGTATAATTTTAGCGAAGTAGCTGCAAAGCCGAAATTTCTCAGTAACCCAGATTTACGTACTTCGTTGAAGATACCCGTGTTTTACTAATTTTATAGAAATGCATGAATTATTTAAATCTATAAACACATATATTCACCTTAATGATACAATAAATTAGTTTAACACTGCTTCCAATAATTTGGATTCTGTTCCATCCGCCGTTGAAAATTCAAATACCAATTCTGTACAACCGAAAAGGGTACATATGTTTCACATGTGGCGGGCGGAATTTCTGGAACGCTCACACAAAAGCTGGAAGCGTAATTGAAAAAGTTCTCCAACATGCGTTGTCCAAACTGCTTGTTATCGTTGGCACTCGACTGCAAGGGAAGCGATTATTAGTTAGTTGTTATCGGTTAACATGTATGGTGACTTACAACGGCCGGCGTTTGTTGTGATACCGTCAATTCAGCCTCAATGGAAATGCCAATTTGTGCTATGTGCGAAATTTCCTGGGCGCCAAAAATCATTCCATTTCCATGTGGGTCCAGTTCGTGTCCTTTTTTGAGCTGCGCTATTTTGAATATAGCCGACGGTTTGTTGTTGTTTATGTGGCCAAGGTATTGCCAGGTGGGTGCTGCATTAGCATCAGGCCAGCTGAAGTAAATGGCAGCTGCGGTACCGAGGGGAAGGGGCGAGATGCCAGTTAAAAAGACGACAACATAATTTACGGCCTCAATTTCGGGCACGTTGATTAGTAGCTTGTTTTCGTCTACCGCTACAAAGTCGGTTTGCGGCTGTATTTATGGGTATTACATATGCATTAATGATGTACATGTTGTAAATAAATAATTACTCACCAATCTGCCGGAACTAATCAAACCAAACATTTTTCTAGAATAAATAAAACTTCTGCCAGTCACATGGCAGCGCCAACAGCTGCGCGCATTTTTTTTCAGTTTTCTTTTGCAAACCTGGTCACACTAAACACCAAACCATAACAATTAGATCCGATGCGATATATCGTTATTTTGAGCTGTCCCTATCAGCGCACAGAATTTAGTATTTGTTTTTTTTTTGCGTAAAGTATGGCCGGTCTAGTAAACTTGAGTAAATTGTGCAGTAAAAAGAGAACACTTACCTACACTTTATACATTACCACCCACAATCCATTACGCACACGACTGCAAACGCGTCTGGTAAGTAAAATCCAAAATTCTCAAGGCCACTTGGAATTTCAGAGAAAATTACGATGACGATAACGATTTCATAAGTTTGTTTAATGATAATGATTAGTGCTGATTAGAATGCGTTTAATAAGCTAAAACAAAAGCAAAGAGGTCAGGCAACAATATGCGTGTGTGTTGTTTTGGCGCCTTTAACTATTGGCGGAGTTTTAAACTTGTTGCATTTCAATTTAACGCTGCTTCTTTCTTCGTTGCAGCAAGCCTAAATACTTAACTAAAATAAACTCGCTTAACGGTCGCCAAAACAGCACACACGCAGGAAATGGGAATGGGACGCACGCAGCGACAGCGACAACGTCGCACAACAACAACAACAACAACAGCAGCTGATAAACAGTTAAATACCCTACACGTGCTTTATGGAACACTAAACGCATTGGGATGGCGGAATGGAACACAGCTGTCCGCATTACATTTTCCTAAAACTGGACGCGGCTTATGCTCCAAGACGCAACGCTTCCAGGCGGGTGATGAGCTTATACGCCTGCCTGCCAGCTGCCTGATAAGCATCGCTACGCTGGAATCGGATGAGCAGTTTAAGGCGCTCTTTGATAAGGATCTGTTAGACAAGGATTCACGCATTTCGTTTCAAGCGCTGGTTGCCTGCTATTTAATGCATCAACTGCATTTGCATGAAACAACACAAGGATCCCCCTTTGCTGCTTATCTGGAGACGCTACCAAAGAGCTATTCCACGCCGTATTTTTGTGCCATGCCGGAGCTGCATTGCCTGCCGGAGTCTTTATTGGAGCGTACAGTGGCTCAGAATCGTCAGATACGCGATTATTATCAGTTGTTGAAGCAGCTTGTGGGCAACCAGCATTGTCAGTGCTGTGGTCTGCGCTACTGTGAGGACATTTGGACGCTGGCGGACTTTAAACGCGCCTATTTTGCTGTCAACTCTCGGAGTGTCTATCTTAACTCCCGTCAGCTGCAACCTAAACGCAGTCATTTCCAGGCTCTGCTTAGTGGCAACACAAATCTAGCCTTAGCTCCCTTTCTGGATCTGTTTAATCACTCGGACAGCGTGCAGACCACAGCTGATCTGCACTTGGTAGCCAGCAGTAAAAGCCAAGATTATGTGCTAACGTTGGACGCCTTGGCAACACCTGAGCTTAAGCCTTATGAGCAATTGTTCATCAGCTATGGCGCACTGCCCAATCTGAAGCTACTCACAGAGTACGGCTTCTATCTGGAGCACAACCTTCATGATTACTTTGAGTTCTCGCTGCTGGACATTGAGCAGCTCATTGCGCACAATAAGGAGCTCGCCTCGCAGACTTATCATCGCAACATCTTCAAGTTCATCAGAGAACACAATCTGATGGATCAAATGTTTGTGCACATCAAGGATGGCTGCTCGCACAATTTGCGCGTGGTGCTCCACCTGATCTTCAAGCAGCAGGCATACTTTCCCAATGTGCTCAATCAAATTGCGTTTGGCGATGTTGCCCAGTTCGACGATATGCAGCCGGAGTTGTCCTATTTGCTGGCACACAAAATCAACGAATATCTGTGCTTTGTGACGGCTCTCGAAAAGCTGCCACAGCTCACAGAAAGCGGAAATGTGGCGCATGGCTACCTCTTGGAGTGCCTGCGCTATCTACGCGACTTTGAAACTGTGCATTGTGCAGTTAATAATAATTAAATTTAACTATGCAATAAAGTACAAATTTGTTTATTTTTTGTATAAAAAAAGTCATTTGTTTTAAATTATATCGTTGCTTTGCAGCCATATGCCACGGTCGCCAGATCCGAGGATGAAACGCCGCAGAATGTCAAGCGCAAAAGGATGACGCCGTTTACGCCCACACCTGGCAGCAAGCTGCTGGGCGGCGTGTTTGCCAAGAAGGCAAAAGGTATGTGCTTGTAGGTGATGTACTTTGTTTAAGGTAACCTGCTGTAAATTAGTTAATATCCGTGCAGAAAGGATTGTGATTCGTATAACAGAAAAATGTTACTAAAAGCACCTGTGGTCTGAACTAGCAATATATATTTATAAAAGCTCTTTTTGTTAAGTGACCTGAATAATCTTTGTAAATAATTACTACATTAACCATTTTTGATAGAATTTTTGTTTATTATTTTGACTAACAACTTTTGTTTTATCTGAGCCAATTTGTAACATGAGAAACCCAATGCTTGTTTGGTTTGTTTGTCTGCTCGTTTTGTTGTGTTGGCGCCTGTCCGGATTTAGCTGCATTAAAGTCAATTCAATGCGGTTCTAGTGCTAAATCAACAACAACAACTACAACAACAACGACTGCCACAACAACAATCAAGACAATGTCACGTTCATTTAGGCGGCGGCGGCAACGAAGCTGGCACTGCACTGGGCCAACTGGATGCACCGGAAGTCACCTCCAAGGATATGATACGCGCCATGATGGCCTACATTTGGCCCAAGGATGACGCACTGGTGCGCAAGCGGTAAGATCGTCTATACTCCTTTATCTTACCTTAATTAATTGTAATTCCGAGTGAAGCGTGGCCATCTCTTTGGGTCTGCTCGCTGGCTCCAAGATGCTGACGGTCTGTGTGCCATTTTTATTCAAAGGCGCCGTGGATACAATGACGACGCTCAACATGGACACAGCGCCGGACGTAGTGCTGTCTGCAGCCACGGCAATGCTAGTGGGATGTAAATACTTGCAACTCAATTTAATTCAGTAACAGAGGCTAATTCATAAACTTGTTCTCTTTTGTTGCAGATGGCATTGCCAGGACTACTGCCGCTGGCTTCAATGAGTTGAGGAACGCTGTGTTTGCCAAGGTGGCACACCATTCCATACGCAAGATAGCCACCAATGTGTTTCTGCATTTGCACAATCTGGATTTGGCCTTTCATCTGAACAAGCAGACGGGCGCACTATCCAAGACGATCGATCGCGGCTCACGTGGCATTAACTTTGTGCTAACCGCCATGGTGTTCAACATAGTGCCGACGATCTTTGAGTTGGCGCTGGTCTCCAGCGTACTGGGCATTAAATACGGATTGGCGTTCGCTTGCGTCAGCACCGGCTGTGTGGGCATCTATGCGCTGTACACACTGTCTGTCACCCAGTGGCGGACGCAATTTCGGGTCTATATGAATCAGGCGGAGAACGAGGCGGGCAACAAAGCCGTCGACTCGCTCATCAACTATGAGACGGTCAAGTATTTCAACAATGAGAAATTCGAGGCTGGCTGCTACAACGAGGTGCTGAAAAAGTATGAGGCAGCCAGCTTGAAGACCAGCTCCAGCCTGGCTGTGCTTAATTTCGGACAATATACGATTTTCAGCAGTGCGCTCAGTTTGATTATGGTGATGGCGGCCAAGCAGATTGCAGAGGGCAACATGACCGTTGGGGATCTGGTCATGGTGAATGGATTGCTCTTCCAGATGTCCATACCAATGGGTTTCCTGGGCAGCGTCTATCGTGAGGTGCGACAGGCACTGCTGGACATGCAGTCCATGTTCACGCTCATGAATGTGGATAGCCGCATTCAGACGGCGCCCAATGCGCAGCCTCTCTTTGTGGACACCAGCAACTCGTCCATTGAGTTCCAAAATGTAAATTTCGAGTATGAGTCAGGCAAGCCGATTTTCAGGGACCTCTCATTTGCCATACCCGCCGGCAAGACTGTGGCCATTGTGGGAGGCTCCGGATCGGGCAAGTCGTCTATGGTTCGCTTGCTGTATCGTTTCTTTGAGCCGAATTCGGGTCATATTTTGATTGGCGGCCAGGACATCAATACCGTTGAGCTGGACAGCCTGCGCAAGAGCATTGCGGTAGTGCCCCAGGACTCGGTGCTGTTCCACAACACCATCGAGTATAACATCAACTACGGCAACCTGAACAAGTCGTACGAGGATGTGCAAAATGCGGCTCGCATGGCCGATCTGCATGATTCGATTATGAGCTGGCCCTCTAAGTACAGTACCCAGGTCGGCGAACGTGGCCTCAAGTTGTCTGGCGGCGAGAAGCAGCGTGTGGCAATTGCGCGGGCCATCCTTAAGAACTCGCCCATTCTGATCTTTGATGAGGCTACCAGCAGTCTGGACTCCATCACGGAGCATGTGAGTTGCATTTGAATACTCTTTTGAATTCCCAACTTTATATCATTATTTGCGCAGAATATCTTAAAGGCTCTTTCGCGCGCTACCTCGGGCCGCACCAGCATTTGTATTGCCCACCGCCTGTCCACAGTTAAGGATGCCGATGAGATTCTGGTGATGGAGAATGGACGTGTTGGTGAGCGTGGCACACACATGGAGCTGCTAAAGCAAAACGGTCTCTATGCTCGCCTGTGGGAAACGCAGACCCAGCAGTTTGATCCCAGTGTTTGACTGAGCAGTCAAAGTGCCGGCCAAGTTGGTCATGTGTTCTAGTTTTAATAATGTGCTCTATTCATTGACGAAGCCACCCAAATTTAAAGTTGAGGCTCCGACGCGGAGATTTGTTATTGTTTAGGCTAAAAATAATATTGTGTCCGGTTTGTAAATACAGTTATACATATAAATAGCATGTAGAAAAGAGTACTGCTTTTTTGGGATGTTCCAAGCAACAGGCATAACTGTAAAACTAATATAACTAACTAATAACCATGAAAAACAAGACATCGGGAATGGGAATCGGTTGAGTGTTGACCAAGTTATGGGTGTTTGAAGTCTGGGAAGAGCATTTCTAGGACCGAAAAAAATGAGTTGTCCAACCTTGAATGAAGAATCATTGAGGAGGAAAAACCATTCACAAAATGCCCTGGGGAACGGGAATTCTTATATATGTATATAAAATCTTTCAGAGGTATAACATTTAACATTTATTATCAGTTTTATCACCCACACAATATGTGACACTTAGGGACTTAGGCAAGAACATATATGGTTAGCAAGTGGAAAATTATCTCAACTGCTTCATTCTTAATCTCTCTCTCGTATGGAAATCGGTATGGGCACATTGTATACCAAATAGAGTATACAATTAGCCACATGCTTGAGGAACTGCTGGTAGTTTGTAATGCGCTGCTTGAACTCCTTCCAGAGTGGCAGTAGTGGTCGATGGTCCTTGGGCAGGAGCGCATCATCGATCACAATATTGTGCTCCAACATGGTCTTGTTCACGTAGGTGAACAAATAGGAGGCAGGCTTCTGGCCAATGGTGGTCACATAGTGCGTTGCATTGCTCTCTACGCTAATGCTCTTGCCGGCTGTTAGGAAATATGCCTCCTCATCATTGGCACTCCTGTAGCGCACATTGCCCTCGAGTATCGTCAGGGTGCAGTTGAACAACGCCGGAGCGATGAAGTTGCTCAGCGTCAGGCCCGGATAATCAGCCACAAATATGACATCCGAGTAGTTATTCCATGCCAGCACCTCATTGGCTATAGTTTGGAGTTTCGGACGCATATGATTAAGCTCCGACAGCAGCGGCAGCGACCAAGGAGTTTGCTTAAAGGGCGACCAGGGCGCCTTCAGGATATCCACGCGTGGATCAAAGGTGCGCTGCTGAAAGCGCCCGTTCATGGCGCACCAAATGTCAAAGTAGATGGAAATGTTGCCGCTTGTCATCAGACTGTTATTCGGATGACGGATCATATCGTCGAGTACGTTTCTCTCGATGCACTTGGCATACTGCACAGCCATGTCGGCATACTTTGTCCACCGATCGTATTCGGTGTATGCATGTGGATTGAGACTATACACCTGCTGGTTGTCATTGTCCACCATCTTGATGGAGGTCAGCACCGTGTCGTAGGAGTGCACCATCATGTCCCAGGAGTAGCCATACAGTCCGTTCGTCCAGTTATTGTAGCCCTTGGTGATGAAGTGTGAGTAGGGCAGAAACAGCTGCAGGAAGCAGTAGAAGATTATGATGCAGCTGCGCAGCTGAGCCTTGAAGCCGGTGCGATCACCGACTGCTGCTTTAGTTTCTTCTACGGCTGACGATGCTTTGACCAAGCGGCGCAAACGTCTTGGCCAGTCAAAGCTGAAGAAGAGCGGCACCTCCGCCAGACAGACCCAAGGGAACATGCCTACGAAATGATTTTAAAAGGAGTAGGATTACAACTGATATAGCTGTTCTTTGCTTCTAAACTTACCTATAGTAAATAGTCGCGAGTTCATCAAATGAAAACTAATCATGAATGGAGTTACCAGCAGGCGAGTCTTCTCGCAGGTCATAAAGAATGCAATGGAGAGATCGAAAAAGGCCGTAAACCAATGGATAATCAGCAGATCGATGAGCTCCTCGTCCAGCAGCTGACGAAATGGCGTAAACACCCAATGTTCACTCAGAGTGGACATGGCATAGCCGGAGAGCCACTCCATCGAGAACTTCTTCAGACCGGCGTACATGTACAGCACAAAGAACTGAAATTTGATGAGAAAGTAATTCCAATACGGCACCGGCTGCCTCAGCTGCGGATTGAGCCAACTGTCCAGGGAGCTGCAAGCCAAAGATTTGAATATGTGCCAACTGAGGGATTTGATGTTTTACCAACCAGTAACTGTGCGCCTGGGTAAAGAGTAGCAGTGTGCCAACCAGTCCGAATAGATAGCTGTGATTATTCCACGCCGGCTTGTCCAGCAGAAAGATGTACCAATAGCCGGCCACAAAGACGAGGCAGCTGCAACGAAACCGATAGCCCAGCATAATGCCCAAGGCACCCAGCCACATGCACAGATACAGGCAGCCCATCAGCGGATATGCCATGGCCCCCATCCCATTGAAGAGCGGAAAGTGACAGTGCTGTGGCTCACCGAAGCGCACGTCCAGCTGCCCGCCACCGCGCTCCTCGGCTATGTCAATCAGCATAGCAGCGCCGTAGAGCATCCGAAATACACCCAAGGCAGCGCCATCCACAGGTCGCTGCAGCCAGCGCGTGAAACTGTTCAAGTTATCAAAGTTATCCAGCTCATGGCCAAAGCATAGTTTGAAGAACTGAGCGGTGGGCGTGGCCGGAGGAGCAGCTGACTCCTCATCGGGCATGTCCTTGCATTTCAAATCATCTGTCGCCGGTGATTTGTTTTCCGTGGCAGCATCTGATGCTGTGGGCTTTGTGGGTTGTTTACGTTTCGAATTGGTCATAATGCTGGGGGGCTTAAAGTAAATGCTGCTGGTAGAGTGGTATAAGAATATTCTTTTAAATTAAAGTGTTGCATAGAAATCGATTGCCTTACATAAGTTTAGTTTAAGTGCTCTGTGATTTCAAACTTTTTGGCTTATAATTCACAAGTAGTTTAAGCCTTTACTTCTTATCATCCTCTAGCCCACACTTCAATAATATAGTCGTTTAACATAATTGGGTTTTGTTTTTTTTTTTTTGTAGAATTTATTGAAAAAGTTGACATAAATACATGCATGCATATTGTTGTATACTAAATATATAATATATGTTTTTATATTTTTTTTGTTTGTTGGTTTTTTGACGCAATCTTGCGAAAATAGAAATCTACGTTTTGCTGTCTTTAATAAGTATGATGCACACCTCAAACGTACCCTGCCCATTTCCAATTCCACACTCTACGTCCGAGGCTGCGATCAGTGAAAGTTTTTGCCGTACTATTGCTGTGTTTACCTGTGTGTGTGTGTGTGTGTGTGTGTGTTTTTAGCGAAACGGAGTTCGCGTAAAAAATATACATCAATTACGAAATATATATGTATATAATATTTGTATTACTTCTCTATATTCTTGAGTTGAGTTTATTGCAACAAATTTGCCCAGCTGCGCGTATTGAAATCTCAAACCTGCAACAGTTTGCTTCAAGTTGTGTTGAACAGGTTTCTCTATATATTTGATTTTCATCTGGTGTGTTTATTGTGTGTTTAATATATAATTTCGAATACAGAAATACATATAATTTGGTTTTGAATAGATTTTACAATTCGCCATTGTCCATTTCATTGGTTCGCAAAATTTCTAGAAATTTTTGAGAACAAGCTTTTAAAATGCCTCAAACTACGCATACGAATACAATATAGCTGAATATACTTGTAAGTTGTATTAAAGTTAATGCTTTGGTTTCAAAGTTATTTGGATTTGAAATTCGGGAAATTACTTAAATAAAAATTTACTCATTTGGTTTATTAAATAAATCAAATAAAAGGGAAATTTATTGAAAGAAATGATAAAAACAAAAGATTTCATGGTGCCTTGCTTAAATAGTTTAAATATGTATATTTTTTTTTTTGGTTTTTGGTTTAAATATTTACTGACTGTGTGATTTAATAGTTGTCTTTCGTTTTGTTTAATTTAAATACGACAGTTATGCATAAATGACTAATATTTGACTTTGTTTCACATTTAAGTATATTACTTTTTGCCATTAAAAATATTATTTTGCTTTTGGTTTTTTGATACTTTTACGCAACGCTAAAACATTTTAAAATGCATTTTCAAAGTTAATTCGATAAGTATCTCTATGTAGCTGTAATTCTTGCTTTAATTATGAGTAAGCTTTTGAAAGTTTTAGACAAAGTTCTCGAGTTGTCAGTGTCAAAAAATTTGCATACAATGTGAGCCAACCGCCCCACCACCACACTCCCCCCTCGTTCGCGATGACGGCGACGGCAAAAAACATTATCGAATAAAAACAGTGTTGTTGTTTTTCCTGTTGTTGGTTGCTATTGTCGCTGACCGACCGGCAAGCAACCCTCTTCCTCCATCCGCTCCATCCGCTACATCCGCTCTCTCCATCACCATCTCTGTCCCTCTCTCGCTCATGTGCAATGCACCCTCGTGTCAGGGGATAGGGCGCAGGCGCGCTCTCTCTCCCGCTCTCTGATTTTATATGCGATTCTGGTTGAGCTGAGAGCGTGGAGTGAAGGGGCTAACCATAACACCGCTTGGCCAAATCGCCTCGTTGAACAGCTCATTGAAGCGATAGTCCGGTATGGATATCTTGAATTTGCAATAGGATAGCTGTGACAAGTTGGCATCGTTCTTCACCAGCTTGGTGCATTTAACCAGATTCTTATTGATTTTCAGCTCATCGGCCAAATGCTCGATAATGTCATCCTCGCTGGTGTTTGTCGCAAACTTGCCCACCTGCACCCAGCGGCCGTAGTCGCATACGACGTGCAATCGATCCGAATTGCAATTGTTGCCGACAACGATGAGATTGTTCTGCTGCGGGTGCTTTTTGCCATCGAGATTGTTCACGGGCTGATTGCCAAATTGGAAATACTGCTGGTACATGCGTCCCTGGATCTGATTGACGCCATTGCACACCTTGTTCACCTTCTCCTCGATGGTCTGCAGCTTGGAGGCGAGTGCCTTCGGCGTTTGATTTCTGCACTCATCACAGTTAAATGATATCATTGGGTTCTTCTGTATCAAATCGAACATGGCATCGTCAATATTCACGCATGTCCGGTGGAACTTCTTCAGACAGTCATCCGAATTGCAGATGATGATCGAATCCTTCGAGTTGACGTTTTTTTTGCATTTTAGGCAATTTTCGGCCATCTTGCTGCTCGAAATGGGGCTCTGGGCTCTGCACTTTCAACGTTTTGTTTTTGGGAGAACGTCGACAGCGTCGAGAAAAACAGACACACACACACTAACACACACTCGACACACAGTCACAAGCGAGCTCACACACACTTTGTGTTATATGAGTTTGCGAATGTCTGTTGTTGGCTCTGCTGCTGCTGTGGGTGGGCCTATCGCTATCGACGGTATTCGGTGTGAGTGTGTGTGAGAAGTTTGCTGAAATCGTTGGAGAAATAGAGAAACGCGACCGACTGCGAACCGTACGCTTCGAAGTTTGCTATTCAACTGAATGCGAACCCTTAGAAAAGCTGCCGCCTGGCAACGCAACTGGCACTCAGCGCGTTTTAAGGGTGGCTTTTTATTCGCTTTCTTGCGGCTTGTGCTTTTTTTAACCACTATTTTCAAACATATGACTTGCAGTCGTATGCGTTGGTACGTGAGAGCCGAGCGGTTTTTATTTGCGGTTTTTGTCTTTTCTTTTTCCCCTAATGCAAAAGTTGCAAAGCTGCAAGGTTGCAACTCTGGCAACGTGGTTCAAATTGGGGCGCGTTGCATTTGCGAATTGCAGTGTTGTAAAGTCACGTTTGCTCATTTTTATAAGGAAATGAGACACAGGATATCACTTTTGAGTTTTATGAATGAGTGAAGATTAAGTAGTATTAGCTACTGATCAGAACAATTATTCTAATGAGCTTACAATTTTAGATGAATCTGAGTGTCAGTCAAGTACCGAAAATATGCCCATATTATATTGCATTCACAACTAAATTTAAATTATACTTTTTTTTTTAAATCAAAAAAATGTATCACAAATTTTTTAAATTAATTGTGATTTAAAATATACACTTGTTTTAATTTTAGCAACTTTTTCACTTAATTTGATATGCAACATTAATATTTGCTATAATAATTATAATAATAATAATCATTGAAATCAGAGAACCAACTTGCTATCATTAATATGATAAGCTTAAATACAGTTCGAGTTACCCCATTTAATTTGTTTATATTAAGTCTAGTTGAGGCTGACTATCATATTTGAGCTCAAGTAGTGGGCGCTGGCCAATGTAATCGAATAATATAAAATAAACTCTCACCTGGATTCGGTTTAATGACACTCCAAACTTGTCAAATTACAGGCCGGCAATTTGTAAACACATGAAAAGCGTAACTTCCGCTGGCAATTGAAGTTTTGTTTGAATTTTGATTTTGGTTTTGCTGCTGCTGCTGCTGCAACAGAATTTTCGCAACAGTTTGCGGCTTAAAGCGTGAGCTGATTTCACTTTAAGCAGAACAGGAGCAGCCGGGATAACAAGGACACGCGAGCAGCACGGTCCAGCAACTGAGGCTGTGTGCTCAAAGCTGCGCCTTATTTATACGGATGATGAGCGACTCTCGCTGCCGGAGGAGAGTGAGTGGTTTAGCTGCTGGCGGCCGAGTGTCGGCACAGGTGGGCGGGGTGTTGTTTGCGCATGTCCTCGCCAATAAGGACCGACGATGTCGACACGAGGGGCGTGCGCTTATAATAATAATAAAATATATACACCATGTACACAAGGAGGAAAAATGCAAATAGCGTTAACAGGTGTAGCGGGCAGATGCGCCAGCGACTCTGCAGCTGATTTTGTTTGCCTTGGACGACTTGGCTGGCCCTGTGGCCATGTGGCCCTGTGGCTCGTGTAATTGGGTTTCATTAAGTGGCGGAGCAGAGGGCGGCCAATTCCGTTGCCTTTGTGTGGCGCTTGTTAGCCACGCTCCACGCTTCACGCTCCATGTTGCCCCAGTTTGGTGTCAATAGATTTTAATCAGGTGTGGCAAGCATAGTAAACAGGCGCCGCAACGCCGCAACCACCCGCACCCCCCCCTCCACCGGCCCATCTATCTATTTACGTTCAGCTGATTTAAATATCAGCGTCTCAGTCTCTATTTGTAGTCAGCTTTATTTTTATTATTGTCCCGGCTCCTTGCTGCTATCTACGTCGTTCCTCGAATTGTTATTTATGCATGCAATACACATCCACGTGTGAGTTCCCATTTCCAGCTTGATTCTCATCCTGCTGCTGAATAGTGGGCCAGAAGCTGTTGCTAGCACCAAGTGCGTAGTTTGTCTACAATCATATTGGTAAGTTTTGCTTACATGCGAGTTTAATTTAAACACTCGATTCTATGCCACGAATTTGATTCTCCTATTAATAGCCCACTTTTGACAGCCAACTATTGTTGTTGTTGCCGTCGTATTGCTAAGTATATTAAGAGTAAGAGATACATATTAATACTTTTACCTTGAAGTCATCTAAAAATCTAGTAACCAAATTTAGGAATAGAATCAATGTAGAGATCAAGCCATGCTCAAAATGGAATGCAACTTGAAAATCGGTCGAGTTATGACTGAGCCATGGAAGTTATAATATCGAGGGGCCCTTCTCGGCACCAGTTTGTATTCGTAGTCCAACACCATTGTAAGCTGAACGCCCTTTAAGTTGTACCATTCAAGTTCACATTCATATTACATTTATTTAGCATATCTCATTTCGCATGCAGCTCACAACTTATCAATAGTGTTGAATATCGGCTTAGACAGTTTTTGTTTACTACAGGCATTTGTAGTAAACTTGAGATAAAAAAGCCATTTATGATTAAAGTCAAATAACAGCACCTTCGAATTTCATTTGTAAAATGTGCGCTGTGTGGCTTTAAGCCATTCAGTTTTGTTTAGCCATTCAAGACTTTACTTTGGTACGGTATCAAATGTTTATTGCTGGACTCCCACAACACCAGCTGCAAAGTAACTGTTAACCTTTATCGGTAGGTATCTCTTGCATTACGTATATAACTATACATATTATAGTTGCAAATTCTGCACCAATTTCGATTGCGCAAATTTGCCTGACCAGCAAGCGGCAGCAAAGAGCGCGCCACACGGGGCGTATGTGTAACACGCTTGAGACTATTTTTGATTGTTACCAAAAAAACCGAAAATCAAAACTGAAATGCTGAAACTGAATCACAATGCGCACTCGGGCGGTTCAACGTCTCATTTAGAAAATCGATCGTGCTCGTCAGCTAAATGAGCCAATTTCAAGTTCAAATTGCAAATTGCGAGCGCTCGCACATCACTCATACGCAGCATAGGCCGACCTGTGAGAGCTGACCTTCCGACAATTAAGCGAATATGTTGCACGCCGCCAATTATGGATCCACGGAGCAGCTGGATTTATTTTTGGCAATTGAAATGCGCGTGCCACACAGCAAAGCAACACAAAACAAAACAAAAGTGTCAACAATTTGTTGGCTTGTTGTGCATCAATGTATTAATTGAGCATCAGATTCTCGCCGCATGCCTTTAATTGTAGAACTGGGGCAAGCATCTCATCCCTAAACAGGGTGTTCGGCCGGTCAAGTGCCGCTCTGACATTGACACTGATACGCCTATGCTGACGAGCGACGAGCGCTGCGATTCGTGATCGCTCCCCCACGGCGTATAAATATGCGGCGCATGCGTCGCTATTTGTCACACAACAAGACGAGTTCGGCGAGTTTGGCGGGTGCGCGTTTCCATCAGACAACGACAACGACAATTGACAACGACAGCCCAAAGGAGGATCTACAGCTGTGATGATGTGCCGGGTGGTGCTTATGCTGCTGGCGCTGGTGGGTGCCAGCTATGCGGCGACACATGTCAACATTTCCATTGCCCAACAGCCGGCCACAAATCCAGCGGATGTTAGCTTCGTGGATGGACATGCCCCAGCCGAACTGAAGGCGGGTCCTTATCGCGAGCAGGAGCAACGCTTTGCCCGCCTGCAGGAGCGACCACAGCAGCAGCAGATGCAGCAGGTGCAGCAACAACAGCAACAAATGCAGCAACAGTCGTCGCAGGCACAGCAGCAACAGTCGCAGCAGCCTCAGCAGCAACCGTTGTCACCACGCCAGGGTTTGGGCCTGCAGCCTGCTCAGGCAGCTGCTCACAATAACAATAACAACAACAACAACAACAACATGATGGGACGCCAGCCACGTCGTCGTGTCCAGAGTCGTCGTCCATCGATGCAGCAGCAACCACCGCACAGTGGCCAGTTCCGTCAGCGCAATCAGCAGCTGCGCCAGAATCAGGAGTTCGAGCGTTACATTCAGTCATATCACAGTAATGGACCATCCGTGGAGACCGTGAGTAAAAATCAAGAATAACAAAATATAATTTATTATGCTCTTGATTTCAATCCGCAGGTGTATGAATCATCCAGTCCATCACCTCAGCGCTATACACAGTCCAGCAGCAGTGGTGACTCCAGCTCCAGTGCCATGGCTGACGACGATGCTGTGTCCATTGGAGGCAGCAAATCCCAGCAGCTGCGCATGTTTGAACGCCAGGTAGCCGCTCCAGTATCTACACAAAGCCAGAGTGCCAATGTGGAGCAGGCACAGGATATCAAGCCCATCTATGAGCCGCAGCCAGCGCCTGTTCAAGTGGCCGCTATTGCACCCGCTCTCAGCTCCAGCTCGTCCTCCAGTTCCAGCTCAGGTGGTGCTCCTGCTGCGCCCGTTGCCTTGCCCAGTGATGTCAAGATGGGCGGCGGCGGTGGTGGCTTTGAGGCCTCCTATGAGCCTGCCTTCGACACGGGCACCAGCTATAATCGACCCAGCTACGATCAGGGTAGCTACGGCTATGAAGATGTACAAGATGACTACCAGGATCAGTATCCACCCGCAGTGGGCGAGAGCTCCGGCTACGATGACTACGACGATCAATCGGGCGGCTATTTGCCACCACAACGTGGCTATGCTCCTCAAGCACCACCACGCCAACTCGTAACCAAGACCATACAGATTGTGCAGCCGGCGCTGAAGGCCAAGAAATACGAGGTACGTCATCCGGCCATCCAGAAGGAGTTCTACGATATCGAGGAACGCGTTCTGATCAAACCAGCTGGCACTTTGGTTGTGGAACTGGATCATCCGGTGGCCAAGATACCCAGAGGCGAGACCCTGCTGCCCCTGGGACATCCACATCCCGCTGTTGCTGCCGCCTACAACAACAACAATGGACAGAGCTACAACAACAATGGCAATGAGTACAGACCCAACTACGAACAGGCGACTGGTCCCAAGGAGCAGTCACAGGTGACGACCATTGGCTCCAGTGTGACCACAATGCCCGCCTATGATCAGGCGCCCAAGGATGAGTATGTGGAGTCGCAGCTGCTGCAGGGTAGCGATGCCACCGATGGCAATCGTCAGCCCACGACCAGCACCAGCTCCAGTACCAGCTCCAGCTCAAGTGTTGTTGCCACCGATTCGAATGGCAATCAGTTCCAGATCAACAAGAAGCATCTGACACCCAAGATGCTCACACGCCTGGAGCCTGAGCAGCAGGACTACGATTATGGACGCAGCGAGGCTAGTTATCCAGCACAGCGTGGCTATCAACGCACCAACAGCTTCAATCGCCAGCCCTATCAGAGTCCGAGTAACGATGATTACTTCAGCGGCGAGTTCCTGCCCAATGCCAATGCTGGCAATGTGGATACGAAGCCTGCGCGTCTCGAGGAGGCGCCACCACGCCCACAGATCATCAAGCACGAGCACAAGATTAATTTGCCCCCCTCCCAGCATAATATCTATTTGAGTCGCAGTCGCCAGCCGCCGCCGAAGGAGCGTCGCATTCAGGAGGTCCAAGTGCCACTCAGTCAGGAGCAGCCCGCCCATGTGTCCGAGTTGAAACCCTATCTGCGCAATCATGCGGGACCCACGGTGGTGTATGCCAAGTCACCTGTACGAACCGCTGCACCACGTGGCTACTATCATCAGGCGGCGTCCAGGCAGCGCAGTCCTTTCGCCGAGGAACTGGAATATAGTGCGCCCTATTCGCGCATGCGCTACGACCCGGATGCAGAGTCTGGCCGTCTAGTGGAGGAGGCGCCCAAGATGCCCATGGAGTCAGGCAAGGCTCAAATTCATCTACAAATACCGCATCACGGTGATAAGGATCAGTCCATTGTGGCCACAGCAACCATTAGTCCGATGAAGCCCGATTGTGATCAGCAGGAGAAGCAGCAGCAGGGCGAGGAGCAGGCGGAGCAAAGATCCGCACGCTACCGACAACCTCAACAGGAGCAATTCCAGCGTCTGGTTGAGGCACCCGTTGCTCCCATTGTGCCAACTACTCAGGCCACGCCCACGCCCGCCCAGCCGCAGCTGGATGTGGATGTGTCGTTGAATGGCGCCGCCGGACATCTCAATCGTCACCTGCAGCCCAATGAGCGCGTCATTTCAGCAACGGCTGCACCCACCGATGCTGCTGCAACTAGCGAGACCTTCCACAAGCGTCGCATTGTGGTCAATCATCCGTTCCAAACCGTACGCGAGGTGGTCGAGCATGAGCCCATTACCAACTATCATCAGATCCAGGTGAATGAACCCGCCTCACCCAATCTGTATCATCAGGCATACTACCAGCAGCCGATACAGCAGACACACGGCAACCTGGTTCAGTTCCAATCCACATCGACACATGGCAATCTCTATGCTCGCTATGGTTAGAGCCGGAGCTGATATGAGTAGTTGTGGACCTGGATTTGATTAGCTGATTACTCTATGTTTGTTTTTGTTGCAGTTTTCTTGTAATTAAGAGATACGAGTACCCCCAAATCGGTGGAAGGGCCCTCTCCATTATATTATTGATCTTATATATATATATATACCTGTATGTTATCCAATAGACCCCTAGGCTTAAGCGCAGTTTTACTTGCCATGATTAAAATGCATACAAAATGCGTCGAAAAATATTGATTTAAATCGATTTAAATTTACAGTTTGCTGACAATTCTATGGTTCAACTCTTAGTGACAACTTTAAAAACAGGAAACGGAAACCATATTAAGCTAATATAATAAAATATATCATAAAAACCCTTCGCTTGAGCTCTGACAAAGTTATGGGTGCTTAAAGTCTGGGAGTGCAATTTTAGGGACTTGGAAACATCACATTAGTTATTAATGATATTAACCCTTAAAGCAAAACACATTGCATTTCTCACATATAATATAATAATTGTATTGGTTTTATTTTTGTTTTGTTTTACGAAAATTATATTTAAGCATAATCATACAACGAACAAACTTACAGTTACATTTTTATAATGCAATTAAAACATTGACTGTATAATATAATAATTGTTTATACTTTTTCAGCGCTTCAAGACACATTTTTAATATATATTGTTTCTTCTTATTGTTTTTGTTTTTGTTTTTACTCAGCATTTTGCTGTGGTTTATTTTGTTTGCACTGCTCGCAATTTGTGGGTTAAGAATTAAATATTTATTATTTATATATGTATATAAAAAATACAAAAACAATTGGCACCGCCATAACGGTTAATCATCCAATGCAATTGTCCAAGAAAGTTTAAGTTTAGTTTAAGTTAAGCTGAAACCATTGTTGTATTTATGTTTCCTTCACTGTGGCGGCGTTTGACTCGAGCGACGCTTATCCTTCTCCTTCTCCTTCTCCTTGTCGCCGCCCTTGCGTCCAAAGATGCGGAACATGCCGCTGCGACGCTCCTCTTTGCTCTTGCTGCCCTTCACACCGGATACGGAGGAAATCGACTGTGCTTCGCTCTCACTGGAACTCTCCGCCGATGCTCGCGTAAAGCTTATCGAATCGGGCTGCAGCGAAACAGGACGATTGCCCTCAAAGCGACTGTTGCCCCAACCTGTGAATGCAGCCAAAAAAAAGAGAGTAGAGAGTGTGTAAATATGTGAAAGAGAGCATTGCGAGAGGCGTTTGACGGTTAAGCGCATGCAGCGTAACATAAAAGAGAGCGTATGATGTTAACATAAAACAGAAAGAGAGTGAGTGTGCGTGCAAAAAAGTATTTTCTTAGCTTAAAGTAGAGACATTGAGAGAGAGAGACAGAAATTTGAGTGGAATACTTTGCAAACTCGTGCGCAGATAGGATCGTCGCGCAATTTTCGCTGCTTTCACCGTTGAACCTTCAGAAAATAGGCATGCAATTCAAGTAGAAACAAAGAAAGAGAAACATAGAGAAAAGACTTAAATACCAATAACCAAATAGAGAGCGAAACTTAGCAAAACGAACTACATGCCGCATACAGAATCTAAATTACTATAAATAATACTAGAGAGTAATAGAACCGAAATGCAAGCCTTAAGTATTAGGATGTCTTTTTTTGGGATGTGTGCTAACCACCGATTCCATCGTTATTGTTATTAAGATGTAGACCCATGTAGCTTGGATTACTGATGGCATTGTTATGATCGACGGAGCCGGATGATGATTTCGTTGATGATGTTGGTGAGCTGGTTAAATGCCAAACCGTGCGACTGCTTGTCGCATGTTGTTGTTGCTGTTGTGTTGTTGTCGTTGTCGTTGTTGTTGTGCTCTTTTTGGCGATATTACCGTTGCCATTGCTGCTGGCTCCGCTGCTGGAATAGTTAATGGTGCGCTTTGTTGTTGTTGTATTGCTGCCGCTGCTGCTGTTGCCGGAACTGTGCCCATTGTTATTATTGCTGTTGCTGCTGCTGCTGATGTTGCTGCTGTGACTGTAGCTGTTGCCCGGCGCATGCGCCTCCATTTCAATAAACTTGCGCGTTGTATCAATGCGTCCAGTGTTTAGCGAAGGCACACGCTGTGGAGAAGTCAGCTGCTGTTGTTGTTGCTGCTGTTGCCGTACAATGTTGTTGTTGTTGTAGTAGTCAGGCTGATGTTGCTGCTGTTGATTGGCGGCCGCATTGAACGCATTGATGCGCTGCTGCACCTGCGCCGCATGTGGTGATTGATGGCTATGCTGATGCTGATGCTGTTTCTGAGGATGACTACTGGCGCTGCCCAAAGGCGGCATCGTTGTTGGCAATGGCGGCGGATTATCTAATATACGAGTCGAGTTTGGAGGGGTACACGTTTTATACAAATGGGTGATCAAATAAGTATGTGTGTGTGTGTGTGTATTTATGTGTGTGTGTGTGGAACAAACACAAATATAGCTGAAGGCAGTACAAGACTACAAGAGGACGCCACAATTTGGCCACTTACCGGACTGTCTGGAGTCGCTGTTGCGCATCAGGACGCCGCTGTCATCCTTGCTATTTCCATTCTGGGCGGGTAATGTGGCGGATTGCTGCAGGCGGCCATCGGTTAAATCTGTGAGAGAGCAACTACTGTAAGCAACTACTCGAATGGGTTTAGTTTAAGTATGCTTACCATTGCTGGAACTTTGGCGATTGCGCAGCACCAGCAGATTCTCTTGGCTCTGGCGTGTGGTGGCTACGGGTGGTGCACCACGCGGTGGTATGGGTGGCTTCTGGTCGAAACCGCCTGTGGGTGAGCTGGGCTGGGATGTTTGCTGTTGCTGCTGCAGTTGCTGTTGTTGCATTTGTCGCAGGAAGGCCATTTGCGGTGTGGCTCCAGCTGAATCCAGTGTTTGGCCACTGCTGGAGCGACGCTGTGAGTCTGGCGAGGAATTGCGCGAGCTAACGGGCGATTCCAAGCTGCTGGTCACCTTAATGTCCGGCGAGCTGCTCGATTGTTGCTATAAGAGAGAAGTTTCATTACAAGGTTTTTCTATCGTTCCATTTCAAAATTAGAAATCAATATTAAGATGCCCTTCTACGCGATTCTCAAGATTTCAAGTAAGGTACGGTCTCTGTTCTGTATTTATAAACTCACCTTCATCGATTCATCGTAGCTCAACAGCTGTAGATTTGGCGGCAGACTAGCGTGGAAGGATAGCTTGCGTATCCAATCGTTCAGGATGTCCAGTGATGGTGCCTCGAATAGGAATTCAGAGCCGTCGGGCAGTCTTAGCCGGAACACGTACTTCTTCTTCGTGTAGTCATCGGCGCGTTCGCACTTTGCGCCCAGAATGTTGACCGGCGCTGTTGCTGTCTTCTGTTGCAGGAAATCGTTCTCGTCCTTGAAGAAGCATACCAATTGGCCGCACAGAACTGTATGGAATTGCTTCCAGGAGCGAACGGGCGCCTTTTTGCCGCCCGATTGCAAACCGTGCTTGCGCTCCAGCATGCCCTGAATCTCCACGGGCGGCAAATCAAAGCCCTCGCCCTTTTGGTTCTTGCGGAAGGACTGAGCACGTCGCCGTGTCGTAAAGGATGGCGTGCGCTTGGCTTGCTTCGGCTGCACCTTCATGCTCTCCGCGCGCTTCACATTGGCATCGGCGGATCCGCGACGCAGTCGATCACCGAACATGCCGCTGGAGCTGCTCTTTTGCAGTGATGCGTGCTCATCCTGCAGCTGTTCCTGGAAGGGTGGACGCAGCTGCGTTTGGGAAATGGCTGGTGATTGGTTGGCGCTGCCTGGAGCACTGGTGTTGTTATTGCTTATGGTTACCATGGGTGACGAGAAGATCGGGGTCTTCTCCTGTGTGACATTGTTGCGATGCTCCTGCTGCTTCTCGGCACGTCGACGTTCGTCGTTCAGGCGCTGCAGCTCCTTTTGCTTGAGCTGCTCGAGGCGCTCCTTCTCGAGACGATCTTTCTCCTTGAGCTTGGCCAGTTTCTCGTGCTCCAGCTGCTTGCGGAAACGCTGCTCGAGCAGCGTAATGCGCTTGATCGCCTGGAACTTCTCCTCCTGGGCGGCAACTGTCTTCTCAAAGTCCTCGTGGCGACGCAACAGATCCTCCACCTGGGGAATAGAGTCACCCAGTTTGGCATCCTTTAGCTGCGGCTCGCGACTGCTGATCCATTGCTCCAGTATTTCGGCATCCTTGAGGAAGAGCTGTGTGTCCAGGTTGAGTTCATAGATCTCCTTGCGCTGCTGCAGCGTCTGCTCGAGCAGCTCATGACGCGACTGCAGCACCTTGATCTTATCCTCCACTTCGTGAGCGAGGAAGTGCTTCTCCTTGATCAACTTCTGGCCATTGGCGGTGAAATTTGCAAAGGTTTCGTCGCGTGCGCGTATCTCGGCATGATGATCCTTGATGCTGGCAAGGAGTAGCTCCGCACCGGCCACACTGGTAGCCAGCTCGGGGGCCGTAATCTTGGCCAGCATTTCATTGATCCAGGCAATCAGATCGCGATACTCATCAAAGTAAGATTGCAGTTGTTCCGCTTGGTTCAGTTTACCCTTGCGAGCATTTGTCTTCTCCTTCAGATCCGTCCAGGCTTCGACCGTCTCGTCACGCTTCACCTCGATGTGTTCGCGTGCATCCGGATAGATTTCACCCAGTTTGACGGCTTCCTGGAGCACCGAGTCGACCTGCTCCTTGATGGCTACCAGTTCACCCTCAAACACTTGATGCTTGCGTCCCAGCGCTTGTATGCTCTCCAGATCCTGTCCGTAATCCTCGGAAATGAGCGAGGCATCCTTCTCATTGATCAGCGAGATGGTCTCATCGGCAACGCGATCATAGACATGCACCTGCTTGGCACCAGCAAGCGCATCCTGGCGTGCATTGACCAAATCTTTGAGCTCATCCCACAGCTGCTTCGTTTCATCACGTTTGTTTTTGATGGAGTTGCGATAGGGATTGTTCTCCTGTATCAAGCGATCGCCACGTTCCAGACAAGCCTCGACACGCGACTCATTGGCATTCAGATTGGAGACAAAGGACTCAAAGGCCAGCATTAACTGCTCGACATGCTCCACATCCTCGCCGTAATCCTCGCTGGCGGTGACAGTCATTTGATCACCCACCCATTCGTGCAGCTCCTCCGTTTCACGCAGATACTCGAAGAGTTTCTTGCAGTCACTCAAACGCAGCTCACGATCCTTGGCTAGACGCAGTAGCTCCACATATTGCTGCGACACAGCGCCATTCTTCTCCTGTATATTGGCGCTATCGAAGTGATTACGTTCAATCAGACCCGTAGCCAGTTTGTTGACCTTATCGATGGAAGGCTTGAAGGAAGTTAGCTCGCGTTGTAGGACCTCCAGTTTCTTTTGATGCGTCTGCACGGAGATCTCATCGCGTCCGTAATCGCTGCTGGCCAAAATGGGTCGCTTTTCACGCATCCAGGCATCTGCCTCATTGGCCTCCACATAGAACAGTTGACTCTCAACGGCATCCAGCAGACGCAGTCGCCTGATGGCCGCCAAATCTCTGAGCTGGACAAGCTGCTTCTGGAGCAGCTCGGATTTGTACTGGAGCTGCTCGCTGGCAAAGTGATTATCGCGTATCATTTGCTGACCACGCTGCAGTAGCGATTGAATCAAAGGCTCCTGTGAGGTCAGCTCCGCTTCCAGCGCATTGTGTTTCTTCTGGAGTCCCTGCACCGCCAGCAGACTGCTGCCCAGATCTTGAGAGCCAGCAATTAGTTGCTTCTCCGCGAGCCATTGCAGCTCATCCTCGGCATCGCGCAGGAACTGCTGCAGACTGAGAGAATCCTCGAGGTTCTCACGTCTTATGGCAATCGGTTCGTGGAGTGTATTGTAGCGCTTAATGGTGGACATGGCGCGTTCGTGGATATCATGCTTGAGGAAGTGATCCACCTGGAAGAAGTGTTCATCCTTCAACTTCAACTGATCGGCCAGGTCATTGTGATGCGCCACATCGGCCTCCAGGCGTTCGTGCTTCTTCAGCAGATTGCTAACGGTAGCCAGATCCTTGCCATAGTCTTCGCTGGACAGCTGCACCTCCACATCGTCCATCCAGTTGTTGAACTCATCGACGCTGCGATTGAAAGCCAGCGCCTCGTGCGCCTGCTGCAGTTTCTCCTTCTTGGCCTTAGAGGCGCTTTTCAGCTTGAGCCAATCGCCCTCGAGCAGTTGAACCTGTTGCGCTATCTCATCCTTGGCAAAGTGTTCACCCTTAATCAAACGCTCACCCTCACTGATCACGGCTTGGACGCGCGGAGAGTTGCTCAACAGCTCGGCATCAAAAGCTGTATGTTTCTGAATCTTGCTCTGCAAATTGCTCGGCTCGCGATAGTTTTCATCGAGGGCCACTTGGAGTTTCTGCACCAGCCAGCGATCGATCTCGTAGAGACTGCGCAGGAACTCCTGCAGTTGCAGCGATTGAACCAGACGATGCTTGCGCTCAGCGGACAACTCCAGCAGTTTCTGTTTCCTGCGAAGCACATAGGCCAACTTTTCGCTAATCAAATCCGCATCCTTGGGCTCACCTTCTAGGATACTGTAGGCAAACTTCTGCAGTGCATCCACATGATCCGCATCGAGCAGCTTCTCAAAGGCATCATGCTTTTTCAGCAGACGCTCAACGGCTGTGTAGGAGTCACCCAGATCATCGTTGTTGAGGAAGGCCTCCTTGTTGGCCAGCCAGATTTCGACCTGCTCCACTTGAGCCTTGAACAGCTGCAGCTGATGTGCTTCGGTTAGATCACGTGCTCGCTCGCTCCATGCTTCGTGGAGCGTCTGATGCAGTTCCTCGAGCACACGCAGATATTGCTTAACGCTCTCTGGCTGCTTGGCTTGTCCACTGAGCTGTTCTCCATGTTGCTTGAGTGCCACAAAAGCCTGATCACGTCCCTCGATCTCTACCTTGCGCTCCTGGTGCAGCTCCAGCTGCGTCTCGCAATCGTTGATCGTGGATGGCGCCTGGGTGGCATTCATTTTCTTCACCATATCGTTGACCCAGAGTTCCAACTCACGCACATCGGAGACGAACTTGTGCACCAGATATGCCTCGTTCAGGACACTCTGTCGCTTGACCGAGAGACTCTGCAGAATACCCCAGGATTTGTGCAGCTCCTGCAGCTTACGCTCAATAAACTGAGCGCCGCGTTCGGGATATTTGCGAATAAGAAACTCGGCGGCGGTTTCATGCTCATCGATCTTCTGCTTGACAGCGGACATGTCACGTTCCAGTGCCTCCTCGCGTCGGATGAGCGCCTCAACGGCAGCCAGATCGCGTCCGGTGTCCGCTGAGCTCATGGCCAGCGCCTTCTCAGCAATGCGTTCCGCTGTGTCATCCACATCACGATTGAAGACGTGTATCTCATGGGCACCACCCAACAGTGCACGATAGGCATTCAGTGCACCCTGGAGCTGGCGCCAGTTGTGATTGAAGTCACGGCGGCGCTTGTCCACGCTCTGCGTATCCTCCGGCAGTTGAGCCTGATTGATTAGCTTGTCGGCCAGCTGATTGATGTGCTTGACACGCTGATCATCCACACGCATATCGGAGTCGACGTCGTCCAGTTTGCGCATGAGTGCGCTGCAGTGTTCGAGATCGCGACCGGTGTCGCTGGCCTGCACCATCATTTCCTTATCGCGTATCCAGGCCTCGATCTTGTCTAGCTGATTGTTGAACTCGAGTATGTCCTGGGCCTCCTCGAGGCCGCGTCCGCGCTGATCCAGCTCGGCGAGCAGTCCTTGCCAGGCGGCCAGCACGCGTTCAATTGCATGCTTGATCTCTGGCGAGGATTCGTGCTGTTTGCTGAGCAGTATGACGCCTGTGTCTTGGATCTCCTTGATGCGACCCTGATTGGCAGCGACTTCGGCCTGGAAGGCTTGGTGTTTCTGCAGCTTCTTGATCTTCTCATCCAGATTAGTGACCTCCGCATAGCTGGCCGCATCCGCTTCCAGTTTCTTCTGCTTCTCATTGATCCACGACTCGCTCTCGGCGCAATCGCGCACAAACTTGGCATAGAGCAGGGCATCCTCCAGCTTGTAACGACGAACCGCACATAGATCCTTGACCTTCTGGCGACGGGCGAGTACTCCCTGTAGTATCGTCTGTATATTGGCGCTGTCGTAATGACGCTGCTCGATCAGCTTGCGTCCATGCTCCTGCAGCAGGGCGACCTTCTCCTCCTGTGTCTGAATCACCCGCTCGAACTCGTCGTGCTTCTTGATCTGATTCTGCACATCCTCGACCGTCTGGCCAAAGTCGGAGCTGCTAAGCGCCGCCTGCTGTGTGCTCGACAGATTATCAATTTGTTTCGCATCGCGCAGGAAGCAGAACAAATCAATTTTCTGCTCCAGCATGATCTTCTTCTTGTTCCACGCTGCGTGCAGCTTCTGTCGCTCATCCAGCATGGCCGCGCACTTCTCCTCCACATCGGCGGCCGCATAGTGTCCAGTTTGCACCATCGAATCGCTTAGCTCGTTCAGATAACGGAACTTTTCCTCACGTGCCTCGATCTCGCCATAGATGGCATCGTGTTGAATCTTCAGCGCTGTGGCACCTGCAGCATCGCTTACGTGCTCCTCAGCTTGGAGAGCGGCACGTAGATTTGCTGACCAGGAGACAATGTCACGGACATCTGTAAGGAAGGTTTGCAGATCGGAGCTGGCAGCCAAACGATCGCCACGCGCAGTCGAGCGTTCCTTAAGATCATTCCAGGCAGCAACCACTTTGTCCTGCTGCTGCGCAATGGCTGTGGCATTTGAGGGATACTTGGCCTGCAAGCGCACCGAATCCTCGACCAGCACCTGCAGCTGCGCCTCCAGCGCAACCAGATCGTTCTCAAAGCCTTCGTGTTTGCGCAGCAAGGCCAAAGCCGAGTTCAAATCCTTGCCCAACTCCGAGGAGAGTGCGGCATTCTTGTCCTGTATGCGGAAGAGCGCCTCGGCCACATCACGATGGAATCGATGGATTTCGCCAGCGGCATGCAGCTTCTGTTCGCGTTGATTCAGCAGCTGTAGGAGATTGTCCCAAGACGTTCTGGAATAGGCAAAGAGCAGAAATGTTGTAAAAAAAATCCTTTAAAAATTATCTAGGTTCTGAGTGATCTCATTTCCTAATAAATCTCTCCTTACCTTAATTGTTCTTGTCTCTTTTCCACCTCATTGGCATAGGAGCTCTCCGAATCGATGAGTTTCTTGGCCAGAAGCTCACACTGATCCACACGATCGGCGCCGACTTCAACACGATGCTTCAGATCATCAAATTTGTTTTGCAGCAGCTGCAAGTGCTCAAAGTCCTGTCCGTAGTCCTCCGATGAGGCAGTTTGTTCCTGCTCTCTAATCCATTGCTCGACTTCATCCGATTCCAGGAAGTATTCATGCTTGGAAAGGCTCTCCATGAGACGCATCTGTCGCTGGGAAGCCAATTTATGCAACGATTTCAGCATCTTCTCGATGAGCTGCTGCTTGGCGGCCAGGACTTTGCTGTCGGGATGCTGGGCTGCAACCATGGCGGCACAGGTGTGACCCATTTCGGTGACAATGCTAGAATATGTGTCCAACTCCAGCTCGATGGTCTTGTGTTTGGTCAACAACTTGGCAGCCGAATCGCGATCCCGACCGTTTTCGGTGGATCGCAGGGCATTGTTGCGTTCACCCAACCAGGACTCAATCTCGCCGGCATCGAACAGATATTGTTGTGCCTTCAGTGACATTTCCAGCTTGCGCGTACGCTCGCCACAGTGCAGCTCCAGATCCTGCCAGGCCTGCTCCAGTTGCTCGCACAGCGCCTCCACATTCTTGAGTTCGGGATGCTGCTGGGCAACCAGAGACTGTCCTGCCTGCAGCGCCTTATTGATCATGGGCTGATGACCTTTGATCTCGGCCTCCAGTTTCTTGTGTTTCTTGAACAGCGATTGTGCCTGATGCAGATTCTGGCCCAGCTCATTGGACTTGGCCGCGGGCAGATGATCGTTGATCCATTGGAATTCGGCATCCAGTTCGAACACAAACTTGTGGAAATTCAGACTCTCTTCCAGCTTATCACGACGCTTCTGGGTGGGATCACGCAGATCCTTGAAGCGTTGCTGCAGCTCCTTGGTCTCGTCCTCAATGTTCTTGGCATTGAAGTGGCCCTCGTGGGCCATATCATCGCCAGTGGAGACCAGCTCGGCGACCTTCTGATCCCAAACGGTTATCTCTGATTCGAGTATTTGCTGCTTATTGATCAGATCCTTGCAGCTTCGCAGATCGTTGCCCACATCCTGGCTCTTGAGTGCCGAATCCAGTTCGTCCACCTTCTTCTTGGCATCCTCAATAGCGCGATTATGTTCTCGCTGTGAGGCAGCCTGCTCCAGCTTGCGTCCCTTGTCCTCGGACAATGTGAGCAGATCCTTCCATTTCTTGTTCAAATCAGCCACACGATGCTCCACCTCGGGCACACGATTCCCGGCCTGAATCAAGGAATCCGCATCCTTGTTCACATTTCGCAACTGTCCCTCGTTGGCACGAAGCTCCCGCTCGAAGGCCTTGTGCTTCTGAAGCTTGCGTGGCAGATTGCTAAGATCACGATAGCTTTCATCGCCAGCGATTTTGGTTTTGTCCTGCAGCCACATCTTCAGATCATCAGCTTCGGCCGCAAACTTGTTATAGTCCTTGGATGCTTGCAGAAGACGCTTGCGTTCGAATGCGCGATCCTTGACAGCCTTGCGCTTGCCCAACACCTGCTTGCGACGCTCGGCAATGCTGAAAGAAAAGAGAGCAAGGATATTTTAAGAATAAGGTATGAATTTTAAAACAAATGTCATTCCTAGACTACAAGCACCCATAACTTTGTCAAAACTCAACCGATTCCCATTCCCGAAGGCTTTTTATACCCTAAACCCATTAAAAAACCCCATTTCGTATAGTTTTGTATAAGTTGAGACACCAACAATCAATTAAACGTAAAACTTTAAGATTCTATATTTTGAAAAATTTAAGTTGGTAATGTAATGTAATGTTTTTTTCGCCAAAAAATTCTAAATTTCATTTATTCAAAAATTTATAAACTTGAAATGTAGAACTAAACTAGATGCCAAAATATGACCAAAATGGCCTTGGGATTGGAAATCGGTTTAGATTTGACAAAGTTATGGCAGTTTGAAGTCCGGGAAGGTCATTTATAAGGAACTTTTCGATGTTTGGGCACTTTACAAGACAATTTTTTTGTCACTTTTGGCGTGATTTTTGACAGAAAAATGAACTACCACAAAATCACTTTTCGAATAGTTTTTTTTACTAATTGAGACACCCACAATCGATTAAAAATAAAATTTCAAGATTCTATTTTTTGAAAAATTGAAATTGGTAAGGGTCCCCCCTTATGCTTTTTTCGGCAAAAAAGTCCAAAATTTTTTTTTCTTAAAAGTCTATAAACTTTAAATGTGGAATTAAACAATATGCCAAAATATGACCAAAATGGCTTTGGGATTGGAAATCGGTTCAGATTTGACAAAGTTATGGCAGTTTGAAGTCCGGGAAGGTCATTTATAAGGAACTTTTCGATGTTTGGGCACTTTACAAGACAATTTTTTTGTCACTTTTGGCGTGATTTTTGACAGAAAAATGAACTACCACAAAATCACTTTTCGAATAGTTTTTTTTACTAATTGAGACACCCACAATCGATTAAAAATAAAATTTCAAGATTCTATTTTTTGAAAAATTGAAATTGGTAAGGGTCCCCCCTTATGCTTTTTTCGGCAAAAAAGTCCAAAATTTTTTTTTCTTAAAAGTCTATAAATTTTAAATGTGGAATTAAACTAGATGCCAAAATATGACCAAAATGGCCTCGGGATTGGAAATCGGTTCAGATTTGACAAAGTTATGGCAGTTTGAAGTCCGGGAAGGTCATTTATAAGGAACTTTTCGATGTTTGGGCACTTTACAAGACAATTTTTTTGTCACTTTTGGCGTGATTTTTGACAGAAAAATGAACTACCACAAAATCACTTTTCGAATAGTTTTTTTTACTAATTAAGACACCCACAATCGATTAAAAATAAAAATTCAAGATTCTATTTTTTGAAAAATTGAAATTGGTAAGGGTCCCCCCTTATGCTTTTTTCGGCAAAAAAGTCCAAAATTTTTTTTTCTTAAAAGTCTATAAACTTTAAATGTGGAATTAAACTAGATGCCAAAATATGACCAAAATGGCCTCGGGATTGGAAATCGGTTCAGATTAGACAAAGTTATGGCAGTTTGAAGTCCGGGAAGGTCATTTATAAGGAACTTTTCGATGTTTGGGCACTTTACAAGACAATTTTTTTGTCACTTTTGGCGTGATTTTTGACAGAAAAATGAACTACCACAAAATCACTTTTCGAATAGTTTTTTTTACTAATTAAGACACCCACAATCGATTAAAAATAAAAATTCAAGATTCTATTTTTTGAAAAATTGAAATTGGTAAGGGTCCCCCCTTATGCTTTTTTCGGCAAAAAAGTCCAAAATTTTTTTTTCTTAAAAGTCTATAAACTTTAAATGTGGAATTAAACTAGATGCCAAAATATGACCAAAATGGCCTCGGGATTGGAAATCGGTTCAGATTAGACAAAGTTATGGCAGTTTGAAGTCCGGGAAGGTCATTTATAAGGAACTTTTCGATGTTTGGGCACTTTACAAGACAATTTTTTTGTCACTTTTGGCGTGATTTTTGACAGAAAAATGAACTACCACAAAATCACTTTTCGAATAGTTTTTTTTACTAATTAAGACACCCACAATCGATTAAAAATAAAATTTCAAGATTCTATTTTTTGAAAAATTGAAATTGGTAAGGGTCCCCCCTTATGCTTTTTTCGGCAAAAAAGTCCAAAATTTTTTTTTCCTAAAAGTCTATAAACTTTAAATGTGGAATTAAACTAGATGCCAAAATATGACCAAAATGGCTTCGGGATTGGAAATCGGTTCAGATTTGACAAAGTTATGGCAGTTTGAAGTCCGGGAAGGTCATTTATAAGGAACTTTTCGATGTTTGGGCACTTTACAAGACAATTTTTTTGTCACTTTTGGCGTGATTTTTGACAGAAAAATGAACTACCACAAAATCACTTTTCGAATAGTTTTTTTTACTAATTGAGACACCCACAATCGATTAAAAATAAAATTTCAAGATTCTATTTTTTGAAAAATTGAAATTGGTAAGGGTCCCCCCTTATGCTTTTTTCGGCAAAAAAGTCCAAAATTTTTTTTTCTTAAAAGTCTATAAATTTTAAATGTGGAATTAAACTAGATGCCAAAATATGACCAAAATGGCCTCGGGATTGGAAATCGGTTCAGATTTGACAAAGTTATGGCAGTTTGAAGTCCGGGAAGGTCATTTATAAGGAACTTTTCGATGTTTGGGCACTTTACAAGACAATTTTTTTGTCACTTTTGGCGTGATTTTTGACAGAAAAATGAACTACCACAAAATCACTTTTCGAATAGTTTTTTTTACTAATTAAGACACCCACAATCGATTAAAAATAAAATTTCAAGATTCTATTTTTTGAAAAATTGAAATTGGTAAGGGTCCCCCCTTATGCTTTTTTCGGCAAAAAAGTCCAAAATTTTTTTTTCTTAAAAGTCTATAAACTTTAAATGTGGAATTAAACTAGATGCCAAAATATGACCAAAATGGCCTCGGGATTGGAAATCGGTTCAGATTAGACAAAGTTATGGCAGTTTGAAGTCCGGGAAGGTCATTTATAAGGAACTTTTCGATGTTTGGGCACTTTACAAGACAATTTTTTTGTCACTTTTGGCGTGATTTTTGACAGAAAAATGAACTACCACAAAATCACTTTTCGAATAGTTTTTTTTACTAATTAAGACACCCACAATCGATTAAAAATAAAATTTCAAGATTCTATTTTTTGAAAAATTGAAATTGGTAAGGGTCCCCCCTTATGCTTTTTTCGGCAAAAAAGTCCAACATTTTTTTTTCTTAAAAGTCTATAAACTTTAAACGTGGAATTAAACTAGATGCCAAAATATGACCAAAATGGCCTCGGGATTGGAAATCGGTTCAGATTTGACAAAGTTATGGCAGTTTGAAGTCCGGGAAGGTCATTTATAAGGAACTTTTCGATGTTTGGGCACTTTACAAGACAATTTTTTTGTCACTTTTGGCGTGATTTTTGACAGAAAAATGAACTACCACAAAATCACTTTTCGAATAGTTTTTTTTACTAATTAAGACACCCACAATCGATTAAAAATAAAATTTCAAGATTCTATTTTTTGAAAAATTGAAATTGGTAAGGGTCCCCCCTTATGCTTTTTTCGGCAAAAAAGTCCAACATTTTTTTTTCTTAAAAGTCTATAAACTTTAAATGTGGAATTAAACTAGATGCCAAAATATGACCAAAATGGCCTCGGGATTGGAAATCGGTTCAGATTTGACAAAGTTATGGCAGTTTGAAGTCCGGGAAGGTCATTTATAAGGAACTTTTCGATGTTTGGGCACTTTACAAGACAATTTTTTTGTCACTTTTGGCGTGATTTTTGACAGAAAAATGAACTACCACAAAATCACTTTTCGAATAGTTTTTTTTACTAATTAAGACACCCACAATCGATTAAAAATAAAATTTCAAGATTCTATTTTTTGAAAAATTGAAATTGGTAAGGGTCCCCCCTTATGCGTTTTTCGGCAAAAAAGTCCAACATTTTTTTTTCTTAAAAGTCTATAAACTTTAAATGTGGAATTAAACTAGATGCCAAAATATGACCAAAATGGCTTCGGGATTGGAAATCGGTACAGATTTGACAAAGTTATGGCAGTTTGAAGTCCGGAAAGGTCATTTATAAGGAACTTTTCGATGTTTGACTTTGCCAAAACTGTACCGAATTTCAATCCCGCTGTTATTTTATCTTCATTCTACATTTAAAATTGAAATAAATATAATAAATATGCTTACTACTTGGCATCGTAGTGATCGTTTGCAATTAGCTTATCCGCATTGTCAGAGAAGCCCTTGAGGATCTTGTCTTGTGCCATTAAGCTCTTCTCAAAGTCCAGATGGCGCTTAAGAATAGCCTCCACCTCATCCAACGAGGCCTGTAAGCAAATAAGAATATTATAAAAGAACGCACTGACCATTTGTGTAGCTGCCAACTTACGCCTAGGTTGTTATACTCGAGGAACGCCTCGTGGCTCTTGGTGGTGGCATCGATTTTGTCCGCTTCGCGATTGAACATTTGCAGTTCGACGCACTGCAGCAGCCATTTTTGCTTCTCGCTCCAGCCCCGATGAATTGCATCCTGTTCGGCCTTGAGACGCTCGATCAGCTGCACTGTCTCCGCCATGTTGGGCTTGCCATCGGATAGCTGCTTGCCCAGTTGGATGACCTCGACGAATTCGTTGTCATGGGCTTTGATATCATCGCCCAGATCGTTGTGCTTCTTCAGCAGATTGTTGGCAGTTTCTACATCACGTGCGGACTCATCGGCGTTCAGCTGATCCTTTACAGAATCAATCCAGGCGAGTAGGGTCTTGGCGCTATTGTTGAAGATCTGCTGGCCAACTTCGCTTTCAATGCGGGCACGTAGCTCGCTGCCGCGTTGCTGCACCTGTTGCCACATATCCTGCACCTCTTGCTGACGGTCATTGACATTGTCCCGCTCCGCAGGATAAGCGTTCTTTACGGAGTTGCCGAGATATGTGACACGATTGACCTTCTCCTCGACGGGCGCCAGTTCGCGCTCCAGATTTTGATGGCGTCGCTGCAGGGCCTGAACGGTCTTGAGGTCGGGCGTAATGACAGCGGTGTCCAGCTGCAGCATCTTCTCGCTCATCCAGACCTTGGCCTCGTCGCAGGTGCGATTGAAAAGCTCGACGCTGGAGGCTCCTTCCAGACTCTTCTCGCGCTGTGCCTTTGCATTGTTGAGACGCTGCCAGATTTGGTGGATTTGGCGCTGGCGTGCAATGATCTTGTCCAGCTGGGAGTGACCCTGATGGCGGAAGGTGTCGACGGCGCCATCGATTTCCTCAACACGCTTCGAGGCGGCCGACAGATCGGTGATGAACTTCTCAAACTTGCGCTTGGCATTGTCCACGCCATCGCCCTCATCCGTCTTGATCAAGCGCTCCTTCTCCTTCATCCATTTCTCAAAGTCATCACATTCGCGATAGAAGCCAAAGAGATGAATGGAATCCTCGAGCAGTGCATGACGTTTCTGTGCCATCTCCTGCAGCTCATCGTAGGTGGCATTGATGCGTTGCTGGCGCTTCTCCACGCTGTCCGCATTCTCGTTGATGCTCTGATTGGAGGTGCGACGTTGCACCAGAGGCTTTGGATCCACACTCACGGGGCGAATGCGTTTTACGGGCACCACTTGCCTCACTAGTATGGTCTTCTTCACCTTCTGCAGGCTCTTGACCTTTTCGGCCTTGGGCACAATGCAGGCAACGGGACGTGCTTCGATTTCCTTCACATAGTTGGCGGGCACGAAGCCCTCGTGGCCATTATCCTTGCGCACACACCACCAGTCATCGTTGGTTTTCGACTTGAGCAGCATAACTTCGCCCTTGTCCATTTTCATGCCCTGACCCTCGAAGGGGAAGAGGGAGCGCACATGGGGCAGCATTTTCGTTTCAGTTACCTTCTTGTGCTCCAGCTTTTCCACCCACTCATCCTCCCACACCTCCTTGGGTATGAGACGCGTCTCGTTCACCCACTCCTCCTGCTCTAGCTCGGGTAGTTCGGGCTCAGCGGCTGTCAGCTCCAGGGTGCAAATGCCCGCCTTGATGAGCTTATCCGCTTGCTGATTCAGGTTGAGTATATCGCCGGAATAGGCATTCAGCTCTCCCTGCAGATCGCGATGACGCTGCAGCAGCGCCTGCGCTGAGGGCTCATCGTTGCCATAATCCCTGGAGTTAACCAATGCCATTTTCTCATTTAGCCAGGACTCGGCCTCGTTGGCGTCCGTGTAGAACTGATAGGCTTCAGCGGCATCCTCCAGTTGGCGGCGTCGCAGATCCACAAGCGATTCCAGCGCCTGCCAATGCTCCGCCAGTGAATCAATGCGGCTCTTGATTTCGCCGACACGCGGATGCTGTTCGCCAATTAGACGCTTGCCCGCCTCCGACATTTGCGAGGATTTGGGCTTACGCGACTTGATCTCATCCTCCAAAGCTTTGTGCTTCTGCTGCAGCGAGAGCACAGCACGCAGATCCTTGGCCGTTATGCCCGTCTTGCAGATACGCTGCTTGTCCACCAGCCAGCTCTCCTCGTTGTCATAGTCCTCCATGAAGTGATGGAAATTGCGGGCCTCCTCCAGACGTGCACGACGCTGTGCGGAGAGCTTCAACAGCTCAGCATAAGCCTCCTCCAGTTGGGCGAGACGTTGGGCTAGCACGGCAGCATCCTTGTGCTCGGAACTCTTGTAGGGCAGGGCCTGGCGATTGAAGCGCTTAAGCGTCTCACCGTATGTGTTCACCTGCAGCTCCTGCAGCGAATGTGCTTGCAAAAGCTCCTCAACACCCAGCAGATGTGGACCCACATCCTCGGAGGCAAACTGCTGTTGCAGCTCACGCACTGATTCCGTTGTGCTGGCAATCTCACGCAGCAGATTCATCAGATTGCTCATTTGCGACAGATTGAGGCGTTGGTTCTCCAGCAGCTCGAGCAGCTTGCGCCACTTATCCATGACCTCCTGCTCGCGACGCTTCACACGCTCCTTGCCATGATAGTTCTCATTCTCCAGCTCACTGGCCATGGCCGTTAGGTCGTTGAAGCGTTCTACGCGCGCCAATATATCTGCAGAGATGGCTTCGTGCTTCTTCATCGTGGCATCCACTTGTCGTAGGTAACGCGGATCGGACAGCACTTGTATCATCTCCTTTAGATAACCCTCGCGCAGCACGGATTTCTTTTCGAATTTGTAATTCAGCTGCTCGAGTTTCTCCTGGCGCAGCAGCTCGTCACGCAAGGCCACCTCGCGACTATGCTCGGCATACTCCAGAATCTGCCAGGCCTTCTCAATGTCATTGACCAGCTGACCTTCTTGGGGATTATAGGGCGGCTGATTCAGCGCCTTGAGCAGCGTATTAATGGTAAAGAACAAAGCTTCAATCTCGCTGCGCTCCTTGTATCTATAGAAAGAATAACAGACTCAGTTTGTGTTGCATGGAAATCTCTGTCAGATTTTCTACTCACTTGGGTGGTTTTTCAATGGTGCGATACTCTTTGAAGGCCAACAGTTCACGCTGTATGCCCTCCAGTGAGTTGGGCAAATCGCGCTGCTGCAGCTCTGTTGTTTTTTGCCTTATCCAGCTAAGCAGAGTTGTGGTCAGGCGTTCGTAGTGCATCTTCTTGCGATCGGCATCCATCAGCTGGCCGACAATCTATAGAGAAAGAAACAAAAGACATTGACGAAGGGAGAGCGGTTAGACAACTTTCTAGGCCCAACCCGATCGGCAATCGAGTGTGCGAAGTAGAGCGTTAACCAGATTGGTCGCTCGTTACGCTGCAGCAGCTCCAGCCGCTCCAGCCATCACCCAACCCATGCATTGCCCCCGACCCTGACTGTCACCCAAGCCCCCATTTAGAGGTGTGTTGTTACTCACATTGGCGATGCGCTTGCCGCTCTTCTGTTCTTTCTTCATGCGCGCAAACGTGTGATAGTATGATGCCACATAGGTCAAGATCGATTTCTCATCCGGTCGCGCCGAATCGATATCCTCTGCATCGAGCAGACTGAAATGATGAAAAGAAAACGTTGGAAATGGCCATATGTAATTATAAACATATAAAGATAATTACCTTGGTATGCCCAAGTCGTTGGCAGCCGTATCGAATGCATGATTCAAATTATCCAAATTGGAATTCTTTGCATTGACAATGGTGCTGTATTCGAACAGATCGGGTCGGTGCGAATGGATGAGCGCATTGAAGCCCAAGCCGGAGCGCCATGATGATGTAAAGTCCACTATATTAACGCCCGGATAACCATGTGTCTTACGCTGACACCACAACAGTAGCGCATCTTTGGCTGAACGCTTCTCACTGGATTCGTTTTCCTCATCCTAAATAGAGAGCGTTTATATGTTAATACATGTTAATATCATTATCATAGCGCGGTCAACTTACAACATCGATGACGATTTCCTGAATTTGAAAACGCAAAATGATGGTCCAGATGAGACCCAAGATCAATCTGGGATTGCCATCGACAATGTCCTCAGCACCAATGGACTCCAAGCGTACCTATTGTTGAATACATGATATACAAGTGCATTAGCTGGCATTCTAAATCAGCGGGGGGGTAGAAGTGGGGGGTAGTGGTAGTGCTGGTGCCCCGTTTCGCTAAGCTGCGCGTCTCAAGTTACGCGTTTCACAAAGCCAGAAACAAGTGAACCAAACAGAACTTGAGCTGCTGCTGCTGCTGCTGCTGTTGGGGCTAACAAGTCACGCATTATCAGAGCGAATGCCTCGCTAGGTGCTTGACCCCCTACTGCGTGTATCTATGTATGTGTGTGTATCTTTGTGTATGTCTCAGGTTCATTTAAATTTATAGTAGGTCATGGCGTGAACAGGTAGGCACAGATAAAATAGAAATAGGCGAAGAAAGCATAAGTTACGACTGATCTTTATCGCATACATAAAATTCTATACAAAACTGAGCTTTTTAGTCTCGTTTAAAACGTGATTAATGGCCAAGCGGTGGGAGCTCAAGTTGAAAGAATATATTTCGATTGTACGCTCCATTGGCTAAGTTCCTTAACTAAATGCTCGCTCAGCTGTGCATTAAATGTTTGCTTTCGGGCTTCTTCAAGCTGAAAAACCAATTAAAATGCAATAAATGCTGTTGTCACCAAAAAAAAAAAGGCCGAAAGACAAGCCCAAAAGCAAAAGCCAACAAAAATCAACAACTTTCACTGCGTCAAACAAAGTGTGCAAAGCCAGTGTCGTTGTTGTTGTTGTTGCTGTTGCAATACGTACAAATTACATGCATTTAATGTGCATTAAAAGCGCCATTGTTTCTAATTAGATTAGGCTTAAAGCAAAAAGCCAACACACGTACTAGAAGCTAGACCTCAAGCGAAACTATGTCGCACGCTAAGCTGAAAGTGAGAGACAAGCGAAAGAGAAAGAGAGGAGAGAGAGATGAGAGAGAGGGAGGAGAGTGAGAGAAGAGGGAGATAGTCCGACTTGGTGGCTTCATCTATGGATTCCATTTAGCTGCCTGCACACACAATTAAAATCCAATTCAGGCAAAGAAAGTGTGCGGAAAATGTGGCAACACGAAGAGCCAGCAAAAAATCACTAAATTAATCAAAAATAACTAAATAAAAAGTAACAGCAAATATGCAACGCGTGCATTAGAAAGTATGCAAATATTTCAGAAATTGCCTACCAATGTAATTAAATATATATTGCATGTACATATGTACATATATGTATGTATTTATTTTTATGTGTGTTATGTAGCATTTGTCAGATGCAGTCTTGCATCTAAAGTGTCGTTTTTTTTTGTGGTTTTTTTTATATCCATAGCTGCGGCTCATAACTCTCCCGTGGCTCATGTGGCAAACAAAGCACGCAAAACGGCTACGCGCAGCTGCCTCAAGACTTGCACTTTCTACAAATGCGTAGGCCTGCCACCCTGCACCCTCCCCCCTCGCTCATGCCACTCACTCAAGATATAGCCTTCTCTTTCTGTGGTACTTACCTTGGTGTGCAAGAATGCCAGACTCTTGTTGACATTTTCGATTTTGTGTACGCGCATACGTCCGCTATTCGGCTTGCCCAGTTTCTCCGACGATATTATCTCAAGCAGCTTGAGCAGCTTGATGCCATCGGCTAGATCTGTGAATAGGTCTTCGACCTCCAGTTTGGCCTAAGTTAAAGAAATCACAATAAATGCACTGCCTGAGAAAGTGTCTCTCATAATATTGCTATACCTTGATCAGAAACGAATTCATCCATTTTGTAAAGGTCTTCTTTTGGATGTGTAGACGCTCCTCCTGCAGCGTCTTGATGCGTTCATTCTCGAACTTGATAATGCCATCGCGTTGCGTCATATTCGTATTGGAGCCGCGGGTGGAAGACGACGACGCCTGCTGCGCTGAGTAGGCACCGGGCTCATATTGTGATGCTAGAAGGGATTAAAAAACATAAGTACAAACATGGATTAGTACAAGCACTAAAGCCATAAAAGTGCAAAACGTTTTGCATTTGTTTTGATTTCATAAAACAACACCAACCCTCAATCAATAAGAGGAGGGTGCTCTCAAAAAAAAGGCCGTGTTTTTTGTCATTGGTTGTTGGCCATTTGTTGTCAATAGTTGGCAACGCTTCAGTGCATTGGCTCGATAAGAACTTTTTCAAATTTTTGTTTGCCACTTATCGCAAGTCAAAGTAATTAATGGGCATTAGCTTAGGTATATAAATATGTACATACAAATGACGTTACAAGCAAGCAGGTAAATTGTGGGTATACGTGCAGAGTTCGATAGATGCCCTTGTTATAGACTTGGCTGCTCTACCATATCATTTTGATTAAGATAGTAATGAAGGAAATCATTTGAATTAGCACTAGTATAAATAGTATACTTGCAATAAAACTCTAAAATGGACTAGTTTGTTAGGGTGAGCTTTAAGTTTATTATTCCCCATACTAAATATAAGAGAACTTAAATTTAATTTATTGAAATCTATACAATTCGTTTCCTGTATTTTCTCTATACCCGATATAAGCTTCCAGAAGCACCTGTCCAAATACGAATTATTAGTTAGATGATCTAATGCAAGCTGTAAAACAAAGTACTTTGATTGCTTGAGCTTTTTCTCCACACGTCATGTTTATTTCAAGCACGCATAGTCGTTATTCCTCTAGCTATTAGTCAATGGCTTTATTTTGGTGATATGATACAGTGTAGTACCGTAGATTATACCAAAACCACACAATACTAACTTCCCGTCAACAAAAAAAATTTAACATTCCGGACTATGCCGTAATATAGCAGTGTTATCAGCAATTAATATATACCAAATGGGTTCTCATATTTCTTTTTTCTTCTATTGCTTTTTATCAAATTGACTGCTGTACGGATTACGTAATATTTAGGCTATACCCAAAAAAAAAAAACACTTTACAAAATATATAAAGTGTTAAAGCTGATTTTTAGATGTCACGTATTTCTAGAATATGTTTTACTTGACAGCTACTATTTGGGAAATAGTATTTGTGTGAGCTTATCGTGGGAGAGATAAGGGGGTGGGCTTTCGCTTAGAGGTCGTGTATATTGTGTAATTAGATTATGAGTGGCCCACGCATATGTTCAAGTTCAAACCTACCCAAAGACTGACGCTCAAACGATATATATCGTTTATATTCATGGCGCGAAAAATTCGAACGCAATATACTGTTATATTCCATGGTTCAGACCTGGTATTTGAAATGTCTGTGTTTCGCGAATCACTTGACACACTGCAAATTTTGACCGGCAGTTATAACCAAAGCATTTATCACTTAAAAATATATATGTGTAAAAATGTATATAAATATGAATTGACGTCGATTTTATAAAACGGCGCACACTAAGTTCGATTTTTAAAGTTTCACTGGAATTTCGCTGGACGCAGTTGCTCGCACTGCCCGCGATTTGGACACTGGAGAAGCGGCGCTGCTTTTTGGTTTTTTTTTTTGGGCGTAGGAAAGCTTTTTCTCGTCGGCCTTACGATTTATCAGATAGCGAGTAAATTGAAATATTTGTTAAAGCTATGTGCGGTTATAGAAAAAAAAACGAAAGTGGCAAAAGCGAATTCTTTTTGAGATTCTTACGGTTTTTGCGTATGGTGAATTCCTTTTATCGTTATCATCTGACTGTTGTACTAAAGCTTCAAACAGATAACGCGAAAAACTTTGTAACGAATACCGCCGAAACAAACAATGCTGTCAGCGCTGGCTTGTGGATGAGGGATCGCCTTATCTTATCGACCGATAGCTCGCATACCTTGCACATATGTCGGCCTATAGATTATGTATGCTATTAGCAAAAAATAGCAGCTATTTTTAGGCAGAAATGCAATAATTCGAAAAGTACTTCAACAAATATCATAAATTCATGTGCCAAAAAGGGATATGACATTTTTTTTATTAATGCCGAACGATGATATCATGATTACCCAAGTAAAAACATATGTCTCAATTGTCATTAATCGTTGGAACGCCTCTTTTTTGCTAGCCATTCTAGGCCCATTGTCTCTGAGCTGTTGCTGAGGTCATTTAAAAGGCATGCGAAGGCAGCTCAAGCAAACAAAACACTTTTGCAAAGTACATAAGTGTAAACAGGGCATATAAAATGAAAAATCAATTAAAAAAGAGGTGAAAACCAAACAATAAAAGCAGCAACAACAATAAGAACAACAGCGTGACAATAAACTTTACCATACGCCGATAACAGGTGCGACGTAAACTTTGTTATCTTGCTCTAAAATGCGACTACTTACATACAGACGCACATAAGTACATGTGGGGTATATATAGTGCATATGTATGTGTGCTGGGGTAAGTAATAAAAGCAGGCAGCACAAACTGAGGCATAACTTTAGGCTTTAACAGGAAAAGTCATTAAAGCAAAGTGCATGGCACATTGCATTCTTAAACACCTTAAGCCAAATGTTTTCCCCCAGGGAAATGGCAGAGAAATGTAGAGTAGAGCAGACGTGGTGGAGCTTTGAGATACGCTATATTAAAAGTGCACGTTCTTGCTTGTGTTTAAATATAATTAAATCAGTAATTGGGAGAGTTATATTTGTATAATTATTTAAATATAATCAGTTATTTAATAATATAAAAACAACTGTCCAACAACCGAAGTGCTTGTCAGCAATCTTAGTTATTAATTTAAAACCAATATAATACGCATAAATAAAGTTAACTAGCTAATAACCAAAAGTATATGCCCCATTGTGTAGAGTATTTTACAGAGCAAACGTGCTCCTCGCAGCTGCAACCTAACATGCTCGGACTATTTTTAGTGTCAAATCGTTAATAGCAGCGCGACTAAGTTCTGGCCATAAAACATGAAAGTAAAAACAACTGTGCACATAGAGAGAGAGAGAGAGAGAGAAGCACATTTAAAGAGGGCATCCTGTTTACAGGCACACCAAAAATAAACACTAGACACACTGCGCAGGCGCACAAGGATCGCGGGTATTGAGGAAAAACCGGGGGAACATGCGGCGCACATATGTCGACAGCTGAGCACATTTCCAGTAGGCGATATTTGTAATTTGTATATATCGTTATTTATAAACAGCATCCCCATTGAGTTTGAAGATCTTGAGCATAAGAAGTTCTTTGTGTGTTTCCTACTCCACACATATGTATGTATGTACATACATATATAGGCAAGTTGTCTGTTCGCTGATTAGGCGTGCAATAACCTCGCATCGAAATGCAGATTTGCATAAATCAATCAACATAAGCCAATTTTCTTCTCATATATAGCTGTGTTTTTTTATGTATTTGCTCATAAATGCTTAAACTTTAAAGCAAAAATGCAAAATCATTTACATTTACATTCGCGAAACGTTTGCTTAATCATTTTGACTGGGCATTGGAATTTAATTATTGCTTAGATCGCTGAAGATAACAATTTATTTTATGTTCATTTCTTTTTTATCAGTCCACAATAATTTTCAACTCTCTCTTTCTCTCTCTACCCCCATAGAACCTAAAGATCTGACAGCAAACAATGAGACCTGTAGCACAGCGATTTGGTTGGTTTTGCCTAATTTGGGAATTGTTGTTGTTGTTTTTTTCCAGTCGAAAATTCGTGCATAAAATTACCTCTTCACTTGCCGAAAATTAAAATTCAGTTTTGGCTTCAATGACAACAACAACAAACACAAATCCAAAGTCAGATTCAGTCAGTCACACAATAACAATGTTATAAATTCTTTTGTTTGTGCCTGGCATGCTAAACAATTTCCAAAACAAAAAGAGAAAACCTCATTGAAAACCTCAAAAAGAGGGCGTGAGTTGTTATTTTTAAAGATACGAGCTCTGAGCTTTGCTTGTAAACCTTGAATTTATTGGGAACTATTATCTATCTGACAGCACACTAACGGTGATTTCGTATTTCTATTTATAAGTACCTCATACTTGTAAATAACTTTGGGGAAAATACATTTCTAAAGCCAAGAAAATTAGTTATCATATAAAAGAGTTGGCTATAATATATATGAGCCTATGAAATTGATATTACTCTTTTCCTACTAACGAATGGTCAGAAAAGGTCTCGCCTCCATGTTTTAAGATGTATGGAACTGAACATTGGTAGTTCCAATGAAATCATTTTTCATTTATAAAAACAGTTTTAAGGTATAGTTACAACTATTTTTGATATAGCTGAATATAAACAATGAGATCTCACATTTATTGGCATCTTTAATCTGTCTTGCATGTGTCGCTCAAAACTCATTTATTTTCATATATGCCAGTCAAACTATCCGCTTGTCAGCTGCACTCAATTTGTTGAAGCTCTTTAAAAATTATTACCAAACATTTTGGCTCATTATTATCATGACTGCAAGAAAGACATTGGTAAAAAGCTTTGTGTGTGTGTTGCGGCTTGTCTTTATTTTTTTATGGCGGCTTTACTTTATTATTATTATGTGCTGCTCCAAAAGTTATTTGCGAAAATTAGTCAATGGGCCAGCGCCCCGCAAACCACTTTGCCTTCCTTATTGCCATTACTTATGCTTTGAAATTGTTATTTTTGTTTTCTTTTTGTTGTGTGTGTTTGTTTGGCATTTGTTACGCCCCCCTGGGGCGTTACACCCGCGTCGTAGCCATGCGCACAAGAGACCAAAGACAAACTCCATGACATCATCCGCAGCTGCGCGGTATGTATCTAAGTATCTAACAAATACATATTCGCAGGGAACGAATTCTTTGTGGTCGTGTTCTGCGCATGCGCAGCCCCCCTCAGCAGCTACTGTATTTATTTATTTATTTTTTCTTACTTTTTTTTTGGTATTATTTTCTGCCTGTGACATGTGCTCATTTGGCATGCAAATGGAATTTGAGTGGGCGCCGCATCAGCGAGCTTGACAGTGAAATTTCATTTGTTTTGTACCCACATTCAAACGGTTTTTCATTAATCAACAATCAATTACAATTTACAGTTTACAAGTCTTTGTTTTGATGGGGAAAATGGGAGAAGCTTCACTGCGCTGCGATTTGCCAAATTTCCAAATGATGATGTCATAAAATTCTGCAATTTCTAGAGAACCATTCGACGGTTTCCAGAAATAGAAAATTGAGCCACGCTTTTGGCTATTTATTCAGCTTGTGCCATTTAACAGCGGGCAGTCGCCATTATTAAATACAAAAATAACCAAAAATTCTACGGGTTAACCAAACAATGGAATTTCACTCAGCACATATTTTCAGCACAATAAAGATCAATTAAAAGTGAAATTTCTTATTCATATATTTTGTATGATTAATAAACTGATTTTATAGTTATGCCTCCGAGGCGTATCTAGCTCTTTTTATTGTATTGTTTTTATTAATTTTAATCAATCTAAAAGTTTATTTAGCCATGGGCCTGAAGAGACGCCGATATTCATTAATTATGTGCCAAATAGTTGGGCAGCAGGCGTTTTAGAGTCATCTTTTAATGACTGTGTAATTAAGATTCGTTATACCGGATATAGGCTCATTAATCTGCTCACTTCTTGTAACTGATGAGACTTATTACGAGTCTACACAGGTGTGAGAATTCGAACAGGTTTACAGTTGATTGATTTCCGCTTAGCGGCTGTAATTAGCGAACTGGGGGAAGTGCCAGACAATTAGCAATGCCTAGCAAATTAGAATCAGCTAAATGATTAAAGTACTTTGATTTGTGATTATAACAACTAACAGAAAATACTAACAATTTGCTTTAGTCGCAGAAGAAATTTCATTCCCGCTTCTAATTACAGATAACGTACAAGCTCTCAAGTTAAAGATAAAACAACTCACAAGCAAGGTCTCACATATAATATCATTTTGTTTTCTCTTAAATCACAGAGATTAACGTTTGATTTTTATTGCATTTAAATCAATTAGATAACACTATATCATGCAAGTATTGATACAGTTTCGAGCCTCTTAAATAAAGCAATTGACCCAATACTTAAGAACGGCCTAATTGGGGCGCGATTAAGTTGTAAATGAGCCGCAAACAAACCAATCACTGAGCCATAACTATGACAGTTGGCTGCGATATAATTTTTTTTAGAAATTCTACACTGAAAAAATAGTGTTGTGACTGCCATAACTTTGTCAAAACTCGTCCTTTTTCCTTTCCCGATGGCATTTTGTGAATGGTTTGTTCTCCTCATTAGTTCTGCATTCAAAGTAAGACAACTCATTTTTTCGGATTTCCGAATACAAGAAATGACCTTCCCCGACTTCAAAAACCCATAACTTTCTCAAAACTCAACTGATTTTCATTCCCTACGTAATTTTAGTCATGGCTTGTCCTCTATATTAGTTCTACACTTTAACAGAATAACTTTACTGTTTTTGGAACATTCCCATTGTTTATCGTTAAATCAGAGCTGGTAGCATATACTTCCAAACTAAAGCTATTACTTTTGAGCTTAGCAGGTAGCATTATTTTCCAGTTTCTAAACAGCACATCAACTGCGACGTTCTACAGTTACATTTCCTTTAGAAACCTCTGCCGTGAGACCAGTTCAAGTCGCTGTCATTTTGGTGCGATCTGTAATTAATAAGCATTGTCTAAGCTGCAGCCCACTAGGGCACCATTTCCTTCTTAGCAGTCGGCAAAAGCCGGCATGGCTTAATCAAGCGTTTGTAATGAAACCAAAAGATACAGAAATGATTTGCATATGCCGCTCAAGAAAAAACTGAAAATAAAACAAGCGCCCCAACACACGTGTAAGCCCAAAAAAGGGAATCAACAACAACTGCTTGGAAAGTGAGTCACATGAGCCGCATACAAACCATATAAGTGTGTACTAATGACAAACACTTTTGGGCCCAAGTCACTGGGTAAATATTTGCTCAACTATATAACACCCTAGCGCAATGAATATTTCCGTTGCGTTTTTCGCGGGAAGTTGCCAAAGCAAATGTGTTATCGAATCAATGAAAATACAAGAGCTGAAAGAGTACCGAAGGTTTCAAACGTACTTTTTCTATTCACGCTATCAGCTCGGCAACCCGGCAGCTGAGGGAGACCCTAGCAACCCCCAACTGACGCTGTAGTTTTAATTAAAATGTACCACACACATACGACAATCGGAAAGAAGACGATCTGAAAGCAGATCTACAAGCTGCAAATGAACAATTCCATTTAAGTTTGACAGCTCATGTTTGGAAGCCTATAACCGAAAATAAATATGAGCTACGAGTCACAGTTTGTATCTTGAAGATGTGTTTGCCTATGCTCATAATTGAAATCGAAATTGTCAGCATATGCGATAGGGCAATACTTTTTCGAAAGCACTTTCGATCTGTCATTGAATTTTTAATTGGCTAAGCCCTAAAAATTGTCTACACTCGACTGTCAACTGTCGCATACTTCACTGAGCACTTTAAATGTTTATTCAAGTGCTGGGGCGATCATAATAAATTTTTTTTCTTTGTCTCTCAACTTTTAAAGTAAAAAACAAAAACAAAACTTAAGAAACAAAATTATAATTGCCTCGTTTATTTGTAAATCGTTTAGAAAAGCCATTAATAAATATTTGTCGATAGTATTTCAAGTACTGTAGTTTTTTTAATGAACAGCCTTGTGGCTCATCAGTAGATTGTTAACAACATTTGATAAGGCCTTAAACCACAAGTTATGATTTTTAAATGAATTTCAAACGATTTCAATGTGTTTTTGATGAGACACGAACTGTGATATGGGTTTGTTATTACAACCCTACCCAAAAAAATAAAGTAATAACAAAAAAATAAATACAAATTTCTACTGCCAATTGCATTTTGAACTCAAAAGCACGTTGCGCAAACCACACAGTGTTCACAATAAAGAAATACCGTTTAATATTACATGACAAAATTCATTTTTGATGACGTTATATTATAACAACAAATCGAAAAAAACCACAGAAATGAGTTGATTTTAAAGAATTCCTCAAAGCTTTTGCGCATAAATTATAATCGAGTCGATTCTTGATGACAGTATATAGTGGGATTTTAAAGAGGAAATGGTTCTGTATAAATAGACAGAGAGAGAGAGAGAGAAGCTAGTCAGTAGCTTATTTAAGCTTTATATGATTATATCTGTAATAAAAGCTATCTTTACTATGCAAAGTAGCTATTTAATTTGCGCATATACACTTATCAGAAGAATCTTATAACTTTTTTGTGCCCATTTCATTATCTTAAGCTGCTTAGCCAGTTCTTAACTGCTTGCCTTCAAGTTTGCATTGTCAAAAGTGTTTTTAAATATATTTTTTTCTCCTTTTTTTTTCGATTTCACGCCCCTTCCTTTAGTTGTCGCCTCGGGTCCTCCCGATTGCCGGGTGGCCAATGCAAAAACGTGTTTCACGTTTCGGCATATGCAAATTGACAGAGTGTTGCCTCGAACTGTCTCCCCAACAATAAAAAACTCAATCCCGTTGATAAAGACGCCGCTGCGACGCGTCATAATAAAAATCGTAAATATATAAGCCAAACAAGCCGACAAAATTATATGTATGTATATATATATGTATATAAATTCACGCTACAATGCTAAACAGACGCAACAGTTTTACGAAAACCGGTAAAGAATCTTTGAAAGCAACCCAAAATTTAAAGCTCCACATCGCCTTTAAATTTACGGGCACGAGTTGTTTGCTTTTTTGAAATCTTTCTCTCTCTCTCACTCTGTATGGCTCCCCAGCTGGCAATTACTGTCTGATGTCAGCGTTTAAGCAAATATTTTGTTATTTAACCGTGTAATTATACCCTTAAAGCCAGCATGGAGAGTATGTCAAACTGTTTGTAACGCGTTGAAGAAGATGTCAACTAATGTAAGGATAAATAAAAAATCTCTCTTTTATATTAATGATTTTAACTATATTAAATGTATTGTTTAAGATTTTTAAAAGATTTGTCTTTATCATTTTAAAATAAGTAAATTTATGCCTTCAAGATTTAAGATTAATTTAAAAAACTATTAAAATTCTTAAGTTAACACAAAAGATGAGAATGAAAGAATTAGATAAAAATCAGATAATTAAATAAAGGAATTCTGATAGGTAGTCTTCAGAAACGGATAATTTTTCAATTTATAAATAGCTACAAAGCTGCAAATATTTTTCAATTCTATTTACAAACAATGCTTGCAATAACTGAGTAAATATTTTGCTTACATTTTAACGGTTCGACCTTTTTAACAATTATTTCTGGCTCATTTGATATTTATACTGCTACAGCAACAATTCAGTCAATAGCTTAAACAATCATAACGACTACAAACACTCAAGCTATAATTATAATTTAATGCAACAGAACTGTGTCTGTCTGTGTGTTGTTTTTGTTATTGTTATTGTTATTGTTTTTTAGTACAAGTTGAGAGAGTCTGGAAACGAGTACTGGAATCCAAGGTTAGAAAAATGATTTTTAAAGCTGCGCGCGCATTGAATGCAAATGAAAAACATTTGTTTAATGTCGAGTTTTATGTGTATACGTAATTGCTGATGACTTTTGAGCGGCGAGTCATGAATTTTTTGACTTAATTTCGCATCATCATCATCATCATATTCAGATGATCACTGAGAGGGAGATAGAGAGAGCTAGCTGAGAACCAGAGAACTAGACAGCGCGAAGAGCGCGTGTTCCCAGCTAATTAATCAAGACTACAGACAGTTAGCTCTCACCCATGACTAGATCTCGGTATAGAGGCTATAGAGTCATGACTCAGACAAAGTTGAAGCTCAAAACTTGGCTCTGACATCATGGCCTGTAAATTCTGCATATACAGTTGTGCAGTTAGCGTTACTTTTGCAAATAATTATAGCACCTGCGGCGATTGATAAGTGTGACAGCACTATCTGGCAATAGATAGTTGGCATTTTTTATTGCATTGATTAGAGCTGGACAAAGAGTAATAAACTCATAAATTGCTAGCTAAAATTACTTGAGCAAAGTCACCTTTTCCGTTTGACAGATAACGTTAAAGTGGACTTTCCGGGACTTGTCATCCATCTCTGGGAGTATTGTGACCAGCACTCAAGGTGGTCACATATGAATATAGTATATATGTGTATGTATATGTGTGTTCAAGTGTAAGAAGTGGAACGAGCTTAAAACATAGGCCAGAATGTACGCTCAAGAATGCCATATTGAAAGAGGAGCAAAAGCATTGCCGGCAAGGTAAGTACCCCCGAGGGCCTCTTTTTAGCTTGGGTCTAACTTGGGGTTTGGCTCTGGTTTTGGGTTCTTTGCTTCTTCGTTGTGGTCTTCGACTCGTCTTTGGCTCACATTTCACAGCTGAGCTGAGCTTGAGCAACAGCTAAGAATTTTTGGCATTTCTGTTTTGTTGTTACGCTTTTTGATTTCGATCGATGGTCGGACTGAGGGCATAATATATAAACATATATGTATATGAGCACAGAGTACCGAGTACCGAGTGTTGAGAGTTGAGTACATGGAAAGCGTATGCAAAAAAGGGGGCCAAGCATTTACGTGTAGCGCACAAATGCGCATTGTTCTTGGTTCGCTTGCTCGATTTTACAATATATATACGCTCGCTATAGTTATATAAACTAAAGCATTTAGTTTGCAACGCACTGAGGCAGGAAGCTGCCATTTATGATAGACAATCTTCAAGTCGCAGCAATTGCAGAGGTATTTAAATACAATATTATTTTAGTTGTGTGTATATTTAATAACTTTAATTACAAATAAAATATGAGTTGAATACACAGTCTTTAAAACATCATCAAATTTCAATAAACTGCAGTTATCTTATATTTTAAATGGATAATACAACTTTTGATTTTCAAACACTAAACATAATAAATATATTGTTAATAAAAGATTGTGTTTTAGTATTTGAATTATACAAAAGATCTAAATCATTGCCAAAGTACATTAAAACTTTAAAGTCTTTTATCTTTGTTGTGATGTATTAATTATCATCATTACATCCCTAAGGGCATTAGTGGTTCGGTTAAAAGAACCGTTGTTGCTTGCCACTGCTGGTGTTGGTAATGCAAGCATTAAAATCAATGCCCCCGGCAGAAAAGGCATTGGGGGCCATATCATCAACACCTTCCTAGGCAGCTGTGCAAACACAAAAGCCGCCAACCGTCGAGGCAAAAGCAGCGGCATTTTTACGGCTTCATCTTTATTCTTGTTGTCTTTGAGAAAAGCAGAAAAAGACAAGAGCCGAAGAGCAGAAGAGGAGAAGTAAAATGTGGCATATACTAGGAAAATAATTACAGCAGCAGCAAGAGACTACGAAATTCTACCACCGCCCGGTGTAAAGCGGAAATAAAGTGCGCAAAATGTAATTAATTGCCAGAGGCGGGCCGCCCAGTTGAAGCTGAAGTAGCGATCAGCAGCCCGCGGCCCAAGCGGCGTATGCTTAATGTCATCGGAGTCAGATTCGGATTCGGAGTCGTCGTCCGCATTTGCGTCGGCGCACAAAAGTGTTTTGCCTCCAACTCTCACGACGTGCTCGGGTCTCGATTTCTTTTGCTGTTACTGTTGCTGTTGCTGTGTTTGTTGACTTTTTGCAACTAATAAGCTAAATATTTTGATTGGGCTCGCGGCCGAGGCTGCAACAAATCAACAGCAACAACAACAGCAACAAATCAACAGCAACAACAACATCAATGAGAAGGCATCGCAATTTATTCGCAGACGTTATTAAATTTTGTTTGTTGTTTTACGGGCAGCTCCAGATTGCCGGCAATTTGCCGAAAATTAAAGCCAGAGTCAAGGCTGAATTTCAGTATTTTTTTTTGGGGCGCTGCGATAAGTTTTTATTGTTTTCTTAATGCTGCCACGCCTACTTCATCTAGGAACAGCGACGGAATATGCTGATAAGCTGCTACGTCTACCAAATCCAAGTGGAAGCAACCAACCATTTCAAACACTTCCGTCAAACAAAAGAAAAAATGTCATTAGTTTTGTGAGCTGTGATTTAAGACATAAATCTCATGTATTTGTTATACTACAACAAAGATTTTTATTTAAAATTTCTATCATGGTTTTTTAATAGATCTTTGATATCATTTTTTTGCATTTATTTTTTATAAAACTGGATTTTTATTCATTCGTCTCAATTCAATAAAATTCAAGTTTTAGATTGTGATAAATTACTTCCTCTCAAAGGGAAAAATAAATCATTCAATTATTGCTGAAAGTTTTTTTTTTGGAAAACTATGAATCATTAGCTGACAGCTTTCTATAAGTCAAATGTCAGATGCATCAAGAACTGTTTAGAGAATTTCGTGCTGAAGATATTTAATAGAAGACCCTCGCTTTTACTTCTATATAAATACACACCAAAACTCTTCACTTGATTAGCCAAATTCCATAACACGGCAAAAAAAAAAAAAACTAGACAGCTACATAATAAATAGGTTTAACAAAAAAAGAGCAAGCTACTCGAAATTATTTATGGTGCGACTCCAAACTTGAAAGCAAAGACAAAAACTAAAAACAAAAACCAAAAATAGAGAAAAAAGTAAAACCAAAAAGCAAAACAAATGCAAAGTGCGAGGGGAAGAGCAGAGTTTTATTTGGTGAGAAATTTCACTCAGTCAGCGGCGGAAGGCGCAGCCAGTTTCAAGGTTGCCAGCGATTTTTCTATGATAATGGAACAGGTGAGCGGCTGACTCTGAACAGATTTATATACATATAGATTTTCTGATTGTAATGGACGGAGGCAACAAACCGGTGAAAGGGGAATGGACGGATGACAAAATGAGCGTGGAATTGAAAAATGGATGTTGTTTAAAGTTAGGTTGGGTCATAGTGTTGTTTAGGGTACAGAAAATTAAGAGACCTCACAATTATTGTGGTCAGGCAATCAACAAGATAAAGACATATTTATAAACTTTCGCCGAGTTAGTTGGTTGTTGTAATATATGAAGAGAGAAGATAACAACAATATCAATTCAAATTATCTTCATAACAGAAAATATTGTTTATAATCGATAAGAAAGTTGCACAAATATTTAAAATTCTTTTCAAGCCGTACTTTGTACAGTCTTAACTGTAGCGTCATGATTTTATTTATACTCGAGCCGGGTAACTTTTTTTGAGATCTCTCACTGCCAAAATCCCACACATCGTCAGTGTGTTGAGTGCCAAGCAAACAACTCAAAAACTGACCGACCCTTCACATATACCCAGATACATATATATAGATATATGTATGTGTATAAACACATCTACAGCCGTGTAAAAATAACAAAAACGAAAATATGCAACTGCAATTCCGCTGCAAAATCGTGCAAATTGTTTATAAAGTCCAATGCAACTACAGCTGTATGTGTGTGTGTGTGTGTGTATATAGACATATATACACACATATCTGTAAAGTGCATTTCCTGTGCTCTCTTCAATAAAAAAAATGTTGTCATTGTTGTTGTTGTTGTTGTGATATGACTTTAGCATATTTTTTGGCTACGTGCAGCTAACAGCCGCAGAAGACAACAACACCAACAACAACAACAAAAAAAAGAAAGCAAACCACAAGATGGAAAAACCAGTTTGAGTAGAGCGAGTTGTTGTTGTTGTTGTTGCTGTTGCTAGTGCGATTGTTGCTGTTGCTGCTGCTGCAGTTGCTGTTGCTGTTGCTGTTATTGTTGCTGCTGTTGTAGCCTTGAATGTGCATTTATTGTTGCTGCTCTTTGACTGACTCGCTGTTTTTGGCGCGCGCGAAAAAAGGCAAAAAGAGCCAACAGGTAAGGAAGTTAAAGTGAAAACCGCACAACCTGAAGTTATCCTGTAAGCTGCTTAAATTATCATCAAAGTCAGCTAAAAACTAGCAATTGCATCTTTAAGCAACACCTCAAACATGTTGAGTAAATAACATTTGTGTGTTAACAGAGTGATTGCAGCGCTGTTGGTAACATTTTTGTGCTATGTTATCGAGTGCATAGCAGCAATTTAACATTACTTATCTAGTAGACATACAAATATACGTATACTTAAATTCAAAAGCAAAGCAAACTAAAGGAAATAACATGATTTTCAACAGATAACTTTTAAATTTGAAAGCAAAGAACTTTGTAGTAAAATAACAACTATTAAAGATAATGCTGAAAAGTCTGCTAAGAGAACTTAGTGGCCTCCTTTCATCTGTTACCTGCCTTTCACTTATTGTACTCGGCATATACCTGATATTTAATGAGCAGCATTTTCTAATCGTGCTGGGAAATAAAAATGCCATAGACTGAAACTTCGGGCGTTCCCGAAAACCGCTTGGCCGCAATTTGCCTGTTGGACAAGTGAAATGACATACTCTGTCTCGCTCTCGCTGGCTATCGCCATCTCTCTCTCTCTCTCTCTCTCTAGCTCGCTGTCTATCTGCGCTCTCTGTTCGACAGTGTTATTTGTGCGATATAGCAGTTTTGCACTTCAACATACGGCTGTTTCTAATTGCCTGACACACTTGGCAACCAGCTCCAGCCAATTGGAACTATCTATGCCTATAATACCAGATACTAATGCATACGTATACGTGTGCCTGTATGTATGTTAGTAGAACTCCGGAATGCAAATGCAAAGCTGTTTCGAAATCGACTCGTATAATTGAATACTGTTAAGCTATTAATGTTATTGTGCTCTCATGTTGTGGTCAAGAAACCCCCGCCATTAAAACCCGTGCTGCTCTTTAAATATCAATCAGGTCTTAACTGAAGTGTGAGGCGGTGATAGCATCATTTGAAGTCAACGTGAAGCGTTTCTTATCAAATTTGCCAAGCAAATTGTTTCAGCCTTTCAATGTCGCATGACATAAGGAGCTGTACTGTATATTTAATAAGAAATCTATTTATATTATGCATATACTATATGGACGTTGACACTTATTAATGAAATGCGATTAAATTTGCTGTTTTGGACTTCGTTTTGCGTTCCAGTGAGCTGATAATTAGAACCTGCTACTTGCATCAATAATATAATTAAAGTGTAATATTATTGAACTGAATTTGTCATACCAGTGTCCCATAAAAATGAATTGTCACAATATAATCTATATACCATATATATACATACGTGTAACATGAGCTGATCAGCTGAAAATCAAATCCAAAGTTGCTTGGCAACGAATTAACAGTTGACAGAATATATGAGTAATACAGCGTTATTTTCAAAAATGTTGTTCTGTTCTCTTTTTGCAAATTAAATCAACTCTTAAGCCTTAGTTTTATAGTTTTCCTGCGACCCTATATTACTAACCTCGGTACTAGAATTAATCATTTCAAATATCTGCAGTCATCTTTGTCACTGCACATTTTGCCCAACTGATCGCCAAGTTCAGGCAGTCAATTGGGACTAATTCAAAAAGGTCTTACGCCTTTGCAACATTCAATTAATTATGCGTATCTAAGTAGAACTCTACTCCACCCCGCTCTCACTCCACTGTAGCAATTACCATTACCATTAAAAATGTTTATCATTATCTTTAAATGGGGCCTTGTACAACATTTTGTGACTTTTTGTGCCACAAGAGAAGCCGCTAAAAAAAATTCTACAAATATTATTGGGTTGATTGATTGAAAGGCTAAATAAAATAAAAAAAAAACGCTGTGATTGATTGACTGGAACTGGAAGTGGAATTGAAATTGGAATTGAAACTGGAATATTTTAGCTGCCGCTGCCGTTGCGGCTGCTGTTGGGGATTACGTGTGGCCAACTTTCAATTGTGAATGTAAATCTTGTGTATGGCATTACAAAAACAAAAACAAAAACAACAACAAAAAAGTACAGCGCACAAATTGCGCAAAACGCTAAAGAATGCCACGCCAACAACAACGGCAGCAGTGAGTGGAAGCAGTGCAGCAACTGCAGCCACAGTAACAGTAACCACAGCAGCAGCAAAAAAGGAATGAAAACAAAAGCACAGCAAAAGAATCAAATGGACCAACTTGGTTTGCCAATAGGAATGTTTCTTAACAGTGCTCAGTATCAAATTAGAACTCACAGAAATTAAAATAAATCATTTTCAATGCCTTGCATCTAAAAATGTTTTCAGAAATTAAACTCATTTTTGAATGAATTACACATTTAAGTTATTTCAGTTTTTGCTTAAAGAAGATTTTTACCAGTTATTATATAATTGGCAACATTTCGAACTATCGACTGACCACTGTAGTTGTCTCTACAGTTTGGCAAGCGCTGAGCGCCTGCATTTATGCATTAATTTCATTTACAGAGCACTTCATCAGCGATTTCCATCTATCTTCCTTCTTGCCCTCCCACTCTCCCACTCTCTCTCTCTCGCTGTCTCTTTGTGCGTCGTTGGCCTTTAGCTGCCCCCGTTAAGTGTAATTTAATTTAGCGCAATTGTCTTTTGCTGCAATTGTCTCTGGAAATAAATGTGTGTTTAAATCGCAGCAAGCGGCGCCGTTGTTTGCACAGTGACTCTCCAACTGTCGGCTGTTAACGGTAATGCTTTAACAGGTATTTAAATGTACTTACATACATGTATTTATGCATATGCGTGTGTGTGTGTGTGTAAGTGGCCAACTGGCCCAGGCAAATATAAATGCCACGCGGAATGCGGTTTAAAAATAAACCAAGCCCAAAGCAAGCTAGCAAGCGAGCGAGCAAGCGAGAGAGCGAGAAAGAGAGAGAGATCGAGAGAGCCAGAAACCAAAACGTGCTTTTGGCTAGAGACCCTATTTAGCCTAGTTTACGGCTAGCTCGAGCCAGGCTTAATGACCACAGCTCTCGCTAGTTACTGCTGCTGCTGCTGCGCACCTGTAAACTGGCTCTCTCCCTCTCTATCTCTCTCGCTCTCTCTCAGTCAGACTCCCTGTCTCGCCTATGCTAATAAGATAAGTGTGACAGGCGTTGGCAATTTTTATGACTCCGTTGCACGCAATCGGCGCCCTTTTCAATCACTGTACAGTTTGAACGGCTCCAACTGGATTCGAATTGGCGGCAGCGATTATGCAACAAGTTTTTGAATGGGTATTTTTTGTGTGGCTTATTGGAGGCCATAAAAAGCGCACAGTGAGCGTGGCTCTCAGGTGCGTTGACTGCATTAAAATGTTATGATGTCCACTATAGTAAAATCGGGTATATGGGTTTGAAAACGGACTCTTAAAGAAATGGTAAATATATATGTAATATACTTTGTTTCCAATTTTAAAATATATTTTTAAAAATATATCAATTTCACAGTTTTCAAAAATTTAAAAAACACAAAGTTTAGTTGTAAAACACATTAAAAAATAATAATATTGGATTGCATCAATTTCAAATTTTCAATCGGACAGTGTATTTAGCAGTCAGTCATTTGGCCAACTAGAAATTGATTACTTGTTGCATTATGGCCGCTGTTAACTGAATTTGGCAGACATTAATGAATGAAACCCATTGTTGTTATTTATTGAGCTTTAAGCTTTAAGTGTTGCATAAAATCAGCTTTGATTTTGATTTAGTGTTGTAGCTGTTGTAGTTTTATCTCTTACCTTTGACAGCCTCGTAGTATCCTAAATCCAGCGTGAATGATTTATGTTCAAATCCTGTACAAAAAATATGATTTTCGTTTTGTTTTGTTTTGTTTACAGCTTCCGCTCTCTCCCTCTCTCTCTTTCTCTTTCAAAAGCAGCGCACACACAAAAACAGACGGCGTGATTTTTTATATTTTTTTTAATTTTTTTCTCTTTTCTTTTCTTTTTCCTTTGCGTCCTGCGTAGACTCTTTGTTGTTGTTGTTTGCTATTTCAATTAAAATTGATTTTATTTTTGGTATTTTCTTTTACACTAGACTACGCTCCCTTTCTCTTGCTCCCTCTCTCTCACTCTCTTTCTTTCGCACAGGTAAACGCGTAAGCCACGAAGATCAATAAACACACGTAACAAATTAAGAAGAAGAAGACGATGAGAGTTGAAGCTGAGAAAACCGGAAAGTTGTTGTTGTTGTTGATGCTTTGCGCGGCGTTCTTTGGCTGCTTGTTCTTGTTGTGGCTGTTGTTGTTGTTAGTAGTAGAAAAAGCCCAAAAACAAAATCTCAGATTGAGAAAAAATCATCAGTAATTTTTTTCGACTATTTATTTGTTGTTTTTAGCGTTAATTTATTCATAAAATGTTTTTTTTTGTTGCTATTTTCTTGTCACTTGTTGCTTTTGACCTTAATACGCTCGTGTTTTAACAAATTCCAATGCACACACACACATACACACAGATCTCTCGCTTAAGCTCTCACACACACACACACACACTCACACAAAAACCAGCTTCTAAAACGCCGGCGCAACTTTTTCCAATTAGCACAAAAACAACAACAGGCTTAACAACAACTAGAACAACAGCATTAAAATTAACATTAGCGCTGCAAATAACAGTTAAACGGCATTTATTTATTACGATTTTGTTGTACAATTTGTGTATATATTTTTGTTGTTGGCACTTTTGGTACGTTGCTTTTACGGTTAAATTTCGTTACGCGTATGCGCGCTCGTTTCACGCACGTCTTGTCAACCCTCGATCTCGCTTTACAATGTTTGTGCTCGATGTTCAAGCTGAAGCATCGAAGCGCCAAGTATCGATTATCGTTTATCGATGCTTGTCGACTGTACTCGATTCACTTTTCGATGTTTCCATGACAATCGATCGCGGGCAACAATTTAAAAATTAGCTCGGAACTGTCAAAAAGGAATCATTAATGAAAATCATTTTGATATTCTATGGAATGAAAAGTAAGTAAGCAGTTTAATATAAATATGCTTGCAACGTAACATTCACAGTGATAGTTTACTAAAAATATAAGCTAGGCACAATATTTAAAAACAAGCAAATTCGTCAAAAACTGTGTGTGAAGTCCACATGTTAATATATAAATATATATTTTTAAAAGGTTTTATCGCGGGAAATATATCGATATAAACCTGCGGCTATGACACGTTTACATAAAATGCGTAACGTAAACGCAAATTGAGTCGAGACGCACAATTGACTCACGTGAAGTCGGCTGCAGAGGCTTTACAGCCGTCTGGTAATTTTTTAGCATTTCATTATTGCAGCCGGTTTACATTGTGCCATTTTTGGGTATTGCTGTTAAGGTCACACTGGAAATTTAAGAGTTTCTTTTTGAGTACAACAGCTTTGTAACATATCCATTTTGAGTTTAGCAGTGCCATTTTGAGTACATATCAACATTTCTGATTAGAATATATCGAATCTAATTATATGTGGACTTTCATTATTTTTTACAATTACCTACATGTTCCGTACAGCATATTAATTGCAGAAGCAGATACTCAATAAATAATATCGACTTTGTGGATACTATTGTATAGGAAGTTAACAGTGTCGATATGCTGCAAACATCGATATAACTCCCTATCGTTATATCGCCATAACAGACCCATAACAGCTGGCAAGTAACATTTCTGTTGTTGACGCGTCGGAGTTCGGACGTGTTTGTGTCCTCATCGCTCGCGTATAGATTTATTTAATTTTTTCCATCGACTTGCACAAACCGGAACTTGCTGCAAATTAGGCAAGTCCGTTGTAAATTGTGCTAACAAAAACAATAATCCGCTGTGTGAAGTGCGCGTTAAGTATGTAAAGAATAAGCCGCAATTTTCAAACTCAAAACTCAACTCCGAAAGGCAAAAAGAGAAAGAGAAAAAAAAGCGAGTGGCAGATTTTTTCCTGTCTACCTACACAAACATACATATACATATATATATATATCGAAGTGAAGTGAAGAGAGCGCAAAGTGTATTTGTGTGTGTGTGGTTGGTGAATAATAAGAATATTAAATATTATAAATATTAAATGTGTTTGCTGTTTGTTTATTTAATATAAAATCAGTGCAAAAGTGCGTGCCGCACCCGTTACACACATACATACATACACATACTCACACACATATGCATGTTAATATCGCTCACTCACTCACACATATTCAAAAGAGAAAATAACAATTTGTTAGCCAAATTGGTTATTTTTGTTCATTAATTTTAATAGTTTTCTTTTTTGTCTAATTTTATATTTATTTAATAGCAATGCGTATAAAATTTAATTCAATTTAACGAAATATAAACAACAATAATAACAGAAGCAGCAGATAAAGATAAAGAGAAGAAGAAGAACGACTTCTGGTGTGTATATGTGTGTGTGCGTTGGTGTGCATAGCCTGCATAGCAGTGTGTGCGTGTGTGTTTGTGTAAAGCAGTCAGAAGAATAACAAAAAAACATCAAATAGCAAATCAAAATGGCGCACCAGCAGCAGCAGCAACAACAACAACTGGCACAATCGGTGAATTGTTCATTGGATGATATCGATTTGACGGCACTAAAGGTAAGTTTTGTCAGCTTCCAACAACAACAACAAACATAATGTTGCTGCAAGGTGTGGCCAGTTTTTTTTTTTTGTTGTTATTCAACTTTAAAAAATCCGGGTCTGTAAACATGTGCATCTCTCTCCCACTCCCTCAGCAAATTCACTTTCAATCAAATATAACTGCACTTACTCATTTATCGATTGGCCACACTAGCCAATCTGATAAGAATTTCTTTGTTGCTCAATACTGTAATATGAATGTTATACAACTGTTGTGTCATTGAACCGTTTTCAGCACTAAACTGAAACTTGCCAAATGTTGTTGTTAAAGACTATGGCAACGCCCACTCTTCCGCCCACGCACACAACATAATAACTGCATATTGACATTTACGGTTTTTTTTGCTATAGCACTTGTGTCCATTGTGCGCTCTCTTTGCGTTTCCAACTCAACCCACCTCACCCCACCCCACCCTCAATTTACCACCACAGTTAGTGACCGGCCGGTGTCAGCGCCTTTTGCCAAGTCGTCTTGTTTATCATCGGTTGTTGTTTGCGTTTTCTTTTATATTTTTCATTTCTCAATGAAATGGCGCCCCATACACGCACATGCCACAAGCCGCACGCGTTGCGCCTATGTTCAAAGAGTGCTTTTTGCCTTTCTCTTTCAGCAAACATTCACCACAGCTTTGCGCAAAACTCACCACGGGCCGCCCCAGGTTGGGCACAGCAGACAGCGGGCAGCGCAGTTACCCACAGAAAGTAAAGTTTTGCCAGTGTTGAGGAGCAGCGCTGCTCTCTGTCTGTGTGTCTGTCTCCGTATGTGTGCATGTGTGAGTGAGTGAGTGTCCGTTTGTTGACTCTGTCTCTTGCAGCTGGTGGGTGGGCAGTGTGGTGGGGTGGGGTGGGGTGATGAGTATGAGGTGGATTGCGCTCTTATGACTGCATTGGTATGCGTGTGTGTGTGCTCATCATAGTCGAAGAAGACGAGACTAAAACGAGACAAGAATGAAAATTGTTTAGTTTACTTTATTAAAAGAAACAGCAGCAGCATGCGTGTGTAAATAAATGCATGCAAGTGTGCATGTGTATGTGCGCAGACAACATAAAGATGATGATGAAGCACAGCAAAAATAAAAAAATGGCAGGCGTATGATGGCCCCATGAGTAGTTGTTGTTGCGGTTGCTGCTGCTGCTGCTCTTGTTGGCCTTCTCGGAGCAGAGGCGCGTGGGCGCCGTCGTCTGCCGTCTGCGTTGGCTTTTTAAAGGTCATTAAACAATGAAATACGTGCCCCGAAATAGTATACAGCGACAGCTTTGTTGTTGCACCTATTGTTGTTGTTATTGTTGTCAGTCAGGCGCTGCTTGAACCAAAAGGTCACAGTCCTTAAAGCTGCTGCGGGGCGAATGGCATTTGCTGCTTCTCCTGCTTCTCCTGCTACTTCTGCTCTCATTGCCTGTGAGCACTGTAAAAACTGTTCAACTGATAAGATACTTAAAACAGTAGCAAAAGCACACATACATACAAAATGCATTCATCAGCGCAATTTCATTAATTATTTTATGATGCCCAGCTGTAGATATACATGCATGTATGTATGCGTGTACATATACATTCATTACTCTTTATCTTTAAATGCAGTTTGAAGTTTTGTAGTTCTTGTTGTATTTGTTGTTGCACAGTTTGATAAGCGCTGCTGACGTCGCAGCTCTTTTGCTGATTGCCTTCATTATTCTTGTGCATGGCCATGTGTCGCCGCTTCTTACACACACACTCACACACACACATACACGCTGTCTGCGTCTTTGTTTTTCTTTTGTGCGTATGTGTGCGTGTGTGACTGCTTGTATATTTATTTTAATCAACGTTTATTGCATTTGGCTTTGTGCGATAAAAACGTGTTCGCCCACATTTGGTGTGTGTGTTGTTTAAAGTGCTGCAATTTGCTGCTGCTGCAGTTGTTGTTGTTGTTGTTAAGAGAGAGAGAAACAACAAAAAATCACATATGTTTGGGTTTGGTCTGTTTTGTGGGTTAAATCAACAATGTGACTGGGTAAATACACAGGGAAAAACGTACCACTAAATATTTCGACCCATATGGACATACAAACATACATACATAGATACATAAATATTGTATAAGTTTGTATACATTATATCAAATTAATGTAAGTATGCAAACTTTAAGTAAATTATGAAACAGCTTAGTTTTGAATAAGAATGTTTCGATTCCAGATGACAACAATCTTGACATGTCTGTTTCCCAAGTCCCTACAAATGCGCTTCCCAGACTTCAAACACCCATAACTGTTCATGGTTTGACCTCCTAATTAATTCAGCATTTACAAATTATTTCGGATTTCTTGTCACAAATCATGCCAACATGTTGGACAAGGCCCTGAAAATACCCTTCCCTGACTTCAAATTGCCATAACTTCGCCACAACTCAACCGATTTTCGTTTCCAAAGGCATTTTGTTCATAATTTTTCATCTATAATGATACTACATTCAAAATTGAAAAATTTCCAAAATTCGGATTTGATGTCAAAAATAATGCCAACAAGTTAGACATGTGATGTCCCAAGTCCCTGAAAATACCACTTTCCTGACTTCAAATTGCCATAACTTCGCCAAAAGTCAACCGATTATCATTTCCGAGGGCATTTTGTTCATGGTTTTTCATCTATAATAATTCCACATTAAAAGTTAAAAAAATTTCCAAATTCGGATTTGATGTCAAATATCATGACAACAAGTTGAACATGTTAAGTCCAAACTCTCTAAAAATGCCTTTCTGAGACTTCAAATTGCCATAACTTCGCCAAAACTCAACCGATTTTCGTTTCCAAGGGCATTTTGTTCATGGTTTTTCATCTATAATGATCCTACATTCAAAATTGAAAAATTTCCAAAATTCGGATTTCTTGTCAAAAATCATGCCAACAAGTTGGACATGTGATGTCCCAAGTCCCTAAAAATGCCACTTCCCAGACTTTAAATATCCATAACTTCGCCAAAACTCAACCGATTGTCATTTACAAGGTAATTTTGTTCATGGTTTTCTATAAAAATCCTATATTTATTTTGATTTCTTGTCAAAAACAGAGTTAAGTACATTATAAAACGTGATTTCGTTGCATACACAAAATTCTTAAGGACAATTAATGACTCCTTCAATTCTGTAACATTCTCCAATTTGCACTATCGCTGGTGTGAACTGGTTTTCATTGCTGTCAGCTTAATTTGCTGTTGCTGCAAGACATATGTATATTTTTACTATAGCTCTCGAGTTTTTGTATTATGCATTGCATTCCTAATCGAATTGGTCACAACCCACACAGCAGCATATGCATATACATACATATATACATATAGATTGCCTAGACTTACGTATTTACATATGTAGTTTACCGTCTGTCTTCCTCTAGCTCCAAGTCCCCTTCCCTTGCCCTAGTATGCATATAGTATGTAGAAAAGCTGCTGTTGCTGCTATTTTTTACCGCATGGGCGTTCAATATGCAGTCAGTCCTGTTGGCGAGTCTCCTTAATGCATATACATACATGTGTATATATCTATACACATATCATTGCTGCTCTAACTGGGCCAAGCCTCGTATACGGCCAAAAAGAAATCCAGTTTTGCCAACAAGCCAACCCAACAGCAGCAGCAGCGAGTTTTAGACGAGTCGCCAGTCGGCGGAGTATCAGCCAGCGAGTTGTTTAGTTTTAGTTTTAGCTTTTTAGTTTTAGTTGCACTCGTGGCCCGTTTCAACAAATACAGCGAACAGCGACAAAGCCAAAGATAAACAAGAAAGAACAGCTAAATACGCCGTGACGAAGCTTAAATACCCTTTGCTTTTCTTTACAAAAAACTTAAAAAGTATGATTTTAATATACTACATTTTATTTCATAATTTCTATATACCAATTTCATACGCTTTTTAGAAAACTATATATCTTCTATAAAGTTTCGAAAACTAGACAGTTTTTAATAATAAGTATTGTGATTCAAAACACTGAAAGCTACTCAATTTCTGGACAACTGTTAATCTCCAATAGTTCCAATTTCCAATAATTAACTGACAAAATTTAAATACCTTCGGCAAGGGTATACATATGAGAAAGCCCAAAAAGAGAGAGAGGGATAGAGAGTAGAACACATGTGAGAGCAGAGCAGTGGAACGGTCAACAGTGACCGATAACTGTAACCGCAGCTCAGCTGCCAGAACTATTCCCCTCTCCCACACCCCCTGTGCTGCCAGACCGCTGCTTGCATTTCGTTTGTGTTTTGCTTTAACATATCAACGCTAATGAGTCATGAAGCGGTTTGTTGCGTCGTTGCTTCAGGGCACTGGGGGTAAGGTGGGGAAGGGAGTGGGAGCAGCACTTGGCTCATTTTTTCGTGAATTTTTAATTGATTTTACAACGTGAAGTAATCGGCCATAAATAGCAGTAATTGCTGACTGACTGCCTGCCCCACTGTTTCCCCCCCTCTTGACTTGCTTGCTCGTTGCATGTGTTTGACACACTTTGAAGCAACACCCAAAAAAACAACAGGAATAAGAACAAGAACAATGATAGCGCTGGCAGGCGTTGGGCGATGGCTCATTTAAAGGCAGCCATAAATCTACTTGAGGCAGCTTTCAATAGTTCCTTCTCTCTCCCTCTCTTTTCAGCTTTGGCTGTTTATTATTTGCATCGTTTTCAGCTTTTTTTTTTATTATTATTATTCGTTTGGTTTCGACTGACGCTTTGTCTTTATTATAATTCCTGTGGCTGACTGACTGACGGCTTGAGTATATCATCAGTTGCCTGCAAATTGCGGCTACCGTTACCCCAAAGAGCAGCCCAGCTTTTGTTTCAAGGGGCGTGGCGTTGGGGGGGGGGGGGATTTTATTTGTTGAAATGTGCAGCTGAAGCTTTTAAAGAGGCGACTGTGCGAGTGGATTCCGTTACAATGGGGCGTGAACAACTAGTGGTTTTTAGCAATGAAATGCAATTCAAGATATGGTAGAAGAAAAGAAACCGCCTAAGGAAATGCATCGACTGACGGGAAGGAATTTCAAGTGTTAACTAATCTGCTAAAAAATATCGCTGAAATACCCTATTGTAAAGTCTCGTGGAAGAGTCGAAGGAACTATCTATTGTACCTGTAGTTACGAAGTTTTAGATACATGAATTATCTGCGAATGTTAATTTCAGTACTAAAAACCTAAAGATAGTAGGAACATTTCCTTATTTAGAGAAACTTTCATATGGAATACTTGCCCCTAATCCATCACTTCGTATTTAAAGTAATCGTATTATATCAGAGCTCAATGCAACTCCATTCTCAACTCTAGAATGCTAAACTTGCATGTCTTCTCAGTTAACTGATGTCTGCCCTTCTTCTGTTTGCTTCTCTCTGCCCTTTGCCCATTTGTCTGCCCCTCCACCTTTTGGCTTGTAGTTCAGCTTGTTATAAACGGAATTTAGAGCACGCCCTGTCAAAAAAAGAAGAAGAAAATAACTAATTTACCTGTTGAAATTGTTGTTCTTATGCTTGTTGTTATTTTAATTGACGTTTACCTTAGCTGTCACTAGCGCCCCAACCCCCTCCCCTTTTAACCCCCTTTATCTGTCAAGTCTCTGAAGTCTCGTGCTTCTTCGTGTTTGCTTCGTGCCCGTGAGCTGCGTGTCAATGAACTCGCATGCGATTTGTTGTTGTATGGCTTGACATGGGCATAGGCATGTACAGGGTAGATGGTAGCAGGGGTAGTAGGGGGGGGGGGGGGGGCAATCGTTGGCTTCAGGGCGGATTTGTATTTGTATTAAATGCCGCTTTTATTTTTAACGCTGTTGCCTGCCGCATTCCGTATTTGTATTATTATGCCTTAATAATTTGTTTACACAAACAAACACAACAAAAGCCAAAATAACAACGTTGCCTGATTCAACATCAGTGCTGTTGCTTTTGTTGCTTGTTAAGTGCCTCTGTGCCGCAGCAGCCCCGCCCTGTTCTCTCTCAACTCATCCGCATTTGGCTGGCAGCCTTTACTGCGTTTTCTTTGTTTGTCTTTCGGTTTTTGCCAAGGATTTTTTATTTGGGCGTTTCCCCATCTCGTTATTTGTTTTAATTGTTAGTGTTGCTGTACGGTTTTTATTGCATTTTGGTCTTTGACATTTGCAGGGTTTACCATTTTTGGTCCTAAACTAATTTTTGTCCTTTTGCAGGATCCGGCTGGTATCTTTGAGCTCATCGAGGTCGTTGGCAATGGCACCTACGGCCAGGTCTATAAGGTAAGTTCAAATAAACATTAATTTATTTTTATTTCAGTTTTAAACCAAAATATAAAAAATTAAAACTCAAATGAACTACGTTTTAAAAAACCGATATAATTTTATTCCGCCTCTCACTGTTACAACATTACATATATATTTAGGCTGACAGTTGTCAGAAGCCGCTGTACCTAATAAATTCAAAAAAAAAGATCTAGAAACACCACACTATTAAAACTTCATTTTACCAACATTTTGATGTTATAACCTTGAAATACTGAACACAACATTCAGGAAATAAGCTTGAGCTTGTTAAAATAAACCAACAACAGTTTTTTTTTTAATACTTGTAGCATTTGCTGCTAGATTGCAATAAAAAGTTATATGTAGTTATTTGTTGTGGTTGGTTATAAGATATGATGAGATATTGAAAACAATTTGTCTGACCATTTGAATGTTGAGTCTCTTTTTTTTATATTTTTTATGTGGCCAAATTTGCAGCTTTCTATTGAAGTCCAAACGGGCAATTTGGTTACGGCGCAATGATCTCACAATTTACGTTCAGTTTAGTTTCAGGGCGACCGTTTCTTGTTGTTGTTGCTATTATTGTTGTTGTTGTTGTTGTTGTCTTGTAATTAGCAATCATTAGACTTTATGCTTGAATGCGCCGCAGTTGCGCTTGCTGCTACCGTCAGCTGAGATGAGTTGCATATACACAGATAGAAAAGTATCTTGTATCTGTATCTGTCTCTATCTCTATCTGTTCCGAAAACAAGCTGCGTCATTTGCGCTGCTGCCTTAATTAGTTGCGAACCGCTAGGCGGGCGCGCATAGTTTATTCTTGCCACCAAAAACTTTTCTCTCCACTGCCTCTTCTCACACATTAACACATTTTTCCCTCGCGCTTTAGAATTTTGCCGCAGGGCAAAACTCAAGAAGCAAAAGCCACCAACAACAAGAGCAACAATAATCATCATCATAATAATAATCACATCAAAGATTTAAACCAAATGCTCGCTGTGTATGTATTTGTCTGGTAGTGAAAAGATACAACAACAAAAATACAATGCCACGACTTTGTATTTAAATTATAAGTTTAAAATTGTATCTGCAAGATACAACACAATGAATGCAGCGGCGGCAGCTACAAAAATAGACACTGTGGGGATTACCGTTAGCATTTGTTGCTACATTCTGTTCTGTGATTGTTTTGTGGCATGCGCTGCGCTTGGGAGGCCAACGCCAAGTTTTCATCTTCTCTGCTTCTCTACGTGCCGCCTGCTGCTGCTGCTGCATTCACTTTGTAGGGGGTTAGGGCCGATGTGCGGCAGCTTTAGAACTAAAGCTATTTATCACTTTATCGATAAATTATCGAAAGTAGAGACTGCCTGTGATTAGAGCTGCAAAGTTGTGAGAAGCGCAATAAATAAAAAAAACTTCATGAGATATTGATAGGTTAGCAAAAACTATTAATAAAGCCTTGATTTTGATATAGTTAGCCTGTTCTATGGCCTTATATGGTGCTCCTATAGATTATTATACTCACACTTAATCGTTACGATTGCCCATTTCACAATTCCATTCAATGAAGTGTCAATAAAGTGTCTGATTTTACAAATTTTGCATGCGTCACTCTTCGCCGCTCACTTTACACTATTTTTCGGCTTAGAAATGCGGCCAATTCGCAGAAAAGTACAAAGAAAAAAGTTGACGGCCCACGTCTGTAAGCCTCCTTCGGAACGTTGACGACCTCAATTGTTGTTTTACCACGCTAAGCTGCAAGTGGCACGTGGTAACAACAAATTTGAGCAGCAACAATAAATACACATAATAAATAACTTTTGCCCACTGTGCGACAACTTGTTTCCTTGCGGCATTAAGTAGTTCATTATACTGTTCAACAGTGACTCTCACAGCTTATTTGTGTGTGTGTGTGTAAAATTAGCATGAGTAATACGGCAGAGATGCTATTGAAGCTCTGTTTCTCGCATGCATGTGACTTGTCGCCGAACGCTAGAGCGCACTATAAGAATAACGGACACAATGTTGTTGCTGCTGTTGTTGTTGTGGTTCTCGTTGTTGTCCACTTGTTGGCTACGCTTCGTTCGTTTTGTGCCCTGTTCGTGTGTGTGTGTCATTTCTTAGGCATTTACTGGATTTTGGTTTTATTGACCGACAGTTAACCGGTTTTAATTCTCTCTCTCCCCCTCTCTCTCCTCTCTCTCTCTCTCTCGGTTTTTGCAAACGCAATCGCATTTTTAGTAGCAGCTTATCAAATATTAGTCGCGTCATTTTGACGCTTATTCATAACCTGGCTAAACTGGGAATTTTTTGTGTATCTAAAACGGCTTTTAAGTCAATTCATTTGAAATTGTGACGTCACTTGCGACATTTCTACGAATATCATTCGTTTCGCTCCGCTTAATACGATTTTGATTTATGCAGCGAGTAAAATTCCCCCCGCCCCGACTAATTTATCTTGTCTCTTTCGTTGTATGCTTTTCAAGCGATTTATCAGCTAATTTCTCGTATGTTCTGTGCTTTGCACTTCCGGTTTATTGATAAGTTGGCGATTTGTAAATGTTTTTTTATTACTACTGCGCTTTTTTAATTGTTGCTTATCACAGAGTGTCGCGTGACTCACAAAGAATTCTCATAGATTCTTTTTTCGTGTCTAGAATTGAAAGTTGGACACATGTAAATATAGGTTTGGAGGGTGGAGTATTAAGGGGAGCGGTAGCATGTGTTCTGGTTGGTTGTGTTGCATAGAAAATACATGGATACATTTTTAATTATATATCAAAGTTACTAGCTTATATTACAATGGCTGAAATTGTATACTAACCAAGTCTATGTAGCAAGTTAAAATTGGATAGTTTAAAAGCTGAAACTATATATTCTTGATCAGAAAATTTGTTGATGGCTTTTGCGATCTGTTTGTGTGAGTGTTGTTTGTAAGTGCAAGAAAGTAAACTAATTCAATGCCTCCCCAATTTTATTAGTTGACGCACTCTACTACTCTCCCTCTCTCTCTTCCTGTCCCTCTCTCTTCCTTCTCTCTCACCCACTCGGTCGATTTAGGTGAATTTGCAGCTAAATTTCACACGGCGCATTTGAAAGTTGTAAATTTGCAGCTTAATTTATGCCAAAAAGCAGCCCAACAACAACAATAACAAAAGAAATAATAACGACAACGGTAACAGACACAGTATTAACTGCATAACTTGGCAACTTCAACAATAACATTGTAAAATCAACGCGCCGCTTCCCAAGGTCGTTGTGGTCGCCTCCCCCCCAACGACAACCCAACCCCTTTCCTGCTTACGGTTTTCTGCGGCGCAATGACTTTCCCAACGTAGCGTCGCTTGCTTGCGCTAGCAGAAATTTAGTTTTTTTTTTGTTTTTGCGAAAGCGCTCAAAGCGTAAATACACACAACATAATCGTAAACCTAAATCGCATTTATTGTTTTGGCTTTTGCTATTTTTGGCGCTGGTCGGAGTTTCGGGCGCAGGTTGCCTTGTCAATGAAAAAGTGTCAGGGCTAGAGATTTAATTAAGCGAACAGCAGAGAAACGGCAACAAAACAAAACAAAACTCTACAAACACAATACATGCATAACAACAGCAATATAAATATACTATGTACGCATGTACATATGTATAACAACACTAAAGTTAGTGAACCTCTAAAAATACAATACGAGCAGTGGGAGAGTGACGAACGCCCAGCCAACGAGAGAAAGAGAGAGAGCGGCGCCGGTGAGGCGTCAAAGTTGCGGTATATAATTTGCAATGTTTGCTGTGTGTGAAAGAGAAAGGAAGCGATGACTACAACTACAACTACAACGACACTTTGGCGACGTATACTGCTCTGCTCTGTTATCTTCTCAATTTCGCTCTTCCTCTCTTTGTGTGCTTCACTGTTTTTATGCTCATGTGTCAATGACTCTTTGTTAATGTTTTCAAATCTTGTCTACAGCAAATAAAAAATTTGCGTAATTAGTTTTTAGCTCTGTTTTTGTATTTTTTATTGTCATTTAGTTTTGTTTCATGACATTGAGTAAAAATAAAAATAAATAAAATAATAGCACTGCCTAATTGCAACTTTACTTTGCTTCAATTCAATTTAACATTTTTTACGAGGCTGCGCGTCTCATTCTCTCTTTATATATTTGTACTTGTGTTTCCTGCTTGATTTGTTTATTGCCTTTAATGTGTTTCGCATGTTTCTTTTGAGTGGCGTTTTATTGGCTGCGCCTGCAGTTTTGTTGTCTGCGTGTGCGTCTCTCTCTCCATTTAAGTTAGCTTCTGCTCCACCTCCTCCTCCGCCACCTACCGTTGCGTTGGTCTCGCTCTGTCGCTGCGCCTGCGTTCCTCAAATGCAGCCCAAAATGAAGTCGTAAATAAAAGCTTCGCAACAGCAGCACTCAGTGTTGTTCTTCATTCTACGCAACTCTCTCGCTTAGCGTGCTTTATTATCTTGTCTCGCTTAGGCACACATACAAAGCTCGTAAATATGAATTGTGCATGCGTACGTGTGTGTGAATGTCGCTTATATTGCGCGTAATTGGGTCAAAGTTCGCAGCGTTGTTTGGAGAATGTTAATTAGATGTGGGGGCCTGCGTCGTCTCCAAAGCGCGCTGCGTGGGCGAGAAAGTCTTTGGGGGCATTAAACGCAGCACTTAAATGAAGTGGACAAGTCCCAAAAGCATAGCAAAAAGCTGCGCTGCAACTGCGCTTATGCGTCACGCATGTCATGAATACTAAATGTGAGGTTAGAAAACTGAAGAGTTGCATGAATCAACTTAACTCCAATTCGTGTACACTTAACAAAATTCCAAAAAAAAACACTTACATTCTAACACGGTGGCAGCACTGTCATTCGATTGCAGCACTTCAATCGAAAGCAACAAAGATTTATTTTTGACTCATGCTAAATTAAATATTCTACCTAATCGACTTTATTTTGAGAAGGTTTTATAAATATTTGTGGTGTGTATAAGCAAATTAGTTGTTTCAACATTTACATACGACCTTCAAATATGTATTTAAATTTTAAATGTTACTTTTTGGTCAATTCATCATTGGCTTTAAACTTCCGCTAAACGTACCTCCTTCAATTTCTTTGGTTGGGTGACTCATCATTGACTTAACGCAAATTGCGCCCCTTTTTCTTGACCTACTTAGTCCGACTTCAAACCACATATCTAAAGTTTCCTACGCCCAAAGCAACTCGATAACTTTTGCCCAAAAGAAAACAAACGAAATATGCCGCGACAAATGTTGTACGCGAATTGCACAAATCGTCATCGATTGTTGTTGTTGTTGTTGTTGTGTTGCGCTCAAGGTTGCCAACGTACAGAAAGTTATTCAAATATTTGAGCAATTTGGCTGATTAAATATGCGAACCCCAAGCGGTGTCCATTTACATTTACTCAGACAGCTGGGCAAGAGATTAATAAATATACAAATATGTATGTATGTATGTATGTATACAGAAATATTCACTTGAAAGCGTTGATTTCATGATTAGCTTTGATGCCTGCTCGCTTCTCACTTTGGGGCATTTAGTTTTGTTTCCATTTCGAACAATTAATTTATGAGTGAAAGTTTTTTTTTGGTATTTATTTTTACTTAGTTTTCTTTATTTTTTGCATACATAAAGCAGCAGCACAACGAGTCGCCTTTGTGTTAGGGTTGTTGTGATATTGGGACTTATCTAACTGCTGGTCCCTTATATGCATATTGGTTTACAATGCCAAACCACACAAAGATCCCAGACAAATAAATGCCTCATAATATTGCTTGATTATGTGTGTGTGTGTGTGTGTGTGTGTGTGTGTGTGCATTATAATAAACTCGTTGAGTGTCATGTAATTGGGCGACAATGGCTGGAGAGTAACTCAACTTGATGTATCCCCCCCCCCCAAATGGTACGAGTATTTATCGTCTCCCAAAATACCCGTTGACCCGCAGTTGACAAATATCTACCCTCCCCACCCTGGAGGGCCTAACCACTTGATTGCATTTCGATATGAGGTTTACTTCCCGCAACACTTAATTTATTTAATTTGAATTTCTCTGATAACTGAAGTGACTGTAGAGAGCGCACTCAATTAATTACGCATAATAAGAAAGCTTCTCTCGCGCTCCATCAATCATCCTTATGGGGGTGAGATGACTGTGTGTGTGTGTGTGTGTGTGTGTCGAAGCGGAAGTGAATGTGACGTCACCGGGTGACAGTCAATTCGGAGAACTTGAGCGAACCTCAAAGGCGCTAAATAAACGAATATAACAAATACAAATATTTTATCTTTTGACACAATTTACGCCTGCTTATCGCAACAGCATAGATAATATTTGATGTACAATTAAAATCCAGGCGAAATTTATAGATACATATATGTATATAGAAAAAGTACTGGCATCAACATTGAAAATAGCATCAGTGAGTCAAAAGTTGGGGAAACTGATAAGAAATACCCAAATGAATAAACTATTATGTGTGTGATAATTGAAGCACATTATTAAATGTTGACAATTAAAGCTAATCTGGCTGATTATATTATAAATCTTGATAAAATGAGTAATTGCTTACAACAAATATTTCTTTAGATCTCAGATTGCATTCATTTCATTATAAACAAATCGTAATCGTAATCATTTGTAGTGAAACTTTTTAGAACTGGGCCTAAGCAGATTTAAATTTGTTTCTAAGCATTTTAAAGGCAATATTAAAGTTGGCAAACACATTTAGTCGATGTGGCTGCTGAACTGAAAGTGGAACATCAAACAAAACTCTCGAACTGGGTTAACCAGGTACACGTCAAATATGGAGGGGGGGCAGACAGGTAGAGGCAGCCAGCCAGCCAGGCAGTTGAGTTTGGCCAATAAGCCTTTTGTAAAAACACTTTGAACCCGGTGTTCGAGCTGGCAACACTCGAGACTCACTTCTGACGCTGTAAATTTAAATTTAATTTTCATAAAAGGCAGCTACATAAGTGCCAAGCGAAACATAAAGACAAAGAGAGAGGGAGAGGAACAGATAGAGAGAGAGAGAGAGAGAGAGAGATTGTAAACTTAGCTAGAGAACTGCAGGGATTCATCGCAGCTTTTCAAGTTATTTTATGCATAGTTTTAATTTTTATTGTTTGGTTTTTTTTTTTATTTTCTAAATTGCTGTTTTATGTGCTAGTTACACGCAGCAGTGAATCATAGGGGAAGGGGAAGGAGCACAAAGCTCAATTGTTGTGGCCATTTCAAATTGAAATGCGTTGCCGTCGTCACTTTGCAAATGCAGTGGAAATAAAAGCTTTGATTTCTGGGTTAATTAACTAACAGCAGCAGCAAGCAACAATTGGTAATTGATGCGCTGCACCCCATGCGTACCCCCTCCTCCCCCTATCACCCCCTTGAGATTGTGAGTAATCACCTTAACGCGTTTTTCATCTATTATAACTTACATTTGAAAACGTGTTAGGTATTATATGCTCATTGAACCAACTAACACTTGTAGAAAATTGATAAAATATGAAGAGTATCTGTAACTTTTTCATGTTCCTTTATTTAAAATACTATTTTTTTTATATTTTGTGGTACTGTGCTAAAGAAAAGCCTTTGAAGGTTAACAAATAAAAGGTTTATTTAACAAGTTTTCACTAATTTTGCTCCCATTTGTTCGAAATTTTGTTAATCAACAAATACCGTTTTCCAAAAAGTATAAAAACAAATTTTATATATCAAATTTGTATTCCTTTTACTTTTTTGTAGCATACTTTTGTGTGTTGTTCTGCTTAACTTCTATATATAGTCAACTAGTAAAGGTATCTACAGGGCATTTTATAGTCGTGCATTGCGAATGAGTCAAGTTCTCATTTGCTTTAAATTTGGAGCCACAACAAATTTGCACACGATTGCCGAGTTGAGTGTGAGTTGAGTTCAGTTTGTATGGTGGCAATGGAATGGAGCACTAAAAGCTTGCGCAATGTTGGCAAACGCAGCAGCAGCAGCTGCCTTGCCACAGATTGCCACAATAGACTCTGTGTGCCAGTGGGCCACGCAAGCAAGCAAACAGCCAGCCCACAATGGAGGCAAGCAAGCAACCAACCAACCACTGGGTTACTTGACGCATCGCATCCCATTGCTGCATGGGGCGTGGTGCGTGAAACTTAGAACTCGGAACTCAGAACACAGGTCTCTGGTCTCAGATCTCTGGTGTGGTGGCTGCTCCCACTTTGTGCCTGCAATTGTTTTTGCTGTGTGTGTGTGTGCGTGTGTGTGTGAGTGTGCGTAACTGGCAAGTGTTGTAAATTGAATTGCGGTTTTTCCAAGTGTTGCACGTGTGGGCTGTGAGAGTTTTTGCCTACAGATCTAACTACACTATATATATTGTATGTACATACATATATGTATCTGTATCTGTATCTGTATCTGTATCTGTAGCTCTTGCATTGTTGTTACTCACACGGCGACAGCCGCAAAATTTAATATGCAAGCTCACTGAGCAAAGTGGAGTTTGTGCGTGTGTGTGTGTAAAGTGGAGTGTTCCACTGTGGTTGGGGTACATTGCTGAGTCTGAGGTTGGGGGCTGGGGACTGGGGACTACCGCATTGCTTTGATCTAATGCCGGCAGCTGCGTTGCGGGTGATTCGATTACGCAACACGCATCGTGAGGTGTCCGTTAAGTTGTTGTAGCCAACGAACATATTTGTTTAGTGGGTAATAATATATTATCATCTACATATGAATGTGGTGTCATCTTTACAATCTTTTCTTTATGATCTGTATTCGTTCGTTATTTTACTTTAATAATGTCTTATGTCTATTTAGCAAATTCCTTTATAACTCAATCTTATGCATATTACTCAAAAGTATAAACTTTCTCAATTATATTGAAGGTAATTTCCACTGGCATAGAAAGCCCTCTCGCTCTTCTTATGTCTGCCCTATTTCTTAGACATTTCATCATAAAATACCTTCCGCTGTAAAAATGCATTCTAATCCCATTTCCTCATTCTTTCTTTGCTTATTCAACGAATTCACTTAGCGGCCTTATCGGAAACACACATTGCCCATATTTCAGCTTCTTCTTCTTCATCTTTTTCAGCTAGCCAGCTGTTTTTAGTTTTCCACATTTATACAACATTTTTGTTTGCTCTCTCTCTATAGTGATTTGCATAGTTAAACTCAACTCGCCAACTAGAAATGTTCAAGTTAATCTTTTTAGTCAGTTTGCTGTCTGACAGCAGGCGGAATAATGTCGAGGGGCTAGTTTCCCACAGGGGCAAGCACCCCTCCCCCTCCCCCTTCGTCTGCTGTCTCTTGCGAGTTTTCAAGTTTCTTGTTGTATTGTGGGCTTTTTTTCTTCTCATTTTTGCACTGGCATAGAAATTTTTACGCCGTTATCACAACACGCAGTGCAATTTTTATTTAATGTCAGTTGTGGTTCTTCAATACCCTTTCCTACGGTTATAGGAGGTATATTGGTAATACGGGCTTTAATGTGAAAAATAATATGACTATAAAATTTGGCGAACAGCAGATAATACGGCTGAAATATTGTTTAAGGTCGGTTTTATTACTAAATGTTATGGTTTTTTATGTGAATATTTTTTATAGTATAAACCGGGTGTTTCTTTAGTAAAAAAAGGCACGTTTTTTTTATTAAAGCAACAATTATTACTGCTGTTTGTTGACTTATTGCACATATTTGCGAGTCTGCAGAACCGAGCGTGGGACGTGGGGAATATAAGTAATGGAGCGACTTTATTACATGGACGTTGTTCAAGAAAAAGAAGTCGTCATATGCGCCATACAAATCACGTTATGACAACACGTAATTGTCTGATTATGCAGTTTTATATATATATATATATATATATATATACAGTGTACTGTACATATAGATACGATCGTATGTAATTCTCGTATCTGCATTTGTATCTATATCTATATCTGTATCTGTATCTGCTTACACAAAATGTGCAATGTGCGTGTTTTTTCTTCTGTTTTATTTTGTTGTTTTGTCGTTGCATTTTTCATCAAGTTTATTGTGTTTGTTGATTTTCTTATTTTTCACGCCCGGAGCATTGGGCATTGTGTATCTGCCAGATACTTGTACTGCAACTGAATACTTGAACAGCAAAAAAAAAACTTGTGCATAGGTAGGCAAAGCAAGCGACTGGGACAGCTGCTTTATGTCTTGGCTCCGATGCGGTTCCATTGTTGACTTTACCTTTAAAACATTTTCGTATCGTTTCGTTTTGGGTTTTGGTTTTTGTTTTCATCGTAAGTTTTTTATTTTCATTTTTTTTTTTCCTTCAATTATTTAACGTATTCAGCATTTTCTTCTTCTAGCGTGCGCTTTATAAGGCAAAGGCTTGTCGCAGTCACCGTTTTCTGTGTGTGAGTGTGTGTGTGTGTGTGTGTGTGTGTATTTGTTTGTTTATTTATTTATTTGTTTCTTGGATTGTGTTTAGCTCTATTTGCTCTAGAGACGAACTGTGAGTGCTGCGCGAGTGATTCACAAATATTTTTCTTTGTATTTTGATTGGCGCAATCCGCCGCTGGACTATAAATTGAATTCTCTTGAATTCTCCAGCGCTGTTAACTTGTCAGTTTGTCAGTTGGCTAGCTGAAATTGGCAACTGGCAACTGGATACGATCCAATGATGATCCATAACTGGTTGCACCTGCTCATAGCATAGCAAATCGATTTTCCTCTTTCTCTCTCTCTCGCTAGACAGTTTTCAACTCCATTAGTGCATGTCATTAATTTGCATAAAATCTGCAGAATGTTTCACAGTCAACCGTTAGAATATGACAAAACGCCAACACAGCCAGCTGCCTAGAAAATTGCTGCTTAATAGCATTTTGATAGAAACTGCCACAGCACAGAGCAAAACGCCCCGCTGGCTAATCAATAAAACCAACGGTCTCATAACTATCATCAGCTCGTCTCATAATCATCGTCAGCTTCGCGTTGCTTCCTTGAAGCTGGGAAATCGTTATCATATCTCGTTAGGCACTTGATTTATTATGGTATGGGGTGCAGTTAACAGCTCAAAAGCTTGAAGCTGGAAGCTCGAAGCTACTCGTGGCTGCTCTCGTTGCACTCGTCAATTAAAACTGTATTAAATGTTAAATGATTTTAAAGTCGCATCAAAAAACACCAAAGAGGACTCCTGGCTGCAGCAGCAGCATCATCTCATCGTGGCAGAAACCGGTCAGGACAACTCAATCTTAAACGGGGCATAATCAATTTATGAGTCTGATTAAAACGACAGCTAATTGAAATGCATTTTTACGCCTTGATTGACTGACTGACTGACTGCGAGGATAAATAATTTTCAAGTCACGTTATATATCAATTTTGCCAAGTGCTTAACCAGCTGTGAAATCTATATGAAAACTAAATTACACATGCTTTCATTTTGCGTGAATATTTTATAAAGTGTATATAAATTGATATGTCGAATTCATGTCATGAAAGTCAACTGAAAATTGTAGTTCAACTTTGAATGTGGAACTATCATAGATGAAAAACCATGAACAAAATGACCTTGGAAACGAAAATCGGTTGAGTTTTGGCGAAGTTATGGCAATTTGAAGTCTCAGAAAGCCATTTTTAGGGAGTTTGGACTTAACATGTTCAACTTGTTGTCATGATATTTGACATCAAATCCGAATTTTGTAAATTTTTCAACTTTGAATGTAGGATTATCATAGATGAAAAACCATGAACAAAATGCCATCGGAAACGAAAATCGGTGGAGTTTTGGCGAAGTTATGGCAATTTGAAGTCTCAGAAAGGCATTTTTAGGGAGTTTGGACTTAACATGTTCAACTTGTTGTCATGATATTTGACATCAAATCCGAATTTTGTAAATTTTTCAACTTTGAATGTAGGATTATCATAGATGAAAAACCATGAACAAAATGCCATCGGAAACGAAAATCGGTGGAGTTTTGGCGAAGTTATGGCAATTTGAAGTCTCAGAAAGGCATTTTTAGGGAGTTTGGACTTAACATGTCCCACTCGACATGATTTTTGACATCAAATCCGAATTTTGTAAATTTTTCAACTTTGAATGTAGGATTATCATAGATGAAAAACCATGAACAAAATGCCCTTGGAAACGAAAATCGGTTGAGTTTTGGCGAAGTTATGGCAATTTGAAGTCTCAGAAGGGCATTTTTAGGGAGTTTGGACTTAACATGTTCAACTTGTTGTCATGATATTTGACAAGAAATCCGAATTTTGGAAATTTTTCAACTTTGAATGTAGGATTATCATAGATGAAAAACCATGAACAAAATGCCCTTGGAAACGAAAATCGGTTGAGTTTTGGCGAAGTTATGCCAATTTGAAGTCTCAGAAAGGCATTTTTGGGAGTTTGGACTTAACATGTCCCACTCGTCATGATTTTTGACATCAAATCCGAATTTTGGAAATTTTTCAACTTTGAATGTAGGATTATCATAGATGAAAAACCATGATCAAAATGCCCTCGGAAACGACAATCGGTTGAGTTTGGGCGAAGTTATGGCAATTTGAAGTCTCAGAAGGGCAATTTTAGGGAGTTTGGACTTAACATGTCCAACTTTTTGTCATACTTGTTAAAATTGCCTTATTAGTCAAGCGTTTTCTTACTTGTAGCCTGTATTATTGGATATATATCATGCTCCTGCGTCAGAGATGCACATTTCTTCCTGTTCTATTGTCTTATGTGCATTGAATTGTTGTTTACTCGGAAACACTTTTAATGCGTTGCTACGCTGTTTGTTGACGTCGACAACGCCGTTCGCCCACGGTCAATAATTCTTGTTGCTGTCAAGTATGCGTCGAGTTCAAGTGTCTTGTGACTATATAAAGAGCTTCAATGACGCAAATATTTCACCAGTTAAACTGATAAACATGGTTTGGTACATTTTCCCAACTAATATGTGGCACATTATTTATTGCTTATGATTCACAGGGCCGTCACACAAAAACTGGTCAGTTGGCTGCCATAAAGGTGATGGATGTCACCGAGGATGAGGAGGAAGAGATTAAGCTTGAGATCAATGTGCTTAAGAAATACTCAAATCATCGCAACATTGCCACCTATTATGGAGCGTTTATTAAGAAATCGCCACCGGGCAAAGATGATCAGCTCTGGTTGGTTATGGAATATTGCGGCGCTGGCTCCGTCACCGATCTGGTCAAGTCGACAAAGGGCCAGAGCCTCAAAGAGGAATGGATCGCATACATTTGCCGTGAAATTCTACGCGGCCTCAGCTATTTGCACTCGAACAAAGTCATTCATCGCGACATCAAGGGCCAGAATGTGCTGCTCACAGATAACGCCGAGGTTAAACTGGTTGACTTTGGTGTCTCCGCACAGCTGGATCGCACGATAGGCAGACGCAACACATTCATCGGTGAGTGCAAAAGAGTGCTTGTGTGTTGTGATGTGAGTCACGCTTAACTGGTTGTCTTATCCCATTGAACAGGTACTCCTTATTGGATGGCACCCGAGGTCATTGCCTGTGACGAGAATCCCGAAGCCACATACGACAATCGCTCGGATCTGTGGTCCCTGGGCATCACGGCATTGGAGATGGCTGAGTCACAGCCGCCGCTCTGCGATTTGCATCCAATGCGTGCGCTTTTCTTGATTCCACGCAACTCGCCGCCGCGTCTTAAATCCAAGAAATGGTCCAAGAAGTTTCACGGCTTCATTGACACGGTGCTAGGTGAGTCAGATCATTTCAGTGGCACTTTTTATCGTAGTTAGAAGAAATTCGCAAACGAATATGGATATATGAAGTTTATAATTCTTGCTGATTGTATCTTTATTTCAATTTACAGTGAAGGACTATCACCAGCGGCCTTACACCGAGAATCTGCTGAAGCATGCGTTCATCAAGGATCAGCCGACGGATCGACAGGTGCGCATACAGCTGAAGGATCACATCGATCGCTGCAAGAAACGCAAGCAGGAGAAGGAGCGCGAAGATTATCGCTACTCCGGCTCCGACAACGATGATGACGAGCAGCAGCTGGCCGGTGAGCCAAGCTCCATTATACAGGCACCCGGTGGCGACACTTTGCGCCGCAACTTCCAGCAGATCCAGGAGGGTCGCTTGGCTGCCGAACAGCAGCAGCAGCATCATCAGCTGCTTGCACAGGCGCAGGCACAGGCTGCTGCTGCCCATGCTGCCGCTCAGGCGCAGCTACATCAGCAGCAGCAACAGGCGGCAGCGGCAGCTGCAGCAGCGCATGCAGCGCAGCAGGCACAGGTGGCACAGCAGCAGCAGCAACAACAACTACAGCAGCAGCAGCAGGCACAGGCTCAACAGCCGCAGGCAAATCGGCAACAGAAACCGCCATCGGTTAGTGATCAATTGTACTCAATCTTGTCAACTTCCGGCTAATCATGTTACTCATTTGCAGCGCCAGCAGGTTGAGGAACCGGGTCCGCCGGCACGCCCACAATTGCCGCAGCGTCTGATTGTGGTGCCAGATCCACCGCATGCCAATCGGCCATTGCCGCCGACACCGAAGTGCGGCGAGCCAGTGGCTCAAGCGCCGCCTCAGCAGCAACAGCAGCAGCGTAGCTCGCAGAACAATTTCAAGCCATCGGTGCGTATTCCCAATAGAGAGAGATTACAACCCAGGGGAGTAATACTTAGGCTTCAACATTGGGCCTGATAAGCCGACCGCGGGGCAATCTTTGCTGTATTTCCTAGAGCAATGACTTGTAGTGATATTGAAAGGAACTAGCGATAAAAAAAAACTAACTGTGATCGGAAATTGTTGCGGGTCAAGTGAATGAATGAAAGGTCGGGTAAACCATGCAATCTATAGAAGTGTATAGTATTTTAATTATGGTAGATTGAATTGTGCAGATAGGTTCCAGATATAAGAATATAATATTGAAATAAACTTAAATAGAAAGTACTCCTCAAAAAGTTGTAGCAGGCTTAAGGGACTAGCGAACTATATCAGATCAGTTTAGTATAGCCGCAAAGATAAGGACAGATTTCTACAGATTTTCAAATACTTTTTATTAATTGCATACTCAAAACTACTTGTTCTGGTATAGTAAATGGTTCCAATATTTAGAAAATGTTATCCTACAGTTGGTATAATCTTATAATCGACCCCCATTGCTATATTGCTCAGTAGTAGCTTAATTCCCGCCCCGCCTTTTAACTAAATTTATAATTTACCCCTGTAAGACCTGAGTATTGTACGATTGATTGTATATATCTATATGATTTTGAACTTCTTTTATTTTCATGTTTTGTGCGCCTACCATAACATAATGCATATGTATCTATATAAACTAAAATATCGACCTTATGATTTCGCTCATGTGTGTGTGTGTATTATACGTACATCATTGCGCCAAATATATATCTATATATTCTTATATATATCGACCAACGTTTAATTTGATCCAAACACTGTAACACACTAAAAACTAAAAAAAAAAAAACCAAAAAAAAAATGATAAACACTCAACAAACAATCATACAACAGTTACCACCAAGGAGACCTGAGGTATGTTTTATCATTTTCAGTTGTAGCCTGCTCGCTCGCTCCTCTCTCTCTATCTATCTATCCTACTTTTGTGTATTTTATGCTTGATTTACCAGTATGTATATGTATTAAAAACACCCCATTTTTGGAACCCTTGTCGAAATTCTGAACAAAAATGTACATTGTACAACTTAATGGAGGTACACATGCCACAGAAAAAAACTAAAGAGCCCCTCTTCGTAACTCTGTTATAACCAACATACCAATGCACGTGCCCACTAATCTACAAAAAAACACACCAAAAAACACTTTCAATTTTCAAAATGCAACTAACCCAAACAAAAATATGGCTGCTACTCTTGAAGCGGTTCTAAAAATAGCAGTGTTGCTGTGATTGATGCGTTTGTAATGCCAAAAATGAAATATAACTAACCCCGGCAAGTTCCATAGATAATATAACTAACCGAGCTTTCTCTAATGTTTGGCCCTGTTTGTTGTTTATCTATAAGAAGTGAAAGGTGCAAACCAGTCTAATGCTCTCTTACTTTTCGTTCCAATCCGATACAATCGCATTTGCCCCCCTCCGAAAACAACAACTACAACAACAACAACAAATGCAACACACACACATACAAACACACACACACACAACTGTGGTACCACGTGCAACACACATACACACACATATTACACTATACACCACAACATAAATCCTCCGTGTGCATTCGAAAACTGGGCCCCAAAAAAAAAACAAACAAAAAATCCAAAAAAAATCTATTGTAAAATACAAAAAACTGTAGGATCATTTGGATGTGTTAGCAGCACAATTAAATGAATTGGGCGTGGTCTCCTCTCAACAGCCGCAGCCACAGACAGCAGCAGCCAGCGGTGGAGGACAGCAGCAGCAGCAGCAACAGCAACTGGCACAGCCGGAGGCGCCTCCACGCAGCAATCGACAATCGGGTGCATCCGCCGGCAATGGGGCCATCTGTGTATCGGCCTCATCGTCATCATCATCATCATCCAAGCCGGCAGCGGCACTGCCACAGCAATCGAACAATCATCTGGGACAAGTGGTCAATCCGCTGGATCCACTCGACAGCACCGACTCCGATAGCGAACCGGATGAGCCCAACGATCGGGCACGCAACGATGGCACACTCCTGGCCAGCGATCCGCCCAAGCCGCTGTAAGTATTCCATACTCCCGAACCCGCCCCTTGAAACACATGCAGCACAAAACGGGAGGCGTGACAAATTCGCAATTTGCATACAGTTTGTAAAAGAAAGAAAACACTAAAAATATCAATTGCAAATGTTGCACAGCATGTCACATTTCAATTGCTGAGGATTGTTGCTTTTGGCACTGGATCTATCTATGTTTGTAGATGGGGTAGATCCATTAACAAATGCGCAATCCTTGTCGAACTTTTCATATTCAATAGAAACTCACAACATGCTTAACCTTTTCTCACCCATTATTTTTATCACCACCCCCCACCCCTCATCTCCTCACATTATTTTCATGACACATTTTCAATTTGTTTGAAATGCCGCCCCGTTTTTGCGTTTTGCCGTTTTGTGTTTTTCGTTGCGTTTTTTTTTTGTTGTCTCCTCGGTTGGTTTTTTGTTTTGTTCAGACCCGAATTTTCATATAGACCCGGCCTGGGACCCGTTTCCGAGGACACAACAACAACAACAACAACGAGCACACCGCTGACCCACGGCAGCGGTGGGCCACCAAATCGACCCTTGCCACCGACGCCGGATGACGATGATCCGGCCGGAGATCGTACGCTGATCATGAAGCGCGTAAGTACCCGCCATCTAAAGTACCAGCTATTAAATCTAATTACTAGACTTGTATTAGTTTCTTTTAGTATGTTTCTTTTAGTTTAGTTTAGTTTAGTTATTAGTTTTTTTTCTCTTTCTCTGAGATATTTTTTACCGAGATACTACTTTGGGAGGAATTAGGGCCAAAGTTCAGGTTATTCTATTTTCAAGTTTTAGGCAGCTGTACAAATTGTAATTAGCTTTGTAGGGTTAAAGGTTGATATAATTATACAAAAAATATATATAATAAAAACAACATATATTAATATTATAGCAATTAAAGCAACAGCAACAAAAGTTTGGATGGTTGTGGTTCTATTTAGACAACTTTTTTGCAGCAAATACTATATTTAATTTAACTCTTAACCAACCAATTTGATGAACGCGTTCTCAGCTCATTTGAGCCTAGTTTAAACTATAAACTACATACTTATTTCTATACTAAATACATATTTACTTATTTTATTATTGATTAGTATGTTACGTAAACAACAAAAAACACGGTATGAAACTTTTTTCGTGAATTTCTTTTGTACAAAGTTTTATGTAATATTCCCCCAACCTACATCATTTTAGCCTGTCTGTGTGATATATATATTTTTTGATTTACTTTCAAATGATTTTCGGACTTTCCTTATGAGTTTTGTATAAAATGATATGCACAATGTTTACACGGGCACATTCCATACATTTTAGAGCTGAAAAACTTCGACATAAGTTATCGAAACTACTTTATCGATAACTAAAATTTCAAACTCAATCGTTTTAAGAATAGTTTTCCAGCTCTAATACATACTTTCATACATACATATATACATATATTGTATATAAATTATATATACCGAAGAAGTGCATCCGACTGGTTTCAAAACATGATATGATATATTTTATGTATTGTAAACACTTTTGCACCACTAAGTGCATTATACACCCCGCCCGCCCCACCAAGCAACACACAAATACCCCTTAAAAATCATATATCAATATTATATGGAATGCAATGCAATGAGAGAATTCATGAAAAACTTATCATGCTGCAAGCGGTTTTTTTTTCGTCTTGTACCTGGGTATAGCAACAATTTAGATTGTAGAAATGTAATGCAAGCGAAACCAAAAAAAAAAAGAAAAAAAAACAAAACCCTAACAACAATTCTTCTCTTGCGCTGTTACTCACAAAAACCACAACAACAACAACAACAATCCCTACAACAACTAGAGCAACGTCAACAGCAATCAGCAAGTAGTTACAAGCATAAATCGCTTACAAAAATCCGCTTCCACCTCACATGCGCCAAAGAGAGCCGAGGACGCCAAACTTTTGCGCGACTGGGACTTTGATAAATTCTTTCCCAAGAAACCAAATGGTGGCAACAATAGCAGCGGCAGCAGCACCACCAGCAGCAACGCCACCACCGCCAGCCTCAATCGCGCCTCGCATCTGAGCACGTTGAAGGTGGAGGCGAAGCTGCAGCGCGCCAGCGTTGCCGAGGCCATAGCACGTCCCGTGCCCAAAGGTTATCAGCCGCTAAAGGGCGCCAGCGGCGCCTCGTCAAGCGCCAGCATTATTGCCAAAGAGCGCAGCAGCCAGCACAAGCGACAGGAGTCGGACTCCAAGTTGCCCAGCTTTGTGCGCGCCTTTCGACGTGAAAATTCCGATTTTTTCCCCTTGACAAAGCGACACTCGGCGGTGCTCAGTGGCAGCACCACTGCCAGCAGCAACAACAACACACAGTTGCCGTCAACGCTGTTGGTGCAGCAGCAGCAGCAGCGCGCTAGTGCCATGTACCAAAGGAACAGCATTTACAACAGCAACAGCAAGGATAATAGCACGCCAGCTGCAACAGCTGCTGTCACAAAAACCAAAGCAACAACGTCCACTGCCAGCAAAACAGCAGCAGCAGCAACAGCAGCAACAACAGCCAAAACCACAACAGTAGCAGCAGCAGCAGCAGCAACAAAAACAACTGCAGCAGCAGCAGCAGCGCCCACAAAGTCCAGTTGGGCCAATTTAGATTTTCTGCGTCCGCGTCGCGAAAAGACCGAGTCTTCCATTCTGCTGCAGAATACGAAAGCGCGTGCGCAGCTTCATCCGATGCAGCAATGGCAGCAGCAGCAAGATCGGCAGGAGCAGCAACAGGCGCAGCAGCAGCAACAGCCGCCGCCGCCGCCGCAACAACAACAACAGCCGCAGCAGCAGCAGGTAAACGTTCTCAGCTCGCACGCATCAAAAAAAGTACAAACAAAAAGAACAAAGCAGCAGATGAAAACAAAAAAAAAAAAACAAAAAATACAAATATCGTTCATTTATTGTGTTTTGTCTTGGCGCCAGAAACGTAAACCAAACCAGAAACTACTTAAAAACAAAACCACAAAAAAAAAAAAAACAATACCAAGCGTAATGCAAAATATAATTTACCATTTGGCTAGAATTCCAATACTCACCGCAACAAACAAGCACACACACACACCACACACATGCATATATGTATCGCTCTCTCTATCTGTCTCGCTCTCTTTATCTGTACACAAACATCTCTCTGTTACTCGCTCTCACTTAGCAGCGTCCATGCTGCTGCCGCCGCATACTGTTAATAACATTGCACTAACAGCTCGTAAATAACAGAGCATTTGATAAAAACCATCGACAGCATTTAAAAAGTATTTAAAAATTGAGAATTCGTTGCGTGTGCACCGTTTATTGTTTGGATTTATCAACAATTTAGTGTATGCTGGTTTCTTTAGACTGCCTCCTACTTTGCTTTGACCTTGACAAGCATGTTTTATATTGATTTCATTTGCATTTGGTCATCAACTAATTCTAATTGGTAACATTCATAATATTTATACCTAAGATTCATTATAAACTACCATATAGCGCTATTGCGGTCTGCTTTGAAAGTCACTAATCGAAATTTTAATGCTTGATTTATAACCTCATGATATTATGCATAATAAACGCATTTCAAGGCGTTACTTTCTAATTGGTAGACGGTCTCAAAGACATATCTAAGTATCAATAACGGTGTTTTACTATCGTATGTATATAATTTTACCATCGACATTAAAACAAAAGTATCGAATGCTAATGAGATGCTATAAAAAAAAAAAACAAATAGCAGGCTTAACTTTTAAGCTTATTGTACTCTATCTGTAAATAATTTCATTATCTAATGGTTTTACTTTATATTGAAGTTTTAGCATGGAAATTAGTGTGCCAGAAAAATTTAAAGAAATGAGAAAAGAACTTAGTTTTGAATTGATTTTATGTGGGGATTAAGCTAGAAGTAAAGAGGTACAAATATATTTTAAATCGTTTCTTTTAACAGTAAAAGTTACCCAATAATTTGTATATAACATTTCTAGGTTGTTTTACTTCTGATGATGCTAGAAAATGCTTTAAATATTTGTATTTGCTGCTTTGCTTTTGCCAAAATTCATTCATTTGCTCAAAATTGTTTTAAAGCTTTAAACAAAAATCTTTTGATATTAATTATGGAATTTGTAAAGTTTGTTGGTTTGGTTAGCCTGAAATGAAATTGTTAATTTAATGAATAATTTACAAAAAGCCATTCGTAAGTTTTGTGATGTTTGCAAATTGAGCAACGTTTTTTGCCTGCTGTTGAGAGCTGTGCAAAATGAACACCCTACACCCCCGCCGCTCCCTGAGAAAGTTGCGCTAAACAAAACTAAACTAATTTTAAGTGCTTTATTCTCCAACTGCAACTGTAAAACTGCAATGAGTGCTAGCTTTAAAGCAATTTTGAAACAACAAAACTAAATGTTTTAGTTTGTAAGCTTTTTTTCAGTGTTGAATAAGTTGAAAAGAAGCCTGTAGCAGGACATTTTGTAGGCGTCTTCAGTATCTATCCTTAAGTATCTCATTGGCATTCATTTTGCTTTCTATATGTCTTTCTCTCTCTCTCACTCTCTGACTATAGTTTACGACTCTTTCAATTTGTTGTTTATTCATTACGTTTTCGTTATTTTTTTTTGTTTTTGTTGTGTTTCCTTTTCAAAGCATTTATAACCACATTCTCGTTTTTAATTTCATTTCCAAATGTTTGTTTTCAAATTTATTACCTCCATTTACAAACTTTTGATTGCAAACTTTTCTCATGTGCATTTCTCTCTCTCTCTCTCTCTTTGTCTCTCGTCTCTCTTTCTCTCCGATAGAATCGCGGAGTAGCCGGCAGTGGCGCTGGCGGGGACAACAGTGGCCTTGGCACACCCGGCACCCGCACCAGCAGCGTTCTGCCCGATCTACTCAGCCAGGCATCGCCGGCAACGCCACCGCGACACGATAAATCATCCAGTGAGGAGGTGAGTAGCGCTTTAGTCTTCGTCGACGTCGTCGTCCCATTATTAATACAACACCACGTATTTATTATCAACCGATTCGATATTTCATTGTGTGTTTTGTGCGTTCTCAACTCAACGTTTTCGAGTTGCCAGTTTTTGTTATTTTTTTATTATTGTTATTTGTATACCTTCTGTTCTTTTTTTTTTGTTGTATTCATTTTGTTATCTGTCCTACGCATAATCAAAGAAAAAAAATAACCAACTTGAAATCGAGTCATGCATCGTCTATATGTCATTCGCAATACTTTTGCCTTTTTTGTGGGTTATTATACAAAATATATACATATGTAACATAAAATGGGAGTATCACATGACCAAAATCATGAAATCAACAGCATTATTGCTTTTGGAGCACTTAACATTCTGCTAACTTATCAGACATATTTTTATAGTGGGTTCATTGACTAGTTTTCTTTGGAATTCATTCCAGAAAATGGAAATTAACAATATAAATTTCCATTTAAAATATTTTATTTTGTTGTTTACAAACGTAGTTTTTCGTTTATGTTTTATACGTTTTGTGCTTTTAAACAAAATTATACTGACCTTTTCAAAATTACCTAACCCTTAAATGTCACTAATCCAAAGGAATATCTTAGCATAAACAATTTATCTTTGACGTGGAGCAAAGTTCATTATGAAGAGCGCGTAACGATACAAACAAAAAAGTCCATACAAATAAAGTACATCAAATTAAATTGGTTAAAAATATCCTAAAAAAAAAAATATATAAAATGTGCATGCAAGTTGCAGCTTTTGACAAGTGCATGTATTTGAAACAATGAATCAAACCAAATGAATTTAAATTTAACCAAATTAAAAACCGTTACAAACACTTTCTTCTTCTTAATTGTGCTTTGTCTTTCCGCAACGTTTGAGCTGATGGCCACTACGATATATTCTAACAAATTACAAAATACAAATCAATTACAAACAAACCAAAATTTACAATAGTAAGTATGAAAAACAACATCAACAGCAATAGTTTCCAAAAATACTCTTTCTAAAAAATCTAAAAAAAAAAAAAACAAGTGTACCAACTCCCAACAACTACCAAACTTTTGTGTATAGTTTTACTTTCTACCAATCAATTCTTATATAATTTACAAATGTGTCATGTGTTATATTGTACATAATCTTATATGTGCAGGGCTTCATTAAGTACAGTTTCGCACCAGGAATGCCTTTTTAAGTTTTCGTCTTTTGTATATAAATACATGTTATATAATTATTATTATTATTTGCTAGCCAAAAATGCACTGCATTCCACTGTGGCCGCTCTCTGTCTCTCTCGCTCTGCTATTCACATTGCGTTGCATAGCAGGCAGCCTCATGTCACTGTCACTAACATTTCGTTTGCCTAAGGCGCTGTTAACGCACTGTACACATAACAGATACATACACAAAGGGCATTGTCCCTTTCATTTTATCGTAAAACCTGATCATTCTTATTGATTTTCTACACAGACACACAACATACACGCACACAAAACAATTTAAACTTTTTGTTAAAGTTTGATTTACCATTGGCCTCTGGGGAAAGACTAATCACATTTTATTTTGTTTATTTTAATTATTGTTAACCATTTTTCAACATTTCTCAGCTCTTTATTACTTTTAATACAAATACATACTATATTTTTGGCTATTGTTTTTTAATTTAATTGTCGCTAGCATAAGCTGCACTCAATATTTAACCAACACCCACACACACACAAATACACACACACACACACTGTCTACCAAATCCCCGTTCCCCTTCAGCATGTTTAATTTTATTAATGAATTTATTTTGTTAAAAACTCGAAGACTAATTGAAATTTTTTTCTTGCACTTTTTCTATTTTCTTTTCTCTTTAATTACAACTACAAAAAAAAAAAAAACCACAAACAAAAAAAAATTCCAAACGAAACGAAACGAAACGAATAAATCAATCAATCAATCAATCAAATGAATATACGAAATAAAAGTATCAAGCGGCCATTAGTTCATCCGTGCATTCCACGCCATCGAAATCGTTTATCGCTAGCAGCGGCGGCAGCAGCAGCTGCGCCGGAAGCGTCGCCGTCGGCGTTGGCGGCCACGGTCATGGCGGCGGCAGCGTTGTCGGTGGTGTAATTATTAGCGCTAATAATTCGCCACAATCGACAATTTCGCTCGCCTCATCGACATCGAATTCGCGACAAAATTCGCCAAAGAATTCGATTAGTAAAACGCGTTCTTCCAGCAGTATTACTAATTTATTGCATAAATCTGCTTCTTCCTCTTCTGCGAACATTCTTCATCTGACGCCCTGCTCGTCAACATCAACATCATCGAATGCCGCCACCGCCACCGCCATCTCCAACTCACAACACTTGCCACCGCACGCCTATGCGCTGCAACAGAAACAACGCAGTTTTCTCACCTTCGGCTTCGGTGCCGGCGGCTCTGGGCCGACGCGTCGCGAATCTACGGTCAATGTGAATGTGACGCCCACATCGCATGAGGCGGCCAACGATACGCCGGAGATACGTAAGTATAAGAAGCGCTTCAATTCGGAGATTCTCTGTGCTGCGCTCTGGGGCGTCAATTTGCTGATTGGCACCGAGAATGGACTCATGCTGCTCGATCGTTCCGGACAGGGCAAGGTAAAGTGCCAGTTACAATCATATCTAAAAACCACTATTAACCCCTATTTTGTTGACAGGTCTATCAGCTCATCTCGCGTCGCCGTTTCCAACAGATGGAGGTGCTAGAGGGCCAGAACATATTGGTTACCATATCCGGCAAAAAGAATCGCGTGCGCGTTTATTACTTGTCCTGGCTCAAGTCCAAGATTTTGCGCACCGATGGTCTCTCCGATGTAAGTGGCCAGAGGAGGCCTAAAATTAAGACATCTAGAAATTATTATATTTTTTTTTGTAGTTATTTTTTGTTAGAAGTTTTTTTTATATAAAATGTATCTATGCTTTTTAAATGTATCTATAAAAATGGTTGAATTTAAAATGTATAATACATAATCCTTTATAATACAAACATTTCTTAAACATATTATTTCTAAATCCCCGCAGCAAGTGGAGCGTCGCAATGGTTGGATAAATGTGGGTGATCTACAAGGTGCTGTACATTTTAAGATTGTCAAATACGAGAGGATTAAGTTCCTGGTGATTGCATTAAAAGACTCAATTGAAATTTATGCATGGGCGCCCAAACCATATCACAAATTTATGGCATTTAAGGTGCGTCCACAATCCATAAAAGTATGCTATAAAAAGCAGCATTTACTAATTTTTGTTTTGTGTTTTTAGAATTTTGGTGAACTGGAACATCGCCCCCTTTTGGTCGATCTCACAATTGAGGATCAGTCGAGACTGAAAGTGATTTATGGTTCCGCTGAGGGTTTCCATGCGGTTGATTTAGATTCGGCTGAAGTATACGATATATATCTTCCTAAGCATGTAAGTGGCGCATGCCATACTGATTGGATATACCCAGTAAATGCGAAATTCCAACCACAGACTCAGGGTGCAATCATTCCGCATTGTATTGTGGCGCTTCCAAATTCAAACGGTATGCAATTACTGCTGTGCTATGACAATGAAGGCGTCTATGTGAACACTGCCGGTCGTGTATCCAAGAACATTGTGCTGCAGGCAAGTAACAAATATATTCAATAGCCAATTCGATCCGACAATATTTAAATATCTTTCTTACTTGAAGTGGGGTGAAATGCCCACCTCGGTGGCCTACATTGGCACTGGACAGATTATGGGCTGGGGCAATAAAGCAATAGAGGTGAGTACAATGTGATTTAAACATAATTATACTTAATCAAGTGTGTATTCTTTATTTCGCTTAGATACGTTCCGTTGAGAGCGGCCATTTGGATGGTGTGTTTATGCACAAGAAGGCGCAGCGCTTGAAATTCCTTTGCGAGCGCAATGACAAAGTATTCTTCAGCAGTGCCAAAGGTGCTTCATCGTGTCAAATCTACTTTATGACGCTCAACAAGCCAGGCATGGCCAACTGGTAAAGCTGCGATCAATGCTGCTTGCACCGCCAATACCCTTCCGCAAAACTTGGCAACTGATCATCCAACATGATCCAACATTCAACCACAACATTTTCTTCTTATTTTAACAACAAGCTATAAAACAGCTACAAAATATCTAAAGAGAACATACACACACACACAAACACGCAAACACACAGACACAAACATTAGCTCGTTTAAGTAAATAGTGCATAATTTTTAAGTGAGAACATCCTATACATTATACACCACACACACACACATAGACACTCACTTACACATACACACACACACACAGACTCGTAAACTTGTGCTTATGAAAAATCAGAAGGAGAACGTTTCAATTAGTAAATGTGCTATAAATGTTACTCGCAAATTGAGTGCATCATTTTAAAGCGAGCGTTAAATAATGTATTTCAAAAATATAACATAAAAAAATAGACAAAGCTCACTCGTCGAGGTTTTTTGTTTTCCATTAGAAGAACAGAATTAGAAACGTGAGCAAAAGTTGTTTTTCGTATGCAGAAATTTGATGTAATTTTGATCAACCGCTACAGATACAGATACAGTTACAGTTACAGTTACATATGTATAATGATGATTACATAACTATATCGCAGTTAATTTGTACTATGCACACACACACACACATATACACCAACACACACACACACACACACCGCAATTTCATTTCAAATGTCATTTTTCAAATTGTGTGCATGTTGTTTTCTACTTATTATAATTTGCATTCAAGTTAAACTTAAGTTCAAGCAAATGCAAAAGCAAACGCAGCAAAAGGAAAAACAAAACAAAACAAAAGAAACAAGTTAAAACGAAAGAAAATTATCGAATTGTGAGGAAATATGCAATTAGTTTTCTTTAATATATATACATATATGTATGTATATCGGTAACACAATCTATTAGAATTTATTTGTGCGTTTCGAGCTAGTGCAAAAGCAAAGCAAACAACATTTACATTTATATCAATATATATAAATTAATGTCTCTGTATGCTCATTTTTATGAAAAGAAAAAAACAAAAAAAGCGCCATTGTAAAAACTAAGTGATAAAAAAAGCAAGTAAATAATATTATAAAGAGAGCTGAACAAAACAAATGTTATTAGAAAAGCCGAAACAATTATGATTGATGAATATGTGTAAAATACAAAATACAAAAAAACAAAAACAAAAACGAATAACAAGAAAGCAACACAAACAAAAGCAAGCAAACAAAACGTAGATGCTTAACGAAATTTTGAACCTACTTATGAGACAATTGATTGAGAATGCATAAATTACATAAGTAAATGCATATGTATGTCATATTGAAGACAAACTAAACCTACCTTGGTAACAAGATTGGAGGGTAATTCGATGAACCTAGTTAAGCTGCATTTTTTACTGAACTTTTATACAGAACTTACACAAAAAAAAAATCAATGATGAAACGAAATTCTATAAAAAAAAGCTAGCATGTTAAAATTGAAAACTCAATTAGAAACGATGATAATGATGATGATGATGATCATGATGATTATGAACTCCGCTTGTGTGCTGTGCATTTCCTTTGTGTCCTTTGTTTGTTTCTCATCACAATTTGTGTGTGGACAAGTTTTAAGCTTATTTATCAAAATGGCTATGTTGCAATATACAAACACATTCTCTAGAACATTCTGTCAATCGGCACACAACAATCAGTAAAACAAAAAACCACTTGCAATACATATACACACATATGTCAAATTATGCTGGCAGCCAATGCTGAAATTTATTAATTATTCTTCCTTGTTTTGTGTTGTTTTCTCATGTGCGTCCCTCCCTGAGAGAAGAAAATTGAAAAAATATTTAAAATATTGTTTGTTTTTGTGTTATAAAAGAAAATAAATGTATACCCCGTGTCCCCCCATATTTAATAATGTTCTTTAAACAAAATGCACTAAAATGCGATTAAAAACAACAAAAAAAAAAACCGAATTAGTAATAAAATGCTTACTTTATTTCTAAAATAAAACAAGTAATTTGATGATGATGAAATGAATGTAAATCTAAATCGTAAAAAAAAATTATTATATATATAATCTCAAAATTAAAAAAAAAAATAAAACAAAATCAACTGCAATTCAAACTTGAGTATTTTCGATGACATGACGTGGGCACTTTCTAATCGAAATGCGATAACAGAACGTGTTGAGCAACACTGAAATGCTGCCAACAGCTGACGGAAAACAACGTGAAGTTGGCAGCGCTAGCTGTCAAAACTTTGACAATTTGAGTGTTTCTTCTTCTTCACTCTTTTCTTTTTTACCCGAGCATCGGTAGGTGTCGACTGCTGAAATATTAATCGTAAAATTTATCAAACAAACTGCAACATCCGCTATAAATAATAAACAAAATGTTTACAATGAAGCCTAAGCTGGCGCGGGCATATGATATGCATTTGAAATTGTGGTGTATAATCCGTTAATTTGGTTCCTTTTGCAATTTTGTAGAAATGGGTCGTGTAATTCGTGCACAGCGTAAGGGCGCCGGTTCCGTCTTCAAGGCGCACGTCAAGAGGCGCAAGGGAGCCGCCAAGTTGCGTTCCCTGGACTTTGCCGAGCGCTCCGGCTACATTCGCGGCGTTGTCAAGGTGAGTGTCTTTTGCAACTCTGGTAGTAAACATGAATGTTTTGTTGACTGGATTTCTGTTCTCTGTTTTTTTAGGACATCATTCACGATCCCGGTCGTGGCGCTCCTCTGGCCGTCGTCCACTTCCGTGATCCCTATCGCTACAAGATCCGCAAGGAGCTGTTCATTGCCCCCGAGGGCATGCACACCGGTCAGTTTGTTTACTGTGGTCGCAAGGCTACTCTGCAGATTGGCAATGTGATGCCGTTGAGCCAGATGCCCGAGGGTACCATCATCTGCAATCTGGAGGAGAAGACTGGTGATCGTGGCCGTTTGGCGCGCACCTCTGGCAACTATGCCACGGTGATTGCCCACAATCAGGACACCAAGAAGACCCGCGTCAAGCTGCCGTCCGGCGCCAAGAAGGTGGTGCCATCGGCCAATCGCGCCATGGTCGGCATCGTTGCCGGCGGCGGTCGTATTGACAAGCCCATCCTGAAGGCCGGTCGTGCCTACCACAAGTACAAGGTGAAGCGCAACAGCTGGCCTAAGGTGCGTGGTGTTGCCATGAACCCCGTGGAGCATCCCCATGGTGGTGGTAACCATCAACATATTGGCAAGGCATCCACAGTCAAGCGTGGCACATCTGCTGGTCGCAAGGTCGGTCTTATTGCTGCCCGTCGTACTGGTAGGATTCGTGGTGGCAAGGGCGACTCCAAGGACAAATAAGCAAGAGGATAAATAACAACTGGGAGAGAGGCGATAACATCATCCTCGTTCCGTTTGTGAAAATTGTGTATGGGAAAATGCTGTATGTTGTCAACATACAATTGAAACGCGACGGAATAAAAATTATTTCTAAACAAATACCTTTTACTTATATTGTTTGTCTAATCATAAAGAGCATTCTGAATCTTTATTAGATTTGAAATTGTGTCGAACATTTTAAGGTTCAAATCAATACAAAACAAAAAAAAGTTCGTTGTACTGAAGTTCCACAGTTTCATATCGGATTATCGATAATCCGCAAACACATTGTACATACTATCGAATGAATTTAATTTTTCAATATCGACTGTGCATATATACCCTACGTACTAATATTTTTCTATATATTTATGTTGATTGTATCTAAAATACATTTTAAATTGCAATTCAAATCCTATATATATCGACATGTAGATTCTGTTAATAACTTAACAGCTTCGATAAACGCGGCGAAAATCAGAACATCGTCCAAAGCTGTTAAATTACCTCTGTTAAGCGCTATGTTGTGCAGACTGTTAGCAGTTGTTATTTGTCTGCCAAGCAAGCCACTAACAAAAACAAGTGTGTTTTTTTAACAGTTATTTGAACTAATTGAAACCAAATTGCCAATGCAATTGCTCTATTTCGTCGAAAACTTTAAACAGCTACTGTTAAATAACAGCGACAGCGCCTGTTAAGCTTGTGTATCGCTGCTAGGCTGCTATTAAAATAATGAACACAAATTGCGCGAGTGTTGGTGCGTTGTTGTGTGCGGACGGACAGTGAAAATCAAAATCAAAACGAAAATTTATAATAAATAAAAGGGTGCCGTTAAATACAATAATGGATAGCACATTTCACGAAGGATGGCTTATAAAATCACCGCCTTCGAAGCGCATTTGGCGTGCTGTAAGTTTATTGACCCACAAAAAAACATAAGATTTTTTTTTGTGTTTTATGAGCCCCCAATACAAATACCAAATGGTCAGTCAAATGTGCAATTTTCAAGCATACGGTAATATAGCCAACAGCAGCAGCAGCAACAACAAGAACAACAACAATGCTTTAAATGAGCATTTAACTGTTTTTCCGCTCATTCTACACTGAGTCATACAAAGAAACGCACCAACCAGTGGCATTTTTGTATGTATGTGTGTAAAAGAGAGAGAGAGAGAGTGAGTGTGTATATGTGTGTGATCATTTGTTTGTTGTTGTTGTGTGTCCGATAATCATTTTTAATTCATTAATAAGCGGCTGACGGCCTGCAATGCTGATGATATCGAGTTGTTGTTGTTCCTGCTGCTTTGAGTAGTGATTGAAAAGCAAAACAAGCGAAAAACCGCAAAGAGCAAAGAGTGACAGTAGTATATGTTGTTGCATATTTGTAAACGTTGAATGAGCTACATACATATTTACAATAGATGGCGCTTGAGTGTATGTGTTTGTATGCATGTGTGCTGTTACTGTTTATGTTTTGATTGCTGGCGTGGGAATGTTTCGTTTTTGAGGCTGCCTGAAAGTTGACGCTTAATTAAATGTTTACCCTGCTGCTAACCGTTAAGCGCCGCCAGCAACGTAGCGTATTGAATTACAGCAAAACAACCGTTGAGCAACTGTTGCCCAGCAAAACACAAAGCGATCATTAAAGCACGTATACATACAATACTTTTTTGACTCACTGTTTATGTACATACATACATACATTATGAATAAATAATAATGTATATGTATAAAATGTCTATAGATGATAAGCCACAAAGCACGCATAAAAAACAATGACGCACTTGTTGTTATTGCTTTTGTTTTGTTTTTGTAGTGTTGTGTTGTTATTAAGGCAGGCCTTATATAGGGGCTATACATCCTATAAAGTATATGTACATATGCCCATCCCTATCCATATTATGAGCTGCTTTTGATACTCTTACAAAGGCTATTATCAAATTGTAGCTAAATATGCAACGAACTGAAAGATATATATATATATATATATATATATATAAGTATATATTCTTGATCAACAGCCAAGTCAATGAAGCTAGCCATGTCTGTTTGTGTCTATATTCCTGATAAGAATATATATATCCAAGATATATATGACAAGTGAAATGCTTCAATCTTGTTGGAAGGGTATTTAATCTTCGGCAACCCGATTTTGTGTACTTCTTGTATTTTGTTGCGCTTCAGGGTGCCAATTTCTCTATATCGTTGTGGCAATATGTTTATTGTTTATAATTGAATTAAGCGTGAAACTGTGCAGACAACAATGCAAATTTGTCTGGCAAACACATTAAAAATGATATATCAGAACCGTGTATACTCTTTGATTAGCTACATATAATAACCGATAAGAGTGTTGAGAGTAAAAGCTTAACGACTCATCTTCAAATGCCATGAATCATAAATGATCACAATGTATCATCTTGAGTCACTTAAGTATATAATCAGCAATGTACCGTATATAACTGATGAATCGAGAAAGGGTATATGGCACTGATCTTGCTGTGTTTGCCAATAATTGGCATGGTTCCAGCTTTGTCGATCAAGAATTTTCCATTTATTCCAAAAAATATACATTGTACGTTTAACGTATTAGTTTCAACTTATACACAGTTTACAATCAAGTGAAATATATAAACGATTTTCTCTATTTTCCGATATAACCTAGAATTCACTGCATGTAATTTGCACTTGTACACTTGACAGGGTATTCGCAAGTCAAGCACTCTCGACTAAAGCATACTTAATTATTTTTTTATATAAAACGTAGCTTGTTAATCGCAAATCGGTAGATCGTGACACATCCGACTTCCGACTTTTTTACTAAACAGCTTAATCCACGTTTTAAGTACCTGTAAAAAACATAAACTAATTACCAAAGACAGTCGTGTGGTCGGGATACGAGCCGAAGGTTTGCCGAAGTTAAGCAAGCGATTAAAATTGGCAGTGTAAAGAAAAACCAAAAGAAACTTGAGACAAAAGTAAATTTGCATTGTAAAAGAAAAACGATTGGAAGCAATCAATTTACCTGGTCTTATCTTGATGAGCACTACTGTAAAAATGGGTGTAACGAGGGCAGGAGTCAATAGACTCGTTGGTCCCCCACCCCAGCTGTTTGGCAATGCGGAGTGGGTGTGAGCTGCTGATTACTCAAGAAAATGTCAATGTAAATGCGTTTCGCGGAAAAGCAGCAGCAACGCCAGCAGCGACGTCAGCAGCGACGCAAGCAGCGAATAAAGCGTCGCTTTGCGCTTACTCACCGCTGCTGATAGTCGCTGCTATTGTGGCCATTATCGTTAGTCGTGCTGAGCGGCTCATATCATATCCAACATATGTTAGCTGGCTGACAGACTGACTGTCCCGCTGCCCGGCCGTCCCACTGTCCGACTGTCCGACTGCCTGCTGACCGTTCACTTATCGGGCAACTTTTGTTTGTGTTATTGTTGCTTTGCAGCGCTGGCGCCGTCGCTGGTTTACGTTGAAGCAGGGCGAGATACCGGAGCAGTTTTGCCTTGAATACTATACGGATCAATACTGCCGCAAGCTGAAGGGTGTCATAGATCTGGATCAATGCGAGCAAGTCGATTGCGGTCTGCGTCTCGAGAATCGCAAACAAAAGTTTCAGTACATGTTCGATATTAAGACGCCAAAGCGCACTTATTACTTGGCAGCTGAAACGGAGGCGAGCATGCGCGACTGGGTGAACTGTATATGCCAGGTGTGCCATCTGCATGACACCAAGCAATCCAATGAGCTGCCACTGGGCACCATAGCATCATTACCAGCCGCCGCAGCAGCAGGTAAGTGCGCAATAAAACAGCTCAAACTAGTTGCAACCACTTTCACTTACCAATTTTCTTTGCCTGCACAGATGAGAATCGCAGCGCACAGCAGCACACCAGCTCCAGCGGCGCTTTGAGCAACTCCACACAAAATACAACAACAACATCGCTGCACTCCTCTGCGGGCACCACAGCCAATTCATTGTTGCGTCGTCCGGCGGTCATCGATCAGCAGCCGCAGAGCTCGAATAACAACTCGGACTCGGTCTATGTCAATACGGACTACAACAATCGCGAGACGTTGCTCTGCGATGCACACTTTGATCAGCAACAGTTGTTGTCGGCGGCACAGCAACAGCCGCCGCCGTCGCCTGCCACGGCACTATATTTGAATCAGAGCGCACTGATTCAGGCGCAGGCACAGGCTGCAGCCGTGGAGCAACAGCAGCAGGCGCAGGCTCAAGCTGCCGCCGCACGGCTTGCCATCAATGCGAATGGTGTTGTGCGTAAGCTGCCCGAGCATTTGGTGCTCACGCAGCAGACTCTGTCGGAGGCCATAGCACAGCAGCATAGCAGCGTGCAAGCGTCGCCGGCGCTGAGCACCGCCTCCGGGCCGTATATACCCATCAGTGAATGCTTTACGGGCAGTCCCAAATTATTGGTGGACAGTCATGCCTCTGCGGCAGCTGCTCTCAACAATTTGGATCCCAAATTCTATGACACACCGCGCAGTCACAACAACATTGGTCTCAATCTGACCAACGATCAATCCTATTCACCCAAAATTACTAACTGCAGCCTGGTAAGTGATTAATTATATTTATATTAGTTTCAATTACTAATCGTTGGCATTTGCAGCAACAACTGGCCAATACCAGCAACAAGCAGCGCAGTCAACGCTCCGATTCCGACTCCGAAAGCGTTTTCACCGATGACGACGAGTGGGCGCATCCGTTGCCCTTACGTGAGAATGTTGGTAGGTAATGACTAGCTGGGAGACTGATCTTATGCTAAACTATAATCTCCCCTTGCAGATCGCAGCACACGCCCCTCGGATAGCTCCATTGAGAACGAGTCCTTTGTGCTGACCTATTCGCAGCGCTTCTCCAAAATGCCCGAGGATGGTGCCGCATTGCCGCCCACAGCAGCTGATAAGCACTCAAAGCAATTAGGTTCAATGTCACTCGAGGCAGCTGATGGCGCTGGTGAGCATCACACGCTGGAGAAGTTGGCCAAGGTGCTGAAGAACAAAAATAATCTCATACTGGACTTTAAGGACAATGAAAAGTAGTTAATATTCATAACCCAAACTTCAACTAGAGCTCTTAACTAAACGGTTGCTTCTACCTTTAGATTGCCCCGCGATATGCCGCAGTTGTCGGACACGGAGAACACATCGCCAGCGATTGTGGCCTCTCGCCACGCCATCTCGTTGATCGAAGAGAGCTATGACATTCCACGTTCGCATCAGTTGCCCTATTGCAATGTGGGACAGCTGCTGGGCGAGCGACCCGTCACCAGTCCGCACAACTCCAATCCCATTGCGGCCTCCACGCCCAATCTTATGGCTGATGCGTGTGTTGCTGCTGCCTTAGCAAATCCCGGCCAGGTGGCCCCCCATCCAACGACGGCATCCAATTCGCCAACCAGTGCACGCACGCTGCCGCGCCAACATTGTTATACAAATGCCGCGCCCACCCGAATGGAGGGCAATGTGTTTCGTTATGATTTCATTGAGCAAACCGATTGCCCGCCTGTTAATCGCAAGCTAAAGCCAAAAGTGGCCAATCTGACGCCTGAGGCGACGCATAAAACCAGCGTCGAGGATAGGCCGCCTGAGGAGTTCCCCGCCAAGCCGCCAGTGTGCGCTATGGATCAACTGAGCAGCAAATTATGCACCACAAAGTTGCAGTCTAGTGCGCCGCCCAGTGTGGATCGGAAATGCAAACCAAATGCCTACAAGGTAGCTACAAAATATTACAATACTCTCTCCCTAATTATAAATTGGGGAGATTAAAAAAATACAATTCCAAGACATAAAGTCATAAGTTTGTCAAAACTGATCCGATCATCCATCCCGAGGTATTATTATGCATGGTTTGACCTCCTTATTAACCCTACATTTAAAGTGGAAAACTCATTTTTTTCGGATTTCTTGTCAGAAATCATGTTCCCAAAAATGCCCTTCATCTATAATAATTCTACATTCAAAGTTCAAAAATTACCATATTTCGTATTTCTTGTCTAAAACCATGCCAACATGTTTTACATGTGATGTACCAAGTCCCTAAAAACGTCTTTCCCAGACTTAAAACTGCCATAACTTTGATAAATCTCAACCGATTTTCAATCCCGAGACCATTTTGATCAATATTTGGCATCAAGTTTAATGCTACATTTCAAGTTTATGAAATTTTTAAAAAATTAAATTTTGGATTTTTTTGCGAAAAAAGCATAAGGGGGGACCCTTACCAATTTTGATTTTTCAAAAAATAGAATCTTGAAATTTTACGTTTAATTGATTGTGGGTGTCTCAATTAGTATAAAAAACTATACGAAAAGTGATTTTGCGGTAGTTCATTTTTCTGTCAAAAAACACGCCAAAAGTGACAAAAAAATTGACTTGTAAAGTGCCCAAAGAACGAAAAGTTCCTTATAAACGACCTTCCCAGACTTCAAACTGCCATAACTTTGTCAAATCTCAACCGATTGTAAATCCCGAGGCCATTTTGATCACTATTTGGCATCTAGTTTAATTCTACATATCAAGTTTATGAAATTTTTACAAAATTAAATTTTGGATTTTTTTGACGAAAAAAGCATAAGGGGGACCCTTACAAATTTTGATGAAATCATGATAACAATCTTGACATGTGATATTTCCACGTCCCTAAAAATGCCCTTTCCAGACTTCAAACACCCATAACTTCGGGTTTGTCATCTTATTAATTCTAGTTATAAATCTGATAAATCAATATACTAATTGCGGAATTTGATAATTTGCAGCTGGGCTCCTCGGCCACAATGTCGCCTGCAACTCGTCGCTCCTCGGGTGCACCGCTTTCGATGGTGCTGCCGCATGAAACCGATGTGCATTCACCGGCAGCGATTGCCTATTTCCATGAGACACGCACCCTGCCCCGCCAGCAGCATCGACAGCATCCGAACAGCCCTGGCAGCCAATCAGTGCAGCATCAACGCACTGCCTCAGCAGCAGCAGCCATGACCTCATCATCGGCGGTAGCAGCAGCAGCCGCAGCAGCGGCACTTAAGCACAGCCAGCAGGCAGTGCAACAACCGGAGCACAAACTGCAGTACTTTGATCTGGATGTGACCAACAAGCCGCCGCTGCTCAATCGCCAGAGCATGAGCGTTGGTAATCTGTACGCCCAGGGTGGTGCGGGGCTGAGTGGTGTGCGGCTAGGTGCAACGGATGCGGCTGCAGTGCGTGCACCGGTGCAAAGTAGCGTGGTCTACAACTTTGTTGACTTTGTCAAGACGGAGGCTTTCAAGCGAATACGCGAGGAGCGCAACAAGGACAGCGCCGAGAGCAGCGGCGGCGGCGGCGGCAACAAATGAGAAACTCTTCCACATCCATGACTCATATGAGCAATGTGCAATAGCGTCATTCGGATCTGTTGTAGTGCCTACAAATGCTGTCTAAACAGTGCAAATTCTAAGTGGCTTTGACATTCATATTCATATTAATAACGTAACACACACACACACATACACATCCATATCCATATACATATACATATTGATTACTTAGCCGCTAAGTTAGTTATCCTAGGATCATATATATGACCACAGCACCGCCTTGTGTGCTTTTTAAAATTACTGCTGTGCGTCTCTATTAAAGATTGTTGTCTTTTAAATGTGCTTCCAATTTCCAAAATTTGCCCACAGCTACCAATTAGTGAAATCAGCCTTGAAATCAAAGCATGTATAACGTTTTTAAGTGCTATTTTATATGTATGTATGTATACACACAGACACACAGATTCACACACACACACAAACTATTTATATACACCACGAATTTTTTATGGTAACGAATTATATACAATTTATTAGTGTAAGCATAACTCGTGTGCGACACAAGCTCTGGCTTGATATTGTGCTTTAATAAATCAACATTTATAGAATTACTTACGAAAATTATTTAAAGGTCAGATTCCAACTTAAAGTCTCAGCAATATGGTATAATTATGTATATTATGCATAATAAAGTGTATATTTTAAAATAATCGAAAAACGGAAATATACAAAGAAATCGGAGCAAATAATGAAGTCGGTTAAAACTAGCAGAAAAGCAATTTAATGATGTACAATTTGGATATATTTGCGTATATCCTTAAAGGCATAATATATAATATCATTTATATATTATTCTATTGTTCTGTTGAAGAAATAAACCGGTTTGTAAATTGAAAAACATGCTGGCACTTTATTTTATAGGTTGCTAAAGCAACGGAAACATATTGTAGCAACAGTGTTTGAGCTGCTTTGAAACTTGGCAACGATACAAAAATTTCTTACATATAAAGTCAACTACAAACTAACATTAGAAAATATTTTCAGTACAGTACAGATTTCGAGATACAAGTTGCAGCCTTTCATATATTTTGAGCGAAAGACAATGTCGCTGGTTTACATTACACATCACAATGAGAATATCTTCGATGTGGAACGCGAGCCCGAGAAGCCACATCACTCGCTTCTTCAGGTCCATGGTAGGTGTAGCAGGGTTCTGTGATTGTCGAATACTAAGTTCCATTCCACAGGTACAACGAAGAAGGCCGCCAAGTTCCATAAAGGAGTGCGCGATCGTTTAAACTTGGAGTACAAGAAGCATTCGATGCAGGTGCTTCAGGATGGCGTCCGGCTGCTTACCGATGCCAAGAAGTCTTATCATCGCACCATGGGCTGTGCCAATGTGCCACTCGATCCGCCGTGCGCTTTTCTACGCAAGAATCAGGGCGTCAAGTGGCGTCGCGAGAATCTGCATGTGTGCCCCAAGGGCGCATTGATGCCGCCACTGCCGGAGATTGGCAAAAAGGAGAAGAAGGCGGACTTGGTGCCCAATTTTGTGCTGCGCAACATTAAATGTGCACGGAGCACAGTGCGCTGTCCACCGCCACCGCGCTACGTGGATACGCCTGTTGGAACACGTCAGAATCTGCTGAACTCGGGCATGGTGCCGCAGTTTGTGTGCCGCAAGGATTTTGGCCAGGTGCCCGTCTACATAAAGAAGACGAAGAAATTGCTGAGCCAATTGCACGGCGTCTGCTGCAAGGAGCAGGTACGTCTCATGGAGCTCTGCGGCATGAAGCCATCGGATTCGCTTGCGGCCTTAACGAAAGCGGCACGTGCCGACGGCGCACCAGCGGAAATGCACGGCATGCGCATCATGGATCAGGCGGAGCGTAATGAAATACTAGTCGGACTGCGCGCCAATTTGAATGAGATGACCAAATGTTATCAGTCCATGTCCTTGCTCATAGACAGCGAGAATAAGCGGCAGCGCAAGGGCAAACTGGAAAGCGATCTACGTCAGCTCGAGCAGGATATTCTACTGCTAGAGACCAGTCCTATTATTTATGTTTCACTGTATTAAGCTTAATTTGAACACTCACACACACACATACATACATTCGCACTAAGTGGAGTACAGACACACACACAGACACACGCACAACAAAAGAATGTTTCAATAGAAATTTAACAGGCGTGTTCTAAATTCCGAAACTTGGTCAAATCCGCAAAAGTTTCAAGTAGTATAGCGTAGAAAATAGGAATGCAAAAATAGTAGATTGCGGAATTGATTCGGCATCGGAATTTAGAACAGCACTGTTCACGTTTATGCATCCAACAGCTCCAAGTTGTATTTTCCATGACAGCAGGGACATAGAAGCGTGCTCCCGGGCGCATAGAGCTCCAAGAGCAGCTGCCTCTCCAGCAGCGCCTGGCGACCGCAAATTGAGCAATAGTGTCGCTCCAGCGTTTGTTTTAACTAAGGGAAATATAAGAGAATTAGTGTTGGGAATATTTATAATATAAGCCACCCTATCCTAAACATACCTGCACATAGGAAACATTGCATAGCTGTTGCGTATCTGTCACAGTTAGCTGGGGCACATCTAGTTTCAGCTGCAGCGCCTCAAAGTGCACCTCCATCTGGGCTAGAAAACGTTTAATGGTCGCATTGAGTGGGTGCTCCTTAACCGACTGCTGCTCCAGCTGCTGCCTGCTGCGAACACTCGCCGCCAGCTGACATTGCGTTGCCTGCCGCTGAAATGCTGTTAGTTCTGTCAAGCTGCTCAAGTATTGCAAACGCAGTCGTATGTGCGTCAAGGATAACATGGCCAAAAGCAGCTGCATTTGGCATTCGGATTGTTGCAGTGGCAAATCATTGAGCTGATTGCGCTGTGCCTGCATGATGGCATCCATAACATGGTATTTGATTTGTAGCCGCTGCAACTGTGACTGCGTGGCCAACTCATCAAAGGCAATCATGTCGAGTGGCGCATAATTGGCAAACTCTTCAATTTTAGCATCATTAAATATGTCTAGCCGCATCTCAACCAAGAGATCGTTGCAGCTGCTGATGCATTTGTTGGGAGACAGGGCAATTTCAAGCTGCGCCAGTGCATCGCTCTTTTGCAGGCGGCCCACGATCGCCTGGAGATGATGACGCAGCTGCGTCGTATTGAGTACATACTCCTTATTGCGCGTGAAGAGCACCGTCAGCAGATTATTGTGCGGACTGCTGTAGAGCCCCACGGGCTGCAGGTGTTCTGTATCCTCCATCTCAATCGAACGCATGCTGGCACTCAGTTGACCAGACTTATGGGTAAGTTCAATCCGATAGAGTTCTCCACGTGCCGTTGCCAGCGCATAGTTGCTGTCCTCCAGAGCGCAAAGTGCTGTGTGAAAGTGAATAGTATTACAATTTTGCAAGTTTACCAACATCGATATAACATACCCGTTACTTTCATGCCACCTGCATGGAGACGTGTCTCCAGCCAATCACTATCATCTTTGCGGGGCATGCACCAGATCAGCAGATGCGTTGCCTTGCAACAGGCAATGTAGTAGCAATCGCGTTCCGGGCAGTGTGTAATCAATGCCTGCTGCAGGCCCATCTTATCCGGTCGCAGCCAGAGCGTCTTTACCAGACAGAGGCCCTCCTCTGCAGCATCGCTGAACCTGTACAGATGCACCAGCCCGCTGTGGTCGCCCACAAGCAGCAGATCCTCAAAGATGTGCATATAACAAATGCGACCCAAAAGTGTCTGCAGCTGGCAATAAGCCAGGACACTTTGTAGATCGAGACTCAAAGTTAGTGTCCATATGCTGCCGGCAGCTGTGCCCAGGACGAGCACGCATTTGCCCTCCAGTGGACGCCAAGCGAACATTTTAATCCAGCTGCGATCGATAAACGCCTGAAAGTGTGCAAATGTTTTGATCCTTGAGGCCTGCATCTCGTACGGCGGCAGAAGAGTATCCCTGAGTGTAACGGCCACATTCACTCCCTGCTCATATTCCCGCCAGCTTGCATGCTCCGGAATCTTAATAAAGAAGTGCATTGCTCCATAGCTGTTCAAGCTGGCCAGCAGCATTTCTCCACCGGGCAGCGACTGCGGTGACAGTCTGCTGGCCACTATCTTGGGCAGAGGCACTACTTCCGAACAGATGGCCGTGTAAGCCGGCTCCAAGCTCATCTGGTGCATCTCCAAAACATTGCTGCTCTCGTAGATATTCTGAAGATTCACCTTTAGCGACAGATTATCCAAAGGTCGCTTATCACTGCAACATTTTGTGCTGGCCACAATGTAGGGAAAGGGCACTTGGTAGGTCGACTTGCTGGTCAGCTCGAGAGTAAGTAGCTCCGTTTTGGTGCCAATCAGCGTAATGAAATTTCCATCCGCTGTGTAGGACACAAAGTCATGGACAGTGTCCTGTCTGAGATCATCCTTGCACAATTGTTCGAATTTCAGCGATTTACCAACTTTGACATAGTTAGAAATTGTTTAATTAAATGTAGAGACATTAGAGGTAGATATAATATTTTATAGATTTATTATAAACATAGATTTATATACATATGTTGTATTTTAAAAGAAATTTTGTTTAATCTTAAAATTTTGATTATAGAAAAAGAAAGAAATAATTTCTAAAGTTTATATTTTGAATGTTTCTTATAGATATTTCTTCAAATGAACATAAAAACAGTATTTTGTAAATTTCTGCCGTCAGCAGTGAAAAATGGGGGAAAAACATTTATATATAAAGCTTTTAAACCCATTTTCAAAGATCTCATTTACTAAATACTCGAAAAACACGATTTTGCAGAAAACGCACTTACACTGTTCAATTGACTTCCAGATTGCAGAAAAAGTAAGTGAAGAGAGTCAATAACATAAAAATATATAACATGGAGTGCATAGACCTGCTGAAGTGTCTTTCTAAAACTAAAGTGCACGTAGTGTACAATGACACTTCTAAAGTGTCTAGTCTGTAGAGTCATTAAAATTATCTATGCGCAATTGAAAAAATGTGAAACTTTTACAACTAACCATTGTCATCGCTAGCGGCGGCTTCAGTAGCTTTTCTCATTTCAAATCGAAAATTACTCGTCAAAAAATAACGGCAGCGACACTATGGCGGCTAAGAATGGCGTTGAAATGGTTAAAAACTTGGCCGAATTTATATGCAAAGGTAACAGTTTTGAGCGCGTCACAAAAATGGTAAGTGGACACGAAGTATCCGCTAAAAGAAAACTAAATAACAAAAAAACGACGCTCAATCAGCTGACACTTAAGTACGATATTGTATAAGCAGAGTTATCGATAACGCGCTGCAATTGAATTTTGTTGCAGATTAAAATAACAAGCGGTGGTGAAGGACGCTGCGTGGGTGAATTTACTGTGGCGGCTGAGCATTTAAATCGCATTGGCTCGCTGCATGGCGGCTTGACGGCTACCATTTTAGATAATGTGACCACATTTGCACTAATGTCCAAGGGCACACATCCGGGAGTCAGCTCCAGTTTAAATGTAAACTATGTGGGCGTGGCAAAGGCGGGAGATGTAATCGAAGTGGATGCCGTTACTGTTCATGCTGGCCGCACAATGGCCTACATAGAGTGTGTGCTGCGCAAGAAATCGGATGGCAAAATCATTGCCAAAGGTGGACAGACCAAATTCATGGGCATGGATACGAAAATTATCTAATAAATGCTGTCATTAAATGCAATAAAAGGGCGATATCTAAAGTGCAGCTATTTATCTACACGTTTCGTAGCAACACAAAAATGCAAATAAGATATGAATATGAAACTTCTAAACGAGCTTCATATACAAAATAGTTCTGCATCGTTAAAAAGTTATTGTATCTTAACCTAATGTACAAAATCCAATTAAAAAATGGGGGCAAAGTACGCTTTAATTTTTAAGCTCTTAACAATATATTAACAAACACGTATTTATTTCGGAAAATTTATGTACATAAACATACATGATATGCCCTGCTTATAGTATTTATTGCTTTTTTTATAACTCTATTAAAAAGTTCAATACGCCTTCATTATCACATTTCAATGCCGGCAGACGCAGACGCGTACAGAGCGAGCAAAACAAAAGCCTGAAACTCACATGTCGCATGTCTAGACTTAATCTCAGTTGATTTCGCAACACTCACACACACACACATACATAATAATATCTATGCGCAAAAGACACAATTTTGAACTTTTACAACTCACCTCTGTCATCGCTAGCGCTTGCTTCAGTAGCTTTTCTCATTTCAAAGCGTAAAGATTGCGAAGAGAAATAACGGATGCACTATGGCAGCTAAGAATAGCGTTGAAATGGTTAAAAACTTGGCCGAATTTATATCCAAAGGTAAAAGTTTTGACCGCGTTACACAAATGGTAAGTGGACACGAAATATCAGCAAAAAGAAAACTAAATAAAAAACGACGCACCAATCAGCTGACACTCAAGTTCGATATTATATAAGCGAGCTATCGATAACGCGCTGCATTTGAATTTTGTTGCAGGTGAAAATAACTAGCGGCGGTGAAGGACGCTGCGTGGGTGAATTTACTGTGGCGGCAGAACATTTAAATCGCATTGGCTCGCTGCATGGCGGCTTAACAGCTACCATTTTAGATAATGTGACTACCTATGCACTAATGTCCAAGGGCTCAAATCCTGGCGTCAGCTCCAGTTTAAATGTAAACTATGTGGCCGCGGCAAAGCCGGGAGATGTAATCGAAGTGGATGCCGTTACAATCCATGCTGGCCGCAAAATGGCCTACATAGAGTGTGTGCTGCGCAAGAAATCGGATGGCAAAATCATTGCCAAAGGCGGACAAACCAAATTCGTGGACTTGGACACGAAAATTAGCTAATAAATGATGTCATTCAAAGCAATAAAAGTGCCATAGTCAAAGTTCATATATTTATATCTTGTCATGCTTGCTAATGACTATCGAAATAGCTTTGTTGCGCCATCTTTTGAAAATCATGATTTATCGATAGTTGGCCTTGCAATCGCCCATCTCCTGCGGTTATTGTTATTGTTCTTGCTTTGCCATCCACACGTTTCGTAACAACACCAAAATGGGCACGCGCAAGAAAGGTGTGGAATTCGCCAAGCACATATCAGAGATTATAGCTAAGGCCACGGGCTTTGAGCGGCACTTGGAAAAGGTTTGTAGTCGATTGTACATTTAAAACCGTTTGACCAATTTAGATCTTCTTCTAGGTAAAAATACTTGATGGCGGCGATGGAATTTGCACTGCTGAATTTACAGTGGCGCCGGAGCATCTGAATAAGGGCGGTGGTTTACATGGAGGCTTTACGGCAACGTTGGTGGACATGATAACGACCTATGCTTTGATGTCCAAGCCCTGTCATCCAGGTGTATCGGTTGACATCAATGTGAGTTACCTGAAAGCCGCCCGCGTTGGTGACCAGGTGCTCATTGAGGCGAATTTGGTGCGTGCTGGCAAAAACTTGGCCTTCCTCGACTGCCAGCTGCGACATAAGAAGGATAACTCGGTGATAGCCAAGGGATCGCATACGAAATACGTGAACTTTCAGTAGCGTGCTAAGTTTGCTATTAATGTGCTTTATTGTTACAGGTGTAGCAGTAAATATTTAGTTAATTGTTAATTAATTGCTTGCTCTGTTGTGTGCGTCATCGATTAGAGTTTATAGGTGGATTCCATGGATTCAAAAATGTGGTATCATAACGGTCATCATTAATACCCTAAGTTAATTTCCCTTATTGGGCGCAAATGCGATAAAAGTCCCATGATTATCGATATTTTGTATAATCTAATTTAAACAAAAAGACAGTTGCGAATGTTGGGCCAGTGGAATCCGCCTATTAGTGTTAATGTGGCTACTAAGAATTACGGTTTTGATTAATCGTTAAGTCGATATGCAAATTGCTGAATCCTGTGTGCCCCTCTCACTTGACCTTGGCCGGCATAACGGGGCAATGGGGACAACAGGCCTCGGGGGGCGTAAGTGGCTCAATACCCGGCGGGCAGCTGACTTCGCCGCACTGTTGACGCAGACAGTTCACCTGGCCGTGGAAGCAGTTGCACTTGGTGCACACATCCGGCGTCCAGACCTCGTTATTAAGTCGCGTGGTGCCCTTATCATCGACACAGTGGCTCCGCTTGGTCTTCACGGCGGCGGCCTGTGGAGCAGGTGCCAGTTGGACGACCTGCGCGACGGGTTCGGCATCGACAGCATTGCAGGAATCCTCCAGCTTGCGCAGTTTCTTGTGCAGTTTCTTCAGCTCCTTCTGGAAGCTGCCAATAAGGTCCTCCAAGCCGCTGACCCGCTCCTCATTCACCTCGTACAGCGCTTCCAGGGGACTGTCGTAACTCTCGGCAGTGGGCACCTCCTTCTCAGAGCTGTGGAGATCACGTTTCCGGCGCTGGCTACGTTTGATGTACGTCTGTGGCACGTAGGAGTCAAAGAGCGGTGGCAGACTATTGCAGTTGCCGCACTCCTGCCACAGGTAGAGATTGATGCCGGGGATGTCCTCGCACTGCTTGAAGCCGCCCTGGTGCTTGGCCAGGATGAACACATTCTCGGTAACCTGATCGAAATTATCGCCCACATCGCACAGCACGCGTCCAAAGTTGGCCTGCTTAATCTGCACCAGTTGCTCGGGCAGGAACACGCCTGTATTCTCATAGTAGAAGCGATCGCCATCGCGCAGGCGTCGGAACTGCTCCACGAGCAGGCATTGGAACAGCGGACCGACCTTGCCGCCCTCCACCTGATCCTCCAGTATGCCGCCCAGCCAGACATCGATGTTATCCGGATGGCCATAGAGCTCACGCATCTTCTGCCTGATGTCCGCATTGGTAATCTCGGCGGCCAAATCCTCAAAGTCTTGTGCCACGGTTAGGTTACAGAACTTCCTGTAGACATTATAGCCGGGTATGCCGTGATCTCGAGCACGTTGTATATTAATGGCAGCCAAGTCCAGGGCAACTGCGTGCGCCGTCTGGAACAGCTTCTCGGTGAGCTCCGTATTCAGATTCTGATCGGGTTTCTTCAGCTTGGCGGGCACAGCAAGCATGCCGCGCAGCAAAGGATCCACGCCGCCCTCATAGGCCAAACGCCAGGGTGCAAAGAAGGCCTTGTGCAACTGCAGATGTCCCTGGGGAATGGGCAGGAAGCTCGAGTTCAAGCGATGCAGTATGGGATTAATGATGGTATGGCCAAAACGCAAGGCAGCCGTTGCAAACTCATTGGCAATGCTGGGATTCAGTTGAGGATTATAGCCGCGATATTCGCCCATTAGCTGCATGCCGCTCTCACCAATGATGAGTGGCAGCCACTGCTTGAAGGTGATGTGCTGCATCTGGGCGCCGACAATCTTGCGTGCCTCCTGGTACAGTGTATCGCCATCCCAGCGTGGGTTAATCTCGCGCAGCTTGCGGGCAATGCGATTATGCTCTCGCATCCAGATCGTGTGCATGGCCAGCAGACCCACTTGCTCATTAACCCGAATATCACCAGAGACAAAGCAGTTCATCTGATTCTCATCCAGATTACGGCGACAGTCCATGCCGTCCTGAGGGGCAGCAAATGGCAACATGTCCTTCTGATTCGGGAAATGAACACCCACACGGAGGAGACCCTCATCCGAGGTCAGATTGCGTAGCTCCTGGGCAAAGGGCGTATTATAGCCGTACATCTGCGAGGCATCAATGTAGGAAGTCAGCTGATTGATCTGCTCGCGATGCTGGACACTGTCGAAGAAGAGCGATGTCATGCCGGATCCACAGATGGCACTGGAGCGCACCAAATCAATGCAGCGACGATTCTTCACGCGAGGATCATTTGGCGGCACCTCAATCGGATAGCAGGGTGGAGCCAACTCACAGGTCTTCTTGCAATCGACGCCGTCCCAGCTCTCCGAACTGACCGAGGGTATGGCATGATCCAGATCGTGATCGAGGAACTGACCCCACTGCATGACCATGTGGGTAATGCGAGCATCGGGCGTAATGTCCTTGGTGGCCACCAGCGAGGTGGATACGAGGCGACCGCTCGGCTTGGGATGACCGGCATAGAGGACACCCTTCGTCCAGCCCACGGGCATGCTGAAGCCGTTCTCGTAGATGGGTGGCGCCAGTCGCCGGAATGCCGTCAAGGATGCACCCCAGGTCGGATGCATCAGATTGTTGCAGGTGCCCTCAATGCTGCGATATTTCGAATGGAAGCACATATCCGTGCAGTTGGGCATCTCGCGATGCTCCATGCAGCCGGACAGCTCCGCCACCAGATGCAAATGCTCCCGCGACAGCAGATCCCTAAACTCATACTGCTCGCTCTCCATGGTCAGATTATCACCGCGCTGCACATGCTTCCGTATGTTGACCAGGGTGCGCTCATAGATCTCCGCGGCACGCGCCAGCTGCCTGGCCTGTCCAGTGGGAAAGCGGAAGACGCGCAACAGTTCACCATAGTTGGGTGGTGCGCGAGTGGATCGATTGGAGAACAGCGTGTCCAGCGTGTTGTTGATGGCCACATCGATTTCCTTGGCAGCCTCGGCAAAGGCAATGCGCACATACCGATCTCCAGGCGCCAGATCCACATTGTTTCTATAAGGAAAGCATATTTTTTTGGTGAGTTTTAATATTAATTTGATTATTTTTAGAATTTTCAAAATTAAAATGTTATATTCTTATTTTTTTCTTTTGCAATATAGCATTTTAGAAACCCCATAAGTAATTTCAATGAATTACTCTGTTTAAATAATTTTGAATATATCAAAATACAACTGCCTAAAGTTCGAATTATTTGCTCATAGGAATCACATTTAAAGTCAAGCCTTTCTAATTTTCTAACGACCATTTCATCGCCCTATCTCATAAATGCTAATCCGTTAATTAATATAAAAAATATCTCGACTTTTCACATTTCCACACTTTAATTGCAATTAATTTTGCCAAGCGTCAGAGGTTTCTTAAAACGCCGTTTTCTTATGAAAAGACAGAAGTAAACTAAAGTTTTTTGTTTCTTTCTCTATTTTATGCTGGTGTGGTCTAGTCCTTGTTGCCTTCTGGCCGGTGGCAGTTGCTGACTTGGCAACGAGCAGAATTATGCCACTCTTTTTTATTTCTTTTCACTTGTGTTGCAAAAAAGGAAAATCCGCGCCAAGCTCTGGGCCGGGCTACAACAACGGAGGCATTAACAACAATTCATTCTCCATGGCGCTGCCGTTGCCGTTAAAGGAATTTCCCTTTGGAAAGTTTCGCTGTATAAACTTTGCCATTGTCGGCGTGGTAGGTAATAACTTAACGACCATAATACACCCTGTTGCACCACAGCCACTGCTCACTGCTTACCACTATCAACTATCGCACTACAGCAACTACAGCAACTACAGCAACTGCAGCAACTAAATGGCAACCACTGCCAGCCAACTACATACATATTTCTCAAACCCACTTCACCCACTGCCCCTCCATTTTGTGGCGGCGCTTTTTCTGGCACGTCGGAGCCTTTGTAAATACCCTACACGATGTGTTGAATGTGGTGTAGTTAATTCAGCATCTGTTAATATAAGTAGAACTTAAGCTACAGCTGCAAGTGTTTATTACGTGAATTAAACTCACTAATCTTATTAACAAATTAGACATCAGATTAGGTTTTTTTTGGAAAGACTAAAAAACAGCCAAACTGAGTTTATGTCATTTATAAAGCAGCTGTCTAGCTACAAATTTAATCCGTTTTTATCTCTGCCAAAACTTTGAGTAAAGATAATTAGACATATTATTATGCCAAGTGATGCGTATACTTAATAAAATTGTCTTATTATTATAGTATAGTCAATCCAACTATAATTTCGGCAAAAGTAGCTTAAGGTTTCTGGGCTTCGCTTTAAGCTGGATTTCCCAAATCAAAGTTTGCTTTCCAATGTAGAGTATTTCAAGAGTCTATCAGCTAACTGCTGCAGCGTGCATATGTGTGCAATTTCTTGGCTTTGCTGCCACTGCATGTATGTGTGTGAGTGTGTGTGTGTGTGTGGTTGTGTGTGCGTGTGTGTTTGTGTGTGCTTGCCACATGCTGTGGCAATGGCAAACGTATTTCCGTGGCCAGCATGCCCGCCATCACCTACGTCTCCGCAGCATCCAAACATCCGAGCAGGCAGGCAGTAACGGGATAAGCTTTTGTTTTACGCCAGCATTACCCACAACTTAGGCGGATTTCAGTAGCTGCTGCCTTTTGCTGATGTTCCTTTCTTGCTTATTGTTGTTGTCGTAATTGTTGTTGCTGCAGGCTTTCAGCGGTTTTCGCTCACTTTTTGTTGGCCTCAGCCGACGTTACCGTTTCACCAACCCCTCTCCCCGCCCACCCACAATTCCGTTAGCCATTCTTGGTCTGTGACTCAGCATAGTTTTTCACTTTTAACGTTTGCGCTTTTCCAACGTTTTCTTTTATTTTTTGTTGTTGTTTTTTTTCTTTCAATTTTTGCCTGCCTGCTGCCTTCTTTGCCAACGCTTTGCTGCGGTCTAGCGACTGAGGTTGGCACAGCGTAATGAGTAAAGTTTCTAATGCTGGTGGCGCAACAACGTAAGCCGCACCAACATCCTGCCACAGTCAGGTCGCCCACAGCTGCCGCTGCTGCTGCTGCTGAACTAAATGATGCGTGCAAACACAGAAAAGAGAGCATAGAGCACACTCCCAATCTCATAGAGCGAGCAAACAGGTCATATGGAAGCCGGAAGATTGCTTCAGCAACGGCTGCTGTGGCGGCCGCTTTTGCATTATGCATTTAAAAATGTTGCTGCGTAAGCAACGCCTTTGCTTGCCCCCGATTTTGGTGCAGCTGTGTGAAGGATTTGTGGCCTTGCTGTGGTTTACCGTTTGTGCGGCTTCTGCTGCTGCTTCTGCTTTATCATGGCCCGGACACCAAATTGATTTACGGCCACATGCACGTTGCAGGCCCATTTGGCAGCATGGATGCCATCGTGAAAACTTTTGAATGAAACACACAAAAATAGCATCAGCATCAGCATCAGTTGAAGAAAACTAGTTCCAGTCCCATGAACAACTTGTCAACTCAATTTCAATTTGGGCAATTTGGACAACTTGTGCGGTCTGTCTGTCTCATCCTTCGTCCCGTTCTCTCTCTCTCTCTGGGTCTGTGTGTGTATGTGTATGAGCTTGTCACGTTTCTTGTCCTGTGTTGGCACGTTTTGCAAGGCTGCCAACTGGCACAGCCACTTTTGTGCTTTCGTCGCCGCTTTTCGATGTCTTTTAGTGCATATTTTATATGCAGTTTAGCCAGCGGCACAGTGGGGCAAGACCGAACATGCGAACATGCGAACATCCAAAAGGCAATGGGTTGAACAAAAAGTTCATCAATTGTTAATTGACCTACAGGGTTTCTGCTTATGGGCCTAGTAAAAGTGTAAAACTTTGACTGCAAACTAAAATAAAATCCTTGGAGTAACTTAAAGTCTTAGAAACTCTTAGTTATGCTACTAAATATAGAATGCACACTGAGAGAAAAATCACGACATACAATTTTCATTCAATGTTTCCAAATCTAAGAAATGCCCATCCCTTTGTCAAAGCAACCGATTTAAAATGTTCCATTTATATTTTCTCAATCTTTGAAACCAGTGTGCAATAATACCTTAAAAGTTTTCTATCGACTCAAATGGACTATTTGTACACCGACTGAAGACTGTAACTCATTTTAAGTGAGTTTCAAATGCATAAATTAAAAAAGAGAAAACTGCAAACCACAGATTTTTTAAATTTATGCGCTTCCACCACAGTGTTCGGACACAATGTGTACTGTTATTTTCGGCTTTTATGCGGTACCAACTATTTTTCAATTAATTAAGCAAGTTTTTAGCCCACTCTTAAATGCGCTTTAAGTGCGGCCGTCTGGCCGAGTGTCCTTAGAGTGCTTTGAGACTGATTCCAAAGTAGTTTCCTTTGAGCGCAAACTTGGCTCCTTGATTTTAAAACGACTGGCAGCTAAGTTTGTTCCTCCTCTTTTTTTTTGGTGTTGGTGTTGTTGTTGAGGAAAACTCACCTGATGGTAACCAGAGCGGAGGCGGTGGCTCTGCCGAATTTGTTCTTTAGCTGGCACTCGTAGCGTCCGCCATCGAGGATGGTCACATTCTTAACAAACAAACTGCCGGCGCCGCTTATTTGATATTTCTCCGTCAATTGCACGTTGGGATCGATAAGGCGTCCATCGCGACGCCAAGCAATCTGTGATGCAAGACAAAGACCGTAGTTGAAGACGGCAAACGGAAACGTCAACAAGTGGCAGGCAAACAGAGGGGCAACTTTCTCAGTGTGAACTTACCTGAAGACCGTCTTCGGGATGCTCCGCCTGGCAGGGCAGCTCAATGGTGGTGCCCGTAATGGCCACCAAATTGCTGGGCTCAATGGCCAGGCGCGGCGGTGACTGTGAGTGCTCCACTTTAATCGTTGCCTGGGCGCTCACCTCGCCATTCTCGTTGGCCGCCGTGCAGCGGTAGACACCTAAACGTTGACTCAGATTTAAACGTGCCATTCTATGTATTTTGTATATATATATATATATGAGGCTATGCTGTGGCCCACTTACCCGCATGCTGCTCTTTGGCAATGCTAACCACCAGCTCGGTATTCTCGTTCTCCAGCAGCAGGTCGGCGGTGCTGGCGAGCAGCGGCACTCCATTGAATTGCCAGGTTATGCTGGGCAGCGGGTTGCCATCGGCATCGCATTCCAGCACAAAGGCTTTGCCCAGTTTGATTGTTTGGTTTTGTGGTGCCATTAAAATTTTGGGTAAATCTGCAACGAGCGGCAACGAGGCGTATTGAGTGATTTGAGCAAATTTTGCATCGCTCCAAATGGCAGCAGCAGCAGCAAAAAGAAAATTGCAGCCGGCGGTCAGTTCATTTCTATGCGTCCTTTGTTGTTATATCGTTCCGCTCAACCTCCTGATCCCAAATGTTGGCAAACACATTTTTCATAGCACACTTTTTGGCGCTGCTCAAACGAACTGGTCGCCATTTTTGTTTGCTGCTTGCTAATGTTTGTGTGTGTGTGTGTGTGTGTGTATTTGTGTGTGATTTGCTGGGTTAATTATGCTGACCAAAGGCAAACGCAACGACAACCTCAACTCAACTCACCCCCTCATCTCCCCACCCCTCGTGACACCACCGCTATTTGAAGTGCGTGCTGCACTCGGTCGGGATATGCATGCATAATAGTTTATAATTTTTGCACTTAATTTGCAAAATAAAGCGCACATTTTGCACTTCATTTTGTGCTGTGACCACAAATTATAATGAGCCATTGTGATTAAGGCACTGACTGCACAATATTTTTTACCACACTCCACCAATCCGCTGTCCCCTTTCCCCTGCTAAACCACTCTCTGTCTCTCTCTCTCTTTCTCTCTCCCGGTCTATATTTGATGCCATAAAAAGTACAGTCACGTCGCGGCGCTTGGCTAAGAAATTAAAGATATTAAAGCAAAAAGTTTAAATACACTTGCGCAGCTCTGTATTTATGGCAATGGGTATTACGTGATGTACGTAATATGGTTCAATTTGGACAAAATTCACTATAATTGCTTTGGTAATAATGCAATGTTATCTAACTTTATATTTATACTTATGCACACGATTGAGATAGATTTAAAACCTACTACTGAAAAGTCTAATCAAATTTCAAACAAATCAATTTATAATCGAGAATGAAAGATTGCATTAAAATTGATTGCACTTTGTTTGCATTATGTTTTTTTTTAAAATTTAAAAGTAAAAAAAAAATAAATGAATATTTTATAATGCAGTTTGTATAAAAAATCGTACCATAAATTTAAGTTGGAAAAAAAGCAAACAATAAAATAAAGCAAAATAGAGAATACTCATTAATTCCAGTTAGACGTTAAATTAATTCTAGAAAAAATCAAATGGCAAATCTATATAAATTTATTTCAGTCAAACTGCATGCAATTAAGCCACTGCATAATGGGGAATACCCCAACCCATTGCACTGAAAGAAAAAAAGACGACCATTCGAAACTGTTTTTCCGACCAATTAATCTTAAGCATTGCTCGCATTCAATGGTCTGCAATAAAAATACTTTTATTTGATGTCAATGGCAGTTGACTTAAATCATGATGCTAATAGGGAACAGACAACAAGAACAACAACAACAACTGAAACAACAACAAGTGCATAACGAAGTTACAGTTGGAGGGAGCATTGCAGGCGAAACCCGATACAAATGAAATCGACTGCAAATTGTGTTAAACGCGACAGTTGTGACTGTGAAATGGAAACGGCGAAGCTGCTGCAATCTGGACACAGTGGTCCCCAAAGGGGAGTCTGGCCCCATATAGACGCAACTCACCCTTGACTTCAATGCGGGCGGTGGCCTCAATGCTGCCCAGACGATTGTGCGCCTCGCAACGATACGTGCCCGCTGTCAACTGGGTGGGCTGGAGCAGGGACAGACTGCCGTTGGCCTGCAGCTGCAGTGTGGACGTGGACTGGGACAGCTGGCGGCCATTGACGAACCATTGTATGTCTGGCTGCGGCCAGCCGCTGGCGGCACAATCGAGCAGCACGTGCTCGCCACCATGTAGTGCCACAATTTGGTCATGCGGCTGATGGGTGAAACGCGGTGGTGCTGGTGTCGCATCCCCATCCACATCCGCATCCGCTGCCCACACCTGATTGCTGCCAGAGTTCTCCACGGCATGGCTGTGCAGACTGTGCAGACTGTCCAGACCATTGTCACCATTGCTGACCATCATGCGTATGGGCTGTGACCTGATCTCGCCCATCTCATTGCGCGCAATGCACTCGTAGATGCCAATGTCATTTGATTCCACGCCATTGATGCGCAATGAGCCGCTTGGGAGCAGCTGGATGCGTGGCGCCTGCTCCACACCGATCTCGTTGGTGTTCTGCATCCAGATGAGGTCCGGCTTGGGCTGGCCCTCCACCTTGCAGGCCATGCTCACAGTTTCGCCTTGTTTCGCATGCATATCCTGTGGTCCAGCCAGCAATTGTGGCTTGGCTGTGTGGCAAGATCGCAGATGCAATAATTATTATATATATAATATAATTATATTAAAAATTATTATTTTTTGTAGCAATAAATATTTATAAATGTAGCCTTAAGCGGGATTAAACATGTCCCACTAATTGAAATTCGTGAAAAGCTTTAATGTGCTTTTAAAGCTGTTATTATTGCTGATTGTATATTTTCAAAATGTTTGCTGCCAGTGAGTAAACTTTAAGTTTATTTTCATTTGTGAGCAGCATTCATGCAGCCAAATAAGTTTTGCTGGACTGATTAGTTTTTCAGCAGCTTTTCGTCCAGTGCTTAAGTTTTAAGTCGGATTAAGCATTTTGAGTCAACTAGTTTGTGAATATTCGTAAAGAGTCTTTATCTGCGTTGCAACATTTTAAATTACTGATTAAGTTTTCTGTTTGCATTGCAATTTAATACATGTGAATCTTTATTTGCTTTCAAAGCTACATAATTTTTGTAAATGCTAAGCCGCATTAAATACGATTACTTAATTAATTGGATTCTTTCAGCAGCAGCTCGTGTCATTGACCAACATACACCTACAGTTGCCTCCACTTACCGCATTTAAAATGATTCTCTGTGAGTCCGCTAAAGCTGAGGTTCTGCAGCGCAGCGGGTTGCGCACAGGTCAGCGTGATGGTCGTCAGTTGACGCTGTGCATCCAGATGCCAGCGACGCCAGAGCGAGTAGACACCGCAGTTGCAATCAATCGGGTTGCCATCCAAACGCAAACGCTTCAGGCTATGCAATTTGTGGAACATGTCCAGCGGTAGAGTCGTCAGTTTGTTGTTATGAAGGAAACTGCATTCCAATTGCCGAAAGAAAAACAAACGGGTGGAAAATTGTTGGGAAAACAAGGCGGAGAGCGGGCTGCAGAGAAAACGAACTTACAGGCGATTCAAATGGGGTAAGTTGTCAAAGAGTCCAGCGGGAAGTTGCCAAATATCGTTGTCTTCCAGATAGCTAGAGGTAGATAGAGACAGAGAGAGAGAGAGAAAACGTGGCGTATGCGCGTTTTTTTTAATTAAGCCTGAACTCGATTTGAAATTGAAATTGTAACTGTAACTGTGCATCTGTGCATCTGCTTGTTTTTTTTTTTGTTTGTGTGTGTGTGTATACTCACAGTGCCTCCAATCGCTGCAGTTGGTGAAAGATGTTGGCGGGTAAGCGGCTTAGACGATTCTTGTTCAAATAGAGAAACCGCAACGCAGTCAGACCCTTGAAGGCATCCGGCTGCACATAAGCCAGCTCGTTGTCATTCAGAAAGAGCGTCGTCAGTTGGCCAAGTCCATTGAACGCATTGGCCGGCAGCTCCTCAAAGTGATTGAAGCGCAAATCTCTGCAAAATGACAGCGATGAGACAAAAGCAAAAACGTTTAGTTAAGGACACACCCACACACCCACACACACACACACACACACACACACACCCACACACCCACCCACACCCACACACACACAGTGGGCAGTGAGCATCTCTTTGTATAATGGCCATAATAGAGCTGAGTGGGGGGTGAATGGTGGCTGAGTGTTGAGTTTGATGGGTTCTGCATCCCTTTTTGCAAATTCCATTTTGCTTGCCGCAATTTGCTGCAAGTTGTTCGTTGCTCGGACATGTGTCATGGCCACTATACATATGTATGTGTGTTTGTATGTTTGTGTGTGTGGGTGTGAATCTGTGTGTGTAACTGGGTCTAACAATTGCCATATGCAATTAGTGTGTTACTTGAGCACAAAATCAACACTCAAGGGCGTGGCAAAAATGCTGCAACTGCTGAAAACTACCGGTTCCATTGAATAAATTTAGTTATATATACCCCATATCATTTTTTTGTTCAAATTTATTTTTGCGAAACTAAAAATATTTATATCAAAAATACTCCATACTCATTATACCCTGCACCAACTTAAATTTATTTGCACTTAAATCCTGCATTTAGAGAGGTATTATTCCTCTTTATATTTTAGGTGCGTAATTTCTTAATATGTAATATATACTGTGTGTTTAAATCATTTATTTATAATTGCAGCGCAGCTTTAGATTCTGTTTGGCACTTCCCAGCGATATGAAAAGCGAAGTAAATACTCATTTACAAAACATTTTACACACATTAAAAATTAATTAGGAAAAGTTGTATGGCGTAGTTTTTATGCTTAGCGACAGCGCAGCCAGCCGAGCGATAAGCCACAACCAGAAACAAGCCACCAACAATTACACACACTCTCGCACACGCAAACACACTCTCGCAGTCGCAGTCGCAGTCGTCGTGGGGGCAGCAACACACAAACGGATCTCCCACACACATATGTTCGCGACTCGCGACCTCCTAAAACTTGCCGCCTAATGGAAACAAGTGAGCAACGCGGCAAGGCTAACGACAACAGCAGCAGCAGCAACAACAACAGCAACAACAACAGCAACAGCAGCAGCAGCTGAAAAAACTTTCTAATCAACTCTTGGAGTTGGCAGTGCAATCGACAATAACAACAACCACTATGCAACAACTCGTTAGGGTGTAAATTCAAAAAAACCAACCAGAATGTAAGCAACTTTTGGGTATGCTTTACTTGTATATACTCTGTGGTCCAAATTGTTAACAAACATTTTAACTGAAGTTTTGAAAAACAATTTGCTACAATTTTCTGTGCTTATTATTTTTGTTGCATATATATATATATTTTATCTGCTCCTAACTCCATTTCGTATCACAATTTAATTTAAATATGGAAACTCTTAAATAAAAGCTAGTGTGAATTTAAAATATATAACATTTTGATGGATAAAACATAATAGATTATTGTTCGAATTTTGATTTATTAAAAAATAGAATCTATAAATTTTATTTCTAATCGATTGTGGGAGTCACAATTAGTATAAAAACAACAGGAAAAGTGATTTTGTGGTAAATCATTTTTCTGTCAAAAAATTGCCTTGTAAAGTGCCCAAACAACGAAAAGTTCCATTAAAATGCCCTTCCTAGACTTCAAACTCCCATTACTTGGTCAAAACTGAACCGATTGTCAAGCTTGGGGCCATTTTGTTCATGGTTTGTCCTATATATCAATCCTACATTTCAAGTTTATGCATTATTGAAAGTTAAATTTTTTCAAATATTTTTCCGAAAAAAGCATAAGGGGGGACCCTTACAAAAATTGATTTTTCAAAAAATAGATTCTTGAAATTCTGTTCTTAATCGATTGTGGGTGTCAAAATTAGTATAAAAAACTATAGGAAAAGTGCTTCTGAGGTGTTTCATTTTTCTGTCAAAACTCATGCCAAAATGACAAAAAAAATTGACTTGTAAACGCCTTAAGTCCATACAAATGCCCTTCATAGACTTCAAACTCCCATAACTTGGTCAAAACTGAACCGATTGTCAAGCTTGAGGCCATTTTGTTCATGGTTTGTCCTATATATCAATTCCACATTTCAAGTTTATGCATTATTGAAAGTTAAATTTTTTCAAAAATTTTTCCGAAAAAAGCATAAGGGGGGACCCTTACAAAAATTGATTTTTCAAAAAATAGATTCTTGAAATTCTGTTCTTAATCGATTGTGGGTGTCAAAATTAGTATAAAAAACTATAGGAAAAGTGATTCTGAGGTGTTTCATTTTTCTGTCAAAAATCATGCCAAAATGACAAAAAAAATTGACTTGTAAACGCCTTAAGTCCATACAAATGCCCTTCATAGACTTCAAACTCCCATAACTTGGTCAAAACTGAACCGATTGTCAAGCTTGAGGCCATTTTGTTCATGGTTTGTCCTATATATCAATTCCACATTTCAAGTTTATGCATTATTGAAAGTTAAATTTTTTCAAATATTTTTCCGAAAAAAGCATAAGGGGGGACCCTTACAAAAATTGATTTTTCAAAAAATAGATTCTTGAAATTCTGTTCTTAATCGATTGTGGGTGTCAAAATTAGTATAAAAAACTATAGGAAAAGTGATTCTGAGGTGTTTCATTTTTCTGTCAAAAATCATGCCAAAATGACAAAAAAAATTGACTTGTAAACTCCTTAAGTCCATACAAATGCCCTTCCTAGACTTCAAACTCCCATATCTTGGTCAAAACTGAACCGATTGTCAAGCTTGAGGCCATTTTGTTCATGGTTTGTCCTATATATCAATTCTACATTTCAAGTTTATGCATTATTGAAAGTTAAATTTTTTCAAATATTTTTCCGAAAAAAGCATAAGGGGGGACCCTTACAAAAATTGATTTTTCAAAAAATAGATTCTTGAAATTCTGTTCTTAATCGATTGTGGGTGTCAAAATTAGTATAAAAAACTATAGGAAAAGTGATTCTGAGGTGTTTCATTTTTCTGTCAAAAATCATGCCAAAATGACAAAAAAAATTGACTTGTAAACGCCTTAGGTCCATACAAATGCCCTTCCTAGACTTCAAACTCCCATAACTTGGTCAAAACTGAACCGATTGTCAAGCTTGAGGCCATTTTGTTCATGGTTTGTCCTATATATCAATTCTACATTTCAAGTTTATGCATTATTGAAAGTTAAATTTTTTCAAATATTTTTCCGAAAAAAGCATAAGGGGGGACTCTTACAAAAATTGATTTTTCAAAAAATAGATTCTTGAAATTCTGTTCTTAATCGATTGTGGGTGTCAAAATTAGTATAAAAAACTATAGGAAAAGTGATTCTGAGGTGTTTCATTTTTCTGTCAAAAATCATGCCAAAATGACAAAAAAAATTGACTTGTAAACGCCTTAAGTCCATACAAATGCCCTTCCTAGACTTCAAACTCCCATAACTTGGTCAAAACTGAACCGATTGTCAAGCTTGAGGCCATTTTGTTCATGGTTTGTCCTGTATATCAATTCTACATTTCAAGTTTATGCATTATTGAAAGTTAAATTTTTTCAAATATTTTTCCGAAAAAAGCATAAGGGGGGACTCTTACAAAAATTGATTTTTCAAAAAATAGATTCTTGAAATTGTGTTCTTAATCGATTGTGGGTGTCAAAATTAGTATAAAAAACTAAAGGAAAAGTGATTCTGAGGTGTTTCATTTTTCTGTCAAAAATCATGCCAAAATGACAAAAAAAATTGACTTGTATACGCCTTACGTCCATACAAATGCCCTTCCTAGACTTCAAACTCCCATAACTTGGTCAAAACTGAACCGATTGTCAAGCTTGAGGCCATTTTGTTCATGGTTTGTCCTATATATCAATTCTACATTTCAAGTTTATGCATTATTGAAAGTTAAATTTTTTCAAATATTTTTCCGAAAAAAGCATAAGGGGGGACCCTTACAAAAATTGATTTTTCAAAAAATAGATTCTTGAAATTCTGTTCTTAATCGATTGTGGGTGTCAAAATTAGTATAAAAAACTATAGGAAAAGTGATTCTGAGGTGTTTCATTTTTCTGTCAAAAATCATGCCAAAATGACAAAAAAAATTGACTTGTAAACTCCTTAAGTCCATACAAATGCCCTTCCTAGACTTCAAACTCCCATATCTTGGTCAAAACTGAACCGATTGTCAAGCTTGAGGCCATTTTGTTCATGGTTTGTCCTATATATCAATTCTACATTTCAAGTTTATGCATTATTAAAAGTTAAATTTTTTATATATAAAACTAGCAATTACTGAATTTGATTAAGAAAGTTTGAGAAACAAAAAAGTTGTTCATACAACGACTTATATTTTAACAGATTGTTCCCATGGCAGCTATGAGATATAGTGGTCCTATTATGATGAAATTTTGTGAGCATGCTTAAACCATGCTTAAACTTATATTTGGTAAGTTTGGTCGAGTTATCTGAAAAAACAAAACTTTTGGACCGATCGTTCCTATGACAGCTATATGCTATAGAGTGGTCCGATCCGGCTGGTTCCGACATATTATCTGCGTCTGTAGTAGTTTCATCAAGATTGAGGGACTAGTTTGCGTAGAAACATACGGACAGACAGACAAGAATATATGTACTTTATGGAGTCAGAAATGTTTCCTTCTATGCGTTGCAAACTTCTGGGCAAAATTATAATACCCTTTGCAAAGGTATGCCAAACTGGCAATGCTGGCCAGCTTCAGTTACCGTTGCTTAAAGCCTCTGCTGGCGCTGTTGCCGCCTGCTCTTGTGGTTGCTGTTGTTGCTGTTGTTGTTGTTGCTGTGCAAGCGATAATTATAGCACAGGTTAGCGAGCAGCAGCAGGTGAAGGAGTAGCAACTGGAGCCTGGAGCCAGTTTAGTCCTCGTTTTGCGGAGTTGTCTAAGCAAAAATTATGCTTTGTGGCTACTGTAAACATGCAACGCACGGAGTGCAACAACAACAACAACAACAGCAGCAACAACAACAACAACAACCGGCAGCTAACCCTAATTGGTGTCAGCGTTCAGTGCGTGGTTGTGCCGCAACTATGTGTGTATCTCTGTCTGTGTGTGTAAGAGTTGGTTAAGTGCATATGTTTCATGTGTGTGCAAATTGCAACTAAAGACGAACAAAAAAAGGCAACACAAACAACAACGCACGACAACGAAAACAACTTAAAAATCCAGAACAACACTAAAACCACTCGCATGTACAGCTTGAGGGCTTCAACAACAACAGCAACAACAGCAACAACAACAGCAAACCGCTGGCAGAGAATGAGTGAAATATTCACACACACATACACCTACTCACACACACAGAGAGAGAAAGAGAGAGAGAGAGAGAGAGAGAGAGACAGCGCCCAAATGTTGGCACATAAACAAAGCCGCTGCCGGCGCTGCCTGCGTCGACGTCGCTGACGTTGTCACCGTCGCTGCTTTCTCTGGTTTTGGTCCAGGGCCCGGCATGGTCGGTTCCTGTGAAAAGAACCCAAGCCCTGGGGCCAGTCTCCTCTTCACTCCCAACATGGCAACCGCATGCACATTGCGGGCAAGCCGAGGCCTGTGTATAGGATGCCATTGCATGAAAATGGAAGGAAGAAAGGCAGTTGGTGTGTTGTGTATTTGTGTATGTTGCTATAAGGTAGTTTGCATTGCAACAGCGACAACGATTTGTAAGTTGCCTGTGCATATCCTGCATGCTGGCAATAGTTGTTTGGAACGAGATGCCTTTGTGCCAGCCAGCCAGCATACGGGTGCTTGATCCACTTTTTTTGTTGCCAGCTCTTACAAACTCCATTAGCCCCAACAGCCATGCAGCCAGCTAGCGACAGTCAACAACTCACTGTGGTGCACTGTGGCAAAACTGCAGTGAGTGACAGCTGCCTGAGTGACAGAGTGTTTGGAGCCGAGTGAAAGAATGTCTCGGGACAGCCAGTGCAGCTACAGCCATTACAGATCAACTGAGAGAACTGCGCAATTTGCAAAGCTGTGAAGAGTTAGGGATTTAATAAACTAAGAGATATGCATGTGACAAGAGCTAGTGAAAGAAAAAAATCAATTGGTAACCATCCTGTTGAGTTATAAATAGACTTTATAAATCAAAACCTTCACAATATAATCTTAGCAAACCATTTAAAATACTTGTTAAGATTTCAAAAAAAAATAAGGGATATTTATATTTTATATTTAAATTTTAAAAATCATCTTAAAGCGGTTTTTGCTGCAAATTTCAATTTGCTCCTTTTCCATATTCAAAATATTTATCTATTAATAAAATGCTGTCGAAATAAGTGAGAATGAATTTATAAAATTAATTATAAACGAAAGATTGAACCGTCTACAAAATGGAATAAAAGCTTATATAAATTCGATTATGTATTACATTTCAAGTTAAGGTTAGCAAGGACTAAAAGCCTTTTACTACATTTTATTTACATTTTAGCCAAGTGTCGCCCACTTTGCATTTATTTTCTTTAGCTTGCCAGGAAGACAACTAGTTTATTTACTTGTTGACCAAACAGTAAATTAAAAATTCTCTTCCAATTAAGTCAGTTTCTGCACCACTGTGCAGTGATTTTACAGGCCTGCTGCTGCTGCTGCTGCTTGTGTCTCTCTACACACTGTGGCACTTGAGCTGCACCCAACGCCCTTTGGACGTGTGACAAACGATGGTCCACTCAATGCACATACAAAAGAGCGGAGAGTCCTGCTCCTGAGTCTAGTCAACAGCTGCTATTGCTTCTGCTCCTTTTTTGCTCCGCTTTGCTATTACTACTTCTCCAACTGTGCGTTTGTGCCAGTTGCAGGCCGCATAGTTTGCGTGTCAGTTGCGCAACTATTTGTCGAGCATCAGCAGCAGCAGCAGCTAAAAAATGGGGAAAAAAACTGACAGGCTCCAAAGCCCCTTCGTGTCCCATTTCGTGCCGAGTGCTCATAGCAGGCACATATTACTGACCTGACACGGCTACCTGCCGGGCTGTCCCCATTGGTCTGCATCATTTCAATCAGCATACAGCTCCGCAGCTCAGCTCATCGAGTGCCTACGCATTCCTCCCCTCCCCCCTGCACCCAACTGCCCCCTTCAACTCAAGGAAATTGCATTTTGTTTGTGTGCTAGCTTTTGAGTTTCTTTCACTTTTGGCATGTGAACGAGCGATGGCTTCAAAGTGATTTTGATAATAACATTTGCATTAGAGCGTGCTTTCATTTTTGTTGGTTTGTTGGCCAACTCAACTTGCTGTTGAAAATTCCAATTAAATTGATACGCATACACACAAAGCAGAGGCAGTCACTGCCGTTCCTAGCTTTATGGTGCCCAATGTGCGGTGGTCCTGGTCCTGTCTCTCCTGTCCATCAGTCATCTATGTCTGCACTTAATTAATGCATATTATTGACAAAAGCATAGCTTGTTCGAATATGTTTGTCTATTCATGCATGCATGCAATCACACGCACACTCATTAAACACACACACAAACACATATGCATGCATATGTGCAATTGTTACGTATACGCTTTGATGTCCGTGTCGAGAATTTATGGTTCGCCCCAAAACTAAAGCCAAGCGTCGAGCCAGACAGTAAATTGTATGAAAACAATTATCATTGTGCAGCTAACGGTTAGGCAACAGTGTGTGTGTGTGGGAGTACCGCAACGTCCCTGACACACCACACACACACACGCTGGGGGCGTGGCTGAGTTAGTTGTGCCACAGCGACTCGAAAACGTGTCGAATGCGCAGCAGGCGTTAAACTATTTAGTGGCTGTACAAATTTGATTTCAATTATTTGTCAAAATTAGTGACGCAAAAGCCACACCAACTAAATTAGTGCATTAGTGTGAGCTGTGAGGCATACGATTAGCGAGAGATTTATATAAGGATCGAAAAAAGCTAAAATTTGTATAGAACTGACAAGAACTCTTGGCCGAAATCAACAAGTTTATAATCATAAATATTGCTAGATTATATATTAATTATACAAAATTATAAATTATTAATTATGTGACCATATAGTTAGTTTAAATCCATATTCATTTAGTCGTTAAAAAACACATTACCATTATATAACATTAGGGTTTAATGTGTCATAAGCGCCATAACACTTCCGTTTAAACTGGTTTTATAGACAACCCCATATGAGATTTACAAAATTCAATTTAATATAATACTTAAACACATTAGACATTAAGTATACTCATGTGCGGGCCCCACCATCATCATCGTTTAGATAAAAAACCCCCAGCATTTGCCTCTGCAAATTGCATTTGTCTCACCTGCTGCGGCAGTTAGTTTTATCATTTAGTCGGGGGCATGCAACGGCTTTCATTATTGTTAACTTTTTTTTATGCAATTTTCTAGCAGCTAGCTGCACTCTACTATATATGCGCATACATATACATACATATATGTTCATCTAGGGTATATGCATTTATCTTTTGCCTCTCAGCGCCCTGAAGTATGCAACATAAAAAAAAACCGATAAATATGCGCTTTTTATTTGCCCAGGCTGAGCACGCAGTTTCTCTTGCATCGCATAATTTCCTTTAGCCACCAAGCTCGTATCTGTATGATCGTTGCGTGGGCGTGGCATGCAGCCTCCTTAAGCCCCTGCGCTGGCAAACTCATGTTTTGTTGTTAAGGTGAATTTGTTGTTGTCGCTGTTGCAGCCGCCGCCCTTGCTGTTGTCTCTGATTATGATTTGTCTGGCTTACACACAGCCCATACACACACACACACACGCACACACACACTTGCACTCATATACACACATGCAGCTTAGGCAGCATCTTATAACGCCCCTTTACGCCTCTGCTCGTTGTTACTGTTCCCTGGGTTGCCTTTATGGCAAATGTGACAATAAAAACAAGATTTAACTTTGGCTTGGCACACAACAAACAGCTCGAACAACACACACACACACACACTTACACATTGCACATTATTGTCATAACATGGCTTACAAACACGCAAATAACAAGCAGCAACAACAGAAACAGAAACAACAACAACAACAAGGGCAAATACAATAAGATGAATTGCAGCAGACGAGATTGTCAGACATCAAGACACCCTAGAGAAATTATGTAATAATGTCATGTACATATATGATGGGAACTGCAGATAACGCTTAAGAATACCCCTCAAGTCTTAGAGCTCGGGAATACCTCAAATGTTAATTCAAATTAAGAAAGAAAGATCAGCGTGAAGTTGGCTGCGCTATTTTGACAAGTAAATCGGTAAATATGTCTGGCCACCTCTCATTAAACGACAACTAAACTGGTCACTCTAACTTTTGACATAAGTTTTCAGCAGTAAAGTGAAAAGTGACAAGCTAAGCAATTGAATTTTTCTAAGTTGAGGAACTCAAATCTAAAAGGTAAGCGAATAGCGACATATATTACTTGACAGTACATGCCACAGCACAGCATACCCGGTTGGCATTTACATATAGAGGCATTGACAGCCATTGCAATAATAGCCCGGCGGCAAAGGCATTTTGCATCATGGCAGCACATCCTGTGCCGCCTGTGCCGTCGTCTGTGTTTCGGTTGCTCAGGTGATTTCTGACTGACAGGCGATACGCAGACGGAAGACTCATGACAATTGCCAACTGCACATGTGTGTGAGTGTGTGTGTGTGTGTCCTTGTGTGTGTGGTAGATATAAGCTGCAGCTGCAGTCAGACACATGGTAATGCAATTCCCATTGCCTGTAAACCGCTGCGCCACCCCCCCCCCCCCCGCGCGCTTTCCCCCTGCGCTGCCAGGCGTTTTATTATTATTAAACAAAAGCCAGTGCTGCATTGTTTTATATCCTCTCGCATCCCCACCCCCTGCTCTCTTTTGGCCACTCTTGAAACGCTGCTTGACATTGTTTACCTGTTGTTTCTTTTTTAGCTTGCGCAAAAGTTCAGCCTGTCAGTCATGCAGTCACTTTGTCACTCGGTCAGTTCTGACAGCCCCAAGTAAGAATTTCACTCAGTTGGCCCCAGCTACGGCAGCAGTGCATCCGAATGCCGTGCCTCTGACTGGGCTTTACTTTGAGCTGCAGTTTGGATTCAATTTGATTTGTTTGCTTACTTCATACACACACAAACAAACACACACACACACGCACACATATACTCATGCCTTACTGTTAATGTAATTGTGTCCAGTTGTTTATCGTTGTTGGCATTTTGGGGTACTTAGAGCACTTTGCGTAATTGCCTTGCAGATGCTGCATGCATACAATTCTTTGTTCCGGCATATTTCAAAGTATCTCTCCGTTCAAGTTGCTCTCGTGTTTGCTGTTAGCCCAATTTAGGCAGCTCAAAACTATTTGCTTTTTGTTTCACACATAAGAGTTGAGACGGGTTTAGTGGTAACCAAAAAACCGCAAAAAAAATTATTATATTATAGCTGCAGCATCGAAACAAAATATTAAAATTGCTTTACTCCTTTCAAGGTTTGGGTGTGGGGAGTTTATACACTTAGAGAATATTATTCGCATTGTTTTTTTCTTCAAGTTTCATAGATACACATGCCATGTTATTATATTACTTGGTCGCTTTTCAATTATTGAAATAAAAGTGTTAAATAAATAAATGATTCTTAAGCTTGATTGAAACACGAAACTTTACTTTTATTGTACGCTAACATTGCAATGCACTATTTAAAGCAGTATTTCAATTTCACTCGTTTTTTTGCGCCACTGATAAAATAGCAATAAAAACGTTTTCACAATAAGAGCTTGGCATAATATTCGCCTTTTATACGCATATTAAACAGTTTCCAATTGAATGGCGCGCTGATTTCGCTGCATTTTCATATTATTTGTATGCTTCCATACATATACATATCGATATAACTATAGATATATATGTGTGTGTGTGTGTGTGTGTGTTTTTATGTATATGTCTGTATTTTCGGCTCTTCAAATAAAATTTCAACTGGCTGCAACTCGAAACGGCAAACTGCACCATGTTCGACATATAAATCCTGCTATATAATTGAATTTCACACATTACACTACAAAAAAAGAAAAGGGTTGAAAAAAATAACACTGAAAATTGCCAAAAATACGAGACGAAAGTTTAAATAAAATTTATTTGAACAAAAATACAAGCACGGACACCCACACCCAAACACACACACACACACACCCAAACACACACACACACACACACACACACATGTGTGTGCCACATTCGTGTGGCGCCTGCAGATGTGAAAATTATAACTAAAAATAAAGCCAGGATCCCTGTTCGGGCGCCGCTTAAACTATGAAGGAGTTTTGCAAACAGTTGCTGGGCTCTGGTGAAAGCAGCTTAGCCAACACAAGCACACACATGTGTATGGGTGTTGTGCACCTGCGAGACATTTACACCTGTAGCAATGCAACTGTCGATGGCAATCGCAGTGGCCAGAACGTAGGCAACGTGCAACGTGAAACGTGGCACAAAAAACATTAGCAGCTAAGAATACAGAAAAAGTGGCGCTGAGCCGCCAGCGATAAGAGCAATGCAATGTCGAGAACTTCAAGGATAGTGGGAGAGACAGAGAGAGAGAGAGACACTTCGAGAGCTTGAGAATTTGTTGGCCAATGGCTGGATTTTTACTATTTTTATTAAGTACGCTGTCAGGTTTTGCAGCTGCCAAGCCAGGACCCCGCAGACCCCAAAAAACTATGCAACGCAAGTTTCGATGCTACTTTTCTTGTATTTTTTACTCTTTCGATTTTTTTTTTTTTGGTTGAGGCCAAGTGAATTTTCAGCTGGCAATGCACGTGGCCCCAACTTTTGCTGCCTCAACTCTTCCGCTGCTGCTGCGGTTGCTTCTTCAACTCCTAGCATGTCAGACCGGGGCCAAGCCTGAACCGGAACCCCAGCCCTAGCCCCAGCCCCAGCCCAACTCAATTGGAAGGCGCGCTGGTATTCTTCTGTGTGGTTTGCGATTTTTCCCTATAATTTTGTAGTGCCTGCATTTAACGCACAAGCAGCCAGCGGCATTTGCCGGAAGGAAATGCCATGTCGCCGCTAAAACTGGGTTAGCTTATATAATGGCAACATTAACGACAACGCTTTCCTTCCGCCCAAACGTCAGGGCAGCAGGAGCAGCAGCAGCAGCAGCAGGAGCAGCCTCCTTGTGCATATCTGCCCCCTTCACGCTTCGTCGCTTATTGAACATAATTACTGAAAATAACAATTTACGCCGGTCAACGGAGCAGCCAACTGGTGGGTAGGGTGGGGGGAAGGGGTTGGGGTTGGGGTTGGGGTTGACTGAGGCCACTTGTGCGTAGCCGCAGCGACAACACAGATAAGTGCAACAATGCAGCAGAACGACGACGACGACGACGACGATGAGGACGTGGATAAGGACGAGGAAGAGGACGTGAGACGAGGACGAGAAGAAGTGGACGATGACGTGTAGCCAACCACGACGACATATCAATTCCGTGTGAGCGGACAGGAATTTCTTGTTGATGTCGGAGTTGTAGTTATTCTTGTTGTTGCTATTGCTATTGTTATTGTTGTTATTGTTATTGTTATTGTTGTCGGTGGTCATGGTCAGTGGAGAAGGCGCCTCGTTTATCGTTTACACTTCGACGAAGCTGTTGGGCATTTTCTAACTGTAAATGTGTGCGTGTGTGTGTGTGTATAGCTGTTGCTTAACTGTGAGCGCATTGTTTTAAGTTGATCCTTAAAGCGCTGAAATTAATATACTTGGTGGTTGCATTATTATTGCATTCTGGCTATGAACCGAAAGCAAAACTGCTAATGAGAAAATTCCTTAACTAAAGCTTTGGAATGCCCATTAAATGCCAATGCATAAAATGTAATATGATTAGAATTATGAAGTCTTATTTAAGATTAATATTGCAACAATATTACACACAAAATAACTGTCAGCAATTAAAGCCCAAAACTTGCATCTTGCAAATAAATACAAAACGCTTTGTGTTTAATTGAAAATGTAACCAGTATCTATTCATTAGTATCAATCAAGCACTAGTAAATAATAAACTACATTATACTTTAGATATTTGTAATCAATTTAAAGCCATATCTATAACAGTATTAAGCACGTGAACTTTTTGCACACTTATTTTGTTTTTCCGAGGCTTTCGCTTACACACTCTGGACTCAGCATTTTTCAGGCTTTCCCTATAAATTTCCACGTCGTTGCTCACACTACCTATAAACTTAACCGAGGGATACTTAATCTTAGTCACAGTGCTAACCACATTATCATTTTGCGCTTTTACACAACGATCCGTGCCATCAAAATAAAAGTCTCATTAATAATATGACGTATACGCAATGTGGGTGACTGCTGCAAAAGCTGCTGAAGCAAACAACCATTGAAGCAGCTGCCCGATGCCCGATGTCCGATGCCCGCCGCCAATTGCCATGGTAAAGCATCTGTCCACCCCGCTCGCTGGGCAGCTGGGCAGCCGGGCAGCCGGGCAGCTGGCCGAGCTGCTACATTAACATTATTATGCGTCTGTCTATCACATTTCAAAATGCGAATGCAGCCAGGCTACGTGGCTCGCCACTTTGGCTTAGTTACTTAGTTTGCCGCCTGGACGAGCAGCGCATTTTTCCAGGCAGCTGCAGCTGCTCCTGCTCCAGTTCCACCTGGTTGTGCTGTTGACTTTACCTGCGCTGTGATGGCATCTTCAACAGCAGCCACTCTTCAGCTACAATTGCCGCACATTTGCTTTGGCTACAAACGTTTTTCCTCTCCACCTGCCCCTCTCGAGCTCTCCTTTCGTTGCTATAGCATACTTATGGGCTGCTTGTTCCTTATGCTTGACCAGTCGTTGCAGTAGCTTCACCCCCGCCTGCCGGCACATGCCGATTGCTCCACTTTGACATGTTCGGGCTGCCACTGTACTGTACACCCTACTCCTCTCCTATTCCTGCACCCCGTTGAATGCTACAAAAATAACTTTGCTTATAAATTGTGGCATGTGTTTGTGAGTTGTTGCTGCAGTTGTTGCCGTGCTATCTCAGTTCCTAGTTCCTACTTTGCATTCTGTGCTCTCTACACTAACGAGCATGCGAAATGACAAAGCTGTAGGGCGTGGTGGGTTGCGGGTGCGCGGAGGCGCAGGGGCGCAGGGGTGGCGTCTGTGAAGTGAACCAAATGCCACTTTGTTGTTGTATTAAAGCAAGGAAATCGGAACACACAAAAACTTTAAATGTAAATTGTTCAGCGTGACGAGACTGACAGGCAGAGAGGGAGAGGGTGAGAGTGAGAGACAGAGTAGAGCGTCAAGATAGAGACAAAGGACTCGTCTTGCTTCTTCTTAGCCAGCTCAAAGGACTGCAGGCAAAATCAATGGAAGATTTTTCTATGTCAAAGTGAAACGCTTGACGCGTTGCCATGCCCGCCCCCCCCTCCCCTTCCTGCCACCCATCACCATCACTCCTCTACCCGCCTGCAGCTCCTTTTCGGCAACACTTTGGGGTAAATTAAAAATGCATACGATGTGATTGGCAGCAAAGTTGCATGTGGCAGCAGGGAACCCATCTGCTAACCAACTGGGATCTGTATTGCGATTGCGATTGTGATTGTGATTGTGATTGAGGCTTCCAGCGCCACTTTAACTAATTTACTGCACATTGGCATTTTATTTCAGGTCGGCCGCTTCATTTGCATAATTACAAATCATATTACAAATTGTGTTGCAGCTTGTGCATTGTTCGAACTTCGAAGTGGTCAGCAAACACACACGTATATATACATATACATATACAATACATGTACAAATATACACAACAATTTCATTTCATTTTTATGCAAATGCGAAATGTTCAACAATTGAAAAGTCAAACCAGACACAGCGAGTCAGGGGAGAGCAGCGGAAGAGACGAGCAACAAATATGATTCATATCATATATCAGAGAAATTTCATACATTTTACAATTTATTGTCGAAGCTGCAATGCTCTCTTTAAGTCTACAAGGCAGTTGAAGTGCAGTTGATAGAGGCGTATACTTAATATATGTTAAAATATCGCCTTTTAGATATATGCGAATTTCTCTTATAACAAAATAGTACTTTAAATAGTTTCGATTTGTAAAAGATACAGGGTATAATTCGGTCAGTCAACTTTTGCCACTCCACCAGTTTGCTTTATTCTTTGTAATTCTGGAGTACTTTTATCGTAATTCAAGAGGAGCACATTTCTCATCGCATGTTTTCTTTGCTTATCTCCGATAACTTCTACCCATTGCCACATTAATCTTAAAGTGCTACTTGCAATGTAAGAGCATACACAATTTAAATCGCCCGCTTTGCTTTTATCCTGCCTGATAACTCGAACGTACAGCTTCCAATTGACAACCCCTAAACTCACTTTTATATTGCCCAGCGGCATTTAATATGATCCTCCATGCTGCATTTGCTGTCAACACATGCTGTCAGTGCTGTGGCAAGGTGAAGGAGGAGGAGGCGGAGGGGTAGGGTCGTCCTGGCTACGGTTAGTGCTATCGTACTGTTTTTTGGTAACATTTTCAATATTTGCACGGGCAAATAAACAGCAAATATGAATGCAAAACTACAACAGGAACAGTGACAGCAACAGCAACAAAAACGAACTGTGGCATGCAAAAAGGAAATTTATGCATATTTAATAACAACATACAATATTTTGTGCAGGCTGGCAGTGCTGGCACTCCTGGCAGTGCTGGCAGTCCTGGATGTGTGGAACATGCAGCAATAAGGAGCAGCAACAACAAGGATGAACAAGGCATTTCTCACGCATAAATGCTCCGTAATACATGAGGAAATGAGAAAATGAGAAGGGAGTCGGGAGTCGGGAGGCGGAAGGCGGAAGCCGAACAACATTTTTTTTCCCAGCAAAAATAGTTTTACCCCTAGTTTCATAGTATAGCAGATAGGATCACATGGGGCGGGTGTGATGGGTGGGAGAATTGGTAGCGTGGTATTCAGGGTCCGTGCATTGTCCAGCGAGCAGAGCACTCAGCTGGGCACTAATCAAACTTTTTAATATGCCGAGCGTGCAACGTGTGGCGACTTTTGTTTTGATAATGCAGCGCACAGCATGAGATAACTGCATGTGTATATATATGTACACATATACATACATACATATATAAATATATACATAGTGTCGCTATGAGTGTGCAGGCCATATTTACATATAGCTACTCGTATAAGATATAGCTCATGTGCTTGCCCCATCTGCGTTTTATGTGGCAAGAGCTAACAAGATGCAGCAGCCGCATCAGCAGCAGGATGCACAGGCTCAGGACCTACACATAATGACAAAGCAACCGAGCTGCAGCCGGAAACGGGCAGCCTCAAAGCTGCTGCTTGGCCTAACTTATAAAATATACTTTCTATATACATACAGATATACATATGTATATATCTGGTTGTATATATATTCAAGAGCAGGCTAAGCTGAAATGCATCATCATGAAATGAAATCAAGTGCATTTATTTAGCCAGTGCAAAAAGAAATAAAAAAATATTGAAAAAAAAATGAAATAGAATTGCCTTAGACACTGTGTGTGGGCGTGGAAGATGAATGATGCTAGTGGCAGTGCCGTATGCGGCACACACAACTTGCATCCATTTAGTTGCAAGTTTAAATACGCGACGGGGCAAAAAGTCAAAATGTCTTTGTATTTGCTTTTGTATTCGCATCAACATTAGAACTTGCTCTGCTCTCTCTCTCTCTCTTTCTCTCTCTCTCTCTCTCTCTCTCTGTGTGAGTGTGAAAAATAGCAAAAATCTGTGTGAGTGGGTGTGGCAGTGGGCGTGGGGCAACATTGATGGATGGACGGGCGGCTTGAGAAGAAAACTGTAGCATAGGCCTTGACATTTCCACAGTCATGTGAAAAATGCAACTCAACTTAAATTGCAAATTACAGGTGGGTAATTGGGCAGCTGATATATCATCTGAATGTGCACCTCATCTGCTTCCATTTCACATTTACAACTCGATTCAATCTTGCATTCGCTTTTGACTTTACACTCGAATATCATGTGTGCTCCACATCTGTATATATGATCTGACTTTTTGTGTTGTGTGTTTTTTTTTTACTGTTTGTTAGTTTGCTCGTCTCTTTATGTTTTTCTGCCTGTCTGTATTCACAGCAACTATGTAGGTTTTTTTAGCTCACACTCATGCATATTCGTCTTTTCATCACACACACACACACACACACACAGAGAGAGAGAGCTAAAGATTGACACGAGCAAAAGCTGTAAACAATTTTGAGCCATTAACAAAATTGAGGCAAACACATGAAAGGGCTACACATCTAAATCTGACTCGACTATGACATATCTGCATTATATTCTCTTAAAAAAAAACTTGAGTGCTTTTTGCACTTGTTCCGTGTTTTAGTTTATATATGCTCACTCCTAAAAACACTTACAGAAAGTACATTGGAACAATTATGCATATAAAATACGGCTATTTTGGAAAGTGCTCGACTAGCAGATACGCTATTATTATCAAATTTGCAAGAGAGATAGAAGATAAAAAAGTAAATATATATATATATATTAATTCTGCATAATAATAAATAAAACATTAAACATATTCAAAAGTTGGCGATGACATTTTCTCAAGAAATGATATTATTATCACTTCTGCGACTCAAGTCCTATATACCCCTTTAACTATCCATAACGTGGCTTTATTAAAATGTTCGAGATCGTAGCATGTGTGCTCCACAAACGGTCAACGTGAATTTCAGTTTAGTAGTACGATATTATTACATTTGGGGCTGCTGGCAGCTTTATGGACATGTGTTAAATGTTGAGTTTTCAACGACACGAGAACAACAGCAACAAAATTTGGTATGGTCGGGGCAGCCATTGAAATTTGTGCTCATTGTGTTGTTCTAAACAAAAAAGTTTTCAAACACAAAAGTATAAATGCATCAAATTAATTAAAACTGCCACAAAATAAATTGAAACGTAAGAATCAAATGCTCTGTTGTTCCTGCTGCTGGCATCACATAATTAATAATGCATGCAAAACTTTATCTAAAATTAAGATTGATTCGAGCATAAAAGTTGATCGTGCTATTTTTGTGCATGCGGGTGAAAGCTTTTCGACAATTGACTGAATACTTTTTTAAACAAATGACAACAAAAATCATAGTAATAAATATGTGCGGAACAAAATTGAAATATATATGAAAAGACTTCAAACTTCCATAACTTTGTCAAAACTCAACCGATTCTCGATTCCGTAGGCATTTTGTTGATGGCTTTTCATCTATAACAATTCTACATTCAAAGTTGAGAAACTTTCAAATTTCGGATTTCTTGTCAAAAATCAAGACAACAAGTTAGAGATGTGAAGTCACAAGTGCCCAAAAATTACACTTCTCTAACTTCAAAGTGCCATAACTTCTCCAAAACTCAACCGATTCTTGATTCCGAAGGCATTTTGTTGATGACTTATCATCTACAACAATTCTACATATAAAGTTGAGAAACTTTCAAATTTCGGATTTCTTGTCAAAAATCAAGACAACAAGTTAGACATGTGAAGTCACAAGTGCCCAAAAATAACACTTCTCTAACTTCAAAGTGCCATAACTTCGCCAAAACTCAACCGATTCTCGATTCCGAAGACATTTTGTTCATAGGTTTTCCCTTAAGTGCGCTGTCAAGATTTCAATTTCTTTTTACATACATCATCAATTGCTTAACTTTTGCAGTCCCCCATGACGGTTTTAACAAATGACAATCGACAATCATTTTCTTATCACGCCCACTTGCCACATGCAGAAACTTTTGCTCGAAATCGGCCGCAAATTGAATTCTCTTCACATAAATACAGAAATCCTTCTTGCACTGTTTTTGCCGTTGGCTTCCCGTGGCTTGCTTCTGCATCAGCATCAGCAACGGGATTGATGGTGGGGGGGGGGGCGGGGGCGGCCTATCCACATAAATATGCATATGCTCCGCAAACATTTGGCAAGTCGGATGCAACCCGCCCTCTCCCCCTAAGCACCCCTGCCGCCGTTCTATGCACAAAACTTTAGCCCAAAACTCATGCGAAAAGTGCTGACATTTGGAAATAAATGCAGCGTCAGAGAATATTTCACATGAATACAAATCGCGCCGCGTTGCGTTGCGTTGCGTTGCTTTCCGTTGCGATGCGATGCGAAGCGATGTGATAAATATACAAATTCCCGCGTCGCTGCCACAGTTAGACAACGTTTAATTGAGTCAACACCAATGGTAAGGGGGGGCTTTTGAAGGAGGAGTCATCAAATTAACGCTGGCAACAGCTTCACACGGAGACAGCAAGCGAGGGAGAGAGAGAGAACATTAAAAACTAATTTATGGATTTACCAAAAGCCAAACTTGCTATGATTTATGCATGTAAACCAGCCAACCAAGGCGCCCAACCTCAAACGCCAAGCCCCATATCCAATCTCTACCCTACCCCGAACTACTACTTACAGCACTTGGGTGTCCTGCGGCAGTTGGGGCAACACTGTGAGTCGAGCGCGAATGCAGCGCACGGTGCGCGCGAGGCAAGTGCAGCCGGTGGGACACTGCACCCACTGCCCGGCCGCAAGATTGACAAGGCTGGCCAGGCACACAGCAGCCAGCAGTAGTAGCCAGCGCATCTTGATGATAAATCGGTAAAGCACAACCAAACGACTTCGAGCGTTATTTGAAACTGTCGTTTGGAAATCCAAGCAAACCAACTTTTGCCGGGCGGCAATTAAGAAAAAAACGATAAACGTCAAAGCTACAGCGGAAGTGACCGCTAGTTTTAGATAGTCCACTTAATACTTGGTTGACTTTATCACTCGCTACTATCACAAGTCACACTCTCAGTTTCATTCCCGTTTTCTATTTTTGTTCCTTGCTTGATTAGCTGCGGTTGCGCAAGTGCTACGCCCAATATCAGCAAAACGGTTTACTATTATTTTTTAAATTTTGAATACTTTGAAAATTTGTGAGAATTTGTAATTGTTTTTTATTTAATGGCGTGTTGTCCGCGTTTTGCAACTGCACGCGCCAAATGCCGACGAGCATCTGAAACTGAAAATGAAAATGAACCGATTCCGATTCCGATGGCATAACCGAAACCAGAGTCACGACAGCGAGGAGCAGCGGCAGCTGCCACAGCCGAGCAAAGTTGCACATTCCCGACACCAAAACCAAAGGCGACGACGACGTCGACGTTGACGCTGGCAGCGAAGCCGACGTTGACGCCGACGTTGACGCCACCGGATGCAGTTTGTGATAACATTTTCCTGAGGCGCAGCATAGGAGCCCAAGAGTCTTTGATTTGCTCATGTGATGTGTGGGGGAATTTGTTTGTTTGCGCTGTAAATAAGCTGATATGAAACTAAACACGTTTAGCCGAGCTTAGTCAAGGCCAACAAAAACACTCGACAATTCACACACAGTCCACCATCCTCAACGCCAGCAACAAGCTAAGCTAAGCAGGCAGATTAGCAAATGGGAAGCTCGCTGGTCACTCGACCAATCCATTTAGTTTTAACTGTGCACACAAATTGTTGAAGCTAACAAGTAAAAGTGTTGTAGTCTTTAGTTTTGACTAGCAGATACCCTACAAATTATAAAAGAAAGTATAAAAGACCAGAGGAATTAGGCAATTATGACATATACCTTCTGATCCTAATGAAACTCTCAGAATATATCAAAATATGGTGTTGACAGATTGGGCTGGGATTAAATTTGTATGCCAATCCCAATTCTAGTGTATTAATACAATTTTAATTATAGAAAAAAGATAAGACTTCTAGAAATATTAGTTATTTGAGTATCAAAGTCAGCTCTGAAAGCAACGTATGAAAGTAACGTATTATCATGAGAAATATATGCATATAAAATTCGTTAAGGCAGTCAATATACCCTTTAGAAATGGCTGCCTACAGGGTATTCAGCAAAGTGGCATACGCCGTGTCGAACTTCAGAGTTGCTGCCACTGCAACACATAAAATGTTTTGCGCTGCTCATTTTTAATGCAACGCAGAGAGTAGAAGAAAGTGTGACTGAGAAAGCAGCAACGGTGGGCAGAAAGGGGGGGGGGGGTCAGTGTAAGTATGTGTGTGTGTGTGTGTGTGTGTGTGCACACACTCCAGTTGGGCCTGTCGAACTTGTCGCTTCGGTGATAAGACGCGGAATCAAATTTAAAAGCTATCAATTTGATATTAGTTCAGGGAACAGCGCGTTGTGGGAACGCTTGTGAGATTTAAACGCGTGCCAGGATGCAGCCAAAGTCCTGTCAAGTTGTTGCTCTTGTTGTTGTGCATACATTCTGATGTTTTTTGTTTTCTCTTGTTTTTTTTTTTTGGGCAACATATGAGCCGAGCCCTAGTGCCTGCAACAGCTCATAATGTTCGAGTGTTCGTTTTGCTGCTGGTTGCCGTTAAAGTTTTTGAAATCAATTTACAGATGATTTATTATGTTCCCGAAGGGGGAGGGAGTTGCTGCTTCTGCTACTGCTACGGCTGCATGCGACAACGGCGGACGTTGATGAATGCCGCTGTGTATTGTTGGGCTGTCAGTTTTGATCAAAATTCGTTTCGGGGCATCGAATTGCAGGTGAAGTGGAAAATTTGCAAGTTATGCGACAGCTTTATGTGTCTTTTTTTTTGGCAACACTGCCACCAGATAGCGTAGCGGTTATTTGGCGGCGCAATTCTGCAAATTGACTGCATTGCAATGGGGGAACTGTTCTGGGAATTGCTGCAGCTGACCGAAGGGACAGACAAGTCAGAAAGTTGGGGGGGAAAAAGTGTCAAGTGTAATATTCAAATGAAAAGCAATCAATTTCGCTTATAAATAATAGATTACAAGAATAATTAAAAACATGTTAGGGGCAGATATTACGACATGAAATCGGATTGTTACTGTATTTTAAAAATTAAAGCGCAACTGGCAGTTTAATAAATTAACCAAACCTTATTTCAATTGAACTTCAAAAATACATATTTGCCATTTTGTGCATGGTCAAATTAGTAAGAAGACTCAAAAAGTAACGGTTAATTCAAATTCTCATTCACAATTGCACATTTAAAATGTGTTACGCGCCAATAATGAATCAAACATGGCGGTCATGCGCTACTCACAATAATCGTTGCATTAACATCTGACAGTTATCAGCTGACAGTTATCGATAGTTGATACGAATAAGACGATAGCTTTTATATTATATTTTTTAAATAAGTTACAAATTTACAAGGAAATAGAATTCATTTAAAGAAAATTAAAACAATGTTCACAAATTGAAATAATATTTGTAAGAAATTAAGTTTGTGCATAGTTTTGAGACCATTTATTGTCGATCAAAGTGCGTTTTACAACACTGCTTGATATGTGGTCCACACTGACAAGTGAACGGCGGCAATCAAAATAGAAAGAAAACCCCAACTGGGAGGCATTAATGAAATCGACTTTTATATACTAATGTGTTTTTTGCTATGTCCAAGCGCAACAATATAACCTACGTGAAACCACAGGAACCCAGTTTTTTGGCCAAACTCAAGGCGGAAATCGGCTACAAAGAAGGGCCCACCGTCGAAACTAAGGTAAGCGATTTGCCCGCCGATTTGCCACCGTTTCCAAAGAGCCAAAAACAAAAACAAAGAGATTCGCTTCTGTTGCAAATATTAGCGCCAGAAACTCGAGGACCAGGACGACTACGATTCCAGTGAGGAGCGACCGGAGCGACAGGACGAAAAACCACAAATTGTTGTCCTAGCGAGTGGGGATCTCACCGCCGACGAGGTGGAACTCGAGCAGCAGCGCATAGTAAAAGGTATGCACAAATACAGTCACACATATTTATTTGTGTGTATGTATGTATGTATGCTTGTGTGTGTTGGTGAGTGTATGCGTGTCGGTGTGTGCGTAGGTAGGATGTAGTTATCGTCTGTGGCAGTTTGGCTTTCAGTTCAGTTGAGTCAGAATCGAGCGTCGGTCGCTTCCACGCTTTTTTCCCCCTATACTACACTGTATGTAAATACATATGCACATTTATATATACGTGAGTTTGTGTGTGTGTGTTTTTGCGAAATGAAATTTTAAAATTTAAAATGAAACATAAACAAACTGCTAACTGAAAAATACGCTAAAGTCCAGCAATGCGAAAAAAACGCTTCGGTTGACATTTGAAATTTTTGCGGGCACTTTTGAGAGTTTTGTTTTTTTTTCTCGATTTCCGATTTTTTTTATTGCATTTTTCAGCTTCAATGAAAAATACGTTTTCATTCCAACTTCGATTCTAACCTCGAAATTGGTGCTTTTATTGTTTTTTGGCCGGGGGGAGGGGGTTGTGTGTTTGATGCGTGCCACGCCCGCAACGCACCGCCCACCGAGTACTGAGTGTCTCTATGGCAGCAGTTGTTCCGTGTCCCTTTCCTTATGGCTACGATTATTGCAATTAATGTGGCAACTGCCAGCGGAGCACCCTCACACACACACACACACACATCCACATATACAGCTGGCGCAAAGCATACACACTGACATTTTCATTGGGGAGCTCCGCTAAAGCGGAGCATGTGATGAAAATCATAGCCAAAGCGGAGCGCACGATAAAGCAGCCCGCCCAAAGAGAGAAGTTAACAAATAACGGCGACCCCCGCCTGCCCCTGCCTCTCTTGCTGCCATCATCATCAAACCCAACAACAGCTGCCGCTGCCGCTGCTGCTGTTGTTGTTGCTGCTGCTCAGAAGGCCCGCGCAGAAAATCGGGTGAAAACGTGTGAAAGAATGAACGAAGCAGTAAAACGGGAGAGACAATGATGAACGAAACAGGCGAACAAAGAGAGCGCGGCAAGTGGCTTGACGACGACGACGACGATGATGATGATATATATATATATATATATATAGGGTCTAAAGGGGGGAGGTGCGTTGGGGGAAGGTACTGTCTTGTCTGTCCATTTGGCTTGGGTGAATTCAAAGTTGGAGCATTGCAAGAAGCTAAAGAGTGGTGGGGCAGGGGGCTGTGCTGGTGTTGAGGGGAGCTGCGTTGCAAACTAGAAAAACGCTCGCACATACAAAGTAACTAAAAAATCTTTGCTATCTCATTTGTGCGGCGGGATGAAAAGGGGGCGTGCTGGTTGTGGATTTTGCTACTGTTGTTGTTGTTGTGGCATGTGAGGTCGACACTTGCAGTTGACCCCCAGAAGACACACTTACCCTTTTAGACTTGAAATATAAATTCAAATTTGATTGCTTTTCATTTCTAGTATGTTTCATTTAACAAGATATTAATGATCAAAACTCTCATATCACAATTTATTAATATATTAATTATCGAATTTATCGCATTGCAGAAGAAGCTGAAAGGCCCGCGGATTTAAACCAACCCATTGTATTTAAGCAGCGCGTCAAGCAGCCAACTATTAAATCAGAGCAGACAACTGAAAAATCCCAGAAATCCCAAAAATCAACAGATAAGCGCAAAAAGTCAAAGGCCAACGGCAGCAGCAGCCGCAGCAACAAATTGTCGTTCAACGAGGACGAGGAGGACGCCGAAGCAGGCGAGGATTAAACAATATATTCAAACCGCATCCGAGCCGAAACTACAAGCCAGCAGCCTCTTTGTATGGTTGCCCGCAGTGAATGGTTAGGTGAGCGCTTGAAACCTTTCATACATTTATACAGATACATATATGTATATATGTACATACATACATATATAGAATTTAAACTGCGCACTTAAAATTTGCGTATAAAATATGTATGTATGTGTACTTGTGTACATATACGTTACTTACATATACAAATGTAATATATTGATTATCATGTTTAGTAGTAGCTAGTACAAATATGATTTGGCATTAACTAAAACCTCTTATGTTTTATCTACAAATTTTAAAGTATTTTGGCATGGTTTAAGATCGAGTTGGTTTTGTTGGCTAATTAGATTGCTACAATCTTGACTTCTTAAATAACAAATTCACAACTAACAAACTTTACTATGAACATTTATTTAACGAGCTAGCTTTTGATTTAATGTTTGAACATAGGACATCCAAAACTTGTATATATTGTATAATTTAAAATATGTTGTTAAAACCTATGGGCTTAACTTCAAGCTGACTGTATAATTTGACAAATATTATGTAGAAATTCAACTGACTCTTCAATTCCTATTTTCGTTTTAACTTCTCGATTTATCATCAGCTCGTAAAAAAATGGCAATATTAATCATGTTTTTCTTTGAAATGTGATATGGTCAGTGTATACATACATATACATATGTATGTACAGAGCTACAATTATATAGGTGTATGTACATACATATGTATATTTGTGAAATGTATTAGAACATATACATATACAAACATCTGTATTCTTAAAATTCGTCAACACAATAAACAGGAAAACATTTTTGAATGCCATCATTAAGAATTTAAAAAACTAGTCAATACAAAAGCTATTACTATGACATACTAACGTTACTTCCCATTAGCTGTTCTGGTAAAAGGACATTTGCTATTTTAGATAAACATTCAATTAAATATAAATGTAAATCATTTATGTTCATCTTGTTGTGTCCTTTTGCAAATCTTTTGACTCAAAGCAAAAGATATGTACATATGTATTTACAAGGTTCTTTTCCTCACAAATTGTATCTAAAATTGGCTTGACAACCGACGCACAACAACAACAACAACCGAAAAGGTCACGTGTATGTATAACATAAAGTTGTGTTATCGTTTCATTATATTGTATGTATGTATGCATATATGTATATACATATATATTATTAAAACCGATAGTTGGTGGTTCTTAATGAATCCCAGCGGCGGTAGGCGAATTTCAGCTTCTACCAGTTGCCGATCAACGGGGGTGAGAAGCGGGTTACTTTCAAATTTGTACTTGCATATAGACCAAATCATACACACACACACATACATATATATATATATACATACATACATATATACGTATACATACACACAGATACATGCATGCAAACATCGCATTCAGCTTACATACATATATATAGATATACATACTTATATAAGTATACATACATATATATGTATGTACGTATTATATTGGCCCATAGCATGTGAGAGCGACAGAGGGAGAGAGAAAGAGACAGAGAGTAAGAGAGAGAGCAGCAGCGTAATCTGAAATAAGTTGGGAAAGAAGAAGCATCAGCAGCGCCAGCAGAAGTATCGTGATGAGTATACAGTTTTAAAACTTACAGACGGAGCAATCGCCGCTTTGCCTATGCTTACATACATATATACATACATACATATATATATATTTATACATCTATATAAATTAGTAAGAGTATGTGTGTGCGTCAGTGTGTGGGGGAGCATTCAATATTGGCCTGGTTTAGAGCTGTAACTGTAACCAACTTACTGCCAGTATTAAGCATCATTATCCATTTGCGCGCGCAATTTTGAAATTTGTGCGCGGCGCAGATACAAATGCCGAATATCATAAAAAAAAACCCATCAAACACGCCGGCAATCTGCGTCGACATCAACACTGGCAGCAGCACCAATGCCGTTTCATTTTTGTTTTGTTCATTTCGTTCGTACGCGCGGTACAATTGTCAAATTTGTTTTTCCCTCCCATCCATCCATTCACATGGGCGCGCTCCAATACTACGACAACAACGAACACACACACGCACGCACACTCGGCCCAGTGACAACGGTCGGTTGCGCTTCACATTGCCATTCGCTATTTTTGAGCGTAACACCTCTGACCAACTTGTGTATGTTCTCTGTGCTCGCTCTTTTTTAGTGCGCCACATGCACGTTGGCTTGTTGGCGCTCTGTCGTCAACATTTGAGCTTCTGCTGATCTTTACTTAAAGTTGACCAATTGTAATAGCAAACATGCACTTAAAATGAAATTGAGTATCGCCGATTTGTTGCTGCCACTAATTGCAATTTGCAAAATGCATTAAATGCTAATTGCAATTTGTCTTATCGATTGTTCGATAACATTGGCGCGCGCGCCACTTTTTGGCCAATACCATGCAACCCTGCGTGCCCGGCTGCCGCCCATGCAACTCTGTGTTTGTAGCGACGTTTTTTGCTTTTTTCCGCTTCCATTTCCAGTTTGCCTTGTTGTTTGCCCCCGTCTATCATCCGTTTGTCGCGCTTTGACATAGCGTTCTTTTTTCTTTCGCTCTCTGTGTGTGTGGTGCTCCACAATCAAGAAAATTTTCGTGTTTGTGCGTTCGGCAAAAAGATCCTTAACGTTTTGTTTTTATGTGTCTTGTTATCGTTTCTTATTATTTTTTAAATGGTGTACAATAACAACAACCTGCCTGCCAAGTGTTATTAAAAGTGTGACGTAAAATGTAAATTGTAAGTTTATGCATTTTTTTGTTTATTATTATTGTGCATTTGTGTTTTGTTATTGTGCAAAATTTGATAGAATTTCTGTATTTGCTTACCCAAAAAAATGTAATCACATTGTTCAGTCATAAAAAGACACACACACTAATACATCAATGAAGCAGCACACACACATACTTACATTCACATGCATACATACATACACAAGCGCAAAACACGCTCCTGTACCCACCCGTACTCCACGCCGCCAGCTACAACTACAACAGCAGCAGCAGCCAACCATCAACCAACACCGCAGCAGAGCCCAAAGCCAACGTCGTCGTCATCGTCTCACCGGCCGTCTGTCCATTCGTTTGTCTGTTTTGTCCGTCGCAGCGTCTGCGTGTCCGCTTGTATCTACATACATACATATAATTATATATGTATATGTGTGCATATATATATATATATATATATATATATATATATATATATATATATAGATTGTACATACAAACATACATGTGTGTGTGCGCTCGTTTTGTTGGTGCGCTTTGTATGTATGTAGGTGTGTGTGTGTTGTGTCTGTATGTATGTCAATCGTGCAGTTGCTGTGTGCTCGGTAACTGCTCGTCTGTATGTATGTAACAATATATATATACATATATGAATAATATATGTATATATATATATATATGTTTGTTTATGCAACTCTGTATATAAACATACATACATATATACATAAGCTATGTTCCTAAATACATATGTATGTACATTACATTCCTCGCAGAATTACATATATACATAAGTACATACATATAATTATAGTATACATAACTGCTTGCAATATTACATACATACATATGTACATACATACAGATGTCAATATATATACATATGTACATATTAAATTGTATTTTAGTTTTAATCCAATATGGCAGCCATTTTGTCTCAATTAACTCTTTTTGTTTGTGTTTTTTGCTATGCCCCCCCTCGTTAGGACGGTTAGGGGGGAGAAGTTGGGCTGGCTTAATTCACCTAGTTTTAAATTTTCTTTGCCTTAAGTAGTTTTTGTTTTTCTATTTTTTTTTTTTGGCAATTGCTAATTTTTGTTGTGCTCAATTTGATTAATTTTTCTGCAAGTCTTGCGCTATTTTTTCGTTTTCCAATTCTTCTTTGCCCTGCTCTTTCGTTGCTATTTTACGCTTTCGGTTTTCTTTTCTATGTGCCAAATATTTTCCGGTTAGTTTTGCAACTTGCAACAAGTAAAAATTGTATTAATAATAATTCGTTAATCGATCTATTCGTATCTTAACAGGCATCCTCGATAAGAAGAAGCACATCAGCAGCAACATCTATCGACCAAGTGGCACATTCCAGTATCAACCGAACAAAACAACAACAAATGACTGAAGTCGACGTCGTTTTGCCGGAGGGCGTTGCGGAGCCCAAAAACAAACTACTTGCCACAGCAGCAACAGACGACGACGACAACAATAGCCGAAGCAGCAGCCGAAGCGAAGAAGATCAGAATGATCAGAAGACAAACTCCAAAACCAATGTGGATCAGAAGAAGAAGAAAGAGGGGAAGGTGCAAGAGCGGATAAAGCCAGTCAAAGAGCGGGTAGTGGATGCAGTGATACCCGCTCACAAGCTGCCCCTAGATAGCAACAGTAACAGCAATAGCAACGATGATTGCAAGATTGATGGCGATGGCAATGCCAAGCCAGCAGCGGTGGAGCCCATGGAAGTGGATGACACGGAGGAGGGTGACTCACAGATAACCAGCTCTAGTTCCACAGAGAATGGCAACAGCAAAGAGTCAAAGGATGACGACGATGAAGAGGAGGAGGAAGTGACCACCAATGGTGACCATGAGGAAGCTGAAGATGACCAGGAGAAAATTGGCAGCACAGCTGAAAACAGTCGCGATGCCGAAGATCCACTTGGTGCAGCGATACAGCCCGCAGCCGAACCCAAGCTGGACGAGGAGCTAGTGGCAGAGAAAAAGAGCAGCGGTGGGGATGTCGATGAGATGCAGGAGGACGAAGAGGAGGGCAGTCAGGAGAGCGGCACAGCCAAGACAGTAACCGACTCGGATGCGGAAGTAGAGGCAATGCATACAGAGGAGGACGAAGTGGAGGAAGTAGAGGCAAAGAAGGCAGATACGCCGCTGAATGGCTACATTCAGAGTCCAGAGGCTAAGGAAGCTAAGGCTGCGCCCAAAGCAGCTGAGGTCAAACCCAATGGACAGGCGAGCACCGCTGAAGCAACGAAAAGCAATGATAACAACATTGAAGATGATGATACTGCTGGCGTTGTCAATTTGGATGAGGATAGCGATGAGGAAATACCCGAAACGCCGCCTGTGTCTCTTGTCAAGCCAAAAGCAGCACCGCTCAGCAAGACAAAACTCATGCCAGTAGCGGCTGTTTCAAGCGGCGCTGAATCTTCCGATGATGCAGTGCTAATACCCTCAGATTCGGATTCGGAAACGGAACATTCAGCAGCAGCGCATCCGCCTCCGAGCAAAAAGCTGGCACCCATTGTGAAGGCACCGCCAGCGCCACCGCCGCCGGATGAAGACGATGATGATGATGACTGTGTGGTCATTGAGGATGATTCGCCGCCAAGTATTTCGCCTAGTGAGCAGGCACTAATTAAGCGCAAGAACGATCTGGACGATCTGCTGCCGAACAGCAAGCGTCATCGCAGCTCCACCCCCTCCTCCAACATGGGCATGGGCCCTGGCATCGGGTTGGGTCAGCTGACCATCAAGGATGCACGCAGCCTAATGCCACATGAGACGGGGCCAACAGCGGGTGCTCCCATCTATCCGGTGACCATAACGAATGCCGTCACCGGTGTAGCCACAAATCTGGGCAATGCTCCACCCAAACTGGTGCCGATGTCGGGTGCAGGAACAACAATACAGCTGAATCCGCCGACGCTCTCATTAACTGCCGCTGGACTGCCCAGCATGACGAACAATGCGAATCTGTTGCCGGGTCTAACGGACGACATGTTTGTGCTTGAGGCGCCCTCGTTTATTGTACCCTACATCTACGAGAAGCCACCGAATGATAACATCCGTGAGGTCATCAAAGCCATCGAGACAAAATATGCGCTATCTGCCGAGGATTTGGCTGTAAGGCTTAAGAGCGATGAGTTTGATATGATGACCGAGCAGAACAAGGAGGATAAACTCAATGCGGATGCGCAAGGCAAGAAAAAGAAAAAGCGCGGAGATGACGAATCCTGGTCCGAGCAGTCCGATGACGATGACGATGAGGACGATGACGATGATTCCGAATCGGGTATGCGCACCAAGGTGCTAATCAAAGAGGCCAACGATGATCTAACCGCACTCAAGGGCGCCATTAAACCAGCCGCTGCAGTGGTCGCTACTGGCGGTGTTACCACCAATGCTGTCGCCAAGCCGGGCCAGGAGAACTATTTCGAGAGCCCTTTGGGCATATTCTTTATGGACATTGGCGTTGGCCTTGTCCAGGAGTATGTCCAGTCAGATCTTTTGCGTCTGCAGAAGCGTAAAATGCGCAAATCCCTCTCGCGGGATTCCAAGGACTTTGAGATGGCAATCAATGCGCTCAGCGGTAATCTGCAGGCGTCCAAGACGAAAAATGCCCCCTTCAAGTTCACGATGAAGCGCTGCGAATTCTGCAATTTCAAATCGGAGTCGGCGCTGTCCATGGCGAATCACTACGAGACGCCGCACATGAACGGAGTCCTGTACAAGTGCAACTTTTGCACATTCGAGATTCGCAACGCCACCGAAATCGTTTACCACATGGAGGCGGTGCACAATATCAAGGCGAGGTTAATCAAGCCGCTGCCCTATCACCAATGCCCCAATTGTGGTTTCGAGGATAATGGCAAGGCTAAACTCGCTCGCCATCAGCCCGTCTGCGCCAAGAAGTTCCGGCCGGAATTGAATCTGGCGCCGCCCAACGACTGGGAAGCACCTGCCAAGATACCGCGCATCAAGCCACGCCATGGACTCGTTGGCACCGCCACCGCCTATCAGGTAATTATATAAACTATAAAATCTAAATCAGTTTGTAATCCGCTTGGTCTTTCTTCTTGCAGGCTATGGCAGCGCAGGCGGCTGCACAAAAGGCAGCACTGGCGAGCATTCAACAGCAACAGGCAGCAGCTCAGGCCCGTAATCTGCAGGCAGCGGCGCTGGCCGCACAGAATGCGGCCAAGATGCGTCAGCGGGCGCCACAGATGCCCAAGACAATGCCCAATCCCAACAGTCTGGTTAGGAATCCAGCGCCCGTACGTGGAGCCATCGGCGCCAATGCGGCTCTCTCGCTGCCCAACAGCTATCAGTTAGCCGCCGGACAGCTTGTACAGGTGAGAGTCAGCAGCCATCTCTTTAGTAAAACGCAACTTTACTTATATTTCTATGCATTACAGCAAGCATCCAAGAAGCCCATAGCCGGGCAGCCGAGCATCTCAATAACGCCACTACCTCGACAAAGTGCGGCAAGCAGCAATGCGGCCGCTGCCTCGTCCAGCAAACAGCCAGCGGCGGCAGCAGCTGGCATGAAGCCCGGCCAGAGTCCCAGCGGCGGCAACAACAAGGCGCAGTTTGTCATATGTGAGATATGCGATGGCTACATCAAGGATCTGGAGCAACTGCGCAATCACATGCAATGGATGCACAAAGTGAAGGTAAATTCCAGCGCACAAACAGCATTGAACAATTGCTAAACTGTTTTCGTTCTATTATTAGATACATCCCAAGATGATCTACAATCGTCCACCATTGAATTGCCAGAAGTGCCAGTTCCGCTTCTTTACGGATCAGGGCTTAGAAAGGCACTTGCTGGGCTCACATGGCTTGGTAACAAGCTCCATGCAGGAGGCTGCCAACAAGGGCAAGGATGCCGGTCGCTGTCCAGTCTGTGGCAGGGTATGTTTAATCATATCTATAAAGCTGAATGACTTATATTAAATGTTTTTGTTTTAGATGTACCAATGGAAGCTACTAAACCACGTATCGCGCGATCATCACATGACCCTGAAGCCCGCACATTTATCCTACAAGTGCACCGTCTGCACGGCCACCTTCGGCATGTACAAACAGTTTGAGACGCATGTGTATACTGCGCACAGCACTGTGGCCCGAAAGGCAATGGATAGCAAGAAGAATAGCGCACAGTCCAGCAGCAGTAGTAGTGGCACCGGTTTGACACGCAGTTCGCTGGGTGCCGCCAACGATTCGCTGCTAAAGCCGTTGAAGATCAACGATGAGATCACTATTATACCACAGCCCGCATCGAAGCCACGCATCACAAATATGGAGAGTCATGTTATAGGTAAGTCCAAACCTCTAATACATCGATGAGACATAATCTAACCATTGATCCATCCTTGCAGATTAAAAGGCGCATCGTGGATCAACCAAAAAACCTAATCTCGCATAGTTTTGCTGCAGCAGTTTTGTCGCTGGCGCGTTAAGATTAGTTTTTATGATTTATAGGCTGCGCCGACGCATGCGTTGAATGATTGTAAGTAAGCCAGGACTGTATAAAGCGAGCAGAAATTTAGTTAAACCACAAAGCAGCAACCTAAACTAAATATACATACGTCGATCATTAAGAGAAAAGTTACCGCTTAACTACACTATCCACACGATTATGAGTATTGATATACGGATAGGCAGATACTGAACGGATACAGAAACAGTTTCGGATTGTAGTTACGGTTTAGTTGATTAATGTTAGAGTGTGCACATAAGTTGAAACTGTAACTAATAAACAAAAATTACCATACCATACATAATTTACACACATACATATTAAGCACACATGCATACACACACACACACACACATGCACTCCCAAACAAAAACACACACACTTACATATATTTTAAAAGAAGCCGCTAGAGCGCATCGTCTACATGACTATGTAAATTAGTTAAAAACTAAATATTATTTATGCTATATACGAATACAAGTATCTAAGTGTGCGTTGCAGTATGTACATATTTATACACACCCATATACACACCTTGGATGGTATATTTGGTCGATATCCTTGACATCGTTATCGAAGGGTAGCAGACGTGAGTTGAATGTTGAAAACGATTAATGCTAGCGATGAGTTTTTGGGTTGGCAGGGGCGGGCGGGGGCTTCTAAGGTTTGTGTGGAGGAGGGGCGAATGTTTATTGGCGATTGGTGTGATTCTTTTAACTGATCTGAGACGTTCAACAAATTTTAATTTTTGTGTACAACTTATATTTATATATATATATAATAACATATATCTATTAATATAAAATATATCATCTAATAGTGTTTAAGAACCAATGTACTACAGTTAAAAAACTAAAACAACAAACAAATGAAAATGAGAAGAATTAAAAACTAGTTAATATACAAATTGACTGACAAGTTGCAATCATTTTCAAACTGCTTATAGAGTTAATTGCTAATGAATAGTTGGTGTTTTTGTAATATTGTTTCTAATTATAGAATTTCAAAGTGGAAAGAAAGGTAATTTCCCTTCCTCAAGCCTTTTAGCTAAAATTATAAGTGTGATTACTTATCTGTATTGTGAAATATGCAAGTTTTTATACCTTGAACCCATTAAAACTGGGAAAAAGGGTATAATGGTTTTGTGCAAAAGTATGTAACAGGCATAAGGAAGCATCCGACGCCATAAAGTATAAACATTATTGATCACTATTAAAAGCCGAGTCGATATAGCCATGTCCGTCTGTCTGTCCGTCTCTATAAACGCGCTGATCTCAGAGACTCAGAGACGTAAAATTTCAAGATTCTATTTTTTGAAAAATCAAAATTTGTAAGGGTCCCCCCTTATGCTTTTTTCGTAAAAAAAACCAAAATTTTATTTTTTCAAAAATTCATAAACTTGAGATGTAGAATTATACTTGATGCCAACTAATGATCAAAATGGCCTCGGGATTGACAATCGGTTCAGATTTGACAAAGTTGTGGCAGTTTGAAGTCTGGGAAGGTCATTTATATGGAACTTTTCGTTGTTTGGGCACTTTACAAGTCAATTTTTTTGTCACTTTTGGCGTGATTTTTGACAGAAAAATGAAACACCCCAAAATCATTTTTCGTATAGTTTTTTATACTAATTGAGACACCCGCAATCAATTAAACGTAAAATTTCAAGATTCTATTTTTTGAAAAATCAAAATTTGTAAGGGTCCCCCCTTATGCTTTTTTCGTAAAAAAAACCAAAATTTTATTTTTTCAAAAATTCATAAACTTGAGATGTAGAATTATACTTGATGCCAACTAATGATCAAAATGGCCTCGGGATTGACAATCGGTTCAGATTTGACAAAGTTGTGGCAGTTTGAAGTCTGGGAAGGTCATTTATATGGAACTTTTCGTTGTTTGGGCACTTTACAAGTCAATTTTTTTGTCACTTTTGGCGTGATTTTTGACAGAAAAATGAAACACCCCAAAATCATTTTTCGTATAGTTTTTTATACTAATTGAGACACCCGCAATCAATTAAACGTAAAATTTCAAGATTCTATTTTTTGAAAAATCAAAATTTGTAAGGGTCCCCCCTTATGCTTTTTTCGCCAAAAAACTCCTAAATTTTTTTTTTTCAAAAATTCATAAACTTGAGATGTAGAATTAAAGTTGATGCCAAATAATGATCAAAATGGTCTCGGGATTGACAATCGGTTCAGATTTGACAAAGTTGTGGCAGTTTGAAGTCTGGGAAGGTCATTTATATGGAACTTTTCGTTGTTTGGGCTTTTTACAAGTCAATTTTTTTGTCACTTTTGGCGTGATTTTTGACAGAAAAATGAAACACCCCAAAATCATTTTTCGTATAGTTTTTTATACTAATTGAGACACCCACAATCAATTAAACGTAAAATTTCAAGATTCTATTTTTTGAAAAATCAAAATTTGTAAGGGTCCCTCCTTATGCTTTTTTCGCCAAAAAACTCCTAAATTTTTTTTTTTCAAAAATTCATAAACTTGAGATGTAGAATTAAAGTTGATGCTAAATAATGATCAAAATGGTCTCGGGATTGACAATCGGTTCAGATTTGACAAAGTTGTGGCAGTTTGAAGTCTGGGAAGGTCATTTATATGGAACTTTTCGTTGTTTGGGCTTTTTACAAGTAAATTTTTTTGTCACTTTTGGCGTGATTTTTGACAGAAAAATGAAACACCCCAAAATCATTTTTCGTATAGTTTTTTATACTAATTGAGACACCCACAATCAATTAAACGTAAAATTTCAAGATTCTATTTTTTGAAAAATCAAAATTTGTAAGGGTCCCCCCTTATGCTTTTTTCGTAAAAAAAATCCTAAATTTTATTTTTTCAAAAATTCATAAACTTGAGATGTAGAATTAAAGTTGATGCCAAATAATGATCAAAATGGTCTCGGGATTGACAATCGGTTCAGATTTGACAAAGTTGTGGCAGTTTGAAGTCTGGGAAGGTCATTTATATGGAACTTTTCGTTGTTTGGGCTTTTTACAAGTCAATTTTTTTGTCACTTTTGGCGTGATTTTTGACAGAAAAATGAAACACCCCAAAATCATTTTTCGTATAGTTTTTTATACTAATTGAGACACCCACAATCAATTAAACGTAAAATTTCAAGATTCTATTTTTTGAAAAATCAAAATTTGTAAGGGTCCCCCCTTATGCTTTTTTCGTAAAAAAATCCTAAATTTTATTTTTTCAAAAATTCATAAACTTGAGATGTAGAATTATACTTGATGCCAACTAATGATCAAAATGGCCTCGGGATTGACAATCGGTTCAGATTTGACAAAGTTGTGGCAGTTTGAAGTCTGGGAAGGTCATTTATATGGAACTTTTCGTTGTTTGGGCACTTTACAAGTCAATTTTTTTGTCACTTTTGGCGTGATTTTTGACAGAAAAATGAAACACCCCAAAATAATTTTTTGTATAGTTTTTTTATACTAATTGAGACACCCACAATCAATTAAACGTAAAATTTCAAGATTCTATTTTTTGAAAAATCAAAATTTGTAAGGGTCCCCCCTTATGCTTTTTTCGCCAAAAAACTCCTAAATTTTTTTTTTTCAAAAATTCATAAACTTGAGATGTAGAATTAAAGTTGATGCTAAATAATGATCAAAATGGTCACGGGATTGACAATCGGTTCAGATTTGACAAAGTTGTGGCAGTTTGAAGTCTGGGAAGGTCATTTATATGGAACTTTTCGTTGTTTGGGCTTTTTACAAGTCAATTTTTTTGTCACTTTTGGCGTGATTTTTGACAGAAAAATGAAACACCCCAAAATCATTTTTCGTATAGTTTTTTATACTAATTGAGACACCCACAATCAATTAAACGTAAAATTTCAAGATTCTATTTTTTGAAAAATCAAAATTTGTGAGGGTCCCCCCTTATGCTTTTTTCGTAAAAAAAATCCTAAATTTTATTTTTTCAAAAATTCATAAACTTGAGATGTAGAATTAAAGTTGATGCCAAATAATGATCAAAATGGTCTCGGGATTGACAATCGGTTCAGATTTGACAAAGTTGTGGCAGTTTGAAGTCTGGGAAGGTCATTTATATGGAACTTTTCGTTGTTTGGGCTTTTTACAAGTCAATTTTTTTGTCACTTTTGGCGTGATTTTTGACAGAAAAATGAAACACCCCAAAATCATTTTTCGTATAGTTTTTTATACTAATTGAGACACCCACAATCAATTAAACGTAAAATTTCAAGATTCTATTTTTTGAAAAATCAAAATTTGTAAGGGTCCCCCCTTATGCTTTTTTCGTAAAAAAATCCTAAATTTTATTTTTTCAAAAATTCATAAACTTGAGATGTAGAATTATACTTGATGCCAACTAATGATCAAAATGCCCTCGGGATTGACAATTGGTTCAGATTTGACAAAGTTGTGGCAGTTTGAAGTCTGGGAAGGTCATTTATATGGAACTTTTCGTTGTTTGGGCACTTTACAAGTCAATTTTTTTGTCACTTTTGGCGTGATTTTTGACAGAAAAATGAAACACCCCAAAATCATTTTTCGTATAGTTTTTTATACTAATTGAGACACCCACAATCAATTAAACGTAAAATTTCAAGATTCTATTTTTTGAAAAATCAAAATTTGTAAGGGTCCCCCCTTATGCTTTTTTCGTAAAAAAAATCCTAAATTTTAATTTTTAAAAAATTCATAAACTTGAGATGTAGAATTATACTTGATGCCAACTAATGATCAAAATGGCCTCGGGATTGACAATCGGTTCAGATTTGACAAAGTTGTGGCAGTTTGAAGTCTGGGAAGGTCATTTATATGGAACTTTTCGTTGTTTGGGCTTTTTACAAGTCAATTTTTTTGTCACTTTTGGCGTGATTTTTGACAGAAAAATGAAACACCCCAAAATCATTTTTCGTATAGTTTTTTATACTAATTGAGACACCCACAATCAATTAAACGTAAAATTTCAAGATTCTATTTTTTGAAAAATCAAAATTTGTAAGGGTCCCCCCTTATGCTTTTTTCGTAAAAAAAATCCAAAATTTTATTTTTTCAAAAATTCATAAACTTGAGATGTAGAATTATACTTGATGCCAACTAATGATCAAAATGGCCTCGGGATTGACAATCGGTTCAGATTTGACAAAGTTGTGGCAGTTTGAAGTCTGGGAAGGTCATTTATATGGAACTTTTCGTTGTTTGGGCACTTTACAAGTCAATTTTTTTGTCACTTTTGGCGTGATTTTTGACAGAAAAATGAAACACCCCAAAATCATTTTTTGTATAGTTTTTTATACTAATTGAGACACCCACAATCAATTAAACGTAAAATTTCAAGATTCTATTTTTTGAAAAATCAAAATTTGTAAGGGTCCCCCCTTATGCTTTTTTCGCAAAAAAAATCCTAAATTTTATTTTTTCAAAAATTCATAAACTTGAGATGTAGAATTAAAGTTAGTGCCAAGTTATGATCAAAATGGCCTCGGGATTGACAATCGGTTCAGATTTGACAAAGTTGTGTCAGTTTGAAGTCTGGGAAGGTCATTTATAAGGAACACGCTGATCTCAGAGAAGACAAGAGCTAGAGACTCCAAATTTCAAATTTAGGTTCTCGTATTGCCGGGTCAGATCAAGTTTATATATTTATTTTGATATCTTGTCCCGGTTTCGATTCCAGACCAGTGTTTTTTGGGCATAGTTTGAAAGTCATAAGAGCTACAGACTTTAGATGTTATTTACGATTCAATCGAACATAGTTTGAGGTCAATGGAAGAAGAAGCAAAGCAATTGTATGCGTGTGTGTGTTTCCATGTATGAATACAGATAAATAATTATGAATGAATGTAAGACCTTGGATCAGGGTATATCCTAGTCGGGCAGTGTCTACTAGAGCGATCTAACTTATTTGGTTTGAGTCATTCGAGAGAAGGTGAGAAGTGTGATAGATGAAAAAGCTTTTAGCAGTCGCGAGTCACATGAGCTCCAGCTCCAGACATATGTAAGTAAGTAACACAATTTGATAGCATTTACCTAGCACTTATGCGATTTTTATTTTAAATTGTACAATACAAAAAGCGATTTGACTTGTTCTATGGTCCCTAACGATCTCGTCCTCATCCAGTCTTTGCTAGCACTGCAGCTACTTAAAAGTATATCGACTATTATATATGATTAGCTATGACTAAGTAGTATTATTATGTGGAGCACAACGCACTGCATTACGTTCATCAAGTTCATTTCTCAAGCTATATAGTTTCAATCTAGATCTCCTCGGCATCCTCCAGTTCGTTGGAGGCGGCGGAAGCGACGCCGCCAAAGCCACTGAGGGAACCGGTGGGCGGGAAGAGCTGGGCCGCGTGCGTCAGCTTGGCTAACGCATCCCCGGTGAGCAGCTGCGGCCTGTCGAATCCGCTCGTATTGGACTTGGTCAGCTGATAGAAGGCGGTGTCACTGTGGGTGATGTTGACAATGCTGCCAGTCAATGGCAGTGTCTGCAGCAGCTCCTGTGGACTGCTAAAGGCGCCAATATTGATGGGTGCAATGCCGGTGAGCACCTGGCCGGAAACATTCGTCTGTATGGGCAGCGGAATGTTGCCCAGATCGATATGGCTCTGATTGGTATGTGCATCGTAGAAGGTCAGATCCACGCGCTCCTGGCTCTCAAAGTCCGTTTCATTTTCGCCCACCTCGGTGAGTATGCCAATCTCATAGACCACCGCCTTGACCACATACCTAAGGATTTGGGTAGAAAGAAAAGTTAGCAATTTATTTTTGAGATTTACGGTTGATGGAAACTCACAGATTCTTGGGCGTATCATTGCCGTTGCCGTGCAGCATCTCCAGGGTAGCATTGTCCAAGCTGGAGGTTAGATCCACAAGGGGCAGCGAGTAGCCAAAGGCCAGCAGCATGCCCAGCACAGCGGCTCCAAGTATCGCATGGTGTGTCTTCATCCTCTCGCTCTCAAAAATATACTGGTTTTGGGGGGGAAGAACTACAAAAGACACTCCTCGTGCTGAACTCTGTTTGTGGATGATTAGGCTGTTAGGACCTCGGCTTGCTCTCGCTCTCACGCTCTGTGCTGCTCTGATCCCTAGCTTGATGTTCGCGTATTTGAGCCTAATTAGTGCAGATCAACCGCTTTTATAGGCATCGCCCCATCGCATTGCCAGCTTCTCGCTGATTCCGCGTAAAATATTGACACCTGTTAATTGGCTGACAGGTTTGGCCGTTGCCAGTTGCCAGTTGCCCGTTGCCGTTACCTCACGCTCCCCCTCCTCCGGCTCTGTTTCTAGCTGCCCATCATGTTCATTGTTTTTATCGCCGCTTCTGGCTGCAGGCTCTAATTAATTGTGCTCGTTTTGTATCAATACAGGGGCCGTCTACGCAAATCTCAGCTTGGTGTAAAATCGCAATTGAAATTGCCAGTTGGCCAGTTTGCCGACGCGTCGCTCGTCCCCTGTTTATATTGTTGCCAAGTTTGTTGTTTACCTGGCCACAGGCCCAAAAATAGGTTCATAAACATTGCGACCCGCACTGACGCACTCGCAGCCTGCATGTGCTCGGGACATGCGCCTGCCTGGCCCCCTCGCTTCGCAACTCTCAAATTACGCATTCGCACCGTATGACGTTTGTTTACGTTCGCTGTAAATTTAACTTTAGTCAATAAAAACAATTTTAGTTTGTATCATTTTGTGTAGATTTGTGAAATTCATCTTCCCCTTTTGCACAAGTTTTTCATTAGCATTTGTTTTAAATACTAAAATCACCCATACGCAGCGTGAGCCTGGACTAAATTATTATTTAATCAAATTCTAATCTAATGCAAAGCTTCTAAATTATTTTTAAACTTTTCTAATTGTCTATAATATTTTCTGCAATTTAACGTTAGCTTGAAGGTTTTCAGAAATATAATATGACAATTTGATTAAATAATAATTATATTATAAAACAATTAATAGAGCTGTGCTGGCATCCGGCGTCGCCTTTTTTTAACGCAACTTAACACAAGAGCCAACTGCTTTGAGCTGCTTCCAAACACCAAAGAACCAGACCAATCCCGACTTTTCATTCATAATCATCGACTGTTTTTGTTCTACTCAGTTTTTCTTAAGCAATGGAAAATTTTCAAATTTAATTTGCACTTTCCCGAGCTATATTAAATAAGTTATTGATTGTTTCAAGTTGTAAGCTGTAATAGAAGTTACACATATTTAGAGATCCTGCAATATCCAATGAAAATATGCATATTTTTTTGCACTTCAACATTTTTCAGCCCCTCAGCTGAGGGTCACGCCAAACCCCAGCTCAAACACGAAAATCCGTTCAAGTTCTATCGACTGTTAAATAAATAAATGTGACCATCATATTAGAGGCTGCTTAGGCTTAAGCAAATCTTTTTCCGCCAAGAGATTAGTCAGTGTTTTTGGGCTGTTGTCGAATTTCACTGTTCCCTGTAAATAAAAGTCCCCGTAAACAAAAATATATTTAATCGTTTTTCGTGGAATCAATTATGCATAAATATCAAACACAAAAATATATAGATATAGCAATCGAATGTTAATTATATTAACTGGAAGCTTAGCAGCCGTCTTTCAGGTATCTAAAAGCAGTCCAAAGCTGAGCTCAATTTGCATGGCCTTTCCTTAGACTCATATGACATGCGCTTAAAGCGCTCAGTAATTAATCCTTGAGTCATATGCCAACTAGTTCTATGATTAACCAAAGTTGGCAGCTGAAGGCTGTATCTATTACCATTAATTTAAGAAACCCCTTGAGACAAACGGCGTTGTCACAAAAATAAAAAGAATTTCAAAAAGAAAAACAGAAATGAAAGGAGAACTTGCAGATCGTCGGGCAGAGAATCTGCTCGCACGCGCTAAACCAGTTAACAACGTATCGCACTCGGTGTTCGGGCCACGTTTGCGGCGAGGCAGTGCTAACTGAAAGCTTAGCTGACAACTTTTTTTAGGCGGCTCAGCGTTAACTTTAAAAACTCGCACACTTCTCGTCAGCGGACTATTATCAATCTGGACTTTGTGGTGAAAACAACTCGGAAATAAAAAGCAGCAACTACAACAACAACAACGATAGAAACAACAATTTAGCCATGAAGTGTGCTTTGATTTTCACTGTGAGTGGCAGCTTTCAGCTTCCCTTGATCTTAACTAATAATCATTGCGTCTTCTTCTTGTTTACTCATAGCTGCTGGCAGCTGCTGTATCCTCCAGCCTTGCAGCACCCTTCGATCTGAATGATCTCTTCCTCGGCCTGCCCAGGAATGTGCCTGCTATTGCAGACCCGCAGCCGGCACAGGATGTGGTCAAGCGCCAGATTGTGGCCAATCCCGATGGAGAGCTAAAGCAGGTCTCGTTTCAAGCGCTGATTGGCAATCTGGAGAACAGTCTATTCGAATCAGCACTCAGCTTGAACGGCGCCAGCGCTCCAGACTCTGAGGTGACTGAGGTGAGGCCCGATCAGCCGGAGCTCGCTGAGACTAACGAGCATGGCATTACCAAGCGTTCGGATGAGGCTGTGACCGCCACTGAGCACATTGCTCTGTCGGAGGATGCGCAGGAGCGCAAGATTCTGGTGCAGACCACCAAGAAGGTGCCGCTGTCCGATGAGAGTGGTCCCGCCCATCTGATCATTGATCATGTCTCGGTGCAGCCGCACAATGGTGCCTCCCTGTCGCTGATTCCCACTTTCCAGGTGCACCACACAAAGATTACCTCCGCCACCATCACAGAGGATGCAAACAACGACAGCAGCGATGGCAAACAGACCAAGATTAGCATTACGAAGACTTCGATTACATCAACGGCGCCCGTGGAGAGTCTGGAGACGCAGGGTAGCAGCACCATCACCACGGAGCTGGTGAACAACAGCGAGAACAGCAGCACCACCAGCGGCACCACCACCAGTGGCACCACCACCAGCACCACCTCGGAGCAGCCAATCATTCAGCTCAAGCAGGTGGAGGAGAAGCTCAAGGCAAAGGTGGCCGAAGTGGAGGCTGAGCCCGTTATTTTGACCGCCCGTGTTTAGACGGCATTCACTCTAGTCTTAGCCATCTCACACAGACACACACACTCACACAGTCACACATATATACATACATATTTATATCACGCCAAGTTCAATTAAAGTCATGTGATTTGATCTGAAGCCCAAGCAGCAAACCGACGCCTCTTTATTTAAATATTAAATTCACACAACAAATCGCACGGTCATTGGATGAGCTATATTCCGGGGGTATTCCGGGGGTCTCTACCAAATTTGAGGCTCTAATTGCCGGAGCAAACAGCGCTGGCATGGATTAGCATCCGTTCAGCTCGCTCAACCATAAACATTTTCCCAGCCCCTGTGTATGTGTGTGGAGAGTGAAAGGAAATTGGCAACCTCTCTGAGATCGTCTTCCCATTCAATCTATTGAAAATATATTCACTTGATTGTTCAGTGCAAATAATTCCATCGGTTTTCGATTCGTATTCACATTCTGATTCATGCGGTGGCATTAAACATGCAATTGGGTTACTCAAATAATGCCCAACCTTGTAGGTGTGTGTACTTCAATTGAAAATCTGCATTCTGCGAAATTAGTTATGTTGAAATGTGCTAATCAGTTGAGGCCAGTAATTTGAACTGTTATTGAAAATGTAATCAATCACAAAATAACTAACGTTAAGTGTAAAATATCGAAACGAATTTCGGCATTATTCATTGATTAAATATCGGGACGGCTTTGATATAGTTATAGGAGTTTAAAGTCTGGGAAGGTAATTTTTTAGAGAAATCCGAAAATAATGAGTTTCTGAACTTTGAATGCAAGAATTGATGAGGAAGTCAAACCATGATCAAAATGACCTCGGGATCGAAGATCGGATCAGTTTTGACAAAGTTATGGCAGTATAAAGTCTGGGAAGGTAATTTTTAGAGACTTGAAAAACTTACATGTCAATATTTTAGTCATGATTTTTGACTAAAAATCTAAAAACAATCTAGTGATTAATTTTAAAGATAAACTTAAAATAAGTAATAATCTCGAACCTTGCTAGCAAATTCCATTTAAAGTATTCCATATTTGATATTTATTTAACTTGGCAATGCTAGGTATTTTATTACAGTTTTGTAAACATTTCCTCATGCTCGGAGTTTTATCTACAAGAGCACTTGATACGCTTCCTATCTCTGTCCAATTATTGCGCACATTGCACTGGGGTTTACTCCTGTACTTGCCAATTGCACTGACTCAGCTGACTCATCTGAATACCCCGGTAATTTCTATAGTCCCCCGCCCTCCTCAGACCGCGCATATCAATCAAAACACGATCACGATTTGATAAACATATAGACACGAGCGCAAACACAGCTCCTAGGGCAGCGGGGAGGGTAGGAAGACAGAAATTCAGACTGCCCACATGACCAAAAAAAGAGCAGGCATTAAGTATACGCAGCGTGTGGCGCATTGAGACAATCGATACGCTGAAATGTGTATTTACTGTTACGCCAGTAGCCATTGATCGCTTAAAATTAGCACAGATTGTTATTAATATTTGGACGTACGCAAACGTTGAGCCTATATTTGTTTTAACATTTGCACATTAATACAATTCAAATAAATATGCCACATAATAAAAGGTGTCAGATAACGCGATTGTTGGCCTATTGCTGATAAGCGGCCGATGCGAATACATATTCAATTTGTAATATGAGTACTTCAAATATTTGGAGCTTTAACTGCCCCTGGCCTCGTCTCTTTTGGCCCGAGACCTTTTCAATCCGTTGTGGTTGTTGTAGAACTTTTGATAGCAAGTGTTACCCTTAAAATTTCATTCGGTTTATCTTATCGCAGTGCCCGAAAAAATGGAAGAAAAAAAAACAGATGACAAATTACAAAAGAGCCCAAAGAGCGGCGGCAATTGTCGATGGCCATTCAATGTCGGATGAGTTGCCCGCTTCCCAGTGGCAAACACATAGCGCTCTCAGTCCAAGGAAAGCTGCCGGCGTATGCGCTTCGCTTTTCCACTTGTCCCCAACTGAACCAAGTGAAGACCAACTATTTTTCTAACGGTGAGCGAGATAACAACAACAACAACAGTTGTTTATGGCCGCCATGCGTATCGCGGCCCAAAGCCGAGTCTAGTTCTACTATATACATATATGTATATATAAAGTACATATGTGTAATTTCATTCAAGTGCACTCATTCAGTGACTCATTCGCAATGTGATTGTGATACAATAACAACAACAACAACAACAACAATAACAAGCAGTGACATTAATTGAAATGAAGACTCACTCAATTGATACATACTTTATGCAAAAAAAAAGCAAAACTCATTAAGTTGATTAGATACTCAAATTTGTCAAAGCTTTTTTTCTAATTTTTAATTTCTAATTGATTTTATAGCCAACGGTATTGCGTGTGTGCTCTTATCGGCAATCGATCGCAGGTTCAATTGAAAACTAACGGTAAAAGTAATACTCACTTCCCCAACAACAACATGGCTGGAGTCAGCGTGGGATTTGCCAAATGCTTTATGCTATTTATGGCAGTTGTCATTTTGGTAAGTCGCATTATTTATAACAGACCCACGATTACGATCAGCTGTTTAATTTTTATAACTATTTATTCAACTTTTCAGTCAACTTTTGCCATTTCATCACTTAGTACATAGAACATTAGTCATCATAGAAAAAGATATACTTCATTCCGCCGAATCATAAACAAACTCATTTTATTATTTCCACGAATTTTTTGATACATATAGCTACTTTCCTTATTATATGTACAGGTGTATATTCTATGCTAAGTTTATCATTAATATTTGGACATTTCAAAGCCTTGCTAATTAATCATTCATTATCAAAATGATATGCGAATAAAGTTTTTAAATCAATAACTAGATAATTTAAAGAGCCTATTGGAACTAAGCAACCTGTAGGTACATACTTATTAATAGTAATAGTTAAAATCGCATAGTGTAGATAGCATTTGCTTAATCTGACCCATAAGTGTTCTACTGATTATAGAAACTTTAACTTGTTTTCCATTTTCTATTATAATAGATAATAATCAAATAAATTACATATTTTAACTGAATAATTATTAAGTATCTTCTTCCATTTTTCAGGCTCAAGGAGTCGTCTATCTGGGCCTCGCAATATGGGGCATTACATTACGCGATTGCCAGACGACATCGAATATTGCTGGTGAACCCTTCAAGTTTGCCATGGATCTGATATACTTTGTGGGTAAGTGGCGTTAATCTGTAAACAGACAAACCACAATCTGAATCCTGTGAATCCCCAACAGATAAGGAATGCGGCGATCCGACTATTCAGTTGCAGGACAATACCTACCAGCTGAGCATGGACTGGTCCAAATCCTACGAGGTGACCCATCGCGAATACATATTCATGATTGTCTATGCGGCAATCAGCGGCTTGTGGATCGCATCCTCCGTGCTAATCATACGTGAGTTTTTCGGATCAGTAGCATCTGTGGATTTAGTTAAATATCTCGAATCCCAACAGTTACCTTGTGCTGTGCCACCACTAAACTTATTTCTGGCTTTATCTATTGGCCCTGGTTTCTGTCCGTGCTGGCGGGCAGCATCCTGGATGTGGTGGCCACTGTCTACCACGCACTGGACATAACCAAAACTTTGGTAAGACAATGCAAACTATTGATTTTATTTATTTTAATTCGTTTTTTCCTTTTTAGTCCCTGCAAGACGCGTTTAATTATGTGGGCGCAGAGGCGGATACCTCAATGCCCAGTCAAATTTGGACATATCTGGAAACCTTTGGCGTCTACTTCTCCACGCCCGCGGTGCTGCTCACCTGCATCAGCAGTCGTGTGGTGCTCATCTGGCTGCTCAACCTGATTGGCGGCATCTTCTGCCTGTCCCTGTCGAATGTCCTGGCCAATCAGAATGCAGCAAACAAGACTGTTAGCAACACTCAGGTGACTATGCGCCAACAGACGCCGCAGCCTGTGGTGCTGTCGGAGCCTATGCAGCAGCCAACGGCGCCTTTTTCCGTGACACCGCAGTCGGAGCTGGAGCTGCAGTATCCGGAGCAGATACGTCCCAAGCCGCTGCCCATAATTATACCAGCGCAAACGGCGGAGATGATGCAGCGACAGGATTCACGCTATCAGCCCAGCGATCGCACCACACTGCAGTCGCCAGTCTTGGTACTGCCACCCATACAGCAACAGCAACAGCAGCAGCAACAGGAGCTACAGCCGCAGCCCGATATCAACAGTTATCGCAACACAGATGCGCATCCCGATCAACTCAATTATCCTGCAGCCGATCCCACATCGCCACGCCCCATGTCGCCGGCGGCGCAACAGATAGCTTCGACATCAGCTCTCAATAGTCGCTATTCGGAAATCTATCCGGCACAGCCGGCCAATCCGCGCGTCAGCGAGGAGCTGCGCAATCAGATGCCCTGGTCGTACACGAGCATGGTAACCAAACCACCACCGCCGCCACGCAAGCCGCAGCAGCAGGTGCAGATCTATCCACAGATACCGGAGCCGGATTATACGGAGCAGTAGGTGGCTCCCGACTGATTGCGGGCTAATCAGTTTTTGACATTGTTTTGAGTTATTGTTACCTTTATTACATACATATAAAGCTAATGTATATGGCCAATCTTTTGACTTAGGTCTATATCTTGTTCCTTGCTGCCAGTCAGCTGCAGCAGCTGCTGCTTGTGCTGCACATGCGCCGCCACCAGCTGCAGCAGTTCAGTCGCCTCCAGTTCGACTCTCTCAGCACCGCTGACATGCAGCTCCAGCTTGGGCGCCTCCTGCTGCACTGCCTTGGCGCCAACTACAATGGTTAGTGGATGTCCCAGTCGCTTGGCATCCATCAAACGCTTGCCTATGGTCAGCTCCTTGCGCTCATCATGCAGCAGCTCCTCGGCGCCACAGATTTGTGTCAGCTGCTGCAACAACTCATTTTCTATGCGCTCCGCCGGTGCCTGTTCCTTGCTGCCTTGCTTGGGCCCAATCAGGCAGACATCGTATGGTGCCAGCAGCTTGGGCCAGCGCAGCTCCTGCTCCGTGGAGAGCACCTCCAGCGCGGCAGCAATCACGCGCGTGATGCCAATGCCATAGCAGCCCATGACTAGCGACTCGGGTTTACCCGAGGTGTTTAGGAAAGTGGCGCCCAGCGGCTTTGAGTACTTGTCGCCCAGCAGAAAGGTGTGTGCCACTTCGACGCCGCGTACGGGACTTAATTCCGATCCTTTACAACTGGGACACGTGCTGACTGAATCTTCGCCAAACACTTCAGCATTTCCCGCATAGCCGCAGGAGCTGCACTTGAGCAGCGTGTCCTCGCCCACGGGTGAAATATAATGATATTCATGCGACAAACTGCCGCCCATAATGCCCGTGGCAGCCTCAACTATAATAGAGATTATATAGATTTAATATATACATATATAATATATAGAATTTAAGGCACCTTTGACAAACGGCACCTCCAGCTGCCTGAAGAACTGTTCGTAGACATCACTAATAGTTGCATAGGTCCTTCCGGCTGCTTCCTTTGTCACATCAAAGGTGTACATGTCCTTCATCAGAAATTCCTTGGCGCGCATTAGACCAAAGCGGGACTTGAGCTCATCCCGAAACTTGGGCCCGATCTGATACAGACGCAAAGGCAGTTGGCGATAGGAAATGGGCGCTGTAGTGGCCAGCATGGCCGTCACCGCTTCCTCATGAGTCTGCAAAGGATATTTGATGGAAAGATGAGTGAATAAGATTGTAGAATTTACAGGGTACTTCTTATATATTATAGGTCTTATATAAATGTGTCTCGTTTCCTGTTATTATCTTTATCCTTAAGCCATCATATACTCACTCACTGGACTCATTAGGAACTGTTTCCCGCTGCGATCTCGCACCATATAAAACTCGGAAATGTCGCCTTCCAGTCTTCCAGTTTTCCTCCACAGCTGAGTTGGTGTCAAAACTGGAAGACTGATCTTTTGGCCACATGCCTCTTGCATATTGCGTTGCACTAAATTTATGCATTTGTCCAAGGCACGCTGGGCTATGGGCATTATCTGGTAGGTGCCATTGCTGCCCGATTTGATCAGGCCAAGTTCCGTTAACAGCTGTAAAGAGAAAAAACTGTTAAGCTTTTTGCTGCTTTCGTAACAGATTTTTACCTTTTGGCTGCGTGACAGTTGCTCCGTTTGCTTGACGATTGCATTCTTTGGGGTTACTAAAGCTGGCCAAAATATACGTGAAGCTTTATTCATGTTTCAATCAAATTAAATGCTAATAAATGAGTAATTACTGATATATTAAGAGACCGGCAATGCAAAATATATATATAAATGGAAATGTAAACGTTAACAGATGTTAAGGCGATGATTCTCGATAGGATATATAAATATATATCGATATATGTGTGAGTTCGTCAGTGTGACCGTGTGTCAGTCATAATTCCCATCGCCGGTGTTTTGTTTGTTGTGTAAATTTCTCTCCACACAAAATGAGCAACAATTACAAGGAGCTGTACAAAAAGAGCATTGATCTCGGAGAGCAGCAAAAACAGCGCCAGAAACAGCTTCTCGCTGAGCAAAAGCAGCGACGTCAACAGCAACAAGACGAATTCCGGCACGTGTCTGACTCCGAGGAGGATGATGGTGGTGGAGATGGAGGGGAGGCAACGAAGGAGGAGCAAAACAAAGCGCAGCGTAAACAACGCAGGCAACGTTCCCGCAAGAACAACAACAATACTAAAAAAGGACAACACTTTCGGTTGCAGCAATCGGAGTGGCTGCGTCATAGTCCCGAGAATCTGGCTGATTGGCTGCTCCTGCCATGTCCCGTGGGCAAACGTTGTCTGGTGATTGCCACAAATGGACGCACCAAGGTCTACAACAAGGCGGGTCGCATCACAATGCAGCTGCGCTCCCTGCTCCCGGGGGATGGTAGCATGCAAAAGTTGAAGACTGTTCTGGATTGTGTCTATGTCCAGGATCAGGACACCTTCTATGTCCTCGATGCGCTCAGTTTCGGGCAGCAGCAGCTACTCAACTGCGAAGCCAACTTTCGCTTCTTCTGGCTGCGTTCCCGCTTCGATGAGCACAGCGAACTGAATCTGGTCAGCAAGCGGAATGAGAAACCTTTCAAGTTGCTCGATTACTATGATTTCGAGGATGCCAGCGCTGTGGAGCAGGCGCTGCAAAAGTATCCACAGTGGACGGACAATCAGCCGCAGCTAGACGGGCTGCTCTTCTACCACAAGGAGGCAAGCTACACCTGCGGCACAACACCTCTCGTTTGCTGGTTGCTCGCCTTTATGCTGCCCGATGTGCTCCAGCTGCCAGTGCATAGCGGCTATGCAGCTCCCGAGGATTATCAGCCAAGTGCAGCGCTTGCATACATGGATGAGTTTGACAAGAAGTTGCTGGCACAGCGACAACAGCAGAAAAAGAGCGGCAAGGCAAAGGAGGAAACTGTACCTGCTGCTCCTGCTGCTGCGGCTGCAACAGTTGCCATGGATGAGGAGCAAGAGGATGAGATGGCGGAATTCGCTGAGCTGCGCAGCTTGTTGGATCAGCAGCGGCGTCTGGAGCTAGGCGAACTGGACATGGACTGCAGCCCGGCATCGCCAGCATCGGCTGCTGTCGGCAGCAGCACCAGCTGTTGAACGTCCTTTCGTTGCTGTCGTTTTTGGGGCGGGGTATGAGTTTTGGTGGTAGCTCTAGGACGCATGCGCATGGCAGCAATACACACCTTGGTCCCTGGCCAGAACGCAGCCCAGATAAAAGAAAAACCCAGGCAGCAAAAATTAATGCAAAGCATAAAAACTAGAAAAAATTTAATAAAATGGTCATTCAGCGCAGCTGGAAGATTCTAAGCGATGCGGTCAGCACAGCAAATAACACAACTAACAACGAGGTCCAGCAACGTTCGCCTGCTGCACTGCAGGCCAACTCCTCGGATGACTCGGATTGCTCCAATCAGACCACACACTCCTTGGACACTCGTCTGGCCAGTCCCGCAAAACAGGCGCAAACGGAGTCCACGACGGAAACAACACCAACACTGGCGCCGAATGGAACGGATTCCGCACTGGTGCGTAGAGAAGAGAATGTGCTTAATGGTTGTAACTGTAAAATATATTTTGTATAAAGCTGTGATTGAATGAAAAGACTAGGTAGCTTAGAAATGAAAGAAGATATCTATCCTTGGGGTATAACTTCACTTTAGTTTCAGCTTAAAGGGTGTCTTAATTATAAAGTCAATTGATTTCCATTGATAGAAATTCATAACCACTTCGGAGATGGCGGAGACAATGCTGCAGCGTATTCGGCAACGCTATAATGGCGTCCACAATTTGGAAAGTGGCGGCAATGCCGAGTCAGCCATGCGAGCACTGGAGCTGTTGAGGATTAGCGTGCAGCAGGCTTTCGATGCGGAGGTCAATGATCTTATCAAGCGTTATATGAATGTAGGTATTGAGTTGTAAGCGTGCTGTTGACTTGTTATAAACATTCGCTTGCTTCCCTCGTAGAACTACTTTAAGCCCGCCTTTGGCAACATCAAGGAGAATCTGGGACAGCATGCGGTCAATGAGGAGACGCTGCAGAAAATGTCCTCCTGTGCGCTGCTGGAGAATGCCAAGGGGCAGTATACAAATTTTGTGTTGCGACAACAGCGACAACCATTCGGTGCAGCAACAATTGCTTCCGAGCAGCAACGTTTGGCGCTTAAGCGACCAGCAGCAAAGTGCAATGATTTCAACAGTAGCAACTTTGGCAAAATGTATGCCAACAATTTGGGGTATGCTGTGGCAGCTGGCAAACCCATGCCCTGCATAACAAATCAGTTTCATTCACAACAGCAGCAGCAACAACTACATCAGCAACTGCATCAACAACAGCAGCAACAATTGCAGCTACAACAGCAGCAGCAGTTGCTGCCCTTGCACTTACAACGCACAACTTTGATTAGTGGTCCTTTGCCCACGCCCGTGCGTCGTCAGATCTTCTGGAACACTTCACAAATCTCCACCAGCACCAAGTTTGTGCTGGACGTGCAGGCAAATCAGGCCTTTGGCTTCAACATTGATAACAAGCAGGTGGGCAACACCCGTCTGGCCAGCAAACATCCCGAGATCATACGTTATCTGCCTGATGCCGAGGATCGTGAGTGGCTATCGCAGCGTGGCATTATTCCCATCGAGAATCGCAATGCGCGTTTTTTGTTTCTCATTTACGACGAGGTCTGTCGGCTGCAGCAGACCCATGAGCTGTACCGGCACAAGACCAGCATTGATCTCAGCATGATGATAACTTTCAATGTAACCGAGACAATGATACACAAAATGAAAATGTTCTTTGTTGATTTGAATGTTAAGAGTCGGGGTTTGATAACGAACTCGTATTCGCTGACCAGCAATCCGCCGCAGTTGCTACAACAACCGCAGCAACAGCTGCTATTGCAGCCGCAGCAACAGTTGCTATTGCAACCGCAGCAACAGTTGCTATTGCAACCACAGCAACAGCAGCAACCGCAACAACAGCTTCTACAGCAACCTCAGCAACAGCAACAACAGCTGCTACAGCAACCTCAGCAACAGCAACAACAGCTGCTACAGCAACCTCAGCAACAGCAACAACAGCTGCTACAGCAACCGCAGCAACAGCAACAACAGCTGCTACAGCAACCGCAGCAACAGCAACAACAGCTGCTACAGCAACCGCAGCAACAGCAACTTCAGCAACAGCAACAACTGACTGGCAACAACAATAGTCATTTACGCAATGCGCTGCTTCAAGGAGTGCCCGTACAGCTGCAACAGCCGCAGATGCAGACGACGGCAACGATGACGACAACAATGCCAATGCCAATGCCAATGCCGATGCCGATTGTTGAGGATACAGCGCCTGGAGCCAAGGAGCTGCCTGTTGCAGCAGCATCGCCCTGTTTGCAAGGCACCGTTGTGGGCAGCAGCACCACCAAACCACTAACGGCCAAGTTAATTGCCAGCAGCTCGGCGTTGAGCTCATCGCATGCCACGCTTACGGCGCTGCTTAACCAGGGCGGAACTGCCATCATTGCAGCCCCCAACAACAGCAAGTTTCGCAACTAACCACTACTAAAACTATATTATATCGATACTCGTAATAAATAGTTTCTAAGTAGTTTTGCTTTCGAGCCCTTGCGGCTCTTTGTTGTTGCAACTATTTTCGTCACGCTATCAAATCGCAATAATTGAAACCATCGAGCAATCATTGGAATTAACTTAGTTTCGTATGACTACAAACGTTAGATATAGATAATAAATGTACAAAAGTCGACTTTATGCTTCCAATCAATTTGAAACTATCTTTAATTTGGATTAATGAATAAATTTTATTGTGTTGGTTTAGTTCTCTGAAATCGATTCGTTTCAATATGAATATGGCTTTAGTTTATATAATATGTTTACCTTTATTTGTTGGCTAATCCAAAATGCTTAGTGACAGATCTTAATCTTAATTTGAATGGCCTTCTTTTGAAGTGTTCTAGATATATCTAAAGGCTAAAGGCTTTAGCTGGGATTTACTTGTAGAACAAGTTAATCCTTTCTACTATAGCTATTGTTTGTACGATATATAGTCTCTGGGACTTTTGGCCTATTGCCAAGCAGATGACAACAACCAAAATGCTCCTTGTTTTGCATGTAGAGTGCTTTTCTCTATGCGTTGTCTAGCGCATGCTTCAGTGGGGCATTTCTCCATGTCTCGAGTGTTGTTGTCGTGCAACTGCTGTCTATATATATGTATATGTATATATATATATATATAATATATATGTGTAACATGTTGTCCATACATATACATACATATGTTTATAATTTTGTGTATATATTCCGGAGAGCGCAACGCATCGCATTATAGCTGGCGATTCATGCAGCTTCAGCCTCGGCCGGCCCCTCTGCCCCTTTCTCCGCGTGCTCCACTCCTGACTGTGGATCGCTGTGATTGCCGCTGCTCTGTCTGTTTGGAAAACCACTATACGGCTCACATTCGGCTGGCATCGCCCTCGTCTTGAACGTGAACATGGACGTGCTGGCAATCGTTTTAATTTTGTTTTTGATCGCGCTTTTACAGTTCTTTCTAAAAAACAATAAAATTCAGGCATCGGGCGTGGAAAAGTGCTACATTTGTATATACAGCTATATATACATATATGTATATTCCGAAATGAACGTCTCGGGTTCGGCAAGTTCAGAGACAGTCGATCTGAAATATTTTTCGCTATATTTTGGAAAACGCAGCCGCGTTGCTTTGTAGTAGGCACGAATTCTCCGAGGTGATCGCTTCGTAAAATCTGTCAGATTCAGATCGATATATATTTTTCTTGTGTGTAGCAACAGTACGCAAACAGCAGCAACATGAGCACCGTGGTAAGTTGAATTTGAAGCTAGTGCCAACTCCAATCAACTTGAATTAATAAAATCCTTAACTTATGATCAATTAGGATGAAGATCTGACCCCCGAGCAAATTGCCGTTCTCCAGAAGGCTTTCAACAGCTTCGATTCTCAAAAGTCTGGCAGTATTCCCACCGAAATGGTTGCCGATATTCTGCGTTTGATGGGTAAGTTTCTATAACTCTATAACTGGCACTCCAGAATTTTCTAATAATTCCCATTATTTGTCTCTTAAAGGTCAGCCCTTCGACAAGAAGATCCTGGAGGAACTGATCGAGGAGGTTGATGAGGACAGTAAGTATACGATTCATTCATGACAGATTAGCTGCTTTAGGCAACAAAAAAAAAAACGAAGTCATTAAATATTTCACTATCAGTATCAGTTATACCACTTGTGGTATATATATTAATTTGATAGCTAGTGGAATTTCTTGGCCATATTTCATGGTGACAGTGCCATAAATTCATTTGAGCATTCGCCGTAATTCACATGGAATCTATTCGAAATGTTTCCAGCTATTATAAAATGTAGTGAATTTTGTTTGCAGAGTCTGGTCGCTTGGAATTCGGTGAGTTCGTGCAACTGGCTGCCAAATTCATAGTGGAGGAGGATGCTGAGGCCATGCAGAAGGAGCTGCGTGAGGCGTTCCGTTTGTATGACAAACAGGGCAACGGTTTCATTCCCACCACCTGCCTGAAGGAGATCCTGAAGGAGCTCGATGATCAGCTGACCGACAAGGAATTGGACCTCATGATCGAGGAAATCGATAGTGATGGTTCCGGAACCGTTGATTTCGATGGTAAGCTGGCCAGTTCTTAACGATATGTATAAATACATTATGCTTGTATATATGTATGTATGTATGTACATATTTATGGAATCGATTCTAGTTGGTTGCGAAAAAAAGCACCCACGTAAACCGAACCACACCCACAGCCACCCACGGATTTGTAGCGTTCATAAATTTGTGTAAACATCAGCTAGATGGTCTATATGACATCGCTGCTCTGTGTTGATCTTGAGTTCTCGATTATGACAACCTGATCGTTTTGGAGCATATCGATGCTATTTATAACTAGCGAAAACTAGAAGAAGAAAAACACTATACACCGAATTTCCATACATACATATGTATGTTTGTTTTCGTGGCATATATTTGAAAATGCTAATGGATACATTTACATATATATATATATATATATATATATATATATATATATATATATGTATGTACATATAATTTATTTATATATTTATTTATAAATGCTCATTACGCTGCTTACGTTGGCAATCGAATTAATGTGGGTAATATTTTTTAATTTACAGAATTCATGGAGATGATGACCGGCGAGTAAATAAACGCAGTCCCAAGATTCACACACACACACACACACAACCACACAGATACACTGACACACACACACAGACACAGACACAGACAGATACAGAGATACACTGACACAAGCAGACAGACAACACATACACACCCTGGCACACACACACACACAGACACACGCACACCCACACACACACACATGAACACACCTGTTGGGCACACGTTTATTTGTTTATATTTGTACATTTGTTTCACTTCGTAAACAAATCCACGTATTTAAATTGAAAGAAAAAGTCCACCAAAATAATAGCATTAAACACTTTTGTACTACTTTTTTATACCAAAACCAAACAAAATAAAAACAAAATAAAAAACTGTGTATGCAAAAAGCCAAAAAAAAAACAACAAAAAAAGCACAAAATAAAAAGATACCAAAAACAAAAGCAAAAACAAAAACAATAATAACAACAGCAACAACAACAACAGCAACAACAAATTCGTTCGTTAACGTTTTTTATGGTTATGCTATGCTGTCAATGCCAACCGCAAAACAGTTGGCTGATAAACACGGCTATCAGTGAAGAGCGCGCACCTGAAGAAAGCTGACGAAAAATATACATATAAAAGCTCGTCAAGTTGATGTTGTTGTTGTTGTGTTTCTTTTTTTTAACTACGTTAACAATTACATACAAACAGCACGACGCCGACGTTGGCCTCGACGCTGACGTCGCTGCCGCTGTTGCTGCTGCTGCTGTTGGTTTTTTAGTTGTTGTTGTTGTTGCTACCTGCCATTGACCAATTCGCGCTGTGGCCGCTCGGCGGCGACTTGGCGGCTTTTTTCTTGGGGCCGCCGTTTGTCGGTTTAGTTGCTTGGTTGTGGCTTTTGTGTGCGCTTGCTGCTGCTGCCGTTAGCTGCTGCCCCGCTAAAACAAACCGATCGCATAGCCAACCACCCACCCACTAACAACAACAACAACAAGACCAACAACAACAATAACTAACTTAACTTAACTGTCGCGTGATACGCAAAGTGTTTGCAATTGATAATAATAAAAAATAAAACAAACAAACAAACATTAAGAAAAATGCCGCAGAGGTACCGTTATTTACATATATATACATACATACATATATTATTGCAGTGTTTATTTTGGCATTATGGTAGCTTAAGAATGTGTTAAAAAAGCCGTTAAGAAAGCGCCTTTTCGTGTCTATAAAATTTATGGCCGCATAAATACTAATATATAACGTTGATATATATTTCATTTGTTCTTATCAAATGGAAAGCACAAAAGATAAAACAAATGGAAGTTCGAAAAAAAAAACTGTTGGGCTTTGAAAAAGTTATGCGCGTGTTTGTGTGTGTGTGTGTGTGTGTGTGTGTGTGTGTGTGTGTGTGTGTGTGTGTGTGTGTGTGTGTGTGTATAATGTCAGCATAGCTTGATAAGCGCTTTGTAATTTTAGCCGAGAAGCCAATGCCACAACATGTTTAAAGTGCTGACACGCGCGCTGTGGGAACCCCGGGATTCCCAGATTACAGATGCAGTTCAAGCGAAACGGGGAAGATTCATTTGTAACCAAAAACCCAACAGCTGTCTGCGATGAGTCATACTTGAGAGCGATAACCAATAACAAAAGCATTATGGCAATTAACACTTCACATTGAATCAAATCAAGCTGAAATCAAACACAAATATGATAAGGCAAAACTCATTTTATTTGTTTGTGTACTTGTATTTGTGCAAGCAATCAAATCGGTATATTGGTTAATATAATTACAACGGTGTATGCTTTTTGAATAATTTGCAGCCCGACAACAAATTGGTCATTCCAGCCGCTACATCGACAGCGTAGCGGACAATTTCAGCACCATGTGCTCAATTCGGTGCCGGAGACGGCCGTCTTGACCACACCCCCGCCCCTGCGCAGACGTAAGTACTATCAGTTGTTAAGTGACATTTGCTAATTTGAATACAACGCGCCTCTGTTTGACCATTCACATGACAGCGCATCGATAAATCGATAGCCAGCCAGGGCTAAAGCAGCGCTAGTTATTAAAACTATTTAATTTGATATTATTAGAAATACTTTTAAATGTGTTGTATCTTGTATAATCAAATGATGACTGCTTATAAATTAATTGACTCACAGAAGCAATCTTACATTACAAATTTGAAATGTGAGCTTCGCTAGTGATGGCAGACGATGACACAAACATATCGGTGATATCGGTTTAAAAGATGCGTTCGTTTTTGTTGTTTGTTCATTCATGAACAGCCATCAGTTATTAAATACTACTAATATAAACATATATACTAAAAATAACATTACAGCGTTCTCATTGCAAATTGCTGGCGCTGCTGCTAACAACGGTGGTGCTGCAGCTCTTGCTGACAAAACCAAACGCAGATACATAACAGCACGCAAGAAGCCCAAAAGCAATATGAAAATGCTTGTCGTTGACACCGAGAGAGAGGAGGCTCTCAATTTGGTATGTCTATCGGTGTGAGTGTGTGTGTATGTGTGTGTTGGTGTCTGTAATTAAAAAGCCTGCCAAAAAAATGCAATACAATTAATCAAGTGTTGCTATGTTGTGAGTGATTATTGATTATTTGATTTTCTGTCTTTTCTCTTTTTCTTTCCCTCTCTCTTTTCCTTCTCCTTTTTTGTTTTTGTCTTTTCTTTGATTATTGATTTGTACATGAAACGTGCCGTTCGTTCTTTGTTTTTGGGCTGCGATATCGCTAAAAACACCCACGCACGCACACACTCAAACAAACTCACACACACACACATACACATATACTAATGTGCAAACATTCTTGCAGCAAATTGAATTCGAATGGGTGCTGAGACAAGAAGTACACGCGATATTAAAGCAATTGCGAACTATACTGGTTGTAAGTAGATATCCTTGACATAAGAACATATCCTTCCACATACTCATCGCTCACTTCCCTTCCCACAGGAATGCGCTCATAGATTTCCCGTGCCGCTGTATGATAACGAGGGCAAGAAGACTGAAAAGTTTATACTCAGCGTGTCGCCCGATCAGCTAAAAGCGGTGCTAACTTTAACAGGCGATGCGATAACACAGGCGGTAAAACACAAATATTATTATTATTATGATAAGAAAGGGTGTCTCTCTCCCCAAGGGATCTTTTGTGGTAGTTGGTAGTTTCCCTATGGTAATTTCCCTGTGGTTGTTTCCCTATGGTAGTTTCCCTTTTGTAGTCATCCATACACTTCACATTTGGGCAAATGAACAACGAGGATACGGATCGAATATATACAACTATACTGAATATAATAATATTAATATACACTCCTATATTTCGCAGGATATTAGCTTTAAGCTGTGCAAGGCGCCAAGTCAAACGCAACGTACCTCAATTACACATGATTCGCCGTGGAAACTGCAGCAAGTTCAGGATGCCGCCAATCATTTGCAAACAGCAATCAATCACATTGACGACGTTGATGACTCTTATCACTTCAAGTGAGTCTGCCTTTGTTTTGCTCATGTTTTCACTGTTTTCATATTTATTTATAAATTTGCTGATTATGTAGAACCTCCGATGAAGTGCTTCATGTGATAGGCAATATACTGGATGCGTTGCAGCGCGGACGCAATAGCCTGCTAGTGCCGAAGAAGAAGCCAATTGAGGAGCTAATCAAAGGACGCAATATGAAATCACTTGTGCCCAACCTGCCCGAGGATCTGGCCGTTAGTTTTTATCTGCAAAGCCACAAGCTCATCATTGCCGTCTATCAGCTGCTTAACAATCAGGGAACAATGCAGTTCGATTCTCGCCAAGCGGAAATCGGAGTGCAGTGGCTCAACGATGTCCTCCTGCTGCTGATGAATGGCCAGAAACTGTGCCAGCAGCTGAAAGACAAGGTAAAATCTTGTACTTGAGCTGATAAGCTGCAGCTGCTCTATCTTTTTATCTTTTATTGGAGCCCATTTGTACAGAGTCCCAATTGGGCTGCCAATAAATAGTATATGTCAAGTGTTTAATTTGGTTTTTGGCAACTTGCCCACATCATTATGCAGTTCTTGACTGTGACGCAAGTTGCCAATTAAACCGACCACATATATAGTATACTTAAATATATAAATACTTATATAAAACAGATGTATGATTTATGAACTATTTTTAATATTGCTTTTGCAGATATCCGTGTTTTCAGTGTATAAAGATTTTACAGTGGGTTCTCGCTCGCCGTCAGCATTATCGTACTGAATGGATGGATATATATGTATATATATATATATATATATATATATATATGTGTGTATGTGTGTGTGTGTTATTTGGCAAAACACATTACAATAACAACAATAATAGCTGATAATGAAAAATGTACTTGTAATAGTTAAAGTAAATAATGTTAGTTAAAGAGTTGCTCTTTGCGACCGCATAACATAATACCTAATATACATATACAGTTAAACTATATACTATATACAGAGCTATATACACGCAACTAGTTTAATATACACAATCAACATTCATATTGTTCATAGCGCGACAATTAATAATTATAGAATTTGTTTTCATTGCTTCATGTCACTCCAATTATGCATCTAAATGCAATGTATATGTAACTAAATGAAATTGATAGATAATTATTAATGATTATTTATAGTTTGTACGATTATGTGCGTACATTAATATTATAATGATATATATATATATACACTATTTATGTTTATATGTAAAAGCAGATGCAAGTAATACAAGAAGTCACCGCTAGTACTTAACAGATTGATATATGCAAAATGCATACATACATTAATAACTAATTACAAGTTAACTGAACATGAGCATTAATATTTACAGAATAAACCAAACCGAAATGTGAACAGAATTTTTAATTGTACTAAACACCATTTTGTATTCCATGTATGTATGTGTTGTTAATGTTTAAGCGCGCCTAATCTATACCCAAAGTCATTTGTATCAACGGCCTTTTACTTCTCGTTTACTTTATATTTATATATATGAAGAGGGATGCAACGAAAACAATTAACAATGTACTTATTGAATATTGTAATATGCCTGTGTAATTAACACGATTCGTATGAGAACATTTATGAAGAAACTATTTATGTAATCTCTAAGCCTATTTAATGTCTATATTCATTTAATTGTTGTTGAATAAAAATTGAATTTTACCAATTTGGCGCAAACGGTTCAAATTTACGCGCTGAACTGGCTCGATCGATAACACTCAACCGATCTGTGCTGCTTATCGATAATAACAGCCTGACAGGTGGCAACTCTGCGCACTCATTTGTTGACCGCTTGTGGATTAACCGTCAGTTAGAAATCATCAACCAACGCGAAACGTTTGCAACGGCAGAAATTAACTTTTTACTTGTGGTAAGTTGAGGACTTTGATTTTAGTGATTCAACGAATTGCAAATGTAACGGTACACGTGTCGTTAAACGCAGCTATCAAAGCCCAGTGTCCAACTGGACAGCTGTAAAGTTAGTCTTAGTGCTCAGTCACTTGACGCGTTCGATGTTGTAACTGACGCGGAAACCAGTTCATAGTAATTATATTGATGCTAGTTTTCCGTTGTTGTTGTTGTTTACTGCCGCTGTTGCTGTGTTGTAATCGCGAATAGCCCAGCGTCAACTCCGAAGCCGTTACTCTTTGCTGTTGTTGTTTTTGTTTTTGCGATTCGTGTTGTTTGCTGCTTTTGGGCAAAAGGTGATGATAAATTTGACCATGGCCAAGTGACACAAAAGTGAAGGAAGCTCATATGCAAAACATAGCTCCAAAAGCAGCTTAAATATAAATGCTATAAATATTGCAGCAAACAAGGCGAAACAAGTTTTAATTTTGTGAGCTGTTTTTAGACGCTGAAAATAATCGGAAATTATAATATAATATTTTGACTGAGAGTAATGTCTTAAAAAGTACAAATATTTAAATACCATGAGCTGTGGGTTAGTTCAGTTACCTTCTGAAGACCTCTTAGCCCTTTTTTCATGATCTTATTTTTATTGGTAAATATAATTTACCGATTAAGTAAAATTAAAAGTAAATAGATATAGTCAGCAAGCTTTGAGTTTGGGGTTAAAAGATACAAAAACCAATTAGATATATGATCCGAGTTTTTCCTCGGAGATTTGCCTTCATTACCATAACAAAGCTGCACGTAAGCCATGCTCTATAAAACTGCCAAGTCATTCAACAAAAAATGAAGAAAAAAAGCAGCTTTAGAGTGACCCCGGTGAAGGTCTCTCTCTCTGTGCAAGCCATGGCAAGCTACTTTAGCTTTAGCTATGATGTCTATGGGGCAATAAATGGTGGCTACTCTTGCAACAGCCTCGCAAAGTCTGGTAATTGAAGCAGCGCTGCTTTTATGGCGCTCGCTTGACCAACTCGCGCATCAGTTGTTGCGTTTTTTATGGCCACTGGCTGCACTTTGTAGTTACCACCAACATTTCGCTGGCTTTGTTTTTTATTTTTTTAGCAATTTGAAAAAGTCCACATTAGACACAATACGCAATGAGCAGCAGTGCTGGCGATGTGGTGCTCGTAACGGGTGGCAGCGGCTTTTTGGGGCAGCATCTCATCCGGCTGCTGCTGGAGCAGCGCAAGGAGCTGGGCATCAGAGAGATCCGCTCGCTGGACATTGTGCCCTACAAGAACAACATCGGACACATCGAGACACCGCTGCTGACCACATTTGTCGCCGACATTTGCGGCGAACGTGAGAGCCTCAACCAAATCTTTGCCGGAGTTGATGGCGTCTTTCATTGCGCCGCATCGGTTAGCATTGAATATCCCCCCAACTATGAGCAACTGGAACGTGTCAACATAAATGGTGAGTGCACTCAAAATGCAGGCTTACAACTTATCACTTGTGGAAGTACCTGGAAGACTGGCAAGTTAAAATGATATAAAATCCTAAAAAAACGTAGTATTGCAATTTTATATATAGCATTGATATGGAGGTCAAACCTTGTCTTGGGAATGAGAATCGGATCAGCTTTAGCAAATTTATGGCAATTTAAAGACTTGCATACATCTAATTAACCTATCTATTGTTAATTTTTTAATTAGGCACCCGTGCTGTTGTGGACTTATGCATACAGAACAATGTGAAGCGTTTGGTTTACAGCAGCTGCACCTCGGTGTGCTTTCTGCCGTTCAAGGGACGGAGCACCTTCGCGGCGATTATCAATTCCACGGAGTCCAAGACGGACACGCCCACGCTGGATAGCTCCAAGCTGTGGGAGCAGGATAATGAGTTTCTAATTGCTGGGTATGCATCCAGTAAATTGCGAGCCGAGAACATTGTACTCAACTCAAACGGAGCGCCGCTGCAGAATCAGCTGGGTACGGAGGGATTAGCTTTCTATTATATTCCGATTCTACTAATCGATATTCACTTACAGATTATCTGGTCACCAGCGCGATACGTGCACCGTTGACTTATGGCGAGTGTGATTCCCATTTTATCACCGACACCTTCGACTATCTGTCCACACGGGATTGGATCTATCCACGAATTGCCGGCTTGGGCGGCAAACAGCAGCTGGTCTATGCCGGCAACGTTGCCTGGGGCCACATTTGTGCCTATAAGGCGCTTAAGGTGTCCACCAAGGCGGTGAATGGACTGCCAGTTTTTGTCACCGATGATACGGGCATCAATGATGTTTCCCGCTTTGTGCAGAAGATGGCGCTGCTGGGCGAGCGCTTTAAGGTCAAGACTAGCTGGTGGTATATACCACATTTTGTGTTCTTCTTTCTGGCCTTCCTGCTGGAGTTTGCGATCCGTGTGGCCTATCCCTATACCAAATACCGCTTAGGCTACTCACTACGCTCCATCGCCTCCTTTACGTGCTCCATGCTGATGTACAATCGACTGCGCGCCTCCATCCACATGGATTATACGCCTCTGTATGATCCGGACATCAGTGCCGAACGAAGCGCCAAATGGTATGCCAAGTGGTGGGATGACAAGCAACTGGCCAAAAAGTCTAAGAAGTCGAGTTAAGATCGATCTAATACAGTAATCTGTATTACTCAACTGTACTATAATTTCTAGTGTATTTGCTGTTTTATGTTGTGAAATATTATAATAAATCTGGGTGTAATTGTTATCTCGATTGGTGTCATAGCATTTTAAACTGCAGTGGAAGCTCTTCTCTGGACATGGACATGTGAAGTCACAAGTTCCTAAAAATTCCCTTGCCTGACTTAAAATTGCCATTACTTCGGGAAAACAAATTAAAATTTTAATTTCGCCCCCACCCAATTGAGAAGACAAAGTTTATGTTTTTGAACAATGTTCATATTTGTTTATTAATCATTATGAATTAATTTATTTATTTCTCAGTTATTTCAATATAATTTGTATTATATATTTTTTTGTTGCTCTAGAGCGTTTCTTTGCCATTGTTTTTTAAACTTATGTACCATTATCTTAACTTATAATGCCATTATTTAATTTTCATTTCGGTTTAAAATCATGTTTCTTTATAGTTTATATTTATATATGCATGCATATTTGATGTTGTTATGCTTATGCCGATTTTAACCAGCTCATTGGAATTTCCTTCAGGCCTGCCTCCTTCAACAACATGTAACTTTATGTAACACATTGCGAACAAAGTGATTTTCATTATCAATTTCAGTTAATGGGGTAGGTTGTAAGTTGTAAATGTTGTTGCTAAAGTTTTGAATACTTCATATTACTTGTTGATATTGTGTGTTAAAAACTTTTACAATTTACTGTTGTCCGACTGTGAGTGTTTCAATGTGTGTGTGTGTGTGTGTGTGTGCTTGTGTGTGTGTGTGAGTGTGAAGTGTGGGAATATAGCAATAATTGCCATTTCTGAATGATCTGCCAGTTGTTAATGTTGTTTGTTGGTGGCCGCATATTGTTTGTGTTTTTCCCAAGGGTCCTTATAAATAATTGAATTACTTTAACCATCGGCATGCGCCTCCGTCTGTGTTTCATCATATGCTTAACATTATTGAATTTAACTATATGTTTATTTGTTGTTCTTGGTTATATAACTATATATATAGTATATGATAAACATATATCATATATTTGTATTTATATGTATGTATGTATATAGGGGCATATTTGCGGTCGTATGAAGATTTTCTTTGCCTTTTGGGATCATCATATATATATGTATGTATATATATAATGTATATACATATACACATATATATATGTATTTGTATAATTTTCTCCTTATTTTCTTTTCTTTTCTTTTGTATTTCTTGTAGTAAATATACAAATTCGTTACCGGATTTCTTTATAGAAATGAAAAAATTGTTTTTCTTTTTGTCTTTAATATTTTTGTTTGTATTTTTAAATTCTTGGTATGCTTCTATTTATGTGTATGGCTTTCGCACTGTTTGTCTTATTCTTCTTTTTGTTGTTGTTGTTGTTGTTATTATAATTTACCTTGTATAGTTTGCTGTAAGTGTAGTACTGTACCAGTTTTCTCATAACTATTACACTGTCATACATATGTACTATATGTATATAGAGCTTATATACACACATTGGCGACGCCTCCTAAATTTCATCGTACACTCAACTTCGACTTCGACTTTAACTTCAACTTCATCCTCTTCCTGAATCACTCGATGCCCAATGTGTCCTTCTGGGTCTTAGTACCTAGACTAATTTTTAAAGTATTCGCGCTCAAAGTGTGCGTGCCTCCTTTCTTCCTTTTCTCATTTGCTCTCCTCTCCTCTCCTTTCCGCTTCCTCGCTTCATAGATACCGCACAGTATACTAAACGAGTATATGTGTGTGTGTGTATTTAATTGATTTTCCATCCTTTGCCACGAGCCCACTTAATTACTTTTACTTACATAGTAGAATACTTACAAACTGTACGCTTTATTATCGCGTATTATATAAATGTATCTTCATTTTGTCTTCTTTTGTCTTGTTAAATTTTGGGGGGGTTTTTTTTTTGTTGTTTTATTTTTTTGTATTTTTTTTTGAAGATTCCTTTGACTTGTATCGTGTATAAAGTATTAAAATGATTTCATTTTGCTGGTTACGCATTTGTAAATACAATTTTAACGTCACTGCCGCCCTTTGTCATTATCTTTATCTTAATCATTTTTGTTGTATTTATTATTATTTTTTTATATTTGTTTTCTTGTATATATTAATATATAATTTTTTTTCCATATAGTATAGTGTAAAATATATAAGAGATATTGTCAATATAGTAAAGGTGTTTTTGTCAGTAGGAGTACCAACTGCAAACTGACATATTCCTGGGGGGAATTTCTTACTTATAGCAAAAATAGTCAAGTGATCGTTCGTATGTAGGTTCTTTTGTATGCATTCTTTACCAAGTATGTGTGAGTGTGTATAAGTGTGTGTTGTCTGTAGTTTGGTATGTTGAGTTTTGTGTGTGGTGTTGTGTGGTGTATGTACATATGTGTGTATGTCTATAAAAACAAACTGAAGATTGAAATGTCGGATGTGTGTAAGTAATTGATTGCTACCTTATATAAAAGCATGTCAATGTGTACAAGGCTCACAGTAGTCACTACGTCCCAAGCGCTCCTTCGACTACTTAACGGTTCGGTCGTTCTGCTGCGCCTTTCTTTGCGCTTCTCAACTGTTCGTGCGTGATCGTGAGCTCGGGTCGTTTGCATGTGTGTGTTGCATGGTAAAAAGAAACGTCATCTTTAGCGCTAGACATTAGTTATGATGTAATTGTATATTTCATTATCGTAATCGTTATGTCGTATATTTGTTTGTCGATTTACTCATACACATAATTAGAACTGATATGTTTTATAAGACAATATAATAATAATAAGAGAAAAAACGGAAAGTAAGTCGTATAAGTAGCTACCAAACTTTTACTTTTTGCTGTCTTTTCGTAATTGTTTTTATTTTTTTCTCACATTAAAACTATTTTACATATTACTTTACGTCTTTTAGTGTCTTCTTTCCTTTTGCGACCACAAATTGACTTTGACTCAAGAACGGCGTTTAGCTTAAAGTATGTGTGTTTATATTGTTTAAAAAATCTTTTACGGCATACTTATGTATTTATTTATACACGTTTCTTCTCCATATAAAAAAGAGACATCTTTTGTTTTATTATGTTCAATTTAAAGCTTTTGCGCCTGCGCCGTCAAGTTTCTCCCCCTCATATTATCGCATTGACGGCGCCTTCAGTAGAAAAATAATGAAAAATGTTCGATTTTGGTTTTGTTTTCCATTTGTTTTTTTTTGTTTTTCGTTTTTTTCTTTCTTTAAATGTGTTTGTTGTCTTTATGTTGCTCTTTGTGTTGTTGCTGTAACATTCATTTTTGTGTTTTCTAATTGACTGAAATTGATTTTTGTTACAAGGACGCATTTCATTTGGTTGTTTTGTTGTTGTTAATGTTGTTGTTAATGTTGTTGTTGCTTTTGTTGATCCGGTATACCAATGTAGTTTGCAGTAATGTGCATGAAGTTGTTTTTGTTGTTGTTGTTGTTCTTGTTCTTGTTGTAGCTTGCTATCTTGAGATTCATTTAACAATAGAGCACTACAAATAATATGTATAAAGCAGGTTCTTCTACTCATAACGAACGTTAACAGGGAAAATGCTAGAAAAAATTCAACAGTACGCTTAAAGCTGTTTTGGTTTTTGACTTACTCGTACAACATCTATGTGTGTACTATAATAACCGATTCGGGCACGCAGCTAACCGCTTTTAACAACGTGCCCAACGGCGAATTCACTTAAAATTTGATTCGATTTGGGCCAGGTTGCAAAAAGCGATTCGCTCGAAAGCCGTTTTCACCATTCTGGTTACGGTTTTCGACTTACAACATAAAAAATTTACTAGCTGACCGTACTTTGTGCCAGCAAAGTGTAGCATACTTTTTGTTTTTTATTTTTCTTTTTGGTTTTTTGGCATAGCTGCCTAGAAATGATTTGTATTGTTTGAGAATTGTTATAGACTTGGATTCCATTTCAGAATATGTGTCACTCTCTGTACCAATTAATGAGAGATTCTACATTGTATTTATGTGTTTTTCCACGACAGTCAAAAAATGTTTACAAGTAATTTACAATATGCATATTTTATCGATAGAGAGAGTTAACCTCCTCCATTCTTCATTTCTTCTATGCAGTTCTTGGGCTGTCGCTTTATGCTCGTAATTAATATATATTTATATATATATATATATATATATTTGTATATATATTTTAGGTGTATATATATTTATGTATATTTATATATTGGTGTATATTTAATGTATTCAAATTTTTTTATATTTTTATTTTATAATATTTTTTTCTGTCAAACTTACTTCTCTGCTTGTTGTTTTTGCTTCTGCTTGTTCTTGTTGTTGTTGTTTTGAATTATTGCTTTTAGAACGTGTCTTAAAAATATATTTATTTGTTTTGTTTTAATTATATATGTTTATATGTATATGCCTTAAACGTTAGTTTTCATATATTTGTATGCAAATATAACATGTTTTCGCTTTGTCGGATTTTAAATTTCCCTTTTCGCTTTTTTAACCCACTCGAAAATACTTATTAGCCATCGCTTGGATCTCAACTAATTTCGGCTGTCACTCATGATAAGCAGGCAGCTGGAATACGAATACTTACAATACGCTTTTGACCTGTTTTTTGGTATTTTTTTGTTTTGTTTGTTTTTGGTTTTTGTTTTCTGTTTTCTTGCATTATTCTTATATATTTTTATTAACAAATAGTTTAGTTAGCGTTAAAGTAACCATTGCCTTGACTCCCTTGCTGATGTATGCATGTATGTGCCATATTTATAGCAAACATACATACGTATACATAAGTAAAATGTGTGTGTTTTTCTCGCTGGACAATCAGCCATCACCAATGCACGATAATCTAGATTCTAGAATCTAGATACTGGATTGCCTATAGCCGATTCATATATGTAATTTAGCTGCTTACTTTCGCCTATCTAAAAGAGTTTTTCTTGTCTTTTTTGCTTTGCCTTCCCTTTTTTTTTGGTTGCTTTTTTTGTGTTTTTGATTATTTATATAAGTATATATAAATGTATATAATTTTGGTTTATTAATTATGCTGTTTTCTCTTGTCCCCAATTCGTCTGAAGTGCACGTGAATTAAATGATGTTAAATGTCAGCGAATTGATATAAATGAAGTCTCCAAGTGATTCGTGATAGATTCGTAATTTTCTCTAAAGCAGGTTTTGCCACTGGGTTTGCTATCATGCTTGGGATGTATCTCATTTGAATTGTTTGCTGTCAACATTATAAACGCTATAATTTATAATACACTGCAACTATTTGTCGTAATTTGTAATTTGTATAACTATGTATGTATTTATGTATATCGTATTTGTTGGTTTTGGTTTTTGTTCTTGTCATTCATCATCGTTCCTATGTAAGTTTTGTATTTGGTCCGAGACTTGACAGGCAAAGTCCTGGAGAGCGTTGGTTTGACAATTTGGCAAAAAAGTTATGAAAGGAACATTTTCACTGCTTCTGCTTCTGCTTTTGTTTTTTTTTTTCATCGTTTTTTGTTTGTTTTAGTTTTAGCTCTTGCTATTCGTATTGTTTTTGTTGTTGTTGCTTGCGTGTGTGCTGTTGTATGTGTGTGTTTGTGTTTTGTGTTTTGTGTTTTTACGTCGCCTAATGCAAAAATCTCAGACAGACAAAAAGCGCATCTTATTGTTGTTCTGTCAATTATAGAACAATACATGTTTTGTTATTAATTGTTTTTTGTTTTTCGGTTTTTTCATTTTTTTTTTTTTGTTTTCCCACTTGCTATGTGTAACAAATGTTGTTTACTTAATTGTCAGATAGTTTTTGTTTTTGTTTTTGTTTTGTTCCAATAATTGAATACTCCATATAGTTGTATATAAATATATTTTTCTATTACGCCCCCAAATTGCAACATCGTCGAATACATCTAGTCCACTCTCATCCTGTCGTCCTGTCGTCGTCCTTGCGAGTCACGAGACGGCGCGACTAGAAAAATTAATTGCACATAACGTGGCCTGCTTTTCATTTGCTTTCCTCAACATTAATTCTTGTTTACCCATCCTCATCTGGCTTTTTTATACATACGTGTTTACATACATATTTAGTTAATTGTTTAAACATTTGCGTTTCAGCTTTTGTCATTTGGTTTTTTTTTCTTTCTTTATAAATATTTTATTTACTTAAATATAATATTTGTTGTATGTATAATAGTTCATTGTTATATTTGCATATGCGCTTAGATTGTAATTTGTTTAAGTTTTTCTTTTGATTCAGTTTTATGTGTGTGGGTGTGTATGTGTATGTGTGTGTGTATGAGAGTTTATATGCTTTTTCAAAAATGTTGCTTATATATCTTATACAAATATATGTATGTATATGTATATATAGATTTTTGCTGCTCTTTGCAAATAAATTGATTTATGCCTCGAGTTATGCAATCCAATGCAATCTCTCAATGTGCATTCATTGCCATAATGAATTCTTTAACATATTTGTCTAACTATCCATATCCATTGTTTAATTAGCATTATGCATTTGCTTTTAATGTGAACACAAAAGAGTTGCGTTTAGAAATAATACAGAACTTCAACACATGTAACAAATTAGTTCAGCATCTCATATTTTTTTTTGTATTTTTTTTTTGCTTTTTGCTTTTTGCTTTTTTACATACATAAGTATCCGCTTTGCTTTTTGGCCAATAAACGATTGTTGTACTTTAAATTAAATTCATAATTATAACTTGCATCTAATTGTTAGCACAATTTTGATTTTTGATTTACATACCACTGAAAACTGAAAACATACAATACTCTGTACTTAAATAGCTGCCCGTTGGTTTCGCTGAAAGTTGATTAAACTTTCGGTCTAAACCCAACTTGTAACATTGCAAACTTTCAATTGTCTTCAACAAATTAATTATTTGGTTGTTGTTTACGTGTGTTTTTCCTTTTGATTTGTGTAAGTTAGTTTGTATATATTGCAGTTTTCTTAATATGCATGTATGTATAATAATATATTTATATATATATATATGTATATATATATAAGTATATGTATATATATCGACTTTAACTTTAAAAGTTACAACTTAGTTATTTAAGAATAGTAATAATAATGATAATAATCATTTACTTTTAATAATACGCAATTAAATAATAACATTTTCGCTATTATTGCAACATTTTTGTTTGGTTTTCAACTTGTCTCTTTTTTTTTTGTTTTCATTTTTAGTTTACATTTCCATTTTTGGTTTTGTTGTAGTTTTTTTTTTTGTTTAATATTTTTTGGTTTCTCATTACTTAAAAATGGTGACGCTTCCGGCCCCTGGTACAATGTTGTCATCCTCCAGGCTGGCCTCAATATTGCTGTCTTTGTGTGTGGGTGTGTGTGTGTGATTGTGTGTGGTTGTGTGTGGCTGTGTGTGCAAAGGCCACGCCTACTCGCCGCCTGCTGCTGCCATTGCCATTGCCGTTGCTGTTGCCGTTGCTGTTGCTGCACTTGACGCAGTTTCGTTTAATTTGCATTTTAAACGATTTTTGCTGCACACGTTGCATCTTTTTGGGCGCTGCGGCTGCCGTGGTTGGTTATTTGATTATTTGGTTATATTGTTGTTGTTATTATTGTTGTAGTTGTAGTTGTAGTTGTTCTTCTTGTTCTTGTTGTCATTAAATTAAAATTAATTTTTTTACATTCGCCCATAGTGGTTTTTTGCTTCGTTCTATAAATTTATATGTATACAAGTAAGTATATGTATATATGCATATATACATAAATGTATGTATTACATATACGTTAATTAATTAATTGTAATATGTATGTGGGAGTGGGTCTGTGTGTGTGTGTGTGTGTGTGTGTGTGGGGGTGGGGTGTGTTTGGGTTTGTGTCTGGTTTATTGGGCTTATTGCTGTGTTTTGCTTGGCTGCTTAACAGATTTCATTTGCGATATAGAAATATATCAACATACACAAGCATGCATGTAAATATATTATATAATTGTATATATATATATTGTATATGTAAGTATATGAGTTATATACGTGATATACTTTAAATTATTATTTTTTTTTTAAATTTTGTGTTGTTTTATTTGTGTTTTTTTGTTGTTGTTGTTGATAATGCGCTGCGCTGCGTGTGGTTATTACAGCATTACAGTTACTTTTCGTGTCTGTTGTCATTGTTGTTGTTTTAGTTGTAGTGTTGCTCTATTTGTTGTTGCTGCTGCTGTTGCTGTTGTTCTTGTTGTTGTTGTTGTTGTTGTCATTGCGGTTGTCGGCGCCACCTTTTTAATGGTATCCATTTGTAAATGCCGCAGGAATTAGTGGTCCCTGTAAATAAAACGTTTCGTATGGAACAAAACAAATACACCAAAATTATTCAAATAAAATGCATTCTCGAGCATCTAATGCACACAGACATATAGAAAGTTATTCAACATTTATATAGGTATACATATATATATAATATATAAGTGAAAAGTATTGAGATAGAAAAATTATTATGTTCAATATTGATTTGAAAAGGTTTTTTTTTTTTAACTGTAAAACTGTTGTCTTGAGACGAAGTTCTGATAAAGATAATGCTACGAAATTTTGTACAATGTATAAATTCAAAAATTAAAATCTTCTTATAAATAAATCAAACAACTTCAGAGTTTGTAAACATGTTCTCAATTTTTGTTCTGTATTTGAAATAAAACTGTTGCAACAAACAAAACATGGGTTAATTCTTTATCAAAACTCGCCTCAGGCTTGAATAATAAATGTATGTTGGTTATATGTAAGTATGTGAGTATGTATGTTTATGTATGATGTATGATTTATGTATATTGTAGCAGCGCTTAAATTTAATATTTATATAATACATATGTATATTATAGAATTGTATATAAATCATAAATGTTTAATTGAAACGGCCTAGGAAACTGTGCTTGTGACGTGCATACAAAATTTTTACTTGATTTAGATGTTTTTTTTTTTGACTAGGTATTTTTATTTTGGTAAAATTGGTTAATTAATAATTGAAATTGTTATTTGAAAAAAACACGCTGTAGTTTTGTTGGTGTGCCTACCTTGTGCAACTGCGTTTGTTATATACTCTTATTTCTTTTGTTTTCTCTTTTTTTTTTTGCTTTTCGTTTATTTATATATGTATATATGTATATATATTTTCGATTTATATATATATAATTGTATATACTTTTGCTTTTGTTTGTTTTCTTGTTTTATTTTTTGGGTTATCAGTCTTTTTATATATTAGCCATCGCAAAGTTCAACGAATAAATCTGTACGAAATGAAAGAGAAATACATAGTACAATATATATAGAAGGTCAACGCAATAACTATGTAACTATTTGTTTTATATATATTTTTTTGTTGTAAATAATTTATCGCTACACTTGTCTGTTAAGCTGTGTAATGTGATACAGAAAGCGACAGCTAAGCGGAGCATTCAAGCAATGCTCAGTAACGGACCAGGACCAGGACCGGGCCTAGAAATCGCGTCCTAGCGCCCCCGACGTGAATAATATTCTTTTTTTTTGGGGCTTGATAAGCCGGACCAGAGTGGTCGCTCAAACTTACCGGGCTGTAGTTCAATGGGGCACGGCTAACGGCTATGGGAAAGCCAGATGGCTGCGGACTGGTCGCCTGTACATAACCAACATTATCGGCCCCGCCTGAGCTGTACATGTCCATGGTTGGTCCGGGCGAGTTGGTTGATGGAAAACCCTGCCGTGAGGCCGTATTGCCAGCTCCTCCATGTGGCGAGGCCGACGGACCATAGCTGTGGGCGGCTGCAGCAGCCGCCTGATAGTTGTTCATCACTGAAACAATAAAAAGGTAGTTGAATATTATATATTTTGTATCTATTAATTCCAAAATTTTTAGTTTTTCAACTTTAAATGTAGAACTAATCAAGGTGAAAAACCTTGCATTAAATGGTATCGGAAATGAAAATCGGTTCAGTTTTGGCGAAGCTATGACAATTTGAAGTCAAGAAATGGTATTTTTAGGATCTTGGGACTTTACATGTCCGTCTTGTTGTCGTGACTTTTGACAAGAAATCCGAAATTTGGGAGTTTCATTACTTTGAATGTAGACTTGTTAAAGATGAAAAACCTTGCATAAAATGGTATCGGGAATGAAAATCGGTTCAGTTTTGGCGAAGTTATGGGAATTTGAAGTCAGGTAATGGTTTCTACAGGAACTTGGGACTTTACATGTCCGTCTTGTTGTCGTGTAAGTTTTTTAAATTTAAATATAGAGTTAATAAAGTGACGAAGCCACACAAAAATTTGGTATCTGGATTGATAATCGGATCAGTTTTGACAAAGTTATGAGAGTTGGAAATCTAGGAATGCCTTTTCTTGGGACTTTAAATACAATAATTTTGTAAAGTGGATATCTTACCTGACAGTGCCTGTGTTAGGAGCGGTGTATTGTTGTTGGGGGTCAGCTGCCCATTGCTTAGATCAACTGTAAGTGGCAAAAGATTAAAAGAGTTGTCACTTTAATATGGGGAGACAAGATGGTAGGCAACTAGTTAAGAGTTGGGCGTAAGAATACCTAAGTTATATAAGAGTATATGAAAGTAATCAAGACTGAGCTCTAAGTGGTATACAAAAAACTGTTACGATTATATTGTAAATAGTATAAGTATGTAAGTTGTGAGCGTATGAATGTTATAAGTATATGGTTCTCAAATAGAGTCGAAAAGAAAAGACAAATGAATGAACGCAATAAACCAATACTAACTAACTATGAAGTATAAAACCCAAGCCCAAAAGTTAACTAAGTAACATATGTATGATACGATATACATACATACATACATATACAGGTAAGAAACTACGACAAACAAAAGGAATAACAGAGCTATATAGCTAGTATAGAAGGCAGGTTATGAAAACATAAAGTGCTCGTTGGGTTATTAAACGAGCGTTGTCGGTGTTTGCTCTGCTTGAAAGCCCCGTCATCTATGATGGGATAGGTTGAATAAAACCTGAGCAGCAAACGAAACGAAACTCAGTTAGAACGCTTGGTTGGGGTTCGGATACGGGTGCACTTTCCTTTTGGCGCTTTTTCTGTTATCATTGCTCTTGTTGTAATTGTTGTTGCTGTCGTTGCTGTCGGTGTTGTTGTTGTTGCTGTTGTCGCTGTTACGGTCACAGCTGCTGTAGCAAGTAAAAATACGCCAGCGCCAATATTGAAATGACAACAGAATGGGTATGCGATTGTGAATGGGAATGGGAATCGAAATTGGTAGCAGGGATTGGAATTGGGATTGGCATTGGTATTGGGTAAGAAGTAACGGGTTATGGCTGTACGGATTACGGGCTGGGCGGGGGTGAGTAACGTGAATGTGAATGTAGCAGTTGCATTTCCTGCGGAAACACAAAAATTGATGTAACGTAACGTGACGTAACGTAACGAGGCGTGGCTGTGGCAGACGGTTGCTTATTGTCGTCCTTGTCGCTTGTGCGTGCGATGTCTCTCTGTGTGTGTGCCTGTGTGTGTGTGTGTGTGCATGGCGCCAATCAAGTTTGGCTTACGTTTAGTTTACGCTTTTCGGAAAGCTCTGTGCGCCATGTTGTTTTCATTAGCGACGCAGCAACAATTGCAAAAGCTTCTGGCAATAGAAATAGCGGTAACTGCTTTTTCTAAATAAATAAGTTTTTAGTTTCGGTTTTAGTTGTAGTTGTCGTTGTTGTTGTTGTAGCTGTTGTTGTAGCTGTAGCTGTTGTTATGGAATGGATTTCCGGTTTTCTTCTTGTCTTTTTTTGCGTTGGTCGTGTTGCAGCTGCGTTTTTAGTTAGTTTAGTTGTCAGACTTGTGGTTTTGTTGCTTGGCAAACAACAGTGTTGTTAAACAATATGCCAGTGTAAAAGTTGTCACAGTTGGTCGATTTACCAACACTTTTGCGGTTCAATTTAGTTGTCAGTCTTGTTGTGCATCACATATTTGTTAAAGGAGCCACAGCTTGAGGCAGTGATCGTAAGCGATCAATTAAATGTTAACTTCGCAACACTGGTTTACTCTAACTCTAACTCTATTCGAATATGGACGTTTCAACAGCTACCTTATATTAGTAAACAGAAGAGAAAATATTAAAATACATACTTAAATATATATGAGCTACACATTTGTTTCGTTTTCCAACACTACACAGTTTATAGAGTTTGTTTTTGTGGTACATTAGATTAGTTGTTACTATGCTAGAGTTTATAAAAACTACTTTAGCTTATATTTAGTTAATATTACATTTAATAACAAGACTTTTATAGTTATGTTTTCTTTAACGTGATTATAAATGTTTTAGCTTTTATGGCTACTACTAAATGATTGTTTATACGAATTGTTGTCTATATAGTTGGATTTTAGTTATTCGATTCTCAACTGAAAATCGTTTGCATATCATCAATTTGCATATATGAAGTTGCTATATTTCTATGATTAAAAGAACACTACACATATATATATATAGGTATAAGTAGTATGACTATATATGTACGTACATATGTGAACTACGACTGCCGCCTTTGGGCAGTTTACAATTGAATTTGGATGGCGCTTTTTGCTAAACTTGAGTCTATGACGAGTTACTAACGGTTTTAAGTACGAGTACATTTAATAATCATAAAATGTGTTAACGGCTTTCGGATTATGCGCCCAAAGAACAGATATAAAGTGTATAAGTAAGTATTTATGTACGTATGTATATAGTATAGAATGCTGTAGGATTATAAGACGACCATTAGCTGACCTTGTTGGCAGTTGACTTTTGATATCTTCAGCTGTCGTGTTGTCGTTGTCGTTGCAGTTGTTGTCGCTGTCAAGTTTATTACGCATACGCCTCGATGGCCACTTTGTCACTCTTGGCACGACAAATTCCATGTTGCCCACTCCACTTCACTTTTGCAGCTATTTGAAAACGCTTTCAAACGCTAATAATACAAGAGCTAGAGCAGGGGAGGCTAGAGCAAGGGGCAAGAGCAAGAGCAAGAGCCTTGCGGCCAAAAAGGATAGACTTTGCTTTGTGTTTTTGGTTTCGGCTTTTGTATCCGTTTTTGTGCATTTATTTAGTTAATAACTTTTCGTTTTTGCATAAGCAATTTGAATTCTGCGTTGGCATTTTTTGTTCATGTTGTTGTTTTACTTGTTTGAAGCGTTTTCTTATAAATCACAGTATATACGTGTAAAATACATAGATATGCGTGTGTGTGTGTGTGTGTGTGTGTTTGTGTGTGTGTGTGTGTGTGTGTGTGTGTATTTTAGCTATATAAGTTGATAGGTATGCATGTGTGGTATTGTATATAAATAACTCGCAAGCATTTTATAGTTTGATACATCGAAGCAGTTGCTTCTTCTTCTTGTTCTTCTTCTTCTTTTCTTAGCCTTTGTCCTTTGCTATATTCAATTAACTAAGTAACAGCTTATCAATTTATAGTCATTGATCTGTGTGTGTGTTTTTTTTATAGATTTAATTTATATATATTGTATATATACGTATGTCATAAATATTATGTATATAGTATATATAGTATTGGTAGCTAAGTATTAATGTGAAACTTACAATTATGCGTAAATGGAAAGGACATAGAAAAATTGCATTTTTCGTAAACTTAAAGTCGCTCTTCGAAAATGGATGGACATTAATATTGTATTTTTTCGTATATTTTTTTTAATTTTAATTTTTCTTGCATTATTGTACAAATGAAATCGATTTTGCTTTGTATAAAATAAATATTTAAACTTATTTTGTATATTTTATATATTAAATATATGTATGTATATAGTTTATATATTATTCATATAGAAATGTCAATACAAATTTTCGCTCATTTTGGTAGAAATTGTTCGGCTTATTACTGATTCAGTTTGATGCACCGATGAAGGAATTTATGCAGGCTATACGATATAGTATGGATAGAATTATAGAATTAAAGGATTCCAAAACGAACGCCAAATGTACCTTTGTGGCTATACATATGAAACACAATCAAACATAAAATTCCACTAATTAATGAACTTTTGCTATGCCAGAAATCTCTGCACGTTTGCTTATTATCTAAAACTCAGGGGGACCAACAGAAAAAAAATAAAAAATGAAATTAAAAAAAAACCAAATTATATTATGCAGGAAATTAATTAAAGGATAATAATGATACTACATATGACAGGCCTGCTAAAATGTTGTTTTTATCTAAATGGATTTCGTGTGCATTTGCGCGGTTTTTGTTGTTGGCTTTTATTTTATTTTTTTTGTTGTTGTTTATTTTTCGCTTTGTCTGACTAATTTATGCAGATGTGCTACAAATAAAAATTTGCATTTAAATGCTTACAGTGAAATAGTTTTTTAAATAATAGATTTGTGTCCCTGGAATAGGTCCGAATGGGAGTAATGAGAATTGATGAGGCAATACAAAAAAATACAAAAATAATATGAGGATAAATGAGCAGCGTATATATCGAGTTTTTACTGTGTGAATATACATATTGTGTCATACCTCTAGGACTCTACACACGTCTATGGAGTTAAATGTGTGATTATGCGATTATGTTGGCCTAAACACTACATGTTTGCTATATGTTTGAGTATAAAGTTTATCAACTTGTATATAAAGACTGAACTACAGAACTGCTCTATAGATACTTGTAGTACAGGTGCTGGCTGCCTTCGATATATGGTGCACAGCTCAACTATATGTATGTATATATATATATATATAGTAGGGATATATGTAACTAGGGATTCAGCTAATATTGATTCAAGTTACTTGTCCAAAGGGTTTCAACGCGTCTACAACAAATGCCGTTACAATCAATGTTTATATATGTATGTTACTAAGTATGTGTGTGTGTGTGTGTTTGTTGGGCTATATAGAAAGTTTGTTAGGGAGAGACTAAGTGTCAGCTATATAGAGCAGCAGCTCTAAATGTGATTACATGGGTCGGTAATTACAAATACTTGTAAATAATTGTTTCTTTATGCGTTTTTGTTTTTATTTCGACAGATCAACAACTAACGAGTATTTGTTTTATTTTATTTTTTGTTGTTTGTTGGTTGCTGGTTGTTATTTGTTTTTGTTTTTGTTACCATTCACCGTAGAGACAATCTAAGCTAATAATATTTTGTTTTATTTGTGTGTTGCTGTTGTTGTTGCTGTTGTTATTGGTGTTGCTGTTGTTGTACCTACTTGTCACAGTACAAATGATTTATTTTGGATTGCGTATTGTCGTTGAGACCAAAGAAAAAGAGACAAAATGGCAATGAAATATTAAATACAATTTCGCAGGCCTCTCATATATTTATGCTTGCTTGTTTTATTTTATTTGTTTGCTGTTGTGTTTGTTTGCTTGTTTCGGTTTCCCGCTCTCTCTGAGACTTGCTGTCGGCTTATATGGGAGTTTTTGCTTGGTTATTTCGTTTTTTTTTTTGCTTTCTGTTTTAGAAATTTATGTTGCCCAGAAACTGCGATTTGATTGCCGCCGTGCGCGCTGTTAGCGCCGTTGCCAGCGGCAGACTCAGGGCCTGGTGGTGTTGATATCCCGACTGGGTCTGATTGTGGATAGCAGCCACTGCAGCAGCAGCAGCAGCACCACCGCCAGCGGGGCCAGCGGTGGCGGCTCTGCTGCGGCCGGCATTCGTGCTACACGTGGTACCATAACTTCTACCGATGCCACAAATAGTCAAGCCTACAAAATCACACGAGACACAAGATAGATTGCAATATAGAAAAAGAGACAGAGAGGGGGTAGAGAGAGATAGAGAGAGAGAGAGAGAGAGAGAGAGAGAGAGAGAGAGAGAGAGAGAGAGAGAGAGTCGGTGAGAAGCTAGGGTTGGGACGAATGCGCACATGAATATTCGCATTCGTGAAAAGTTGTAAACAAGTCCAAGGACTCATTTGCCTTTATTTCCTTTTGTGTAAACTAATACTCAAGCGAATCGTTTATTGATATATGTGTGTAAAATCATATTTAACACTGGTTCTGTTGATTGCAAATCCTTCGCTTGCTACTGCTACAACTGAGTCGAAAGTGTTGGATTTGAGTAATGAAAATAATTGCCAATGCATTTCGACATCCGTTCCAACCCTAGTCAAAAATCAAAATACAAAACACACGCTGCGAATGAGGCGGAAGATTAGTCCTACTAGCAAATGTTGGGTGGTTTTGGGTGGTGTGGATTTAACCGTGATCAGTTTATGCGTGTGTTTGGTGCAAATGATATAAACACAAGACCAAGCAGCATTAATGAAAGAAATAAATGCGTAGTTCTGTAAATGTTTCTAGGTATCTTGCCTAAGTAATGAATGTTTCAAGAGATGGTTTTTCTTTATGTTTTTTATCGAGAATACTATTTGTGCATTGATATGACGAACGCTTAAGAGTTCTTTATAGGTAATGGTAGTTTTATTCATAATTGATCAATTTTGGCTGCGGCCCGAACATAAGTAGTGTAATACTCGATAAATAGTCAGTTATGGATAGTCAGGATTAGCTCAGATCCGTGGATTAGCTAGGCCGTGCTGCTGGTCGTTGGCGCAACCATGTAATCACCGATCAGTATGCGATTCTCCGGCATTACGCCCATAATACCAGCTAAAAGGCAAAAATGAAAAGAAACAGAAAAAAAAGAAGAAAATGTCTTTGTTGTTCGGCGTTTTTTTTTTTTTTGATTGTTTGATTGTTTGATTGATTGGCAAATACGAAACAAATCGAAAAAGCAAATACGAGTAATTAAACAAATAATCGAGCATGAAGTTAGTATGTAATGCTAATGCTTAATATACATACATACATACGTATATAGTTTACAGTTGGACTAGATTTTTATTATGCCTTTCGTCATATCAACTAACACAAATTGCAATGCGAGGTTTTCTTATTTTTGGTGGTCAGTTAATTTTTGAGTAGTCACAAAACTTTAAATGCACTTTTGAGTACACTCACACACACTCTCAATCACATACAAACGAGTATTTGGGACGTACGACATATGCAGAGGATACTATATATTATTTATATAATAAGTGTGTATGTGTCGGAGCGAGAAGGAGAGATTGAGCAAACTTACCAGTTGGATAGGGTAGTCCAAAGCTAGGATAGCCAGAGTAACCGCGACCAGCGGCATAGGCAGCATACGCAGCGGCCGGAAAACCTGCGAGATAAAAGAAAAAACCAGAAAAATGTAGAATCAGCAAATAATTCATTAAAAGAAAACTAGAAAAACTTAAGGATGCTAGATGTACTATAAATTTGACTAGTTCTTACCTTCAGGCAATGTCCCCAGACCCCACATGATGTTATCTAAAAATGGCGCATGAAAAACAAGAGAGAGCACAAAAAAGAAAGGCATAAACATAAATTAATTACTAGCATTCATAAGTGCTTTAGAGTTGCTTTAGAGCTATATAAGTACTCGTAGTAAACAAAGAGATCAAAGAACGCATAAGTATTGTAATATTCGATATAAGTCTAATAATATAGTATGAAAGACTGATGTACTATATGTGTATGTGTATGTATGATTTAGTGTTCGATCTGTATGTACTTAGCGCTATAAATGTGTGTTAGGCTATGTAACTAAAAAACAATCGATCATCAGTTATCGATCATTTTACTATATACTAATTATTTAGTACTGCTGTTAGAGAGAGATTCTAAGAAATGTTTGCACTTGGCAGTTGTTTGTTTTTTTGTTGTTATGTTTTGTTTATCATAAACAGCCTCGATTTTCTGAGCTATTCAAGTTATAAAGAGTTACATATTGGATTCTGTTGTACCATCGATATAAGTAGATATGACACAATTCTAAACACTTATTAGATATATGTACGTATGTTTGTTTAGTTATATATATCTATATATATATGTAATTATAAGTACGTAGACATTGTGGACTATATTGTTGACTAAAACATTTAAGAACTATGCTAAATGTAAATGTAAATGTAAATACTAAAATTAATTGATTTTGTTATCTAAGGTTTTTTCTCCAAGGGTCGGGGGCAATTCTAAAGCCTCGTTGCGCATTTCTACAAAAATGTCGCATACTTTTATGGCCATTGCCTCCCCACCCCTGCAACTAAGTAAAAGAGTTAAACAAATAACGGACAGTGTTTACACACACTCACAAATTGGCAAAAACTAAATGGGCTAATAGAAAACACTACAACAGAAAAACCAGAAAATCAAATGGAGAATCAATAAAATAAAGAAAATAATGTGGCAACAATTTGACAGCTAGTTAATATAAATGTATTGTATTGTAAATAATTTTTGGAAATTTATTGTAAATTTTGCTTTAATCCATGCGATTTCTCATGGTCGATTTGGCTGTCATCGTTCAATCGTTCAATCGGTCAATCGCTCAATCATTCATTATTCGTTCATCTTTGGCATCAATTTTGGCTGACGGCTGATTTCCTGTTGTTGTTGCTCAACTTAGGCTTACATAAGTACACTATTACAATATGGATAACAGTCAAGTATTAACTAGAAATTTGAAGCGCTTAATGCGCTTATCGTAAGTACGTAAGTAAGTAAGTATATATGTATATGTAAATGTATATGTATATGTATATGTATGTATATATAGTATAATGCATATGTAAGGTAAGTAAATATAATCAATAGCTAAGTTCATGTTTAGTCAAATATTAATGGCTATATGCAAACATGTATAAGTAATTAAAGGGCCGCTCGGCCTATTATTATGGCCATCAACTGTCCACGCTGTAATTTTGTAAAGGCTTTGGCTCTAATTGACATTATCAATTAACCAGTTTCAATTTCGTTTCTCGTTTCTCGTTTCTTACCAACAAAATAACGAGCAGACAGCTGCCATTCTAATGCCATTCAACGGCCTCTACAATTGCGACTTGCGGCTGCCAAATGTTTTAACTAAAATAGTTTACAACACACACACACACATGTACAATGAGTAAATGTGTGTGTGTGTGCAAAAGACACTCTAAGCTTGTCAGCTTAGCTTGTTGCCTACTTAAATGCGCCATTTACTTAAACACTAATTTGATACATTTGCTAGTTATTATTATTACTTATTGCTATTGTTATTGTTATTATTTTCGTCGTTATTTCGATCTACTGAAAGTCATTTTTGAAGAGCTATTGTTATGAGCTGAAGTTTGAATATGAATGTATATAATATATATTGTTGGGTAACACAAGGTAGATAAATGTTGTATTATACAAGAATCTGTACGAGTATTACACATACATACATAAATGATTTACCTAAACGTTGTTATTGTTTTTAGTTGACAATTTCTGATAGTTTTTAATTGGTTGTTGTTGTTGTTTTTGTTGTTTTTTATGTTGGTTGGTTTCACATATTCGTAGTTCTTAAGTTCTATGGTTGCACAATGTCTAAGACTTACACGCAGCATTGTTACAGTTACGTTTACTGTTACTGTTACTCTTACTGTTACATGAATTACGATCGCCTCTAAGTCTCTAAGTATCGATTGCGCAAATGTTGCTATGCCCATTTATCGATCAATCGACACAAAACGTTGATCAAAATCTAAGCAGCTCTCTAGGACCTGCTCTTAATTGTTAACCTAGATCTCTTAAACAAATCACTTAAGTTCTATGGAAAAAATCAATGCGTCCACTAGTTAGTTAGTTAATTATTAAGTATTATGTATATATGTAAGTAAATTTATAACGCATACGCCGCGTTGCCTACGCGCTGATCTGATTAGACACAGAATACAAATAAAGTATGTAGTTTATATGTTTGTATGTACACATATGGTATGTATGCATGTGTGTGTGTGTATGTATGGTATATATGGAGTACATGGCTAGGGAGAATCGTACACGTAATCCTAAGACCTATGAGTAAATGCGACACGTTCGCGCTTTGGACATTGAGACGGAATGAGCATTGTGTGTGTGTGTGTTGTTATTGTATAGTGTATAATGTATAGTGGTATAGTGTGTATTGTGTATAAGCCATTAACATTCGAAACTGATTCGATCGGGAGACCTCAATTAGACAGAATGAATAATGCGCTCAAGATGCTAATGTGAATGTTAATGGCCTAATAAATGTGGGCGGCGGCTCACTGCGGCCTTGGTGGTCAGATGCCAGGCAACTGATATAAAGAGGCTGCCGCCGCCGCCGCCGATGCCGCACCGGGCATTTCCAAGCCCCCCGGCATGCCCAGCAGCTCACTGAGCGGATAATGGGCAGCAGCGATTGCTGCATTTTGACGCAGTTGCGCCTGCTGAGCGGCGGCTGCTGCTGCTGCCGCTGGCGCATTCGCGGCAGCCGTGAGGGCGCCCAAAGTGGGCGTGGCTCTTAAACCGCTGCTAACGGCGGCAGCGGCCAGCAGTCGCTTATAGCCCATGACGGCGGCAGCGTCTGCATAGAGCGAATTGGCCAGGGCCACATTGTTTTGGTTGGCATTGGCTGCTGCTGCGTATTGCAGCAGCGAGGGGCCGGCGGAGTTGGCCGGACTGGAGAGGGGCAATAGGGAGGGAGCGCCCGCTGCAGCGGCCACAGCATGGGCAAGATTCTGTTGCTGTTGCTGCTGCTGCTGCTGATGTTGCTGATGGGCGGCAACAGCAACTGCTTGCTGCTGTTGTTGTTGCTGCTGCTGCTGCTGCTGATTGGCAGCAGCGGCAGCGGCGGCGGCCACTGTAGCGGCCGAGAAGTGTGTGGGCAGCGGATAGGGGGAGTAGCGCAGCGAGGCTGCTGCTGCAGCTGCCCCAAGCAGCTGATGATGATGGTGATGTGTGTGCTGTTGTTGTTGTTGTTGTTGCTGTTGTTGATGATGGTGTGAATGTTGCTGCTGCTGCTGCTGCTGATGCAGCACCGAGGCGGCAGCGGCTAAACTACTTGGCAAGAGGCCAGCGGCGGACGGCGCCGCTGCCGCCGATTGATTTGCGTGGCTGCCCCAGACTACCAACTCACCGTAAGCGGAGCGACCGGCCGCGCGGGTTTTGGCCAGATTTGCGGGCAGCATTACCTCCTTGGGCTGCGCCTTCTTGCACTCGACCTGCGACGAGACAAAGAGTGAGCAAGAGAGAGAGGGGGGGGGAGAGAGGTGAGTGCTGCGTTTCGTTTCATTTGGTTTCGCTTGACTTACCATTTTGTTGTTTATCTCATGGAAATGAATTTCACAAACTTTGTCTACCACATCTTCGCTTTGAAATGTAACGAAGCCAAAACCTGCAAAAAAACAAGAGAACAACAAAAAGAAGGAAGAGAGAGAGAGAGAGAGAGAGAAAAAACAAACATGAAGTGAAAAAGTGAAAGAGTCAGAGATTCAGAGAGTGGGCAAACAAGTTTAAGAGCCGCAAAAATTGAACGAAATATGCTTTTGTGCGAGCGGCTAAATAATTTACTCAAGTGTCGAGACCGAGACGTACCCAGACAGGCTACTGTCCCCCCTCCCCTGTCATGCACTCCAGCAGCACCCCTCCAAGCTGACCTCAATATGCGGCGGGCGCCTGGAACCCTGCAGGGACTCAAGTGCCGGCTGGGCCGAGTAATTCAAACACTGCCTTGCTCCGAGTTTGCATAGCAAACTTTGCCCAGCTCTGGAAATAACCCAGCCGAGTGCATAATAAGTTTGTCATGAAGTTTTCGCTAGCCTTCCCCCCCCCCCCAACTCTCGAGAAATGCATAGAAATGCTGGATCAGCTCTTTGGCAGCGGCTGCTGCCCAATTTCTATAGTCACAATTTTGTTAATTTCTCAAAATCTACAATATTTTATAATCGTACTTATACTATATATATATATATATATAAATATATATTGCACAAGTGTTCAAAACTGAATAGTAAACACTTTTCAAATTGTATTTTTAATCCTTGTGCAAATTATTGGTAGTAGATCTTATGCAAAGGTCAAAATTGGACCAACAAAAGCTGGGGTTGAGATACCGTTATATGTCTATCATAATATTGGTATATCTCTTAATATTTTCGACTTTTATTTCTACAAGATTTCGGTTTTCATTACTATATTACATCTCGTTCAAAAGCTATCGATAAATTTCGATTCCAGACCAGTTTTTTTTGGGCATAACTTGAAAGTTATAAGAGCTAGAAACACCAAATTCAGAAGTAACGAACATTTGGATATCTCCACCTGATCCCCCAGAAACTATGCCAAAACTGAACCGGTCGTGAAACTGGAAGCCATTTTCTTCATTGTTTGTCTTTTAACGCTATTAGAAACTATTCAAAGCTATCGATTACATAGCTTTTATTATTTAATTATTGTTGCGGTTCTTTCGTATATAGAAAAACTTGATACTAAACGAAAACTTATCATTATATCAAATGGCAATTCATGTTTATGGGAAAAGGGCAAACGCAAGGACCGCAAGGAACGCAAGGAAACAAACAAGGCTTTCTGTGTGTTTGTTGCTCTTAAATTGTGGGGTTTGCGTTTTGGTCTTATCGAGGTTTTTCAATTAGCGCAATTGTCTGAGATTTGGCCTGGCCAAAAGGGCTGTGCAATTAGCAAGGCCAAGTGCAGACACCTGATGCCACGCCTCCTGTTGCAACATTGCTTTGCTTTGTGTGCTCTTCTGTGTGTGTGTGTGTGTGTTTGTGTGTTGGCTTGTTTGTCTTGGCATGCGGGCGTTGGGCGTAACTGACAAATTAGTTGAAACAAGTAACAGTAAACACGCAGGCTTATTAGCGACATGTGCTGAGCAGCGGCTCCTTTCGCCTGGTTTGCTCCTTGCACTTTGAAGGCAACTTGTGGGCGTTGAGAGTACCTCCACCCCCATTCCCTCTCATTCTCCTTCAATTGCTGCAACTCTCACTGTGTTTGTGTTTGTTTTAATTATATAAAATTAGCGCACGTTGCAAGTTGCACGTAGTTGCCACTTTTGTAGCTGCCGCTGCCGCTGCCTCTGGCTCTGGCTCTGGCCACTCATAAATCAGTCGAGAGCGCCGACCGCGTGGCTATGGCAAATGAAGCTAGCAATTTCTTTTTGGCTGCCCACACCCCCTAGCACCCCCTTAGACCCGCCACCACCCACCGCCACCCACTGACTGCACGTAACTCAATCAAAAATGTATCTGCTAGGTACAAATGCGGCAAAGGCAGCATGAGAAATGCCCGGCAGGAGTCGTCGCTTGCTAGTTAATTCTGCGGCTGCTTGGCTGCCATTTTTACCTGTCGAAAATTTCCCGCAGGACAAACGACGAGGGGCCTCGACTCTAACTGAGAGAGCCTCACGATGCTTCTGGCAAACTGCAAAAATTGCACACTCATGCATGTTATTGCCAAGTAACGGCCACAGATATGGCTACATATAGAGTACTCTTACTACAGCAATAGAGACAGAAACCGAGCTGGTGGGGCATGAGGTGCGGGTTGCGGGTTGCGGGGGAGGGTTAGGCACTGGCCCTCCAGCTGTTATGACTGCGCTGCGCCGGCTTGCCAAAAAAAAAGAAAAATTACAAAATTTTCAATTTTAATATTAGTGGCTGCTGGCGACGCCAACTGCCAAGCAGTGTTGCCACCATGCCCCCGCCTCAATCCGCGCCAACACCTCAGTTACTAGCACCCACCACTACCCACCCACCCACTGCCTCAACTGGCTGCTTAGGCGCACGTTGTGCATGTCCTTGGCTTGCCAAATGAAATTCATAGCATAGTTTTGGGCGCTGCTGTCGTGTATCCCATATAAACTACAGTAGCAATCAGCTTGGCATCAACCTAAGCTAACTTTTAAACGTATCAGTTATAAATCAATTAAATATTATATATATAAATGCACGATTTTCTATCAGAATCGTTTGCCAGCGAATATTACTATATACATATATATTGTTATTATTTCTATTTCGATACTAACATGGACTTTAGAGGATTTCTGTATCCCGAGAGGTCTACCCACATGCTAGTAATAGTTTTGTAGAAAATCCATTCTATATACCATGTACATTTATTTTGCTCAATGTCAGCTTAGTTGCATGTATGCAAGTACTACTGTGCTGGCTGTTGTTGTTGTTGCAGATGTTAGTAAGCCAGCCTATATTGTTTTATGGCATATTCATATAGTTTTCGTTTTTAGACGCCCCAATCCAACTCACCACCCTTCCCCTCCGCCCCCCTGCACCAACTGAGCTATAGATAAAATGCTTCGCTTACTTTTTGGGGCCAACTGCAGCCGTTAGTTGGAGAAACGTCGCTGCATGTTTCAGTGACCAGGCTTCCATTACTGTGTGTGTGTGCCTGTATGTGTGTGTGTGTCTGTCTGTCGCTGCACACATGATTTATGAATGAGTAACAAACTTGCTGCCGTGTAGCCCCAGCAACGAGCAGCGACGTCTTTGCTCGCCTTTTTTTCGCTTCTTTATTATAGTTGGTGTTCTGTTCAATTTGTGTGTGTGTGTGTGAGTGTGCACACACTGGCAATTGCCACATGTACGTTGTACGCTGTACGATGGGAAACCTTTTCCACTTGGATCGATAAAATGCAATTACAGGCATATCGCAAGTGCCAGTAGGCAGCAGGCAGCAGGCAGAAGGCAAGCAGTTGGGTGGCGGGAGCGGAACAGGCACTGGGCCCTAGAGCGTCTGTTAGTCCAACTCATGGCAAAAAGGTCGTACATCGTCCAACTGTATAAAAAGTCGCCTGGTCGCCATTGCCATCGTCGTGGCAATGAAGGCTACAGCTACAACTAATACCCTTTGATTAACGACACACATTTTCTATTGACTCGAAGCGAAAGCGTTGCTCGGCGCGTTAACGGTGTCTCGGTGGGTTGGGTGGTGCGATGGGTCGTTGGGTGGTTGGGTTTGTGCCCTGTGAAGTTGGGCAGTTGGTCTGCTTGGCTGCTTGGCTACTTGGCTGCTTGTAGCTGGCAGCTGACTGCTAACAACTGCATATTTCATTATATGTGTTCTGATCGACCCAGGCAATTGTAATTTGCTAAATTGACGTGTCCTGCGAGTCATGTCAATAACAGTAAACGTCTTACATGCATGCCATATTCATGTGAAAATCACAAAACGAGGCTACAATTTGAATGCGCCATCGACAATAAGTCATAACATCAAGTATAGTCATCACAATGTGAATTTAAATGTGAAATGAAAAGTTTTCGGTTACGACAAAGTGCAAATCATTGGAGAGAAAATGTACTTTCTGTCTGTGAAAGTTCCCCTGTCGAAATGCTGCACTTCAATTGGCTACTTTTGTGGTTTCATTTGGCAATGTGAATTCAGCTTGGTAATCATTCTAAAAAATTAATATAATCATTGCAACAACGTTGTTTCTGCTTCGGCTTCTGCTTCTGCTCACTTTTCTTGCTGGCATAAATCTGCATGCTGGCAATTTGCAGTTTTATATCTCGCTGGTTTTTTATTTTCATGTATTATAGCTGAGCAGTTGTTGCGCTCTGCTGCTTTTTCCGCTCTCTCATCTTTCAGCTGCAGCGCAGCACATAATTTTTAAATGGGGCGCTGCTTGTTTTTATTGCCATTTTGCAAAAGGCTTCTCGTCCTGCTGCTGCCACTGCCACTGCTGCTGCTGCTGCGGCTTCAGCTACTGGTTGAGTTTCTGTTTTTCATATGACTGCATCATGATGCAGCTTTCAGTACTCCAGCGTCCAATTAAACGAAATGTTCTGTGGGTCGTCGCGCTGCTTATCTCGCTGCGATGCGGCGCCCAGAAGTATGCAACAATTTTTTATGGGCCGCATACAAGCAAAAATCATGTTTCCTTATTCCCGTGTGCGTAATTTGGTTGGACAGTGGGCCGACGAATACATGAGGCCACCAAAGTTAACAAGGCCAGCATGAACTCTCTCCGTGTGTGTGTGTGTGTGTGTGTGTGTGTGTGTGCAGCAGGCAACTATTGATGCATGCTTGTGTCTGTGTGTGTGTGTGTGTGTGCGAGAGTGGGCAGCTAATTACTTTTGGACACAGACATTGTTAGCTGCCTGCAGCGCTATGTGTGTGTGTGTGTGTGTGTGTGTGTGTGGGTGTATGTGCCTGCGAGAGTGCGCCTCTGGTGCGGCTTTAGCTGCAAAATGGGCACATCAATCTTAATGTGCCGTGTCTCAGGTGGAACTGCTGCTCCTCCGGCTCTTCCGGCTCCTGCGGGTCTTGCTCCTGTCACATGTCAATGGGCGTTGGACTCGCTGGCAATGCGAGTTTCGGCGCGTCATTTAAAACTTTAATAAGCAAAATTGACAACGACAAGGAGGCTGGCCAGCAGGCAGGCCAGCAGGCAGGCAGGTCGCACAGATCTCCTCCTAGCAAGGCAGGACACATGCAGGGATAACACGGGCCAACAACGGGGCACTCGTGCGCTACAAGTTCGTGTAGCGGATGTGCGCTGGAGATTTAAGCCTTTGCCGGACAAGCAGCCAGCCACCCAAGCCACCCACTCAAGCTCAACCACCCAACCCACTGAGTCCCATCCATATCTGTCTGTGTGTGTCTGTGTGTGCGCCCGGCTATATCCGGTTGCATTGGCAGGTAATCTTTTCGGGGTCGCTGTCTATCTCTATCTCACTCGTGCATCCTGTTGCCCGGCCCTTTTAATGCCCTGCCCGGCAACGTTTATAAAACTGTATTAGCTGCTGGCTTGTGCGACTATCTGTGTATAACGGTATCTGTCATGCCATTGACAGAGCAGTGCGCAAAACGCTCGCACTTCCGGCTCCGTCTTCTGCATCGTTAAAGCCAGGAAACGGAGCTAGCAACAAATGTATCGACGATGTGCACGAGTTGTAAAGGTATTATTATAACGACTCATATTGCCAGCAATATTATTATTATTATTATTGGCATTATGATTATTATTATTATCATCATCATTGTTGTTGTTGTAATTGTTAACTCACCTCTGTGCCGATTGGTTTGCTTGTCAAACATCAGCATGGCGTCCTCGATCTGTAAATAGAGCAAGTAAGAAAAAATGGCATTGTTAGACAAGTTGAAAAAATTTAAAACGTTTTTTTTGTTTTTTTTTTTTGTTATTTTGTTATTGTTGCTTTTGTTTTGAAGTTTTCAGTGCGCGCAACTCAATTAATGGCCGAATAAAAGCACTGAGCAGACAAAACTGTTGCTAATTGCAAAAGTGAGCGCCCAGCGACCGCCAACAATGGCCAACACACACACACACATAGAGAGAGAGAGAGAGAGAGAGAGACAGGACACACGCACATACCAATAGCAAGAGGCAGAAGAAAAGTTTTGGCCATTATGACGCAAAAGGGAACTTATAATGATAGTTGACGGACAAACCGGCCAAACTATGCAACTAACTAACCGAACAGCAGGACTTTGCGAGTTGGCCTGGTAATGAGCAGCCGCTAACTGCCTGCAATGATGAACTACCAAATTGACGTCAGTCTTTTGCTACTTTTTCTTTTTTTTCTTTTCTTTTCATATGCTAATTGATAGATTTTCTTCATTAAATGAGCTCAGATTGCTGTTAATCGTTTTATAAGCGTTTAGGTGCAAATTATCTGCAGCAGAGTTTCGAAAGCTGTTGTCATATGACTTTATGAAATTGCCCCAAGGGAACCCTAAGAATTACAAGAGCTTTTCCCTTTTTGATTCAGCTAGGTGAGGTTATAATTCTGAAAGGCAATTTTAACACATGGCTGCAGAAAACCTTTATACGAGTTTAATCTCTTACTCTGCTATTTTGTGTGTTTTTCATGATTAAAAAAATGCTGTACATCAGTCAGATATTTGCTGTTTCCTTGCATTTCTTACAGTACAGATTCTACCTTTGTAAGTAGTCAAAGTTTAAGTCTACACCTTTGTATTAATTACTAAGAAAATTTGATGTCTATTACTTTATAGCTCAAACACATTCTTTTTGTCCTTAGTTGCAGTTGGGGTCCTTTGAGTTTTTGTTCAGAATTTAACTTGCCTAGTATTTTACTCGATTACCGTTTCTTGGTATCGCTGTCTTTTATGCTGCCGCTATTCAATATTTTAATATGACAACTTTGCGCTTTGGCCCTGACGCTAATTGCACTTTGGCTGTCAAAGTTGTGAGCGAACATTAATGAGCTGCCTGCAGCCCAACCGCCCCCCCTGCTGCCTGCTGCCAGCCTGTGCGCTCAGCTCAGCCCTGTGATCCTGTGCTGCTTATGGCCATTGATTAAGTTTAATCAATGGGCTTAAGGCAACTTCTGTGCATTGTAATTAAAGTGCAGCAGCAGCAGCAGCAGCAGCAGCAGCTACAACTACAACAACAACGATGGCGATAACAACAGCCTTATAAAAATTAATTAAGCCTCGTGCTGGTAGTTGAGCCTCGAACTCGATATGCCACGTTGTCGAGTCGCCTCGGTGTTGCTGCTGCTGCTGCTGCTGCTGTTTCACAGCTCTTTAAGTGCAGCCGTCGACGTAAGAGAGTACAACATTGTTTTTCAATTAACAATCAACAACAATGCCACAAACAATGCGAGTACAAACCATCAGCTGAAGGTTTCACGCGCCAAATGAGACAAAAATTACCTGCCGCAAGAGGGGCGGGGCGGGGCGTGGCGGTACGGTGGTGGCAACTGCAACTGCCATTCCAATTGCAATTGTTGTTGTTAATTAAGCGGGCAACAGTTGCATCAGCGAGCACCTCCCCCCCCACCACCACCCACTGACTGGGGGTGCTATCAATGCACCGGCTGCCACGCCCACACGCCCACACACCCACAAGCGCCGCCCACTGGCGGTAGTTGCCTGTCATAATTACGCGCTGCTGCGAATCGAGGCTCATTATGTTTCCGGCGAGCTGCCGCAACCGCAAACTTTAATTCTATTAGCAAACGTTAAATGTACATGCCAACCAATCTGCCACAAAAGTGGGCGTGGCAGTGGCATTGGGCAGCACTAGCAAGCGGACGGGCGCTGCGTAATTTTATTTAAATCTGAATTCATTAATTCGTCATAATCCCCCAATCATTGCGCCGCCTGCGATGAGAACTTCAAAAAGCCATCAACGACAGACGTTGCTCTCCTCCATAGATCCTCGTAGTGCTACCTTCCCGCTCTCTCACTCGCTGTCTCTGCTGCCTGGCTGCCTACCACGGCTAGTGGCAGCCATCCATTTGGCTCATTTTGTGTACAAAAATGCTGCGCCCGCTGGAAACGGCGACGCTTCATTATCGTAATCGTTATATAAAACAGCGGGTAGACTGCCACGACGGCGACGGCGACAAGGACAGTCACTTGTGTACGTCTACGTGTACGTGTGTGTGTGTGTGTGTTTTATGCGTTTTGTGGCACATTATGTGGCTGGGTCCTAGACGAAGTCGCTGTTGCTGCTGCTGACATTAATGAATGTTGCTGAGAGTCTGAGCACAGAAAGAAAGTTACGCTACGGGTGATTTGTATTTTTTGTGGTAAAATGCCGAAAAACTTAAAAGCCGCCATCGACAAGCGAGCAGCAGCTGAAAAACTGGCTATAATAAATTGCTTGCATGTTGTAGGTATGTCAAGTATTTCAAAAAATCACTTTCTATACAAATTGAGCAAACTTTTTCAAACATATTTTGTGGCTTGTCTAATATGAGTAAGCAAGAATTTAATTTGAAGTGAATGAAAAAAGAAATAAATGTCTGTTAAATAAAGCGAATTTAATTTAATAATAATAAAATATCATCAGCTACAGACTTCTTTCCCATTTTAAATCTTTAGCTAAAGACTTCTATATATATTATATATGTTTAGCTTTGCAAAATGGCGTGAAATTGTGGCGAAATAGATTTTGTGCAACTTTTGCTTTATCGTCTCGTTAACCGACCGACTGCCGTCTGCCTTTTGGGTTTTGTTTGAAAGTCCTCACTGAAAACTTTTAACTGGATAATTTAGAGTAATTCATCTTTCTGTCGGTTTGCCTACTCTGCATTTTTTTTTTCGACATTTTATGGCCGCTTGATTGCGACAATTTATACGGCGTCGGTTCTATTTAGTTTCTATTTTTTTTTTTTGGGCAGATTGGAAAAAATGTTGTTTGGTTTCTCAACAATTTAAAGCTGCACTCGCTGAAAAGTCGCATTTAATAAAAGCTCGACGGGGGGCACTTTTGCTCCTCTAAAGTAGTTACACTCCACTCCACACACACTACACTTACATATCTTCTATTTTTTTGGGTGTGTGCTGGGGAAAAAAAATATAAATGAAAAAGAAGCGAAATGAACTTTTGCTAGCTGGACGTGCGAGTTGTCTAAGTGCCGGATTGGGGGATGGCACATCTTTCAAAAACTTTTCGGTGCGACAGCAAAAAAACAGTCAGTAGCAGTAGCAGTAGCAGTAGCTTCTTTCTATATATGCCAAATATCTAGCAAACACACTATGTATGTATATGTGTGTATGTATACTGTGTGTAAGTAAGCACATGACTGCGTGCGGTTGAAATATAGATAAACTTTTTTAAGCTCGTATTTATTACATATTTGGCTGTAAGTAGAATTTAAGTTGCTTTTTGCCTTCGACGACCCCACACGGCGTATGAGTAATGCGCATATAAAGCGCGTGGAGAGTCACAGCCAGAGAGAGTCTCAGTGCACTCGAGCGAAATGTTTGCGACAAATTTGCAATCAAAAACGCATCAATTGACAAGGCAGCAGGGGTAGGGGTGGAGGGGTAGGGGCATTAATGAGCGGGCCACAGCACGGGCTATACAAATGTATGTACGAGTATATTTCAATTAAAAAAGGATTCGGATTTGTAATCCGCAACTTGATTTGTTGTACTCGCTGTTGCTGTTGGTATTGTTGTTGTTGTTGTTATGCCATCCATGAATCCGACGGACCCAACATTAGCAGCAGCAACGAATGAAACGCAAGTATGAATATTAAATTGTGTATGGAGATTTGAGCAATTAAGTGAAACAGAGATGGCAATACCAAAGACCGAGAGAGATAGAAAGAGAAAGAAGGAGAGAGACAAAGAGAGGGGGCGCTCTTACACTGAATGGCAAATGGCAATGATGGAAAAGCTTTTGCATAGTTTATGCCCTTGGCTTAGTAGATCAACTATTAATGGAAGAAAGAGTGAAATTTTATGGCAAGCAAGCAGCGCGGGACATGTAGTGACAGGGGAAGGGGGTAAGGCTACAATCGGTACGCAAAGCTGCCCTTAGTTTAGTAAAGGTCACAGAACGCACAAAGAGCAAACAACATTTACATATGAATGTTGCCATGTGTGTGTCTTACTTTTCACGGAAATGAAGCAGAGTTTTTAGTGCGGTTGACTGATTTGGGTTCTCAATTGAATACGGAGATGCTGCAAAAGCATGGCTACAATAACAACAACAACAATAACAATAATAACAAAATCAACAACTGTTGCCAGTCTTGAAATATGAATGCCTCCAGTTAGTCGTTTACCTATAACCAAGTTATGCCCTTTGTATTGGCTACAAAAGATCTCATAGGTCAGCATCCTACAGCATAATAACAATTATATTCCCTTTGTGGCATGTAAAAAAAAACTCTTAAAGCCTAAGTGTGCACAGAAGTTATGCCTGTACACAAATCGATGTATTTTGACATATCTGTTTGCCTCTCTCTGACTTCAAATTGCCATAACTTTCCTAAAACTCAACCGATTCTCAATTCCGAAGTCATTTTGTTCATGGCTTTTTATCCTAAACAATTCTACATTCAAAGTTGAGAAACTCACAGATTTCGGATTCCTTGTCAAAAATCATGACAAAGATGGAGGACATGTGAAGTCGCTAGGCCCTAAAAACAGCCTTTCCTGACTTCAAATTGCCATAACTTCGCTAAAACTCAACCGATTCTCATCACCGAGGGCATTTTGTTCATGATTTTGCATCCTTAACAATTCTACATTCAAAGTTGAGAAACTTACAGATTTCGGATTTTTTGTCAAAAATCATGACAAGTCGGACATGTAAAGTCCCTAAAAAAGCCCTTTCCTGACTTCAAATTGCCATAACTTTGCCAAAACTCACCCGATTCTTCTCACCGAGGACATTTTATTCATGGTTTTTCATCCTTAACAATTCTACATTCAAAGTTCAGATACTTACAGATTTCGGATTTCTTGTCAAAAATCATGACAAGTCGGACATGTAAAGTCCCTAAAAAAGCCCTTTCCTGACTTCAAATTGCCATAACTTTGCCAAAACTCACCCGATTCTTCTCACCGAGGACATTTTATTCATGGTTTTTCATCCTTAACAATTCTACATTCAAAGATCAGATACTTACAGATTTCGGATTTCTTGTCAAAAATCATGACAAGTCGGACATGTAAAGTCCCTAAAAAAGCCCTTTCCTGACTTCAAATTGCCATAACTTTGCCAAAACTCACCCGATTCTTCTCACCGAGGACATTTTATTCATGGTTTTTCATCCTTAACAATTCTACATTCAAAGTTGAGAAATTTACAGATTTCGGATTTTTTGTCAAAAATCATGACAAGTCGGACATGTAAAGTCCCTAAAAAAGCCCTTTCCTGACTTCAAATTGCCATAACTTTGCCAAAACTCACCCGATTCTTCTCACCGAGGACATTTTATTCATGGTTTTTCATCCTTAACAATTCTACATTCAAAGATCAGATACTTACAGATTTCGGATTTCTTGTCAAAAATCATGACAAGTCGGACATGTAAAGTCCCTAAAAAAGCCCTTTCCTGACTTCAAATTGCCATAACTTTGCCAAAACTCACCCGATTCTTCTCACCGAGGACATTTTATTCATGGTTTTTCATCCTTAACAATTCTACATTCAAAGTTGAGAAACTTACAGATTTCGGATTTTTTGTCAAAAATCATGACAAGTCGGACATGTAAAGTCCCTAAAAAAGCCCTTTCCTGACTTCAAATTGCCATAACTTTGCCAAAACTCACCCGATTCTTCTCACCGAGGACATTTTATTCATGGTTTTTCATCCTTAACAATTCTACATTCAAAGTTGAGAAATTTACAGATTTCGGATTTTTTGTCAAAAATCATGACAAGTCGGACATGTAAAGTCCCTAAAAAAGCCCTTTCCTGACTTCAAATTGCCATAACTTTGCCAAAACTCACCCGATTCTTCTCACCGAGGACATTTTATTCATGGTTTTTCATCCTTAACAATTCTACATTCAAAGTTGAGAAACTTACAGATTTCGGATTTTTTGTCAAAAATCATGACAAGTCGGACATGTAAAGTCCCTAAAAATTCCCTTTCCTGACTTCAAATTGCCATAACTTTGCCAAAACTCACCCGATTCTCATCACCGAGGGCATTTTGTTCATGGCTTTGCATCCTTAACAATTATACAGTCAAATTTGAGAAACTTACAGATTTCGTATTTTTTGTCAAAAATCATAGCACAAAGTCAGACGTGTGAAGTCACAAGTGCCTAAAAATACCCTTCGCAGACTTTCAACGCCCATAGCTTTGTCAAAATTTGCAATCCCAAGGTCATTTTGTGCATGGGTTTTTATCTTTATTGACTCTTCATTTAAAGTATTAAAAATTTGTCATATTTTCTATCCGATTTCTTGACAACAATACTGTCATTTCAGAAACGCCTGTCTACTACATGCCTATATATATATCTGTTGAATTTTTATAGTCTCTTTTGGTAGATGAAGATACATGTTTCTTACATAAGCTACTCTTCACTGATATTCTCGTCGTTTTATTAATGTACCTGCTATTGGCTTAACACCCCAGCTTAGGTGTTATTGCAGTTGATAAATACTTTTCTTTGTAGGTATCTTTTGGGGTATTAATACTCAGTTGTAGAATTCCTCTTCTGGCTGATTGGCTCATTATTTTCCATCTGCTTTGCGATTTGCGATTTGGGGAATGGGCAATAGCTGCTATTATTATTGGGCCAGTTGGCATCACAAGTATTTTATAATAATGAAAAGAGCTGGGCTGTGCAAAGCCAGCAGCAACTTGTCATCACTTTCAATGAGATGGCCACAGAAAATAAAGTTTGGCACCTTTTTGCAGCTTTGCTGGCAGAAAAGATTCTTAAGCTGTGCTTTGGGTACACGCAAAGTCCACAGATTCGCGTTAGCTACTAAAATTTAATTAATATCGATTTCGGATTTGAAAAGGTTCAGTTCCGCTGGGGTCGTCTCGGCTTTTGTGCCACACACGCACACACACACACACACACGCCTACACATATATATATGGGGCAGATTTTGCGGCAGGCCAACAACTTGAGAGGGTTATGTACAAAAAATGAAGACGAGCGCACAAAAAGCGGCCCAGAATAAGCAAGTGGGTGGCAAGTGGGTGGAGTGGGAGGGGGGGGGGGGGATGAAAGGGTATTGAGTGGCATACAGAGATGTTACAGCTTAGGCAAGAACTTGCATGCCTCGGCAGTGAAAAACTTTTAATCTTTGCGAGCATAAGTAAGATATATGTACTTTGTGGACTGCGATTCCACATGAGATCTCACAAAGCGTATATATATTCCATATATATATCTGTGGGTGTGCGTGCATGTGTGTGTGTGTGTGCGTGTGTGTGATGTTATGATTCAAACGAAAGCAGCTGCTCAATATTTTGCAAGGACTTGGACTTGCAGACTTGCGAATAGAATTGAGATTTCTAATGGGATTGGTTTTTCGGCTGGCCCTAAAGTTGGCCGGGTCTTATATAATATATACATATGTACGTATAGTATGTATATATAAAACAACTTGCTGAACAATTTTCGTTAATTAAAATATTTTCAATGTGTAGTTATATATGCTTGTTACGGCTGCACAGCTGGTCTGCACTGGCCCCCAGGTCCTGCCAGCCTGCCTGCCTGCCTGCCTGCCTGCTAAGGATGCTCGAATTACAAAGCAAATTATAATTTCATGAAAGTTAAACGAGCAACTCTCTGCTCAGTTCAGCTCAGCTCAGCTCAGCTCTGCTTGGCTTTCGCTGCTGAGGGTCACAAGTGGGCAAGTGCAGTTAGGGATTGGGATTGGGATTGGTAGTGGGAGTGGGAGTTGGAGCGGGCTTGGAGAGGTGTGCGGATGTGGGTGGGCATTGGGCATTGGGCATAGGGCTGAACAAGCTCTGACTGCGCACTTGAGTGCAAAGGTGGCACCGGGTCGCACCGCTGTGCCCGAGATTGTGAATTAAACATGCTGAGATAGCAAGCGACAGAGACATAGATGGATAAAGAGTGGCAGAGGGAGTGGCAGAGGGCGAGGGAGGGGTGGGGGCATTAAAAGCGAATGGCGGTAGGTTGACCGGAAGCAATGGACGCTGCTGCCCCAAAAAACTGAGCAAAGAACGAGCGAATAATAATAATAACAAAAAAAGAAGCTGAAGCCAAAAAAAAAGCCAAAAGCAACAAAAATGTCATTTTTTGCGCAAGTGCGAATTTATGTCTTCAATTATTCAACGCCTCATTTGTATGCCCCAGCTACGCCTCCACACTCTGTGTGTGGATGTGTGTGTGTGTGTGTGTGTGTGTGTGTGTGTGTGTGTGTGGATGTGTGTGTGTGTGGGTGTGTGTGTGTGTGTGTGGGGGGCCATTGCTAAAATGCCAGCATGCATTTCCGTTTCCGGCCAGTGCAATGTGCCGCCGCCGACGCCATTGCATATGGCTGCACATGTGCGTTGTTCACGTTGTCCTTGTCGTTTGCCTCTCGCCTTTTGTGTTGCCAAAGCCCCCTACGCCCCTCAATCCCTCACCCGCCTGCCGGCCTGCTAGTCCGCCTGGGCAATTGAAATTTCAACTGGCGCAAAAGTAATTCAATTCAATGGCAGCCCCGGAGACGTAGACCAGCCGCCAGCCAGCCAGCTAGCGCCTGGCAACCAGTCGAGAGCGGCGCGTCCCTTGCATATCCTTGAAATAGCTGGAGGGGGCTGCTCCAGCAGGTTCCTGGCTGATGGCAACCAGCAAGCGGCAACAACGCATTTAAGAAGTTATTGTCATAAATGTTTGAGTTTATTTGTTGTTGTTGTTGCTGCTGCTGCTGCTGGTGTTGCTTCCCCCGCTGCTCCAAATCAAATTCTGTTGCTGTTGCGGCAAAGACACAAACTTTTATTTAGCCATGTTGAATGCCTGCAAAGTCACCGCCGCCTGCCAATTTGCAATTCTAATGTAATTTTTTCGCGAATCATAAGTTAGAAAATGCCTCACATTCGTTGCGCCCCATGACTTGTGTCGCCTCCGTGTCTGTGTTGCCTGTGTTCACTGTGCCGCCTGTGCCGCCTGGGGGAACGCCTTTAAAATGCCCCGGCGCATGTCTTTGACCAATTGTAAAATGCCCCGAATCGAGTTTTATTTTCTTCCTCTTTTTTTTTGGGTCTGACTCGTTAGTCCCCAAATCGATCAGAGCACAAACACAAAAAATATGCTAATTTCTTGCATGTTCATTGCGGCCGATGCGTAAGAAAATTAATTCCAAATCCGAAAACAAAGAACTTTATTTTATAGAGTCGAAGTTTTTCATACTCTAAAATCCAGTTGCAAGTAAATTGACATTGGACTTTTGGGCTAGCGAATCAAATTACAATTTTTGCTTATAAACAACAAAGAGTTGATTGTGAAAATCATTAAAATAAATTTGAATTTGTGCAGAGCCAACTCTAATATTTATGAAAGTACAGTTTCGTTGAATTCCACACGAACTTTCTTCCGCTCCAACTGTTTTGTTAATCTTTGCATTTCCTGGATTCAGTTCTGTTTTTAAAGCCAACAAACCCTGTCCCCTAGTAAGGGCATTTAAAAAAGGGCTTGCAAGAACAACAAGAGCAAAAGGCTAAAGGAAAATCAACAGCAGCAACTACAACAAATACAACAACTACAACAACACAGAGACAAATACAAAGCCAAATAATGCGTCGCATTTACATTTGCATTATTTAGCATTTAAGCGTCACGCGTTGCGTAAACAAATTGTATAAACAACAACAAAACCCGAAATAATAAACAAACAAAAATAAAAGAAATAAGAAAAAAATCAAACACAAGCGCGTAATTCATTAAACAATTTTTTCATTTGACAAAATGCTGCTGGAGTAGGCGTGGCAAATGGGTGAAGGCGAAAATTAATTGAGATGAGGACTGAAATGAAGATGAAGCCTCTTCAGTTTAAATAAGTTGAGACCCAAGTAGTATTTATTTGGAAATCAATTGCAGCTTAGTTAAATAACTTGAATCAAAGAATAGGTTATTGAGAGGTCTACCGAAAACTCAACAGAATACCATATAAATTCAAGATAAAAGAGTATTTCTAGCTGGGAAAACGGAAAGCTAGAAGAGGCTGCCTGTTCAGACATTCTGGCAGAAGAAAAAGAATGGAATTATGCAATCAACAAAAGAAAGCAAATATAATAACTCTTTATCCAATGAAAACTTTGAGTTGACAGCGTTGCTGAGTATGTTATGAATAATAGAATCGAAATTTATTAGCATAGAATCCTTAGTAATGAAAAATATTGTAAGCACCTTGCTGGCAATCAAAATGTTGAATAAGTCTGAGATTCTTTTCAAGTGCTGTGTTCGAGCAACTAGCTCTGAAAGCTGCTGGACACTTTTTAAGGCTGCTCCCACACCTCTCTTCTGTGTTCTCCTTCTCTCTCTCGCACACACACACACACACACACAGTTGCACTTATTGGTTTACTTGTTTACATGACAAGCTGCTCGTTTTCACACTCTTTCTTATTTGCTTTAACATTTTCGCATGCATATGCAAGCAGCCCATGAGCACACACACACACACACAATACACACACACACACACACACACACTTATAAAGCGAGAGGAGTAGCGCTAAAGGACGCCTGTCCAGGCCACCTCTCATTCTATCGTTGTAGTTGTTCCTGTTAAGTCCTGCGGTGGCATTTTGTTCATATGTGTGCTGTGTATTTGTGTGTATGTGTGTGTGCACTTTAAGTGCGCTTGTATGCGTTGCACTTGTTTGCAGTGTTTTTACATCGAATGTTGATTGTACAAAACCACTGAACAAGAAAAATTAATTATACAAAAACGTCACCGCCAAACAGCTACCGAAACTGTTGACCCAACCCAAGGTTGTTGTTGTAGCTATTGTTGTAGTCATTGTTGTTGTTGTTGTTGCTGTTGCTGTTGTTATAGTTGTTGTTATGGCACCTACGCCACTGACGTGGTCCGAAATGTTCGTATACGTTGCAGATAAAACGAGTTTATGCCTAACCAACAGACAGAGAGACAGAGAGACAGATAGAGGCAGACACAGATGAGCATGTGAAAGATACAAGATACATTGTTCTGCATATATTTCATTATGTTTATTTATTATTTAACGAATTTGGCATTAGCAGACACCAAACAGAACAGAACAGAACGCAACTGAACGCAACCAGAATAAAACAGTTGTTTGCTGTTTTAGATATGTATGTAGATGTGGGCCATGGCATGGGCAATGTCGAGTCAACCGCAATGTTTAAAACGAAACTAATAAATCATACGACAAGCAGACAAATAACCAGGCAGATGGAGATAGTTATATACATATACAAAACACACACACACACAGAGAGACAGACTAATATAAAATCATGCAGGCGGCAGCAGCTGCTGACTGCATTTCTATTCTCTGTACATAAATCAATTTATGCAAGCGCTTAAAATACGCATCAAAATATTTAAAGCCAAATAACAAAAAGGATAAATAGAAAAAAGTTTAAAAGCATTTTTGGTAAATATAAATTTGATGTGGCAAATACCATTTACGGCCAAAATTGGTTCGAGCGAGCTCCAAACGGGGCTTTTAAGCAAATGCAAAAACTTGTAGCATACTTTTAAGCTTGTGTGCTTAAAACGCAGCTACGCAGCTGAAAATGGGACTGTGAGCGGTTGGGGTGTTCAGGGTTTGAAGGGGGTGGACCAAACGCCGCGGGCTGCTACGTGTTCAAGTGTGAAGCTGGCATTGCCACGCCCCCAACAAACAGCTTCAGCTTCAGCAGCAACAGCAGCAGCAGCTGTGGGCGTGACACGCCCCTTGCCTTGTGGGCGGCACAAATCGACGTTGCTAACGCTTAAGTATTTTTATTTTTATTTTTTTTATATTCAGTTTTTTTCATTCGTTTTTCTGTTGCTTTTTGTTTTTGCTTGTTCGCCGCACGGAAACTGCGTTTTTTTTTTTTGCATTTTTCTATGGCATTGCATTTAGATGTTGATGTTGTGCTCAGCTTTTGTTGCGGTGCTTAGAATTGCTTGCCGGTCGTGAATGCAGGCCTCCCCGCCCCACCACTCTACCCGCTGCCCACACCTCCCCACAGAATCAAGTTTTTATTTCAAGCAGCTAGCGGAAGTGTTGCTCCGCTTGATGTTGTTGCTGTTGTTGCTGCTGCTGTTGCTGCTGTTATTGTTGCTGTTGTGTGTATGCGAAATTGCAGCTAAGATGTAAGCAACGCTGAAACGTCGCAACGAGTGGGTTAAGGAGGGAAGACGGGAAGCGAGAAGGGACTCAGTCACAGTTGCCCGAAGGTCTGGCAGGAACTTGAAGTTTTATTCTCTGCCCAGTTTTAGCCAACATTGTGGCACATGGCACCAGAGCTGATGACAACGACAATAACTGTAATGAAACTGAGATAAGCTGCTCGTACTACTACTACTACTTGCGCGAGGGAATCGCGGGGGGAGTGGGGGGCTAAAGGAAGAGACGCCGCAGGAACAAATCGCATACTCATTTGTTGCGCCATTGTTGGCTTGCCGCGCTGAATTGTTTGAAATGAAGTTTCGTACGACTCCAAAGATGATTATCAACGGACCAACTTGAAATTGAGAGACATAGCCCAAGTCCCATAAGAAGTTCAAAGCTGAGTTTCGAAACTGAGTTTTGGAAACTTTGATTTGAAAATAATTATGAAATGGTGATGCTAAAGTGTTTATGAGTAGCTAAGATAATTTCGCAGTTTAAGATATATTTAATGGAAAAGTCATAATCAAAATTATGACTAATAAAGCTGTTAAGCTTATCAATATGTTCAATATTTTAAAAGTAGCTTTCAACAATTTTCGGTACGCAATCACTTTTGAACAATGATTAAATCAATGCTTTCACTTATAATTCTTACATGATTTTAGCATTTCCTTTTCGCTTCTCAGCGTATTTTCAATCAGTTGCCATTGCAGAAAACTCTTCAAATAATTAATACGTTACTTAGCAGTGATTAGCTGCCCTCTTTGCAGCCACAATTTTCCACTCGTGAAACCTGCTGACAAACTTAAAAACAAAAAAAAAAAAACACCACTTCGTGTAGAGTAAGTCTGGCAACTGCATAATTAAAAAAATTTGCTGCTACGTAACAACCCTCGAAAAATCCTGCGACAGCAGGAGCAACAGCGCCATTCATTCTGGAGCACGAAGTGGACTGACAGCCTCTGAGAGTCAGCCTCTGAATCTGCCTCTGACTCCGCCTCTGCCTCTGTGTCAGTTGACGCCTTCTCCGATTCCAGTGTCGTTCTAGCTGTCAGCTTCAACTATGCTCCCGTTTTGAACAACAAGCACTCACACACACACACACACACACAGAAATAAACACCCACACACACACACACTCACATAGAGAGAGAGAAAGAAAGCAGACAAACGGTTGGAACTCTTGGCGTTGACATTGTCAGCGTGCAGAGGCCCGAAAATATATTTTGCGTGCTTCTGTCAAGTCGCATTGCGTGTAGCGGGATGGGGGAAGGAGACGGGAAGGGGGAGGGGGAGGGGTTGCGTTCTGCCTCTGGGCTCAGTGCCGCCCATTCCTCATGTTTGGCGAGTGATTTATTTGACTGACACTTTTTTCTGCGTTGATTGCATCGTAATCCCAACATAATGAGTACTGTTATATTTCATGGCCGTTTTCGTTGCAGAGGCCCAAATGAAGTAGACAATTTTTCAAAAACAAAGACGATATCTAATGGGGCGGCCATGGGTACGGACTATTGGGTTTGGGTCTTATGCTGCAAATGGCTGCTGGGAATGGTTGGCTCCATTGTGCATGTGACACACGTAGGCCACTTGAGGACCCCAGACACGGACCCGAACCCGGACCCGGACACGGACTTGGCCATGGCCACACAATTTTTCGCTCAAATTTCCATCATTTGTTCGCGTCGTCAAGTTTGCGTCCAATTTTCAGTCCAATTTTTGGCGACCAGCAACTATTTGTAATGCTTCACTTCCAACTATTTCAAATGGTTTTACAAATTGTGCGTACACTGAGCGAAAAACCAAGTAAGTGCTCGCGTGCAGAGTATTCCACGATACCCTGTACGAAAATCTTAAACATTACTTCAATTGAGATAGAGAGAGAGAGAGTCAGAGAGAGAGAGAGAGCAACAAGAGTCAGACTAAGAGAGAACAGAGAGAAAGAGATACTTTCATATCATCATCAAAATACATCAACAATACATCAGCACCTTATGTTATTTTTTTAATTGTTAAATGGCACAGGGGCATCAAAATGTAGTTAACTTTATTTCTGTTACTGACAAAGATCTTTACTAGCAATAAATGATCTTTATAATAGTTCTTGCTGTTAAATTCTTTTAAACTAAAAGTGTGCGAGAAATCGTTGGCAAACCGCAGTTGAGTTTGTGCGTTTGGAATTTGTTTTGGGCTCTCTGGCATTTTTTTTGAAACATTGTCAGACAAAATTTACGACTGAGATTACTCCATGCTGGCGAATATGTACTATACGGTGTGTATGATGAAATTGGCTCAGACGGAGGCTAATTTCTAGATCTACTCTGCTGCTCGGGCAGCTCTTGTCCTGTCGTTGTGGCCCCTGTCGCAGCTGTGTGCGATGGCAATAAAAACTTTTATTATTGTCACACGTAACAGGAGCAGCAGCAGCAGCAGCCACTACAGTTGGGCAAGTCCAGCTACGGTAGAGGCTCCGGCACCAGCTCCAGCTTCTGCTCCTGCTCCAGCTACGGCTACGGCTTCAACTGCTGCATAACCTGCGTACACACTTCCGTTTTCCGCTTTGGCGTTGTCCTTTTTGTTATGTTCTTGCTTCTTTTTGTTGTTTGCGGGCAGCGGGCAGCGGGGGAACAACAAAATTGAATAAAATGGCCTCAGTTAATGGTTGTCGGGCTGATTCAGTTAGCGCATAAAATGAGCAGGACCCCAGTCTTCTGGCTACACCCGGCTCCTCCTGCATACTCTATCTACACTCCTTGCCCGTCCGCTTCCTGTGCCATTCACTGGTCCTGTGTATATTTTTGGTCACAAATGTGGCACGGCCTAAATCTCGGTTTTACGAGCGCATTCTTTTGTTTGTTGCCGGCTGCCCTTCGCCATTGTTTTGTTTATTATGTATTTGTTTCATTTTTACATACTTACTTGTTTCGTTTTCTTTTTTTCTGTGCACCAGTCTTTAGTTGGCCCATTATGCGGAGGCTTTGTGTGTGGGTGGGGGCAATGTGATGTATGCGACGGTATTAAAATGGAGCTATGCCATGCATATTTGCCAGAGATTACATGTATAACAGTTTTTTTATTATTGTTATATAACAGTAGAACGCTTGTGCACCATAAGAGTATGTATAACAGTTGGCAATATAACAAATTGCAGTCGGCACATGAATAAATGCATTTCAAATTCACCAAACCAAAGAGGAGAAGTGGAAGAATTGCTAGTGTGGGTTAAGGGTGGGGGGAAGATTGATAAAAACGCACGAAAATTGCAAGAGTACGAGAATATTTTAGTAGGTTGGCAGCCTCGAAAGCCGCATTTAAATGAACGACGATGGAAAGTGCAGACAGTTGGACATGCAAATGTCAGTGACGAGAAGGATGAGGTTTGAGGTTGATGCCGGAGCAGGGAGCAGGGAGCTGGGAGCTGTGCTCCTGTTCCTGTGCGATGGAATGACGAAATGGCCGTTCGCTGGCAATCGCTGGCAGTCGCTGGTTTCGCTGGTTCGTTGGTTGGTTGAGTGTTTAAAACGGCTATTGTGCAGCTTGTGGTTGCTTTGCAAATTGAATAAAAGTTCATTCGAGTGTAAGAGAACCGATAGCAGCGCACCAACACAACAACGCACACACATACACACACACACATGGACAAGCCGGAAAAAAATGGGTAGAAAAAAAAAATAAACTGCGAACCAACGAACATTGAATGAATGTGAATGTAATCGTTTTGCAAATGAAAATTGATTTTTGAATTGTGGGCACGGTCCGGTTTCTCTATCACTCGACCGACTCAACTAAATGAAATCAGCGCCAGGCAACAACAAAAAGACTGAATAAAATAACCTTAACCGTTGCCGATGCGCAATTTTGGTTTTAATTTAAATCGCAAAATTTAAATATTATAAATTTAAATCGGAAAGTGCGAGGCAGCAACTAAAAAACTGCCATAAATGATGCACAGCTTAAATATTTGAATGGGTTGCTTGCCTAATAATAGTGCCAGGCTCTAATTGTATGTGTGAGTGGGTGCTATGCGCATGCAGAAAACTATGCTATACATTTTTTATGCTGCCCCAGCAACAAAAGCAAAAAGAAAACAGACGCAAAAATGCGCTTGCCAGTTGACGGCTCGTTCTGGCTTGGTTTTCTTATGCCACACAGCGTTTTGCTCGATTCAAAGAAAGAACAAAACGGATGGTGGGACGCGGGAACGAAGGGACGGACAATCAGACAGACAGGCAGGCAACAAAGTGGATTTGAATTATTCAAAAAATGCGATTGTTATTTGCAAAATGTGCAGTGAATTGAGACGCGCACAGACAAGCGACGAGGACGAGGACGAGGACGACGAAGACGAAGACGAAGAAAGAGACGTCGACAATGCTAGCTGCGATTTACGGTGAAAATAATGTTGTATTTATGAGTCGAACAGTTGGCCAGAGGTTGACCCAGCTCCTTCCCTCCCCTCCCCTCACCAGCCACCAGCACTCGAATTGGATTCAATGATAGCGCAAATTGATGCAACTTTAGAGCTGTTAAATGTTAAATGTTTGAATTTATGCAGCTGAAAAGCTGCAAACTATAGTACAGCGTATTAAAAGTTCGTATAAAAGTTGTCAAACAAAACCAATTAAAAGTCCCAAGTTCAAGCAGTAAATTCGTCATTTATGAAGCATTCAGTCTAGTCCAAAACACTTTCATAAGAACTGATCAAAATTATAGTCTGGAAATAACAGATGATTTCAAAGTTTGTATAATAGTTGTAAAATATCAATGGGAAACCGCAGTTTAACTGAAGTATTTTTAAATAACCGCTAGTGAAGGTTAATAGATTAGAATTAAAGATGGCATAAATATTGGTAGAAGGTAACTAAGCACAAGTTATATGCAGTAAATAATTTAAAAATAGTTTTCAATGCTGAATATTAAGAAGCCTTGATTGGTTTAATAATAAATACACAAATGCTACCAATCAATATGATACCAGGGAATATATTTTTCAAGGATTTCGCTTGCCAGACTTGACAATTTTGCTGCAAACTTTGCTTTGCTTTTGCTGAATAACAATTTCTATAAACGTATAGAAACATTAACTGGCCTTGCCGTAATTGACAGTGGCATCATCACTCTTGGCCATTTTAGTTGTTCGTTTGACAATTTCTATCCATATAACAGCTATTTATCATCACAGCAAGCCACAATAGTCGAGCAATTCGCTCCCTGCCTCCAGCTGCATGCCACTGCCCACTGCCACCCGCTGCTGACACTGCACTTCCCCTGTCCGGCGCCAGTTGCCACAGCAAGTCATTTAAAATGAAAGCGCAGTCAGCGTTAGGTATGCACCACACCAACCATCAGCCACCACCCATTCAGCAGGCAGCGACAACCACCGGCCACGAAGCATTCAACCCAGCCAGCCTCATTCCAGCGACAAAAAACCAAAAAGGTTTTAATCAGTTATTCATGAGGCCGAGAGCACGACGTCAAACAAAAGCCGCTGCGACGGTTGACATTGAAAGCCGCCTGGCAGTCAGGCCAGCAGCAGAGACAGCAAAGGCAACACAAATAAAATAGAGATGGAGGAGAATAATATGCGAAAAAAGATTTATGAGCTGGAAGAAAAGGCTGCATAAGTTGCAAGGCGAAAAAAAAACTCCCAACAGCAAGAAATGCTGCAATAACAATTGGCTGCAACTTAAAAGGCGCAAAAGGGTTTGTTTATATTTTGGAGCGGGGCAACAAAACAGACAGACTGACAAATAGAAAGAAGCGCGGGATTGAGAATGATGATGAAGACTGACTGACTGACATGTCGACAACTAGATGTTGATGTGACAGAGGTGGCGGGTGGCGGGTAGCGGGTGGCAGGTGGCGTGTGGAGGTGGCGGGACGTCTTATGTTGACGGAACCACTCCAAACTAATGAGTATGCATATTGTATGCATGTGTGAGAGCAGCAAGGAAAGGAAAGGAAAGGAAGGGAAAGGATAGGAAGCAAATGCAAGGCAGGCGTCTGTTTGCCTTTGTTGCAACAACTCAAAATGCACTTGGACGCCTTCGCCAGCCAGTCAGCCAGTCAGCAGGTAGCTGCAACATGTCCTGTCAAGCGAGGAGGGTGCTCATCGTCGTCGGCTTGACGCTGATTTTGTTTTGTTGCGCTGACAGAGCTGCAAATTAGTTGGCACAAAACATAAATGCAAATGAATGCGAGAAGCACTCCACAAAAGGGTTGCCCAGCAGCAAACCCAGTACTCATTAATGCAGGCCTGATTGGACTTTTTGTTTGTGCCTCCACACACACACACACACACACACATATATCAACATGCTGTGGCAGGAATAATTTGTATAGACACAGGCACATTGCACTTAAGTAGCTTGGGTTTTAAACAATTACATTGGACGCCTTTGCACATTACGTGTCCCGCCGCCCCTTCATCTCCGCCACCATTTCGCTCTTGGAGTTTTGTGTGTGTGAATGCCGCTGCTGATTGAAAATTCTTGTGCAAAAATGTTGACGTCGACATTGCCGTCTGACATGCTGCAGCTCATTACATTAATTGCTTTGGCTTGTCTTTGCGACAGCCACAGCCACAGACGGGGAGCAGCAACTGCAAACGGTGCGTATGCGTATTATGCATGCGTATCTGTGTGTGTGTTGCCCTCTCTCTCTCTCTCTCTCTCTCTCTCTCTCTGTGTGTGTGAGTGTGTATCTCAGTCGTTACAGCATTCGCATTTCAATTTCAATTTTGCAATTTTGGCAGCTGCCAGGTGGCGCTGTCGCTCCAACTGTCTGTTTTGGCCCATATCATGGCGCACAGACCCGGCCAGAAGTACACATATACTACACATGTATGTATATGTATACTGAACCCAAGCGAACTTGGGGGCCAAAATTCGCAAGCCTTTTTATCGCTTCTGCCCCTCATCAATTCACTGGCTAACAGATTTGCGCAGCTGTTTCTCTTTCCTTCTCCCCCTCCCCGCCACCATCTGTCCAGCTGTCCAACTCACTGACTGTCTGTCTGTCTGTCTGTCTGTCTGTCTGTCTGACTCTCGGTATGTCTGTCTGTATGTCTGTCTGTCGGTGTGTGTGTGTGTGTGTGTGTGTGCAGCACGTGAAATGTATGTCGCCTGTCAAATTACTTGAATCAGTGCTCTGCTCTGCTCTCTCTCTGCTCTCTCTCTCTCTCTCTCTCACTCTCTATATCTTTGCAGCACTATTGCCAGCTCAATGCAGTTGGACCCACATTTGTGCGCTTGGTTTGTCGTGCCAGTCAAGCATAATATGATTATGTAGATGCTGCTCCCTCTACACACACACACACACACACACACACACTTATACACATTCGTACATATCCGGGCTTGGCTGCCAACGTATTATCCTGTTTCCCTTCGCTTGTAAGAAGAACTACGACTATTGTACGACTATATCTACAAAAGTGCGCTGTCAAATCGTATTTATTATTTTATGTTTTCATTTTGTAAATTGCCATTGCTGCTGCTGCTGCTGCTGTTGCTACTATTGCTGCTGCTGCTGTGATTACACAGAACAAAAGCACTATCTGTCGATATTCGTATCTGACTGTCGCCCTCCTGTCTTCCCCCTTGGCTGTCTATTGGTCTGTGTAACTAATCGACTGTTGCCGGCGCGCGTCAAGTGCCAAGCGGAGCTGCCCCACCTCCCTGCCCCTGCCCATGCCCCTGCCCCTGCCACTCCCTCATGTCGATTTTCATTGTGTGTGACGTCCAAACAAAAAACCAACAAAGACACACACTCATGACTTTTAGCATCTATGTCTGTGTGTGTGTGTGTGTGTGTGTGTGTGTGTGTGTGTGTGTGTGTGTGTGTGTGTGTGCCCGTCTCAAAGTCCCTCAGCAATCAGAATTTGGTATGCAAATTTGTGAAATGGAATTGCATCAATATTAGAAATCAATATTTGGCTCACAAACGATTAAAAGATAACCGAACCGAGCCGAACCGGAACAGAAACCAACTGCTTTTAATATACATATAATATGACCAAATGCTTTCACTGTCAATTTGCTTAATACGACGCGAAAACTTCCAGACACCTACCGCAAAATGCCTTTACTCAGAACGTCTGCTTAACATGCAGGACGAAGGGAAAGGTGAGTGGGTGAAAGGGTGGGATCTTTGATACATGTCTTGACCTGCTGCCATGTGTGTGTGTGTGAGTGTGTGTGTGTGTGTGTTTGTGTTTGTGTGGCTGCTATGATGGAAACAGTTTGCAACTAATTAAGCAGCACGCACAATCTAACATGCAAGTTAACACCACCAGCAAACAGCAACAGCAGCAGCAACATCAGCAATTGCCAGCAGCAGCAGTAGATGTAACTCAAGGAGTTGGGGGTTACTTGTGTATATGTGGTTGGTTGCATAGTGGTGCATAGGTGCTTCAACGAGGCAGATACTTATCACAGTTCTTAGGCAATCAATTAAGGCTCACTGCATGCAGAACACGTGAAGGAACTCGGTGATTATTCTGTGCAAAAACTTTTGCTGTTCCTGAGTTAATTTCCTGAACAATTTGCTAATCCTCCGCAGCCAAAACTTATTTCAGCAATAACTTAATTATGTTCATAATTGTTTTTAGTTATGCGATTGTTTGTGGCATATTTATATATTTGTCATACATTAATAATCAATGAGGTAAAAGACGCAAGGAATATGCGCATTACTGATAGTATAAAATGATTTGAATACAACTTAATTTTTCATATTTTCTATTATTAATTATGTTCATTCCTTGTACATTTTCTTATCATTTAAAATGTTGCTTGCTCCACTGTGCTCCGCTGCCTGTTTGAATAGGTAATATGCAATAAAAGCGATATGCTGCCGACCCCCGATGCTGGCCCCAATCGACGCGATATGCCCACCACATTTGACCGCAGTTAACAAAGTTCACACACATACACACACCAGCACACCAGCACACACACATACACACTCAAGCATAGGCCCGGGCGCTCGTTGGCATCTACTCTGCGCCCGGGCGGCATACAATAATAAGTGACGCATTTAATCTGATTTGCTTTATGACATGTTCATGACGAGAACAATTAAAATGTGCGGTTGGCTAGGCAGCAGGCCATCTAGACAGCCTGGAGGGTAGCTTTGCTTTGTCGTCGTCGTTGTTGTTGTTGTTGTTGCTGCCGTTATTGGCCGGCGTAAAAAGCAAATTGTTTAATGTGCTGTGAATAAGTGACAAAACAGCTGAACTTTGCGTAGGCCTACCCCCCTACCCGCCAACCATCCTACACTTCCCGCCCCCCCCCCCCCCTGACTAGTCATGGGCAAGAGCACGCTCCATGTTGACTTTATCGATGCGTTAGCCGTGGGTGGAGTTGGGGGTGTTCTTATCGCACGTAAGGGATTGTGTCCTTAACAGGGCTGCTGCGGCTCCTGACTGCGGCTGACATTGTTGATTAGCTAGTTGAGTAGTGTGTGTGTGTATGTGTGTGTGTGTTTGTTTCTATTAATGGCACTGGCCCAAAATGTCAAGTATATGTGTATGTATGTATATATATGTATATTTAAGGCTGCAAGAATCTGGCATCGACTTGGCTTAAAACTAGCGCCAAAACTGACAATTGTCTGGCCATAATTGCGACAATAATTGCACATAATGCGACAATGTGCTCATGCAGCAAAGCTCTTCGGCTACGTCTTTCAGCTGTCTACTTACACACGCCTCACTGGCACAGCCTTGCCTTATCCCCATCCCCATGCCCCCAACTTCAGGCCTCACTCTCTCTCTCTCTTTCGAACTCTCTCTGGCTGTGACTGTAAACTTTGTTGCAGTTTGTTTTTACTATTGTTTTGTAATGGCAAAATTATAGACCCCAGCGACGACCCTTAAGCTTCATTTCTCCAGCTGAAACTCTCTAGCACTTTCTCTCTCTCTCTCTCTGTTGCTTTCTCTGTTGCCTGCCTGTGTGACTGGCATTGCCAAGCAGCAGTAGCATCTTCGCCTTCGCCTTCGCCTTGTTCATCTTTGGCATTATCTACTTCCGCCATAAACAGCAACAACTTTTCATCTTTGTGCCAAGGCAACATTTTTGCCTTTGTCTGCGACGTTTTTCTCTTGACTCTTTCGACTACCCCTACCCACTCTACCCACCCCCCTTTTGGGCGGCAGTTTAACAAACGCGCGGCACGTTGTGCATTTTTATGATTTTTATTTTGATTTCCTTTAAACTAACTTTGCTGCCTGCTGCCTGCCACAGCAACAACAACAACAACAACAACTAGAAACCAGTAGAAGAGACAGCGGCAAGAAATCGTTGCTATTTTTGCAAATTGCCTACAATGATGGCCACAAGTTCAGCCCCGCAACCCCCTTTCGACTGCCCTGCAGCCGCAGCCGCAGCGTCTCTGTCTCTACTTTTTTTTTCAATGTTACGCTTGACGTAGTGTGGGGGAGGGGTAGAGAGGGTGGTGACAGACCAGCAGCCAATTCCTGTGACTGTAGTTGCTGTTATTGATGTTGTTGTTGTTGTTGTTGTTGGTTTTGCCTTTGCCTGTTACCCGGAAAATATTATTTCGCTTGACTTTTACAACAGCCCAAACGGGGACATCACTAGTGCCTCCATCCAACCACCCTCTCCCCACCCACTCTTTATAGCTACTTTTATTTCTTTTTGTTTTTTGGTATTTTTGTATTTTTGTATTTTGTATTTTGTTGCTGTTGTTGTTGTTATTGTTTGTGTCAATGTCGCTGTCGCCGTCCAAACTATTTTGCTATTTGTTTTGCCTAACTCGATTTTTCACTGGTTGCCTTTTGTTTGCTTGGCTGCCCTCTCGTAGGATCCTCTCGCAGGACAGCGCCTGACTCTGACACATCTGAGACAACACTCACACACATACAGGCGGGGGAGACAAAAACACCAAAACACATTTGACAAAGCAATGGCCGAGAGTTTTTCAATTTTCAGACCCTCAGCCTGTCATTTTTTTTTTTTTTTTTTTTTGTTGCTTTTCTGATTTGCCATTCATTTTGTGCTTGTAATGATTTTCATGCTAATCACAGCAATTGACGCGTATGTCCGTCAGTCCTTTAGTCCTTCAGTCCGCCAGTCAGTAAGTTGCTTAGCTTGGCAGCCAGTCAAAATAATCGAAGTTCGCTTGTTTTGTCCGGCCGAACAATGCCAAGAACGCTCGTAATCGCAGTCAAATCACAATTTGATATTCTTTTTATGCCCTTCACTGAGTGTATAACATAATAACTTTGTCAGTAGCTTTGTCACACATTGGCCAAATGATCATTGATAACATAAAGCTGATTCTTGATTAGCATAACAAGCTGAATCAATATTCAACTAAGCTCATATCTATGCTAAGTTACTTTTCTATTAGTTGTCAAGCTATTTAGTATGATTCTTATAACTTTCTCTAACTTCTGCATTTCGCATATTGAATATTTTTTGCTGGAATTTAAGTTGTCTGTTTGATTTCATATTTTATTATTTTATTATGTAAGCACAGAACTGCTGCACACATGAACTGAATGCAATGAGTTCAGCTTGCTACAATCTGACTGGGAATTTGAGCTTTTCTCGTTAAAGCAATTCATGTTAATTTGTATTAAAAACTGAAAACTGGCTACAATTTGTACTTTACGAAGAAACTCAACCAACAAGCTACAAAACGGACACTGACTTAACTTTGGTTGCCTTCCTTTTTTGTTAGCACGCTGTAAATTTTAAGCAGAATAATAATTACAATTCAAAAAATCTGTGCAAGTTTATTTGCATGATAAACGATGTTACTTTAATTGGACTTTTTAATTCTTGGAATTTTCTGATTTATAGATTTCTGAGAAATGAGTTTTCTGTCCGGGCTTTTGCATGTAATAACTTAATATACGCTCAGCAGAAAATATAGAATTATGTACTCAACTCAACTTCAAACGTTAGTTCAGCTCAGTTTTGACAAAGTTGTGGGAGTTGGCAAACCAGGGAAGGCATTTCTCAGGACTGGGAAATTGACATGACAGAATTGTTGTCATGAAAATTGAAAGAAATTCTGAAAATTTGTACATTATCAACTTTAAATGTAGAACAAATAAAGCAGTCAAACCATGCACAAAAACACCTCGGGATTGACAATCGGATCAGTTTTGACAAAGTTAAGGGAGTTTGAAGTCTGGGAAGAGCATTTTTTGGTCCAAGTTGTTGTAACCAAAATAGATTAAAATCCTAAATTGAATTTTTTTGAAAATTCATAAACTTGAGATGTAGAGTTAAACAAGAAGGCAAAACATGAACAAAATGGCCTTGGGATTGACAATCGGTTCAGATTTGACAAAGTTGTGTCAGTTTGAAGTCTGGGAAGGTCATTTATATGGAACTTTTCGTTGTTTGGGCACTTTACAAGTCAATTTTTTGGTCACTTTTAGCGTGATTTTTGACAGAAAAATGAAACATCACAAAATCACTTTTCAAATAGTTTTTTATACTAATTAAAACACCCACAATCAATTAAACGTCAAATTTCAAAATTCTATTTTTTGAAAAATCAAAATTGGTAAGGGGGGACCCTTATGCTTTTTTCGCAAAAAAAATCCAAAATTTTATTTTTTCAAAAATTCATAAACTTGAGATGTAGAATTATACTTGATGCCAAATATTGATCAAAATGGCCTCGGGATTGACAATCGGTTCAGATTTGACAAAGTTGTGGCAGTTTGAAGTCTGGGAAGGTCATTTATATGGAACTTTTCGTTGTTTGGACACTTTACAAGTCAATTTTTTTGTCACTTTTAGCGTGATTTTTGACAGAAAAATGAAACATCACAAAATCACTTTTCAAATAGTTTTTTATACTAATTAAGACACCCACAATCAATTAAAAGTAAAATTTCAAAATTCTATTTTTTGAAAAATCAAAATTTGTAAGGGTCCCCCCTTATGCTTTTTTCACAAAAAAAATCCAAAATTTTAATTTTTCAAAAATTCATAAACTTGAGATGTAGAAATAAACTAGATGTTAAATTATGATCAAAATGGCCTCGGGATTGGCAATCGGTTCAGATTTGACAAAGTTGTGGCAGTTTGAAGTCTGGGAAGGTCATTTATATGGAACTTTTCGTTGTTTGGGCACTTTACAAGTCAATTTTTTGATCACTTTTAGCGTGATTTTTGACAGAAAAATGAAACATCACAAAATCACTTTTCAAATAGTTTTTTATACTAATTAAAACACCCACAATCAATTAAACGTCAAATTTCAAAATTCTATTTTTTGAAAAATCAAAATTGGTAAGGGGGGACCCTTATGCTTTTTTCGCAAAAAAAATCCAAAATTTTATTTTTTCAAAAATTCATAAACTTGAGATGTAGAATTATACTTGATGCCAAATAATGATCAAAATGGCCTCGGGATTGCCAATCGGAACAGTTTTGACAAAGTTATGGGAGTTTGAAGTTCTGGACTGAGGAAATCTATAATTTTTACATTGAATTTAGAAAAGGAGGTTTACTTGGGCGCACAGTTAGTTTGTAAATCTATTGTTTGATCATATTAAATTTATTGTAACAGTTTGTTAAAGTTGAGATACATTTTTCGTTAGCTTCTTTATTGACAGTTGGCCATTGATCTATTTTAATGGCAGGGCATTACGTTATCATTTATTTGAAAGGAAAATTGAAAGTATTTATCACGTTGCTAATAAATGAATGCCTCGATGGCTCGAATGCTGCTAAGCCATTGCACAATTTTTCAAAGTTGAAATTAATAACGTTTTTCTTATTTTTGCTTGCTTTGTTGCTTTTCTTATTTTTGTTGCTGCTTCTTCGACAACGACGACGACAACGACTTTCATTTTGCTTGCCTTTAATTTTTCTTTTATCTGCCATTGAACAATGGCCAGCACAATTTGGGTGATGAGCAGCAGCAGCAGCAGGAATCTGGATAAGGAGGCTGGGTGGAGGTGGAGGTGGGGGAGGAGAATGGAGAAGCAGGCAGCATAATAAATTAAGCGCTGCCTGGCCGTTGGCTGCCACTTGGCCAAAATAAATTGCACTAAGCGAAAAATAACAACTCAATCCATGGAACGAGCGGACAAGCGACAAAAACTGCCGGCCAGAAAATTGAAGCAGCTCCAAGCGACAGCGATGGCGATGGTGATGGTGATGGCGATGGCGACTACGACAAATGGAAAAAGTGCGCAACACAATGGCCAAAAAAAAAGGAGAAGAAGAAGAAGAAGAGTGGGCAAAAAAGGGATATAAACAGATTACGTCGTTATTGGCGCTGACCAGCACGTGCCCACACATGGACACGGACATGGACATCGACCTGGCCAGCAGCAATAGTAGCAGCAGCAGCGGAATAGAGAATGGATGAGCGTATCCCGGTTAGCGGGCAGGACATTCTATGCCTGGCCATGGATTTCTCGATTGATTTTGCGTCGTCGCTCGCATCACCTGCAGGCTAAGCTCCTTTTGAGCTCAGTCCCAGCAAATAGAGATAGATGGACAGTCCAAAAGAGAGAGAGAGAGAGAGAGAGATGTAGCTGGCAGGTAGTTGTAACGGGATGCAGCGAAGCGTTAACGTTAACGTTTTCGTATCGCCTTTTGTGCTGTCCTGTCGCACATGTTGTCGCTGGCCAAGTTGCTTGGTCTGCTTGGCCAGGTTGACAGTCCTGCATTAATTTCATGTCTCCTGCGTTGACATTGCTTGCCCCCGGGCTCCCCTTCGAGCTACTGGCAATCGTGCAACAATTCACGGCGCTACCACTTCTTAATTAATTTGTTCATTTATTGCAGGACACGGGGCAACAGAGTGCACGAGGACATGAGGACATGAGGATACTGAGGACACGCCACTTGGCCGCCTCTGACTGGCAAGCTGCTTAGAAGCCACGTTGATTGAGTCTTTAGTGCAAACTTTTACAGTTATCTCACAGCGGCAGCTGTGCTCAAGTTTTCTCTGCAGCTTTTCTCCAGCGTTGCTGTTTTTCTCACTTTACATTCGCTTCCCGACCGGCTTATGAAAAACAATAACAAAAACATAAATCAAGCAAGTTGGATAATTTCTGTGTGGCTCTGCTTTTTTCCTTTCTAGTTCTATTTTTAGGGTATTTCTTCTTTTTATGCTGACCAAACGGCGAAAACAACGCCGACAAAAGCAAAAATTCAGCAGCAGCTGCATTTTTCATGGCCCGCTTGCTGGCAATGGAAATGGCCACGTGAATGGGCGGATTGTGAGCTATAAGCCATAAGCTTTAAAGCACCTCCTGCAGCATTGTTCAATAGATCCAGCTCAAGAGCTGAAGAGCGCCAAAAGACGATGATTTTGTCACTGATTGCCAGCCAAAGCAAGTACTATAATAACGCATATCCTTAACCGATTTAAGGATATTTTCATTAGATCTTAAGTTTCTAAAAGCAATTGTTACGTTGATTGCATTTGAATTTCATATTGAAAAGGATATAATACACAACATTAATCATTAATTTTTTATCAAAATGTTAAGTTGAACAAAATACTAACATTTTATATATATAAGAATATTTAATTTAGTGAAATGAACGATGAGTTTAAATTTGAATTATATAAAAAACTGTGCTTACAGATTTCTGCTATGAAAAGCTTTCAAAAATATACCATAAACTTTGACATTATTTTGTGTCAAATTGCTTAAACTTAAATGGACAGCTTTTGGCTGCCAATAGTGAAATTAAGTAATAGTTATGATTATTTTTTGAGGCAGCTTCAACTGGTTGGCAAGGAGCAGACTCAGCAACTGGCCCTAATCGCTGGCGCATCCTGTGTAAATCACTTGAGCTTCTTTACTCGTTATCCCCATTGCCCCGCTGCCCCGTTGCCCCGTTGCCCCGTTGCACTTAACGCTACCATGGCCACTAATTTAGCATTATGCAAGTCAGTGCAGCTTGCGCTTTCAGGGCTCAAGACGTCGTTCATTATGCGCCCATTCTGCTCAGGTTGAGGATGTTGCTGCTGCAGCTGGATGCGGACTCTTCTCTGATGCTCCTGCTGCTGCTGCTTCTACTGGTACTTATTATTTATTGCGTCTTAGGTAATACCCAAGTTCCAAGTGCCAAGTTCTTTCAGTCAACTTGCAATTTTTCATGCACGTTCATTATTATCATTGCCCCAACCTCCCCCCCCCACTCCTTCGTACACGCCCTGCACTCCAGTTTAACTGAAGCAGCCGTCGCTGATAAGCGACGAAAATGTGTAGAAAGCTGAAAGTTTTGCACAATTTTTTATGCTGCGCCAGCGGAAGGAGAAGTGCAGCAAGTGTGGGGAGAAAAGAAATGCAAGAATTTATCATTGCAGGACGCAAGCAGTGAAAGCAAAGGCAGCAGCATCAACGGCAGCAGCTGCAGCTGCAGCCTGGGCAAATAAAAGGCGAAAGAAACTGCAACGCGCCATTCAATTTGATTACTTGCGTCATAAATACCGGAAGCGTCAGAGTATTGAGGCGCCAAGCTACCCATTGGATCCCATGCAAGACATGTGCGTGAATGCACAGCAGCCCAGCCACAGGGCGTTGCATGAATGACGGCGGTAATATCCTGTGTGACGCATTGACGCAGTGACGCAGCAGTTTGGCGAGCGGGCTTTTGGCGAGCTGATAGCTGAAGCAGCTCCTTAGCTGACGCTCTTTTATGCACTTGAAAAGAATCTGCTGCTGCTGCTTCTACTGCTACTGCTACTGCTTGTGCAGCATGAAAGGCATTAAAATGGCAGCACTGTGCAAAAACGTATTAGTAACAGACTATTGAGACGCTAAAGTGATGCAGGAGGCGGCGGCGGTGGTGGGCGGGTGCGGCAGGATGCCCGCATGCAGGATGCATGCGGATGGGACGCCAGCTCGTGTGAATTCTTACAAGTGCGCTTGCAAAATGACTTATGTGCTGCAGGCTACCCAACAAGGACGACAAGGACAACGACGACGACGACGACGACGACACTATCGCCAAATCAGCAGCGCAGCTTGCATAAAAAATTTAAAGCGCTGACGATAAAAAAAGGAAATAATGGGTGGGGGAGGCAAAATGACTTTGGTGCCGCACACACACTCACACACACACACACACACACACAAATATGCCACATAAGTGCTTATGCTATAACAGGATGTGCTTGTGTGCAAGTGTGGCTGTGTGTGTGTAATGACTGATCGTGTGATTTTTTATGCCCGCAGTTGCGCTGAAAGGCGATTTATCTTGGACTGGCTGGTTGACTTCTTGCTGGCACAAATCAAACACACTCCCACACACATACACACACATACACACACACACACGAACACGTACACAAAACTGTAAGCTGAGCATAAAAAGTGGCAGAAAAATAAGCAAAACAAACAAACAAACAAAACGCGTCTCTGTAAAAATGTAAGTTGTGGTTGGGCAAAGCAGAGGGAGAACAACAACAACAAAAACATAGAAAAATCTCTAACCAAGAGGGAAACAGAAATACAGAGATGGTGGGCCAGGGGAGCGGTTGACTAGTAGGGAGAAGGTTGAGTTTGCCTGGTCAGCGGTTGGCAGAGATTAACTTTTGGGTCGCTCAAAGCGACCACAGCAAGTGCTTTACATTTAAAACACGGCAGCAACAACAACAACAACTATAACAACAACAACAACAAGGGGCGTGGTCAGCTCAACAGAGCTTGTTAGCGGCCATAGACAACAGTGCGGATGGTTGACAGAAAACGGCAGCAGCAGCAGCAGCAGCGTTGTTGACAAAAGCGCATATGGCAAAGCCGCAAGCCGCACAGATTAACAATTAGTTTGTTTTTTAATTTTATTTAATATTTATAAGCGCACAGCATGGCAAAGATGGTGGCGTGTGCTGCAAATGTATGCAGTTTTAGCTGATTTATTTATTACAATGCTAAATTTTGGCTAACTAATTGAAAAAAACAAGCAAGTAGAGCTATATACAGTTGCAGACGGCAGTTTACATTTACATTTTGCTGAGACACAATTTGCAATTTAATAATAATCCCTGCAAGATAATCAAAAAAGTTATGCGCTGAAAGGTATGCTACAGTTTTTGTACATACACGCATCAAGCATACGAGGCGCCGCCATTTGAATGGTTCTTAATTGCAATGGCTTAGCTACAGACATATGTGGGAGTCTATATAGCATATCTATTTAAAGATAGACGATACACACACACACTCGCACACTCGCACAGACGCATATTGCGAATATTTTTGGTGCTGCATACATTTGCCACGTATGCCAATTATATAAATGTTGTTCGTTTGCTTGTTGTTGTGTTGCTGCTGCTGCTGTTGCTGCTAGCTGCTGTTGTTAGCTGTTAGCTGCTGTTTTGATATGTATTTATGTTTGCACGCAGCAGCCAAACACGACAAATAAACGAGTGCGACGACAGAGCGACAGCCAGCTGCAGTTAAAATGAAATAAAACATGAAAATGAATTATGATACATGTGTTGCTTGCTTGGCCGAGGACGAGGCCATTGCCATTGCCAAAGCACCCCAAAAAAACCCTAGCTGTGCGTATGTGTGTGTGTGTGTGCAGCTACTACCAGAAACAGCTAACTGGCAGCAGCAGTGCTCTGGCAGCAGCCACTCATTCATTTAAATGCCATTTTAAACTTAAATGAAAGTTTATGGCTTTTTATATGCATTCTGCGAGCGATGGCGGCTGTTGTTGTTGTTGTTGTTGCCATTGTTGTTGTTGTTGTTGTTATTATGTTCATACCTGCATCGCGTATGCTATACATAACTGGGCTCTATTCGGCTTTTGTGGTTGGCTGGCAGGCAGGCAATTTAAAATCCAAATTCCATTTCTTTTTACTTAACAACACGCTGCATATGATAAGTCTTCATCAAGCGATACCCTCGAAGCACTTGCATAAAGCTCTACTTGAATATTGGATTACACTTGCGTGGCACTCGTGGCAGGCAAGTGCGCAACACTGGCAATTCCTGGCAACATACCTCAACTCAGCGTAAGCCTTAAGTTCTAAGAGCGAAAGTCTTTGGCATTTCAAGTTTTCCTGTTATTTTATTGCTGTTTATTGTTTCCGGGAATACAAATAAATAACTACAGTGTGCAAATGTATATTCTAGGATTTAGTTAATGATGCAGTAATCGGCATATTTAATTCGCTTTAAAACTTAGGAATGCTCTTTAAAGATATACAACATTTAAGTACTCTTTGTGAACTTTTTCCGATGTAAGCACAGGTGTTAAAAAATATATGATAATATATCAATACTTGGAACATGTTCATATTAATGGAACTCACTTCCGTACTTACCCCAATGCATATTTTAAAATTAAGCACAGGTATCTCTGCGTCGTTCTTGTTTTGTATGCCTACACATATTTGTTGTTGTTGTTGCTGTTGCTGTTGCTGCCTGATGTTACCCGTGTTGCTTGTCACATATGTTTGTTACATTTGTTAGTGCTGCTACATGTAAGACTCTGCACAGTTGTGTTAAGAAGAAAGGGGAGGCGGGCAGGTGGAGAGGGTCGGAAAACGAATGAATGACAGAATCCGACGATAACCCAGTAGATCAACACCCCAAAACGCAGCAGCAGCGCCCAACTGTGTGTGTGTGTGTGTGTGTGTTGTCATGTTGCTGTTGTTGTTTTATTGCAAAGACGTGCACACATACATGCATATATCACACATACACACATACATTAAAGTCGACACTTTACATTCGCCAGGGCAATATTTTATTTTTATTTCCGTTGTTAGCCAGAAATTCGTTACCTGGCCGGACAGGAAACCCAGTCAGCCAGTTTCAGCAGCTACAACACCAATTGGAAAGCACACACACTCACACACACACAGAGAGAGAGAGAGAGAGAGAAACAACCAATACGACCACAGAGGAAGGCAACAGCACACACGCACAAGCTGAGACCAGCATAAATCAAATTAATTTTGTAGGCGGCAACATGCGCCATTTTGTAGCAGCCCCCCATTTTGCCGGTTGTGTGTTTTTCTTTTATTTTATCAGCCGCAGTCCCCCACATGAAAAGTGCGTTTTAATTGCAAAGATGCCGCCGCGTTTCGCGTTGCGATTCGACGCTAATTAGGCGCACAATTGCCACGAAATAAAAAGTCAGGAAAACAAAGGCGAGTACGTGACTATCTCAAGCTGTCGATCCCCAGCGAGTGGCTCGACTCTGTAGTACCCCCCCCCCCCACCCAACCACCCTGCTCCTGTCTGCTGTCTACTGTGTCGCCTGACTGTCAGTTCCGATAAAAACGTACTTTTAAATTGTCGTCGCTGGCAAAGCGCACGTGTAGAGCAGCCACACACGTGTATACGTAATACGCATACGTATACGTAATATGTGTTCGTATTCGTATTCGTATCATCAAATGAATATTCGCTTATTTGCATCTCTCGCGAGTTGCCCAAAGATACACACACACACACTCACACACTCGCACACATACATCAGTTGTGGCTTGTTAAGTTGTGTGTGCAGAGATTGAGGTGTGGCGGAAATTGGGCTGGAGTCGAGTCGAGTCGAGTCGAGTCGAGTCTAGAGTCTGCTGGATGCCTGACAAAATGAGTTTTACAGCATTTTTGTTTTCATTTTTTGGCTGTGTGTGTTTTGTAAAAGGGCTGGCTACGGAAAGGTTTTAACCTTTGATTCAACAGCTGGGCTTTTAAATTAAGATTTCGCCGGGGTCGCTGGCAACAAAAAAAAAAAGAAAAGAGAAAAGCAAACTGTTCGTTGGAAATGAGAAAAGTTAGCGGCGCATTGAGTTTGAGGCCATAGCAAGCTGCGTTGTTTGCCCAGCGACTTGAGCAATGATTTGAAGAAGTTTCCTTTTCTATTTTGGGGCTAGTCTCATAAGCTGTATATACCCCGGGTCGGGGCAGACCTGTGGGCCGCTTAAAGATCTGTTTTGACTGGCAGTCACTTCTCAAAACTCAACTTGACAAACTAATTTGCTTAGCGTTGACCTTTTCCTGAGAGTCACAAGATTGTTTCCATTGCACAAACCGACAGTTTTAGTTTTAGTTTTAGTTTTTGCACAACTAACAATACAAGCTCTTCCATTCACAACATATGGCATTTATAGCCCTGGTATTGCTACCTCATCTACATCTAATGATATTGAATAAGCACTTGAAAAACTCATATAAAGTAAACAATTGATTTCCATTACGTACGTGGCCAGACTCTCTGCTCTGCAGCTTTGCTCCAGACAGCCCACTGGGATTGCAAGAGAGCAACTCTAAGGGTGTGAGTGTGTGTGTGTGTGTGTGTGTGTATGTGTGTGTGTGTGGGGAAGGGTTAAGGGTTTTGGTTGGAGGGTGGCTGTGCTGACAGGGAAGCAGAGAAGCCGCAGACTTTACAACTTGCCATTTGCTTACCCACCGTTTACTTGCAAATTTCTTTTGGCTCTGCAGATTTTTGCATTTTTCTTGCCCACTTTTCTGCATATGTGAGTGTGCATGTGTGTGTGTATGTGTGTGTAAGCTTCTTGCGAGTTATTTTCATATTTGTTTAAAGTCTATTTACCGCAAGTTGACAGTGAAATATGCGAAACTAGCGCGTAGCCAAATAAGTGCGACAGTTTCCGGTTACAACTGTGGCAATGCCAATGGGCAGGCGGCAGGCGGCGGTCGGCAGTTGGCAGGATTTTGTGGCAGGATGAGCAGCAGGAGATACAGCCTGTGCTTTGCCTGCATGTCATTGCGGTTTGTTTGTTTGCTTGACTTGCGCCTGGGTAAGGATTTCATGTGCTTGAGCAGCAAGTAAGAGAGAGACGAGAGACGAGAGACTAGATAGAGGGAGTGAGTGCGGAGGGGCAGAGAGGGGAGGGTGGCAGACCAACCGCAGCGCTGGATGTCTGTGGAGATGTGTGTGGGCTGCCTGCCTGTCCGCATGACAATTTGTTGTGCATGAAATCTGCTGCTGCTGCTGTTGCTGCTGCTGCTGCAGTCGCTGCTGCTGCTGCAAATGTGTTTTTTTTTTGCGCAATTTGCCAAAGCCATGCAAGGCACGAAGGCAGATATGCATAGAAGCAGAGAAGCAGCAGCAACGAGACGCATGAAAATCGAGTAGAGAGCTTCTAAGCCCAACCCAGACCAGGACTCCACCCAGAACTCAACCCAGACCCTGTTCTAGTCTCAGGTTTTAGCTGAGAGGCCATGGCCCAGGCCCAGGCTCAGGCGGAGGCACAAATAGTCGTCGGGCTGTGTAAACAAACAGTTATCCCTCGCTTGGCAACACGTATTAGATTTCTGCTTGCTGCTGCTGCCGTTGCAGCCTAACCACTGAGACGGAAGTAATGTGTCTATCAAAGCATTAACAACGACCGTCTTCGTCTGCATTGGGGGCCAGCAACTGCTTCGTTATTTTTGCAGTCTGTCTGCGCTGTGAAAAATCCATATTATATACGATATGGAGGACTATATATGCGGCGCATGCTGTTGCCATTAAACGCCTTTATGCCAAATTGAACACAATTAAATTAGTTGCGGCCAAGGCGGGGATTAAGCTGGCGTATGAGCAGGACTCAGGTGTTCTTGTTGTTGCTGCTGCTGCTGCTGCTGTTTATGTACAACTAATTGGCTATGTAAATGACAGCTGCTAGTGCAGGCTTTGAGTGTATATTCATTCATATACATATTGCATACATCTACACACACACACACACACATGCATACATATATGCTGTTAATTACGAGCTTAGGTGGAGGTGCTGAAGTATTTGTGGCTTGTCAGAACTTCCCCTTCCCCATCCCTCTCCATCTCGCCCTTTTATGCACCCACATTGACATTTTGAGCAGCATCAGCAGCAGCAGCGGCGTTGTCATGAAACCTTTTGCTAAGGATTATGCAAATCTGCCACTCATCGTGCACACACACACACACAATCACACCCACACACGCATAGGCACAAAGCCTTCATTTACATTTACATACGGCTAACTGAAGATTTGCGCTTCATCATAATTTATGCAGCTGGAAGGAGGCACTTCACATTCGCAATACCTCAAAAATTGCCCACAGTTATGGCGCACAGTCAGACACGGGGCACAAGGACAAACACAAACAGGACTAACTGACAAGCTGACAAACTGACGAGCTGACTGACTGACTGACTGATACGTCAGGCAGGTGGGCAAACAAACAAGATTGAAACTCTATCTGCCACCGCACACATAAGGGCATATACCCTTTTTCAGGATATGCAAAGAAATTGTTTGATACTACGCAGAAAAAATAGAAATGGATATGGGATATTGAAAAGGATATATGTGTATATATGATATATTTATAAAGGCTAAATATCAGTAATATAATTTAATTAAAATCGTATATATTTTTAATCACAAATATAAATGTTAGCAACTAAAATATATAATAGATAATGATAATGAGATAATGCTATAGGCAAATCGACAATATCTGCTTAAATTTTGATTAAAATCAAATTTATGTGTGTAAACAAATGAAGACGAGCGCAAATGAATAAATCATATAACACTCAACTGAATAAAGTAGCAAAGTCCTTTCACTCACTCTGCCTCCCTCTCTCACTCTCGAATTCTTTCGGTTTTACCCTTTCTATTGCCTTCTAATTAAATGATTAAACTCGCTTTTAATGAAAAAGTTCTTTTATGTTTTGCTTTTTTTGCTTTTTTGTATTTTTGTTACAATTTGCTTTGCATGATTTGTCATAATTAATGCCCCAAGGGAAATAGGGAAACAGGAAAACAGGGAAACAGCTGCCCCGGTTCGCCACTCCAGCTGGCCTGTGGACTGAGGCGAAGCCATCGCCAGTGGGTCGAACATTTGGCAGCTATGGCTGCACTTTTGCCACTTGCTGCTGCCACTTGGCCTGGGCGCCGTCTCCACATCCACATCCACATCCAACCTCGCCGCATAAAATGCTTATGAAAAGCGCTTAAATTAACTAACCCTTGGGGCATGGCAAAGCAAACACCGTAAACACCTTTAAAAGCCACAGGGCGATGTCTGCAGGCTGCCTGATAGTTGGCCACTGTAATTTCCATACTGAGCCATAGTTCAGGCTCGTTGCAGGCAGCCACACCTGGTGGTGCAGGTAAGGAGGGAGGGGCCGGTTGTAGGGGCTGGCAAAATGTGTAGTTTATTTGCAATTTTTTAGCCAAAGAGCTTTGCATTTTTGTTGGTTTTGTTGCCATTTTCCATTTTCCTTATTTTGTTTCTTTTTTTTTGTGGCTCTATATTTCTGAATCTCACTTTCGTTCCCCTTTGCCGCATGTGAAATTTGTGTTATCGCAGCGCTTGCAGCAGCAGCAGCAGCAGCACTGGCAGTAGAAGTACCAGCAACTGCAGCAGCTGCAATAAAATCAGTGGCAAAGGTTGCAGCAGCTGAGGTCAGTTTGGGGTCCATTTTATGTGTGTGTGTGTTGGTTAAATGTGAAGCATTTGCACTAAAAACTTGCACACTGAAAATTTGAAATTTTCCATTTGTTTTGTTGGTTTGCGTTGCGTTGCGTTGCGTTCGGTTCGGTTTGGTTTGGTTTCGTTTGCATTTCTATTTGGGGGAAAAACATTTCTCTGATTTGCATTTAAAAGGTGTGGCAACTATCAGGCTTATGTGCGGGCTCGGGTTATATCTGGGGTCGCCAGGTTGAAACTGGTTAGCCCCCGACCCCCCCTGCCTCTTCAATGTATCTATTTGCAAATGAGCGCACCCACAGCGAGAGAGAGAGAGAGAGAGAGAGGAAGAGAGACAGAGAGGGGATTGAAAATAGTTTTCATTGCCCCACAGCGGGGCATTAAAACTTTGCTGTTAGCCAAGTAACGCAACGCACATAAACTTAAGCTCTTGGCTATTTATGCAACATATTCCATAGAAAAGTAAAATTAAGAATTACTTAAGAGTATCAAATTCAAAATGCAGTTATTTATAGCATTTATAGCATACATGCAAGATCATTCTGATGACATTTCTGTATGATAGAAAAGCAAATATCTGCAGTGAAAAAGCGAATCCTACAATTTATTCCTTCTACCTTTTACTGAAAAACGGTAAACATCGAAAATATTAAATAAATAAACATTTTATTTACAAATATTTAGTTTACTTTAATAAAATAGTATGCTAACAACTTGTTTAAAATTCTAAATTTATTTGTTTGAGTATTTTCTAAATACATGAATGAATATTCAATGTTGTGTTATATATTTTCTTTAGTTCCTACAAAAAGTTCATCACTGCAAGGGTATTGCGGAATTTGTTTAGCCATTTATTAGCAGAGACCTGGCTACGAAATGGAGAAAAAAAGAATTGCAAAACAATGGAATGTAACATTTAAAACATACAATAAAATGAAATGCAAATAAAATGTGCTGCTGACACGAGAAAAATACTACAAAACCGGTGGGAAAAAATAGGGGTGAGAAAAAACTTGTGCGCTGGCAACATGAAATTGGCTGGTTGCTCGGGTCATAAATTTCTATATAGACAATCTCGCTGTTGTTTGCGCTATTTCGCTATTTTGCTATTGTTGTATGCCCCGTTGTGATTGTCGCCATTCTACGCAACATGCAACAACTATTAATCATATTGAATGCCTCCGCCTCCGCCTCCACCTCCGCCTCCGCCTGCGACTGGTACTCTGGTTCAGCCTGTGCCTGACTGTGTCATCCTGGCTAATCAATCTTTACCGTGTGCCGTCTCTAATGGCAATGACAACGACAAAGGCAATCTCTCATTCTCTTTCTCTCTCCCTCTCTCTCTCTGCCTGTCTCTTGCTCTGTCCATCTTTCGCTGAAGAAAAATGGCCGATAAAGTCATTAACGCCTGACTGGCCACCTGCCCTGGCTGCGGTAGTCCTGATCTGGACACGGATACGGCTATAGCTACGTAGCTGGTCTAAGCCGGCTGGCCAGTTGGGCTGGCCAGTTTGCTATTTTGTTTATGGGCGGCGGCGCAAATCTCTTTGGGAGCCGCTGCTCAATGAGGCGGCAGACGAAAGCCAAAAGGGGATTAGTTGTAATCAATAACTTGGCCAAGTATGTGGAGCAGCGGAGGCGGACAGACGGACAGCGGAGCTCGGGCGGCAGGCGGCAGGGGGCAAGCGTCTACTGTTGTTTTGCCTGTCGAAACTTTTGCAAAAGCTTATTGCCGATACCCCTCGCTATTTACTGCCCTCAAGTTGGGGCCCTTTTGTGCGCCAAGTTATTATTATAATTTTCTTTAGCCAAATGCGGATTAATTGAAAAGTTTGCCATTAGGAATTCGCGCTTGGTTAAGTTGCCTTGCCTTTGTTTTCGGCCACATCCACCCCCCTCTGTAGACCATGAGCTGGCTCTGGTTCCGAGGTTCCATACGCCCACCTATGCAATATCATTTGTAGGTGTTTCAACTATTTGATCGTTATGGATTTTGACAGCTTCATTCGCAGTTATGATGAAAATTACTTAAAAGCATTTTCGCACAGCGCTGATTTGATTGATGGGCGTTTATGTGCCATGGCAGCAAAGCAAAAGCAGGAGCGTGGGCTAGAGGGGGTGGTAAGTAGAATGGCGTCGTCATTATATTCGCATTATCGACTGTCGTCGGGCGCGGGCGCAATGAGGCATCGCAAATGCCAGTTGACGTGCCGGCGGTTTGAAGAGCGGACAAAAAGTTGCGCCAATTTGTGTCAATTATCAGGAGGGTACCCCCAATCCCACGCCCCTTCGACAGTCCCGTCACCTGCTCGTTCACCTGGTCGTTGAGCGAAGTTTGAAATCCGTTGAGAGCTTGGCCAAATGCGGGGCAGTATTAAGTGACATAACGATGAATATGGGCAAAGCTGAAAATAAGTGAGGCTCTTCAGGTTGCCACTTTTCCGAATCTATAATTTAATTTCGAGACGCAAACTTCGAGTGGTGATAGATACCATTTTCTTTTGTGAAAATAAAACGGGCAATTTCAAAGTGCAAAGCAATTATTAAAGTTGGCCAAAGTTTTGATGACACTATATAAGCTGAGATTAAATTGATGGCCCTAAAAGCACATGTGATTTATTGCATTGGACTTGACTTGATCATTATTGAACTTAAGCTACAATCTGTTAAGGTATTAAGGTATTTTAAGTGTATCTTTTCATATTCTAGCAATCTTATCGTTCTTAAAGATGTACGTTTAAGCAAGCGTTCAGCCTTGACAGACAGTGTCCTGCGAATATATATTTTGCATGTCGTTAATGAAATCCTTGTTGCCGTGTTGAAGGATCTAGTCGCTCATTAAAATCGAAGAGCGTCGAACAAATCGATTTTCGTTTAGTATCGTAATCAAGAACACAACAATTTTTGTTCTCGTGCTAAAAATTTGTTTTGTGCGCTATAACAAGTCTGCTGCCCCTCGCTGCCCCCCTTCCCCCCGCTGATACACCCTGCTCTAGCCGGCGGAACATGCCTGAATGGAGAACTTAAAGAGCACTCGAACAGCACTCAGCCGCAAGCACACACACACACACATACACACACATACACACACATACACACACACCACACACACACTTGTGATATGCATGTGTGTAAGCTGATGTTTAAGTGGAGTTTGCTTTGCTGCAGGTAGGCATCAGAGAATTCGGTGAAATGATGACTGAAGGGGTACACGTTGAGCAGGGGTAGAAGGCGTTGTGGGAGTGGGAGTGAGAGTGGGATTGCGATTGGGATTGGGAGTATAGAGGCACCGCATCGACGTGTCGGGCCAACGTCTGTGCTTTGCAGTACTTGTCAAGATTGAATTTGCAACGGATATATATTCCCTTTCTTTTCTTGCTTTTTTTTAGCAATTTTATTTTTTGTGTGGATTTTCTCTGCTTTTTTTTGGCGTTTTTATTGATCAAACAAAACGTAGCTACCAAGTGGCAGCCAGTGAAGGTGTCATTGCTCAGCAGCGTTTATAAGTAAGTAGTACTATATATATATATATATATATATATAAGATATATATAGTACGGCTAGAACACGCGCAGTGCGCATAAATTGCATGATTTGTTTGGCAACTGACATGCTGACTTTTCATTATTATTATTACTACTATTATTTCGGCAGTTGGCAGACAACAACACTTTATGTATAATGCAGAGAAGGATTTTCTTTTAAGCGGGGTTTACTTACCGGTCCAAACTGTTCGAAGTAGCTTTTGACATCCTCCAGCGTGGTGGGCGCCGAGAGGCCGCCCACAAAGATTTTCTTCGTTCTCGTCACCATCTGCAACAAAAGAGAAAGAGAGAGAGACGGAGAGTGAGAAAAGTGAGAAACAAAAGAAAGAAAATGTAGTAAAAGTATCAGCATAAATGAACGAATGAGCGCGTAAAGCGCAAGTGGCAAATGCTGCTTAATTTAGCTGTAGCCTGGCATTTAAAAATGCATTTATGGTAAGTCGAGGGGGGGGGAGGGGGAAGGGGCAGGGGCATACCCAAAGTAATGGCCCGCCAGACTGCGAGGAGCCGTAAGAGTCGCTGGTTCTGTAACTTACTGCACCAACTTTCGCTATGCGTCGACCATTTTGTGCACTTTATGTAGTAGCCGCATGTGTGTGTGAATTGTGCAACTATATGTGTGTGTTAGTGTTAGTGTGTGTGTGTGTGTGTGTGTGCAGCTGGCATATTTAAGCTGACAGTTTCAAGTGCCAACTTTACGCAGTTAGCGCAACAGCAGCACCGAAAAATGATGGCGCGGCAAAGACGAACGGAGAGGAGGCAAGAGAGAGAGAGAGAGAGAGAGACAGAGAGAGAGAGAGCTGCAAACAGCACATGCATTCAAGTGTGCGTGTGTGTGAGTGTGTAACTATGCTAGTGTGTGTGTATTGCAACGCCAGCCTTTTTAGCCCGCAGGCAAGCGTAAACTGTTAACGTTAAGTGACGGCAGTTAGGCGACAGTGGAGCAGAATACTTGCTAAAAAGTTTCCAAAACTGGTTCCAAAAACTAAATCATTTTCAAAAATGAAGGATTGGCTCACTTTAAATTACAAATATTGATAAGATTGATTTCAGAACTGGATCCACTTTTGCCAAATAGGATTTGGATTAAATGAAAGTCAGTTTCAAATTGAATATTATTTGTAAATGCATGAAAAAAAGAGAAAATGCATTTTTTCTTATCTAGTTTAAGGTTTAGAATTCATATTATAATATTTATTATTAGTCAAATACTTTTTTCTGATTAGAATTTCAATTCAATAATATTTGAAATCGTATGCTGTGCAATTGATTTATTTGCGAACAAGTCAAGAGTTGAGAATAGCTTTCATAACATTTATTATGAATTCTAGGTTCGTTAAAAAATTTTGTTGGTAACGAAATTTGGTGGTTTTCTTATTTTGTTGCTACGCAAACCGGTAGCCGTTCTGGCAGTTCTGGCCGTTTGGCCCATGGTGGTGCTAGCTGTAGGGGCCGGATGAAGCTGATGACGCTGATTGCACTGAAGCTTGCAAGCTGCAATTTATGAGCATGGCACAGCACACAGACAACCGGCAGTCGAAGAGGGCTGGAGACGGATGGCAAGGGGACGGGGAGGGGGGGGCAAAGAGGGAGACAGGAACAGACGTTGGGTAGAGCGCTAGAAGATGTGGGATACGTCCGTTAAGGAAGCTAACGATATGTAACAGCGGTGCTGATGTTTCTGCTGTGCCAGCAGTAAAATTCATACAATGTCGTAAAATTAAAACACTTGTGTTGTCGCACCAACTCTCTCTCGCACACACACTTACACATAGACACACACACACACACACAGATACAACTACAAAGTTAGTCATGCAGCTTTTGGCAAGGCAAATCGCTTTGGCCCGTGTTCTGGCCTGAATCCCAACTCACTCTCTGTGTGTGTGTGTGTGTGTGTGTTTGGCTGCACTTTACACAGGTTGGGCAAATACATACCAGAGGTCTGGGTCTAGGTTTGGTTGTGGCTCTAGGTCTGGGCCCGGTCGCTGCGGGCGGGCTGCTAACAATTTGCAAAAGAGTGAAAAAAAAAAACGACCGTCAAGTTGAGTGCGCTGCAAGAAAGTAACAACATGACGTCCAAGACAAAGTTGAACTCGACTCCTGCTGCTGTAACTGTTACTGCCGCTACTTCTACTGCCGGTCATCAGACATGACGCACAAAATTGCAGCGTTGTTAAAAAGCGATTCGAAACAGCGGCCGCCAGCACTTTGTTACTTTTGGCCCCAAACGTTCGCCGCTAATCACTGCCAATGAGGCAGCTACTTAAACTAATAAACTGGCTACCGAACAGTCGCCAGTCAGTCACTTAGTCACTCAGTCATTCAGTCATTCAGTCAGTCAGTCATTCAGTCGTTTGCTGGCTTCGCAATGTCATCATCAAATATACAATATATAAATAAGCGGGCCAGAAACACGCCCAGCGCTGATAGCGAGGCATGAATCAAAAAGAAAACACACCCAGCCGAAAATGAAAATGAGAAAAAACATAACAGACCAGAGAAGAAAAGAGCCGAATATTATATACACTTAAAGACTGAAGTCCAACTGTTTAGGTCTACATTTAATTACTGATTTAAGAATTGTATTAACATAAAATAATACAAACTTTATTTTCGACAGATTTGACTACATAAAAACTCTGCTAAGATTGGTTCAAATATTTTGGAAAATAAAAATTTGCTCAAGAAACTATATTCAACCATTGCTGATAACTTTTACTCTATATTTCATAAGCGTTACACATTTGGTGATACAATTCAAATACCCTACAAAAGAGTATACAAAATAGACATATACAAAGCGAATCAGTCCCTGACTACGACTCTGAACTCCGACTGTGACTCCGATTTCGACCCCAACCCGGAACCAGTGACAGACCGATGATCAGGCCAAGGCGACCGGCGACTGGCGTCCAAAATGGAAGCACACACGCATACTAACGAAGTGACACGGCATTTTAACGGCCACCGCACACAGCGCTGCACAGATTAGGAATGTCAATATTAGCCACACCGACTACGACTACGACTACGAACCGGACTAGAAAGGATGGGTGAATGGGAATGGGAATGGGCAACTCTGTCAGAGGTTGGGTGCCATATGGGGCATATAGTCTGCCCCCGCTGCCAAGTGCCAAATTTTGACAAATGACGTCAGGAGTGGGCGTGCAGTAGAACTGTAACCAAGCTGGAGGCGTGCTCCATGACAGGTTACATTGAAGCTAACAAGAAACTGAGCTCCTCGTTCACAGATATAATGCCAGATAGCCCCAAATTGTTGTCGAGCACCAGCACTAACATTTACCAACGGCTGCAGCTTGATTACAAAAAGGTGTTGCTTACAACTTGTAAGGGTGAATGCGTCAAGGGGGAAGTTGGAATCCAAATGCCACAATCAATCTACAGACTGAAATGAGAGCTGAAAGTTATTCCGGAAAGTTTAGGCATAGTTGTGGAAGTTGAAAATCTTGAAACCGACTACCAGGTTAAGTTTCAGAAATTTTAAGGCAGAGTTTTGATTATGAAATATATATATCTATATCTATATATATCTAAACATGAACTATTTGTTATTTATACATGTTAAAGAAGATATTTGCCTAATTTTGAAGTAAACTAATCTTTTCATGTTTCTCAAAGTCCAACTAGATTTGAGAGGAGAACTTAAACTCATAAAGCTTCGTTAGCAAGTTAAATTACCAAAATTACTTGACAACGTCTAACGAAATTAAACTTGCCACCCCATGAATAGTTTGAGTAGCTCTTTAACATGGGTTTCACTCGAAAATATATAGTTGCTATCATTTTGAGCCCCTAAGCTCATTTTAATGGCCTGCCAGGTGGGCGGTTGTTGCTGTTGCTGCTGTTGTTGTGGGTTGAATGGGGCGGGCGGTGGTGGAGTTTGAGGAAATGCCCATCAGCGCTGACAATCAAGCCAGCATTGCCATCATCTCCGACGTGGAGCTGTGTAGTGAAAGGGCAAAATCAATTTAACACTTTCAACTAAATTATTCATTTTGCATAATAATTTTCAAATCTGTCAAAATTCACACACACACACATACATACAAGGAGACGCACACGCACTCGCACACACACACACACACACACACATTGTAAGCAGGCTTTTATTTGATACATTCAGCGGTTGTCGGCGTCTGCACTTTCACACGCTTAGGATCGCGATAGGGGATGTTGACTGAGGGGGCACTGCGGCGGGGGCGGCTGCAAAAAGCACTCAAATAATTCCCAGGCGTAAGCTAAACCAGCGCAAAAGTTGCCACGCTGCGCACAACAATAGCAGCGGCAGGCTGCGTGGTCCTGGGAGGGGGTTGGGGGTGGTAAAGTGGAACTGAGACTAAAAAGTAAAACCCTTTAACCGAGCGTAGGCAACGGCGCCACGCGAAGCGTCACAAATTCTGTTAAGCGAAAATTTCATCAACGGCAACAGCAAATTTTCATTCGCCATTCAGACGTGCGCCGTTCCCAACGCCCGCCGCCCGCTCCCGTCCGTCTGTCCGTCCGGTTCCGTCAGTGCGTCCTTTTCGTTGTCAAAATGAAAGGAAAATGTCTCATAAATCCTTTTAATATTAAATGAGCTCGTTCTGAAGCCACCCAACCCAATGATGCAACCCGCGACCCGCGACCCACGACCCGCCTCATGCCACAATTCGCGCCACGCACACACTTAAAATTATGTGGCTAATGGGAGCAACTTGGCTGGAAATTGCGCGAACCTGTCGAGAATGCCATTGCCAGCGATTGCCAGCGACAAGCCAGCCAGCCAACTTTTTGCCAACCATTTTGACTCTCTCCGCACATGTTATCAACCCAGGAACCCCCTCTCGAATTTGCTTAGCTGATTGTGGCCCGGTTTTGCGAAGGTTCTCGTTTTGTTGGGTTTGTGCAATTGTCATTAAATGTAATTTTTAAACCTGTTAGCGGCGCATGTGTGCCATAATAAAAAGGGTGGGCTAGTCAGGTCCCTAAGTCCTTTTCCCTTTGCCCTTTTTCCATTTCACATTTTGCTTATTTTCATTCCCATTTTTTTCATTTTATTTACGCCCTGTCCCCAAACATTTGGTTTTTATTGTCAAATTAGTCGGCAAAGCGGGTTTATTAAACTTGTTTTTCGACAAAACTCTTCATGTTCCCATTATGTTATGTTATGTTATGTATGCTCTGTATATATGTGTGTGGGTGTGTGGCCAAAATTTGATGCGACACAAGGCATTTACACGCCCAACTCCATTACCGACTGCCAATTCGCCCCCCGGTCACCCTCAGCCCGCCTCTCCTTGCTGTCAGGCAACGACAACAATTTGTAACATTTGCCGCACTTCCCGCAAGCATTTTTGAATGCGTCAGGGTAGGGGGATGATGGGGAGGGTGGGAGGCTACTCGTCTAACCCACTCAAAAAGCTTCAACATCATTCAAAGTGACAAATTATCCATGCAAATTTCACAAAATGGCTGCCGGGTGAAGCGGAGGGCGGCGTTTTAGCAAAAGGCTCGTGGGAAAAAGTGTTGCATACTTATGAGCGCGAGGCGCCATTTGAAATATGAGCATTGAATGAAGGAAAAGTTTGACAAACACACACTCCGACACACACACGTAACGTAATGTAATGCACAACAATGACAACAGGCCTATATATATCTCTATATATATATATGTATAGTTGATCCAAGCAAGGACACGTTCTGTTTAGGACACGGCTCAGCTGTCTGTCTGCCCTTGTTTCACTCTCCGCTTATCCCTCTGTTTATTGTTGCTGCTGCTGCTGCTGCTGGCTATGCATATTCGATATGCTCCATCAATGCCATTGTGCTTTTGTCTTGCTTTCAATTAAAATGACCACACAGCGAGATAGAAGCTGTCTGTCCCCTGTCTGTCCTCCCCTCGTCCAACAGGCCACAATCCCCATGTTGTCCCCAGTTGCTTGACCGAAAATTTGTGCAATTTCCGTTACTAATACTTTTTGGTCAATTTCCTTCACACACAGACACAGACACAGACACACTGTTGATTTATTGCCCTGGCAAATATTTTGCGCCTTAATTTCGTTGATATTTATGCGGCAATGTGTCCTTGTGCAGGAGCCAATAAACACGTTTGTGCCACTGACAAGGGATAATGGGCTTCCTGCCATACACATACATATACATATACATATATATGTATAGTATAGTCAAATCAGCATTTGAATATGCCCCAGGGACCAGCATCAAAAGGAATGCAAATCGTGTGTCCTGTCAGTCCTGCTCCTTCTGCTGCTGCTGCGGACAGAGCTTGTAAATCAAATGAAATATATTACGAGAGCCGCATAAATACATTTGAAGATTGATGTGTAGCAAAGCAGTTGTGGAAGAAGACGCACACAAAAAAAGAGTTAAGGAGTGGAATTTGAGTGCGGGGAAGGGATTGGGCAAGGGGGTGGTGAAGGGTGAGGTGGAGGAGTGTAGCAGTGACAAGCTTAGCTTTGCTGGTATTTTAATGAGCTGCAAGCAAAACTAACAAACACAAATAGCGCAACGTTCGCAAATTGACTGCCACACACACACACACAGAGACAGAGAGAGAGAGAGAGAGAGACAAAGTGGACGGTAGAGGGAGAGTCGCCTTATTTATGCATAACAATAATGAATATTATACAACAAGCCCGAAATGTAATTCTGTGTAATTAATTATTAATTTATGCGCATACATTTAACTCACACGCATTGTCGTCGACAGCAGCAGCAGCAGCAGCAACAAGGCTCACATGTGTGTGTCTGTATGTGTGTGTGTGTGTGTGTGTGGCTTTGGCATCCTGGCACAATGGCGGCTGGCGGATGCGGAAACTGTTTTGCTGCCGTTGATGCTGCCAAGCCAGTCATTGCTGTTGTTGTTGCTGCTGTTGCTGTTGCTGTTGCTGCAGCGACTAACGACCAGCAAAGTCTGCGCTTGTTGTTGCTGCTGCTGTTGCTGCTGCTGCTGCTGCTGCTGGTCGCATGTCGACATTGTTGTTGTCGTTCTAATGTTAAGTTGAATTGTCATTAAAATTGTCGTCCATAATTTCGACATTAAATACACACACACACATGCACACATGCACACACAGGAGGTAGAGCGATGTATGTAAATTGTGTGTGAGACTTTTGCGACTACAGCATAAATGCTTGCCTCTGTGTTCGTGTGTGTGTTTGTATGTGTGTGTGGCGCGTGGTTAAAAAGTGCCAACGCAGCATGTTTTCAACATTGTTTAAATTTATATGGCAGACAGGGAACACACACACAAGCGACGCACAGGACACAGGACAAACAGGACAAACAGGACAGCAGCAGCAGCAGCAGCAACAACTTGTGCTTAAAGTTTTAAATTTACATAACTGAGTGCAGAGCAGAGCAGAAGATGACTGTGAGAGAAGGAGCGAAAGAGAAAGAGGTATGGGTATAGGGGCAGAGAGAGGGACTGAGAGTTGGGGTAGTTACACTTATGGCAATTACTGTGCTCATAAACTTCAGGACCGGCCCCAATCATCATTAGGCAGTGGCCATTACGTAATTATCGCAATCATAGCCACAACTGAAGGTGGGCATATAATTGAAATTTGTGGCCCAAGACAATCAGTAAGTGAGAGGAGAAACCAGCAGCAGCAGCAGCAGCAGCAGCAAAAAAACAATTTCGAGTCAATTTCGATAAAGTTTTAGTGCTCGTCCGACCGCTCGCTCGACTTTCATTTAACGCTAATCACTTGCAGTAACGAAACGCAAACGTAACGCCCAAAAGCAAACGTAACGGAACGAAAAACGAAACAAAGCGGAATTCCTGACTTGGCCAAAATAATTTGTCTTCTTATCCGCCGCAAACAAACGTGAATCGAAGCCAACACAATTTGTACCTACTACTCCACATAGTTAGTATATAGTTCAGTTCAGTTCAGTTTAGTTTGGGTTCGTTTCGTTTCGTTTCGCCTGGGTAGAGAGTGAGAGGTTCGGTGGGTTAGATTTTGTTTTTGGCCAAGGTCAAATGGCAGCTGATGCGGGCTAAGGTGACGGTTTTGCTTAATTAGAACATTCATTAATCAAATCAAAACCATTTGCCGCCCCGTGGCAGGCCTCTCATACAAAGGCGGCAGCAGCAGCTGCTGAAGAGACTCCGGGCTCAGGACTCCGGACTACGGACTACGGACTCAGGACTCGAGACGCGAGACTCTGAAAAAGCGGCCAGGAAACTTTTGGCGAATGGCAGCCAAACACGCACAAAGATATATCAAGCAGGAGCCACGGAGAACGCGAGAGAGAGACAGAGAAAGTAAGAGAGAGAGAGAGAGAGTGCGAGCATAACCAAATAAATTCAGTCACATAGAAAAACGACAGACGGCATAACAAAGCGCAGAGATTGGGACGCAATGCGAAGGACGAGACGAAAGCAAAACGCGCGAGCAAAAAGCGACCATTAAAACACATTTGTGTATCTATTTTTAGGGTAAAAGCAAGCAACTCCAGCTCAAACAGCGGGCGGTACCAGAATTGCTAAAAACCTCAAACCAGTCCAGCGAAACCCAAAACCATCAACAACAGCAACAACAACAACAATATCAAACAAAGACCAACAAAAATGGCCACAGGCAACAACAACAAGAGCAAGAGCAATAGGAAAAAAACCAACTTAAAACTACTTTAATTTATGGCGCACGCATTTCTGTGTTTAGTTTCGTCCTGAGTTTTGTTTTTGTCTTGGGCGCCGCCAAAGCAATCAGTCAACAACATGAGCAGGCGATCCAATCTAAGGGCCAAACGCTGCTCTACTCAACTTAACTGAGCTCTGAACTCTACAGATTATAGTATATCTGACTATATACTACCTTAAGGAAATACGCTCACTAATAACCAGCAAGCACGACATCTCATGGAAACCACAATTAAAATACATGAAATTCAAATATATGTCTTAGCAACTGACCTTAGCTCAGCTCAGGCGTGATAGATACTATAAATAACTATTAAGTTTCCCATTTCCTAGAAATGCCCTTGCCAGACTTCCAACTCCCATAACTCTGTCAAAACTGATCCGATTGTCGATCCCGAGGTCATTTTTTGCATGGGGTTTCTTTCTTATTATTTCTTCACTTAAAATTGAAAAATTTTGCATTTTCGGATTTTTAATCCATTTTGATGACAACAGTCTTGGCATGTCAGTTTTCCAAGTTCATAGAAATAGCCCCTAGGTATTTGTCTATCCACCTCATCTTTCATTCATATATCATCATGTTCTTTCATTTAGATAGAAATATTATTGCCTGTGAAATGCTAACTGTGAACTTGACTATACGAGTCGCGTAGATTTGAGGTCTGTTCGCTGTACAAAGTCAAAGCCGCCTTCCGAGTGATGGCGATGTGTGCCTCTGTGACTTTGCCTAGGCTTTTCAGCTCTGACATATCTCTGACTATCTTCCTGACTCTCTCTCTCTCTCTCTGTCCCGCTCTGTCTGTCTCTTTCCGTTGGCTGCGGCTCATTCTGTGCCCTGACAAGCGGGTAAATTATGCATAAGCGCACTACCCGCCACATTATGACGAGGCAGAGACGCACGGCTGATGCAGCAGGCGGCTGCCAGGATTATGCATGACAGGGGACTGAAGGAGGGGGTGAAGGGGGGGGGGCGGTAAATGTGTATGGCGGTTAGGCAGCTCTCTTGTCAACGTACTCATCACATTTCTTCCGCACTTCATACCCTCGTGCCTTACCGCTTTACACTGCCTTCTATATTTATGCACACTAAAGCAAACAAACAGCAAAATATTTGTATGCTAAGCCAACACATGCGACGGCAGCTGCCACTTGCCCCCTCCCCACACCCTCTGCAGCACCCCTCCCTTGTGAGCCGCCTATTGCGGCTCAAGTATTTTGCATTGCTAAGCAGAAATTATAAATCAGGGCAATTGTTGAAGATTTGCAGCCGCATAACAAAATTTGCGCAGCAACGAGAATGGTGGATTGGGATTTCAGATTCCACAATCCAGAATCCGTATGCCGGCAGCAACAGCAACAACAACAACAACGATATCAACACCGGCTAAGGCACGCACACGCCTCGCTGCGGTCGTCCCTGCTGCTGACTAACTGACTGACTAAGTGACTGGCTGAGGGACAAAAACGCGACGGCGACGGCGGCGACTGAAACGTGCGCAGGCAGGCAAATACTTTAGCGCAAGGACCAAAGTGAAAAAAATAAAAATAAAACAAAAAATACGCGCCAAAATGAATTTAACGAATATGAAAACAGTGGAGAGCACACTTGAGAGCGGGATCCCAGCCCAGAGATGAGATGCGACGACTGAAATCATAATTTAATTTAACGTATTTTTCGTTTACCCAAAAGACAAGACGAAAAATCACACACACACAAAACTGAGCTGAGAGTGTGGGAAGGGAGGGGGGAGTGGAATGCCAGACAGACTAAGAGCAGCGGAAGTAATGCGACGTTTAAAAGTGTAAAAGCCGTCAAGAAGAAGAGCGGCAGCAGCAGAAGATAGAGAGAGAGTGTGAGAGAGACGGAGATAAAAATAGTAACAGCAGCAGTAAGAAATATTTGAGTCAATCTTTGGTGTGAGTCACTTTTGGTAATAGAATCGCGAAACGCGTTTGCCTGCGATTTTAATTTTAGTAATGGAAGACAAAGGAAGACAAACAGACAGACAATGAGACAGACAGACAGTGAGACAGACCGACAGTGAGACAGTCGAACAGATAAAGAGACGGACAAATAAGCTTAGCCAGCGCTGCAGCTGCAAAGAGCAAGAAAATACTAACAGTATATATCTCAAAAGAGTGAGAGAGGGAGCAGGAGCAGGGGGCTAGGGGGCTTGCCTCTTGAAGCTGAGATTTATTACGCCATGTTGCAGTTTGAAGTTGTCGGGCCACATAAATCTGTCAGAACAGCGCGCGGCGTCGACTGGCTGGATTATATGGATATCGGCGGGTGAGGGAAAAGGAATATGCGAGTGGGATGCGCAGCAAAAAATTTACACATGATTGTTATTATTTAACGTTGGTGCTGCTGCTGCCGCTGCTGTCATGCGGTTTTTTAAACGATTTTTATTAGTGGCAGCGCGTAAAGCGGAAATAACGGCCACGCGCTGTAAAGTAGACAACACATTCGCATTCACATGCACATTCATTCACACACACACACATACACACAGCATTTGGCATACACAATGCATTTTGCATGGCGTGCACGTAAATGACCGCCAACGATTTAAATTGTTATCCTCCCTGCCTTGCGTGTTGTCTGAAATCAAAATGCATTACGTATACGCAATAAAAATTACGTATACGTAATGTGTGACGCACACAAAGACAACAAGAACAACAATAGCAACAACAACAACAACAAGAACAGCAAGCTGTGCAACTGCAACTGGCGACTGCATTTTATGCGTGCCGCGCATTATCATTTAACATTTCCTGTGCACAAAACGGGCCAAGCAGGATGTGGCAGGATGAGGCCAGGTCGGCCAGCTGGATTCACAATCGAATTGGCATTGGTGCGTGTGGCATGTGGGGCATGTGGCAGCCATTGATTGCCGATTGAGATACGGCCACGGCCCCCAGCCCCCAGCCCCCAGCCACCAGCCACCAGCCACTGCTGTAAAAGTTCTGTTTAGCTTGCAATCAAATTAGAATTTCAACTGTATGTTGCCAAGCATTATTTGGTAAATAGAAAAGAGAGCAAAGAAATGGCGCAATCGCGTCGAAATGATTATTAAAAGTAAGCAAAATCATAAAACACAAACATTGACAAATTGTACTGAATTTACAGTCGTATAAAACAATCCGTTGTTAAAGTTTTTATGGTTAATACTCAGCCGTCAAGTCAGTAAAAATTCAGCTGATAAAAGTACTATATTACAGCAGCTGTAAAAGTTCTGTAATAGACGTAATACACACTGAGTTACAACAACAGAAGCAACAAATACATGCATGGCAAGAACTAAAGCAATTTTATTGTAATTCTCAACTTGTTTACGAGCAGACTTTGTTTAGTTGGTAATCAAAATTTGTTCAGAAATATTCTAGTTTTAATAATTTGTGAAACTCTTTAAACAATAAATAATAACAATATAAAAATATCTCAATTTAATACCAAAATCATTTTCCATCAGAACTTTGCTTTAAGTAATCGTAGTTTTCATATTTTCTACCCAAAAATAACGTTTCATTTTGTAATGCATTCTTCCCCAGTTCCCGCCATCAAAAATATGGTTTATTATTATTGTTGTTGGCACTACACACATTGTTAATGCACTTCAGTGTTTTTGTGTGTATGTCTGTGTATTCCCCCTCTAAAAACATCAAATATTTGCCTCCTTCTGGCAATTTTACTTGCTTATATTTGCCATTTTTCTTTCTCGCCGTCATGTTGTTTTTTATTATTTCGTTTTCTTTTTTTGTATATCTGCTCTGTCAACTAATCATATAGAAAGCACTCCCCACTGTCAATCTGCTGCAGTTGCCCCCACGCTCGCTGCGGCGCTCGTTTGTTAACAATTTGGCACAATAATTTTGTAAATTATTGCGCATACGCCGCGTGTGCTTGTCAACGCAAAAAACTTGAAGATTTGTTTTTTTTTTTGTTGTTGTTTGCTGTCTTATTTTGTATTTGGTGAAGAGACTTTGCACTTTGGGGCCAAGATTGCCATGGCCAGCTCATCTCCAGCGCAAATAAGCGTAAGTAAATTTGTAAGACAAACAAACAAAAACAGCAGCAGGAAAAAAAATAATAAGTACAAGAAAGTTGCAGCCAGGACAGGTGGTCGCCAGGAGCCAGAATGTGTGTGTGTGTGTGTGTGTCGTCGCCAGCTAAAGAGCAGGCCAAAGCCAAACAGCTGCGGGGCAGCAGCAGAGCAACTTGGGCAATATTCATTCTGGTGGCAAACAAACACGCAGAAACAACAACAACAGCAACAACAACAACAATAACTACAACAGCTACAACAAGTATAATAACGCTTTGGACGCTGCCGTTTGCGGGCAGCAGCAAAATCCCCCCTCCCCCCCCCCCCCCCTCTTAGCTAGTTGATGAACTTCGTGTTCAAGTTGTGTAGCACAAGAGTTGACGCCTGCTGCCAGCAGCAGCATCAGTAGCAGCAGCAGCAACAGCAGCAGCAATACTGCCGCCAGCTGTAACACTGATAGCAATTCCAAGAGACAACAACAGCAGGCAAAAGGGGTTTGAGAGGGGGTTTACCGTGGACAGCGTCGCCTCAGCGCTTTTCATGAGTTTTTGTTTTTCTTTCAGTTTATTTTACTTTCGTGTGACGGCAGCAGCAGTCGCCGCAGCGCAGCTTCACTTGGTTTGATTTTATTATGTTTTTCTTTTGGCACCACCAAAAGCAGCCCGAATTCCGCACCACACCGCACCGCAACACCCCACCCCCCTGCTCTAGCTTATATGCGCATAGTACTTGTGGTCGTAGTCGAACTAGCTAGAAGATTGCTCTGCTTTTGGCCACATGCTGCCAAGTTCTTTTTTGGCCCGTTTGCTGCTTTGTTATTTGACTACATCGACAAGGCAAAGCAGCCTGCTTCCTGCCTCCTGCCCCCTGGCCCCAGCCACCATCCTTACCCGCCCCAGCTGTGACCTTTCTTGAGGTTGGGCGCTGTTGGTTTGGGGTCTGCTGCTCGTTTCCCCTTTTACAAAAGCCGTTACAATATCAAGTTAATTGTTTGAAATAAGTGCCGCCTCTTCGCTCCCCACCACCCCCTTTGAAGCAGCAGCGCTGCCTAGGCTCGGGGCCACGCCTACCCATCAAAGGCCTCGTCGACTGGTTGCTTTTGCTGATGCTGCGGTTTCTTTTGTGCCGCACTCTCGTTTCGGAGGCAACTACCCACATTTATAGTGTTGCGGTCTCTGTTTGCAGCTACCCCTCCACCACCCCCACTACGCTTCCTCCTATTATCAACTGTTGTGTTGTCAACGCCAGCAGCAGCCAGTTTTCTTCTGTTTGTTTTGTTTTTTTTTTCATTTTTCTTTGCTGGTGTATGTTTCGTGGGCGTTTTTGTAAACTTTTTGCCTCATCGGAAAAATTTTACTTTGACTGACTTTTGCAACCGTCGCCATCTTCGTCTCCATCTTGAATTCTCAGTGTTTGGAGTGCACTTTTCCGTACAACTTGAAATGAATCTAATAACTTGGTTGTCCACACACACACACACACACACACACACACACACACACACACAGACATACACACGCACATGCCAAAAACAATAGTTTTGACCATGCTGCAAGTGCCGCAAGTTGCAAGTTGCAAGTTGCAAAAGCGGATTGTCTTCTTTTCGCTAGTTGTTGTCGAGTGCTTGGGAAATTTTTTTTGTTTTATTTTTTTGCAGCCTTTGCAGTTTTCTAGTTTCCTGCACTCAATTCAAATATATTTTACAAGCAGCTTTTTGTTGTTGTTTTTTTTTGCTTAGCTTTAAGTTGGAAAAGCAAAAACGTTAACAGCTCCATTAGTGCAATTTATTTGTCTGACGCTGCCACTTTTAACCCACTCACTCCACACACATTTCTCCGAGATGGGAGCATGAAGACAAGGACAAAGACAAAGCTAAGGATAAAGATAAAGACAAAGGCGGCTGCTTGTCAACTTGATTGTGTTTGCAATTTCATAAAATAACAATTCTCAGCCGACTTCTCATCCACATCCTGGCTTGTTATTGTGTCGTGGGTGCTCTGCTGATTGCCGCCGGTGGTTGTCACTTGGCGCCTGCTTCCTGCCACCTCTGCCTAAGTAACTCAAATGGAATGCGTTTGCAAATAATTTCGCAAATTTGTGTGGAAGGGGGGGCCCCAAAGTTTTCCATATATTCTTATGAGCTGGGGACCTCCATGGCTGCTCCTGCCTGCCTGCATGCCTGTCTCCTGCCTCCTGGCATGCCAAATTCAATTCACACAAAATACCCGTAATTCAACACCCCGACAGAAAGCCACTCCGCTGACTGATTGGTTTTGCCATGCCAGGCACCAGGCAGCACCAGGCAGCACCAGTTTTCATTCGCAATCTTCACCGTGCCTTTGCTTTGCCCTTTCTTTCTTCTTCTTGGCTGCCAGCTGCTCCCCAGGCGCATTGAAATGAGCTAAAAACCGAGAACTTGCTGGAGAAGAAGATAGCGTTCTTCTGGCTGCTGGTGAAAGTTTCTCGCCGAGATTTTTAGCCGTTGTCGACATCAACATCGACATCGACATCGACATCTCAAGCGGCTCGTTGACATATTTGTATTGTATTCAATCGATGAATTTCTGCCAGCCAGGCAGCGAAGTCAAGGCTGCCTTTTACCCTTCAGGGAAAATGACTTATTTTCTTACGCACACATTGAAGCAGCTCAACGCTCAATGCTCAGCGCTCAGCGCTTGACGCTCAAGCAGCTGCCATCCCGATGGAGTCCTTTCAGTGTCCTGGCATGCTGCCTGCCTGCCTGGCTGCCTGCTGTTGTTGCCTTCTTGGCTGGGGTTGATTGCTTGTGCGTCGACATTCGTACTGGCAAAAATGAGGAAAAAGAAAACTTTTCGCCGCACACATTTTTTACTTGGCTGCCTGTCGACTTTTCCCGTTGATATTAAAATTTTAATAAACCCACGCACGCTGACTGCCTGCCCCAGCCTCCTTTCTGCTCATCTTCTGCTTGTTGCACTTGACGGAAACGCGTCAGTTGGGCTTTCTCCCTACCGCCAGCTGCCTCCACTCAACTTCCAGCTCTCATTTCGAGCTGTGTGTGTGTGTGTGTGTGGCACGCACATTTCGATGCGGCGACGCGTAAAACGAAAACGTCGTATTTGTGTGATTGCCTCTACCTCCTCCATCTTCCCTGCCTCGTTTCTACGCCCGCTGTGCTCGGCTTGCTAGGGTCCCCAGCTGGGGGACGACTGACAATGCCAGCGATTTTTGTGTCGCACGTGAAACATGTTGATAAATCAAATCTCAACGCAGTCAATGCCAATGCCAATTTGGCTGACAATTGCTTTTGGTTTTTGCTTTTGGATTTGCGGCTTCCTTTTTTGTTTGACTCTATCTGCTGCTGCTGCTTCTGTTTCTACTTCTGCTTCGGCTGTTGCTCCCCATCTGCATGACAGCTAATTGCTTGTGGCTACCCACTCATTCACTCATTCACTCATCCACTTCTACATCACACACACACCACCTACACACACACCACCCACATGTTGGTGGCTGCTTCATTGTGACAGTTTTATGGATAGAAAGGCGTCGCCTAAGCCCCTCAAGCAGCGATTAACGGCAGCTGCAAAAAGGACCAAGCAACGCCTGGACTCGCAGGCTTCCCTCCTTTATTAAGGACTGACTGACTGACTGAGTGACTGAGTGACTAGCTGACTAACTGACTTGTTTGGCTGTCTGTAAGCAGTCGGATGAGCTCTGTTATTCGCCAGCTGATCCACTCGCAAATACGCCAAAGTCGACGAAATAGCTAAGCACCTTACATAAGCATGCCAAAAGCAGTGGCAAAATCAGTTGCGAAGTACAAGAAATATATAGAAATACAGCCGCAGTCAAAAATATTATTTTGATGAAAATTCCCAATAATAAACGAATTTTAAAAAGTAAATTCTATATTTATAATGTTTCAAATAATGACTGTCTTCAGCCTTAATTCGCTGTCCGTTTACAAATATTTCGACTGGCAACTTAAGTCTTGTAGAACACATTTTAACTATTGCCAAGAACCTTTCTGATTGCATTTAGGTGATTGCTTCGATTTGATTTTGGTAAATTCCCAAATAACTACGACATTGATAATCCTGCTGCTGCTTATGGCATGTCACTAAAACCGACTTGGCTTTGCGGTTGGCCTGGCGAACCAGAAACGACTTAAAGCCTTTAAAAACAGGCTAAGAAGATAGAAAAAGAGATAGAGAGTGAGTGAAGGGGAGAGTCAACGGACGGCAACTGCCAAAATTAAATCAAATCAAATAAAATAGTTAGTAAATAATAAAACAGTCGAGAGTCGAGTGCTGAAGTGCGGGCAGTTTAATGCTCGTTTACGTTGCCAGCTTTTATGGCCACGGCAATAGAGGAGAATTTTATTATACACTCGTAGAGAACGTCTTTTGGATCTGGCAGGCAGTGCTGTGCTGTGAGGCTAAGGCTCAGGCTGACTGACTCTAAGGCTGTGGCAGTCAACAAACCATTAAACTCAAGTGTTTACCACAAGCCAAAGTCACTAGACACAAATCTAAACTGGCAGTTAGACAAGCACCAGGCTCTGGTGAGGCTCTGGCAATGACTGCCTCTCCCCAGTATACAGTATACAGCTAATGTGGCTTACGACTTTTAGGCAGGAGGCATCAATAGGTGTAGCCTGAGCTAGCCTGACAGTGCACATATTGCAACTACTTGAGAAATCGAGCGGGTTACTCAGTGGAAAGAGAGCCGCAGGCAGGGCAATATTTATGGGGCAGTCAGGAATATTTGATGAAGATTTGGCAGTTAAATTTAACTGACAGCTTAAGCAATATTCTGCTGATAACATATGAGCGGATTTTGGAGTGTGCTGCAAATATATTTGCAGATAAAGTGGCAAATGTAAGAGGCAACTTATATAAACTAAAATGTGAACTGAGTCTTTGGATTGTTAGTAAAAAATAAACTACTATTCAAATTTTATGCCGCTTGCAAAGTAGTTCCTTTAATATCAGTATTTATATATATATATATTTATGCTCGCATATAACCTTCAACAATATGGTATACTATATCTGTAAGACTCAACTTTGAAACTAGTAAAAAGCATAAATTAAACAGCACTCCAAGTAGTTCAACTTATTTGATGACCTCTTCATCAAATTTGCTGCCTTGTCAAGTGCAAAACTAATTTGAAAATATGACCTGTAGCTGAAATTCTGCAAGTTTTGTTTAGGGCTTAATTTTGGTCATCAACTTCCGCTCAGTTTAATGCTTAAATAGAGTCATTGCAGACATTTATCAAACAACAGCTGTGGGCTATCGGAGGTCCAAAGTTGTGCCCCAAAAAACCGCACTATAAATACTTGTGTATTTCAACATATTTATGGCCACTTTTCGATGAGCCTTTATTCGCGTTTACAGCTGTGCTATCAAATTTACGAGTGCCAGCAATGAGCGAGAGTCCGGCCGGACTCCGCACTGCAAGGACGGGGTGTAACAAGGAAGTCGCGTTGAGACACGCGAATTGCGCGAAACGCGTTCGTTACGTTTTACGTTGTATACGCGAGGTGCGTAATTATTTTTATGACATTTTTTTCCGTGTGTATATATTGTGTGTGTGTGTGTCCTTTGTCCTTTTTTGTCGAGGAACGGCGTCCGTGTTGAAGTGTTGGCGTTTGCCAAACAAATTAAAAGCAAATTATAAGCAACGATATTATAAACAAGAACGAGAGACGTTTGAGAAACCCTGGGCCCACAACTACACTCCTGTGTCCTGCAGCAAGGATAGCTGGAATTTTAATTTCTGTGTTGTGCTCTGTTTTGTGCTTGAGGCGGCCCCACTTAAAACGATTTACTCGCCAAATCTTATAAACGACACGTTGTAATGAATGGGCACAGGTGAGAAACGTGCGCCCCAAGCGTTGCCGCAGGGGGCAGCGGCTGTGCGGGGTTGGCCAGGGGTTTTCGCGTTTTTCGGTTTTTTTTTAGAGCTGGGTGCGAAACGTGCCTGACGTTGGACATAAATTAATTTATTGCGTGCGAAGCGAAATATGTAAAAATAAATAGCAAACGAGAAACAAAGAGAAACAAGTATAAAAATAATTCATTGCATACTTTTTAGGGGGGCGGAGGCGGTGCGCAAAACTTTCATTCACATTAAGCCAAAACATTAATAATTAAGCAATGTCTTAAGGTGTGTTGAGAGAGAGAGAGAAAGGGAGGGGGTTAGGAGGGGGTGGGGCGATTACTTACAACGAGTTTCTTTGTTGGAATTGTGGCGGTTGTCGCTGACAGCGGCGTCGGCGTCAGTGGCGGCGCTGCTATTGCTGTCACTGGCGGACTAATCGCTTTAAGTGTCGCCGGCGCTTGTAGCGTGGGCAACGGCGGAAGCGGCGGCGGCTGCTGAAATAACTCCGCTGGCTGCTTCACGTAAAACAGATTTACTCCAAAGTGTGAAATTTTGATTGAATTTATAGCAACACTGTCGACAGGAAAATGTGGGGGGAAAGCGCCGAGCAACCGTCGGCCGAATAAAAGAGCGCGTTACTTTGCTTGTTGTTGCTGCCGCTGTTGTTGTTGTTGCTGCCGCTGTTGCTGTTGATGTTGATGTTGCTGTTGCTACTTGCCGCTTGTGATGTTTGCTTGTTGTTGTTGGTTAAGTCACTGCTGCTGCTGTTGCGTTTTGATTTGTTGTTTTTGTGTGTTCGTTTCGTTGTTTATCGCTATGTTTCACAACTAATTGAGAAGCTCTTGAAATTGCAGTTTAACTAATTGCATTTGTTTTTGTTTATTTGTTTATTTGCTTACTTGCTTATTTTGTTTATTATGTTTATAATTCTTTTACACTACTAAAGCTCAACGTTAGACAGCGCGTTAAAAATGGTGTCCTGTAAAGTGCTACGGCTTCTGCTGCTGCTTCTTCTTCCTCCCTTCGTATTTGATTTGTATGTTTTGTTGATTGCACTTGAACGCGTTGCGAATCACGTGAATAAAAATCTCGCTACTAAGTAAAACACGCGTTTCGTCGTCGTCTACCGAAAAGTTCGCCGCTATTGACAGTAAATTGAACTCTGTTGTATGTGTTGTTGTTGTTGTTGCTGTTTGCTGCTGGTGTTGCTGCTGTTGCTGCTGTTGTTGTTCCTTTGGCTGAGAATTCGAGAATTGATTTCCTTTTTGGGGGCTTTACTTTTGCTGTTGCTTTGCTTTGGTTTGCTTTGGTTTGCTTTGCTTGTTGGTTTTGCTTGTTTTCACTAGGCTACTTTTGCACGGCTAAGGAACAGAACGCAACGACTGCTGGACTCGCTTGTCTGATAACGACTGAAGGACTCTCGCGAATTGCGTAGGATTTTTAGCAAAAGTTAAATCGCAGCCAAGCGACGTTGACGTCGACGTCGACAGCGGCAGCGACAGCGACAGCGACAGCAGCAGCAGCGTCCTGGCAGCGGCGCAGCGCAGAAGCATTACAACTACGGAAGCAACTAGCAGCGCTATAGGCAGCGCGAGAGAGAGTGAGCGAGAACGAGAGAGGAAGAGTGACAGCGAGAGAGAGAGAGATAGAGAACGACAGCAGCGACTGAGAGAGAGAGAGCGTGCACTCGTGTACACCCCCGCATTTTGTACACGACTACACGAAGACTGTTAAATGTTGCTTGTTGTACTACTAGATGCGGGCCAGTTTGTAGGGTTGCCAACGTTTATTGTGAATACTTTGTTAACTGTTAACTTTAAGCCGTGAGCTGTTATGCTGCAAGTATGATCAGCTTATGGTTTGTTAATCTAAACTATTTATTATTATTCTGAGCAGCCTATAAATATTATTTACAATTTTGTATTTTTGTTTTTCCAATTTTAATATTTTTAAAAGACATTTCTTGTACGTTATAAACTGTTTACTAGCCTTAGTACTTATTATTATTATTTTTGAAATTATATAGACAATTTAACCACTATTTCCTACATTTATTTGAAGTATTTAAGAATTGCGCCGTTTGGGTATGCAACACTTTTTTTTTGTGCAGCAGCAAAACTCCTGCATCGATCGATGCTGTTAGCGCTGAGTGGATGCTGTTAGCCAGACAGCTTGACTTGGCTTTTACTGCTAGCTCAGCTACCCTGCCGCTCCCCTCGACAAGCCCTTCGCATTGACTGCCGCACAATGTTGCAATCACACACAAAACAGTCTCTAAAAATTCACTTTCACAAGCTGAAATGACTTAACAGAGAGAGCGCTAATTGCAACAGGAGAGCCCAGTCATATATATAAATATATACACACATTTATATATATATATTTATATATATATATACATATATATAGAAAGAGAGAGAGAGAGTGAAAGAGAGAGGGAGAGAGCGCGAGCGAGAGAGAGCACGCGCTGCTTGGAGAGTTGAAAAATCTACGCGCGTCATTGTTGCACCTTTATGTTTGTTTTCGTGGGTGGCCAGCGCACAGGCCGACGGCAGTTGAAAAGAGATGGGAGATGGGGCCGCAAATGGCGCAAACAAACAACAATAGCAAAATGTAACCTCTATAGAGGGTGTCCACTGCCGTTGTAGGTTGTAGGTTGTAGGTTCTAGGCCTGTAGGCAACCTCTTAATGATGTTGAATGTTGCATGTTGTCTGCTTTGCTAGTTGTAGTTGTAGCTGGTATTCAGTTTTGTGTGTTACAAATGAATGTTGCTACACCTATTCAATAGTTAATAATTAATTGTTTGTCATAATCATCATCATCATCATCATCATGACCAACATCATAATTGCCTTGCTCTTCGTCCCTACTCTGCCTGTGTGTGTGTGTGTGTGTGCGTGCGTGTGTTGGTGAAAGTGTCAACTTGACATTGCCTGGAGTGCACGCGGCACCGCTCACACATAGCAGCACATTCATACACACACTCACACACACACACACATGCCGCGGCACTTGCGTCAAATATTTTGTTGCCTACCGCCCCGGGGGCAGATTTTTGTTGTTGCTGTCGCTTGCCTCCGTTTGCTGACAACGCCGAAAAACGCTCGCAGCGACACTTGTCTGAGCATAATTTCCCTCGAAAAATGTGCCACAATCAGAGAGCGCTCTCTCGCTCACTGTCTCTCTCGCTGCGCCGTCGCATTGATGTCCTTTACCCCAGCTTTGCTGCCAGCGGCAACTGCGCTGTCAACGTCAGCAGCGACGGCTGCGACTGCCGCTGCCATGGCAGCTTTATCAGTGCCATGAAATGTTGTTCCCGGAAAATAACCCAAAGGAAATGCTGCACACACACACACACGCACACACATTTGTGTGAGTCGAGCGGCAATAACTGTGTACATGTAAATCCTGGTTTGTTTCATTTGCCGATTTGAAGCCGCTGCTTTGCCGCTCGCCGCTCGCCGCTTGCCGCTTGCTGCTCGCAACTCTGGCGAACTCTGCAGCCGGCGGCACTAACTTTGTACGCTTGATGATGATAATAATGTTGCCCCTTTTTGGCTTTTGCCTGGAATCCAACAGGACCCAGGAACCAGCAGCCAGCAGCAGCCAGCCACAAAGCCAGACATCGTCTATGGAAATTCGTACGCCGATTTTCGAGCGATTGCAATTGATTTGTAATGTATTTCATTGTTGTGTGACTGTATGTGTGTGTGTGTGTGCGTGTGTGCGTGTGTTTGAGTGTGTGCGTGTGTGGGTGAGGTTATAAAATTTGTATTGATTATTTCGATTGCCTTTGTTCGATGGCTGCGCTTTGTTCGTTCATCTAATGATAGCTATGGGGGCATTAAAAATGTCAAAGCTGACATTTCTGCACACTACAACTGTTTGGGTAATATTGCTGAGGGGCAGAGGTGGTGGGGGCTGGCTGCTTAGGATTAGTACTAGAGAAAATATAAATATAAACATATAGATCTATGTTTGTGTGTGTGTGTGTGTGTGTGTGTGTGTGTATGTGTGTGTATTGGGGCAAGTTAAAGGCGACTAACGCCGCCTAGACACGCATGAGAAGCAGAACAAGAAGCTGAAGGATCTGAAGGAGCAGAAGGACCTGCTCGACTGGGGAGTTGGCATGTGTACAAGTCAATTATGGGTCAAAATCCACACAGGAGTTGGGCATCCAAAACACTTGACGCCGTCGCTGCTCGCACAATTTTATGAGTTCCTGCCCATTGTAAGATGAGAGATGTGCAGACCCAAGAAAAGCTGGAAGCTGTGGATCCTGTGCACCCTCCCCCTCCCCCCTTCCCTTCCCTCATCCCAGCAAATGAAACATGTTTGGTTTTATCGCATTTATTGACGACTCCATGGGGACGCTTTGCCAGCCAGCCTGCCTGCCTGCCAGTCAGTCAAGGCAGCCAGTAAGATCAAACAATGGACGCTAGGAGAGATGCCTCCAGATGCTGCCCCTTCAAATTGCGCTATCGAGAAAGCTCAAAACAGCCACATAAAAAGATTATTTTATGCATGTATGTGCGTGTACGCATATGTGTGTATGTATGTATGTGTATGTGTGTGTGTGTTGATATAGCATAGCTGGGTGTGGGAGGCAGCAACTAAATTCACTTAGAAAGGCGATTCGTATGCGAGTGTTGCTTTCAAATTGGAATGTTCGTGTACCCAAAAAAAAACTCTGGAATTCTGCAGCATATTCAAAGAATGTATCAACGATAAATAACAAAAGTTGAATGCAACATTCTCCACACACAAACACATTATTTAAAATATGATTTCGATTACATTTTTCAATATAGTGTATAATGTAGTCAATAGAATAGTCTGAATTCCAGTCAGTCAATAAATGAATAGTAAAGATAAAGGCTTACCGCCTAATTTTTATGTCCTGATCCCATTAAAAAAAAACAATTCCATCTAAGTATGCATGTAGATAAAGAATTATCAATGTTACAACTGGGTTCAGGGTAACTCCTAGTCGGGCAATCTCGACTAGAACACTCTTACCTGTTTATACTAATTAAGACACCCACAATCAACTAAACGTAAAATTTCAAGATTCTAATTTTTGAAAAATCAAAATTTTTAATGCTTTTTTCGCAAAAAAAATCCAAAATGTTATTTTTTCAAAAATTCATCAACTTGAATGTAGAATTAAACTTGATGCCAACTAATGATCAAAATGGCCTCGGAATTGAAAATCGGTTCAGATTTGACAAAGTTGTGGCAGTTTGAAGTCTGGTAAGGTCATTTATAAGGAACTTTTCGTTGTTTGGGCACTTTACAAGTCAATTTTTTTGTCACTTTTGGCGTGATTTTTGACAGAAAAATGAAACATCACAAAATCACTTTTCAAATAGTTTTTTATACTAATTAAGACACCCACAATCAATTAAACGTAAAATTTCAAGATTCTATTTTTTGAAAAATCAAAATTTGTAAGGGTCCCCCCTTATGCTTTTTTTGCCAAAAAAATCCTAAATTTTATTTTTTCAAAAATTCATAAACTTGAGATGAGAATTTAAGTTAGTGCCAAGTAATGATCAAAATGGCATCGGGAATGAAAATCGGTTCAGATTTGACAAAGTTATGTCAGTTTGAAGTCTGAGAAGGTCATTTATAAGGAACTTTTCGTTGTTTGGGCACTTTACAAGTCAATTTTTTTGTCACTTTTGGCGTGATTTTTGACAGAAAAATGAAACATCACAAAATCACTTTTCAAATAGTTTTTTATACTAATTAAGACACCCACAATCAATTAAACGTAAAATTTCAAGATTCTATTTTTTGAAAAATCAAAATTTGTAAGGGTCCCCCCTTATGCTTTTTTCGCAAAAAAAATCCTAAATTTTATTTTTTCAAAAATTCATAAACTTGAGATGTAGAATTAAAGTTAGTGCCAAGTAATGATCAAAATGGCCTCGGGAATGAAAATCGGTTCAGATTTGACAAAGTTATGTCAGTTTGAAGTCTGAGAAGATCATTTATAAGGAACTTTGCGTTGTTTGGGCACTTTACAAGACAATTTTTTTGTCACTTTTGGCGTGATTTTTGACAGAAAAATTAAACATCACAAAATCACTTTTCAAATAGTTTTTTATACTAATTAAGACACCCACAATCAATTAAACGTAAAATTTCAAGATTCTATTTTTTGAAAAATCAAAATTTGTAAGGGTCCCCCCTTATGCTTTTTTCGCAAAAAAAATCCTAAATTTTATTTTTTCAAAAATTCATAAACTTGAGATGTAGAATTAAAGTTAGTGCCAAGCAATGATCAAAATGGCCTCGGGAATGAAAATCGGTTCAGATTTGACAAAGTTATGTCAGTTTGAAGTCTGAGAAGATCATTTATAAGGAACTTTGCGTTGTTTGGGCACTTTACAAGACAATTTTTTTGTCACTTTTGGCGTGATTTTTGACAGAAAAATGAAACATCACAAAATCACTTTTCAAATAGTTTTTTATACTAATTAAGACACCCACAATCAATTAAACGTAAAATTTCAAGATTCTATTTTTTGAAAAATCAAATTTTGTAAGGGTCCCCCCTTATGCTTTTTTCGCAAAAAAAAATCCTAAATTTTATTTTTTCAAAAATTCATAAACTTGAGATGTAGAATTAAAGTTAGTGCCAAGTAATGATCAAAATGGCATCGGGAATGAAAATCGGTTCAGATTTGACAAAGTTATGTCAGTTTGAAGTCTGAGAAGATCATTTATAAGGAACTTTGCGTTGTTTGGGCACTTTACAAGACAATTTTTTTGTCACTTTTGGCGTGATTTTTGACAGAAAAATGAAACATCACAAAATCACTTTTCAAATAGTTTTTTATACTAATTAAGACACCCACAATCAATTAAACGTAAAATTTCAAGATTCTATTTTTTGAAAAATCAAATTTTGTAAGGGTCCCCCCTTATGCTTTTTTTGCCAAAAAAATCCTAAATTTTATTTTTTCAAAAATTCATAAACTTGAGATGTAGAATTAAAGTTAGTGCCAAGTAATGATCAAAATGGCATCGGGAATGAAAATCGGTTCAGATTTGACAAAGTTATGTCAGTTTGAAGTCTGAGAAGGTCATTTATAAGGAACTTTTCGTTGTTTGGGCACTTTACAAGTCAATTTTTTTGTCACTTTTGGCGTGATTTTTGACAGAAAAATGAAACATCACAAAATCACTTTTCAAATAGTTTTTTATACTAATTAAGACACCCACAATCAATTAAACGTAAAATTTCAAGATTCTATTTTTTGAAAAATCAAAATTTGTAAGGGTCCCCCCTTATGCTTTTTTCGCAAAAAAAATCCTAAATTTTATTTTTTCAAAAATTCATAAACTTGAGATGTAGAATTAAAGTTAGTGCCAAGTAATGATCAAAATGGCCTCGGGAATGAAAATCGGTTCAGATTTGACAAAGTTATGTCAGTTTGAAGTCTGAGAAGATCATTTATAAGGAACTTTGCGTTGTTTGGGCACTTTACAAGACAATTTTTTTGTCACTTTTGGCGTGATTTTTGACAGAAAAATGAAACATCACAAAATCACTTTTCAAATAGTTTTTTATACTAATTAAGACACCCACAATCAATTAAACGTAAAATTTCAAGATTCTATTTTTTGAAAAATCAAAATTTGTAAGGGTCCCCCCTTATGCTTTTTTCGCAAAAAAAATCCTAAATTTTATTTTTTCAAAAATTCATAAACTTGAGATGTAGAATTAAAGTTAGTGCCAAGCAATGATCAAAATGGCCTCGGGAATGAAAATCGGTTCAGATTTGACAAAGTTATGTCAGTTTGAAGTCTGAGAAGATCATTTATAAGGAACTTTGCGTTGTTTGGGCACTTTACAAGACAATTTTTTTGTCACTTTTGGCGTGATTTTTGACAGAAAAATGAAACATCACAAAATCACTTTTCAAATAGTTTTTTATACTAATTAAGACACCCACAATCAATTAAACGTAAAATTTCAAGATTCTATTTTTTGAAAAATCAAAATTTGTAAGGGTCCCCCCTTATGCTTTTTTCGCAAAAAAAATCCTAAATTTTATTTTTTCAAAAATTCATAAACTTGAGATGTAGAATTAAAGTTAGTGCCAAGTAATGATCAAAATGGCATCGGGAATGAAAATCGGTTCAGATTTGACAAAGTTATGTCAGTTTGAAGTCTGAGAAGATCATTTATAAGGAACTTTGCGTTGTTTGGGCACTTTACAAGACAATTTTTTTGTCACTTTTGGCGTGATTTTTGACAGAAAAATGAAACATCACAAAATCACTTTTCAAATAGTTTTTTATACTAATTAAGACACCCACAATCAATTAAACGTAAAATTTCAAGATTCTATTTTTTGAAAAATCAAATTTTGTAAGGGTCCCCCTTATGCTTTTTTCGCAAAAAAAATCCAAATTTTTTTTTTTTCAAAATTCATTATTTTTAGATATACAGTTAAACTTGATGCCAAATAATGATCAAAATGGCCTCGGGATTGACAATGGGTTCAAATTTGACAAAGTTGTAGCAGTTTGAAGTCTGGGAAGGTCATTTATAAGGAACTCGCTCATCTCAGAGAATACAAGAGGTAGAGACTTCAAATTAAAAATATAAGTTTTCGTATTGCCATTTGGGGAAAGTTTGAAAGTCATAATAGCTACAGACTATATATTTGTAATTTAATTTTTCGTATTGCCGGCTTAGTTGTTTCGTCTGTATTATTTGTATAATACATTAAATTCATTTGAATTATAAATTCCAAATCAATACAATAATCTCCACACAAAAACTTGATGTTTAAAAGGTACTTACTATTTAAACTATAACATCTACTGATACTGAATATATACTATAACATATTATTCCTATTAATAAAATACATAACTATCATAGACGAATAAAAACGAGTGTCTCTAACTTTTTTTCTTTTTTTTTGCTAGGCGAAATCTAAAAGCACTCAAGTTGCGTTAAGCCACAAAACAATACTTGATATGAATAACTTATTTAGTCATTCCATAGACTAGACATCTACATGACTACTTAACATTCTCATACACTTGTGCAATGTGCGCCACACCTCCTGGTTCACTTTAAGCCAGTCAGGCAAGTAACTCCACCGCTGCCCCTCACCCTAACACCGCAAGCCCACCCACCCCATGCCACCCCTCTCTTGGTGTTGTCCAGCAACATTTAAGCAATTTCGCTTGTTAAAAGCTTACGCCGCGCACTTTACTTTAAACCACACTAACAAATGCCACTTCATTCAGCAGATATTTGCGGCCAGCAGCAGCAGCGGCAGCAGCGGCAGTGGCAAAAACATAGCGCCACACACGCATACACACACACATATGCGAAATCACACACATCCTTTTGCCATCAATTCTCTAAGCACAAACAAACAGGCGAGCCACACACTCGCACACACACACACACATGGAGATACACACGCATGGAGCAACACGCAAAGCTCTTTTCACTACAAAACGGAAGTACATAGAAGCAGCAGCAGCCAAAAACACAAAAAAAGAAATATATAAAAACTCACACACAGACACACATCTAATACACAGAGCAGAGAATAGAATAGAGCTGGGAAACCTGCGAGCTTATAAAAAAATACTGTGGCAGAAACTACACACACTCACACACGCACACACAGACTTTCCCACACCCGAGAGCAGCAGCAAGAGTAGCGCAAGATATTCATTCTATCGTAAAATAGGTGAGCAACAGCATTTGTATGTGTGTGTGTCTGTGTGTGTGTCTGTGTGTAAAAAACAAGCGCCAACGCTCTGGTCAACGGATAACAAAACATAAATAATAACGACAGCAGCAGCAGCAAAGGTAACGAAGGGACGAACTGGCGCAGAGGCAATGGCAGCCAAGGCTGCTGCTGCTGCTGTTGCTGCTGCTCCTGCTGCTGCTGCTGCTGCTGCTGCTGGTGGGAACAGCCACGGGGCAGCAACAGCAGCACCTTCAGATATTTTCCCAGGAAAGCATAACCATAGCCACAGGGTTGAATAAAAACAGCTACTCAAAAGCGGCTACAGATAGCTGAAAACTGAATGAGATCAGTCGAGTAGCAACAGAAAACTATCTCTAACTATTAACAAGCAGTCAAAAGAGATTAAAAATATGTTGTTTAAAGTTATGCAACAAGTGCTAGCAATCCTTTGAAATATAGCTGCTATTATGCATTTAAGCGTAGTAAATGCTGTGATAAAATTCTCTAAGTTTAGCCACTCAGCAAAGCACAACAAATTCTGCTTGAAAATAAACTGTAGAATAATCACAAGCATTTAGTTCAAAGGGAAATTTCTGATTAGAAAATACAGCAATCTTTTCCTTCATATCAGTAAAAATAAGTCCTTATACTTTCAATTTTAAGTACTCTCTTTGATTTTGCATTACCAATCAATTGTGCGACAAGAATCGCAAAGTAGCTCTTTAAAACCATTGTCAATTCTTTAAAATTGATATAAAAAAAATGATGTGAGGAATATTTCAGTAGTGCGTCGATAACATTTCTGTTGTTCCTGGACATTTATAATGCATAGTGGGCCAATTTCAGTTCAATTTATTTCTGTTTGCTGAGCCTTAACTCACTTCCTGGATCCTGCTGGGTGACTTACTTACTAACAGACCATCGAAGCCATAATGGCCACGTCGTATCGGTTTCCTGAAAGATGAAAAAGAAGCACAAGCACAAGCAGAAAAAAAAAATGAAAATATAACAGAAAAAATAAAAATAAAACAGGACACGCGCCCGGCCAATGCCAAAAACTGCCAACCTCAGTACAGGAAAGCGCCAATGCCATGGAGAATAATGTGAATGCGAACAACGCGCATATAACTCATTTATTTATTTACTATACAAGCATATGCGATTGTGTGTGTGTGCCTGTATGTGTGTGTGTGTGTGTTTGCGTGTGTATGTGTGTGTGTGCTTGCGTGCAGCGAAGCTTGAGTTTGATTTAATAGTTTATTAAGATACGCGCAGCAAGTGAAGATTAAGGCGAGCGGATTTGCTTCGACGGTGGTTGTTGCCGCACTTAAATGTGACGACCACTGGATTTTGGCCTGTGGTTTATGGGCTTTAAGCAGCGGCATAGCATAAATAGATTTCCCCTTCGTGCTGTTATGCTGCTGCTCAAGTGAATTGCGAGCATTTTGAATGTTTTAGATATGGAATTAAAGCGTCATGACCAAGATCTCATCTCATCAGCCGAGTCAGATAACAATAATAATATTACTAGTTCAACCAATTATAACAAAAGGATGGAACAATTGCATTTGAAATTAGAAATGTTTTATTGAATATTTCAAATTGCAACAGAAATGGAACTGTGAAAATAAAGCAATAAGTCAAGTGGAGAAATTTAAAACTTTGACTTTGAAACTATTATTTGTTAAGAAATTCTTAAGCTACCAAAAATGTACAAAAAGTAATTAAATAAAATTGAAAAAAAAAAGTCCAGACATATTCTCTCATAAAATAAACCGCTGTATATTTGGTATTTATTTAGGAATTTATGGTATATTTGATTGAGTATTTATCGCATACTTTGGTATTTAAGTTGAAAATTTAGCTATTTATTTGCACATATCACACATTTATTGCTTATTTTCATTGCCAACTCATTTTAAAAGCCCATAAATTAATATTTTCACGCTTTAAATGCCGTACACACACCCTTAAATACGCACACCCGCAAGCACACGTACACACACACATACACTAACACACACACACGTACACCCGTATAGATATATGTTTCGATGTATGTGAGTTGGCAGCGATTAAAATTGCTGTTAATGACAAGCGAATGTTATAAATTACAGCAATGAAGCAATTTTTTGCTGTCTGCCTGACATGGCACGGGGCTAAAGTTGATGACTGTCTGTGTGCTGAGTGTGTCCTGGTGTGTACTGGTGTGTGTGTGTGTGTGTGTGTTGACTGCCTGTAGCAGACACAAAGTTTGCCTAATTATTTAAGATCAACGCTACAGCTGCCATTTCAAGTCAACGACAAGAAACAGCAGCTAAATGCGGAAAGATGAAAAACCAAACAATGGAAATTGAACTCGTCTGTAAACCAGAAGGCCGGCCTTTGATAATGATGTTGTCTCTCTGCTCAGCAATGTTTCAACTGTTATTAATGATGCCCCATATGAGGCAGGCAACACACACACACACAAGCAGACACACCTAAAAGCTTGGGCCAAATTGAGGTTGAGGTTCTGGAGACTGTCGAGTGGTTTGAGGGTATCCATTGCCTTAAAATTATGCGCCATATTTTCTGTCAGCATTTTGGCTCGTCGCTTAGGCGGATGTCGGATGTGGTGGCCACCAGCTGAGAGGAGGGTCGGAGTGTGGAGTGAATGTAGGCGCTGTGGTTGCGCTGCCAGCAGTGCGAAATGAACGATTGAACCCACAACGGCAACGACAACACACGTTGAAATCAATGTGTGTGATTTGCCAATTATGTGGGTTATACATGTACGTCAGTGTGTGTGTCTATGTGTGTGTGTGTGTGTCTGTGGCTGCGTTTGGCTCGTCATTAGCGCTGTTTCCATTTCCGGCAGACAGCGAGCAGGAGGGCAGCAGGAGAGCTGCAGGAGTAGAGTCGGCGGCATTCGATGTCAATTTCATAAGCAATTTACGCAGCGACAGAGTTCGATTTGCCAACTGTTGATGCCGCGTCAAGTGGCAAAGTGGATGGATGCTGTTATACAGCTATAGCTCTGTGTAGCCTCTGTATTGAGCTGCAAATGGAAATGGAACTTTGGCCGGTAGCTGTAGCTGCAAATGCTTTGAATATTTGAATGTTTTCCCCATCAACGCCGTCGCCTAATTAACTAATTTTGGAGCCGAGTGGCCGAAATCATTCGAAATATCATTTTCGAGGGATGGTGACAGGGGCAGCAGGGGTGGCAGTGGTGTGGGTACTCAAGCAGGGTCAACTCCATCGCAACGTTGTTGTCTAAACTGATGCGTTGCGCCATTGTCCTAATTATTGTCCTGCCATAAACAACTAACAGACGCAGAGCTGCTACAAACAACACCAACACCAACAACAACAACAGCAACAGCAACAAGAATATTGCCGATTCACCCTCACAAGCAAGACAAAAGTAATGGCCGCTATAATTCACAGTTACTTATTGTTTATCTGTTCGTTTGCTCAGCTCGATGTGCTCCATAACTTAAATGGTCGCAACAGCAGCAGCCAACTAGTGATGAGAGCACAGCACGAGGCAATCAGCACGAATCACGCACGCATCTCAAAGAATTAATTAGTCGATTGGCAAATTACTTTGACAACAGTTTAAACTTTGATTTAAGATTCTTTAACTAATATATGAATTAATTGAGAAATATTTCAGGCAACTATTTATACAAAGTTTTCATCTTCTCAAATCCCAACACGCTGCCGTCTCTAGGCTAACGAGAGTTCTCGACTCGACTCGACTGTTAGCCATATTTGCACTGTGTGTGTCCTTTGTGAAAGACTTGGTTCGATTTAATGGCAGCCGGTTGCAAAGGGGGCAAGATAGTATTGCTACGTATTGCTTTGCTTTAGCTCTGGTGTTGGGCCGTCTCTGTGATTTAAATGATGTGAATTAATTTGAAAATTTTCAATGCTGTTGCAACCTGGCAGCTTGGGTGGCCAGAAAACACAGCTCGTAGTAGTAAATGGTTGAGGCAGCCAAACATAGCCAAACAGAGCCAAACACAGAGAGAGAAAATCAGTGCACATTGCCGAAAAAGCCAAAAAACCGTGGCCATAACTATGTGCGGCCAGCAAAAGGAAACGAACAACAATGCAACAACCAAACACTGAGGCCAGAGGCTCAGAGCAGATTGCACGAAAAAAAATAGTTGAGGAGCCGGAGAAGAGCAGCAAGCAGAGGAGGGCAACGGCGGTGGCAGGGAGCAGAGGCAACAATGAGAGGCAACCACATTGGTGGCAAACGGCTGTTGGGGCAACGGGCAAAAGTTTAAACAACTATTTATTATGAAATACAACAAAAAGTGGTAGGCAAAAAAAAAAAAAAAAAAACATGTACATAAGAAAAAAAAAAAAAAACTATTTAACACACACAAATGCACACAGACAACAGCTGAGCGCGGAGGCGGCATCGGTGGCGACTCTGCGGCAAGCCTTTGAGCAGCAGGAATCCAACTGGGTATGGCTGCAACCCAAACGATTCCAGCCCATCCATATCATCCATCCACATCCATATCCACAGCGCGAAGCCGCCATCGCCAGAGTCAAAACCGGAGTCGGAGCTGGAGCTGGAGCTGTTGCTGCAGCTGTGAAGCTGTTGCCGATGCTGAAGAACCAAAGGAGCAACTTTTACGTGAAAATGTTCAAAATTTAATCAAATTAAAGTGAATGCGCCGCAGGCGAACATATTTCGCACGCGCCGGCGAGAAGAGAAGCGCCGCCAAGCCTGGCCAGGATATGGCATGAGGATGTGAATGTGGTGCCGGAGGGCCAGGGGGGGCAGAGGCAGAGGCAGAGGTACCGGCACAGGAAGAGGCAGACGCGCAGGCAGCAAGTTTAATATGTAAATTGTTTTTGTTGCCTGATGGTGTTGTTGTTGTTGTTGTTGCTGTTGTTGTTGTTGTCGTTGTTGGTGGTGCTGGCTGCTGCTATGGCTGCTATGGCTCGACATTAAGTGGTTATCATAGCCATTTATGAGGCTGTTAAAAAGTATCTCATTAAACATAAATGGGCAAAGCGGCAAGCGGAACGCGCGCAAACACTCAACTAGAACTGGGATAATAGATACTCGAGTTTTGAGTTGGGCCAACAAATTAAAGCACAACTATTCGCCGCGACACAACAGCAACATCAACAGCAACTGGAACAGCAACAGCAACAGCAACAACAACCACAATCGAGATCGCAACCACCCAGTTGGCATATGCGATTTAACTAACCATTTGAGCCACCACCCACAGCTATAGCTTTAGCTGTAGCTGGAGCAATCTAGCTCTAGCTCTAGCTCATGCCCATATCCAAGGACCCGGCACACATTCTACCAAATTCCGTTTACCTGTCAAACTTTTGCCATTTGTGGCCAACATATTTTGAAGTTAGCCCCAGCGTGCCACACACCACCCAACAACAACAGCAGCAGCGGCAACATTGTTGTCCTCCCCAAACAACTAAACCCACCCCACCACACCCCGCCACCAACGCAGAGACAAAGCCACGTTTATGCCTAAACTTTGTCAATTATTTGCGGATTTAACATTTGTAGCTTGTGCGGATTTTGATTTTTGATTTGAGTTTAAAAAGGCATTGCGAACAACAACAATTTGCATGGCACACTCATTAGTGTTTCATTCTTTGAGACATGGCAAATTGTTGAAGGACTTTCAGCAACTTAAAAGCCGACTTTAAAGCATAGACTAAGACCTTAAGTGAAGTGCATTAAACAAACAAACGCGACATAAATCAGTTGATTTTAAGGCACAAACTTTATTCATATACCCTTTTGCCAATTCAGACTTTTATGGTTATGGCAGATGATAACTTTGACAAAACTGAACCGATCGTGAAACTCGTTGCCACTTTCTTCATGGATTGTGTTTTTAAAAGATCCTGCATTTAAATGATGTATGAATGCAGATAAATGAGTATAAGGGCTGGGTTGAGGGTATATCCTAGTCGGGTATATGCTCTTGACTAGAGCACTCTTACTTGTTATTTCTAGCCATGTCCTGAGAGTCTATGTGAAAAACGGAATTCCGCTTTACAGATTTATATTATATTTATGAAAGATATTTAGCTAAGGATTTCATTTCTATACACAAAAGACAACAGCAATTGTAAAGATTTCAGACTATACAAAAATAGAATAGAACACATCGTCCTTTTCAACCTTTCTAGCCAACTTAAATAAACGGGGCTAAATGTTTAACGGCCATTACTTTGCACAGTTTTGTTCCTCAAAGTTCAAGGCATCTCAAGGTCTGGTATATGCGATGGTCTTTTACTAACCTGCTGTTCTTCTACAAGAATTGCAATATTGTTTTCACGATTTTTAGTCAATATATGCATATCAAATAACTATCAATGCCGCACGGCTGCCACTCCCAAATGTCAAAATCTCGCAACAAATTATCAGCAGAGCCGTCAATAGCACCTGCTGCCGAAAACCAGCTACCCTATCAAAAAAACGACTGCGAATATTGGGAAATCGAGAAAAAAACAACATACAAAAAAAAAGATGATAGTTGACGGCGACAATGACAAGGGCGGAAAAGGGGATGGGAATAGGGATGGTATAGGGATGGGGATGGGTACGAGCATAGGGAGGGGTTGAGGATGACAACAAGCAAACGCTGCAATTTGCAATTTGATTATTTTGCAAAGCAAAATATATATATATATAGAATAAATATAGTCGTTGTGAATGGCAAGGGTCAGGTGCAGTAGACAGGGGCCAGGATCAGAAGCAAGGGCAGGGGCAGCGGCAGGGGGCAAAGGGCAGAGGGCAGAGGGCAGCACCTGGCAACGTTTGCCATCTCAAAACGGGTGACGTTGGTGGCTGCCGTTTATTATGCGTAGCTCTGCACAACTTTGCCAAAGTAATAAAGCCACAAAAGTTCAACTTCAATTGAAATAAATTAATTTCAACATTCGGACTGACAGCGCCAACTAACTGACAATTACACACACCGCACACACCCACACCCACACACACACACACACACACGAAGATAGCTAGCGGGGGGAGGGAGGAGTAGGAGACACATGCTCAGCGGTTGGCCCCGCTGCATGAAATAGTTGAGTAACTTTTCACTTTTCTGCTCGTTTTTTTTATTATTTTATTTTTTGTTATTGTAGTATTTTTGGTTTGCTTTTGCTGCCTGCCTGCCTGCCTGCCTTTTGTTGTAAATGTAAAATAATAACGACAAAATTGCACTTTCAACTTTTGACTTTTTTTTGCATTGAGAGAGTGAGTTGCTAGCCTGGGCTGCCTTTGTATTGCTGAGCTACTCTTCTACTTTCTCCCTCTCGCTCTGTGTCTCTGTGGAGTGGCAGTGGGAAGCGCCATTGTCTGTGCAAAAGTTGAATTAATCGCCACGCTGCCTGCCCCCCTCCCCCCTGCTGCTTTGCCACTGCTGCAAGCAGCCAAGAATACCTCGCTGTGGCAGTCTGCAACTGCAGTCAGACGCATACTTTCCACATAGTTTGGCTGCCTCAACGACTGTTTCATCTTGATTGATTACATATTTTACAAGTTATTGCACACTGAGGGGGCGGGGGTGTGTTGGGTGTGTTGGGTGTGTTGGGTGCGTTGTAGAGGGACTAGGCGAGAAATACACGTATTTATTAGATTTATGGCTTGGTTTCAACATGTCTGTCTTTATGTGTGTGTATTGTAATGGATTCTGGCAAGTGTATTCACACAACTTTTAATGTATTGGAAATATCTGATATGTCTGCACTTCTCGCTCTTCAATCGCTCCTGTCTCGCTCTCTCTCTCTCTCCCTCTCTCCGGTGCTGTTGAAAAGCGTCAGTCGAAGGTAGTAAAAAGTAAAACTCATGTCGAAAGCGGTAAGCTGTGGCAATTGACTGAAACTGCCGGTTTAAATTAGAAAAGTTTGCACAATGTACACAAGATACACACATACACACACAAACACAAATACACACAGGCACATACATAGACACTCACACAGAGAGCAGACATTCAAGCGTGTTAATTTAATGGCAACATGAGTGAGGCTTTCTCTCTCTTATATGGCTGTGATATCTGTCATTTAGCCAGGAACCCAAAATGTGCTTCATTATGACATGGTCATGCAATCGAAGCCACATTGTTTTCCACACACCGCACACTCAATCACACACACACACACACTGACACTGGATTTGTGCCTTAATTGCATACATACTTTACTGTTGCATACTTATGTGGCCAAAACTTTACAGTTTGCCTCTGTTTTGTAATCTATTTTGAATTTTAAGCCCAATAGGCTTACGGATTCCATCACAATCGATAATTTGACAGCTCCATTTGCCATTTGCCATTCACATTCATTGCTTTGCCATCATTCGAAACTGTGGTTTACTACATTTACTATACTGTATTTTGTATCATTTTGCCCGTCTGCCCGACAACAAACAGGATAAGATACAAAATGTATTTTGGGGAATGTGGCTAGCTATAGGAAGACCTATTATTGCTCAAATAGTCTTAACTTGCATTAAAACGTGTCTGGAAACTGCAATTCAATGCTGGGCAAATACGAGAGATTACGAAAGTCAATTACAGGTACATATAAAGAGCTCGTCAACAGAACAATGCACAATTAGATTATTGGTTTTGGTAATATTTGCAAGCAAATCGAGCCGATTTCAAAAATCTTTTACCACATGTAAAAACAAACCATTGACTGCTGCAGTCAGATTCACATCGAGAAAAATATACATATTGTCAAAGAGACTGGCATATGAATAGTTAACAGTACTCGTTTTTCATAGCCAAGATTTTTGTACACAATTTGAGCTACAACAATTCCATCAAAGTGCCCCAAAACTATGCCAAACTCATAATCAAGCTATGTGAGCAGCCAAAGGATTTCAATTTATGCAATTAAAGTGTCTGAACATTTCTCGAAATTTACGCAGCATGTGAGAGTTAAACTATTATTATTTTTAACTACTTGCCACTTGTCAAAAAAAGTTGTATAATAGATTGTTCACACAAACGTTTTGGCCATTCATTCTAATAAAAGGCTTTAACTTTTTTCAAACACAACACATTCCGAAATGCATAGTTCCATAAAACATATACAAGTTTATACGCTGCATAGAATAAATTTGATTTCGAGTTTGCTAAGTGCGACTGTGTGAATGCCGCTTACAAACAATCATAAATCCTCACCAAGTTCAAAGCGGCGGCTCTTCTGCTGTCTCTACAGATTCCGTTAGTATAGTTTTACTTTTTTTTTGCACATAGTTTTTATAGCATACTTATGTGGGACAGTCGAGCGAAATCCATTTCACTTATCCCGTGCACTTTTATGGCTTTGGCCACCAAAAATTTTGCACATTAAAGCGAACTTTTTAACATGACATATGTAAGCCAGTGCCTTGGCCCACCCCCTCTCCCCCATCATCAGGAAATTCCCCTGGCTATGCAGCAATTGTGAGGACACCCATTGGCCAAACACAAGTTGCACAAATACACATTTCATATTCATAGTCTGAGAGCTTAAAAGCAAAGAAATTAACTTCACAAAAGTTTGCACAAACGTTGAAACGAGTCGTCGAGTTGTCGATGCGACACACACGGCGTATGTGTTATGTGTAACCCAAGCCGGATGCGAATTTTCAGCCACAGCCCTTGGCGCAAGGCCTACTCGAAAATGTGCTTCGGCTCCTTCGTCCTGCATGCGCCAACACTATTTTGTGCTTAGTCGGCTCATCTGCATTTTATGGTCCAAAAATATCATCATCATTTTTTCGCATTTCATTATGTTCGCTATGGGTGTGTCTTGGTGTGCTAGTGTGTGTGTGTGTGTGCACAGCGGCAGCATTTTACCAGCTGAAAACTTAGCAGCCTCATTTAGTATGCTTCATTTCATTATATGGCTCGGTCGGTTCTCAGTCCCAGCGCCAGTTCTCCCGTTCCCTAACTGCCTGCCTATGACTACTTTAAAAATAAAAAAAAATAAAAAAAATACAAAATAAAAAACTCTTAACTTTCGCTGCAACCACAAGCATTTTGGGCCACATTTTGTGGGCAATCCTTCTGCCTGGGCCTCCGACAAACGGTGCGAGAAATTGTCCTCTCGTCAGTTTTCCTTCTTTTTTTTTGTCTCTTTTTTCTGCTTCTTTTTGTGTGCTTCTGATGTCGCATGCAATTTTTTTTTTTTTGTCCTGCGTAGCAACTCCTTTGGGGCGCTGCCTATCCTGCCTGCCTGTCCTGCCATTTGGCTCCTGCTAAGCTCGTCTACAGCCTTCCGCCTCGTCGTTTGCCCACTTCCCCATCGCCTCCCGTTTCACCCCAATGCGTCACTCATTTTTTTCTCGTAATTTTCATAAGCAGCCGTTAGACGTTGGATTTATGTTTTTAAACGCCTTTTAATATGCGAGAGGATCTTCGCGCGCCCCAACAGAAAACTGAACCGAGAACAGCGTAGAACACAAAGCCACTCGCAAATGCCGCGTAGCCATCGTCGCCATCTCGTTGTCCTAGTCACCCTATCGTCCCATCGTCCTGTCGCCCTTTCTCCTTGCCGTTGCGTTGCGTTACGTTGCGTGGCATGGCGCAAATCCAGTGAGAATGCGTTTAAAAAAATATTATAATAATAACATTACGTAAATAATTGTTGGGTGCCACTGCCAAAGGCGCGACTACGTCGGGATGTGGCGGGACACAGCCAAACAAGGGCAAACGGGCAAACGGGCAACGGGCAACGGCAACACGCGCCGCAGGAATAGCAACGGAAATCAGCTGCGTGTTGATAAGCAAAAGCGAGCATTGCCAGGCGAGCATTCAACGTAAAGACACTAAGATGGAGATGGAGCTGCCTCCGGGTTGGTCTTGTTCTGCTCAAGGCTTTCGCACTTTCAGTCTTTGTGTGGGGGGGGGGGGGGTGTGTATGTGTGAGTGTCGTTTTGGGTGCGTATTATGGTGTGCTTTGCGGTTAGTCGCAGAATCGCTGCGAGCGAATCAAAATTATAGCAAAGCCGCATTAGAGAATACTCTTATAATAAGAAGAGATAAGTTTAGGACAAGCTTTAAGATGCGAGCGGATTGTGTGTATTATGTAATACAAACAAATCATTCAATTTTGTGTAAACTGAATGCGGTTAATAACTGTGATTTATGTACAGTACTAATCATGATTAGTTCTATAAATCAAGATATAATTATAGAAACTGCAAATCTTTTATTTATTGGCATTTTTGGTATCAAAATCTAGCTTTAACAAACCTATTTTACAAGGAATAAGATTTTGCGAATACCTAAGCCTTTGTGTCCAATCTAGCCTTTAATTGCAAGCACTCTTCCTTGCTAGAGTATTTCGTGAAAAAGGAAAAAAATTGCTTAACATAGATGGGCACATTTGTAACTCTGTCTAACCGAGCGCAGTGGCAGGCAGCGAAAAATGTGCGTGTGGCATTTAGTAGGCAGTAGGCAATGGCCGGGGCAGAGATAAAGATAGAGATAGAGATGGTGGCAAAAAGAGGACCAAACGGGCGCAGGCACCCAAACCCAAACCCACACCAGCACACACACTCATTGCTGTCGAAATTTTGTTGTCATCATCACTTTGCTGGCGACGCAATGAAAGCAGGAGGCGTAGAAACAACTGTAACTGATGGGAGCAAAGGGCTAGAGGTTTGAGGTGGAGACGGAGCTGGAGCTGGAGTTGAAGATGTAGCTGAAGCCGCCGACTGTCAGCCACAAAGTTATCTGCCTGCCACTTTTTCGTAATGTTTTGCCCGTTGTTGTTGTTGTCGTCTTCCGTTTTTAATTTCATCTGCCATTTGCTGCTACTTATGACACATCCTTTTGCCCAACCACGCACCACCCACGACCCACCCAATTCTCAGCTTTTTCTCAACCATGCGCCAAACATTTTTTTGGTAATATTTCTGTCTTACACTCAGCGAAATACAGTGTTTTTAAAATAGGTAAAGTTAACACGATTTCTTTAAAAACCCTTCCCATTTCTTGTGCATTTCCCAGCCTTCAAACTCCCATAACTTTGTCAAAAACTGTTCCGATTGTCAATTTCGAAATCATTTTGTTCATTCTAATTAATTATACATTTAAAGTTGAAGAAAATAACATTTTGCGGATTTTTATCTCCGTTTACAAATGCTTGAAATGCCCTTCCCAGACTTCAAACAGTCATAACTTTGCGAAAACTTAACGGATATTCTATGGTCATTTTGGCAATGGTGTAAAGTTAAAAGCTCTTAACTTAGTTCTTTATTTTGTTAAGTGTACTTACCTTGGGATGTGCACGTCGCGGAAAAGCTACTTTCGGGTCCACCTGCAAGCAGAAACGAAACGGAGAATGAGTGAGTGAGAGAGAAAGAGAGAGAAAGAGACAGTGAGAGTGAGAGTGAGAGTGAGATGGTGTATGCGTAGTAAGGAAATCGTATGCTTAATGACATTTAAATGAAAAAGCATTTCGAGCAACTCTTCATATTAATAGCCCAGCATAAATCTTGCATAAGCCTGCATTGCGCATTAAGCGAGAATTACTACTAGCGTATGGGCGGAGACGGGGTGGGGTCTGAGGATGGTCTGTGGTATGCCCCGACTTGGAGCTGAGCACGCACGAATTAACGCGTAACAAATTGCGCGACCAGCGGGCAGACGGAGAGTGCCACTCCCCCGCTGCTACCATCCAATAAGCAGCGTCATTAAAAATAATTAAAAATCATAAAAATTCAATTTTAAGTGCTTGCTGGTTCTCTTTGCGGCTCCCTGTTGCCACACACAAGGACTGACAGCTTCGCGTCTTGACAGCTAACGGTAAACCTCAAGGGGGGCTGACGAGCGGGGGCCGATTGCTTTTGGGGTTTTATTTTCAGCTAAATCTTTTTGAAGTGACTTTGTGCTGCATTTAGCTGCAAGTGCGAGTAACTTAAGCCAATGCCGCAAATAAAATGGCAAATAAAATGCGGAGATATTGGCAAAGATAGATGCAGCAATAGAATGGAGGGCGGGGAGGGTGGTTGGCTGCGATGGGATTAGGTTTGGGAACAGGGAAAGGGAAACCAACGCAATATCCTCTGGCGATAATAATTCGCACAAAAATTGTCACAGGACAGCAGCGGCAGTGGCTGCGGCAGCAGCATTGACAGGACGGCAGTTTGCCGTGTTGATTTCCTGTGTGCAGCACGAAAAACAACAAACAACCAACAAAATAGCAAGAGCAACAACAACTACAACAACAACAACAGCAACGTCAAGGGGCAGCCGCCTGGCGGGAAATTGATTTTTAGATTAAAATTAAAACTAATCAGCGCTGAGTGGCAACGTCGACGTCGACTTTTTGAAAATACATCAGACCGAAAAAGCGTAACGAAATGAAATGAAATGAATTCGCATCGTTTTCAGTTTTCGGTTTTCAGTTTTCAGTGCTGTTGTGCAGCCAAACGGAAACATGAAAACTGCACGACTGCGCTACACACACACACACACACATTTAAAACACATGTGTGTGTGTGTATACAAACTGAGCAAAAAAAAAGGAAATGATATACATATAAATGATGGCTGCGCATTTTATTTACAGTTGGCCAGCTGTGTTTGCCATAAAAGAATGACCAACAAACACACACACACACACACACACAGACAGACAGACACAAACACAACAGACAGGCGGACGGACGGAAGGACAAACAAACGGACAAACCGACAACACTCAAACCAGTTTCAGCTAATTAAGCTAATGCCAATGTGGCGTATGCGTAATACTGGCTGCCTTATGACAACGTGTCCTCTTCAATTTCGGCAATGCATCTAATCAAGCAGTATTGATCAATGACATGCATTTAACAGAGTTTAACCGAATAGTTGAATAGTTTTTTTATAAACACATATGTGAATCTTTGAAACTCACAGTAAATGCTTTTAGAGTTTGCTTAGAATTTCTTTGACCAAACAAAACTGATTTTACTGCGAAATGTTTTTTCGTTTAATAAAATAAAATACTTGGAATTCATTTAATATTTTTAAAATACTTTACCTCACTCATTTTGGGACGAAAAAAATATATTTGAATATCACTTTTAATTCAATTAGTGGCATAAAACTGAAACCTAACCAGTTTTCATGTGAAATACCATTTTCGTCATGAGTACTTTGCTAGAATCTACAAATACAACATTTTCTAGTTTTTATTTTTATATGTCCTTTACTACTCATTTGTATTGGAAAGCAGCTTTCAAGCTGAGAATCAGGCTGCTTAGGGTATAGAAAATCAAACAGCAAAATGACAAAGTGTATGAGCTCATTTTATGCCTGAACACCACCATCCTCAAAATTGGCACCACCTGACCCACAAAACGTATCACGTAATTAAAAATTGTTTGGCTTTTGCAAAAATCTCGTTTGTGCAGAGCCTTCCCAAAAAGTCAGGTTATTGTTTTCCTTACATCTTCTATTTTTTGTTTCGTGTTTTTTTTTCACTGTTTTGATTTGCTGTTTTTGTTAGTTGCCTGTCATTGCTTTGAGTTTCTAATTGCTGTCAATAGAGAGACGACCGGGCCGGGCCAGGCCAGGCAATTTATGAAGAGCGGCGCGCGTTCTGCTTTGTGCAAATATTTTGCATAGCTTGTGAAGTTTTTTGTTTGGCCAACGTCATGAGTTAGGTTCGAGTTACGGGTATTTTTGGTTTTTTTCTTTCTGTATGTTTGGCTTTGGGTATGGGTTTGCGTTTGAGTTTTGAATTTTGCAGTCGCGAGATTTTGTGCCGGTATATTTTACCTTTTTGCCATCCAGCTCATGTGTGCCTTGGGTGAGTACCTTATCTACGCTATTTGGATCGCTGAATGTGACAAAGCCAAAGCCCCTGCGAAATAGAAAGAGAGAGAGAGAGAGAGGTGTGAGTGTGAGAGAGAGATAGATAAAAGTAAATATCAACACGGTTAGACAAGTTGCTTAAATATTTGACAAGGAGCTCGATAAACCTGAACTCCAAACTCAACTCCAACTCAACTCACTTTGAGCCTGTAACTGTAGCTGTGTTTGTTTGTATGTGTGTGTGTGTGTGTGTGTGTGCAGCACGTGCGCCAATTAGAAGCTCAAATTACATCAAAATATTGGCTGGCAGTATCTGGCTGGTATAACTTTTTCGGCGACTCTCTGCCTAACCAATTGCCACGGCACGAAAGGAGCGTCTCTTGCACGCTAATGCTCGACCTGACAGACGCTTACAAGCCATTACACACACACACACACACACACACACACACACACACAAACAGGGGGAGAGGTAGATATATATGCACGTAAGCTATGCTGAACAGTTCCCCCCGTGTCGTGTTGTGATAAACTTATTCTTGTTAAATATTTAATTAAAATGCTTATTATCTCGCACTGCATTTTAATGAGTCTCCCATGCCCGTGTAGCACATGGGGCCAGCGGTGCGGTGGAGCGGTGGTGCGGTGGCAGCGCAGACAGCCAAAGACAACAAACCCAGCTCAGAGATTTTGGCTGTGTGTGTGTGTGTTGCCTCGCCCCTCTCAGTACTACTTTGTCTCTCTGTGTATGTGTGTGTGTGTGTGTGTGTGTGCACGTTTATGTTTATTTGAGTTTTGCCACTTGGCAGCGACGCTTAACGATGCGCCAGGCGTTGCTGCTTCAGACTCCTGCTGCTCCTTGTGGCTCCTCATGGCTCCACGTGGCTTCAACTTCTTTGAAGCAGACACAGCAGCCACAACGCTCGTGTTTGTCTTGCTCTTTTAGGCGTCTCACACGCACACACACACACACACACATACATACATACCACACTCATACACAACAACAACAACAACAACAACAACAACAAGAGCAAGCACCGCAAGCACAGACAGTAATTAACGACGATTCTATTGCAATTGTGGCGATTGTTACGGTTTTGATTATAGCACTCTTTGCAACCGGATCCAATGGGGCAGCTACAGCTGCTCCTTGTCCACTTGGCTTTTTATTGCAGCAACTTTGTACACAAATTGCTATGCAATAGCAACAATAGCAACAACAGCAACAACAACAATAACAATAAGAGCTTGCTGCAAATTTTATAAAAACAATTTGCATATGGAAAATGTTGCCGGCACAATCGGATTCCCTTGCATCTAAGCTGGAGCCTCGGAGCACGGAGCACGAAGCATGGAGCTCTTCGTTCTGGGCACCGCCTGGCACATATTAAATAAACATTTCAGCCGTATTTATAGACGAGCAATTTGTGCAACGGCAATTGCAATTGCGAAAAAGAGGCCTACGCTATTAATATTGATTTAAATGTGGGCGGGGCTAAGAGCCTTTGGCCCAGATGGGCGGTTTGTCGGTGGGCGGTTGTCGGTGGGCGTGTCTCTCTCACTCAAGTGGGTCACATAAAATTGCCAAACGCAAAGTGACACAAAGTTGAAGCCAGAGACTCTTGCAATGCCTGCATTTCTCTGATGACTCGGCCTCTCTCTTTCTAGCTAGCTCACACTCTGTCGCTGTCGCTGTCGCTGTCTCTGTCTGACGCTCTGGCTCTCTGCTCTCGCTTATTGTCTCTCACAAAGTGAAAAGCCACAAATTTAAAAGGCAAAACTCAAAAATAATGTGTCTCCTGTGTGCAATTTACTCACAAATTCAGATTCAATTTATGCAACTCGAGGCAGGAGCACCAGAAAACCCAGCGACAGCAGACAGGACCAGGATAACAACAGAATAAGAACGTGCATGCATGTATCTGTGTGTGTGTGTGTGTATCTGTGTGTGTTTTGTGCACAATAAAAAGCAAAACAGCAACAAGCTGCATTATTGCTACGACTTAAACATACTCTTCACAAGATCTGCTTAGCTAAGTATTGAAATTGAAGCCTAATTGAATTTTTATAAATTTTTTTAATTTGTTCTTAAGCTTGCTTAACTGTGAGTGAAACAGCATGAAAAACAATTCAATTACAAATGTACTAATGTGTATACATTGTCCTACTCTGAAGCGTCTTTAAAATAACTGAATTATATACATTAAATTAAATTGAGCTCATTAAAAACTGTAAGCTCGACTAACAAGCTTCAAACTTATCTATTATTACATAATCATCTTTAGCTCGTAAAATAGATTATATTGTGTTAAAAAGCGAATGCTTAAAGGCTTAAAAATCATTTAATTAAAGTCATTGCACATAATTATCATGCCACCCACATGGGATACAATTGTATCCAAAACAGGTGCTGAATATATTTTTAAAACAATTGCATGTTTGGAGTCTCTATAGTATTTAACACAATCGTGTGCAAATAATTTACACGATTTATTTTTATTATTTTTAAATCAACACTGATAAACATTGCAACCGATTGGTGTGCAAAATATATGCTTTTAAAATCTATGAAGCAATTTCAACTTTTAAATGCTTTTGCACCAAACGTTTTTATTGCATATTTTATTTGGATTTAAAGATTCAACACAGCTACATTTAAAGCTAATAACTTTATTTTATATATTTTTCTAGCTAATCACCAATCAGATGTTATGCTATCTTTAGCTGGTAGCTGCCTAATATGTATATCAACAGACAGGTTACCCCTGCAGCTTTTGCCTACAGGGTGTTTGGTATAACAAACAGAGACATGCAGACTAGGGGATCTAGAAACATGCAGCCAAGCGCTGGCCAGGTGGGAAGGGTAGTGTGGATGCTGAGCCTGGGCCTGGGCCAGGGATAAGGTTCGGTTTGGTTTGGTTTGGTTGCTGTTGTTGGTTCGTTGGATTGTTGCTTGTTGAATTTTATAAAGCCGTTTCAGAATGCTAATGAGCGCACGCACAAGCTGCCAAGGTAAGCAGCAGCAGCAGCAGCAGCTGGATGTAGATGAGGGCAACTGGTGGCAAAGGGGGATCGGCGTGGCAATCATGTAACACACACACGCCGCAAACACGTAGCAGCTACGAGGCAGCCTCAAGAGTCGGCGCCGCAGTGTTGCAAGGCAGCGTGGCAACTGGAAGCAACATAAAAGTCTTATTTGAATTGCCTTGCAGAGCTTGAGAAAGTTTCCTATTCGCAGATCCTTGTTGCTGGTTACAGTTGTTGTTTGCATTTGCTGCTGTTTGTTATTGCTGTCGTTGGTTGCTGTTGTGTTTGTTGCTATTGCTGGCTTACGCACAATTTAGCAAAACAACTTGCATGTGTTTAGCCTATGGGTTGGTTTGCTTAATGCTGCTGCTGCGGCTCCTTGTTGAGGCCGGCAGGCAAAGCCAGAGAATCGCCATCTGAGTATGTGTGCAGTTGGGCTAGTCGATGGCTCCTGCGTCCTGCATCCTGTGTCTGGCAGCTTGCGTCTTGGATTACCGTAAATAATCTAACTAAATGAGTTACCAAACGGTCAAAGTTCAGTCGAGGTGTTGCCAACAGCCAGCATGTGTGTGTGTGTGTGTGTGTGTGTGTGTGTGAATATGTTGCAAAACTAAACGCCAACGGCAACTACAAAACTTGAGATAAGCGCCAGGACCAGAACCAGGACCAGTACATCCCACAAACAAACTCGAGATACTCGCATAGTTAATGCTTACACTTGCTGGCAGGCAGGCACTCTGAATACGATATTGGGAGACCCACATATGTCAGGCAGTAAGCAAGGATAATGTGCCCGAAAGACTGCGCACGGTAAGCACATTGAGTACACTGATAGTAGATTAGCCGCAATGTCCCAAAGGACTCTTAACTATACGGTAATTGCATGCCTCTCGATGAGTATTGAATGCTAAACATATGCGGATAGTATACACATATTTTCAAAGGTCTGACATTCAATACATATATTAATAAATATGAGTTAAGGATTATAGCGGGGATAGAGTTTGCCAAAAAACCTCATAAAATTAACACAATTTAAAATACTGTGCTAAACCAAAGTACATTTTATTGCAGAAAATGTTCTACTTCACAAAATGAGAACTATTCTCGGAAAAAAATAATGAGCTCTGAAAACGAAACGTTTTAATTCTGGAGAAACCAATTTACAAGGAAATCTCTGAACATACAAACGAATTTTCGTCTAAAACAAAATTCCTAGTATTACAACTAGAAACCACACATAATATGACCAAAATGGGCATAACTCAACTGACCTGCCAAAAAGTGCAATCTAGTTTGGGGATATGAGGCAAGGAAAGGCGTTGGCGGTAACATCGCACACACATTGACGAGGAGGCAGGAGGAGGCAGGAGGAGTGTGTACAATGTACAATGTACTGTTTATTGTCGCCATTTGTTGCAGCCGTCGCCTGTCAAGGCTGCGAGAGGAGAACATTAATGGCAGCCGCAAGTCATGCCCTCAACCTTAACTAAAACTTGGAACGCGTCGGCAGCACGACTACCAAAGTAGCTGACGGCTAACAAAACTTTCAATCCACTGCGCCAGCGTGAAAGAGATGGGCAGAAAGGTGGGAAAGAGAGAGAGCAGTCGAAACGGCAGTCGAGAGGACGACGAGGACGACGAGGACGACGCATATTCAAATGACTTTTTCGTGTAAAAATTCAGAACAAAACAAAAGCGCCCAAACAATTGCTAAGGAATGCAGCTCAAGATGCAGCAAGAAGTGTGTGAGTGAGGGGCGGGGTGGTGGGTGAGGGATGTGAGTGGTAAGGGTACGGGTTAGGCACTAAGGGTGGCTGGTCGTGGCACTTCTAAGCTTTGGCTACAGTCAACGTCAATCCCGAGCGCACTAACAAGCACTTGCAGCTGCCTCAACAGAGGACCCCAAGACGCTCGCTCTCTCCCTCGCTCCCTCTCTCCCTCGCTCCCTCTCTCCTGCTCTCTCTGCCTCTGTCTGTGCCTTGGCGACGATGCTTTTGTGGTGCTTCCTACAGTGTTTTGTTTTTTTTTTTTGCTTTCATCCCCTCGCTCGTCCAGCTAGCTGTCGTGTGAAGTGGGGCCGCGTGCATGAAACTTTCACAAGTGGCTTCCTGCCTTTGCCTCTACCCTTCCCCTTTCCCCTTCGCCGTTCCCATCACCCGCCAGCCCCCCACACCTCTGCTGTAGTCGTCTTGCACACTTTATAAGCCTATGGGCCGCCCACGCCCATTTTGCACGTTTTTATGCCTTTGTCTTGTTTCGTTGTCGTCGTTGTTGTTGTTGTTGTAGTTGTTGTTGTTGTTGCTGTTGCTGTTGTCGCTTGCCTGGGCACCAAAATGCATCCTTGAACACGCACACTTAACTGGGCCTGCGTGAGTGCCAAACTGCTCTGGCAGTTGAGCTACTCAAAAACCCCATCGGCCCCTCCCCCCCCCCCCTGCCAAAGGACATAGTATACCAAAGTCGGGTAACCGCCTTCAAGTTGTCGCTCCTTAAGACCCGCTCTGTGCGTGCCCTTGCGTTGATAGCGTCTTCCAGCTCCCTACTCCCCCTGACTGGCTATCTATGCGGCTCGTTGGTAATTTGATTAATCCAGCGAAAAAGAAAAGGCGGCCATCGGTTTTCACATTGGTTTGCTGTGGCAAGGGGTTGCGTCTCCGCTGGCGGCTCTGCTTGCTGGCTAAATATTTAAATGGCCCGGCCATTATGAAAATTTATCGATTTAGTGACAGTTTAAGGACACACATTATGGCGCCCATTTGTTATGTTTTTATGGTTCGTATGCCTGCTGCTAATGTCAATTTTGAGTGTTGCCTTCTTTTGTGACGCGACGCAGACATTAAATTCTTCTCTCTCTCTCTCTCTGTCTCTCTCTCTCTCATTTTTGTTATTGTTGGCCTGCCCACGCTGCCTTTTAGGTGAGATTGGGATGTGGGCAGGGGCACATCATTTAGTTGGCCCCCGACGAAAAGGTAACTTTATTTTATAATTCATTTTATTATTATTATTATGTAAAAGTGCTGCGGCAAAGCAATTACAATGGTGTGAGGGCTCATAAAAAAATAACAAGTAACAACACTACTAAAGTGCCAGCACGACTATTAAATACCCTGCTCTGCTGGAGTATAGTATGACCATTTAATTTGCTGCACTTTATTTATCAAAATTTTATGCATGAGAAAATTTACATTTTTTTTTACATTTTTTAATAATTTTCTTTTTATATAAAAAAAAATATAATTTATTTATGTACATATGTCGTTTGAATTTAATTTTAAAGGCCATATTTTCTCAAATATTACGACACATTCATTGCTGTTACATTCTCATAAATCAGACTGTTTCCTTGTCCAAAAAATACATATATGATTTATTTGGCCAACCATTTTTTGCCAAGAGCCTATCAAATTCAAAGTGTGTAGTATATCTTTCTTTTTAAATTGGAATTATTTTGATTTTAAATATTTATAAATGCTTAATAAGCTCAGCAGCTAATTAAGAACTTACGCCTTACGGTATACGCAATTTCTGTTGGCAAACATAATATACCCGTGCGCTATGAGCATAAAACGGAATCGCTGGGCATGCGAGTATTTTACTTTTCGGGACTTTCTTTATAAAAGTCGACGAGAAGAGCCGCCAAAAATACAAACATAAAATGCGCATAAAAACGCGCAGAAAGCGCATGAAATAATCAACAGTAACAATGCTGCGAGTTGATGGTAGCAAGGGTGTGACCAGGGACAGCTAACGGGGGCAGGTTGCCTGTGATGCTGCTATATATGAGTACATGCACACACACACACACACACACAAACGAGTTGACAACATCCGAGTGTGCGACTGACATCTCAACAACAGCGGCAACAAACAAGAGGCGAGGCGATTCAGGCAACAGCAACAGCAGTGGGGAGGGGAAGGGATAGGGGCACCAGGAGGAATAGGGGCACCAGGAGGCAGTCCTAATGGTCTTTGGCTTCGTTTGTTGCTGTGCTGTGCGGCTGACTGATGTTTGCCACAGCCAACGCCATAATTAATGATGAAAAATTGCTACACACTCGCAACAACACACACACACACACACAAACACAACATGCTCACAAAACATATGCAGTTGAATTGCGCTGAGGACTGGGCTGAAAAAAATAAAAACAAAAACCAAAAAAAATATATATATATATGTATAAGCCCATTTGGTATTGTGCTGCAAATTAACATGAAAAGGGCAAAGCGGCGTTGCCAAAACAGCCGTTGACCAAACGTCGAGTGGTCAAGTGTGAGCCTGGCGCAGGAGTCGGGGTGGAGTCGGGGAAGGAGTCAGGCTCAGCCGGATGAAGGTCAGCTGCTGCATGACAAACACAAGTGAGCCACTAAAGCGTCGAGCGGACGAGGCGGGCGATTAAATTGAGTTAATTATGGCCACGTTTTTGGATTGCTGTGGTAAGTGTAATGAGTGATTTGAAGCTGACGGGCCGAGAGGGGGGAAGAGAAAGGACAGAGAGAGAGAGAGTGGTAGAGAGTGCCACAGGCTCTGATGAGAACCAGAAACTTATGGCGTCATATGCAAAGCCCATAAATAACATTAAAGTGGCTGTGGAATGTGGAATGTGGACTGAAACTGAAAGCAGCTATTAAACATATCCAAAATGGCAATGCAATGTCCTTGGCTTTGGGAGCAATCAAAAAGGATATGCTAAGCAGCGAGAGTAAATAGATCGCATTGCAATTATGCAGCTGTGAAATGCGTTTTGTAATTACGAAATCATTTGCCAACTTTCAACTGTAAATTGGCTAAGCAATTTGCCTTGCTGCAACGTCAGAATGACACTAACTGAAAATGGCAATTAAATGGCGAATTAATCTTGCAGAAGATATGCCAAGCAAAAGCTTCAAAACCAGCTGGCAGATTAAGTGCTTTAAAAGCAGAAAGCTCTAGTTTACTCTCATGCTAAACTTATTTCAACAATTCTACTCAAGAGTTTCCACTTTAAATCTGCAGCAATCTGTACATTATGTAAGGCATCCACATACACATGCACAGTGTGTAAATGTTTATAGATTCTAAACAGTTAATGGTTTTCAAAGTGTTTCGTGTTGTGTTTACTCTTCGACTGTTCGACTCTTCGACAAGCACTTCTTATCTAAGACCCGTTAAATTGATGTTGCAACATTGTGCACCAAATGTGGTTCTGAGTTATATCGCCGTCTCGATACAGATCCAGGTAAATTTATACACATATAAAACATTCGCTGGGCGTCCAGCAAATAAATAAAATAAAATTTGGCGCGTGTAAGAAAAAGCGAGCATGAAAATGTGAAAGCTATTTGATTTGCCGACACTTGGACACTCTACTTGAGAAATAATAAAAAAAAAACAAAAAGTAACAATTTTATAAAAAATGTGCCGTTTAAATAAATTTGATTGTAGCTGCCAACATAAAAACTGGTTCGCTTTTAAACTTATATAAAATCAAACGCCAAACAACTTTTGAGCCTTTTATAAATAAGTTAAAGCCAACCTTTAACCTATTTAAATCGCTCTGAGCCACTTTGATTTAATATGAACAAGTTATATACTATATTTCAGCATTATAACTCTGACACTGAACCACTTAAAAACCACTTTTATTCACACGCATTTCACTTTGCATTCTACTTTTTAAATGGTAACTAGAAACTTTTGTAGTTGTTGCAAGCTGTATGACAAATGTTATGAGGTCTGGCCCCCCAGCAAGGGCATAAAAAACATTAACAAGAGAAAGAAAAATTTAACTTAATTGCCATGCACAAAAATGCGTGAGGTAGCAACACCAGAGCACCCACAACCCCCCGCACCACCGCACCCCCGTCCTACAGCTATAAAGGGGTGCTGTTGTTGTTGTTGTTGCTGCTGCTGCTTGTATTGCTGCTGCTGCTACAGGCGTATTTGTGGGCTTGCTTGTGGTTGTTGGCTCCGGCTGTGGGTCCTGGTTCGGGTTCGGGTACGGGTCCGGGTCCGGGTCCTGGTCTGAGTCTCGGGGTCTGCGCTTGGCGTGCGTGCGCCGTGCGATATAATTTATGTTTCAATAACTTTCGAAACTCATTGAAAAGTCGCTTATGTTTGCTTCAATGGTGGCAGGCAACAACAGCAACAACAGCAGCAACAGCAACAACAGCAGCAACAGCAGCAGCGGCAGCAACAACAATGCGCATGAGAAGAATGTTAAAAGTACAACAATAAATTGTTTGGATTTACTTATGGTGATGGCGAAGGGGAAGCAGGGAGAAGGGAGAAGGGAGAAAAGAGGAGGGAGGGGTAGGAGCAGTAGCTATTCGCCAGCTTCTACAGCTGCCATTTGCCATTTTACTCAATTTTTATTGTTGTTGCACTTCAGCGACCCGCTTTGTCTCTGCCGCTGCGACAACAACAACAACAGCAACAAGAACAAGCAGCAGCAACAAAAAAAAACTCGCTTAAGTTGCAAAAGTTTTGCTATTTTTTGTTCACAATTTCCCTCTGTATTTCCCGCCCTTCCATCTAACGTTTGCTGAATGTGTTTTGTTTGCCATTTGCTTTGCTCTGCGAGCGCTTTTTTGTTGTTGTTGTTGTTGTTTGTTTTGTATTTATTCCATTTTTGTGCTGTGCTGTTTTCATTTTGTGCTTTTAAATTTATTTGCAAGTTTTCTAATTTGTACTTCACTCCATTTTATTGTAATATACAATCTCATTTGCACAGAGACAGAGCACGAGTGCTGCCATATCGGGACCCATGTATCTCAATCTATCTGGCGTTCTATCTCTAACCCAGCAACAGGCAAACACACACACACACACAGACACACACACACACAGCATACACTAACAGGCAGTAGGTGTCGCCTACAAGTATGCAATGCTTTCGTTGCCAGCGGTAAAATGTCTGCCCTGGTGCGCATATTTATTAACCGCACTGTTGACTCTCGCTGCGGCGGCAACAGCAACAGCAACAACGATAACAGCAACAGCAACAACAACAACAGCAACAGCAACCGAAAGAGCAACAACAACTTTGTGTGCAGCTTGTTGCTGCCGCTGCTCTCAGTTTGAATTTTGTTGTCGCACCTTTTCAGGAATTCTGTTTACATTTATTACTTTGCGCAAGTTTAAGTGAAAAATTTCCATAAACATTCTTTTAAGCGACATAAAGTTTTTATTAAATTTTGTTAGAAATCCCTGACACGATGATATCAGCAGCGACATCAAGCGACAACGGCAACAAATAGAGCTACGGAATTTACAACTACAGGGGCCTTAGATTTCCATCCTTGCCTGTGTGTCCTTGTTTGCCTGCTGCTAAGACAGCATCCAATGGTGCTGGCTGTTGAATCAGTAGAGTTGTTACTGTTGCCAGTACATTGTTGTTGTTGTTGCTGCTGCTGCTGCTGCTGGTGCACGCAGTTCATAAAAATTTTGCCAGCCAACGTGACATGCACAAAGGCAAAGGACACATGGCAGCAACATCAACAGCAGGAGCAGCAGGAGCAGCAGGACTCGCAGCTGTAGCTGGGGAGAATGTGGCATAAAGTTTGCCAACAGCAAGGCGCTTGTTAACCTGAGCCGTGTGTATTTGTATGTGTGTGTGTGTCACTGTAAAAGTCGAGCAGCTGCACGAGCAGCTTTACCCATTCCTGCGCAGGACATTAGACGAAATTCAATTAAAACAAGGATATATTTCGCCGTGGCATGCCAGTGTTGAGGTGCCCCAACTCTCTTTTTGCAGCACTTCTTTAGCAACAACGAAAAAATGCGTTTAACTTTCGCACGCGCTTCGCTTAGCGTGTGCTGATATTGCGCATACGCCGCGTGCGTCGCCATAAAACGCTTAATTTGAGTGGCAGGCAGGCAGGCAGACACACACACATACTCATCCAGTTACGCGCTAGTTTGTGAGCTGTCAGTGTCGTAACTGTGTGATTGTCGCGATTATCGCAGCTCAAATTCAATTGCAATTGACTCATTAAATACCGCTCATTATTCATACTGTCCGCAGAAACCCGCTAATTTACGTTAAGCATTTTTGAATAAGGTCAGAAGGGGGATATTGGACAGGAAGGGGCTGGGTGTGGCAGGTGGTTTGGTGCAGCCAACCGAAAGCTGATCGAAACCGCAACAAATGACAAACGATTCGAATAAATACAAATACACAGCACGCACAGGAGCGAAAGAGTGAGAACGAGAAACAGAGAGAGAGAGGGAGTGAGAACGAGACAGGTGGCGAGCCGCTTACATACAATACATATATATGCATTCATACATATATACATATATCATATAAAATCGGGCTATGTAATAAAAAAAAGGCGAAATAAAATCAATGAAAATGAAAACCAATTAGCGGTTAACCAAACTGTTCAAATTTGGAAATGGATGCAGTCGCGCATGGCCATAAACAACAACAACAGCAACAACGACAGCAACAGCAACAGCAATACTAAACTGGTATGGAAAATGGAGTCGAAAGAGCAACGCAGCTAACAAGGCTCAATAACAGGGCGGGAAAGGTAAAAAGCGGTTACTGAGATTTACCAAAATAATAATCAAAGTCTGGTTAGAGCCAAAACGCCAAACGCAAAACATAAAAACTATTACAAAAAGTTGGTTAAATGATTTTAAATTGAAAATATATGTAGGTAGAAATAATCTAATATGAGTCAAACAAATAGTGTAAATACTTTCAAAACTATTCAATTGATGTAAATTCATAGCATTTAGGTCTGAATTTAAATTATTAATTAATATTTATTCTATCACAAATTGAATTGAGGAATCAATAAATAATTTTACCGTTTTTAGACTCTGAAATCTATAGCCTTAAACATGAGTTGAGTTGAGTTCTTCCATATAAATCCTATTTATCTCAAGCAACTTGCTGTTGAGAGACAAAGAATCTGTTGTTATATCCAGATATCATTCAGTTTAACAGCTTACCTTAAAGCCTTCGACTTGCGACTGATTTGAGTCTGATTGCTTTATTTTGTAACTCACCTGGATCTGCGCGTCGTGGGATCCTTCATGACCATTGCCTCGGAGATATCGCCGTAGCGGCCAAAGTAATCGCGTAAGCTCTCTGCAAATAAATAAGTGAGAGAACGACAACAGGATGAAAAGCAAGTGTGTGGTAAATAATCAATAAGCTGAAGTTTATGAAATGTCAGGGAGCAGTCATCAAAAGTATATTTGCGGCCCCACGAAATCACCGCAAAGCGAAAGTTACTAATTTTTTTGGTTACGGTCTTCATAAAAATTCGCGTTGCCTCCATAAATAAATGACATCGTCTGTGGCGCACACAAAACCCAAAACTCAAACCCATACACCGAACCAAAGGCCCCAACTCCAAAGCCAATTGCTGGACATTATTCACATGCACACGCTTCAAGGCTCGAAACAAAAACAAAAACCAGCAGCACAACAACAACGCAACAACAACAAAAAAGCGGCGATTTCGTGCCGCCTCTTTGGCACTTGCAGAGCCCCTTCCAAAACTGGGTCTCCGAGTGCTGTGTGCTCCGCTGTGCTGTGCTGTGCTGCCTGCCACGGCAGCTGTTGTCTGCGGTTTTGCCGAGCTAATCTGGCAGCCAGCGAGCGCACTTCAGAGTGGCACGTACGCACACAAACGCAAAACTGAAGTTATTTCAACAAAATTGCCAGACAAACAGTCAGTCTGGTGGGGGGGAAGGGGAAGCTGCTGCTGCTGCTGCCGCTGCCGGGCCCAGTTACCCGTTTGAGCTGCGATTTAATGCAGCAAAAAGCCGATAAAGTCATCTCGGCCAAAAGCTGGCGAAGAAAACCCTAATCCAGTCGACTGGTTGCTCGTTGCGAGCAGCAGCAGCAGCAGCAGTGGCAGCAGTTGCGTCATAAATTCAAACTACAATAAAAATTCAATAAAACAAACGATTTTTTGCCATCCAAAACACTTACACACACACACACACACGCGCGAGCAACAACAGCAACAGCAACTAGTTGCGCTTGTGGCAGGCAACAGCAACAGCAATGTTGTCAGCGGTTTGGAGTGTAGAAGTGTGGGTGCATGCAACGGGGAAACAAGTCGAAATGCGTTGCGTGATTTACATAAGTATGCACAATAATTATGAACAATAAAAAACAATTTGTTTGCTTATGACAGTTTCGGTGGCCATAAATAACAGCAGCAACTGGCGCTGCATAGCTCCAAGTGCTGAACGCCGTCAGGACGAAGGCAGCAGGCAGGAAGGCAGGCAGGCAGGCGGTGTAAGAGCGTGAAGGGAGGGTTGCGGGGAAAGTGGCTTTGATTCGTTGCTGGTGTCCTCGCTATGCGTGTGTGGCATGCAAATTGATGGCAACATACACACACGCTATTTTAGTCACCGCCTCTTCTGTACACCCGGTCGTATGTGTAATGTGCGCTCGCTACACTTTAAGTTTTAATGGGGCGGCTCGCTCGACATTTCAAATTGAATGACCTGCCAATTAGCTGCAGGTGTAGAACATTTCAAAAACTTTTGCTTTTTACTCACTGAATAAAGTGGCAAAAAGTTAAGCGTGCGTTTGAGCTAAGTCTGATTTATGAGCTGTCGCCGCCAGTTGGATAGTTTGCTTGTTTAGTTGTATTCGGTGAATATGCAGTTAAAATATGCCAATTCATGACATTCATGTAGCAGCAAAGGGTTCACACATTTTTGGGCACACTCAATTACTTTTCAAATCTACGAGCTTATAAACATTGAAGCCGTGTATCAAACAGTTTCAAACTTTTCATTAAATAGAGACATGACATGTATTTAATAGTACGTAGTGCCAGTTTGGTTTTAAAGACCTATCAAAGTTTCTTTAGAACACACAAAGCCAAGCATTTATTTGCATATGCTAAAAGTTTGGTAGTGCTTAAAAACGTATTTCTCTTGTATAGAACAGCAGCAGAACCTATTTCAAACATGTGTCACAGATACGCTGCTCAAATGTGCCAAAATGAAAATCGTGTATCCACAAACAGCTCCTTTAGCTACACCCCCCTGCTCCTCTCTCTCTCTCTCTCTCGCTCTCTCTCTTCCTCTTTCCGTGTTTCGCCTGCAATGTGTGCACAGCTCATAACTCAATCAACTGCCCGAAATTAACTGTCCGTCAACCTTTCATTTACCTTTCTAACCCACTTTGCCACTGCCACTGCCACTGCTGCTGCTGTTGCTCTATTCGTTTCCATTTCGCATACCCAAATACCTTTCCGCCCAATTAACCATTTCACATTTCTCTCAGTGCACAGTGCACAACCCACACACACACACAAGAGACGCCACCCCATGCTTTTCTCCCTGCCAGTATCAGCACTTGGCATGTCCATTGCATCGCTTTGTTCGCTGTCGGCGGCTGCGACGCTCATTTTTGAGTGACAGCTGCAAAGTTTGTTTTGCATTTCATATTTGCGCGCTCTCTCTCACTCTCTATCCCTCTCTCCCTCTCTCTCTCTCTGTTGCTTGCGTGTGTTCAGCGGCAAATGTCACTTGACCGGCTGTCAGCGGCCCATACCCTACCCTACTCTGACCCAACCCCACCTCACCCCTCGCCCGCATCATGACCAATAGAAAAGCTAACAAACAAAATAAATGCGCACATGCATAAAGTGTAAATGCGAATAAAAACACAGAGAAATAATAAAAATACAAAAACGAAGGATGGCAATAACGAAAAAAAACAGTGGACAACAAATTAAAACGCGGCAAAATAAAATTAAAATTTATTTGCTACAGTCACAAAAAAATTGTAAAATAAAAGAGAGCGAGTGTGAGAGAGAGCGTGAGAGAGAGGGGTGGCGGGGGGGATGGGTAGAGTGGCAAACAACGACAACAATATATATTGTTGTTACGAAGGCAGAAGCCAAACTTGGATTTAATTAAAATGTTTACCACAGTCATTTCATTTTCATAGCCAGCAAACATAAATTTTGAAACGCACAGCCACAGCAGCAACAACAACAGCAACAACAGCAACAACAGCAACAACAACAACAACAATAGCAGCAGCGGCAGCAAAAACAACAGTGCTGGCAACCACAAAGCGAAACAGCTGCAAGAAAATGCCCCAAAAAACCATTAAACTTGGCCCCAGCACACACGAACACACACACACACACACATACACCACACACACTCATACTAACTGTATATGAATACCGTTATGGAGCCAAACTCTCAATTCGGCCAATTTTGATTGTTGCAGTTCGTTAGCAAAATTTGCGTTCTAAGCAAAAATAAAATAAATTTGCAGGTAATTAGTTCAAGCAGCTACCGCACACAAACACACAAACACCCACACACTCTCACACCAACATAAACACACACTCTCACATACACACACACATGCTTCATGTCAGCATTTATACCAAATCCATTTAGTAAAATTATTTATAAGAAAAGTCAACTCTAGTCAACTTCCCCCCGCCTACCCCTCATTCTATGCTGCACGTCCTGACAAACCCAAATCCGAATCCCGTTTGCGGTTGCAGGCATATTAACCCCTTAACGTTTGCACACCCCCTTCCCCACCCACTCTGTATGGCCCTCCGACTAACCCTACCCCACATGGTTGTGTGTCAAAAGCACAATGCTGAAACCATAAATTTATGTGCTTTCTATTGTTTTTGCCAAAGAAAGCGGAAGTTGTGTGTTTTCTGTGGCGCAGCTAAGCCAGCCAACAACAACAACAACAAAAGACACAAAACAACAAAAGCAACATACAAAACAGCGCTAGAGAAAAAAGGTGTGCGCTAAGGGATTTCAATCAATTGTGAACCAAGGCAAAAGGCAGCAACAAAAACCAAAGCTCTGCTCTCGGCTTGTTTTGTTTGAAAACGCAAATTGCTATTTTGTCTGCACACACACACACACACACATAATCCTAAACAGACTGAGAGAGAGAGAGGAAGAGAGTTTCTCGTTGTGTTGTAACACATTCCGTTGCCGTGTGGCAGCATCATTTTTCATGCGCTCCAACAACTTTTGACAAAGGTCGGTCAAGCAAGTCTTAAAAACTTTGCGACAAGACAACGCACGTTTCATCTCCAGCTTTTTTCGCCCCCTTTCCCCCCAGCCTCTCGCCTTTCACAGTGGCATCTGCATCTGCGTCTCTTTTTTCGAACAGCTTTCGCTTAGTGAATTACGTCGACTTTAAGGGGTTAAAGTTCAGGCCGGTGAGCTACCGGGTAACAGTTGTCGCTGTTGGCTCTTGGCCCTAAGCCGTAAATAATAATATTTAGACAAAAGGCCTCCCACAATGTAAACTCTCTCAACTTTTCCGCACTGACGTTTTGATGCCCTAAATCCATTAGGAAATTGTTGAAATCCAACACTTGATAAGGATATACGCAATATCATATTATAGAGTGCTATTCACCGGAATTTACATTCAACTGTTGCTGCTGTAGTGAAGTGAAGTGAAAGTTTTCTAACTTACGATTTAAATAAAAATCAATTTAAATATCATTTCGTAAAACCCTAGTTTTTATTTATATATATATACGTTTACTTATGTAACTAAGCCACGTATTTGTTTTTAGAACTGCACAAACTTTTCAATAGTTCAAAGTCCCAAAGGTTTTTTCTTACAGAATTTATAGGCCCCAGCGGAAAAAACGCAGAAAAGAAAAGGTTGCTGTCAAACGTTTTAAAAGGGATTTGTAGAATATAAAAATAAAATTAAAAAGATTTTATAAATAACATATTAAAATATAGAATATATATACCTAAATTTGAATGCCAACACTCTGGCAACAACAAACTAAACCAATCTGATTATCGTTCATAATTAGCAAGAACAAACTAAAAGTTAATTACTTTAAATTCCAAAAACTAAACTTAACAACTCAGCGAAGTAAAAAATATAAAAAAAAGCTAAATTCCAAGACAATGGTAAATCTGCATTTCGATTAGTTCACAGACACCTTAAGCCCCATAACAGCGTCTTGAAATGACAGAAATATAAAAATAAAAAAAAAGAGGAGAACCTTAAAAGTTGTTTACATGCGTCAACATTTTTACCTTTTTTTTTGCCTGTGCGCGAGCAAGAAAGTTGAGCTGCAAAAATTTGCCTAAGTTTGCGCGATTTATGGATAGAAAAGTCATAAACTTATGGATTACCTTGACTTATGTAGCACTTACGATAATTGCATTGAATGAGAATCGCAGAGAGAAGCGACGCGTGGGCAACTTTGCATAATTTATGTGAGCTGCGCTCAAAGTTGAAACGACGCACAAATTAAAATCAACGCACAAAATGATTGATGAAGAGGGGCAGCAGGTCCTGGGACTGGGTCTGAGTGACGTGGTGTGGAAACGTGGCCCTTTTGTTTTTGGGGCCAAGTCATTTAAATAGTTTATATGGCAACTGGAGACGGAAGGCTGAAGGGCTGCAGGGCTAAAGTTGCTGGTCTCCGATAACCGATAGTGCGAGCCCCAAACAATGGGGCCATATATACATATATACATAAATATATATATATATATATAATATATACTTATGCGTATAAATAGCACAAGGTAAACCAAATAGAATGTCAAAAATCAAAGTCCAAGCTAAAGTGCTTGCGAAAACAAAAGCCAAAGAAGTCGCTGGCAAAACAAAAGGCGGCCAAAAACTTTTGTGGCACAAAGCAAAAAGAGGGCCACAAAAAGCGAACGCAAAACTTTCAGTCAAGTGAGTGGCTCGGCTCCTGCTCTGCTCTGCTCTGCTTATCTACCAAATACCCCAGAGCCCAGACACTAAACCGGACCCAGTCGAGCCGAGCCGGTTCCGTTCCGTTCCGTTCCTTTCCATTCCGGGACGTGGGCGCATCAAAAGCATGCTAATGTCCAGCTCCAGCCGCAACGCCCAGCAGTTGTCTGTATGCAAGGATGAAGGATGTAGCTAAAGGATGGCGAGCTACGAGTTACGAGCTACGCGCTACGGAGACGAGCCGAGAAGTCAAGCACGAAAAAGGGTCAAGAAATGAAAGCTTAGTAGAGCTCTGATATGCGAATCAATTGATTTTGAGCCGGAGAAATGTAACCAGAGAAATGAAAGGGCGGGGTGGTGTTGGTTGAACGTAACGGAAAATGCAAAGTTTGTTTTTGCGAATGCAGTCGGGTGGAATAAATATTTCGCAGCGCAGGTAAATCGTCGTGGAAATCACTAAAGGCAAATTAAAAAAGTAACTTACAAAAGATAGACAGAGACAGAGCGAGAGAGAGAGAGAGAAAGCAGCAGAAGAAAGACAAACTGAAGTCTCAGCTTTGGAAAAAGGGGACAACGATTGGAAGTTGCTGTCCTGGGAGGACAGTCAAGTCAATAATCGGCATAAGTAAGAGCGAACAAAAGGGTCAAGCGTGGCAAATGAAATGAAGTATGGGGTGGCGGGGGAAGGTGGACGGTGTACGGGGGACGTGTAGCTGAATTGAGTTAAAGGGGGTGCCAATAAACCAAAAATGCGACGCTCGTCGCCTTTTGTATTATAACAGTAGGTATGAGGAGGATGGGGGCGTAGATATTGCGTATATGCGTCAGACCTGAGCTTCTAAGGATTTCCTTATAAATTATTGTGAATTTATGCGAATCATTTCCAGTCGGATTGCGCTGCTCCCAAAACCGGGCAACGGGCGAAAGCCGCCATGGATTTTAACTTTATAATTGAATCCATTACTTAAGGAACGTGCAGCAGGCGGCTTGCCAAGATTTCGATATATTAAAGTGTTTTGGCAGGCCCGCTAAAGGCAACTCTTGCTGGAGTTAACCACCACCAACAACAACAGCAACAACAGCAGCAACAACAACAACAAAACCCAACACTGATTGCTAGCTTGGCAAATGGGCAGAGGGGGTAGCGGGGGCGTGTGCTTTGCGCGGCGAATTAAGTTTGTTGGTTTGTTGGCTACACAAAAACCTCGAAATAAGTTTTAATTACGGGCATATGATGGTGGCCGATAATGCGAGGAGAGCGCCAAAAAGTTAGCAGCCAAGGCAACCGGCGTCGAAGCCGTTGACTGACTGAAAAATTCTATTATAATTAATAGCAGAAAATTATGAAATTAATGCAAGACGCACACACCAAATTGGATTCATTAAAAATGAAGTGGGTTTTTTTTTCTCGCGCTAAAGGCTTATCCCAAACAAATTAGAAATGCTGCATGGAAACTGCACAGGGGCCAAGTCAAAGGTTTTGCCAATGGTTTAACGAGAAATAGAAAAGACTCAGGCAAAAGGGTTGACTAACAATGGTAATAATAATGGAATGTATACGATGCAAAGCTAGAGTGATGAGGGAATGGATTAGAAACTGATTTCTTAAAAGATAATAATCTGTGAAGCTGGGGCACGAATGTAAGATGAGTGGGGTGCTGTTGGGGCTATATAAAAAAGAGATAAGCTTTTAATCGCACTCTCAAGAATATTCAGACTGAAAAGAATATGGGCAAAGGCATTAGAAACAAATTGTGATTTAATTGAAAATGGTTTGTTTTAATTGAGTAGTTTATTATAGTACACTGAACCCATTAAAAATGGGAAAAAGGGTAACTGGCATAATGAAGCATCTCCGACCCCAAAAAGTATATATACTCTTGATCAATATCAACAGCCGACTCTGAAGAGAAGCACAGTCCTAGTCGGGCACTCTCGATTAGAATCTATCTTTATAATCATAATATCTTTTATCTAATATCTTTTATTATTATTATTTGTATCTTCCAAATACTAGTTTTATTCTCTGCAAAATCAAAGCTTCTCACTAAAAACCAGCTACAGTTTCCCTTAATAAATTACCACTTCTTTAAATACTATAAGTTTTACTCTTCTGTCTGTCACAAAGTATATAATGTCCACTTGAACCGTTCTTCTGTATGCACTCAGTTTGCCACTTGGCAAGCACATCTAGTCGTCCAGTCATCCGGACATATCAGCGCTGCTTTCAAGTTTTCACGCAATTTTTCATACTAATTACCAAGCAATTTACTTTAGTGTTTATACCCAAGGGGTGAAGTGGGGTCTCCTTCGGCGGCTGGTGGCAGTTGATTGGCATTGGCAGCGGCAGGTGGCCGTCTCATTAGTGGCTTAGCTAGCTGTACAAAATGCCGCACTTATGGCAAACAGGCAGGCAGCCAGCATGAAACATGAAAAAGCAGCAGGAACAACAAGGCACAAGGCAGAAGGCAGAAGGCACAAGGCAGAAGGCAGCATCAAATTGACACTTAACCGAAAGCGCAAAGTGCTGGCTAGAAGAGAGCAAGAGTGAGATGGAGAGGTAGAGAAACCGGAGACACTCAGTGGTGGCAGCAACAATAAGCAGCCACACGTTTGACCAGCAGCAGCCAGTTGCAGAAGGAACAGCAGCAACCAGGAAGCAGGAGAGAACAACATTGGCGACTGGCGACTGTGTAAACAAAGACGAGAACAACGGAGCAGCAGGACGACAACGAGGCGGAGCACACACATCCAGGCAGGGCAGAGGCAGCGGCAGCGGCAGAGTGACAAGCGACGACGACACACATATCAGTCAGAGAGCAAGTGTCCAAAGCTGAGGGAGCCTTTAAAGTCTGTCCGGTGGCTGGGTGGCACTTGTTGGTGTCCATAAGCTGGCTGGGCAAACAAGCAGGCAAACAAACCCAACTAACAAGCCATAAGATGACAGCCTGCCAGTGACAAATTGTGCCAAATCGAAATAGTAAACAAATGCCAAAAGGACGAGGCGAGCTGGCCAAGGATCACTCACGCCCCCTGCCCCCTGCACCCACCCACCAACCAAGCCACCAACAAATATGCAAATATTGCGCACAGCTGTTAATTTGCTAAGCGAACAAAAAATATGAGCAGCACTTGAGGAGGGGGGCTGGCTGAGAGAGAGAGGAGCAGTAAAGAGAGAGTGAGAGAGAGAGGGCGAAAGTTGCAACTGTAGCTAAATCGATAGCATTACATTATTTATGCACAGCAATCAAATGTGCCACGGGGCGTATGCGCAATGCCTGGACCTTGTCCAGGACCTGACGTTGTTGCCATTGCTGCCGCGGCCACTTTGTGCGGCATTAGCTAAACAAATAATCATTACTTTTTCCATTTGTTTTTGAATGCTTGATGTCTCGAGCTGCCCCCTTCCTCCCTTCTTTCCCCACTGTATATAAACAGACATATGCATTCGTATGTGTGTGTGTGTGTGTGTGTGTGCGTGTGCTTTTTCTCTTAGTGTATCGATAGCCTCGACTGGCAGGCAAATAAAAATCTCTCACGCATTCGCAGCACGTAGCAAACGCCTCATACCCCCAACCAACCAACACCCCCCCTGTCCACGCCCTCCACTTGAGTTACAGCAGCAGCATCAGTGGCAGCAACTCTTGAGGCACACGCACCCCCATCTCCTAGTCTCATTTAAAAAACAAAAAAAAAAACAAAAAAAGTATCAATTTCATTGTTACGCGCACTCGATTTTTTTTCCATTCTCTTCCTTTTTTCCGTTTCCCATTCATTCTGGCATACTCTAAGCAAGGGTATTAGAATATTATGGTATTAGGCAGAGACTTGTAACACTTTGAAAGAAGTTGATAATAACAGTGATTTCGATTTGTAATCACAGATTAATTTATTGTTGTAAAACATACTTTCATTAAAAATAGTATTTTTAATTATTTGAAATAATCAGCCAGTTACCAAAATTAAAACAATATACAAATATTACAAGCAACTTTTTATTTTATTCTCACATATTTTTTGAATTTTTAGCTTGTAAAATATTTTAATTTATGAAATATTTCTCATAGATATTCAGCAAAAGTGTGTACATAATTCGTTCAATTCGCATAGATATTTTTTATGCGTTTGCTTTATTTTTATTTGCCAGTGTAAAGTGAAATAAATTTTGAACGCCAATTGCAGGGGCCAGGCAATATTGGAAAATGTTCTCAGGCCAGCATGAAAATTATTGGCCAGTCATGACGTGAGTTTCGAGTTTTTCATTTTCTTCGTTTCGTTTCGTATCGTTACGTTGCGTGGCGTAACTTAACATTACGTTGGACATTACGTTACGTCTTCTGACTTTTGCATAAAATTTCAATAAGAGGACGGACGACGCTGGCAAATGAGTTTTCCAATTGTTTGCCATAGATTACGAATAGTTTCGAGTTTGTTTTCTTCTTCTGCTTGTTGTACTTTTACGCTGTGCGCATTGTTTGTAATCCCTGGAGTGAAATTTGGAGCTAATCCCGTGCTACAGCTGGACTGAAGGGATAATGCATCATTTGTGGTCAAAATGGCAAACGCGTTAAGTTTTTATGGCCAGCGACTTTTTGGATCTAGACCAAGATCAACTCTTCTCTGTCTCAGTGTTTGTTTGTTTGTGTGTGTGTGTGTGTGTGTGTGAGTTTCGGTTTGCTCGTTTGCTTTGTACTTTATTTTATCGCTGTTGGCAGCCTCACCAAAAACCAAAACAACAATAAAAACAGTCAAAAAGCACTCGAAATGCCAAATGAGCTGCCGCTGCTGCAGCCTTGCCACACGCCCCGCGACCTCCCCTTGATCCTGCTACGCCTCCTATTTGCCTAATGGGCCCCTAAAGTGAGGGCCACCTTCCCGCCCGCCCCTGCCCCACCCTCGCCGGCTTCAGCGCACCTTTGCAATTAATCCGCGCCCAGGCCACGCCTTCAGTTTTGTTGGCGGCTGCGGCTAAGGAATGCCAGAGAGCTTTGTCTCCGCATTGCTTTCTGCCCCGCCCGCCCCGTTGCCGCCACGAGTTTTTCATAAACAAAACCCGGAAAATCTGCTGGCTGCCAGCAGCAGCAGTAGCGAAACATTTGAAGCACCCGCTCCAGAGCCACCACTGCAATTTGGCAGCGATTTCGGTTGCCATTTACCCAGCGAACTCCGTGCTCTATGCCCAGGGGAGGCAGCGGGTGCGGGGTGCGGGGTGCGGGGGGCTCCTGGCTGCTATTTTCGGTCTCAAGTGACAAATATTAGAGCAGTCTTTATCGCTAATTAGACTTTGTAGCCGTAAATCTGTTGTCATTTCTTGTTGCTCGCATTGTTGCTCGCTCTTTTCTATTGTTGTAAATGTTGCTATTGTTGTTGTAATTGTCGTGGCCAAAGCCAACAGACCACGACACAGCTGCCTCCCCATTGCCCCTAACCAGCCGCCACCCAGCCCCTACTCCCCTACGCATTGAGTGAGGCATGGCAAATGCGTTTCTAAAGTTTGCCAAGTTGCAGAAACTGATGCCGGAAGCATTTGGGACTCTTGAGACTGGAAATTGAACAGCGAGAAACGTATGGGAAAAGGACATGAAGAATGCACACTCACACTCACACACACACACACACACATACACATACATACACACGTATGTATGTAGATGAACGAAATGAGTTGAGTGTGCACTTATGGAAATTGTATGCACTGATTGCAGACAAGAGTCATGTGATAAAAGAAATTAATGAAAGCTACAAAAACTTCGCAGAAGAACTAATTAAGAAAATTAATGGACTTGAGAACTATACGAGCATCGTTTGATATAGGAATTAAAGTTATTGTTTGTCATAACTTAAAATAGCTAATATTGCATAATAAATATTTATCGAGCGTTAATACTCAAGAACAGAGGAGTATTTTTGTTTAACTTTAATTCTGTCTACAAAAGACAATGCTAAAATAATAAATGGAAAATATATAATGAGAAAGAGCAAAATGTTCAAATCAGTAAAATTAGTTTTATAAAATTTAGCAGGCATTCGAATAGTTTTAATAACGCTATAACGTCTCTTTCTCATTGGTTTAATCGATACTTAATTTCCTTCTTCGATGCAGAGTTTTGCTTATTAAATGCTGCCACATCAAACATGTTTAAGTTTGCCTCTGTCAACTGTGCTTCAGACATGCACATATATAATATCAATTAAAAGCAAAGCCAACTCGCAAATCTGCCCCACAGCGGCAATTATTTGTGTGAAAGAGAGCAGCACTCAATTTGTTTAGCATTTTAGCCAGTAGCGCATATTATTTCCGCTTTCCACTGCCATGTCGTACACAATTTTCATTTGGCCGCAAAACATACAACAACAATAAGTACTGTTATTGCGCCACACATGCGACTGCAATGGCGGCTAACTAGGAAAAACAATGGCCTTGGATGGCATCCAGCTGCCATTCGAGTTAAACTTGGACTCAAACTGAAGCTCGAGCTGGAGCTGAAGCTGAAGCTGAGGCTGGAGCTGGAAGCTGGGATTCGATGGCATTAAAAAGCTGGGCGATTATACGAATTTTTATGGCACATATGAGACTCATAGACTTATGGAACCAGCAGGCAGCAGGCAGCTGGCAACTGGCAGCATTCAGCTGCTTGCCAAGAAAATGGAAAATTGTTGCCTGTGCTGTGGTGGCAATTTATGCGGCGCAGTGTTGCATTAAATGTACAGTCAAATGCTTGAGTTGATAAAAAAAAAACAACGAAAAAATAAATAAATAAAAAACAGAGACTGAAATCCTTCAACAGCAGGCACACTCTTGAAGTGTGGCCTCAAATGAAGCATGCCTGCCGTGGTAATAAGCGCCGTGTTTCTTTTTGGGCCTGGCTCTTATTTTTGTTTTTTTATTTTGAGAGCCAACTTGAGTTGGCCAAGTCAGGCGCAACCAAAAACTTAGTTAACTGTGGCTGAAACTCCCACACACATACAACACTTGTATATGTATGATAAATAGCTTTCAATTTATATGCCTCGAGGGCGGCATCCCAAAAGTTGGGATGGGGCAGCGAGGTTGCCTTAAAGGTGTTCAAGGGTCATTTATCAGGCAGAGCGGCAAACATTTAGCGCTGGCTACATAGGTGTACGCGTGTGTGTGTGTGTGTGTGTGTGTGCGACAAGGAAAATTTATGCGCACAGGATATGGATACGCAGTTGGAGTCAGAGTCAGAGTTGGTGTCGGTGTCGGTGTCGGAGTTGCTCCTCTGCGACTAGTGGGGCATTCATTTCGATCTGAAAGTGAAAATCATTTGCAATTGTGGCAGGCGGAGCGGCAACTGCCGTTATATGTAATGGCTGCCATAGAGCGGTCCAAATTACTTTAACCCAAAGCAGCAGCTGAGTCTGCAGATGAAATCTCCACAGGCGGATGAAGCAAGAGTGAAAAGGGGGGGAAGGCAGAACACTGTACCAGTTAAATGAGTGAGTAAATGTGTAGCTGTCGACAGGTGTGCAAGTAATTACACACACACACATACACATACACTTCAACACACACACACACACACACGGGGGGAACATAAGAATCCTTTGCATACGGGCCCACACAATTTATATTTGCCAAAGTTTCATCTGCTGCTCAAGAAGGTGGTTTGCTAAAATGCAGGGGTAGTTAAAACGGTTTAGACATCCATTGCCGCGTCAAAGTTAATTAATTTGCAGCCCCTCAAGCCGGCGACAAGTGGCGAATGTCTCGCTTACAATCTAAAACTGAGACGGTTCGTGTTGTGCCACGCCCACAAATCTGCGGCGCCAGCCAAGAGGTATTTATGAGCCATAAACTTCAATTAATTATTTACATATAAATTACATTATAGTTGCTTTTGGATGGTGGTTTAAAGTAACTATGGAAAATTAAGTTTCTTGCTAGTTGCCTAATTTTGTGAGTTTCTATCACCTACTGATCCGAGTAGCTGAAAATCTTAGTTAGTTAGGTTTATTATCCGTTTACTAAGCAAATTCAGGGAATGAAAAACTATTCACTTTTAAAAATGTACATGCTTTGTTCAAATCAAATTTGTAACTGTTCAATCTTAAGGGTAGACTAGTATACCTTTTGTTGGATTTTTATTGAAATCATGACGGTAAATTTGTTGCACAGTGTTGCAGTGTTTCGAATGCGCCAATTGAATTGAATTTGTGCTACAAATCAAGTAAGCAACTTAACAGCTAAACAATAGCCCCAAAGCAACGCACAATTCCAGCTGGCCCCCAATCAACCCAACCCTCGAAACACACACACAGCTATCAAGCATGGCTCTGACCCCAATCAGTGAGCAGCGGACAATGCATACACACACACACACACACACACAAACATACAGCTCACTCACCACATACGAATACATGCGCGTTCGCATCCTTACGAAACGGAGGCAATCAATTGCAAGGAATGCGAGGCACAAGAGCACAAAAAATGCACACGGGCTTTTGTGCCTTTGTGCGTTGAACACCTTACAGCAGCCGAAGGGATCCACGGATCTAGCCCAGATCCGCCCCTCCCCACCCAGCCAACCACCAACCGACTGCTGCTGCTGCTGGTGAAGTGCAGCTATAAAATACTAATCCGCATCAAATGAATGCTACATCAATCTTGTGTCGAGCGCAGGCAGCAGCAGCAGCGCCACCAGCAACTGCGGCAGGTGCGTTGTAGCAATGTGGCAGGCACAGGGGGACGGTGGCGGTGGCGTTTGGAGTCAAGGGGCCAAGCTGGCAGGCGGCACTTTAATTTTGTTACTAAGCCCGGGCCACAGTTGACAGGTAGTCAGTCAGTCAGTCAGTCAGTCCACTGGCTGCGGCATATGCCGAGGAGCCGCTCAAAAGTCATTTCCGCAAACGATTCCAGCTGCGGCGACACAGAGAGAGAGAGAGAGAGAGCGAGAGAGAGTGGGAGACGACAAGAACAAACAGGCAGCAAAAACTAGGGATTAGGGATTTGCGTGCACATAAATGAATTTTGTGTACGCAGCCGCCGCCGCCAGCGCCCGAGACGTCGCACAGGGAAGCAGGAGCAGGGAGGCAGCAGGAAGGCAGTAGCAGGGAGGCAGGCAGCAGCTAAAGGCGCAAGCAGATGGAGATGCGAGCATAAGCCCAAAGTAGCTGCAGGAGTTGGCTGTCGCAGCTGTTGCCCCCAGGTCATGCACCCCTTCCTCCACGCCCCGCCCATCTGCCTCGTCAGCTGTGTTATCTACACACGTGCAACATGCAAGCAATGCAAGCAATGAGTAAACTTGCCCCACGTCCCGCTGTTTGCATTGGATGTGCTGCACTACAGCAATTGTTGGCATTACGTGCCACTCTCGATTGCCATTCAATGCCAGCAGCAGCAGCAGCAACAGCAACAGCAGCAGCAGAGCCGCCAACTATTGAATTACTTTCAACCTGCGAATGCGAGTGCGACTGAAGATTGCACTTGAAGTGGGATTCACAGCTCACTCGCTCTCCAAAAGCTTCAGATTTTCAATTTCCGTTTCCCTTCGTTTTTTATGTGCGCTTTTTTACGGCCATCGCCGCTTCGTTTTCTTTTTTTGCTGTTGTTGTTTTGTTCGTGTCTAAGCAAATGGAATAAGCGCGCTCATTGGTTGGGCTTGTTACTGCAAGATGGATATATGGATTGCTGGATGGATGAATGGCTGGCTGGCTGGATGTATGGATTGCAAGCCATGAGGATGTGGGCGATTACGGAAATACGCTGCAATGCACAAAGTTGCAGCCAAAGAGATAGTGAAAGTTTCAGCACCGAGTGAAAGTGTGTAAAAATGAACGAAATTCTTTGATTTTTGGCACAGAACTTCATAAATCAGGTGAGCTAGCAAAAAGAAGTGACATAAAAAAAAAACTAAATTATGAACGTGAAATTATATAAGAAAGCACACAATGACCAAAATGCCTTCGGGATTGATAATCGGATAAGTTTTGACAAAGTTATGGGTGTTTGAAGTCTGGGAAGGGCATTTTTAGCGACATGGATCACACATTGTTGTCATGATTTTTGACAAGAAATCCGAAAATGAAGATTTTCTGAACTTTGAATGTAGAATTGATAAGGAGGTTAAACCATGAACAAAATGCCCTCGAGAGTGAAGATCGGATCAGTTTTGACAAAGTTATGGGTGTTTGAAGTCTGGGAAGGCATTTGTAGGGACATGGACCACTCATGGTTGTCATGATTTTTGACAAGAAATCCGAAAATTAAGATTTTCTGAACTTTGAATGTAGAATTGATAAGGAGGTTAAACCATGAACAAAATGCCCTCGGGAGTGAATATCGGATCAGTTTTGACAAAGTTATGGGTGTTTGAAGTCTGGGAAGGCATTTTTAGGGACATGGACCACTCATTGTTGTCATGATTTTTGACAAGAAATCCGAAAATGAAGATTTTCTGAACTTTGAATGTAGAATTGATAAGGAGGTTAAACCATGAACAAAATGCCCTCGGGAGTGAATATCGGATCAGTTTTGACAAAGTTATGGGTGTTTGAAGTCTGGGAAGGCATTTTTAGGGACATGGACCACTCATTGTTGTCATGATTTTTGACAAGAAATCCGCAAATGAAGATTTTCTGAACTTTGAATGTAGAATTGATAAGGAGGTTAAACCATGAACAAAATGCCCTCGGGAGTGAAGATCGGATCAGTTTTGACAAAGTTATGGGTGTTTGAAGTCTGGGAAGTCATTTTTAGGGACATGGACCACTCATTGTTGTCATGATTTTTGACAAGAAATCCGAAAATGAAGATTTTCTGAACATTGAATGTAGAATTGATAAGGAGGTTAAACCATGAACAAAATGCCCTCGAGAGTGAAGATCGGATCAGTTTTGACAAATTTATGGGTGTTTGAAGTCTGGGAAGGCATTTTTAGGGACATGGATCACACATTGTTGACATGATTTTTGACAAGAAATCCGAAAATGATTAGTTTCTGAACTTTGAATGTAGAATTGATAAGGAGGTTAAACCATGAACAAAATGCCCTCGGGAGTGAAGATCGGATCAGTTTTGACAAAGTTATGGGTGTTTGAAGTCTGGGAAGTCATTTTTAGGGACATGGACCACTCATTGTTGTCATGATTTTTGACAAGAAATCCGAAAATGAAGATTTTCTGAACTTTGAATGTAGAATTGATAAGGAGGTTAAACCATGAACAAAATGCCCTCGGGAGTGAAGATCGGATCAGTTTTGACAAATTTATGGGTGTTTGAAGTCTGGGAAGGTCATTTTTAGGGACATGGATCACACATTGTTGTCATGATTTTTGACAAGAAATCCGAAAATGAAGATTTTCTGAACTTTGAATGTAGAATTGATAAGGAGGTTAAACCATGAACAAAATGCCCTCGGGAGTGAAGATCGAATCAGTTTTGACAAAGTTATGGGTGTTTGAAGTCTGGGAAGGTAATTTTTAGGGACATGGATCACACATTGTTGACATGATTTTTGACAAGAAATCCGAAAATGATTAGTTTCTGAACTTTGAATGTAGAATTGATAAGGAGGTTAAACCATGAACAAAATATCCTCCGGAGTGAAGATCCGATCAGTTTTGACAAAGTTATGGGTGTTTGAAGTCTGGGAAGGGCATTTTTAGGGACATGGACCACTCATTGTTGACATGATTTTTGACAAGAAATCCGAAAATGATTAGTTTCGGAACTTTAAATGTAAAATTGATAAGGAGGTTAAACCATCAACAAAATGCCCTCGGGAGTGAAGATCGGGTCAGTTTGACAAAGTTATGGGTGTTTGAAGTCTGGGAAGGTCATTTTTAGGGACATGGATCACACATTGTTGTCATGATTTTTGACAAGAAATCCGAAAATGAAGATTTTCTGAACTTTGAATGTAGAATTGATAAGGAGGTTAAACCATGAACAAAATGCCCTCGGGAGTGAAGATCGAATCAGTTTTGACAAAGTTATGGGTGCTTGAAGTCTGGGAAGGTCATTTTTAGGGACATGGATCACACATTGTTGACATGATTTTTGACAAGAAATCCGAAAATGATTAGTTTCTGAACTTTGAATGTAGAATTGATAAGGAGGTTAAACCATGAACAAAATATCCTCCGGAGTGAAGATCCGATCAGTTTTGACAAAGTTATGGGTGTTTGAAGTCTGGGAAGGGCATTTTTAGGGACATGGACCACTCATTGTTGACATGATTTTTGACAAAAAATCCGAAAATGATTAGTTTCTGAACTTTAAATGTAGAATTGATAAGGAGGTTAAACCATGAACAAAATGCCCTCGGGAGTGAAGATCGGATCAGTTTTGACAAAGTTATGGGTGTTTGAAGTCTGGGAAGGTCATTTTTAGGGACATGGATCACACATTGTTGACATGATTTTTGACAAGAAATCCGAAAATGATTAGTTTCTGAACTTTAAATGTAGAATTGATAAGGAGGTTAAACCATGAACAAAATGCCCTCGGGAGTGAAGATCGGATCAGTTTTGACAAAGTTATGGGTGTTTGAAGTCTGGGAAGGTCATTTTTAGGGACATGTATCACACATTGTTGACATGATTTTTGACAAGAAATCCGAAAATGATGAGTTTCTGAACTTTGAATGTAGAATTGATAAGAAGGTTAAACCATGAACAAAATGCCCTCGGGAGTGAAGATCGGATCAGTTTTGACAAAGTTATGGGTGTTTGAAGTCTGGGAAGGGCATTTTTAGGGACATGGACCACTCATTGTTGTCATGATTTTTGACAAGAAATCCGAAAATGAAGATTTTCTGAACTTTGAATGTAGAATTGATAAGAAGGTTTAACCATGAACAAAATGCCCTCGGGAGTGAAGATCGGACCAGTTTTGACAAAGTTATGGGTGTTTGAAGTCTGGGAAGGTAATTTCAAAGGATTCCCTCACTTCTTATGTCAACATTTTTGTAATCGAAGCATGAGCTTAATGTTCCTGGTTTATTATTGATATCTGCTGTTGTTCGGATAGTCGAATCAAATCAATACCCTAATTGAGTGGAGTACATAATTGAGGTGTGGCTTATGGTATTAAAGTACTTGCAATGCATTAAATGTAAAGGAATATATATATTTATACATAGTATGGCATTTGAGCCGCCGTTAACTGCTCACACCTGCCAAGGTGGCATGCACTTATGTGTCTAAGGTATAATAAATGTGCTTGGTAATAATGCGCACCTGCAGATGATTGCAGGGCATTTGCAACCAGGAGCAACAAGGAGGAGCAGCAGTAGCAGCAGCAGCATCAACATCAGCAACAGCAGCAGTCGTTGCCAACACGTGCATCATTGACGATGTCCATGGCAGCAGTTCACAACGACACACACATACACACGCAGAGAAAGTCTGCCACGCCTCCTCTGTCCGCACCCAGCTAGCATGGCAGTAGTACATCAATCCTTTAAGACGCAACATTCAGTGCCAATCAACAAGTGCGTTCCATCTTGAGCAGAGCAGAAAGGACTCCTCAGCATATATGCAACAGTGCGCTGAACGCTTTTATTGCTAACCATTTCTTTCTGCTGCTGCTGCTTCGACTGCTTCGACTGCTTGTCCTTTTTGTACGCTAGCAAGGATTTGTACATAGGTTGGGCGAAGGGTACGCGGAGCGGGAGGGAGTGGAGCGAGCGGAAGGAGCGGCACACGGATTGAAAAGAACTCGGCACGTATTTGTCACGTATTATATATTTATAGCAACCAATGAACCGTTGAATGCACGGACGGTCGCCCTGTTGAAGGGAAGGGAGGTGAAAGGCTTGAGGCAGGTTGGTGGGGGGGTTGGGCATTGCGAAGCAAAAAGCTTGGCTGGGAATGCATAAAACGTATAGAATTTGCTCATTGCTCATACGCGGCGTGTGCCCCCGCTAGTTGGGGCTTAGTTCAAATTGAATACTTATTGCTGCAGGATGTGCAGGGAAGCAGGAGCAGCAGTAGGAGCAGCAGCAGGAGTTGAGCATGTCTATATGGAAAAGATAAAACTCTATCAGCTGCTGCCGTCACAGTTTAATTATAATTTTAATCACTTTTGCAGCAGCGCGGCGCGGAAATGAATTTTATGAAGCGAACGCCGAACTGTCGTACCCAACATAAACTGTTGTCAGTCCGAAAAAAGGGCGAGCGGCGTGTTGGGGCGAGGGGAGGCTGAGACTCCGCTGCGAAGGTACATGGAACAACCGGACGGACGGACGACAGACTGTCATGTCAATTCAATTTTCGTGCTTCCGTGCGCGGCGACAAGTTTTAGCCAGAGTTGCCACATTGCCTCGCACCCACTTCACCCCCGGCTGGAATGCCAGAGCAGGGATTGTCAGCCCAACGGCACTTTATGTACATCATCATCATCGTCATCATCAACACCTTTTTGCCAGGCGCCATTTACACGCCGTCGTCTATCCTCGTCTCCAGGTCTAATCAGCACAGACAGCCGAGACAGTCAAGTCGTGGAGGTGGCTTCTCAATCTCTTTCTCCGTCTTTATCTCTTTCTCTATCTCTATCTCTTTCTCACTGCCATGACCCACACCACATTTCCCGTTGCCCGCCTCCTCGCTCAGCTCGGTTTTGGATAAGCGAATCAATTTAAATGCCGCATTTGTTGCATAGATTTGTGGCCCCAAATGAGAAACGAGTAAAAAGCATACAGCAAGTAATCATTTTACAGTTCTCTCAAGTTTGATTGCATTGGGAATAGCAACTGCATGTAAATTGGGCATCAAAATATGGCAGCTCTCAACAGCAGCTGCATTTTAAGATATTTGTAAAAAGTATTCCAATTGGTCATACAATGGAAATGCAAGTTATTTTCAAGGAATAATAAAAACATATAAAAATATATAAATATATTTAATAATATATAAAAATAAATAACGTATTCTTATTATTAAGATTTAGAAACCAAGTCCTTAACATAATTTCAAACCAGATTATTTTCTTCAGTTCATTTTAAAAAGCATATAAATTTTATATACAAATTTTCTCTTCAAATTGTTGTCATTTATATTCAACATTTTGTGCCAAAAAGATCTAAGCTTTGCTGACAAATAGAAACACATATACCTCATTTGCTTTGGCCAGAGTGTATAATTATGAATCTTGGCCCGGGGCAAATAAATTGAATCATATTTTTAACACACAAAAAATGCAAATGAAATGAAAATTATAATTGCCAGCTGAACATTTGCGGAGCAGCAAAGCAACAGCAATTTCTCGCCCAGCAGCTCATTTCGCATACTGCCGACGGTCGAGAGCCATTCTTCATTCTTCTCCGTTCCCATTCATGGGTTCGGTTCATCATCCATTTTGTTATGAATTAAAACGAAGGCGAAGACTGCCCGAGACGAGGCTGATGACATGTTTTGTCCACAGGCACGCATTCTCTTGCGGCTGCCGGGTCTGCTTTTGGTCTCTGCTCTGACTTTGGGGCTAGTCTCGTTGCCACTGCTGCCTGGCTAGCTGCCTGACTGGCTGGCAACTTTCCCAACGGCACGCGTTGCCTGATGACTGCTGCCTGCCTGACTGCCTGACTGCCAGTTACCCATTCCATGTCAGCTGCTGCTGCTGCTGCTGCCGACAAGTCAGCCTGCCTGTGTCACTCATATGCGCCGCAAATATCCAACCTCGAGAGTACTCTACCCCACCACATGCCACTTCCCTTGCCATGCTCATGCCTTACTCATATATATATATTTATATATATATATATATACTATATGCCAAAAATGTTCGTCGCTGCCACGCACGAACGCTTACTTTGTCGCATGCACAACTTTTGGCTATTAAGTCATTTTTTGGCTTTTTAGATTTGCGACAAATTCTCTGGCTGGCAGCAACATCAACAGCAACAGCAGCAACAGCAACATCAACAGCAACTGGCAGCCGTTCACTAATTGCCCGCACTCTTGCGGCATTTTTACATAAATTTGTGTGCGTTGCCTCGTGCTGCAACAACTTTAAAACAGTTTAATGCTGACGAGCACTAAGCCAAAGAAACACTTTATCATGCAGCGTCCAAGTGCCGGACACTGAACAAGACACAATCGAAGATGTTGCTGCTGCTGCTGCTGCTGGTGCTCTTCTCCTGAGCACACAACTTCAACTCTTTTATAAGAATTTAGTTGAATGAAGCTTCAAGTGGCAACGTGGCAGAGGTGGGGCTGGGGTTTGGGGAGACAGAGACAGCAGCCTTTCATAACAATGACAGGATAATAGAATGGATACAGCGTTCGAGTGCTCAACTATAGAATGCTCTCTATGAGCACTCAATTTTAGCGATTAATATGGATAAAAATCAGGAAAAAATAACTTTATTAACTCGCAACTAGGTAACCAAAACTTTAAGTTCTTGCTAAACTTCTTTTAAAAGTTAAAGTTCAACTCTTCGCTGCTTAAAGAAAGTTGCTAAGCTTTTAGCATTTACATAACATGTTAAGCAGATGTCAAGGAAGTGAACAGACAAATTATTCAGACAGATCTATAAGAAAACGGTAGCTTTGTGAGTTTTGTGTATCGAAATATGTTTAAATTTATTTTATTTAAAGTTTAACAAGCTATGAAATGAGTTAACTTTATATAATAAAACTTGTAGGTAATTTTGGCTAACTAAACAAACTGTAAACAAACTTAGCAATAACTTCAAAGGAATACATTTTTTATAGGAAAAATCAAAGGCCAATTTCTAGCTAGAGATAAGAAAAGTCTAATTAGCATAAGTTGCATAGAAGTTCAAAGCAAACCCACATACGCGCTGATAAAGTGAAGGAACCCTTTTTGGGGCAGTTGTTTTATTGAAAGTGTAATGGGTAAAAACTTGGCTCAACATTGAGTGACAAGACAAACAATAGCCAGGACGAAGATCTGCTGTCGCTGCCACTGCCACTGGTGCTGCTGCTGGTTCTTGGTCCGTTCTGCCGCACCAGTGCACTCGGTGGAGGAGGACTCCTTGCCCCTGACCAAGTGAAAAGTGAAAAGCAAGATTTGTCACGCACTGATGCGTCTTTAAGCGTTTTAATTACCCACGAACGAACGAGCGTTTGGGACAAATGAAAACTTTAGCATAATATGCAAACCAGGACAATAATTCACTTTGGCAGTTGACTAACTTGCCCGCCTGCCTGCCTGACTGTCCGCCTGACTGCCTGCCTGACTGCCTGCCTGCCTGAATGCCTGCTCGTCCTGTTCGTCCTGCCCTGTCTCGGCTACCAAACCTGTCTCGCAACTGGACATTTGCAGTTGCATTTGCAATTTGCATTTTGGTGCTGTGGCAATTAATAGCGCAGACGTAAACAAAACAGAGCACTGCCTGAGCCAAGGACCAAGGACCACGGACTAAGGACTGCAGGACTACACAATGCTATGGGGCTATCAAAATGCAAAGCAGCCCAGGCAGGTAATGAAAATGCTTAATGGCTTGCAAAGTGTCACAGTGGCTGCGCCTCTGGATACACAAATGCAAATGCAAATGCAGCTTAAAGCGCGTTAAATTCAACTTGAAAACTGCAACAGAATGGTGTACACACGCACGCACGTATGTGTGTGTGTGTGTGTTGCAATTGGTAAGTTGGAATTGGCAGTGTAGTGAAGTGCGCAGCTCAGCGCATAAAAAGTCAATTAAAAGCGAAGCCCGAGTTTTGCCAGAGTTGCTTTTGCAGCTGCGCTTAGTTTGAGTTTTTGTGGCTGTCCGTCTGAATGTCTGAGTGTCTGACTGTCTGACTGTCTGTCTCACTGACTGACTGTGTCTGTGTGTGTGTGCCACCCACTCAGCAGTGCACGTTTCTGTGTGTGTGTGTGGCTTCAAGTGCATGAGTGTTGGCCAGCGCTTTTAGCAGAATAAACAGTGAAAGTTGCGCAAAAAGGACACGCCAAGACACCAACGATAGAGGGAGGCAGGCACAGAGAGAGTGAGAGAGAGAGAGAGAGAGAGAGAGAGAGAGGGAGAGGGAGAGGGAGAGACAGACAGCGCATGTTGGACCTTTGAACGTGTTGAACTTTCAAATGGCTTTGCGCGCGGCTGGCAGCTAATGGCATTACACTGCCCATAAACCCTTTCTCTCCCCCCCTGCACCACCCCTTGCATAGTACAAAGAGTCTAAAGTCCAAACAGCAATGAGTGTGTGTGTGTGTGTGTGTGTGTGTGTGTGTGTGTGTGTGCAATTAAAGTGACGTACGCTTTATTGATGCGAACGCCATTTGGCATGCATTAGAAGTAGCACAGTCCAAGGTAAAATATCAAAGTTAATGTGCTATTTTTATGACACTGCATCTGACGAGTATGTCAACTTTGACATCAACTTTAACTGAGAGGAAAGTAAGCTTATATCTTAAAAAATCTAAAATTAAGAGCTAAACTTTTATGAATATGTGCAAAATACTATTAATTTCAAATTAAAATATATAGTATATAAATCATGTCAAGTTAAAACTTTGACATTTTTATTCATTTATAATTTGGTATTTTATATCTCGCTGTTTAAGTTTATTCTACAGTATCTAAATCTAAACTTCATTATCATTATTAGCTATTAGATACGCTTAAAAATAAACTCAACCAATTTAAGCTACTGCCTTTGATACATATTATTAGTTTAAAGTGCATTTTAACATGGCTCATCAAATGTTTGCCAACTCTTTCCCATGTTTGTCATTACGTCCATAAATTATTTCTTATGATAATTGCAGCAGCAAGCCAGGCTAATAACGGACTAAAGATAGCAACAGCAACAACAGCAACAACAACAATGACCATTCAACAACAACTAAAGCGAAGCGCTGTCAAATGTCAACTCGGCCATAGAAAGTTAAGCAACAACAGAAACAACAACAACAACAACAACAACTGTAATCAATTGTTGTTCGAGTCAAAAATCACAAACACTGCTTCGCATTTGCCCCGTAATTACCTTTCATAGGTGCTCTCTCTATGTGTGTGTGTGTGTGTGCGTGTGTGTGTGTGTGTGTGAACAGGTGTGTGTGTGACAGAGTTGAAAACTTTTTGCCAAGCAACAACAACAACTGCATGACGAAGATAAAATACCCTCACGGATATATTAACTCAATGCTGCTATATGATATAGTAATCTGATCTTAATAAAAATCTTAGCATAAATTAAATATCAATAATTGTCCAATATTATATGGTAATATTTATTTTTAATGTAGAACAAAAAAGTTGCCAGTCATGACAAAAAAATTATACTTTCTGAAAGGGTATTAAAGCAGACAAACAGATGGAGAGTGGAAGAGAGACAGATAGACAGATAGAGAGATAGAGATAGAGAGAGAGAGAGCTGGGCGGAGATGGCAGCCGCATCTAATCGCTGCACTTCACGTAAATGACACGAAAATGTTTTCAAATTAAATACGTTGACGACGATGAGGATGACGATGACGATGACGTTGACGATGGAGCACAGGTAACCGGTAGCCAGTTGCAGGTAGCTGGGTAGCACGGTAGCCGCCGGCTGTGGAGCATTGGAGCAGGCCAGGCCAGGGGGCAGGGCAGCAGAGTTGACAGTTCGCTGGGTTACGAATGGGTAACGCTAACGGACCCAAAAAGTGCCAGCTAGCGCGACACATTTAGGGGCACTTTTGTTAACTGTAAAGCGGCTGGCGGCAAACTCTTATTGTTGTTGTTGTTGCCCATTGTTGCCCATTGTTGCTGCCAGCCAATTGGGCTCTTGCGCCGTATGAGCAATAAAATGCAGGGTTTAATGGGCATGGCAAATAGATACAGTTAATACGCGTACCGTATCTGTTATAATGGGCGTATTCAATGGATTCAGTTGGCATACAACTTAAGTCATATTAAGTTCTCTAAATAAATAATTAATTAAATTATTCCTATAAATTTATTACTTATTTAAAGATATAAGAGAGATCTTGAATATTTCAAATATATATTCTTTACTTTGTCTGCTCTCATAATCGAACAACTACACATTATTCATTTATGTAAATACCTTTGTGTGCAATTTATTTAAATGTTGTGTGTTGTTCCATAATATATTATTATTTAACACTCAAGTGCGAGTATTTTATAGTCATGAACTCGCCGCAATACTCGCCATTATTCACAATTGCTTTTATATTGCCATGAAATGCAAACAGTATTTGTGCAGTGTATTTGTTATGCATGGTTAGTTGTCCTACTTGTTCGAGCAGCAAACATAGTTTATTGAAATAATTTGCAGCAATAAAAGTTGCAGTAATTGAACAATAAGGATAACTATATGTGAAAAGAAATTATTACGAGTGCTCAAATCAAATGAAAGTTGCCAATTTTTGCAATTGCAATGCAGACAGTTTTGCACAACAAGAATTCGAAATAAATTTCTATACAAAATGCAATTTTAAACATTTTTTTCGAAGGCAATTTGCAATCAGTGCTGGACAAATATTTTATGTGTTCTTTTTGAAATAATAGCACATAAAAAAAACCTATTTGTTGTCTGGACAAATATTTGGAGAATACTTTCCATTTTATAACAGTTTGAAAATGACACAGGCTCTAATGAAAAATATATTTTTGCTTAAAGCCACAGCTTAGTTGCAGTTGCTTGGAGTAAAACATTGTTATACCCTGTAAATAGATCATGGGTACGAGGAATATAATCAAAGACCTTAAGAGCTAGAACCTCAAAATTTGATATGTAGATTATCGGATACTTTAGACGCATGAAAGTCTGTTGAATTTTAACTACGAATCCATAAAAACAAATATAACAATTATAATAAATAAATTATTTAACATAGAAATATCATTATGTTGGGATATATTTTTAAATATTATTTCAAAATTGCCAGAAACTTGTGCTCAATGTATAAGCTTGAAATAAAATTCTGCGCATTTGATTTAGATGGAATTTAATTAGAATTATTTAGTGTATATTTGTGGCAAGTATTTGGCCACGCCCATATGATGTATGTGCTTGTGGTTAAAAATGTATGTACTTATCATCCCCCCCTCCCCCTAGAAATGCATATGCAAAGCACTTTTCTGCTGCTGCTGCTGCTGTTGCAGCTACTGTGTATCTCATAGATACGCATGCAATTCATATATGAAAGTGTGCTTAATTTAACGGCTGCCAGAGACGTTGCATCGTCCTTCCTTCCTGCTCAACCAGCGACGACGTGCTCGTTGCCGTTGTCGCTTGCGTAGATGATTTAAAATGTGCATAATAAGCGGCACTTGGAAAATAACAAAAAACAAGACGAAAAATAAAAGAAATGTAGTAGGGTTGAGTACGGGGGCACGGGGGCAGGGGACCGGGGGCGGGGTTTGGAATACATTTGAATCACAAAACTAACAAATAAATAACACAACGAGAATGTGTAAGACAAACAAACGGATAGGAAAGGAAAGGAATGGAAAGGGAGGCAGACAAATGGCAAAGGCATCGGACAGCAAAATCTCTTTCTCAGCAAATGTTAAGAAAAACATATTCAAATTTTGGAAAAATTTCTGCTTGATTTTCTTCAGCTTTTTCCGTGCAGTTGCTCTAACGCTACAACAACAACAACAACAGTAACAATAACACCCCCACTGTGGCTCCTCATTGTTGTCGTCGTTTGCATTTTGCCAAAACAGCGCAACGTGGAACTTTTCACACATGTGCGCTAGGGGTTGGGCAGGGGGGGATGGGTGGGTATCTGCCATACATATAGAACATACATATGTATGTGTTTACAGTTAGCGGGCGCCAAACCAAGGTGTCGCCGTGCACCCAAAATCGTTTCGGCGTGAATACATTTACGCCACCTCTACACACTGCCACAGTATCTGTATCTGCAGCACTGCTATATCCCCCTTTCTCACTCTCTCACTCTCCGTTTGTAACTCTAGCTCACTCGCACACCCTGGCAATATGGCGAAATGTATTCGCATTTTCGCAAACGCGCTGCATTAATTACCGCAGCAGCCTTCTCTGCACATATGTATGTGTGTGTGTGTGTGAGTTCTGGCCAGGCCTGTCAGGTGCTTGGGGCATCGTCGTGGAGCAGCAGCCAAAGCCAGCAACAGAGCCGTATTTTGGAGCCGTAGCCGTAGCTGTAGCTCGGTCAGCGGTTCGCTTTCGCCACGTTTCGTTTGGTTTCGTTTGGCGCTCTGATATGTTAAGCTGCATTTTGGCTTACAAAAATATGGCAAAGGAGCGCGGAGCAAAAATGAATGTAGAAAGAACTGTGTGTGTGTGTGTGTGTTGTTGTTGCTTGCGGGCGGGGAGGCAATGGCAATGGCAATGAGGCAGCCGCCATGGAAATCCTTTTTACCTTGTTTGGACATTTTGTGATGTATTACGTAAGTGCGGCTTTTGTGGCGTACTTTTGTATATGCAATTTTCTATATAAAAGAGAAGGGAGCGAGTGCGGTGCGGTGCGGTGCGGGGAGGGGCAGGAAGTTTGCGAAATGGCCCAAGCAACTTGCAGAAGAACTGTATGCGTAATATTGGAATGCTTAAATGATGAAGCGAAATGCTTGTTGTTGTTGCTTCCGCTGCTGCTGCTGCTTTTGCGTTTAAGTTGCCAACGAAAATATTTTACATAATGGTCTCGGGATAAGTGCTACGCTGAGAGATACCATATACTATATACACACAAGCAAATGGCAATGATGAATGTGCAAATCGGCTGGGAGTTATATCAAACAAGTTGAAGTTTAAACACACAAATAAAAAAAAACGATTGAATTGTAACTTTGATGAACAGAGCAGTTAATAATAATGCAATAATTTTAAGTAGTTTACCAACACTGAATATACGGTTATGCTAATTTAAGCAAAGCTGATAACACTTTTTAATAAGCTGGCAGTTTGTGTAATGTTTTTTGCAAGCTGTGAAATTAATTTTTAATTTACTTTGCTGAGTTTCAACTTTAAGGTAACTTTTTATAAGCTCCCGAGACTACATATACATAATTTTGCTAGCTACTGCAACTCTGGCAGCACAGTTAGTTAAATATGGCAACGCTGGCATTTTGTGCTGTTAACTTGTTAAATAGATACAAATATATATATTTTACAAGGTAGCAAAGGTAGTTTTCAAGTAATCTTTTATCATTTTCCAACACTTAGTTTTATTTATTCTTTCAATGCTGGCAACACTTTTGATAAAGTTAGAGATAGATGATAACCTTAAGCAACAATATAATTCAACTGAAAATCATATATTCTACATTATTATTAGTATTTTGTAATAAAAGTTTCATTAGAAACTGGGGTAGCTCTATAACATTTCTTAGTTCCAGCCATTGCACAATATTATCAAGAAGTGACAACTTAAAGCGCTTGCCGGTAAGCATATTTATGAAGGTGCCCTATAGTGCGATGGCTGTATAAATCAAAAGCTTTTGCAACTCCATCTATCATAGTGGGTTACGGAGAGGATGCATTCATGCTCCCAGTACTTTTACCTTTGCCATTTGCATGCACAAAAACGAATTAAATGCGCATTTGCAGCGCTCAATTGCAGGCACTCCAATCTCAAAACCCATTCCAGCCCCATGCTCCATGCCCCCATCTTGCCACGCACACAACCCACTAACCCAACTGAGTTGCTTGGCCAAGTTTAGGTTGCATTTCACATCCAATTACGGGGCCCGCAAGGATGCTAGCGACGCCATCGCTTTGGTCGCTTTGGGCATTGTTATGTTACCATAATCCCAAGGATAAACGATTAAGGAAACCAAAGCGTGAAACTAGGCGAACAAGTAGAAGAAGAAGAGCAACAACAACAAAAAACCAGCATGCTGGAACCAGCTGCGCCACCTTCACAGTTACCCTCCCTCCCCAGCTCCTGTTTTATATATTTTACCTGTAGTTTTGTAGTCGCTGTTCGCTGGAGTTGAAGCTGAAGTTGAAGTTGAAGTTTGCGCCTGCAGCTGCCAGTTTGGGCAAATTGAAGGCAGCGACGATGCAAATTGGAAATACGGAAAGAAAAATGCGAGCAAAAACCTGAAGGCTGCCCGAGTCCGCCGTACTCTGCCGTAGTCTGCCGGAGTCTGCCCGGGCAACAGCCATTTTAGAGGCAACGCATCCGCGGCCTGTCGGCAAATTCAATTCAAATTTTGTTGAGCATTAAAATGCTGCTGCAGAAAACTTGGGCGAACAAAAAAAAAATGCCAAGCAATCAGATCTGACTTTGGCACAACGACGAGTTCATACTCTAGAAGACTCAGGTTCATAATTTATGATATAGTTGTCCGATGCTGATAATTTTCTATCACAATATTTGAAGCATAATAAGAATGTGAAATAATAAACTTGGTAGGAATATCTTGAAAAACATACGAGAACTCATACGAGAACTCAACTTTTAGCGAATGGTTTCTATGGGAGCTACATGATTTTATAATTTTTAGCCAAGTTGAAAGATTCTTTATAATACTAATTATCGTTGAGTTTGGTCGGAGTAACTAGGAAAACAAAAAAGTTTTGCATGCAAGAACTCATCTTTCAACCGATAGTTCCTATGACAGCTATCCGATATAGTGATCTGTCTCAAGCAAAAATATACATAAATTTCAAGTTTCATGAAGTAAGGTTTTAAATTGAGACAGAAATTTCCATAGAAACAGATGGGACAGACGGATGGAAGTTAGACTATTAATTCTGATCAATTATACTACTTTATAGGATCAAAGACATCTCCTTCTTATGCTATGCAACGCTGGTGTTACACATGTCCTGGCGATATTCGTATACCCTCAGCAAGGGTATTGGAAAATAAAGTTGCTGAAGGAAACAGCGCCGCGAAATAAAAGTGATTGTAAGTGGCACAGGTTGGCAGGCGGTAGGGCAGCAGGGCGGGTGGTAGAGGGGCGGGCGTGGCACAAAAGCGAAAAAATTTATGAAAAGATAAAAGACGCAGGCGTTCATTCAAAACATAACACAGGTGAGGACAAACGCCAAAGCCAAGCAATTTTAAATGGCAATGGGGCGGAGCACAGCCCACCAAGCAGCACCCATCAAACCACCCACCGCCCACCGCCCACACACACAGCGGCACCATGCAGCGTGCGGCAAGGACGAGTGCCATATAAGAAGGAACCAACAACAAGAACGATGATGACGACGATGACGATGACGGAGACGGAGACGACAACGTTGTGGGCTGCCGCCACTTGAGGCCGCATTACTTCAACTTTGAAGATGCTCGAACGCGTCGACAGCGCTTGCGACGCTGGCGCCGTTGCACGCTGGCGACACCTAGCGTGCGCAGCTGGAAACGTCAGCTGCCTCCGAATGTGGGCAGAACGCTGGCGACCCACTGCTGCTCCAAAAGGCCCCCCCCCCCCCTAGTTGTCATACCTCCCCCTTTTGTGTAATATGCAAACAGATTTTTTTTTCACTTTCATTGGGGGTTGTTGTTGTTGTTGTTCGGCTCGTCGCTTGTTTGCGGCAAACACAATCCCAAACCAATTCAGCCCACAGCCTTCCCCACATCCACCCCCTTCTAGGCAAATCCCCGCCCATACAGCCGCTTAGACCGCAGAGCGTTTGTTGAAAAGAAGTTTTTTAGCAACTCAGCAGAAAAAAACAAAAATGGAAATACAAAAGCGTTGAGTGGGCCAAAGGGGCCGGCAGGGTAACGGGGGGGGGGAGGGGAGGCAGAAGGAGTTGGTTAGGGGTAGTGTTCTTTGTCCTGTGGCAGCACATTTTCAAAATGTTGTCTAATGTCTCATGTGCATGTGTATCTGTGTGTGTGTATCTGTAGCACTTTGTATCTTTGCAACTGTAACTGTTTCATTTGTGTGCGGCAATAAAAAAAAGAAAAGGAGAAACGCAACGCCAAAAAAGAAGAAGAAGAAGAGAGCGACACAACAAAAGCTGGAAAACACATTTAATCACACTTTGGCAACTGATTCAGAATGCGGCAGTGCAACTCAATCCTGTCCACAGAGCGGCAAGCAATTGGCAAATTAGCTTTCATTGCAATTCATTGGTGGCAGCATTTGAAAGATACATTAACACCTGCTATTCAAGCGTTTTTGCAATTGAATAGCTCTGCGCGGGGGCGGGTGGTTAGGTGGTGAGGGGGTGAGCTGTGGTGTGGCATGCCCACTAAGCTGCCAGCAGCAGCTGTTGTTGTTGTTGTTGGTGTTGCCTTCTGATTGGGTTCGCATGAACTTTACGACATTTTGCAAATTTTTCTTTTATCATGTTTTTTTCTTTATTTCTGTGGCTTTTTGTGCTGCAAACTGCAGCTGAAAAGGTTAATCGAATCAATCCCTTTTTTGGCTGATAGTTTTTGAGTTTCCCCCTTGCCCCCTCTCACTTGGCATTTGCATGGGAATTGTGGCAATTTCGAACTAAGCGGGATTTAGATTGGGAAGTGGGAAGTGGGAGTGAATTAGCAATTGAATTTAACATAAATTGATGGCAAATGATTTCGGTTCGTGTGATTTTATTGATTGACTTTTTTGTTGTGGCCAACATTAAAATAACTAGTTCAGCATTTGAGTTGATTTTGCAGCTTGTGAACTTGAACTTAAATTGTTACCCTAAAATCTATCTTTAATAAAAAGCAGAAACTTCAACAAGAATTGCAACTCATACTTTAACTGAACTGAATTAGTAGAATATATATCTAACTTAACAGTATCTTTAACGCAGCTAAATTTAGAATTACATCAACATATCTTTAGTATCTTTTATCTACCCGGAAGTACTTTGTCAACGTACTTTCCTTGACAAATCCGCAAAGTCTTACTTCCATAAATCACAAATGCCAAGACAGTACTTTTTATACTCTGTTCCCAAAGGGGAAACATTTGTATAAAAATCTTAAAATAGAATTTGCGCAATCATTTTAAAATTTATCAATCGAAAGTATTAATTAATAATAAAGTATATTACAATTATTAATATTATTATATTACATTCGACTGAAAGCTTTTCCCATATGACTAAAATTCTAGTAGCTCTAGGGGTTTTTATACCCTGAACCCATTAAAATGGGAAAAAGGATGCAAAAATGTGTACAGGCCCCATAAAGAATATATATTCTTGATCACTATCAATTGCAGACACCCACAATCATATAAACGTAAAATTTCAAGATTATTTTTTTTGAAAAATCAAAATTGGTAAGGGTCCCCCCTTATGCTTTTTTCGAAAAAAAAATTCAAAATTTTATTTTTTCAAAAATTCATAAACTTAAGATGTAGAAATAAATTAGATGTTAAATTATGATCAAAATGGCCTCAGGATTGACAATCGGTTCAGATTTGACAAAGTTGTGGCAGTTTGAAGTCTGGTAAGGTCATTTATATGGAACTTTTCGTTGTTTGGGCACTTTACAAGCCAATTTTTTTGTCACTTTTGGCGTGATTTTTGACAGAAAAATGAAACACCACAAAATCACTTTTCAAATAGTTTTTTATACTAATTGAGACACCCACAAACAATTAAACGTAAAATTTCAAAATTCTATTTTTTGAAAAATCAAAATTTGTAAGGGTCCCCCCTTATGCTTTTTTTGCAAAAAAAATCCAAAATTTTATTTTTTCAAAAATTCATAAACTTAAGATGTAGAAATAAACTAGTTGTTAAATTATGATCAAAATGGCCCCGGGATTGACAATCGGTTCAGATTTGACAAAGTTGTTGCATTTTAAAGTCTGGGAAGGTTATTTATAAGGAACTTTTCGTTGTTTGGGCACTTTACAAGCCAATTTTTTTGTCACTTTTGGCGTGATTTTTGACAGAAAAATGAAACACCACAAAATCACTTTTCAAACAGTTTTTTATACTAATTGAGACACCCACAATCAATTAAACGTAAAATTTCAAAATTTTTTTTTTTGAAAAATCAAAATTTGTAAGGGTCCCCCCTTATGCTTTTTTTCCAAAAAAAATCCAAAATTTTATTTTATCAAAAATTCATAAACTTGATATGTAGAATTAAACTTGCTGCCAACTTATGATCAAAATGGCCTCGAAATTGACAATCGGTTCAGATTTGACGAAGTTGTGGCAGTTTGAAGTCTGGGAAGGTCATTTATATGGAACTTTTCGTTGTTTGGGCACTTTACAAGTCATTTTTTTTGTCACTTTTGGCGTGATTTTTGACAGAAAAATGAAACACCCCAAAATCATTTTTCGTATAGTTTTTTATACTAATTAAGACACCCACAATCAATTAAACGTAAAATTTCAAGATTCTATTTTTTTAAAAATCAAAATTTGTAAGGATCCCCCGTTATGCTTTTTTGCAAAAAAAAACCAAAATTTTTTTTTTTCAAAAATTCATAAACTTGAGATGTAGAAATAAACTAGATGTTAAATTATGATCAAAATGGCCTCGGGATTGACAATCGGCTCAGATTTGACAAAGTTGTGGCGGTTTGAAGTCTGGAAAGGTCATTTATAAGGAACTTTTCGTTGTTTTGGCCTCCCTCCGATCTCCCAGAAACACGTATTTTTAAATGTATGACCTTCGGATTCTACATAGTCTCATATTTATATGCCATCGTTATATCCTATAAATTTCATTACGATCGGGCAACAAACAAAGAAGTTATTTACGATGCAACAAAGTTTGAGGCTACTGGAAGAGGAAGCAAGACCTTTGATCAGGGTATATCTTAGTCGGGCACAGCATTCTTACTTGTTCCACTTGCATATATAATAACAAAAGTACTTGCTACTTTCATAACCTCCGCATTAATTTCTTTTATTTCAACTACTTGCATATAATAAATGTAGGCGAGTTATTACACAATATTCATGTTAGTCTGTGTCGTTCTTATCAACAGCCAAACACTAAATCAACTTTTGCTTGAATGCGCGCTTTGAGCCCAAGCCCCAACCCCCAGCATCCAACACCCAACGCCCTGCAAAGGATAACGGAGAGTTGCTGGGCTCATTCCACTTTATGGTCTACACCTTTTATGCGATGTCACCGCAGACTTTTTGCCAAGCTAAGAGATAAACCCAAGCCAACAACAAATCCGCAACAAAATCCACATCAGAAAAAATTCGTCGCACGGCTTAAGTGCCTTTTGCCAAAGCTCACAGGAGCAGGAAAGGACAACAACAACAGCAACAAAACAGCAACAACAGCAATCACCAAAAGAGCAACAACAGCAAGAAAAACCGAAATGAATAATTGCCAATATGCCACAAATTATTTCAAATGAAATGTGAGTGTATTTATGATTTATAACAAAAAAAAAAAAAAAAAAAATACAGTCAAATGGGGAGACAAGCAGAAATAAAACATTTCCAAACAGAGATAAAAGTTTGGCCAGATTTGGAGGCGTGTAGCATCATTTGCAGTGGCAGCTAGTAATGCTCAGCCTTTCTCTCTCCCTCCCCCGTCCCCCTCTCGCTCTTACTCACACATAAAATGCAAGTCGTGAAATTTGAAACTTGGCACGCGGCTTGATGAATTTTTTGCTATATGTTTTTTTTTTTCTAATATTTTTTTGGCCAAGTATTTCTTTGCCTGAGGAGCCAGGACGGGGCCACTTATGCGACGCGGCTGCCGCTGCTGCCACTGCTGCCACTGCTGCTGCTGATCAGGCGACGCAGATTGGCGGCGACAGCGAAAGGTAGCAAAAAAAATGAAATAAAACTGTAACCGTTGCAAATGTCTGCGTTGCGTTTCCGCTGGGGCGTATGTGCAATGTTTGAATCTTGAAAGGCAGCCAACAAATTCGACGAAGCCAACACACAACCAACAAAAAAAAGAGGGCCAAAGGCAATGATAATAAGTTGTTTACGACGCGTGAGCTTGCATCAAAACAAGCGCTGGCATTAGGGGCGGACATGAATATCGTCAGGACAAACGACGAGCGACAAGCGACCAGGATGCAAGACTCAATGCAGTTGAGTAATGTTGTTTGTTGTTTGTTTTGTTGTTTTCTATGGCTGCCACAGTGGCGCCAGCTGGCGTCGCTTTTGGGCAACAGCCGGCAACAAGCAAAAAAGCTTGTCAGCCATTTTTATGAATGAAAAGCGCTTTCGTGGCAAAAACTCGCAAAGCTCGCACATGTGTCACAAGAGAGCGCCGAGCACATTAAGAGCGTGCGAGCGCCAGGCAAAAGAGCGCACGCTTAAGAGAGAGCTGCTGTTAAGTTAACAGAGTTCCTTTAACAGCTGTGAAGTTGCAATGTTGGCAATGTTAGCTGTTGTTGTTGTTGTTGTTGCTGTTGCTGCTGCTGGTGGCAACTTCGCAAGCAGACAAAACACAGTGTGTTGCTAGACTCGAATTGCATTGTTGTTGGCGGGGTCATGCAACTTTAATATGTAAACAACACCGCGTGTCTGTCTAACTGTGCATTGCTATGCATGTTACTCTCTCATTGAGACTATATATATATATGTGTGTCTGTGTGTGTGTGTGTTTGTGTGCACCGGAAGCAGACATGTTGTGACACTCTTTGACTTGACCTCGCCCCCCTCGCACCCGCCCCCAAGTAGCAAGCAGACTGAGAGACTCGGACTCGAAATATGCACGCGTGTCAATCAGGCAGCTCAGCTGACATAATAACAAAACACAGACAACAAGAACAGCAACAACAAGGAGCGGTAGTCCTTTTGCAGGTAAACAAAAATTGTCTGCAACGATACAAATTTTTCGGTTATGCAAAGCTACGAGTACGAAAATTGTGACCCAGTTAAAGGCTAAGGCAAAATTACGTGAGTCCTGTGCGATGCGGGTGGCAGACTGCAAGGCTCAGACACAAACACACACACACACACGACACAAATAAATATATATGTATAGGCGCACGTGTCTATCTGTGTGTGCTGAAGAAGACGCTGCACGTAGCGCACATTTCGTAATAACTTAATCGATGTCGAGAGCCGGGTCTAGAATTTTTAGTATATTTGGCCTACCCTGCGCAATTGAGACAGTGCAGGGTATATAGGTGCTGTGTGGCAAAAGTATTCTCATATTTTATATTAACACGTATCGATATTTTTAATAATCTGGTTTTTATAGTATACTTTTTGGGGTCATGGCATATTCCGATTATCCTGTAGACTGATAATAACTAGGTTAAGTTTGTAACAAGAAAGTAAGCAATAAAAATAGCCTGTATAGCTGGCATGCTATGAAAACTATTAACTTATCGATAGTTGATCTTGCTATCGATAATATTAAAAGTACATCTTAGTAATTGAGCAACTATTTGGAAGACTTAAAAGGCTACAATGTAATGATTTATTAATGAAGATTTTGATATTATTTACAAAATATTTTAAAATACAATAATTTTATCAAATATATAGAAAATGTTTATTTATACTTTTACGATTTATTTTGTATACTTTATGGGATTTTGTTATGCATGAAATTGAATCGGTTTCCTTATAGAATTTAACTATTAACGGTTCTTCATTGTTTTGCGTGGTATATCCAAGTTCAACTCTTTATACTGAACATTTCTAGCTGCATTATATTTTTTTTTTTTGGTTGTCGTTGTCGTCGTATTTGTAGTTGTCGTCGACAAAAAGCCTATCAAGAAGGTGGCTGTATTGGGTTCCTGGCTAGCCGGGGCTGCAGGAAGTTGGCAATATATTTGACTCACTGCAAGCGGAAGCGCGACTGAGGCACAGGTCTCTGTCTGTCTCTCAGTGTGTTTGTCTGTTCCCTGTTCCCTGTTCCCTGCTTCCAGTTCCCTGTTCCCTGTTCCCTGGTGACAATGTCGGAAAATGTCGCCTGCTCGAGACGAGCGTCGAGCCGCAACGAGCGGCAGCAACATGCAACGAAGTGGAAGCAATGAAGGCTAAGTTGTTGCCGAAGTTCGGTCGGCAAGTATAGCGCTGATAAGCCAGCAACTAAGTAGTCGTAGCACTGTGGCTCGAGTGCCACACAGTGGTGGTGAATGCCACAAAAGCTGGCTAGAGCAAACTACCAAACTAAATGCAACCATAAAATCGAGAGCTGCAACTGAAGCCACTTGTAGTTAGACTTTTCGGTGATAAATTTCTCAACTCTTAAATATGCCGACTGACATATTTAGTTGTACTATTAAATACCAAAAGATATTAAAAGAAAAACATAAAGCAAACACTGTATAGCGGTTGCCGAACACTGAATACTCTTGTGGATAATATTTGAGATATTATATCATAGTAGCTTGATTTACTTATATACTTTATAGGCTGAATATCTATTCTATTAGATACTATTACAAGTCATTAAGGTTTGGGATATGTCATACCAAACAGTTGATCGATTTCAGTGGAAGTTTCAAAGAAAACTTGTTTGTTTTATCGTTAGATTGTTATCATAACCAAATTGCTTGATTTAAGGTAAATACTTGTTATACCCTTAACCCATTAAAAATGGGAAAAAGGGTATAATGGCTTGGTGCAAAAGTATGTAACAGGCATAAGGAAGCATTTTATTTTTTCGATGTAAGACCAGGGTGTATCCTAGTCGGGCACTCTCGACTTGAGCACTCTTACTTGGTTTTTTTTGCCAATCAAGACCTTTGAACTGTCACAAATTTGCCCAAACTAAACCGATCTTGAAACTCTATGCCATTTTCTTTATGGTTTGTATTTTTAAAAAATCCTGCATTTAAATAGTATCATGATCAAAAATAATTGTTTTGCTTATTGCGTGCTTGCTAGTTTGAATATTAAACATAATGCTGATTAAAATAAATAAATAAAGAAATAAGATTGGAAAACATTGAGTAACTAGAAAATGCATTTTCTAATATTTGCTGGCAAAGTACTATCAAATTTGATTATTTTGCCAACTAAACGACTTTCAATTCTTATTGCACCTGAACTTTAGGGTCATAGTCTTCAGGCTCTAAATGCAATATTAGAAATTTCGTCTTGAAAAACTCAAATTTGCAGTTGACAGCATTTGCGTGCGGCTTAGGGCCGAATAACTTGTAGCCAAATCAATGCAATCTGTGTGAAAGACGGGGTACAGCACCTACAAAACCCGGCAAGAGACGACAGAGGAGACAGGACAGACAAACAGGGCAACAAAAGCAGGCAATATCAAGCAGAAAACTGGCAGCCAACTGCAGCAGCAATGGCAGCAGTAGAAGCAGCAGCAGCAGCAACGTCTGCAATTGAAAAGGGGCCCAAAAGACAAGGAAGCGGCGCCTGGGACCGAAAACAACAAACACATAAAGTCGATAACCCGGTTGGGTGCCACCGGCTACAACCAAAATCCCTAGCTGATGCGGTGTGTGTGTGTGTAGTGTGTGTGATGCAGACGAGCCGAGGCTCCTGCCGGCATTGCCTTTTGTGACTGTGAGCGTGTCCTGTGCCTGGCTTCATATTTGCTCTACTGCTTTGCCTATTTTAGTTTTTAGCCTGCGCTTGCGACTTATGACTGCCCCTGCCACCCAAAGCCACCCAAGCCACCCAACCACCCAACCACCCAACCACCCACCACCAGCAATTTTTGGGGCTTTTTGTTATATTGGACTTGCTGGGTGTTGACATTCACAGCGCTCATTAAAACCGCTGCTACATACACCCAAAAAAGTTGTTATACTCTTACAGAGAATATTTTAATTTATCTAACGGTTAAACGATGAGTTTTTGCAAGAAAAACTTTGTGTTTTTCAAGATATTCCAGGCAAACTTCAAAGTTGTTAACAGTATTATAATAAACCTTATATTTGCAGGCAATCATCAGCATAAGAATACTATTTTATATAGCCAAAGGAAAAATCGGTAGAAATATAAGTTCTTTTATAAAAAATCTTTTTTGTTTTCCAAGAAATCTTTAAAAAACTGAACAGCTAAAAATCGTATCTCTCATCTCACTTATAGTCAGTTTCTAAATGATTAATGAAATTAAAATGTGAGTAGTTGGTTTTCAAGGGTACTTGAATCTTCGGCTTGCACAAAGCTAGCGGTTCTTTCTTGTTTTTTCAAAGCCCGCTTACAGTTTAACTACAATTTAGTCAGCTCCTCCGCCCACTCTGTGTGCTCCCACTCGCCCTTTTCACCGCTCCATCTCTTACATAATAATAGCTGTTGTTATTGCATAATTTTAATGTGTCGTCCTTAATTTAAATGCTTCCGCTGCACACACGGCAAAGCGCACAAGCCCCGCGTATCCTTGGCAACATCACCAGATCCCTCGACATGGTTGAAGTTCGTGTTATTGGGTCCTGCAAGCAGCCAGCTCTCCGCCACGGCTATGGCTACAGGCAGCTCGTCCTGCAGCACGTTTATTCCATTTTCGGTTGCCAAAAAATTGTCTATTAGTTTGGTGCCCCAAAATGAACATTCCATGATAATGGCAGATGACAAGCGCCACATGCGGCTGCAATCGAGGTTCGAAGCGACTTGTGCACCACTCATACAGCCGCCTCGGGGCGTATGCGCAATGCTTATTAATTTAAAATTTACGTAACATGCATTTAGGCGGGCCGGCTTGAAATTGCAAAACGCCACCAAAGGCTACGACGACGTTTGATACTCGTACAAGTTAATTAATTGTTGCCCAGCACCAAGAGCATTCAATGCACGTGTGTCTTTGTGTCTCACTGTGTGTGTGTGTGTGTGCGTGTGTGTGTGTGGGAGTGTGTGAGTGGTGTATATGCAGTGTCACTTATGTAAATATTCAAACACCAAACCGGAGACAGACGCCCCCTAAAGTTGAAAGCCAACACACCATGAAGAAGACATCGCAAAAAAATGCAAGTAAGAATGCATGACTTAAAGCTTAACGACTAAGAGATACCCTAGAATACGTTTAAGCTGGCAGTAATTTTATTAGATTTTATTATAATTAAAAAAAAATTACATTTGGGTTTTTTTTAGATATCTTGTCACAATATGAGCTCATTGGACAGTCTTATAATTTATAATTCAATTATTCAAAATATTTTCTGGGAAATATACAAACTTTTCTGACTGTTTGTTTATTTTTTATATTCATAAATCACTGTGCCATATTTTATATAAATAAATAAGCATAATAAATCTAAGAAATATGCCAACTAGATGTTTTATTTTAAATTGAAATAAATTGTAAAAGAAAGCTTGAATCTGTTCTATATATGCCCTGATATCAGTCGGTTTATACAATTGCTTTATTATACCCACTCTAGCCACATGCTGAGTAAGGAGTACAATAACAAGTACGAGGCTAGCGCCAAAGGCGCAACAACATGACCAGGACACAAACACACATATGAGAAACGAGCAGCGCACTATATATATATGTATATAAATATATATATGTGTGTGTGTGTGTGTGTGTGTGGCAGGGGCGTGGCTGTTTGGGGCGTGCGGCATGTGTGAACTTTTTAACCAAACTCGTGCCAAAGTCAACAAAGCAGCGAACAAGGAGCCAGCTGCTGGTAGTTAGTTGTTGGTTGCCGGTAGCCACTTGGACAACTGCAGGACATTAAATGCAATGCAAAAGTGGAAAGTGCCGGCAAGGCAAGCACAGCCAGGACAGGAGAGCAAGCCAGCCAGCCAGCCAGTCAGCGAGGAGACCATCTATCAAAGCGAAGATGCGCTTGCCCACAGCCTTAGGATAATCACATTCAAAAGGAAAATGAAGCGAGCTGCAAAAACATGACCAAAGATTGGCAGCAGCGGCAGACAGGAAATGTTGCACGGCAGAGAAAATCTAAGAAGAAGAAGACGAGCAAAAAAAGGGCTGAGGGGAGTACAGTGGCGTCACCTAACTGAACTTTTGACTGATGGACGCAACGAGCCGTTGACGGCCAGACTAAACTGACGCAACGACAGTCGTTCACTTATTTTATTGACAATTTTTTGCCGCTTTTCAATTTTAACGAAGCTTGCGGCAAATTGTTGTTAACTGGCTGCCAGCGTCGTCGTCGTCGTCGTCATCGTCGTTGTCGACTGCATAAATTAATCAGGAAATCGAAGCAGCGACAACGGCACAATCCCCCCTTTGCCACCCACCCGCAATTTGCCCACTGTCTTTGACACAGTCCGTCGGTGTTTGTCACCTGTCTGCATCCTGAAGTGCTTAGTCGCAAAACGCCCAGGATATTTCCACAATTTTTAGACGCATAGATTTTTAAAAGTCACGCAAATATTTCCATCATCGTTTCGTTTCCTGATTGCATTCCGCTTGCACGATTGCCCCTTTCCGTTTCCCATTCCAAATCCTGTCCATCAATAGAAATTGTCTGACTGTAAAATGAACTCTCGAAATAAATCAAATACCATTTTCTAGTTCACAGTTCACAGTTCCAACTGCATCAAAATCATAAACAGAATTTAATCAAATCAAATTCGAAAACGAAGAATTTCAAATATTGAAGAACTTGTAATTTGATTAGCTATTGCGCAGGGATTCATTAATGGTTTGTTTATCTTTCAACTTTAACAAAAGCTTTGTCTTTTCTTAACAGTATTCTCTTGAAACAAGCTGCCTCTTGGCACTCTAAATATCTGATTTATATAAGTAAAAAGCTGTTCATTGAAGTTTTGCATAAAGTTTTCAAAGCATTTTCAAGGATTTCCATGCATTGTGTTGCATAGCCAACTTTTAGCCAATTAAATTTATACTTTTTCGCAGCTCAACACTTTAATATTAAAACAATATTATTATAATATTTTTCAATTAAGATTTGTAGAACAAAGTCGCTGCTTTAAATATAAATACATTAAAACTGACATAAAAATTAAGAAATAAATCCATAAATGACACTTGAGTTTCAGACTTTTGATTTATAAGCAGCTTTTGTAATTTCTAAGCACTCAGTTGACTGCGGCCTTTTTGATCGATTGATCTGTTGAAAGTTAATGACACTCAAAAATGGGGAAAAAAAACGTAGGTAATGCCTTAGGCAAACAAAGCAGCTGCTTTACAGGCAGTCTCCATTTTCATTTGCATGCGACAAACCGACAAACAAAAACAAACAAACAAAATGAGCAGCGAACGGCATTTGGGTGCATATTTATTTGCGCAAAGTATCTGTATCTGTATCTGTATCTGAGTCTAGTTGCATGACTCTATCGCTAAGCGGCATCGAAATGTGAGCGATATGTGAATAGATTTTCCATTTGTTTTTGCTTCCTTTGATTTTTTTTTTTGGGTTCTGTACACTTTTTTGTTGTTTGCGTGTTGCATGAGTAATGGGCGTCTGTTTGCTGCTGCTGCTGTTGCTGCTTGCTGCTTGCTGCAGATGCAAATGTATCTGCGTATCTTTGAGCGCATATATAAATAGTATTTCAGTTGAACGCACAGCCAAAATAGCAAAAGCAAAAGGCGGGAAGCCTTTTCGCCTCACCGTATTGTATTTCACCAAAATTTTCGTGTTTCAAGTTGACACAAATCTGCGGCACAGGAGCTCCGAGAAGTGTGAGGTTTTTTTTTCTCTCGAGTATGGGTATTATTTGTCTTTGAATTGAGCGACTGACAGGCGGACAGGCGGACAGACTGACAGACTGACTGACTGACTGACTGTCTGACTTGAACTCATCAGCATTGTTGTTGCTGTCGTCGAGTGTTTTCCAGCGATAGCAGCAAATACATTCTCAATGCATACAATTACTTTTCAGTAAACTGCTTGCGAAATTAAAATTAAATTACAGCAGCCAGCTGGGGCTCAGCAGCTGGGGTGAAAAGTTCATTAAGTTATGTATATACTTATATGCATGCATACATATGTATGTATGTACTTATATGCTCTTGGGTAGTTGACACGAAAACTGACACAAAGAGTGGGCGCCCGGGATGGGGTGAGTGGTGGGCTGGTTGGGTGGGTGGTCTGGCTGGTTAGTCGCACTTGGGCACATCATTAAGTAGCTAAGACAATCGTGCCAATCATTAAAAATCTGGGCGGGCCCAAAACGCTTTCGAGAGCAGCGGCAGCGGCAGCGGCAACTGCAATGCGGATGTTGCCGGAGCAACATAACATCGTCATCTCTGCAGTTATCAACACGTACGCAGCGACCTGTCTCAGGCAGCCCAACTATGCAGTTAGATGTTAGAGTGTTTGAGACAGTGGGTTTTGGGCTGAGGGGGGGAAGGCGCGGTGTGTGCATGTTTATAGACGCCCTAGATTAGGTCTTTGTCAGCACATTTCGAGTAGCCACTGTGTGTGTGTGTGTGGGAGATGTGTGTGTGTGTGTGTGCAACTGTGTGTGCAACTGTGTGCTCGAGTGGCGATAGCTGGCAAAAATATAAAAAAAAAAAATCCAAAAGCATAAGCTTTGGCGCGAGTGGCTGCCACTTGAGAGTGCGAGCCTCAGCTGCCGCTCTGCTGCCTCTTTCCGGCCACAAGAGACTTGGCCCGCTCAGCAACAGCAACAACAACAGCTGCTGCTGCTGCTGCCGTAGTTCCTGTCTCTGGCCTAAAGCTGCGAACGGAAACAGCTGAAGTTACAGACGCCAGCAGCTTGAAAGCGAGTGGCAGATTGCATGATCACAGATTGTGGTAGTTGTTACTGTATGAAGTAGTGAAGTAGTGTGCGAGTACTTCAAAACTGTAGGGCCATAATCGTTGTATAACCGGTTCACAAAAGAGCGGCAGAATTACATTTCTCGTAACTCTTTTCAGTACAGCTTGTTTCATAAACTTCACAAATACATTTTATTACCCTAACCGATCTAAAACAAGATCATAACCGTTTCAAAAATATTGTAAAAGCCGTTTTAAAAACGATCTTAAAATTGTTTCATAAACGTTACCGTTTCGTCAATATAACTGAACCGTTTCAGCGCTGATCATATAACCGCTTTCTGTTCAAAATTTTAATTTAACCGTTTCAACCGATACGCTTATGAACCGTAGCGCCTAAAATTGCTATCCATTTCAGTGTAGTATTATTATTTCTGAATATATACTCATATTTTTGTATGCATCCAAAACCTTTAGATTAAAATTTCATTTGCAACATTCCATAAAAGTTTGAAAACTAATGAGTTTTTAGCCTCGGTATGTTTCACATTCATTTCACATGCTGTTGCTCAAAATTACTACACTGTCAAGACAAATTAACAATGTGGGCACGTCTTTAATTTAACACAAGATATTTCAGACTTTGGCTAATTTACCAAGCCAACCAACCAGCGAATGCCAAAAGCCAAAACTAACAACAAAAAACAAGAGAAAAAAACAATAAAAATTAAAAAAGATTGAAGACACACCAAAATGGGCAAAGATAACAAAGGGCAGAGAGAGGGGGGGGGGGGGGACACAAACAAAAAAAAACACATTCGCCAATTTCAAGTTGGGGCCACAACTATTGAAGAAGCCATTTGAAAATTTGAAAATTTTTTTGGCACAGGTACAAAAAACGTGAAACGAACAGAAAAACAGCAAAAAGGCGAAAAATAAAGAGACAAACCAAAGACCGCATTGACTCTTCAACTATTGCGGCATATATGAACATGAGTGTGTGTGTGAGAGTGTGTGTGAGTGTGTTTGTATAGATATGCGCTATAGGTTATAATATGTTAGCGTAATGCCGAGTGCCATGCTGATGATGGGCGGAGCCAACAATTTCGCTAAACAAAAACACAAACGGCGACAACAACACAAAAAGGCAATGCGGCTGACTGTATCTACATTCGAGTGTGTCTATGTGTCTTTGTGTCTTTGTGTGTGTGTGTGTATCTATGTGTATGTTTGCAATGCGGCGGCGGATGTGTTGGCGGCAGCACTGACTGCAACACTCCAAGTTGGCCAGAAGCCGGGCATCAAAAGGCATCTTGCAGTTGGCCCGTTTTTTTATTTCATCTCTTTCTTCTCTTCACTTTTTTTTGGCCAACGTTTTTGAGTGGCCCTTTTTGGGGCCAACATCAAATTTGGTTAATATGAGCCCAGTGAAGAGCCGCCTTTTGATTAGCCTAATGAAACTATGCGGCATGTAATGGGCAGCCAACGAGCAGACCCTCCCTAGGTCCCGTCCCCTTCCCTCCCCACCCCCGCTACCCTTTCTATTCACCCAGCTGCCAGTTGCTTAGTTGTTCACATCTGTGCAACTGCCGCCAATTGACGTCAAATTACGGCGCTCTGTCGTCGTTTGTTGTTGCTATTGTTGCTGTTGTTGTTGCTGTTGTTGTTGTCGTCTTCGTCATCGTTGTGTTGTCGAGACAGCAAAATCTCAAGCATTTCATCAATTACAATTTCAATTTAAACAAAAAATGCCCGCTGTTGTCGTTCATTGTATTCGATCGTCAAATAAACAACTCAACTGCATAATGAATCAATTCAAATTCAGATGCGAATATATTGTGAAAGCTATATAGAACATATATCGACTAATTGAATTGGGCCAGTTGCACGAGCATTTGGAAAACATCTCAAATCATTCCAATAAACTAGTTGCGAAACAGTCGAATAATTCTAATAAACTATTTATAAGGTATATATTTATAAAGTCATATATTAAAATATTTGTAGTGAAAAGTTGTCTTCATTTCAAATTCATTTATTCAAAGCCATTTATGTAATGATGTAAATTTCAATTAAAAAATAGTTTCTACTTCTATATATAGGAAAATCCAATTTAATGGTTTTATTGCTCATTTTAGGTAGATATGTTGAAATCTCTCAGCTAAAAATGAGTACTAGCCTTTTTCTTTTTTGTTGTTCTTTTTCTTAAACCTTTTTCACTTTACTTTAATCTATTTTAATAGCTCTCCAAACTCTTCAAATTTCGAGCATATTCGCAATATTCCTTAAGAATGCATTCGATTAAATTCGAGAGATTCCTTCACTCATACAATGCATATATTTTTCCTGCTGACAAACATGCAAATCTTTGAAGTGATTTTCCCCTCAACATCCAACAGAGAGAAAACTATTTAAGCTAAAAGATTTTCCAAAAGATTGCATATCTACCGGAACCACTAGACATATCTGCAACTTTCACTGGCACATGTCTAAGATAATATATATATATATGTGTATATATAAAAGCTGATACGTAGAAGGCTTAACAAGTGGTCAGCTTTGTTAGCATAGGACTGTGAGCCAAAATGGAAATATAACCAAATAAACGCTAATTGCCGTTCGGTATTGGCAAATTTAGCAGAGCTCAACTAATTTCTGTGATTTGCTGTAGAAGTGGGTCAAAACTTACCTGGACTGGTCTGCCAGCTGAGGCCGCCAATGAACATTTTGCTGTAACGAGCCAAATAAAAGGAATACGAATGAATAAGACAAATGAGGCATTAGTAATAAATATGTATGTATGTATGTGGATAAATGTTTATATTATAGACTGGCTAAAAACCAAAGGCAAACAGTCTGAGTTATGCTGTGTTATATCAATGACGTCTCGCTGCCATTGTGATATCATCAACATCATTATGATGATCATTATGATCATTATGGCATAGCACTATCATCAACAGGCAGCAGCAGCAGCAGCAGCGTCGTTGAAGGTGGCTGACTGTTGTCTTCGTCATTATTTAAATCATAGAAAATAAGCCGCTTTCCCGGCATTGTTTTCATGCTGGAAAATCTCCCAGACCAGCCAAAAGCGACGGCGGCTTATACAAAAACAAAAAAAAAACGTGCAAAAACAAAAGCAAAAGGCTGCGACGACGACGACGACGACGACGACAATGATTATGAAAACTTCAACCAAACTGCAAAAGAGCGCAACAGTGGCAACAATGTCGCAACTGGGCAGTCAGGGGAGGGGGGTGAAGGGGCAGCAGGGCGTAGGCAGTGGGTGGTTTTTGGTGGCACGACGACACGAAAACGAATGTAAAACACACACAAAAATGCATAGAAACACAAATTGCAATGAAAAGCAAAATAAAACAAGAGATAGAAAAAGAGAGAGAGAGCGGGAGAGAGAGAGAGAGTGAATGCAACTAAATGAAAATGTTAATAAAATGTGCAACAACAGCAAACAGCAACAGCAACAACAACAACAACAGCAGCAACAACAAACAGCAGCAACAGAACGCAAAGTAAGCTAAAAGAAAAACTAAACCAGCGAACGGAAGAAGCGTCAACAACAGCGACAGGCAAACCGGCAAAACGGGCGGAGGGTTGCGACGGGTTGGGGGCGGGGGGTAGTTGCAACCTTTTTGTAGGCACTGCAAACGCTTTAAATGACTTGGATGATGGCCAGTGGAAATGGGCCTAACAATTTACAGTTTGCATGCCACACAATTTGCCATTAATCAGTGTTTCGCAATAGTTTTGGCCCAAATGGAAAACTTCAATCAATCTTTGAAACTAGCCATCAACTATTGATAGCAAACAAATTTACAACTAACCGTATTTATTGAGCTATACATTTCTTTGCTCATATTAGAAAAGTCTTATATTTTCTTTAACTGAAAAACAAATTTACAAAACTGAAAATACAAAGTTGTTCAAATGATAGAGTTACAAATTTAAACAAACTTCAAGCAGTATTTATTTATTTACTTGTTCAAATAATTTCGAAAATATTGTGAAAATAAATGTGAATCTCAGTCAATGGCAGCCTTGAAGTCATAGAACTAATTAACGCAAAAGTTTGTGGTGGACGGGATTTGAAAATTGTTGTGTAAGAAAAGTGAAAAGAAAACTGTTTACAATTTGCTGCTACATTCAATGGAATATTTTAGGCATAGCCAACGTTCTAGTGAATCATGTTTAACAACTCGAATGCACTCGAATAACTTTCCTGTTAGCTGCTTCTCTACACAAATGTAATAGCAGAAAATATACGCAAATATTCAATGTGGCATCTTGAGGCTGACTTATTCATGCGGCGTTACAAATTTTATTGAGATTTCTCATTTCTTTGCTTTGGATTTTTTGTGTGCGTGAGTTGAGCTCTGCAGCGACGAACCCAGCAACAGCTACAAATGCTCAGCATTGAGATCATCCATCACATTTGATTTGCACTTTGTCGCCCCATGTTGCCCCATTGAAGGCAACATTCAATGGCGATGACTCTTTTGTGTTTATGTGTTTGTGTGTGTGTGTGTGTGTGTGTGTGTGTGTGTGTGTGTGTGCAACATGGCATCGTCCCACTGATCCGCAAATATTTGTATTCATTTCATAATTTTTCAGCATTTCTGTCAACGTCTCTGTGGGTGTGTGTTTGTTTGTGTGTGTGTGTGTGTTTGTTTGGCGTGGGCGAACTGCAGGTAACCTTCATGCGCAGCATAGCTCTCCCCCTTGCTCCCTGCCACCCGGCCAGCCTCTACCCTGCTCCCTCCATGCCATATCCATACCTCCCACGCCGCCTCAGATATCCACTGTTGTGCTGCCCAATTGTGGCTGCACCAAATAAATGCGACCTTGTCCTACACTGGCAATTTGTGTGTGCAGCACAGCTCACCGAACGAGCTGTGTGCTCGGAACTCACAGCTCGGAGCTCGCAGCTCGCAGCTCGCAGCTCGGAACTCGCGTTGCTTGCCACTGCTGCGTCCAGCTGCGTGACGCGTAATTGCCGCCTGGCATTGCAAACATAACAGAAAAACCCGAAAGCCAAACACGTCAGAATGCGACTGTGGAGGAGAGCTCGACTGAATGATACCCTGTACTTGCTAGTCATAGATTTGTATATCTATCTGAATCTAAATTATAATCCTTTATTAGAAATTAATATTAATTTTAATATTCTAAAAATAATTCTGAAAATAGGTGTGAAAAAATATTATTTTAAAAGACAAAGTTTTAGTTCTTTTACAACAACAATTTGTAATTGCATTTCCCAAGACGCTATCAATTTCCATCCTAGTATCTCTAATAGATTCATTATTTAAGTTACAATGTAACCAGAGCTCATGTAAAAACAAAAGTTTTCAATCTATATTCTGTAGTACAAAAGGACAGCAAATTTGCTGTTGCATCTGCTTTGATAAAACTTTAATGTGTTTGGTCGAGTGTTTGAGTGAGCAGTTTAGCCAAAGTCGTCAAATTTCATCAGCAGTTACGTAAGTGATTTAAGACAACTACGGTAAAAAGAGATAATAATAATAATTCAAAGATTACGCATACGCCGCGTGTGTCGCTACAAAAATCGAAGTCACTGTGATTGTGGCTTGTTGTTGTTGTTGTTGCCTATCTGGCTGTCTACTGATATTCCCGCGGGTAATGCCAAGCAACCAGCAACAGGAACAGCAACAGCAACAAGAACAACAACTTTGATGACGAGTGCTTTGTCTCTTGGGCGACGTCGATGGCTTCTAGTTTTGCAGCTATTTACAGATTTCCCACAAGTCCGCACACATTACAAAAACACAAACACTCACACACACACACAGACGTCTCGAGTGTGTGTGAGTGTGTGTGTGTGTGAATGTGTTTATGTGCGTGCTAAGCTGGCAGTCATAAACAAGTCAACGCAACATGTCCGATTAGTAGTGCAACCACCGACTGACATTTGTCACCACTGACGTAGCGAACAACCACCCACCGCCAGCCACCCAGAGAAGATATTCAGCTCCCGCTCCGGGTCCCGTCTCCAGCGCTGGCGGGACTTTGCCACGTCCTCTCCTGGCTCGATTGCTCGCTCACATTTGCTTGCATTACGAAATAATTGTAAAGCGCACGTCACTTTTCTATAGGCCTGCAAACGAAGCCCAGATCCCCAATCCCACACCCAACCCCTATACACACCCACACACACACACACACATACACTCATTTATACACTTGTGCCATTCATGCGCAAGTCGTCGCCCATTCACGGGCTCGGCTCTCTGGCTCTGCGGCTCCGGCTCCAGCTCCGGCTCTGGCCGGGCTTTGGCTCTGAGCTTGGGGTTTGAGTTCTGTGCTCTGCTCTTCATAAAGCGTCCGCCCACACCCTCGCCACCCCTGCACCTCTTCGACGACCGCCGTTTGCCGCTTGTTTGCCATTCAAAATCCGTTCAGACTTTTCTATGCACATAGAAAAGTTGTTGCCCTCTCGCTTGCGCACACACATTTAGAAGCCACCCCCCCTTTACACATCCCCTCTCCCTTTCCATTCACGCTGTTTCCCTGCACTAGTTGACGTTTTTCTATTGTGGCTTCATTGTTGAATAGAAAAATGTGCAAAATAGTAACGAAAAAAAAAAAAGTAGAAAAAAAAAGAAATACATAAACGAGAAGCAAGAAAATAGCAAAACAGCAAGCGCAACATACGACCCCCTCCACTCCCCCCTCGCCATCCTCCCCCACCCCTGGAGGGCACACGCATGCAGAGAGACTCTGTCGTCGTCTGTTGCGTGGACTTAACGCTGCTACACATGGAAATAAAAGTGCAGATCTTGTAACTTTAGTAATTTTTCACATGACAAATTATGTGAGCGGCGAATGCAGAGAGGCCCAACAAAGGCCAGAGCGCGGACTCCCGACGTCTGGAGTACCTACTACATACCATACACAAATGTATATATACAGTACAGTTACAGTTGCATGGGCTGGAGTGCACCATCTAGACTAGAGTTGAGAGTCGAGAGGCGCCGAGCTGTGACAAAGCAAGCGGGCACATGTGCAAATGGGCAAATGTGCAAATGGGCCACCGTTATGCAAGTGGAGAAATGCTCCCAACTTGTGGATGGTCAGTTTTGGTTTGGTTTGCTGCACTAGAAACGAGCGACTTATCCCCAGTTGATGTGAAATTGACTGAAGAAACTAAATGCACGAATGAGATCATTACTTAGATAGAGCCATAACTAACACATCCCATAACTTTGTTAAAACTGATCCGATCTTCACTCCCGAGGTCATTTTGTTTATGGTTTGACTTCCTCATCCATTCTGCATTCAAAGTTCAGAAACATATTATTTTCGGAATTCTTGTCAAAAATCATGACAGCAATGTGTGATGTGATGCTTCCTAGTCCCTGAAAATGACCTTCCCAGACTTCAAACACCCATAACTTTGTCAAATCTGAACCGATTGTCAATCCCGAGGCCATTTTGATCATTATTTGACATCTAGTTTAAATCTACATCTCAAGTTTATGAATTTTTGAAAAAAGAGAATTTAGGATTTTTTTGGCGAAAAAAGCATAAGGGTCCCCCCTTACCAATTTAGATTTTTCAAAAAATAGAATTTTGAAATTTTACGTTTAATTGATGGTGGGTGTCTTAATTAGTATAAAAAACTATTCGAAAAGTGATTTTGTGGTGTTTCATTTTTCTGTCAAAAATCACGCCAAAAGTGACAAAAAAATTGTCTTGTTAAGTGCCCAAGCAACGAAAAGTTCCTTCCCAAACTTCAAACTGTCACAACTTTGTCAAATCTGAACCGATTTTCAATCCCGAGGCCATTTTGATCATTATTTGACATCTAGTTTAAATCTACATCTCAAGTTTATGAATTTTAAAAAAAAATATATTTTCAGATTTTTTTGGCGAAAAAAGCATAAGGGTCCCCCCTTACCAATTTTGATTTTTCAAAAAATAGAATCTTGAAATTTTACGTTTAATTGATTGTGGGTGTCTCAATTAGTATAAAAAACTATAAGAAAAGTGATTTGGTGGTGTTTCATTTTTCTGTCAAAAATCACGCCAAAAGTGACAAAAAAATTGTCTTGTTAAGTGCCCAAGCAACGAAAAGTTCCTTCCCAAACTTCAAACTGTCACAACTTTGTCAAATCTGAGCCGATTTTCAATCCCGAGGCCATTTTGATCATTATTTGACATCTAGTTTAAATCTACATCTCAAGTTTATGAATTTTAAAAAAAATATATTTTCCGATTTTTTTGGCGAAAAAAGCATAAGGGTCCCCCCTTACCAATTTTGATTTTTCAAAAAATAGAATCTTAAAATTTTACGTTTAATTGATTGTGGGTGTCTCAATAAGTATAAAAAACTGTACGAAAATTGATTTTGTGGTGTTTCATTTTTCTGTCAAAAATCACGCCAAAAGTGACAAAAAAATTGACTTGTAAAGTGCCCAAACAACGAAAAGTTCCTTATAAATGACTTTTCCAGACTTCAAACTGCCACAACTTTGTCAAATCTGAACCGATTGTCAATCCCGAGGCCATTTTGATCATAAGTTGGCATCTCGTTTAATTCTACATCTCAAGTTTATGAATTTTTGAAATAAAATTGGATTGTTTTGTCGAAAAAAGCATAAGAGTCCCCCAGTGCATTGATAGAAATGGACAGACGGACAGACAGACAGATGGGTATTTCTATATCCACTCGGCTATTGATAGTGATCAAGAATATATATACTTTATGGGGTCGGAGATGCTTTCTTATGCCTGTTACATACTTTTGCACAAAACCATTATACCCACTTTTTCCCAATTTTAATGGGTTCCGGGTATAATAACATCCAATTTCATGCGACAATGTTGACATATCAGTTTTCCAAGTTCTTAGAAATGCTCTTCTTAGAAATTTGCAATGAAATGCTATTTAAATTAATTTATTTCTGTATATTATTTAACAGCATATTGTATTGTGGCTATTAACATATCGATTCCCACTACACATGCATTTATAACACCACACAATTTCTTTTTGCCTCCTCACCTACTCTCTCTCTCTCTCTCTCTCTCTCTCTCTCTCACTCTCTCTGTTGGTTGGTCTTTAAACAAATTATAAAAGGATTTTTCAAGCATATAAACGCCAAGCTACAAACCAATGCACAATCTTTGCTCACCATTTAAAATACCCTGCCTTGAGGTATGACAAGTTTATGCTCAAGTTTGATATGTTGAATTCAGATCTGCTTTTCATCTGATTTGATTTTATATAGTATATGAAAACATGAATAATTTAGCTTGCATAAACATAAAACCAAAAGTTTTGTATTTTTCGTTTAAAGTCTGCAAAGTGTATTTAAACTTCGTTATGCTGCACAAATAGTCGTGTTTACTATTCTTTTCCTGATTTTCCTTTCAAAGCACACACACACACACAGAGAAACCTCAGCACAATTTGACTGCCGGTAAAGTCAAAACGTCCGATGACTATCATATGCGGCTATCAACAACATCATCAAAATGCAGCAACAACAGGCAGCTGGGTATGGAAAATGGTAATGGTAATGGAAATGGAGTTGGACATGGACATGGAGATGGGGATGGGGATGGCGATGGGAGATGGAGATGATGACGAAGAGTTGCTGCAATTGCAGCGTGGTTACAACCATTTGCTCTGGCAAACGTTGCGACATGGACAAAACTAAAAACTTGAAGCACTTGAGGCGAGAATGCTGAAGCATAAATATGTTTGCCCGACAATTGTCTGAGTAGGCGACACATTCAAGGCAAATGTCTGTATGAGCCAGAGGGGCGGGGGGCGAGGGATGGTTGCTGGCAAATTGTACGTAACACACGCAAAACAGAACACAACTATGAGCAGTGGTAGTGTGGAAAGTGGGTGGTTATGTGGTTATGTGGTTAGGTGGTGCAGTGCAAGGTGCCTAGGACAAAGCCCGAGCCGCAGCGTCTAAATGTTGAGCTCAGGCAATGTTTTATATGCAGCGCCCACCAACAGTTAGATGGCCATGGGAGAGATGCACCCCGTTTCCCCCCCAATCCACCAATCCCCCACTCCCACGCTGTCTGTGTGCGTAATAGAAAAAGAACTTTTACAGTTGCATCGATTTAATCGTGCGGAAAGCTAAATACACGAACAGCTAGTGAAGTTGGGTGGCGCGGTGCGACGGTGCTTGCAGTGGCGGTGTAGGTGGGTCAACCGGCGACTGCGTCTGAAGCCTAAATTGGGATACGCTTCGTTTGTTCGCGGGCATTTGGCTCCTCATTTAAGGCAGTGCTGCCTGCTGCCCTACATGCAATTTATGTATAATGAATATGGTGGGTGGTTGGGTGGTGGTTGGCTGGTGGTGGTTGGGATGGTTGGTTTGTCTGCTGCACTTTGCGCTTGAAAGGCTGCATTGTGCCAATGTCGGCGATACATTTTCTTAGAGTAACTTTTTTTTTTCTCTTTTGCCTTCGCTCATATTTGCAGTTTGTTAGTGTTTTTATTTTTATTGCGTAATCATACGTCGCAGCGGTTTTTTCTTTTGCCGTGTCCGGCAGCCAGCGTCTTGTAGGCGACCAATAAAAACCGCCGCCCGCCACCCCCGCATGATTTTCTAATGGCGGCTTGCACTTCCTAAGTTGAGTTTTCTTTTTGCACTGTCGGCTGCTGCCAAAAGTTATGACTGCATTTAGCAGGGAAAAGTTTTCTAGCCTTGCATTGATTTGCAAAAGGGCTAGTGGAAATAAATGCATATATATGTACATACATATCTGTGCATAAAGGCATATCGGTATATGTATGTACATATGTATGTACATATGTGTATATGCGACTCTTAGCCTAAGTATTATAGTGCGCAATTGAAGCGATTCCTTCGACTGCCAGGGCTGTCAAGTTGCGCCATTTTAATCGAACTGTTTACCCAAAAGTGCAGCTAAAGCAAATGAAAAGTTTCGCAAATGCCGTGTCAGATTGAATGTAAGTTTCGCTTCACCCCTCCCTCCTTCACTCTCTCTCTCTTTCCTCTACTCCTTCTCTCTTTTGCTGTGTGTGTGTGTGCTAGAGATTGTAAATTGAATTTTGATAATGTCAATTGGATAAAATGAAGTTGCTGTTCGCGGTTAAAAGTGCAAGGCAAAGAAAATGAAATAGAAAAAAAATCAACTTTTTACCCATTTTTAATGGGTACAGGATACAACAACAGCAGCAACAACTGTAACATAACAGCTTCCGGTAAATTGAAAGGAAATACTAATGTAAAAGCTGAGCCTAAACAGCAGCTTAAGGGCTACAAGCAAAGTAACAGCAGCAACTACTGTAACACAACAGCATCCTGTAAATGTAAGCCAAACACATATGTAATAGCTGAGCTTTAACAGCATCAGCAAGTACAACAACATTGTAACAGCAGCAACAACTGTAACATAACAGCATCAGCGAAATGGCAGCAACTGTAACACATGTAACAGCTGAGGCTTTAACAGCAGCTTGAAGTGAGCATCAGTAAAGTTTACAGCAAAATATCAAGCGCCAGAAGTTGACAGCGCACTGTTAAGTGCCACACTGTTAACTATTTAATGGGCCATAAAACATTTGCAAACAGCCAGGCAAATCACATATTTAAGTCAAAACTAATTTATGCACATGACTAACAAACCAATTGAGATATACATATGTATACTAAAAGCAAATCACAAATGCGGCACGAAATTTAAATTGCCAAACAGCAACAAGCCGGCAGGCTACATTTTATACATATACATTTGTTTGCACATGTGCAATAATTGCATAAACACACAAAATATACAAACCTGCAGAAAACAACAAAAGCCAATCAATCCATGTTGAAAATACTATAAATTAAATCACTTGTTCTGTTTTGCAAATGGTACTTGCGTAAAATATTTGCGAGCTGCCAACTGTTGCGCTGCTCAGCTGTTATCGATAAGCAGTTAACATAGTCGATCGCCGAGCAGTGTTGATAAGCGCCAAAAAGGGCGCTGATTTCTTGTTGGCTGTTGTTATTCTGCTAATGGCTGCCCTCCGGTCACAAATTGCCACAGGTCTCATTAGGCACACAAAATGAGAGCTTATTGGGCAGACAGACGGTTATAAACAAAATGACGACGACAATATGGAATTGCGCACACACAGCGACACAAAATCATTTGAAAGCAATTACAGCGGGGACAATCGGTAGACGGGCGGTAAAGTGGTGGTGCAGGGGGTACAGGGGGTACAAGTTGACAGCGACCGTGTACAATGAATCAATTTACGAAACGTAACAAAGCCACAATTACAAGCACAGCATAGAGACAAGAACAAAACGACAATTACGAAAAGAGCAACGAGTGCAATTGCATTTCCAATTGCAAAACTGCAACTTGCATTTTGCAGTTTTTCGGGGCCCAGCACACGCGCTAAATGATGCCCGGGCTTAGCCGGACAGACGATGCGTCGAACAAACGACAACAACGACAACGACGACAAACCGCAGTGTTTGCGACAGAGCGCTCCGTGTTTTTTTTTTTGGACCCCGCGTGTCAGTTGTAATGGATAATTGTCGAACTCGCATGCCACTCGTAGCTCATTTTCTATACCCTGTAAAGGGGTGTGTCCAAAAGAGTATTCCAGTTTTAATCATAATGTATAATCACTTGTGATCTGCATTGATTTTTGATGTTAAGACTTCTAGAAACTATAATTATACAGAAATCAGAATCGTCTCTTCAAAATTCTTGTATTTGAGAATATCATTTTTGGAAATAAATCAGTTGAATAAGGATTGGTTCTAAAAGAGGAAATATAGAATACACTTTCTAAGGTTAATACAGAAAGTTAGAGTTTCAAACTACATTTCTTTAATACATAAATGACAAGTTTTTGAAATTTGCTTTCCTTGTAATTATATTTTATACCACAACTTTTTGTTGATGTTTGCAAATAAATAAGTATATGTAATACTGATCATCAAGTGAGTACATACAGATTGTTTTAGAAAACTCCCTAGTATATTGTATTAATCAACGTAGATAAAAATGGTGACTTAAAAATATAAAACTAATGTAATTTATAAAATGTGCTTGACGTATTGCCCTTACAGGGTATTCACTTCGTTTAGCATTTGTGTAGCTAACAAACTCTCACTTGTTGTTTCTGTATTTCAACTAAAAATACATTGGCAAAGTGAATTGTATTAATAGCAGGGCATTTATTTAGTTATTTCTTTCTATGTTGTTTTATATATTTGTTTTTTATTTTTGTTATTTGCTCATTTCTTTGCTGGCTGGTTCGCATTTGTGTTTATTTACTTTACTTTGCCATTTTGCGCGCTGCCAGCAAATCTTTTTTTTCGTTTAGGCCCTTCAAAAGATTTATAAAATAGCCGGCTAGGTAAATGCAGGCAGGGGAGGCAGGGTGGTGAACGGGCGGGGGGGGGGGGAGGGTTGTTGCAGAGTGAATAGGACGTCGAAATTTACTGAGCCGTAACGCTTGAGATCGCCGGCTGTAGACTGAACGAAAAGAAACTGTGAATGGAATTGTAGTTGCATATAGATACATAAGTATATATATATGTATATATTCCGAGCGATATTTGCGAAAAAGTTGCACAACGCGCTAAAAGATACATTTGTATCTGTATCTCAAAAGTGTGACTGTGTGTGTGTGTGTGTGTGTATCTCACGTCATCAAAAGGTATTTTACATTAATTCAAGATTTATGCATTCAACATTTCGCTAGGTGCTGCATTTGCCATTCGCGCCGCCATCGGCAGACAACGGCTGCCTGCCCCAATGTTGCACCTGCCACCGTCTGCGTCTGCGTGGAGCTGCCAGCAGCAGGTGATCCATTTCTTTTATCCGGTAGCCATTCTCGCGAATAGGCTGCCTATTTTCGTGTGTGCTTTGCGAGTTTGGCAACTAATGCAGTTGGACAAGATGAGCTCCCGCTTATACAATTTGCAGCGCTTCGATAATAGATGTATGTAGTATATATGCATATATTTGTAGAGAGAGAGAGAGACAGAGAGAGGGAGAGAGAGAGAGAGAAAGGGAGAGAGAGAGAGCGAGAGATATTGGGTGCATACTATATAAGTATGGACTGCATAATTTATAGGCTTTGCATGTTCAATGGGTTGCAACGACGACGACGACGACGGTGATGGCGACAGCAATGTGGCCATATGGCAACTCAGCAACTGCAGAGGCAACGGCAAAGGCAAAGGCATCCACAACGTCATCCACATCAGCATTCGCATGGAAAGTTTCAGTTGCAGATGCTGATTACTGAACTGCAACTTGTGGCAGCTAGAAGACAATTCCCAATGTTGAACTACATTTAATGCTGCAAACTTTCTAAGAAGGGACTTGGAAACTAACATGTCATAATTGCTGTCATGGATAGGAAATCCGAAAAAAATTATCAGTTTTGACAAAGTTGTGGGTGTTTGAAGTCCTGGAAGGTCATTTTTAGGGACATGGATCACACATTGTTGTCATGATTTTTGACAAGAAATCCGAAAATGATGAGTTTCTAAACTTTGAATGTAGAATTGATAAGGAGGTTAAACCATGAACAAAATGCCCTCGGGAGTGAAGATCGGATGAGTTTTGACAAAGTTATGGGTGTTTGAAGTCTGGGAAGGTCTTTTTAAGGGACATGGATCACAAATTGTTGTCATGATTTTTGACAATAAATCCGAAAATGATGAGATGTTGAACTTTGAATGTAGAATTGATAAGGAGGTTAAACCATGAACAAAATGCCCTCGGGAGTGAAGATCGGATCAGTTTTGACAAAGTTATGGGTGTTTGAAGTCTGGGAAGGTCATTTTAAGGGACATGGATCTCAAATTGTTGTCATGATTTTTGACAAGAAATCCGAAAATGATGAGTTTCTAAACTTTGAATGTAGAATTGATAAGGAGGTTAAACCATGAACAAAATGCCCTCGGGAGTGAAGATCGGATCAGTTTTGACAAAGTTATGGGTGTTTGAAGTCTGGGAAGGTCATTTTTAGGGACATGGATCACATATTGTTGTCATGATTTTTGACAAAAAATCCGAAAATGATGAGATGTTGAACTTTGAATGTAGAATTGATAAGAATGACAAACCATGAACAAAATGCCCTCGGGAGTGAAGATCGGATCAGTTTTGACAAAGTTATGGGTGTTTGAAGTCTGGGAAGGTCATTTTAAGGGACATGGATCACAAATTGTTGTCATGATTTTTGCCAAGAAATCCGAAAATGATGAGTTTCTAAACTTTGAATGTAGAATTGATAAGGAGGTTAAACCATGACAAAAATGCCCTCGGGAGTGAAGATCGGATCAGTTTTGACAAAGTTATGGGTGTTTGAAGTCTGGGAAGGTCATTTTTAGGGACATGGATCACAAATTGTTGTCATGATTTTTGACAAAAAATCCGAAAATGATGAGATGTTGAACTTTGAATGTAGAATTGATAAGGAGGTTAAACCATGAACAAAATGCCCTCGGGAGTGAAGATCGGATCAGTTTTGACAAAGTTATGGGTGTTTGAAGTCTGGGAAGGTAATTTTTAGGGACATGAATCACACATTGTTGTCATGATTTTTGACAAGAAATCCGAAAATGATGAGATGTTGAACTTTGAATGTAGAATTGATAAGGAGGTTAAACCATGAACAAAATGCCCTCGGGAGTGAAGATCGGATCAGTTTTGACAAAGTTATGGGTGTTTGAAGTCTGGGAAGGTCATTTTTAGGGACATGGATCACAAATTGTTGTCATGATTTTTGACAAAAAATCCGAAAATGATGAGATGTTGAACTTTGAATGTAGAATTGATAAGAATGACAAACCATGAACAAAATGCCCTCGGGAGTGAAGATCGGATCAGTTTTGACAAAGTTGTGGGTGTTTGAAGTCCTGGAAGGTCATTTTTAGGGACATGGATCACACATTGTTGTCATGATTTTTGACAAGAAATCCGAAAATGATGAGTTTCTAAACTTTGAATGTAGAATTGATAAGGAGGTTAAACCATGAACAAAATGCCCTCGGGAGTGAAGATCGGATGAGTTTTGACAAAGTTATGGGTGTTTGAAGTCTGGGAAGGTCTTTTTAAGGGACATGGATCACAAATTGTTGTCATGATTTTTGACAAAAAATCCGAAAATGATGAGATGTTGAACTTTGAATGTAGAATTGATAAGGAGGTTAAACCATGAACAAAATGCCCTCGGGAGTGAAGATCGGATCAGTTTTGACAAAGTTATGGGTGTTTGAAGTCTGGGAAGGTCATTTTAAGGGACATGGATCTCAAATTGTTGTCATGATTTTTGACAAGAAATCCGAAAATGATGAGTTTCTAAACTTTGAATGTAGAATTGATAAGGAGGTTAAACCATGAACAAAATGCCCTCGGGAGTGAAGATCGGATCAGTTTTGACAAAGTTATGGGTGTTTGAAGTCTGGGAAGGTCATTTTTAGGGACATGGATCACATATTGTTGTCATGATTTTTGACAAAAAATCCGAAAATGATGAGATGTTGAACTTTGAATGTAGAATTGATAAGAATGACAAACCATGAACAAAATGCCCTCGGGAGTGAAGATCGGATCAGTTTTGACAAAGTTATGGGTGTTTGAAGTCTGGGAAGGTCATTTTAAGGGACATGGATCACAAATTGTTGTCATGATTTTTGCCAAGAAATCCGAAAATGATGAGTTTCTAAACTTTGAATGTAGAATTGATAAGGAGGTTAAACCATGAACAAAATGCCCTCGGGAGTGAAGATCGGATCAGTTTTGACAAAGTTATGGGTGTTTGAAGTCTGGGAAGGTCATTTTTAGGGACATGGATCACAAATTGTTGTCATGATTTTTGACAAAAAATCCGAAAATGATGAGATGTTGAACTTTGAATGTAGAATTGATAAGGAGGTTAAACCATGAACAAAATGCCCTCGGGAGTGAAGATCGGATCAGTTTTGACAAAGTTATGGGTGTTTGAAGTCTGGGAAGGTAATTTTTAGGGACATGAATCACACATTGTTGTCATGATTTTTGACAAGAAATCCGAAAATGATGAGATGTTGAACTTTGAATGTAGAATTGATAAGGAGGTTAAACCATGAACAAAATGCCCTCGGGAGTGAAGATCGGATCAGTTTTGACAAAGTTATGGGTGTTTGAAGTCTGGGAAGGTCATTTTTAGGGACATGGATCACAAATTGTTGTCATGATTTTTGACAAAAAATCCGAAAATGATGAGATGTTGAACTTTGAATGTAGAATTGATAAGAATGACAAACCATGAACAAAATGCCCTCGGGAGTGAAGATCGGATCAGTTTTGACAAAGTTATGGGTGTTTGAAGTCTGGGAAGGTCATTTTAAGGGACATGGATCACAAATTGTTGTCATGATTTTTGACAAGAAATCAGAAAATGATGAGTTTCTAAACTTTGAATGTAGAATTGATAAGGAGGTTAAACCATGAACAAAATGCCCTCGGGAGTGAAGATCGGATCAGTTTTGACAAAGTTATGGGTGTTTGAAGTCTGGGAAGGTCATTTTTAGGGACATGGATCACAAATTGTTGTCATGATTTTTGACAAAAAATCCGAAAATGATGAGATGTTGAACTTTGAATGTAGAATTGATAAGAAGGTTAAACCATGAACAAAATGCACTCGGGAGTGAAGATCGGATCAGTTTTGACAAAGTTATGGGTGTTTGAAGTCTGGGAAGGTCATTTTTAGGGACATGGATCACAAATTGTTGTCATGATTTTTGACAAGAAATCCGAAAATGATGAGATGTTGAACTTTGAATGTAGAATTGATAAGGAGGTTAAACCATGAACAAAATGCCCTCGGGAGTGAAGATCGGATCAGTTTTGACAAAGTTATGGGTGTTTGAAGTCTGGGAAGGTCATTTTAAGGGACATGGATCTCAAATTGTTGTCATGATGTTTGACAAGAAATCCGAAAATGATGAGTTTCTAAACTTTGAATGTAGAATTGATAAGGAGGTTAAACCATGAACAAAATGCCCTCGGGAGTGAAGATCGGATCAGTTTTGACAAAGTTATGGGTGTTTGAAGTCTGGGAAGGTCATTTTTAGGGACATGGATCACAAATTGTTGTCATGATTTTTGACAAAAAATCCGAAAATGATGAGATGTTGAACTTTGAATGTAGAATTGATAAGAATGACAAACCATGAACAAAATGCCCTCGGGAGTGAAGATCGGATCAGTTTTGACAAAGTTATGGGTGTTTGAAGTCTGGGAAGGTCATTTTAAGGGACATGGATCACAAATTGTTGTCATGATTTTTGCCAAGAAATCCGAAAATGATGAGTTTCTAAACTTTGAATGTAGAATTGATAAGGAGGTTAAACCATGAACAAAATGCCCTCGGGAGTGAAGATCGGATCAGTTTTGACAAAGTTATGGGTGTTTGAAGTCTGGGAAGGTCATTTTTAGGGACATGGATCACAAATTGTTGTCATGATTTTTGACAAAAAATCCGAAAATGATGAGATGTTGAACTTTGAATGTAGAATTGATAAGGAGGTTAAACCATGAACAAAATGCCCTCGGGAGTGAAGATCGGATCAGTTTTGACAAAGTTATGGGTGTTTCAAGTCTGGGAAGGTAATTTTTAGGGACATGAATCACACATTGTTGTCATGATTTTTGACAAGAAATCCGAAAATGATGAGATGTTGAACTTTGAATGTAGAATTGATAAGGAGGTTAAACCATGAACAAAATGCCCTCGGGAGTGAAGATCGGATCAGTTTTGACAAAGTTATGGGTGTTTGAAGTCTGGGAAGGTCATTTTTAGGGACATGGATCACAAATTGTTGTCATGATTTTTGACAAAAAATCCGAAAATGATGAGATGTTGAACTTTGAATGTAGAATTGATAAGAATGACAAACCATGAACAAAATGCCCTCGGGAGTGAAGATCGGATCAGTTTTGACAAAGTTATGGGTGTTTGAAGTCTGGGAAGGTCATTTTAAGGGACATGGATCACAAATTGTTGTCATGATTTTTGACAAGAAATCCGAAAATGATGAGTTTCTAAACTTTGAATGTAGAATTGATAAGGAGGTTAAACCATGAACAAAATGCCCTCGGGAGTGAAGATCGGATCAGTTTTGACAAAGTTATGGGTGTTTGAAGTCTGGGAAGGTCATTTTTAGGGACATGGATCACAAATTGTTGTCATGATTTTTGACAAGAAATCCGAAAATGATGAGATGTTGAACTTTGAATGTAGAATTGATAAGAAGGTTAAACCATGAACAAAATGCCCTCGGGAGTGAAGATCGGATCAGTTTTGACAAAGTTATGGGTGTTTGAAGTCTGGGAAGGTCATTTTTAGGGACATGGATCACAAATTGTTGTCATGATTTTTGACAAAAAATCCGAAAATGATGAGATGTTGAACTTTGAATGTAGAATTGATAAGGAGGTTAAACCATGAACAAAATGCCCTCGGGAGTGAAGATCGGATCAGTTTTGACAAAGTTATGGGTGTTTGAAGTCTGGGAAGGTCATTTTAAGGGACATGGATCACAAATTGTTGTCATGATTTTTGACAAGAAATCCGAAAATGATGAGTTTCTAAACTTTGAATGTAGAATTGATAAGGAGGTTAAACCATGAACAAAATGCCCTCGGGAGTGAAGATCGGATCAGTTTTGACAAAGTTATGGGTGTTTGAAGTCTGGGAAGGTCATTTTTAGGGACATGGATCACAAATTGTTGTCATGATTTTTGACAAAAAATCCGAAAATGATGAGATGTTGAACTTTGAATGTAGAATTGATAAGGAGGTTAAACCATGAACAAAATGCCCTCGGGAGTGAAGATCGGATCAGTTTTGACAAAGTTATGGGTGTTTCAAGTCTGGGAAGGTAATTTTTAGGGACATGAATCACACATTGTTGTCATGATTTTTGACAAGAAATCCGAAAATGATGAGATGTTGAACTTTGAATGTAGAATTGATAAGGAGGTTAAACCATGAACAAAATGCCCTCGGGAGTGAAGATCGGATCAGTTTTGACAAAGTTATGGGTGTTTGAAGTCTGGGAAGGTCATTTTTAGGGACATGGATCACAAATTGTTGTCATGATTTTTGACAAAAAATCCGAAAATGATGAGATGTTGAAATTTGAATGTAGAATTGATAAGAATGACAAACCATGAACAAAATGCCCTCGGGAGTGAAGATCGGATCAGTTTTGACAAAGTTATGGGTGTTTGAAGTCTGGGAAGGTCATTTTAAGGGACATGGATCACAAATTGTTGTCATGATTTTTGACAAGAAATCCGAAAATGATGAGTTTCTAAACTTTGAATGTAGAATTGATAAGGAGGTTAAACCATGAACAAAATGCCCTCGGGAGTGAAGATCGGATCAGTTTTGACAAAGTTATGGGTGTTTGAAGTCTGGGAAGGTCATTTTTAGGGACATGGATCACAAATTGTTGTCATGATTTTTGACAAGAAATCCGAAAATGATGAGATGTTGAACTTTGAATGTAGAATTGATAAGAAGGTTAAACCATGAACAAAATGCCCTCGGGAGTGAAGATCGGATCAGTTTTGACAAAGTTATGGGTGTTTGAAGTCTGGGAAGGTCATTTTTAGGGACATGGATCACAAATTGTTGTCATGATTTTTGACAAAAAATCCGAAAATGATGAGATGTTGAACTTTGAATGTAGAATTGATAAGGAGGTTAAACCATGAACAAAATGCCCTCGGGAGTGAAGATCGGATCAGTTTTGACAAAGTTATGGGTGTTTGAAGTCTGGGAAGGTCATTTTAAGGGACATGGATCACAAATTGTTGTCATGATTTTTGACAAGAAATCCGAAAATGATGAGTTTCTAAACTTTGAATGTAGAATTGATAAGGAGGTTAAACCATGAACAAAATGCCCTCGGGAGTGAAGATCGGATCAGTTTTGACAAAGTTATGGGTGTTTGAAGTCTGGGAAGGTCATTTTTAGGGACATGGATCACAAATTGTTGTCATGATTTTTGACAAAAAATCCGAAAATGATGAGATGTTGAACTTTGAATGTAGAATTGATAAGGAGGTTAAACCATGAACAAAATGCCCTCGGGAGTGAAGATCGGATCAGTTTTGACAAAGTTATGGGTGTTTGAAGTCTGGGAAGGTAATTTTTAGGGACATGAATCACACATTGTTGTCATGATTTTTGACAAGAAATCCGAAAATGATGAGATGTTGAACTTTGAATGTAGAATTGATAAGGAGGTTAAACCATGAACAAAATGCCCTCGGGAGTGAAGATCGGGTCAGTTTTGACAAAGTTATGGGTGTTTGAAGGCTGGGAAGGTCATTTCTAGCGACTTGAAAGCCTCACATGCTTAAACTGTGTACATGATTTCTGACAAGAAGTAGAGTAGAGTAGAGATTCCTAAGGACTTTGAAAACCAATAATTCAAATTATAATGTGACTTATTTCATCTCATTTGGATCTCTCAAACTACGCTGATAAACGGATGATAAACTGCGCCCTTCTCTGCGATTCTCAATCACATTTCAAATGTATAGGATGCATCCATTGGATCCATGTAGCTGGGTGCATTTTGTGCACCTGTTCATTTATTATTCACACTTGGCTCTAAATCAGCCTTCAAACTCATTCAATGCTCATTCAGCAGTCGGTAGTCGGCATTTGAGTGCCAATCATTTGCCATTTCATTTGTTTGTCTGACTTTCTGACAGTTTGTGGTCCCAAAAACAACCAAAAACACACACACAGAGATAGAGACGGAGAGAGAGGGAGAGGGAGATAGAACTGAATGCAAATTATCAGCAATGCAGCTTTGCAATTAATCTGCTGCATATGACACCGCAATCACAACTTAACCCATTTTAGCTGCTGCAAGGCCGGACAAACGATAATAAACTGTAGCCAACTGGTCGATGGGCAGGACGAAAGGACGGCAAGGAGGGCAAGGAGGGCAGGACGACAGTGAGTGAACTGCAGTGCACTAAACTAAAGCACTAAACTCAATGGCTTTAATTGAATTTTGATGTCCTTAGCAAATTGTTTTCTAATTAGTTTCAGGACCAGGGATCACGGCACGGAGGGGGCCACAGGCTCATCCGGCTTGGGAGTTGACACAGAAAAACTTTCTGTCAACATTCTCTACGCTCTCTCTCTCTCTCGCTCTCTCTCGCTCTGGTCTGGCACTTGAGCTGTAATGACAACTTAAAACTAAAACAATTAATGCCACATCCACGTCCCGACACTTACCCAGGATCATTGGGCACCTCCGAGGGTGAAACGGGTCCCAGCTCCGTTTGCTGCAGCTGCACCGCCTGCTGCTGCTGCTGCTGCTGTTGCTCAATCTTGATGTCCATTTTGGCTTCAACTCGACGGCTGCTCCTCTTTTTTGCAACTATGTGTTTGGCTAATGTCCTAAAAACTATTGCTGCTGTTGTTGTTGTTGTTGTTGTTGTTGTAACTGTTGCTGCTGTGCGGTCATTGAGAAGGGAGTTGCTGCGGAGGTGGTTGATTTGGTTGGTGGTAGGTGTCCTACGTCTAACGCTAACTAAGACTGCGACTGCGACTCCGACGACGGCAACGCTACGAAGGCTATCAATCCAACTCTTCTTTAATCATTGACAATGGCTGCTAATTCGCTACTTGAACCGCTCGACGTACTCTTCAGTTCCATTTGTAGGTTTTTTCTATTTATTTGTTATACTTTTTTACTCTTCTACTTTGTTATTTTGTTATTTTGTTTGGCGAAAACAAAATTGTTTACGTTTTTTGTTACATTGCGCACTTTGAATCACATTTCTGGGTTGTTGCTTCGTTTTGCAGGCCACTTTTGGTTATATGTATATCAAGTTGGATTTTTCTTTTTTTTTATTTTACTTTTTGTTTTAGAAACGTTGCGTTAACTATTGTTATTGGTTTTTTGTTTTGATTTCAAACTGAAGGCAACATTTTACTGCAATGAAAGCGCATTAAACTGACTGCAAACCTATAGCAAATTTGCTAGTTTCCCAAAACACAGCTGTTGTCGATCGTCTCTAAGCGTACATTTCAAATGAGTCGTAACGTATAATCGTAAAGTTCAATACAATGGCAAATCTCAAAAGGGGACGATGTTCAATTCCAATTCACATCTCTGAAGAATACTTGTTTTTCTACACAGTTCCGAGTTGCTGCAAATGTAAATCAAGTGCAAAAGGTCTGAACAACGGGGGCAAATTAGTTGAGGCGATGCTAAAAGCTACTTTACAACATTTCTATGCGATTCTCAGATATAATATAATAGGATGAACTATCAATGCATATGCCGATACTTCAGTGAAAACTACAGATTATTAAGCATATCATTCAAATCAGAAAATGTTCATACATTTTTAACTTTTTCTTATAATAAAATGTTGCTTTTTGTGCACACAACTCTTTGTTGCTTGACAGGGAAGACTTCTCCAAGCGCTACTCAATTTCAAAAGCTCTCTTCAAGCTGACCTCTTGATAAGCGTGTATATTCAGTTCTTTTGTTTTGTTGTTGCTCGCCATTTGGCTAGGATTACATTTAAGTGTCAGCAGCTCTATTCAATCCGCATCGCTTGCTCTCTCTCCCTCTCTCTCTCTCTCTCTGTCTCGTTCTAAAATAAAGCTTAGCTTTGGACGTGCGTTTTTGCACACTGTTTCCCAATCTAATCTTTTGAGCTATCTAGCTGCCATGAAATTTTTTTAAAATTTTTTTTGCTGCACCTTTTTTAATGCGGAGCGCTGCTATTTCTCATGTTATCAAAGCTTCGTTATGAACAAACGCTTGATAAATCCTTAACAAGCTTTGCCAACCCAAAAAAAAAAAACAGAAGTAAATTGCAAAGTGAGCAAATAGCGATTTGGAAAGCAATGCACTTTTGTTGTTGCTATTATTGCCATTGTTTTCAATACACGCCTTGATCTTTCCCACACCCACACAAACACACACACATATACATGTATGTACATAAATAAGTGTGTACATATGTAAACAGAGTATTGCATGCAATGGGGACAGCTGACAGTTGACTCCCACAAACAACAACAACAAGAACTACAACAATAAGAACGATAATAAAGCGCAGCATGCAAGCGACACACACACACACACACATACACACAAATAAAGCGAATGAGTGAGAGAGAGACGAGCAAGGGAGGTGGGGGCTTTAGCAGTTACGGTACATGCACCGTTACAGCGAGAGCAGAAGTTAACTGACGACGGCAGCAAACACGTGACCCGACAATTGCGACAATTGGCAGCAGCAAATATATAAAAAAAACCGCTGCGAAAATCAAACGAAAATTGCATGCAAAAAAAGAATGTGATCGAAGCTGCTGCCGCAAACGGCCGCCAGCTGGCGCCACGATCAGCGTACGAAACGACTGCCAGCCAGTGTGTACACACGAGCTTTAGCAGAGGTTTCAAGTCCTGCTGCTGTTATTGTTGCTTTGCCGGCCGGCCGCCATTTTGCACGTGTGATCGAAAACAGTGTTGTCAACGCTCTTTATATATGTATGTATGTTTGTATATTTCCGGCCTGTCGACGCTAAAGCAAACACTTGGCCTAAAAAACAAATCACTTTGCCACCTCACACAAGTAAAAGCACACACACACACACGCACACACGCACGTACACACTCACACACATGCATACACTGAAATTGCACTTTGTTTGTCGTTGTTTGTAATTAGAATTGAATGCCGCGCACTTTTATATAATCGTCAATTTTACATTGACACAATGGCCCCGCCTCAAATAAACAAATAATTTGTTGTTATTATTGTTGTGTTTTTGTGGTCGCTGTTGTTGCTGTTGCTGTTGTTGTTGTTGTTATTGCCATTTGCCTGGCACGCACTTCACTTGCAACTGCAACACGAGCGAGCTGAAATTATTATATTTATTTATTTGATTGCAATTGCAATTGCAATTTGCTGCTGCTGCTGGTTGCTGCTGGCTGCTAATGCTGCTTGCTGCTTGACTTTTAGTGCGCGCACACGAACGCGACAACCAACAAGACGACACTGAGACACGGCAACGGCAGCCAGCCCCAAACAACACACTGACAGCGGCAGCAGCAGCGCCAACAGCAGCAGCGACGCCGGCAGCGGGTCACAGTAGCACGCGGCTGCATCTGTAGTGGTAGTAGTACGAGTACTAGTGTTGTGTAGTTGAGCAAAGCTTTGCGCTCACATTCGCACACAGTGCAACAGCGACGACGACGACGACGGCGACGGCAGCCGGCTGCATCATGCCGAAAAGCCAGCACAGCTGATAAGTGATAAGCAATGCAGAGAGTGTGCGTGTCTCTGTATGTGTGTGTGTGTGTGCGAGAGAGCGTAACATTTGAAGAGCGACAGGTTGACATTTAAGAGCGTGTCCATTGCCTTTGCTGCTCAATGCGTCTGTGTTAAGCTTTTAAAGCTTACACTGTACATTATTTGAATATAAAGCTGCGCGAAATGTTAGCATTTGTGAATAATATAGAAATACCCTGTAAAATTAATAAATAAACAATATAATTTATATTTTAAACTTCACTCCACTAAAGATGAACCGAACTTACTTGAAATATTCCAAAATCCAATTGGATTTAGCATTTTGTATGTACTCCAATTGGAACTACTAAGTAGATATTTTCGCAAATAAGAACGTATTGGTTCCGAGAGTATAATCTCAGAAAATTAGAATTTATGTTCGTAATAATCAATTTTTGAAATTTTTATATATCAAACATTATTGAAAATCTTTATATAAATATCCAAACGACTTTTTATAAATATAAATATTGAACTTTAATTTAAAAAACGATTTTAATTTCTTAAAACTCTTTTTTCCACTGCATTTTAAAACTTATGTAATTTAGATGCTTTCCAGCACTGTCCCTTTGAAAAAAAACCTAGTTTTTCGTTGAAAAATGTATTGTTTTATTGCATTTTACAAGTGTAGTTCGTTTTGAATACGGTGAATTTAGCACAGCTCTGGACTCCAACCAGAATCTGTTCGAAACAACTGCCAACAAATTGGATCTGAGGCTTCAAGCGTCTGTAAAATGGGATTTAGCAAGAGAGAAATGTTATGAATGAAATTTTAAAGCACGTCGTGAATTTGGCGACTCAAGTCGGAGTCCAAACATTTACTATCTGCGACTAAGGCTACAACAAAAACAAAAACAGCTGGTTAAAAAGAAACCGCCAGATCTAGCTGGATGCGGTCGCAGGCTTTGTTGGTGGCGCCGGCGGCGTTGAGTCCGCTGTGTCCACTGTGCTGGTCGGCTCCTTCTCCTTGTTCCAGCTCTTGAGGCCCTCCGGCAGCGTGGTGTCCTCCTCAAAGGAGCCGGTGCCCTCGACAAACTCCTCGTACGTGGACTTTTCCTTGAAGGGACGCGGTCCGAGCAACTCAATCATATCATCGCGACTGAGAACCTCGTTTTGGAGCAAACGCTCGGCCACAATGCGCACATCCTCCTTGTGCTTGATCAGCAGATCCGTGGTGGCTGTATGCGCACATTTAATAATGTTCCTGACCTCGCCATCAATCATCATGGCGGTGTCCTCGGAGTAGGGTTTGCTGAACACCGGATCGCCCGCCTGGCCCACATCGAAGCTGACCTGGCCGATCTTATCGTTCATGCCGAAGCGCACCACCTGCGAGTAGGCAATGTCTGTGATCTTCTTGAGATCATCCTGTGCCCCGGTCGTAATCTGGTTGAAGAACAACTCCTCCGCCACACGACCGCCCAGTGTCATGCACATGCGATCAAAAAGCTGCTCCTTCGAGAGCAAATAATGATCCTTGGGCAAGTACTGGGCATAGCCCAAACCCTTGCCGCGTGGTATAATCGATACCTTGAGCAGGGGATCCGCATGCTCCAGGAACCAACCGGCGACCGCATGACCCGCCTCGTGATGAGCCACCGTGCGCTTCTCCTCCGGCGCCAGGACATTCGTCTTCTTCTCCATGCCCGCAATGACACGCTCGATGGCCTGCTCAAAGTGCTTCAGCACAATGGAGTCCTTGGAGTCGCGGGCCGCAATCAGGGCCGCCTCATTGCACACATTCGCAATGTCGGCGCCAGTGAAACCCGGCGTCAACGCAGCCATTTTGCGGGACAAGGCATTCTTGTCCAAATCCGTTTTCAGTGCACCCAGATGCACTTTGAAGATGCTCGCACGTCCCTTGATATCGGGTGCCGGCACATAGATCTGACGATCGAAGCGACCGGGACGCATTAGAGCCTTGTCGAGGATGTCCACACGATTGGTGGCAGCCAGCACCACCACATTGGTTGTGGTATTAAAGCCATCCATCTCGACGAGCAGCTGATTCAGCGTATTCTCCTGCTCCGAGTGACCGCCAAAGGTTTTGCCGCCACGCTTCCGGCCCACCGCATCGATCTCATCGATGAACAGGATGCAGGGCGCATGTTTCCTTGCCATGGAGAACATATCACGCACTCGGGAGGGTCCCACGCCCACAAACATTTCGAGAAACTCGGAACCGGAGACGGTTATAAAGGGCACATTCGCCTCGCCAGCGGTAGCCTTGGCCAGAAGAGTTTTTCCTGTGCCCGGTGGACCGGTTAGCATGGCGCCTTTGGGTATCTTGGCGCCCAGATCGATATACTGCTGTGGATTCTTCAAAAAGTTGACGAATTCCATGATTTCGATTTTAGCCTCCTCGCAGCCGGCAACGTCTCTGCAAAAGGATTGGTAATTAGACAATGAGATATATTTGATCGTTATAAACCTACCTGAATCTGACGCCAATTTCTGTAGGATTAATTAACTTGGCCGTGGACTGCATGACACTACCAAAGAGGCCACCACCTTTGCGACCACGTCCACCGCCCATCATGTCCGCCGATTTCCTCATCATGTAGACGAGAAAACCGATGATCAGAAGCGTGGGCAGCAGTCCGGTCAAACTGGATGCCTCCACCTCGTTGCGATAGATGACGGGCACAAAATTGATGGACTCGACGCCATGTTCCGTTTGTGACGTCTCCAGATTCCGCTCAAAGGAGTCCACGCTGCCAATGTTGAACCAAAGGACACCGCTGCTACTCTGACTTGGCAGCAGACGGACGCGAACCCACTTCTTGTTTACCACCTCCAGTTTCTCAACGACTCCCTTCGTCAGATAGCTGTGTGTAGAGAGGAAAGGTCAGAAAAGTCTTTGGATTACATAATCTCTAAATGTTATTAAATATTTATGTGAAATGCTAGTTTAAATTTAGATTTCTAGACAATTCTAGAGAGAAGTGCAATTATTTGAAATAATGATGCAATTTGGCAAATAGGCTGATGAAATAGAAGGTATAAAAAAATGCCGGTCGCACCTGTTGACAAACTCCTTCCACGAGATCTCCTTGTAGCCCATCTCAAAGAAGGCAAATGAGCCAACTAAAACCGCTGCTCCAATGGCGCCAAAAAGAATCCAACGCTCCCGATTTCCACCGCCGCCCTCGCCCAAAGGCCGGCCACCGGGTGTGCCCGAACCTCGAGCGCCCGGACCACGTGAGCTGTTGCTGAACATGCCGAAATTCCAATCCGACTTGGGCTCACTGGCTGTGCTGGGTTTCGTGGCGGGTGTTTTGGGTTTGCCGCTGCTGCTGCTCCCCGTTGGCGGTTTACTGCCCGCAGCGGTTTTCTGTTCCGCTTCGGCGGATTTGGGTTGCGTTTTGCCACCGGCTTCGAAGTACTTCTCAAAGCCCTTTGGCGGCTTCTTGCAGAATAGCTGAAACTGTTCCATGAGGTAGCGCACCAGAGGCGTCAGTTCAAAGGCGGCACCGCGCTGAAACTGCAAGGAAGGAAGGTTAGTTTATAAATCCGCATAAACTTGATAATTTAAATATCTTAAAAATACAATTATAGTTTTATAACTTTTACTTTTATTTATTTATTAAAAAATATAAATATATTCTGGGGGGGTCAACTAACCAACCCCTCTATCTACACCCCTGGTCTACGCACCTTGTCTGTAAGCGGAACGTGCGTATAACTGCGTTTCATGACGTTTCTCAGTGCCTGAGCCGAGCTGAGCAGCCGGAATGCCATGTTGCTCTCTCTTTCTCTTGAAGCGGGCGGGGAGCGACGGGGTGAATATTCTCTTTAGGTTAAATAACAAGAGCGGCACCGTTTAATTTCCACTCCAGATAATTGTCAATTTTGTGCCAGCTATTATATGTGTGCTTATTTGTTGCCTCATGTGGCACAATGTTGTTATTAGGTTGTTGTTTTCAAAATATATATTTACAAATAAAAAATGCTTTTGATTTTAGGTTGCGCTATTGTGAAATTTCGATTTTCAGCTAATAGTTGCAGGCAGGGTTGACTCGTGCGATGACCAGGGCTGGCAGCGATTATCAGTGTTGCACAGCGCAATAAAACTGCACAATTTTTTCAAATCACATTAAATGTTTAATAATTAAGTTAATTAAAGCACAACATTTTACAAATTAATTGTTGTCAGTTACACATACAATATAAATTAAGTTTCTGATGACGTCACAGTTGCTTCGCAATTTCTTTGCATCGCTAAGCAACACTAACCAACATGGCGTCCGGTGTTGTGCTGTGTCGTGTGGTACGTATTGCTAGTTGTGAAAATTTTCTTTTGTTCAAATTTAGCCAATAAATTAACTCGAATTCGCGATGAAAATATGCAAAAAACGTGTGCCCATCAATATGCTTGCCATATAACATGAAACGTCGCTTTAGCCGCAAAGTTTTCGAGCACTATTCACATTTTCCGCAAATGGTACGCAAATTTGCAGGCAAAAAAAAAAAAGGAAACTTATAAGAAAAAAAAAAAAACTTTTGCTACCGACTGTGACACTGTGTGTATGCTTGTGTGTGTGTGTCTGTGTGTGCTTATGTGTACAGTTAGCCATAACAAAAATGTGTGTAAAAATAGTTAGCAAATTTTCATTAGCATCTGTGTGGTTTTTTGTGTGATGGTGTGCGTGCAATTTTTCCCGGTAGTAAAATCTCTGCAGCTGCCGCTGTGTGCGTGTCATGTGTGTGTGTGTGTGTGCTAGTCTCCGGTTTGCAACACTAAAAATCAATAAAAGTGCAGCAACAACAATGAAAACTTTTTTGGTGTAGATTTCACTATATTAAACATATAACTAAATAACAATACAATTTAGTTTATTAAATGATATATGTATACGATTTCAATAAATCTCATAGCACTGGGATATCAAAATAAATATAAAAAAATATATATATATATTTATATTCGGTATGCTGTGTATTTTCTAATTGTTTAACTTTCTTCTCGTTGCAGCTTTTGTAACTAAAACTCCGTTTTGACATCACTTTCATCATAATCTGAATTAAAATAATAATAAAAAAAACAAAAACAAAAAAAAAACCATCGAAAACGAATCAAAAAGCAAATAATAATAAATCATCTAATAAAAACAACTACAAAGTTACATACCAACAAAAACAAACAAACCAACAACTACAACAACAAAGCTCAAAAATAGAAAAGTCTAAGAGGCGTTTTAGAAAAAGAAAACAAGAAAAAAATACCAGAGGGGCATCTGCCATAAACTTTTAGTTTTGAAATTTCCTTTTGTTTTTGTTTGCAAATTCGCTTCAAAACTCAACGACGACGACGACGACTGAAAGCTCACCTACAAAAAAGACGAGAACAACCTACTCGAAAGAAAGACTACAACAACAAAAAGAAATCAAGGGGAGAGGCGCAGACAGTCTGTTAGCGGGTGTCAGCGAGCGAGCGAGAAAGAGAGAGAGAGAGAGAGAGACGACATAGCGACTGCGCATCTGTGCAAAAAAAGCAACAACAACAAGCAACAACAAAACAAGCCAAGCTTGAAACGAAGACTTTCAAAAAACAAACAACAAACCAAACAAAATTCAAATACACTTGAAACGCTGTGAAATTAACTCGTCAATACTCAAAGCAACAACAAAAATAAAAACAACAACAATCTACAAAGAGAAATCAACTGAAATAAAAACGGAGTTGAAGTCTTAACATAACTTACAAATACAATTCAAAAACACACGCACGCACTAAAAAAAACAACAACAAAACAAAACATAACAAACAAAAACTGTTTTTTAATTAAAGCAGCTAAAAAAACGCGACGCTGAGGCGTTGACGTTGTTATCAAAACTCGAATAACTAAAAGAAAATCAACAACAAAAAACAACAATACAACAACAACCACAACAATCCCAAAATTCCTCATTTATTTTTTATCCTGAAAGCTTTAATTTAATTACGAATTTTTGTCAAGTCAAAAAAGTAAATTCAATTTGCTAAAAAAAAATTATTTATACTTAAGACAACAAAAACCAGCCGCCTCTACTACAACAACAACAACAACAAAACAGGAACAAATCAAGCAAGAAAGAGAGAGAGAGAGAGGGAAGAGAGCAACACAAACAGCAAAAGCAACACCAACAACAACAACCAACAAACAACTGAATTAAAGTTTTAAAGTACAAAATAACCGGGAGTAAAAGAAAAAACAAAAAAAATAAAAAACAACTAATTTAAACATATAATTTAAACGCAACATCAATTTAAATTATTTATTTAAGAAACAAACAACAAATATTATAGTCTGTAAGCGCAAAAACAAATAAGAAAACTTTGTCGCCTGTCGAGCGGTGGCGCAAAAGAGAACTCTTAAGTTCAAGAGAGACAGAGTCGAAGAGAGCCCAAACTAAGCCACGGGGCGATCGTGAGAGAGTCAACATATGAAAGTTCCGCCTTGTAATAGAACAGAAAATATAATATTAACAAAAGAGAAACGATAAAGCAACAATTGTGCCGCAAAGAAAAAACAAACAAACAAACCACAAAAAAAATGTACTAAAAAACTGAAAAAACGAGCAACTAATAACGGTAACAATAAAGAAAAACATTTAAAACCAAAAATCTACAAGAATTCTATTAATTTTAAGTAACTTTTACAACAACAACAAAAACACACACACACAATATGAAGAAGACACCAGCAACAACAAAAACTGAGTAACACACAAAATACAACAACAAAATATACCGCAAATTAAACTTAGCCAATAAAAAAATAAAATTGTAAATAAATGAAATTAAACAACGCCCAGCAAATTAACAAATAAAAATATACAAAAAAAAAACTGAAAATAAAAACTGCGGCCTTGTGCCAGTTTTTTTTTATTTTTAATAACAGACTATTGTTTATTTTTAAATAGTTTTCATTTTTTTATAAGTGTACCTAGTGAGAAATGTTAAAAGTCTAAATGCGATAATGATTAAAAGCAACTGCAACAAAAAAAAGTAAAAAACAACAAAACAAAAAAAAAAACAAAACAAAAAACAAATTCAAAGAAAGATTTAACAACTCTGTGATAATTACTGTAAATTTATAAATATTAATAAATAAAACGAAAACAAAAAAAAACGCAAAAAAAATCTCTAAGCATAAAAATAAACAACAAAATGAATACTAAATAAAAAACAATGTAATTTTTAACAATAGAAAAAAGAACGAACGTCTTAAACAACAACAACTTTATACATAAGAGCAAATGCAAATTAAAAGATAAAAACATTGAAACAAATTCGTGATATCTTAAAGGACTTCGATACATATACTATAGTATATTATATATTATATTATATAAACATTAAGTAAATAAGCTTAACTTGGTAAGCAAACAAATGAAAACCCATAAGTGAAAATACAACACAAACAAAAAAAATAAATAAAAACAACCCTAGGTTAAAAAAAAGACTTTAAAACAAAACGCGCATTCAAAATATATATATTATATATTTAAAAAACAAAAATAAAACCGAAAACAAAAAATAGGCTTAAAGTTCAACATAGTAAATGCAAAACCAACAACAATTAAAGAGTATCTATATATATATATATATATATATTCATATATATATAAATAAACTATAAATAACAATATATAAACTCATAGTGAATATAGTAAACGAAACAGCAATAAACAACATACAAAACGTGTAACCGAAAAGTAATAGCAACAACAACGTACAGCGAAAAACCTAACGGAACACTTATAGTAGCGATCCAGCCCCCCTCCCCCGCCCCCTTCGCTACCACCCCTTGCCCTGCAGGCAGGCAGGCAGGCAAAGAGCGGCAGCTGCATTTTGGAGTATGAGAAGAGAGAGCAAAACAAGTAAATAAACAAATAAAAATAAATCACTAATACTTCCTAAACAAAAACCACAACGATTGCCTACAAATATATATATATATACATATATATATACATATAAATTATATAAATGTATATTATAGTAACAAAACAAAAAACTAAAAAAAGCAAAAGCAACCCGATATAACAAACATATTAACCACTTCCCCTCCAAACCCCTCAAAACAAATAACAAAGGAAATCAAATAATTGAAAATATCAAATAAAAACCTAAAAAACTAACCTACAAAACAAAACAAAAAAGAAAAAAAAAGTATTCCGTAAAAGCGCCCAGTGTATTTTTCTAGTAAAACTAAAAATAAAAAGCAACAAATTAAAATCATCTTCAAACTCGAACATATGAACAAATCGCAATAAATAGCTAAAAACAAAAAAAATAATAATAATAATAAATGTTTATTCATCTAACAAACAACGGCAACTACAGCAGCTAATGCATTTTCATCACAATACGAATATATATTTTTAAAAACACAAAGCAGCCGCAACTTCAACTAACAACCGCAATAACTGATTAAAACTGAACATTACAATATAATTATCGGCATTTTTTACATACATTTCTGGGGCGTATCGCCACCAAACAACAAATACAAAAACAAAAAAATTAATAAAATAAGGAGAAAAACAAAAGTTGAAGAAAGTTGACCACCCGCAACAATAACAACAAACAAACAACAACAAATGATTGTTTCTTTATTAACTTCGAAGACAAGGAATTTCAGTGCCTCTTGTGCCAGTGTTTAGCCAAAATATATATACACAACAAATACGTATTTATTGCTTAGTTTTTTCTCTTTGATACAAAAAAATTACACGAAAAATCTAAAAAAAAAAGAAATATAACAAAATATATAAATTAAAATAAATAAGTAATTAAAAAAAAACTACAAAAAAAAACAGTGGGTCAGTTTTTGATTCGCTAACAAAACGCGCTCGCTCTCTTTTAAAAACATTCAACATTCTCGTCATCATCGATCGATTGATCATCAACCAACCAACCAATCAATCAATCAATCAATAAAAAACAACCAGTCTTCTTGTGCTAGTCGCTATCAGCATTTTCTGTAACATCCAAACAAGCAACACCAATTAACAACATGAATACGCAATCCAAAGGATATCGCTCTGGCGAAGGTAAGACATAAACATAAACCCAAAATAGTCCCTACACATAATTTGAAAGCTTTGTATTATGAATACAGATTGTAGTAATAAACCTGACAGTAATCAGTATCAGTTCATTTGAAATTGAAGATACATTTTTCTAATTTCGATTTCAAAATGCATTTTGCAGAGCTCTACGATAATTTGCAGTGCTTTGACATGACTGCCATACGCAATATGAACATACCCACAACCTTTCCGACAATTGGCACTTTTACGCTGGACTCGACCACGTTGGGCCTGCAGCCGCAATCGCACGGACCGCCACCATCTTCTTCCGTGCAAATGCAAATGTCTCAGCCACAGCAGCAGCAGCAGCAGAATATGCATCATCATCAGCAGCAGAATATGCAGCAGCAGCATCATCAGCAGCAATTGCAACAACAACAGCAGCAGCAGCAACAACAGCAGCAGCAACAACAACAACAACAACAGCAGCAGCAACAACAGCAGCAGCAACAACAACAGCAGCAGCAACAGCAGCATCAACAACAGCATCAAAGCATTGGCATGTTCGATGCAAATGAGGTGAACGATATCATTCAGAATCCGCCACAAATTGGCGTCTTTCAGTCCAACAGCGTGCTGAACAACGGCCCTGGTAGCTCATCGTCCATATTTGGCTCGCAGTCGAGCAACTCCTCGGCAAACGCATCGGCGGATCCGAATCAGAGCACACGCGAAACTGGCATCATTGAGAAGCTACTGGTGGGTCTTGTGTCTGATTAGTAATATCAGTAACATACATTCCAAAAACCGAAACACAAACTAATCTTCCATCTGTTTATAATTTGCAGCATTCCTACGGATTTATTCAGTGCTGCGAGCGACAGGCGCGCCTCTTCTTTCATTTCTCGCAGTTCAGTGGCAACATTGATCATCTCAAGATTGGCGATCCCGTCGAGTTCGAGATGACCTATGACCGGCGCACCGGCAAGCCTATTGCTAGTCAAGTGTCCAAAATAGCGCCAGAGGTTGTGCTGTCCGAGGAGCGTGTGACCGGTACGGTAACCACCGAGTTGCGCACCGATAGCGCCAATAACTTATTGAGCTCCAGTGAGACAACCGGCCGGATTAGCTATGAGAATCGCGGCGAATGCTTCTTTTTACCCTATACCAAAGACGATGTCGAGGGCAATGTCAATTTGCGTGCTGGTGATAAAGTCAGCTTCCAAATTGCAACGAACCAAAGGTATATATATTATATACTCGAATATTCCCAATTGAACTCCATTTAATTTCTTTGATTTGTCAAACCCGCAGAGGCAACCTGGGCGCCTGCCATATACGCCTGGAGAATCCGGCCCAGCCTGTCAAGTATCGCGGCGTAGTCTGCTCAATGAAGGAGTCGTTTGGTTTCATTGAACGCGCCGATGTGGTCAAGGAGATCTTCTTTCACTTCTCCGAGGCCGAGGGCAATGTGGAGCTGCGACCCGGTGACGATGTTGAGTTCACCATACAAACGCGCAGTGTAAGTAGTAAAGATGTTATCAGTGCCTCATATCTCATTAAAAAAAAAAACAGTCTACCTCTGTGCCTCCGCAGGGTCGTGAGTTTGCCTGCAACATAACGCGTCTGCCGCCCGGCTCTGTTATCTTTGAGGACGTCGACAGCACCATTTACAAGGGACAGGTGCTCAAATCGCTCGATCGCAACAATCCGGTGCGTCAAAACAGTGATCCGCTGCCTGGACGCATTCGCTATCGTGCTGCCGATTACTCTGAAGTCGAGGTGCCATTTGGCGATAAGGATCAGAAGGGTGATTTCACTTTGCGCCACGGCGATTGGGTGCAATTCCTCTTAGCCACCGATAGGCGGGATCAGCTGCAGCGGGCCACCTCCATTGCGCTGCTGGACGAGACGTTCAAGGTGTCCGGCGAGAAGCGCGAACAGGGCACAATTGCCTCGCTAAAAGAGGGCTTTGGATTCTTACGCTGCGTGGACCGTCAAGTGCGTTTGTTTTTCCACTTTACGGAAGTGCTCGATACGGTGAGTGGCTCAAAGGAACTTATAGTACTCTCAGCAATTTATAATACCTACTTTCCTGTTCCCTGCAGAGCCGTGAAATCGATGTCAATGATGAGGTGGAGTTCACTGTCATTCAGGAGCCCGGTCTGGCCTATAATAACTCGCGTTTGCAGGGCATTCGCATCAAACATTTGCCGCCCAATTCTGTGCAGTTTGAAACCCTAATGGCCAGCAACATTGAAGGTGCGTTTCGAATTCTGCAACTATCAGATATATTAATAAAGTATGACTGATTATCTGTTAACCTTTTGCAGGCTGCGTGACACGAGAGGCACCCAAAAGTCCAATTAAATCTCAGGATCGCTTCGAGGGTGGCGTCATCACCTACGAACATGGCGAAGTTAAAAAGACTATTATGTATTTTCTCAAAGACTGCGAAAAACCACCCAGAGTCGGCGAGCGTGTGCGCTTCGATATTTACATGGTATGTTAAAGAGCGTTATAGATAATATTATAGTATTATTTTTCTTATGTGGGCTGGAGGAATTTAAATACCCTTACAGATGTGGATGAAGCTATTCCAATTTGTTTTTACTTAAATTTTCCAAAGTAGGCGTTTAGCTATTTTTCTAATGTTGACAGCATAGCTCGTAAAATTGTTCATAAAAGCCCTGCATTTTTGAAAGTTGTAGAACATTCTAAGTTTCATCAATATAACTTCAAGACTAAGGACTAGTTTTTGTGCAAAAAGAATATGAACATGATGACTATATTGGCCAAGTTTATCGTCTTTATTAAGAAATTATTATATCGAAGTATCTTGTTTCCATGGATTGCGAATTGGGTGACAAAGCTATCAGTATATCAATCACCACCTTGCGTTGCTTAACGTCTGTAACTAATCTTAAACACCCTCTCTTTGCCAGGTCAAACGTAACAAGGAATTTATAGCCGTCAATGTGCAGCAAATTACACTGCAACAGCAACAACTACAGCAGCAACAACTACTTTTAAGCCAGCAAACAGCTGCCCAAGCAACGCCTGTTGCCAATTTGAACCAGAACGATCCGCTGCTGATCTCGAATGGCATCAGTTCGAATTCTAGCCCCATGCAGAATGGTTATATAATGCATGGCAGCCCTGGTGGCGGCAGCAGCAGTAACAGTAGCGTGGGCAGCAATGCCACCACTCAGCAGCAGATTTGTACGCCCAATATTGAGGACTTTAAACTGGAGAATAATAATCATGCCGCCGCGGAAGTAGCTAGCGGTCAGTTGTATCGCGGATTTATAGCCGTCATTAAGGAGAACTTTGGCTTCATCGAGACACTGTCGCACGACGAGGAGGTTTTCTTTCACTTTAGCAACTATCAGGGTAATCCCAATTGGCTAGAATTGGGTCAGGAGGTGGAGTACACACTGGCGCCCAATGGTAACACCTCGGTTTCGGGCAATTGCCTACCCGCTGAGAATGTGCGCACACTGCCCAAAAGCTCTATACCGCAGCCGGCGGTACTAGAGACGGTGCACAATGGCGTTGTGGCGCGTCCGTTGCGCTGCATCAATCCAGATCAGCAGGAATATGCCGGACTGATTGAGATACTCGATGAGCTGCGCACCACAGTCATTTCACATCATGAATTCGGCATCACCAGTCTGGTGAACAAGCGTGATCTGTTGCAGAAGGGCGATTTAGTTAGCTTTCGCATCGATGAGAGCGGCCGGGCGGCAGAGGTGAATGCGGTGCGGCAGAAGAAACGTGCCACTGTTGATTCCATCAAGGGCCAGTTTGGTTTCCTCAATTTCGAGGTCGAGGACGGCAAGAAACTGTTCTTTCACATGTCCGAGGTGCAGGGCAATACGGTGGCTCTACATCCTGGTGATACCGTCGAGTTTTCAGTGGTTACCAATCAGGTGGGCACATCAATTGTAACTATAATACTTTTGGTTTTTTATTTATACAATAATTATGCATATATTTACAGCGGAATGGCAAATCATCGGCTTGCAATGTTGTGAAAATAAACGATCGTCCCGATCGTCTGATCTCGCGCCTCAAGCTCAATGGCGAAGATGGTGTGCCGCGTTTGATCCTTACACGCGCACCCAAGGGGCCGCAGGGCAAGGGCTTCTCTGTTCTCGCGCGTCATCCACGCATTCCAGGTGAGTGCAGAAACCTTAAACTATTATATGGTGTTCATATCTAATTGAAACTTTATTTTTGCAGGCGCCTTGGTGGAGTAATTCCAAATCAGATATTAGATGCAAATTAAAGACAATGCATGCATACACACATATACATTTATATATACATATATCTATATATTCTTGTACGCTACAACATAAACAAGGCTTAACGATACCATTACCGATAGAACGATGGCACAGGAACTGCAAAAGCAAAAGCAACAGCAAAACAACAATTACGCAACTACAGAACTACATTGTGAACTTATCGCTACAACCATATTATGATGCATACAAACCAACAAACAAACATACATTTATTAAGTATATTAACTTAGAAGGCAAAACACTATTTGAAACGATAATAATAATTGATAGCAAAGCATATGGCATACCACATACATATATGTATAATTATGATGAATACTAAATGGCAACTCCAAAACAATTTCTACGTGTCTGATATAAATCTAAATGAAATTTTACGTAATCTTACGCATTAACCATTTAAACCAGGGTCCTTACTCCTATTGTAATACGCAGTCTATATTTTTTCTGTTATATTGAAGTTGTGCGCTGCTTAAAACTGAAATTCAAGTGTCTGAGAGATGAAACCAAATTGTGTGTATACGTATACTATTTTTCAACTAGTTTTGCTTTAATTTAATTTTAGCATATATATGAATGAAATCTTAAAACAAAAAATACAAATAACATATGAGATGATAACAAACAATTATTGTATAATGGCAACGAAATCCTTGCATATGTGCGTTAGACAAACAAACAAATAAAAAACAAAAGAAACAAACACTATATGCCATAGATGCGTAGATAGTTTTTCTCTACTTATATATGCTCTATTCTATTACTCTATTCTAATAATTCTCGCAACTGTTTTTTCACTGCTTCTTTAAAGTCTTACTGTTAACCTGGCATATATATTTATTGAATAATGATTGTATACAAGAAGATGATGATGAAAATCAAGAAGTATTTATAACAAAGTTTTAATTTCGTTTGTAACATTTCAACACCAAAACACTCTACCGAGTATCGAGTATATTATCTGTGTATGTTGTTGTTTCACGAATTTTTTTCTGCATTCAAAGGGTTGCATTAACTTATTATACATAAATTATACAAATACATACATACATGCATACATCTACATATACAACAAATTATTTATTTAAAGCAACAAAAAAGAAACAAAGGCAAAGCAAAAACAATATTTAGAAATCGAACTTTGTAACTATCACGCAAAACAAAAAAAAAATTAATAATAAAGAAAACACAAAATAATAACTAAAAGTCTTGTGTGAGGATGAAGAGCAAATGAAATTTGCTGCGCCAAATCTGTTGAAACCATTTAATGAAAGATTACAAAAATTAATTTTTAAAAATGTATTTTTAAATATAAAGTATATATATATATATATATATATATATATATGTATATATATATATAGTAACAAAAAAAAAACTAATATAAAACTAAAAAAAAAATTACAAAGAGATCGTGTCGGAAACAAAGAGCAAATATTGTGAAAAAATTATGAATTTCAATTACTAAACAAAACAACAAAAAAAAGAGAAAAAAAATCATTCACAAGCTAACAACAAATTTGGGATCAGTACGTCCTACTATAGCCATGTTATACATATATACAACTACAACAACAACAACAACAAACACTAAGCAACACAACAAAAAAAAAGAACAAACAAGAATAAATAGTAACTTAAATATGTATAACGCTATTATACGAGTATATATATATATATATATATATTATATACATATGTATATCGTCTGATATGCCGAAAGAGATAATTGCTGGCGTTTAGAGATTTATGCAATGCAATGAAATGAACAGCACAGACACACAACAGAACAGCAACTAATCCTTATTTATAAAATATAAAACATAAAAAAATCGTAAAACATACACACAACAAACAACAAAAAATCAACAAAAAAAAGAAATAAAAACAAATACATATGTGCTTGAATACAAAAGAAAAAACAAAAAAAAAATAAATAAAAATACAAAAACGCAACTATATAAGTCAAATAATAAAAAAAAAAATAAATACATATTTCAATAAAGCTAATAAAATGAGTTTTTCTGAAAAAATTAAAAAAGAAAATAGATTATTTGTGCGATAAGCAATTCTACGGATTTCAGATTAAAAACAAAGCAAGAAAGTTGTTTCCTCTTCACGCCGGAAATTGTGCTATTTATGGCAAGTATATAGTTTTCTAACCCAAATCTCCCAGTTTCCAAAAGAAAACCTCAATGATTTGTTTTTGGTTTCTTTTTTTTATATTTTATTTATAAGAATAATTTATATCTGCTTAAGATTTCCGGGTTACATGACATGACTATGGTATGGTATCGCAATATTACTTTTCTTTATACGCTCGTACATCGGCTTAAAACTCCGACTGCTTTCCCTTTATTGATTGATGACTCCGTTTTTTTTTTTTTTGTTTTTTTTGTTGCTATGCTCTATATGCTATTTTGTTTTAATGTTAACGCTGATGTTCCTTAAAATTCAAATATTTCATAAATAGTTGTATTTTTATTCGTTTCGATCGAGGTTATGTAATGTAATTATAAATTACTTATATATATGTAAGTTTACGCTTGCATTGATTTGTTTATAGTGAATATTGCATTGGATTTCCGTGTTTTGTCTGTGATTTAATGCTTTTGCTTTCGTTACGCATGATTATATCGCCTATATATATATATATATATATATATATATATATGTATATAGTTTCGTGTATATATATATATCATAATATAGCTTAGTTTTAGTAGATACTATATGTCCAAAAATTGCGTGTAGGGTTCAAGAACGTTTACCGACGAATTAAAAACCGATTATTTGCATTTATACTTATAAATTGTGTAAAAAGGGTTTATCCGTAATACAAACTTGTTTTTATCGCGTCCTCATCTCCATACAGTTTTAGTTCAATTTTTGTTTTGATTTCTTTGTTTTCTTTTTCAACGAATTCTCGCTGCGGTACCTGACTGGCATAAACTTACAAATATACTATTACAAAAAACGTTGAGTTTTGTATAAAAAATCGAGGTAAAATTTGATAGTGCATCGGATTTTGTTGGTGTTTTTTTGTGTGCTTCGTTCTTGGCTTGTTTGTTGGTGTTAACACGGATAAGGAAACTCAGGGCTATCACTGGGGACAGCATCAAAGGCATTTTATTCGATATATGTATATATGTGTGTGTGTATGTGTGTGTTGGATGAATCTTAAAACTGTTCCTATGGTTAATTATGATTGCCGATGCACCAATTAAAATTATTTTTGATTTTGTTGTTTTTTTTTTCTTTTACTTTTACTTTTTGGTGAGGGGCATAATGATAATGGTTTAATGGATTTTGTATGTGTGGGTGATTTTTTTATGGGTTTGTCTTTTATTTTTTATTACGAAAGAGGGCAAAATTTGAGTTTATTCCATATTGGGGTGGGCAAATTGTTGTTTAGAACTGCGTATATATATATATATATTTTGTTGTTGCTTAATAGGAAGAAGTAGATACGTCTTAATATATGTGTGTATATATAGCTATATTTGATATTAATGGGTTGTGCTTAATTTTTTCTTTAAATAGAGTGAGAACTTGACGACTTGCACTTTCGTAATTTTTTGCTTTTTTTTAGTTTTCCTTTTCGTTTTTTTTGTATTATTTAAATTGGGGTTTTTAAAGAGAACGAACGATTTTTTTTAGGCCTAATTGCTTGTGCTGGCTACGCCAAGAGTGGGTGTGTGTGTGTGTGTGTGTGTAACTCTATATGATGTGTGTGTGGGAGGAGGAGTGGGGGGCTGGGTAGGGGTGCTCTTAAAGCGAGATAGAGAAATTCATATATATATATATAAATATGTATATATAGAAAGAGAGAGAGAGCGTAATGAGAATTTCAAATTATGCTTATGATTTATCATTTGCCTTTTTGCTTTGTATTTTCGTTTTGTTTTGTTTTTTTTTTTGTTTGTTTTGGGATCATATCGTCAACTCCCGGGGGAATCACACGCTGCTGTGTTTTTTGTTTTTTTTTTTGGTTTTAAGGTGGCACTTTAGGCGCTATTCTTGGAGACAAACTCGCGCAATATATCGCCAGCCATTTCGATGTTGTTCCGCGAGATGCCCAGCGCTGTGATGGCATTCTCCTTGGAGTAGCCGGCATTCATCAAACGGGCTATATACTCCAGATTGATATTCTCGTAGGGCACAGTTGGGCCGCAGTCTTTTTGATTGATCGTCACGTTCGCATAGAGCAGCGGCTGATGATGCTGCTGCTGCTGTTGCTGGGCAGGATTAGCCGGCACTGCTGGCGTTGGCTGCTTCAGCGTCGTCTTCTTGCCATTGGCCAGCGCAGCAGCTGCCGCCAACGCCGCTGCACTGGTCGTTGTGGTGCACAGTTGCGTATAGTGTGAGCTGGCCGCATCTTGGGACGCACTGCCTCCGCTGCCGCTCGGTTTGGGCAGCGTGGTGCGCGCTTCCAGCGGACGTGTATCGATCACGCCGCTTATGGTCTCCGCGGGTCCCACCTCCACCATCTCGTCCAGCAGCGACAGCACCGGCGATGTGGTGCTGCTCGCAATCCGCTGTTGCCGCATCAGATCCTCGGCCAGCGTATCCACGCTGCTGCTCACATGCGGCGGAATGGGCGGCGCCGTCGTCTGTGGCGGCACATTGTCCAAACTGCACTGGATGTTATCAATGCTCTTGCTGCTCGACGGCGTCGCATTTGGCTTGTTGGGCGTCTCCACGCCGGGGGATTTGCGTGGCGGCAGCGGAGGCGCCACTGCGCCAGCAGCCGCAGCAGCAGCAGCAGCGGCGGATGAGCTTGAGCTGGAGCTGGCACTTGAGCTGGCGGCGATGCCATCCTGCAGATTCTGTAGTATGGCATAGGAGCTAATGGAGGCTGTGTCGCTAGCGGAGCCGCTGTCCGTTCTGCTGGGCAACTTCTGGCCATAGGTGGAGTTGTTAACACTGCAGCCAATCAGTGGTGCACTCATGCGATTTGTGCTCTTCTGCGTGGAGCTGCTCCCGGAGCCAGCACCACAAACCACTCCTCCTCCATTGCTCATCACTGCGGCAGCTGGCGGCGCTGAAGGCTGCGGCTGCTGCGTGGAGTTTGTGGAGGAGCTGCTGCTGTTGCTGCTGCTACTGCTGCTGGGCAGGCTGAGCGCTGGCCCACCGCCGGCATAGAGATCGTTTTGCACCGCCATCAAACTGGGCGTGGTGCTGCGTCTGCCCAGCCGTGGCGAGGTGTGCGGACTGTGCTTCTCCATGGAGGATTGTGAGGCGACCGAGGTGCTGAGCGCATGCAGCGATGATGTGGCTATGTTGAAGTCGCCCATATCCTGCAGGATGTGGGGGAGTTTGAAGTCAGTTGTTGGTTGGCTTGCTTGATAGATTTGATTTTTTGTTTTTTGGATTTTTTGGTAGTTGTTAGGACGCATGCCGCTAGAGCAACGAGGCTGCAAATCAAAATATTTGTTGGACATGCACAACAACATGGATAATAAAAAGGAGCAACAACACAACGCAACAAAATGTAACTGTAGACAAAAAAAACATATAAGTAAATAAATAAATAAAGAAACAATCGTAGCAGCACGTCAAACAATTAAAACCAATATTTATAAATATTTATACACATATATATATATTTTTTTGTTGTTTTACTGTTTGTTCGGTTTGTTTTTGTTTGTTTTGTTTTTGTGTTTTCGTTATGAATTAGAATTAGGCATTTTAAAACTTATTAAGGAAATCAAAAATTAAAATTTAAGTTTGCTAATTACTAAGAACTTTATGTATATATATATATATATACATAAATATAAAAATTGCATTAGATGTATTACATTAAACATAAATAATTATTATTGAAATATGCTAAATCGATGTATGCTGATTTGAAGCCTATATTGTTAAGGAAACGAACTGAGCCGAAACATTAAATCATAATAATAATGAATGAATAAAAGAACGCATACAAATGACAAAACATACACACTCACACACACACACAGACACACACAATGGTTTAAAATGTTAATACTTTTAACGTTTTATATAAATTCTGGCCTAGGCTTGTGACAGTTAACAGCTAACTAACTACAATAATAATCATAATGATAATCATAATAATAATAATAATGATAGGTGATAATTATACATACATATGCGTTGGCTTCGACCATAGGTCGAGCCTGTTTAAATATTATTATTAATAAATTACAGTCTTAAGGCAGCCGCGCAGCTGCTTACAAAAAAACATACAATTTAATATATCTATATGAAAACCGAATTGAAAACTAAAACAAACAAAAAATCATAAACTAAATATATCTTTGGAAGTATCAAACAATAAACTAAAATGTGAAAATACCATAGGTTTTTGTGTATGTGGTGGCAGGGTATATACTGTAGGAAGAACAGGGTTCGAATACAGGGTAACTTCAGACAGTTGTTTTTTTGCTTGTAACTCACTAAGGTACAATACAAATTACAATAATATAAACTATATATTTACAAAAGTGTCAAATCAAATAATAAACACAAATACAGCATTTATCTGCTGTTGCCGTTATGTTGCTTAATGATAGATGTTTAAGAATACAGATGCATACAAGTGGATATGTACTACTACGCACATATGTATGGATGATAATAACACACTATTAAATGAATCATAAACAGAGGCGAGCGAGCGAATGAATGAAAAATGAAAGAAAGAAGCAAACAACAAACGAAACAACAACGAACAGTGCACAGAAGAAACTGATAGAAACAAGCGAGCGTTGATAAAAGCTGATGAGTAACTTCCGCTCAACGTATAACTATATTTATATATATATATATATATACATGCATACAAGCATATATGAATTGTACTCTACATTAAATGTTTCTCTGTTTGTGTATGTGCACTGTTAGTTAGTTGCATGAAAATTTGAGCTAATAATTTACGTATGAATAAATCAAAATCGCTAACTGCACGCTAAACATTAAACTTAAGATAAAGAAACGTCTATGTATATATATAAATGTATATATAAACGAACCAAAATTGATTTGATTGTAATCGTAATAAGAGTAATATTTGTTTTTTTTTTATGTATATATATATAAGAGAGAGGCAGCACAGGCGGGCAGCGCGGGGCAGGCGTCAAAGGCTTTATTTTGAAAGCGCTGCACAAAACTATACCTCTGTATCGTCATCGTCCTGCTGCAGATGTCTTCCATTCGTTGCATTGCGATTGTGCTGCTTGCGCGGATCGAAGGCATCTACAACGATCTGTTCGGTGCCTTTGATCTCTGCCCGACAAAACGGACAGCCCTGCAGAGTGAAAGTATTGTGTGGGTTAATCAGTTTTTCGCTTGCTGTCTGACAGCTTACCTGTCCCTCCGAGTCCACCTGCCAGGCGGTGAGACAGGGCGTGCATAATAGATGACCGCAGGGCTCTATGCGTATATCCTTATCGTTTTCCGCACAGATTTTGCATAGCTGAAAGGTGCTGCCTGCAAGCGAGAAACGAGTTTAGTGTTTGAATTGAGAAGTTCAAGAGTTTAGCTATTGACTTACCCATTTCACAGTACAGCTCATATTGCTCTTGTGTGACAGTAATGTGGTCCTCGGTTGGACTTTGAACGGCAGACGACAGATCCGGATTGTAGGCCTGGCCATCGGGATATAAGTAAAAGCCCTCACTAAATGGGAAATAAGTATTATTTCAATTAAATTGGTAATTAATGTTGATTAATCATGTCCTATCATATATATACATATATTATTCTTACCGATGCCCATCGAGCAGCGCCTGGCAGAGGGACTTGTTTTGCGGTATTGTTTGCAGTATTTCGCCATCGGCCGTCACATAGCCGATGGCCCACTGGCCCAGCCGGGTGCAGGACAAACGGAATACGTAGCTGCCCGCTTTGTGTATGTAGCGCTGTAGACGCGCCTTCACCTCATCGTAGGTGAGAAAGGCCACATATCCGGGATGGGTGACGGCAAGGATTTGCCAATTACGTAGCAGTGTTACCCAAGGTTGAAATAGACGCGTGAATACATCGAATTCAAAATTCGATATATAATCATTGCACGTCAAATCGATGGTAGTCTTAAGGGCCATCGCCTCCAGCCCGGACGATATGGGATGCACTTTATTGAGCTCCTGACGGAATATTTTCCAAGGCACCAACGTACTGCAGAAGGATAAGGGATGATGATTAATATAAGGAATTAAATTAGTTGCTAGTGTTTTTTTCCCAATGAGGTTGATAGTTGATAGAAAGCAACTCATATATAGTTAGGAATTAGATTGAAAGAGATTTCTGACAATATATATTAACCGGATATAGATATACATGTGTAAAGCCTTACCTGTTGCCAAAGTTGCTCTTCCAGAAATCGGCAGCATCCGCTTTTGTGATTCGAAACTGATCGCCGGCAAAGACACCGTTAGGGAAGATGGCCTTCAGTTCGCTCAGCATGTGTGAGAAGACCAAACTGAGTTTCGTTAGGTTTCGACGATAATGCGAATTCTCATCGAACATTTTCTCTTTGCCCTCCTTAAAGAGTTTAATGGCCTGTTTGCATTTACGCATCAGATTATTGATAAACACATTAAAGTGCTCGTTGGCATGGAGAAGATGCATCTGATCCTCATTCTTGGAGTAGATTAAACGTAAACGTTGATACGTGTCGGGGAGAATGTCCAAAATGAAGGGGGGACTATTTTTTAAGTTCATTTTCGGCTGTTGACATAATTTGACCACCTTGTCCATTAATTTCCATGTCTTCTCCAGCGTCTTCTTGTCCGTCGACAGGCGCTGGGAGACGCATGCATCCGATATAGCGCCATGTAATTTGGAAAAGATCGAAGGGAAAATTTTTGGTTGTGTTTGTATGCGACTTGTGCGATTTGTCGCCATCTTTTCTCTGTTGTTGTTGCTGCCTTGTTGTTGTTGTCGTCGTCGTTGTTGGTGTGGGGAGTAAAGTTGTAGGTTTCACTCTTCACACAAACACACACACACAACACACACGCACGCAGGGCTGCTACGCTTTACAGCAACAACATGTATAATTTGAGGAGCACCCCGCGCAACCCGAAAATAAATCACAACACATTCACTTTGCGTTTAGCATTTGCACAATTTGTGCGCGTTTCGTTTACGTTTAGTTATTGACGACGTTTTTTTACCCACACAATTCTCCGACTTTTTCAATGAGTGTGCCTGTGTGCGTGGACATGTGTGTGCGTGTGTGTATGAGTAGCGATGTAACAACTTATATCGATATGTAGCTACTATCGATAATGGTGAAGAGCACCACTGTGAGCAGTGCTGTAAAAGCTGTTAGTATAGCCAGTGTTGTCCCTCTGCCTTGCGTGACGGTTACTTTTTGAAAAACGCTAACGAGCTGTGCATATTTGTGGCATATTTAGCATAACAATGTCAAGGCTGGAAATTGGAAATCAGCAAATAACTGCGCATGCTGCTTGCACATCAAATTTAAATTGGCATTTTCACAAGTGCATTCATACCAACCACTTTTGACTTTGTAGTTTTTTTTGCCATATAATTTCCGCTGGCTTCTCTATCATCACATTTTATATAATAGAGCGAAGAAAACTCGCACGACTTGCAGAACAGGTGCGTGCTACCCCCCCGAGCCTCCACCCCTTTCTGCTGTTGTTGTTTGTTATTGTTGCTTCTATCTTTTTATTACACTATTTTTTAGCGCACATAGTTTTCTGTGTTTTTAATATGCATTGCACTGCAGCTACAATTTTCACTTTCCATTTTTATTGGCAGTCAACAACATCAAATCTTGGTTATGGCCAAAAAGAAATTTTACGCTGCCTGCCAAAGGTATTTTTTTTTTTTTTTTTTTTTGGTTTTGCCAGCATTCGATGCCGGCTTTCTTTTAATTAATATTTTTCAAGTGCTGGTTAGCGTTTTGGTGGTCGGCGGCGGCGGCATTAGTTCTGGGCGGCTGCTGTGTCACGGCTGTCAAATGCAGTTTGCCGCTAACATGTCTGCTTGCCCAAAAACTAACTGTAAACATTCACTTACTGACCTCTTTTTGGCCGCTTGCAACACTCAATTTTCTTTATGCACGCGAGCCTCCGCCAAAGCTCACATGTGCGAAGCTTCAAAGTCTATATGTATGTGTGCGCGCGTGTGTGTGTGTGTGTGACCCTTATTCGCAACGCCACTCAGGCGTAAAATTTATGGCTTAAAAGTCGACAAGTCTATAAACACAGCTTCCAGCTAGCCAGCTAGCCAGCCGCCAACGTCTGCGGCATCGACCACAACTTCAAACTGCGCGGCTGCGCACTTTCTACGGCCTGCTGTAAAGCTGCACAAGATCGTGCCTATTGGGGGGCATATACACACACACATACATATGTGTGTGTGTGTGTTATAATTTCAAATGCTGTTCGCCTTTTTGGTTGCATTTTGCTGCCACTTTTGGCAAATTAAATTTGTACGCAAAACCGATTAGGTTTGCAGACAACATGACCAAGTTGTTATTTTAAATACCGACAACTCCATTTAATCAATGGCTAAAGCGCAACCAAAACCGATGCCAACAATAACAGCTCCGGAGTTGCAAGACGCACAGTGTGCCGAAATAACAAAAGCTTTCAGATTCCTGCTTCCTGTCAAAGCTTCCTGTTTACTGTTGAATGTCCCTTAAACTGTGTATGGAACAAATTAAATACAAAAATAAAATAAATCGACAAAAAGTTTGGCATAGAAATGTTTTGTTTGCTAAAATTAAAAGATTTTTTTTTATTTAAGTAAAATTCTTTAAGCATCTAAAACTTAACAAACTAGTTTATAAAAGCTTAGAACATATCTATTGAATCATAAAAGCCAACAAATACAAAATATTGAGCAGAATGCTCACCACTGTGAGAAATTAATGACCCTGTCTCTTTAACTGTGCAATTAGGTAGGTGAGATTTATGTTTAAAATTAAGCATCATTTAAATGAATGTAATAAAGCGAAATACAAATTCGACACAAAGCTGGGCATAAGAAAGTATTATTGAAAAATTTATAGCTTTTCAGAATGAAAGTTTTATTAATTGCAAAAAGGTACAATGATATTGTGCAATAAAAGAAAGAAGACGATTTAAATCAAATGCACATCAATCGTTAATGTGCACATCGATGCAAAATGTGGTTTAGAATGTCTGCGCTGCCAGCTTGGATGCTCACCACTGTGCGGCGCCCGAATGACGCCAGCTGCGCAGCTGCTGCGCTGCGGCTGCCTTTCACTCATATAAATGGCATTGCAAATTCGAGTGTGAGTGTCATTCAAACCTTTCTCTCGTGTCGTTCGGTACGTCGGCGCAGCAGCTTTTTTTTGTCGCTAACGAAATTGGAGCTGGAGCTGCCTGCAATCGTCGTCTCCCAGTTGATCTCGCAACAAAAGACGCAGCACAACAATAAAAGCCTATAATTTTTATGAATGTGTAAAAATCAAAGCGCGCGTGCGTGTGCTTGTGTGTGTGTGTGTGTGTGTGAGTGTGAGTGTGTGCGCGAGCGTAATTTGTGCATGTGTGTGTTCATTCATTGAAAACGCAGCGAGCGAACAACAATAAATAATGCAGCCGCTGTAACGTCAACGTTAACGTCAACGTCAACGTCAGCGTCGACAGCGAGCGGGGAGGCAGCATCCATCCACATCCACCACATTCACAATTCACAATTCACATTCACAGCGATCACTTCGCATGCGAAACTCAACGAGCGCGCATCAAAATCAAATTCAAACGGTTACGGTTTTAAAAAGAGTAACGAACTACTGCTTAAAGCTTAAAGCACTGAACTCGAGACTATGAAAAGATATTTTGTGTGCATACAATAGTAATAAAAAAAAAAGCAAATTAAAAAAAAAAGAAAAAGCAACCGCAGAACGAAAGAAGAACAAACGGTAACTGTGGTAAAAAAAAGCAACTTCAAAAGGCAACAGTCGTAATTGAAATCGAATTAAAGCAACGTGCAAAATATAAAAAAAGGCGATAAAAAAGAAATTATGCTACATTGTGCGAGAGGTCAAACAAAGATAGCAGCAAAAATACACGCCAAGTGTTAGAAGCAGGCAGGCAGGCAGGAGGAGCTTTTCTTTGCGTAATTGCTGAGCGTTAAAGTAGAACCGCAAAGCGACGCTTAATGTTTAATAGGCAAGCGAATTAAAGGGCCTCAAATGAGCAGCGAGTAACGCCAAACCGCAGAGAGCGACAAACCGTTAATTTGAGCATTGGCAGCGACGCCAGCAGCGACACCAGCAGCGACGCCAGCATCGTCAGCCGCAGCGTCAGTTAGAGCTTCTGTCTTGAAGCTTGCACCAGTTCGCTTGCATAGGCAGCGGGAAGAAGAAGCTACTGTATAACTGAAAACTTTCTTTAACGCAAGTTCGAAGTCGAAGTCGAAGTCGTGTCGTGATCTTTGCACGCCGCCGCATAGCTGGTGTTGAACTTGAGAAGCAGCCAACTAACAACAACAACAACAACAACAATAGCAACTGCTTCTATTTCAATTGTTAACGAGCGAAAGCGTTGTAGTCACTCATACACACAGACAAACTTGCACACACACACACACACACACGCACACATAGCTGTAGTCTCCGTCGTCGTCTAGCCTAGGCCAGGAAAGTGCAGTCGACAGTGAAAATGATGTGCCCGATCCAGCAGCAGCCGCAGCAGCAATCCCAATCCCGCTTTAGGCTAAAGTACCAGCGCCAGCTGTTTGGCGCACTCTTGGCATTCATGTTAACGGCAACGCTCACTAATGGTAAGTCATATAGCGTATTACACTAAAACTAACTAGCCGAGACGCCCAAATAGGCTATGCACTGAGAAAAAAAATGTGTACAGTAAAAAACGTGTAAAATACTCAATTAAGTACTATACTAGACTATTCTTGTACAATTATAGAGTTCTTAAAGTAATTAACTAATTCTTTAAAGTCCTTAACAGCGTACTTAAAATTTTAAGAATTGTGCATTGAATTATACCAACCAATAGCAGGGTACTTACTAATTTCTTTTTGGAAATTAAGACCTTTGAACTGGCATAACTTTGATAAAACTGAACCGATCGTGAAACTCAATGATATTTTCTTCATTGCTTGTCTTTTTGAAAAATGCTGCATTTAAATTATAACTATTTGTGAGAACTAATTTTTTGCGAATATATCATGTTAATAAATATCCTGCCTGTTATATACTTTTGCCATTTTCCCCATTTTTAAGAGTTCTTACTCTGTTTAGAAAAGGCTAAAATGAAGAATTTTCGACTTATAATATATTTGTTAACCTAACCAAAATTGTAATTTACGATAATTCTGGCATACCTGCGCAACGATTTAAGAACAGATTTGTGTACGGAATTTTTTGTAAGTGTACTGTGGCAAGATCAAGACCAGCTACAGCTGTGCGGCTCAACGGTAGAAAGGCCAACAGCGTTGTCTGTTGTCTTCTTTAGCAGCAGCAGCAGCAGCAGCAATTAATATCTAAGGTACGAGTACAAAGTGAATGTAAAGCTGACACACATCAGAGAACCCGGTCAGCTCCCCTCCCCACGAATGTGTGTGTGTGTGTGTGGCATGTGCCCATGACCGTACCCCCCACCCCCCCTCGAAGCAGACATTGTACGAGTACGTAAAAGTAAAGTCAAACAGGCTCGTAAATTTGTTCGTCGTGCACAATTTGTCCAACATTCAAATAAATTCATTAAACTTGCTCTCGTGAGTCTTGAACCCAGGAGGTTGGGGCGCTTACAGTGTTACCGCAGCCGATTGGAACGGTCTCAAAAATGCCGAGTGCAGCGAATCATTTGCTTGATTGCCTTATGGGGTCACCATTAAAGAGGGTCAGTTCAGTCAGTAGCAATTTGTTAGCTTGTTGTTCGACACGATCGTCAATCGATTGAAATCAAAATTCTTGTGTGTAAAGATCATGACATTGTTTCATTTGTCATCAATTTAACCAGATGACTAAGTATTCCTGCTGTTGCAATTGTTGCAATCGATAAGCAGATCAGCGGTCAGACTGCTGTAATGATTTCCTGATTCAAAGATCTACCTTATAATATGTATACTTGCCTTTATCCTTGATATCTTTCCAACTGCAAAACAATTGTGCGATTATTCTGAGTTTCTTGAAGAATCTCTTGAAGAGAGATTATATTTAAATATTTATATAATTTTACTAAGCATAAAATTATTAAAGTTAAAGTCAAAGGTCTTATTTTAAGTATGATTCGTATACTTGCCTTTATCCTTGATATCTTTCCAACTGCAAAACAATTGTGCGATTATTCTGAGTTTCTTGAAGAATCTCTCTTTAAATATTTATACAATTTTACTAAGCATAAAATTATTAAAGTTAAAGTCAAAGGTCTTATTTTAAGTATGATTCGTATACTTGCCTTTATCCTTGATATCTTTCCAACTGCAAAACAATTGTGCGATTATTCTGAGTTTCTTGAAGAATCTCTTGAAGAGAGATTATATTTAAATATTTATACAATTTTACTAAGCATAAAATTATTAAAGTTAAAGTCACAGGTCTTATTTTAAGTATGATTCGCAATATGTACTTCAAATAGGTTACTTTATCTGTATCTAGTTACGCTTTCGACTTTAAGTTTTGTATAAAAATAATTACATGGTTGAACTTGAATCATATATGAGCTAGTCACAAATATCGCTCAATCTCTTGTATTTTGTTGTTCGCCGCTTTTCTTTTTGCTTTTCATTCAATCTCTTTTAGTTTTCCAATTGTACCAACACTTTCCCACTCTATGTCTTGGATTTAATTTAGCTAATCTGCACATAATTAATGACTCTTAGAAGTTGGCCTTGCAATTGCTGCAATGCATTGTTGATGCCGCAACCACTGTGCGGCTGCCATCATGATATGTGGGGGCAGCAGCAGTTGCCGCAGCTGCCGCAGTTGCAGCAACAGCGACAACATACACATATCATGTCTGGTCGGAGGCCGGGACTAGCCTAAGCCTGCCCAGCATTGTTGTTGTTTGCCACTTTTGAAAATTATACGTTATGCGCTCTTTTATTTTGCTTCTTTTTTTTTTTTTTTTGCAATTGATGGCATCCGATAGCAGGAGCCGTGTCGGAGCTGTGCCTGCTCTTGGAATGTGGCACATACGTATGGGCGAGACGACGACGAGCAGCATGGACCCATGTGCGATGTAGTATGTAGTATGTAGTATGTGCTCCGGCACACTTGGGCTGATGTCTGTATTAATTTCTAACGCCGCTTAATTTTCTCTACTTGCGGCCATTAAAAATGCTGTGAATGCGACTGCGTCTAGATTAAGTGTTGGCATCTTTTTCTTTATTATTTATCTTTTCTTGTTGGCTTTTTTTTTTTTTTTTATTTTTTGCTTTTGTTTTTAACGCAGCTGCTACAAATTGAAATAATGAACGTGGGTTCAATTATCTCAAGCAAACAATCGCAGCGCTAATAGATTTTCTACATCTGTGCTTCCTCTGCTCGCGTCCGCTTTCTTTGCAAACAAATCCAACATCCGACCACGACGACGACGACGACGACGACGACCAAGATGAAGACAGAAATTTTCGGCCGGGGCAATTAGTGTGAAAATTTCACTTGCAGTTTTAGCCGCTAGATTTCTGGATGGGGATTAGCAAGCGCAATTATAGATGGAGGTCATTGATAGTCCCCACCATACATATTAAATACTTGTGTGTGGGTTGTCTGCCGCTAACGGAACACTGCTCGCAGTGAACTCATAAACCGTCGACTAACTCCCATGCCAATGTCGGAATATGAAAATTAGTCAATTGATCGTTTGGGTGGAGTACAGCGGCTGAGTAGAGATGGCCTCGTGTCACGACTTGGCCAAATTATTTGATAAAAAATCCGAAAAAAATAAATGTGCTACTTTAAATGTAGAATTGTTAATTATATTGTTACATAAAACCATGCATAAAATAACCTCGGGAGTAAAGATCGGATGAGTTTTGACAAAGTTATGGGTGATTGAAGTCTGGGAAGGGCATTTCTAGGACTTGGAAACATCACATGCCTAAACTGTTGACATGATTTCAGACAAGAAATTCGAAAAAAAATAAGTTTCTTAACTTTAAATTTAGAATTGATTGTATGGACACTTAACAAGTCAACTTTTTAGTCACTTTTAGCGTGATTTTTGACAGAAAAATGAAACATCACAAAATCACTTTTCAAATAGTTTTTTATACTAATTAAGACACCCACAATCAATAAAACGTAAAATTTCAAGATTCTATTTTTCAAAAAATCAAAATTTGTAAGGGTCCCCCCTTATGCTTTTTTCACAAAAAAAAATCCAAAATTTTATTTTTTCAAAAATTGATAAACTTGAGATGTAGAATTATACTTGATGTCAACTAATGATCAAAATGGCCTCGGGATTGACAATCGGTTCAGATTTGACAAAGTTGTGGCAGTTTGAAGTCTGGGAAGGTCATTTATATGGAACTTTTCGTTGTTTGGGCACTTTACAAGCCAATTTTTTTGTCACTTTTGGCGTGATTTTTGACAGAAAAATGAAACATCACAAAATCACTTTTCAAATAGTTTTTTATACTAATTAAGACACCCACAATCAATTATTCTTAAAATTTCAAGATTCTATTTTTTGAAAAATCAAAATTGGTAAGGGTCCCCCCTTATGCTTTTTTCGCAAAAAAAATACAAAATTTTATTTTTTTAAAAATTCATAAACTTGAGATGTAGAATTATACTTGATGCCAACTAATGATCAAAATGGCCTCGGGATTGACAATCGGTTCAGATTTGACAAAGTTGTGGCAGTTTGAAGTCTGGGAAGGTCATTTATATGGAACTTTTCGATGTTTGGGCACTTTACAAGTCAATTTTTTTGTCACTTTTGGCTTGATTTTTGACAGAAAAATGAAACATCACAAAATCACTTTTCGTATAGTTTTTTATACTAATTGAGACACCCACAATCAATTAAACGTAAAATTTCAAGATTCTATTTTTTGAAAAATCAAAATTGGTAAGGGTCCCCCCTTATGCTTTTTTCGCAAAAAAAATCCAAAATTTTATTTTTTCAAAAATTGATAAACTTGAGATGTAGAATTATACTTGATGTCAACTAATGATCAAAATGGCCTCGGGATTGACAATCGGTTCAGATTTGACAAAGTTGTGGCAGTTTGAAGTCTGGGAAGGTCATTTATATGGAACTTTTCGTTGTTTGGGCACTTTACAAGTCAATTTTTTTGTCACTTTTGGCTTGATTTTTGACAGAAAAATGAAACATCACAAAATCACTTTTCAAATAGTTTTTTATACTAATTAAGACACCCACAATCAATACAACGTAAAATTTCAAGATTCTATTTTTTGAAAAATCAAAATTGGTAAGGGTCCCCCCTTATGCTTTTTTCACAAAAAAAATTCAAAAATTTATTTTTTCAAAAATTCATAAACTTGAGATGTAGAATTATACTTGATGCCAACTTATGATCAAAATGGCCTCGGGATTGACAATCGGTTCAGATTTGACAAAGTTGTGGCAGTTTGAAGTCTGGGAAGGTCATTTATATGGAACTTTTCGTTGTTTGGGCACTTTACAAGTCAATTTTTTTGTCACTTTTGGCTTGATTTTTGACAGAAAAATGAAACATCACAAAATCACTTTTCAAATAGTTTTTTATACTAATTAAGACACCCACAATCAATACAACGTAAAATTTCAAGATTCTATTTTTTGAAAAATCAAAATTGGTAAGGGGGGACCCTTATGATTTTTTCGCAAAAAAAATCCAAAATTTTATTTTTTTAAAAATTCATAAACTTGAGATGTAGAATTATACTTGATGCCAACTAATGATCAAAATGGCCTCGGGATTGACAATCGGTTCAGATTTGACAAAGTTGTGGCAGTTTGAAGTCTGGGAAGGTCATTTATATGGAACTTTTCGTTGTTTGGGCACTTTACAAGCCAATTTTTTGTCACTTTTGGCGTGATTTTTGACAGAAAAATGAAACATCACAAAATCACTTTTCAAATAGTTTTTTATACTAATTAAGACAGCCACAATCAATTATTCTTAAAATTTCAAGATTCCATTTTTTGAAAAATCAAAATTGGTAAGGGTCCCCCCTTATGCTTTTTTCGCAAAAAAAATCCAAAATTTTATTTTTTCAAAAATTCATAAACTTGAGATGTAGAATTATACTTGATGCCAACTAATGATCAAAATGGCCTCGGGATTGACAATCGGTTCAGATTTGACAAAGTTGTGGCAGTTTGAAGTCTGGGAAGGTCATTTATATGGAACTTTTCGATGTTTGGGCACTTTACAAGTCAATTTTTTTGTCACTTTTGGCTTGATTTTTGACAGAAAAATGAAACATCACAAAATCACTTTTCAAATAGTTTTTTATACTAATTAAGACACCCACAATCAATTAAACGTAAAATTTCAAGATTCTATTTTTTGAAAAATCAAAATTGGTAAGGGTCCCCCCTTATGCTTTTTTCGCAAAAAAAATCCAAAATTTTATTTTTTCAAAAATTCATAAACTTGAGATGTAGAATTATACTTGATGCCAACTTATGATCAAAATGGCCTCGGGATTGACAATCGGTTCAGATTTGACAAAGTTGTGGCAGTTTGAAATCGGGGAAGGTCATTTATATGGAACTTTTCGTTGTTTGGGCACTTTACAAGTCAATTTTTTTGTGACTTTTGGCGTGATTTTTGACAGAAAAATGAAACATCACAAAATCACTTTTCAAATAGTTTTTTATACTAATTAAGACACCCACAATCAATACAAATTAAAATTTCAAGATTCTATTTTTTGAAAAATCAAAATTGGTAAGGGGGGACCCTTATGCTTTTTTCACAAAAAAAATCCAAAATTTTATTTTTTCAAAAATTCATAAACTTGAGATGTAGAATTATACTTGATGCCAACTTATGATCAAAATGGCCTCGGGATTGACAATCGGTTCAGATTTGACAAAGTTGTGGCAGTTTGAAATCGGGGAAGGTCATTTATATGGAACTTTTCGTTGTTTGGGCACTTTACAAGTCAATTTTTTTGTGACTTTTGGCGTGAATACAAATTAAAATTTCAAGATTCTATTTTTTGAAAAATCAAAATTGGTAAGGGGGGACCCTTATGCTTTTTTCACAAAAAAAATCCAAAATTTTATTTTTTTAAAAATTCATAAACTTTAGATGTAGAATTATACTTGATGCCAACTAATGATCAAAATGGCCTCGGGATTGACAATCGGTTCAGATTTGACAAAGTTGTGGCAGTTTGAAGTCTGGGAAGGTCATTTATATGGAACTTTTCGTTGTTTGGGCACTTTACAAGTCAATTTTTTTGTCACTTTTGGCGTGATTTTTGACAGAAAAATGAAACATCACAAAATCACTTTTCAAATAGTTTTTTACACTAATTAAGACACCCACAATCAATTAAACGTAAAATTTCAAGATTCTATTTTTTGAAAAATCAAAATTGGTAAGGGTCCCCCCTTATGCTTTTTTCACAAAAAAATTCAAAATTTTATTTTTTCAAAAATTCATAAACTTGAGATGTAGAATTATACTTGATGCCAACTAATGATCAAAATGGCCTCGGGATTGACAATCGGTTCAGATTTGACAAAGTTGTGGCAGTTTGAAGTCTGGGAAGGTCATTTATATGGAACTTTTCGTTGTTTGGGCACTTTACAAGCCAATTTTTTTGTCACTTTTGGCGTGATTTTTGACAGAAAAATGAAACATCACAAAATCACTTTTCAAATAGTTTTTTATACTAATTAAGACACCCACAATCAATTAAACGTAAAATTTCGAGATTCTATTTTTTGAAAAATCAAAATTGGTAAGGGTCCCCTCTTATGCTTTTTTCGCAAAAAAAATTCAACATTTTATTTTTTCAAAAATTGATAAACTTGAGATGTAGAATTATACTTGATGCCAACTAATGATCAAAATGGCCTCGGGATTGACAATCGGTTAAGATTTGACAAAGTTATGGGTGTTTAAAGTCTGGGAAGGGCATTTCTAGGACTTGGAAACATCACAAGAACTGTTGACATGATTTCTGACAAGAAATTCGAAAAATGGAGTTTCTCAACAATAAATGTAGAATTGATTAAGATGAAAAACCATGCATAAAATTACCTTGGGATTGGAAATCGGATCAGTTTTGATAAAGTTATGTTGGTTTGAAATCTGGGAAGAACATTTCTTTTGGGTTTTTTCCGATATTCGGGTTTATCCAGGTCGTGCGTGAGTCGACATGCAGCCAGCTGGCACTCCAGTATGGGGCAATCAACAAATGTGAAACTGGCAACTGCGCAAAATGCTTTGCTTACTCTGGAGCTAATCCGCAATTTGTATGCCCAGTGGTGACTCTTCCGCATGCCGAACGATGCAAACAGATCTGCTCTCTCTCTCACTCACTCTCTTGTTCTCCCTCTGTCGTTGACTCTTTGTAGGTGCCGTAACAGACTCGCCCATTAAGATTATTAAACTGCCCGCACAGGCGCCTGTGATACGCTACCGCAACGCGGATGCAGCGCCTGATTCGCTTCTGATCCAATATCGCCAGGATGCACAGCCGGAGCTGTCGGCGACGCTGATGCAGGCGCCGGGAGCAGCGGCCGCCGCGCTCGAGAATCTACTGCAGGAGGAGACGGATCAACAGCAGCAACTGAATCTGGGCCGGCAGCATCGGGCATCGAGCACGTCCAGCAGCAGCAGCAACAATAATTGTCCACGCTCCTGCCCGCCCAGTTTGACGGTGGGTGCGGAGCCCGTCTGCGGCAGCGATGGCCTCATCTATGCCAATCTCTGTGAGCTGCGCAAGAAGACCTGCACCCGCAACGGTGTCTCATTGATCAAGGATGTGCGCGATGGCTGTGAGCGTTCCAAGGGTTCCGATTGCAAGCATCGCTGCAGCAACGAAAAGGATCCCGTGTGCGGCACGGATGGACGCACCTATCTGAATCGCTGCATGCTGCGCGTGCAATCCTGTCGTGTCGGCTTGGCCGCCGTCAAGTTGTCGCATGTGGGTCCTTGCAGCAACACCAGCGCCCAGCGAGAATCCTGCCCCGTTGACTGCAACAGTGCGCCGAAGGATGGCCCCATCTGTGCTTCCGATGGCAACGTCTACAATTCCACGTGCGAGATGAAGCTGCACACCTGTGGTCAGGGCGTCGTCAAGACCAGCCGCAAGCATTGCCAATCGACGCGCATGTGCCGCGAGTCCTGCTGGCGTGTGGCCAGACCCACCTGTGGCTCCGACGGCCGCCTCTATGCGAGTCCTTGTAAGATGAGGTCCACCAACTGTGGCAAGCATGTGTTCGAGGTGCCGCTGTCGTTCTGCATGCCACAGGAGCGACATGGCAGCCAGTCGGCAGCTGACACATGCCCCACCGAGTGCCCCAAATCTGATGCGGATGCCACATCGCAGTATGTCTGTGGTAGCGATGGCAACATCTACTCTTCACTCTGCGAACTTAAGATGCTCAACTGCGGGTAAGTTGCTCAAAGTACTTGCACTTAATATTTGAAAGCACATTAAAGCTTTAAGCAATATAAATTGTATTAACAATATACAAGTAAGCTAAAGCTTACAAAGTTCGTTTGTTAACATTACAAAACTTTAATAATTGTTAGAGAAGCTTTAAGTTTTAATTAAAGTTGCAAGCTCATTAAAGCTTCAAGCTAATTACAGTGTATTATATGCATACAGTTGTTTGTCTTAATAATATTTTAATCACAAACCGCTTTTCAGACCACAGCGCAAGTCCATACAGAAGATGAGCATGGATAAATGCAAGAATCGCTTGACTCGCTGCAAGCAGCTGCCGCCGTGCAAGGACTTTAACAATCTCTTTGGCTCCATCTTCAGCTCGAAGCGGAATGACAAACTCTGCGGCACCGATGCCAAAACCTACAACAACGAATGCGAACTGGCCCACGCCACCTGCCTGTAAGTATGCAGTTCAAGTGGAGTCTTATCCTCAAATCCTTGACTCCTTTTATAGACGCGGCGTTAATCTGGCGCATATTGGACCCTGCACGGATCTGAATACGCCGGCCAAGGACTGCGGCGATGCGTGCACACGTGCGGATCTGGAACAGCAGCCGGTGTGCGGTTCCGATGGCAACACCTTTGCCTCCATGTGCGAGTTCAAGCGACGCACCTGCAATCTGCGCGTGGTGCCCGTCTCCCTGAAGAACTGCGCCCTCACCGCCGACTGTGACTCCGATTGCGATGCCCAGCCGCCGAATTTTGTGTGCGGCTCCGATAACAAGTTCTACAAATCCGAGTGTCACATGCGCAAGGAGAACTGTGGCAAGCATGTGTTTGTGGTGCCGCTGAAGCGTTGCCTGGCTGCGTTCCAGTTTAAGGGCTGTGCCCGCATTTGTCCGAGGGAGTTCGAGCCGGTTTGTGGCAGCGATAATAAGACGTATTTGAATGACTGCTTCCTGGACATTGAGAACTGTCGCACCAACAGCACGGTGGCTGTGCATCACTATGGCGCCTGTGGTCGCCCCGAGGCGCCCTCAACCAATTTCCTTTACTAATCGGGCGTCATTTACATTTTACATGGCATTTAATAATTTTTAGGCTACAGTCTATTACGTATTATTATTATTGTATTGTATATTTTTTTAAAACGATATTTATTGTGTTGGAATTAAAAAGCCGAACGAACGTACAAAATGGGTTTACGGAATGGTTTGTTGGCCTAAGCAGAGTCATCAAATAGCTTGCTCAGCATTGCGTTAATCTCATGTGGTCGGTACCTGACATATTTATCAGGATTCTTGCTGAACTGCACCGCTGCATACCTACAAATTAAATATGTAAAGTTAGTTTAATTAAATCAAATCAATTACTTGCTTACTTACATCTCAAAGAATCGATTGTACTTGGGCAGTATGTGCTCCACATTATCCCGCTTGATGCCCTCGCGCAGTATGACATCAGGTATGGAAATGCCACGCTGAATCTTGCACGCCTCCTCAAAGTCCTTGTTGAAGTTCTGCAAAAGAATAGGTATTAAGTAAAGTGTAGAGAATATATATAAGATTTCTTTGAGTGTACGCACCGAGAAACGCTCCTTGAGCACACCGCGATCCTTGTCCTTGACCTTGCCGCTCACTGGCTTGGGCAGCTCTTCCAGCGAGTATATGCCCGTCAGCATCTTCGACCAGGTCTTTTGATAGCTCGTCTTTAGCTCACGTATCATTTCCAGATAGCTATGCTCACATTCCGGCTCCGCCAGTGTGACCAAATCGATGAGATTGGAACGTTGCAGTGATTTGAGTATATAGTGTATGTTATTAAGTCTAAACAGATGTTTGGTGGCCTGATCATTATACTGCTCGCATTTGTTCATGATGGACAGGTTGAGCTCCGCCAGCGCCTTCTCTGAAATGTAAAAGAAAATTGTGAATATATGGATGTCAGGAGTCTTTCAAAGTGAGCTCACTTATGTAGATGGCCAGCAGCGCCTTGTTGCGTTCCTCGCCGGGCAGTGCCTTCTTCATCAGTATGGTGTCCAGCTGCGTGGAGTACAGCACATCCTGGGCGAGTATAGCGCCAATGACATCAAAGTGCTCATACAAGTGCTCGATAAACCAAATTGTGTTGGAGGTCAGTTCGTGCACGGTGGCATCCTTGGGCACATTGCTCTGGCCGACAATATTTGTGCTCGACTCGCCCTTGACCACGTCCAGGAAGTGTTCCAGTGCCTTGGCACCCGTTTGCTGCAGTTTGTTGAGCACCTTGGTCAACTGTTCACGCTGGGCGGCATCGTAGGTGCGCTCAATGTCCGGCTGCAGGAGAATGACGCGCTTCAGTGCTGAGAAGATGCCCAGCGCTGAGGTCCACTCCTTGCGCGAGATGCAGCGTAAGATGCGCTGTGTGATGGCCTCCGCATCCTTAACCACCAGCTCGATGGCATTGAAGGCGAGACGTGCAAATACTTCATTGTGCTTGGACTGGGGTATAATATCGCGCATAATGGCGCGCTCCCAGTTGAGCAGTCGCTGCAGGCCGAGCAGCATGACCAAGTACTTGTCCAACTCCTGATCGCCATCGAGCAGATCTTCAGATGTCAGGTGATCCGTGTGCGAGGAGGCCTTCTTAATGGAGAAGCCGGTGGACTGCTCAATGGTTTGTGTGGCGCGCAAATACAACTTGTTGGCCTTCTTCTCAAAGCTGCAAGTAAGGATAATTAGCTGAGGTGATATAGTTGGGATTGGGATAATGTAGTCTTACATTTGCTGCAATCGCGCCGAGGTGTTCTTCTTGGGCTCATTCTGACGGCCGCTGTGACGTGGTCTCTGCAAAAATCAACGGATTATCTAAATAGTACATCAATCAATCGCGATTGACAGAAGAAAGTGGAGTTATGTTCAGGGTGCCGTTATTTAAATAGAAGAATGAGTCATTTTTCTTGTGGTTTATTCGATTTTGATTTATTTCTTAATGGATAAACAAACAAATTTCTTGATACAGACATTAAAATGGTTGAGACTGGCAAGCACATCAACCAGCGATAGCTTGACAGCTTAAGGATTACAAAGATTATAGACCCTTAAGGGCATCCAGTATGCGGTTACAGTCCTCATCCTTGCGCACACCGAGCTTCTTGAGATCGGCACGTTTCATGGACACCAAATCGATCAGATCGACATTCGATTCATCAAATTTGTCCAAGTACATCTCGAGGCCGACAAGGAGCAGCACTTCCTTCACATTGGTGGCATGATTAAGGACAAAGGAGTGATTTGTCGCTTGCATTGAGCGACGACGCGTCTCCATGCAGAGTGAAGTTTCCGTATTGCTGACACACGAATCATCCATAAAGTTATCCAAGCTGTTGTTGCTGTTGTTCTCCTCCTCTTTCCCCTTCTTGCCAGACATCTTGGTAACAGGCGCCGAATGCTGTTGTTGTTGCTGATTATTGAGTGGCTTAAAGAGCATGGGTGATGCGGGACTTTTCAACTGCATATCCTTAATGGGTGACAAGTTGGGCGAACGCAGAATACCCAAAATGGGCGTGGAGCAGCGCACATTGATGCTGTCCACAGTGAGCGTATTCCAAGTGGGCGCCCTTTTTGCCTTGGAGGTGCGTCTATAGGTCAATTTGCACACGACTTTCGGGGAACAAAATTCAGCCATTTTTTTACAAAAGAGATATCACGAAACAAATATTTTAGACACTGGGACACGACACGTTGTTGAACAGCGCTAAATCCGTAATGGCGACGGCGTTGGATTTTTGCGCCAGTTTAAGCTTTTGGGAAAACTGCCGTTACACGAACGGTGGAAAGACACAGAGTTGCATCATGTACAATACGAAAGGAGAGAGATAGAGAGTGGAAAGTAACGTTTACATTTTAAACTTTTAAGCGTTACGAATCTCTCTTAAACTTTCGCTAAGCTTTCGCTATGCTGTTATACTCATTAATTGAGAAAGATCTCTCAATCGCTCGCGAGCTTTTCAAATTTAAAATGTATACTCACCAAGGCTTCGGTGCCCCAGCTGCTGCTCTTTTGATGATCCTTTAACAGCTGCAGAGAGCGCAACACAACTTCACCACGCTCCGTGGCATAGATGTGTGTGTATTCGCGCATATTCTGCTCCAGCCACAGCGATATGGTGAAAAGCTCCTCGCGTGTGCTCTGCGACAGCTGGCGAAAGGAAGTAAACTCATCGCTGGACGAATCATCTTCTATATATATCAAGTCCAGCAGTTCTACGGGTTTTAAAGGTGCACTGTGCTTTTTTAACAGCATGCTGTAATGTTGATTGAGACCCTCGCAGCCTGTGTTGAATAAGCTGGTCACGTTTTCCAGTTCCACACTCTGTGAATTGTTGTGCAGAAAGTAATCCATGGCGGCACGCAGTTTGGCTAAAGCATCCAGAAAGGCGCCAATGTTGCCCTCGATGGGTCCTTGATGGATGAGCTGACAAACCTCCTGGGAGACATCATAATGGGAGAGCACGCTTTCCAGGCAGTTCAGTGTCGCCTCCAAATCTGGAATGTGGGGCGTTACCAACACTTATCTATTAAATTTAACATTGGCTTACTTTGCTGTCGCTTTTGCAACTGTTCCGTTTCCTGATAAACTGGCAAAATGGTTTGTTCCAAGTTGCCCAAACGCTTCTCGAAGATGGTGAGTATGCTGGACATTTGCGTGGACAGATCATGATACTTGTCCACACGGTCCTTGAGCAGCACCAAATTGGTGGTTTCCTTTTCCAATTTGTTGTGCGCTTGCACCGAACTGTCCAAATTATTCATTGTTTTGATTTGGCACTACAACAGCAAAGTAATAACAGATCTACCGCAGAACAGCTGTCGGCTGTTGCTTAACATAGCTATCGATGTTGTTGCGACAACTCACCACAGCTGAACTAGCCGCGCGATGTATCGATATATAGTTGGGTATTGTGGTTGCCATGGAGCTTTTTTGTTTTGGCCCCAAACAAACGTAAATAAAATGGAAAAACTAGTTCTATAAAATATAAAATGCGTGGCGTGCTCAAATGGTTAGAGCGCATCGAATTTCCGAATGCCAAAGATGAGAATACCAGGTATAGTTGGTTAATTAAACAAACAACAAACACCTGTTGCTTAAAGGATATCTTCTTTTCTTTTAGTGTGCATTCCGTTTGCTATGCTCCGGATGGCAGCCAATTGGTGGTGGCAGCTGGGGAACGCCTGCTCATCTACAATCCTAACGATGGGTCACTCCTAAACACATTGAAGGCTCACAAGGACATCATCAATTCGGTGGTTTATTCCCGAGATGGCAAACGTTTTGCGAGTGGAGCTGCCGATAAGATTGTCATTGTGTGGTCACCACAGCTGGAGGGGTTGCTCAAGTACTCGTAAGTAAATGACATCCCTAACTGTGCACCATCCCTAACTATCACCAACTCCTTGCAGCCATGGCGACTCCATTCAGTGCATGTGCTTTAATCCCGTTTCACATCATTTGGCTTCGTGTTCTACGTCGGATTTTGCCTTCTGGTCGGCGGATCAGAAGGCGGTGCAAAAGTATAAAATTGGAGCGCGTATCAATGGCTGCGCTTGGACAAATGATGGACAGTATTTGATACTCGGACTGGCAAATGGTTCTATATCCATACGCAGTAAATTGGGCGAAGAGAAAGGGCGCATCGATCGTCCTGGTGGAGGCAGTAGCTCCATATTTGGCGTACAGTGCTGTCCAGCGAATGGTGCCGGCAGCGTGGACACCATTGCCGTTGCTGACTGGGCACAGACGCTGTCCTTTCACACGCTGAGTGGCCAAATGATTGGCAAGGAGCGTGCTTTGGGTTTCGATCCGCTCTGCATGTCCTACTTTCCCAATGGCGAGTTCTGTGTCGTTGGCGGCTGCACGAGCAGCTTGCACTTCTTCACCCGGGATGGCGTGAGGCTAGGCACACTCGGCGATGGCTTTGACTCGTGGATTTGGTCTGTGGCACTGCATCCGAATGGTCAGTCCTACACGATTGGCTGTCAGGATGGCACTCTCGCCTGTTTCAACATCGCCTCCAGCACGGTGCATGCTCTCTACCGGGAGCGTTATGCCTTTCGTGAGAACATGTGCGATGTCATCATTCAGCATCTGATCTCCGGTCAAAAGGTGCGCATAAAGTGTCGTGATCTTGTCCAGAAAATAGCCATCTACAGAAATCGCCTGGCCGTGCAGCTGCCGGAACGTGTGGTCCTGTACGAGCTCAACTCAACGGATAATCAACCCATGCACTACAAAGTCCGGGAGAAGATTCAGCAAAAGTTCGATTGCAGCCTGCTCGTCGTCTGTGGGCTGAACATCGTCCTTTGCCAGGAGAAGCGTCTGCAGTGCCTGGATTTTGATGGTGCCCTACAGCGGGAATGGATTATGGACTCGTTCATACGTTACATTAAAGTAACGGGCGGGCCGCCGGGTCGAGAGGGTCTTATGGTCGGACTGAAGAATGGTCAAGTGTTTCGCATCTTTCTCAACAATTCTCTGCCGCTGCTCATTACGACGGCAGTGTCGGCGGTCCGCTGTCTGGACATAAATGCGAATCGCAGCAAAATCGCTGTTGTGGATGACGCTGGACGGCTGGTGGTGCGGGATCTGCTCAACGACAGCATACTCTATCAGGATGTGGGCGTGAATAGTGTCACCTGGAACACACATCTCGACACTATGCTCTGCTATACACACACGAGTGGGGGGCTCAGCGTACGTGTGGGCAATCTGCCGCCCCGGGCACCTCAGAACATGCACGGCGTAGTGGTGGGTTTGTGTGGTGCTACTGCCTTCTGTCTGCGTGGCAATATTATGCACAATACACCACTGGCTCTAGGTGCCACCATGTGGCAGTTCATCGAGGCGGGTTTGTTTGAGTAAGTGGAAATTTGTGGAACTTATTAACTATATAATACTGTCTGTTACTGATTGTTGCTTCTCCCTTAGTGAGGCCTACCAGGTAGCCTGTCTGGGTGTCACCATCAGCGATTGGGAGGGACTGGCGCAATCCGCCCTGGAGGCACTACACATTAACATAGCACGCGATGCTTACGTCAAGGTGCGCAATTTGCCCTGGCTGCAGGTGATCAGCGAGCTACGGGAGCAGCAGCAACGCTCCACAGTGCCCAAGGAGGTGCTACTCGGCGAGAGTTGCGCCTTTGCTGGCAAATTCAAGGAGGCAGCGCGTCTTTTTCTCAAATGCAGCCAAACGAATCGTGCTCTCGAAATGTATACGGATCTGCGCATGTTTGATCTGGCGCAGGAGTATCTTAAAGACGGCAGCGAACTGGAGAAGCGGGATCTGGTGCGCAAGCGTGCAGAGTGGGCTTATTCCGTAAAGGAGCCGCGTGCAGCGGCCGAGCTGCTCCTCTCCGCTGGCGAGCATCAAAAGGCCATTGACATAGTTGCCGAGCAGGGCTGGGCAGATGTGTAAGCTTTTCCAGCTTTATCTATCGATATTTCCCATTGATGTTCCATTCCTTTTGCAGTCTCTATGATATTGGGCGACGTCTGAGCCTCAGCGAACGCGACGCTGTCCTGTCGGTGGCTCAGAATCTAAAGTCACTGAAGGCTTTGCCACTGGCCGCTGAGATGTTTAAGAAGCTGGGCGACGAGGCTCAAGTGGTGCAGCTGCATGTCGAGGTCCAGGACTGGGCAGAGGCGTTTCGCTTGGCCGAAGCCTTGCCTGAGCTGCTGCCCAATGTGCATTATCAGCATGCACAGTGGCTGGCGGAAACGGATCAGTTTATTGCGGCGCATCAGGGTGAGTCAGCTCAGAGTGCTTTACATAAATAACGGACATATCCAAATCCCGTTTTTTAAACCCTCAACCCATTAAAAATGGGAAAAAGGGTATCATGAAGTTGTGCAGTTGAGCACTCTCACTAGCTTTAACTTATTTTCCTGCAGCCTATCTAAAAGCTGGTCGCACCAAGGATGCAAATAGGCTGTTGAAGCAGCTAAGTAGCACGGCCATTGTTGAGGAGCGTTACCTGGACGCCAGCTACTTTTACTGGCTTTTAGCTAAGCAGTATCTGGACATCTATCATGAGAAACCGTAGGTGTTTGCCTGCCTGCTAATAGCACCCCTTAAACTCTTTTGTTTCCGGTTTTTCAAGTGAGCAAAATTCCATTGATCATCATCTGAACGAGTACAAAAATCATTTGCGCATTGCAAAGGTTTATTACGCCTACAGCGTCATCTTCAACTATATGAAGGAGCCATTTACAACCCACTCACCCGTCAGTCTCTTCAACGTGAGCCGCTTTATATTCAATGAAGTGGAGAACAAGGGTGCGCCCAAAGGCGTCAGCATGTTGTAAGTTAGATATATATAGAATTATGTAGATAATATATATTGAATTGTTGATTAATTACAGCTCAGTGCTTTTCACGCTGGCCAAGCAGGCCAAGTTGCTGCAGGCCAACAAGCTGTGCCTGCTGGTCAACAAGCGGCTGCAGTCGCTCAAGCCACCTGCGGGCGTTCAAGAGCAAATTGATGTGAGTTACGATCAATATTAGTATATGTATTGTAGTATAAATCTAACACTTGATCCACAGCTAAATTTCCTGAACAGCAAGGCTTGCAAGAGCGGCTTCAATGATCCCGAGGAGCTGCTGCCTTTGTGCTACAAGTGCTCCAATTATAGCCAGCACTTAAATAATAATACATGCCCCACCTGCAGACAGGACTATATATTTTCCTTTGTTTCCTTTGGTGAGTGAGCCAAGCCACACAACAATCCTTACTTTGCCCTTCATTAATATTTCTCTCTCTAGAAATCTTGCCGTTAGTACAATTCCATCCGGAGGTGGATATAACCGATGCGGAGGCGGAGCGTTTACTCTTGGCGCCAGCTAAAAATCCCGAGGATGCGGATCCATTTAGTGAAGACGTTGCCAGCGCGCTCCCTTTAAGTTTGGACCGACATGCGCTGCGCGCTATTGATCCTAACCATGTGCTGATACTCAAGCGCAAGGATAAGCATATACGCAACATCTACTATCGCAATATATTGCCTGATCTGCAGGTTACCTACTGCTCCGAGTGTTTGCTGGTAAGTCTGCTGAGATGTCTTCAATATAAAGTTTCGGTTTCATTGACATTTATATTTGCAGCTGTACTATGCAGAGGATTTTGAGCTACAGGTCCTGCAGAAGGGTTACTGTCCGTTCTGTCGCACTTCATCGGATAAGCTGCTGGAAGAATTTTGAATATCACAAACTAAACTTATCAGTTGATAGAATAGAAGTAGTTTTAGTATTTATCATAAAGTTACAAGTGATGTATTTACTATATCCGTCCAACACATAGAAACTTATAATTATAAATTTGTAAACAAGGTACAAGAGCTAAAGCTTCTTTTGGTCAGTTGATGTTCTAGGCCCAGGTTTCTTCCTGGTAGCGTCGCTGTTTTATCAGTTGCTCCAAATAGAGAGCATCGTTGTCGAGTGCCTCGATAAATGCTTCCCTGACCGCCTTTGGCATGTTGTTGGAGCTGCCTGCCACATAGACATAAGCATTTTGTTCCCTAATAAGCTTGGCTAGATGCAAGCCACGCTCCTTGATAAGATGCTGCACATATACCTTATTCTCTTGGTCTCGCGAGAAGGCTACATGTACCTCAACACTTGGATTATCCTGCCACGTCTTGAAGTCTTGCTCAAAGTGATAATCCTGGCTCTTGTTGCGACAACCAAAGAACACAACCAGTTGACCCACATTGTGGCCAGTCTGCTGCAAATGCAAACGTTGCTGGATGATGCTGCGAAACGGTGCGATTCCTGTCCCGGGTCCAATCATAATCAGTGGCGTCTCCAGCTCTTTGGGCCAGCTCATGGTGCCCGGCTTGATGACACCACGTAGCTCCACACCAGCCTCTAAGCGCCTCAGCCAGTTGGAGCAAAGACCCAAACGTGGCGCCTGCATAATGGTCTTGTAGTTGACCACAGCAACCAGAAGATCAAGCGTGCCCGCAGAGGCATCCGAGGCAATGGAAAAGCTGCGTGTTTGTATCAATGGCATCATCTCGAATAGCTGCGATAGCGTCAGCTTGGCCATGGCATGCCTGAAATCCTGCATCAGCTCCAACAGCATGCGACGTGGCCTATTCACATAGGCTATCAAATCCTCCAGACCTTCGGCTGTGCAAAACTCCAGGAGTTTCTCGCGCTCCATCTCATCCTCACAGTTCTGTGCGAGCACCTCCAGGAAGCGCTGGCGCGGCTTGGCGCTCAGATCCCAAATATACCTGGCTGCCTGCTGCAACGAAAGGGGCGCCGCATAGGCCAAAGGAAGAGGCAGATCCTCATGCGCGCTGCTCACTTCTACCACTGTGCTAGCATCAAATCCGAGCTCGTGTTCCTTTAGCAAGTCAAAGAACTCTTGAACATGTTCAGAGCTGTTTTGTGGCTGAACTTCGAGCACATCGCCCGGCTGCCAGTTTGCCTTATCGCTACTGAGTCTCAGCAAACGCACATCTTGAAAATGATCCTCGGCAGTTGTGCGCTGATTTCCAGTTAATTTAAAATCGTGTGCGTCTTGTTTTTGGGTCCACTGCAGGCGCTCTTCATTCAAATTAGGTTTCTCCTCCTGCACACGCACATTCCATCTCTTCACCTCCGCTGGCTCCTGCTGTCTGCGTATAGCCAAGTTCCCGCTTAGTGTCTGCCAGAGATCTGCTGTCCAGGACAACGATGTTCCCAAATGCCCGTAGTCATGCTGGTCATCGCATAGCCCAAGTGGACACACAGATTTCGCGCCAAGATTTAAGAGACGTTTATTCAACTTTTTGGCGGCATAATTGAATTTGGAGTAACTCGAGTCACCCAATCCCATGCAGGCGAATTGCAGACCCTCCAATGAGTTTCCCGGCAAACTGCGTTTGAGTAGAAACCGCCAGGCCTGCTTCATATTATCCGGCTCCATGCCATCACCGGTGGTGGCAACCACAAAGATCACCAGTCGCTCCTCGATCAGCTGTTGAATATTGTAATCCTCTAGAGCGAGCACCGGGCCCTGGAAGCCCCATTGGCGGGACTCACGCCATATCTGTTCAGCTACATCCTGGGCAGTGCCAGTTTGACTGCCATAGAGCACCAAAAGACGCATAATTTTGAATTTAAAAATGCAATGTAATTCCAAATGGAGAACAAGGCCGGCTAGTCAGCTGCTATGAGCATGGTAAGCGTAATTTACAAGGTAGCGCATTGAAAGTGTTTAAGTGCTACCTGTTGTGCCTTGCAGGTGTGACGTCACATTATATTAGTGAGAGAGAGAGTGTGCCTTCTTGAACGCATCGGCATTGTTATCGATATTTAAAAATGCTTATCGGCTGGCTCATCGGCTTGTTTGTTTGACACCGAATGATTTTCACAATATGAATTAAAACGTTCTTTCGAACCGTACACACAAAAGTATAGTAACATTTAAGCAAGTGAGTAACAACGAAAATTGAGATGTCTAAAAAGCAGCCCAACGTGCAGTTGAGCAAGCAGCTTTCGTGGCTGCTGCGTCATGGCGCCCAGAAAGAAGGCTTTAAAATACAACCAAATGGATTTTTGTGTATCGAGGATATATTAAAGCATCCTCGCTATGGGGTTGGATATAGTTTAGAGAAGTTGAGGGAAATTGTAGCCACAGATGCAAAGCAGCGTTTTACAATGCGCCGTAATCCTTCAACTGGGAAAGAGGAAATCCGCGCCAATCAAGGACATTCGCTGGCAGCTGTGGAGGATGAGGCTTGCCTAGAGCGCATAATGAACAGCTCTGAGGTACCCGCAGCTGTGGTGCATGGCACCTACTTAAGGAACTGGGAGCGCATCAAAATAGAAGGCCTCAAGCGCATGGAAAGGAATCACGTGCATTTTGCTGTGATCCTTGAGGACAATCGTTCAATTATAAGCGGTTTTCGCAGCGATTGCCAAGTGTTGATCTATTTGAATGTGGCCAAGGTGCTGGCAGATGAGCTGGCGCTATATCGCTCCAGCAATAATGTCATACTATGCTCTGGCATCAATGGTTGCATCAAAAAAGAATACTTTGAGCGTGTCATTGAAAGGCGAACGGGGAAGCCCTTGTGTTTCTAATCTGTAACGAGTTAAAGCACAGCATCGCATAGAGTTATATGTATTAGCTTTGAATGTCCCTTGTTAATAAAATGTTCTAAGTTTTTGTCTATTTTTTTAAATTGTAATTTTTAAAATTTGGCTTTTGCAGAGATGAGCGATTTGGAAACTCGCACAGCAGCGTCGCGCGAGGATGGGGTATCGAACTGCAAAGTTTGCGATAAGCCTTTCAAGACACTGCAGGATTGCTTGGCCCACGAGCTGCTGAAGCACACAATCAAGCCACAAAAGAAACTACGCAAATGCCTCGATGCCATCGCCAAGCTTTTTGCCAGCGAGCAGATTCAATTAGAACGACGAATGCTGCGGGACTCACTTGCACAGTCACAGCCGGGACAGCAGTTGCATGCCGTATTATCTCATTATGCTGGCGATAACAAGGATCTGGCGGTGTGCTACTGCGAGGTGCGTGAACTGCTACAGAAACAGCTGAAGGGCAAGATCAAGGTCTATCCATTTGGCTCGCTTGTAACGGGCTTGGCCTTGAAAGGTTTGTGATCTCAACAAACCTTTACGCATTATTCTTATGAGCTTTCTTCACTTGCAGATAGTGACATCGATTTGTTCCTGGAGCACATGGAACCCAGTTGCATGCCGACCCGTCAATTGTTCAACAAGATTCATAACTATTTGCGTCGCAACGATTGTTTTCAGGATGTGATTGCCATACGACACGCTCGCGTGCCCATCATTCGCTGCAAACATGTGAAGACCGGCCTCAGTCTGGACATCAATATGTCCAGTCCGAACAGCACCTACAATTCACGTTTTGTCGCCGAGCTATTGGTACGCGATGTGCGTCTACGCGAGCTTTTCTTGTTCCTCAAGCTGTGGGCCAAGAAACTGAAGATAATTGGCAGCGGCAGCATGACTAGCTATTGTCTCGTTACACTCATTATTTTTGGCATGCAGCAGCACAAACAGTTGCCTTCCATTAAGCAACTACAGGCACGTTGCCAAGCGCTGGAAGTCATGGGCGTGAACTATGGCTACAATTTTCAACAGGTGCGACCGCTGCCCGCCAGCGTGACCACCTTGAATCTCATCGCCAACTTCTTTGAGCTGTACAGCCGCATGGATTTTGAAAAGAAGCTGCTGTCGCCGTATTTGGGCTACGCTTTGGACTTGGAAACGGCTTTTGCTGCGCCCGGCAATTATCCAGAATATACGGAGCAGCTAAGAGCCATGACTGCTGCCACAGGCGAGCAGCCGGAGCCGTTTCAAAGTCAACGCTGCGTTTGCGTTCAAGATCCCTTTGAGATGCAGCACAATGTAGGTCAGTCCATAACGCCAACGAACCTCTGCTACCTGCGTCAATGCTTGACTTTCGCCCATGAGGCGTGCACCGATGAAAAGTTGCTCGCAGCGCCGGCCAAGCTTTATGACGATTTGCTCTTTGGTGTGCCCGCGAAGCTGTTGCAGGGACAACGTGTGGATTCAGTACAGCCGGCCAAGCTACGCAAGCAAATGCTAATTAAAAAGGAGCTGCCAGTCGCAGCGAACCCAGAAGTTGTTGAAACCGTGAAGCAAGCAGTTACTGCCACAGCAAAACACGCAGTTGCTTCCACAGCTAAGACTGCTGTTGCTGCCATAGCTAAGACTGCTGTTGCTGCCATAGCTAAGACTGCAGTTGCTGACACAGCAAAGAAAGCGGTTGCTGCCCCAGCAAAGACAGCAGTTGCTGCCCCACCAAAACACGCAGTTGCTTCAACATCAAAACCAGCAGTTGCTGCAATAGCTGAATTTGCAGCAGAAGTAGCTACAAAGACCAAGGAGAGATTGTCATCCTGCAGCTCGGCGGACAATGCCCCGCCAATGTTGCATGTCCACACACTGACGCCCACTAATAATGATCTTAAATGCCTGCGTGCTGATTTGCTCAGCAGGGATCCGAGTGCACAAAACACAATCTTTTACTACTGGGTAGAATGCTATGTGGACGCTATTAAGGATATTATGACAAATATTTACGCTATGAATATGAAGCTAATTGAACCGCTGGCGCCATTAAAGGATGATGAACTGCCCCAACAATTTAGCTGGCTGATTAACACAGCGTTGGATACGTGGAGTTCGCGTAGTTTCCAGCGTGGTACAAAGCAATCCTTTTTTGCCCATCAACTGCAGCAGACCATTGAGTTTGTCAAAGTACGTCCCCAGAATGCCAATTTTACCGTCAACCTAAGGGGTCGCTTTTCGTTGGTCATCGGTGCGGACTACAAGGAGCTGCTCCTGGAACTGAAGCCGATGCCGGACGATACATTTGGCCTACAACGACACAGTCCACTGACCAAGTTCTTTAAATCATTGAAGAACATGCTCTGCAATTACAACTTCAAGGAGAAGGTCGTCAGCTTACAGTATCACCGTTGAGTTCTCAAATGCACAAAAGTAAACTACAATTTTTAAGCAGCTCACAAATTGTGAAATACATTTTAGAGAATTGCAATAGCTCATTGACAAATTTGAAGTAATGCCAAAGAATGTATATATACTGTAGCAAATCATTTCTAGACATATCTTGTTTTCTCCATATCCCTTTAAAATGTTATTTTACTGACATCCGGACCATTTATTTTAAACGCTTTCAATAAATCTATTGCAATTCTCGAATTTTTGTTTTCGAAGTATTTTCCACTTAAATATGCTTTTGTAAAATATTTTCTTTCAATTTTTGGTATTTTGTTACAAAATCTTTTTCTATTATGAAATAAAAATGAGTTCTATTTGAAATAAATAGTTTATTGACTAATGAGGTTTTTGCTACGAATATAACATATTTATAACAAGTATGCAATTATATAATGATAATTTATATGTTAAGTAGTAATTTGTATTTCATACTGCAAACTTAATTGTAATACATAATAATTGTAATGTTGGCAATTGTTGTTAAGTTGATATAGAAGAGTATGAATTGGAATTAATTACAGATTATATGTATATACATATATACACATGTATATATATATATACAAAGAGAGTATAGAGTGAGCAAAAGGATATACATATGCTTCTAGTTATATACAAAGATTATACAATTAAATATTATCACGTTGCTGCTCTGGAAATGATCCGAGTCTGGTGTTAACGCCCACACGGCACTACATTTTCTAATCTTTAGCTAGAGTTTAACATCTACTACTGTTAGCCCTAGACAACTACAAATAACGGCACTTGGGGCTTAATCCTAAACAATCTCATTAATTTGAATTCAAACTTACACTCGAACTAACCGCCTTTATGACGGCAATAGCAATACTTCTTGATGGCAAAGTCATTCATACAATCAGCCTCTCCACTGTAGGTATTCAGACGACTCACAGAGCCGGTAACTAGCAGATTGTCCTCATCGGGGAGGTTCTTATTATAGCGCACGGTAGCCTCATACATCGCCTTATTGGGCGACGTATAGAAGATCAGCCAATAAATCTCTATATGGCTGGGATCGTTATCATTCGGATGCGCCTTATAAGCAGCGCTGACGCTCTGCAGTGAAAGTGGCATGCAGAGATGGGCCAAGCTGCCATTGCGAAAATTGTTCACATAATCATTCAGATAATTGACGACACGCTTCGCCAGCTGACGCACTGCCTTGGAGTTCTTGTAGACGCTGCCGTAGGCCCAACAGGTGCACCAGTGATCCGCAATCGCCACATCCTCGCAACTGCGATTACGCGGCACCGGCAGCAGCAAACTCTGGCACTTGGGGCAGTCCTTGGCGCCGCCCAGCGACTCCAGGCTGCCAGCGCGACCCGAGAGGCTGAGTATATGCTTCAGGGTCAGGTGGAGATCATAGGGAGTGGTCAGACGATTGCGATTCTGACGTAAAGCCTCCGCAAACTCCGGATGCGCACGTCGCAGAAATGGCGGCAGCCAGATAAAGAGGAAGGGCAGCCGTTCCTCCAGGTGACCCGACCAGGTAGCACGCGTAGGACCAAATCGAAGCCCATGATCGCTGAAGAAGACGACAATGCTATGCTCCATGGTGCCCTGTGCCACCAGACGCTGTAGATAACCTTTTAAGTAGTCGTCCATGGAACTGGTCTGCGAAATGTCACTGTGGCTGTGTGTGTTCGTCCAGAAGAAGCCAAAGAAGCTATCGTTGCGATAACGTTGCGCAAACTCCTGAGCATAGTTATAAACGTGCTCCGCCTCCGTCTCAAATCCTAGGCAATGGGGCAGACCTAGCACTATGTTGCCCCCAAGCAGCTTCTCTGCAGCAGACAAATAAGGACGTAAGTAATAATCCACCGGCGGCTGCTGAAAGCCCTTCTTCAGGTAGTTGAAGGTGTTGATCTTGATGGCATCCTCGCCATAAGCAGTCACATAACCGTGCTTTTCGAACAGTTTCCAAATGAAGTCGCATTTATCTAGGCCATTCACCTTGTAGGGACTGCAGTGTTTCATGGTATTACTCAGATTATAGCCCACCATCAGGGCCATTATGTTGGGAAATGTATTGTCATCGATCTGTGTAGAGAGAGGGAAAGGGGATTAGCTATGATTGCTAACTTATGTGGTGAAGTAACTGACCTTGTTATAGCCAGCCAACTCAAACCAATCATTGTCGTATAGATACTGCGCTGTCTTGGGCATCGCACGTATGAGATTCACCCGAGAGATGCTATCAATGCCAATCATCAGGACGCTGGGCACACGACGTTTCCCATCCTTATGTGCCCACTGCTCCAGTCGCTGTCGGACTGCCTGGCGCTCTGGGATGGTAGGATGTCCATTGATATAGATTTGCTCCTTTTCCGTTTTACACTTGACAATGATGCTGTCTGTAGTATTGGACAGCTGAGCCTCTTTCTTGAATGTGTGACATGGCGTATAGGTGACATCCGTTTCACTGGCACGCTCCACACCCATGTAGCAGCAGCTTAGAGCGCTGCCCGCTTTGTAGCTGGCTACGGACGTCGGATTGATGCTAAGGACGTAGCGCTGATTGGTGACATTGTAGCGAACGTGGGTGAGCGGGGGGCGTGACCTGCAGGGCTTGTAGTAGACACGTTTAAAGTGTCGCATTACGTCCCGCTTGTAGGGATCTAGATCGACAATCCGGCAGTGGTTGCTGTACACGAGATAACCTTGCGGCAAAAGGGTTGTCTGATCAATCATCGGATTAGTTGTGTGCTCGATGGTTAATACAAGCGGTATCGTTGGTGTTGGTGTTGATGGTGGTGGTGGTGGTGTTGTGGGTGGTGGTGTGGAAGTCACATCGACAGCTGGACAAAAACATAGGGTGGATCATGCAAACAGACACAAGGAACACAAAAAGCGGATACCAATAATACAAACATAAGAAAGATACAAACATAAATGAGAGCAGGTAAGAACAAAAACTCTCTGCTTTTTAAGATAGCAAATTACATAAAATAAATTTATATTTGTTATTTTTAAATTCTGTGTACCTTCCATGTCCAAGACATTAGACTGATGATGCACCTGCACATCAGCAGGACCAATCAGGAAATAGCTGCACACAAAGATCAGCAGCAAGCCGAGGAGCAGCTTGCGTCTCAGCACCACTTGACGGCAGTACCATATAAGGGTGGGTGCACCACTGGGCTTGTAGGTGACGCCGATCAAGGATGGCTCATTGGCATCCGTGGCGCAATCCTGTGTCTCATCGTCAGTGAATTCAAGTAGCGGACGTTTGTCAGCCATCACTATACTTATTTTTGGATGGCTTGTGCAATCATTTTAAGTTTGACCTGTGATCCAGAAGAGATTAAAAGTACACTAGCTATAATTATGGATTATTTTCAAAACTTTTTATGAAAATATTAAAAACAAGCATAATTATCCGCCTCAAGCACCAGATAGTTAAAAAACATGCACAAAAACTATCGCGTGTTTCACAAAACAGGATGGCAATATTAAATATAACTGTATTTAGTGCTGCAAATTAAAAAGTGAAAAAACGTCGTGAATCCGTAATTAATAGTGAATTTGCCATCTTTATAACAAAAATATAATTTATTAAGTTATTCAGCTATACGCAATGTGTATTTAATACAAGAGTGGTCAAGTCGAAAGTGCTCAACTAGCAGATACCCTGTACCCAAGTATGTCTTGCTAATAATAATAATGCTCTTAAATACTCCACACTCTATTTTGTTAATTGCTTCTCAGTGCTTCCCACTATAGAAACTAGTTTATTAAGTAGCAATTATATTTTTCAAGGCCAAATAATAATATACATTTATTTATTTAAGCATGTCAAAATTATGGCTTCAACTTTTAAAAGTTTTTTTCTACTCTGTTGTCATATAGTAAAATTATATATTGGCTCGAAATGTTGGTGTGTATGTGAGTTCATAAAAACATAATTTTTCTTATCTACCCGAAACAAAAAAGCCAGCAGATCTAAGCTTCCGGTTTTCTAATTCTTGTTTGTTTATTTTTAAATTGTGAATATATTTCTTGGGGAATTTCTAAGCAGCCGGTTAAGACACTTGAACACTTACGCATAGATTGGGCAGCTTTGTGATTCGGTTTCAACTTAAAATCGCATTTAAAGGCTGACAAATTTCAAACCAAACTGTGACATATAATACACAATTGAAATATCGCTGCTGTCGCAGGTATTTTAGCACATCTATGTTTAGATTTGGAACAGCACTGCACATTCACTGCCAAGAACGAATCGGACTGGTGTTTTTTGTATTTTGTATTTTGTATTTTCATATGCTGGGGGTCTGCACACAGATAGATTTGTATTTCAATGGGAATTGGTCTAACTGCATATTGATAAGCGTGTTAATATTGCAACTGGCACTGCACGCGAGTTTATTTCAATTATTTAATGAGCCACAGAGCGACACATTTTGTAATTTGTTTACAATTTCAATTGGCATACATTGAAATATGCGCAAATCAACAAGCAAACGTGAGCAAAAGAGCTGCGAGCTGAACGCGGCGAGCGATCCGTGAGTACTTAAAAAATATACAGATACAGATACAAAAGCTAGCTGCAGTTTGCTGACGAAAGCGGATTTGCGATGGGCCCTCGCAATCGTAATCGTTATTGTTCGCGCCAAGTATGTCCAAATCACGAAGCTATTCGGCTGCCGACTATCTTTCAAATTCAGTGTTACCCTAGGCTGCAGCTCTGACTAAGTGAGTGGTTGCTTGTACATATGTATGTATGTATCTATGTTTGTATGTATGTAGATACATCAATGCATAGGCTATTGATTTGCACTATGGATTATCACAACATTGTAATTCTGACCTTAATGCCATTTATGTATTCAATACCACGTCATTTTAGCAAGTTTTGGGTTTGTTTTATACTCGATTCATCTTGCTGAGTATTTTACTTTTAATTACAATAATTACTTGAGCAACCAATTTTGTCAGCATATTTATTTTATAAGTTTCCCGCAATATATTTCTTTTGTTGTGTTTTATTTTTTGATAAACATCATTTCATTAATTACAGCGTATTTCAAAGCCCATCACCTTGAGTTTTTTGGATTCTTAATGATTATCTTTTTTTTTATCCATGAGTTAAGGCAAATTGCTAAAGCAACAATGATTGATTATACAATGCTCAATGCTGGTTTTGAAACATCACGATTTCCGTCTATGACACAATAGTTTGTTGTTAGCTATCGAAAGATACACAAAAATGTAATTGATAATTAACTTCCAAAAGATGCTTGGCATATACATACTATATGAATTTATATATATGAAAAGTATTCCCACGAAATATGGATAAATATGTGCATTCAAGTTCCTCTGAATAAGTAGTATTATTTGTACAACTAACAGAAGTGTCGATTCATTTGAATGTATATGGATATCTACATATGATTGCCCATATGTTCGTTATGATGATTAACACTTTTCTTTGTGTATTATTTCAATTCTGATCGCAAATGTGTAAGTTCTCAATAAAGAAACATGGTACATACAGATAATATCATACTACTTTTGCTTAAAAGTATACAAATTATAAATAAAGTTCTTTCAATTAATTATTTGCTTGCATGCTGAAAAACATTTCCATTTGTCCCATGTCGATGATATCGGGTTAAGATTGCTTGCATGCATGCACTTTTTGGCATTACAAATGAAAACAGTTTTATTTCACTGCATGACTCATTATATATGTACTTATCAGAGCTTTTAATCTACTTGTGCATTATTCCCACAGGGCATAAATTGTATAATTAAACAAATTAAGAATTGTAAACGGCTTATCAACACATGACCGCTATATGTCAACATTGAACGTTCTTGAAGCAAATAATAACAAAATACGAATTTCTCAGCTACTTGTTATAAAGAATCACTCGTCTCAATGTAAATATTATATTATACATTTTTAATAATAAACCCCCAAGAAACATGCAGCAAGTGAGTCACTTGAGAAGTTGGGCATTGCAGCTTGTAAAAGAGCTTACTACGTGTGCACTCGTACTTTGTAGCTACATATGAATGTATAGGTATGTCGAGGACGTACTGACGTAGTAAAAATAGCAAATACACACACTCACACACGCACTCACACATACACAAAAGTGTTGTCAAGTTGCTACTATTGAAGTATTTTCAGTTGCAGCGTCAGCGTAAAATTGCAGATACATATGTGTGTGTGACACAATAGATACTAACAAGCTGCGCGTACTCAGATACACACGCACAGATACACACACACACACAAATACATCTACACAAGTATACAGAACTTTTTCGCAACCTTTTTCTGTCGCTTTAAGGAACTTTGCACTTACTTGTATTCATTCTGCAATCGTTTCGCAGCACTTTATTGATTGCAACAATATGTAGTAATAATATATGTGCATTTTATGTCATATATTGCTGCACAAACACAAACACGAACACACACACACACACACACTCGCACAGAGGGAAATAAACAACTAGACGACGCTGTCGCGTGTCCTGCTGCAATGCCCTGCAAACAGATAATAATAACACAAAATATTTTGCACGCTGTCGCCAACGAGGCTGAGGCGTCTGACTGTGTAAGTGTGAGAGCTTTCACACATTCACACATTCGCGAGAGAGAGAGAGAGAGAGACAGCGACAATCAAAACAGTAGCTGAAACAGTCGCTGCATTTTGTGAGCGCCGCCTAAAAGCATGCAATGTTTATTTGTTTGTCGCTTTCAGCTACACACACACACACACACACACACACACACACATACACGCACTCTAAGCGCGACTGCGCAGTCAAGTAGGACGCCGCTTGCTCTCAGTCCAGCGCACACAACTGTTGCATGCCCCAAATATGTGTAAATATACACACCACCCTCTCTCTCTCTCTCCCTCTCTGTCTCTCTCTCTCTCTCTTGCCGAAATACAGTGTTTATGTAGCATTTTTGGCACGTGCTTGCCCAAAACGACAACCAAAACAAACTGCGCCATTTATTAAATGGGAGAGCAGCTTATTCATAAACACCCTGTAGATCTGCAATAAAATGTAGCATACAAAATGGCGCAAACTGAAACGGGAATATTTATATTCAGGTTAGAGAAGACAAAAAAAGTTCTTAGAAATTTCGATCGCTTGGAATTTTTATAGAAAAATTAATATTTTCAGTCGTTAGTTTTACTTTGGGTTTAGTTTTTTAAATTTAATTTGGCTGCAATTTCATCCATTCTCATTTGAAACTTCTCAGCAATTTAGCATTTAATAACGGGACAAATATAAATATACTATTAAGTTTTCATTAAATTTGCATATTTTATTTCATTAGACGGCAATAGCAATACGGCTGAATACGATACTCTTTTGCGCAACTGGACTCGCCAAAATACCTATTAATCCGACTTGGAGAATCAGTTATCACCAGATTATCCTTCTCAGGGAGGTTCTCGTCATAGCTCACCGTTGCTTCATACAGCGCCGCATTTGGTGACGTATAGAATATCAGCATATAAAGTGGTACATCGATGTCGTTGGGAAGGGCCTTATAGGCGGACTTGACTCTCAGCAGGGAAAGCGGTTCGCACAGTTTGGCTAGGCTGGCATTGAGAAAGCTCTGTACATACTCGTTTATATAGTTGATCACTCGGTTTGTCAGGTAAATCGTCAGATCGGAGTTCCTGTCCACATTTTTGAAGGCCCAGCAGGTGCACCAGTGATTCGCAATGGAGACATCCTTGCAACCACGATTTAGCGGTACGGGCAGCAGCAGACTCTGGCACTTGGGACAGTCCTTGGCGCCGCCCAGCGACTCCAGGCTGCCAGCGCGACCCGAGAGGCTGAGTATATGCTTGAGTGTCTGGTGGAGATCGTAGGGATTAGTCAGACGATTGCGATTCTGGCGCAGCGCTTCCACAATTTCGGGATGCTCCTCTCGCACAAATGGTGGCAGCCAGATAAAGAGGAAAGGCAGCCGCTCCTCGATGTAGCCAGACCAGGTGGCACGCGTGGGACCGAAGCGAAGACCATGATCGCTGAAGAAGACGACAACGCTGTGCTCCATGGTGCCCTGCGCCACCAGACGCTGTAGATAATCCCTCAGATACTCGTCCATGAAGGTGCTCTGCGAAATGTCAGTGTGGCTGTGTGTGCTAGTCCAGAAGAAGCCAAAGAAGCTATCGTTGCGATATCGTTGCGCAAACTCCTGAGCATAGTTATAAACGTGCTCCGCCTCCGTCACAAATCCCAGGCAGTGGGGCAGACCCAGCACTGTATTGCCACCCAGTAGCTTCTCAGCAGCAGTGAAATACGGACGCATATAGAAGTCCACGGGCGGCTGCTGAAAGCCCTTCTTCAGGTAGTTGAAGGTGTTGATCTTGATGGCATCCTCGCCATAAGCAGTCACATAGCCGTGCTTTTGGAACAGCTTCCAAATGAACTCACAGCCATCCAGGCCATTTACCTTATAGGGACTGCAGTGGCTGTAAATACTGCTTGAATTGTAGCCCACCAGTAGTGCCATTATGTTGGGAAATGTATTGTCATCGATCTGTGAAGAGAGAGAGAGGGGAAAGGGGATTAGCTATGATTACTGGCTTATGTAGTGACGTAACTGACCTTGTTATAGCCAGCCAACTCAAACCAATCATTGTCGTATAGATACTGCGCTGTCTTGGGCATCGCACGTATGAGATTCACCCGAGAGATGCTATCAATGCCAATCATCAGGACGCTGGGCACACGACGTTTCCCATCCTTAAGTGCCCACTGCTCAAGTCGCTGTCGGACAGCCTGGCGCTCTGGGATGGTAGGATGTCCATTGATGTAGATTTGCTTGATTGGTGATTCACAGGTGACAATAATGCTGTCCGTTGTGTTAGATAGCTGAACTTTGGTTTTGAATGATTGGCATGGCGTATAGCTGACATCCGTTTCACTGACACGCTGCACGCCCATGTAGCAGCAATGTAGAAAGCTGCCCACTTTGTAGCTTGGGAACGCTATGGGATCGATGCTTAACACGTAGAGTTGAGAGTTCTCATCGTACTTCACTTTGGTTAGCGGTGGCAACAGCTTGCAGGGCTTGTAGGATCGGCGCTTGAAATGGCGCATTACGTCACGATGGTAGGGATAGATATCCACAATTTTGCAGTGGTTGCTGTACACCAGATAACCTTGCGACGAAAGGGTTGACTGATCAGTTTTCTGCTCTAGTGGTAATTCAATGGATGCCGTTGTTGATGGGCGCAGACTCTGATCTGATACCAAAAAACAAAAACAAAGTAATAACACTAAATGAGCTATCTGAAATACAAACTTTATAATAATAATGCTGACAATGAGAAACTTTAATGTTAACTACATCTGTATTAAAGCTATTGATATTTTCGATAATAGGCTTTTAAGAATATATTCTTCTGGGGCTTCACACTGTCATTGGTCATCGGAAAAGTGAACGGATTCTCCTTCCTGGGGTCATTTAATGCATGGTTTGTCATTCTTAAGAACTCTGCATTCAAAGTTAAGAAATCCTAAAAATGCTTTTCGGACTTCAAACTGCCATAACTTTGTCAAAACTGATCGCATTTCCATTCCCGAGGTCATTTTATGCATGGATTGTCATTCTTATAAACTCTTCATTCAAAGTTGAGAAAATTCTAAAATTCGGATTTGATGTCAAAAATCATGACAAGAAAGTGGACATGTCCCTAAATGGGCCCTTTTCGGACTTCAAACTGCCATAACTTTGTCAAAACTGATCGGATTTCCATTCCCGAGGTCATTTTATGCATGGTTTGTCATTCTTATAAGCTCTTCATTCAAAGTTGAGAAAATTCTAAAATTCGGATTTGATGTCAAAAGTAATGACAAGAAAGTGGACATGTCAGCATTCAGACCCTAAATGGGCCCTTTTCGGACTTCAAACTGCCATAACTTTGTCAAAACTGATCGGATTTCCATTTCCGAGGTCATTTTATGCATGTTTTGTCATTCTTATAAACTCTTCATTCAAAGTTGAGAAAATTCTAAAATTCGGATTTGATGTCAAAAGTAATGACAAGAAAGTGGACATGTCAGCATTCAGACCCTAAATGGACCCTTTTCGGACTTCAAACTGCCATAACTTTGTCAAAACTGATCGGATTTCCATTCCCGAGGTCATTTTATGCATGGTTTGTCATTCTTATAAACTCTTTATTCAAAGTTGAGAAAATTCTAAAATTTCGGATTTGATGTCAAAAATCATGACAAGAAAGTGGACATGTCCCTAAATGGGCCCTTTTCGGACTTCAAACTGCCATAACTTTGTCAAAACTGATCGGATTTCCATTCCCGAGGTCATTTTATGCACGGTTTGTCATTCTTATAAACTCTTCATTCAAAGTTGAGAAAATTCTGAAATTCGGATTTGATGTCAAAAATCATGACAAGAAAGTGGACATGTCCCTAAATGGGCCCTTTTCGGACTTCAAACTGCCATAACTTTGTCAAAACTGATCGGATTTCCATTCCCGAGGTCATTTTATGCATGGTTTGTCATTCTTATAAACTCTTTATTCAAAGTTGAGAAAATTCTAAAATTCGGATTTGATGTCAAAAATCATGACAAGAAAGTGGACATGTCCCTAAATGGGCCCTTTTCGGACTTCAAACTGCCATAACTTTGTCAAAACTGATCGGATTTCCATTCCCGAGGTCATTTTATGCATGGTTTGTCATTCTTATAAACTCTTCATTCAAAGTTGAGAAAATTCTAAAATTCGGATTTGATGTCAAAAGTAATGACAAGAAAGTGGACATGTCAGCGTTCAGACCCTAAATGGACCCTTTTCGGACTTCAAACTGCCATAACTTTGTCAAAACTGATCGGATTTCCATTCCCGAGGTCATTTTATGCATGGTTTGTCATTCTTATAAACTCTTCATTCAAAGTTGAGAAAATTCTAAAATTCGGATTTGATGTCAAAAATCATGACAAGAAAGTGGACATTTCCCTAAATGGGCCCTTTTCGGACTTCAAACTGCCATAACTTTGTCAAAACTGATCGGATTTCCATTCCCGAGGTCATTTTATGCATGGTTTGTCATTCTTATAAACTCTTCATTCAAAGTTGAGAAAATTCTAAAATTCGGATTTGATGTCAAAAATCATGACAAGAAAGTGGACATGTCCCTAAATGGGCCCTTTTCGGACTTCAAACTGCCATAACTTTGTCAAAACTGATCGGATTTCCATTCCCGAGGTCATTTTATGCATGGTTTGTCGTTCTTATAAACTCTTCATTCAAAGTTGAGAAAATTCTAAAATTCGGATTTGATGTCAAAAGTAATGACAAGAAAGTGGACATGTCAGCGTTCAGACCCTAAATGGACCCTTGTCGGACTTCAAACTGCCATAACTTTGTCAAAACTGATCGGATTTCCATTCCCGAGGTCATTTTATGCATGGTTTGTCATTCTTATAAACTCTTCATTCAAAGTTGAGAAAATTCTAAAATTTCGGATTTGATGTCAAAAATCATGACAAGAAAGTGGACATGTCCCTAAATGGGCCCTTTTCTGACTTCAAACTGCCATAACTTTGTCAAAACTGATCGGATTTCCATTCCCGAGGTTATTTTATGCATGGTTTGTCATTCTTATAAGCTCTTCATTCAAAGTTGCGAAAATTCTAAAATTCGGATTTGATGTCAAAAGTAATGACAAGAAAGTGGACATGTCCCTAAATGGACCCTTTTCGGACTTCAAACTGCCATAACTTTGTCAAAACTGATCGGATTTTCATTCCCGAGGTCATTTTATGCATGTTTTGTCATTCTTATAAACTCTTCATTCAAAGTTGAGAAAATTCTAAAATTCGGATTTGATGTCAAAAATCATGACAAGAAAGTGGACATGTCCCTAAATGGGCCCTTTTCGGACTTCAAACTGCCATAACTTTGTCAAAACTGATCGGATTTCCATTCCCGAGGTCATTTTATGCATGGTTTGTCATTCTTATAAACTCTTCATTCAAAGTTGAGAAAATTCTAAAATTCGGATTTGATGTCAAAAGTAATGACAAGAAAGTGGACATGTCAGCGTTCAGACCCTAAATGGACCCTTGTCGGACTTCAAACTGCCATAACTTTGTCAAAACTGATCGGATTTCCATTCCCGAGGTCATTTTATGCATGGTTTGTCATTCTTATAAACTCTTCATTCAAAGTTGAGAAAATTCTAAAATTCGGATTTGATGTCAAAAATCATGACAAGAAAGTGGACATTTCCCTAAATGGGCCCTTTTCGGACTTCAAACTGCCATAACTTTGTCAAAACTGATCGGATTTCCATTCCCGAGGTCATTTTATGCATGGTTTGTCATTCTTATAAACTCTTCATTCAAAGTTGAGAAAATTCTAAAATTTCGGATTTGATGTCAAAAATCATGACAAGAAAGTGGACATGTCCCTAAATGGGCCCTTTTCGGACTTCAAACTGCCATAACTTTGTCAAAACTGATCGGATTTCCATTCCCGAGGTCATTTTATGCATGGTTTGTCATTCTTATAAACTCTTCATTCAAAGTTGAGAAAATTCTAAAATTCGGATTTGATGTCAAAAATCATGACAAGAAAGTGGACATGTCCCTAAATGGGCCCTTTTCGGACTTCAAACTGCCATAACTTTGTCAAAACTGATCGGATTTCCATTCCCGAGGTTATTTTATGCATGGTTTGTCATTCTTATAAGCTCTTCATTCAAAGTTGCGAAAATTCTAAAATTCGGATTTGATGTCAAAAGTAATGACAAGAAAGTGGACATGTCAGCATTCAGACCCTAAATGGACCCTTTTCGGACTTCAAACTGCCATAACTTTGTCAAAACTGATCGGATTTCCATTCCCGAGGTTATTTTATGCATGGTTTGTCATTCTTATAAGCTCTTCATTCAAAGTTGCGAAAATTCTAAAATTCGGATTTGATGTCAAAAGTAATGACAAGAAAGTGGACATGTCCCTAAATGGACCCTTTTCGGACTTCAAACTGCCATAACTTTGTCAAAACTGATCGGATTTTCATTCCCGAGGTCATTTTATGCATGTTTTGTCATTCTTATAAACTCTTCATTCAAAGTTGAGAAAATTCTAAAATTCGGATTTGATGTCAAAAGTAATGACAAGAAAGTGGACATGTCAGCATTCAGACCCTAAATGGACCCTTTTCGGACTTCAAACTGCCATAACTTTGTCAAAACTGATCGGATTTCCATTCCCGAGGTTATTTTATGCATGGTTTGTCATTCTTATAAGCTCTTCATTCAAAGTTGCGAAAATTCTAAAATTCGGATTTGATGTCAAAAGTAATGACTAGAAAGTGGACATGTCCCTAAATGGACCCTTTTCGGACTTCAAACTGCCATAACTTTGTCAAAACTGATCGGATTTTCATTCCCGAGGTCATTTTATGCATGTTTTGTCATTCTTATAAACTCTTCATTCAAAGTTGAGAAAATTCTAAAATTCGGATTTGATGTCAAAAATCATGACAAGAAAGTGGACATGTCCCTAAATGGGCCCTTTTCGGACTTCAAACTGCCATAACTTTGTCAAAACTGATCGGATTTCCATTCCCGAGGTCATTTTATGCATGGTTTGTCATTCTTATAAACTCTTCATTCAAAGTTGAGAAAATTCTAAAATTCGGATTTGATGTCAAAAGTAATGACAAGAAAGTGGACATGTCAGCGTTCAGACCCTAAATGGACCCTTGTCGGACTTCAAACTGCCATAACTTTGTCAAAACTGATCGGATTTCCATTCCCGAGGTCATTTTATGCATGGTTTGTCATTCTTATAAACTCTTCATTCAAAGTTGAGAAAATTCTAAAATTCGGATTTGATGTCAAAAATCATGACAAGAAAGTGGACATTTCCCTAAATGGGCCCTTTTCGGACTTCAAACTGCCATAACTTTGTCAAAACTGATCGGATTTCCATTCCCGAGGTCATTTTATGCATGGTTTGTCATTCTTATAAACTCTTCATTCAAAGTTGAGAAAATTCTAAAATTTCGGATTTGATGTCAAAAATCATGACAAGAAAGTGGACATGTCCCTAAATGGGCCCTTTTCGGACTTCAAACTGCCATAACTTTGTCAAAACTGATCGGATTTCCATTCCCGAGGTCATTTTATGCATGGTTTGTCATTCTTATAAACTCTTCATTCAAAGTTGAGAAAATTCTAAAATTCGGATTTGATGTCAAAAATCATGACAAGAAAGTGGACATGTCCCTAAATGGGCCCTTTTCGGACTTCAAACTGCCATAACTTTGTCAAAACTGATCGGATTTCCATTCCCGAGGTTATTTTATGCATGGTTTGTCATTCTTATAAGCTCTTCATTCAAAGTTGCGAAAATTCTAAAATTCGGATTTGATGTCAAAAGTAATGACAAGAAAGTGGACATGTCAGCATTCAGACCCTAAATGGACCCTTTTCGGACTTCAAACTGCCATAACTTTGTCAAAACTGATCGGATTTACATTCCCGAGGTCATTTTATGCATGGTTTGTCATTCTTATAAACTCTTCATTCAAAGTTGAGAAAATTCTAAAATTCGGATTTGATGTCAAAAATCATGACAAGAAAGTGGACATGTCCCTAAATGGGCCCTTTTCGGACTTCAAACTGCCATAACTTTGTCAAAACTGATCGGATTTCCATTCCCGAGGTCATATTATGCATGGTTTGTCATTATTATAAACTCTTCATTCAAAGTTGAGAAAATTCTAAAATTCGGATTTGATGTCAAAAATCATGACAAGAAAGTGGACATGTCCCTAAATGGGCCCTTTTCGGACTTCAAACTGCCATAACTTTGTCAAAACTGATCGGATTTCCATTCCCGAGGTCATTTTATGCATGGTTTGTCATTCTTATAAACTCTTCATTCAAAGTTGAGAAAATTCTAAAATTTCGGATTTGATGTCAAAAATCATGACAAGAAAGTGGACATGTCCCTAAATGGGCCCTTTTCGGTCTTCAAACTGCCATAACTTTGTCAAAACTGATCGGATTTCCATTCCCGAGGTCATTTTATGCATGGTTTGTCATTCTTAGTTGATTCATTCAAAGTTGAGAAAATTCTAAAATTCGGATTTGATGTCAAAAGTCATGACAAGAAAGTAAACATGACCTGAATCCCTTTCCAGATTACAAACTCCCTTAACTTTGGCAAAACTGATCTGATTTTCAATTCTGAATCAAAATACTCTGTCAATCTTTTAATGTGTGTATTCTGTGTTTTTATTTCATAGATAACAAACCTTCCATTCCCAATACATTAGATTGCCGATTAACTTCCACGATATCCGGAAACTGCAACTCTGGAGCACCAATTAGGTAATAGCATAAAAAATAGGATACGCCAACCAGCGAACAGAAAAAAGCATACAGAAAAATGATTAGAAGCGTATTTTTGCAGCGCCATATTTGACGATAGAGCCAGAAGAGTGTCGATTTAAATGTTAATTCTTTCAGACAACATGCAACTTTTGCATTCCCTGTGCAATCCTCAGATTCATCGTCAATGAATTCGAGCAAAGGGCGTTTGTCTGCCATCAGAGTCCTTGATTTTGGTTGTGTTGCAAGATCATTATAGGTTATTTAGGTTTTAGACACTATAAGTTTAAGTAACTAAATGAAAGCTTAACTGGTATAATTTTTGTAAATCTTTACGTGTTTTAAGTATTTTATTTTATTACGAAAATCTAAAAAACACATTTTTGAAAGCTTTTGCATGGAAAACAGTCCAGATTTTAGAAAAATGCTAGGGTTAGAAGTCTGTGAATATATTTTACTTTCGGGACCTAATGAAAAACACGTTTTATAGTTTTTTGACATTTTTTATTTTAAAAATACGTTTTTTTTTAGTTATTATAATTATTATCATTATTATTTAATTCATGCATTTTATGTTCTCTTAATTGTTTCGATTTTTTGTGATGCGTTTTGACTTGAAGAAAATGTGTGCAACTATATATGTAAATATATAGATATATAGTAGAGGGTTTGATATTGGTATATTATGCCTTACAAAATTCATTTTATAGTCATTTATCATGTACATCAAGTATTTTGTTAACTTATTTACAAACAAATTAATTGATAATAAAAATGCATCATTTGTTTTCGCTGATTCTTTTGCCTGGTCATAATTTAAATAAATTAGATAATTTCATAAAACTAAACTAAGTGAATGAAGTTTTTTCGTTTGTTTTCTTTTAGTTTTTTTTTTTGTTAGGTAGGGTAGTGAAAAGTGAGCATAAATAAATAGTTTAATGGGCACATGTGTAGAATAAATAGTGTGTGTGTGTGTGTGTGAATAATGAGTATAGGTTGTCGATATGAATTTGTTGTTGGAAGAGGGTGGGGGGTGGTCAAAGTGGGAGGGGGTAGAACGCGCATAGGGCGCACAATTGTCAGCATCGCTGGGTCAAAGGATGCGGACATCCCTTGCTAGCAAGGTGGCAATTGGGCGTGGCAGACGCTGTCCAAAAATAATAAATAAATAAATAAATAGCGTTACATCGACTTAAATGCTAATCAAAAATCAAATATTTCAAATTGGTTCACATAGTTGGCAAATTGGGGGGAAAAGTGCACGAAATAGTGTTGCGAAACGTTGCGATTGTGTGTAGTTCGATTTACCACAGCGGCATGGGGCGATGTCTGGCCAAAAAGGCGGGCAGGCTAGCGGCATTGGGTGCGGGACAGCCTGCGTTTGGAAAAATAAAGAGATTAGCATTGAAATTTGGTTTAAATAGTTATCCAACACTTACGGCAGACGGCGCAGGTTTGCTCATCGGTGCCATCGCCGCAGCCATCGCGACCGGAGCACACAATTGCCGTGGAGCGGCACAGTCCGTTGCTGCAGCGATGCGGACAGTAGGCATCCGGCTGGTTGCGACCGGCCAGCAGACCGCCCGCTTCGATGAGACGCATAAAGAGATTGGGCATGGCACGGGAGCCGCACAGATGCGGTGGCTCATCGCTGCCATCCTTGCAGGAGACAATCGCATTGCAGTACTCGTACTCCGGCAGGCACTCGCCGCTCTTGCAACGGAATGTGTGCGCTGGACAGCTGTTGCCGCCACGCAGATGACCATCGCAGCCGAGCTCATCCTCGCCATGTGGACACTGCTTGCGTCCATCGCAGAGCGCCGCCCTCGAGATGCAGCGACCGCTGCGCTCGCAACGGAACGCCTCCGCCGGGCAGGTCTGGTTGAGACGCGCATTGTGGGTGCACTCCTCGTCCGAGTCGTCGTTGCAATCGGCGCGACCGTCGCACACAAAGAACCACGAGATGCACACGCCACTCGAGCGGCACTGCAAAACAGAGAGGCAATTAGTTAGGTTAGCTTTATCTATATGGTAACTATATTCTCACCTGGAAAGTGCCAGGACTGCATCCTGTGCGCTCGGCACCGCATTGTCCCTGTTCGACACTCGCTGCTGCGCAGTCGCAGACGCCACGTCCATTGCAGACCGTGTTTGGATCGGCCAGTTGACACTGACGATCACTGGCACAGGACAGACCCAGTGAGATGGCCTCTAGACCCAGATCGACGCGCTTGCGCAGCTCCGAGCCCGGCTTGCTGCTCAACAGTGGCAACGCGGCGATCGCAGCTGGAATCTCAGGAGAGTAGCTGGCAGCTGGCTGTGGTGTGGCCTCCTCGGAGGTCATAAATGGCTTCAGGGTGGTCACTACTGGCGCCGCGGGCTCCATGAGCGTCACGCGACTGGCCAGGCCAAGCATTGTCTGTGTGGTAATCTCCACAATGTCAGCGGGATTGGGCGTGGCCTCCTCGTGCGCCTGACTGCCAGCCGTCTCCTGTTCAATGTGATTGTTGTGATCGAGTAGTGTGTCCAATGTGGTCGACTCCAGTATCAGACTGTCCGATTCCAGTTCTTGTAGTCTAATTGGACCGGAGTTGTCGCTCAGATCGAAGGGCAGCTCCTCCGGGGAGAGTGTGCGTTCCGGTTCAGCTTCTGCGGCTGCTTCCACAGTGGTTGACTCCGCTTCTGTGACTGCTGATGGGGCATCCTGCTCCACAGGCATCTCGGGATAGAATGTGATTAGCTGCTCATCCAACTCATTGCTTGATGTTTCGGTAGCTGCTTCTGATTCTAACTGTTGCTCCTGTGGCTGTTCCTGTGGTTGTTCCTGTGCCTGTTCCTGTTCCTGTGGCTGTTCCTGTGGCTGTTCCTGTGGTTCTTCCTGTGGCTGTTCATCTGGCTGTTCCTGTGGTTGTTCCTGTGGCTGTTCCTGTGGCTGTTCCTTTGGTTGTTCCTCTGGCTGTTCCTGCTGCTCATGTAATTCGTCTGCCTCCGCTAACAGATCAGGTATGGCTAGATCTTCAGCGTGCTCCTGTTCCTGTTCTATTTGCTGTTGTTGCCCGGTCTCCGTTTCAGCATCCTCAGGAATGGGCATAGTTTGGGAAGGTTGCTCACCAAATGGCACGGGTGGAACAGTGCTGTCGCCTTCAAGCATCAGATCGTTGAGTATGCCAGCAATGCTTTCGCTCTCCTTGAAGTCATCCGTGTTCTGCTCCTCACTCACAATGGGCACCTCCGCGGCAAGCTCTGGTACCTGCGTAGCTGAGATCTCCGTCTCGGATTCAACATCAGCTTCAGTTTCGGATTCGGACTCCGTAGCTGTAGTCGCAGTTTCAGCTGGGAGTTCCTCGAGCTGCTGTTGCTCCTGTTCCTGTTGCTCCGGTTGCTGCTGTTCCTGTTGCTGCTGCTCCTGTTCCGGCTGCTGTTGCTCCTCATGCTTCACCTGCTCAATGCTGGTGTAGTCAAGTGTCTCCTCGGGTTTTGGCAACTCCACTTCTTCAGGTTTAGCCTGTTGTTCCGTTGCTGCTTGCTCTGGCTCTGGCGCTGCCTCAGTGGCCTGGTTTGTTGGCTGCTCCACATTTGGCTCCGCTCCTTGTATGATATTATCATTTTCATTTTTGTCCATTTCCGTTTCATCACTCAGCTCTCCACTTTCACTGCGATCGGTGACAGTTTCCGCCTGCTGCTCCGTTGCCGTTTCGGTCTCCTTCAAAGCTTCGGTGGTGGTTTCCTGCTGCAGCTCATCGTGGTTAATTGGTGCTGTTTCAGTGACAGCCTCGGCAGCCGCACCTTCATCAAGATGGGTCGCCGCCTCAACTGCATCTACATGCGACACCTCATCATTAGCAATGTTGTCTAACTGCTCTGCCTCTGGCTCTGGCTCTGGCTCTGCCACCGTCTCAACTTCAGTCTCTGCCTGTGTCTCTGCCTCTGGCTCCCTCTCCACCTCGGATAGCTGCTGCTCTGCAATTGTTTCCGACACTTCGGGCGTCTTAATTGCATTTGCATTTAGCTCATTCTCCTCTGCCGGCTGCTGCGTCTCCTCTGCTGCTGCTGTGTTGAAGATTTCTGGTTCAGCTGCCGTCAGTTGAGTCGTTGCCTCCAGCTCCTCCTCCTGCTGCTGCTGCTGCTGCTGCTGCTGCTCGTCTTCTACCTTGATCACCTGCTCTGTGGTCTGCTCTTCGCTGTGTTGCTGCGGCGCCAATTCATCATCATTTGTTGGGTAAGTCAATTCTTCGTGTTGTGCTTCGCTGATTGCCTCCACTGCCTGCTGGACAGTCTCTGGCTCTGACTCCACTGCTGCCTCCGTCTCCGATAGCTTCTCGCCCTGCTCCTCATTGATTTGTTGCTGCTGCTCTGTTGTTGCCAGCTCGGCATCATCTGCGCTGCTGGTTTCTACTTCAGCTGCCGGCTGCTCCGCGATTTGCTCTTGATTTAATTGATTGGCTTCATTTAAATCATCTTCGCCACTTGTCGGCTTGATGTCGGCGCTTTGTTCAGCCTGATCGATTTCGGTCTCCAACTGCGTCCTCTCTGTCTCTGTCTCGGTCTCTGGCTCTGTTTCTGTCTCTTTCTTCGTCTCGATTTCAGCTGCATTCTCCGCTTCTGTCGCTATCTCAACTTCTGCGGCTTCAGCTACTGTATCTGCTTCTGCTTCTGTTTCAGCATCAGCATCAGCATTAGCTTCAGCTTCAGCTTCATCATCTTCTGGTTTCAGTTGCTCATCTTGCACTTGATTTTCCTTTTCCAGCTCTGGCTCTTTTTCATTGGCAATTGGCTCCGCATCGCTTTCGCTATCCTCCAATTTCGCTGGCTCCTCAATTTCGGTTGCTTCGGTCTCGGACTGCACTTGTTGTTGTTGCTGTTGTTGTTGCTGTTCCTCTTCTTTCTCCTCTTCTTGCTGTTTGACTGGCACTTCTTCCACTTCATCATTGACTGTTTGTTGTGGCTCTGGCAACGCCTGAGGTGTCAGCTCCGTCTCCGTCTCAGTCTCAGTCTCGATCTCATGATCACCCGATTGTTCCACCTCCTGTCCATCCGACTGCTCGACGATCTGTGACTGCTTCTCTGGCGCATTTGTCACACTTTCAATTTCCATCACCCCATCGCCATGCACGGGTATCAAATCATCAGCAGCAGCAGGCTCCTCCTTCTCCTTCTCCTCCTCCTCCTCCAGCTGCAGTTGTGGATAATTCTGAGTGGCTGTCTCCGCATCAGTCTCGCTGTCGTTTTCCTCCTCATTTTTCTCAATGGGCACTGTGCCAATTTCGGGCATCGTCTCGGGCTCCAGCTCATCATGTTGTTGTGCCTGTTGTTGTTGCTCCTCCGCCTCGTTGGCCGTTTCGTAATCAAATTTCATGGTATCGTCTGGAGTTGCAATTTCTTGAGCGCCCGAAGCTTCGAGGTCCTCCTCAGCTGCTGGCTCAATGTGCGTGGCTGGCTCTGCCTCCACCTCTGGTTCTGCCTCCACTTCGGGTTTCGCCTCCACCTCAGGTTTCGAGTCCACCTCCGGTTCCGCCTCCACCTCTGGTTCTCCCTCCACTTCGGGTTTCGCCTCAACCTCTGGTTTCGAATCCACTTCTGGTTCCGCCTCCACCTCTGGTTTCGCCTCCACCTCTGGTTGCTCCTCCACCTCTGGTTTCGCCGCCACCTCCACAGCTGCCTCTGGTTCTGACTCTGTTTCTGTTTGATCCGCCTCGGGCTTGCTCTCATGCTCCTCCACGTATTCCTCATCAATTTTGTAGGGATAGTCGTAAGCGGGTGCTGCTTCTGTCTCCTGCTCGGCCGCTTCCATAGCTTCGGTAGCCACATCAGCGGGCGTCAACAGCTGCTGTGCTCCAGTTGTGGACTGATGCTCCTCTGCTGGCTGTTGTTCCTGCTCGGACGGCACTTCCTGAACCTGCTCTGGCACCTGCTGCTCAATGGCTGCGGGCTCTTGATTGATCTCCACTTCTGTTTCCTTTTGTTGCTCTATGGCTGGCTGCTCCAGCTCTGGCTGTTTCTGCGCTTGCTGCTCCTGCTCTGCTTCTAGCTTATCTTGTTCCTCCTGTTGTTGGGTTAGCTCCGTTTCCTCATGTGCCAGATCAACAGCTTCCAGTTTCTCGCCGTTGTCCACTTCGGGGATTTGTGGCCTTAGCTTGGCAGCATCGGCATCGTCCTCCTCCAGTGTTTGTTCCTCCACGCTGGCGGGCTGCTCATCCTCCAGCACCACGGGCACAGCAGTTGTTGTTGTTGTTCTGGGCGCAGGCGTTGTGGTTGTTGTTGTTGTGGTTGTTGTCGTAGTGCGTCTTGTTGTGGGCACAGGTGTTGTTGTTGTCGTTGTGGAGGCTTTCTCAATGGGCTGCTCCTCTGCTGCTGCTGCCGGTGCCGGTGCTGTCTCATCTGCCGCTGGAGCCACACAAAGTCCACCCACCATACGTGTTGGTGCCGTGCACTGGCAGCGTCCAAAGAGATTGGGTATCAGGAAGTCGCAATGGGTGCGTGTGTCAAACATTTGACAGTGGGCGTGGCTATAGCAAACAGCGCCAGGATGAGCCGCTGCATCGAAAGAGAGAGAGAGAGGAGAAGGCTTAGAGGTTAAAGAGGCAAGTGATCATTTGATACGTAAATCTTATGAGTGTGGTTATTCTTTGATATTCGCATGGTTCGCTTTAGGGGGGCTTTACTGCACATGCTGTTATTAAGTTAACCGTAAAGCGTGCATCAGCCACCAAATGCATATTAAAAACCCATCATCATCATCAACCAGAACAGCAACAGCAATGTGAACAGACAACAACAGCAGCAACGACGACAACAACAACTGACAGCAGCAGCAGCAGCAACAACAATAATCTGTTGTTAGGCAGCAAGTATTATGCCAACAATCTGCAAGGCATTAGCCCGCCTTCGACATGCCTAATAACCGTCAATAGAGTCAACCGCATCAAGCTGCATCAACTTGCATCAAGCTGCATCAACATCGACGCATAGCAAACAGCAAACAGCAATCGCTGATGACGTCGCCCATTCTCCTTTAGCCAAACCGCCCCCCCCCCCCCCGCAGGCCGCACTTCCCTCGATCACCATTCCCGTTTCCCACCTCATCAGCATTCCAGTGCTTAAGCGCCCGCCCAATATGGTGCGGTGCAGCTACTGCGCATAACTGGCCTGCCTGCCTGCCTGCCAGCCAGCCAGCCACCTGAATCTCAGCTAGCTGCTTAGCGTACCCCATCGTGCTCCTCTACTGCTCTCTGACTCTCCGACTCTGTGGCTCTGACCCACTTTCCGGGCATGCCGCCTGCTGCAGGCGCTCAACTTGTTTTCACTTGTTTCGTTTTGGCTTTTGGCGTGGCAGGCAAAGCAACTGGCAACTGGCAACGGAGCAACTGGCAACAGCGACATGCCATTACCACAGCGAGCAGCGAGCAACTGCACCTGCACCACTCGCTGCACCACTCGCTGCACCACCGCTTCCCACTTCCCAGTTGCTCGTTGCCCACTTGGCTTCAACATTGCCCTTAGGGCTGCGTCTGGCTGCGCATATAGCCTGACAACGACAATGAGCCAAGTTCAGATCTCAGCTCTCAGCTGAACTGAACTGAACTGAGCCAAGCTGAGAATGCAGTTAGCTGCCTTCCCGAGCCAGCTAGGCGCCCCAATTTTTCATCACAGCTGAGCAGAGACTGCGACTTTTAGTGAAAGAGCTAACAGACTGGATTCTAGCTGGGAATTGTTCTGTTTAGCTAATTTGATTAGCTGCTGTTACTGATTAATTATAGCCATGATTTAAAAGCCGTGTAGTTGAGCTTTGTGATATTATAGTTAATTGTTACACATCCACTGGGAACATGTATGGCTAAACTCAACATTAAAGTTAAGGAATCTCACTTATTTAAGTACTTCATGAGAAAATCTCTATATATTTATTATAAGTGACTCTTGACTATATCACAAGATATCAACGTCTTTCACTTGACTAAATTGCTAGGCCAAATACTCAAGGAAAGGTGCTAAAACTGCATTAAGTGAGAGATTTCAAGTGTGAGTGACTTTCATAAATAAATATGTTTCTGATTGAAGTGCATGTAATGAAGCTATCAAAAAGCGTGACTGCCGCAAAGTCGCAGTCACCGTGAAGCACGTGACGTGTACTTCAGACCATTGGAAAAGTAATAGTTAATGCTGCGCATCTCTGGCAACTGCCAAAAAAAAAAAAAAGAGTCGCCAAGAATTTCCCGCGGGAGCTCAAGTTTTGTGGGGCCAACTGACAAAGAGTCAAACGTTGTCGGCTTTTCACAAAGGTATTCAGCATTTTGGAACCGGTTGGCCTCTGCACTTAAAAGGCGCATACATGGCGTATACTTAACGAATGCGCCACTGACACTGACGCTGGCCCGGCTTCGACTCCCCGACTCCCAGCTCAAATTCAAACTCGCAGCATCGACTCTGACTCTGACTTTGGCCCGGGCAGACAATGCACCATTCCAAATGCGAGTAGCTTTAACGTGTCTCGCTGCAGTTTGACACCAATATGGTACCGAGAGAGCAGCCGGAGCAGCCACAGAGCCACCAGAGCCATAGACAAACCCAAATGGGTTGCGGCGTCTTTCACTTTTATATTGCTACCAAGTTGTATCAACAATGGCGGCCCACCCGGGCAACTATGACGACGACGCCTCTGTGTGCAGCAGTGATCGATAAGCTGGTGCAATGCCATGGCCACTTAGCAGAGAAACAGAGAGAGAGAGAGAGCGAAAGAGAGACTGGCGCACCGGTGTGACAGGTTGCATGCGAATGCGGCACGACTGCATCTGGTAACCCACTTCGATTACGGCTGCCAGCGGCGGCGCGTGTGAAAATGTTTTTGAGTCGAATCGCAGCTGATGCTGTTGTTGTGCTGTTGTTGTTGCTGTTGCAGTTGCAGCTCCCGCTACTCATCATAAAAACAGCAGCAGCCACCAGCAGCAACAGCAACAACAACAATTTCATTAAAATCAGCATAAATTTCATTTGCGGTAACAAAATAACTGTGCCAACAAAACAAAAGCTGCAAAACATTTAGTGGCCAATTGAACCGCATTCCTGTGGCTTTAATAACTCAATTTATGCTAATTTGGTTTGCCAACTTTCATTGCGAAAAACACAAAAAAAAAACCGATTTATGAAAAATACTATTCCTAATTAATTGCAGACATTTTGCATTTGGTATTCGGTTTCATTTCCATTTCGCAGCTGTTTGTCAAATGCGTTTAGGCCAATCTTTCAGGCACCTCTTTCTCCTTAGCGGCTTTTCTTTTCCACGCTTTTCATATTTTTTATAATTTTTTTCTTTTTATTGTTATGGCATTTCTTTGGTTATTGCGGAAGTGGTGGCAGCTGAGTGGAACTGGAACTGGAACTGAAACTGGTCATGGCTCTAACTCTATCTGGCGCTGGGACTATTCCGACACTGTTCCACATAATTTGCATGCAATTTGGCTTCTGGCGCAATTTGGCCAAATGGCCACTCAAAACATTTCCCCCATAGCGCAAATTAACACAGTTGTACTATTGTCGGTTTTTTATAAACATTTTTTTTATTTATTTCATATTGTTATTTTTTTCATTTTTTTTATCTCTGTTTCTAAAGCGGTCAAACGAAATGAAATGGCATTTTTGTTGCTTTGTTAACTTGGCATGGAAAGTGTTTAACGTTGACCAACTAAAATTTGCGTGTCTGAAATCGAAGATAAAGCGTTCAATTTAAACCAAGAAAAGTGAGAGGCATGCTCAGATTTTATGTTGGCCAAAGAATGGCAAAGAATTTGCATAATGCGTGGAGATCAAGTTTTGTTTTGAACCCACTGTTGAATATTTAAGTTTGTGTGACGTACTGAGTTGCTTTAATGTCAAAATAAATATGAATTTGTATTTAAATATTTAACAAATACCAGCTATAAATATTTAAACGTTTTTATCATTTTTAAAGGTTTATTTAATAGAATTATAGTAAGTTGATTAAGACAAGTACTCGATTCTATCAACGAACGCTTCTGCTAAAAAATTCTAGCTAAAATTATTTTAGTACAAGTTTTAAAATCAGTTTTTAGATTAAGGAAAACTAATTTCTATTTACAATTTTTGTTACACCTGACTGTCAAACAAATTTGTCGCGTGTTTAAAGTCATCCTATCGTTTTTTATCTAATTGTAGCAGAGAGATCTCAGAAACCAGAACAAGTCCTGTTAGCCAATGTCAAGTGATTCATTATCAACCACATTGGCTTCACTTTTGCTGCAACTTTGTATGCAAATCAACGCTCTGAGATCTCAATCTGGAATTTCTCGAACCGCTTTGCCCATTTATCTGCCAGGCAGTTTTATATTTTTTTTCCCCCCCATTTTTTGCATGCATATCTTCATCTTTGTCGTCGTCGTCGTCTTCGTCATGGTTCTCTGTTTGCTGTGCTGCTGTCTGGCGATATCTGTTCATTATCTGTGTGCGTTGGCATACTTTTCCATACGGCTGGAGCGGTAGCGGTACACACATTGTCATATGTGCATAACTCATAAAGATCGCTTGGCTTCGTTAAAAGTCAGGCACAAAAATCCCGAAAATGGGCTTGGGCCAACAGCTGGAGCTGGAGCTGGAGCTGGAGCTAAAGATGGAGCTGCTGCTATGGGTTAAGGTGCATGTGAAACTGGAACAAGTGGCCTGGCGACAACAGCGAAAGCCTGCACACAGCTCCAAAACTGGCACAGCACTTGCACAACTTGACCCAACAGGGAGAGGGAGAGGGAGACAGGCAGAAAGAGAGGGCACGTTACTCTGGCAAGTTTGTCAACCGGGAGTTGCAGTTGCAGTTGAATTCTTGGCCAGCTGGAGTTCTGGAGCTGCTGCTGCTACTTGCTGCCAACGCTAATTGGACTTTCTTTGCCACTGACTTTCTTTCCACATAATCAGTGCAATTTAATTACAAAAGCAGCTCCAGCTCGGGCAATTAGGCATGTAAAGCAGTCACAGTCACAGTCGCAGTGGATTCAGCATTCAGATAGAAATCGACAAAAGCAGAGGCTGTCACAGGACCAGGAGCAGCACTAACTGGCTGTGGCGGTGAAAGGTTCTGCTGCTCCTCTCTTGGCTACGTTTTTGGCTTGCCTTTTTTGTTTTTGGTGAAAGTATCTCATAAATGCGCCGGCAACTGGCTGCCGAGTGGAGCCAGCAGCCAGCAACTCTGTCCACCTGACCACATGTCATTAAAATAATTTTAATTAAATATTAAAGCCTGGCAATGCTGTCAGTTGCCAGCTGCCATGCCACGCCCACGGGGCGGCCTCTGCATTCAGTGCATTTAAATGCGCTATAATTATGTCGCCAGCAGCAGCCGCAGCAGCAGCATAAAATGCAACAGGTGAATGGCAAAGACACGAACTGTAGCTGTTACAGTTGTCCAACTCCAAGTCCAGGTCCAAGTTAAAGTCGTGTCTGTTAAGCAGCAGGGCAAACAGATGTACCGCAAGTCGGCCAAGCTGACAATCCGCTCGACCGAACATTCTAATCAGATTAACGCCATTAGGCGCCAATGTGCCAACACGGAGGGAATGCGACCCAAGCCAATGATCCAAATCGGAACAGCTCAAGAAAAGCTCTCTCTTTCTATCTCTCTCTCTCTCTGTCTGAAGAACTTGAGAAGAAGATCTGCTGAATCTGTCATTTGCCTAATGGCCAAATCACACTGAAAGATCTATTCATTCAAGTTCTTTGCTCTTAAGTTGGTATCTTTTATTTTAAAAAATATTAAAAAAAATCCCTGGCTCTTTATTTGACTTAATGTTAATTCCGGACCAAAAGTTGTATTCAAGTTATGAGATTTAATGGCCTAAACTTGAGCTGATTCCTCGTAACAGATAATTAATATTAACTCATAAAATTCAGATTAAATTCCAGGTGGAATAAGTAAGCCAGCATTTAAAATATTTAATAAATTCTATAGTCAAATTTGAAGCAATTTAATGCTAATTAAATGGTATCAAATAATTTGAAGTAGCACTCTATCATCTATTCCTAGCATCCAATTGAAAAACCCTCAACACAACAACAATTTCTAGTCTCGCACTTGTTCAAGAATTCAAATTGAAACTCCACATTTCCATTTACATTTCACGTTTCATTTTACGTTTTACGCTTTTTTGAGTCCGTAGATTTCTAGCGGCTTATGCTTCGTTACTGGGTTCTTGGAAAATTAACCAATTATGCGTATAATTAGTGACACGATTGTCTTGTTAGCCCATGAGTAGCAATTGTTGTTGTTGCTGTTGTTGTTGCCCTCGAATGTTATTGTTATGGTTGTTGTTGTTGTTGTTGTTACAGCCATGTTAATTGTTTGTGTCAAGTGGCGGCCAAAGAAAAGGAAAATTGTTATGGAAGTGTTAACGAACGGCAAACAATCAACGGAAATGAATGAATGAGATGGTTAAACAGATTGGAAAAAACAGATCGCAGATTGAAATACGCCTAAAGAGGCTGCTGGGATCGGGTTGCGTGTGTAAATCCTACGATAAGCAATCAAAGTCCCATTCTTGTAGTTATTTTTTTCTTCTCGAGAAGTTTATTGCAATTTGCCAAACACCAAACACCAAAGAGTTGAACGAACGTCATTAAATGATATCATTATTAATGTTATATTGTATAGTAATTATGGAATTCCATGCAATTAGGGCCACAATTGATCAACAGTTGTCTGATACTTACGTCCCAGACATGTGTGCTTGCGGAATTGCAAGAATCCCTCGACGCACCGACAGGCACTATCCAGACAGCTGCTGTTTGCCACCTTCATGGAGCACTGCTCGCTCAGCTGGCAGTCGCCTCCCAGTAGTTGAGCTGAGAGTGAAAGAGAGAGCCAGAGAGAGAGAGAGAGGGAGTCAGTCAGTAATGAGGAGGGGGAAATTGTTGGTACGAGTACATATATGAGTAACGGTTCTGCATATAAGCAAACATCTTGAGCACTTAACAACACTTCCAATAAAGGTACGGTTGAAATATGCGATTGTGTGGCATGCCTCGGCATGTTTGCCTCCAAATGGGGGTTACTCAAAGATTGACTTTGCCCAGTTACTTATGCTTACATGACAAACAGCGCTTGGCATCCAATTGGACAAAGTAGGGCGCACACTCGCAGTAGCCCAGCGTCGAGCAGCTGCTTCCCTTGATGAAATCTGTGCAGTCCATGTCATGCTGGCACTTGTCCCCCAGATCCAATCCCTGCGTGGTGTTGAGCAGTGTGAACAATACAAAAATCTGCAAAAATAATAAATTCGAAATTAGAAGGTATTATTTTTAAAAAACTTTTAAATTATGTGAGAAAAGATAAGAAATTTGTTAAGGATCTTAAGTTTATGATGTATCTTTGCTTTATTATACCGATTCTAACATACGATTCTAATACCTAAAGTAAACTTAATTTATCAATTTATTAGAATTTATATAAAACAATACTGTATCATAATAATATCGAAGGAACTATGAAGTTGATCTAAGACATTCTGGAAATAATTTAATAATAATTATTATTATTAAATATTGAACCGGTCCACTAAAGCGGCTACCCTGCTAACTTTCCGAACTCATATGTTATTTCAATTAATTAACATAGCAACTATGAAACTTCTTAATAGCTGTCCCATCATATCATAAACCTGATCTTGCATCATTAATCTAATTATCTTATATGATCATGACTGCGTACATTAGCAGAGCAAATAAATGTGCTAATGATGATCTGGGGTTTTTAGTAGCATCATCATCATCCTATGCAAGATTTAATTCACAAATCTTACATAATTGCAGCAAATGCAGATGATATAAGAATTAAAGTTAATAAACAATTTAATAAATAGTCAGCCAAGCACTAAATTTGAGCAGCTCATGCAAAGCGTGGAGAATTTGCAGTGTGAGACGGGGTAGGAGGGGGACATTTGCGAAGCTGCCAACTAATTGTTTAAGCACACGAAACTGCCGTTAGCAAAAAGTCTTGGCCATAAACAACAACAATCGCAACAACAACAGCTGCTGCTCATATAATTAATTTGTGTAGTCGAAAATCGCACAAGATACGCGATACAAGATACAATACTAGGCAGATACTTTACTTTTATGAATGAAGAGCTACACACAGACACAGACAGGTGTGTGTGTGTGTTACGTATGTGTATAGTTTTTTGGTTTGTAACTGACAGTTACCAAGATAAGTAGACGAACACGTTATAGATGCTACAAAGATACAAAGCTAAAGCCCGAGTTGTAAAACAAAATTAACAGTTGCCTGAACACAACACACGCCCAAACAGACAACAGCAGACAACAGAGAGTCAGATACTTCATGGCAGACTGAGGCCACCAGACGCAGCCTGAAACCGAACCCATTGGGCTCTATAATTAAACAAGGGTACTACTACAACAACAACAACAACAGCAACAGCAAAACAAGATACAGTTCTTTGTATCTTTTCGGGCTTTGCAGCTAGAACCACCGACGAGTATCTGCTTATAAATATACGAAATAAAAAGAGATACGGCAAGAGTACAATGCACTCGCTTGGAGCCGAGTGTTAAGCGCCACAGGCCATTAATTATGCCAACTGCTGGTATACAATCCCTGACCAGTTACCTCACCAGTGTTAGGTAACTATATATCTATTTGCATACTCTGTGTACTTAATGCTCCTCCCCCCCCCCCCCCGCCCTGAAAACGGTACTGTGCCATTTGATTTGTGTAATTATGTATTTAATTTGCAGCTTAAATTTGCTGAGGCATAAAATGCAATGACAGCATTAAATTGTAATAGATATTCTCGGTCTATAGAACAGCTCAAAATCAAATCTCAATAAGAATTCCAATCGCAATCACAAAACACGCAAGGCAAGTTGTTCGCTAACAAATTTAACCACTGGAGACATAAGATTACAGTTAGTTGTTGTTGTTGTCGTTGTTGTTGCTGTTGTTCGTTGCAGGAGGCAAAAAGAAGTCGAACCTGAATGCAGCTCTGTGGCAAATGACTCAAGTTGCCAAGATTTTGCTCATGCTGATTGTTAAGATATTTGAAGTTCCTTTTTTCTAGATAATATTATTCTAGCATTGATATTAACTATAAATATCATTTTATTTCGTGTTTATTTGTATTTATAGACTTTTAGACTATAATATTCAAAAAACTAATAAAATATATAGTAAAAAAAATGCCAGAGTTGATTATGCAATTTGAAGTTGAAGTTATTTCATTGGAAAAATAGATATACAGTTATGTATCAGTTGGAATATGGCCTTATGGACTTTTCCTACAATCACTTAACCACCACAATTTCTACTTATTTCCAATTGGATTTTGGTTGCTGCTGCTGTTGTTGTTGTTGTTGTTGTTGTTAGCTGACACAAGCCGCAAAACTAAACGTGGGCTCATAACAAAACACTCAACAGCAATTGCTGCTGCAGGTATTCGAGTTGGAAAGAATGGACCAAGGAATTGAAAGACACAGAGTCTCAGTTCCATTCTCAATCTCAATCTCAGTTTGAGTCTCAACTTCAGTCGCAGCCCCAGTGGCGGCATCAATATATAAAAAGTCAATAAAAATTGTTTAATTATGCTTTCGAGTGGCTTTTAAGCACGAGCAGAGAATGTGATCTTTGTTGTTGGCCCATTAGAGTGGCAACACACATATCTCTCTCTCTCTGTCTGTCTGTCTCTTTTGTCTATGTGTGTGTGTGTGGCTTGTGGCAGGTTGACCCATTAAGAAGCCAAGCTACTTTCATTGCCAGACGTTTTGTTTGTCGCTGTTGTTGTTGTTGTGGTTGTTGTTGTGGCCAGCAACTTTCAAGTGTCTGCAGCAAGAAAGCTGTCCAAATAGCACCAAAAATATGAAATATTTGCAACTAGCTGTTTGGTCAAATAATTGCCAACCATATGTCCACCCAGGTGATTTGCAACCGCCGACCTGTAGTTCATCTTAATATATCCACAACCCAAGCACACAGGTTTGGGACCGGCCAAAACAAAAGTAAATAATAATTCATCATCAAAGCGTAGATGTTGCATTCGTTTTCTGCATTCTTGGTTGATTTATTCTTTGTTTATGGCAACATTGCAATTTTACAATGCCGTTGCCGCTAATGAAGCAGTGGCCCGAACGCCCAGGTCCAGCCGCTACTCGTAATTTACTCGTAGGAATCGTAAAAACAGCGCAACAGGACCAACCAGCATATAGCTGCAGCAGCAGCCGCAGCGGCAGCAGACAACAACAGCAACATACACAAGATACAGAGTAGAAGAACAGCAAAAAAGAAGCAAATCATTTTTCGTGTTTTACAAATTACTTTCGTACTTTTTTGTTGTTGTATTTTCTTAATGATCGTCGGGCGCCAGACAGTCTGCTGACCTTTAACCGCAGCTGCCACGGTCAGGGGCAAGCGGAATGCATTTGCAGCAACTACAAACTGACCGAGACACAGGCAGCAAGAGAAACAGATAACTTTAGAACAACAACAAATTGTAATAAATAAATAATAAATCATATTTGGCATCGGTGGAAAATGTGTGGAAAACTTTTGAATCTATTTATTTTTTAATTAGGAATCATTTTATATTATAATTGAAGAATCGTTTTTTATTCATATATAGTAAATTTCTTTGAATTGGATTAAAGTATTCTAGAAGCCATTTCTTTTGCTGCTTTCATCAACGATTTGCTGTATGTTATCCAAATATTTGTTGTACTTAAAAATGTAAGCAGTTTCATTATAATTAATTAAAATCGTAGTTCTTGCAACCCACACGCTTGAGGAATGCATTTATTTTGAAGATACTGTGTATATCGTTGCTCTCGAAAGTAACATTAACATTTATGAAGGCAATAATTTAAAGCTTGCATGCCAAACGACATCAGCATAGGCCCAGTGGAGCATGATGACTCCAGTTCCCAAGACTAAACACAAATATAAAAAAGTCACTCCCACCTTTTTATTAGATTAATTTGCCTACATTACTCAGACGCTCAAGTGACGACTCCCTGCCGGGCAATAACAAGAACAATAAAAGCAACAACAGCAACAACGATGAGGGCAACTATTGTAGATGAAGCAGAAGAACATCATCATCGACGCCTATCCATCTATCAGGCACAGTTTGACCCAATGGCCGACTTCACAGCTCTTTCACACAGACACACACACACTCACAGTTTTAAAGCGTGTGGAGAGAGAAAAACTTGGCCAACGGCCCACGATCAAAGTCAAAGTCAAGTTAAAGTAAATGCTACAATGTATAAAGCCGAGCCCACGCCAAAAATGTAAAAAATGAAGACGATGAAATACATATACATACATATACATGAGTAAGTACTATACTATACATACTCGTATTACTTTATGTTGCATTGTTCAACAATGTCAACTCTTGACAATGTGATTTTCGGAGTTTTCTGGAGCAATTCGCATTGGCAACGCCCCAAAAATAAAGTATCTCAAATATGGTGGCTACCTTGTTCGTTTGTTCTGAATCAATGGCATTTGCAAATTGAGTTATGATTGTCAGCACCTCTACTATACACCTATACTTAGACTGCTACTTAGACTTAGACTTGGACTTATACTTATATATATAGATATGTGTTTTGTATTTGGAGCTTTGTTCGTGCACACTTACCGCTAAAAGCCGCTTAACCGTAAAAGCTTCGCTGAGCATCGCGTTATTTGCAGGTTGCTTTCTCGTCGCAGTCGACGTCGCAGTCGGCGTCGCTGTCATTGTTGCTGCTGTTGTTGTTGTTGTTGCTCTCTCAGAGCTCTCGCTTCCAAGAAGTATTTCTCCAGCTATGATTTTGTTGTAAAATGCAACTTGCTGTGGCTGTTGTTTTTATTTATTTGGTTTTGTTGTTATTGTTGTTGTTGTTGTTGCTGCTGCTGCTATGTGTGTGTCTTCTGTAGGCACAACCTTTGAACTTGAGGGGTCAAAACGGAAATGAAACGAAGCCAAACGAAACATTTAATGCGTGTATAAAGGCCACAAAACAAAACGTGCGCTCCAAAAACAAAAGCCAACAAAAATAATAATAATAATAATAATAATGAAATATATGTGAATGTGTTTCATTTTTGTTTTTTTTTTATAGTATTTGCCGGCCGGCGGCTCGCACGCCCCTCGTTCGCATTCAATGGGGCGCTGCCGCTGCGCTCTACTTTAAAAAAACGAAAGACTTAGGCAACGAACTTGAAATTAACACCTGGCTGCCTATAATTGTTTTTGTTTCCAACGTTCTTTTTGGCTGTTGTGTTGCTTGTTGCTATTTTCACTTGCTGTGACGACCTTTGTCGCTGCCTCTCACTCTCTAGTTGTTGTTGTTGTTAGTGGAACTTGGGTTTTTTTCTCTTTTCTTTCTTTTAGTTATAAAATCTCATTTTATTGCAATGGTAATAGAACCGTTATGCGGGGCCATTCAATTTTTGTTGGCTTGAATTTGGGCCGCTTCTCAGCAATCTGTGTGCATTTATATATATATATTTTTTATAACTTAATAAAAAACTTAGAGGCGTTGCCGCTCTTTAAGTTTCCGTTTAAAGTGGGCTGAAACTTGGAGCACCAAACAGCCGCTAGCTGTGCACATAAAAATTAGTGAGCATCGGACATTTAACGATGCCTGTGTGGCCCATTAAACTGCAGTCTATGCTAATGCCTGCGAGCTGACCACATTCACACACAGATACACACACACACAGATACACGGGAATACCACGCCGGGCCATAACCTATTGACCAATAATGCTCTTGTAAATAATAGCGCTATACACATAGCAAAAATATGCCGACCCCTTGTGGGAAAGTAAATCTACAGTATGCTTTTAAGGAATTGAAAAGAAATCTGTATTGATTACAAATGCCGTAAAAAGAATGACGATCACAGGGATCGCTCGCAAATTGCAACTAGTAGAAGTAATAATTGCTTAGAAATTATATTGGAAATGCAAATAACATTACTATGCTTGGGAAAACTTTTTCCCCACGTTTTTAAACTCTTTTGATTATACAGAAGTAAAAAGTTGGTCTAGAGAAATCACTACATTGAAAATATATCAAGAGATTTTTATATATACATGATGATTTATGATTTATCTGCAACGGAACCTGTATAATGTTTGAATTTTTTATTAAATACTGCGATCGGTATATCCAAATACTTTCTATATATTTACTATAGCTACAGTAGTTGAAAATTGTTAAAGCGAATTTTCTCAAGGATCGAATCTTCCACCTCAGCATGGTTTGTAGACTTAAGCACCTATTTTGCTGAGTGTAGTCACGTTGCCAGTTGCTGCCAGCGGTTTTTTTTCTCAGTTTTGTGCAAGTCCTGCCAAATTATGATTATTTGCATTGCGGTCAAAGTGCAACAGCGGTGGGCGTTAAATGCCGATGGGCGTGCCAGTGCTGTGGCATATTCAATCAGCTATAGTCACAGCGGCAGCAGCAAGATTGATTGTGCAGCTGACCCAGTCAGCAGGAGCAGCAGGATTAAGGATGCAACTTGGCAGCTGGCAGAATTTATGTGTCCGCCAATCGATCAGCGCTCGGCTGCAAAAGTGTTGTGTGGCAGCAACCGCAAAACTGCAAATGGAGTTGCAGATGAATGCAACTGCTGTTTTTTTCTTCTTTTTTTTTCTCCTCTTCTTCTTATGTATAAAAGTATTCTGTTTTTTTGCGGTTTTCGCTTGATCGCACTTTGGTCGTCGGTGTCGGTCTATCGGTCGCTGGGTCGTCATCAATGCAGCAGCCATAGACATAAACTTGGCAGCATAAAAAGAGGCACACACAAACATATATACACACACCGACACAGCCACACACACATGCACACAAGAGCTGTGCTAAGTAAAAAGCAGCGCGATTTTTGCACCGTTATGCCCCAATATGGCGACGCTGCGTGTTAGAGCGAGACAGCGCGCTATGGCACATGTGGCTGCAGTGTTGCAGCAGTTGCAGTTGCAGCAGTTGCTGTTGTTGCAAGTTTGCTGCATCTGCATCTCCTCTCAAACTAGCCGTGGCAGGAGTGTCTTCATCTGCCTGCCCCCCAACGCCCCACACCTCCCCGCCAGCTGCCCCGCGCCTTGGGAAGCTGTGCTGTCTTCACTTGACTGCGTTCTATGTTTGTTTGTTTGTTTGTTTGCTTTTTCGAGTGTGTATTTCTATGTGTGTGTGTGTGTGTGTTTGTGTTTGTGTTTCTGTGTGTTTAGAATGCGCAAGACAGAAATTACAGTCGCCGCTGGCCGCGCCTTGGACATGCAACAACTGCAACACACACACACACACACACATACAGACTCGCGAGGCTGGACATGGACAAAATCAACGCCGCCACAGCCCCAAACAGCAAACACAAAAACCCATTGAAGAGACGTTTCTACGAGAGATCGAGACCGTATTAAAAAAAAAGCCAGCAACTTGGAGAAATTCTTCGATTTGAGTGCTAAAATGTTAAGCGCTTTATTTTGTCCAGGATCGGCAATCAATAAATTCCACACATAAGCCCCTAATTATTATTATTATTATTTTCTTGGAGCATTTTTGTCAATGTTATTTTGCACACGCGTCGCGCACTGATTTTGTTTTTTATTGAATATTTTTTTTTGTGTTTACCATTAAATGTTGTATTTGAAAATATAAATTTGGCTTGTCTATATTTTTGTGGTTGCTGTAGCCAAAACGCAACAACCGACAGCATCAAAAGTGCAACACTGAAACACGCTGTACGTTATGTCGTTGTTTATTCGTATTATTTTGTTTTTTTGTTTTGCGAGCTTGGCACGTCCGCACGTTACGTTGGTCAGCAACGAACTGAAGAGGAGCACGCCAACGACGGACTTAAGAACTAAGACAGCAGCCGTTTGCAGACACGAAGAAGTTACCACAACTGGCGACCGCGACCGCGACAGCGGCAGCGACGCCGGCGCAGACGAAACGCGCGGTGCCAGCTTAAAAGCTCTGCGACTTACGAACAACAGGCCAAGGCAAAGTCAAAGTCAAGGCAGCAGCAGAAGCAGCAGGCGAAGCAGCAGCCGAAGCAGCAGCAGCAGCAGCTGGAAGCTTTGCACACAGTCGTGGACGTCAACGCTGCGCAGACGCAGACACGACAAGTGCCGTCGTCGTCGTCGTCGTCGTCTCTGCTGTTGTTGCTGTTATTATTTTCTTGCACTATGTTAATGTAAATGCTGCGACTGCGGAGGCTGCTGCTGTTGTTGTTGTCTTATGTTATGCTGTGTGCTTTATTTGTTTCTTTAATTATGAGTGTCAGCTTGGGGACAGTTGCCAGCGCAGATTAAAGCAGATAAACGTAACCTACACATACTACTAGAAAATACACTCACATTTGAAAACACATCTACAACGAACTCCGCTTTTCAGTTTTCCACTTTTCCGCGCAAAATTAACCGTTTTTTTTATATTTTTTTATTTTATATTCGTTGCGCTTCCGCCAGCGTTGGGCAATCGCTACTATTTCATGGCAAACTGCCAACTGAGTTTGTCCGGGAAAAAGCAATGGAACGATTCTACTCCAAAAATAAACAAAGGCATCCGCGCTAATTGAATAATGCGTTCGGGTGTCTTCTGTTTTGCGCTGTCCGCTCAGCTCGCAGGCTCTTTAAAATTTAAAATTATAATTTAATGGCCTTAAATTGGTCGCTTGGGGTGTAATTTTCGCATTTGCGTTCGTTTCCAGCACTCCAGCACCAGAGTCTGACCCAAGAAATTGGCGGAGCTTGATTTGTGCCTTGGGTGGTAAGAGGTGTTTTCAAAGTCCAGAAGCTCTCACTCTATAATATTAAAGTAGAAACTCTAGATATAGCCATTAAAATAATTGTGTAGCATTTGGAATAGATTAAAAACCATTAAATAAAATAGTAATCTGTATAATAACATTATTTAGAGATTTTATTATGCATTTATTTTTCATTTTTCGACTGGACAACTAAAATTTCTATAATTCAAGCAGCTTATTTGATTAATTTTAATATACCGAATGATTTAATGCAACCCACGCACTATGAACTTCTTAAACAACCCACGCACACACACACACACACACTGAAAGCCATCGCCTTCGCACAAAAAAAAAGCGTAAAGATGATTTTTATATTGTGCCAAGTGGGCACTTGAAAGCGTTGATCTTTTTTGATTTCGTTTTCTTTCTCTGATCTTGCTTAAGAATTGCTTCGATTTTGGTTAATTTTTTCGTATAACGCAACAAGACAGAACTTAATTTGAAGATTTATTTTTGAGCACCGGAAGGCGTAAGACGTAAATTTGATTGTCCCACAGGCAGAACCCCAAATTTATATATATATATATGTATACATGCTTATGTGTATATGTTTAAATCGATAATTGACGCTGATTGTGTAAGAAATGGGGAAATGATCTTCAGTTTTATTATGCGCTGGGTTGAGGGAACTGTGAATACATATGCAAAATAGTAAAGTATAGCCTAAGCGTGTTCCTGCTTTGTTGCCACCTGGAAATTTGCATTTTGGGGCGTGCTTATCAATAGCTCAAGCCATCAATTAAGTAATTAACAATTTAAAGAGTATTTTTCAGCCTCGTTAGCCAAAAAAGTTTACCGTTATCATCAAATCTTGCTAAATAATGCTTTCGAATTTGGGGCATTGCTGTGTGACAGGATATGAAAACTATAAAATTTGTAGCTAAAATAAATATTATAATATTTCGTATAATATATTTTTGTTAATATTCTTTAAGGATACCAACATCAACAACTCCATTCGATTTAAAAAACGATCTCTTCTACAAAGGTTTATAAATGCAACTTATAGATCTTCAGATCTCTCCCCATTCTCCCATAGAAATGCTGCACTTAATGGGCTTCTCCAAAGCGAATTGCGTTAAAAACCATAAAATTGTTATTAAAGCTTTAGCAGACATAATAAATACCCATATGGTAGCCAGGCCCTAGTCCCCATACCCATACCCATCCGCATCTCCAGCTCCAGCTCCAGCTCCATCTAATCATCATCGCATTGGCGGCACTATTAACAATGAAAAGCAAAAGTAAATCGAAATCAAAGTCGCCTGCAATGGAGAAATGGGCTCCAGCGGCAAACAATTGAAAATGGTGTTTTTTTTTCCTCTTTTCATTGGCGGCCAACACGTGCCGGGTCTGCTTAGTGGCGGGGAGGGGTGCATGGTCAAGTGCCGGCGCTGTACAACCTGTCGCTGCCACAGGCGGTGGCTGTGTGGCAGTGGCAGAGCCACCGTTAGCTCATATCAGAGGGGCGCTCGCACACACGTCTGCCCTGCCCCACAAACACATAACAGACGGACGGATGGACGGATGGACAGACGGACGGACAGACGGACAGTCCATGGAGATCTTAAACTTTCATTTATACAATTGTCTTCAAACTGTGCAGCGATTGCCGCTTGCCTCCAACTGTGGCTCACTTTTTGTCTCTGTGTATGTGTATCTGTGTGCTGCTGCTGCTCCAAAATGAAAGTCGGAACAAAATGGATTTGCTTTTGGAATTTTTGTTCAAAAAAATACATTTGTGTAGTTGCTGCTGCTGCTGCTGCGACTGCGACTGTTGCTGCTGCGACTGTTGCTGCTGCTGCTGCTGCTGCTTCATTCGTTATGGGCCACAAGCGTCAAGCATTTGCTTTATTGCAGTTTTCATATGCTTCTGTGCCAAAGGAAAGGCCACGCCGGACGCGACTTGACTTGGGCCCAATATCTCATTAAATCTAAATGGACTTTTTTTCCCCATTTTTTTTTTTATTTTCTTCAGTTTTTGGCCCCGAAAACGCTACCAAAACTTTCGCCGGTTACCCGATGTCAGAGAACCACCACTCACTAACGGCCCCACCCTCCGCCCCTGTCGGCTCCTGCTGACCTTGCTGAAAACTGAAACAATGTTGCCTCCTCACGTTTAAATGCTGCGTAATCCCCGCTCAGACGTTTCTTTTGGGCCCTTTAAAGTGCTGGGTCATTGGCCGGCCTGCCAAAATAATAAAAAAAACAAAACAAAAAGCGAAAAAAGTAATATAAAAGAACCCCGAGTTTAAACTGGTTATTATAATTTTCGGTTTCGCAGAATCCACGCAGCACAGGCAAAAAGGCAAAAGTTAAAGGCAAAGGCAAAGTCAAAGGCAACCAGCAGTGAGCAGTGAGCAGTTGCCGACCAGCTAACCATTAGTTGGCCTCATTCTTGGCCAGGAAATCTTCGCATCCATGGGCCATACAAGCAGCCATTGCAGCAGCATTCACGGCATTCGCTTCGTGACAAATATGAATATTTCGAGCTTATGAAAACGAGCCAAAAACTGCGATCAGCGGAGAGCGGGCTTAGATCACTACCCCACCCGGCTCCGCAGCAGTCCCTGCTCCCTTCAACTCGGCTGCACTTGGCCAGCCGTAGAATGCAACGAACGCGGCTGCAACGCGGAAGTATTTAACGTGTTTGTTTGCCCATGCCAATTCTATGCCTGCTCCCAGCCTCAGCTCCAGCCTCAGCTCCAGCTCCAGCTTCAGCTGCTGCTTCTGCTGCTGCTGCTGCTGCGGTCGCTTCGTTTCTTCTGCTGTGTGTGTGTGTGTGTGTGTTTCGTTTGGTGAAAAGTGTTTTGTATGCAAATCATTGAAATTACATATTATGGCCAGTTGGCAGTCGTAAGTAGCAGTTGGCCTGAAAGTCGCCTGACATGCACCAGAACGGACTGCAGACTGCAGACTGCACACAAGCCGAACCGAACCCAACCCAACCCAACCGAACCAAAACCAAAACCAAACCGAACCCCACAACAAAGAGGCATTGAAACGTTGCAACTTGCAAGCACAGCAGCTGTAGACTTCAAATGCAGCGAGCACATGCACATGCACATGCCCCAGCCTCAGCCCCAGCCACTGGGTGTGTCTTCCCATCTGCAACATTTGCCTCCAGGCGGCAAGCTGCTCAAAGCAGCCATGTCACATTTGCCTCGACACAGCGAAAGCTCATAAATTCATTAGTGATTGCAACCAATTGTAGCAGCTGACAAAATGACCACGCATTTCAGCAACAAACTCACAACTATTAACATTGAATAAGGATAAACTGCTTTTTGGCTTGTAATCTGTCCTTATGCAACAATAGTTTTCAGCTTGAAATGCAGAACTGTTGAGGATAACAAGCCCTGCACAAAATAATCTCGGGATTGAAGATCGGTTCAGTTTTGACAAAGTTATGGGAGTTTGAAGTGTGGGAAGGCCCGTTTTTGAGGACGTAAAAAAATGACTTATCTTAATGTTGTCATGATTTTTGACATAAAAATTCGAATTTTGTAAGTTTCTAAACTTTGAATGGAGAATTGTTAGAGATGACAAGCCATGCTCAAAATGACCTTGGGATTGAAGATCGGTTCAGTTTTGACAAAGTTATGGGAGTTTGAAGTGTGGGAAGGCCCGTTTTTGAGGACGTAAAAAAATGACTTATCTTATTGTTGTCATGATTTTTGACATAAAAATTCGAATTTTGTAAGTTTCTAAACTTTGAATGGAGAATTGTTAGGCATGACAAGCCATGCACAAAATGACCTCGGGACTGAAGATCGGTTCAGTTTTGACAAAGTTATGGGAGTTTGAAGTGTGGGAAGTCCCGTTTTTGAGGACGTAAAAAAATGACTTATCTTAATGTTGTCATGATTTTTGACATTAAAGTTCGAATTTTGAAGGTTTTTATACTTTGAATGGAGAATTGTTGGGGATGACAAGCTATGCACTAAATGACCTCGGGAGCGAAGATCGGTTCAGTTTTGACAAAGTTATGTTGTTTGAATCGATCAGTCGAAATAAAATTTCGCTAAATTCAGTTATGTGCAAAAATGAGTTGATTCGCTCTTCAAAGTATCAAATTTCAGTTGCTGTCGCTGCGCATAAAAACAAAGTAACAAAACTGAAAGAAATACAAATTCCACGATCCGTGACAGGCGTGAAGTTTGGTAAACCCTTCATGCCATGGATGTAGGTGTTTGTGTGTGTGTGTGTCTAGATGGAGGATGACTTTTAACTTGCAGGGTGAAAATCAAAAGAAAAGAAATTTAATTATAGTTTAATGACAGCACGCAAATAGTCGACAAATGTGAGTATTATAAGTTCGGTTTTGGTTCAGTCCCAGTCGCCTCGTGGAATCTTCCGCCTCTCAATTATTATTTTGTTTTATACCCAGCAATTAGCCAAATTTGTTAAAAGGGGTATAATAAAGGCATGCAAATGTAAGTTTTAAAAAACTATTTATTCATTTTTATGAACTGAGTCAATCTGTTTAACAGGTTTACTATCTGAGGAGAGACTTTAAGAAACAGATGAAATTAATATTTATGTAATATTTTTAATTATTACAGGGCATCTGTTAGTTGATTGCTGTCGTCCAGAGCATTCTTATTTGTGTATGTGTGTGTGTGTTTTATGATTTTATTCGTCGTCGAAAGTAAAATTTCCAATTGATTTTTGTTGTGCTTTGTGTTTTACACGCTTTTCGTTTTTATTATGCGCAATTGCGGACACATTTGGCAAAAAGGTAAAAAGGTAAAAAGGCAAGGTAAGTAAGTAAATGCCAACATCATTTGACTATCATGGAGCCAAGGAGAAATGATGGGACAGCCATCCAGAGAGCCACACTGGCGCTGGCACTGGTACTGGCACTGGCACAGGCACAGCACTTTCATCGGCGCTTACGCAGCATGAGATTCAGATCTTTACTGTGGGTACCGTAAAGTTTGCCGGCAAACCAAACTCCAACTCCAAGTCCAACTGCAAATCCCAGAGGCCAGGCCGGTCTGTGTGACTTACTCGTAAGCCTGGCTTCTAGCGGCATCCACTACTACCTTGCCCCATTGTGTGGCTGCCGTTTCGTTTTTCATTTTTGAAAGCTCATCGTGCACGAGGTCAATGGAGAGCAGCAACAGAGGCAACAGCAACAGAGGCAGCAGCAGCAGCAGCAGCAGGGGCAACAGCAGCAGCAAACGAGACGCTTTTTTACGCTGTCTGGCAGCATCACAGATTTGCTTTCAACACATTTTTTTTTTCAATTTTTTTTTGCAGCAAAGTTTCCGAGAAATGCAACTGAGAACGCGCTGTTAGAGTTTTACGCTAAGCTGGCAGATGCTCTGTAATCAGATCAAGGGCTTATCCCTTTAGCAAGCCTGAAAGTATGCCCCATTTAGTTATATTAAAGGGAAATAATAACAGTTCTTTATTCATGTATATAGGTATTTTTGATTCCTTTCGATTGTAATTTTATAGTTTTACCCTGAGCCAAGAGTTAGTTAGCAATGAATTTGATTAAAATTAATGATTTCTTTTGGCTGATTTCACGCCGTTTTGACTGTTTTTTCCCGCTCTTCACTGCCCGGGGGCCGCACTCGACATTTAGCTGGGGACTTGGACTTGGATTGTGGCTCGTCTACTGGGGACAGTACGAGTGCTTGTAATGATGTGCTAACGATCGCTGACTGCGAGTGCTGCCTGTACGGCAATTAATCTTCTAAAGTTGCTTCGTCTCGCCGGCTCATTTATTCAATTTTTCCATTTTTGTATGGTGATGTATATTGTTGTGTATGCTCTTTGTTAATTGATAGCAAAATTACACGAAATTGAATGTTTGAGGCACTTTCACTTGTTTGACTGGAACGATCCCAAAGTGTTGCAAACAACACTGAAAGACCCGTTTAAATTGACAATAAATTTGCTGTCTAATGAGAGTATTTTTTATACTTTTTGGCAACAGCTGAAAGTGTGAGCTGAAATGATAAATGATGTTTGGGTATCGAGTTGAAGTTTAAGTTGGAAAGGTGGGACTCAAATGAGACATGGGTGTAGCATCATTAAATAGCTGGGTGTAAGTTAAAACTGTATCTTTATAACAAGTAATAAATATGCTTGCCTATAAATTTAAGGCAATCAAATATAACATTCAAATATTAATGTAATAAAAAGAGACTTTTCTCAATTGCAATTTGTCTCTGCTTGGCAATGAGATAAGTGCTAAAGAGCTGACTGCTTAGCTCATCGGCAGTGTCATAAATGGTTATGCTTAAATAACATCCAACTTGGAAAAATCTGCATAACTTTCTTAGTCAGTCTTCAAAACTTTTACTCATCTTGAGTTGAGAGGCAGCAACAATACACAAAAAAAAAAAAAAAAAGGCCCCTGTCATAATCCTTCTAAACTGATGAACTCAAATTAGCATAAGCTAACTATAGAGCATCTTTATTATTAGCTTATGTAAATGGGCAACAACGAAACTAAGCAAATCGCTTAAATGATCAATTAAAATTACGTATACGCAATTTGTATTCCATATTTGTAGCTGCTGCTGTGAGGGTCTTAACATTTCGATGAATGACTTTTTACATGTTTTCACTTTTAATGCATACACACATACACATACACACACACACGCACACAAATGATAGTGAAACCAAATACACAAGAAAACGAAATGAAACATTCGAAACATTACAGTTTTAGTTTTGCCTTTTGCCATAATTTGGCTCTGACTCTCTAACTGTTGGCATTTTTTGGCATTTAATGATCATCGTTGCCCTCGTCGTACATTCACCGTGAGTGTCAGTGTGAGTGTGAGTCTGTGCCTCCCCCCTTCACACACACACACATACTCATACAAAAAAAAAGCCTTTCATAGCCTGACGCGGTTCTGCTTCATTTTGTTTAATGACAATGAAAGATACAAGACACACAGACACATAAAGCACACAGCACACATGTTTGTGTCTTTACATTTTTGCTTTCGTTTATGAACTTTCACGTGTGGCTCTGTAAAATGTGTAGAAAATTACATTGAAAGTGCCCCGGGCGATGATGCGACGCGTCGTCGGAAGTTGCGACGAGAAGATTTCAACGCTTAAATGCTTTACGGAATTACCTAATTTCGGTTACGAAACAAATCAATTAATGCGTGTCTGAGCGTCTGAGAGTCTCTCGGGCAGCGACCCAAATGAATCTCCATTAGCGTGTTGCATTATTTTTAGCGTTAACTGTAACGGGAACAGTTCTGGCCACACAGCATCAATATTTGGCTCCAAGCGCGGCTCCAAGCGCGGGGCGTCGCGGTTTCACTCGCTGGGGAAGCCATCAAATTTTATTGTCCATTTTAATGTTCAGTTATCGTTTTAGCAGAGGATATTGAAAGCCGCATGACTGCCATTTAAATTTCCAATTGTGCTGTTGTTTTAATTTCAAGGCAATATTTCGCATACGGCATCAACATCAACATCAACAACAATCTGAGAAATGATGATTGCATGGGAAACATGAAAACATGGAAACTTTACATTTGATTGCCAAGTTTCCAATTCATTTACGATTTGGCTTTTGGCGTCGCTCTCTGTGTGTGATATGATCACAGACTCGAACATGAAAGATATCTTAGTTTTGTGATTAGCTTTAATGGCTAGCCGAAATGATGCCTTGAACAGACATCAGTGCTGAGGTTACGTACTGTGCCAATATCCGATAAGATGTTATTGTAACAATTTACAAAAGTATGTCAAGATGTTGTGGCACGTGTTTGTTTTCAATTTCATAATTAACAGATTTTTTCAACATTTTTTGTCTGTTGTGAATTTAAGTATTTATTATTTTTTTTTTTGATATTTCTTTGTCCTCTTATACTCACTGATTAATCTGAGAAATTAATCCGTACAAGCAAGTTCAAACCGATCACATTAGAGGTATTACTTAAGAGATCTTAAGTGAATAATTTAGGATTATACGTATTTTTTTCCTAGTCGCCTTAACAATCCACATATGTATACGATTTGAGCAATTCAGAACCGGTTTCTGGAACAACATTTATTCACATCAATGCATCGTTGCGCTAGGGGAATACCCCTAACGAAATGCGCACCTAATTCTAATGTAAAACTCTGTTCGCAGTTTTACTGGCTGCTGTAATCAACTGGTCGCTTGTAGCCTGTCACTCACTATCCTTGTGTCCTGCCGCAGGCAGGCAGGCAAAAGAAAAAAAATGGGAAAAAAAGAAGGGTATTCAATTCTTTAAGCAATTTCCATTTGGCTTTTAACATTTCCGCGGAGGCTGCACTAGAATTACTTTTCAGATAGGACGTCAAATGCAAAATTTGCATATAAACAGATGGAGGCAGGAATTAATATTTGGCTATTGGCCATATTTAGCTGACAAAACAATAGAGGCCAAGCTCGCCAAGCTGGCCAACCTGCCTGCTACCTGTTATCCAAAGGTACCAAAGCATGTGAAAGCCGCCAACAAAAAACATGGCTAGCAATTTGGTGAGCTGCGAGCGCATTAATGATTTTCACATGAGAGGAGCTTGGATGCGTGCATTGGGGACTGTGACTGGGACTGGGTCTGCGTCTGGGGTCTGCGTTTACGTTTGGGCCAACAACGATACATTGACCCAGTAGACATTTGGTATGCAATAAAGTCAGTTGGCAACAATTATGGCGACGGCGACTGCACTTCATTAGTAAAAACGAACGCAAATGTTGTTGCTTTGACTCTTGGCTTCGGCTTTGGCTTTGGCTTTCGTTTTTGCATGTTAGCTTGTTTTTGTTTTTTTGGAAAGCCATTGGCAGCAAGTTATTGGCAAGGTTTCCTTATATACATGCATATATAGCAATATTGGCAACGCCTTTCACTGTTCGATCTTCTGCTCTTCTGATTAACCAGACGCAGCTAAACAGCTCACACACAATGCGAACAAGTCAACAAATTAAATACCAATCAAATGGGTGAATCGGTAGCCCTAACCCACATACATCCCAAATCCAAAAATCATCGAAAGAAACACACACAGACCACAAAAATCGGTCGCACTGTGAGCTTTACATAAATTTGCATAAACACTAAAGACGACATAACTGTAAACATAATCAAATCGAAGTTTGTGTTGCCTCGAAACAAGCGCTTCATAAATAACTTAAAGCCTAGGTCAAAATTAAGCTCGTGTTGTTGACTTGCCGATACCCTATTATTATTTTATATATACCATTTGTTTTCAACTTTTAAGAAAGGGTTTTCAAATTTGTATTTATTTACTACAATTTCTAGCTTTATATGTTTAAATATATATAAATAATTAATATTCAATAGGCTGTTGATTCTGTTCAAATATAAACTCTAGGGTGGTTTATTGTAACTATTTAACATATACAAATTTATAGACCTTAATCATACTAAATAGGCTGTTAATTTTAATATAAATGTTCCAATCAGGTTAGCTGTTTTATAGATATGCCTTTATTCCCCAGGGTATAGGGTATACAAAAACGTCGCATTTGCAACTTGACGCGCGACATTTACATTTGGACAGATTTGGTGAAATGAGAAAAATAAATGAAAATAAATATGTGCCACAAATGCCACATGATCAGCAGCACGATTAAAATATCAAGTGTAACCGGAGAGCAGCCAGCAGCAGCAATCTTCAAAAGTCGCCTCAAAAGAATGCGACGCTCCACAAAGATAAGCTGCGACTCCGTCGATGAGGCATTGAAAGCAGTTGAAATGGAAACTGGCTAGCTAGGCGACTAGCCGACTAACTGACTGACTGACTGACTGACTGACTGACTGACCAACTTAGTGAATGACAAACTGACAGACAGACTGGCTGACTGACTGACTGACTGACTGACAGCTGCGTCTTTAGAAATGGCGCACAAAAGCCACTGACGCCGGCACTTTGACGAAATTGACTTTCTCCATTCAATATAATTAATAGTAATATTTTTGTTGCTTAGCTGCCGCTGCACGTCTTCAGAATTGTAACGGCTGCTGCGGAATGTGGCCCAGGAAGTAATTTATTATTGCAGGCGTGCAGCGGCAGCCGCTGTAGAAAACCGACGTGCAGCGCAGCAGAAACTTTGCCCAATTTGCGCCTCCCCAAATATATAATTCATTATGCGGAATTTGCAGCGCATCACGGGGCGTATGTGTAACAAGTGAAAAGTCAAAGTCAAAGTCGCCGTGTGTGGCAGACAAACAAACCCAAAACCAAAATCGAAAAAAAAACTAAAAAATAAAATAAAATAGAGATGAACAAAACTTAAGAAAGATGCCCAACAATTTACGAGCAAAGCGGTTCGTTTGGTTATTTATGCAAATTGTTTTCCAGCCTGTAGCTTCTTCAGCTATTTGGCTTCACTTTCAAAAAGCCAAAAAGCTAAAAAAAAAACTATTTTTAGCCAATATGTATTTTAGCATAGCTACTGCGGCTTTTACTTTTCTTTTAACTGTCGCTGAGTTGAAATTAAAATTAGTTTACTTTTGGCCCACAATCGCATCTGTTTTGTATCTTTTTTAGTTCGTTTTTATTTTTTTTACATAACAATCGAATTAACAAATAGCGTAAATGCGTGAAAATGCTTGTAGAAACAAGGCACGCACTTTGGATGCATATGTACTTTATAACTATGGCCAGACATTTGACGTTCATTGACATGGCTAATGGAGGTGGTAGTGGCAGTGGTAGTGGCAGTGGCAGTGGCAGTGTCACTGGCTGCCCCAAGCTTGTCAAATTGTCACTCATGGCCATTGGCGTCAAAAAGTTTCGCCGGCACGCGCGACTTTAACATCAAGTACAATAACTTGAATTTCTTATTTTTTATTTGTAAACGAAATTGTTATTTAATGCAGCTTGTGGCTTGATTAAAGCTGGTTATAATTAGATTATGTAACATCTTGTTTTCTTCACCGATTATCTAATTGTACAAAAGAAAGCGGCACATGCTGCTTTCTGATTGCTACTTGCTGCTTGCTCTACCAATTAGACAAGTTTGCCCATATTTGGTTTTCATTTGCTTTGCTTCATTTCTGTCTTTTACTTAAAATAGAAAAAACAAAATTAATTCAAATTGTCACCAGCTTTTATGAGATAAACATCTCTGACATATGCTAATTTTATATGCATTTACATTAATGCATTTATTCATACTAATATTGTATGCCCTGCGATAGAATTTATTTAATTTTGAGCATAAATAACATAATGGATGTATAATGTTTATGTTGGTTTTTATGGGTCGTACTGTAGAAACATAAAACCTCACTTTCGCACATTAAAAATGCAATAAAAAACCATTTGCTTTTTAGCAGTGTGATCGTTTTTATTTACTAGGTTTTAATTAGCATTTCACTTCTTTTTTTTATTTAAAAAAAAAAACAATTTACTCTTTAATGCTAATTCAATAAAAAGGCCCCAAAAGGTGAAATTGCTTTAAAGTTTTCGTCAGAAAACTGTTTATGTTTTTCCAATTTAATCTACCACTACTCAAACGAAAGTTTCTTTTACAGAGTCCTTAAATATACCCTGAACCCATCAAAAATGTGAAAAAGGGTATCATGAAGTTGTGCAAAAGTATGTAACAGGCATAAGAGAGCATCTCCAAACCCATTAAGTATATATATTCTTGATCACTATCAATAGCCGAGTCATTCTAGCCATGTCCATCAATATCTCTATCTCAAAATATCTCTTCTTGTTTGCCAAGTTAGACCTTTGAGCTGCCATAACTTTGCCAAAACTGAACTGAAGGGCTGGTTTGAGGGTATATCCTAGTCGGGTACTCTCGACTAGAGCATTCAATCAATCAAAAAATCAATCAAATTCCGCAAGCAAAAGTTGAAACAGATTCACCAGCTTAAAATCAAAATCATTTACAAATGTTGGCGGCTTCGAGCTGCACATTAAAAGCTAGCTGCTGCAAGACTCGGCGCTACAGCTCCACACCAAAAGCTAAACGCGTAGAGTTGCCATGCTGTGAAAGCTTTTCCAGCAAACAGCTGCTTGCCGAACTTGTATTTATCTAGCGGCTTATCTTTATACACGCGCAAACAGTCAGACCACTTCTTCCCACCATTGTTTTCGTTTCCAATCAGTTCTACGCTGTGTCCGATTGGGAGTGGTTCGCCATTTTGCCGTCGACCTAAAGAAATAAAGAAATCCAGTGTTCGTTTTAACAACCGGCAATTGAGTTTAAAATTCTAAAAGGTGAGTCGAGCATTGACAAATTATATAAAAGGTGTCTATAGAAGCCAGTTAAGACGTGACTCAAAGAAATGTAGCTTATGATAATAATATCTCAATACACTTTTAATGCTGACTTGCAATAAATGCAAGTTAAAATTGCAAAATATACTAATAGAAATCTATATGTATATGTATATGTGTGTAATGTATGTATAAGTAGCTGTCGCTTAAAAGTCGAAATGTAAATATAGACACTTCAGTTAGAGGTGTGTTTAAATGAATAATTCGTGTTTGCTTAAGCTTTGAACAACCTCTAACTTCCCACTTGACTTTTGTTACCGACACTTTTTGAACTTTCCCCAGCATACAAATATACATACATACATACATGTCTGTGTCGTTGTACAACACATGTTTGCATTTTATATGCATATGTGTATGAGTATAGTATATATGTATATGCTGGCACACATACATATTAAATTTATATGCAATTTATCTGCTTGTTGTTGTTTAGTTTGTTTTCTTTCCACAGCTCGCAGCCGGTTTGTCTGCAACCGGCTACTCAGATAAATAAAGAAAGAGCGTAGCGTAGAGTAGAGTAGAGTAACATAAAGAGAATTATTTACACGTCGCCATTTAGATACCCAACTTTTCTTTCGCTAACGTTCAAAGTTTAATCTTGCTATGTTAAATGCATAGTCATTTTTCATACGATACAGATTGTTCGAGTAAAACTCAAGGGGCTCGAATTTCATTGTATCATTGTACATTATAAATCCAATGCCAAATCTTATCAGTAGTCGTAGAGTTCTCGGCTGATAGCGTACAAGGTGTACATTAAGCATAAGTAACCGTTAGGCTGCTGTACAAAATATGCGGTGAAAGCGTCGACATGTTTCAGCAGCCATTTTGTCTAGAAAGTATGTTCTTAAATTTGTAGGCGTGTCTTGTTTGGTTGTGGCTATGGCATGATTTTTCAATAGACAAAATCACGCCATTCGGCATGCAAAGCAGCTGCTTTGCGATTATTAAAGTAATTAACGTATAAAACTTATTAGACTGTAGCGAAGCTTTGTGTTAATTTGCATTGAGGTGCGCTCTAAATAAATAAAGAAAATATTTTCAAAGTCTAAAAATATGGAAAGCTCACTATCAATTAGCACATTATTTTTAAAAAAGAACTCTCTAGACGCAATGAATTGTGCAATAATTCAATTAACTGATAAGCTTGACGAATAAGAATCAGACAGTTTGGCGCCATATTCAAAGTTCTAGTGCGACATTATACAGCACTAATGTCTAATGTCAAAATGTCAGCTATCGTTATCGATACAGATCTGCCGCGTTATCAACAATGTTTTTTAATAAGTGTGGCCATGAACTTGTCATAAAAATCACTCTCTGAGCTATGGAAAAGTTTTCAGCACGCGCAAAAGAAACAACAAAGACCAAAATCAGAGAGCAAACTAGTGAGAGTGAGTGCGCAATAAATTGTTGATTGACATTCTGTTGCTGTACGGCCGGCAAATGCGATAACGATTACAAACTTGGGGCATACTTGTGTGTTGTTTTGTCTGTTTTACAATTTAGTGAGATTTGTGAATAGTATTATTCGCCAGTTGCAGCAACTGATTGAGAGCGAAACCTGAAGCATTTACTAAATTCTTATCTGACAGCGTATTGCATTGTATAAAAGAGTGATAACAGCGATTGCGCAACGGATTTGTAATTGGTGCAGTAAAGCTTATTAGGCGGTTAACGGTGCTCTCAGTTTACAGTTATCAGTTGCCAAGCGACAGGCGCAGCGTAGAGAATACGTTTTGTTTTACGGTTTCTCTAATTTTTCAGTTGTGTGTTTGAATTAAGTAAAAAACAAAAGAAGCGTGTAATAAAGATTCATTCATCAAAATTATACATTGCAATATGTTTGCTCTACGCCGTACACTCAAAATGGCCACACAGCCTCAGAATTTGGATCTGCGCGCCGCATTCAAATCAAATTTCGGCATCTCGGCAGCGGTAGGTTAATAATACTCTGTTTCTAAATGGAAATGGGGTGTATACTGATATAAAAATTGCTTTCTAAAAATTATAGTTTTCTATAAAGTTAAAAATAAATATAAAAAAAAAAAATAAATAAATATAAAATTAAGCTTCTATATTCCCAGTTTAAAGTTAAAAACTGTTTGTGTTGTATAAGAGAATCCAAAGTTTAGTAACGAATTATAAATTTTACAATTACTACAGTAAAAACAGAGTATTGCGCAGTCTGGCAATTCCCGCAGCAAACTATTTGCTTACAGAACAAAGTTCACTTTGGCTTTGCTCAATATTTTTGTGTAAGCATATAAACTATATCAGTCATCTGAAATTTATTGTGTTATAGGCAAAGATAAACTGTAATATTAATAATGGATTCATTTAGCGAGGTGACGCCCTTTATCACATACATACATAAATGCACATATATACATACTTATAATTGAAAACACTGTTTTAACAACCAGACATCATTTGTGGTATGCTCTCCCGAACAGATGGCCCAAAAGATACGTGCCGGACCCGTTGTCGATGTGCTGGGCGATGAGATGACCCGCATCATCTGGCAGTCGATCAAGGATAAGTTGATCCTGCCCTTCCTGGACATTGAGCTGCACACATATGATCTGGGCATCGAGCATCGCGACAAGACCGAGGACAAGGTCACCATCGACTGTGCCGAGGCCATCCAGAAGTATAATGTGGGCATCAAGTGTGCCACGATTACGCCCGATGAGAAGCGTGTGGAGGAGTTCAAGCTGAAGAAGATGTGGAAATCACCCAACGGCACCATTCGCAACATACTCGGCGGCACCGTGTTCCGTGAGGCAATCATTTGCAAGAATGTGCCCCGCCTGGTCACCGGCTGGCAGAAACCAATCGTGATTGGACGTCACGCCCATGCCGATCAGTATAAGGCTGTCGATTTTGTGGTGCCCGGTCCCGGCAAGTTAACACTCACCTGGAAGGGCACCGATGGCAAGGTCATCGAGGAGGTCATTAATGACTTCAAGAGTCCTGGCATTGCTCTCGGCATGTACAACACGGACGAGTCCATTGTGGACTTTGCTCACGCATCCTTTAAGTTTGCGCTGAATCGCAAGATGCCGTTGTACATGAGCACCAAGAATACCATTCTCAAGCGCTACGATGGTCGCTTCAAGGACATCTTTGAGGATCTGTACGGCAAGGAGTACAAGAAGCAGTATGAAGCCGCTGGCATCTGGTATGAGCATCGTTTGATCGATGATATGGTCGCCTATTGCATGAAATCCGAGGGTGGCTTCGTCTGGGCCTGCAAGAACTACGATGGTGATGTCCAGTCCGATTCGGTGGCTCAAGGATACGGCTCACTGGGTCTGATGACCTCGGTGCTCCTTTGTCCCGATGGCAAGACCGTCGAGGCGGAGGCTGCTCATGGTACCGTGACGCGTCACTTCCGTTTCCATCAGCAGGGCAAGGAGACGTCGACCAATCCGATTGCCTCGATCTTTGCCTGGACACGCGGTCTGCTGCATCGTGCCACGCTGGACAACAACAAGGAGCTAAAGCAGTTCGCCGAGACGCTCGAACAGGTGTGCATCGATACCATCGAGGGCGGCGCCATGACCAAGGATCTGGCCATTTGCATCAGGGGCAGCATCGCTGCCGTCGAGCGCAAGGACTATCAGGAGACCTTCGAGTTCATAGACACGCTGGCCAAGAACCTGCAAACCGCTCTCGCCAAGTCCTCCACGAACCAACAGGCCTCTCATATTTAAGTCCTCGATTTTCATTTGCTTGTACACAGTATGTACATGTATATGTGTATGTGTATGTGTATGTGCATGTGTGCGTGTGCATCCGTTAGGTCCTCACCACTTTTGGTTTGTTTTTAGTATGCATGTCCTTTCCATGTTCATTGTCTCTGCGAGACCCCATCACAGCATTCTTAAATGTTCTTCCCCCAACCCCCAAAACCGATACGATGTGAAACGGAAATTTTTTAAATAAAAATATTTTTATACCGCCAAAGTTGATTTTTGCTTCTTTTTGGTAGCTGGAAAACTGAAAAGCGATGGCTCCAGGGGTGAAGAATAAGTCTTAATTCGGACAGTCCTATAACTTTATACAACATTTTGTAGAAGTAAGAATACACTCAAGGTAATTATATATATAAACCAGAGGGTTTTTCCAAATTGTCATATAAGTTACAGAAGTCACTCGCAAACTAGAACGATGTGTTTCCAGGAATAATTTCAAAGAGCTTTTCGGGAATTCTTTATTTACAAGGCTTTCGGAATAATATATTAAGAATTGCCTATTCATTAAAAATGATAATTATATTTAATGAAAAATTGCAATCACGGGAAATTCAAAATTCCGAGCGACTACTGTAGGGTTCTAAGTGAGGTCTTTAACCTGACGCCCACTCAGAAATCGTTGGTCGACTGTTATATATATATATATATATGTATATGGGCCACTTGTGCGGCTTCTTGTTCGGGCTCTTGAGCTGCTCAGCTTATTGGATTTGTGAGCAGCTGCAGCTGTCAGTCTTGAGTCGACGCTCGTGGGCAACGCATCCGTGCAACATAGAGCAACGGGCAATCTGAGAGCGCAGGAGCAGCGTGCAATGCTGGCCAAAGCCGTGGGCTATGGCTACTTTCTGGCCTATGTGCTGGCGCTAGTCAGCTGGCCCGGGGAGGCATATCCCGCCAATAGCTATCGGGAGCTGGACATTTGCAATCACTGGAACGGCAGGCGGCACTTTCTGGAGCTGGGCGAGCGGGGTGAGCTGCATGCTCGGAATGTCAGCACCACAGCATTTCGAGTGAGTGCCTCCACAAGGATTGGCTGTTCCCATTTTCAAATTGATTCTACGACAGAGTTCGCCACTGGTCCTTAAGAACGAACCGACTGCCGTGGATGTGTGGTATCAGTGCAATCTGGAGCTGGTCACCTGTGCCGAGTGCGTTATCCGCGTGACCTTCACCCACGCCAACTTCTCCAAGAGCTGCAGCAACACGGGCGGCAAGTCCAAAATGTGCCCCTGCGAGCACATACAGTTCTCGGAGCCACCCTATGAGACAACCTTATCGGGTCAGGAGTTCTGTGGCGATGGCAAAGTATTTCGCAGCAAAACCAGGACCCTGCAACTGAAATTCTTCTACAGGGCCACCAATGCACACGTCTTCTCGCTGCAGTACTTCTCGGAGCGTAAGCAATCCATTTGACCTTGCCCCAGAGCTATACAACTATCCAACCCTACAGGTAACGTCAAGATTGTAAGCGGTTCGCCCAAGCAATCTATCGTTGGCAATGGCAATGCGAAGAACTTGCCGCAGGTTATATCGACGCCCTACTTTCCCATGGCCTATCCACGGGACTATGGCATCGAGCATATACTCACCTGTGAGGCGGACAATTGTCAGGTGCGCCTGGATTTTACCGACTTTCAGCTGGGTCTGGCCTCAACGCTGGAGATCTTCGACTCCAATGGACAGATGCTGGACTCCTACACGGGCGAACACTTTCGTCCGCCCATCACCATAAGCAGCGGTAAATCCTTGCTGCTTCAGTTTCGCGGAAATTCAGCCTCAGGCGTGGGCTTCCGTGCCGAGGTGAGCTTTGTATCCTCGAAGCAGCTAAAGGACGAACGGCTGGTGCCCTACACGGGTAAGCAAAACGGCTGCCGAGGGGGCACTTGAGGGTCTGCAATTGTCATATTGATTTGTGGCTCAGTCCGAGGCAGTTGGTGGGTGGGTTGGTTGGTTTGGGTGCTGTTGTATAAATTTCAATGTCACGGCAAGCACTAAAGTGGAAACTTAAGTAAAAGTCAGGCGACGGTTTGGCATGGTCTAGTTTGGTAATGCAATCGATATTAGTTGGGACAGCCGGGCTGAGGTAATGACACAAGAGCCACAAGCTCTGTGAAGACATCAAACGGCTTGGATATAAATAATATAGTACCTGAGATTTTCATGGGTCCCGCATGCTATTGAATGGCAAAAAGTTTTCGAACTAGTTGGGGTAGTTAAATCCGAAAGGAGACTTCGAAATGAAAATATAAGTTTAATTTATTTAAATGAGAACTACCAGAAAAAGTAAAAATATTCCTTCAGGAATTATTATCGTCGTTTCAATACATTAAGCGACTAAAATAAAAATAGAATTCATTCCTTAATTTGAATATACTTTTAAGAACTTTTTGAAAACGGTCTATATAAATAGTTGCATTTCATATATAGGAAGATAGGAAGAGGACTTTCAGATATTATAATTATTTCAATCTGGATATCTTACTATTAGAAAATATGTTTTAAAGCAGAACCTTAACTGCTAGAAAGTATTGGATATACTCAGAAACTTCCTTTACAGACTGTGGTGGCATGGTGGCCGGACCTGGTGGTGCCATAACCATGATGAACATGATTGAGAACACCACAGATGTACGTCTATTCGACTGCATCTGGATTATAAAGCCGGGCAATAACTATATGATGATGAAGACGCACATTTCGTTGCGTGTGGATGACTTTTATGGAATGGCGGCCCGCTCGGAGCTGACAATTAGACAGGGTACCACCTCCGATTCATCAGAGATTGAGAATGTGATGTGGCCACATAATGGACTCAGCAAGGAGAATCATATAGCGCCCATACTGACCGGATACTACATACGCCTGCGTGGGGTCTTTGGGATGTCCTCCAAACTGGCCATTGTCTACAGCGTCTTCAATTACTTGAGTGAGTTATCATATACCGTTAAAAGGGGCCATCTCTGAGGCAATCTCTCCTACGTAGATTGCTATATCGGTTCGGAGTTTCTGTGCGGGAACAATCACTGCATCTCTATTCGCCTGCACTGCGATGGCTTCGATCACTGTGGAGATGGCAGCGATGAGCCCGATTCCTGCGAGGAGGATTGGGCGCATCTGCATCACGATCGTCGCTGGTATTCCCACAAGCCCAATTACTACTTTCCCAAGATCGATCACTATCCGGACTTGAAGACGGCCACAGGGATATTTATCATCAGCACGCTGGGCATTTTTGGCGTCCTCTCCGGGTGGATGGTCATCCTCTATCGCATGGGCGTCCGAGCGCGTCATCAACGCGAGCTGCAAAGTCATTTGCAGACCATCAGCGAGCTGCTGGATCGCCAGGACGAGGAGCGCACACCCGATGAGCCGCCCAGCTATGAGGCGCCACCTGACTATGAGGAGGTCATCAAGGTGGGCATGCAGCAGGAGCTGCGCGAGCCACGCCGCCAGCGTCGCCAACGTCAGCGGCAGCGGGAACGTGCCTGCAGTCGGGAGCCGAGCAACTGCACCATGCAATCGACAGTGCCACTGCATCGCAGCTGTAGCCTGGATCAGGATCAGCCCAGCACCTCAGCGGCGGCAATGACGCGTGCCGTGGCCTCCACGGATACCACGCAGGATGCAGCGCAGCGCATGCTGCTGGCCACTGCCATATGTGGTAAGGTTGCCTACCCCAACTACTACTCCCCCCCTGCACTCGCTAATTTACCCACAGAATCTCATTTGCAGGCGATGCAGGCGCGTCTAAGTCGCCAGCAGCGTTCACAGGCAGCGCCGCCGGCGCCATGGGGCTTCCAGCGTGCCCGTCAACGTTTTCCACTGGGCGTGAACTACCCGCAGCCGCTGGAGCGGCACAGCCGACGACGCCGGGCAGCACAGCGGACGACTGTACCGACGCCTTTCGCGACCATTCACTCAATATATCACTCACTCTAGGACTGCCCACCAGCACGGCCGGCAGCCTGGTGAGCAGCACGCCAGCTCCACTGCATAACCAGAGCCTGAGCAGCAACTGCACCGAGCATACGTATCTGAAGCGCTCCTGGCTGCTGGTCCAACAGACGACCCGTGGTCAGCGCTGTCGTGTGCAGCGCTTGCGTCATACTTTCTCCTCGCCGGAGGCCTTTACCGCCCATGAGCTGCATCTGCCGTATCCGGACTTTCTCAGCTACGGCACTAATATGCCGCATGAGCGCAGCAGCAGCAACTTTGGCTCCGAACTCTCCAGGGATCCCTCCAGCTGCAGCATTGGGAAGCGAGTGCGTCTTGCGGCATCGGAGCAAAGCGATTGCCAAACGTTGACTCCAACCAGTGATCTGGAGTGCTCCGTGAATACGCTGCACTCTGACATGACGCAGGATCTGATTGAGCCCCACAGCGATAGCGAGGCAGAGCAGCAGGTGTCCTGTTTCGGCGCCGTGGCACAGCGTCCCAAGCGACGTCGCGTCAGGAGTCGCTCCTTTAGCAGTGGACGAGCGGGCAGCGGGGGTAGGAAATGCCCCAGGCAGCGCAGCTCCTCGGCGGACTTGTTGATCTATCCGTCCATGCAGAAGAATGCGGATGGGGAGGCAAATACAACGCAGCGTTTGTTCTTTATATGAAGCGTAGGATTATAATGGAACGATAGTATTATGCCTGGTGTGATGCTGTTCAGGAGCTGGTCTGTATTTATATATATTGCTAGTTGCTCGGATTTAAACGTTGGAATATCGAACTTTTAAAAACCCCTAATGATGAAATTTGAAATATAGTTAATTACAATCATAAATATTCTCTATATATATCAAATTCCTATTTTGCCATACGACAAAAATTCAATATTTATGATTGTAATTATTATATATATTTTCAATTTGATGATAACTATAAATCCATTAAAGGGCTTATTTAGAATTCGATGTATGAGAAATATTAGGCATAAGGTATTGCAAATCATGATTCTAGCTGCTGAACAATTCCTAGTTCAGAATATCTAGTTTCCCAGTGACCACTGTATTTATATAGTATAATAGTTATATACATAGGCTAAACGCTATCCCAGCCAAATAAAGGTTTACACAGTTTGTTGCATTTGTTTGATATTTTATATATAGTATGTATTATGTATATTGTATAAGTTTTAGCGTTTTACGTTTATGCAGTGCATGCCAAACTGTACGCACAGGCAACTTACAGTTGGACAAGCCTAGGTGCGTTTAGGTGCAAAAAAGTCAACAAAAGATGCTCATATAGAAACCAAGGAATGCACATTATATAAGTACATACATTTTGTATATAGTATATAGTATATATAGACGAATACGATATACGATAATACCAAAAGGCGTAGGACTGCCTGCTAGCCAGATCGGCCTACATCTAGACTCAAGATCTATGGCTGCGATTGCAGCTGCTGTTTGAGGTTCTCGGCGAGCAGCGATTTGCCCGTCTCCAGGGGCACAACAATGTTACGCAAGCTATCGATGCTGTTCCTCAGCTTGGTGGCCTGAAATTTAGTGGGCAATTTCGGGGAGCCGCCAACAGATGCAAATGCAAATGCTTTGTACTCCTAGGGAGAGAGAGTAATTCATTTTATATATTATGTTTTATTTGCAGTAGCAAAAAATGGTCATAAATCAATCAATAAACAAACAAACAAAGCGCAAGCCGGTGAAACAGCAGTTAAGGTTAATGTGTAGATATAAATCAACTAAATATATATGTATATAAATTCTTGATGTGTCTGTATGTGTGGCATATAAATAGGTCATGATAAACAGTTGGAGTACTGCAAGTGGAAATGGCAACGCAGGCGCTAAATTGTGGTATTCGATACCATAATAATTTAAAGCCATTGCAACTTATAAGAAAAAAAACCAATATAATACTCCAAACGAAAACTTAAAAACATAGGATTAAACATAATATGATATAGATAAGGTGCAGAGAGAAACTTAAAAACAGTTTGACGCTCCAGCGCTTCTCACGGGATTTCATTCGCTTCGAGTTGGATTTGGATTTGGTCAGGTTACCTGATTGGCGCTGGGCGAACTGGCCTCGCTGACTGTGGCTGGGGCCTGGCCCATATACGACTGGAATGTGGGACCAGGATGATCGCCGCGATGTGAGCCAGCGCCACGCGTTGTCACCTTCTCCTGCAGCGAATTGAAGGTCTTGGACAGCCAGGGCTGCCAGCTGTTGCGATTGGTTTGCAACTCGCTGAGCGTATTGTTGAGCTGATGATTTAAATCCTGACTCTTGCACTCGGCCTCGACTTGAGCCAACTTGGCCTGTGCCAGCTCCAGCTCCAGTTCGCGTATGCGCTGCGCTGCCGCATGGAGTGGATCCAGCGGACCCAGTGGCGGCTCATTGCTGTTGTGCAGTGGATGAGAGTGGCGTTTGGCGGTGCCAGCTTCCAGCTGTTGCGTAGGATTGTCATAGCCCAATATAATATCGATCTGGGGCAGGCATTGCGAGCACCTGGAAACCGTGTGCTGCAAGTGAAAGCGAGATTAGCAAATATTTACTCAAGATTTATTGGGCTAACTCACCAAAACCTTAGCCAACGTTTCGTTGATCGTATTCATCCCCTGCTCCTGCCGCTGTATGATCTGCTTATATTCCTGTGTAATGCCTGTGTGCTTCTTTTCCTTATCCACAGCTCGCTCATTGGCACTGGCCAGCTGTTGTGTGAGTGCTTCAATCTCTGATTGCAGCTTGCGCCGCTCCTCGCCAAAACGACTCTCATAGATCTGCGCCTCCTTCTCCAGGCGCTCCTTGTGCTGTTTCTTGAGTAGAAACTCCTCCTCGTACTGCTTTAGCTTTTTGATCTTGCGTTCACATGCCTGCTTCATGACTTTACGCGCCTGACTGGAACTACGGCACTTCTTGGGCAAAGTCACCCGAAAGTATTTGAGTATTCCCTCGAAATCCAGTTGACGCAAATCTGACTCACAGATTGACAGCAATGTCACCGCCACCTGAAACAGTACAGGCAAACCGTCCAGCAGGAATACGTCCAGCACGTGGAATACAAAGCAGAGCGGAAAACGCGCCGTATAGAGCGTTAGGAACCACTGGGAGGCATACATGTGCGTCTCAATGCCGCAGGCCGTGAAATGTTCGTGCAGCTTCGGCAGCTGATCCTTGATAAGGCGTTCTAGCTGATAGAGGCGCAAGTAGAGCACCTCAAAGCCAGCCTTGTAGAGATCACGCAGTCCGTAGTCGTACATCAGAGAGACCAGCACACAGAAGGCATCCTCTTCGGGCATCTGTTGAACAGTTATTAAGAAGAATGATTAAAAACCGTTCGACCGATAAATCCTACATCTTTACTCACATGCAACAGCAGGCTGGCTGCTATGAAACTGAGTCCCTGGCAGTAGCCGACCTCGCTGTCATGGACGGCATATGCTTTGGATACCTTGAACAGGGCATCCTGACCCGAGCCACCGGTCTCCTTAAAGCATTTGTGCGCCGGAAAGGTGCGATGTATGTCACGCTGTATGACGGTCTCGCATTTGGTTTCCTAAAACATAAGAATAGCTTTAAGCATCAGCAACAAAAGAAACCACAATAATCATTACTCACTTTGGTGATAAGAATCTTATACATGTCATTCATTTCCACCTTGCGCTCCACATTGGCCAGCTTTTGCCAGATCTTTTCGCGCAGCGCCTCCGGAACACCGAGACGCACCAAGGCGGCCAGATTTTTGGGCCGCTTCTCGCTATCCCACTCGCGTAGAATGGGATCCCATTCGTCGAGTGTGTCCTGGGAGCAATCCTTGGAGACTTCACCAGTGCCGCTGAGCAGTGGCTCATCGCCATCGCTGCTATAGTCTGTGGGGCAATCATCCTCAATGGAGGCTATGGACGAGCTGCGCACAATGCGCGATAGATTGTTCATGCCCAGCTTGAGCAGCGAGGCGGAGCCCTGCTGGGCGCTTGGCTGCTCGTTGATCTCCTCGGAGGGATCAATGCTGTTCACCTTCCAGCTGAGTTCATCTGTGCGCTTGAGATGCAAATAGAAGCGCAAAGTCATCGGTCGCTTGGACATAAAGTGATCCATGATGCGCATATCACTGGCCGACTGAATGGTCACCGGTGTCTCAATGACAAATCGCACCGGCTCCTGTATGCCCCGCATTACAATATCGACGGCAACAGTGAGATTGGTTTTGGACGTTTCCAGATTGAGTTGCTCGAATGCCTTCTCCTGCGCCTTCCACTCCGCGCGTATGGCATACGCACTAAGGCAGGCGTTCACTGACTCCGGCTCAATGACAGTGCTGCCCTGGCCGGGCACATAGCCCATGTTGAGCATATCAATGAGATGCATATCCTTCTGGACAACGAGCTTGCCGGGTGCGACAAGTACGCCAAAGCAGCGCTCAATGTATAGCGGCTGGAGCACATTCGAGGCCGTCTGCTTGACGGTGATGCAAACCTCCTTGTCCGTATTGGCGCGCAGCTTGAAGCAGCCACGATCGCGCGGCACAGCCGCATACGAATTCTTGGCCACCTTCTCGCGTATCTCCAGCGATACTATGAATTCATAGCCAGCGGTATTCAATGGATTACCACTAACATCCGATGTCACAGAGTTGACCATATCCACGGCAGAAGTCAGGCTGCAGCTCATGCTGGGCGCATAAGTTTGAAATGCCTTCTGAAAGCAAGCTGCAGAAAATAATGAGCATGTGAATCAGTTTTGCGATTGATTGCTAATCCAACCACACTTACCGCTCACTTGATTCACCGCCTCGGGTATATGGCAACGGAATACGTGGCATTGGAACAGCGCATCTCCATGCAGCCATGTGAACGCAAAGCATCCATTCTCACTGGTATCCACGGGCCCGCGATAGTACAATATAATGCTCGATATCTCATATGTGGCTATAATCGTATTGCTCTCCGCATCGTGCAGACTGTAAAGTAAACGAAATAATAATATTAATTGATGATTACAATTAGCGAATAATTCCAAGTAATGTAAGTACTTACACCACCAATCCATCAGAACAATTGGGTATGCTGACAGTAATCTTGAGGCCCACCCACTTGGAACCGCCGTTAAGTTCGTTCATGATGCGATACACATCCGTTTCGGATTTGGGTGCATTGACATTGGCCGCGCCCAAGTATGTAACACCAGCAAATATGGTGCAACCCTGATCGATTTCTGAAACTGATAAAGATAAAGCTAAGCTTAGTTTGTCAGAGTTTTGACTGTTTGACTGGCTTTGACTTACCCTCCTCATCGGTGGTATCGCATTTATCTGGCTTCATGGCATCCTGTTTCTCCTCAATGCAGGCAGGGCTGGCATCGATGCAGTCATAGAATACAGACTGACCCACACGATTGTGCTCGGAGTTGGAGGCATCCTCGGACTCATCCCCAACTTTGTTGGGCGAGAATAAGTTGCATTTGAAACGCATCTCGGTATCGCCGCCAGTGGCTTCTGTTTGTGCTTTGCGACCAGCTAATGGTAAAGTCAATGATTTCTGCTGCTGTTGTTGTTGTTGTTGTTGTTTTTGTTCTGATCGTGGCTGTTGTTGTTGCTGTTGTTGTTTGTGCTGGTGACGAGTCTTATCGTCGACAGCTGCAAATGTTAATTGGCAATTATGAGGAAAGTGCACTATTGAAATAGCTACATATATACATATGTTGCAAGTTTCATATATTTTTGTTTTGTTTGTTATTTTGTTGTTGCCATGACAACGATTGGTATTCCATAGGGTAGGTACTAAGCCTGCCCAGATAAGATTGCGCACTGGGCTTACTACCTGATTGGGTGGCTTTAAAAGGCGCGAGCAACCAAATTTGGACGCTTATGTGCACAGCTGGCGTCTGGCAAACAACTGAATTAATTCTCAACTGCTTAGTTTTCAGTTTCAATTTTTCAGCTTTCAGTTTGTTACTCACCGTTGTTGCTGGCTGCCAGCTCCAGATCCCGCAGAGCATCCGTCATTTCATGCTTGATATCGCTCAGATTGCGATTGTGCGCCATATCCAGGGTGGGCGAGCGATCCCCGGCAGCGCCATCTGGGGAGAGCGCCAGGGCGCTTAAGGATTCCGATACCTTGGCGACAACGGCGGCCGCTGCCACAGTCGGTGGCGCCACCTGCTCCAAAGGTGTTGCCACATTGCTATCGGTGACTATTTCGTACTCGCCACTGGTTGTTATCGAAGACTCCGAGGATTTAGTGCTCAGATTATCATCCATTATGTAGCCCTGTCTATGTGTGTGTGTGTGTGAGTGTGTGTATCTTCAAGGTTCTTTCTGTATTCGTATTTACTTTACTGGTTTTTTGTTTATTTATTTATGCGCATTTTCTTGCAGTTAAACACAATTTATTTTACTTATTTCTATTTGTATTCAATTTCAATTAGAGTTCGTTTTCAATTGTCAATGCACCTCCACTTCTCCATTGTTTGGTTTTTGTCTTAAATCGATGACGAATCGGAACGTTTTTTGTTGTTGGGGGGCGTCAATTGCACTGCATGTGTATAAGTGTATGTGTGTGTGTTATTTGCTTGACACAAAAACTACAGTTTGTAGGGTGGCGCTAATGTCGTCGTATTTGGGGTCAATAGTTTTGCCTTCTTTACGGTACTATGTATAGATTTTTGTTTACATATTTTTACGGTGTTGGTAAGCGCTGTGCAGAATTGCAGTGCTGGTAGATGTTGCACTAAATAGTGGAAACATGTTTACGATCCACAATGTTAAATTTCCTTCAAAGTTATTTTATTTATAATAACCAAGGAGCTTTGAGCCTAAAAAACATTTCATAATAGGGTTTCCATCTCAAGAATTCTATTTTAATTTTAGAAAGCGAGTTCTGGTACGATATTCTTGAATTTAAACCGCACAGTATTGCCTACAATCCTTGATTCTATAAAATAAGATAAATTTCCCCTTTCAACAATATTCAAATTCCTGGGATCAATACCTTTGATCTGTAAACATAATTTAACCAGCACTTCAGTGTCGCTCAACTTTTTACAACACTGATAACTATCGATAGGTGACGATAGTATTACCGCGCGCTGTCTGACACACACACAAACAAACTACAAAAAAACGTGCGCGTGCTGCATTCAATTGTACTCCACTCTATCTATATTTTGAATAATTACCCAAATTCCCGTTAACTGTCAGATACAATTCGAATTGTAGCGAGATGTGGCCACGTTTTGGCATTAAAGTAGGCAACAGCACACTGTGCATCGCTTACGTAAGACCCGATGGGAAGGCTGAAGTGATTGCCAACAAGCAGGGAGATCGCGTCTCTCAGGCGTGCTTGCTCTGGAACGGGGACACAGAAGTGGAATGTGGATTGACGGCGAAGCAGAAGATGGCGACGAGACCCAGGCAGGCAGTGGCGCACAGTTTTCAGCTGCTGCAGCCGGCGGAGACGGAGATTAGTGAGGATAAACTGAAGGAGGTGCCATGTGAGTACGATAAGGAGGCGGCTGTGTTCCGGATGGAGCATACGGTGCCGGCGGATAGGGAGGATAAGGACGATACGATTGTAACGAAAGAGATGAGTGCATTTGAGGTGACAGTGCAACTGCTGCGCGCCGAATTGGAACTAGCCCGACAATATCACACGGATGCAGATCAGGCGCCTCTTGCTGTGCTATCCATACCCAGCTATTATCCAACGCAATCCATTAAATTGCTCTCGGATGCCGCCAAAACGGCTGGCTTTCAAGTGGCACAAATTATTGCGGAACCCACAGCTGCAGTCCTCTGTTATAGGATTGCCGAGGAGCAGCTGGAAAAGGAGACATCCGAGCGTCAGCATGTGCTGACCATCAAATGTGGCGGACTGTACAGCGACTTTGTGCTGTATGCCGTCAAGAATGGCTACCTGATTGAGCTGGCCAAATATGGTCCATTTTCTTTTGGTGGCAGGCAATTTACCGAGGCGCTGGTGCAGTTCATCTGCGAGGAGTTCAAGCGCAAGTATAAACTGGATCCGCACGAGTCACGTCGTTCGCTGGCCAAAATACGCACAGCTGCCGCCAATTGCAAGCATATACTGACAACGCTGCCCTCCACTCAGCTGTATATTGATTCCCTCATGGATGGCGTCGATTTCAATACGCAAATGTCGCGTGCCCGTTTCGAGAGCCTCATCCAGCCGGTCATCAATAAGTTTATACAGCAGCTGGGCGAGTGCGTAGAACGTGCACAGCAGGAGCATCCGGAGTTGAAGCGCATCGATGATATTGTGCTGCTGGGCGCTACCATGCAAATACCCAAACTGCAGGCGGCCGTTGCGACACGCTATCCGGATGCCAAGCTCCACAACAGCCACTCGGCGGATGAGGTGGTCGCCATTGGTTGTGCGCGTCAGGCGGTCTTCCTGCTGGATCCACTCCAAGCTCAGCTGCACAAGGCCGACGATTGTGTGCTCGTCGAGGATGACTTGTACATTTGGCATGGCAACGATGAGTCCAATGCCAAACTGGTCCTGAGCAAGGGCAGCATACTGCCGGCCAAGATCAAAGTCTCGCTGCCGCAATCCGGCGAGGGAGATGCCATCGACGCATTAGCCTCGTTCAAGCTACGCACCGGACAGAGCGAAATAATGGCGCATCTGCCCGATACGACGCCCACCATTGATGATGGCCTCTTTCAGCTGGAGGTGGAAGTCGACTGGGATGACAAGGATGGTAGCATTGTGCCTCTAGTGCGATTGCGTTGCATGTGAACTCAAACATTTAGTCTATTTATTGTTGGTAGCTTAATACTTATTAACGAATATGTAATAAATTCAAAAGCTTCAATCAATTATTCAGTGCGTTTAAATGGTATGATTGCAATGATTTGCTTAATTTTTCAGTCACAAATTTACACATAAACGGCATCATAACACCACTAAAGCAAGTTAGTTTCTCAAGTCCCTAAAAATGCCATTCCCAGACTTCAAATTGCCATAACTTGGCCAAAACAGAACCGATCTCCAATCCCGAGGCCATTTTGTGCATGTTTTGTCTTCTATACTAATTTTACAAATTCAAGTTTAGTACATTTTGCTGTTTTATTTTCTTAGGTTTAAAAGTAAAAATTAGAAGTGTAAATCTCGTTCAGAAGTCCATAGATTTACTCTTAAAGTTACGCTCCAGCTTACGCAGAAACTCCTCGAACACCACAACGCCCTTGAACATGCTGGTCTTCTTGTAATCCTTGATGCGACTCTTGTCCTCGGGCGCATCCAAATAACTTTTGGTCTTGTCATCGTATGCATTAATCTCCTGCAGCAGCTGCGAAATGGTGGGCACCGTCGTAGGATCAAACTTCCCCACAGCGCTGACGCTAAAGGGTATGCAGATCTTGCCCGTGGCTGGATGTATGCAGAAGGGCGCCTTCAGCAAGTGATTGAAGCCCTTGGTGACATTGATGTCCAGGCGCGGATAGAGCAGACACAGCTGCACCTCCTGCACAATGTGCTTCAGCTTGCGACTCCACACATTGGCGGCGCTGGTGCGCATCGAGTTGGCAAAGCGCACAAAACTCTCCCAGATGAGCTTCGAATGCGCACCATCCTCGTGCGTCTTCTGCAGATACGCCTCCAGCTCGTTGCGTGCACCCTCATCAGTGACCATTTGCAGCAGCTTGCTGACACCCTTGGGGGTGCCAAACAGATTCTGATCCTCCAGCACAATTTCCTCAAACATGGACTCCACAATTTTCAATGCACGCCGCAGACTATGATGCGTCCGATCGCCCATTTGAACGCGTGCCGAATTATTGGTATAGGTAAGTATGTTCAGGTATTCGGTGACTGCAGCGCGAGCACGTGCATCTAAATGACGAGCCGTGTGATCGCAGACCCAGCAATGTATGCCACGACGACCGGAGAATATCCACAACATGTGCTCGAAGTCAAAGTCCTCGCGCAGTGCGGCATCGAGCACGCGAGCTGCCAGAATCATAAATTTCCAGCACTTCAGGCACATCTCTGCACCGGAGCAACAGTTGCGTATTTCATCGTAGTCCGTAGCATCGATATCAAATACCAATTCGCGCTGCACGGGCTGCAAACCGCCGGCTACGGTGCGAAAGTTCTTCGGCCTGGTGGACAAAACGGCCCCAATATCAATTTTGTAAGGATTACGCGAGCAGATCTCCTTCTCCAGCTCGGCTTGCGTCTCAAAGCACAGGTAGCGTATGTAGATATCGTCGTGTAAGGTAAATGAAATCTCCCGATTGACAAATATGTTATCCTCCGCTACAGAGTGGATTATTTATAGTGGATATCAGTTATCTTTTGAGTATGATTACAACTTACAGTGACCATAGTTTAGCCAGCGATAGAAGGGCTCGTGAGGAAAGAGACGTCTGTAGTAAACAGGCAGCATATCAGGGAGAATATTAGCATCATAGACAGGCGCTTTCGTCGGCTGGGGCGCCTGTGGCTGAGATTCCTGCTCTGCGCTTTGTTCCGGCATTTAAAAATGTTCTAAAAGATAAAAAAAAAATAAAAATTAAGATAAAGCAGCAGATTTAATATATGTATTATAAATAAAAACATATCAAAACCTATTCTTTAACTTCATCTGCGTGTGGCTTATAAACCCCTAGATATTTTGTTGCATAATTTGGTGCCTGAAACTCCAGAACTCTAAAAAATCGAGGCGTTCATAAAGAGACTGACGTGGCTGTATTGCCTTAGTTCGACGTGCTTATCAATAATTTATATGTACTATTATATGTACATACTATACATAATTGGCGAGGCCTTCTTCCGTCTGTCGAATACATTTTCATTACACCATTTCATAGCATATAGATATTGTAATACGCATTTTACAAAGCAAATTCATCATTAATTCAATGACAATAATAAAAACAACTACATTTTTTTTTGTCGAAACCTTATTGCTATATTTATATTTATTTTTTTGATGGTTTTTTGTTTGTTTCTTTTTTAAAGAGAAATACACGTTTTGAGCTTAAAATATTTAGATATTTTAACGACATGCAATTTAAAAATACGTTGCTAATTAATTGTCAGTAATGAATCGAGTAAATTTAGGTCGGGTTTAACACAATGGAATAATATAGAACCGCAGAAAGTGAATGGTCAGTGAGTTTGATAAATTTGCTTAGCAGCTATATAGAAATTCTATATATATAACTATATATACTCGTAAAGTAACTACTAATCGTTAAAGTCTAGGTTAGATCATCATTTTTTTGTAGCTTAAAGTTAAAATCATCAAACAAGCGTCACAGAGCCCAGAGGGCCACACACACTCTCACATACACAGACACACATACAGACACCGAGGACAACACAGCCGCAGCAATTTTAGGCGACAGTCAGGCGAATGTCCTGCATTTTGTGCTGTTGCCAGGAATGCGCAGGCTGTCTTGGCGGTGCCGTATTGTAAAGCGTAACCGATGCGATGTGATTGTTGGGCATCACCTCGAATATCAGATCCTGATAGCCATAGCAAAAGGTCGAGCCAAAGGGATTCGCAGTGTTCGTGGAGCTGTTGCGATGCAGCACCACCGGACGCTCCGAGGTGGCCAGCGAGCCGCTTATCTCATCCCATTTGGTGTAGGCAGATACATTGACATGATCATGCTTATTATCACTATCGCCCGCCTGATGGTCGGTTTCCAGCTGAAACTGAAACTCGCAGCGATGATACATGTTGAAATTATAGTGGCCCGGATAATTGGTGTGCAGTATGAACTTCTTGCAGGTCTGTGTGCGGGCATCGAACAACACATCGATGCCCAGCGTGAAATAATTGAAGAATATGTCGCTACGTTTGCTTTGCACACTCGAGCTGTGTATCTTCATTTTGTCCTCGCTCTTGAAGAAGATGCGATTGGGCGCGCCCAGATTGGTGGCCACATCTTCGCAGCTATCGCCGAAGAGCAGCTCACGCGTAAAGCACTGACGGCGTGGCTCCAAGGCACGTCCCGAGCCCTCCGTAAAGAGTTTAAGCTTGAGACCCTTGGTGTGGCCATAGGAGGTGCGCAGCACCGTTGTCGACTCCAGATACATTTGACGATGATAGCAGGTCAGCGGCAGCGATGGTGCACGATTCTCGGCCACATTGCTGCCAGCATACAGAGACATTTTGGATACCACAGGCGAGGCGCCATTCAAAAAGACCAGCGAGCCCAAACCATGAGCATAACCCGAATGCAGTTTGCTGTCCACCGGAAAGTAGAAGCTCACCCCACGAAAGTGCAAAGCAAAGAGCTGTTTAGCCGCATCATAAACACCCGGATGGGTGGCGCCAAACGAATGCTCGATCTGTTCAATGCTGGGCAGCACTTCGGGTGAATTGAAATACGCCCCGCAGTATTTCAGCTTTACCAGCTTCATGTTGAACACTTCAATGGTTTTCAGGCGCTGCACAACCGGATCAAAGATCAAACGCAGTCCATCCTGTGGCAGATTTATAATAATGTCCACGCCCAGCGGATTGGTGTCTGAATAGAGCACCTGTACGCCCTTTATAATCCCCACCTGGGACTGGATGATGGCTATGGCCTGGGAGAAGTGCATTCCCAGCACAAATTCCCAGGCATCGCAGCCCAGCGAGATCTCAGGCACTATTTCCAGGTCGAGCATTTTCTACAGCAAAAATCAAATACAATTTTGATATATTTTTATTTAATTTGTGTTTTTATTTTTGCCACCTTACTGACCTTGATATGTGAAATCAGCTGCGACCCACGAAAATATGCGCAATTTCGTTTTTGTTTTTTTGTTATTGTTTTCCTATGTTATTTGTTCTTCTCTATTCTCCTTTGACCACTCTTCTGTTATTGCTGCCTGTGTTATTAGTTCTCGTTTGAATTTAGCACGTTTAATTGTTTGATTGCGTAAACTTGTAATTTTGGGCGTTTTGCAATTTCATTTGCTATTTATTTTATTTTCTAAAGTATATTGTCGTTTTCTAATACACACTCCGAAACAAAGGCAAAAAAAAAGACAAATGCGCAGCAGAAATACAAATGTAATGTAATAACAAAGTGCAAGTGTTGCCAGATCGGGCAATCAGCTGATTTTGCAAATTTATGAAATTATCTCAACACTACTTAATAGCAGAATAAGAGTATATTAATATTAATAGTCTTAACAAAATCATGCATATGCAGACAATAACAAGCCAACAAATGTTTTTATGAACAATTATTTAGTTGGTTTGCCTGCAGATGGCAACGCTCTCTTAGAACGCAACAGCTGAGTTAAGCAGCTGGACAATCATTTTTGGCGCGCTTTTCACCTAGTTGTTTGTACTTACCTTTTTGTTTAAATGGAATGCTTTCGGGTTGCAAACAATTTGCAGTTAATTATTAGACTTGTAACGTTGTATTAATGCACTTTGTAGAAATTAAAACAATCAACCACTTGCAAATAAGGTATTATAACGGCAGCAACCGCACGCAATGCGTTTCCAGTAAAAAACAGTGTGACCAAATAATAATGCTGTGCAAATACCATAATTTTGTCCCTTCGCGCCAATAGTACAACACTCGAAACAACTTTAATTCTTAACAAGTACTTTTAAACTAGTGCATAAAAAATTAAACACTTTGAATACCCTGCTCTGTACAACCAGCACCACATTTAACGCAACAAAAGTTGGCGTCTGTCAGCAGGTTAGCGTGTATACAGTAATAACAATAAATGTGCCCACAGCCCATATGATGAGGCAGCGTTGGACGTTCTCCACAATAAACACAAGTGGAATTTGTTGTCATTTTGGCGCCAATTATTTCTCGCGTTGAACTTTCACGTCGTAAAGCGTTTAAGCCATCCGTGCCGAAGAAGCCAGTTTTTAACAGCCGATTGATTTTGCGAAAGTTTATAATTGGCAGCAAAAGACCCAGAATTTCCTGAAAAATTTTAAAATGTTTTACTGACTGTTAACTTATTTGAGTCACTGTATATTACCATAAAACCGCCCCAGAGCAGTTCTCTTGTAAGGTATTTGTAGCCAATATCCCGTCTCTGATTGTTGCGCAAGCTAATAAAGTCCAGTCCGAGCAGATAGTCAATTATTGTGGGTTTTCTGCCCGTTTTTAGAAATCTAAAATAGTTGAGCACATTTAAAACCAATGCGCTGTTCTCCGCCCAAGTTATTGCCTGGCTGAACCACTCCACACGGCGGGATAAGCGCCGCTCCTCCCAGCTCTTCACATAGCCAGGGAGTACAGTTAGGGCAAAGTGTAGCGCCAAACGGGATACGGTTAGTTTATCCTTATCGTAGGCCAAAACCAGCAACTGTTGGCCAAAAGTGGAGCAGCGTTTGCCAACGGAACCAAACCAAATGGCCGATTGTATGAGCAGATCGAGCTCGGGTTGTATTTTTATAAACAGCATGGGCTACAATTCAAATAAGGTAATTAAACCATTAAATACATATATTTATCTCACTTACCGATATGGCCTGTAAATTCTCTAGAAGATTATCCCTTATCATGCGTGCTATATCCTTGTTGAGATATATTGCATCTATCTATATGTAATTTAAGCTATCAATTCTGATTATATTGTTTAGTTTGGGTAGTTACCTGATTTACTCTCGGAACATATTTGTTTTTGGCTACCATTTTTGTTTACATGCGGCTGTTTCTCATTTAACTGTTGTACTCTGCCCTTGTGTTATCATTATGTTTATTTATTTTGGTCAGTGTGTACTCATTGGCAAATGACACTACATTTTACAGCAACTATGTTAAATAACATAGGCATAACAGAATTACTCCACATCTAACAGCTCTTAATTTGTGAACACCCTTTCTGGAAGTATTTTACCTTTGTGCAACACTGAAGTTAAATACAAAATTATATAAAACCAAGTTTGATCGCAGTATATTGAACTCCATACTCGTCTCTCCACGCTTTTCTTTAATTATTTATTACCAATTTTAGTTAGTTTTTTTTTGAGCATTTAGGAAGCAATTGGCAACTTATGTAATTTCAATCAAAACAAATGCACAACTCGTTTTGAGGCGGAAAATTTGTCTGAATTTATCTTGTAATCACTTTTTATTGGCTGCAACGACGCATTAACCAGTTAAACATGTCACCGATTTAGACATAAATCCATTAACGAAAAAATGGCAAATGTTGACGGATTTAAGTGCAAGTTCAATGCTTGATCAACAGAAATAGAGAGAAATTACATCAACCAAGGTTTTGTTTTTGATTTCATAAAAAGTACATAATTCACTTTATCTTTTATTACACAATTTACAATTCATTTGTTGTTCTCTGTAAACAAATTTTTAACATATGTATGTGAAAATAATAGTTGTAGATTGTTAAATTCGTCTGAGTGAATAAACTAGCCTTAGAAGAGGATGAAATAGTGACTAAGAAACAGTTGAAAAGATTAGAGTAGAACAGTTGAAGTGGAAATTATTTGCTATCACAGAAATAAAATACGATATAAAAACGATATATGAGTATTATGAAGTATTATAATGCCCATGCATATGACAGTGCATGGATGTTTGTCAGTGTCCTAATTACGAGATATGAAGCTGATTACATTTACATGGATCGATCGTTGTGTTTGTATGTGTGAGTTTCTTTCGTTTGATGAAGCTGCTTTAGCAAAAAATTTGGCTAACTCTAGTGCACAGTTAAACGTAGTTATGGTCTCTCATTCTGATTGTGATACACTGTAATGGGGTTTTTGTTTTTTACTGTTTAGTAGTGATGATCATGATGTTCGTGTATCTCCTCATGATGATGCACGGGCGCCGTCTTGTGAACGACGGCATTGAAGCCATTGTGCTTGTCGGCAGTGTAGTCAACGGTGCGAATGGAACCATCGGGCTCCACCAGAGAGTACTGGCCCTTCACGGTATCGCCATCGCGTGTCTCATGCTGGGACTTGACATCGCCGGTGTGGAAATCATTGACGCCATACTTGAAGGCATATTTGGGAGGTGCCTGAAAGAAAAACAAGAAAAAAGAATATTAAATAAAAATATAAAAAGTATATAAAATGTAACCCACATAGTAGTCAACATGTTCGTCCTCGGTATGATGCTGCTCCACCTCGTAGTGGGGATGCTCATGACCATGTTCCTCTCCCAGCGAGATCCTCTCGATCTGATGCTGTTGCTCGTGTCCATAGTCGTGGCTCGGCTCCGCTTCGTGGTGGGCCAAATGCTCGTAGCCGCCGTGGCTATCCTCGTAGTAATGATGCTCCAGCGGATAGGCCAAGCTCAGGCAGAGAGCCGACGCAAAAATCAGATACTGCAATTGCATAATCGAGCAGCGGACTTAGCTAATTGGTTGTTAACATGACTTGTTGCGGTCTCGCAATTAGCGTAAGTTCAACAACTGTGCGGAAAATACACTGCCAACAACTTGATCTCAACACTCATTATTTTTTTTGTCTTTTTTTTTAATTTTTAATGAAGTGTTGCTTGTGGTTGTTTAGTGGTTTTTACTTTTGGCTACTTGTTTTTAGTGTCTCGTGGCTTAAATTGTAACATTTAATTAAATTGTGGTTACCCGAAATGCAATTTTATAGTAATTGAAATCATGACTACATTTTTTGAGATTGATTATAATAATTTTAAAAATGATTGCAATTATAAACTTGAAAAATTATGATTAAAGTAAAATTGATTACTGTGTTAAATTTGTGGGTTAAAATCTAATAATTAAATCTTTGTGTTTAGTTTGCTAAGAAAATATATTTTATTTAATTTGATCTCATTTGAAAATTGCATTTAAATGGATTTTTAAATGATGATAAAAAAGATAAGGAACTGTTTGTTTAGTGTCTCAAATAGGTTAATTCTTTGGATAGGAACTTGTTAATTGATAGGTATGTTTTAAAAATAGGTCACTGATTTAACCCAAATATAAATAATAAAAAAAAAACGAGAAACATGCTTATAAAAAAATATATATTTCTATATTATTATAATAATACTATAAGCCTTAGTACTTAAATGTTCATATCCATAACAGATTACTAAATCTGAGATGTTCTCTAGTTTTTCCTTATTAATATTTTCACAACACTGTTGAGGGATTTATTTGTGAATATTCTGTCAATCGTTTGTTTTATTAAAAACACTTGAACACTTTTGTTATAACTGATATCCTTAAAGGATGCATTAGGCACTTTAGTTCATTGTTGACACTTTGTATACGTTTGGCGTATCCTTTATTAACTGTATCCTTGGGCTGTTTGCTCACCTTAAAGGCCATTTTATTCAATGTGTGTTTGTTGGGATCTTTAAATTAGATTGTAACTTGATTTGTGTTTGGTTGGTTTTATCGACGTTCCACGAGCTGCACGCAACGGGATTCCACAACTGAATAATGTGGTTGCAACGAACCACAGCTGCTTTTATATAGTTAGGAAGAAAGTCAGACGCCGAAGCCCGCGTCTCAGCTGCCGCTGCAGTCGACGTCGACGTCGGCAGTGAGCGGAGCGGCGGCAGCAGAGATCTGAAATAATGTAAAACAGTTCAGTTAGTAGCCGTTGTTAATGTGCGATGTGGATAGTGCGGGCCGTAACTGTTATTGTTAGGACTTTGCTGATTAGTTTGCAAATTTTGACAGCGATACCTTTATGGCATCGTATATCTGTAGAAGATGGAAACCCCTCCGGCACTACTCCTGCTCCAGCGCTTGACAGTTACGAATCTCATCGTTAAACGCAGTTTGACCTACATTTTTGTTTTACTCTGCCATGATTTTGATTTGCTGCTGGGCAACTTTTGATCTTCTATCTTTTACTTTTAATGCGCTAATCGTAAATTGTAAATTGTAAATTGAGCATTTTGGCCACAACAATACAACTGAGCGCTCTATAAACCCAACTTTTGTAATATTTAAGTGTTTCTCTTGCTGCTGCTGCTGGAGGCCTTTTTTTTGGATGGATTTTCATTAGCTGCACGTCGTTTAGATTGTACTTCAAATCAAAGTTAAGTGCAACAAGCAGCAGCAGCAGCAGCATTGAGAAACTGACCAATTATTTTGCGTCAATTTTCAATTGAACGGTTTTACAGAGCGCCCCCAAGGAGGTTTCTCCAAACTGCTACATACTCTTGGCTAATTAGGCAACGGAGCGTATACGCCATGCATTTTGGACAATCTGTTAGCTATGCCATGCTTGTTGGTGGTCTAGCCTAGAAGTAATCACATATGTCTTCGATGTGTACATGTTTAAAATTACACAAATAGCACTTTATAACAAACTGAAGGTCTATAATGAGTTTGGGTTATTGCGTTGCTTGTAATATGCTGTAATGAGCCGCAAAGAAAATAGCCTTGAAAACAGTTTAAATTTTAAGATTTGATTGTGTTAAATCAAAATCACTTTTCGTATAGTTTTTTATACTAATTGAGACACCCACAATCAATTAAACGTAATGCTTTTTTCCCGTTCACAAATTTGAGATGTAGAATTAAACTTGATGCCAAATGGTGATCAAAATGGCCTCGGGATTGACAATCAGTTCAGATTTGACAAAGTTGTGGCAGTTTGAAGTCTGGGAAGGTCATTTATAAGGAACTTTTCGTTGTTTGGGCACTTTACAAGTCAATTTTTTTGTCACTTTTGGCGTGATTTTTGACAGAAAAATGAAACACCACAAAATAACTTTTCTTATAGTTTTTTATACTAATTGAGACACCCATAATCAATTAAGCGTAAAATTTCAAGATTCCATTTTTTGAAAAATCAAAATTGGTAAGGGTCCCCCCTTATGCTTTTTTCGCCAAAAAAAAACAAAATTTTATTTTTCCAAAAACTCACAAATTTGAGATGTAGAATTAAACTAGATGCCAAATGGTGATCAAAATGGCCTCGGGATTGACAATCGGTTCAGATTTGACAAAGTTGTGGCAGTTTGAAGTCTGGGAAGGTCATTTATAAGGAACTTTTCGTTGTTTGGGCACTTTACAAGTCAATTTTTTAGTCACTTTTGGCGTGATTTTTGACAGAAAAATGAAACACCACAAAATAACTTTTCTTATAGTTTTTTATACTAATTGAGACACCCATAATCAATTAAGCGTAAAATTTCAAGATTCCATTTTTTGAAAAATCAAAATTGGTAAGGGTCCCCCCTTATGCTTTTTTCGCCAAAAAAAAACAAAATTTTATTTTTCCAAAAACTCACAAATTTGAGATGTAGAATTAAACTAGATGCCAAATGGTGATCAAAATGGCCTCGGGATTGACAATCGGTTCATATTTGACAAAGTTGTGGCAGTTTGAAGTCTGGGAAGGTCATTTATAAGGAACTTTTCGTTGTTTGGGCACTTTACAAGTCAATTTTTTTGTCACTTTTGGCGTGATTTTTGACAGAAAAATGAAACACCACAAAATAACTTTTCTTATAGTTTTTTATACTAATTGAGACACCCACAATCGATTAAGCGTAAAATTTAAAGATTCAATTTTTTGAAAAATCAAAATTTGTAAGGGTCCCCCCTTATCCTTTTTTCGCTTAAAAGATCCAAAATTTATTTTTTAAAAAGTCACAAATTTGATATGTAGAATTAAACTAGATGCCAAATGGTGATCAAAATGGCCTCGGGATTGACAATCGGTTCAGATTTGACAAAGTTGTGGCAGTTTGAAGTCTGGGAAGGTCATTTATAAGGAACTTTTCGTTTATTATATTTTTTCTATAATTATTCACTTAAAGCTATGCCTTCATTTTTAAAGAGTCTTCAACCCAATTTAACAAAAGTTTCCACACTTTTGCACTTTTTATTTAAATTTGCTGTGCTATTTCAATTTTTTTATACCAATCTCAAAGGTGCATTTGCAACATCATCGTCATCGTTGCCGTTGCCGTCTCCCACTTTTCATAACCTCAATTCTCAAGATCGAACTGAGTTTACCCCAACGCGTTTATCTGCAGGTTATTGTACGTTTAAATGCAGTCACATTTTTTTAATTGCTATATTTCAAGTCGACCACATTTGACAACGTTGCAAAGCATGACAAGCCAAACAAGATAAGCACAACACACAAAAAGAAAACGAATACAAACAAAAAAAGTAAAATACATTTTTTATGATGATTACCAATCCGCAAATCCCGAAATCAAAATGCATTTGCACGTACCACAAGAAATATGGCAAATCAAATAAATGCTTAATTATGGTCGACAAGGGGCCTCTCCACATACATGTTATAAACGGTGTGTGTGCGTGTGAGTGTGTGTGTGTGTGTTTGTGTAGCGTTGGCGTTGTTACAGGTGGAAAATATAACGCAAGTCAACATGCGACTACGAGCTGGAAGTTTTAGTTGTAGCTGCAGCTGGAGCTGTAGCTGGAGTTTCAGCTGGAGTAGCATACAAAAAAGCCAACGTCTCTTTTTGAGATGTTTTGCAATTTGGCGAAGCGACGCAAATTGAACGCAATGCTGATACCATTTTCCAGTGCCCGGTCTCAGTGCGGCTTTTTATTTTCATTCCGTGCCAAAATGCAGCACTCCAATAAAGAGCAGCACAGCTAACACATTGACGGGGCGTATACTCTATATTTTATGTGTTAAGCTTACATTAATTGCAATAAAAGCTTTAATATATGTAACAAGTTAGTTGAGCTTTAAGCTTTAAGCCACTACAAATATTTGTAATGTTGCTTAAAGCTTTCATTTCATTTCCAGCATAAATATAATCGAACTCAAAGCAAAAACTCTATTGAAAATTCTAAATGAAAGTAAATTTGATATTATTTCTGAATCTAGGCAACATATTTTTTAAAAATCACGCACCTGCTTTAAGCCTTAGTGAATATACCCCACAGCACACCTATTAGTAAGCATAACAATAACAACAATTTTACTTTTTCGTTTCGATTTTCTCTGCGTTGCTGTTTGGTTTGCTGTCTATGCAAAAGTTGTCGTCATCGTTGCAATCGGTGCTCACATATTTTCATTTTGTTTGCTCGTTGAAGCTTCGTTTGTTGCACTTGCTGTTATTGTTGTTGTTGTGGTACCTCCTGCTGCTGCAGCAGGTGTTAATTTTTAGTTCGATTTTTGTGCTAGCCAGCGTTTATAGCTTAGCTTGGTTATATTTTAGCCACTCAATCAAATTGCGCTCACGAAAAGTGAAAAGTCAAAAAGCGACTCGCAATTTTCAGTTAAACTGTGGGCATGTATGAGCAGTAACAACGGCAGCAGCAGCAGCAGCAGCTGTTGCTGGTGGCAGTGCCCGGCAATTACCTAGTAACTCATATTTACTGTTGGACATTTAGTACATGCATTAAGTGCGGCTGCTGTGCATGTGCAACATGCAGCAGTTGCAAGCTGCTAGTTACAGTACTCGTAAGCTGCCTGATTGTCTGGCATTTGACTGCCATAGTAACCGAAACAACAGCAGCAGCAGCAACTACACCAGCAGCAGCAACTACGGTTGTCTCATTGTTTCATATTTATTTGGACTCGGGTCTCCTAACGAGCCCGCCGACAGACGCGTGCATCTTTCCAAAGTTGTCGTGGGAATCGTTTGCTGTTGTTGCTGTAATGCTTATCCTTTTATGCAGCACGCTTGCGCAACAGCAACAGCAGCAGCAGCAGGCATTGTTGTTGCTGTTGTGGCTGTGGCACGTAATTGAAAATTACATTTCGGTGTGCTTTAGCGAAAGCCTTTAAGTCATGGCATAATTTTATTAGCTGCAATTTATATTCATTTATCTGAAAGCGAAGCACATCAGCAATTGTTTTTCTTGGCTGCACACGCACTCGTAATGAGTCTGCGTTTCAACTTCTGCTTCTTCTTCTTCTGTTTTTACAGCGAACAACTCTTAACAAGTTAAAAATGCAGCGCATTGAACTTAAACAACGTGCGAGCAATCGTCAGCAACATTAGCGAGTTGCCATTAACAAAGTTGCCAGCGTAAAGTGCGTAGCAACATTGCGAACAACATATTGACAGCGCGTCATGGCTAATGTGGCGTATGAGTGTTGCGATTTAGTCTGAGATATCGAGTGGGGTTGCCTGAGAAGTAAGTAAAGAAAAGATAAAATTAATTGATATTATTGTTTCTACTAATTTCATGGTATGCTATCTTTCAGCAATCATTTTTTTTAATTGTTTTTAAATCTGAAATCTGACGAAAGCCGCTCCGTAATCGGCGAAACAAAGCCAAACAAAGCGTAATGTTGGCTTTAATTCGATGCGGTAGTCGGTTGCATTGGAATCCGAATTCAGTTGTCTTTTCTGCTCTCACAAGTTGTCATCGCTGTCGCTGTCGCTGTCGTCGTGTCCAACGTTGACATAATAAATAGCTGCAGAAATTAATTAAATGCAAATTGCCAAATCACATAATCATATCATATGGCAGCTATATGTCTAAGACACACACACACACACACACACACACACACGCATACACATACACATGGCCAACATCATGTCTTGCAATATACGGAAAAGTTGCAACCGCCTGCGAGCAGCGACTTTAGCTGCAGTTTCAGCAACAGTTGCGCTCAACAACAAAAAAAAAAAAAAAAATAAAGATCTTTCACCACTTGAAAGACAATTTCCAAAGGCAATTTTCAATTGAAATTAAGTCAGAGTGGCAAGTTGTGCTCTAATTATGTGAGCGCTAATCAAAATATTTACGATGCAAAATCGCCAAGCATTTTAATTCGTGGCGAGTGCATTTTCACACATTTCACTTGAGGAAACTGTCGATTGGCGACTGGCGACGGGCGACTCGACTTGGACTTGGATTTCCTTGGATTAATTCCAGTCTCCTGCCTGTTTGTCTCATTAATTAGGCAATTTGCTGTTGTAATGATATCTATGGGCACTCGCTGACTTCCTACAACGAAATGCGCTTAAAAGTTGAGACAAAGTAGGTTAAATACTTTTACCTTATTTTGATAAGCTGGCAGTTTGGCTAATTGCCGTCATTTTTGGCAGCAGCTGTGAATGGTTTTCTGTTTTCTATTTTTTATTTTATATATTCATTTGGCGATTTTTCTCCTTTGACTTTTTGGTTTTTCCTGTTGGCTGGCAACCCCCAGCGTTTGACAATTAACAACATTTCAAGCGCGCTGCAACCGGATGTTATGAAATTGACCAGTTTTGCTGGCCCGGTCCTGGCCATATCAAGATTATAAAATTGGTAAATTTATGCAACCGGTGTGGAAGATAAACTGGCTTGGCGACTCCTCTAATCAAGTTGTCAGCGTCGCCGACACATTTCTCGCAAATAAATTTGGCCAAAGCAAACGATTAATAATGGTCACGTTGCCGCGTGCAGGGACAAAACCCGTTCAATGTTAAGTTGAAGTGCACCACCAGCAAACACCAGTTCACTGATGCCAACACACTGTGCCCACTGTGCGTATACGTAACGCAAACGTTAAGCGCCATACGTTACGTAGCCGCCACTGCTGGGAAAACACTTTCACACAGTCTCTGGCTAAGCGCTGGGTTCATTTTGCAACTGGTTGAGTTAATACAAAAAAAGAAGCGATTACCTCAGCGGTCTGCCAGCAATTAGTTAATGACCAAATATGTATGCCAAATAATGCAGCAGCAACAAGCCGAAAAAAAAGACCAAGCCGAACGTAGCAACAATTTAATTAACATACAATAAAACACTTGAATGCATATGAAAGTTGGCAGCAATGCAACTCCCAGCACTGAGTACCACATGCCGCGTGCCTTCATGCCACTCATGCCACTCATGCCACTCATTCCCTCCCTCAAATTGAACGCGCCCCTCGTAGCCATAATCAAAATAGTTATGAACGTGGCTATTTCAATTGGCACACAATCGACAGACAGAAAGAGAGAGAGAGAGAGAGAGAGAATTTATAAAAGAATTCATTTTGCAATCATTTAAAAATATATTCAAATTTAAATGCAGAAAAAAACCTAGAGTTCAAGCCCAGATCTAAGAGGCCTTTCTTCCTCTTACCCTATTATTATTTATAGACTTTTAATACATCAATTATATCATTAATAAGTTATTTTATTTGGATTGAAGCTAAACATTTGTAACAGTATAGTTAACTTGCAATTATGTATCTTTTCATTAATCATACAATTTATAAATCATTTCTCTATGAAAGCAGAAAGAAAAAAAACACAATAAAAGTGAATGCACGCAAGACAAAAAAACGAATATGCTCTGAAAAAACCCAATCATAAACATGTTAAATGTATAAATATCGAATAAAGATTGAGTTATTGTTGTTATTGAAGTTGTTGTTGTTGTTGGCTATTGCACAATCTGAAGACAATCCACAGATAACGTTCAGGCCTGTTGAGGTGAGGCAGCGTGCGTGATACAAATTAAAGCTGCAATGGAATGGAATAATACAATAAATCAGCTTAAATATGCATGAGGCAGTGCAAAAACTAACAAAGTAAGGAGAAGAAATACCAAAAAGTGAGAAAATCAAAATGCAATACATTTCCTTCCGTTTTGGCAAACGCATTTTGTACATTTTCAGCGTGGTTGGCTTCCTGATGTTATTTTACAAACTCAAACACAATGTGTAGCACTTTTGTGTATGTGTGTGTGTTGGTAATTCATCAAACACGTTTTTTGTCGCCCACATTTTTGTTGGCGCTGCATTTAACCCACAAATTGTTTTTTGTGCCCAGGCTTCAAAGGCGGCAAACCGTTGGATAAGCCCAAGCATAACCATAGCGATTAGCGATATGACTGCTCCAATTTGCGCCCGGCAAACCCGGAAGATATGTGAAATATGCCAAACGTCTGTTTATGTTGTTGAGTGTAAATTGCAGCCTTGTGATTTGTTTGCGTTATGCGCTTTTGTTCGCATTCTTGTTGAACTACTTATGCAAATGCAGGCCGAAATCTTACGAAAAGTGAAAGATGTTGCCGGCTGTCTCTTACCTAATACTTATTAGTCGCTGAGTGGGCGTGTCGGCATGGCTGGTGGCTAAGAAACTACGCTTACGGTGGGGCAGCCACAATTGTGCGCCACTTTCAAGCATTTACTTGACTCAAATTTGGCAAATGCTCAAGGAATTCCCGACGATTCGCCTGAATGATTCGCTGGTACCAGTTGGTCTCATTGGTGCTGCTTTTAACCAGTGGTTTGGGTGGTGGCAACTCTGTGGTGGCAGCCACTTGTGGCCCCTTCTCATCGTTATTGGACTTGGCTTTATTATATTTGAGCAGCGTGGTTCTTGTTTCCATTGGTTCCACAGTTGTTGTTGTTGTTGTTGTTATAAATAGTTCTTCTGCTGGCAACTCGAAGGGCACCAGCGGAATTTCATTGGGTAGAAAGTTTTGTAGCGTTTCAAAGGCCAAACTGCCATTGGGCTGCGTCTTTAGCGGCGTCTTGCCATTGACTATGTCCAACACCGCTGGCTGCAGCACATCCTGCTCCACATTAATGTGATTCAAATCCACTCCAAGCTGCTGCTTCAGCTGCTCTGCCACCTTGTCGGCCACCTGATCCACGCTCACATTCAGATGGCTTTTGGCATCCCAGCTGACATTGACAGCTGGCTGCATCTGATGTATATCCTTGAAGAGCTCTGGTCGCTGCATGGGCCAAATGGGCTCCACTTGTGAATCGCCGGCAGCATAGCTTTGGGAATGCGCCAAGTAGCCAGCGGTTTCATCGGCTTTGTAGCGTGTCACCTGAATGCGGCCATCGGGACGCACATAGCCATAGCTGCCCTCAATGCTGCCGTTCAGATAGCGTCTTTCATCCCGAAACTGCACATTGCTCGTTGCTGCATCGTCCACCTCATAGCCAAAGGCATAAGTATCTGGACCTGTATGGGCCATAATGTTAATTATTTTATTATATTTTATATTTACATGGCCTACCGTATGGCTGATGCAGAAAATAGTTGCTCGATTTGCTCAGATCGCTACCATTTTCATCTGGTGTCTTTGAGTATGCTGCACTTCCACCTGCAGGTAGTGGCGTGGCCAACGCTGCGTATACTTTTGTGATCAGCAGCAGCAGCAGCAACTGTAACAACATCAAATAATATTGCATACTTTTAGTCTACCAAGCTAGAGTTTTGCTGATTTCCAAGGCTTTAAGCTTAGCTTGAAAGCTATTGATGGATGGAAAATTGGAAGAAATTGGAAGCTTAAGATTTTTGACTTTAAGTGGAGAAACCATTGGAACTCAGAATTGTAATTCGGTTCAGTTTTGGCAAAGATATGGCAGCTTGAAGTCTTGGAAGCTATTTTTTCCGTTTTTGAAAACTTCACATGTAAAGATAGTTGTCATGATTTTGGACGAGAAATCCGAATTTTTGAATATTCTCAACTTTGAATGCAGAACTATAAAGGATGACAAACCATGCACACAAGGGCATCGGGAAAGAAGAAAGAAGGGTTCAGTTTTGGCAAAGATATAGCAAGATAATTGTCATGTTTTTTTTACATAAGATCCGAACATTTTAAGATTTTCCATTTTGAATGTGGAATTGAAATTAGAAATTATGCACAAAATGACCTCAGAATCTAAAATTGGTTTAGTTTCGAGAAATATATGAAAGTTGGAAGCAAGACCATTTATTAAAGTTAACTTTTGTCGCCTTTAGAATCTGTTATTTTTTGCTTTGTGAAACATATTCAAATATTATTAATCTTCATAAATAAAAGCAATATTTAATATGGCTATCTACGCACTTACAACCAGCCACAACTGAAATATTTTTGACAAAGTTTCCATGTTGAATTTTAATGAGGCGCGCGTCACATTTGTTTTTCGTCTCTCGCTTTGCTTTGAGTATTCTTATCTGTACTTATACTTATATATCCGTATATCCGGTAACTTGTGCTCACTTTCAGTGGCAAAATTGAACTGAAGACAAGTCAAAACATAATTGAGAGCCAAGTGCTCAGAAGTCCAATTAGAAATACAACGCTAGCATGCTAAATAATTTTCAGCAAGTTCATACAAATTAATTTGCTAAAGAGACGAGCTAAGCAAAAAAAAAAAACTAATTATTTGAAATTACTAATCAGCTTGACCTTTGCAGGTGTTTAGCTGTAAAATATCTATAATATAAAATTCTTATCTTGAGTTTTTTTTTTCAATTCGATTTTTATTCATTTTTTTGTAGTTTTCTATTAATACATTTTTATAATTCGATAATAACGGTTATGCATTTCGTTTGCTGTTTGTTGTGTTTGTTGTGTTTATCAAGAATTTATAAAAATAATAACTCAATAAACCTTGAGCGTGAGAGACATGTGAGAGTTTTTTTTTTGTTTGTTACAGAGACAACATTGATGCAACAATGAATATTTTTTTGTGATTTTTTTTGTTTTAACATTTATATACATAGATATTGATATTATAATTAAGCGGCATAATTGTTTATAAATATACAATACACACAAATTGTGAAGAATACTAAATGCAAAAATGAAACTAGATACAAAAGTGTCAGACTGAGAGTGGGTGTGTGAGATAGTAAAGAGCGTCGGTTGAGTGTGACATATATATATATAGAAGAGTAAGAGTGAGAGTGAGAAAGAGAGACAGCTGAGTGAGTGAGTGAGTGAGACAGTGAGGGGCGAGAGTGTGTGATAAAATGTTGAAGCGTAACTGAATGGCTGAATTAAAATGCACAAGTAAACGGTCCCCCTTCCACGCGTTCCAAATATCACAAATGCTATTGCTATTGCTGTTGCTGTTTTTGTCCAGTGGCTGCCAAACTGTGATCCAACCGAAATGGCACAAAATTCTCCCGTTGCTTAAATATTAAGCAATGTGACGGAGTTTGCACGCTCCCGCTGTTATGGGCGTGGCAGTTCTTGAGGTTAGCCACAGTTTGGCAGTCTGCACAGGCAAAGGCAAAGGCATCGACAGTTTAGCTACAGAGAGAGAGAGAGTCGCATAAATATATTACAAAAGTTGAGCAACGGAAATGAATGAGTTAAAGTAATGAGTTTCCAGATAGACAAAGTCGGCACAGTAGTTTGTACATTGGAGGGATGCAAGTTCTTGGGGATGCCTTTGCGCAGGACTCTTCAAGAATCAGCTGCACTTGTGTTTCTCGTTTTCTCTGACCTTGGAACGCTTGTGGTTAGCGGCTTGTGCTTGGTAATGGGCGGAAGTGGTTACACATAATATGAAACGTTGATTAAATATACAAAATATACAAATATTATATATCTAGAAAAACTTTGCCTCGTTTCCTACTGTAAATTCTGCTGCTGCTGCTGCTACTGTTTCAGTGTACGCTTAATATAAAACATTATTATCGTTCACCATCGTCATCATATCATCATCATCATCATCATCAAACTATGATCAAGATCAAGTCGTTGCTTTTGCTTTTATGTTTGTTTGTTTGTTTTGTTTTTTTTTTTCGTATTTCCTTCGTCCATGCCATGCCAGATCAGCCGGGTGCCGGGCAACCACTAAGTTGCCCGTTTCTACTAAACTTCTTAGCTACATTTTACTTACTTACAAAAAAATTTACATGCATTTTGTCTAACGATTGGTTGTTTTTTTTTGTTTGTTTTTCAATGGATCTGTTTTATCTGCCTGTTGTGTTCCTATATATTGCTTGTGATTGTGGTTTGTGGTTGAGTGAGAGCACCTTTCTTGACTCGGCGTCGCCTCACCATTTAATAGTGATGCAGCAGCGGAGCATGTGACAGCAGGGGAGCGTGCACAACGGGTCCATGGGCAATGATCTTGGGCGCGGTCTTGTGGACGACGGCATTGAAACCATGATGATCATCGGCGGTGTAGTCGACGGTGCGCACAGAGCCATCGGGCTCGACCAGCGAGTATTGGCCTGCCAAATGAAAATGACAATTAGCTTAAGCAGTTTGTGTATGGCAAGTTTGTTGCCTAAGTCTTTTGATTTCTTCTGTTTAGTATTAAAAGTTCAAAGTTTGTTGCCTAAGTCTTTGGTTTTTAATGGTAATATGAACAATTGAAGACTTTTGAGTATACAAGTTTGTTGCCTACGTCTTTTGTTTTCTTTTAAAAATTAAGCACTCAACTTTTGTCGCTTAACTTTTATGTAAAAATAGACCGATTTTCTTGAGAATATTTTGAAAAAAAGTTTGAATTTGTTTGTATCCCCGGTTTTAATACAAAATTCTCACATCTTAACCGGGAATCAAACTCGATGATAAAAACTGATACTCAATAGATTCGAGTCCCGTTTAACTTACCCTTTACAACATCACCATCACGCTCCTCAGCCTGAGACTTGATGTCGCCGGTGTGGGGATCCTTGATGCCATAGTTGAAGGAGTATTTGGGGTAGGCCACCGGCTCCGCATGCACAGCATGGGCCAGCACTGGTGCATGATGCACCTGCAACAGCGATGGGCCATAGTGGCCCAGCTCAATGGGCACAGCTTGGACAGCAGCGAACAGCAGGGCGATGGCAACAAAATACTGTATGTGTGTGAGTTTATGTGTGTGTGTGTGTGTGAAGAAGAGGCAGAAAATGAGTCCTTGCTGTGTTTGTGGTGCGCAGCGCTTTGTTTTTTTGTTTTGGTTTTTTTTTGCGTACCTTCATTTTTCAATTGAGCACAGACGACGACGCACGACGCGAACAAAAAGGACGAAGGATTCGTTTGAGATTGAACTGAAACTGAACTGAACGGGCACAACTGTGTGTTTGGGCACGGCAAACTTAGACGCTTTGGAGGACCGTTTATAGCACGAAATCGTAAGCTGAACTGATGTCTGCAACGATGACCAAAAGTATTTATATACGCGCAGGCGATGCCAGCCAACAGCGAGCTGCTGCAGCAGCAGCGACGACGCCGTCGACGACGATGCCAGCAACGACGCGAGTCGATCGAGTTCGAGTTGCAGCTGCAGCGGGTGAGGGGGGAGACGAAGACATAGACTCATAGAGAGACCACGCATGTGCCGGCTGAGATCGCTGCTGTTGCTGTTGCTGCTGCAGTTGCAGTTGCTGTTGTCGCTGTTGCTGCTGCAGTTGCCATTGCTGCTGCTGGGTGCGGCATTTGCTTGGGCTGGCAAAGTTGAGAAGGCGTTGCTAGCTTTGGTGACTTGGTTTTCGGCAGTTGTGCTTAACTGTTAAGGACAGATAACGCTGCAATTGAAAGTGACACTTTGCATTCGACTGCTGCATGTTGTTGTTGTTGGTGCTGTTGCCGCTGTGCCTGCTGCTGGTGTTATAGCCTAAGCTGTTTATTTATTGATCTGTAGCGGTAATTACGAGCCACAGTCAGTGGTAGTTTTAATAGCCCCAAACAGACTGTGGTCTCTGCCCAATATTATTACCATATCTGTGGCAGGCATTATAATTACCACAGCAACAACAAACCTGACGCAATTTGTTGCACGACATTTTTTTTGTTGCAAGAACTTTCATGTGTGTGTGTTTGAGGAATTTCGATGTTGGCAAATTTTTTGTTGCTATATTTTTGTGCTTTTTTCTTACGCTCGTTTGTCAATCAACATTTTGTTGATAATTTACATATTGTTGCTAAGCTAAAAATATTTATGATAATTTATTTTTAAATATGTACATGCTTTGAAAGTTTGAAGCAGATTATAAATGAAATTTAAAATAAATGTTAAGTTGTATGTATTAAATTTTAAATCAATCTATCCTTAGTCCTGTCTACAGGGTATCCCGATGCGTGTACTCATGACAAAAGCATTCCTAATTGTTTTAATGAAATAACTAAAAAAGTCGTTAGTTTAGTTATTTGTATTGCAGCACATTAATTAAACGAATATGCGGCAAAAGTAAACTGCCTCGTAATCGAGGCATAGTTGTATATAATAAATCATTAGCTATCCAGTAACATAGACAGCGCTTACCAAATAGGTCTTGCCCAATTCATGCCCACATGGGGTGTTAAATTTGCTACGCTCAAGATGTCAAATTTGGACACGTTAACTTTAAATTTCTTGAAAACGCCCACGCAGTCAGCTACGTTGCAAGCTACGGGCATGCAACAAACAACAAAAACAAACAACAACAACAACAGCAACGACAAAATGTTCTTGCATGACATATCAGAAAATTATTATTATATCTTGTAGTCAAAAGAGCACACAAGTGGCTAAAGACAGACATAGAGACAGAGTGACAGAGAGACGGACAAACACATGAGCAGCAACGATGGGAAAATAAGTTTGTTGGTTTTTTGTTGTTGTCGTCGCACGAAACAAAGGTGCAAAGAAACTTGGCAAGAAAACTGCAGTAAAATATACTAAAAGATCATTTGTGGCCCGGTAACGAAAACAGAATCGACTTACATAAAATGTCTTTAAAGGCGACACATTTTCATGGCGCGCCAAAAACAATTGTGGCCAAAGAAAATGCAAACATTTGCCACAGAAAACGACAACAACAGCAGCAGCAACAACAACAATGTAGCCATGCTGGCAAACAAGTTGGCCACGTCACGATCGCGATCGCACTTTGGCCGATTTGAGAGACGAGGTTGTTGCTGGCAGGGGGTTAGGGAGGACGGGGGTAGTGAGGTGGCGGGTTGAGGTTGAGCCTTTGCCGTTTAGTTGGTTAGTTGGTCAGCTTTGTCTCTGTCGATGATTGCGCAATGCAATGCAGCACAGTTTGAGAGCCACTGCAAGCAGTCGTATTGTTGTGGGGGCGACATCGATGAATGCGTTAATTGCTGCAGTTGCAGTTGCAGTTGCAATTGCAATGGCAGTTGTTGCTGCTGCTCTAAAAGCACCTGTGCAACTGTCGACGCATGTCACAAAAATGCAACCACACCATGCATCAAATTTGCAATCGCAATCGAAATTGAAATCGCAATCGTTGCCTCAATCGTCAATCGTCAACAAATCTGAAAAGTGCAACTGCAACACCAACTTTGGCCGTCGCTCGCTAAGTAGAACAGACTTTTAATCTTGATTTATGTTGCCGCATGCAAATATTTGGACAATGGTTATATATTTTTCGATTTTTGCTAGCGGTTCTCTTGAACATTTAAACGCACTTTGCATTGATTTTAATGACTTGTCAGTGCTGCAATGACATTGATTTATGCGCACAACTGGTCAGTTTTAGAAAGGCCACCAAATCACAGACAATCAAAGTCAGAGCCCAAATGTAATTGAAGCCAAATGAATCCATATGCATCGTCGCAATACGCGGCGTATGCGTAACGCGGCATTTCCGGCTGCTGCTGCTTCTGCTGCACATCAGTTACGTTTCCGTCCGTATGGGAAGCTTGTATACATTTCATTTCCCCAAATTGTAATACAAAACGCTGTGAACAATACGATTATTACACATACGCAACGTTGTCTTCAACACTCATATAGTTTTTCTTGTTTATTATTATGCAACTATAATATATTTCTTTTTTGTATTAACTTTAATTTTTTGTTACATATTTACGACATTTGGTTATTAAAATCCCATTTACCATTTGTTGTTGTCTTTTGGTTATGGCATCTTTTGGCTAATTAAAACATTTTCGCTGGCATTCTTGCACGTTTGGGCCCAAACGCATGCTGTCCAGTTTTGGAGCCTGGCCTGTCATTCTAAGCGGCACACCATAAATCTTCACCAAGTTGCCGCAATGCAGCATCCAAGCGGCGGCGGCGGCAGCGACTCTTGGGATGCTATTAGTGAGAGATGGCTGAGATAGAGTATCCAAAGTTTAAGGCGCTTGTCAATTAGGCACACGAAGCCCAGCCAAATGCCAAAGAGCTGCCAACCCAATTGTGTCGCCAACTCAATTGTGAGATTACTAACTGCATTTGGTCACGCTGCTCCCCCCGCTCCCTGCACCGGCTGCTCCGGCTGGTGGGTTTAGTGCCATTTCGGCATCATTACCGCATCGTCTCAGAGGCTACGAAACCCCAACTCGTTTGATCCAATTTCGTTTTGGCCGTTTGCTGTTTGCTGTTTGCATTGCCCCCTGCGTCCCCTTCGCCCTCTTCGTTCACATCTCTTGTTTTGATTTTCGCACATTTAATGTGATTTTGCGCATTTGCGCGTATGAATTAAGCGGAGTGACGAAATGGACTCGCTGCCAGCCAGGCTGTCAGTCGACCAGTCCAGCTCCAAGTGGAGCACACACGCAAAAAAAAAAAGCCAGAAACAGATTTCGGTTTTGTGCCACTTTGCAACAAAGTCGATGCCTGGTTGGTTGGGGCAATTGCCAATTGCTGCGCCTGATTGATTCCAATCGAACGCAACGGCGACGCACACACTTCGATAGACTTGGTGGCCAGTCGGTTGGATTACGCAAAATCGATCCCAGCACACAAGACCGCAAAATCAACAGACAGCCAGATATTTCAATTAGCTTTTGCTTTAGATTTGTTTTTATACAATTTCAGCTTATATAAAAAGCATATTTTATGCATTTAATATTTACCTAACATACCAGTTTAATATCGTGAAATACCAAAATTAATTATGTACTTAATTGGATACTTAAAAAACCATTACAAATTTCAATTTCTTATCATTTTTTGTGGCAAAAAGAAAGTATCAAAGTTGTCATTTTTGGTATGTTTCTGGTATCACAAAGTTTTTGATAGAATTGAGACAATCAGCACAACATTTAATTAAAATTTAATATTTAAGAAATTTATCATAAATGGAACTTATCAGCTTTAATACTCTTCACTGCTTTCGTTATCCTCCTGCGGCTGATTATGCGTATTGGCATCCTCGTAGCCCTCCTCGCTGCTGCCCTCGTATTCCTCATGATCGCCGCCGCCCTCGTTCTCGCCACCCTCCCCCTCCCCCTCACCATCGTTCTCGTCATGATCCTCGTGCACCTTATAGTGACCCTTGCCCTTCTGTGGTGCAACTTCTTCCTCCACCGGCTGCTGCTCCTCCTCCTCCTCCTCCTCCTCTTCAGCAGCAGCAGCATCATCAGCCTCTTCAGCCTCGTGACCCACTTCGTTGGCCTGCTCATGTTCCACTTGTTGCTCCACATGTACGGCGCCGCCACCATCGCTGCCATGGCCATGCAGTCTGGCAACGCCATTCGTAATCACCTCGGCCTGAAAGCCATTGGCATCGTCGGCAGTATATTTGACCACGCGCAGGGTGCCATCAGGATCGACTACGCTGCGTGTGAATGAATGCGTTGAGAATGTCAGCTACACTGCACCACTGCGCCGCTGCACCACTGCAACCACTGCAACCACTCACCTGTAGACGCCGCGCACCTCGTCGCCGTTGCGCGTCTCTTTGCGATTCTGCAGCACGCGCGACTGACCGTCTTCGATGCCATAAGCGAAGCTGTATTCGGGCCGTGCCACATAATCGGAGTGCGTGCCACCGCCATAGGCATCCGGCACAGTCACCAGCCGCTCCGGCCCCACCACCGGCCCCTCGAATCGCGTATACGAATACCCAACAGCCGAGCAGCCTGCAAATGTGCAGAAGATCGATAAGGTGAGCAGCAAGAGGAGATGCCTCTCAGCGCGTGCCGCTTTGGACGCAACGCGGAAGCACAAACAACAAGTGGCACATGTTGGTGTCGTCTTTGCTGTTCCAGCTGCCTCAACAGTTATGCGTTGTCGCTTCTTCATTGCTGTTTGCGTCTTTTATTGATTGAATTTCGTTGCCTTTTATTTGACTTGCTTTTTTTCTCGCCTCAAATCAGCGCTTTGGATTTTCAGCTGACTTAATCCTCGCTAGCTTTGGCAATTGCGTTTGCTGGAATACTAAGCGTGAAATGTGGCACTTCTCAGGTATTTATATGCCGCAGTCACTGAGGAAAGGTTTCAGGCCCAGCCACCACAATCATTTTGCACATTTCCGTACAAATTATGCGCTTCAATAACCACCGCATCCAAGTGGAACTGGCCAAGAGCGCCAGTGATGCGGTCGCCCAATCCCCGATGTCAGCTCCACTTGCCAGCTTTGATGGGCAGCTAATTGCATATTTCCTAAAAGACAACAATACAAAAGTTACGGCAGAAACTTAATAATTAAATATCCAAATTTTTAATTTTGTGATAAAAAAATTAATAAGGAATCAGACGAGAGTAAAAACTAATCAATTTATTCCTACTATCTTTAGTAAAAGCGTTTTGAGTGCTTTAAATAATGTAGCTCTTTTATTAAGTTAAGTTTTTAGCTAGTAAATTTTGATTATGAAAATGTGGCCATCATATCATAAATGTGTGACTATAGTCTCTATTAATTGCTGTCTTGTTGTTTGGCCGTTGTTTGCTCATTATAATTTGATATATTATTGACCAATTTGAGCAGCACTTGGCCGGGGCACACCTGTCCATATACAGGTAACATCCAAATCCAACACTCGCCAGCCGCTCATCAATTTGGTTAAACAAAATAGAAAAACATGGAAATCGCTTTAAGTGCGTTCAGCTGATTAGGCACCGGCTGGAGGCGATGCTTATAAAGCCTGCTTAAAGATCGAACAGTTTGGAGTCATGATAAAACTGGCAAAAAACCAAGAAAGAAAAAAAAACAACAAAAATAAGCAGTCAAAACGCAGCTGCAATTTTCATTTTGTGTTTGTTGCAGCTTTGACCTTTTTTGTGTGAGGGTTCCGCCAAAGAAATATGGCTATTATTTTGACTACTTCTAATTTATAAGCGAAGGCGCATTGTTGTTGTTGTTGTTGTTGCTGTTGTTGTTGTTATTGTTGTTATGGCATGAAAAATGCATATATCATTGGCCTCTGGTACTTGGCGGCAGTTTGTTTGGGCTTTAAAGCGCGCACAGTAGCCCAAGCCAGACACAGACAGACGGACAGATGGACAGACAGACAGACAGACAGACAGACAGACAGACAGTCAGACATTTAGGCAGCCGGCCAGTGAGGCGGGCAACGGCATCGTGGGAAAACTTGTTGCTGTTTTTGGCGGACGAGGCGCTTAATTACCCATTACACAAATGCCGCTTCGGCAGCTTCACTCTGCATCAGCACAAGAATCGCAATTCGCAGCTTTTGGTTGGGCTATTAACGCCAGCTCGTACTCGTAATTAAGACGCAAACAGCCGGCAGCCGGCAGCAAGTTGTAGCTGCAGTTCGTTGCCTAAGTCTTTCGTTTTGCCCTTTAGCGGCACGCAACCGAATGAGCCAAATGTGCCATTGCATTATGACTTATGTTGCTGCTTGCTGCTTGCTAGTTGCTGTTGATCCATGTTGCAATGCAAATCGTTGTCATTGCTGTTGTTGCTGTTGTTGCTGTTGGAATGAGGGACAACAGAGCAATCAAAGTCTATTAAAAGCAAAACTAAGCCACATGCCAAAAAATCATGTTTGCTGACCAAAATGCCAGACGAAAAAGCCTAAATAGTCGCCAGACAGCAGGAGGCATCGAGGAGGGGACGGGAGGGAACGGGAGGGGACGATCTGCTCGCTGATTTCTTTCTTTGCCAATAAATTGCATATAATGCTCACAGACCATGCTGTGCTCTGTTTCTATTTTGCTCGATTATGTAAGCCAACATCGTTCCAGTCTCACTCACTCAGCCTACAGACAACAGCTTACATCTCGCAGTTGCCCCCAGTTGCCCAGTTGCCTAGTTGCAGCTCCCTCATCTCGATGTGGTCTCCACTTTTCACCATTAACAGCCAGCGGCGCTGCTCTCGTTTGTCTCGCTTTGATTTCATTTTCATTTGCGTCGTCTGTCTGGTCAGCTCCAGTGCCACTACTTGCGATTGCAACAGCTTCAAGCAACAACCAGACAAACACGCACACACACACAAACACACACACACACACACACACACATGCTTGTAATGAAAATGAAATTGAAATACGAGTACAAGTAAAAGCGGTTCCATTTACCGCTTGTTATGTGGCGTTTGCAAGTGTTCTATGTTTAAAGTTTAAAATTGCTAACATTTTTAAATTAAGTTAGCTCAATGTGAGAAAAATGATTGCTATTAGCATTGCACTATAACGTTTTCAAGTCCATCAAAAAACAACCCTCCAAGACTTCAAACTGCCATAACTTTATCAAAACTGATCCGATTTTCAATTCTGAGGTCATTTTGTGAATGGTTTGTCATCCTTAGTAGTTCTACATTCAAAAATGAGAAATTTCCAAAATTCGGATTTAATGTCAAAAACCATGACAACAAAGGTAACATGTCAAGTTACGAGTCTGTAAAAATGCCCTTCCTATATTTCAAATTGCCATAACTTCGCCAAAACTGAACCGATTTTCAATCCCGAGGCCATTTTATGCATGGTTTGTCATCCTTAGTAGTTCTACATTCAAAAATAAGAAATTTCCAAAATTCGGATTTCATGTCAAAAATCATGACAACAAAGGTCACATGCCAAGTTACAAGTCCCTAAAAATGCCCTTCCCAGACTTCAAACTATCATAACTTCGCCAAAGCTGAACCGATTTTCAATCCCGAGGCCATTTTATGCATGGTTTGTCATCCTTAGTAGTTCTACATTCAAAAATAAGAAATTTCCAAAATTCGGATTTCATGTCAAAAATCATGACAACAAAGGTCACATGCCAAGTTACAAGTCCCTAAAAATGCCCTTCCCAGACTTCAAACTATCATAACTTCGCCAAAACTGAACCGATTTTCAATTCTGAGGTCATTTTGTGAATGGTTTGTCATCCTTAGTAGTTCTACATTTAAAAAATGAGAAATTCCCAAAATTCGGATTTCATGTCAAAAACAATGACAACAAAGGTCACATGTCCAGTTACAAGTCCCTAAAAATGCCCTTCCCAGACTTCAAACTATCATAACTTCGTCAAAACTGAACCGATTTTCAATCCCGAGGCCATTATGTGAATGGTTTGTCCTCTTTATTAATTCAACGTTTAAAACTAAAACATTTTTTTATTTCGATTTTTGTCATACATTTTGACCTGCAAAGCCTGCAAGATAAACACGCACATGCGAGCCTAATGCCATATAGATAAATATGCTAGCATATCTAATGGATCTAATGTCAAATTGGCGGCACCGTGCAACATGCGTAACTCATGTCATAATGCATTGCGTGACCAGGCTGTGGATACCTCATATCGATATCATGGCTGTCGGGCAACTGTCAGCTGTCTTCTAGCCGAGCGTTGCTGGCCAACCGTGTTACAATGTGCGAAAACAAATGCGCCTATGCGATATTTGACAATGCACAAAATGCGTGGCACATAAATTGACGCAATGCGAATGCAATGTGGCACTCACTATCAAGTGCACCTACACACACACAGTCACACACACAGACACACACACCATCAAGTAGTGTCGAGGTGCCAATTAAAGCTACACAAACTGAGCAGGCAACCAAAATGGAACAAATCTTGGCCGAGGCAAAGTCTTTCATTCGATTTATTTCAATTGAATTCGATTCTTGGCGGTGTGTTTTATGCACCTTTGACATGCAAGCGGATCGGGCGGCGAGTCCACTGAGTCGGCACAGTTTACACGAAACTGCAACAAACAACAGCAACAACAGCAACATTTTTTCAACAAAAAAAAACATTACGAAATTTGTCGTCTGACAAAAAGCGCTGCAAACGATATAAATTAAATTTACAATTTTGGTGCTCATTAAATGTTGAGCAGATCGGCAACAAATGTTTGTTGTCGCAATTGTTTGTTGTTGCTCTTGCTGTTATTGTTTCTTTTGCTTTTGCGAGTACTTTGACCAAAATTAGAACATCGCTTTGGGAAATCGCCAAAATGCCTTTAATTGTTGTCGATTTTGGGTTGGTTTTTTCACTGTTCGTTTTGTTGTTGTTTGTTTGCTGTCCGTTGTTGTTTTTCTTTTGTGGCTTGGCCGTTAAATTTTCTCGCGATTGTCACAAATTGAATAATGTCTCAATTGAACAACAACAAAGCCAGCAGCGACAAAGTCAACATTGTTTGCAGTTGTTTGCACAGTTCCCAGTTTGCCGCTAAAATCGCTCAGCTAATTACGAGTTAAAAAAAAAATGAAATAAACCTAGTTGTTTATTTTGGCATCGCTATTGTATAACTACATGAGTGTATACATATGTGTGTGTGTGTGTGTGTGCTTATCCTGGCAGCTGGTCAAAGCGTGGCTTTAGAAAGTGAAAGGCAAGCATGCAACGCCCACTTGCCACTTGGATGCTGTGTACATATATAGATATATAAACCAATATATGTATATATAGCTCAATAAAACCCGATTTTTATATAATTGCAACTATTTTGACTAATTTGAATGGTAGCCAAAACGAATGACTTGTAAAACGAACTCGTTGCTGAAGACGCCAAATGCAAAATTAGAGCAAAGCGGCCTGCTAACTAAGCAACCAACTAACTGAACTAACTTAGCGAACCGGTAGCCAGTAGTCAGACAGCCAGACAGACAGTCAGCCCCTGGCTATCTGGCAATCGCACCACTGACCAACTTTTGCCACTAACAACAACAACAACAACTGCAAGCTCAAAGATCGATCCGAATATGGGTCAGTATACGACGGGGCATATGTTGGGGCACGTAGACATCGGATAATCTATGCGGCAAATGCAATTTTAATTGCCAATCATCAATGTGTATAACAGCTACCGGTTGTATAAGTAAGTGCGAGAAATATTTATCGAATCTATTGGATTTAGTATCTTATCTATGTGTATATCCTGGGGTTTCTATTTGACTGAAGTAATGCTTAGCAGTTACTCGTAAATTTAAGCTATGTATTTAAGTTTTTATAGTTGCGTAAATCAAAGATATTATTGCTTGTCATCGATACTTTTGTATCTCGAAGATACTTAATACCAAAAGTACTTAAAAGCTCATTTGCAGCGTTGAATGTACTATTATTGAACTATAAAGGTATATTTGTATCTCAAAGATACGTTTGAAACTAAAAGATACTTTTGTATTTCAAAGATACTTTGTATTTAATAGTGTTTTTTTTGCATTCCAGAGATATTTAAGGCTTTGCGTAAATAAAGATGAGTTGTATCTTTTAGATACTTTTATAAAGCTACAAGCACTTTTAACGTTGCCCCAGAAATGTCTTCAATTATCTAAGAATCTCGAAACGCTGCACCCCCAACCAAATGCAACACGCATGCGTAATAGCCTTTTATAGAACACGCCCACAACGATTTGACGCCCACGACATATGGTAATAAACGCCAAACGATTTAGATGTTCAATAACTTAATTAAGCGTAGATTGATGTTAAATTTGCATGCAAATTGTAAATTGCATTTCAATGAATCGAACAAAATTGCCCCGATATCAATCAATATATAAGCAATTAAATATCTAAACGATAAACCAATCACATCGTTAATAAACCAACAATTAACAAGTTGCCTTTAAGTATAGCCGTTAAAACGATGAACAAATAATTGGCGTTGATTAAACTGCGCCAAGAGCCAAGAGCCAACTGTAATTGACATTTAAGGCAATTCATTAAAAAAAGAAATAACAAATAACAGAGATTCGAGTTAATAACGTCTGCGGGGGCTGCTCGATTTTGGGCACAGCTGTCTTTAAATACCAAATGGAGGACAGCCAAAAGGCATTGCTAATTGCATTGACTGCATGCACCAGTTATTTGTGGAAATGCAGTTTTCACATGCTCGACTTTGGTTTTTGCGCGTTTTATCCGAAATTTACATACGTTAGACTTATTTGTCTGTGCTTTGCGGCGCCACAATTCTCAGGCTCCAAGTGGACTTTGGGGCACTTGTTGCTGGCGGCAATTAATGTTACCTGCAGACGGGTTTGCATAAATCAGCCTAATTGCTATATTTAAATTCTAAATTTGGCCTTTTTTGACCAAAAGTGCACGCTTGTCGTGAAATACGACCCGACATGCTCAAAAAAAAAAACTACATTGGGCTTATATGTTTAATTTGCATGTAATATATGCATAACTTTAGTATTGGTGGCAACCAACAGGTGGTCTGTGCTGGTTTTATATTTATATTACATTTTTTCTTAATTGTTTTTTTTTTATTTTGATTAAGTATTAGTATGTTTGTGTTACGGTTGCGCAGTTATTATATGCCAGTTTCAAACTGCGCGCCAGACGTAAGAGATAGCAGCCTATCGACTGTAAGTGTTGTGAAACGCTTGTGCACACTGCTACATATGTTGCTTGTTGAACGCCGCTCAAAAAATTAAAGCTTTTGGATAAAATTATTTATTACATTAAATATATGTTGATTTAATATTTTTGTATATATTCAATAAGTAACAAGATAGCAATAAACTAAAATAAATAAATACTAAGCATTTTTCAAGAGCAGCGTACAGGCCGTGAAACTATCGATAAATCGATACATTGTCAAGAAGCCGGCTAAATTGCCAAACAAAATTTGTTTACATTGAAAGATAATGTCGCAGTTACCAAAGAAAAGCGACGATTCAATTAAAGAAAAACAGATTGAAACGAAAAATGCCATGCAAACGGATGAGCCAACAACAACACCAACAAAAACAACAAATGTCAAACTGGAATCGCAATACGACGCCGACAGTGAAATGAACGCATCCGGATCCGGATCGGAGCAAGTTGCTCCAAAGCGGGAAGTGGCTTCAAATGATGGCGATGATGTGTCCACACAAATCGCACCTCATAACCGCCCAAAGACCGAACCCAAATCCAGGCAAAATCTAAAATGGAATCTTCGTGTGATTATCTCCAATTTGTACATGAAAAGCGAGCAGCGCCTCCCCGCCGCCCAGATGCCACGCTGCCTACACAATACGAGCCAGTGCGTCAGCAGGCACCGCTGTGCCGTGCTCCCAGATGCACCGGACATCACCATTGCCCAGGAGCTGCGCAACAATCTTTACAGTCAGCACTACGAAACCTATTTGGATATGCTTGAAACGATGTCGCTGCAATCTGTCTACCCGGATGAGGCGGTCTTCGATCGACTCTTCGATATGATTATGGTGAGTGTATAAGGAAGAGTTTCTTTTATTATCGTATTCTATTATTATCAGCAAAATATATATTAATATTTCCCTTATTTCAGATACTTACCACCAGAACCTTGACAGTCGACGAACTGAATAGCAGATACAGAAATGTGATACGCATGTATTATCTGCTGGTGGACGCATTTCCACCCTGCTGGGTAGCACTGCGTCCCTACTACTTGAATTTCCTGGGCGTCAACAATGCTACTACCGAAAAACCGCAGAAGCTGCAGCTACTGCTAGATTTGCTGGAAGAATGCATGGCCAATTGCAGCGATGCGGAGCTGAGGGAGCACACAAAAATCTGCGAGCCGTTTGCTTTTGATTACACAGAAGAGGAGAACACAAACATGGACGAGGAGTCGGTGTTTCTGCGTCATGTGCAGGACTACGACTGGCAGAGCGGCAAACAGTGGCTGGATGACTTTAAGAAAATGTCAGCATCGGTGCGTCTGGCGCGCCTCAGTGATGCTCTGGACATGATTTGCTGGGTGCTGGAACGCGAGTTTACGGCCTGGCTGGATCACAATCGCCTGCAGCAAGCAGAGCCGGAGATATTTCAGGAAGACACAAAACCCTTTGTTCTCATGGTTTTCGGCATGACGAACAAAACGCGACTCACGAACATAACGCGCCAATTGCTACGCTTATATAGCCGCGCAGCATCCAAAGCAATGTATCCAAAGCGGCTAACCATACTGGAGGTACATATATTCTGAATAATGCTTATAACATTTATTATGTTAATGTAATCTTTAATTTAGCGCTTCGTATCACTTATCATGGAGGCGAGCAATACGGCGGAGCTGCAGTATGCGGATGGTTCGGTGATATATCCCAGTCTGGGACCACAGACGCGCCGTCTCATTGGCGAGTTCTTTAAGATATTTAAAACTGAAAACCCGACACATGTTAGCACCTATATCAAGACCATTTCACAGCTGAGTCAGCCCTATGTGCGTTTCGAGTTTGCCGATCAATTTCTGCAGCTGTTTTACTGCTCCAACAAGGAGTTTGGCCCGGAAAAGGTGTGCGATGAGCAGAAGGCCAAGCGTTGGCTTAAATACAAGCCGCGCAGTGCTATCGACGAGGCTGACAATGAGCAGCTGTCGCGTGAGGATTACCTAAAGATAATGCTGAATGCGCTAAAGGATTATTGCACCTGGTTAAATTTGCAAGCGTGCTGGCTTTACATTAAAACTAAGGAGCCCGTTCAGCAGCTGCAGGCATCAACGAACAGTCCGCTGGCCACGCCCGTGGGCGTTGTCACCGGAGATGTGGGTAAAATATTTATGCTCGATGAGATGCAAAAGGAGGCGCACACCTGGAAGCAGCGCATCAACCTGAAAGTGAATTTGTCCAAGCCCAAGGTGAATCTACCAGTGGCCAGGATCAGTGTAAGCAGAATGGCCGAACGTTATGGCGGTGATCTTCGCCAGCTGCGCTATCTGCGTCGTCTGCTGCAGGAAGTTATGCGCTTTGAGGACGTTCAAAATTGGCTGGACTATCTGAATGATTTCCTAGGCGAAGATGAGCCGCCAGCTTCGGGTGAATCTTAGGGGGTTTGATTGGAACACAACTTAAAGTGATATTTTTAAAGTAAATGTAATTTTAAGTATTCATTTATTTTAATTTTAAGAAAATATGAATTCGGAATGCACCTGAATGCAACAAAAGTGAATATATATACATATATTCATATATATGAATAAACATATATTTCATAATGAATTCCTTTAATTAAATATTTAAAAAATTATTAAAATGTTACTCATACAAATATTGACCCTCATACTCTAGTTATACCTAATTTTTTATGAATAACTTTTCGTATTAAGTGAATTAATGTATTCATTTAGTCTAAGGTCTAGACATGAATATTTGAAAACCATCAAAAAGTATAACGTATAACGTTTAAAGCGCCGTAATATAACGCATCACGAGTAACGTAAACGCAAGGAGAGCAACGCAAGCGCAAAGTGAGCACAAGCTCCACCGTTTAACAGAGAACTCCAACAGTTAACAGCGACGACGTTCACTTAACAGCAGACATTGCTACAGGATAATATCCTGTCTGCTAAAAAAATACTTTTAGTTGATTTTAGCAGCACAACCCCGTCGCCAGCAGCAGCAGCGTCGCGACAAACACGCATTCTGTCCAAGTGTCATACAAATAAACTAGTAACGAGTGCAAAATCAAAAATTGTACGTGATAAACAACAACAAAAACAACGTAAAAATGTGCGGTGAATAGTGTACAGCAACAACAACAAAGCGAGCGTTGTGAGCACAGTGGTTAGAAAGCATACAAAATATATATATATATAAATATATAAAACGCAAAGGGAGCAACAACGGAAATCAAAATGTCGACGACTATGGAACAGGTGAGAAACCAATCGAGTTTTATATAATTTTTGGGTAGCAAGCTTATCTGGCAGTAAAGGCAATATTACGGTACTTGTAACGTAACTGCAATGCCGACAACTGCGTAACATACAGTGTCAGTGTCTACCAGGCGGCCAACTGTCTGTCTGTCTGTGTGTCTGTCTGTCTGACTGTCATTGTGTGCGTAGGTGTAGCCATCTTGCTCTCTCCCTCTGTTACGCTATATATATATATATTTATATATGTATGTGCGTGTGTGTATTGGCATGTGCCAACTGTATTGCATTGCCATGCCAACGGCAGCGCTGGCACTTCCTGTTCGGGCTATTGCTATTGCGATTGCCTTCGATTTGACAGTGAAATTCGATTAATTTCTAATCTGTACATCAGCGTGACAAGTGCCAGACTCAGACCCAGACCCAGACCCAGACTGCGACAAATATAAATAGCTGCCATTTTGTCAGCGAATTGAAATTCACTCACTCACACGCACTGGCTGACACACACGCACTCACTGACACACACACGCACACAGTGACACACACACACACACGCAACGGACGCGACATTGCATGCAAATTTCGTTTGCATATCCCCACAATTCGAGCGTGTCTGTGATTTGATATTTTGTTGCAAAATCTACCCCACATTTGAAGTCCTGCATTCAAACATTTTGGAGTGACTCATTTCGATGTTAGCTTTAAGAGACAAACTGAAACTGAACGGCAAATGCATTTGCCAAACACACAAGTTTTCACTTTGTGTGCTGCAAATTTTCTAATTGTATCTTAATTTTATGCAAATTATGGGCCATGACTGAGCTGCTTGGCATGCGTAGCTTATGCCGCATATCCGGAGTCTCCACAGTCGCCGTATTCTCTGTAGTCTGCGTAAGTATTCTTCTCGTTTGTATAGTCGCCCCGTCAAAGTCACAAAAACTTTTGTTGCATATTTCAAGGCGCGCATGTAGCGCGAGTCATTACGTTTTATAGACTTTATAAGAAGTTCGCTGATGCAGTTTGGTCAAAAGTTTGCGCTGCGCTGCGTTGCCAGGTGACTGCTCAGTATATACTGATGTACATGACAAGATATGAGCGAAAAAGAGATAGAGTGAAGGAAACCAAAACTTTTTTATTTATTTTTTGTCATGATTAAAGTTGCGCGTAAGGAAAAACATTTTCAACCGTTTATGGCGACGCTCTCGTACATTTTGTTGAAAAAAGCTTTATTGTCCTCGCATTTATGTGTTCTTTTTGAGTTTTTCCGGGATTCACTGTTAGATTAAGGAAAAACCAGAGGCAATCGTTAAAATAAGCTGGGATTTGAACTTTTTTTTAATATTAGTAAACAGCTTTTTATATACTATGTTATTAAATTTTGTATACAGCTGGCGATATCAAATTGACAACAGACAAGCAAATATTTAAATTAATATCGCCACTATTTATCAAAAATATACTAGCCTGGGACTCTAGATTAAATCCTTGTTGTTCAAATCCCTAAATGACAGGCCCAACTCTTCTTATACCTAATTAGATTAAAGTTTGCGCTTCACAAAAAACTTGAAATTAATGAGCTTTAAGTTCTATTTTTGTCTTCTTTAAGTGACTTACTTCAATCAAAACTTTGTCCTCTCATGTAGTTATTTTAAGCATGCCCCAAAGAGTATGCTATACTTTTTGTAAACTATGTATAATATTTCATAATTTTTTTGTTTTCACACTATTTTTCGCGCTTGCTGCTGATTCCTGTTCGCCTGGTACTCCGAGCTGCATGACCAGCATATTTGATAATAACAATTAATCATTAAACTATTTAATTGGCAAATGAAATACAAAATTCTTGCTTAAATAAGCCATTTTATTTCATTATCGCATTTCATTTGTATGCATAATAATATGAGATAAATATCGGGCTTGCAATGAATTATGTATTATGCATGATGTATGGCATATAGCTCGCCGATTTGTAACGGTGCAAAGGCTAACTAGCGATACTCATAAAGCCACACACACACACGCATACATATGTGTAGTTGTCGCTGCTACGTGAGAAGCTTCCTGCTTTTTGTGCACCATTTTGCCCGAGCATAAATTACAACTTCAGAGGTTACCTATTGTACACACACACACACACACACACACACACACACACACACACGCACACATACATAGGTGCTTGCCTCTGCCTTTGGGGTCGCTGTTTGCTGCTGGTTGCTGTCAGTGTCGCCGGCTGATGCTTACATAATGTTAATGATGCTGCTGCCGCCCTGTGCCGGGGCTCATTTCATGCTGTTTGCAAAAAAACAAAAGTCAAACAAGGTGCAGCGCATAAAGAAGAAGCAGCAGCAGTGGCAGCAGCGGCAGCCGCGACACGTGTGTGGAAGCGAGCTGCGTGCACAATGGACGCACTGCATCCTGGTCTAAATTGTTTTTGCCGTGTTCATGTTCATGTTGTTGTTTTGTTGTTGTGAATGACATTCAGGTTTATATGCATATTATTTCAATTTGGCGGCATAATAAAGTGCTTCCGTTGCGAGTCACATGGCGTGTGCGTATTGTGCATCAGCGGCTGCTCAGCTGCAAGCAGTTGCATCCCCAAGGATAATGCCTTTCTACTTTGCCATCGTTATGCTTATTTGCTCAGATGCACTGTGCAAATGGGGGATGCGCACAGCAAAACGTTGCCCCTGGGCAATGCCACACACACACACACACACACACACATACAGCTGCAAGGTTCATGGCTCCCATGGTTTATAAAATTTTGTCATATAGTGACCGTCAAACGGCAGCTTCTTTTCATGTCCTTTGAGTCGAGTTTGGACGGCGCCGCTGCCCCGACCAAGGTCAAATTTAACTGTTTTGATTTAATTTATTGTTGCATACATTTTGAGCGCTCATAAAACGCCCAAGTTCATACTACATATATACATATATATACTAATATATACACCTGCTCCTGCTGCTGCTTTTTGGCGCTGCCCTCCTTTCTTGCGGCTAGCAAAGCCAATATTTTGTTTGTCTGCCTCTGTTTATCTTTGTCTTTGTCTCTCTGTGTATGTATTTTGATTGCTTTTGCCCACACCAACACCCACACCCACACCCAAAGCCAAAGCCAAAGCCAAATCTCATTCCCACAACCATACAACCACACAGTCATACAGTTGCCGCCACGAGGTGACTCAATGTCTTGCTCATTTCCTTCGAATGGACGAAAACTATATTCAACACAGCCGCAGTTTCTTTATGCCCAGTGAGCACAGTGGTGTGTGTGTGTGTGTGTGTGCGTGTGTGTCTGCGGGGGTTGCAGAGAGTTTGGTGAGATTCCTTGTGGCATAAATAGGGGTTTTTGTTTTTATGTGAGAGCTAGCATAACGTACGTTTATACTGTATACTTACATACACACACGTAGATGGAGCAGTGCCGACTCTAAATGACTTTCGTTTGCCAATTCGTAAAGCGCTTTACGCCAGAAAGGATTGCAAACTGCTTTCACACTGGTCACTTGTTAGCTTTCAACAAAATTCGATTTCCCAGCTTACTTAAGCTTTTCAAATTGATTTTGTATTGATTGATATTCTTTGAATTTTTATATATTTAAATAACATTATGATTGTTTGAATTTTAAAGTAAGTTTAAGCTTAATTACACATTTGTAGTTTACTATAAATGTTGTTTCATCATGCACCATAATTTCTTTAAGAGCTTTGCTTAACTAACTGCAGTTTTTCAATTAAAACATTGTGTTCTTATTTTATGTTTTTTTTTTCAATCCACTGTACGGACTTTGCACTTTGTACTCATTAACTGTTATCTCTGCTACAGTTTCGACTTTTACGCTGGTTCGTCTCCCTGATTGTCTGTTTCTGATAGCTATATTGCTGATACTCTTCATTGGTTGCCTTAGCTGTGCCACAAGGAATGACTCGGAAAGAATTATTGCGAATTTAAGGGAAGGCAACTCGGGTTCTGATCAAAATTGAATATTCATAAGGTTCAATTTATTGTTATACATATATCGATATATACATACGTATATTAAACTTCACTTTGGCGAGGGCAATACAAAATTGGCTTTTTGAATATGGCTTTTATTTGTGGCTTGTTTTTCACATCCATTTTGCTCGTCTTAACAAAATGAGAATCATGTTGCGAACAAGTATGCGTGTATCCTTGCGTACACACACACGTGTGCGTATGTGTGTTGTTTCTTTTCTCATTGTCTTGATTTTATTACTTTTACTTTTTACGATTTATTTGCTGAAATTGCTTATTTCCCTTTGCACAAAAAGCCAAAAGGAAATTGGCGTATTGTTATTGTTTGCTGTTTGTTGTTGTTGTTCTTGTTGCTGCTACTGTTGCTGCTGCCGTTACTATTGCATTGTCTCTGGCAGACTCTCAGAACGCAATTTTGTGGCAAATTCAATCAACGTTGTTGTTAATCGATTCTGCATAGTTGCGTACTCTTTGCCCAACCATTTTATCGGTTTTCTCACAGTTTCCACCTCCTTTGCTGTTGCTCTTTCAACTCGGGCCATATGCACACACGGTCACACACACACGTGCGCAATTTTTCATTAATCATACGCCATGTTGCACCCACATAGGATTCGCTGGTGCTGCTCCTGTCGCTGTCGCTGTCTCTGCTGTCTGCAATCACTGGCTTGCAACTGGCATTGCACACAGATTTTCCAAGCTTCTGCACACGTAGCTACTCAGTGGGTCTGCTCAGCGGATAACGGGATACGGGAAAATCTCGCCAAAATTCATACATATATATTTTTGGCGAACAAATATAGTATATGCGCATATGTTAAATATCAGTCGGAATTATCACACATATTCTATATTAGCATTTCCACTTATTTCCGCACAATAAAACTGTAAATATTTTTCCACAGATATGTGAAATTATTCAGAGCCCCAGATTCAAATGTGAAAATGTCAGGCACAAATTAAATAAGGCTATAAAGTGTTTAAAAAAAGCTTTAGCCCACATATTTGGCATGTCGGCTCTCAGATGACAAACACAAATTGAGATTCTTTGAAATGTTCCAACCACAAACGGATTATTAAAGTATTGGCTTTATACATAATGTGGATTTTCTCTATCTATCCTGCTCTCACACACACACACATCTCTTTCTGTCTCTTGCGCACAATTTAGTAAATTGAACAGAGAGTAAAAAAAAAAACAATAATAAAAATACGCTTGCTGCCTAAACAGGTTATCTAAATTGCAAATTTTGAGGCTTGCGTAATTGAAAAACATAAACCGACACCAGCAGGCGGCAACTGCCACATACCCCGCACCCCCTCCGCTCCACATCCCTACTTGTTTATCATTGCACACCCCACTCATCCTTCATCTCTTACGACTACCGTTCGCCATTTTAGTTATGCAGCACAGCCAGCAAATTAAATGAAAATGCCGCTAAAAATAGCTAACGAATGTGTCGCTCTATCTCTCTCTGTCTCGCTGGCTAATGCAATTACAGTGGCGCTATGTCAAAATGCCTCAATTTACTGCAAAATGGCTGTCATCGATTTCCGCTTATAGTATAGTGTTATTCGATAATTTTGTGCGTGTGTTGACGAAATCATGTTGAATGCGGTTCGATTTACACTTTCGGTGCGGGCTTTCAGTTTGTTATTTTTCTCAGCTCTTTTATGTATTTGACGTTTTGTGTTATCCGTTCGAATTGCCATCAAAATGTGTGTCCCCTGCTGACAACAACAACAAGAATAACATGCAAACAGTAACAACATCGCTAACTGCCACATAAAGTTCAATATTTGCCCGCGCTAAACCGTAGATGTATTAACATAATGTGTCAGCACGAAAAGCACAGAATTTGAACTGACACAAACACACACACACACACACACACAAGAACAAACACATACATTGTAAGGCACAGTGGAACTAGGTTTATGTTTGCTGCAGTGTTATAAATATTGAATTCGCCATCATTTATATTATAATTGTTGCATATTTATATGCTACTGCTTGCTATAATGATAATTAATTTAAATTGAACTATATAAAAACCAATTAAGTAGCATAAATTTATACTCAGAAATCAGATTTGTTTTGCAAATTTATTTTTAAATTTCTTACGTTTTTGAGTCACTAAAAGTAAAGTACCATTTGGGTTTTCTCAGTTTTGTTTCAAGTGCACAATTTCGAGTTGTGAAAGCCGCGCAAAAGATATGACGACAACTGTCAGCAGCGATCCAAGCGCAGCCATTTTTCCAGCTGAAAGATCCGAATTGGCAACACGGCTCCAACTTCTTTTCCTGTCTGCGTTCCCAATCCGCTGACTTCAAGCTGCCTTCAAGCAGATTTCAACTTCCTTTTGCGTCCCACGGCTGTCAGTTGGTGCACATCGCTTCCGCCGCTTAAGCAACGTTCGAACACAGTTACACACGCATACATACAGACATATTGAGACTGAGGCATGTCACGTATGTTTGTGCCCAAGCATTCGCATAAACATTCCGTCGCCATCTTGCTGCCTGCCTGTCTCCTCTGTCACTCCGAGTCGGTGGCACATCTCATATCCATCTGCACTGACAACACATTGGCATTGACGGGGCTCGCTCGCGTCGTTTGTGTTAAATGTCAGCGCGGTGGCAAAGGCAACAGAGAGAGAGGTCCCTTGGCTGGGGTCATAGCAATTGACCTTCCCATTCATCACAGCCACTGGCATGAGCACGGGGCCACTGGCGCTTATTGTTTACCCAGCGCTCGGTCTTCAAGCGATAGGAAAACTCTATTGATGTTTACAAAATTCATTTATTGATTACGGCGAAGGCTGCACGAAAGTTTCGGTTACAAAAACAACACAAGCGAAGACCCCAAGTTTCGCTCTGGGTTCAGCTCTGTAATTATCCACTCAAATGAGGCTGAAAAACAGTTGAAGCACGAGCTGTAACTGTGCTGTGTTGGGTCCTTTTATCTGGCGCTTGCTGTAGTTAATGATGAGTAGGCGGCTGATTTCCATATGGCGACTTCCGCCTCAGTTTTAAGCCTTTTTTGCGTGACAGATGAAAAAATAGGAGGCAGTCAAATAACTGTAAATAAGCAGGTTGCCATGGAATGCGACAACGTCTTTTTGGTTCTGGCGCTCGTCCTTCGTTGAGGCAAGTTTGGTTGGATGCTTGCCTTCACATTTTCGCGCCACACAAAAGGCAACAAATGAAAGACAAAATTATTTTGTAATGAAAGGACTTGAGAAATATAATAAATAATGACAAGTCCCCAAGCAAAGTGAAATGCAACCATGAGTAAGGCATCGTCTTCCCACGCTACCCATCCCATCCCCATCCCATTCCCCAGCAACTCCCAACCTCCCCCCGGCCTTTTTTTTGTCAGCACCACTCACATTTCCTTGCTGCTTGCTGATGTGCCTTTAAAGCACGATGACAATTAGAAAATCTTTGGCACTGTATAAAAGGGTTTCCATCTTCTGTTTTCTCAGTGCTCATTTCGAAATTTGTTTTTGCCATTTGGCGTGAAAAATGAGCTGCAAGGCGAAGTAACAAAAACAAAAACAAATAACATAAAAATAAATATAATAGAACAGAAAACTCTTTTCAGCTGCATTTGAGCGTGCAAAAGATTCATGCTTGGGTCTTACTTTTCATTATTTTCCTTTGCAAATCCCAATGACGATCCAATTGATGAGGAATCTGTACAAAGCCGCCTTTTTCATTAACTAATTGTTGTGGACTCAGTTGACAGATTTTCTGCTACTTGGCACCACAAGATTGTATTAAGTATACGACCCAAACTAACGAAGATAAAACTCACATGAATAACTCTGTACCTTTAAAAAGGTTTCTTTTATAGAGTCAACATTTATTTGTAAACAATTAAAATCAATTTTATTAATACTTTGCACACTCTGTGTTTTAAAAATAGGTTGATGACTAATAGCTTGGGAATATTAACTAACATATGCAATATAAATGACACAAATTGAAGACAGAGATTATAAAAAAACTTCTGTACGCCAAGTAAATCTAAAAGCATATTTGTAAATGAAAAGTGATTTGAATAATATTTATTTTAAGTGAAATTAAGCAGAGCTGTAGCCTATATAAAGCAATCAAAAAACATTTACTATGATATGCAAACTTATCTAAAAACATAAACAAAAAATAAGTAAAAATCACAAAATATATCAAAAACTAAAAGAAAATGAAAACATGCTGACAACATGAAAAACAAAAACACAACATAAAATGTGGAAAACATGAAAATCATTTTATGATGAAAGCCAAACAAAAAACCCAATTTGAAATGCAACTAACACGCATAAATATATGCATAGCATGTGCGTAAATACAGCCCCGATACCCCAACACTCCCTTGATACTGGGGCCAGCTTTAACTGTTGCCGTCTGTTTGTTGAAATCGCTGGCTAAATTAATTAATTGCTTTGTCAGTTGCTGGCAATTCGCCACCCCAAAAGCGACACCCGTCGAAAACTATAAATTCAATTTTGCTATGCGTTTGCAGAAATACGTACACACATACATGTATATGCGATAAGGACGAGCAAAATCCTTAGTCTTTTTCTACAGTATTTAAAACGCTGGCATGGCACAAGACAGTCCTGCACCGGAGCAGCAGAAGGCCAAGTCAGCGAAGCCAAGTAACTTTTGCCAGCCCCAAAATCCTTTTTTAATTAAATTTTCTGTACATTTTGCAGTTTTTAGGTTTGAGGAGACAACGAACTCATCGCCTCATATATGACAAGCAACTCCTTTGTCTCTCCTCTCTCTCTCTCTCTCTCTCTCTCTCTCTATTTCCCTTTCTCTTTCTACTTCTCCTGCTCTGTCTGCGAGCTAAGGCTTTTCTCAGAGTTTTGCTTGATGTCTGTGACTGTAACCGAAGACAAAGTTTTTGCCTGGCAGCGTTCTGGCTGCTCTTCTGGTTGTTGTTTTCTGTCAACTTAATCCAATTACATGCACACGTTCTACATACACAGTAAAAGTACATATGAGCATAGTTAGCACTTTGATTTAAGTCTCTCGCCTGCTGCAGTTGCCTCTTTCAGCTGCCCAGATGATAGTCTGACCAGAAAATAATGCTGTTGATAAGACAATTGTAGCTGGTGGCTAAAAATAGTTTAATTGTTGCAAATTGGATCGACTGTCATGACTTTTGAAAAGAAATTCGAAAAAATTCAGTTTTCAACTTTGAATATTAAAGGATGACAAACCATGCACAAAAAGGACTCGGGAATGAAGATCGGTTCAGTTTTGGCGAAGTTATGACAGTTTGAAGTCTGGGAAGGGCATTTTTAGGGACTTGATACTTGACGTGTGACCTTTGATATCATGGTTTTTGACAAAAAATCTGAATTTCTGAAATTACAAAACTTTGAATGTAGAACTACTTAGGATGAGAAACCATGCACAAAAAGGTCTCGGAATTGAAAATCGGTTCAGTTTTGGCGAAGTTATGGCAATTTGAAGTCTGGGAAGGGCATTTTGAGGGACTTGATACTTGACGTGTGACCTTTGATATCATGGTTTTTGACAAAAAATCTGAATTTCTGAAATTACAAAACTTTGAATGTAGAACTACTTAGGATGAGAAACCATGCACAAAAAGGTCTCGGGATTGAAAATCGGTTCAGTTTTGGCGAAGTTATGGCAATTTGAAGTCTGGGAAGGGCATTTTGAGGGACTTGATACTTGACGTGTGACCTTTGATATCATGGTTTTTGACAAAAAATCTGAATTTCTGAAATTACAAAATTTTGAATGTAGAACTACTAAGGATGACACACCATGCATAAAATAGCCTCGGGATGGAAAATCGGTTCAGTTTTGGCGAAGTTATGGCAATTTGAAGTCTGGGAAGGGCATTTTGAGGGACTTGATACTTGACATGTGACTTTTGATATCATGGTTTTTGACAAAAAATCTGAATTTCTGAAATTACAAAACTTTGAACGTAGAATTACTAAAGATGACAAACCATGCATTAAATGTCCTCGGGATTGAAAATCGGTTCAGTTTTGGCGAAGTTATGGCAATTTGAAGTCTGGGAAGGGCATTTTTAGGGACTTGATACTTGACATGTGACTTTTGATATCATGGTTTTTGACAAAAAATCTGAATTTCTGAAATTACAAAATTTTGAATGTAGAACTACTAAGGATGACAAACCATGCAAAAAATGTCCTCGGGATTGAAAATCGGTTCAGTTTTGGCGAAGTTATGGTAATTTGAAGTATAGGAAGGGCATTTTGAGGTACTTGATACTTGACATGTGACTTTTGATATCATGGTTTTTGACAAAAAATCTGAATTTCTGAAATTACAAAATTTTGAATGTAGAACTACTTAGGATGACAAACCATGCATAAAATAGCCTCGGGATGGAAAATCGGTTCAGTTTTGGCGAAGTTATGGCAATTTGAAGTCTGGGAAGGGCATTTTGAGGGACTTGATACTTGACATGTGACTTTTGATATCATGGTTTTTGACAAAAAATCTGAATTTCTGAAATTACAAAACTTTGAACGTAGAATTACTAAAGATGACAAACCATGCATTAAATGTCCTCGGGATTGAAAATCGGTTCAGTTTTGGCGAAGTTATGGCAATTTGAAGTCTGGGAAGGGCATTTTTAGGGACTTGATACTTGACATGTGACTTTTGATATCATGGTTTTTGACAAAAAATCTGAATTTCTGAAATTACAAAATTTTGAATGTAGAACTACTAAGGATGACAAACCATGCAAAAAATGTCCTCGGGATTGAAAATCGGTTCAGTTTTGGCGAAGTTATGGTAATTTGAAGTATAGGAAGGGCATTTTGAGGTACTTGATACTTGACATGTGACTTTTGATATCATGGTTTTTGACAAAAAATCTGAATTTCTGAAATTACAAAATTTTGAATGTAGAACTACTTAGGATGACAAACCATGCATAAAATAGCCTCGGGATGGAAAATCGGTTCAGTTTTGGCGAAGTTATGGCAATTTGAAGTCTGGGAAGGGCATTTTGAGGGACTTGATACTTGACATGTGACTTTTGATATCATGGTTTTTGACAAAAAATCTGAATTTCTGAAATTACAAAACTTTGAATTTAGAACTACTAAAGATAACAAACCATGCATTAAATGTCCTCGAAATTGAAAATCGGTTCAGTTTTGGCGAAGTTATGGCAATTTGAAGTCTGGGAAGGGCATTTTGAGGGACTTGATACTTGACGTGTGACCTTTGATATCATGGTTTTTGACAAAAAATCTGAATTTCTGAAATTACAAAACTTTGAATGTAGAACTACTTAGGATGAGAAACCATGCACAAAAAGGTCTCGGGATTGAAAATCGGTTCAGTTTTGGCGAAGTTATGGCAATTTGAAGTCTGGGAAGGGCATTTTTAGGGACTTGATACTTGACATGTGACTTTTGATATCATGGTTTTTGACAAAAAATCTGAATTTCTGAAATTACAAAATTTTGAATGTAGAACTACTAAGGATGACAAACCATGCAAAAAATGTCCTCGGGATTGAAAATCGGTTCAGTTTTGGCGAAGTTATGGTAATTTGAAGTATAGGAAGGGCATTTTGAGGTACTTGATACTTGACATGTGACTTTTGATATCATGGTTTTTGACAAAAAATCTGAATTTCTGAAATTACAAAATTTTGAATGTAGAACTACTTAGGATGACAAACCATGCATAAAATAGCCTCGGGATGGAAAATCGGTTCAGTTTTGGCGAAGTTATGGCAATTTGAAGTCTGGGAAGGGCATTTTGAGGGACTTGATACTTGACATGTGACTTTTGATATCATGGTTTTTGACAAAAAATCTGAATTTCTGAAATTACAAAACTTTGAACGTAGAATTACTAAAGATGACAAACCATGCATTAAATGTCCTCGGGATTGAAAATCGGTTCAGTTTTGGCGAAGTTATGGCAATTTGAAGTCTGGGAAGGGCATTTTTAGGGACTTGATACTTGACATGTGACTTTTGATATCATGGTTTTTGACAAAAAATCTGAATTTCTGAAATTACAAAATTTTGAATGTAGAACTACTAAGGATGACAAACCATGCAAAAAATGTCCTCGGGATTGAAAATCGGTTCAGTTTTGGCGAAGTTATGGTAATTTGAAGTATAGGAAGGGCATTTTGAGGTACTTGATACTTGACATGTGACTTTTGATATCATGGTTTTTGACAAAAAATCTGAATTTCTGAAATTACAAAATTTTGAATGTAGAACTACTTAGGATGACAAACCATGCATAAAATAGCCTCGGGATGGAAAATCGGTTCAGTTTTGGCGAAGTTATGGCAATTTGAAGTCTGGGAAGGGCATTTTGAGGGACTTGATACTTGACATGTGACTTTTGATATCATGGTTTTTGACAAAAAATCTGAATTTCTGAAATTACAAAACTTTGAATTTAGAACTACTAAAGATAACAAACCATGCATTAAATGTCCTCGAAATTGAAAATCGGTTCAGTTTTGGCGAAGTTATGGCAATTTGAAGTCTGGGAAGGGCATTTTGAGGGACTTGATACTTGACATGTGACTTTTGATATCATGGTTTTTGACAAAAAATCTGAATTTCTGAAATTACAAAACTTTGAACGTAGAACTACTAAAGATGACAAACCATGCATTAAATGTCCTCGGGATTGAAAATCGGTTCAGTTTTGGCGAAGTTATGGCAATTTGAAGTCTGGGAAGGGCATTTTTAGGGACTTGATACTTGACGTGTGACCTTTGATATCATGGTTTTTGACAAAAAATCTGAATTTCTGAAATTACAAAACTTTGAATGTAGAACTACTAAGGATTACAAACCATGCATAAAATGTCCTCGGGATGGAAAATCGGTTCAGTTTTGGCGAAGTTATGGCAATTTGAAGTATGGGAAGGGCATTTTGAGGGACTTGATACTTGACATGTGACTTTTGATATCATGGTTTTTGACAAAAAATCTGAATTTCTGAAATTACAAAATTTTTAATGTAGAACTACTTAGGATGACAAACCATGCATAAAATAGCCTCGGGATGAAAAATCGGTTCAGTTTTGGCGAAGTTATGGCAATTTGAAGTCTGGGAAGGGCATTTTGAGGGACTTGATACTTGACATGTGACTTTTGATATCATGGTTTTTGACAAAAAATCTGAATTTCTGAAATTACAAAACTTTGAATTTAGAACTACTAAAGATAACAAACCATGCATTAAATGTCCTCGAAATTGAAAATCGGTTCAGTTTTGGCGAAGTTATGGCAATTTGAAGTCTGGGAAGGGCATTTTGAGGGACTTGATACTTGACATGTGACTTTTGATATCATGGTTTTTGACAAAAAATCTGAATTTCTGAAATTACAAAATTTTGAATGTAGAACTACTTAGGATGACAAACCATGCATAAAATAGCCTCGGGATGGAAAATCGGTTCAGTTTTGGCGAAGTTATGGCAATTTGAAGTCTGGGAAGGGCATTTTGAGGGACTTGATACTTGACATGTGACTTTTGATATCATGGTTTTTGACAAAAAATCTGAATTTCTGAAATTACAAAACTTTGAATGTAGAACTACTAAAGATAACAAACCATGCATTAAATGTCCTCGAAATTGAAAATCGGTTCAGTTTTGGCGAAGTTATGGCAATTTGAAGTCTGGGAAGGGCATTTTGAGGGACTTGATACTTGACATGTGACTTTTGATATCATGGTTTTTGACAAAAAATCTGAATTTCTGAAATTACAAAACTTTGAATGTAGAACTACTAAAGATAACAAACCATGCATTAAATGTCCTCGGGATTGAAAATCGGTTCAGTTTTGGCGAAGTTATGGCAATTTGAAGTCTGGGAAGGGCATTTTGAGGGACTTGATACTTGACGTGTGACCTTTGATATCATGGTTTTTGACAAAAAATCTGAATTTCTGAAATTACAAAACTTTGAATGTAGAACTACTAAGGATGACAAACCATGCATAAAATGTCCTCGGGATTGAAAATCGGTTCAGTTTTGGCGAAGTTATGGCAATTTGAAGTCTGGGAAGGGCATTTTGAGGGACTTGATACTTGACATGTGACTTTTGATATCATGGTTTTTGACAAAAAATCTGAATTTCTGAAATTACAAAACTTTGAACGTAGAACTACTAAAGATGACAAACCATGCATTAAATGTCCTCGGGATTGAAAATCGGTTCAGTTTTGGCGAAGTTATGGCAATTTGAAGTCTGGGAAGGTCATTTTTAGGGACTTGATACTTGACGTGTGACCTTTGATATCATGGTTTTTGACAAAAAATCTGAATTTCTGAAATTACAAAACTTTGAATGTAGAACTACTAAGGATGACAAACCATGCATAAAATGTCCTCGGGATTGAAAATCGGTTCAGTTTTGGCGAAGTTATGGCAATTTGAAGTATGGGAAGGGCATTTTGAGGGACTTGATACTTGACATGTGACTTTTGATATCATGGTTTTTGACAAAAAATCTGAATTTCTGAAATTACAAAATTTTGAATGTAGAACTACTTAGGATGACAAACCATGCATAAAATAGCCTCGGGATGGAAAATCGGTTCAGTTTTGGCGAAGTTATGGCAATTTGAAGTCTGGGAAGGGCATTTTGAGGGACTTGATACTTGACATGTGACTTTTGATATCATGGTTTTTGACAAAAAATCTGAATTTCTGAAATTACAAAATTTTGACTGTAGAACTACTTAGGATGACAAACCATGCATAAAATGGCCTCGGGATTGGAAATCGGTTCAGTTTTGGCGAAGTTATGGCAATTTGAAGTCTGGGAAGGGCATTTTGAGGGACTTGATACTTGACATGTGACTTTTGATATCATGGTTTTTGACAAAAATCTGAATTTCTGAAATTACAAAATTTTGAATGTAGAACTACTAAGGATGACACACCATGCATAAAATGGCCTTGGGATCGAAAATCGGTTCAGTTTTGGCGAAGTTATAGCAATTTGAAGTCTGGGAAGGGCATTTTGAGGGACTTGATACTTGACATGTGACCTTTGATATCATAGTTTTTGACAAAAAATCTGAATTTATGAAATTACACAATTGTGAATATAGAACTACTGAGGATGACACACCATGCATAAAATGGCCTTGGGATCGAAAATCGGTTCAGTTTTGGCGAAGTTATATCAATTTGAAGTCTGGGAAGGGCATTTATAGGGACTTGTAACTTGACATGTGACCTTTGATATCATAGTTTTTGACAAAAAATCTGAATTTCTGAAATTACACAATTTTGAATGTAGAACTACTAAGGATGACACAAAATGCATAAAATAGCCTTGGGATCGAAAATCGGTTCAGTTTTGGCGAAGTTATGGCAATTTGAAGTCTGGGAAGGGCATTTTTAGGGACTTGATACTTGACATGTGACCTTTGATATCATAGTTTTTGACAAAAAATCGGAATTTCTGAAATTACACAATTTTGAATGTAGAACTACTAAGGATGACACACTATGCATAAAATGGCCTTGGGATCGAATATCGGTTCAGTTTTGGCGAAGTTATAGCAATTTGAAGTCTGGGAAGGGCATTTTTAGGGACTTGTTACTTGACATGTGACCTTTGATATCATAGTTTTTGACAAAAAATCTGAATTTCTGAAATTACAAAATTTTGAATGTAGAACTACTAAGGATGACAAACCATGCATAGAATGGCCTTGGGATCGTAAATCGGTTCAGTTTTGGCGAAGCTATGGCAATTTGAAGTCTGGGAAAGGCATTTATAGGGACTTGTAACTTGACATGTGACCTTTGATATCATAGTTTTTGACAAAAAATCTGAATTTATGAAATTACACAATTTTGAATATAGAACTACTGAGGATGACACACCATGCATAAAATGGCCTTGGGATCGAAAATCGGTTCAGTTTTGGCGAAGTTATATCAATTTGAAGTCTGGGAAGGGCATTTATAGGGACTTGTAACTTGACATGTGACCTTTGATATCATAGTTTTTGACAAAAAATCTGAATTTCTGAAATTACACAATTTTGAATGTAGAACTACTAAGGATGACACAAAATGCATAAAATGGCCTTGGGATCGAAAATCGGTTCAGTTTTGGCGAAGTTATAGCAATTTGAAGTCTGTGAAAGGCATTTTTAGGGACTTGTTACTTGACATGTGACCTTTGATATCATAGTTTTTGACAAAAAATCTGAATTTCTGAAATTACACAATTTTGAATGTAGAACTACTAAGGATGACACAAAATGCATAAAATAGCCTTGGGATCGAAAATCAGTTCAGTTTTGGCGAAGCTATGGCAATTTGAAGTCTGGGAAAGGCATTTTTAGGGACTTGTTACTTGACATGTGACCTTTGATATCATAGTTTTTGACAAAAAATCTGAATATCTGAAATTACAAAATTTTGAAAGTAGAACTACTAAGAATGACAAACCATGCATAGAATGGCCTTGGGATCGTAAATCGGTTCAGTTTTGGCGAAGCTATGGCAATTTGAAGTCTGTGAAAGGCATTTTTAGGGACTTGTTACTTGACATGTGACCTTTGATATCATAGTTTTTGACAAAAAATCTGAATTTCTGAAATTACACAATTTTGAACGTAGAACTACTAAGGATGACACAAAATGCATAAAATGGCCTTGGGATCGAAAATCGGTTCAGTTTTGGCGAAGTTATGGGAATTTGAAGTCTGGGAAGGGCATTTTGAGGGACTTGATACTTGACATGTGACTTTTGATATCATGGTTTTTGACAAAAATCTGAATTTCTGAAATTACAAAATTTTGAATGTAGAACTACTAAGGATGACACACCATGCATAAAATGGCCTTGGGATCGAAAATCGGTTCAGTTTTGGCGAAGTTATAGCAATTTGAAGTCTGGGAAGGGCATTTTGAGGGACTTGATACTTGACATGTGACCTTTGATATCATAGTTTTTGACAAAAAATCGGAATTTCTGAAATTACACAATTTTGAATGTAGAACTACTAAGGATGACACACTATGCATAAAATGGCCTTGGGATCGAATATCGGTTCAGTTTTGGCGAAGTTATAGCAATTTGAAGTCTGGGAAGGGCATTTTTAGGGACTTGTTACTTGACATGTGACCTTTGATATCATAGTTTTTGACAAAAAATCTGAATTTCTGAAATTACACAATTTTGAATGTAGAACTACTAAGGATGACACACTATGCATAAAATGGCCTTGGGATCGAATATCGGTTCAGTTTTGGCGAAGTTATAGCAATTTGAAGTCTGGGAAGGGCATTTTTAGGGACTTGTTACTTGACATGTGACCTTTGATATCATAGTTTTTGACAAAAAATCTGAATTTCTGAAATTACAAAATTTTGAATGTAGAACTACTAAGGATGACAAACCATGCATAGAATGGCCTTGGGATCGTAAATCGGTTCAGTTTTGATGAAGCTATGGCAATTTGAAGTCTGGGAAAGGCATTTATAGGGACTTGTAACTTGACATGTGACCTTTGATATCATAGTTTTTGACAAAAAATCTGAATTTATGAAATTACACAATTTTGAATATAGAACTACTGAGGATGACACACCATGCATAAAATGGCCTTGGGATCGAAAATCGGTTCAGTTTTTTCGAAGTTATGGCAACTTGAAGTCTGGGAAGGGCATTTTTAGAGACTTGTAGCTTCACATGTGGCCTTTGATATCATGGTTTTTGACAAAAAATCTGAATATCTGAAATTACAAAACTTTGAATGACTAAGGATGACAAACCATTCACAAAAAGACATCAGGATTGAATATCGGTTCAGTTTTGGCAGTTTGAACTCTTGAAAGTTCTCTTTTAGTGCTGTACTTGAATATAGAACAGAGTTTATTTATGAGATTACAAGCACATTTGAGTTAATTTACAGGAACTGAAGCAAGCGTAGTAATATTCCATTCCATAACATTATATGATTGCCCGTTCTCTCTGCTGCAGTTGTTGTGATCTTTACTGGAAATGATCTCGTTATCTCTCCCGCTCTTTATTGCTGCTGCAGCTTATCAGTGGGTAACCGCTGTGCAAATTGAGGCACTAGTAAAGCCCATGAGCGGAGAGAGTTGTTCTTCCACCCAACCATCCACTCAATAGCTCATTAAGTCCACTACACTAGCAGATATGTGTATACCCCGTGAAAGGGATACAAGCGGGTAGCTTAAATGTGTACAATAACAGAAAACCATTTCTGCAATCAAATAAGAGGTTATTATTATTATATGCTAAACGTAACACAAATGTTGACTTTATAATATAATATTAAGAGTTTCAACATCGATTCCTAAACTTAATGCCCTATTTTGGTCTGCGGAACTAATTTTTATTTTCAAAAGATTTATATAATAAAAATGTACAAAATAAGTACAGCATATCTCAGTGTTTTCTTTTTATCAACCTGTTCTATTATTCTTATCTCTGTCGTTATAAAAAATAATAGCTGATGATGCTCTATTGCCATCGGTTAAGCTGAAAATGTTAATCAGAGGCGAAGCGGACATGTTATCAGTGCGCTCTTCTTTACTTCCTCCCTCTCAGCCCACTCGCTCTCGCCGTCTCACTCCCTCTCTTTGTGGCATTGTCTCCATGTAGCATTTATGAGCATGACGTGCATTTTTATGATGTGCTCAAACCGAGGGACGCACGCTCCAAGCTTTTTCATTTTATTTATGAAAAAATAAAAAAGATCCGATTGTAATAAGTCCAATGCCATGGATGGATGCTGTCGCCTCTCGCTCTGCATGGCTCTCTCTCTTTAGTTTAGTTGCTTTTTTGCAGTCGAAACTGTGTGACACTTGCGTCCGGTATGCGCTGACTTCGCTGGCGGAAGCAAAATTAATTACAAAATACACATTTTGCACATAATTTCATATTTTTCCATTTTTTTAACACTGTCATCCATTCAATTGCAGACGGCCAGCGAAGCGCTCACAGTGGGTGCTCTGACACCAACAGCAACAGGGACAACAACAACAGAAGCAGTTGCAGCAGTAACAACAACAACAACAACAACAACAGCAGCAGAAGCAGCAACACCCTCCACGCCCGAGACAGAAATAGAGCAACTGCAGCAGGCGCTGCTCGAGAATCAGACGCAACTGTACGCATTGGAGACAGCCTGCCTGCGTGAAACGGAGCGGCAACTGGAGCTAGAGGATAGCGTGATTGCGTGGCAGGATAAATACGATCGTCTGTACGAGTCGCACAAGCGTGTTCAAAAAGTCAACCAGAGCCTGGAGGATAAGATGCTCAAACTGGTCGATCGCAATACAAACGAGCGGGCGCAGCTCACCAGCGATGTGGCAACGCTCAGCGTTCGTTTGGCCCAGGCCAACTTCAATATTGCCAAGCTGCAAAGGGAAATCGTAAGTACAAATGCCATATATTTATTAAGATTTAATTTAAGAGCAAAATCGTTTAATCGATCAATCTAAAGAGTTAATTGGGGATGGCAATGCTTCTCGGGTTATCTGTTATTAATTTGCTAAGTTTGTATGCTCAATGGTATGTAACTTGATCTAATTCTCGATTTAATCGATTAAATTTTCATTTTGCCGCAAATGGTTCAGTAAATACATTAAATTTACTTTCAAAATTACCTTGTTACATATTACAGGGAATTAATTTTCATCTTCTTTTACGCTCTATTACACATGTTGCACATACAAGCTTAATGTGAAAGTACGCGTAAGGTAACATTTCTCATGGTTTGTCAATTAGTGCAGCGTGAAAAGGCTTTGAGCACAACAGTGAAATTGTTATACGCTTTTCAGCAGGATGCTGGCAAAAGCAACGAGTTTGGTTACTGTACGGCTAGGACTCACTAATTGGCGAACAACTTTTTATTTGGGGTGGTGTGGGGGAAAGAATGGTAGCTGCAACTTTAAGCCGCTGAAAGACGCTTAGTAGAGCTAAACAAATGCAAGGCGGCAAAGCGTTAAAAACTAGAAACTTTTTCCATTCACTTTGTTTTTTGTTCGTTTTTTGTATACATATTTCGAAGGCAAACACGAAAAATATCTACGCGAAAGTTTTCAATTAAGGCAAACAGTAAAACGCCATCGGGCCGAAATGCACTTCAGCTTTAGTTACTGACAAGGGTGCGGCAAGGGGGCCAAAAGTGGAAGTCTAGGAAGCCTTTTAACGCACTTTACTCTAGCCGAGCTAAATGGCGGACGAGGTGTTTTGTGCAGGCGATAGCCCATGTTGGAAACAATTAGTGACCCATTGGCCAAAAGAGAATTGGCAAAGTTGAGGTAGTGGTTAATGTTGCAGCCAAGTTGGGGACACACAATCGCCATAGTTACCAACAACAGCAATAACAACAACAACAATAACAACAGCAGCAGTTTGTTGGTTTTATTAACTTGTTTTCATGCTTTTGTCCTTTGGTGAAAATTAACACTTGAACACTTTTAAGACAAGTTGCTCAGTTATCCTTTGCCTGACAGTTGCAAATGCAACAAGAGGCATCTTCGTTTGTCACATCTTTAACTGTATTAAGTATCAAGCCGATATATGGCTCATTGTATTTACAGGCTCAACATCGCCTTATGACTTCGCCAAATCGATTGACTATAGCTTGTGGGCATTATATCACGTTTTTTGCTTCTGTTTATTTTTTGGCAAGCGTATATGGATTTACGCTGATTGCAGTTTATGCTTTGCTGTTGCTTTTCTTTGCTTTTTGCTTTTGTTGTCTGCCTGCTGTTTCGTGTTTGGGCCCTCACGACAATGTCAATAACCTTTTGTCGTTTTATTTTTGTTGTTTCGTTTTCCTGGTGGTTGCAAGGCAGCGGCCATCACCACCGCCACCACCACCATCACCACCCACTTGGCTTGGATGAAAAATCAGCACTTGGTCATGGACTGTCGCTGCGTCACGTTCCAATGGCGAATTCGCTATCTCACTCTCTCTCACTATCGCTAGTATTCGCCATTTCAGTTGCTCTATCTGCATCCTGTGTACCTTTGGCATGCCTTGGCCATGGTTCGTTAATCTGGCGCTGGCTTTTTGCATGATAGCTTGGCATTTCCGTTGCAAAACACTTAGCCGTATGCCGTCGTCTGTAGTGAGTGGGGGCTGTGTCCTGTAATCGCTTGCCATCCTTGACTGTTGTTGTCGACTGTTATTGTTTACTGCTAAAGCTGTATGCAAAAACGTTGGCTCCAACTAACTTGTTTGACTGCAAAAGTACCCTGTACTCAAGCTTTTAAAAACTTTAAATACTTCTGTAATATGATAAAAGTGTATAAATAATACTTATAACTGAAAAATATATATGGAAACCATTTATGCCAATGGAAAATTGAATAAATTATGTGTCTTATTAATAGACTAGATAAGCATAACCCGCAAGCAGAATGTAAAGCACAAGGGAGCAAAGATTAACTCAGCATGCTTTGCATATTAAGCGGTCTTTTGGAAAATACACCAAAAATAAACCAAGTTTCATATTTTGATATTTGGCTCACTTTTAACACCACAGGGAATTCATGAGCGTTAATTAAATATATTTTGTCGAATTGTTTTATATAAACCCATCAAATGGATTTTAAAATTAAACCACATATATTTTTTCTAAACCTAATACTATCCTCTATCGATGTTCGTTACGGGGTATGCAGATGCATTCTACATCCTCTGGCTGGTTCGAATATTTGAAATGCTCAGGCTTCCCCCATTTTGATTCAACCCTTGCTTCGTGCACCATCCATTGTAATTCCCACTTGCATTAAATGCCGAGTAATTGTAAATATGATGCGGCACTCACCGGTCGAGCCCCGAGCGCTGCAATTGGAGCAGATAAAATGCAAAGCGGAGCACACAGTTCACGTGGCAATCGCAATTCTTATCCCCATCCACAATGACGCTTCTGTGGTGTGGCTTTAGGGTTTTATGGATGGCGGGGGGGGGAGGTGCTCGTAAAAAGTGTGTAATTAATGTTTCGTACCTTGCGGCGCTGGCTTTGAGTACTCGCGTTGTTCACTTTTCACCAGCCAAGACTTTGCCGTATTGTCAGTTCCCTTTCAATGCGCTACCTCGAACATTTGGGACGCAATGTGCAACGGTGCGTATAAGTGATTGCATTCTAGCCCTGTTCCTGTTCGCCACAACTGGAGACGACTCCTCAACTTGGGCCAGGCTTAGGCGTCGCATCTGGCTGCTTGTTATGGGCCTGTGTGCTTAATTTCTTAAAAGTTATTTACATATTTGCCTGATGTGGTTTTGCAACTAAGCGAGCGAGGCTTAGTTGGGCTTGTGGGCTTCGGGGCTTGGGGGCTTGGGGGCGTGGCACTTCTACTCTCTTGTTGACTAATGGCTTAGAAGTCGGGCAGGATGTTGGCCTGGGATTTGAGAGCTGACTGGAAAATGCTATTTGAGACAAATATTTTGGCGTCAAATTAGCTTTATCGAAGATGGGCAAACAACAGAAAAGTCTGTGGTTGAAGCAATTAAAGTTTTTGGTGCTTACACTAAAGATTTCATAAATCAAATGTACAAATTAATGTGTTCCGAGAAAGATTTATTGATTATGTAAGTAGACACTATATAAGAAGATTTTAAAATTATCCTGAGATCATATTTAGTTATCTAGATTTTTATAAAATTAAAATACAACAGACTTTTTCACAGAAGTTCCTTAGAAAAAACCCATTTAATTTCGTATTAGCCATGTAGATCTTATCTCAATATTCCCAGAAAGTTTAAACAGTCTTATAATTACTTTTCGCTATCATCTAAATCTGAACAATGCCTTTGTGCGAGCTCGAAATCAAAATCAAATTAAACCAAAGCAAACAAGGTGAACATTCATAGTTCACCTAATCCCACTGAATCCACCTTGTTTTTAATTTCCCTGCACAAACATCGAAATTGTTCCGGTTGCATGTCAAATGAAGCAAAACAACAACAGACCCGGAAAATATGCGGCCAAAGTGCACGCAGAATAAAACAAAAAAAAAGAGATGGAACAAAAAAACTGAACTGAAAAAAAATTGTTTCATATTACAGCAATAACGGTGCGGAAAAATCAGAACTGAGCTGATGTACGCCCATGGTATAAATCGTTCTTTTTTTTTTGCTCTAGCCTGTTTGTCTTTTTGCAGCTGGTGAAATAAAAACGAACGGTGAAAAATGTTAAGCGGTCGGCGGAAAAAAATGCAAAAATTGCCAAAAAAAAAACGAAACGAGCGAAAAGGCAGACCAAGTAAATAAAACCAAGGCAACCATGCGGGGCAGGCACACAACCTGATGTACATTCGACCAAACTTCTGGTCTATAAAAGTCTACCTATACGCACACATTTGCATATTGCAAACACACACAGACGCACATAAGCACCGACAGCTACACAAATACAAAGATAGATAGCGGCCATTGTTCGGTAGCTCCTGTTTTTTATGCTACAGTCTTTACACGCCTTTAACGGGATATAATGACTGTGTTATTTACTATGTAACGCTTTGGGAAAACTGACAGTGCTCTATGGTTTTCCATTTCCCTTTCCGGTTTGCTTCGGCTTCATTTTATTGGTACGATAAGTTCTTCTTATTGACCTTCTATACCCTGATGTGCTGTAAAATAGACTTGGAGGCTTTGTAGTCCTTTTGACTTTTAAGAAATACGCCTAAGAAAGTATTTACATGAATTCTTAAAATTATAAAATATATTATAGTTTGTAGAAATTTTTTGAACCTCGAAATTATTGTTAATTTGACTAAAAAACGATGTCTGCAAAAAAAAAACTTTATTTTAATACTAGTGGCTTTTTCTAGTAGATTTCACTGATAAACTCAGCATGTTAGAGTATTAGCTATTCGTTACTGTATTGTACACCTTTCACACTTGTTATGCCTTTTTCCCCCTTTAAGTGGCAGACTGTTGCTTTTTTGGCTCCTTTGTTGGAAACGAACCTGGACGGCATTTCATTTGTGCCCAACAAATCGATATTTTAAGCATTTTAATGTCTGCGCCAAGCGCAAAATGTTGGCGCCAGTTTCAGGCTGAGACCCGGACCCAGGGTTGAGTGTCCATGTCCATGTCCATGTCCATGCCCGTTTCCGTATCCGTATTCGTGTCCGTTCGCTCCTGGTGTGTATACGCCCTTATGCTGATTCAACCCCCAAGACCCAAGACTGGAAACATGTGCACCTCATATTTTTCTGCAATTAGCCTTAATTTAGTGTATCAATCATGATAAAAGCAACAAAAACAAGGCGCCTTCACTTATTTTTAGAGTGCTCCCTAAAACTGTTGAGGTATATAAATACACTTTTGGCCCGGAACCCGCATAGATAGCCCAAAATGCAGTGTGTGTTAGTTTAAGGACCATTAAAGCAACTGCAAACTGAGGTCCCACTGAGATTCGGACTGTTAAGTGGGGTCAAGTGTGGGTTGATTGTGTTTTGCATGCCAAGCACAGAGCAGCTGCCGGTTGGGAGCAAATGGTGGCACCAAATTAATGGCAGACAAGAGTGAAAACACTTTTTATAAATGTAGCCAATTCTGTTAAAAAGCAGCTAATGTTGTGCTGTGTATCTTAAAACTTTAAGGGTGTAGTATAAAATAGGGGTGCTAGCTACGATTCTTAAAAATATTACCAGCTAAAATAAGTGGGGGTAAAGAAGGGCACACTTTTAACCACACATTTGAAAAAAGAATACTTTCCAAAGTGCTCAATCAATCTAGTGGATCAATAAGGATTATAATTTCAATTTTAGCCTACAAATCAGTTTCGTCCTTAAAGGTGTTGTTACCGACCGTTTTTTTTATCATTGTTGTCCAATAAAGTGAGCAAAAGAAGCTTAAATCACCCCAAAATGCACAATTTTGCTGGAAAATTGTAAAATTCCGTTCACACAGCAACCATAAGTGCAGTTGTATTTTGAATTTTGAACACTTTTTGTATCCGATTAATAGAAACGATGACCATAACAGACATTTGCCACAGTTGGGCTCCCTGGGAGCCCATTCAAGTTTTGATGATGGTTTCTGCCACCTCCTCTTTTCCGCTCGCTAACTGCTGACAGGCAAATGCCATTGAGCAACGTAGTCCTGGCAGCCTGTCGCGTTGAAAGCCTAAAAATAGGCAACGCAAAATTTGTTGTTCGTTGATGCACACACTAAACACAAACATCGAAATTTTACTGCACGTGTCGAAACAATTTTAGATTCTACAGTGCTGTTTGCTCTACTGAAAGCTGAATGGCAAACAAAATGCTGAAAATGGGAATACAAAATAAAAACATATACAGTATATACAAATATGTATCTATGGGTCGTGTAGCAGCTGTGCGTGTGTGCGTGAGTGTGGCATTAGTAGTGTGCAGCTTGCAACGCAGCCACATAAAACTTTAATATGCCCGTCGAGTCGAGTTTTCTGCAGAGTCGCAGACCCTCAAGTGCGCACTGTACACATGTGTGTGTGCGTGTGTGTGTGTGTGTGTGTGTGTTTGTATTTTTGAGTGGCTGCTATTTTTGCACTTCTTACTCCACTGCAGCTATGCAGTTATGCAATTTTCATTTTGAAGTTTCCCGTTGTGGCCAAAAGGAGTAAGGACAAGTTTGGAGTTGAAATTAGTTTGGCGCGCACCATTAGCCGACAGCTTTTTAATTTGCAATATGCGTAACATTTTAGTTGTTCTGAGCGTTCGCTTAAATCAAGTGCCAACCTAACACTGATGCACCCCGTTTTGCCATTTGTCAAGCTTAACGCTGCGTATGCGTAATATTTGTGCTTGCTAGCACTTTGAGTGCGTCTCGTATCGGTCGGAAATATTTGTCTGCATTTGATATATGCACATTGAATTGCTACATGGTAACACGTCAGCCACGCAAATCAGCAATATATCATTTGTCTGCTTCTTCCGCTTTGTCTGCTCTCAACTCTCAACTCTCTCTCTTTATCTCTCGCTGTGTATCTCTTGAGCTGGCTGCTATGGTATTAAGTGGCATGCAAAAATTCAACGTCAGTCAGGCAGAAGAAACCTGGAGGCAACAGCCTGGCGAATGCAGCCCCTCAGTCAGTCGGTTCGTCTTATCGTTTCTATCGCAACGCTTTTTTGTTGTCTTTTACTTTTATATTAGTTTCCTGCCAGTGGTGATGGTGGTGGTGATGGGGATGGTGATGGTGGCTCAGCACGTTTTACCTCCACGTTTTTCCGTGGCACGTCCATGTGCGCCTTGCTTTGTGCTCTATTTATTATGTAACGCAAAGTATGGCAAATCATTTACATAAATCAATCTTAAGCGCCACTCGGAACAACGAACCTTAAGTCGCACAGTGTCCATGCTGAGTGCCCATATTTGAGTGTCCATGCTGAGTGTTGGCAACGCCATTCGCCATTCGCCATTCCCCATTCAGGATTTAAGTGCCATTTGTAACGCACAAGTTGCAAATGCTTTCATCACTCCTTGCAACTCTTTGCAGCTCTTTGACTTATTATAACTTTTCCAAATTGGCATACAGAAGTTCGAAACTTCAAGCACAAATACATTTCGTGATCATACTTTGCATTTCGCAAACTAGTCGCCAAATAGAATATTTGACAGACAAAGTTACTAAATCTATATTATCTGCTAAACAATCCTTATCCGACTGGAACTACTAAAGCAGTCTTTAATTTTCCAAATAATGCAATTTTTGCAATCAAAAACTTTACAAATGTCATCTAAATAGCAATTGTTAAATCAAGTGCTCTGGACTAAATGTCAAGGAGTAAGCAAACCCTTATTTATTGATTAAACAAAGAATCGAAAGAAGTGGATAATGCACTTTGCATAAATATAGCTAAATTATTATTCTTCTTTCTATATTAATCCTTTAATACACATTACATTTATCAAGTTGTACAATATTTTAACCAAATACATAACTTGCCACATTTTGCGTGCTTCTGCGTCTCTTTTATATTTATGCATTTGTATTTCGCATTTATCGCATTTTTGCACTTAACCGTTATACAAATTTATCGGCCTGCTGGGAACAGAGGAGCACGACCTCGACTTACATAGCTTCCTTGCCCGTCTTCCCGTACCATTCGACACATTGTGCATACGCCGCGTTGCACGTGCCGATTGTGCAACATTTTGAAAGCGCACAGTTGATTGTTCCTGCTGCTTTCGCCAGTTGTTGTTGCTCTAGTTGTAGCTGCCACTGTAGTCGTAAAACTTCGCAGGACTGTTGCTGCCAAGCTTAACTTTGTTGTTTAGTGTTAAAGCCTTACAGCTGGATTGTTACGCCGTTGTTGCCGCTACTTTTACTTTGTGCACATTATCACTTTGTCGAGCAGTTTGTGAGTAACACAAAAGAAACCCAAAAACCAACAACTTTGTTCGATCTGCTCTGCCACAGCGAGCAACAAAAACAACAAATATAACAGCTGATATACGAAATGCTTTGGCAAATAGTTTGGCTTGCACTTTAAGTACTTTGGAACACACATTGGCAACACCTTTATGTGGCCTTTTAGCAAACAGCTAACAGTGGCCTATACTCGCTACATTTCCAACCTTTTTCAGCTCTGGCAACAGCTGGCAACTCTGGCGTTCAGAAATTTCGCTTGCGGGTGGCAGCTTTCAACTTTTCTAAGACACCCCCAAAAAAGTTGCCCTTTTTATGCTTTTTTGGTTTTGGCAGCGCATTTTGTGGCCCAAGTGTTGCCAGTCATCGTTGTTGTTGTTGTTATCGTTGTTGTTATTGCCCATGTCTTTGTGGTGTTTGTTGTTGCAGTCGCCTCTGTTGCCAACATTGTTGAGACGCGTTGCTCTAAATAAATAAAATTGAAATATATATTAAATAAGCAAGTAAAAGGCGACAGCAAAGGGATGAGTGAAGGACACAATAAAAGAGTTTCTCTCAAGCTAAGATTTCCACTGAAGAAAACTGAAAAATGTTCGTTTTAAAGCAAAAATACCGCCGGCTCTTAAACACGTATCAAATTGATACAGATCATTGATTTACTGCCTGCTTGCTGCAGCTAAGTGCTACTTTATTGCTTTTATCAGATTTAGTGCCGTTAACAATCCTAATTTAATTTGTATACGCATTTTAAATCATTGCCCAAAGTGTTTCCGTTGTTTTGCTTAATTAACTGATTTATTCAATACATGTTGCAATCTCAAAGCTGCCTGTCGATTTATTGGCAACCTTTCACTGCTGCAGTAACATTTACATAAGTTATTAGCTAATCTCGTCCTTTTAGCGCTGCCAGCAGCAACACTTCACACTAATTGCAGCACTCACACACACACACACACACACACACACACCTACATATGCTTTCTCTCAATGTTTTATTTCTTGCTGCTGCTCATTCCTCTCTTTGGTTTTGGCATTTTATTGTTTCCATGCTTCGCATTTTAGTCTGACACGCAAATAAATTTATTTCTACCCCTCCACCATTGTAGCTAAAAATCAAATGCTTTCCTCCACGCACCGCTCCTCCCTCCTGTCCTGTTGGTGCCTGACATGTTTTGGTGCCGTTTCACTTGTAACATTGCGTATACGCAGCGTATACGCCTTCAGTTCGTAATTACTGCCAAGTAATAGCTCGATTTTCGTTATATGCCAGCCTGTATGTGCCTCCCTCCCGCACCCTCATCCCTTCCTCTTCCCCTTGTTAGCCTTGTTTCTTGTTGTAAATCATAAATTTTTGTTACTGGTTCGCTGGCTTGCATTGTTTTGGCATTTGGCGCCAACTGGCTGCATGATTCATCGCCAGGCATCAGGCATCAGCTATCAAGCATATCGGCCTTCATTGCCATAGTCCTGTGTCCTGTGTCCTGTCGCACGTTTCGATTACGCAACGTGACGTCCCGTTCCACTGTTGTCCTTATTTGATTGAAACGCATTTTTATGAAAATCTGCTGTATTTTTTATCGATCCGTTCATTTTAATTTTTGTGATTTTCCTCACATATACTGTCTTGTATATATATATTTGTGTAAGTGTGCGTGTCCCTGATTGCTCTCTACTGTATATTACTTACTCCTGGGGCTGCTTGCTGCTGCTGCTCCTGCTGCTGCCTTATGACCTGCTGTCAGCTGCGCTTTCATGCAAATATATTGTCCCTTTTTAATTAAAACACAAGCCTTAAATTAGTGAGCACGCATACACTGAAAAACGAATATATATCCATGTCTCTTGCTTTTAAATTGTGTTGAATTTTAGTTTTTCTTGTAGTCTTTTCATGAAGTCATTTTGCTGATGCTGCCACAATATTTGCTTTCTGTTTGAGTCATCTGACATTTACATGTTTTTCTTCTTATTTATTATTTTTTTTATTTTGCATGGTCAACATTAAAATTTGTAATTTACTTGCCTTTAAGAAAGTTTGCGGCTGGGGTTTCTGCTGGCTCGTGGGCTGCTCTCCTGCTCCAGACACACCTCCACCTCGACCCACATAACACACGTATTCAAGCCATAAACAAGTTGGCCACCATTGCCTTCTCCCACCAACATGTTTGATGTGTAATTTCTGCAGGTGCTCATTAAAAATAATTACATCTGCTTTGGGCCAAGAAAATGGCAATGGCAAAAAGGCAGCGAAGCTGACAGGTGAAGAAACTGGAACTGAGTTTTCTTTTTTCTTCATTTTTTTTTTTTTTTTATATTTTTGTTGTTTGCGATAAAAATTTAGATGGCTGGCCCATTTATTTTCTATTTACACATTGTAAACAAGACGAGAGCGTGCAGACAAACAAATAAAGGACTCAATTTGCTTTTTGTCCCTATAGTGTATTTCTGTAATGAGTTTGCATTTTGTTATCGAACTTTGAAGTCGTTTTTATATAGTAAAAGCCATGCAGGACCTTTTCTCAATCGTTTTCTCGTTAAGTTTGTAGGTTGAGCTAGCAAATGCAATAAATTAAAAACTACGACAAAAAATTGAAGACTCATTAATTCTTAAACACGACTTCAATCAAACCACAGAGCAAACTGATTTCAATTTACTTTCGGAAATCAACAAATCGCTCTGTTTTTATTGCTCGTGGGTGTCATTTATTGATTGTCCTGGACCTTGAGAAAACAATTTGCAAAGACTGTTTAAATAATTAAGCGAATGCAAAGCGACTCAAAAATGTTTAAAAGGTCTTTAGATGGCTACACAAACGTTTTATTCAAGACTTTTCAGCTTGACATTCTGTGGCCAAACCTCAAAGATAAACATAAATAAATCAGAGAGAGGGAGACAGAGAGAGCTATACACACACACACCCACACGGTGCTTTGGGGTGTCTTTGTATGAGCAAAAAACAAGAAAGAAAAAAATGTCCGCACTTTGGACAAGTATACAGTTAGTCTGAGCCGGGCACTTTGCAATGGCCTGAACTTTGATATCGAACTAAAAACAGACCCCCCCCCAGAAGGCAGAACACAACAAACCGACACTCATACAAGCATATTTATGACCATTTTCATGATTGACCGACTTGCACACACAATTTCAATGGGAAAAGGTGGGGGGGGGGGGGGGGGGGTATATAATATATGGGCATTGCCCGGCTTTCATTCCGAATGTGCGTGATGAATAAATGATGCGCCTTGGAAGTTTCAATGATTTGCTTTAGTTTCGCTTTGCCATGCATTGCTTATCCCACACACAGCACACACACAACCACATGGAATGGATATATTTTGGTTTCTCGAAATTATGGAAATGTCTGTGACACAAAGTCAAGTAATCTACACACTAACATATTAAAATTCTGCTCAAATCTCTGGCAATGCACAACTCAAGAAGCTGATTGAGCTCTAAATGTGCGTTAGAATTGATATTGCTGACCAATAATATTACCAATAAATTAGAGAAAATATAAAACGACGATCAAAGAGACATTTAACATTTTAGGAAGTATAATACTGCAGATTAGATTAGGAATTGCATGCATTGATTTTATTGTGATGATAAGAAAATATAGTATATGTTTTACTAAATATATGAAGCTATTTCAAGTAACAGAATGCAACATTTATTGTCTAGAAACTATCCTGAAGGGTATTTTATATTTGTTGCATATCCTTTTTGCCATGTTTTGGCAAGCTTACTGTTTTATTTCGGGTCTGACTTATAGCCTCAATTGCCATGTGTCGCATATTTGTTGCTACTATGCCAGAAATAAAAATGTAAATTCTAAATATTCTACGCACAGACGCACATTAGCCCCATCCTTCTTTGGAGTTTACAGAACCCATCCACATCTGTCGTTTGCCCATTTTTATTTGCTTTTGGCATTAGACAACGCACCGCCCCCGCTACCCAGTAACCGCTACCCGATACCCGTTGCCCACTATGTATTTATGGGTGTCCTGCATGAATACACAGCATAGGGCCTCTCGGTATCTGCAGTCAATATGACTTGTGTCATGCCTGTCGGGACATTTTACATTGAACTACCATGCTAAGGAAAATATTAGTATGTGTCGATCGGATAACAAAACACGCCCCCTTTAGTTTAGACTGTGGCTTGCATTTTGGTTTAGTTTTGAGTTATTCTAACAAATATATGCAAAATTTTGTGTATTTAATGCGGTGCCAAATGTTTGACTTTGCATACACACAAATAAACACAAATACACACACATACACACATTTAAAATAGACTTGGGGAGCAATGTTTACGCTTATGCTAATTTTGGGCAGATCTTAGTGTATTTGCCATGTTGGCATTCTTGCTGAAAGTTGTCCTTGTTAATCCTGTTGTTGTTTTGCGGGCTATTTGGCAATTTGAGCGGCACATGCATCAAATTTGATGTGTGGCACATAAGAGCTTTTGCAGTCAGCTTAAGACGGCGGCCAGTGTCCTTTATTCTGCCACCCTCTTGCTCCATATATCTCTCTCTCTCTCTCTCTCTCTTTCTGGCTCCCTGTGGACTGAAGATTAAGCGCAGGAATCAGTAAATCAAATGCAGCTGTTTAACAATAATGCAAGCTAATGCTTAATGCAGCCTCCGTAATTTGCTGCTCTGAGCGTCGACAAGAGCTCAAAGATGTGCGCCTGGGGTGCATTCTTTGCATCCTGTGCATCCTGCGTCCTACCGGAGCACTAAATGTCCAGGCATATAAATGACATGCAGATTCACTTTACTTAGTTTGCCTGGCTGCTGCGTTTGCAAAGCTTTTGATCTACTAATTAGATTCAGACAAACCCCCCCCCGCCCTGCATCACAACCCCGCCCCCTTCGCCATCCTTCCGCATCTATGCCCATAACTAACTGGTTGCCCCAGCAGCCAGCATACCTTGCTCAAGTATAACTTAATTTACTATGCAATTCTGTTGTTTTTGTCGTTGTCGTTGCTGTTGTTGTTGTTGTTGTTGTTGCTTTTGTTGTCGCTGCTAAATTAATTTTCTCATGATTTAGTTGGCATTTGTGGTTTTGATTTTGCGGTTGAGTGGCCTTTAAAGGAACTCAGCACAGGCAAATGGACATGAAAAAACATTAATTAGCGCAAAATATTACGCATACGTAATGTGCGCCCACCCAGTGGGTAACGGGGCACATGCAACGCCTGTGAGGCGTATAAGCATTTAGAAATATGTGAACCATGTTGCAGCAAATATATATAAATATATTTAATGTGTCCCCAATTACAGTTTAACTTTCACTCGGCTTATGCGTGTCCTTTTTATGAATTCAAGAGTCTACAATACAGAGTGTTACTTTTGACACCATTTCACCTTTAGACATTCTAATGCCAGTCAGTTTGTTGTGCGCAATAAGAAGCTAGTTTTCTTATTGCCTTTTCTTCTTCAACTTTAATACACGCATATAGCTCATTATTGTCAACAATATCGTAATAGTTGTACTCTGTATAAGCCGCGACTTGCATGTCAACTTCTCTATTAGCGAAACTCGAGCCACTAGAGCGGAAAAAAGTGGGTACCCCCCCCACTGCCCCGCATCCTTTCATATCCTTTATACAGCTATCGTATGTACCTTACTGTGGTTCCCTGTTTTGCTTGCGGTCAGTTGGTTCTCGGTCAGCAAACAAGCGTGAAATTGCACAGCAATCGTGTTGGACTGGAAAAAAAGGAAACCGGAGGGAGAGATAGACGGAGAGATAGAGAGAGAGAGAGAGCGAAAAAAAATGTGTACTGGTAGAAAAGGCAATGAAAGTTGTGGCCTATGAATGCCAATACCCTATCCCCTCTTCCCTCTTACCACTGCTGTTTTGTTTGCATGCAAAATGCATTTTCGACACATGCACAGCAAATCTAAATCTCTCAATCGCTCTCTCTCTCTCTCACTGCCTCTTTCTCACTCACTCCTTGTATGCTGCAGGCTAGAGCAATTAATGCGCTATTGATGATGTTGATGATGTTGATGTTTGATTAGGCAAGTCTTTTAAATGCCAACATTGGTCGATTGTCTCGACCAGCTGCTGCAGGCAATTTTCAATTTTCCATATTCAAATTAAATGCATACATCGCGCTACACGCGCTAATGATTCAATTATCCTTATTACAACCACAAACCAATTTAAATATGCATGTGCTGATATTGTACAATGTGTACACACACACACACACGCACACATACACACATTCACACACATGCGGGCGCTTGGGTTTAATTAAAACCGATCCGAATCGATGGCCAGTCGCTGCACGTTTTAAATTTAGTTCGCTTGTCCAAAGGAGCAGAAAGTATTTGCAACCGTGTGAGTGGCAGCAACCGACGGCCACTTCATTAAAGGGTCTAAAGTTCAACAATTTATTTGCATCATGCGCCAAGCGACGTTGCATGTTATTGAGCCTCAATGGCAATTGATGGCAGGCTGCCTGCCACGTTCGATGCACCAATGTTGTAAATTTAACACTGCACCACCTATTTGGAAGGCTCGCCAGCAGATTTGCGCCGGCAGCACAGAATTTGTTGCTGCGTACCTCGTTCGGGCAATCTATCTAGCAAACTGTTCCTGGCTTGTGTACGTGTGAACTAAAATTAAGTGAATCTGTTTCATTTTAAAGTAATCGTGGTCATTTTCTCAAAGCCACTTTCGAGACCTGAAACCGCCATAACTTTGCCAAAACTGAACCGATTTTCAATCCCGAGGCCATTTTATGCATGGTTTGTCATCCTTCGTAGTTCTACATTCAAAGTTGAGAAATTTCCAAAATTCGGATTTAATGTCAAAAATCATGACAACAAAGGTCACATGCCAAGTTACAAGTCCCTAAAAATTCCCTTCCCAGACTTCAAATTGCCATAACTTTGCCAAAACTGACCCGATTTTCAATCCCGAGGCTATTTTATGCATGGTTTGTCATCTTTGGTAGTTCTACATTCAAAGTTGAGAAATTTCCAAAATTCGGATTTAATGTCAAAAACCATGACAACAAAGGTCACATGTCAAGTTACAAGTCCCTAAAAATGCCCTTCCCAGACTTCAAACTATCATAACTTCGCCAAAACTGAACCGATTTTAAATCCCGAGGCCATTTTATGCATGGTTTGTCATCCTTAGTAGTTCCACATTCAAAGTTGAGAAATTTCCAAAATTCGGATTAAATGTCAAAAACTATGACAACTATCTTGACATGCTAAGTTTCCAAAAAGTAATTGTTTGGGGCATATATAAATACTACATTTTTAATTAAAAACTGCTACAATTACTAACTTTGTTCATCTACTGGACTCATGTATTTTAACTGGTTTAATTGTTTCGTTTAAGGATTCAGAGTAAAACCAATATATCGTTTAAAAATAATTCACTACCATTCTGGATAATAGCAGATAATAACAGATTCAATTTAAAGCTATGAATAATACAGCATTATGTATGCCACAAATGAATTCGAAACTTTCCGCCTGTTTGTTAAATCGATTAAGTTTTATTTCATTATTAAAATCTCAATTTCAGTCGCTCATTCAATTTAATTTCTGCTTTTTCGTGTGCCGTCAATCAACTTTCAATTATTGCAGCTAATTTAGCTGACTTTTAAAACTCACGCTACCGAAATCCACTTGACATGCCCCCCAAATTGATATATATAGCATATATATGGAATGCAATCCTATTACTGCAACTGGCACTATGCCGTTTGGCGTTTATTGCATTTCCATTGCATGCACATTTTATACCAATTTTTTTTGCTGCTGTTAAAGAAATTTGTGCAAAAAATAGAAAATACAAAATGCCAGGGATAAACGAGAAAAACCGGCAGCTAAATTGAGTAAAAATAAGGCGCATAAAACGCAAGTAGCGGCATTTTGCAGTTTTGCGCTGCTATACGGCATGAAAATGCACGGGGAAACCGAAGCGAAGACCGAGCACAAGAAATAAGAAACAAAAACTCTAGAAACTGTGGTGTGACGTGGCGTGTAAGTGTTGGTAAACGCGGTGCGAAATGCCTCGACGTTTTTTGTCTCCCCATTGTTTCGTGTTGTATGTTTGTATGTTGGTAAGTTTGTATGTTTGTATGTAGGTCAGCAATGCAGTAGAACCTACCGATTTTGTTGCTGCAATACCCTGTGATTAGGCATTTTTTATTGGGCACATTCGTGTTGAGTAACGCTTAAATGTTCACAGCACAGCAAAAGCTTTTTAAAATGCGAAAAAACTTTGATATTTTATATGGCACCATATCAGAAATTATTGCTGTAGTAAAAACTGTTTTGTGAGTCATTCAGCTTAACTGACTGTAGGTATTTTATTGTCGAGCACTGTTTGGTTGTTGTTTTGACTGCTGCAGTTGCTGTTGTTTAACAAGTTCGAGTGCAGCGCATTTGTAAAATTTAAGAACCATCTAAAGTTTTGTGTGTGTGTGTGTGTGTGAGTGCCACAAAACAAAACAAATGGGAGTGAAAGGAACTTTAGAGGCTGACGCTGACACCGAAACACAAAAGCAACAGCAAAAAAGTTGGTTTAACAATGTGTAAAGAAGCTGAGAAATGGTTGGAGCGGCAAATGGCCGGGAACTGTAGAAGGAGAGTGTTGGCTGGTGGCTAAAAAGCAACGGCAAACATATTTGACATTTGCATACGAAAAGTGTCAAAAAAGGAGCACACACACACACACACAGAGACACGCTTATGAGACCACAACTTCCGTTGCTCTCTTATCTTAGTATATTGTTGTCTGTGTCTATGTTTCACCAAGTCTAACTGTCTCACTCTCTCTCTCTCTCTCTCTCGCTCTCTCTCTATCTGTGTCTCTTTCTAGGAACGCTACAAGGCCGATATAAGTCTTGCCATACAATTGCTGCAGTGCAAGCCGGACAGCTTTGTGCCCCAGAAGGTGTCCTCGGTGAGTGTTGGCGCCATCGCTTCTTGTGTATTCAAATCAGGCTGAAAGTTTGCATATAAACATATATACATATTTCTTAATCACTTAATGCGTTAGCTGCCCATTGACATTCAGTCCAAGGTGTCGGCTTATATGCGTTTGGAGACCAATTCGCATTCGGACTCGGAGTGTAGCAATAGTGGCGTTGGTGTTGCCACCACGGCTTCTTATAAAGTGCTTCCGGTCTCGGACTCGCCACCGCCGGCGCCATGCCCCTTTCCGCCCACCGCCATGGTGTACTCAATGCGGGGCCTTGGTAAGTGTTAGTAGACCATGTTGATTTTATTATTTTGCTTTTTATTCGTTTACTTATACATATAATTTTTCTTATTTCATATTTTCTCTGCCCAGCAATTGAATTTCATTTCTCTATGTTTATTTCCTGGCCTACATTTAACATATTTCCTCTATTGCGAAGGCTCTACAAACATGGGAGATTTTTTTAAATTTGTAATTCAATCATCATTCACATCACATTTCAATTTCCAAGCTGCATCTGCACATTTATTTAATAATTTTGTTTTTATTTTTATTTTTTTTTGATGGTAAATACTTTATGCGACCCTTCTGTGCAATTTGTTGACCTTAATTGTTTGCATTTTCATTTCATATCAATTTATTGACGTAGTTTTCATTACGGCTCCAATTTATTGTAAATAATTTGCGCAATTTGTGTATTTGTTTGATTTGTCTGAATATGTTTTAAAATATTTATTCTTTATTTTATGATTGGTAAACATTCTGGCCATATTAATAATTGCGATTGAACGATTGGAATTCTCAAATATTGGAGGCATAATTACAGTTGAAAATGCAACAATGCAATCAATTTGTTAATTGAACAAAATTATTAATGCTGCAACTAAAATCTATACTCAATACCATTCAGTATTTGAAAAGAATTTATTGCATGAATAAATCTAAACTTGAATGCAATATTTATGTATTCTGTCAAAGAATTCTAAGATTTCATTAAAATATGCGCAGAAAATTTCAATGAAAAATCTATAAAAATAAATGCATATGGTTAGTAATTCTATGGAGTTTACATTTGAGAAAATATTAACTTTTAGTGCAAGCAAACACTAAAAAGAAGAAAACTTTTAAATTTATTAGAACATTTTGAAAATAAATGAGAATAATAGAAAATAAATGAACATAAGATAGATAAAAGCCAGTCTTTATTGTCGAAATTTCTTCACATAATCCACAAGCATAGAAAACTTTTCATCCGTCAACTAATTCGCTTTTATCTGGCTTTTGGCCGTAAACAGACGCCACTAATGGCAATGGACAACCGCAGACAGCAACAGGCAACAACAATAATAACAGCAAGAACAACAACAACAATAACAGCAGCAGCAACATCAGCACAAAGGATGCGGTCAACAATAACATTAACAGGAACAACAACAACAACAGCAACAAGTTCAGCTCCAGCCAATCGCTTAATGGTCAGGCGAAGATGAACGCTGATCCCGATATGATATCGCCAACGGTAATGGCCAAGTTTCTGGAGGATGAGCTGAAAGTGAACGATGTGAAGCACTGCGATACGTGCCAGTGCAACAAGCAGGATCTAACGGTGCTGGCGGATGTCTCACGTTCCTACACGGTGGCCACACAGACGCCACATTCACTGGCCGCCAACTCCACACTCACCAATGAGCCGCTGACGCAGCTCTGCCTGCGCTGTCACAGCAATCTGAACTCTCCGTCGCGCACCAATAGCCCCTACTTGATGAAGCTGGTCAAGTCGAGCGACTCTGTCATCTCGGAGACCAAGAGTTCCGTCTCCGATCTGAATGACATGGACAAACTGTTTATGCCGCCCAAGAAGGATGATCTTATGGTTAATCCCATACTGGGTCATCATAGGCTCTGCGAGAGAACCTCCGGGCAGGCCTCCACTCTCATGTATCCGACCACACATCTGGGCGCCTATGCCACCGAGAAATATCTGCTGGAGACGAGCAATCTCGGCCAGCTGCGTCAGACAACTTCATCGCAGCAGCGTCGCTTCCTGGACGGCGGCGGCACAGCGTTGCAGCTGCTCAACAAATACGAGGCGACGGCAGCAGCTGCTCCCGAGCTGGAGCTGGAGGATGAGATCAGCAAGCCACTGCTAGCGGGCGTATCGCAGTCCAATCTGCTGGAGGCGGAGCAGCCACCGCCCGTGCCGGTCGCCAAGCCCGAGGATGTCTGTGAGCCGCAGCCAGCCAAGCCCACAGCTGTCCCTGCCGTCCCAGCCGCTGTCCCTGTCGCAGTGGCAGTCGCCGTCGCTGGAGATCAGCTCAAGTCGACCAACTCGGGCAGCGTGCAGAGTCTGTGGAGCAACAAGACGAGCAGCTGCGAGGGCGCCAAAATGTTTGAGACCTTCAACAGGAATCTCATCAAGACCATTAAGGTAAGCAAACATTTAGACAGTCTTTACGGAATTATAAACATATTTATCCACTTTGCAGGCGGAGAATCCCAAGTATCGTGGTCCACGTCTCTGTGCGATGCGCATTCAGCAGAATGGCCAAAGCAACATACTGCTGGACAATCTGGAGTCGATTGAGACTCACGTGCCGGTGATCTACAAGCGGCGGGAGCGACTGCTGGACGAGGAGCTGAACGATGGCAAGGACATCATCACCTCCAAGGAGAGCAATGCGGCGGCAGCCGTCGAGCTCTGGCAAGGACCTGCCCTGCCGCTGGAGACTGTGGCACTGCAGCCAGTGCTGGAGCCGCAGGTGGAGGCCAAAGAGACTGAACTGAGCGCCCAGCTGGACGACAGCAATGCAGCAGCAGTGGAAGCTGAAGCTGGAGCGGCAGGAGGAGCAGCTGCAGCGGATGTAGCTGCTGGAGCAGCTGTTGCAGTCTCACCAAAGCATTCGGCCAACTCCAGCTCCATGAGCGATGCGATTGATTACCAGGAGAGCGTCCTGCTGCGTCGCCAGCAACTGAACCGTGTGGCCGAGTGGGTGCAGCACAATACACAGCAGCTGGAGCAGGAGCGGGCGCTGCCCAGTGATTCCAATTCGGGCACAGAGCGTCAGTCATCGTACTCCACGCTGGATCGCATGGATTCCATATCCATAGAGAAACTGAGCATGGATTCCGGCTATAAGACAACGCCGCAGCAGCTGACCAATGGCTATGCGGATGCCGGCAAATCCACAGAGGATTCACTATCACCCAAGACGGACATCACAAGCAATTCACTGCCGGAGGCAACGCCTAGCCAGGTAGCCGCTGTTGCAACGGCGGTGGCAACTGTGGTGACCAAGAAAGCGGAGCTCTGCACCACCTACTACAGACGCACCACACGCTCCGGCCTGCCAGTGGCCTACACCACCACCACCACCACGACGACGATGATGGGACCCGGCGCAGAGTCGCAACGCTGCTCCTCGTCGGGTTCGCCGGCACTGCAGTGTCCCGAACAGCCCACGTGTGATATACTCAACTATAAATACTATCCCAATGATACGGACAAGACGCGATCCGTGCAGGCGGAGCTGCATACGACCACCCAGCATGTGGACATCGCCCAGATGGAGTACAATGTGAAGCAGTTTCTGCTCAAACAGAACGAGTGGTCCATGCGGGCGGAGTCCGCCTCCGGCGGACCAGTGCTGCGGCACACACGAATCATGGGCCCCGGGGTGGGGGAGCGGGTGCGGAGGGCAACGCCTGGTGGTGCTGTGGCAGCCACGCCCAGTGTCCTGGCGCCGCACAGAACTGAAACGAATTTATAAGCGAATCCCGAGAAAACCCGCATGGAAACCAAATTGTATTCTAGTTTAGTAAAGGGACGGGAGTGCTTATAAGGAGTAAACATAAACTAGTAAGTGTACGATATATATAGTATATATATATATATATATATACATATGTAATACTTACAACTATATTCTAAGCTAGCACAGAAGCTTTAGAGTTCAGCGCTCTAATAATGCAGCTAAATGGGAAACCTGGCGTTGTTAATAAAACATAAAAAATATAATAAAATTCTGGAAATTCCATGTAATCTTTCAAGTCTTCCTGCTTCTGTATAAACTGTACAAACTAAACTATAGAGATCGCTCTTCGACATTTGATCAACGATTTCTCAAAATTTATGTCTTCCTTTCTTTTTCCCCATACTTTTTCTCAACTCTCTGCTCAACGCCGCGTTCTCCCGTTGCTAGTCCAAAATCATATATACATATATACATACATACATAGATATATATATATATATATATATTTAAATGCATATGATTATTCCATATGATATTCGAAATTTCGCATTACCTTTTGGTGTCTGCATGTTAATCAACCCATATACATATACATATATATATATCTGCCTAGGCTATAACGATAACAAAAACCGATATTATGCTATAGCAAATCGATTAATATGTATTTGATAAGCGCATTATATTTTCTAGATTCCAATTGTGCAATATTTGTTATTAGCGTGAAACCAAAAAAGAAAAGAAATTCAAAAAAACCAAATGAATTTTTATTTTTATAAAATGCGACCAAAAAAGGAAAACCAAGCAAAAAACACACGAACCAAAAAGAAAACTATTCGAGAGTTTTTACGTTAAGTTGAAATATGTATGTAATTCCGAAATGCACGGTTGAAACTCGAAAGAAAGAAAGAAAGAAAGAAAGAGAAATCCGCCAGGAACCTGCCTAAATGTTAGCTTCTACGATATAGCAGCCGCCCTATAACTAACCTATATACAAACGTGTACTGTACCTTCTTAGTAACAATTTTGCAGCAACTGTACTCATTCCTGCCCATTAGATGACCTTCATACCACAGCCTATATACTCGATCCATACGATATACAACATACATATATATATAGAGACAAGTGAAATGTAATCTTCAGCTAACTAGCGTATGCATTGCTATATATACACGTATCTGAACAGACATATGACACACACACCAACACACATATATTTACATATATACACAGCATCATACACACACACACACACTTACACCAATGTATACCCGACCCACATCAAAACTTACAATGGCTTCAACTTATCTACCGGAAAGTTTTCTATATAAGTAACTATATATAAACGCATAATCCCTCCCGTATCTAAAAATCAAAATTAAATGCCTATTTACTCGTCTATTTACAAGCATAACATACATACAAACATACAAGTACATCATAAACATGCATACATATATCTTGATATATATACACACACACACACACATATATATATATATATATATATTAATTTAACATGTATACACTGAGCGAAATGCTAAATGGAAACGCTTTAATACTGTTATGTTTGGCCTAATTCTAAACGTTTAATTAGATACAATTTCTCATATAAACCAAACCTATTACTTACTACTTAATAAACAGACGGGATCAAAACTATTCAGAAGATCAGCCAAAAATAGTTTTGACCAGCTGTGCACCTATCATTATTAAAAAAAAATTAACTACTTAGTACTACCCACGCAGCTAAGATCGTGAATCAAAAGCAACACAACAAAAACAACAAAAACAACAACAACAAGACTTGAAAAATGTTCTTAGAAAGACACTCAAACAAACAACACAATCAAAACTAACATATTCAGAACTCACATCAAATCATAACCACACTCAAAAAAACTAAAAAAAAAAACCACTACTCAAAGCACAAATCACAAAACTATCCAATTAACCTATTTGCTCCCCTTCGATTTATTCGATTTACTCGTTCAAAACTCGCTGCTCAAAAACGTTTTCCAAAATCAAATCGCTTAGTCGCATCTTTGGAATAAGTAAAAGAATAATATCAAATATCCTTTGATAGCAATAACAACACTGCCCCTTCTCATGCCCTCCCCCCACTCACCCTCCACTCTCCCCTCCACAGTCACCTCATTAAGCTACGCATTTAAATTTAAGTAGACTTATTTCTAACAAATTTTCGAGCTCAAAGAACTTTATAAAGGCAGCTTACGTGTAAAATGACGATTATTAGCGAAAACTATTTAAAATGAAATGGAATTTCAAAACAAGCAACAAAACACAAATTTTAGCGCATAAGTTTTTCTCCCCCTCCCCCTCAGCTGCAACTCAACTGAATGATGAAGCAATTAGTTTTTAAGAGTTTTTGCCGACGTTTTATTTCCCCTAGCCTTATATGATATGAGTGTACATTTTTGCGCCTAGGTTGAGATATTACAATTTTTGAGCTATTGAACCACCTTAATGTGTAACAACAACTAAAAACCGAAACAAATTAAATAAATATGAGATAATTTTTGAAAAATGTTTTTTAATTGACGTAGTTTAGCTGGAAACTAGCACTGGCTAAATATCACTTTATTTAGGTACATCATAAAATCATAAAAATAAAGTTAAATTATTTTATATGTTTCCGTTTACCTGTGACCTTTTCAGGTAGGTCTTCTCCGAACTCATTAAGATATCATTAGCCAACATTTTAGGCACAGCTGTACTTTTATTTGCCTAGATCAATATCAAAACTCCCACGAAAGATTCGGTACATTTTCAAAATGAGAAAAATATAAATAAATACATTATTTGTTCAGGTAGAAAATATTACTGTGCCAGAATTATATTCTAAAGTATTCCAATATTCGTATCAAATCTGGAAACGCTCGGAATAAATTTGCGTTCATATTTTCTTCTGAAAACGTAGTAAAATATAGCAAATAATAGAAACTCGAAATTTGATATATTATTTATGTTTTTTGTTTTTTATTAAATATAAATTCCTGCGAAAATGAAATAAATAATTTGTTGCATGCACTTAAACAACTAGGGGAAAGTTTTTCTGTTGCTTTTTCTCTCTCTGTCTCTTTCTCTGGATTCTCTTTCCTTCTCTCTCTTGTGTGTTAAGCGTTCGAAAAATGGCGACAAAATGGCTTCAGTCAATGCGATGGCGCAGATGGAGATGCAAAAGAAGAGGTGGCTTAAAGAGCAACTGCCTCCACAGCCGCTGGCTGCGACTCGACGGAATTGTTGGGCACGTTCTCGACCAGATCGGCGCTGGCTATGTCAGCGGCGGCGGCATCATCATTGACCACAATCACCTCATTGGCGGGCACCGCCTCCTCGAAGGAGTCATCAATGGCTTCGGCGCTGCTGCGCACCTCGTTCTCCGATTCGGCTGGCTGCTCGGCCAAGTCATCGGCTGCCTCAATCTTGTCGTCCACGTCGGGCAGCTTGGTGGGCGCCTGGGTAACCGCCGGAACTGGCACATTCTGTGGCCGGTTGCCGCCCAGGAAGTTAATGATGCCCTGCAGCGGTCCCGGGGCGGGTTGCTGTGGTGGCGCCGCAGCTGTTGCATTGTTGCCGCCACCGAAGACATTGTTCACAAAGGATTGAATGGGACCCGGAGGACGAGCGGTGGTTGGCTGCGCATTCTGCTGGCCAGTCAAGCCGGACAGTGTGTTCTGGAACTGTGTGCCCAAGTTGCTGGCGAACTGCTGAATACCCTGGAAGGCCTGAGTGGTGCTATTCACCACAGATTGAGCGGCAGTTTGCACCGAGGTAATGGCCTGGGCGGGATTGAGGAAACCAGGCACTGTGGGCGCTGCCGTAGCTGGCTGATCGGCCAGAGGTTGCTGCTGGTTCTGCCCATTGAACTGATTGAGGAACTGGCCAATGGGTGAGTTTTGGATCAGCTGCTGCACAAAGTTCTGCTGCGTGGATGTCTGTGTGGGTGTTGCCTGCGTTGCCTGGCGCAGATTGGGCTGCACTGCGTCCTGATCCTCCACGAGAGCGGCTACCTCAGCAGTGGCATCAACCGCAGCCACAGCTGCCTCGGCGGGTAGCTCTTTAACAATGGTTGCTGGCTCGGATTGAGGTACGGATTGAGGTTCGGATTGAGCCTCGGCTTGTTTCTCGGATTGCGGCTCGGCTTGTTTCTCAGATTGCGACTCGGCTTGGACTTCGGATTTAAGCTCGGATTGAGGCTCGGCTTGGGCTTGGGATTTCAGCTCGAATTGAGGCTCGGCTTGGGCTTCGGATTTGAGCTCGGATTGAGGCTCGGCTTGGGCTTCGGTTTGCTGCTCCTCTGCCAGTTTGGGCAGCTCAGTTTTCAGCTCGGTTTCAGCAGCTGTTTTAACTTCTTCAGCTTTGATTTCGGGCAGCTGCTCGGTTATGATTTGCTGCACCACAGGCAGCTGAGTCTTGGACTCCAACTCCTTTTCCAAGACTGGCTCCAACTCAGTCACCGATTCCTTCACCTTCTCCTTTTCCTTTTCCTTTTCCAACTCCTTCACCTTCTCTGCCTGAACCAGTGGCAGGGCCTGTGGCTCTTTTTCTTCAACGATGGCCACCGGAATGTCGAGCGCCTCCTTGGGCACCTGGAGCACGCGTCCTTGGCTGCCCAGAGCCAGGCAGATCAGCAGCAAGGCAATCAGCTTCATGTCTCTGCTTGGTTTTAAATACAAACTCCACAACGCGACGTGATTCAACTTTAACTAAACGCCTCACGGCCACAACTGTTTGAAATTTCTTTAGCCTCGGCGCATTTATACTCTCCCAGCGTACGCAGTTGGCAGCGACGTCGACTGAGACAGCGACTGAGGCAGAGGCAGCGACTGCGTTAATGTTGGAACCGAGAAGAGCATCTGCAGAAGCTGCTTCCACTGCTTCCATTGCTGCCACGGCTGGTGTCTTCTTGGTCAATTCTTCTGCTTAATGTCATTGAACTGCTCTGCAGGCGAAGTTCAAGAAGTTTGCAGTCAACAAAGGGTTTTTTTTTGCCTTCAAAGAGGCCAAAGAAATCGCAGTGGTTAATTGGCCAACTCTGAGGTGTGGCAGGTGGGACGGGGGGGTGAGTGGCACTTGTAGCTTGTCGAGCGACAAGTAAAATGTGCAAGTATTCTAGCAGCAAGTTCTTAAAAATAAAACTGATCAAGGTTGCCTTTTTAGCAGATAGATGCTAGAGTTAAACTTAATTATTTGATCGATTGGAGTAAATTAAGAGCTGAAGAGGCTTTTAAATTACAGATTATACACTTGATGGTAAACTTAACAAAGGTGGCTAATTTAAATGATTTAAAATTAAATTCTGCAAGCCAGAGATACTTGACTTTTATTATAAGTATACAAAAGGCATATTTTAAAATAATATTAAAAAGTGTTTTAAGAGAGTTACTGAAAATTCAAACTATTTTTAAAAATAAAATAAATAAAGAAAATCACTTAATTTAAAAGTTTAAATTCAAGGCGTTTACTAAAAGATTCAATTCTGTTTTCTAAAGTTTTCAAGTTTCTTAAAGTTAATTGCTTCTTACTGTATTTTTATGCATTTGATTACCTCTCAGCGTGATTTAAAAACTTCTGCTTCTTAATTTATTATTTGATCAATAAATGATCTTAAATATAAAATATAAACAACTCAATTGTAAATAAAATATTTGTAGTTAGATAATTGTTTGGTAAGTTTAAATACATGACGAAATAAATATCTAATCAAATGTCATTTTATTAATTATTTTATTTGCCAGAGCATTTGAGCTTCGGCACACCCCAAAAAAAATATATAAAAATAATAAAAACCACTCCCTTTTGTTCTTCTTGTATTAACGATCGTCGTTTAAGTTTAGAGCAGTTTTAACTTTGTCTCTTCTTTGTTTGTTGCAGTTGTTGTAGCTATAGTTGTTGTTGTTGTTGTCTTTGTTGTATCGACAACATGCATTTTGTGCCACTATGCAACTGGTTTTGATGTCTTTTATCGATCGTCGACGATCTCAACGTATTTTCCAGCTAACAACTCACAACTCACCACCCACCCGCCGCCCTCCACCACCCCGCCACTAGCTTTTTCACTCTCATTCCTTGGGCAGAAGATGCTGGCTTACAAGAAAGTCTTCGTGGTCGTCTTTGGTCTTTGGGCTTCTTTGATTGCAGCAGTGGCAGGGGGAGCAGCTCAAGAAACAAGTTTTGTGGCAGAAACAGAAACCAGCTCGAACCATGGCTATTTTTAGAGCCAATTAGTTTTGGATGCGGCGACTGTAGATGCGATCGGGATCGGGATTGGAGTTGGAAATCAGAATTGGAATTGGAGACAGCAGTTGGGGGGTTGGAGATGCATTTTCATAGTTTCGATTAGAAATGCCACAGAATGCCATTAGTAATGGACCCGCAGCGGACCGAAGATTATGCAAATGAGTCGAGCATTAGAAATGTAGTTAAATGGGTCAAAACGAACGTGGCAGTGGTGGAGGTAGGGGGAGGGGGAGGGGTAGCGGAAAAGGCACAGGCAAATGAAACTGAAAATGCAAGCGTTTGCCATATTTTTCTAAGCAAATAATTTTTCAGCTGCTGAACTTGACACTGTTTGTTGGCCAAAAAAGGTGGCCAATACCACAATGGCTGGCCAATACTAGTCGCCACTTTACGCCAGTCGCCGCAGAACTCGTTTCGTTGCGGCCCTTAAAAGCAAACAGGCCAAGAGCTGAGACTAAGAGCTGTCTGCCTGCAAAAGGACATTGACTTTGTCTTTTGGCATCAACTTTGATTTTATTTTATAGAGCTGCCTGGGTTGGGTTTGCTTTGGTTAACTTGTTAACTTGGCTGGAATTGGTGTTTGGTTTGTTGGTTTCTTCGTTTGTTCGTTTGTTGTTTAATTGATTTCCGCAACGAGCAGAACAAGTTCGAAGCTCAAGTGTATTTTATTTTTTATTGGCAAATAATCATTAAGTTTGTTTAATGTTTGCCTCATTTTTGTTGTTTTGCGGCCCGTGAATCAGCTCACAAAAAAAAAGCAGCTCAACTTAAACACACATACATGTACATATGTTTAAATATACTATATACATATATCGCAGCAGCATTATGCAATGCGATTTTTGTTATCACACAGCTTTTGTGGCCCACAATTGAATTTTCAGACATCGTCTGACGTATTAGCATAATAAAGTGTAGAAAAAAAGTTAAAAAAAAGTTGAGAAAAAAAGTAAAATAATTGCCAACTGAAATTAACACCTTGATCACATACCTACGCCCAAAACACGCACTAACACGTGGGCGTTTATTTATGGGGCGTGGCAACGGCGACAACAACAACAACAAACACTAAGCAAACGGTGGCAACTTTCACTTGACAATCGTGCGGAATCGGAATTATAAACAATATGAGACAACAACAACAACAACAGCAGTAACAACAAATGTGGGTAAAGTCGAGAGAAGGCGTCAACAGATCTCATTGCAAAAAAAAATTATCACACCTCAGTTGGAATTTGTTGTTGTTGTTGTTGTTATCGCAATATTTGTGTCATATTTCTTTATTTTGTCAAGGTCAAAAATGTGCACAAAAAAATGAAGTTAACTTTAAAAATTGAGCACAGTTTACTTAGATTGTTGTTTTTCCGTGTCAAAAATGGCACAAATATAAAAAGACTTGGGGAATTTGAGAATATACAATTTGGGAATCACACGGTTTATTTTTAAACGCAGTGCTTGTGATAAAGTATAAACTATATCGAAAAATCTTTTATTTGTGAGCATTTGGCACATATATCAGTTCTTCCTTTATTCAATTAGCTTTAAAACAGCAGTTCAAGTTATAAATTCAAATTTAAATAACGAATCTCTTATTTAATAACTGAAAATTTAAATTTAAATTTAAATTAGAATGCCTTTTATAGCCGCTAACTTTGCTGCAGTAACGCCAGTCTTAAAGCTAGCTGATAAAAGCTGTTTACTATGTTAACCACTGTTGTACTCAAAATGGCACTGTTACACAAGCATTAATGCTTTAGTCGCGCTGCAGAAAAATGTACCATGATTATTACTAAAATGATAAAAGTCTTGCAATAATTGAACTGTTGACATTTCAAAGACCTTTTTATATTCATTTTATTTTGTGAAATTCAATGTGTGTTTTTGTCTTCATATATCAAAATAAATGAGAGTCGAAAGTGGCCACTATTCAAACTAAAACGCTTTAACGACATTAATTCAAACGTTTTTAGGGTAGCCGCCTAACTGCTGTTAAAAATCCAAAAACAATGGTCACCCATAAACATCGTAACTGTTAGTAACAGCGACATATCGATAAGTAACCGCGCGCCTAACATAACATTAGCATTACTGGTAACATTAACAGCAGAGACACGCTGCCCCAAACAACAGCCAGTTGGCACCGTCCACTTCTCTAGTTAGAGGCCGCAAAAACTATCGATATGTGTTTACGCCGCGCGTTCGTGTTAATAATATTGTTAAATAAGTGAATAAAGTGTACAAAAGCGTGCGTGCAATGTGTAAGCAAATGTGCAAGCAAAGTGAAACAAAACAACAAAGTGAATGCACGCATACAACAATAGCAGCAGCAACAACAACAACTCATTTCTAGAGCTGCTTGCGCCCACACCAACAACAACTACAACAATAGCAACAACAGCAGCATTAATAACAGCAGCAACAACAACAGCAGTAATAACAGCACCATTAACAGCAACAACAGCAACAAGACCAATCAAGTGAGAGCGAGAGAGAGAGAGAGCTGCGAGCAACCAAGTGCCAATAATAATAATAATAATATTATTATTTAATTAGAGCGCTTATAAAACCAACTGAAATTAGTCAACAAGAACAACTCACAAGAAAATCACCCACGCAACAACAACAACTGCATGTGTGTGTGTGTGTGTGAGAGCGAGAGAGTGCGTGTTACAGCAGCAACAACAATAAAAGCATTGCAATCAACGGGATCGGGAGCACTTAACAGTCGCAGTCGCAGTCAACGTCTCAGTCGCCGTCGTAACTGAATTTTGGGTGCATGTTAAAAAAAGATGACAAAAACAAAAATAATGAAATACAAATAATCAATTAAATCAAAAAAAAAAAAGTTGGCCTAATTGGGTTCTTTGTGTTAAACGTATAAACCAAGAAAATGAAATAGTACAACAAATAATAAGTAAAAAGAAATTATTATCTGCTTTTCTTTTTTGTTGTTGTCTTTTGCCTTTGTTTGCGTTTTGTTGTTTCCTGTTGTCTCTTTTCAACACACACAAACCTTGTTTATTTCCGTATGTGTGTGTGTGTGTGTGTGTTCGTAACGGTTATTGTCAAGCGCTTATCAGCTGTGGGTTCAAGTTCGACGTCAACAACAACAACAGCAACAGCAACAACAACTACTACAACTACTAACACCTAACAACAACAATAAGAAAACGTGACTAATGCACTGCTCGCGTAGCCTCTCAGCTGCTGCGGATACAACAACATTCTTCAGCGCAGCGGCAGCGGCGTCGGCGTCGGCGTCGGCATCCTCTGCCAGCACCACACCAACAATGGCCACAACAACAACAACGACAAATGCTAAAGATGGTAAGTCACAAAAATTACTTATTTTTATTGCTGACCTACTAAAATTGCATGCGGCCCGAAAAAAAACGAGAAAAAATAAACAGAGAAACTCGAGAGTCGTTAAAGTTCAAGGCCAGTGACTGTAAAAGTGTAGAAACCTATTAAGATCCACTTTTCCCATTAATAAACCCTAAGTAGGTTCTCAAAAACTCAAGCAAACTTAATAAGTTACGACCTTGGTATGCATTCATTCATTTAGAAAACTGCTTGAGAGAAAACTTTAAGAAAATGCAAAACTAAACTCAACAAGTAGCACTTTATTTTATTTTCTCTATATTTTCAGCTTTTCTTGACTTACACAACTATATGTAGATAATTTTCTTGGAATTTGAAACTTAACCCTGCGCACGTTCGTTATACCTATATCATGAGGTATCTGGACATCACCCCTGTAATATATGTTGTAAAGCGATTTGCACTAAAACATAAATATCGGCTATCAAGTCACTCAAATATATTTCAGAAATTTCAACTCTTAAGGAATTGAAATAACCGAAGCGTTATAATCCCTTCATATTTATTAACTCAGATTTTCTAGACTGGATTTTATGTTTCGCAATCGCTAACTAATTGAAAATGATACGAAGTTAAACACATCCCCAAAATGAAATTCGCAATGATGACGTAACTTGTTGAACGCATGTGAACTTTGAGGGGCAAACTTTTGTATTGGCCGTAAAAATGCTTATTAATTAAGCCGAACAACTGAAACATTGTATTAGCCAAAGAATTCGCGAGAGCAGCAACAAATAGGCTGCCAAATTAATGATCTGCCGGGAAGTCGAAACATATAGACAAAGCAAAACACAAATCAAAACCGGCAGCACAAAACAAAAACACCAAAAACAATTATGAATTTTTGCGTGCAAAATATGTTAAGATACTATACGCACACAAAGATACATTTAATTGGCTGCCGCTGTAAGAGTATTTGCGAAACGGGGCGGGCGGGTTGCAGTGGCAGTGTGCGGAGAAGGCCACAGTAGTGCCCAGAGCCATTTTGATGAAGGTCAGAAACAGTTCGATGTTGTCGTCACCTCTGAACCCGCTCGAATTTATTGATTTTACACGCAGAATATACAAAAAATAAAAAATAAAACAAAAGACACCAATATATATGTATATATATATATGTATAAATTGCGCTGGCTTGCATTGCACCCTGCAGGTAACTGTGCAGGAAGGGTATACTGTGCTAGAGCATAAATATGCAATTCCTTGAAATGTAAGGAAAGGATCTTAAAATTAGTTGATCGCAGAAGCTAAAATAATTAATTTTAATATTTAAAACAGCAAATAATGCTTGAACTATACTTGATTTAATATTAAATGATCTATGCAGACAGTTAATATTTAAAATTGTTTAAAAAACAGAAGATTTTAAAAACAAGATTTTAAAATAAGATGTTATAAATTTCTACTCAATTTAAATTGCAATATAGCCACAGATTTATTTATATACAGGGCATTACTTAGTCGACCTCGCACCTTTTGCTGCATTCCTACTTGCTTTATAGTATCTTTTTTTTTGGTCCGCTTCTCGTGCGGCCGTCAGAGCGGTTTGCCGGGCACTTGAGCTGCTTTCTGGGCCGGCTTTGGCTTTTGCGTTGGCTTATGCCAAAGGCCAAATGGAAAACCTGCTTTTTGTGCAGAAAGCAACATAGAAACAGCAGAAAGGCAAATCTCGTCGATGGTCAAAGCAGCGCAAAAAACAACAAAAAAAAAATAATAAAAATTAAAAATCGTTTATTAATGGGCAACAGAAAATTATTTAATTAAATCAAAGCTAACGGTTAATGTTAATCAAAGTTAAACGTTTTTCAAGTGTTTTTGATTATTAATTATATACACAGAGATAACATTTTTCGAATACCAATTTATTAATAATTTTAAAACAATTTGTCGTTATATTTTATTTATTTCATTTTTTCAAGTCACACATTTTGCTTATCAGCATATGATAAGAAAAATAACAACGTGAATCATCAATATGTATTTTTTGTAGTTTACTTTTATTGATTAAGTAAGAATTGACTATTAATCAAATCCTTATTTATTATAATACTCGTGTTTTTTCACGTGACGAATGATTAATTAATAGTTAGAAAAATAAAGCAAGTAAAAACTCAATTTATGATGGTTTAACAAACTATTTATATACATTAGTATTCTAGAGTATGTTAAAACATGGCATAACTGCAATATTTCTGCAATTTATGAAATTGTTTCATTGGAATTTTTTAATACAGTTTCGCTTTAACATGCCAATAGTAATTGGCAATAATAATATTTTTGGTATGAGCTGATAAAATCCAGTTGAAATGTGTTGCATAGTTGAATTCATGACAAGGTTTATTTAACAGCGGACAAACCTAAGGTAATATCGAAATTATGCTTTATTCGTTTCATGTTTTATATTTTTAATATAATTTTATATATATATCAAACCCATTCCCTTGCGGTTTCTTCAGCTCATCTTCATCCCATAACTAGTTTAGTATTGTTTTGCATATCAAGTAAGTTTTCAAGTGCGTTTTCCCTCCGCTTATCTTGTTGCACTCTAAACGACCTTTTTGGCTCTTGGCATTTGAAAAATTTGTACATTTTGTTCATAGTTGTTCCTCGAATTTATCACCTAACTTAATTCTTGGCCCAAGTTGTGCGTTTTATCAGCCATTAGCAGCCAATGGGAATGGGATACATGTACCCATTCATATGTATTTACATTCAACTATTATTATTGTATCTTTTTGTTGTATTTGGTTTTTTTATCAGTTGTGATTTCGTGCTTATCAGCAAATGCAACTTTACCCCAGGCAAATACGCGTAATAAACGTACACAATTATTTATTCTTGTTGCCGTTTTCAATTAGTGCACAACAGCACAAAGTCAACAACAAAAATATAAAGAAACACTTTATAATTTCATTTCAGCAATATCAGCAAAACGTTAAATCGCAGATAGCTTCAAACAATATTTAATGAACATAAAATACAATATATATATATAAAAAAAATACACAATTCCCTGTAGATTTTATGGTTGAAAAGGGTAAAAGTAGAAAAAAAGCCAAAGTTTGTAATTAGTGGCGCGAAATAAAAACATAATGAACATTGCGTTAATATGGCATAAGAATAATAACGGTAATAATAACATAATACAGACTGTGCAACTATATACATATGCAACATATTGGCTTTTTGGTGCGTTGGAGTCGGAGTCGTCTCCACTGGGAAACTGCATTTGTGTTTCCACTTCACGTGCACAGCTCATTCGGCAAATGCATTTTTCGCCGGCTGGGCATCATTTTTCATTTGCCATTGCCATTTGCCTCCAAGTGGCGGCAGTTTGTCATGCCTTCCCCCGCCACACACCTTATACCCATGTCCACATGTCCTCATGTCCAACTCCAAAGCTTCATGCGCCCGGCAGGTGCTCGTCGGGCTTCCTGCATTCAGTCAGGGCTTGGGCTCTTTTTTTGATTTGTGGCCAGGTCTGTGCAACAAATTTTGCTGAATTGCCCTCAGTGAGACTGTTGCACTTGCGAATTGCTTTATTACAAATGCTGTCGCTTGCAGCGCTAGTCGAAAACAGCTGCCACTTGGCAACTGACTAAATTAAATTCCAAATGTGCTGATTGCTGCCACGATTAGATTCTGCTAACGTTGCTACTTACTATATTTATCTTTGCAATGTCTAATGGTTGAGAGCAAACTTGAGAGATGCGAGTGCTAAGTATGAAGATATTAAGTATATAAATAAATGTATTTTATTATCTGTGATTCTTTACTTATATACATTTTATATGCCCCATAAAGTTTTTAGCATACTCCAACTGTTATTTCCACCTGCTTGCATCACAATTCGCATGATAGTCGATATACCTGCTGAATTTTCACATTATACATTAACTGCTACACCCGCTGTAGACTAATTTGTCTTATATTTCAACTGCACCCTCCCACCTTACCCGCTTTACACCTGTCCCTACACCTGCCCCGTTTTGCTGTCTTGTCTGCTGCACTTTGGCGCTTCCGCGCTAATTTGCTTAGCGTAATTTGCATTCTGCAAACGCCATTTGAGGCGTGTGAAGAAAAAATATCATGAAAGTCACAAGAATTTCTGATAAACGACGTTGAAATACTCTTAAATTCAAAGTATTACTTATAATTATTTAATATAAGTTGTGGAACTATAAAAATAAATTGTTTTATTTTACGAAATTCTACATAAAAGTTTTTAATTTTTTTTAAGACTTAAAGTAAGAAAACAAATATGTTCATTATTAAACAAATATGATATGTTTATTATCGCATGATTATTTATAAATTTATGCAAAATTTAAGTTAAAATTCATCTCAGAGACTTTAAAACCCACAAGCAGTAAATTTAGTTGGTTTCTAATATTTCATATGTGGGTGCTTTATTAAGTATACTACACCCACTGCTGATAATAATAAAAATTAAATACCATCGCAATTTATAAAACGAAACTCATGAATAAACTTATGCAACTTTTGCAGTATTATGCAACACTGACTCATGCTGCGTTACTGTGTTCTTCTTTACCCAAAGTATTGAATATCCGCCGTCTTGTAATCACCCGTTCACTCTTGCAGTCGTTGCCCCTTTTTGATAATTGCTGCTAATTACGCGCATAAAATGCTTTGACGTAGCCAGCCGCCCACTGCCACGCCCTACCCCCACCCCCCACCACCCTTTGTTCCCTTCTGACGCTGCCACAGTCAACAGAATCCTGTTTCGCCTTTAATGTCCACTCTGGCGTTCCGTTTTATGTTGCGCGCTTCATTACAATTTTTATTGCTCAAAAGAAATTGCTGGAAGTTGATTACAAAAATATATACATATATATATATATCTGCAGTCAAGAAGGCTGGCCTATCAGCTTTCTTGCATCTCGCAAGATGATGTCCAACTCTGCAGAAGTGGGAAGCGAGGCGGAATGGTATCTCGTCCAGTCTGTTGCCCACCTGCTCTTTCCACCTTTGCATAAATCAAATGGCGCGTGGTCGCATCAAAACTCGTTCAGTTGTGACAGCTCCTTGAGCGGGTACAAAAGGGGAGGGTGGGGGCACCACTTGAACTCCTCGAGGCAGTTTCCTTCAGGTTCGCTCATTAGCGCGCAATTTCCACACGAATAACTTTGAATGTACTGTGACGTATCGCGGCGATTTCGCCATCATCAGCATTGCAATCGCCTAACAATTTTTCGAATGCAAATTTTTATTGGACACTTTTTGCAATTTTTTCGTTTGTGTTTTTGTTTTTGTTGCTTGCCATTTTTTTTTTATTTTAATTGACGTTTCGCTCGTTTTACTGTCATCGAAATTCTCCGGCACCTCAAATGGGCAGCGCCAAAAAATTGCATTCGGCTTTTGTTTGCATTTGCCTAGTTTTTTATTTATTTTCCAGCGAATCGTTTTTGTTGAGTGGCTGTTGCATCTGTGAGATACGAATACACACATAGCTGCAACAATTTGTGCCTATATTGAGTTTTGCATTTTGCATGTTTGGGGGCGCCTTCGTGTGTGGAGGCGTTTTGTGGCCCACTGCACTGACGCACGACTGCCAAATGGGCTGGAAGAGCTACCCATTCATTGCAATTATATTAACGATGGTTACGCATCGACAGTTCCACAAATTCAAGTGCTGCACATACCACATACACAGCCACGCCCCATCCCGCCACCTCTTTCACTCGGTCACGACTCCACTCGGTTTAATCAGTCTCTATGTCAATGACAGCCGCAGCAGTTTCCCCAAAATCACAAAACTCGCGTGTATATTTCGAGGAGCTGCTCTCGAACTAATTAAACTTTCATTTGAGTCATTTCGGACATTTTCGAAGTGCAATGAAATTAACGAGTAACAGTGGAATAAAACTCAAGTTAATAAGTAAAAAAATATTTAAAATATTTTTAGTGACTTGAGACTTCACATGTCGGAATGGTTGTCATGGCTTTAGACCAGAATCCGCATTTTTAAAGTTTCTCAACTTTGAATGTAGAACTATTAAAGCTTACAAACCATGCATAAAATGGCCTTGGGATTGAAAATCGGTTTAGTTTTGGCGAAGTTATGGCAATTTAAAGTCTGGAAAGGGCATTTTTAGGGACTTGTAACTTAACATGTGACCTTTGTTGTCATGGTTTTTGACATTCAATCCGAATTTTGGAAGTTTCTCAACTTTGAATGTAGAACTACTAGGAATGACAAACCATGCATAAAATGGTCTTGAGATTGAAAATCCGTTCAGTTTTGACGAAGCTATGACAGTTTGAAGTCTGGGAAGTGTTTGTGTTTTTGAACTGATATAGGAGTTTTCAATAGTTCAAATTTCACTAATGTTTATTTATTTGCTGCCCACTGTGTGGCACCCGGAGTGGAAACGACACTGCTGTTCAAGTGGCAACCGCAGCGGGAGCACGCACCGAATCGAAACAAATTTGCACGTTGCAAGCCAAATTCACCCACAAAATGCAATGCCGGACAATTGACAGACAGAGACAAATGAACAGATAGAGAGAGAGGGGGAGAGATAGACATGCCTGGCTACACCCACTCTCAGCGCTGGCGTTGGCTCATCCTCTCAAATATGTGGAGCAAACAATTATCGCTGTAGCTTCACCCACCACCACCCACTGTTCTCCCCCTGCCCTCATCGCCCACTTCAATTTCGGTTGCATTTGACGCTGTGTGGGAGTCGCACCGTGTGCGGTAATTTAATGCAATTTGTAAATATTTAATGTACATTAATTAAATGCAAATGCAAATGTAAATGTAAATGCAAAATGCAAACTGTTAGGGGCTAGCTGGTGGAGTCTTGCCCCACTACATCCTGCCACCATTTGCGTATCAAATTTTTTATATATTTTGTTGTTTGCCTTGCAGAGTTTTCCCATATTCTACATATGCGAAACAATTTTCATTTAATTTTACTGCCAGTCGCAGAAGCCAGCCCAAAAATGTATAATACTTAAATTTGTTTCGCTTCTTTTTTCAAATATTTTGCGCCGAGCAGCAGCAGCTGTGTCCTGTCCTTGTCCTCGTCCTCGTCCTTGGCCCGCAGCAGGTGGACGCTTGGGTTCCTTTTGGGCGCCTTTGGCACACACACGCGCCTTTCGTTTCTTTGCTCAATGTGCGTACCATTTTTTATGAGTATTGCCATTCATTCGTACGTTTGTTGTCTGCTACAATTTGTACCCTCCCAACCCGCCACGCCCACTTCATTCAAGCGTTTTATGATTTTTTACCTTTTTTTTCCCCAGGCCCAGTTGTTTGCCTTTCTTCTCGAATGTTGTAGTTTTTTGCATGCGTTTTTGTAGTTGAAAATTCGGAAACTACGCTTGATTGCGCTCTTCTCAGCCACGCCCACGAGCACAGGCTTACGCCCACATCCACACACTCGAGCGGCTTTCACAATGCTGTGTGTGTGTGTGTGTTTGTTTGTTTGTTCTGGTTGCCTCCCAACCTATTTTGCTTAGCTTATTTTTAGCATTGCTATGCAAGGACGAGCCTTTGTTTAGCCCAAAATTCTAAGCCTGTTTCTTCTTGCTTTTGTGTATGTGTGTGTGTGTGTGTGTGTGTGCTATACCCTGTAATCTGGGGCACCTCTGTTTAGTTTAAGTGCTTGAGCTGATCACTTGAACAAGAATAAGTTTAATTTTTCTCATATAACAAGAAATTTGACGAAATATGTTAAATTGAGTAGTTTCAAATATTTCTTATTAATAAAAGATTAATAATCTTCTTCATATATATTTCTCAATTGGCTTAGAGTAATCTTGAAGAATATAGCTCGCTGGGTTGGTTATATAATTTGTATATGCCCGGTAACAGTTAATCACCATGACAGTTTATTTATAAGAACACCAGAAAACTTATACAATTATAAACTGAATGAGTTTTAGCTACGATCATAATTCATTGTTTTCATTTACATTTAAGCACGTGGTATTTAACAGTCAAAACCTTTCTATTTGTTCTTTTATAGTATTCTTTGTTATGGCAAAGTGTTATTGTGTTTGAGGTTGTCATTGTTCTAGTTGGTCTTCAGCTGTCATTTGGAGGCTGTAATTTGTTTGCGCCTCTCCTCCCTCTCTCTCGCATTCACTGCTCCCCCCTTGTTTCCCCTTGACTGGCTGCCTGTCTGCCTGCCTCATTCATTGCCTCTTTATCTGTAGTTGTAGCTGTAGATGTATTTGTATCTGTATCTGTATCTGTGCGTGGGCTTCCAACTTTTGCTTTCAGCGGCTGCTTGAGCATTTCCATTTGTTCGTTAGCCAGCGAGAGAAGAAAAATATATATATAACAAAAAAAAAAAAAAACAAACACAATAACAACAAAAGCACTAGCCGCTGTCAGTGGAATATGCACTACAATATCTTTCAGATACTTTTCATATTATTGGTATCTTCTTGAGCTATTTTTAAACAACAGAAATATCTTTTGTTTTTTCTAAACAAACGTTGAGATACGACAAAATGTTTAATTGCTGTGTGTGGCGTTTATCTGCAACTTGTGCTTGAGTAGATAAAGTTTTTGACTTTTTTGAGCACTTGAGCTTTTTAATTAGCCATCATTGAAGTTTCCCCCAGCATCTGCAAACTGGTAAAAGTGAAAAAACAACAACACAAGATTACAAAATTGTCAAAATTAGCGTCAATTTTTTTGATGTTTCTTTTTTCGAGCTACTTATTTTGGTTGCGGATGCGGTTTTTACTTTGGCAACATTATGATGACCATTTGTTAAAAGTTATTGTTGTTGCTGTCTTTTGTCAACGCAAAGATAGCGCAAATTACTCGACCGCAGCGAAAACGCCGTAAACACCGAAAACGTAGCAAAAGTCCGAGAAGAGTTGACCAAAAACTTTGCGATTTTCGCAGCGGAGAAGTTGTTTAATTTTTTGTTTTATATAGAAAATGTTTTTGGATGTTTTTTCTGCCTTTTCTTTCCGCTATATTTCGCTAGATGGCTCCCACATTCAGCTCATTTATTTTCGTTGCTAATTTTTGACATTTTTTCTTGGACAGCGTTTTGTGTTTATTTTCATGTTCAACGGTTGGTTGCCACTCGGAAAATACTTTTGAAGTATCTTTTTGCTACTTAAAGCATTATGATTAGCCTGTTTTTTATGGGCTAGACACGCGTTCGCATTTTGCCTCACGCAAATTGACAGCAGCTTAATATGAGCCATTTTATTTCATTTGATTTTTGTTGGTTTGTTGTTTTTGTTTTTATTCGATTCGTTTCGTTTCGTTTTGGTCTGGCTATAAATTCGCTCTGTCCTGCTAATTGGCAGTCTCATGAGTGCGCTCAATTAATTTGTGTCGTCAATTGACGCACGTCTGTAGGCCGTGCAGGTGGCGTATACTTGATAATTGCTGACACTTGCCAGCGCATGGCAATTAAATTGAAATCATGGCACAAAATCGTGTGACAATTGTGCAGCACCGCAAGCATATTCTTCCGATTCGTTCAGGTAACACAGAAATATAGTTTTAAGTGTGATTAATAATTGATTTACACACTTCAACTATGTGTAGTATTTAACGGGGTTAAGTTAAGATTAAAGCTACAATACTTTTTTTTATTCTCATTAATTTTCACAAGCTTAATATTTATCCATACTCATTCATTGCTGAGCTACACCTTTTTCTTTCCACCAACTCGCACTCCTTCGATTACATAACCCAGTTATTAATGGTTTGGTTGCCCCCGGCTTCACCTGCTATGCTGCCTCCTCCTCCTCCTCCTCCTCGTCGTGACGTGGCGACTTTGTGACATGCGGCGTGAGACAAATGTGGAGCATATTTGAGCGAAGTGCGAGTCGAAGTACTACGAGCATGTGGCGTTGGGGCTCGGGTTCGGTTTTACCTCTCCCTGCTGATGTCCAAGTTCATTTACGTCATGGTCAGGTGGAGCGGTCTTTGGGGAGCCGTGTCTGACAGCACCAATTGCCACATAAATAGTCGACTGTCATGTTCTGCACACAGTTTAGGCAATTTGTTAATGAGTTTTTCACAACGCTATCTACAGAGTAGAGCACGTAGAGCACACGGCGTATGAGTAATGTGGCCCGACAGTTTGAGTGCCACTGATTGGAGTTCATAAAGTTCATGAACTTTGGCAGCCAGCCCAAAAGGCATTTCAGTGACCTGAGCACAATGCATTGACGCCGGCCTAAAAAAGGCACGCTGCCATTTTATTCCCTGGCAGTGACTGTCAAACTGCATATACACACACACACACACACGGCCACAATTGTGGGTTAGTTTTGAAGTCATGCTTGCCACAAGTTTATGTGCAACGCCTTTCAATGCACTTCCACAACAATTGCGGCGTAAAAGCGTAAAATGGCTTCACCAAAGAGGGGCAGCTCGTTTGGGCGAGGGGGGTGGGACTGGGTCTAGGTGCCTGCTATAGAAATTGTCACAGGATGGCAAAGTTCAGAGACTGCACAGGTCTGTTTGGAATTGAAAAGAAGTTGGTTAGTTGAAAACACTGTGAAAATGAGAAAGAAAATAAAGTAAATAAATCATAATAAAATAAAATCATAAAAAATATAAATTAAATAGAAACATATTTTTTAGCTACGAATTATTTCTAAAATATATTAATTTTATTTTTCATATAAATAAATATAATTGAATTTGATCCTTATTCAAACTGAGTTGCAATTTTGTTCTTATTATGATAGTATGTATATTAAGAAGTCTGAAATAGATCGCCATTATTTATCAGTAATTTCTCTGAGTGTATTTGTTGGTGTTGCGTTTATGAAACGGATGTTGCCGCTTGCATTTAGTGCACTTGAGCCTTGAGCGTCCTCCTCCTCCATGGCGTGGCGTCGTCCTGCCGCCTGCCAGTTTCCTGGCATTGTGGGGCTGCTTGCCCCACATGTGTCGTCGTGGCATGCGAATAGCTTCACGCGCCCCACGACGCGTGTCCTGTGTACAAATTTAGCAGAGCCGTGCAGAGTCCAGTGTCAGTGCCAGCAGTGGATGGAGTAGCTCGCAATCCCGCCAGCCAGCCAGCTGCTCCACATTAGGATTCCTTTTTGGTGCTGGCCTCTGCTTTTGTTTCGCATTGACTCTTTCGAGAGAGAGTGCAAGGACCCGTCTTTGCCTTTGGCTCTGCACCTCAACAAAGGACAATCTTCTCGACTTCGTTGCGGCGCTGGGGAGTCCAAGTTAGTGGCAATCAAAGGCTGCTCCCTTGGCTCCTTTTGTGTTGGCGTTTTCACTGTGTTAATTCAATTAGTTGGCACTGAGTAAAATATATGCAACCAAATTTCATTTAATTTTAGTTCACTTTATTTTATTTTTCTTTTATTTTATTTTGGCTTTTTTTCATTATGATTTGATTTAATTATTTTTCTTTGCTGTTATTCAAATTGAGTTGTCAGGCAACTCACGTTGGTTTTTTGATTGGATTTGTTCTGTGCTGCAAATTATGCAGACATTTTTGATTTGGATTTTAATTTAATTTATGCAGTTTGATATTATCGTTTTGATTTTGTTCGCTGAGTGAAAGGCAACTGTTGTTTGATAAGAGAGAGGCGTCAATTTGTGCATATAGTTAAAACCATTCAAATTTGCAGAACCAAAACTTGTTGACGGTTTAAAAATTGTTCTATAGTTGCTGGTCATTGAACTGTTAACTGTTTTCAGCTGAGCTAATAAAAGATTGTCATATTCTTAAACTGTGTTTAGACACGCCTTAAAAAATAAGACATTAAATGTGTGAGTTATGCAGTGTGTGATATCTATTAAATTGACAATTTCTAAATCATCCAAATTGATAATTATCAATTAAACATTTTTATATGATTATGCATTCAATTTAAAAAAGATTGCTGATTTTAGACGATGCTTTTGAAAGAAAACTTTGCTCCATAATGATTTTATATTCATCTATGTATCTATGCATTTCATATGATTTCTGTTTAAAATACAATATGCAATTACCCGAAATGATCAGCACCAAGGCAGACAGTCGCCAGTATTTGGATGGCATGTTATATAAGCGCGCAGACAAAGTCACAGACGCATCTGCTTAGCATATCAATGTAAAATATTTGCATTTAAAGCCACTTCATAGACATTAGCAGACAGCCAAGCATACACATTGTAAGGGGGGGTGTCGTTGAATCCCTGACACGCCTCCCTCATTTATAGTTGGGCATCAAAGTCTTAGGTGTTATGTGTGTGTGTGTGTGTTATTTATGCGTCTGTTTGCACTAATTCCACACAAAACACCAACTCGAAGTTTTGGTCTGGCTTTACGTCTGCTTTATGGCGGCCACACACAAAGTGGCCAATGGCCGGAAGGAGGGAGGGAGGGGTAGACGACATATGTGAGCTGTCGGGCGATTGACGGGACGGTACAGCAGGCAGGCTTATCACAAATTCTAATTGTCGCCTGTCACAAACAAAAAAAAACCTTTGCAAAAATACAAAAGCAAAAAAAAAGAAATATAAACACACAAGTAAAATATAAATTGAATTACATATTTTATGCAAGCAGCGCAGACAAGGAATACACGATACGACCAACAACACCTCTGCCAGATATTGTCAGCTGTCCCTCTTCACCTCCCTCTCCACCTCTGCCCCCGCCCCGGTGCAGCCTTTAGTCTGCCAGTTGCTGGCTTTTGTTTTTATCTGTGGCCCGGGCCGGACAAAGTTTTCCGTGTCCATCAGTGTCAACAGCGTGGACGCCCCATGGTGTCCGCATGCGACATGCGACAAATCGCCGCATTTGGCACCGGAGTGTCGCCGGAGTGCAAAAGTCAAAGGGTTTTATACAATCTGCTCTCGACTCCTGCTCCAACTCCTGCTACTGCTCCTGCTCCCGCTCCCGCTCCAGCTCCTGCTCTTAGTTCTGATGTCTGTGCTGTCTTTTGTAAATTTATTAAATAGTTTCCTGCAAATCCTTTTGAAGTGCTCGTCGCCTTGTTAAAACTCTGTACCCTTCTCCTTGCCCCCCCCCCCCACCCCCTTATTCTCCGCTTTATCAATTAGCAGTTGCAAGTGCAGCATTTTTTATGGCATACATGCTTTTTGGTACAAATCCTAACGACTGTAAGTGCTTTGTCTGGATTCGCTTTTAACATGCTTGCTTAGAGATCAAGAGCTTCATATATATTTGACTTAAGCTGCTTCAGTTTACAGAATGTCAGCTTAAGCTTTTAGGGCTTTGAGTACAACATTTTCTTTCAGATTGATATACTGTATCTAACTATAAAATTAGCTTCGGTTTTAGTTAAGCTAAAGTCGGCTACGGCCTCTATAATTTTGCAGCTTAAATTTATGGTTTCCACCTTGTATCGTTTATGATGATAATATTATTTAAATTAGAAAAAGCTCTTAGTAAAAAAGTAGCATATTTTACTTACAAGTTTTCTTTAACTACAGCTTATTAAAACTATTATTTGTTGGGAAATATGAACAACAAAAATGGGTTTTTATAGGCACAGAGAAGCTAATGTTATCTTGCGTGAAATGAGCGCTTTTACGATTATTTATATTGGATGTGGTATGTCATCAAGTCTAACGTTTTACGCAATTGTTTATTATGCAATGACTATCAAGAGCCGACGACTTGAACTGAACTTGGACTTGGGTGACTTAATGCCTTGACGACTTGAGCATTCAAAACATATTTTTAAGTGTGAACTTAAGCGGCTGTTTAATGTGCTTGTGCTACTGCTCTATAAATGATAGCTACGTAAGCTTTAGGGTTGCCACCTAGCTATAATTTTGACTTGCTCTTATGACTACACTTAATTACTTGTGTTTATAAATATGTTGTGCTATTTGTGGCATTATAATTTTCATTTTTTCATTTTGCTTTCGTTTCGGCTGTTTGCATATCTCGCTGCATTCTCAGCTGCTGCCCGCACCCCCCGCTGCGCTTTGGGTCGCATTGCAATTGCGTTACTCATACGCCGCGTGTGTCCACTGTGCCACAATTCCTGGCGTCTCTGCTGTCTGTCTGCCACTTGCCTCACACGCAATCAGACCGAATGATATTATTATTAATATTATTATTACTATTTCCGCGGATTTCCCCCACTTTGCTCGCATTTTGTTTTCACACGCCCATCAAAACTTCATCCGCCCCCAAAGACCCCTCCCCTCCACCGCATCGTCTCTTTGAGGTACATATGTTGGATATATTCGTATAGATAGTTGGTTATATATTTGCTGGCTATATTTCTTGGATTTGGGCCAACGAGTGTGTGAAAATAGAAAATTTTGCTTAGCATTGGAATGTGCCATGTTCTTTTCGATGTGTCGCATTTGTTGTTGTTGTTGCTCCTTGTTGTTGCTGCTTGCTTTTGCCGTTTTTTGTTGTTGTTCGGTTTGTTTTCATTTCGTTTTGTTTGTTGGCATTTTGCACTTTGTATTTTTAAACATTTTGCAAAATGCTCCAACCCAAAGTTTGATAGCTGCAATTTGTGGCATGCACTCTCGAAAGTGCCATTCTCTGGAATGGGGAAGTGTGGCAGCAAAACTGAGGAGGAGGGCAGCAGCGCAGTGCAGCGGTAACATCGATGTTTTTCAGTGGGCGTGGCTGACTGGGAGTATTGTTGCCGCCTTGTTGCCAATCGGCAAGCAAGTGTTTTATTTTTTTTGTTCGTGGAAGTTTTGCCATTTGCCCGAGCACTTGAAAAGTTTTGGAACCGGCATCTGATATGACCCATATATATATATATATATATGTATATGTATAGCATGTATATGCAGCTTATTTGATTGGGCAAATGTTTGCTCAATTGAATTTAATCGGATTAAAGCGACAGAGCTGCTTTTAATAGTCGCGCAATTAAATTAAATTCTGATGGCAGCATATAAAAATTCAATGTTCAACTAAACTTTTCAGTAAATTTCAATGATGATGAGTCCAAATGAATTAAAGGCATTTGGACATTCAAGTTTTAAGTAAATTAAAAGCAAACAACTGGCAGTAATAAACGCAATTTTAAGAATGCTTAGGCTTAATTAAATTTAAAAAATATAATTTTAATTATATGCAAATTCCTGGTTACTTTAATTTAGATTTTGTTGTACTTACACCTAACTACATAAAGTTTTCACTTTCTTTTCTTCTTTTTTTACCCTATTTTTAATTCAAAATGAAATATAAATTATAAACTTCAACCCAAAAAAAATCTCCACAAATTATTATCTTCCTATCTTATCCCAAAAAAGAGTTTATATTTTCCCTCTTTTAAAATTCAAAAGTTGGCATTCATTTTGAAGCAGTACATTTGCAATCTTATCTCAACTTTAATCCTCATCTCTTGCCATCATTACAAACTGCCCAACCGCCCCAATGTCCACCTGCTCCCTGGACAGGTAACCCCAACGATTCACACGAAAGTTACCCTGGAGGCGCATCCTACGCACACAGTTTTCAACCTGCCCACCCAACGACTTGGCAAGGCAATTATTAATTTTAATAAACTTGAATGGCGCATTGTGGACGGAGGACGCTGCCCAAAGGCGTCGTCTGCCCGTCTTCTCCCCCCCCCCCGCTTCCCCTCCCTTTTTGAGCTAATGATATAATTTTTCTCAGTTAACTAATTGAATACATTTGCACCAAAGCAGCAGCTCTGGGAGAGTGGAGCCAGGGAGCTGCCTGAAACACATGGCGCGCTCACAAAGCGCTAACAAAGATTGTTAATAATGGCAAACAAGCGAAACGAGCGATGCCATTGGAGGCAGCTCCAGCTCCAGCTCCAGTGCCCAGCATCAGCTTCAGCTCCAACTCTTCGACTTTGTCTGCATTTTCGATGCCTGGCACTTGAGCCGGCGAGCATTGAAAGGCAAGAGCAGAGGGGAGTGCAAACCAAAAGGGACGCGAGCCGCACGCGAAGAAGTTAATTTGCAGGCAGAGCAAGGAGCAGGGTGAGCGGCATTGGCCGGGGAAGGAAAGGGAAGGGAGGAAGAGTCAGGCAGTGTAACCAAGACGAAGACGAGCACACAAAACGACATTCCGCGGCAACAGAACTTTGGATGGGTTGAGCAACTCCCGGCTGGAGACGACTTGAGCTGGGGTAGAGAAAACGCATTACAAATTCCATTACTTTGAGCAGCGAACATGACCTGATTTTTATGTAGATGTATGTGTGTGTACTGTACGTGTGTGTGTGTGTGTACTTGAAGTTGCTGCTGCTGCTGCTGAGCAAGGAAATTAGGCAGAGCCAAAGACAGGAGAGAAGAATCTGCCAGTGTCTATCACGCCCTGCCACACAATCTGTGTGTCTCTGTGTGTATGTGTGTGTGTGTGTGTGCGTGCGTGGGTATTGAGCCACGTATATTGAGCTAAATGCCGCCCTCCATCGCACTTGTCGAGTCACGTAGCAAAAAGTTTTAAGCATCGCCACTTGCGACGTGCAATGGTCGTCCTAGCCCCCCCTTCCCCCCTCTAACATGCTCTTGTCTTGGCTATAAATTAACAAAAATGAATGGGGGCCAACCCACACACACACACACATATACAACTCAACATTGAGCCCTGCATCAGTCTATACTCTACCGCTTTTATGTGTCTTAAGTAGAGTGTAGGCCGCCGTGAGAAGAGCCAAGTTCTTGGAGGCGGGGTTTTCATTTTTCGGGGTTATAAAGTGCAGTGGGTTATTGGCGCACTTTTATGACCGACAAATGCTTGTCCATACGACCTTTCCTTTTGCCTACCAACACGCCCCTACTTTTCAGCCAGGACATTACACAATAAAAGTGTCACAAGTTGTTTTATTCCACTAGAGCAGGGCGTGGTTGGCTGGGAGGCGTGGTGAGGAGGCCTGCGGGCCTCGAAAGTGCACTTTATTCAATTAAAATTGCTGGCCATGTAAATTGCTGTAAATGTAGCCCAAAAGGCAAATGTGTGACAGCTGCAAAAACAAAAACTAATTATGAAAAGGGTTTCCGAATGGGCATCAACCAGATATGTACGAACAGGTTAATGTTTAAGGTTGAGTGGGTGGATTTCGTTGTTGACATCATTTTAGTGGCGGGCTTTAAGACAATTAATTCTAGGGATGTGAAAACTTAACATGTTTAAATTGTGACACATGACAAACCCTGGCTAACCAGGGATTAAAGATCGGTTCAGTTTTGACGAAGTAATGGCAATTTGAAGTCTGGGAAGGACATTTTCAGGGACTTGCAACTTGACAATCCGAATTTTTGTAGTTTCTCAACTTTGAATGCAGAACATCCATAAAATGGCCTCGGGATTGAAGATCGGTTCAGTTTTGGCAAAGATATGGTAGTTTAAAGTCTTCAAAGGAAATTTTTTGGTTTTTAGAAACTTTACAGTCAGATAGTTGTAATGATTTGTGAAATAAAATCCAACTTTGAATACATCACTAACAAGTCTTTGAAAATTAGTAGAGCACTTGGCAGACAAATTAATATTAATTTTCAAATTGCACTCAGAGTAATTACAATTACCGTTTTAACATAGCTTCGACTTGCATATATGTATATTTGAATTGCACTTAATTTATTAGTTGCCATTAGTTTGCCAGCGCACAGATTCTCAATTAGCTGTTATATAGAAACCATCGCTTCTAGGCTGCACACACAGGAGATGCATTTGAAATTCAGATTTCCGCAGGTGTCGGAAGTTATGACTGACAGCATCAGTGGCCGCTCAGACTGCAATGAAAATCAGTCGATCTATTATGGCAATTTGCAGTTATTAATCAAAGCAGTGTGCACAACACGCTCAAGCATTCAACTCAACTCAACTCGGCTGCAGTTGCTGTCCATCAAATATGCAACAGCTGTAACAGCAACAACAACAGCAGAAACAACAACAACAACAACTGAACTGCAATTGTGTAACCAGCTAGTGTTGAAGATTTACGACCTACTTTCATATGCATGACAGCTGGAAAGCAGCCGTCTGACTAACTAACCAAGCAGCCAAGCAGGCAGCACAGGAAGCCACTCAGCCAGTCGCAATCAGGAAAACAGCCGACGATTCCTTGGCCTCGAAATCCTTTTGTGCCAACAGGAGCAAAAACAAACACTGGCGCCCAAATTGCGTGTCATAATAAAGTAGGAAGTGTGCTCTAGTTGAGGATGTGCTGACTAGAAGGATACCCTGCATCGAGCACTAAATTATGTTGTTTATACTACATTTTCTGCATAATCAATCTTTACATTTTAAGAAGGAAGGTAGCAATTTTAGGAAGGAACAAGTTTACAATTCTTATTTTTAACTATAGTTACTCATATGGTACCAAAGTAGTGGAAAATTGATTTTAATCTCTAAGAAATGCCAAAAGAATATCAATATACAGACCATGATACCTATACTGATACACTGCTCATCCATTTTTAATGAGTACAGGGTATTCAAAAATCGTATGCACAAGTTTCAACTCTTTTTTCATCTTCAACTTGGTGAACTGACAAGTTGTATGCATGTGGTATCAGCTACTCTGAACTCCCCTGAACTGTTTTGCATTACTCATTTGACACTTTGTCTATCCGAAAGGTAGCACCTGCTACAAAAGGCGCATTGCCAGAAAACCGCAGACAAAGTAGCTGCAGCGACGGCAACAGCAAAAGACAGACTAACTTGGAGGCGCCCCAGAAGACGTTGATGAACGACGGGTAACTGCTGTCTGTGTGGAGGCATACAATTTAATCCTTCAGTGCAGCAAACCTACAGACATGCAATTGTTGCTAGAGGAGTGGTTAGGGGGGGGGGGGGGGCTGATATCGCTCCACATATGCTTGATATAAATCTCAAGAGTTGCCTGCCATGCACAACATGAAACCACTAATTGAAGTGAAAGAAAAGGCAGCCAGCAAATGACGTTAGATGAGCAGCTCGGCTCTGACTCTGGGCCTGGAGTTTAAAGCTCTGTTGATAAGCAGAGTTATACGCTCTACATACACATATACATGTGTGCGTGTGTGTGCGTGTGTGTAGGTGTGTGTGCTTGCATGTGTCGGTTTTCTGTTTTAATTAACATGTGGCATGGTTAAGGAAAGAGTTTCAGTTGCAGCTTGCAGCTTGCAACTTGCTGCTGCTTCGACGCTCAATCAGTGTGGCATTTACAATAAAAAAGAAGAGTTGCCAACACAAATGCATACTAATTGGGGTTAACAAGGCATGTATACACATGCACATACACATACACATGCACATACACATACACATGCACATACACATACACACACATACCACAACGATAAGTTTGAAACTCTCATCACTCGTAGTTTGGACCCTTGCCGCAAGCTAATTTCGTTTTAGCCCTGTCCGAAAGTCGACAAGTTTAAAGCCCAAAAAAATAAATTATTTACTCAAAAAATTTGGTCTGCTGTCTGTCGATTTTATGCATATTTCAAATTCCTTTATTTAATTATGTGCTGCTATTGATTGCTTTTTAAATATATTTTCAATCAACTCTTGCATCTTAACCCATGCTGGCTTTTGTTGTTTTTCATTACGTTTCTTTTTGAAATATTTGTTTTAATATTCAAAATATTTATTTATGAGCTGTTTTTTTATATATATCATATGTGTTGCTCTAGTAAAATATATTTAATATTAGCTTTGGAATTTTCCTATTTTAAACTATTTTATTTAAGTTCACAAAAATCTTAAATAAAACCATACAATGCAGAATTGTAGTAAAAATATTTGCAATTAAACGAAACTACACAAAACAGACCCCAACATGTTTTAGTGGGTTAAAACTGGATTGTAACGGCAGCTCAACTCAATTATAATCCATTTGGAATGCAACACAAATCCAAGCGGATGCCGGAGGCCTCGACAGGCTGCGACAGCTGACTCAACCTTGACATTAGCCTTGCCGCAGGGCAAACAAAAGCCACAGCCAAAGCCAACTCACAGCATCTGGCTGTGCGATGGGAGGGGGGAGGGGGTATAGCTTGTCTAAGCGGCTGCCCCCGTTCCCTGTTCCCCTCTCTGACTCTGACCCTGACTGTGGCTCACTGACTCACTGTGGCACTGGAGGCAGCCAGTCGAGCTGGGAGGAGGCACGTAAATAAAATGCCAATGATAAAAGCGAGAAGAGGCGTGCTGAAAGCCGTCAACGTCAGCCAACGAGCTGATTGAATGCGGCACACAAAAGGCAGCAACTACACGGAAAGAAAAAGAGCAACGGAAGGGGAAATATGCATGTTATATTTATAGTGTATATGTATATAGTATATATGTATATGTAGTGGATAGGCCAACAATTCACAATTATGATATGCAAATTTACTGGGCTGAATATATTCCATATAAATTGTCTGCAGAATTTATTGTTCGCACTGTCTGACAAGAGTATCTGAAAGATACTTGGGATACGTGAAATGAAATACTGATGCCAAATGTTGTCTCTTATGTCAATTTCATGTCTATGGGGCGTTGCCTTAAACTTATCTAGCATAATTGAAAGCCACATGGACCAAAGCAATACTTGTCTGTCTGTCTGTCAGCAATTTGATGAGTTCAGTTGTATAATTACAGTTTCTGACACTAATTGCAACATCAAATTGTAAAATGGCAACAGAAATCGAAGCGATATCAAATTACATTTGATATGCATTGTGAAATGAGACTAATTGGCTTTTAGATAAGGTTTTTGAAAGGTTTTCTCTGGCCTATTGTTGTCTACGAAAGAATGTCAAATTTAACGAGATGCTGCTCGAATTGACAATAACTGCAATTGTATAGTTTTTTTGTAGTTGTCTGTTGCAGTAAGAGTTGAATGATATTTTATTGGGTCACTGGGCACTATTGTAAATAAGTAAGCTGGGTAGAAAATTCCTTTTATGTAGAGCAAATAAATATAAATGTTGTGGAAATATTCAAGTTATAAATACAATAAAATCGTATTTTACAAGTCAGATTATTTATTTTCTTCAGAGAACATAAAAGTTTAGCTAGCTGCGCATAAAACAGGAATAAACTTTTTAATACAACTTTCTAATAAACTTTATTAAGTTCTATGCAAGTTTAAAAACTGAATGATATCCTATTAGGGCAGAACTTTGCTAACTTTGCTTTAGTTTTAAATTTAGATATACTTTTTGACATGACAGTTTATTACTTTTTGAAATGGTATTGCATAAAAACCTTAACTTTCTTAAAGCATATTATAATATTGTAGGCGTACTTCTAGTTAATATTTCAGGAAAACATTTAGCTACTTCAAATCGTTAAATTAATATTAATTTTCCTGTTTTCTTCTTTCTCATTGCAGGTGAGTTTCAATTAAAACAATTCCACTTTGGTTTCACTCCAATCAACACAGTGCTGACAATTGTCCAGCATTTTCAAGGACATGCATTTATCATGGATGTACAGAGAGTGAGTGAGTGAAAAACTGCTTGAAACAGCCATAAAGCTTGGCCCATAACGAGGCATGACCAAACCGAACAACCAAACAACCGAACAACCCAACTAACCAGCCAAGCGACCAGTCAACAAACCCATTAAACACCATTTATAACTCTGCCCATTGAGAATGATGATGAGGAGAAATCGCCACCAGTGTACTCTAGGTCCTGCCTACTGCAAAACTTTCATTATGCCATTTTATTGTCCTGGCGACCATGTTAGTCTGCTGCCCGTTGTCCCTGCTGTTGCCTGCCTTCTATGCGATAGAAAATGGCTGCTTTGGTGGCCATCAGCCTCGCAACGGACATCGCAATGTCAAACGCGCATTTGCCGGTCCCTGTCAACCGACTAGCACACATGTGTGTGTGTGTGTGTCTGAGAGGGTGTGTGGGATATGCCAGATGCCAACTGGCAAACAGCTGAAAGCGAGGGCGGCATCAACAACAACAACAACAACAGCGACGGCAACGAGGAACGAGGAACTGAAGTCATGTCAGCAGCCAAAACAAACGTAAAAACAATAACAAAATGGCAAAGTTTTTTGTCGCCTTGTTTGTTGTTGTTCAGGCTGTCGCTCACTCTGTCTCGCGCCGTCTCTCTCTATCTCGCTCGCACTCGCTTGTCAATGTTTTTGGTTTTTGGTTTCCTTTTTTGATGCCTTGACAATGGCGTTGATAATTATTATTAGTTTTATTATGTAACTTTACAGCTTCATTGTTGGCTTCTGTTTATATGCGCTTTGTGTCACTTTTACGAATAGTTACAGTTACGCGAGAGTGAGCTTTCATCTCGCCAGAGAGCAAAGAGCAGAGAGAGAGTGGACAAATGTGTGCGCTATCTTTTGTGTTTGCGTTGAGTGCAAATTATAAAGTTTCTTGTTGTCAGTTTTGAAATGTTACCGACAAATGATTTGTGTGCTAATTAGACATGAAATTGAAAAAGGATAAAGCAAATAAAAAAAATAAAGAAGAGTAGATAAAAGGATACGGAAACATGTGCTGCGCACAAATGGGATTAAGATTGAATTACTTGATTTCCAACTCTCATAACTTGGCCAGAACTGAAAAGATTTTTGTGAACAATGCGTTTTTGATCACTGAATCTCTTAATTTTAGTTCTGTATTTATTTTGTAGCTCTTTAAATTTATGTTCTATTTGTATACCCTGAAACCATTAAAAGTGGGAAAAATATCCGAAATTTAATTTTAAATCAAAATTTTATAAACTTGAGAATTAAACTTGATTGACAATCGGTTCAGATTTGACACCTCAAAATCACTTTTCGTATAGTTTTTTATACTAATTGAGACACCCACAATCAATTAAACGTAAAATTTCAAGAATCTATTTTTTGAAAAATCAAAATTGGTAAGGGTCCCCCCTTATGCTTTTTTCGCCAAAAAATTCCAAAAATGTATTTTTTCAAAAATTGATAAATTTGAGATGTAGATATAAAGGTGATGCTTAATAGTGATCAAAATGGCCTCGGGATTGACAATCGGTTCAGATTTGAAAAAGTTGTGACAGTTTGAAGTCTCGGAAAGTCATTTATAAGGAACTTTTCGTTGTTTGGGCACTTTACAAGCCAATTTTTTTGTCACTTTTGGCGTGTTTTTGACAGAAAAATGAAACACCACAAAATCACTTTTCGTATAGTTTTTTATACTAATTGAGACACCCACAATCAATTAAACGTAAAATTTCAAGATTATATTTTTTGAAAAATCAAAATTTGTAAGGGTCCCCCCTTATGCTTTTTTTGCCAAAAAATTTCAAAATTTTATTTTTTCAAAAATTGATAAATTTGAGATGTAGATATAAAGGTAATGCTTAATAGTGATCAAAATGGGCTCGGGATTGACAATCGGTTCAGATTTGACAAAGTTGTGGCAGTTTGAAGTCTGGGAAGGTTATTTATAAGGAACTTTTCGTTGTTTGGGCACTTTACAAGTCAATTTTTTTGTCACTTTTGGCGTGATTTTTGACAGAAAAATGAAACACCACAAAATCACTTTTCGTATAGTTTTTTATACTAATTGAGACACCCACAATCAATTAAACGTAAAATTTCAAGATTCTATTTTTTGAAAAATCAAAATTGGTAAGGGTCCCCCCTTATGCTTTTTTCGCCAAAAAATTCCAAAAATGTATTTTTTCAAAAATTGATAAATTTGAGATGTAGATATAAAGGTGATGCTTAATAGTGATCAAAATGGCCTCGGGATTGACAATCGGTTCAGATTTGACAAAGTTGTGACAGTTTGAAGTCTCGGAAAGTCATTTATAAGGAACTTTTCGTTGTTTGGGCACAAGCCAATTTTTTTGTCACTTTTGGCGTGATTTTTGACAGAAAAATGAAACACCACAAAATCACTTTTCGTATAGTTTTGTATACTAATTGAGACACCCACAATCAATTAAACGTAAAATTTCAAGATTCTATTTTTTGAAAAATCAAAATTTGTAAGGGTCCCCCCTTATGCTTTTTTTGCCAAAAAATTTCAAAATTTTATTTTTTCAAAAATTGATAAATTTGAGATGTAGATATAAAGGTGATGCTTAATAGTGATCAAAATGGGCTCGGGATTGACAATCGGTTCAGATTTGACAAAGTTGTGGCAGTTTGAAGTCTGGGAAGGTTATTTATAAGGAACTTTTCGTTGTTTGGGCACTTTACAAGTCAATTTTTTTGTCACTTTTGGCGTGATTTTTGACAGAAAAATGAAACACCACAAAATCACTTTTCGTATAGTTTTTTATACTAATTGAGACACCCACAATCAATTAAACGTAAAATTTCAAGATTCTATTTTTTGAAAAATCAAAATTTGTAAGGGTCCCCCCTTATGCTTTTTTTGCCAAAAAATTTCAAAATTTTATTTTTTCAAAAATTGATAAATTTGAGATGTAGATATAAAGGTGATGCTTAATAGTGATCAAAATGGGCTCGGGATTGACAATCGGTTCAGATTTGACAAAGTTGTGGCAGTTTGAAGTCTGGGAAGGTTATTTATAAGGAACTTTTCGTTGTTTGGGCACTTTACAAGTCAATTTTTTTGTCACTTTTGGCGTGATTTTTGACAGAAAAATGAAACACCACAAAATCACTTTTCGTATAGTTTTTTATACTAATTGAGACACCCACAATCAATTAAACGTAAAATTTCAAGATTCTATTTTTTGAAAAATCAAAATTGGTAAGGGTCCCCCTTATGCTTTTTTCGCCAAAAAATTCCAAAAATGTATTTTTTCAAAAATTGATAAATTTGAGATGTAGATATAAAGGTGATGCTTAATAGTGATCAAAATGGCCTCGGGATTGACAATCGGTTCAGATTTGACAAAGTTGTGACAGTTTGAAGTCTCGGAAAGTCATTTATAAGGAACTTTTCGTTGTTTGGGCACAAGCCAATTTTTTTGTCACTTTTGGCGTGATTTTTGACAGAAAAATGAAACACCACAAAATCACTTTTCGTATAGTTTTGTATACTAATTGAGACACCCACAATCAATTAAACGTAAAATTTCAAGATTCTATTTTTTGAAAAATCAAAATTTGTAAGGGTCCCCCCTTATGCTATTTTCGCCAAAAAATTCCAAAATTTTATTTTTTCAAAAATTGATAAATTTGAGATGTAGATATAAAGGTGATGCTTAATAGTGATCAAAATGGCCTCGGGATTGACAATCGGCTCAGATTTGACAAAGTTGTGACAGTTTGAAGTCTCGGAAGGTCATTTATAAGGAACTTTTCGTTGTTTGGGCACATTACAAGCCAATTTTTTTGTCACTTTTGGCGTGATTTTTGACAGAAAAATGAAACATCATAAAATCACTTTTCGTATAGTTTTTTATACTAATTGAGACACCCACAATCAATTAAACGTAAAATTTCAAGATTCTATTTTTTGAAAAATCAAAATTGGTAAGGGTCCCCCCTTATGCTTTTTCGCCAAAAAAATCCAAAATTTTATTTTTTCAAAAATTGATAAATTTGAGATGTAGATATAAAGGTGATGCTTAATAGTGATCAAAATGGCCTCGGGATTGACAATCGGTTCAGATTTGACAAAGTTGTGACAGTTTGAAGTCTGGGAAGGTCATTTATAAGGAACTTTTCGTTGTTTGGGCACTTTACAAGCCAATTTTTTTGTCACTTTTGGCGTGTTTTTGACAGAAAAATGAAACACCACAAAATCACTTTTCGTATAGTTTTTTATACTAATTGAGACACCCACAATCAATTAAACGTAAAATTTCAAGATTATATTTTTTGAAAAATCAAAATTTGTAAGGGTCCCCCCTTATGCTTTTTTTGCCAAAAAATTTCAAAATTTTATTTTTTCAAAAATTGATAAATTTGAGATGTAGATATAAAGGTGATGCTTAATAGTGATCAAAATGGGCTCGGGATTGACAATCGGTTCAGATTTGACAAAGTTGTGGCAGTTTGAAGTCTGGGAAGGTTATTTATAAGGAACTTTTCGTTGTTTGGGCACTTTACAAGTCAATTTTTTTGTCACTTTTGGCGTGATTTTTGACAGAAAAATGAAACACCACAAAATCACTTTTCGTATAGTTTTTTATACTAATTGAGACACCCACAATCAATTAAACGTAAAATTTCAAGATTCTATTTTTTGAAAAATCAAAATTTGTAAGGGTCCCCCCTTATGCTTTTTTTGCCAAAAAATTTCAAAATTTTATTTTTTCAAAAATTGATAAATTTGAGATGTAGATATAAAGGTGATGCTTAATAGTGATCAAAATGGGCTCGGGATTGACAATCGGTTCAGATTTGACAAAGTTGTGGCAGTTTGAAGTCTGGGAAGGTTATTTATAAGGAACTTTTCGTTGTTTGGGCACTTTACAAGTCAATTTTTTTGTCACTTTTGGCGTGATTTTTGACAGAAAAATGAAACACCACAAAATCACTTTTCGTATAGTTTTTTATACTAATTGAGACACCCACAATCAATTAAACGTAAAATTTCAAGATTCTATTTTTTGAAAAATCAAAATTTGTAAGGGTCCCCCCTTATGCTTTTTTCGCCAAAAAATTCCAAAATTTTATTTTTTCAAAAATTGATAAATTTGAGATGTAGATATAAAGGTGATGCTTAATAGTGATCAAAATGGCCTCGGGATTGACAATCGGTTCAGATTTGACAAAGTTGTGACAGTTTGAAGTCTGGGAAGGTCATTTATAAGGAACTTTTCGTTGTTTGGGCACTTTACAAGCCAATTTTTTTGTCACTTTTGGCGTGTTTTTGACAGAAAAATGAAACACCACAAAATCACTTTTCGTATAGTTTTTTATACTAATTGAGACACCCACAATCAATTAAACGTAAAATTTCAAGATTCTATTTTTTGAAAAATCAAAATTTGTAAGGGTCCCCCCTTATGCTTTTTTTGCCAAAAAATTTCAAAATTTTATTTTTTCAAAAATTGATAAATTTGAGATGTAGATATAAAGGTGATGCTTAATAGTGATCAAAATGGGCTCGGGATTGACAATCGGTTCAGATTTGACAAAGTTGTGGCAGTTTGAAGTCTGGGAAGGTTATTTATAAGGAACTTTTCGTTGTTTGGGCACTTTACAAGTCAATTTTTTTGTCACTTTTGGCGTGATTTTTGACAGAAAAATGAAACACCACAAAATCACTTTTCGTATAGTTTTTTATACTAATTGAGACACCCACAATCAATTAAACGTAAAATTTCAAGATTCTATTTTTTGAAAAATCAAAATTTGTAAGGGTCCCCCCTTATGCTTTTTTTGCCAAAAAATTTCAAAATTTTATTTTTTCAAAAATTGATAAATTTGAGATGTAGATATAAAGGTGATGCTTAATAGTGATCAAAATGGGCTCGGGATTGACAATCGGTTCAGATTTGACAAAGTTGTGGCAGTTTGAAGTCTGGGAAGGTTATTTATAAGGAACTTTTCGTTGTTTGGGCACTTTACAAGTCAATTTTTTTGTCACTTTTGGCGTGATTTTTGACAGAAAAATGAAACACCACAAAATCACTTTTCGTATAGTTTTTTATACTAATTGAGACACCCACAATCAATTAAACGTAAAATTTCAAGATTCTATTTTTTGAAAAATCAAAATTGGTGAGGGTCCCCCCTTATGCTTTTTTCGCCAAAAAATTCCAAAAATGTATTTTTTCAAAAATTGATAAATTTGATATGTAGATATAAAGGTGATGCTTAATAGTGATCAAAATGGCCTCGGGATTGACAATCGGTTCAGATTTGACAAAGTTGTGACAGTTTGAAGTCTCGGAAAGTCATTTATAAGGAACTTTTCGTTGTTTGGGCACTTTACAAGCCAATTTTTTTGTCACTTTTGGCGTGATTTTTGACAGAAAAATGAAACACCACAAAATCACTTTTCGTATAGTTTTTTATACTAATTGAGACACCCACAATCAATTAAACGTAAAATTTCAAGATTATATTTTTTGAAAAATCAAAATTTGTAAGGGTCCCCCCTTATGCTTTTTTTGCCAAAAAATTTCAAAATTTTATTTTTTCAAAAATTGATAAATTTGAGATGTAGATATAAAGGTGATGCTTAATAGTGATCAAAATGGGCTCGGGATTGACAATCGGTTCAGATTTGACAAAGTTGTGGCAGTTTGAAGTCTGGGAAGGTTATTTATAAGGAACTTTTCGTTGTTTGGGCACTTTACAAGTCAATTTTTTTGTCACTTTTGGCGTGATTTTTGACAGAAAAATGAAACACCACAAAATCACTTTTCGTATAGTTTTTTATACTAATTGAGACACCCACAATCAATTAAACGTAAAATTTCAAGATTATATTTTTTGAAAAATCAAAATTTGTAAGGGTCCCCCCTTATGCTTTTTTTGCCAAAAAATTTCAAAATTTTATTTTTTCAAAAATTGATAAATTTGAGATGTAGATATAAAGGTGATGCTTAATAGTGATCAAAATGGGCTCGGGATTGACAATCGGTTCAGATTTGACAAAGTTGTGGCAGTTTGAAGTCTGGGAAGGTTATTTATAAGGAACTTTTCGTTGTTTGGGCACTTTACAAGTCAATTTTTTTGTCACTTTTGGCGTGATTTTTGACAGAAAAATGAAACACCACAAAATCACTTTTCGTATAGTTTTTTATACTAATTGAGACACCCACAATCAATTAAACGTAAAATTTCAAGATTCTATTTTTTGAAAAATCAAAATTTGTAAGGGTCCCCCCTTATGCTTTTTTTGCCAAAAAATTTCAAAATTTTATTTTTTCAAAAATTGATAAATTTGAGATGTAGATATAAAGGTGATGCTTAATAGTGATCAAAATGGGCTCGGGATTGACAATCGGTTCAGATTTGACAAAGTTGTGGCAGTTTGAAGTCTGGGAAGGTTATTTATAAGGAACTTTTCGTTGTTTGGGCACTTTACAAGTCAATTTTTTTGTCACTTTTGGCGTGATTTTTGACAGAAAAATGAAACACCACAAAATCACTTTTCGTATAGTTTTTTATACTAATTGAGACACCCACAATCAATTAAACGTAAAATTTCAAGATTCTATTTTTTGAAAAATCAAAATTGGTGAGGGTCCCCCCTTATGCTTTTTTCGCCAAAAAATTCCAAAAATGTATTTTTTCAAAAATTGATAAATTTGATATGTAGATATAAAGGTGATGCTTAATAGTGATCAAAATGGCCTCGGGATTGACAATCGGTTCAGATTTGACAAAGTTGTGACAGTTTGAAGTCTCGGAAAGTCATTTATAAGGAACTTTTCGTTGTTTGGGCACTTTACAAGCCAATTTTTTTGTCACTTTTGGCGTGATTTTTGACAGAAAAATGAAACACCACAAAATCACTTTTCGTATAGTTTTTTATACTAATTGAGACACCCACAATCAATTAAACGTAAAATTTCAAGATTCTATTTTTTGAAAAATCAAAATTTGTAAGGGTCCCCCCTTATGCTTTTTTCGCCAAAAAATTCCAAAATTTTATTTTTTCAAAAATTGATAAATTTGAGATGTAGATATAAAGGTGATGCTTAATAGTGATCAAAATGGCCTCGGGATTGACAATCGGCTCAGATTTGACAAAGTTGTGACAGTTTGAAGTCTCGGAAGGTCATTTATAAGGAACTTTTCGTTGTTTGGGCACATTACAAGCCAATTTTTTTGTCACTTTTGGCGTGATTTTTGACAGAAAAATGAAACATCATAAAATCACTTTTCGTATAGTTTTTTATACTAATTGAGACACCCACAATCAATTAAACGTAAAATTTCAAGATTCTATTTTTTGAAAAATCAAAATTGGTAAGGGTCCCCCCTTATGCTTTTTCGCCAAAAAAATCCAAAATTTTATTTTTTCAAAAATTGATAAATTTGAGATGTAGATATAAAGGTGATGCTTAATAGTGATCAAAATGGCCTCGGGATTGACAATCGGTTCAGATTTGACAAAGTTGTGACAGTTTGAAGTCTGGGAAGGTCATTTATAAGGAACTTTTCGTTGTTTGGGCACTTTACAAGCCAATTTTTTTGTCACTTTTGGCGTGATTTTTGACAGAAAAATGAAACACCACAAAATCACTTTTCGTATAGTTTTTTATACTAATTGAGACACCCACAATCAATTAAACGTAAAATTTCAAGATTCTATTTTTTGAAAAATCAAAATTTGTAAGGGTCCCCCCTTATGCTTTTTTCGCCAAAAAATTCCAAAATTTTATTTTTTCAAAAATTGATAAATTTGAGATGTAGATATAAAGGTGATGCTTAATAGTGATCAAAATGGCCTCGGGATTGACAATCGGCTCAGATTTGACAAAGTTGTGACAGTTTGAAGTCTCGGAAGGTCATTTATAAGGAACTTTTCGTTGTTTGGGCACATTACAAGCCAATTTTTTTGTCACTTTTGGCGTGATTTTTGACAGAAAAATGAAACATCATAAAATCACTTTTCGTATAGTTTTTTATACTAATTGAGACACCCACAATCAATTAAACGTAAAATTTCAAGATTCTATTTTTTGAAAAATCAAAATTGGTAAGGGTCCCCCCTTATGCTTTTTCGCCAAAAAAATCCAAAATTTTATTTTTTCAAAAATTGATAAATTTGAGATGTAGATATAAAGGTGATGCTTAATAGTGATCAAAATGGCCTCGGGATTGACAATCGGTTCAGATTTGACAAAGTTGTGACAGTTTGAAGTCTGGGAAGGTCATTTATAAGGAACTTTTCGTTGTTTGGGCACTTTACAAGCCAATTTTTTTTGTCACTTTTGGCGTGTTTTTGACAGAAAAATGAAACACCACAAAATCACTTTTCGTATAGTTTTTTATACTAATTGAGACACCCACAATCAATTAAACGTAAAATTTCAAGATTCTATTTTTTGAAAAATCAAAATTTGTAAGGGTCCCCCCTTATGCTTTTTTTGCCAAAAAATTTCAAAATTTTATTTTTTCAAAAATTGATAAATTTGAGATGTAGATATAAAGGTGATGCTTAATAGTGATCAAAATGGGCTCGGGATTGACAATCGGTTCAGATTTGACAAAGTTGTGGCAGTTTGAAGTCTGGGAAGGTTATTTATAAGGAACTTTTCGTTGTTTGGGCACTTTACAAGTCAATTTTTTTGTCACTTTTGGCGTGATTTTTGACAGAAAAATGAAACACCACAAAATCACTTTTCGTATAGTTTTTTATACTAATTGAGACACCCACAATCAATTAAACGTAAAATTTCAAGATTCTATTTTTTGAAAAATCAAAATTTGTAAGGGTCCCCCCTTATGCTTTTTTTGCCAAAAAATTTCAAAATTTTATTTTTTCAAAAATTGATAAATTTGAGATGTAGATATAAAGGTGATGCTTAATAGTGATCAAAATGGGCTCGGGATTGACAATCGGTTCAGATTTGACAAAGTTGTGGCAGTTTGAAGTCTGGGAAGGTTATTTATAAGGAACTTTTCGTTGTTTGGGCACTTTACAAGTCAATTTTTTTGTCACTTTTGGCGTGATTTTTGACAGAAAAATGAAACACCACAAAATCACTTTTCGTATAGTTTTTTATACTAATTGAGACACCCACAATCAATTAAACGTAAAATTTCAAGATTCTATTTTTTGAAAAATCAAAATTGGTAAGGGTCCCCCCTTATGCTTTTTTCGCCAAAAAATTCCAAAAATGTATTTTTTCAAAAATTGATAAATTTGAGATGTAGATATAAAGGTGATGCTTAATAGTGATCAAAATGGCCTCGGGATTGACAATCGGTTCAGATTTGACAAAGTTGTGACAGTTTGAAGTCTCGGAAAGTCATTTATAAGGAACTTTTCGTTGTTTGGGCACATTACAAGCCAATTTTTTTGTCACTTTTGGCGTGATTTTTGACAGAAAAATGAAACATCATAAAATCACTTTTCGTATAGTTTTTTATACTAATTGAGACACCCACAATCAATTAAACGTAAAATTTCAAGATTCTATTTTTTGAAAAATCAAAATTGGTAAGGGTCCCCCCTTATGCTTTTTCGCCAAAAAAATCCAAAATTTTATTTTTTCAAAAATTGATAAATTTGAGATGTAGATATAAAGGTGATGCTTAATAGTGATCAAAATGGCCTCGGGATTGACAATCGGTTCAGATTTGACAAAGTTGTGACAGTTTGAAGTCTGGGAAGGTCATTTATAAGGAACTTTTCGTTGTTTGGGCACTTTACAAGCCAATTTTTTTGTCACTTTTGGCGTGATTTTTGACAGAAAAATGAAACACCACAAAATCACTTTTCGTATAGTTTTTTATACTAATTGAGACACCCACAATCAATTAAACGTAAAATTTCAAGATTCTATTTTTTGAAAAATCAAAATTTGTAAGGGTCCCCCCTTATGCTTTTTTTGCCAAAAAATTTCAAAATTTTATTTTTTCAAAAATTGATAAATTTGAGATGTAGATATAAAGGTGATGCTTAATAGTGATCAAAATGGGCTCGGGATTGACAATCGGTTCAGATTTGACAAAGTTGTGGCAGTTTGAAGTCTGGGAAGGTTATTTATAAGGAACTTTTCGTTGTTTGGGCACTTTACAAGTCAATTTTTTTGTCACTTTTGGCGTGATTTTTGACAGAAAAATGAAACACCACAAAATCACTTTTCGTATAGTTTTTTATACTAATTGAGACACCCACAATCAATTAAACGTAAAATTTCAAGATTCTATTTTTTGAAAAATCAAAATTTGTAAGGGTCCCCCCTTATGCTTTTTTTGCCAAAAAATTTCAAAATTTTATTTTTTCAAAAATTGATAAATTTGAGATGTAGATATAAAGGTGATGCTTAATAGTGATCAAAATGGGCTCGGGATTGACAATCGGTTCAGATTTGACAAAGTTGTGGCAGTTTGAAGTCTGGGAAGGTTATTTATAAGGAACTTTTCGTTGTTTGGGCACTTTACAAGTCAATTTTTTTGTCACTTTTGGCGTGATTTTTGACAGAAAAATGAAACACCACAAAATCACTTTTCGTATAGTTTTTTATACTAATTGAGACACCCACAATCAATTAAACGTAAAATTTCAAGATTCTATTTTTTGAAAAATCAAAATTGGTAAGGGTCCCCCCTTATGCTTTTTTCGCCAAAAAATTCCAAAAATGTATTTTTTCAAAAATTGATAAATTTGAGATGTAGATATAAAGGTGATGCTTAATAGTGATCAAAATGGCCTCGGGATTGACAATCGGTTCAGATTTGACAAAGTTGTGACAGTTTGAAGTCTCGGAAAGTCATTTATAAGGAACTTTTCGTTGTTTGGGCACAAGCCAATTTTTTTGTCACTTTTGGCGTGATTTTTGACAGAAAAATGAAACACCACAAAATCACTTTTCGTATAGTTTTGTATACTAATTGAGACACCCACAATCAATTAAACGTAAAATTTCAAGATTCTATTTTTTGAAAAATCAAAATTTGTAAGGGTCCCCCCTTATGCTTTTTTCGCCAAAAAATTCCAAAATTTTATTTTTTCAAAAATTGATAAATTTGAGATGTAGATATAAAGGTGATGCTTAATAGTGATCAAAATGGCCTCGGGATTGACAATCGGCTCAGATTTGACAAAGTTGTGACAGTTTGAAGTCTCGGAAGGTCATTTATAAGGAACTTTTCGTTGTTTGGGCACATTACAAGCCAATTTTTGTGTCACTTCAATGACCCTTTCACATAATTTGTTATATTTTTTTTAAACTATATTAATATTCCTAGCCTTTAAGTTTAAGTTTCCAAATCTTCAGCAGCTGTTCCTATATTTTAAACTTGCCAAACTTTGTACAAAAACGCATTGCGAAACTCTAGACTCTAGCAAGTCATTTCTTTGAAATTTATTTTCGATATTCATATGATATCGAACTCATTAATTTGCTGCAGCAGCCTCGCCCCTTGCGGCCCATATGATGTGGCAAATTGCGACAGCTCAATTATGTCAGAAATTTACTGAGCTGAGCCGTAGCCATAAATGGCTGCAAAACTGCAAGCCAAAGAATGCAGTGGCTGCCAGAAAACACAGGAGCTGGCAGGGCGGGGAGTGGGGTGAGGGCAGGGAGTAGGGATTAGGGAGCGGGGCGCAGGGGGAGCAAATGGCGTGGCCTAGTGGCTTCTGCAGCAGGCAGTCGGCAAGAAAATTAAAAGGCAACGCAATCGACAGAAGAATACACAAAGGGTTAAATGGCTTAAACGATGTGGGGCGTTGGGGCGCGCACACTGAGGGGGCGTGGCCAAGTGGCCAATAAAGAACGTGAGTTATGTGGCAGGGGGAGCGGGGGCCGCAGTGCCAAGCAATAAATTGATTGTGCCACACAGGGAAAATTGCCCGAGAAGCGCAACAATGGCAAGCGACTGCAAAATGCAACATGCAACATGCAAACGGCAAAAAATAATTGAAAACACCAACAGCGAGGCAGCTGAAAATGAAAAGGAAAATGAAAATGAAGCAACAGCAGCGCAACAGAAGAAAAAGCAGAGCAAACCCAATGCGAATCTCAGTTGGCAATGCGGCCCACGTGGCGTATGAGTGACGCGAATTTATGTTAGCTGTCCGAGAGCGCCAACTTGCCACACGTTCTAATCAGTGAATGTGTGAGTGGTGGGGAAGAGGGGGGGAACTGGTTAGAGCCACATTGTTGCCGCCATGTGGAAAATATGTGTGCGGCAGAACCAGTTACTAGTTACACCCCCCCCCCCCCCCCCCTCTCCTTCACCCAACCAATAGGCAAGTTGTTCACCTTCAACGTCCTTTGCAACCACTCCGCCGCAGTAATGCCACAATCGACAACAGCGAGAGAACAAACAGAGAAACCAAGAACCAGTTGAGACTTCGTCTGCAGTCGGCAATTACAATTCAATTAATGCGCTTAGTGTGCAATTCTTTTTTCTCTTCTCTTCGGTTTTTCTTTTTTTTGCAGTGTAGTAAACATGTGATAAGAAGCAGAGCAATGGAAAGCGGAGAGTCCAAGAATTCTGCATTTAATCGCCGACTCAAAAGTTAAACGACCGCGCAAGTTTGCTGTTGATGATGTGAGCAGTGTGGCATGCCAGTCAGTGGCGTACGGATTGTGTGTAAAGGGGGGTAGAGGTGGGTAGGGGTGGCGAGCAGGCCTGCCGTGCCCCTCGTAATCAGCTCATGTGTCAGCCGTAAGTTGGCGTCGTTTTCAACGTCTTCGTCTTCTTCTTATCGCTGCTGTTGTAAAGCCAAGAAAATGGCAGCGTCAGGCCCTTAGCTTCCACTTCACATGCATCCTTATAGCTGCGTATTGTTGTTGTTGTTGTTTGTTGTTGCTGTTTGTTGCTTGTTGCCTGCCATGCACAACACACGTCATGGGTGTCGTTTTCAAGCCTCTTCTTTTTGTGTGGGTGCACAGCAAGGAAGCAGCAGCGAAGGCATGGGCAGGGGTGGGGCAGGGGCAAGTAATACGACTGCTGAAAGGCAGCAACACGAAGCAGCAATTCAGCGTGTAACAATGAACAGTTTTAAATTGTATTCTATTTAATTAAGCCAAAACAGCAAATGAGTGAAACAAGTGCGACAATTGTTGGCTGACTTTTGTTTTATTGCCCAAAGACGACAGCTTAACATATACATATGTGCGTAAACCAGAAAAAGTGAGAAACTCACAAGAAAGCCTCATATAAACAAACTACCCAATAATCAAAGTGCCATAACTTGCCAAAACTGAACCGATTGTTGATCCGAGAGCATTGTGCGCATGGCTTGAATGGATCCTTAACTATTCTGTATTCCAAGTTGAGAAACTACATTTTTTTTTGGATATCACGTCCACAATCATTTCAAAAATGTTGACACGTGAAGTCGAATCAATCATTTCATATTCAACAACCTTTGAGTTTCATTTAGCTCTCAAATACATTTGCCAGCTCGATTACCATATTCCCATTTTATTATTAGCTGCTCTTCAGATGTAGCCAACTATTTCTATATTGCCATTGCGGAATAAGCCCAAGGCAACCGCATCACATGCCACATCTCGACGCCCACTCACAATCGCAATCAACGTTTAGAATCAGAAGCACATACTTCCGGTTTCGGTTTCATTCAATTTGCTGCACTTTATGGAAATTGAGAAACAAAACGGAAAAACAGAAAATGCTGTGGGGGGGAATAAAACTAGCACATGAAATGCCAAATGCCAAACAAATTTGAGTCATCAAACCAGCCGCGTCATGAGAACTTGAACATCAAATTGAGGCAAACAGAAAACAAACAAATCGCATGCTGCACAAATGTTTAATGGGCTACTCCCGGTATCAGCTGCCCCCCCTTCTCGATATATATATATATGTATATGTATATATGTACAACATGTGTGTGAGTCTCGTCCGAGTTGGGGGCGATGCTGTGAATTTCAGTATTTCAGTTTCAATTTGCATAAAAAGCGAAAACGGAAATCATTTGCATGCTGGACAAGGAACGGAAAATAGAATGGGAACCAGTACGGGAGCGGAAAGGGGAACGGGAACTGGAATTGGAACCGGTCAGCCACTGCTTCCGTTGTGTAAAGTGTCAAGGCGTCTCAAGTGTTTTAATTGCCTGGACGAGAATAGTTTTCCCAGTTTTTCCAGTTTGCCTAAAGCTCATTTGGGCTCTTAACTTGTTTGACTTTACAAGATTCAATATAGCAAACTGCAAACTGCAAACTGCAAACTACAAATTTGTCTAAAGATCTGTAGCCAGCGGAGTCTTCTCTATTTTGCATAATTAGACAATTAGCCTGGCCAAATAGTTGTTGCCACAAAAACTGTAGCCAAACTCGACTCTTGATAAACTGAACTGCCAACCAGGCCAAGGCATTCAAAACCCAGGCTCTTTCAAGTCTCTTTCTGCATTTGTTTATTTTACGACTGCCTGCAACTTTGCAGCTCGTAAAAATTCAACCCTTTCCCCCCTCTTAACCCGCCTACCCCTCTGTCCCTGTCCCTTGTGTCGCCCTCAGGCCACAAATCTTTTTATGCATCTTGGGGCGAATCTGTTTTAGAACTGAGGTTGCAACTATGGTTTTGTGTTTATTTGTAGTTCATCTTGTACTTGGTTATATACCCTATAATAAGACAATTTATTTGAGTGGGTATGATAAAATTGAAGAGGCGAAAGAAACTTCATGTATATTGTATTAAATATAATATAAATTAAGTATCTATAATATTTAATTTAAGCTTTTTATTTACAGGATATTAGCTAGTCGAGCCACTGCCTTGGCTTGCTGTATTCACAGGCAGAGTATAAGAAAATAAATATCACTGAGTTTCGAGTTATGAAATTTATTAGCTGCAAATGTTGTTTGCTCTTGTTGTTGCCATAGTTATTGTTGTTGTTTTAGTTGCTGTTGTTGTTGTTAGTTATCTCTGCCTGCTGCTGCTGGGTCAGTAACTTCACTTCACTTCAGTTCATTTCTGTTCTCGGTTTTAACGGGAAGTGTTGCACATTAAAAATTTATTGTATACACAAGAATTTCGTCGAATTTGTTTGCCTTCGCCTTTTGGCTTTGCCTTCAGTCGGTTTGCTTGATTAATGAACTTGTTGTCTCTTTTGTTGATGTTCTACTTGTTGTTGTACAGCTAAGAGCTAAAGGGATCTGAAAAGCTGCTTAGAATTCTTTTGATTGAATTTGCACAAATATTCGAGTTGATTAAGTTGCGGTGAACTTTTTTATTTGCTCATAACGAAGCTTTTTGTGTTTTTAATGGGAGCATAGGAGATTTCAAAAGATTGCCAGAAATGTGGCAATGAAATGAAGTGAAAAAAAGTTTTAAAATAGCTAATAATTCCTTAAAATGAATAAACATAATAAATAAGTATACGTACTAATGCAGAATAAATAACTATAATAATTCATATTTTTATTGCTAAAATTTCAGTTCAAAAATAACTTTTAATGCACCCAATTTTAAATTAGCATACTCACGATATAAATTTGTTAAACAAGCTCAATTTGGCATGCGGCTAATCTTGTTATGTGCCCCATTCATTGAGCGTAGCTAAACCCGTACAGTGCTTGCCAAACTGTAATGTGAACAACCGCAACATATCAGTTGCAACAAAACCACACAGTTAAACAAACATTTTGGAATATTTTTGCGGCGAATGAATTATGTGAGTGCGGTCTTGCCACCCGCCAAATAAATCAAGCAAAATCCGGCAACGCTCGGAAAATGTTTGCAATAGTTTGGGAACTTTGTTTTATTTTTCTAGCTCGATTTTCGCCTCAGAAGAACTTTTAATGCCTGGCTAAGCGCACTTAATCCACATCATTAGCAAAAGGCGAGCAAACTGCAGTCAGGTGTGCTGCAAGGGGTGGTGCAGGGGGTGCTGCGAGGGGTGGCAAGTCCACAGAATGAAGCGGTTCAGTTTCATTAGTGTCACAATCTCCAGAGCTTGGAATGTGACTCAATTACTTGAATGTTGCAGCAGCTGGCTCAACTTTACTACAACTATAAACATACATATATAAATACATATATAGATATATATATATATATACATGTGTGTGTGTGTCTGCTCCAATTTCAGCTATTTGCAGTTATTTGGTTTTATTGATTTTATGAGCAAACATTTTGTAAATGTTTTCATTATGCTCGTAGGCAACTTTGATTACGGCCTTCCAGTTTAATAAACTTTTGCCGCATTTATTATTTAAATGCTTTGCATGCATGTGTGTGTGTGTTGTGTGTGTCTCCCCAAATTTGGGGCGACTTTTCGGAGCGCGGGCATCACTTCAAAAGTCAATTAAGTCCGGACATCGCAAGCAGCCCCCTAAAAACTACCAAAGTGTCAATATGTGTGTGTGGCTCACTTGACTAAGTGCCACGCCTACTTGCTGCCCACATCACCAGCCCCTGCCCGCCCGCCTGATTCTACTTCTAGTCGACTTGTGTCCGTTGGCTTCTCTAATCCATTTCGATTTGCAATAAATTCATTTTGTTTATTCACATTTCGTATACTCAATATTAGACTCTAAAAGATAAGATACCCTGTGGGCAGAAGCAATTGGCAAGGATATTTAAGAGCACAGATAATAATAATTATACAAAATAATGTATGCTCTCGAGCTAGTAAACTACTAGTGGTGGCAAAAGAGGCTTTTACCAATACTTTATCTACTACTACTTTATAATCTATCTACTTATAATCCTAGATTTTCTGCTGCTTTTATTACTACTACTATTTAGTTTATTTCTACTCATACTAATTAGTTTCCTACTTCTACAACTTTATCTACTACTCTTACTCTTTCTCCTACTTATTATTTTTCAACTGTTACAGCTAGAAATCTGTAGGGTATTCCATAGTCGATCATTTCACAACATTCAACACTTTTTAGGTATTTGTTTGGGCTGTGTGGTAGGCGTGGCTGGTGTGCAGCTCGACACACGTCGTTTTCCATTAAATTTGCCTGGCTGATAAACGAAAAATGTCGAGCAAAAGTTTTTCTTTCAGCCCGCAAAAACTCACGTGAGATTTGCTCCCCAAGCTGCGACTTTTGCCGTTCTCACAACTCGCAGCTCGCACACGCATGCATATTTAAATATATACTTTTACATATACGGGCAGACACTGGACCACGTGGCGTATGCGTAATGTGGCGTGCTGTAACCCAAAGGACACGGCAATATTATATTATTATTTTCCTTTTGCGCTCTTGCCTTTTTCGTGCTGTTGCACATTGAAGATAAAAAGCAAAAGTTAAAACCAATTCGCACGCAATTCTCGCCCACTGTTGTCTGGGCATTCTTCTGGCTTACAGCAATGGAAACTACTCCCAGGAGCTGCTTCTCCTTGCTCCTTGCTGCTTGCTGCTTGCTGTGCGAGTGCGTGTCGCCAAGCTATGTTGAAGTTGAGAGCGACTCACCTCAGCCCCACCGGAGCCCCCACCTGAGCCCTCCTCACCTGAGCCTAAACAAATGCAACACTTTGTTTTAACAGGCAAGGCATGACTACAAATTTATTTGTTTGCCTACTCCCATACACTTATTTAGTACTCACTGTAAAAGGGAACCACCGCCCCCCCACGTCCCAGTTCAGGTGCGGCTTTGCGGTTGGGCCCGCGGGGCGTAAAAATGCAAAATAGCTCCAGCTCAAATGGGGACACAAGATAAAAAACACTTCAAATATAAAAAGAAAGGTTCCATAATTGAAAGAAAACTTTCCAGACTCGGACTGTGATTAGGGTGCCGATTGGAGTACGGGCGGGTACGGATTAGGCGCCCAGGGTCAATATTCAGATTTGGATTTCTGACTGCTGACGCAAAGATTAATGACTTTGAACGCAACTTGTGTGCGTGTGTGGAGTTTAGAATCACTTGCAATCAAACATTTACTTAAATTGTGGAGTGAGGAAACACACACACACAGACACACACAGTCACACACAGAGTTCAGTTTATTGACTATTCAAATCAAAATTCAATTGAAGTAAGGTTCGAGTTTTGAGCTGGGTTTAAAGCTAGAAAAACTAATTTGGAACTAGTAGGGTTTTAGTTTTTTAAAATTATTTCAATAATTCCCAAGTATTTTCCCAGCTTGAATAAAGTTCAAAACAAAATTACTAAATAGTATTTGTTAGTTTTTTTTAAAAAGTATTAATATAATAGGTTTATTAATCAGCTAAAAGTCTTTGCTCTATTGTTATTAAATTTGAAATTTAAGCTAAAAATACTTATTTAATTTTGCACTATTTAAAATGCACTGCTTGCTTTTAATTTACGTTATTTTATTGCCGCATTTAAGAGTTGCAATAAACCCGGCCACTAACTGTGCTGCTGTTCAGTCAGGTTAACGGTATTTTTGGTTCATTTCTTTCTTTTTACTGCCCCATGCCACAATCAAATGTTCAGAAGCCAACAGGAGGTCGGTCGCCTAATCAAATTCGCCATTCGCTGCCTGCAGCTCCCAAAACACTGGTTCCTTGCCACATTTACAGCTACTCTCACACATACACACACACACACACACACACACACACCTGAGGGAAAACTTTGCACGTTTCGCATTATTCGTGTGTTTCTGCTGCTGCTGATGCTACTCTGTTCTTGTTGTTGTTGTTATATTCCCAAGCTTTTAATAACTGAACAAGCCGCTCATTAATAATTTAAAATAGAGCAAAAATATGCGGCGCGCTCTTCTTTTGGAGCAGCTTTGCTGCTGGCTGTAGTCCCAAATGGCAGCATGTTGCCCCAGTGGCGCGTGTTTGTGGTGAATTTCGATGGTGTCTGTGTGGATGCCAATGCCAATGTAAAGAGAGTAAACTTTGCTCTGACGCTCTTTCACTCGCTCTCTTTGCATTGGCATTTCTGGCGCATTCCTTAACCAAGACACACACACACACACAAACACACGCACGCACACACATGTGCATTTGACGCTCTGTTGTGGATGCCTTCGCAGACTGCTTCTCGCTTGCTCTTTACCCCTCTCCGCCTCTACCCACCCCCCACGCATGCTGATGATTCATGCTTTCTGACTGCGATGCTGCCACAGCAATTGATTGTTGTTGTTGTAATGCTTAAATAATTTATTTTTCCGACACTTCCTCACAGCAGCAGCAGCAGCAGCAGCAGCAGCAGCAGCGGCAGCAACGTAAGCTTTTGTTTTGTTTTGCTTTTGCTTTGTTTTCATTTGTTTACTTTTTGCTGCCGCTGCTAACTGCGCTGTCGACGTCGCTGCAGTGACGTAAGTACTCCAAAAGCTGTGCAGCTGTTGAAATAACACACACACTCACAAACAAAAACTTTGCCGGCTGCGCTTACTGAATGAAATACGTATTTTTGAATAGTACGTTTCAAAACTCACCACAGCAGCAGCGACCAATGCAAGCCACATTTGCTGACGTCGCGTCGCGTCGCGTCGCTGCAACTGTTGTTCGTGTTTGTTGACGTCGTTGCCGCTGCTGCTGCTGCCGTTGCCGTTGCTGCTGCTGCTGCGTTTCACTTAGTTTCAGTTCACAATTGAACGCTAGCCGTGTCTGACGCGTCGCGCTCTCTCTCTCTTCTCAGTTCGCTCTCTTTGTCTCGCTGTGTGTCGCCACGACAAGTGGCTCCAAAACCTGCCGTTCGCTGTACGTACGTATCTACGTCATAATATTTTGTTACGTGCTTAGCAAAAGCGCTTCCGTTTGCGCTTTTGCCGCAGCATCATAAATCAACACTAAATAACAATAATAACAATAACAATGGGCAACAACTACAAGCATATTTAATAATTTTCGTGAGCTGTTTCTTCTCTCGTTGTTGTTGCATTATTTATTTATTTATTTGTTTAATTTATTTGCTTTTTAGCTCGCGTGTGTTTGTGTTTGTATCTGTGTGTGTGTGTGTGTTTGTGTTTGTTTGTGTTTGTTTATTTGTGCAGCCGGCCAAAGCAGCAGATCCAATTAGAAACTACGCCAAAACTTGTACCGCAAACCCAAAGCCTCTAAAATTGGCCACTGCCCCTGCCCCTGCCCCTGCCCCCTCCCTACCCCTCCTTTCTGCCTATCACACTTCTCTAGTCGAAATGCGTTTAAAAACAAATTTACTTCCCTTTTACCCACTCTCTCTCCCACAACGCAATGTGAAGGCTTCTCAAAAGTTTTCGCTCGCCATTATCTTTACCGTTTATTTTTGCGGCAATTGAATTAAGTTGAATTGTGCGTTCAAAAGAACTATTCAGTGGCTTCAAAATCGCATGTGAAAAGCACTCAATTGAGCTGTAAAAAGCTTTTAGGGCGGTTCTGGAAAACAAATTGAGCCTTACGACAAAGCTTATAAAAATTAATCAGAGAATTTAATCCGAAATGTTAAAAACAATCAACCAATTAAACCAAATACATATTTACATGAAAATAATAGAGAAACTTATTAAACACTTCAAAAATCAATTTCAAAAACTTCAAAACTTGAACTATGTGGTCTATTCCAGAACCGTTACAAACTCCTACAATTTATAGCATTTTTAGAAATACTTAACTCTTGGAATAGTAAATATAATCACATATTTTAAATTACATTCAAATTAATTTTCAAATTGCTCAGTTTCAATATTAAAACTTAAAGATCTTGTCAAAAATTCCCCTTTGAGTTTCCGTTAAAAAGCAGCTTTGACCCACTTAAACTCAAAATTCTAACAAAATTCGCATCTCGTTCTTTGTGTGCTCTTTGTGCTCCCAAAAAAGGAAAAACTTGTCAGCTGACTGGACTGGAAAGTTGACTCACTTGCAATTTGCATGCATCGCCGGCAGCTGCTCCCCGGTTGCTGCTCCCTAGTTGCTGTTGGCAGCTTGTGACGCAAATGCGACAAGCAGTGACTGTCAAACTGTTGCAGCGTAACCGTTACACAGCTTACAGCTTACGACTTGCCGTTTTATGGCTTATCAATTGAGTGTTATTTTGTTGTTGTACTACGTGCCTTTGACCCAGAAGTAGTCTACGAGCGTTATAGAGTCAAGCCCAGGATCCCGCTCCCCCCTCGCCAACCCCCTAATGCAACACGACCTACTCACCTATCATGTAATCAACATATACGTATACGTAATAGTGATAGCCGCCAAAAGACGCTACGCTTGCCCGGGCGCAACAAAAGAGAGAAGAAGAAAGAGAGAGAGTGAAAGAGAGTTAAATTGTGTTACGCACTCACCACGAGCCGGCTTGTGTGGAACTTAAGAGAGCGCCCGCTCATATGACAGAGTATCACACTCTCTCTATCTCTCTCTCTTTCTCTCTCGCTCTCTGTCTCGCTCTCTCTCGAATGTGCAGCAGCAGTGCCACCCACCCCCAAGTCAGGTGGCGCCCTTGCGCTACTTTCTATATGCTGTTGGGCTGCGTTTACGTCCAAAAAGCGTAACGTAACGCAACGTAACGTAACGTAGTATCTCGTTGACCTCATTTCGTGTGCGAAACTCAACGCGGCAGGTTGTGCAAAGCTCCGGCACCGGCTCCGGCTCTACGTTTCTTAACCCAACCGCCATTCAAAAATAAATTCTCGTAACGTAGCCAGCAAATAGCGTTATCTACGTCGGCTGCTTTGTTGTTGTTTTCGCATTGAAAGCGTTTTTCAAGTTAAATGTCAAAGTGTTTGAACTCGCAACGTAATGTTTTTGTCTTTTACGAGTTTTTTAAGTTTTATACTTTTGTGTTTCGTGTTTTGTGCTTTGTGTTTTCAGTTTGTGTGTAAACAAAATTATAATTTGTGTTTTTCTGTTGCGATTTTGATGAGCTGCGAAATCGAAAGATTATAACAGCAAACACCCTTAACAACAACAGCAACAAAAGCCACCCTAAAAAACAAAAACAGCTTCCTTTTTTTGGGGTTGCCTTTTGCTACTTTTGTTGGTTGTTGTTGTCTGTGGTCGTAGCTGGAATATTTATTGTTGTTCTGTCTGCAGATAAAAATTTGACCTCGTTTGCCAGCGAGACTTTTCTAGCCATTGTCAACCGATAACAAAACATATATTCAATATATATATATATGTGTGTAAATATATATATAGAAAAGTGCCATAAAGTGAATTTTTAACTTGGACCGCAACAAGCAAAATGTTTGCCATAAATAAATGCTTTGCAGCCGATTAATAAACAAAGAAAGTATATCTGAAAAAAAAACAATAAAAATAGCAGTTAAATAACTGCTCTCATATAATAAAACTTTCAACGTAAGCAGCTACAGAAAAACGGCCTCAAAATTGCCGAATTAATCAATCAACCCACAAAGCTGAACAACAACAATTTTGCTGGTGGTGCGTATTAAAACTAAATGATCTTCAACCCAAAATTAAAATAAAATTAAATCCAATTCAAGATGAACTCACAACACACTTTTTAGCTGTTTGTTTTCTTTAATTATATTAACGCTTGATTTACAGCCACAACAACAACAAAAACAGAAAAGAAAAGTGGAATGTCTAAAGTAAACAATCATTAAACTGGATGCCTGGCCAGGCAGCAAATTGTTTATACAAGAATTAAATATAATTTGATATTTTTATTTATAAATTTGGCTTTATAAAATCCATCAACGTTGCTGTGCGTTTTATTTTCATTTTTACGAGAATTTGATGCTTATAATAAACAAATTTAGGTCTATTTTTTTAAAAAATGGGAGATAAACAGCTAAAGGGTTGGAAAAGTGTGTTTATTATGAAAGGAAAATTGTATTAATTTTATATATTGTTTATAAATACTTTTTATGTTAAAGGAAAAGTTAATTATTTGTTTAGTGCCTCAGCAAATAAAACTTTGCACATAAATTTCCTTATTTTTTACATAAAAACTTTATTAATATTTAATAGAAGATTCATGATTTATACATTTTTGATACATTTTCATTAGTTTTGCACCAATTGATTTTAATCTTTTGATCTGCTTAGCTGATAACTTTTAAGTGCCTGAAAATCCAAACTTCCAACGATTTTCCTCATTTCACATGCTAACAGACCATGAAGTATATATATTTTTCGGTTTATAAAAATAAATGCATGCGCCCAAATAAATATTTTAAAATATGCGTAAAAGCCTATTTAAAACGCTGTAGAAATATTAAATGGCAGACCGGAAAAAAGACATGAAAAAAAGGAGAGAGGGAACGTCAGGCATCAAAGTAAACTTTATTTAAATGAAGCGCAAATATTTTGACACGCCGACAGTCGAAATAAAGCAAAATGAAATATTGCATGTGTATTTCAGCAACAACAACAACAACAACAGAAGCGAAACATAATGGAACCGAACTTGCATTTAATTAAAATACTGTGCAGCACTTGAAATGCATATTTTATGCACGAATTGGCAATAAGCCTGCCGCCAGGCAGTGTTGCTCAATACCGAAATGAGTATTCGAAATGGCATCCCTCGATTTCCCATACCCCGATACCGACACCGATACCCTTTCTCCCAAACTCATCTGTTGGAACCGGCTTAAAGCAGCAGCAGGCGAAAGACTTCGACCCGACACTCAATTTTAATGGCTGTTCTGCTTGTTGTTGTTGTTGCTGTTGCTGTTGCTTTTGTTGCCTGTGCTGTGTGCAATTGAAATTAATTCAAGTTGAATTGAACTTTTTATTAGAACATTGACCCAGCATCGACGTCAGCAGCAGCGTCCATTGTCTCGAGGGCTGCCAGAGAACGCAAAACGCCGACATCTAATCAACTGTTAAATCACTTATTTAATCAGCTTTACTTATATGCGGATGATAAGCACTAAACATATATGTATATGATTATAGTATATATGTGAATATAGACATAAAATCCAAACATACTTCCGCTATCAGTCAGACAGCAAACATTGTAATCAGAGCTCATTACAATTATCCAAACGCAGCTGTGCGTGGGTGGCTCAAGAACTTCTCTGGGATTAATAGCATATAGAATTTCTCCTATCGAATCTGAGTAAAAATATTATTTACAATTTTAAAATAAAGTTTACTTTTATATAAATTTACTTATGATTTATGTTATCAATTTGGAATAGTTTGCTTAGAAAGAGAGGGAGAAGGCCCTTCTCCTTTATTTTGCAAATTCTTCTATGTGTGGCATTCGTAAACGTTTTACTGGCTGCACTCTATAAATGAATGCTGCCTACAAAATGTCGATTACTTATTGTTTGACACTCGCAGATGTGATTTTCGCATTTGATTTATTGGGCGACACAGGAACTTGTTTAGTTTAGCTTGAATACAACTTAATTAGAAGTCAACTGGCTGTAATTAGTAAAAGCCGCCTTCGAGTAATTGTCAGTTAGCTCGGGAGAGTACTGAGAGAACCTGAGACGATGTCGTTTGTTTGGATTTGAATTGTGTGAGGCTGGCCATAATTTGATGGCTAAATCAATTAGAAAGTCAGGTAAGGCTCGCAAGTAATTAAGATTTGCCCGTTAGCTGCGGCTGCTGCTGCTGCTGCTGTTGTTACATATTTTCTGTAAATTTTAATTAAGTTTCGTTTGACTGGCTGACATGAAATGAAATGGCGATTTGGCAACTTGATAAACGGCCAGCAAGCACGCAACTTGGCCAAAAAGCAGCGCTCGTGTGCAAAAACCATTAAAACAGGTGGCCAATATCAAAACTGGGCTCGGTTCCTTTTTGGGGTTGGGTTTTTGGGCGCCTCACAAGCAACTGGTTGACTAATTTTGTATATATATTTTTTTTTGCCTAAAAGACCTTGGCTTATCGCACACGCCCCATCTTCGCGCCGCCCATTTTTAGCCATTTCTCACTCGCCTGACGATAATTTGACTGATTTCTTGTTGGCGATAAAAAATAGTTCTATATGGTAATAAAACTTGTACTTTGCCAAACGTGTTTTGCATAAAAATCATCGAGGAAAATATACACATAAGTATATACATACATATATGCTAAATGAGTTGGCTATCAGCTACTACACCACCACCCCCTCCCCCGCAGCTCTCTACAAGCAGCTTATCTAGTTGTGTGTTTTGTGGTTTTATTTTTAGATAATTTCTCTAGATGGTTTTTGAATTTTATGGTTTGACTTATAAATGTGTGTATGGAGTGTGGAAAGGGTGTGAATGACAGCGTTGATTGATAAGAATGTTTTTTGGCTGAAAAACCATTTGGTAATAAAATAAATTGACTGATAGTTAAACTGTCTGCGACGCCTCAACCAAAGTTGATAAATTAATTGCATTTATACACGATTTATCTACAAATATGATATAAATATTAAATATTATAAGCGAAAGAGTTTTTTTTATTTGTGCTCAACAAAAGAGTTAGTTTATTTCCAAAATGAAATTCATACAATACCATTTATTTTAGTTTAATACCAATTTTGTTTGTAATTGGATTAATATTTTATTCCACTCACTACAAATTGTATTTCTATTTAATCCACTATAGAAACTAAATCAAAATAAATTTCTTTTGTTTAGATATGCATGTGTTTATTATTTGTGCAAATAGTACGACCTTGATTATTATTTATATTTTAATTCATTTTAAGCTACCAAATCGAATCTAATTTGTACAAAAAGTATTTACTTTTAATAACATTTAAATGCATTTTAAATACTGTTTCATAACCGATTTTAATCCCTGCACAAAGCTTTTATACTTTGTTACGTAACTGCGGCAATCGGATTATGCAAAGGACCAGCAACAAATTTGTCATTAATTACATTGTAAATTTGATTGAAATTTAATGCGATTGTGTGTGTTTGTGTGTATCTGTGTGTGTGTCTGCATGTACAGCTATCAATCGTAGGTCGAACGGTTGACTACAAGCCGCAGGCTTATCAATTATCCTGCAACCGGCAACCATGCAACCGTGCAACCTGCAACCTCCAGCCTGTATCCTTTGTTCGCGTACATTGACATTCAACTGACAGTTCAGCGAGGCCAAAAAGGCTGCTCAACCGCAACAAATTTCTCATAGCGCCACGTTTCGTGTCGCCTCACGTGTCAGTCAGTCATTTGTTGTAGCTGTTGTAGTTGCTGTTGTTGTTGTAGTTGCTGCTGCTGTGACCAGTCGTCACCTTTGCTATTTTTGGGTACGCCAAATTGTCAGAGTTGTTGCCATTCGGCAAATTGTTCACGTCATTTATAAGCCATTTAATCATCGGCCATCGGTTCCGTCAGCTGTCTGCGCTGCTCCGCACTTTAAACCCTTGGCCAATTTGCTATTTTTGATTAACAGACAGAGAGAGTGAGAGCGAGAGAAAGAGTGAGAGTGAGAGGGAGAGAGGGGGAGTGCTTCTCTCTCCAGGCTCTCCGCAATTAGTCAGCTGCTGTCGCCAAGTGTCAAAATATTTCGCCTCAACATTTTCTACAGAAAATCTATTTTCTCATTGCTTGCGAATTTTCACTCTTGGCCATGCGCCCACAAATGACAAACGCATCTCTAGCCAAGGGTTGTGCTGGGCAGGGGGGTGGCAGGTGGGCTGCTGATGCTGCGGCTGCGGCTGCATGCGGAATGAGCCGACGCTTGCATGGCATGGCCAAAATGTCACGTATACGTCGTGTGGCACGCCATGGCGACATTTTCGCCTCTTGCATGTCACCAGTTGCCGAACCGCCCCGCCCCGCCCTACCTCCTTCTCGTTCTCCTCCTCCTTGTCACTTGTTTCGCTGTAATTACGTCATTAACATGAAATTTCGAAATGTGCTCATCATTTCATTGGTGCTTCCATTTATTTCTTATGCTGCCTGTCTGCTGCTCAATTCTAAAATACGGCCACTTCAGTTTTCTTTCAAATTTTGACATGCTATTAAATATGTAGTTGAAGAGTGAATTCATTTTTATAGCTGTATGCTGTATGTGAGCAATACGAGCTTTATTGATGTTATCTTTTTTCTTTGAAAATCCAAAATAAATACTTTCATTTATTTAATTACTCATTAAACACTTCCTTAACAGTAATTTCTCTTATTTCCTGTACCAGAAACATGTTTTACTCAGTGTTAAAGTTAGTCATTGATTTATTGATCATTATTGGGGGAACTTGTTTACTTTTATCAATTTGACTCACGACTATAAATTATATAGAACATGTAGTATTTATTCTTATCAAGCATATACTAATATCATAAGTCCAAGAATTATAGTTTATACTTATTGTAAATCTTAGAGCTAAATACAAATTTTCCTATAAATTCTTTAGATATCTACGCAAATAATATAAGATATAATTGTAGTAGTAGTAAAAATCCCGAATATATTTAACTCTATATATTGCTTACTAATTTAAATCTTGAAAATATGTATTTAGTATATATTTGCAATCATTGTCTAGCCATTTATAATTATACATTTTGCACCCATTTTCATTTCTTTTAACTTGTAATTTTCTAATTGAGGCCTGTGAATCTTTTTTTTGTGAGTCATTCGTGGAAATTAACAGTGGTTTCATATATAATTACAATTACATTTCATTATGACCAATTGGCAGCTTGTCGTGGCGCTAATTGGTACGAACTATTCTCTCGCTCACTGTTTTCTCGCGTATATCTGCTATATTCAAGTGGCTAGTTGGTTATTGAACTCTCGCGATCTTGTCACCTGCAATTTGTCTGGCTTTGACATTGATGCCGATGGCAAACTTTGATTTTGATGATGCAACTACGCAACTCATTAATGCAACAAGCAATGGCAGCAACAACTGCAAGTGAAGCATCTGTTGAAAAGTTTACAGCGCCTTTTGCAGTCTTAATTAAATAAGTTTTGTGCATCTCTGAAGTTGCTGCAACTTCCACTTGCAGCAGCAACGACAACAACAGCAGCAGCAGCTAGCTGGTTGCAACTCATTTTGCTTGTTTGCCTTTCATTTGCCAAAAAAGTTTTTCGTGCCTGGCAAACAACTTTAATGGGCTTTTAAAAACCAACAACTACAACAACCAACAATGACAAGAACAACTGCCAGTCATTTCATTTCGTTCATTTAATGTAAATGCAAAATGCATTTGTTGCAAATTCGCTGCCTGTGGGCTTTAAAACAATTTGTCAGATGCATTGGGCAAAACTATTCGCTAGGCGCCATTTTCTGCATTCTGCATTTGCATATTGCATTTTATGCAAGTCAAACAACACTGACTCCCATTTGTATGCCATCGGTTGCGTTTGCTACTTAGCATGCGAGCGCTGCTTGAATACTTTACACTTTATAGTCATTTCAAATCAGCTAAGTGAGGGTTAATAGGATGGAATAGAGTTAAAATGTTGCGGAATTTTTAAGAGGCTCGAAAAGTATCTGTTGGATCCAAATCTATCATTCAAATAATTCTCCTGATTCCATTTCCTACCAACTTTTCTTTTGCATGAGCCTTCACCAACCAAAGGATCATAATCAGTTTTAGTTTTCGTCAGCTCGTTTTAGTTATTGCTGTTATGCCTGCAATTTGGCATAGTTGTTTTAAATTTGAACAACAATAGCAGCCAGCACATGAGCTTATAGGTTTTCAAGTGCAACTCTAATTGAGTTAAAGTGTTGGACTCTATAGATTATAAACATGCCTCTACATATTTGTGAAATTGTGAATTTCTGCCATAAATTGCTTTGCTCGACTTGTCTGCATTGTTGTTAAGCCAAATTGCTTTTGAAAGCAGCCAGCAGCACTACAATCACAATCACAATAGCAATAACATAGTGGGCTTTAGATATGGCCTGACACTGGAGAGACACTTATCCAATGATTTAGTACTGTAAAAATATACTACACAAATATTTGTATACTTAATTGTGGTTCATTGGGTTTGTCAGCCTGTTCATGCATCATTTTCATCAATGTTAGTTTCGTTGGTCATGTTTCAAGTGAAAGAGTTTGATAAATGACTTTTCAAGTGCCAATTTCCTTGTGTGGAATGCAAATGAAGCAACGGAAGAGGCGAAAACCAGTTGGAATTGACTTGAGGGTATTATAAATACGATAGTAGGGTTACAAAATTGTTCATAATAGAGGAATGCATTGTTGGAAAATATAAAAGCAGATGTAGCATGTAATCCAAGCAAGATATTCGAGGTTTATATAATAAATAGTTTTGTAGGCTTATAAAATAATTTAAAATGCAATATTGATGGATTATCACTTAATAGTTGGATAGATAAACCATTTGGCAAGTCTGTTAAACAATCATTTGATTGTTGTACATGTACAAATGATATTTATACAGTGCCAACCCAATCATTATGCCAATCAACGTACCAACTAAACGCCACCAGCAACAACAACAACAGCAACAACAACAATGACAAAACAGCTGATATAACAACTCCACCCTTTAAATATGTGGCGTTAAAAGTTTTGCACAATTTGCATGGCTCACTGGACGCTGAAACAACTTGGTTAAATGTTATTATATGATGGGGCAGCAACAGCAACAACAACAGCAGCAACAGCAACAACAACAAAAGCAGTGCATGTAATAACAGCGGAATTATACAACTCAATTACGAATACGTCAATATATATGCATATACACATATATGTGTATATAAAGTGCTCCTCCCTACCACCCTCCCTCCCTCTCTACATGCATAAGTAAGCAGCAGTCGAGAGGCGCCCCTTAAAAACTATATAAAGTCCAATATAGCTATCAACAAGAGTGCATTTCTATTTTGGAGTAGTTTTTCATTTGAATTTTACGATGGAAATTGGCTTTTCATTTTGGAAATGTGCGTGTCGTTGGTTCGTCTACGCCCCACACCCCCTTTGGGGTCACTACCCCTCTCTCTGCACTCCCCTCTCTCCACTTATCTATTTATTATTATGGCACACCACGCTCCACTGATTTATGTTAATTTGTAATGTCAACTTTGTGAATGTTTTTGTTGTTTTGCAGCCACAAAGTTTCCACTTTGAATTCGTTTTGTGTTTTGTTTTATAATTGTTGTCATTCGTTGCTGTTGCTGTTGTTGTTGTTGTGTGGGAGCATTATATAATACATTTTTGGTGTATACATACAATATTAAATCTAAGCTATCAATTCTCTTGAATATTAAACTAATTAGCTAATTCTTCATTTCGGTTCTTTCCTTACCTTTTCAGCCGTCACAATGCGGGAGAAAAAAGGCGGCGCCCTGCAGAAGCTCAAAAAGCGACTGTCGCACAGCTTTGGCAGATTAAGTAAGTACAACTTATCGATAAACTCAATCGATATTTTATAAACCAAAAAAAAAAAACAAAATAATAAATAAATATATAAATTGCACTTGCCAAAGGGCACTTCAAACTTTGTCCTCCCACAAAAATTTATTAATTTTGCTGAAAATGAAAAAATCAACTTCAAACAAACAAAAGCAAAACTACAATAAATCAGCAACAAAAGCTAACCATAAATGGGCTACGAAAAAAGAGCACAACAACAACAGAAAATAGCTGACAACAGAAGCCAAGAGCACAGACCATAGAGCTGTGTGGGTGCAGTTGCTGTACAATAGATTTATGTGTATAAATGTATACTACAATATATGTATATTGTGTATATATATATATATACATCATTTTGTACAATGGCTACATAAAGTCGAGTCTGGGGCGTTGCATTGAGCAATGAGAAAATGTCGTGCATGAATCATTCGCAATAATTCTCAAGTTAAAGTTGAGAAACTGCAATTACTTGAGCGTAGCGAAGAATAGCTTATAAATAAGATGCAAAGACGAGTATATTAAAAGCCTCTTAGCTGAGTAAATCGTTTTCCATTTGACATTGGCAGTTTGTTAATTATCTTACTGCAGGTCTTACCTTATAAGTATTTCCTTGTTTTTGCATGTTGACAAAGTCTTAAACTCTGTCTCCCTCTCTCGCGCTTACTCTCAGAAGAGCGCCTTTCACTTCCTCTTTGTGCTGTATTCGCAAACGTTTAGGTTAGGAAATCAAAATGTGACTGCACTCTGTGAGTTGTTAAAGAAAAACAAGAAATATAAACCTAAATTATTTGCTTGGTATTCTCTGCAAGCTATTATACATATTTTGTTTTGACTTCTTTAAAGTTCAAAGCTCAGTTTGTGCCATTTTAAACACTAAAATTAAACGCAAATGAGAAACTGTTAAAACCTAAAGCAAATTGCAAAAGTTTATTAGCTTCACAGAAAGCCATAAACTGGCTGCAAAAGTTATGACAAAGTTGTACGGCACTGAAATTTAAATCTAGTTGGAAAACTTATGCCTGAAACATGTAAAGTTTACAAAACCAATAGATGATATTAGACAGCTGACAGGTAGCTTATAAAAAAAAGTCGAAAAATTTTTACAGAAATTCGCCCGCAGTTATTCAGTGAGCTGTCAAAGCTGCCAACGCTGCGTCAAAAACAATTCAAACAGAGCAGCGGCATAAAAGAGTTTTATTTGAAAAGCTGCTGGCCACACACACAATAAAAAAAGAACTGCGTTTAGTTTAAGAGCAATTGAGAAACACAAAAAATGAAAATACAAAAATGAAAAACAAATGTTTGCTGCGTAACAGCAAACTGTCAATGTTGAGTCATTTTGGACAAAGCATTTAATGGTCAAACATTTCGGGGAACAGCTCCCTGTCTCCCTGCCTGCCCTCTGCCTGCCTGCCTGCCAGCTGTCCATGGTAATTGAATGCAGCAGCTGAAACTGACTGTGACTGACAGTTAGCGAGACAGTCAGATAAATGGAGAATAATCCCAAATGTGCAACGCTAATACGCATCGTTTTTCCCATTTCCCATTGCAGTTTTTGGGGGCGAACATTTTGCATTTTCCTCCTCCTCTTTAAAATTCCATAGTTTTGTTCTATTTGCTGTTGTTGTTGCTGTTGTCATGGCTGGTTGGGTTTTTTGGTTTGGGGCGCCACTGTAGTTGCCGTACAACGAATAGCAGTTGTTGACTCACCAGAAACCCGTTTCGGATTGCGGCATGCGGCTAATTGTCTCTCAACGCCCACAATCATTTCAGTGCCTCTCGATATTCGCGGTCCACAAAACGAGTTTGCTCTTGTCGAAAGAAACCGCTTTATGGGCAGAGCATTATGTGAGCGATCCAAACTAAATACCAAACAACAAACTACAAACAGCAAACAGTCCAACATATCCAAAGTTAAACAGCTGTTGTCCGCTTCCATATAAGGATTGAGATAAAAGAGCAGACTGGGCTAGTCAGCTTCAAAGTCTGGCTTATTAAAAACATTAGATTAGTTTCAATGTGCCCATATTTGGCATCAAATTGTGAATTTCTGAATAGTTATTGATATTGATAACCAATAAAAAATGTGTTTGTGAAGGCAACTGAACTGAAAAATTCATAAATTTAAGTTTGAATGTAAGAAAAAATATAGGAATTAAATAGAAAAGATGTGAAGTTAATCCTAAGTTTTTCTCTGCCTTTCTTCATTGTAAAAATCCCTGACAATATTTGATTTGCCATCTTTTCACACAAATTGACAGCATGTTTTCAGCAAGAATATAAACCAAACCAACTTTCAAGAGTACACATTGATATGCAGCTGTATATTCACTACGCCAATCATTAATTCAATATAAAGTCACTTGTTCAGCATCCGAAATGTTTTTTTTTCGTGCCTCTATCGAATATTTAAGGTTACATAAGTTTTTGCCTAGTTCTGAGCAGAGCAGCAGAGCTAAAGTTGGCCAAATGCAGTTTAACTTTGCTCGTCGTCTGTTTTGTCACTCAAGAAAAACGAACAAATATTCTGAAATTACAATTTATTCCTTGACTGCTGCCACGACAATTCGCTCGGCAGCGTGACAACTCTGGCAACTCTTTTTTCCCCCAAGATGCTTTTTGGCAATTTCATTGTTATTTTCCACACGATTTTGCCAGTGAATGCAGCTCATAAATTTTGCAATTGAGAAACAGTTTTCACAAGAGTGGGGAGGGGAGGGGAGGGCAAGCTACCCAGAGGAAAACTGCAGCCAAGTCACCAAGTTTGATGCAACTTAAATGTTTTCATTGCATTATTGAACAGTTGCAGCAACAGCTGCTGCTGCTGCCACAGTCGCTGATGCGGATGCTACTTGCTGCAAAGCAAAGCAAAGCAAAGAATGTCACACAAGTTGCAACTAGCAACTTGCAATTGGCAACTTCTTATCGTCTCACTCTTGCTCTCTCTCTCCCTCTCTTTCTCTGTCAAGGCTATTACAGAAGCCACACTGTAAATGTTGTAGATACTTTGTTGTTGCTGTTGTCACTGCTGCGTTTAACTATTGTTAATTGCTATAAGTTGTTGTTGCTGTTGCTGCTGTTGCTTCAATTTCAACGGGTTTTCTTTCCAATTATGTACAAGCTCGACGAGCTCAACTGCTTCATTCGCTGGCCATAATAAAAGTTATGAAGTAATAAGCAGACAGGGCAGGGGGAAGAGGGGGGGCTGCTAAGACGGGCGGGCGGTCGACTCTGTCAGGCATTAAGTAAATTGCATTTAACTGAGCTATGCTTACTGCCCCACTCGCTGCCCGACCGCTGTCCACTTGTTGGGCGCATCAAGTGTCGCTCACGATTCCAGAAACAGAAACTGAAACAGAACCCAGCCAGAACCAGAATCACAGTCAGAGTCAGAACTGGTGTCTGGCTACCGAGACTCCAAGCGTCTGGTTCTTGCTCTTGTGCTTGGCTTGTGACTGTTTTTTTTTCTTTCAATTTGTTGTATACTCTTGCAGAAGGTATCATAAGTTTGTAAAGCAAGATTTGGACTTGCACGAGCCCATAAAGAATATATTTTATTGCACCAGCTTGTCTTTTTATCTATTTGTTTCCATGCAATTCTAATCTCTAAGTTCTGAAGCTATCTTAATGAAACTTGGTATGGAATACGTATCTTTATATTGAAGTCAAATTATGGTGGATCAGAAATACCACTGTAATGCCAAGATCAGCATTTTTATTGTACATCTGTAAGGGTATTTACTCAGCAGCATACCACAAAGGAATCTTCATTGCTGTTTCTTTTGGTTTTCACTTTATGATACCGGCACATTCTTGAGTCTCATTCTTCCGCTCGGTTGTTGTGCCGACAACCTCTCTTAAGAGCAGTCTCTTTCAAGCGTGAGTTATGCGAAAGTGTTTTAGTAAGCTAAGAGTTCTAGAGTTTCTTTTAAGCTAGCCATTCCACTACTTTGCCTAATTTGAAAGACAAATCTTAGCTAACTTTAAAACAAATCTGAACTCTGCAATTTATTTAACAGAAATGTGACAACAATCTGACACTTATAGCCAGTCTCCGGCACCGTTCTTGAGATATCACAACGATGTTGTTGTTGTTGTTGTTTTCCTTTTCTTTTTTTTTTGCCACTTTCTGAGCTCTTTTCATGAGTTGTGTAAATATTTTATGGGTCGCTGGCCCGGTGCTCAATACGCCAGTGTATTTTTTGTTGCTGCTTTCATTTTACTTTTTTTGTGCACTGTCAACGATATCATCTCTGGATATCAGTGTGGTAGTAGTCGCATCTTTGTGCCACTGATACACTTTACACTGTCGCCGGTGCTTTTGACTCCTGTCTCTCTCTATCTGTCTCTCTGCTTCTCCTCCTCATTTATTTGTGCGCTTGTCATAATCCTTTTTGATAACATTTTATGTCACAAGCCATAGCCAAACACTCGACGTTGTCTATGACTTTAACCCTTGACAGCAACGTCGACTGCTGCTGCTGCTGTCGTCCCGGGCCGCACTTGATAACTTTACACTTGAGCCAGCCCACCTCCTCTCTGCACCTCTCTCTCTCTCTCTCTGTTGGACTGCTGTGTGCTGTAGCTACTCAAAGCGCGATAAGCAGCTAATGGCCTCCTATAACCTTCTCTCTTCCCTCTTAGAGTTTTTCGCCCACTTATTCGCTGCAAACAAACTGCCCGCATATATACTTTGTGAGTGTCCAGAGCTGGAGTCCATTCAAGTGACTGCCTTCGTTTAAGTTGCCACTATCAACACACACACACACACACACACATACAAACTCACACACACACACACACACACACACACATATTGCGCATCGCATCATGTGTCGGCTTCATTGTATTTGCTCTCTGATTTGTGAAGAGCAAAAGCAGCTGCTCCCCTCTCTTTATATGCGCTCCCCTCCCCCCACCACAATCTATCTCAAGATATAACAAAATCCGCTTTGCTGCTAGCTGCCATTGATATGAGCTACGGCTCCTTCAACCATTGAAAGCAGCTGCACAGCCAGCTCTTTTATCTCCATTCATCTCTGCTACACACGGCGTATGAGTAATCACACTCACACGACCTCTCGCGTATCTAATACCAATGTACACTATATAAATATGTATATGTATGTATGCACATAAAAACCTTGTACTTGTATATAAATTCATGGTTAGAAATCATTAAACTCAAATGTTTAGCACAAAAATCATAAAGCGAAAGAGTTTTTTTTTCTGTTGCGCTTTATTCACGCTGCGAGCAGTGAAATAAAAATAATTTGAGGTGCGAGAGATGTTTTTATTACAAATTTGAGTAATTTACTTTGCAAACTTTGAAGTGTGTATTACTATGTATGTTTTTTTTGTGTTTAAAATAAACCAGATGTGAAGCCATGAGGTATCAGGTGATTTTGGGTTATACAAATCTAAATTCAGTGACCCAAATGACCTCAGGAGTGAAAATCGGTTCAGGTTTGGCAAAGTTGTGGCAGTTTGAAGTCAGCGAAGGCATTTTTAGGCACTTCTTACTTGACATGTGACCATTGTTGTCATGATTTTTAACAAGAAATCCGAATTTTTGTAGTTCCTTAACTTTGAATGCAGAATTGTTAAGGATGACAAACCATGCATAAAAAGGGTTCGAAATTGGAAATCGGGTTATTTTTGGCAAAGCTATGCCAGTTTGATTTTTGACAAGAAATCCAAAAAGTTGGAGTTTAACAACATTAAATGCAGATCTAATTTAGACAACAAACCATGGCCCTGTGAGTGAAAATGGGATCTGTTTTGACAAAGTTATGGCAGCTTGAAGTCTTAGAAGGTAATTTCCAGAAACCTTGCATGTCAACATATTAATACACAAGTATCTCTTCTGATATATTCCTTAGTTATCATCGGTCTTTTCTTCTTATATCTTTTTCTACCCGGTATAGAGATTATCTCAACAACTTTAATTGACAGTCTTGTATTCAATTTACTTACTCGAGTTTCAGCTGACAAAAGTTTCTTGTTGATTTTTGGGGTTTCGTGTTCCGTATATTGTCTTTCAGCTACCTATTGTATTGTTTTATATCCCATGGCGCATGTCAACTGCTAAAGTATATTCCCCACTATCATTGACTTGTCTATAAACAGTTTGCTGATTGTCTTCCGTGTACTTTCTTTTTACATCGACATCGACATCTACTTACTTACTTATTATTTCAGTGTGGCACTCTGTGAATGACAGGCGCTGAGGCGTTTGCTGCATGTTCGATAATTTGTTTTTAAACGGCATGTGTATCCCATTGTTGTAGTTGTAGCTGTAGCTGTTAAGTTGTTGTCGAACGAGCCACCACTACAGGTACATCACACACACACACACACATACACACTTACATTGTATGCATGTGTTTGAGAAAAAAGCAAAGTTTTCTTCTGCCTCGCGCCCATTTGGCAAGCGAAGCGTCAACGTTGCTGGGAACGTGCCCTGAATGCGAGCAGTTAACAGACCGTCACACACACATACCAACACACACACATTCACACGCACACACTTTGGCTTTTTATATTCGCTGGCTGGCAGCTCACCATAATAAAAGTGTTTTAAGTGAAATTCACTGCCTTCAAGCCGTAAATCGTAAAATTCTGTTTTCAATGTTTTTTCAACGATTGTTTTTACGTTTCTTGTTGTTGTAGCATTGCTTGTTCTTTGGCTTATACTTAAGTATTTGTCTGTTAGCCGGCGTTATTTCTTATGTGTTTCTTATTGCCACAAAACTACTTACAAATACATTTAAGCGCATCTCCGCAGTGGAACGCGCTCAGAATTAAATTAGAATTACATTTTGTACAGATCCCAGTGCCCCCCACACTGTACAGTTTGAGAGCAATTTATCAATTAGCTGCGAGCAGTGCAACAATGAGGAAGACTTTAGCTTTGGCGTCAGCATCAGCGTCATCGTCTGCCGCCGTCGCCAGTCTGTCTCGCATTTTACACTCTCTCTCTCTCTCTATCTCTGTCTCTGTCTGTCTCACTCACACTTTCTAGCATATTCTGCCTGCTGCCGTTCAATGACACTGCTCTGTTCTCCGTTCGCGATTTTGATGCCCACTTGGCGAGCAAAAAATCGACTTCCTCTTGCGAGCAGTGTGCCCCTCTCTTACCCTCTCTCTCTCTCTCTGCCTCTCTTTCCCTCTCTCTCTCTCGGTGCAATTTTCAATTGCTTTTGCTGTTTATTTATTGTTTATCTATGTCTCTTTCCATTTGCATTGTTTATTTTTGGTGGCTTATGCAGCATTGTCGATCAGACACAAACATATCTCTCCCTCTCTTCCTCTCACCCGGTCCCACACTCTATCTCGCTCTTGCCGATTATTATGTTTTTTGCATGCAAAGTGCAGTGCCAACAACTGCAGCAACAGCAGCAGCAGCAGCGATAAACCGTGCAAAAGACGAGACAGCGCATAAACAAGGCACAAAACACGGACCAACTGCAGAGGCGGATAAGAAGCTCGGCACGGGAGTGGGAGGGGAAGCGGGAGCTGGAGCCAGAGATGGAGCGAGAGGGGGGCCAACAGCCAACAAAGAGTGTAAACAGCGACAACCGCAAAAGGCTTTTCGCATTTTAATAGAAATGTGATTCGTCTTGTCGCATATTCCCTCTCTATCTCCCACTCTTTCTCTCTTTCTCCCTCTCCCCATCTGTTTACGTCTCGGCAGCTCCAGAACACAACTACAGTCCTATTGTTATACTCTATGCTTAAGTAAAGTATTGCTAACTATTGCTCCATTTGTCAGAATGATAAATCATGTTTATAAGCAATAAAAAATGCAAATAACTTGTTGAGAAAAAAAAACTGAGTGAACGGAAAACTCTTATAAAAAATGCTATAAATATGAATTTATAGATTGAATAAGACAAATTTAATAGTCAGAGATTTATGATATAAATTAACAATGGAGTTATTGCATGGTTTTGCTATAAAAACTATATAACAGATAAATGATAAACTGTGAATATACTTATGCAAGCTGTGCTTGAGAATAATTAGAAACTACTATTGTAGAGTATTGCTGACTTCATTGTTATCTTAACCGGAGAAACTTTTCATCTTGTTTAGTATTTTCTTATTGTATTTGTTCCTATCTCCCACCATTGTCATCGATTGTCGGTCTGTCTGTCTGTCTATATGCATTCCGTGCTGTGTATTTGAGCGCGTGACTTTGAAAATCGCTTGTCATATACATAAATAGAATACTAACACACATACATTTTGGTTTTACTGCATGGCTCGATTTTCCCTTAGCATTTTCAGGCTTTTCCGACTTTGGCTTGTCAATGCAAACGAACGCAACACTGTGAAGCAAATAACAAAATATTATGCTACGTGATTTGCAGCAGCATTTGGCGCTTGAATGAATGCTGATTGCATTCTGAATTTGTGAGTGTTTGCTTTTTTTGTTGTCGATTTTGGATTTTACGGATTTGTGTGCAACTTTGACATTTAATGGATTGTGGGGGGAAAATGTGCGAAAATGAAGTCAAATTGGGCTGCCAGTTGGTTGGTCTCGGCTAGAAGCAATGTGTCGCCCACTTGGCACTGCCACAAAAGGCGTAAACATTTAATTTCCATGTGTGGGACAGCGAATGCAAACAAATGCAAAATAAACCAAGTGTTAAATATTTGACATGGGCACGAAAACGACGACGACAACGTGGAAAATTTGCGCCCAAGGCAAAAACTCTGCTGCATTTCCTGACAGCCAACAACATGTGAAGTAATGTGTGTTGTCTGTGTGTGTGCGTGTGTGTGTGCGTGTGTTGGAGTGCCTGCCTGGCGAGGCGTCTTCCGCTAATGACTTTGCTTGCCTGCCTGCCTGCATGCGTCCCCCTTGTTGCCCCTCGTCCGTGGCACTTCATTATTTTGAGTCTGCTGCTCTGATGAATTCTTCTTCTTGGCGGCTTCTCTGCTGCCTGGCGACAGCAGCCTCCTTAAATGGTTCAAGGTGTTGACTTTGTTGCACCAGCTAAGTGAGTTGCTTTCCTCTCTTTCATTCTTCCCCTCTCTCTCTCTCTCTCTATCGCTCTCGGCACCTGCTGTCCTGTTAATGGCTTCCGTCCGCTCTTTTCCCTCTAAGCCAGCACATTGTCTGTCATGGCGTCAAATGATTTCCGTCATATGATCCCCCACACACTCCCTACCCTGACCCTTTCTCTCCCACCCACCCAAGTCCACCCACTCACAACTGTTTCGTGCATTTCACTTGCTGCTTGCTTTCAATTCCTTTCACATGTCTTTGCACTTGACACTCTTCACTTGGGTGGCCCGCCTTTTTCAGTCCGGCAGTTTGAGCTGCACAGTTTTAATTACAGTTTGGCCAGCACTGCTGTCGTTCTAGGCAACCATTGTTATCGTTGCTGCTGCGGCTGCTGCTGCTGCTGCTGTTGCATTGTCAGCCTCTCACATTTCACGTCGCGCTGTGGTGGCTACTTTTATTTAGCCTTTTCCACAATTTACAGCCTGTGGCTATTGTCTCGCTTGCTACAGCCGGGGCTAGCATTTTTATTACTCTGTAATCCTAGAATTTAAAAACTATAGGGTGTAAACAAATTAAGCCAAACGTTGGTAATATTTAAGGATAATAATTACTATTGGAAATATATATTTTTCTATTCAATACAGTCCGTAAATTGAATCAAAATTAAATAAATGTAATTAATGAGAATTCGAAAAATGTTTGACAATTTTCTAATATTTTTTATAACCGCTACACAGTATCTTCTATTCGAGCACTCGCAACTTAAAGACTCGAACTTGTTTTATTCCGTTTGGGGCTGTGTTCTATTGTATTATATGTGTGTTGTTTATGCACTGCGCTTCCTGCACTGCTGCAAATGTTTGCTTGGCTGCTTTTGGGCTTGAGATGAGCAGTGCCACGCCCACATTTAGGCATGGCCAGACGGCCAGACAGACTGACGGACTGACTGCAGGCTGGCAATAATAAAACCACGAGCTGCGCATACCAAGCGTCTACAATTACCGTTGTATATCTCAGTTACTTTCTGCAAGGGCTTTTCGCCTCAGACAACAAACAAACTGCGAAAAACCAACTTAAAAATAAGAAAAATAAGAAAAAGGAAAAACTCGTACATTTTTAACTTGTACTCGGAAGCGGCTACTTTCCGACGGGTCAAGATAAAGTGTGGGTGGGTAGAAGGGGGGTGGAGGCGGTTCCACCTGCAAATTGAAAATTATTTTCCATTTAGTTTTTATGGCAATATTCAAAATGTATTTCTTGCTGCTGGGGCTCTTTTTTAGTGCAAAGGGTCAGCACAAATTATAAAAATGTTTGAGGAAATGCTCCACGCGAAAGGAAGTGGAAATAATGGTCATAAGAATTTAGATTGCCCATTATTCTGAATGCTCTTCTCGCACGGGTCGTTGGCATGGTTGGCTGATGAAATTCGCAAACATTCGAAGAGGTCTTGAAACTCTTCGAGTTATTTATTTTTAAAGTGTAATAAACCATGGTGAGGGCTCAAAGAGGCTTTGAAATTGGAATCTCTACAATTTTGTTTTATAAATAAATAATTTAATAAAATCTGTAAAATTCCCAGAGCTGACTCTTTGACAAAGATGCCCAAAACAGCTGTACAATTAAGTATGTTTTTAAGCCTGTTTTTCCTTTTCTTTCTTTGTGGCTCATTCAAAAATTAAGCAACAAAATAAAGTCGCTTAAGCTTCTCTGATTATAATGTTTTAATCCGCTGTTAAATGCTGCTCAGCTGATGATTCAGCTTCATTTACTGCCAGCTTTTCTGCCTGTCTGCTCATTTCTTTCAATTTTACCTGCTAGAAACTCATGACTCAGCTCGTTCCTCAAGGCGCCTTCTTGCGCATAAATGATGTGTCTGTTTGGTCAGCCCATTGGCACATCATTTACAACATTGCCATCATTCACTTGTCTCCTTCGCAGTCGGCACTGTTTGGGGCTTATTTGCACGCGAGTAAACAAATGATTGACTGAATGTGCGAATGCAAATGAGTAGCGCGAATTGTGGCCAAGAGATTGCAGCTACTACAAAACCCGACTCCAAGCAACTCCTCGGCAATCCCCTGTGGCCAGGGAAATACAATTTTGGGGCGGAGATTGCTCTGCTGCATATCGATGAGCTTTGTCGTTGTCGTTGTTATTGCTCTTTGTTGTTGTTGATGTTGCTCGTTGCCTTCAGGGCAAGTCATCAAGCTGATGGGCAGACAGGGAGCCAGGCAAATGATGAGGGTCCGCTGATGGCGCTGGCAAATATTGACAAAGACAACAAGGAGCAAACTATGCAATTCCGCGCTGCGTCCGCCAACTGCAAAACCAACCACTTGACTGACTTTTGTTGCAAATTATTATTATTATTATTATTATTATTACGACTGCTCGACGCGCATTTGCATAGTCAGGTGAGGAGCGTTCCCAGGACGCGATCCCCGCACAACAAGCATTGCATTTCAATGACAATATTTTCCCGGAGTCCATTGCTCCCTCCCTCCCTCTCTCTCTCTCTCTCTCTCTCTCTCTCTCTCTCTCTCTCTCTTCTCTCTCTGGCTCTCTCCTCATCCTCATTCTCATCCGTCGCTGTTTGAGTTTGGTTAGTTTGCCTGTCGGGTCGTTGTGATTTTGATTTGATTACATTAGTTGGCAGCGTTGCGTCTTCTTCTTGCCGCCGGGTATCCATTTTAAAGTTCATTTACTTGCCCCCCGCTGTCTCTCTCCCTCTCTTCCACTCTCTCTCTATCTCTATCTCTAAGCCAACATCCTCGCCACTGGTTACACTTCCGCCCATGTTATTTACTCAAGTGCGGGATTTCTAGTTCGTTTGTCAACTGCGCCTTGGCTCCTACTTAAAAAGCATTTCTCAGTTGGAGTCTCAGTTCTTAGCTCTCAGTTCTCACTGTATTCTCCCACTTTATCGCACTCGCACAAGTTGATTTGTTTCCTCATTTCTCGTACTGACTGTTTCGACAAGTCTGGCTCTGTGTCTTTTGTATCTTGTATCTTTTATTTTGTATCTCGTAGGTTGCCTCGCGCGCATTTCGGCATTTACAGAAAATTTGCAAGTCATAAACAAGTTTTTGCTTTTTATTTTACCTGCGTTTCCCTTGGCTTAATGCTGCCGCATTTTGTTTGTTTGTTCCTAGTTATTTTATTTGGCTCTTAAGATTTTTTTTTCTCGTTTATTTCGTTTTTTTGTGGTTTTGCGGCAGTTGCATGATTTGTGCCTTTTTGTTTTTCTTCGAAACCTGCAATGAAGTCATAAATTCTCAATTACTCAAACTGAAAAGTTTCAGGAAGTTTTTTGTTTGTTACTCTCTTTTTAGTTTCAAGTTGGGGCTGCCAAATGAGCTCATTACAAGTGCGTTTTTTTACTGGGCATTAGGCTTCTTGACGCGTTTGAATTATGAAGATTATCGAAATGTTGTGGCTTTGCCATATAAGGAAGTATATAAAACTTGATACATCAGCTTGATTGGAGTGCGAAAAATATCTAAATATGTGTACTGACTTGACTGAAGTAGCAATGCTAATGAAAGGCTGTTTAGTATTCATAACATGTAAAAGCTTTATTTAGTTTTTGATAATTTAATGAGATTTTTAGTATTTATATATACTACATATTTTTGCAGTACTCACCCACTTTTACTGCGGCTCTTTACCTTGGCCAAAAACAATAGCATAGCAAGGCAATCTATAAATTTTTTATAGGCCGCTTTATCATTAAATGCGACCAAAAAACACTGATTGTCACTTTTGGCTGACAACGTTCGAGAGTCTCAAGACACGAAGACAAGTATTTCACCGATGTTTTTGTATCGCAAGGCCAACTCATTTGCCTGAGTGCTTTCCGTTGTTTTCCTTTTAGTAATTTGCAAAAAAAAAAGGAAAGTAGATGAAAAATAGAAACGTGAAAGTTGAATTGGCGGCGTCCTTGAGCGAGGAGGCGACCGCAGCAAAAGACAAATAAACAAAACTGGGCGGCCATCAATCAAACTGTGACCGCAATGGGAGTAGGAGCATGAGGGCAGGGGGTAGAGGGGCATAGCGCATCTTTTGACAGCTGTTGGTTGTTCTATTATGAGGCGTTGGTATCGTTCAATGCCATCGACTGGGAAATACGTCAGGTGTGTGCGGTTTGCTGTGGTTTCTTCTGCTGTCGCATGCCACCGACTTGCTGCTGCTGCTGTTGTTGTTGTTGTTGTAATTGTCTGTGGCCGCTAAATTAGCATATGACTCATGGCTCGAATTGTTGTCGTCCTGCGGGCTCCGTTTGCTTCGCCATTAATAATGAAAAGCACACAAAAAGGCTAGTTGAAAAATTCTGTAGTCGACTTTTGGGCGCTATGGCAATACCACTTAAAAATAGCTAAATGCAAACAAAAAGGCGCGACAGGCCGTAGAGGGGGCAGGCGGGGGAACAGTTTGTGAAGTTTGCATAGTTGCCAATTACGGGAGAGACATATATAAAAAGGAGAGCGAGAGAGAGAGTGGCATGGAGATGTGTGGGGGAGGGGGCGACTCTCTGTTTGCATAACATAAATTGTCTTTCGCAAACATTACACATACGCTCAGTTGAACTTCACAGTTTGTTGCATGCCACCGAATGGGGCAACTACTCTCGCTCAGCTAGTTGACAATTTATATAAAAGGATGCAGCCAGCGTATGTTGCATATGCAACATGGATGATGCCACACTCCAGATTCCACACTTCTAGACTCCAGAATCAGCCCGACTCTGATGTTGCCTCGCCTCGATGATTGTGCAACATTAGTAATGCATGTCTGATACATTGTTATTGCCATTCTGGGATTTATCTACTGTTTTGAGTAATAGGTACATGCACTATGCTATTCAGCATGCCTTGCCTTGGAATAGAAATACTTGAGATTAACTTTGAAATATTATACTTGTCAGAAGTCAGTTTTTCAGCATTATACCCTTTGGAGCACTATGAAATTCATGTCATCGTTATTATCAAATGAATATGTAATTGCTCTCCCAAGGGTTCTTGATAATGTTTATTATTAGTTTATGTTTCTTGGAAATTTTCTCGCATTATTGCCAAATCCAATTATTTTCCACCTACATGTTTTTGTGAAAGAAATTCCAAGTACCTTATCAAAAGGCAAGCACAATAATATATATTAGAATTCTTCGGCAAATTCTGAGAAACTGTCATTATTTTTTCAAGTTTATTGTGCCAAGAGCAAAAACTCTTCGTCCACTCAGCCGGTTTTGTTTTCTTTTCGACTTTTGTTCTCTTTGCTGCATTGTTTAGTTTTTTGCTGTTGCAATGCAAACAGGACTCGTATGCAGCTCATTTTTGCAGTAGTTATGCAACAACTGTGATTTGTTGGGGTTAGTCAAACCACCCCTCACCCTCCTCACACTGAGTTTGCCTTTTGCTGGAATTTTCTGTGTATGCTGCAGTTATGTCTTAAGCCAACAATGTCAACGTTTCGCCAGCCAGAAATCTCTTGACATTTTGCAGCAAATTTTCGTGCTATTTTTGCAGCTTATAAATTTTCTTCTTATCGTTGTGACTCTGCAAATGTTTTTGCCTGCTGTTTTTTGGCCTTGGTAATTTAATATACATTTTTTTTGCTGCCTTGTTTTCTCTTCTTGCTGTAGATTTTATACCATGAACCCATTAAATATGGGAAAAAGGGTATGATGATTTTGTGCAAAGTTTGTATCTGGCATAAGGAAGCATCTCCGACCCCATAAGGTATATATATTCTTGATCACTTTCAATAGCCGAGTCGATATAGCCATGACCGTCAGTCTGTAATTGAGACACCCACAATCAATTAAACGTAAAATTTCAAGAATCTATTTTTTGAAAAATCAAAATTGGTAAGGGTCCCCCCTTATGCTTTTTTCGCCAAAAAAATCCAAATTTTTTTTTTCCAAAATCTCATAAATTTGAAATGTAGAATTAAACTAGATGCCAAATGGTGATCAAAATGCCCTCGGGATTGATAATCGGTTCAGATTTGACAAAGTTGTGGCAGTTTGAAGTCTGGGAAGGTCATCTATAAGGAACTTTTCGTTGTTTGGGCACTTTACAAGTCAATTTTTTTGTCACTTTTGGCGTGATTTTTGACAGAAAAATGAAACACCACAAAATCACTTTTCGTATAGTTTTTTATACTAATTGAGACACCCACAATCGATTAAACGTAATATTTCAAGATTCTATTTTTTGAAAAATCAAAATTGGTAAGGGTCCCCCCTTATGCTTTTTTCGTCAAAAAAATCCAAAATTTTATTTTTTCAAAATCTCATAAATTTGAGATGTAGAATTAAACTAGATGCCAACTGGTGATCAAAATGCCCTCGGGATTGATAATCGGTTCAGATTTGACAAAGTTGTGGCAGTTTGAAGTCTGGGAAGGTCATTTATAAGGAACTTTTCGTTGTTTGGGCACTTTACAAGTCAATTTTTTTGTCACTTTTGGCGTGATTTTTGACAGAAAAATGAAACACCACAAAATCACTTTTCGTATAGTTTTTTATACTAATTGAGACACCCACAATCGATTAAACGTAAAATTTCAAGATTCTATTTTTTGAAAAATCAAAATTGGTAAGGGTCCCCCCTTATGCTTTTTTCGCCAAAAAAATCCAAAATTTTATTTTTTCAAAAATTGATAAACTTGAGATGTAGAAATAAAGTTGATGCTTAATAGTGATCAAAATGGGCTCGGGATTGATAATCGGTTCAGATTTGACAAAGTTGTGGCAGTTTGAAGTCTGGGAAGGTCATTTATAAGGAACTTTTCGTTGTTTGGGCACTTTACAAGTCAATTTTTTTGTCACTTTTGGCGTGATTTTTGACAGAAAAATGAAACACCACAAAATCACTTTTCGTATAGTTTTTTATACTAATTGAGACACCCACAATCAATTAAACGTAAAATTTCAAGAATCTATTTTTTGAAAAATCAAAATTGGTAAGGGTCCCCCCTTATGCTTTTTTTGCCAAAAAAATCCAAAATTTTATTTTTTCAAAAATTGATAAACTTGAGATGTAGAAATAAAGTTGATGCTTAATAGTGATCAAAATGGGCTCGGGATTGATAATCGGTTCAGATTTGACAAAGTTGTGGCAGTTTGAAGTCTGGGAAGGTCATTTATAAGGAACTTTTCGTTGTTTGGGCACTTTACAAGCCAATTTTTTTGTCACTTTTGGCGTGATTTTTGACAGAAAAATAAAACACCACAAAAAATATATAAATGCAGATAAGTTAATATAAATGTAATAACTGGGTTCAGGGTATGTCCTAGTCGGGACCTCTCTACTGGAGCAGTCTTACTTGTTTTTTTTCTAGTTTTTTGCTAGTGCATTTTGCGAAAATACCAGCGTGGGAATTTCAATTTGCTGTGGCACGTGGTTCGTCTACGCTCTATAATTGACTTTGCATGTGAAGGTTACAGTCGCAGCCATATGTATGTGCACATACTATACTTATATATCCATATATCTATACCTATCTGTATCGATTAGCTGTCATGTCTCGGGAATAGTGGGGTAAAAACTTTTGCTTTGACTTGCATTTTAAAGCGCCAGCTCTTTTGACCATTTTGTCAAAGCCCGCATCTAACTGTCAGCCCAGTTGGGGGCCAAAAACTTTTTCAAAATGCTTTGGCCTTCAATGCAGGCAGCTCTGCTAACCTTTGCTCAAATCCAAACGCACCTTCAACAAAAAAATAAAGGAAACTTTGTCAAAAGACATTTCTGGGGGGCGTTTCAACGTATGCATTTTTAATGCAAAGAGCAGCAGCAGCAAGAAACTTGCAGCAAACAACTCAAGACTAACAAGTGCGTAGAGTGAGGGTGAAGGGGAGAGTAGTAGGGGTTGTTGTGGCAGTGTGGCAGGCGCCGCTGTTACGTGTCGCGTTTCAACTAAGCTGACGCAATGCGACAGTTTTAGTTTTAGTTTTAGTTCTAGTTCCTGCCCAGTTCTGACCAGTGCCCGGAAACCGCCCAAAAAAGAAGCATGCCACACAAATTGAATTGCTTTTGAAAGCACCCACACAAACACGCTCTAATTCACACACACACACACACGCTTTGGTGGAAGTAATCGCTTCCGGTTGACTTTGCGCCAATTATGTGAAATAAAATGTTGTTGCCGCTCCGCCAGGAGAACAAATCAAATTCAATGACAACCCAGCAAAGCGCTGAGCTGTGCGAAATTCTGTTAACCCTTCACTGGGCGTACACTTTCCCTCAAATCGAAATCACATCAAAAGTCTCCCAGCGGGACAAGAAATGTGTGTTTTCTCTCCATTTTCTGTTGTTCTTTTTATTTGCAGCGGGCTTTTGCCAGATATATATATATATATATAGTGTTGTATATAGGGGAAATTCTTAGCTGACATGCGATTTAACTAATTGCCAAGGCGACGCATCACTCAGGACTCAGGACGCAGGAGTCAGGACTGCAGCACGACCCTTGTCTAATTGAAACATTAACTGTTGAAAAACGGCAGCAATTTTTGTTGCATAAAAGATTTAAATTCATTTGAAGCCCGCGGGCGGCTCACGCAGGCAGCTGGGGCAACTCGACAGCAACTCGAGCAACTCTAAAGCACAGCGACAGCCTCAAAGGAAGCACTCAATTTATGCAAATCTCATGTAAATCTGTTGAGACTGAGACGGGGGCTGGGGGCTGGGGGGAGTAACGCGAGGCACCGAGAAATCGCAAGCAGAATTGTCAACTCCAAAGGGCAGGAGCACAGAGAGGTGGAGTCTGGGGAAGAGCACGGCTGAGTATACAGCTTAGAATGGATGGTAAATGTTAGCGATGTCCCTGGCTCCTGAATGCCAATTTGAATGTGCGTTAAATGGCAATTTACAGTTTGAGAGCAACTGCAGACAGCGGGCATATGTAATAGAAATAATGGCGTGACTATAAAAAAATAATGAGGCGCAGCCGGAAAACGTGCCAGCTGCGAAAATCAGGGGGCCAAGCACTTGAAGCATAGATAACTAAGAAATTTGGGGTACTGAACGAGACGAAAGTAATTGAACTTTGACAATAGATACAAGCGGGCTGGGAATGTCTAAGAGCAAAGTTAAAGCTGTCAATATAGACAGAGTGTAAAGAGACATGTTGGGCTTAAAGCTGAAACTGAAACTGAAAGAAGGTTAAGAAAAATATTTAAAAAGCAGGCAGTGCGAGAAAAAGCTGTCAAAAGTTGAAATAAGTTGTGTTCATGTGAAAGTTAAAGTAAACATATCTGATAGTTTATAAATAAATCAAAATTTGAACTAAAAAGTTAGAATTAGTTGCAAGTATTTTATTCAATCAAAATTTAGGAATATCTAGAATGAAACCTAATCAAAATTTAGAAAAGTCTAGAATGAAAACGAGAACACAAATATGATGATTATATTATACACAAATGCATAATTCTAACCATTGTTCACTGTACTTACAGCTACTATCGTACAAAATATAAAGCCATTCAAAAGTTAAAGTGCTAGAAATTGAGTTATCTTTCTCTTTCAACTGCTGCAACCCAGTTGACATATTAAAGATTCCTTCAGCGTCTTTCTTGCATTTCTGCCGGAATTTCTTTACTTTTTTGCTGTCGCTGTTGTTGTTGCTGTTGTTGTTGGTCTCTGCCTCATTGGCTGCTTCTCACGCATCGCTGAGTGCATTTGAAGTGCAGTAGGTAACCAAAAAAAACAAAATAAAAAAAACGGAAAAATGGGGAAAAATGGCAACACAAACAAGCAACTGAGTTCACGCGACTGACTGTCGGCCTCAGGTGAAATGTGAGTAAAATTGCCGGGTATACGAAAATAGCGAGGGTTGCTCTATGTGCTAATGGAGCTTTGGCTGCTGCTTCGTTTGCGTTCAAAGTGCAGACACGTGCCGCATTGGACTTACAGTGCTGGCCAAAATATTGCACACGGCTCAATGCTGTCGTCGCTGCTGCGGTGGACTGGTGGCTGTGGCAGGGAGGGTTGGCGGTAGGGAGGGGTGCGCGGTTCATTGTACGACAACGCAGCGTGCCGAATTTGCATGGCTTGGCAAACAACCACGCAACCATTGAGCCACCCAAACCACCCCGCTTGTGACAAGCCACCCATGCCACGCATACATCATTCAAAATATGCACAACCACCCATTCGAGAGCTGTTCCTGGACTGCTGCTGCTATCACAAGCTGCCACACGTTGGCATTGCAACATTTTCTAGCCATGTTATGCTCCAGCTATTTGCTGTTGTTGCTGTTGTTGTTACTGTTGCTGCTGCCGCTGCTGTTGTTGCTGTTGCTTATCAGCGCACGTTGCCAGCCCCCGTTGGGGGTTGTTTAGCATTTTTAGGGGTTGGCCTGCAATCGATATGCGTTGGACGAAAACTCGCGCTATATTTTTGCAGCCCCCCAAATCTCTGGCTTGGAGTTTTTGCGGTAGGCAGTGTTCTTTGACCAGTCAGTCGCACCCCCCACCCAGGTAAGCTGCCCGCTCGCCCCACTCCCCCAACCAATTGTAAAGTCCGCTTCAAGTGCAGCGCTTAAGTTACCCCCGAGTTAAGCACTCGATAAGCGAGCTCGTGTTTATTTTTATGAATTTTCATACAAATGTCTCGTTGCCCTTGACAGCCATTGATGTTGTTGTTGTTGTTGTTGTTTCTTTTGTATTTCTCTTTGTCGCCCACCAAAATATTCGCCTGGCGTATTTTGTTTCACACTTTTTTGCCCCGCTCCAAGCCCATTTGCATTTGTTTATCGCAGACACCCTCAACAACATGAACAAATTCTAATTTTAAACCAATTAAAGTTGTCAAAGTTGCAACTTTCTGGCTGACGAGCTAATCCAGGACCAGAGACCCGGAGCACATATTTATTTTCATTAAAGATGCCAAAGTTTCCAATTTCATTTGCACAAAATTTGTGTGTGTTTACTTTGTGTTTTCGTCTTGGAAATTCAATTTTCGGCTGCCCCATGGGTGGTCTGATTGATGGGACCGTTACTTGGCTCTGATTTAACATAAGTACATACATATAGCGAAAGTTTTCTTATCTGAATTTGTCAGGCTAATCTATGGCGATAAGTGAGGAAAAACTCTGCAATTGAATGCTGTCTGGCAAGTACTTTTAAAAATAGCATTGTTAAGGATTTAATTCGAATGCGAAATACTACTTAAGAGTATTTTTATAAAAGTATTTTTAATATTATTAAGTAAACATTAAGGCAAATTGTGTAGCAGCAATATAATCATAGAAAATATATACTTACTGTAGAGCTGTTTAAAATGTAGTTTCCCTTTCTTCTGTTATACAACAAATACACATATTTGATTCGTGATTTTGTAAGTGAATACGTGTGCTTCAGATGTTGTTTCATATTTACATTCACAGCTTCTTGTATCCGTTACACGAGCAATCTCGAATTCCAGTTGCCCGGTGAACGTCAAGTGCCCAAGGGGCGTATACTTAACTTAACATCGGCTTTGGATTACAGCACGATGATCGGGTTCTTGGCCAGCATTCACTTTTCAAACCGCTTTTGCTTTTTTCGAGCCGTTTGCCCGATCACGTGATTTGTCTTCAAATGTGCTAAGTGCGCTAAATTGATTGCTTAGCGCTTAAATCTTAATACAATTTAGCTATTAGCACATGCAAAATGCTGATTGTTCGTCATCATCATCATTATTATCATTATTATGGTTGTTGCTGTTGTCTGTTGTCTGTTGTTGTTACTCTGAATGCTCCATCACGTTTCAACCACTTGACGTTGTTGTTTTTGTTGTTGATGATGAAAATTGTCACGACAATTGAGGCTTGCTTGTCGCTCGCTATGTAAATCAAATTTGCGACTCAACGGCAAATTTCTGCGAACACAATTTCTACACTGTATCTCAATTGAAATGAAAAAGAAGAAAAACAAAAGCCTCGCAAATAAATTGTATCTGCCATTACGAACAGAAACGTCGCCAAGTGATTAACACCCCATTTCCATGTAATGCACACCAAAGCTAGTCTAATTGTTTATTATTGAGTTTGCATACTTGAGTTGATTGCTCGGCTTTGTTACAGTTTGAGAGCTCTGCTTAACGTCATTACTTTTAAAGTAATCAGCAACGACATATTCATTAGGGCAAGCTATGCAGCAAGCTAATGTGCCTTAAATTAAATAAATACAAAAACAATGCCGTGTAAAGTTTCCCATTCCAAGACAGGCCCGTCTAAAACTGCAAACTCCCAAAACTTTGCCAAAACTGAACCGATTTTTGATTCTGAAGCCTTTTTGGTCATGATTTGTCAACTTCCACAATTCTTTTATTAAAAGCTTTTATAGCGAAGTTCATTTAATGATTGTAAAGCTGTACAGCAGTTTTTTGAAGCCATTGCAACAGAGAGAGGGAAAGAGAGAGAGAGAGAGAGAGTTAAGTATGCCGTCGCTTGTTGCTGAAATGGGAGACAGCTAGTGGGCTTTAGTGTCAACATTGTATGCGTAATGAGAGTAGAATTGGATGCCTGCCTGGATGGCTTTATGCTGGAGTAGCAAGCAGCAGCCTTTGTTATATAAGCCAGGTTGGCATGGCAACAGCCTGCCACCTGGCCTGCTGCATGTGTAATCAACATTAAACTGTATTTTGTAATCAAGCCACACACACTCTCAAACACACACACACACACACGAGCACATGTAGGACGCTCAGCAATGTGTTGGCTTCAAAGTTGCCAAGTCAGCAGGCGGAAGTGAAAGCGTCGGCTGTTTGCAAAATGGCGTTTTCAGGTGTCGCCTTTCTTTTGGCTGAAATGCAAGTCATGCAGAGAGACCAACAGAGAGACTCCGAGCTGTAGTGAGAAGCGCTTGGCAAACACATTATAAAATCTATACACGCTCCAAGCGCACTTTTAACCCATTAACGCTCGTCGCACGGCAACGGCAAACTGAAACTGCAGTCCTGCTTCCTGATGACGCAGCTCAAAGCTCGGCCAGCTGTTGTTGTTGTTGTTGGTGTTCTTTCCTGCAAGTTGTTGAAGAAATAATGTCAACTTGCGTTTGCGGCATTTTAATGCCTCCCACTAGAGCTGAGCCCAGCCTTAACACCTTGTTGCCCCCCAAGGCTTGTCTATTGTTTCCTGCTTGCTGCCTGTATCCTGCTTTACTCTACTTCTTTTTTGCCAGTCTTGCTTACGCACTCACACACTCACACACACACTCACACACACACGCACGCACACACAAAACGTTTTATCGTCTGTGCATAATAAATTTCGTTGGCTTTGTTGTTTTGTGTGGCCAAAGATTTCAGTACCCGGTGACACTTTATATGCAAGTTTTGAATGAAGTTATTGACAGCAGCACTAAAGTCCTGCAGCCTGCAGCGAATATATATCTATATATATATATGTATAAACCAAGTCGCATTAGACACACTTGCTTGCGTTTTTGGGTCTTCTTTTTTTATCAGCCGGTAACTGATGTCGTTATATGTTGTGTATACACACACATACACACACACACATGCACACATGCACTCTTGCACAGCATGCATAAGTACGTACTTATTGACAATATGCTGGCTGCTGTGTAACAGCTGCCAGTGCCTGTCAAACCCATTAAGCGATGCGCACAAAAGCATGCAACGATTTTTTTCTCGCTGCCGTTGTGTCGCCGAAAAATAAAAAAATAGTAGAAAACTTTGTGTGTATTGTATGTATTTGGCGTCTTTCGTTTTTTGTAATTATTTTAAAAGCGCAACTTGTGCACGTAATAACATTTGCGGCAGTCGCGGCAGCGATTGCCACTTTTGGAGAACATAAACAAAGAGCCACCAACTTATACACCCGGCGAATCTAAAGTACAAGTGGCTTTCTTGCTAGTCACCCCGCGATTTGGCCAAATGTGCGTGTCTGCGCAAGTACAGTGGTGCAAAGTTGGTAGATATAAATAAATATAGTCTGATTATCCTAAAAGAAAGACCATATCTAAAGTATTTATTTGAGTAGTTTATTTAGTTATTTTTTTAGTTTTTATATATTTATATTTTAGTAAATAATATATAATAATATAAAAACTATTATCCTACATTGCAGAGACATATACAAAATATTTTCATGAAGTTATTCTTTTGCCAAGTTGTTCTTAACATTAACCCCAACTTTTAGCTTATCTATTTGATCAAAACTTCTTGTCTTAGCTGTCAGCTTTCACTGCACTCTTCCAGCACACTGTGCCCAGTAATCTCCAAGGACTGCATTTTTTTCTGGTTCTGTTTTTGATGATAAATTTGTGTAAACTCCCATTTCGTATAAAGTTGGGCGCCCTCATAAAGAACTATGCCTGCAAAACTTTTCGGCGACGTCAAGTCAAGAGTTCAACTGGTTGGCAGCTTTACTTTTTGGGACCATCCTCCCACATTCTCGCCCACTTATCAAACTTCATATTTACAAACTTCAGCTGGGCGCGGAGCTGCTTTTGTTGCGCCGGAGTGCACCAAAGTCGTTCTCTAGACTCCGGAGTCTTTTGGGTTACACCAAAAAATAAAAAAACAAGAACAAGAACATGAAAATGAAAATGGAGCGCAAAAGAAACTTGCGGCGCCGCGGGCCATTAGGCCAGACCCTGGAGGCCACTTCAAGGCGCGCCATCGACTCTCCTGGTCTCATGGTTAATGATAATGAGCACAAATGCTCATTATTATGCATGCAAACCGAATCCGCAGTCAAATTAAATGCTGCAAAATGTTTACTAGCACTTGAGGCATATACACACCCACACACACACACAGAGAGAGAGAGAAAACGATCCACTTCTCTTGCATTAAAATATGCATAAATTAGAAGAACTTTCTGTGTTGCCTGCTGAATGCCAAAGTTGAAGGCCTCGACTCAAGTTGTTTGCCACTCGCTGCCATAAGTTGACTTTGCGAGGCATCTTTAAAGTCGTTCTTTGTGCGCAAATCACGCGTTATAAAACGGATTGGTGGGGAGAACTGCCCCCCTCACACCCCCCTCTCTAAATCTCTAGCCCAATTTAACTAGTGTCTCAAGTAGTTTCGCCTGCAACAGGCACGTGTCTGCGTCTCTGAAAAGCTGCCTAGGCTCAATTAGTCTGTCATTCCTCATCCACTTGTCTGCACTTCTCATTCAGCTCCTCTCCTCCTCTTTCTCTCACACTCTCCTTCCCTCTTTCTCTGCGTACTGTTGCTCTTTTCTGTGCAGTTTTCAATTTGCTATTCAGTGGAAATGTCTCGTAAATGTCAACGGACAACAAAAAGCGACTAAAATTCGCACAGCAAGCACTTCTAGGAATACCCTGTAAAATCTAAAAAATCTGTAAGCTTGTGGAAACGTATGCAACAACTTGTAAAAAATTTAACTTAGTGGAGAGATCCTCAAATAATGTTACTTAATTAATATTTATTAATTTTTGAAGTCAAAGATGAGTTTGCTATTGATAAAGATATCTTTATTTTAACCTATAAAACCACCCTTTAAAGGTTACATCCTTTTAGTTGCTACTGCAGAGTATGAAACAGCGATTGCTGTCAAGTTTTTGGAAAGTCAGCGAAAAGTCCTCAAATCTTTGCAAACAGTTACGTCTCCCATTTGGATTGTCATTATGGCTACATAAATGCACTGTAAATGGTAAACATTTTCTTAATTATTTTGGCAACTTGTGCAGACTTAATAGAGACTACCCCCCTTTCCTCCTCTACCCATCCCATCCCATCCCATCCTAAGCAAATCCACTTGATTTCACTTGACTTCATGGTACAAACACTTTAACACGCTCCAGTTGACTCTGCACAACTTCGGTTCGTACTTTTGTGAGTTTATTTTGCGGCTGGCAAACCCATTTACCACTCAATTGCACTTGAAATTTCAATAATTTTTCGCATTTACCATTTTGCATTTGATTCCGTTTGCAAGGCTGTCCAAAACAGTGGACGACTGTCAGTGACACACTGAAAAATGAGTTGAAAATCGAGAATATCGTAAAAGAGAATATATATTTTTTATGCAATTAAACAAATTGTTTTTGCTGCTGTTGCAAGCTGCAAAGTTTTTACCCGCCCATCATTCGAATCGCAATCGCAATTTCAATTCCATTTTCATTTTCATCGTCTGGGCGAAAATCTCATTTGCAATTTTCTTGTTTGGCAAGCGAACGTTGCAAAGAGCAGCGGGCGAGAAAATTGTGTTCTGAAATTTTATTATGATTATCTGTCGGCGCATTTCGTATTTATGAGTTTTAAATTAAATGCGATTTCGGGCACCTCTGACAAGCTGCCAAGCGCCACAGGCGAATCTCAACTGTCTCCAGGGCGACTCCTTAAATATTTATCGATTTGTTGCAAAAGGTTTGCCAGCTCCCCATCCCTTACCCCACTCGTTTCATTCTTATTTGTATTTTTATAACAAGCAAAAAGGATAAGTTTTTGGGTCTGATAATTTTGCAAAACGTTTTAGTGGCTGTTTAGGCAGCCGATCGAATTGAACATCAATTCGGGGTTTGTCCTGTCGCAATATTGCCTTAAATATTTTATGCGCTACATGACAGTGTCCTTTTGGGGGCCAAAATCTTTTGTGTGCGCAAAAAACTCAACAGCCTCAGGGCTCAAAGTAAAGAGCTAAACATTAAATGTTTTCAACTAGTTTAAGTTTATGAATACTTGATATATGCTATACATATGAGAACATTTCTTAGTTTGGACAATTTAGAACTTCCTGCTATAAAGTCGAATTGTAAAATATTGATGCCTTTTTACACCCTGAACTCTTCAAAAATGGGGAAAGTTGTGCAAAAGTGTGTAACAGGAATAAGGAAGCATCTCCGACCCCATAAAGTATATATATTCTTGCTCACTATCAATAGCCGAGTCTATGTCTTTTCTCTTTTTGTCTACAATTAGTTTGTATCTTTATCATTTTTCAAGAAATACTTCACTGATTTCATTCAAGCAAACTTCCTTAAAATCCTTGTTTCATTGTCAATTTCGTCGGCTTCGTTTTCTTCTTTCATTCAGTGAAAATGCCTGGCAGCTCTGGCTGATTGACTGTGCTGTCGCCTATGTGTCTATCTAGCCAGATGTCAACCTGCATCTTTTTGTTGTCTCTTGTTCCTTTTGGCGTTTGCAGTAGTGTTAACTTGTTTGGCCAAGATTTACAGCTGTCGAATGTCTCGTTCTGGGCCCGCGGCTGACTGACAAAGGCATAAATCGGCTGTGACTCGACTGATTTACACTTGGCATTGCTTTCAAAGTGATTTTCATGCGGTGGTGTGACTTCCCCCACTCCCCCCTCCATCTCAAGTATGAAAGAAGAAAATCATAGCATTACCTGCGGCATCAGTTGAAATCGTCCTGCGACAGTTGCCTCACCTGCGTTGTCGGAGTGCCAACTAAATTGTTGTACTCTTCAATTTCTGTCAAAAGGTGCGACAGCACTTTGACAAGGACATTTTGGCAGGAGCCGTAGACAGATACTTCTGGCTCTGGGGTGGGGGGTAAAACCACTTTGCCGCACAGCAACAATTTTCAACTGTCGCAGCTCTTTTACAGTCATTTAAGTTAATTGTCAGCCCTGCGAGCGATGAAATTGTCGAGAAATGAAAATGGCCACAAGACGACTAATGGCAGTCCCCCTTCCCCTTTTCACCACCTCCAGCAGGTCCGCGCACCTGAGTCCTGACTGTCTGCGTCTTTTTGTGGCCTCGCTTTGCGGCCACATTTTGTGGGCCAACAACTTGAGAACTATAATTTGCCAATTTGCTGGCTGCCACGTGCCGCATGTTTTTTGTGGTCACAAACAGCACTGTTGTGAGTCATTATCCTTAAATCCTTTAAAAAATATCCCTTGAAGAATAAAGTCTGAAGCCTCAATAAATATGCCGCACATGCTCTTCGTCCAGTTCTTGAAATTTTTAATTAATCATAAGTTTCAAGAAGCCGTCGCTGCATAAACACACTCACACACACTTACACACACAGTCTGGCAAACACACACAAACACACTCACACTCGCACACACACACACGCACACCTTGTGCAGCTCATTTTCATTTGGAGCCCATCCAAGTGGCTGCTGCAAGAGTCCCGTTCCGTTCCGTTCCGTTCCGAACTTTGTGTAATTCAATGCTTTTGCTGTCTCTGGTTTTTGTGCTCGTTGCGGCATCGTTGGCGTCTATTAATTAAATTAAAAAGTTCACAGCCATCCTCTGCGTTGTCGTCCTCGTCATCGTCCTTATTGTTGCTGCTGCTGTTGTTGCTGTTGCCGCTGCTGCTGCTGCTGCTGTCAGCCCCCATAAAACTTCATTGCTTTGGTGTTCTTAAAACTATGCGCAAACATGCGAAATTATCATGCGATGCGGCAGCTTATAAAGTTTGACAGCAATTACAGTTGTGAAAGCTGCACAGTTTGCCAGCCACTGAATATGCTCAATATCATTTACTAGATTATTCTCAATGTCTAATTAAAGCCAGACACAGTTTGCCATTCACTCGGCTTTTTTTTATCAATCTCCAACATACCTGTACAGTTTAACATTCAAGCGGCTTTTTATAATGTTTTCGTTTTCTTTGATATTATGCAAATGATTTTTATCAATTAAGCGGCCATGTTAAAACACTGTCTGAACCACTGATTCAATTGCATACCTCTGCACACCCCTCTAACGGTTGCTAGTAGCCTGTCCATCAGTTTGTGTTGTTTTTATACCCTTCTATAGAGGATATTATCATTTTGACAGTAAATGTGTAACGCATTGAAGGAGAGTCGTCGATCATACTACATATGATTACTCAATAAATAATTTAGGACGGATCGTAACACTAGAATCTAGTGACTAGATCATATAGCTCACATAGCAACAAATAATCTTAAATCGAGCAGTGCTTATTTTCTAATTTTAATCATGCTTTAAGTTTATTAAATTTAGATATGAGTCGTTGGCTTTCGGTCTGCCAGAGTATATTTTATTCGGCGTGTCACATATAGCTATTATTTGTTGTTTTTTTTTTGTTGCCTGCGCATTTCACTCAACAATTATGCATATTTACAACTGTTAATTGCCGTCGGGCACAACATTGTTGTAGTACATGTGTAAGCCGCGCCCTTGTCAAACGTGCGCCCCCAGCTGCCAATTAACAGCATTATTGACTCTGACTCTGGCCAACCAGTCAACCAATGAGCCAACCAAGCAGGCAGGCAACCACTGCCAACGGTCGGCACTTTGAAATGCTAATGAAATTGGCTTTTAAAGTCGAGTGGAAAATGTATAAAAATAAATTTCAGCGATTGGCTGACTTTCATCAAAAGTCCTTGTGAAGAGAGGACCTCAGTTGAGCGCTGCTCGGTTGCTTAATTGATAAATTGATTAAATTGCATCGCTTAATTGCAGGGCAGTCTCATTGTCTTTCATCGCAATGCCAACCACTTGGTATCAGCGACAACAGCAACATCAGCAACAGCGGTGACAACAGCAACACACGAACTTTAACATTTAATTTTGGTGTCGTTTCGTTGCCTTGCGGCAAATTGCATTTGCTTTGTTCGCCTTCATTTTGGTCAAATGCTCGTTAATGCGACATTATTTGTCAGCATTTCAAGAGATAGCTCACAGCTCAACTCAACTCAACTCAACTCAGCTCTGCCCTCTGCCCTCAAGTGATCCGATTCGATTGAATTGCTTTGTCTGGGCAGCGGTTCCTCGCCTCCAATCAAATCATCGACACTTTTAACCTTAACCGCCTGCGGGGAGCTGATTTCGCCATTGTCTTTTTCAGTTACAGTTCAGCATAGAACACACACATATATATGTGAGCTGAGATCTATTGTGGGATTAGTTACAAGTACTAAGTGCTCAAAATGCTGAGCTCTAACAAATGTATCTATTTTGTTTCGTTGTGAAACAGACAAAGCATGATAATGATTAAATTTCTTTAAAAATCTACAACAAATTTGAAAAATTTAATGTCAGCTTTTAGAAAGTTTAAAGCTTTTAAGATCTAGGTATAAAGATATTAAAATTAGGCATTTGAATTTGTATCCATTAACAGCTTGGGTCTAAGCTGTGTTCTCAGTAAAACGTTTACTAAAAGGCTTCAAACCAGTTGGAGCATATTTGTGTGAAGCCAGCAACTTTGTTTTAAATAATACCCTAAAAGGTTCTTCAACAACAAGACTCCTATCAAATGCATTTCATAGACTGACTAATCATATAAAACCTTCCGTTTGCCACACCCAAACTGCCCACTTTTATGGGGCATTTTGCATTATCTATGTAAGTGGAGCTGGATTATGTCTGCTCAACACTTGCTCACTCTATCTCTCTCTCTCTCCCTCTCTCAACTTTTGTTGTCTTTTTGTTAACTACCCGTTAAGTCCAAGAGAATCCCGAACCGAAATACGAACAATAAAACTTTAGCCTGCGACTAAAGCGCATTAAAACTGCCGAAGGACTGATTCCGTAGCCCATTTTGGGTATTGGTCACTCCCCAATTACGTCGATTGCATTTGCTCGATGATTTTCCCTTTTTTTGGGGCTTTCTATTTTTGTGTTTTTCGATTTTTTTGTTTTATTTGGGTGGCTTTTGTGCGGTTTTGCTTTGATTTAATTTTGCTTTTACTGTTGGTTGTTTGTCATTGTTGGCAACGTGTTCCCTCCAGCCATTGTCTGCAACCAATTTGCGAGCTTTGTTCAATTGGCTTTGCTGCTGTCTGTATCCTGTGTTCCGTCACTCATTCGTCAGCAAAATAAATCACCAAAGGCGCTGTGACTTTAAATAATTTTGTTCATGCCTAAGCAACATTTTATTGGGGGCAGCAATTTAAAGTGAAGCTTGGTTTTAAAGTAAACTTGAGTCTTGTTGCTATTCTAAAATCAAAGAAGTTCGTTATTTCTGGCATTTCACCCAGACGTAGCTCGTAATTTCATTAAAAATGCTGCCCGCAAAAGTATGCTACATTTTCTAAAGCACTGCAATGCTAACCAGATTCATTGCATAAGAATATTACGGACATGAGTGATGCTGGATGCCATTAGCCCAGTGCTTTTTTCAATTCCAACCAGGCGCGTTTGTAGTTCATGCCAAACATATTTTATTGATTACATTTGCTGCTCCCCCAAGTACCAGAGGCGCTAGCCTCGCTCCCCATCCGTATGTTGCTGCGTGTTTTTGCACAAGTTTATGAGATTTTCGTTTTGTGGCAACCCCAAAAATCAAATCGCAGCAGTGATGCTGAAGTTCAGCATAGCCACATTTAGTGGAATTGCATTTCTGTGGTCTATGTATGTGTGTGTGCTGTGTGTGTGTGTCTGTCTGTGTGTGACAACATGAGTTATATAAGCAAATAAATTGCTTATTTGTAGCGACAATTTGCGGTAATTTTGTGATTTGTGCTTTGGCTAAAATCGGCAACTGTTGTTGTGCTGACATCATCTGTGTCTCTTTCTCCCCTCTCTCTCTCTCTCTCACTGTGTGTTGAGGGATGTTGCCGCCCTCCCCTGGGTGGAGTCATTGTGCCTATTAATTAAACATATATATACATACATTTATATGGTATTTGCTCTGCTTGCCATAATTCATAAAAGGCAGGAAGCTACATCCCTCCCTCCCTACCTTCCTCCCTCCCTCTTCAAGTGCTGCTCTCTTGATAACAGTTTATTGACTGGCTTGCTGAAGCCCAGCACTAAGCGTGTAATCCTTTTAGCGCTTGCCATTTGCATATATCCTATATGTGTAACAGAGAGTCCTGCGTCCCTTCTGGCCATTCACATGTATGCATATCGTTAGCAAATTGCAGGCTCAAAGCAGCGACCGCGTTCTAACCGAAAAAGGAGTAAAACTCCAGGCGGCCCAAAGCGACAAGCGCGATATGTGTGTGTTTGTATAGTGTAAGCTAATACCCAACCAATTTCCGTTAGCGGCTGCTACGTTTCGGCTTTTTTTACCCCTGTGCAGGTAACTTGTGCTTTTTCTTCTTTTTTTTTTGGGTCGTTATTCGAGCCTTTTGTATTTCCGGTTTGGAAATTAGAAGGCGCGCCTTGTTTGTCCCCGCGTGCGCGTTAGTTCTGTACAAATTTGTACAAAAGCTTAGCTATCTATATCTTTTTTCCACTCAACTCAACTCCACTCCACTCCACTCATTTGCATATTCGACACATTCGAAAATGGCCTGCTACGAAAAACGAGCTGTGACTATGTTGTTTAGTTGGTGGGTCCTTTGGGGAATTTAAGCCTTTAAAGCTGGCCATTTTGTAAAATAATTTTAAAATTGACTGTAACTTCTTCTTTGGGACCCCCAGGCCTCGCCTCGAGGTGTCCAAATGAAGCCATTAGCATTCAAAGTCAAGAGCCCACAAAACCCCATCAATTGACTTGTGAACGAAACCCAGCCGCATCCTTGTGGCTCACACCAGGACCTGGCATATTGGCCTACAAACAAGCCGGCAGCACAAAGGCGTTGATTGGCTTGAAAATCACCATCCCCCCCACCCCCTCTCTCTCTTCCTGCCAAACTGCTTGAGCTCAAAAGTGAAATGTGGCCAAGTTCCTTTAGGGAGTTGCCATTTGACATTTAAATTTCTGGCCATATGAAACTAATTCGATTGGGGCAAGTTTTAAGTGCTGTGCGATAATTGATTTAGCATAAAAGCCAATTAGCATAAGTAATAACGAGATGGCTAACAAAAATACAAAAATACTAATTGTTTTCTTTATCTTCATTGCAATTGCAGCTATTTCCCGCGAGGATGGCGACGATTCCACACATCATCATCATAATCATCATCGCGGCGGTGGCGCCCATCATAATCACGGTAATAAAGTTCCATTCAATGGTTACAATTCGGAGGAGTATCTGGATCGCCTCGAGCCCAATGGCAATATACCCGCTGACAAAACAAATTGCAGATATGGCGGTAAGTGAAGACAACTAAATTAATACCAATTAAGGATATAACAGTTAGCTTTATATATACCTAAGATCTATACTTAAGTAGTTTTAAACAATTAACTGGGTAATAATATAATAATGTGATTATTTGGATACATTCTCTTGAGTCTTCTATCAGTTCTCTTAGCTAAACTTTTTTGATACAAAGAACATTTCATACTTTTTGCCTGTCGCTGCAATTCGGCGAAAACTTGCTCGAAAAAGCGATTACCAAAAATCTTTTTAGCGCTCAGCTCGCAGCGCCAGCTTTAAGCAAACTCATTCATAAAGATTTGCACAATTTATTGCCTCGCTTTCGCAATAATCTCTCATTTAAGAGCATCGTCTCTCCGTCAGCAAGCCCCACAAAACTAATTTAATGATACGAGTATTTCGAGCGCTTTACTCCCCACAGACTCTCGTAATTTATGCTTGGAAAGTTGTTGTTGTTGCTGTTGGGCTGTGGGTCTAACTAATATCTGGAATGACAGAGCCGCGTGTCTAATTATGGAAGGGCATTCCCCTAGTGGCATAGATAATCCGAATTCTGCCAAGCATTTCACTTGCTCGATTTATTCCTGCTCTTTTCTGTCTCTTTTTTTTGTGTTTTTGCTGTTCTCGTAATTTATCAAATTTTTGTCTCATTTAGCAGCGTTTCACATTTTCTTTAAGCCTCATTTATTTGTATTTTCTTGCGTCTATTTGCTGTTCTGTTTATCAGTAATTTTGTCATTTAAAGGCGTCCTTAAATTGTTTATCATATCATAACGAAGTTGTTAATCCGCTTGAATTCCAATGCGTTGCTCCTTTATATCCTTCATTTTATTGTCATAATTGTAAATTGCAATTTTATGCAAACAATGAAAGCTATGGAGCTGGCAGTCTCGAGACTTCCCTGCCCCCTCACTCTGCAGAGAGACTTGGCAGACTTCAGACTCGTTGACATTACCGATAAGGCAGGCGATGACGAGGACGAAGACCAGGACGAGAATGAGGACGAAGACTTTGTCAGTACTTGTAATAGCCTCATTTGTTGCTGCTGCTTCAATTGTTGTGTGTACTTGAAGCTGTTGCTCTTGTTATTGTCCTTGTAAAACGGGGCACTCAACTCGCTAGCCATCTCTTTCCTTATCCTTGTCCCTGCCTGCATCTAGGCATTTCGGAATCGGCTCATAAAGCAACGGAAATGAAAATATTAACAAGCAAATGCACAACAGCAGCAGAAGCAGCAGCAGCAACATCATCAACAGCAGCAACAGCAACGCCCCAGAGCAACAGCAACAGCAACAACGGCAAGAAGAATTATTCATAGTTAAATGGAAACTGTGCATGCTTCATAGAGCCCCATTGTCTTTGTACCCATGCAGCCACGCCCCCTCACCGCCCGCCTACGCCACTAGTCCTGTGCACGGCACGTGAGCTGCGTGCATTGCCAAGGTCCTGTCTGCCCCAAAGTTATATATGCACCCATGTATCACTCTTGCTTGCAGTTGGCGTGTTTCCTTATTGCATTTGCGAGGTGCGCTGCTGGGATTACCTGTTAGCTGTTACCTGTTCGGTGTTGGCTGTTTGACTGCGACTTTGGCCAGAAATGCACAAGTGTAAATGAATGTGACTGAAACTTTTGCAGAATGAAATTGAGTCTGCTACATGTCAAGTCAGAGTTGTGGAATCTTTGGATTGGCTGCATTGTTTGCCTGCTATCATTCTAAACGTGTTTGCCTTATTTAATGTGCTTTAAATCCAACTTAATGTGAAATTAACTCAACTGCAAGTCAACTGTTGAGAACAGTTTATAAAACTCTATGATAGTTGCTTATAACTTAACATTATTTATAAATATTTAACCTTTTTTTTCTCCTCGTCATTTATGATTAATAGTTTTTTAGTGTTCAGTCATTTACCATTTTGGCTCAGTCTTCAATTCAATTGATTGTGATCAATAAACTTTCTCAAGCTACCCAACGACAGTTCAGTTATCATAAAGTTATGTAACGCACAATAAATTACACACTTTGAAAGCACATTCACCCACTCAACTAGACCATAGAAACAACCCCATCCAATCCCTATCCCCATGTTCACCCTGCTTCTCTTCTAGTTCCCCAGCCAAAAGCAATTTCAGTTTTTCATGCTGCTGCTTCCGTTGTAGCTGCTGTTGCTGTTGTTGCTGCTGTTGTTGTTGTTGTTGTAGCTGTTCTGATTACATGATTTATAAGTTATCTTCAACTCGACAACGTTGTTGTTTGCCATTAGAACAGTGTAGACAGTGTATGGCAGAGTCGGGGTGCAGCAAATGGAGGCTGGCATTTGCCAGGATATGCGCAATTTATTCTCAAAAGCGGCTCCCTAACAAAGATTATGGTTTATATGCGCAAATTATGCGCTGCCAAAAAAAACCTTAACAATTCCTTCTCTCCCTCTCTCTCTCTCTCTCTCTCGATTTCGCTTCAAAGTCTTTTGCCTTTTATTAGGCCATTACAAAAGTTGTGGCCTGTTAAAAGAAATCTTGTAAATTGCATAAAAACATATTTGGCAAATTCGCATAACACATTTGACAAACTGCCCCAGCAGCGCCACTTTCCAGGGGCCCCACAAAATTATAAATCATATTTAACAATTATGCGCGACACCTTCAATTATGGATATTTAATTTTCATGTTGCCTCTTTAAGGATACATTGTGTGTGTGTGTGTGTTGTAAGATTGTGTGCGTACTTATGCAACATTTGAGCACATCTAGCACTAAAATTCCACTTGCTTCGCCTCTTTTTTACTACCTACCCCCCTCTGCCGGTTTACTGAGTTCTTGAGGGCGCTCAGTTATTCACATCTCGCCCAAGTTTATTTGCACGCGCGAATAAATCCTTTTAGCGCTTTATTCGGCTTTTGATGCGCCGTTGCTTGTCTTCCAGCTTTTGTTTATTCTTCTCTTTAATGCGCCGGCAAAGGGTCCTTTAATTCGGTCATCAAATGTGTCAAGACTTCAGGATGGCAACTCTGGCAACTTAAAAGAATCCTTGTTTCTTTACAAACTAGATTTTTTTAATATTTTGTATACTTAATAAGCTTTTTATTACATAAATCAAATCGTTCATCATCCATCCATCATAATCAGCGTCTATAGGGTATCTTATCTTCGTCGTGTTGCTGTCTTGTTTTATTCTTTCACTTCCAGCTTCATCGCATCGTTTGTTTTTTGTGCCTACGCGCAGGGCTTTCCTGTGCCTCCTGCCAGGCCTCTGTTGTCTATTGTTTTTTGGCAGCGCTTTTGCTCCCTTGCCGCCTGTCTGTGATTTAAATTTATTGGCAAAATACTTTAAGTGATTTTTTTTGTTTGCCGTTTTTTGCTCCATTGTTTAAGGTTTTTGTTTTCTTTTTTGGGGTGGCATTTGACTATCTGTGTGAAACCCTTTGACAGTAAGGTTGCTTTTTCTTGTACAAGTATCTTCCGACCATTAGGCGGGCTTCCCGACTAAAGAAGTCCTGTCGCCTTGCGGTTAGACAGCCGCCCTCCTTGTGGCTTACAGCTCCGAGAAACCGCTGTCAAATTCGTTGCAGTTTATTAACGAAGCAAAAACATGTCTGTCTCCCTTCCGTATTTGTGCGCTTCCGCTTGGAGCTGTGGTTTTTGTTTTCGGGTTTTTTCTCATTTTATTTTTTGTGTGCCGCATTTTAATGATTTTGTTGGGGAAATACTTTTTCGGTGGGTTTGCTTTCGTGCAGATTTTTGTTTGATGTCATCTCGCGTGAGACATTTTTGCTTTTCCTGGCTTTCTTTTTGTTTTTTTTTTGGCTAGCTAATGAAGCGACTTATGCATTGACATGGAAAATTTGCGGTCTAATTTTTTTTTTGGCTTTTGTCTGGGATCGTTTAGGGTGTTTTTACGGCTGTCGCGTAGCATTTGCATAAAGATTGTTTGAGAGTGGTTGAGTGGAGAAGATCAAGCAGCGGAAGAGGTCGATGTGAAAACATTGCTAATTGGCTAGAGAACTGTAGAATGGAACTGTAAAGTATTTGTTTATTCTATGTATAGAAATTTGCAAGTCAATATATATTAAACATATGTTTAAAGCTAGAAGTTTTTTGGATTACTTTTATGTTTGAACTTTGAAGTACTTAGTACTTCTGGTCGATTATAAAATATTTCAAATATTTTTGAGCCACCCATTGTAGTACTTGAGAGCCACATTTAGTAGTATAACGAGCTTAAACAGATGCATTATCCTCCCTATCCATTCTATCTGCTGTCAACTTAATTTCAACAAAACTGTCGCAAGAACAGTAGATAAATATGAATAATGCTATGTGTTACAAGCTCAGCTCATCATCAATATGAAATGTTCATCGCTGCAGCATAATAAGATCATTTTCCTTAGCTCCCAATGTAATCAATTCTCTTTGAAAACTTTGTCCACACACAACTAACCAAAGTGGAAAGCAGTTTCTCCGCCCCATCAAATTTAAAGTCGCTTTTGCCAGCAGCCAATTTTCAGCATTGTTCAAAACGTCGCCCCATCATTTTGGGCGCCCACAAACTGTCCAAAATTGAATCTGTTCTCTTCCTTTTTTTTTGACAATTCGCCGCATTTTGCATACTAAGCTCATTATGGAGAATGTAGAGCTGAGAAACGCAGAAAAGACGAACAACTCGTTGTCCTTTTTTTATTTTTATTTCTTTTGGCCGGCGGGGGTCGCAAACTTTTTAATAGTGCAACCAACCCTGCCCCGTCTCCCGACTACCCCTCAAAAATATGAAGCAAGACAATTTGACGCGCGTTTTATTGCAACTGGCTGGCTAACAATGCCCACAGGGCAGTGCCACGCCCCCTTCTCGACTGTCCTTCCCCGCAAAGTAGCGCAATATGAAAATTCACGCTTGTCATTATAAATTCTTGACAGTCCCCTTCTCCCTTACCCCACAATACAGTCCCCCTACTTTGCCACAAGACATAATCAAATACTTGCTACCGCTTTAATTTTGAGCTGATGTCTTTAAGACCCTGTCGCTGGCAATCACCGCTCAGCTCGAACACATTCTGAGTGACAGCTGAAGTATCCATAACGTCATCAGGAGCTCACCCCAAATAGGGGGGCGCAGGGGGAGGGTTGAGGGATAGGAGCCTCAGGTCACGGCCTCCAACGGAATTAGGATTCATAATATGACAAAGTGACGGTTGGGCCATGTAACTAACGCTCGTCCTGTGTATATGTGTGTATGTGTGTGTGTGTGTGTGTGTCTGTGCTGGTATCCTTGTAACACATTCCACACACTCACACACATAATGAACACACGTGGTGTGCCTAGATTATAAGCAGCTTCAGCTGCGGTTGCCACGATGTATTTGTATTGGTCTATGGGGAGATTGCGTTTCCTAACGTGTCCTGCGTCCTGCTGCCTGCCTGCCTGCCTGCCTGCCTGCCTATCTGCCAGCCTGCCGTCTGCTGTCTGCCACTGCAGATAAGGCTCGCTGTACATGTGTGTGGACTTTGACAGCCTTAGGGCATTTGGCACAGCACAGCAGAGCGCACGCATTTGATTTGGTCAGTTCGACACATTGCAGGAGCTCAGTAAAGGACATAGGCCAGTCGCTTCCTTCCTGCAACATTGCCTATGACGCAGACTACTTCAAATTTTGATTGTCATTTACGTGACTGACCGCATGTGTGTGTGTGCGTGTGTGTAAGAGGCTTTTTGAATGAAATTGCTGCAAATTATTCCCATTACGATTTTGGGGGCTGCTTTTCAAGTTGATTGTCGTTTACATATGAAGAAAGCTCTATGTGTCCAGCCTCTACTTAGGCGCCTGATTGGACTTTCAAGCAGCCCATGGACAATTTGAGTGCTGTGTCTGTTTGTGTGGCTAGAACAGATAATGCACATATGTAGCTGTGGACTGCTCAATGATGGATTAATCAATCAAACTCTACGGGGTAGCTTTCCGTAAATTCGAACATCACCGAAATTAAACTTGAACTTTACGAAGATTAAAACATTCGATTAAAATCTCTGGCTGTGCTATTTAAAAGTTGGGCTGATCAACTTTAATCTTTATTCGTGCTATTTTATTAAATATATATGTATTCATTACAATAATTGTTCTATATACAATTGAATACAGTAATAGTTGCACAATCGTTGATTTATTCAGCATAAATATCGATAATTTACACAACTAAAACGTGCGATTTATCTTTCCGGCATTTAAAACCTGTGATTTCCTGCGCTTTACTTTACTTTAATCGTTAGTCGTTGCACTGTGCCGCTTTGTGACCACTGTGCGCTCAATTCCACATATTCAGTCTGTTGACCAAGCGAATGTCTCATTTGAGTGCGTCATTCACTGCTGCTGCTCCTGGTGTCTGTTGATGGGCCTGCCGGCATTCTATTGCCATTGCCTACGTGTCCTTTGTTTCTTTGAGCCCAGCCCCGCCTGCCCCTACCCTCTGCTTCTCTATGTTCCAGTTGTGTTGTTCCCTGTTCCGTGTTCCCTGTTCCCTGTTGCCTGTTGCCCGAGGGCAAACAATTCGCGCTGACCATACGATTGCTTTTATGACGAACGCTTGACGGAAGCGTGTTGCATTTTTTCTCTCTTCACTTTTTTGTGTCTGATGCTCGCATGTCGCTGTTGATGATATATTGCAGGCGCAACAGTGGCTGCAATGCGTCCACGCCCGCTGACTGGCTGTACTTGCCTTTGCCACAAATCAGTGGCCAATAACCAGGCCTCAGAGAAGCAGACAGCATCCGCAGCGGAGTCTGTTTATAGAGCAAACGTTTTGAAGTTAATTAAAAAACTCAGCAGCAGCACACAGCGCTCAATTTTCAATTACTTAAACGAAGTTTTGTCCAGATATGTGTTTTTATACCCTGAAGCCATCAACAATGGGTAAAAGGGTATCATGAAGTTGTGCACAAGTATGTAACAGGCATAAGGAAACATCTCCGACCCGCTAAGGTATATATATTCTTGATCACTATCAATAGCCGATTCGATCTAACCATGTCTGCCTGTCTGTCTGTCTGTCCGGCTGTCCTTGCGAAAACCCGCTTACAGCGTGGGTTTGTATGTGTGTGTGTGTGCTTCTATGTATGAATACAGATAAATAGTTTTGAATGAATGTAAGGGCTGGGTTGAGGGTATATCATAGTCAGGCACTCTCGACTGGAGCACTCTTACTTGTTTTAAGCGCTTTAACGAGCGCTTGTTTAAATATTATGGATATTTCTGCAGCTGCATCAATATAGAGTGGATTATTTTATTACTTATTAATATGCTCTCAACGGATTTTTTCTCATTACTATTTATATTTTATTATTGGCTATTGCACAGAATGAAAGCAGCTGCAACAAGAGTGGCATCAGTTGCAAGTAAATTGAATTTCTGTTGCATTTTCCCACTACTAAGCATTATCCTTTGGTCGAGCTCTATACAGCTTTCTGCTCCAATTGAATTGCCAGCGAGTGGTTTCAATTCTCCTTCTCCAACCCCAGCGGCTGCTGCTGCTGATTGAGCGTGGCAAAGTCACCTTCTGTTGCTGTCCCGGTATTGTCCGGCTCTGTGTTGTGGTTTCAACAATACGTATTAGAAATCAATTCATTTTGTTGGCCATTGTGCAATTTCCGATTCGTCTAACAAATAAACGCTGGGCTATAAAGCAAATAACCAACGACAAATTGCAGCCTGAGATTGATGTTCGCATTTTGATAAATATTTGATCGAATACATGTGCGATTGGCATTTGCTAATAAATATAAATGGCCCGCAACAGATATTTAATCAAGTAAAATGAATTACTTGTTACCAAAGGTTTTTATTTATTAGCTAGAAGGAAAGTGGAAAAAAAAATATCTACAAAATATTAACAAATATTTCCAACCCTCTAACAACTTGTACATTTTTTGTATCTAAACTGTCTTACAATTTATGTAAAGTATATTGTGGCAAGTGAAGTCATTTTTGACGCAAAATTGCTGCACTCTTAACTTTAAAGCCTTAGGCACTCTGAAGACAAATGCAGACGGATAGCAAGTAAGTGCTAAGCTTTTCTAAAACTAACGGAAGTGCCGCCCAGCTTCTATTTCCGCTTTCCTGTTACCGTTACCATTAAGCCAAGCCCAAATCCTACCCGCAACAATGTTGCATAATGGCCACGTTTAGTGTGAAATTTTCTGCGGTTTTTCGTGTGCCTTTGACTGCCACAACCGTCACTTCAGCTCCCTCTCTGCCTGCTTCTTGCTGCAGTATGTCCCCTAGCACTTCTTTTGAAATTGCGCAGATAAACTAATTTCGCATGCATGAAATGACTTTCATAGAACTAAAAATGAGAGAAAATTGCAGAGTTGCCTGCCGCCTGCAGCAGCTGCCAGTGTTGCGAGTGTTGCCCGTGTTGCTGTTGCCATTGCCGTTGATGGTGCTGGTGATGGGAATGCATCCATTAGGGCTAAGTTGCGTCCTGCATACGTCCCTCATGCGTTCTGGGGCTTGGCCCCGCTAATTGTGTCACAATGATGAGCATAATTTGCGCACACTTTGACACACAACAAGTATGTGTGTGGGGTATAATAAGCGGCACAAAAGCGCAGTCAGAAATTAAGCATACGCCCCATGTGTTTGACTGTGTTTGTGTGCAACTCAACATTTATGCACAATGGCAGCACTAATTTTCCGTTAGTAAGTAATTGCATTTTGTTTGCCACTTTGAGGAAGTGCACAACGCTTTAGAATGCTTTTACTAACCTTATCCCCCTGCCCCCGCTCTCTATCCCTTTCTCTCCCAGTTGGCCCACTTACTTTTGGCATTGTATTAATTACTGGCATTTCATTAAATGTAACCGGAAGCCTTACAAGCCCGTTCTCCCGTTCCCTTCCCTCCTGGTCGTCAACTTTTTGGCGTATACATTAAATTGTGTGGCGTCACTTGATCCCATACTCTTGCACCCCCTCTACCCTCACTCCAGCGCCCATACCGGCGCCTGTCGTCATGTATAACTGTCTCGTTGTTGCAGCAGACACCACTTTTAATTAGCATCAACGTCATTTGTCTGCCCTCTGATTTACGCTTGGTTTCCGTATCGTTTTGTTGGGGCCAATTTAAATGTCTGCACACACACACACACACGCACACACATACCTAAACACACACACGCATTAGTTACGCCTTTATATAAAATATGCTGTCATATGTGCGGATCATGATGAATGATGCCCGCCAATTGTTTGCTTTTTGTTTTTGTTTCGGTTTCTCTTTTCGTTGTTGTTTTTGTTTGCGCATTGCAAACAGCAAATGTCGAAAAGTGGAAAAGTGGAAAAAGCTTCCCACAACCCTTAGCTCTCAGCTCTCTTAGCCCGGGCCTACCCGGCACTCGGCCGTAAACATTTTTCGTCTTGACAGGAGCATTACGTACATATCTGCTGCCTGTCAGTCCTTATGCCAAAAACTCTGCTTGTATACTCTGTAATCGTTAAGCGATTTCTTGTACTCCCTCCCCTAACTCCTCTAGCTCCTGCTCTCCTGCTCTCCTGAGCACGCTGCCCTCTTTTGTTTGTTGTGCTCGTACAAGAAAAGTAATTTTATGTAATTTGTTAAGTAATATCCCTCGTTGTGTTTGCCTGCATGTCTCGGCAGGATGTGGCTATGTTACCGTATGGTCCGTGTATATTCATGTGGCTCTGCGGCTACGTGGCTGTAACTTGATGGATTTACTGCTGTTGTTGCTGCTGTTGTTGTTGCTGTCGTTGTTGCTGTCGTTGCCACTGCGGCTGTTGGCTGCTGCTGCTGCTGTGTGTTGTGTGTTGCGGCTCTTCTGCAGCGACTCGTCAGTTAATTAGAAAACGAAAACATCAAAGTGCTATTGTCGAAGCTTTAAGCCGCCGCAGCTAAATCAGTTGCCAACCGAATTAAACAGCAATCTGTGCTTTGCATATACGTATTGATTACTGCCAGAACTCGGAAATAACAGCCCTAACTAAAATTAAATTCAAATCGAAAAATTCTATACTAAAAAAGTGCTTTATTTGCCAACATTTTCATATCATAGATCTCTTTTAATTTAAATATAAAAGTTTCTCAGGTGATACATGATTTTAATTTCAAATTTTTGTTGATTTAGGCGATTATTTGCAACACATTGCCGACAGTCTTGATTGATTTTGACATTATCTCACCTTGTCGTGTGCAACATGTGGCATGAGTAATTATGTGTTGGCGACCAATCAAATTGCTGTCAACAAAAGCAAAACACCGACACCCAAAACTGAACTTCTCGCCTCAGACCTTTGACTCAAATACGCCAGCAATTACAAATTTAGCACTGAGCCAAAAACCTTTTCTGGCACACACAAATTGCTTGTACGTGTTTTTCGACTTGTAAGTCGCCAAGTACAATAACAATAACAAGAGCAACGGAAGGGAAAGCAAAGCACACAACACGACAACAACAGCTCAGCCCTTTTGCTGTTTTCTAATTGGAAACGCTTTTCATTAGAGCGCAAATGAAAATCAATGTTGGACATTGCTGTCCTTTGGTTTGGTTTGAGTAATTAAACACAATCAACTGGGAAGTTTTTCCCTATTTTTGTTCACTTAATAAATCCAGCTGCTGGGCAAATAATGGCCGGAAAAGAGTTCAGTGGGAAGGGGGAGGCAACAAATCCTCAGACGGTCGTCGCCTTAATCCAAATACACGCACACAAATCAATTTATACCCCGGGCCTGGAGCTGAACCCACACTCACACCCACACCCACACACGAGTGCTGCCAGTGCAAATGAAGCAATAAATAAGCGGTAATTGGAAGTGATGAACGAAAGGATATGCTGCCCAGGCCAAGGAACAAGCCACAGGCTACAGGCCACAGCATGCGGGGACAGGAGGAGTCTCCGACTAGGGACCACAACGAACCGCAGCAAGGCGAACTAACATTGCGTCCAAATCTCGAATCAAATGTCAATTTCTTATTCAATAATATGGCAACATACGAGCCAAATTTCACCGAATCCCTCTTTACCACTTTCTTTGAAAGTGCGGGCGTGCGAAAAGAAATATAACCAAGGAGTAAATCTTTTAACGTCTCGTTGGCCAGCAGCAGCAGCAGCAGTCACATTGTCCTTGCTTCATGTCCACATCCTTGACGTGGTCTAAGCCATTAAATGTGCTTTTTGGCCAATTATTACGCGCGATTTATGCTTTTATTTGTCAACAAAGTTAGCAACAGCAAACGCAACCGACCGACCGACCGACCAAAAAGGAAGCGGGGCAAAAGTTTAAGTATTGCTCGTTGGTTGGTCAACAAGCGTAAAATAACCCGACGTAGCTGACTGTGAGTGGATTATTTGTCGCACCAGTTATAAATCGAAATCGAAATACGTTTATTTGTGTATTTTGTGTTTGCTTTCGTTTAGTTAAATGCTGCCAATGTTTTCATATACTTTTTGCCCGATTTAGTTGCACATTGCCGTAAACAACATCAATTGCACAATGAGCTCTTAAGCTTTATCGCGTATTTGGATGCATTAAAACATTGGAATTTGAGTAAAGAGTATTTTAGATTTATACGAATGTACGAATATATACAGTATTTTTGTATATAATCAAGTGCATTATATAACTATAATATCACAGCTGGCTCATATTTCATGTATAACTTTTTTAAATCTTTTGCTATTTATTTTCCAGCTTGCTTTTAGTTTAATCCTCTTATACTTATATATGCTTCCTCATATGCTTTATATACATATATTTAACATTACACCTAGTCTTAAATTGCATTCATTTAAAAAAAAACCCTTGCTTGAACCCTTGCTTTTTCCAAACGAACTTTTAATTTATTTTTGCATATTTTTTCTACTGTTTATTTTTAGCACAAGAATCTGCGAAAAACGATAATAATAAACCACAAGGTAATACACTCCAAAATTCCTAGTACCACATAGTATTATTTGCATGCTGTAGGCGGAAATTGCTTAGAGTTTTATTAGTTTTTTCGTTTGCTTTGGCTTTTATTTTGACAGCAATTTAAATGATCATATTTTATGCGAATAGCTTTCAAAATGTCATTAAAATGGATGCCATGCCATTGTTGTTGCTCCTTTGGCTTGTGTAGTTTGGCATTAGACGTTGCCTTTGTCATTCTCATCGTCATCGCCATCCTCATCGCTTATAGTCATTGCCGTTGTCCTGGCCGTGCTCCGAGTGCAGCCGACAGCCAAAAGTAATGACAAAACGCAGCGGGTTATCATTTTCATATTGAGACATTTGCGAACCCAAAACGGCCTCAACCTTAAGCCACAGCTTAGATTCGGAGCAGGGGTGACAACATTCAGGGATGCAATATCGAAAATCCCTTTGGCATTGGCTGCACTCGACTGGAGTTTGGAGTCTAGAGTCTGTCGTCTGTAGTCTGTAGTCTGGAATCCTTGGCCTTCGTCGTCAGTATTGGCCTTTTTTGCTCAGTTGTCGTTGGTTATCATCTTTGTAATTGAATTCAGCAACAACACAATAAATTTTAGGCACTAAACGGAACAGAGTGGGTGTGTGTGCCACTAAAAATGTTTGCCAACAGTGGTAAGCAAAGGGGTGGCGGGGAGTGTAGAGATCGAGTCTCTGGTTGGCTGAAGTAAAAAGAGAAAATTTAATTTCTGGCCTGAATAATAAATCAGAAACATAACAGCGAAACGGCTCGAAGAAAGGGGCACAAACAAATAAAGCAGCGCAAAATGTTTCAGCTAGAGGACACTTGATGTCACCAGAGATAAAACCCAGTCCAGTTGCTGCTGCGGGTGCGGGTGCGGAGGAGGTATTCCTCCTGGTTGTTGCCCAATTTGAAATGCGTTGTCGATGGCCATCGTCGTCGTCCACCGCGTTGTTCCATTGCATTTATCAAAATTGTGTTTCCTGCCGCATGCCATATGGCCAAGGAAGTGCAGAGGAAGCACCCCAAGCCCCTTGCCGATTCCCCCTTTTTGCATAAATACACAGACAGAGATACACACATACACATACACATACATATTTTATTTATTTTGAATGGAAGGCAGCAGCAGTTGCTGTCCCGAATGTTTTGCTTTATTAAATATTTACGCAAATGCGCGACACGCGCATATGAATAATAACAAAAATAAGTAAATGTGGAGAGTGCTCGACTGGTAGATACCACGTAAAACAGATAAAACGACTCATCTCTTAAAGTTATTGAATATAAGGTGTAGTAGGAGGCTCCTTCTTCAGCTTATCACAACTTTCTTTCATACTGAGTACAGGGTAAAAATAAAAAAGAAATGTTTCATAGTGCTGTTTGGCAATAAGAGTGGCATAAATACACACGCATAACGTGGGTGGCCCATTCGAGGGACGTTTCATACTTATGCAAATGACAAGTAAAAAAAATGTTTATGTCAAGCTCATTTTTTATAGGCGACACACAGTAGTTTGGACAGGGCGAAGAGATGTGGGCGTAGCTGTGGGCGTAACTGACCCACTCAGCAACTGTGCAGTGATTTTTATGATAGTGTGCCCAGTACAAACACACACACACACACACACACAACCACAAAGAGACACCCGCATATAGTCATAAATAATGCCACAAAGCCAAAAACAAATACGAGAGTAGTAAACAGAAATTGCGAATAATATGCAATAATGCAAAAGGCCAACAGTGGCGATATTCCGCCAACAGATGCGTTGTCATGGACAAAAAAAAAAGAGTCACCAGGCAGAGTTGCAGAGTTGCAGAAGACTCTCCGGGGAAGATGATACGGCAAACACTCCACACCGGTCGCCCCCATTTTCCTCCTGGTGCTGCGTTCCTGGTCGCATGTGGATGCGTGCGAGTGTTGGGCCACGGCTTTAAGTCACAGCAGGACGTGACATCCTTGCATAGCATTTGCATAACTATGACCACCAAGAGGCAGGCAACATCAGCGACAGTCCGACAGCTCCTCTTTCTCTCTCCCTCTCTCTCTCTGCATACGCTTCACATTCTGCTGCTTTAGCGCCCGCTATTTTTATCATTTCCGTTTTTTGTATGACACATTTCTACTTTTTTTTATTTCTTATTTTTTGCATCGTAATGCGCTTGCATAATTTTCATTGTTTTCATTTTACTCGCGAATTTTCTGCACTCTGTTTTCTTTATCATTTTATTTCGTTCAGTTTTTTATATCTTTTTTCTTGTTTTGTGGACAGCTTCCTGTTCTGATTTCTGTTTGCATTCCAAGTTATTCGCTCGAGAGATTTTAGTGTGTAAAGTAATAAAACTTAAGCATAAAGGCGTTAAAGGAAGTCCAAAGACGCTGCCTTGTCCTGCAATGAAAAGGGGCACCGTATAAGAGTACTTTCTGCTTGTTTCAGTGCTCGTTGGAGCTTTTGAGTGCATCTCTGAAACTGGCCATATAATTTTATGAATGCTGTAAAAGCCGAAGAAGAAATGCGAGAGAAAATATCAAAATATTACTTACAACTTTGAAATGGTAACATGATAGTTCCAACTGAAAGAATTTCCAAAGAAAATTATTTAAGGATTCCATGACTTAACTTAAATTCTGAGTCAACATATTGTAATTATTATAAATATTTAAATTTATGTAGTGAGGTCTCTCATTCTGTATTTCGAATTTTTAAAGTACATTTGGGCTATCTAATAATATTAAATTCTATTGATTTATAGTCGTAGTAGTAGTTTTTCGATAGTTCAGTTTATTAGCATTGAGTAAAACTTTTTCAAAGCGCTATCTCTGCACTATTTGTTAAAGCCAAGACAAACTTGATTGATATGCATTAAAACCAAATCTGCACATGCACTTTTGTATACTGATAACTTCCATTAATACAAAGCATTTCCCGATGCCCTAGTTTACATATGTACATTAAATACTCACAATCAATATGTATGTATATGTATATGTATATGGTACTTATCGTCTCCCACATGATGAGTCAAGCTTTGCCAACTGTTCCATTACCAGTTTGCCATACTCGTTTGCCAAATTCGCCAGCATTATTATTGCCAAATGATTATCGCTAGGCTTTTGACATTCGATGGCTCGAATTGCCATTGGCATTGTTGGCATTGCCACTCACAGCCAGTATAATCAGACGAGTATTTGATTTTCCAGAACTTTCTAATATACCAAATAAGTGCAGGCATTGGCATTGCTAGTCGTTTTTTCCAATTTTACAGCCACTTTGCCAATGCTCAGTCAATTTTTGCAAATCAAATGGTTTTCATCGTTGCTCTTCATCTCTTCCTTGTTATTGTTGTTGTTGTCGTGGTTGTTGTTGTTGAGCAGAAGCCAAGACGGCTGCCAGGACAACGAGGCGACGACGCTATTTTGTTTGAAGGACTAGACTTGGATACCAATTCGGAGGAGCAGGCGTACGAGAATGTGGTGTCTGCTCTACTGCTTCAATTTTTTATTGAACTTTTTCCTCTCGGTTCTTTTATTTTATTTGGCTCATTTATGGCGCATATTGCGCATTTAATCGCCGTCAACGTTTGCCATGTAACGGCCATGGCATAATCCTCATCCTATGTGCTCCACTCCTCCTCAATATGTACATATGCCACATGCGATTCACTGTCGGATTAGCTTTCAGCAAGCGTCCGTTCACGCAGTCGACAGCCGACGGCGTTTCATATCCTTATCCTGATATCCTGAAGCAAGTTTGCCCAAAGTTTCTGCTGCTGCTACTCCTTCTCACAAGCACAATCAGCTGCTGTTGAATTTTTAATTTTTATGTTAGTAATTTCTCAACATTCTGTTCGACTGTCTGGCGGCGTGGAAGTGGAAAACAGGAAGCTCCTTGCGAGAAAACATCTTGTGTGCGCATATTAAATTTGGTTTTATTTAGTTTATCATGCTTCCTTTATACCCTATACCCATAAAAAAAGTTGTAACTGGTCTAAGGAGGCATTTTTAGTACCATAAAGTTAATGTATATTCTTGATTAGGATTAACAGATCCGTAACTTATAAATACTCACTAAATATGTAAGCCTAAAAGAATTATACAAATATTTAGTTTCACAAGAGGTTTCAATTTAGATGACAAAAGAATTCAGAAGATGTAATAGAATATCGAATTGTACCGAAGATATGGTACATACGATTCAAATCAAGGCTTGAATCATGCAGGGTATCAGCTAGTTGAGCGAACTCTCACCGAAAACATTCATACTTGTTTTTATTTCCATTTCTGCATTTGGGGAGGCGTGAAAATAAAATGGGACCCGGAGGAAGATAGCAGACATTCTTGGATGCGAGTTTCGTAAGTGGAGTTTTTACTATGGTCAGGCCATTGACTGCGGCATTTATGTATGTGCATATGTAAGTGTATGAGTAGCATGCGGTGGTTGGGGGGGGGGGGAGAGTGTTGAGTTTATATGCTGCAAAACTGGGTTACGAACGGCAACTGAAATGCAATTCCAAAAGGTTGCCCAAAAGCTTAAACTCTGGAATTGAAAATGCGAGGTTAAGGGAGTGGAGAAGTAGATGGCAACCAAATATGAGTTCATATTTTGCATTCCATACTATAAAACTAACAATTTGTTACATGTGCGAACAATTTATGTTATAAATGTAATTCAATACTTAAAAAAATAAACATTTAATAAATGGAAATAATAATTTGCAGTATATTTATACAATAAATTGAGTTAAATTGCGACGGGTTGACTGGTTTTTTGTCTGGCTGGAATTTCTAAAACCGCCACAACGCAGATATATCATGAGGATTTCCCCTCCCCCCGCCAGCTGGGCATGTTTTAAGCTGTAACAAAACCAATTTACGAGAAGTGCAAACTGAAACTGCGCTGGCAACAGCCGCCAGCCGACAGCAGCTAGCAGCCACAACTATATTACATAAATATTTCAATAAAGGCACATAGATACACACTCACACATAGGAGTGCAGGTGGCACATGGCAGAGCAACAGTCACGGGAGCAACTGCATCCACAGCAGCAGCAGCAGCAGCGACGATGCCAAAAGCAAACATAATTTAAAATGTAATTAGTGCTCAAATAGAAAGCCAAGCAAACAGAGCGTAGCCAAGTGTAGAGCGGAGGAGAGTGAAGCGAATAGCAGCATTGGGGGCGTGCATGTGGGCGTGGCAGTGGCAATGCAAACAAATTGCTAGAGCAAATGAAAGCAGCGACACGCTGCTCCCAAGTCAATGAATATCACCAGGTTACTAGGTGACCCAGTGCCGCCACACTCTGGACACCCAGCAGCAGCGGCAGCCGCAGCCACGCCCACCAGAGCTACGCCCACCTGCGCTTGGGATGTTGGCATTCAATTACAGCCAGCAGCTGCTGCAGCTGCCAGTTGCAAAAACTTTGTCCTAGACCAACTTTCAACTGCTGCCACCTGACGAACGCACCCGCCCACCCCCGCCCGTCCTCCCGCCGTCCTCGTGCTGCTGTTTTTCTTTTGAAACATTTTTATTATATTTGCTTCTGTATTATTCAGTGCTGTCGCCGCCGCCTGCAACGGATTCGATTCGTTCCGGATTCGGTTGCGGTTACCGTTCCGTGTAAACATGGCATATTTTTCAGCCGAATTTTGCAGTTGGCCAGAGTTTGGTTGCATTCACGGGTTTCAAGGCTCACGGTGCTGCTCCCATTGATGATGAGAGGATGCAGCAGCGGCTCCACCACCCCCCACCCCCACACACACCCCTTTATTTTTGGTTAATGAGGAAACTTGCTAACAAGTCATCGAGGCTGCGCTCATTATGCATTGCCAACAATCCTTTGGTCCGCTTGTAGTTTACAGCACTCAGCGGTCCTTGAAGGTCCTTCTGCTGCCTTTGCTGGCCATTTGTCGGCTTTTGTTTTGCTTTCTTTTTCCCCCTTTTTTTCAGTCTGTGTGGGCAGGTTATACTAATTTAGATTTTAAGTAGTCTCTCTCTCAGCTGGCACCCAGCACTTGTACAACTCATTAAGCTGCACATTTTTTTACGATTCCCTTTGGCTGACTCGATTCCCTTTTCGCTTGCTCTATTCCTCACAGACTGGCGCAGCACGGACAGCACCGACCATCATGATCGCGTACAGCGACAGTTGTCGGTCTCGTCGGACAGCAAACTGTTGGACGAGGACATCAGGGAGGAGATGAAGTACCACTCGCATGTCGTTATGCGACCCAAGAAGCCACCCAGACCCAAATCCGAGGTCTTTCTCAACAAACAGGATCCACCTCCGCGACGAAAACGTTTCAGTGCGTTTGGTGTAAGTATCACAAATTTTTGTTTGCCATTCATACCCAAATAAATGTTCATCAATTTTCAACACACACACACACGCTCTCTTATTGCTTAACAGTACTTAACCGCTCTTCATTTGTAATATATTTTTGCTTGTTTATTTGCGATACAAAAATGTTGACCTTCCCAGACTTCAAATTGCCATAACTTCGCCAAAACTGAACCGATTTTCAATCCCAAGGCCATTTTATGCACGGTTAGTCACCCTTAACAGTTCTACATTCAAAGTTGAGAAACTTCCAAAATTCAGATTTATTGTCAAAAATCATGACAACAATGGCCACTGTCAAGTTAGAAGTCCCTAAAAATGCCCTTTCCAATCTTCAAATTGCCATAACTTCGCCAAAACTGAACCGATTTTCAATCCCAAGGCCATTTTATGCACGGTTAGTCACCCTTAACAGTTCTACATTCAAAGTTGAGAAACTTCCAAAATTCAGATTTATTGTCAAAAATCATGACAACAATGGCCACTGTCAAGTTAGAAGTCCCTAAAAATGCCCTTTCCAAACTTCAAATTGCCATAACTTCGCCAAAACTGAACCGATTTTCAATCCCAAGGCCATTTTATGCACGGTTAGTCAGCCTTAACAGTTCTACATTCAAAGTTGAGAAACTTCCAAAATTCAGATTTATTGTCAAAAATCATGACAACAATGGCCACATGTCAAGTTAGAAGTCCCTAAAAATGCCCTTTCCAAACTTCAAATTGCCATAACTTCGCCAAAACTGAACCGATTTTCAATCCCAAGGCTATTTTATGCACGGTTAGTCAGCCTTAACAGTTCTACATTCAAAGTTGACAAACTTCCAAAATTCAGATTTATTGTCAAAAATCATGACAACAATGGCCACATGTCAAGTTAGAAGTCCCTAAAAATGCCCTTTCCAATCTTCAAATTGCCATAACTTCGCCAAAACTGAACCGATTTTCAATCCCAAGGCCATTTTATGCACGGTTAGTCACCCTTAACAGTTCTACATTCAAAGTTGAGAAACTTCCAAAATTCAGATTTATTGTCAAAAATCATGACAACAATGGCCACATGTCAAGTTAGAAGTCCCTAAAAATGCCCTTTCCAAACTTCAAATTGCCATAACTTCGCCAAAACTGAACCGATTTTCAATCCCAAGGCCATTTTATGCACGGTTAGTCAGCCTTAACAGTTCTACATTCAAAGTTGAGAAACTTCCAAAATTCAGATTTATTGTCAAAAATCATGACAACAATGGCCACATGTCAAGTTAGAAGTTCCTAAAAATGCCCTTTCCAAACTTCAAATTGCCATAACTTCGCCAAAACTGAACCGATTTTCAATCCCAAGGCCATTTTATGCACGGTTAGTCCGCCTTAACAGTTCTACATTCAAAGTTGACAAACTTCCAAAATTCAGATTTATTGTCAAAAATCATGACAACAATGGCCACATGTCAAGTTAGAAGTCCCTAAAAATGCCCTTTCCAAACTTCAAATTCCCATAACTTCGCCAAAACTGAACCGATTTTCATACCCAAGGCCATTTTATGCACGGTTAGTCACTCTTAACAGTTCTACATTCAAAGTTGAGAAACTTCCAAAATTCAGATTTATTGTCAAAAATCATGACAACAATGGCCACATGTCAAGTTAGAAGTCCCTAAAAATGCCCTTTCCAATCTTCAAATTGCCATAACTTCGCCAAAACTGAACCGATTTTCAATCCCAAGGCCATTTTATGCACGGTTAGTCAGCCTTAACAGTTCTACATTCAAAGTTGAGAAACTTCCAAAATTCAGATTTATTGTCAAAAATCATGACAACAATGGCCACATGTCAAGTTAGAAGTCCCTAAAAATGCCCTTTCCAATCTTCAAATTGCCATAACTTCGCCAAAACTGAACCGATTTTCAATCCCAAGGCCATTTTATGCACGGTTAGTCAGCTTTAACAGTTCTACATTCAAAGTTGACAAACTTCCAAAATTCAGATTTATTGTCAAAAATCATGACAACAATGGCCACATGTCAAGTTAGAAGTCCCTAAAAATGCCCTTTCCAAACTTCAAATTCCCATAACTTCGCCAAAACTGAACCGATTTTCAATCCCAAGGCCATTTTATGCACGGTTAGTCACCCTTAACAGTTCTACATTCAAAGTTGAGAAACTTCCAAAATTCAGATTTATTGTCAAAAATCATGACAACAATGGCCACTGTCAAGTTAGAAGTCCCTAAAAATGCCCTTTCCAATCTTCAAATTGCCATAACTTCGCCAAAACTGAACCGATTTTCAATCCCAAGGCCATTTTATGCACGGTTAGTCAGCCTTAACAGTTCTAAATTCAAAGTTGAGAAACTTCCAAAATTCAGATTTATTGTCAAAAATCATGACAACAATGGCCACTGTCAAGTTAGAAGTCCCTAAAAATGCCCTTTCCAAACTTCAAATTGCCATAACTTCGCCAAAACTGAACCGATTTTCAATCCCAAGGCCATTTTATGCACGGTTAGTCAGCCTTAACAGTTCTACATTCAAAGTTGAGAAACTTCCAAAATTCAGATTTATTGTCAAAAATCATGACAACAATGGCCACATGTCAAGTTAGAAGTCCCTAAAAATGCCCTTTCCAAACTTCAAATTGCCATAACTTCGCCAAAACTGAACCGATTTTCAATCCCAAGGCTATTTTATGCACGGTTAGTCAGCCTTAACAGTTCTACATTCAAAGTTGACAAACTTCCAAAATTCAGATTTATTGTCAAAAATCATGACAACAATGGCCACATGTCAAGTTAGAAGTCCCTAAAAATGCCCTTTCCAATCTTCAAATTGCCATAACTTCGCCAAAACTGAACCGATTTTCAATCCCAAGGCCATTTTATGCACGGTTAGTCACCCTTAACAGTTCTACATTCAAAGTTGAGAAACTTCCAAAATTCAGATTTATTGTCAAAAATCATGACAACAATGGCCACATGTCAAGTTAGAAGTCCCTAAAAATGCCCTTTCCAAACTTCAAATTGCCATAACTTCGCCAAAACTGAACCGATTTTCAATCCCAAGGCCATTTTATGCACGGTTAGTCAGCCTTAACAGTTCTACATTCAAAGTTGAGAAACTTCCAAAATTCAGATTTATTGTCAAAAATCATGACAACAATGGCCACATGTCAAGTTAGAAGTTCCTAAAAATGCCCTTTCCAAACTTCAAATTGCCATAACTTCGCCAAAACTGAACCGATTTTCAATCCCAAGGCCATTTTATGCACGGTTAGTCCGCCTTAACAGTTCTACATTCAAAGTTGACAAACTTCCAAAATTCAGATTTATTGTCAAAAATCATGACAACAATGGCCACATGTCAAGTTAGAAGTCCCTAAAAATGCCCTTTCCAAACTTCAAATTCCCATAACTTCGCCAAAACTGAACCGATTTTCATACCCAAGGCCATTTTATGCACGGTTAGTCACTCTTAACAGTTCTACATTCAAAGTTGAGAAACTTCCAAAATTCAGATTTATTGTCAAAAATCATGACAACAATGGCCACATGTCAAGTTAGAAGTCCCTAAAAATGCCCTTTCCAATCTTCAAATTGCCATAACTTCGCCAAAACTGAACCGATTTTCAATCCCAAGGCCATTTTATGCACGGTTAGTCAGCCTTAACAGTTCTACATTCAAAGTTGAGAAACTTCCAAAATTCAGATTTATTGTCAAAAATCATGACAACAATGGCCACATGTCAAGTTAGAAGTCCCTAAAAATGCCCTTTCCAATCTTCAAATTGCCATAACTTCGCCAAAACTGAACCGATTTTCAATCCCAAGGCCATTTTATGCACGGTTAGTCAGCTTTAACAGTTCTACATTCAAAGTTGACAAACTTCCAAAATTCAGATTTATTGTCAAAAATCATGACAACAATGGCCACATGTCAAGTTAGAAGTCCCTAAAAATGCCCTTTCCAAACTTCAAATTCCCATAACTTCGCCAAAACTGAACCGATTTTCAATCCCAAGGCCATTTTATGCACGGTTAGTCACCCTTAACAGTTCTACATTCAAAGTTGAGAAACTTCCAAAATTCAGATTTATTGTCAAAAATCATGACAACAATGGCCACATGTCAAGTTAGAAGTCCCTACAAATGCCCTTTTCAAACTTCAAATTCCCATAACTTCGCCAAAACTGAACCGATTTTCAATCCCAAGGCCATTTTATGCACGGTTAGTCAGCCTTAACAGTTCTACATTCAAAGTTGACAAACTTCCAAAATTCAGATTTATTGTCAAAAATCATGACAACAAGGGCAACATGTCAAGTTAGAAGTCCCTAAAAATGCCCTTTCCAAACTTCAAATTCCCATAACTTCGCCAAAACTGAACCGATTTTCAATCCCAAGGCCATTTTATGCACGGTTAGTCAGCCTTAACAGTTCTACATTCAAAGTTGACAAACTTCCAAAATTCAGATTTATTGTCAAAAATCATGACAACAAGGGCCACATGTCAAGTAAGAAGTCCCTAAAAATGCCCTTTCCAGACTTCAAATTGCCATAACTTCGCCAAAACTGAACCGATTTTCAATCCCAAGGCCATTTTATGCACGGTTAGTCAGCCTTAACAGTTCTACATTCAAAGTTGAGAAACTTCCAAAATTCAGATTTATTGTCAAAATCATGACAACAATGGCCACATTTCAAGTTAGAAGTCCCTACAAATGCCCTTTCCAAACTTCAAATTCCCATAACTTCGCCAAAACTGAACCGATTTTCAATCCCAAGGCCATTTTATGCACGGTTAGTCACCCTTAACAGTTCTACATTCAAAGTTGAGAAACTTCCAAAATTCAGATTTATTGTCAAAAATCATGACAACAATGGCCACATGTCAAGTTAGAAGTCCCTAAAAATGCCCTTTCCAAACTTCAAATTGCCATAACATCGCCAAAACTGAACCGATTTTCAATCCCAAGGCCATTTTATTCACGGTTAGTCAGCCTTAACAGTTCTACATTCAAAGTTGAGAAACTTCCAAAATTCAGATTTATTGTCAAAAATCATGACAACAATGGCCACATGTCAAGTTAGAAGTCCCTACAAATGCCCTTTCCAAACTTCAAATTCCCATAACTTCGCCAAAACTGAACCGATTTTCAATCCCAAGGCCATTTTATGCACGGTTAGTCACCCTTAACAGTTCTACATTCAAAGTTGACAAACTTCCAAAATTCAGATTTATTGTCAAAAATCATGACAACAATGGCCACATGTCAAGTTAGAAGTCCCTAAAAATGCCCTTTCCAAACTTCAAATTGCCATAACTTCGCCAAAACTGAACCGATTTTCAATCCCAAGGCCATTTTATGCACAGTTAGTCAGCCTTAACAGTTCTACATTCAAAGTTGACAAACTTCCAAAATTCAGATTTATTGTCAAAAATCATGACAACAATGGCCACATGTCAAGTTAGAAGTCCCTAAAAATGCCCTTTCCAATCTTCAAATTCCCATAACTTCGCCAAAACTGAACCGATTTTCAATCCCAAGGCCATTTTATGCACGGTTAGTCACCCTTAACAGTTCTACATTCAAAGTTGAGAAACTTCCAAAATTCAGATTTATTGTCAAAAATCATGACAACAATGGCCACATGTCAAGTTAGAAGTCCCTAAAAATGCCCTTTCCAAACTTCAAATTCCCATAACTTCGCCAAAACTGAACCGATTTTCATACCCAAGGCCATTTTATGCACGGTTAGTCACTCTTAACAGTTCTACATTCAAAGTTGAGAAACTTCCAAAATTCAGATTTATTGTCAAAAATCATGACAACAATGGCCACATGTCAAGTTAGAAGTCCCTAAAAATGCCCTTTCCAATCTTCAAATTGCCATAACTTCGCCAAAACTGAACCGATTTTCAATCCCAAGGCCATTTTATGCACGGTTAGTCAGCCTTAACAGTTCTACATTCAAAGTTGAGAAACTTCCAAAATTCAGATTTATTGTCAAAAATCATGACAACAATGGCCACATGTCAAGTTAGAAGTCCCTAAAAATGCCCTTTCCAATCTTCAAATTGCCATAACTTCGCCAAAACTGAACCGATTTTCAATCCCAAGGCCATTTTATGCACGGTTAGTCACCCTTAACAGTTCTACATTCAAAGTTGACAAACTTCCAAAATTCAGATTTATTGTCAAAAATCATGCAACAATGGCCACATGTCAAGTTAGAAGTCCCTAAAAATGCCCTTTCCAAACTTCAAATTCCCATAACTTCGCCAAAACTGAACCGATTTTCAATCCCAAGGCCATTTTATGCACGGTTAGTCACCCTTAACAGTTCTACATTCAAAGTTGAGAAACTTCCAAAATTCAGATTTATTGTCAAAAATCATGACAACAATGGCCACATGTCAAGTTAGAAGTCCCTACAAATGCCCTTTTCAAACTTCAAATTCCCATAACTTCGCCAAAACTGAACCGATTTTCAATCCCAAGGCCATTTTATGCACGGTTAGTCAGCCTTAACAGTTCTACATTCAAAGTTGACAAACTTCCAAAATTCAGATTTATTGTCAAAAATCATGACAACAAGGGCAACATGTCAAGTTAGAAGTCCCTAAAAATGCCCGTTCCAAACTTCAAATTCCCATAACTTCGCCAAAACTGAACCGATTTTCAATCCCAAGGCCATTTTATGCACGGTTAGTCAGCCTTAACAGTTCTACATTCAAAGTTGACAAACTTCCAAAATTCAGATTTATTGTCAAAAATCATGACAACAATGGCCACATGTCAAGTTAGAAGTCCCTAAAAATGCCCTTTCCAATCTTCAAATTGCCATAACTTCGCCAAAACTGAACCGATTTTCAATCCCAAGGCCATTTTATGCACGGTTAGTCAGCCTTAACAGTTCTACATTCAAAGTTGACAAACTTCCAAAATTCAGATTTATTGTCAAAAATCATGCAACAATGGCCACATGTCAAGTTAGAAGTCCCTAAAAATGCCCTTTCCAAACTTCAAATTCCCATAACTTCGCCAAAACTGAACCGATTTTCAATCCCAAGGCCATTTTATGCACGGTTAGTCACCCTTAACAGTTCTACATTCAAAGTTGAGAAACTTCCAAAATTCAGATTTATTGTCAAAAATCATGACAACAATGGCCACATGTCAAGTTAGAAGTCCCTACAAATGCCCTTTTCAAACTTCAAATTCCCATAACTTCGCCAAAACTGAACCGATTTTCAATCCCAAGGCCATTTTATGCACGGTTAGTCAGCCTTAACAGTTCTACATTCAAAGTTGACAAACTTCCAAAATTCAGATTTATTGTCAAAAATCATGACAACAAGGGCAACATGTCAAGTTAGAAGTCCCTAAAAATGCCCGTTCCAAACTTCAAATTCCCATAACTTCGCCAAAACTGAACCGATTTTCAATCCCAAGGCCATTTTATGCACGGTTAGTCAGCCTTAACAGTTCTACATTCAAAGTTGACAAACTTCCAAAATTCAGATTTATTGTCAAAAATCATGACAACAAGGGCCACATGTCAAGTTAGAAGTCCCTAAAAATGCCCTTTCCAGACTTCAAATTGCCATAACTTCGCCAAAACTGAACCGATTTTCAATCCCAAGGCCATTTTATGCACGGTTAGTCAGCCTTAACAGTTCTACATTCAAAGTTGAGAAACTTCCAAAATTCAGATTTATTGTCAAAATCATGACAACAATGGCCACATTTCAAGTTAGAAGTCCCTACAAATGCCCTTTCCAAACTTCAAATTGCCATAACTTCGCCAAAACTGAACCGATTTTCAATCCCAAGGCCATTTTATGCACGGTTAGTCAGCCTTAACAGTTCTACATTCAAAGTTGACAAACTTCCAAAATTCAGATTTATTGTCAAAAATCATGACAACAATGGCCAGATAGAAGCCCCTGAAAATGCCCTTTCCAGACTTCAAACTGCCAACTTCGCCAAAAGTGAACCGATCTTCAATCCAAATGTTATTTGGGTTGTTGTTTTTTTTTATATTTATGTAATTTTCAAGTTCGAACTTGAGAAACTAGTGTCCTGACTACATATTTTACTTCAAAGGCACTAAAATTTAATTTAAATGGGTAATTGCAACACGTGCTTTTGATTAAAGTTTGCTCGTTTGCACACTTAAACTTACTAATAATACTTTATACAATGATTATTTTAGCGTGCTTTGTTGAGGTTTCCTGTTGTTTTGTTAATGCGTTGTAACTTTTATAAATTAATTATTTAGTAAATTTATAAGTTTAAAAAGTAAATGGAACTGAATCCTTATAAATTAAAAAAAAAATCATTGTATGTATATGTACATATGTATGTATGTTTGTGTGTTTGCTACCCTGCCAACGCCATAATATTACTGCATACTTCTGTGCGCTGTTTTTTCAAATTTGTGCCACTAGAATTCCCAAATGGTTTTAGATGCTTTGGCATGTAGTGCGAGTTTTTGGACACTAGTAAGACATTGAAAATATTTCTATCTCTTTGAAATTTATCCTGGTGGGGCCCTTTGCTTCGGCTTTGAGTGCTCCAAATAAATTAATACATATAAAATTAAATTGCATTTAACATGTAATTTTGTTAGTTTCTCACAAAATATTATTTTGTGTTCCACTTCTACTTATTTTTTCTCTGTAACTGTTTTCCTCAAAAACATTGCAACATCTTCTGTGTTAATTGTCTTTCTTCCATATTTTACTGAATATAATTTGTTGCTCAATTTTATTTTTTGCATTGATTTTCATTTTATTTCTTTAAATTTAAAAATTTAAATTACTCGTTGCATGCGTCATGCCACTCATAATTATAATATAGTATACTTTTGCGCTGCTTATTAAACACATTTAATTGCATACTTTTGCTTTAATTTTTTTTTTGCATATTTTTTTAAAAAGAGTTGAAAGGTAATTTATGAGAATCCTTCTAGTCATAAATTAAGTTAAGATTTCGTACTCTTTGGCTGATTACAACATTTTGTCTCTTATTTGTCGGTTCTGGACACAGGGAGACTCACCATTCGGCAAGCAGGAAGCCTATGTCAAACTGGAACCGCTCGGTGAAGGCTCCTATGCGACAGTCTACAAAGGATTTAGCAAGTGAGTATACATTTTATATACATGCATAAATAAAATGCCCAACTGTGTACAATAAATCAACGACGCGGCCGCTTTGTGGTCCTTAAATTGGGTTGCCATGTCAGTGGGTTAAGCAAAATTATTGCTGTCGACTTGCGGGCGATGCCTACCATGAATTTTGACGAGGCCAAACTGACAGATGGATGGACAAATGGACGGACGGACGGACGGACAAGCGGGCTGGAAGGCTTGTCAGTTTTACAGTTGCGTCGCCTAAATCAAATGCCTTTTAAGCAAAATGTGTGACAATGCCGCCGCCGCTCGCCATTTTCTCTTGATTTATTTACAAATGTTTTTGGCCCACTCCACCTCCTCCTCCCCCACGTGCCATTTTCATTTCCATTTTCCGGTTTTCTTTTGCATCCGCTTTCGCCCAGTTATTTGTAACCGGCTTCTTGCCGGCTGTGTGCTCATTTGCCACGCGTCCTATATCTACTATTTATATGGAGCTGCTGCCAGCATCATTACAGACCCGAGGCCCAGCCCCCCAGCTCCCACTGCCAGACCCAATTGCAGACTCTGCCTTAGCTTCGGTTACCATGCAAATGCGACTATCAATCAAGTGGAGCTGGTGGAGATAGGAGAACAAAATGGCACAGCAGCAACAATAGGCAGCAACAGCAGCAGCAGCAGTGCAACAACAATGGACAGCAAGGCACACATAGAAAAAAATAATAGAGAAAGGCACGCCAAACATTATATACACTACCTAATAGCACTTTAATTTAATCCTAATCAAACTCCATCGGGAGCGAAAGACAAACAAGAAAATAAAATGAAAAAGTGAAATGAACAGACCTTGTTATGGATGAGGAACAAAGTTATGTCAAAACTTGATATCCAATTGGAGATAGCTTCCTTACGTTACACGTTAAGTGATAAAATTATAATATCCAATGCTAGGGTATCTTAATGTTTGCAACCTCACTGCCTTTTGTTAGTGTTGCTGCTGCTGAGTCCACAATTGTTTGTTTGGTTGGCTTTTTGGGTCTTTACGCACTTTTCAAAAGTCTGCGTTAAGTTGACCCCTTTTCCTTTTCGGCTGCTTTGACACAATTGAGTTTGAGGCCACCCCGGATTTCGTCCTTTAACAAATGCCGCCTCATTTGCGCCTCTCCTCTGATTTGAGCTGCCTTGACAAATGAGCTGGGGGAGCCCAAACAACAACAAGCATCGTCACCTTTTTGACAGGAGGCAACTTATATTTGTGAAGCGAGGGGAGTGGGGGGGGGCAAGCTATATTTATGATGGATTCCCAGAGCTCCTGCTCCTGCTGCTGCTCCTGTCAGCTGCATCGCCTTCGACTCACTTTTGCTTGCCCGTTTTACTTTCTGATTTATTTGACAATCATTTGCACGGCTCCCAGCTCGCCCCCAATCCCACTTTAACGTTCTACAACAATGGCCATTACGTGAAAAACAAGAAAAGTTGGTTTTCCTGCTGCCGTGGAAGCAGTTTTGGGCTTCCTCATTAGGCATTCAGAGAGCGGGCCACATGCGAAATGAGTTCCAATTAGCTTTGTTTATTCGGAATGCAATTAATTCGCTCTAATTTATCTGGCGAAAAGGAAAATAGAGAGGGAAATGCAAATGAAAATGCGATGCATGACAACTTTTGAGCTCCGGCTTACTTATGGCTCCTTGCTCCTTTCGCCTTGCTCCTTGCTCCTTACGCTCTGCTTACTTTACGGCCCTTACTGCCTACTGATTAGCATTTCATAGAGCAAATTTAGGTCAGTGCTTTAATTGTCGCTCGACGGCGATTGCTGCTGCCTTTGGCCAAGATTTATGCGCTACGCTTTTGGCCATCTTACAAAATGTGCTCTTCCTGCATTTGTTTCGTGTCAATTGATAAGGATTCCTTTTGACTTTCTCGTTTCGCGTTACGTTTACTTTCTTCATTGAAGCTGAGCAGTTGAACTTTGCTTTTGCCAACAACTGATTAGCATTTAGTGGGTCAACAACTGTCAACGGTGCAGCGCCATCTGTCGACGACTATGGTGAAGAAAAGTTTTCGCCTTTGAGGGTAAAACTTTCGACTCTGCGCTTAACTAAATCAGTATTATTTGTACATTAACAGCACCAAAGTTTGGCAAATCTTTCGACATTCTTGTCATAAGTACGTGGTCTTATCGAATGCATGCCACGCCTCCGCCCCCCCTTCCCCCCCACCGCCAGCATCCGCCTCGCCACTCACTGCTGACCCAGTTAGAAATTATCAACCGCTGGCGGCACTTTGTGCAGCTTCTCATACATTTTTCATGGCACTTTTCGGTGGCGACACCCGCCCAGCACCCAAAAAACATCCTTGTAGTCGTGTCGTCCTTGTTCTTGTTGCTGTTGCTGTTGTCTTTTATCGTGTAATTTGCCAGAGACACTCCACTAGCAAACTCGCAGACAGCAGCTGCTGGTTACATGCAAATTTCGCATGTCACAAGGGGGGCACCGCATCGAAAAGGATGTTGTCGCAGGATGTGCAAAGACATAAGCTCTTTACGGCAGGCATTCCCGTTCGGAGAAGAAGGTTATAAAAGTGAGCGCGTGCTCCGCAACATTTGCCATCACATAAAAGGCTTAATTGATAACGTTGCGGCTGCCATGCATGGAAAATGTGCCTCGTTTTAACAGCCACAAATGCGAGAGACATTTATCCCAAAGGATCATCAATGTTTAGCAGCGCAGCCTCAAGTTTGATATTGATATAAAACTGTATCGAACAAAAAAAAACAATGCATTGTGCATGTTTAATTTTCCATGAAAACGTTTTATAATCTATTAAAGTGGCTGGAAAACTGGCAAATTATTTGTGTTTAAGAAAATACAGAAGAGATTATGTGATGTTTCAAACTTAAAATATCCGAGAGTTCAATAAAGAAAAGTGGGGAATTAAGTCTTTCTGATTTTGATTAAATATCGAATAAAGTTATTTTTCCTTAGGTAATTCTTGGCTAACTTTTGCTAGCATACCCCTACTCCAATTTTCTGCTATAGTTGGATTATCTATCAGGGTTCTTCTTAAGCACATTATATCCATCACTCAGTGGCTGCTCATTACGCCATCAGTCATCATCATTAACCATCTGGCAACTGCTCTTAGCCGCAAACACTTTTCGGAAGCCAACATCAAGCTGCCAATTAGCTGAAATCGCGACGACTTCGGTTAACTGCATTAAGTCTCCACTCTGCTCCTCTTTGACACCATTGAGGGATCTTTGCCAGCACTTGAGCCATAAGAAAACTTTTGCTCAATTTTTGCCCGCACAAAGTCAACAGCAACTACGCAAATACTTAAATCAACTACTTTATGGCCAGGATTTAAGTCAAAGTCTTAGTCCTAGTCCTAGTCGTAGTCGTCGTCGTCGTCGGAGGCAGCGGAGTTCCAATTAGAATATGCCTGGGCCAAAAGCGTCTCATAAATTGTAAGCGTCTGTGGCGCAGTGTCAAATAATTTAACCTAATTTGACACTTCAAATGTGCGGCTTGGGCGGGCAATGAATTGTGTCTGTGTTGTGCTTGGTCCTGTGCCTGGTCCTGGGTCTTATCCTAATTTAAGTGTTTGCGGCACATTTTTGTGCGTACTTTTGTTGGCTCGTTATTTGCCTGGCTCCTAATGTATACCAAGTCTCTACAGCCAGGACAATGTGGGAGGCTCAACGAGCCTGCGGTGTAAAGTAGCCCGCCTAAATTCTGTCTTGTTCCTTGGACAACTGTTTCGGGGTGGGGAGGATGGTCTGTTTGTCTGGGATGCTGGCTGTCATTGCTGCCTTGTCTTGTGTGTATTTATTTTATTAATTTCTTTACGTCGACGTCGTCGCCTTTGCTTACACACAGATTAACCTACCAGCGTGTGGCACTGAAGGAGATCCGACTGCAGGAGGAGGAGGGCGCTCCGTTTACGGCCATCAGGGAGGCGTCGCTGCTAAAAGAACTGAAACACAGCAACATTGTGACCCTGCACGACATTGTGCACACCCGCGAGACGCTGACCTTTGTCTTTGAATATGTGGTGAGTAGAGAGGATACGATTCCATCCCATCAAGAGTGCTTGCCAGACTAACAGTTTCATATGAAATCCAACAGAATACGGATCTGTCGCAATATATGGAGAAGCATCCGGGTGGCCTGGACCATCGCAATGTGCGTCTGTTCCTTTTCCAGCTCCTGCGCGGCCTCTCCTACTGCCACAAGCGTCGTGTCCTTCATCGCGATGTCAAGCCACAGAATCTGCTAATCAGCGACTGTGGCGAACTGAAGCTTGCCGATTTTGGCCTGGCCCGTGCCAAAAGCGTTCCCAGCCACACGTATTCACACGAGGTGGTCACGTTATGGTACCGTCCACCAGGTGAGTTCATCCATTTAAATTATAACTTTTAAACCATCTGAGAGTACTAACAAATTTAATGACTTTGACTTTTGAGAACAGAAATTGTACACTGAAAAGTTAAACTACATAAAAAAACTAGGTGCACTCGATAAACTATGCACACAGTGAAGGAAATTCTTATCAGGGTTTGGTTTTCCTATTAAATATTTTCCATTAGAAAGAGCGGAAAACTGATTAATCTTAATACCCTTCTAAGTAGACAAACAATTCATTTTGCGTTCATTATTTCTTATTTTTATTTTTTGTCTATCCTTAGACAAATTTCCCATCAATTTGCAGCGCTAAATTGAAAAAAAGCAAAGACAGACAGAGAGAGCGGGGGGCAGAGAGAGAACAAAGTTAATTTTTTAATATGCAATTCCCTCGACAAAAAACAGTTTGTGTGAAGTTGGATGCAGGTCCTGCAGGTCCTGGGCTGACCTCAACTGGCAAGTCAAAAGCATGTTAAACAAATTTAATCTGCACTTCTTAGCAGACGACCAGAGCTCTTCTGGCCAGCGATGAGGACGAGGAGGAGGAGTAGCAGTTGAACCTAAAAGCAAAGCGGATGCATGCAAGCGTGCGGATGTGGTTAGGGTTGAGGGTTGGGGATTGAGGGTTTGGGATTGGGGCACTACTGTGAAAGCTGTGCCCCACCTGTGTGTTAACGTTTTTGTGTATGCACACAAAACTTTGTTAGTCGCTGCTCCAAGGGCCAACTGAGATAAGCGTTAAGGCGACCTCGGCATGGCTGTCAGTCAGTGTGTCACTCTGTCATTCCATGTGGCTAGCCGGCGGATGCCAGGACGACTGGACAACTGGACAACATCTCTCTGTTTATTTATTTAAAATTGCAATTTATTTTCATACACTAAAAAGTGCATTTACGTAACGAAGCAACCACTTACTCACTAACTCTTTGCTGTTTACTTAGATGTACTGCTGGGCAGCACGGAGTATTCAACGTCGCTGGACATGTGGGGCGTGGGCTGTATATTTGTGGAGATGGTGACCGGTATGCCGACATTCCCGGGCATACGTGATACATACGATCAGCTGGATAAGATATTCAAATTGCTCGGTACGCCCACCGAGGATACGTGGCAGGGCGTCACACATTTTCCCGGCTACAAACCGCACAAGCTGGGTGAGTTAACTTGGCCAATTGGCCTTGTTATTTCATTATTTATTTTTTGGGGTGGTAACTAATTTTGGCTTTTTATGGATTTTCACATGCAGGTTTCTATCGACCACGCAAACTGGGTCACAATTTTCCACGGCTGTACGACATCATCGAGGGCGAGACGATAGCGAACGCCTTCCTGCAGCTCAATCCCGAGCAGCGCATCGGCGCCGAGGAGGCACTGCATCATACCTACTTTGCGCAATTGCCAAAGAAACTCTACGAATTGCCAGACGGTAAGCATCCCGCTCCTCCCTCATACTTATTTAATATATTTAACATTTACAAAAGTTGCATTGCCTGCCGCATTGTCTGGCCAACAAAAAAAACAAAAAAACCCGAAACAAAACGAAACGAAAGCAATTAAAATTCAACACTGCGAAATGTTTGTCCTCCACTTTGCACTTGGCAATCGCAATGGCCTCCAATTGAACTACAACAACAACAACAACAACTAGAACTACAACTCATTTAAGTTTTGCGACACAAACTTGGTGAAAACGACAAGCTGCCTGTTGTGTGTTCTATGTTCTATGTTGTCTGTTTACTGTTTACTGTTTAACTAATGTTTGTTTTTGCCTTGCCTAGACCAACTAGTTAACAGTAATTACACTTTTTTAGCATTTTAATTTGTATGCCTTGGCTAAAAAGTTGTTAGCAACAAGTCGCAAGTTGCCAGGAGCAACTGGGGAAAGCAATTGTGTGGCAAGCACTAAAAGCAACTAGTTCATTTGCCCAAAGCCACACACAATAATATTCCCCAAGAATCCTGACTTAGGTGAGAGAAGCTTTTAGAGAAGCTAGCAGCATTAACAGTCTATGCAGCAGTTGGTATTTTATGCTTCTGTGGCTGTACATTTTCTGGCATTTTTGATTGTCAATTCTATTTGGTATTTTCTACATATGTATATTCATGCAGTTGGCAAGAGTCAAACAAAATAAAAGCATATCTCATGTCTCTCAAAATAAAAGCAATAAACAAGTTTCTAACTCACTGCACTTAGCTAATATCATTTTATATTTTTACTTACCAAAAGAATAAATCAGAAGAAACTCTATGTCTTTCAAAGTTAAACTCCTTAAACTTAATACAGATAATTCCCTCAATATTATCATCATTATAAAATCAATTTCACAGAGTTTCGATTGCCACGTGCTTATCTATTAAGCAATAGACGCAGTGCTATAATATCTTAAGCTTATCATTAAGCATTAGTCAAAGCGTGGCTTTAACAAATCACTTGGCTAAATCCACAGACCGTTTAAACAGAAGCTGGCTTCTTGCTGCAGCTGCCTAGCATTAATGAAACTTAGTTCTGTCCTATCCTGCCTGCCTGCGATTTGCAACTGTAAATGGGGAAAGCATTCGATGGAGACTCTGTAAAACTGTTGCAAAAACCCAAATCCCAAAACGCTGCATTCGAACGTTGCAATTTGCCAAGTGCATTCATTGCGTTCTATGAGGAGTCCAGCCAGCACAAAGGGATCCCCGAGGCCGGCTGCAGCTGGGGTAATGAATGAAACTCAATGGTTGCCACTCCACCCCCTCCTCCTGACGCGCTGTCCATTTAATGACTGGGCAGCTTAATGTGCGCTTAAAATGTGATTAACGGTGATTTGTATACACATCCGTCTATCTATCCGGAAAACTCTTGACTACTACCACTATTTACAAGCTTGCAAATATGCTAATTTTGGTCAAAATTAAAATCAGAGCTCACAGGTTAGCTCATTAGGGGCACAGCACAGCAGCTGCCAGCAGTTTCTCATCCCTCCGTGTTTGTTCATTAAACATTTGCTCCCTCTCTCTCACTCTCACTCTCTCTCTCTCTCTCTCTATATATATATGTATATAGTATGTATTTATCTGTTTCTCTTCTGGGCGCGAATAAAATCAATTAAAATGCAACTAATGTGCGGCATTTATCATGGACGGAGAAACCGCGGGCAGCCGGAAAAGGTCAATGTACAGCCGGACAAAAACCGCAGCAGTTGGAGCGTGTGAGCTTTGTGGTTTGCTGGCTCTTTAACGGCGGGCTGGGGGGCTGCAATTGGGGGTTGTGTTTTTAAGCCACTACAAAATGTAATTTCCATTGCATTTTAATTGTCATCGCTGGCTGCGAGTAAATGAAATTATGGCCTCCAGCCAATGTTATCACAATTTAAAGTTTTTAATTAAAAATGTTGATGCGTGTACTAATAATAATAATAATAATAATAATAATATGATACTGATATTTTTTTATATGTTTTCAATTTGCAGAAACCTCAATTTTCACCGTGGAAGGCGTGCAGCTGTATACGGAACCGAATCGACAGAATAAATGAAAATTAAAGCAGGTCCTCTCAGTGGATGGCGTACGTTTCTATTGTTAGACCAAAATCCCGATCTACTCAAAATCAGCCCCTAATACAAACCCACAAAAGTAACAACTATAACTACAACAACAACAACATCAACAACTACAACAATCCGCAGCCATAATGAAAAGTGTACGACATAGAGAAATTCTGTACGATAATTTGTGAAGTTCTTAGTTCGATTTTAAAATTGGGATTGAAGAGGCAGGGGGGTGGGCGGCAGCAGCAGCATTTCAGTCAAATTCGTGCCTGGGCATATTAGTTAGTTTAGTTACTTAGGCTATACAACTTCGTCAACGTTGTCAACGTCTTCTTTAGAGCCTTGTTATCAATAAGGATACTCAGTTTAGTCAAATTTCGTTTCGCATCCGCGCAGCAGCCCGAAACGTAGGCACCAACTTTTTCTACATTTTTAATTCAATTATACACTTACAAATTTAGACTTTAAGCATGAGCTATTTTTCAAACGTTTTGTTATAAGCGAAAAGTTTTGTGCGCGTATTTTGATCCCCCTTTTTCTAGTTTTGTAATTTAACAAACAATTTTATGTTTTCTTTGTGTAACTGTGTGCTGTCTGTGTGTGTATTCAAAAAGAGTGTCCAACTATTTCTTTATGCCTTTGCTTATTTTTCCTTTCATAAATATAAACCAGGGAGGGCTCCTACAAACTGGGCAAGATAATAATAAGATTCCTCAAAGGTAAACATTTGAAAAGAAGTCAAAATGATGAATTTTCGTGTTCTCTCAAATCATAACTTGTACGTTAAGTAGTTGCATTCAAGACAAGTTCATAGTTCCGAGCATCTATAAATAAATCACCTAAAATCCCATTATTAACTATAACTCGCTCACAACTCTATCAATAGTGGTAACTTATATAGATGGTATTTAAATGCTGTCTAGAAAAACAATTATGTAAAACATTGATGGAAGCATATCAGATCCTATATAGCGTACATAAGTGTATTCCTTCCTTCGAACAACTACAAACTATAGAGTATATTTGTTTAATATATCTGCGAGGGTATTGAATAACAAGCTCTTCATTATTTTTTCATTTATATACTACATTATTATTTTAAACGCTTCTTTGTCTTTAAAAAGAGAAGAGAAAAACTTTGCCGCGCTGTTTAAGTGATACATTTTTAATTATTATTAATTAAAATACAAATAATAAATGAATTTATGTATAAAGCAAACCATTAAAAAACAAATAAACTTAAATCATTTATACTGTATAATTTACTTTTTTTTTATTTATTTCTTTTTTATTTGTTTAATGAGTATTATGATTTCAGAGTCGCTGTTGCTGCCGTCCAGCCATGGTTAATCTCAAAACTAGAGATAAGTATTTAAAATCGAACAAATTCCTAGCAGAGTACATAAAAAGAAATATATTAATAATAATCGCAAAAAGCTGTTGAAGTAGTTACTAAAAGAATAAACCAAATCATGGATCCAATCATGGAACCACCCGGGGAGGAGGGCGTGAGAGGTAACTCTACCCAGAGATTTAAAGCATAGTTCATACAATAAACATTTTTGAGGCAATTTGAAACGAATAGTTAAACAATTAAATTAGAATTGAAAAGTAGTAGGAAAGTTTTAGCAACAACACGAAATAAATTCTAAATAACAAATAGTCAAACAACTAAAGCTAACATTAAAAATAACCTAACCAAGTATTTTACATAGTGTCGTAGAAAAATGAAATCCAATCAATCCATTTCCAAGTTTTATGAAACGTTACGCAACAAACACAAAAGATGAGAGGACAAACTCGAGAGGAGTTTAGGCGAGAAGAATAACAAAATGTGCAAACTGAAATCAAAGACACTTCAAATGGTTTTAAAATAAAGTAAATGAATCAAAATAAATATTGGCGTGTAGAAGTGAAAGCAACTAAATAAACGTAGAACAAAATATGTTAACAATTATTTACTTAAATCAATGAAAAAACTTGTGCAAAATAGAGGCAAATAGGAAGCAGCCTCAGCCGCAAGTGGCGCCCTCTGTGGCCCACCGGCCATAAACTTTTATGATGAAAAATAAAAAACAAAAATTATATCAAGAACATAAACTAATCAAGTTTAGAATATATTTGAATGGAATTAAGTCAGTGTCAAATAAATGAATATTCTACAAATGTTTTAAAAATCACACTTGCGCTCCAGTTCACTGCTGCAGTGGCTTATCAACACTGGCAGGCAAGGCAGCCAGTCTGGCGTGTGCATTAACTTTGTGCAGTCACTGTTCGATGCGGTCGCCGCATTAGGGCGCGCGCGTTTTATCAGCGTTTAAAAACGCTAGAAAAACAGAAAACAGCAACAAAGTTATATTTTATAATAGAAATAAAAGTGAACTTGAACATTAAAATGAAACTGAAACTGAAAATGAAAATAGTAAACTAAATAACAAAACAATTTAATGAAAAAACTTTTTCTGTGATTTATGAAAAAAGTATGCAAAACCTAACACAAGAATATGCAGTATAAAAACAATTTAAAAAAAATATATATAAAAATAAACCAAAGAGAAAAAACAGTAAACAAAAGCCACTCACAAAAATTAAGCACTTTAGAGAACAAAATTAGATGCTGAGCCAAAACGAAACTGTTTAGAATTATTTGCTAGCAAAATTGGACAGAAGACAACAATTGCACGCACTAAAATTTTCAAATAACAAAAATGAAAACGAAATTGCAAAAAATTCACAGCACATACTCGTTCGTGTAAACATTTCGCATTGTTTGTAATTTGTTTTGATTTATACATCGAGTAAACACTTAGCAAACAAGCAAAATTTTCACAGAACACGAAAAGCTAACACAAAGCTAGAAAAACAAGAAGAAGAAGAAGAAACAAGAAGAAAGAACTGTATCGAGCAATGGCAATGCACTTTTCGCACTTTTCCCATCCCGAGGTTACGTCCATAGTTTATAAGCCAATGAGCCAATGAACAAATCGAACGAATCGAAACAAAAAAAAAAAACAAAAATGATGAGAGCGAATTTCGTTTAGCAACTTATTTGAACTGATCAGAAGATGATTTTTGTGTTGAGTATTGATTATTGAGTTCTGGAAGAGCATCAGCTATATATGTATATGTATAACTACCTTAATGTATTGTATGTAAAACTTGTTTTCATTGCACAACACACAAATTGGAGAGGAGAACTCTTAACGCATTAAGCAAAAGTATATTAACTAAAGTAATCCCAAATGGTAATAACTAAGAATGTTTTTAGCTGAACGTGTCTCTAGTTGTATTCTATATTGTAGCTATTAGCTAAGCGGTGAGGGTTCCCGCTGTGAACCCGCAGGAACGAAAGGTAAAAATCGATATGATGATGAATGGAATCTCGAAACTCAAAACTCGAAGCTCGAAACAAGTCGAATAGAAATGAATAACTAAATTATTTTTAATGCATTGAATTTGTCGTAAATATTTAACGTACCTTTGTTAAAAACAAAACAAAAATTATATCTATACATATAAATCTATTAACACAAGACGCAAGCAAAAAGTCGATAGAAATTATAATTAAATATATGAATTCTCTCGGCAGAATGTTGTAGACTCGTGTAGTTTTTATGTTTACATTGTAAGCATTTTTGTATAGTTGAAAAAGCAAAGGGTTAAACTCGCCTCGCACCGCCCCCGCACCTGCGAGGGGGTCAGCGACACAATGAGATTAACACAAACGTCAAATTTTTGTAAATATATGTAGTTGATTTCTAAGTAGCGAAAAAACAAAGATGAGCAAAGAACCCAAAATTGAATGTTTATGATTTAATACAAATGAATAATGAATGGCAACTAAATACAATTTGAATAAGTTCAACCTGTACAATAATTTAATATTAAATAAAATGCAGAAACCAAACAAAATCCAAACACAAAATGTTATTTCATTTCAAAACCCATACACCAGCTGTGCCATTGAACTACATATAATAAGTATTATTTCAATAAATATATATTTCTATGTATGTATATAGAAATACAGCTGGCAGCTGATGACACACTTTGGAATTCGAGGCTGTCAGCCGCAGACTTGATGAATGTTTCAGTCTTGGCGCATCTAGACACATAAATAACAATCAAAACTAATCATTTTTGATGACTCTAAATAAAATAGTTTTCGCACTTAATGATTAACTCATCAAATTTGGCAATAGGCAATTGAAATGCCTTTGCCATCTTTATTGAAACTGGAACTGAGAAGTTATAGTACTAATTTTGTTCAACTCCCACAATTCCATAAAAACTAAACAGAGAACAGTAATTATGCAAATGACACAACTCTTTTTGTTTGCCAAATAGCCCCAAGGCATGCCAACAACAAACTATTTTCTATATATTTGTATACCCTGAACCCATCAAAAATGGGAAAAAGGGTATCTTGACGTTGTGGAAAAGTATGTAACAGGCATAAGGACGCATCTCCGACCCGATAAGGTATATATATTCTTGTTCCCTATCAATAGCCGAGTCGATCTAGCCATGTCCGTCTCGCTTTCTGTCTATCCGTCTGTCCGTCCAGCTTGCAGCGTGTGTTTGTATGTGTGAATACAGATAAATAATTATCAATGATTGTAAGGGCTGGGTTGAGGGTATATCCTAGTCGGGCACTCTTACTTGTATTTATTAATTTTTTGCCAATGGCGTTGCGTCATCGATTTGCCCATTCCTCCGGCTGCACGTGAAGTGGGGAGGCATGGCGGAAAGATGTGATCAAGCTGCAGTCAAAATCTATGATTCCTATGACAGCCATCTAAAGGTCTATCTGAAACGCTGCATCTCCGCACGACTCCATCAACTGACTGCAGTCGAACGCTGCAAATGGCAAAAGGTTTCCACACTGCACCGATAGACCGATGAAAAACCTTCAAAAACCCATAACAGACAGCAACAATTGATTGGCAAGTTAGCAGCTACATCTAGAAGTGACATAATCCGGAAAGCTTTTAGGAATTATCATCTAAAAGGTAACTCAAAGTGGCTGCTAACTATAGATAGAAATATAATCGTGATGACGTATCAAATTCAAATTATAGCTATATAAATAAACACATCGTAGGTAAGTAGAAATAAAATAATAATTAAACCCCCTAACAAAATAAATTTCCTTAATACCAGCTTTATAAAGTCAAAGCCAGGTCTTAACAAATATTTCGTTCAAATGTTTCTGGGACAGTAACATATAGAGATACAGTAAACCGATTTTAAATAATATATGTGTTTCGTCACATTTGAAAAATGAATCTTAACTGGTCAAAGATCACTTTTAAATTGATAATTATTCCAAGACACACTTGCATTATACGAGAGAATTACCAGTGAAACAGTCTGTGTAAAGCCCAAGGGAAAGACAGACTAGTCGGTAGTATCATATATATGTGTACATATGTAGATCAGTTGTATGTGACGCAAATATTGAGGCAGGTTTTCAAGATGCGAGTGAATAACTCAAGCAGTAGACTGGGCAACTGTTGAGCGTCACTTATTTATGATATGCAGCTTGAGCTACTTGGGAATTACAATAAAAGGTGTGTGGAAGTACTTGAGCATACATATATGGCATCCCGCTTTGACTACAAATAGTTCTGCATAAATAATAAGATGAGTAATGCGAGTTGTTTGTTTAGGTTCTTTATAAGTTTGTGTCAGTCTTTGTTTATAATTAATATAATTATTTACTTATTTAGTAATGAGTAATTTGATAGTTACTCGTAGACAGATTAGCTTATCACTTTAAGCTGGCTCGTGAGTGTTTGACATCGCCGATCAACTAAGACCCGGGGAATTTTCAATACTGCCAAGGCAGCGCGCCATGTAAACAAAACAGACTAAACCGCCAAACACACACACAGAGAGAGAGAGAGAGAGAGAGAGAGAGAGAGAGATTTGCTGCTTGTCTTGCAGAAAGCTCACTCGTCAAGCTCTGTTCATTTAGCTACGTTTCGCAGGCGCTCAGTCGCTTCGTCAATCTTGCCGTGAACGGTCGCATCGATCTGAAGATCTCTCTCTCTCCATCTCTAGACGTGATCTCCGTGTGTCGAGTGTGTTATTTGTTATTGAATTGTTCGTTCGTTCGTTCGTTCGTCTGTCTTAAAGTGTGCACCATGGGCTCGTCTCCACTGCGCCTCTTGTTGGCGCTCATTTGTGTGAATCACATGGTGTTCGCTCTGCAAGAATCCCACCTCCCGCCAACCCATGACCAACCCTACTCCGCAAGCCAAGTCCCGACTCAACAACCAACCCACTCCCAAACGGCTACGCATTGGAGATCGCATACGCGCAACTTCCGAGTGCGTTAAGTATACGTTAGAAGTACTCAAAACAAATCATTGCTGTTCATTTTTTTGGGAAGTGAAGTTCATTACCGATATTTACTCTCTGTAGCATAATGGTGCCACGCCCACGCTGGCGCCCACACAGCACACAGAGATGAAGGAGCTGATGACGAATTTACACGATCGGGTTGGCATCTTGGCGACCTTGGACGAGGACCAGCGCCATCGCCTGGAAGTCATCGATAAGAAGTGAGTGGATAGACTTTAAATCTTAAAAAAAAAACAGGCAATGGAACTTATGCCATGTCGCGAACATATGTATATGGTATACTATATATATATATATATATGTATATAGACGAACAGGTTTTGCACGCATCGCAAAGTATTACGGAAAACCGGTAAAAATAAAATAACAAAAGCTGTGTTATTTTTTGGCATTTTGTTTGGTTTTCGGCCCTGTCAAACCCGTCATTACAATGCCATTGATTACGTTCAGATGCGTAGCACCTAAAACTAATTAATTAGCCGTTAAGCAACGCCTAATTATCCATGGGAATTTCTAAGATACACAGCAGCCGTCTCACATACATATATATATATTAACTTTTAATTTTTGGCAAACATTTCGCACACCTTTGCTTGTTTATGGATTTGCATTTTGTAGCTGCTTTCATTTCTTAATAAATTATCGCCTTTGTTTATGTTGTGGAGCAAATGGTATATGGGAACGGGTTCGGAGCACATTTAAAGATGTGTATACAAATTAAATGCATACTTAATTAAAATGGCATTCACGAAAACAGAATTGGAAATACGTCACTTGAATATGGACATACACGAGTAAATGGCAATAACGAGGCCTTAAGTGATGTGCAAATATTTGTAAACATAATAATTTTTATAAATTTCAACTTTTGAGTCATAAATAAGTATATTCCTAACAGATATCGATTTTATATTGAGTGCTCGATTGGCTCAAAGCGATGATATCATGCAGTTCTTTGCGGCTGGTAGTTCTGCCAAAGTTTTCTTTCTTCTGTTTTCCACGAAAAAACATTAATTTGAATGAAATTGATTTTAATTTGAACATTGATTTTTTGTATATGTTTTTTATCAACAAAATTGATTTCAACTTGTTAATTACTATTTTGATTAACTATTCGCAGGGTCGATCAGCTATTGGACAGCAATACGGGACGCATGGAATCGCTGAGGGCGCAACAGCTGAACTTCCAGCAGCGCCTGGATAGCTTCGAGCACATCCAGCGACTGACGAGGCACACTCTGGATGAGCTGAAAGGTGAAACCGACAAATACTTGGGACCACGGGTGGCCCGACAGCTAAAACACAAGCAAAAGAATCGTGAGAAATTGAGGGGTAAAGCACAGACTAAAGTCTAGTAATTGATGTAGTCTGGCAATGTTTTGGCTAATTGTATTATTGTTGTTGCGCTTGTGTTGTGATTGGCTCTATTGAAAAGAAATCCTAATTATAGAGCCTTACTCTACTTTCTAGACTTATCGCGGCAGGTGCGGTCAGCGGAGCCTCAGCAGTCACCAATTGTCACCGAGAATATAGCCACACTTTTCAGCAAGCAACCCAATCAACCTAATCAACCAGCAGTCACTGCCTCCAATCGAACTGAATTGGAAGTGTCCGGTCGCCTGGAAGCCATAGCCACCTTCCTGGTCTCTCTGGCCTACAATGTGCAAGAGACGCAGCGGAATGTGGGCAAATTAGTCCAGAATACCAAGTAAGCTCGGGTTCGCGGAGTTGTTTTAAAAAAAGGAGTTCATCGAATACTAATTCCGAATCTCAACTCAATTCTCATCGACAGCAACATCAAGCGTCGCTTGGCGAATCGCAGCAAGGCTCAATCCGCTCGTCTGCCCCAAGGCACAGCTGTCTCCTCAGCAGCCACGGAGGAGCCTGCAACTAGTTGCCTGCAATCCTATGCGGCAGTCAATGGCATTTTGAGGCTGCAGCTGACGCCGGAGAGTGAGTCCTTCTATGTGCCCTGCGAGGATGATGGCTGGACGCTGATCATGAATCGCTCCGCGGACGATATCAGCTTCGAGCGCAGCTGGCTGGAGTACAAGGAGGGCTTTGGCAACCTGGCCGGCGACTTCTTCATTGGCCTGGACAAGCTGCACGCCTTGACGACATCCTCGTTGCACGAGCTGCGCATTTGGCTGCAGGACTTCAATGGGAATGTGGCCATTGCTGGATACGACTCCTTTGCCATTAGCGGCGAGCGGGAATTGTTCGCTCTCAGTTTGCTGGGCAAGTTCCAGTCGCAGCTGCAGCCCTCGGCTGGCGATTCCCTGTCCTATCACGCTGGCTCCAAGTTCAGCACCTTCGATAACGATAACGATAACTGCGCCGAATGCAGCTGTGCGCAGCGGCACAAGGCCGGCGGCTGGTTCAACTCCTGTGGCACCAGCAACCTGATGGGCGTCTTTCATGAGCAGAGTCCCGAACGTGCTGGTGAGACGGGCATCTTCTGGGACACGTTCCAGGGCAAGGACTACTCGCTACGTCGCGTCAAAATGCTCATACGCCCCGTGGCGCAGGACGAGGCCAGACGCTAATCCCGCCTTCCTTGTCCAACAACTGCCATACGTCAGGGAAGCAATTATAATGCTCAATAAACCTAACCATATACCCATACTATCTGTATGTATGTATGTTTGAGTAAACCTCTTCGATGTGCATTCACTTTGCATTTTAACTGTAGCTTAAGCCCCCGAACTCTTGCGTGTACGCGTACTTGTACTCAGCACTGTAGTATATTTATGAAAAATTGACTAATACCCTAGTTAATAAAATTGCGCTTTGTGTCGTGTACTCGTATTCAAAAAATAGACAGCATTTCTTATGTGCAACCCGAAATGCGAAATTCAGAATTAACATAGAAGATATAGCTTGGAAGATATAGCTTGGCCTTGGGATTCTACATCGGTTGAGTTTTGGCGAACTTATGGCAATTCGAAGTCTGGAACGGGCATTTTTATGGACTTGTAACTTGACATGTTACCATTGCTGTCATGATTTTTGACAAGAAATCCGAATTTCTAAAGTTTCTCAACTTTGAATGTAGAATTGTTGAGGATGCCAACCCATGACTAAAATGGCCTCGGAATCAAAAATCGGCTAAGTTTTGGTGAAGTTATGAGAGTTTGAAGTCCGGGAAGGGTATTTTTAGGATCTTGTAACCATTGGTGTCATGATTTTTGACAAGAAATCCGAATTTTGGAAGTTTCTCAACTTTGAATGTAGAATTGTTGAAAATGACAATCCATGACTAAAATGGCCTTGGGATTGAAGATCGGTTCAGTTTTGGCGAAGTTATGGCAATTCGAAGTCTGGAATGGGCACTTTTAGGGACTTGTTACTTGACATGTGACCATTGTTGTCATGCTTTTTGACAATAAATGCCAATTTTCTTAACTTAGAACTGTTAAGGATGACAAACCATTCAAAAAAAGACCGCCGGATTGAAGATCGGTTCAGTTTTGGCAAAGTTATGGGAGTTTGAAGTATAGGAAGGGCATTTTTAGGAACTTTATATGTCAAAATGAATTGAATTATATATTTTTTTGCTGTGTATCCAGACTTGTGGCCACTTTCCAGCTGTGCGTCACGAGGCGACTAATCGGCTAATCGACTAACCGACTAATCGACTAATTGATCGATTATCAGCATGCGATCTAGTAGTAGCACTATTTAGGCCGAGTCTCAGGTGCAACTGGGGTCAGTTCAGATTCGGATCGACTCCTACAAACATGGCTAAAATGGTATTCTACTGCTGGCTGCCCATCTTCTTCTGCCAGCTGTTCGGTCTGCAGGCACTCAGTTTGGATGCGCTAGTCAAGAAGAGCAGCATCTACTATCAGGGATTGCAGGAGGAGCTGAGCTTGGAGCAAGTGGAGCAGCTGACAACTGTGGACTCCCTGAAACTGATTGTACATGGATTTCTGGGGTCTCGGAGTCACAGTTCCATAAGGCCGCTGAGAAATGGTTAGTTAGATGGATCCTTTGGAGCAATCCTTGTAACTTTCTAACCTATTTACTGCCAGCCTACAGGGCGCAGGGCTTTGAGAACATTCTGATTGCCGACTGGTCGCCTGCTGCCAACTTGGATTATCCCAGTTCTCGACGTGCTGTGGCCAAGGTGGCTGTGGTGCTGGCCAACAAGCTGCAGCAGTTTCTGGCCAGGCACAATGTATCCCACGAGGCGGTGCACATCGTTGGCCACAGTCTGGGCGCCCACATAGCCGGTCGCATGGGACACTACTTCAACGGGAGTGTGGGTCGCGTAACGGGATTAGATCCTGCCTTGCCGCTCTTCACGCCCCGCTCCGAGGACAGTCTGCAGGCGAAAGCCGCTCGCTTTGTGGATGTGATACACACGGATTATCCGCTCTTTGGGGATCTAACGCCTCGTGGCACTGTGGACTTCTATGTCAACTTTGGCCACGCTCCGCAGCCGGGCTGCGAGGAGGTGGATCTGCTGGCGGCCAGTAAGCTCATCGTCGAGGCTTGTGAGTGCCCGAAGAACAACTCAATAGTAACTGAATCTGTACCCGATATTTATCTTGCAGATAGCTGCAGTCACAATCGAGCAGTGCTCTTTTATGCGGAGTCCATTGGATTGCCCAGGAGTTTTCCAGCTATTCCCTGCGGCTGGAAGGCGATCAAAAGCAAAAGCCGCTGCTTGGGCACTGCCAGTATGAATGATGATCAGATTGTCTATATGGGCGAGCAGGCAACACGCAGGTATATAATTAAACCGTTTTTCCGCTTTCAAATCATTTTTCAAACGAATTTCCGTTGTGCTAGCGCCACCTCTTATTACTATTTGGAAACGAATGCAGCGCCACCTTTTGGGCAAGGCATGCATGCCAAGTTTGACTAAATATCATGCAAATGAAATCTAGAGAGCGCTAATAGATTTATAGAAATTGTTAAGCAATAGATGGCGCTTGCAAATGTATATATCAGACATCTTTTGCCTGCCTGCGAAAGTAAAACGATGTTTGCAGCTAAAAGCTAATTGTTATGTAAGATGGAAAATAATTGCATACTTTCGTGATGAGCACAAAAAATTCGCTGCGCGCGAAAGATGCTATTATTTATTTTTTCTGTTTTCAGGTAAAAGTATGCACCACATTTTAATAATTTTTTATTTGGCCTGCAGTTATATTTTACCGCATACTTTTAGGATGTCAAAAAAAAGAATATTAAATCCGGTTTCGTTACCGTTATTTATTTGAGATTTTTTTAAACAACGATGTAAATCGTTAAAAACCGTTCAGTTGAGATTTAAAAATGTAGGCTATTTTCCCAGTCAAGGTATCAGGCGAACAGAAATCAGCAGCAGGTCGATGGTGAACTGTCAGTTAAAATTTAAAATTTCATTTAAAAATTTAAATTTTAACTGACTGTTGAACTCAAGATTTAATTTTCAACTGAAAATGTTAAGCTGCTGCTTGCCAAGTGCACAATTTAGGCTATTTTCCCAGTCAAGGTACCAGGCGAACAGAAATCAGCAGCAGGTCGATGATGAACTGTCAGTTAAAATTTAAAATTTCATTTAAAAATTTAAATTTTAACTGACGGTTGAGTTTTATTGCGTCTTTCAGGCTATACGTTCAGTTGAGATTTAAAAACTTACGATATTTTCCCAGCCAAAGCACCAGGCGAACAGAAATCAGCAGCAGGTCGATGATGAACTGTCAGTTAAAATTTAAAATTTCATTTAAAAATTTAAATTTTAACTGACGGTTGAGTTTTGTTGCATCTATCAGGCTGAACGTTCAGTTGAGATTTAAAAACTTAGGCTATTTTCCCAGTCAAGGCACCAGGCGAACAGAAATCAGCAGCAGGTCGATGCTGAACTGTCAGTTAAAATTTAAAATTTCATTTAAAAATTAAAATTTTAACTGACTGTTGAACAGAAGATTTAAATTTCAACTGAAAATGTTAAGCTGCTGCTTGCCAAGTGCACGATTTAGGCTATTTTCCCAGTCCAGGTACCAGGCGAACAGAAATCAGCAGCAGGTCGATGATGAACTGTCAGTTAAAATTTAAAATTTCATTTAAAAATTTAAATTTTAACTGACTGTTGAACTCAAGATTTAATTTTCAACTGAAAATGTTAAGCTGCTGCTTGCCAAGTGCACAATTTAGGCTATTTTCCCAGCCAAAGCACCAGGCGAACAGAAATCAGCAGCAGGTCGATGATGAACTGTCAGTTAACAATTAAAACTTAATTTAAAAATTTAAATTTTAACTGACGGTTGAGTTTTGTTGCATCTTTCAGGCTGAACGTTCAGTTGAGATTTAAAAACTTAGGCTATTTTCCCAGTCAAGGCACCAGGCGAACAGAAATCAGCAGCAGGTCGATGGTGAACTGTCAGTTAAAATTTAAAATTTCATTTAAAAATTTAAATTTTAACTGACGGTTGAGTTTTGTTGCATCTATCAGGCTGAACGTTCAGTTGAGATTTAAAAACTTAGGCTATTTTCCCAGTCAAGGCACCAGGCGAACAGAAATCAGCAGCAGGTCGATGCTGAACTGTCAGTTAAAATTTAAAATTTCATTTAAAAATTAAAATTTTAACTGACTGTTGAACAGAAGATTTAAATTTCAACTGAAAATGTTAAGCTGCTGCTTGCCAAGTGCACGATTTAGGCTATTTTCCCAGTCCAGGTACCAGGCGAACAGAAATCAGCAGCAGGTCGATGATGAACTGTCAGTTAAAATTTAAAATTTCATTTAAAAATTTAAATTTTAACTGACTGTTGAACTCAAGATTTAATTTTCAACTGAAAATGTTAAGCTGCTGCTTGCCAAGTGCACAATTTAGGCTATTTTCCCAGCCAAAGCACCAGGCGAACAGAAATCAGCAGCAGGTCGATGATGAACTGTCAGTTAACAATTAAAACTTAATTTAAAAATTTAAATTTTAACTGACGGTTGAGTTTTGTTGCATCTTTCAGGCTGAACGTTCAGTTGAGATTTAAAAACTTAGGCTATTTTCCCAGTCAAGGCACCAGGCGAACAGAAATCAGCAGCAGGTCGATGGTGAACTGTCAGTTAAAATTTAAAATTTCATTTAAAAATTTAAATTTTAACTGACGGTTGAGTTTTGTTGCATCTATCAGGCTGAACGTTCAGTTGAGATTTAAAAACTTAGGCTATTTTCCCAGTCAAGGCACCAGGCGAACAGAAATCAGCAGCAGGTCGATGCTGAACTGTCAGTTAAAATTTAAAATTTCATTTAAAAATTAAAATTTTAACTGACTGTTGAACAGAAGATTTAAATTTCAACTGAAAATGTTAAGCTGCTGCTTGCCAAGTGCACGATTTAGGCTATTTTCCCAGTCCAGGTACCAGGCGAACAGAAATCAGCAGCAGGTCGATGATGAACTGTCAGTTAAAATTTAAAATTTCATTTAAAAATTTAAATTTTAACTGACTGTTGAACTCAAGATTTAATTTTCAACTGAAAATGTTAAGCTGCTGCTTGCCAAGTGCACAATTTAGGCTATTTTCCCAGTCAAAGCACCAGGCGAACAGAAATCAGCAGCAGGTCGATGATGAACTGTCAGTTAAAATTTAAAACTTCATTTAAAAATTGTAGTTTTAACTGACGGTTATACGGTGTTACAGCGTTTTTTAAAAAAATCTTAAAATTATTCCTTTTTGCCTGGTACTTTAGTTGAAAAATTAGCCAAAATTGTGCATTTGGACAGCAATTTTTTTATTTACATTTTTTTTTCACACTGTTTTCCGCGTTAGCTATTTTCTGTACTGGTACTCCGAGCTGCATTACCAGCGAATTTTGGTTTCGTTTGAAAACGAAACACGGAAATCGCCAATTCCACTATTTTAGAGCTAGAGTCACCAAATTTGGAATATAAATTACTGGTCCCCTTCTCAAAGAATACAATTAAATGTTTCCTGGCAACGCCCACTCCTGCCTTCGTAAATCGCGACAATCTTGATTTGTTCGAGTTTTAGAATAATTTGCTGATAAGCTTCTTCAAAGATCAGACCACACCATGGCAAAATAAACTTCAACTGATGCAATTATATAAATTCCTGCCTATAGAAAAAAGGCTAATTAAATTTAGCAAGGCAATTTGTGTTAAGACCGCAACTAAAATTTCACCTATAGCTTTTCTTTCTGCCCACAAATGAATTTCCGCCATAAATTTCCGTTACAAATTTTATGAATGAAGTTCTTGCCGCAGCCACAGCCACAGTTGCAGTTGCAGTTACAGATGCAGATGCAGTTGCCGTGTTGCCCGTTGTTCCACTGGCAAACTGAAGAGCAACCCGAAGTTATTTATGAGCCAATAACTTAACAACAAAACGCTCATCTACATTTAATGGCGATAATTTTTGACGCAATTTGAGAAACACACGCAGCGGCGGTCCACAGAGACGGGGACAGAGACTTGAGATGGTCTCGGTCTGGGTCTTGGTCTGGGTCTGGGCCTAAAAGAGAAACCAAGAAGCTAACCGCAGAGGAGATAACACAAAACACTTGACACCTTGGCGAGCCTTCGGGGCGACTCCGGCGACTCCAGAATGCGTGAGGTAAGCAGAGTCACCGCGTCACCTGAAAACAACCCGAGGCAACCTGAGGCACCTCAGAGAGGAGCACAATAAAAAGCCGAAAGAAACAAACAAGCGCAGCGATCGTAAATTTACAATAAAAAGAGCTAACTAAAGGCAGCAGGTGGATGGTAGGTGAAGGGGCAGGGGTAGGCATGTTGTAAATTTGAGGATTTTCAGATGGCAACAGCTGGCGGCTTCTACAGCATTCCTCTGCTGCTTGGAGAGTGTGGGTGGCTCAGGCTCAGCTTGCTTTGGGGAGTTAACTTTGGGAGTCCACTCGTTGCGTTCTAATTCATTGCCTCACTGACCCGAGCTTGCTGGCAATCAACTGTAAGGCACACAATATTTGAACGGAATCCACAAATCGATTTCAGGCTTCATTAGAGCCACAGCATAGCACACAGGAAACTCCCGCACTTTGCGCGATGCTTTTCTTTTGTTTTCCCCGCTGCTGCTGCTGCCGCTCTCTCATTCACTCACTCATACATTCATTCATTCTTTGACATGGCAAATGCAAATGCGTAAAACTAGCGTTTACCCCCTGCTGTACCTCTCTGCCCCTGCCCATGCCCCTGCCCCTGCCCCATGAACTGATGCGCTATGCTCGGTCAAGCAGCGAGTTGCTGCTGTTGGTGTTGTTGCTGTTGTTCTTTTTACTTTGAGCATATCGCATGCGTTCTCATTTTGCCTCATTTTTCCCATTTCCCTTCATTCGATTTCATTTCCATGTACATTTTTGTCGTTCTACGTTTTTTTTTGTTTTTCCACCTTTTGTGAATTTGTGTCATGCGTCGGTTTTTCCTGTTCGTTGTTGTTGTTGTTGCTGTTATTGGTTTTGTTTTTTGTTTTGTTGATGCTTGGCTTTAATTTCTGTTTGCTGGGAAAGAAAAACACACACACACACACAGACACACACGCACACAGAGACACACTCTAAAAAAAAAAGAGTTGTTTACTTTCTAGGCCTTTGGTGTTTTTTGCCTACCTTCAAACTGTTCCGCTCCAATTCGAATAGATATAGCATAAAATAAATGCCAAGGAATTACAAACAATATTGGGTTACTATCAAACAGTTTCTGGCTTAAAGCTTGCCTCAATCTACTTGTAAATGAAATACATTTTTCACTCTTTACAAACCTGCACTTTCTTACCTGCTGTCTCATTGCTTGCTGCATTTAAATTATATAATTCCTCAACTGTTTTGACACATTTCTTAATGGCACCTCACACACGTATACACACACACACATATATGAGAGGAGTAAGCGAAGCATACAAAATGAATAAAGGCAAAGGCAAAGTCGAGGAGACAAGAAGAGAAATGATATTGTAATTGGCAATCGCTGTCGTGCATAAATCACATGCATAAATTCAACCTACGGACATTTTGAAGCGACACCAACGCGTTCTTCAAACACCCCCACCCGCCCCTAACTCCCTCCCTCCCACCACTTGCCCTGCTCGTCCTCGTCCTCGTCCCCGTCGCGGTCGTTAGTTGAAGTCAATGTTGATATCCAATTGGAAAAATTTTCATTAACTAATTGAACATTTTATGGCAGCTCAGGTCGCACAGTAATTCAGCTGCGGACTCCTCGTAGTTGGCACCAAGACAGCGCCAATATTGATGACAAACATGGACAGGGAAAGGGAGGTGGTCGCTCCACCAATTCTCCTGCTCCACCGCAGCCTAATCTGCAAGCAGGCTACAATAAAGAGGCCATGGCAAAGCACAACATGAAAGGACATTGGCCTAAATGAACAAACAAACACACAAACACACAGATAGCTGATATATTTGCTTGTGTGTGTGCGTGTCTTCAATAATTTACGAGGACACGCTTCGCTCGAACTGCCCTCGCAGCGCAGGACTCTGCCTGAATACACTACAGACACACTACGATAAAACACTGGAAATTTGCATAACTGTCTGCGTTGGTGGACGCCATGGCGGATATTAAACATTAGCGCGTGCTGGACAACAACCCCTTGCAACCCCCTGCACTGAAAGCTTGCGAGAAACCCCAAAAAATAATTAAGGTGAAAATTGCTGTCGACACGCAAACTGCAAGAAGGCAAGAAGGCAACAAGCCACACAGAGCAGAGCTCGGAATTTGTTGTTGGCTTTTGAGAAATGACCAAAAAGAGCAGCTGATAAAAAGCGGAGGAGAGCAGCCAAAAATGGACACAAAACTCACACAGACTGACCGACCGATTGACCGGCCGACAAATGACTAATGAAACCTATTAGCCCTGTGACAGATGAGAGTCTCCGTCGTCGTCGTCGTCGGCGTCGGCGTCAGCGTCCACGTCTCCTCCATCAGCTCCGTCAGCTCCCGATGATGGATAAGCTCATTAAACTGAGCCGCAGACGCAGGCGACAAGATTGCAGCATTGGGATTTTGTGTTTTTTTTTTTTTCTTCTTCTTTTTTTGGCTGTTTTGGTAGCTGTTTTGTTGGATCAACCAGTAGCCAGGTTGACGAGTTGACTGGCGGCATTATCTATGAGGTTTCTTTATATCTCTTTGACCCACGGTCCGTCATTTAATTGAAGCTTGCTGGTGGCCCAGCTCCTATGCTCCTCTGACATTTTCTTATCGTCAACACAATTTTTCAACTATTTTCGGATCATGCATTTATCAAGGAATTTGAGTTGCTGTGACTCCGGCACCTTCAATGCTTGACTGCCTGTAAATTCTGGTTGATAACTTCTCCTAATGACTGAACTTTGTTATAAACGACAATCGGGAGAGGCGAAATTCTGAATTTATAGGATTTTTTTGGAAAAAAGAGAATATGATGAAAGAAAGAAGACTTCAAATCTTTGCTATACAAAATCATTCTATAATTTTATTTTTCATATCTAAATTCCTCAAAAATCGGAATTTATTGCAATCCAGATAAGCTCAAGCATTTGAAAATTGCTCTTTAGCCTTATAAGGTAATGATATCATATCATACCATAAAGCCTCTTTTTTACCGCCCCAAAATCTAATCAGAATTCAAATATCAATCGAATTTGAAATTTCGCAAGTGTTTGGCTCACATTTCTTTATCATTAACAAAGTTTTCCAAGCTGCCATAAAATCGATAGACAATTTTATGGAAATTTTTGCTATTTGTCTCGGTTGTTATTTAGTTATTGTTGTTGTTTTCTCTCTTTTGATGTCAGTGTCAATTGTTGTGTTGTCTGCGTCAGTTTTGTGTTGATTTTTGGGTTTGGCAAAGCGATTTCATTATAATGTTTTTTTTTTTTTTTCTATTTTTACGATTTAATTACACGAAAATTTATTATATTTATTATACATACATTTGTATAAGTATTTTGTAGTGCAATTATTTTGTACGTCGTCGCATTTATGATTTGTCAGTTTTACGAGCTGAGTCAAGGCGAAATAAACATTTTAGGAACTCAGATTTCACAACTGCAGACAAAACGAATGTAAATCCAAAGTTAAAGCCTTATGGGGGGTTGTTAGTCTAATTAATAATACGAGTGCGCTTTTGATTGCCATGGGTGTTACTTCAGCATATAGTTGGAGGTGTTGTTGTAGGTGGCATTGGCTTTCTCCATGAAGCTGCTGCTTTTGCTGCCCACACTGACTGCCTGACTGCCAGGCTGCCTGGCTGGCTTTAATTAATTATGTAGAAAAATTAATTTCATTTCAATTGTGCGTCTTGCAGGCGCATCATTAGCAGCTGCTCGCCACACAGCCGAAACTCAAAACTCAAAACCCAGACACAAAACACCAACAAAAATTATTATTGAATAAAAAAAACCCGCTGAGTAAGCAATGATAGTGTTTGCCCCGCATCCTCGAGCTACAGTTAGAGCCAGAGCTGGGGCTAGAGCTAGAGCTCCAGCCACGTCCACTTGAGTGTCATATTTGAGTGGGCTTGAAGGTGATTAACGCGATCATAGAAATGATGTTTTCAAAAAATATACCAAAACTCGCATAAGTGTGTCGGATCGTCTTCGGTTCACGATGCTAACAACACCTGAAGTGGCCCCTACAAACTACAAAAATCGCCCCGATCACATACTCTGCTCCTCGGTGATCTGTGGATCTCTGCCTCCATTTCCATGATCATGACTCTTTCTTTCTCCATTTGCGCACGCGCTAAATGTCAAAATTGTACAACAAAAACTATAATCGACTACAGAGCTGAGTGTGGCACACCGAAGCTTGAAGACTCTATACTTCATTTTGATCGGTTATTGATTTATTTTTGCTTATGAGAATTTTCTACTTTATTCATTTAAAGTCAATATTTAATTTAACTTTTGACTCGTCACTTTCTTTTCTTGATTTTCATTTAAAATGTATATGTATTGTGTTAATCATTATTTACTTATTTTGTGTTCTAATTTAAGAATATATTTTTCCTTTGAACTTTTAAGTTCTAGTGCATAGAACTTCTGTTTAGGGTATATAAAAGACTAAGGCCGCCTGTTGTTTTGGACTTTTTTGGGGTATTGGATGTTTGGTTGCTGCTGGCTGCTCTGGCTGTGCCTCAAGCTGTGGTACGGGCACTGGCACTGGCACGCCCTCAGCGGCATGCCGCCCACTGGAACATGTCGAATCATTCATTGCAATGGCACAGAATGTGGGCTGGCGCTGGCGGCCGATACTCGAGCCGGGCCTATTGGGCCTTCAAGGTGTTGAAAACAGCGAGTACGCCGGCTTCAAGCGATTTGTGTGCATTTGTAATTGTTAAAAGGCACTGCTCTCTGCTCGATGTTCGGTTGCTCAGCTGCTCAGCTGCTCAGTTTGCTGTCATTATTTTCTGTAACATTTAGCAAAATCATTAATAATTGTTGTTGGCCATGTTGTTGGTTGGCTACAGGCAGCAAACAGTCAACCGGCAACCGGCAACACTCAACAGACAACAGACAACAGAAAACAGTCAACAGTCAACAGCAGCCGCGACACAGATACGCACTTAAAAATTGTCAGACGTCGCTGTTTTTGGTGTTAACTTGATTAGCATTCGCATAAATTGTGATTGTTGATTGTTGCAGTTGACTTGTCAGTTGCATCTTGACTGACATTTGCATAGAATTCGCATTTGACTTGAAATCTTTGTCACAGCTCTGCTGCAATTTGGGTTAATGTTTTATTTGCTGCTATCTACAGCTAGATATCTTTAAATATCACCAGATTACAGCCAGTTTAGCTAGAACTCAAAATTCGGTGTGGCCAGCCTCAAATCCGCTGAGAATTCAATTAAAATGCGTTATGCAAACAAATGATTCGATTCGATTCGTTGCGATGATTTCAATAGAAGCTGCAAGTAAATAAACAATTCTGTGGAAAATCGAGAGACAATACAAATTGCCGCGTAATCTTCGAGTGCCTCAGGGGCGACAATAAGCAACCAAATAAATCGAATCAATTTTTGAATACGACAATGTTGTCGTTTGTTGTTTTTCGTTGTCCTTTGGTTGTTATCAACAAGTGCCGCCAAGTGGAATCAATCAAGCAAGTGCCCCAGCCGATTCACGCGAGATTTCCAGTATTCCTTGGAGAATTTCGGCAGCGTTTGTTGCCCTGTCTCGAAGCGTGACAATATTTTGGCCACAGATTCAACTGAAATGATCGGAGAACTGCAGGGACAGGGGTTGGGAAAGGCAACGGAAGCCTCGGGACAGTTGAGCGTGTAATTAATCATGCGAGTTGAACGATAAGGTCACAGTGAAACATTGGAACATTGGAACATTGGAAGATTGGAACACAGAGCTGCAATGGCCACAATATAAATACCAATAAACAACAACAGGTACTTTGTCCCCTAAGGGGGTGAGCCATCGTGTGAGGCAAGGGAAGGGAAAGGCAAAGGAAAAGGGTAGCAACCATAAATCCCACAGATATCGTATTGAGAAAATCACTGAACCACATTGGTCAGAGGATTGCGGGTATGGATTACAAGGAATTTAAATATTTATGGTGCATTTCAAAGATTCTGACATAAAAGCGCTAATATTGATACATTTCTGATCGAGAAAGGGGGACGGGGAACGGGGAACGAGGAACAAAAGAACAATTCCCAATTATTAATGAAGCACAGTATTTTGTGAGTATTATGACCTAACGGCATCAGAAGGGGACTTGTACCTGAATGTTAAAAATGAATACAATTCAGAACTTCATCAAATTTAGATACAAATCATGAGAAGATTCGTTTAGTTTTATACTAGATTATAGATAGGACAACTTTATTATATGCATTTATATACAGTTTTTGTTATAGCTAAAATTATAATTTCTGAAAATAATGAATATTTTGACTGCAGATGATCTATTGCCAATCTGCACTCAACAAGCGATGGATAGTTGAGATATGATGGTAGATAAGAATGACAGCTTGGCAGACGAGTGAGTGTAAGACAGGCAGCGCGATGTGGCAAACAACAACAGCAACTGACGTGAAAAACAACAAAGAAAAGCTACACGCAACTGACATTGTCAAAAGCAGATACAATTGTATCTCAGGTGTGCGTGTGTGAGTGTGTGTGTATGTGTGTGTATGTGTGTCGAACTCGTAACGTCTGCTGTGGCATTAATGGCAAATTTGCACGAGGTAAATACGAAAAAGTATACAAAAGGACAGAAAGACAGACGGAGAGACAGAGAGACAGACTGAGAGACAGACTGAGAGACAGAGAGAGATATAGAATGAGTGAGTGAAGTGCCCGCAACGGCAGTCAATTATCAATAGACAGACAGGCAGCTATATCAATGTGTGTGCCTGTGTGCGTGTGTATCTGTGTGAGTTAGTAACTAACGTACAGCTTTTGTGCCACGCTGGGAGGTAGTTCATTTGTACATTTGTATCGCAACTAGTCTGCTGCCGTCTGCTACTTCACCTGCGTGTCATGTTTTCAGTTCATTTTTGTATCTTTTCTGCTTTTCGCTTGACTTGAATTTTCATTTTGTTGTATTTTGCTGCCACTGCCACTGCCACTGCACACGCAAAACTAACCGCAGCCTCTCTCTCTCTCTCTCTCTATCTCTATCTCGCTCTCTCTTACTCTCGCCGGCAATCGCTCTCGCTTGCTCTCTCGCTTAGTCTCTCTCTCTCTCTGGCTGTTTGGCTCGCTCGGCAAGCTGATTGGCTAACGGCCGACGACTGCGCCGCTGCCATTGAGGCCACACCTCTATTGACTGCCCCATGTTTAGACAAGCGTCGCGTGTCGCCCCCAACCCGAATCCGACCACGAGTCCGAACCACAATCCGAATCCAAACTCGAAATGGCACCCTCTGGCCCAGCATAAAGCGGCGACCAGCTTTCATAATGGACTCTACGGGGGGCTGGTGTTCGGGTCGGTGTTGGGGTGTTGGTTCTTGGGGGTTGGGGTTTGGGGTTTTAGACATTCGGTTCCGTTTGGTCAAAATGAAAATGGCTTTTATGTTTGTGGCGTGCGCTGGGATAATTTTATGCCTGGGACTACGGATTCAAGGAATTGCTTATTGCCACTAACCACTAGCCACTATTTATATACATAGACTCATACATATATACAAAGCATGTTAATCGATTTTGTGGTTGGCAACAAAGCAAGTTTTCTATATGATGTAGCAAAGTGAAATTAGGTAGTAAATTTATGATTTTATTTTATTTAATTATGTTTTATGTCAAAGCTGCGTGTGTTCCATAAAAGCCTTGATTCAAAAGGCTGATTAAAAGCTAGCTTGAAGAATTTAAGCTAGTATCATAAGTAAAATCTATGAAATGGATTATCTTGTTTATTTTACCATTAGTAAATGTATATAACCTTGCTTTCAAACCCTTAGGTGACCCTTGGGTGATTATTATTATCACATTTATAAAAGTTGAGAAATCTTTATAGTATAAGTTAACATTTGATTATAATTTTACATATACATTTAGTTTAAAATCAGATTTTCAGCATCCGGTTACAATTTACGAGTACAAAACAAATATATGTTGACATGTAAACTTTATATTCAAATTCAGGTATTTATAAAAAATATAGTTATGCGTGTCAAAATCTTGTAATATGTAAATATTCCTAATTTAAATACATTATATGTGTCACATTGCATATTTACAATGCTACATGTGAAACTTAAATGATCCGCTTTATATGCTGTCTAAACAGCCTCAATGACGTACAAAACTAAAATGGCGAATCCCAGCAAATTCAGTTAGTTGAAACCACTCTCTTATAACTTCCAATAAGATCAGCTTGGCGCACAGCTGAGCCGAGAGAGCAGCGACTGATAAAAGTATAAGAGTGCGGCAAGATCGATAGCAGAGAGAGAGACAGAGAGAGAGAGAGCAGACAGGGAGAACACCTGGTGGCAAGCATACGTATACGTGGTAAAAACAACAAATAACAAGCGTTAAGTCAGCTAAGCAAGCAAACCATAAAGTCACTGAGCAGCAGGCAGTGGAGCGGGAGAGGGGCCGGTGCGGTGGCAAGAGGGCAACGCCGCTCGGCTCAACCCGACTGACAGCGACAGCGACAGCAAAGGTGTGCAGCAGCAGACAGAGCGGCAGAGCGGGGGAGAGTCTCTGAGTCTGAGTCTGGTTAGCCCGGCCAGGTATAAGTGTGAGGTATTAGTATAAGCACGAGTGTGTGTGAGTGTGTGCGTGTGTGTGTGTATGTGTGTGTGTGGCCAGCTAGCTGACTGGCGAGGTTCGTCTGCGCGAAACCTTCGCTCGTCCAATCAGTACGAACTCGGTTCCCGCCAGCGAAGAGACAACAACAGCGACGAGCGCTCGGCAGCGACTTGAAAACTTTAATTTTCAATATTTTTCGAAATTTCCAACTGTAGTCGCGTTTTATTTATCGAGTGCATCTCGCGAAGAAGCTACATTTCGTTCTAGTATTGTACAATTCCAATTGAAGCTTGCAACTTGACACTTGCAACCTGTCTGTTATCAATTCTGTCACAAAATGCGTTGCTGAAAAAACCAATGCGGAAGTGAAAAAAGCCGCCGGCGTTTTTTGCTGCTCAACTTGGGCAAAGGATGTGCATCTGAATCTGTGAATCTGAAACAGCAGCCGAATGATTCTTAATTGTTGTTCCACAAAATTCGTGCGACTGTGTGTGAGGCAGTGTGTGCGTGTGTTAGTGTGTGTGTGTTTACAATTAGCATATCCTTGCAAATGAATTAAATCAATTTGCAAGCATTCAAGAAATAATTTGTAAAATTTACAAAAATCATTAAAAGCGTTCCCAGTGCCATGCAAATAAATCGAAATCGAAATTGAAATTGAAATTGAAATTGAAATTCAACCAATTGTAATTAATGATTGTGCCTTGAACTTGTCGTGACTTGTGACCTAGAGAGAAACCCCAAAATAATTATAAAATATAAATCAAAGCATAGAAATTAAATAAATCAGCACAGCTGCTAAATAATACATAAAAATAACAAATAAAATCGGCAAACGATTTGCGGCCTTTCATCGAGTTGCATTGATGCAAAAAATTCTGCTTAAATGCATACGGATATTATAATTGGTGATCAATTTGCCACCAACAACAACAACTATTGGGTGATGCAGGTGAGATTGCAGCGTCTAAGAATAAGTACAATTAATTAGTTATCAATTTCAATTAGAAATCAGTGCGGTAAATAAAATGGTTGATGAATTTCTGAAAATCATTTGGTTTATCACTTCCCCGTTAATTGGGTTGAGTCAGCCCCAAAATGATTGCTCGTAAACATTTGCAATTCGCCGTTAAGCGATTACTATCCATAATTATGCCAAATGTGATAATTAAATTGTTCTTTTATTGCGTTTTTAATTCGCAGGCATTTGAATGCTTCCGCTTATCAAAAATGCAAAACTTGCACTGGCCAACAAAATTGGCTCTGGTTTATTGTCTTTCCCGGTTAATTTTGTTTTTTTTTCGTTAACTTATAAATAAAACGCACGCGGCGATCAAAATTAAACAAATTAACTTGATTATCGAGCGGATACATTTGTGATAATAAACAGCCCTGGCAGCAGGCGGCAGATCGAGATATACAGATACAAATTCAGACACAGACACAGACCCCTGACCACAATCACAGCAGATTAACACCTCTGGAGTCTCAGGTGTACCGGCGTCCAGGTGTTCGACTGGTGTTCAGGTGTCTTTGGGCTCATCAAAAGCGCATTTACGAGCATTTCGTATTTATACACTCGAATATTTGTCAAAGCGCCGTCGGCAATCGATTTGTAAATCTTGTTATCACTTGCCACAGCAACAGGCACAGGCACAGCCACAAGGCAAATTCATTTCGCTGCAACATTTTGAGCCTTTCTTAAACAGACGTCGCGACGTCGCGTCGTCGGTCGGTCAACTCTTTTGAACTCGGAGTCAGAGTCGCACTTTTGACGCACACCCCAAAGGAAATTGTAGCGTGTTTTCAGCTCTTGTCAATATCTTTGTCAGCAGGTTCGTCCGGCTGTTGCCCAGTTCCTGTTGCCTGCCCGCCATCCACCATCCACCATCCGCCATCCGCAGTCTCCCTCAGCTCCGTTTGTTTGCCCATTGTTTGAATCGCGCTTACTTGCGAAGCTCTCCGTCAATATTTGTGCACAACACTTTGCCAATGTGCCAAGTGTTGTCGTCGTCGTTGACGTTGTTGCTGTTGTTGTTGCTGTTGTTGCTCCTACTTGGTTCTGTTGTGGACACTGCTCCGGCTATCGTCTAGTTGTCATAGATGAGTAGATGAGTCGTTTTCATCATCAGCGCCAGCTGGGTGGCATTAAACATTGTCATACCAATAAGCAGGCTGTAGACTCTCTTCTTCTCTTCCGTATTGTGGCTTGAGCCGAGCAGTCGTCAGTTGACAAACTCAAAACAAATATTCTTAAACTTCTATGATCTCATGTTGGAATCAATCTACAATCCAAGAATTGCCAAATAAAGAAAACGTAATAAAATCATTTTGGTTCATAAAAAACGATTCTAAATTACTTTATTTACTGAAAGACATTAAAAGTTATCTGTGGGACTTGTGTATTATTATTCAAATTTACATATTAGATCAATTTGACTGATTTTTATGAACTCATTAACTCATTCTTTCCATGTTCAATTACAAGTTAGTTGTTTATCTTGAGTTCCATTCACATATTTCTTTGCCCAATAGAACCATCGTCAAAGACATTGCTTGCTAACAAGTTTACTAGTGTTACCCATTGATAAGTTGTTCGCCTTACTCAACACAACCAACATCAGGCACAAGAGACGGTCTTCTCTAGACCTGAACTCAGCAATTCTAGCAAATGGAGATAAGAGACTAGTCATTCAGTCAGTCAATCAGTCAGTCAGTCAGTCTGTTAGTCACTGTGGCCACTTCGCAGGAAACGACATCGTAAAAGAGCTCGCACTCTGTCGTTCCGTTCCATTCCATATCCACTTGCAGTCCCGTTTCCCCGTTTTTCCCCGTTGTTCCACCAGTGTTGTTGTTGTTGTTGCTGGTGTTGCTGGTGTTGTTCCGCTGTCACCATCAATAGCTGCACTAATTAGGCATGTGTTGTCAAATATTTACACACGGCCGCAAAAGTACAAAGCGATGTTGACGGCTCTCCGTGGCTGATAGGGAAAGACGAATTGTAGGGGGCGCTATGGGGGCCGAGGGCGTTGGAGGGGGGTGACGCCTTCTTCCGTTTTTACTGATTTACCAAAGGTAATTCCCACGACTCACACACTCGAGTCGATTATGACGAAAACTTTCATATTTTATGGCGTTTAACACAAAAATTAGTTTATGATTACTTACACGGAATTGGCCAGCTAATAGGCCAGATATGGATATGGATATGGATATGGAATACCATGTTTAACGACGGCCCGGTTACTCGGGTACTCGGTACTCGAACACTGCATGAATAATTGAGCTAATCAAGCACATAGGCACCTGGCTTGGGGTCTTGGGGTCTTGGCCTGGGTCTTGGTCTGGGCTTAGTCTGGCTTCGACTTTGGCTCTGGTGCACTGATTAATGGCCCTGGCCATTGTGCTTCAATCACATATGCGCAAATAATTAAATATAGATAAAAATCAGATTACTCATACGTCATGTTGCCGCTGGATTAGTTGGCGAGCTAACTAACGTTCCGTTTGCCGGGGCGTGGCTGTCAACGGCTCCCGACGATTTATGCAAATTGTACATAAAATGCAACAAAACTATTTGTGATTCAGCCAAGCAATTTGTCAATTCTTCAAATGATCAACGAAATTCAAGTTTGAGTTTGACTTTTAGTATACAAAAATTGCTACCAATAAAACATATTTGCATTTAAACAAATACACACACACACACTCGCACACACTCACAAAATACAAAGGCGGCCGCCTTCAAAGCGGCTAGCAAGAATTGCATATCTTGCAGATACACAGATACAATAACCCAAGCAGCTACATAGATACATCATTTGGGCCATAAAATTGTAGCAAAAATAAAAGATACAAAGGCCAGGCCAAAGTGCCCAGATAAGATAACTAATTTCGAGCATGTGAATTGTTATTGCCAATTGAGTACATAGAGTATTTGTATTCGTACGAATTCGATTTTGTTTTTGTTTTCGATTGGGATGCTTTTTGGACGCCACACGGGCAGACACTTTCCATTTCGATAATGTTGCGAAACGAGTTCAAGAGTGGGTCAAATCGCTGTCCAAATCCAAATGGCAATTACAAACGGCTCAGGCGATCAATGTTAAATAATAAGTAAAGTGGGCCAAAAACTATAACAACAACTACTTATGTCCAACAACAACAACAACAACACCAATCACAGCTAAGGATACAACAAAACAAATCTCATTAAAACGCCGCAGCGCACAGTGGGAGATCTCAAATCGAGATCGCTTCAATTCTATGCAAATCTATAGACGATTTCCTCAATGCGAATGCGAGTACAAGTTTTACTGACCATAATGCCAATTTATAGGGGTCTCCGCTTTTTTTTTTCGCCAATTCATGCAAATGAAAACGAAAACTGGCACAAAAGTGCGCAATGTTTGGCAACTGGCAACTGGCAAATGGCACAAGGCACAGTTGAAAATCTTGTAGAAATCTTGAAAATCATTGGCCACATTTGATTGATATGCCGCATAGACAGGCTGGAGGTCAAGTTTGCTATTTCATTCGTTTCTCATTTCTTGTTGGTATTTGGGCAGACGACAAATGGGAACGAAAATCAATCACTCACAACTCACTGAATGCGCAGCGGGTTGAAGGATGGCGAATGGCGGATGGCGAATGGCGGATGAGGAGGCAGCGGCTGAGGCTGAGGCAGTTCTTTCAAAATTCGTATGAAGTTGCGGATGTGCAATGCTTCACAGTGGTTCCGAGGGGCATAACAAGAAAAGTTATCAAACAAAAACATTCATTTGATCATCTAACTCTAAAAAAAAACCTTTTCTCATTACTCATTTCTGTTTTTAGACAGAAAATATCTTTGAATTCCTGAGCTGTCGATCCACTGTGCAGCTTTTGTGGCACGTGTGAGCTGAGCTTTTATTGCTTTGATATCTGTGTCCATCTAATCCGCATTTCTTAAGATCACAGTCCCTAAAATTTGTGTTCCATAATTTTTGATGGATTGTGTGTGTGTGTTTAAAAAAGTAACAAAAAAAACGAGGCAAATTCGTAGAATGATTGCGGAAACTAGTTTGCCAAAATGAATGTCCCGGCTAGGTGCTAAAACAACGCAACATTAAGCAACAACAAGAACAACAACGAAAATAACAATAATACCTATTCAAAAAGTATTGTCATTTTTGGATATTTCCTTTTCTCACTTTTGTTGTACTTTTTGTGCTTGAGCTCAGCATTGAAGCGCGATTCGTTTCATGTTTGATTGGATCAAAAGCTTTGAGCAGCTGACAGACACGTTTCAGTTAAAAATAAAAAAAATAATTAAATAAACAAAAAAAGAATGCTAGCAAAATCTGTGTAAAAAGCTGTGGCAGCTGCTCGGATCTAATTTGATGGCGCATTAAGATCAATTATTTGATTATGAAATCAAATCTGCATGAAATCTTCAAATAGTTGACCAGCTTATGGCGACCCCAAGATGTCAAATGTGGGCGCTGTAAATTTCAAACTTTAATTTCTTCTGCCAGGGCTCAGCTAAAAAAAACACCGAAATTAACAACGCAAATTTCGAAGGTGAGAAAAACCATGAAACGGCCGACATTTAGCGTTGATCATGGGCCGTTGATAAAGCCATCAGCATTTTGTATTCGTGTTCACATTGGTCTCGTAAAAGCCACTCAAAAGTTTAAACAAATAAGCTAGCAATAAATTCGAGTTGCAAAATTAAATTAAAACTTAAGTTAATAGCAAACCAATTAAGTTTATTTGCACAATTCGAAAGCTTTCATTCCAGTTTTATATTTTGTATTTGTATTTTGTATATTATTGTTTTATTTCTTAAAAATAACGAGTCTAAGTAATGTTTTGATTGAAAGTTAATAGGTACAAGTGTTCCAAATTCCTAACGTTAATTAAATAGATTTTTAATTTTGAATTCTTCTTTATGTACTTATTCTTAAGCGTTTGGCACCAGCGCCGCTTGGGTAGCTCGTTGGTAATAAATAATGTACGAATTGGGAACTGCTTAGAAAAAGATTAACTTGTAATACATCTGAATTTTCTTATGCTAATTTAATGTTCATTCAAGCGCCATAACGAATTCGTGATGCCTTTTGAGGGGCATTAACAGCTTAGCTTAACCAGAGTCAAGACGAGACCCAACACGCGTCGTCACATCCACATTCACACATACACTCACAATGACATTCACACATACACATCCACAGTGCACAGTGACACACATGTGCCGCTTGTCGGCCTAAAATTACTTGAGTTTTATTATTTGCTTATTTAACTTTTATCACCAATTAATGAGCGTCTTTTGTAGTTGTTGCCATGAACGTAGCTATATTTGATCGATCATTTACGCTAATTGCCAGAGTATGCAAAAAATCAAAAAGAAAAACATGTAAATAAAATAAAAATGAAAAGTAAACGTCGAGTCGCGAATAGCGCCGGGTAGCCAACGGGCTCAAAGCGAAACGAAACGAAAACCGCTCGCACTTGGCCTAAAAATAAGCGCCGAAATCTTTTGCCAATTGACCCACTAATAGGCCCTGTCAATAAGAATGCTGGCCGGCCCGATCATTAATGACTTGGCTGCCTGCTTGGCTGACTTGGCTCGAATGTGTTGGCCGTTGAACTTTAAAAGCCTCCCCTCCTCCCTTCACCTTGAGCGAGGTTTCCAATTTTGCTTCCTGTTGCTTGTACTACACACAAATTAATTGCCCGCAAATCCTGTACCCCTTCCCCCCTCTCTCTCTCGTCCGTAGCAGGGTGACCGCCGTTTGTTGTCGTATTATTCAACAGTTTTCACTTTAAATTTTATTGATCAGCGTTGCATTCGCGAGTTTACCTCTCAGCAACTGCAGCGTGCAGCGTGCAGCGTGCAACGTGCAACGTGTTGCGCATGCGTAGCCCTCTAACTGATACTGACTGGTGACCCCATCCCTGCCCCCGTCGTTCAGGCTCAGTGCATCGCTGCCCTTTCGCTTATGCGCTTGATCGGAAATTGGTTTTATGCCTAGCTTCCAGAATGCCCTCAATCCATGGACTGCTCACATTTCCTGTGTCTGTCTGCATTGTCACCCCCATTCGTAGGCATTGGGAATTGCCATTTAATAGCTTCAGTGGACACCCTAATAACAATGTGTGTGTGTGTGTGTGTGTGTGTGTGCTTTGCGTTATGATTGCTCAGCGTGAAATTGTGAGAATATTTCCAAAGTCTTTGCCATCAAAATATGTTTAATTATGCCTTCTGTTTGTCTTTGAGCGGCAAAGGATATTCAATATCGTCCTCCGAATGCAATGCAATAGCTGTGCGAAGGTTTTTATGCAAATTGGTATGGCTAGGCTAGCAAGCTGAATAAAAAACCAAAATTGTGGAATAAAATTATGTTGCCATTGGAAGGACAGGAATAGAGAGAGAGAGAGACTTGTCATGACTTTTAACCAAAACTTAGAAAAAATGTAGTTCTTTAACTTTGAATCTGGAGTTGTTAAAGACGAGCAACCATGCATAAAAGGGCCTCGGGATTGAAGATCGGTTCAGTTTTGGCGAAGTTATAGCAATTTAAATTCTTTGCAGGGCATTTTTGGTTTCTTGGAAACATGCCAGGATTATGGTCACGAAATTTGTTCTCATATCATTTTCCAGTTAGACATAATGAATGTGCTTTGCCGCATATTGTTCCTGCATCGATAAGCAATTGCACTTAATTGGTTGATTGCCTTTATAAATACTTTATAGTTTTCTATATAAGAAGCAGTCATAAACGACTTATTACCTTTTCGATCACGTTAATAATATCAACTATTGCCACTACCATAAATACAATTGAAACAACATTCATTTCCATTTGATATCAACTCAAAATACACAAATAAAGCAACTTTGAGTTGAGACTCAATCAAATAGCTGTCGTTAGAAAAGCAAATGTAATAAAAAAGAAATAATTAAAATAAAAACAAAACGTTTAAATTCAGCCAATAATGACAATACATCAATACATATATATCTATACATATATGTATGTATATAGGCAGTCAACAACAATAAATACTCAAAGAGATATGTAAACTAAAAAAATAGTTAAAAGCAGCAGCAGCTAAAAAAAAACTGTCGCAAATTGCGGTCATTCGTCATGCGCACATGAGCAGAACGGCAGTGGCAGGGGCAGGGGCTGAGGAAGGGGGCAGTGGCAGGGGCAGAGAGCAGCCCCAACAATAGCAGCAGCAACAACAATAACAATAACAAATGCTCAGCAAATGGCGTCTTGGCAAATGAGGGCGATTTGTGGATGTGAATGTTAGGAGAGTAAGACAGAGAGAGAGAGAGATAGAGAGAGAGGGAGCGGGCAGGCGGGGGGTGCAGGTATCGAGTCACTGCGAGCTCTTCAACTACATATGTAAGCGTAGCAAAAAGTAACAACAAATAAATGTACATAAATGAACAACAATGATAGAGTGAGAGAGAGAGAGAGAGAGAGAGAGAGTAACAGGCAGCAGTGAGCAGTTTTTTATCGCTATGCTTTTGTTTTTGTTGTTATCAAGGGGCTGATGAGGCAGAAAATAAACAACAACATAAATAAAGCTATAGCCACTTTTGTCTTTTTTTACTCCGTACACACGCAGAGCACACTGTGCATATACTTATGTGTATGTCTGTGTTTTTGTGGTTGCTGTTTTCTAACTTTGAAATGTGTTTTGATTTGCTGCGCTTGCAAAAAGCTTACTGCTGCCCGCTGGTTGGGCGATAGCGACAACGACAACTGTGTGTGGGGAGGGGGTGGGCAGTGGCAGCTTGATGGCGGCGGGTCGGAAGTGGGGGTAGGGGGGCCTAAATATGGCGTCGCTGCGACGGCGGCTGTTTAATGGTGCTTAACTGCGCTCAGCTCAGCGGCCAGCGCTGCGTGAAGTGCGCATGTCACAAGCGACAGCCAGCGACAGAGAGACAGAGAGAGAGAGAGAGAGAGGAATAGATACACACACAGATACAAATGTATATATTTATGAATATACTGGTGAGTACTTGTGTGAGTGGGCACAGTTTACATAGGAAGACAATTACGCTTAGCTGAACTACAGTTATGGGAATGAGCAAAACACTTGGATAATTTCAATTGTGATGCGCCATTTTCCCTATTTGCCTGTGTGTGTGCGTGTGTGTGTGAAATGTATAATAGAATTTAACGATAGTTTAATTAACTTTTGAAAAACCAAACAAAACTATCGTATCTTTTAAATTAAATCGAAAATGTAAGCGACAGAATTTTTGTTCAACTTGCAAAGCTATCCGACGTGATGATAGAAATAATTTATTTATGTTATTAACTTGATGCTTTCCACAGTCGCTACTAAAAGCAGTTACCCCTTGCTGGTCGTCAGCTCTTTCCCCTTTCCCCTTTCCCTCTTATCATTTTCAGTTGACTCGCTGCAGATGCTCACTAGCTCAAAGGTCCAAACTTCAAACTTCCAACTTCCAACTTGCACCTATATCAATTTCATTTAACAATTTGTTTTCCATTAGTTGGATCTGTGAGGCATGGCTGTGTTCACAATGGTTTCATTGTTTGGTCATTTGGACGTATCGGAGCCACCGTTGTTATTATGCCTATTAACGCTATTATTATGAAAATTTTCAGCATCATTGATTTTTGTTACCGATTTTCTAATTTAAGCAAATTATTCCTTATACGCACATGCTGTATTCGATTGTCGCCCTCCCCTCCCCCCCCCCATCACCCTTTCACGTTGATTTATTGAGTTTCTAATCTATATCTATGGGCATTCTATATGTCTGTCTGTTTTGTTTATGTTTTACATTTTGTATTCTAGAGGCCGACAACTGTTAACTGCGTCAATAACTGCCTCAATGAAACGAAATGCCCTCAACTTGGCTTTTTCCTCAATGAAACCGGACATTAGCATAATCTTTAGGCAACTTTACATGCACATATTGATATTTGGTTGAAAAGAGAGCTCTTTGGGTCGAATGGATGGAGGATGGCAACAACTAAAAGCGAAACCTGTTCGCATTTAAAGCCAATATCTTGTCGTACACGATGTTTCTTTTGGGAGTTCGGGGCTGCTGTGGTTATTTGTTAGCTGGTGTCAAAGCTGTTGCATATATCACGGCAGAGTTCCGTGGGGTCAGCCGAGTTCCGTGGCCCACACGCATCTGTCTCTGTCTATTCAATTGAATGGGTTTGCACATGCATTTTCTGAGTGTGTGAGTGTGTGTGTGTGCCCCTAGACCCCCCCTCCCCCCACCCTCTTCACAATATGTTGCTGCTGCTGTTGTTCGTTGCAAGGTAATTGCTGTGCTGTCCCCTGGAGCCATCATGCCGCATTTGTCCACCGATAGCTATGATTTTAACACAACACAGTACAGCAAAAACACAGTTTTCATAAGCGGAGACTTTTCCAGTCGTGATTGCAATTGGCAGCTAATCGAGGGAGGGGGCGCAGGAGGCTGCAGTGGGGAGGTTGTCGGACACGCCAAATGGATTCCAGACATATGTTAGCCTTATAATTTATGTCTCGGCTCGATGCGATTTTAATTTTTTGTTTATTAATTGCTCCAACTGATCGACGAATGTTTGCCCGCAGGTTCTCTAGTCTCCATGTCTCTCTGTCTCTCTCTTCTCTGTGGGGCATTTTATTTGCTTATGTGTGTAATTCATTTAATTGCATAGAATTTAAGCGCTCAAGGTTGAGACAAGCTGCTAATTTATATGTCACTGGCGCTGGCGAAATTAAATGCATTTAACACGTTACTTGACAAACAAACAAATGCGAATCAAAACGAAAACGAATAACATTCAGGCAACAACTAAACACTCGCAAAATTATTCACTTTGCTTATAATTAAACTCATTCGAGTAGCTCATTAAAATAAATCATCAGACAGAAGTGCGCGCTGCAAAAGTATTTAACTATATATATGTATATGTATATGTATATTTATAGGTATGAGGTGATCAACTAATTTAGTTAAATGAGCTATAAACAATCCTCTAATGTGCGAAAGCGAGAGGGATAGAGAGAGAGAGAGAGAGAGAGGGGACTGAAAGAGAATGTGAGATAAAAAATGGGATTTGAAGCCGTTTAAGTAATTTGTTTGGCAAATTTTTGATAGTAAACAAGTTTCAGAAGTTAATTTTGAGTTGAAATAAATTTAACTCCATTTAATTTTTTTCCAAAAATATTTAACAATCTTTTGACATGACTGAGATTTCGTATATTTCAAGTGGCCCCCTGATTCTCAGGTGCTCAATTTAATAGTGTCACACGTTGAACGTTTTATCAAACTAATTAAAGGCTAAAAACGTTTTAATTGGACAGCCGATAGACTTTTGAATAGCCCCTCCGAACAGTAGCTCAAAATGCAACAACTGCAGCAACAACAACTTCAGCTTGCAACTTGAGAAACCTGAGACTTGAGACCTGAGACCTGAGACTTGAGACTCATATGTGCACGTCTCTGTCGTCTGGAGGAGCTTGGCATTTTGGCTAGCCACACAATCTGCATATGAAAACTGTGCGAGTCTGCGGCATGCTCCATGCCACATGCCACATGCCTTATGCCACCAGCATTTGATATTTAGCGTAGCTAAGCGCACCCGTTAACTAAAAGACACCAAATAGATAGATGCCAACAGATTTTGACAGGCCAACTATCGATTTATACTAGCAAGTCGTGTATCGTGTGTATCGTTAGTGCTGGCTCAAACTGGCTCAAAGTCGAGGCATCGAATCGCAATAGTATCTTAAACGGAACGCTTGACAGCCGCTCAGGGCTCAAATTGAAGCTAATTGAAATGTCGATAAGGCAACAGTTTTGACATGCTGACAGCTCTGATAGCTGCCCCAATAGCTGCGACTGTCGCAGCTGCCAGCAAATGCCGCTGGGCGCGACGAAGAAGTTACTGCTTGGCCCACATTGCGTATACGTAATGTTGACTCATTGTCTGCAGCGCTGACTCTCTGGCGTATATTCTAAGCCAAGCCGAAAACAAATGCCGCACAAATTTGACCCAGTTTGGTTACTCCAGTACATAGCAGCCATGACTCACAGTGCCTCCACTTTTGGATGTCCCAGCTGTGCCACACAGGCCATTGTTGTTGCCGTTGCTGTTGCTGTTGTTGTTGTTGTTCTTGTGACTCCTTTGAAGCTTGTGCGAAATTTATGCGCACAATATGCGAAATTTATTGTAATGACAATCGCTTAGCGCATAATTCCCAGCTGAAACGAGCCATTTTCGACAGAGAGCCGGAAGCGTGTAATCATTTTCTTATTGTTGTTGCGCTTGCTGTTGTTGCTGTTGTTGTTGCTGCAGCTGCTCCAATTGACGCCCACCTGTGGTGGGCAGAAGATGCCCGTCGCTGACGTCAGTGGGCTGGCAATCCGCCCAAGCAACGCGCGCCCACCATTGACGAACTGAACCGGTTCTCGGTGCAGCGATTTGTGTAGCGGAACAAATCGAAAGTGAACCGGTTCTGGCCTGAACCATTTTATAACAGAACAAATTCCAATTACAAAGGGAACTCTCTTTGAAAAAAAAGATCAATCGAAATGTATGGATAATTATGAACTGGTTCTATCTAAGAATCGGAAGATTAGATTTCTATTACTGTATCTTTTGGTTACTCAGCTGTGGTTCCTTTGTGAACCTTGCCTCGGGCAGGTGTCGTTGCTGCAGCTGCTGCCTCTGCCTCTGCCTCTGCCAGCGTCGACGTCGAGTGCAGCCTCCGTTGTTGCTTTCATTTTCATTGAACAATGTGCATCATTAACGCAAAATTTCTGTTGTTGCTGTTATTGTTGTTGGCTTTTCAGCTCGCAGCTCGTTAACAAAGCGCAAATATTTTAGGATTAAATTTTTGTATTTTATTTTGTTTTTTCGCCGCTGTTATTTTTATAACAAATACACAAATTTGTTTGTGCCTTTTTTTGCATCTTAATGAAGTGCGATTCAGATTCACTTAACAACAAAAAAATAAAAAAAACAGCAACAGTTTTTTGTGCAAATGTATATTAAGTTAGCTCTTGATGTTGTTGTTGTTGTTGCTGGTTTTTGTTAAATGAGGAAGTCGAATATTCAACAAGTGCTCCCCGTCCCCTGCCCCTGGCCCCACCCACAGCTCCAGCTCTCCGTCCGTTCCATTTATGGCGCTCACGTGTCGCAGTTGCAGGTCTCAGTATTTATTTCATTTTTCTTTATTTGATTTGGTTGCTGTTTCAGTTGCTGCTGTGCTTTTTGGGCTGGTCTTTAATTTGACCATTTTGGGACAGCGTTGGTTTTGTTTTGGCTCCTGCATTGATTAACGCATTTTCTCGGCTTGTGTTTTTCTTTTTCTTTTCGCATTGCTATTGTCTTTAGCAATTGTTGTTGCCATTGTTGCTGCCGCGGCTGCTGCTGCGGCTGCTGCCGTTGCCAAGTGATTTATGCCGTCTCTGGGGCATTTTAATGACACTTTGAGAGCGGCAACACATTTGCGGCTAATAAGTTTAGTGGCATAATGAATGACGGTTGAAAAGTTCCATTGAATGTGGCAAAGCAAACAGTTAACATAGTCGTGCTTATATGGCTAAATATTACAGTGAATAAATTGTCAAGTCAACGAGACAAGCCTGAAAAAATCCAGGTTACTTAAATATAATTATCTGACAAGTATAGAACCACATCTATAGTTAGGATTCAAACGAAATAGGACATTACAAAATATATATTTGATAAAATTACAAATATTCTAAAATTAATCAAATCAAACAATAACAATTTATATATATTTTTGTATTGTAATAATATATGAATCTAAGCTTAGATGTAATATGAATACATGTACATGTTATTATATAAACAATAGCATACTCGTAAAGGTAAAGAGTGTCTACACTTCGTTGTGCGGCATAAAATGTATGACTTCCTTTAGAGTTAATGGGTCTTTAGTAAAACCCTAAACATTAACTCGCTGACATTCAGCTTGACTCTTAAAGAGCCGCACGCGTCGAAGACAGCACACGCCAACGTCGCAGTCGCAGTCGCAGTCGCAGTCGCAGTTGTCGTCGACGTCGAAGTCAGCGACAACACAAAGGTGTTAAAATGCCGGTCGGAAAGGGCGCGACGAAAGGACAGGCGCGAAGGGCAGACAAGATACAAAAAGCAACAGAAACATAGGTGGTTAATAACCCGAACGCTAATGAAAAACACACTGACAGGGGACATGGGGCAACAACAAGAACAACCGAGAATGACGTCAAATTTGGGCACGTGAACCACATGAAGGTTAAACCTGGGCACATTAACTGCGCCCGCGGTTTGAGTTTAAGGACGAGGACGAGCAAACCGGGGGCGGCGACTCTGTCGACTAATTTATGGGTCTGAGGCGCCCTTGCAGTCATTTGATGAATTGGTGGCATATGGAAACGGGCCACAAAAACTTTTGCAGCTGCCCGCAATGATCATTGATCGCTAATCATGAAACGAGCACCGTTTTTTTTTCTCTCACTTCTTTTAATGGGTCGGCGAGAAAGCGCGAGATAAACGCTCCATGCTTTTCTGCTTTTCTTTTAACACCTTTTCGAAAGATTTGTGCGTGCGATTTGTTTTGTTGCTGTTTGCGCCGCCACTTAGCGCCTCCTTTCAACAGCTAGCGATGATCTCGCTGCTGATTAGATGGTGATGAGAAAGAGGCACCACAGTGTCCGAGTGCCGCACAGATCTAGTCTGCGCATTTAATTATGTAAACGACAGTCGCAACAGCCGTAATAGTAAAGGCAACGAAAGCAGCAACCAAAGGGCTATTTATGTCAAATTGACACCTTACCTTGGCTGTTTGGAAAATGCACATTAAATATTTATGAGCGTGCGCCGTCTCTTTGCCTAATTGATGAGTTCAGTTTGCTCAGCTCAGGTGTTAAGGCGGGCGGGGTATGGGGGGCAAGTTCTACAAAACTTGGCGTGCTACAAATTGTTGTGCATTGAATGATTGTTGTTGTTTGGTTTCGATGTTGGTGTTGCAGGTGCCAAAGGCGCATCCAGCTGTGCCGACAAATGAGGCTGGCGACAAGCGCAAATAAACCAAAATCAACTCAGCACCGCATGCATTTGCCAGCAACTGCACCACCCTCCACCCAACCCACCCCCCTCATCAGTCACCCATAAACCCCATTTGAGCCCACTTCATTGCTCTGCTCGCGTGTAAATGATTCTCGTCCAACATGTCGAATTCTCTGCCTGCTTGTTGTTGTTCCTGTTGTTGTTGTTGTTGCTGTTGTTGCAACATGCACCGCTGTGCTGCAGTTGCTGTTGCAGTTGCTGTTGCTGTTGCAGCAGCCACATAGTAGATGCAACAGGTAGCTGCCTGGCCTGTCAATACCTACACGCCTGCTTGAAAAAACTGAATGCAATAGAGTCAGCAGCGCGTTGAGCTGCATGTGGCAAGTGGCAAGTGGCAGGAGAAGCAACGTGAGCTGCAAGTGTGTGCGCATGTGAGCATGTGAGTGATAGACCCGCTGGCTACCCTAACACGATGCAACTCTCGATAAGATCTACAACAAACACAAAACTATGGATTACAATTTAAAATCTTTGGTATTTAAATGAGTAAAATAACTCATTAAAAGTTAATGCATGTCTTAAAATAATTATTTGTAAGTAAGAATAAAATATATTTCCACTATAAGAATTTCAACACATTTAAGATATTTATATATTTTACTTTAAGTACTCTTTGGTTTGTTCCACTTATAGAGCATTTCACATTCAGCTTTGAGATTCAATCACCTGCATACACATTAAATACGCCCCAGCCTAACCATATTACCACACATAAAAAGCAATGTGCCCCTGCACCTCCCCCTCGCACCTCTACCCGTCAGCTGGTCACATGCAAAGTGGCCATGTAATCTCTCTTAGGCACAAATGGACACAAAATTCAATTCCAAGAAAATTGACTGCAAATCCGCAGCTTTGCCTCGTTTTTCCCGGTTGACATTTAAATGCTGAGCGAGGACGGGAAGGGTTGTCAGGCAGCGGGTAGCCGCGTACAACTACAATGTATGTATGTACATACATATAAGGCATATCTGTATGTATATGTATATGTATATGTATGCATACGTATGTGTATAGTGAAAACGAAACGATGCCAGACGCATGTTCAGCATGCGCTGCACTTGTCCAGCTTCAGATTCAGCTTCAGACTCAGCTTTAACTGCAGCTCCAGCCTGGAGTCTGAACCTCAGACTTAGCTCGAGTCTCTAGTCAACTACTGTTCCAAATTTGATTTGCTATGCTGATTTGGGCAGCACTGGAGCCTTAGCCCGACTCTGGCTCCGACTGTGGCCTGAAAATAGCCTGCTTGAGTCCCTGGGGCGTATGCAAAAGAAGAAAATGCGGAAAACATATTTGGCATAGTTTTCAGCTTACCTTCTTTTTTTTCACTGCTTTTTTGTGTGTTTTTTTTTCTTCTTTTGTCAACTGTGTGGCCAGAGTTGTTGGTGGTTGTTGTTGTTGCTGTTGTTGTTGCTGGTTGCTGCTTGATGGTTGCTGAAGTTGTGGCTAACTCGTTGTCGGAGATTTACGAGCGCTTGGCCCAATAAAATGATTGCCAGCGATTTTTTATGCAAATTGTTTTGTTGTTGTTGTTGTTGCTGTTGTTGTTGTTGCTGCTACGTGTTATGAGTCATGCGCATATTTTCTTTTTATTTTAAGCTTAGCTATTTTTACGAGCATCTACGCAAGCAGCATCACTGCTTTTTCCAGCTAATGTTGTTGTTGTTGCTGTTGCTGTTGCTGCTGTTGTTGTTGTTGTTGTCTGTATTTTTATGGCCTGCGTTTATAGCATTTTGTTGCTGTGAAAAGTTAACTGCATTATTTGTTGTTTGGCTGGGGGTCAGCAAATTGAAATTTGTTTTCTAGCCAGATATTGGATATTTGCCAGGCTGAGCAAACAAAAGACTGAGGCCACGAACTTGTTCTCACACACGCATACTAACGAATGTTGTTGTTGGCTGTCAAACATTTCCTGTCGCCTCAATAGAGACTTTCACTACGTCTCAATATAAAAGTGATAAAATACATTAACAGCCATTTCATTTAACAAATTTCAGGAAATATTTTTATTATTTTGCACCGTTCGTGCCGCAATTGCCAACTGCGGGGCGCCTCGGGCCCGCCAGTCAAACAATAAGCCACAGTCAGCGGATTATTTAACGATTATCCACAAAGGCAAAGAAATGTAGTTATTTTTGATGTTGCCTGCCCCGCCGATTTATCATCTCTCTTCTTGCGCCCTCCCTTCTGCCCAATTGTCTTTTGTTAGCTTGATTTTGAATTTTGGGCGCGTGGCATTGAATGCCTTCGGCTGCTTCTCTTATCCGGCAAACTTATCAACATTTTTTTGCGGCTTTTTGCGTGTTGCCTTATCAGAGAAATGGCCAAAATTGCTGTATGACTACTCTATGCATTGTGCTTGGTCTATTGTCTTGGGTGGGGGCTTTAACAAATGGCCAAGTGATGTTCAGATATGCGGCACGTGCTGTGATTGAACATGCTGCCAGTTGACGAGTAGAAGGGATACCCCCCCCCCCCCACCACCTTTGGTAAGTAATCAGGTGCACAGAAATATACTTATTTGTATGCTTATATTTAGAAGTCGGTCTATTTCAAAGCAAACCCATTTACGAGCCATTGCCAATATGGTTGTTGCCTAGCTTCCATTTGTCATGCCCGATTCGGAATGCATTTTGCGGCTCTTTGGCGAATTCGCTTTGCTGATTTCTCATAGACATTTTGTTGACTTTTATGAGAGTTGACAGCTGTTGATGACTTGTGGCTGCCTCATTACTTGCTGCTAGTAACTAGCTTGCAGCTTGCAGCTTGCAGCAGGTTGCATGTTGCATGTTGCTTTGGCATTTCACGAAACGTGAGCGGCAGTTGTTGTTGCTTTTGTTGCCTGCCTTCATACATATAAAACATAGAAATAAAGTTGTTAACTACTATTGTTAAGCGCTATAAGACGGCGCAAAAAACATTGTATGTATTAATGTTCGGCAACAACAACCGCAACAACAACAACAACAACACCAACAGAAACAGCAACAGCAAGCAAGAATATTTATATGAAAAAGAAGAACAAGCAGCAGAGCATAAAAAATAATGACAAACATAAATATCGACTTTACGATTGCAACGTGACTTCATTTAAAATCGAACAAAATATGCAAAATAATACCAAGAGTAAGCAGCACACACACGTACAGCAGGGGGCGCACCATTAGAGCCACACGTGCGTGGTCAAGAACCCCAAACCAAATTTGGCACTTGGCTGAGAAATGAGAAAAAAAACGAAGAAAAAAAAACGCCAAAAATTACTGGAAATGAGAAACAAACACAATAAAATAATGCCTATAAAAATTAATAAATTTTATGTACCACTATAGTTGTTGCTGCTGTTGTTTATTTCGGTGTTGCTGTTACTTTTATTGTGTTGTCCCCTCTACCCCCTCTGGCAACAGTGGCTGTCGCTTTGCATTTTAAAGAGCTTCTCTTTGGTCGTCATTTCTTTTCAATTTGTGTAAGACGCGCGGCTCTATTAACAACCATCAATATGCCAAAAAATAACAAAATTCATAAAAAAGATGTCAAATTGCCAACTGTTTTGTTGTTGTTGTTGTTTTCATTATTAATTTTATAACATTTTTCTGTTACAATAGACAATAGACTACAATTCACTGCGATGTGAGTGGCTCCAGCGATATTGAGCCATAAACTTGGCCATTTTCAAATTTGAATCTCGAATTTTGACAGCTGCGCATAAAGTTGCTCATAAATGTCAGACTTGGGCAGCTGACGATGCTCAAGTCTCCATCTCTATAGGGCACCGTGGCCAGCTTATCCAACAAACAAGCCAACCAATAACCCATAAAAACCCCAGGGTGATCGCAAAATAACAATGACAAAAGCTTTAAAACTGCGGGATATAATAAATTAAATGACTAAATGCTCTATAGGAATGCTAAATAAAATGGAATAGAAATGGGCACCCACACACCAAAGCATAGAAATATAAATACAGCTAGAACTATTTATAGGGCAAATAAAACTTGATTGCGTCCATAAATAACTTTTGATGTATGACGTACAAATTGCGAATGGATTAATATTTATAGATATTTATAACACAGACAGGCACTGCCAGAATTCCTAGTAAAAAACACTTAAAAAATAAACAAAAAATAACAATTAAATAATAACGCATAAATATTATATGGCCAGTGCATAATTCTTTACCCCGGCAAATGGGCCAAATCAATATCAATAAAACATTAGCTTGGAAGCACAAAAAATAAAACGGTACAAGCCATATAGCTATATCTACCTCTCTTCCTTCATCGGATTGCTCAATTTATGCAAATGGCTTTCGTTGTAGGTTGTTTGTTATACGTAATGCCCATTTATCGCCGATTGCTGACAACGGCATTTTAATGCTTTAGCAATATTGTATAAAAATAAAAAAAAATCAAGAAATCAACAAAAATAACTTGGCGTACGCGCGTTTTAAAAATTATAAAAAAGAATAATATAAAAAGTACCTCCACATAATTTCACTAGGTACAAAAGAACTTGGCCAGGCGAAAGCCCCAAAAGAACAGGTTCATAATTGAAATTCATGTTATTTGTTGTTGATGTTGTTGTTGTTGCTGTGGCTGTTGCTGTTTGTCAATGTGTCAGTCTTTAGCTGTGGCAGACAGCTTGAGGTACTTGCTTCTACTTGGTCTGAGGTCTGGACGCAAGTTACCGTTGTGCAGTTGTCGTCGTCGCTGCTGGAGTTGTGGCGTTGTGGCGTTGTGGCGTTGTGGCTGCCTCCAAAGTCCAAGTCGCATCGAACTAATGCCACTGGGGCCACTTAAAGATTCCGCAACGCTTCGGGGCGACGCGTTACGCATTTTTATGAGGTCATTTGCGTGTGAAGCGCACTAAATGCGGCCCACGAGACCCACGAGACCAACGAGACCAACGAGACCAACGAGACCAACGCGGCCCGTGCGGCTTGGACAAGCTGCCGGCCAAGCTGGAAAATCGAATTGAATTCGTGGAAATGCGCTAGGAACTGCCAGAGCCAAATATTACTCATACTGCTGCTAGGGGCTAACCAAAATCTATTAAAATTATCACACGCCATGTTGACCTCTGAGGCGAGCAAACATTTTTCAAGTACCGTTCCAAATAATCTCGCTCGTACTTGCTGTTTTATGTGTCGGCTCACAAAAATCAAAAATAAAAGAAAAAATATAACAAAAATAACAAAAACCCCAGCAAAATCTACACAAAACCGCAGCCAATAAAATGAAAAATGCTGGCAAAAATATTGCGGCAAAATAATTTGCCACGCTCGTAAATATTCAACTCATAAAAAGACACAAACTACGTTGGTGGGTTTTCTGTGTGCAAGAGTGAGTGTGTGAGTGAGTGTGTGAGTCAGTGTTGAGCTTTTCTCGGATTGAGTCAGATTTTGGCGTGGCTTTAGTGGGCTATACGATGGAGGCCCTGATCGACACTCGACTCTTTGATATATTGCCCCTGCTAGTCAGCCATCACCAGGCATCATTTGCATGTGAAAAGCTCGGGAAAAAAAGTTTCTCTAATTTGCCAAATGATTATTATGTGTGCCTAAACAACGTTAAGTGTTGTCATAAATTAGCTTGTAGACAATGATGTCGTTTGTCGCCCGGCTGCCCATAAAAAGGCGGCTATAAATTTCGTACAGCCAAAGGCGACAGAATACTTTGGAGCCACAGATTCAATGAAGGTTTTATCAAAACTGAAAGATGATATGAAAGAACGCACATGGAGGAGAGAAAGGTCAAAGAAAACTAGTGTATAAAGATACGAAAGAAAAATACTTTGTATGATCATAAGAATATAATCTACTAAGTGTAGATTCAACACGCTTTCTTTATCATTATAATTAAATCTAATCATACGCTTTGTTCTTAATTGCTTTAATTGCAAATTGACAGCTCCTTCAATTTAAATGTCAGTGTTGGATAATAACTTATCGGCATGTAATCAAATGTCAAGATATCCATATCTTAGTTCCCTCCAATACCTTTTCAAAACTCGTGTAGAATAAATTATTTCTTTTTAGCGCGTTTCTGTTTGTTTATAATTTGCACAAAGTCAGCATCGAAGTCGACGTCAACGTCAGCGTCAGCGTCACAAATGACTTAGGCAACGAACTTGCATTCCAGAAAGCGCATGCGCATTAAGAGCGAAACAATAAAAGTGGTGTATAAAAATCATACGACAAATCTACAAAGAAATTTCGATGCAAAGCAAACGGACGACGAAAATTAAATTGAAAACGGCCCCACAAAAAGCGATGCTCGCTATAAAAATAAAGAAAAGAAAACGGCCAAATAAAGATAAGCGAAAAGTGGCAGCGAGAAGCGGCCCCAAAGTGTTTTGGCCAGCGATAAAAATTTAATCAAAATTTATGAAGCGGCAACGCACCAACGATTGCCAGCTGGGCCACATACATACATACATACATATATAAAATACAATTTACTAACACATCTTCTTCTTCTTCTTCTCGATCTCGATCTCTTTGCAGTCGCCGGAACTGGATTATCGGCACGAGCTGATGGGACGTCTGCACAAGATCGAGCCGGCCGATGTGGAACTAGAAGTGCTCGCTGCTGCTGCTGCTGCTGCCACCAACAACAACAACAACAACAACAACACTCTTAGTAACAACAACAACAACAGCAGCAGCAATGGCAGCCAAACGCCCAACAGCAACAACAATACGGCGGCTCCGCATCATCATCACCATCATCAGTTCCATCACCACCACCTGCATTCGCACCACCATTCGCATTCGCATGCGCACCACCATCAACATCATCATCAGCACTTGCACCACAGTCTGCAGAGTGGCGAGAGTGGAGCCGCCTTAGAAGCCTGGCCGTTGACAGCCTCCAGCTATGCCAGCGATCAGTCCCAGCAGCAGCAGCAACAACAACTCCAACAACAACAACAACCCGCCGGCTCGCCTAATTCCAACTCAAATTCCGCCTATGGATGTGCACCACTCTACGATGAAGCGCCCTACGATGTGTCATTAAGCTATGGCGGGGGCAACGGTGCGGGGGCAGCAACAACTGGCAGCAGCGGCGAGAAGGAGTATTTGTATGGTAAGTAGAGGGAGAGGAAGGGAGAGAGAGAGATATTTGGGAAGCTGGGCACACAAAATTACACGCTTGGTGAAATCTCACAAGTCAATAGCAAAAACGAGACGCGACAACGTGTCCGCTTTTCGTAGTTTCGTAGTTTCGTAGTTTCGAAGTTTCGTATTTTTGTATATTTGATTCATAGTTGCGTTTCTATGCCGAATGTGAAATTTGAGACTTGAAACGAAACAGGCTAGACCCAAACCAAGCAGACAGGCGGGAGACCAAGACCAGTCTTAAAGACGAACTCCAAATGCGCTTTAGGCAGCTTGAAAAAATAAATAAAAAAAATATATATATTGAAAATGAAAAATAAGAATGAAATTGAAACCTCTATTTGAGACTCTAGTATGGGAGTGAGTGTATACAAGTGAGAGTTGTGATCTCGCAGCAAAAAGTCTAAAGCTAAATATAGTCAAACAAATCAATGGTTGTTTATAAATTTCATGCATATGCGAGATTTCTTTGTTTGCATTAATAATTCGATAGCACAAACAGTTGAACGATGACTATGGAATATGGCATATTGCCATATAGCATATAGATTTGCATAAGGTATTAGCAGTTTGATTATAAAGCGATTTCCTTAACATTTGCCGCACACACAGAAACCAAAAACAAAGATGCTCTCTTCAGCGATCCACTCGACGATCCATATCAGCGACCGGCTCTCTGGGATGATATTGCCACCTCAATACAGAATATCGATCCGGAGAATGCTCTCATGCTGAGCACCACACCGGTAGCCAACGGCAGCGACAATGCAGCAGCGAACCAAGCGACTCAGCAGCAGCAGCAGCAACAGTTGCTGCCACAGGTCAAAATGGAAGCAATAGATGAAACTCTGCTCGAAACTTTCTCGACACCAATGCTCAGTCCCATGGAGATTAAAACTGAAAAGCAGCAGCAGCGACAACATCAGCAGCAGCAACAGCAGCAACAGCAGCAGCAGCAGCAGCAATACCACCAGCAACAGCAGCAGCAGCAGCAACACTATCAGCAACATTATCAGCAACAGCAGCAGCAACACTTGTACCAGCATCCTCCCAGCCTCTCGCTGTCTGGACTGCAACCCGCTGCTGATGTTGTTGAGCTGCAGCTACAGCAGCAACAGCAGCATCAGCAACATCACCACAGCGGTAGCAATAGTCCCAAGCAGGCAGCAGGGGACAACCACAGCAGCAACAACAACAACATCAACAACATCAACAACAACTCTGCCTCCTATCAGCAACAATACGCATCTCAACTGAACAGCGGATCAGGCGCTGCATATCTGAACAGTAGCAGCAACAGTAACAGCAACAGCGGATCTGGGGGCACCACCAGCAGCGTCGTCGTCAACAGCAGCAACTCCACCACCAGCAGCAACAGCAGCTATGGCTACAGCTGGCACAGCAGTCAGGTAAGAATCTCAGCAATTGTTGTTGCTGCCTCCAGCAGCAACATATAAACTTTCTATTTCTTGCTTCTTTCTTCTACCTCTCTTTTCTTCCTCTAGACCTTTCACACCAAATACCAAATACACCCGCCATCAGCAACACCCAACACTGCCACGCCCACAGCTCAACACGTTATGCAGCAACATCAGCAACATCAGCAGCAACAGCAGCAACAGTTGCAGCTCTGCCCACCCGCCGCGCCAATCACGCCCTCTGCCTCCTCCTCCTCGGCGGGCAGCGCCTCCTCCACGGGCTCCAACTCGACACGTCACATGTTCGTGCCACCACTAACGCCGCCCAGCTCAGATCCCGGCAGCCCGGGCGCCTCCATGGTGGCAGCAGCCGCTGCTGTCGCTCAGGCTGCCCAGCGTCGCAGCACTCCCCCGCCGCCCTATCAGCAGCTGGTTGGCCTGTGTCCCAGTTTGGTCAATCCGTCGCCAACGTTGCAGCTGCTTGGCGCCGCCACGCCCACCACGCTCACAACGCTTACGCCCGCCCATGCAGTCGGAGCAGTTCAGCAGCCCGCCCCACCGCCACCGCCGCCGCCGCCGACGAGCAACGGACGACGTGGTCGCCATGCGCATCATCAGCCAGGAACGCCGGCGCATATCGCCAGCTTGATGAGCGTGCGCACCGTTCGCTACAATCGGCGCAACAATCCGGAGCTGGAGAAGCGCCGCATCCATCACTGTGATTTTGTGGGTGAGTGTGCAAGTCCAGAGATTTATCTAGAGTCTGCTGCTGCTTTGGGATGCGTTGCATGTGCGACTCGTTTATCATTTCGCGCGCTTTGCGACACTTTTTCGTAACAGAGACTAGCTCTGCTTCCCGCTGCTGCCCCCTGCCCCCTGCCCCCTGACCAGCTCCCTTGTCAAAAAACCCCTCCCGCTGCTCAGTTACATATTTAGCTTTTTTTAGCCATCTCATTGGGCATGCGTGCAGCGTACTTCCAATCGCCATTTATTTATTCTCCATTTATCTATACATTTATTTATTATCTTAACGTCCGTCGCCCGCTGTGTCTATTGACAGTTGTTGTGGCGCTTTTTCCAATGCCTCTTTTGTAATTCTAATTAGCCAGTGCCATATTTATGTAAGAGACTCTCATTCTTTTTTTATCTGATACTCGATACAGTTGCATTTTCAATGCCAGACTCAGGACCTTGGCTCGAACAGAACAGTTAACGAACGAGTTAAAGATCAGCTATATATATGGATTATAACGAATTGAAGAAAGTAGATCGATCTACGATTTTTATACTCTGAACCCATCAAAAATGGGAAAAAGGGTATCATGAAGTTGTGCAAAAGTATGTGACAGGCATAAGAAAGCATTTCCGACCCCCTAAACTATATATTCTTGATCATTATCAATAGCCAAGTCGATCTCGCCATGTCTGTTCGTATCTCAATTAGTATAAAAGACTATAAGAATAGTGATTTTGTGGTGTTCCATTTTCATTCCCAGACTTCAAACTGCCACAACTTTGTCAAATCTGAACCGATTATCAATCCCGAGGTCATTTTGTTCACCATTTGGCATCTAGTTTAATTCTACATCTTAAGTTTATGAATTTTTGAAAAAATAAAATTTGGGATTTTTTTTGCGAAAAAAGCATAAGGGGGGACCCTTACCAATTTTGATTTTTCAAAAAATAGAATCTTGAAATTTTACGTTTAATTGATTGTGGGTGTCTCAATTAGTATAAAAAACTATATGAAAAGTGATTTTGTGGCAGTTCATTTTTCTGTCAAAAATCACGCCAAAAGTGACAAAAAAAATGACTTGTGAAGTTCCCAAACAACGAAAAATTCCTTATAAATGGCCTTCCCAGACTTCAAACTGCCACAACTTTGTCAAATCTGAACCGATTGTCAACCCCGAGGCCATTTTGATCACCATTTGGCACCTAGTTTAATTCTACATCTCAAGTTTATGAATTTTTGAAAAAATAAAATTTTGGATTTTTTTTGCGAAAAAAGCATAAGGGGGGACCCTTACGAATTTTGATTTTTCAAAAAATAGAATCTTGAAATTTTACGTTTAATTGATTGTGGGTGTCTCAATTAGTATAAAAAACTATATGAAAAGTGATTTTGTGGCAGTTCATTTTTCTGTCAAAAATCACGCCAAAAGTGACAAAAAAATGACTTGTAAAGTTCCCAAACAACGAAAAGTTCCTTATAAATGACCTTCCCAGACTTCAAACTGCCACAACTTTGTCAAATCTGAACCGATTTTGATTCCCGAGGCCATTTTGATCAATACTTGGCATCAAGTTTAATTCTACATCTCAAGTTTATGAATTTTTGAAAAAATAAAATTTAGGATTTTTTTTGCGAAAAAAGCATAAGGGGGGACCCTTACCAATTTTGATTTTTCAAAAAATAGAATCTTGAAATTTTACGTTTAATTGATTGTGGGTGTCTCAATTAGTATAAAAAACTATATGAAAAGTGATTTTGTGGCAGTTCATTTTTCTGTCAAAAATCACGCCAAAAGTGACAAAAAAAATGACTTGTGAAGTTCCCAAACAACGAAAAATTCCTTATAAATGGCCTTCCCAGACTTCAAACTGCCACAACTTTGTCAAATCTCAACCGATTGTCAACCCCGAGGCCATTTTGATCACCATTTGGCATCTAGTTTAATTCTACATCTCAAATTTATGAGTTTTTGAAAAAATAAAATTTAGAATTTTTTTGGCGAAAAAAATGGGACCTTAGCAATTTATATATTTTTCAAAATATAGAATCTTGAAATTTTACGTTGAATTGATTGTGGGTGTTTCAGTTAGTATTAGAATGAAGACCTGGGTTCTGGGTATATCCTAGTCGGGCACTCTCGACTAGAGCACTCTTACTTGTTTATATATATAAAGGGGAGGAACTGCAAGAGAAGATCACTTAAAGGTCATGCAAAGTATAGTCAATGAATATCAGTCAAAAATAGAGAATCTATAGAGTATCAGCATTCAATCAAATGTTGTGTTATTGAATCTTTACACAGTCCATTAGTTGTAGTACATTTCTAGGCATGGGGGGGGGGGGGGAAGTCAAAAAGCACTTAACCCCAACTAGTAGTAAATGCGACGTTGTCTAGCCAAGTGATGGTCCGTCCGTCCCTCAGTCTGTCCGTCGGTCCGTCCGTCCGTCCGTCCGTCCGTCCGCCGTGGCGTCGTTGGCTACGTGCGTTGCCACTAATAAATAATTGACAATTGTCTGACACGTTTGCTGTGGCCATTTTTAGACAAAAAGCGCGTTGTGAGCACAAATATTAGAGTTGCGATTGCAATTGCGATTGCTTAGCCAAACTCAAGCAGGCTACAAAAATGCTGTCCAAATGAAGTTATTATGCCATAAACGCACGCATCAGACTCTCAGACAAACCGACTATGCGACTGTGCGACTCTCAAGCCACGTCCGTCCGCAACTTGCAACTGGAGATTGCAACTGCCTCGCAAGTGAGTTATGTCTCAGAAGTTCGCTCTGGCGGGGCATGTGATCAACAATCCTCGTAACTCCACAGTCGCAGCCAATCATGCGTCTAACTGTCATCGTTGTTGTTGTTGCTGTTGCTGTTGCTGCTGCTGTTGCTGCTGTTGTTGCTGCTGTTGTCGTCTGGCGTCGACGCAACATTCTTGACTCGCTTTTTAGCTATCAATTCGCTTTGGCCATGTTTGTCTACGGTGGCTTACGGCTGTATTTTTAGCTGCTGCTGCCGTTGAGTTGTGTTGAGTTGAGTTTTGGCATTGTCTTTTCTATATGCTAGGCACGTTGTACTCAGCTTTCAATTAGAGCGGACGTGCTGGGATCTCTAAGCATCCTTTTAAGTGCCACATAAATGTCTCATGCTGTGCAAGTGAATCTTGTGGCAACTTTCACCAGATTCAGCTACAGATTCAGCTACAGCTTCAGCTTCAGCTGCACGGGCTTAATTAAAGGCTCGATTGTAGCGACGCCCACTGACCCACTGCAGAGCCAATGCGGAGCCACTGCACCACAGCTGCACTTTACAATGTGCCTCCTTTTTCATAGTCATCTTATCAAGATTTTCGTCTGTGTCTCAGATAAATTGCCCATTCAATTTGGTACTCTGACAACGAGATTCGGCTTAGTAACATATATGAAGTGCTTTAAATTGTTAACTGCTGTTCAACAAAAGCTAACACTTAAAGCCACACTTGAGGCGTTTGTTAACGTTTAATTAAAACCAGCCGTTAAAGTTGTGAAGTGAGCTTGATATTCAAATAAAATAACAATAGTATAGCATTGCATTTGTAGATGTCATAAAGTTACTGTTCCATATAAAATAAAAGATTAACCTCATCGTTTTAAAATCTAGTTTACTCTTGTTTACCTGTTCCTTTAGCTTTCCAACTTAATATTCCTTTTCATGTGACTTTTCAATCTACTAAACCCACTTTCTTCTTGTTCTGTTTTTTGTATGCCATTGCAGGTTGTTCCAAGGTGTATACGAAGAGTTCGCACTTGAAGGCGCATCAAAGGATACACACCGGTAAGTTGTTATTGATAGCTTGGCTGCACCACCTATCCACATATCCACCGATCCACCGATCCACCCACCACCCAACTAGCGGTAGTTATAAGGCGCCGCTAGCCTTGTCCGCTGTCACACACATTTGTTTGCCGGCCGATCCTGCCCCCGTGGCCGATGTAGGCGTAGGTTTGGCTTATTACCACACCACACCACAGCACAGCACACCACCACTGGCGACGATGAGCCACCGCTGGCAGAGTGGTGCACAGCTGCGCTGCTTTATTTCATTCGAGCGTTGAGCAACCGAACGGCGGAAAAAAAGGCTTTTGATTAATTCGCGCGCTCATATTTGTAGTTGCCAGCACATAATTTGCCAAGAGCTTGGAGCGCCTTTTGCTTTGCTTTGGTTTTTTTTTGTTTTTCAATTTCAATGTAGGCAACCACAAAAATCGTGATTTCTACGGTTTGTTTTTGTGTGCGGCTTTTTGTGGTCAGTTGCAACATCAGCATCCACAACAGCAACAGAGCAACAGAGCAACTGCAACATCAACAACAGCAACATCAACAATCGCCAATCGGCAATCGCCAACGCCATCAGCTGGGCGCACGTTTGGCCTGCATTTCCTTCTTGCTCAGATTACACTTGACGTTATTTTTTTTGTGTGCTCGGTTGCCCCTCTCGTCTCGTCTCGTCTGTCGTATCGTCTCTCTGTCTGTCTGTTGGATCGTTGCCTGCCTGGCTGCCTGACTGCCTGGCTGCCTGTTGTTGTTGAATGTTGATCACCTGTCTTCGCTTTATGGGCCACACGTTTTATGCCCCTGATTCGAGACTTGCGACTTGCGACTTTCAACTCTCGACCCAGCCCCAAAATCAGACAGTCCTCCCCCCCCCCATGCCCTCTTCGTCTCCGTCAACAACTGAATGCCAATTCCGACCGCAGCTCTCCTTCAGTGTTTTATTAATCGCACATGACCAGCTGATTTATGCGCAAACTTAAAACACTGCACTAAAAACATTTTTATTATTATGATTTTGCGTTGCGCAGATTTTCACTTAACTGATAAACTTAACGCCCGTCCAAGAAAAATAACAACACATTTGATGAACCCGAGGAGAAAAGCTGGCAACGAGGTGAAGTTGCCAAATACCCTATACACAAATGTAGAAATACTTCTCTATTTCTTGACCCACATTGAAATTGGACAAATAGCACCACTGAATTCCCAACTAAGATGCTTTTTATCATGTCAGACAATTACTTTATGCAAAGTCTTCTTCTAATTCACATACTTATTTATTAGATCTATCTCACTCTTTCTCTCTCCCTTTCTGCCTGTCCTGAACCTTTTCTTAGCTGCACTTGATGCTAGCCAGCCAATGCCAAATCTGAATCTGGTTAACTGATTTAATTGCCTTACACCCGCCGTGGGGCAACACGAATGCCAGACGAATCTGTGGCCTAATGGCCACGTCTTTGAGCATTTGGCTCAAATCTCTTGGCCAGCAACTTCGCAGTTGTTTTTCGAGTGGCAGCCACCATTTGTGGCTACCGTCTGATGGCTGTCCGTTTGTTTGGCTTTTGACTTAGTTAACGTCGTCGCACGCCCAGCCACAAACACAAAAGCAAACATACACAGAGATTCGCACACACACACACACACACACATTTTTCATGCAATTTTGAAGCTGGGGCATCTTGTGGCGCCAGTCGCCAGCTGAGTGTTGTCTTTGCTGATTAGCAGCGCCGGGGCTCAAGTGCCAGCCAGCGGACAGACACTTGGAAGAGCATTCAGTTTAAATACATACAATGTTTATTTGGTTGCAACGTTTTTTTTTCAGCTGTGGCTGTGGCTGGAGCAAGTTCGTTGCCTAAGTCTTTTGTTTTTTGCTTGCTCTGCTCGTAAATTTGTCGTTTTTATTTGGGCTTTTTGTATTTATCTGGACGCGGCGATTAGAAAATCACTCGGTAACTAATCTTTATGCAGCTAGCGAACGCATAAATTTTACATATCGCTGCCCCAGTCTTAGTCTGGAATTGGAACTGGGGGACTGGACTGGGTACTGGACGCAGTAGATTGCCCACCGGCTGGGCTTATTTTGTACTGATTTGTTTGCTAATATGTTCGCGCTGCCATAAATTAGTTTGATTTTAATGCCCCAACGACTGGAGGAGGTCCGGCCTGGCCCGGGTCTGACCGGGACTGTGTGGCCTGCGGCTAGACTTGTCTGCGAGCAGCCTTTATTTATATGTACATATGTACATACGTATGTATGTATATTGTTAGTGCATGTTGCGCTTATCGCGCTATACGTTCAAATTATGAAGTAATTTCGTCTGGCTTATCGCATTGCGTTCATCGCACATTACAAAACTACATTTACATAACTTTGTTTGTTGTTTTACTGGGGGCTCCGGGACCGGCCCCAACTTGGGTTCGATGCTGATCTTTGTTTTAGTTACGAGCGATTTCAATTTTTGCCATTGCCAAATGATATTCCCACGAGTGCGCGATCTATAGCTAATGTTGTTGTTGCTGTTGCTGTTGCTTTTATTATTATTGTTGATGTTTGCATGATTCTGTTGGGCAGTTTCGGTGACTCATGACTCACCATCAGCAACGGCCATTTATCAATGTTATTTTTTTTGTTTTTTTGGGCTGTAAACAACAAAGCTTCTTACAGACGCATGTGTTAGTGTGTCTGCGTGTGTGTGTGTGTGTGTGCAAGTGTCGATAGGTAAATTTTTGATTATGTTCAGTCATCTCGAGGCACTTAAATTCATTAAGAGAGATCTAAATAAACCAATAAGTCACGCCACGAGTCGGCGCGTATTGAATTTCTATTCGAAAATCCTACAAAAGTGTCAGCTGAGTGCCACTTCAAAGCTTCAAGTTGCCCCCCCCCCCCCCCCCCCCCCTTCAAACCCACCACTCGCCTGAGAAGGCATTTCAACATAAAAATCCAACTCGCATTGTATATGCGCTCTGTAAAATATTAAATAACAATAACAACAACATTGCTGCTTAAAAAAATGTTGTGAAAAGGGTTTCAGGGCTTAGAAGCGCAAAGTGTGAAGATGTTGGCTTAAGAGCACATCAAGGCCTTCAGCAAGTTTACTTGTTATTTCTCAAGGAAAAATATCTAAAGGATTGTAAGTTAAAGATCATATAGTAATTTCTCTTACCTATTGACAACCAATGTGGTGAATTAATAATATCCACAATGCAGAACCAATTCGATTATGTCAACAAATCCAATTGGAAGCCAATTCGATGCAGTACAGCAAATTCCATCCGTCGAGCAGCTCAGTCGAGTCGAAGACAATGCCTGAATAATGCCATAAAATGTCAAGTTCAGCAAATTTAAAACCCCACAATAATTATTTCATTCCATTTCAATTTGAACACGAATGTTTATGTTTATGCTTATGTTTATGCTGTAGCGTACGAGCTGTAATGCCCAAAGCACGCTGATAGCCAAGGTAGCCAACAACAACGGCAACAACAACACAGCCGGCTATCGACGGCCCCAGTTGGAGGGAATTAGTCATAGCTACTCTATGGCAAAAGTTTTTTTGGGCACCGGCCGGTCGAATTTTTGTTTTGCTACCTCGCGACATGAGCTGAGCAAAAGTCACTTGCAAATGTCGTCGTGTTGTCGCGGTTGTTGTTATTGTTGCTGTTGCTGCTGCTGCTGCTGTTGTTGTTGCTGCTGGTAATGGGCCATCGTCAGCGGCAAGTCGTGTGCCAAAGTAAAAAATCCAAATCATAAAATACGAGACTGAGAGTGACTTGGACTGCGAATTGACTTACCATTTGCTGCTCCAGCTGCCGTTTTGTTGTTGTTGTCGGTGTCGTTGTTGTTGTCGTTGATGTCGTCGTGTTGTGGTTCTCCCTGTTGCCGCAAACTAACATGGAAATTCAATGAAAATGTTAATTTGTGCATAGTACATACTACAAAGTACACAGTACATGGCTGCAGCTGAATAGTTCCACTCGCATGTCAATGCAAGACAAGAAGCACTTTGATGACATACTCTTGCAAGTACTCCAATCAAAGCATAATCTCCGAATTTGTCTCTACTCTTTTCATTTGTCAAATCAAATATATGATGCATATTTGTTGTTCGCTTACTGATTTCTTTGCATATCTGCTCTGTGTTCGTTTCAGGTGAAAAGCCCTACACCTGCCAGTGGCCCGAATGCGAATGGCGATTCGCTCGCTCCGATGAACTGACGAGACACTATCGCAAACACACCGGCGCCAAGCCCTTCAAGTGCATCGTCTGTGAGAGAAGCTTTGCGAGAAGCGATCACCTGGCGCTCCATATGAAGCGGCATTTGCCGAAGAATAAGTGAGGATCGCGAGGAGATCGGAGGAGCGGCTACAAATCAACTATATCACAATCCAAAGGACTTTAGTTAAGCTACAATGAAATTCGTTTAGTAAATGGTTACTACTACATTAATTATAATATGAAAACCTGAATACTAATTAGTGTAATACAATCCAATATACTAGAGCTTTCTTCACTCCAAATCCAGAGAATGGGCAGTTAATCTTTTTGCATCCAGCTATAACAGGATCTTCTTAGTTCAAGAGTTCATCTCTTCCGATGTGAATCGCGCTTAAAAATTAAGTAAATGAAATTTCCACCTGCTTAACTACAATTGAAATGCAAATCTTACTCTAAGCACACACTCCTAACTAACGATAACTCATATAGCTTACATATCCACATCCAGAATTACTTAGTTCAGTTTTTAGTTGTTACTGTTCTAAGAGAATCCAAGAGATTCTCCTATCTCTCTCGCAAGTCTACAGAGAGGCATGCTGAGAGTCCGTGTATTAAAGTGCATATAGTAGTACATATTCATAGATCCTTGTATACTTACCTATACCTAAATCAATGCTATGTTTTAGGACAACATTCTCGTATTCGCCACGTGTCATTTGTCGCCTAGTATCTGTATAGTTTCCCTTAGCCATAATATTATGTTAGTCTATACTATGTAGTCTGTAATTTAATGCATACGACTATGTACCGTATGTATTTATGTATGTATGTATGTATATGGTAGTTGATACTACGTAGCTAGCGTATTATATATCTGTAAACTTATGTGTCTCTATATCGTTTCTAAACACCAAAAAGTGCTGGCACAAAATCATCAAATAATAAAATGTTTTTGAAAAACCACAACTCTGCTTTAATAATGTTCTTTGCCATTTGACATGTTTTTATTTATTTATTTAGTTACATTATTATCAATGTGTTCATTAATTGGATCGATCCTGGGGCATAGCATAACGTCGGCATAGCGTGCGACGCAGCTTGTAATGTGTGACAGCAGCTTTGTCCACCCGAGGGATAGGGGATAGATCTATTGGCTCAAGGAACACATGTATCTCCTTGTCTTTGAGATTCGGAGCTCGCATATGCCAAATGATTCTATCCAGCACTTGAACTATTCCTCCGTACGGATCCCACTTCAGCACAGAGATGTAACCCGCCTTCACGTTACAATGATATATTTTTGTGAGGAAATTCAGAGTCGGCGGAAGAAATGGATACTCATGCGGGAATGTCACACTCAATTTATACTGGCCTCCCTCATACGGCGTTCCGACTGGCCCATTAATCGTCACAATCCACTTCAAAGGATTGTTGTTAAGCAGATTCACTTTGTATCCTGCCATTGTATCCAGCCGTATGTTGTCAAACTCTATCTTCAAGCGGCGTATGACCGCATACCTTACGATCTTTTCGGGAGCCCGCAGAGGGGGTGGGCGATCCATGAGTTCTGGTCTTAAGAGCAGTCGCTCGCTACGGCGAATGGGCGGCATCTTACTTTAACTGAAGAACGAATATGAGCTTCAAAAAATATAATAATTTGAACTTTGACTTACCTTTTTCTCAAATTTAAACAAATTTCCAATTGGCCGCACCAGATTGACTGAAGGCTCCTTCCAAAGTCACCCTTGACAGATGTAATGAACGCAAAGGTTGCCTTCTACAAAAAAAAAGTTATTTAATCCGATTATCGTTCGGTGATATGGAAACGATATCACATCTATCGATAGTTACACAGGGCTGGATTTTTAATTCGTACAACCACAGGGCATATTAAACAAAGAACAATTCAACGATGTATAAAATCTATTAAAAGTGAGATTAAAATATTTTATTAAACAAATAATTAAAGTTAATCGTATATATGTATATACAATTTAGAGGACAAACTATTGCCGATTCCGATACCTCTCAGCTGGACTATAATCGAATCTTCGAAATACGTATGTAAATTGCTAATGTCGATAAGGGCCTATCAGAAATTCATTGCCAGTGTCTGACAATGTGCCATGGAATTCCTGAATTTGATATTTACTGCAGTTGTGTGCACTTCATACGATTATTAACATTTCCCAATTACGTGAGTGGCAACGCAATTGATATATTGAAAGTTTCTCTAGCAATTGTCAATAGATTTACACAGTTTGGCAGGCGTTTTGGAGTGGGTCTTTTGGGGAAACTCCACACGTCAGTTAACAGTTAGGTTATTAAAGAATCAAATCAAATACAAGTGTATGAATGTATGACTTTATTAAACAGGCACACACAATTTATGAACCACAAATAACTTAGAGACAATAATTTCATTTAGATGAGAATGCAAAGCCGATAAGTGTGACCCCATGTCGAAGTCTGGAACTCAATTGCTTTTTGTTGTTATTCCGTCTGATCATTATCACAATATTTTGTACACGAAACAAACATGTCAAGCAAATGTGATACGTTTGTTGTTGTTGTTGTTGTGGTTGCTGCTGCCGCTTGAAAATCGTTCAAAAATAAAAATAATAATTTCAATTGTTAGCTGCATTTTTTATTTTTATTTTCTTCTTTTTTTTGGCGCGTCATGTTGTTTTGATTGTGGCGATAAAATTGTTGTCGTTGTGTGTGCCCGTTTGAAATTATAAATCGTTTGATTTTTATGAGGCTCATTTAATTTATGAGCTTCGAGCAGAAGAAACTAAACGAAGCAAAAAAGAAAACCAGTTCATTTGTCAAATTTTGGACACGTGTTAAGCAACTAATTTAGATGCGATGATATTAAACGATGCATATAAGCTTCACTCGCAACTTGACAGATACCTATGTAGTGTATGATCCTTCTCATATGCTTCAGAAAAGCCCTTGGAGGCCCACTCAACGCTTGCCACAGGCCTTGGCCTGGCATCCATCACAGCTCTTCAGGTTCAACTCTCCACGTGGGCGTCGGATTCAGACCCTCTTTCTCTTTCTCTCTCACTCTCTCTCCCTCTATAGCTATATTTCTTTCCTTCTCAAGTATCTTCAATTGTTGTGCGTTGCGCTGATTAATCATGTTACCACTGACAGCTCAACTTTGCGGGCAAGCTGCTTATTAAATTGGCTTAAGATTGCTAGATAAACGTAATAAAAAACGCACAGATACAGATACAGATACATTAATATACGGCTGCAGTTGAATACTGAATACGTGTAGGTATGAGGACCCCACAAATTGATAAATGCACAAATCGTAGTCGCAGTCACTCAAAGGTTTTTCTCAGTGCACCCACTTGAAAGTTGAGTTGAGGAACAAAAGCGTTTTATATATATACATACATATGTATAGGAAATTGATGCGATTTCAGTCAGATCGCGTGTGTCTGCCTGCGATTGATATCACTTATTATTATTTCAATTAATTTGTGCGCTTTTGTTGTGCTTATTTAAAACACAAAGCCAAATTGTGCATACAAATAATACTTACATTCAATTCATTTACCATGTGGGTGTACTGAGTGTTATGCCAATCTGGTAAATGTGTCACTGGAACGCTTAATACTTACAAGTACCACATACATATTTATATACATACATATATAGGAAGCCAATGAATTCGAATGCATACTTTAATATATGTACATACATCTCTAGGTGAAAATGGATTACAAATGCTGAAAGAATGACAACTTATTGACTTTCATTCAATTTTAGCACGGGGAACAAGTAAACTGACACGTCAAAATTGTTGTCATGATTTTTGACAAGAAACGAGTTCCTCAACTTTGACTGTATAACTATTAAGGATAAACCATGCATAAAATGCCCTCGGGATTGAAGATCGGTTCAGTTTTGGCGAAGTTGTGGCAATTTAAGTCTGAGAATTTAAGTCTAAGAAATCTGAATTTTGAAAGTTTTTCAACGTTGAATGTAGAGTTTATAAGGAGGCCAAACCATGATCAAAAAGCCCTCGGAAGTTAAAATCGGTTCAGTTTTGACGAAGTTATGGCTGTTTGAAGTCTGGGAAGGGCAATTTTAGCGACTTTAAGACCTTCATATCAACATTCTTGTCACAAAAATTGACTTGAAATCTGAATTTTGAAAGTTTTTCAACTTTGAATGTAGAGTTTATAAGGAGGGCAATTCATGATCAAAAAGCTTTCGTAACTTAAAATCGGTTCAGTTTTGACAAAGTTATGGCTGTTTGAAGTCTGGGAAGGGCATTTCTGGGGACTTAAGAACTTCACATGCCAAGATTGTTGTCATGATTTTTGACAAGAAATCCGAAAATATGAAGTGTCCCAAAATTTAATGCAGAACTATAAAGTATGACAAGCCATGCATAAAATGGCATCGGGATTGGAGATCAGTTCAGAATTGGCAAAGTTAAGGACACTATAGTGTAGTTTACTTCTTATGTTCACGGCATACTCTATTAGTGGTGTCGCATTGCTTGAATGACTTTATTAAAATTGCTATATCAGAGTTATTGTTGCTTTAATTCTTTCGTTGTGTTATCTTCTCTTTGGGAAAAGGAATTTCACTATTTTGTGCAACTACTGAGGCTCTTCCGCAACAACTTTTACTTTCAGGCAGGCTGGCAGGCAGTTAGGCAGCGTCCAGCTGTGTGGCACAAGAGACACCCACAAGACAAGGCAAGCACTCGTGGTTAACCCACACACATGCCACAAGCTGAGCGGGTTCATCCATTTTAGGCCAGCTGAAACATACAAAAGCGCCCATTAGCAAATGGGGGACGCACTCGTGTCGTGTTTTGGTCGTGTCGTATCGTGTGTTGTTGTCTTGTCTGTTTCTCTGTGTGTGTGTGTATTTGTGTGTGTGTGTTTGTTGCCTGTCAGACTGACAGAGGGGCGCAGCCGCAGGCGACGACACAGGCGCAACCAAAAACCGAAAACAGGAACTCCTCTCGCTAAATGCTAACTGGCCCAATGCTTGCCAGACGGGCGACAGACGAGACACGAGACAAGGGGGTGGTGGCGGCGGCAGCGGAGGCGGAGGGGAAAGCGACGCGTGTTGCAGCAACTACTTTGCATACACGGTGCACATAAACAACGCTGACTAAAAACGGCGACAACTATAATTAAGCTTAATTGCTGTTTAATGTGAGCCACACAGACAGAGTCTGAGTTGGATTTGTGGCTTGTGGTTGGAGTCGGATACGGAATCGAAATGGGAGTTTTGCTCCCTGCACCAATAGTTTTTCACATTTGTCAATCGCCCACGCAGCGGCAACAACAGCAACAACAGTGACTGCTAAACAGTACACAAACAAATGTATCTGTGTTTAAGTTTAATTTAATTATATTTATAATATGAAAAATGCATGCAATAAACTGGAGTAAAACCAGGTGTTTGACTGTATATATAATTGAAAAAGTCGCTTATCTATTGCCATTATTGTTTTTGGAGTGTCGGCGAAATTAATTAGCAATTAAAAATGCAGCACTGGCAATGCATACGTACCTCTAATCTATTGTAGAAATACTCGTAATTCATATTTATAAATAGGCAAACATTATTCAAGGTGTCCGAGTGACTCGAGAACCGTAAATTAAATCAAAATCAAAATGAAAACGATATGGTTAGAATTTATAACGAAAAAGGTAAAGAATAAATAAATAAGAAAAAAGGCAAGAAAAACGTACTACCCCAAAGCCGAAGTTCAAATACACTTAGCATTCCTTTGAATATTTTATTAGGATTGTGAATCTGTTTAGTAAAAATGAAAATACTTTAAGCTTACACATATATCTCATATTAAGTTCTGATATATAGTTGATGTATATAAAAAGTTATACAATAATAATTTTTATTGACAAATGTACATGTATTAAGATAATCATAATATAAATCTAAATGATTGGCTGCTTAATGCTATGCTATTAATAGAATAAACATAATGTATATGAGTCGTTATCGGTTACTACTTTCGGCATCAACCTTAATACCTGAATAGCTTAGTGATCCGCAGTAAGGGTATATGAAGAAAAAAAACCCATTTGGTCCGTGGCCGCCCACAAATTGGACTTGGAGCCGTTTTCAGGCACCGACAACAGCCGGCATTTGGAGGTTGGGGGTTGTTGCAACTCAGCAACTCGGTAACTCAGAAACTGAGAAACTTAGAAACTAAGCAACTCGGCAGTTGGTGGTGGCCGGCGTGTGACTCAATCCCAATGAGCATGCACCCAGCTGCAGTTGATCGACCGACCGACCGACCGATCGGCGGATTGGTGGATTGGCGACCCAGTGGCGACGACTGCTGCATTTGGCAATGAACTTTTCGATATCGAAATATGCATGGGCTAAAAGGCAGATAGAGATAAATAAATCGAGCGTGGCGCTGCCAATTTGACTTTGAACTCGGTCAAGTCGAGACACATTTGAAGCTGTTTGCATATTTAATTGAACACCTACAACAGCAACCACAGCAACAACAACAGCCACTGCAACTGCAACAACAACAAACACAACAACAGCGACAACAAAGGCAACAAATAGTCTGCAGCTGTGTTGGCATAATAATAAGCATTATAATCAGGCGCAAAAAAAGGCTCAATAGGCCAATTGGCTGCCGGCCAGCTAAATGTACAGTTACTTTGTCAAAGCGTTAAGTCGTGCCTGACAAAATAATGACCATTTATGCATAAACTTATGGCCTTTCAGCCAAATCTCGTTAATACCAAAGCCTCAGCAAAATATATAACATGGCAACAAAGGTTCTGACACAAGACTTCCATCACAAAACAATCCAAGAATTATTTCACATATTACAAGTTAACGTAATACGTATTTGATAAGTTTCAGACACAATACATAAATCTCTTGAGATGTCAGACAATGCTTTTATAGGGTTGCCAGATGCCAAAACTAATTTTGCTGATGAGGAAATTTTAAAAATACTAGCTGTAACTAAAAAAAAATATCTAAATTTAGTAAATTTAATTAATATATTTTAATAAATTTGAATCTGTTCCCAAATGCAGTTACAAATTATTTAACCACAAGTCGCATACGCACATGTATCGATAACAAACGATATATTTATTCGATACGTATGCTTTGCTGAAGCTCATAAGTCAGTTTACAAAACTAATCCAAAATAAATTGTTTGTCAAAGCAGGCTCTGCCTTTGTGACTACAATTTTGACAGCTCATTTGGGCTTTGCACTATCAGAAAACAACAAACCGAATAGTGTTTGACGAAGGAGGAACCTAGAAAGAGTAAGAATTTTAAATTTTCTGTTTTTATGTTATTTATTGTATTATATGAAATGAATATCAGGATAAAAGCTCACAGCTCACAGGTCAAGTTATGCCGCCGAGACGCAGCGAACGATTGCGAAAGCGTCGGGAGGCAGCTGCCAATCCCGTGAGGGTTGAAAGAACCTCGAGCCGCGGTCAGATGAATTGGAGTGCATCAGCGATCCGGAACTTCCTTGCTGAAGAGGTTCGGTCTCAGGAGGAGACACCACCCAGCGGATTCTCTAGCGATTCTAGCAATGACAGCCAGCTCCCAAGCACAACGGAACTAATTGTCATGTTAGACTTTTTAATGAGCGTCGCATTGCGGGAGGCTCCAACTCTACACTCAGAGATCTTGCGTAATCCGCAAAAGGGAATTCGCAAACTGTTCAGAGTAATTAAATATTTGTTCTTTTAATAAATAATCTTCCGTCCTGACTGGCCTTACTCTTATTGTGCTCCTCATCTGTCTGATATGGATTGTAATTTAGGCTGGCTCTCAATCTGGGAGAGTGCGTCGCGACGTTGCACTGGTTGCGCCTCCGCATGATTAATTGCGGGGCACGTGATGGCGATGCCAATCGGCTGCCCCAAGTGACAAAAATCAATGCGCTGCAAATGTGCGAGATGAGGCCGTTCTTGTTGTTGCTGTTGTTGTTGTTGCGACTGCAAGTGTGGCAGTCAGAGGTTGCAGCAGCAATGTCGCGACGTGTGAGTTACTCAGAATTACACGGCTCATAAATCTTCCCCCAGATCTCGATGCAGTATACTGTATTCTGTATGTCATTTGGCAACCTGTGCCCACGCACAGGAGGCTCAGGGGCTTATCAGCTGGCAGCTATCGCCAGCCAAGACAATTCTTCTTCGGAATGTAATGTGTAATGAAACGGAAGTTGCCCGACTATCAATCTCAATTAAATTGATTGCTACCGTCTCGTATTCGATACATATACGTGCGGTGGCACAAATCAAGTCAGAATCTTAAAGAAATCACTCGTGTGGGCCCACAATTCTTATTGTGTGGCAAGTTTAGGATATACTATTTTTAAGGTAGCTGCAACTTGTTTTAGTTGATATTATTTAAACTACGACTTAATCAAGGAAGCTTGATTAATTCTTAATTTTTTTGGAATACTATTCTACTACTTTTATTTTTATTATTTTAAACAATAATCCTTATGAATCAGAAACAATGGTTGGGCAATAAGAGTAATATTTAATATACACGACATTTCGCAAGAGTCAAAACCATTTTCTTTACTTATTTGCATATTTACTATCGCTGGTAAGCTTAATAGCATGCTCAAAATATATGTAATTTCGATTTTTAGCATTCCATGTTTACAGCTGAAGCGGACATGGCCTAAACATAAATTTAAGCAATAGCAACAATTTTCGTTAAATAAACCGAGTTGACAATCCAACAGTTAGCTGGCTAAATTGCGCACATCCGTTGGATTGCCAAAGGAACCGCAATAATTTGCTGCAATATGGCTAAAATAAACGCAAAGCGTTACAAACGTTGGTGTTGGTGTTGGTGTTGCTAGTGTGGTGTTTGGGCTCTCGACCTGGCTGAGAAGTGGCAATAAACAAAGCCAAGAGCACGCGTTATTTTTCTGCACATTTCCATGCAAATGGTGGCGGCAAATCAGCGCAAATGAAAGAAGCAGCGACAACTGCAACAACAACAACAACAGCAACAACCGCAGCAACAACAACATCATGAGCAATTGGCAATTGCGTGTTGCACAATCATTGGCAGCAGAGAAGCAGCACGCTGGCAACTGGCAGCCTACACAGACTGCGACTGAGACTGAGACTGCCACAGAACCCAAGAACATGACATCAAATGGCAAACAAAGAGCAATTACTACATGGAGCGACAAACCGAAATGCGAATGTGAAGTCGAAGTCGAAGAACTCAATGGCTCCTATCGCGAACTCAGAGGCACATGGGCGAGCGAGTAGAGCATTAAAAGCCCACGACGCCAAGCTGACTCAGATGGCAAGAGATGCGTTGGACGTTGGACACTGCCATGGGATGGCATGGGATGGGATGGGATGGGATGGGAATCGGAATATTGGTAGAAGTAGAAGTAGAGGTATCCGTATCGTCATTGGCATCAAAACTGCGACTGTTGCATGCCAACTCAAAACTAAACTAAACGTTGCTAAACTCAAGAGCGGGCACATATTTATCACACTCCGGTGGGTGTTCCTGAGTACCCCGCTCCTAATGCCCTCTAATTAATGATAATGTCAGTAGCCGCGACTCTGTTGCAGCGGGCTGCCAGTTCCACAGGTCATCAGTTAACGTTTTCATTAACCATATGTCACACGCATGTCCTAGAGGGCAACAGCAACCCCTCCAGCAACCCTCGCGATACGAGGAACCCTTGAAAAATTAAATTATGCGCTCGGTCGCGTGTCCTCCAGTTTCGTCCAGTGTTCACAGGCGGCGAATGATGAGTCAAAATACATAAAAAAAAGAAGGAAAGAAAATGGTCATGAAAATGAAAATAAAAATGCATAGTGCTCTATTTTACGCGCACCCTGCCCACTCTCGTTATGGGTTCCCACTCGTTCCCATTTCTCGGTTCAGTTTTTTTTAGTTTCACATAAATTTCAGAAGCTCGGAGTCCAGTTGGTTTGTTCGTTGTAGGCCAGTTGTGCAAACTGTTTGCAGTTGGCGCGTGTTTCGGGCCAAAAAGGTGTTAAAACTGTGCCACAAAATTGTTTCTGCCTGGGGTTGTTTTTATGACTGTCTGACTTTTTGCCTCTACTGCTATGTATGTATCGCATGAAGAGCCCGATATAATTACGCATTTTGTCGACAATGAAGTTTATGTTGTTTTACGAGGCGCGTGCCGGATATATGTTCAGGCGAAAGGTGGTCAAGTTTTTTTTATAAAGCCGTGACACGCAATACTTGAACTAGGGGTTAATAATTCTGGTTTTCGCTTTTATAAACTGTGAAGACCGAAATAATTATGGAGGCACGCATTTGACTCAAGTCCTCTAGCTGAGGGCAGAAGCAGAAAATCGGATTTTGGATTTATGTTATTTTTATGATTGAAGACCCAAGTACGACAGGCTATTATATCTATTGTACTCCCTAAGAAACCTTAAGCTTTTAAATTACCACACGATTTGTTAATTTATCTGAGAACTTTGCTACCTTAATTGAATTACACATTTGTACTTCAAATTCAATTTTATAATCCAAGTACACAACGAATAATTCAGGTACACCTTCAACCGAAGTTAACCCAATTAACTATTAACCTAATTTACATACAAGGCACCATGAATAAATTTGCACATCACGCCGCATACTTCACATAATTAGCTGCAGCCGAAAAGAGAAATGAAAAAAACTGAAACTCACGCATTTGATTTGCCAAAAATCAGTGGAAATTGGCAGCCTCAGTTACATAATAGTTGGATGTGGCTGATTGATGGATTGGCGAGAGATCAAAGTGAATCAGACTCATACTCATACTCATACTCAGAGTCATACTCGGAGCTGAAGCCACTTGGCCAATTCAAAGACTAATTCAATTGCTTTATAATTGAACTAAGGAGGCGCGACGAGGCTCCACTGAGCTCCACATCGGCATCGATTTTGGGTTTGAGTTGAGTTTGAGTTGCTTTAATGAGTTAGCATCGAGACGGACACCACACATGGAGTTGGCTGGTGGCTCAGCAGGTTTGTAGAGCCAAGTTGGCCAAGTTAATAATTTAATGGTCAACGCTGTAATTTTTCTACAAAAATTGATCGGTAATCGCTGGCGCAAAGCTCGAGCCGCGTCTAATTCAATTCAATGAGATTCAATTCAATTGAATGCAATTGTAATTGAAAATGGATTTTAATGCCAAATTAATCGAAAAATTTGTTGTGGCATGCCGCGTGCGGCGGCGTATTGCTTAAGGTGTTGAAGCTTGATGATGCGTTTCATTTGCCGCATGATGGATGGTCCTAGTCATTAGATTAAATGTGGGCGTGGTAGCGCCCACACTAATTAGGCACTGCAAGGCCCCCAGCTGCCACACAAATGCCAATTTATACGAGGTCTTAAACATTAAAGTCACTTCTCAAAGCTTAAAATGCTGTCCTTTGTTTAATTAGCACTCTGAAAAATTAGCAGCAACAAATAAAACTAAATAAGCGAAGGAAAAAAGATGAGCACATAAATATTTAAGCGGATTATGCGGCGATTTATCAAAAGCAATTAAAGAGCAAACGAAAATGAGTTATTTTTATGCGATTATTATTTGTCGCTGTTGTTGTTATTGTTGTTATTGTCTTTATTGTTGTTGTTGATTCGTGGAATGCGCTTTGATGACAAATAGTAGCAAAAATGTTGCGCCATCTGTTTTGGCTGCTTGGGGATGGGGGCAACAACAAAATAAAACAAAAAAAACAGCGGCGAGACAAAATGTTTATAATGTTGCTAAAAGCATGTCAGTACGAGTATCTCGCAGATACAAATCAGAAAGCGGCCCGCAAGCAAAGTGGGCCACGATGCGGCAACCGCAACAAAATTCAGTGCAAAAGCCAAGCAGGCTGGCAGTTTGTAGTAGCCAGGTTGCCAGGTTGCCAGATCGCCAGGTTGCCCGGTTGCCTGGTTGCCAGGTGACCAGGCGGCTATCTGTGCAGATCAAAGCCGCTTGAGAAATCTGTGAGATATACGAGTATATTTAGCAGCTCCCGTGGCAAGTGGAGGCCAAGTCTTTTAGCTTAAATACTAATTACCCTATGGGGAGCTCTGCACTGCTCTGACGGCTGGCTTATCGCTGCAGGAGCTACTACCTCTGCCAAGTCGTGAGTCGCAGGTCCCAGTCTCCAGTCCCCAGTCCCCAGTCTTCAGTCCCCAGTCCCCAATCCACAGTCTCTAGTCTGCTGTTGGCTGTGCGTCGCACGACGCGTCGTCAATATTTGTCAAACTGTCATTCGGTTTGACATTTACGTTTGATCAACACCAGGCTGCAACTGGCCAGTGGCTGTTGTCCGTGTCCGTGTCCGTGTTGGATGCTAGCTGGCCGCTTGCCAGGAGCCGCTTGCCGTCCGCTTTGCCTCGTTGACATAGCCAGATAAAAGCTAAAGCGAAAACTAGCCCAACTCCGATTTTTCAATGTGTGGCAATTTAAAAGGCGACACATTAACGACTTCGAGACAGCGACGACGACAACAACAACAACAACGGCAACGGCAGCGGCAACGTGAGTGTCGCTATTTTGCCTTGACGCGCTTTTGTTATACAATCTCCACAATGCTCCACATAAGAGATCCAAGTGTGAGTCTTAAACAGATCCAAAGTGCAGATAACTATCTGTTTGCAGCTGAAATACAGGCTAAAGTAGATGGAGTGAAAGATCTTATAAAGCCATCTAATGTAATGATAACATGATGATAAGAAAGCATGCTAGTAGCTATCTAAAGCAGTCTTCAAGGGAAAATACATATCAATATAAGCACAAAGTGACTAAAAAGGCCTCGGGATTGAAAATCTGATCAGTTTTGACAAAGTTATGGCCCAGTGAAGTCTTGGAAGGCCTTTCACATAAATTCTGAGTAGTAGTATCTTTTTAACTAATCGGTAGAATAGCTATTGGCGATGATAAGTGTCGAGTGATTAGCTACCAGTTTCTGCTCTTCAGATGATTTATTAATCGAGCATAAAAGTTCATAAAACATAAATCATAATTTTTTGTAGAACTTCAAGTCGAATTCAGTTTCATTTTTCAGCCAAGTGAAATTGCAACTGAAAAGTTTTTCAACTGTTCCCTGACTACTTGAATTGCAGCACCTCGGTCAGATCTTCAATCTTACACCGCTCTCTCTCTCCGTCTCTCTCTCTCTCTCTCTCTCTTTCTGTCCCTCTGTCTGTGTTTCTTGCTTTCTGCCTTCTCATTAGGCGCTGATTGATTGAGGTTGCCAAAAGTGCACAAAAAACGTGACCTTCATATGGCAAAAAATGCGGGCAAATAAACTTCCGTTGCGGTCAGTTGTTGGCTCTTGGCCGCTTGGCTGCTTGGCCACTTGGCACACTTTTACTTGGCTCATCTCCTGGCCCGGCTGTGTCCAGAGTGAGTCACTGCTAAAGTTGGCCAAGTTCAGGCGCAGCTGGAGGCCCCGCAGCCTCGAGACCCGCCGCGCTAAATGTACTTTTTATGCTGCGTAAGAATTTGTTAACAGGCATGTTTAGGAGCGCCCCGCAAACCAGCGACTAAACACAGCACAACAAAATACACACGCACACACACACACAGACAACGTTTATATTTTTGTGAATGAACTCAAGAGTTTCTCCGCGTCGGGTTTTTGGGTCTTTGGCTTGAGAACATGCGTGGCGTGTGGATTTTTATGTTCCATCAATGAAATGGCATTTAATTAACATAATTTTTATTGATCGAAACTCGGAAACACAACAGCAACAGCAAAAGCAACAACCGATTCAGATACAGATACAATCGATAGCCGATCACTGTGGCAAGTTCTTTCAACTTGCTGGACGCAGACGCTAATTTGCATAATGCGCACATTGAAATCTTTGGCATAGATTGGTGCCACCATCTCCACTACTGCTGCAAAGGGCAAACAAAAGCTCTCCTCGGTCAGCGTGGGCTTTAATCGCCTCATAGTTAAACATATATACATATGTATGTATCTTCCCTATCCATGTCAAGTGTTGCCGCGTCCAGCGAAATTATGATTGAAATTTAGATAGGGCTCCAGCACACAATCATACATATACTATATACTAAACTATATATGTATCTATGGCATACGATCTTGCATAAGTTGTGTGTGCTTTTCTACATCGCTGACATCACTGCATTATTCATGGATGGATGCCCCATAGCGCCCAAGAGTCTCACTGCCCGTCAACTTGTTGTCGACTTGTCGGTTCAATTTAAAGCCCAGATCTTCGATATTGTCGCCGACGATATGCCAATGATATTACGTGAAAACCAAGAGATAGTGTCAAAATTGGTGCCAGCTCATAAAACCACTTACAGCTGAAGCTAGAGCTCTAATCTCTGAACTTGATCAGCCTGGAGAGCTAATCAATTAAACCGTGAGATGAGATCACTTTCATGGTTTGAGATTTCTTAAAAAAGTATTTTGAGTAATAGATTGTTTGTTGTAATATTTATATACTTAAAGTATTCGCTTTGCAATGCTATAATATATATTTTATGTATTATAAAATAGCTATAGACATGGATTAATCATCCATCATCTCTGTGCCTCATCTAGTGCTATAGTATAGATCTACCCAGTTTTTCTCGCGTGTCATAAGTTTATATTATTTTTCCTTCAATTGCAATAGCTTTTTTGTATTTTCCGCTAAGCACACTTTGATTTATTGTGTGTGTAAAGTGTCACGCGGGCGACAACAGCCACCGCTGTGACTGTGACTGTGACTGCGACTTTGACATGTCACACAATGCGACACTCACAAACAGATACAGATACAGATACATTTATGGACGCTCGGATGTCTTGAAATGTCATATTGCAATGCATATTAAATGTAAACTGTAAACTAATAGAATTTAGCGCCCCGACACGAGCAGCAAATGACAGCGATTACAATTATGACAATTGGAAAGGTTGGCCAGGCCAACTCAAACTTGGCTCAAAGCAAAGCTAAGCTGATCTCAGCTGCAGCTTCAGTTGCAGTTGCAGTTGCTGTTGCAGTTGACTCTCCATTTTGAGTGTTGGCGTCATTTGTTGTGCGGGTGTGTGTTAGTGTGTGTGTGTGTGTGTGTGTCAAAGTTATCCGCACTCACACTGTGAATGATTTCCCACGATTTGCAAACGCCGCTTGCCACATTCAAATCCAAGATTCAAGCTTGTCCAAAGTGTGAGTCATTTTTCAAGACAATAACTTGTAAGAAATGTTCAGCAATTCGGCAATAAAAGAGCAGCATCGAAAATATCTAGACTTTAAAGTGTTGTTTTGTTAACATAAGCCAGCAACTAAACCACAGAAATCAATAAAAAGCAGCGCATAAAAAGGAGCAGCAGCAACGACTACGACTACATCAACAACAACTCAGACCCAACAGCAACTCAGCAACTCATTGCGCAGGCGTCTCGGACATTTAGACAGAAGGGGGGCGGCAGCTGAGGCGGGGGTGTGGGGAGGCTCGAGGCAGTCTAGCACAGCTCTGCAATTGAGCAATTGAATTCGCACGCTTGCGCGCCTTTTTTTGCCAGCTGTTGTTGTTGCTGTTGCTGTTGTTGCTGCTGATGCTGCTGCTGCTGCTGCTGCTGCGGCGGCGGCGGATGTCGCAGACACATCTCGGAAGTTTGCCAATGTTGTTGTTGAGAAAAGCCAAACAACAAAATAAAGAGTGCCAGCTAAGATATTACAAAAATCAATTACCAACACCTCAAAAGTTGTTGCCGTTGTTGATGTTGCTGCTGTAAATGTTGCCTGTGCAGACACAGCAGCAACATTAACAACGACAACGACAACATCAGCGCAGAGCAATAAATCTGACTAAAAGTGAACGATGTCTAAATACTCTTAGAAAAATTCTTGATTTGGAATATATAGAGAGACTAGTAAGTAATTTAAAAACTAATTAAGAAAATTAAAACTGCAAATAATTTTTTACATATTTGTAAGATTTTAAAAAAAAACTCTAGAAATTATGTCGTTTTTAATTTTTAGAATTAAAAAGAATATTAAGTAGTTGAGAAATCGTAAAGACTCCGCTCTCTTAGGGTATATGAAATAAGGCAAACGTGCGTGGTTGCTGGTAATAGACACAATCATAAAAATGAAATATATCTGAGAATCTTTCATGACGTTTGGCTGGCTAAGGCGAAACTTGCGCAACGTCGCGTCGTCGACGTCGTCTCCTAAGCTGGGCTGCCTCATCACCAGAGCAGAGCTGTAGAGCTGCAGAGCTACAGAGCAGAAGATGAAGCAGGAGTGGTTGGTTGCTGTGGCTCGGTTGGAGATTGGAGGTTGGAGGCTGGAGGCTGGCCGCCAGCGCTCGTCGATGTCGATAGCCAAAAATGGTAAATGTGGTAAATGGGATAAGGCAGAGCCACGCGTGGGCTGTCAACTAGCAGCTAGCAACTGGCAACTGGCAGCTGGCTGAGAGTGAGGATGGGGATGAGGAAGGGGAAGGGGAAGGGGGGGTGGCGGAAAGCAGCCTCTCAATGGGCAGCCCAATAACTGGCAGACATTGCATAAGACACGCTTGGGGGTGCTCGCTGCCAGCTTCAGCTCCTGCTGCTGCTGCCTGCTGCAAATATTTAAATTATTTCATCGCATAACCAAAATGACCAGCAGGCATGCAGAGAGTCTCTCCAAGCACACACTTGGCCAAAACCAAAGTTGCCGCTCGTTGTTCATAATTCATGGAAACGCCAAAAGCCTTCGACTCCAACTCTAACTCCGACTCCGACTCCAACTCTGGCAACCGGGCAGCCACCCAACCAAGCTGCGAGGCTCGCGATTTGCGTTTAACAATTATTATTGGTGATTAACACGGCATGTAAAGAGTTGCAAGCAGAGGGGGAGCGTGGTTGCAGCGGGGGCGAACAACCTTCGACACCTGCAGCCAAGTGGCTCGGTGGCTTGGTGGTTCCGTGGGTCGGTGGTTTCGCTGGCAGCATGTGGAGCGCCACGTTTGGCTTTTAATTAAAATATTAAACGAAAATGCAACTGCACAAATTGTAACTGGATCACTGACTGGGGGAATTTTGGCTAACGGATTGGAGCTGAGGTGACAGAGGGAGTTGGGGTTAGTTCACGGCGTGATCATTGCGCACGCTTGAGGTTATGTACAGAGCGGGGTCAGTGGTTGGTTCCTAACATGTCGAGAACAGAGGCAATTAGTGTAACATTGATACGCCGCAAGAGATTGCAGTAGCTGGAAGTGGAGAGAAGTGTCTGTAAGTACACACATGAGATAGGTTAGAAATATGGATATAATAGTAATAAATGGAAGAGATGAAAAAGTTATGGTTAAAGTAAATCAGAAGTTACTTAAAATAAGGATACTCGCAGCAATTCTTCCACAGTAAACTGAATTGCATCTTTCGATTCTTATTGACTTAAAAGTAGGTTAATATGTCCATCAAGTTGTTTAACTGATCCATTAAATCAAACAAATACGATAATACTTGCATATTGCCATATATATTTAAATACATGTATGCATAATAAAACTTTGTTGGAGCTGACACTTAAAAGGTAGTGTAAGTATCAACTCAAACAATAAGCAAATGGAAGACAGCCTAATAAAAATGCTATGAATGGAGAGAAATCTGCATAGCGGCTGGGATAGAGATAAGAGCAAGAGCAGGGGGCATAGGTGCTATTTGCAAGGATGCTGTGCATAAAAAACCAATAAATTGCGAATTCCGACATTTAAAACGCACACTTTAATTAAAGTTACTTTGCAAAGTATGCGCTCAACTGGGCTGGCAATTTGTGGCAAGCAGCAAACAGCAAGCAGCAAGCGGCAAGCGGCAAGTTTCGAGTGGCGATTTGCGATTGGCGATTGGCTGTGAGCTACAACTGTACATGGACATAACAGCAGATCGTGCGGAACATGGCAAATCTTTGGGGCTGACGCTCGACGAAGTAAGAGATATACAAACACTCTGTCGCCGTAATTCAGTTGGCAGTCAGGGAAAACAATCCGGCTGCCGGCAGTCTTTCGACTTGGCTACAGGCAGCTCTTAGCTCGTAGCTCGTAGCTCGTAGCAGCTTCGTTTAGCTCACTGATTTATGGGCTGGATTGATCGATGGCTGCAGTTATCATTCAACAATTATAAGGCACCGGAATCGAGAGAGCCAGCCGCACACGAATTATTATTGACTGACAAATTAATGAGCACGCTGCGCACTTCATCTCCGTCTGGGACTCGCTCGATTTGTGTCAATGAAATTATGTCAAGCACTTGGAACGGTAGCTTACAATGAACATTTCATATAAAAACAAAAATCATAATAATAAAAATAAAAATGAAATTAATTTTGATATTCTTTTTTTTTATTTTTTTTTTTATTTTTATGTTTTGTTTTGCGCCGTGCGCCATAAAAATAACAACAGAGGCAACGAGAATTGTATAATGAAAATCAACTGAAAGCTGATTTCCAAAGAGAGACAACAACAACAGCCCAAAGAAATCCATGAATAATCTGGACAAAAATCAGTACAGCAGCAGCAGCAGCACCAACAATAACAACAATAACATTAAGTAAAAAACGTCATAAAGCGTGCTGGAATTTTCATAATGAATAAGACAGTGATTGGGACCTGTGATTCCGCTTGTGGTGACTGCGACTTCGACTGCGACAGTGACAGTGACTGCGATCAGTCACTGGACAACAACAATTCCCGACAAACTTTGTTTCGCTTTAATTGAAACAATAAACAACAATAAAAAGCTGTCATAAAGACATAAAGAAAAGCCTATGATATGAACGGTAAGCTAGGAAAATCACACGCTCCAAACTCAATTTTGGCCGAAAGCATTCGACCCGTTTACTACCCAGCAGACGGACAGTATCAGCAAACAAGCATCTTGTTTGTGTTTCCCTCGGTGGCATATTGGTTTTCATATTGAACTGAAAATTTCACTGCATTCATAAAGTTAAATTCGATCTGCTCTTAGGCATTTATTTGGAGCCCGCATTCGTATTTCACTGCCAGCTTCGACTTCGACTTCGGCGTCGGCTTCGTTAGCCTCGACAAGTTGGTCAATAGCGGAGCTGGTCAACAAGTTTGCCCGCCAAATGAAAACAAGTGTCACATCGAGAGTCCGATCTTCAGCGGCAACAGCAGCCAAAACGGTAAGCACAAATCTCTGCTAGTTACTAAGTAAGTAAAGTGTGTAAATATTTATTTAATTATGCTCATATTTATGCAAGCCACATCCAAAGTAGGCCCATGGAATGTGAAATGTGCATAGAGCAGCCAACCGAAATTGGAGACACATTCAGCAGCCAAACTGCCAGTTAATGTTGGGAAAGTTGTTTAAAACAAAAATATACAAAAAGAAACACAAACATCCATTAAATTAGTTTGAAAACTGAACAGGTATACATTATGATCAAAAGATGCAGACAATTTACGATATAGCATTTCTGAAAATATTCTCAAACCTTTGTAAAATTGTAAATTTAATAGATTTACTAGATAACAATTTATGTAAATTGAAATACTTCCATCCCCAAAAAAAAAATTATTGTTTTTTTACAGCCAATTGCTGATTTTGTGCGGCTTTTAAAAAGACATTTCAACTATCCCACGACTTATGCCAAATTCAGCTACGAAAACTCTATTAACTGCAACAACCTCAGTTATGGTAACCAAATATGAATGAGCTGAAATGAAATATGGTTTTTTCATACACATAGGAGCACTCGAACGGCTGAGAAAAATCCCCTAAGAGTTAATAAATGTGGCGGCCATTAGAAAACGTTTTGCGCTAATGTGTTACAAATATTTCATGTGCGACTCGGCGAATGTGAATTTGGAATACTGGTGAACAATGTTGACAACATTCGCAGGAGTGAAACGTATGCAACATTTGGCTGTGGCGATTTGTTGGGCTGCCTGCGGTCACAGCATTTGGCCATGTGGAAAGCACCGTTAATGCTCAGTACATTGTTGTGGTAATATGTTTGGTAAATTGCCGAGGCATATTTCTGCTACCGATCGCAATGGCGACAACAAAACAACTTCATTTCGGCTACCATAAATATTACGAGTATGCCCCATTATACAGCCGGAGAGTGCTCGTAATTATTCATATTTGTGGTTTGCCTTTTGTTGCCAGCAGTAGTTTGTTTTGGGGATGCGTTGACCCACTGAGTCCGTACATAGATCTTTGGCCGCAGCTGCTGTTCGCTCTGGTCTCTGCTCTCTGTTTGTTGCTTTATGTGCCACATCAAATTGTCAGAGACTAGGCAGCACACTAACAACAACAGCAGCAGCGGCAGCAGCAGCAGCAACATTAGCCACAATATATCTTGCAACACGAGTCAACTGTCGGTTTTTATTGTCGTCTGCTGGCAGGCCAAACATTTCTTTGTTTCGTTTGGCATTTTTGCATTGCAAATTGCCACAAAAATCGCAGCAGCAACAACAACAATAACAACAACAACAGCACCAGAAAAATGTTGCGGAAAAACTCATAAAAACTGCGGCCTGAAGCTCGCTTCGAGCTCATTTGAAAGTCAAATAACCTGGCCGACCGAAATCAAAATAAAAACAACAACAACAGCAGCAACAACAACAAAAAGGCAACTAAGTAAAAACTAAAACTATTACCCAAAACAAAAAAAGTGCACCGCGAGTCACAGAAATTGCCTGTTTTGCATTCAAGTTTCGGTTATTCGGTTTGATTTCTTCCAAAAGACTTTTGGCGAAAATTACTCGAAAATTATTTCGCTAAATGCTTCACTTTGGCTTTGGCTTTGGCTTGCGTTCGGATTTGCCACAAAGATCCCCGAAAAGGGGCAGATCAGTCTGAGACTGAGACGGAGACTGAGGGAGACTGAGGGAGACTGAGGGAGACTGGAGTGTAGAGTCAGAGTTAATGCAAAAATGTTTTAATTAATTTACAAAAGGCATCTGGCGAGTTGCCAGAGGCGCAAGTCGCAGAGCAACAAACAACTCAATAATTCATAAGCGTTGCCAGACCCAAAAATCTACAATTACAGCAACAACTACAACTACAACTACAACTTATGCGCTTACTTAAACTCTGTTTATCAGCTGGCTGGGGTCTCTCGGGCAAAAGTGTCACGTAGTGTCGGGCGGCGGGCGCTAATGATTTCTGGGATTTCATAAGCGAATGGGAAAGATCTTTTTTTACAGCTGGCGATAACAACAACGACAACAACGTACAGCGACATTGCCATATGGAGTTGTCTCAATGTCTTTTCGGTTCGGTTTAGTTCGGTTCGGTTTCGGTTAATTGGCAGCCAACATCCCAAAGATTTCTGTGGCGCTTCTCGTTCCCCAAAACGAGTTCATAATGAATGGCCAACATGGCAAGCGCACGTTTTTCTAGTCGCTGCCCTCCCCCCTTCCCCTTCCTTACTCCCCTCCTTAGACCAGCAACAACCACAACGAACCTATTTTGATTGTTGTTTGACGCATGTCAATGGAATTGTTGTTGTTGCTGTTGTTGTTGGCGCCACAGAAATGTCAAAATTGTGCTACACGACGCCGTCACCGTCTCTGTCTCCACCTCCTTCCCCATCGCCTTCCCCGTCTCCTTCTCCGACTGAGCCCAAATGATCAAATGAAGTTGTTTCACTTGTGCGGCACGTGCGTTTACTTTTCGAGTTTCGAGCTTGAGTTTGAGACGGTTTTTTTTGTTGCTTGCTTAAGACACGGCTACAATAAAGCGCAGACTGACATGTCTACGCAGTTGGGTGCCTCCACTAAGCGGCCATTGATTCAATCTAATGATTGCAATCAATGCTAGATCAATCCTTTCCCATAGATTTACTCACAGATTAAGAGTTAAGTTAACTAACAGACTAGCGAGTTTTGATGCCAAAAAGTTAGTTTTAAGTACGTATTTTATTTTCTACAGGTTTATATTTAGGTATTCAGGTTATTGTTATGATCTGTGATATAAGAAAAACATTATAAAAAAACCTAAAATTAATCCCAATTTTATTAACACTTAACTTATATGTTTTAATGTTAAATGTAAACAACTTGGCCGTTCCTTAAAAACCCTTCGTTTTTCATGAAAAATATTACCTTTATTAATGACAAAACTCATCCAGTCAAATCTTTCTACATTTTACTTTATTTATCTTGCAAATTGCACAGATCTTGACATCTCCTTTTAGTATCAGTGATCTACGATCTTATTGTTACATCATTACAGAGCGCAACGGCATCTGCTTCATTAGTCGAACAATTAATTTTTCTGCTCGGCTTATCCAGCAGACATGTGTAGGCATTTGCCATATAAGGACAGCGGACTTGGGCACAAAAGACCCAAGCAGCTCCTCCTCGCCCTCCTCCCCCTCCTCCTCCTGCTTTAAGCAGCTCCTCACGAAACTCTATGGCACAGATGGCACCGCGGGCTAAAATTGAGTAATAGCCCAGCTAACTGCCAGCAACAACCACAACCACAACAATAAAAGCAACAACAAGAAAAGCAACAGCATGGCCAATTGATTTATTTTATTTTCTATTTTTTATAAGCCGCATGCAAGTTAACAATTTGCAGCGCCTGGCGAAAAATAAAACCAAATTTCAGCTCCAACTGAAACTGAAACTGCGACTAAACTAGACAAATACTTGAGCGGAAAGTTGAGCTGCACACTTCGTCATCGCTGGCAGTTGGATTAATATTGAAATATTGCCGGTCAGGCGCATGTAAACTGAACGAGACGAGCCAGACGAACGGACGGACGACCAGACAGATGAACGGACAGACAGATGGACGGACAACTGGCCAGGGCCACATGTGAGACTACGAGCTGAGAGCTAGCTGGCTCTTTGATTTATGGCCGCAACGCTAATAAAGACAACAAGCTGCAAGCTGCAAGCCGCAATCCGCTAAGCAACAATGTCAGACTCCGTGAACAGAACAGGCAGGATACGCCGCCGGCGAATGACAATCAAACTCATACGTGAGCCCCAAGCAGGGGCAGGTTGAGTGAAGAATAAAGAAGAGTCGTTACTTTGTTAGTATATAAATTATTTATTATATTGCTAATATTATTATATCAAGAATATTCCTGATCGATTGGCAAAAGCTTCTGTCTTCACTTAACTCTTCTAGGGAAATAGCAAAATAGAGAATTTATCTATTAATTGCAAATTGCTTAAGATAGATTTCTAAAGAGCAAATACATTTATATTCTAAACTAGCTCAAGTGACAAAATCCTTTGTTTGAACAACACATCTGATTTTGCTGTAAAATATTGTGAAACGAAACTACTGTAAATTAATTGATTTATTTAATAAATTATTATTATTGTATTGTTTTCTTTTACATGTAAGATGGAGCGCACAAATAATTCGTTGAATTCACATTTCAAGTTCGTTGCCTAAGTCTTTTGTTTTAATTAGGTGGCTCCTGCGACGGCTGCTGTTGCTGGCTGTAACGTCGCTGTCACAGTGACCCAGTTAAAGGACTGTGCCGACAGCAACTTGTTTGGCAACATGTTCTATGCGGCCCACAAAACTGAAAACTGAAAACTGGTCGGGTCAGCAGCACCAGCTTTAGCACTTGCTCAGCTGAGCCCCCACAAAGTTGCATCATCATCGTTGAGGGAGCGGGAGAAACTGGGCGAAGAAGGGGGAGGAGTAGGAGGATTAGGAGAAGGCGGTACAGTGAGTATTGTACAACAAGCAAACGCGCGCCTGCCAGCAAATGATGCCATGTTATATATATTTTCGTACGGTCCATCCGTCCGTCTGTTCGTCCCGCCGGTCCGTCCGTTTGTTCGTGCAGCTCAGATTACTGCGGGGCGATAAAAATGACTTGCCAACTTGCACATTTGGCCAAGACCAAGACCGGCCAGTGAAGAGGACGGCAGCCAAAGCTATAGCCGGAGCTGTTGTTGTTGTTGTTGTTGGATTTGGATTTAAAGTTGGACGGCAAAGTTGTTGCCTATGGCAAATATTTAGATAGATTTGACTTTTCATGTTAATGGCGCGCTTTCAGCTGTTCATAATTAATCGGGCATCCACATTGAACAAGTGAGGTATTTTTATTTGCCAAACTGCGATAGCCGAATACCAAAAGACATTTTATGGCTAATTAAATGCATTGAAATCTCATGACTTGATAAGCAACTAAAGCAGCAGCCGCAGCAGCATCAGCCACAACGAATAAGTGAGTTATTGGATCGGTTAACTGAACGACAAAACAACTCTGCAGTTCTTAAATTTATATACTAGTTTACTAAGTAATTTATTCTATTTAATTGCTCTAAGAGAAATACGAGTTTCAAGTTTTAATTGGAGAATTTTAGGAAATTATTGAATAGCTATTCAAAAGATTCATCCTGATTAACTTATTATTGCCTGTATTCATTTGGAGCATGCAAATAAAGACAAATACGTACACTTAATAATAGTATTAACATTTATTGCTTTATGTCCCTGCTGTGCAAAACTTGGAGGCTGTAAACTTTTACAACTGCGACATGTTGTAAATTTAATAACAGATGTATGCACTACATTAACTTTTAACAATACTTGCATAAATGCGTGGGGTAATTAAGCTAAGCTTCTTAGAGTTTTTATGACAAATTAAAGAATATTATTACTTTGATTGCTTCCTCATCGATGCGAATACTCACAGGCAGCTGTTAAATCTACATGCTGTCATTAAATAATACCACGCAATAAAATCACTACAAGAAACTATATGTATAAAATGCATATGAAAATGCAAAACGCTTTGCCCACACCACGGAAACATGGTGCAAAAAGACAACAACAAAAATATATTTTACAATTTATTAAAAATTGATTGTATTGCCACGCAGCAGCAACAACTACAACTAGGCCCGGCTCGGTTTGGTTTTGACCAGGCCCAGACAGCGAATTTGGTCGTGGCACTTGTCGAGCGAGCGTTTTGGCAAATGGCAACATGAAAAACAAACCGAAAAACAGATAGAAAAAGAAACAGCAACAAACCCCACAAAAATATCAAATCCTGAAGACAAGCGGCAAACATGCAACATTCGCACACCCAACCAAACCGAGCGACAGCAATGTGAAAATTGCATTTTAATAAATTCAGAGCTGGTCTCTTTATCGATATCTGAGTGGTTGTGTGTGTGTGTGTTTGTTTGTGCATGTGTGTGATATGCGCGTACCATAAATGATTTTAATGCGTGAGTGTGTCAATAAATTTGCAATTGCTCTCTGTGACTCCCAACGAGTGCTTCTCTTCCCTCAGTCCCTCTGCCACCCTGCTACGATTGTGTTTGGATCGTGGCCCGTTTGTTGTGCCTCCAAGTCTGATAAGCTCTGTGGCATGGCTGATAGCAAAGAGAACTGCACCACTAGCTGCCAGCCACTTCGTTTCTTTTCAATTGAACCTTGTGCACTTGAACTGCAGCAAGGCGATTTATCGGCGCTGGGCATATTTGAATGTTAATGTTTGCCGTGTCGCTTGTCGCTTGTCACTACACTTGCACCTCGTCGGCACCGGCTGTCGAGATTACGAGTGCCAGCAGTGCCAATAATTTCTCACGTTTGAAACATAAAACTGTAATCTTTTCGGTTGCAACACAAAATTATGACAAAATATTAATAAACATTCAGCATGCTGCATGCAGCATTCAGCAGCTCAAAGGCTGCCGCCGCTAAGTTTACACTCTGGTCCCGTTCTGGTCTTGAATTTATATTTATATTTATCTGGGCTCTATCGATTTGACCCGCTCTAGAAATGTGCTGCAACTACTGCGACTCCAAGTCCGATGCCAACTCCAACTCCAACACCGACGCGGAGTCCGAATTCGAGTCTTTAACCAAAGCACCAAAGCACCAAAGCAGTCTGCATGTACGAATTTAATTAAAAATTTTGTTTGCGTGCATATTTCATAAATAATAAATAATTATTATCGTTCTCATTGCTTGGCTTGTTTATATTATTTATGAGTGCGATTGTATGGCATGAGTCTTAATCATGTTTAGATGTTGGGCATTAATGAGAAACCAAAAAGCTTAAGCTGGTAAGCATAGTGTAAAATTGCAGTCAACTTGTATTACTCGTATAAACAAGCTTTATAGTTATAAAGATGAATGTGTAAAGTGAATTATGTAAGTAAAAAACTGAAATTATAATTGAATGACATTGGCTGAATTAACATCTGGTAAATAGATCCTAGTTTCAGCTAGTTAAGCTAAGTTCAAGCTAAAAGTTAAACTTTCACTCTAAAAGCTTTCATTTAATGTCATTCACCTATAAATAAATCCACCCTCAGTTCACAATACTTTCGCTCACCTTTTTCCACACTCTAAACACAATAATAATATCTATGCTCGTTAACTATTTTATTATGAGATACAATTTGCTGCATATCGGATGTATTTTTGGCTTTTGGCCCGAGTTTTATTCGATCATTTGATCATACATTCATTAGGGCAAATACGCGTATTTATGATGCTGCTTACAGCAATCCAAAGCCATTTGCAAAAATCTAACAAAAATCCATCAAAGCTCCATAAAAAATATTTGATGCTTCAGAAAGCAGCAGGCTGGAAAATTGTCTATAAAACTTGCAATTAAGTGACTTGGACGCATATCTAAGCATGTCGCGATCACAAATGGAATCGGAGATAGAGTTGGAGGTAGAGTTGGGGGCACGGAGAAGAAGAGATGCAGACGAAAACGAAGACAGAGTCTGTCTATGAGGAAGTTTTGTGCTAGACGAGTCGACGTCTGTGACAATTTTGTGGCGGGGTTTCAATTTTCAATTTAAGTTTCAGTTACTGAGGCGGCAGCTCGTTAAAGCCCGAAGTCGGGCTTATTAAAGGCGCACGTCGTTTATGGCACATGAAAATCATTTAATCGATGGCCATATTTGGCGGGGGCTTACATTTTGGCAAAGACAGCTTATGTGGCAGTGGCAGCCACCACTGAGAGACACCCACGCCACCAGTTATTATGACTGTGGCAGGCTCTAATGACAGCTGAGCTTCGGCTGACAGGCTGACATCTCGAGCCGTTGACAGTAGCTTCAAATTATGAGCCACAAATCTCAGTCAATTGAATGTTTATTAAATGCCATCTCAAAATGTTTCCCTCTCTGTTTCTCTGTCTCATACTCTGGCTAATTATGAGCCTCGAGTCGCGCTAATTGCAGAAATAAATCTGCTAAACAATTACAATTTGTTGCCTGCAATCTCGACTCTACTCTACTCAACTCGACTCGAGTTGGGTTCATAAATATGCAAGAGACACAAGATGTAGACAGGGAACTCGACTCGACTGCTTGAGGATTGTTGATAGAGAATTCGCAATTTAGCGTTAATTAGACAAGAATCGAGCGAGCTTAGCGGCTTGTGAAAAAAAAAACAGCTGAAGCGTATTAGCTGATATTAATTTATTAGCGAGGCGCGTAGAAATTATCGCAAATGCTTATAAGCCATTTAAAGTAGTTATATATGCTAGTTGATAATTAAATAGTTGCCATTTGTGGGAACTCGTTTTGTAGCTCATATCTTATCGTATCTTATAGTTGAGCAATGAGAGCGATAGTGGTGATTATTTAATAAGCTATTCATTGTTTTCTTCTGCTCATTAATCTCGGCTCCCGAAGTATTTTCCCACATGTCCCGCAATAGCAACTTTACATAAATGCCAAGCAAACAAATATAAATGTTGATTGCCAATACTCACATTAATCTACCCCCCCCCACCACCCCTGTCCACTGCCCCCACTTCCCCTGACTTATTGGCCCCACTCCAGACCACTCTTCGGCAGTTTCCAGCAGCAAATGCCGCGCACGCCACAATATTTAAGATGCCAAAGCGTTTTGCGTATTAATCGCCAGTAACCACAGCAGCAGCAGCGAACGTGACGCAAAACGAGTGGCGCCACAAAAAAGCACCCGACCGACCCCCCCTGGAGTCAGCGGCAAATGAAACTGAAAGCTGCAGCATTTTGTGTAATTGTAGGCAAATCCAAAGATTTGCATTCGTATTTAGAATCTGCAGGCAGCGTGTAACATAGAGAGAGAGAGGAAGAGAAGGGTGGAGGGTCGATCGCTGCGAGGATTACAAACTGCATTCTACTCCTCCTCCTAGCCTCCCTTCCAGTCCCTGCATAGAGTGTGACTTATGCGGGTGCCACGAAATGGACAACAGCAAAAATTATACCAGTTGCGAGTCACCTTCAATGCGGCAACTGCAACTGCAACAACCACAACAACAACAGCGGCAGCAGCATTTGCAACATGAATGACTCGTTACGCCTGACCTATGTTAGCCATTTGTTGTTGCTGTTGTTGTTGTTGGGCTTTGCCCGCCGTCCTCAATTGCCTGGCTGAATGGCGTCCAATTCGATTATTCTAACATGAATTATAGTTCGTGTTCGTTGAATGGACAATTATGAATTTATCATGTTCAATTTGAACAGATATTTTGAGCTATATATTTTTTTCTTCGCTTTTTTGGTTTTTGGTCTGTTGAAAATTGCATTGGGCCATATTTTTAGCCATGTTTTAGCATTACATTCGCTGTTTTTGCCTCGATACTCGTACATAATTAGTTTCTGCTCGAAAATTGCTTTAAAGATTTATATGCCTGGCATTGCATAATCGAACTATAATAAGTATGTAGCATATGACGCTCTATGATTAACTCCAAAAAAAGAGAGCTAATCTGAAATTAGCATGTTTATGTATATATATTTATGATATCTCTATCAATTACAGCAGGCAAGGACACAAATTCAAACTATATGTCATTTCAGTGATATTTATATTTGCCTAAGTTTTCTTAGGTGGTTCAATCTGCTCGCATGTTTGACTTGCATTATTCAGAAAAACAAACCAACAAACACCACATAAATTTCTCGAAACTGGAGACTTGTGCAATAATTTAACAGAAATTGCGGCACTCATAAAAATATATAAAATATTTATTGAATTTAAATATGATAAAAAAAAGGCAACAAACAAAACAAATACACTCGAATGGCGATTTGGAAATATGCGAGAGTGCTGGACTTTACATTTTAAGCATTCGAGGGTTTTGTTTTTTCACATTTCGCATTTTGCAAGAATATGCGATATATATATATATATACATATATATGTAAACACATATGTATACAGGTTATTTAGAGTATCATAAATTTGCGAGAAAATTAGTCATGGTACGTGATAAATTCGCCTTTTATTTGTCTTTCGTGTGAGAATGTTTTTCCCTGGATATTCATACATATTACTTACACTCATATGAATGAGTTCTTTGTTGCAGGGTATTCGTTTTTACTTTTTAACAACTTTAGCAAGTATACCTGGTCATTGACGCCACCTCCGACTCTACCTCGACGATCATTCGATCAATCGATCGTGCCTGCTGCCTCAATGTCAAATTTCACTTTTTTTTGTTACAGCTGCCTGTGAATCAGCAGCAGCAAACTGACAAGGGGGTGGGCTAAGGGGGAGGCAGGTGAGCAAAATGGGGGAGTCATCTGAGGTAACTGTCGATTGCAACCTGTTCGGAGCAATTCTCTGCTGTCTGCTGTCGGCCAGATTATGCAATTATTGGCAATCACTTTCATGCTCGTTTAGAGCAGCGGGCGGCCATTTGGCCACTTGGGTGTTTGGCTGTTTGGCCGTTTGTCTGCTTGGTCTGGTTGGTCTGCTTGGGCATTTTTAGGCACTTGGCTCACTGGCTTTGTCTTACGAAGAAAAGGGAAATTACATAAAAGTGAGCAACTAAATTTTACTGGATTTCTGCACGTTCGACACACAAAAAGCGCAAATATTCAGACGCCGAGGCTCGAAATCGCCACGAATTGATCGCAAATGAGGGTTAGAGTTCAGCTCCAACATCAGCTCTGGGTTCGGGTTCGGGCTTGGGTTCGAGCCGCACTGCCAGCCCAATTCGTGTAGCCAGCTTTAATGGCGTTGCCTTGCCGTTATTGTTAGCAAATATTTGTGTTATAATGGCGCGAGCTTTTGGTCGGGGGGCTAATGATATGAATGAACTCGTTAGCGTTTCGCCCAGAGCCAACTTACATACATATACATATACACACACATAGCTACATACTATCCAGTCAGAGAACTACGCAGAAAGCCAAGTGTCAGTGTCAGAGTGGAGCTCTGAAAAAAACTGATCAAAGTTTCTACTTAGCATAGATACCAAACTATTGCAACACTGTACAAGCATACACATAACATATATACATATGTATAGAAACTTTTGCTTATTTTTTGTGAATTTATTTATTCCGCTTCCAGAGCTCTTATGTGAGATTTTATTTATGTACATCCGATAGATTATGTACATCGGGATAGAAAATCGGTTCAGTTTTGGCGAAGTTATGGCAATTTGAAGTCGAAGAAAGTCATTTTTAGGGACTTGTTACTTGATTTGTGACCATTGTTGTCATGATTTTTGACAAGAAATCCGAATTTGGGAAGTTTCTCAACATTGAATATAGAACTATTAAAAATGACAAACCATGCATAAAATGGCATTGGGATTGAAAATCGGTTCAGTTTTGGCGAAGTTATGGCAATTTGAAGTCGGGGAAAGTCATTTTTAGGGACTTGTTACTTGACATGTGACCATTTTATAAACAATAAAATGCCTTCTAATTTACACACAAACTTTTGAAAATGAATCATTAATTGTATCCCGTTAGGTTAAGAAAATACCAGACTTAAAATAAACTCCAGGTTTTGTTAGTTTTTTTAACTGCTTTGCTATTTAGTCAACTACTTTTGCCCAGGCCTCATTGATCGCAATCTGTGTATTGGCACGCATGCGTTAATTGTTGGCATGGGGGCTCCCCAAACGCAACAGCAGCAACAACAGCAACAACAGTAACAACAGTAACAACAGTAACAACAGTAACAGCAACAACATCCTGCGCGTGCCCCCAAAACATACATATATCAAATCTAACACTCTGTACTCGATATCGCGACCGGCTGATTGCGCTGTCTATAAATCACTCGGAATCGGAACCGTGAGTGTTTTGCTAGCAGAACTCAGTCCGACTCGGCGTCGTAGTCAGAGCTTGGAGTTTGGAGTCTCAGTTTGGGACTAAGTGTGAGTCTGGTATTTTGTCGATTGCAATCATCCAAGCAGACAGCACGCACGCGCGTAATTCAAGAGGATCGAAGGGGAAGGAGGAGGTTGTTGGGAAATGGGAAATGGGGGGAAAGGCTGCCTGCCTTGTGGGCGGCATTAGAGAGCGTGTCGCCGAACAACTTCATTAGAGCAGCCGCAGATGGAGATATGAGCTGCAAACCACAATAAGCCCCTACACCTATTCAAAATACTTGAGGCAGGCGAAAAATGATTTACGCGAGGCGACAGGCGAACAAGTTTTTGCACTCATTTCAGCAATTTGACAATTAATCAACTGCAACAACAACAAGAGCAACAACAGCAACAATTGAACAATCGATCGAATCGGGCATTAGTCAGCAATCAGGCAGGCAATGAAATGCTCTGCACAAATGTTGAGCTTTGTAGCCAAGTTTTGAGGTCAAACACTCGAGTTCAGAACGTGAAAACCGAACTGCATACTCGTATCTATCCATCGATTGTATGGCCCATTGGCCGTGCTAAGTGACATGTGACATATTGTCAACGCATTGCCTGGCGATCATTTGCATAAATTCCAATTGTTGCCAACACACAACAACAACACACAACAACAACAGCAACGCGTCGCTGATCAACAATTGTGTTGACAAACATTGTTGCTACACATGCACGTGAATGCAACAGCAACAGCAACAGCAACAACAACAACCTTTGCGTATGTTGAGTGACAAAAATGTTGCTGCTACAAAATGGCTAATTGGTATTGGTAAGCAATCAGCAGTTTGTTTTTGCTGTTGTTCTTGTTATTTTGGTTATTGCTGTCAGTTGGTAAAAAGAGAAGGTTAACTATACTGCAACACTCGTCAATTATATTGCGAAACTGAAAACCAATAGGAAACAGGACAACAAACTAATGCAATAATCTATGTCTAAAATAATTTGAAATATAAATTTTACTTTAATATTTATAAACTACCAAATTACCAATAAAATATGTACATAAATTATAAAAACAATAAAATACTCATAACTGCTGAATAATTTATTTCTCATTTAATATTGTATGTATATTTATGAATGGCTTGTCGTAAATGTATTAAGGGGCATGCGGTCAAAGTGTTTTATATTAAATTTGCTTAAATTATGGCGATTTGACGAGGCAACAAAATGCATGCAACAAGGCTGCGCAGCATCAACGATAACAACAACAACAACAATAACAGCAAGCAAAAAACAGAGGAGCTGCTAAATAAACTGCAACTATTTATGTGTTGAGCATAAATTGATGTACTCACTACTCACGTATGTGTGTGTGAGTGTGTGTTAGTGCTTAATTTCAATGGCTAAAACGTGACCAATTTGGTTTATTTACATGTGGTGAACATAAATTGTAATTGTTTAATAAACATTTGCCGTAACAAACTGTTTCTCGTTGTGGGCCGCGCAGCATCGCCAAGGATGCTGTTTTTTCCCAGCTCAACTTTCGCTCGCTTTTAGCCACAGCTCGGTTTTGGTGGGCAGTCCCAATTTGCCGCTATAGCCACTTCTTAGCCAGGCTAAGGCCATTAGCATGCCAAGAACGAGAACAAGGCAGACGCACTTAAAAGCCAAGCCAAGCCAACTGAGCCAAGAGTCAGCTTTATGTCTTCATCTGCGTTAAACATGTTGCGGGGCCAATTGTGTTGGCAACAAATTACGGCCAATACCAACGGAGCCACCTTCAATTGCTGACTTTTCTGCTGCAGTTGTTGGTTGTTCCTTGCTGTTTGCTCGAGTTGTTTCTTGGCTTGTTGTTGTTGTTGCTGTTACTGTTGGTTGCTCTGGTTGCTGGGCACACACGTGCGGCAAATGTTAAGGTACAAAAATTTGCATTTTAAGCGAATTCTCTTCATTTGTATTGGTTTCTGCAGCGACTTTGTACGCGTGCCAATTAGCCGCAGCAATTTGGCCAAATTGCAATTTGTTGTTAGCTGTTCGCTGTTGGCGTGAACGTATTTTTTTGGCGCTGTTTATGAAGTTGTTTTTTCAGTAGTACCAAACGCGATTTATGGCCTCTTAATAGTGCAATTCGTATGCGGGCAGGAGAAGGTCGCTGCTAAAGAGCTTTGCTATCAAGGAAATCTACTAAAAAGCGCCGTGTAATTTAATAAAATTTAAATAAAATATCACAATTTGAAACTAATGCAAATCAGAAAGTCTTTGGAACTTTGCAGCCACCAAATTGTGATTATAAATATTGCAAGCTAGTGTAATTTGCGAAAAATCGACCTGCCTTTAGCTCTGCAGCTGAAACAAGATAAATTTGGGGCCAAACTCAATTTAGTTGAACAGCTTTTGCACTCTGATCCGCCGGTTAATACAAACTTATATTCCGAATTTAGATAATTATGCAACTGAAATCAATAAAGTTTAATGTATGCGCATTACTCGTATTTCAATATTTTTTATGCAATTTGCACCCGAGACGAAAGGCAGACAACCCACTGAGCCAGAGCCACCCACTGCAGGCACCGCCAGTGGGTTCAGTGGGTCAGCAACGTCACGCGCGATTCGCGGCCCCCAGGAACCAGTTGCAGTTGCAGTCGGAGTTGCAGTCGGAGTCGGAGTCGATATTGGCTTTAGTTTTGGTTTTGGTTTTGCTTTCGTCTCGTCTTGGCCCGCACCAATTTCAGTTTCATTTGCAATTTTACTCTCGATGGCTCTCGAGTCTTGAGACTTGAGTCTTGAGCTTGCTGATCGGTGGCGTATCTTTGGCAATCAATCATTAGACGCAATCATTGGCCACATTAGCTCGGCAATCGCCTCGCCAGTTGCATATATTGAAAAAAACAAAAAACAAACTAATGTGCCGCCCACTGGACAGCAACAGCAACAGCGGCAGCGGCAGCAGCAGCAGCAGCTCGGATCTGATCCGATCGGCTCGTTAGCGGGATTAGCAATTACCCAAAAGCGACTGGTCGACAGACAGTCAGTCAGTTGAATTGTCAGTCATTTTGTCATTCGTTTAATTGCAGCTGGCAAACAGCAATGGCAATTGCAATGGCAATTGCAACCAGCAGCAGTAGCCAACAACTGAATGACACTGAAAAGCTGGCAGCTTATGAGTCAGCGCCAACATCAGGAAGCCAACAGCAGCAGCAACAGCAATATGCGAGCTGTGGCAGCCACTGAAATCCTTGACATAATGACCCCTTTTAGCGTTGGCCAAGATAACAATGGCCGCTGCGACGGCAGCGTGTTGAAAATTGCAGCTTCCAGCTGGAGCATTTCGACTGACCAAAAATGCCAAAGAGCTGCTTCAGAGAGCAGACAATGACGTCTAATTAGTAAACGTAGACGTCGGGACTGGAAGAAACAGCAACACAACAGCAACACAACAGCAACAGGCAACTGGCAACTTCCACACACGTGCAAACTCAAGCTCTCAGCCAACAGCAACATGGCTTGCAACGGCAACGGCAACAGCAACACAGTGTTGACTGTTGTTGCAGCTACCGTTGGCAACATTGTGGCTGCCTTTTGTTGCTTGGCTTCTGCCCTGTTCCTGCTGCCTGTTTGCTATTGCTGTTGCTGTTGCTGCTGTGCAAGATGTAATTCAATCATGTGCTGCCTGTTGCTGTTGCCTGTTGCTGTTGCCTGTTGCTGCTGTCCATTGGGCATGCTTTATTATGAGGCGTGCAGTCGGTTAGTTGGCAACATAGTAGCTTGCACAATCGATAGCTAAAGCCTGGAGTCTGTGGCAGACGCACGTTGCTCACCTTTATAAGGTCAGCATCCAATTTACAGTACGTTACCAACTCCAGACAGTTTTGGATGGCAATGTTGATAGAGAGAAGCGGCCACAATGGATATGCAGGTTGCTCCAGGTTGATCCTGTCCATCGAGCAGTTAGTGTGCAAATTCGGTGTAAATATTTCTGGGAGTCATTTAACAATGGCAACCAGATCGTGACTCCTCTTTAGCCACTTGTATCTAATGCGAGTATAAGTAATATAATCCTCTCAGGCAACTAATTGCGCCCACTTTAATTTAATGCGGCCCCCAAAGTAAATTGTGTTCAAAATGTTCCAAAAACTTGTTAGCTGCTCCATTGAAATGCCAGGAGGCCTGTTGAGCAACGCTCAAGCCAAGCTGTCGCCACTGTCACTTGGCTGCTTAGTTGGCCATGATTAGCCTCATTAGCCAAGAATTTTGGCCTAGTCTAACGCCAATCAGAAAGTAGCCACATTTCGCTTTGCTTATTAGAGCTGTTAAATTATGGCAGGCATTTTGGCTTTACCCACAGCCAGTCTATCTCTATCTCCAACTCTATCTCCATCTCTATCGCTCCCTCTGTCTCTTTTTATCCAACTCAGTCTCAGTCCACCCACGCGTTGCAGCCGCGAAAATGAAAATGTTCATTAGGTTTGCAACGGTTTTCAGCGCAACGTATAATAAGTTTTGCTATACCCTAACATTGGCAGCAAACACTTAGTCAAGAGGTATGAAAAACTTGCGAAATTCCACAAAATATAACACTATTTAAAGTAAATAATACTCATTTAATAAGGAATTTAAAAATATCAGTTCATTATCAATTATTTGAGTAATAGAATATTCAGCTGAATAATAATCCTTGCTTATTTGATTACTTAGTAAGAGTACCTCATATTCGTTGTACCTACTATTATTATTGTTTGTCTTGTTGTTGTTCTCACAGCTGGCAGAGTGCAGTGGAGGCAAAGACAATGATTATGTGTCAATATGCAAAAGGCGATTTACACGCAAGTTAAAGCAACTAAATTGTATAATAAAAAACATTTTATTATTGAGGCAGCAGCCGGCGGCCAAACAAATTGAGTGCCATGAAGGCAATAAATGGCCCGGCAGCAGCAGCAGCAGCAGCAGCCGGGCCCGGATTCGGTCCCACAGTGTTGCAGAGTCTCTGCGGGCCCAGGCCGGTTCTAATAAAAAAACGCACCTAAGTTGCAAAACTTGCAACGCACAATACAAAAAGGGGGCGGCAATTGTAACGGGGCGGGGGGCGCGGCTGTTGCTGCTGCTGCTGCTGCTGTTGCTGTTGCTGTCGCTGGTGCTGTTGCGGTCAATGAGTCACAATGTGATCGACTGTGGGCTGCAGAACAACGGCTATAGAACGGTGCAAAACAATTGTCAAGTCTGTAAGTTTTATGGGTCAACGTGGCGTATAATTAATACACTTGGGCAACTTCCAGTTGCCATTAGCCATCCAAAAACAACTAAACAACCGAACAACTGCGACATCGTCTGGCACTTGGACTCTAATTTCCAGTTGCATTCACTGATGATGATAATTATGGTTGCAGTTGCTGTTGTTGTTGCTACCTTTGTTTTTGCCCTGCTGTCGCTGATAATTGTCATAACCTTGCCATCATTTCCTGACATTGATCGATTTGGCAACATCAATCAGATTTTGTGTGCTCTTTGCTTTTTTACCGAGTACTGCAAATTAATGTATACAATTGAATCTATTTTTTTTGGAAAAGTCATGCTGAGTATGCAATACCATATACTAAATAGAGGTAGAAAATAGACTTGAAATTAATAAGTTGAAGCTGCTAAGTAGAATCTTAAAGTGCTCTATAAATAACTGAAGCTAATTATTACTTATTTATAAATGATTACTTTTGAAGTATTTAAATTAGTTCCTTATATTTTTTAACATGTAGAGACTGGAAACAATTCTTCTATGTTTCATTACGAAATAAAATTACAGACTATTTTAGTATCTGAAGGTCCTTGCTGCAAAATGATAGCAGCAAAGTTTAAGCTAGAATGATCTAGGTTTACCAACTCAACTTGACATTACGAATTGCAGTCGCACAATAATTCAGATTGTCAAGTTAAACATTTTCACATTGGTCACACATACACACACACCCGAGAAACACACACACACACCTTATCCACTGACTAAATCTGGCACCCACTCGCCAAGTACAAATTCCCATGGAGTCGATTCTCTTTTTTCTTGGCATATGACACTTCTGCATTTGACTTTATTGTTGTTGTTGCTGTTGTTGGCTTCCGCTTGTTGCTGCCACACATTGGTCTGGGCCTGACCAAATTTGGCAATGGCAGCAGCTTGGCTACGACGATGGCGATGGCTGTGCCGATGGCGGCTTCAACTTGTGGATGCTTCAACTTGATGCCCGTTGGCAGTTGATGATGGCGCCCGCGCATGCGTTCAATTGTTGTTGGTGTTGTTGCAGTTCTTGTGGTTGATGCATCATCATCATCATTTATTTTGTTTAATTGTGAATTTGGAATATTGTCCGCTGTCTGTCTGACTGTCTGCAAGTTAAACATATTGTGCATGTTGCTTATGAGATTACAACAATCGAATAAATAATAAAATACCCGCTGCCCCTTGTTCTGTTTTTTGTCATTTTTGGCTTTTTGCTGTGCTTGTTTTTTAGTGGGCAAAATCTTTAATGAATCTCTGGCAGCAGCAGCAGCAGCAGCAGCAGCAGCGACTGTCGCGAGTAAGAAAATGTTGCTGTTTGCGTGTGGGCCTCAAATCGTTTTTATTATTGTGCATGTCGTGTAATTTAATTTATGAATTTAAATGAACAAACGAGGCTGGCACTGAGCTGCCTCGCTGCCTCGCTGACTGGGTAAGCTCGGTGTCTCCAGGGATCCAGGGGGGGTGGTCGCTAAACTCTTCGTTTGTTATTGTTGTAGTTGTTTGTACCACAATTCGTTTTTTTTTTTGGCTGCAGAATTTTCTAATGCTGACAAATGGGATTTGGATTTATGACTTTTGTCGTTGCTTGTCGTTTTTGGCCATAACGCTGCGACTGTTTGTTGTTGCACGTAGGTGTTGCAGTTGCGGCAGTTGTTGCTGCGGCTGCTATTTGTTTTGATTGAAGATGTTGCAAGCTGACCTCGAGAGCGAACATGAGAAACTGCATCATAAACTGTGCCACGATTGTGCAAAAGTTCCTCAAATGTAGAGCTGCCCATGCAATTATGTCTATATCCAAGGTAATTGAAAGGGTGACTAAATTTGTGAATGAAATGGTGATTGAGGGATAAATATGAATACTGAATGAAGGTAGCAATTTATTGCAATCTCTAATTATTCAAAAAATTATATAAATTATACAAGAGACAAATGATGTATAGAAAGATTTGTATCGTAATACTAGTTCTGAATAAAAGGAATTCAAGAATGCAATACAATCTTTGTTGGTTTACATATATCTATTTATATTCGGAATACAGTTGTATTTATCAACGGATTTGATCAGCGGCTGTTTTGGAGAATCCAATATAAACCTGACCCATTCTAAGCGGCATTTAACTGCATATATGACATATACGAATGCCTAAGTTGAAAAGGTTCTCAAGCTATCGAAAATCTCGAGACCAGAGAGTCGCTTTTGGAGCTTTTGCCGCTTTGTGTGCCATTTGCCGCCAGTTGGCGTTGCTCCCGTTAAAACGTTTCTAATCTTAACTCATTATAATTAAATAAGTCACGAGTTTTGAATTTTAATTCGCTTTTCTGACATTGCCCCAACAGACAAAAGCTGACTGACAAAATCAGCTACCGTCAATGGCAGTTGCTGTTGTTGTTGTTGTTATTTTGTATTGTATTATTCCCCCTCCTCTTATTTTCGGGTCAATTTTATCAAAATCGCACACAAGCCAAGGTCTGTGGCCACGAAACTTAATTATATTGCAGACTGGGCAGCAACAGCAGCAACAGCAGCAGCCGCAACAACAACAATGAAACCTGGGCAGGTAAATAGAATCTTGTGAGGGCCATTAAAATTTGCACTTTAATGTTGCAGCAAAAGAAACAACAACAGCAGCAGCAGCAACAACAACAACAACAACAACAGCAACGAAAAGAAGGCAAAAACAAAAGGAGTGAAGTACAAATTACTTAAAAACAAAATGAGCCAAATTAGCAGACTCACTTGGTTGCTACTGATTTGGATTTTGATTTCGATTTCTATACAACAACAACAACAACAACAAGAACAGCAACAAGTCAAGGTCTTTGCGAAGGTGTTGAAATGTTTGCGAAGCCGCCGTTGAAGTTGAAGTTGTATTTGATTTACGGCTGATGCTTGGAAATTGCTTTGAAATTGGCCAACAAAATAAGCAAAAATAAGGAATGAGGCAAACTTAAGAATTGGCCCAGGCCAAAACTCTTAAATACTTAAAGCTGTGATTGTGCTGGTGGCTTTTGGTGGTGGTATTGGTGGTGGTGGTTGTTGTGGTGGTTTGCCCGCTTGTTGCATTGATGCTGTTGTTGCCGATGTCGATTTTGTGCGGCATTATGCAACTCACGACAATGACAATTCACGGCAGGACCTTTGGCGACCTACAAGCGTGTCGGCAACCCCCTGCAAGAGTGCTCCAACTGCTCCAAGTACTCCAAGTACACCAAGTGGTGGTGGCTCACACTCATTTGAAGATGCCAAAGCGTCAGTTTGGCGTCGCTTGTTGGGTTTGTCAGTGGTACAGTATTTTAGCTGTTCAGTTTGTTAAGTTTGTTCAGTTTGTTCAGTTTGTTCAGTTTGTACAGTTTGTGGCGCTCGTATGACAAATCGACAAATCGATTTACATAGCCTCGCTTGCTGGTGTTGGTGTTGGTCTTGGTATTGTTGCTGTTGTTGTTTTTGTTCTTCTTGTTGTTGGTGTTGGCGTCATTGTTGCTTGGCTTTCAGTTCATTAGGTTTGGCTTTGGATTTTTGGCCAATTAGGTTTGCTTTTGCGTTTTTTGCCGATTATTTCTTGAGGGTTACGCGGCTTGACTCGATATTAAAATGTCATTGCTGGCGCCTTGGGCCAAATTGAGTTGGGATGATGAGCTGATCCAAGCTGGCTGTGGAATGTTTGACGCAGCACTCATTCGGGTTTCACTTTAGCTTGAGTAAGAACCTTACAAATTTTGTTATTTACTGTTGCCTTGATTATATTAAATTAAACAGTCTTCCGATAATGGCTAAGAGCGGCTTCTGCACAAACGAGCATATCGTTAAATTGGCGCTAAAGCGTTACAAGAACGATTCGGACATCATTTTCAAGCCGTTCATGATGTACAGGGAGGAGTATTGCGAATATATGCAGGAGCATGCCACCAAAAACGATTTCAGTCCGGATGAGATCCTTGAGATGGCGCGTCAGAACTGGAAAATGTTCAAGAAGTGTGACAAGGAGCGCTACAAGGAACTTGCCGACATAGCCAACAGTCAATAGTGGTGATGATACTTTCCGATCAGACGAAGAGCAGGGATGTGAAATTCGAAATTCAGCAGGAAATGAAGTTGTGCAAGTGTGACCAATATTATGGAATTTTATTAACTGGTGCCAAGCGATTTTCTTTTGTTGTGCAAGTTTTTGGAAAACTTTTATTTCATTAAAATATGGCTTACATTTTATTACCTAATCTATCTATTCATTCTCATATTTATATATATATATATAAATTGATATTTTTGTCTAGGTATTTATTCTGGCAGTCTTCAGTCAGACACTCCTCTCTGTAATTTTCAATTAACATATTACATATCACGTTTATTTGCCCAATTTCTACTACTTAACTGCATTAAATTGATTGACAATTTGACGATAAGCCTTTGATGCTCCGCTGCCTGCCCCTTCGTTGCCTGCCCCTTCACCGGCCCTAGCGTAAGCACAGCAGCAGCTGCAGATTGGAACAGTTGAGTGTTTCGACTTCTTGGACATGTTGACCATGTCTATGTCGTACGTCCAAAGTGTCTGAAGTGTCTTGTGCCCTATTAAGAACATGGCATTTCAAATGATTTATATAATTTGCTGGCATTGTTTCAACGATCATAGACATGAGATATGTATTTAACAGTACACGTATGTAGGTGTCTGGGAACTCGAGTACATTGTCCAGTGCCGCAAAGTTCCACTTGGAGACTTGTCAGCAACAATTTGACATTTCAGTTGTCACTTTTTGGTGTGCCTGACATTTTACACACAACATAAATTAAAATTTTGCTCGCCAAAACAAATAATAAAATAATAAATAAATGCAATGACCAGTTGAATCGTTGTCCAGACTGAATCCGAGAGAGTGTATTGCATGTAAGTAAACCCGTTATGAGCAATTGTAAAAGGAATTATCTGTAATTAGCACATGAGCGAATGGCGTTTAATAAATGGAATTCTTGGCATTGCTAAATACAATGTAAACAATTTTGATTTTTATTAATTATGTAATTTTCCACAATAACTGAAAATAATTTCGAGTGCTTGCTCGCTCGCGTCGGCTGTAAATGCCTTAATCAAATGTTAATAGCTTAATCAATATGCCATAAATATAATAAAAAAATAAAAAACAAAACAAAAACAATATCATAATCGAAATCAATATCTAAAGACTCTCTGTCCCGGACACTCACATATTTTATTATTACGGCTGCAACACTTTTGTATGCGAACAGGGGAAAAAAAATTATAAAAATAAATTCTTGGAACTTGTTTGCTGCATGCGATTACGTCGACGATCGACGATCAACGATCGCCTCGTCATCGTCATCGAGTATCGCATGAATTTCAAAATTGTCGACATCGCCGCACAGCTGTGACGAATCTTTGCCAGTTGGCAGTTGCCTGTTGCCTGTTTGCCGGTCTGGGCTACGTGTGGGCGGGCGGGGGGTGCAATGGGACATGCGGCAAGGAGAGCTAGTCCCAAGTCTCACTAGCCCACTGGCTGGGCTCTGCAAACGCTTTTCACTTTTTATAGCAACGCCGCTAATTTGACAGGCGGGCGCGCAATCGCGATCACTAGACTCCAACTCAGACTCCAACTCCGACTCTGATCAACTGACAAAGTGCCATGTGTGGATAGTTAGTCTCAGGTATCTATGGATATATATATATGGATAGCTGCAGAGAAAGGGGTGCACTTTGGCACACTGGGCTGCGGGTGATGACAACTAAAGCTAAACATCAAACAGAATGCAGCATCGAGTAATTGAAAACTATTGGGTAAGATTAACCATTAGGATAGAAGTATAGTAGATAACTGTTTGGCATTTTAGTCACTTTTAAAAGGTGCTATTAAACATTGTTTATTTACATATAAACTATGATTTATTTAGGCCATCACTTTAAAGTTTAAACAAATATTTGCAATAAAAAGCGAATTATAATGGAAGCCAAAACTACTTTAATATCTCTTTTTAATAGGCATTTAATCTAAAATTCGAGCCGACTAACCGTTACGCATTAAAAGCATTTGTATCTTAAAAGTCCAGCACTTAAATATTAATTAATCAAATAATCAAGAACTTTATGTTCTTTAATATGAGCACAGATTTAATCATTATATTTTTATTAGATCTATATATTTATTTTGGTTCTCTCTGGCCACTGTGTACCCACATTCTGCTCTGCCGTTATGGCACACACACAGCTTCGGTTTCAGTCGAGCTCAGATCAGATCAGCTCAGAGCAGCTCAGCTCTGCTTCGCTCAGGTCTATTGGTCTCCAAAGATAGACAGCTATCGATCAGCTGCACAGTTGGCAGCTCAGCGAGCTTAATGGAAGCCCGCCACTTAGCCGGCAGTTGACTTTATAGACTTTAATTTATGCACTGCGCTCGAGGCACAAGACTTGGCTCCGGACGCGGCTTGCTCCCCTTACCGCCGTCCCCTTCCTCTTCTTTGCCACCAGCAGAGACGTCGTTGTATCCAGCCAGCTCTGTCCCTGAATGCGGCTTAGGCTCTCTTGCGTTCGAGATGCGTGCCAGCGATAAAAGTAATTTGCTTGATTTAATTTTAGTCAGCAGCTCACGAGACAACTAAACAGCCCCCGCAGCGGGGCTACACCCCTTCCCCTACCACTACACACCCCCCCTGCCAGCGGTAGCATCCTGTTTGTCAGCTCTCAGCTGGCTTCAGACTTTGTTTTAGCTTTAGTCGATTTTTTAATTAGGCAACCGCAACAAATTTTTAGCAAAGTTTCATGTTGCAAAATGTTGCGGCGCATGTAAGTGGCAAATGGCCTGCCCCGAAAAAAATGCCGAAAACTAAAAAACAAAAAAAATATTGCTAGCAACAACAACAAGAGGCAGCGAGACTAAAGCCAACTTCTAAAGTGGCTAATTGTGTTATGGCATAATTTACACGTTGTGTTTTCGGTTGCCACTAACAACGCGCTGGACATGTGCCACTAGCAGCCACTTGAACAATTTTGTTGCACCTCAGCGAAGAGTTTTTGCTTCATTTTTATTTTTATGCGGAATTTATGTTCGAGTATCTCCAAATATACACATAATATTCCACTAAAAGCCGCTACGTTTATTTGATCAACTAATGGATAACTGCAACTGATTGCTTTATTATTAAAAATAATTTAAAGGATTAAAATAACTGCCACTACTTTGTCAAATCTGAACCGATTGTCAATCCCGAGACCATTTTGGTCATTATTTGGCATCTAAATAATTTCTACATCTCAAGTTTATGAATTTTTGAAAAAATAAAATTTTTGATTTTTTTTTGCAAAAAAAGCATAAGGGGGGACCCTTACAAATTTTGATTTTTAAAAAAATAGAATCTTGAAATTTTACGTTTAATTGATTGTGGGTGTCTCAATTAGTATAAAAAACTATATCAAAAGTGATTTTGTGGCAGTTCATTTTTCTGTCAAAAATCACGCCAAAAGTGACAAAAAAAATGACTTGTGAAGTTCCCAAACAACGAAAAGTTCCTTATAAATGGCCTTCCCAGACTTCAAACTGCCACAACTTTGTCAAATCTGAACCGATTGTCAACCCCGAGGCCATTTTGATCACCATTTGGCATCTTTTTTAATTCTACATCTTAAGTTTATGAATTTTTGAAAAAATAAAATTTTAAATTTTTTTTGCGAAAAAAGCATAATGGGGGACCCTTACAAATTTTGATTTTTAAAAAAATAGAATCTTGAAATTTTACGTTTAATTGATTGTGGGTGTCTCAATTAGTATAAAAAACCATATCAAAAGTGATTTTGTGGCAGTTCATTTTTCTGTCAAAAATCACGCCAAAAGTGACAAAAAAATTGACTTGTGAAGTTCCCAAACAACTAAAAGTTCCTTATAAATGGCCTTCCCAGACTTCAAACTGCCACAACTTTGTCAAATCTGAACCGATTGTCAATCCCGAGGCCATTTTGATCATAATTTGGCATCTAGTTTAAATCTACATCTTAAGTTTATGAATTTTTGAAAAAATAAAATTTTCAATTTTTTTTGCGAAAAAAGCATAAGGGGGGACCCTTACTAATTTTAATTTTTCAAAAAATAGAATCTTGAAATTTTACGTTTAATTGATTGTGGGTGTCTCAATTAGTATAAAAAACTATATGAAAAGTGATTTTGTGGCAGTTCATTTTTCTGTCAAAAATCACGCCAAAAGTGACAAAAAAATTGACTTGTGAAGTTCCCAAACAACTAAAAGTTCCTTATAAATGGCCTTCCCAGACTTCAAACTGCCACAACTTTGTCAAATCTGAACCGATTGTCAATCCCGAGGCCATTTTGATCATAATTTGGCATCTAGTTTAAATCTACATCTCAAGTTTATGAATTTTTGAAAAAATAAAATTTTGCATTTTTTTTGCAAAAAAAGCATAAGGGGGGACCCTTACAAATTTTGATTTTTCAAAAAATAGAATCTTGAAATTTTACGTTTAATTGATTATGGGTGTCTCAATTAGTATAAAAAACTATATGAAAAGTGATTTTGTGGCAGTTCATTTTTCTGTCAAAAATCACGCCAAAAGTGACAAAAAAATTGACTTGTGAAGTTCCCAAACAACTAAAAGTTCCTTATAAATGGCCTTCCCAGACTTCAAACTGCCACAACTTTGTCAAATCTGAACCGATTGTCAACCCCGAGGCCATTTTGATCACCCTTTGGCATCTAGTTTAATTCTACATCTCAAGTTTATGAATTTTTGAATAAATAAAATTTTCAATTTTTTTTGCGAAAAAAGCATAAGGGGGGACCCTTACTAATTTTAATTTTTCAAAAAATAGAATCTTGAAATTTTACGTTTAATTGATTGTGGGTGTCTCAATTAGTATAAAAAACTATATGAAAAGTGATTTTGTGGCAGTTCATTTTTCTGTCAAAAATCACGCCAAAAGTGACAAAAAAATTGACTTGTGAAGTTCCCAAACAACTAAAAGTTCCTTATAAATGGCCTTCCCAGACTTCAAACTGCCACAACTTTGTCAAATCTGAACCGATTGTCAATCCCGAGGCCATTTTGATCATAATTTGGCATCTAGTTTAAATCTACATCTTAAGTTTATGAATTTTTGAAAAAATAAAATTTTCAATTTTTTTTTGCGAAAAAAGCATAAGGGGGGACCCTTACTAATTTTAATTTTTCAAAAAATAGAATCTTGAAATTTTACGTTTAATTGATTGTGGGTGTCTCAATTAGTATAAAAAACTATATGAAAAGTGATTTTGTGGCAGTTCATTTTTCTGTCAAAAATCACGCCAAAAGTGACAAAAAAATTGACTTGTGAAGTTCCCAAACAACTAAAAGTTCCTTATAAATGGCCTTCCCAGACTTCAAACTGCCACAACTTTGTCAAATCTGAACCGATTGTCAATCCCGAGGCCATTTTGATCATAATTTGGCATCTAGTTTAAATCTACATCTCAAGTTTATGAATTTTTGAAAAAATAAAATTTTGGATTTTTTTTGCAAAAAAAGCATAAGGCTGGACCCTTACAAATTTTGATTTTTCAAAAAATAGAATCTTGAAATTTTACGTTTAATTGATTATGGGTGTCTCAATTAGTATAAAAAACTATATGAAAAGTGATTTTGTGGCAGTTCATTTTTCTGTCAAAAATCACGCCAAAAGTGACAAAAAAATTGACTTGTGAAGTTCCCAAACAACTAAAAGTTCCTTATAAATGGCCTTCCCAGACTTCAAACTGCCACAACTTTGTCAAATCTGAACCGATTGTCAACCCCGAGGCCATTTTGATCACCCTTTGGCATCTAGTTTAATTCTACATCTCAAGTTTATGAATTTTTGAATAAATAAAATTTTCAATTTTTTTTGCGAAAAAAGCATAAGGGGGGACCCTTACTAATTTTAATTTTTCAAAAAATAGAATCTTGAAATTTTACGTTTAATTGATTGTGGGTGTCTCAATTAGTATAAAAAACTATATGAAAAGTGATTTTGTGGCAGTTCATTTTTCTGTCAAAAATCACGCCAAAAGTGACAAAAAAATTGACTTGTGAAGTTCCCAAACAACTAAAAGTTCCTTATAAATGGCCTTCCCAGACTTCAAACTGCCACAACTTTGTCAAATCTGAACCGATTGTCAATCCCGAGGCCATTTTGATCATAATTTGGCATCTAGTTTAAATCTACATCTCAAGTTTATGAATTTTTGAAAAAATAAAATTTTGGATTTTTTTGCAAAAAAAGCATAAGGGGGGACCCTTAAAAATTTTGATTTTTCAAAAAATAGAATCTTGAAATTTTACGTTTAATTGATTATGGGTGTCTCAATTAGTATAAAAAACTATATGAAAAGTGATTTTGTGGCAGTTCATTTTTCTGTCAAAAATCACGCCAAAAGTGACAAAAAAATTGACTTGTGAAGTTCCCAAACAACTAAAAGTTCCTTATAAATGGCCTTCCCAGACTTCAAACTGCCACAACTTTGTCAAATCTGAACCGATTGTCAACCCCGAGGCCATTTTGATCACCCTTTGGCATCTAGTTTAATTCTACATCTCAAGTTTATGAATTTTTGAATAAATAAAATTTTCAATTTTTTTTGCGAAAAAAGCATAAGGGGGGACCCTTACTAATTTTAATTTTTCAAAAAATAGAATCTTGAAATTTTACGTTTAATTGATTGTGGGTGTCTCAATTAGTATAAAAAACTATATGAAAAGTGATTTTGTGGCAGTTCATTTTTCTGTCAAAAATCACGCCAAAAGTGACAAAAAAATTGACTTGTGAAGTTCCCAAACAACTAAAAGTTCCTTATAAATGGCCTTCCCAGACTTCAAACTGCCACAACTTTGTCAAATCTGAACCGATTGTCAATCCCGAGGCCATTTTGATCATAATTTGGCATCTAGTTTAAATCTACATCTCAAGTTTATGAATTTTTGAAAAAATAAAATTTTGGATTTTTTTTGCAAAAAAAGCATAAGGGGGGACCCTTACAAATTTTGATTTTTCAAAAAATAGAATCTTGAAATTTTACGTTTAATTGATTATGGGTGTCTCAATTAGTATAAAAAACTATATGAAAAGTGATTTTGTGGCAGTTCATTTTTCTGTCAAAAATCACGCCAAAAGTGACAAAAAAATTGACTTGTGAAGTTCCCAAACAACTAAAAGTTCCTTATAAATGGCCTTCCCAGACTTCAAACTGCCACAACTTTGTCAAATCTGAACCGATTGTCAACCCCGAGGCCATTTTGATCACCCTTTGGCATCTAGTTTAATTCTACATCTCAAGTTTATGAATTTTTGAATAAATAAAATTTTCAATTTTTTTTGCGAAAAAAGCATAAGGGGGGGACCCTTACTAATTTTAATTTTTCAAAAAATAGAATCTTGAAATTTTACGTTTAATTGATTGTGGGTGTCTCAATTAGTATAAAAAACTATATGAAAAGTGATTTTGTGGCAGTTCATTTTTCTGTCAAAAATCACGCCAAAAGTGACAAAAAAAATGACTTGTGAAGTTCCCAAACAACTAAAAGTTCCTTATAAATGGCCTTCCCAGACTTCAAACTGCCACAACTTTGTCAAATCTGAACCGATTGTCAACCCCGAGGCCATTTTGATCACCATTTGGCATCTATTTTAATTCTACATCTCAAGTTTATGAATTTTTGAAAAAATAAAATTTTCAATTTTTTTTGCGAAAAAAGCATAAGGGGGGACCCTTACAAATTTTGATTTTTAAAAAAATAGAATCTTGAAATTTTACGTTTAATTGATTGTGGGTGTCTCAATTAGTATAAAAAACTATATCAAAAGTGATTTTGTGGCAGTTCATTTTTCTGTCAAAAATCACGCCAAAAGTGACAAAAAAAATGACTTGTGAAGTGCCCAAACAACGAAAAGTTCCGAAAATGACCTTCCCAGACTTCAAACTGCCACAACTTCGTCAAATCTGAACCGATTGTCAATCCCGAGGCCATTTTGATCATAATTTGGCATCTAGTTTAAATCTACATCTCCTTCCCAGACTTCAAACTGCGACAACTTTGTCAAATCTGAACCGATTGACAATCCAGAGGCCATTTTGATCAATATTTTGCATCATATTTAATTCTCCATCTCAAGTTTATGAATTTCAAAATGGCCTCAAGTTTGAACATCGGTTCAGTTTTGGCAAAGTTATGGCAGTTTAAAGTCTAAGCAGGGAATACTTATTTTAATAAATTTGATATTTCGTTTTTTAGCGACTTATTACTCTCAGTTAGTTTCTATTCAAGTCCCTGTCACAGCTCATTTGTGATTGCCATTATTTCATTATTTATTTATCAGTGTCAACTTTGTTTCCCCTTCGAACATCATATATGTATGTAACTATGTATATATGTACATATGTATGTTTAATGATGTCTTCATATCGCTATTGAGCTGCAGTAAGTGAGAAGCCTCACGCACCTTTGTGATTCAGGCACTGATTAGTGGTTGGGGCTGGGAGCGTGGGAACTGAAAGCGCTATCATCAGTGGGTCTGGGAGTCGCAGCTGCGCCATTTGATTAAATGCCTCGTTTTATTTCATATTTAATATGTGAAATTATTGACAGTCGATTAGGCAATGCAAACAACGACAAGCACTGAGACAAACTGAGACACAAAGCGACATCGAGACACGGAGACATGGAGACTCGTTCCCTCGCTGACATTCAGATTGGGGCTGCCCGCATTTCAGCTGATATCGCTATCTGGTATATAACGTATGCCATATGCTGACTGCTGAGTGCGGTCAATATCAAAATTCAAATATTCAATATTTACGCAGCAATTATGCAAATTAAGTTCAAGTCTAACTAAGCCGGCGACCGATCGAGAGCCGTTCAGCATTTGCTCACTTGGCTATGACGAAATGGCGCTGGCATCTCAAACAGCTTATATTGGGTGGGGGGAGGGGCAGGTGACCGCTGGGCGGTACTGGGGGGCTGTGACCATTACAACAACAGTTAGTGGTTGTTAAGTTTTAAATTAATTGTTCTAATTACATGCCTTGCATTTTGTTTCTACGCTGGTCACTTTGTTTAATTGCTCGTGGGAAATAAAACGCGTAAGCAAATTGTAAACCGTTGCAAAGTGTTGCATTGCCATATTTGTTTGTTTGGCTTGTGGCTTAGTGTTGTTGTTGGACAAGTTTCTGTGCCACACGCACAGCTTGACACCTGCCCAGTTGCCCGCTGGGGCAGCAGTTTTGTGGCTGTTGTTGTTGTTGTTGCGGTTGTTGTTGTTGCTGCAGCAGGCGCCAGTCGGCTTTGTCTATGATACTAAATGGAGTTCGCCTTATAGGCTGAGACGGCCCGCTGTTGTCTGTTGTCTGTGGTTCTTAAATGTCACCAATGCTGCTGTGGTACGAGAGCCCCCTGAGTGACACTCACAGATTTGTCAGTTCAGTTAAGCTATTGATGTATTAGCTAGTGTACAAAAAAAAACCTTTGCTGGCTTGTAATTCCGAACTGGTTCAAGGATAAGCATGCATACAAATAAAGGTAATATTATTTATTTATTAAATATTTCTACTAAATTCAAAGTTTTTGATAGAGGACTTTGCTCTTTCTGTATATTTCCTGTATGCTTCAAAGCTTTATCAACTGATGTCTCTTCACATTTTTAATACCCTCACCTCATTATATTAAGCATGCCTCTAAAAAAGGTGAGCAGCCTCTCTCGCAGCTCATCCTCAACGAGCATAAGTGACAAATTTATGGCGCGTGTGTTGCAAACCACATAATTTGTCTGACTGTGACCCCTGCAAGCAGCCCCCTGGCCCCTCACCATCCCTACTTTACTGAATACATCCGAAAATCACCAAATTTATGCGCAACGCCCGCGCGCCAAATTAATGGATGCTTATTAATTTATAGCTATTTAAATGATCGCGAGGATACAAAGCTGGCAGCGGGGCAAAGGGGCAGGAGAAATACGCAACATTCCAAGGTTGCTCCTTTAGTTAGAGATGAGCGTGAATACTATCAATATAATTATGGATAACTTGAATAATTCCTTACTTATTTGACATGTAATTTAGTCAGAGAGAAAAGTTATGAAGATCTCTAACTTCTTGATCATATTGTGCCCGAGACACTCACGCGTGACCCAACACGATCTTGATCTGACACACCCATCCCTATAGCTATGTCCGAGCTTCCCTAATGAAGTCTGATCTGTCGCCTGTGTTCGTGTGTGTGCCTGGGGGCCCCAAGTGTATTTAATTTACACCTGAGTCGCATCGGCGCGAAACCGAAAACCGAACTTGAACCTGAACTCCGCTTGACATCGACATCGACATCGGTTTTTGGGTTTTTGGCTTTAGCTTTAGCTTTGACTGGACTGGGTTGGGGCTGCATATAAATTAGCATCATGGGGTGAGGTCTGTTTCGAAAAATTGAAACATTTTTCGCGTTTTGTTTTTATTTAGCGCGCTCGCCCCGACCACATTTGAAAAATGAAAGTGTTTGCTTTGGTTTCTTTTTGCTGTTGCCTCGCGGCCCCTCGTGCAGCTTGTGGCATTTGCTGGCCATAAATTAGCCGCAGCTCTTAACTGGACGCCACGCGGCTACAACTACAACTACAGCTAAAGCTAAGGCTGCAGCTTCAGCTTCAGCTTCAATTTCAGCTCATCGGATCTTCGCGCTGTGTGGTCATCGAGGCCGGGCCAGGTCGAAATGGTTTTCAGTGGCCAGGGACTGGCGGGTGAGGGTGCTGGTGCGGGTGCGGGTGCGGGTGCGGGCTGGGGAGGTGCTTCCTTTCTATGACTAAGCCCGCACAGCTGGCCGGGGCCACAGTCGTAGAGCGATTGCATCTCTCTTTCTCCATTTGAAAATTACTATTATAGTTTTATGTGCTATTATTTGGGCATAAAGAAAACGCCAGCCCCCGCAGCGCTGGCCAATACTCACACACACACACATGAAGTCGCCTTTGCATAATCGAACTGGCCAACAGTTCAAAACTGGCCAAAAACTTTTGCCGGCTGCCAGTTGCCAGCTAAAAGCTGCGAGCTGCCAGTCGACGGCGGCATCTTGATTGGACTCGAGCTCTGTCGAAGTCTCCGTCGAAGCCTCCGTCGCCGTCGCCTGTAGGGTGGCAAGATTCTTAGCGGACCGAGCCGGCGCCAAGGCGAAACGCCGAATTGTGGCTGCTGCTGCTGCTGCTCCGCTTATCTTGCATCTGCCTCGCTGGTCAAAAACATTTGCGCATGCGGCATGCCACAAACTGCCGGCCAGCGACTGTTTTTTCATTTTGCGTATTGGGAGTCAGCGAATCGAACTAATCTCTTGATAAGCAAACATTTGGCTGGCCTCCAAAACGGAAACTTGGTCATGGCTGCAGCAAAGTTCTCACAATTAAAATGGCCCCCCTCCGATCCCGCCCCTCGCAGCATTCCAGAGTCAGTGGCATCGCTTGGAATGTGGCGGCAACTGTCAGGGTTATATGCCCATGACTCCATCATTAGCTGAGAGACCCCGATCTCTGGCGTGGGCGTTGCGTAGCTCAGCAGCTTTGACTTTGTCGCTGATGTCGCTACGTGTAAATGTCACGGCAAATGCCAGAAGGCGCCCGAGCAGGGGCACTCAATCAAAACCAGTAGCAGTAGGCAATGCAGCAGGGCAGCCAACTGGAAATGTAACAACTCAAGCCAAAGGCCAACTCAGCTGGATGGCGACGGCCAATGCGCAGCGACAACTCAACGGTGCTTGTGGGGGAAAATGGGATACCAGGAGATTGAGGGGATAACAGACTCGGTAGCGACACTCTAAGGACAGGCTGAGCAAAGGACGGCGCAGTACAAGTAGTACTAGTAGTGCTTTTTATTCATGTTGACAATAGCAATCGATTTATATTTAAATTTTCATTTTTATATTTTGAATTTTATTTATTCAAAAATGATTGCTAAATTAATCTAGAGGAAGAATCATCATCATTTCACGTAGGATGTTTGTATGTAAGACATTTTTGTATAGATTTCAGCACAAGGATCATGAAATTGTTTTAACTCATTTGGATCATTATCTTTTCACTGATGCGAACGGATATGAAGTGATCATACACACACACACACACAAACATGTATCAAAATAAATACATATAGATATGTACATATGGCTGGTACTGGCCACGCCCCTTCAAAAAGCGCACGCCCACGCAACGCGACTGCAATAAGCAATGGCAAAGGCAGCGCTGCAGCACTGGAGCATTGGAGCATTGGGCATGAAGGAGGGCAGAGAAGCGAAAGCAGCGCAAATTATTTCTCACCATTTATCTGTAAAAATTCGCATATTAAATAAGCGTGCAACCCAAAATTATCACGGACCTGGCATCAAGGCATCAGGCCCAGACCCCGAGTAGACCAGACCACAACCACCAGGCCAGAACCACCAGGCAAACAAACCACTCGATCGTAATCTGTAAGTGTTTGCAGCGGCACACGTAGCCGACGCCGTGGCATGCCATTGACTCGTTGCACGGAGCTCATGGAGTCCATGACTCCATGCAGCTATCAAGCATTTATTTGTTTTTGCGCGTACGCAAAGGATATGCCGAGCAACGCCTACTCAAGGAGGAGGAGGCGGGGGACGAGCTATAGAGCAGGAGGAGATCTCTCTGGTGCTGCAGAGGAGTAATGGCAATGCGCAGATGCCGATGCCGATGCTGATGTCGATGCGAAAGATGATGATGATGATGATGATGTCGACAACGATTGCGATTGCGCCGTTTGGATTACAATAATTTAACATCATCATAATAAAACAATCAACGTAAGCATTTAACTCGCCAAAAACAGAACCCAAGCGATATCCACACGGAGTACTCTATGTGTGCTTGAGTATTTGTATGCTTAAGTCGATACAAATCGCATATGCCAAAAGGATAAAGGCTGCACAATAAATTGAGAGGTCATTCTTGCCACGACGACGACGACGACGATGACGACGTGGATGGCGCTTGGCCAGAAGAGACCAAAAAACTTGAACTGCGACTGCGACTGCGACTTGTGCCAAAGTAATTGATGTGCTCGCCTGACCTGTGGGAGTTTACGAATCACAGATTATCTGCGCCAGACAATGGTAAACCTCAACCTCATGTCGTCGCTGGTACTGGCTCCATGGGTTACGCCTACCGGCTAGAAGAAGACAACGATGACGACGACGACTATCGTCTCTTGATGTCGATGCTGGGGATGAATGCCCAAGTTTTGTGACTTCAACTCGATAACGTGCCGCATTTTCATTGATGTGCTGCTGATGATATGCAAAGCAGCAACGTAGCCGAAAAAAAAAACAGGTGGCGGCTGTTTATTTATGCCTGTTAACTAAAGCGCAAAATATATGCAAATCGCAGCTGGTTGTGCAATCTGCTCGCTAGCTCCCATGCTCCAGCGCTTGACCTCGTCCAGGTCCAAAAATGTGTGAAAGGCTTCGGTTTTAGCCCCGAAACCAAAGCCAAAATGCTGCCCAGCTAATTTATCTGACTCATGTGAGTTGCTGTTGTTGTTGCTGTTGTTGATGTTGTTTCTTGTTGGGTTTCTTGCTGTATCATTGTGTGGCTGTTGTTCTTGGTATCTGCAGGATGCGTAGGCCGTTAAATAAGTGCGGCAAATTATATGGAGACAAGTGCCACGGAATGGGCCGGAAACCGAAAGGAACAAACTCAAGCGTGGGTTGCCACTTTTTGGATAATTGAAGGTGTTATCTGCGCTGACTCTCTGAATGTTAACAGAGCTCAAATTGCAATACATTTGTTCCTATCAGAGCGGTTTAATCCATTGATGATATTTCAAGGAACTATAGCATCGTTATATTGTAAATAAATAAATAAATATTGCGATGCCATAAAAATACTCTTATCTAAATAGTTATTCATCTTGATTGGCCATGCAGTGAAATCAATTGATGGGCTTGTCTTTTGGTCTGTACTCTTTTACATATTGTATAATGTTTAATGTTGAAATTAACCTGGGGTCTATGGCAATGTTTTAACTGCGATTGTGTTCCGTGATACGCCATGGACTTGCATATATCTGTCTGTATATGTATGGCAAAAAAGCATATATCCACTTGACAGTACGGGCAGAGATAGATATAGAGATAGAGATAGAGGCGCAGACATATAAAAGCGACTGAGGCTAGAAACCTGCCAAGATGGTGAGATGTGCCATTTATGAATCGCTGTTTCTGCTGTTTCTGCCGTTTCTGTTGTGGCAGCCACCCACAAATATTTGACTTCTCACCTACAATAAATAAAACAATAAACCAGAGTTGTTCAACTGGCCAGACAAATGCGAATACGAATGCAAAATACGTTGCATATTCAATAAATTTCTTGTTTGTTTTAACTATATTTGAGATCTTTATCGTGTATCGAAATGCAAGGCAGCTACACACACACAAACACACATATTCCTTGGGCCATTGTAATAGTGTTGTTGTTGTTGCTGCTGCTGATGTTGCTGTTGCTGTTGCTGCATTTGCATGCCAGTGGGTGAAACCAGCAAAAAGCTAAAGGTACAACAACAAACGCCTGTCACGCTTGGCTAAAAATGGTAAAAATGACAAATGTTTCACAGCGACCAAAAAAACTGCAGCAGCAGCAGCAACAGTAACAACAAAAAAGTTCAATTTCTTAGCGCAGAACATGACAAGCATGAAACTATCCGAAGCTAACGTAGCACTAGAAACAAACCACACAAAAAAAAACAGTATGTAAAATAATAACAAAGAGACACATACACACACATACACACACACACACATGTGCGACAGCATTTTGGCTGCAGTTGCCGCTTTGGCAGGCTAAGCAAACAAAAGACTTAGGCAACGAACTTGCAAGCGGACAAACGGGACAGCAGCATCAGCGCCGACTGGCATCATTATTATCAGCAATTTGTGCCTTTTATTGCCCGAAATTGTTCAACGTCCAGTAATAATGTTAAAACTCGTAATAATAATGCCCGAAAAAAATTTTGATATTTTTTTTCTCTTTATTTTATACGCCGCTAGCATAAATTGGAAAGCTAAGGAAAATCTCTGAAAAATCATATTAGATGTAAATAAAGAAAGACGAAACTCGGACGCTCTATTACAAAATTTAGTTGATAAAAGATACAGATTTTTTAAATATTATTTATTTCTTAAAAACTGAGCTTGCAAATATATGCAAACTCACAATTTTAATAATCTATTAGACTGTTATTATTGTGTTTTTTATGGAAAGCCTAAGCATGCTGTAATTTTTCATAAAACCCCGCTCAGTTTTGAGAGTATTCATACAGCGAAGACGACGCCTGATAATTTAGCATACTTACGGCTTTGCGATTGCCTGCAATTTGTTTTGGGCACCACCTACAACTTGGCTCTGATCTGCTCTGCTCTGCTCTGCTGTGCACTAGCGGTAAGAGGTCGTCCCTCCCATACAACATACCCATACTCAACTCCTACCCCCTTCCCTCTTTGCTCCCCTCACCTTACTTCTGGCTGCCATCTACCATCTTCATGTGTGTTGGCCATAAAAATCAAAGTGGGCTGGCAGGCGATTTGCTCTGTTGTCAGTTTATTGTTGTTGTTGTTGTTGTTGCTTGTGCTGTTGCTGTTGCTGTAGTTGATGTCTTCATTATAATTTCTATATGCGCAGCTCATATATTGTTTGTACTTGCAACTTTATATATATTATTGTATATATAAGTAAGTAGGTATTAACTTTAGCGTGGCTACGTCCTGAACTTTATCGATATTTGTGAAATAATTTCACTGGCCATCTGACTGCGTGGGTAGCACTTCTTGTTGTTGTTGTTGTTGTTAAGCTGGAAAATTGGTTAAGCCCCTATAAATATGAAGGGCTCTTGACTGGGCTGGCTGATTGCCTGCCTGGCACTCATTTGTTTTCTCTGACATTTTCAAAGCCGGATAATTGAGATATTTTGCAAATGATTGCCGCCAAGTGTAAAAGTTGACAGGTTTCTGTGGCGTTTTATGGGTGTGAGGCGGCAAAGAGTACAACGTTTCCTATGAGGTGTTAGATCAGAGAGACAGCGAATCATTAAGAGCTTCTCCATACACATACATATACATATTTATACGTACATAATTAATTATTGCACAAATTGAATAGTATAACAACATTCATAATTAATGGTGCTGATTTAATGACCTTTAACATCAGCACTCCGCAATTGCAATCGCATTCGCTCCACTCTATGGTACTCCAGTCACTAACAACTCGCTGTCATTTGTACTCATAGTACAAGCAACTAATTTAATTTTCATTTATCACAACAACTAATTAATTTCCCGCTGAGCTTTTTATTTACCCGCCTGCAAGTAAATGGACACAATCAGCAGCCATTTGATTGTTGTTGAGGTTCGTGAAGTTGCTGTTGCTGTTGTTGCTGCACTCGAGAGTTGGACATTTTAATTATTTAAATGCAGCCGAAGGCTAAAGTTATACAAGGCGCAGGCGCAGGCGCAGGCAAATCATAGCTCATAAATCCATCAAAACTTAAAGCTAACTAAAAGAAAAAAAAAACAAAAACAAAAACAAAAACATTGTATAAATATTTTGTATCTGCAAAGAGGCCAGCGCCAAAGTGCCATGCAAATGTTGTACAACATTAAAGCGTACAAGAACAATCAAAACATGAATGCCTATTACTATTACCTATTGCTTGTAGTAGCTGTTGTTATTGTTGTTGTTGTTGTGGTGGTTGCTGCTGCTGCTGTTCTCAAGAGAACAATTGTTTTAGTAGCAATTGTTGTAGTGGCTGCTGTGGCAGCTGCCGTTTACCACGATCTCTAGAGTCGCCACTAAACGCCGTGACCGTGAATTCCTTAGAATATAATCGCAATTTGCAATTGCCATAATATTTTTATGATTTATTAAACGCATTCGCGGCTAGCGACCTGTCTGTCTCCATGTCTGTCTGTCTGTCTGTCTGTCTGTCTTTTACTGTAGGGCACTCGACCCCGACTTGCAGCCGGACTCTGTCGATTGGAGCCGCAATTAAATTGTAAATAAAACGAGTGACTTTTGTTTGCACTGTTCGACTGTTCGACGGGCCAACTGGCTGACTGGCTGACTGGCCTACTGGCTGGCCATTTATTAAAAATGCATTAAATAAATAAGTCGCGAGCCATTAAAGAATTCATAAATTCTAAAAACAAAAGACTTAGGCAACGAACTTGGCCAGCGTACAATTTGCCTTTTAGCCAATATGGCCGCGAAACGCAACATGAATTATTAGTTGCTTGTCTGTCGCCTGTGCCATAAGCTCTTGACAGCTTACAGTTTTTAATTAGTTACACGCAATGAAACCGACAAGTGCGGTTGCACTGTGCCACAGTGAAGCAAAGAAAAAGCAAAGCAAGCAAATCAAAATAATGCAGCTGAAAATATGTGAAATATATGAAGGATTTATATTGGAGTCTGCATTGCAGCAGCATCTTCTTGCGCTTTCTTCAAACTTTCGACAGAGTGTGTGCCATGGTACCACTGTGCTTGTGGCTTCTGTAAAATGACTAATTACTGCACAGCTTCCAACGATCTCAGCGACGTCAGCACGCGATGTTTGGCCCAAATGGCTGCTGCACTTGCACATGTCTAACTAAAATCCATACAGGCAGCAATTTGTTGCAGCTGCCGCTGCCACTGTCGCTGCTACTGCTGCTGCCACTGCCACTGCTGCTCTGGCTGCGACTAATTAAAAAAGTGCCATCAAAGTGTGGACAGCGCACGTTTGTGAACGTTTGTGCCACTTGCGTGTCAAAAGGCAGGCATAAAAACGCAGACTTTAAGGCCAGGCGGCATCAAGTTGGCCCCACTGGGTGGCATTTTTTGAGGCAAGCGACAAGCACATTGGCGACTTTTAGTGCCACAAAAGCAAACACATGTTGCGGTGGTTGCTGGTTGCTGGTTGCTGGCTGCTGGTCGGTGGTTGCCTGCCTAGCTTGCCTGGCTGCCTGGTTGCCTGGTCGCCTGGTTGCCTGGTATGCAAAATCTATTCCCATGAACATGAAAACCACTTGCTACAAATTGTCTTACAAGAGCAGCCACTAAAAGCGCAACATTTTAAACGGATGCAGATAACGATCGTCGAACACAAATGGTGCAGAAATAAACACGAGTGTAGATGCAAATCAGATGATAAGCGCGGAGGGAGGGCGGGCAGTCGAGGGGATGGTAGCTGCTGCTGCCCCGATTGCTGCTTAACCCATGACTGCCTGGGCAGTTGTCCAGCTGTCCAGTTGTCCATCAAGTGAGCATAAATTGGCACTATGCAAATTAAATTATCAACTGTGCAATTCGAAACGAGTTTCCAAGCCAAGCAAATTACTGTCAACGACGGCAGCTCCACAAAATGCAATGAATGCGCCGCTTATTACCAAAGAGCAGCGGCCATAGCCACAGCCACAGCCACAGCCACAGCCCGCAGGAGCCGCCGCCAACTTGTTGGCCAAGTGTACGTATATGTGTCTACTTGCCATGATCTTTCTGGCCAATTATGTGTAAGACTGGCAGCCAGCTGGCTGCTCAGTTCGATCGCTCAATGGACGGTCGCATCATTATAATCACGTGTTGATTGCTTTTTAAACTCTGCCAGTAAATGAGCAGTTGCCAAGACTGCTGACTGCACCACTAAGTGGTCAAGTGGTGCCAGTGCTTGTTGTTGCTGTTGCTGCACCAGCAATCGCCTCAATTTCCATGCGAACAAGCGCCGCCAATATAGAAGTAAATTTCTGTTATCTGCTCTTGCTATTTTTCATTTTTGTGCCGGCCTTGTTAGCAAACGTTTACAATTAGATGGCCTCCACTGCTCCTGCTCCTGCTCCTGCTGCTGCTGCTGCTGCTGCTGCTGCTGCTGCTGCTGCTGCTGCTGCTGGCTGTATCTCGTCCGGACCTGTTGACACATTATCCAGCCCATGTAATTGAAGGCGCCACAGCATAAATAGCAATGAGGAGGAAGCACTTCAGATGGCAGCTTCGGGAAACGCTTTCCATTTAAACTTAACTGGTCAGTTGGCCAGTTGGGCATTTGGTCATTCAGTCATTCAGTTGCCAGTTACAACTTCTAATCAGATAAAGTTTAACTGCATTTCACATTTGGTTGCTGCTTGTCAACTTTTACACTTGTCACCGTTCCCCCGCCATGCACCCATGCACCCCTGCACCACGGTACCACCATCACCCACTGATCCGAAGCTCGCCGCGCCAGTCAGTCCGTTTAAGGCATATCAAATTCATTTGAGTGTGTCTAACGAAGTCTGCAAATATTAGCGTTGAGTTTGTCAGATTTATGAGCAAATCTGCATGCTGACCGAGTCGACTCGAGCTGCAAGCTGCGAGTTGCGTTGCGTCCAGTTGCAATGGTGAGTCCGAGCTGAGTCCGAGCTGAGCTGAGCTGAGCTGCAGTGGAGGCCATGGCGTTAGCCGTAAGTGGAACACGCCGCTGTGTGTCGCCCCCGCTATGCTTGCGCTTTTCAAGCCGCAAACATTTGTAAAAAGGCGTGAAAATAATTCAGCGTCAAGTGACAGAAATGCCACACACATGGGCAACAGGCAAACGGGCAGCAGGCAACTCGCAACGGGCAAGCGTGCAACTTGCAACGTACACTGCAATGAGCAACAATTTAGAGAAGGGTACAACTTACGGAAAAAACTAATTTACAGCATATTAAAGCGTAAAATGTAGTTTCAAAATATATTTATAAATTTGTATTTGATTTAAAAGAGCCAATAAATAAATAAATAAAATAAAGAAACTTCATTATTCAAATACTTTTTAGAACAGGGCAGTAGAAACCTTAACTTGACTAGAATTAAAATATGTTTTTCATCACGCTGCCATCTCTAGGAGGGACGCGTGCGAGTTTTGTGGTTTTTGAGTCGATGATTCATTGGCCAGACCACAAAATTGCGGTCAGTGCGTGTGCGCAGCGAAATCGATTTGTGGAATGCAAGTCACAGCTAGACTTGGAGACAGAGACAGAGAGGCAGAGACTCAGACAGAGATAGAGGCAGCTTCAACTTGACGCTAATAGCGGTCAGTTATATAAAGCGAGTGACACCCACGCACAAACACAAACCGCATACAGCAAACAGCAAACGACAGACAAACGTTGCTTTCCCAGCCTGGAATGGGGACTGGGTGCTGGGTACTGGGTGCTGGGTACTGGGTACTGGTGCAACATGTTGCCAGGCGTTTGTTGTCAACATGCCATGTTGATAGCGCTGTTTAATGATAGCCCGAGTCGACAACATGAAAAGAAACATGGCAAATGTCAACTGCTTACCAAATTTGGCCATGCGAATTGTGTCATAATTTGTTGGCAGCGCCACCTAGCGTACACCAAAAAAAAAAAAAAAAAAAAGAAAACCGCAATAAAAAAACATACAGAAATTATGCCTGCCAACGGAATGGGCATGCGCAGTGATCGGCAATCACCGATCAGCCGACCACCGATCAGCGATCACTGAGCAAATGGACAGCGAGTCCAGGTTGCAGGCGTGCGCTTTTACCTTTAGCTGGACAGTTCGCCTTAGGGGCGGAGCTGGCAATCGTCGGGGCTGCAGCCATGGCAATCGTGCAGCGGGTCGTGACAAATTTAACCTAATGATCCGAAATTATTGCACCTTAATTGCCACGGCGAGTGACTGCGACGATGGCGGCTAAATGGAAAATCGGCTCGCAAATATTTAGAGAATTTTATTTATACTTTAAATAATTTTTACACCATTGCCCGCAGCTCGGCATTTGCCTGACAGCCGACAGGGACAGTAACTGACTGGCCGCAGCACCGACTATGGGGTAGGAAGGGGTGGGGAGGGGAGGGGAAGAACGGGACTGGCGCTTGGCAGCCAACTAAGAGTTAAGAGCTAAGAGCCTCAGCCTCTGTCCGACTTCAAGTAAAAGTGATTTGTAGTTTGGCCAAAATGTTGCTGTTGTTGTTGTTGTTGTTGTTGGCTGGCTGGCTGGCTGGCTGCTCTGAGTTATTTTGGCGGCATTTAACGGCCGTTGTCTTTCGGTAGTAACTGTTGACAGTTGAATGCTCGTCGAGAGTTGCATGTCAGATGCCGTCGAACCGTGCAACAGTTGCAAGTTGCAACAGTCGAACGAACAATTGGCGGCCTTTTTGGCCGGCGTGTAAAAATTTACACGACCAGCAACAAGCAGTAACACATTTTATGACCTTTTCCAGTTGCTGCTTTGCTTTTTGATACTGATAGCCAAAAATGAGCAGAACATTTGTTGCTCTTGCCATTGCTATTGCCATTGCTGGTGTTGCTGGCGTTGTTGTTGTTGTTGTTATTGCTGCAGCGGCTCGGCTGCTGTCATGTTATGAAAACGCAACCAGAAAACCAAAACTGCGGGCTGTTTGGTTTCCATTTGCAATTGTTGCATTCGTTTTAGCTATTTGCCGTTTACCACGTTGTTGTTGCAAAGTTCAAAATGTTGGCCTGGGTTGGGTCAGCCAACCAATGTTGACCAGGTGCCTGTGAAACATCGATTCAATCTCGTCTCGCATTGGTAACTTAAAACCGAATCCAATAATACAAGCTACCATGTAATCAGATCAATTAAAACTAATTGTGAGTATGTTCTAAAAGCGGGTCAAAAGATCAAATATGCGCAAGAGAAACTACATATCGTTTTTGGAAACTTAGCATGTCAAGATTGATGTGATGCTTTTTGACAATAAATCCGAATTTTGGAAGTTTCTGAACTTTGAATGTAGACCTATTAAGGATGACAAGCCATGCATTTAATAGTATCGGCGTTGAAGATCGCTTGAGTTTTGGCGAAGTTATGGAAGTTTGAAATCTGGAAAGGGCATTTTTGGGGACCTATAACTTGATATGTGATATTGTTGTCATGCTTTTTGACAATAAATCCGAATTTGGGAAGTTTCTCAACTTTGAATGGAGAACTATTAAGCATGACAAGAAATTCACAAAATGGCCTTGGGATTGAAGATCGGTTCAGTTTTGGCGAAGTTATGGGCCTTTGAAGTCAAGAAAAGGCATTTATAGTTTGAAGTTGCATAATTTTAATTTAATTAATCTAACGATTTCTAACTTATATCATATTCCAGCTTATCATACTATTATCTTAAGCTGAATCTGCTTATTAGCCACAAGTAGCTGGACATGCTCTAGTTTAAAGCTACGTGCTCTGTTTAATCCGAGATTGGAAGCTCCAATCAGCGAACTGTTTCCACTAATCCTCTGCATTTTATGTGGCGGACCCCAAATCAATGCATTACTCGACAAATGCCAAGTCTAACGAGTTTTTGGTGCCAACTAAAAATCATAAAGCCAACTTAAATAAAGCCACAAAATTAGATAAATTATGACAAATATTTAAATAAAACTCAAAACTCAAAACTCGGCGCACTCAAATCTAAAGCCGGAGCGCCACTTGGTTGCACAAACAATGCAGCTGAAAGTGAAATTTATTGGTCGTAAATCGCTAGACAATATCGATTAGTTGTTGGGTGGGTGTGGCCCGGGGAGGCCATAAAAACGGCAAATGGCAAACGGCAGCCCCCACCAACTAGCCGTCGAGTTGCCGCCCGCTGCTTGTGGCGAATCAGCTGCAGGTGCATAAATTAAAGTGCGAAAATTCTAATATTAATGATATGGGGGCAGCATACATACAGCTCAGACTGTGAAAACCGAGCGCTTGTTATGCGAATGCAGCGAACAGGAAGCCAAAAGTTGCTCAAACTAAATGTTAACTAACATGCAATAACTGCACACACACATACACACACACAGCTTGTAGTGGTAATTGATTCAATGTGTTGGGTATGTGTGGGAAAGTTCATTTGCAACGCCCACTAATAAGCTGGAGCAGTTCATGACAATACAATTCTATTGTTATACTCTGTAAATCTGGAGTTATAATTAAATTCTTATTAAGTTTGCAGACTTGATTTTATTATTCTAAATACTATTTAGTTAGCTAAAATGTGTCAAATGAATAAACTACAGATTATAACTGATCCTGAACTAGATCTTCTGCAAGAGTATTTAAACTTCGTGAGCTTCAGCAAATGTTTCCCCATTATGTTTACCATTTAAACGAAGCCAAACTAACGAGCAGTGGCAGCGCCAACAACAACAGCAACAATAGTGACAACAATCGGCAATCGTAGTCGGCCATTTATATAGCAATTAATAAGCAACTACCCATATATATGTAGATATTTGTAGCATAGTAGTACAGTTAATCAAATATACACAGGTACTTACGATATGTGTGGCATTTAGATATAGCAAGTTCGTTGCCTAAGTCTTTTGTTTTTTTGTTGGTTTTTGGGAGTTTTGCTTAAGCAATCAGTCATACGATTAGTTGATTTAATTTAGATTCCTTCTGAGGGCCCATTGACAGTTTATCGGCCTGGCCTAGGAAATGTTTCTGCGCCTTTTTCTGCTGTCGTCGTTGGCTCGTTTTGGCTGCCTTGTCGATGCTGCGCACCGATAAAGTTGTCAAAGCAATTTTTGGCTGGCTTTAAAAATTTTGTATATACGCCTGCCTGACTGCCTGGCAACGAATGGCAATGTTGCCAGCCAGTCAGCCAGCCAGACAGTCAGCCAGGCTGCCAGCTTTTTGGCTTTGCCTGTTTTGCCAGGCTGCTCGAGCTGTTGAATGTCTAATGTCGTGACTCGATTAATGAAATGTTGCGCAGCAGCAGCAGCAACAACAACAGCGGCTAGGAAAATGCAACAAGAATTATAAAAAAAAAGTTATAATAAAAGCATTGACAGTCGCTTAATGGCCAACTATTGTCGCTGGCAGGCGTTTCTAATAAGCCACTTTAATGGCCAGGCTAATTAGATATACAAACACACACACACACAAACACACACAGATAACGACTTTCAGACAGTTACAATCTGCACATAAGGAGACTGAATTGAGATGTGATCTTTCTCAGAAAACTCAGACATGACTGACTCTTTCACATTCCCAAAAAGAATCGCTGGCTCAAGTTGAAAGTTCAGGCAGACTCACTAAAGTTGCAGTTGACAAACTGATCATCAATTTCAAATTAACGCACTTGATTGCCTTAATAATATAGCTATAACAGCAACGGCAACAGCAACAGCAACAACAACAACAACACTCATTGTTTAGACAATTCGCTGGCAGCTCTATCAACATCTTCATAATAAAACAATCAACGCACAATCGACGCCAAGATCAAGTGACTTTCCATAGACAAAGCTCCATCGAAGTCCCAGACTCCGACTAAATCTCAGCTTCATCCTCATCTTCATCCTCATCCTCACTGTGGTAGATGTTGGCATTTCCTGGCATTATGCGCGCTAAATTGAGAGGTCAACTTTGCCAGTGTGTGTGTGTGTGTGTGTGTGTAGTGTGTTTGTTGTGTTTGTAGTGTTTCCTGCCTGGATGTCTGCATGTCTGCCAGTCCGCCAGTCGGCCTCAGTCTGTGGCTTTTGGGCCTGTGCCAAAGTAATTGATGTGCACGCTTGACCTGTGGGAGTGAACATATTGCAGATAATCTGCAACGCAGACAATTGCCTCAATGAATTTTTTATAAGTCGCCGCAGCGCAAAATAAATATGTACACAATTCTTTTTTATTTATAAACTTCTTTCTGGTTTTTTTTTTAATTTTTTTTTGTAATTTTCATCATGCCCCATAGTTGTAAAATGTGGCCCATTGTTTTCTTTGACTAGCTTTGCATTTGATTAAGCGCCAGGCAGTGTTTAAATATTTATTGCAGCGTTTATTAAACGCTTTTCACCGCAGCTCATCAAATGCTTGTTTTTGTAGCTGTTTGTAAGACAATGAAATATAAAAGAAATTCCACTCACCGCAAATTAGCCGCGTTGGGACACAGAAAACAGAAACAGACATCAACCGAAATGGATAACGTGGGCGTTTATAGATTTATGTTGAGAAACTTGAAACTTGAAAGAGAATACTGCATAATTTTGGAGGCAGCTGGCTTACTGGAAGAGAACTCACTTGATTATCATTCGCACTCACAAACTATACTTGATTTGGAGTAATTTAAATTCGGCTTTTAACTTAATTTCTTTATTGTGTTCCTTTGGAACAGTCCATCAGTTTTAAGATAACAATTCTTAAACCTGGCAAATTATTCGATTTAGTTTCTATGTCTTAATGGTCAAGGAATCTTTTAGCATAATTTCAAGAGAACTTTATTTTATTGATATTTGCATTTATTTACGTAGTATAGAAAGCTAGGTTCAAGACAGTCAAACCCAATTTCGATGTATAACTTCACATGCATTGGCAACTGTGAATGATTTAACGAGCGCTCATAAATGTTTCATAAAAAAAGAAACAAAAAACATCATATACATTTGCTACGCTTCATTTGAAAACTCATCACCACGGTCCAGAGTTTAGTCAGTCGTTCGGTCTGTCGGTCAATCAGTCAGTTTGTTTCTCGACACTAGGTTTAAACATATCTTCATGTTTGTTTTTCTATATATGTATGTATGTGTGTGTATTAATGTTTGGCTGTTTTACAAAAACATTTCTAATTAATTAGTCGAGGTTAATGAGCCGCTATTAATAAACGCGCTTATTTATGGTGCTAAAAATACGAAATTCATATGCTATATTGAAAACTTTCACCCAAACACGCTGATTGCATAATTCATAATATGGGCCTAGGCAACCATCGATCGATCTATCTATTTGTATAAATTATGTATATATATTTATGAATTATGCAAGGCAAGTACAGTTGACACCATAAGCACTTAATTAACGCGTTACTTTTTTTCTGCCTTAGTTTTGTTTTCGTTTTTTGTGACTTGCATTTGGTTTGGGGTAATGAGACAGACTCCTTTATGGCCAGGCATTCACTTTGCTGCTGCCATTTAAGGCTATCTGGGCGCTGTTTGCTGGCCATATTACAGCTCTCGAGCTCCTTTCCCAGCCCCAGCTCAGCTCCAGTTGATAATGATGAAGGCGCTGGCCATTTAGAAATGAATCGCGCGGGGGCAGTTTCTATTTCTGTGTTGACTGCTGTTGTTGTTGTCGTTGTTGCCTGTTTCCCATGATAACTGTACTCGTAAGCAGGCAGCAATTGTCTTGCCAATTTGCCGCAAAACAACCTGTCGGCACACGGTTGCACTGTGGCACTGTTGCACTGTTGCACTGTCGCCTGTCGCAGCTGGCCAAAATGGAGCCCAGATCGCACAGATATGAGCCTTCAGAATGGCACATTTCATTGTCTTTGCGGGAGCAGGTAAATAAATTGGGCTTAGATTTTTCATGCAATTTAATTAACGATTACTTATCGCTGATTATGTCAGCTGCCCAAAGAGCACCACTGATGACTGCCAAGCGGGGGTGGGGGGTGGGGGTAGTCTTGGTGGTGGAGGCAGGGACGTTTGAAAGCCCACGCAGTTATACAATATATAAAAAATGCGTTGCGTGTGGAGTTTTCTAATTGGATTTTACAATTTTCACACCACAATGCCTGAAAATGGCTAGCAGACCAACGACTTGGCCGACTCCAACCTCCAACTGGCTGTCAACCGTTTCGAGACGCTTCAACGCCGCATGTGGGCAGATCATTACCTGTTGTTGTTGTTAGAGTTGTTTTTGTTGTAAGTGTTGGTATTCGTGCAGTTGTTGTTATTGTTGTTGTTTTTGTCGGCTACCGTTTGCAGCCTCTCTTTGTCCAGCCATAATGGAGTGTGACTAATTAATAAATTAATTTCGGCGTTGTCTCATTTGTAATTTCAATTTGTCTAATAGGATTTCATGTTTTGACCATTTTTGTCTCGCCAAACTCGCCGTCGCGTCGTGCTGCCCATATTATAGCCCCTAGTCTCAGCCCCAGCCTCAGTCTCAGCCTCAGTCTCAGTTTCAGTCTCAGTTGCTGCTTAACTCGACACCAGATGAAGTTATTTTTCCACGCGTCTAATTAAGCGTGAAGTTGCGGCTTAAAAGGTGACATTCAACTGAATCTTAATGTAGGCGTCGTTAGTTAAACTCTTCGACTTTAGTATGTGTGATTTTTTTCAACAGTTGCTTGTTGTACCCTGAACCCATCACAAATGGGAAAAAGCGTATCATGAAGTTGAGCATACTTTTATGTAACAGGCATAAGGAAGAAGTAGCACTGCAATTGCATTAAGCGAGAAGCTTGCAGCGTTTGTTTGCATACTCTAGTCGGGCAAAAAATTAAATAAAGTAACTATTATAAAATACATATATTTCTATTAATGCTTTTAACTAATGATATTTTGACTTTGGTTTACTTTTTCCATTAAATAGTTACTAGAAAAATTCAAAAATAAAAAAATTGACAGCATACATTGACAGGCAAACTGCCGCAAGCTTTCAAAATCAGAAGACAAGACACAGCAACAACAGCAGCAACAGCAGCAGCAACAGCAGCAGCAGCAACAGCAACGACAATAGAAATCAATATGTCAGTCAGTTATAGAAACGGCGACAGGCCCTGGCTATATCATATCAGCAACTTAAACGTTTAATCACGCGTAGACATTTGGGCGAGATAAATTCTGAAACAGCAGAAAATACGATGCAAGAGACAAACAAACCAGAAATGACAAAATGACATAAATAAAGAAAAATCAGAAATCAGAAACCAGAAACAGAAAAGGAAAAAGAAACACTCGACATTATAAAAAGTAATTACAGGCGCACGTATGTAGGCAACAACAAGAATCAGGCCAGCAACAACAATTGCTGTGACAAATCTGCAATTTTTATTATTACCTGCTGTTGTTGTTGTTGTTGTTGTTGTTAGAGTGTTGGTTGCTGCTGCTGCTTGTCAAGCTGCAAAATGATCGAAGAGCTGCATATGAAAATGCGAAGCAATTGAGATTGATGGCTGGCCTGGACAGGCTCAGGGCTGCCTGGCTGTGGGCTGCAAAAGGGGGCGTGCCACAACAGTTGTTATTATTGCCGTTGCCTGATGTTGTTGCTGTTGTTTCTGTTGTCGTCGTCATTTGCAGGGCCATTTTGCATTTGTCTCGACTTTTACATGAAAATTACAAAACTACTGGCAAAACAGATTTTTTGCGTAGGTTGCCGCTGCTGCTGCGTGTCCAGGGGCGAGAGGGGAGAGGGAAGAAGGAGAGCGAGGCACATGCCAAAGGCAGCAAAATTGTGTCGCCAATTGTGGTAGCTGAGGAAGGCGATGGGAGGGGAGGGGAGGGGAGTCAGTGTCAAGCTGGCATGACGCATGTGCGGCAGCGAGTGCCAAGCGCGCGGAATTCATGATCAATGACTGTGCACACACGCCACAAGCGGCCGCATAACCACAGTACAGCAATAATAGTGCAACCAGACAATAACTACAACAAAAACAACAACAGCAACAACAACTGCGAGTACCGACTACAATCAGAGCAAGAGGGAGACACAAATTAATGAACACTTTGGTTGACATTTTAAGGACAAGTTCGGCAGCGGCATTTTGTGTTTTTGTTTTGTTTTTCTGTGGCTTACTGTGGTGCGTGGCATGTGGCAAGAGGAAGCGAGGCAGTTGCATACATACGAGTGTGTTGCATACGGACAAGTTTGATGGCGTATGCGATTGGACATTGAGTGATTGCTCGCAAGTTCTAAAGCTGTTGATTTACTGGATTGAGGGCACATTTGTATTTGCATCAATAATTTAAGCTCTCTATAAATGTTTCTAATTTATTTAAATTATTAAAAACTCAACAGCATTGTATTTACATTTATATATATTTGCTTGTATTTTCTATTCTTCATTAATCGATCTGAGATCATCTGTCTAGCATCCTTGAACCAGAAGAGCTTGTATCGCGGTTTGCATCTTTTCCAACTTCCATCCACACATTTTCAACCTACTCACAACTGGCACAAGGACAGCAGCAACAGCAACAGCAACTGCAGCAGCAGCAGCAACAGCAACAGCAGCTGCCTCTCTGCTAATTAACTGGCTAGCCGCCTAACTGGCCTGACTTTGTTTGACTCGGCAACATGGCCCAAAGTGGCCCGTGAGTCGCGACAGGGCTCAAAAGTCAGGCAAGTAAATGTGGGGGTGTTGAGCACCAAGAGGCAGCCTAAAGGGGCATGCAGCAGCATGTATGTAATTCAATCAATTGAGCTCGCTGCCAAAGCAACAGCAACAACATCCGCAGTAACAGCAACAGTCAATGACAATTGGGGGCAAACACAAAGAGGCAAAGAGAGAGAGAGAGAGAGAGGGAGAAAGAGCGACAGAGAGAGAGACAGATAGAGAAGTAAGCTGACAGCCTCGGACCGCTACAAGGGTCACCTAATCAATGGGTCTGTTGCTGCTGCTGCTGTTGCTGTTGTTGCACTCGAGTTGCTGCAACTTGTTGCTGTTGCTCTTGGCGCGCTGCAGCAGTTGTTGTAAGTGGAAGCTATTTGAAATTGTTGCACATTTGCGACTGCAACTGCAATTGTGAGTGGGTGTTGCTTGTGCTGTTGTGGCTGTTATTGCTGCAGCTGTTGTTGTTGTTGTTGCTGTTGCTGTTGCTGTTGCTGTTATTGCGTGCAACGACAACAACATGTCAGCGGCAAGTGTCAAGTGCAGCGACGATGACAATGGCAACATTGCAATAAAGCTAATGAGCTGATTTACAGGAAGCCTGGATAACAACAGGATGCCAAATCGGATATAAAATGTGGGTAAAGAAGGAAAATTACTATGGACTCATTATCGAAATTCGGATAGATAAATACTAGCTTAGAAACATACACTTTTATTTTATACAGATAAAATATAATATGTTCATTATTTAAATACTAAAACGATGTGACTTTAAAATAAAATAATTTCCTTAGATAAACATAAATAATGATATATTCCATTTTCAACACACACATTTTAATATACATCTAAATAAAATATAAAAACAGTGCCAGATACAGATTAAAATCTATTATTACAGATTATTTGTATTAACATAATTGGTAATAAGATAAATGGCATTTACTGCCACCGATTCATTTAAAAACTTTCTTAATTCTTGCAACATTTGTGCGCCACTCACGATTCCAATTGCCATTTGCCACGTTTTGGCCAAATTTTCATTTGGCGACCACAATTTGTTGGGCCATAAATCAAATGGCACAAACGAAAGTAAAATGTGCAAGTAATTACAAATTAAAAGCAAGACAACAAGACAATGATAAAGGAGGTGAGGAAAGCGGAAAAATTGGCGACATTGCGCTGCGATTTAATGAAAAGTCCAAATGGAAACAAAAATTTAAATTATATAAAAAGAAAAAAAAAACCAACAGACGAGGAGAAATAACAAATCAAAGAAAAATAAATAAATAAATAAGTGAGCGGGGGAGGGGAAAATAAAGAAAATTAAAGTCACGGTTTCTGGCGTGTAAAGTTGCTGTTGTTGTTGTTGCGACACTTGCACAGCAGCAGCAGCCACAACACTAAACCGTAGAATGTAAATGTCTTTTTGGTCAGGTTTGTGTTAGCCACAAAATCCAAATTGCCATCACAGCAACAATAACAACAACAATAAAAGCAACGACAACAAGTGCAGCAAGACAGCAAAGTGCAACCTGCAAACTGCAACCAGCAAGGCAGGCAGGCAGGCAGGCAACAAGTTGCAAGCTGCCTCATCAATTGATTAAATTTGCAGCGCATTGAGATACTTTGGCCAGACGCTGATCTCGCCGATGCCTTTCACTTAAGACCAAAAAGCAACAGCGCACGATTTTTATTTATTTAGATTTAGATTTCGATTCGAATTGCCGCCCCTCTCACACCACCTGCCAGCTCTTCAGCAATCAGCTGGCAATTTGTTTCTTTAGTCTTCTCATTGTGGTTGTTCCTGTTGCTGTTGTTGTTGCTGTTGTTGTTGTTGATTATTTGCAAACGCACCGAACGCAAAATGCAATTGAAATGTTTAGGCCGCGTCACCAAATCTACACAACAATAAGCATGTTTTTGTCTTGGCCATTTTTGGCCAAAGCAACGCGCTGATAAGATCTGCAACTGCAACTGTTGCTGCTGGGTTGCTTTGGGAATGGAGCCCACCAACAATGACGTCCGCATCCGCGTCGCCATCAACGCCATTGTGAGGCTAGCTGTGGTAAACGGCAGTCAGGTGTTGCTTTTATTGTTTAACAATCACCAACTGCAACAAAAAAAAAAAAAGAGCCAACAGCAATGGCCAAAACATCGACTATGGCTATAGCCATAGCATGTTGCTTTAGCATGGGACTCGGCGACTTCTTGGGGGCTCATCGATAGCGTCTCTCTGCTGTAACTTTCACAAAACAAATCTCAGCAGCAGGCTGGCTGGCTGGCTGGTAGGCAGGCTCATGCACAGGCCATAAAAGCGAACCACAATTCAAATAAAATGAAAATAGAATCAAATAAACTTGCTGGCAAACAAAGGCCATGGCTGAAATAAAACTCCGCGCTCCACTGCCAGCTCGGGTCATAAAGAAATCCACAGCATCGACAAGTCGCGAACTGCGATCGGGCCAAATGCAAATTTCAGCTCAAATTGTTGTTAGCTGCCACCCCAGACCCCAGACCCCAAATCCAGACCCAGACCCAGACCCAAGCTCAGACATGACCCAATGCAATGGACAGCACTGTAGTTGCCTGCAACACATATGTATTGCTCCTGATGGAATATCCTTTACGTTCGTAGAATTCATATGTCATTTAATAGTAAGATTGGAATTAATATTCATACAGTCTGCAATCTTGTTTTTAATATTACTGTCAGGATATCATTGTAAACATTCTTTGGCATTAAAATCGCAGCATAAAATAAAATAGCCATATTTGTTTATATAAAAATAGAAATATTTAAAATTAATGACCATTGTTTATTGAGTGAAAAAAATGCAAATTGGATTGCAATTCTTTAATCAAAACAAACATTAATATTTATATTTAAACTTTTGTTATACTTATTGTGGCTTAGGTATTAAAACCTTAAATATATCATGCTGTTACAGAATTGAAATTTATAGATAAATGCTATATAAAATATGTATTTTCAATGCCATTCCTATTTAGCCAGAACCTGGAGCCTGCAACCTATAACTGTTGTCTGCAGATATAAGCAGCATCTTTTAACTAACCTACAGAGGCTTACAGGCCAGACGAAAACTGGTCACAACTTGTCCGACTTTTCCCACATGAACTTGCCTAATTAACTGGCCACATTTTGCAAGTCTTTAAAATTTTGCCAACTTGCCCCATTTCGCAGCGCTCTGGAGAGGCCATGCAACGTGCCTCCGACAGTAACCACAACAACAACAACAACAACAAATTGCCATCAAATAAATCAGCAGCTATAACGCACATGCAAAACACGTCGCCAACTCATCCAAAGTCCGACGTCCGACGTCCAAAGTCGCCATTTCGGTTATCAGAGTGCGCGTTTTAATGAGTTCGAGTACGTTTTATGAGCGTGCAAAAGGCAAACTCTTGAGAAATCCGAGAACGCACCAAAGTGGAATGCACACAAAAATGTTAGAATCTTGCCGCGAAGATAAACTTTCGCGAAGGAAAGCAGCGAACACCAGCAACAACCACAGCCGCCAAAGCAGATGAAGATGGAGATGAAGCTCGAGATGGAGACGGAGATGGAGACGGAGACCAGCAAGCACTTGAAGCAAAAACCAAAAAAAAATAGCAACAACGACAACATCTCAAAAACGAGCTCATCATAATCAACTGCGATGGCGACGGTCTTATGATAATTGTGATTGGTGTCGTTGTCGTTGTTGCTGTTGTTGTGGTTGTTGTTGTTGGTGTTGTCGCCTCACCTGAGGCTGCTGTTAGCTGGCCAACTGACTGGCTGCCTGGCAGACTGGCTGAGAGTCTGGCACGTACGCTGCCGCTTGAACCAAGCACAGATACATTTGCAAAGATACAAAGACGCACTTGCTCCGCTCCGTTGGCACGTGAAGTGCCAGCAGAACGCGACGGAATTTATGAATGAATTCAATGAATGTCTTTTAGCAGTCAGGGGGTTAGATTTGATACTGCCTAACAAAAGTTTGGTCACACTTGAGTTTTCATATCAGCAAATATTTTACCGCATACTTTTAGGATGCAAAAGGTTTCGGTTCCGTTAAAATTTTTAATTTTTTTTTAAAAACGACGTAAAACCGTAAAAAAAACTGTTTAAAACATTTTTAAAAAGTTTTTTCGACAATAATGGCCAGTTTTCAAATTTCGGATTTTAAAAGATTATTTTTTTATTTCATTTTTATTTTCACACGCTTCCGAGCTGTCGAACCCGGGTTGTCGAGCTGCTTGGCTGCATTCGACAGACAGGAAATTGTGATTGTTACTGTTAATTTGTTTTGTAAATACTTTGTTATTGTTAATTGGTAATTGTTTTATAGATGTTTCACTTTTTTTTAAGATCTTCTTTTTGTATAATTCTTTTTTTTTTAAAATCCAAAAATGGGTGACAATATTTTTTCACTTTTGTCAAATTGAAAGAAAAAGCAAAGCCTACTTACTAATTTACTATAAATAAATTCCTGCATTGCTTCCTGATCAAGCTGTCATTGGAAGCAGCATTTCACATTCGAAACAATTTAAACCTTTCGTAAAGTTTGCTAGAATGTCGGACGTTCCACAGACACTTAAAATACGCACAAGCGATGGCATCGTCTACGATGTGAGCCCTGATGTGGTCCAGCAGATGGGATTGACACGCAGCTGGATGCAGTTGGAAAGCGGGAATAACAATAGAAGCGATGGCAATGATGATGATGATGACAATGTCATGCCACTGGCCAGAGTAAGCTCTGATACATACCAGCTGGTTCTCAAGTGGTTTCAAGCGCTGAAGACTGTGGTTAACGCCGATGTGAACAAGGAAGAGGTGCAGTTGCATCGTGAAATACTTCAGCGCATCCTGGACGAAGCGGGTGCCACAGACTCCACCTTATTTGAGCTGATCATCGCCGCAGACTATCTAAATATCGAGTCTCTGCTGCATGCGGGCACCCAGCATGTGGCCGATGTCATCAGTCGCTGCTCTACTGTCCAGGCTATTAGGGAGCGTTTCCATATCATCTACAATGGCGAACTAGAAGACTCACTCTAAAAAACCAACAGTTGCTGCAATTATTAAATTTATCCGTAACACTATATCCTCTATATCAAAATATATGGCATTTTTGTCAAATGGATTCAAATAAAATATATCATATTTTTCACGATCACTCGCTTGCCGTTATTAATTACGAAAGAAATTTACATGTTTCGTGTTTTGTAAGTAATTAAATCTTTATTAAATCTCAATTTGTCGGTGATTATTATTCAATATTCTTTTGTCTGTTTTGTTTTTTTTCCATACAGTTTCAAGCTGTCTTTTCTTTCTTCGTGTCTAAGCTTATTTTGCTAATTTACTTAACGTGTCATTTTGCAAATCTTCGCAACGTTTTTTCGCGGTTTCGGCCGTTTATGGCGGCTTTTACAAATTTTTTTTTGAGCTTCACAATTCTTACAAATGTTCTGTTAGGTTTTGGCTCTGGCTGCTGCTTGTTGTGTTTTTGTTTTGTTTTATGTTTTGGTTTTGCTTGTGGTGTTTTTATCTATTGCTACAGTTTTCATTCCATTTTTTGTTGTTGCAACGGCAACAGCAAATTTGGTAAAGTAGAAAACAGAATTTCGAAAGGACAGTGTGAAAATGCTGTACACAAAGTTGCATTGAATTAAACTCGTCACTAGTTACGGATAGGTAGGCTCTCAATCGATGCGGGGACTCCTGTTTTGGTTGTTGTTTGTTTTTATTGTACACTATAAATCGATTCATAGAAAAAGTGTAAATTATGCTATCCCATATTGATAGTTGTATGTATATAGCTTCATTCGCTTCAGCTGCTTCTTCTCATATAAATAATTGTATACATATATACTATATAGTTTGTATAGATATTAGATGTATATGTATATTTATACATATTTATATATATATATGCTTAACTCTGACAATGCAACGCTTTGAAGCAAAAGACAGAGAGTGAGAGAGACAGTGTTACCAATTCAGATTCAGATTCAGATTCGGATTAAGAAACTGGCAGCTGATCCTTTTAGATTCAAAAGATCTTAACTCTTGGCCATATTTTTCGTAGGCCTCGACGTTTCAGCAAAATGAAGCAAAAGCTTTTTATCTGAGCCAATTCGATGACTGCCCTGAAACAAGTTTTCTTTACTTTACTTTTAGTCTATTTTACTTTAAATTGTGTGTGTTTTGCTTTAGAAATATGAAACTTGCAAAGGAAGCGCCAATTTATCATTAAACTAATTTCGCTTTTTTTTTCTTTATTATATTTAGCTTTCAATCATCAAATTGTATGATTTTATTTCTTATTAAATGTCCTTTGAAACTGTTTTTGTTTTTATTTTAGTTTTAGTTTTTCATTTGTATTTTACTTTCAAGTTTAAATATTCACGAGCACGCGCGAGCATTTTAATTTGCATTTTATTTTTGTTATTGATTTTTTTAAATTTTTTAAATTTTTATTTTTTGCAAATTTACAATTAGGAATTTCATTTTCATTTTGGATTATTCATAACTATTTGAATGCTGGAGTAAAAGTTTCAGTTTCGCTTTTTAATCATTCGTAACTATTTGCAACTTGCTTTACAAAATAGATATATCATCATCATCATTGAGTTGATGTTGTTGTTTTCTTTTCCATTAATTTTTTTCGTATTTGGTTCCATCTGCCTCTAAAATCTTACGTGACTTACGTGTTAAATTGTTACGGTGTTTTCACTAAAAAACTTCATACTGGGTCCAACTTGCTTCAGTTTGTATTTCCTGATATTTTGTTGCCATTTATTTATTAGAAATTTATCAATCTGGTATTTGGTTTTTTCTTTTTTTTTGGTATTTGGCTTACAAATTTTACTTTGCTATTTATCTTTGAGCAGTTTGCCTTTTTTGTGTTCATTTGGAATATATTCTTGTTGTTATTTTGTATGGCTTTTCCTATCTTCCCCGATAAGTTTTCAAGTTGTATGCAATTTGGCGATATGTATGTATGTACATGTTATATACAAATCAAAAGGGGAATCAAATTGAATTGAAAAAAACTGAAATAAATAATAAGACTGCAAAATTGTTGCTCCAAATGTCTTTCAAAAAATGTTTAGTTTATTTTCGATATTTTTTGTTTTAGCTCTATTTTAATGTGTTGTTTACGTTTAAGCTTTTTACAATAATCATAAGTTTAAAATATAATATTTGTATGCTTTCAGAACTGTTCGCATTTTGTATAATTTATAATAATATTTGCGGTTTTATTTGTAGTTGGCTTAATTCAAAACCTAAAAATGTATGGAAAGCAGCAGTAAAAGTAAATTTATGCTTAAACCTTAAGAATTTCTCTCTCTGCAATTGTTTTTGCTTGACTTGTTTGTTGTTTAGTTTACGAGTTAATGTAAATGTAATTTAGTTTAAACATTTATCAAATGTGTATTTTAATTTACCATCCTCTGTTATATAATATAATACATAATTGCCTTGACTGAAGAATTAACAAATCGACTTAACACAGACTTACATAAAGACGAATGATATTTTGATTTGCCTTTTGAAATCTGTGGGGGTTTTCCAAAAATTTATTTACACACAATCAACAAAATATTGAAGAAAACACAATTACTACGTACAGAATAAGAACTTAAAATTAGAAAACCGAGCGGAATTCGCAATTAACAGAAACCTTAAAAATTTAACTTTTCAGTTTGATTTGCTTTTTTTTTTATCTGTTTGCCATTTGAAAATTGTTATTTGCATTACTTCTTATTGTGTTTTTATCTCAAGTTTATTTTAATTTTATTTCGTTTTTTTTTGTATTTTTTTTTGTTGTTTTTTGTTTGCTTTTTTAATGTTTTGCTTTTAAATATTTGTTGACAATTTGATGCTGCACAAAATACAATTGTTTGGGCTGTTGTTGTAATTTGTTGGAAAGTTGCTGCCATTGCAATCGTCATGGCCTATGGAATCTGCAAGGAAAAAGAAGAATGGCGAAATTGCAAAAGTTGAGATTAGTTTCAGTTTCAGATTCAGTGGAAAAAGTCAAAGAGCAAATTGTTGAATACTGGGAGTTCCTGTCTGTCTGGGATTCACTTCTTGATTAAGAGGTGGGCAGTTTTAGATTAGATTTCATTTTTGATTAGAGTGTAGCTACATTGATGTTTGTTGAAAATATACTATGGCTGGCAGTTAAAGTCTGGCATTTGTTGTAATAAAACTTTATGCATAAGATTTCGTTTGTTAATTGGCAGCCTTTCAATCTGCGCTTAAGTACATAAAAACTAAACTGACTGCCAACGCTTTTATCAAACTTTTAATGTTTTTTAGTTCTCCATTAATTTTGTGTTTACTCCAAGCTTAAATTTTCAAACAAACTTTTAGATTGTGATTTTATTTTTGAATTGAGAGTTTACGCTTTTAAATAAATGCAGCCTTTCTACCTAAGTGTGTTTAAACACAAGAACAAAACTGTCGTTGCACTTTTTTGTGTGTTTTTTGGCTGTGAAACTTGTTTGTGACTAGTTGTAGCTGCATTCCTTGTCTAATTTGTTAGACGCCAAAGCCCCACAAGTTGCAGCGCGCTTAGTTAGTTAAAGCAGAGCTTTTGGCCGCATGTCGCGTGGGGCTTTAAGGACAACTTGAATGCAGCCACAGAATCCAAAACCCATTATAAAAGTTGACTACCCCCAGCCACAAACCGAGCGAGAAGTACCAAACTGCAGCCTGCAAATGGAAATAGAAATGTCGAAAAAAAAACCAGAGGAGAAAAACGACAAAACGCAGCAAAGTCCTTTGTGGCAAACATATCTCTCTGGCACGAACAATGCGTGGGGCAAGTGGGCCGGCAATGGGTTTTGGTCAGTGGCAAGTTCACTGCACGTGACACTTCATTGCGCATTTGGCAATTTTGTGCGCTTGGCTCACAATTTTTGGCCTGTCGTTGGACATGCAGGACAATTTAGTGGTTTGGGCTGGGCTGGGCTGGGTTGGGTTGGTTTGGGCTTTAATTACCTCGTCAAATGGCGACTGCCCTCGTGGACTGCCATTTCGGAGGACTTGAATTCGTTCAGCTCCTTGCGTATGGCAGCCTTATCCTTTGGCGTCAGTCTTGTCCATGGCTTGTCCGCCCGTCGATCGTAGTCGTGAGCCTGCGTCACCTCAATGTAGTCATTGAAGCGTATGATCTTCTTCTCCTTGAGCTCCTCGACGGTGGGCCGAAAACTAAGCTTGCGCAGCAGATACGATTTCTTCTCCTCCTTTTGCTTCTTCTCCTCGGCGGGTGATTGAGCTATAAGAACATAAATATGAATAAGTCATCTAAAGGATTTATACATCTTCAAATGATACTCACTTTTTAGTATATTACGCTCCACCAGCTCATCGGCGGTGGGTCGCATTGACAGCCTGCGTATTAGGCGCGCCCCAATCGCCTCCTTGGACTCCTTGATCTCATTATCGTTGACCTGATGCAATATATTGCGATTGATCAGATCCTGTTTGTCCGGCCGCAGTTGCAGCTTCAACGACAGCGACTCCTTGCGCGCCAGCTTGGCCAGCCGTGTATTATCATTGTCCTCGTCCCGATAGACAATCTGACCATCGCTCTCATCACTATCGCTGCTGCTCTCGCGTATCACAAACGGTCTCGCATTCTCCTTGTTCTCAACGGTGCACGGCAGCTGGATATTGAACATTTGCTGCCTGCTGTGTGGAAAGGGGGGCGTGATCAACAACAGATTGTGCATTAGTTAAACAGTATTTGGAGATATTAGCATATATAGCATTCATTTAATTTAATCATTATCATTAGCCTTGTCACATCACACACATATACAGACACCAAGGGATAACATGCAGCAATACCTAAAACACTTTCAACTCTAGAATCTCGCAGGGGCATTCTGACAGATATATATATACACACACACACACAAGCAAGCTTACACGCACACACACAGACACACAGACACTGGTGTTTAATTTATTCATCTTCCTGCATAACTCGCAGGCACATGTCCTTAAAGTATTTTGTTGCTACCAAAAGTGCTTTCGCCTGCTCCTTCGGCTTTGCCTTTTTTTTGTTGCTACTCTTGCGGCAATTTGTTGTTGTTGTTTTTTGTGCCCTTTTAACGACACGTGTGTGCGCGCATCTGGCAACTCATTCGCATACATTTACAAACACATGCATGTGTGTGAGTATGTGTGTGTAGTGTTTGAGTATTTGTTCACTTGGCTTTGTACTTAAAGCTGTCGCTGGCTGTGAAAGCCCGCCCAGAATGCTATATCCTGCCAGGCGCATCCGCAACACTTTCGCATTAAGATTATATGCATATACTATGTATGTATGTGTCTGTATGTGTCTGTGTGTGTGTGTGTGTGTGTGTGTGCTTTCGTCGTATCGTGTCTATGCTTGGCACATTACCATGCAAAACGAGTTCAAACGAATTATGCTGCACAAGTATCACACTTGGAATACCCTTTCGCAAGTCATCTTTAAGCAAAATGACTTGAAAAAAATGCTTATATTGAAGTGCATTTAAATCGCAGCAGGAAGCAGCGGAAGAAGCTGAGAGAGCAGCGAGAAGCAAAAAAAACGTATACAAGTTCAAGTTAAGTGAAAGCGAAGAAAGTGACTCAGTAAGTTTTGAAATAAGTTTTATCCTTCTGCTTAGCTGGCTTCTTGTTGCCAAATTGTTTTGCTTATGAGTTTGCATTATTGTTTATTGCTAAATTTAATTTTCTATTTCTTTTTATATCAAGTTTCTGTCAGTTTTCATTTAGTTCCTAAAAATCTATTAAAATAATATTAATTGCATTTATTTCAGTCTACCACAAAGTCAGCAATCATTAACAAATGAAGAAGCCCCTTTTTATAATTTAATCGAGTCTCGTTTATTTTCTAATTATAAGATTCTCACTATTAAAATATTAGCGCTACTCGCGATGAAAGTTTTGTCTATGAGCGCATTGAAAACATAACTATTATAATGCGATAAAACTTCATAAATGTCTTGGCCAACGGATTGCCATGGACAATAAGGGAAGCAATCTCCTCCTTGATGCTCTACAATGTTTATCACTATGGTAAAAATAAAAAAATATATTCGCTGCTCGGTTTCTGGAACTATTTATGATAAATATGTTAAAATTGTGCATTTGCGTGCAGATGCTGCTCGCTTTCACGCTTTGTTGCAGCTGATTTGCATATTTTTCAACTGCATGCATCTTGAAGGCAACTCGACGCAACTCTTTTGCAGGCATTGGGACGTAAGGCTAAAAGGACTCGCATGTGCGACTGCCACCAATCGAGTTTCGATTATGCCGCATCGCTGACTACTGAAATCAACTTGTGGCACTTGTCATCTGTCATCTGTCTGTATTTTTATTTTTCGGATTTTTATTCGCTACCACTTACAAATATGAATGTCACTGGCAAAGATTGTTTGTTATATTTTGTTTTTTAATATTTTTGCTTTTCACATGCAGCCGAAAATATTAAATTAAGACATGCTTTGCAATATCATGTGCTTCACAAATAAGTTGAAAGGCCGTGTAATATATGAAATGAAAACTTGTTTCACAACGGCAAAGGACAGCGTTGGAGCAAATACAGCAGAAGTAAAAGAAAAACTTTTATCATAAAAAAAATGAAATACACTCACACACACACTCACACAGACACATCTCTATCTATAGTATACAACATTTAGGGGAGGCGGGAGTAAAGCGGAAGGGAGGCACATGAGCAAATTAAACTTAACGACAAACAACCGAAAGTTAGTAATTTAATACTAAAGAAAATACGAAAAATAAAAGTGTGCCAATGTTTGTTGTTGAGTGTGCGAATGCTGCTTTCTCTTCTTGTTTGAGTGTTGTCAAGTTTCTGCTTCATTTCATTCTCTTCTTTGTTTGTGGGTGGGGTGCAGTGTTTAAAATTTAATCAAAACACATAACCGAAATATGATTGTTAAGGTGCATGGGGAGTTTTATGTGGGCGGGTGCTGGGGTTGTTGCAGGCTTATATCACTTCAAGGACTATGCAAGGTAAAAACAATTCGGTTTTAAAATTAAATTTAGCAAATAACTTGAGTATAATATTTTTTTTAACGATTTTAGTCTTGCATTAAACTTGAAGTGAATTTTGGGTAGCTAGAAAAGAAAAGTTCTTGCGGGGGTTGTCACAACAGATAAGGAGAGGGTGAAAGCGTAACAGAGATAGAAAGAAAGTACTCTAAAAGCGTTTTGGCATACGTTCCACATAACAAATAAGTTAGCTATAAAATGTTTACCATATTCTAATCCGTGGTCGTAGTATAGGCCTGATTTCGATTCAATTACGGATTCGGGTTGTTGTTTTATTTTTTTGTTGTTGTTGTTGTATATTGTAGAGAATGTATAGTAGAGATTTTTGTTGTTGTTGTAGATAATGTAGATAATAGTTGAGGGTTTTTGGGTGGAGCAGAAGAACGTGTTTCGATCACGCACACACAAAAGAAACAAACAAGAACCGAAACAGAATAATTGATAGAAAAGAAAAATATTTGGTAGAAAATCGTAAATGGTAAGAACAATAAATTGTTAGATATATATTAAAAATCAGATTATCAAAAGAGGGTAGGGCAGGGCATCGATTTTTGTTAAAATTTGTTGTAGCAGCCGAAAGAAACAAGTGGGAGAAAACCGCGCGAAATGTGATGAATATAAATAGAGAGATAAGGGGAGAAAGAGAGAGAGAGAGAGAGAGAGAAGATAGAGTTAAATTCAAACTACAAAAAAAAACAAATTGAAAACGTAACGCAAAAACTACAAATCGAAAACTTGTGTAAAGTTTTGTCCACTGTGGTGCAGTTACTCTACTCACTTGAGCGAATAGTTGTTGCCTGCCGCATCCTGTCGCACCACCAAAGGACGCTGATTGGCCGACTGTTGAGCCGCTGCCGCAGCAGCTGCCGCCATGGAGCCAATGCCGCCATTGCTGTTGGAGATGGCCGCTGCGGTGGCATTGCTGTGATGATCCTGTGTGGGCGTGACTGGCTGGGAGGCGGAATTGGAGGCGGGACCACAGATGCCGACCTTCTTCTTCAGCGCCGATTTGAGAGGAACTGCATTTGGTTTTGGCTCTTTGGCTGGAATTTCCTCGACACGCTGCGTATCCATGACACGGACATGATTGCCAACGGCGATGCCGCCATACGGCGCATACTCATCATCCGAGTCCAGCTCATCCTGGTCGGGATCGTGATCTGAAACGGTGCAATCGGTTAGTAAAATATTGGAGCAGTTGCAGCAATTTACTTTAGATTTTTTAGGGTTTGGGACAGGGGCACTAGCATAGTTATGAAGTGCGCATTTGTAATGAGCTGAAGCTAGCTGTTGGTGTTGTGTTCGTTTTTATCTTTATCTTTATCTTTACCATCATAGTCGTAGTCCTGCTGGTAGTCCTGATCGTTCATGGCGCCTGGCCCGTGCGGTCGTCCAGCGATGAGCGTCGGGCTCGGCGTGGAGAACATCGGCGGCGGTGGGATCGGTCCAATCTCTGACACGGGTATCGGCGGCTCCGGCAACTCGCTGAGCATTACGCCCGGCGGCAGCTTACCGCTACCATATGGCGGCGGTGTGCTGCCCGGCGGTCCACCCACCATTTTGCCGCCATCGTCGCCGCCATCTAAAGAAAGCGATTACAATAATCGATAATCGGGGCGAAGTTGGAGAGAGAGGCAAGACAAAAAGTGAGTGAGTGTGATTTTCTTTTGCTAGCCAGTGAATTAAATGTATGTTTGTGAGTGTTTGTGAGAGTGTGTTGAGAGAGAAGTGTGTGGGATTGAAACCACGTGAAGGAAACCTGACAGAATCATCTGTGATGGACAGTAAACGATAGAAAACGACAATAGGCTATACAATTTATGGTAACAGTTAAATCATGAGACATGGTTTGTCATCCTTAATAGTTCTACATTCAAAGTTGATAAACTTCCGAAATTCGGATTTCTTGTCAAAAATCATAACAACAATGGTTACATGTCAAGTAGCAAGTCCCTAAAAATGACTTTTCCAGACTTTAAACTCCCATAACTTCGCCAAAACTGAACCGATTTTCAATCCCGATGCCATTTTACGCATGGTTTGTCATCCTTAATAGTTCTACATTCAAAGTTGAGAAACTACCAAAATTCGGATTTCTTGTCAAAAATCATAGCAACAATGGTCACATGTCAAGTAACAAGTTCCTAAAAGTGCCCATTCCAGACTTCAAACTCCCATAACTTCGCCAAAACTGAACCGATTTTCAATCCTGAGGCCATTTTATGCATGGTTTGTCATCCCTAATAGTTCTACATTCAAAGTTGAGAAACTTCCGAAATTCGGATTTCTTGTCAAAAATCATAACAACAATGGTTACATGTCAAGTAACAAGTTCCTAAAAGTGCCCTTTCCAGACTTCAAACTCCCATAACTTTGCCAAAACTGAACCGATTTTCAATCCCGAGACCATTTTGTGCATGGTTTGTCATCCTTAATAGTTCTACATTCAAAGTTGAGAAACTACCAAAATTCGGAATTTCTTGTCAAAAATCATGAGACAAATGTTGCCTCCTAATCTAATTGCCTTCATAGAGAGTTTTCAGTTTAGTCAAAGTTCAAGTTATATCGCTTATTGTCTGTAAAGCCTCGTTAGATTAGCTATCTACAGGTTTCCTCTGATGGTTTAGGTCTATTTGTAATAATCTAGTATATATGTACTACAAAATATTTATCGGTATACTTACAGTGCTCGTTGTGGTAGCAAATGTTGACTCCCCGCCGCGACAATTTGTTGCTGCCTCCGAGAGTGTTGGGTCGCTCCACTTTGTTATTGGAATCGGTCTGGTTATGTTGCTGCTGGTGCATGCCACCACCACCGCCTCCGCCGCCGCCGCCAGGTGGCGGCAGCATTGAGCCCTGGCATGTTGGCTGCTCAATATTCGGTGTTGATAATGTGCCATTTCCACCGTGTTGTGCATCAGTCTTGTCTTTTCTTGGTTCTGTAAATAGAGCATGAAATGGGGAAAAAGAGAAAGAGAGAAAGAAATGAGTTAAAACCACACATAAAGGCTGTAGCAAGTGCAACCAACTAATTTACGAGCATGTTGCCAAACTAACCAGACAGACTGCTAGGGAAAGAGTGGGACAGAGGCAAGAGAGAGAGAGAGAGAGATAGAGTGAGTGAGTGAGCATGTGGGGCACTGAGCAAACACTTGATGGGCTTTTACATTAATTGTCATGCTGGCTGGTGGTTTACTCGGTTTTCTCGGTTTCTCTTGGCTTCTCTTGGCTTCTCTTGGCCAGCTCAGCTGGCACTATTTGGGGCCACTGTAAATTGCCTGCCAGGGCAGCCACTTGAGTGGCCACAAAGCACTCACACATGCTCACACACACACATACTCACTTACAGCACACAGTTGCTCGTGTTTTGTTTTTTTTTTTGCCCAACCTCCCAGTGGTCAAGTGTAATATTTTTAATTGTTGTTAAAGGGTTAAGCGGCCGGTTCTCTTCAGACCCTGGCCACATTTGGACGGTCTTGGCAAGACTCGTTTAAAATAAAAAAACAAAACAAAACAACAAAAACTACAATGCCCAAGAGCCTAGCGAGTGTTTCGTGTGTAGAGTGGGGCACCCTCGTTAATAATGAGAAACGGCAAACAATTATGTGCCAGTTTATTTGAATATGCGGGTAGCTGTGTTTAATTATTTGTAGGAGCAAATGCTTATCTATATTTGTGCAGCATTTCAATTGGTAGTGTGTAAATATTCAAAAAACATAAGTCTGTTGAGTAAGGATTATAAATTAAATATTGCCACAAGACTATTATAAATGAAGGGAAGCTTTGCCAAGGAAACGTTTGCGAATGTGACACAAAGGAGAATCGAAGAATCAATATATAATCAAAGGAGAGACAGATTTTAATTATGATATTGCTTTGATTATCAGATAGATGTATAGATTTATCGATATATCCTGTGCAATTTCAAATACGTCAGAAACCGGAAATTGCTGCTTAGCCTACTTTATTGATTACTTAAGTAAAAATAAATACAAAATACATGTTGCCTGTTCACGCAATGGGAAATGCGTCGAAGCAGCCGTCACGATATCATTTACCATTTGCCACATGCCGAAAAAAGCAATTAAGAAGAAATTCCTAACAAGTGCTTAAATCCTTCAGTCAGTCAGTTGAACAAAATGTTACAATTGACAGACAGCCGATATGCGGCGCAGAAATCTGCGCACTTGCCACACAAACACAATATTTATGGGCTAAGCAGATGAAAATATCTTTCGCAGCCGCAAAAACAAAAAATGCTCGCTGGCAATTAATTGCTAAATTGAGTACATAAAGCCCACAACAAATTTCACGAGCAACAACAAGAAATACGTGAATTATTCGCTATTTAAAATGCGGAATCGACGATATAAAAATCAACTGAAATGCAGAAATGCATGGCGAATGCGAAACCGTTAACCAATTGTTGCTAATCACACGTGAATATGTAAATATCAAAGCGCGTTTAAATAAGCAACGCAAATTACCAAAGGTGTGCTGGGAAAGGGGGCAAGGTGGCACAGCGGAGGTGAGGTGCCCAGCACAGCAAACTATTTGAAACAGATACAAATTCCGTTGGCCCACAGCCAAAAAGAAAGGCTGGTGCGAAAAGAAGAGCCCAAATGACTAAATGAGAGGAAGGGTATGCGAGGGGGGTTGGGGAGGTGCGAGGGGCAACGCCTTGACGTGTTTTGCGAAAATATTTTCAAGAATATAATAAAAACATTAAACAAAATACATATACGTGTATGCATACTATATACACATATGTACTACATATATATTTGTTTGACAATGCGAGTGATGAAGTAATGAAATAATTTTGAAAGCCAAGAAAATATTTTCATGCATCAAGTTCATGATGCTGGCAAAAGTCTTTAGGGTCTAGTCATGGCTAAAAGCAGTTGCAAAAAGCGAAAGAGAGTGCAGAGAATAATTTTAATGAATTTATGTGCCTGTCAAATTATGGCGACAAATATCTTTGTATTAACTGGCAAGTTGCTGTCTCTCTCATCCTCTGTCTCCCTCTCTCTTAGAATTTATGGCCTGACAGCGCTGGCAACCGTCACAAGAAAGCCCAACCGCAACAACAACAACAAAGAAAAATCAAGAAAAATAGCGACCAGTAAAAGAAATTCCTGACTTTGAGTTGGGTTCAACGTATAAGCAAACAAAGTCAAGATTAATCAAAAGGACTTTAATGGCATACAAATTCAATCGAGTTGCATACTTAATTGATACAAAGCATAAATATTCAAGGCAACGCAATAATTTGGCTAATTCAAGCACTCATAGCTCTTATCTTAGCTGGCAATAAATCTTTCTTCAATTTAGCAGCATATATGTAATTCCTAAGCCAACTTCATTGTTGTTTTCAATTAGTAGCTGGTACCCTACATTCAGGGGGTATTATTACTTTGCCATGATATGTGTAGTAACTAAAACCGATGCCAATAACTACACGTTGGCAGGACTGGGTTTATAGGTAGTGTAACATATATTTGACATTCAAAAATTGAACTGTTTTCTCTTGTTTCAATTTCTTTTATCTCTCATCTGGCAATGTTGCAATGGTGTGTGTTGCCTGTTATCACACACACACACACACACACACACACACACACACACACACACACACATCTCTCATTCTCTCTGCGCACAATCTGCGCTCTAATGACAATATTAATTAACCAGAAAGTTTAGTGTCTAATTAGCAGGGCAACATCTGGCTGAGCATAATGATGCGCCCCACTTGGCCTTTAATCAATTATCTGCAGGCAAGTCAAGTTCCAGGCGCAGGACCTGGTTTAGCATCGGGTTCAAGACCAGGCACAGGCACAGGCACTGGCGACTGACATGCCAATAAGTAGGCAATATTAAATGCGAGGCATGTGGGTGACGTGACGTCATTGGGACCTGCAATTCTATGGAGTCAAATGCACAGATTTATTTATAATTCAAAGCGAAACGAAAAAACTGCGCAACAGAATTCTGTAAGCCAGCCGCAAATTAATTGTGCGGCTGTGTATGTTTGCCCACAAGCCACAGTCCACACACAACAACATACAAACGGGGCATAGTAAACAAGACTAACAAGAATGGGCTAACAAGCGACTGACATTCGGTTTCAGATGATACCCTGTGATACCCATCCCAGCTTGTGAAGAGTTTTATGCACACAATTGAAACCATTAGGGATAACATAAAAAGTACTTTCATTCCAGGCCATTTAGGCAGCTGTACAATGAGTATCAGGGTTTCTTTTTGAAAGTAGGGTATGCAAATTATAATGTGCTAAGGAAAAACCCAAGTATACGTTATAGCCCCATTATTTTCCAATCCAAAATTTTAATTTACTTGATTTCTAGTAATAATTTCTGAAATCTGTTTTCCATTTACAGGATATTCAATACATGTGCATTAAATATACGCAAAACTTCATATGTGTCTTTGCTGTGATACAGGTTTGCTTTTGTTCGTCCTCGTTGGCAGTTCCGGATTTTCCGGCTCCGACAGTGTGTGGATATTTGATAAATAAACAATGTAAGGCTGTGCATTTCAGGCATTTGGGGGCCAGGACGAAACGCAGCACAAATATTCGTTTATGCGTATGCTCGTGTGTACAGGCAGGTCTTTCATAGCCTAATTTCCATTTGGCATGTGTGAAAAAGAGAGCAGCTCTCGCAGAGAAAGGCCCCTCTCGAGGGAATACAATACACGAGCCAAATATGGACATTAACTGACAGCTGCTGACGTCACTCACAAATGTGCCAGGGCACAGGAGGTGGTGCCTGGCGCTGGAGTAGCTGTCAAACGTATCTGACATTTATTACGTTACTCATACGCAGCGTGGTGCGCCAGTGTTTCGAACGGGGTGCCGTTTAATAAATGCAACAACTGGCAGCACGTGCAGATGAAGTGGACGAAGATCTAGTGGCCCAACGTGCCCAGTCAAGTGCCACGCCCACGTTGCCAGTTGTTGGCCTTCATTTTAGTATAGCACGTATACGCCACGTTGCGCATTGCACTTGCCGAAAGAAGCGAGCAATTTTTGTTGCTGCCGCCAAAATCAACACGCCGACATAATTCATTAAATTTAATTAATGGTGCATCGTTAGGCAACCTGGCAAATACCAAGTGATTCATGCGCCATACTTTGTAAATTGTATATATCGTCTATTTATATCTAATTCATAATTGCAACAGAATTTGTGATTTGTCAACTCAATCAAGGGCTGTCGCACTTTTCATTTCATTTCTAACAGACCCAACAATTTGCATATGTTTCAAGTTGTTCTCTCTTCGATTCAATTCAATTCAATTCGATTCGATTCGATTCGATTTGATATTTGTTCTCGTCTTCAAGAGTTTCATCTTCGCTCGAGGCACAAATTTATGGTTGGTAATGGTATTACGAGAACAAGGACTACAAGTGTCTGTGCCATTTTTGACTGCAAAAAGTTTTGTATTTGAAGTGTGCTCCCATCTGTTTGACAAACACAGCTCGACTATGAAATTCTGGCTGAATTTTTATTGATTGGTACACATTGGTGGAGTATTCTGTATGGGACACATACAGTGAAACAGCTGTTGAAATTGTAATTTGCTTTTAAGCGAAACATGTACCATATTGCTTTTCTCTGGAGTTGTGAAATGCGCATTTGGTATGTGCTTGGGTTAAGTGCAAGCTTAAAATGTAACAGCACAAAATACATTTCAGTTGTTGGCCAACTCGAAACTTAAGTTATTCTTGCAACTGTGATGTCAAATGAAATTCATGTGGTACTTATGCAAGTTTTTCCTAGTAAAATTCTGAACTTTGTTTTGTTTAATAAGAATTCGACTCTTTCGCTTATTTTGTATACTTCTTCGTTTTGTCCTATTACTCTTTCCACAGAAATATATTTTTGAATGTACTTTTAGAGATTTTGCTTTTAATATTTCTCTACGTTTTATTTTATCATTAAACCTTACTCAACTTGTTGACAAATATCTCTTCTTAAAATATATGAACTGCGAATCGCTTTGATACAAATTGTTTTAAATTATATTTAATATCTTTACTTATTGTTTTGTTTTCCCAGTTGCACGGTAGCATCAGTTTTGATTAAATCACCTGCCTCCTAAGTAATTTAACATTTCTTCAGCTGGAAGACAGACCAGCATTTTTGGTTTACAGGCACTTGTCATTCCTTCAGGCACCTGTCAGGCCACTTTAGGGAGTGCGCTCCTAAAGCTGTCAGCTTATATAAGTACAGATACTCGGTTCTACTTCCACCTGAACTTTGCCCTTTCGCTGAATGTTTATTTTCAATATATACACACATATATTTTTATTCTTGACGTAGGCGCACTATACGTGTAGAACATACGGCGGACGAATGTCGACGACACATTGGCCCACAATCGGTGGGATGGCTGCAAATGCGTTTGGCATTTGAAAGTTGAAAGCAAAGTACAAAATAAACAAAACCCACATCACAGCACAGTACATAGTACACTGCAGAAAAGACACGAAGCGACAGCAGCACGAAGAAGCAGCAGACTGACAAAATACTTTAGCAGCAATTAAAAGTTTTTTATGCAGCAATTTCGAGTATAAAGAAAACAGCAGGAAGCCAATTAAATGGCGATTAAAAATAAATTAAGTTTACTTTATGTACAAATTGTGCAAAAAAAAACAAATGCCAAACACCAGCAACATCAACAGCAGCAACACTAACTGCAAAATGTAATGGACATAACGGCAGCGCATAAATAAATAATTTGAGCTTAGCGTCTGGAGCAGCTGCTATATAAACGAAATTGTGTATAAAGGTGAAGGTCGAGTTTAGTCAGCCGACTGGCCGGATCGCACAGAGTCATCAAAAGCGAAACTCACTCAACTATAAAATCCACACAGACACACACACACACACACACACACACAAGTACACTGGGGAAAAGCGGTGAGACTATAAATAAACTTGAAATATTTTGTGTCGTTGCCACTGCCGCATTTTTGATGCGATTAGCCAGAGATTTGTTGCCGTCTTAGCAACTGAATTCAAATGCTAACAAATCCCAATGAATTCTTTTGTGGGCGACTCACAGCGTGCCCCAGCATGATCAGCGGATAGGGGGGCTATGCCGGGGGCGGGCAGGCAGCGGTTAAGTGAAAAATCGAAATTAAATTAATTTTCAACACTGCCCGTCGCGCCTGTCAAGGTGCTGGTCATTATATATGTACATTATATATGTATTGCGTGGGCGACTCAATTGCGATAGTTCTGCTTCTGCCTCTGCCTCTGCCTCTGCCTCTCAATCCCTCTCTCCCTCTCTCTTTGTGCTTTCGACTGCTTTGCAGTAAAAGCGAATAGTTTTCTTTACACTATTTTGGCCAAAGTCAATTAGTCGAATGCCTTGCAAATACTTGTCGTTCATGAATGAATGCCTGCAAGTTTGTTTGGAATATAAATATTAATTGATGATGTGCAATGCGTCTGCATTTATAAATAACATTTTCTGATTTTAGAATTGATCTCAATATGAATGAATAACTCAAGTTTATGTGGGTGAAAAAGAATCTCAAAATATAATTGCAATTAAAATATACCAATTATGTGAACCGTAATGAAGACAAGCGATAAATAACATGTCAAATAAAAGCCATTTCAAATACATTTTAGAAATATTTATTGGTGTATTATTTGAGTTTGAAATGTTAAAAGTTAATCTTATTCAAAATCTGTACCAAGATAAATTGTTATCCAAAACAATATAAATTGTAGAAGATTATCTGGAGTTCATAAAGGATTTCTAATTATTGTCCTGTCTTTCTTTCGCTGCCAGGAAGAAAAGTCGTGTCTCTCAAGTTTGCGCCCATAAACAATACGGCTTAAAAGTTCAGTTGCTCAATTATTTGCTAATTACCAACATAAGGAAGCCAAAAAATACTTGTTAAGCCCTTTTTCCACCTTGGTCCCACTCAATTTGGACCGTTTAAGAAACCTGTCGTAAACAAAATGTTAAATAATGAAATATTTTTGCTCAAATTGCTTAATTGCGTTCGTTTGACAACAAAGCGTCAAATTTGCGTTGACTGCGCAAAAGACGGTCGTTGAAATTAAATTTTAATAGCAGTTGACACTTTCGATGCCGGGCTAAACACCGAGCAGCCCGTGCCCAGACATAACTCGACAATTTTCACCGCATTCTTTCAAAGCGACCACTTGGAATCATATTATAATATGTTCCGAGGCGAAAATGTTCGGTGAAATATTTTTTTGGCGACGCCACAGATTTACGAGCAGCGAACGAACAAATTTTTAGCTTTTACTTTCTTAATTTGATAGATGAAATCAGCGCAAAGTTATGCGCGGAAACGAGACAAAATACAAAAACGGTCACAAAGAAAGGAAAACATTCAACAAATTTGCTTTTCAAAAAGGTCGCCTGAAAGGTGCGTAAATCTTGGGAAAGTCTCGTGCTGTAACTGTCTGATTTATGTGTAAAAAAATTGCTGCATATCGTAAAGCAACAAGGCCGAACCAATAACATTTAATTTCGGTCGAGCCGTAGCCCCAAAAGAAAAAGCTGATGAAAAACTGTTTCGACAAAGCCGCATAAAAAGACCCGCTCAAAGTACAAAATAATGCCATGAAAATAAAAATGAGCATTCCGGAAAACGGTTCAATAGAGACAGACAAAGAAGCAGAGCGAGATAGAGAATAAGCCAGATGGATAGCACACAGGAAAACAGTTATGGCAAAGTTAGCAACACCCAAATAGAACTTGCTGCCTTGAAACTTGAGCTGTGGTTGCCAACATTATCAAAAGGTTCCGAATAACAAAAACATTTTGAGCATAGCAAAAAGTTTACGAGCTGCACACTCAACACAACAAAACACACACCCACAGCGTCAACACACACACACACACATACTTAGACACGTGCGGCGCAGAGGTGTCAAGTTTATAGACGCTGAAAAGTAGGCAACACAAAATGAGCAAAGACCAGGGCATAAATATTCTAGAAACAAATAATACAAGACATAACAATAAATAAAATATAGTCCTGCTTCTCAAAATGTACAGTCAACAAGCTTAAACAGGAATACAACAGTTCGTAGAAACTGAACTGAAGAATAGCAAACAAAATTAAATACACGCCTTCCTTACCCCATTTTACAGTGAGTTGAATTCATAGAATAACAAAGTTGGCTTTTACTTGGAAATTCGCAAAGTATTTGGCTCACTTTGAGGTTTAATAACTTGAATAACTGGCAGCAGAAACCCACAGCTAACATCTACAAATCAGAGCTACTGATTTCCGGCTAAAGCACACACATTATGCTTACATAACTAGGCGAAAGCATAAAAGGTAAAACCTATCAAAGAGGATTTGTTGCCAGGCAACATGCAACCAACTGGCCGCCCCGCCAGCCACCCCCTTGGCGCCACTTGTTTTAGCAGCTCAGTCATATTTAGGGTTTAAATTTAATGAACAAAAGCCTTTAATGTGCCTAGGTGTGAGAGCAAGGATAGAAAACTGCCTAAAGGCTTAAGCGTCTCACCATTTCGCCCATTTTGGTAGACTTTTGTGGCGGAGTAAGCAGCAGGGTAACAGTAGGGTGGCGGCACGTGGAGTGCTCGAATAACAGTAAACGTCACTTTAACGCTGCCACTCTTGAGGCTAAAACGGCCAAAGTGCTTTTCACACCCAATTTTTCGCACGCATGTAACAAAAACAACGCGAACAACAAACAACAACAACAATAATAATACAAAAGTAGACGAGCATCGCGAGTTAAATGCTTTTCAGGCATAAAACTTTGACAGCGAAGGCAGTCGAAAAATAACAATGGCACTCCAGTAATACACACACACACACAATTATATACATACACAGATACATACCGACACACACACACTCACACACAGACAGCTTACCGTGTATCTTTCCAGTTTGTTGCTCTGTTTGGCTACGTGCTCAAAGCTATTTTTTGTTATGTTTAGCGCGTCGCTCGAGTTATGATTACAATTTGGCCCAGGCCAGGCATACAAAACACACACAAATACATATAAACAGACACACACAGGCACATATAGCCCGTTGAGTCTGCTTGTAAGCTCATATGTATGTATGTTGGCCATTTTGGACAGCAGTTTGCGCCATAAGCCTTGCAATGTGTGGGTACATTTGATATATGAGCTATATTGGCGTGTTTGTAAACTATTAAATATCTGAATTTGTATTCGATACGCGGGTTTGTCCTAGTTCTAGACAGTTTAGTATGCATTGGCATTTATACATATGTATTAGTCTATATTGATTTACAATTTAAGTGCTGAATTTCAAGTATATACATTGATCAGTAAAAAACCTGCAGACAAAGATTATTACAGAGGAATATCAAAATATAATTGATACAAATACAATTTGTAATAGAGCATCTAAAATGCGTATACTGCTTAAATAACTGTGCCTCATCACCTATGTGTATACTTATTACGGTACAAACATAGCTGGGGCGTTGCCTGAGACTTCAATCAATATCTGAAGGTCGCAGGCTCCTAAGACATACAAACATGGTACATAAAAAGCATAAGAAACAAAAAAAAATGATAAAAGCTCGGGAATATTAATCATACGCCATGTGTTGTTACTGGCACATCACAGAACAGAAGCAGCAGCAGCAACAGCAGCAGCAGCAATTAGTTGCCACATAAATTTGGGCTCGTTGAATTATGCAGCATTGGACAGATACTCTCTATCAGCATCAGGCTCGTCGAGGCTGAGCCGTAAATTGCTTGAATTGGCAGCGGAAGTGGCATGAAACATGGACATCAAAACATTCCCAGCTGGGCCCCGCAAAGTTGCTTTAAGATGTGATAAATTGGCAATAATATTTGGCAAAGAGCGGAAGTCGGCAAGGTCAGTCAGTGTGATGATGGCCATGATGATGAAGATGCGGCTGCTGTCCGTTGATTGTCCGATGTTTTTTTGCGGGCCAAATGTCTCTGGCGGTTGGGTGTAAATAAATGAAGCCAATTCGATGACAAGAGGCAAACGGAAATGTGATGCGCAGTTTTCCTCAAATTGACATTATTAAATAGACATTATTTATGACAATATTTTCACTAGTTGCCTCCCGAAATAATCATAAATTAAAGCCAAGGATGCAGCATTTACGGTATGCCAGTTCAAGCTGACTGTTATGATTGATGATGCCGGGCCAAAAACAAAAGCTCATCGCTATGTAACGCAAGACACTGAGTTGTATTTGGCAACTAGTAGCTAAATGTCATCAGCTGATCAGCTGATGATTAATGATGCACTTGCAAAGCTGATTAATTGTAACTGGCAAGCAATTCACGTTTAAAGAGAAATCTTAAAGCAACTTTTTAATTCTAGAATTTTCATATATTTTCGCAGGAAAAAAGGCTTAATGCGTCCACTAACTAATCCCAGGCAATAAATTCTGTTTTTTCTACAATCAAACAAGTTGCCAACTTAGGCACTTACAGATTTCAGCACCGAAAAGAAACTGCTTTGATTTATATTTATTTATTTTTTTATTCCTTGCCATTTTCATAAAACCTATTTATTTAGAGTCGTTAAATGCAAAAGAAACAACAGCTACGCAATATACCAAAAATACGAAAATGCCTAGTTGTTTGCTTGACTGCTGCTGGTTGTTGTTTGTGTTTAAATATTTGTACAAATTTTCGATTCTTTTTTTTATTTTTTATTTGACAATCAAAGAATTCAAGCCAAGTAAATAAAACATATGAATTATGTGTTGGACGACATATATTTCCTACAGGTTCGCCCGCGTTGACGTCACAGCGCCAGAAGAAAAGACAAAAAAAAACCAAAAAAAAAAAAACATAGAAAACATTGTTATTTAAGGATTGTCATTGGCTGCGCCTCACAAATGAATCATGTTCGCATAGGAATATTTTTAAAACAGCTCAAAATGCTCGCTGAGTGAGTCAATGTGTCACATGCACACAAACACAATAATTATAATAATCATTAAGTATTATAAATAAATAAATAGACGCTCGGCATATAAATAGCAGCGCTAGCCAAAAATACTTGTTTTGGACATGCCAACCTCCTCGTAATACCCACAAGTTCATTAACATGTAAAGCAGCAGGGAGAGAAAGAGAGAGAGAGAGAGAAAATGCTAGCTAGCATATTAGAGAGAGAGCATTAAGAACAAATAGCGCCTTTTTGAAGGTGAAGTTCATTAAAATTCCGCGTCACTCAAAAGCCAAACAGAAAAGCGAAACAAATGCGAACAGAGCGTAACCATTGGGTGAAGGTCACAAGTCCGCCCAAACAGAGAAGCCACCGCCAGAAAGACCAATACGTATAGTCTATGGTTCGCTCGGCGACTGGCTCATTTGTTTTCTTGGCCAACATCGTCAGCATATTTAGCGACCTGCTGCCTGCCTGGAAATTCGCTGGCGCTTTGTTTATTTGTGTTTATCTTGGCAGCTGTTGGAGGCGGTTTCTGTGGCTGATGATGACGTCCCTGACACTGCAAATGTGTGTGTTTCTGCGGAAATGCGTTCACAAACATTCCGGATTAGCTCAGTCACTGCAGATTGGCATGCTGATGAGATGAGATTAACACAAAACGATGATCAAACGACCAAAAAAAAACCATGGAATATGTGTAGCTATTCAGATAGGCATGTACATATATACGATTATTGAGTCAGATTAAAATATATTGTGATGGATAGCTTAAGACAAGCAGAGATAATAATAGGTTCAACTTTGTGATACTGAAAAGGTCGTTAGAAATTGCGGATCCTGTAGAATTTAAGGAACGCAAAAAAATGTAAGAATTTTTATAAGATTTTAAAGGGCTTGTTTATATTTTTAGCATTAATCCGCAGTGTCTGCTCCTAAAAGATCATTTTAATATACAAATGTCAAAGAATGCCCACGGCTAGGATAATAAAAGTTGCCAAGAAGGTTAAGTGGACATAGGATATGGCCTTGAAATACAGAAATTTATAAATATGTATCTCCCAAACACATACTCCTCCATCTTGTTGTTCACAATACTTGAGCTAATTAAATTTCTAAGAACTCCTCTTGTTTATACTCAAGTTCTCGGCATGTTTAGACGTCGCAACGCATATCGCTGTGGATTCGGGTCATTAGCCGTAAGGTAATTAAGCCGCAATCAATCAAGGCTAAGCAACTTCTACAGCCAAATTACAGAATTACAACTTATCTGCTGGCTCTTAACGAAACTAATTTGTTTTTGGGCAACTAATTGAATTGAGCTCTGAGTTCTGAGTTCTGTGTTTCAACAGCTTTGATAGCATTGTTTATTTGGCTTAGAAACTAAATGTAATTAAGCCAGGCGATAGCTGGCCAGCTGATCAACGTGTCTTTTGGGCCACAAAACAACTGAAGATGAATAAATAAATCACAGCCAGAGAGATAAGCAACACTACCACGCATACAAATGACAGCAATTTAGTGTTGAACAATGCACGAATACAGATGACGGAAACATATGTGACAGCCCTTTGCGGCATGTCATAATTTATGAAAAGTCCAATTTGATAACAAGTATACGCAAAACTAAAGCCGCAAAACTTTTCTATTGGCCCCACTCGGAAAGTCTGTGGAAATTTCAACGCTTGACAGTCATTAGACGTGAAAAATATATTTTGCTGCCGACGCTGATGGCAATCATGATGATAATGACAGAAGACGGCGCACAAGAAAAAATGTGGAGCCCAGAGTCAAGGTCGCGTCTGCGAACAAGGTCTGACATAGCGCAATATCAAGGCCGCAAAATCTGGACGAGACTGCATTTTATTGCATAGTTTATGGTCAGCCGGAACCGAGCCGAACTGACCTTGACCAAAGGCACCAATGAATAATTCAAAAGTTGAAAGCCACAAAGAAAGGCAAAACAATCAGCAAACAAAATGCAGCAGAGAGGGCGCTGCACTAAGAGATGACCTGTGGTCATAGTTTAAAGGTAGAAAATCTTAACTCTTCTTTTATAACTGAATTACTAGGTGTAGACAAACTATGAAATCTAGGGAACTCTTCTTATACATAAATATATATTTTCTTAATGAACACAAATATTTTACAGCAGTGTAATATATTTTATAAACACAAACATCTATCTGAAGTTTAAGTTTATGGTAAACATTTTTGGCAAGGCTCAAATTTATTAGCTGCAAAGTCCGCAGAAACCCTTTTATCTTTAGGTACAGCAAATAATCCGCAGATACAGACTAAAGCCAGGAAGCAAAGCAAAGACCACAAAAAGCGCAGGCCAAACAAATTATGCAACGAAAAGAAAACCCGCACACAGAAAAAAAGAAGCGAGCTAAAGAAAAGCGCAGAGCAAAGTAAAATACACGAGTATATATAAAATAAAGAGATATATAGTACAGTAGTATATAAAGCAAGAATAAAATACACATATTGAAGGTTGTGCGGCAGTGATTTACTTTTATGGTGCCTCCTTTTTAGCTGAGGTCGCAGCTGTCTGCGTTCTTTTGGCCGGCCATCAAAGTCCGCTCAAAGAAAAGGGTTAATTAAAATTGTATTTTGTACATTTTAAGACTTTGAAACTCTGGTACATATAAGTGAGTAGAAAAGCCTGAGGAAATGACTACTTTAGTGTCAAGTTTTCGATATGTACGCAACTAGTACTACTTTGTGCCACATAAGCGCCTTACAGTGAGAGTCGGAGCATGAAACCCAATCAGCTAAAAGCTGCCAGCACAAACTGGTACTTGAGGAAGCTGAGTAGCTGGCGACTAGGTTGCACCCACGTCCAGCGGACGCATAATGGGAGTCTGTTCGCAGGAAGTCGACATTGAGTTGCAGGAAATTAAAATTTAACCCAAAAATATGCTCAAGCCGACAAAACGTGGCAGGCGACGCATTAAAATGAATTACTAAGTGAAACAGCAGGGAGAGAAATAGATATGGAAATAGACTAAAAGAGATAGAAGATAGTGAGAGAAAGAGAGAGAGAGACGCTAGCGGAAGCGCTTAATTTGTGCCTGGGCCCAAGCCTGGTCGCATTTTAATTTTCATTTGAATTTTTAATTTCTAGTCTGTGACACTTTTTGCATTAGTTTGACTGTTTTTGGGTGGCTGCTTGAAAAATATACACCACTGGCATCTATTTAAGTGAGTGAAAAATGTTACTCGGTATTACATAAAACAGCAACACCCACACACACACACATACACACACACATACACACACACACACAGTAGCTGGCAAACATTGTGCAAATTTCCAACGCAAATTGTTGAAAGCAGCTTCGCATATTTTATGCAGAGAGCGAGAGAAAGAGAGACAGCTATTTTATATGAGCGAGACAGCGAATAAATGGAACTTTTTGGGGTTTTGTCATTTAGCTGTTGTTCTTGTTGCCTGCAAATTTTATGGAAAATAAAATACAAATAAAAAAGAAATACGCGTAGTAAATAAAATGTTTGGCGCTAACAATGGAGCCAACAAACACGATATCGTTGAAAGCAACCAAAAAATAAAAATAAAGTAATTATTTTTCTTTAGGCAATAGCACACAGGAAGTGCAAACATTTCAGCTCCCAGCTGGTCTTACATTTATATATACATATATTCATATATACCTACATATATACCTATATACTATAGGAATTTTTGGTCTTTGTTCCTAATGAAGCTGATTTTAATTTAAAGATTAGCGTTGAATTATTTAACGAGCACAGCGAGCAAACAATTTGAATTATGTGGCGTAGAAAATTATGCAGAGTTTTGAGTGACATGCATAGAGGGGAGAGTTGGGGTGTGTGTTCAAATTAATGGGCATCAAATTCGTTCTCGTTGCTTGCCTCACTTGTTGCAGCCTTGAACCTTTATTCGAATTTATTATTCAAGAGGCCCAAATAAATTGAGCAAATTCGCACAGTTTTAAATATGTCCATTATGAACTCATATATTATTCATTCCTCTCATGTTCACATTAAGTCCTAGCGGAAAATGTTCAGTGCAGGTTCTACCATTTAATGTCAAGTTTTCAAATATATGTTGCTTGTCAGGATGGCAAGAGCCCTGTGGTTTGTGATTGAAATGTTGTCAACTCCATGCCTAAGGACAAACGACAACAGATGCCGTAAACGGATGCTTCAGCTCGCATCCACAGAACCGCAAAATGCTAAACGCAATGAAATGTAACGTCACAAGAGCCAGCAATGCGCACAAAATGGCGGTACACACACACAAGGCAAATACAAACACAAATACAACTGAACAAACGCGACGAGGACTTTGCGTGTTGCGTGGGGCGTCAGCTGTGCTGGGTGTGTCCTGATGAGCATAGCCTGCTGCTGTTGCTGCTGGCATGTCCTTCAACAAAGTTGACCTTGCACTTGCCCACTTGGTGCTGCATTTGCTGCTGCTGCCGGATGTTGATTTTCATGGCCTTTCCGCCACTGTCTGTGCAAGGACGAAGTAAGCTGATAGACTCTCACAAACACATAGATAGAGCAGCAGCAGCAGCAGGAGCAGTACACATGACTGCGTCCACGTGCCGCATAAAAAATGCATTGAAAAGTGCGTAAAGTTTTCTGCCAGGCTCAGGGATTAAATAATCCTGCCACACCCACCCACTCAAACTCGCCCGACCTTTCTCTATCTCTGCTGCCTGCTGTTTAATTACACATTTTGTGCAATGCAAATTTTTGTTCACATTTTTTGCAGCCCTTTTTTACTGGTTTTTTGGCATGACGCCAGAATGCACACACACATACACACACATACAGGAACTTGTTATGTAAAACAGGGGGGAAAACTATCAAAAATGGCAATTTAAATGCCGCCCAAAAAAGTGTGCTATGAAAAAAGCAAGCTACATTTTTGATTGCAGCAGGCGTGTGTATGTGTGTGTGTATGTGTGACTGAGTAATTCAATTTAAATTGTTTTCCAAAACGCTGGCATGTCAGATCTGCTTATTGTTGCAACAACAACAACTACAATAACAACAGCAACAACTAGTGCTGTCAAAATGAAATTCCCTAGAAAATGCAACTGCTCGAATTGACATTGGAAATCTAAGTCTGGGAAATGCGGGACAGCTTTGTTGACCAGGTTATAAACTTGCCACATAAAGAATCGCATTGCTGGCATTAGATTACGTGAATATTGCGTTTCAGACTCGGCTGCTATCGCAGTAGCACACAAATTGGAAATAGTTTTCGTTTTGTCATGGCGTTTTATGAAGTGCCAAAGCAGAAAACAGAAACTTGAGTAAAAAATGGAAAGAAAGGAAAACTTGTCTATGCTGTAATTGATTACAGCAGCCACAGGACTTGTATTGATAGTTACTTTCTCTCTCTCTCTCTCTCTCTGTCCATCCCTTTTTCTCCGCTCGTATCTAACTTTGGACACGTTTTGATTAATGCCTTCCACACACACACAAAGTAAACAAATTGTTTCTTCCACATCCAATCCATAAAGTTTTGCAACAAAGCTCCAGCAACGAACAGCAAGCTATATTTAATCTTATACTTAGCTGAAGTTTGGTTTGTGTTTTTTTATAGACTTTCCGGGCCATGAAACTTACCTGTAAATATATAAAGAAAAGTTTGCAAATTAGAAAAAAAAATATGCAAGAATATTCTTAAAAACTTTTCAATAATAATAATTATATAAATCATGTGTAGCGCCAAACTACCACTAAAGCTTTTTAATCAAGTAAGTGAATGCTAATCCATACCATTTATGTAATTAATATCAGCGTCTAGTCATTATTATTAGTATTTGCCCGCTTTGGCTTGGAGCTTAACCAAGTTTTAAGCCCCAGCCACGAGACACTTTACTTAATCGACTTATAGACACCCTGACAGCCGCAAAATTTATCGCCTAGTTGACAGGCGGCTGGCAGGAGTCGTTAAGCAGGCGAGGACTTGACTTTGCCCCCTGACTTTTATGGAACAAGTTAAACGGGCTGCTGCTGCTGGCAACAAATCATAAAAAGTTTCAACAAGTCACGCATTCAATTAAAGGCAACCCAGCCACCGCCTTTTTAATCCACCTGCCTTTTGCCTTTTTCATTACAACTTTCCCGTGGACTTGGTGCATTAATGTTTACGGATTATAACGCGAGGGCCTCTAAGGTCGGCAGTCTTCCCCTTATAAAAACTGGCATTTGCATTTAATAATTAAATGCTGCACACTGCGAATGAGTAGCCAAGTGTGTGTTGGGTGTGTGTGTGTGTGAGTGTGTTTGGATGTGTGTGTTGCCTGCCTTCATTACACTTGCTGTTATGTAAGCAGCTTTTAGCTTGCCCCCAGAGCCCAACGAAAGTTTTGTGTGGCAACTTCAATGCCACATTACCAATCGCCTCGAGGATGTGCTGTGCATTTCTTTCGCGATACTTTTTAAGAGTCACTTTCTCCTTTCAGCTAGCTACACACCCACCTCCCACTCAGCCTCCCGTTTAATGCAATTTTAGTTTCTTAAACCATTGCAACATTGGCTCTCTATGTTCCCTTGGGTGGTTCCAGCCAAAAGTGCACTTAAAAGTTAGTCAAACTAAACGCAAAACTTTTCAATTAACTGCCAATTAATTTGTAAGCCCACCCACAAATTTGCTGCAGTCAGCAAAGTTCGCTTACCAAAAAGCCAAAAACCCATCAATGATATTAAAATTCATCGGGCGACTGATTGAAATTTGCATGTTTCAAAGCAGCTATCAAAGCGAATAGAATTTGTAAAGGTAAAAGAAAATATAAATATATTATACATATATAATACTTTTACTCTTTAATTAAAGTCTTGGTTTTTTTCGCGAACTGATTCATACAAGTTAAACTTAAAAAGATTACAAAAACGAGTTCGAAAGAAAAGTAAATGTAATTTAATAGCGCTTTTGTGCTGCTTTCGCCATTCCAAGAACTTGTAATCATCAGTTTCTGATTCTGTAGCATTATAACACGGAATTGTGTTGCACCGCCTTGTTGCTTGAAGTCCTTGCAAATCGTTAGCAAGACCGAAAATATTGTAATTAATTTGAAAATCGAGCATGAAATGAAAACTGGCATTATGGCCAAATCCACTTTTCACTTCATTCGAAGCCATGCCATAAATCCCAAGCCGCCGACTACGTCTGCATCAAGTAGTTCACCGTAGTAAGTAATCATCGTGCAACTCTATTGTATACCATAGTTGCAGTTTCCATGGCAATTCACCCGCCACAGCCCGCCCCACTGCCAGCTCCATTAAGCTTTTGAATTTGGTTTGGTAGCGGGAAATTTTGGCCAAAACATCGTTACCCGCTATTCAACAAGCAAAATGTTTTCATAATGAAAAGAACGGCTAATGGACCAACTCTGACTTGACTTATTGATCAACTGACGGACTGACTGATGGACTGACGGACTGACTGAGTGTGTAACTGAGTGAATGATAGATGCATAGTCTTGGCTTCGTATTTGTCGGATTTATTATTGCAGCAGCAAATTGTTTATTTTTTATTGCAAATTTCATCACATTTTTCATGCATCTATGCCGTTGGCAAGTAATATTTGTTGTTGCTGCTGCTGGCATAGTTTTCTGCATTTGCATTATTAGATTACCATATACACAAAGTTGGCAAGCTCACAAATAAAAAGTACTATGCATATAATGTAAATTAAAGAAATCAACATTGCATAATAGACCAGAAATTTTGGTTTCGATTAAGCAATCTTTTAGCACTTTTCTTGGCCTCAAAGCAAAGTCACATAAATTGTAAAAAAAACGCCTCGTAAATCGTTCGATTTCTTGCAAAACGGACATTTTCAAGCGCCTACAAATTTTCTATTTCACATTGCCCCTGGGTGGCAAGACGATAACATTTCGCAGCTTGTCGCAAATGCAATCCACTACTGAGACGGCAACATTGCAATTGCAACTTAAACTTATTTTTATTGACATTTGGAAGCTGCCTCGGCATTATCCTGCGGCATACAATGTCCCAACCTCAATGACAAGCAGTAGCAGCAGCAGCAGCTGAGGCAGACAGCAAACTTATACAGTTGATATTTGAATAACCACCCACTCAAAAACACTCTCACACACACACACACCCAAATCACACTTGTATTCCCACTAAGCACGCTTCGAGTGTCAAACATCGATTTGCTGGCTTGGGCTTACAAATAAGCATGAAACAGCGCAAAGTTTACACAAATACCCAGCATTACAAAATTCATGATGCACTAACAACAACTATAAGTACAACAACAACATTTTCAATTAAGTTGCAAGCTGCACGCGTGCGGCTTAAATTTAATACCTTGCCACGAGCCATAGCAACAATTTGACGATCTACCCACACTCATGCCCCTCCCCCACCCAATGCGCCACTGCCTTCATGCTGCACCATTAAACATTTACGCGGTTTATATAGCCAGCCAAATAAAGCAGCAAGGGACCAATTGTATATCGAATTTTCAAACAGACACGAGGCGAACGCTTTTAAAGTGCTTCACAAAACTTCAGGTAGCCGTCACGTATGTATGTCCCTCGGAGTATAGAAAACATCCAATCTAAAGCACTCTGTTTTATAAAATCTGCATAGCAGAAAGTGTTCCTGCATCAATATATCAGTCCTAAGTATATTATTCAAGAACAAAAATGCATAAACTTGAGAAGAAGAATTAAGCTAGATGCCAAATAATGATCAAAATGGCCTCGGGATTGAAAATCGGTTCAGATTTGACAAAGTTGTGTCAGTTTGAAGTCAGGGAAGGTCCTTTATAAGGAACTTTTCGTTGTTTGGGCACTTCACAAGTCATTTTTTTTTGTCACTTTTGGAGTGATTTTTGACAGAAAAATGAACTGCCACAAAATCACTTTTCATATAGTTTTTTATACTAATTGAGACACCCACAATCAATTAAACGTAAAATTTCAAGATTCTATTTTTTGAAAAATCAAAATTTGTAAGGGTCCCCCCTTATGCTTTTTTTGCAAAAAAAATCCAAAATTTTATTTTTTCAAAAATTCATAAACTTGGGATGTAGATTTAAACTAGATGCCAAATTATGATCAAAATGGCCTCGGGATTGAAAATCGGTTCAGATTTGACAAAGTTGTGGCAGTTTGAAGTCAGGGAAGGTCCTTTATAAGGAACTTTTCGTTGTTTGGGCACTTCACAAGTCATTTTTTCTGTCACTTTTGGCGTGATTTTTGACAGAAAAATGAACTGCCACAAAATCACTTTTCATATAGTTTTTTATACTAATTGAGACACCCACAATCAATTAAACGTAAAATTTCAAGATTCTATTTTTTGAAAAATCAAAATTTGTAAGGGTCCCCCCTTATGCTTTTTTTGCAAAAAAAATCCAAAATTTTATTTTTTCAAAAATTCATAAACTTGGGATGTAGATTTAAACTAGATGCCAAATTATGATCAAAATGGCCTCGGGATTGAAAATCGGTTTAGATTTGACAAAGTTGTGGCAGTTTGAAGTCAGGAAGCTCCTTTATAAGGAACTTTTCGTTGTTTGGGCACTTCACAAGTCATTTTTTTTGTCACTTTTGGCGTGATTTTTGACAGAAAAATGAACTGCCACAAAATCACTTTTCATATAGTTTTTTATACTAATTGAGACACCCACAATCAATTAAACGTAAAATTTCAAGATTCAATTTTTTGAAAAATCAAAATTTGTAAGGGTCCCCCCTTATGCTTTTTTTGCCAAAAAAATCCAAAATTTTATTTTTTCAAAAATTCATAAACTTGGGATGTAGATTTAAACTAGATGCCAAATTATGATCAAAATGGCCTCGGGATTGAAAATCGGTTCAGATTTGACAAAGTTGTGTCAGTTTGAAGTCAGGGAAGGTCCTTTATAAGGAACTTTTCGTTGTTTGGGCACTTCACAAGTCATTTTTTTTGTCACTTTTGGAGTGATTTTTGACAGAAAAATGAACTGCCACAAAATCACTTTTCATATAGTTTTTTATACTAATTGAGACACCCACAATCAATTAAACGTAAAATTTCAAGATTCTATTTTTTGAAAAATCAAAATTTGTAAGGGTCCCCCCTTATGCTTTTTTTGCAAAAAAAATCCAAAATTTTATTTTTTCAAAAATTCATAAACTTGGGATGTAGATTTAAACTAGATGCCAAATTATGATCAAAATGGCCTCGGGATTGAAAATCGGTTTAGATTTGACAAAGTTGTGGCAGTTTGAAGTCAGGGAAGCTCCTTTATAAGGAACTTTTCGTTGTTTGGGCACTTCACAAGTCATTTTTTTTGTCACTTTTGGCGTGATTTTTGACAGAAAAATGAACTGCCACAAAATCACTTTTCATATAGTTTTTTATACTAATTGAGACACCCACAATCAATTAAACGTAAAATTTCAAGATTCTATTTTTTGAAAAATCAAAATTTTTTCAAAAATTCATAAACTTGGGATGTAGATTTAAACTAGATGCCAAATTATGATCAAAATGGCCTCGGGATTGAAAATCGGTTCAGATTTGACAAAGTTGTGTCAGTTTGAAGTCAGGGAAGGTCCTTTATAAGGAACTTTTCGTTGTTTGGGCACTTCACAAGTCATTTTTTTTGTCACTTTTGGAGTGATTTTTGACAGAAAAATGAACTGCCACAAAATCACTTTTCATATAGTTTTTTATACTAATTGAGACACCCACAATCAATTAAACGTAAAATTTCAAGATTCTATTTTTTGAAAAATCAAAATTTGTAAGGGTCCCCCCTTATGCTTTTTTGCAAAAAAAATCCAAAATTTTATTTTTTCAAAAATTCATAAACTTGGGATGTAGATTTAAACTATTTGCCAAATTATGATCAAAATGGCCTCGGGATTGAAAATCGGTTCAGATTTGACAAAGTTGTGGCAGTTTGAAGTCAGGGAAGGTCCTTTATAAGGAACTTTTCGTTGTTTGGGCACTTCACAAGTCATTTTTTCTGTCACTTTTGGCGTGATTTTTGACAGAAAAATGAACTGCCACAAAATCACTTTTCATATAGTTTTTTATACTAATTGAGACACCCACAATCAATTAAACGTAAAATTTCAAGATTCTATTTTTTGAAAAATCAAAATTTGTAAGGGTCCCCCCTTATGCTTTTTTTGCAAAAAAAATCCAAAATTTTATTTTTTCAAAAATTCATAAACTTGGGATGTAGATTTAAACTAGATGCCAAATTATGATCAAAATGGCCTCGGGATTGAAAATCGGTTTAGATTTGACAAAGTTGTGGCAGTTTGAAGTCAGGGAAGCTCCTTTATAAGGAACTTTTCGTTGTTTGGGCACTTCACAAGTCATTTTTTTTGTCACTTTTGGCGTGATTTTTGACAGAAAAATGAACTGCCACAAAATCACTTTTCATATAGTTTTTTATACTAATTGAGACACCCACAATCAATTAAACGTAATATTTCAAGATTCTATTTTTTGAAAAATCAAAATTTGTAAGGGTCCCCCCTTATGCTTTTTTTGCCAAAAAAATCAAAAAAAAATTTTTTTCAAAAATTCATAAACTTGGGATGTAGATTTAAACTAGATGCCAAATTATGATCAAAATGGCCTCGGGATTGAAAATCGGTTCAGATTTGACAAAGTTGTGTCAGTTTGAAGTCAGGGAAGGTCCTTTATAAGGAACTTTTCGTTGTTTGGGCACTTCACAAGTCATTTTTTTTGTCACTTTTGGAGTGATTTTTGACAGAAAAATGAACTGCCACAAAATCACTTTTCATATAGTTTTTTATACTAATTGAGACACCCACAATCAATTAAACGTAAAATTTCAAGATTCTATTTTTTGAAAAATCAAAATTTGTAAGGGTCCCCCCTTATGCTTTTTTTGCAAAAAAAATCCAAAATTTTATTTTTTCAAAAATTCATAAACTTGGGATGTAGATTTAAACTAGATGCCAAATTATGATCAAAATGGCCTCGGGATTGAAAATCGGTTTAGATTTGACAAAGTTGTGGCAGTTTGAAGTCAGGGAAGCTCCTTTATAAGGAACTTTTCGTTGTTTGGGCACTTCACAAGTCATTTTTTTTGTCACTTTTGGCGTGATTTTTGACAGAAAAATGAACTGCCACAAAATCACTTTTCATATAGTTTTTTATACTAATTGAGACACCCACAATCAATTAAACGTAAAATTTCAAGATTCTATTTTTTGAAAAATCAAAATTTGTAAGGGTCCCCCCTTATGCTTTTTTTGCCAAAAAAATCCAAAATTTTATTTTTTCAAAAATTCATAAACTTGGGATGTAGATTTAAACTAGATGCCAAATTATGATCAAAATGGCCTCGGGATTGAAAATCGGTTTAGATTTGACAAAGTTGTGGCAGTTTGAAGTCAGGGAAGCTCCTTTATAAGGAACTTTTCGTTGTTTGGGCACTTCACAAGTCATTTTTTTTGTCACTTTTGGCGTGATTTTTGACAGAAAAATGAACTGCCACAAAATCACTTTTCATATAGTTTTTTATACTAATTGAGACACCCACAATCAATTAAACGTAAAATTTCAAGATTCTATTTTTTGAAAAATCAAAATTTGTAAGGGTCCCCCCTTATGCTTTTTTTGCAAAAAAAATCCAAAATTTTATTTTTTCAAAAATTCATAAACTTGAGATGTAGATTAAAACAAGATGCCAAATTATGATCAAAATGGCCTCGGGATTGAAAATCGGTTCAGATTTGACAAAGTTGTGGCAGTTTGAAGTCAGGGAAGGTCCTTTATAAGGAACTTTTCGTTGTTTGGGCACTTCACAAGTCATTTTTTTTGTCACTTTTGGCGTGATTTTTGACAGAAAAATGAACTGCCACAAAATCACTTTTCATATAGTTTTTTTTACTAATTGAGACACCCACAATCAATTAAACGTAAAATTTCAAGATTCTATTTTTTTAAAAATCAAAATTTGTAAGGGTCCCCCCTTATGCTTTTTTTGCAAAAAAAATCCAAAATTTTATTTTTTCAAAAATTCATAAACTTGAGATGTAGATTAAAACAAGATGCCAAATTATGATCAAAATGGCCTCGGGATTGACAATCGGTTCAGATTTGACAAAGTTGTGGCAGTTTGAAGTCTGGGTCATTTATAAGGAACTTTGCATGGGCACATTACAAGCCATATTTTTTGTCACTTTTGGAGTGATTTTAACTCAACCGATTGTTGATTCCGCGGCTTTTTTAGTCATTGTTTGTCATCCTTAACAATTCTGCATTCAAAGTTGAGAAACTGCAAAATTTCCGATTTCTTGTCAAAAAGGATGGTAACAATGGTCACATGTCAAGTTACAATAGTGCGTTTGCCACCCGCACTACTTATTAGCTGATTGCTTACCTAAACTTCGCTTGACTGTGCCACGGGACTTGCTGCTGTTAATAGTTACGGCAATTGTAGCCGTTGTCTTTGGCTTTAGTTTGGGCGCCAGGGGCAGAGGCTTCTGTCTGGCCAGAGGCGGGGGCGGAAGCTGCTCTTGCGTGGCGCTGGGCAGCGCCGATGTTGAGACCGAGGTGCTGGACCGCTTGTAGCCTTCGGTGAGAAAGGCGGGCGGCGGCGTAATGGGCGGCGCTGGTATGAAGAGCTGATCATCCACTGGAGAGCTGGCAGCGGTGCTGGGCGCCGTTATGGATTCGCGGAGTCGCAGGCCACCTGGCTTCAGGGTCATGGTTGTTTGGCTGGCGACATTGGAGCCGCTGGCGCCGCTGTGACTGCTCTCATTGCAATAGAGCTCCAGATGATGCTTATCGCAGCGTCGCCGCCGTCGAATGTTCGGCGCAATTGTCTTCATTTTGGGGCCATGCGCCGCGGAGGCAGCCGCAGCCGCCGAGCGGCTGGAGGAGGAGGACGGGCTGCCGTCTTTGGAATTGAGGCGTATATAGTGCACCCGGAAGATGCGCACAGGTTGTTTCGATTGCTGTTGTTGTTGCTGCTGCTGTTGTTGCTGTTGCTTGTGTAGTTGGTGTTGCTGCAGATACTCCTTGTAGGATTGCTTGCGATGCGTTTGGTGGCTATGGCTGCACGCGGTTTCGTATTGCAGCATTGAGTTGACGAATCTTGGCCAATAGCGGTGTTACCAATGTGTATATATATATATATATATATATATATATATATATTTTGCAAATATAGTTTATAGTTTACTTTTTATGTATAGTTATAGTTATATATATTTATATGTATGTCGTATACTTTATAGAAAATAGTAACTTTATATATGTGTATATATATTTGGATTTAATTAGTTTGCATTAAAATGGAAGCTTTCAATTGCTGCGTTTGTAACTTTGTTTGCTTTAATTTGTATAATGTTCTTTGTTGCTGGCTCTGTTGCCGTCTCTGTTCCTGTTCCTGTTGCTGTCTCTCTCTCTGCTTATTGTTTGGCTTTTTGAATTTAACAAATATTTGCGTAGTTCAACTTTCTGCTCATTGAATTATTTGCACGTTTGCTTGCACAATAATTTGACTAAATATTTATATATATATATATATATTGTTTATATATATATGTGCTTGGCGTTGATTTTGCACATTCAATAACATTTATGTATTTGCTTTTAATGGTTTAAATATATATATGTATCGTATATATATATATTAAAAATATGTTTTGTAATATTTATTGAAAACATGAATTCGAAGCGTTTGTTAATTGTTATAATATGTTGTTTTTGTTGTATATTGTAGCATAAATATTTGCGTTCTAATTAACTGTTAAAAATCAACTCACATCAATGTACTGAAAGCCTTTTTAGCGCACGTCTTTTGCTAACTTTTTAAATATATATGTATCAGTATATCTGTAAATCTGTATATGTATATATGTAAATATATATTATTTCTGTATATTATTGAGTAATTATATTGATGTGTTCAGCCACCGTAGAATCGTAGAGCTAATTTTTTGTTGTTCTTTAATTAAAATTCATTAAAATCGTAGTGTTGTTGTTGCGGTTGCGGTTGCTGTTGTTGTATTGTAGATTTCACTTCACGCAGGAAACAATTTTCTTGTTGCTGCTTTTTATAGTAACTTTTTTGTTGTTGTCTTTCTCTTAGAAACTGTTAACATATTTTGCTTTGGCCTCGCCTGCAAATTGAGCGTGTCCTTTAATTAACTTAGTTTTTCATGGCCTGCCAATAAATTAAGCACCCCAAATGTTTATTGGCAGGCTATGAATGCAAATTCGGTGCTCTCATAAGAAAAAAAACTTTTTCTCCTACTTAGTAGCTGTTTGTTTGTGTATTTTGTGTGTGTTCTGTGTGTTTGTGCCACGCCCCCATGCTGGAATTGCTAATCAAACAAATGCCGCAATGCTCATCATTATGTAAATGTTGATTTTTCATAAAATTAATGACTTGACAGCACATTGAGGCAGGCTCACAGCAGTTTCTTTGGCTGAAAGTTTATATTGATGCCATTGATGTATTGGCAGGTCCCTATTGATAGCATTGAAACGTGCCTAAAATATTCGATTTGATTTTACGATGAGCCATAAAAAGTCAAAAGTAAAAATGAGAAAAACTCGAAATGAAACCCAAAGGAGAAATGGGCGTGCCAAGTAGCATAATTAAGCCAAAACCACAGAATCGTTGAGGGGCAGTAATGTAATTTTGATGTTTCCTCGCTGCTAGCCAAATTGAATAGCACACGAGTTGTTACAAGTATGTATGTAGTACATATGTATGTATTGTGATATATATATACAGATCAATATGTCTAACTCAAGCCGGGAAAAGTCGCATATGGCTCGTCAAGTGAGGCATCCAATCAGAAATTGCTTTGCTTATTTTCTAGAACTTGTCAATCGGAATATAAGCGAGCAGGAAATGTAACAGATATTATTGCGCGACTATGGGACTACCCTGTAAGTTGTGTGGCATAAATGTGAACAGTTCTATTTTTTATAATATTTTTATATTTGTATTTCTTTGTATTTCACTTTATCAGCCTCTTTCTATTCACACACATTTCACCATTTTCTGGACTAGCAGCCATTCAAGACAACCCAGCACATTCAGCTTGATTACAGGGTATTAAGAAATGACCACGCTTGTCATCGCCGCATGACAGCGCAGCAATCCAGTTGGCATCTAATGCAGGACCGACCAGAGCAAAAGAATTCCATTTGCCCCGGCAGCTCAGAGCTATCAAGTTGCCGTCGTAATAAGCCAATCAATTCAGTGTCAGATGTACTGCTTCATTAATTTCACTCGCAGAGCATACAATTGTGCCCTCCCTGAAACCCGAACAGAACCAAACCGGCAGCGGCAGGAATTATGAAGAGCAGACTAACTGAAGTATCCAATAAACGACGCATGCCACAAAAGTCACGTAAGCCTCAAAGAGGGGCAAAAAAAAGGGGGGGCAGCAACCGAAGCTGAGAAATAAGCCTGCTTAGCTGGCATGTGCCGCTCAAGGACATTTCAGGATGTGCTGGCAGATGGCGGCCTGCCTCACCGTATCACTGCGCATAGCCCAACATATTATTTATGTAGAGAAGGAAAAGAAAAGTTTTGCGTTTCTCAGGTGCGTATTTTAAAAGCAACAACTAAAGGGAAAGGAAGCCTCGCCTGCATTACTTCAAGCGTTACGGCTGTAAATAATAATATCCTGGATGTTGAAAGGACGCAAAAGAAGACAGATAAACAGAGAGAGAGAGAGAGAAAGAGCGAGAGAGAGAGGTGGCAAATATAGGCTTCTAATGGCCGCTCGTTAGGCGGCATTTGGGGAGTGGCACAGATTGACCAACGAAAATGGCGCAGGATAATAGCAGGCAATAGCAGCAGCAATTCCGACAAGCAGAGATGCCTTAACTTGAGCATAACAGTTAGTTGTAGTGTGTGTATCTGTGTGTGGCACAAATGCCTATACACTAATTGTAAAAGTTTAGGCTTCATGTCAATTTGCAAAGTCTCAGCAAGTTTTTGCTCTATTTGGCCACTATTTGTTTTGGCTGCGAGCAAACTCAAACTTGTAATTGAATAGCAATTTCAAATGCTAAAGGAAATAGTGATTATTTATCTATATGTATGTGTGTTTGTGTGAGTGTGTTTGTGTTAAGTCCCTGCCACAAATTGAAACAAGTTGCCCTTCATTTGTTTGCATAATTTGGCGCTATTTGAAAAGTACTCGTATTAGCTAAGATTTTGTTATTTGTGTTTGCATCTGAAGGGATTTGCTTTGTATGCGAATGAAATTGAAATTATATAATCATCAGAAACAAAACAATATGAAGACGAGCTTACTGACAGCAGCAGATTCAATTTGAATTCCATTAAAAATTAGTAGTTCCAGGAAATCCGCTTACATATTGATACTGTTTGCTGATTTAATGGACAAAATTGAGATTAAAGCCTGCTAAACAAATAAAATCCGATATTGAAACTGTAACAGATTTTAAAGAAATATTTGAATGACAAAACTTGAGAAAATTGAGCAGCTAGCAGATGTATTAGACTGGATTGTTGTCTAAATTTTATTTTGAAAGTTATTCCCAACAAATTTGTATTATAGAAAGCTTTAAACTAATTTGAAAGCATTACGAAAAACACTTTAAAAACATTAAATAAGCCTGTTAGATAGTTAAACTTTCTTATTTCTTCAAATTTCACTTGCAGCCATTTAAATTGCAGCCCGACTGCATTTTCCATTTCAGTCAACAAAAATAACGTACAAAAAGATACAAATTCAATTAAGTTAACAAATTATTCATGACTGCTGACACGCAAAACTCACGCACAAACTGCATATATCAGCTTTAAATCCAATTAGCAAACTAATTAAAAGGCAACGCATGTTTCAACAACCTCAAAATTAATTGATTGCGTTAAGTACGCGTATCTTTTAGTCTCAGTCGCCGTGAATACAGCCAAAATGACATGTAAATACACTCGTAAATTCGTGTGTAAATTTATCATTTCATAAATTCTGGTAAAATGAGAGAATTTCTGAGAGCACCTTGACTTTGTGCCTTGGTTTTTATTTTACAGTCAATGCACTTTCTGATGATGATGATGATGATGATGATGATGACGATGATGAGGATGCTGCTCAGTGGACAGTACTGAGTTCTGGATGCTTGGCATACTTGGAGCAAGAAATATGTGTTGACAAAAATGTACTCAAAACAATTTCGCTTTCATTCACGGCCAATGGCCGAAATGTATTTTCGAGGCGAGTATTTTGTAGATATTTTGTTCTTCTCTCGACGTGGGCGTTGATATACTTTTTATTGGTCAAAAAATCATAAACATTGGGCACATAAATTCCAAAGCACAAAATATAATTTAGTTTTACACCCAAAACACCAAAAACACAGAAACACGCGATGTGTTTAACAGCTCGTAAAAACGTATTGAAAATTCACAAAAAATAAAAAATAAATAAAAATTAAAACAAGTTAAAAATCTAACCAATTTGTGGGGTGAGGGGAGGAACTGAACCAAAACGAAAAGAACAACGCGTCAAATTGTCTTTTGTATCACATCACACAAATGTTTTGGTCTTTAATTTATCAACATTTTCGGCGTTTGTTGTCTTTTTGCTTTTGGCCAGCTTTTGTGTTTTCGGTTGCGGTTGCTTTTGCTGTTTGCTGCACGTTTCTATTGCCCACTGCTCGGAAAATTGCTGTTTGCGATCACACTGGCGATTGCGGCCGACGCGTCTGAGATTTGCCAACAAACTGATGCCAAACGGAAGCCGTCCAAATGCTTTTCATGACAATCGGCCGTGGCGTAGCGAGGCGGCTACTCAAAATCAACAGCGGCAGCGGCCCAGCCAAGCAGCGACACAAACAGCGACTGCGACGGCAACAGAGGCAGTGCCAGAAACAGTGCCAGTGGTTGTAGCTGTCGCTGTGGCTGCGTTTCAGCAGCGGCAGCAGCAGCAGCCAAAACTGATAAGCACAAGAGAGCTTTTGCGCTAGCAAGAGAGCGATGGACTCTCTTTGAGGAAAACTTAAGCACTCACAATGGCCACTTAAATCAACTATAAACTATTTAATGGCATAGACAATGAAGCCATTAACTAATTATTTATGCCATGAAAGTGAAGTATAAACAAGTAGATTTGGCAAATTTTGTACGTTTTATAAGCGTATTAAAAATACAAATTGGACTGAGTATAAATTAACTATGCTATAATAATGTACTTGAATTTATTTGATTACCAAATTATCAAGTTTTTAAATTGAACATAGTTGTAAGAGAAAAAAAATTGACATAAAGTCAGAAAGCTTAAAAAACTTAGTTAACATACAAAAAATGTGACTTTTTAAATTAAATTATGTGATGAAATAAATCCTAAATAAAATATAATATTTATGTCGATTTTATTTTTTATCTAAATCGACAATAAATGTTCATTAAGAGTTGAGAATATATCTTTTAATGTTAGTTTGAGTTAATATAATAATTTTGTCAAAATTTATTTGAATCGGTTGTCCTTTTCAGTTGAGTGTATTCACTGCACTAAAGTGCCATGCTTTTTAAAGAGTAGGTGATACAAAAGCTCACTTACTCGCTCTTTACAAACAGCACGCCTGAGCGAGCTTTCAACTAGCTCTTTTTCTATCTCTGTCTGCCTCGCTCTCTCTCTCCCTCTCTCTCTCTCTCTAGTGCTCTCTCACTTGCAATGTGTGCGTTTTGTTTATGCTAGGCCTGTTTGTTGGCCCGGCTCTACACACACATACACACGCACACACACACACACACACATACACACTCTCTCTACAAACACACATACAGTTAAACTGTTGTCCTTTCACTGTTTATGCACATAGTCTGATTGAAATCAAGTAAAAACGGGTGAGTTAAAGGGGGTGGCCAATATGGCTGGATGGATGGGGCAGGTGGAACCTGTGGCTTGACGGGATTATGTGCGTCAATGCAGGCAGCCCCATTGCCATGGCCAACTACGTTTGTATCTGTGTGTGTGTGTGTGTCTCTATCTGTGTATTTGTGTGTGTGTTTGTTGCTTTGCCTGTTGCATATTTTTAAACATTTTTTTGGCTTCGACGTCAGCTGCGTGTGGTAAAAAGTTAAGCTAGTTGTGAATTTTAATTAAAATCGACACGCCCACATGGCAACACAAAGCCAGCGAAACTTTGATTAATTCTTGTAAAGTAGAGCGAAATTCTGCAAAACTAACTAAAATGAGATGTGCTCTTAAGCAAAATGAGTGCAAAAAGGAAAAAAGCGCAGGCAGCAAATTAGCAGCGCGGCAGTTGTCATTAGTAACGCGCACAAAAGCAGACAATGCTTTTTATTTATATCCAGCCGCCTCTCTCTCATCATCACAACTATCTCGCTCACACTCGCTGCGGCTTGTAATTCAACGCACTTGAGCAACATAGAAACTTTCCATGTGACAGCAACGCTTCAAAGTCATAACTTGAGCCGTCCGTCGGTCCGTCAGTCCGCCCGTCCTTCGTATCCTTTTTTTGGCACTGTCAGTGGCAATGCCATGGCGACTTCCTGTGTCCCTGTGGCAGCCCCTTTCAATGCCAACTGCCGCATTGTGAACACTTCATTTCAGTTTTTGCCTCTGTGTGCGGTAAACGTTGTTCATTTGCAATCAGCCGCTGTATTATGAGCATCCTGAGAGGGGACTGCCAAAGGATGTGCACATGGTCGAAGGTCGTCCTTTCGTTGCAGCTAAAAATAACAGTGCCCCCGAAGTTATTGTGTCCCTGACAATGATTATAGCATCTGACACGCAAAAGGACATTCAGCCAACGGAAAATTTATGCAACTTTTGATTGGCAAAGGTAATATGGCGATTTTGCTTTGCTTCTACGAAAAAGTTTACAAAACTGTAAAACTCTGCATGGAAAAAAGGTATATCTAAGCTTTAGTTTCTATCCAATCACTGGAGGCATAAATATATTACAAAATAATGAAAATAAATAAGTTATAAACTAAAAATTAGATAAAGGAAAAAATTATACATGCCAGACTCCAAAAAATGTTTTACATGCATTTTTAGGCTTACAGACTAAATTGATCAACTTTATTTATTTTATTTTGGGACTAGTCATATTTTCCCAGCGCTTCAATCTATTGTTAATATAGTCTACACAATAACTTGTCACTATTTACAGGCTTCTGGTCAAAATGCCCATCAAATATGAGATATTATTTACTACGCTGCGTGAATGTCAAAATCGACATCATATGTGTGAGCAGCAAAACAAATATCCAGGGGCAATTCAAAATTAAGATAATGCCACGCACAGTTCCAAGTAAAGTACCAAGTTCATTGGGGACGCAACAACTGCGCGAGATTTATACGCGCAGGACCTTCAGGGTCGAATGAATTTGTTGCCACAATAAGAAAAATAAAAGCAAATAAAAATACAAATACGAATACGAATACTGTATAGTTTATGAGGTTGCCAAAAGCACAGGATAACGACTCACTGAAAATATGTGAGAGAGCGCAGCCAGCCAGCCAAAATGCCGGAGAAAGAATGGCGTCCTTCCGTCCTTGTTGTCAAAACTGCTGCTGTTGTTGTTGCTGTTGCTGCTGTGCCATTGACAAGCCAAAAGCGATGGCAAACAAAAGCAACGCCGAATAACAACAGATAGACAGCAACAGACCACAGACAACAACAACAACAGCAACAGCAACAACAACAACAACAAAAACAAGGACAACAGCAAAAAGGGATGTCCGCGGGCTCAAAATTCCAAGGCAAATGAAAAATAAATACCAGAAAGATACAAAACAACGACAAAGACAGCAAATGGCAGCAATGCAATTGAACATTTTTGCCGCAAAACCAACAACAACATTAAAAGGACAAATAGCAAAAAGACCAACAACAAAAAAACACAAAAACCAAAACAACAAAGATTAAATTCAAAGATAAAATTCAAAAATACAAAACACAAAAAAAAGGCCGCAAAAAAGTTGCTTACATAATCACAGAAAAGCAAGCAGCAAGACAAGTGGGTGCAGCAGCGGGAGGGGTAGAAAGCAGGGGTGGGGAGGGAAAGCGAGAGAGTGCCAGCACGTGTTTGTCTCACAGCCTGTAAATGTGCATGTGTGTGTGTGTTTTTCTGTTTGTGTGAGCAGCCTGCGCCTTGAAGCTGAACTTGTGCTATTCAATGTTTTTACTTGAACTTGAATATACAAGCGAGCAAGAGCGCGCTCTCTCTCTATCTCTCTCACACAAACACACACACACACTCGCATACATGACGCGCACGTGTTGGGAGCTTTCAGACTCCCACACACACACACAGGCATTACGCTCTCTTTTCGACTCTCTTAACTTGCTGTGGGACAGCAAACTTTTTGATGGGCGTCATTAAAAATGCGAGTGACGCAAGTGATAAAAGTTTAATGCAAAAGAGCGCAACAGCAACAGCATCGACAGCCAATGCGCAACAAACAACAAACAACGACAACAAAAACAAACTATTTAGCATCTGGACGATAATTTCTGGCCATAACTGCAATGGTTTTTATGTAGCTAACAGGTTGCCCCCCCAAAAAGGCGGCAACAGCAGAATAACAAACGTTATGGAAATAGCGTAGGAAATGGCAATTGGGTCTAGTCGAAAGTATTGATCGAGAAAATACCCTATATTGAATTATGGACTATAGAAAAGTACTTATAGAACTCTACTTTCCATTTTGATCCCAGTTTCTTTCCAAACAATATATAACATTAATCCTGGTATCAAGATATTAATCAGTCTTGAGACTCCTGAAAGTATGCTACTTAAAATCATATTCCGTTTTCCAGTTACTCAAATCGATAAATTTATTAAAATGGCAAAGTTAATAATAATAATTGTACTTTGCATAACTTTTGTATATTTCCCAGAATTGAATAACTTTTGCTTAGCTACCTTTCGAAAACAGGATGTAGATGAAAACAAAAGTTCAAGTTAAAGTTAAATTGAAAGTAGTTTTTTATGCGGGCATTCGCAATATTCATGAGCCAAGTCCAAAAGGTGGCCAATGAAAAGAATGGAAGAACGTGCAAGTAGCGTCAGAGTAAATTGACTAAATTAAATTTTAATAATTAAATGCAGGCACACTGGCTGCCTCTGCAGCAGCAGCGACAGAAGCCATCCGCCATCCGCCATCCGCCATCCGCTATCCACAATCCGCAATCCGCTGCGTCCCACTTAAAGCCGGGCCCAAAAAAGCCGCCCACGTGCAAATTTGCATTCGAAATTCGGTTAGGAAAACAGCTTGAGGAGCTCACTTGAAACATGTCGTTGCATAAATAAAACCGTTTTAAAACACAATGCTGACAATGATGATAATAATGATGATGATGATGACGACTACGATGATGATGATGACAATGATGTTCAAGGAAACGGCAAACAGCAGGGCGTCGCAGTCGACTTTGATTGACTACCAGGACTTGAGCGGCATTTGCATAAGTCTTGGGACTTACACAATGGACAATGGAGCGAAGCCAGCGAAAAGGAAATAAGGAAATAGAAAATAGGAGAACAAGCGACTTAAAGGTTCTAGCCAAACCCTAAAGCCCCTATCAAAGGTGTCAGCAAGTGGATTATGTCTCAAAATCCATATACATAAATTTACATATCAGCAAATACATCAAATTTATGAATATCGTATCAGCAGCTCGAGAAAAGATTTGTTGTCGCAAAATATAACGATAATTTAATTACATTTAAATTTGTCAAAGTTTGTGATGAATTATGGAAAATATTTGTAAAGCAAGAAAATGCGACGCAAGAAAATAAATAAAAAAAAAACGAATAAAAAGGTCTCAAGGACACAATATGCAAACTAATGGCATTTGCATACATGGAAAATTATCGAACGACACAACTTGAATGTGAGTGTACTCGCAATAATGTGACCATGGAGGACATACATAAATTAAAAGTAAATGCAAATAGATCAATGCGAACACGAAATTATGGCATGTGACTATTGGGAGCCATTTGTTGTGCAACCAGAAAAAAATGACATCAACAAAATAAATAAGAGAGTTTTGTCGAGAGTGACCGACCTGGAGTTATCCTGTACGCAATATATATTCTTACTCACTTAAAAAATCAACAATACTGAAATTAAAATTTAGATATAGAATGAAACTTGTTATGAAGTGTTTAAACTTTAAAGTCTTGGAACAGGATTTTGTTATTGAAAACTTCACATGTCAAGATTGTTGTCATGATTTTTGACAAGAAATCCGAAAATATGAAATTTCTCAACTTTGAATGTAGAATTGTTAAGAATGATAAGCCATGCACAAAAAGACCTTGGGATTGCAAATCGGTTCAGTTTTGACAAAGTTATGTCAATTTTTTAATACGCGTTATCCTAAATTTCTATTAACAATAATGTGCTAAGCACTAAATCATTTAATTCGGTTTCCTTTTGTGAAGGTCAACAGGACTTTACGCTTAACGGTAATAGAAGCTGTCTATAAATTAAGTATTCAGTTGCATGAGCATTCGGCTGAAGCCAAAAAAAAAGCACGCCATAAACAAATTAGCCAACCTTGAAATCTGGACTGGGCACACTTGTTTTACATAACCAGCCAACCAAAGCGCTCCGACTGTCCCTGATCCCTCCTCTCGCTGCAATTCCCTCTCACACAATCTGCGAGACGCTGTAAGTAATTTATTTTTATGAGCTGCCGCTGCTGCGGCTGCTTGCCACAACTGCGATTGTGGATGCTGCGGCTGTGGATGTGGCTAGGGCACGTGGATTTTTAGCTTTGCTTTGGTTTTGGCATAGCTAACGAAAACAAATGATTATCATTTATAGTTGTGCAATGCAAATGTCTGAAAGTCACGAAAGCCACAGCCAAAGCAAATCCTGTGGAGAAATGTAAATGAGAAGCGCTTTTGAATACGAAAGCTGCTAAAACTACCTGCCAAAAGTAGTGGAGAGAGCTCTCTCTCTATTTTCAAGCTAATTGCACAATAACAATAAACAAATGCGACAGCAGCAAAGGCCACTGCCAAAGAAACAAATTTATAAATCATTAGTTACTGCAGGCAATTGTCATTTTGTCATTTTGTCAATGCCAAGCAAATAATTAAGTTGAAAATGGCTGCCAATGTGGCAGCTGAAACTGAAATTGAAATTCTCGAGCGCCAGCAAAAAAGAGACAAAAAAAACATGTGTGGAGTATAGAAGATTATATGCTCTTGTAGACTGAAGTCCAGACTGGGAGATATATGCATATATAACTCAATTTTCAACCGATAACTCCTATAGGAGCTGTATGATATAGTAATTCGAATCCTGATGCAATAATAAGGATGCAGCTAACAAATCATGAAGATAGCTAGAAAACTGATAGACTATTGGGCACAAAAACTAAACTATATCGAATCTTTTATTCATGCTGATCATGAATATATATAAATTTATATATATATTTCTATGTACTTTATGGTTACTGAGATATCTCCTGCAAATTCACATTTCGTTACAAAATGACAATACCCTCAGCAAGTGTATACAAAAAGGCAGCCATAAATCAAGCAAACTGCGAGGGATGGCCACATAGGGGGGGAAGAGGCAGTGGCCGGGGCAGGGCTATGGACAAAGGACACACAAAAATTGTTGCACAAAAATGCGTTGTAATTGCCGAAATCAAATGGCCGTAATTTAGGTTGACAGGCAACGACAACAGCAGCAGCAGCACAAAAACCAAAACCAAAATGAAAAGGAAAGAAAAAAGAGGACACTACAATTTTATTTATGCAAATCGCATGTAGTTGTGGGATGTGCGATGTGGCAACTGGGCTGTGGCAAGTGGGTGGTGGCAAGCGGGTTGTGGCATGTGTATCACCATGTGAATATGGACACACAGGCACTGGCGACGACTGAAGACGGACGCAAAAATGCCATATTAGAATTATGCAAATGAGGTGAGAGCGAGAGAGGGTGAGAGAGGGAAAGAGAGAAGCAGCAGGAACGCATCCTCGGCACGTGTTGAGATATAGCTGACGTCTACGACACACACACACTGGTATCCTTGAGTCAGGATCGCTGCGGCGAATTAGCTAGCAGTCAGGCAGCCAGGCAGCCATAGCAGACTTTTAAACGTGGCTGTAATTTTAGTGCTGCTTCATGCACTGGAATGGCTTTGATTAAAGTCAGTTAGCCAACAAAAATGCTGTTTAAGGCATGCCAAAGATGGGACCAACTATGTTATATACTCGCATGTGTGTGTGTGTTGTGGCAAGGTGAAGGGCACATATGTATGTATGTATGTATATAAGCAAGCCACATGTCCTTGCCTTGCCACAAATGAGAACGCGTCCCCTATATGTAACCCTATAAATAAGTGAGCTCCAAAAATACGAGGGCTGTTTAGCAATTAAGCAGTCCTCTTAATTGAGAGTTATATTAAGTGTAACTTTAGGTAATAAAACATTTAGAATGGGTAATTGAGAGACAGAGAAAGCGGAGTACGTACAGAGTAATAAGACAGAGACAGAAAGTAATGAGTCAGTTACTAGTAAGAGTAGGAGAGACGAGGATCAGTTTTACCTGCCGTTCTTACTTCAATTCTTGAGAATCGCGTAGAAGGGCCACATTTAAAATCTTTATTTTTAAACTTCCGCCTAATTGCATTATTATAAATACAGTAACGTTCAATTTTACACTTTATTATACATATTTAATATCTGCAATTCTTGAACAGTTCCCCATCGATAAACATTCCAAAGCAACCCTCGCATATTCGCATAACAATTTCGCGCTAAATCAAGGAGAAGAAATCACTTAGGACGATGACGCGGCCTGATAGGTTGGCGGTTTTAAAATTAATGGAGACGTTAGCATTGTTAGAATCGCTGAAGCTAAGCTGAGTGCTTTGGTCGGGGGGCGGTCCAAACTTTGCCTCTTGGCCATTAAAAAAAGAGCTGCTTAGCTTGCAATTCTGTGGCACAATGATTTTTGCAATGATATGTGGGCCACATTATAAATGATATACTACTATTTGACAAACTTAAGTACTTGACGGATTTTGTGTTAAATTGATTTTATATACATTTTTTGATAAATTGAAATTGCTATTTTAGACAAAACGCATTCACACAATCAAAAGCTTTACAGTCGAAAGCTTTGCGAGCTTTCACTGTGCCAGTACACCCTGTGTGAAAAGCTCAAGTGCTAAAAGCTATCACAACTGTTAGATAACAGCGCTTTAACAGCAACTGTTAAGCATTTCAAAATTAGTACGTTAAACTTACCCACACAACGAAAACACTTTTGTATGCAGTTAAAAGTCATGAGAAAACTCACCTGCAAAGAGAAAATAGAGGACACAAATATTAATATTTCAATTATTTAAATGCAGAAAAATCAATAGAGCAAAGAAGGTTGCATTTTAATGCTCGTGGGACCAGCTAAGAATTTTATGCAAATATGTACTTAAAAAAATAAATAACAAAATTTACATATTGAGAGTATATTTGGTATTAATTTGACATTTATAGCAACAGCTTATAATAAAAGTGGAGGCAGTGGTCTCGAATTCAGTTTTATTTTGATTTCATTTTTATTAAGACTATTTTATTATGTAAATTACTTGTTAACTTCGCTTTAAATCGCAACATTAATCCCCAAAGTAGACGCAGCCATAAAATGTGCAGTAAAGGGCACATAAAAATCAACTATTCACAGGTCATGTGCCACCTGAGAACAAAAGGAGCTATCGATTTAAATACATGCTTAACCTGACACACATTCCCATTTATTTGTCGTCAAGTGACCTTTCGAGCAGCTTTAAAGTGTTCGCAATAGACAGCTTAACCTTGATGATCAGCACTATATACTATACATATATACTATCTCTGGCACTATATCTTTTCTATTTTTTTTGCAACATTTCATCAAGCGCTGGCACTCAAGCAAATGATAAGCTCTGCTTTTTTTCGCATGCCTCAAGTAGCCGCTGCCCAGTTGTTGCGTCTTCTTCGTTACTGTGCAGCAAGTGGGCGTGGCAGCCATGAAGATAAATGGGTGTGTGTGTGTATATAGACGTCCTTGTGTGTGCTGTTGAGTGGTTGCTGCCACAAGCTGTTGACGATTGAGGCGTATGCCCCCCAACGACCAAATAAATCACAACTAATTTCATTTGCTGTCACACATGGCGTATGCGTGATATTTATTATATGTATCTGCTTTGCAAATGGACACTTGCTGCAGCTATTTGGGCCCAAATCACAATCTAAATTGACGCCAGTTGTGCCACAGTCGAAACACCATAAAGTAGACAATCTCAAAGCCGGTAATAAATGAGCAGCCAATGCAAACGCTCAAAACGCCGCCAACGTTGGCTGCCAAAAACAACAGTCATCAATTAATTATACTTCGATTCTGTTGCAAATTCAATTACACGCAACTCACACAACAACTCGTACCAATTGTAGAGGCCATTCTGCTGATAGAGCGGCACACGCTGCCCACCAAAGCGTATGCTCACTGTACTCTCCTCAGGCGGCAGGCGACCCAACAAACTCTTTCGCAGCTCATAGCGCCAATCGTTGCAGGCGGGCAAACATTCCACACAGCTCCAAGGTGACCAGCTGGCTGTAAAAAGGAGATAATCCAATTCCAACTATGAACCAACAACCCTTTAGTTCATTTTAGTCCCTGTACCAGACTTCAAACTCCCATAACTTTGTCAAAACCGCCCCGATTTTCGATTCCGAGGCCATTTTGTCCATGGCTTGCCACCCTTAATAGTTCTACATTCAAAGTTCAGAAACTACCGAAATTCGGATTTCTTGTCAAAAAGTATGACAACAATGGTCACATGTTATGTAGCAAGTCCCTAAAAATGACTTTTCCACACTTTAAACTCCCATAACTTCGCCAAAACTGATCCGATTTTCGATTAGGAGGCCATTTTGTCCATGACTTACCACCCTTAATAGTTCTACATTCAAAGTTGAGAAACTTCATATTTTCGGATTTCTTGTCAAAAATCATGACAACAATCTAGACATATCCACTCACAAGTCCCTAGAAATGCTATTTCCAGACTTCAAACGCCCATAACTTTATCAAAACTTATCCGATTTTCGATTCGGAGGCCATTTTGTCCATGACTTGCCACCCTTAATAGTTCTACATTCAAAGTTCAGAAACTACCGAAATTCGGATTTCTTGTCAAAAATCATGACAACAATGGTCACATGTCAGGTAGCAAGTCCCTAAAAATGACTTTTCCACACTTGAAACTCCCATAACTTCGCCAAAACTGAACCGATTTTCAATCCCGAGGCCATTTTATGCATGGTTTGTCATCCTTAATAGTTCTACATTCAAAGTTGAGAAACTACCAAAATTCGGATTTCTTGTCAAAAATCATGACAACAATCTAGACATATCCACTCACAAGTCGCCAGAAATGCCATTTCCAGACTTCAAACTTCCATAACTTTATCAAAACTTATCCGATTTTCGATTCGGAGGCCATTTTAGTCATGGTTTGTCATCCTTAATAGTTATACATTGAAAGTTGAGAAACTTCATTTTTTTCAATTTTCCGTGTTTGACTCTACTTTAAAAGTGGGGCGCACAATTTTAAGCTTTGCTTGATGCACTATTTTAAGTACAGGTTATTATTATTATTTTTTTATTTTTAAGGGCGCTAATAGTTGACCATAAAAAGACAACGAAATGAAGACTATAAACCGGAGATTGTAAATGTAACCTTTTATTAGCCACTCACCCTCGAGACGGTGCAGGCAAGCAGTGTTGTTTAAGTTGCAGTAGCTGTAATTCTGTTGAACATTAAGTTCAGAAATGTCGTAGAAAAAAGGAACACAGTTGCATGCAGCAAGGAAGCTGCGAAGGCGGCAAAGTGGCAAGCATTGCACTAAATGCTCAGCCTCCTCCTCGAAGTGGCAGCCGCGTTCGTCGAGAGGATGACTGCTTAGCTCTGGATCAGCTAGCAGTCGAATTGGTCGCAGCTGCAAGGATGCTGCCTCGCCAGGACCCAGACTCAGTCGACCCAGCCAGTTGGGCAGATGAAGGCTGAAGCCGGCTGAAAATCCAAGGCGTGGTTGGGGAAAATCATCCGCACGCGAGGCATTTAGTCGTAGAGTTAATGAGGCAGTAATATTGCCAGGATGCTGCAGGACACAGCAGCAGCCGTTGCTGGTGGGCGTCAGGTGAAATAGGTGCGAACAATTGTGGTAAATGCCATCTGAAAAGCAGTTTACCAAAAGTGTTTCGCAGCTGGGCGATAATTGCAGCAGCTGCTCTCTAATATCCTGTGGCCAAAGGTCACCCAGCGCAGCTTGCAACGCGGCTGCCTCGGGGGCAGACACAGCTGTGGGGTAAAAGTAAGCAGCTAAAAGCGGCAGCTGTTTGAGCCAATAGCTCGTCGAGTTGCCCTTAAAGTAGGTTAGCTGCTCAGCAAGGACCTCCACTTGAAGGCGACTCAATTTATTCGCGCTGCAAATGCTGATGACAGGAAATGCAACTGCATCCTCTGCGGAGTTCAGAGTTGATAAAGAAGTCACAACGGGGCGAGCCAAAAACTGCAGCAGCGTTGAAAAGACCACAAAACTGGCAGAGAGTATACCCACAGCAATGAAGAAAAACCAAAAGAAGCGCTGAAAGCGACGACGTCGTATAAAGTAGAGTAAACCAAAGCCATTTAGACTGGTTTTCTTAAAGTACTCCACCAGCGTCAAGCGCAAAGCCTCCTGCAAACGCGACATCTGAACCTGAACTAAAACCTGACCCAACCTGAACCAGCCTGAACCGACCTGACCCAACAGCAAGTGTCACACGACAGCAAGGATGTTCAGTTTATCAGATGAGCAGGAACACGAACAAAGTCCACCAAAAGCAGTAATTACCAACAGTATAAACACACAAATTACGGTAATTATTGTGTGACACGACAAGTGAGAAAGGACAATATAAATATGTTAAAGTGTCACAACTTGACAAACAAACAAATAAAAAGATATCATAGCATAGTTTTCTATATAATTAAACTATAGACCCAGTAAGCAGTTAACACTATATAAATTAAATATAATCAAGGAAAGTTTGAAAAGGGAGCGAAATTGCAATTGGTTACCGAATTTGTATATGAAAAGTTTAGTTAGGGGCACCTTGAATGAAATCCCAAAAATTTAGAAAAACAATAAATTGGAATACACATACATATATTTAGGTTCAAGAAAGATTACTTTCTTTTGTAACGAGATTCCCAACTTAGCATTAAGAGAAAAGTCTACAAAGAATAGTTTTGCATGCAGCCAAAACGCATTTAAAGTGGAGCAATTTACTATTTACAAAGTTTATATTTAAATTGTGTGCGTATTTAAAACTCTTGACATAAATCTGGACTTTTCGAACTTGTGGTTTTATGATTGCAATGCCAGTCAAGCAATTCGTAAGATTGCGTGTTCTGTTAAATTATATTTAATTCAACAAGTGGGCAGACCGTTTAAGGCAATGACTACATTAAGTTGAAAAGTTGAAAAGTTTTTTTGTGTGTGTGGCAAGTAAAGTCAAACGGCACATGCGAACCAAGTGAACTTAAAACAGAACAAGCTCTTATGCAAAAACACACACAGTTAGCGAGAGAGAGATAGAGAGAGAAAGGGAGAGAGAGAGAGAGGGCAGACATGCAATATAACGAGCTTCAACGGCAATTTAGCGCACATGGAGAAGAGAGCGAGAAACTTGCTAATGCGGCGTTGCATATTAATAGAAAAGCGAGCGAAGCAGCAGCTGAATTTTATGATTGCCAGAGCGACTATTCTATGCTCTACAAGCGACAGCAAATTGTGCTTTATATGAAAATCATATTAATTATTTTATAGATGCTTTTTATGACATTATTAGAGATAATTTCGATTCGCACAAATGCACGATAAGCTATCAGAACCATATAACTAAAGCACTATTCATTTGGGAGTTTCAAAAACATATGCTGAAAATAGGCGACAGTTTTGTGTGAAAGAAACTGAACATCTTAACTTTAAATATAATATAATATTAATTACTTTAATTGTTGCAGTCAGCTTACAGTTAGATTTCCAGCAGTTTTTATGATACAGATTAAATATAACTATACAGATATCTTTATAAAGATTGCTTCAAATTAAAATCAAGTTTTACACATTTACTAATGAAATTAAACTAATAAAGTAACTAGAGTAATAGTCTTAGCTGCCAAAGGGCATAATAATATCCAATAATCTAGCTTGCCAGCTAGCGTGTTATATCACCAAGCCAGCCATGCCCCCTTCATACCTCCCTACCCCCCTCCTTCCCTACCCTTACACCATATTCCCCTAGCAGCTGAAAGCAGCAGAGTTGAAGCGCAAAGCGAACAGCAACACAAACTAATACAATAACAACAACAATGCGACAAGTGTACTATAAATTCCAATAAGAAACACACACACACATGCATCCTATACACACACAAACGAATAGAGAACCAATCGAAGCCCACACAAAAATAATTTCCGGTTCAATTAAACGCTTGTTTATTTATTTATTTATGCGATTCTCCCACAGGCGGTGGCTGTTTAGTGGTGGGGAGGGGAAAATCAGGGGGCGGGGGGTAGGTACATATGTGTGTCTGACGCTGTTACGCTATTATTTGCATTTGCATATTCTATTTAATTGTGGGGCAGCAGCTGAACTGCTCCACTAATTTGTTTATGAATGAAAAACCGCAGTGCGAAAGATTAAAGCAAAGACAAAAATAAGAATAAAAAAATTAAAACATACACAGAAAAATTGGGTCGAGTGAATTCGGGAGACAGTGCCTCAAGCTAGCTACACAGAGAGATAATCAGTCGAAGAAGCCAAGAATTATTAGAATTATTCTACAAAATACAAACTTGAATCAAATATTTTTTCTCAGTGTACGCATCGTTAATCTTGTCAAAACTGCCTGCTTAATGCCTAAGGCGAGTTGGCAGCTCAAAGAGAGACAAAGAGAGTGAGATAAAGAAAACGATCCTTTCGCTAACCGCAAAATGATTGCATACTTTAATGGGCCAAGCACTTAGCCAGAACTTGTCAGGCACTCTACCATCGCCAACCCTTCCGTCCCACTCTCTCTCACTCTCTCTCCCCCGCTCTAGGCTCCATGACTGCGCTATTTCCTGCCGCTGCCGCTGCTGCTGCGATAGGCACGAGGATGCTGCACGGATGTTGCAAATTGCAATTGAATCAAACTAACTGAGAAGCGAGAATACACGCAAATGTGAAAGGTTAAAGGCTGCAATGCGTGCCACAAGCGTTGAAGCGGGCTTAGGGTTGGGGGTGGGCGGTTGGGTGTGAAGTGTGTGCCATAAATTGTGGCACAGTGCAGCAACAATGTGATATACGTGACTGTGTAATATGGATTGAAGATGCAGCAGTTTTTTAAATAAAACTATATTGTTATGTACATAAATATATAACTTGATAGCTAATCTCTTAAAGCTCTAGTAACTCAAACTGTGATGTAATGTAATGTAATGCAAATATGATCGATATCTTAACTTGTTTAATTCAATCTAAAAACTCTAACAGAAAATATCGTAACTTTATATTCCCAGAATATCTCACAAAAAAAATCCAGAAACTCAACCAATTGCAAGAATTATAATTCTCCTTCAACTAAAATCCCAACTAAAGTTCGGAAAATAACAAGAATAGTTAGTTGGAAAACTTATCCTAGCTACTTGGCTGTAAAGGACCTTCCTTAACTTGGCAGCTTATTAAGCTCACATAACAAATCGCTAGAAAAGTGCAAAAGACAACAAGAACAAAAATCACTTTGCACTCAAAAGACTGTCGAGCAATTTACAAGCTGCCCACACACACATACGCACACTCACACATACATGCACTCAAAGACTTTAACGCAAAAAGCAACGACAACAAGAAATGACGAAGACACACACGCACACACACACATGTGCAAAAGGCAAGGCAAGTCAAATCTCTTGCATTTTGACACACACACACAGATTTTTACAGGGCAATAAAAAAGGCGGCGCTGCCGTCGCAACGAAGCTGCGCTGCTATAAAACTGTTAACTAACAGTGCGACGTTTGCTATACAACGAGAGCGACTGTTAGAATGTCAAGAGAGAGAGAGAGAGTGAGAGAGTCGTCACGTGCGCATGCACTCAATATTGATACGACGCCGTTGTGACGTCGTTAATGACGTTTTGGCAAAGAATGCGAAGATGCGTAACAAAAAAGAAACGATTGGCGTTGTAGGTGGCGGCAGTGCCAGCGGCAGCGGCTGCAGCAGAGATGAGGCTGCCTAATGAGCGGAAGGAAACGCGACGCCGTAACATAGATGAGAGATGACAAGTGAGAGACAGCAGTGAGAGAGGAGAGAGCGGCATAAATGCTAACGATGCGCGTTTCAAATTCGCAAGCACACACACACATGAGTTACACACACACAGACATATGTATATACACGTACATACCTTTGAAGCAAGCACAACCCATGATGTAGCCCATCATCAGCGTGGCTTTGATGTCGCTTCTAAGCTGCTGCTTGTTGTTGTTGTTGTTGTTTTTGTCTTTAATTCACCGTTTAGTTTTCTTGCTCGTAATTTTACAGATTTCATCAACTTGGTGCATCAGTTAATGGCAGTTATGGGAATTCAGAGAGAGAGACAGAGAGAGAGAGCGAGAGCTGAAACTCTTCTCATGTATTTTTAAGCACGCAATCTGTTTTTATCGCTTGCGGCGCTATCACACTTAACGGTTAAACGTAAGGTATTTTCTATATAGACCCCTCGAAACAATTATTATTTATTGTTGATTGTGACGACAAACTTTGATTTACACTTGACTTTTATCACATATTCTAGTTGTTGTATAGTTTTGCTGCTTCTTCTTCTTCTTCTTCTTCAACTGCTTGTCTACAGCTAATAAAGCATTTTCAATTTGATTTCACTTTACGTTTATTTGTTGTATATTTTGTATTATTGATTATCACTTATTGCTGCAGGTTCTTCGAATACGACTGCCGACCAGCATAATAATTTTGTGCGATTTTTGTGGAAATTTTACGTTTTTCGATGATTTCACTCGATGCGGCATTTGTTGTTGTTTCATTTGTGCGTTTAATTTTACTTGTTGTTTGTATTTTTAATTTATTCATTTGATTGTGCGAAGTTTGTTGTTGTTGTGGTTTTTCTTGGTGTTATACTTTTGTATTTCTCATTATTATTTACGTAATTTACAATATCACAAAATGAATCACTGACATGAACAAACGGGTAATTAAAATTTATGTTCAATCAGAAATTCATCAAAAATTTGAGAATATTTAAAATACGCTTAATTAGGCAGGTGACTAAAGGTTGTCTATTAATAGAAACTATACTTAAGGCAGGAAAACGGGCGAATTAACGAACAAAATGTGCGGAAACTTCAAAAATCAGATAATAGTTGAATTACATCAAGAGCTTCAAAAGCACATTAAAGCTTTCAGCGAAATTAATCCGAATGATGAAAGATAAGCTATTAACATACTAAGAAAGCATATGAAAGCTTTTAATCAAATAGAAACTTCTAAGTTAAATGTTAAAAGCTTCACTAACTATCTTTAAAAGCACATGAAAGTAATCTTAAGTAAGCTCAATTAAATGGCCAAGCACTTCAATCAATTAGTGCCTATCAACTATACAATCGTTATCGAAAACATTGATTAAGTACTTCCACCTTAAATCGCATGCTTAAAATTTTGATTAATCTGTCAAAATATTCACAGTGATAGGATTCACAATTGAGATACACTGCCACATTCACTTTTCAGGCACAAATCACTATTTGAATCATCTCAATTGCGAAATGTCGAGCAGATTCCGAGAAAACTGACACCAGCAGAGAGACACTTGCTCATAACTGTCTGTGGCGGCACCAAACCAATTGATAAAGATGATAATCCAAGAGTCAACGCGCCAGGCACGATGTGGAACCGACAGACGACAGCTGCATTGATGATAGCTTCACACTCACTCACACACACACACACAAAAGCAGCGAAAATTCAATTGTAAATTTTAATTCATTGAATTGAAAATTGAAATCGCCATCGGAATGGGAATGGGAATTGGGATGGGCCGAGAGCAGAGAACAACAAAGGAAAGAACAACAACAAAAATACAAAGAGAGAGCGAGAATTGAAGACCGGAAGCTGCAGCGTGACAAATTTAGCAGCAATTGTGCATAATTAAAAGAACAAAACCAATTACAAATACAAATACGAGCATAAAATATCTGGCGAGACATTCGCATCAAGTATACGCCACCATAAAAGCGTACATCGATGCGGGAATTATAATTGATGGCCGAAGCGAGGCGCCCACCATAGCACATTCAAGAATTCCATATACTCTCTCCATCTCCCTCTCTCCCTGGCTCGCTATCTCTCTCCATTTTACGATGTCCCCACCGGCTGGAGGTCAGTAGCACAAGGAGAGGCACCGGACGGAGGGCGGGGGGCCGGCAAGGGGAACAGCAGCGAAGCGAAGCTGTTGAGACATTGACATTGTCATTTTTCGACTTTTATGGCGTCTTAAAAATGTATCTCGAAAATATGGTAGCGAAAATAAATAAAAAAAAACCATGTGGGCAGCAGCACAGTGTTTTTAATTGAGGCAAGGCGAAACGAGAGCCGCGAAATGTGCAAAGCGAGCGAAACATTTAATTAAACAGCTCAAATGTGCAAGTCGACTGCTGAATACGCTATAAAAATGGCATTAGCAATGCAATTTAAGTCTACAAAACTTTAGCTTAACGTTTACGAATGCGTGCCAAAGCAGAATTGAATAATGCATATTTTCAGCTAGTAACTCAATTAATTAAAATTTAACTATGCACAACTAACTAAAATTTGAAATTTGCACAAATTTAAAAATTTGAAACTTGGCTAACATACCCTAATTAAAAGGGTAAATTAGTGAAAAATGAAAAACACTTTGTGCCCGCCCGGAAATTTGGGCAATGTTTACACAAAAACGAACAACAATAAATCGAAATTCGAACAGTGAGTAAAAATGCTAATTAATGAGCAAGCAGGCAAGGGTATAGGGTGGGTATAGGGGAGGGCAAAGGGGCAGGGCAATGAAAAGCTCGGTGCGAACAGCAAAAGCATTTGTTAAACAAATTAGACACGAGTGGGATCAGGAAACTAGCCAACTGGCCAAACTGACTCATTTGCATGTGTCGTTAACGGGAAGCCGACTAGGACAAAGCATAACAGGATAATAGAAGCAGAAGCAGAAGCAGAAACAGCAATAGAAAGGAAACAGTAGAGTGGCAAACTTGAAACGGATGTGGAAATGAGCGTTTGGGGCAAAGTTGATTACGAGCCAATGACATGCAAACATTGAGGAGTGGCCAGCCAGACAGGGAACTCAACTGGACAGGACCTCGATATGGATCCAGGCTATTGACTCTGCTGCGAGCGATGCGGGGCCAGGCCAATTCAGCCTGCCACATTTTAATTAGCAAATTAAATGCAAAATGCGCAGGTGGCAGCCACAACACGAATCGATTCATAACAATCATAAATTTATAACAGATACAACAGCTGCTGTCTAGGTAGCCAACAAATTGCCCCATACGGTCATTCATCATTTAAGCCAAATACTTGGTCAACAACTTGGGCAAAAGCAGCAAATTCCCAAAATGGTTAACTCAACTTTTAAAGGCAACTTTAGGCAAAAATGTAGCTAAGGAATTTGCAATGATTTCTCCAATCAAAACTCATCAATGACTAGAACTTTTTAATGGCAGCCCTGATTGCCAAGTTTGCTGGCTGCTAGTAATAATGACTAAGCTTGTCGAGATAATTTAAACTGTACAAAAAGAGCAGAGTAAACACATACCCTGTAAAAAATGCTGGCATAAGATAATCAGCAATATGAATGGTATCTATAAAGCTATTTGAGCAAAAGGTTATTTTATAAATTCAAAAATGTATAAATAATATACCCCTTATTGTCAACAGACTAAGGGGTATTATTATTAAACTGTAGGCAAGACACACACAAAACCCAATCAAGCACCAAACACACAGAGATTACGTGAGTTTACAGAGCTGTTGTAGAACACCCTCAACTACCCGACACTCCTCAGTTCGAATAAGGTGTAGAACACCCGCCCTTCCCCAAGACTCCCCTACTCTTTACAATTCGAATAATAACAACAGACTTCAGTTGGTTGCCACGTCTAATTGCATTATCTCAAATGTGAAACTATACATACATATATATATATATATACATATGTATATATATATATATATATATATTTATCTAGGAAAGCTTATCTGCTAGTGTTTTGCAGCAATTTATCTGGCAAGTTAATAAGATTTTGTTGGAGAAGCGGCAAAAAACAAAAATAGCATATCTTATTAGATTAGAATGCGGCACGGGCGGAAATCAAAGTGCAGAGAAAACTAAATTATTCGACTATTGAGATGATGAGCATATTGTTTCATCTATAATTGAAGTGAGTAGCTTCTCTTGCAGTTAAATCCCAAGGGTTCCAAGGCTGTGACCTGAAAACTCATCAATTAAACAAGCGACTTAAATAATTGCCCAACGATTTAAACTCGATAAGGGATGGAGGGTGGCAGGGATGCAGGGGTGACTGTGCTTTGAGCACTTTACAACACTCGATTGCTAACCTAGCACAACAAAAATAAAATGACAAGGCAATCTGTCAGTTTGATTGGAATTAAAAATTATTATTTCTATTTTTAAATATTTTTTTAATTTGTTTATTTCTAAAAATAAAAACGATAAGTATAGAAATTCACAGAAAAACCGGAAAGACACACACACACACACACAAACACATAGATATACACATATAATCACAGAGATTCGCGTCGTCTGCAATGGCATCTCAAACAATGACGAAAGCGCAGCGAAAGAGGAAAAAAGGTGGACGACCTCAGGATGCAGCTGCGGCCAACGAGAGCAGCGGCTGCAATCAACCAACACACACATTAAAACACACACAGATAGCCAAGAACAGTCATAAACAAGTGCTTAAAGCACAAATTGTTTAAACAATTTAATGCACATTTTATTATTAATTACTTTTGTATTAACAAAATTTATCTCGCTGCTTGAAACGAAAAATTAGCCACAGTCTGCTGAGCTTTATTTTTTTTCCATTGCTTTGGTGCTATTAATTCTTCTTTTTTTTAAATACAAAACAAAGCCGGAGTGTGAGAGAGAGAGAGAGAGAGAGAGCGCGCAGCAGAAGAGAGCGCAACGAATAACGCGCAGAAAGGATGTGGCAAAAGGGAGAGCGAGAGAGAGAGCGGCGCCCAATGGTAGGCAACAATTTTGTGGCCACTTTGCCGCTGACGCTGCGTATGCGTAATATGAGCAGCGAATATACGTGTAAAAGTGAAATGGCGGAAAATTAAAGTTTCTCACTCGCTGCAGCACAGCACACACACAAAAACAAACCCCAAAAATAAAAACACAAAGTACAAGACCCCGCTTAGCCGGAAACTACCCAAAAGTAAACCAAAGCAACTATTTCTATGCATACATTCACACACACACAGAAACACACACACACACACACACATATATGCAAATTAAAAATGCTTTTGCGTGCTTATTTTTAATTCGTTACGCCCCCCCGTTGCGCCCCATTGCTCCTTGCCACAAACTTTGCTGTTGCATTTCACACAGCAAATTCCTTTTACACAAATATTTTTGTTGCGCTTTGTGGGCCCAATTCGTAGAAATGTTTCTCTTGGGTTTCGCTTGTCGTCTTGTTTGTTTTTGTTTCGTTTTATTATTTTCATTTTTTGCGATTTGTTTTTCCTTCTTTTATGGGTGGCAAAAGCTGAAAGCATTGTTGCTGCTCCTGTTGACAGCACCTCAATTGTAATTGCATTTTTAGCAAATTTCGCCGAGGTTGCAGTTTTCAATTACGAACTCTGCTGAAATGCGATATTTTATGTGGCATAAAAAACGCTCAAGCATTAGATGCAATTACGAGATTGTTGAGAATTACTGAATTTGGTACAGGCAGCATTAAAGCGAGCTGAAACTTGTGTATATCATTAAAATGCCATTCTAAAAAACTGGCAGCCGGCAACGTTTAAGGAAGGAAACAGAAAATAGAAAGAACAAAAATGTTGCTATTATTCAGAGACCAAACAATTCGATAGCTTTCTAAACAGCTTCACCTTGAGATTATGCACAAAAGCAAAAATATTGCAGCTAACAAGTATTATTGTTGATTTTTAGCACACACACACACACACACACACACATATGTATATAGGAAGGCTAGACAGAGAGCGGTGGGGGGATGGGGGGATACACTTAAGAAAAACGTTTTACAGTAAACACAATTACGAACATTTGCGCATATTTCTAGTGTTGTTTTCTTTGTATATTTTTTTTTGTAATTTTCTTTTGTTGTTTTACATGTTCTAACGCGACGACAAAAACACGCGCTGCTCTAGCGGGCTGCGTTTTAATGTTAACTGAACATGGGAAATGACAGAGCCACAACAGCAGCAGCAGCAGCAGCAGCAGCGGCAGCGGCAGCGGCAGCAGAAACTGTTTGCCATAAAAATGCGACGCCGTCCAGTCAAAGCCAAACAACAAAAACGACGCAGTAGCCAAATGATAAAAAGTAACAGTGAGAGAGCGCTGAGGTGCTCTCTCGCTCTCTCGCGCTCTCAGCGAAACAAGTGCAAAATAAACAAAAGCACACAACGTGCGCGTAACAAGAGAGAGAGCGACGGCAACCAGAGAGCACGAGAGCGCAACAGCAAGCAAACATGCCGGCTTGGCTGCAGTCGTCGTCGCAGCATTAAACAGCAAAACAAACACACGAAACGCAATGGCAAAAAGCTTCGCAGCGCACTGAATATATTTTCATAGTCATCAAATGTGTGGCGTGCTCATTACATGTGTGAGAGAGCGGGAGAGCGGGTGAGAGAGCGCGTGAAATACATAAATGTCAAGAGCAGAAGAAGCAGCAGCAGAGACGCTGTTTGTTTACCGTTCAAATAGCCAGCAAATGTCTGCTACCTCCCGTACTCACAACTACCCCCACCGCCCCCTGCCCAGTAGAACTATCAAAGAATCTGTTTGTGTTTTGTTTAACATTTTATCTGACTTTTTGGCAAACTGCCGCAAGTGCTGACAACCGTTTCAGTGGCCAAAACAAATACATTCATTTGACTTGTGAGTGGGGGGGCTGTTCTTCCGAGGGGGGCAGCTTAACAAGGCGTTAACTCGCCTCAAATTGGCTCAAAGCGCGTCTAATTTACGGCTAATGATAATGCCTTTCTAATTGAATTTTACCACGCCCCGCACAGCTTGAAAGTAGGCAACGATTTTTATCGCTCTTTGCCGCAACCCTAAAGTATGCAATGATTTTTTAGCAGCCACAATCCGTATGCGAAGTTGGCAAATTAAATAAATTTTAATATAATCCCTAAGCAAATGAAAACAAGTAAGAGTGCTCTATTCGAGAGTGCTCTATTCGACTAGAATATACCCTGATCCAAGGTCTTGCATTCATTCATAATTATTTATCTGTATTTTTACATTAAAACACACACACGCATGCAAACACACGTCATGCAATTGCTTTGCTTCTTCCTCCATTGGCCTCAAACTACGTTGCATTCAATCGTAAATAACTTTCTCAGATGTAGAATAACTGAAATTTTACGTTTTATTGACTGTGGGAAAATTATTGACTGTGGAAAATTAGCTTGTACAGTGCCCAAACAACGGAAAATTCCTTATAAATGACCTTCCCAGACTTCAAACTGCCACAACTTTGTCAAATCTGAGCCGATTGTCAATCCCGAGGCCATTTTGATCAATATTTGGCATCTAGTTTAATTCTACATCTCAAGATTATGAATTTTTTAAAAAATAAAATTTTGGACTTTTTTTTCGAAAAAAGCATAAGGGGGGACCCTTACAAATTTTGATTTTTCAAAAAATAGAATCTTGAAATTTTACGTTTAATTGATCGTGGGTGGCTCAATTAGTATAAAAAACTATGTGAAAAGTGATTTTGTGGCAGTTCATTTTTCTGTCAAAAATCACGCTAAAAGTGACAAAAAAAATTACTTGTAAAATTCCCAAACAACGAAAAGTTCCTTATAAAGAACCTTCCCAGACTTCAAACTGCCACAACTTTGTCAAATCTGAACCGATTGTCAATCTTGAGGCCATTTTGATCAATACTTGGCATCTTGTTTAATTCTACAACTCAAGTTTATGAATTTTTGAAAAAATTATATTAAGGATTTTTTTGGCAAAAAAAACCCATTTTTAATGTGTTTAGGGTATAAAATGGGGATATTTCTTAAATCAAAAAAAAAAATAAAGAAAAGTAAGTGCGTATACGTAATCTCAGTTTAATAATATAAAACTTGATTGGCAATTGAAACTTATTATCAAATATAATAGTTTGTGTTTAATAATTCCGTCTATATTTAAGTGTAATCTTCAGAATTCCTGAATATTTTTGGAAGAATCCCTGCTAAGCCTCAAAACTTCTGATTGTACTCAACTTTGGGGGCCGCCCATTACTAATCCCAAGCACAAACTGGTAATCGCTCGCCATACTACACTACCTCAAATTTACGGCTGCTGCTGTGTAATATATTGCCAAAATATTCCCTCAATTAACCCAGCAGAATCCCGTTCAATATTATTATTCCGGTTCTTAAATAAATGGTTAAATCTTATATGTATTCTTCGGGCATTAATCACACTCAAAGTTCCTATAAATATTTGTAACAAAAGAAAGCAACTTTTCAATTATATTGTGAACCGCTTTCAGTTCAGGAGGCACAGTGAAAACTTCCGTACAATTGTTACATTTTCATTTACAATCAACATTTCGCGACAATAGATCCCATTCGGAACAAACAATCAATTTTAAGTACACGAAGACAGGAGCCCCTTTTAATTGAAGTAAGGGGAGTAACTTACCGTTATTATTGCTGATGGCGAATCGCTGCTGCAGCTGCTGAGCCAATGCCTGATGATGCTGGGCGAGCGGGGTGAGCGGTGGCTGCTGCTGCTGCTGTTGTCCCACGCCCAGCTGCTGCGGTGCCGACTGCGAGTGGGGCACTCCGCCGCTCAGCGAGGATGTGTCCGAGGAGGCGCCATCACCCGAACCGCCGCCAATGTGTCCGCCATTGGCCATGGAATTCTGTTGATTGAGGCTGGCGCCATTGAGCATGGAATTTGCATTGAACTGTTGCACGGATATGGAGCTGGGCACACCCCCCATACCGCCGACCCCCTGCTGCTGCTGCTGCTGTTGCTGCTGCTGTTGGTGCAACAGTTGCTGCTGCTGTTGTGTGAGGAGCGCATTGCCGGCGCTGCCGTAGGTGGTGGCATTTATGGAATTGTTGGCTTGATTTATGGAATTGTGGACGGCTGAGTGTAGGGAGCCATTGGCATTAGCTCCACTAGTATTATAGTACGACTCCTCGCCTGCAAGTAAAGGATAAAGACACAGAGAGAGAGGGTGGGAGAAAGAGAGATCGAAGAAATTAGTTACACAGTAAAAAAAAGGTAGGTTTAATTTTAATAAATATTGGGAACACTAATTATTCTTACTTGTATGAGACTTTCAAAAAAAATACAATTTAAAAGAAATTTAATTCTCGAATTAAGCATACTATTTATTTCATTAACTTTATTAATTCATAGTTTCAAAAAGCTTTGATGTTTCTTTGAATTCATTTTAGAATTTGTAAAATTTTTTGCTCAAAGAACATAAAAACTGTTGAGTGGCATTTTCAACAGCTATTTAAGCCTCAAAAATAATACCTATAAATTAATTCCTATAAAATTCATCTTTATATTAATTAGAAAATAATTTTTAAAATAAATATCATAGCAAATTTAATTCAAATGTTTGACTCTTGTTTACTTTTAGTCATTCATAAACTATAGCAAGCTTTAAGCACAGCTCTTTCATTCAACTTTCTCGCTGAAGCTTTCGCCAAAACAAACTTTCACCAGCAGGCGCCCTCTGTTGTCGAGTGGCCGCCAAAGCTTTGCCTGACTCAAGCTACTATAACTTGAGGTAGGTTCGACTCTGACCCCGCCTCCCCGTCATTCCCCTACGATTCCTCATCGATTTTGAATGCATTTCGCGTGCGCTGTTCGGCATTTGGGTAGAAAGGCAGCTGCAGGCTGCGGACTTGGTGACGTCTCGCATTGACAATTAGCTTGTCTGCTGATTAATTACCATTGGCTGGAGAATGTTGAATGTCGCAATGTTTCCACTCGGCACATCTGCCTGCCGTGGAGCCTAACTGACGTCTCGTCTCGTCACGGCGCGGAAGGAAGACCGACCTCTCCCCTTCTCTCTCACTCTCTTTCCATCCCCCCCACCGGGCTTAGGTAAACAATTTAGCAAAGTGGCAGCGAGTTGAAACCTGGCCAACAGCTCGTGACTGAAGCTAAGCTCGACGGCTCGTCATCGGCTAAATCGTGCGTGGATTATGGCCAATTTCCGTTTGTTGACTTAACCCTGAACCGTAGTAAAGCCTAAAGACACATGTGTGTGTTTGGGTGTGTGTGTGCGGCGACGGCGGCCAGGAGTTGAGTTTCAAGTTGCCAAAACAGTTTGCAGGCTTACAAGAAAGTTTGCAACTTGCTTGAATATCAACAAAATGCATGGAGGATTAGGTTGTGGTATATAGTCGCAGTATAGTTAGCTCAAGTTATAGTTCAAATATATAAAAAAGTTTATCATGTGAAGAAAAGTCTAAAAAATAAATACCTCAACTTAATTTTAAGCTGCTGAATTTGTAATTAATGGAATGAATCTTTAATAATCGTTATACATGCAACATAGATAAAGTTGACTAAAAACATATAAAAATTTTAAGGAATTTTTAAAACAGCAATCATAAATTATCTGCATTCAAAAAATATTAAATTTAAATAATAATAACAAACTGTTAAGTCTATGATTTTAACTATAATTTTTATCAAATTTTACAACGTTGTATAGAGTAAAATAAACCCAAGTCTTTTAAATATTAAAAGCGTTACTTAAAGCAATAAAATACACCCTCAAATATTATAAAAATAATTGAAAGCTCACAGATTGCTTTGCTTGATACTTCAAGAATTCTTAACTTCGAGAGCTATATATTTAACCCCTCTATGCCTTCATCACGGGCTTTACTACTTACCCGGCTCTGGTATATTGCCCAGCGGACTCTCCGGCAGCAGAATGCCCTTTTGCACTAACTCATCGCGATTGGCACGTACAGAAATCTTGCGCTCCAGTGCTGTAAAACGTAGAGCATATATATTTCAATTATTCAACTACACATGAGACGGAAATAGTAGTTGAAATAGTCGATGAGAATGTGAACTTACATTTGGAGGCCGCTTCGAATTTTTCGCTCTTCTTTTTTCGGCGCCATTTCCAGGGCTTGAAGAATCGTCCCAGGGCGCTGAATTTGCTCTTGCGCTCGAGGGGTGGGGTGCGGGTGCCTGAGCCTAGGCTGTTTGTGCGTATGGCGGCGCCATTTTGTTTCTTGGCTGCAAACAGAGAGGGAGAAACAGAGATAGAGAGTTAATAATTAGCAGGCGGCTCAAATTGTGTCAACGTCATGAAAATGCATTTGGAAAAACAAACAAACAAACAAACAGAAAACGCAGCGCGGAAGCGGAAAAGCAGGCCGCCAAAATGGGGCTGCCTGCCACGCCCCATACTTTGCTGCAGCGGAATGTTGCAGTTGTGCCCATCGAAAGCAAAAATTGAAAAGCGAAAATTGCAAAACAAAGTTGCTGTTGCTTATTTATTTTATGTAATCAACAACAATTGTGCTGCTGCTGATGATCATTATTATTATGATCATCATTTGACAATTCAATTACAAATTCAAAACGAGTTTCTGCTGCAACAACAACCACAACGAGAACAACAACAACAACAACAACAGCACTAGGAAAGTTAACTGCCAAGAATTCTAAGCAAATTGTCTGCCATTTAAGGCGTCGCTCAGCCTGCATACAAATAAACCAGCTAGCTGAGTTTTTGAGCCAAATGTAATTGGCCAGGCTAAGTTGGAAGAAAGGCGCAGCAAAATCCCACAGGCAGTAAGGACCCCCTTTTCAGCCCTCCCCCCCTGCCTCAAGTATTTATATTTATAGTCTCTGATATTTATGCTTCATTTTTCTTTGCCAATCGGCAAAACACACATGACTTAAGAAGTAGCATAAGGGGTAAGCAAAGATAGCTGGATAGCTGGAGCAACTAAGCAAAAGGTATAGAAAAAAAAGCAACAACAACAACAAAATTCCATCTCACAGTTGCCACTCGAAGTTGCTGCTGCTGCGGCAGCTGTTTCTAGTTGTTTGTTGCTGTTGACTCTGATGTTGCCTCCGATAAGCTGGGCACACACATACTTAAGCACACACCCACACTCACACACACACACATACACATTGGTATGTGTGTTAACTTGGACAGCATTCAAGCGTTGAAATTAGGCTACCTACAAATAGCTGGAGGAGAATTCACAGCCAACAAACTGAGAAAAAAGAAACGTCATGAAAAATAACAAGTAACAAATGACAAAAGTAAAGAATCATCCAACAAAGTTCAGATACTCTTGCAGAAAACTATTTAAAATACTATAAGTAGTTAAGTAAAAAATAATAATTGAAAAATTATACGAGTTTTCTAGTTAAAAGTAATTGATTTGATACCCTTTATCAATTTCTATACATTATATTCCACAGATGCACTCCTTAAGCTGCTTATCCTCATAGTAATTATTGATAATTTCAACATATATTTATTTATATAATAAAAGTAGCTAGCAGGTACTGTAAATTATTTTCACAGCTTTTCAGGCATTTTATGGTAATTGATACAGTGGGAAAACTTAAATACAAAACCAGTTATCAGCAAATACTGAGAAGCTTAGAAATTCAAAGTTTTTCTTCATTTACTTGACTTGTGTCATGAGTTTAAAAGTGGTTTCTTAGATAAACTTGAAACCACATAAGAAAGTCATTTAAGACCCACTCTTAAAGTGTATTTATAAATGCCGCAAACTGTGGCAAATGGGCCAACAACTATTTGGCTTCCTTTGCACGCCACACCCCCTTTCCACCGCTGCTGCAGAGTGGGGCACGCGTTCTCTGCAGGCTGGACTGTGTCAGAGCTCTGTCCCAATTGTGGTCAATTGTTGAAGCAGCTTTTCATGCTTGATTTGAGTTGCATAACGAGAGGGAGACAAGGGAGACTTAAAGAGGCTGTAATAATATGTGTCAGGCGGGAGGGGGAATGGAGAGAGAAACAACTGCTGCTGCTGCTGCTATTGCTGCTGTTTCACGTGAATGACATGCAACGCTGTGGCACCGCCCGAAGGCGACAACCGCAACGGAAGCGCTGCCTCATTTAAATGGCGCCACGAAAAGAAATGAGCAACCAAAAAACGTAGCGAAAAATCACAGCATGAGTTTAAATTTTAAAGAATAAATTTAAAGCACAGCATTTTCACAAAGCGAAAATAAACAAATCTCAGTCAGCGTCGCAGTCGCAGTCGCAGTCGACGTCAGCGGCCAACGTTGTCGTCATACAAAATAAAAAACTGATTTTATTTTTACATATTGTGCGCAAGAAAACCGGTTTTAGATTTGGGCTTTTGGAGGCACAGCTGCTGATGTTGCTGCTACGTTTGAACTGAATGGATGCAGCAGCAGGCTACAGATTTGGCTTCTAAAAAAGCGACAAGGGCGGCAACAACAACAATAACAACAACAATGTATGTAATATTTTATGCGAAACGCGTGAAAAACGAGTTTTCGCGAAAGTTGTTTGTGGGTCCCATTGTTTTCGTTTTGTTGTCGTTGTTGTTGTTTTTGTTGCTTTTGCTGTGGCTCCAATGTGTTGTTATTCTCGCTTGAATACCCCCAGATCCACAACAAATACAGCTGACAAACAAATTTTTTCAAAATAATGTGTAAATACAGCACATCAAAATGCAAAGTTACTCAGCTGAAGGGGTGTACAGCAAAAAAATACTAATAAAATTATGCAAATACACATGTTGAAAATAACAGAGCAAATAACTTATGAATAGTAAGACGCAAAAAAAATAACACACAATTTGTGCTCGTACTAAGGTTTAAATGGGAAAAGTTTTGCTTAAATTATGCACATAATGCTCATAGTCTGAATTCAAGTTTAAATTATGTATGAGCATGGAATTCAAATATATATAGTATTTTTAAGCATGTTTAAACTTAAGATATAAATGAATAAAGATTAGACAGACAAACTATATAAAGAATTTAACAAAACTTATTTGTTGCAGCTACAATTTTAGCTAAATCTTCTGAACTAAACAAAGCCTTTTATCAACTTTTATTTGGATCCGTTTTATCAGTTGTATCTTTTTATCATTACCAGCATTTCTGTGTCACAATCAATTACTTATATATTTTTCTATATAACAACACCCATACATATACACATTTAGATATCTAAAGCTTATGTAAATTGACAATTGTCGTGTTCCACTTAAAGCACAGTCAAGTGCATATATACATATATAGATATAGCTAGACGAAAACAATGTTGATAACTAAGCTACACAAATTGACAGCAACAATCAGCGCAACAACAACATTGGTTTATGCACAACGTGACATAGCCCAGAAATTTGTAACAAATATAAAAATATACAGAAATATTCACTCTGATTGTGGTCAAGTTTTGATGTGGACGGTTTGACAAAAGTCAAATTAAAATACATAACGCGAAATGAAAAACCCAAAAATTAATTAGAGACAAGAATGAATGAAATGAAAAGCCAAGCAGAAATTTAAATGTCAGTGCCAAGTGCACGCGAAAAAGAAAGTGAAACACAAAACAGAATTGAGTAGCAAACATTTCAAAGTTCGACCGACAAAAAATGCGCCAAATTGTGTGAGCTTTCGAATGGTAAACTTAAAAAATAACAACAAAAAATTATGGTCGAAGGTTGCAGGCGCCGCTAATTGACGCCCAACAACAATAAGTGTAACAGCAACAACAACAGCAACAACAACAATGCGATTACTGAACTAATTTGCCGTGTCTGCCTGTCGATTTTGATTGCAATATGAAACCTGAAATTAATTGTAATTACTCGAATCGCGAAAAAAAAAACCTGAAGATAAAATGCCGGCAGCGTGTAGGCTCCCCAAACTGAGTGGCCAAGAGAGAGGGGAGTTGCGGGGTTGGCCAATTTACGCCTGGTCTGTCACGTATTTTGACAACGGCTCTTTTTGGAAATGCTAGTGGAAATGGTAATGGAAATGGAAATGGAAACTCGCAAGCCTGTTTTGAGCAGTGTCTCCGCGTCGCAAAGCGCAGCAAAGCGTTCAGTGTTCAGCATTCACATTCACATGCACATGCACTAAATTCAAATCACATTACGTATACGCAACGTTGCGCAGGCAATAGAAAACGTGAGCGAATCACCATTGGCAATGGGTAACAGCAGTCAGTGCCGTGTGTGTGTTGTTGGAGTATTAGATCAGAGTGAGTGGGCTTATGGGCTAGTGTGTGTATAAGTGACAGCTGCGGCACTGAAGCGCAGCATATCCATAGCCAATGTCAAAAAAATAAAAATAGTAAAAACAAAAAAAAGTTAAGTGACAGCAAAACGCAGACAGCGTAAGGTAGAGGGGAAAGTGTGGAAGGTGGGGCACTAGCAACTGCAGCTGGTTACAACTTTGCTATCGATAGTTGTTGACTTTGGGATTATGATGTGCAGTCATAAAAATTGCAAAAAAAAACTAAACTTTGTAACTGGCAAAGAAACTTTAGCTTTGAGTTTGAAACTTCTCAAAAAAAACTAGTAAAATTTATGAATTTTGCATTGAAAACGATTGGCTAAAAGTGTTTTAAAAGCAAAGCAAAAAATTGATAATTTTTTATACGCTTGCTTTGTGGTAACTTGTATGCAAAACTTTTCTTCTGCTCAGATTTTTAATGACAGTTACTTTATTTATTGACTATGGTTTTTTATGGAACTTTTAAAAATTGGTTAGTTTGAGTAATATTGATTTATTTTCCATTTGAGTGTAACGCAAGTTGCCACAATAGTTTTAATTAAAATTCCCAACCGCTCTTCACTCATTTGTATTTTCTGTATATATTTTTAATTAGTTATTATGCAAGACATTATTTATTTAAAGCGGCTGCTATTTATACCGCAACCTCGCTGTCTTGTTATCCAATCTCCTTCCACCCAAAACCCATCAAAAGTACCCTCCCCCTCTGCAACCCCACCCCCTGCAACCATTTGACAGCCTGCACGCGTACATCAAAGTCAAAGTCAATTGCGATAGACAATTGCGGCGATTACGTGTATAGGGCAAACGCGTAACTCTCTCAATTGTCCAAATTATGTGACGATAAGCAACGGAAAAAATATGAAACCACAGAATAAGAGAGAGAGAGAGAGAGAGTAAAAGATTTATGAGCAAAAGTCATGAAGAACAAATAGCCATGAATCATGGGATAAGCAGAGATAGCAAACGAGATCGAAATATAACAAATGGCATATTAAACGGCTGGCTATAAATCGAGCAAATATATATATACATTTATATAGTATATATATAGCTGGCACAGCTGTTGTTACTGGCATTGTTGCAGGCACGTGTAATGGGCCAATTAAAAGGCTTTTTTGATGCAGCTGAACTCGCAGCTAATTGCATTTAAATTGCCTGACATTTGACATATTCAAGTGAGTGCCAGCGTTGACTTTCAATCAAATGAATTATGGCTAAAAATAGCCCCAGAAATGAGTAACATTTCAAAACCAAATAGAAAGGGTTTGGAAGCGCACCGCTGAACAGTCAGAAAGGGGGTTAAAAGAGGGGGTTTGTTAATAAAGTGACTACTAGAAAAAAGAGAAAGAAAGAACGTTAATTAAATACTCTTACAGTGCAAAGTTAAACTGCTCTTGTCTAAAATGTAATAATTAATTCAAAAAACTGATCGATTTTTTCTTTTTTTTCTAATATATTTGATTATTTATGCTGATTAAGAATAGATGTTTATAATTTATGGTAGCATTCCTCAATAAGTTACATACTTTATGACAAAATTGAAATACTTTCCGGGCAGTGTATATAAAAAAAGGCACTGAAGCGCATTGTCTGTGACCCGCAGGCAGCTCAAATTACCCAACGAGCAACAACTTTTATTAATTTGATTTCAGTTCTGAGGTGGTTCAGTGGTTGTTGGCTGTGGTTTTTTACTGCCTGCCTGGTGGCATGCTGCAAATTTACAACAATGTTCTGTGTCGCCCGAGTGGCTGTGGGCAAACAAGTTTATTGGACAAGCAGCAAACAAAAAACAAACAGCAAAAAATACCAGAAAACAAGAGATAAAGTAAATTCGACATAAAACAAGAGCTTTTAAAAACGCTGGCGATATTCAGATGAGCCGCATATGCTCAAATATTTGCACAAAACTTACAGTAAATATATTTAAACATAAAAAAAAAGAGAAAAACTAATAAAATTTCATTTTCAATTAACATAAAAGTTGTGTAAATCAGAACGGACAATCTGCATTTTATAACCAATGGCATATGTAGGCCTTTGCATATATGTATCTGACAGATACAGATACAGATACAGATAGAGAGCCACAGACAAACGCGCGCCAAACTAATTAAAAACATTTCAATGTACTGAATTTGACTGGCGGCAATTAAAAGCTGCTAAATTGTTTGGCTTTAAAGCAAAGCAGATGATTATTTGCATATATTATTGGCTTTTTGCGTTGGCCTTGTTATCAAAATGCTGACAGTTTCAATTAGTTAGAAGCAACAAACAATTTGCAGCTAATTATTGAAATATTTTTGTGCCTTTGAGATATTTAAATAAGATGAGTGTCTGAGTAATTGGGATCAATGCTTAAAAATGACTAGAAAACTGGTTTGAAAACACTTTTTCAAAGTTAGGGTAACTTCTAGTCGAGCACATTCTGCTATATTTATTTTTGTTATATTTAAGGCACGTTTCAAAGTTGTTTGTGATTTCAAAACATTGCATTTTATTTGTATTAATTTCATGGATTTATTTGTACGGGCAATAATAATGAATGAGGCAAATATTTGAACCAATTATTTGCAAACTTTTATTTACACTGCACAACACGTAGCAAATCGATTTTGATCAAAATGCAATTAAAACTTGAATTTGATAGCTTACGAAACCAAATCCCATAGATACATTCCAAGTGGTGCTAACACAGAAACCAAATCTTATAGATAAACACATTTGAAGTGGAAGTGGATTCACACACACACATCAGCAGACAATAGCTGCGGACTAAAGTTGAATCCTTTGTGTGCAAGTAGTTTGCATTTAGCTGGCAGATAAACTTTAAGTACAGTTAATGGATTTTCACTATGCGGCAGGCACTTGAAGAGCTTCCAAAAAGAAAACTTTGTGGCAAAAAAGGAAACTTTCAACTAAACCAATTGGCAGACGGCCAAGATAAATACTGCACAGTGGTTTGAACTGCCACCTGAACTGCAACAATGGAACGTCTGCTCGATAAGTAAAAAGATGACTGCAATGGCTGGCAAAAGTTTTATCTAAACAGATTGTCGACATTGGTGCAGACTGTACCTCAATCGTATGACACGTCTGCAACCGTCTGAATTGATATCAATTCAAAATGGATTGCGGCAAACTCTTGACCTGCAATGCAACCAGTTGCCAGTTCTCGCCTCCCAAGTCCCCAAGTCCCCAAGACCCGAGACCCGAGACCCAAGCCCCACGTCCCGTTCAGCTTTTTACTATGCGCTTTAATTAAGTCAAATGAAAACTGGCAGCAAATGCAGCTGCAAAATATACTTGGCGCACACAGCCACAAACTCGTATTTATATCTTCATTAATAATGAGAAAATTGCAAAAATACAAGTAATAAAAATAAAGCATTATAATGAAGTTGGCGCTGGCCACGTGCCACATGAGCATCCATGAGATCATCACCGAGTAAAATCAACGACAAGTCGCGGCTAAAGCTGAATCATTGACCGATTGAATCGTCTCATCATTTTTGCTGACTTCGAGATTTGCATATTCCAAAAAAGTACAGACAATAAATTCTTAAAGCACCCCTGAAAACCAATCGGAATAAGCTCGAGTCAAGTTTTCATACAAACAAGTTGTGCAAGCTGATAACATTTGATGAAAAATACGAAAACTTGTAGTTTGTCAACGTTACATGTAGAATTATTCGAATTGAACAACCATGACTAAAAAGGGCTCGTGAATGAGAATCGGTTCAGTTTTGGCGAAGTTATGGGAGTTTGAAGTCTGAAAATGACTTTTTTAGGGACTAATTACTTCACATGTGACCATTGTTGTCATGATTTTTGACAAGAAATCCGAATTTCGGAAGTTTCTCAACTTTGAATGTATAACTATTAAGGATGACAAACCATGCATAAAATGGCCTTGGGATTGAAAATCGGTTCAGTTTTAGCGAAGTTATGGCAATTTTAAGTCTGGGAAAGTCAGTTTTAGGGACTTGTTACTTGACATGTACCATTGTTGTCATGATTTTTGACAAGAAATCCGAATTTTGGTAGTTTCTCAACTTTGAATGTAGAACTATTAAGGATGACAAACCATGCATAAAATGGCCTCGGGATTGAAAATCGGTTCAGTTTTGGCGAAGTTATGGCAATTTTAAGTCTGGGAAAGTCATTTTTAGGGACTTGTTACTTGACATGTTACCATTGTTATTATGATTTTTGACAAGAAATCCGAATTTTGGTAGTTTCTCAGCTTTGAATGTAGACATATTTAGGATGACAAACCATGCATAAAATAGCCTCGGGATTGAAAATCGGTTCAGTTTTAGAAAAGTTATGTGTGTTTGAAGTCTAGGAAGAGTATTTCTAGGGATTTATAAGTTTTGCGTTGCGCACAAAACCATTAACGCTTTCTTAAGTCTTCAGCCATTCTCCACACTTGGTTTTGTGGTTCAAATGTTAAATTTAAGCTTTTAGCTGGTTTTGCATTGAGTTTAGCAGTTGGGTGCGGCCTTTTGATCGATCATTGTTCGATTTGTGATTTGTGTCGGCCAATGTGACAAGTTTATTGGCATAGTTAAAAGAGTTAGTTAAAGAGCGAGGTGTCTGTTGAGGGTCATTAGGAACAGCGTGTCGCATTAATCACGCGGATAGAAAGGCTTTGATCGTCGAAGGGGTCATCATGGCTTTGACGTATGGCTAGTTCATTTTTATGGCGTGTTTTTTAAGGTTTTTAGATGCCGCTGGCTAAAAATGCTTAAACGCTTTGTTGCTTGTTAATTGAAGTTTAAGTCTACTTTAAGTGGCAATTTGTTGGCCAGAGGGTCATGTTGAACTATGGAGTGCACACGACTTCGACTTGAACTTGGAATTGTGGAACTTGAACTAGTGATACTCGAAACTAATAATCAGTGAGTACAACTGATGTTCGCTTGAAGAATGTTTGAGTGAAGTTTGGATATTGATAGGTGTACTCAAGTATAATATACTTAAAGATTTAAATACTTGAAAATCATTTTTTAAATATTTTATTTATCATTTTTGATCGATTTATCAGATTGGCAACTTCACTTTACTTATGGGCAAGGCTAGCGTACATTTTACAGCAAGTTGGCAGCACTTAAATATTATTCAAATACCAATTAAAGTTCGCATACATTTCACTACCATATTTCAATTCTAAGCAAGTTGGCAACACCTTCAGCTCTACCAGCTTATCAACATTGGGCTTACTCACGTTTTATGCAAACATTTCTTATCTTTTGCATAAAATAATATGAAACGCGAATCGATGACAAAGAGTTTCATTGGATCGCTCAGTCGTTTCGCAAGATTAGAGCCAGAAAAATAAAATGCTATCGCTGCTTATCAAAAGCCCCAATCCCCCAAAACATAACTCAGAGCACAAATATCATTTGGAGCCCAACCCAAAGCGAAGCTCGTTGCAGCTATTTTTAAATCGTGACTGCAAATAAAATTACTTATACAACTTGTCGTTTAAGTAAATGATGTGCACAATAAACGTGTGGCTGATGATCAACATAATGATCACGATAAAAATAATAATAATGATGTTTTGCCATAGCCTAAGCCTCATTAGCACCTCCAACGCCCGCCCACAATATTCTCACAACTGTGGGCTGAATAATTGTAAACAAATGAAAATGCTAACAAGTTGCGAGTTCTCTTGCGTAAGAAATCCGACAGAGGAGAGGAGTAGAGGGTATGGAAGTGGTAGAGGAGTGGGACAGGAGTGGCATAGAAGAGGGTAGGGGGCGTATTTACCGCATTAAAGCGAGACGCAACGAAAATAGCAAAGTTAATCAGCAAACACTCGACGCCAATTTATTGATTAATACCCTTCGATTAGCGGAGCTATAGAAATATTGAGTGAATAGCCGCAACTGGGGCGAACAGCGGGGCAGGGAGTGTTGGAACATGGCCAAATTTGTTTTCATCGTTGTTGACTGTCAAACGGCGCCGTCGAGTCCGTCAGCTTTCAAGTGTCTGGGTAAACAAGAGAACTATGGGGTTCGATAGCGAAACACCCTGTAAATCAAGTTTTACTTAATAATAGGCTAGAAAACTATATATTTCATATGTATAATGGCGTTATTAATCATTAGGTAGCGCCCACAAAGTTCTTTGATAAGTACAATTATAGTCGGAACCACAATTATATATTCGAAGCATAGCTAAAATATGTTAATGATTAAATAAATGTCGTTTGAAATCGATATTATAATAATTTATAACTATTATAATAGGTAGGCAAGAAATAGGAAACTGGCGACTCTAAATCAGGAAGTGAGCTGTCACCCATTATATAATTTATTACTTTTTTAATGGGGTAAGGGAGATTGATTCTGGGCTTAAAAAGAGGTTAGTATATCTTGTTATTATTTTAAATCTATTAATAGCGGGACTCAAATTCTAAGTGTTTTTAATGATAATCTGAATATTTCAATAGGCTACTTTTCCTTGGCATATCATACCCTGCCTTGCTCACATTTACAAGTCATATGAATCAAATTATATTTTAGGCGCCAGAGCTTGAAGAGCCGCCACTGAATAGCTGTAGTTGTGGTAACCCTCAGTTCCCAGTTCGTCGGTCATAAAGAGGAAGGCAGCCAAATCGACAGGCCTCTTGTCGAAGGCTTCTGGCTACGCAGCCTTGTTTTTCAAAGATATAAATAAACCCATGGCCCCACCCACAAAATTATCCTCCGTCAAGCCTTTTGTGTCGCCACCAACAACAACAGCAACAACCTTCCTTACCTGCTGTCCCCCCTCCAAAACCCCTTCAACATCCGCATATGCCAGTTTTAAATTCAGAACCGTTGTTGTAGTCATCATCAACAATTTGTTGTTGTTTTTATTGCATTCCATATTTTGTAGCCAGTTACGTTTTTAGCCCCGGTTACTCTGTGCAACAAAGTCTCTCTCGTGAGTGTTTTTGGGTGTCTATCTTCGGCTTTGAGACTGGGATTTGATGGCTACTGTATTTTTACAGCTTTAATCGCAGCTGTGGACGAGCGAAGAGTGGAATAACTGACAGAATTGCCGACAGCGAAATTGGCGTGCAAATTGAAAACGGTGAAGAGGAAGCACAAGCAGAAGCAGAAGCAGAAGAGCGAAATTCTCGACGCTCATCAAATGAAATTTAAGTGAATGGCAAATGGGCGGTGCTGACATTGAGCGCTTTATGGGAGGATGGCACAATTTATCGATAGGCGAAAAACGAATTTATCGAATTTCTCACAGCTGGATAAAAAGCGTTTGAAGTTAAGTGCAAAATAGAGAAGGGACTTGAGTGGAGGGGGGCAGATAAAGCGCTTGATGATTGCAATTGAAACGAAATTGGAAAACGTTTGTGGGCAGTGACGGAAATGGAGGTTAAAAGCGATAAATAGACAGAAAGAGAGAGAGAGAGAGAGAAGTGAAAAGATAAAGACAGAGACAGCAAGCGGTTCGATTTATGTTTTATTGAAGGCAATTTCTCGTTTAGTTTTCGTTGCAAAATAATTGCCAGATGTGGAATCGTTTCTATTGATATGATTTTCGCAAATGTTTTATTTTGAGCAAAATCATGGGAACAAAGTTGAAGGCGAAGCGTAGCAAATTCACCCCATTCCTCCTCTTACACTCACTCTATTTTATTTATAAGCGGAAATTAGAACAATTGCTTTTGTGTTGAGCTTGTTGAGAGGGGGGGGGGGGGGGAAGTTACCCAAAGCAATAAATGAGCGACTCAAACGGAAGCCATAAATGGAGAATTATGGCTTACATTATAGTAAATGTATAGCTTGATTCTAGATAATTAGTCAATAGACAGGCATTGGAGCACATTGGAACAATTCTTCAATTCTTTTCTGTTTTCCATTCGTAAACGTTTGTCTAGCTTGCTATGCTATAAATTCGGCAAGGCAATGAACTTTTAATTCAAATATCTTGCTGATATTTAAAGTTCTTTCAACACATAAATCTTTTAGTATAAGAGTGGGAAGAATCTGCACCATAAATGGAATTTCCGCTCAGAATGTTGACACACCCATTAAATAACACCAAAAATTCAACAGGTTGTTGCTTTCAATAATTTGTTCGCTTTGCTGCTTATCTCACTGTGAGAAATGAACAAAAAATACTCATTACCTTTTGCGCAAATCTTGTTTTAGCTACAACTACGTTGTAATTTCGTAAATTATTGCAAAAAATGCGCGGAATGCGGTTAACAAAAGCAAAGCAAAGCAAACAGCAAAAGCAATCGGAGACGTTGACGAAGACAGGCGACGGCGACAACAAATTAAATGATTCATCGGCTCACTTTGACACACTGAATTAATTATCCGTGCCAAGCGAAATGAACGGCACGCTCTCTCTCTCTCTTTCTCTGAACACGTGCTCTCACTTGAACTTGAAATACGAGCATTTTAATTGCAAACAAATTTAAATGCCAATAAAGAGCAACGACAACAAACTAAGCAGAAGACGACGCCAAGTTCTGCAAGTTCTAAATATAGATACGCATTCAATGAATCTCTGAATGTTGTTGTTGTTGTAGTCTACACATTTTAGGAATGCGCCTCTGCCAATTGCAGTGAACCAGTCTCAACCCAGCACTCACACACACACACTCACAAGACAGCCGAGAGAGCGCGCAAGAGAGCCTTTTAAAAACAAAAGCAAAAGCAAAAACAAATCAAAGCTGCTGCTGATCTGCTCCCACAATTGGTTGAATTTATTTTTGACAATGTTGCGTTTGCCTCTCTGCCCTCTTCTTCTCTTTTCCCACCACATATTACAATCGCCAGCAGCTTCAATTTATTGATGAACTTGATTGATGATGGAGATTATGACTCAGTCTGTCAGTTGCTGAGTATCATCAAAGAGGCACACAGAAAGAGAGTGAAAGAGAGGGGAGAAGCTTGACTGACAGCGTTATAAAAACGGTGTTAGGTGTGAAGATAAAATAAAAATGAAGTGTGCCAAATGGCAATGGTCGTAAAAATCAAATGATTTGTTGAAAGCTTTTTAGTTGCATGAATTAAAAGCTAAAGGTGCTTGCTTGCTATTTACAGTTTTGTACACACAAAAAGTTGGAAAGCACTTTAAAAGTTGTTTAATTTTCAACAACTTGTTAAACAGTGTTGGTCACTTTTGTATAAAGCTGCACGTGTTAGTAGCAGCCACAGTAGTTGCAAACATGTAATCCGCTTTTGCACTCTACATACCAATAACCCTGCCCCTGCCCCTACACCTTCCCCTGCCATACACATTGTTTGCTGCAGAGAAGAGATAAAGCTTTGACAACTCTTCTCTCGGACAACAATTGCGAAAAACCCCAAACCCAAACCCACACCCAAAGGCAAAGCCAAGCCCCATTTTCCAACGTGCCCCCTCCTCCCTCTCTCTCCCCACATTTTCCACTCTTATTCGTCACATTCAAGTGCAGTGAACCATTTTGGGGCACGTCGCTGGACAACAAAGGAACAAAAACATTTCCGTTCTGCGGCAGATGTGTAAAAACAAATAATAATAAAAACTTTTTTTTGGTAAAGCTTACAAAAAACAATCGATAAAAGTAGCGAAACAACATAAAATAAAACAAAACAGCGAGCGAGAAAAACAAATTGAAAACAAAAATGTTATTCAAGTTATTTCATTTTATTCCATTTCAAGTTCGCAGGCAACCAATCGAAGCGATTAATGAAAATGAAATGGAAATGGAAATAGCCATTGAATTAAAATCGTAACGTTTTTCTTCACTGGATGAGCACGTAAAAGCTCGTCATGAAAAAAAAAAAAAACTTATCTAGCCGTTCTTTGAGTTGACTGCACAAAAATTTACAATTTGATTGGGTTTTTTTTTTATAGTATGTAGATCTATTTAAGATCAATCATTTTACATGAATTTAAAGTTTTCGTGAAATTTTATATTACAGAAAAACATTTAAGAATACATTTTTCATAGAGAAATCGTGAGAATATTATAATATAAATTATATTATATTATATAGTTTTCTAGTAAGAAACTTTGAAATGTAGATCCCCATTTAATAATTGCTTGCTGTGACGTCACAAATTCTAATATATAGAGTTGGCTATCTTGCGAGACTTACCACCATTCGCATTAATTGCATTCGATTCCTTGGCATTGGAACCATTATTGCTGTGCAGTATATCGGACAGGGATAATGAGGAGGCAATCAGCTGTCGCTTCTCCTCAAAGTTGAGAAAATCCATGGAATTGCTGCGCTGTGGCGTCACTGTAATCGTTACCGATTTCTGCATTTTAGCCACAACGCACAACTGTTGTTCTAGTTCGGCGGCGGCGGCGGCGGCATTGGGTGAATCCGGCGGCGGATGATGATCAATGCCATCGGTGAGATCCGGCGGTGGCAGCGATTGTTGCTGCTGTTGCTGTTGTTGTTGTTGCTGCTGCTGATGTTGCTGGTAGGCAAGTACATGTTGCTGATGTTGCTGGTGTTGCTGCTGCTGGCTGAAGTAGGCAAACGCCGGCTGCGCTGTGGCAGCACTGTAGGAGGGCGGGCCGAGAGGTGCAGCATGTGCCACACGTGAGGCAGCTGCCGGCGACAGCTGATAGCCGCTGCTGCCCGGCGGCCCATCGGCAGCATCGTGCCCGTTGATGGCCGCAACCAGTGTGGCCAGATTGTTGCGACTTGTGGCGCTGTTGTTGAACTTGGTGGCAGCGCCATTTGAAAGCTGCAGCTGCTGTTGTTGCTGTGCCTGAAACTTATGCTGCTGCTGCAGCTGTGCGAGCAACTGTTGCTGCTGCTGCTGGTAGGCCATGTTGCCGCTGCTGCTGCTGCTGCTGTTGCCGTTGTTGCTGCTCGACTGTTGTTGCAACTTGTTGCTGCGCAGCGACATTGCCTCAATCCAGTTGCAGAAGTTCTCAGCTGAGTTCTTCAGTTGCCATCATATTGTTGCTGTTGTTGTTGTTGTTGTTCCTCTTTTGTTTAGATTATATTTTAATTAGCAACACTCACGCAACCCTCGCAGCGCACGCGTGGGTTGCTCATTTAGTTTGTCACAGTTTTATTAGTTTCACTTTCTTGGCTCACTTTCTGTGGCGCCTGCCACTTTATGGTTTCACTTTTCGTTAATTACTGCAATTAAGCAATTAAAACACACATTTAATAAACGAGCTCCCCTCAAACGACAAACGACAAACAACAACAACAACAACTAACTAACAAACTACAAATCATAAAAGACTTTCTGACACCCTTGAAAAGCTTTCGGGGTTTTCTACTATGCGCAGTTTCAAGACTTTTACTTTATATAAAAGTTTTTTTGTTAACATTAAAATCACAATCTCTGCACAGTTTCTCAATTTAATTTGTTTAAGCATAAATGCAGTAAAAAATGAGAAGAGGAAGGTAGAGAGAGAGTGAGAAGAAGAAGAAATGAATCTCAATGTGAAGTGTCATTCAGCAAAATGTTTTCAATTTGATGAAAATTAACCTAAAAGGCGAATGCACATGCAAGTGGAGCAGGAGGGTGGGCAAGAGGGGCAATCAGGACAAGAGGATGGGGCAACAACAACAACAACAACAGCCACTTGTCATCATCAAGTGCAACAACGTTGCCAGCTGAGACGCAGCTGGGCCAGACATGGCTATGAGATGTTGGAGATGCAGATGCAGATGTAAATGGAGTTGGGAATTGAGAGTTGGGCATCGGGGAGTTGAGAATCGGGAGACCATATGCAATGCTTGAGGGCCCGCCCCTTGACTGAAACAAAAGCAAAACGAAATGAAACAAATTGCGGCGACTGCAACAATGGCAAGGAAATCATTCCAAAGGAGGAAATGTAACAGAGAAGTGACGGAAGGTCTAATAAAAGAGAGGGAGTGTGAGAAAGGATCAAGTACAAAGGAGTAAGACAGAGTGAGCAAGACTGAGTGGGAGAGAGGAGTAAGAGAGAGAGAAAGAGGAGTAAGAGAGAGAAAGTAAGAGAGAGAGAGAGTAGTAAGAGAGAGAAGGTAAGAGAGAGAGAGAGGAGTAAGAGAGAGAGAGAGAGGAGTAAGAGAGAGAGAGAGAAGTAAGAGAGAGAGAGAGAGGAGTATGAGAGAGAGAGGAGTAAGAGAGAGAGAGAGGAGTAAGAGAGAGAGAGATGAGTAAGAGATAGAGAGATGAGTAAGAGATAGAGAGAGGAGTGAGAGAGAGAAAGGAGTAAGAGAAAAAAAGTGTCCTTGAAACTGTCATAACTTTTTCAAAACTGATCCGATTATTAATTCCAATGACTTTATAGTCATGGTTTGCCATCCTTAATAATTCTGCATTCAAAGTTGAAAAACTTCATATTTTCGGATTTCTTGTCAAAAATTATGACAACAATGGTCACATGTCAAGTTACAAGTTCGTTAAAATAGCCATCCTATACTTCAAACTCCCATAACTTTGTCAATTCCAAGGTCTTTTTAGTCATGGTTTGTAATTCTACATTTTTACTAGTTTCTGCTTGTTTTATAATCACCTTAACAAATACAAATTCAATACACCTTAAATTCAGAAACCTTTGGCAAATTGTTAAACTTTTTGTAAAGTGCTTTGAAATAGACATTTACAGTTGAAACCGGAGAGAAGCAAACGTAATCATTTCATTCAGTCCGTTTACCTTTGGGGTAATCCTTTTATCAGCGACAGCAAACCAGTTGTCCGCTCCTTGCCAGACAAATCTTATTAGAATACTCAAAGGCAAACAGACAGAGAAGGAGAGAGAGAGAGAGAGAGAGAGAGAGAGAGAGAGATGGGGAGGGATAGAAGTGGATAACAGGTCAGGTAGATTTCAACTTTTGTTAAAGTGCAGATACAGATACAGACAGTGGCAAGAGGCAAGAGGCAGACACCGAAAGTGCACAGGTAAACGAAATGGGAATAAGGTTGAAAATGATGACAGGATACACAAAAAGATACGAATGCCGACAACTTCTCGGAGCCAGCAGACAAAGGGCTCGTGTTGCACGAAGAATTTTAAAATTCAAGCCGCATTTTCGCTACTAGCCACAACAACTAAAACAACACCAACAAGTGAAAACGCATGTTTATTTAATGATCTTTAGAAATCAACTAAAAAAGCTTTGGCCAGCGAATCAAAAATGAAATAAAAAAAAAAGTTTTAAAGCAGAATCAACGTTAGGCGAAAAGTTGGCTAACTGTAACCGCTGCTGTTCTTGTTATTGTTATTGTTATTGTTATTGTTGTTACTGTTACTGTTAACTGTTCCAGTGCGCTGACTTTTTGGCTCGTTAGTTTGGGGCTATTTGGCTTTTGGGATTTGGCGCGCGCAGCGTATTAAAAACGCGGCCACGCCAAAGAATCCGAGAATTGGTAAATATGTGGAGCAACAGCAAATACAACAACAACAACAGTCTAATACAATAGGCATAAAAATCAACAGCACAGCATCAGCAGCAATTACAATATGCCGCGTTTTATGGCAGAGAAAATGCAACAACATTTACTTTAACGAGTGAGAGAGCACTACATTGAGACAGACTGTTAAAGCTACACTACAGCATACTCTGTTAACGGCTGTGAGTGGCTGTTATGTTAACTTCGATTGAGCTTATGTTAATTTGCTAATATTTGAATGCAATGTTAAAATTGAGTGGGTTTCTGGCAACTGTTTTGCTTACAGTTCAGTGCTGCAAATGCACTGTAAATAAATAAGCAGCTTTACATATTCTATCAATGTTAAAGTTCTACTGCTAACAAATCAAACAAATCAATAGCTTTATAAATAAATGAAAATATAAATGAATGCATTTATATGCAGAATGCAACCCTAGCCATATAAAATTGCAGGGTATGCATGAGAAGGCACGATTGAATTAGCAAGTGCGTCGTGAGGCGGGGTGGGATCGGCAAGGGATACAAAGGGGGGTGCCTCTTGTGGTGGCGGCGGCATATTGCACACATGTATGTGAAACGGAAAAGCGATGACGCTGGCAAACTTATAACTTGCAACATCAGCGGTGCATATTAAATATGAATAAAAAGGAGGAAAAAAAAAAGCTTGCAGCGAGTGTGTGAAAAGCAAATACAACAACGGGCGCAGGCAGTGGGGCTGCAACAACAACACTACTAACAACAACAACAACAACAACAGTAGTCGCATACAATGGGACTCTTGTGGCGCTGTGGCAGGTTCAATGAACCTTTACAGTTCAGTAGTTTAGCGATTTTTATGGCACTGTGGCAACGCCAAATTGTACTTTTTGCGCTTTTGTTGTTGTTGGCTTTTTTGGGGCAACAGCAACAACAACAATAGATACAGAAAGAAAAGCGCTGAGAAACACAACTACAAAAGTGAACAGACAAAGTGATGTATGAGAAATAATCAGATTTGTGGCTGTTGCTGCTGTTGCACAGCTCAAACATACATACATCAGTTTATGAGTTGGTGGCGCCTCCAGCGCTGAAATCCAATCAAATCCAATTAAGAGCAAAAAAAGCAAACAAGTTGTGGAGGGGTGGTAGGCGAGGGGGGAAAGCAGAGCAGAGCAAAAAGCAGAGAACTTTGTTTCATTACTCGAGCACGTTTCGTGCCATATGTAAACTGAGCAACAACAACAAACAACAACTTGCAGCACACGCGACTCGGGAACACAGAAACAGAAAACAGAAAACAGAAGCAAAAGCAAACAGCCAAAGCCAAAGTAGCCGCAGCTAAAAATTCTGCACTCGCAATAACAGAAACACAACAGCAACAACAATAACAGAAGTAACAGTAACATTAACAGCAGCTGCTGTCGCAGCAGGCTAGCTGCACAGTGGCGCACAGCTGTTAAATGAAGAATTCAAATTTTACAGAACTGCAGTTCGAGAAACTCACAGTTAATTTTCATAATTTATGTTTGTCCATAAAAATACTAATATTTTCTACGACTCTTTAAAATTGAGAGCTTCAGCAATATTTAATATTGACAATATTTTGTCAATAAATTTCCGTACTAATATTTTATATTTTTTTTAACGATGTTTAACATTTGTTAATCCTGGTTTTCTGTCCGTTTCACTGCCCTGTATTAGTCTACGCTCAAAGTTCAATAACCCAAGACCCACTGTGCCACTGGGCTACTACTGCACATACTCATACACACAGAGACGCACACACACTCACACACATACGCGGGGTTGTTGCTAATGGAACAGAATTCACAGGGCGGTTGCTGCAAATGGAACCATTTGTACTAAAGTCTCATCGTCTGTCTGTCTATCTGTCTGCCTGTCTTCTCTGCTGCTTCTTCTTCTTTTTGTCTGCATGCAAGAACAACTAAAACAACAACAGCAACAACAAAAGAGACACATTGAATGCCAGACAAAACCAACTGAGAGCAACACTGATGTGACGCTGCCTGCGTCGACGTCAACGGCGCTGCTGGCGACGATGTCAAAGTCCAAAGCTGCAAAAGTTTTTGCTTTGGTTTTGAGGAGAGTGGAGTGGAGGGGGGCTTTGGCGAGGGCGACAAAGCGTCGCAGTTAGTGCGTTGAAATATTCGCATAAATTTAAATTTGCGCGCCCACAAAGCAACAACAGTCAAAGGGGGAGGGGGCGGGTAAATGCGTTTTATGGGGGTTGCTTTTGCTGCCTTGGATGCTGCCTTGGGGGTTGTGTTTTTTTCGTTTTGGCGGGGGGAATGAAAAAGCACAACAGAAAGTAGTAAAAATCGCAGCAGACTGTCAAGAGTCTAAGCAAGAGAGAGAGAGAGAGAGAGAGAAAGAGACAGAGTAGGCTGTTAGAAGGAATGCCACTATTATGCATCTTGCATCTCACTCACACACGCTGTACGCTTGTGTATTTCAATTGCAGCAACAACAAAAATAACGTCTAGACTTGTAAGTAGATAAAAATATTTTCCAAAAGGAAATTACACAAAAATATGTTAGGGAAAAATTTGTGGAAAATTATGTTGCAAGGCAAAACCATAGGAATTTCCGATAAGGAAGTAACTGCAGTCAGGGAGAGGGGGGGGGGGAGGGGAGTGGGTGCGGAAATATTGCTACATCTTTAAAAACGGATAAGATAAGCACGAAACTGGAAACAACAGTGAAAATTCAATTTGTTTTAACAGCGGAACACTTAACATAAAAAAAACAGTTTAAAAAAATGTAGATAGAAAGAGATAGAAGATAGCGCCTACAAATTTGTTTGCATTTTATGAATATAATAAAAGTTAATTTAATATGTTGTTGGCTTTTTCACTTTTTCGTTTTGTTATTGATTTCACTTTTATATCATAAATATTTAATGATTGCCGCTGTCGACGCTGACGTCGACGCCGACGTCAATGCTATAGCCACAGCTGCTTAGCACGCTGTAAATTGTGCTGTTGTTGTTGCTGTTTGTGTATAACAGAAATAGAAAAACCAAACGGCTGTCATTGTTGTTGTTGTTGTTGCTGCTGTTGCCGTTTGGCACCTGTGTGACGCTGCTGCCGACGTCAACGCTGACGTTTTGGCAGCTGCTATTGTGTTTTTTGTTTTGTTGTTTATTGAAAGTTTCATTCACACCTGCCGAGTTTTGAAAAGCTACAAATTTATTGGAATTTCTTAAAAATGCATGCAACAAAATGAAAGACGTAAAATAGCAGCAGCAACAGAATGCGATGTCGTCGACGTCGACAGCGACGCCGGCAGCGGCAGCGGCATCGACAGCAGAAGTTGTAAAACCGGATTTTCTTTTTGGGCGCTTTGTAGTTTTTTGTTTTAGTTGTTGTTGTTGCTGCCTTTTGCACTTTGTTTTCAGACTCATATATTTTAAATGAAAAACCAATTTTTGTTTTTTTGATTGTTTCTTTTGTTTTATTCACTCGCAGCCACTCTTGTGTTTCTGCTTCTTCTGCATTCCATAGAACGCTGCCATTTGTTTACCCGCCGTTGCGGCGTCTCTGCTTCTTCTTCTTCTTCTACGCGCTCTTTCTCGCACACTTACACTTAAACAGCAGCTGGGCGATAATAATTTTCGCTAGCATTTGCTTATTTATGATTTATGAATAATTTATTAATGCACATTACTAACGCACAGTGGTACAAATAAGTACACGCACACTAACACAAATACACGGCAATAACAAAATTTCGTCAACAATTTAGCGTTTGTTGTTTTTGTCGTTTGCATGAACCGCAGTGCGCGTCCAACTCGTTCAACGGTTTTTTTTCGACTCGCTTGGCGTACAAAAGTCTGAGAGCGGCGCACTTTAACAGCAGTGGTGAGCACTACTTACGTATCTGTTACTTGTCACGAGTATTTGCAAAGTAACATCAATATCAGTCGCATAAATACTGCTACATAATTACTGATTGTTATTTATATGCGTGACTTAATTTGTTGTCTTTGTGTTTATAGTATTTCAAAGGTCACTTAATATATAAATATATATATACATATATACTTCACAACCATAACTGTTACTTAAAAGTAGCAGTCACTTCAACCAATGGCTCATCTCTAGTAAAACGTGTGTATGTATTGGTGTTTACCAGCTGCTTTGTTGTTGTTTTCAATGAAAAATTACTCTCTCGCTCGAGCGCTTGTATCGGTGTAGGTCTGTTAAGTTAACAGCATTACGCTCAGTTTATGTTAACTCAAATGCTTGTACATTAACAAATACAACGCTTGTTAAATAAACTATAAAATCGGTGTTTACCAAAAATTTTAAATTCAAGTGTATTATTTGATAGTTTTACCTACATATTTTATTAACACACAATATTTTATTATAAACACAAAACAGCTTACAGTTGTGCAATGTGGCAACGCTGCCAGCTGAGTGTGGCAAATCGAACAGATTGAGAGAGAGAGAGAGAGAGTCGGAGAGCGCGTAATATACAATTTATAGCATGCGAGTGACATGTGAATAACATAATTCCCACAAAGCAAAATAAAACAACAAAAGCAAAGACAATTGAAAATTACAAAGAGGGGAGGAAGTTAATTAGCCGACAGCCAATTAAGAAAAATTAATAAAATGAGCAGAAATTATGTTTTAGATTTCATATTTGTTTTATAGAAATGTTTAATGCATTTGAAATTTGAGTATTTCATTTATTCCGATAAGATTAGAAACTTTACAAAAATTGATATTAAGTAATGATTTATAACACTTTTATTGTTGGCAATTTCAAGAAGCAAAGCAAAAAAAATGTTGAAATTCGTGCCCAAAAAAAATCATTTCAAATCCATTTACATTCCACTTAAAATGCGTAAGGCACCCACCCCAACCCCCACCCCCCACACAAACAAAATATCTTAACAGCGATGAGCCAATGACCAGAACAGACAATAACATAACATAACATAACATACACATACATACATATGTACATATTTATGCATGTGTGCTATTCCCATTCCATTCCTTCCCATGCCACCCACAAAACCGTTTCCCAAGCAAATGAAGCAATCAACAAAAAAAAAAATGATATGTTGGATTTTGTTTGTTTTTGCCATCCACTTCAAAAGTAATTTACCTTTGTTTTGCGGCAATAACAACAAAATCTTGTAGCTTGGGTATTTTCCAAAAACTACTCGAAAGAATTCGAATTCCATTATTGTGAAATTCTATTTATAGCTGGGGTATTTTTGTTTTCATTTTCGACTACATTGAGAGAGAGAGAGAGATCCATATATAGTATACATATAGCACAGGAAACGGAAGCATCAACTGCAAGCGCCAGTAAGGAAGGGGAAGGGAAGGGGAGGGGAGGTTGCAACGGTCCAGGAATTTTGTTTGGTTAAAATGCCGGCAAATGTTACAGCGCAGGCGTCGTGAGCAAGAAAGAGCGCGAACGAGTGAGAGCACGCAATAACAACAGTTGCAGAGCCACACAGCAGTTTTAACAGCGCTGCTACTTTTTTTTTGTTATAGCATGCGAGAGATTCATTGCAGGCCTAATGCCTCTAAAACTGTTGAAGCTGTTTAAATTTGAAGTGAATAAAATGAATTATTAATGGCATGGAAAACTGTGCAAAGGAATTTTGTATGTAGGTTAATTTGAATAGCTCGAAATTTTAATTAAGAGACTGGACATATTCAAAGTATATGAATATATACATATGTATATATATAAATTAGCATGAATAAAGAGAGTGTTGATAGGAAGGATACAGTGAAGTGTCAGAAGAATGAACCTAGTAAAGGTTCATTTCTATATTATAGCAGAGAGTGCTATAATTTTTCAGGAAATCTGTTTCATATAATGGAGGGATTTGCGACTCAGCCAATAATTCTGTTTAAAAATATCAAATATTATATCATATTTAATTTTCATAGGAATTCCTTTCATTCCTTATGGTTTCCTTTCAAGTCCCTTCTTTTTACATATTTCTGTTTAATTAAACTCGAATTCAAATTAAATTTCCTTTTTAAATGGGAAAATAATCCAAACTACCTGCCACTGTCCTTGCGCATTCCTTAAGAATATTAACTACAAAATCTTGACAAAGCGGGCATCCTTCATTCCGCAGGACACTGAAATATCAGCTAGCTATCAAATGACGCCCTCAATTGCCAGGGCTGCCAACTTAATTTATGTCGGATTTAAAATGCAAAATGCACAGCAGGAGCAGCTTCCCAACGATAAGACAAAGGAGGACGAAGGAGCCCGAAGGAGCCCGAAGGAGACGCTGCCAAGCTGCTTTAATTTAACAACTTGACAAATTGAATGTTTCTCTAAAGAAAAAGATAGCGAGAGAGATGGCAGAGAGGCAGGAAGAGTGTAGAAAATGCAGCAGCTAAACAATGAAAGAACTATGAAATAAAATACACTCAAAAAAAATCAAGCAAAAATCTAACATACAATTTAGAGCTTGAGATAAACTATTTTTGCAGATAAAAATTTCTAATCGCGAAAATAATTGCATTATTATAAAATGTATCTACATATTATAATATATAATACACTGAAAAATTAAAAACAAGACAAAATTTAACAAAAACAAAAAATGTTCAATTTGAATAAATAATTTCCAATACTCTAAAATTCACTTAAATTGTGCTTTCAACCTTTAGTTTTTTTTCAGTGTAGCAGCTGCTGCTCGATAGGAAAAAGGACATTTTACAAATTAGCCTAGCAACAACGTGCGATAATTGTTCCTGGGCCAAACAGATTAACATTGCCAGAGGTCCAAAAGCAGCAGTTGGATATTTTGATTACTTCCGATTTTGGTGTCGGTCAATGTTGGCCTAGACAGGCCGTTAGGCGGGGGTGGGGCCAACCCACGGGCAAGGTAAACACAGTAAAAACGCACGCCCTCTATTACAAATGCAGCGCACGCCCCAAGACGCTCATAAAGACCAGAGACTTTGGGGCCAAAGTAAAATTAAAAATACAAAAACACAAACAACAAAAACAAAAACACAAACAACAAAAACCGAATCCATCGCAAAGACGAAACGTGCCAGGGTCAAAAATGTGCCTCAATGCGATTCTGTATTTGATTTTCTGACGTCCGAAACTTTGCTATAAAAGCGACAACTATTGGCAGTTAAAATCATATCAGTTTGTTATCTGCAAGCAACAACAATCCCCAATCAAGATGTTCAAGTTTGTAAGTAGATTACACAAGAATTATATATAACAGTGCTATGGATATAAGAAATACTCAAGTGAAGCAGTTCCAGGCCATAAAGTGAACTAGATTTACCTACTACGGAACTAGTTTGGCGGTTCTTTTAATTTTTAGTCGTTTAGTTCTCTGGAACATGTTTTTCTGATTAATCAAGATTACAAAACTAAATCCTTTTGAATATACGCTAGAAATGCCAGATGAATCAGTTCAACTAGTTACTAGTTCTTTTCAATAAATAGCAAATCAAGGCTGAGACTTGCAACTAGTTCTTTTGAACCGACTTTTGTGTTGAAAAATGTGAAGTGAGCCACCAAAAAGTACACTGATAAATATACTCAGTATACTCTCTCGAAATCAGTGATTTTATCATTTCTGCTTTCTGCTGCATTCGTAAACGTTGCACGGACGGCTCAATTGACTCAATTACTAACTCTCTCTCTCTTCCATTCTCCCTCTCCTTTTCAGTTCGCTCTGTGCCTGTTCGCCGTTGTTGCTCTGGCTGCCGCCAAGCCTCAGTTTGTGGCCTACAGCGCTGCCACGCCCTATGTGTCCGCCTCCCCCTACGCTGCCGCCTACACCAGCGGCGTCTATGCCTCACCCTACACAGCAGCCTACACCAGCGGTGTCTATGCCTCGCCCTATGCCACGCCCTATGCCTACAGCGCCTATCCCTACAGCTCAGTGTATCTGAGACGTTAGGAGGATCGACGTACTACTTTGCGAGTGATCACTGTACACTGCTTTGCTGACAACTAAATGAACAAATAAAACGAGACAACTTTCCAAACTATTTGACAGTCAGTTTTACCGCTTACAAGGGGGGTAAATTTCCGCTGCAAAATGCACAAAAAATGTTTGAAATATTTACGATTTTGTAGTTTTTTCTGTTTTTTTCTGTTTTTGCTGTTTTGCGCGCTGTGCTCGAATATTTAGTGCAATTTGCGTATGCCATCAAAAGCAGTCATATATCATGATAGTGGGCGGTAGGGGTTAAAGGGGGATGGTATCTGCTGTCGCCTGCATGCTTTGCCTGCTAAAATCTGCAAATTATGGCAACTAAGTTGCTTGATGTTGTCCCAAACACGCACAAAACGCACAGCAAATACTTAAACACACACACACACACACACACACACACCCACACACCTACACACCCCCTGTATAGCAACAGCATTTGCCATTTGCATATTTTGTGTGGCATGCTTTCAGGCGCATTGTGCACAGTGGTTGCAGAGCATATGCAAATTGCACACAATATAAAGCAAATAAATAAATAACCAATAACAACTTAATAATGCAATTTTCCAGCAGTTTGCAAACAGATACGAAAAATGCTTGCACAGTGGGGCAACAAGCAGTTAATATCAAAGTTTTACAAAATCAATTGATTTTATTTTACAGCAAAACAATTTGAATTTGAAAAGCAAAATAAATGTAGAAAAATATGCAAAAATGTAAGCAAAAGCCAGAGCAAGAAATTAAAAAAAAAAAAGCTTTTTGAATTCCTGTTTGCTGAAAGTTAATGCATTGTTATTGTCATTTAATTGTATTCGTTAGAATTTATTTTCTTTTTAGTCGTACAGTGAGTTTAATAAACTTTTAATACTCTTTAATTTTGCAGATCTTTTCACATACAAAATTGTATTTAAGTATCTTTAACTGATATGTCGAATTAGAAACCGAAAAAGTTTCCAAACAAATTGCGCTTTTAAGTAAAAACAAAACGCGGGCAAAACTTTTCTTTAACTTTTGCTGCTCATTTTCGCTGTGGTTAAACCACGGTGGCTTTTAGCTGGCATCTCTTATGGTAATTCCGCATCATCAAACGCGACATTTTGTGGCTGCTTTTAAGAACTTCACCAGAGAAGTAAACAAATTTTTCAGGTGCGCAAAGTTCTACGCCACAATGAATTTAAGAATTAAGACGGTAGCCAAACTAAATCTAATTTGTGACCACTACTTCCCATCCCCCTCCCCACCCACACATGAAATCAAAAGCCGCAGCAACGCCTGCAAGCGACCAAGGGACGCCCACGCACAGTGGCACAAAAGCATTGCGTAGGTGGCGTACAAAAAATGCCAAAAGGTCATTGCATACCTTGAGGCGTAACAGAAAAACTCATACGCCTAGTTGTCACAATGTCAGAAATATGCCGTTAACGCAGTAAACGTTTCCATGGCAGACGGACGCTAACGGTTCATTACCATCCCAACAGCGCCAAGTATTTGGGCAATGTCGTCCATCAATGTCAGACTTACCTGCAAAAAGAGAAAGAAATATTCAGAGCATGAGAAATTGAGGAGAAGAAAGAAAAGTTGAATAAAGTTAAGTGTATGAAAGATGCGTGTAAATAACAGTATTAAATATGGCTAAAAGGTTTTGGGGTTTGGGACACAGCTGCAGCCTGAATACTCTTTGAAGAGGCAATTGAAAATATAATATTGACAATTTTAATATCTAAAATTGACAGCTGCTTTAAAAAAGTCAGAATTTAAATCCATAGACACATTTTGCAGAAGGTTCTGTAATAATAAATATTATATATTATAAGAGAGCTAAATCTTAGACAATTTGGTTATTTAGAAATAATTATTATTTATTATATATTATTATTACAGTTAAATATATAATAAGATACTTTATGTAGATCTCAACTTTCAGCATTCTACTCACAAAATCTGTCAGATTCCTATAAAGCACAACTCTTAAAGTCTGTCAAATGACAACCCCATAAAGCCACAACATATCCCAAATCAGTTATTTTTATTATTTATGTATACATAAATATAATAAATGCTGATTTCAGTTTGTCTTTTAATCCGCCTGACAACTTCTTTATGCAAGCATATTTCACATTGTTGTTTGGCTTTCTTTCTTTCTTTCGGTTTTTTTTTTGGCATTGTTTGGCAATCAAGCTAAGTAAATGCCGTGTATCGCATATTTCGTCTGGATAATGCCAGTTGAATCAAATTAAAATTGATGTGTGCTTGCTTCAATAACAACAATTGCAGCAATTGTGGCAAGTTCTGCCAAACAGCAGGTGTAATGCCACAGATAAGCGACGAGGTGCTTGGGCATCGAAATCAATATGCATTTGTGTAAACGGTATTGAGCTGGTAATTCTCTAGGCTCTAACGGTAGACGACTGCAGAGTTGCTCAGGGTCTGAAAAACACTTGCCAAAGACTTCAATATTAAGTGGGGAATTGTTATGTAAGTTGCTCTGATTGTCATCACTTATTTTTTTAAAGCCTGTCAACTGTCAAATAGCAATAATAAATTTCTAGATTTCTTTGTAAATTTTTTCGTGTATTTAATATCAATAAAAGATACTTTATAACGGTAAAAAACGCTGCTTGAGACTAAGTAGCGTCTACTTGTAACTAAACTTTTTCCCAGAAATTTTTTTAATATTTATGTTGAAACGTTTTTCAGCTGTAAGGCTTTCTCTTGATTTAAGATTAATATTTTTGTAATAATAATATTTGAAAGGAGCTTTAAATTATAATATGGTTTTCTAGCTCAGCCATTAATTTAATTGGTTTAACGTAGCTTTTAAACACTTTGTAATTAATAGTCCTGGCTGACAGCACGCATAAATCAGTTGTGTTCAAATAATTGCAATTATCAAATTTCGCCTGATTAATTTGCGTTGGAGGTTGCCCCGCAAATCGAATTAATTGCCCGGCGCAGGATGAAGGATTGAAGGATGTGCGCCAAAAGAAGAGCAGGCCACTTTGGGAATGCGTTGTGTCAACAAAGTGAAAGTGTGAGGCCGTCTCAACGAGTGGCAACAACACTCAGCTGATTAAAGTGAACTCAACAAGTAGAAGGTCCTAGATTGAGCAGCTAGCCTCGACGAGGACCACTTCAAAGGGATTTCAATTACATAATGCCAGCTGAGGCGGGCACCGAGGATGATAAAGCACGTTTAACCCGTTGTTGGGGCACTTGTGGACCCGGACTTGTTGTCCAGCGTTCATTTATTTAAAGCTCATAATTGCGTGGGGAGGGGGGTAGGGGGTAGGGGCAGGTGAGGGGGTATATCCTGTCGCCTACTCATTACAAATTCATTGCTTAACTCAGCGAGCGAGCTGCACAACAATGCGGTGTGAAGAGGTGAAGGATGTGCGTTAAAATGAAAATGGCGTCCGACCTCTGTTAAAAATGCACAGCAACAATTTCCGTTTCCGGTCGCCCGACGGCCGCGTCAGCCTCAGTTGTTGCTGCCTCCGTTTGCGCAGCATTGATAAATGTTTGGCCTATTAGCGACACAAATCAAGGTGCTGCCTTCTGAGTCCTGACTGCTAACAGCTCAACTCAATTGCCAATTCACACACACACACACACACACACACTCTCACACACACGTATTCAAGTCTGGCGTTAAATTGAAACGCGAAAAATCTTCGCAGATAAGGTAACTTCCTCTCTTTCACTCTCTCTCTGTCTCTCTCTCCCTCACACTCTCTTTATTCTGTTGACTGATTTTCACTGCGCTCAACGTGGCGTATAATCGATTTTTATGCCGTACCGAATTTTGTAAAAATCGCTCAGCCGACACGTATGCCGCGCCTCAAGCGCACCACGTTTAACTAAACTAACTAAAATCAATTGCCAACCTGTCAGCACCGAGTCTGCTTTTCTTGCAGTTTTCCACCATTTTCACATGTGGTTGGGAAATGTGAACAACTGTTGGTCAACGCACGCAAAGAGGCCGCGAAGGCCGCTGAGGGCGGCACCGAATAGAAAGCATAAGAACATTTAAATCAATAGACTTTTGGAATGTGCAAGGTATCAAAATGTGAGTCGGATTAAACATAAGGAAAGGGCATGCAAGAAAATAAGGTCTTTAAATAGAAAACCAAGAAAAGAGCGTCGGAGAAAAGTGTGTAAAAAGCAGTCATTTAGAAAGACCTCAATTATAATGTATTTATAATAATAATGAACGTTAAAAAGGTTCACTCTAGAAAAAAAACAAACATGTGGGTTGTATTTTAAGAACTCTTTTGTATGAGTTTCAATCTTGTAAAGTGTAAATAAGCTACTTTTCTTTATGCAAACAGTGCTTAAGAAATGTTTTTTTAATATTTAAAAAATTATTTCTTTTAACAAGAAATTTATATTTACACATAAGAAACCTTCAAGAGCTATAAAACAGATTCTCAAAGTTGGTTTTTTTTATAAAATGAGCAGCCACTTTTAAGTGAGTTCTCGAAATGAAAAGGGGGGTGGGGAAAATGCATGAGTAGCCAGTGAAAGGCAATGACAGGGCTGCATATTAAAACGAACGAAATTCATTTCACTTGTGTCTATATATAGACGAGACATTAAAAATGCTGTACAGCGGCAACTTTCTTGTTTGGTTTTCAACTTGATGCATTTAATTACATTTAATTTAATTTGCGCACTGATAACAAAAGCCGAGCAATATGACAGCGACATGACAGCTGAATGGGTAACAAGCACACACACACACACACACACACATGGACAAGCGGAGGCAGCAGTTTCCCAGGCCCTGAAGGCGTGCAACGTGGCGTATAAGTAACCGCTTTTATTGTCATTTGCTGCGCTACTCAATAAGCAAAGTGGGTTGGGATACGGGGGTGGTTGGGGTTGGGGTTCTTGGCCTGGTCAGCAATGTCGGCCACATGCACAGCAAACGACCTCATCAGTTTGAAGTGTCTCGCAGCTGCAAGCTCGCTCCGAGAGAGGGCCACTCAATGGCAGGCTTTTACTCTGGCTCTGAATGCAATTATGTGCAGCATGCTGATGGCCATCAGGTAAGTGGGCCAGCCATCAATAAATAAACGAGCGTACAGTAGCCACTAATATACACATGTACTCTATAAGCAGATCAATCCGAATCGGTATATTCCGATTGGAGCATTCAATGTTTAAAGAGCGTCGAGTTTCAAATCTGCCGCCTCAGCTGTCAATGATTATTGTTGTGCTTTCGCCTGCCGGCAGATGAGCGCACATAAAAGTCCTTAAGGTTCCAAGGACTTTTGCCATTTGAATGGGCTTCCCTCTTTCCGATGGCGTGTGCACAAATAAAGATTATCTTTCTACACCGCGTGGCGCATTTTTATGGTAATTCGCCTTGTTGCCAGTGACAGGCCAACGCCAGCAGCAGCAGAAGAAGAAGAAAGCCAACAAGAAAGGAAACCTAGCCGCATAAAAGCCAAACATGAATTGCCACTTGAGGGTGTATGTGTGTGTGTGTGTGTGTGGCAAGCAAGTTGCAGGCACTGGCACTGGCATTGGCATGGCCTAATTCAATGCCAGATCACGGCTTAAATGAAATTTCCCAGCACCCACAAGAAATAAATGAAATTTGAGCTTCCTGCTGAAATCGGCATTAAGTGAGTCTATAAACTATTCAATAAACTTTAGATAGAAGGCTCTCAAGTTTTATTATAGTTTTAAGTATTTGAATTATTATCAAATTATTTGCCTCTTAAGCATGAGGTATATAAAATCTTGAAAAAAACTAAAGAAATGTATTATATAACAATTATGTCAGTCATTGAGTATGAAGAACCAGAGTACAATTTTGATCTTCATTATCACTGGCTGTCAGAAAAACGTTTAAGGATGTAGCACAAAGCATAATAGTAAAAGCAAAAGCTCTCTCGTGAGAGCAGATGCGAGAGAGCGACTAAGGGCAAGCAAACTATTCATATATCTAGCTGTATTTGTATTCACATAGATATATTATAATATCTTAGTAAAGTCTACTTGTGCTTTTACTTTTTACAAAACTTAGAAAACCTTAAACTACACCCATTTAAAAATGACATAAATTTGTTTAAGAATAATTGAAAAAATAAAAACATTTTATATGAATTTCCAATTTTCTGTGATTTTATCTCTTTATGTAATATGGAAAACTTTGCCCGTTTGCCCCCGCCTCCACAGTAAGCTCATCTATTTCCGTTTATCATTCACACACACACACACACACACACACACACACACACACACACACACACACACACACACACACACACACACACACACACACACACACACACACCTCACACACACAGAGAGCGAGAGCATTTCGCTAATGACGTCAACGTTTAGCGCACAGCGACCCAATCAATAGGCCGAAAACAAAGTAAAACTTATGTGGCAACAACATTTTTTGGCACAAGTTGCAAATTAAATTTACATTTCATGCACGTAACCGGAGGCATTGGAATCATCCGATTCCCCCTATCCCCCCCTACACAAACACCTTAATTGCGCTGCCACAAAAGGATGCTGCAGTCCTGTGCCACGAATCTAGCACTGGATGGCTGCCAAGTCGAGCCAATTATGTGTGTGCGTGTGTGTGTGTGTGTGTGTGTGTGTGTCTGTGGCATGAAAGAGCGAGTGAAAGCGCGCCAGCTGCAAGATGGCGAAATCAATACGAGCAAACATTAACTCGAGCGCTAAAGACACGCCACGGACTCATTAGCTGCTGACACACACACACACACACTCACAGCTGGGCAACAGTCAGAAAAAGACACTCAAGATGCTGCCTCAAGATGCCACAGCATATGTATGAGTAAGTGTGTGTGTGTGCGTGTGTGTGTGTTTCCGTTTACCAGCATAAAAGGCGTTCGCCGCCATTGTTACCAAGTTTTTCTTTTATGGCGTCACATTGACAGCCATAATAAGCAGCACAGAAACCTAAGAAATCGACATATAATAATATTAATTGTTTTTTTTTATTCTTTATGCAATTTTAAATGTGAACTTGTGAAAGTATATTTTAAAAGTCGTTGCATATTCAATTTAATCTTTCGACTTCCGTTCTCCATTGTTATCTTAAAACTGCTGCAGTATTCTGGCCTCCTTGACATTTAATTTTTTATTACAAATCTTTATGTTTCTTTATACAAATCGGCATGTCTTTTCTATATTTCTATAAGTATCCTAACTTTAATTTGCATTTTTAATCACAGCAGGCCATGCTTTTTGCTTGAGCAGATTAGGAAACTAACTTTATAAATATGGTAGTCTTGTGTCTAAGCTCGAACTGTACGGCATACAATTTTAGCTTATAAAAATATAGTTTTTTGTAAAAACTTTCTTTTTCAATAATAATAAGTATTTTTCAATTGAGGTGAGTCTGCTATTTTTTATGTTTTTTTTTTAATAAAACTGAGGCAAAGTGAAAATGGAATTCTATTTATTATAGTTATCAGTTTAATGGAGTATACTATTTACAAATATTTCTTTCCTTTTTCCAATCTTTAGCCATGGATCAACCGACGATGGAAAATACTGAGCAGACAGTTCCTGATAATGTAGACAAGATGACTAAGCAAATTAAATTGGAAGATATCAATTCGAAGACATGCCAGGATGGTTCCATTAAACAGGAGGCCGGTTCTGATAAGGATGTGAAAATAATAATAGGAACAAATACCTTTGAATGTCAGAGCTCTGTGCTCAGCTCCTTTTGCGAGATGTTCAAAAAGCAGCAGGTTGGCGGCAGAACTTTCACCCTGCCGCGGGAGAAGATATCGGAGGATGCCTTCGAGCTGGCCTACACCTGGATGACCAAAGCCGATAGCAATTGTCCGCGCAATAAGCTTTTGGATCTATTGTTAGCCGCACAGTATTTGGAATCGCCGCAACTGAAGACTAGCGTTTTTGGGGCCCTCAACAATGAGAGTTTCTTCTCCCATGTGAATGCACTCAACTGTTTTGCTGAGGCCACCAAAAAGGGACTGGTTGAGGTCGCCAATTTAATGGTGATCCGTGCGGGCAAATCGTTTCTATCGTTAATCCACACCAAGGAGTATCAGGAATTGGGTCTGACTGAGGTATGCAATTTGCTCGGCTCCGATTCGTTGGCCGTGCACACGGAGGCGGAGGTCTTCTATTCCGCCGTATTGTGGTTGATCGCCGAATTTGCTGACAGGAAAAAATACATGCAGAATGTGCTCGGAACGGTGCGTTTCGATATGATGCCGTCGATACTTATATTCAAATTCGGCGACCATCTGAACGAGTTTATTCCGGAGACGGTGAACCTAATGTGCTTCATGCTGCGTATAGCTATAATCAGTCATCAGATGATCGACCTCTTGAAAAATGATCCGTCGCATAGTCGCGTACGTATCAGAGATCCGGAGTGCCCTTATCTACATCTTCTGGAGGATCGCGTTGAGGAGATAGGCGCCTTAATGTTTAAGAACTACATCAATTCGCTGTCGAACTCGGAGGACTATATATCGCGTATAACAGAGGTCAAGGATTAAGAACAATAAAAACTGGGACAGATCATTAGGACTGCATCAATTCACAACACAAATATCATAGCACAATACAAATATAACATATATTAAACACAATACAAATATCATGTTCAAAATAGATAATATAGAAACTATTCTTTTTTGAATCTATTGTCAAAATGTATATTTTTAATTCGATCCTAAACATCACATAAAGCAAAGGTTCCAAAATCGGACTTCAAAATCCAAATCTGAACAGATTGTTCAAAATTGGTAAAGGTATGAATTTTTCGCCAAAAAAATTCAAAATTTTATTTTTTCAAAAATTCATAAACTTGAGATGTAGAATTAAACTAGATGCCAAGTATTGGTCAAAATGGCCTCGGGAATCAAAATCGGTTCAGATTTGACAAAGTTGTGGCAGTTTGAAGTCTGGGAAGGTCATTTATAAGGAACTTTTCGTTGTTTGGGAACTTCACAAGTCATTTTTTTTGTCACTTTTGGCGTGATTTTTGACAGAAAAATGAACTGCCACAAAATCACTTTTCACATAGTTTTTTATACTAATTGAGACACCCACAATCAATTAAACGTAAAATTTCAAGATTTTATTTTTTGAAAAATCAAAATTTGTAAGGGTCCCCCCTTATGCTTTTTTCGCAAAAAAAATCCAAAATTTTATTTTTTCAAAAATTCATAAACTTGAGATGTAGAATTAAACTAGATGCCAAGTATTGATCAAAATGGCCTCGGGAATCAAAATCGGTTCAGATTTGACAAAGTTGTGGCAGTTTGAAGTCTGGGAAAGTCATTTATAAGGAACTTTTTGTTGTTTGGGAACTTCACAAGTCATTTTTTTTGTCACTTTTGGCGTGATTTTTGACAGAAAAATGAACTGCCACAAAATCACTTTTCACATAGTTTTTTATACTAATTGAGACACCCACAATCAATTAAACGTAAAATTTCAAGATTCTATTTTTTGAAAAATCAAAATTTGTAAGGGTCCCCCCTTATGCTTTTTTCGCAAAAAAAAATCCAAAATTTTATTTTTCAAAAATTCATAAACTTGAGATATAGAATTAAACTTGAAGCCAAGTATTGATCAAAATGGCCTCGGGATTGACAATCGGCTCAGATTTGACAAAGTTGTGGCAGTTTGAAGTCTGGGAAGGTCATTTATAAGGAACTTTTCGTTGTTTGGGAACTTTACAAGTCATTTTTTTTGTCACTTTTGGCGTGATTTTTGACAGAAAAATGAACTGCCACAAAATCACTTTTCACATAGTTTTTTATACTAATTGAGACACCCACAATCAATTAAACGTAAAATTTCAAGATTCCATTTTTTGAAAAATCAAAATTTGTAAGGGTCCCCCCTTATGCTTTTTTCGCAAAAAAAATCCAAAATTTTATTTTTTCAAAAACTCATAAACTTGACATGTAGAATTAAACTAGATGCCAAGTATTGATCAAAATGGCCTCGGGAATCAAAATCGGTTCAGATTTGACAAAGTTGTGGCAGTTTGAAGTCTGGGAAGGTCATTTATAAGGAACTTTTCGTTGTTTGGGAACTTCACAAGTCATTTTTTTTGTCACTTTTGGCGTGATTTTTGACAGAAAAATGAACTGCCACAAAATCACTTTTCACATAGTTTTTTATACTAATTGAGACACCCACAATCAATTAAACGTAAAATTTCAAGATTCTATTTTTTGAAAAATCAAAATTTGTAAGGGTCCCCCCTTATGCTTTTTTCGCAAAAAAAAATCCAAAATTTTATTTTTTCAAAAATTCATAATCTTGAGATGTAGAATTAAACTTGATGCCAAGTATTGATCAAAATGGCCTCGGGATTGACAATCGGCTCAGATTTGACAAAGTTGTGGCAGTTTGAAGTCTGGGAAGGTCATTTATAAGGAACTTTTCGTTGTTTGGGAACTTTACAAGTCATTTTTTTTGTCACTTTTGGCGTGATTTTTGACAGGAAAATGAACTGCCACAAAATCACTTTTCACATAGTTTTTTATACTAATTGAGACACCCACAATCAATTAAACGTAAAATTTCAAGATTCTATTTTTTGAAAAATCAAAATTTGTAAGGGTCCCCCCTTATGCTTTTTTCGCAAAAAAAAATCCAAAATTTTATTTTTTCAAAAATTCATAATCTTGAGATGTAGAATTAAATTTGATGCCAAGTATTGATCAAAATGGCCTCGGGATTGACAATCGGTTCAGATTTGACAAAGTTGTGGCAGTTTGAAGTCTGGGAAGGTCATTTATAAGGAACTTTTCGTTGTTTGGGAACTTCACAAGTCATTTTTTTTGTCACTTTTGGCGTGATTTTTGACAGAAAAATGAACTGCCACAAAATCACTTTTCACATAGTTTTTTATACTAATTGAGACACCCACAATCAATTAAACGTAAAATTTCAAGATTTTATTTTTTGAAAAATCAAAATTTGTAAGGGTCCCCCCTTATGCTTTTTTCGCAAAAAAAATCCAAAATTTTATTTTTTCAAAAATTCATAAACTTGAGATGTAGAATTAAACTAGATGCCAAGTATTGGTCAAAATGGCCTCGGGAATCAAAATCGGTTCAGATTTGACAAAGTTGTGGCAGTTTGAAGTCTGGGAAGGTCATTTATAAGGAACTTTTCGTTGTTTGGGAACTTCACAAGTCATTTTTTTTGTCACTTTTGGCGTGATTTTTTACAGAAAAATGAACTGCCACAAAATCACTTTTCACATAGTTTTTTATACTAATTGAGACACCCACAATCAATTAAACGTAAAATTTCAAGATTTTATTTTTTGAAAAATCAAAATTTGTAAGGGTCCCCCCTTATGCTTTTTTCGCAAAAAAAATCCAAAATTTTATTTTTTCAAAAATTCATAAACTTGAGATGTAGAATTAAACTAGATGCCAAGTATTGATCAAAATGGCCTCGGGAATCAAAATCGGTTCAGATTTGACAAAGTTGTGGCAGTTTGAAGTCTGGGAAGGTCATTTATAAGGAACTTTTCGTTGTTTGGGAACTTCACAAGTCATTTTTTTTGTCACTTTTGGCGTGATTTTTGACAGAAAAATGAACTGCCACAAAATCACTTTTCACATAGTTTTTTATACTAATTGAGACACCCACAATCAATTAAACGTAAAATTTCAAGATTCTATTTTTTGAAAAATCAAAATTTGTAAGGGTCCCCCCTTATGCTTTTTTCGCAAAAAAAATCCAAAATTTTATTTTTTCAAAAATTCATAAACTTGAGATGTAGAATTAAACTTGAAGCCAAGTATTGATCAAAATGGCCTCGGGATTGACAATCGGCTCAGATTTGACAAAGTTGTGGCAGTTTGAAGTCTGGGAAGGTCATTTATAAGGAACTTTTCGTTGTTTGGGAACTTCACAAGTCATTTTTTTTGTCACTTTTGGCGTGATTTTTGACAGAAAAATGAACTGCCACAAAATCACTTTTCACATAGTTTTTTATACTAATTGAGACACCCACAATCAATTAAACGTAAAATTTCAAGATTCTATTTTTTGAAAAATCAAAATTTGTAAGGGTCCCCCCTTATGCTTTTTTCGCAAAAAAAAATCCAAAATTTTATTTTTCAAAAATTCATAAACTTGAGATATAGAATTAAACTTGAAGCCAAGTATTGATCAAAATGGCCTCGGGATTGACAATCGGCTCAGATTTGACAAAGTTGTGGCAGTTTGAAGTCTGGGAAGGTCATTTATAAGGAACTTTTCGTTGTTTGGGAACTTTACAAGTCATTTTTTTTGTCACTTTTGGCGTGATTTTTGACAGAAAAATGAACTGCCACAAAATCACTTTTCACATAGTTTTTTATACTAATTGAGACACCCACAATCAATTAAACGTAAAATTTCAAGATTCCATTTTTTGAAAAATCAAAATTTGTAAGGGTCCCCCCTTATGCTTTTTTCGCAAAAAAAATCCAAAATTTTATTTTTTCAAAAACTCATAAACTTGACATGTAGAATTAAACTAGATGCCAAGTATTGATCAAAATGGCCTCGGGAATCAAAATCGGTTCAGATTTGACAAAGTTGTGGCAGTTTGAAGTCTGGGAAGGTCATTTATAAGGAACTATTCGTTGTTTGGGAACTTCACAAGTCATTTTTTTTGTCACTTTTGGCGTGATTTTTGACAGAAAAATGAACTGCCACAAAATCACTTTTCACATAGTTTTTTATACTAATTGAGACACCCACAATCAATTAAACGTAAAATTTCAAGATTCTATTTTTTGAAAAATCAAAATTTGTAAGGGTCCCCCCTTATGCTTTTTTCGCAAAAAAAATCCAAAATTTTATTTTTTCAAAAATTCATAAACTTGAGATGTAGAATTAAACTTGAAGCCAAGTATTGATCAAAATGGCCTCGGGATTGACAATCGGCTCAGATTTGACAAAGTTGTGGCAGTTTGAAGTCTGGGAAGGTCATTTATAAGGAACTTTTCGTTGTTTGGGAACTTTACAAGTCATTTTTTTTGTCACTTTTGGCGTGATTTTTGACAGGAAAATGAACTGCCACAAAATCACTTTTCACATAGTTTTTTATACTAATTGAGACACCCACAATCAATTAAACGTAAAATTTCAAGATTTTATTTTTTGAAAAATCAAAATTTGTAAGGGTCCCCCCTTATGCTTTTTTCGCAAAAAAAATCCAAAATTTTATTTTTTCAAAAATTCATAAACTTGAGATGTAGAATTAAACTAGATGCCAAGTATTGATCAAAATGGCCTCGGGAATCAAAATCGGTTCAGATTTGACAAAGTTGTGGCAGTTTGAAGTCTGGGAAGGTCATTTATAAGGAACTTTTCGTTGTTTGGGAACTTCACAAGTCATTTTTTTTGTCACTTTTGGCGTGATTTTTGACAGAAAAATGAACTGCCACAAAATCACTTTTCACATAGTTTTTTATACTAATTGAGACACCCACAATCAATTAAACGTAAAATTTCAAGATTCTATTTTTTGAAAAATCAAAATTTGTAAGGGTCCCCCCTTATGCTTTTTTCGCAAAAAAAATCCAAAATTTTATTTTTTCAAAAATTCATAAACTTGAGATGTAGAATTAAACTTGAAGCCAAGTATTGATCAAAATGGCCTCGGGATTGACAATCGGCTCAGATTTGACAAAGTTGTGGCAGTTTGAAGTCTGGGAAGGTCATTTATAAGGAACTTTTCGTTGTTTGGGAACTTCACAAGTCATTTTTTTTGTCACTTTTGGCGTGATTTTTGACAGAAAAATGAACTGCCACAAAATCACTTTTCACATAGTTTTTTATACTAATTGAGACACCCACAATCAATTAAACGTAAAATTTCAAGATTCTATTTTTTGAAAAATCAAAATTTGTAAGGGTCCCCCCTTATGCTTTTTTCGCAAAAAAAATCCAAAATTTTATTTTTTCAAAAATTCATAAACTTGAGATGTAGAATTAAACTAGATGCCAAGTATTGGTCAAAATGGCCTCGGGAATCAAAATCGGTTCAGATTTGACAAAGTTGTGGCAGTTTGAAGTCTGGGAAGGTCATTTATAAGGAACTTTTCGTTGTTTGGGAACTTCACAAGTCATTTTTTTTGTCACTTTTGGCGTGATTTTTGACAGAAAAATGAACTGCCACAAAATCACTTTTCACATAGTTTTTTATACTAATTGAGACACCCACAATCAATTAAACGTAAAATTTCAAGATTCTATTTTTTGAAAAATCAAAATTTGTAAGGGTCCCCCCTTATGCTTTTTTCGCAAAAAAAATCCAAAATTTTTTTTTTTCAAAAATTCATGTCTTGAGATGTAGAATTAAATTTGATGCCAAGTATTGATCAAAATGGCCTCGGGATTGACAATCGGTTCAGATTTGACAAAGTTGTGGCAGTTTGAAGTCTGGGAAGGTCATTTATAAGGAACTTTTCGTTGTTTGGGAACTTCACAAGTCATTTTTTTTGTCACTTTTGGCGTGATTTTTGACAGAAAAATGAACTGCCACAAAATCACTTTTCACATAGTTTTTTATACTAATTGAGACACCCACAATCAATTAAACGTAAAATTTCAAGATTTTATTTTTTGAAAAATCAAAATTTGTAAGGGTCCCCCCTTATGCTTTTTTCGCAAAAAAAATCCAAAATTTTATTTTTTCAAAAATTCATAAACTTGAGATGTAGAATTAAACTAGATGCCAAGTATTGATCAAAATCGCCTCGGGAATCAAAATCGGTTCAGATTTGACAAAGTTGTGGCAGATTGAAGTCTGGGAAGGTCATTTATAAGGAACTTTTCGTTGTTTGGGCACTTCACAAGTCATTTTTTTTGTCACTTTTGGAGTGATTTTTTACAGAAAAATGAACTGCCACAAAATCACTTTTCACATAGTTTTTTATACTAATTGAGACACCCACAATCAATTAAACGTAAAATTTCAAGATTTTATTTTTTGAAAAATCAAAATTTGTAAGGGTCCCCCCTTATGCTTTTTTCGCAAAAAAAATCCAAAATTTTATTTTTTCAAAAATTCATAAACTTGAGATGTAGAATTAAACTAGATGCCAAGTATTGATCAAAATCGCCTCGGGAATCAAAATCGGTTCAGATTTGACAAAGTTGTGGCAGATTGAAGTCTGGGAAGGTCATTTATAAGGAACTTTTCGTTGTTTGGGCACTTTACAAGCCAATTTTTTGGATCAGGGTATATCCTAGACGTTACACTCTCGTTACAGCACTCTTTTTTGTTAGTCATGGGTTGTCCTCCATAATAGTTCTGCATTCAAAGTTGAGAATATTCATATTTTCGGATATCTTGTCAAAAAACATGACAACAATCACATGTCGAGAAACAAGATCCATAAAAATACCTAACTTAGACTTCACTTTATGGTGGAATGTCGATATACTAGAACACAGCTGAGGAGGCGTGGGCGGTGTCGTCTGGTGTGACAGTGGGCGTGGTGCTGCAAACTGTAATTTAATTAAGCGCTCCAGCAAATGGCGACACTAAATATGCGGCACACACATAAAAGAAATGGCAGAAACAAAAATCAGATTCACTAGACGGCGCCAAGGGAGAGACGCGAATGCTACAAAGGACAATGGACAATGGACAAAGGACATTCACTGCTGCATTCGCCCAGCGACGCCTAATGAGTTGTTTGGCGTCGGACAAAGGCAGCAAGCAGACAACTATGAGCAAATGCGACTCAAATGCATTTTAATGTTTAACTTGATGTCTTTAGTGTGAAATGCTGAAAGTGTAATTGGCCGACTCGAGTACTGGGTAAATTTGCACAGCACCCATTTGGAATGGTTACATTTAAGTGGCATTTCAAAACGGCTATGAATAGCAAATGTTTAATCCTCACGCTAAGCGAACAGATTATGCCAAACATATATGAAACTTAAGCGATTAAGCATAATTAAAGCAACACATTTATATTAAAACTATAATATAACAGATTATGGGGCAAGTCAGGGATTAACGGGAAGATTATAATTAATATTAGGAATATTATTACTCTCAAAAATATGGACAATTAGGAATGAGTTCAAGAATTTCAGTGGGGTTAAATTAAATGGCTAATAATATGTTGATATAAAAAGAGTGTTCCCTTAAAGCCAAAATGTGTGTCAAAAGAGTTGAACTAGTTCTAAAAATATAATCCGTATTCCTCCGTTTAAATATTCTGTAGTTCTAAATATATACTCCTTACTCCTCCGTTTACATATCCTGTAGTTTTGAATATAAACTCCTTACTCCTCCGTTTATATATCCTTTAGTTATAAATATTACTGCTTACTCTTACGTTTAATACGTAGGATTCTAAAAAAACAGTCAAATAGTAAAAAAAGCCTAGGCAGATTAATATTTAATATTTTCTCGCTTTTTCCACTGTTTTTATTTTGCCACAATTCCCAAGTTTTCACTTAGCATATGCTCTGAATGAAGCCCCTTCAAAAACTTTCCACAACAGCAGAAACGGTTCATTAGTTGAACCCAGTGAAATATGCACGGCAGTCGTAAGGCCCTTCCGCATGACCCTAATCCGGGTTGTTTTCTTTGCCACTCACCTCGAAACAAGGGAAACTCGCCATCGCTGTGACTGTGACAGAGCATAATTGGTGAACGGCAACGCGAGGCAGCAACCATGATGCCCGTCTTGTGGTGCCCGGCGACGGTCAGTTGACTTGGTGTCAGGTGGCTGCCGGCGGAGGAGGAGGAGGAGGATGTGGTTGAGGAGCTCGATGTGGCCACTTTCGCTGGCAATGGCTTGGCCGGTTTCAGCTGCGTTGCCGCCAAGGAGCTGGCTGGCGTCATGGTGGCACAGACGGAATAGGAGCGTGCCACGTGGCTTAAGGTGCGTCGTCTGATGGTTGCCGCTGCCATTGTTGTTGTTGTTGTGGCGCGATAATGATGCTGCGGCGTGGAGTACTGGCAATGATGGGCGGCGGCTGTGGCGACGTTGGGTGGCGCCACCGATTGCTGATACACAGGTGCGCCACCTAGCGACAAGTGATGCTGCAGCGGCGGATGCGAGGCATGGGAACGGGAATGCGAGTATTGGACAGTCGGATGCGGCGGCTGCTGCATTTGCTGCTGCTGCTGCTGCTGCTGGAAGGGAGGATGCGAGTGCTGATGCTGCAGCAGCTGACGTTGCTGCTGCTGCTGCTGCACGGCGGCCATTTGGAACTGCTGCTGCAGCTGCTGCAACAGATCATGCTGCCGTTGCTCATTGCTCTTGTCGCTGGCCTGCGTTTGGGCTTGGGATTGGGATTGGGTCTGCTTTTGCTTCTCCCAGGGTCCGTTGCTATCGCCGCTGTAATCCAGCTTGAAAGCGTTATTCCTTTTTCTTTAACTCTTTTTTTTGTTGCGTATACTTAATGCGTATACTTAATCCTGGGCGCTAACTAAGGCGCCGCACGTCGCTCATACGAGGGGGCACAGCATTTAGAATGCGCCAAACAGCTGATGCAGTGGAAACAATATTGTCACTAATATTAATGGGATCGTTCAGTGGCCAGTGGCCAGTGGTACCAGTGGTGCTGGTACTGGTACTGGTCTGGTACTGGTATGTCGGTCACACAACAGGACCTACTTGCAAACTTTCAACACACAGCACACGCGAGAAGGACACACACACACACACACTCACACACACACACACTCTCTGTGGGTTTTTATCAAGGAGACAGAACGCGTAAAAATCGAATAGAAAACCGAGAGCTCGACCAGAAACGTTGGGCCTAAGTACAACGACTGATTGTGTGAAGCTTTGTTATCCTGTGCAAAAGCTGCTGCTGTCAAAAGCACAGCCAAGAGAGCGCGAGGCTGCAGAGAGCGACTGAGAGAGAGAGAGAGAGAGAGCGAGCAAAAGCACCAGCACTGGACCAGTTCTAGCAGCAGTTTAGGCACTATATTGGTTTGGGCTTGGTTGGGGGAGGCTTTAAGGGTAGCGGGGCTGGCGTAACGGCATTACTTCTGTTTATGAAAGTTCTTTTGCATGCACCGAGCGTATGTTTTGCCAACTCTTCCACTTTGTTTACCGTAAAAACGTACAAGAAAAAAGTAAAACAACCGACAAAACGACAGCGATGAAAAAAAAGTGTGGCACAGTTAGGAGACGAGTCACAGTGGCACAAAACTAGCTTAAAATTATCATAAATACATTTTTAAATATTTTAGCTAAATATATAAATATATAACTGGTAATTTATAGAATGATTTTTAATTCGAGATATTTCGTTTTTTCAATTACTTTTCAGAATAGTAGATGATGAAACAAATAAAAAAACCAAAATTACATTTTAAAAAAATATCTTTGACTGAATAGTATGTGAAAATAAAATATTATTATTATACCTTGAGGAACTACCCGACTATTTATTTATTTCAAATAATAGAAAAGCTAAATAACTTTAACTGAACCCATAAATAATATTTCATTTGATAAAAGATAAACCCCAACATTTAATTCTTTACAATATAATAAATTAAATAGTTTCCTAAAAAATCGTATTTAAACCATAGTGCATAGTCCTTGATGGTGCATTTACAATCCGCCCATTCGACCCACTGAATAAGGCATTGAGGCGCAAAACACAACATTCTGGTTGCGCTGGGTTCATTCACCCAAACCAAGACGCAAGGAGGCGCCCAGGAGGAGTCAGCGCAAACAGCTGCTCCTGGGGCCAGGACCCAAAACCGATTTCAAGAGCAGCTGCAAAGCTTTCAAAAGCTTTTGCGCCCCAACCAAGAGATGCACAGACAGAAAGTTTCTTGAAACCGGAGAGACGAGAGGAGAGAAGAAAAGTGTAACCCAAAAGAAATTCCGGTTCCGTTTTTTCTCTCTTTGAACGAAATACATGAAGTTGTAGTCGTAATTTATTTATATATTTGTCACTGGGTCTTTTGATAAAGTTGTTGCAAGACAATTTCGATGGCTCCCACAGGAAACGAGGAAACGAGAGAACGAGACACAAGGTACACAGGCACAAGAGGCAGGCGAGGCCCGCCCCCTGATAAGGATGCCAAGAAAGTCGATATCATAATACAAACACGGAACAGGCGCTCAAAAAAGCACAGCAAGCAGCCACAGCAGCAAATTGGATGCTAACCATATCAGGATTGGGGCTATTGGCGTTAGGGGCTAGGAGCTGCCTGACTGGCTGCGAGGTTGGCTCATGGGAAGGAAGCTGCTGTTTGCGTGGGTTGTTGGTTTTGCGTGCGCATAAAAAGGAACAAGAGCACTCTGCGAGTCCAGAGTGTGCGCGACTAGAAGCTGCCCTGTAAATGTCCTTATATACTTCTTTACTTAAAAAAACTTAAAACTATACAAATATTGATTCTTGGATTACTTCTGTGTTTATGCTCAGAATGTTATAAAATTTGCAGCTCATCAAGATAACATTTTAATAGTTGCACATACTAAAAATCAAGACAAAACCTTCCATACAAATTGCTTATCTTTTTATACTTTCCAAATAATTAAAAAACAAATATTTTTGTCTTTGTTTGCTCTGCATTTAAAGTGTAATGTTTTGAGCATACCCCTTTTAAATATGTTGCATAAATATAGGGTATTGAAAACAGTTTTCGTATGCGTTGTGTCGCTTGTTTCAAATTCTGCACTGCTGTGGTTAAGGGTCGACTGCTTTAGGGGCGTTCCGCACAGTTTTCTCAATGGTTATGGCTATGGCCTTAAAGTTGGGGGCTTCTGGTAAGTACTTACCGTTGGGGTCGCGATCATAGAGGTAGCTGCTGGCGCTGCTCTTAATGCTGATGCAGTCCAATGGCGTTGGCTCAAAGATGTTGTACGAATCGCAGGAACTGCCGCCGGGCGTGGTGGGCACCTCCACTAGAGATATACAAATGGATGGAAAAAGATGACAAAATAAAAATCGTAATCGTTGCCCAAGAAACAATGCCAGAAATGAGACGCATTACAAATATTTCCCACACAGCACAAGCTCCTTATATTTAGTTCTTAGTTCTAAGTTCTTAGTTCTCAGTTCTCAGTTACATGTTAATTTACAAGTACAAATATAGCTATAGAAATAACTTCGATCCTGTGTCATGTTGCTGACGATTCTTGAACTGTTTGCTGTAGTTGCATAGGTGCCAATTAACATTTGCCACAATGTTCAACTGATTTTTGCTCAGATGCCCAAAGATTTTCTCGTACACCTCAAACGGCATACCCAGCAGCGATGGATGCAGATGCATATTGATGGCCATCAGCTGCTGGGTTCGCATGGGTTGAAAGAGCTTCTGGCGCAGCTGCAGGGAGAGCTCATCCAGCTTGCGAAAGCGCTGATACATCGGCTCCAGCTGCACGTTGAGCACATAGCGACCAATGGACAGGCAGACACTGAAGCCCGGCTCCTTGGATGGTGGCAATGGACTAAGTGTGACCATCAGTAGATCACCCACCACGACGGCCATGAGGCGGGACTGCAGCGTGGCCATTATGGATGCCTCCTGTGCGCTCTTCTCGTCCAGCAACGTGCGCAGAAGCATGCGAAAGGCGGTGTCCTCAAACTCACGGCTGCAGTGCATCGGCCGCTGGCTGAGCAGACGCACATTATAGATGTGAAAACAACCCACTGCCGGCACCGGCATCAACAGGTGGCGCTTCGCCGCATACGCCTCGTCCTCCACAAATCCCGACTCTATGGCCACCAAATAGATGAGCAGCATCAGCAGCTCCGCGGCGCTAATCTTCTGTTGTTTCCCCAGCTGGTCGAGCATCTGGCGCAGATGCAGTGGCACCGCATCCGGCGTGGCATATTCGAGGCTTAACGGCTCCTGATCCTCTAGAGCTTTCGCAACGGTCGCCGCTGTAACGAGGCAAGGTTTGGCAATGAGAACAGCATGTGGATGGTGTTGTTGTTGTTGTTGTGGTTGTTGTTGCTCTTGCATCGATGCTGTGTGTGTTTTAGTTGGGGACTTGGATGCGTTGATATTTGAGTCTATGAGAATCACAGAGATTAGTCAAGTGGTGCGAGTCAAAAATTACATAAATATTCAAAAACAAAAACTAACCTGTGTGCGTTTGTGACATGCGAAACCAAATTTGTGTCTACGTGCATTTAACTAATATAAATATATGTATGTATATTTTTTTATGGATTATTTATACACTACAAATTAACACAAAAGTCAAAAATTGCTAAATTACTAAAGCCAAGTGTGTCGTGACACGAACACGAACAAAGCAACACGACGCGTCGTGATCGTGTTCGCGCAAATAATAACGATAGAACATAAACACGGTTAAAAACGATAACAGAGATTGCTTGGAAATTATAACGGTCAAATATTATAATTATCGAGATATTAGAGTCATAACTTTCAAATCTTGATTGTTCAGGCAATTTGGTATTGTATTTTTCGAATAAAATTTAAAAAATATTAAATCATGTATTTTTAATTTTTTTGTTGAAAATAAGAGTTTTTAATATTATAATTATTTGTAAATTTCGAGTAAGTTTACGAGTGAGCACTGTACTTTCAAATTTAATTGTTTACATAATATAATAATACAAATAAAAATCAAACGATTTGACCACAAGAAAAAAACATTAATATTCGTGCTTAAATTTGGAAGCTCGTGTCGATTGCACTTTCGTGATCGACACGCGCTCATCTCTAATCGAAAAGTTAGTCACCAAACAAAACATAAACTAAATCAATCACATACAAACTTTGAAAAGCAAAACTCACATGATCTATATGTACATAAAGTTTATAACAAATATATATTACTAACATGTGTGTGTGTATTTTAATGCCCATATCAGTGCTGGCAGTTTTTGGTCACAATTACTAACCTGCCATATCCAATTGATCAACAGCGGCTGAAGCTTTTGCTGCGGGCAGTGGTGACGAAGCAGAGGGGGACGCAGAGGTAGAGCGGGTTGCGGTATCGTCGCCGGCGTCTGTGTGTCTTTTTTTTTTATCAGACATTTTACATTACGTTACGTACTAATTTGGTGTGCATTACGTTAGGTTTAAACTTTGAACACATATCTTTACATCAAATGGCAAACATTTAAACGCTTTCTGGGTTTCCCAAAAATATTTATTCACAGCGATGACAGTGCACTTGAGATATGAACATGCACGAAGCACACTTGTAATTAATTTTAGCGATTATTTCACGTATTTACGAGATAGCCGACGGTTCGTTGTTCATGTTAGAGGCTTTTGTTTAAAAGTTGCAACGCAATACACAGAGAAAAACAATTGTGTGCAAAACCCACCTGTTTTAGTCACTTAACTATCGATACTATCGATAGTTGCATTTGGCAACACTAACGATGTTGCAGTATCACAAACAAGAGCAGCGTACGCAGCTTACTGTAAATATGGAAATTGATACGTTAATTTTATATGCACTTTAATAGTACAAATTACTGCAACAACCAATTTAATTGAAAATAAATATAATAATTCATAAAACTAATAACTGTTGTAAATATATTGTTTATTCGCTTAACATATATCACACATCGATAAACAGCGTACTAGCTTACGATAATTGTTGCACACTCGCATTTCGCACATCTCTAATTGCCGGTGTTTATTTACTCTTGTTTGTAGCAATGACTTCCATTGATGAACATGAAATTTATATGGTAAAGCAAGCGCAAAGTGTGCGCAAAACTGATCCAAGTTCGGCAAAAGCATGGATCCTCACCGCCAAGACGCTCTTTCCCAATGCCTTCAATGTGCAGTACGAGGCTTATCTGCTAGAGCGTGATGGCAAGAATTACGAACAGGCCGCAAAGTGTTTTAGTGTCATGTAAGTGGCGTCCCAAGGGGCAGGGCAGCATCACAATGTTGATAGTAAATAAATATAATAAACTAATCTCCCACAGCGCCAGCAACTTTACCAATCAGCATGCGGAACTTTGGCAGGAGGTGAATGCTCTAACGAACGCCTTGCGGAATGAGAGCGAAAGCACTCCGGAGCAGGAGTTCTATGTGAAGATGTACAGGCATCTGTCGCCGGACGTGCAGCACAATATATTCGTGCACACAATCAACAACAGTGGCGAGAATCTGCAGCAGTGTATACATAGCTATATACTTATGTTTAATAAGTTTCCCAAGACGGCGGTAACTCAGGCGCCACGCCTGCTTGAGATGCTGGCAGAGGGCATGAAGGCCGATCCGGATTTGTATCAGCGCATGCTTGTAGAGGAGGTGCTGCCAATGATACAGAACAAACCGCCGGAGCTGTCGCCGTTGCTGGCGTGTCGCTTATATACAAACTCCCTGGAGTATTATCTGCGTCAGATCATGGATGATGACAAGTGTGATGCGACGGAGGCGTGGAAGAATATATTCAAGGTGCTGATGCTGTGTGGCCAGATGATGGGCTGGGAGGAGTTTCTGCCCTTCAGCAAGTATGTCAATCAGAACGTCTACTGGGATAAGCTGGTCAAGATTCTGCGTGGCAGTCCAGCTGGCAGCTCCCAGGTGCTCTTCTATGCCACCACGCTGTTCATCTACTCGCTGCACGGCTACATCCGCAAGCTGCGCATTGAGGATGCGGATGTCAGTCATGTTCTGGTTGAGGGCTTCATTGACTGGACGCCGGAAGGCGGCGAGGTGCAGAGCATGGACTGGACGCCCGATGGCGGCGAGGTGCAGAGCATGGAACCGCCCAAGTTTTCGGCCACAACTGCCATCAGTCAGGAGCTATCCGAGGCCTTTCTGCATGCCGCCCGCTGCTGGCAGCTGCTCAATACGGAACAGTTCCAGCGGGATTTCAGTCAGCTGATGCTGGCACTGCCGCTGGCACCCTGGATCTCGCGCTTCCTCTTCGATCTGGCCATTTACTTTGGACATCGCGATGAGGCCAACAAACTGATGGCGGATATGAATACACAGAGCACGCTGGTGCAGAGCCTGCAAATCCTTAGTCTCAATCTAATGCAGGGCAGCATGACGGTAGGTGAAGTTTATAGATAAATCCACCTGTCGCTAACTCTCCCAATGTTTTACAGCTTCATGGTTTCCAGTGTATACTGAAGATACTCGCCGAACTGCCCGCCACCAGTGGTCAGCCGCTGGAGAACATCAGCCTGAAGAGTCATCGCCACATGATCTTCTTGCCACTCACCAAAATTGCCCTCATTCAGTATTGCACACGAGCCATCACCAGTCGCCTCAGCCGCATGCTCTTCGAGCCCAACATCAGCTCGGATCGCCTGCTGGGCGATCTGCTGGCCCTGCTGCAACTGAGCACGGATAAGGATGTGCTGCTCAAGCAACACATCTTCCATCTGGTCACGCAACGCAAATCGTTTAACTTGCACATTCTGTCCAATTACATTATTGCCACGGATATCATTGAGGAACTGGCTTTCATCTGGAACTCGCAGCAGCAGGACGATGCCAACTTTGAGCTGACAGGCTCACCCACCAGTGGTGGTGGTGTTGCTAGCGGCACACCTGGCACCGCTGGCGCAGCACAACCTAGGCGCATTGGCACCCGTGGCGCCGACAAGGGCGCTCGGGATGAGTTCAAATCGCTGATACGACAGCAAATTGCGCGCTGCAATGAGAATGTGCCCACGCTGGTCGCCAATTTCATCACCAAGGAACACCTGACGCTGGCGCAGCACATCTTTGGCATCGCGCCACCAGTGGAAACAATCGTCATCAAGTGAAGGAATGGTTTACAATTGCTAATGAGCAAGTTTCCCAGCAGTGGCTTCAAAGCAAATCTTTTGCTAATGACAGATATTTATTGTAAATATATAAATTGATACATATCTTGGATTTCCGAGCGACCACTGTATCTATCTTGTTATTCAATAGATATGTTGCCATAAATCTCGCACATGTAAACTCATCATATTTATTAATTTTAGGTTTAACAATGCTTAAATTATTCATAATGCTAAACTATAACTATAACATCTACGTAATTATGTACATAGTATATAGAGAATATACCATATTGAGATATCTGAAGCTGGTGAAATGTATTTTAGATTTTCTACACTTCCCCCCGCTTCATAGAGATATTGTGCTTGGAACTATGAATAACAATTAATAATAAACAACTAAGTTTGCTTTCAATTTTGCACTTTGCTTTCCTTGGTACATATATGTATATATAATTATTTAAAAGCCTCGTTCTAATGATATGCATTGAATATAATACAATAATACAACAATGACTAACAAATTTTGCTATTAATTTACTTATGTATATCACATAATTTTGCCAAAATGCTATCAATTATGTCTTGGCCTCCGTTGCTGTGTCCGCTTTCGCTGGTGCCGATTCCACTACTGTTTCTGCTGCTTTTTCAGTTACCATTTCAGTAGGTTTCTTAGCTGTGTTCCCAGTGGCCATCAAGATCTCGGGAGCGTGATCTTCTGTCGGTAGATGGATGCCAAAATCATGCTTCATATAGGACATGAGCACATTGTAGACAGCCGTGCAGACATTGACAAAGGCCACCCGATATTTGGTGTCCAGATACCGAAAGTTGATGTACTGTGCCGCTGGCCAGGTCATCCAATCCAACAGATAGATGTATGGAAACTTGGCAATCAGCTCCTGATGCGTCGCCTGCAATGTCTGTCGCTCCAGATAGCACACCGTATAGAAGAATATCAGTATGCAGGCAGGTGACATGAACAACTGATCAATAAGGATCTTTTTGACTATATTCCGGAACGTACGACGCGGCATCACCCGGTCCATCCAATTGTACACAAAATGATGCAGTGGTCCCTGCAGTGCCCCAGCCACAAACATCCGATACACCCGCTCCCCATCATACCGATCCTGATGCCGCAATCCATGTCGATATTCATACTCCTGGGCAATTGCATCTCCCACGGCCATCAGGATGCCGGATCCGAGCACGTTGGTGACTAGGAGATATTTACCAAACATTTTGCCCCACACCTGCTTGGAGAAGCGCAACAGCATAAATCCATACGCCTCGTTGGCCTCACCCTTGCCATGGGCATACCGTCTTACGGTACCGATTACATCAGATTTTACCGCAATCCTTTGCTTGGCGAATGCGGTAAACTTACGCCGTGGAATCGAAAGTCGCCTGCTGTGCTGCATAAATGGCAGACCAACACCGCCCACTCCTCGGGCCACCACAAGCATTGCTGTCTAATCAATAAAATTTATTTTTAAAAAATAACGTTCGCAGCTGACTGCTTTACAGTTTCTTTTACGTTACGAAAACGTGTTTGACTTATAGTGGAAGGGGTGAATGAGGGCAGGAAGGTGACGTTTCCATCGACAAGCATTAATGCGCATTAAAAACTATCGATAAGACTACGCTCTAATCTAACAAGATACCACTACTGCAAAAATTCAAAACATAATTTTTAAGAAAAAATTTAATATAGAATAAAATATTGTTCTTAAATACTATATAATAGCTACTAATGTGGGAGAGACAACATTTAATTGATATTGTGTATAAATGTACCTTTATCTGTAACATAAGAAAATATTACTACGTTTTACTTATAATCTCAGCGTTGTATAAAAACAAACTGTCAAAATGATCTCCGGTATAAATTGTTCAAAATGATGCAATTCACAAGCGATATATCGAAAGCTACCCACTATCGATAGCGATGTGTCGCTAGTGCCGCCCTAGCAGCGTCGGCGTCACTTTTGCTCTTTTGCTTTGCTCTTCAGTTCGCGTTATTTTTAGGCCGCCTAACACAAATTATTTTCCCAACGTCAGCGCGCCAATTGTTTTTCTGTCTAAAATAGACAAAAATTTCCATAAAAAACCACGCACTTTTTTACTTATAACACAACTCAACTCACACGCATTGCGGCGACAACATATTTAAGGTTAGAAACGAAAGAATATTCCAAATTTACATGCATACATTAAAAAGTGACAGCAGCTAATTAATGCGTTTCTTTTATTAAAGGTGATACTAACAAGCTTAAAATGCGGATGCTCTATGTGTTCGCACTGATTCTAGCCGTGCGGCTGGCATCAGTTTCTATAGTCAAAACTTATTATGTACCCGATGAATATTGGCAGAGTTTGGAAGTTGCCCACAAAATAACATTTGGGTAAGTCATAAAATAAAAATATCATTTGTAATAATTATTTTTATTTTAAAAAATCAATTACAAAACATATGACTGATTTTCATTTATAAAAGTCTAAAATAATTATTACAATTGATTATTTTTAAATAAAAACTCAATAATAAAAATATAAAAATGTATTAAAAAAAAACAAACAAAATGCTGATATTACCGACAAATATTTGTAAAATATTATAAACATAATTCCTACCCCCCGCAGCTATGGCTACCTGACCTGGGAATGGGTTCGCGGCATACGCAGCTACGTTTATCCGCTGATCATTGCTGCTATATATAAATTACTGGCGGTTCTTCAGCTGGATAGCGCTCAGTTGCTGGTGCTGCTGCCACGCATACTGCAGGCCACGTTGTCCGCTTACTCGGACTATCGTTTCTATGTCTGGACAAGCAAACGCAAGTGGGCCTTGTTTTTGATACTGGTGCCCTGGTTCTGGTTCTACACGGGCTCCCGCACGCTGGCCAACACACTGGAGGCCTCGTTGACCACCATTGCCCTCAGTTACTTTCCCTGGCTTGGCGAGGGCAGTGCCTACCTGTGGCCAGCGGCCATCTGCTGCTTCCTGCGTCCCACGGCGGCGGTCATTTGGCTCCCGTTGACTGTATATCATCTGCGCAAGAGCCGCTTGTCTGTGTTGGAGCTGATCCTCAAGCGTTTCCTTGTCATTGGGTGAGTGTACCTCCATCTGCAACAGTGGTTTTCGGGACTTGTAACTTGACATGTGACCATTGTTGACTTTGAAGTCTATAAATTGCAGTTTTTGTAACTTGTGAACTTTTCAAGTAGTTATATTTCATATTTTTTCAAGAGTATTCATTAATGCCTAATCTTAACACTGTTTTGTTTTTAAAGTTTACTGGTGGCTGGCGTAGGGATTGCCATAGACTCCTACTGTCATGGCCAGCTGATTGTGACGCCGTGGGAGTTCCTCAAGTATAATGTTGTACACAACATTGGCAGCTTCTATGGCTCGCATCCGTGGTACTGGTACTTTACTGTCGGTCTGCCCACAGTGCTGGGCATCAATTTGCTGCCCTTCATCTATGGCATTATGCAAACCGTGCGCAAGAGCGAGAAGTATGCGGTCAGCAAGCAGCTGCTGATTAGCATACTGGTCACCTTGATCGTACTGAGCACCATCGAGCACAAGGAGTTCCGATTTGTGTCCTCGCTGCTGCCGTTGTGTTTGTACGTGGCGGCGGAAGCTCTCTCCCGCTGGAGCTATCGCGCATCCACCGCTCAGCTGTGGGCAGCCTTTTTGGTCATTCTGCTGGGCAACGTTGTGCCCGGCTGGTACTTGAGCACTGTGCACCAGAAGGGACCCATTGAACTGATGCCTAAGCTGCGGGATATTGCCCACGAGTATCGTGACGAACGCGAGCATCGCGCCAATATTCTCTTCCTGATGCCCTGCCACTCAACGCCGTATTACAGGTGAGTCCACTATGGGAATAATCCGTTGCTTAATCATTTAGTAATTCTGTGATTTGTATTTCGTAGCCACATTCACGAGAATGTCACCATGCGCTTCCTGACCTGCGAGCCCAATCTGGAGCAGCGGGATAACTTTAAGGATGAGGCTGATCGCTTCTTTGATGAACCAATGCACTGGTTACGCTCCCACATTCCGGTGCATCCGCGCACCGCGCTGCCCTCGCATGTGGTGCTCTTTGACTCACTGGGCGACAAGATCAGCACGTTCCTAACCAACTACAAGCTGCTTCACAGCATCGAGCATGCTGAGGTAAACAAACTGATCGACTCGCATGCGCTGCTAGACGAGTGGTCGACAACAGCGTTGGGAACAAAGCTGCCTAACATAACGCTTCTTTTGCAGCACTTGCAGGCGCGCACCGGTAAGAATATTCTGGTCTATCAGCGACTGCAGTCGGATGAGGATAATGCATTTAATCGCAAGGAGTTCCAGGAGCAAGAGCCTGTGCACTTAGCCAGCGAGAATCAGTTCAATTAATGTACTTAAAATGGCATTTCAACCAGTTCAATCAGCCAAAAGCAAATTTGAAATGCCATTGTTTTTTTTAATATATTTTGTGAAAAAGACTTGATGTAAAAACTCATCCCTCCGTTTAAAGCCAGAAGCGAACAATTGATGCAATGAACACTAAGAGCAAGTCATGACAAGCCTTAGAACAGTTTTTAAAACGTATGCGAAACAAGTTTTGTAGTCAATGAACGCGTTTTCTTATTGTATTTTGTGGTAGTTGATAATGTTTTAATCAAAAAATTTGTCTTAGGCGAAAATGTCTAAAGTGAGGCCAATAGATTTAAGAAATTAAAGTGTTTGCTGTCCTTGCTTTGGTCTCACAAATAAAGGTTCAGTGATCAAACCAAAAAGCGTTTATTTCTTCATTTGAATTTGCAATACTATCGAGGTTCACATTTTGGTTGTTTCTGCTAAGGTATTACTTGATAATATTGAATTAATAAAGCAATGCTCGTGGTACATATAAGTTATTTTTAAAAGTAAAATTTTGTTGAAAAGAAACTGACTAAAAAATAATATGAATAAAATATTTAAACCGATTATTTCAATCAAAGCAATAGAGATGACAGTTAAACGAATGCAAATTGCAGCTGTTGTTATCGATACATTTATGTATTTCGTGCGATATATCGTGCTGAGGAGCTGTGCCGTCACCGTCGTCTGTCTGCATTAATTAAACGCGTTTTAAACAATAAGTCAGTCAGTCGGTCAGTCCACCAATTGCACAGGTTCTCGCACAAACGCAAGCAACAACAGCAATTACACACATTAAAATGGCTGCTTCAATGAGAGCGCTGCTTAAAGTGCGAGGTAAGTGAAAAAAAACGAAAAAAAAAACTATTGCGAAACATTCCCAAAAATCGGAAAATTATATAACTTGCATGCGATTTGTGGCACACAAAATACAATCAGGTAAATTCAAATGCCGCAACAAGTGGCAGCTGTTTAATAATGAATTTGAGTTAATTGGGAAAATTAAGTAAAACGACGTGGCTGCAGTTACGGTATGTGTGTTTGTGGGAAGAAGAAGAGTGAGAAATATGGGGGTGGCGGTGGGAGAATTTTCAAGGTTCTCGCATGTGACCCGAAAGGAAAACAAACAAAGTTTGTTAATGATCAATGCTGATACTCTGATACCGAGGGTAAAAGGGTATATTGGCCAGTCTTATATATCTGCTTCAAAGTGTTAAGATTTTTGTGCCATGCCCACTGGGAGGCTGGGAAATCGATAACACCTCGATATAACTAGAAGGTCAGTTCGATAAAACGTCTATATTTGCCACTATTTGAAAGCTAGAGTTATCAAATTTTGAACATATATTACGGATGACCTTACCGAAAGATTGTAAACTATTTTAATCTCGCATATAATCCACAATTTTAGAGCCAGGTCACTGAAATTTGTTTGTTATAAGTAAGCTTCTGCAAAGGTAATCTTGTAATGACAGCAGAGTATTACGCAGTCGGTTACTTCCAACTAAAACGTTCCTTACTTCCATCCTTTTAGATGGCTTCGTTTATAGCGTTCGCTGTGGCTCGCAGTATAATAAGACGCGTGGCAATCTGAAGCTGAGTGGGGATTCGCGTGTCATCTGCCAGGGCTTCACTGGCAAACAGGGCACCTTCCACAGCCAGCAGGCGCTCGAATATGGCACCAAGCTCGTTGGCGGCATTTCACCTAAAAAGGGCGGCACTCAGCACTTGGGCCTGCCCGTCTTTGCCTCTGTTGCCGAAGCCAAGAAGGCAACGGATCCTCATGCCACCGTCATCTATGTGCCACCACCCGGTGCCGCCGCTGCCATCATGGAGGCATTGGAAGCCGAAATACCACTGATTGTGTGCATCACGGAGGGTGTGCCCCAGCACGATATGGTCAAGGTGAAGCACGCTCTCGTCACCCAGGATAGGTCGCGTCTCGTCGGACCCAACTGCCCCGGCATCATTGCACCCGAACAGGTTCGTAGCTCTCTATCAGCTATCAGCTGAGAGATGACAGCGCTCCAACGAGAGAGAGAAAGAGATAAGCAGATAAGCGATTTGGGTGCAAAGTTCACAAATGTGAAACGATCGACAAACCGGCAAAGTCGGTCGCTCATACGTTTTATTATTGTTGTTGTTTGTTTTCCGATTTATAGCTGCCTATACTACAGTGCACATTCGATAGAATGAATGCAGTTTGTAGAAATAAGTGTTAACTTCGAGTTTTATGATATAATATGAATAGATGTCCGATTATTAAGGTTAGGAGTACAATTTATCGTTGGTTAGTTTGATCCAGATATTCTAAATAAACCGAAAAGATCCTAGTCTATTTTAGGTTAGACAGTTGAATCAAGATATCCATCAAAATATAAATATTTTTGGATAAATATTATAATGGATCATGGACTCGACTTAGCTCGTCATCTAGATCAAGAATTTATACTTTCATCGTTTACTGATTTAGTTTACCTAACCGTTCATCATAATGATTAATCACTTTTCCCACGGGCATTGTTTATGTACGCTTATCTCTTGGACTCTGTGACGCACTAACCGGTTATTGAATTACTATCCGAATTTTGATTATCTCTCTTGCAGTGCAAAATCGGCATTATGCCCGGCCATATACACAAACGGGGCAAGATCGGTGTGGTGTCCCGATCGGGCACCCTGACCTATGAGGCGGTGCATCAGACCACCGAGGTGGGTCTGGGCCAGACGCTGTGCGTGGGCATTGGCGGTGATCCCTTCAACGGCACAGACTTCATCGATTGCCTGGAGGTGTTCCTCAAGGATCCCGAGACCAAGGGCATCATTCTTATTGGTGAGATCGGTGGTGTTGCCGAGGAGAATGCCGCCGACTACTTGACTGAGTTCAATACGGTAAGGAAGATTTCTTGAATAATCTGTAGCAATGTTTATAATCTGTATATTCTTTTGCAGGGCATCAAGGCCAAGCCTGTGGTCTCGTTTATTGCCGGCGTTTCGGCGCCTCCCGGTCGTCGCATGGGTCACGCCGGTGCCATCATCTCTGGAGGCAAGGGCGGTGCCAACGATAAGATTGACGCTTTGGAGAAGGCCGGCGTTATTGTGACCAGAAGTCCTGCCAAAATGGGCTACGAATTGTACAAGGAGATGAAGCGTCTGGAGTTAGTTTAAATTAAGTGCAATCCAATCCAATTGAACAAATCGAGACACAGTTGAGTGAATACCAAAAGTACGAGACTCACATGAGAAATGAGAAATATGCAAAGCAAGAAAGATTATTAACTAATTAAGTAAAAAAGTGAAAGGAGTGGTAAAAAGAAAAACCTCAATGAATTATGTCGAAATCCTAAATAAATTATTGTAAAAATTCGCTACTGTGAACGAGAAGTAAAAGAAAAAGTTTTGAACGAACTGAATTATGTATTCCATAGAAAATCTAATTTAAGTAACTGCCGAACCACCAATACACATATATACATATAGATATATATCAAAACGGTTAAAAAACTCAGCACCACGCACTAAAAAATTCGAATTGTCTCGTTGCACTCGCATTAAAAGCACCAAAAAGTCGTTATGCCTTATTTTAAATAAGCTGTAATCAAATTTTTTTGCAAATAAAATGTTCTAGCTCGAAATTATTGTTGCAAACATGAGGACCTATGTTAAGTGTGGAGTAATTCTGTAACGGAACAAGTACTTTTAACTTTGACGTTCAGTGCATTTTGTTATCGATACTATCGCCAAAATTGCAGCTCTACACAGCTGTTTCACTACCAGCCACAGCAGAATTTTGCAACACTTGCCGCAGCAAGCGTAAAAGAAAAATTTCTTTGTGCAATTTAACAAAAACATTTCGTGTGTACCGTGTATCAAGTGCGAATTAAATAAAAACAAACGTAACATAGTGCAGAAACGCAGTGTGCAAAATGGGCAGCAGAACTGAAAATGGTGAGTACCGAAAAATGTCAAAATCGCAAAACAAGTAAATAAATAAATAATAAATAAATGTACAAATATAACAGTACATTTTATTTGAATATCAATTTTGTCTGCTACAAATTTTAAGCTTCTCTAAGTGCCGGCTGCGTTTTAAACACAATCGCCGCTAGATCGTATTCCGCCGCATAATTTGTCTGCAATCTTTGCGCTTTTTCCGTATTCAACTCATCCCGGCGCTGGCAACGTTTGCTGGTTACGCTTCTATTGCCGAAGCTCTGCAGCAGGTCCACCTTGTGTGGCAACTCCTTGGGCACAATTTCATACATAACTGTATAGGTTGACGTATAATTGTTGCTCATCTCTACGGTTAACGGGAATCTCAGTTGTGTTTCCCGATTCCGTTTGTGATTATTCATTGCTTCGTTGCGTGCACTTCGAAAATGTCGCGTCGCCTCATCGGCCTCGTTCGTCTTCCAGGGCCGTATGAAGTTATCCTCGTTTTCCGTGTTATCCCGTGTGCAGCCATCTACGGTCCCGAGTCCGGGTAAGATGCAATTGGTTCGGACATCGGCGCCATGGCGACGTTCCTGCCAATTGGCCAGGAGCACCTCCGTGCCGTAGTTCTTGCTGATGCGCTCATCCAGATACGATCCTCGCGCTAAATTACTAAACATTTTAAATATATATATGTATATAACCAGATTGAAGACTAACCACGAAATCGTGAATACAAATAATAATTGGAAATTATAAAAAAAACCAGAAAAACTTGCTAAAGTAACATTAAATGCTAAACACAAAACAATAACTAACAAACAAATCCCAAAGCTAAACCCTAGTATATATGAAGCATTTTAATGTTGCTAACTCGAGAGTTTGCCCTTTTTCTTAGAATTAACCGAAATATTAACAAGGTGGCTATCTTTCATTACATACATATGTATTTTATTCTGCATCAGCAGACATTAAAAGTTATTAAATATGGTGCTGCCAGATTGGTTTTAGTGGTGAGTCAACTTAGCGGCACTTTGAGAATTCATGAATTGTCGCTGAATTCCAATTCCTTTTCATAAAATGTTTTAGAAAACTTGGCAAATTTTAATTTATTAACAGTTCCTTTATATATGTATTTATATTATTAAACATAGCTTATATACTCATCATTCGATATGACCCTATATTATTATAAGGAAAAAACTCGAACATAGAGTTATCCTTATTAGTTTCAATCCCAATCAGTCGTGATTCTAACATAGTTTTAGAACGATGTAAATATTAACTGTGTAGTTTCAGTTTTAGACTGGTTGTTGCAGTACTTTCATTGGATGATGCTAAAGTTGTTTGTACACTTAGCTAGCTAGTATATAAATGTTTTTGTTTGGGTTGAAAATAGATTCGGAATGGATCTCGGTGCGTTTTTGTCCGCCATTGTTGGCGTTTTTCGAGTGGGCTTTTATTGAAAATCTATTTTGTGAAACAACCAACAGAGGGGCAGACTGACCGATGGACAGACCGACTGGGTCTGGCGGGGCCGTCAGTTCGCATTCATTGCGTTTGTGATCATGTTGTCTCTAGTATTCCCTATTGTTGTCGTGGTAGTTGTTGTTGTTGTTGTTGTTGTAACCCGGGCATTACTTTTGGCTAGCTCAATGCATATCTTTGATATATGTCTGTGTATACATATATACAAACTTTTGTCTATGCGAGCCGATATTTATGCTGAATTTTAACTAAAACAGACAGCACGCGTTGCATGCCTCAGTTTGTTGTAGTTGTAGTTGTAGTTGTAGCTGCAGTTGCAGTTGTTGTTGAGATGATGCTATAAACGAAATGTCGTCGTCATCTCAGATGTTATGCTTCATTCTATTGTTGTTGCACTTGTTGTATTTGTTGCTAGTCAGTTGTTGTTGCGCTCGGATTCGCTTCGTTCGCCCGTTTTTCTTCTGTTTACAAATATTTTTCAATTTCTTACTGCACGAAAGCAACAAATACATTTTTATTATTATATTATTTTGTTGTATTTTTTGCTTTGTTGTGTGCGCGCAGAATGTTGAGAATTTGTAGAAATTAATTTATGACTTTTTTCACGCTGCTTTATTTCGTTTGTTACACTTTTCTACATTGTAGCTAATAGGAATATACATATGTGATGTGTACTTGTGTACCCAAGTATATAACATAATGAATCGCTGATAAGATATTTCATTTGGCGCAGATCTCAAGGCGCACGTATTGGGTATTCTATTTTGACAGGCCCCCTGGCAAGGCTAGAGCCGCTGCCTCTGCATAATTCATAACTCCCGCAGCTGCTGCCAGGAGCTGCAGTGCAAAGGGGGCAGGCAGCACAGAAAGGTCCCCAGCATGACAGCAATCAAAAGCGACCTCATGTGCCCCTTTGTGTATGCAACAAGAATTTTTTCCACCTGCGGCAATATAAATGTTTGAGATGGGCATCTTGGGCTTTGGCAGCAAGTTTGCCCAGTCTTGGAATATATTACAATAGAGTTTGAAGACAAGAAAAAATGTAGCTTATTTGGAAAAGTTATGTGCTTTTAAGTTTTCTATATCGGTTAGACTAGCAATACTTAATATACTCTGGCGGATAATAAAATCTAGAGTTTTAAAACTTAGATGATTGATTTAAAAGACAAAAGAAAACTCAAACAGTTTGTGCACTTTAATTAATTTATATCTGGCTAAATGTCTTCCTTCGTAGGAAGTTTATGAAATTTCATTAAATGCAAGTCTAAATTTTTAAAAAGATGAATGCTTTTCAAACATTTTGATAGTAAAACTGTGTCACTTTATATTTTGTACATAGAATTTAATTATATCTTAAAAATGCACATAACTCTTGAAAGTATCTTGTTCCAACTTGAACACTAAACATTTTTCAAATCGTTGCTTTAAGTTGTTATTTAACGCTTGGCATTGCAATCGTTGCAGGACATCTTGTGAGTCATCTTGTGAGTAATTGTAGTAGTAGTATTAGTAGTCGTAGTAGTCTCGATTTATACGCTTGTCTGATGTGCTTAGCTGGCGTTTTGTGCTCTTTGAGAGCATGACAGGACCCCAGCACGCGCTGCTCCTCGTGTCCTGGGCCGGCCCGCAATATTTCTCCTTGTGTCAGCTAAAAAACAAGGCAACATGATTACAAGACACTGCCACTGCACTGGATGAAGCATGCCACGCGCTCGTCTCTCATATAAGCTGCATAATCTAGCTGGTTAGGTTTGTTGGGGGATGGGGCAGGCGGCTCCATGGGGGTTGTCCTTTGAGCCAGAGAACACGCGCTACGCTTTAAGTGAATGGTTGTCTGTTGTCTGTTTCTGTGTTGTGTGTGTGTGTGTGTGTGTGTGTGTGTATGTGTGTGTGTCGTGCCTCTTGTCTGGGTCAAGCGTTAAAGTGATGGAAGGCAACAACAACAAGTGCTGTTTGCTGCTCGCTGCTTGGTTGTTGTCCTTGTTCTCCTTGCTTTCACTGCCGCCTTGTTGACACCTTTCACGGCCGACGAATTAATTAAAGAGCCCCTGACGTTGTCGTAAAACATTTAGCATTTTAATTGCGTCATAAAACGCAAAAAGCGAAGTTGCCCTTTGGCATTTGTCGCCTAATAAGATGAGATTAGTTGGTTAGTTATAGGAGGCGGGGTAGTCGCTATTCAAGCATTAATTGTCGTCAATTTCTTGGCACTCTAGCTGCGACATTGCCACGCCCACTTGACTGGGCGCAGCAGGAAGTGTTGAAGACGGCAAGCATCCTTTTTGCTTTTCTACACGCCTGGCACTTGGCCTCGAAACGCATATTGCGCTTTTAAGCTCACACACGTGCGACAGACACTTGTCAACTCACTCACTCACTCACTCACTCAAGCTTCCGCTCTCGCGCTCTCTGCACTCTCTTTCTCCCTCTCTTTGACCCAAATAAGATGTCGTAATTGCAACAAGGCAACAATCGCGACATTCACCACGACGTGCAATTACGCTTACGCTGAGCCGAGATGATGAGAGCCCGAGCAACAGTCGTCAAAAGTTTGCCATCTTTCCTGACTCTCTCTCTCTCTCTCTCTCTTCTAATGTAAACAATAAGAGCAGACAATTGAAAGCTGAACTGGCTTTAAAGTGGCGTCGTCGTTGTTTCATTTTCCATTCCATTCCGCATGTGCATTAAGTATTTACTGCGACGCATTTGCAAAGCGCATAATCCCCCATTACTCCACCCCTAGCTCCCTCACCCCAACGCTCAGATTCAGATGCTGCGTAGCTGCTGCTTGTGTGTATTTAACGATGCGTGTGCCTGTAATGAAGCTAATCGTTGTGAATTCGTTTGAAATGCTTCTCAATTTGCATTCCCTGGCATCTGATAGTTGTTGTTGCAAGCGCAGCTTATTGCATTCTGCTTCTGTTGCATACTTTGAGGCTGCAGCAGCCATTCGCTCTCATCTCTCTCTTTCTTTCGCTGTGTTTGTGTGTGTGCTTTGTTAGAATCTAGGACACGCTCGTTGCAAATCCTTTAACTACTCAATCATGGCACATATTGTGGTTTTCATTTAGTCACGGCGACTGACAGTGAAATCCTTACACACAAATACACATACACAGCTCACGGTTGACTGACAACTCCCCCTGCCACCTGCCTCCTCGTTTCCTACTCACCTTACGATTAACCACCTTCAGTTTTACAGTTTATATATTCGTAAAAGCTTTTTTATTGCCCACTTTGTACGCTTGATGAAATGCCATCAATCGTTTTAAAACATACCCATACATATGCACATATTTATTTCCCTTTTCCGAGAGTAAATGCAATTTCAGATTCATAATTGACAGCCGTCCATTCGCCGAAATTCGTAGTTTTCAACGAGTTTTGCCCGTTTTTAATTGAATTCCAAACAAATTTTTGTGCAATAAAAAAACTATTGAGCAACTATTTTGGGCCCTTTTGATATGATGCGATAGTTTTTAATTAAATTTTCGAAGCAGAGTTATTTGAAAACTAACTAAATGTACATTTTTTGCCGGGCAGCTTTGTGCATATATGAAAACCTTTTTTAAACATTTTTATACCTAGTTTGATACTCATTCTAATCCAAAAGGTTTTGATAATATGAACTTTTACTTTGTTTGAATAGAGGTTTGAAAAAAAGTTTTCAATCTCATATTGAGTAATTTTGAATGGCCAACACCAAACAGTTTAGGCTCTAAGCATTAACTAACCTTACAGAATAAGAAATTCGAATCGAATTCACTTAAGTTAAGTGGTTGTTAAGAATAATCCTTAGGATTTTAATTTTTGATACGGAATTCGATTAATAATTACCCAACAATCTCAGCAATTATTGAGCATTTGATACTTTTATGCTGGTCGATCGTTAAGTTTTTGATTGCAGGCAACAAAAGTTTTGCCATAAACATTCCTGTTTGGCACGCACACATAAATACGCACACAAACACACATATGTACAATATATGTATATATGTACATATATGTATATGTATACATGTATGTAATCGTACCTTATGTAGAGGCTACTCCAAGGTCTTGTGATGGCCTGCTTGGAAGCCAACGCGATGTGTAGATAGGCAGAGATGATGCCCAGCAAACAACAGCAACAACAACAACAACAAAAACATAAAAGAAAAACACACGCACCAGAAAGGACAAAGTAGCGTTGAGAAATGCCACCCCAAAAAAACAAAGCGTGCGCATTTTGGCTCTGGGGCACAATACAGTAAAGGAAGCGAAAGAGACACAGAGTGTGAGAGAGAGACAGAGACAGAGAGAGAGAGAGAGTGAGAGTACAAAAGGTAATGACTAGCAGCGGGGGGTAAGGCGGGGGCTCACATGCTTTAACCTGTTTTCCGCAGAAAGCTTTTACGCACTCGGACTCGGAATCGGTCGCTAGCTTTGCGCTCTCTTACACACTCACCTTGCCACCCTTTTTTTTCGCTAAACCAGAGCAGAGCGAGAGTGAGAGATAGAGAGCGAGGGAGAGAGAGAGTGAGAGAGAGAGAGAGAGAGAGGAAAAGCCCCAGCGAGCGATGCTATGGTTTTTTCTGACGGACGGCCTTTTCGCATGCGGTGGCCCAGTATCCATTCGGTCGTGTTCCCATAATGTCTGCCAGCGGAGCGCAGTGCTCGTCGCCGTTGTACTATTCGTCGCAGCCGTCGTCAACGTTGTCATTGTCATCAGTAGCAGCAGCAGCAGCAGCAGTAGTAGCAGCAGCAGCAGCACAATCGGCAGCAGCAGCAGAGGAGCAGCAGCTTAAAAATACATTTTCACAATGAAGCAAACGGGCGAAGGCAAGAGAAAAAAAAAACAAGAATAATTTGTGCGGCTGATGAAGCTAAAAACAAATACGAAGCATAAAAAAATACAAGAAATACACTTCGTTCAAACACACATGAAAATGGCACGCGCGTAGCAATAAATAAATCAGCAGCAGCAGCAGAGAGACACCAAAGAATGTGTGTGTGTGTGTGTGTGTGGAGATAAGAACACGGCGTATATATCTACATATATATATATATATATATATCTGTATATATATATATGCAGGAAAAGGAAGCCCACAGCAGCCCGGCGCAGTGTATAAATATAAAATGCAAAAAAATGTGAAAAGCCTAAGAAAACGCAAAAAGAAAATGAAATATTTTGCTTTCTGCGCCGACTGTTTGTCTTCTTTTATTTTCCACTTGTGCTTTTCGTCGCGTGAAAAATGCTAGCGGAATTTTCATTTGAATTTTTAGGTTTTTCTTTCGCCGTTTTTTTTTGCATTGCCTTTTTGGTGTATTATACATACACAGCGACACACGTTTTTCACACAACAAACACACACACACACACACACACACATACACGCATACACATACGTTCGTTCGTTTCGTTTTTCCATTTCGTGTCGCGTTCGTGGTCGGGTTCGTGTGCGCTCGCCCCACAGCCGAGCAGCGTTTTAACCGTGCAGTTGTTTGTTTGTTGTACTTGTAATTTCTTGTTGGCATAGGAAGCCCTGTAAAAGTTTAGGCCAACGTAGCCCTGGCGAATGGCGCAGTTTATTCTTCTTCTTTATTTTTTTTGAGCAGCATAAACAAACTGTAAATGTGTATATTTCTAGAATTTCTCACTTACAAGCTGCATGCAACGCGGCAAACTTCCTGCTGGCTCACATTGAAGCACTCTCTCTCTCTTTCGCTCTCTCTCTCCCACGCAAGCGCAGGCGTTTCAAAGCTCGCGCTCTTTGCAGCACTACTACAACTGTCGACAGCCGCAACACATTTACGAGTACTGCGTGGCTAAGCTTTTTGACTGTGGAGACAGCGACGCCGACAGCTGCTGTAAACAATTTGCGACACGAAACAGGGAATAAGGAATAGAGAACAGGGCACAGAGTAACATGGAGCACATGCATTCGGAGCAAAGTTTTGCTTGCTGGGCGTCGAAACTACTATTTAATGCAATTGGCTTACTGCTTGCTCCAAATGGTTTTTCCTTTTCTTTTTGCGGGGCGAACTTTGCCTTTGACTCGTTTGTTCATTTTTCTTGGTCGTGTGCCACACGTCGTATGCGTGTTTCTTATAACGGTCGACTACGTCATCTATCCATCTATATCACCTGTGTTCGCGGCCGCTTCTTCTTCTCTCTTTCGCTGTTCTTTCTCCAAATCATGCTGCTTGTTATTTTTCCTATACATATTTCGCGGGTATTTCCCAAGCACACAAATGCAAACATCGCGAATAAATGCATGTATATAAAATGGCATGACTTGGGCTGGTTTGGTCGGTAGAAAGGGGTTGATGGGATTACAAACACTGAATGGGCTATCCATCTATACCATATTTTGCTTTTGCGCTTGTTTTCGCTTTGAAGTGTCCATTCAGTTGGCTTGTTTGTTTTTCTTATCGTCGCAGAAATTAATTTTCGCCTTGAGACCTACGCAAATACGTAAACATTTCGATTTATTTTTTGCGGGGTTTCGTTAATTATTTCATTATGTGGCCATAATGCCAAGGACTAGAATAAAAGGGCATAGGTTAAACACGTTTACTTTATAGTAGAAGAACGATTATACTATTCAAATAAATTCAGCAAGATACAGTTTCAAATTCACTTATTAGGTGTATATTTTTTTGCAAATGTTTTACTCGCAAAGAAACATTATACTCTTGCCTGAAAAAGATATGAATCTAGGGCTATCATTATCGTTCAACAACCCCTTCGAAACCCTTGAAATATTCGCTACCTAAACTATGCCAAGAAGCATAAAAAAACTTGTAGTAATCGAAAATTAACATAATTATGTCGAAAAGTGAACAACGAGCCCGCAAAGCAGGAAGCACTACAATAACAATAACAACAACGGCAAGCAACTACAACAACAACAACAGCAACAACAACTAGTCAAAGACTCGAGAGAGAGAGAGAGTCGCTTGTGTGTAAAAAGCATCCCTCTGCCGAACTATGCGGCGCTTTTGCTCGTATCCTGGGGCATAAGCACACGCATTTCAATTATTTCTCGTGCTCTCATCGCTCGTTTCAGGCTCCGTGCAGTTTTGAATATCAAAATAAATCGTAAACAAGGTCACATTCCTTGTCGGTGTGTGTGTGTTTGTTTGCCTGCGTGTGTGTGTGTGTGTGGGCTTTAATGCGTACACAGATACACACACAAAAGTGCTCTCTTGAAAGTTTCGAATCTCTCTAACTAATTCACCGCTTCTCAACTTGCAGCAAAATGTGTGCCACAAAACAAAATCAAATCAAAGAAATTCTCACATAACCTGAACTCCATAGACAACAGAAAGTGAAGAACAGCGGAAGTAAAAAACAAAAATAATAATAACAATAATAATAATAAAAAGAAAGTTAAGAATCACAACCAAATGAAAAGCTTTAACTAAAATATTTTTAAACTATACAACTATACACACACTAAGGATTAGTAATACAAAACTTAGCTGTAAGCTCTAAGGACCTCTAATTATAATAATAATAATAATAATTGAGAAACTTCGCAAGTGCAGAGACCAACAAATAACCCTAAAGGCAGCTTGTGATTCTCGGTGATATGGTGGAAATGTGATAAACAATGTTATAAAAAGTTTTAATGCAATTTCAAAAACAAAAACAACAACAATAACTACATCAAAAAGTCTCAGCAAATTGTGTTTTCGATTCTACGTCTTTTCGTTTCACATAGTTTTTTAACGAAAATAAAATAAAATAAACAACAATAATAACTATACTTATACTATATACACAGATATATCTAAACTAAAATAAGCCTTGTCTCTATAAGCGAGTTTAAAATATAAAATAAAAACACAAAACCTAATTAAGTGGCACAAAACTAAAGGAACCCTAAAACCCTCGGAGTAGCAGCTGGAAAAGGCGTTAAGATTTTTTAATATTCTATTAACTGCACTGCCGGCAAACTTTCGACAAAATATGATTTTACTCTAAAAAAAACGAAGAAGCCCAAAAAAAACAGAATAAATACGTACAAAAAACTAAAACTCTAATCGTACGCAAAGATTCTTATGAAACAAACTAAAAAAGACAACAAACTACAAGAAAACCAAATAAGTTGGAGCGACAAACAAAATGCAATAGTTTTTCTCACTCGAAAAGGTAAATTTCTGAATAAAATGAGAAAAATCTTGAAAAAAGTGTTTGAATACTAGAAACATAACTGAATCTAATATATTATTATAATTATACTCGTAGTGACAAAGTAGAAATGATATAATTATTTTTATTTCGAATTTTTCATATATTTACAAAATCGTCAACATTAAATTAATAAAATGTTTTGCTTATAAATTAAAGATATTAAACGGCTGAGATAATAGATTTTATATTTGTTTTTTTTTGTCTATTTTATTTGCAGTACATTTTACATAAACTGTGATTATGAGTTCCACAAAATCTCAAGTAGCCCTTGCTACAAATATTCCAACCAACTTAGCCTCCGCCTCAGCCACCTCCACTGCGGCCAACGCCGTTGTTGTTGTCGCCGCCGTTGCCAACAACAACAACAACATCTTGACGACGTCACCAGCAACAGGAGCAGCAGCAGCAGCAGCAGCACATACAATTGCAACAGCAGCAGTGACGTCATCATCATCAGCAGCAGCAGCCACAACAACAGCGACAACAGGAACAACATCAGCAGCAGGCAGCTACAACTGCAACAACAACAGCATCGAGGATACAACAAACGCTTCCAATTTGGGGCGTCAAAACAGTTTTGGCAATAGACGCGTAAGTTGAACAAAATCGAACAGTTAGGGATTATATACAAATATCAAAGATAAATAGGTCAGTTTGAGTCACATCTATTGAGAGTGTTCTCATTCTCGGACACAGCAGAGTATGGCTCGCTCTCTGTCTCTCTCTCTCTCGGCGACTCTCTGCAGATATATGTAAGTGCAGCCATGAACTGGAAACTAGCCCCGTGCAAAAGATACACGCCCAAAAACTGCATAAACTGGGTCAGGTCAGGTTGGGCTGCCCCTGCGGGTGCATGTTCGGGTTCGGATTTGGGGTGTGGGGGGTGTGTGTTGCAGTTTTCTAGGAATCAGCATTGGAAACGCAATTTGCTGGAAATTCCCAATCGCCCAACCCCTCAACTCCCTGAAAATGTGCTTTTGATTGCTGGTGGTGCTCTAAAAGGTCCCCAGCCGGAGTTCAAGGTTTATATGGCCAGCAATTGCTGTGGGCGGGCTGGCAAGTATTGCTGTTGTTTTGCCTCCTTTGACTAGTTGTTGTGTGTCGCATGTGGCATAGTTCAATTTCAGTTCATATTAAATTGGGGTTTTATCAACAACAACAACAACAATGCAACTAAATTGTGGAGCAGCTGCTGCGTCGCTGCCAAGGTCGATTTATTGATTTTTCCCGCTGAACTGGTGACGTTCACGGAAGTTGGCCAGCATGAAGTTCTTTTCTGCACTTTGATTACTTAAATCTGGCCATTTCACAAACAACAAACCGAACTGCCAACAAATTGTAACCTTCAAATCTGCCATCTGATAAGTATTACATTTTTAGTTAGTTTCGAATGGGTAATAAAAAAGTATTGTTAATTACTTAATGAATGTATAATAAACGTTCTTCAAATTTAAAAGTAACTGCACCAAAAGTTGATTTTAGTTCCCTCAAATTATTATATATATCAAGGCAAAATTGGCAAATATATAAAATATATGCCTACATGTAATAAGACTAATGATATACGCTAAAAGAATGTAAAACACAAATAAATTTAGAAATGAGAAATAGTATCTAGTATATATACTATTTGTTTACTAATTTTCATTGTAATAATAATTGCAAACTGAATTCTAGCGTCAAAAGTCTAGTCTTGCCAAAAAAATAAATTGGATGATCAAAGGGATGATTCAAATATGTATGAGCAGTATTTGTTATTAGGCATTCACCGTTAGCAACTACCAAATTAGTGTACAGCATATTTGAACAGAGTGGGCAAAGTGGGTGCTAAAGGTTCGACAAATGGCTTTGACTTTGACATTTGAAGTTGCTTTATTGCTTTTACTTTCCTGCTACGTCACGAGGCCAATTTTATGGTGGCGTGAGGATTATCAAGTGGAGTTCGAGTAGAGCAACTGTCTCATAAGCGAACACAAACTGACTGATTAATGATGTTCAATAGCTTTAACTTTGAAAATAAATCAATGGAGACCAGCAAATAACGCTGTGGAAAACCCATTAAAACACGCCAGACTTACTGATGAACTAACCGACTGACTAACTGATTGGCCGATTGACCGATAATAGAAAAAAAAAAACTAACCGACTGAGTGACTGAGTAACTGATTCGTGTGTGTTGTCCTTGGTCCTTTGTTGAAATGTCAAAAGGCAGCCAGGCAATGAGCGATTTATGTGTCAGGCACGGCAATAGTCACAAGAAGAAGTACAGTGTGTGACTAAAAGTTATCCTGTAGAAAATAAAAATAAATAATAATAAATAGTTTTAAAAAGATACGTTTATGAACGGAAAATGTGTGGTGAAATTGTGTAACTCATATCTGTAAGAATCCATAAATTTCATTGAAAAAGAAAATAACTTTTTCTCGGACAAAGCCTGGCAATACGAGTTTCAGCTGGTATTGTATAAGGCTGTTTTCCTTTGCATACCTTTTTTTACACATTTGTGGCATGGGCACAGGGTACAATAAGAACATAGCAACGCATACATTGGTTTTTCCCACACACCCCGTTCACAAACATGTGTGCGGATCGTTAACATCGCCTGGGCTGGCATTTGTTTTACATTTTAATGAGCCAACAATTGCATCACGGGCAACGTCATCCATCGCACGGCTGCCTCGTTTGGTTACCTCTTTGGCTTTTTGGCTGTCAACTTTGGCATTAAATTAGTGGCAGCTAATTCGAAACTAATTGCTCTCTCTCACTCTCTCCTCGTTGCCTTTCACTCACCACCGGCAGGGCAATATGAAGGGCAAACATCTCACACGCAGTCATGCCATGCGCGAGTCCACATCGCCGCCACGCACGCCAACGCCGCGAGGCGCCTCCGAGCAGCACCAACAGCAACACCAACAACAACAACATCAACAGCACCCCAGCGATGCTCATGAGCACAACAACAACAATGCCATACTAAGTAATAACAATAGCAATACAAATACCAATAGCAAAGCACAATCAACTGGCCGCGGCAGTTCGCCGCTTATGGAAACGCCCGCTCTGATTGTTACTAGTCAGCAACAACAGCTACATCAGCAACATCAGCAACAGCAGCAACAGCAGCCGCTAAATGTGCCGCTGCGCGACGAGGCCGAGTTTCCCAAGCTGTCGCCGCCCAAGAAATCGGGAGCTGGTCATCATAATCGTACCAATAGCAATGGCAGCTCAGGCATTGAATACAACAACAACAACAACATCAGCAATAACAGCAACAATGGCGGCAAAAAGTATGTTGTAGACTTGAAATCCAACGGACTGGACAAGCATCACAACAACAACAACAACTCCAGTGCACTGCTGTACAATTCAGGCATGAATTACAAGGCAGCCGAGCGTCATGATCGTCACGAGCGTCATGAGATGTCCAGCCAGAACAGCAATCTCAGCAACAGCAACCATGAGGAGGAGCAGTATCATTATGAGCGTGGCGGCGGCGGCGGTGGTAAAAAGCATCGCGCCAACACCAATTCGAAGGGCTCCAAGCCGCGCTTGAAGAACCTCATCGGCAGCTCGTCGGGCAGCATTGATGGCGGCAATGGCGGCAATTGTGGTGGTGCCGGCGGTGGTGGGGGGATTAACAACTGCGGCGGTGGCAACGGCGGCAACCCTCAAACGAACAACTCGAGCAACAACACATCGGGCTTTATATCTCGCGGTAAGTTCTGGCATCCTTGGTGAGAGAGACAAGGATGCTGGTCAGCCATGCGCATTGGCTCAATTCATTAATTTCAGTCTTTCATCAATCAGAGAACTCGAGCGAACAGTATACGGACTATGGCGGCACCGATCTGTTGACATTCTTTCGCGATACGCTCAACAAGAATCCCAAGGATAGGAACATCTTGTTGAAAATTGAAAAGGATTTGATGGACTTTGTGCAGGACAAGGGGTGAGTTTTCAATTCGAACTGCAAGCGACTGCATTACTTATAATTTCTTGTTCCTTTCCATAGTCGTGGCTGTGAGTTTCGCTTTCCGTCGACTTCCTCGTATAATCGTATGCTTATACATCGCACCGCTGCCTTCTTTGGCATGGAGCACAATGTGGACTCGGAGACGCAGCAGTGCGTTATTGTGGCCGTCAGCAAGGGCACTCGCATACCAGAGGTGAGTTCTTAACCCAGATATATAGTATATTTTAAACTAACTTAACTGTTTCCACAGACTCGCTTCAAGTCTCTGATACGTGGCGATTATCGAGAGGATGCGCGCAAGTCAATTCTGAAGCGGGATACGCACAGCTTCGATGAGGTGCGTCAGTCGCCGTATCTCTGCCCGGAGCGTGTCATGCTCGACCGCAAGGCCAAGAGCTTTGAGGAGCGTGAGGAAGACTATGATCGCGCGCGTAGTCGCATCTTCAATCGCAGCACCCAGCAGGATGTCTACGCTAACGAGGAGGATTGCTATGGTGGCGGCGGCGGAAACTGGCACAATGCTGCCGAGCAGCAGCAGCAACAACAGCAGCCGCCCAGACCCAAGCGACCCAATGGCAAAATGCTGCAAATGCAGAATGTGAGTGGGCATTATTTCAAAATGAGACTAAAGTATATTAACTTGTTTCCATCACACAGTCAACCGAGTCGCGCGATGGTGGAGGAATGCGTTCCGCCGGCGCTGTGCCCAAGTCTCACAACTTTGGCAACTATGTCGGTCCGCCGAGCGCTGGTGGACCTGGTGGTTCAACGTTGCCGCGCAACGACTCAACCAATTCAAATAAGAGCGGACGTGGCGGCTTTACCAAGCAGGATTCGACCGGCAGCACTAGTACGCCCTGGCGTCTGTCGCCCTCAAGCAGCGGGTGAGTAGCCGCCAAATGAGTGTTTATATTTGGACCCAACATGCCCAATACCCAATTCGCTCGCTCTCTCTTATTTCTCTCTCTATCTTAACCAAAATTTTTGAAACTGTTGTTAAAATTGCCAAAAACATTTTTGTATGCCACCCAAAACAACCAACCAACCAACAACAAACCAACCAACCAACAAACCAACCAACCAACCAACCAACCAACCAACCAACCAACAACAACAACATTTACCAATCCAGCTACAAGACACGCACCCAATCCGTGCGCTCCGATTCGGTAACGCCGTCGCCCACGGGCTACGGCAGCGACAGGCAGACGCCGGAGTTCAGCCAGCCGCCGCCGCCGGTGCAGGCCACATCGAATCGGGGAATGGCCTCGTATCTGCAGCATGCAGCAACAACGACAACGCCATTGGCAACAACAACCACGTCCAGCACGCCAGAGTCGGCATCAGCCTCAGGACTCGTCTGGGCCGTCACAGACATTTCGAATGTGCCTATTGGCAGCGTCCTCATTGATCCGCAAACCCTCCAACCAATTCTCAATGCAGACGGGTAATTTACAAAAACCAAGAACACACCAAAATCCAACAACAAAATTCAAATTCAATCGTCACCAAAATTATGTTGTACTCCAAAAAAATTATAATCGCAATGCTTTTATTTGGTTATGCTCAATTTACGCAAAATTTTTTATAGTTTTTACTAATTCTGTTAATGGATAAAGATTCGATATCTAATCGATTTTTATTGTTTATTTTGAAATTTACTAAACATTTGGCTTAAAAAAACAGAAATCTTTAAAGAAAATAATATTTTTCGAGCACACCAGGTCAAAATTCGTTACTTAGAAGAATATATCCAGATAAAGTAGTACAACTTGTTTAATCTTGTCATGTCTGTCTGATTTTCAATTAAATACTAAATATTATTAATTTTGAAACACCAACGTATCCAATATATAATTGGTGCTTAGCTTAACTTTTCACGTTTTAATCAATTTTAATTAAGAATGTTTAATATTTATCCATTTTCTTACTTAGTCCGAAAGGGTACTTACTCTTGGGCCTGCCGAACTTAGCTTTTCTTTATTGTTTTCAACAAATATGCTTTATAATACAGAACTTATATAGATATAATCAAATAATACGCGATTAAATATCAAAATTATTTAATAGTTTTTTTTTGTTGTTGCATACCAGTTTATTATATACTTATACATACAATATTAATGGCATTTTGATGTGCTACTTTCAAATTGTTGATGTTGTTTTTGTAAATTATCTGCCTAAAATCAATCAAATTAATCGACACCACTCGCTCGCTCTCTCAAATGATTATGATTATGTATATATGTGTGTTTGTGTGAGTGTGTGTGTGTGTGTGTCCTCTTTGCTCGCAATCAGCTCTCAGTTCAGCCTCCCACTTACGTTCTCGCTTTCACGCTCTCACCTGTACATTGCCCACCCACAATCGTCAAAAATACTACACACCTACATACACACACACAGCTCTTTCGCTCTCACTTGCTCTCTCGCTCGCTCTCAACTTTCTCTCCTGCGTTACACGTCGCTCTCATACTGTTCACTCAGCGTTTTTTTTCGATCGCCTGCTGTCGTTGTCTCTTGAATCTATACCCAGCTACCAGTTAAGTGTGCTGTCTGCCAGAGTTGTCGTCTAATTGTTGTTCGTTCTAATTGCATCTGCATCTCTCTTGTATCAAAAGCATTTGTTGTTGTTGTTTTACCATTACTTACTATAATATGCAAATATCAAATAAATATACTCGTTTAAGAGCAGAAATGTCTGTCGCTGCCGTCGCCTTCACAGCGCACTCTATCGCAAAACTGTGGCAACCCTGACAACTGAACTTTCCATTTTCTTTGTTTTTTTTACTTCACTTTACACACGAAATACGCGCAAAAATTGCATGCGACGAGCGAGTATCCAAAAACCACATACAAAAATTGAGTACATTTTAGTAAATTTCATTGATTTTAATTTGTCCTCTCCTTTTGCAGCTCCATTTACCACTACGACCCGTCCAACATGCCGCCTAATCAGGCGGTGCAGCAGCATGCGGGCAACAATGGCGGCAACAACTATCAATCGAGCGGCAACTCGGGCAACTATGCGCCCTATCGCAAATCCTCGCCGCATCAGGCGCCACCACCACCGCCGCAGCAGCAGCAGCAACAGCAGCAGTCGATGCAGCAGCAACAGCAGGCATACAGTAATGAGCTGTCGTGCAGCTCCACGGAAAGCTATGCCGAGGAGGTGCAGTCGCCGGGCATGGACTGCTCCGACAGCTACGATTGCTACAATAACGAGCCTCTGCAACCGCCTATGCAACAGCCGCTGCAACAACCTCAGCCGCAGCCGCAACTGCAACTGCAGCAGCAGCAACTGCAGCAGCAGCATCAGCAACCGCTGCTCGGCTTGGAAGCCACCAGCAGCAGCAGCAAGGGCGACGAATGTGATAGTCTGTCCAGCGCCACGGCCTGCCTGAGCATTACGACCTCGACATCCACCAAGAACTACGATCGCATTGAGGTGCAAAAGTACAAGAATCAGGCAACCAGTCCCAACATACCTGCGTGCTGTGCCGGCGACAAGGAGCTCGAGATAGTCGCTCAACTCCAACAGCAGCAGCAGCAAAAGCAACAGTTGCAGGAGCAGGAGCCGGAACCGCTGACTGTGGCATTGAGCGCTGCGGCTCCACCGGAGTTGCCTAGCAGCCATTCGCCACTGCCGCTGCCGTCATCGTCAGCGGTAGTCCCCTTGAATTGTGATGCCCAGTCGCTGTCGCCCAGCACCACGCCCTACAGCCAGTGCGAGGTGAAGCCAGCCAGCCAGAGCCAAGCTCAGGTAGTTCCCGAGGAGCCCAAGACCACCGCCTGGGCCTATACGCAAAGCTATCAGGCACCAGATGGATCCACCGTCTTTCATACAGCCACGCCCAACGGCGCGGCGCCATATTGCACCACCACATATCAGCAAGGGGTAAGTTGACCTCTATATTTTACCATTTTAGTCATGGTTTGTCATCCTTAAAGTTCTACATTCAAGGTTGAGAAACTACCAACATTCGGATTTCTTGTCAAAAATCATGACAACAATGGTCACATGTCAAGTTACAAGTCCCGAAAAATGGCCTTCCTTGACTTAAAATTGCCATAACTTCGCTAAAACTGAACCGATCTTCAATCCCGAGGCCATTCTATGCATGGTTTGTCATCCCTGATAGTTATACATTCAAAGTTTAGAATTTATCAAAATTCGGATTTCTTGTCAAAAATCGTGACAACAATGGTTACATGTCAAGTTACAAGTCCCGAAATATGGCCTTTCCAGACTTCAAATTGTCATAACTTCGCTAAAACTGAACCGATCTTCAATCCCAAGGCCATTCTATGCATGGTTTGTCATCCCTAATAGTTCTACATTCAAAGTTTAGAATTTATCAAAATTCGGATTTATTGTCAAAAATCATGACAAGAATGGTCACAGGTCAAGTTACAAGTCCCGAAAAATGGCCTTCCTCGACTTAAAATTGCCATAACTTCGCTAAAACTGAACCGATCTTCAATCCAAAGGCCATTCTATGCATGGTTTGTCATCCCTGATAGTTCTACATTCAAAGTTTAGAATTTATCAAAATTCGGATTTCTTGTCAAAAATCGTGACAACAATGGTTACATGTCAAGTTACAAGTCCCGAAATATGGCCTTTCCAGACTTCAAATTGTCATAACTTCGCTAAAACTGAACCGATCTTCAATCCCAAGGCCATTATATGCATGGTTTGTCATCCCTAATAGTTCTACATTCAAAGTTTAGAATTTACCAAAATTCGGATTTATTGTCAAAAATCATGACAAGAATGGTCACAGGTCAAGTTACAAGTCCCGAAAAATGGCCTTCCTCGACTTAAAATTGCCATAACTTCGCTAAAACTGAACCGATCTTCAATCCAAAGGCCATTCTATGCATGGTTTGTCATCCCCAATAGTTCTACATTCAAAGTTTAGAATTTATCAAAATTCGGATTTATTGTCAAAAATCATGACAAGAATGGTCACAGGTCAAGTTACAAGTCCCGAAAAATGGCCTTCCTCGACTTAAAATTGCCATAACTTCGCTAAAACTGAACCGATCTTCAATCCAAAGGCCATTCTATGCATGGTTTGTCATCCCCAATAGTTCTACATTCAAAGTTTAGAATTTATCAAAATTCGGATTTATTGTCAAAAATCATGACAACAATGGTCACAGGTCAAGTTACAAGTCCCGAAAAATGGTCTTTGCAGACTTCAAATTGCCACAACTTCGCTAAAACTGAACCAATCTTCAATCCCGAGTCCAGTTTAGCCATGGTTTGTCCTATTCATTTATATTTGATGGTCTTTATAACGTTTATCGGATTTTCTATCAAATTGTCATCTAATGTAACTGTTTTCCCTTGATTTCAACAGCCTGATGGCAGCATCTATGCTGTGCCGCAGGGCATGGTGTATGCGGCGTATCCTCAGCCGACCGTTAGCAACGCCGCTTCGCAACCGCTCTTCCAGCTGACGAGCAACGGTCAGCCCGCGCAAGCGCTATTCGCCTCGCAGGATAGTGGCGAGATGCCCGGCACCTACATGATACCTGTCTTCGATCCGGCCCAGCAGCAGCGCGAGGGCTTGATACCCGCCCAGGCCATATACCAGACGACGGCTGGACCCGCCGCGGCTGTGATGCCGATGGCCACCGCCACCTATCCGACGGCGCAGTTTACTGCCGCTGGTCCCAACGGTGCGCCCATCTATCCGGGGCCGCTTATATACAGCGATCCGTCTGGCGGTCAGCTGCAACAGCTGCCGATGGCCACGTATCCGATTAGCTATCCGTATCATTACTATCCCATACCCTACTATGTGCCGCAGCAAGCGGTCTCCGCTGCGCCCATGATGGCCACCCCTGCCTCCGGCCAGCCGCCCACTGGACAAACGCCGCAACAGGCTCAGGCCCAGGCACAGGCGCAGGCTGCAGCCCAGCTAAATCTCGCAACTGCCTCAGCGGCTGGTCCGCCCACGGTAGCTGGCGGTGGCCAGCAGCAGTCCAGCCACAGCGGGGGCGGTGGCGGCTATATGGGTAGTGCGCGCGTGAAGCGAACACCCGGCGGTGGCTCCATACACTACAATCCCAGCTATCCGCCAACTGCTCCCGGACACGCTACTGCCGGTCATCATCCGGGCGCCGGCTCTGCTCAGCTGATTGGCACGCCCGGCGGTGCCGGCACAACGACATATCATACGCTGCCCACGCTAACTTTGGCGCATGGCGGCGCGGGGCCGAATACAGATCTCAACGCTGCGGTCGCTGCTGCTGCTGCAGCCGCTGCCGGTGCTCATGTGTATGCGCTGCCCGCTCAGCACGCGACGGCACTGATACCGACCAACCTGTTCCCGTATGCAGCCGCAGCGGGTCAGCCGGGTGCACAGCAGGCGGGACCGCACAATGCCCTGCTCCAGCAGCAGCAACAGCAGCAACAACATCAGCAGCAGCCACCGCCGCCGCCAGCTGCGCATTCGGCGCCACATCATGCTCTAATCACAGCCGCACCGTTTTATCCATCAGCCAGTGGATCAATGGATGTGGCCGCAGCCTCTCAGTCGGCGCCCTCAACGCCAGCGGCGCCAGGAAGACAGGCGCCACTGTTTAGCACGCCGCCGGCGCCAAATCACGTCAGCAGCAACATGGGCGCATCGGGAGGAGGAGCGGGCTATCATAGCAATAGCTCCACGCCGCACTTCTATCACAGCCAGAGCAGCAATGAGGGTGGCTATGTGCCCTATGAGAAGCGCAACAATGCAACCGGATTGGGTGGTGCTGGTGGAGCGCCACTTGGTCGCAAACCTTATCATCCGGGTGGTGGCTACAATCCACGGCACTCAGTGCCGGTAAGCGGCATGCCATCCGGCGCCAAGACGCCGCTGCTCAACTCGAACAATGAGCCCACGCCACGGGCCTCACCCAGCAGCATTACTCTGGGTGGACCATCAACTTCCTCGAGCTATCATCATGCTACACATCGCGGACCGCCGCATGCGATGGGCAAGCGCGATAATAAGCCCACACAGATGCCACTCATAAGCGGACCGCCGCCCAGCTATGCACCATCGACAAGCAGTCCAGCTGGTGGTGGCGGTGGTGGCGGCTATGAGGCCAAGCCTCCAATGCGTCTGAATGCGGGCGCCGCCACCTTCCGTAGCCAGAAGTCTATCAGTGTGGACTTTCGACGCAGCGTCTCGCAGCGCAACTCGCCCAGCGCGAATGGGGCTGGAAATGGGAGCGGCAACAGCAGCCACGAGAGCAGCAACAATTCACCCAACAGTATTGTAGGTGGCGCCGGCGGTGGCAGCAATAATAACAGTGCTGCCAATACGCCCAATGCTGGCGCTTCAGCTCCGGGCATGGGCACTCAGTACATTGTGCTGGATCATTCGACGGGTACCGCTATGAACGCCTCGCCGCCATCTCTTTACCTAAGTGGTGGCAGCAACGCTGGCGGCAACGGTGGCGGACCGCGTGCCTCGCACATTCCAGCCCAGCTGCATCACAGCGCGGCGGCGGCAGCGGCAGCAGCAGCAGCCAATGCCAACCATCAGGCGGCAGCGGTCCTCAGCGGTGTCGCTGCCCTGGGCGGCTACAATCCCAACGCTGCCTCCGGTGTCTACTTCAAGTATGGCCAGACATACTTTGCGCACGTGAGTACACTACTTTGAAATCCTTGATAGATTTATGTTTACTTATTGTGCTTTATCCTATCTATTCCCTTAGCCCTCGATGGCCTTGCCCAACAATCGACGTTCGCCATCGAACGACATCCGGCCGCAGATGGCACAGGTTGCCGGCATGTATCCCGCCACAATGATGATACAAGGTGAGAAGAAGAAGAATGAGACAAATAAGAAGAAGTACTTGTGGGTGAAACTCTGACGTTAAGATTGTCACGCAAGTTTTCAAGAAATTCAAACTTTAGTCAAGCTTCAAATAATTTGTATTAGTCGCAAGTAAAGTAAATATCTGAATAGTTTTATGAATGCAGTTTAAGAACTAGTTGGGTAAAAGAAAGATTATTCATTAATATATATATGGAATATTTCAAATTCAATCAATTGAACTAATCAACTTAATTCACACTTTCAGCACCTCAACGTCATCCAAGTCGTCATCCAAATCCGAACTACAAAGGTTCGCGTCCGCGGTAAATCTGCCGCTCCTTAAACAACTGGCGGACGCTGACACAAAAAATAAAAAACTAAAAAAAATATAAAAAAAAACTACATACACATAACGGCATACCTAAGATAAATATAAATAGCAACCTAATCTAGTGGAACATAATGTAGTTGACAAAAAACAAAAAAAAAAGAAAGGAAGGAACGAAGAAAAAAGAGTGAAGAATGAAATAGACGATCTAACAGAAGTGAGTACAGAGCATAGAAGCAAAATGCCGCAGAAAGTTGTTGGGCGTTGATGGTAGCAGCAAAATCAGAAGCATAAACAGCAGCAGCTGCAGCAGCAGTGGAGACCGAGAGGAGGGGGGCAGGCTGAACAGGCGCATTATGCATTAAAGTGAGAGACAATTGTTAATCTTCCGCAGAAACCTAAAAAACACAGTCAGAGAAAAAGCAACTTTGCGTCTAGCCGTAGTTAAGCATTATTGTGTAGCTACAACAACCACAACAAAAAGAAAAACCACAACCAGTAAACATAAAAACAAAAAAAAAGAAACAAAAACAACAAATAAATGCTGTATATTTTGTGCCATTAAAATAGTCTTAATACAAAAAATCATAACGAGTACCGAAGAAGCAATAATTGAACACAACGACGGCGAACTAGAACAGGACAACGGAACGGAACGGAATGAAACTGAACCGAACCCGGACTGCGACCCTCACATCAAAATCGTTAACTAAACTATAAGTATATTATATATATATATGCTGCTTTAGCTCTGGCAGGATATACACGCATCTATGTAACTGCTGTATGCGAACAATCGAAGCGCAGGAGTTGCCTACGCTTACAGACTGACGGGAACAGTAGGTCATAGTTAACTCAGATATGTCCGATTGAACAGATATTAGCAGCCTGACATTTATAGCTTCTCCCACTATCCCAAATTCAAAAGAAATGCTGCTATTAAACAAAAAGAAACAACATGTATTATATCGAAATAATATCGTCTTTCTTTGGTGTGTTTAATTAAATGCGTTTTAATTATGTTAGAAATCTCAACCAAAAGTAAAGCAAAACTCCAGCTATATTGACAGACAACCGACAACAGCTATATTGGCCCCACGGCTAGAACACAGCGAGAGACTGCTGCCAAATGGGCTGTGGACGTGGCTTGTACTATATATATATATATAGTATATATATATATACACTTATTTTGTATTGCAAAATTTGTAATTTGTAAAGCTCTTCGAGTTAATCTCAAATCTAAACTCGAAAAACGAACATCTAAAATTAAACATGTTTTGTTATTGAGTCAAATTAAATATTATTATTACCTATTACCATTTACTTATAATAATGATAAATTTGTGAATTCTTTTTAATTTGAATTTTCCTTATTATGTTTACGTTCTATCTACATAGAATTGAATTCTTTATGTTTTCTTTAATTTTTGTTCCTTACGGCAAAGAAGCTGCACTTTAATTTTCGTTATTAATTATAAGAGGAGTAATATTGAAATATACATAGTAATGAGAAAATGAGAATCGAGGATTAAAAACGCCGTACGTAAGAGCCAAGCAGCTATACATTTATTGTTAAACAAAATATTTAGCTTAGCGTATAAATTACATATGTATATGTACCATTTAATATATAGGCAACTGAAACAAGAAAAACAAAATAATAAAAAAAAGATTAGTTAAAGTTGCGTTTTCGTACTTTCGTTTTCATTTCGTTTATACGTTCGATTACACTTTCAATTTCTCACTTAAATTTCTATTTTTTTAGTTTCGCCCTGGCAACGGATCGAGCTCAGCAACAAATTGAACAATTGATGAATTCTGATATGATTTATTTACTCCTGCTTTTGTACAACGAATTTGCGCAAAATACACTTGAAACAAACCTTTTACTAAATAAACACCAAGACTATTGGCTAACTCGAACTCGAACTCGAACTCAAACTCAACTTTTAAAACTGTATGCCTAAATGTACATAACAATAATTTACAAGCAAACCTAAACGCGACTAAACTCTTAGCATATAAGTAGGTTAGGACCGGACAGAAGGACCCCAGGAACTGTATCAGTAGATCAAATGATTTGCTGCAAAGATTTGCCTCAACTGCGTGAAATCAAAAAAATTGTTAAATCGAAAAAGATAAAGAAAATGGTTGAACATTTGCAGCAAATCCTTTGTGAGAAGTAGAAGAAGAAGAAGAAGAGTTAACGAAGTTGGTATCATTTCAAACATTGCAATTCTTATGAACTCAGTCACCACACACCTAAACTAAGAATAGCTTTCAAAAGTGCGCTAAACATAACTGCTAACACAGCTTACGTAACATATTATACATACATACTTATACATAGTATATGATAAAGGCAATATGATAACAGATAAAACGTACCAAATAAGTTAGTGAAACTGCTCAAGAGAGACAAATTGAATAATAAGCACAAACGTATTGTACCACAGAACACAGAAACGCTTTGTTGGCTAGTCCCGATAACCAGAATAGATAGACACCACAGATAGAGGTAGCTAGAGAGGAAGTGGAGGAAGAGTATATCGGATGTATATCGGATGTATATCGGCGGCAGTGGATTCAAATCAAAATGATCCTGAAGTATCGAACATTTGCTCCTGTTGTGCATTTCTTTGTTTGTTGCTCTGTTTGTTATGAAAAGAAAAGTAATGTTGAGAGTAATGTTCAAGTCGTCGTTATACCGAGAGAGATAAAGAGAGATAGAGAGAGAGAGAGGAAATCCGAGATAGAGAGAGCTGAGAGCGCAGGATAACAAGAAACAAGATTAGGCACAGAATATGGGAAAAGAAAAACAAAAATATGAAAACCCTTGTGGGGCAAATATGTTATACAATATTATTATTACATCATGATTAATCTAATGCTAAAGCGCATCGTAATTATAATTATACAACAAAAATGCGACAAAAAAAAAGAAAAAGAAAAGCAAAAACAACAACAACTCGAACAACAAACTGCACGCAAAGTACTCGTAATACCGATAAAATGAGATAAAGACAAACGGAGTTTTTACCGACGAGGATAACGATAATGATTATTATGATGATAAACAAAAAACAAATAAATAAATAAAATGTATTTATTTATTTTAATTTATATATACACTAGAGAGTTATTACAAATATATATATACATAATGTATAAGGCAAAAAAGAACACGGATTTATCTTTATTTTGTATACTAACATTTTTCCTCTAGCATCTTTCTAACTCTAGAAAAAATATCACAGGGTATATTTTTGGCATACAACTCTGCGGAAATGAACCTAAAGTATAAATTACAGCTAAATAAACAGGACAATTCTATGTATGATTAATGGTTGATGAAAACGCATTGGACACCCTCAAGGTTATGAGTCCTGCCCTTCATATGGCGTCCACTCGGCACATGTTAGCATTGAGGCCATAAAAACAGTTCAAGCAAATACGGAAAAAAGCCAAAAAACTAAAATAAAGAGATAACTGGAGTTACTATATGTATGCAAACATTGTTGCGACCTAATAACCCAGAGACAGTGTAACAAATGTGCGGGAATTTATGAGTTGTATATTTGAGCGAGCCTACAGGTCGCAGGTTCCATTGTCTCAATAATTACACATGAGGTTTGAGGGGTAGTTTAGGCTTCAGCTAACGTTTATATCGGACTCTTGACGTCTTCATAACACGCGCGAATGAGCCACGAAAGAGACATCCAAAAAGGGCAGCAAAGAAAAATGGAATATGCCACCAACAGTTTTTGGGAAACGGTACAACAAATTACCCTGAAATTTTGATCGCAACTAGGAACGCAGCCGCTTTGTGGCCACTATACGTATCTGGGCAGTGCCATCAAGTATCGAGTGGAGACGACCACATTCGGAGCGACCCAGCGACCCATAAATCTGCCAAGTGGAAGTCAGTAACTAAGAACCCAAACAGCGACAGGTTGCAGCTCAATAAAGAGCTAAATAAATATAATATCGTCTATGGGCCGCAAAAGGGATGAGTTCATTTAGGGTACAGAGCACACATACGACTCCGATTGCGGCAGGTAGCAAGCAACTAACTAACCTGTTTCTCAAGACAATGGCCAAAAAGACGGCTGCGGTGTTTGCTGTTGCTGCTGCTGCTGCGGCCAAAATCAAATGGTCAGCGCTTTTGTAAACTGGTGACATTTAAAAATTATGGCATGTAAATGGAGGGCATTCCGGGAAGCGTTGACAGCCAACGGCGCTGCGTCGCAAGAAGGGGGCTACTGTTAATCAATTTAGTGCCTGGGATGAAGTTATTTGTGCGGCTCGCGCAGATGGCCCAAAGAAAAAGCCAAGTGAAAGGTTAGGCGCGATTCACTTGGCTGATAGGCGCTGCTCCTATACATATTTAGATATATGTATAAATGCACATGCATATCTTCTATGAGAGACCTTTGCCCTACGGGGCGTATGCGTGTTAAAGCTTTCATTCTGCTGTCGCTGTCAAGCTTTGCGCTTTTGATATATGGCCAGCATTAAAGTGCCGCCTTTGTAACGCGGAGACATCAAAGTACACACACACACACACTCACACACAGACATATGCACATAGTCAACATTTGCATACACAACATACACAAGCACACATACGCACTGTTGTGCAGCGAAAAGCCATAAAAATCACTTTGTAGTCTGGGCAAAAAAGCTGAAGAGGGGAGAGCGGCAGCTTTATGGAGGCGGCGCATCAGCGCAAACTATGCAACAACAACAACAACAACAGCAGCCATACAGAAAAAAAGTGCAATGCAATCAATTCAAAAGAGCTGCCAGTGCAGGAGAAAAAGGAAGAGAGAGAGAGAGGAGTGGATGGGTCGAGGGGGGCGACAAAGGGGTCTGTCAGCAGACGGCAGGCAGCAGGCAGGCTGCTTTTAATCCTGCAAAAAAGGCATTGCGAGGCAGCATAAAATGATGATAATCCTTAAATAACGTGAGCAACATGAAGGAAGGTGGAAGGTTGGCAGCTTGGAGAAGCTGATGATGACGATGATGGCGACAGCAAAATGCCAATTGAATGCCAAGCGGCTTTAAGTGGCGGACAGCGTGAAAGCAATCGAGACCAAAAGATGGAGAGTGTGTGCGAAAGAGAGACAGAGAGAGAGAAAGCCGTTAAAGTGCTTAAGGCGCTGCTAAATTGAAAGATGAATGTTTAACGAACTATATACAAGTTGGGCAAGTTGTTGCCATATCAATAGTAAAATATATATTCATTAAATAAAGCAGGAGACAGAATGTGAACTAAAAATATATGTTTATATATAAATAAATATATATTGTAATTTAAGATTTTTCTATATTTTCAGTTTATATTATTGCTTTAACTTTAATTATCAATAAATAATAATCAAAAAGTTAGCCTTCCCTACAAATCACCTTTAAATATGCCTCCAATCAAAAGTTCAGCTATTTTTTCAATTTATATTATTGCTTCAGCTGTTTTCAGCTGTAAATGATCATTCAATATATACTCTATACAGTTAGCCTTCCCTTAAAATCAACTTTAAATATGCCTCCAATCAAAAGTTCATCGACTGACTTTAAGATACAACTTTGCTTTAAAATTGAAATGGCTACTCGCTGCTCTTTCACTTCCGGCACATATCACAGCTGAAAGCTGCCTCAACATGCTGCTGACATGCCAGCGTTGTCACCCAATGAAAATATGTTGAGAAAAACTGTCAGCTTGCAGCTCTTGGACCGTCAAGCGGTTTGACCCCAAAAAAGTCAAGTGCGCCCGCTGCTGCTACGCTTCACTCCGCTCTGCTCCGCTCCGTTCCGCTTCGTTGCCTGCCGCTCTGCGCACTGTTTCGGTTTGCCATCCGCGGCTGCAGTGAAGCGTGTGGGTTCAGCAGCGGCAGCAGCAACACCCACCCAATGGCACACAACCACACGGGCTCAAAAGATGCTCAAGCGGAAACTTGGCTCAAGCAGAGCGCTCGGCGCTCAGAGCTGGCACGCGCCGGCGCACTCAGTTGGCGGGCAAGCGGGGCGGCTGAAAGTCACTCAAAATGGGGGACGCTGGCCCGAAACTCGTTCCTCGCGTGCTGAGCGCGGGGCGTTGCCAATTGAGCGGCCGCCATGGCAACCAATCAACACACAACCCCCGGAGACGAGCTACAAAAAACCAGTTGAGCGGGTTTTCAAAACTGCTCGTTGTGCTCCGGTGGTTGCTTGTAGTGGTGCTGGGTGCTAGTGGTGATGTGTGTGTGTGTGTGTGTGTGTGTGTTGTGTTTGCTTTATGCTGCTACCACTCTCGAAACCGGGTCGTCACATCCATGCTGTGCGGCTGATCCATGAGCCAACGGCAGCGGCTACAGCGACGGCAGTTTATGCAGTGGCCTCGTACCTGTAACAACGTCTGCTCGCCTCAACGCTCGTGAGCTGCCGCAGCCGCTCGTTGCCGTTGCCGTTGTCGTCTCAAACTCGGAGACTCCAAACCAAAATACCCGTCTTGCAACCGGACCCCAGCTGGCGTCTCTGTTATCGCGCCACGCGTTCGCGCCGTTCGTTTGATAAGCAGCCCGCCTGCGAGTTTAAGCGTCGGCAAAAAACCAGCTACAAAAAAATATAGTAAACAAAAATATATATATATATATATCAAATAATAAGGAAATGATATCGAAAAACCAGTGAACTATTTTCCAAATTTCGCATGTGCTAATTGTTTAAAGTGTAAAGCCGTAAATTATTGCAAATTCTCATACACAAAATTATACTCACACTCGTTGTCTGTTATGCAATTAATTTGCATGCATTTAGTGTCATTTGCTGGACGCTTGACAAACTGATCAAGTCGTCAAAACATTTCGGTCGTCCAGCAACAAGTGATCTACATTCATAGCCAAAAGCTGGCTAAATAAATTTTGTGCAAAAGACTTGGATTAAAAATCGCCAAAATTGTGGAGGCAATTAAAATGAAGGTAAGCTTAAAAATGATTAAGTCTTATGTGATAACAATTGGAAGCGGTTTTTATAGGAGTATATGAAGTTTTATAATAGATACGACCTTTTAGGCTAAATATTACTCTTTAGTGGTTTTTTAATTTTCCAATCGATGGGAGTAACTGTTTTTTTTTATGGACACCTACGCAGCATTTGGAAATGTTGCCTTCCCTTATATTATTATTTTTTAATTGATGCACATGTAAAACCTTTCAGGTGACCTACAAAACGTGCTGAATCGATATTGAACCAAAAACCCGCTGGGACGCAACAGGCGGCGTTAGTTTTGGTATAGTAGGAGTGAGTGGTATAGTATCTAAAACAATGCCCAATTCAAATGGGGCAATTCAAAGCCATCAACTCTCTCGACAAACCGTACTAATAACTTTGGAAAACGATGAGTTTTCAAAACAGACGACAAGACCGGGTCCAAAAGTCGGTGAATATTAAAAGCACACAAATGGCACCATGGGGATGCAACATGGCTGGGATATGGCAACGGATTCGTATACCGAATCGAGTTTGGATTGAATTGACGACCATGTCAAACCCACACGTTGAATTATGAGAGACGGGAATTTTCGAATTTTTGTATTTCTGTTTATTTTTTTTTTTTGGTTTCTTCTTCTGGACTCGAACCATAGGCGCGTTTATCATTAGCTAACGTTTTTAATTTCAAAATCTTTTGGGGCAAGGCTCATGACGTCGCTCATTTGAAATGTTCATTCAAAACTTGGCCACAACATCGAAGCGTTTAATCGATTTTTACGTTGAAGATTTGCCGTATCTCAGCAATGTATTGTATCTTTTTGTTGGCTGCCACCCGCTGGGCACATTGTGTGAACTCTGACGCAAGTGCTGAGCCACCCACAGGATTCAATGGAATACACTGTTGTAAAATGTTAAATATTGGACACTGGACAGCCAATGAGTTGGCGCTTTCAGCGACAGATACAGCTACAGCTACAGCTATAGATACAGATACAGCGATTTCGGCAGATATGTTGTTGCATGATTTATGCCTCCACGGTTTCTACATCGTTGTATTTTGCATGGCTTTGTCCATAAACATAATTTTCATTACCATAGCAAATTAGACAAGGTGCTGACGCTTATTGGGCCGCACATAAAAGGCCAAAATGTGTTATAAATTTCAACGCTTAGCCTATAATTGATCTAGGCCTTAGAAGAGCCCACGTAAAACCAATTCGAAAAGATGCGATCATGTGGCTAAATAAATACTATACTATACTATATGTAGTATATATATATGTTGTATTGGCAGGGCCTTTAATAACTGTCAATATGCACAGCGTGAGATCTTAGAGAAAAAGCCGCAGCAGCGTTCTTACAACGCGGCTTCAAATCAAATGTCAACAGTGCTAAGCCGCAACTAGACAACAATAGATCCGGGCTTAAGACCCTTTTCTAAACTTGACATCATCGATCTTGACCCGCCCCAGTTGTGTTGATCCCCGCCCTCCTAGCCATCCAAATGCCCAGAGCCATGACGCCACAAAGCGCAGCTTATGAATATTCAATAAATGTATTTTGTATTTTCTTCTTTGGCTCTTTCGATTTTTATTTTCGAGCTGAGTAAGAGCTGTAGGAAAGGCATAAATACTGAAGCGCTTAAATGTCCAATTTGTGTGCAAGGCAGCTATAAAATATACATATTTCAATAAACGATTTTTCATTAATAATTCACTAGCAAATTAAAGGCAACAAATAAAAATATACAAAAATATTAAACACAACAAAAAATGTCTGAAAAGCAGTTGACGCCTCCCAGAAACCCAAAAGCAGGCAAGCAGCATGTTTTCTTTAATTGAGAACTATGTTATAAGTTATAATTAGCTTGGCATATGAATGATCTTGAGTCGAGCTTAAAGCTTAACAACTTGTCTATTGCTGTGACTCAACAAATAGTCAGGATCAGCAGCATACCTTAAGTAAATTCTTATAAATCCAAAATTGCAAAATTACATAGATCTTATGGTTTTATTATTGACAAAATTCAAATTGTTTGCTTACAACGCTAAGACTGTCCTGCTGTATCGCCTTAGGCATTGTGTGCTTATTACAACATCTTTGCAGCAAACAAAAGATGCATTTTGTAAGCAGATCTCAAGCTGAAAACCCACACAAGCTGAAAGGCAACGCGTGCCAGTTGCAACGTGTTTCGAATGGCAAGTTTTTGGACCCGGGTCGAAAGCAGCTGCTTGGTCCAGCGGATTGTCCACAGATTTCCATGCTCGTAATTGGATTGCCAACAAAATGCTGAAGAGCAACATCCTACTGCCTAATTGACAACTGCGGCGTGGCGTGACAATGCTGACAAGAAGTCTACGCCTGACAATTGTCTAAAAATGCGAACCTCTCGAAAATGCATCTTGACTTGAGCCAATTGCCCCGATCAGGCACAAAAGACAAACAAATATCACACCTTTGTTTATGCGCACAGTCCAAAGATGAAAGACAAAAGCAGATACAGATACAGATACAAAAACAGCAACAGAATCCCAAACCGAAACCGAAACAACAATTCGAGTGGTCAGCTTGGAGTCCTTCCTTGGGTTGCGCATGCGCCTCTGCAATTTGTTTGAGCATGCCTCCTCTCTCTCTCTCTCTCTCTCTCTTTGCTTCCCTCTGTCTCCTGGGAGAAACGTGTCAAAGTCACAGCAGCATTTTTAGCAGGTAACTGTGAAAATTCCCAAAATGAAAATCAAATGCAGACGCCAGTCGACAGTCGACAGTCGACAGCCGGCAAAAGGCAACCGGCAAACGGCAACCGCACAAAAGAAATGGGAAAATCGACTGAAGTGTATGCTTGAGGTCTCTGTGGCATTGTTCGTCGAGTGCATCCGCAAAATAGTCCTTAAAGGACGCTTAGTTGGCTTACAAATGATGCATGGGCCCAAAAAGGGGCTCGACACCCAACGGCGGCAAATAAAATTGTAAAATGCCACAAATCATTGCAACTCCTATCTATATGCATTGTGTCCCGTCAATGGTACTAGAGAAACAAAAAATAAAGACGAAAAACCCGCCCCTAAATTGTTGCCAGCCTGCATACCTGTGTACCCCAGCCCCTACCACTCTCCCGCTCCCGCTCCCTCTCCCTGACCCTGCTCCTGCCCCTGCCACTGTAACTGACTAACAATCCGTAACGACAAACCATTCGATTTTATTTTACATTTTCCACAAACTTTCATCGTTTGGCAAAATAAATGTTTGCCTCTTGTCTCTATGTCGATTTTCTCATTAGTTTTCCAGCAGCAATTTTCCTTTATTCAGTTTGTGTGTGTGTGAAAATATTGCTATTTAATTGTTTGGCAATTGGCAAAAGCTTTTAGAGCTCTAAATAAATGTTGGGTCATTGCCTAACTTATCTTATCTATCAGCTTGTATCTAGCACAGTAGCCCGATGAGAAATTGAACTCGATAGATTTTTTTTGAAAAACGCCGCCGATATCTTTCAAAGTCGTTTTAGGCAGGTTCTAAATAAATTAACCATACAGAGCAGCAGCATCAATTCGTGCTGAACTTCAAACTTGATTTATTGTTTAAACATAAACATAGACGATCGAAATTTGCATGGAAAATAAAAGACGCGATTTTTGTGTGCCGAACAACAACAGCAACAACAGCAACAACAACAATGACAGCCAAACTGAAAGCAAATATTAAAATATTAATATTAATTTATGCAAAATGCAGATTTAACTAATTAATTGTAGTCAATGCTCAATAAAAAATAACAAAGAGAAAAAAAATCCAAACTTTACACAATGCAAATCGTAAAAGATGCGAGCGCCTCAGCTGTAAATAAAAAAGAATACAACTTTAACGTCTCTGCCGTCGACTTATTGATGTTTAGTGTCGGTGTGACATGTTGACGAAAAGACAAAAGGCATTCAGATTCTGTTGCGGGGATACGGACTCAGCCCAGCAGACACTCGACTCATCTGCAAGCCAACTGTATGATGAATGCCTTAAAAATTCGATAATCATAAACAAAAATGTTGTGTGCCAAAAAAACCGGAATATTTAATAAACCGAAACGAATTTACCCTTAAACGGAATTAGTTTTCATATGTTAAGTACATTTTACGGGCTTCACAGAATATGAAATCGAATTCATTTTAAATGTTCGCATTAATTTGATTTAAAACATTGAAGGATATGCGCTAAAAGGAAAGCGAAGAATCGAATGCTGTCGGGAGAGTTAAGCTGTGAGCTTTTGGTATAAATTATGAAGAGTATACAAACTTCAGCAGCTTAAGAAATTGTTAGATACTTGCGGGCGATTTATTAGCGAATGTGCTGGCTGGCAGATCAGCATCAGAAGGCTTATGCCGGTACCCGGTTTAGACTGCTCTCTCTCTTTCTCTCTCTCTCTCTCTCTAATTTTCTCGCAGTTAATATTATTTGCACAACTGCCGTTTGACGTATGCTCAATATAAGCAAAAAAAAAAAAAAAGTAATGAGAGACAATAAAAAATGGCACTTTAAATGTTTGCCGTGCAGCTAAGTATTTTATTGAAGCTGATCATAAAAAGAGAGAACGCAAGAGAGGGAGAGAGAGAGAGGGAGAGGAGAGCGAGAGAGACAGCTATACAGCTATTATTCATATGCAATTTAAATATTAAAGCTTAATTAACATTGCAAGCTTGCTAAATACAGCTCAACAGATTATACAGCTGCAGGGCCATATACAACGTATTGCAATCATTTAAATTATCAACTATAATTAATAATGAAATAACATAGTTCTTAAGAGAAGATTTCAAATCGAAGATTGAATCTTTTATAATAGCAATATGATTTCAATAGACAAGTTTTCTATGCAGATTATTACTCACTTAGAGTCTGGCGATCTTCTGTTATGGGACTTTTAACCTCACGATGTAAAGTAAAACATAAACATAAAATGTAGCTTATCAATTTATAAGCTCACAAGATTTTTTGTTTTTGGGAACACTCAACCGGCAGCTGCTGCCGCCGCAAATGATCAAAACATGTTCTCGAATCCGTTCGAGTGACTAAAACTTAAAAAGTAGGGCTACTTTAAGTGGACTACAACAACAATAAGAACAACAACAATAACATAACACAACAGAACACAACATAGACATGGTCAAATCGTATACCAATTTTCTGTTTGCCACCGTCCGGCGGGGGCGATGGTCGGAGGGGGGCAAACGGAATGTCGTCGAGCCGTCGAACGCTTTGAAATTTAATATGAAAACGTTGTCTATGCAAATGAATATTGCCACCTGTTTATGTTTATGGTCAATGGAAATGGCAGCATCCCCAGCAGCGGCAGCCAGCAGCTCCAGCGATACCCTAAAAAAACGGTATTAGCTGCAACCGATCCGATCCGATCCGATACGATCCATTTCAACGAACGATCTATCAAGTGGCTTCTTTTTTTTTTCTTCTTTCTTTTTGGATACACGGATACTGTATCTATATACAAGTGTGTGCGTGTGTGTGTGGATTATCTTGGTGGGAAAAACGTGAGAACGATCGTGTATGCAAATCACTTTCAGAGTTTTGGAGTAAAGCAAACGTTCCAACGATTCCCGGTCGTAGTCCAATAAAATATACGAAAACTAAAACGAAGAAAGTATTAAAATGAAATTTATTTCGTATGGGGCGAGCCACAGTTATAATAAAACGCGTCTGGGAGCGCACACAAAGCCCAATGTTTGCCAACAACAACAACTAAAATAACAACAGCAACAACAACAACAAGACTATTGCTTATGGCGGCTGTAAAACACAAGCAGTCAACGGTCTTTGGGTCTCAGTTGTTGCCTGCTGCCAGTTACCAGTTGCCAGTTGCCAGTTTCCCAGTGGCCCGCTCCAAAGATCCGAGCACAGAACAAAGATCGTTGAGATCTCCCAGTTGATGCTGCTTGGAATTGAATTGAGTTGAGTTGAGTTGAGTTCAGTTTTGTGTTTTGTAGTGTAATAAAGTGCGACATTTTAAGTCGTCGGCTGATCGGGGTAATAACTTGTCAACACCGGCCCCAACAATATAACCATTAAAAGTGTGAGCCCGTCTTCGTCATCGCGAGAGAGCCCCAAAACAATTTATATATATTGTATATGCTGGCATACATTCATATATATATAATATATATATTTACAATCTTGTTGCTTTTTTTTTGGCATTTTATTTACTTTTGTATATTTCAAAATATCAGAGAGTGCAAAAAAAAACTCCCCCCTTAACATTTTGTGTCTACTTGAAGTGGAAATGCATGCGGCATGCAATTGAAATTTACGGACAGACCGACTGTCTATTTAGCAGCTAAGTTTGCTATGCGGCAATGAGGGGAAGAACCGAAAGCACAACAGACACAATGAACTGGCAGCTGAAGATCAGAAAAGTTTCGGAGCCATAAAAACGTTGGCAGCTCGCTGGGCCTATTGGCCGTAAAATATTTTACGATGTTACGCCAACAAAAAAAGTGACGTCCAGCTAATCCGCCATGTGCGTGCCATCTTCCTCGCTCCCCCTCGCCTCCTCTCTCCTCTCTCCCTCTCTCTCTGTTTTTTTTGACTGCCTCCCGAATGGGTTGTCTGCCATCATAATATTTGCCTAGGCCAAAAGCGCGTTCGTCTGGTTCCAAGCCGAGAGATGAAGCCGGGAACTGTAAACGTATCTATGTGCATGTATGTATGTATCTATATGTGTGTGTGTGTGCCTGTGATGTGTGAATATGTTGGGAAAATTGAATGGCATATGCACATTTTGTCGCCAGTGATAAAATTTAATAACGCTGATAAATTTAGCAAAAACATGTTGGGCCATTGACATAAAGCGGTAATTAAGTTTGCTGACTCGCAGCAGGACAACGTCAACGATGGACCCGTCGATGCAACGAGTGCAAAGTGTTGTCCATGCAACTACAGTGAAGACATGGCAAGTTGAACAGCGGATTAAAGATATAACTGATGAGAGAAGCATGCAATCACTTAAACTTAACTTATATTCCTAAATAAAACTTGGAACATTTTGTTTTAAATATTTTGAGCCATCTTCCTAGCCAGTATTCACTGTAGACGCATAGAAAAGCTTTCGCTTTTGCTGCATTGCACTCTTTTCGATGCCGTTCTGCGCTTTTGTCTGTTGTGTTATAGCGGCCATTAATCTGATTGGATCAATGGGTGCGACAACAGCTATAGCTACAGCTATAGATATAGCTATATTCAAGCTCGTAGTCACAGACAATGGCATACACACCATCACACTAACACTCACACTCACACTCGTTCGTTCGGTCGCATCGTGAAATATTTGTAAGCATTTAACCAATTTATGGTGACTGGGAGTACGAGTATTGTATACTAAATGCATCTGGAGGAGATGGGATCGCGTGGGCGCCCCCATTCGTTTTCATTCATAAAGAGCAGTCATTAAATAACAATCAGCTACGACGCTGATCTTAACGCCAAACAAACGCCGACGTGTAAATTGGCATAATATTTTTAAATATTTTTTAAACAGTATCCCACGCAGCAGAGACAACAAAAAAGTAGCTCTAATTAAAAGCGAGCTGCTTTTTTTTTGAAAGTCTTTGAGCAACCAAAATGATCAAAAATACAACAATAAAAATATTAAAAAAAGATAAATATTTATTTGACAGACGCCCGTTGATAATTTTCATGGTTCATAAATCAAAACCAGTTGAAAAACTCGCCAGCCTTTTATGCTATTTTACTGTATATATGTAATTATGTATATAATGTTTTGGCATAGCCTTCATTGTTGTTAACTGGCGCTTAGAGTTGCATTTGTTGTTATTATTATTTTATTATTATTATTACTGTTGATGTCAATTTTTAAAGCGCCTTAAATAGAGCCCAAAGGCCTTAAGAAAACATTTGCCAAAATGCCGCAGCGACAAGTGGCCACAGATATAAGTACATATATATATATATATGTATACACAAATACATATATATATATATATATATATTATTGTCTTGCCTCGATTGTTGTTAGCGGCTTTGTCATGATGCCTGCAACATTCTCACGCTGTTTACATTTGTTGATTTTCATTATTTGGATTGCCGAGCATTTGTCCCTCGGCCAAAAAGCATCGCATAGATCGCTGACAAGATGACAAGTCAACTACCAAAAAGTATCTCAGCCCTGGGCTTTTGTCACCTTTTTGGGACCATCATCAATCGATCGAGACTCGCACTGCTCAACTGCTCCCATTGATGATCGCTCAATTTGCGCAATGACGTGAAAATTGTGAGTGAATCGTTTTGGGTAATCGATCTTCTAGGCGTGCACTAAACCACTGTAGATGATATAGTTCTTTTCTATTGTCATCTTTTCTATTGTCAACAGCGGCTACTGTTGATGGTCAAAGTTGGCCTGTAGAGAGTCTATCAATAGTTAAGCTGATCAATTGATTAGTTTCAAGCAAGTTGTTTATATTCAAATATGCATACATATCGATATTTATATATATATATATATATATGCATTTATATTAGTATCTCTACCTTTTATAGATCCACCTTCACACCTCTCTCTCAAGTGCTCGCACCCCATTCGATGGGGGGTCATTAAATGGCAGCTTGTAAATTTTATTGCATACTCTTCAGCGTCTCTTCGGGCCTGTCTCTCGGCTATTTCTTTTTTTATAGTTCTATCTGGCCTTTTGTATCGCTCTTTACGTTTTTATATTGGCATCCGAGGCGGTTATTTATGGCATTTAAGCAAAAGTTGCAAGGTGCAAGTTTTGTGTATGGAATTTTTATGGCAGCGTAGACAGCGATCCAAACTGACAGTACATTCGTATATCCATTGCTTATATAATACTACAACATTTCTAGCAAACTGGCAAACAGCGCACAGATCTGAAAAATATATATATATAGATACAAACTGCCAGTCTTATCTATTTCCACCTAATCAAAATGTGAACTGGGTTACCTTTATTTGCCTTACCTCAACGTGATCAGTCCCTCACTTCCTCAGTCCCTTCAGCTGGCCTCTTGACAAGTTCTTTATCATGGCATCTCCAAAATGCTATAAAATTTGTTAATACTATCTTTTGTTCATACATATTACCATCATTATGTGCAGATCTCTTAAGTTTTTATCTTAGGCTTTAGCATTTAATCCGAGTTAATAAATTGCCTATTTTAGTCGATGATGTGAGCATGATCATTTTAATAATGATATGTTATTTATTTATTTAAATAATACAATGTTGGCTAAGTTTTATTTCTTTATTTATACAGCTATGCATTTATATAAGATGTAAAGATTTTACTTCAATGAAACTAGTATTGACAGGGGATTTTCCCAAGTTTTATTTCACTACTTGCATAGCTATGAACTGTAAGAAATAAAGTGGCTTCATTTGAAGAATCAAAATTGATATAGGACTTTAAACTATTGATAGCATTTACTTGCCATAAAATGCATGTTCAGGTCCTTATTGAAATTCAAAGCTTGGCCTGATTTATGCAGCTCCGAGAGAAAACCTCAACATTCATGAGTAAATTACAGTCAAATGACATCCTAGCCAAATGCCACTTCGGGCTGTACTCTGACAACAGACATATTTTGCAGAAGTGGGCACAGACATGACAACAATAACAACAGCAACAGCAACAACAACAATGGCAATAACTGCATATATGTATGTAGTACAGACCGCCAGTCAAGTCAGACCCTGGCCTTAACTGTATAGGTGTGTGTGTGTGTGTGTGTGTGTGTCATAACGGGCGTCGGGAAAACAAATTGCCCAAAAAAAACACCCCGAGCCCGTTGCTGGCAGCTACTGGGTTTTTGGTGTTGGGTTCCTGGTCCAATGTGAAAAGTTAAACGAAAGTGACAGGCGGGCTGGCAGGCAGGCGGGCAGACAGTCAACGCGCAGGCTCGACTCCTTGTGGCCAGGGCAGGCAGCAAGGCAGGGAGCAGGGAGCAGGGCTAGGGGAGGGCGCGATTAAACGTGTCACACGAGCGACGCGGTTGAAAAGTTAAATGGCAGCAGCAAAATGAGCAGCAGCCACCATGTTAGCATGTAGTTATAGCTACACACACACACACACATACACACGCGCAGAGATATGTATCTGTGAGATACATGTTGCTCGTGCTTGTGTTTTTGATGGTGGCCATATTGCATTTTTGGCTATTCCATTTCAATTTCAAAGGCATTTCCCAGGCACGAAACCGCCACCCCGTCGCCCGTCGCCCGTCCCCCCTGATTGTATGCCCTCTCTGAAGTATCTCATAGTTGGCAGCTTGTATCTACAAATTGTCATGAATAATTTGCCAAATATGTGCGAGATATTTGTTTGTTTTTATTCTTCTTGTTGCTGTTGTTGTTTTTTTTCGGCTGCTGTTTTTCCTTAACTGCGTCACATTTGTTTAGTTTTTAGAGGCGTCGAATATCGGTGCCTATATATACTTATTTTTATTGTTTTATTAATTGGTATAGTCGCTACAGAGTCACTCTTTGATCTTGTGCCGCTCCTGCCGCCTAGTCACGGCCGACTTTTTGTTTAAATATATGTATTTATTTTGTATTATGTGTATTTTCTGTTGTTATTCCTTTTGTTGTTGTTGTTGTTGTCGCTGTTAATGTCTCGCGCTATTTGTATTTATTTTTGTGTATTTTGTCAATGGCAACATTTTTGTCGGCGGCCGCTTTTAACAGAATTTGTCAGCTTAAAGTTAATAACAAGCTGCTGCTGTTGCAAAAAGCGTTCAACGACAATCAGTTGTAGCAACAATTGTTTTGCTATAACAGCAGCAACATCAGCAGCAGCAGCAACAGCAGCAGCAGCAATCATCGCCAGCGCCAGCAATTAATTTGTAAAAACGGTAAATTTATTTTCACTGCCGCTTTGATTAATGGAAAAACAATTTTTGAAGTCGCATCGTCGCCGTTGCGGTTTATTTTTTCCGTTGACAATTTTTATACCCTGAAATGGTAAAGGGTACAATAAAGTTGTGCAAAAGTTTGTAACAGTCACAAGGAAAACTCATTTTTATTTAACAACTTAGACCTTTGAACTTCTATAACTTTGCCAAAATTGAACCAAAACTGAAAACTAAATAATTATGAATGAATGCAAGACCTGGGTTCAGGGTACATCCTAGTCGGGCACTCTCGACAAGAGCACTCTTACTTGTGAATTAATGAATTGAAAATATGCAAAACACTGGCCATTAATTAAATGCCTTAAAGTCCAGCACTAAATTGTATACCAAATAATAATGCCCAGCTGAACAAGAGAAATTAAAGCGATTTAAAGTAGACAATAACAATAATAAAACCAGCAACAAATTGAAAATTTAATTGAATTTGAAGTTAGTAAACGATTTAATTGTGTGTTTGAATAATTGAATTGTAGAAGATAGTAATTGTTTTGAGAAAAACATTTTAAAAGGTTAAATCGATTAAATGCTTCAAATATTCTAATACTATAACTAATGACAATTAATTTAAAAGCAGTGGATTTATTACAAGCAGATACATATTAGATAATTTCAATCAAACTCAATAATAAATTTAATTAAAATGTTGTTGCTGTTGAGATAATGGTTGAAATTGATAAATTACGATAACACAGAAAATCCATTTAAAATAAACAAAAGCCGAGCATTTATACCAAGTAGTATATGAAAAACGATAAAATTTGTTTGAAACACTTTTAAAACGGCGGAACATGCAAACCCAAATGAATATTCATAAGTCCAAACGATCGATGGTCCATAAATTAGATAAATATGTTTTATTTTGTTGTTGTTGGCCAAAACTTTTGAATACAGTGACTTAAACTGTGACTGCGACTGCGACTGGGACTGCGAATGTGATTAGTAAAGCAGTTTCAGCTACATTGAAATGGTAACAATTAGCATAAACTTTTTTAAATTTATGTTTGGACTTGGAAAAACAATAGAAACTCGTCCGGGTCTAGGGTCTGTAGCCGATGGCGTTTCCTAGTGTTATTGTTATTGTTATTGGTATTGTTTGCTGTTGCTTTTGGAATTTTAATAAACATTAATAAGTTAAATGTTGCAGCAAAGAAATAAAACAGAAGCCGACGGCACATTCGATAGATTTATTGAGCGATTTCAGTTGAAAGCATAACAAAAGATTAGAGTAAAGATCAGTGTTCCAATCCCATCCGAGATGAACCGGTTCCGGCTTTAAGCTCACATCAAACGAGCAAATAAATTTGCCTCTTTGAATATTTGTTTCGTTTGCTGTAGAACCATTTACATTCAGCGCTAGAAGAGCGCCAGAGTGCACTAAACTTTAGATGACTATATAATATACAATATATAGATTAACATTTGTATCTTCTTTATTTTTGTGAACTTTCAGACTGAGCTGCGTTCCTGCGCAGCGTGCGGCGAGCCAATCTCGGATCGATTTTTTCTCGAGGTTGGCGGCTGCTCGTGGCACGCCCATTGCCTCAGATGTTGCATGTGCATGTGCCCGCTGGATCGCCAACAGTCGTGCTTCATCCGGGAGCGGCAGGTCTACTGCAAGGCCGATTACAGCAAGTGAGTAATCTCAATCGAACTAATCTCACACAATAACAAATCATCGAATTTATTGCATTTTTAAATCGTATGCCAAATGATCATCAAACAAGATTCGACGCCAGCTTTTTTATGTGCTTTTTATGGAAAACAGAGCTTAGCTTAGCTTCGGCGTATATATTATATGTATACCCTATATCGCTGCCAATTTCTAGCATTCATTTCGGCAACAATTTGATGCTTTATTGGGGACTTTCTCGACCAACTAGCTGACTATCTTCTGTATATCTTCCCATGTCGAAATCGTTGCGATCATTGTTCGATTTCCAATGCATTTTCCAGCTTTTATTTTGTGTGTACTTGTGTGTGTGTGCACAAGTGTTTTCAACATATTTTCCCACACGTCCGAGGCGAGTACATGATATAAAGTCTAAGGTTAATTGTAACAATTCGACAACGTTGCGACTTAATCCCTAAGATAAACAGAGCACAGTCGTAAGAAAGATGCAACCAAAAAAAAAAACGCTTCGAAAGCGAGACTTTCAGAGGCAGCCTTTTAAATGCAAGTTGCAAGCAAAGTATCTTACAGATACAAACACACACAGTGACATACACACACATGTGGATACACTTCGTAGTTGGGCTGTTGCTGTCCACACAGGCGGAAAACGGTGTCGACGGGCGAACGAAATGAAAATAAACAAACAAACGCGCCGTGAGATGCTGTAAAAATATTTATTTTTCAAGTTAAGAATTTTAAGTGTGCATTGGGCGCTGGGCCAGAGAGGGCCCCGTTGGAGCTGTGTCGATGGAGACATCAACCACAGCCAGCACCACTCATAGGCATCTCTTTATGCCCGGGTTTTTTTTGAGGTCCAGTCATCCCTGTACCATGTTGTGGTTGTAAAAATAAGCTTAAAAGCTAACAATAAGCCGGCAAAAGTTGCCAACTCATTTGGAAAAACGCAGCAGCAGCAACAACTTCCGCTTAGAAAACGTGCAGCGAAAACGCAGCCAAAACGCCAGCGAAACGCGCACAAAACGCCAGCGAAACGCGCGCAATAAAATGTTTATACATATATCGCCAAGCAATTTATATATTTCTTTATGCAACTTGGCTACCATATCAATCATTAACAACGAATTTCCGTTCTGTTTGCGTTGCCTTATTTTTATTGCAGAAATTTCGGCGCCAAGTGCTCGAAATGCTGTCGCAGCATCTCCGCCTCCGACTGGGTGAGACGAGCCCGCGACTTGGTCTTCCACTTGGCGTGCTTTGCCTGCGATCAGTGCGGCCGGCAGCTGTCCACCGGCGAACAGTTTGCGCTCATGGATGACCGTGTGCTCTGCAAGGCTCATTATCTCGAAACGGTCGAGGGTGGCACCACATCAAGTGACGGTAAGCGGAACAAAAATCAAGTAACAACAAGTAGTATTGCTGTCGGACATAGCCGACTGCTTAATACTCTGGAAAATAGCTGTTTTGGATTATGAGTCTATGACTTCTGAAACTATCTATAAATTAAATTACTAGCTTAAATGGGGGAAATATAGGAAATTATATTTAACGATCTAAACTGTGGGAAAAATATATGTGTTTTTACTGGTTTCGAGTATTTATTCCAATTCCCAAGTTTTCAGTTCCTAGCACGAAACGAACAAACTCTTTTCACTTCGGCAAAACAGTGCATAATAATACAAAATTAAAAACAAAACAAACAACAACTGAAAGTGAAGCAAAAGCAAATAAGTACATTGGCGACAAGTTGAAAACATGTTGCACGCTTTGGGGGCAAGCGAATCGGCTGGCAATTTGGAACGCATGGGCAGGAACTAAGCGTCAGGTAGTCGCCAGTTGCCCAGTTGCCCAGTTGGCCAGATTGCCAGCTCCTGGCTGCCTGATGAAATCGTGTCATAACTGAGGCATACAGAGTCGAAAGCCGCGACGCGCCAGACGACGTGATCGGCTTCAGAATGTTGTTGTTGTCGGTTGCTGTTGTTGTTGGTTACCCCACTGCGCAGCAGACCCACCAAGAAGCAGCGGAGGGCCATAAAGCCACACGGCCATAAACTATAAACACTTTTGACATTTTCAATTTGGTGCACTGTCAAAATGCTTTTAGACGCCGGCTTAGGCACGTTCAGTGCTGGCTATATAGATATTGTAAAATAGTGTGTGGGGCATACATATATACAAGTAACCTCAAGTATCTCGATTTGAATTCCACTTTACGTATCTTACAGATGGCTGTGATGGTGATGGTTATCACAAGAGTAAAACGAAACGCGTGCGCACCACATTCACCGAGGAGCAATTGCAAGTGCTGCAGGCCAACTTTCAGATTGACAGTAATCCGGATGGCCAGGATTTGGAGCGTATTGCCTCGGTGACCGGTCTGAGCAAGCGTGTGACGCAAGTTTGGTTTCAGAATTCGCGTGCGCGTCAAAAAAAACACATACATGCTGGTAAGAATAAAAGTAAGTAGTGGATTAGTGCAGCATGCCCCAAACCCCCCTGCCAGTCCCCATAAGTAGTATATACTTACAAAGTATCTATAGCTGTAGCTGTGTAGTTGTATCTAGTTGTACTTATAAGTATTTATATATATATATACATACATATACCCTGATGCTAATCTAGTTTCTACGATTCTCTGTTCTCTGTTCTCTTTCGACAAACGATTTCTGATTGCAGTACGCGAACCGGAAGGAAGCTCATTTGCGCGTCATATTAACCTGCAGTTAACGTACTCATTTCAGAATAACGCACAAAATACCATGCATATGAATGGCAAAGGTGCTCTATATCCGGCACATGGTGAGCAAAACAGCTAACAAACCCACTTAAACAGCAAACTCAGACTAATTTGATACATTTTATTTTTGTCTATTGATTTCTTCTGTAGAATCATCCATGGATGAGCTGTCGCAGGAGTCGAGCGTCCACTGCATGCCCAGCGAGGTGTGACTGCAGCAGTCCTCGCCAGCGCGTGCCCATCGATGATCACAGTGATCAGAGTGATCATCTTGGGCATTGATATTAATCGCTGGCAGCTTGGGGCTGCAACACATAAATGCAAAAAGAAAAACGTCCTTTCCTAGTCAAAATTTTATGTAAAGCGTCGCAGCAGCAAACGCTCATATGAAATGAAAAACAAAAAACAAAAAATCAAAAAAACCGAAAAACAAAAAACAACTGGAGTACATTGAAAAAATCGTTAAAAAAAGTAACGACCATTTCAGACAGAATCAAAGTCCAAGAACTACAACTACAGCTACAGTGTGTCCACCAGTTGATGCTTTGAGCATCGGAATAACTAACCCCAGTTCAAAATCGAGTCGGCAGCATTCCAACAAAAATCTCAAAAAAACAAAAAACACACACGCATACACACATACACAACATTCCTGCATAGCCTATAAACCTAAGCATAGTTTAGTTAATTTAATTTAAATGAAATTTAAATTTAATTTAGTTTAATGCCTAATTGTTAAGTGTTTTGCATCTATCTCTATCTCTATCTGTATCTATCTATCTATACTCTATCTATCTCTTTCGCTTCAAACTATGATTTAGTTGTTAGCTAAAACGAGTAAAACTGCAGCTGCTTGCCAAGGCTTTTGTAAAATATTTATATGCCTATCATGAGAAATGTTGTTATTGTTTATTTTCTTGTTTTTAAATGTATAAAAGAATACCTAGATATATATATATATATATATATATATCAATGATATACATACATATGTAATTGGCCAGGCATTTTGTACATAGTTATACTAGCCGAAATTGATAACTAAACATTTAGTTAACACAAATTATAAACAACTACAATTAATGATGAATCGAAATCAATTAAAATGCAAAAAACACCCTTTTTAAAAACAATCCATACAAGTGTTATTAATTAAACGAAAGGGAGCAAAAATTAAAAGATTTATGAAAATTAAGATTGCTGAGCTTATAATTTAAGCAGATACTCCATAAAGTAATCGACTCATTAATAGATTAAATATTTGCTTGTTCAGATTAATAACTAACAAGCTGCAAGCTTTTAAGCCGCATGATCAATCAGTTTGACTATGACAGCAATTGAACGCTAATGTGTCACTTGCTAATGCCAACTGATCTTTGGCAACACTCGAAATCGATTTCCGGTGCAACATCATCACCTGTGCACATTCACAGGTCTGCTAGGGCCGAAGATGAAGCTGAAGCATCTGCAGCAGACAGTGTGACGACGATGCAGATGCCACTACCAATGTGGGTGGGAGGGGAAGGTAGGTTGCTGAGGGGCAAGGTTTATCAGTGTCGACACTCAAGTTGCCAGTCATGTGGCAGCATTCTAGTGTTGCACTTCAGGCTCGGCATTAAGTGCACAAGCCATCGTATTAATTGAATTATAAGCCTAGATTATGCAAAGATTTCCGGCCAGCAGCAACAGCAGCAGCTGGACACCAATTTGTGTGGATCATCATCAGGCGGGTGGTTCTCGTTGTGCCTGTTGTTGTTGTTGTTGTGCGTGACTTGGCATTCGGCAGGACTGCACTTGTTTATAATTTCAAAACGGAATGGATCGCAACGCATACGTTTGCCTTTTCTATAACACGTTACAAAAATATCAACAAATCGTCATCATTAATAATGATCACTTCAAGCTACACACACACACACACACACACACACACACACAACACACAGCACTCACACACACACACACATGCTTGCTATCAGTATGTTTTTTTTTTTTTTTTTGGTGGTTCATTTGTCAAATTTCACCGCGCCTCTGAGATCGACAACAAGATCGAGAGCTCAAGATCTTCAGATCGATGTTGCTGTTGTTGTTATTTGAGCAAACATTCAACACTTGAGGCCAAGAGATTTTCGTGGCAAGCTACAACAACTCAATTCCCATACCCCTGCCCATTCTCCGTTCTCCATCCTCAATTCTCAATTCCCAATTCCCACTTGCCCGGCAATGAAATTATGAATGATGTGATACTTTTGCCATTGAGATGTTTTCACAGTCGCGGGCGCATGACATGCCCCAGCCATATCTTATTTGCTATATCTCTACATCGCATTCGGATACGGTTACGGGCACACGGGAATGGGAATGGGAATTGGAATGGATACTGGGACACAACCACTGGACGGAACGGGTTGCCTGACTGGCTGGCTGGTTTATGATCGAATCTTGGCTGTTGTTGTTGTTGTTGCTGCTGCTGCTGCCGTGTTTGTGTTATTTCTGCTGGAAATGAGCGATCGCGTGCAATAATTTGTAGAGCTGTAGAGCCCCAGAATCGTAACCAGTGTCAGTCTGGAAATTGAAGTTGAAATCCATGTGTTGCTGTGGTTGTGCCTGCCGCTGCTGCTGCTGCACATGCTGCACATCATTTTTCAAAATCATTCAAACACTTGTTAAATATTTTCTTAACCGATTGATGATGATTGTGACTTTGCATCGAAGCAGTATGTGCTGCATTCTCTCTCTCTCTCTCTCTCCCTCTCTCTCTCTCTCTCGACATATCGACAGATCAACATTCATCCTGCCACTCGGCACACTCGACACACTCAACACACTCACACTCACAGCAACAAACTTATTTGTGTTTATCAATAGATTCTTATAATGAAAAGACGCGGTCGAATCCCCGCAGCAACAGGCATTGACTTATTACGATTTGTTGGCCTTTTCACGTCGCTGAAATTAATTGATATCTGTGGTATGCGCATTGTTGTTGCTCCAAAGGTGTTGCTGTTGCCGTTGCTGTTGCACGCCTGCAATCGAGCCACAACGCCACAATGTCTGCACTTTGTTGATGCGGATGAGCCGCTGACATGCGGCAACTTTTTGGCATTGATGATCGATTACAGCACGAGGCCTACTCCTTCTACTCCATCTACTCCTTCTTTGCCTGCATCCTACCCATTGAAAACGGGGTCAAGTGTGAGTTACTGATGCCTCCTCCTACTCCTCCTCCATCCATGTTGATGATGATTGGGTATGCAAATTCATACACTCTTTCGCCGACTGCCAGCATAAGCATTGTAATTTCAGACTATTGGGCCCATCAGCGCAGCCAACCCCAAACAAAAGGCCAGCTTTCAACACTTTTTGAGGACCAACCTCAGCGTTGATGTTGATGTGTTCCACGTTCTTAGCTCTCCCAGCTCCATCACAAGCTGTGCCTTTTTTTGGGATCCCTCTGTGCGTGAGTCATGCCGCCTGGCATTTTAATTGATTTTGTGCGAATAATCTTTACTAGTGGTTGCTGCTGTTGTTGCTGTTGCTGTTGTTGCTGCTGTGCCAAATGCCGCATAACTCACTGGCACACGTCCTGCTCCTGCCAAGCACGTACACACACAGCGCTGCATCCAGCTCACCTAGGTTGAGCCAGAGATTGGACATTTATCATGCTGCCGCGACTCTCCGACTCTCTGACTGCGTAGGCGTTTTTCCGTTGACCACCGAGTTGCATATGCGTATGTGTGTGTGTGTGTGTGTGTGTGTGTTTGATTGTGCCTCGGTGTGTCTGTGTGTGTGTGTGCGTGCCATCATTGGGCGTTGGAGCACGTAAAAATGTAACACCAAATGCCAGACGGGCAACTTACGCAGCAGCGCTGTCTATTTAGCTATTTTATAGCCAGCAATTAGCTTGAGTCTTTGTTTTGCTTCAGCGACTTTTAATTACCTTAAGGTCAGCAATGGTACAGCTCATTTTATAATTGTGTAAGTCCCGGATACATATAAAATGTTTGCATGTATAATAAAATATTAAATGATAAGTTTGAATCGGATTGGATTTCTATATCTACCCCTTATTTATTATATAAGAAATCATTTTAAATGTATAAATGTTCGGTATTTCTTTAGAATTACATAATTCTTAATTACTTTCACTTTTTAGCTGTCTCATCAACGGGATATTTAGCCAGATTGCTGCTGGGCAGCAGCAGCACTGCCCGGCATTGCTGTTGTCCGGGTCTGTGGCGCTGTCCTCAGCACCATTCCTGTGCCCTCAAAGTTTGCTTAACTGTGCGCGCACAGGACACCCAGCTGTGGTCGCACAGGCCAACAAGCCAAGCGGTTGCTGCTGCCTCTGCTGCTGCTGCTGCTGTTGGTGGTGTTTGTGTTGCAGCACCGAAGACAAGGCAGCAACAACAAGAGCAACAACGACTGACGACGACAACTTTGCAGTTCGCCTCAATGTTTGTGCAAGCAACATTCGCATGCAAGTCAGCAAAGTTTGCATTGACACGCAGCAACAGCATCAACTACAGCCACAGCCACAGCAACAGCAACATCAGCCGAGACGCATTTGCATAAAGCAGCAGCAGTAGCAGTAGCTAGGGGGGGTGTGTGAAGTGGAGTGGAAGCTTCACCGTTGCTCTGCTGGTGTCATGGTGCCAAAAAAAAAATAAAACAACAACCAGACAAACGCAAAGTGCACAGCATGGCAAACAGCAACAGCAGCAACTTTGCTGGCCATGATGAAGATGGACGTATTGCTGGTGGCTTCACATCAACGGCAGCAGAAGCTACAGCGGCAGCAGCAGCAGCATCAGTAACAACAACAACCCCATTAGGCCGCACATAAACTGCATGCAATGGGCAGCGCTCCTGTGGCGTGGTCATGTTGCTATTGCTACCGAGCTGAGCTGCTGACTTATGGCAATTGCCAATGCAACATTTGTTGCCAGTTGTTGTTGCCGCAGTTGCCGGAGTTGCCGCTTACCCATTGGCTGTTACCCCCCGCAAACATTTGTTTCAACACGTACGCGCAAATGAGTTTACAAGGTGCGATATTCATGTTGCTGCGTTGCGATGTTGCTGCCGTTGCTGCCGTTGCCAGCTGCCGTTGTTGTTCTGGCTGTCCATATTTACTATGCGCCGCATGAGCAACATGTTGCCAAGGCAGCTTTGCTGTTTAAAACATTTGCTGGCTAATCGTATTTTTGCAGTTTTATATTAATAGCGAAACGGCAGCAACAACAACAACAACAACAGCAAAACTGACAACAATATATATGAAGAACTGCGTATGTTGTCGATATGTTGCCTCATTTCTCATTCGCGTAGCAGCTGCTGCCGCTTTTTATAATTTTAATTAACGCATTCGTTGCTGTTGTTGTTGTTGCTGTTGCTGCTGTGTCTGTTGTTGTCGCCTGCTTGTTGCTGCTGTTGTTGCTGCTGCTGCTGCTGCTGATGTTGTTGTCGTCTTTGGCCAACATGCTAAAAGGTGTTAATTGGCGAAATTTCCATGTAGAGCCAAACCAAAAAGAAGCAGAACTGTGCTGCTGCTGCTGTTGTCGCCTTGAGCGTTGTCAACAAGATTTGCTTTATTAGCCACTTTCGGGTGGTGGCTGCATATCCGCGGCAACATGCCACACAGCAGCAGCAACATGGACATTTGCTTTGTTTCAGTCTTTTGCTTTAATGAGTCTCTCTTGCAGTGACCAAGGCTGCCTCGTGACTCGTGCTACAACTAAATGTGGCAGAGTAAATATTTTCATGGTTTAATTTCATAAATTATGACAATTTTGCGTGGCGGTCTCGCTGACGTTGATCATTGAAATCCCTAAGTTATCGCCTGCCTATTCACAGCCGCTGTCTCCCTGTCTCGCTGCAGAGCTGCGTACATGAATTATGCTCGCCACAGCAAATCAACTTAAAGTGCAGCACAGCCTCAACGCGACAGGGCAACAACAGTGGAAAAAGCTCCTAAATTTTACTTAAGAACATGTGCGTTCAACGCCATCAATGGGGCTGCCATTGCCGCAGTGCAGCAACAGCAACAGAAACCGCAACAGCCAGGCGGACAACAGCACACTCGGCCAGATGATGACGATAATGATGATAATCATTAACACCTTTTGCCGCACAGAGAGCACAGCGGCAGCAACAATACGCCCCAACAACATTCGACTGCCATGCCAAAAGCAACAACAATTGCAACAGCAACAACAACAGCAGCAGCAGCAACAAAATGTATACGAAAATAATTCAAAATGAAATTTGCTTTATGATGCGCAACCGGGCGACGTGCCTACGCACAGTGTTACAAAACTGTCTAAGAAACATTGCAAATTCCTGCAAATAAAATGCGAAATTATTAGACAATTATTTATGGGATTGCTTAGGCAAACTTTAATATCAAACTCTGCTTTTAATTTGCTGTACAAATATATAAAGCGACCAGTTTTTCTTTAAGTATTATTTTCCACAAGACTTTCGGCTTTTTTTTTAATTTATGAGTGTTTTTTAATGGCTTTTGGATTTATTTCTTTTCATTCAAATGTCAGGTAATATTAATATGTATTCTAATTTGCCTGCCAATATGAATAAGAGAAAGGCTTTTAAATTGATTAAATTCAAAATGAGATGGCATATCCACATATTAGGTAAGGTAACAAATTTACTACTAACAGTTGTTTGAGTTTTAAAAATGAATACATTTTAACCAACAGAGATTTAGACAAAACTTGTTTTCATAATGACGATTACTTAATTCTTTTCTCTTTCTCTAGATAAGCAAGGTGTGAAAAGTAAACAAGGATTCTATGGATTTGTTTATTAATTAGGTTTTGTTTTATTTATTTAGAACTTGTGTTATGAAATCTAGTTTGTAACTTGTTTAGTATTCTGACATTAAAACGATCTCGAAGAAATCGAGCGTGATTCGATTTCGAGGCTATGGAAATTTGTAGAGTCAAAGCAAAATAACAAAGTAAAAGTATATATATTATTAAGCCATCGAAATCCGTTTTGTACCACTGTACCGCTGGCTATCTGCGTTGATATGAAATATGTGTCGGTCGGCAGGCACCGGAGATTTATCGAGCGCAAAATGTAATACGCGAGCAACGTCCAGTCCAGTTCAGCTTAGTGGAGTTGAGTTGAGTTTAGTTGCGTCCAGGGCAGTTCAGGCCGGGAGTCCAGTTGTCCGGCTCAGCAGATCAGCGGCCACCGTTTTGGCCGCCACTTTGAATTGGCTTAAGCGACGCCGAAGCCACAGCCGCCGCAGCCGCCGCCGCCGCCGATCGGCAACCGCCGGCCGTCGACTGTCGTCGGTCGACTGTCGACTGTTCTCCTTGCGATTCGGCTCGCTTATAAACTGCATCCTGCTGGGCGCACTCCAAACGGTTGCCTTTGCGCCGGACAACGACTGGACATTAACTAATGCATGCATTTATACTATATTTTTTATTTGTGCGGGCCACAGTGGGGCCAGAACATGGCGAGCGGAGCGGCATCTGTGGTGCTCCAATAACTCATGGTGACACTATTAAAGCGACGATTTGTAGCCGCGCATAAAATAAATGCGGATTAGACTTTATAAAGGACAAAATGCTCATGACTGAATTTATGCCGGACGCATTGAGGCGTGGGCGTGGCAATCGCCCCCCTTCGCTGTGTTCGGCTTCAATTAATTGCGATTTCAAAATCGTTGCATGTACACGAATGTTATCAAAATCAGTTGAGTAAATAAACCTAACCAAACCAAACCAAACCAAAACTCTATGCCACTTCACTTCACTCCACTCAGCTCAACTCAACTCTACTCCATTCGACTCGAGCTCGAACTCGTCGCAAAAATAACAAACGTGACAAATTTTGTGAATTCAACTGTGAGAGGCAATGTGAAAAACGACAGCGAAACATAACAAAAACTTTCGATGCAACAAAACTTTCGACAAGCTGCACATGTAACTAAACAAGGCTGAGGGCGGCTGAGCTGTGGGCGTGGCAGCAACTAAAACAGTCAACTTTCTAGGCGTCGGTCCATATGAGTGGGCGTGGCACTCTGGCACTCTCCCGTACCCTTCTATTTGCCATGTAAACAAGAGTTTTTTTGGTGCAAAAAACAATTGGAGGATAAAATTTAGCAACTTTACACACGGGATACAAATACAAATCGCAACACAAGCAAACTCAGCCCGCATCTCAAACTCAGCCTCAGCCTCAGACTCAGTTTGCCAGCTGCCTTTGGCAAAATTTGTAATGAAATGTGGCAAAGAAATCGTTGCCAAGTAGGCAGCACAGAGTAAACGATTGCTGTGTTAGTTGGGAAAGTGCTGTGTAGTAACTGTCAAAACAATTCCTACACATTTTCCTTGTGTTTAAACGGGCAACGCGCGAAATTTGACAAGTCCATTACAAACTTAACACCAAAGTTGACAAAGCCCTGCAAAGTGGTAGATAAATGCAAAAGGAGTGGGGGGTTCATTTGGCGTTGATAAAGCAGAGTTCAGAGCTACCCAACGCTTATAGATACATTTAAGTAGCGAATATTGATATCATTTATAAAATAAATTATAATTTAATTTTCTAGATTATTAATATAATTTGTATTTCAACTATATTTTAAAAAGTTATTAGTATCATTATAAATATTATTATACAAACTATAAATATGAAATTAAGGCCTCTGCCGCAAATATGGACATCGGATAAAATATATATTATATATGAAGCAGGCCTGACAATCAAATCGGCAGTTAAATTAGCTCCTTAGTCAACTCAGTTCTAAAATAAATTATATGTATTCTAAAATTGTATCAACAATTATATAAACGACTGAGATTGGCAAGATGATCAGCTGAAAAACTAACATAATGAAGTCTGAACTTACGATTCGACGTTTAATATTAACATAGGATTCTTAATTGCTCATCAAGGTGTTGGGTAAATATGCCATTGCTTTTGAATACGATACGACAATTGAGATTTGCGCCCTTGCCCATCCCCGGCTGCTAAAAAGGGCCAATCCCTCGAGCCGTTTGGTGTGGAACATAATGAGGGTCAAAACGCGTGTAAATGCAATGCAAATGTATGTTAAAGTGATTAGCAGCCTTCAAAGAGAGCCTTGACGCAACTTGACGGCGTGGGGGGTGGGGGTGGTAGTTGAAATACACCAGAGGCTTCATTTGCCTCAAATGGCTGCACTGAATACACCCACTGTTCAGCAGCAGTGTTAAATCCCCGCACAGCAGCCGGCAATAAAAACAGTTACAGAAACAGAAACAGAAACAAATAAAAATGCGAGAAAAAAAAGGGCAGCAGGAAGAAAATCATGACGGCTATAACTATTTGGATGGGTGATGAACTTCCATTCGACACTTCATTGAAGTTGACAGATGTGGGCTGGCCGAGGTGTGGGCCGGAGTCTGCGATTCGCAACCCCCGACAACAACAAAACCCAAAACCCAAACCCAAACAAATAACCAGAACTGGTGAGGAGTAGAAGGAGGGGTGGAGGAGGAGGCACGTGTGCTGCGAGGCATTGTGCGAATGGATTTTTGTATTTATGCGAGCGATGCGAAGGAAACATTTACAAATGAAGTTGTAATCGGAAGTTGTTCGTTTGCAGCACCTCCTCCCCCCCTCATCCACAATAAATTGAGCGACAATTGTACAAATTGTCAAGGCGGAAACGCTGCCAGGGATAGTTCCAACAGCTCAACAGTTCAACAGTTCAGCTGAGCTGTCCAGCGTGCGGGTTGCAGGATTAGGTGACGGTAGCTAAAAGGGGTGCCCACGGATTTGACAGATCCCGCTTCCTGCATATACGCATATACATATGTTCACTTTGGGCGCTGATCCTTTTTGTGTCCGCAAATATTTGTTTTTAATAGTCGTTGTGTTTGTAAATGCAAATAGGATTTTCCGGCTCTGCGTTTGTGTCAGCGACTTTTTTTTTCATTTGACAGTTGAATTGTTTTGCGACAGCGAAATAATAACACTTGTTCCGACCTGGCCGACTGTTTGTCCAACTGATTAGCCAGTTAGTTGCCCAATTTGACATATGTTCAGATTGCCGATGGCTGATGGCCGATGGCCGATTGCCTCCCGACTAAGTATCGCCCGAACACAGATCCCAACGCCAAGCCAACTGGTAATATAGTTGTTGTTGTTGTTATTGCGGCTTCCTCTGTTACCTGAAAACGATCTGGCCGGGAACTGGCGGAGTCTGTCGCCAGTTGCCTGGCTGACCGAGTCTTATCTATAAAATTGATCGTTTTGAAAACGCTCAAAATGTGATGTGGTGGCATTTTCAACTTGTCTGCGTCTTAATATTTTTACTTTCTTTATGGTGCGCAATAGTCGAAGAACTGGTTCACAGTTGGTGGCTTGACTTGGGGCTTGGGGACTACAGATTCCGACCAAGTGGATATGTGGCGGCTGGCGTGCCGCTGTTGTTGTAATCGTGTCGTGTCCATTTCGATTATCACCAAAGTGAGTAATTTAATACCAATTTGGCGGCCCCGTGCGGCATCGAGTTGAGAGAGATATGCGCACTTCAAATGTCAAATGTGAGCAACAGATGCACAGATCGCTTTTGGGTTCTCTGGATCTCACCATCATCTCTGGGAACTGTGAGCACTCAGCACTCAGCGCTGGGCGCTTCGCGTTGTAAGTGGAAAATCTTATCGACCATTGGGCATTTAACTGGAATTTCAGATAACCAGACAACGCAGTCGACCTGGTAGCCAGACAGCTGCAGGACTTGCAACTGCTGCTGCTGCTGAGCTGCAGGCTTAGCCAGGTGATTACTTTGAGCTAGTGGCTGTTGAGCTGTGACAATTTACATGACGCACCGAAAGATAAGCTGCGGTCAATAGCGCAAAAATGGGTGAGAACTAAGAAGAGGGCTATGCCTTGGGATTGATCTATAAATATTGTTTAATTCGTCGAAGAAATAAGATTATACAAAATTATGTGCGTCATTGCATACAGGAAATCTAATCAATAAACATTAAGATTTTGAAGCTTTTTATATTTCGTAAGAAATTGGGACAACACTCCTATAACTTCGCCAAAACTGAACCGATTTTCATTCCCGAGGCCATTTTGATCATTATTTAACACTTAATTTAATTCTACATCTCAAGTTTATGAATTTTGAAGAAAAATAAATTACGGATTTTTTTTGCAAAAAAAGCATAAGGGGGGACCCTTACAAAAATTGATTTTTCAAAAAATTAATTCTTGAAATTCTTTTTTTAATCGATTGTGGGTGCTAAAATGAGTATAAAAAACTTTAAGAAAATTGATTCTGAGGTGTTTCATTTTTCTGTCAAAAATCACGCCAAAAGTGACAAAAAAAATGGCTTGTAAAGTGCCCAAACAACGAAAAGTTCATTATAAATGACCTTCCGAAATTTCAAACTGCCACAACTTTGCCAAAACTGAACCGATTTTCATTCCCGAGGCCATTTTGATCATTATTTGGCATCTAGTTAAATTCTACATCTCAAGTTTATGAATTTTAAAGAAAAATAAATTTCGGATTTTTTTTGCAAAAAAAGCATAAGGGGGGACCCTTACAAAAATTGATTTTTCAAAAAATTAATTCTTGAAATTCTTTTTTTAATCGATTGTGGGTGTTAAAATTAGTATAAAAAACTTTAAGAAAATTGATTTTGAGGTGTTTCATTTTTCTGTCAAAAATCATGCCAAAAGTGACAAAAAAAATGGCTTGTAAAGTGCCCAAACAACGAAAAGTTCCTTATAAATGACCTTCCAAGATTTCAAACTGCCACAACTTTGCCAAAACTGAACCGATATTCATTCCCGAGGCCATTTTGATCATTATTTGGCATCTAGTTTAATTCTACATCTCAAGTTTATGAATTTTGAAAAAAAATAAATTTAAAATTTTTTTTGCAAAAAAAGCATAAGGGGGGACCCTTACAAAAATTGATTTTTCAAAAAATTAATTCTTGAAATTCTTTTTTTAATCGATTGTGGGTGTTAAAATTAGTATAAAAAACTTTAAGAAAATTGATTTTGAGGTGTTTCATTTTTCTGTCAAAAATCATGCCAAAAGTGACAAAAAAAATGGCTTGTAAAGTGCCCAAACAACGAAAAGTTCCTTATAAATGACCTTCCAAGATTTCAAACTGCCACAACTTTGCCAAAACTGAACCGATTTTCATTCCCGAGGCCATTTTGATCATTATTTGGCATCTAGTTTAATTCTACATCTCAAGTTTATGAATTTTGAAGAAAAATAAATTTCAGATTTTTTTTGCAAAAAAAGCATAAGGGGGGACCCTTACAAAAATTGATTTTTCAAAAAATTAATTCTTGAAATTCTTTTTTTAATCGATTGTGGGTGTTAAAATTAGTATAAAAAACTTTAAGAAAATTGATTTTGAGGTGTTTCATTTTTCTGTCAAAAATCATGCCAAAAGTGACAAAAAAAATGGCTTGTAAAGTGCCCAAACAACGAAAAGTTCATTATAAATGACCTTCCGAAATTTCAAACTGCCACAACTTTGCCAAAACTGAACCGATTTTCATTCCCGAGGCCATTTTGATCATTATTTGGCATCTTGTTTAATTCTACATCTCAAGTTTATGAATTTTGAAGAAAAATAAATTTCAGATTTTTTTTGCAAAAAAAGCATAAGGGGGGACCCTTACAAAAATTGATTTTTCAAAAAATTAATTCTTGAAATTCTTTTTTTAATCGATTGTGGGTGTTAAAATTAGTATAAAAAACTTTAAGAAAATTGATTTTGAGGTGTTTCATTTTTCTGTCAAAAATCATGCCAAAAGTGACAAAAAAAATGGCTTGTAAAGTGCCCAAACAACGAAAAGTTCCTTATAAATGAGCTTCCAAGATTTCAAACTGCCACAACTTTGCCAAAACTGAACCGATTTTCATTCCCGAGGCCATTTTGATCAATACTTGGCATCTTATTTAATTCTACATCTCAATTTTATGAATTTTGAAGAAAAATAAATTTCGGATTTTTTTTGCAAAAAAAGCATAAGGGGGGACCCTTACAAAAATTGATTTTTCAAAAAATGAATTCTTGAAATTCTTTTTTTAATCGATTGTGGGTGGTAAAATTAGTATAAAAAACTTTAAGAAAATTGATTTTGAGGTGTTTCATTTTTCTGTCAAAAATCATGCCAAAAGTGACAAAAAAAATGGCTTGTAAAGTGCCCAAACAACGAAAAGTTCCTTATAAATGACCTTCCAAGATTTCAAACTGCCACAACTTTGCCAAAACTGAACCGATTTTCATTCCCGAGGCCATTTTGATCATTATTTAACACTTAATTTAATTCTACATCTCAAGTTTATGAATTTTGAAGAAAAATAAATTACGGATTTTTTTTGCAAAAAAAGCATAAGGGGGGACCCTTACAAAAATTGATTTTTCAAAAAATTAATTCTTGAAATTCTTTTTTTAATCGATTGTGGGTGCTAAAATGAGTATAAAAAACTTTAAGAAAATTGATTCTGAGGTGTTTCATTTTTCTGTCAAAAATCACGCCAAAAGTGACAAAAAAAATGGCTTGTAAAGTGCCCAAACAACGAAAAGTTCATTATAAATGACCTTCCGAAATTTCAAACTGCCACAACTTTGCCAAAACTGAACCGATTTTCATTCCCGAGGCCATTTTGATCATTATTTGGCATCTAGTTAAATTCTACATCTCAAGTTTATGAATTTTAAAGAAAAATTAATTTCGGATTTTTTTTGCAAAAAAAGCATAAGGGGGGACCCTTACAAAAATTGATTTTTCAAAAAATTAATTCTTGAAATTCTTTTTTTAATCGATTGTGGGTGTTAAAATTAGTATAAAAAACTTTAACAAAATTGATTTTGAGGTGTTTCATTTTTCTGTCAAAAATCATGCCAAAAGTGACAAAAAAAATGGCTTGTAAAGTGCCCAAACAACGAAAAGTTCCTTATAAATGACCTTCCAAGATTTCAAACTGCCACAACTTTGCCAAAACTGAACCGATATTCATTCCCGAGGCCATTTTGATCATTATTTGGCATCTAGTTTAATTCTACATCTCAAGTTTATGAATTTTGAAAAAAAATAAATTTAAAATTTTTTTTGCAAAAAAAGCATAAGGGGGGACCCTTACAAAAATTGATTTTTCAAAAAATTAATTCTTGAAATTCTTTTTTTAATCGATTGTGGGTGTTAAAATTAGTATAAAAAACTTTAAGAAAATTGATTTTGAGGTGTTTCATTTTTCTGTCAAAAATCATGCCAAAAGTGACAAAAAAAATGGCTTGTAAAGTGCCCAAACAACGAAAAGTTCCTTATAAATGACCTTCCAAGATTTCAAACTGCCACAACTTTGCCAAAACTGAACCGATTTTCATTCCCGAGGCCATTTTGATCATTATTTGGCATCTAGTTTAATTCTACATCTCAAGTTTATGAATTTTGAAGAAAAATAAATTTCAGATTTTTTTTGCAAAAAAAGCATAAGGGGGGACCCTTACAAAAATTGATTTTTCAAAAAATTAATTCTTGAAATTCTTTTTTTAATCGATTGTGGGTGTTAAAATTAGTATAAAAAACTTTAAGAAAATTGATTTTGAGGTGTTTCATTTTTCTGTCAAAAATCATGCCAAAAGTGACAAAAAAAATGGCTTGTAAAGTGCCCAAACAACGAAAAGTTCATTATAAATGACCTTCCGAAATTTCAAACTGCCACAACTTTGCCAAAACTGAACCGATTTTCATTCCCGAGGCCATTTTGATCATTATTTGGCATCTTGTTTAATTCTACATCTCAAGTTTATGAATTTTGAAGAAAAATAAATTTCAGATTTTTTTTGCAAAAAAAGCATAAGGGGGGACCCTTACAAAAATTGATTTTTCAAAAAATTAATTCTTGAAATTCTTTTTTTAATCGATTGTGGGTGTTAAAATTAGTATAAAAAACTTTAAGAAAATTGATTTTGAGGTGTTTCATTTTTCTGTCAAAAATCATGCCAAAAGTGACAAAAAAAATGGCTTGTAAAGTGCCCAAACAACGAAAAGTTCCTTATAAATGACCTTCCAAGATTTCAAACTGCCACAACTTTGCCAAAACTGAACCGATTTTCATTCCCGAGGCCATTTTGATCAATACTTGGCATCTTATTTAATTCTACATCTCAATTTTATGAATTTTGAAGAAAAATAAATTTCGGATTTTTTTTGCAAAAAAAGCATAAGGGGGGACCCTTACAAAAATTGATTTTTCAAAAAATGAATTCTTGAAATTCTTTTTTTAATCGATTGTGGGTGGTAAAATTAGTATAAAAAACTTTAAGAAAATTGATTTTGAGGTGTTTCATTTTTCTGTCAAAAATCATGCCAAAAGTGACAAAAAAAATGGCTTGTAAAGTGCCCAAACAACGAAAAGTTCCTTATAAATGACCTTCCAAGATTTCAAACTGCCACAACTTTGCCAAAACTGAACCGATTTTCATTCCCGAGGCCATTTTGATCATTATTTGGCATCTAGTTTAATTCTACATCTCACGTTTATGAATTTTGAAGAAAAATAAATTTCAGATTTTTTTTGCAAAAAAAGCATAAGGGGGGACCCTTACAAAAATTGATTTTTCAAAAAATTAATTCTTGAAATTCTTTTTTTAATCGATTGTGGGTGTTAAAATTAGTATAAAAAACTTTAAGAAAATTGATTTTGAGGTGTTTCATTTTTCTGTCAAAAATCATGCCAAAAGTGACAAAAAAAATGGCTTGTAAAGTGCCCAAACAACGAAAAGTTCCTTATAAATGACCTTCCAAGATTTCAAACTGCCACAACTTTGCCAAAACTGAACCGATATTCATTCCCGAGGCCATTTTGATCATTATTTGGCATCTAGTTTAATTCTACATCTCAAGTTTATGAATTTTGAAAAAAAATAAATTTAAAATTTTTTTTGCAAAAAAAGCATAAGGGGGGACCCTTACAAAAATTAATTTTTCAAAAAATTAATTCTTGAAATTCTTTTTTTAATCGATTGTGGGTGTTAAAATTAGTATAAAAAACTTTAAGAAAATTGATTTTGAGGTGTTTCATTTTTCTGTCAAAAATCATGCCAAAAGTGACAAAAAAAATGGCTTGTAAAGTGCCCAAACAACGAAAAGTTCCTTATAAATGACCTTCCAAGATTTCAAACTGCCACAACTTTGCCAAAACTGAACCGATTTTCATTCCCGAGGCCATTTTGATCATTATTTGGCATCTAGTTTAATTCTACATCTCAAGTTTATGAATTTTGAAGAAAAATAAATTTCAGATTTTTTTTGCAAAAAAAGCATAAGGGGGGACCCTTACAAAAATTGATTTTTCAAAAAATTAATTCTTGAAATTCTTTTTTTAATCGATTGTGGGTGTTAAAATTAGTATAAAAAACTTTAAGAAAATTGATTCTGAGGTGTTTCATTTTTCTGTCAAAAATCATGCCAAAAGTGACAAAAAAAATGGCTTGTAAAGTGCCCAAACAACGAAAAGTTCATTATAAATGACCTTCCGAAATTTCAAACTGCCACAACTTTGCCAAAACTGAACCGATTTTCATTCCCGAGGCCATTTTGATCATTATTTGGCATCTTGTTTAATTCTACATCTCAAGTTTATGAATTTTGAAGAAAAATAAATTTCAGATTTTTTTTGCAAAAAAAGCATAAGGGGGGACCCTTACAAAAATTGATTTTTCAAAAAATTAATTCTTGAAATTCTTTTTTTAATCGATTGTGGGTGTTAAAATTAGTATAAAAAACTTTAAGAAAATTGATTTTGAGGTGTTTCATTTTTCTGTCAAAAATCATGCCAAAAGTGACAAAAAAAATGGCTTGTAAAGTGCCCAAACAACGAAAAGTTCCTTATAAATGACCTTCCAAGATTTCAAACTGCCACAACTTTGCCAAAACTGAACCGATTTTCATTCCCGAGGCCATTTTGATCAATACTTGGCATCTTATTTAATTCTACATCTCAATTTTATGAATTTTGAAGAAAAATAAATTTCGGATTTTTTTTGCAAAAAAAGCATAAGGGGGGACCCTTACAAAAATTGATTTTTCAAAAAATTAATTCTTGAAATTCTTTTTTTAATCGATTGTGGGTGGTAAAATTAGTATAAAAAACTTTAAGAAAATTGATTTTGAGGTGTTTCATTTTTCTGTCAAAAATCATGCCAAAAGTGACAAAAAAAATGGCTTGTAAAGTGCCCAAACAACGAAAAGTTCCTTATAAATGACCTTCCAAGATTTCAAACTGCCACAACTTTGCCAAAACTGAACCGATTTTCATTCCCGAGGCCATTTTGATCAAACTTGGCATCTTATTTAATTCTACATCTCAAATTTATGAATTTTGAAGAAAAATAAATTTCGGATTTTTTTTGCAAAAAAAGCATAAGGGGGGACCCTTACAAAAATTGATTTTTCAAAAAATTAATTCTTGAAATTCTTTTTTTAATCGATTGTGGGTGGTAAAATTAGTATAAAAAACTTTAAGAAAATTGATTTTGAGGTGTTTCATTTTTCTGTCAAAAATCATGCCAAAAGTGACAAAAAAAATGGCTTGTAAAGTGCCCAAACAACGAAAAGTTCCTTATAAATGACCTTCCAAGATTTCAAACTGCCACAACTTTGCCAAAACTGAACCGATTTTCATTCCCGAGGCCATTTTGATCATTATTTGGCATCTAGTTTAATTCTACATCTCAAGTTTATGAATTTTGAAGAAAAATAAATTTCAGATTTTTTTTGCAAAAAAAGCATAAGGGGGGACCCTTACAAAAATTGATTTTTCAAAAAATTAATTCTTGAAATTCTTTTTTTAATCGATTGTGGGTGTTAAAATTAGTATAAAAAACTTTAAGAAAATTGATTTTGAGGTGTTTCATTTTTCTGTCAAAAATCATGCCAAAAGTGACAAAAAAAATGGCTTGTAAAGTGCCCAAACAACGAAAAGTTCCTTATAAATGACCTTCCAAGATTTCAAACTGCCACAACTTTGCCAAAACTGAACCGATTTTCATTCCCGAGGCCATTTTGATCAATACTTGGCATCTTATTTAATTCTACATCTCAATTTTATGAATTTTGAAGAAAAATAAATTTCGGATTTTTTTTGCAAAAAAAGCATAAGGGGGGACCCTTACAAAAATTGATTTTTCAAAAAATGAATTCTTGAAATTCTTTTTTTAATCGATTGTGGGTGGTAAAATTAGTATAAAAAACTTTAAGAAAATTGATTTTGAGGTGTTTCATTTTTCTGTCAAAAATGACAAAAAAAATGGCTTGTAAAGTGCCCAAACAACGAAAAGTTCCTTATAAATGACCTTCCAAGATTTCAAACTGCCACAACTTTGCCAAAACTGAACCGATTTTCATTCCCGAGGCCATTTTGATCATTATTTGGCATCTAGTTTAATTCTACATCTCACGTTTATGAATTTTGAAGAAAAATAAATTTCAGATTTTTTTTTGCAAAAAAAGCATAAGGGGGGACCCTTACAAAAATTGATTTTTCAAAAAATTAATTCTTGAAATTCTTTTTTTAATCGATTGTGGGTGTTAAAATTAGTATAAAAAACTTTAAGAAAATTGATTTTGAGGTGTTTCATTTTTCTGTCAAAAATCATGCCAAAAGTGACAAAAAAAATGGCTTGTAAAGTGCCCAAACAACGAAAAGTTCCTTATAAATGACCTTCCAAGATTTCAAACTGCCACAACTTTGCCAAAACTGAACCGATATTCATTCCCGAGGCCATTTTGATCATTATTTGGCATCTAGTTTAATTCTACATCTCAAGTTTATGAATTTTGAAAAAAAATAAATTTAAAATTTTTTTTGCAAAAAAAGCATAAGGGGGGACCCTTACAAAAATTAATTTTTCAAAAAATTAATTCTTGAAATTCTTTTTTTAATCGATTGTGGGTGTTAAAATTAGTATAAAAAACTTTAAGAAAATTGATTTTGAGGTGTTTCATTTTTCTGTCAAAAATCATGCCAAAAGTGACAAAAAAAATGGCTTGTAAAGTGCCCAAACAACGAAAAGTTCCTTATAAATGACCTTCCAAGATTTCAAACTGCCACAACTTTGCCAAAACTGAACCGATTTTCATTCCCGAGGCCATTTTGATCATTATTTGGCATCTAGTTTAATTCTACATCTCAAGTTTATGAATTTTGAAGAAAAATAAATTTCAGATTTTTTTTGCAAAAAAAGCATAAGGGGGGACCCTTACAAAAATTGATTTTTCAAAAAATTAATTCTCGAAATTCTTTTTTTAATCGATTGTGGGTGGTAAAATTAGTATAAAAAACTTTAAGAAAATTGATTTTGAGGTGTTTCATTTTTCTGTCAAAAATCATGCCAAAAGTGACAAAAAAAATGGCTTGTAAAGTGCCCAAACAACGAAAAGTTCCTTATAAATGACCTTCCAAGATTTCAAACTGCCACAACTTTGCCAAAACTGAGCCGATTTTCATTCCCGAGGCCATTTTGATCAAGACTTGGCATCTTATTTAATTCTACATCTCAATTTTATGAATTTTGAAGAAAAATAAATTTCGGATTTTTTTTGCAAAAAAAGCATAAGGGGGGACCCTTACAAAAATTGATTTTTCAAAAAATTAATTCTTGAAATTCTTTTTTTAATCGATTGTGGGTGGTAAAATTAGTATAAAAAACTTTAAGAAAATTGATTTTGAGGTGTTTCATTTTTCTGTCAAAAATCATGCCAAAAGTGACAAAAAAAATGGCTTGTAATGCCCAAACAACGAAAAGTTCCTTATAAATGACCTTCCAAGATTTCAAACTGCCACAACTTTGCCAAAACTGAACCGATTTTCATTCCCGAGGCCATTTTGATCATTATTTGGCATCTAGTTTAATTCTACATCTCAAGTTTATGAATTTTGAAGAAAAATAAATTTCAGATTATTTTTGCAAAAAAAGCATAAGGGGGGACCCTTACAAAAATTGATTTTTCAAAAAATTAATTCTTGAAATTCTTTTTTTAATCGATTGTGGGTGCTAAAATTAGTATAAAAAACTTTAAGAAAATTGATTTTGAGGTGTTTCATTTTTCTGTCAAAAATCACGCCAAAAGTGACAAAAAAAATGGCTTGTAAAGTGCCCAAACAACGAAAAGTTCATTATAAATGACCTTCCAAGATTTCAAACTGCCACAACTTTGCCAAAACTGAACCGATTTTCATTCCCGAGGCCATTTTGGTCATTATTTGGCATCTAGTTTAATTCTACATCTCAAGTTTATGAATTTTGAAGAAAAATAAATTTCAGATTTTTTTTGCAAAAAAAGCATAAGGGGGGACCCTTACAAAAATTGATTTTTCAAAAAATTAATTCTTGAAATTCTTTTTTTAATCGATTGTGGGTGTTAAAATTAGTATAAAAAACTTTAAGAAAATTGATTTTGAGGTGTTTCATTTTTCTGTCAAAAATCATGCCAAAAGTGACAAAAAAAATGGCTTGTAAAGTGCCCAAACAACGAAAAGTTCCTTATAAATGACCTTCCAAGATTTCAAACTGCCACAACTTTGCCAAAACTGAACCGATTTTCATTCCCGAGGCCATTTTGATCAATACTTGGCATCTTATTTAATTCTACATCTCAATTTTATGAATTTTGAAGAAAAATAAATTTCGGATTTTTTTTGCAAAAAAAGCATAAGGGGGGACCCTTACAAAAATTGATTTTTCAAAAAATTAATTCTTGAAATTCTTTTTTTAATCGATTGTGGGTGGTAAAATTAGTATAAAAAACTTTAAGAAAATTGATTTTGAGGTGTTTCATTTTTCTGTCAAAAATCATGCCAAAAGTGACAAAAAAAATGGCTTGTAAAGTGCCCAAACAACGAAAAGTTCCTTATAAATGACCTTCCAAGATTTCAAACTGCCACAACTTTGCCAAAACTGAACCGATTTTCATTCCCGAGGCCATTTTGATCAAACTTGGCATCTTATTTAATTCTACATCTCAAATTTATGAATTTTGAAGAAAAATAAATTTCGGATTTTTTTTGCAAAAAAAGCATAAGGGGGGACCCTTACAAAAATTGATTTTTCAAAAAATTAATTCTTGAAATTCTTTTTTTAATCGATTGTGGGTGGTAAAATTAGTATAAAAAACTTTAAGAAAATTGATTTTGAGGTGTTTCATTTTTCTGTCAAAAATCATGCCAAAAGTGACAAAAAAAATGGCTTGTAAAGTGCCCAAACAACGAAAAGTTCATTATAAATTACCTTCCAAGATTTCAAACTGCCACAACTTTGCCAAAACTGAACCGATTTTCATTCCCGAGGCCATTTTGATCATTATTTGGCATCTAGTTTAATTCTACATCTCAAGTTTATGAATTTTGAAGAAAAATAAATTTCAGATTTTTTTTGCAAAAAAAGCATAAGGGGGGACCCTTACAAAAATTGATTTTTCAAAAAATTAATTCTTGAAATTCTTTTTTTAATCGATTGTGGGTGTTAAAATTAGTATAAAAAACTTTAAGAAAATTGATTCTGAGGTGTTTCATTTTTCTGTCAAAAATCACGCCAAAAGTGACAAAAAAATGGCTTGTAAAAGTCCCAAACAACGAAAAGTTCATTATAAATTACCTTCCAAGATTTCAAACTGCCACAACTTTGCCAAAACTGAACCGATTTTCATTCCCGAGGCCATTTTGATCATTATTTGGCATCTAGTTTAATTCTACATCTCAAGTTTATGAATTTTGAAGAAAAATAAATTTCGGATTTTTTTTGCAAAAAAAGCATAAGGGGGGACCCTTACAAAAATTGATTTTTCAAAAAATTAATTCTTGAAATTCTTTTTTTAATCGATTGTGGGTGCTAAAATTAGTATAAAAAACTTTAAGAAAATTGATTCTGAGGTGTTTCATTTTTCTGTCAAAAACCACGCCAAAAGTGACAAAAAAATGGCTTGTAAAAGTCCCAAACAACGAAAAGTTCCGTATAAATGACCTTTTTCGAACCGATTTTCATTCCCAAGGCCATTTTATGCAGGGTTTGTGATCCTTGATAATTCTGCATTCAATGTTGAGAAACTAAAAAAAATCGGATTTCTTGCCAAAAATCATGACAACAATGGCCACATGTCAAGTTGCAAGTTCCTAAAAATACCCTTCCTAGACTTCAACCTTCGATAACTTTACCAAAACTGAACCGATTTTCAATTCCAAGGCTATTTTGTGCATGTCATTTTGTCATCCCAATTGAATATGGAGATCCTATTTCACATTTAGGTGCTATACTATTGTTTTTTTTTGCATTCTGATGCCGTTTTCCGTTTTCTGTAATTTTTATATGACTTGCTGAAGATTATTGGGCATTTAAGTGATCGTAAAATAAAAATACAAAAAATATCATGCGCCATGGTGCCATAGAGAAGAAGAAGATCAAAACGTCGATGTTTGCTGTTGGTGATGAATACATTTCCCACGTTTTCAGCGGCGGCGACGGCAGCAACCGATTTCAGCTTTAATTTATTCAGAAGAAATCTGGCTGCAGCAATCGAACGGGAAACCGACAAAAACCTGCAAGCAAACAGATGGAGACTATGACTGCGACTACGATTGCGACTGAGACTGCGACTGAGACTGAATATCTAGCCCTGGATGGGGATCGGGTTACATTCTTTTGTCCGAAATTTATGACTGTCCGGAGCGAAGCCGTCGGCCACTACTGTGGAAGCAAATGGAATCGGTGGAAAATGCCCGCGTGTTTAACAGCATTTAATGGCTCATTTCAGGTTGATTTCTTTTGCTTGCATATGTATGTATGTGCAAGATACTTTGCAGCCTGTGAATAGATCTTAAATTCTTAAATTCGACTTCCTAGCTTTAAATTTGTCTATCTTTGTTGTCTGTGTGTCGACAAGTTGGGGGCTGCCCTTTAGCGGAAAAGCTGTAAAACTTGTATAAGTACTTGTAAGCATCGTAAATTGTGCACAGTGAAGAGTCTATTACGAGTACAATGATGCCATATCCCTGATAACAAGCTCCGACTTCGACTTCAAATTCAGCTTCTTGTTGCATGGAAACTCTTTTAACGGCATTGGAAAGGTGCCGTCTATTGGTTGGACCAGAGACGCCACACGCCTCCTGGAAATTTGCGTTTGCCGAGTGGCCGTAAAATTGGCAAGCGGCTGCAGTGCCACACATTGTTGCCACATTGTTCCACAACTTAAGCAACATTTTCTGATTGCCAATTGCCAACTCTGCTCGTAAAACAGTAAATTATTCGGTGGTTTTTTGTTCATTTCACTCTGTGCTAATCGGTATTTTTAATTGATATTAGCTCTCAAAAAACAGTAGCTAGAATCCGTCTTACACTTGAACATTTCTCTGCTGGCTTTTCGTTTAGTTGCTATTCACTTTGCAACAACTTGGGGCACGTGTCGCATTCGACAAGGCACCAATACAAAATAGTTATTTGTATGAAAAACTGTGTTTATTTCAGTCAAGTCATAAGCCAACTGTCTAGTGAAATCTATTTGGTACTAGAGACAGATAAAGAATAAATAATATTGACTCTTAAAATGTATATTTAATATATTTAGACCCATAAAAAAGTATATGAATATATCTAGTAAGATGAATTTAACCAATTTTGGATGGTCTTTCGTTTATCTTATATGCGAGAGCCCATCTTCTTTACCTGCAGCCGCACAAAACTCATTTTAATAGCACAAGCGCGGCGTTATCAAAATTCATAAGCGATTAAACATTTAAAAGCCCATAAGAGATTTTCATAAAAAAACGATTTAACTTTTTTGACGGTCCGCATTGTCTCAGCGCTGCGATGGGGATATTTCAAATTAATAATATGCAATATGCTATAAGTATATGTGTGTATGTATGTATGTATGCATATGGTAAATTGTGTAAAACAATAAAAAACAATAGAAATTTTTAACGCAAAAGCCACAAAATGATAATTGTATTTGTGAAAGACGATGAAGGGAAATTATGAGCGCGAACGGAGTTTAAACAGCAACAATTAATCAAACTTGCCGCTCGATTCCGTATACGGGGGATCTATGATAACTCTATTATGCGTGGCCCACAACAACAACAACAACAAGTTGGTTTTTTTGTTGTTGGGGACATTTTAGTAGCGACTAGCAGCGATTTACAAGCGTTTATCATTTTGGCTGCGCTTGGGTTCAGTTCTGTTGTCTAGATAAATGCGATTAGAATTCTCCTTTGTGCTGCCAGTGTGCGACCCGGATAATTTATGTGAATTTGGTGGTCTGTCAACAGGTTGGTTACCTGATCCAGCGACTTTCCCAAAAGAAAACTGTGGCTGGCAAAGGGTTGTTTATCTGCCCAGCGTCATCAGACGAGCGCCTTTGCGGAGCATAAATTAACTTGTTATGCTGCTCATGGGAAAAATCTATTGATGCCTATCTGTGTATGGCTGTGTATATTATCTATTATCTTGTATCTTTTATCTATCAGTGTAGACTTACAGCCATTGTAAGAGACCACAATCCTGGCCAGAAATCCAGCTAAACATGACACACAGTATATAATATGTGTTTATACAGTTGGGGGTTGGGGGGTAGGTAGCGTTGTAATTACCGGATTAAGGACACGTGCCGTTGACTTCCTATTGACTTGACGCCCTCTCCTCGCCCTCGCTCTCTAGATCTGTCTCTCTGTCTGTGCACTTGGCGTTCCGCTCGTCCCTTTTGTTTGAATGCATAAGCCGCGTGCGAGTCGATGTTAACAAGCTGGCAAAGTTCTTGTGATTTAATCATAACTATGCGCTATCTAAGGCGCTGAAATCCAAATGCAATTTGTTGTCGCAGCACGCATTAAAAATCAATCAAATGAAATTAACAAGTTAACAATGAGCCACCAACCCCACCCCCAACCCTATATTGTTATATACTGTGGGAAGCACCCCGAGCGACGAATCCAACTGGAACTGGAACTGAATTGAACTGAAACTGGACTAATACGCTCATTCATTGTGCAATTATGTGACAATACGCATCGCCTTCCACGTTTCGTCAAAGTCAATAAATCGCCAGAGGGTACTCGAAAGCGTGAAACCGTCGTCAATCTCCGTATACGCCAGACAGGGTATTTTAGCGGCGTAAAAAAAGCAATTGCATATAAAAGGTACAGCATTGAAAAGTTACCTAAGGGGATGTCGTAAAATTCATTACTTACAGTATCAACTACGAGAGTTATTGATACCACAAATGTTACTTGACTTTTTGCTCTGTATTTTTGTGTGGGAGCCTAGAGAAAACTCTTGATTTTGGCACTGGTTATGCATATTGCCCCGCAGCACGAATCGTACGTCGTTTTTGTTGTGCTACCATAAACATTATGGATTTCACGCCTATTTGAAGTGTGTGTTGGCTGTGTGGCTCATCAACTTGTCGCTGCTCCAGTTTTATGGCTGCTTTAAAGCAATTTATACAGCGTCTAGACGTTGAGAGCAGCTTGAAAATAAATATTTCAAGTGGAAACAAGCCCGAAAAAGAGTCACTAAAAACCAATAGATAGAGCTTATGGGCTGCCTATAAAATCTATAATTTGAGTCGAGCGATAAGAGTTTATACACCTGAATCACATAAAATAGCTTTATTCTTTGGAATTTCATTTTTTAATTGATTTACCATGCGACTCAAATAGTTTTTTAATTGATTTTCAATACTAGAGCGCAGAGTGTTCGATGGGCGAAGGGGGCGGGGAGAAGATAGCATTTCTTAAATATATTTTTGTTAGACATAAAAAGTGGAGCTCAACAAATTTTATGCGTCTTTAATGTGCTGGAAAATAATGGCGGCGCTCGAGCTACACAAATGCCACAGAAAAAAGAGCCGCTACAATTTATGCATAAAATAATTTTGTTGCAGAGCATTTGGAAAACAAGTCATAAAATTCGACAAAAGTGTCAAGTGGTTTAAGTGGTTGACTGACTAGCTTAAAGCACGTTCCACAAATGTGGTTTTGTTGCAGTTAGCAGTTAACATGGCTAAATGTCTTACCGACGGTAAATATATTTATTTATTATTTTTGTTTATTACATGATTGTTTTAATTTTTCAATTTAAAATACAATTGATAAGTTAAACTTGAATAAGTTAAACACTTATTACATCAAACCAATTTACAGAGTTCACTACAAATCATAAAACGGAAACAATATGCCATTTTAAACATAAATATGCTAATCGTTTTCTACGAGTCTTTAATAAATTGTTGAAATTTCTTACTTTAGTTTTTTGGCTGCTGAACGCCTACAACAGTTGCTGTTGTGTGGGGGTTGCTCTTGTGGTTGTTGCTGTTGCTGTTGGTGTTGGTGTTGCCATTGACTTTTGTTTCTGACCATTTTGTGTGCGTCTCTCACTAGGGTATCTATGTGAGTGTTTGTTTCACTTTGTGTTACACCAAAAATGCGCCGCAAAGCCAAACGAGAGTAGTTGCAAGCGCCAATGCAAAGTGCAACAGCAACAGCAGCAGCAGCAGCAGCAACAACCATAACAACAACAACAACAACAAACTGCAGCCATTGCACTTTGCATAATGGCTCACTCACACATATGTGTGTGCGTGTGTGTGTTGGCGCTGTGGTGTGCAGCCATTTTGTGCCTGTATTTAACTCTGCATGAGCTCTGTATATGTATCTGTGTATCTGTGTGTGTTTGTATATCATTACTTATCAGATACTTATTATGAGCACACGATATCGTATATTTTGCCATGCCTGTGTCTGTGTATCTGAGTGTGTGAATGTGTGTGTGTGTCACATCTGTGTGTTTGGTAAATATGCAAATGAGCCTGTTTGTTGCCACTACTGTTTGCCATTGTTGTTGTTGTTGTTGTCGTGCGTTGATTATTGTTGTTATCGTTTGCAGTTTCCATTGCCATTGCTGTTGCTGTCGGTCGCTCGGTGTTTTTGTAGTTGTTATTGTCGGCACCGCCAACGACAAGCCAGCAAACATTTGATTATGATACGAAATCGATATAATTTAAGCGATGCCAAAACCAGAGAAACGGATGCGCACAGTTTGCACGGAGTCCGGCCAATGCCCCAATCCTCGTCTCTCCTCCCGCCTCCCACCTTCCACCTGCCCCATAGCCCCGCGTCTGTTGACTTTTCAAACAAGCAACAACAACAAAAAAAAATAGTAGAAACTGTTGGCCAAAGTCAACGTCAACTTTGGCTACCTTTCTGCACCAACTTGGCTTTGGCTTTCGCCTTTTATGAGGCACTGTTGCTGCCTTTTCTGCTGCTGCAGCAACTGCTCACCCATTCATCATTCTCCCATACGCCTCATCCGCCCCATCCGCCCCGTCCGCCCAGTCCACAGTAGGCGGCTTCCGCACACATCGCGTGTTGAGAGAACGGCGCACATTTTAACGCCTTTTTAAGTTTTGCCGCCAAACAAGTGCAATTCTCACCAGCAACAACAAACAACAAACAACAACAGCAACAGCGACAGCAACAACAATTGCAGATACACGAAAACTAATTACAGATTCTAATCGCGTCATAATTTTTCTTTCAGTTAGCTGCGTTTCGTGCCCGCGTCCCATCAATATTCCTTTGTTTTGCATTGGCCCTTTCTGAGCCCCAGACCAGCCCCAAAAAAAAAGAAAATATACACATTTGTACACACACACACACACACACACACACACACACTTACATACATAGAGTACATAAATTGTTCACCTTCTTTTTTTTTGGCGTTCGTTCGCGTTTTGTGTACTTTAGCATTTCTTTGGCCTTTGCTATTTGCTATTTGTTATTCGTATTATTTATGTTTGTTTTCTGTGCCTGTTTTTTTGCTGGTTCTGTTGACTAGTGTAACGGAAATGGCTGTAGACGCGGAAGTGAATTGTTAGGCGCCTTCGACTGAGCTCAAGATAAATGGGCTCCAAGTGAAAGATGTGCGAAGAAGCTGCGGAAAGTTTATGGCATCTCAAGAGGTCGTTGAGATAGAGTTATTCAGTGCTTCAAGTATTGTTACAGTTTAAGAGCTGCGAAAAAACGTCAAGAGCAGGAAATTTCGCTCATGTTTCCTGTACCTAAAGTTGCGGATATCGGACAAAATATAACTATGCATAATGGGGAATGTGAAAGGAACTTTTCATCGGATGCAAGTGATTGGAAAATCTTGAAAATATATATTAGAGACTCAAGAGTAATATCCGGACTCGAATTCCATGCTAGTCATTTAATTTGTTACCTCTCAACCTATAAATAACATAGTGATTGCTGGATAAATAGAAAGTTTCAGACTCAGAAAACAATTCTTGTTTGTGAATAATTCAAGTTTAAAATATGTATGACTTTAATAAAATATTTTAAATTTCATAATTGATATATTAGTTTCTAGAAATTGATTTTTTAATCGCTGTAAAAATATAACTTAGTCAACTCAAAACTGTTTTGCCGGCGCTTAAATTCCAACTCGTAATCGTACTCGTAGAATTCGAAAAATTGACTCGCCTTCCGACTAGCTGAAATTCCACGAAATTCCGGCACAGGCCAAAGCCAAAGCCGCAGCCGCATTCGCATTTGCAGTCAGAGGACAAAGTCAGAGCAAAACTCATAACTCAAAAACGGCAACGGCAGCCAACAGCTGTTTTTTTTAGGTTTCCGAGCAGCAGCTGAAATTGAATGCACAGAAACACCCTGTAATCCACGCAAATACAACTCACACATACACACACGCACGCACGCACGCACGCACACATTTACATTTGAAATGAGAGCCAGGCAAGCGTGTCGCGTGGCTGGCATTCAAGCCACGCCCACTTTTTTGAGTGAGTTTCGCCGCGTTGCGCTCTCTTTCTATTGAGTAGGTTTTTTGAGTGGCCTTTTGCTGTGCGCAGACGCAGAGCACAAAAACAAAGAAGTAAAACAAAAAAACTGGCGCACGTTGCTGGTCATAAAAGAAACAAAAACAAAAACAACAACAGCAACAACAACAACAGCAACGTCAACAAGCGGCGTTCTTTTTATGGCTTTCAAAACAAAATGGCAACCATGAGCTCGATAACAACAACAGAAACAACAGCGCGCAAAGCTAAACAAGCAAAATGTTGAGCTATGCGCCTCAATATAGCTGTAAAAAGCTGCGATGTCGAGGCGAACGTCGCGTCGCAGTCGACGTCGCTGCCGCCATGGCGGACGTTTGTTTAACTTTTCGCATTTTGATGTTCGACAGCTTCAACTTTTCAAGTGCCTGCGCTCCACACACACACACACACACACACATGCTCACTTACACTTATACATGTGTGTGTGTGTGTATATAACCATTTTCAGCTCCTCTCCCCCGCTAACATAAACGTCCTGTCACAGGCCGTAGAAAATATTTATGCAAGTCAAGCGCCGAGCATTTATGAACTGTCAAACATTCTCAACGCAATTCCAATGATTTTGATACTTTAACATTTTCGTAAAATGGCAGCCGAGTGGCGGATGAGTGCGAAGAGTACACACACACACTCACACACAGATGCACGTGCCGAAAGCTTCACACACGCACACATAGAGACTCACACAGAGGGACTCGCATTGCCGTCAAATTGGCGGTGTTAGTGCATATGTGGGTGTTTTCCATGTGGTGAATCTTCAAGTGAAGCAAGGGGAGCAGGACGCAGGATGCAGGGTTCAACAGCAGCAGCAGCAGCAGCAGAATTGTGCCCATTTCCCGCCTTGTGCGGCATAAATGTTGCACGCGGCGTATGAGCAATTTCAAGTTGATGCTGCGAGCCTTAAATTGACATAGTAAAGAGCTTTGAGGCAACTTTAAAATGGCGAAATTGCGCTGGTGGCGCTCATGACCGAGAAATCGATTGGGAATTCTGTACGCAGGGGAATGATTTGAAATAGAAGATGGGCGTGTTATTAAAGCTATGCAAAGCGAATTTATAGTACTTATTGAGTAATTGAGTTATTTTACTTTAATTATACATAAGTATGAAATTCATTTAAAAAATATATATATTCTTGATCTGAACATACAGATATATACATCAGAGTATTTTTAATATCATAGGCTGTTAAAAAGTTAAAGATATTAAATCAAATAAAAATGCAGGAATTTTAAAATAACGTATATTAAATGCCGCCCTTCTACTCGATTCTCAAGAACTCAAGTAAGCTGTGCAGGCATTGTTGTGTTGTGTACTGCTGTTAAGAGTATTCCTACTGATTCCCACCACAAAACAATTGAATTCCCTAGAAATATTATCACTTACTCTTTATACAATACAAACGCATAGTTCTCAAGTCCTGTGGCACAATGACGAATACAACTAGTAATCAGAGGCGTTACACTTGATCATTCCGCAGTGGAGTTCCATAAATACCAAGGAAGGGCAAACATTATAACGTCGTAAAGCCAATCTTCGAGTTCATTAGAAGTAAACCGAGTGCAAAGGTGAGAATATCAAAATCAAATAGAGGCTGGTAACAAAGCGCCAAGTCAAAAGGTAGCGCCGCCTTCGAGTCCGGCGCAGGCGCTAAGTGCGAGGTGTGAAAACGGTCAAAGATTTCCGTGAAAATGCCCAACAACTCTCTCCCTTTAATTGTATTTGTAATTTTCATGCATTTTACGACGCTTTGAACAATTTGGCGTCAACTTTTAAATCAAATATGGCGCCGCTTGCACTCGACTGGAGCACAAAAAAATGTTGCTCAACATATTTTTTATCTGGGGGCGGGAGGAGATGTGGGTGGAAGTTGGGTGCGAGAAACAAAAGGCAGCCGTTGCTCATTTGCATGACAGCTGTGGTAAGGGGTAAGGGGTAAGGTTGGGTGGCGGGGGCGGTACCTGTTCGGGTGTTCGGCAACACTAACAGGATATGCCATTGAAGCACCAATAATCCTTTTAATAAATATGATATCGCAAAGGACCAAAAAAGCCACAGCGGCACCGGCGATGCCTTCCCATCTTTTCCCTTGCCCCTCTTCTACTGCTGCTGCTGCTGCTGCCGTTGGCTGCTGTGCTGGCATCATTTGCATTTTATGCAAATTTCGCAGCAGACGAACATAGCGAACGTTCCACAGGATACAGGCAGGCCAGGCAGCGGAGCCAGGACGCAGGCAAGCAAAAAACCGGAGATAGCAGGCAGTTTCCAGTTCGCAGTTGCCAGTTGCCAGCTATCTACAAAGCGAATATGTAAATGAAAAGTACTGATGTTTTTTAAAAGCTTCCAAAAATAAACAACATAAAAATGCGCAAAATACGAATGGAAATGGAAAATTCACAAAATGCATATTTGCTTTTTGTTATAGACGATGGCCAAATAAGGCTATGACGATTGTCTGTACGGTTGGAGACCCTAACATTTTAAGATTTCTTTAAAATGTAAATATAAGAATTGAACAACTAATTATATTTATAAATTCTAAACTTGAGAAACACTCAACATAAATGAACGATTTTATTCGCTAAAGTATATGTTAAATAATTCACGTATATTTATTGCTTAAAAGTTGTAACCTCCCAAGAATATAACTCAAATATTACTCAAAATTCGTATAAAGAGAAAACCCTCATTTCTTTTTAAATATAGGAATATAAGCTGTCTTAAAAAACATGTCAAAAAGTAGAGCATTTGAAATTCGCATCCTTTAGGAACTGATGTTTGCTTTGTTTTTTAGTTGTTTGTTGGAAAATATTGTCGAATATTTTGACTGGTGAAGGCATCACATATGCACACACACACACACATATGAAACACACCCACACATATGCTTACGCAAACACACATGAGGAAAGAGAAAATAAAGAGAAAGATGGCAGCAAGAACTTTTCGCACATATTTACATGCAAATTGTTTGCTTTTAAAATATGCACAAACTTTTTGTTCATTTTTCTTTTTTATACATTTGGCAAATATGAATGACAAACGGAAATAAAAAATCAAAACTGACAACTCGAGAAAAGTTTTCAGTGCATATATTTTTGCAGCCAAGTTGCAAGTGGCGACTTTTCAGCAGCAACAGCAGCAGCATCAGTTTTTCCACCCTTAGCTGGCAAATGGGGCGTGGCAGTGCCACTTAAATAATTACAGCCCCCGCAGCCAGGCAGCCAGCCAGGACGCAGCTATATGCGGCGAGACCACCTGCAAGTGTAACCGCAATCAAAGGCCATTGATCCTTATGGAATACATTCATATAAATAATAATTTTTTTATCGCCTAATCATTAACAACAATTGCCGCAATTTGCCGCAATGATTATCAGATGCAAACAAATATGCAAAAATTGATAAATTTATGAAAAACTGAAAGTGCAAAAGGGCGTAAAGTTGAAAATAAAACTAAACCCTTGCTGCGGTTCAGGGTTAGGGTTGGGTTTTTGGGTTTTGTGCTGCGGGCAGCCACGCGTTAAATTCGATTTGTTAATTTACAAATCCGCAAAACTATTTGACTATACCAAAGAGAGAGCGGGGGGTGGGGGTGGGAGGCGAATAGGCGTTGCCATGGTGGGCGTAACGGGTGGCAGCAGCAGCAACGTAGGGGCAGGTTGTGACTGTTGTTGCCTGTCTGCTTTGTGGTTTTATTGCCGGAGAGTGGTTGGGAATTTGTGCAGTTACAAGTTGTTATTATTTATGTGGCAAGTTCTCATGTTTCAATTGCAGGCGACAAAAATATAATTGTGATACATTTCAACTCACAGTTATTTTTTTTTCCAACAATAAAATCAATTGAAATGTTGGCAAACATGTCAAAATAAATTATATACATGTGTGTGAGTTTATTTGTCTGTGCGTGTGTGTGTGTATGTGTGTGTGGGTTGTTTACCAGCTCTGGGTGGTGCTACAGTTTGGGTGTTATGCAAGTGGCAACCACAGAAACCGAATTTTAATTTGCACGCTTGCAGCATTTGTTAGTCAAACTGGTTGAGGTGGTGACGGCAACTCAACCCCCCGAACTGAAACTCAAAGTGGAACGGGAATTGAATTCAAACCGTAAACCCCTCGGGATCTAAGCGGCTTACAAAGTGCTCAACGCAGACAGGAAACGTCGAACCCAAGACCCAAACTCAAACCCAAAAAAATCCGCAACCAAACCCAATCCCCGCCCCAGAGAATTGCGCAACTTTTACGCCTATTTGCGGGCATAATTAAGTTAAAGCCCAACAAAAGAACAAGCATAAAAGCGAAGCAGGCAAAAGTCGAGAGTGCACTTGAGAGCAGCTTAGAGGCAGTCTGTTTTTTATTATTATTTTCAATTTTTGTTCCATTTCCCACAGTTCCAGTTGGGGCCCAAGCACAGTTACAGTTTCGGCACCTTGCGGGCCGAGGTGCAGCCCCAGGTGAGGTTAACCCATCATAAATCAACGGGGCACGAGAAAGATCATTAAAACCGAATCTCGCTATCATAATAAAGAAATCACACGAGAAAACAAACTCGAACTCGGACTCGGCTGCTCTGCTGCTCTGCTGCTCTGCTGCTCTTTGGCTCTTTATTTGATCGCTCAATCAAAATGATAAATGAAAATTAATATTTCTTAATATTGTTTACAAAGTGAGAATTATACACACGATCATTGCTTAGCATTCCACCAACTACAACAACTACAACAATAACAAATGTAACTTAATGTGCAAAGCTTAGGCGCTTTTTGGGAGTATCATTAAAATATATGTGGAAAGCTATCGCTGGACTTCAACAATATTTGTATACTCTACAAGATTATATAGTTAAGCGATAGATGGTAATTTTCCTTGGGATTTAAATATTAGCTGATACTTAATAATATTTCAGTGGAATTTACTGAAAAATAGATACGATTACTTTTACCTAATCTTAAAGGAATCAAAAAGATTTTTCTTCATATCGAATATCCTTCTATAATATTTTTCTAAGATACCTAAGCAATTTTAAAATACTCTTCTGATTTTTATATGTTAAGTATGAGTTTGAAATCATTTGTTACCATATTTCACTATCTCAAACTTAATTATTCAGTATCTTAATATTTCATTATCCCAATTTAAGGGCTAGTTTAATTCCAATGCCAAAAACTATGCTCAAAGTCGTATTCTTCTGCTGGCAAGTGTATAATATCAAACTATTGTTGAAATTACATTACAAATATATACGTATGTATATCCCATTTATGGGAAAGGCGCTGCGGTCAATATTTCACAGCGAAGGCATTGTTTGCTAAGAATTATTGCAACATATCAATCATGAGGTTAAGTGGATCTCGCAGCGCTTGTGAAATGTGAAATGTGACGGAACATGCATCAAGAGACACGCAAAGGGCAGAGAAACAAGAAACGGCCAAACCACAAAATGAACACATTAAAAACAACAGCCAAAAAAGTTAACTAAACAACATGAGCAGCAGCAACAACAGCGGCAGCAACAACAACAACTGTGGCAACATTCATCAACATCAAAAACAAACAAAAAGGCGCGAGTCAAAGCCAACACCAAACAAATAAACAGTGAAAGAGAAACGGAGATAGAGACGTAGAAGGTGAGAAAGAGAGATTCAGCCGCGGACCTGGGCCAGTGCCCCATTCCCATCCCCATCCCGATCCGCATCTCCCCGCCAGCAATTTATTGCGGCTAGTTGAGACGTCTCGAAGTTGGTCGTGTTGTCGGTTAGTTTGGGATGATGGTTCCATGGGTTGATGGTTGATGGTTGGTCGTTGGTTGATGGTTGATGGTCGAAGGTTGGCTATGCCCCCGTTGACTTTGACGCCGCTTTTGGCGGTTGTCGCGGTTTCTGGTCGCTCTGAGTTATTACCGCGCACTTTCGGCGATTAATTGACTTGCCGGCAGGTTGCCAGAATTGAAATCGCTTCGATCCTATATCGTAGTAGAGCCGAGCAATGGGGTTCCAATTAGGGCTCGCTTGCAGCTGCAAGTGCGATCTATTAAAGTCTCTAAATACCATCAAAATATGATGATTATATGGATTATTTTTTAGTAACTATAATATATATAAATATTGGTTAAATAAGTTAGAAGACAACACACAAAATTGCTATAACCTCTAGCAGCAAACGGCGAAGTTTCTGAGCTGCCCAGAAAATATAGTAAATATTGATAAGTATATGTTTTTACTAAAAAATTAATAACTGTATTTTAAGAAATACTTTACAGCTGAATATGTATATATACTTATATATATAGTCACACTACTTCAGCTGGCAAATTTAAAGCTACACTCGTTCCACCCTAAATGTGGCCTAATATTCAAACGGCACTCAACTGCGGCAGCCTTTAAGCAAATTAGCAACAATGCCACAAAAGTGTTGCTTGTTTCGTACCGAATCCGAATCCGAGTCCAAATCCAAATCCAAATGTGACTGTGACAGTGACTCCGACTACGACACCGCTCACGCTTGGACGCAGCGGTGTTCGCCTAATCGTGGCACGTGCTTCGACATACATAATCACAGGGCTGACAACAAATGAAAATACAAATAAAAATACTATATAGAATGGGAGTGGGAATGGGAATGGGAATGAAAGGCAAAAGGGTCGCAGTGAGTAGTAGTCAGTGGTATAAAAAGGGCAGCCAGCCACATGCGAAAAGATAATCCAATCTTATGCTGCTAATTTTACAGCATCAGTTCGGAATGGAAGCGCAAAATAAAATCAAATCTCGTATATGTGTGTGTGTGTGTGTTTGTGTGTGTGGACGAGCGTGTGGCAATGTGGTTAGGGCACAGTCGGAGCTCGCTCGGAGTCAAAAGCATCTCAGTTTGAAGTTTTATGGGTTGAGGCACTTGAGCTGGAACTGGAACTGGAACTGAAAACCGCTGTGAAACTTTTGCCCAAAGCAAGCAGAGCAAAGCAGACAAATAAATTCGATTATGTGAACTCAGTAGCCATCCCCCCAGAATAAGGGCGGGGTTGCGGACGCAAAGTTGACGCCACAGGGTGGCGCTATTGTAAAGCGACTTTTTATTTGCTTGTTGTTGCTCTCAAAGGCAAAAGTAACCCACACACACACACACACACACACACACACACACACAGAGCACCCTCGCCAAGCTGGCTAATTCTAATTCGTTTATTAAGTTCGCTTTTGCATAGTTGAAGAGTCCTTGCGTAAAATATGAAAATATGAAAATTCAATAAGCTGCAACACCGACACGCAGCCACGCAGTTGCCACTTGCCGCCTGCCGCTTAATTGTGCGTCCGCGCACCTGTTGGGGTGGCTGCCACCAGCACGTGCAACACCCAAGCAGCAGCCGCCACCGACGCCAAAAGGCGGCAGCGCACGCACGAGCTGCATTTGCAAGTGGGCGTGCATAATTTATGTTAATTTGCCTGAGAAAGCAAAAGGCAACAGCAACAGCAGCTAAACAACTTTTCTGCAACAACTACAAATGCATTTATATATGTGTGTGTGTATTTGTGTATCTATCTGCGTACTTGCAACCAAGTCAGCCAGCTAATGAGCATTTGCGGCATCATGTAATAAATGTGTGGTGCAAATGCGGCTGTCAAATTTATATGAAAACAAAAAAATAAAAAATGGTCTTCTACTTTCACTTAAATATAATATTTTTGGCAAAATTTAATTAGTGCATAGAAAAGATAGTTTTTAAACGGCTAAAATTATGAAAATAATTTTTATTGCTATTCTTTAACTATGTATTTACTAAGGCGGATGACTTAAAATATATATATATATACTCTATAATGTATACCTGTATACCTGTTACTTATTTCAACCCTTTCTTCTACTCATTTCATGGGTTTGGGCTATAAAAAACTAACAGTGCTTAACGCTTCACGCTTCTTGCTTATTACTTCTCTCTGCTCTCTTCGTCTGAAGTCAATTGGCAACAACATCATAATTATTGTTACATATGTGGCTTGACAATCAACCCAAGCCCAAAGTGATTAACTTAATTTTTAGGTGTTTTTTGTTAACTTCACTTTCGCCTGGGCAATTAAAAGATCATTGTGCGGGTCGCGCACTTCATTAAATGTCAATTTGTTGAAGTTCATTGACGACTCTAATAGCTTCATTAGGTGTTTTCGGAGTTCTGTAAAAGGGTTGACACATTTTTCGTACAAAGTTCTCAAGTGCTTAAAAATGTGTATAATAACCCGCATAGGCATACCCATAGGAACTTTCTGTTTAAGTTCCGAATTGGTACAGCTGCCTCAGACCGGGGCAATAACCCATGGGGCAAATGCAGTAAAAATCGTTCTCAACTGTCGCACAAAGTTGCTGCTGATTTTTATGAATATTTCCGGGAAGCAGGCAAGACGAGTTTTCCATTTTCATTTGCTTCCTTTTTGGCATTATGCACACTGCAGTGATTTCACAAAAGATACAAGATACAGATACACAGACACAGCTGAGGAATATATAAAAAACAAGCATAAGCCCCAAAGGACAGAGAAAACTTTGTTGCTTTGTAGAAAATTCATAAAACTTGCGCTTGGTCAGATTGGGGGCGTTCATGGGCGTGTCTCAGCTAGGTCAGTTTGCACACAGTCTTAGTCTTAGGGGGCGTTAGGAGGTAGGGCGGTTTGGGGGTGAGCAAACAACAAAATGGCGCATTTTAAAGCGCAGAGCCCTAAAGAAAAACTCAAGAGCTGAGCATGAAAATTTCCCATGCTAAGCAGCGCTGATATTTTTCCTTTTACTTTGTGCAAACTTGGCGCCCGTCGCCATTTTTTCTCTCTGCGTTTCTCCCATGCTATCCGTCTCTCTTGCACCGCTGGGGGTTGTGCGTGTGCCGCCCTTGCGTGTCATGCGTTTTTCGGAGGAGGGGGGGAGATAGGTTGGGGGTTGCTGCCAGCAAAAATAAACAAAAATCAAAGTTGCAAATAAGAAGAAACTACAAAGTAAGTTAACATAAAAAGTTCGACGCCTTCGCCTTGTTTTTCCCAAGTTTGCCACATTTTGGGGCAGCTCGAGGGTTTCGGAAATTTGGGGATTCGGCATACTTAGCTACCCCCACAGAGCAGCACACACAGCGCACTCACACAAAAGGCGGGAGGGATGCACACAAAAGATTTTGTCGAGCACTTTTGGGCAACAAAAGCCGGAAACAGCCCCGGGAAGAAGCAGCAGCAGCAGCAACGCTGGCAACATCCTCTCAAGTGCTTCCTCACTCGTGCTGCGGCCAGGCTGCGTTTGTCCTGGGCTGGGCTCCTTCTCAGCATGCAGCCAGCGATGTAGCCGCGCAGCCAAGCGCAAGGACAACGACGACGACAGAGATGAGGACGACTTAGCTGCTGGCAAGCAGGCAAGCTGGCTGGCTGGCTGGCTGCCTGGCTCCTTGGGCATGCTGATCACGTCTATTTATTGTGCACATAATATGGGCGCACAGCAGCTCATCCTCCTCATCCGCTGCTCTTCGACTGCTCCTCCGGCTACGTGCGACGCATGCATCGCTGGACACGCTGCTGGCTCCACTGAGTCTCTCTCACTTCTATCTCGTGTTATTTTCTTTTCTCTTTATTTTTTCGTACTTTTCCTATTCCTGTACAGAAATTCAATTATCGTGAATGCGAATTTTTGCCCGATTTCGAATCCGATTCCGCTTCGCATGTTTTGTTTCAGCATCGAAGACTCGACGAACTTTCAGCGTATCAGCATTTTATTTGCTGTTGATTTATGCAATGTTCCTCAGTACCCCCCCTACAGCCCACAGCCCACCCTCCCGACAGCCTCTATCTAAATACGTCCCTTGACTGCCCCACCACCCACCGCCCACCGCCCGCTGCTCACTCAAACAATCGCTGCTGCCAGCAGCGCTGTTGAATATTTGCCAAGTATGCTGATTGAATTTTTTCCAGTTGACTAAATGATATCAAGGATATTTGCCAGAGCTGCGCTCTGTGCCGCCTCCTGAGCCGCTCGGGAAAACCAAGTGACAGCGAACTCTTTAAGGTAAGCCTCCAGCTTTAGTTGAAATTTAGTTAGCGTGAAAGAACGTGAATAAGATGATGCGTATGAGAATTCAATTCACTTATAGTCTCTGTGATTGATATAACTTATAGATTATACTACTAGCTAAAAAATATAATTATTTTATATACCTGAGAATGTTAGTAAAATTAAACTTAAGCTAAAGTTCTCTCACAGCTCATTTACTTTTGTTAACAATTAAAATTAAATTCAGCATATATATACAACTTAATTGAGATTAATATGCAAGCTGTATCTTAGTAATTGAAATATATGCATCTATGGATATGACGACAGTCCACACTTGGAGACTTCAATTAAATTGCAATTTGTTGCCCATTCACCCACATAGTATCGCAAACTGCAAACTAAGTATTATCCTGCTGCAGTTTATTGATGATGATACGACAAACGAGGAGGATGACTCCACAGTCTGATATCCAAGGGCACATGCCAGTATTATCAATTTCCAATATTTAGACAGGCAACTACTAATAATCACGTTTGTTAAACGTAAAGCAAGCATACATTTTGCAAATAGTACACATATATGAGTGTATCCGCCGATGCCTGGACTATCCTTCTGCCAGGTCCTGGGCGTAATTAACACTTTGTGCCGTGGAGCAAATCGAGCGGGTTAAACACTGCACAAATGTTGCTGCGTGGTTCCACTTGGGGCATCATCAGCCATCGAATGCAATAATTAATATGCCCAACGTGGCTGCAGCTCCTGTCCAGCTCCTGCTCCTGTGGCTGCTGCTCCTGCCACAGTTGGGTGGGTTGGTGGCACACTCGCAGCACAGCCTCTTGTTGGCGGGGTGCCATAAAAGGCGTTAAATTGACACAATTGAACACACCCTTGAGATTTGTGTGAACGCCGTTCGAGGGCTTCCCACATTGCCTGTTTGTTTGTTTGTTGTTGTTGTTGTTGTTGTTTTGCCTCGAGAGGGGGCGAGAGTGCGTTTAATCGGAAATGCTAACATCTTCATCATTGCGCGTAATGGCGCCAACGTTGAAAAACTGACAAGTGCCGCAACCAAAAATCTATGCTGGCCAACAACAATACAAATCCCCCAATTTCGTTACCAAACCCGTATCCAATTCCAAGCCGCTGTCGCGATATTTGGCCTATGCAAATATGCGTATGTGTAACAATTGATATTTTGGGTAAATATGTATGTGTGTCCACAACGTGACATGTTTAATACTGAATGTGCTCACTTACTTGGTTGACTGTGAGCATAAACCATAACATCAAGTATATCTGATGATATTGTTAAGGAACTGCTGCCGTATTAAAGTGTATTTAGTAATTATGATATATTTCAAACAATGATTATTCAGATGGTTAACGCCAGTCTAATTTTAACATCTAAGTTCGCCTGCTTCTAAAAATACCTCCTTATCACTTCAAACTCCCATAACTTCGCCAAAACTGAACCGATTTTTGATTCCGAGGCCTTTTTATTAGTCATGGCTTATCATCCTTAATGATTCTACATTTAAAGTTGAGTAACTTCATATTTTCGGATTGGATTCATGACAACAATATAGACATGTCAACTTAAAAGTCCCTAAAAATGCCCTTCCTAGACTTCTAACTCCCATAACTTCGCCAAAACTGAACCGATTTTCCACTTCGATGTCATTTTAGTCAAGTTTCATTGTCTAGATTATTTCTACATTTAAATCAGCCAAAGGTGATTCGGTCTGAAGTTAATCTACTCGAATTTATATCTTGCTTATATCTTCCGGAAAAATTAAAATGGGTTTACTGCTCTTCAGTAGTATTGAATATCTTCAGCTGATACGTATTTTGCTTTGCGTTGTGGTGCACTGAGTTGGTCACTCGGGGTTATCTGGCTACCATATCTGTATCAATTTCTGCCTGTAAGCAAGACTGTCAAAACAGGCAAACAAATTGTGCAAATAAGTCGAGGAAATGTTATTTATGCTCAGACGATTTCAGTGATTAAATAACTAAGCAAAACGAGATCGAATTACAAATAGTAAAATGACATGAAAGTGCAACTATAGCAAAAGCCATCCAATCCCCGGGATTACTTACTACTACCAGTCGACTGAGTCTCCGTGTCAGGCAGCATTGGAGCAAATATTAATGGCCCGGAGGTGTGCATGCCAATTGTCATGCGCTGAAATGCTTGTTAACAACAGCGATTGCTTTTGCATCGGCTCCCACTCGTCGAGTTTTCTTTTCTTTTATACTTTTTTTTGTTAATCAAAGCCGGAGCAAAGCTGCTACTCCTTCTACCAGCTGCTGCGGCTTCGGCTGCTGCAGCTCCTCCCCCGTGGCAATAACGCCACACATTTGTAATGTTGCTTCTGTTTTTAGCCGTTTAAAGTGGCGAGCCGGCTGGCTGGCTGGCTGGCTGGTTGGCAAAGTTGGCTCGTACCGCGCTTAGAAGCACTTTACAAGTTACTTTAAGGCAATCAATTTGTAGTCCCAGCAGCTGGGGCCACGCGGCAAGGGCAGTAGTTCGACCGGTGGGTTCCGGGAGGAGGGAGACGAAAAACCAATCAAAAGAGCGTTGCGAACGCAAATTGAACGCCAAATGGCTGGAAGATGATATTTCAATACTTGCAGCGGCCTCCTCGGAGGCCATAAATTATTGACGGGCGACGCCTGCGCATAGTTGCTTACTTTTTTGCAGTTATGATTATCGCGCCAGGTTGCAAAGTCAGTTTCCCCGAGCTGAACACGCATTGAGAACAGCGAGCAGTGGAACAGCGGACAGCAAACACTGTTGTTGTGTGCAAACAAATGTAAAAAATTTTTAATTGACTTTTGGATTTGCGCCACCGCCAGTTGCACTTTTTTTTATGGCCCCTCGCGTGCATCCAGCTTAAAAGTTAATAAAACACGCCCAATGATAACAAGCCGCAAACCACAACAACCTCACATATTTTGCCCCTCAGGTCTTCATCAGCTTCATCATCATCGTCGTCGTGGTTGCTGTTGCTGTTGCTGTTGGAAACATTGTGAGTGCCTCGGCCTCGTCGGCATCATCCTTGCCAGCGCTCGTAGAAAAACAATCAATTAAGCGTGCAAGTAGCTGACACAGGAGGAGCGCCAGTTGCCAATGGCAATGCCAACTTCCCAACTTCCCAACTGCCAAACAGCCAAGCAAGCCAAGGCACGACTCCAGCTCCAACTCCTACTGCAACTGTGGCTCTGATTCGCATTCCCCCTTGAGCCCGGCGTTTTATGGCCTGTTTTGGCAAAATTTATGTTACATTTTTATAGTTCAGTGTAAATTGACTTTTAAAATGTAAAATTTATCATAGCAAACGAAGCCGTTGCCGGTAGGAAACACTTTAATTGCTTTATTTTCGGATGTGCCGCCAAGATCTGGCAACGCCGCACAAAAGAAGCTTGCGCTTGAAAAAGCTCGTGAGCACGATAAACATCTGCGAGTTCTTCAATACAGAAACAACCCCCAAAAGTAGAACAGTACTCAAGCGTAGCCGGAACTGAAATACTCTTATGGTGCGGATGGAAAATATAAACTTATTTTAAATTATATCTAAAAAATATATAAAAATATTATATATTCTCCGAATTATAGAAAGTGCTTTGAGGTGGAATAAACAATTTTTATTTTGTAGATATTGTCAAATGTTTGCTACAATGTGATAAAAATGGTGTCTATGAATAAAATATTAGGTTATAAATTGTTAACAGTAGAAAATTGTTAAACTAATAATTATATTAACAAACTGCTTCTACATGTCGATTATACCTCAATGAAAGTGTATACGTATAAACAGAGAAAATAAGCATTGAAAAGCTTCTCAAGTATCAAAACAGACCTTGGGACTGTTGGGACACTGCTGCTCTCTAGTGTCGCCTTCGCCACGAAAGCTTTGGCAAGTTTAATTCATTGTTGTTGTTGGTATGTGGAGCCGTAAATGAAGCCCCAACCCTTAAGCTTTATTGGCAATTGGATGACGAAACAGTCGCGAGTCGAAAAGCAGCTAAAAAGTTGAGCGCCAACGAAAAATCCATAAATTGATTGCAAAGTAAACAAAGGCTTAAGGAAAAACCCATTTACTGTTGGAAAATGCTGCTGCCCACGATCCCGTCGGGTGGCAAGTGGAGCTGCCGCCACATCTGGGAGATGTTGATGTCACCGATATCACCACGCAATTTGCGGACCACAGCCTTGCTGACGAGCATCTACCAACTGGTAAGTGTCAGGGATAAACTTATATAAGTTCTTCCAGGGATCTATTAGGTGGGGCGTAGCGCACGGGCAGCCGGCACGCAGACGAGTCTGCAATCCAGCTGCCGCAGATGTGCAGCCACCTGCCCCAAAATACAAAAATTACGCACTGGATATGCAAAGCCATACCCCACTGGGCGCATTAGAACCCATCAAAGGCGGCAATTGAGCGCACGCCCCCACCCCGAGGAGCGTATGAATGGGCTAATGGCGCAATGCGTCTGCACTTAAGTTCCTAATGACGGAACATGCCAGGACGAGCGCCCTTTTTAAATGAGTTTTGAAAACTGAGCGCGTATTGTTCTTCTGTGCGCTAAAACCAGTTGTGAATTATAAGCGCAATAGCTGAAAATTGGTGCATAGCACTTTAGCAGCACTGTACGATCAGCAGCTATAGACTTGTGAGATGAGGATTTGCATCTTCTATACTCCACTCTGATCCTTTTTATCTTTTCTTGCACACAGCTCATCGCCCACTCTATACTGTTTGTGGTGCTGCTCTGTCTGGCGCATGCGGAGCAAATGCGTCATCTGCTCGATTTGGATATATTGGATCAGAAGGATAGTGGTTTCTATAATATGTCACCCTTCCACAATGATATGCGACTCAAGACGGCGGCCCAACTGGCGGATGCCACTGAAAATGCACTCTATATCCTGGCGTTTCTTGCATCCGCTTATGCCCTTAGTACAATAGCTTTATTCTTTGGGGTGTACAAGAATAAACACGGTCTGATCATACCCTGGCTGGTGATTGAGCTTATGGGCGCGTTTGCCGTTGCCATTTTAATCCTCATGCTAAAGGAGACGAAATTGCCCATGATATTCGGCGGAAAGTGTTTGTATTGTGAGTATGCAACATTTTTAAAGGTTATGTTCGGTTTTAAGATCGTTGTCATTTTCTTTTAGTTATCATCTGTTATTCGCTGCTCCTAATGGACGGATTCAAGTGGTATGTGATGCACAGCTTCTATCAGAGTCTACGCACAATGAATAAACTAACAGAGATTGCAACCGTGGCTATTCCCTGCCCAGCCCCAGGCGCTGTAAGTAAAGATCTTAAGATTAACTGATCACATGCGACGAACTGATCAAGTTTCTTTCTAGATCCCCTATCAGTTCCGACGGGAACACATGTATTTGGGCAGCAATGGTTATAAGCACATTCTGACTGAATCGCCGGATGGACAGGGTTAAATGAAATGCACTAAATAAAGCGCTTCTGGCCACAAATCGATCACCCCCCCTCTCCTCCACCCCACGCCAACGAACTTCCAGCATCAAGTGTCTTAAATTATTTTTGGAATTTCGATTCGTTTTGTTTTTGGCGTTTTTTGGAACGTGTGTGATATGAAAAGTAACCACAGATAACTATTTTAGATAGAGAATGGATCGAGAACGATATATATGCACAGATATTATATTCTTATGGCAATATATACACAATACATAACACGAAACACTAGCAATATTATTAGTATGCTAGTTATTCACAAAACTATTTTCAATGTAGTGCTTTAACCCTTAACTCTTCGAACTAATCATGTAGTTGTTTGAGAACAATTTAACTTACTTTAAATAAAGAAAAATAAAAGAAACCAGTAAATTTATGTTCGGTCTCGATCGTGATTTGAAGTTAAGATGTTATGATCTACAGTTCGATACGCTATGCACTGCGCTACTGCAGCGAGCGAGCCGCTGCTTGCTGAATGAGATAAACTATCTGCAGTTCAGAGAATATTTGCTGTTGTTTATATAGCTGTCTCTTTTGCTCGCGATACAGCTTTGTAGTTGACTATTTCCCATTGGCCAGTTGAATTTGACCGTTGAATTTAAACGAAGTTTAATAACTTTTTTGTTATTAACACTATTATTTAAAAAAATTTGAAGTGAAAACAGATACAATTATTTATAAGTTCTAATTGATCATATTTATTTCGCCAATTGATTGGTATCATAGATAATAAATAATATTAAGTGCTTAAAGTATTCAAAATAAAAGTTTTACCAAAAGAGCGAATGACACAAAATGCTCAATTATAGCAAAACGTTAAAATTTGGCCATATTCTCGCTGCTTTTCAATTTATATTTATTGTTATAACTATGTTATGCAGTTCTAAACTCTATATTATTTGTTTTTGTCTAGTTTTCGGTGCACGTTTTATTTGTTTGTTTTTTTTAGGGCGACTTCACAAAATGTACCTTGACCCATTTCAGCCCTTGCGGCCACGCCCAGTTCGGTTAACTGTTGTTGCTGTTGTCTGGGTTGTAGGTGCTAGGGTGGTGGTGCTGGGGGTGCTCAGCAAGGTCATGTCATTACCCAAGCTGTCCATCAATAAATCAACGACGGTTATGTTTGAATTGCCATCGCCGTCTCCTTTATCCGTTGGAATGCTGATCTGGAACTGCAGCAGCACCACCAGATAGGTGACCATTGTGGTAAGCAGGCCCTTGAAGAGCGTGCGATTAACATCAAAGAAGCCGCCACAATTGATATTCGATGGATTCATTTCGGTTGCCCGCAAAAACATATTAATCTCCGTCTGAGCATCCGAATTCATCCAATTCAATTCGACCATCAAAAGTTTCTTCTGGAAATTCGTGCGCACATTAACGGAGGCATAGTGGGCTTCATCACAGATGTAGAAAAGCAGTCCAATGTTCCAAAGCGCCGTTATGGTCAGTCCAATATCCTTGATACCGAATCCCTCCGACAGCTGCGACAATAGACCATAAATCGACAGAGTAATGATAAAAAACAAATAGAGACTCATGAATACAAAAGTGTAGCACAACGCATTTCCCGTGTCCCGGGTCAATTTGCTCAGACGGAGCCACAGGACACGATAATCAGCCACCATGGCAGCAGGACCAATGTGTTTCAAGGCCTTCTGAAAACGCTCGGCGAGAAGATAGGCGGTTGTGCTGATGGACTCGCAGATGAGGAACCACCAGGCGCCCAGCATGGCCGTCAGATTGTCCAGTATGCAGTAGGGCACCACCTGATTGAGATTCAAGTCCGACATGGTAATGTGTATGATGACCACCGACAACACCGATAGTATGGGCAACACGATAGCTATGTAGACCGCCTTCTGGCGCAGATTCAGCGGCAAACTGTGGCCAGAGATTTGATAGTAGAGCACCTCAAAGTCATCCCAGTCGTTGAACAGACGCGCTATCTTCCTGGCCTCCCACCATAGAATGGGTATGATTATAATTGGCAGAATGTTGACCAGAAACAGATAAGCAATCACTGCCTCCTCGAAAGGACCGCTCAGCGAGCGCACAATGTGAATGCGATTGTTGGCCACATAGCCCACATAGAACTAAAGTAATCCGGATGATTAGTCAGGAATTCCACTAACCCAAAATGGTAACTCACCGCCAGCAGAACGAAGAAAACAATCGAATAGAGAAAAGCAGCCGAGTTTAAAGCAAATTTGGCGCGAGAAGGACCTCGTCGCACAATGGGCAAAACTCCAATGATGCGCAAAAACCAGTTAACAGGCGCTATATTGCGATAGAAAACACTCTGGCAATGCAAGCACCAGTTATATGATTTATAAATATCATTTAAAATAAGCACCTTACCGGTGTAAAATCGTTATTATGGGAGCCCACTGTGCTCACGGAACTGCGTTTTTCATTCGGGGGCGGCTGATAGCCACTGTCCAAGCGTTCAGCGAGTCCGATGGAATACTTCCGAACTCCGTGGAGATAGGCCTGCGCATTGCCGCTGTTGATGGGATTGGCATTCAGAAATACCGTGTCCGCCTTTTTGCGTCTATAGTAGCTGGCCATTGTTCATGAACTGTGAGTGTTTTCTACTCCTTGCTAGTGTCTTGGACTCAGACATTGCCATTAAAAATGCATTTGACCTCGCCCTCTGTTTGTTTCCGCTTGTTTGCATTGCAAGAACAACTTTAGTTTCCTGTTGATTTCATTTGTTTGTCTTGTGCATGCATTAACCTTAACCGTGTGTCCCAATTTCAAATTGGTGTCAATGGCGCGCAATTGTCCGAACCCTCGCAATATGCGCCGTTTAACAACACTGCCAGAACTACTGCTGCTGTTTCCCAGCAACAAAACCATATTTCGAAAGAAATTATCGATACAGAATATACAAAAAAATAAAATAAATAAATAGATAGCTGCACGTATTAAAGTATCCAAACCAAAGTAAGCATATTTTTTAAACAAAATTTAAAAAGGAACTTTTTTTTACTCTTTTGCTTTTTATGCCAGGTACCAAAATTATCGATAGCAAACAAGTGTAAAATAATTATATCGATTTCCTGATTTTAGCACACCACTAAATTTCTAGAAATTGACGAAAAAACAATAAAAGTTTTTATACATTGCCACAATGGTTGATTACAGCAAATGGAAAAACATTGAAGTGAGTATATGAACAAGTATAAATAAGCCAAATATGTTCGATTGAGTGACTTGCAGATTTCGGATGATGAAGACGAAACACATCCAAACATTGACACTCCTTCGTTGTTCCGGTGGCGGCACCAGGCTCGAGTCGAGCGCATGGCGGAATCGGAGAAGGAGAAGGACGAGCTAAAAATCAAGCGTCAGAGCAACCTGGCGCGTCGCATGGATGTCGAAGAGCGTATCAGCAAAAAAGATGGCGATGAGGCGGCTCTAAAGGTGACAATTTTATTTCTATATATGTATAGTCATTTGATTTTAATTATTACTAAATATAAGGTAAAAACACAAGTCAACACAATATCAAAAATAGTACGTAAACTGTATTTATTTAGTAATTAAATTAGTTTTCCCTCTTTTAATTTTTACTCTCTCTTGCCTCAAATTTTTAATTTTTCCACTATGTTTGTAATATTTAATTAAATTTCCTTTGTGATGGTATGAATAAGCTATAAATAACTCGCTGTTATCAGGGATTAATCGTTTGAATACAATTGTCATCACAGAAAGAGCTGGAAAAGATTATAAGCGAGGGCAAGGACCTCGATCTTTATGATAATGAGATGCAGAAGAAGGAGAAGAAGGCGCCGTGGAATGTGGACACGATAAGCAAGCCGGGCTTTGAGAAGACAGTGATTAACAAGAAGGCACCGCATCCGACGGTTGAGAATCTCACCGAGGAGGAGCGCGAGCAGCGCATGAAACTGTTTATCAAGGAGAACGAGAAACTGTGCAAGCAGTACGGCATGCTACGCAAATATGATGACTCCAAGCGTTTCCTGCAGGATCACTTGAATTTGGTTTGCGACAACACGGCCAACTATTTGGTCATCTGGTCCATTAATCTGGAAATGGAAGAGAAGCACGAACTGATGTCACACGTGGCGCATCAGTGCATCTGCATGCAGTACATTCTGGAGCTTGCCAAGCAGCTGAATGTGGATCCACGTGCCTGCATCAGCTCATTCTTTACCAAAATTCAGCAGTGTGTGCCTGAATATCGTGAGCAGTTCGAGAGCGAAATCGAAGGGTTCAAGGAACGCATTAAGAAGCGGGCACAGCAGAAGGTGCAGGAGGCCATAGAAGAGGCGGAGGAGGAAGATCGACAAGAACGTATGGGACCCGGCGGCCTGGATCCCGCTGATGTCTATGAATCCCTGCCAGATGTGAGTTCAATGGCTGACCATCGAAAATTGCATATATTAAACATTTGTATTCTAAACAGGAACTGAAATCTTGCTTCGAGGCGCGCGATGTTGAGCTGCTGCAAAAGACAATTGCTAGCATGCCGGTGGATCAGGCAAAGTACCACATGAAACGCTGCGTAGACTCTGGCCTTTGGGTGCCAAATGCTGCCGATGTGGCTCTCTGCACCGATGAGCCAGAGCCAAAGGACGACGAAGCTGCTGGCAGTGCAGCTGACGCCGACGGAGACGCAGCAACTGATAAAAAGAAATCCAGCGAAGTCAAGCCAAAGGATGAGCCCATATATGCTGGCGTTAGCACTGAGGACGTTGACTGATCGATCCTCCAGCGCTGCCAGAACTGCATATTATGCTTACACCATAAGTTTAATCTTAATAGCCTGCCTGTTTGTTGAGTAGTGTATTGTATTCATTCAACCATGTATTTTTTCGCTTCCGTTTTGTATATAATTTGAGTCGACTCAATTCAATCAAATTCACAGTAAACTGGTCTTGAGCTTTCAAATAAAAATCAAGCTATCCAAGTGCACATACTCCTATAATAACCTAAAAACCCGTCTATTTAGTTTATTAATTTGTGTGAAAATGAATCGTCCAGAGCTGGACTACTACGCCGTGCTGGACATGCCGCGCAGCGCCACCAAGGAGCAGCTTACTCTCGCCTATCGCCGCCTTGCAGTGCGTCTCTGCCCGCATCGGGATAAGAAATACGAGCAGGACTTTGTGCCGCTCGCACAGGAGGGCAGATTGACGCACCTGTCGCCCATGGGCGAGGTTAAGCAGTGGTCCTATATCAATATGGCATTCGATGTGCTGGGCAATGATCTTTATCGCGCCATCTACGATCGATATGGCGAAGCGGGTCTCTTTGAGGGCGTCATGCTCCCGAATGGCTATTTTCCGCCGTATCAATATCATGGCGATCATATGAAGGTCTACGAGGAGGTCTTCTCCAGCTATTCGCCATATGCCAATGTCATCGATGCCATAACCAATCCGCCCAGCTTGTATGCCACAAGGGAGCACGGCATTGGTGTGCGCCACAAGGATGTCAGCACGGAGCGTGTCATACACTTGTCCCTGGAGGAGGTTCGCACGGGCTGTGTGAAACTGATGCATGTCTGGCGTCAGGAGATTGTCGACGCGAAGGAATCCCAACTGGAGAAGCGCAAGCACACACTCAAACTGATCATACAACCGGGCACTACGGCCGGCACACGCTACTGCTTCAAGGAGGAGGGTGATCGCTATCCCACCACCATACCAGGGGATATCATATTCATTGCCGCCGACAAGCCGCATCCGTATTTTGAGCGGCGTAATATGCACGATTTGCTCTATCGCTATGATATCAATCTATCGCAGGCTTTTGCGGGTTTCATCTTCTACGTTAATACTCTGGATAAGCGCCAGTTAAAGATTGTCATTACGGATGTGGTGTGTCCGGGCTATCAGAAGATTGTCCCACTTGAAGGATTGCCCAAGTGCCGTAATTTAGATGCAGTGAATTTACTTAAGCAAGCTAATAAGAAAATCCTTGAGTTTGGCGATCTAATAATTGAGTTTAATTGTAAATAGTCTACCCCCAAAAAAAGATATTGTGAATAATCTAATGTTTGTTTACAGATATATTTCCAAAATATCTCACTCCTGCCATGAAGACCATGACACGTCAATTCTTCAATGAGTTTCACAAGTTGGAGCTGGAATTGGAGCAAGAGGAGCAAAAACATATGAAGTAAATAATTGCACTTTTATTCGATTTGTTGTGTAAATAAAAATTGAATGTGAATTTCGAAAGTAAACATACGTTACGCATTCTGTTAACAGTATGCTGTTAATAAGCTATCGGTAATCGATGTATCGATATATCGATATGTGTTCATTGCTACGAACAGGTAAACCACAGCATAATTAAGAAAAATAGCAAGAAAAACAACAAAGAATAATAATTTGTGCAACACAAATTAAATATTTTTATTTAATTGTGTTCAAACTTGTGAAAAACTAATGAAAAAGTTCAGAAAAACAGCTAAAAATAACAAAAAGAGAATTTTAGCTACATTAATTTAATTACGAACATTTGACAACAGTGCAATACGCCCCCTCTTTGTCGCCACCCCCTCTCTCTGACACCGGAAGTACCGTAACGATACGCTTGAGTGACAGTGCTGGGCTACACCCACAAAAACGAACAGTAAAAATGCATTTAAGCGCGGATCTTTCAAGTGCCTTACAACAAATTGAGGCTGTCAAAAAGGGAATCGAGGATTCGGAGGATGCAAAGCTACAAATGCAAACGGCGGATAGTCTAAATACGATACTGGGCATATTGACGGATCCGGTTTTTCGGACGATCGCCCATGTGCAGGAGTCGCTCTATGAGCTTGGCATTCAGCTGGGCCAGCATCCGTCCATGTTGCCCAATGACTTTGACATCGATGTCTCTGGGAATCTGGTGCTCAGCTTGAATGGTGGTGATGTCATCTATGATTCTTCCGCTCCAGCCAGTCCAGATAAGTCCAGCTCCACGGGCGAGGTGGAGGGGCGTCCACAGAGCCAGAATTCAAAGTCAGCTGCTGCGGATTTGTATGCCACGGACTATGCCCAGATTCAGGCCATTGAGTTGGTTAATGATGGCACTGGTTTGGGCTTTGGCATCATTGGAGCACGCAACTCCGGGGTCATTGTGAAGACTATTCTGCCTGGTGGCGTAGCGGATCGGGATGGTCGTCTGCGTTCCGGCGATCACATCCTGCAGATTGGCGATGTTAATCTGCACGAGATGGTTTCGGAGCAGGTGGCCGCCGTGTTGCGGCAGTCGGGCACTCATGTCCGCCTCGTGGTGGTGCGTCCCATTGAGCAGAGCCTGCCCACCCCACAATACGCCTTGGAGCCGGGCTGCGCTGTAGTTCCGACTCGTGTTCTCGTTGATCCTGCAGAGCTGGAACGGTATCTGATCTCCACCGGCTATCCAGAGATCTTTGGCGAGAGCTCGACGGCTTCGACGCCGCAAACGACCACGGAGGATGAACGCTTTGTGTATCGCGGCGAGACTTCCATGCTCATCGACCCCAGCATTGATCTGGAGGAGCTGCTGGCGCTGCCCGAAACGGAGAAGCTGCAGGTGGAGCTGAAGAAGGATGCTAATGGACTGGGCATCACAATTGCCGGCTACGTTTGCGAGAAAGAGGAACTCTCTGGCATTTTTGTGAAGAGCGTCTCGCCGGGATCGGCTGCGGATCTGAGTGGACGCATTCGCGTCAACGATCGGATTATTGAGGTCGATGGTCAGTCGCTGCAGGGCTACTCCAATCACCAGGCCGTCGAGCTGCTCAAGAAGTCCGGCCAGGTGGTCAATCTGCGCTTGGAGCGCTATTTACGCGGTCCCAAATATGAGCAACTGCAGCAAGCTATTGCCGCCAATGCCAACGAAAAGCTGCCCGTTAGCGCACCTGGTACACCCTCGCGTGCCGCTTTGCCCACGCCCCCGGCAACCACATCAGTGGCCAGCACTTCATCCGCAACGGCCACCAGGGAACTGGAGCTGGACGAGACGCTGCCGGCGCCGGAGGCTTTTATGATGACCACGCCACCCTCTAGTTCATTGGCCACCACCACAACGCTGAGCAGCTTTGGCGCCGGCAACCAACTGGTCGCAGTGAGGGATGCTCTGGAAGGAACGGCCAAGATCATATCCACAGATGTGGTGCAGATGCAACTGGCAGATAAACAGGAGGTAAGCAGTGCCCTTGCGAGTAATAATCTAATATTTCATAATCTTGAACTCATGTCATTTCCAGACTGCTGTGCATGCTAAGAACGCCAGCTTGATTACGCGCCACAAGTACTACACGGAGCCGGAGCTGAGCGAGGAGCTTGAGGCGGATATTGTGCGCAAGTGGCAGAAGATGGTTGGCTCTGACATGGAGGTGATTGTGGCGCAGATAAAGAAGTTTGCCGTCGGCGGCTTGGGCATCTCGCTGGAGGGCACCGTTGATGTGGAGGGCGGACGAGAGGTGCGTCCACATCATTATATACGCTCCATACTGCCCGATGGACCCGTGGGCGTCAATGGCGTCCTGCGCTCCGGCGATGAGCTGCTGGAGGTGAACGGGGAACGATTGCTGGGCATGAATCATTTGGAAGTCGTGGCCATATTAAAGGAGCTGCCGTTGGATGTGCGCATGGTGTGTGGACGCAGCAAGGTCACCGCGCTGCTGCCCTTCTCCGACGACACGCTCAAGAAGCTGAGCAACAACTTTGAAAACCTGCTCCCAGCAACAGATCGTTTGGTGAAGGCCAAATCCGATGGTAGCCTTGCCACAGCTGGTTCGCTTGGTGATGCGGATTCGGTGGCTGTGGCTGCCTCCTCGTTTAATAAGCTGAAATCTCGCTCGCTGGAGCCACTCACTGGTCTGGCCATGTGGTCATCCCAGCCGCAGATCATTGAGCTGCTGAAAGGCGATCGCGGTCTAGGCTTCTCCATACTTGACTACCAGGATCCCTTGGACTCCAATGATACGCTGATTGTCATACGTTCGCTAGTGCCTGGCGGCGTCGCCCAGCTAGATGGAAGGCTTATTCCGGGCGATCGTTTGCTATTTGTCAACTCCATTAATCTGGAGAACGCTTCACTGGATCAGGCCGTGCAGGCTTTGAAGGGTGCGCCCAAGGGCGTCGTACGCATAGGCGTGGCTAAACCGCTGCCCATGACGGATAACTCGCTAAAGGCGTGCAGCAATGCCAGTACCACCAGTGAGGAGACGCTCGATGCCCAACAATCTCCACCAGCGCTGCCCACAGCAGCGCCTCCAACTGCCACCAAGGGCGCCGAGCCCGATCTGATACCCGACTGGCGCAATTAGACGTCCAAATACAAATACAATACTGTTATTAGATTTACATAAGGATTGGCAGCGTATTTTGCGCCAGGAAACATTAATGTTATGCGTCTTGTAGTAGCACCACAATGTGTTGACCAGTCCTGTCCCCGATTCCGGCCGGACAGCTGCATTCCAATAATCGCAATATTTTCATTCCCCCCTTTAGTATTAGTAATGTGAATTTAATGTACGAGTACTTAAAGCTAAATAAATTATGCAAATCGTTTACAAATTAAATCTTAATATGTACACAGTGATGAGTTGAGTATCATTTCGTACATCCTTCCTATTCTTCTTGGACTACTGCACCCGGTTCAGCTGCCGTTCGATGCGCTGATAGTTCCGGCGGGAGAGCACACGATCCCGTGCATAGCTGACCAGATAGCTAAGCACACCCAGCACAAATGCAATTGCCTCAAATTTGATGAAATTCCGCTGATCGATGAGAGCCACTCGATCGCAGCTCTTGGTCACAATCTCGCCACTCTTGCAGCGCAGCACCTCCTTGTAGTGAGTGTGGATGCAGACGCCCAAGCTGCGACTGACTATGTCGAACTCGGAGCACGGATGACACTCCTGGACCACCGTATATGTCTCGTGTTTCCAGCACGTCGAATTATTCTCTATGATAAACTGTTGTCCACGACGACGCGCCAAACTGCCTTCGGCTGCGTAGCGAGATTCGATGATGAGCACCAGAATGGTCACCAGTGTGAGGGCGCTCAAACCCAGGACCATGTGATGCCTCTGGCAGTTTTCCAACATAATGTTAATTCACAAAGTATAAAGTTTGTTTTTGACAGCTGTTGTATTTAGGGTTGGCAACACTCATTACTCATATACTTCGTTTACACACACTCACACGATAACATAACGATAGTACAACGATAACATTTTAACCTGCTGCTAGCATTTATACTTTTAAATACAATATCAATTAAGCATAATAAAAATAAGTATGTAAGCAATATATATGTATGAGAAATATCAAGATAGACTCTTTAGTAATCTTATCAAAGTTATATTGGCTATCGATGGTCAAGCATCGATAAGCAATCGATTGTTTGGGCTGTTTACGAAGAAGTAAAACATGCAAATGGCAAGCAAGGGACAGAGACCAAAACAATTACGAAGATAGCCGCAAAGCAAAACGTGAAAATTTGATGAAAAACTGTGAAAATTGTGTGGTGGCGCATTGAAAATGGTGCTGCGATCGGGAATCATAATTCCATTTCAATTTCGCGATACGAAAAAGCTGCTCATGATTGGTGTGCCCGAAGAGAATCGCAATTTGAACATATGGGACTTAAAGAATGTTGGTAAGCCTCGTTGTTGTGAGAGGGGGTGGTGCTGTGGGCGGCAATAGTGCACGCTGCCGCCGACAGGGGGCCTGGGCAGGTCGTTAAACTTAATTGCCAGCAAAAAAATGTGTGTATAAAGAATATTGTATTTTATTTATTTTCAACTGATGAAATTTAATTAAAAATTACAAAAAATAAATGTAAAATTAATTTAAAATAATAAATTTTGATTAAAATAATTTACAGTTTAAGATTAAGCTGAAAAATAATTTTTTTTAAAAGTGCACAATCTTTAATAGTACAATTAGTTAAGAGGACGAGACAAGCCCAAAATGACCTTGAGCTTAAAAATCGGCTCAGTTTTGGCAAAGTTATGGGAGTTTAAATCTGGGAAGGCCATTTATAAGGATTTAGGCACTTTACAAGCTAATTTTTTTGTAATTTTAAGCATGGTTTTTGACAGAAAAATTAAGTACCTTAAAAATTCAAATCAAGATTCAAAATTTTGGAGAAAAAAAAATGTATCAAAAATGATAAGGGACCTTTATCATATTTTTAAAAAAAAATTAAGTTTTTAGAGTGTGTACAATGTGTAATACTGAAATTTGGACTTTGATTATATTCTGCTCATTTCTATTATTTTTTGTACAGTGCGCGCCGCTTTTGGCATCTACAATTTCGAGTTTCGCAACAAAAAGATTGGCTTCAACATACCCGATGAGCTGCTGCTGCATTATTTGGCCCAACGTCACGACCTCACAAATTTCGTTATAGAAATCAGCCAAGGTAAATAAATAGTTGGCCAACAAAAAAAAAACATATATATATATATATGTATATATACATACATACATAAGTTAGATCGCGTTATATAGTTAATTAGCATTTAAGCCATTAACACAACTTTGGACCCAAATAGTACATGCAATAAACTATCTATATATGAATGCACATACATATGTACATACAATATATATAGAGATCTGTGTATATAGACGCGGCAACCGTAAACGTGCTTTGCTTGTAAGTCTCTGCCAATTGCATTGTAATAAAACCCACATTGAAAATGCTTCCTCTTGCAGCCCTAGACGATAACCATGCCAAGGAGCTGCTCTCCTACGAGCCATCCTGCTCGATGGCGGCCCTGAAGCAGCAACAGCAGCAGCAACAACATCAGCAGCAGCAGCAGCAACACCATCATCCACATCCGCACCAGCATCAGCACCTTGTGCCACTGCCGCAGCGCTCCAATGAAAGCGCCACTCATGCCCACGACGGCTATGTAGCTGGTACCTCGGCGTTGACCGGCTCGCAGCCAAATTCACCGGCTCTGCGTGTGTGCAATGAATCCGCTGATTCACCGCTGGATCACGCCAATAACTCCAACTCGGATCATGCGGACGCAACGCAAAAACTGCGACTCACTCAAGCCTATGCGGAACGCACGCCCGAATCGCTAACCCAATCCATAGATCCCATGGATATAATACCCAAATCAGAGTCTGAATCCGAGGCGGAACGATTGGCGCGTGCGGCACGTTATCAAGCCCGGATGCAGCAGCAGCAACAGGAGCAACAACATCAGCAACAGCAGCAGGCACAAGCTCTGCAGCATGCGCTGCCCTCGCCGCAATTCTTCTCCAACTACACGCATAGTCTGCCGACGATGTCGACACCCAATACGTCACAACAGTCGCCCTATACGCCCGGTCTGATGAGTCGCTTTAGGAGTAAGAAGCAAGTGGTAGATAGTTTGGAAACTTATTAAAATGGTTCACTTGTTTAACTTACAGAGCGCGGCGAGCGCATGTCCAAGGACCAAAAGGAACTGTACGTCAAGTTCTTTGAGGACAATCCCTGCATGCTGTCGAATCATCGCCGCCACGACGGTCTCACCGAACCGCTGTGGGCCAAACTGGCGCATATGCTGAATAGCGTGCCGCAGGGTGCCGTCAAGAATGTGGAGGATTGGAAGCAAACGTTTGATGCCTGGCGCTATCGCATATTCATGTACACACGCTACAACTCCAAGCTGAGCATGTCGGAGACGAGCGATCCCAAAAACTTTAAGCCACTGACGGCCACCGATCAGAAAGCCTATGCCATGTGGACCAGTCACAAGCACATTGCACCGCCGGACTACGATAAAATGGATATGTTTGCGCCTCTGGACGAGAGCACAACGACAACGAACAGCTACGACTATTAAATCAAAACACCCAGTGAAAATGTTAATGACAATTAGATTGATGATGATGTGTACTTTAACTAATGTTAAGCGCTAAATACATTATGTTTAAGCAAACATAAATCAAACGCAAAGCAACTTTTTCATCAAACTCTAAATTTAAGCTCATATTAACTGTATCTCTTGTGTCTAACTTGCCTCTTTTTGTTTTCAGTGTACGATGTCGCCGTGGAAAGCTATGTGCTCCATCCGCAGTGTCGCTGTGGTGCTCAAAAACTACTCAACGATTCGCCTACGCCGGAGGAGCCTACCAATTTGTGCCAGAGCAGCAGTGTCATAGATGCAGCACCCTCTGTAGCAACGTTGGCGCTGCCCAACTGCGATGACGATGAGCAGGAGAGCATGAAGTATCGCATCGATAAGGCCAGTAGTGGTGCGGCATCTGCGGAGCTGGGCATGCCCGCCTACGATCCATGCACGCCCAAAATGGACTATGATACGCAGGATGAGCTGCCGGATTCGCCGCACTCGCAGCATCAACAGCAGCTGCAGCAGCAGGCGCCACCAGCGCCGTTGCCCTTGCCACTGCCAGTCACGCATCATTCGCATCATCATCAGCACGAGGAGGAGCAGCAGCAGCTGCTGCAGGAGCGCATTCAGCATGAGTTCATGCTGCAGCAGCAACAGCAGCATCAGCATTTGCAGCAACAACAGCATCTGGCGCTGCTGCAGCAGCAGGAGCAACAACAGCAGCAGCACCAACAGCAGCAGCAGCAGCAGCAGCAACAACAACAACAACAGCAACCGCAACAACAAGGAGTCAACATGGCTATTGCAACGACGGGCACAAACAATATTCGACGTAAGTAAGACTCTCTGTCTTCAACTTGCAGAAAAGTATGCTATATTGAAAATGTAGTAAATATCAACGGAAAATCTAGTATTGTAGCTATTTCTTGTGTGTTTTCCTTCGCAGAACGCAAGGAGCGCATGTCGAAACGGCAAAAGGAGCTGTACGTGCACTTTCTGCAGCAGCATCAGTTCATAAACGATCATAGACGCAACGATCCCGTGCTGGATCCCTACTGGCTGAAGCTGGCGAATCTGTTGAATGCTGTGCCGCAGGGCGCCGTCAAGCATGTGACCGAGTGGAAGCAGACCTTTGACAATTGGCGCTATCGCATATTTTTGTATGCGCGCTACAACTCCAAGCTGCAGGATGAGGAGGCACAGAATCCGCGCAACTTTAAGCCGCTCACACGCACCGACAAACAGGCGTACATTATGTGGATACGTAATCCGGACACGGCGCCGCCGGATCTGGATAAAATGCGCAATGTGTTCTGCAATCTGGAGGAGAGTACAGCGCATCAGGACTAAAAGCCAGCCGGTCTTAATCGGGCCGGCTAAACTGGAGGCGCTCTCACAAATTGCCATTGTCCTAGATATTAAGTGATGGTTTTCTATACATATACTTTTTTTTTGTTTTCATGTTAACTCTGTGTATTTTATATAGCTGGAAATGCATTTTCCTTACTTCTTTGTTATGCTAATATATATAAATATTAATTGAGACCAGATGCGTCTTATTTTTGCACTTCAGCAATGACTGTGTGTCGAATTATGAATGACAGTGGCAAGGTCTGTTTAAAAACCTTAAACTTAAGATCAGTTCTGTTTAGTTTTAACTTTCAAGCTCCTTTCGAGAATGCAAGGTCTTCGCAGGATCCCTTTCGCTAAAGCACCTTGAACTTAGAGTGTTGTTCTGCAATTGAGTTTCTAGAATTTAAAGTTGACAAACTCCTTTCGATTTCATCTGTGCAGTGCTGAAAGAACTGCTGCCTGTTATGTTATGTTATATTATACATATGTACTTCCCTATCTGAGAAATACAAATCAAGATCTAGACACCTACGTCTGCGTCCAGCGGTGTACAACTTCTTATGCGTTGATTAATTTGCTGCCTGCGGCGTACAGCATCCAATCTGTGGGTACTTGTCGCACAGGCCACGACTGCCGGCTCTGGCTGCTGTTCGAAACTAATCCGGCGATCATTAATTAACTGTTCAATCAAATCGGATACGCTCGATGCCGTCGATGCTGTCGATGCTGTCGACTTTTGGCGCTACATAGAACACTCTGGGGTTTATCGGCTAGTCCGACATTTACATACATCGGTACTTATGTGCTTAAGAAAAACCAATAATTTCATCTTTTATAATCCAGCCGGTTAGTTTTTGTCTTCGCCTGTCTTTCGATATAATTTAGTGATTTCTGATTACTTCTATTTATTGCAATTTATTGTACATTGTACGTTAGAAATTGCATTTAATTGTGCGCAAACTGCAAGGTGCTGCCAGCAAAAAAGCAATATAGTAGAAATCGTGTTTGGAAATAACAGAAATGTATTACATAAATTAATAACTTAAATGAGCATATCACCGTGCTGAGAGATATTGCAAAATGACTCGTAAACTGCTCAGCTGTCCAATCGTTCCGTCCGTCCCTCTGACCGTCCGTCCGTCAGTCTGTTATCTCAGCGTCGTCCGTTGCCAATTGCCATTACTAATAAAGATAAATGAATGTGCGCTTATTATAAATGTTCCGAGGCATTGAGTTGGGTTATTGGCTGTGACTCGACTATTGATTTGCGGTATGTTCTCTACGCTCCCATCTAATACTATCTGGCTGTGGCTGTGGCTATGACTGTCATGTCATATCTATTCCAATATCTGTAGCATTCAGTCAAGCGTTCAAGACCAATATTTGCAGTATTAACATACGGTTAACAACTCTCCATCTGTAGGCCGTGCGAGTTGACAGCCTCAACTGGGTGGCAGTGAATTTATAAGTTATGACAAGTGGGCTAAAACAATGCTAACTGTAGTAGCAGCAAACAGGCTAATGCATTAAACATGATGAAACTCTATATAGAGCACCCAGTACATGGCAAACTTAATGAGCTTGCGGCTCAATTTGCATATTATATTCAAGGGACAGACTTTAGAGCAGCCAAACCCAATGGCAAAAGTAAGAAATATCTCTGGATATTTATTTTCGTCAATTTGTTTCGCGAATGTTAAACAACTTTTGATAATATCCAACTGAAAGGAATTCTAAGCAACAGGTTAAGCTGGTATATTAATTGCTATATTAAATGTTATTCAGTATGATTCCCTGTCTAGATTTGGCAAGCCTTGCCCAATCTCAAAATGTTGTAAATATCATAAATATGCCTGCCTGCCTGTCACTTTCGATAGTTTACAAAATTACCATCAGATTATTTCGCCTCAAAAATTCTCCCACACTCTCTAAAGCAAAGCCAAAAATAAATAAAATAAAACAAAAAAAAAATTGGATAAATTTTCTGCTAGCAGTAGCTGCCACTTGTACGGCCCACAAAATCATCAGATCAATCATAAGCACATGCGAGCAATAATAACAACAACAACAGCAACAACGACAACAACAAGAGCTAAAATGCTGTAAAGTAACGATAAAAAGACCATAAAAGAGATAAAGATCTTTTGTAAGACCAGTTTTGCCCAAGTCCGAACCAACATAAAATCAACTTGTCAAACCAAAGCGTTTTAAGCAGACATTTGTGTTGATTTACTATTGGAACAAATACATAATTGCAAAAACTTGTGTATGCTAATCGATCGTCCGCTTGATTGATATGGCTTTTTAATTATATTTACATTTTAATTGTGGCACATTAAGTGCCCTGAACCTGCAATACACTCTGAGAAAAGCGGCGTGCTATATTCTAAGTCTGTTCTCCTGTAATCAAATTTATATACACTCAAAGCTTGTATACAGCTGGAGTAGAATTCGACGAGAGTCAAGCTTTGACAATGTTTTCACAAAATTCTCTGAGTGTAGATAATTGCTGGCGCGGAACGAATCGTTATTATTTAAGCTTATCACAGCATATGAATGAGGAAATCCGATTTGAACATAAATCTCACGATGCGCATAAAATAATAACATTAACAATTCTTTTGCAAACTCATACAATTTAATGGAAACAATTTGATTGAAAAAAATTGCTCAAATCTACATTACCATTTTTGTTCAATTTTTGCATTATTTTGATGACTCATAAAATGTTTGATGATAATATTTACTATAAGATGCACTTAAGACATCGAATTGGTTCAAAGAGACGTTGACAAACTTGTCGCAAAGTGTAAAATGGCAAATGGTAGGAATGTAAATGTTTAAATAGCCTAACCTTCATTTAATGCGTATATCAAATTTCAATGTCGCTCACGTAATGTGGCTAAACGGAGGCCTTTTGCCAGCCTAAAACGTTTGCTCTTCAAAAGAGGTCAGGGGCAGCTAACTTGCAGCACGTGTCGCGACACATACTGAACAGCGGATCAATGGCCCGCACTTTGGTATCCTGCCGGGCTGGTTCATTAATAAGTCTCAAAAAAAGCCACCAACATTAACATATTTATATGTAACGACTTTGGCGAACTCAAGATGCAAATTGACGCTGTATGGCATGTATGGCAAAAATTATATATTCTTGATTAATTATTGATTAAGAAGAAATAAAATCCAAATATATGCAATTTACGTACACACACGCCAGCGCGCTTCAAGCTTCATTAAATGCAAATGAGACAACAACAAGAAACACGTCGAAAAATCGCAGCAACATGTCCAGCCGGAAGCTGCCCTAGCAACATTGTGCAGGCAGGCACACATGTGAAACACATGAAAAACCCGCTCTGGCAACAATGAAAAACCAAAACAAAAACCAAAACCAAAATAAAACACAGCCGAACTGGCCGTCGGCAAATGGCAAATGGCTCGTGCTTGTTCGTCTCCAGTCGAAACCAGCTGATGAACAACAAACACTCGCAGTCGCCGTCGACGTCGCAGTCGGCGCTGTCGGGAGACCTGAGACCTGAGACTTTATGCTGATGCTACCACATTTGCTGCATTCAGTGTGGCCCGTGTCTCCAATGTGTTTTGTCACGCTTTAAGCGCTGCCCTCGGTAACAACTACAGTTAAAAGTAACAAGCAACAAGTAACAACAAACATCAACAGTCAGCAGTTAGCAGCAGCTACAACAAACAAACAGACGGCAAAAATTATAAGCAACGTATGTGCAGTGTCCACTGATGATGCAAATTGCAAACAAAAAATCTCAAAATAAATAAAATATTACAAAAAAATATACCTATTAAGTTGCATGCAATGGTGTTAATTATGACAATCAGAGAGACACACAATATATATATATACATATATATATATATGCACAAGTTCTTACTCAGTGCAGTGCTGTAAAATATTGTAAAATATTGTAAAATGTTTACAATAAGCCAAAAAACCATAAAAATTCCTTGCTCAGGCATAACAAAAGACTTAGGCAACGAACTTGCGTGTAGCAATGCAGCATCGCCTGTAGGCAGGCCACAGCCCAAAAAGATAAACGAAACTGAAGAAAAAAAAAGACAAGCACTCAGCTGCTGTCAGAGCCGTGTTAAATTTATGCAAATAAATAAATCAAAGCCAGATAGAGCCTGAAAAGGAGGCGTTGTTGTCGTTGTCGTTGTCACTGTTGCTGTTTCTGTTTCTTGTTGCACGCACAAAGCATTTCAGCCACAAAAATGTTGTAAAAAAAAAGCAAAACGGAAAAAAATTATCAAATATATATTTTCAGTAACCGCCTCGAACGCTGGCGAGCTGCAGTTTTTAAGGCCGCATAAATCATAAGTCGTCAATGTGGTTTTGTGAGCGCCCACAAAAAGGAAGGGAAAACTTAGGCACCATAATTGAAACTAAAATAAAGAAAAACTCAAACAGCATATTAAGTGCATAGCTTAACTTAAAGTTAAACGCCTTTTTTAATAGCAACAACATTGAAATGTGTTTTTTCAGGCCTTTATGGGTGCATAAGTAGGCACACACTTATATTATAGTTATGTTGCCTAAATGCCGGAAACACTTGCAGATAATTGCAGCTACTTAGTTATGAATGTATATTAAAACCACAAACTTATAACTTCTTAAAAGGTAGATTTTTTAGTTTGCACGGCAAGATCAAATTACAGAAATGAACTGGCTCGTCAAGTGGGATTTAAAGTTACGCGTAAAAGGAATCCGTTTTGACATAACTAGAATGCAAATCTGAAACAATTCTAGTTATAATAATTAGTACTAGTTTCAGTCTGTTGCAGCTTACAGTTAATCTTAGCTGAAAACAAGTTGGCAAATAAATAAAACATAAACTCATCTCAAACAAACTAGTTTCTCGAGTTTAGATATAAAGTAGACTAATTTCATTTAGTTCTCAAACCAACTTTACACCTCCGACATGTTTGAAAATAACAAATATAAAAAGTTTATTGGGCCATTAAGCATTGAGTCAGGGATGTTTCTCAGTCGTATCGAGCGCCCTCTATAAAAATCGCATGCGAGTATTATATTGGTCAAGCCAATAGGTTTTTACAATACATAGTCACGTTTGGGCCATGACATGGCCGGCACACACACAAGCACACACACTCATACACATGGTCAGCACACAATAATTCTTCTGGTTTTTATATATTTGAAAGACTCTCGGAAATTTACGAGACAGAGACTTGGAATCGGCATCGCCGGCACTTAAAATGCGTGGCATGCGCGCACATTTGGCTACATTTGCGACACTGAAAGACCAAAATGTTAACCCGTACCAATTTAAAATTACTCGCACTTTTAAATTTAAAGCAAGCGCAAACCTAAAAAAAATTGTCATTTAAATTGTTATTTACGCATGCGCGACAGACGTTGACGCTGACGTCGACGCTGACAGCGAGGCGGCAGACAAAAAAGTTTGACTAGGTCAGTTTGAAAGCATTTGGAACGGAGTTTATTATCAGCTGTCATTTTGGCAGAGATCTATTTACGAGTGCTTGCAATTGAGACTGCAAATTGTCAGCGTCACCAATGCAAACAATCGGCCCAATCGGATAATTTGACATCGACAACAACCGACATTCACTGTGGCAGTAGGGTCCAGTGCAGATTGCATAATGAGCGGGCAGAGTTGATTTGATATTGCTTCAAATCAGATTTGATATTGTCGCATTGAGCGCTCTGCACGCGTCATCGTCATCGTCATTCAATATGCGAACAATGCCGCGCGTCTACAATTACCGACGACGACGACGACGACGACGACGACAGGCGCGACACCAAGTCCGACTCCGAATCCGAGTCGAAGTCTCTATCAATGGAAATGTTGTCATAACTAACTCTGGCAGCAGCAGCAGCAGCAGCAGCTGTGTAGTGTGAAACTCGACTACAAACTAATAACAATCATTATAAACATCTAAAATAGAGGACAGCAACAAAACAATTACATCTGTCTATATGTGTGCGTGTGTGTGTGTATGTGTATGTACAACTAAATTTTATATCAAATGCCAAATAATTGCAACGACAACGACCCTCAAAAGCGACTCGTATGAATTAAAGTTGATAAATGTTTTTATTATGCGAACAATTATCTAAATGAAATATTAAATAACGACTATAAATTCATTTCAAATATTTACAGTTAATCGGCTTTGAAGTTTTAATTTTCATTAAAAGTTTCAAATTACAAAAATGGTAAGTAAAGCTTCTCTTTTATAACTGAACATAATATTTAAAATAATTGATATTTAATTTAAGTAGAGATAAGTATTCTTGAAAAATGATTTATACCCGCCTCTAAGAGCAGCCTGTCTAACCTAACCCAGCCTATAAATAAAGATCCTGCACATGATTAATATTTTGGAATGCGCTTCGGGCTTATAATTCATTGACTGCAATCACCGGTACAAACTGGATGCCAGCCACATACATGTTTCTTAATCGTGTATACGGAACGTATACGTAATTTCTCACACTTTTATTCGAAAATTAAAATATTTAATAAGCCGCACGATCTGATTTAATCAGCAAACGTAACCACAAAATAAAAAACTGTCACACACGCCGACTATATAAATCATGAGAAGGCGAACAGATTTAACAATGCCTTAGAATCCAAAAAAAAAAACCCTATAAACTTGATATGGCTATAATTTTTGGGATGAGTTGCGCAGACAGCTATCAACTACGTAGGTTTTGTTGAGGCAGACGTATGTGCAACATACTCTATGAGTAGCAGGGGTAATCAAACTTTTTCATTTTGGTTTTTTTAATTTTTCTCTCGCTCAAAACAATTGACAAAAGGCAATGACCTAAAATTGTTGTTTTTTTTTAAGTAATATTCTTACGCTGTGTCTAAATTTGTGATATACCGTTAAGCAAAGCGAGAGAAGCTTTTGTCGATTTATTGACAGCTCAGCTTTCGTTAATGTCAATTCGTCAGTTCGTGTCTTCAGTCTTTTGTTTTGCACCTTTTATAGATGCGCACCGGAAACGAGCTTTGTGCTCTTGGTGAAATCAGCGTCATTAATTGTCAAAATGCACAAAAATACAAAAATTATAAATACTTATTTGTGCAACATCATTTAAGTAATTAGCGCTTCTTCTTTTTTATGATCATTTTTATTAAATGCTGTTTTGTTTATTTTTGGCAATTTAACCGCAGAGCCCGCAGCTTTTATATAATGAAACTTGTACAAATATGCAATTATTAAAAACGAAAAAAAACAAAATCACTTCCTCAAAAATGATGGTTAGATTAAGCAATTTGTTAGCCAGATGCCCATTTAATTTCTCAATGGAATTTAATTGATGAAGCGCTTCACACTCTTATCTAAATGCCATTAGATATTTCTTACCACATTGAACACCATTTGTCAGTCAATTAAGCTATGGGAAACGAGTCAAATTCCATTATCATCATCATCATCATTTTTTATAGTTATGCTAATATATTTTTTTATTAAGTTTCTATTTAAATATATGCGAGGCAGCTGATTGCTTGTTGTAATACTAATTTCTAATGAGAAATGATTCGATTTTGATATATGTATGTATATCTTGCTAGATCCGCTCAAATTTGTGTGCATATCAAATTATACAAATGGTTAAGTGAATCGTTTACAAGTCCGATCGAAATGTATATTTTATGCAAAAATTGCAACGTAAATTATGCAAATTACCAACGGAGCTTGTTTGTTTTGTTTGTGTTAACAAATATGTTGGCGCTGCTCGAATCAATAATACTCCCAAATCAAATGCAGCCTTTGAATGGGCAGCCAATTTAGTTAACAGTAACGGTAGCACATTGACCTCTTGGCCAGCTGGAGATCGATATGGACACGCTACTCAACTGCAAATGCACTGGGCACTGGACACTGGGCACTGGGGCCCATTGTGTTGTTGACCAGGTTGAAAGCAATTCGATTTATTTATATTTTTTCTGTTGTTCATTTTCACAACACAAATTCCGGACAGACGTCGAAAAGTTCAAACAGCTAAGTGCCTGACAGGCATTAACTTTTGGCTCTGTAACCGCTGATTAGCAGTTGAAGTTGCTGTTGTTACTGTCCGTTGCTGTTGTTGTTGCTGCAGTTGCGTTGCAGATTTATGATTAGCGCCCCGTTAGCCTCTGAGCCACTAGCAACAGCAGCAGCAACAGTAACAGTAACAGCACCGGCAACAAAAGACGCAACGAGTGCCCTACTCAAAATGCAAGTTATTATGTTTTGAAGGTTTTCTTTGCGAAACGATGACGGTTACGCCCCCAAATGCCAGAAATTCAATGAGCCGCGCTTATATCGGTGCTGACCAATCGGAACAGCAACTGCATAAAGTATTTCGCAATTTATTACATTTTATTGCTCGATGATGCTGCCTGCAGTTCGCATCTCATAGGAATACTATAACAACTTAAGTTTAATTTGTTTTAATTAATTTTTGACACGCCAATTGCTGGTTTTTCTGCACATAAAGGAAATCATCATAAAGGTCAAGTTTACACATACATACACAGACATTTGTAGAACCAGTCACACCTACAGCAGACATTGAGCTGTCTTTGTGTTCAATGGATTTGCAATTTCATTAACCTCATTGAGCGGGTTCGCGAATATTTTTGCCAACGTAATTGAAATCAACATGATGTCTATTTATTTATTATCTTATTTTTGCTTTTTTTTTCTTTCAATTTTGCTTACTTATTTTGGCTGATTGACTCCCACGTATTGGGTGTTTGGGCTTGACTCTTTTGGCATCGCAAATCATTTTTGGGCATCAATAATTTTTTATTTTTTTCTATATTACTATATAAATATTGTATTTGTTATTCTTTTGTTGTGCGAATACGCAGCCGTATGTCTGCTGGCGAATTTTAAATAGCATGGGAACATGCTGGCAATCAATCAAAGTGCATAGCCAATAACCACAATTTGGCGGCTATTTATTAACGTATTTATATTGTTTGATTTGTGGTTGCTCAGCGTCTGGACTGTATGAAAAGTTGATGGTTGGATGAGCTTAAGCGAAATTTACATAGATTTAGATGACGTTTCATCTCTGCAAACAACTTAAGCTGAAAGATGATGAGTTTGCTCAACATGAAACGCTTAAGCTGACATTCTAAATGTGGTTTAGAAAGCTTGAAGTAAACGTTACGTTCGATTGTACATTCACAAAACCAGAGCAAATTGACGCCAATCAACTATCATAATTCAAGCATCTTCTCTAGTGTGCGATACACGACATCGACACCGTTCATCTTTATAACTTCTGATCAACAAAAACAACAACAACAACAAAAATACCAAAGTACCAAAGTAACAACAAAAGACAACATTCAAAAACGTGTGCGCTCAAAATGCCTCACAAGGTTGTTGTGTCGGCATCTATCTGCAGGCTTGAGAGGCATGTTTATGTATATTATGGTTAAAAGCAAATGCTGACGAGGAAGCCGCCACCAAATGGAACTGTGAATTGAATGTAGTACATTGTAGCACAATGCGAGCAATGCAGCGAGGCGAAACAAGACCAAAAATTCAAAAAAAAAACCGATCAATGATTAAGCCCAAAGGCGACCTAATGCCAAATAATTTGTACAAACGCTTCAGCTGCTAAAACACGAAACAAGTTTGCGTTTTTTTTTTGTGATTTGTGATTTTTGTTGCGCCTTCAAATTGGCCAACATTAAGCTGTGACAAATGAGCGCAGCCGATAAAAATGTAACCAACTGCCAACTACCAACTGCCAACTGCCAAAACTGCTACACGTTCAGCTATCAAAAACTGTTTGGCGTTAAAAAGCCATGTCAAAATTTAACGCCAGCTTTCAGCGGGCATGAGCAGCAGTGTATGTCTGCCCCCCAACCACCCCCCCACTCAGTGGGGGCGATGTGTCACGTTGTTGTTTGTTCTGGCATCAAGGTCGTTGATACAGCGCGGCGCTAATTGATGGATGCCAGCAATGAGCGACAATTTGCCAAGCCTTGAACTTCTCAGCTGACTTGGCGGATGATGATGATTCAAGAAGAAGCTGCCAAGACTTTCCAAGGGGGCTAGGCCCGGCCAGGTCAATGGTAGTCAATGCTTTGTAGTATAACTACATACATATGCAAATGAGCCACATTACATACTATTGTACATACAGCAACTAATTACCTGACACGCTTCGGCTGTTTACTTGGCAGATGAAGTCATTTTGTTGTTGTTGCTGCTGCTGCTGCCTCCAAACCCTTTACTTATGACGCTCTTTGTGATTCTTAACTGATGTGTAAAGTAAGCGTCAGTCAGCCTCAAGCTTCAAGCTTGAAGGCCAGCCACACTGTTAGTCGGTTAGTCAGTCAGGCAGTCAGTTAGTCAGTTAGTCGGCCAGCAAGTCAGTTGTCAGCTATGAGCTGGGATCTGTGATCTGTGAGCTAGCTGTGAGGAACGCGTCTGTCTGACCATTCAGTGATCTGCCGGATGTCTTCTTTGAGTTTGCTCTTTAGCCATTCTGTGGATTGTTGCTGTTGCGCGAAAAACCGATTAAGATGTAAATTTAATGACTATGTACTATAAGGTCAACATGTAGAACGCAAAATTTATGACTGACATATATTAATTTGGACACAATCTAATAACACCCACCTTAGATACAGTTGTCTATTAAATATACTCTACACATAAACTATAAACAATGTACAATAGCAAATTTGTACGTAAGCTGACATTTCCTGTTACATCATACTACCCCCAAGATAGGCTGTATTACAAGCTGAATTTATATTAATGGAACTACTGGCAATATAACGCATATATGATGATTATTTTTGACTCTTATGCCTTAAATTATGTTGTTTTTAAAGGAGATAAATCATCGAGAAAACAAAACGTATGTAAACTAACAAAGTAGATATATATTCAGACTTGTCCGTCTGTCTGTCTGTCTGTCTGTCTGTCCGTATGTCTATCTGTCCGTCTGACCCTCTGTCCATCTGTATGAATGCGCGTTTCTCAGAGACAACAAGAGTAAGAGACTTCATATTTAAAATATAAGTTCTCGTATTTCTTTTTTTGATATCTCGTCCTTTGAGGGTATATCCTAGTCGGGCACTCTTGACTAGAGCAGCCTTTGTTTGTTTCATCTACCCTTACATTGAAGAAAGTTTTCGTACTTTATGTAAAGTGCCTTAATTGTAAGAGTTCAATGGCCTACACACATCAACTATACAAATATGTATATGTATACAGCACAAAAAACGTTTACAAATTCCTTAGGCTACAAATCAAATATCAAATATCAGTGAACAATAACCGATGAATGAATTATCATTTAACAGCCTTAAGAAATCAAATTCGGCGGCTCATTTCCAATTTAATTGTTTTGCAGCAGATCATGTTGAAAGTGATTTGATTAATGAGGGGTTTTTTCTTAAAGCTCCTACGAATCGAACTTTTACAACTTTCATAATTATGATAGCCATTGTTGAACTATGGTATTTTTACCTTTGACTTACTTTTATCGCCCACATGGCCAATTGTTCAAATATTCATTTATTAACTTATTCATTTATCATTATGCAACTATGTCCCGCATTATGCGCTTGCAAAACTCGACGATGCATAATTGTAATTTATTACCAGCTTTTAGTCATGCAGCGCAAATACCCCAATATATATTGTCCATATCAATAATTAAACTGCAGTTTAGCAATTTAGGCCCGCATGCTAAAAACAAAGTTAAAGAGATAAAAAAGTAAAACTGTAAAAGAGAAACAGCAGCACACACTTCGATCACGTCTAGCCAATGCCCTCATGATAGAAATAAATGATTTCAATTAGGGCGTTTACAAAATGATTATGCCACACTTATTATCGTATTACAATTTTGAGCGAACGCGCCAAATGAAATCGTTAAATATACCGGCAACGAATTATTTTTTATTTTTATTTTCTGTTGATAATGTTGTGTAATAAAAGACAATGCGCATAACGGTACGGTACAGTACGGTGTTGGACGCGATGCCAGATAAAAGATTGCTCGACTGCTGGACTGGACCACACCGGACAGCTGGCGCCCCCGCCTTGCACCACATTTTGCCTGGCCACATTAAATTAAATCTAAGCTTGACCCAAAAAATGCAATACTACTTAAACGGTTTTCGGCTGCACAAATTTCGCAAAATATATATTTCTTCTATTTTTCGGTTTTGGTTTCTTTGAGTAAGCACTTAATTTGAAGCTGCTGCTGCTGCTGCTGCTGCTGTTGCTGAGAAACTGTAGCAGGCGAATTTCGGAATGCCAACCAAGTCATTCGATAATAAATGATTATTTTCGTGCTAAACTGCGTTAATCAAAGATAATGATAGCTGTAGTTACGTGTGCTTTTATTGATTGTTTTTAATTAGTCGGCTATTGTTGCCGTTGTGGTTAGAATCGACACCGCCCCAACCACCTTAATCGCCAGATCAGCGCCTTCCTGCTCATTACGCCAATACGCCGAATGAGGCGGCAACTGGATATCAAAGAAGGAGTGCCGTCCAATTAATGCGACCCAGAGCAACTCCACCTCTGCTCTGAATCGTGCACGAATCGAAGTTCATTCAACCGCCCCGTACTTTAAAATACATACATTGCGGCGTAATTCTGCAACTTTGTTGGAGCCGCCAGCAGACGCACAGTTCCCAGTCTCAAATCAAATCCCAGAGCCAGGTCCAAGCCATTGTGCGATCGCAGTTTAATTAAAATGATAAATGCGAAAGCCGTGAGAGTTGGCAAAGAAAACTTTGCGAGTACATGGGTTCATGTGCCTGCGTAATAAAATTATACACTCTGAGAAAAATTAGCATTGAAAGTCTTCATTAGAATTCTTCTCAGAAATTGTATTGTGTTAAAGTTAAAATTCAAAAAAGAAACTTAAAGACTTAATGTTCAAATTAACTGATCACTCTTAAGAAATCATTTGAATGCCAAGTGGATTATAAATTTTGTTAAGTGTAGTTTTCTTTGAAGCTAAGTGAATTTCAAGTTCATGGTCATTGTCATTATGTCTCGGAAGTGACAAGAGCCAAACAAGCTAAAGCTCTGATCAAAATTGAGTGGCCATTGTTGCATAATACAATTTTGATGCCGTCATGCTACTTAACAACAAGTCTTGACAAACTGGAGCTGTCCAGCCTAGGTAACTGCGCCATTAAAATACCTTTGAGTTAAACTCGTTGGGCTGCTGGACTTTTGATTTGATCTGTTATTCAATTATAGGATCAAGCGTATTAATTTAATGCGCGCATTAGATATGCAACTTAAAATACAAATTATTGCAGATTTGATATGATCATCAAACAATTTAGTCGCAATTGCAACATCGCTTAATAGTTTCCATCAAATCTAAACGTAATCTTAGATTTCCCAATTTAATGGAGCCAGCCTCCGTTCATTACGAATCCGTCGATAATAAACGAAGCCATACAAAATAACTGTACAAGAGTAATTACTTGCACATTTTGCGTTGCGAATTTGGTTAATCGATCACAGTACTTGAATACACAAATTCCAGTTTACTATGCACAACACAACACAATGCCGTCATTGCTGAAATTGCAATTGTTATTGTTGTTACCTTGTGCAGCCATCGAAATATTATAAATATCACAGCTGAAATACCAAATCAATTCATAAGAAACAATTACACAGCAAATTGACCTATTTTAATCGCTTTTGCATAGAATTAATTAACTGATTTATTGGATTAAGAAAACAGGATTTTCTGGATGAGTTTGCAAATATAAAATGCTGTATTCTATAATATATTCAAATGCCCCAAGAACTGCATACTAGTTAACATGCACATTCAAATTAATATATGCAACAAACAATTCTCATTTTTGAGCAAAGAGAACTGCAGAAATAAAGAGGAGCAAAATATGCCATAACTCAGTCCACTCACCCACACATACACAATGTAAAGATACTGCAATGTTGCATGTTGCAGGTGGCATCTATAAATCACTGGCATCGATATCTTTTTGTGCATATTGTCAAAAGCGCCGCCGGATTGACAAATTGGCAACAGACAAAATTGGCCAAGGAGAGTGCTGTTGTCTGAGTTGGCCATGTTTGCAATTGTTAAATCTGCTCCCCTTACAGTGACTACCCTCCCCTTCGTGAGTCCCTCTGCATTTACATATAGCACCTTTCAAATGATTGTTTGTTTTCTTAAGCTTTTTTCTTGCTGCATTTCAAAGCTTTTTTCCATGCTTAATGGCAGTTAATTGATCATTAGCTGCAAAAACACTTGAAAACCGGTGACAATGTTCACAATGCATAAATAAATAATAAACGGTCGCAAAACTCAGCAATGCTTAAGCTTGCATACATTTTATTTATTATAAATGAAATGAATTCGTAACAATAAAAGTTACGCCTTTAAAGGAATGAATGTAGCCTAATTAATCCATATAAATCAATTATTTAAGAAACCAATTCAATTAACAAAGCTAACACTGTCCATACATGCATTTATATATTTATAAATAATTATTTATCATATCAAATAAATCATAATGACTTTGAACTTTTCAACAATGTCAACATTATGCTTAATAGTGTTAGTATGTTGAGAAATTTTCACATACGAGCAACAACAATAGCAACAACAACAACAACAACACAACAACGACAAACAATGCAAACAAAGCTTACAACAATTTGTGTTGATTATTAATTATTTACACTTAACATTGTTGCCAGACGCGCGTAATTAGAAAATTATAATCGAGTTCAAGATCAATATATGTATATGTATATATGTTGGTTAATATGATTTCTGTAGCATCAACTATATAAAGCGCATTTAATTGGTAAGCAGAGCGTTAAATACGAATTCGATTACAAACTGACAATCTGTTGCAATTTGTTGCATAAGCTTTAAGGCAAAGTGAGTCTCAAGCAAATTTGTACAATTCGTGCTACATACATATGTATATCTGGTTTATTGGGGGCGCTTGCTTTCAAGGCAATGGCCTAATCTATGAAATGACACATTATTGCCACATCCATTCACTTTAATGTTTCTCACTGTTTCTTTGCAGCACTCAACTTGCCTGCTGCTAGTCATCTGCCTTGCCGCGTGCTGGCTGCCACATAGCCAAGCGATACGCGTCGATTGGGGCACCAATACGGGACCGATTGTGCCACCACCACCACGAACCACGCCCGCACCGCCAAGTCAGCCATATCGTGAGCCGGCACCTGTCTGGGAGGATCAAAGCGACGATGTGCCCAACCCCAAGCCCTATGTGTAAGTACCTGATCTGCTGTTGCACTTAAGCCTCGTTTCAATTTCACTTTTTATTATGAACTGCAGTTATGTGCTGCCGCCACCGTCTCGCCCCCGCACTTGGATCATACCCGCTGGCCCCTATGCGCCACCCAACTACAACAATCTGCCGCCGCAGCGCAACTTTAGCCAGCTTTCGAGTCCATACAGCTTTGCAGGCGCGGGAGCGGGAGCGGGAACGGGAACGGTAACGGGCACCGTTAGTGTGCCGGCGTTGGCTGCTCAGTATGTGCCCGGAGTGGGCATTAAGTATACGGCGATTGTGCCCAACAAGCTGCAGGGCAAATACAATGCGAAGACCAAGAAATACAAGGCCTACGAGAAGGCCAAATATGCGCCATGGAACTATGTAAGACAATATGATAATCGCAAGCGTTATCTGCGCTACTGATATGCATTATAATACTTATAAGGAGTCGTTGTCGTTTTGTAAATTGCGTGTACAACAACAAATTAAAGCCAAAAAGCAAAAAAAATATATGACACCACAAACCGAAACTACAACTAAACGCTTTAGACACTTTTATAAACGCCTTTTGCACAATCGCTACACAGAGTGCACCCACACACATACACACACACATACATACACATATATACAGACATAGACACACAAACGCACACACGCCCACAATTCGCCACCATTCGAAATCGCAATCGCATTTGCTTTCATGCTCATGTAGCATGTCCCCACGTTCATGTCCATGTCCATGTCATAATCACATGCATCATCTCTTTGCAGTTGCAGCTGCTGCCGCTGGAGGAGACGGCGCTGGACTGGCAGGCGCCGCCAGAGCAGGAGGCGCACACAGAGTTGCCCAACGAGTCACTTGGCTCCTCCACGACGGCAGCGCCCAGCAGCAACAGCAGCAGCAACAGCAGCAGCAACAGCAGCAGCAGCCCAAAAGCTGAATCAACAACAGCAACAACATTGCAAACAACCACAACGCAACAGCCTACAACAACAACAGCAGCTGCAGCAACAGCAACTGTTGCTAATTTCAAACTAGCACATGAGAAGAGCGCCTATCTGAAGAAGCACAACAAGCTGAAGAAGCTGCTCGAGAAGATGCAGGCTCAAGACAACAACGCGTCGCAAGCGACGGCAAACTCAAGTTGAGCGTTGCACAAACAACAACAAAAATTCGAAAAAAAAAAAAAAAAAATCAAAACTTCCACGCAAAAAAAACATACGCGAACTTTACGTTAAGACTTGCCCAAAATTTGTAAATACATAAAAATAAATCGAATAAAAGAAAAATAACAGACACGTTATGTGCGGCTTTGATTTGACCTCTTGCCCAAATTCGACTGGGGGGCGCTTACATAAAACAAAAGACTCAGGCAACAAACTTGAAACTTGCGTGCAGGCAGCGGCGTCAAATTGAGCCTTAATTGCACGCTGCATGGCAAAAGGGTAAGCACACATTTAGACACACACACACACACACACACACACACACACACACACACACACACATTCACATACACATTCGCACAACCCGAGAGCTGTTAGCGGTTGAGCTGTCAAAGAAATAACGGCCATGTTATGTTAACTGAAACCATGATTGGTACTTTCTTGAACGGCTTTTCATAGCCGCAGGCAAAAGGCAATTAGCCAGGCAATTAGTAATAAGTATCTGCGGCTTCTGGGGGTCCATCATTTAAATGCCGGTCCGCCAGTTGATCACAGAGCAGATGGCGACCCTGACCGCTGCCAGCAGCGTCAAAGCCGCACATGCAACACATCAGCAACGACATCATTAGCAGCCGCAAGCCGCTCAAAAACTAACAAAGAACAACAACAACAACAAGCAACTATAGCTGATATATATTTTCAAAAATTTTTACTTGATTTTTAGTGTCTGTCGGCTTTGGAGTCATTAACCGGCGCTAATTTCCGTCGCATTGTCAACGGGTTTTGTTTTTGTTTCGTTGTACTTAGGTGACTCTCGATTTTTATTTTGTTTAAGTTTTTAATTGTGCGCGCTTCATACAGCAACAATAACACACACACACACACACACACACACACACATACTCACAGTCTGCACCCATTAATAATAATTAAGGGTACAAATTTAAGGCTGCAACGGTTGTTTGTATTACACAAAACTCTTTAATTAAATTCAATTAGTTAAAATTGACACCAATTTAACTGGCAACAGTTAATTGTCGCTGGCATGTCTTATATTGTATAGCATGTGGGAAATATATTTTGTATAAATTAAACATATGGGGTGCTCCCACAAAGTGTTCTACATTAGGCAAGTTTCATATTTAATTACTCGTACTACTATTTGTGTTTTTATTTCGTTTCTATCTGTCGCACAGCTTTAAAGCCAATTAATTAAACGTGTTGATAACTGAATGTACATTTATTTAGCATATTTTATGCAAATTCATATTTTGAAATGCACTTAAAATGAACATTTTTATGACCTCGCACAACAATCTGTCATGAAAGTTGAAATACTTAATGTTCTCTTGAGCAGGACGACGATCTGAGTTGATTTGACCTTGATGGTCTCTCTTACAGTTTTTTAATTGTGAAGATGATTTTAATGCAATTCAATGTATTCAGGGTATAAAATCTTCGGCAAGTTGTTCCTGCTTGTTATGAATATATTAGATTAGCATTTATCGTTGGCGTTTTTATAGGTTCAGAGTTTATTCACTTTAAAATATTGAAAATCAAATACATTATTCAATTTAAAATGACAAATACTCATAAAATGCAAAAATTGAATTGTTAAATGGGAGTAAACATTTCTGCCTCGTATTTCAATATGATTGGACAGCTTGAAAATAAATATAAAAAGTACATCGTGTTCCAAATCAATTAAATGACTTGAATTTATCTCCTATCTGAACAAATTTGTGTGTTTGTTTCTCTGAACAGCCCCCTTTGTACATATGTTAAAGTGATCTGTATAATGTTGCTGTTATCCATACGATGTCAATTAAATATTGTTAATTTACTGCGAATAGCGTGAAGACAAATTTGTGTGATTTAAATATCGCTAAACGCGTTTACTGATTGTGTGTGAAAACAAATGTTGATCACTCGACAGCCCATCGACACTGAATCACAATCTGAATCTGCCAGCGGCAGAGCTTCCGTTCCGACTGCATCGCCTGATGCACCCGACTGTGCGCTGAGCGTTGGGCAATCACAGCCCGACAGCCTTGGGCACCTCTCACCTCGTAGTTAATGCCACACACTTCACCATTGAGTTCCAGGTGACTGTAGACAAGATTCCTCCAACGTTGCTCACGATGCAGAATGTACACACGGCTGGGAAAATCCGAAATGTTGTAATACGAGGTGTAACTTAGATGGTTTGAGTAACGATGCTAATGAAATTAAATATTTACGATATATTAAACAATGCAGAGAAGATTCAGATAATACGATATACAGAAAGGCAGTTACAAACATTAAAATAGTACATAAGTTTGAAATTCACGACTAAGAGCAACCACACCAAGATTTCAAATTCCCATAACTTCGTCAAAAATTAACCGATTTTTGATCCCGAAGTTATTTTAGTCATGGTTTGTCATCCTCAACAGTTCTACATTCAAAATTGAGATAATATAAAAATTCGGATTTCTTGTCAAAAATTCTGGCAAAAATGGTCACATGTCAAGTTCGGAGTTCCTGAAAATGCCATTCCTAGACTTCAAATTCCCATAACTTCGCCAAAACTGACCCGAAGATCGATCCCGAGGCCATTTTAGTCATGGTTTGTCATCCTCAACAGTTCTACATTCAAAGTTGAGAAACTATCAAAATTCGGATTTCTTGTCAAAAACTATGTCAAAAATAGTCACATGTCAAGTTCCAAGTTCCTGAAAATGGCATTCCTAGACTTCAAACTCCCATAACTTTGCCAAAACTGACCCGATGATCGATCCCGAGGTCATTTTAGTCATGGTTTGTCATTCTCAACAGTTCTACATTCAAAGTTGAGAAACTATCAAAATTCGGATTTCTTGTCAAAAATTATGTCAAAAATAGTCACATGTCAAGTTCCAAGTTCCTGAAAATGCTTTTTCTAGACTTCAAACTCCTATAACTTTGCCAAAACTGACCCGATGATCGATCCCGAGGCCATTTTAGTCATGGTTTGTCATCCTCAACAGTTCTACATTCAAAGTTGAGAAACTATCAAAATTCGGATTTCTTGTCAAAAACTATGTCAAAAATAGTCACATGTCAAGTTCGGAGTTCCTGAAAATGCCATTCCTAGACTTCAAATTCCCATAACTTCGCTAAAACTGACCCGAAGATCGATCCCGAGGCCATTTTAGTCATGGTTTGTCATCCTCAACAGTTCTACATTCAAAGTTGAGAAACTATCAAAATTCGGATTTCTTGTCAAAAACTATGTCAAAAATAGTCACATGTCAAGTTCCAAGTTCCTGAAAATGCTTTTTCTAGACTTCAAACTCCCATAACTTTGCCAAAACTGACCCGATGATCGATCCCGAGGCCATTTTAGTCATGGTTTGTCATCCTCAACAGTTCTACATTCAAAGTTGAGAAACTATCAAAATTCGGATTTCTTGTCAAAAACTATGTCAAAAATAGTCACATGTCAAGTTCCAAGTTCCTGAAAATGCCATTCCTAGACTTCAAACTCCCATAACTTTGCCAAAACTGACCCGATGATCGATCCCGAGGTCATTTTAGTCATGGTTTGTCATTCTCAACAGTTCTACATTCAAAGTTGAGAAACTATCAAAATTCGGATTTCTTGTCAAAAATTATGTCAAAAATAGTCACATGTCAAGTTCCAAGTTCCTGAAAATGCTTTTTCTAGACTTCAAACTCCCATAACTTTGCCAAAACTGACCCGATGATCGATCCCGAGGCCATTTTAGTCATGGTTTGTCATCCTCAACAGTTCTACATTCAAAGTTGAGAAACTATCAAAATTCGGATTTCTTGTCAAAAACTATGTCAAAAATAGTCACATGTCAAGTTCCAAGTTCCTGAAAATGCCATTCCTAGACTTCAAACTCCCATAACTTTGCCAAAACTGACCCGATGATCGATCCCGAGGTCATTTTAGTCATGGTTTGTCATTCTCAACAGTTCTACATTCAAAGTTGAGAAACTATCAAAATTCGGATTTCTTGTCAAAAATTATGTCAAAAATAGTCACATGTCAAGTTCCAAGTTCCTGAAAATGCTTTTTCTAGACTTCAAACTCCCATAACTTTGCCAAAACTGACCCGATGATCGATCCCGAGGCCATTTTAGTCATGGTTTGTCATCCTCAACAGTTCTACATTCAAAGTTGAGAAACTATCAAAATTCGGATTTCTTGTCAAAAACTATGTCAAAAATAGTCACATGTCAAGTTCCAAGTCCTGAAAATGCTTTTTCTAGACTTCAAACTCCCATAACTTTGCTAAAACTGACCCGATGATCGATCCCGAGGCCATTTTAGTCATGGTTTGTCATCCTCAACAGTTCTACATTCAAAGTTCAGAAACTATAGAAATTCGGATTTATTGTCAAAAATCATGACAACAGTGGTCACATGTCAAGTAACAACTTAATAAAAATGCCATTCCTAGACTTCAAACTCCCATAAGTTTCCCAAAGCTGAACCGAAAATTTTGATATCTTGTCAAAAATCATGACGATACACATACTTAAGTATACGTGTTACCTTTCACCTTTAAATGCACCTGAGTTTCATGGTGGTTGTAAAATTCAATATATTCGCTGGCAACACTCTGCGTATGCGCAATTTTCGGGCAATTCGGTGCCATGCCCAATCCCGAACTCAATCCCAATTTGAGTCTCATTTTGAACCCCAGACGTGTGCAATGTGGACCATGTGCAGCTGGCGAAATTAATTTGATTAGAAACATAACGAAAACAAGTCTGGCAAAATGGTTGAAAATCATTTGCAAGTTTTGGGACAAACAGCAGCGGCCACTTGGGCCAAAAAGCTGGCCAATAAAGCAGGCAGCAGCTGGCGCTCGGAGCTGGGCGACTTCCTAGCCTCGCTACTGATGCTGATTACATAGTCACGTTGTTAACTACTACATCTTCACGGTGCTGAGAGCAACAAGAAAAGAAAAATGAAAAAACCTTGCAACGTGTGCTGAGGTGCTCGAACTGGTGCTGATGCTGGTGCTGATGCTGGTGCTGGTGCATGCCACAGTGGTGCAATCGACTCGAATCAGAGCCGACATCTTTCACACTTCGTTAAAGGTAACGCGGGCAAAGCCACCGCCAAGGCAATTTATTGTCAAAAGCGAGAAGCGTTAAAAAACAAAACTGCAATATGCACATTATGGCCAAGTCTCGAGGCCGCTTCTCGTCAGCATAACGTGAAGGGGCACTCCACACTGGGCCTGACCCGTCATCAGAGACCCAGACCCGAAGCCGGACCCGTACCCAGACCCGAACCCTTTTTTTTTCTGTGTGCTGGCGAGCAACTTTCTTTCTGCTGTCCAGTGCGCTCTTGCATCATGATGGCTAAGTTTTTTTTTGCAGCAGCACGTTTTGTCTTAAATGCAAAGATTTGTACAAGTGACGCCATCGCCATCACCAGGGCAAACAATCCCAAAGAGCCAGGCCAGGCCCACCACCATCTAATCATCTAAGAGCCGGGCCCAGACTCGACTTGGATGTTCGCAGTTCATAAAAATCAATGCCCTTTTGATTAGCTACAGCTGTAATTGAGCGTTGAGTGTTTTGTGAGTTGCTTGTGAAAGGCACTCTGGGGCCACAGCCCCATAATAGAGAAATTGTCTAATTAAGCCTGCACTTTTGCGCGCCTTTCAATTGGCTATGGGCCTTATTACGCATACGCCCCGTGGTCGTTAGTTGATACTACAGACAGATCTAGAGTTTTCTTTTTTGCGCCTCATTACACAATTCGCCGGCTATGTTTGAACATTTCGGGCCACTGCTTGGATATTTTATCACCGAAAATGTTGTTGCCAATGGCCAATGGCGTAACCAGTCAACCAGAAAAATATACAAAAAAAATGTGAAACCGGGTAAGTAGAGTAAATTCGAAAATTGCACAGGCCCAAAGTTCAGATTTGAGATATTAGCATGAAATTATTGTCATAACTCATGGCAACGATGGACAGACAAGCTATAATCACGGCGCATCTTTCGCTCGAGATGACATTTGCAGGCCAGGAGGTAATCCGACAGGCTGACAGGCCGTCAGGCAGTCTGGCAGGAGCTTGCCAGACAACTGGCAGACACTAGGCCAGGAAATACGGGTTTTTAGCTGCAGCGTGTTTCCTTTACGCTGCATTGGCTAATTCCAAATTAAAAACAAAAAAAATATAAGAAATACACTTTGCTCTCTTTTCATTTTCATTTTCATTTTCACTTATATTACAATTTCCAAAGCGGGCTAATATTAAATATATATAAGCCAGAGACAGCGACAAGCGACAGCTTACATGTGCCACATGTTTATTCATAATAGCGGCAGCAACACGCAACTGGACCTGGTCCGAGGCAAGCGGCTGTGCAGATGCGATTGCGGCAGCTAGCAGCAGATCCCCAATAGCCAGGCTTTTAGTCAGTCAGTCAGTCAGTCAAGTGAGTAAGTCAGCTAGTCAGTTAGTCAGTTAGTCGGACAACCGCCCCAGTTCCAGTCTTAGTTGCAGTTACAGTTTCAGTCCCTCTCCCGACGCCACATCAATGAAAAATGAAAAAAACATTTTGTATTTCTATTGATTTGTTGCCAGATTTCTTGTTTTCCTTGCTCTGTGTTTACATAATGAAATGGCCTCGCTTGTCCCCGGCCTAAAGTTGGCCAGTTGCAGCCACGTTTTCAAAATGTTTTGCACAGCTATGCGGGTGCTTATCTCACATGCTCAACTCGTTACATTGTATATGGCATCTGGAAGGGGAAAAGAGAGAGAGAGAGAGACAGATAGCGAGAGCGAGATAGTTGCAATCGCGTCATGCGATGCTAACCTTATTCAATGCTTATTGTTGTTGTTAAGGCCTCGCAATGTCGTGGCGCTACCGTTAAGTTGTAAATGTGGAAGTTACGAGTACTGCTAATTCCACTGAGCAAAATGGAAGTTAACGATGGGTGAGAAATTCAACTTTGAGCATTAAAAACCGTCAAAGTTGCAAAAGAACTAATTTCGAAACACAAAAAATCTAAGAAAACCAACTGAAGTTAATGATGTGTATACTAAAAAAATGTGACAGCAACTTTAATCCGGTGAAAACTAAACTAAAATCTCTCTCATGTCAGTTTCGGTTGTCACTCATCTTTAAATATAAAAGACCAGCGCAACTAATACGAGATGTACCGCTCTAAAATGATTTATATATTTATATATTTTATTAATTGAATATTTTGACGTTGGCTCGAGAAACTACAAAAGCGAAATGAAACCAGTTAATTTGATTACATTCGAAATGGTTTCGCAAGATTTTTAATCTCTTGCTGCTCTGATTTAAGTCTTTATTTTGAATATGTTTTCAACGTAGGCATATTTTATTGACAGTTGCCCTTTTTCATACAAATCACTTCCTGTTTACCCACCTTGACGGGCTTCCTGTCATCAAAAAAGCTTTCAGTGTGCAAATGCCTTGGCCAATTAAAATGCACCTAGGACACATCCGAGAAAAAAAAAGCAACAATATAAAAATGCGATACGAATCCAACAAAAAACAAAATATAAAACGCTTCGAACGAAATCGAAAACGTGAACCAGTTTTACATGCAAAATTTACATAATGTGCTCCAAATGGGCAGCGGGTAAATATAAATCTCCAGACAGGTCAACAACATAAACAACAAAAGCAGCAACAACCGAAAGCAATGACAATGACAATTGTATGCGAAAACTGCGGAAAAAGGCCAAAGTAGCCAAAGTAGCCAAAAAGCCTCAAAAGCACCAACCGAAAAACGAGACATGCAAATTGAAGTTCATGGAAAATCAATTGCATGAAAGTTGCCCCAGACCAAATGAAGGGGAACTGGAGCTAAGGCTATTATAGCTAGACTGAATATGAGTCTTGAGTCAGAGTCAGAGCTACAGCCAGTGCAATTTATGTTATTGAACTTTGCTGTATGCAAATTGAAATTTGCAGTTAGTAGTTGATTTTTTTTTAGGTAATTGCAACAGTTTTTGATATTTTTTCATATTTTTGGAGCCAGAAAACGAAAGGCAGCCAAACAATGCCAACAACTGCGCCAAGACTCTTCCTTTTACACTTGCTTTAAGTACAGCTGCTGTAGTGTAGTCTAGTGTAGTGTAGTGTAGTGTACTTGTACATATATATCAATGGCAAACACTTGAGATTTTTGTTTAACTGCCACGCTTGCTCTGAAGTGTTTGAAGTGCACTTTGGTGTATTTAGCCGCTCAAAGATCGCTCGAGAGTTGTCTCGAGCCAAACTCTGACAGTTGCATAGATTCTGATTTAGTTAACAGCACGAAAAACGTGTCACTCTAAACATAATTATATATGCTTATAGATAGATAACTGGCAAATTAGATCAGCCATAATTCGATTTGGCAATCTGCGTGTTAGTCAACTTTTGGCGCTTTGTTCGTCAGCTATTGCAAATAGTGCACTCATATGCGCACTCACACTCACACTCACACTCACACTCACACTCATGCTTGTGCTCTCCACTGATTTTCTATTCAATAAGCACCCACCTTATTGTGAGTGCAGCATAAAAAAGCAACAAAAGGGCATGATGCCGCAGTTTGTGTTTTGTGGCACGAAAAAAACCAAAATAAAACAAGAAACAGGCCAAGAGGGGCTTGTAACCACAAATTAGTTTGAACACCATAAAAAGCTGGCAAGAAAACTGCAGCAGCAGCAACAAAAAAGCCATAGCAACAACAACAAGGCTTGCAAAATTTTTGAAAATGAAAATCCATTGCAATCATCAACAAAACCTGTCCAACATTAGATGGAAAATCGGCTGACGATGTTCGCCTTTAGCTGTTGCTGTGTAGATTTTTCATGGCTGATAGTAAAACTGACGCATCATATGGGAAGCTCAATTGCTGTTGCTGTTGTTGTTGTTGTTGTTGTTACTGTTGTTGTTGCTCGCTGTGTCATGAGTCAATGAGAAACCAATACAATTGCAATATTTACAACTCATTTTGCAATATGCAAAACGTGCTTCTGTCCGACAGAGACAATCTCTTTAAAAGGGTCGTGTGTGTATGCTTCAATTGTATCTCATGGATACGAGCATCTCAAGAATCACAAAAGATACTTGCATAATCCATGCCAAATATGCCAAGGAACAATCGAAAAAATACTTCAATAACAATAATACAGATAGAGCCATCAAAAATGGATTTCAAAGAGTTTCGAGCTTAACCGCTTTTTGGCATCATTTAGGCGCTTTGATGGCTATTACCAATTTCAGCATCACAAAAGTTTCATTAAATAACTAAACAAAATCATCAAGACATTATTTTATTTACATTTTCATACTTTGTGTTCGCAACCGCAAATGGAGTTCAAGAGAGTTTGAGTTAATGAAAAACGCGATTTATTTGTGGTTAACAAAAGCGTTTTGTTTCTGGTTTTATTTTTATTTTTCGCAAAAATGTGAGAAGTTGCCACGATTAGCGTTCAACTTTAAGATCAATACGTGGCTAATTTGTTTTGTGATAACGGAAGTGCTCGTAGCCACTGCAAATTAGCCAAAATGGACGATAATGAAACGGTTAAACTTCAATATTGCTCTGTGATTATGTCTAAAAAACATAGTATTAAAAGCATTTAATTTAATATCATCGATTTCTCGTGCAGTTTTTATGATAATGATCTATAATCAACGCTACCTGACAAAAAGTCAAAGTTAAGATAACGTTTACAATGGAATTGACAGGCTTCAAGTTTAGCACTTTTGTGCCAAATTCTAAATGCTTACGCTACTTATCTTTTTGAGGAAAATGTTCAATAATTTTCTCAACCAGAGATGTGTGCTCAATAAGCCACATACCACCCATCAAACATTTCACAGCCAAAGAAAAAATGAGGCTTAAATTATTGGGCTGGCATTTAACATGACAGCCACATTAAATTGTCCACTTTGGCAACCTGTGCCGGCACCATATACGATAGTATGCGAGCACATGCACACAGGCATCAGTTTCCATAGGTATATAGACGACTTGGCTGCCGGCGTTTGCTATAATTGAGGTTTGGCGGCGTTTGCCATGGCGCTGACATGGCCCAGCCCGGCGCGGCCCGGGCCCGGCTTGTTGCCCGGTGTGGCCCGATGTGGCCCGGGCATGGCCTGTGGTGCTTTTAGTATCTGGGCGCGCTCTCTTAAGGAAATGCACGCGACGACGACGACGGCGACGGCAAGTCAAGAGTTAAAAGATTTTAATTGTCACTTTCGTTGCTTTTTTCAGTTACCGGGCGAAATTTCAAAAATTTTAATTCAAATTTAATGCGCTCAAATGAGTTGGGAATTGTGCAAGAGTAACTCTGGACCGCCGTCGGCGTAACGAGAGTGTGAATACTATAAACTATGCACTTGTATTTTATATTTCATCTAGGTGTTTAGTTGATGTTGCAAGTTGCAGCTCATAAACCCATTCAAAAAAGCACTTTTACAGTCATTCAGGCTAATTTTTATGCAATGCCTACCAATGGCATAGAACTGAGTCTTAATTAGGAATAGTTGGGGACCAGTTCCGAGCTGTGTCGGCCTTCAGCTACCAAGAAGATGTAGCCCGGTTTGTAATCTGTTGGCGACCAAGTGTTGAGCAATGACAACCATATCAGTGGATTAGCTGAACGACTGGAACTTATTTCATCTTAGCTGATCTTTTTTCGCTTAGACAGTTGTAATTATGAGCGGCTTTTATGGGCTATTAAAGTCGAATGAATTGATTTCTCAGTTAATCATGTGTTTAATTATGCTGTCTCCTGTGCCAGTTTGTTGAGCAGGCAGGTGATTAAATCTATTAGCAATTAAATCAATAATAATTTGTACAGCACATGTTTTATGGTGCGTATACGTAATATACTAAATTGAAAAGTTGTTGCAAAATAATCAAAAACTTTTTTTGTATACATTTTAAACTTTAAACTTAGAAGAATTATTAATATTTATTTTGTTAAGTTTTTAATTACGATCAACCTTTTTTTTTTTTGGTTTTAGTTTATTAAGGCATACGGGGTAGGCTTAACACCCCTTTGTGACCTTGGTTTCTATTGATTCAGCCCAGATGGGCGCGCCAGCTAGCCTTCCGGCGATCAATCTTTGTTTATTATTAATATCAGAGATTCGACCCGAGGCCCAATAAAAAGATAGCTTCTACTCTTGTAATGATAAGTAATATTTTACTATTTAATACCATTAAACCATTCCAAAATCACCTCGGCCTTAGATATCGGTTGAGTTTTAACAAAGTTATGGCAAGTCTTCAAAGTCAAAAAATAACGCATTGAAAACCGAATCATTCTTTTTTCAGGTAAAAGTATGCACCACATTTTATTATTATAATTTTTTAAAATTTAAATTTAACTGCTTACTAACTTAAACATGCAGACTGAAAGTATGCAAGGAAACTCAACTTACAGTTGAAGTTTAATATTAAGTTTTAATTTTTTTTTAATTTTACCTGACAGTTCATCCTGAAAGTATGCAGTTAAACTTTTCTTTCACTAAATCATCGTGTTTTTGTCGTTTCTAAATGTCATATCTCCGCACAAAGCCTCAACATATGTAATATCTACATTCTACAAAAAAGAGCTTCAAGCTGCATCTGGGTAACAAACCAAAAGAAAAGCTTTACATTAAGCCAAGCCGAGCTTTTCTCAGCAAAACTTTAAACGCTTTTCAGTTGAAGTTCTCTTGAAACAATACTCAACGGATACAGCCCGAAGAAAGCTTTGGCGAGCCAATTAAAATAAACATATGGACCAATGAACTACAACAAAAAAATCACTTATATAAGAAAAGAGTTTGCGAATTTGCAGACCGTGAAAAGTTAGTTTTTTGTGTCAGCGGCCGAAATAAATCGGACATTTATCGGTAAAAGAGCGGAAATCTCAAACTATTGTCATTTGTTTCACTGTAGCCGGCTAAAATAAACGGGACGCTCAATTGGCCATGAATTATTGCAGCAATGAAATGCTGTAGAAATATGCAAAAAAGTAAATTTCATTCAGTTTAAATGATAGTAAGCAGTGCAAATTATAACGCCAACATTGAATGTTAAATTATAAGGTGGGATATGCATTTTTGGATGCAACTGTTGCCGTATCAAGAAATAACCCACATAAGATTGTAGACTTATGAGGCACTTGTTGCGATTTCAATTGCCTTCGATAATTATGAATAATGAAAAATTGATTATTGCCTCGTATGATCAATAAATGGCATGGGAACTGAACAGAAATCAAGTCACAGACAGTCGTCCATTAAATGATTTGCTATATGTTGCTAAAAACCGATATACTATGGTTAACATGCCAATTTAAATATGAGATATAAAGTAAGTATTGAGCATATAATCTCTTCTATAATTATTCCCAAACCCCATCAAAACCCAAAATTAAAATACATTAAATTTGTTGTATAATTTCACTTATGTTGTTGAAACTTTATTTTACAGAAAAATTCACAACTTAAATTAGCATCCATATCATTATTATCTTACGCAGCTTCAATGTCATTAAGTGGATTAAGATTAACAGCGTGTGGATTTCAAAACAGAGTTTTGCAGGCCACAACAACTGCAACCGGGTCGGTTTCTTTTTTTTTTCGAAAATATACAAACTAAATTCGCTTAGAGTACTAAATCGCAAAAGTTTCTCGTTCTAGGTAAGGTACTTAATAGTGTGTCGCATAGGGACTCGCATAGTGACCATAGTGTCCTGCATCATATTGGGGCACGTACTCGTATTGTGCCTGGTTGTAGTAGCCATCATCGTAGTCGTAGTGAATGGGCGCGGCAGCAGGCGCATAATGTTTCGAGACTTGAAAGGAAAAGATGATAAATAAATATTATTAAATCAAAACACTTAAGCTTACAATTTGTTTGTAAAATATGAGTCAACAATAAAAATCAGCAGCTGCTCTTATTGTTGAAAACTAGTTCAGTTTAACAAATGACGAAATAATTTGCAATGCATTTCTTTGCTTGTCACGAATTTGCAGGCAACCAAAAGTCAATTGGTCACAGGTGTTGTTTCGCTTTTTGTTTTCGCTATTTGCTATTTGCTGTGATTTCCTTTCGGCCTTTTCTGCATGTAAATCGCTGACGCAGTTCGTTGCCTAAGTCTTTTGTTTTGTGCGCGCGCTTCTTGCGATTCTTAATTATTATTAAAGTGGCAGCCACAATCAAAATTATTTTCACATGCAGTCACAACAACAACAAAAACAACAATTCCCATGCAAATCCACAGCAGCAAGAAAACATTGCGACATTGAGAAAAGATGTTGGCTTTGGCTTCAAAATGAAATGGGCAACACAATTTTCCGCACAACTTTTCTGCCACCCTGCCTGCTGCTGAAAAAGTTGATGCGCTGGCTGTTGCTGCTGCTGCGGCTGCTGCTGCATCACACTCTGACATAATTAGTGTGGGAAAATGATGGAAAATATGAGAGCGAATGTGCAAAGTGCAAACAAAACTTGAGCAAAAAACTAGAGTTAATCTTTTTGATCAATGGTGGCGGAAAACGAACTCATGACATAATTAACGAACGCGTGGGCGTGGCAAACTGGCGCGCATTAGTCAACAAATGCAAATGCTTGTGAAATGTTATACATTTCACGATGCGATGATTCAGTTTAGACGCCCCACTGCACACACGGTATCACTAATTGCAATGCAACAGGCATTACAGCAACAGCTAAACGATTATGTATTATAATATAAATATGGTAAAGATATGCGTATATGTATGTACTCTGAATAACACGGAGAACTGATACGGATACGGCTACTGCTACTGCTACGGCTACTGCTACTGATTCAGTAGGCTGCATAGTAATCGAGATCTGCTGCCACCGCCGTCGTCTGTCCGACTATATGCAGTTCAGTAGCCACATCAACGATGTCATCATCATACTCGTCTGGGCGCAATTTGCGATATTGATTGTTAAAATAGTTGGCGTGACGCCTGAACAGCTTGAGCATGCGATACGTGTTCATGCCTAGAAGAGCAAGAGCAGCAAATCAGTTTGCAGACACGCTGTGGAAACTCTAAACTTGTGTGCTATCCCACATTAAAAACCACAACAACAACAATAACTAGCTGGAGGTGTGCGTCTGTGCTTATTTGGTGAGGGGCTGCTAAACAGATTGAGTGCTATTCCATAAACTTTTGTACCCAGGATTCTAATAATAATACTACAAACTCACCATAGGGCGCTGGAGAGGCGACCACAACAGGAGCGGCCACAGAAGCCACATGTGGCTCATAGTGGCTCAGAATGGGCTTGTGGGCAACAATGGGAGTCGTGACCAACGATTGGGCGTGCACAGTGGGTCCAGATTTGGTGACAACAGCATTGAAACCATGAATAGAATCAGCTGTATAGTCAACAGTGCGAATGGAACCATCAGGCTCGACCAGCGAGTATTGACCTGCAAAGATTAGAGGGGAAGGAGTAGACAAGACAATTGCATGGGGGTTAGATATTTGTGAGAGGTTTTATGGGGTGGGCTTATAATTTATTTTACCCTTGACAACATCACCATCACGAGTTTCATGCTGCGATTTAACATCGCCGGTCGTGTGATCTGCCACGCCATAGTTAAAGGCATATTTGGGATGATCCTGATAAAGAAAAATATAAAGATTTAATTTTGGAATTTTTAAAATAATGATCATATCAGATGATGTTAAATATCAAAGCAAAACTATCATAATAAATAAGTTTTGCTTATATTTTATCTACCGAATGCCCTGTTCTGCTTATATTATATTTTATGTTTCAAATATTTCGGTCAAATACTTCTAAATGTTATTTTTTATTTATTTGCTTAAGCACTTTTTTTTAGTAAAGTTTTATTTGAATTTTTTAGATGCTTGCGTATTTAGACACTGTTCGTTTTGGAATTCTGGAACTCACATAATAATCCACAGCATATCCTGGTCGCGCCACAGCCACACTGGCGAACAAAGCCAACGAGAGGATAACGAAGCACATGAAATTTGCCATTTTCTTTAAGATACTCTGTGGTATTTTTAATGATTTTTGGATTTTTATAATTCGCTAAAAGTAAACAACAACACAAAATAAATAAGATTTGTTAAAGCACTTTGCACAGATCCTTAGTTGAAAAACTAGTGTTTGATTTACTTTTAGTACTGCTACGGCAACAGATACAAACAACGCCAAGTTCACCGGAATACTGTGGCTATTCTAGAAGCGGGTTTCCATTTAAATACGCGCGAAATGTGCGAAAGCAGCGACGCGACGCAGCCGAGCTGCCGCTGCAGCTGCGCAGTCCGACTTCAAGACTCTTTTGGTTTCTCAGCCAGTCAACTGTGGCGGGCGACGTTAGCGTCGACGTCGACGTCAACGTCAGCATCTCTGTGGCGTGGTGAGTATGGCGCTGCTTGGTGGGGGCCATGTGAATGAAGTTGCAGCATGGACTGGGGACTGGGGATGTTGCTACACTAACCCGTTGAATGGGGTCGGGGTATGTAAGCAGTGCAAATTGGCGACAGATACACGGATTCAGAGTGCTGCATTGTGTATCTGTAGATTTATCCCACATAATGAAGTCATCCGTCGAGGCAGTCACTTTTTTTTTTGTCAGCTGGCACAGAATTATGATATTAATCATAGCTAAATCATTAATTTCCTTTGGGCTCAAACGAAAGACTTAGGCAACGAACTGCAGCAGAGTAGGAAATTTGTGCGGAATAATTATTGCCCTAGACCATAACAAATAGTGTGCAATAAAAAGCAATTTATTTAACAACTTAATTCTAAAACAAGATCGCTGACACTAAAATATATCTTGACTACTAAACCAAAATCGGGTCAAGTTGCAGCCAAACACACAAAACACAAAAAACAATCGCAAATTATTGTTGTTGCATAGACAAAAAGCCCTAGTTATTTGGCACATGCGAAATTCTCAGTGATCTACTTGAATGCAAAACAACAAGACAGCTAAAAGTCTAACTTTAACTAGTGTCCCCCCCCTACCCCCTCACCACTCAGCGGCTTCTTGCGATTCTTGGTTTTTTGTCTTACCATCAATGTTGAAGGTCAAGCGCGGCAGCAAAGTTCAATCTCAGTTCCATTCTAGGCAGCAAATGAAAGCAAAAGTTGCTGGCGGCAAAAAAAAAATAATAGATATGACACCAGAGCAATTTAAACTAATTTATTTCTATAATATTGCTGACTAGTTATTGTCCAGTCCTCAGTCAGCTCAACAATCAATGATTAATTAAGAGCAGGCCAATTTCCATACTTATAATATGATGCAGCTACAGCTAAAAGCATAAAACAATTAAAGCTCATAAAAGTTTTTACTTATTTGCCAGTCAGCTAAGTTGTTTCCAGGTATAAGCGCAGGATTTTTAATTAGACCACAAATTGAAAGTGTTATTTTATAGGATTTGTTCCCACGGGCAATGTTCATAATATATTGAACTAACTAAAACTAATTAAACGAATGCTAACTTAAACCTGCCGAAGACTAAATACCCTTTTCTAGTCAATAAGGAATCAAGGCAATAGAATAAGAGTTTTATATGTTATAGTTTTCTAAACTGACCAGTTTCGTATTATAATTTTTTTTTATTTAGAATATTTTCTGAAAGAGTATACTGCAATGTTCTAACAACTGAGGTGGGTACAAAGTTGGAAACTTTTATGGTACTTAATAAATGCTGTGTGTATTTAGCGCAAATTGTTAATTAAGTAATTTGTCGTTATGAAGTGCATGAGAACGACAGACTTTATATCAAAGAAACCGATCAGGAATACATATGGTTTTAAGTAAGTGATTTATTATTTCGGAGCGCAACAAAGCAGCTAAAGAGCTATAAGATAGCTGAGACAATTTCAGTTGTGTTCTGAAGCTGAGTTTTGCTCATCCTTGAACTACGTTGAGAACGTGCCAATTGAGGTTGGCAGCTAACAAAATTATTAGAAATATTGACAAACCGCAAGAGTCGCTAAAAAACCAAAAAACCTAAGGGAAAAAATAAACAGTCAAAACAATTTGTGCGGGCCTTTGCTCAAGTTAATAATATGCGCTAGTTTATGCCCAGGTCAGCATTTGAGGCTGCCCATTTTCACATAATTAAAAACGAGGGGCGTACTAAAGACTCTAATTAGACTGACTATACGAGGAGTGCGCGAAAAGCAGCCGAAACTGTTTTTCGTTGCTTGCCCAAAAAAAAGGCGCACAACCTTCAGCACTTGCATACAATTGTCTCCATCTCCGCCTCTGTGTTTGGTTATTCTTTTTATACCCTGCTCCCATTAAAAATGGGAAAAAGGGGTATAATGGTTTGTGCAAAAGTATGTAGCAGGCATAAGAAAGCATCTCTGACCGCATAATGTATATATATTCTTGATAGCCGAGTCGATATAGCCATGTCCGTCTGTCTGTCCGTCTGTATGAGAGACTTCTGCTTCTGTGTATGAATACAGATAAATAATTATGAATGAATGTTAGCGCTGGGTTGAGGGTATATTCTAGTCGGGCACTCTTGTTTTTTTTCATTTCAACTGAGGCTTGGATTTCGAATTCGACTTCGGACTGCGGTTTGTCGGCGGCAGTACAAAAAAAAAATAAAACTAAATACTAGATTAAGTCAATTTGCATGTTGGGCCCGCCGCCAAAGCATTTGCTACGCAGACATGATAACTCGATGCCCAAGACTCAAGTCTCAAGACTCTCGGGTGCTTCGTAAGCGGCTGGGAAAATCAGCAAACGATTGTCGGCATTTTCCGAAGGTTTTCCATATGCAGCTTTGACAGATTTTTAGGCAAACAGCAGCCGCCGCAGCCGCATGACACATGTGCGTGGTGGCTTCAACTTGCATTGTCTGCCCCTAACAAATGCTGGCAATTAACCAACAATAAATGTAACTAACTACCAGAATAAAAAGTAACGTGCACGCTAAACTGAAGAATAAATACAAGAATTCATTCGTATGTTAAATGTGGCGTGCAGCTTGGCTTCATCATGTCAACGATGGAACGTGGCATGTGGGAGTGGAATTTTATATTTTGTTTGCGAAAATAAAAGCAGATCATAAATTTAACTCAGCTCTAAGCATTATAATTGAGTAGATCGTAAAAATATGACATATTATATGTATGAGTTTGTAGTAAAAAAATAAATTTAATTTTTATGTCTCTAAATTCAGAAAACTACAAAATTTAGGTATTTTGTACAGCCGGAAAATAATAGAATAGAATTTAGAAGAAGCTGAGTCAGTTTTCAAGAGAACTTAAACTTTTGTGCATATGTTTATTATATAATTAAGTCATAATCAATTTAACCATTTACATTTCTAACAAATTCTGTAGTTGGTTAATTCCCAATATGGTAAATATTCACTGCATTTTTTTTATATTCCCACCTATAGTAAACTTGAAGATTTATTTGTGGTCGCTAACATAAATATCTAGACATACAATTGGAAACCCTGAAAGGCGCTCATTTGCAAGCCCATTTAAAGCAAGCTGGAGTCAAATGCAATTGAAGATGTGCCAACGCCCATGAAGCCGCACATTTAAGTCAACAGCGAATGGCACGGAGGGGACGAGGGGAATGGGGGAAGTGAGGAGTGGGGCCTGGCCAAGGCAGCCTGAATTGAAGCTTGGCTATTTTAGTAACGATGACGATGATGGCGACTTTGACTTGGTTTACTTTTTGGCACTGCTGGTCACCTAATTTCTGCTTGTTTACACAGACTAATTTGACAATGGGCAATGGGCAATAGGCAGTGGGCAGTGGGCAATGAGCATTGCTGCTCCACTGGGGTACATTGTCGCTTGCAACATTAAGAGACATGGCTTCAAGGTGCGAATGTTGCAAGCCAGACTCTGCGAGGGACAGAGTCAGCGAATGAGTGGTGCTGCAGAAAGTGAGTCTGTTGGGTGTGTGTGTGTGTGGGTGGGCATCATTGTTGTCGCTTAGTTGGGCATGCTTCAGTGCGTCAGCTACTGCCGCATCTGTGTCCGTGTGTCCGGAGCCAATTGAGTGACCATTGTTAACAAGGGGCTTGTAACGCGCCATGAAAATGACCCGTGGCAAATGTGGTCCGCTGTAATAAAATGCAAATTAATGGCTTCCAGACCCGAGGAGTTGCTATAAATTTTCAGTTGTTACCGTCGGATCGAGAGAAAGAGAGAGATGGCAATGAATTCTCGCACCTTTTTGGCCAATTTGTTGCAGGCTGCTGAGCTGAGCTCAACTGAACTGAACTGTTGGCTGCTGCTGCTGCTGCTGCTGCTACCTGCCATGCATCAAATTAACCCTCAAATAATCCAGTTAGCTTTTTGTTATATAATTGAGGCTGACAGGCGGGCATGTATAACTACTGGGATGATTATGCCAAAGGCATCAGATACACATCTCTGGCAGCCTCCAGTGAATCTACCAATCTGTACGTGCTGTTGAAATGTTTATTTATGCGCGGCAAAATTCAAATCGCTTATACCTGTAATTATGTCTGCCCAGTTGCCCAGTTGCTACAGTTGTTCAGCTGTTGTTGTTGTTGTCAGGCATTAGTAAATTATTAATGGCATTTTTCAATTACGCAGACAGGCGGCGACATTTACATGGCACAGTGGTAACAAAACGTTTCCGATGTGCAGTATAGTGGGGTGTAAAACTTATAATCTACAACTATGGCAATTCAAAATATGAAATATTGATGACAGAATGTAGAGCAAGAAAAGAATAGATGTGAAATCTGATAATCATTTTAAAGACTATATATGCAAAGTCGTATTTCTATATTAAATCTAAGAAAAAAAGTAAGATTTGAATACCAAGCTAGTATTTTTTTTTGTTTGTATTTATTTACATATTTAATTATCTCAAATAGAAATGGCCCACTGTGCGTCAATTACTAACGACCCATCTCAAAAGGCAGCGAGAACTTTGAGAATTTCAGTAGCCGCCGTTGCATTAGATTATCTATAAATTGTATCAACAACTACAACTTGAGATGCATATCTGCGACTTGTATCTTAATGTTGCTCGACACACTGCAACTGAAGCAAATCCAATCCAAACCAATCGAATCCAAGCGGATAGCCAATCGAGTGAGGGGCAAGCACGTGTCGGGGGGGCAGTTTATTGAGGCAGTGAATCGCTGGAGCTACTTACTTGAATGTCAACTACTTGTGAATTGGCCAAGTGCAACAAAAAGTCGTTAGTAACTGTCATTTATTGATGAAGAAGATTGCATACCTTGTATTCTGCTTGATATTTTTTTAGTTTTTGCTACAATTGATATGTGGATGCGAAAAGGTTATTGGAGCAGCAGCAACTGGATATTTTTTATTGTTGGTATTTTTCGCCAGTCACCGGGCAGACATTGAGCTGACTTTAAGTGAGCTTTTGGGGCAACACGTAAAGCTGGGGCGTTGGATTTTGCCAGCTAGCGGAACTTCCTTCCGGCATTTCCTAGCACAGAGAAGCATAGTAGAAAACTAGTCTAAGTAAACAGATGACCTTAACTGTTAAAGAACCCGGCCACAGGGCAGCGGCTAAGTTTATGTCTAATTAATGGAGTGCACGTAAAACTTTTTTTTCAGTTTTCAGTTTTAAATTTGTTTTTTCGTTTCGAATTTGTATTGTTTTACTTTGGCGCATATTTAAACGCTTCGCTGATTTTTGATTTTCAGGCAATGATAAATTCGTCTCTCAGAGCATTTTTGCGCCAGTTTTGGAGCGAGTTAAGCATTTTTAGTGGAACACATTTGTCCAAATATCTCCACGAAGTGTCTATTAAGAGATCAATATTTCGCTTTCTTGTCGTTTTTGCTGTTGGCAGTTCACACATAAAAGTGACGGAAATGCCAAGATTTGTTGCAGGCGGAAGCAACAACTTCGCCGACTTTGTTTTAAATGTTTATAACTTATTATTTACATGGAGGCACGCCCCCAAAATATGTGACCACATTTGGCTGCCAACTGGCAGAGGACAACTAAAGCAGGCTTCCGTCTTTTTGTGGTCGCCAGCTGAAGAGAAATATGTGTAGGGTATGAAAGATGAGATGCTGTGGTAACAGATGATTGAGTGCATCTGAATGGGAAGTGGAAGCCACAAGCTTCCTCTGACCTTGCTGCTGAAATTTCCTTAAAATAATTATTACTTATTAAATAATTTAAAGAGATTGCATCATTTCTAGTAATATATAAATTTTACAAAAAACTTCAAAAACTATTTTTAAAAAAAATTTTCAAACCTTTTGTTTTCTTCTCATTTGATTGCACTAGTAATTGTAATAATACAACTGCTGAATTTGTATTTGCTTTATACATATACATACAACTATACCAATTAGGTATCTCCCGCATAAAAGTAGATTGCCAGAAAACTTTGCAGTTTGTCAGCCCAAAAGTATACAAGATATAACGGTAAATCTAACGCCATCTAACGCTTTTTTTACAGCTTAAAACTAAAGTTTCATTTCAAAGCTTTGCATGATACAAATTTGTTCAGTGAGTATTTTTAAAATGCGAGAGCTTAAGGCCTAGTTCCCATAGGTTCAATTGTTTTAGCTTATGTCCAACTTACAATAGTGTCTTTTATAAATATAAAATTCGACACATATATTTTTCTTGAAAGTTTAGGGAAAATTCAAAACAAAATTTCGTTTTTACAAGTGGGAAGGTCTAGGCGCGAAATTAATAAAGAAGGCCCTCGGGGTAAAAAATGCATCACAGATTTCACATGTAATTTGACATCTAAATTAATTGTAAGGAATTAAAATGAATTAATACAGTTGCTTGAAGCGGTTTATTTTTCTATAAATTCTGTAAATTTATGCATTACATTCTTATTAATAATTGAGACCGCAATCGACTTGTGCATAAATAATTCATTCATACTTTCAAAGCTATTATTATTTGTTCTCGTTTTGTGCTCAATATGTGGTCCTACCTTCACCTTTCGGTAGCCACCCACAAATTAGTAGCTAAACCATAATTGTCAATAATTTTCTCTGGTCATGAGTTTTGTATTAAAGCACTAACAATTTGCATAACTTAGTAAGATATAAAATGTATTTATTATTGTTAATGATTAACAATTAAAGTCGCATAAATTGAATGCGCTGTCTTCGATGATAGCTGGAATTAACAATAATTATGTACTATAGTAACTATTAATCGGTTTGAAAAGTAAAAGTAAAAAATCAAAGGGTTTTTTTTGGATTTTTGTAATTTACTACATTGTATATTTATAGCATTTTGTCGCAGTTTCAATTAACTTAAATTAGGCAGAAATTATGAGACATGTTACAAAATATAAATTCCCAACTTATACTTGTGTATGTATATTCCATTCTGTAATCCTTTTCAGCTTCATCTTGATCTTGATCTTCATCTTGATCTTGATCTTGATCATCATCTTCCTTCGGTTATGCAATGACGTTTTCGTGGTTTCGTGGGTTTCGTGGCATTCTTGATGGGCGTTTGCAGTATGTACAAAATAGAAGTGGAATGTGTTTTTTAAATAACATAGAGAGTTGCACGAAAGCTGGTATGTGTTTATATGTGTGAGTGTGTGAGTGAGACAGAGACGGCGCATCTACGAGCAAGAGGGAATGAGCGGCTGGCAGTTAAAAATGTTGCAGCTTCGGCTCTTGTCGGTTATTTACAAAGTGAATGACTTGAGTATTGAGCAGGCTTCATCAGCTTCAGCAAGGAAGGTGTCATGTGCTTAATAAATATGAAAAGAGTAGGCGTGGTAGTGTGGGTGTGGTTGGGTGGTAGGTTGGTGTTGGGCTTTGTTCTTGCGGTTCCAGTTTCCTTAGTAGTGGGCCACATGCGCGTGGGCGTTGTGGGTGGCATAACCGTAGGAGGGCACGGCGGAGGCATGGTGCGCCAGGGAACCACCATAGGGCACAGCTGGAGCGGCGGACACATGATGGGCAATGGATGGACCACCGTGACCAATCAAAGGACCACCATGGGCAACCAGGGGAGCAGAATGGGCAACCAGAGCGGGTGCGGCATGATGGATGGTGGGTGCGGTCTTGTGCACCACTGCGTTGAAGCCATTGTGATCATCGGCGGTGTACTCAACGGTGCGCACCGAACCATCGGGCTCGACCAGAGAGTAGGAGCCCTTGACAACATCACCATCGCGCACCTCATGCTGTGACTTCACATCACCGGTGTGGGAGTCGGCAACACCGTAGTTGTAGTGATACTTGGGATAGGCCTGCCAATGAGAATACAAATAATAACACCTGCAGTCAGAATCACGCAAACAAATTGGCCAATATGCTAATAGGCAGTCGTGGGAAAATTCCAAATGTCAGACGATCACAAGGCATATGTAACCCTGGCCTGGCTATACTTACATGGTAGTCCAGACCCTCATCTTGGTGTCCATGGCCAGCGTAGGCCAGACCGGGGCCGGAGGCGTAGAGTGCAGGACCGCCGTGGAGGACACCGGCGGAGGCAACGCTCAGGACAGCCAAGCAGATCAGGGACTGTCACAAAATAGAGCACAAATTGTATTATTCAACACTGTTCATTATTTTCCTCGGATTTCTTTACAACACTCACTTTAAAGAAAGCCATTGCAAATGGTTTTTTTTAGGTTTTGAGTTTCTTGGATTTGTTTTGGGAGACGCGTGTGTGCGATACGTTGAGCTGAATTCAACTGATAACTAGAACCAAGAAGGAAGCCGCTTTTATATACAAAGACAAGACGACCGAGCGGTCGCTGAGCCGAGCCAGACAGCCACGATTACCAAACGAACGAGCCAAGTTAACGAGCGAGCGGTCAAAACGGCAGCAGCAACAGCAGCAGCAACAACAACAACAACAATTGCCATTTGCAAGTGAAGCCCAAGAAGTTGCCGCAGCAGCAACAATAACAATATAACGCCGAAGCCGACGACGACGTCGACGTCGCCGCCAACGCCGACTGGAGCTGGCAATTATTTTATGCCTTTTTGAAAACGAGAGTGAAGTTCAGTTAGATTTGAGTAAGTGGAGTGCGCATTGTTGTTGTTTCTACAGTTGTTGTTGCTGCTGCGGTTTGTGTCTCGGCTTCGCTTTCAAGTGAAAATTAACTGAAATTACTCATTTTCGTGGGCTTAATCGATTGGTGTTAAACATATATCTGTGCTTAAGATATATAGTTTTTAAATTAAATCAACTGTTCTAATATTTAATAAAGCAATCAACAATTTTAATTCGAATCCACTTCCAGCTTTTACCAATTTACGTACTTTAAGTAAATAAAATAAAATATACAAGTTACATAGTTAAATTTATGTGAACATTTAAAACTGAATCAAACCGAACTACATAAACGCCTTTTATGGAGCATTTTACAGCTCTGTTTGCAAATCATAAAACTGCATAAAAAAGAATAAACTAAATGGCATACAAATATTTGTTTGCAAGACACTTGAATTTTCTCACAGATTTTCTCATTACAAAGTTGATACTTAAACTTATCCGAAACTAAATTGTTGAAATAAACACATTTAATGAGATATCAACATAAATCACAAGTCGAATAAGTTTTTACAACCGATTTCGCATAAACAAGTAATAAATGTGCATTAATGCAGCATATTCATTAATTTCAAGCTCAATCTATAATAAAAAAGCAATTCTAAAGTTTTTGATTTTTCATCTGGCGTCACGATATAATTGGTATGGCCTCTTAAAAGCTGCTCCCTCGTATAATAAAAATCCATCTTGCGGCACGAACAAAATTAGCAATAAATATTCTATATATATAAATGTATATATAGATAATGAAACAATGCACATTTTGGTGGGCGGAGGTGTTTCCTCTCACAATGTAACTCAGATTGCATGCGCCTTTTATTGTTGTTGTTGTTGTTGTTGTTGTTGCTGTTGTCTGCTGGCAATGCAATTTTTGTGTTCTTGTACCCCCCTTGTGGGCGCCACCTGCCCCTTACTGCTCCCTCGCATGATTCATTTCAGTTTTCATGGCATACCCGTACTTTTAATTACCATGTAGGCCGTTTTGCTTATTAGGCAAAGGCGCTTGCGCAAATGAACTATAAAGCTGCAGGTTGCACAGGGGACGGGGAAAAAGGGGAAGATGGGCACCGTAACGCTATATGGCATCATTATATTATTATAGTATGTGCCCTGGCCTATTGCTATTACCATAACAATTACCAGGCATCATTTTGTCGTTTGTCTTTGTTTTATGGCATATTTTGCTGTCGAAATATATATCTATGTAGATACATATATACATACGTATTTTGTACTTGCCCCGATTTGGCTCATTTAATAAATTGTCTCGAATTAGTGGCTCTGACTTTGTCTTTGTGGCTTTCTGGCTGGCTCTGCTTGGCCGGCCAGAGCGTGTACTTACAAAATTGAAGTAATCATCTCAAGGTTAGCACGACAGTGACAGCAACAGCAACAACAACAACAACAGCAACATGTAACGGATCACTAACAGTCTCGACAACAACAACTAGAGACAACTACTTGCTGTGACGGCTGCAACAGCTGCAGATCTCATTGAATTTTCGGAGATACAACAACAACAACAACGACGATAAGTGCAAGCCGCCTGAATTAGAGCACGATCTGATTACGGCTTTGTTTACCAAATGACGCACACTGTGCACACTGTGGCCAATTAATTGAATTTTAGTCAGCCATGGAAAATTCGCTGTGATAATCTTTCTATGCTTTTGATTAATGATTGCGCCCCGCAAATGGGTAGGTCTCTCTCTGTCAATGTGTAAAAAGTGCTGAGTGGGTAACGAATCATTAAATATGAATATGGTTAATTTGTATAAGATCTAAGATAATGCTTAATTTTTAACATTTTAATCCCGCTGCTCGAGTTTGTTCAAGTTTTTCGTGTATCTCATAAATCTTGTATTCGTTTTCAAACTGCAAATGTGTAAAATATATTTATATATTTTATTTTACTATGATATATATGATATGTGATTGGGTGACTTAAACGACTTGTCAGATTTTATTAGAGTAATGATTTCCTTGCCAATCAACTTTTCCATGCTTCATATACTAAGTACATATATTAGACTACATTCACACACATAACTTTACAACCACTGTGCTCAGTATATTGTGGTAGTAGTTTTGCCAGACAAGCAGACAACGATGACAATTACAAATTTGTGCAAACTTTGGCTGTTTAGTCGACAACAAAGTTGTTGTTGTCAGTCTTTTTGTTGCCGCTGTTTCGTTATTACAATTTTGCCATATTGTTGGTTTCCTTTTCATTTAATTATTCAGTCCCCGTGCTGCAGTTGCTTTAATGTTTCGCATTAGATCCGGTCTATAAATGCACGGGGCTGGCTTTATGACCAGGGCTAGAAGTCCAGAAGTGACGACCACCTCAGTTGCAACCGGATTCGCAGAAACGCCCCAGCCGAAAACCAACATAAACTTAATCGTCGCTCGTCATGTCTAAGACCAAGTTGGAGTCGTAGTCGTAGTTGCAGTTGGAGTTGGAGTTGGAGTCAGAATTGAAGTTGGAGTTTTGAGGCTTGAGCACTTGAGGCCTGGGCATATTTCTAGTTGCGGGTGCTTGAGTTTAACCATTGTTGACGTATTTCGCGCGATTGCATGGCAGTCAAGTCGTCAAGCTGGCGAGTCTCCATACGCCGTCAATCTCCATATGCTTCTCTTGCCCACATGCGAGGTCCGCAAGACTCAAGTTGATACGAGTGCTCGCAAAATTTGTTGCAATTAAAGCAATTTGTGTGCGTTGCCAATATTGTTGTTGGTGCTGCTGTTGTTGTTGCTGCTGTTGTCGCTGCTGTTGATTGAGTGGCAAATTTTTGTTTTGTAATGTATGCAATAGGCTGAAATAAGTTCGTTGCCTGAGTCTTTCGTTTGGGTTCTCTCAGAAAAATGTGTGTGTGCCTTTGCGCAATTGCATCGAACGGATCGGCTTCTCCGTCCATCCGTTTCGACCACAGACACTAAGTTATAATTTAAATTAATTATACAAAAATGATAATTAGCATCATATTGGGGCGACTGACTGCTCACACACACACATATATGTATTTCTAAGACTTTGCGGCAGCAACAATAAAATTCAAAAATGTAAATCATCAGTCAAACAAATTCGAAATTGCTACTCGTATTATTTCATTTGCTTGAAAAACTGCAGCGGCTTTATTTAAATTTATCAATTTTTATTGCGCTCTGACCTTGAAATGCGGTTACAAAAACAAATCATCGATGAATGGAAATACCACAAAGTTTGGTCAAAGAGCACAACAAAATAATTCATAAAGCGGTGGCGAGATAATACTTAATTGTTTTCTAATACTATAAGTATGTTAAAGTAAAATCCATGTCATATTATTATACTAAGTAACGTACAATTATCATAATGAAAGGGATTTTTGTACTGAATAGAAACTACAAGTAATTGTCCAGATACAAATTTCGTACTCTATTTATTCTCATTCGCTCTTTTCACAGTCTACAGTTCACAGTATTCATATGACAACAATCTTTAATCTTCCATTAATATCTCTTCAAATGAAATACATATCAATTGGATTTTACGACATTCCAAATGGTTTTTTCTGATTTCCCGTTAAGATACGGCCACCTTGAGACACACTATAAACGAACCCATTAACTGCACCACGCCACTTAACATCCGACCCACTTTCAGACCGAAACGCAAAGTGCACCCGCTAGCCACAAGGTCAAATTATTTGTTGTTCATTGAATTTCATTGTTGCTGGAAGCTTTTCTTTACAAAGCTTGTTTTTTTTTTGGGGCAACACCATTTTCAATATAAATTTGAATTTTTTGATTTTCTGACAGCTTAATGTCAAAGTCGCTACTCAACTGTGGGCGTTGCTTATCAGCTGTCCAATTACATGAGGAAAATACCAAAAACAACAATCACAACAACAACAACAACTACAACAAATAACATACAACATACAACATAATCTGCGCAATTATGTCGCTCGAAATTTACATAGTAGATCACGAGTCCATTGTTTTATCTATTTTTATTTTTTTGGGTCTGTTCGGGAGACTTACAGCGGCCTTGGGTGGCACTTAGAATGCGCGACAACAAAGCCAATAGAGACAGAGAGAGAGGGAGAGAGAGAGAGAGAGAGAGAGGAAGAGCGGGAGAGATCTGTGGCATGGTGGAGCAACAGCGAAACAACTGGCAATTTGCCATGACCAGCGCCAGAGCGGATTCCAACTGGAGCCGCCCCCTTTGGGTCTCGCTTGCAATGACTTACAATTTGGACTTGGGTTTTTCGCAATGCATTCACTAGACTCCGCCAGTGCAGTGCAGTGTAGTGGCTGCCCAGTGGGCGTGGCAGCTGCAGCAGCTTTACAAAATTTCCGCTTTAGATTTTCGTATCGAATTCGCTTTTATATGGTTTTGTAATTGTTGGCATTGCCATTGTTGCTGCTGCGCATTGTTCTGATTATTTTGTATAATTTTGGTATTTTCGTTTTTCAAATTTGTGGCTTAGTTTGCTGATTTATTGGCTCTCGATAATGGTCTGGCTAGGGTCTGTTTGTTGTCCATTGTTAGACCTGCTGCAGACAATGGCCTGTCGATAGTACTCTCGATTGCTTATCGCATTTGTTTTGCATCAGCATAGGCTATATCCGGCTTAGAATCGTTACAGTATACAACTTAATCCTGCTTATAAATTGTTGCAAAGCATTGACGCAACAGAAACAACCACAAAAGTAGCAGCAGCAGCAGCAGAGGCAACATCAACATGGCAAAAATGTCGCTTCTTATGATCTGTGACACCCCAGACAACAGACAACAACAGCAGTGCCACGCCCACTGCGTCCTCATTTCTCGTTGGTGTCTTTAACCGCAGTGCAATTGTTGCCAATCGCTTGGCGGGAATTACACAACTGACGTGTGTGGTGGCTACGACAGCCGTAATCAAAGATTGAGGGCTCTCGCTGTGTACTTTGCCACCACTTTGGGCTCACTTTGGTAAACGCCTCAGCTGCGTGGCGTGGGTGTCAACGCCTGCTCCTAACACACACACACACACACACAAGCATCCATCAGCAACAGCAGATACTAAATTTAATTTTCCAACAACAACATGTCATGTCGTCATGTCCCGCGTCCAGTTCATAAATAGCCTCCGGTTATCAGCCAACTACACGTTTTAGGTGGTCCCACAGGCGACGGCGTCGTCATCGACATGCATCTGCTGTCTGGCAGTCGTCGGTACCTTTGGCTTTTATCGTGCCTGGCGCTTCAGGCCCGACTCGGGGTGTTGGCCCCTATGACATGTGTTCTGCAACGCGCTTTTGTTGTTGATTTAATTTATTAATTTTAATGGTACGTAGGCTGCGTAGTTTATGAGCTGTAAAGAGTTCAACTTGGCTCCATCCATCTTGGCAGGGTATTTTGAGGTAATCGGGTTCAGAATTATAAAGGATGACAAACTATGACTAAAATGGCCTTGGGATCGATCATCGGGTCAGTTTTGGCAAAGTTATGGGAGTTTGAAGTCTAGGAAGGGCATTTTTAGGAACTTGGAACTTGACATGTGACTATTCTTGCCATGATTTTTGACAAGAAATCCGAATTTGTAAAGTTTCTCAACTTTGAATGTAGAACTGTTGAGGATGACAAACCATGACTAAAATGGCCTCGGGATCGATCATCGGGTCAGTTTTGGCAAAGTTATGTAAGTTTGAAGTCTAGGATGGGCATTTTTAGGATTTTTTAACTTGACATGTGACCATTCTTGCCATGATTTTTGACAAGAAATCCGAATATGTATAATTTCTCAACATTTAATGTAGAACTATTGAGGATGACAAACCATGACTAAAATGGCCTCGGGATCGATCATCGGGTCAGTTTTGGCAAAGTAATAGGAGTTTGAAGTCTAGGAAGGGCATTTTTAAGAACTTGGAACTTGACATGTGACTATTCTTGCCATGATTTTTGACAAGAAATCCGAATATGTATAATTTCTCAACTTTGAATGTAGAACTGTTGAGGATGACAAACAATGACTAAAATGGCCTCGGGATCGATCATCGGGTCAGTTTTGGCAAAGTTATGGGAGTTTGAAGTCTAGGAAGGGCATTTTTAGGAACCTGTTACTTGACATGTGACCATTCTTGCCATGATTTTTGACAAGAAATCCGAATTTGTATAATTTCTCAACTTTGAATTTAGAACTGTTGAGGATGACAAACAATGACTAAAATGGCCTCGGGATCGATCATCGGGTCAGTTTTGGCAAAGTTATGGGAGTTTGAAGTCTAGGAAGGGCATTTTTAGGATTTTTTAACTTGACATGTGACCATTCTTGCCATGATTTTTGACAAGAAATCCGAATATGTATAATTTCTCAACTTTGAATGTAGAACTGTTGAGGATGACAAACAATGACTAAAATGGCCTCGGGATCGATCATCGGGTCAGTTTTGGCAAAGTTATGGGAGTTTGAAGTCTAAGAAGGACATTTTTAGGAACCTGTTACTTGACATGTGACCATTCTTGCCATGATTTTTGACAAGAAATCCGAATATGTATAATTTCTCAACTTTGAATTTAGAACTGTTGAGGATGACAAACCATGACTACAATGGCTTCGGGATCGATCATCGGGTCAGTTTTGGCAAAGTTATGGGAGTTTGAAGTCTAGGAAGGGCATTTTTATGATGTTCTAACTTGACATGTGACTATTTTTGCCATGATTTTTGACAAGAAATCCGAATATGTATAATTTCTCAACTTTGAATGTAGAACTGTTGACGATGACAAACCATGACTAAAATGGCCTCAGGATCGATCATCGGGTCAGTTTTGGCAAAGTTATGGGAGTTTGAAGTCTAGGAAGGGCATTTTTAGGAACCTGTTACTTGACATGTGACCATTCTTGCCATGATTTTTGACAAGAAATCCGAATTTGTATAATTTCTCAACTTTGAATGTAGAACTGTTGAGGATGACAAACAATGACTAAAATGGCCTCGGGATCGATCATCGGGTCAGTTTTGGCAAAGTTATGGGAGTTTGAAGTCTAGGAAGGGCATTTTTAGGATTTTTTAACTTGACATGTGACCATTCTTGCCATGATTTTTGACAAGAAATCCGAATATGTATAATTTCTCAACTTTGAATGTAGAACTGTTGAGGATGACAAACAATGACTAAAATGGCCTCGGGATCGATCATCGGGTCAGTTTTGGCAAAGTTATGGGAGTTTGAAGTCTAAGAAGGACATTTTTAGGAACCTGTTACTTGACATGTGACCATTCTTGCCATGATTTTTGACAAGAAATCCGAATATGTATAATTTCTCAACTTTGAATTTAGAACTGTTGAGGATGACAAACCATGACTACAATGGCTTCGGGATCGATCATCGGGTCAGTTTTGGCAAAGTTATGGGAGTTTGAAGTCTAGGAAGGGCATTTTTATGATGTTCTAACTTGACATGTGACTATTTTTGCCATGATTTTTGACAAGAAATCCGAATATGTATAATTTCTCAACTTTGAATGTAGAACTGTTGACGATGACAAACAATGACTAAAATGGCCTCGGGATCGATCATCGGGTCAGTTTTGGCAAAGTTATGGGAGTTTGAAGTCTAGGAAGGGCATTTTTAGGAACCTGTTACTTGACATGTGACCATTCTTGCCATGATTTTTGACAAGAAATCCGAATTTGTATAATTTCTCAACTTTGAATGTAGAACTGTTGAGGATGACAAACAATGACTAAAATGGCCTCGGGATCGATCATCGGGTCAGTTTTGGCAAAGTTATGGGAGTTTGAAGTCTAGGAAGGGCATTTTTAGGATTTTTTAACTTGACATGTGACCATTCTTGCCATGATTTTTGACAAGAAATCCGAATATGTATAATTTCTCAACTTTGAATGTAGAACTGTTGAGGATGACAAACAATGACTAAAATGGCCTCGGGATCGATCATCGGGTCAGTTTTGGCAAAGTTATGGGAGTTTGAAGTCTAAGAAGGGCATTTTTAGGAACCTGTTACTTGACATGTGACCATTCTTGCCATGATTTTTGACAAGAAATCCGAATATGTATAATTTCTCAACTTTGAATGTAGAACTGTTGAGGATGACAAACCATGACTACAATGGCTTCGGGATCGATCATCGGTCATGACATGTGACCATTCTTGCCATGATTTTTGACAAGAAATCCGAATATGTATAATTTCTCAACTTTGAATGTAGAACTGTTGAGGATGACAAACAATGACTAAAATGGCCTCGGGATCGATCATCGGGTCAGTTTTGGCAAAGTTATGGGAGTTTGAAGTCTAAGAAGGGCATTTTTAGGAACCTGTTACTTGACATGTGACCATTCTTGCCATGATTTTTGACAAGAAATCCGAATATGTATAATTTCTCAACTTTGAATGTAGAACTGTTGAGGATGACAAACCATGACTACAATGGCTTCGGGATCGATCATCGGGTCAGTTTTGGCAAAGTTATGGGAGTTTGAAGTCTAGGAAGGGCATTTTTATGATGTTCTAACTTGACATGTGACTATTTTTGCCATGATTTTTGACAAGAAATCCGAATTTGTATAGTTTCTCAACTTTGAATGTAGAACTGTTGAGGATGACAAACAATGACTAAAATGGCATCGGGATTGATCATCGGGTCAGTTTTGGCAAAGTTATGGGAGTTTGAAGTCTAGGAAGGGCATTTTTAGGAACTTGTTACGTGACATGTGACCATATTTGCCATGATTTTTGACAAGAAATCCGAGTTTGTATAGTTTCTCAACTTTGAATGTAGAACTGTTGAGGATGACAAACCATGACTAAAATGGCCTCAGGATCGATCATCGGGTCAGTTTTGGCAAAGTTATGGGAGTTTGAAGTCTAGGAAGGGCATTTTTGGGAACCTGTTACTTGACATGTGACTATTCTTGCCATGATTTTTGACAAGAAATCCGAATTTGTAAAGTTTCTCAACTTTGAATGTAGAACTGTTGAGGATGACAAACCATGACTAAAATGGCCTCGGGATCGATCATCGGGTCAGTTTTAGCAAAGTTATGGGAGTTTGAAGTCTAGGAAGGGCATTTTTAGGAACTTGTTACGTGACATGTGACCATTTTTGCCATGATTTTTGACAAGAAATCCGAGTTTGTATAATTTCTCAACTTTGAATGTAGAACTGTTGAGGATGACAAACCATGACTACAATGGCTTCGGGATCGATCATCGGGTCAGTTTTGGCAAAGATATGGGAGTTTGAAGTCTAGGAAGGGCATTTTTATGATTTTCTAACTTGACATGTGACTATTTTTGCCATGATTTTTGACAAGAAATCCGAATATGTATAATTTCTCAACTTTGAATGTAGAACTGTTGAGGATGACAAACAATGACTAAAATGGCATCGGGATTGATCATCGGGTCAGTTTTGGCAAAGTTATGGGAGTTTGAAGTCTAGGAAGGGCATTTTTAGGAACTTGTTACGTGACATGTGACCATATTTGCCATGATTTTTGACAAGAAATCCGAATATGTATAATTTCTCAACTTTGAATGTAGAACTGTTGAGGATGACAAACAATGACTAAAATGGCCTCGGGATCGATCATCGGGTCAGTTTTGGCAAAGTTATGGGAGTTTGAAGTCTAAGAAGGACATTTTTAGGAACCTGTTACTTGACATGTGACCATTCTTGCCATGATTTTTGACAAGAAATCCGAATATGTATAATTTCTCAACTTTGAATTTAGAACTGTTGAGGATGACAAACCATGACTACAATGGCTTCGGGATCGATCATCGGGTCAGTTCTGGCAAAGTTATGGGAGTTTGAAGTCTAGGAAGGGCATTTTTATGATGTTCTAACTTGACATGTGACTATTTTTGCCATGATTTTTGACAAGAAATCCGAATATGTATAATTTCTCAACTTTGAATGTAGAACTGTTGACGATGACAAACAATGACTAAAATGGCCTCGGGATCGATCATCGGGTCAGTTTTGGCAAAGTTATGGGAGTTTGAAGTCTAGGAAGGGCATTTTTAGGAACCTGTTACTTGACATGTGACCATTCTTGCCATGATTTTTGACAAGAAATCCGAATTTGTATAATTTCTCAACTTTGAATGTAGAACTGTTGAGGATGACAAACAATGACTAAAATGGCCTCGGGATCGATCATCGGGTCAGTTTTGGCAAAGTTATGGGAGTTTGAAGTCTAGGAAGGGCATTTTTAGGATTTTTTAACTTGACATGTGACCATTCTTGCCATGATTTTTGACAAGAAATCCGAATATGTATAATTTCTCAACTTTGAATGTAGAACTGTTGAGGATGACAAACAATGACTAAAATGGCCTCGGGATCGATCATCGGGTCAGTTTTGGCAAAGTTATGGGAGTTTGAAGTCTAAGAAGGGCATTTTTAGGAACCTGTTACTTGACATGTGACCATTCTTGCCATGATTTTTGACAAGAAATCCGAATATGTATAATTTCTCAACTTTGAATGTAGAACTGTTGAGGATGACAAACCATGACTACAATGGCTTCGGGATCGATCATCGGTCATGACATGTGACCATTCTTGCCATGATTTTTGACAAGAAATCCGAATATGTATAATTTCTCAACTTTGAATGTAGAACTGTTGAGGATGACAAACAATGACTAAAATGGCCTCGGGATCGATCATCGGGTCAGTTTTGGCAAAGTTATGGGAGTTTGAAGTCTAAGAAGGGCATTTTTAGGAACCTGTTACTTGACATGTGACCATTCTTGCCATGATTTTTGACAAGAAATCCGAATATGTATAATTTCTCAACTTTGAATGTAGAACTGTTGAGGATGACAAACCATGACTACAATGGCTTCGGGATCGATCATCGGGTCAGTTTTGGCAAAGTTATGGGAGTTTGAAGTCTAGGAAGGGCATTTTTATGATGTTCTAACTTGACATGTGACTATTTTTGCCATGATTTTTGACAAGAAATCCGAATTTGTATAGTTTCTCAACTTTGAATGTAGAACTGTTGAGGATGACAAACAATGACTAAAATGGCATCGGGATTGATCATCGGGTCAGTTTTGGCAAAGTTATGGGAGTTTGAAGTCTAGGAAGGGCATTTTTAGGAACTTGTTACGTGACATGTGACCATATTTGCCATGATTTTTGACAAGAAATCCGAGTTTGTATAGTTTCTCAACTTTGAATGTAGAACTGTTGAGGATGACAAACCATGACTAAAATGGCCTCAGGATCGATCATCGGGTCAGTTTTGGCAAAGTTATGGGAGTTTGAAGTCTAGGAAGGGCATTTTTGGGAACCTGTTACTTGACATGTGACTATTCTTGCCATGATTTTTGACAAGAAATCCGAATTTGTAAAGTTTCTCAACTTTGAATGTAGAACTGTTGAGGATGACAAACCATGACTAAAATGGCCTCGGGATCGATCATCGGGTCAGTTTTAGCAAAGTTATGGGAGTTTGAAGTCTAGGAAGGGCATTTTTAGGAACTTGTTACGTGACATGTGACCATTTTTGCCATGATTTTTGACAAGAAATCCGAGTTTGTATAATTTCTCAACTTTGAATGTAGAACTGTTGAGGATGACAAACCATGACTACAATGGCTTCGGGATCGATCATCGGGTCAGTTTTGGCAAAGATATGGGAGTTTGAAGTCTAGGAAGGGCATTTTTATGATTTTCTAACTTGACATGTGACTATTTTTGCCATGATTTTTGACAAGAAATCCGAATATGTATAATTTCTCAACTTTGAATGTAGAACTGTTGAGGATGACAAACAATGACTAAAATGGCATCGGGATTGATCATCGGGTCAGTTTTGGCAAAGTTATGGGAGTTTGAAGTCTAGGAAGGGCATTTTTAGGAACTTGTTACGTGACATGTGACCATATTTGCCATGATTTTTGACAAGAAATCCGAGTTTGTATAGTTTCTCAACTTTGAATGTAGAACTGTTGAGGATGACAAACCATGACTAAAATGGCCTCAGGATCGATCATCGGGTCAGTTTTGGCAAAGTTATGGGAGTTTGAAGTCTAGGAAGGGCATTTTTGGGAACCTGTTACTTGACATGTGACTATTCTTGCCATGATTTTTGACAAGAAATCCGAATTTGTAAAGTTTCTCAACTTTGAATGTAGAACTGTTGAGGATGACAAACCATGACTAAAATGGCCTCGGGATCGATCATCGGGTCAGTTTTAGCAAAGTTATGGGAGTTTGAAGTCTAGGAAGGGCATTTTTAGGAACTTGTTACGTGACATGTGACCATTTTTGCCATGATTTTTGACAAGAAATCCGAGTTTGTATAATTTCTCAACTTTGAATGTAGAACTGTTGAGGATGACAAACCATGACTACAATGGCTTCGGGATCGATCATCGGGTCAGTTTTGGCAAAGATATGGGAGTTTGAAGTCTAGGAAGGGCATTTTTATGATTTTCTAACTTGACATGTGACTATTTTTGCCATGATTTTTGACAAGAAATCCGAATATGTATAATTTCTCAACTTTGAATGTAGAACTGTTGAGGATGACAAACAATGACTAAAATGGCCTCGGGATCGATCATCGGGTCAGTTTTGGCAAAGTTATGGGAGTTTGAAGTCTAAGAGAGTCATTTTTAGGAACTTTTAACTTAACATGTGACTATTCTTGCCATGATTTTTGACAAGAAATCCGAATTTGTATAATTTCTCAACTTTGAATGTAGAACTGTTGAGGATGACAAACCATGACTAAAATGGCCTCGGGATCGATCATCGGGTCAGTTCTGGCAAAGTTATGGGAGTTTGAAGTCTAGGAAGGGCATTTTTAGGAACCTGTTACTTGACATGTGACTATTCTTGCCATGATTTTTGACAAGAAATCCGAATTTGTAAAGTTTCTCAACTTTGAATGTAGAACTGTTGAGGATGACAAACCTTGACTAAAATGGCCTCGGGATCGATCATCGGGTCAGTTTTGGCAAAGTTATGGGAGTTTGAAGTCTAGGAAGGGCATTTTTAGGAACCTGTTACTTGACAGGTGACCATTCTTGCCATGATTTTTGACAAGAAATCCGAATATGTATAATTTCTCAACTTTGAATGTAGAACTGTTGAGGATGACAAACAATGACTAAAATGGCCTCGGGATCGATCATCGGGTCAGTTTTGGCAAAGTTATGGTAGTTTGAAGTCTAGGAAGGGCATTTTTAGGAACTTGTTCCTTGACATGTGACCATTCTTGCCATGATTTTTGACAAGAAATCCGAATTTGTATAATTTCTCAACTTTGAATGTAGAACTGTTGAGGATGACAAACAATGACTAAAATGACCTCGGGATCGATCATCGGGTCAGTTTTGGCAAAGTTATGGGAGTTTGAAGTCTTAGAAGGGTATTTCTCGGGACCTATACTTTCAAGCTGTCAAAATATTGGTACTTTAAATGCCCGATGAGTGGCCACTTTATCAAGTTGAATTAATATCAATTTAAAACTCACACAAAATGTCAATTCAGATTTGCGTCAACATTTCCAAAGTATTAATTACCATCTCTGTGTGTCTTTTGGCCACAACTTGTTGCAGGCAACAAAATGATGGCTAATTGTTGATTTTGCATACAGGCGTCAGGTTGGGACAGGGGACTCAGATGGCAACTAGAGCAGTAGCCGGCTGGTAGCTGGTAGACTGCATTGAAGGCAGCCCGGTCTGCCTTTTGATTAGTCCGAGAGAAGCCTTACATAATAATCTAGTTAACAAATTGTGTCATGCAGAGCGGCTGTGCGGCCAACTGACGGTTTGCTGCCTTGCTGGATGCCGATGCCAATATACATATACAGTATATACATTGCAGGCACAGCTGCCATAGCAACTGGGGCGGCCACTTTCGAAAGTACGGCGGCTGTTTGGAGTTGGTGCACAGGAGACGAAGAGGTAGATGGAGAAGGTGATCGGTCGCAGAATGTTGCATGTAAAGTATTATTTATATTTGAATAGAAATGACTTGCATAACAGACAGTCAGCCGGTATGCTTGTCGCACAATTGCGAGGGTGTTGCCGGCGCAGCTATAAAAAAGTCATTAAATATTTAAAAACAAATAATCCAAACGGGCAATCTACAATTTATGCACATTTTCCAGGGCGCTCACGAGTTTTTACCACATTTGCGCCGCTGGCCCCCACCGCTGCTAAATGTCCAGGCCACAGCAACAACAATGCTGGCCAGGCCAAATGCTTAAAATTGAAGAGTTCAAAAACATAAGGGAAAACAAAAAACAAAGCTTAGATACTCTGCTAAAGAAAGCTATAAAATAATTATTCTAATGTTGTGCATTCTGAAGATCTCTTAATATGTAATGTACAAATTTCAATAAAAATAAAAAAAAAAATATTATAACAATAAGTATCTGAGTACCAGCTAACAAAATGTTCACCAAAGTTATAAGACTCGTTTTAGAAAGTGTATGCATAAAAGACAATCATAAAACATTTCGGTTTTTCATTCCCTGTGGTAACTAGTTCAATATGGGTGTGGCTGGGGCAAACAGTGCCTTCGGAAAATGAGTGAATGAAAATGGAAAACTGGGCAAGCAAGTTGAGCGTTGAGCGTATTATCCAATGCAATTGTGGGTTAGTGGGTGAATGTGCTTTGAAGCCAAGTGTGTGCACATTACAATGGATACGAGTATCCGTCGTTGCGGCTGCTGTGTGACGTAGCAATTGCATTATGTGGCTTTTTTCAAATGGGGCCAAAGTGTTTGTGATGTCTGAGCAAACAAAAGACTTGGCCAACAAACTCGAATTCAGTTTGCAAACAAACAAATGTTTTCAGCTGAAATATAAGAGTTGTTACAGAACGTGTTTGTGCGTGTCTAAAACTCAGATTTATTAATTTAGTGTTGTTTGGTTCTTCGCACAAATAGTTAATGAGCTTTAAAGCGGAATGAGGAAGTTGATTTCTGTGATCTGAAGACTAGCTCAAATTGGTTTTTTTCTGCACAAATTCTAGCGCCTAATGTATCATTAATTACAAATAAACAATAGCCACTACACACACCTCAAATAATACTATAGTATTCCAATTTTTAAGTTTAGGTTTTTTTCTTTTTCATGCACGTTTTCAAGGCGTTGGCCAAAATGCCGAAAGCCAGAACTGATTCCGTGCTGAGCTGCAGTTCTAGCTTATAATTTAGGCAACACTTTCAGTTTTGATATTAAAATGAAATTAGTTTTGCTTTTTTTTCGAGTTTGCACTGTGAGAAACTTGGCAAGTTGAAGCAACGTTTGCGGCACTCCATGGACAGCTGCATGATTAATGAGCCTGCTATGATTTAAATACATATGTGTGAGTGTGTGTGTGTGTGTCTGTGTATGTTGACTGCCCAGTGTAACTAATGACTCAATCCAAGCGGGAGCAATGAAAAAAGAAGCGCATTAATTGGCACAACATTTGGTAATAATAAACTATGTCACTTTTGCAATTGCAGCGCTCGTAATTAGCTCATTTGCTTAACTAAATGCAACAACAACAACAACAACTAGAGATATTGAACATTAAACAACAAACAGTTGCGCCCGCTGTGAAAAACCATAGTGTGGAAAAGATAGTCGCTAATTGTGTCAAGGTCATTAAGTTGGCATTTTGCATACCTTGCCTTCAAATCGCATCACAAACAAATGACTTAGGCAACGAACTTGTTTCGGCCAGCCAATAGAATATAGACATATATATATACATGGATGTGTCTAGTACGTGTGCCCAGCCAGCACGCACAGCTGCCAATTAGTCAGGTTTTCAATACTCTCATGGAAGAGTACATAAGCTAGAGCATCACGTTTGCTCGAGTATTATAACTGAATAGTTACTTTTAATCAGCCATAATAATTAAATACTGGTCTATTGAACTTAAATATTTTTTTATTTTATTATAATTATAATTAAAGCATGCATGGCAGTCAGAGTTTATTTAAAGCATAACAAGCAATTATTTGTATTTTATTTTTAAGTGGTTTGTCCAGCTGCATTGCCAAGGCCCGTTGACATTTTTTTCAAAACGAAACAAGTTACGCACGTTTACGCACGGTTCCGTTATGAATGAACTGCGGAGCCTGTGTGCAATGTTGTTGCTGTTGCAGTTTGTCATACGGTAGTCAGTGCAGACACGGCACGGTCACACAGATTACGCCAAGGCAAACGCAGTTTCCGACTGGCCCCTGCAACGAGTTGAATTTGTGTAAAAATGTCATGTGCGTAGTTCAAGATTGTAATCATATGCATACATACATATATCATTTATTAGCTTTCAGCTCTGTTATAATGATTAACTGGTTTTAATTTTAATAACATTATTCCAGGAAATTGTGCAAATACTTTAATAACAGCAAATAATCAGTGCAGTTACAACTTTTACTTTTTATTCAAACGCTCTAAATATGTAAAACTTTTAAGTTAAGTTAAGTTTGTATATGGATAATATAACTCTGCATATGTTTTGCAACTGTAACTCCAGGAATTATAGGTCATTACATTAATAGTGCCCAAGGAATATCATTTATATATATGTACTAACATACTATGACTATTAATATAAAAAACACTATCATTTTTAAAACCATTTAAGCTAAGTTTCTTCATTTCGGATACCATTTAAACGAGCCCATTTCGTCTCTCGTAGTAGCAGCTAATGCCATATGCCCAACGTTAATGTTAATAGCATATGCTTTATGTTCATTATGGCATACGGGGGTATTTTCATCACTTAGCTGCATAAAATTACACATTTTAAGCCGAAATGCACAAACAGCCGAAAGAAAGACATCAAATGGCAATCACACACCAAATAGCCACAGTGCATATTCCATATTCCATATATGTAAGTAAGTACACTAATGGCCTTGTCAATGCCGTTGCATGCCTTGAGAATTCACATTCACAACAACAACAACAACGAACACCTTTGCTAGACAATAAAAATCGCGCATATTTGGTGCAGTACCACAAAACAATTGCAATTGTTGGTTTGGCTGTTGCAGTTGCATGCGCCACCATTGTGTGGCATGAGAATTTGGCTAAGGATTGGAGCCGTTGGTGAGAAACGGCAAATGGCCCCACCCCCAGCCCCAGTCTCGAAGCCTGCGCAATTTGTGTTGAGTGCAGCTTAATAGCATTAAGATTTCTACTTATTTATAACAAGCCAAAAATATTAATTAATTCCCAACGATTTGTTGCCAAGTGTGAGCTTTGTATTTACTTTAATAGCCACCTTTTTTGAAAGTGCCATTAGCGGGCGACTTTAACAACTGAATTAACTAAATTAACTGCTCACATATTTAACTATTTGATTAGTTTGCTTTTACTTTCGTTCAGCACAAATGTGCTGAGCCGACCTTGACTTTAGGGCAATACTCTGGTTTCTATCTGACTAACCATTATTGAGTTTAGTAAAAAAAAACGTTAAGCACTTTATGCTTAATTAACTTAAATTAAATTACTTTGTTCGCCTTAACTGTGCAGGTATGTAAAATAAATTTGTATTTAATTTTTTGTTGTTTTCTTTTGTATTTTGTTTAGGGCCATCAACTCAAGATCGTGAAAAATGCACAATTAGACAAGCAAAACTTATAAAGATTAATTGTTTTAGGAAATTTTGGTAAATATACAAGTTTTACAAGTTTCGACTAGTTGACATAGGGTTAAATTTGACAAGAACGTAATTTGTGTTGCATTTTCTAGTTACACAACATTTGAAATTGTTCACTTTGTCTCTCATGAAACTTTACAATAACCACATAATAAGTAATTAATCAATCAGATTTGGTGCAAGCAATTGCTACAGATATTCGTGAGAAACTTGTAGCTTTACAAATTGACATGTTCGTATCATAATTCTATAAATTGCAAGCTCCACACAATTTGTCGCGAATTAAAAACAACAAAAAAAGAACTGATCAGATTTAATTACCATTGGATTTGCATTCTCATAACGAGATAGACAAGAACGAACTTACAAGTCTACATTAAGTATACGTAGTATATATAGAGAGGCATGAATCACTTGAGAACAGAAATACATTTGCAGCCTGAAGCTGCGGCTGTGCTTTGTAAACGGTAATTGCAAAGGCTTTGACGAACTGCTACTAGCCAAATTGCATTCGTGTTAACGCGTTAACAGAGCACACAGATGTGAGGCGCTGGCGAAGGTCAACTGCGGCGGCGATCGGTCAACTGCGTCAGCAGCTGACAGGCGGGGCCGAGTTGTAAGCTCCAGTCGTAACAGCCGTTTCAGCCATTTCAGCCGTTTCAGCCTTTTAGCCATTTAGATTTTCCCACAGACACAGCAGCAGCAGCAGCGCCTTAGTTTTGTGACTGTTTGCTGGATATATGTATTTACTATTGAGTGTTGAGTTTTGAGCGTGTTTCACATTCTGACTGACTGACTTACTGGCTGGCGTTGTTTTTTTCTTTTTATTTCTTTATTTTTATGACTAACGGCGCCGGCGTGACATTAAAAGCTAAGCGACTGCCGCGATCGATTTCAATATTTCATATCCTGTAATGTCGGTTCCGCAAACGGTGGCTATAAAAGCGCACAAAAAATACAAACCGCCCACGAAATGTGTCTCGAGCAAATTGCAGTGGCACTTGATCTTTAAGACACCATCACCAATCGGAGGTGGTCCATGTTGGGATCCAGATTGTGTGTCACAGCTCGATTTGGGGGTGTGTTTGTTAACTTATTGAGCTGACAAATCTAAAAAAAAGCTCTTTGTAGAATATATAATGTTGTTGCCTTGATTTAGATAAACTCTAGAGGCCATCAGTCTTTTGAATGTATTCTACATATTTATATGATAACACTTCTTCAGAATACTTTTCTTATCAAATATATTTTAGATATTAATTGTATTTAAAAATTGTATAAATGGTTTCAGTTGACAACAAAAAAATAAATTAATTCCGCAGCTGTATATATATATATATTTTTGATGATTTTGTTTTTTGGTATATATTTTTGATCAAGCGCAAAAGCGAGCTATGATTTTTGTAGCAATAAACCTGATTTTTAATACAAATACTTTTAGGCTTTAAAAAATACATGTTAAACTGAAAGACGAATTGGTCGAAAAGTAGCGTATTGTTTATAGGATCATTTATGATCCAGTTATGGAAATAATCATAGATCTTTATTCACGGAAACATAACCATCTATATATTTGTGTGTTTTTCAATAAATATGTTTGTAATAACTTAATAAATAACAACATTTCGCAAACGCCATTTAAAACTAAATACTAGTAGAATAATGCATATTAGTTATTATATATGTAAGTACAGCTACAAGTTAAAGGTAACATGAAATACTTTATATATATATATATATAGAATATTTGTATGTAATTGTTTGTATTTGATATTTGCTGTACAAGCAGTTTGCAATAATAGAGAGAAACAACAAACGCCAACGCGAGAGAAGAACGGATAAATATAGAAATATATATGAAGATATAGATAAGGATATTAATGTATAAGTACATAATTATAATCTGAGTTCATAGTTAGAGAACTTTTTGCTATATAACTATTTAAACAGTAAACAATACTTGGCTGGCATCTTTTTTTTTTGTTTTTTACATTTTTTAGCATTATTATTTTTTGCTTTTAAATTGAATATGCTTTTATTTTATTTTGGGCATTAGCTATTAGATACTCTTGAAGTCCTACTTCAGTATGGATAAAAGGACCCAGTATTGCGCTTGCGTCCCAGATTACAGATCTTAAAGTGACACGGCGCCATATCTATATAGAATATATAAACATACAGATAATTTTAATAAATTTATAAAGTTTATGTTGTACAGTCATGCAACACTTACATTCCTAATCCCCTATTTCTAGGGAATGAGAGGAATTAAAAACATGAAATAAAAACATAAAATACAAAAAGAATTGGATTTGATTGATATTAAACAGCTTGCAACATCAAGTTTGTAAAATAACTACTGCATTCAAATCTAGTTGCAACTTAATTTCAATTGAAAATCTTACACTGCGCATTCTTCTTGATGATATGATTGGGTCCTTGATTGAGATCCTTTAACTGCACCGGCTCATAAGCCAAGCCACCGCCCTCACCATTGTCTCCCAGCTGGTGCAGACGACTCAGCAGCCTTGATCCCTGGACACGCTCGCGCTCAGTGCTATCCATGATGGACTCATCGGCGTAGTCGGCAGTCAGGACCAGATCTCGCAGATAGGGCCATTTGTCCAAATATGACGGCTTTAGTTGTTGTTGTGGCTGTTGTTGTTGTTGTTGTTGTTGGTACCTCTGTGAAGCAACAGTTGGCGTTACATATATTTCAGACATAAACATATATGCATACAGTGAAAGCTCTACTAACGCTCACTTAGGAGAGTATTAAACATAAACATCAATAATTATATGAAAAAGACAATTCAAATAAAATAAATATTACATATATTTAAGAATTTGTAGCATTTATTAAAATATATTTTATAATTGATCAATAATCGAGGATTTTAAAAATAAATGGCAAGAGAAGAACTTAAAGCAGCCAAACTGCATAAATTATATGCATATTCTAGATGTAAGCAGAATTTATAAATGTAAAAAATATATTATTAAATATATTTATTATATATTGGAATCTTTGGTGTTTACTTTAGAGAGCTTTCACAGTGAAAGTATGTGAGACACTCACCAATTGCTCGCCGTAGTAGGTGTTGTCCTCATTAACCGGTCCGGAGGCAAGCAGCTCATTGAGGAGCAACTGCGATGGCATTGCGCCCGCTGTGGGGCGTGGCAGTGCATGTCCTGGCGACAACAGCGCAATTGACAGCAGCACAATGGAAATGGCCAACTGATGGCCGATAGAAATGCCGCACGTTGCTGCTGACGTTGAAGCCATCACGATATTATTGTTGCTGTTGTTCTTCTTCCTCCTGCTTTCCAAACTGCGAAATAGCAAATTGAAAAAGTTGTTCACTAGGGTTGTGTGTGTGTGTGTGTGGGAGAGAGAGAGAATTTGTTTTCAACTGCCACATGACAATTAACCAGAGACCAAACCCGCAACCACCCCAGCCCCCATACACTCCCCCACACAACCACTCAAAAGCAAACGCTTACGCAAAAGGGTTTCCTATTACACTTTTCGTCGAAACCAAACAAAGTTGCCAAGCAAAAATATGCGCAAATGTTTTCCCACTGTTTTTCATTCTTTCATTTCATTTTTTTTTTTCGAAAGTAAAAAGTTACGAGTATTTTTTGGCCTTTTATAGGTTTCGTCTCTAGGTGTTTGGTATTTCAAACAGTCACGTTGCATTCGCAACGGGTTTCTACGAAAATCGGGTGCGTTCCACTTAAGAATTTACTCCTTCCTCTTTCTGTAGCCAATTGGCTCACATGGCATAGCATCACTTGCTATGCCAGTCGATGGGTCAACTTAACTTTTCAGCGTGGGGGCGATAGATACTCGACAGAGTTAGCGCGCCCCGTGACGCAGTCCTGCAAATGTCCTAATTACCGTTTTATGAAATATTAATGCCTAATTATGCTCAGCTCTGACGCGAGAGCCCAGCACGTTAAGTTGTGAAGTGCAAAGGTCCTTCGGGGTGGATAGGGTGACCACTGAAAAATGGCTTGACATTTATTCAAATCATAAATGACATTGAAGAATGTACTAGAAAAAATGTTGAAACTTTTTTCAAAAACATGAATTTCTTAGTATATTTGTAGGGAAAGTAATTAGCATCGGTTGCGAGTTAAGATAGTAAAATGTCATATATATTTTTTATAGCTATCTCAAGGTAAGATGGGCCCAATTTTCAAGGCTGAATCCTCCACCGATTTAAATAGATTTCACATGCATATATGTATATTCGCTGAACAGCAGATGGCAACATATATACATATATATACAAAATTGATGATTTTTTAATGACCAGCTCAAGTGCAGGCGATAAACTTTTGGCGACATTTGCAGTGACTTACACGCTCCGGGTTTGTACTCTATGATTAATGATTAATGATTAATAGGCGAATGTGATTCGTGGGACTCGTAATCGTAATCGTAGCAAACGCATTTTTATGCCTCCTGGAGCTGATAATGCCATGATCTGGTGGCTAATTTGTATGTATAAATATAAATACGTGCACAGATTGTCGAACAGTTCGGATTGATCTCAGAATATTACTTGAAAAATCCAAGTCAAGGTCTAGCGCGTAAAAGTTTCATTGAACTTTCACACTAGCACTCTCGGGGGGGGTAGCTGGCCACGCCCCGTCATTAAGTCGGAGCCAGTGGATAAGCGTTCCTCCCATTGCCAGCGGGGCTGTCCAACACCTGTCGAATTTATTTGACAGGCGCTAGTGACGCCATTGCGCCGCTTATTAGAAATGTATCTGTTTCCCCTCCAAATGTCATAGTTGATAAGAAAATTGACGTTGACGTATCGACACGTCTACTTTGAAGTTTCTAATAAAACCAAATGTAGTAAACTTAGTGTGAAGCATCTCCAAAATCCAATCAATAAATATATAAAAACAAAAATACCACTATACACAAAAAACCTAATTAAATTGAAAAGTCTCTCCCATGTACGTCCCCAAGTGGTGGAATATATTAAATGTTTTTACCAAACCATTCAGCATTCATAATCTAAATTTAAAAAAAATATCATCTAAACAAATAAAAATATTATGCACGCAAATTTTGTATTGATATGATGTTTTTAATATTATACAGTAATTTTCGCATATTAGAAAATATATTGAGAATAATTGTTATAATTTTCAATAATGAATCTAAAGATGCAAGTTGCACAAAATTTGATAAATCGTTTGTTTATTATTAGTTTAACAATTATACACAGGGATTACTATTATTCATTATAATAGGTATATCAAATTCGACTCTTGGTTTTAAGATTGCAAACTTGTTGTTTTATTACACACTTAAGTGCGTCATCAGCGCGTCCAAAAAGATCACAAGACCCCGAAATTGTAGTCTTATCAAGAAATGAGTAGCATCTAGTGACACGCCCTCTTTTTGAAATGGCTTTCATACATATATATGAGCACTCTGGGGGTCCAGCGGAACTAACCTCTAGTCAAAAGCTATCAGCTAATGGAATCGCCCAGCAAAGACGACGCAATTTTGTATTGCGTGCCCTCAATTCAAAAATGTTGTATCACGAGACATGAATCAGTTTTACTCAATCCCTACCAGATAATATATATACTACGAGTACTACAAGTAGTCCGTCAAGCGAAACACTTTCGATTTGGTTGGTGCGCTGATAAGACGACTACGTTAATTTGAAAAGCGATCGCATTATAATTACGGTTTAAAAATAAAATCAATTCAGCATCGCACTGCAAAATGTCAGTTTTGAATTTAAGCTGATAATCATTTGTGTGTGTGTGTGTGTGTGTGTATGCTCATAAAGAAATGATGTGTTTATAAATAAAATAAATACATATTAAACATTATCAATGGGCATTATAATTTTTATTAGGCGCCGCTCAAATGACCTAAGGTTGAATGAATTTCTATGTGAGTGCCAATGAGTGTACTCAACATTCGATAGTATTTTTATTTAAAAATAAATATGAACAACTTAAAATACAAATATGAAAATGATTTAAATAGTTAGCTTACCTTTAAGAAATTAATCTGAAAGTCACGTAGCTTTAATTTAATTCTCACTCACTATAATTCAACTTTTGTTGGTTTAATAATTTTCTATGAATTTTCAGTTCATTTGGTAATTTTGAGAAATTTTTGCGTTTGGCTAAAGCCTTACTGTTAGGTGTGACACTGCAGAATAAACGCAAATCCGTTGCGCGCTTTTGTTTTTATAGGCGTTGACAGCGTTGAAGACCGTCGCAAAAAAAAGCCGGGGGAAAATAAAGGGTAAATCAACAGGTACAGTATATACACACACAGTGGCACCCGCAATGCACACACACACACACACTCCGTTACACGAGCGGAGACGAGGCTGACAACGACGAGTTGTGTGACTTCGGCATTTGAAACCGGCAAATCGGTGGGCGGGCGACTGTTTCTAGTGGGTGGGCGTGTGGGCGGTCTGTGTTCAGTTGCAGTTATTAATACCAACACTTCAAAACTTCTGTCACTTTTGTTTTTTGAGAGAGCAATCAAATTACGCGCGTAACTTTCAGATGCGTAGTTGCGATTTACGTGGGATTCTCAAGAGACAATTTCAGATGTTCTTAACGCTTTCTCGTGCGTTTGCAAACTAAACTCGCCATTCAAATTTCAGCATCTTCACTGATCGTTTTTGCTCTCTCACGCAGCCGAATTAATTAAAGTCGGTCCCGGTCCCGAACCTAGGCTGATCGTTTGCCGTGCCACGCTTTTGACAAATCGTCCGATAAAGCTGAGATTTATGACATTTGCTATATAGAAGCCGAGGATTACCACAATGTTGTGGTGTACGCTACACATCTTGAGGTATATTGGCACTAGAAGTCAAAAAGAATAAGACATTAATTGTAAGCGGTTTAAATTTAGCTTTTACTTTTAATGTTTGTAAAATTATTATACATAAACAGCATGGATGTAGATATATGCTTAAAGATATTGATATTTAGGTGACAGAGAAGTTTTATAAATTTATGCTGTGCTAATTAATTCCTCTCATTTCTTTCTTCCAAGTGCCATTTTGGCGACATCATAAACTATAAAGGTTCATTAACATTGGCCAGCGAATTTTCAAGGTACTTTTGGCAATCTTAACTTGAATACAAAACCCTAGATTAATGCCTAAGTTATGCCATTGTGTCACACTAAACTAAATACCCCAAAAGTATATTTATAGGTCAATAAACTCGCAATGATATAGCTAGAGATTTGTGAAAGTTAATTAGGTCAATGTCGAACAGCACAAACGGATGTTGGAAAATCGCATGTCCAAGCCGTGATATAATCCCAACCGATCAGCCAAGAAGGGTGCTTGGTAGTATGTTTTATTTTAATTCATACTATTTTTGAATATCATGTAGTTAAACAAACGAGCCAAAAATAAGTTGGCGTAACAAAAGTCTTCCAAAAATAGAATGGAAATTTACAAATGTACTGGAATGAGATAATCAGCCAGCGTTATCTTTTATGCTCTTAAGCCAAATGAACAGACTAATTTGAGGCGACACTCTTCAAAAAGTCAGCTACAAGAAAATATATGATGAAATATCTTTTGAATATTACATCACAAAGATAGAATATATTTAAATAGAATCCTTAGTGCTCCTAATCTGATCTAGAGGTCTTCAGACGCTCTCTCTTAAACCATCTAATTAAAAACATATCAGCTGACACAGCATTTTAATTTTTGTACCCAGAACCCATCAAAAATGGGTAAACGGGTATCATGAAGTTGTGCAAAAGTAAGTAACAGTCATTTTTTTTTGTCAATTTAGACCTTTGAACTGCCATAACTTTTCCAAAACTAAACCGATCTGGAAACTCCATGCCATTTTGCGCAGCTTGCAGCTTGTGATTCTATGTATGAATACAGATAAATAATTATGAATGAGTGTAAGGGCTGGGTTGAGGGTATGTCCTAGTCGGGCACTCTCGACTAGAGCACTCTTACTTTTTTGTCTACAAACTTTGTATTTTTAATCTGTGTATTTAGCATGCGACGCACTTGAACGTTTTACTGAACCGCACGTATCGACTGATAATCCCACCCACGCTTAATTTTTATAAGTAGGCTGTGATTAAATTAATTTGTACGGTTACATCAGCACCCCGAAAATGTGATTAGCTATTCGGGGGTATCTCATCAGTTTGTGCGATAAGCGATTTTGGACACGTAGGACCATTCAGACATGCAAATAAAACATAAAATACGAAACATATCAGCGCTAATTGACACTTATTAAAAACAGACTCAGACATTGACATTTCATGCCGGAACAATTACGAACACGTGCTGCTTATGCCGGCCAATTATCAGCAGCAATCACAAATCACGAGACTTTTGACGGGCAGTCTGCACTGCTGGCAATTAACCAATTTTGTACATTCGATTGAGTCGTGACTCCTGCTGCAACTAAATTATATGACCTTAAGGAAGTAAACTAATAAAAAATTAATTTATATGTTTTGCGCTGCTGTATTGCTTCATTTGTAACTACACATTTGAATCAGCGCTCACAACGGTCGCCGCTCTGTTATGCTTTAACCAACACTGCTTGTATCGATACTTTTTAGCGATGGCCTTATTGTGATTTTGCAGTCACGACGGCAACCTGTGACTGTGACAAGCAAATATCACACTTTCAAAGCTGTAATTTTATAGTTTTTAGTAGTTACAAAATTTTTCGAATGTTTAAGTATTTAAATAAGTACACTTATATATAATATATGCAGATATCTGCGCAAAGAGTGACTCGTTACTTCCAGATACTTGTGACAGGTGGCGAGTACAAGTAAGTTATCGCGCATACAGCTCTACATACGGCTGTTCAGCTGGGGGGCAGGCAGAAAAATTAAAAATAAGAAAATCATTATGGCCACATCAACGTTGCAGCTGGAATTTTCACAGGCAATGGCCGATTTTAAGAAGATGTTTCCCGACATTGATCGCGAGGTAATCGAGGCGGTGCTGCGCGCAAATTTAGGAGCCGTGGATCAAACAATCGACCAACTGCTTGCAATGTCAACGGACAATCAGGTATGTGTGTGTTTGTGTGTGTGTGTTTTGTTTTGTGTATACTTAACAGGCTAAAACAGCTAACTAACACTAACCAACTAACTAACTAACGCATGTGATTAGAACGAAAAACTGCGCAATGAACTGGATGCTAATGTCTCACCACAACAGAGTCTCATCAATCTCAGCGATGCGGACAGAGACCTGCGACGCAATCAGCAGCAGCAACTCATCGATACAACAGATGGCGCCACCACAGAGACCATAGCTACAGCTCTGTTAACTACTGCAACTGCTTCGCCTAGTCATCAGAATACAGGAGCATCTCCCAAACAGCGTCCGCTGAGCTCGAGTAATACGCCCACAAAGCGGAGTCACACGGTTGCATTGTCACGTCGCTGGAATCCACCAATATTGGGCGTGCTGCCGGCGGGATTTCTGCGCATTGCGCCGGTTGCCGGACAGCAGGATTTTGAACTGCCGGATGAGCAGTTCGCATTGATGCTGCAGAATGAAGAGTTTATGAATCAGTTGCGATGGAATCAGGACTTTATGAATGCGCTGGAGAAGGAGCAGAATGGCAAGGCCAAGGGCGAGGATGATGCACCGTTCCAGGAACGCCTCAAGAACATGGGCAAAGCGTCGCGCAAGAAATTCCTACAAATGGCGCGTGTTTTCACCTGGCAGCGCAACAAGAAGGTGACCACCGCTAAGCAGATCGATTCGCTGCCGTTGCGCGAGGAGCCCAGCGACGATGAGGACCATCATCATCATCAACAGCATCAGCAGCAATCTCAGCAGCAGCTACAGTCGGCAAATCAACAACAACAGAGCCAGGTCCAACAGCAGCAGCAGGGTCAATTGCAGCTGCGCAAGTAGAGCGGTACGACCTGGGCAAAGTCTAGAACCCATTGTTTGTTATCTTATCCTTATACTTATCTTATTATCTCATTGGGCCATAAAACCGTACGTGAAGGTCATGTGTTTACTTCATGCATAAGTAAATCCGCGCTAGTACTCATAATCTCCCTCCCCCCCCCCCCCAGTTTCATGGTAGTAATCTCAATTCCCCCTAAAAACTGAAATCTCGCTTCAGACGATGCATATTATATATTTACTATTATGATTCTAGTTTTTAACCTAAAGTGCAATTTTCACCCGAAACTCACAGACCCAGTGCAATATCTCATGTGTATATTTTTTTTACAATTATCAATTATATTATACTTATTGTTTATATATATTTTTTTTTGTCTATTTTCGTTGTTGCCAAATTAGCGTAAATTAAGTTTTATTAATAATTTTTAAATGACAGCTCTTGTGGCCGTGTCACAAGAACATGAAGTTGGACTGATTCTAAATGCGTTAATTAATAATTGAAAGCATCGCAGAAAACAAAAATGAAATGTGTATTTTACAACTAGAGCACTTGCTAAACTCAAAGCTAGTCATTAAAAAAAAATAACAAAAACCAACTCGATGTATGTACAGTAAACAAGCTAAATACGTATTTGTGCTACCTACACTCCCTTTAGCCTTTACCCCACCTCCCCCCCCCCCACCCAACAAAAGCTCCCTCAGTCGAGTATTTTTAAAAAATGCATAATACGTATAATAATCGCCTGCGCTTAGTTGGCTTCTACTCTCATATTCCATAAAATCTGCAGAATTAAATAAATGTCCATATCAACTGTTGATATTACAGATACCGAAATACCATACATACATATATGGACACATATAGCATCCATAGTTTGATGGCTATGCAAACATATGCAACTATTTGATTGTAATTGTACTTGTAATTGTATTATAAACCATATTTGAAATACTATTATATTCATATTCCAAGTATCAAATACAGCAAACTATTTGAAAATTCCACGAAAATATGCTTCTTATTCTTGACGGGGCGGATGTGTCGAAATGTGGTCCTCCAATCAGCCAGTCCAACGTTCACGGATGCGACACAAGGAGGATATCGAATTGTCCGGGAACTTTACAACTTACCCCCGAGCCATCTAAAAATAGATATTACAAAGAAAAATTCTTGATTCTTACATGAATTTATTTAATTTTTATTTTGTTTTTACTTTTAGGTTTTCTTGTTTTTTATTTTTTATAAACATAATACATTTATTATGGATACACGTTGGTTTTCTGCTTATCAGTGTGTTTGACTTTGATTTAAGGGCATATTGGTTACTTGTTACCTGTTACTGCTATTTATAAATTGTATAATTTTGTTGCATATTTTTGTTGTTGTAAATTTACTTCGTTTTGGATTGCCAGACACGTGACGACTAATCTCATGTTTCATACACAAATTTGTTGGGATTTGCGGTTGTTTTGTTAACTAACAGGATTTAAATCGTTTTGCATGCAACAATTGCAAAGTGCAATCAAAATTCAACTTTGCATTATCTCTACTGAATGAATTCCTCTTTTCTGTATCGCTCTTTCTCTCTGTGTATTGGTTATTGTTTAATTATAAATGTTGCATGCTCTCTGAGCATGCCGGAGTGTCATGTGTATGTATGTGGGTGTGCGTATATGTATGTGTGCGTGTGTGTATGTGTGTGTGTGTGTGAGTGGCTATGCGGGTGCATGTATGTATAGTTGATGTGTGCAATTTTTGTTTTGTTTCTCATTTGTTAATTACGTTCTTTTTTTGTTGTTACCTTTACTTACACAGAAATTGATCATTTTTAAACAATTATTTGTAAATTTGTTTTAAACTAATTACTAAAAATGGATTTTCTGGTTGTTTGCAACATTTTGACATCTCATTTGCATACAATATTTTTATAAAATATGTGGTTTTTTTTTTAGTTTTTCTTTGTTTCTTTCAAGTTTTCATTAAGTGATTTTTAGGCATACAATTGAATTTTAGATTTACGTTTTAGCTTAATTTGATTTTCTTTAACCTTCTTATTGTTTGAAGAGCAACGACATTTGTTTATGTTTATTTATTTTAATGGTTCTTCTATGTATTTATGTATGTTTGTATGTATGTATAGATAAATTTTGTATATTTATTGTATGTATATTATGTATGTAGTATAATCGAAAAGAATCAAAAAAACAAAATAAATACGAATGTTTTTAGTTACGAATGTTTGCTTTCCTTTCTTTTTTTTTGTTTGTTTGTTGCGTGTATTGCATAATTTTTTAAAAAAACGTCTCAAAAACGAACGACAAATATAATTTTATAATAATTAATTAATTGTTAATCAGCAAAAATAGAATAATACCACTAAGCATGTGTTGTGTATGCTCAGTGATAGTACATAATAATAGTAGTAGTAGTAATAGTATGTAGTAATAATTACAAAAATCTTTGCACAGTTAAAAACATTGTCAGTTAAATTTCTTTTATGTGTGTATGTATGTATATTGTTTTCTTGATTATTGCAATTTTGACAATCTTAACTCTTTTTCTGGGTTTTGTATGCTTGTTACTTTTTTGCTTGTTTACTCCTTTTTTGTTTTTCTTTCTTTTTTTTTTGTTTTGCTCTTTTGTTTTGTTTTTTTTTTTTGGAAGTCTTATAGCAGAACACATAGGGACTTTTTCGGTTTCTTTTGTTTCTTTTCGGGTGACTTCTTATTGATCTGCCTGACCAAATCGTAGAAAATATCATTAACATTCACTTTGGCTTTGGCTGAGGTCTCCATGAAGGCGCAATTGAATTGATTGGCCAAACTCTTGCCCAAATCCTTGCCAACGACGCGCTCCTCCTCCAGATCGCATTTGTTGCCAACCAGCACCATGGGCACATCATCCGTATCCTTAACCCGCAATATTTGCTCCCTCAGATCCTGCAGATCGTTAAACGTCGATTGCGCCGTTATCGAATACACCAGCACAAATCCCTGGCCATTCTTCATGTACAGATCCCGCATGGCCGTAAACTGTTCCGTTCCGGCCGTATCCAAGATCTCCAGCATACATTGCTGGCCATCGACCTCCACCTGTTTGCGATAGCTGTCCTCAATAGTTGGATCATATTTCTCAACAAAAATGCATTGTACGAATTGAACAGTTAGCGCCGATTTGCCGACACCTCCGCTGCCCAAAACAACAATTTTATATTCACGCATTATATATATATATATATATGGTATGATATATAGATATATATATATATATACTATATATGGTATGTATATAGTGGGTTTCTATTTAAAACCAGGCGTGGTAGGCGGGTTAAATGAGGTGGTTTCAGTTGTTCTTGTTGTTGTTGTTATTATTATTATTGTTGTTGTGCAAATGTTTATTTATGCTCTCTTTTTCTCTCTCCCGCTCTCTCACTTGCTGGTTCTCTCCCTCTTTAAAAAATCACTAGTTTTAGGCGTTGTTCGGTGATTGCTTTTCGGTTGCTGTTGCAGTTCTTGCAGTTGTTGCTGTTGTTGTTGCTATTGTTGTTGTTCTTTGTTATTGCTGATAACCTTTGTGCCAACAAACAACTCTAGCTATATATATATATATATATGTGTGTGTCTCTCTCTCTCTCTATCACACACTTCGACACGCTCACACTCTCGCTCAGGTAGTGTTTCGTTTTCAGTTTGTCGTAAAAAATTGTTGCTTTTTCGGTGGAGGGGGGCGATAAATAAAATGTACTGTAGCACACACCCCGCTGCCTCTGCCGCTGACTACGACAACAACTTCCGTTTTACAACACAGCAACTGATATCTGCTGTGGTTGCTGCAATGATTGCTGAGCACTATAATGAACACTGTGGAATGTAAAGAAAGCAAATAGTTGTATTTTTTTTTTTAGTTTTTTGTTGTATTATTTTTAAAATAGATTTCACTTTAAATTCGTTTGGTTTTTTTGGTATGCTGCTTTTAGGAATTTACTGCACTCTTTTCCTTATTTTTTTTTGTATTTTATTTTTTGTAATGAACTCGAAAGTTAATTCTCTCTCTCTCGCTCGCTCACTCGCTCGCTCAGCACAAATTCGCTCTACCCTCAACATTTTTTTTATGATTCATTTTAAGAGTTGTCAAGCGGCGGCGGCAACTAGCAAACAATGCGCACACTTGTAGCATTCAAAACTTATTTGCAGTTCTAAAAACACTCATTATTGCAGCATACAAACATTTTCATACATTTAATCACAAAACTTTATTAGGAGTGGTACGGGCAGGGGGGAGGGGATGCAGCACCCGCATGTCACGCACTGCGGCAACTCTATTCGGAGTTTTTTACCTTGTTTGCTGCGCACAAAAAACTGTTCGTCTGATGTCGCGTTCGTATCGGTGTATGTATGTATGCGTGTGCACAGATAAAATGCCACGGCTAGCGAAATGTGCAATTTTTTATTGATAACGATATTTAGTTCTAAAGGCAAAACAGATAACTTTTTTTTCGGCTTAGGCGCTTGTGCTTGCTAGCTCGCTCACACGCTCGAAAGTGATTCATTTTCAGTGTTGCCACACCTTGCGCTGCATCGATAGGCGATAACATGCACGAAGTGGCCAATTTAACAATCGATACACTTTAACCAAGTGGCAACATTAACGAACATTTGATTAAAGTATTTTGAAAAATTATTATTTATTGTCTTTAATTTGTTAATTGATAGGCTTTATTTGTATTATACCACATAGATTGCTTCAGAAATAAAAGCTAAGCTTATTTTGCGCCACTAACTGCTACTGCAGTTCTTTTTTTATATTTATATAAAAAACTAAAATTTCGTTAAAATTAGGAAAATAGCAAGCACGCTTTTTAGCGAATTTTCGTAACCATGCCGGCGGCAATCGTAACCCCAGCGACGCGCAGCATGATCCGTCCCAGTTCCTTAAAGTCCGCATAACGCTCAATGCATATCGGACGCGATGTCTCCAACTCGACCAGTGCGCAGGAGTTGTTGCCCAGGCAGCGGGGCTTCTTCTTCACCACTTCGCCGGTGCTTTTGTGAATGGATGCGGTTAGTTTGCAGACAACGGCCGGCTCGATGAGCGACTGATGATGCAGCAGCACCGGAAAGCCCATTGTAATGGGCACCCTCACATTGAAAACGATGATGCGGCACTGGAAGCGCGTCGTCACCGGTATCGGCATTTGTGGATCACAGATGACGCAACCCACAGTCACATTACTCATATCGACGCCGGCTAGAGTCACCGAGATCTGATCGCCGGCAAAGACACTCGTCTGTGTCAGCTCATCCATGATTAAGGACTTCACCTGCGCCTGCTCCCGACTGGCGCCCACCAGCACCTTGTCATTCAGGCAGAGTGCACCCGTCTCGATGCGTCCGGAAATGCAAAAACCCGAGCCGGTGCCTTTGTATATATCCGAGACGGACATGCGCAGCGGTCGATCGATAGCACGTTCCGGAACCTTAAAGTGCTCGATGACGTCCAGCAGATGGGGTCCCTCGTACCAGGCTTTCAGAGCCGGCTCCTGTGCGACTTTCGTGAGATTCTCGCCTGTCAATCCCGAGCAGGGCGTAAAGCTGACATCCGACTCCTTGAATCCGGCCTGCTTGAGGAACGATTTCAGTTTGTGGACAATCTCCTGGAAGCGTTCCTTCGACCATCCCACTGTGTCCAGCTTATTGATGACAACGCCCAGTTGGTTGACGCCCAGGGAGCGCACGAGTATCGCATGCTCCCGGGTTTGACCACCCAGCTCGAAGCCCGACTCGAATTCGCCACGTGTCGCATCTACGACAAGCAGCGCTACATCCGCTTGCGTTGCGCCCGATATCATGTTGGGTATAAAGTCCTTGTGACCGGGCGCATCCAGTAGTGTGACAATCTTGGTCTTGGTCTCGATGCGCGATTGACCCACGTCCATGGTAATGCCGCGGGCACGCTCCTCGCCAGTTTCATCCAGCACCCAGGCGTACATGAAGCTCTGCTTGCCCAGCTTCTTGGACTCTTGCTCGTGCTTGTGCATCACACGCTGAGAAACGTACCCTGTGTCGTACAAAAGGTGACCCATCAAGGTACTCTTTCCGGCATCCACGTGCCCAATGACAATCATGTGAATGTGACTCTTTTGGGAGGCGCGCTCCAGCTGATACAGTTGCTGGGCATTGCGCTGTGCCTGATCCTTGGATACTTTAAAGATAGCGGAGGCATTGGCACGTCCTGCCTCGTCGCCGCCAACGCCAATGTCCACAGGCGTATTCCGGCCGGACACAACCGGCGAGGCGGGTGCCTTGGGCGAGGCAATCTCGAAGCCACGTTTTGCATCCCTGACAGCTGCAAGTGTAATCTTAGTGGGCGTTGGCTTAGGCGTGGCACTAGACTTTGCTGTTGTCGTTGATGTCGCAGCGGGTAGTTTCAGCTTCTGGGGTCGCTTCTCCTTCTCCTTGTGTGTGGTCTCCTCGTTGAGAATCTCATCGAGAATCTTCTGTATGTCATAGTCAAAGCGCATGGATGTCTCCACAATGTGACGCTCGGAGACGGCATCGCCGACAACGCTACGCACTTCATCCACGCACGAGCTGAGCTTCGCCTGAGCAATGTCATCCAACTGGGGCATCTGGAAACTCTCCGAATCCCTACGGGCCTTGCGATACGCATCATCCTCGTCATCATCATCGTCGTCATCTTCAGCCTCTTCCTGAATGTTCTTGTTCTTTTTGATAAATGCGGACATACTCTGCTGTCCACGATTCCGGTCATATAGCCACTGCTGATCCGTCGGAGAAACGCAATCATCATCCACGGAATGGCCGTAGACATCGTCGTAGCCATCGTACTCGTCATTGTAGTCCATTCCGCGTACTATTCGGTGACGCGACATCTTGAATGGAGTTTCAAATCTCTGTTGCTTAACGGCTGTATTTCACAATTATTGAAAAAGGTAAATCAAAATAGAATTTCATTCAGTTGCTGAATAAATGAAAGCACTTGACAAGTGAAGAGAGATGCCACACTGTTTGCAGATATCTAGCTGGCAACGCCATGCATTGTGATGTGCGTGACAAACACGCAATGGGTTCAATACTAGTGATGGGTGGGAAATGAACGTGAATGGGACACCTATCGACCTGTTCTAAAATCCATACATCTGATGTTAACTATATAAAAAACTAAACTCATATTAAAACTTATAACTATGTCATAAGTAGATTTATAATGCAAAATCATAGATCTAAGAAGTAAGCTATAAAACAGAAAAAATTATAAATATAGACTACCCTTTATTCTACATCCAAAATTCTACGACTTACAATACTTTGTACAATCAAGTCACAAAATATCATACCACAAGCACGATTATTTATTGGCTATTCATATATTTTATACAGCAGCAATTACCACCTTGCCATCGCTAATGTTTTAGTGCGTGACACGCGAGCACGCGATAGTTGCTTTATGTTAGTTTCGCGCATCACTACACAACCCACTCTTCTCTCCTCCCTGACATTATCTTTTGTGTCGCGTAAAATATTAAGAAAAACACTGTGAAAATCGTTACGAAGCAACCGAAAAAAATACAAAAGAACAACACAGAGTGGCAAAAAATGCAGGCGTCGCAGCACTAACGGTACTCGCTGATCTACGAGTTCATTGTGAATTAAACGTGTGCAACCCAATTACATTTATTAACAACAACAGAAGAAGAAGAACAGTTACAACAACAACAACAACAATATGTACAACAACGGGGCAAGGGGCTTTTCCATCCACGATGCTTTCGAGGAGGAGGAAGAGGAGGCGATACGTGTCTACGGCTCCACAGTGATATCGACGCCAATGCGGGGTGGGGCTGGGGGCGGCAGCAGTGCCAAACAAGGTCGCTCCACCGAAGATGTTTCCATACGCATACAGGATCCAAAGTAAGTCCCCAAAAACAAGTTCAGTCGCATTCAAGTTCTCGTTATTATTCTTTGCCTGCGTGGGCAGCTGTTGGTTGACGGTTGACAGTTGTTGGCACCATTTTTGTTGGAGCCAACCAACTATGTGATTCACAACAAGGAAGCCAACAAGACGAAGATTTTATTTATGTTATTTACCCCCAGCGTAAATTGCAATGTTCGTGCGATAAACAACCGAAAATGGCATAAAATTATTATTATTATCAGTTTTGAACCAGTTTTGAATCTTGCTAAAAATAGGGTCCAGTCCCATTTAGGTCCATATTTAGTTCATGATGATTAAATTTCATTATTGTGTTTTTGGTTTTCTTTTACCAGTTTGGAATCCGACTAAAATATGACTTAACTTCCTAAATAGTATATTTACCCTTTTTTACAACAACTGATAATAATATACAATTATCTTGATTTTTATAAAAACTAACTATATGTTTAAACTAGTTTTGAAATAGGCTAAAAGTAGCGCTTAATGGGATTTAGAAGAACATTAAACTTTTTTTTTTAGCCACTGAAAATGACCCATAATTATTTTGTTTTTTATGTTACTAAACCATTTTTCAACCAGTTTTGAAACGGGCTAAATTTAGGTCTTAGCACATTTACATCATTTTGTTAACCGGTTTGAACCAGGTGGTATTCAATACCAGAATTCATCATAGCTGCAATTTCAAGACATGACTCAGAACTTAAAGCCGTGTTAAAAACTTGAACCGGCTTAAAGTAAATATATGCAATGATCATATAACAAATTGCAACTTGAGGCAACAAGCATTCCAGCTGTTCCCGCAATGACCATGGACAATTTTACCTTTACCTTTTGCGGACAGTGGACCCGGTTACTTCCCGCTTCCTTGCCGGAAACGCTAGTCGGACATTTGCATAAATTTCATGGTGTGTGTGTGTGTGTGTGCCGCGTGTGGCACTCTGCCTAACTGGACGCCAAAAGCGCGTGCGTGCTTTTTTCATTTCATTCACATAATATTTACAATTTCTTCTTCTGCTCTTCTTCACACTGTGTACGCCAATATTCCATTTGGCTGCCATTATGCATGCATGTCGCGCCTCACGGCACAAGCAACAAGCAGCTAGCTACATATACGACGTAATTATGGGGATTAAGGCAGACGTCGCCGACGCCGACGTCTGTCTGACCAGCAGCAACTCAACTCGCATGCATCCAGGGCCCAATTTGGCATTCAATTGTAAAATCATTGCGCATAAATTTCGTCATTCCTTGAAGAATTTTGCACGACACCCAACACCAGCAACAACCTTCGTTTGCGGTCGCACTTGTGCGACTTCATTGTAATTGAGTAATACATAATATATATACAAATACATATGTATTTGTATAGCGTCTCTTGTTGATAGTCTCCACTGATAAACAGCTTGAATTGAATTATTAAATTCTGACTGTTGCTTTAATCTATTCACAGGGGCTATAATAAATATGCCGAAGACACGACGTCGCGGGACAGTGACTCGCTAATACAGGAATACGGCAATCTGCCGACGGAGGAGACAAACACATATTGCTGGCGGCATCCAAAAGTACGCGAGAACTGGCGCACTGTGCTGGCGGCATTTACGCTGCTGGTCGTTGGCACTGGCTTATTTGTGATGGGCACCTTTGCCATCGCCGATCCACACAATACATCACAGGGTGTTGTATTTTTTGTTGCTGGACTCATTTGCTTTATACCGGGCGCCTACCATGTTGTCTACATTTGGCTGGCGGCCAAAGGATATCGAGGGTTCGACTTCTATCACTTGCCTTTGTTCACATAAGCAGCAGATATGTGTTAAATCTTCGTCGCATTGGTTGATCCAACTGATCCAATCAGCAAAAAAAAAAGAAAGAAGATGAATACCCTGTCTATATTTATATATACAACTTATTTTCTATGTATGGTAATTAACTCAGACTCTCGTTTTGTGTAGCGCAACGTATACCTGTATGTGTGTGTCCTGAATATGAATTTCAATAGACAAGAAACCCAAAATTCGAATCCTAGCAATTACGTATTGTATGTATTTTTTAAAAAGGATATTTTGTTATTTACTTATACTCAAAAATGTTCGGTATACCCTCAAAAGGATGCAAAGGATACGTATGATAAACACTTACACACTCACACTCACAAACACACCAAAATACACAAACACACAGACACATTCGAAATTTATTTAAAATAACAACAAAAAAACGAAAGACTTTGTATATGATGCTAAATGTTGAGCGCGCGTTAGTGTTTAAAACAAAACTGTAATTTATTGAAATTTAATTGCACCAAAAAACATATAAAAAGAACATTATCGAAGCGATCTGCGCATGCGCAAAAGCTGACGATATGTTTTACGATTTTCGAACACGAATCTATATATTATAATATATATATATAAATGTATATGATTAGTAAGCGTCTGTCAAGGACGCGCCTTAAATACTTAGTTTATATATTAGTGCAGTACATTGCTAAATATTATAATTTAATAAATTGTAATGAAAACACTCGAAAGAAAACTAAAAAAAAATTACAAAAAAAACATTTAAAAACAAATAAAACCAAAAGTAATATACTAGTGATATAAGTCTAAAGCGCTGATATTGCAATATGTACGTTTAGCTATTTATAGCTATATAAAGTTAATGCGCTAATATTTTCTAACCCAAATCCAATACTACCCGTCCTCTAATGAAATTATACACTCAAATTGCACAGTCATTAACTCACACACTCTCACACACTCACACACACTCACCAGAGACTTAAATCGCCGCATCACATAAATAGAAAAAATTTTACACTATATTTTAGTTCCGCCGTTTAGTTATTAATGCTCTATTTTTTTAAGTATGCTGAATATGGTTGTATGTTAAAATCTAAAATAAACTAATTCGATATACGTATAAATTCAGAACTAGGCACATTTCTAATGCAGAAAATGACTTCTCTCTATATGTACTCGAAATTTGTAGTATACTAAAAACTTACTTGAGCTTTTGCTTTTGACTTTTGTATGTACTTTCATTTATTGTTGGTTTTTATGCAAATTAAATAATTTTTTTAAAATTTTATATATGTGATTTATGTTTTGTTTTTATGACTTTATTTATTTCTTGATTTTATATTATTTATTAATTCTAGATCAGGACAGCGGCCGTTAACATAATTGGACTATACTGTATATACCGCTTATAAATCTGTTGATTATGGATCTTGTAAGAAGTTTTCAAATATATTGTTTGAAAGAATTTTACTAAGATATAGTTGCTATAGCGCTTGCAAAGCTGTTGCTTTGCAATTTTTTTCATACACTTGATAGGTTGAATTATTTTTATTATCGTGGGGTAAAATATGTTTAACTACAGTGATAATACGTGGGCTTGATTGGTCATATTTTTTCGTATGATAGTTCGCACACGCCGATGATAAGTAAATTAACAAAAATTTTATCTATGGTCATGCTTAATAAAACTTTATTTTTTTTATCATTTGCTGTACATATCTTTTGAGTTATTTAAAGAGAGTTTCGTATCGATTGCGATAATGCTTAGGTATTTTCTGTGACTTAAGACAACATTCCCTCATTATTCATTCATGAAATCTCATAAATCGTACACTTTAGGCACTCTGTTGAATGTAGGAGATATATTTTTTTCTAGTATTAACAACAATAAGAATTGGCAATGGATAAAATGACAAATCAAATGGATTGGCTCGTAAGTTGCTCAATACAATGGAAAAAGAGAAAGGCTCTAGGTTACATATGGTACATATATGATGTGTACTATTATTATATTGATATTGTGCGTACTTTATGTAGTTTATGTTTTGTATTTAACGTTGCTCGACTTTCGGCTTTCGACTTTGACGATTAACGATTAAGCTTTAAATGTGGTTAGAGAAGTAAGCCAAAGAATGAAATAAAGTGCATACAATTCGAATACTAACAATCCACTAATATTCTTGTTGTTATTTGATGGGAAGACAAATTGTCACCAGGCATCGACCAAACACACAAAAGCTGCCCTCAACGGGGTGGGCCTGGCAACGGCGCCAATGAAATACAGACAGGATAAGCATAACCATAACCATAACCGCAACAGGAGCTGTGGCGTTTAAGTTTAGCGCATATCCCAGGTTCATTAGACTTTGATGGGGCCCCTTGCTGCTCCCAGCTGCTGTCATGGGCTTTTCTCTGTGGTGCTGGGCACAAAGCGTTCGATGGCACGAAATGGAAAGTTTTTCATGCCGCACATAAATCCATATTAGCCAAAAGCCAGAGTCTAAAAATAATCAACGCATTTGCCAGAGATGTATGAGCCCGAGGCGGAGTCGGACGAGGACTGCGAAGTTTACTGTAAGTAGCTAAAGGTAGTCGCTAGTCATTAACATGCCGCTAATGTTGGATTACGATGCAGTCCTGAAGCCCGTCAACGAGTACAACATTGTGGACAAGATTAAGGAGGCCAACAAGCAGCTCTTTGCGCTGGATAACCAGGATGACGATGATGCGGCGCCGGGTGCTGGCAATGAGAATCCTAGTAGCAGCAATCGCAAGGTAACCTTTGCACTCAATCTGGAGGATTACGAGCCGACAGCGCAACAGCGCAATAAGGAGCAGCAGGAGGAGCCAGCCAGTCCGCCGGAGGAGCTGCTGCTGCAGCTGGCGCAGCTGAAGCTCAAGCCCATTGCAGAAGAGCCCGCCAAGGAGCACGAGTTGCCAGCAGAGCAGCCAATAGAGGAGCCAAGTACGGAAGTGATTGTGGAGGAGGAGGAAATTTGCGAGGAAATTCTAGACCTTAGTGAGGTAGAAAACAAGAGCAGCAATAGCAATGGACTGCAACCAGCGGCAATCTCCATACCGGCTAGCATAGAGTACGAGGATGATGACTTTTCCGGCGTGGATGAGGATGATCTGACAGCTGCTAGTGAATCGCTGGCGACAGAAGCCCAAAAGCGTCGCATTGCCCGCCAGAATACATTCGACATGAACAACGAGCAGGTTGAGGAGGCGGAGTCGGATCGAAGGAGTCTCACCAATCTGCTCACCGAATCCGACTGCGAGGAGGACGAGCGGGCAGTGAACGAAGCCAGGCTCAAGTTGCGGCAGGCCTATAAGAGTTTATACAAGACGCTGGATGCCAGCGGCCAGGCGCAGATCAATAGACTAACTGCAGCTGAGGGTACAGAGGAGCCTGATGATGATGATGACTTGTCCATCATTGTAGCCAGCTACATACCCGATGACTTTGAGCTAGACGAGCGCAGCATTTACTACAAAAAGGAAGTGGCCGAGGAGCCGAAGCTGACGACGTCACCGAACAACAGCAACACCACTGCAAGCTGCACCAGCACCAGCACCAAGACATTCTTCAATGCCCGCCGCTTTAGCTTTCGGCGACGTGCCCGGCCATCGTCCAGTGCGCCCGTCGTTGCCGTGCCGGATATCAAAATGAACTATAAGATCTGCTGCGAGCAACGGCATGCGCTGCAGGAGCAGCTGCCACGATACACCGGCTACATGTCCGAGTACGGTTTGAGTGCCAAGCAGCTGCAGCAACGGGAACAGCAGCTGCGTCGCAAGCAGCGCTTCAGCATGGAGCAAACGCTGAATCGCAACGAGCATGAGCTGCGAAAGATGCAGGATAATGAGCGGGCATTTACAACCTGGCTGAAGAACAAGATGCGTTATCCCATCAACAAGACGCGCAATATGTTTGATGCGACCAGAAGGCGTGCATCTGTGGCAGCCGCAAGCAGTCCCAATCCGGAGCAGCAACATGAGCAGCAGCATCGTTCGAGGAGGCGTGACAGCAACGAGTTGCACGCCTATCGCCACTTGCTGGGCAGCTGGAACAAGTAGTCACAAGTAGTCACAAGGCACTCTTAGAACTCTTAGTTTATTACACACAAAATATGATCGTATTATAATTATTTAAATTGTTAATACAACTTTCATAATGATGCAATATGCGCTGGAGAGAAGCGTTAGAAAGATAGAAAGGAGGTGACAGAAATTTTAACAGTGAAATACATTTAAAATTAGTATACGCGGACACTTTGCAGTTTCTTATTGTTTGTTTGTGTGTGTGTATCGAGCAATCGAATGCCAAAATGTACAATTGTATGTGTAATAATAGACAAATATTATCCTAAAGTTAAGGTATATATTGTGTTTGTGTGTGTGGTTGTGTGTGTGTGATCCTGTGCTGCTGTTTCTATAGCTAGTTGTGTATCCTTAACGTCGCGACTTCTTCGATTTGTGGCCATTGTCTCGACTGTCCTCACGCGAACGCTTGCGATCCTTATCCTTGTTGCTGCTTTTGTGTCCAGACGATGAGGAGGAATGATGCTTGTCTCGATTTTGATACTTATCCTTAGACGATTTCGATGGGCTTTAATAGAAAACAATTTGCGAATTTTTATTAATTTCAGCTTTTTGCATGAGTTGACAAGCAAACAATTAAGGGAAATGAGTATATTATTAATTTTGAGCAGAATTTCGCATAATTTATGAAGTATTTTCTCTATTTGCAAAGAGCTTGATTTACTGATTAAAGTCCGTAAATTAAGTTATTATAAATGATTTAGTTTAGCTGCATTACTTCATAAATAAGTTTCCGAATTAGATTATAGACCAATAATTCAATGTTAATTTTGTGTTTTTTGATTGTTTGTTCTTGCAGATCGAATTGTTGCATATGAGAGTATTTAATTGTGAGTGTGTGTGTGTGTGTGTGTGCGTTTGTGTGTATGTTGGCGGTTGTGTAGTGAATACGGTAACAAACCTAGATGAGCTGCCATGTTTGGAGCTGGAGGATTTTAAATGTGAAGAAGAGGAGGAATTCGACTTATGCTTTTTACTGTGCGACGATCGTTGCTCCTCACGCTCGCGACGACTGTTTGTGTGCGTGATGCGGAATAGTAAATATTAAATAAATAGAAGAGAGACGATTTGTATTGAGTACGCTCAGAAGGATTAACAAAACACCTGGTTGGTGTGTGGTTGTGTGTGTGCTTGTATTGCACTGTGCATACCTGTGCTTGGAGCTCTTGCTGTGCTTCTTCGCTTCGATAGGGCCAGTGCCATTCCGTTTATCATCGACGTTGTAATCGTTGTTGCGATCCTCTTCGGCAGCCTCACGCTCCAGATCAGACCAGTCCTTGCCAGATTCCTCATCAGATCCCAAATCTTTAGGAAAGTTAAGAGACTTAGTAAATGAATTACATCTTTGTTAAGTTGTTGCATACCATCGCTATCATCGCTTTCGTCTTCGGAGGCCTCCGAGTATTCGGAATCATCTTCATCGGATTCCTCCTCGGTCTCGGCATCTGTTGGATTGTAAGCCTCATCCTCCTCAGACTCGGCGGATTCGTTTTCATCATCGCTGCCTGATTCCGGATCCAAAAAGGTCCAGCCGCCCTGCTCGAAAAAGCCTTCGGGATCATCGGTTATGGTCTTCATGATCTTCTGCCAATTAAGCGATTGGACGCCCTCCGAATAACGAATGTCGCAGGAGCTACAAACAAAAAACCGGTTTAAGTAAACACATAAATTCTATAAACTAAATAAGTTACTCACTTGAGCCACTCCTTGACGTGATCCAGCATGTTCATGGGTATGGCATTGACCATTGCCACCTTCTTGATGTATTCCTTGAACACAAAGATCATGTCAAAGTTGCGCAAATGGAACTGCACGCGCTCAAAGTGCACCAGCTCCACATCGTCCAGCGTGATGACAAATGGCGGCCACTCTGTGAGATTGACCAGCGATCCGGACGTCGGCTGCAGCGTGACCGTGCTGCGGAAGGGCGCACCCGGGAATCCCAGTTCACGGAAGGGCGTATCGAACTCAACTATCGATTTGGTCATTACCTCGACCTTCTCGCAGAAGCTCTTGAATGCCGTCTTCAGCTTGTGGCGCAGCTCACGTTCCGCCTGCTCGGCGGCCAAATCATCGCGATCGTGCATATGCTGATGCTTGCCCAGATCTGTGGTGATCTCGCCCACCTCCGTGTAGAACTGCACGTCCACGTGCTTCTTCTTGCCAAACATTATAGCGTATTTGAGATGAAAGTGTAAAAGGATTATCATTTCACCGTCGCAGGGCTGAAAGAATGCGCTCTTGATGTTGTTGTACAGAATGTCGACCTTGTCGCCGCGCACGGAGATGTAGCGGAAACCGTTGGTGTGCGCCTCCAGGCTGCCAGTCATGCGCTTTGTCACAATGTTGGGTCGAATGTATAGGTCCTTGAGCTTGGGATTACCCTTGTTTTGCGACAGGATGAGCGTATCCTGCTTCACCAGGTCCTCCTTTTCACGCTCCTCAGCCTCGCGGGTCTTAAACCGTTTCTGCACCTCTTTAATAAGCCGGAACGCATTGTTCAGATTGGAGGATGGAGCCGCTATTGCGCCATGCTCCTTAACATTCGAGCTGCGATAGGTACTGTAATTTTAAAAATAATAATTATAAAGTGCATAAAATAGCTTGCAACTTGTTGCAACTTACACTTCCTTGACAAAGGTCGCCTCGGGCTGTGGATAGAGTCCTCCCTCGTTGCGTCCCATGGTGGCGCCTGGATGAAAGAAGTTGATGCGCAGATACGTGTACTCGCCCTCCACGGACTGCGAGATGTTCTTGATGGTGGATATGTGGAATGGCACCTGAATGCCAAAGACGGGCATTATGACCGTCTCATATTTCTTATCCACATACAGCTTCAGCTCCTTGACCTCGGGCTCTCGTGGTATTTGGCTCATCGACTTGTAGGAGACTGTATTCTTGCGCACTTTCTCCACTTCCTTGGAGTTGCCCTGCTTGGCCAGACGTTCGCGGGCGCGTGCGTTTAGCTGCTGGGCGAGCTCACGCTGATGCTCCTTGCGTTTCTCTTCAGTGTTGATCTCGTTACGCAACTTGGAATCCAGCACTGCGTTCCGCTTGCTTCGACCGAGTATTTCAGTGGTCTGATCTGCCTTGGTAGTCTTCTTGTCATCGACATCCTCCTCCTCGTCGTCGTCGTCTTTGATAAAGATACCAACGTTCTTGATCTTCTTCTTTGAAGGTGTCATCACGCTGGCCGGCGCCTGATCGCCTACCAGCACCGTGTCGCCGATGAACAGCGCATAATTTTTTCCCTCCTTGTCGGCCGCTTCGGGATTAGTTAAATTCGAGATGCCCACATGCAAATTGAAGACCATGTTCTTCTTGATGAGTGCCCGGCACTTGGCACCAATGACAATTGAACTCTCGCGGAACTCAAGGCCCATGGCAAAGCCGAAGCTTTTGGTTAGATTTTCGACCATGTTGGGCTTCTCCTTTTTCACAAACGCCAGTGTTTTATCATATACTTCGCACAGCTTAGTGCCAGGTATAAGCAACTTGAGTATTTCCTCTTGCACATTTACCAGAAATGTGTAATTCTCCTGCATTGCCTCTGTGGGATTCACCAGAAAAGTTCGCGAAATGTTGGAGCAGTAGGATTTGTAGCGCGCGCCCAGCGAACACACAATTACTCCAAAGTGCAAATTATTCTTATCAGCTGCAGCAGAGAACTTCAAGCTGTAAGCGCCGCCGGATTGAATGATGGGCGGATAGGCCATATCAAGTAATCGAGGATCTAGACCGCTGGTGTATTTCTTCTCCCCAATAGCTGCCTCACAGCCGTCCGACAGCTTAGTGTGTTTAACTTTCTGCAAAATATATTAAATGTGGATTGAGTGTGGATTATACTATGCATGTATATTAATAATATTTATTCAATGAAAATTACTATTTTTATTTTATTAAAATTATAATTGCTTACCCGATCGGAATCGATAATGTCCATGATTTCATCCTTCAGATATTTTTGGAATATGTCCATTGAAACCAATGAAGCTTTACGTATATTGTTTATCTCGGACTCATCTTTAGGACACATCAAATACGCAATAATGGTGCTAATGTCCACATGCTCAAATTTGGCACCCGTCAACATCTTTTTCCAGGCTTCGCTGAATTCACCTGTAAACGCATCCTTGGTAAATACCCCCAGGCGCTTGCCCTTCTTCGACTTCTGTATGTTATTGATGAGCTTATCATAGTTGGCCTGATCCTTGTCGTTCTGTTATAGTGCATATTATTATTAAATGTATACAAGTTATGATAATAGATTTAAAGTGAAACTTACACGATCGCGAACGAGTAGCTTTATTTCTGGTACACCCTCTTCGTTGATGTTTTGCGCCTGCTTGAGAAACTCAATTTTCTTTTTGCTGGTCAGAAAGTAAATGGCATCCGTAGCGAATACGGAAATTGTGTCCGTCAGCTCGTAGCCCAGCAGCCACAGCTGCAGAGCCATTGACTTTGAATAGAGAACATCTTCATCCGCGCCCACCACGCTCATGATGCAGTCCACATTGCTCAGGGCATCATCGTGTCCGGTGCTTGGCGCCTAGCGAGAAATGGGTTTGAAATTTTAATGTATTATTACTATATCTTAAAGATATGGTTATTAACTATCAATCCAACTGATTTCGAGACTGGAGATCCGATCCCGCATCCTCCCGTTGCCCGATTCAAATTTTAGCCATAAACTTAAGCCGCATTCTAACCTAAATTTGCAGCTAGGTTTGTTTTAGTTTTTTGTTAATTATCAGACCAGCAATTTCATCACATTTGCAAATTGCAAGCAAACTGATCATGATATATCTCTATGCCAGTGGCAAAACAACGTGGTGTTGTTAGCACCCCCTCCCCGTAATAAACATTTTCGAGACAACAACAAAATGCAGAAAAAGGAACTCAACAACTTACCTTCCACTCTGTGTATAGTCGTTTTATTCGACGCACAAATGATTCTTTATCTAGTACGAAGCTCGACATGCTGTCAGCTGAATTTTAACGTGACGTTCTTTGATAATTGTTTGGCTTTCTTAATAATTTAAACACATTTATGTCGCTAAATTCCGGCAGACGGACGTTTTGTGCAAAAAAATGCGCGGCGGCCGACGCTTGGACATTCACAGCTTTACGTAAAATATATTGTTATCGCAGTACGCAAGCGAATTAAATGCGCCTGTTATCGATATCAAAACAGTGCTGTAAAATTTAAAGAACATTTCAACTTCTTACCAGTTCAAATATATGCACTTATAAATAACGATAATTTTTGAAAAATATTAATATTATTTTTAAGTTATTTATATAGTTATTACTCAAACTCACTCGTTATTACGAATGACGCTCAACATCTCTAGCCTGCGCGGCACATTTGGTTATACTCACGCTAATTTAATCTCAATCACGAAGGACGCTCTACTCATCTCTAGTTTGAGGGCGTAAATAATGAACAGCTGCTGAGATGCGTTTTTCATAGTTTTGCAAAAATGAGCGAATTTCTTTCCGAAAATAATGCGTGTGGACAAAATTTGCTAAACATTGTGTCTGTGGGCAACTCGATAATTGCCGAAATACTACGTCTCAAAGAATACGTGCCCAACATTTACCGGTAAGCCTCATTTGAAAACCAACAACCGCTTTCTAATTGGATTTTTCGGTTTAGATTGGAAACCACAGCTGATAGGCAAAAATATGCCGAAATCATATTGGATTTTAGCTACTTTAAAGTTGCAGAAGCGCACGAAAAGAAAGTTGAAGAGAGTCCCGTAAGTGTAAAAAGTATATTATTATTATTATTATTATAAGAAAGGGAGTCTCACAAGAGTGACGAAGGGGGGAAGGCACTACGACCCTAAGGTATTTTATATATTGTGTATTGTATGTTTCCTCAGGAACTGAGCGACTTGGACTTGGAAACACGAACCATTCACTTGCCGCTGATTACACGCTTTTATCTGGCCTTCCAGAGCGTTCATCATTATGCCACCGATTTGCAGCAGTATATCGAGGAGCTTAACAGTGACTACTACATCCAGCAATCACTGGAGACGGTGCTGCAGGATGAGGAGGGCAAACAGTTGCTAGTAAGATCATGCGAATGTTTCTGATGATCAAGAATATATATTTATATACTCTCACTTTGCTTACAGTGCGAATCGCTCTATTTGTACGGCGTAATGTTGCTTGTCCTCGACTTTCACATTCCTGGCGATGTTCGGGAGCGTCTCCTCATTGCCTACTATCGCTACAGCGGGGGCGATGCCACGTCCAGCGGGGACGAGAGCAACATTCACGATGTTTGCCTGCTGTTGCGTTCCACGGGTTTCGTGCTGCCGGCACAGAAACCGCCTGTAACTGCGGGCAAGAAAAATGCGCCTGTTACGGTGGCCAAATACCCGGAGGCGTACTTTGCCCGGTTTCACTTTGATGACAACTTTATTGATTTGATTGTGGCACGTTTGCGCTGCGATGATATATACAATCAGCTGGCCATCTATCCGCATCCCTCTCATCGGAGCACAGCGCTCTCTACGCAGGCCGTCATGCTCTTTGTTTGCTTGTACTTCTCGCCTCAGGTGCTGCACTCGCAGGGTTCCCAAATGCGCGAGATTGTGGACAAGTTCTACTTCGACAACTGGACGCTGTCCATTTACATGGGCATCACTGTAAACCTGATCGATGCCTGGGCATGCTTCAAAGCGGCCAACGCTGCTATCTCCAATGTGGTGTCTCCGGTGGCCATTAAGACGCTCTGCCAGCAGCAGCGCGAACAGATGCAGAAAACGCTGCAGAGGACACAGGAGATTGTGCGCGAGGGCGTCCTGGACGACGCCTTTGTGTTGGAGCATGCCAATCAGATAATTGTGCTGATGCGACAGGCGAACGTGCTGCTCCGCTGGCACTGCCTGCACACCAGTCCCGCCGTTTTGTTTATATCGGCACAAGCGGCGGCGAGACAGGTGCATCAAATGGTGCTGCTGGAGCTGAAGTTCGAACAGGGCACGCTCTACAATCTGCTGCTCAACTGCGGCCAACTGGAGCTCACGGTCAGGGAGCTTCTAGCCGAGATGCAGAAGAATCGCGAGCAACGCTGGACGCAAAGTCGTGACGAGGCAATGCAATATCTACGGGAGCTGAGTGAAGCCTTTGCAGGCACACGTCCCTTGACCAAGATCGATGCTAATCCACAACTGCAGCAGTGGTTTGGTCAGGTGGCGCAGCGTCTGCAGAAACTGGAGATTGCCAAGCCGCAAAAGTCGGGACGTCTCATTATCCAGGTGATGCAGGCCCTGGACGAAGTCCAAGAGTATCACAATCTACATGCTAATATGCTGGTCAAGCAGCAGCTGCAGGAGACGCGAGATCTGCTGAATCGCATGGCTCAGGTAAACTATATACCAAATGTATATTATGAATGGGCAGTTAAATATTGATATTTTACAGTTAATCAACCTCAAAGAGGACATTGAAATCCATATACAGATGATCAGTGACTTTAGCTATGCGTGGCAGCTGCTGCAGCGGGATTTCACAATTATAATGCAGGACCATATCAAGCGGCAGCCACGGGCTGTCATTGGCATACGTGCGGTGTTCCTAAAGCTGGCCAGCACGCTGGAGGTGCCGCTGATGCGCATCAATCTGGCGAAGAGCGAGGATCTGGTGTCAGTCTCCAATTATTACAGCACGGAGCTGGCGGACTTTCTACGGCGCGTGCTGCAAATTGTGCCCGAGACAATGTTTAGCATTCTGGCAACGATTATACAGCTGCTGACCAATGTCATCAAGGAGTTCCCGACGCGCCTCGACAAGGATAAGCTGCGCGAGTATGCGCAGTTTGAGGAGCGCGCCAAGGTTGCCCAGTTGACCAATTCCATAGCGGTCTTCACCAAGGGCATACTCATGATGAAAAAGACCCTAGTGGGCGTTATCGAACTGGACCCGAAACAGTTGCTCGAAGATGGCATACGCAAGGAGCTAGTCAATCATTTGGCCAACGCCTATAATCTGGGTCTGATCTTTACGCCTGTAAAGGGTGTACCATGCGTGCAGCTGCTGCAGGATAAGCTACAAGCGCTTGCCAAGACCATCGAAGGCTACCGCAGATCCTTTGAATATATCGAGGACTATTTGCGTGTGCAGGGCCTGCGCATATTGCTGGAGGAATCGCAGCGCATCATCAACTATAATGTGGAGAAGGAATGCAACTGCTTTCTGCGCAACAAAGTCCAGGAGTGGCAATCCCGCTTTCAATCCCAGACCATTCCGATACCCAACTTTAAGCCGCTCCAGGGTGATCCCAGCAAATCGAACAATTTCATTGGACGTCTAGCACACGAAATACTCCGCTGCACGGAACCACGACAGACCATCTATCTGGATCTGAAGTGCACCTGGTACGATAAGCGTGCTCCGCATCAGGAACTGCTCGCCGGCTCCAGTTTCTTTAGCGTGCTCCGCGAGGCAATGGCGCCCGCTGGCATGGTGGGCCTGGAGCGAATCTATGCGCATATGCTGTCCGATGAGCTGAAGGGCAATCTAGAGAGGCTGCAAAAGAATCTAACCACGGATCGCATGTGGTGCGATGCTTTGACCAGCATGACCAAAGAGCTGGAATCCCGAGACTTTCCCGGCGAGGTGGCAAAGCAGCCTCTCAAGTATTATCAGAGCTACACGCAGCGCTGGCTTAAAGTATGGCCCACCCTTTTAGACTGGGTGCTCTCCGTGGGGCACAAGCAGCTGCTGCGCCAGCAAATCTCCAGTGAGTTGAGTTTTAGCAGCAAATGCGATGCCAAACTGCTGGAGAACACAACGGATACATTGAATCGGTATGAGAAATAAATTTAAACGAATTTGTCTCTATTATATTTATCATTAATCCTTAATCCTCAAACCCACAGCGCTTTGCTGCTGGAGCTTTCGTGCAGCACTAAATTATGTGATCAGCAGGGCGTGGGCATGCTGACGGAGCTGCAGGAGATTCTCCAGTATACGGGCAACTATGAGCCGCTGGAGCAGATCTTTATGACCACCAAGAACACACACAACATGTCCCTGTTTTTGTTCCTCTTCAGCATTGCGCATGTGGGTCGATTACAGCATTCCACAAACACAGACTGTCTGCTGCCCAAGTCCGCCAAAGATGTCATCGACTGTGTGCCATTAATTATTGGGCTGCTCACTATTCTGCAGCAGTTCCACAAGAATGTCAAAATGCTCTACATCTCCTACATGTGTCAGTATGTTGTAACAATCGCCGAGGCACAGCTCCTGTGAGTACCAACTGAAAGGATCGTTGCAGCTCTGGGATTATACCTAACAAGATTCGATTTTCGTTTCAGAGACAAAGAAGTGTTGGGTCTTGAGGTGGTAACCATGCTGCATTTTCTGCAGGCATTTGTTCGCACGGCCCGGTTGCCGCTCAGTGTCCTGGAGCAGCGCATACCCAATATGATACTAAGCGAGTTTGATTATTTGGCTACGCCTGTCAAGTGATTAAAAGTAAAACTTTACATATGCATGTAAATTATATAACATTAAAATTTTACAACATTTATAATGTAAATCTAGCATGTTTCTGTCATAACTGATGGTAAATTGATGTAGAATTGATGTAGGTCAAACCATGACTGAAATGACCTCGCGATTGATCATCGGATCACTTTTGGTAAAGTTATGGCAGTTTGAAGTCTAGAAAAGGCATTTTTACGAACTTGTAAATTGACATGTGACCATTGCTGTCATGATTTTTGACAAGAAATCCGAATTTGTATAGTTTCTCAACTTTGAATGTAGAACTGTTGAGGATGACAAACCATGACTAAAATGACCTCGGGATCGATCATCGGGTCAGTTTTGGCAAAGTTATGGGAGTTTGAAGTCTAGGAAGGGCATTTTTAGGAACTTGTTACGTGACATGTGACCATTCTTGCCATGATTTTTGACAAGAAATCCGAATTAGTATTATTTCTCAACTTTGAATGTAGAACTGTTGAGGATGACAAACCATGACTAAAATGACCTCGGGATCGATCATCGGGTCAGTTTTGGCAAAGTTATGGGAGTTTGAAGTCTAGGAAGGGCATTTTTATGATTTTCTTACTTGACATGCATTCTAGCTATGATTTTTGACAAGAAATCCGAATTTGTATAGTTTCTCAACTTTGAATGTAGAACTGTTGAGAATGACAAACAATGAATAAAATGGCCTCGGGATCGTTCATCGGGTCAGTTTTGGCAAAGTTATGGGAGTTTGAAGTCTAGGAAGGGCATTTTTAGAAACTTGTTACGTGACATGTGACCATTCTTGCCATGATTTTTCACAAGATGATCGCGTACTTAAAAGTTCAATTCACTTGAGTTTATAATCTAATCGCTTCATGAACGGAAATCATATTTAAAGCTGACTGGCGAAATTTCGTCAACGTTGGGGGTATTTTTGATAGCGTTTGACGGAGGTTTACAGCCATCACATTTTGATTTTTACGCATTCTAGGCACTCGGCTCAACCCATTCATAAAAATATTGGGTAGACTTTACGGTACTGATAGCTGGCTACTCCCGATAAGTAACACCTGATATTGCTGTATATGTCTATGTCTATAGACTCTAGACGCACAGGTGTGTGGTACGTCCCTATTTGTTGACCAGACGAATTCACACCTTGCCAACGTTATCTTATTTGCCCAGTGACTAAGTAACTTTACGAAGTATCTTTGCAGTTTATATATATTTATTCAAGTCAGCACTTTAGTAGTAAGCAACGCCAGAGTTGTCGCGGATCCAGTCCAACTGGTTGGTGACACGAGTGAAGCCAGATGGATGGCCAGATTGGCAACCAGCGCCAGAAACCCAGGAGGTAACACCAACAAGTCTGCCACCATCATGGAGCACCAGTGGGCCACCAGAATCACCCTGGCATGTGGACTTGCCGCCGGGAGTAGCCACGCAGAGAATACCATCGGGTTGATTACCATAAGTCTGAGAGCACACGCTGTTGGTGATGATCTGCAGATCGACGCACTGCAGATAATCTGGGAGTGGGCTGCCATCATAGGTGCCGCCCCAGCCGCAGGCCACAGCCCAGGAGCCAGCATACATGTTGTAGCGATCGTTGTAGCTGGGCAGCTCCACCTTGTTGACCATGTGCCAGAAGTCCACGTGGGGAGTGCGGATCAGAGCGATGTCGTTGCCATTGTTGTTGGGCCAGTTTCCGTTCTGTTTGAACTGGCCGCTGCCAACAGTGTGGGTGAACTGGGCGTTGGTGCGCCAGGTGGCACCATAGTAGATGGTCACGGAGCCGGCTCCGTTGGTGCAGTGAGCAGCAGTCAGCACCCAGTCGTGGGCAATGATGGAGCCACCGCACCACCAAGCATTGTTGAAGCTCAGGCCGACGGTGTAGGGTGCCTTACCCTCGTAGGCTGGGTAGCCATTGGTGATGCGTCCCTCGATCTTGGAGGACTTGGGCAGATCCTTGAGATAGACCTGTTCTGCGAACTCCGCAGAGACGGCAGCGATGGCCAAAGCGAATACTATGAAAGCCTTCATGTCTAACACACGATTGATACCCTTCCATTGCTTCGAAGTCGCTTTTATATGGTTTTCATATCATATCTCCTTCAGTTTTACAGATATCAGGTACTCATTAAATACGAGTATGTATATTAATCTATTTGAGGCACTTTCAAAATCTTAGATAACGACTTTCTTAATTGACAGCGCATCCGGCTAGGGTAACTTGCAATTTCCACAGTCCTTTTAATTACATTTCCTTGTTTTTCGAACTTATGATCTATCAGTTTAAATATTATAAATAATCTTTATGTTTGCAAAACAAATTTGTAACATATGAAAGACAGATAAAATATAACTAAGCTGCGCCACGGTTTTTCTTTTATTCTGGAATATAATTTTTACATGAATCTCGACCAAATATTTAGTTTTTAATCTTAAATTTAGTATTAGTATAGAGGTCCAGCCTCGTCGAAGGACAACCCATTCACCTAATGGCCTCGGAAATTAAGATCGGTTAAGATTGGGCGAAATTATGGGAGTTTGAAGTCTAGGAATAGTATTTTTCGGAACTTGTAGCTTGACATGTGATCATTGTTGTCATGATTTTTGACAAAAAATCCGAAAATATAAAGTTTCTCAACTTTAAATGTAGAACCATTAAGAGTGACAAACCATAACCAAAATGGCCTCGCGATCGATCATCGGTTCAGTTTTGGCAAAGTTATGGGAGTTTGAAGTCTAGGAATGGCATTTTTCGGAACTTTTAACTGGACATGTGACCATTGTTGTCATGATTTTTGACAAGAAATCCGAAAATATGAAGTTTCTTAACTTTAAATGTAGAACCATTAAGAGTGACAAACCATGTCTAAAATGACCTCGGGATCGATCATCGGGTCAGTTTTGGCAAAGTTATGGGAGTTTGAAGTCTTGAAAGGGCATTTTTAGGAACTTGTTACGTGACATGTAACCATTTTTGTCATGATATTTGACAAGAAATCCGAATTTGTATAGTTTCTCAATTTTGAATGTAGAATAATTGAGGATGACAAACCATGACTAAAATGGCCTCGGGATCGATCATCGGGTCAGTTTTGGCAAAGTTATGGGAGTTTGAAGTCTAAGAGAGTCGTTTTTAGGAACTTGGAACTTGACATGTGACTATTCTTGCCATGATTTTTGACAAGAAATCCGAAATTGTATAATTTCTCAACTTTGAATGTAGAACTGTTGAGGATGACAAACCATGACTAAAATGGCCTCGGGATCGATCATCGGGTCAGTTTTGGCAAAGTTATGGGAGTTTGAAGTCTAAGAGAGTCATTTTCAGGAACCTGTTACGTGACATGTGACCATTCTTGCCATGATTTTTGACAAGAAATCCGAATTTGTATAGTTTCTCAATTTTGAATGTAGAACTATTGAGGATGACAAACCATGACTAAAATGGCCTCGGGATCGATCATCGGGTCAGTTTTGGCAAAGTTATGGGAGTTTGAAGTCTAGGAAGGGCATTTTTATGATTTTCTAACTTGACATGTGACCATTCTTGCCATGATTTTTGACAAGAAATCCGAATTTGTATAGTTTCTCAATTTTGAATGTAGAACTATTGAGGATGACAAACCATGACTAAAATGGCCTTGGGATCGATCATCGGGTCAGTTTTGTCAAAGTTATGGGAGTTTGAAGTCTAGGAAGGGCATTTTTAGGAACTTGTTACGTGACATGTGACCATTTTTGTCATGATATTTGACAAGAAATCCGAATTTGTATAGTTTCTCAATTTTGAATGTAGAACTATTGAGGATGACAAACCATGACTAAAATGGCCTCGGGATCGATCATCGGGTCAGCTTTGGCAAAGTTATGGGAGTTTGAAGTCTAAGAGAGTCATTTTTAGGAACCTGTTACTTGACATGTGACCATTCTTGCCATGATTTTTGACAATAAATCCGAATTTGTATAGTTTCTCAATTTTGAATGTAGAATAATTGAGGATGACAAACCATGACTAAAATGGCCTCGGGATCGATCATCGGGTCAGTTTTGGCAAAGTTATGGGAGTTTGAAGTCTAAGAGAGTCATTTTTAGGAACTTGGAACTTGACATGTGACTATTCTTGCCATGATTTTTGACAAGAAATCCGAAATTGTATAATTTCTCAACTTTGAATGTAGAACTGTTGAGGATGACAAACCATGACTAAAATGGCCTCGGGATCGATCATCGGGTCAGTTTTGGCAAAGTTATGGGAGTTTGAAGTCTAAGAGAGTCATTTTCAGGAACCTGTTACGTGACATGTGACCATTCTTGCCATGATTTTTGACAAGAAATCCGAATTTGTATAGTTTCTCAATTTTGAATGTAGAACTATTGAGGATGACAAACCATGACTAAAATGGCCTCGGGATCGATCATCGGGTCAGTTTTGTCAAAGTTATGGGAGTTTGAAGTCTAAGAGAGTCATTTTTAGGAACTTGGAACTTGACATGTGACTATTCTTGCCATGATTTTTGACAAGAAATCCGAATTTGTATAATTTCTCAACTTTGAATGTAGAATTGTTGAGGATGACAAACCATGACTAAAATGACCTCGGGATCGATCATCGGGTCAGTTTTGGCAAAGTTATGGGAGTTTGAAGTCTAGGAAGGGCATTTTTAGGAACTTGTTACGTGACATGTGACCATTTTTGTCATGATATTTGACAAGAAATCCGAATTTGTATAGTTTCTCAATTTTGAATGTAGAATAATTGAGGATGACAAACCATGACTAAAATGGCCTCGGGATCGATCATCGGGTCAGTTTTGTCAAAGTTATGGGAGTTTGAAGTCTAAGAGAGTCATTTTTAGGAACTTGGAACTTGACATGTGACTATTCTTGCCATGATTTGTGACAAGAAATCCGAATTTGTATAGTTTCTCAATTTTGAATGTAGAACTATTGAGGATTACAAACCATGACTAAAATGGCCTCGGGATCGATCATCGGGTCAGTTTTGGCAAAGTTATGGGAGTTTGAAGTCTAAGAGAGTCATTTTTAGGAACTTGGAACTTGACATGTGACTATTCTTGCCATGATTTTTGACAAGAAATCCGAATTTGTATAATTTCTCAACTTTGAATGTAGAACTGTTGAGGATGACAAACCATGACTAAAATGGCCTCGGGATCGATCATCGGGTCAGTTTTGGCAAAGTTATGGGAGTTTGAAGTCTAGGAAGGGCATTTTTATGATTTTCTAACTTGACATGTGACCATTCTTGCCATGATTTTTGACAAGAAATCCGAATTTGTATAATTTCTCAACTTTGAATGTAGAATTGTTGAGGATGACAAACCATGACTAAAATGACCTCGGGATCGATCATCGGGTCAGTTTTGGCAAAGTTATGGGAGTTTGAAGTCTAGGAAGGGCATTTTTAGGAACTTGTTACGTGACATGTGACCATTTTTGTCATGATATTTGACAAGAAATCCGAATTTGTATAGTTTCTCAATTTTGAATGTAGAACTATTGAGGATGACAAACCATGACTAAAATGGCCTCGGGATCGATCATCGGGTCAGTTTTGTCAAAGTTATGGGAGTTTGAAGTCTAGGAAGGGCATTTTTAGGAACTTGTTACGTGACATGTGACCATTATTGCCATGATTTGTGACAAGAAATCCGAATTTGTATAGTTTCTCAATTTTGAATGTAGAACTATTGAGGATTACAAACCATGACTAAAATGGCCTCGGGATCGATCATCGGGTCAGTTTTGGCAAAGTTATGGGAGTTTGAAGTCTAAGAGAGTCATTTTTAGGAACTTGGAACTTGACATGTGACTATTCTTGCCATGATTTTTGACAAGAAATCCGAATTTGTATAATTTCTCAACTTTGAATGTAGAACTGTTGAGGATGACAAACCATGACTAAAATGGCCTCGGGATCGATCATCGGGTCAGTTTTGGCAAAGTTATGGGAGTTTGAAGTCTAGGAAGGGCATTTTTATGATTTTCTAACTTGACATGTGACCATTCTTGCCATGATTTTTGACAAGAAATCCGAATTTGTATAGTTTCTCAATTTTGAATGTAGAACTATTGAGGATGACAAACCATGACTAAAATGGCCTCGGGATCGATCATCGGGTCAGTTTTGTCAAAGTTATGGGAGTTTGAAGTCTAGGAAGGGCATTTTTAGGAACTTGTTACGTGACATGTGACCATTTTTGTCATGATATTTGACAAGAAATCCGAATTTGTATAGTTTCTCAATTTTGAATGTAGAACTATTGAGGATGACAAACCATGACTAAAATGGCCTCGGGATCGATCATCGGGTCAGTTTTGGCAAAGTTATGGGAGTTTGAAGTCTAGGAAGGGCATTTTTAGGAACTTGTTACGTGACATGTGACCATTATTGCCATGATTTGTGACAAGAAATCCGAATTTGTATAATTTCTCAACTTTGAATGTAGAACTGTTGAGGATGGCAAACCATGACTAAAATGGCCTCGGGATCGATCATCGGGTCAGTTTTGGCAAAGTTATGGGAGCTTGAAGTCTAGGAAGGGCATTTTTGTGACCTGTGACCATTCTTGCCATGATTTTTGACAATAAATCCGAATTTGTATAGTTTCTGAACTTTGAATGTAGAATTGTTGAGGATGACAACCCATGGCCAAAATGGCTTGGGAATTCTGTTTTGGTGAAGCTATGGGATTTTGAAGTCTAGGAAGGGTATTTGTATGATCTTGGGCAATTTATACAAACAAATAAACTGTGACAAAAACATTTAACGTTCCAAATAAGTTTTCGACATACATTGATTAACTTAAATTAATTAATTAGAATGCCAAATGTGTAAAGATTCTTTGGAACTTAATTTATTACTTATATGCTTTCGGCTGAAGCTACAAAGAGTTTAATAAATTCGGAACAAAACAAAAAAACCACATGGGGGTGCAACTTGGGTATTTCGAGCAACAACAACAAAAACAACACCAAAATTGGCAGTTGGATGAGGTAGTCCTGGACAATCTCTGTTTATGTGATGACAGTGGGCGCATTACGTCCGGTGAACTTGGGCAGCAGTGAGATTTCCAGGGCAATATCGATCAGGGGCTTCAACATTACGCTAGCCTGGCCAAGGACATTGTCCTTCTCATAGGAGTCGATGTACAAGCTGCAAGCAAAGGATAACAGTTTTATAAAAAATGAAAATCAGCAGGATATCATTTAATATTTACCGCACGGTGGCGCCGGAGCTGCCAGTGCCGCTGAGACGCATCACAATGCGGCTGCCATCCTCGAAGACAATGCGCAGACCCTGCTTGGTGGCCACCGACTTGTCCACGGGATCCGTGTAGCTAAAGTTGTCAGCCTGCTTTACCTTGTAGCTCTTGTCGCCGCTGGAGAAGCTCTTGCCGGTGAAATCAGCCGCCGTAATGGTCTTCTCCATGGTGGCCATCATCTCGTTGCAGGGATCGAGATCGCACTCCTCGTAGTCGTAGCGTGTGAAGTAGTTGCGTCCGTAAACCGACCAATGCTGCTTCAGGATATCCTCAATGCTCTTGCCCGTGTGCTGCATGACAGAGATCCAGGCGAGCACCGCCCAGATGCCATCCTTTTCGCGTATGTGATTGGAGCCGGTGCCGAAGCTCTCCTCGCCGCACAGGCATAGACGTCCGGCGTCCATGAGATTGCCAAAGTATTTCCAGCCGGTGGGCACCTCGAACACCTCCTTGCCCAGCTTCTTACCCACCAGATCAACGGCGGAGGCGGTGGGCATGCTGCGTGCAAAGCCCTGGACGCCGTTCTTCTGGAAATAGGGTATGGCCTCCAGATAGTGGGCAATGACCGCCAAGGAGTCGCTGGGCGTCACAAAGAACGCCTTGCTGCCGATGATCATGTTGCGATCGCCGTCACCATCGAAGGCGGCGCCAATATCGTAGTCACCCTTGGCCACCGTATCCACTAGATCCTTAGCGTACGTCAGATTCGGATCGGGATGCAGTCCACCAAAGTCCGGAAGTGGCGTCGTGTGCACCACCGATGCCTCCGCAGCGCCCAAGCGATTGAGGAAGATCTCACGCACATAGGCGCCAGTGACACCATTCATGGAGTCAATCCGCATCTTCAGTGGCTTTCCATTCGACTTGCCGCTAACGAAATCGCGCAGCTTGCCAAAGTCAAAGATCTCCTCCATGTGACGCACATAGTTGGCCACCGCATCAATGACCTCCACCACAAATGGCTTGCCAGCGATATCATAGCTGGTCACGCCCACCTTGGAGATGTCAATCTGCAGGCCACGCACCAGCTTGTAGCTCTTAATGCCCGTCGACAGCTGGTGAATGTTGTTGGTAAAAGCATCCGGTGCCGGGCCGCCGTTCTCACAGTTGAACTTGATGCCAAAATCATTCTCCGGACCGCCAGGATTATGCGAAGCAGTCAACACAATGCCACCTAGGAAAACAATTGTACTTTATTAGGGAATACAGAATAGGAAGAGTAAATTTAGCTCCTAACTATTTTTAGGATGATTACATTCTGAGGAAAATAAGAACGGAAAAAGAACAAAAATTCCTGTTGAAGTTTAGAAAAATATCTCAAATTCTTATGCAAAATTTAGGAGCTCGCTTTTCACAAAATTAATGAAAATATTTTTAATTGAGAATCAATATTAATTGATTTCTTGAGAAAATACAAACGGAAACAAAAAGACAATTCCTGATGAAGTTTAGAAAAGAAATACTGTAACTAAATATATTCTTATTTTTATTTGCATAATTAAATAAATTATGTAAATATGAAAATTCATATTAATTAAAGCATATTTATTGAATCAACGAGGGTTTTTTATCGAAATGTTTTTTGACACCCAAAGTTGACCTTGAAGGTCAGCCCAAAGTCTTACGCTGCAGTAGTGTAGTCTAGTATAGTAGAATTATATACGATTTTATATGTATTCAAATCAGTTTTTTCGCTTGATTACTATCAGTTAAGGCCTTGTGGATTACAAGCTGTAAAAGCTGATTAAGTAACGGTAAACGGCACTCACCCAGCGCTTTGTTGTGACGAATAAGGCTGGAGACGGCGGGCGTGGAGAGAATACCGTTCTGACCCACCAGCAGCTTGGCAACGCCATTGCCCGCCGAGATGCGGACGATGAGTTCGGCAGCCTCCTTGCAGTAGAAGCGACCATCGCCGCCGACCACCAGAGTGGAACCGACGAGCGGAGCTCCATTGGCATCCAGCGTGCATTGCACAAAGTTTTCCGTGTAGTTGGGTTGAGTGAACACTTTAACCTGGAAGAGGTAACAACTGGCTGCTAGGATCTGCCTCGATTGTAGTTCTATTTAAATTTGTAACGTACTTTTTTGCGTAATCCGCTGGTGCCCGGCTTCTGACCCTCGTAGGGCGTTGTTTGCACCGTTTCCACGCTTAGAGACATTTTTAGTTGAGAGTTTTCCAGCTGCTGGTTAAATACCGACTGCCTTAGAAATTTGTGTATGCGTGCTTGATGATGAAAAACGAACTCAGCTGCCGCAACTGAAATGATAAGCGCATGGGTGGTCGGCTGTAGCAACTTTGATAAGCGCTATCATGATGACTGCGTGGGAATTGCAACGCAATTATTATCAGTTCTCAAAGTGCGGACGACATTAAGTAGTTGATATAATGTTATAGTCATCAACGCTGCAAAACAATAATAAATATTTGTAGTTAACTTTATACTTTAACTTTAAATGTTATTTATCTTATATACATTTGTACATATATGTTTAGTTTTAGTATGTTTTAAAAGTTGTACTTTTAATTTTTGTTATGATTGTTTCAATTCCCATGACTGCCTCTAGTCGACATTAAATAAATAATTAAACATGTCAAGAGAAACTAATATGGCGACCGTTAAGTGTAGGGTGTCAATGTCATTCAAGGGCATACACAGATGCCGGCAGCTAAACCAACCCACACCACATAGTCAACAATGTAACCCTGCTACCAAAATGCATATACAAATAACTACAGCTGCTATCTTCTACTAAAGCTGTAAATAAAAGTTATTAAACAACAAAATTTGTTTGTTATTGTTTTGTTGTGCATCAGCTGTGCGTGCAGAGTTGTCGCTGCCAAAGTGTCGCGTTGCTGTTATCGTTATCGATGCCATTGGTATCGTTGCGAAAGGTACTCGTCCGAAGTTTGACAGCCGACAGTTTACACGTCACGAAGGCAGCCACGAGAAAGCAACAACCGCCAGCGTTTAGTTTAGTTTAACTAGTCGCAAATTAAATAACTATATTTCATGTAAGTTGTGTAAAAATTAGCCGAAAAGTGTGCGTAATTGTTGCAAAATGTTTAATCGTGGCTGTTGCGCTAATATTTGTGATAATTTGGGTTTTGCATTTGGTGCTGCTTTGATTTTACAGATATTTGCGCTTCCACGTCAACAAAAAAAAGTGAAATTTTTTTATTTATTGAAAGTTAACATATAAAATTTAATTGAATAAAACAAATATTATATGTAAAGATATCAAAAAAAACAATATATAAAATATCTTTAAGTTACAAGATTCAAATTATAGATTTAAGATAATTCAAATATTAAAAATTATAAATTGAAAGTTTTCTTTTACTTCTTGCAGCATGTTTAGGAAAACATTAGCTTTGTTTGCTTTGTTCGCTGTTCTCAGCGTTTGTCTGTCCGAGGAGGAGACAAGGGCTCGTCTGCTGGTCTCCAAGCAGATCCTGAATAAATATCTGGTGGAGAAGAGCGATCTTCTCGTGCGCTACACAATCTTTAATGTGGGCAATGGAGCTGCCACGAATGTCCAGCTGGTAGACAATGGCTTCCATCCCGAGGCCTTTGATGTGGTCGGCGGACAGCCCACAGCCACCGTGGAACGCATTGCACCACAGACGAACTTCACCCATGTTTTAGTGGTGCGTCCCAAGGCTTTTGGTTACTTTAACTTCACAGCAGCCGAGGTGTCCTACAAGCCCGTGGAGGAAGCCGAGACGGTAAATGAGTTAAACTTATCCATATTAAAATACTAATCACATTTTAATTGCAGCTGCAATTGGCCATCAGCTCGGAGCCCGGAGAGGGCGGCATTGTTAACCTGAATGAGTACAACAAGCGTTTCTCCTCCCATTGCTTTGACTGGGTGGCTTTTGCCATCATGACGCTGCCTTCCCTGGCCATTCCCCTCATCCTGTGGCACTCGTCCAAGAGCAAATATGAACGCTATGGCAAAAACAAGAAGCATTAAGTCATCTTCTAGCTTTGTGTATAAATGGAACAATATTTTTAAAAAGAGATTCTTTCCACCCACTACAATTCCGTATAGTTTTCATCGTTCCACACATTAACATAGTTTAGACTACAGCTCCTATTGGAATTGTACAGCGGGGTCAAAATCGTTTTAGATTTGATTCGAAGACGCATTGAAACAAATGACAAATTGCAGTTATCCATTGAAAGTTAAGCTATATTTGTGTCATTAGACTGGTTTTCTAAATAAATTAAAATCAAATTTATAATATTTTTTTAATGCTATTACTATCAAATACTTAAGATAACAAAAATTTACGCCCAAAGATTTCAGATTTTTTCTCAAACATGGGCGACTTGATGGGCGTATTAATCCTGTAGAAGGCGTTCATGGAATGCTTTATATACGTGTCGTACATCTCATTAAAGAAGTTTTTGATGCCCTCATCATTTTTGTTGTCGTGGACAATGATGAAGCGTATCTGGGAGGCGGTTATAAAGGCCGACACAAACCACTGATTAAATCGATCAATTGACTTTAACTGCATATTCGCCGTCTTCCATTTGTGCTCATCCACCAAATCCAAGGCTGCATGCGCTATAAACTGACTGAGATGTCGATGATCCTCCTTCTAGAAATTGAATTCTTGATGAAATTACGCTTTATATATATAGTGTATTTACTTACACGCTGTTCTTTATTCACGGTGCTAAACTCCTTTTCAAAGATGGGATTATCGTTGTGGCCAACAATAACAAAGTAGTAAGTGGACATTATGGGGCTTAAAATTATAAATGAAATAAACAACTGGAGTAAATGTAGTCAACAGCTGTTTGAGGCGATTCCCACTAGCTACGTAGCGTTGCCACCTGCTTTAAAATACTGTCAGTAAAACCATTTTAAAATTAGTAAGCAGCTCTGTAAGTATTTTAATTTTCAAATAATTCATATACTAAATTGTGAAAAAGAATTAACATATAATGCTTAGGGGCCGTTTTCATGTTGCTTATAAAGTTTATGTAAGGATGATAAGCTCATAAGCATGTTGTAATCAGTTGCTTTTTTTCATGCTCAAGATAACAATAGTGTAAACATCTGGCAACGCTTCATAGAGGAATTGGCAGGACCGGCAAAAATAGTTGACAGGGCGCAAATTGTGATTGTGTTATAAAATGTCAAAGGAACGGAAAAGGTGCCCTAATTACAGCGAACAGGACGAAATTTTGCTTGTCAGGCTTGTTGAAAAGTACAAAAATGTGCTTGAGAATAAAAAATCCGACACGGCTACATGGAAGGAGAAGCAAGACGCCTGGAAAAAGGTTACCATCAGCTTTGCGGCCCGAACAGGCGTAACTTCTCGAACTTGGACCACCATTCGGGACAAGTATTTGGGTTTGAAGCGAAAGTCGAAGACAGAGCTTGCAACCGAAGGGGCCGAGACAAATCGCACTGGTGGTGGACCATCTAGTAGCGCAGTATTATCAAAAGGATCTGGGAAGTTTTTGGCTATGGGTGATGAAGACGTAGGTTTATGCAATTCCCTAGACAGCGATGAGTGTACGTATAAATTGTTTTTTGGTTAACCAATTTGAGGGTAAACCAATATTGAATTTCAACCGACAGCCAGTGTGGAAAGAGAGGTCGAAGCTTTCGCCGAAGAAATGGAGAGCGAAGGAGAGGATGCGCAGAAGAGCGACAAGGATGAAGCTGTGTCCTCTGCAGATTGGAAACCCAATGCTATGAAGAGGCCTAAGTCGAAGAAGACTTTGGAAGAAAGTGAAACTTCACGAAAGCGAATTATGGAGGACGAGCGCCTTAATCTGATTCGCATTCAGCAGGAATTTTATTTGCATGAAGACGATCGAGCCCAAGAGAAGCACGAAATGGAAATGCTTGAGAAGTGTCTCCGCATCGAAGTTTTACAATTGGAAGCTCGTGAGAAGAAGGCAAAATTAGATGAAGAAGAGAAGAACGAAATAAAAAACAAAACAATAATTTGAAAACAAATTAAAGTAAACAAACAACTGGAGAAAATGTTGTCAACAGCTGTTTGAGACGATTACCACTACGTATGACAATGCAGCATTGCCACCTGGCTTAAAATGCTGTCAGCAAATGTATTTTAGAATTAGTAAGCAGCTCACTTGGTGTTTAATTATAAATGGTTTTTTTTAAATAATTTAAATTTTTAATTGTGAAAAGAATTAACATTAAAGGCTTCCAATTTTGTAAAATCTATTTATGCTTTCTTTTTAATGTTTTTATTTAGCATTACAGTTAAGTAATTTAAATAATGGTAAGTGCTATAATTCAAAAAGTTATTTTTTTTAATAGTATTTTGTCATATAGTATATTAACAGCGTATGCGCCTACATAAACGTAAGAATCGAACAACGCAAAAACTTACGTCAACAGCTGACTGCCAAGTGCGTAATAAATAATACTTGTAAATCAAATTTTGAGTAAATAGCATAACAGTCACCGTTGTCATCCCGCATTCCGTAAACGGATGTGTGCGACGGCAGATCTGTGGAGCGCTGGGCTTCACTAGCGATTACATAATGGCAGCAGCAGCCTTGCGATTGGCTGGTGAAATTGTAACGGTAAAAACCGTTAACAAATTGGGCTTCCCCCTTCGCAAGTTGAGCACCGAATTAACAACCGCACTGCGTCCGTTCTACTTTGCCGTGCATCCGGATCTGTTTGGCCAGCATCCGGAACAGCGGCAGACCAACGAGAATTCATTAAAACTTCTCAGTGCTCATCTGGAATCGCTCTATGAGCGGAGCTATCGCAATGAAGATTTCAAGGTGCTCAAATTCTATGTGCGGGAGCGTAGTGGTGCTGCGAAAGCGGAGAGACGTGACTCCTTCCGGCTGGTGCAGATACGCATGGATCGGAACACACGGGATCCCAAGAAATTCATACAAGGTCTGCTCGAATCCTGTAATCTCTCCACAGATTACATTAAGAACGTCAAGCCTGTGAAGCAAGCAAAGCCACAGCAGGAGAGCATGGCAAACAGACCAAGCAAGGACTACAACTACAACACGGAGTTTGCCGAATTCGAGTCACAATTTCGCAGCGTAAATATATAAAATATTATAAATTATAAATATACATAGATATAATATATGACTAATCCTTACATAGGAAGCCACCAGCTCGCGTCCCGTGCTGACCACTTGGCTTAGCGAGAACTATGCCAAGGCCAGGCAGCGTGCCAAGGAGACTGCCGAGCTGCAAGCGGAGATTGACAAGCTGAAGAATGTCCTGGTGCAGCATCTGCAACTCCAGGACGTTCGCTATGAATGCGGCTGGAACATTGAGCATTATCGCGGCTGCCTCAAGTCGCTGCAGCGTCTCACCCAAACCCATGCGGCGGTGCTGGAGACGTTGCGTAATCGTGTGGTGGTCTTTGCGCCCTTTACGGGCATCAGTCTGGAGGGTCACGTGATGCTCTTCACCGGCGATGTGCAAAACAATTGGATTGACTTTATCAAGAACATTCCACAGCACGATGCCTACCTCAATGTCGTGCCGGTGTACGAGCTGACGCTCTCCCAGGTGCTGCGTGGCATCCAAACCGGACGCCGCAAATTTATGCCCAAGCAGCAGGCGCGTGGTTACGCCAACTTTCTCAGTAAGGTGACGACATCGCTGAACGATTATCTAAGCAAGCAACAATATCCGGAGAAGTGGCCGGCATCACTGCAGGAGTTCACCATTGTTGTGGAATCGGAGGCGGGGCCACTGATGGTCAGTCCAACCGGTCAGTTCATCACGCCCGCCACCTGTCCCGGCAGCATCCTGGTCGACTTCATCAGCCAGAATATGAAACAGGCTCGCGAACGCATGGACAAATATGCCAAGGACAAGCACATCGAACAGCAGCTCATTGAGGAGTGCACGCGTCTATTGAAGCTGCAGGCCTTAACCAAGGATGATGCCGTTACGCCGGATAAAATGATATCAGCACTGAGCAATCTGCGCCTGTGCCAGCCCAAGCATTTTGCACACATCAAGCTGCATATATCCCACTACTATTCCGTGCTCACAGATGGCATCGTCTGCATACCCTGGGACTTTATGCAAAAGTAGCTAATACTCTATCTCATCTGTGCCTTACGATCGTCGACAATAAGCCTAATAAATTAAGTAATACAATTATATTTTAGAATTGCTATAGTTTAGCAGCATTTATGTGTTGTAGTTGTTTGCCATATGTTCTATAAAATGCCCGCTGTTTGAAAATGCAATTAAATTGTTTGTCTGTGCTTCGATATAGTTATGTATATATGTATATTATCCAGAGGGATATTATGACACCTAGCGGCAACCTAAAGATAATACCCGTTAGATAAATATTCTTGTTTCCTTATTCAAATTTGCTTAGGCAAATGATACTTGCTTAATTTATAATGTTCACATTTACAGCAATTTATTATGGGATTCCCTTGAAATTGGTTATAGATAAGTTTATCTTTATTGATATTTGTTTAGTCGACATTATTCGCTTTTAGGCCACATCGCTGCAATCTTCGATGCTCCAGACGCACTCCCTTCGATACGCCTCAAATTCCTGGGCATTACGTGTATAAACATGTTTCTCGTCGCCATCCCAGTGCCGGGGATCTCCGCCACAGAGCACCGAACGGGAGGTGGCTGCATCGTAGAGGGCGACTCCAACACCATCCACTTGGACGACATTCCAATAGTAGATGGTCGCACGACTGTAAACGTTCTTCGTGATGGCATTGGGAGCTGTATGATTTGAGGGCTCCATTTGGATATAACGATTTAGCCAGTAGGCGCTATAGAAGGCCAATTGCAGGGTATTATTGGGTCCACCTTTTCCATGCTCGACATGGTAGGCGGCCTTCTTGGGATCACGAGCATTGGTGCAGATCAAAAAGGTCTGCGGGCACTCATATACGTAGGCATTCTCATTAGTGACATTCCTCAAACAGATCTTCTGGGCGGTATAGAGTGTTCGCACATCCGGAGGCAGCTGAGCGTAGACTTGCTGGCGTAGAGAGTTATCCACATCCTGGGCAAAGTAGGGCTGCTCCAGCAGCCGGCGCAGATTATGCTGCACAGCCAACTGTGCAACCGGATCCAGCTGCAGCTCCTGGCGCTTTAGCAGTTGGAGATTGGCCAGGGTTAACTGCGTCAAACTGCCGCTGAAGTTGCCCAGACGCTCCACCACACTCAGAGTGGACTCCAATGCGAGAACGGCGTCAAAGAGCGCCTCCAGTATGTCGCGCAGGTAGTCTAAGGTACTCAGGGTGAGCCGCTGGAGCAGCTCCCTGACCAGTGGAAAATCTGCACTGCGACTCCAGGTGTGAAAGGGTGCCGAGAGCAGTTGGGCGCTGCGCCCGACAAACTCCTGATATACCTTCTCCAACAGCGGTTGTGGCACATCCGTAAGCTGCTCAAGTTGCTCATAGAACTCCAGCACCTTCAGAGGATTATAGATCTGCTTGGTCTGCTGCAGCTCCTGCCACAGTGCCTCGTAGATGGCTTCCTTGAGCTCAAGTGTGCGTGCCTTACTGGCCAGCTGCAGCACTAACCTGCCGCGCTCCCAATCCCCATTGATCTCTGCCCGTATAATGGACTCCAGACTGAGAGGACCTACAGCAGTTGTTAAAGGAGAATTTTCTCTTGTCTGCACATCTATATGGAGTAGGACATCCACTGCCGGAGCTGATGCGTTGAGAACGGCCAGTAGCTTACTATTACTGCTGCCAGTATACAATCCCAGCCCTCCTCTAAAAGGCAATGCCAGAAAAAGTACCAGATAAGCGGAGAATTCCATTGTTACTGCTTTCCAGGCGGCACAGCGTTGTTCTTATAGCGAGCGGTTTTTATTTGTAGTTCCATAGAATATTTACATCGGAATTTCAGCGTTATTTATTTGTTTGTAATGCCAATAATATAAATTGTCCAATTTCAAATGCAAACAAGTGCTGCCACCTAGTGGTTAGACGAGGTACTTGTATTAACGGCCATTGACGATCGATAGTCGTTTGATGATACCTATCGATAGTTTAAATTCAAAATATAAACGTTAGAGTTTTTTTATTAGGCCAAATGGCAACGCAATTACTTAAAATTAATATCACAAGGCTGGAAAAAAAACACTTAGACTAAACAAACTTATTGAAAAATGCAAGACTACAATTATGTCAATGCTAAGTGAATTAGTATCTACAATTTGGTGGAATTACGCGATTGCACCGATCGACGTAAAATGCTCGAGCGGAGTTCACCGCGTGTGGAGGCGCTCAAAGAGGCGCCAGTTTGAGTGCCACGCACAAAGGCCTGGGAGCGCACCTCCTCCACGTCCGTATTGCACTTATCCTCCTCGTCTAGCTGCTTGGCTAGACAGGGGAAGTCCCAAATGCTCTGACCGCGTCCAAACTCCTCGCCATCGCTCAGCGTCTGCGGCAAATCATGATGCAGTGTCTCCGGCAGCAGCAGCGACAGCAGACCGCCAAAGATGCCCAGTAGGCCCAAAATGATGAGTGGCAACGACGTCGATATATTAGCCAGATAGACCACAAAGGGAGCAATAATGCTCGCCACATAACCCATGATGTGGATAAAGGCGACGCCCTGGGCGCGCACCACTGTGGGCAGAATCTCCGCCGCATATTGCAGTCCAATGTTGTAGCTAATGTTGACGAAAAAGCGACCCATGATGGCCAATGTGGCGGAGTAGACGCCCACGGGCACCACCGTAGCCAGCAGACTGAAGATTCCACTGGCCACCATGGAGCCACAGGCCAACCAACGGCGTCCAAAGCGATCCAGTGTCACGGTGAGCAGCGTATCAGCGGGCAGCTCCGTAAAACTGGCCACTGTGAAGGTGAAGAAGATGTCCAGACCCAGGGAGCCCACATTACGCACATGACCATCGAAGACCAGTGAAATGGCCATCCAGATGACAATGAGCAGCAGTGTGGTGCGACGAAGACGGGGAGACTTGAAGAGATCCAAGACGGAGTAGCTGGCATTCTGTGCCTGCTCCTGATCCCGCATGCGACGGCAGCTGTCGCCAAACTGCTGATACGTCTGCTCCGACACCTGGCGACCATTGCGTTTCTCCAGCTTCCTCAGTATGGAGATGGCCTTCTCCACCTGACCCTGCGACACCAGCCAGCGTGCCGACTCCGGCACAATCAGTGGTGTCAGCACCACCAGCAGCAGCGGCGCCGATGTGATGATCGTCAGCAGCTTCCAGTCCGCCACAAAGTAAGCAATCCAGGGCAGTAGACAGGCGGCGCCCGTAAAGAATATGGCTATGGACATGTTGGCAACAAAGGTGCGATACTTGGGACCCACATACTCCAGCACTGCAATGGGAAAAGTAAAAGAACTTAATCAGATTCAAGTTGAGAAGGTTGGGCTTACATGGGAGATGGAAGGTTCAATAATGATTGAAGTTAAGGAATTAATAGGAGTGAACATCACACTTTCACTTACCCAGTATATACATCATGGTGAAGCAGTTGTCGAAGGCGAAGCCCACAAAGAAACGCATTGTGGCAAACTGCCAGAAGTTGTTGGCAAATGCGGTTGCCACGCCCGCGACCAATCCTATGAGATTGCAGCCGATCAGGGCCGGTATGCGGCCAAAACGATCCGCCACCCAGCCAAACAGCAAGCCACCCACAATGGCGCCCAGGAAAAATATGGACTGGGCATAGGTTGGCAACGCGGCGTCGTCGCACACCCAGTTCTGCTCGGTTGCCACCGTGGCGTAGGGTATCTCCGTGAAGTTATACGACCAGCCATTGCGGCACTTCACCTGCGGCCACTTCGGATCCGCCATCACCTTGCCCTGAGCCAGCACTTCCGTATAGTTGACATCATACATATAGCAGTTATTATACTCGCCATTGAGCATGGGTATCGAGAGGGCCAATCTGTGCGGGAGAAGAATAAACAAAAGGTGCCACAATTGGGTTAGTTTTGGAGTCATGAAACCCATCAGGGTCAGCGGCGCATTGTCAGCGTTCTCAGCCACACCTCAGCCCCAGCTCAGCTCCCCCCACCACTCAGCCTCCTCAGCTCACCTCACGCCCAAAAGAGCATAGACAACATAATTATCCGGTGATCTTGACAAAATCCGCCGTCTGCGAATCGTGTAGTTAAGTATATGTACATATGTCTAAATTATAGCCATGCAAGATTGATTGCTGGCAGGCAGAGAGAGGGGGAGGAGCTTTAACTCAAGCTCAAAGGTTATTGTTAAATTGCCAATTTTATGACGCTACAATGATTTGATTAATAGATATTTACTCTACCCGAAAGCGCATAGAAACACTTTGCTATACAGCTTGGCTATTCATTTTTATACAGTAGCAAATGACATGCCTGAAACAAATTGAACAGTTTGACAGTTGCGAGATCAACAATTCACTTAACACCTGATATGATTTATGCAAATACTTATTGCAAATCTCTTCATAAGTTTGCTTATTCCACATGGCTCTAATTTGCATGTAAATACAGTGATCGCTGGCTAATTAGAACTCTTTGGCTTTCGACTTGTGAGTAATTCTTATTTCGTGTAAACCATAAAAGGAAAATTTATGAATTTTAGTTTCAATGATTTCTTTAAATTCTTAAAAATAACAATTGGTATTTAAGACGGAAAAAATGAAGACTTTAATTTTATTTATGGAATATTTTATAATCATAATCTAATTCCGAGCAACTTCTATCCCTGATAATAATAATTATTGAATAATAATAATATATATAGTAATCAAAGTTTCTGCTGACAAGTTTTTTAAAATTGTTAAAAATTTTCAAGTTTAAGAAATATATCTACAACTATTTATAAAACTTGTCGAAAGACACAACCGATCTGTTTATTATCTGCATTCAATTAAAAAATAGTTTAGTTTGAGAGCATTCAAGCTTCGTTTAAGTATCCTACTTGGTTATAGTAATTTCTCTCTCTCTCTCATTTCAATTCGGAAAGTTTTTGGCTCGTGTTTGGCGTCGCCACACAACATTAGTTAATTGCTTAGTTAGTTGTTAGTACTTATTTGCTATTTGTTGCTGTTGTTGTTGTTGTTGTTGCTACCACGATTATTTCACTTGTGCGTCGCTGCTGCTGTTGTTGCTGCTGCTGCTGCTGTCGCAACATTCGCTGCTAATTAAACGCCCCTCGCCGCTGCCCACCTGTCTTGTCTACCTGACTAGCTGACTGGCTGTGACTGTGTGTCTGGGCGGCTGCCTGCCACTGCTTATCTAACTGCCACTGCCACTGTTTGATTTTTGCCTTCGCTTTGCAACCGCACCCCTAACCCTGCCTGCCCGCCTCTCTGCTGCTCGGTCTCCAACCAGATTTAAGGTTCTTTGCCTTATTAAGCCGAATGACCGCCGAATGACTAAGAACCAATCACGGCGCAAGGTTAGTCGGCATTCTAAGTCGCAGCACTTAGACGAGTTAATGACTTTGGTCAGAACACTCGAATTTGTTTCGTTTCGCGCTTACATTAAGTTGAATTGAAGTCGATTTGAATCGTTAATCGCTTTGGCGCTGCAAACACGTTATTATAATTTGGCCTCTTAAAATAGCATACTATAGAAATCTATTTGCAGTTACGATTGTGTTCTAAACTCTGGTACGGCCCAATTGGGGGGCAAACCTGTTGATTCCAAGGCGTTTCAATCGATGTATTTCCAACTGACCGATCAAAACTGCATTTTTGTGAAAGTTTACGGAACTGCATAACTCAAATTCGCAATGCACACACAGATATTTCCGGCTGGGAGTTGCTGGGCAATTGAGAATTACAGAGAGAAGAGGGGAAAGGGGGAATGGAACCTAAGTTTTCATTGAAATATTTGGAATTATAATAATATCAACTTTCAAAGCCTTAAGCTGAGTATGTTGAGAATAGCTGAGCTGAATAGTTGAGCAGTTTGAAAGATAAACTAACAATAAATAAATAAATAACACACAAAAATAATATAAATTCCTACTCAAGAAGATCAACAACTTTTTGGCAAGAAATATTATATTGGAATGTAAAATGTACAGGAAATTATCGGTTTTATCTTAATACTCTTAAGTACTATCTACATAAATTCAAGGTCATTTGTGTATTCTTTATGTATAGAAAACTTAAGAACAAGATATAAAATTCAACAAATTCTTAAACACATTTGACCGTAAGAAGCTACTGTTCAAAATTCAGCTATTTATATCTGATATATATTGATCAACCATAATTACCATAACAAAACACCATAAAACACACAAAATCAGCATTTAAATCACATAAAAAACATAAATTTATTGGCATTCTAATTGAATGCAAACAGAATTTCAAGCAGTCTATAAGTTATATGATCAAGTAACTAAAACACTTGGCTGATATCCAGTTTATTAAAGCCGTTACGTAGTATTTGTGAACTTGTCAAGCTGAGCAGCTGCCTTAGTTTTGGCCACATCTGTGACGTTAACTTGTTTTGGCAACCAACAAATTTAACTTGGCGGGAAAGCCCGCAGAGTTTGCATGAGTCAGTTTCAAAAAATGAAGGTATTTCTAATGAAAACCGATTCATGGAAAATTGCTATTTTTAAGAGCTTAAATCGAAAGTTGTATTTCCAATTTAAAATTTAGTATTAATCTAGAGGTTAAACTCTGGCTCACCTGGCTTCCACATCGAGTGCATCCAGTTCTGGTATATGACACCAATGCTGCTCCGGAATGAGTGTGAGAAAGATTTGCGAGAAGTACACGAAAGCCACAAAGAACGAGAATGGAATCATGCATAGGAATAATATCTTCTGATATCGACCAAATTCGCCAATCAGCGGCAGAATGTCATCAAAATCCATGGTGGGCGCTGTGGGCGTGGCAGCCACTTCATGCGCCTTCTTGCCAGTCATATCCAGCTGCAGTTCCTTGGTGTTGCCGCCACTGCGACGACGTGGTAAATTATCCGCACCACCTCCGCCCGCTCCGTGGGGCTGCTCGTCGTGATTATATGCTTCATTGACGAAGTATGCTTGCTTGGCCTGACCTTCCATTATATTGCAGTAGTCGCTGTTAGTAGCTGCGCGCAACCTTGCTGTATCTATGTCACTTGTGAGCTTGTAAACTTGAGTAGTTACAAAAGAAATTCACTTGGCACAATCAAAGCCGACTACCAAAATACCGAACTATGTCTTCAGAGAGCTGCTGACGGCGCACGCGCGCGTTTCCGTTAATGTTCTTCAACTGAACTGAGCACGCGCGCCGGATGGCGTTTTTATATCAGCCAACCGAGCCAACCGAAGTAAATCCGTGCTCAGCCCCAGTCAGGCAGCGGCGCTGTCAAGCCGAGCTTCGTTGCTGCCGCTGCCGCTGCCGCTGCTGTTGCACTTGATTGTTAAGAACAAGAAATTGGCAATGCCGGCAGCGAAAGTTGAACAGCTGTTTGGTTTCGCACAGCTGGCAAACCGGTCCCGATCCTAAGCGTTATGATCTTGATCAGCTCTTCGCAGCGCATCGTATTGGCTTTATTTTGTCGATTATTTTTAAGTTCGCCAAATGACAAACGCTCCCCAGCTGGGGAGGAGGCGCGCACGTGATTCATGCAAAAACAATGGCCAAAATTAACATAACATAAAAGAGCAGCCACTAAAACGTCATATTTCTCATATAACCAGCAATTTTGGGGGATTAACCCCCAAAAAATGGGGAGACAGCTGCCATAGTCGCCTGACTCACAACAAGTCAAAAACCCCGAATAACAGAAATTTCGGTAAAAAAATAAAAGCTGCACATGCCCCCAGTTTCAGAACTGTGCTGTTAAGATACAGATACAGATACTTTTGCATAATTAGTGGTATCTGTGCAAAATTATTAAGCGGCATTCGAAACATGTTTTTTTATTTTTCGTTCTTATTGCAAGTGCGAAAGTTGTTAAACGCAACTTTTAAATCCAGTCTAAGCTAGTTTTAATTTTAGTTTCAGTTACATTTTTGTACCCTGTACCCATCAAGAATTGGAAAAAGGGTATCATGAAGTACTAGTCAGGCACTCACACTATTAAGACCTTTGAACTGCCATAACTTTGCCAAAACTAAACCGATCTTTTTGAAAAATCCTGCATTTAAATTAGTACCAGAAGTTGTGCAAAAGTATGTAATTTTCATAAGGGGTATATGCTAGTCGGGCACTGTCAACTAGAGCACTATTTATTTAGTTGCAATTCGCTAGTTTTCTACACATTTAATGTTTTAATTAGCGCCGTTTGTAGCGCTCCCAAGGACAATAACATTTTGCTTGTGAGTCGGTCTCGGTATCGGTCTCAAATGAGTTCATAGCACCCCGCACTTGAATAGATCGCGATATTGAGCTTGAGATTGTCATGGTGATGGTGATTGGGATTGGGATTGGGCTTGTGATTGAGAATGAGATTGAGATACATATAGCATCGTCTGGCTAATTTGATTTGGTATTGCGAACATGTTCAGATTGTGGCAGGTGTCATTTGATATATATTTGTGCTTCGAGCATTTATTTTAGAAAGTGCATAACACACTTTGATTTCGCCAGATCTTGTAATTATCCTGCTAATTACGCGGGTAAATATGAGACAGCTTATTGTTGTCCAGGAAGACGTTACTAATTGCAATTATGCCTAACAGGTGGTAATATGTATATGTGAAGTAAAATCAATTTGAGATCTTTATGCGTGCTTAACTTTTTATGGATAACGAAAGTATTTGTGATTGTGCTTAAAGATATAAATATATAGTATCTTTTTACTATAATATACATTTTTATTTTTATTTGACCGTTTTATATTCCAAACCAGAAATCTTTATAAATAACGAAAGTATTTGTGATTGTGCTTAAAGATATAAATATATAGTATCTTTTTACTATAATATACATTTTTATTTTTATTTGACCTCTTTTTATCTTTAAAACCAGAAATCTTTATAAATAAACAAATAATAAAGAATTCATATATAATCATTTAAAATCGTTTTGTAAGTATCTTAAACTCTATAGAGTTTACAAACAAATTGTATTTCTTTTAAGTTTCTTTACCTTTAGGTTTTATAGAGCATACAGCAATCGTCTTTGACTTTAACTGAATGCCACCTTTTGTGTACTGTGTACTTAGATTAATGTAACCTTCAATTGAACAAATAAATATTGTTGCATTAAAAACCATTTCCGTTTTTATTCTTTGGTTTGCATAGTTTTTTTTGTCTGCTTTGTTGTAGCTTATTATTATTTTATTAGCTGGCATAAATACAGCAATGTTTGTGTTTAAAAGTTTTAATGAGTTAAACAGTTTGATCGTAAAAGGTATTTAATTAATAATAAATTTGATTTGACTGTTTGAGGAAGTAAGTGTATATGAAAGTGTAAATTATGATTATAATAAGTAATATTTCATAATGTCTCAATATGTATGTGCTCTGATTAAAAGAATTTCTTGTATGGATTTACTTATGATTTATACATAATAAAAAAAAGTTTTCCCATGTTAAGAGCTCTTATCTATTTGTACTTGAAATATGATAAGTTCATAGTCAACTTTAATTATTGATAATTTTCTTTATTAAAAATTTGCAATGGAATTTTAGGAGCTAGTCTTCTAGTCTTCTATGGATATCTGCCTTCCAGCTACGATCGATTGTGAAATTTCCATTTACTTAGCACTTTGAAAATGTTTTTTAAATGTCGCTAAACTAATTAGAACCTTTTCTCCATAAACAATATTGATTTGCTTGAGTTATTTACTTATCCCCTATGCGAAACCCATTTCAGTTAATTTGCCCTTGACCCGAAACCATGACAAAATGGCCGAGACTAAAGCCAAGCTAAAGACGTGGTAGCAGTAGTAATCTGGCCGTATTATTTTTATCGATGATCCGCTCTAAGAATAGCAGCAATCAGTTGTCGATCATAAATCAAATGTGGTTTTTACTAGGCTACTGATAAGAGATAGGCCCCAAGATATATGGCGGCCCAGTGCCTCAGGCGATTAGCGTTGTGCGGCTATAAAAGAGTGTCCAGTTGGCCAAATAGCTTCAGTTGAAATATATATTAACCATGAAATTCGCTGGCGCAATCGTACTACTCCTGGCCGCCGTGCTCGGAGCCAATGCCGTCGACTGGGCATCCTTGAAATCCCTGGAGATTGAGCCCAAGGTGCCGATGATTCGTGGCCGCAATGCGCCCGCTGGCCGCATTACCAAGGGTAGCATCGCTAGCCGCGATCAGTTCCCCTTCCAGGCCGGACTCTTGCTCTACGTGAATGGTGGTGCTGCCTGGTGCGGCGGTTCCGTGATCAGCAATCGCTATATTCTTACTGCTGCTCACTGCACGGAAAGTCTGACCACTGGTGTGGATGTGTATTTGGGTGCCTGGGATCGCACGGACAGCAAGGAGGTTGGCCAACAGATTATCTTTGTGGAGACTAAGAATGTGATTGTGCATGAGAACTACGATGCCACCACCATCACCAATGACATCTCCCTGATCAAGCTGCCCGTGGCCATTGAATTCAATGACTATATTCAGGCCGCCAAGCTGCCCGTGAAGTCCAACAGCTACAACACCTATGCCGATGAGCAGGCTATTGCCTCCGGCTGGGGCAAGACTGCCGACTGTGAGTTGCCCTCGACAAACTCTTTAAATCCTCTCCTTAATCATGCTTTCATTCCTTTGTGCAGCTGAGAACGCTGTCACCGACAAGCTGCAGTTCATTAACGTGCCCATCATGAGGAACTCCGGCTGCTCTCCCTGGTTCGGTGGTATCGTCGCCGATACCAACATTTGCATCAAGACCACCGGCGGCACATCCACCTGCAACGGTGACTCTGGCGGTCCCTTGGTCCTCGCCGATGGCAGCAACACTCTGATTGGCGCCACCTCATACGGCATTGCCCTCGGCTGCGAGAAGGGCTGGCCTGGTGTATTCACTCGCATCACCTCCTATCTGGACTGGATCGAGGTGAACTCCGGTGTGGTCAACAAGGGTATCTAAATGGCTTTTCAATGACTTAAAATAAATGTTTATTGAAAGCTACAAGAAATAAAAGTTATTTTTGGACTTGGGCCGAGGTTTGGAATGCGGCCGCAGGCGAACAACCTCGGACGCATCCTCATCCGACTGGGACGACGCATGATGTACGTCCAGTTCGTCGGGCACATCGTCATCCTGTTCGAGTTTGCGACTGTGTCGCTGCTTGCCGTAGTTTTTCATATACTGATCCAAGAAAATGGCCTCCGTGGTGTCCTGATGCGAATGCACGCCCGTCTCATCGCTAATCCAGTCCAGGTACGAGGCCACCTTGGTAAACGCCGCCGGATAGCCACGATCGCAGCCATAGATGCTGCCAAACGAGGTGATGCCCACCAGCACCCGTTTCTTCGAGTGTCGCCGCTGCAGCACCAGCGGCCCACCCGAATCCCCATTGCACGTGGAGCGCGCATTCCGTCCGCTCGTGCAGATGTTCGTGCCGCGAAAGGACAGTGGAAAGTTCCGTTTACAGGTGCGTTCGTCAATGATCTGGAGCTGCACATAGCGCAGCACATTGCTGATCGCATGCACACCCGTTGCATAGCGACCCCAGCCGGATGCGATTCCCAACTTGTTCTTGAAGTTGCGGTACTCATAGTGTCGCTTGGGCAGCTGTATGGGATGGATGCGTTCTGCAGGATGGAGAGAGAGAAGGAGAGGGATTAGATCAGTCTATGATCGGATTAAAGACAAACATTTCTGGCTCTAATATCAATTTATAAAGTTTTCAAAAATATCTTTTATAATTTGTTAGCAAACTTACCGTTAAAGCTAACCTTGTGTGGCAGTCGTATGAGAGCAATGTCATCCTTCAGCCGCTTGGGATTCCAAGTGGGATAGATGTGAAAATTGTCACTTGGCACCATCAGACGCACCTGACCCGATTCCTTGGCGTTCTTGATCTCATTGGCGCCCAAAAAGACCAAGGCGCGTTTGGCCCTGGACGGTAAGGAATAAAGCTAATTAGTCTAGGTCAATACCGAGGATTCATAGGTGGTTGCCTACATGTCCACACAATGTGCGGCTGTTAGCACATGCTGATCGGAGATTAGCGAGCCGCCGCACCAGTAGAGACCCTTGGGCCGCTGCAGCAGCATGCCCACCTGGTAGGGAAAGCAGTGCGGATTGCCCACATCGCCGCCAAAGATGCGATCCATGGCCATAGCACCGTCGGGCAGCATGCTGTCCAGCAGCGGCGTTGTCTCCAGATTCAAGACCAGCGGCTCGGGTTCGCTGGCAGCCGATGGAGCATCGCTGTTGCTGTCGCTGCCACTGTCGCTGTCGGCGTCGCTGTCAGCGCTGCTAATGCGACTGTCGTCACTGGTGGCGCTCATTTCCGCGTCCAGTTCGGCGGACAGCGAGGTGGTGGATGGTTGTTGTTGCGACCAGGCCAAGCCGAATGGGCCCGGATACATGGACACTAAATACATTGGCTTAACCTGTTGCCAGTCCAGCGCCGCTGCGCCACCGCCACCATGGAGCAGCAGCGCGACGCAGGCGAGGAGCAGCCTCTGCGTTGTCAATGTGGCAATAATTGAAACACTCGGCGATTGTAAAAACATTTGCGTTGCTTTTCGTTGTTGCTCGCCGCTGCTCGCGCACGCATTTAATTTGACAATTCAAATTTAATTAAAGCCGCACTCTGCAACACACTGCGCGTCCCCTTGTCTTCCCCTCTTTTCCTTTTCAATTTTTGAGCGCGGTCCACTTTTGGTGTTTTCCTCGTTTGAAAAGCCGTTACGTAGTAGCGCGTAATTTTGGCGTTTACTTTCTTTGGTCTGCGACTCAGCAGCGGTCGGCGTTCAGCGGTGTCGGTCAGCGTCTCGTTGGCAACTGTGGCGGCGCGCGCATGTTGCAAGCACTTTTATAAACTCTCTGTGCTACCATTTCTTGCAACCACTTTAATTATTTCGTCTATATTGCTGCATTAATTTGACGTCGCTGTCGACGTTGACGTTGACGTTAACGTCGCCGCCAATTGCATTAATTTGGTTTGCCATTTGAATTTTGCGCGCGCGCTCTCTCTCTCTATCTCTCTTGGCGCTCTCTCTTCTGCCCACCCACCCACTAGCTCTCGCTCACAGTTACGCCTGCGCTTTGTTGCTGCTTTTGGCGTATGTCAAAAACGATGCTCTGCCCTTTGACGCCGGTTCGCTTTAAGTGCGTTATTCGCAAGCGGTAGTTGTTGTTATTACTGTTGTTTTTACCATTTATAGCTGTAACTCTAGTTACTTATCCCCTACTTGCTTTGGTGCTATTACATCACGCGTATGCTGACTCTCTCTAAGTGTGTGTGTGTGTGTGTGTGCAAGTGAGCCCAGTGTAATGCGCAGCATGCGGTAAAATGCTTTCATTGAGAAAAAATAGTGTGCACTTGTTGTTGTTGTTGTTGTTATTATTATTATTGCTGTCGGCTTTGGTAAGTGAAACAAAAACATTACACGATACATTTGTCTTTTGCATTGTGCGCCTCCCTCGGCGGCCACTTCTCCCCACAAGCTCTGATTACATGCCTATTATGAGGCGGACAGTGGGCATTTTAAAAAATTTTAAATTTTAACAATTTTTATCAATTAACTTTATATTTTAGTCGACATTAAATAAATAAATTAATACAAATCAATAACTTAAATATCAAAATAGTCTAGCATAATTCAGGGCTCCAATGACGCTGTTTTGCCCACTGTGCAAACAACATCTTCCCTCTCTTGACTTTTTTTTGTGTTTTTGCCTATTGCCAAGGTTATTGCCAGTTCAGTTGGCAGTCATAAGCAAATTAACAGCTTTGTTGCATTTCTGGCATTTGTTGCATGTGGCTTGTGGCATGTGGCAAGCTGAAGAATTTTTGGCAGGAAATCAAACTCTGCTAACTTGTTGCATGTATTTATAATTAAATTAATTCGTTTGAATTAACTTTAATTTGATGGTGTTGAAAGTATTTCTTGGTTTGAAATTCAGTTGCTGGCATTGTTTTTGTCCAGTAACTTAGGAAATGCGGCTCACTTTGCCTGCCTAGCGAAGCAAATAAATCAAATCGTCTCGCGATCGGTGATATGTTCGAATGTAATGAGGCTACAATAACAACAAAATACAATCAGCGGCAGCTCCAACTGCGGCACATAAAACAACAGCAACAACAACAACAAGCAGCTATTATGCAAATGTTTGCACCCCGCGCTTTTTGGCCCAACTTTTTTGCGGCTAGCGTTTTTTCTTGTGCAGTTAACTTTATACTCTAACAAAAGGCTTAATAACATGGTAATGGATTGAGAAAAATAAGTATTTTGTGCTGACTTCAAATAAATTATATAGCATAATCCTTAATAAAAGTTTATATTAGAGGTTTTTATTTTGTTTTTGGGTTTCTGATTCAATTTTTATTTCGAAGTATTTGTATAATATTTGCCATTCTTAAACTCTATTAAATATGTTTTTAAAATCCAGCGATTAGTTCTGGAAGAATAAGTATGTAGTTGTATTCAATTCGCTTGTAATAGCTTTTTCTTTTGCAAAAGATTATCATTTTAACTACTAATTTACAATTTACACAAATATTATTATCTTTACTAAAAAATTGAGCATGCAGAAATTTTCACTACACTGCAAGGGTATTTTCTTATTCGATGTGTGGCACAAACACATACATATTTTACTTTTCTTGAATTGTTTCTCTGGTTTGCTTTAATATCGTGCTGTGCTGTGCGTCGATATTTAATACATAATCGCGAATTATGATTACCGCTCGCTGCATGTGTTGTATGTACATATTTAATAATAATAAGCACATTTTTTTATTTTATTGCACTTGCTAATGCATTTGCCGTTACTCAATTTAGCACTAGTATTTACCAATTGATTAGTATTAGTGTTCGTATTAGTATAATGGATATCTGTTTTCCTCTGTGTTTACAATATAAACTTTATGGCTTTTGTGCGCATTCAGTAAAGTGTTTTATTTATTTTTTTTTTTTTTTTATATTGCGGCAGTGAAAATAGTGCATGCAGTTCCTAGTTGCTTAGATGGAAAGTAGTATTACATTTCTAGTTTGGAACAAGTCTAATATTAATTATTATTATAATTTATAATTCGACTAACGCTCAGAATTGTATTCGTACTTAGGATTACCTTTAACTTATCTACTACATACAAACATAAATAAAATATTTGCAGCACAAACGCAAAATGATTATATGTATTTCACGCTTGAGCGCAACTTCCTATATGTCTAATTAATATATATATATATCTTATACAAGACTGCATTATTGATAATCAGTACAATTTCGGGACAGAGTTAACCCCATGTGTGTGGTCAACTATGCTCCACTTTTTGTTGTTGCTGTAGTTTTTCAGTCGCTGACATTATTCGAATGCTGCCGGCTGCAGCTGCTCCAGTTTTGAAAGCTGCATATCATCCGAGAATGTTGGTTTTTTGACTGTTGCTAGCGAGGGTTCATCATCCTCCATGGCGCTATCGAGACTCTTGTTGAGACGGTCATGAAACTCATCCATGGAGATCTTCTTGAGTGCCAAACGCTTGCCAAACGTTTTCTTAACTTTCAAGCGCCTTTTTTTAATGAGAATCTTGTTCTTATTAAGCCCATCACTGAAGGATATGGCGCGACGCAGCTTTCGGTTACCAAACTTGACGATGTTCACCTGGCTAGCAATGGCGCACTCCTCGCTGTCGTCCTCGGCATCGGCGGCATTCTCATCACTGGGCTCCTCGAAGATCGTCTCCAGATTAGCCGGCGTAAACTTCTTCAAGCGCCTATTGGTATACAATTTCTCGATGCTCTTTAGCATCTGTTCGTTGGTTTGGAGCCCCTTGCGTTTCTTTTTCACCTCGGATTTCATAATGGCGCTGCTCACGCGGTTGCAGTGATCTTTGGTGGCGCGGGAGGGCATACGACGCCGGGAGACGCCACCGCGGCGACCAATCCGCTTTTTGTTGTTGTTGTTGCTGTCGCTTTCATCGGTGTCCTCCGGGAGGCTCTGCTGGGATTCGATGTCATCCGAATGACAGGAGTCGGCGCTGTCCGAATCCAGCATCTCCTCGGCAGGCATTGCAGGCTTTAGATTCCACGCGAATGTACTTACAGTGGGAAAGATTGGAGCAGAGCTGCAAAAAATGTAATTTACATTTTGTTTGCATATTTTCTATTTTTTGTGTCTTTGGGTTCGTACCGATTCTCTGTTGGTTGAAAACTAATCGTAGCAAACTTGTGAACAATGTTTTCCATTATTTAATCTATAACATACTGTATTTATCAATTTAGTTAAGCTTCGCTTTTGATTTGTTATTAAATAGGTTTTTTATGAAGAGGAAGAATGAATTTTCGATAAAAATTTTATTTAACATAGTATCGGTACAAAACGTTAATGGAAATGTTATTTAACAGCATCGATGTTTCTCTGTCACGATATATCGGTATCAGTGTTTGTAAACTCCGCAAAGATACATCAATTAATCGCCAACAGATGGCGCATTGGCGGTAACTTATTTTTAAATTTATAACGGAATATTTAGTTATTTATTTTTAAGTGTGTTGAATTTATTCTATATCGCAAAGTGAAATTCATCATTTCATTATTGTTTCTATTAATCTATAAAATACACTTTAATTTCATTTTATTTACTACTGCGTATTAAAAATGAAATTTAATTAAAATCTTTAAAGACTTTCATATTTGAAACTGTACTTTTTTTACTCAGTGGTTGCACGTGAACTTTAGATTGACAGATAATCTAGGTCTATATTCGTACATAGATAGGTTGTTGAGTGGTTGCAAATAAATAAGATAAGCCATTCAATTGAAATTAAAATGGACTTATCTAATATATATATGTATTTATTATGTGGGACGTCCTATAAAAGCTCCGACCCCAATTGAATAACCTCATGTTAATCGTAAAACATGAAGGTGTTCGTTGTATTGGCTTTGGCGCTAGTCGCCGTCTCTGCGGAGATATTGGAACAGGAGCAGCCTAAGGACTTTGGCAAAACCTCCAAGATCGAGGGACGCATCACCAATGGCTACCCAGCCTACGAGGGTAAAGCACCCTACACCGTCGGCCTGAGCTTCAACAATGCTTGGTGGTGCGGTGGCTCCATCATTGCCCACGACTGGGTGCTGACTGCTGCTCACTGCACCAACGGAGCTGGCTCCGTGACCATCTTCTATGGTGCCACCTGGCGCACCAACGCCCAGTTCACCCACACTGTTGGCAGCGGCCAGTTCAAACAGAACGGAAACTGGCCCAACAACAATGGCAACGACATCGCTCTGATCCGCACTCCCCACGTGGACTTCTGGCACATGGTCAACAAGGTGGAGCTGCCCAGCTTCAACGATCGCTACAACATGTATGATGGCTCCTGGGCTGTTGCCTGCGGCTGGGGCGGCACCTACGATGGCAGCCCACTGCCCGACTGGATGCAGTGCGTCGATCTGCAGATCATCAGCAATGGACAGTGCTCCCGTACCTATGGCAGTCTGCCCGATGGTATTCTCTGCGTTGGCACTCCCGATGGCAAGTCCACTTGTGGCGGAGACTCCGGTGGTCCCTTGGTGCTCCATAATGGTGGCCGTTTGGTTGGTGTCACCTCTTTCGGCAGCAGTGCTGGTTGCCAGTCTGGCGCCCCAGCTGGTTTCACTCGTGTCACCCATCAGCTGGACTGGATTCGCGACAACTCTGGTGTTGCTTACTACTAAACTTTACCAAAATGTATCTAATTTCAATAAAAACTAAATTGCATATATATATTTGTTTTTAAATCAAGCTAGAAACAAATTATGATTAAATCAAAATCCTATAAAATCGGACTTTGGATATGGTCAAAACTTTCAGCTGCCATAACTCTGTCAAATCTGAGCCTATCCGTATAAGCGCGATTCCAAGACTTTAAAACCTTAATTGAACCGATCTTCAATCTTAAGGTACATTCAAATTAGAGAAACTAATATCATGTCAAGTAATAAGTTCCGAAAAATGCTCTTCCTAGACTTCAAACTACATAACTACAAACCCATAACTTCGCCAAAGCTGATCCGATGATCGATCCCAAGGCCATTTTAGTCATGGTTTGTCATCCTCAACAGTTCTACATTCAAAGTTGAGAAACTATACAAATTCGGATTTCTTGTCAAAAATCATGGCAAGAATAGTCACATGTCAAGTTCCAAGTTCCTAAAAATGACTCTCTTAGACTTCAAACTCCCATAACTTTGCCAAAACTGACCCGATGATCGATCCCGAGACCATTTTAGTCATGGTTTGTCATCCTCAATAGTTCTACATTCAAAGTTGAGAAACTATACAAATTCGGATTTCTTGTCAAAAATCATGGCAAGAATGGTCACATGTCAAGTTAAAAAATCCTAAAAATGCCCTTCCTAGACTTCAAACTCCCATAACTTTGCCAAAACTGAACCGATGATCGATCGCGAGGCCATTTTGGTTATGGTTTGTCACTCTTAATGGTTCTACATTTAAAGTTAAGAAACTTCATATTTTCGGATTTCTTGTCAAAAATCATGACAACAATGGTCACATGTCCAGTTAAAAGTTCCGAAAAATGCCATTCTTAGACTTCAAACTCCCATAACTTTGCCAAAACTGAACCGATCTTAATTTCCGAGGCCATTAGGTGAATGGGTTGTCCTTCGACGAGGCTGGACCTCTATACTAATACTAAATTTAAGAATAAAAACAATATTTTTGGTCGAGATTCATGTAAAAATTATATTCCAGAATAAAGGAAAAGCCGTGGCGTAGCTCAGTTATATTTTATCTGTCTTTCATATGTTACAAATTTGTTTTGCAAACATAAAGATTATTTATAATATTTAAACTGATAGATCATAAGTTCGAAAAACAAGGAAATGTAATTAAAAGGACTGTGGAAATTGCAAGTAACCCATCCGGATGCGCTGTCAATTAAGAAAGTCGTTATCTAAGATTTTGAAAGTGCCTCAAATAGATTAATATACATACTCGTATTTAATGAGTACCTGATATCTGTAAAACTGAAGGAGATATGATATGAAAACCATATAAAAGCGACTTCGAAGCAATGGAAGGGTATCAATCGTGTGTTAGACATGAAGGCTTTCATAGTATTCGCTTTGGCCATCGCTGCCGTCTCTGCGGAGTTCGCAGAACAGGTCTATCTCAAGGATCTGCCCAAGTCCTCCAAGATCGAGGGACGCATCACCAATGGCTACCCAGCCTACGAGGGTAAGGCACCCTACACCGTCGGCCTGAGCTTCAACAATGCTTGGTGGTGCGGTGGCTCCATCATTGCCCACGACTGGGTGCTGACTGCTGCTCACTGCACCAACGGAGCCGGCTCCGTGACCATCTACTATGGTGCCACCTGGCGCACCAACGCCCAGTTCACCCACACTGTTGGCAGCGGCCAGTTCAAACAGAACGGAAACTGGCCCAACAACAATGGCAACGACATCGCTCTGATCCGCACTCCCCACGTGGACTTCTGGCACATGGTCAACAAGGTGGAGCTGCCCAGCTTCAACGATCGCTACAACATGTATGCTGGCTCCTGGGCTGTGGCCTGCGGCTGGGGCGGCACCTATGATGGCAGCCCACTCCCAGATTATCTGCAGTGCGTCGATCTGCAGATCATCAGCAACAGCGTGTGCTCTCAGACTTATGGTAATCAACCCGATGGTATTCTGTGCGTGGCTACTCCCGATGGCAAGTCCACCTGCCAGGGTGATTCTGGTGGCCCACTGGTGCTCCATGATGGTGGCAGACTTGTTGGTGTTACCTCCTGGGTTTCTGGCGCTGGTTGCCAATCTGGCCATCCATCTGGCTTCACTCGTGTCACCAACCAGTTGGACTGGATCCGCGACAACTCTGGCGTTGCTTACTACTAAAGTGCTGACTTGAATAAATATATATAAACTGCAAAGATACTTCGTAAAGTTACTTAGTCACTGGGCAAATAAGATAACTTTGGCCAGGTGTGAATTCGTCTGGTCAAGAAATAGGGACGTACCACACACCTGTGCGTCTAGAGTCTATAGACATAGACATATACAGCAATATCAGGTGTTACTTATCGGGAGTAGCCAGCTATCAGTACCGTAAAGTCTACCCAATATTTTTATGAATGGGTTGAGCCGAGTGCCTAGAATGCGTAAAAATCAAAATGTGATGGCTGTAAACCTCCGTCAAACGCTATCAAAAATACCCCCAACGTTGACGAAATTTCGCCAGTCAGCTTTAAATATGATTTCCGTTCATGAAGCGATTAGATTATAAACTCAAGTGAATTGAACTTTTAAGTACGCGATCATCTTGTTCGATTAGATTATACAAGAGGAAGTAGCTTTAAAAATCATATTTCGATTGCATCATTATAGAATGTTCTTGAAGGGAAAAAGATAGCTTCTGTCACATTAATCCCGCAAATATTGAAAATCTCTATTTACCAGTTTCAGAGATAATGTAAATATAAGTATACGAATTTTACTTGCCTGAATAGTTTTTAGTCTAATCTTCTCGGCCCTAGGAAGGTTTCACCATTTCAAGTGGACTTTTTAGATTTCTTTACAGTTATCAGGCACGCCTCTTATACAGGCAAGTACAGGTAAACAAGACTTTGAAGGGCTTGGATACGAGTATCCACTTGTTCCACAAATCCTCCCATAAACACATACTTTAAAATTGCATGCTTTAGATTATTTATTTGTTATTAGTTTACTGTTTAGTAGGAAATGCCAGTGTTGTCCCGAATCCAGTCCAGGTAGCCAGTGACACGAGTAAAGCCAGCGGGTTGGCCAGCGGTGCAGCCATCGCCATGGCCAAAGGATGTGATGCCGACGATGCGGTTGCCATCGTGTGTCACCAGTGGGCCACCAGAGTCGCCGTTGCAGGTGGACTTGCCGCCGGATGTGCTGATGCAGATGGTGTTATCGATGACATAGCCACTGCCATAAACGTTACGGCATGCGTCGTTGCCAATGATCTGCACATCCACGCAGTTCAGATAGGCGTTCATGCCACTGTTGTTGTTGATGTAGCCCCAGCCGGAGGCAACGGCCCACTTTCCATCGAAGTTGTTGTAGCGATCGTTGTAGCTGGGCAGTTCCACCTTGTTAACGAGAGACCAGAAGTCGACATGTGGTATGCGGATCAGGGCAATATCGTTGTTCAGATTATTGTTGTAGCTGGGATGACGGATCTGATTGCTGCCACTGACCCAGTGGGTGTACTGAGCCTCATGACGGAAACTGGCGCCAAAATAGATGGTTACACCAGAGCCATCATTGATGCAGTGACCGGCAGTCAGCACCCAGGTGTTGCCAATGATCGAACCACCGCACCACCAGCCGCCATCGAAGCTCAGACCCACAATGTAGGGCACCTTGCCCTCGTACGCCGGATAGCCATTGGTGATGCGTCCCTCAATGCCCTGAACGGGCATGTCCATCACCTTCAATGGCTTCTCCAAACCGGTCGGCACAGCGCTGGCTGCGACCACAGCTAAGGCAAGGAATACAAACAGTTTCATTTTCGAATATTAACTCATACTTTTCACAGAGTCTCCAACAGTTTTTATACATTTTGTGGAACACAGAAAGTCTGCTTGAAGTTTATTTTGACTGCAATCATGGCTCATAAATTTTGTGAAGTCTGGCCACCACTGGCTGATAAGTTGGCTCTCTGGACGTAGGCTCGTCCAGTGACATACGTTTCAAAATATTGCACAAGTCAAGTGACTTTATTGTTGGCGATAGTGAAAATTTGTCGAATTCATTTATTTTATAATGCCACTTATAATAACTTCTGTCCAATGTCTATCGATTTTAAAGACAGCTATATATAAGTTTTGTTTATTCTCTTCCAATTCCAATAAATATTGTTTACTATTTTAATTACCCACAATGTATACCAGCATAATTTATTTTATATTTATTATATCATAAGATGCTCAAGGCAGGGTAACTCCTTAGTCGAAAACACCCCAAATTAGTGTTTCAATTTGCACTGGTCATAAATAGCTAAGACCTTAGCAGGAAGTTGTGTTGGCGTCAAAATTGTAAATCTTAAACATGAGCAGAGTGTCTGAAGTCCAGTTTCTATCTTATACCATATACTCTAAGTAATTTATAGAAAGGTTATAATAATATTAAGGAGGTAGGAGAACACAGGAGAGATCCATTTAATATTTTTTTGATAAGTGTAACTTTTTGATCTTAAAGTAACGTAAAATCATAAATATATTAACTTAAAAAACCCCATAAAGAGTATCGGTGTTTAAGAGGAATATATTGACTATATTTTAAAACATGACAGAATTGACATCTTTTGGGCTTAAAGCTCTTCAGTTTCTATAATCTTTGACCGACAATCGACGGCAATCGGATGCAAATCTTACTGATTGGCATTTAATATTTTTTGATAAGTTTTGTAACTTATTGATCTGAAAGTAACGTAAAATCATAAATAAATATACTTAAAAAAACCCATAGAGGGTATCGATGTTTAAGAGGAATATATCAATTAGATTTTAAAACTTGACAGAATTGACATCCTTTGGGCTTAAAGCTCTTCAGTTTCTATAATCTTTAACCGACAATCGACGGCAACCGGATGCAAATCTTGCTGATTGGCAGGCACAATCGGAGTAGGCTTAAAGGCTTTTTTTGGCTTATTGAAATTGATGCAAATCAATTGTTATCTTATCAATAAAATGTACCCGCCTACCAGCGTTTTACAATCGTGTTATCTGAGCAAATAAATTAAAGTATTCTAAAGTGATACGAATAAGTGCCACACACTCTTCTGAATCTTTGAATGATTACAAATGAGTACACCCACTCCTGCTGAAAGCGACGCGTTTTCTAGATACCTGTTTAAAAAGTCACGTTCATGATAACGGCTATCAACCAATATGGAAACAAACTGATATTGATATCAAACTCACGATTAACTATAACTTTAGCTTATGCCTTCTTTTTTTTAATTGATAGTAGGCTCTTCTTATTTGCATATTGCAAATTGTGCAGTCTCATTATGATTGAAAGATAATCAGCTAAAGGAAATTATAAATATTAATATGACGATAAGGACAGAAAGAAGTTTTATTCTAATTTTACGATTTTATGCTGTGTACAAATTGCTTTTCATAATAATATTATTAAGTTGCTTTTTATGATCAGATTAGCAGACTAATATCACATGTAACGCTTTACTGTTAAAAACGTCTTTTAAAAACTTAATAATATACTATTGACATAACATTGCAATATATATTTAAGTTATTTTCATTTCGGATTTGAAACTGCTACAAAAATGAGTGCATCATGATTATTCAAGTTGTTTACTAAAAATATAATAACTATTTAGTATCAGCAGAGAAGTGCGTCGCAAAAATATACTATCTAAGTTTATATGTACTTGCAAAGATATTTATATTTAGTTACGTCACTTAACATAGTGAAGCACCTACCTATAGCGTCTAAGGAGGTCCAATATTATATGGAATTACCTGACAGCAAGCGAATGATATTTAAATGTGTTATCACCAAGTATTCTTCTTCACAGACTACTTCCATTTGAGCATTTTTAAAGGCCTTTGAGTGCCTTCTTGAAATACTATTGATTGACGAATTCATTTGGATGTGGAATTGATACCATGAGTGGGATTGCTTTTAGCTCTATATACTGTAATCTTATAATTACTAATTGGTTTATCAATGTCCCTATCAAGATATATTCCGGATTGAAAAATGTATAAAAGTCCGCAGTTTTTATGGACTGGCATGAGTTGTTCATTAAACATGAAGGTATTCATTGTACTTGCTTTGGCCATCGCTGCCGTCTCTGCGGAGTTCGCAGAACAGGTCCACCCCAAAGATCTGCCCAAGTCCTCCCAACTCGAGGGACGCATCACCAATGGCTACCCAGCCTACGAGGGTAAGGCACCCTACACCGTCGGCCTGAGCTTCAATGGCTGGTGGTGCGGTGGTTCCATCATTGCCAACGATTGGGTGCTGACTGCTGCTCACTGCACCAACGGAGCCAGCTCCGTGACCATCTACTACGGAGCCTCCTGGCGCACAAACGCCCAGTTCACCCACACTGTTGGCAGCGGCCAGTTCAAACAGAACGCAAACTGGCCCAACAGCAATGGCAACGACATCGCTCTGATCCGCACTCCCCACGTGGACTTCTGGAGCTTGGTTAACAAGGTGGAGCTGCCCAGCTACAACGATCGCTACAACATGTATGATGGCGCCTGGACTGTTGCCTGCGGCTGGGGCATTACCTCCGATGGTGGCTCCCAACCCGACTGGCTGCAGTGCGTCGACCTGCAGATCATCAGCAACAGCCAGTGCTCTCAGACTTATGGTACTCAACCCGATGGTATTCTGTGCGTGGCTACTCCCGGCGGCAAGTCCACCTGCAGCGGTGACTCTGGTGGCCCCTTGGTGCTCCATGATGGTGGCCGTTTGGTTGGTGTTACCTCCTGGGTTGCTGGAGCTGGTTGTACCGCTGGCCTTCCTTCTGGCTTCACTCGTGTCACCAACCAGTTGGACTGGATCCGTGACAACTCTGGTGTCGCTTACTATTAAGCAGTTCAATGTAATGAATTCTTATACGTAATAAATCAGATAAACATCTCCGCATATAGTTTAGCAAATTTATTGGTGACCATTTGAAAGATTTTTTATATCTTGAACTCATTAAAAATGGGAAGTATGTAACAGGCTTAAGAAAGCATCTCCAACCCCATAACTAATTTTTTCCTTTTATTGGTAGAAAATTCACAAAACTCAAAACACATTTACAATATTTGTAAACTTTCTTCAAGTAAGGAAACTTTGCATCTGATCCAAACTTACAAAATAATGTTGCATTCTGCAGGAATCATTGACAATTTTTCCTATACCACCTTTATCAGCTATACATAAAATGAATGAGCTAGCACAAATCGTGATTCGTTATCGGCTTCTATAACTCACTTTTTATTAATATCAGTATTTATGTTTGAATTATGAGCCATTCAATTCGTGATAATGTTTACAAGAGTCTGTGCTCAACTTTGCTATAAAAGCACCGGTAGAACTAAGCAGAGTACAAGTTGTACATCCAATATGAAGGTGTTCATTACAATTCTGGCTCTGGCTGTTGCCTCCGCCGCTGGCGCTGCAGTGCCTTCCACCACGGAGCAAGGCACGGAGAAAGCCGTCAACATTAAGGACATTTCTAGCCGCATCACCAACGGCTATCCAGCCTCAGAGGGCAAGGCACCCTACACCGTTGGCCTCGGCTTCAGCGGAGGCTGGTGGTGCGGTGGTTCCATCATTTCCAACACCTGGGTCCTGACTGCCGAGCACTGCACGGGCAGCGACTCCGTGACTGTTTACTTTGGAGCCACCTGGCGCACCAATGCCCAGTACACCCACTGGGTTGGCCGCAACAACTTCATCAACCACCACAACGCTGACATTGCCCTGATCCGCATCCCTCATGTGGACTTCTGGCACATGGTCAACAAGGTGGAGCTGCCCAGCTACAACGATCGCTACAATGACTACAATGAGCAATGGGCTGTTGCCTGCGGCTGGGGCGGCACCTACGATGGCAGCCCACTTCCCGACTGGCTGCAGTGCGTCGATCTGCAGATCATGCACAACTCCGAGTGCCAGCGTACTTATGGCTCCAACACTGTTGGTGACAACATCATCTGTGTGAGAACTCCCAACGGCAAGTCCACCTGCGGAGGTGACTCCGGTGGCCCACTGGTCACACATAACGGCAACAGGCTGGTCGGTGTTACCAACTTTGGCACAAGTTCCTGCACATCTGGCGCCCCAGCTGGCTTCCAGCGTGTCACCTACCACTTGGACTGGATCCGTGACCACACTGGCATTTCTTACTAAGCTCAAAGCTCAAAGCTTAACAAAAATAAAGTTTATTACAAAAAAATATATATTTCTTTTATTATGTTTTAATATCCACATTATAATAAGTCAGATATCTGAAAAAATTACTTGACTTTAATCGGAATTCTAAGTAAGCTTAGCTTAAAGTTAGGTTTGATCTCAAGCATATACTACCTAAGTTTATATGTACTTGCATAGAGATTTCTATATATACATTTCCCGGCGTGCGTTGCTACTACAATTTTCTCCGTTGCGCTTTGTTGTTCACCTTTTAATTTTCGTTCGTCTTTTTCCCATTTTTAATGGGATCAGGGTATAAAAAACAAATTGTATTGTAATGTGCTCAAACAACGAAAAGTGACCTTCCCAGAATTCAAAGTGCTACAACTTTGCCAAAACTGAACCAATTTTTATTCCCGAGGCCATTTTGATCATTATTTGTCATCTAGTTTAATTCTACATCTCAAGTTTATGAATTTTAAAAAAAAAAAATTTTGTTTTTTTTTGCTGAAAAAAGCATAAGGGGGGACCCTTACCAATTTCGATTTTTCAAAAAATAAAATCTTGAAATTTTACGTTTAATTGATTGTGGGTGTCTCAACTAGTATAAAAAACTATTCGAAAAGTGATTTTGTGGTGTTTCATTTTTCTGTCAAAAATCACGCCAAAAGTGACAAAAAAAATGACATGTAAACTGCCCAAACAACGAAAAGTTCCTTATAAATGACCTTCCCAGAATTCAAAGTGCTACAACTTTGCCAAAACTGAACCAATTTTTTCCCGAGGCCATTTTGATCATTATTTGTCATCTAGTTTAATTCTACATCTCAAGTTTATGAATTTTTAATAAAATAAAATTTTGGTTTTTTTTGCTGAAAAAAGCATAAGGGGGGACCCTTACCAATTTAGATTTTTCAAAAAATAAAATCTTGAAATTTTACGTTTAATTGATTGTGGGTGTCTCAACTAGTATAAAAAACTATTCGAAAAGTGATTTTGTGGTGTTTCATTTTTCTGTCAAAAATCACGCCAAAAGTGACAAAAAAAATGACATGTAAACTGCCCAAACAACGAAAAGTTCCTTATAAATGACCTTCCTAGACTTCAAAGTGCTACAACTTTGCCAAAACTGAACCGATTTTTATTCCCGAGGCCATTTTGATCATTATTTGTCATCTAGTTTAATTCTAGATCTCAAGTTTATGAATTTTTAAAAAAATAAAATTTTGGTTTTTTTTGCCGAAAAAAGCATAAGGGGGGACCCTTACCAATTTCGATTTTTCAAAAAATAAAATCTTGAAATTTTACGTTTAATTGATTGTGGGTGTCTCAACTAGTATAAAAAACTATTCGAAAAGTGATTTTGTGGTGTTTCATTTTTCTGTCAAAAATCACGCCAAAAGTGACAAAAAAAATGACATGTAAACTGCCCAAACAACGAAAAGTTCCTTATAAATGACCTTCGCAGAATTCAAAGTGCTACAACTTTGCCAAAACTGAACCAATTTTTATTCCCGAGGCCATTTTGATCATTATTTGTCATCTAGTTTAATTCTACATCTCAAGTTTATGAATTTTTAATAAAATAAAATTTTGGTTTTTTTTGCTGAAAAAAGCATAAGGGGGGACCCTTACCAATTTCGATTTTTCAAAAAATAAAATCTTGAAATTTTACGTTTAATTGATTGTGGGTGTCTCAACTAGTATAAAAAACTATTCGAAAAGTGATTTTGTGGTGTTTCATTTTTCTGTCAAAAATCACGCCAAAAGTGACAAAAAAAATGACATGTAAACTGCCCAAACAACGAAAAGTTCCTTATAAATGACCTTCCTAGACTTCAAAGTGCTACAACTTTGCCAAAACTGAACCGATTTTTATTCCCGAGGCCATTTTGATCATTATTTGTCATCTAGTTTAATTCTAGATCTCAAGTTTATGAATTTTTAAAAAATAAAATTTTGGTTTTTTTTGCCGAAAAAAGCATAAGGGGGACCCTTACCAATTTCGATTTTTCAAAAAATAAAATCTTGAAATTTTACGTTTAATTGATTGTGGGTGTCTCAACTAGTATAAAAAACTATTCGAAAAGTGATTTTGTGGTGTTTCATTTTTCTGTCAAAAATCACGCCAAAAGTGACAAAAAAAATGACATGTAAACTGCCCAAACAACGAAAAGTTCCTTATAAATGACCTTCCTAGACTTCAAAGTGCTACAACTTTGCCAAAACTGAACCGATTTTTATTCCCGAGGTCATTTTGATCATTATTTGTCATCTAGTTTAATTCTAGATCTCAAGTTTATGAATTTTTAAAAAATAAAATTTTAGATTTTTTTGCCAAAAAAAGCATAAGGGGGGACCCTTACGAATTTCGATTTTTCAAAAAATAAAATCTTGAAATTTTACGTTTAATTGATTGTGGGTGTCTCAACTAGTATAAAAAACTATTCGAAAAGTGATTTTGTGGTGTTTCATTTTTCTGTCAAAAATCACGCCAAAAGTGACAAAAAAAATGACATGTAAACTGCCCAAACAACGAAAAGTTCCTTATAAATGACCTTCCTAGACTTCAAAGTGCTACAACTTTGCCAAAACTGAACCGATTTTTATTCCCGAGGCCATTTTGATCATTATTTGTCATCTAGTTTAATTCTACATCTCAAGTTTATGAATTTTTAAAAAAATAAAATTTTGGTTTTTTTTGCCGAAAAAAGCATAAGGGGGGACCCTTACAAATTTCGATTTTTCAAAAAATAAAATCTTGAAATTTTACGTTTAATTGATTGTGGGTGTCTCAACTAGTATAAAAAACTATACGAAAAGTGATTTTGTGGTGTTTCATTTTTTTGTCAAAAATCACGCCAAAAGTGACAAAAAAAATGACATGTAAACTGCCCAAACAACGAAAAGTTCCTTATAAATGACCTTCCTAGACTTCAAAGTGCTACAACTTTGCCAAAACTGAACCAATTTTTATTCCCGAGGCCATTTTGATCATTATTTGTCATCTAGTTTAATTCTACATCTCAAGTTTATGAATTTTTAATAAAATAAAATTTTGGTTTTTTTTGCTGAAAAAAGCATAAGGGGGGACCCTTACCAATTTCGATTTTTCAAAAAATAAAATCTTGAAATTTTACGTTTAATTGATTGTGGGTGTCTCAACTAGTATAAAAAACTATTCGAAAAGTGATTTTGTGGTGTTTCATTTTTCTGTCAAAAATCACGCCAAAAGTGACAAAAAAAATGACATGTAAACTGCCCAAACAACGAAAAGTTCCTTATAAATGACCTTCCTAGACTTCAAAGTGCTACAACTTTGCCAAAACTGAACCGATTTTTATTCCCGAGGCCATTTTGATCATTATTTGTCATCTAGTTTAATTCTAGATCTCAAGTTTATGAATTTTTAAAAAAATAAAATTTTGGTTTTTTTTGCCGAAAAAAGCATAAGGGGGGACCCTTACCAATTTCGATTTTTCAAAAAATAAAATCTTGAAATTTTACGTTTAATTGATTGTGGGTGTCTCAACTAGTATAAAAAACTATTCGAAAAGTGATTTTGTGGTGTTTCATTTTTCTGTCAAAAATCACGCCAAAAGTGACAAAAAAAATGACATGTAAACTGCCCAAACAACGAAAAGTTCCTTATAAATGACCTTCCTAGACTTCAAAGTGCTACAACTTTGCCAAAACTGAACCGATTTTTATTCCCGAGGTCATTTTGATCATTATTTGTCATCTAGTTTAATTCTAGATCTCAAGTTTATGAATTTTTAAAAAAATAAAATTTTAGATTTTTTTGCCAAAAAAAGCATAAGGGGGGACCCTTACCAATTTCGATTTTTCAAAAAATAAAATCTTGAAATTTTACGTTTAATTGATTGTGGGTGTCTCAACTAGTATAAAAAACTATTCGAAAAGTGATTTTGTGGTGTTTCATTTTTCTGTCAAAAATCACGCCAAAAGTGACAAAAAAAATGACATGTAAACTGCCCAAACAACGAAAAGTTCCTTATAAATGACCTTCCTAGACTTCAAAGTGCTACAACTTTGCCAAAACTGAACCGATTTTTATTCCCGAGGCCATTTTGATCATTATTTGTCATCTAGTTTAATTCTACATCTCAAGTTTATGAATTTTTAATAAAATAAAATTTTGGTTTTTTTTGCTGAAAAAAGCATAAGGGGGGACCCTTACCAATTTAGATTTTTCAAAAAATAAAATCTTGAAATTTTACGTTTAATTGATTGTGGGTGTCTCAACTAGTATAAAAAACTATTCGAAAAGTGATTTTGTGGTGTTTCATTTTTCTGTCAAAAATCACGCCAAAAGTGACAAAAAAAATGACATGTAAACTGCCCAAACAACGAAAAGTTCCTTATAAATGACCTTCCTAGACTTCAAAGTGCTACAACTTTGCCAAAACTGAACCGATTTTTATTCCCGAGGCCATTTTGATCATTATTTGTCATCTAGTTTAATTCTACATCTCAAGTTTATGAATTTTTAATAAAATAAAATTTTGGTTTTTTTTGCTGAAAAAAGCATAAGGGGGGACCCTTACCAATTTAGATTTTTCAAAAAATAAAATCTTGAAATTTTACGTTTAATTGATTGTGGGTGTCTCAACTAGTATAAAAAACTATTCGAAAAGTGATTTTGTGGTGTTTCATTTTTCTGTCAAAAATCACGCCAAAAGTGACAAAAAAAATGACATGTAAACTGCCCAAACAACGAAAAGTTCCTTATAAATGACCTTCCTAGACTTCAAAGTGCTACAACTTTGCCAAAACTGAACCGATTTTTATTCCCGAGGCCATTTTGATCATTATTTGTCATCTAGTTTAATTCTAGATCTCAAGTTTATGAATTTTTAAAAAAATAAAATTTTGGTTTTTTTTGCCGAAAAAAGCATAAGGGGGGACCCTTACCAATTTCGATTTTTCAAAAAATAAAATCTTGAAATTTTACGTTTAATTGATTGTGGGTGTCTCAACTAGTATAAAAAACTATTCGAAAAGTGATTTTGTGGTGTTTCATTTTTCTGTCAAAAATCACGCCAAAAGTGACAAAAAAAATGACATGTAAACTGCCCAAACAACGAAAAGTTCCTTATAAATGACCTTCCCAGAATTCAAAGTGCTACAACTTTGCCAAAACTGAACCAATTTTTATTCCCGAGGCCATTTTGATCATTATTTGTCATCTAGTTTAATTCTACATCTCAAGTTTATGAATTTTTAATAAAATAAAATTTTGGTTTTTTTTGCTGAAAAAAGCATAAGGGGGGACCCTTACCAATTTCGATTTTTCAAAAAATAAAATCTTGAAATTTTACGTTTAATTGATTGTGGGTGTCTCAACTAGTATAAAAAACTATTCGAAAAGTGATTTTGTGGTGTTTCATTTTTCTGTCAAAAATCACGCCAAAAGTGACAAAAAAAATGACATGTAAACTGCCCAAACAACGAAAAGTTCCTTATAAATGACCTTCCTAGACTTCAAAGTGCTACAACTTTGCCAAAACTGAACCGATTTTTATTCCCGAGGTCATTTTGATCATTATTTGTCATCTAGTTTAATTCTAGATCTCAAGTTTATGAATTTTTAAAAAAATAAAATTTTAGATTTTTTTGCCAAAAAAAGCATAAGGGGGGACCCTTACCAATTTCGATTTTTCAAAAAATAAAATCTTGAAATTTTACGTTTAATTGATTGTGGGTGTCTCAACTAGTATAAAAAACTATTCGAAAAGTGATTTTGTGGTGTTTCATTTTTCTGTCAAAAATCACGCCAAAAGTGACAAAAAAAATGACATGTAAACTGCCCAAACAACGAAAAGTTCCTTATAAATGACCTTCCTAGACTTCAAAGTGCTACAACTTTGCCAAAACTGAACCGATTTTTATTCCCGAGGCCATTTTGATCATTATTTGTCATCTAGTTTAATTCTACATCTCAAGTTTATGAATTTTTAAAAAAATAAAATTTTGGTTTTTTTTGCCGAAAAAAGCATAAGGGGGGACCCTTACAAATTTCGATTTTTCAAAAAATAAAATCTTGAAATTTTACGTTTAATTGATTGTGGGTGTCTCAACTAGTATAAAAAACTATACGAAAAGTGATTTTGTGGTGTTTCATTTTTTTGTCAAAAATCACGCCAAAAGTGACAAAAAAAATGACATGTAAACTGCCCAAACAACGAAAAGTTCCTTATAAATGACCTTCCTAGACTTCAAAGTGCTACAACTTTGCCAAAACTGAACCAATTTTTATTCCCGAGGCCATTTTGATCATTATTTGTCATCTAGTTTAATTCTACATCTCAAGTTTATGAATTTTTAATAAAATAAAATTTTGGTTTTTTTTGCTGAAAAAAGCATAAGGGGGGACCCTTACCAATTTCGATTTTTCAAAAAATAAAATCTTGAAATTTTACGTTTAATTGATTGTGGGTGTCTCAACTAGTATAAAAAACTATTCGAAAAGTGATTTTGTGGTGTTTCATTTTTCTGTCAAAAATCACGCCAAAAGTGACAAAAAAAATGACATGTAAACTGCCCAAACAACGAAAAGTTCCTTATAAATGACCTTCCTAGACTTCAAAGTGCTACAACTTTGCCAAAACTGAACCGATTTTTATTCCCGAGGCCATTTTGATCATTATTTGTCATCTAGTTTAATTCTAGATCTCAAGTTTATGAATTTTTAAAAAAATAAAATTTTGGTTTTTTTTGCCGAAAAAAGCATAAGGGGGGACCCTTACCAATTTCGATTTTTCAAAAAATAAAATCTTGAAATTTTACGTTTAATTGATTGTGGGTGTCTCAACTAGTATAAAAAACTATTCGAAAAGTGATTTTGTGGTGTTTCATTTTTCTGTCAAAAATCACGCCAAAAGTGACAAAAAAAATGACATGTAAACTGCCCAAACAACGAAAAGTTCCTTATAAATGACCTTCCTAGACTTCAAAGTGCTACAACTTTGCCAAAACTGAACCGATTTTTATTCCCGAGGTCATTTTGATCATTATTTGTCATCTAGTTTAATTCTAGATCTCAAGTTTATGAATTTTTAAAAAAATAAAATTTTAGATTTTTTTGCCAAAAAAAGCATAAGGGGGGACCCTTACCAATTTCGATTTTTCAAAAAATAAAATCTAGAAATTTTACGTTTAATTGATTGTGGGTGTCTCAACTAGTATAAAAAACTATTCGAAAAGTGATTTTGTGGTGTTTCATTTTTCTGTCAAAAATCACGCCAAAAGTGACAAAAAAAATGACATGTAAACTGCCCAAACAACGAAAAGTTCCTTATAAATGACCTTCCTAGACTTCAAAGTGCTACAACTTTGCCAAAACTGAACCGATTTTTATTCCCGAGGCCATTTTGATCATTATTTGTCATCTAGTTTAATTCTAGATCTCAAGTTTATGAATTTTTAATAAAATAAAATTTTGGTTTTTTTTGCCGAAAAAAGCATAAGGGGGGACCCTTACCAATTTCGATTTTTCAAAAAATAAAATCTTGAAATTTTACGTTTAATTGATTGTGGGTGTCTCAACTAATATAAAAAACTATACGAAAAGTGATTTTGTGGTGTTTCATTTTTCTGTCAAAAATCACGCCAAAAGTGACAAAAAAAATTACTTGTAAAGTGCCCAAACAACGAAAAGTTCCTTATAAATGACCTTCCTAGACTTCAAAGTGCTACAACTTTGCCAAAACTGAACCGATTTTTATTCCCGAGGCCATTTTGATCATTATTTGTCATCTAGTTTAATTCTACATCTCAAGTTTATGAATTTTTAATAAAATAAAGTTTTGGTTTTTTTTGCCGAAAAAAGCATAAGGGGGGACCCTTACAAATTTCGATTTTTCAAAAAATAAAATCTTGAAATTTTACGTTTAATTGATTGTGGGTGTCTCAACTAGTATAAAAAACTATACGAAAAGTGATTTTGTGGTGTTTCATTTTTTTGTCAAAAATCACGCCAAAAGTGACAAAAAAAATGACATGTAAACTGCCCAAACAACGAAAAGTTCCTTATAAATGACCTTCCTAGACTTCAAAGTGCTACAACTTTGCCAAAACTGAACCGATTTTTATTCCCGAGGCCATTTTGATCATTATTTGTCATCTAGTTTAATTCTAGATCTCAAGTTTATGAATTTTTAAAAAAATAAAATTTTGGATTTTTTTGCCGAAAAAAGCATAAGGGGGGACCCTTACCAATTTCGATTTTTCAAAAAATAAAATCTTGAAATTTTACGTTTAATTGATTGTGGGTGTCTCAACTAGTATAAAAAACTATTCGAAAAGTGATTTTGTGGTGTTTCATTTTTCTGTCAAAAATCACGCCAAAAGTGATAAAAAAAATGACATGTAAACTGCCCAAACAACGAAAAGTTCCTTATAAATGACCTTCCTAGACTTCAAAGTGCTACAACTTTGCCAAAACTGAACCGATTTTTGTTCCCAAGGCCATTTTGATCATTATTTGTCATCTAGTTTAATTCTACAACTCAAGTTTATGAATTTTTAATAAAATAAAATTTTGGTTTTTTTTGCCGAAAAAAGCATAAGGGGGGACCCTTACAAATTTCGATTTTTCAAAAAATAAAATCTTGAAATTTTACGTTTAATTGATTGTGGGTGTCTCAACTAGTATAAAAAACTATTCGAAAAGTGATTTTGTGGTGTTTCATTTTTCTGTCAAAAATCACGCCAAAAGTGACAAAAAAAATGACTTGTAAAGTGCCCAAACAACGAAAAGTTCCTTATAAATAACCTTCCCACATTTCAATTTTGCCAAAACTGAACCGATTTTTATTCCCGAGGCCATTTTGATCATTATTTGTCATCTAGTTTAATTCTACATCTCAAGTTTATGAATATATGAATTGAAAAAATTAAATTTTGTTTTTTTTTGGCCGAAAAAAGCATAAGGGGGGACCCTTACCAATTTCGATTTTTGTGGGTGTCTCAACTACCCTGCTTTGATCACCAATAACCAATTGCCAATCAGTACGAACTCTTTTATATATATAGATATATTTAGTTACGTCACTTAACATAGTGAAGTACCTACCTATAGCGTCTAAGGAGTTTCAATATTATATGGAATTACCTGACAGCAAGCGAATGATATTTAAATGTGTTATCACCAAGTATTCTTCTTCACAGACTACTTCCATTTGAGCATTTTTAAAGGCCTTTGAGTGCCTTCTTGAAATACTATTGATTGACGAATTCATTTGGATGTGGAATTGATACCATGAGTGGGATTGCTTTTAGCTCTATATACTGTAATCTTATAATTACTAATTGGTTTATCAATGTCCCTATCAAGATATATTCCGGATTGAAAAATGTATAAAAGTCCGCAGTTTTTATGGACTGGCATGAGTTGTTCATTAAACATGAAGGTATTCATTGTACTTGCTTTGGCCATCGCTGCCGTCTCTGCGGAGTTCGCAGAACAGGTCCACCCCAAAGATCTGCCCAAGTCCTCCCAACTCGAGGGACGCATCACCAATGGCTACCCAGCCTACGAGGGTAAGGCACCCTACACCGTCGGCCTGAGCTTCAATGGCTGGTGGTGCGGTGGTTCCATCATTGCCAACGATTGGGTGCTGACTGCTGCTCACTGCACCAACGGAGCCAGCTCCGTGACCATCTACTACGGAGCCTCCTGGCGCACAAACGCCCAGTTCACCCACACTGTTGGCAGCGGCCAGTTCAAACAGAACGCAAACTGGCCCAACAGCAATGGCAACGACATCGCTCTGATCCGCACTCCCCACGTGGACTTCTGGAGCTTGGTTAACAAGGTGGAGCTGCCCAGCTACAACGATCGCTACAACATGTATGATGGCGCCTGGACTGTTGCCTGCGGCTGGGGCATTACCTCCGATGGTGGCTCCCAACCCGACTGGCTGCAGTGCGTCGACCTGCAGATCATCAGCAACAGCCAGTGCTCTCAGACTTATGGTACTCAACCCGATGGTATTCTGTGCGTGGCTACTCCCGGCGGCAAGTCCACCTGCAGCGGTGACTCTGGTGGCCCCTTGGTGCTCCATGATGGTGGCCGTTTGGTTGGTGTTACCTCCTGGGTTGCTGGAGCTGGTTGTACCGCTGGCCTTCCTTCTGGCTTCACTCGTGTCACCAACCAGTTGGACTGGATCCGTGACAACTCTGGTGTCGCTTACTATTAAGCAGTTCAATGTAATGAATTCTTATACGTAATAAATCAGATAAACATCTCCGCATATAGTTTAGCAAATTTATTGGTGACCATTTGAAAGATTTTTTATATCTTGAACTCATTAAAAATGGGAAGTATGTAACAGGCTTAAGAAAGCATCTCCAACCCCATAACTAATTTTTTCCTTTTATTGGTAGAAAATTCACAAAACTCAAAACACATTTACAATATTTGTAAACTTTCTTCAAGTAAGGAAACTTTGCATCTGATCCAAACTTACAAGATAATGTTGCATTCTGCAGGAATCATTGACAATTTTTCCTATACCACCTTTATCAGCTATACATAAAATGAATGAGCTAGCACAAATCGTGATTCGTTATCGGCTTCCATAACTCACTTTTTATTAATATCAGTATTTATGTTTGAATTATGAGCCATTCAATTCGTGATAATGTTTACAAGAGTCTGTGCTCAACTTTGCTATAAAAGCACCGGTAGAACTAAGCAGAGTACAAGTTGTACATCCAATATGAAGGTGTTCATTACAATTCTGGCTCTGGCTGTTGCCTCCGCCGCTGGCGCTGCAGTGCCTTCCACCACGGAGCAAGGCACGGAGAAAGCCGTCAACATTAAGGACATTTCTAGCCGCATCACCAACGGCTATCCAGCCTCAGAGGGCAAGGCACCCTACACCGTTGGCCTCGGCTTCAGCGGAGGCTGGTGGTGCGGTGGTTCCATCATTTCCAACACCTGGGTCCTGACTGCCGAGCACTGCACGGGCAGCGACTCCGTGACTGTTTACTTTGGAGCCACCTGGCGCACCAATGCCCAGTACACCCACTGGGTTGGCCGCAACAACTTCATCAACCACCACAACGCTGACATTGCCCTGATCCGCATCCCTCATGTGGACTTCTGGCACATGGTCAACAAGGTGGAGCTGCCCAGCTACAACGATCGCTACAATGACTACAATGAGCAATGGGCTGTTGCCTGCGGCTGGGGCGGCACCTACGATGGCAGCCCACTTCCCGACTGGCTGCAGTGCGTCGATCTGCAGATCATGCACAACTCCGAGTGCCAGCGTACTTATGGCTCCAACACTGTTGGTGACAACATCATCTGTGTGAGAACTCCCAACGGCAAGTCCACCTGCGGAGGTGACTCCGGTGGCCCACTGGTCACACATAACGGCAACAGGCTGGTCGGTGTTACCAACTTTGGCACAAGTTCCTGCACATCTGGCGCCCCAGCTGGCTTCCAGCGTGTCACCTACCACTTGGACTGGATCCGTGACCACACTGGCATTTCTTACTAAGCTCAAAGCTCAAAGCTTAACAAAAATAAAGTTTATTACAAAAAAATATATATTTCTTTTATTATGTTTTAATATCCACATTATAATAAGTCAGATATCTAAAAAGATTACTTGGCTAAGCAGCTGACTTTGTTCGGAATTCTAAGTAAGCTTAGCTTAACGTTAGGTTTGATCTCAAACAGTTAATATACACTTTAAAGAAGATAATTTTAAATTAGCTAAATATAATTGTTGATCAAACAGATTATAGATATATTGTTCACAAACTTTTCCCAAGGGTTTCTATATTCTTAGCCTTGAATTTATATGCATATGGATGTAAAAGTATCGATCGAAAACTTGAAGGTTTTATTTCCAGGATCAAAAATATTACATTATGTTTCTAAACAAATATGAAATATTAAAAAGTTCATTATTATAATTTTATACATAAGGTATTTGCAATTGATATTTTAGTTTCTGTAAAGTTCGAGTTTTACGAGCTTTAAATTTCTCACTTACTACTGTACTTAATTTCCTTTTAATCAATATCAAAATAATGAAATGAAATACGAATTTCGTTAAGAAATCGATTCCTAAATCATTTTTTGCAAATTACTACTTTAACTGGCATAGAAATATGTACTAAAATTTGTTGATTTGAACAAGTCTGAGAACTCTTAAAAATAACAAATATGAAGGATTCAGTTTTTATATATGCTTTATTTGGGTAATTTCAGAAGGGTTAGCTTAGTAGTAAGCGATGCCAGTGTTGTCACGGATCCAGTCCAAGTGGTAGGTGACACGCTGGAAGCCAGATGGATGACCAGATTGGCAACCGGCAGAAGACACCCAGTTGGTAACACCAACCAATTTGTTGCCGTTGTGTGAGACCAGTGGGCCACCGGAGTCACCACCGCAGGTGGACTTGCCATCGGGAGTTCTCACACAGAGGATTTTGTCAGTAACAGTGCTGGAGCCGTAAGTCTGTTGGCACTCGGAATTATGGATGATCTGGAGATCGACGCACTGCAGCCAGTCGGGAAGTGGGCTGCCATCGTAGGTGCCGCCCCAGCCGCAGGCAACAGCCCATTGCTCATTGTAGTCGTTGTAGCGATCGTTGTAGCTGGGCAGCTCCACCTTGTTGACCATGTGCCAGAAGTCCACATGAGGGATGCGGATCAGAGCGATGTCAGAGTTTGCATGATTGATGATGTCGTTGCTGCTGACCCAGTGGGTGAACTGGGCATTGGTGCGCCAGGTGGCTCCAAAGTAAACAGTCACGTCGCTGCCCGTGCAGTGCTCGGCAGTCAGGACCCAGGTGTTGGAAATGATGGAACCACCGCACCACCAGCCTCCGCTGAAGCCGAGGCCAACGGTGTAGGGTGCCTTGCCCTCTGAGGCTGGATAGCCGTTGGTGATGCGTCCCTCGATCTTGCTAACTTTGGACACATCCTTGGGATGCACGACATCTTCGAACGCCGAAGCGGAGGCAACAGCCAAAGCCAAAATAGTTATAAACACTTTCATGTTGCAGATACAACTTGTGCTTAATTGAGTTGCGCGCCGATCTTATATACTTGTTTTGGGTCGACAAAATTGCGATTTGGCCATGTCTTATCTTAGAGTTGAAGGGCTCATAAATATTCCTTGAGCTCCATAAAACTCAGAGATATTTGCTACGTAGGAAACCATTCAATGCCGCTCTTAAATACATGTTAAAACACAATTGTTTTGAAAGAGTAGTCCTTATCTGAGCCTTTTACATTTACGCCCTGAATACGAGTTCATATTAATAAAAAGCTTTGTTAATCAGGTATATTTTCCACGAGGCTATATTTAAATTTTTATTGACGTTTACAGTTTAACCCGTAGTCAGTCAACAAGGGTTTTATTGAACATTCATTAATTTATTACTTTAATTTTCTAGTGGTACCAGCTAGACTTTTTTTGGGACTAAAGTTATACTTTGGCATAATTTTCTTAAAACAGTTTAACATTAATAATAATATATTAATATTAGCTCTTATAGAAATTTTTTCTTTGATTTGTATATATTTAATTTGTATTTTTATATTCATGATTTTATTTATGATTCCTTGTTAGTTTTTAAGGATTTATTCTCAAATTCTATCAGCTAATTACTAATTTTTCAGAGTAAACTTGGAGTATTTTTTATGTTTGCTCCTAAAATCTGTAAATAGTACCAGTTCTAATGGAACTTGCAGAGCTGTTGTTCTTTATTAAATTCATTCACGGCTATATTATTACGTCCCGGGACATAACTGAGGGCAATCTAATAATTATACGCAGGAGTTCTATTTACAGCCTTATCATGCTTATCAAATATGCATTTTTTATAAAAACTGTCAGAATATATTTACGATCCAGTAGTATTACTTGATAGTAAGAGTCCAGTGAAACCCTGGGGGGTATAAAGCCCCGCACAAAATGATTCCTCAGCTATGAAGTGTTCTAAACATGAAACTGTTCATAGCTTGTTTGGCTTTAGCCGTTGCTGCCGCCACAGCGGCTCCCTCCGAGTCCATTGTGCATCCTATGGATTTGGCAAAGACCAACAAGATCGAGGGTCGCATTACCAACGGTGTTAACACCTATGAGGGCCAAGCTCCCTACACGGTTGGCCTGAGCATTAACATTCCCGGAGGCACCACCTGGTGCGGTGGTTCCATCATCGGACACACCTGGGTCCTGACTGCCGAGCACTGCACCAGCAATGCCGAAGCCGTGGGAGTTCACTTCGGTGCCACCTGGCGCACCAACTCTGTATTCACCCACTGGGTTGGCCGCAACGATATCATCAATCACAATGCAGCTGACATCGCCTTGATTCGCGTTCCCCATGTGGACTTCTGGTACATGGTCGACAGGATTGAGCTGCCCAGCTATAATGAGCGCTACAACGATTTCAATGACAAGTGGTCCATTGCCTGCGGCTGGGGAAAAACATATGATAACAGCGGCTTGCCCGACTGGATGCAGTGCGTCGATCTGCAGGTCATGTCCAACCACGAGTGCCAGCAGACTTACGGCTCCAGCACTGTTGGTGACAACATCATCTGTGTGAGAACTCCCGAGGGCAAATCGACCTGCAGTGGCGATTCTGGTGGTCCACTGGTCGTACACGAGGGCAAGAAACTAATCGGTGTTACCAACTGGGTGTCTTCTGCCGGCTGCCAATCTGGTCATCCATCTGGCTTCCAGCGTGTCACCTACCACTTGGACTGGATCCGCGACATTACTGGAATTGCATACTATTAAACTACGAACTGTTCTTTTTTTGACAGTATCAATAAATTTCGAGAAATCCAAACTTGTTTCCATAGTACCTTCAATATGCAAATACTATATATTTCATTAATGTATATATCTATATTAGTTTTTCCATAAATTGGTAGGTAAATCATGAGCTTTGGTTTTTGAAAATATTTTTCTAATTTGTGGAAATTGAATGTAGCTAGAAGTGCCTTTTTGGCAGTTATCAAGTCCGATTGGGTATTTAATGCTGCTGCCACTGCTTCTGTCTACTTCTCAAAATTATATTAACGATTTCTTGTGTTCCTTATTGTTGGATTGGTATATAAAATTGAGAATATTCGATATACATATGAATTATTGTCGATTCAATAAACTTTATTTATCATTAACATCTTGTTTGTGAAATTTTACGACGAATAAATTATAGATTGAGATTTGATATTGAGATACTGTTGAATACATTAAAGAGCTGCTTCGTTCCTCGTGAAATAATAAATTAAAGATAGAAAAAAGAAAAAAAATCAGATTACAAGAAACTTTATAAGATAACGTAATTTATTTATTATTTCCTATGTACATATGTATACATACATACATGCAAATAACAAGAGTCTCGTATCAATTTATTATCTCTGACTTCTTTCCGTTGTCGATAAAAGAGAATATTTACAATTCAACTTGTAGGTTGTAAAGATAATACAAATAAATCAATTATATTCAAAGATAATAACTATCGAGTGCAGCCAAGTTTCGCCATAAAAGCGAAAGCCTTCGAAGCATATCCCAAGTTGTGAAATCGACCCAAAGATCTTCCCAAGAACTCAAATTTTTTTTTTTTTTTAAATATTACGCGTTGAAAGTTTTAACTTGAATGAGTAACTTAACAACACAAGTAAAATAATATAATATCAACGGAGACATATAGAGGGGACTTATTCTCCTATTGGGAAGCGTACTTTATATTTGGCCAATGGCAAATGGACAAAACCCAATCTTATTAATCGCCACCACTGAGTGAAGATTCAGGTCTCGAGGAAGGATGCGGCCGCGCACATACGAGGGGCAGGGCTGTAACATCTGAATGCGTTTGTAGTTAGATTTCGCAGATATTCCCTAGATCGGCACACCGTAGAGCCAGATCGCGGATACACAGTAATATAGTAATCTTATCTTAAATAATATTATGAATTTAAGTAGAGAGCCCTCTTGAGTCTAATTAATCAAATTGCTATCAATAGTAGTTAGTTTAATTAACTAGATTAAAATTGATTTCATAAATATGAACAAACGTATGGCAAATTTGAAGCATACTTTTTGTGTTACAAGATGGCTGATCGTTTTTAAAGTTTTGAAAGTCATATGAGCTAGAGACTTTGTGTTTTGAATATAAGTTCTCGTAGTGCCGGGACAAGAAAGTTATTGAGGTAGAGGCACCAAATTTGGTATGTATATTTTCCTATAGCATACAGAAGTAAAACATATATTTTACTTTTTTTATGCTTTCCCCCGATCTCCCAGAAATCGAAAAATACGTAGTACGTACATAGTCTCACATTTATATGCCACCATTATGTCCTACAAATTTCATAGCGTTCTTTACAATGTAACTTAGTTTGAGGCCAATGGAAGAAGAAGAAGCAAAGCAGTTGCGTGACGCGCGCAGCAGTAGCGTTTGTTTGTATGTATGTGTGTGTGTGTTTCTATGTATGAATGCAGATATAGAATTATGAATGTAAGAGGTATATCAGGGTATATCCTAGTCGGGCACTCTCGACTATAGCACTCTTACTTGTTGAGTTTTACATTGTAAAGCATACTTTTGAGCGCTATACTTTAATTTTTTACTTATTGTCCCGAAAAGCTGGAAGCTCATGAAAACGTTTGAAAGTTGTGTTTGTGTTTAAATGACAGACATATTTTTGACGATACATGAATGCCCTTCCAAGTCTTCATTTTGTCATAACTTTGCCAAAGCTGAACCGATTTTCAATCCAGATACCTTCTTGCCCATCGTTTTTCATCTCTATCAATTCTACATTCAGAGTTAAAAAAACATTTTTTTTTTAATTTCTTGTTAAAAATCATGACAACAATGATCAATTTACAAAGTTAAAAAATATGCTCTTCCTGGACTGCAAACTCCTATAGCTTCGCCAAAACTGAACCTATGATCGATTCCAAGGCCATTTTGGTTATGGTTTGTCATCCTCAATAGTTCTGCATTTAAAGTTGAGAAACTAAATATTTTCGGATTTCTTGTCAAAAGTCATGACAACAATAGTTACATGTCAAGTTAAAAGTCCAAAAAAAATGCATTCTACATTCAAAGATGAAAGAGCAAAAATCTAAAATCATGTCAGTGAATCATTTGAGAACATATTTATAGGGTTTCATACAGTGCTTTTTATTATTTTGTAGTATTTTCGATTGAAAATGCGTTTAGTAGTAAACACCGGAGTTGGATTTGATCCAGTCCAAGTAGCTGGTCACACGGGTGAAACCAGCTGGGGCGCCCGACTCGCAACCAGCGCTGGCGACGTAGGAGGTGACACCGATGAGTTTGCCGGTGCTGTCAGCGACCAATGGGCCGCCGGAGTCACCGGAGCAGGTGGAGGACTTGTTGGGGGTGGCAATGCAGATGACCTTGGAGGAGGCGACCAGAGAGCCATAGTACGACTGGCAGGTGGCGACAGACACAACTTCGAAGATCTGGTACTGCAGGTAGTTGGTAACACTGGTGGCGCTATCAGAGATCTTGCCCCAGCCGGAAGCGGTAGCCTTCTGGCCAGCATAGGTGGAGTAGCTGCTGGCAATAGCGGGCAGTTCAATCTTGTTGATGTACGTGGTGAAGGAAACAACGGGAGTCTTGATCAGCGAGATATCGTTGCTCAGGACAACAGAGTTGTAACTGGCGTGCTGTACGAAGTTGGAGCTGGCGACGGTCTGGGTGAGCTTGGGGCTGGTGCGCAGGAAGGCACCATAGTAGATGGTCACGGAGGATGCACTACAAAGGAGTTAAGTGCTTAGCAATGGTTGGGAGCAAAGAGGTTTAGTTGCTTACCCGCTGGTGCAGTGAGCGGCAGTCAGCACCCACTGGTTGTCAATGACGGAGCCACCGCACCACCAGCTACCGCTGGAGCTGGCGAAGCTTAGTCCCACCTGGTAGGGGAACTGACCCTCATAGGCCGTATTGCCGTTGGTGATGCGACCGTCAATTGCGGCCACAGCGGGCATGTCACGGGGATGCATGGGTGCACCCGGTGAGGTGACTCCAGCGGAGACGGCGGCAATTGCCAGAGCGAGAACTACGAGCACTTTCATGTTGATCGTTGTACGGTTAACGAATGATTTTCAACTGACCACAGCTGCATTTTTTATAGTCATTTCTCCCAGTCTTATCAGCAACCGAAAACTTTTCAGTTATCAGTCAAAGCTTTTACGCTTATATTCAAGATCAATGGGACACTTTGGAGTTTCCCCTTCCTTTCCGGCGCCTGCTCATTGAGTATGATTAACTGAGCCAAAACATATTCGCTATCTATCCTTATCATTTCTTGTTGCTGTAGCTTGTTTGATAGCATCAAACTATGAGATTATGCGCCACAAGCCAGCAATTAACAACACCTGAGGTGTGAGAGGGGAACGCAGACGTGCGACACTTGAGGGAATGAAACTGATTTCTATTTATGACGGCAATTGGATTTCAAGATTTCTATCAGTCTGGTTAACAGCTCAATATGGTTAGTTATATCAGCCTTTAAGGCTAGGCTATTATTTCTACAAATTATTTACTTATCATTATTTTTTAAAGTAAATAAATATCTCTATCTTAAGCTGAAAAATTTCCCAAAAATTTGCTGAGAAATTCTTGGGATTGTTATTGATTTAAATTCTTAAATTATAATTATAAAATTCTTATCACTATTGGTAAATAAAATGACACCTTAAAAATAATACCTAAATGGATTTTCCCTATCTCTTGAACTTTAGCTGCCTGCCTGATATGATATGATATTTTTAGCTATAATTTCATAATTCAGGTGCTTGAAAAACCAAAAACAATCTCTCAATTGTAACAACAAAAAATTGATAAAAATATTTATTTGATTAAATGTTAGCTGATGTGTGTTGCCAAAATTTCATGTTAAAGCATTTTTTACAATTCAAGTGAGGGATTTTCCCAGCGTTCTGCCAATCCCTTCCGCATACGCCATGTTGTCCCAAAATGTTGCGATGTCATTCTAGAAAAGTAGACGCCTGGGCGCTGGGCAGTTGAATCTGGAAAATTGAAATCAAATCGCTTTACGTGCTTAGCATGCAAACAAATCAACTGGGACTGAGACCGAGTCTGAGTCTGAGAGTCGCATCTTAAGATGCGGCAAGCTGGCAAGCTGAACATTAGCACATAAAAACAATTCATTGCTTGTGGATGCTGACACATGTAGTTGTAGAACAGAGAATCTGTATCGGTCATAAATGCTGAGCACACTGTGTGTGCGTGAGTTGCCTAAATTCAAATTGTTTACGGCCATACGACACTTGTGCGTTTGCTGCTGTCCCACAGATTTGGCTTAAAGACGCTCTCTCCCGCTCTCTCCCTCTCTCTCTCTCTCTCAGCTTGGCAGCTGCTGTTTTGGCTTATTAGATCATTATTGTGTAGGGTGTCTCATTGAAATTTTACGCTTTGCTGTTTACATTCATTTTTAGCGCTCCCTTTCCGCTGTCTGATTGCAGCGAATAGCTGCGCTTTCTTTTTATGACGCTGCTTTGTTTCCGTCTGTCAACAGTTTGTGGAACAATAGAAACTAATTTTCTTGAAATATTTGCCTTCATTATGTCGGGCAGCTTAAAGTAACCCCGTGGCTCCAACGGCCCATCAGTTTTTCGTTGGCACTTTAAATTGCCAGTCGAGCATTTGCTATATTACGTATACGTAATGCGCTTACTACTTACTCACTCACTCAGCCACACACACACACACAGACACACATGCACGCTTATTAGACGCATATCCTGCAGCAATGGCAGCTCTCCAACAACAATGTCCAGTCGCCAGCTCAAGTATCCCTGCCGTCTAGTTGATATATGTATAGTCCCAGCAACCGGCATTTCAAAGTGTCCCCCAGCAGCGCTCCTTTGACGACGACAAACAAGATTGCTGCAATAAAATTTCGACAAGTGAACAACAAATGATAAACGAAGCAGCACACGATAAAAAGCAGAGTCAGAGTAAGAGTCGGTGTCGGAGTCAGAGTCGAGTCCAAGTCAAAGGCGCACTCGAAATGCTGGTGGCTGGCCGACAACGAAGGCAAACCTAATGTGAGCCGCATCGATTACGCTGCTTCCCGGACAGAACAGGACAGGACAGGAAAGGACAGGACAGGGCATTCTAGCTGTGAGATGTTTTTTGGCTGCTTTTTCATTACATTTATTTGGCTGGGCCATTGTTGTTGGCAAATAGAAAACTTTGCACAGTTGCGTTAAATTGTCATGAAATTGTGCTTGCTGCCCGCTGTGGTCAGCAGCTGCTGGCTGTTGTCCGTTGTCCGTGGTCCGTTGTCCACTTGCTTGTTGGCCAAAATTAATGACAACTGTCTGGCGCAGCTGACCCGTCCGGCATTCGTTGATGACTTATCACATTGCCACTTGAATAGCTAGCTCCATTTCCGGCTATAATTCAAAATTGTGAGACGCCTTCAGCTTGTCAACGGCAGCCCGCCTCATTAATCATTACGTGTACTCCTGGTCGTATGAGTAATGCGTTTGTCAACATCCCTGCTGCCGATGCTGATGCTGCTGCTGTTGCAGCTGCTGTTGACTGCAGCTTGCCTCAAGATGTTGCCAATGTTGTAACTGGCGCAAATGCATTTTTAAAACTTTTCAACAGCAATTTGTTGTCTCGCACATGACAACTACTTACACACACACATATACTTTTTTTTTATGTATCTATAGCATATACTTAAGTAGAAATATAGCTTAGCCTTGTGCAAGCACTTGTCTCTGAGTTTGTGCAACTGGTCAAAGTTTGTGTCGCAATTTTCAACTCGCTTTTTAATGCGACCCGTATTGAAAAAGTTTTATTGGCACAGCTGCTCGGATTCTAAGCGAATACCTGAGAGCAATTTTCATTAGGCTGAAGTTGTCAACATATTTAAGTGACAACCCAGGTACCTTAAAGCCACACATCTCATCCTTAAGCTCTTTATACAACGAAATCTCAGAGTGAGTATGATTATATTGATGATACAAGTCCTTATAAAAAAAGAAAAGTATACAAGTTTTACAATCGAAAAGAGATTGAAAGAAAACAAAGGCACGGCAAGGTGGTAAGCATCTTTCATTGCTTCTCTCTGTTCTCTTTTCGCTGCCAGTAAGCGGTCGCTTCTCACTTAAAGCTTCTCGCTGCTACTTGAACCCTGCCAAGTTACACATACGCCCTGTTGTCGCTGTTGCTGGTGAGCCTCTGAATAACTGCCAATATTTTGACACAAATCCGCTGCACAGACGACAAACACAAGTGGCTAGCATTAAATTTTATGGGCAGGGATCAAACTATGTAATATTCCATATATCTGTGCCTTGGCAGCAAATATTTGAAAGAATTCACGACAAACAGCCATTTTATTTTTAGCCTTTTTCATTTGGTATCAATAAGCTGACTTTTTGCATATGAAAAAGTTCTCGTCGTATAAATATAAATATATACATATACATACATATATATATATAAATTCCAGGCATACAAACAAATCCCTTTCGGCAGCCGTTTTTCCTTTTTTATTTTATTTATATATTTTTTTTGCTGTTTTGTATTTATTTTATTGTGCTGGAGCTTTTTGTCTACTCGACAATTGGATTTTCGGAGCGCCTTTTGCCAGAGCTATGCGAAATTGAAGGATTTGCTGGCATCGATTGCCGGGAACAGCGAGACAAATACGTGTCCCAAGACTGAGACACTGCTCAGCTTATTGGCGCATGCAAAATGATTGCGCCGGAGCGTATCAATGGCTCGGATTGTGCTTTTTCCGCCAGCTTTTCTTTTGGCCAACATCAAAATTGCAATTTTTCGTTGTGCTGTCTTGTCCTGGCTGGCTGGCTGGCTGGCTGGCTGGCTGTCTGGTTATTTGCCTTTTGTGCATTCGAATGCTGTCAGACAGCCGTGCAAATAGTTAATATTAAATATTATCAAAGAGCGACTCAGCGCTTTCAGCTCTATTTTTATTCAAATATATACAGATATACATACATCTACACATATACATATATGGAAAGTAAAACCTTTGTTACGACTTTATTAATGCGGCTGCCATTTTTATGTACATATACATACATATATGTATATATTTTAAAATATTACGAGAAAAGGCTGCTTGGCTCGTTACATAAAAAATAACTACTCATCAAATTTTAGCATGCAAATATAAACATACTACATGTATATTTATTTTCTTTCCTTTTTTTTGGCATCTGCGTCAAGGCAAAATGCTTTATGGCTTATGAACATTTTGTTTGCCAATATTTTTCATGCCGTCGTGTGTTTGCTTTTGTTGTAATTTCGGTTTATTGTTTTCTATATATTTTTCTGCTTGAACGCACTAAAAGCTACTCGAATGCCAGTCGACCAAACAGTACCTTGCATACCTACCCACTTACCCCTCTCATCCATTGGTCGCTCCAGTTTCCATCTCCAGTTTTGCTCTGCAAGGCATTTGTTTGCTTTATGTCTTTATTTTGTGGCATGCAAGAGGAGTCGAGAGTGAACATGTATTATTGTTATACACTTTTTAAAAGTTATTCAAGTTTTGTCACAAAGTGTGTCAATTATTTACGAGCAGGTTTGCTAGAAGTTTCATTACATTAGATAATTGGAACATCATAAAGGGTCAATACAATATATATATAGTTAGATATTAAACTTTACTTATGAACTTAATTTTTTTTTAAATTTGAAATTTTTTTGCTTTACATTCCACTCTATTTAATATGAGATTATATTTCGCAAAGGGTATTTCATATTCGGCAACCACTCAAAAAAGCATTTATTTCCCGTTTCTGTTGTTTTTGTTTTCTTTTTTGTTGTTGAATGATGGCTGCCATTCAGCTGGGTAATGGTATTCTATGTGGGAGTGCGTTGTGTGTGTTTGTATGTGTATGTGTGTGTAAGTGCTTGTTGAGCGGCTTTGCATATGCATGTATTTGTGTGCCTTTAACTTGATACGCTCACTGGTAAGTGGCAATTTTTGAATATGGCCACCGAAAATGTTTCAATTATTGGACAAGTTTTGCCAAACTTAATATAGCTCTGCTTTATTATGTGCTGCTTGCGTCTGAGCACTTAAGCCATTAACTTTTGCTGTCAATCAATTGTCACCCGCAACAAACAAAAGACAAACACAAACACATAACACAAAAGTAAAAGGAAGAACAGAATGACAAGAGACTTTTGGGGCAAAAGAAAAAAAATCGGAAAAGAAGAAGTAAATGAAATAGCAATGAACAGAATTAGTTGGAAAATGTTGCCGCGTGATGGGCTACGAAATGCCCTATGTAAAGTCAAAGCAAATAATTTTGCAGTTATTCAACAGAAATTTTAAGGTTTACTTATTCCTGGTTTCACGCCTTCAATTAGCTGCTGGTGCTGCAATCGCTGTCTGTGGCTGTAGGGCATATAAACCAAAGGCTAGATATCCACAAAGACCAAAAAGTATTACCACTCAATCAGCAACAACACAAACCAAAAGCAACAACAACAACAGCAACAACAACAACATCAACCAAAGTCTTTGTCTTTGTGTGAACTGTGTGCTGGGGAAAAAGCAGCGAACTTTGCCGTCAAGTCATTGTTGTTGAAGTTGAAGTGATTCAGCATGGACATGGGAGCAGAATGAGAAAGAGCGGGGGTACGGGGGTAGCGGTTGGAGTGAGTGCCTGCCAGGCATCCGAGCTACAGCGCTTGCCGCAGACAAGTCAAGCCAAAGTGTTGTTTGGATTTCATTATACAATTATCTTGTTACCAGAAATAATGGTGTCGAGCCGGGCAACATGCCAAAAACATTCAATGAGCCTGATGCGCCTGATGCCTTTGCCGCCATGTGGGTGTCTGTTTAGCTTCAGCTCGCTAACACATGCGTGTATGTGTGTGTGTGTGTGTGCTTCAGCCGGAAGCTGTGCGCGTTGGCAAAAGCAGGAAGTCATTAGCCAAAAAAACGCTGTGCAATGGCTACGTTGGGTTGAAGTCTGAATAATGCGATAAATAAATGAAAATGTTTGAGTTAAATGAATTAAGTGTGCGATACTCTAAGCGTGTGTGTGTTATATGTGTGTGTGTGTGTGTGCCAGGAGCAGGCTGAGGACTTTTGTTAGAAACACTTTCTGTGTTGGCTGTCGGCGCAAGTGACAGCCCGTTAAATATACACACACACACACACACATACACACAACTTGAGGGTAAGTGCTCTTGGCTAAGTGAGTCGCTACCAATCCCACTCCCACTCCCTCTCACACACACTCGCCCCCTTCTCTCTCTATTAGTTTATTTTTGTGCCCGTAATTGTGTGGTAGTTAATTACCCAAACATCACTCAATGTCTCTCAGGCAAAAAGTCATGGCGGCTTGAGCTGATTTTGCAGACCTAACTAAAGCGACAGATAAACTAAAAGTTAGGTCATTCTCTCAGTAGTTGCTTTCAATAGTTTTGCTTGGTCATCGCCGTTGATTAATCATCGAACAGTTGCTTTATGATAAGTGTGTTGTCCGTAGTTAAAGTTGCCATTCATGCTGTGCCAATATCATTATCATAATCATTATTAAAATTCACCATTAGGGCTGCGCTTTATGGGTTGACAGGGGCGGGAGTGAATGGGGATCTTACGATTTTAGTTTGACTAGGCAATTAATATAATCCGCTGAGCAATCGAAATAATTGCAGTTAAGTAATGTGCATAAATTAAATCTTTAATGTGAGGCACCCCTTTCGCCTACCCGCCACTGTGCCCAATTAGCAATGCTCACTTGTATATCTATATGTGCGTGTGTGTGTGCTAAAATCTGCTGTCCTTGCAACTTTCATCTCGCTCTTGCACATATCCTGCATAGATGCTTTTTTGGCTGGCTCAACTTAATTAATTATGTAGCCGACTAGTTGGCCAACCAAAAATCGTTCATTAACTTGATTGCTTTGAATCGTCTGCGATTTATTAGCCCACATTGCATTGACTCTTCAGTCAAAAAGTGTTCAAACAGACACACACACACACACACACACACATACTCACACTCACACACATGTGAGAGGCTGGTATAATTGATGAGCTGCCTGTTTGTTAATTGATTTTGCTGTGTGGCAACAACTTTATAACGAAACCAAATTGCTTTTATTAGCTGGCAAGCTAACTGACTAAATAATTGATTCACTTGACATTTGAAACATTTTACAGGTAGATTATTGGGTCAACGTGCTGACCTTTATGCTTAACCCCCCAGAGGTGACCGGAAAAGCATGTCAGTGCCCAAATGAATTCAATTGCATGCACATCCAGACCGAGTCGAGCCAAAATATTATGTGCAAGCCAAACTTGGATTGACCAACAGCCACAGAAACTGTCAGTAGAAATTCGAAATGAACTTGTTCAATGGAGCGAGAGGCAAGTTTTGTGGGGCGACGAAGAAAGCCAAAAGAAAGCAGCAAACTAAAATACGGTTTTGCAACTAAATTTGCGACTCTGTGCAAATTGGAGTTTAAATCAAAAGCTTTTGCAATAAACGCTCGCAGCCCACGCGGCGTATGTGCAACCAATTCAAAGTGTCACGTCAACTTGGCTGCTTTGACATTTTAACTAACTTTCACATACACAGAAAAAACTATGCTTTGCATATTGTAACTTTTTGGTATATGTGTGCTATATTTTGTCATATCTAAGCCACAAAAATACGAATGCTAACTTTTTGCTGCTGTCATAAATTTGCGCAATGCAAACATTTATCAGCATGACTGGACTCGCAGCCAGTTAGCAGCAAGGCCTCACTACACTTGATATTTTAAAGCTGCCAGTTACCGAGCTTTAGCCAATTTTACCCAGTTTTACCGCTCTCAAGCTGAGCTGGTTTTGACTTTGAGTTTGAACAAGAGATGCGAAAGTGTTTGCATTTTTTAGCTCAACTGGACACAAGTACTAATAATATCTAACCGATTTCAGCCTTTACCGTTCTTTAGGTTTATACTTTGAATTTCTTTAACTAAAATACAATTTAATTTTATTTTATATAGATAGATTTCTTACCTATTATTTCTCGTGTTGTCGTGTTTATTTACTCAACACGAGCAATGCTTTTTAGCACGAAGACAACTCTACTCTGGACATTGTTGAGTACCGAGATACTTCCTATGCAAACCGCAGTGGCATATGCGTTTACTGCTTCCCGTTCCTGAGTCTTGCCCCACAAAACATGTGTGTGTGTTTGCTTTTGTGTGTTTTGGTGGCCACTTCATTGTTGGACAGTGTTTTCTTTGCATATTCATGCGCGATTTTATGAACATGCAGATGTGCAATGAGATTGCAAAATTTGAATATTTATTTCGTTTTCTTATTTTGATGAAATGCTGTTTTTAAAGCACAAGTATCGAAAACTTTAGAGCGGTACTTTCAAATTTGCTGTGCGATTTTCCAGCTCAATGGGAAAACTTTGAACAAAAATGTTGGAAAAATAAAACAGTCATAAAAGAAAGAGAGGGAGAAAAAAAGAATAAAACTTTTGTCGTTATTTAAATGCGTTGTAATAATTTAAATGTTGACATATTGTCAGCCAGCCACGCCCACCCCGCAGCCCACTTTCACTTGTTGGCAACTTTTCCGGCCGGTTGTTGTTATTGTTGTTTTTCTTGAGTTTTTTCCTTTATTGTGACGCCGCGTAAATTTAATGAATTTTAATGAAAACTTATGTGAGGGGGGCGCCTGTAACAGCTGCTGCCACGCCCACCCCGCCCCGTTTGCATGCCAAAACACTTGCAATTGTCGTTTAATATCAATTTAAACTTTTGATGCGAACGCCGCCATTTTGTTGCCAATTGGAATTCATTTGTGAGGGGGAGGGAGAGGGAGAGAGAGAGAGAGATATAACAAATAAGTGAAATTTCGTTAGAAGCTTTTATTGTTAATTTGTGCAAAGTGGAAGTTCCTGATGATTAGTAGGAGACGCCAGTGTTGGACTTGATCCAGTCCAGGTAGCTGGTCACACGGGTGAAGGCAGCTGGGTAGCCCAACTCGCAGCCGGCGGCGGCACCGAAGGAGGTAAGACCGACCTGGACCGAGTTGCTCTGGAGGACCAATGGGCCGCCAGAGTCGCCGTTGCAGGTGGACTTGCCATTGGTTGTGGCAACGCAAATGTTGGAGCTGGTGACAATGCTAGAGCCGTAGGTATTGGCGCATACGGTGTTGGTGATGACACTCAGTTGGACCCACATCAGATTGCTGGCAACACTGTTGCTGGAATCGCTGGTGCGGCCCCAGCCGGAGGCGATGACAGAGGAACCGGCATAGGTGGAGTAGGAGCTGGCGATGGCGGGCAGAGCGACGACCTGAATCTTGCTGGAGAAAGCAACAGCGGGGATCTTGATCAGGGAGATATCGTTCTTCAGGTTCTGGCTATTCCAGCCGGAGTGAATGATGATATTGGAGCTCTGCACGGTGTGGGCAATCTCGGGAGAGGTACGCACGGTAGCGCCAAGATTGACGGTCACAGACTGAACACTGTAAGAATGAAGAGTCAGACAGAGCTGCTGCCAAGAAGCTGAAAAGGACTTACCCCTCGGTACAATGAGCAGCAGTCAGAACCCAGGTGCTGGCGATCAGAGAGCCACCGCACCAGGCAGAGGACAGAGCGCTCAGTTTCAGAGATAGACCGACCTGGTATGGGTACTGGCCAACGGAAGCAACGCTTCCACCAGTGATGCGACCCTCAATGGAGTCCTGCACGGGCATCACACGGCTGCGGTGGACCAGCTCTGGCTCGGGGAAAGCCGAAGCAGCCACTGCAAGGGCAAGAATAATCAGGAACTTCATGTTGATGTATAGTTTAGAACTCTACTGTTTGCTTACCCGCCACAGCACCTCTTATATAGCACAGCACAACACCAAGATTGGGAGTGAATTTCAGGTGTAAGGCTGTCGTCCCAGATAAGATATGAACGCCTCGGCTCACGTCACGTCTGGCCGAGACGGCCTAGTCCAAGTATTTGGCATAGTCTTATCTGGACGCAGCCACACCAGTATTTTGAGCACTTTTGGAGCTGTCTGATTCGCCAGGCCGATATCGCCTATTGGCAGCTGCTGCGCCAAGCGTTATCCAACAGTTTATTTATTTTTAAATTTGACAAATTATGTTTTTGGAAACTAATCTTGAAGCTCATCAATTGGCTTTTTTTTCAACCGTTAACTACTTGTGTTGGGAGCAAGCCCTCTCCAATTAATTTGATTAGCTGAAAAACTAATGAGTATGCCACTTGTTTTGCTCTCGAGTGATTACTGTAGCTACGTGCAGTAAATGTTCTTTGTTCTGATTCCCATCTAGTATCTAATCAGCACATCTTATCAGCAAAGACGTTGAGCTGGCGGTTCCGTTGGACGCGCCCAGTTGAAACTTTTAAGATCGGTGAGATCTGCAATTCTGAAAGACTTATCTGCATTTGGTCAGGCAGCAAAGCTTCAGCTGTCAACTGCTTTAGTTGTTTTATAATGCAGGCATTATCTTATAAAGGAAACTGGGCTTCAAGGAAATCATAAACCTGCAAGCTGTCAACTAAGCGTATACGTAACTTTTCCAGTAGTCTTTGGCTTGCATATTGTAAATGAAGTTCAAACCCTAATCCCTAGATTTATTTCCTTTAAAACTATTTTTGCTTACACAACATAAACAAGACATTATATATTTTTCATTATCAGAAACAAAGCCAGACAGCATTTGCAATGCATTAATTCGTCTCAAGTGACTGTCTGTCAATTATTTATATTTTAATATTCATACAAACCCCTCAGTCCACAAAAGCTGACCACAAAAGTTGTTTGGTCATTTGTATTTATCAACACTCGCCGCGTGATTGCGTTCACTGACGCTTTGAGTGGATTTTGAAGGGGTTACGCAGAGTGGTCAACGGGTTTGGGCTTTTGAACTCAAAAATGGACGTACGCAGATGTGCGGTTAATTGGCAATTCAGAATGGTCAATTAAAGGCGATTAGCAAACGTCCAGACAACAAAAAACCAAAAAGAAAATAATAAAAACGAAACAAAAAAGACAATTGTAACTTTAACTGCGATTCGTCGATCGATGTTTGATTTGTTTTATGTTTTTTGACAATTTTTATGGCAAGTGCTTCGAGGCCATTGTGCTGTGTGTTTGCTGTAATGTTTATTGCTATTTATTGCCAACAATTTCCATTTGGCCAGCAGGAGCCCATAAAATGGCACCCCAAGGCAAGCCGGCAGACAGGCGAAAGTAAAACTCGTTTCAGGCAGGAGTCGATTTCATTGTTAGTGTTAAACTAATTGGTTTTATTGTCAATGGCCAGGACATGCCAACGTCCTGGCTATATTGTTAAGCAATTAATGGCCAACAATTAGGCGTTAATTGCATTTAGTTGACTGTTTGTTGACTGTTCACTGTTGACTGCCTTCTACACGCCCGTTATGCCCGCAATCCACTGCAAATAGGCCGTTATTCGGGTATAGACGGTGGGGGCGCCCAGCTCACAGCCCGTGGCACTGCCAAATGTGGTCAGTCCTATCAAATAGGTGACATTCCGCCACTGGTAGACAAGCGGACCACCCGAATCCCCCTGACACCCACCACGTCCTCCGCGACCATCGGTGCAAATGTGCCGCCTAACGCTGACCAATCCGGGCAGAAAATAGCAAATGCATAACGGCTGCTCCAGCACCGGTACATCCACATAGTGCAGCAGATCCTCCTCAGCCCTTGTGCTCGGGGTCTCGCTCAAATTATCCCCCAAGGCGCCCCAACCTGAGGTGCTCACTAATTGACCCTCCAGCAGCGACTGTTGCATAAATGGCAGTGCCAGTGCAATGGTTTGCACTGCTGCTGTGGGCGTAGCTGGGCGTGGCAGGCGCATCAGTGCCAGATCGTTGTAGCCACCAAAGCCCAAGTAGCCGGGATAAATATTAAAGTCTTGCTTTCGTACTTCAAATACATTTGCAGCTGCTGCAATTGCGTATTTGTTGCTGCCCAAATAAACCTTGCCACCTGTTGCATCAATCAAGCAATGCGCTGCCGTGAGCACAAACTGCAGACTGACCAAGGAGCCGCCACATTGTCGATAATCGCCCTGGCGCAGCGCCATCAACAGTGCCGCCTGGTAGGGAAACATGCCCTCCTCCGCAATCTCTCCGCCAGCTATGCGTGTGCTCACCGCTGCCTCCTGCTGCTCTGGCGGCAGATTATACTTTTCACACTGACGCTGCCAACGCTCATAGCCCAGTTGCCAGCGGATGGTCTTCAGCTCCTCCGGATCAAATTGAGTGCTCCGCGCCTGCGCCTGCGCCCGTGCCTGTGCCTCGCCAAAGCTCAGCAATACCAGCAGTAGTAAGTAGTAACCCAAAGCCATGTCGCTGGGCTTGGCGGAGTGGTCTCTTCACTCGAGTAGTTTGTTGTTTTTATAGCCCGGCACGTGTCTGGGGGCCTTGGTTAATTGAATTTGCCTGTGTACCAATGCGAATTACACACATCGAGTGAAACCAGCAGCTGTTTGGCATTCAATTTACCCAGTTTCATGTAATTGCCACACGTTTTGGCGATTATGTTGCTTAGGCCTTCGTCTTTAACGACAACCCTCAGCAACAGCAACAGCAGCAACAGCAGCAGACACATCAGCAACAGCATCTCTCTGCCCTGCCCCCTCTTATGGAGTATTACTTAAGTCTTGGTTGCAGTTCCCTTAATTACGTTCAACTCAATGAGGCAGCCTTCAATTGCATGTTTCATACCCCCCCCACAAGTTACTCACGATTTATTGTGGTGGTTTCAGCAGCTTTTATCAATGCTTTGTTCATTGTTTACTTAATTTTATTTAATTTACAATATATACCAGACACTGAGCTTTTGCAATAATCATAAACGCATTATATCATATACTTGGTTTTTATTTACTCAATGATATTGCGACGAACTTTTCAATGAGTCCGAGAGTCTTTTGTCGGTTAACATTGATTTGGTTCCGGGAACCATACACTTGGCCCCTATCAGTCAATAATATTGCAAAGATTGTGAAAGAAAATCAATATAGTATAATCTATTGTTTATTTTATATATATGTTAGAAATTACAATTTATATTCTCTGTAGTATATGATTATTATGTGTAATTTCTGCGATTTCCTGGCATAAAAATAAATATTTTTTAAAACTTTTTTAAGCTCAATAAAAACTTGAATCTATCCTTATCGAAGCATTTGAAAATTGTTGAACTTTTCAACGAAATGCGAGCAACTTCAATGAACTTATTTTTCCCTCGCTTTTCTATAGCCAATTTTATTGGTTTTCATTTGTTTGCGTGCAGAGTTCCTCTTTGTTGTTGTTGTTGTTGGTTTTGTTGTAGCCAGGATTCAGTGTACTGTTGCTATTTGAAGCTTAGCTTTTCTTCTCCCGTCCCGCCTCTGTTTTTATGTTTATGCGGAAATCTGCAGAAATTGTGTCAATATCAATAAAATTAGATTAGTATCGACGGCAGCAAACAACCAAAGTGTGTCAGGCAGTCAGGCAGGCAACAAATAACCTACCCGCACCCCGCTTCCTGCCCCACACCACTTACACATGTGTGTGTGTGTGTGCTGGGAACAACTTGGAGCATCCACATCCGCTATGGTGGGACGGAGGGTTCACATCCGGCCTGTGGCCTGAAAACCTACAGCAGCCCGCCTGAGAAATTGTCTGTGTGTGACAAATGCTTAAATGCCTTGAAATCGTTGTAATTTCCAAGGAATACCCAACAACAGCAACAGCAGCAACAACAATAGAGAAAAACTTTCACTCTGTTAAAACATGCGCCACACTTAATCTCAGTTAATTTTCTTAATGGAAAAGTTTTCACGGGCTTACTCCTTGCCCCTTGCTGCCACATTCAATTTTTTCTCTCTATTTTCTTGTCCGTTTCTTTTTGTGGCATTTGTCGCCTTCTTGTAGGCTCTGTGCCACAATAGGACCCAACCTAAATGGGCAGCCCTTGAAATTACTTTTAGAGCTAGCGGAGTTTTTTAAGGACTTCCAGCATACTATGCAGATAATTTTCATAATGCGAAAATTAGAAAAGTTTCGGACCCAAAAGTTGTTTGCTATTGGTTTTAAATTTTTATTGCTACCGGATTCTTTTGTTGTTGCTTTTGTTGTTTGCTTGCTGCTCTGCCAGCCATTTGGTTTAAAGCTGTTTTCCTATTGATTTCCCATTCACAACATTTACGTGCCATTATCGCATCGCTTACAAAGCCTGCGATACCCCAAAGCGACTACATTTCCAATGCGAATGCGGATGCTGCCGTTGTTTTTTCCGCTTTTGCTCTCCCGCTTTTCCGCTCCCCTGCCCCCGCTGACAATGACGTAATCTTTTATATAAACACAGCCACAGCACACCAACACTTTTCACGCTGCTGTCCAAGCAGCAGCAAGCATTTCCACCAGCACTTGGCATCCCCTTCACGCCTTCCACCATCAACCATCCACCATCCCGCAGCACTTACCCCTTATGCAATCGTTGGCAACTGCGAAAGCAACGAATCACGTGACGAGTGATTGAGTGCACTTCTGTGTGCGCTTTTTCACTTAAAAATGTGCGATTTCAATCACTAAAAGCAAAGGTACACATCACAAAATCGAATCAGCCACGGCTGAGTGATGTCCTCGTAATGGCTAAGGCTAAGGATCCGTTTGGCTCGAGAATGCCGTTAACCGCAAAAGGTGACTGCGGCTAAAACAAGACCAAGCCAAAAACATGCAAACGGAAGTTGGCAATAAATGTTAAAACAAGTTATGTGCAAAATGTCCGGGACACGTGACAGGTAAGCGCTCCTTTTTTAAAGAAAAACTCAAAACTGAGCAGAATGCGACAGCCACGAGTGATGATGGACTTGGAGTTACCCTGTAAACGGGTCTTAAGTATCTCAAAAGACTTTACTCAAGTGTATCTATAGATACGAGTTTTGTATGAAGTATTAGATATTAGGGTAAATAACTTTGCCAAAAATAAAACGATCGTAAAAGTTAAGAAGGGCTGGGTTGAGGGTATATCCTAGTCGTTCATTTTCGACTAGAGGATTCTTACTTGTTATGTACCCATTTAATGGGTACAGCGTGTAAAAAAGAAACAAGAAAATGAAAATATATATATATTGTATATATAAATATATATATATGTGTATATTTGGAGGAGGTAGAAAGTTTAGGAAGCTGGCGCTAAACATTCTGCACATCAAAACGCCGCGCCACTTAACAAATCCCAAGTTGTCGTTGCGTGCCACGTGACTGGAATAGACTCCAACCCCGACTCCAACTCCGACTCCGAGCAGCGTTGAGAAACAATAGCTTTGCTTTGGCCAGTTGGAATTCGGGTTCGTTTGTCCGTCCTCCTCGGGTGTTGGAGTGTGGAAGAGTGCTTAGTATGTAGGATAGGGTACAGGGAAAACGCTTTCACGCACGCTCGCCTTGAAGCGTCGCCTGGCGACCTGCCGCGCTTAATTTCCGCTTGTAATGGACGCACGATAAATCTTGGCTAGCGTTTCCGTTGCCCACAATCTTAACCTCGGCAATCTCAAGCTGCACGCTATTGAAATACATCTTTTGTTTGAACTTCTTGTTGCTTACACCTGAGCGTGTTCGGTGTTGGCTATTCAGCATTTTCAATTTGAGCTCAAACTCGGGCATCTTAAATATGTAAAGTAAACCGGATGGGGTAGTAAACTGTACGCCTCGAAATTAGCAGCATAATTAGAAAACGTAGCCGGCGGCTCTTAAACAAACCTAAAAAGTATGCGTTTTATTTAAAGGTTAGAGCAAGACGTTAAGATGCTTAAGATTGACTGGGATTTACTTTGGGGATATATACTAAGAATATGTGTATCTGTGAAAGCAGAAAACCTGAGATATTTTTGAAAAAACATGCTACTTTTCTCTAGTTATAGTTCCCAACGATCCAGAACTAAGTTCTAAACTACTGCACATATCTGGCTCACATGTGCCAGTCCCTATGCTATAGCTCCCATTACTTCTCTCTGGGTGCGCATCTACCATATGATAGCATAATTTAAAATGGCAAATCCCTTTAACTTGCCACCGCAATGTGCCAATTGCCGGGCCATTTTTATTGTCGCCTCGTTAGTCAGGGAGTCAGGATAACTATTGCCAAATCCTCGACTGTCGCTCCGCTTAGTTCCCTCCCCATCCCTTGTGCTCCTCTTGCTCCTCTAGCTCTTCTGCTGTGCGTGTCGCTTAAGCCCGGCGATAAGGTGTGCACATTTGAGAGCACCTCACCCAACCCCCCGTATATCTTACCCCTATTGCTAGTGCTAGCCGGTACGTGCCTTTCTTTGGTGCTGCGATAAATTGCTATTGGTTTGCTGTGTATGGGGCCAAAAGGTAAAGCTGCTAATTTATTAGCCAGAGTAGCAAACAAAACGCCAGAAAAGCATAAATAAGCGAATGGGCTAGAGCTGAGCTGCTGCTGCTGCTGCAGTTCGAAGCAGTTGGCAGTCTGACCTTAACATGCTAGATATTGAGCAGAGTTGGCAGCCCTCTATCACACACACACACACACACACACATATAAATGTGGACACTCTGTGTCTCTGTCTCTTTGGCAATTTGGCTTTAATGCAGGGCTCAGAATTGTGTGAAAGCGGCGTATAAATTTCAATGGTCAAAATGCTCTCGCTAAGCTGCACCTTTGTGTCGAGTGCCTAGCGAAGCCCAGGCGTCCCTGACTAGTATGTGTGTGTGTGTTAATATATGCATGTGTGTGTGTGTGGTGCCAACAATGGGACAACGGCAACGCATATTCAATAATGTCCTCGCTTTCAACTTTTGTGCTTTGAAAATGCAAAATCTGCATGGGATATAGCAATGAAAAGCGACAGAGACACTGAGGGACAAAGAGAGAGCGAAAGCGAGAAAGAGAGAGAGGGTATAGAGATGGCAACACATTTAACAATGTTGCCAAAGCCGTGGACTAAAGTTGTTGCCTGTGAACAATAGAAAAACGAATTAAACAAAAAGCCAGGCTAGCTGCATATATGCTACTGTTTACATGTATATGTGTGAATGTGTGAGTGTGTGTGTGTGTGTGTTTGTGTGTGTTGGCTCAACAACAACAACTAGAAGAAAGCAACAACTACAATGACATTAGCAACAATGGGCCACGCCATGAGCAGCTGCAACAATGGCGAAGAGCAAAAATGAATTCACGTCCGTGAGTGTGTGTGTGTGTGTGTGTTTTACTGCCTCTATATATGAGTATACATGTGTGTGTGTGTAGTTTTTATGTGAATATGTGGCTGCTAAGAAGGCAGCTACTGTTGCTTTAACTGGCTTTTGTTCGGTACCCCTCCGCCCCACCCCTTTTGCAGCACACCTCTCCTTCCAACTGCTGTTGATGGGTGTCGTCGGCATGGCTTTGTTGTTATTGTTGCTTTTGTTGTTATTGTTGCGTTTGTTGTTGCATTAGCAAACGCAGTGCATTAATACCGCACACTGGGAGTGAGTTGAATATGTGGCATACGAATGTAGCTCAGCGTTTTTGCACTCACTGCAAGGACTGCAAGGATATGCTGATTTCGATAGGATCAAATATTTTTATAGTATCAGATTATGCACCTTTTTAGAGCAGTTGCTCCTGTTTCGAGCGTGCAGATCCACCTTGTTATGATCCATATTCTCGTCGTTGTACTCCGGATGATTATGGGTCAATAGACCCATTTCGCGTTTCGTTGAGCCGAAGAAGATCTTCACAGTTTAGGCGCCCTTTGTGCAGTGAGAAGCAGTGAGCAGGAAATAATGCTAATAACCACCGCACCACCGTTCAAGTTCCTTGTACCTGACACTCAGGCCAACAATGTACGGAACTTGACCTTGACTTGCCGCATAGCCATTCACCATGCGACTCTCGATTTTTGTGATATGGGGCAGATCCTTAAGCGGAATACGTAAACGCTTCTGCTGACCAATATGCGGTCTGGATCCACTAGAGCAGGCAATAGCCAAGGAAAGAAACTAACTGATTATCTGACTACAAGCAATTGGTACTCCCTTATATATGAAAAGTTCTGCTGTTTTTAATTAGTTGCCTAGGAATCTTACAGATTTTTATTTATAGTTTACGAGTTTCAACTTGCGCTTGTCTTAATAGGTATTCTGAGTTTGTAAATGATGATTTAAATACTAATTACATTTTATCTAAGTTTCTACCGTTGTCATGCATTTTCAGTAAGAACGAGTATTTCACAAATTTACATACATACGATTTATAAGTTGTATGATAGGGAATAACGGTGAAAGACTTATGAGGTAAGCAGACACATCTAATTTTCATACTGTACTACTTACTGGCTGAAGCTTATAGGTACAATTTAAGAAAAATATTTTCTTCATCTAAGGGCGCTTTGCACCTTCTAGTTTCACTTCAATGTAAATAGGTTTTCTTACAGGTCTAGTTCTCTGGCTAAGTGTTTCACAATTAGTTCGCTGCCCCGATTTTGAAGTTTCTCGTGCCGCAACCCGCTTCCGGCAGCAGCAACTCTCGACCTCTCGACCGAGTGACAAAAGGCACAAATGTGTTTGTTGCATTGTTTTGCTTTGGGTGCCGGCTGGAATTCTCTTTGGCTCTACTTATAGTTGATCGAAGTGGCTGGAGAGGCAGGAGAGGCAGAAGTGTTTGCGAAACTTTCGAGTGCCATCGAAGTGTAAAAGTTAATGCAAAATGCGAATGCGAATGCGGCGCCAACTGGCGATCCTTAGCTGGTTGCTGGTTGCCTGCCTGCTGCCATATCACTTGAAAAACGTTGAATCTTAGGGCCAATAGCATGCAATTTGGGTTAGGCAAACAAGTCAACAGCGTGGCATGATTTGAGCCAGGCAAACATTGCGGCATAATCAGCAGTGGAGATGCGCAGCCGGAGAGTCGAAGATGGGGCAACATCCGCATCTTTGTCTGCTGCATTCGATTTGCCCCAAGCTCTGGCAAACTCAGCCAATTGGCCAAAAAGGCCACAAAAACATATTTGGCAGTGGCAGGCTTCAGTGGCAGCTGCAGCTGCAGCTGCAGCATCCATCCACCAATACCACAAACTGCTGCTGGGTCAATGTTGATGTTGATTTTGTACATGAGTCGATGCCGTCGATGGCTGCCGCAGTGGCAGGGCCCATAAAATCAGGCAGTCAATGAGCCGAACGGCCAAATAGCCAAATAGCCAAATAGCTGTTATTGTTATTGCCGCAGCCTGGCAAATTAATGAGGTGTCCTGTTGGCCATCCAGGCATAATCACAGCCTGCTGCAGTGTTGCCGTCACCGTCACCGTCACCATTGCTGTTGCAGTTGCAGTTGCATTCTGGTAATTGAGCGTGCCAGCTGGGGATATGCAAAAGTGCCAGCCAGCAATTTGGCCAGATTGGCAACTGTTTTTGGTATTGGCTTTAAGGACTCCATTTAAGCAGTTGGCACTTTAAACGCCCGAGACTGACAAACGCCAGACAAGATTAGCATTTTCCGCTGCTTTTCGTTTTTACTTGTCTCTTCTGACAGTCCAACATTTCCCCAGACAATATTTGCATGAAAACTGTTACTGCCACTTAAGCATATCCTTGCCAAAAAACTTCCTGAACATGGCTGCAAACACACAAAAAGCAAAAGAAAACGAACAAAAAAACCAGCGTTGGTTGTTGCTTTTTATTGTTTCTCTCTCATATACTTTTTTGGCAGTTGCTTTGTTGTAGTTTTAATGACAGCCTCCGAACCGAGCAGCACTCGAAATTGTCGCCTTAATGTCAGCGAAGGCGTCGCGTCGCGTCGCCTCAAAGTATGCAACTTTTTTTCCTTGCTGTGTTTCTGGTTTGATGGGCTGGGAAAACTTTTCATTTTTATGCCGCGTAAAGTTAAGCGACACAAAAATGCAAAAATGTTGGACAGGTCTGTGGTTTTAAACTGTAAACGCGTCAGTTGCATTACAAAAGTTGTGCCTAAAAAGTTGTGACAGTTTGGAAATGTTTTGAAACACTTTAGTTGTATACTCTGATTAGTTTATTTCAGTTCCTTCCCTAAAAAGGTTAGTTTTATCTATGGTCTTTGATATGAATGTGTTGTACAACATTTTATTGTAATTAGCATCTTGGGATTATTATAATATCATATCTGTTAATCACAATTTACTAATTTCTCTACGTATCTTTTGAATTTATATTCGTTGGTTTAAATATTTGAATTTGGAATGGAAAAGATTTAGCTATTGAATCCACTTGTATATATGTTAATTACTATATGCCTGTTTTATTGCGTATCCAATCAAGGTTGGCGCTAACGCGACTGAAGCCAGCTGGCCAGCCACTCTCGCAGTCATTGATCACAAAGGAGCTAACACCAACCAGTTGGGAGCCATCGTGTGTGACCAGTGGGCCACCAGAGTCACCGTTGCAGGTGGATTTGCCACCTGAGGTGCTCACGCAGATAATACTGTCGCCAACGTATCCAATCTTCTGGGAGCACTCATCGTTGCTGATAATCTTCAAATCGGCGCACTGCAGATCATCCGGCTGTGGACTTTTGTTGGAGGTGATGCCCCAGCCGCAGGCGATGCTCAACTGGCCGTCGTAGCTGCTGTTTCGAGCGGGCAGATCCACCTTGTTGACCAGGTCCGAGAAGTCCACTTTGGGCGTGCGAATCAGGGCCAAATCATTATCCATGTTCACGTCGTCGTACTTCGGATGATGGATGATATCGCCACTGCCAACGTTATGGGTCAACAGACCCCTTTCGCGTTTCGTTGAGCCGAAGAAGATCTTCACAGTTTGGGCGTCCTTTGTGCAGTGAGCAGCAGTCAGAATCCAAGTGTTGCTAATAATGGAACCACCGCACCACCAGGCGAATTGGTCGTGCCTGAAACTCAAGCCAACAATGTACGGAATTTGACCTTGACTTGCCGCATAGCCATTCACAATGCGACCCTCGATTTTGGTGATAAGGGGCAGATCCTTAAGCGGAATACGTAAACGCTTCAACGCTCTGGATCCACTAGAGCAGGCAATAGCCAAGGAAAGAATCGTAAGCAATACCTTCATGTTTACAAACTATCTGACTATTTGAGACTACAATTGAGTACTCCCTTATATATGGAAAGTTCTGCAGTTTTTAATTAGTTTTCTAGGAATCTTACAGATCTATCTTTATAATTTACGAGTTCCAACTTGCGCTTGTCTTAATAGGTGCTCTGAGTTTTTAAATGATGATTTAAATACTAATTACATTTTATCTAGGTTTCTAACGTTGTCATGCATTTTCAGTAAAAACGAAAGTAAACTTTTTAATTAAAATATCATAAGAGCGTCAAAAGTATTTCAGAAACTTACATACATACGATTTAAAAAGTGTATGATAGGGGGCGCTAAGGGCGTTTTGAACCTTATAGTTTCACTTAGATATAAGACGGTTTTTTTACAGGTTGAGTTCTCTGGCAAAGTGTTTCACAATTAGTTCGTTGCCTCGATTCTGAAGTTTCTCGTCCCGCAACCCGCTTCCGGGTTCAACAACTCTATACCCCTCGACCGAGTGCTTGAATGCAGAATTGTTGAGGAAGGCAAACCATAACTATAAAGTCCTCGGAATCAAAGATCAGTTCAGTTTTGGCGAAGTTAAGGTAGCTGTAACTTGCAACTTGTAACTTAAGAATTGTTGAGGATGACAAACCATGACTAAAAAGGCGTCGAATCAACAATCAGTTCAGTTTTGGTGAAGTTATGGTGGTTTGAGGACTTGAGTCTTGGAGGACTTGGCGTATTATGTTATATCATTTCAAATCATTTTGGATTTAAATATACATGCATAGAGTTTATAGGGTTCCTTTTAAGTAAGTACCCGTCCCATATCAAATTCCAGCTGCATTTGTCTCTCATTCAGCTTAGCAGCCAACAGAGCACAGCTCGCGGCATTTAGATCCATTTAAATAAAAGTTATAAAAGTTGTTGTCTGTCTTCGCATTTGCCTTGCAGTCATAAAACACTCAACGCTCATACGCCATGTGTTGCCCGAAAAAAAAAACAGAAAAACTTTTAAGACAGTGACAGGCACGCGAACCGAAAAAAACCCAACCCACCGCCAAACATTTTTAATTAGCCTAATGAAAAAGTTCAAATGTATAAAAACAAAAAGTACCAACAAAAGTCTTGCAATTTTCAGTGCTGCTGTGGATGGTATAACAAAAGGCAACGGCTGCTGACAAATGAGGAAAACGCAGCGCAAATAAGCGAGCAATAATTTTTGCATTGTTCAGCTGCAGCAGCGGGATATTCAGAGTGAGGGGCTGGCAAGAGCTGAGGCACAAACAAAGAAATGCGACAGAAATGGAGAGAGATAGAGAAGCGCAAAGAATGTTGGTAAATAATACAAATATGAAAGACATCGCTGCAACTGGGCAGAGACATGACCGCCCCACCACGCTCCTCGCAACCCATACTCTAGCCCACTTCAGCCCACCCCAGACACAAACAGATTCAAGCTGAGAGCCATTCGTGCCATTGGCTTTTGGTTCGGCTGGCTATTTTATTTGCCTTTGTCCTTGGGCCGATCGTCCCTGACAGCAAATAGCGCTCATTACGCAAATGGCGACGGCACATTGGAAAATGTTCAATTAAAAAACTTTTCATTCCATTGCAATGGAGCAGCCAGTCGAGGACATGCATAAACCACTTAAGAATTACAAGGACAGCGCTCCCCGCCTTCACATGACAGGAAGTAGGCAATGGCTCATAATTGATTTTCAACATTTATGTCTACGGTTTCGATGTTGTATTTGTTGTTGTTTCTTGGCCACTTTGGCTTATTAAATATTTAATGGCAAGTTGTCAGAAACAGCCAAATGAATGACAGCTCCCCCGTACCCCTCCCCAACTTCACCCACCCAAAATTTATGTTTGGTGCGGCAACAATTGACAAACAAAGTGAATTGACAGCGAAAACTTTGGCAAAAGTCTCGCTCATGAATACTTTAGGCTGCTTAGTAGGGCAATTCCAACTGTCCGACTGCCAATTCTCCAATTATTTAAATGTTTTTCTGTGTGCAAAGGAATTTTTGGTTTTCTTATTTTTCTTTTCACATTTTATTTACGCACGCATTCGTGTGTAGCGAGCCCGATAATTGCAACAAAGCAGAACTTTTAACAGAACATGAAAGCAAACCGAAAAAGCAGAAAAGTAGACAACACTTTGACACCAACAAGCAAAGCAGCAAAAATGGTAGCAAAACGAACAAAAGAAGAGAACAAAATAAAAATAAAGGAAGTCGCCGTTGGCTAAAAACTTTTTCCATGTTGCCATCGAAAAGATTTGCCACAACTTTTGCGACGATGACTGAGGAAAAAGTCTTTGACCGACGAGGCTGCAATTAAAAAAGGGATTACGTGGTCGCCCAGACTTTGATTTTGCCCCGGACTGTTGCTCCCTTTGCTTTTCGATTAAAAGTTCAGCAAATTAAAATTGTATAATGACGGTGATTAGGCCAACAACAGACTGCAAATTGCTCAACTCCAATTGCCGTGCGGAAAGAATTCTATTCTACGTTTGTAAGCAGCTGACAGATGCCGCAATTGTTATACCTATTGTTCCCAAACTAAAGAAATGTACTTATATAAATTTACTTTATACATAAATATATATAGTAATAGAAAAGAAAAAAAACAAGGTGTCAGAGTAGTGAGAAGGAGATAAGGCTATATAATTAAAATTATATTTAAAAATGTATTTGCAGTGATGGATTTTAAGTGAAATGAGAATTAATAAATGGAACAGATATCCGATTTACTGACAGCGGTGTATTTTCCGTTTAATCCACAGTTGGAATATTTTCGCAAACAATTTTAAAGTCATTGGGGAAAAGGGAAACGTGGCTATAAATATAAATCTGAAATTGTGTCTCACTTAAAGGCCAACATAATTAACGTGTGAAAATTTATTTGGCCGCACAGCTGCCGTGTGCAAATTTGCATAATGAGAAATTGATTATTATTATTATTATAGGTTCAACGTTTTCATTTGTTTCATTTTTTTTCTTGTATATAAATTAAATAACTTTATTTACTCAATTATGTTACGGTAGTGAATTATATACATATTTAGGTTTATGCATTTGTTTATCTTAATTTAAAATTTGCAATTTTTGCTTAGTACATTTATTTATGCTTAACAATTGAAGCAGCAACAACATTTAACATATAATTTGTAATACATATATATATATATATATAATTATTATTTAATTATTTATTTATTATAATTTTTTTGTTTGCCAGGTTTTGCAATGGAAAATGTGTCAATGAGAAATTGAAATTTGAAAATCAATAAGTTAAATGTTAAACTTCATCATAGTTAATCTGCAGATTAACTTATCGCAAAGGGGAGAGGGGAAACATCAACTCAAAGCGACTTTCACATTTTCACACTGCCTACCCTTTCAGCATTTTTCTTTATGTGTTTTCTTTTCTTTATTGCCAAAAATCCGAACTAAACTATAATTATTTTCACCATTTATCAGCTAGGCGTTTCATTTGCAGTATCCGTATTAAGTAGTGTATCTTTTGTGTGTGTTTGTGTATGTGTGTGCTTGTGTGTGTTCTTTTCATAGAGTATCACATTTTTGGTATAGAATATTCAAGCAAAACTATTTTGCTTCATGCTAACTTAAATGCAATCTTGTGCTAGAATTATAGTATGAGATCGTTAAGATACCGCTTGATATTGTATTGTATCTTTTGCTACTGCTCCGTTTCCAGATTCTTGGCGCGCAGATACTTGAGCAGCATCTGCAGCGAATCATAGGTATCAAAGTCATCCAGATTGCGCCGCGACGAGGACATGTTTGCAGGACGAGGCATAGCCAGGGGCACCGGCAGCAACTCCGGCATGACGGAATGGTGGGTAATTAGCGCCTTCAAGCTGGAGAACTCCTTGCGAAATCCCTAAACAATAATCGTCGCTTAAAAATCGGGTAAGGCTTACATGGCTTATGGAATTACCTTAATTTTGTAGCCTCGCGGCGAGCGCAGTATTATATAATTCGCTATCTTAGGCCCGGGTGGCGATGGAACGCGCAGCGTTAGAGCATAGCATCCGGGCTTGGAGCTGCTCCTGCGGACGAGAAAGGCGCCAGGACTCTTGTTCTGCAGCACCTCGACGGCAATGTCGCGCGAGATGCCCGCCTGATACCAGCAGGCATCCTTGAGCTCCACATCCGACTCCTCCTCATTGCAGTGCGTATTGGCCAAGCTGCTGCTGCGCTGATTGGCCACCAGACTGGCCGCCGCCGCAGCCGCTGCATTGTTCATCCGCAGGCGATTGGCAAAGATCTTGGGACTGGAGTTGGCTGTGAAATGAGAGATAAATATATTGATGAGGATTTAATATATTTAGTGAAAGGAAACGATGAATTTATTAAAGTGAAGAATAAATACTTTTAGGAATTTAAATCAAGTAATTCCAAAATTTAATTTCAGAAAACTTGGCATCATTTTGGCACTTACCGCTGCTGGTTTCGCGCAGATAACGCTTTTTGAGATTGAACTCGCTGTTGTCGTTGAGATTCACATTGTCCAGCATGGGTATGGCTGTGAGGGATTGGCGGCACGAATCGCCAAACTTGCTGTCAATGTAGGAGTCCTCGTTGATGTAGCCATTGGAGTAGATGGGCTGGCTATCCTCGCATTTCAATGCAGCACCGCTCAGGGGCGTCACATTGCTCACCAGTGGGCGTGACTCCTCGTTGTGGCGCAGCAGACCCATGGTCAGGCGCTTAACCTGCGGGGGCGAGCAGAGGGCATGGTAGAAGCTTTAAGATTTAACAGTTGTCTGCACGGGGCGCTCAAAGGATTAAGGATCAGGCAGGAACGGCAGCGCGTTCAAGTGGCAACAAAATTAACTACAATTTAAACACCTTGTAAGCCAAAGGGGGCGGCCATTGGGGCGTGGGCGTGCCCTGTAGCCACAGACGAGCCAGAAAGAAATAAAAAGAATCGAAACGAAAAGAGGAAAGAATTTATTACCGAAAACCGCAAGTAGACAAAAAGCTGGGCAAAGCGCGCAGTTGAACAAAGTTTTGCGCCTGCACTTAAACAGGAAGCGGATGCTTGGACTAGGAATTACCAGCGAGAAGTGCCCAAAGAAAAGGCTGGCCATAAAAGCCGCATAAATTCGAGGCCAGGCACAGCAGCAGCAGCAGCAGCAGACGTCGACGTCGACGCCGACTCGCATTGCAAACGCAGCAGCGGACGCTAAAAATGTTGCAAGGCGTCGGATGCGACGGATGCGGAAGTGGCGTGCTAAGCGGAAATGTGCCGCAGGACTAACAGCAGCAGTAGTACACACAAAAAAAAAAAGAGGAAAGAAATGAACTATGTGGGCATAAAGGAAACTGAGAACAGGCGGCGATAATTCAGCTGCACTTGTGCGCTCATGTTGAGATCGTGTTCGTTGCGCCTTCCTTTCTGTTTCTGCCTTTTTTTTCTCTCGCATTTCTTTTTTGTATTTTTTGGGGTCAGTGGCTTTGAAAAGTCTGTCTGGCTGTTCACAATGGCTGCCAGCAAGTCTGAAAGTAGACTACAGTTGTGCTGTGCACATGTGTGTGTGTGGCATAATTTAAGGCGACATTGACAATGAGACGTTGGAGGCGATGGTGGCTGCGGTGCTGGTTTTCATTTGGTGGCTTCCTTACCTGGCGAGGCTGACGGCAATTGTTTGCTCATTGCTGCATAATTTAACAGGCGCACGCTGCATACTTTTAGGCTGCTTAAGCAAACATTGTTTGCATATTTCACGGCGCATTGCACACTGATTTCACTATGCGAAGCTCATTTTTCCACACCTTTATCCTGTATGTGGCATACAAAGTAGAGGTATGCTCTGTGTTTATAAAAGCTACTAATCTTAAGACTCAATAAACAAAGGCTCACTGGCAAATGACATATTCATCTTTTGATACAAGGTAAGTAAAATGCTTGAAATTCTCTGAACATATGTCACAAATTGCTATATATAGTCAGAAAAGATTAAATGTTCCTTTATTCGTAATTTATTCCAATTATTGGAATTTAATTATGGCTTTTATTTAAACTGGGCGTGAGTACACCGCAAACTAAGCGCTATTTGATAGCAATATTAAATTATAATTTGTTTTTCAGTCTCCATATGGAGATTATTTATGATACATCCAAATGTGATAAATGCAGTGGTTTTGTGGTATTTGCATTTATTGAATGTGTTAAGTTTTGCAGCCACAAAAATGAGCTATAAATGCCAATTGTCTGTAGAGCATCTCGGAGCTGAATATTTTTTATTAAAACAAGGAAAGGAATGGAAGCATTAAGGAGAAAACTCAGGTGTTTGCAGAGCTAAGTACTTCCTTTTTAAACACTGAACCCATCAAAAATGGGAAAATGGGTATCATTAAGTTGTGCAAAAGTATGTAACAGGCATAAGAAAGCATCTTCGACCCCATAAAGTATATATTTTCTTGATCACTATCAATAGCCGAGTCGATATAGCCATGTCCGTCTGTATGATCGCGTTGATCTCAGAGACTACAAAACAATTTTGAAGTGCTTCAAATTTAAATTATTAAAGGGGTCAAGACAATTCTAAAATGACCTCGGGATTGAAAATCGGTTGAGTTTTGACAAAGTCTTGGAAAGTTAGTTTGAGAGACTTGGAAACTACTCATTTCCTAATTGGTGGAATTTTAAATTTAAACTGAAAATGTAAAACCTCAGCATAACATTTTCCTCATTGCTGCTGTCCAAATGCAACATTTTGGCTAATTTTTCAACCAAAGTACCAGGCAATCAGGAATCAGCAGAAGGTTGATTTTTTTTTCAAATTCAAACTTTAACGGCTTACAAACTTAAACATGCAGCCTGAAAGTATGCAAGAAATCTCAACTTTCAGTTAAAATTTAAAACTTAATTTGAAAATTTATATTTTAACTGAAAGTTGAGTTTCCTTGCATACTTTCAGGCTGCAATTTTAAGTTAGTTAGCAGTTGAAGTTCAAATTTTTAAATCTCAACTGAACGTTCAGCCTGAAAGATGCAATGAAACTCAACCGCCAGTTAAAACTAAAATTTTTAAATGAAGTTTTAAATTTTAACTGACAGTTCATCATCGACCTGCTGCTGATTTCTGTTCGCCTGATACCTTGACTGGGAAAATAGCCTAAATCGAGCACTTGGCAAGCAGCAGCTTAACATTTTCAGTTGATATTTAAAATTTCAGTTCAACAGTCAGTTAAAATTTAAATTTTTAAATGAAATTTTAAATTTTAACTGACAGTTCATCATCGACCTGCTGCTGATTTCTGTTCGCCTGATACCTTGACTGGGAAAATAGCCTAAATCGAGCACTTGGCAAGCAGCAGCTTAACATTTTCAGTTGAAATTTAAAATTTCAGTTCAACAGTCAGTTAAATTACATTTTTAAATGAAGTTTTAAATTTTAACTGACAGTTCATCATCGACCTGCTGCTGATTTCTGTTCGCCTGGTACCTTGACTGGGAAAAAAGCTTACATTTTTAAATCTCAACTGAACGTTCAGCCTGAAAGATGCAATGAAACTCAACCGCCAGTTAAAACTAAAATTTTTAAATGAAGTTTTAAATTTTAACTGACAGTTCATCATCGACCTGCTGCTGATTTCTGTTCGCCTGGTACCTTGACTGGGAAAATAGCCTAAATCGTGCACTTGGCAAGAAGCTCTGCGTTCAGCTTAACATTTTCAGTTAAAATTTAAATTGCAAAGACAAATCGTTTTATTAATAGCCGAGTCGATCTAGTCATGTCCGTTCTTCTGTCTACAGATAAATAATTATGAATGAATGTAAGGGATGGGTTGAGGGTATATCTCAGGCGAGCACTCTCGACTAATCTATTTGCTTTCTGGCATGTGAATTTGTTTACTGTTAAGCTTGTTTTGTACCTCTGCTATTTATCTGTGATATTAAGCTGCCATTTAAAATTGAATTGAAACTTTTGATAAGTTTGCCGCACAAAATTTTACATTTGCTGGCCATAAAGAAAGTGTGTGACAGACTAATTGCTCCGTTGGCTTAATGAACTGGCTCGCCAGTCAGAGGACATTGGCATCAGCTGCTGCCAAGCAGCGAGCTGGCCAAATAGACGTCACGTGCAGCCGAGCAACGAATGTTGGCCGAGCAACATTTTCCACTCCAGCATTTATGCAAATTTAATAAACTTACTTGGCTCGGGGTTCAGGGAAAGCCCCACCAAATTGTTAGAACGTCAGCCACGTTTAAATCAGGCAACAGATTGGGGCGTATGGCTTGTGGCCCAAAAGGGGCGTGGCTGTGTGCGGGCCACAAAATATTATTTATGGCATTCGAGCCGAAAATATTATTTTGGCCCACATGATACATGAGTAGGCGTGACGAGGACCCGGCCACATGTGGCTGCTGCCTGCTGGCTGCTGGGCTGCTGGGCGCGCTGTCGCTCAATGTCAGTCCAGGAAACGAGAGAGGCAGGACGCAGAGGATGAGCAGGACGATGTATTTGGCTGAGCTCTAGAGTTGTCGTTGTCGTTGCAGTTGCTAAACAAACATTTAGCGGCAGCGAGTCAACAGCATCGATGCATCAACGCCAGAGGACGAACGGCAGGATCAACCCATCGACAGACAGCCCGTCATTTCCGGCCTGTAGCTGTGTGTGTTGAAGCTTGTGTGTGTGTGTGTGTCTTGTTATGCGGGTGAAGTGCATAATGTGCCATCGCATTTGTCTTTGCTCCACTCGTTTTGGCTGGTCGCATGTGCAACTTGCCTGCTGCTTTATTTTGCTTATCTGAAATTGAATCAGGCAGCCAAGCAGACGACGACGTAGTCAACTTCCCCGCCGGGCACAATTAGGGAGGGTAGCTGCCGACGGACGCCACTGTAACTGCGTGGGGGGGCTTGCAGAAATTAATTTGCTTATCGCGCTGCAGCCGCACCCTGCCACAAAATGATGTTATTGACAGGCAGGCAGCATATTGAAAAACTATGCAAAGCAAAGCCAAAGGATAACGGCACAGGCAAAATCAGTCGCTATGCTGCTATGCCGCCACGTGGCGTATGCGTGTTATGTTTATAACAAAATTGATTTATTGACAAAACAGTAACCGGCAGGCAACAGCAAAAAAAAAAGATGAACAAGAAAAAACAGCTACGGCAAGTCGAAGACTAAATACACTTGCAGAGTGGAAGTCCTGCATAATTCCTGTGGTAAAAATGTGAATGTAGTAGAATATGACATATGTATTTTATGGGGTTGGAGTTGTCTCCGTCAATGCGTTATATAATTCGTGATACCCTCTGAAAGGGTAGTAAAATGCCAAAGCAAAGCTGAACCCTTTTTTATTTTGCGACATATGTGTTTTGTATCTGTTGTCGGTCGAGTCCTTGGCAGGCGTTTTACATTTACATTGCAGGAATGCTGACAATATTTATGGTTTGCCATTAGAGCCAACTGATTGGTTTTTGCTTTCGATTTTAGCGCCTGAAGAGTTTCAATTTTATCGAGTGCTTTTTTTTCGGCTACTAGGATTGCTTTAAGTGTGATATGGCCTTGGAATTGAGTTGCTGTTGATGTTGCTGTTGCTGTAGATATCTTGTTGTGGCTGCACTTTTGCTCCATTTAAGGGCCATTAGCTCAAAACGTAATCATCATAATGCGCCCCAGTAGCCATCCGGTCATAAATAAGACAAACACATTACGCATACGCCGTGTGCACAAAGCACACAGCACCACAGAAGGCAAACGAGCCGAGAGTCTTCAGACTTTCTCATATGAATAAACTCGCACGTACTTATCGCATAGACTATGCTCGACTGCGCACAGCTGCCTCTCTACTCCAATATATATAGTATAGCCAGCTAGCTATGTATGTCTTTGTCTGCCCCGTCTGTATGAATATTTAAGGCGTAAAATTTATGAAAACAACGTGCCTCAACTCAAAGTCGAAGACGGCATCCGCATCAACTAAAGGCCAAAGTTGTGCAATGCAAAGTTTTGCTACCGTTCTGTGAGGGCGCCACGTGACAAAAAATGACAAAACATTTGATAAACATTGCACATGTGAAACAGTTCGACGACTCTCTTTCCCTCTCTCCCTCTCCCTCTCTCTCTTTATCTCTATACGTGTTATGACAATAGCCAAAAATACTTGTAGCACAATAACAATCAGAAAAGGCTCTTATCTTACGACACAGCCAAGTTTGAATACACTTTCGACTGCTTTAAATAAATAAAAAGAACCTTTAATCCTTTAAGCTTAGGAGAGCAAAAGAGTGTTAAAATAAGATAAGTATGTTTTTGTATTTTTGAAGCCGCCACAGTTAATATTTGACTAGAAAATATAATAACATATGTTAAAGTAATCAACACATTATTTTCCTTTGAATTTTAAATTAAGAAGTACATTTTTTAAATGTATCTTCCATATTATATAGTTGATGAATTGAATAACTCGACTATGTAGGTTGTCAGATTTTACAAGATGCCCACAAAGTACTTTGCCTACGTCACATTAAAGGTGTAATACCTGACAGTTCCTAAAAGGGTATACAAATGGCATCAAATGGTCTGTGAGTCCACAAGGAATGGGCTGCTCTGGCAATTTATTTGGGGCGCTTCTAAAGTTGCGTCAAGTTTTTTTCAGCTATGCTAGTAAAGTTGGTAGCAAGTTGCCAAACCGAAAGGTTTAGCTGAGCTTAGTCAAAAGCTTTTGATGTCCTTTGGGCGCACACTTTATTTTGCCAATAATTCATAAGAAGCGTCAAATGCAGCAGAATAAACAAAGCAAAAATAGGAAAACAGGGATACAAACTGAAATTCATAAATTTGAAATATTTGCGAAAAATTGCTGATGACAAAAACCAATAAATGGCCGCAGTTGAAACGCACCCTTATCAAAGTCAAAGCACAAACATATCAAATATGCAATGATTGAGGGCTGCTTGCTTTTTGGGGGGATTGAGTTTGATTTCAGCTTTGATCTGGTCGAAAACTTAAGGCGAGTTGGTAGGCAAAAAAGCAGAAATGGATTGGCATTTTTGAGGTTTCTGATGGTTTATAGGGGTTACTTGGTTTCTTTTTACTCACCAGTGGTGGCTTATCCGTTAGGCGCTTGCAATTGTTCAGCTCTGTGGGTGAGTTGTCCTCATCGGAACTGGGCGTTTGGGCCACCTTCTCGTTGTCATTGCAGCTACGTAAAAGAAGGCGATTTTCTTTATACAAAGAACTTAGATAATGTAAAAAATAATGGCTTTTGCAACCAAACTTTTAATGAAACTTTATCTTAATTAGTTAAGATTGTGTTTAAGTGTGTCTGATGAGCATGATTTAAGCTTTAAGGTGGGGATTTAAGCCGTAGTTGCTGCTTATAATTTGCCTAGTTGCTGTTTACTCACTTGAGATTGGCCTGGCTGAAAAGTTGCAATGGGCGTCGTCGGCTCAGACTAGCTGGCGAAGGGGGCGTGGCTGTTGTCAATGTTGCTCTGCCCCTTGCCGCACTCAGATAGTGATACGAGGATCTGCCATTCCTGGCATTATCATGCAGCTTGCTCAATGTTTGCTGCTGTTGCTGCTGTTGCTGTTGCTGCTGGCGACTGTTGCAGGAGGAGGAGCGAAAACGTGCACCAGTGATGACCGCTGCCAGATTCGCCGCAATACGATTGTCAAAACGATTAAAGTACGAGCTCACATTGGAATTCGAATGCGTAATCGAATTTGTGTTGCTGTTGTTCAAGTTGTCAGCGGTTGGCGATGAGTTGTTGCTGCTGCTGGCGCTGCCATTGCTGTTGCTGCTGCTGCTGTTGCTGTTGCTGCTGATGTTACTGCCGCTGGCAATTGTTGGCGCGATGTCTGCGGTTGTTGACGCTGCTGCCGTGCAGCTCTTCTTATAATCCAAATTATTGTTGGTTATCATTGTGGCGGCTTCGCTGCCCGTCGCTTTTGGGCATTAACTTTTGCAGTGTTTTTGAATTATGTGCGCATATAAAAACGCTGCGGGCGGCTTTTGTCGCACTCTCTCTGCGTGTGATCCCCGCCAGGACGACAGGCAACCAACACACACACACACACACACACTTACTTACACAACCACCCGCACACGCACCGGCACCCGCTGTAGGGAGGAGTGGAGGAGAGAAGCTGGCAGTTGCGTAGTTGCGACCTTTATTAAATTCTGTCCACCCGGCTGGCGGGGAGCCGGGGTGAGTGGTTGCCGGGGGACAGTAACCGCAGGGGTCGCGCGCTACTTCAGCAAACTGCAGGCGATGAGGACAACGACGCAGATTTAAACACAGAATTAATTCAAGCGGAAATTGGCAACGAAAAGCAAAAAAAAAAAACAAACAAAAAGCAAAACAAAATCGAAAGCGTGAAGCATAAACAAAAATGGGGGGAGTTGGATTTGGAGTTGGGTGCATAAAAACGCAAAATAGAAAGCGAAAATGAAAACGCATATGAAAATGTTGGGGGAGAAGCCACAGAAATGCACATAAATAGCAGCGACAATAGATTGGTGTGGGTAGGTGGCGAGACGGGGGTAGACGGGTAGTTAGGGGGAGTTGTTTGGGATTTTTGGTCAGGGGTCGTCGCAGCAGTGACGTCATATTGTAAAGAGCATAAATAGCAGGATTTTGCAGGATGTTCATGACGATGATGTTGATGATGATGATTGTTTTGTTTGTTGTTGTTGTTGTTATTATGATTTTTGTGGGTGGGTTGTTAAATATCCAAGAACACAACATTTTTGTGTTTTCGTGTTGTAAATTTGTTGTTAGTTTCATTATTGTTTGCCAATTTCACAGTTGAACATTTTTGCCAATTAGTTGCCAATGCCGTTTGTTGTTGTTTTGGGATTTTTATTTTTTTTTTGCCAATTTCAGTTTGATTTCAGTTCAGTTGTAGTTGAATTTTAATTGTGTGCAGTCCAAAATTTCATGTAAATAAAGAGTAGGAAGGAAGAGAGATATGTGATATGTTTTTTTTCTCTATACATTTTTTTGTTCATTTGTACGAAAACTTTTGCTGTGTATTTTTCAGTTTTTTTTTAGCTTTTGATTATTTAATTCAATTGAATGCTTTAGCGAAAGCGAATCAAGTGCGCAAAAGGATTTGCCTTTGGCAGTTTGTCTAACCATTTCCATAGCATACTTTTCAGCAGCCAAATGAAAGTGAAATGCAAATCGCAAATAAATTACTCCAGCTGCAGTTTTGTATTATATGCTTTTAGATGTGTGTGTGTGTGTGTGTGCGCATGTGTTTTTGGGGGATTTGTGTACTCACGTTGCTTCGATGGAAACTAAACTTTTCATTGAATTGTCAGTGGACCACGTTTGCAGTCGAAACTAGCTGCAAAAAGAAACAGAGAAATAAATTGTTAGGTTAAAAGCTTTATAAAAATTTAATTAAAATTGACTTTAAAGCGCAGCACAGCTATTCGACTGTGCAAGTGGGCATGTGTGTGTGTGCGTGTGTGTGTGTGTGTGTTTGTGGCAATCATTAGACGGCCATAGTCAACACCTCATTAGGCGACTAATCAAGCGTGTGCTGGGCAAGAAATAACAACCAGTACAGCTCAGCAGGCACAGGCCACAGCCACAGATTAAAGGAGCAGTAGCAGCAGCAAGGACTATGGTGTCTGCAGGAGAAAACCAAAGCAAATCATCAACACTAGCACCAGCAGCAGCAGCGGCAGCAGTAGAAGAAGATCACATGAAGGCAGCCGGGTGCAGTCGTGCGTTTGGGGGCAACCGGAGTAAACAACAAGCCAGCAGAAGGCCGCAAATAAAACGCACAGATTAAAGGATGCCCGGGTGAAATGTCTTCTTAATTACTTCGCAATGAACAGAGAATGTAGCCGAGGAGCAGCAGCAGAAGAAAAGCACAGAGCTGTGGGGGTTGACTGCAGCGGCGTAATTGAGAAGTCGATGGTCTGGGATTCGTTTGTGGATTGCGCATTGAAATTGTGGGGATTGGGGTTTGGGGGATTGGGCAGCCGTCAGCATCGTCGTCGTCGTCGTCGTCTCAGCATGGACCGCAGCGGCATGTTGGCAGCGCACTTTAAGCGGAAGTAATTTAATTAATTACAAATGAAACGGAAACACGGCGAGCAAACGAACCCCAAAACAGATCCCATTCGCTTTGCGTGTGTGTGTGTGTCTTGATTGTTGCGGGTGTCTGCGTATATATGCGTGCGTGTGTGTGTGTGAGTGTATGTGAACGTATGTGCATATAGCATGTCAAATTTAAGCATAATTTTGCCAAGCCAAGGGATTGAGCAACTGGGACCCCGACGCACTTGACGTCGTTGGATAAGCGCTTTTCAAAAAATGCGTCCCGGCAGCGCAATTAAAATTTTTCTATGCTTGCACCGCAACTATAAGGACAGTGTATATACACATACACGTGAACATTTACAGTACACACACACACACACACACAGAGACGCATTAAGCACAGCTCATTTGCATTGCGGTTTTAATTGCCAGGCAACCCCAACAAGACATAGTGAGTAAGGGCGAAAAAAGCTCTGCCCGTTGCCACTGCGGCTGCGGAGCTTACAAGGATAATGAAAACAATTTAACGACTCTCTCGACGATTCACTGGGGTCTGCTGGCTGCTCCTGACCAAATTTCTGGCCGTGCACGTTGAGCGCTTAAACAAATAGAAACCTTTTTCCATTTGCCATTTTGCTTGCCTTTCCATTTGCCCGATTTTTTGTTGTTGGTTTGCTCTTCATTTCTTGTTGTTGTTGCTGTTTGTCGAGTTTTGCGTGTCTGCGCAAAATATTTGCAGATATTTTTGACATTTTAATGAAAATATTTTGCGTAACATTTCGAACAGCAAAAGGCAGAGCGCTGAGCGCTGAACGTTGATGAATTCCGCTTTTGGGTTGCATCCTTTCGTTGGCTTAATATTATTTTAACGAAGTGGATTTGCCAGGACGACAGGGCAACGGCTGGGGTTGGGCAGCGAGCATTTTTAAGCTCCTGTGATGGCCAGTAATTAAATGCTTGACATGCCTTTGGGTATGAGTCGCCGGCTGAAGTGGATTAGCGCCAGCAGAAGCGGATTGCACTGGGTTTGAGGTAAATTAACGCTGATGTTGGCATTATAATTATGGCATGTAGTTAAGGCGATTCCTGCCCCAGACCCAAGTTTTCCTGCTGCTGCTGCTGCTACTGCTGTACGTGACAGCTTGATAAGTTAAAAGTTGCCAGCGAGCGGGCAAAGATTAAAGAAATGTTAACAATTAAATTTAACTCGTTGTAAAAGCTAAATTATGAAGCTCAAAAATTAACAGCACTTGGTTTATGAATGGATTGAAACATTTTATATAAATGTTGCTTAGTAATATCTATAATTCATTTAATAATATTATCTAAGGATTTGTTAGAACTACTCCTTCTACATAAGCACAAGATCCCTACAGCTATGCGTATACGCATTACAGATATCATCTATGGCTTTGTATACTTTTCTCATAAATTCAGCAATTATTTGCCAACTTCGCATAATTTGTTGCCCATATAAGAAAAAGCTCATTATATATTAAATGTACTCATTTGGATAAGTGAGTGTACGATGGAAACAACATTGCGTAATAAAATCAACAGCCTAAACAAAAACATTAACAAAAACATTTGCCTGCATAAAGTAAGCAGCAGCAAATTTCTGACTGTAGTCGTTGTTCTTGTTGTTGTTGTTCTCGTTCTTTTTGTTGTTGTTTGCTGCTGCAGATGGAGTAAACAAACCGGGAGCGTGAGTCGCGTTTTTTGGCAGCCAAATTAAAACAAATCAAAATCACATGAGCGTTTTCAAGTGATTGCTGCGGCCGCGACTGAAATTTGCTGCAAAGCCTGTTGGCGGGCAAACATAAACAAGCAATTTAACAAGCACTCACACACACACAGTCACTTGCTCACACACACGCACACATACGCACACCCACAACGATAAAAAGGCATACAGGCTGCGTCGGCAGATCCTTGAACAGGCGTCAGGCAGTTGGCAAACAAACGAAGCGTTCAAGCGCAAAAAGCCAAAAGAAAAAAAAGTAAAGGAAAAACGAGGAAAAGGCAAGAAAAGCGTGCGGGCCAAAAACAACAAAGTCGTTTTATGTACCAAAGCACATGTGTGTGCGCAAGTGTGTGTGTGTGAACAGCTGAACGCCACCGCTACCGCAGATTTCTCACACATGCTTTAAAGTATGCCGCAACTTTTTGTTAATGAAATTTTAATCAAGCTGAAACGAGTCACACACATTTTCCATAGCATACTTTTCAGCACCAGATGTGCAAAGTTTTTTAGCCCTATGATGCTGTGTGTGTGTGTGTGTGTGTCTTAGGCAGTAGAAGCTCAAATAGCCAGCAGCTTCATTAGCAGCTGCCAACAACGCGGCGTATGCGTAATAATTTATTTACAATGCAATTCGTTTATGCCAGGCATTAATCATACACCAAGGACGAAAACGGCGTCACGTAGCGAACCAAGAGCGGGAACTGAGAGGATAAAAAGCTGCATTTATTAACAATTTATGTCATAAATAAAATTGAAAAACATTCATAATGTCAATGAGAGAAGTTGGAGATAGAGTTGGCGTTCCGAGTTCGGAGCTGGGAGTTAAAGACGTGAGTGCATGTTGATGATGCCGGCAATTTCATAAATTACAGACATGGAGCTGGCGAGAATGAGGAAACCGGGTGTGGGAGAGACACATAAATCGCTATGCGCCTAAAATTAGGCAACAAATTTACATGCAAAACGAGCACGACACGCAGCTAAATCACCAACAACGGAAGCAAAGCGGCTCCAAAATGACAAACATTAAAAGCAAGAATGAACAGCAAAGGCTCTAATATGTTAAGGAGCGGGAGCAGCTGCTCCTGCCAGCACTTCCTGGGACATGCCACAAACAAAAAAAAAAAAAAAAAAAAAACACTTTTGCTTTTACAAGCGCGTTTTCGACTGCGCCTTTTACTCAGTTATTTAACATATTTATTGTTGTTGTTGTTGTTGTTGTTGCTGTTACGCCTTTTTGGTTGAATTCAAAGCCAGAGTGAATAATGTGCACCTCTCACGCCAAATAATTATTTTCGCTTAGTGCCAAACAAAACTGCCAACTGGCATGCGATTTTTAGGCCATTTCACTGGCTGCAGTTCTCGTATCTTTTTACACTTTGCCTGTATTTTGAGTTCTTATCGTCAGACCTAACACTTTTCGACGCCTCCCTGACTCACGCCCCCGTTTCTCACACCCCCACGCTTTCAGTTCATTATGTGAATTTTTTGAAAATTGTTTTGCTGCAGGGCTAACGGCAACAAAAATGCCAGCACGTCGAAGTGAAGACGGAGGGTGATTCTTTATTTTGTTTTTTTCTCGCCCCTGTTTTTGTTTTTTCTGTTTTTGTTCCGCATTTTTTTTTGTGTTGAAGCCAACCCCAGAAAAGGTGTCGAGCAAAATTACAAAAAATTGCGAGCTGTTGTTTTAAATGTTTAAAATATGCGCATTTGTTATTTTTTCAAGTGAAAGAAAGGAAAATTAAAAAAACAAAAGAATTTTAATTAGTTTTTCACTTTGCGTAATTATGCAAACGCTTGCTACGATTCTTGTTTGTCAATAATAAACAAAACAATTATTTTTCTCCATTTCAGCACGAAACTAGCTGGCATACTGTTTTACAAAAATGAGTATGTCTTAACAATCTACGTGACAGACAATGGCCAAAAGAGAGTTCATCATAAAAATCGCATAAATTTTGATAAAATTGTCGGAGCTGAAAGGCTTGAAAGCATTTCCATAAATGAATTTCAATGAAACAGACTTGAATTCAATCGTTTAAAATACTATTTGCATACAAATTCCAATTCAAGGCTTGAAATATATTCAAGCTTGAAGAAAATTCAGTTGTTGCATAAAAATAATAGGTAGCAAAGTCCATCAAACTTTAACAAAGAACAAAGTACAACAAAAAAAAGTGTGTGTTTACGAAACATGCAAACTATTGATTAAAAGTTGTGCAATTTTACGGCCCCATAAAATTTGTCTCAGCCAAAAATGGAGCAAAGGGAGCAGCAGCAGGCAGCAGGCAGCATGAGGCATGAGGAAGGAGCAGACCGCTCAGGCCGCTCATAGACTCAATAAACGATAGATTTCTTGGCTGGCAAATTTAAAACGACGGGCCACAACGTAAAACTATTTTATATGCGACGACAGCAACAAAATAATGTGACTACCTTTTGGCTGGGCTACAACTAAGTAACGGCAAGGGGACAGACAGAATAGGGGTGGTCGAGAGTCTTGGGCAACTCCCACGTCGGCTCTGGCATTACCCCAAGCAATAAATGTTCAAATCAATTGAAGCGTTTTGCTAAAGCCTCACACCTCACGGCAAATGGGAATGTGGACATAAATCGAATGCCCGAATAAGTAGATTCCTGGGCAGCTTAAGGCAGCGATTTGCTATGCGCAAAAACCAAAATCGATAAGGGATGCCAACAGTGGCAAAATGAAAAGAATGAAGGCAACGAAAAATGTCAACTAATTTTGAATATCGAGCAACTGCAGCCTCCGAGAGTTGACAAGAAGAAAGCAGCAATAAGAGAAGTTGCTCATACGCAGTGCGGTCACAGTGAAGCGCCTTGTCCCACATTCGAAACTAGAAATCGACGTCGACGTCGACGTCGTCGTCGTTGTCGAGAAGCAATAAAACGCAATTCAGTCATAAAAATAGTCGAACGTCGAAACGAATGAATGCCGGGGCAAAGAGAAGAGACCGCTTGGAGGAGGGACCGCAGGAGGCAGAGACGAAGCAGCAAACAACTGCCCCTGGGCTGTCGTCCTGTGCTGTCGTCCTGTGCTGGGCCGTCGTCTGGCATGGCAAATTGCGAATTTTGCATATTGCTAGTAGCCAGTTTGCTGGCAGCTCTTTTGCTTGCTTCTCTCTCTCTAGAATACCCTCATCCTCCACATCCTGTTCTCTTCTATTGGGCCATTAGTCATTTGGCCAGGCCACCGCTTTGGCGTGTCGCCACTTTACAGGATGAATGACCCCGGCACAGTAGCTAACCATCTGCAGCGAGACGACTTTTCCGCAACGGAAATTGCACACACGTCGACGGCCATCAACTATTTTCCTAGCAGTGTTTAGTTATGAAAATTGGTCAGACTACAAATCATAAGAACCGAATGTTGGTTGTCTTTATTACAAAATACTAAACTTGTGCATTATTTAAATAAAATAATACTATTAAATACAACATATTTTATATAATTTTGTAGATCCAAAATTGTTAAGCTTATAATACTTATAAGTACTTAAAAGTCAGTATGTGCATACTTACTTAAAAGTATCTCTAAGTACTTATGAGTACATCCAAGTACCCAAGCAGCGGGCTTAAAACGTATCTCACCCCTCCAGCCTTTAGTGCTCATTGAGCACCAGTGAACCCAACTTGAAACATTGTCAGCATTGTGGCTTAAAATAAATATTAATTTTAATGCCATGGCGCATTAACAATTTGTGCGCTCAACTGAACCCATTGCCTTGTAAAATACATAAAATAAAAGTATTTTTTAAATAGTTACTGTTGTTGTTGCTGCTGGCCCCATTGTATATTTTATGCATTTCACGTTTAATTGATTTTTGCATTCGAGTGCATCAAAGATTCATGCATGTGCAATTAATGACATTTGTGATATATGTGTGCGAAATGTGAAAAGTGCAAACTGATATATGTTACCGGCCAGAGAATTTTAATAAATTATCATTAATTACTATTAACGCAAATTGAGGGACAATTGATAATGGCTAAATGGATATAGTTGGAGTATTAAAATATAAACTTAATTGATATAGAGCTGTACTATGTATTTCACTTTTAAACAATGTAAATGATTTGAGTGAGTTTTAGTGAGTCTAACACCCAAACTGGGTTTAAAGTGCACATTGAGTCATTTAGCACTCGCTTCAACACTCAACAACAGCTCGCTTACAAACTCTGCCTCTAATGCCCCTCTACAGACCTAAACCTACGCACTGCGGCACACTCTTGCCACTTACCATTTGCCACATGCCACCCACCCCCACCACATGTAGGTCAAACAAGCAGCGCAAAAAGCGTTGCATACCTTCAGCTGTCAATTTATTTCTCGCGCTTGGCACATTTTGCCTGCTGGTTTTTGTTTATGTTGATGTTGATTCTCGGCGCGGTCTCCTCATGCGCAACAACGCACGGCTCCAGTCACGGCTTGGCACAAGCTCGACTGCCCCTAGCCAGCTGTGTGCGGCAGGAGTCGCGTCCTTGAAATTTATGCGTTCGACGCAGGCGATGCGCCGAGCGTTGAGTGGAGCTCGCCGTTTAGGCGGTTACTCGGCACAACTTGGGGCTGGCTGGCACATGGCGTGTACAGCACTCATTATGATGCTAACCACACACACACACACACACACACACAAATAGAGAGAGACACACTCATAGGGAGATAAATGGCCATGCTAAACTAGAACTACTTACGCTTCGTCCTGGAACTGGGCCAATGTGAAAGGCATTGTTTCCTTCTAGCTTCAAGTAAATGAGGCCTGAGCCTGATAACGCGACCACAGATCGGACCACGCAGATAGCTTATGGCAGCGGCTGAGGCAGCAACAAGAAAGCATTGGCCAAATCTCTCATCAGCTCTTTTATGTGCTTTGGCTTTGGGCCGCACTTGAAAATTTCCAACTTGAAATTGTTGTCCGCTGGCCCGTTTGTTTTAGTGCCGTTCAGCTTATCGATTTTGTCATAATCATTTGGAAACTGCTCACTTATCTGTATGATGTCAATCAGCCAAGAGCTCTGTGTCATTAAAATGTTGCGCATACGCAATGTTGTGCTCGGTTTTAAAGCGCAACTTGACTTAAATTGTAGCCATTTGCCAAAAATACGCTGTCATTTCATAACTTCGTGTCAATTTAACGGCAGCAGCTACAGCAGCTTGCCTCCCACCTCCTACCTCCTTCGTGGAAAAGCCAGATTATTGCAGTCATAAATTTTTATGATTTTCCATTGGTTGCAGCTTCAAGGCTAGCCGGCGGAGCGAGGGCAAATTGCGTGGGAAAATGTATGGAGCATAGCAGGAATTTTTATGTGAATTTAATAGCCTTGCAGATACGTTGCAGAAAATTATTATAGCTGCGAGTTTCGTAGAAAAGAATACGATACAAAATTTTGATACGCCAAAAAACATTTGGCAGCTGGCCATTAAAAGTGAATTTAATAACAAAAAAACTTTGAGATGTGAAAAACCCGCAGCTGACAAGAGCGCTAGAAAAAATAAGGAGCACATATTGACATCCTGCTATCAATCACGCATGACAGGCGGCCCGCTGGGATGCGGTGGGGGGCGTGGCGACCACGAAAATTTATCAACAACGCAGACAGGAGACGAGGCGGTACCAAACAGTACAGGACAGGAAAGGACAGGACACGGCAGGTAGCAGAAGTAATCTAATCCAATTACTCAACAATGGCAAACAAGCGCCGAATCGGGAGCTGGGGGGGAGCGTGGTGGGCGTGGCATGGCGCTTAGGTTGCGTGCTGGGCGCTAATGGACGACAACGAGCCCAACGAAAATAAAAAAAGGAAAGGCAGGAAAAGCGCACATAGAAAGGATATCACATGTCTATGTTAAAGTTAAATAACCAAAGGCAATCAGAAAGTATCAATAGCCGAAGCAAGGGGGGTTTGAGGAACATGCGAAAGCCGCAGGCGCATATTTACATTGTAGTCCTGGCAAATCCTTACGAGGGGGGTCTAAATGCGTTTGATCATTAACTGGTAGCGAGTGCAAATCCTGTCAGCATTCGAAATTGAAATTCATGCGCACTCAATGAATTTTTGTGGGTTTCCCATTGTTGCCGTTCGGTCTTACAAGGCTGCATATTTGAGCAGGATAACAGGGCCCTGCAGGACATTGTATTGACGAAATTATCATTTTTGTTGCTTCAATAAAATGACAAAGCAAACTAATATCGGGCGTCTCCTTTTTTTTCTCGCCCACCACTAAGCTTGGGCTTAGGCATGAAATTGAAAATGTGCCCCTCAAAGCTTTTGTTGTGGGTCCGTTTTGGCATGGTTAGGGTGATGTTTATAGGGGGGGTTGTTATGCTGATTGGATGTTGCTAGCAGCACTGTTGTTGATGAGCTGCCATCGATGGTCTAACATAGCATTAAAGCGGCACAGAATGACAGAGCTTAAAGTCCTTTGCCCTTTCACCAAAAAATGTCTTAGTTTCAGCTAGGAGTTTGCAAAAACAACCCTTTTTACAGCTCGTCCATCTATCCATCAAATAACAATTATGCCGCCCATAGTTCAAATATTTATCATTGACACTTTGCACTCAAATCGCTTATGCAAATATGCCACAGCCAAGGATATCAAGGATTTCATTAGAAGCCAACCCGACTAGCCTTATCTGAGGCGGCACACTCAACCAACACACGGATACTAATTTCAATATCAAAACCGCCTCAGGATACGGTTTTAATATTCCACTTGCCCCCAAAATCGGGGGGGCGTGGCATTGTTGATAAAGAGCCAAAGCTAGCGTTTAGTCCAGAGACCCAAGCAAAAGAGGCGACAAATTGAACAGCAACAAAGTCCAACAGCTCATAACAAATCCTCACACTACCCAGGCACACACACACACACACACACACACAGGCCACATGCAGGCACAAGTTATGCTCAGGACCAAAGGGTCAATTTGGTGAGCATAAAAAGGACAAGCGGGCTGCAGAATTTACTCCGCTCGAGCTGAAAATAGTTGAAAGGCAGAGCAGGCGACAAGTTAATAAACAGATGGGGTAACCGGCATATTTATAAATGTATTAAGAATGCTTGACTTGATCAAATATTTAAAACGGGTCCTTTTCCAGTTTATATGTTAACAGTTAAAGAAGTCGAGTGAATGCCTCAAATGAATTCGATTAAATGTCAGTTATGCAAGTATTTCAAATTCAACTTTAAGTATTATAAGTATAGTTGGTTGTTTAGCAAGTAAGCAGTGAGAGAAGGATAGGCAGGATACGCAGCTGGCAAACGAGCAACTTGAATATTAACACAACACAAGTCAAAGTCAATGTTTTGGCAATGCTCAGACGCTCTAGATGTTGTAGATGTACAACTACCACTAGTCGAAAATGTTGAAAAATGTCAGCTGCACATGGGAGCTGGCTGAACCTCAAGAACCTCAGCAGCAGTAGCAAAAGTCAGAGTACGCCTGTGGACCTTGTGAATGTGAAGTGTGTGCTGACACCAATGAGCAACCACAGTCTGTGGGGGCTGTGGCACGGTGGAGGCAGCGGGAGGTGGATGCACTTGCAACTTGCAGCTAGCGGCTGTTGCACTTGTCAACATGCACTGACAGCAAGTCAAAAACTTGTAGTGCTAGCCAGGCAACTGATTCAGCCAAGTCAGTACCAGCAGCCCAACCAGCTCCTTCAATTGAAGTCTTTTTTGGTACTAGAAATGGGTGTTCCTGCTGCTATGCAAAACAGTCCCTCAGTAAACTAACTCTATCTGTCGGATATATCCTGCGCTTGCAATATTTAAATACTATTTTTCGATGTCTAATAATTTTAAAAACTTACTTATCAACATCACTGTAAACTAGTTTAGTTTGATTGTGAGGATTATCATCATTATATTCCTTGTCTTCTTCTGCAATTGGCAGCACAAAGTAACTGCTTTTGACCCGCTTTTTAGCTGAATTGAAGCGTTTAAATGGCATTTAAGCAGTTTATGGCTGTGGCGATTTGTAACCTTCATGTTAACGCGCTTTCCCCACAGTTATTTATGTAAATTACTTGCAACTTCCACTGCAGCTGCAACTGGGAAGCAGTTCAACTTCTCGCTGTGCACGCTGCTTTCATGTTTTATAATTAAGTCAGTAATTTAAAAGTGTCGAGCGTTGTGGGAAAGCAACTTTAGCCAGCTTTGCTCCACTGCATTTCTTCTCTCTTCTTGTGGCTTACAATTTGGCCGGGCAAAGTTTTCGTTTGTTGCACGCGCAGCACCCGCAACAAAACGAGACCAAAACGCTGAGCATAAAAAAAAGAATAAAAAAAAAACAGGAGGGGAGCAGCGAGCGGAAATGTTAACAACTACTTTGACATTTGCTGTGCGTGTGCTGGCATTTGTATTTGTATATGTATATGTGCTGTTTGCCAAGTTAAAATTACTCAAGTGCCAGCGCGACGAGCCGTATGAATGCCAAACTGAGTGAGTGTAACGGCAATCAAATGGAAAACTAAGGACATCAGGTGTTTAAATGTCTGGGTGGCTCTAACTTGGACCATGGATTAATGGCCATGCATTAGAGAGTGTTATGAGGAACTTTACACTGCGGCCAACCCACTGTGGTTGAGCTCGTCAGCAGCAGCAGCAGCAACAAACACCACTGCAACAACAACATCAACTGATAGTAGCAACAAGAGCTGTGCAGTGGCAGTTGTAACAAAAGTTCAGGACTTCGCAGCGAGGCGTGAAGGACAACAGAACAGAATGGCCACAGAATGAAAAAAAGCTAGTAAGAATTTCGAAGCTAAAGTTCTCGACTGTTATATACTCTGTTTTCGACTATGAGAATTGAAAAAGTGTAAGTTAATCAAGTGTTTATGACAAACGATTTTTGTGTTTAGAATATAATTTAATCAATAAGAGATTGATAATATTAAACCAATATGCACTTTCTCTCATAGTATGAAAAGTGTAGCATACTGTGCAGCGCACGCCTCTCGTATGTCAGTGCTGGGGCCACAACAAAAATGTGACTTAAATTTGTTGTTACATTCGTTTTTGCCCCCAAAAGGCATGCAGCGAGCTGACAAGAGGGACAGAGAGTGAGAGGATGAGTGGGCGTGAGAGTGAGAGATATATAGAGATACATAGTTGGCAACTCAACTGCATTCAAAGTGCATAAGTCAGTCCATGAGGCAACGAAAACAACGAATACAAATAGTCCAAAAGTTGTTTGTTAGTCCAGTGTTGTGGCAGAGGCAGGGGCAGGGACAGGGGCTGGCACTGTCAGACCTTAAGACCGAGTTGACTTTTTGGCAGTTGCCACTGAAATAAAAGGCAATTTATTTGTTTTATGCAAAAGCATTTTAAAATAAAATGCATAACTTTTGGGCTGCGCTTTAAGCTGCTGCTGTTAAGAATTGAAAATTGCTGAGATGAAAAACTCTTTGACAGCATTACATGGATGAACCCTTGAATTTACACTCTGCTACCTGTGCTACCTGTGCGTCACTTTGATTTGCCTCTCTATGAACGAACCCTATCTCTATTCAGTCCCCTCCTGCACTTTATCTATCTTATATTGTCTCTGGCTGCTGCTTTTATTGTCTCTATTCGCTTTTTCTTTTTTTTTTTAGTCGTACTGTGCAGACTGTCCTTAATAGCCTTGAGGTATGCATTAATTACTGTGACCATAAAAAGCGTCTCGGGCAGCAGGCAACATGCGAATTGCAGTGCAGCAAACAGCAGCCAGTAGCCAGAAGGAGTTGCGAGTCCTAAGGTCCTTTAGACCTTTTACTTTGTATAACATTTTGCATTTTATGACCGTCGACTATTGTTCTCGCCTACCTTTTGCACCCACCTTTATCACATCGCTCTGTCGCTTTTATGTATTGTTATACCCTGAACCCATCAATAATGAGAAAAAGGGTATCATGAAGTTGTGCAAAAGTATGTAACAGGCATAAGGAAGAACCTCCGACCCCATAAAGTACATATATAATAATAAATAAGTATGAACGAGGGTATATCCTAGTCGGTCACTCTCGACAACACCACTCTTACTTGTTTTCATTGTAATCAACGAAATTTTGGTGCATAGTTTATGCTCCGCAATGCTTTGCTCCCTTTCTAACCATTGGAGTTTTCCCGACTCGTTCTCGTTGCTAGCTTTCATAAACTGCTGCTTTAAAATTTTTCTTTGAAGCCTGCAGCCGCCAACAAATGACAAGCTCATGTTGAAAGCTCATTTGTTTTATGGTAACGCTTAGGCAGACATATGCGTTCTGTACCACCCCACTCGATCCCACCCCTCTCATTTTGTGCACCCCTGTTCCAGTTATTTGACACGCTTTTCAAGCTAAAAACAAAAAAAAGGCCAGACTACTTCTTGCTGCTGCCGCATTCATTACATTGTCTGCTATGCAGGAGGCTGGGGAGTGACATACTCGCACACACACACACCCACACCCATTTATCAACTTACCCACACACACACACACACACACACACACACACACACACAGGCAACATAATTGCGCTGCTGTAAGGAAAACTCGTTGCCTACTTTTTGGGGTTTTTGGCATAACACAAAAATATTCAAAGTGTCTCGCCATATCAACTTTATTATGCGCGCCAAAAAGTTGCAAAATTAACAGACAACTGCCATAATAACCCTGCCTGCCCCCCCTCTACTCCACCTTCACTACCTTATACTTCTGCTTCTTCTTCAGCGCAACTGCAGGCAACGCTGAACAAAAGCTGAAACCAAAAGCAAAACTGTTTCAATGTCCGCTTTTTGCTGCGTGTTTGTTAGTTGCTGTATGTGTTTTGTGTATGTGTGTGTGTGAGTGTGTGCTTCACCTTGTTTATCTCGTTTTTGTTGTGTCCTCTTTCAGCATCGTGCGCAGCTCTCACCTCCATGCCCGCACCACCACCAACAAAAAAAAGTTCCTTATTTCGCTCGGCTCTTTTTTGGGTTGCTTGCAGCACGATTTTGTGTGCCTGTTTCATTTTGTTTGTAAGTATGTATAAAGTGAATGTTAGTGTGTGCTTTGGCGTATCTCTGTGTGCTTGTCTGCATGTGTGTGTGCCTGTGTGTGTGCGTGTGTGTGATGCGTGCTTCGTTTTGTGTGTGCTTCGCGCATCATTGTTTGTCGGCTGCTGTGCGCCTGGTGCGAATTATTTTACGTGTGTGGGTGTAACACACACAGACGACAAGTACAACACATGTGTGTGTGCGCGTCTGTGTGTGTGTGTGTGTGCTTTTGGAGGCTGTGTGTTGCTGAAATGTTGCCAGCAACACGAATGGTTGCAAATGCTTGTTGCATGCGTAGATACAAAGATTCGTTTGCTTATATGATAGACAGACAGACTGACAGACAGATAGGCGGACTGGATGAGAGTTGGCAATTTTAAGCCGCTTAGAGTCGCTGGCTGAGCTGAAATTTTCATTAAAATGCCAGAGGTGAATCCTTGGCAGCGACTGAGCAGCCAGTCAATGCTTCCTCGCATCACGAGCATCAAAAGGAGCGAGCAAACAAAGATCAAATCTTATCGGCAATCATTTTATGCGCACTTCAGCGGCACCGTGAAGCCGCCAGGCTGGCAAATTTGTACACATTTTGTACATTGCTTTGGCAACAAAAAACAACAGCAGCAGCATCAGCAACGACAACATAATGAGCTGTAGTCGAGGCAGGTGGGCAGCCGTCTTATCAAAAAGGATACCTGGGAGACTGGCTGCGACATCGTCATGGAAATTCTTCATTAACTCAACTTGGGCGCTGAGAGAAAAGAAGTTTATGTTATTAAGAGGAGTACCCGAAAGGGGGCGGGGCAGGAGTGGAGTGTTGCCAAGATACGGTTAGAAAATATGAGTAGATGGCAGCAGCTGTTGCCGTTGCTGTTGTTGCTGTGGCTGTTGAATTGTGTATGTTTCACTTGACGACTGCGAGATAACGGTAAATGAATATGCAGCAATTTGACGCGCCCACATAATGAGCAAAGGGGTAGGCACAGCAAAGGGATAGGGATAAGGGTAGGGGACGCCTCTAGGCAAAGACTGAAATAATAACATAGCAACAGCAAGCGGCTGGAGACTAACAAAAGTCGATAAACATAAAGCAAGCGAGGAGGAGCAGAAAGCCCAGATAAGTATGCTACACTTCAGGCAGAGACTCAAGTAAGCGCGTAGGTGTGTGTGTGTGTGTGTGTGAGTGTGTTAGTGGGTGTGAGTAAGTTACTGCTTACATATGTGTGCGTGTGAATAACGGTGCGTGTGCCTGTGCAGCAAAAGTAAATTAAAACGATTTTAATTACGGTTGCCAAGACGATGAATGAAAATGTCAACGTTGTAGCAGCAGCAGCAGTTTAAACCTTGGGGGAGGTGCAGCAGGTGGGCAAGGGAAAAAAAGGCAATGCTTAAAAGCGTTTCGCTGTTGCCGCTGCTGCAGAGCAGCAGTCTGAATTACTGCACATGTGTGTGTGAGTGTGACTGTGTGTGTGTGTATGTGTGGCAAACTGAAGCCTCTTACTTAAAAGCTTCATTCGAGATTTTCATTTGAGCTGCAAAAAGCAACCAAAATATAACAAAATTTGTTGCCTTTCATTTGTATGACTTTGCTGTTAGTTGCTGTTTGTTGTTGCTGTCGTTGGCCACTCGGCTCAAAGTCAGGGCCAAGAGCAACAAAAACCTTGGCAAATAAAAGTGCTGAGTAAATGAGAGAATGAGAGAAGGATGCAGCGCCGAGCTATACAAACATCCGCCATTTTTATAGCGCGCTTTTGTTTTTCTTTTTACTTGTTTTGCTGTTTCCCCTTTTATTTATTATTTTTTTGTACACCTTATTAACGGTTTCTATGGCAAAGTTTGCCGTGTGGCAGGCGTGAACATTTTTGCGTTTCAAAAGCTAAAAAGCTGCACAAACCACATAGAAAAATCACTGTCGCGCGCTGATTAACTTGACACCATTTGGCGAAAGGGGGGGCGCAGTGGCGGCTTCCTGGGGGAATAAGGCATCCGGCATTCTGGCTGACAGGCAACACCTGTCGCCGTTGTCTCTTTCTCTTTCTGTCTCTGTCTCTGTCTCATCCTCCTCCTAGCCGCCCACTACCTGCGGCTGCCAAACCGCGTTGACATTTCCTTTTGCTCACCGCTGACGTTTGCCTTGACGACGGTTGCCAAACCGACCTTCTCTCCCTCAACACCCCTTCCCTTCCTTCCTGCCGCTGCAACTTACAAGTTGATGTAACAAATGTGAAAATGCCTTAAGTGAAAATATATATTGACTGCAAAGTCGAAGAATTGATTGTATCTAACGTATGCATATTACAGTAAATTAAACCGATTTAATTCAAGCAATCCAATGAGAAGGAAACGCTTGAAAAAGTTACTGGTTACAACTTCAGACTGAGAATTGCAAATGCAGATTCTATAATATCGAAACATAATAGTTTCAATCAGTATGTGTATCTTTGGATAGGAACAGAGGAAGGACATAAGGAAACTATATTCTCTCAAGGGAGGATATACTTGTAGAAACTTAAATCTAAGATATTAGAGATATTCAGTGAACTACAAATAAATCAAGACAATATAAAAAATATACTACAATTTTAAGGAATATTCTAATTTAAGCTCTTTAGTCATTTCTTCTAACTAGAAAAATTACCTCTCCCTCTTCTAGCACAAGCGACTGGTGTTCAAATTAACTTTCGCCACAATGCCAGCTGCATATAAAATACGGAATAGCGGTACAAATATTTAACTCTCTCGGCAAACTGTAACAGTTTACTCAAAACATGTTGACAGCTTAACAAGAATCCTTTTCGTCCCCACCAACTAACCAGTCGGCGATGTCGGAGATGTAAACTTTAAGCAACAACTGGAACAGTTTCTAGAGTTTCTTCACAGCTGCAAACTTTGCGTTGCATTTCGATGCGTTTTAATATGCGGCAAGTGCAGCGCTAAATGTCAACCAAAGTGTCAGCCAAGGTGACGACTCTGAGAAAGGGAGGAGCTGCAGGACAACAACTGCAGCTGAGTTTGCATGTTTGCATAATGAGATACAGCAACTAGCAGCTAGCAGAGATAGAGTATAAGCAGCCTTTGGACGAGTCAAGCTTAGTCAAGGTCAGTGAACTGTATGTGCACATCAAAAGGATATAAAGGACAAAGCACAGAATCTCAGTCTGTGAAATACTTTCAACTTGTTTCACACTTAAAAATAAAGCACACAACTTGTAATAAATAAATGTCGCTAAAAATTTACCTGGCATAAACTTCGGTTTTCCTCGTTATTTGTGCACCCTTTTTTTTTGGCAAGTGTTGAGCGTTATCGCGGCTACAAAACGTAACCGATTTGATACCGAGAAAAAAGCCGCCAACTTTGCGCATAAAATTCAATTACGATTGCGATGGCGAGCGCATAAATTTCAACACTTGGCGGCGCGAGTTTTACGAGCGGCTTTTGATTTGCCACTTTCTTATCGCTGTTATCAGTCGCAGTCTGGCCATAAAATTAGCCCTGCTCGCCACATTAAAAGTTCAGCACTCCTGCGGCCCTTTCTGCCAAATTGCCCAGGATTTGTTACATTTAGTTTTTGACTGAGTTGCGGTTTCTTATCTTTTATGACACTGTCTCGCTTAAATTTTGCGCTACTTTTACGTATACTTGTGAGATCCCTTCTAATTCAGCTGGTTGTGACTGCCGTTGCTGGCAGAGGCCAACCGTTGCAGTTGAAAGCGCGCAAGGAACTGTTTATCCTGCGTTTGTGTTCTGGCATTTTTGGACTAAACAGCGAAACTTGGCAACCCCAAACTTGGCATCCACCAGAACGCATGCGCTGGATGGCAGTTAGCTTCCAGGCCGAGTTTGTTTACTTGGCCACAGCAACTGGTGGTTTGCCAACAACAGGCAGTCCCTGCTGCCGACGACGACTCCTTGCTGCTCCTGGTTCCCATGGGCAGCCATATGTGACGGCTTTGACTTTGGCAGCAGTATATATTCACTGGCTGCGTTGTCGTGACAACTTGATTTCTTTGTAATTTGGCTCGACCCCAGAGGTTTCTCATTTCAAATTGCTTTAAGTTTAATGAAATTGTATTTTGATTTTCGAGCTGCCGTTGGCAACCTTTGAACTGTCTTGCCTATTAGCTATAGATGTTAAACTCAATGCTCACTTTTCTGCCTGACAGCTTGTCAAATGAGCGTTTTTTATCTAATTATGTTAGAGTTTAGTGCCGCATTGCATACTTTTCAGCCGAGTTGGGTCACTGTTCAAGGGTCGAGTTTGCAAACTGAATGGCATTACGGCAAATCCGCTTAGTGACACAAGGTTGCAGATACAGATGCTGCATACACGATACAGGATACAGAATACAGAATACAGATACATGCGCATTGTTTATGCAAGCGCATTAAGCTGAGACTGAGACTCAGATGGGTATGCAGATACTCAGAGATAGTCAGATAAACAGTTAGAGCAGCCCTCATCACACCCACAGGAACGCTGGCAACTGTTGCTGATTTTGTGGTCTGGCTGGGCTGCTTAGTGCATTAATAGATAGCAACACCGCAAGATACTCTCGAGCGGGCATGTTATGTGTCGGCATCTTTAAGAGCAGCTCGAGCAGCTTGAGCAGCAGGTCAGCTGGCAACTGACAGGCAACTGTAACTGAATGCAAAGAGTCAACCAAGCGCAAAATGGCAAAGATACGCAGTGGCTGTTGCAAGCAGGCGGCGGCTTTGTTTGCTTCAGTTGCTTCAGTTGCCACGCAAAACGGGAGTAGATCATTACGCCCACACACACACACACACATAAATATACACAATGGATGACAGGTAGCGTTTACCTGTCAGTCATGTGTAACTCAATGCGCAGCTACCAAATTGATATCGTATCTCATAGATACGCGTACGTGCGCACATATATATATATATATATACATATATAAAAAGCTAATAAAAATCTCTCGTGATTTTTGTGCCTTGTTTTCTTTTTGCATTTTCAACGTCGCGTGCAATTTTCTTTTTATTTGCAATATATTTTATTGTTTATTTAGCGCTTTGTTTAACGTTCTTGTTGTTCTTGTCGTAGGTTGCGCTCTGATTTAATGGCTGTAAATTGAAATGATTTTTCCCCAGCGAAATTGCCAAAAATGTTTGGAAAAAGATTTGAGCGGAATGACTATTTTGATAGAACTCGCTGCTGAAGTTGACATTCCATTGTTATGCCCATGCAATGGGTAAATTCGCTGTAAAATGTGCAAAATATTAAAGGAGATAAATCTTTACTGCAAATATACGGCACCTAGCTTAAAATATAATATTATTGCTAGTATGGCGAACTCTTCTAAATTAAACTGAATTTAAAACAGTTTTCTTTACTTAATGTTGCTTTTGATAGATTTTATGTAATAAATGTGCATTTATTATTCAAAGGGACTCGACTGCTTTGCTGGCTTCCATTAATCCCTCAAAACGTTTTGCACTTCAGCTCGATACAAAAAGTTTCTCATCAAACGAAACAATTTCGGATTCCTTCATTTCTCAGTTGCAACCGGAAATTTGATTTGTTTCTGATAAACGCCATTTATTTTACTTATTTAAGTCGCATATTTCCTGGCACCGTTTTTCTACTTTTTCTACCCACTTTGACTTTGTTGTAAAATTCAATTGCCAAATTGATTCAACATTTTGCCTTTTCGCACGCTACTCCCTCTTCCCCTTGTCCCCTCCTTCAGACAGTCCACAACGGTGCTGAGCCGCAGATAATTGAATGATTTGAATTTTTATATTGAATTTTATGCCTTACATGCGCCCACGCGGCTTTTCATATTTTTTTTTTATTTTTGTATTTTATTTTCTTCTTTTGTGTAGATGTTTTTCTATTTAAATGGAAATTGTTGGCGAATTGGCAAATTGCTTACCAATTGGCTGGCATATGCTTCAAGGATCAAACGGTGTCTAAATTGAAATCAACAGCATAGGGGCCCAACTGTGCCCCCTCTGTTCCTTCCCCTCGTCTGCTTTTTTTGCTGCAATTAAGCATTAAATTAAGTTTTTCGCTTGGCAGCCGCCAAGGCAACTTAATTGAGTCGTTGTTTGCATGCATTTTCCCAACATATAAAATATGTACGTATTTTTTTTGTGGCTCTACTGAAGCGTAACGCCGCCAGATGAATGCATAGCAAATTTCGAACGTCAAGTTTTTATTCTTTTAATTGTTTATGCAGCTTATGGGTGGGACTTATAGACAAATGCCCGCATGATGTAACTGAGCTGTGGCGGGGCGGGGTGGGGAGGAGAATTTGATTAACTGAAGCGAGGCAAGCAGCTGATGGTGGTAAGCAGCACTGCTGAGACCAATCATATAACAAAACCCAGACGCTGTGTCTGAGAGTGCAAGGTGGAAACCCGACGAGAGAAAACCATTTAGTTATTGCTTCGTAGAAAGCAACTAGAACACAAAGGGCAACTCAAGTGTGTGTGTGTGTGTTTTGTGGACCTTTGTGCGCATTGTTTCGCAATCGAATTTCAATTCAAAAGCAATACAAACACGCTCTGCGGGTGCCACTTCAAAAACATAGAAAAAAACAGAAACCAACTGCAACAACCGGAGCAACAACTGTAATTACCCAGAATTCACGCGACCGTCACCAATGCCGAAAAGAGTGTCAGCCGAGGGCGTTTGCCAGTGACGCCCGCCCGCTGGCAACCAGGTACCGCCTGCCATTCCTGGACGCATGTGTGTCACATAACTCGCATCTGAATTAGGCCGCTCTACGATTATATACCACAACTCTATATGCGCAGGCGCGCAGCTTGACTCTTCAAACCCAGATGCAAACTGAAACTTCATGCCAGACACACTGACGCAAACCACATGCTGGCTTTTTCAATTCCCTGGCATTTCTAATGCAAAACGTGTGGTGACGCTGACTTGGATAAGACCGGAGGGAAACGAGAGTGGGGGAGTGGGGAGTTCTTGAGATGTCAGACACTTGCACACGTTCGCATGTGTCTGGCAGCTGTCCGCTCGGCAGCGGAGCAACAAATGGTTTAAAATTAATAACAAAATACAGACGCTGACAGTAATGGAAGTGTGACATTCTCTCAATATGATTACGAGCTGTTCGACTCGAGTCAAAACTCATTTCAAAAGCATCGAATGTGGGCAGATTACAAAACAGCTAGACACCATTATTATGCCCAGCATTATGTGGTGTGAACTGAAAGCGGATGCAAGCCAATTAGATGCCAAAAGCTGTTGATGGACTTGTCGACTGTCAAATAAATTAGAAAAGGGACGGGAAAAAGAAAGGGGGAACAACATTGAAAATGTCAACTTATCAAAAGTGACAAAAAAATTGACTTATAAAGTGCAAAACAACGAAAAGTTCCTTATAAATGACCTTCCCCGACTTCAAACTGGCACAACTTTGTCAATTCTGAACCGATTGTCAATCCCGAGGCCATTTTGATCATTATTTGGCATTATATTTAATTCTACATCTCAAGTTTATAAAATTTTGAAAAAATTTTGGATTTTTTTGCGAAAAAAGCATAAGGGGGGACCCTTACCAATTTTGATTTTTCAAAAAATAGAATCTTGAAATTTTATGTTTAATTGATTGTAGGTGTCTCAATTAGTATAAAAAACTATTTGAAAAGTGATTTTGTGGTGTTTCATTTTTCTGTCAAAAATCACGCCAAAAGTGACAAAAAAATTGTCTTGTAAAGTGCCCAAACAACGAAAAATTCCTTATAAATGACCTTTCCAGACTTCAAACTGCCACAACTTTGAAAAAACTGAACCGATTTTTATTCCCGAGGCCATTTTGATTATTGTTTGGCATCTAGTTTAATTCTACATCTCAAGTTTATGAATTTTTGAAAAAAACAAAATTTATGATTTTTTTTGCGAAAAAAGCATAAGGGGGGACCCTTACAAATTTTGATTTTTCAAAAAATAGAATCTTGAAATTTTACGTTTAATTGATTGTAGGTGTCTCAATTAGTATAAAAAACTATTTGAAAAGTGATTTTGCGGTAGTTCATTTTTCTGTCAAAAATCACGCCAAAAGTGACAAAAAAATTGTCTTGTAAAGTGCCCAAACAACGAAAAATACCTTATAAATAACCTTTCCAGACTTCAAAGTGCCACAACTTTGCCAAAACTAAACCGATTTTTATTCCCGAGGCCATTTTGATCATTATTTGGCATCTTATTTAATTCTACATTACAAGTTTATGAATTTTTGAAAAAATTAAATTTCGGATTTTTTTTGCAAAAAAAGCATAAGGGGGGACCCTTACAAATTTTGATTTTTCAAAAAATAGAATCTTGAAATTTTACGTTTAATTGATTGTAGGTGTCTCAATTAGTATAAAAAACTATTTGAAAAGTGATTTTGCGGTAGTTCATTTTTCTGTCAAAAATCACGCCAAAAGTGACAAAAAAATTGTCTTGTAAAGTGCCCAAACAACGAAAAATACCTTATAAATAACCTTTCCAGACTTCAAAGTGCCACAACTTTGCCAAAACTGAACCGATTTTTATTCCCGAGGCCATTTTGATCATTATTTGGCATCTTATTTAATTCTACATTTCAAGTTTATGAACTTTGAAAAAATTAAAAAGTGATAGTGAAGTGAGTGCTTTAGGAGAATATACATACCTCTTATACGTTTTAAGCACCCCCCCCTTACTCATTTTTTTTGTCAATTTATACCTTTAAACTGCCATAACTTTGGCAAAACTGAACCGATCGTGAAACCTGATATCATATTCTTCATGGCTTGTCGTTTTTTGACCTCTAAACTGGCATAACTTTGTCAAAACTGAGCCGATCGTGAAACCTGATATCATATTCTTCATGGCTTGTCGTTTTTAAGAATCCTACGTTTAAATTATAGCCATTTGTAACAACTCATTTTTCGCAAAAAAGGCATGTACCCCCCCCTTACTCATTTTTTGTTGTCAATTTATACCTTTAAACTGCCATAACTTTGGCAAAACTGAACCGATCGTGAAACCTGATATCATATTCTTCATGGCTTGTCGTTTTTAAGAATCCTACATTTAAAATATATCCATTTGTTAAAACTTTTTTTTTGACCTCTAAACTGGCATAACTTTGTCAAAACTGAGCCGATCGTGAAACCTGATATCATATTCTTCATGGCTTGTCGTTTTTAAGAATCCTACGTTTAAATTATAGCCATTTGTAACAACTCATTTTTCGCAAAAAAGGCATGTACCCCCCCCTTACTCATTTTTTTTGTCAATTTATACCTTTAAACTGCCATAACTTTGGCAAAACTGAACCGATCGTGAAACCTGATATCATATTCTTCATGGCTTGTCGTTTTTAAGAATCCTACATTTAAAATATATCCATTTGTTAAAACTTTTTTTTGACCTCTAAACTGGCATAACTTTGTCAAAACTGAGCCGATCGTGAAACCTGATATCATATTCTTCATGGCTTGTCGTTTTTAAGAATCCTACGTTTAAATTATAGCCATTTGTAACAACTCATTTTTCGCAAAAAAGGCATGTACCCCCCCCTTACTCATTTTTTTTGTCAATTTATACCTTTAGACTGCCATAACTTTGGCAAAACTGAACCGATCGTGAAACCTGATATCATATTCTTCATGGCTTGTCGTTTTCAAGAATCCTACATTTAAAATATAGCCATTTGTTAAAACTTTTTTTTTGACCTCTAAACTGGCATAACTTTGTCAAAACTGAGCCGATCGTGAAACCTGATATCATATTCTTCATGGCTTGACGTTTTTAAGAATCCTACGTTTAAATTATAGCCATTTGTAACAACTCATTTTTCGCAAAAAAGGCATGTACCCCCCCCTTACTCATTTTTTTTGTCAATTTATACCTTTAGACTGCCATAACTTTGGCAAAACTGAACCGATCGTGAAACCTGATATCATATTCTTCATGGCTTGTCGTTTTCAAGAATCCTACATTTAAAATATAGCCATTTGTTAAAACTTTTTTTTTGACCTCTAAACTGGCATAACTTTGTCAAAACTGAGCCGATCGTGAAACCTGATATCATATTCTTCATGGCTTGACGTTTTTAAGAATCCTACGTTTAAATTATAGCCATTTGTAACAACTCATTTTTCGCAAAAAAGGCATGTACCCCCCCCCTTACTCATTTTTTTTGTCAATTTATACCTTTAAACTGCCATAACTTTGGCAAAACTGAACCGATCGTGAAACCTGATATCATATTCTTCATGGCTTGTCGTTTTTAAGAATCCTACATTTAAAATATAGCCATTTCTTAAAACTTTTTTTTTGACCTCTAAACTGGCATAACTTTGTCAAAACTGAGCCGATCGTGAAACCTGATATCATATTCTTCATGGCTTGTCGTTTTTAAGAATCCTACGTTTAAATTATAGCCATTTGTAACAACTCATTTTTCGCAAAAAAGGCATGTACCCCCCCCTTACTCATTTTTTTTGTCAATTTATACCTTTAAACTGCCATAACTTTGGCAAAACTGAACCGATCGTGAAACCTGATATCATATTCTTCATGGCTTGTCGTTTTTAAGAATCCTACATTTAAAATATAGCCATTTCTTAAAACTTTTTTTTTGACCTCTAAACTGGCATAACTTTGTCAAAACTGAGCCGATCGTGAAACCTGATATCATATTCTTCATGGCTTGACGTTTTTAAGAATCCTACGTTTAAATTATAGCCATTTGTAACAACTCATTTTTCGCAAAAAAGGCATGTACCCCCCCCCTTACTCATTTTTTTTGTCAATTTATACCTTTAAACTGCCATAACTTTGGCAAAACTGAACCGATCGTGAAACCTGATATCATATTCTTCATGGCTTGTCGTTTTTAAGAATCCTACATTTAAAATATAGCCATTTCTTAAAACTTTTTTTTTGACCTCTAAACTGGCATAACTTTGTCAAAACTGAGCCGATCGTGAAACCTGATATCATATTCTTCATGGCTTGTCGTTTTTAAGAATCCTACGTTTAAATTATAGCCATTTGTAACAACTCATTTTTCGCAAAAAAGGCATGTACCCCCCCCCTTACTCATTTTTTTTGTCAATTTATACCTTTAAACTGCCATAACTTTGGCAAAACTGAACCGATCGTGAAACCTGATATCATATTCTTCATGGCTTGTCGTTTTTAAGAATCCTACATTTAAAATATATCCATTTGTTAAAACTTTTTTTTTGACCTCTAAACTGGCATAACTTTGTCAAAACTGAGCCGATCGTGAAACCTGATATCATATTCTTCATGGCTTGTCGTTTTTAAGAATCCTACGTTTAAATTATAGCCATTTGTAACAACTCATTTTTCGCAAAAAAGGCATGTACCCCCCCCTTACTCATTTTTTTTGTCAATTTATACCTTTAAACTGCCATAACTTTGGCAAAACTGAACCGATCGTGAAACCTGATATCATATTCTTCATGGCTTGTCGTTTTTAAGAATCCTACATTTAAAATATAGCCATTTGTTAAAACTTTTTTTTGACCTCTAAACTGGCATAACTTTGTCAAAACTGAGCCGATCGTGAAACCTGATATCATATTCTTCATGGCTTGACGTTTTTAAGAATCCTACGTTTAAATTATAGCCATTTGTAACAACTCATTTTTCGCAAAAAAGGCATGTACCCCCCCCCTTACTCATTTTTTTTGTCAATTTATACCTTTAAACTGCCATAACTTTGGCAAAACTGAACCGATCGTGAAACCTGATATCATATTCTTCATGGCTTGTCGTTTTTAAGAATCCTACATTTAAAATATAGCCATTTCTTAAAACTTTTTTTTTGACCTCTAAACTGGCATAACTTTGTCAAAACTGAGCCGATCGTGAAACCTGATATCATATTCTTCATGGCTTGACGTTTTTAAGAATCCTACGTTTAAATTATAGCCATTTGTAACAACTCATTTTTCGCAAAAAAGGCATGTACCCCCCCCTTACTCATTTTTTTTGTCAATTTATACCTTTAAACTGCCATAACTTTGTCAAAACTGAGCCGATCGTGAAACCTGATATCATATTCTTCATGGCTTGTCGTTTTTAAGAATCCTACGTTTAAATTATAGCCATTTGTAACAACTCATTTTTCGCAAAAAAGGCATGTACCCCCCCCCTTACTCATTTTTTTTGTCAATTTATACCTTTAAACTGCCATAACTTTGGCAAAACTGAACCGATCGTGAAACCTGATATCATATTCTTCATGGCTTGTCGTTTTTAAGAATCCTACATTTAAAATATAGCCATTTCTTAAAACTTTTTTTTGACCTCTAAACTGGCATAACTTTGTCAAAACTGAGCCGATCGTGAAACCTGATATCATATTCTTCATGGCTTGTCGTTTTTAAGAATCCTACGTTTAAATTATAGCCATTTGTAACAACTCATTTTTCGCAAAAAAGGCATGTACCCCCCCCCTTACTCATTTTTTTTGTCAATTTATACCTTTAAACTGCCATAACTTTGGCAAAACTGAACCGATCGTGAAACCTGATATCATATTCTTCATGGCTTGTCGTTTTTAAGAATCCTACATTTAAAATATATCCATTTGTTAAAACTTTTTTTTGACCTCTAAACTGGCATAACTTTGTCAAAACTGAGCCGATCGTGAAACCTGATATCATATTCTTCATGGCTTGTCGTTTTTAAGAATCCTACGTTTAAATTATAGCCATTTGTAACAACTCATTTTTCGCAAAAAAGGCATGTACCCCCCCCTTACTCATTTTTTTTGTCAATTTATACCTTTAAACTGCCATAACTTTGGCAAAACTGAACCGATCGTGAAACCTGATATCATATTCTTCATGGCTTGTCGTTTTTAAGAATCCTACATTTAAAATATATCCATTTGTTAAAACTTTTTTTTTGACCTCTAAACTGGCATAACTTTGTCAAAACTGAGCCGATCGTGAAACCTGATATCATATTCTTCATGGCTTGTCGTTTTTAAGAATCCTACGTTTAAATTATAGCCATTTGTAACAACTCATTTTTCGCAAAAAAGGCATGTACCCCCCCCCTTACTCATTTTTTTTGTCAATTTATACCTTTAAACTGCCATAACTTTGGCAAAACTGAACCGATCGTGAAACCTGATATCATATTCTTCATGGCTTGTCGTTTTTAAGAATCCTACATTTAAAATATATCCATTTGTTAAAACTTTTTTTTTGACCTCTAAACTGGCATAACTTTGTCAAAACTGAGCCGATCGTGAAACCTGATATCATATTCTTCATGGCTTGTCGTTTTTAAGAATCCTACGTTTAAATTATAGCCATTTGTAACAACTCATTTTTCGCAAAAAAGGCATGTACCCCCCCCCTTACTCATTTTTTTTGTCAATTTATACCTTTAAACTGCCATAACTTTGGCAAAACTGAACCGATCGTGAAACCTGATATCATATTCTTCATGGCTTGTCGTTTTTAAGAATCCTACATTTAAAATATATCCATTTGTTAAAACTTTTTTTTTGACCTCTAAACTGGCATAACTTTGTCAAAACTGAGCCGATCGTGAAACCTGATATCATATTCTTCATGGCTTGTCGTTTTTAAGAATCCTACGTTTAAATTATAGCCATTTGTAACAACTCATTTTTCGCAAAAAAGGCATGTACCCCCCCCCTTACTCATTTTTTTTGTCAATTTATACCTTTAAACTGCCATAACTTTGGCAAAACTGAACCGATCGTGAAACCTGATATCATATTCTTCATGGCTTGTCGTTTTTAAGAATCCTACATTTAAAATATAGCCATTTCTTAAAACTTTTTTTTTGACCTCTAAACTGGCATAACTTTGTCAAAACTGAGCCGATCGTGAAACCTGATATCATATTCTTCATGGCTTGTCGTTTTTAAGAATCCTACGTTTAAATTATAGCCATTTGTAACAACTCATTTTTCGCAAAAAAGGCATGTACCCCCCCCCTTACTCATTTTTTTTGTCAATTTATACCTTTAAACTGCCATAACTTTGGCAAAACTGAACCGATCGTGAAACCTGATATCATATTCTTCATGGCTTGTCGTTTTTAAGAATCCTACATTTAAAATATATCCATTTGTTAAAACTTTTTTTTGACCTCTAAACTGGCATAACTTTGTCAAAACTGAGCCGATCGTGAAACCTGATATCATATTCTTCATGGCTTGTCGTTTTTAAGAATCCTACGTTTAAATTATAGCCATTTGTAACAACTCATTTTTCGCAAAAAAGGCATGTACCCCCCCCTTACTCATTTTTTTTGTCAATTTATACCTTTAAACTGCCATAACTTTGGCAAAACTGAACCGATCGTGAAACCTGATATCATATTCTTCATGGCTTGTCGTTTTTAAGAATCCTACATTTAAAATATATCCATTTGTTAAAACTTTTTTTTGACCTCTAAACTGGCATAACTTTGTCAAAACTGAGCCGATCGTGAAACCTGATATCATATTCTTCATGGCTTGTCGTTTTTAAGAATCCTACGTTTAAATTATAGCCATTTGTAACAACTCATTTTTCGCAAAAAAGGCATGTACCCCCCCCCTTACTCATTTTTTTTGTCAATTTATACCTTTAAACTGCCATAACTTTGGCAAAACTGAACCGATCGTGAAACCTGATATCATATTCTTCATGGCTTGTCGTTTTTAAGAATCCTACATTTAAAATATAGCCATTTCTTAAAACTTTTTTTTTGACCTCTAAACTGGCATAACTTTGTCAAAACTGAGCCGATCGTGAAACCTGATATCATATTCTTCATGGCTTGTCGTTTTTAAGAATCCTACGTTTAAATTATAGCCATTTGTAACAACTCATTTTTCGCAAAAAAGGCATGTACCCCCCCCTTACTCATTTTTTTTGTCAATTTATACCTTTAGACTGCCATAACTTTGGCAAAACTGAACCGATCGTGAAACCTGATATCATATTCTTCATGGCTTGTCGTTTTCAAGAATCCTACATTTAAAATATAGCCATTTGTTAAAACTTTTTTTTTGACCTCTAAACTGGCATAACTTTGTCAAAACTGAGCCGATCGTGAAACCTGATATCATATTCTTCATGGCTTGACGTTTTTAAGAATCCTACGTTTAAATTATAGCCATTTGTAACAACTCATTTTTCGCAAAAAAGGCATGTACCCCCCCCTTACTCATTTTTTTTGTCAATTTATACCTTTAAACTGCCATAACTTTGGCAAAACTGAACCGATCGTGAAACCTGATATCATATTCTTCATGGCTTGTCGTTTTTAAGAATCCTACATTTAAAATATAGCCATTTCTTAAAACTTTTTTTTGACCTCTAAACTGGCATAACTTTGTCAAAACTGAGCCGATCGTGAAACCTGATATCATATTCTTCATGGCTTGTCGTTTTTAAGAATCCTACGTTTAAATTATAGCCATTTGTAACAACTCATTTTTCGCAAAAAAGGCATGTACCCCCCCCTTACTCATTTTTTTTGTCAATTTATACCTTTAAACTGCCATAACTTTGGCAAAACTGAACCGATCGTGAAACCTGATATCATATTCTTCATGGCTTGTCGTTTTTAAGAATCCTACATTTAAAATATATCCATTTCTTAAAACTTTTTTTTTGACCTCTAAACTGGCATAACTTTGTCAAAACTGAGCCGATCGTGAAACCTGATATCATATTCTTCATGGCTTGTCGTTTTTAAGAATCCTACGTTTAAATTATAGCCATTTGTAACAACTCATTTTTCGCAAAAAAGGCATGTACCCCCCCTTACTCATTTTTTTTGTCAATTTATACCTTTAAACTGCCATAACTTTGTCAAAACTGAGCCGATCGTGAAACCTGATATCATATTCTTCATGGCTTGTCGTTTTTAAGAATCCTACGTTTAAATTATAGCCATTTGTAACAACTCATTTTTCGCAAAAAAGGCATGTACCCCCCCCTTACTCATTTTTTTTGTCAATTTATACCTTTAAACTGCCATAACTTTGGCAAAACTGAACCGATCGTGAAACCTGATATCATATTCTTCATGGCTTGTCGTTTTTAAGAATCCTACATTTAAAATATAGCCATTTCTTAAAACTTTTTTTTGACCTCTAAACTGGCATAACTTTGTCAAAACTGAGCCGATCGTGAAACCTGATATCATATTCTTCATGGCTTGTCGTTTTTAAGAATCCTACGTTTAAATTATAGCCATTTGTAACAACTCATTTTTCGCAAAAAAGGCATGTACCCCCCCCTTACTCATTTTTTTTGTCAATTTATACCTTTAAACTGCCATAACTTTGGCAAAACTGAACCGATCGTGAAACCTGATATCATATTCTTCATGGCTTGTCGTTTTTAAGAATCCTACATTTAAAATATAGCCATTTCTTAAAACTTTTTTTTGACCTCTAAACTGGCATAACTTTGTCAAAACTGAGCCGATCGTGAAACCTGATATCATATTCTTCATGGCTTGTCGTTTTTAAGAATCCTACGTTTAAATTATAGCCATTTGTAACAACTCATTTTTCGCAAAAAAGGCATGTACCCCCCCCCTTACTCATTTTTTTGTCAATTTATACCTTTAGACTGCCATAACTTTGGCAAAACTGAACCGATCGTGAAACCTGATATCATATTCTTCATGGCTTGTCGTTTTTAAGAATCCTACGTTTAAATTATAGCCATTTGTAACAACTCATTTTTCGCAAAAAAGGCATGTACCCCCCTTACTCATTTTTTTTGTCAATTTATACCTTTAAACTGCCATAACTTTGGCAAAACTGAGCCGATCGTGAAACCTGATATCATATTCTTCATGGCTTGTCGTTTTTAAGAATCCTACGTTTAAATTATAGCCATTTGTAACAACTCATTTTTCGCAAAAAAGGCATGTACCCCCCCCCCCCTTACTCATTTTTTTTGTCAATTTATACCTTTAGACTGCCATAACTTTGTCAAAACTGAGCCGATCGTGAAACCTGATATCATATTCTTCATGGCTTGACGTTTTTAAGAATCCTACGTTTAATTATAGCCATTTGTAACAACTCATTTTTCGCAAAAAAGGCACGTTTTACCTAAAAATTACTGGTCTGGAATCTTCATTTTCCGATAACTTTTAAACGGGTCGAGATATCGAATAAAATGATGAGCTTGTACTGAGCCGGCAGTACAAGAACTTAAATTACAATAAAGAAGCTTATAGTTATTATAACTTTCAAGCTATGCCCAAGAAACACATTTTTTTTGAGTTCGACATTCCAAACATTCTAGTAGATCTTATTTACTTTCCCAAAATTCTGTTGAAACTAGCAATTTATCTTTTTACTAAATTCACCTAATCTTTTTATTTTTATTATAAATGTTAGTCAAAATACACAAGCAGCTTAATTTTTCGCATTTTCTCCCATTTAAACTTTTTATGAAAACAATTTCAGCAGACAATGTAGGAAATGGAATCGAAAGACTTTCAATTTGCTGCTACCTTGTTAAATTCTCACATTACCTGCCACACTTTCACCTCACCAACACACACACAGAAGGACAAACACAAGCAAACAAACCAGTTGCAGTATCCTTTATGGCAATCCAATTCAATTCCAGAACGGAGCTCATATCAATAATTCGGAACTGCGGTGCACATAAAAGTCAAGAACTTAATTTCCAGCTGCTGTCATTTTAAGAACAATATCAGTTTTATGACTTTGATGTAGAGAGAGAGAGAGGGTGAGAGAGAGAGTGAGAGGAGCAAGAAGTTGACTACCAGGAAAAACTTTCGATATCCGTGGTGATATCCGGCCCACTAGCACACACACACACACATACACTCACACATACTCTAACTAAAGGTGCAGTCACTTTGTTGACTTTTGTGTAAACTCGCAGCTTAAAACAAACAATATGCGAATGAAAATGTATTTTATGCATGTTGATGCTGTTGTTCGCATTGTTGTTGCTCTTAAGAGCATGGCATTGTTTTTGCCGTGACAACATAGACACAGTTACACCTGCACACACACACGCACACACGCACACACGTGATGTTTGCCAACAGCAGCAACTGCAACTTGCGAGTTTGAAGCTCCTCCTTCAAGAGTTGTCGTCTCTCTATCTCTCTCTCTCTCTCTCTCTCTCAGCGCTTATCGGGACAAACTGTAAGATCTTTTTGTGGTTGGTTTCAGTTTGTTTTCGTTTGTGTTTGGCTTGGGTTTGTTTATCTGTTTGTTTGTGGCAGCGGCTGCTGCTCCGTTTACCTATGCACAAGTTGAGCAAATAAAGCAGTTAAGTGGAGTAGGAAGTATGTAGTAGCTTGGCAATGGGGGGAGGGAGGGGGGTACTGCTACTTTGTATTATTCGTGATAACATCTCAGTTGCAACAGTTGCTGCTGCTGCTCCTGTGGCAATAGTTGCTGCTGCTGCGCTTTATTTATTTTGCTGTACAAATGACAAGGCTGCTTTATGCTGCCAATCCTGTGACACGATAAACAAGCTAAAAACCCAGCGTAGTCCCTCTGCTCCTGAGTCTTCAGTCTGCCAGCCGCAGAGAGCTTTTGCTAATGCTTCCATCCTTCTCCTTCTCCTCTGTCTCCTCCTCCTACTGCTGCTGCTGCCTGGCAGCTCTTTTTCCTGTCGCTGTTTTGCACATTTATCCTGTTAGTGACACCTTCTTTGTCCCCATGTTTGTCGGCCGTCTGCCCGTCCGCCTGTCTGCATGTCACTCTTCATTCAATGTGCCCCCAGTCTCTGCCCCTGCCCCTGCCCCAACCCGGTCGCTTCTCTGCTCGTAATGTTGTCGTCGTCATATGAAATTCAAAGCAACTGCTTGCATGTCTATCGCCTCTGCTCTCAATCCCCACCCTACCCCAACCCTAGTGTGAAAAACGTGGAAATTGATTTTCTATTTTGCTGCTTTGCTGTGAACTCCTGTTTTACTCTACATTTTTATTTTTTTCGTTAGTGATTGTCAGTGGCAGCTACACGTGATTGAGTCTTATCTTTAGTTTTGTCACTTCAACTGCCTGGCAGCTACTTTAAATGTCAGCACACAGTCAGCTCTTTTGGCTACCCGCACGTGCTTGCCAATTGGTTTTTTCTTTTTTTTTCATTTCATTTCATTTGTAGGGTGCGTTCCCCTAGGTCCCCAGTTGCCCTGCCAAAGGCTTAGCCAGCGCGTGTGCAGCAGCAGCCGCAACATCCTTGCCCCTTCGCCTGGTTTTGCCCCTCTGGTTAAGTGCAACACATGTTGGCACTTTGTTGGGATTTCGACGCACATGCGGCGATTTTAGCGCTTGCTTTAAGCGCATTTTTCATGCTTGAGGTGGCGGCAAGTGGCGCAAATACCTTCAAAGAGAGGGGCTATAATAGATCCTCTTCGAAGTACAAATATGTTGTCTAATTTTTAATCATTTATTTCAAGTAAGCTGTTAACACTGCAAGTCTAAAGATTATTTATTCTTAAAAGTAAATCCCACTCCAATCTCAGCTCCTAGCCACAAGAGCCAAGAAGATAGCAAAAATGTAGCAATTTACCTTGTCCCACACTGGCACCTGTAAATGAATTTGTCTATCCTCCTGCGCCCGGAAAAAATCACTTTTAAACAATTTGAACCAAAATATTTGTCTACGCGTCAACAGCGTCTAAAATTGTTGCTGCTTGTAAAATCAAAAGGACCGCAAAGTTTATTTAGGGCGTCTCGTTCCTTACTCGGTCTCCGACAGGACAATAATGTGAGGAAAAAAACTTTTGGCCCCTAACGCAATTTTTATGCATTCGCAACGTCGAGGACAATTTCAACATGGGACACATTAGCGCCAGTGCGGGAGGACTAACGACCCGCGGCCTAGCCAGGACATTACGCTTTAAATTTATGTGATTAATAAATTTCCATAATTTTGGGGCAGTGGAGAACTGCCTGCTTGGCAAATAAAGCACAGGCGCTACAAGGACCGGAACTAGGAGCTGGCCAGGAAACAGCCTTACAGCCCCGCAAGGAATCGCACATCCCAACATCATTTTGGCTGTCAGCAATATTTCCGCCGGTCCCTGCAATCATTTTGAATGCGTGTTCAAAAGGGAAGCTGAGATTGCCAAAGATTAAAATTAAAGATTGCCAGCCAAATGGATGGCATGATTTTTGGGTCCTTGCAGAGGCTATCTAAACATTTGTATTCAAGTCTTGTACTTATTTTGATTTCCGTAATTAATTAAAAAATCTACATGTTAAATTTGAACATTTTGTTATGCCAAAATAAAAAGAAAAACCTTTGCAAAATATTACATTTCAGCTATCAACATTTTCATCACATGTATTACTTTCTGCCCTATATACTCTACTCTTTAAGCTCAAAGGGTATCTAAGCTAGGATTTTTTCAAATACTTACGCATTTACTGCTTAGGTCATTTCAAATTTTAGATATTTTTCATTTGTTTTATATATTAAAATAAATTAGCACGCTTAGTTGCTGGCTTAGCTGAAAGCGAGCGAAGCAAATTAATAAAAATTAGTTTGCAGACCATAAAAAATTAGGGCAGCTTAAGCTCAAGATGCAAGAAGTATGGGTGTGTGTGTGTGTGTGGTTGTGGGTGTGGCACTGCCAACTGGGAGCACTCAGCCAAATTTATGACAGTTTGCGCACATCGCATAAATCTTGGCAATTGTGTACGATTTTTAATGCTAGTTAAATCGACTGAAAATGACAGTTTAATGATTGACATGCGCCGCAGTTGCCGCTGCGGTTACGACTCAGCGGCCAGAAGCAGAGGCAGAGCCAGAGCCACAGCCACATCCACAGAGCCAGAGCCACAGTCAGGGCCAGATCCAGAGAGGGCTTTGCCCAGTGTGGGTTCAGTTTCTGGTGTGGGTTTTCAGTTTTGGGTTAAAGAAGGATAGGGATGGGATGGGATGTGAGAGCGGGTTCATGAAGCGCGCAAACGCTTCAAATGAATGTCAACTGTCTGCTCGAATGACGAATACACTCGTTAAAGGGCATACGCCGGAATGAGTACGGTTTTCTGGAGCGTAACGGCGGGGCAGGGACAATGAGCTGGCGACGGGGTTAGTCGGGTAGTTGGGTAGTTGGGTAGTTGGCCGGCACGCCCACTTGTCATTGCCATACAGAAACAACAACAACAACAGCAGCAGAAGCAGTAGCGAACATCAACATCAACATCAATGTCAATGTTTATGACAGGCGCAGAGGATTAGCGGGCTACCCAGTTGGAACCGTTTTGAACCATCACCCAGGGGTAGCACCGCATGGGCATGGGCATTGGAATTATGCAAAATGCACATGAGAGGCAATTCTGAATGTGAGCTCATTCCGCAGTGCCTGCGCTTATCAATCAGCGCCCATATTGAGAATGACGAAAAGTGCATAATGCAGTTGAAAGGCAGTTGAAATGCAAGCAGGGGCAGTTATTCAAAAGGGCACGGGTTCCCTCTTCAGTGTTGGCTACTTTTGTGTACAAAAAAAAGCTACCTACAGAAAGGGCTATATTTTGGTGTTTTTTCATAATATTCCAAAGTATGTTTATTTATAATATTTTAAAAGTATGTTTATCTTTTTATATACTAAATTCACTTTGAAATTAATTAGAATAATGAAAAGTCGAAGGGTTAAATGAACCCTGTTTCTGTTCAAAAAATAAAAAAAAAAAAAAAAAATAAAAAAAAAAAAAATTCACTTTGTTAAATAATAAATATTATTAACTGTATAATATAGTCCGCAATCATAAAATTTTAGTTTGATTGGTTTAAATTTGCTGGTTTTACGTATTAAACACAGTTCTTGATAAGCTAATTACAAAATTCCCGCAGCTTGTTATTTTAATTTTTTATCGGCAATCAAATATATAAAAATCCAAATTGGCAGCACTGTTTGAATCTAACCAAACGACCTCCCACTGAATAAATGACGACCACACTTGAAGCTGCATTATGCGCGGAAGCAGCAACTATTGCCACAGCCACAGGCCGCAGCCACAGGCCTCTGTCGGCAGTCTGCAGTCTGCAGTCTCTGGCTGCAATCATGACTGCTGATCTCATTGTTGTTGCATTCCAATGATGACCGACGACTGTCGCCGTCTTGATGTTCAATTGTCTGTCTGTCTGGCAGTCAGTTCAATTGTCTGTCCGACTCTCCCAGTCTGTCAGTGGCATGAAAATGACAAAAGCGCACTTGAGACAAATTGTGAATTTATTTAAGCATCTTTTTCAAGTGCGCTTAACACAATTTGTTTGCTCAGTCACAGTTTCTGCTTTTGCGGGCCAATTGAAGTTGTTGTTGCTGCTGGAGCCTGAGCTTAGTGGGGGAGCTAGAGCTAGAGCTGGAGCTGTTCGCGTAGGCGTAGGCGTTTGATTCTAAATGCTAGATGATGATTAATTACGTGCAGTTCAAGTGGCTGCCAGTTGGATTGTGCAACCGTTGATAGGGTGGGGGGGAGACCAACGGGTCGAGGGTCGAGTGTCGTCAAGTGGCACACGAAAGCTGATCAGTTGCAGCAATTGGAGCGAAATAAGCTTGGTAAATTGGCTTGCTCGGCATTACCTAGGCAATGACATAATCTTTGAAGAAAATCCCATGAGATAAACATCGCAAAGGTATCATTTTCATAACAAGACCAGAGCCCAGCCGACCCGAGCCGCACCGAGCAGATTTGCAGCTATGACAACCTGGCAACAGGGTTGCCAATCAGTCAACTGAAAAACAAGCAGACACACGTGAACAGCCGTACGTCGAGGAGACCGCAGGAGAAGGGAAACTATAGCCGAATATGGAGTCCGAAAGAGAGAGAGAGAGAGAGAAAGAGTGCATGCCAAATTGCAGCCCAGCACTCAACACAAATTATAATAACTGTAATTACGCGTCGAGCAACATACGCCGTGCCGTGCAACATGGAGGAGGGGAGGGGAGAGCAGCTGAGCGAAACTTACGTGTTTCCTACAATACAATTTATGGCCCAAGTGCAGGACACCCCCAAGCATACAGACGGGGGTGGAAGGGGTGCCGCAAGCAACCCCTTGGCCAAGGTACTTTGACTACTCGCCAGCAATTTGGCATTGGGAATCTATACTTAGTTGCATGCCGCTTGTTGCAACTAGTCGCGCGTCGCGTTTGATAAATGAGGCCACGTGCCTTATCAGCAAAAGTAAACAAGCAACGGACAAACTTTGGACATACAACTTGCCACATACATACATGTTGCCATATAAAAATAGACCGCGCTGAGATCACGTCGAGTGCCCAGAAACTCCCACTCCCACTCCCACTCCCCTCGCCCCCCGCTACCAACTGGCCTGTGATTATGCAGCAAGGCAAAATAGATGTGAGTTGAACACGAAAACCAATTTGTAAACGACAAATGCAGGCATGGACGGGGGGAGACAATGTCTGGCTGCGGGGGAGGGAAGCGTGGAGCGGAGAGACACGCTTATTTGACTGCCATTAATGTGCCATGCAAACCAAATTATATTTAAAATACTAAGTATCAACAATACTGTCTATGGTTCCCTTTTTCTATACCACATAATAAAATTTGGTATGTCAGTAAGTAAATATAATTACTAGTATTGCAGGGACAAATTCTATAAGTATATTATGACGTATGAGTAAGGTGAAGTCAAAATTGTATTATAAATATCGATTCTTAAGGGAAGTACTTTAATGAACGTAGAAAACTCTCTACTTTTTATCTACTTCCTCTGGCCAAAAACATTATATACCCTCGCTTCAATTCGATCACGTGGTATTAAGAGCAATAATAATAAATACGGCATTGAAAGTAAGTGAAAATACATGCGACAGAAGCAAGTAAGTATCTGCCGTCCTGCCGCGCTCGCCCTAAGCCGCAAGGATCCCAAAGGACTTTGGCAACATGTCGACAGCGCCCACCCCACGCAGCGCAGTCCTTTGGTTATGTGGGCTTTTGTTACCTTTACACAATTTTGGGCTGCTATCGGGCTTTCATCAATTTTCGTTTCTTTTCTCATATTTTGGCAATCAGACAGAAGGTTTGCGCGCGTGTCCTGGCAGCGTTTTGAATTAATTTAATGCCTAGGATGGGCACAGATGATGGTCATGACGTCACGACGTCACGGCGTCACAGCGTCAACAGCAAACATCATAATTCAAAAATTTCATTCGAAAACATGACGTTTTCATTTCGGCACGCGTCCAACCCCCGCCGCCGCTCCTGCTTCGCCTGAGGGTTGGCCCGCAAAAGTTTTTTGGGTCTCAGCTTACGGTGTGAAAGTCGCCGCTGGCGTTTGTCCTTGCGTTTTTCATAATCATAATTCCATTTCGTTTTAAGTGCTGAGAAATTATGTTTATGTTTAGTTTAATTTAACAGTTTGCAGTTTGCAGCTGAGACGACGCGACGCAGCACGAAACGCCCCAATCAAATGTTGTCCTGTCATGCAAAGAACGACTAACAATAAGAAGCGTTGAATTGTTATTGCTGCATCGGTTCAGATACAATTTAATGTTAGATTGTGTGCTTGTGTGTGGCCAAGCGCAAAATTGCACAATAATGCAGAATGGAGCGCGAGCTGAGGCATAAGGGTTGCATGCAACGCGAAGGACAATGTCAAGTTCTCGGTGGTTAGCTAATAGACCTGATTGATGACTCATCTGAGTGGCATATGTCTGAGTCTCTATGTGTGGCCTTTAAATTTAAAATTCCCCACTCGCCAGTTGGCTAATGGAGAAGCTTAGTCGCAGCTGCCAAGGACTGACAGCTCACAAAAAAAAACTGGAGTCCTTGGGGAGTTCAGCTTTAAACGTAAGCTTTAAATGGAAAGCCATTAAAGTCTCGATTTTCCGACAAATGTCAGCTGCCAGGCGCAAACATTAAAAATGAATAAAAATCAATTTAATAATTCAAGCTAAATGACATTCAATTAATGGAACAGCCAGCAGACCACAGTCTAAGCAACCTGAACAGCAGGACATCGCCAAGACACCGCCAGAACAGCGCCAGGGCACCGCCTTAAGCCAGCGGAACAACGCCCACAGCTCTCTCTCTCTCTCTCTCTGACAGGACCCAAGCCGGCAGCTGAGCCAATGGAGCGGAAGTCGATGAGGCTGCTGCCGAGCTGCTGAACCTGCTAAACTGCCAGCCATCAAAACCAATAAATTTTACGACGTGGGAAATTATGAAAAACGTAATTGAAGCGTACACGAACCCAAAAAAACAGTTTGGTCAAAGGCAGCGCGAGCATTTTGCTCATTTAAGATAAAATGAAAAATAAAACCCGCTGCTATCTGTTACCTGTGTAGGTGTAGACGGCTCTAAACTGGGGGGCGTTGGCCGCTAATAGCATTCCTAATTGGTCGATCAGGCGGTCGCTTTTCTGAGTACTCAGCGGGTCCTTTGATGGCCACACAATAACTTTCTATAGCAAGGACACACACAGATAATCGTTTCTTAATTTGATTAAAAATTGTGTAATAAAAAACTACAAAATCAAGCGAAAATTTTGACAAAAAGCGAGATAGAGAATGAAAAAGTATAATACATTTAAAATTAGTGTTTTATAATATACAAGGCCAACCATTCACAAAATGGTCTCGGGAATTAAGATCGGTTGAGTTTTGATAAAGTTATGACAGTTTGAAGTCTGGGAAGGGCATTTCTAGGGACTTACATTATTGTCATGATTTTTGACATTAAATCTGAAAATGAAAAGTTTTCCAACTTTGAATGTGGAACTAATGTAGAGGACAAACCATTTACAAAATGGCCTCGGGAATTAAGATCGGTTGAGTTTTGACAAAGTTATGACTGTTTGAAGTCTTGTTTATCACAAATTTTCAAAACTAGACGCAGTTAACAAACGTATTCATAAAATTCCGTTACGGAATTTTATTATATTTTAATGTTTCTGTAGTATTTCGACTTTTCCAATCAATTGGCATTGTCAAACTTTTTTCGTATCGCACAAATCTTAATATGCCTCGCACACACAGAATTTGAAACTTTATCGGAATGCAAGTAGGAAAATCTGAAAATAATAAGCAAAATGTCGCTTTTGATTTATGGCAATTGACGCCTTTTGAAGTAGGTGCCAGAGGCGAGCCTGCCCATTCCCAGTGCAGGACCAGGACCCAGAGACCAGGATCTGTGTAAATGTGCCTTTAATGGCGCTTTGTCATCATCAACATTTGTCCTTATGCCAAGTGCGTAGTCGGCACACTAGGATATGATTTATGTGCTCGCCTTTGCACCCACGCCAAGCACTCACACACACACCCACATGTGTGTATCGCGATTTTTTCCTTTTCAGGCAACCACAAATTTTTGGGCTGGAGGAAAAGCCGCAGCTAACTTTTGGCTTTTTGGCATGTCGTTGACTTGGCCTTAACTTTTTTTCTGGCTACTTTCTGGCTGCCTTTTGTCGCTTGGCTAATGACAATTTTTCATGTCGTTTGGCCGACTCGACGCTTTTGTGTTTATGTAACTTCCCTGATGCCCCGATAATAGTCCTAATCATAATTTATATACATACATTGCTGCTAGCTGCTAAGGCTTCTTTCTCTGTTTGCTCTTTTTGCTGCTCTTTGCTTTGATTTATGTAAGTTTGTTTGTATTTAGCTGCGATTCTATCTGATTGTTGTAATATGTTTGAATGTATGCCTAACGATTGACGAGCTGCAAACTAACTTTAGTGTGAGTAACTAAAGTTTAGCCTGCACTTTAATTGCATTTTCAATAAATGAGCCATTGACAAGGATTGAGGACATTCTAGTTGATTGTCCCAGAGTCCCATCGACTCTGTATGCATATCCATTGTCTTGTGCTCGTAAATCATATTCCTCTTGACATTTCAACTCAGTTTCAATTGAAATAATCTTCAACTGCATTGTTTACATAAGCCAATTTGATTACGTTCCGTTGACAATTGAACTGCCAGCCATCAATCAGACTTGCAACTGCAAGTACTGAAATCTATGCAACGCAAAAGTGCAGAGCAAGATTGAAAATCGCAAATTGAAATTGAATTCGTAAAAGCAATGACAATTATGGCGGCAGCAATTGCCGATACTAGCAAAAGGCAAAGACGGCGATGTCAATAAAGTAATTGAGACTGGCGCCGAGCTAAGCAAACAAATGGAAAAGTTGCTCGCAAGGGTTGCCAAATGCTTAGCCCAGGGCTGCGATAGATGCGGGCTGCAGTTATGCAAATAGAGGCCGCAGATACATTTACCAGATACAAGATACAGTTACCAGCACAAGGGCTGACGACTGACTAACTGAGTGAATGACTGACTGACTGACTGAGTGCCGGGGAAGGCAAACAAAATATTTACATAAGCAGCGCTCACATTTAAAAGACATCAACGCGAAAGGGTTAAATTGATGCGTTGAATTACCAAAATAAACACAAATACCAAAATACTTTCAGGCACTCAAGCGGTAAACGGGCAACACACACAGATACTCGCACACACACACACACACATACACAGTGTGCTTAATTGGTATGCTTTGTATCTGAAAGATACTCCACACTAGCTGACAACTCTGTCGCTCACTCTGCTTATGACAGCTGTCGGCTTGCTAAAAGTTTTGTTGTGTTTCCAGCGCTCCCCAAAACAAGAAATTATGACTGAGCGGGAGTTCATTAGACATCGATTTCAGTTTATGAAATGGCATTTGTATTTTCTTTTAATTTGCTCGCCCTATTGTAGTATGCGCAAGGAGTACAGGACTGCCTGCTGACAGCACCATTTAAATTGTGCCATTGTGCAGGATATCGGGTACAGGATACTTGGGTTTACTCGGATACAGGTAGCAAGTAGCAAACACTGCGATCGCACAGCTGCCGCATCGAAATTGACTTGGCCTGACTTTGATTCGTCCTGCTGCATGTTGCGGTTGATAGACGACATGGCGCGTCCTTTAACAACGCTCCTCGAGAGTGGAAAACTCATTATTTCTCGTTTGTTTTCAATTGCAACGTCATTAACTGCCCGCTGCACTATAAATTCTTACCCAGCCTTGCCAAACACTCATTTGTCGCTGAAGCGTAACGCCGTCCCCGTCTATATCCATGTCTGGGTCTGGCTCTCAGTTTGAGTCTGAGTCCTTGCCTCTATGCAGGACACTTCAGCGCGCACAATGGCTTGCCGTCCAGACAGTCAGGCACTTGGCATTGTTTTCCCATCTCGTTTTTTTCCTATTCTTTGTGCCAGTTTTTGGCATTGTTTCGCTATTTTTTCATCCAAACTGGCGCAGCCTTGAAATTTAGAAAAGTAATCTATATACCTAGAGAAATATATATGCAAGGTATACAAGGACATGCTTTCCATTGCTTCCCACTTGAAAATCGCATTAAACGGATTTTCAGCCATGCTCTTTCGCGCCTTTGTTTGGCCGCATCTTCATCCATCAGTTTCCTTTTGACATTGTTGCCTCGGCAATGGGATTTCAGATGCGGGAGTGTATGGCTTAGGATACTTAGGATACTGTTGCATGCGGCAGTCGGCGGGGTATTAGATCATAGCTAAGCATATGAGCTCAACAGGGGCGTGTAGGAGTAGTAAAAGTAGTTTCGCCCCCACCCCTCCACCAACAGCTTTTTCTTCACTCAAAAGGACTTATCATATTTGCTTTCGTCCTGTTCAACTGATATGCAAACACAAATCACATAGAAAACTCCAACGAAAGGACATTAAGTTAGAGTCACCCCTACAAAAGTTGATCCTACAACGGCATATGTTATAATGTCGTTAAGGATAACTCAATTTCCGCTGATTACCCTTATGAGCAACTTCAAACGCAGGACACACTCTATTTGCTTGTTCGACAACATTTTTATGTCTAAATTTCATTAATTCCAAACAAATACGAGAAACGTTAAGGCGACCGGCGCCCATATCGAAAATTACTTCCTCTCCGCCAAACTATAATGTTGTCTACGAAAAATATCAAATTTCCCAAAACTCGCAGGCAGCAATATTTAAATGCAGCCTGCCAGCTGGTCGCGTCCTGTTGGGCTACTTGGGCTACTTGGGCTGCCATTAATACCGACTGTCTGTTTTCGAGTTTCGAGTAAAAGGATAACGAGCCTGCAGAGAGCAGGCTGCCAGAGGCTGCCTCAATGCACATGTCTTCATTCTGATTACATGTGGCAGACACACACGTAGCAGACACGCCGCTTGGCGCCGAGTCCTGCGCTGCACCTTTAAGAGGACGTCTCGCCTCGCACAGGATGCGGCAGCGAGGACTCCTTCATGTCAGGCATATTTTTTATGTGTGTGGGGTAAGTGTGACATTCTCTCACTTGGCCGTGACACCTAACAGCAGGTTACTTGGGGCGTCGCCTGCCAGTTACTAGACGCATCCTTTTGAGAAATTGTCACACATTTGTTCCAGACTCCAAAAAGCCTGCCTCCCTCTGCCTTTGCCTTTTGCAGCTATTACATATGATTTGTGTACGTCTTTTGTAGTTCATTATTCTTGTGGGTTTTATGTAGCTACGAAAATGGGTCACCAAGGCATGTCCTACAGCAGACAGCCATTTTGTAGACACTCGCCTGCTAATGAGCTCAGAGAGTGTGAAGGATGTGAGCAGCTAAAGGAACAGCACTCAAGTCAGTTGGTCTTAGACAATGCCCGCAGCTTGTTTGACATTTATATAATAAATAATTATTTTTCGCATTTACATTTATCACTCACAAGATCTTTTCTCGCTTATCGCGAAAATTCGTCAGGCCCAACCCCGTCGGAGATTTTCGGCAGCTGTTCGCAGCAGATCTCAGCGGAACAAAGGCGGCGGTAGCACCTTCAGCTATCAGCACAGCGCTATCGATAGATTTTTCCGTTACGATAACCCATCGCACTTCCGTTAAAGGTCCAAAGAGAAAACAAAGCGCAACCGCAAACGCCAGCGCGTTGATTTTCCTGCCTGAGTTTTTCACGCTACGCGCTTGCGTTTACGTTAGCCATGCTACGAGTTTTCGGGTTTTTCGGCTTTCCATTTAATGAGCATGAAAATAAAAATACAACACGATGCGGCGCTCTGACGCACATAATATAAAAAACAAACCCCTCGCACGCCAATTACGATTTATTTGTATATTTGAAGTAGGAACGTAAATAAAAATACCAACAACAACAACAACTACAACTACGAATCCCTTCCCCAGACCGAATAAAATGATCCCTGCAACGATCTCTGGCATGTTCCACCTTATCAAGCACTTCTCGCTTTGTGGTTTGCTATCGCAACTGGAGAGCTCGCATTTTGTCACGTTTTTTTTATGGTGGTTTTTCCATTTTTCCGTTTTTCCAGCGATTAAATGTATCATGCATGGCATTAAATGAGACCCAAACTCATTTGCAGCGCATTCAGCGCCTGCCTCGAATTAAATAAAGAACTTCGTGCTCCGGGTAGATGTAGATGCCCATCTAATTTCCATACATGTAGTTACTTAGTTCTTTTTTAGTAATTGCCGTACAGGAAATTAGTTATTCAACGCGGGACAGTGCGTAATTTATGCGTCATATAATTGTTTGTGCTGCTGGAAAATCGTTTTTATTATTGCCGTACATGTTGAGTTCGAATCGAAAGTTCTTGTTAATGTGGGCGTTATCGAAACCAGCAAACTGAACATGAGGGGGAAACTGAAATATTTGATATGTAACGCAACGTGTGAGAAATTCAAATGCAACTGAAGTTCAAGAAATGGGGCCAACCCCACAACAAAAACAACAAAAATTAGTTGATGGGAAAATGTCGAAAATATTGTGTTAACTAAACTTTGTTATAGAGGTTGCCCAAGTCACTGTCGCCTGTCTGTTGATAAATGACTTATAGATAGTGAATTGTTCGACGTGAAAGTCTTCAACTTGATGGAAATTCTGTGGCAAGTCAAATAGAATTATGAGCCGACAAGTTAATGCCACATACGATAAGTACATTGAACTATTTAAAACCACATTCGAGAGATGTTTATTTTTTATTGGTAAAAACTAAACAACATTTTGGACAAACATTAAAAATTCGAAATAAATCAAAGCAAAACGATGAAAATTGTTCAAAATATGCACGCCCATATAAGCATATGCATAACTCTAGTATGATGGTTTTGTACGCCCAAAATGATTTATGATACAGGGCGGTGCTTAACGGGCCAACATATAAAACAGAAAACAGAAAACAGAAAACATTGGAAAACATAAACGAAGCGAAGCGCTGCAATTAAAAATCTGTTGAACTTGCCGCCAGCCATAAACTAAAATACCAAATGAAAAGCCAAAGCCCGCTCCCGGCTGTACATAGCTGTACCCATAAACGAATGTATCCAAATATTATAAAAACTATGCGGTTTCAGTGGCCGAGAGGGTTTGACAGAAATGCAAGTAAATTTTAATGGTTTCACACATAATTCTTCAACTATTTATTGCCATTGAATGCATATGAAATGAAGGATTACCAACAATGCGAAACACTTTAGAACCAAACCGAACCGAACACCAGACCACCCTAACAAATCATTTATAAACATAATTGCTGGAGTCACTTGGGCCCCAATACTAGAGATAAAAGAAATAAAAAGCATTTGAAAAACAACGCCACACAAAAAGACACCGCGGGTCATTCCATGAATGAAAGAGAATGTAATGAAATGAGTTGAGTTGCATTTTCGGATTTATTGGGGAGTCTTTGGAGTCGTTTTTTTTAGTGGTCTGTGAGTTATGTGTGCGCTGCCTGTGGCTAGCTTTATGCGATTTCACTAAACAAATTGTTGTTAACGAATTGATTTAACTACATTTTTAACACTTGCAGCACCCCCAGCGAGCGCTTAATGATTTTCCACTATGGGAAATTAATTTTCAAACATTGGGACAAGTGTCCCACAGGTTCTAGACTCTAGAGTTACCAGCTACGAGCTGATCTAGCTGGTATTTGTTTAGTTGTGTCGATTTTTAAAGGCAAATAAATAACATTTATTTTCGGCCATAAATTAAATAAACCAAAAACAAGAAGAGCAACAACAAGAACAACAACAACATTGAGAGCGCTTGTAGGCCATTTATTGCTGCCAGAGTGTATAAGAAATGATGATGAAGCCATTAGAGGCAACATGAGGGGGTGTCGGGAACTGAAACCGATGCTGATGCTGCCTGCAGTCAACAGTCGTGTAAGTGCAAATGGCCATTAAAAACAATTTAGGGTAGTTCTGCCAAACGCAATGAAAATCCCAGCCAAAAGCGTTTAGAAATATTGCAAATTACTGCAAATAATTGACAAACATTAAGAGCACTTTCGTTGTGTTTGTGGCGGAGGGGGAAGGGTGGAAGAGTGGAAAGGTGGGTGGTAAGTGGTGAGTGGTGGCGAGTACAGCTGGCCAAAAATCAAAGATCGAAAAGCGAAATGTCGTTGAAATTTATGCAATTGTCTGACAAACAATTTGACAAATCAACGTAAAAGGACGAGGCAAAGGAAAATGAGAAGAAAAGCTTTTTATGTAATGAAATTGAATTTGCCACATGTGAGGTAAGTACAGCCAAGTGCTGCGACATCTTTGTAGTTCTGCTTAGACCGCTTAGTCTGCAAGGGGTTGCAACTTGATTTATGAATGGCACTTGAGTGTCGTGAAAATGCTTTTCCATTGATAGCTGAAATATATTAAACGCTGCACAAATTCAATTTTCGCAACTGTTGCCAAATAAAGAACCAAAATAAATCTAAACTCCGAATGGTTTTTCGGGGGTGCAAAATTTGAACATTTGTTAAAGCGACTTATTAATGTCGTAATCTAATTATAAGCAGAGGTTTAGCGCTCCGATTTTGGTAGCATATTTCGTTAAATGAGAGTTAGCATTGATTATTTCCCTTTGTTTGGTCCTTGCTGAGGGATTTAAGAGGGCGTTGCGTCCATAAAAAATTATAGAGGGTGCAAAATATGAGCAATAATATTTTCGGTGTATACACTTACCCCAATTTGTATTTTTATTTTCTTGTATTTTTTTGTTTTGCTGGCAACAGCTGAGCGGCAACAAAGTAATGGATTTATAATAAGCTAACGGAATTATGGAATAGGACCTGCCTATTATAAGCTTAAAGCGTTATTTGACTGCAACAGCTGCTAGGAATAAGTAAAAGGATTGTCTTTTAGGATTTACAAAATGTGTTATGCTCTGATCTTTAAGATAATAATTTCTCTGTATTTCAGTAGCTTCAACATTGCTAGTCCTTTTGCCAAAGGACAAACCGTGTACACTTTGCCGAGCAAACTGTTTCAATTAAGCACATCCTGTTGCAGTCAGGCAACAACGTTTACAACGCTGCCAGTGGCATTCAAAGTGCTGTCCATGTCCTTAGCCATTCCGTTGAGCTAATTAAGCAACAAAAGCAAGCACCGCTGAACCTCAGACCCTGCAGCCAAAAGCACCGTTGCTGAAGCTCAGCCTTAAGTCAGATGGCAAACTCAATTAAAAATGCAGCGAGCTCGTAAACAAGCCACAAGAACTTGAATGCCACACCGAAACTCATAATTTCCGGAGGTGCTAATAAGTTGCTGAAATAATTTTCAATGAAAATGGCAACAAAATGTGGAAAAATGGCAGCACCCGATGATGGCGGGTAGCGGTGGCAGCCAGCAGCAGCCAGAAGCAGCCACAAAGTAGAAAAAATTGACTTCAATTAAAGTGGCATAGTTGGCCGCATAAACAGCAAAATGAAAAGCACAAAACGAGAGTAGCAAAGGATAATGATAATTACGGACACATCCAGCAGCAGCAGGCGCGGGGTATGCAGTGCGCAAATGAAACGCTGAAAGTGGCAGAGAGAGATAGAGAGAGTGAGTGAAAGAGAGGGAGGGGATATAGAAAGCATTCTCGCTCCTGAATGAGACTGCAAAGTTTTTGTGTTTATTTTATGCTCTGGCAAAAAAAAAAGTAAAAGAAAAGTTTCGGGTAAACTAAAAAAAAAAGTATGATGCAGCGTTTCCATGTGGGTGGCTGGGAAAATAGGGTGGTGGGGGGTGGGGGCAGGGGCAACAACAAGTAGCACAGCAACAACCAGCAGCGCGTACGTTAAGCAAATAGGCAAAGCAGCAAATGAAATGTGCATCAGGCAAATGAAGATGTGCAAAATGTGGAGCACGGACAGCGACAGCGACAGCAACGGCGACGGGGATTCAGCTAGAGACAGAGATAGCTATAGTGATTAAGAGCGAGATAGTTGCCGACATGTGAAGAGCCGTCAATAGTCGTAACTCTCGCAACTGAAAATGAAAAGTCAGAGCAGCCGTTTGGTCAAATGAATACGGCAACGCGATGGACTCCAACGCGGTATTCGAAGTTGAATGAGCCGCCGGGCGACGACTTGCTGCAGTTCAAAACAGACCAGCAACCCACCTCCCGAACTACCCACCTTCCCGCCCGACCCCACTCAACTTGTTGACGAGTCTCGCAACTACCCTTCAGCTCGTCAGAGTTACTCAGAACCAGAATCAGAATCAGAGTCCGCTGCTCGCTGCTCGGAGTACGTATTCCGTAGTTTTACAGTTTTGCAGCCCGCGAGGTCTCATTTCATTTCATTCATTTGCGTCGCCCGTCTGCCCAAAACAAAAGTTTCCTAGTACTTTTTTCAGTGTAGTATTTGCCGTCGTAGTAAATTTTTCTCATTTCGCTTTTTGTTGAGTGGTTTTTCCTTCTATTTTTCAGCCCCGTCGCTCGAGCGCGCTCTATCACTGTGTGTGTGAGTGTGTGTGTGTGTGTGTGTATCTGTGTGTGAGCTAGCTAGCGTTTTCTTTGGTTCTAGCTGTGCCTGTTTTGAGCCCAACACAAACACACTCACACAGTGAGCTAGCGGTAAATGCTGCGGCAGTGGCAGCGTTGCATGAACAACGCCGGCTCTGACGACGACCATCGACGTTGACGTCGCCGTTGCCGTTGCCGCCCTGACATGAAATTTGTATCTCTGCCGCTGCCTCCCTTCAGCTTGAGTTGTTGTTATTGCTGGCTGTTGCTTTGCCTCTGCCTGCGTCTCTCTGCCTCTGCCTCTGCTTCTGCCACTGCCTCTCTGTCGCACGCTCTCGCAGTCGTGCTCATTTTCCGTTGTATTTTTTCGAATGCATTCAGTTGTGGCCCATCATTCCCTCTGCGCACGTCGCGCTGATCGCTAGCAGCACACCCGGCAACCCGGCATTCAATTTCGATTTTCATACCGATTCCGATTTCGACTTGACTCGTTTTTCGCTACGTTATTGAACACTTGAAAAACAACGCAATAAGTTGTACGTTATTACGAGCAGGCGTGTGTTTTCCAAAACTTTAGCATATTGTGTGCAAGTGACGTGATATTGTGAATAAGCGGAAGCAACAACAGCAACAACAACAACGAGAACAACCATCTGAACAACTTTGTTTATTGCAATTGTAAACAGAAGAGCGCGAAAATGGGTCGTCTGTTTCAATACAATCGCTTCGGCGCCACGGAAAGCGTTAATAAACGCAGAAAGGATACACCGAAAAAGACGCACGATAAGGCCAAGATGGTAAGTGTGAAAGGGATATGGGCTGGGATTCAAGTAATGGCCACAAAAGATTAGAGCACTTAAAGGATTATTGGTTTAGAATAACGTTAAAAGGTGTATACCCTTGGGATTAAGTATCTTAATAAAACTGAACAGAATGGTAAATTAAAATCCAGCTGAAATATGATAATAGAAAATAATCAGCTTATAAACTACTCCAGATAGAGAACAAACCATAGTAGTTCACTATCTACAACTACTTCATCAATATACAATTATTATCTTCCTGCACACCATTTTAAAATATTCAGCCATAGCAATATTTTCACAATTTCCCATCAAACTGTATATTTCATATGAAATTCACACACTTGTACACCTTTTTGTATAGATAACAATTGGTCCCCCCCCTTTTAAATGAATGCAAAGGTAATAAACCTCACAAATTCCACCCACAACACTCACCGGTAATCTCTACAAATCCCACGTACAAAAAAAACAACACGAACCCAAACTTAAAGCCTCACACGTCATATGAAAACATATGACGGGGATAGGTTGGGGAATTGGGGGGAATGGACGACTGCAGCGAGAATTCAAAACACGAACGACAACAATTAAAATGATTTAGTGTCACAGATACGAGAGACAACAACAACAACAACAACAGCAACAAAACATAATAAACTCGTCTGTCGACGTAAATCAGCTCGAACACTAAATCACATATAATCAAATAAATATGATTTGCATAAAAACTAAATCAAACTGAAGCGCTTTCAGCGTTAAGCCAACAAACAAAGCCAAAATCAGAGATCACACAAACTGCAACTGAAATGCACAGATTTTGACAATCAGTTCATATATATATATACATATGTATATAAGTAGAGAGAACAAACAGAACTTAAGCATGGAAAACATATGTTAGCTCATAAAGATAATGATTGATTGGACTAAATGCATTTGGGCATATTTATACACATATGTTATTTGTATTTGGAATTTTGTATTTGTATTTGTGTTTGATCTGCGATAAGCGCTAACTAGGCTTTATCGGGCAAATGGCGACGTCTGGGTGCCGTTAGCTGGAGACGGGGCTTAAATAATCAAGCTATAAAGAGCGCATACGTCAACAAAGCAAAGCAAAGCGATGCCAAAGCTGATTAGTCAAATGCCTTAATTAAGCCTCAGCAGCTACCTGAATTCCCAGCTAAATCTTTACAAACAGATAACCCGCTATATAGACGCTCCTCTAATCTCTTGGCCTGACTCCGAAAAAAAGTTTGTAATTTCAAACTGAATGACAGTTTGCGTTTTGTGGCTTCTGCCTTCTGCCATCTTATATATTTTATCTATTATCTCTGTGCTCTTTGCTGAGCTGTGCTGTGCATTTATCAACATCATTTCCATCATCATCATTGTTTCGCCGCTCTTGTCATTTTTCACGGGAATTGACACCCGTCCCGTGGTCATGGGTATCTCATGCTCATTGTTTCCACAGCGAGCTGTGGGCACACATTTTTGTTATGATCTATGAAAATATTTTTGTAGTAGGTGTTATTTGAGTCTCCTCCTTCCAAAAGGATTGTTTTGCTGATGAGGCTTCTGCTTCTCTCTGATGGGTGTGTCTTCTTTTCGTACTTGCCCAGCGGGAATTGAGTTTACTGGAAAGAAATCTTTGACAAGTAGTAAATAATGGAAAATCTTCATTCTTGAGAGTGGCAAAAATAACTATAGGAAGTTCAATGGAACTTATGCTAACCAGCAAGAATTTTTATAATATTTATCTAATGCAACAGTTTTTGTTTGACTATAAATCATATTTCTTAGATATCTTAAGTTTTTTAAGAAATAAAGAAACGGTTTAGAAATGGGTTCTTTTATGAACTATTATTCTAATCTCGTCTTTTTTCTAAGCAGCCCACCATCTTTTCTTGCCCTCATACCATATCGAACTCTATTTCTAGCACCTTAGCACATAAGCTTACTACAAAATCCCTTAGATATTTTGTAAAAGCACAAAACCGTTATTTCGTAAATAAGCAGGCCTATCCGGCATAAATCGTTCGTCACCTCAGGACGTGATTTCCACATGCCGCCATCGTCGGCGTCGTCGGCGTCGTCGCCATGGCATCCGTTATCAGAGAGCGGTCCCGAAAAATGCTAGACTAGAATGTTTATTGGCAAGACAAAGGCAGACAGGCAAATAGGCAGACAGTCGGACCGACGGAGACGTCGAGCATTTTTGTTTACAGTCGCTGACAAACGTTTTCAATTAGTTTGTTCGAGTTTCACTTGAAGCGAAAAAAGGCGACGCGTATCGCGGGTCAAGCAATAAGGCAACAAACTGCAGACAAAGTGCACACACACACACACACACACACACACACAGACAACTCACAAAACTAATAAAGTTGTCATACAAAATGTTAGCAACAGAGTGAACACAAAACTCAAACATATGTCGCCAAGCCAAGTGCTCTGCGAACATATTGCCAGATTAAAATCTAAAACAATTAAACGAAGATAAACACTTTTTCTGCTTTTCTCCCTCATCTCGTTTTTTTTGCGGCAAACTAAAGAAAATGTAATTTGTTAGCGAAACAGAAAGCGCAAATGAAATCGACAGAGACAAAGCCGGAGACAAAGAGCTGTGACTGTAAGTGGAGCTAATGGAGTTTTGTTTGTGTGGAGTCTGGAGACGCTTCGACACTCGCCCTAAGTGGCTGCCACTATATATATGTATGGAAGGCGGTGCTCATAATTTTCTATGAGGCATTTTCTAATTTTAACAGCAAGATCTTCAACGTGCAACGATTAGCAGCAATGAGCTGAGCATTTAAATTCAAAGGAATTTTAATGTACTAAAATACTTATGTATATGCAGCCTTTTAGGGGCAAATGATTAATGCATATACATATAAGTAACATGTGTTTATAAATAATTTGGATACATGCTGCTGCTCTACACATGTCAAGTTATGTTCGACTGTTTGATTTTGATTTCTAAGTAGGCTGCTTGGAAAGTTACAATTAATTGCGCCGCTTTTAAGTGCATTTAATTTGAAATTTCCATAAAGGCAAACCCAAGTGAAGTGCAGGCCTCGTTAAGATTTATGGGCAAATGAAACTGCAGCAGCAACTGCAACTGCAGCAGCAGCAGCTTTTAGCTTTGCCTGCAAATTGATGAGCATAATTAAATGGCTGGCGACGGCCACATTGGCGGCGGCGCATTGCATGCATTGTTGTAATTTATGCTCCATATTGCACCGGCACAATACCCCTGCAACAGTTGCCTCCCCTCGCAACCCCGCTCAGTCTATTCGTTGACTGCTTGACTAGCGACTGCCCCGTCGTTTTGAGTAAACAACAATTTCACTTATTTTCATGCTGTCTGCCCGTCAGCATTGTTATTTTTACGCTCGACTCAATATAAATTTTCGCTGGGCACTCTTTGCCTTTTTGTTCCACCAGTTGTAGCTGTTGTTGTTGTTGTTGTTGTGATTGCCACATGCCACGCCAGGAAAATGTAATGCAAATATGCAAAAAAGCTTTCAACGGCAGTCCAACAACGGAAAACCCACTCCTAATCAAAAAAAAAAAAAAACACCCAGGCAACAAATAGTTTAGATGGGGTTTGGTTAACTTCACTTTCGTCTGGCCATCAACGTCAGACCAACAACAACAACAGCAACGACAACTGGCAACATCATCGTTATCATCAGCTCGTCATGTGCTGAGCCGCGTCCGTTGAGCTGTTTGAGTTTCATATGGCTTCCACAAGGATTTGTGTGCATTAGAGACAACAAAAACAAAAAAAAAAAAAAAAAAAAAAGCACAAATATAAAGAACTATTTGCATGCTAAAACAGATAGCCAACAAAAGTGGCTAGACACAGTTTTTAACTGCAAAAAGTTGTTCAACTAAAATGTAGAACTAACTTTTCTAGAGCACAACTATTTCAAAAATACTTCTGACTCTTTTTCTGTTTCGACTGCAAGATGTTAATTTTCAGTAGTTTCCCAGTTCAATGCACCATGCATTTACATATCTACATCTGCCACTTGAGACTGGAACAAAGAATCATCTCTTCAAACATAATAAAAACATATTCCCAGGTATTTATGCCTGCTGCCCACATAAAAAATGCCCATAAAATACAATTAAAATTTCAACAATTTTAATTTGCATTTAATAAACTCATCAAAATGTTTTTCAAATTCCCATAAAAGAGCCAAAAAAACGAAACGGCTCAATTCGAAAAGCGTTTGATATGACCCTATTTTTACACCTATAAAAAAGCCAACAGAAAATATATTAAAAAAAACGTGTCGAACGGCGTTAAAAAACCAACAATAAAGAGCAGACAATGCCACATGCCACATATGTCCAAACAAAGGATTTTCCAGCGAATGCGACGCTAATTGCAGCACAAGATAGACACACCATATCAAAACTAACCCAGCCAGAAACTATAAACTATAAGCTATAAACTATAAACATTTTACAATTTTACCTCAGCATAAAATTAAATTAGTGGAAAGAAGAAATGTAAAAATCATTTTACGATATTTGGGGCACACATACGCATATATATAGAGCTAGTAAGTAGCAGCCCCGAAAACCGAGTTCATAAATTTTCTGATGTGCCGCGGGGCAAACAGACGCGTGTTCTGAGATGTCATAAACTAGTCGCAGTTCCATGTATATAGTATCTATCTGACATTTTGAAAGCCCCCAGACACGTGTGTATCTTTGTGTGTGTGTGTGTGTGTGTGTGTTTCGGTTGTGTCGAACTATTCGGTGTGGCATAAAACTGTCAAATTAGCTGGCATCGCCCAAAAACGAAACGAACTGCCATTGAAATATTTAAAAAGCCAAGTTTGTTGCATATTACTAATTTACAGCTGTATTGCACATTGCTGACATGCCACAGATACACAATAGATACACACATATATATATATATATATATATATATTATATATATATATGAAGAAGTTCTTGTTTGGCTTTGCGGTTTTCTTGCATTAGCCACTGATTGGCATTGCGTGTGGGTTGCTCGGGTTTGGCTCATAGAGAGGGTGGTTTTATAAACGTTTCCACTGAGCCACTTTGGCAGCTGTTTGATTTTCCAGCATGAAATTTGTGCATATGCCGCTCAAGTGGGTTTCTAACGTGATGCAAGCAGAGGAACCTTTCAGTGCACAAAAGGCAACATTTGAACATTTCAATAAATTCATCAACTCATGCCGTGTCCACTTCAACTAATTTCTTTGGCTACCCCGATCTCCCTCTCCCCCATCTCTCTAAATGCACAATAAATGGAAAACTAACAACTGTTTTTCAAAGAAGGTACTGACTGCTGTAAGGCACAGAAAAGGTGCCCCGGGTAGCTGAATTGTTATTGTTGTTGTCAGCTGGCATGAAAATTCTCTTTTACCTGTGTGCCCGAAATTCGTTTTTATTGTAACACAATTTGATTACGAAAATATGCTAACACCTCGCTGGCCAAACAATGCTGGGCCCATGCCTCATCATCAATTAGAGTTACCTTTCCGCAGGCCAGGATCATCATCACAGAAATGCCAAGACGCTCCCCGATCCAGACAGACCCCATCATTATGGCTTTAGCACGCACACTACGAAAGAAACACCTTTTGGCCACTACTGTTCTTATTATTCTTTACCCTGCTCTATTATCGTTTTTTTTTTTACTATTTTTTTTTGTTGCTTGTCTTGCATAAATTAAAAATCATGTATATGAGTTTTTTCATCGGTTTATTGTATATTTTGAGTTTTTCTTTTTCTTGGCATTAAACGCCTGTTTTCCATCCATTTCCATTGTGTTTGATTTAAGCCGATAAAAGGTAAACTTTAACGCTTCTTACACGCCGCTTACTTGGCACCAGCTTTCAACAGATTTATTTATGTGCTGTTCGTGGCCAAGACATCAAACAGTTGGCCACGGCTTGTTGGCTTTCAATTAATGGCCCACTGGCCGGCCGTTCGATTTCATTCAACGCATTCAACACAACACACATGAGCTGAAATTCAATTGTACATGCAAATTGCTGGCGAGCCGGAAACTCTGGCAATTAGCAGACGTTGCACTTCCTATTGAAAAATTTGGAAAACTGCCAGGAGGAAGCTCAAGAAAATCATCATTATGAGCATATATATATTTCATCATCATCATATCACAAGTGGCTGCTTATAGCTTATGGCTGGCAATCTAAGTATTCAATGTTCAATCTACAATTCAATCAAATTAAATTTGGCTTAACGCATAAGCGCACTTTTCATATGTGAGACCAGGTAGCTGGGCTGCCATTGTCCTGGACTGCCAAGCTATTGATTGCTCATTATTTTACCATTTTATTATCCACACTCATACACTCATGCGAGTGCGTGTGCGTGTGTGCGTGTGTGTGCGTGCTGAAGTGTCATTGTATTCAGCAATCCTGCTCCTTGAGTGCAGTGCACACTCGAACGCACTTTTTGAGAATTTATTGAATACTTTTGCATAGGTGAATGATTCGCATTGTTTGCCAAGTGCCAAAAAGGGGTGTGTCAACAAACGTGTGAGTGTTGCGTGCGTGTGTGTGTGTGTGTGTGAGTGAGGGTGTGTGGTGGGTTGCAATATGGAACACTTTTTGCAAGGACAGCAACATTTGTCAAATCAGATGTTTGCACTGCCTGTTAAGTTCGACTACTTATGATGTAATATATGCCATTAGATCAGCCTGAGGCAGATGCTCGACATTTTTGAGTAACAACAAACAATAATCCATTTCGATAATGACCAGATGACACATAAAGCGGGGCCAAGGATTCCAAAGGGGGAGACTGCTGCTGCAGCATATGCATATTTAATCAGGCAAATGAAAAGCAAATAACACAACTGCCAAGCAGGCAAATTACACAACAATGAACAGCAGAAACAAGCGCATTACAAGGATATCACAGCAAGGATATCTCAGCAGCAGCATCAGCAGCGGTGACCCAAAGGCATTAGCACATTCTCGACGAGAGTGGAAAGTCGGTAACAATGGAAAAAGCGAGAGCACAAAGCGCTGACTGTGAAATAAAATGCGCATAATGTGTGTTATCAGGGCAGAAAGGACCCTTTTGTCTAAGGCTCTTACGTAAGCGAGCGCATCTCGTGTGAAATACGAGAGGGACTTGGTTTTAATGGTGTGCAGGGTACAGGTAGTAGAATAGTAGGGCAACTGAGCAACTGGGCATTGTGGCTAGCTGACAATGTTTGACTTGACCAAAACTAATCTTCTCTCTTCTCTGTTCCGCAGTTACGCAATGCCATCAACTGTCCGACCTATTCGGACATATATGGCGACTACAAAGGCTCGAATACAGGCACAAATCTTGACCTGGCCTTCAATAAATGCCAACAATGGAGCAACAAGCTGAAGTTGCAGCCACCACCACCAGCAACAGCTGCAACAACAGCTGAGGAACCCGCTCCTAGTCGCACGCACAAGGTTTATGACAGCATGAAGAACTTTCTGCAGCGCAAACTGTTTGCGCAACCCTCGCACAGGGAGCGCCTGCAGTCCGAGGAGCCAACCAGCGACTATGATGAGGTGAGTTAACAAACAAAGAGTTGCTAGTTGGCTAAAATAAAATAAAATAAACAACTAAAAACTTAAATTGAATTTAAATTCAAATTTGAAAATAAATAAATAATTTGCCAAAGTTGTTTAGTATTTAATCAATGCTTTTTCTTTATGCACAGCAGGACCTTCTCGACTCCTCGTACCAAGCAGACGCGGAGGAAGATGAGGAGGACCTCTTAGCTGACTGCAGCTGCAGTTCCAGCAGTGCCACGCCCAAACGCGCCCACAACAACAAGTCGCCACAGAAGTCGCTGCTATCGCTGAACTGCTGGCAGAGCAGTCAGCCGAGTGACACCAGCAGCAGCGAGGAGGCGGCACTAGAGCAGGATGAGGACGACTCCGATGCGGGCATTTCCGACTGCTGCCAGCTGCTGAACGAGAGCAGCAGCGCCGGCAAGCGACGCAGTACGCCCAAGAAACGAGCGATGACGCAACGCTACAACATCAACACCGACGACGACGAGGAGGATGATGAGGAGCCGGAGCTGCTGCACTGCGCCTGGTATCAGCCGCGCATCACGGCCAAGGCGGCGCAGGAGCATCTGCAGCAGGCGACGCCCGGCAGCTTCCTGTTGCGTCGCAGCACGCCGCGCAGCTTTGAGCTGTGCCTGCGGCTGGAGCAGAAGGTCAAGTCGTATGCGGTGCAGTGCAGCCGCAGCGAGATGTATAGCCTGAAGGGGGCCAGGAAGCAGTTCAGCACGCTGAAGGCACTGATCACACATCATTCGGTGATGGCGGAGCAGCTGCCGCTGACGCTGGACATGCCCAGGGAGCGAGATCTGGTCAAGAGTTCAGCGGTGCGCTATGCGGATGACTTTGAGCCACTCGAGTCGCTGCAGCTGCTCGGCATCCTGAAGAGCCTGCAGGCCAAGAACTTTGAGGCATAGAATAGTTTGGGTTAGGGGGTAGGGCTTAGGGTTTAGAGGGGGGTTTATCGAACTGCAAAGGGAACGATAGGTGAAAAATTATGCTAAGTTATATTTATATGCTTTTGGCCCCGGCCTTGTGATATAGTTTACGATCGATTCGACCAGGCATATACTATAGGTTTTAGTTCTTAAGTCTGTGTGAATTGTGTTTATGCTTAAGTTTTCTATTGTACAGTAAATTATGCGAGTTATGAAATAAAAATTCCACAATGCAATCCTGCGAATGCAACCCTCGACAATTTCTTTATTTTACTTGAGTTGCAAGCCACGCCTCTGCAATAAGCATGTTTCCTGCCCCTCGTTACGCCTCCCAATTCATTGGCAAATTCCCAGCCCCTTGAGTACCATTTGTATGTGTATAGGTGTGTGTGTGTGTGTGTGTGTGTGTGTGTTGTTAGCATCCTGGAGGGTAAACCTGGCTGCTTCACTTACATGTGATTAGCGCTTCAAGTGCCTCTCATTAATTTTTCAAGTGAGGTTCAGAGCGCACTCCAACTCCACTCAACGCACCCTGCAACATGTTGCCAACATTGCCAGCAACATTTCTGTATAAAGTTTTAATTGGGAAATGTATTTTCCACGTATTTTCACCAGCAAACGACAAACGGCAAAAGAGATAGCTAAGCTTTGGCGTTAATGATTATTGAGTTGTATAAAACTAACAGCTTTAAAGTTACGTTACGCATTAAAAGTTGTGCTCTTTAATTAAAAAAAAATCAACTTAAAAAGTTTTCAACTTCCAATAAGAAATGCAGTCCCAAATTAAAAAAAAGATAGCATGCTTTAGGAATGCATTTCTATTTCATAAAGTCAGTGCGCACAAAAGTATGCTACAAAACATGTAAATGCAGAAATGCATTTTAAAATTCGGTTCAGCTACAAGATATGCAATGAATTAGGTTAGACTGCACTCTCAATATTTTAATAAAATTTAAAAATTACATTTATACCATTTTCCCATTGGGACAGGCTACTAAATAAATCAATATAAACCACAAATAAACTCATTGACTGCCCATTAAAGATAAAAGGTTATTAAAATAACGACCAAAAATAAAAATAAAGCAAAATGTGCAAAAAAATAACAAATAAATGATATCGCTGACATCATTTATTGTGCGTATCATTAATAAATGCAACGAGCTGAATCCAATGATTTCCAACACAACAATCTGATGGGTAAGGCAAAAATATAGTAAATATAGCAATAACAAGTAAAAGTGCTCTAGTAGAGAGTGGCCGACTAGGATATACCCTGATCCAAGGTCTAACATTCATTCATAATTATTTATCTGTATTCATACATGGAAACTTTTGAACGGGTAAAGATATTAAAGAAAAAAAATAATCCCAAAAAACACTGGTCTGGAATCGAAACCGGGACGTTATATAAAAAAAAAAACATAAACTTGATCTGACCCGGCAATACGAGAACTTATATCTTAAATATGAAGCTCTTGTATTCTCTGAGATCAGCGCAATCAAACAGACGGACAGACAGACGGACATGGCTGCATAGACTAGGCTGTTGAAAGTGGTCAATAATATATATACTTAAGTGCCCAAACAACGAAAATTTCCTTATAAATGACCTTCCCAGACTTCAAACTGCCACAACTTTGTCAAATCTGAACCGATTTTTATTCCCGAGGCCATTTTGATCATTATTTGGCATCTAGTTCAATTCTACATCTCAAGTTTACGAAATTTTGAAAACACAAAATTTCGGATTTTTTTTGCAAAAAAAGCATAAGGGGGGACCCTTACACATTTTGATTTTTCAAAAAATAGAATCTTGAAATTTTACGTTTAATTGATTGTAGGTGTCTCAATTAGTATAAAAAACTATTTGAAAAGTGATTTTGTGGTAGTTCATTTTTCTGTCAAAAATCACGCCAAAAGTGACAAAAAAATTGACTTGTAAAGTGCCCAAACAACGAATAGTTCCTTATAAATGACCTTCCCAGACTTCAAACTGCCACAACTTTGTCAAATCTGAACCGATTTTTATTCCCGAGGCCATTTTGATCATTATTTGGCATCTATTTCAATTCCACATCTCAAGTTTACGAAATTTTGAAAAAACAAAATTTAGGATTTTTTTTGCGAAAAAAGCATAAGGGGGGACGCTTACACATTTTGATTTTTCAAAAAATAGAATCTTGAAATTTTACGTTTAATTGATTGTAGGTGTTTCAATTAGTATAAAAAACTATTTGAAAAGTGATTTTGTGGTAGTTCATTTTTCTGTCAAAAATCACGCCAAAAGTGACAAAAAAAATGACTTGTGAAGTTCCCAAACAACGAAAAGTTCCTTATAAATGACCTTCCTAGACTTCAAACTGCAACAACTTTGTCAAATCTGAACCGATTTTTATTCCCGAGGCCATTTTGATTATTGTTTGGCATCTAGTTTAATTCTACATCTCAAGTTTATGAATTTTTGAAAAAAAAAATTTATGATTTTTTTTGCGAAAAAAGCATAAGGGGGGACCCTTACACATTTTGATTTTTCAAAAAATAAAATGTTGAAATTTTACGTTTAATTGATTGTAGGTGTCTCAATTAGTATAAAAAACTATTTGAAAAGTGATTTTGTGGTAGTTCATTTTTCTGTCAAAAATCACGCCAAAAGTGACAAAAAAAATGACTTGTGAAGTTCCCAAACAACGAAAAGTTCCTTATAAATGACCTTCCTAGACTTCAAACTGCAACAACTTTGTCAAATCTGAACCGATTTTTATTCCCGAGGCCATTTTGATCATTATTTGGCATCTAGTTCAATTCTACATCTCAAGTTTACGAAATTTTGAAAAAACAAAATTTCGGATTTTTTTTGCGAAAAAAGCATAAGGGGGGACCCTTACACATTTTGATTTTTCAAAAAATAGAATCTTGAAATTTTACGTTTAATTGATTGTAGGTGTCTCAATTAGTATAAAAAACTATTTGAAAAGTGATTTTGTGGTAGTTCATTTTTCTGTCAAAAATCACGCCAAAAGTGACAAAAAAAATGACTTGTGAAGTTCCCAAACAACGAAAAGTTCCTTATAAATGACCTTCCTAGACTTCAAACTGCAACAACTTTGTCAAATCTGAACCGATTTTTATTCCCGAGGCCATTTTGATCATTATTTGGCATCTAGTTCAATTCTACATCTCAAGTTTACGAAATTTTTAAAAAACAAAATTTCGGATTTTTTTTGCAAAAAAAGCATAAGGGGGGACCCTTACACATTTTGATTTTTCAAAAAATAGAATCTTGAAATTTTACGTTTAATTGATTGTAGGTGTCTCAATTAGTATAAAAAACTATTTGAAAAGTGATTTTGTGGTAGTTCATTTTTCTGTCAAAAATCACGCCAAAAGTGACAAAAAAATTGACTTGTAAAGTGCCCAAACAACGAATAGTTCCTTATAAATGACCTTCCCAGACTTCAAACTGCCACAACTTTGTCAAATCTGAACCGATTTTTATTCCCGAGGCCATTTTGATCATTATTTGGCATCTATTTCAATTCCACATCTCAAGTTTACGAAATTTTGAAAAAACAAAATTTAGGATTTTTTTTGCGAAAAAAGCATAAGGGGGGACCCTTACACATTTTGATTTTTCAAAAAATAGAATCTTGAAATTTTACGTTTAATTGATTGTAGGTGTCTCAATTAGTATAAAAAACTATTTGAAAAGTGATTTTGTGGTAGTTCATTTTTCTGTCAAAAATCACGCCAAAAGTGACAAAAAAAATGACTTGTGAAGTTCCCAAACAACGAAAAGTTCCTTATAAATGACCTTCCTAGACTTCAAACTGCAACAACTTTGTCAAATCTGAACCGATTTTTATTCCCGAGGCCATTTTGATCATTATTTGGCATCTAGTTCAATTCTACATCTCAAGTTTACGAAATTTTGAAAAAACAAAATTTCGGATTTTTTTTGCAAAAAAAGCATAAGGGGGGACCCTTACACATTTTGATTTTTCAAAAAATAGAATCTTGAAATTTTACGTTTAATTGATTGTAGGTGTCTCAATTAGTATAAAAAACTATTTGAAAAGTGATTTTGTGGTAGTTCATTTTTCTGTCAAAAATCACGCCAAAAGTGACAAAAAAATTGACTTGTAAAGTGCCCAAACAACGAATAGTTCCTTATAAATGACCTTCCCAGACTTCAAACTGCCACAACTTTGTCAAATCTGAACCGATTTTTATTCCCGAGGCCATTTTGATCATTATTTGGCATCTATTTCAATTCCACATCTCAAGTTTACGAAATTTTGAAAAAACAAAATTTAGGATTTTTTTGCGAAAAAAGCATAAGGGGGGACGCTTACACATTTTGATTTTTCAAAAAATAGAATCTTGAAATTTTACGTTTAATTGATTGTAGGTGTTTCAATTAGTATAAAAAACTATTTGAAAAGTGATTTTGTGGTAGTTCATTTTTCTGTCAAAAATCACGCCAAAAGTGACAAAAAAATGACTTGTGAAGTTCCCAAACAACGAAAAGTTCCTTATAAATGACCTTCCTAGACTTCAAACTGCCACAACTTTGTCAAATCTGAACCGATTTTTATTCCCGAGGCCATTTTGATCATTATTTGGCATCTATTTCAATTCCACATCTCAAGTTTACGAAATTTTGAAAAAAAAAATTTCGGATTTTTTTTGCAAAAAAAGCATAAGGGGGGACCCTTACACATTTTGATTTTTCAAAAAATAGAATCTTGAAATTTTACGTTTAATTGATTGTAGGTGTCTCAATTAGTATAAAAAACTATTTGAAAAGTGATTTTGTGGTAGTTCATTTTTCTGTCAAAAATCACGCCAAAAGTGACAAAAAAATTGACTTGTAAAGTGCCCAAACAACGAATAGTTCCTTATAAATGACCTTCCCAGACTTCAAACTGCCACAACTTTGTCAAATCTGAACCGATTTTTATTCCCGAGGCCATTTTGATCATTATTTGGCATCTATTTCAATTCCACATCTCAAGTTTACGAAATTTTGAAAAAAAAAATTTCGGATTTTTTTTGCAAAAAAAGCATAAGGGGGGACCCTTACACATTTTGATTTTTCAAAAAATAGAATCTTGAAATTTTACGTTTAATTGATTGTAGGTGTCTCAATTAGTATAAAAAACTATTTGAAAAGTGATTTTGTGGTAGTTCATTTTTCTGTCAAAAATCACGCCAAAAGTGACAAAAAAATTGGCTTGTAAAGTGCCCAAACAAGGAATAGTTCCTTATAAAAAATCTGAACCGATTTTCAATCCCAAGTCCATTTTGATCATTGTTTGTCATCTAGTTTAGTTCTACATCTCAAGTTTATGAAAAATTCAATTTCGGATATTTTTTGCGACTAAAGCATAAGGGGAGACCCCTACACACAAAAGTAATCTTTGTGTTTATTGTCAATAAAAATGTTGCAAATTTTAAAAAAAAATTCAGCTGTATAGTTCAAGCTAGGACTATTGACTGGCCTATAGTTAATCTCATTGTGAAAGCGATTTACTGTCGAAGGTTTATTATAAAATGAGCATCACAAGAGGACTTTTAATTGTAATATACCTTATCTGTGTTTGTGTAAGTCTGCCTAGCAAGCTTCATCCATCTAACTAAAATTTGTTTATTAATCAATTAGAGTCTCATACACGCCGAGGACGAGTCGAGGGTGAATGATAATGGTAAGATTGTCTACAAATACACTGATCTCCAAGGTATGGAGTGGGAGTATGAGCACAGAAAGGAGAAGGTGCCGGGCGAAGACATGCTGAAAGATGTCACTGTCTTCAATGGTCCCTGGAATCCCAACAAGCGATCTAACGCTAACAGTTTAACTGGTTTCGGTCTTTTACTAACGCTTTTAGTGCACTTTATAATTTAAGTTTGGGCATAATTAAATATTTGACATGTCATTTTGGCCAACTGTTGGGTCATATGATTCTAACTCAAATGTGTGCGTAATTGAAAAAAAAGTAAATGACCAAAACGAGTCAAAACATTACAACATTCGCCACTAATGAACTGCATTCAGCTACAGTATTTTTTGTATTTCCATGCTGCACACACTGCGGCTGCAAAGGACATGCATGTTTGTTTAGCTTTTCAACACTGGCCGAGAGACATGGGCTAGGGGGTGCTGGGTCATGGGTCACAAGTGACGGGTGCGTGCTCTATTGGTTTGTGAATGTGTCGTTGCAAGGACGCATAATGTTGCTCTCATTTTCATTTGTTTATTGCTCACTAATTATGAAAACGATGCAAATTTAATTGCAACGCAGTTGGACGGGACTTAATCGCAAGAACCATTTTTAATATAGTTAAAAGCTTATTATAAATGCACAAAGCTTTGATGTTAAGACAGACAATCGTATATGCATACATACATATTTTAAATTAATTGCAGAAATCATTAGTAACGAATATTTAAGCTGTAGCTTAAAGTCGAAATCAATCAATCAAAGCTGCCATTTTCGAATATCGATTAAGCTTTACGGCAGAATTATTTATATATTAATTATTAAAATTTAAAAAAGAGAAGAAATGAGGAAGGGCAGAAAAAGTAAATAAATAAATATAGATATTCGCTTCAGTTATGACAGTCTTTAAGGTGCCATAGAAAACATTATTATTGAAGCTCCTGACAGCTTAAATTGGGGAAAGTGCCACCGAGTCAGTTTCTGTGAGGTAGCAGTCAGAGTTTCAACAAATGCGAAACGAGTATTCCAATTTTGGACTAATTAGAAAACCAATTTTTCAAATTGAATGCGCTTCAAAAACAGCCTACAAAACACACACAATTGTGGGCAGCGTACTGCTGGCATACGCCCACAACAGCCACGCCCAGTTCAGCCATGTGCAGTAAAATCAATAAATGTGACCATTGAGACGCGACGATGGCCAGAGAGAAGCCAGTTAGCAGCAGCAGCAGTAGCAGGCATTCACCTGTAGCTGGCAACCAAAGGGGGGTAGAGAAGGATAAAGAGCAGGAGCAGAAGCAGGACCAGGACCAGAGGTATAAATGACGTTTGCAATGCTGTTGCCGGGATTATCTGCTGTTTATATGCGATTTATTTGCCAGAGCGAAAGACAGAAGAGTGGGAAGGATGGAGGCAGGGGACTAAAGTGTGGGGATTGAGAGCTTGTGGAATAGCTGCTGGTTGCCATGGCGGCCGCCGTTGGCTTTGTATCCTGTATACTGTGTGCTGTGTGCCTTGTGACTGGAGTGCAGCTCGGCAATTGCATAAATGTTGTGCCTTTTAATTAGCGCGCGTTTCACATCCTCTCGATTATCTGCTGTGCATAATTAGACGCATAAGCCGCAAAAAGCGACGCTTAAAGCTGATGAGAAAACAATGTTGTGAGCGCAGTCAATGGAGTTGCATGAAAATTCAATCAATTCAATGATAGCTACGACCCCAGCAGGACCAGCAGGACCGGCAGTAATGCAATCAGGAAAATGAAAAGAAGCAGCACGACGGCAGCAACTGGCCACAACTTTGCAGTGCGCCGGAAATTATGTGGCACTCGAGTGTGCAACGAGGCGTGAAGCGACGAGCACTTTGCACACCACGCTCCAAGTATGATGTAAGACTCGCCAAGAAAGTGCCACCGCAGGACTGATGTGGCAAGTGGCGAGAAATTGTGTCAGCAGTGGCAGCAGCAGCAGCAGCTGGCAACTTATTAAGCTGATCAACAGCACACGCACAAGGATAACCAAGGCACAGAGGAAGCAGGATGCAACCAACTGACTGACTGACTGACTCACTCACTCACTCACTTATCCTTTAGCCGCTTGTTACTCACTTGGCCATTTTAAAGGCAAGGCAACATGTTTTGACCTCAGCGGTTGAGCACGAATGCATCGCAGCAGCAGCATCAATGACAGCAACAGCAGCGCCTGAAAGTATGCAACAAGCAGCAAGCAGCAAGCACAAAGTGCAGTCAATTGTTTTGCGCACTGAGGGATAGCTACACTCTGAGAAAAACACCCATTACTTTGTCAAAACTTAACCGATTTGCATTTCCAAAGGCATTTTGTGAATGGATTGTCCTCTACATTAATTCTACATTCAAAGTTGAAAAACTTTTCATTTTCGGATTTCATGTCAAAAATCATGACAATAATGTTGACAAGTCCCTAGAAACGCCCTTCCCAGACTTCAAACTGCCATAACTTGGTCAAATCTCAACCGATCTTATCTCTATTTTGTTTGTACAAAAAGAAAAATGTTATTTTTTTGGATTTCTTGTAACAATCATGACAAAAATGTTGTCATATTATGTTTTCAAGTAATCCACGTATAAAATGTGCAATATTTTTCTGAGTGTAGTGTTACGTACCTATTTGCGTATATACAAACAATAAAGTCTGACTAAAGCCTGGGGCAATCTATAGAAAAAACAGAGAATCTGTTGGCATTTAGCCAGAGAGCATATTAAATGCGGAATATCCTTACAATCAAAGCCCCCCAAGTGGGTCACCAGTGCGGAAGGATCCCAGCAACAGTTGAAGCTAGAACGAATCCGCAGCATAAAAGGAATTGATAAAAGTCAGTTAAATGCAGCGAGGATTTGTTCGCTTTATCTGCCAGCCAGTTTATTTTAAAAGCTTAATTTATATTGAGCTGCAGCTGCAAAATATGATCCCATTAGCTGGTTAAATTGAAATAAAATTATCAGCCATGTTCTGTTTTCCATTTGCGAATAAATTGCACATGAATTGGACTTTAGAGCCGAGCTGAATTATTTTCTTCGCATCACTTGCTCATATATCCTAAAGCTAATCCTTGCATTTTAATTATGCGCTTTTTGTCTCGTATTTACAAGTAATTAAGAGTAGTTATTCATTTGCTTTCACACATGTCTGCACGAATACCATTTTATCATCTTCTTCTTGAAAAACACTCGTATTTCCCTATTAAAAATAATCACTTGCATATTAATTATCCGTTTCCTGTTAATTCACTGTAGTTATTCATATGTTGCAAAGCTAAACTGAATTTATTTCAGCCCCTTTCATCATGATGCTCCACTCATGTTACTTCCCCAAAAAAGAAAAAAACCCTTGCATATTAATTATCCGTTTCCTGTCGCCCAAAGTTCTCAAAAAAACAAACGAATAAATCAAAAACCAAACATCACAAACGCTGGGGTCGGAGTTGGAGTTTGCTTGTTACTTTAAAACTTTTAGCTTTTAATGTCGTTAATGAATCGATATGTTCTCATCCCCTCAGAGAAGTTGTCCGAAAACCTCATAGTCTGTCTGGCGAGCAATTAGAAAAACGTAGCAGCCGTCAAGTTGTCCCATACAATAGCAACCGACTGGGTCCCCAAAGGCAAAGCGAACAACAATAAGTGAAGCAGCAGCAACAACTAAAATACCAGCAGCTGCCACACATGCCCCTGCCCCTGTCCCTGCCCCAGCCACTGCATGCCAAGAGCTCTCGTATGATTTACAGTCTCAAATACACGGAACGGCGACTCTCAAAAGGCCGTTGGCAAAAGTTAAGAAATGAAATTTCAAGAAAATTGCACAAACAACAGGAAGCCGACAAACGGCGCACGGGATGAGCAAGAGAAAATATTGTAAAACTCTCTGGCTATAAAGTAAATACACGATACATATCGGCAGGCAACAGAACAACAACCAACAACAAACAACAACAACAGCAACAACAACAGCAACAAAGAAATGCGAACAGCACGAAAGTCGTTATCTTAATTACTTTTATAGCTTCGATTTGGGGTGAGAAGAAGGAATGGAAAGGGAGAGGGAGCAACAGCAACAGCAACAGCAACAACTACAACTTGCAACTTAAAGCAACACTTTAAATCAGCACTCGTTATGTGATATAATATGTGGCTTACTTACGTAGCTATCTGATGCTGCCAGCCTCATCAACCAGAACCAGCGGCTTGCCATAGAGAATCTCAGCATATTATTATGACACTTGCTGTCAGCTTTCATCTAGAGCATGGTGGGAGGGGTAAGAGGGGTTCTCTTGTGTTTGCCCAGTTAAAACACCAGTTAATGAGCTGCTCAGCGCTTCTCATCTCGTATGTGTGCATATATGAGCATATGAACAATCCCCCACTGAGTGGCTTTATTCGGGTTACTGGGGCCCGTCCTTGAGCCTGTTCATAGAAAATTTAATGAGCTGGTGGCAGCTTCATATTTCATTTGCCAGCTAATTTCAAGCTTTAAACTAGCACTTAATTAATATTGCGTATACGACAAGTGAGCCAGCAGCAGTTGACGAAGAGCTACACCGAAATCAATTTCCCCTGGTACCCGGAAGCTCTACACCGGATATGAAAGACGACTGCCTGTGGCGACTCGAATGCCTGACATGGCATCAAACATAACAAGCAGCAACAGCTACAAAAATAACAACAACAACCACAACAACCGTAAACAACATCCAGTTGAACAACCACAGTAGCAATAATAGCCGCGAGGCTTTTGAGTTGAAATTATTTTGGCATTTGGCATTGCTGCCAAATATATTTGGTTGGCATACGAAAATGCTAAGAAGCCAACATCAATAAACTGTTGACAACTTGAAAGTAACAACCAAAACAGTCTAACAACGTGGCAATGGGGTTGCAGCGGGATTGTTGGGGGGGAGCGCTTCGTTTATTGAAGTGAGCGCGAAAAGTTTTAGTCGTTGCTTGTTAATATTGAGACGCGCATTATTTATGGCAAACTTTTAGCAACACTTTGGATTGATGGGCGTGTCGTGGGGGGCGTGACTCAGTGTCTGGGTACTTTGGCTGAGCAACTTTTAACAAGTTGTCGTCTCGGGGCTGCTCCTGCTGCTCCTGCTGCAAACTGCAAATGTTTGCACCTAGGCGATGCAATTTTGTCGCTTAGTTTTACATCAAATGCTTCGCAAAACTTGCAAGCTGCTTAACTCGTTGCAGGCAGCAAACAAAAAGCAAAAAAGAAACAAAAAAAACCAAGAAAAGTAACACAAAAAGTTGCAGCAACTTGACAATCATACGCAACGTTGCGCCTGCAAGTAGCAGCATCCAACAAGCAACTTCTTGTGTGTACTGCAATAGCTTTAAGCAACCTGAGTCGTTTCTATGGCAGCTCAACAATCAACCCAATCTTCCACTGCCTGCTTGTTGAGCACACAACTAACCATAAGCATTTCATTATTACGGCACAGAAATGTTGAAAATTTCATTAAATGGCTGCGTTGTTCAACCAACCAACTGACCCCGACTAAAATGGGGAGTCAGCTGCTGGCGCCAAACCAAAACAAAACTAAATTAATGATGCTATATGAATACACTTGCTAGCGAGAGTTTTGAATTTGGAAGAGGGATAACAAATATAAACTTATTTCAAATTCATTGATTAAATAAATTGCCATGTCCAGATATGTTCATCTCTATTTATATACAACTAAATCTATATCATATCTATTTCTGATACTCCTTCTAACCATATAATATATTTATTTTATTTGAGTATAATTTTCATAGCAAACATCATCACAAAGTTACATAAGCCAACATTTCGGAGGAATATGACAACAAATATTCAAAATGTTCCCGTTCCCAGCAGTTAGTTCACCAACAAGTGGCAACCGCATAAAACCACAAGAACAACAACAACAACAACGACAGCAATAGCCAGAAGAACCGCACACAAATTCATAAAAACGTTTAAAAACACGCAAAAAGTAAAACGCAGCCATCCGAGCACCCCTCTCGCCAACTGACCAAAGCAGCCCCAACACAAAATTCCCAGACAAACAGCAGCGCAGGACACAGAGCCAAGGACCCCCAGACTATGCACTCATAATGAGGGAGCTGAGTCTATCTTTGTCGGTAGATGGGTCTCGTATTTGTGGTGCTGGTCAGCAGCAAACATTGCAATTTCATTTAATAACAAAATATTTGGACAGCACCGGCTTTGGGGAGAGCGGAAGCCCCAGTTAGAAGTTCAGAGGATGGCCACAAGAGAGCGAGCGAGCGAGCGAGAGATAGAGAGATAGAGAGCGAGAGAGGTGACGGCAAATTATTACGTCTTTATGCAGAAATTATTTATGATTGCATTGTCTAGACTTCATGGCGCTCACAATGCACCGGAATTCCGCGACGCCAGCAGAGAGAAACCTTACAATGTTTGTTGGATAATTTATGTGCTGATTGCTCATACGCCACGTGTGTCAGTCGCTTAAAGACTGTTAAGCGGCGCTTAAAGTGAAGTTTTGTTGCTAGATTTCTAAATTTATGTGCTTAAAATGCTTATTTTAAAATATATTATAAATCGTTCGACTAAAAAACAAAAGCTTCAAAACAAGGTGTTTTTGTTGAAGGGCCATCGAAATTATTTCGTATAGCAATGTCTGTAATTATGCCACTCTGAACACTATTTGAAATTCGATACTATATAGTGACTGCGATTAAATCATTATTCACACCTAAAGTGACAGCTTAAAGCTGGACTTCAAGCTGAGGACTAGCCGGGAGCAGCTGGCTGCTGGCTGGTAAAAAAAAAGGCCAGTAAATTGCATTGGCAGAATTTAATTAACGTCGCATTGAATTTTAATCAAGTTCATTCAACGGCGACAACGACAACGTGACATTATTTGCATGCGAAATTAACCTGTGACAGGTGAGGGGTGGTTTTTTGGGCGATAGGTGGCGGTCGCGGTCGACAGGTGGCGCCCTTTGACAAACATGACACGCGACACAGTGTAAAAAAAAAGTAAGTGGACTGGGAGTATTTTTTTTAAACACATACATATTTGTATATATGTGTTCATTTGTACACATATTGCAGGTCTGGAATTTTTCAATATGTTGTTTGGTTTGTCATTATGTCAATAGATTGAAATTTGCAATTTCTGTGTAGAGAGAGAGTGAGAGCCAGCGAAATTGATATTACAATCTGTGGGGAATGATGCAGCTGATTTCTAGCAGTTAAAGCTGTCCTGTAAAGCATGAATACCCCAAATCCCAGCCAAATCATAACTATCCCAAAGCAAAGCAATTCAATTGCACTGTGCAAATAGCAAGCGATTTGTACAATCCTTCGCAACGCCGGCAATTTGTAGTTTGGCAACAATTACAGCAAAATATGCAAACAAATTTGCAACAATTCAACTGAGCACATTTTGGAGCCCCCAATGCAACAATGCAGGTTGGCCTCTACTCGGATTTCTGTTGATTATTACACGCTGCTGCCTGTTTTTGACCATCCTTGGTGTTGTTGTTGTTATTGTTGTCTGGCTGGCTTTTAATTGAAATATGATTTGCAGACGAACAATGATTGAAAAGAGCAGATGGTGCATATTCGGAGCGATGCCATTGCCATGTCAAAACCCAGCAGATTTGATCTCCAGTTTCAGCAATATGCAAAGTGCATGCACGACACGTCTGCTGGATGTCCTGCGGCAGGGGCCCTGGGAAAAACCAAAGTCTACACTCTTTGGAGGCAACTTTATTCATACGGCATGCCAGGCACATAAAACTACACGAAACTGTCATGTTTCGCTCGACCAGGACGATGGCAGGCACTCAAATCACTAAATACACCGAAAAGTCACAAAGTTTTTGGCCATTCAACAATATGCAAAATTGACAAGGATTCTCGTCTCTTCACCAACGAAATATGCTAATTTTTTCGAAACGACAGCCAATAATTTCCAACAGCAGTTGCTGTAAAACATTTTTGAAAAACACTTGGAAATCAAATTGAAATGAAGTGAACATGGACATTTTCCTGATGTCTGTGAGAAGGCAAAGGGATGGAAATGCCTGGATAATACCAAAGTTGAAGCGAAATGCTCGGAAAATTCAATTAACTTGTAGTGCATAATTAAAGTTCAGCTCTCGGCAAGTAAATGTAAATTATTCTGTGTCAGAAGTGAATGAATAATTCTAAAGAGTTGTAGTAATAGTTTTTATAGAGTTGAAGCAAATAAATAAATTTCAAAAATAACGAAAATATGTTAATTACCCTTTGATCGAGTTTACATTCTAAATGGAACTGAAATTTTAATGTAATCTAACGAATTTAACTTAGAACTCTATTTAGCAAAGTTTCAAGTAGTATATTCAATACTTATATACTTTACAATCTATATTTTCTCTACTCCCCTTTTAAAACTCAACCCGCTGGCTTTAAAATTGCTGTATCCCTAATAGACATAATGCCATCTCCTCTTATATCTCATCCACCACTTGTGCACTTTTATCACAATCACATTTTCCATTTCTTCTACGCCCCTTTTCTACATTTTGCTGCTGGTTCATTCAGCAACTTTACACTCTGCAATTTGACGTCTTTGTGGTCCAGTTGAATGCCTGACATATGGCCATCATTATTTGGCACAGATCTGCGAGCTGCTCTTAAAACCATTGCAAATCACGAATTGCCTCATGACACATGTCTCCCAGCTCTCGTATTTCACCGGGACAACATGGGACAACGTAACATGGGGCATCATCAGAGTCCAGAGTCGCCAGCATCGGCAGCATCGACAGCCCATGGAGTGGGCGTGTCAATTGCTCATTGCTGCATTTACGTCGCCCATTCCACTTGGACATTTACGATGTGCAGCAATTTCTGTGGCACAGCCTCCACTGTCCTGGACGCGGCCCGAGGCACAGCGAAATGCACTTTTCGGGCCACAACTAATTTTATGGGCTCCGAGCTTAGTATGCGTCTGTTTTAATGGTCGATCCGACGAGTGATTCCTTTTAACTCATAATTGCCCGCATAGTCTCGACCGTCTCGACCGTCTCGTCGTCTCGCCCATTATGACAATTGGCAATGCACCAACATGGGGAGTGGGGCAGCTGGATGACTGTTCTCAACCGAAGAGAGACATTCAAAAGTTGGCAGATGAACGCGAGAACAATTAAATGGCAATCCGTTTAATGGCCAGACCATGTCTCCAAATGTCGACGTACTCTTATCCAACTGCGACTTCTCAACTTCTTAATGGCCAAATTATTGTCACTTTGAAGTCGGCGCCATTAAATTAGCTTGAAGTGGCCACAACTCAAATCGTATGACTACCGACCAAATTTCATTTGTAGCAACAAATTTCGCAAGTATTTCTCCCTTAAATATAATTATATATTTATTTAACACTCGGCGCGTCGCCCAATCCCCAATGGGCCCCGAAAACAAAAGCCAATACACTTCAGAGTAGCGCTTAAAATGTTCAGCTTTTAAATAGCTATAGCAAATATATTTTTGTAATGGTAACTGCCTGCTACACTGTCCAACATAATTTTATATCATAAATTAACATTTTTAAAGTAATTTATTATTAGATTTATCAATCAAATTTTTTTCGAAAATAATTTTTATAAAAATGAATTGTTATTATTGTAGTTTTTTGTCGTAGCAAAGTGTTGTTGTTGATATCAGCAAAAGGCCGTCGGGCTCAGCAGTTTATTTGCATAACAATTTGACATTAATTGATAAATCGATTTGTTACGTCCTCTATGGTTGACTTTTCGTTTTACTTCCGGTTCATTGCGCTCCGTCAATTTCAGTTTAAAGTTGTCCACGTTATATATCTGCCATTTTAGTTAACCAGCTGATGCAATTTTGTTAACGGTGGCTAATTGAATTTCATGCACAAAAATTTCAATTAGCCTTTTTAATTATATTGTGTAGAATTCTATAGTTGTTTTTCATTCGTTGGTCGCAGCATGCTTAGTAATTTGATGTAATTAATCTGGCTAATAAGCCAGGCATAAATAAGAGAGGGTAAAATAAAGTTGACAACAGTTTATTTTCACAAATAAATCAAATTTAAATGCGAAATGCATATTCAATTAAAATATAGCAATTTTTAGAAAATCTTTAAAGGAAACATAAATGTATAAATAGAAAATGAATAAATATTTGAATAGAAAAAATCGATAATAAATTACAGAGTTATTACATTTCAAGCCAGAACTAGAAAATTCAAACAAAATATATATTGCAAGGCATTATTATATCATATGCTCGAAATGACACAGTGATTTAAACATAACAGAACTAACCCAAAAGGAAAACAAGCTGAAAATGAGGGTCGGCAGCCAGGAACTCGGTTAACAATGCTGCGAGGCAAGAAGATACACACAACGCACGCACAGATACAAAAAAAAAACACACACACAGACACGAGAGAGAGAAGCGTTTTTAATTTGCGTATTTTAGTCACGTTCAGGTAAATCTCAATTGAATCGAATGTGACACCGGATGTGAAAATTGTTCACATTTTCCAAGCATTTACCAGCACGGCGAGAAAGCGAGTGAGGAATGTAGCAATTGTTGTTTATGTTGCTGTTGTTGCTGCTGTTGTAGCTGCTGTTGTTGTAGTTGTCATCGACGCGATGCTAGGTTGTAATTGTTGCTGCTGGAAAGCAAAGCACGAGACACAAACAAAGATCGCATCACTAAACATTGCTGCAAATGTTCAGGCAGGCATAGGAAATCACGTAGTGCCATGTATCTAACACAGATGCACACGTCCAGAGCCATCGAGGATGAATGGCAGGGACCCCAGCTCCAACTGCGACTCCAGCTCCAGCTCCAACTCCAGCGCCAGCCTGAGCTCCTGCGTTGCAGAAATCATCGACATGGACAGCGACGAACGGTGTAAACAAAACGTTTAGAGAGTGTGCAACATTTTCCTGCTCCTGCCATTGCCACTGATGACGGCTACTTTGTGTGCCATGTTCACAGATCTCTGGACTGCTATATGCCACACCTGTTTTTCCATTTTTTATACCCTGATCCCAATACAAATGGGAAAAAGGGTATAATGGTTTTGTGCAAAAGTATGTAACAGGCATAGGGATAAATAATTATGAATGAATGTAAGGGCTGGGTTGAGGGTATTTCCTAGTCGGGCACTCTGGACTAGAGCACTCTTACGGGGTTTTTCCTACTTTTATGAAAGGTCCAGAGACGTATACAAAAGCATTCAGCAGTAAATGCGTAGTGCGAGATTTGTCTGTCTGTCTCTTAACTTAACTGTAGTTGTTGTAAATGTTGTTGACCCAAGCGAGGTGGCAAATACCAGCAGGATATAAATGTATTTTCTCTCGGGTTCCTTTCGCCTTTGATGTCGTCGAAGCGTTGGCAAATATTGACGCAGCACATTAGCAGCAATTCAAATTGCCTTAGAGTGTTTTCTCCATTGTTAACAGGCGATACTACACGGCTTTTGTTGGAGGCATAGTTTGGCTATTTATTAAAGCCATCTGCTTTAGACACATTTGATTTGAACTCATACATCAAATTGTGGCAGTGTTGGCAACACGTAATTACAATTTTATTTATTGAATTTTCACATGAAACAACAACATCAACATCCCATCCCAGCAGCAACTTACAATTTTGTCGGTCACAAAATTGTTTAGCGACAAATTGTCACAGGCGCTGACGTGACCGGCTCATGTTGTCGTCGTCTGTCGTCTGTCGCCTCGTTGCATCCTCAACCTCATACGACTCACCAACTGACTGACTGACTGTTGCTGTTGCTGTTGCTGCTACCACGAAATATTCCACAAAGTCAACAGCGACAGCAACAAAATGAGGTCAACCATGAAAATTGCACCAGCGGCAGCGGCAGCAATTTCTCATTTTGAGTTTAGCAGCCAACAAAATCCCCTCAAAAAGAAACTGCGAAAAAGGTAACAAGTAACAAAAAAAAAAACAAAAAAAAAGAAAGAATTTCGCGATGCGGTTCACTGGCAACAGCGACAACCTCTGTTTGTTGTTGCTGCTGCTTGTTCCTGCGGTCGATCGGTTGATGTTGTTGCTGGCGTTGCTTTGTTGTTGTTGCCACTGCTGCTGGTGTCATGTCGTTCATCAGCGTAACAATTTTTATTGCTTTCCGACCGCAACATTGTTGTCCATAAAATTTTAATTCGCATCGCCAATATTTTTAGCCAGATTTTGAGCATTTTTGCAGCTTTGGGCAAACAACGAAAGTGCATTATCGACAAAGTAGCCATAAACTGAAATTGATTAAAATAATAATGATTAATCAGTAAAAAAAAAAAGCTTTAATTGAGTTTTATATTCCAAGTTTATTAAAATTAGTAATATTTGTATTTACTCTATACAGCAACTGTAGCGTACCGTTAATTTCGATATAGCTGCATCCTCTTGATTATTTTTGCATGCTTCCTTTGGGACAGCTCGTACACCAAATTGATTTATAGCGTTCGAACATGTAGCAGCCTCCCCAAAAATTATGTTGAATTTAAAATGGAAAAGACAAGCAAAACATTTTGAAAGCACGTCCCCCAATTATAAATGCAACTAATTGCGCTCGCAAATGTTGCATGAAAGCGTCGCAAATTTTTAATAACATGGCCAAACGAATGTTGTGCTAAATTGTCAACATTAACTCAACGGCTGCCACAGATTCTATATAGCCGCACATTTATCATGACCATGCAGCCAGGCTCCAAGCTCCCCGCTCCCAGCTCCAAGTTGCAGTTCCTGTTGGCTACCGTTTGCAGACTGCACGCTTTTGACCTGCGCCGGCGCAGAGCGCGTGCCACAACAGCAACAGCTACCACTACAACGACAACGACAACAACGACAACAAACAAACAATGGCAACACGAATTGTGGAAACACCGTTGCCCAAAGTTGAACTTGCTGCCTGATCTTTGATCTTATCGCGTCCAGCAGGCAAAAGTGTTAACTGAAACTGAATGCAACTCGTTCAGCCTCCACTTTCCAGGCACCTCTCTCTTCTGCCGCTTGCCACACGTTGATTAATTGAAATTTCACTTTTTGTGCCTCAATCTTCATTTCTTTTTGTGGCACTTTAATTTATGCCTCCAAATGAAGCGCACGCCCCAAAAAAAACAACCTGCATGTGCCATTTAGGGGCGCATCGGCTGTCGCTTTTAAAGTGCCTACGCGCCACGCCCCCATCAGCCTTTTTTGGGCCCCTTTTACCATTTTGCAGCAAGCAATTAGCCGCTGGCCAAAACTGAGTTGCACGTCGCACTCTCGACTGCCATCCATCTGAGCCTAATGATTCGCCATGTGGCAGCAAAAGCAATTACAAATGCAAATTGCAACAACACAGAACCACTTGAACTGAACCTCTAGAAAGTCATATGTTGCCTGTATCTTTTTTGTCTATCAACATTTTGAGTTGCATCTGTAAATGATGCTACGACACTGATGGACTTCATTAGCCAGAGATCATTAATTATGACAAATGAAGCATTTCAGTTTCTGATAGGTATGGCAAAGAAAAACAACCAAAAATATAAAAGTAGATGGAATTCGCTTGACGAGATTGCTCGGCTGAGAGTTAAACCTAGATAGGTCGGGAATAACCCAACAATGTCATTAAATCTATAGAATAAAATCTACAAATCCTAACGAATTTGTTGTTGAATATAACAGTTATATATAACTAAGTAAAAACTTAATTGACACTTGTCTCTTAACTTCTAACTCATGTCATTATTAAAGAATTTATAAACTACTTCAGATACACAGATACACATTAAATATAGTATGTATGTATGTGTGTGTATATGTACTACTCAAAACAAGTTAGCTCTTTTTAGCAACACAACGAGAGATAATCTTGTTTATTATCTGCCCCACTCTTTCTGGATCTAAACTGCTGTGTGACAGCTTAGCAACATTTGGCCCTGGCAACATACACATTCTAGCTGTGTGGGGGCAACCAGGCAACCAAGCAGCCAAGAGGCAACAACGAATGTTGCCATGTCGCCCTGCTGCTGCTTGCGTCGACGCGGCGACAAAAAACACGCTGCCAACTGATGCGGCGCACAGCAGTAAGCTGCACGTGGATGTCAGCAGCCAGCAAAAAGTAGCAGCAACAGCAGTGGCAGTGGCAGCTAGCAACGTGTGGCACGCAAAACCGCGTGGCAACAACAGCAGCAACAATGCTTCGTATAAGCAAGTTCGGCTTCTGTCTAAACTTCGTAAAATGTGAATGTGAATGTGAATGTGCTTGAAGCTGAAGCTGAAGCTGAAGAAGTTGCTGCTACTGCTGCTGTTGCCAGTTGTTGATTATATTGCAGCTGGGAAATGTGGGCAATTGCTAGAAAAGATTTTCGAAATGCATTTGGGGCCAAGTTGCTTGCCTTCAACTTGGCACTGAGCAGGCGCTTATCAGTCAGCGCTTTTGCGTCTTGTCATAAATTATGAGCAATGTATCCCGCTCAGCTGCATAAGTGCAACACACACACACACACACACACACACTCACCCACACACAGACAGACAATTCGGATTCGGATTCAGATTCAGAGGTAACACTCTCGCGTGGTCGCCTCGATAACTCATCCCTCATCCGAGTCACGCCGTCTGCGGTCTCCGACATGTTACGCTTGCCTGCCCTGAGTTCAGCTAACAGCGGGACTAAACTTTAACTAAAACCGCCTTGCATTTCCTGCCAGTCAGCCTGCCTGCCTGCCTGCCTGCCCCACCGCACCGCACCGCTACTCCTCACCCACTTCACCCACCGCATTGCAAATCATTTTGAAATGCAGCCACGCACGCAAAAAATGAGCTCGTTTGAAATCCAAACATTTTAGCTGCCTTCTAGCCTCCCAATCCCAATCCCAGTCCTCTAATACGTCTCGCCTCACCCCTGCCCCCGCTGACAGCCCCTGCTATTTATTCATTGGTGCGTGTTGCCAAATGCCAAACATTTTTAGATGCGACTGCGAACGATGCTTGTAAATACTTTGGAGTTGTGCAAAAGTGGAAAAAGATTTGCTGTCGCAGCTGTTTAAGTTGCGGTTGTTGCTGTTGCTGCTGTTGTAGTTGTTGCTGTTGTAGTTGTTGCTGTTGTAGTTGTTGCTGCTGCTGTTTGTTGTTGCTATTTGGTATTTGCGAGAGAATTTGCTGTGTGTGTCTTTGACTTGGTTGCTGGCTGTGTGTTGCATGCCCAGGAGTGGGGCACTTGGGCGGTCTTGCCAAGCAGTGTGGCAAACACTTTCAATGCATTTTTAATTAATTTTTGGCGCGAGATAAAATTGAAGTGCTGTAGCAAAAAACATAAACAAAATACTTAAGTCTAATTAAATTACAAATCTAAAGATATATCTCTCCAGTCCTTCAATATTCACCAAGCGGTCATCTTAAGTAAGCTGTTAACAATTATCTTAGCTGCCATAAACATAATCGACCAACAAGTTGGACAAATATCTAGCAACTCAATTTCTAGAAAACTAACCTCAAAACCACATAAAACACTCGTTAAATATCCCTCCCCCTTGAAAATTTAACGATAGCTACCTTAACTACTGCTCCGCAACATAAATAGAGCCATCAATTACTTAAAACGCAAAATAAACATTTAAAGAGCAAGTGAAATTATCAATTAGCTGCTATTTGGCTTAGTCCAAGAAGTGCCACTAAAAGTTTATTAGTTTTTGATATCATCAAATGACTTGTTATCATTGCCGATAAGAAAGCTCCCCTCATACTTAGCACAGTGGCCGGCTTGGGCTGTGAGTGAGTAAAGCTGCTGTCTGTTGCTGTGGATGCTGGAAGACCCACTTCGCTGTCATGCCCCTCTTTAGGATCCTCACACTCACACACACACACACACACAGACAGCCACACACAAATACGAAACAACCGCGAACAGAGCGAAGAGTGAGCAACGTTTTACTTACGTTCCACAAACAATGTCCATGTGAATGGAAGGAAACTGGTTGTTAGTTGCACTGTGGTACATCAGCAATATTTAGCGAAAGAAATTAATGTTGTAACATAACAATAGTCTTTAAATGTGTACAATCTTATAATAAAATCTTATTTATAAAAATTTATATCTTTCAGTATAATATAATAATATATATAATGTATGCTTATACGCTTGCTAGCAATAAATTTATGGTTTTTAAATACAATTTTAAGAAAATTTAATTGGTTAAGTAGTTAAACTATGCATACATAATAAAAAGTACTATAATTGTTGTTTGATAAACAGTTTCAAAGTAGACAAAAGGCAATCTAAGACATCTAAAAAATACCTTTCCCATATCTTTTATTTTTATATTTATGTATCCTAAGTTTATACAAACAGTAACCTAAGATTGAAAAAAAGACGTAACTTCAGTATTTAAAAAAACAAAATAAGAATTTATATGTAATCAGTCTAAAATCCTTAAAAAATACTTTTAGATTTTTGGAACAAAATGTAAATAAACATCTCTCAATATTTGTCAGTTAGTATCGATTTCAGTCCACTGTGCGGCGTCGACGTCAGCTGCTGGCTCTGACTGTGAGCAGCCGCTGCCTGACTGCCTGCCTGCCTGCCTGTGTTTGCCTGACTGCCGCCTGGCCTATTGAAATTTATGTGGCCGCTTTTAGTCGTTTACGCTTAGCCAGCGGAAGCGAACGTCGCAATCGCAGTCGCAGTAAGAAACGGATTCGGCATCGGAATTGGAATCGGATAAAGCCGTGAGTGTGTTAGTGTGTGTGTCGTCAAGTGTTGCTAGTCGTCTTTGTTTGTGCATGTTGCTGATGTGCATAGACGTAGGTGCAGCTGCGAAATTGCTGGTTTTGGGCCTACAAATTAATGTCGCAATACTTTTGAAGCATTTACAAATTTGTAAAGTGCAAAGTGCAAAATCATTAACAACAAGTTTAACCATTGAATAAATATTTGGGAAAAATAATTTAAATCAAGAGTTGCTCAAAACAAGTTCAACTCGAAGATTTTAATTAACATTTGGTATCAACAAAATTTGGAGGAAACCTGTTGCTGCAGAGCTGTTAAATTTTCCAAAAAAAAAAACCTGCAGCTGAATACCAGAGCTGATATATTCTAGCCATAAAGCCGTTCTATAAGGTTGGTAATATTGAAATCATTTGGTGTAATCATCTAATCGCGTGCGCAGGCCGAACAAGCCATTTAAATTAATCAACTTGACATACACACAACCAACCAACTAACTAACTATGCAAATTCTATTGAGGAAGTCAAAGAAAAAACTGTTACACTTTGTTGGCCAGCCGAAGAGGAACAAGTTTTTGTATCTCGAGTTTGCCAAGCGTGAGAAAATTCACAGCGCATTAATTAGCGAAAAGAAATCATTTTAAGGTAATCGACAATGCGGGTAGCTACATATATACCCAATTCCCCACCTGCTTCCCCTCTCTCTCTCCAGCTCTGGCTGTTGGCAGGTTCTTTCGCATGTGAGTTTCGTTTTGGCTTGTGATTGGAATTGGATAGGAACAAAAAACTAATTGCTTGGAAATTAAAAACGTGTCAGCTGACACGCTACGTTCCTGGCCGCCGCTTAAAGGCAGCAGCTGCAACTGATTGCAGCCGCAACAGCAACAGTTGCTGCTGCTAGAACGAAACAGCGGCAACTTTAACAGTGCACAAATATGTACAGGAGCAGCAAAGTTTTTTAATTGGAATTTAAGCTGTTATATAACTAAAAGAATTTCCATATGCAAAATGTTGAAAAAATGTAGAGTAAAGTTAAATTATTCCATAACTGTTTAGCTAATAAATATATTTAATAGCTTTATTTCTATACACACGCAACAATTTACAGCTGCGGTCCGAAACAATTTCAGTTTTAAAATAATCATAATAAGAGGAGCATAAATTACGACAGGGCAATGCGTGTTGTTGTTGCTGTTGCCGTTGTTGTTGTTGTTGTTGCACAGCATGTTGCGGACTCTGGAGCAAGCAGAACCAAGCCCAACAGACTCATTAAGGTTTTAATTTACAAGTTTAACCTGAGATTTAAGCGTTGCGATTTATATGCGTCGACCGAGAGGCAATAATCAACGGCAACGGCAACAGCAACAGCAACAGCAATCACGCAGAGCAATGCCAGCAACAAGAAATAAGTAACAACAACATGTGTCCACCTACGCAGTCCGAGAAACAAAGCCCAGACATTTAGGGCTGGCCAAGAGCACCAACAGCAACAGCAACAACAATAATAAACATGACAACAACAACGATGACGACGACGACGATTTGTGCAAATGGGCCGACATTAATGTTTGCGACATGAGCAACATGGAAAGCGATAGCAGTATCGTGAGTGGATCAAGAGGGGTATAGAGAGGGGGTGACACAATAAATACAGAAAAAAATGCAGCATTGATTAAACACACCTTGACAGGGCGTAATGATTGCCTTGGCTTGTCACTTGGCCAACTGATTGCAAGTGATGCTGACCTCAGACAACAGCAGCAACAACAGCAGCAACGCTCTCTTTAGACACCTGCAGCAGCTGCCAATTATGCACAGAACTCGACACAAATCAACGGGACACACGTGCATGTGATTTGAAAGAGCAAAACCGTTCTAATTTCTCAAACTGTCAGTGGCAAAGAGGCAATTCAAGCTTGCAACAAACGCCGCAACGAACTCGTTAGCTCTGCTGCTTTGGATGTTGCAATTATGTAGCCCGTTTACAAAAGAAGGTCGTCATCGTTGTTGTTGTTGTTGTTGTTGGTACTGTTGTTGTGGCCTCATGTCTTCATTTTGGGCTTTTTGCACACAAACGGCAACAGCAAAAGCTACACATGTTGCTGGTGTGCACGAGCAACAGCAGCTGTAGCAGGAGCAAAAGCAATGCTTTTTTGTTTGTTTGCTTTGCCAACACTTTTGGCCTTTGGCGTTGACGCTAACCCCACCAGTCCCGTCCAACGTCCCCGCCTGCCCCGCGGTCCCTTCTTGCCTTTATTAAGCGACGACCAAACCAAAGTCACTTGCTGCAACAGCAACAGCAACGGCAACAGCAACAACAACAAAGCGTGGCCTGCAATCGCAGCTCGTTTTTAATAGTTTTTAGCTACAAACAAGTTTTTTTTCTTCATTTTTTTTGTGTTAGCCTGGCTGCTGGCACTTGGGCCCCTTCGGTGTTGACGTCGCCGCTGGTTGCTGATTTTTTCTCTAATTTGCACCGCTTTAATTTTGCCTTTTTATTTGCAACACTTGTCGTTTAAATGCAGCAGCTGAGCAAAGTGTTGCCAATAAATTAAATGCAATGCAAGCAGCGAAAAATATGTGAAAATGCCGAGAAAGATTCATATTTGAGCAAACCGCAGCTAATATACACTTTGTTAGGGCATATAGAAAATTTAAGAGAAATATTTAATTTTTACCTTCCGATCCACAACACAACTGCTTAGTGGTGTATAATACCAATAACTAATATAATAGGCATAATTAGTCTGCAAGCGAATTATTTAATTTTTATTGGTACCGTAACCGAACAATAAAATACTAAAAATTAATATTATAGTAATTATGTTAATTTACAAATAAATTAGTGTTATTACTCGCTCATTCCCGACCAGTTTGTTCTTAACATGCAACAACAATCTGATAAATAAGATAGCATCAAAATTATATTTTAAACATTGAGACCACAACGTGGTCTTATTATGACCACTAACTGTGATTAAATGAACAGCGCTTAAGTAAACTGCATAAACAATTTATGAAACTTCCTGCTAGGGCAGAAACCGAGGTTGCAGCCAGGCTGTGCGGCATGGACGGAAATTATCTATGTGGCCAGCCGGCAGTTCTCATTCGTTTCGTGGCACGGCGCAATCGCAACAAATGGCATTTTTATTGATATTTCGGTCGGTTTGCCTGGCAGCTTCATGTTGAAATATGCGCGCCACCTGTTGATTTTGTTTGCAGATTGGCCAAGACGGGCTCCGGCAACAGCACCAGCACCAGCTCCGGCTTCGGCTTCGGCTTCGGCTCCAGCTCCGGTTCTTGGCCGGTAGTAGTTTGCAGGCTCTTTCGTTTTGGCTTTGGAGCCAAAGGGGACTCGTGATTTGCAGCACAAATTAAAAGCGAGGGCGATGCATATAAATAGCAATTTGGACAGACGAATTAAACCAAATGACTCCAAGTACACAGCCAAAGTTGTAAACTTGTCGTGTCACAGAAATGAGCTGAAGTTATGTCAACAGCGTGACAGGAAACTTGTGTGCCTGGCAAGGGCAGGAAGAGCATGAGGAAGATATTTATTCATGTGTAAAACTCTTGGGAAACTCTGGCGAATCTTGCGTAGGCTCACAAAACTGTTCGACCTGTTTAGGTTTCTCCCTTTTTAACTGATAATATGTTGACTAATATTGAAAGTAGGTAAAATTGAGTTATCAAGATAATTATACCCCGAACCCATCAATACTGGGATAAAGCGTATTATGAAGCAGTGCAAAAGTATGTAACAGGCATAAGGAAGAATCTCCGACCCCATAAAGTATATATATTCTTGATCACTATCAATAGCCGAGTCGATCTAGCCATGTCCGTCTCTCTGTCCAGACCATTATGGGATTATTATGGTATTTTTTAGCCAATCTAAAAGTGTGTTCAACCCTATTTGAAGTATCTATATATCGCTGTGCTCAGTTTTGACACTTCTGACATAGAAAGCAAGTTTTCTTCGAATACCCAACAACTCAATTGAGCTAACCACAAATAAAACTTACAATTTTATCAACTCTTATCAACTTTATCAAACGACTGCATCCAATTAGAAGTCCCCTCGGACCGTCACGTTTTGTCTGGTCCAATAAGATAAGCCCTCCTCAGATATGCCATCAAATGCATTTGTAAGAAATTTATAGAGTTCTTGTTGACAGGCAAACGACAGGTAGATAAGTAAATCGCTGATAAGCAGCAAATTTGACAGTCATAAAGCAAACGAACTGGCGGACTGACTGACAGGCAGGTAGAAATGACGTCAAAATGAGCCAGTTGTTGAGAACTGTAAAATAGTGGCAAGGAAGCCAGGGCAATTGTAGGGGAAAATCCGAAGTATTCTCAGGTACAACTGAGAAAACCAGTTTAGAGAATTTTTATTGTATTTTGCGCATGGCGCTTAATTAAAAGACAATCAAAAGCTGCTGCAGCATCCAGCATCAGCAGCAGAGCACAAAAGCAATGCAGATGAAACCCAGAGAATAACCCCAGGTTCATCACAGCCAAGGGACGCAGCTGGAGCTTCAGTAAACCTGTCCCGATCGGCATGTTTATGAGCTATAGACTATAAATATTTACCCCATAACTAAACAGAGGCTGGCGGGCAGAGAAGAGCCGTGGGGGGGGGGGGGAGGGGGGATAATATTTACGCCTCCTAATGAAATGCTAACGATATACATTGGGAAAAAATCAAAAGCGTAACGAGCCGGGCCAAAGAGTTTATATTTCGAAACTGTTTTGGGCAACAAAAGAAAATTATGTAAATGCTGGAAAATTGTTTTGGCCATTCTCGCTGTTGCCTAGCAATTTGCGCTCTTCGGCTCGACTGAGCATTTGGCAAATCAATTTCGGAAAATGCCTCACAGCCTTCCACCGAGAGTGATGCGGCCAAAGGGCGTGGCAGTCAGCAGCAGCAGCAGCAGGAGCAGGAGCAGCCAAGGCTTATAATAATAATTGAATACATTGATGCCGCCAGCAATATTTTGACTATTTCGCAATTGAATTGAGCAACCTGCAGCAGCAGCATCCAAATCAGAGGCGGTGGCAGAGACAGAGTCAGAGGCAGAGGCAGGTGTAAGTTGCGGTTGGCAAAATGCTGGCCAAGTGGAAATGTGCTACATAATCAAATGCTATGAACCGTTCTTATTATTGTTGCCGCTGCTGCTGCTGCTGCCCTTAAGGCCCCACAGTTGTTGTTGTGTTATTAATATATATGGTAAGTCGTTTGCCCAAAAGGAGCCAGTAAGGAAATTGTGGCTTATTCGTATACTCAGTGCTCATCAATTAAATCGGGAATTTTATGCGAAAGTTGTTTAAAATATTTTTAAGAAATGTTGCCTTGAAATCACAAATATTCTGTTATTCTAAACTATAGATTTTATCTGAAGGTTATCTAAAATTGATGTCATTAATCCCAAAAACAAGCTGAAATTGCAGCTCTGTAGCGACTTTACTAATCAGCCTTAAAATATGTTAACTGAGCTGCCAGAGAATTGAATTATCTGTCCTGGAATGGAATAAACGACCACACAGCCAAGTGATTATGTTGCTTGCCTCCTTGCACCGCATACTGTCTGCTTATTTATGCGCATGCAACTGTAGCTCTTCATCAAAATAATGTAATTATCCAAATTGTTTTCTTTGAAATTTGTTTACATCATTTTTTACTGCGCTGCAATATGCTAAAAAGCCAGCCATGCAATGCGAAACGGTACCCGTTAAGAGCCACTTGATGTTGAAGTTGCACAAACACATGAGCACAAAACGGGATGGGATGCAGATGCGGATGGGGATGGGGTGCAGCGGCAGGATGCAGGCACTGGGTAGTGGGGAGGGGGCGAGTGGGGATTGGGACAGCAGCAGCAGAGCCGCAAGCAGCTTTGCCACTGCCAAAAACAACACACGAGCGCTGCAGCTTCAGCTACAATTTCATTTTGCAACAACAGCAATAACAATATTGCTGGCAGCAGCAGCCAACACATCATCAGCATCAGCATCCGCATCCGCATATCCTCATGCTCGTCCTCATCCTGGCGCTCCAATTCAGCGGCATAATCTTCATTATCATTAAAGCCTCGCCGCTAAACTGTTTAACTCTGTTTTTCAGCTTCCGTTTTGATTTCATTTCGCCTTTTTTCCACTATTTTGCATGCAAACTGCTCGCATGTGCCAGATATTATAAGTACATATAAGTATATAGCAGTATTATCCAACCCAGCGCGCATTTTAATTGCATTTCACATTTCACACACACGAGCAGAACGGAACGGAACGGAACCAAAAGTATCTCAACATGGTTTCATTCACGCTTATTTTCCATACGCAGCGTCAATTTCATATGGAAATATTTCCGGCAACACTTTTTTGCAGCCGCCGCTGTAAACGCTGATAAATGCTAGATACTAAATTATGTTCGCTGCAATTTCGGAATAAAAAGTAAAACAAATAATGTAATATATATTAATAATGGCAACTTTTCACATAAGTGTCTGAACAATGTTACAAATTAGTTTGTCTAGTGGAATTATATTTAATCTGAAGTTAACAATTGATTGCTTTTGTTAACTCATTGAAAATTAAAATATCGAATTAAAATTATGTTGGTTACAACTTCAAACTTAAAAGTAATAAATATAAATAATAATAATAATAATAATGGCAACTTTTCACATAAGTGTCTGAACAATGTTGCAAATTAGTTTCTCAAATGGAATTATGTTTAATCTTAAATCTTCTTTTGTTAACTCGATATAACTGGTAATTGAAATATCGAATTGAAATTAATATATATATTTATTTAATTCAAAATCTGCTTAGCTGTGTTTCCATTAGTTTTAGCTTGAGATATTCTACTATACCAGATTTTCGGTTCAACGTTTTGACTTAAAATTTCTTGTAGTAGTGTCAGTTGTGCTGTTCTGCCTAGAAGCATTTACGAATTGAGCCGGAAAAAGCTCTTAACTCTCAACATTGTAGCGCCATTAGAAAGCAGTTTTCCAATTGCCCTCAGCGGCAGACAAGTGTAAAAGCTGCACTTGAGCAACGTCAGAGACAAGTGTCTGCCTCCGTTTACAGATGTGGATAAGATGGCATGTATATAGAATGGGATGCTAGATGTGAGATTTGAGATGTGAGAGATGCGATCAGTTGGCGGTCTAATTGCTTTGAATTTTGACTGCTAGTCAACTCTGTCTGGGCATGGCAGCCACTTGAAGAGTCTCCGACACATATACTTAGATGGGAGTGATTTTGGATTGGATTGGGTCTGGATAAGTAGGTGCCCGAGCAGCTGCTATTGTGGGAATCACATTAAACGGGCAAACAATGCAGGAAACGCGAAAGCGCCACTAAATTGTCCGCTGTCAACGTGGAGCAGCATGTCAACAACAATAATAATCGTAATAACCAACAGAGCACCCATGCCCCGGTTGCTGTTAGACTATAGTACTATAGTAGTAGTAGTATACTACTACTTATGTAGTATGTGAAATACATACATATATCAAAACTATTAAGGCCATGTGCTGCCCAGAGGAGCTGGCGCCGAGAGCAGGTTCAGCCTGACAGCCAACGCGGTGGGGCAATCAAGGCTCCCCCCTCCCTCTCCCTCCCTGTCTCTCTCTATAAAACTCTAGCAACGATTTACTTTGAGAATCGTCGTGTGGGGCGACCCGTCTGTAGTCGTAATAGTCGTGGCTGGCGGATGAACTGGATATTGGCCGCTAAGAATAGAGCTAGTCGCTGCAGACGGACAATGCTGGCCGAAGGACGGACGTAACTTTGGTAATGGATAGCAAGGTTGCCAGATTGTTTATAACGCGCAGTTAAACCAAAATATAAGAACATATAAGTACAGCTAAAGTTGTTGGTAGTGGAAATGAAAAGAAATGGGGAAAATATATATGTATATCAAAAGTAGCTTTTGACCCTTATGATAGTTTATAATGGGGTAGTCAAAATGTTGTAAACCAGGGTTAAGAAATTGCATACAGCAGAAATCGTTAGCTGAGGAAGTTGAGTGTAATGTAGAGCAGTTTGACTTAGTGATCCCAATCTCTCAGTATAAATACAAAAAGAATTTAAACACTTTAATATAACTATACCCATTTCAGTCGGGATCTATGCCCATATTAATACCCTTTTATATAAACCTCACTTTTTGCCCTCATCTGTATCTACATGTTTGAGTATGTCTCCCTTAGCATCCTCCCATTTCTTATCACTCCATTTTACTATTATACTAAACACAATACTCTCAAATTATAATTCTTCATCTTTTACTACATCTATCTCTACCTAGACTCGTATTTATCTCTTGTAACACTTTTCAGTCAATCTCTTTTCATTATATTTTACAATTGCAATAAAATCAAGCACTCTCTTAGAAATTCGGACAACACCCCGTTGGTTTTGCAGCAATCCATCAGGCTGCTGCTGGCCAAGCCAAGCTTCCAACACTTCCTCGGGGCAGAATCACCCAAAATTGCCCAACTTGATTAGCAATTCCAATTAGAAGTTTTCTCATTTCTGACAGGCATAACATTCACCATGCACAAGAGCCAACAGCGGCGCTCAGTAAGGCAACAATTTCCAGAACGAATCCGCAACATCATCAGCATCATCATCGTCATTATCATCATGATTATGATGATCATCATGTGGCATGCACAATAAAAATAAACAGATCATAAATAATATATGAATTCAATTCATATCCGAAAGGATTTGCGGTTAAGATGCCGACGCTGACGCCGACGCCACGCACAAATATGGACAGAAACAAGTTCCAGACACTGAACACTGAATACTGTTCACTGTTCACTGTTGACTGTTGTTGTGGATTGTAGACCTGGGACCAAAGAATCGAGCTCAAGATCGCGTAGATGCGGTGCAAAAGAAAACAAGAAAAACACGTAGCTTCGTCTGCGTGTGTGTATGTATCTGTGTGTATCTCTGTATGTATATGTGTGTGTGTCTTTCAACTCACTTTTTCACAATTTCCCGATGCCGGTTGTGAAATTTGCCAGAGCATCGAATGTTTCATGGCCAAGTTAACAGGCGCACAGCATTTGCAGCGAGCGAAAAACTACAGCTAGCTGAAAGGTAACCAGCCAGCCGTAGCTGCGGAGAGCGATCTACTAGCCAAGCGAGAGAGACACCATCATTAACTCAATGTCGTTGTTGTTGTGGCAGTTGGCTGCATGCAGCATGCAGCATGCAACAGCGAATTCAAGTTCAACGAAAGGCAACGAGTTATTGTTTCTAGACAAGATTCTTTCCACTTATTACACAAGTCATCAGTGGATGCAGCAGGCAACGTCATCGTCATCGCTGTCATCTTTTGACATCACTCACAGATCTGCCAGAGATCTATCAGTGTGATCTTTGCTCCCTCTGCTGCCAGTTGCTGCCAGTTGCTGCCTGTCTTAACGGTCCATGCTGCCTCTTGTTGCTGCCACCAAAATCCAGACAGGCGTTGCCGCATCATTATCAACAGTTTGTGCAGTGAATATGCGCTCAGTGCTACCGTATCCTGTCGCCAGCTCAACTCTCAAATTGATGTACCGGAAAGCGACGCGCACATCAAAAATGGTTGTGGCTACCCCCCTCACCCTTCCCCTCGCCCACCTTCCTTTTCCCTTTCCCACAGCCAGTTATCTTTCAGCGGTGTCTGTATTTGTTGCTGCGGCCGCGCCTTTGATGGCCCTAATTGTTAATTAATGGAATGCAGGCGGCATGAGGCATGAACCATGTGGCATGTGGCATACCCAGCCATTGCCTTGTAAGATTAGCGCCCCAAGGTCTTACCTTGGCGGATTACCTGAACGCAGCCAGTTAATTCGTCTCTGGGCATGGAAATGGAAATTATACGCCAGCTTTATTTCTTTCGAAGCCTAGAAAATGTAATTATTGAATATTTTATTTTAATGTTTTTTTTTATTGTTTACAATTATAGGTAATCAAATTATTTAATAGTATAGCTACAGGGTACAACTCGTAAACCACTGTAAAATAACTTCGTCAGATATGAGTATATTTTTCATTATTTTATTATTAAATTATTGCAGCAAAGAAAGAGTTGCAGTTTCAGTTTAATAATAAATAATAAATAAATAAAATCAATATATTTTCCAAGCGATATTCATTGCAATCACTATACAAATTAATTCCAGAAGTATTGCCGAAAATAATTGCATTGCTTTAACAGTGAAAATCGGTGGCAAACTTCAACAAATTACCAATAAAACTTGCAAATCTGTTAAAGTGGAAACTCGCATTTCCTCAGCACCGACTTGTATATAAGTTATTTGCCACACAAACTGCAAACTGCAAACTGCAGACTGCAAACTTTTCATAAGATACAACTCTTGTCTGTGTTACGCCTTCGCATCATCTGTTGACAGCAAAAGTAACTTAAGATGCCGAGAAACCAAGTCATCTGACTTGTGACTGAGTGAAGCCGCATTTCTCAAGCGTTTCAGTTGTCTCCAAGGTGCTTATCGATACCAGCTCCCTTACTTTGCACACCCAGCTGCACTTTGCATCTGTGCCAAAAAAAGAAAAAAAAGGGAACAAGAAAATGTGAATATCTGAAACATATTTCATTTTCAGCATCAGCGAAGCAAAAGTTTTTCAATCTGCCAGTAACAGACGCTTCTCCCACCTGGCCCCCACCCCATCCTCAGCATGCCAAGCATCCTTTCACCTAAACCACTAGACTCCTTACTTTCCACCATCCATTTTGAACATCCAGCTACAAACTGTGTCATCAGACGGCGGTTTGTCGCATAAGTTTTATTGAACTGTCGCAAGCGTTGCATGGCCAAAGACATAGAAGGGCTGCGGAGGTGAATGGGGAGGGATGGTAGCGTTTGCTGTGGGTCGCAGAGGTGACAAGTGGCAAGTCAAAAGCCGCAGACATTTGTATAAATTATTGCAGTTGCATGCGTTGGCGCCTCGGGGAGTGTTTGACTATTTTGGCCCCCGCCGAACCGAAACCGATATGCATTTATGATTGCATGTGACATTTGCATGCAGTCCTCTGCCCCCCTCAAAGCTCCCTTCTATCCCTCATTGAACTTGTGGAAATCGTAATGCAACAGCTGACGGCAGCCGCGGGGCGTGAAAATGTTTCGCTATTTCGATTTCTTTCACCAAGTTGCTTGGCATTTGCACGACACAATCATTAAATAGCCATGGCCAAGTGCTGACAACAACAGCAACAAAAAAAGCAACAAAAACAACAACAACAAATTACAAGCGCACATTGTCAACGTTGCACTTTAGGCGACATAAATTTCATGTACATTGCCACAGAGACACAGGAATACAACAAACACAGAAACAACACAACAAAAAAAGCGGTCCAAAGCAGCAGCCATGAGGTGTCAATGTACAATTGCTGCAACAACAACAACAACAACAACAACAACAACTACAACAGCAACAACAGCGACAACAACAATAACTGCTGCTACAAGGAGCTGGCAAAACAAAGACGCGATTGTTGTTTTGGTTTTTTTGTTGTTGCTGTTGTGGCATGCCAAATGTGGACACGACGCCAAGCCGCCGCCTTGACAATGTTGGCCCTCGCCCTTGTCCTCGCCTTTGCCTTTGCCCCTGCCCCTACTCCAGCTTCAGCTCCTCATCCACAATGCACGACGCTGCGGTTTCAAAGCATTTCTTGCCGTTCTATTGACACACGCGACGTATGAGTAACGTCTTGGAATGTTGCCGCCGTCATTGTTGTTGTTGTTGGCGTTGTTGTCGCCATCGCCGCATTCCGTAATTACGCAGCATTAGCACAACAAATCGAGCGAACAGCATTGCATTTAATTAGTGACATCAACAACAGCAGCAGCAGCAGCAACAGCAGCAACAGCAGCAGCAACTGAACCGAGACCAACAGCAAACATGTCAAAGTAAATTGTTGGCATAATTCATAATTGAATTGCAATCGCGGTTTGCGTGAAGGCTACATACATTTTCAACAGACCTTTCCTGCTCTACGGCTTGCCAAGAAAACAATTTTAATTGATAAATGATATTTATAGATCTGTGCAGAAGTCTTCAAATGTCATTTCTTCGGGTTGGGTACTTTGCACGTCAACATTTTCGTCATGATTTTTTAAAAAAAAAATCCGAAAATGAAAAGTTTTGTAACTTTGAATGTAGAATTAATAAAGATGACAACCCATTCACAAAATGGTCTCGGGAATTAACATCGGTTGAGATTTGACCAAGTTATGGCAGTTTGAAGTCTGGGAAGGGCCTTTCTAGGGACTTGTCAACATTATTGTCATGATTTTTGACATGAAATGTGAAAATGAAAAGTTTCCCAACTTTGAATGTGGAACTAATGTAGAGGACAAACCATTCACAAAATGGCCTCGGGAATTAACATCGGTTGAGATTTGACCAAGTTATGGCAGTTTGAAGTCTGGGAAGGGCCTTTCTAGGGACTTGTCAACATTATTGTCATGATTTTTGACATGAAATCCGAAAATGAAAAGTTTCCCAACTTTGAATGTGGAACTAATGTAGAGGACAAACCATTCACAAAATGGCCTCGGCAAGTAAGATCGGTTGAGTTTTTCCAAAGTTATGCCAGTTTGAAGTCTGGGAAGGGCCTTTCTAGGGACTTGTCAACATTATTGTCATGATTTTTGACATGAAATCCGAAAATGAAAAGTTTCCCAACTTTGAATGTGGAACTAATGTAGAGGACAAACGATTCACAAAATGGCCTCGGGAAGTAAGATCGGTTGAGTTTTTCCAAAGCTATGCCAGTTTGAAGTCTGGGAAGGGCCTTTCTAGGGACTTGTCAACATATTGTCATGATTTTTGACATGAAATCCGAAAATGAAAAGTTTCCCAACTTTGAATGTGGAACTAATGTAGAGGACAAACCATTCACAAAATGGCCTCGGGAATTAAGATCGGTTGAGATTTGACCAAGTTATGGCAGTTTGAAGTCTGGAAAGAGCATTTCTAGGGACTTGAATGTGGAACTAATGTAGAGGACAAACCATTCACAAAATGGCCTCGGGAAGTAAGATCGGTTGAGTTTTTCCAAAGTTATGCCATTTTGAAGTCTCGGAAGGGCCTTTCTAGGGACTTGTCAACATTATTGTCATGATTTTTGACATGAAATCCGAAAATGAAAAGTTTCCCAACTTTGAATGTGGAACTAATGTAGAGGACAAACCATTCACAAAATGGCCTCGGGAATTAACATCGGTTGAGATTTGACCAAGTTATGGCAGTTTGAAGTCTGGGAAGGGCCTTTCTAGGGACTTGTCAACATTATTGTCATGATTTTTGACATGAAATGTGAAAATGAAAAGTTTCCCAACTTTGAATGTGGAACTAATGTAGAGGACAAACCATTCACAAAATGGCCTCGGGAATTAAGATCGGTTGAGATTTGACCAAGTTATGGCAGTTTGAAGTCTGGAAAGAGCATTTCTAGGGACTTGGGATCTACCATGTCAACATTATTGTCATGATTTTTGACATGAAACCCGAAAATGAAAAGTTTCTGAACTTTGAATGTGGAACTCATGTAGAGGACAAACCATTCACAAAATGGCCTCGGGAATTAAGATCGGTTGAGATTTGACCAAGTTATGGCAGTTTGAAGTCTGGAAAGAGCATTTCTAGGGACTTGGGATCTACCATGTCAACATTATTGTCATGATTTTTGATATGAAATCCGAAAATGAAAAGTTTCCCAACTTTGAATGTGGAACTAATGTAGAGGACAAACCATTCACAAAATGGCCTCGGGAATTAAGATCGGTTGAGATTTGACTAAGTTATGGCAGTTCAAAGCCTGGGAAGGGCCTTTCTAGGGACTCGTCAACATTATTGTCATGATTTTTGACATGAAACCCGAAAATGAAAAGTTTCTCAACTTTGAATGTGGAACTCATGTAGAGGACAAACCATTCACAAAATGGCCACGGGATTTAAGATCGGTTGAGATTTGACCAAGTTATGGCAGTTTGAAGTCTGGAAAGAGCATTTCTAGGGACTTGGGATCTACCATGTCAACATTATTGTCATAATTTTTGACATGAAATCCGAAAATGAAAAGTTTCCCAACTTTGAATGTGGAACTAATGTAGAGGACAAACCATTCACAAAATGGCCTCGGGAATTAAGATCGGTTGAGATTTGACCAAGTTATGGCAGTTTGAAGTCTGGAAAGAGCATTTCTAGGGACTTGGGATCTACCATGTCAACATTATTGTCATGATTTTTGACATGAAACCCGAAAATGAAAAGTTTCTGAACTTTGAATGTGGAACTCATGTAGAGGACAAACCATTCACAAAATGGCCTCGGGAATTAAGATCGGTTGAGATTTGACCAAGTTATGGCAGTTTGAAGTCTGGAAAGAGCATTTCTAGGGACTTGGGATCTACCATGTCAACATTATTGTCATGATTTTTGATATGAAATCCGAAAATGAAAAGTTTCCCAACTTTGAATGTGGAACTAATGTAGAGGACAAACCATTCACAAAATGGCCTCGGGAATTAAGATCGGTTGAGATTTGACTAAGTTATGGCAGTTCAAAGCCTGGGAAGGGCCTTTCTAGGGACTCGTCAACATTATTGTCATGATTTTTGACATGAAACCCGAAAATGAAAAGTTTCTCAACTTTGAATGTGGAACTCATGTAGAGGACAAACCATTCACAAAATGGCCACGGGATTTAAGATCGGTTGAGATTTGACCAAGTTATGGCAGTTTGAAGTCTGGAAAGAGCATTTCTAGGGACTTGTCAACATTATTGTCATGATTTTTGACATGAAATCCGAAAATGAAAAGTTTCCCAACTTTGAATGTGGAACTAATGTAGAGGACAAACCATTCACAAAATGGCCTCGGGAATTAAGATCGGTTGAGATTTGACCAAGTTATGGCAGTTTGAAGTCTGGAAAGAGCATTTCTAGGGACCATGTCAACATTATTGTCATGCTTTTTGACATGAAATCCGAAAATGAAAAGTTTTCAAACTTTGAATGTGGAACTAATGTAGAGGACAAACCATTCACAAAATGGCCTCGGCAAGTAAGATCGGTTGAGTTTTTCCAAAGTTATGCCAGTTTGAAGTCTGGGAAGGGCCTTTCTAGGGACTTGTCAACATTATTGTCATGATTTTTGACATGAAATCCGAAAATGAAAAGTTTCCCAACTTTGAATGTGGAACTAATGTAGAGGACAAACCATTCACAAAATGGCCTCGGGAATTAAGATCGGTTGAGATTTGACCAAGTTATGGCAGTTTGAAGTCTGGAAAGAGCATTTCTAGGGACCATGTCAACATTATTGTCATGCTTTTTGACATGAAATCCGAAAATGAAAAGTTTTCAAACTTTGAATGTGGAACTAATGTAGAGGACAAACCATTCACAAAATGGCCTCGGCAAGTAAGATCGGTTGAGTTTTTCCAAAGTTATGCCAGTTTGAAGTCTGGGAAGGGCCTTTCTAGGGACTTGTCAACATTATTGTCATGATTTTTGACATGAAATCCGAAAATGAAAAGTTTCCCAACTTTGAATGTGGAACTAATGTAGAGGACAAACGATTCACAAAATGGCCTCGGGAAGTAAGATCGGTTGAGTTTTTCCAAAGCTATGCCAGTTTGAAGTCTGGGAAGGGCCTTTCTAGGGACTTGTCAACATATTGTCATGATTTTTGACATGAAATCCGAAAATGAAAAGTTTCCCAACTTTGAATGTGGAACTAATGTAGAGGACAAACCATTCACAAAATGGCCTCGGGAATTAAGATCGGTTGAGATTTGACCAAGTTATGGCAGTTTGAAGTCTGGAAAGAGCATTTCTAGGGACTTGAATGTGGAACTAATGTAGAGGACAAACCATTCACAAAATGGCCTCGGGAAGTAAGATCGGTTGAGTTTTTCCAAAGTTATGCCATTTTGAAGTCTCGGAAGGGCCTTTCTAGGGACTTGTCAACATTATTGTCATGATTTTTGACATGAAATCCGAAAATGAAAAGTTTCCCAACTTTGAATGTGGAACTAATGTAGAGGACAAACCATTCACAAAATGGCCTCGGGAATTAACATCGGTTGAGATTTGACCAAGTTATGGCAGTTTGAAGTCTGGGAAGGGCCTTTCTAGGGACTTGTCAACATTATTGTCATGATTTTTGACATGAAATGTGAAAATGAAAAGTTTCCCAACTTTGAATGTGGAACTAATGTAGAGGACAAACCATTCACAAAATGGCCTCGGGAATTAAGATCGGTTGAGATTTGACCAAGTTATGGCAGTTTGAAGTCTGGAAAGAGCATTTCTAGGGACTTGGGATCTACCATGTCAACATTATTGTCATGATTTTTGACATGAAACCCGAAAATGAAAAGTTTCTGAACTTTGAATGTGGAACTCATGTAGAGGACAAACCATTCACAAAATGGCCTCGGGAATTAAGATCGGTTGAGATTTGACCAAGTTATGGCAGTTTGAAGTCTGGAAAGAGCATTTCTAGGGACTTGGGATCTACCATGTCAACATTATTGTCATGATTTTTGATATGAAATCCGAAAATGAAAAGTTTCCCAACTTTGAATGTGGAACTAATGTAGAGGACAAACCATTCACAAAATGGCCTCGGGAATTAAGATCGGTTGAGATTTGACTAAGTTATGGCAGTTCAAAGCCTGGGAAGGGCCTTTCTAGGGACTCGTCAACATTATTGTCATGATTTTTGACATGAAACCCGAAAATGAAAAGTTTCTCAACTTTGAATGTGGAACTCATGTAGAGGACAAACCATTCACAAAATGGCCACGGGATTTAAGATCGGTTGAGATTTGACCAAGTTATGGCAGTTTGAAGTCTGGAAAGAGCATTTCTAGGGACTTGGGATCTACCATGTCAACATTATTGTCATGATTTTTGACATGAAATCCGAAAATGAAAAGTTTCCCAACTTTGAATGTGGAACTAATGTAGAGGACAAACCATTCACAAAATGGCCTCGGGAATTAAGATCGGTTGAGATTTGACCAAGTTATGGCAGTTTGAAGTCTGGAAAGAGCATTTCTAGGGACTTGGGATCTACCATGTCAACATTATTGTCATGATTTTTGACATGAAACCCGAAAATGAAAAGTTTCTGAACTTTGAATGTGGAACTCATGTAGAGGACAAACCATTCACAAAATGGCCTCGGGAATTAAGATCGGTTGAGATTTGACCAAGTTATGGCAGTTTGAAGTCTGGAAAGAGCATTTCTAGGGACTTGGGATCTACCATGTCAACATTATTGTCATGATTTTTGATATGAAATCCGAAAATGAAAAGTTTCCCAACTTTGAATGTGGAACTAATGTAGAGGACAAACCATTCACAAAATGGCCTCGGGAATTAAGATCGGTTGAGATTTGACTAAGTTATGGCAGTTCAAAGCCTGGGAAGGGCCTTTCTAGGGACTCGTCAACATTATTGTCATGATTTTTGACATGAAACCCGAAAATGAAAAGTTTCTCAACTTTGAATGTGGAACTCATGTAGAGGACAAACCATTCACAAAATGGCCACGGGATTTAAGATCGGTTGAGATTTGACCAAGTTATGGCAGTTTGAAGTCTGGAAAGAGCATTTCTAGGGACTTGGGATCTACCATGTCAACATTATTGTCATGATTTTTGACATGAAATCCGAAAATGAAAAGTTTCCCAACTTTGAATGTGGAACTAATGTAGAGGACAAACCATTCACAAAATGGCCTCGGGAATTAAGATCGGTTGAGATTTGACCAAGTTATGGCAGTTTGAAGTCTGGAAAGAGCATTTCTAGAGACTTCGGATCTACCATGTCAATATTATTGTCATGATTTTTGACATGAAACCCGAAAATGAAAAGTTTCTGAACTTTGAATGTGGAACTCATGTAGAGGACAAACCATTCACAAAATGGCCTCGGGATTTAAGATCGGTTGAGATTTGACCAAGTTATGGCAGTTTGAAGTCTGAAAAGAGCATTTCTAGGGACTTGGGATCTACCATGTCAACATTATTGTCATGATTTTTGACATGAAATCCGAAAATGAAAAGTTTCCCAACTTTGAATGTGGAACTAATGTAGAGGACAAACCATTCACAAAATGGCCTCGGGAATTAAGATCGGTTGAGATTTGACCAAGTTATGGCAGTTTGAAGCCTAGGAAGGGCATTTCTAGGGACTTGTGAACATTATTGTCATGATTTTTGACATGAAATCCGAAAATGAAAAGTTTCACAACTTTGAATGTGGAACTAATGTAGAGGACAAACCATTCACAAAATGGCCTAGGAAATAAGGACCGGTTGAGTTTTGACAAAGTAATGGCTGTTTAAAGTCTTAGGAGGAAATTTAAAATAGGCACTCGGACCCTTGACTAGATTATATGATTATACTATAGTATTTTGAAATTTCGTGTTGAATGGTAAGATACTTTCTAAAATGATTTTTGCAAGCATTAGATACATTTCAAATCACAAGTAGTAAAGGCGAAAGCTATTGGCATTCATAAATATATTTTAAACTCTTAACCTGACTCTTTTGTTGTTGTGGTTGTTGTTGTTGTGGCTGTTGCTTTTGTTGTTGTCGTGTCTCATTGTTGGCCATGTCTTGGTCTCTTTATTCTCGGCGTTGTCGTTGCTTCGTCGTTGCTGATGTCAAGCCAAATGCGGTTCACATTTTAAGTCTCATTGTGACTGTTGTTGTTGATGTTGTTGTAGTTGTTTTTGTCGTTGCCATTGTTGTTGAGTCCAGGGCGCGCCTACTTATGCTATAGCTTACTACATGCCACATGTTGGCGTCGGCACACATGAAACTGGGCTGGCGGATTGTCACGTAACTGGCAATCCCGAATCCGAGTCCACACCAGATAGGCAACGGTCGGTCGGTCGGTCGGTCGGTCGGTCGGCAGAACCGTTAGTTATCACTCGGCACAGTTGTTAAGTTGAAGCTCTCCGTATTTTATTACAATTGCAGTGTGAGTGGCCACCCAGGCGGCAATTCGAATCCAAAAGTTCAAAGACTGTTGCCATTTGGTGCCGTTGCTGCAACTGCTGCAACTGCGGCATGCAACAACTGATTGATATAAGCGCTTTAAGAGCAGCATGTGGCCAATTGGCGATTGAATTTCACAGCAACTACACATACAAGTCAAAGAAAATATGAACTCAACAGAAAAAACAAAGAAAAGAAAAAGAAACAACAACAAGCAGCAGCAGAAGCGACATGGAGTAACACTTTCATATGGCAATAGTTGCCTGATTGCGTCTTCAGTCTATCCCAAAATATTTCCAAGCGATTTAACAATGAATTTCGTAACAAAATCTCTATGAAAACAGATATAAAAGCACCCACAAAGACAAGCACGGACGGACAGACAGCAAAAGACTGGCAAGACCGTCGTTATAGAGTTAGCTTGACGGCAACTCTGGCATAATATCAATTTCAATAAACTAACAAGCAAATGTGTGTGTTCGTGTGTGTGTGAGTGGGTGTGTGAGTATGTCGCAGGCTATATAAGAACTTATAGTGCGCATCTATAGCGACACTAGCTGAAGCACTTGGATATGAGCCAGTCGTCATATGTTCCGTCTGGCAATTTGTTTGGTTTTTCTGGTATGAGAGAGAAGGAGGGAGAAGGAGGGAGAGAGAAGTGGGAAGTGCAGAGTAGCTGAAACAGACAGCAAGCATATAAAGGTAAATCTCAATTGTATGATATGAGACACAGAAAGCAACACAGACAGTGAAAGGACCAGCAATTGAGCAACAATAACAAAAGATTAAAATGGAGCTAAATATAATAATATTAGTACAGAAAAGCCAATTGGGTAGATAAAATAAAGTGCCAATAAGAAAACAATTATAGAAAATTTTGCAAATTACATAAGCTAATAAAGAAAAAGTATTCAGGAAACTAGATAAGCTAATAAAAAAATGCTCTGTATTTATTTAAAATATATATAAATATATAACTTGAGCTAAAAACTAAACTATTGATAAACAGCAATACAAATTATCTAGCTGACTGCTTTTATTGCCTTAGCCATCCCACTCATAACACATCAGATAACTCATTCAGATTTCCTTTCATTTAAAAGATACACCAAGCAGTTGCAGTTACGCAAAAAACCAACCAACAACAAAGAAAAACATCGAAACAATTGGTTTTTATCTTGTTTAAAATATTTCTCTTATTTTGTATTGTAGTTGCAGTTTTCAAAGTTTTTGTTGTTGTTATTGTTTTTGCTACCACTGTAGTTTTAGGCACTACCGTTTGCCACGTAAAGCTAAAAACTTTGCTAGCCAACAATGGCAAGAACAAGAAGAGCAATAAAAAAAAGTTTTTTTTTCACCAAAAAATTTGTCGAACTTAACTTAAACTTGATTTTGAGGCAAGCAGCAAATAAAGCAGAAATCTGTACAAGTATGTTCCGATAAAGAAAGTTTTTAGACAGCACAAAAGACGCACAAAAGCATGCTATGAAATTTGTCACTCTTCAAAGTTGTTGTTGATATTGTTGTTGTTGTTGTTGTTGTTGTTGTTGCTGATGCGACAGCACAAAAACATTTTGATGCATTTCGTGTATGACAAGCTAAATTAACATGTTGGGCGTGGCAGAGCAAAGAGAAATGCAAGAGAATTATAATGCCAGATAAGCCAGTTGCTTGCTGTTATTATAGTTGTTGTTGTTGTTGCTGCTGTTGTTGCTTCCGTTGTGACTGCCGACATTTTGCAACTTATGCAAAGCAACTTTTACATGAAGTGCCAAATGTCAGCACATTTGTGTCTCATTGTCGTCGTCGTTTGTTAAATTAATGCACAGCCAACATGGCGTATACTTGTTAAATGCACAGCAGCAACATTTACATCAACAGCAGCAACATGCACCGCAGCAGCAGCGGTCGCATTTGCATAGCTTAAACTCAACGTGACTTAGAAATTCTTAAATTCAGACCACAACTGCACTTTTTTCCGACTCTCATTCACTTTTATAGCCAGTCAGTTGCCTGGTGCTCTAGCTGATTACGCCAATACCCTGTAAAAAGATACAAAAAGGGCTTAGCCAGCTGAATTGTGTTATTATGTTTGATCATACATTCGGTATGCATATTTGTATTATTACGTATACGTAATTTTTAAGAGTTGGAAGATAATATAAAATTATTTCGAGACTGACTCAATTATTCAGCCAAAGTGAAATTTTGAAAATATTTAATGGGTATATTCAAGTCGAGCACGTTTCAAAGTCGCACCTGAGGGCGTTACCCGTTTTCTTTTGACTGTTGCAATTTCTTTGTTATCACGACTGGCAGCCCTTTGTGCCTTGCCATTGTTGCTGCCAGCTGCTGAATGTAGGTGAATGGCAAGAAAAAACACAAACGAGAAAAGCCTTCCCCAAGGCAGACAGTCTCAGCCAGTTGAAAAGTTGGCAGAAATGGCAGAAGTGCCACAACCTTAACCCAATTTGCAACAGCTACGCTTGCAATTAAAAAACACTTTTATGCCAAAGCCAAAAAGCGTTTTGGGCTAGCTTTAAAATTAATATGGTGAAAATCTGGAAACGATTTGCAACTAATAGGCAAAGGCTTAAAATTGCATTAAAACTTTACAAAACTACTCTATATACACGCACATGTGTATGTGTGTGTGTGTGTGTATGTGTTTGTATCTGTGTGTAAATTCAATAAGCTGAAACTTGTGGGAAAAGTTTGCAGCCGGCGGCAGCCTTTAAGCTGATGATGCTCTCTCGTGTTGCTCTCTTAAAGCAAAAGTTTCAGCAAGTAGACCGCATAAAGTAGAAATATGTTTTGGCCAAATGTATAAAGAAAGGCAAGAAATCATGGGCATTAGCATAAACTTAAAGTGACCAGTGCGGTAAAAGTTTGTGCCTAAGAGCTGCTGAAAGGGTTTTGGTTACCAACTTTTTAACAAGCCCACAAACTGCCAACTCTCAGCTCTGAAACTCTGAAACTCTTTCTTCGCAGATGCAGATGTAAGGTGACAAGGACAAAGACAAGGAGTGAGGCAAAACCCATGGCCATGCAGGATATACGATTACGTCTCGAGCCCCAACACAGTACAGCAGCATTCTCCAACTCGCCAGCAACAGATTTAGGAGCGGCAGGATCAACCGCATCGACTTCAGGCACCGCGGAGACAACGCTCATTGAAACTGGCGATACGACAGGCTCAGCGACAGACCTGCCGCCCACTTGTCGACCACTGGCACAACTGCTGCCCGAGCTAGGCTACAGGTAAGTGCCGTTACCCCAGAAAGATTTGTTAGCTTCGATGTGCCGAAGATTAAATACAGACTTTTGACCAAACTAAAAAATATAAGAGTGTTCATACAAGACACAAATGTTTAGCCAATCCTTATTAATTATTCCAATGGGAACAACATGAACAATATATATATAATATATATATATATATACCCCATAATCGGTAATAACTTCTAAATAGAAAAAGTATTCCTACAACAACTCAATTTTCAACTGATTTGTTCCTATATGAGTTAAATGATAAATAAGTCCGATGCTGAGAAACTTTAGTTCAGAGTTATTGTCTTTAAATCATGACACAATGAAAAAACCCTCTACAAGAGTAAATTAAGTAACCCCATCCACTCTCCGCAGCTCACAAGCAACAACAACAACAACAACAGCAGCAGCAGCGGGGCAACAAGGAACAACTACACAGCAGCATTATTACCATCATCATCATCACCATCCGCACTCGCATCCGCATCCGCACCCGCATCCGGTTCATAGGGAGCCGAGAGCCTCGCCGCGACATCAGGTGGAGCAGCTGCAGCTGCTGCACAGCCACCACGCACACAGCCACAATGGGCAGGAGCAGCAACTGCCACGGTCGCCCAGCTCCGAGGAGGACAATTCCCCAACTGAAATGAATAATTGTCGTCGTTTGGTTGATAAACCACCGCTGGTGAGTAGTCCAAGTTCCAAGTTCCAAGTTGCCCGTCTTTTTCATTATTCACCATTCCAACCATGCCCAACGCATTCTGGCCTTATTGTCCCCCCACATTGTCCTTGCAATCATTGCCTTTGTTGGACTACTCTTTGCCTGGGCCAAATGCATAAATCTGCTTACACTGATGATGATGCCAGGCATCGATTCAATTTGAATGCCAATGCAGCTGCCAAGGCAAATAAACTTTCAAATTGAGCTGCAAGCGGGCTAAAAATGAGCAAATTGCAACAACAACAAAACTGTTGCATACTTTCAGGCGTCGTTCAATGTAACGAATTTGAAAGTAAGTAACTTTTACGAAATATCATTAATATTGGCAACTTGGCAAACAACTTGAAAGCTTTGCGGGGGCTTTGTGGGCGTGGTTGTCAAATATTATAGAAAAGTATGCATAAAAGCGAACTTATTGATAAATGTGACAGCTTTTAAATATATACAATATTAATTTCATGTTCTTTTCATGTAACTGTCAAAGTAAACAACCTTTTTAATATGTCAAATGAATTTGAGCTACTTTAACTTGAAAATAATCAATATTTATACATTGCCAAAAGAAAATATATGAAACTATTTCTCTGCCTCTCTAATTTCACTCTAAATTCTTTTATATATCACATTCTCAATCGTTCAATTTATATTGGACGAGAATATAAATTGCACATTTTAAAGCAAAGTAAAGACTTATTTTTCTGTTGCAGGCAAACAAATTGCCGTCACTCGAGAATCAAATGCAATTTAGCAAGCACTTCGAAAGCTTGCCGCTTGCAGCTTGCAGCTTGCTGCATACTCCAAAAAATGTTTGCCACTAAACAAGACCCAAAAGCGTTCATTAAATTAATTTGCAAAAATGCAAATTTCCAGCTAACGGCACTTTGGCACGCGCCGCCGGCAATTGTACAAACAACAAAAGCAACAACTGCCAAAGCTGAAGTGCAACGCGCCATTTTGTAGTGCCCACACACACACACAGAGGGAGAGAGAGAGTGTATGTGTGTATGTGTGCTAGTGTGTGTAGGAGATGAAAAACTTTCAGCAGACATGCCAGGCAAATGGCAGCCAAATGCCGTTAACTTAGTGACTTTATGACACATAAATCGCAGCAACAATGCCGACAAAACTCTGTCGCTGCCATCACGTGTCCTGTTTTCTATACACACACACACACACACACACACATACATACAAATGCATGTATATAATATATACAGCTATAGGCCTACAGCTGACAGCTGCAGCTGCCGGCAAACTGAATGTAGGCAATGGGCAAAACTTTTCTGCCAACTTGGAGACAGACAAAAAGGTGGAGATAGGCAAAAAGGGCGCAAACCAAATGACAGCACAAACAAGAATGCTCGAGAAGAGGAGTGCTTGCAGATACCCTGTACTTTCAATTTTATGTTTTATAAATTAAAGTTGAGGTTGTTTTTTAATTTTAATAAATATTAATAGATAGCTTTGAAATTTAGTATATGAGAATTTGGATAGCCAACTAAGTGAACTGATATTTTAAGTGAAAAACTCAGATGAAAGGGTTTGGGTTTCTAGATTCACTCGAATCTTAGAACGTTTCGGTTCAGGAGGTGTTTGTGACTGGGGAACATTTCCAATTTCGGACTGTCTTATACAAAAAACAAATAGTCAATTTAAAAGATATGATATTAATACCAAAACATTTCTCAAACTTCCTAAATTCTGTTTTCTGCACAACTAAAAATCTGTACTCTACCTTTTAGATATATCTGCTGATATCCCTTTTTGTTTTCTTACGTTTACAGGGTATTACAAAAAGTAGTACTTTACAAATGCTTTCAACTTAGACACGCCCATGCCCAATTGTCCCATTGTTTGAATTGTGCCTACCTTGCCTGTCCTCCTGTCCTCCTGTCTCCCTTTCCTCTCCTCCTGCCTGTCCGCTTCTTGTCTTCTTGTCTTCTACTCTCCCACCGGGTTGCATAGCATTTTTTATATTTACGCCTTTTGCAGCAGTTGTACTAGGAGCATTCGCCGGATTTGTCGAGCAGCGCCTGCCGAGTGCCACTTGGGCGCATTGTCTTGCTGTTGATTTCTGCATGTTGCAAGAGTCTTTTCCAATGTCATTAGCATAATGGGGGCATTAGGTTGCCAGGCTGGCTGCCACTGATTGCATACTTAACGATAAAGAAGTGCCGACTACCAATTCAATTAGCTGCAATTGCAAAATGATGCAAAGCAGAGCCATCAAGGATGCAAAACTATGATCATGTATCTATCTATCCTAACTATCTTTATTGAAATTCAAGTTACATAAACATAGGTATAATATCATAAGTCAGTAAATAAATCTTACCAGTTTTTCAAACAGTATTAAACAAATAATAATAGAAAATTATATAATGAAAAAATATATATTTTATTTCAAAAGGATTGAATATTTTAATACCAAATTAAACTAGAGAACAAATTTATTGAAAGTAAAGAAAGTTGGACATTTTTAAAGACATTCTTATGTGAATTTGGTAGGTTTACAATTCAAAATTAATGTCTTAACAATTTTTTGATAATTATAAACAAGCTATCAAACTCGCACCTATTGCGGTTACTTTAAGTCTAAAACGGTTTAGTTAAAGGCACCAGCAAAGGACACACAATATTGCTATTTATGGGCATAATAGCCTTGGACCATGGTTGCCTTTTGCCTGAGGCCACAGGAGCTCAACAGGCTCAACAGGATGCCATTGAAAGGAGCCACATCAAAAAGCGAATTTTCGGCACCATTCCCTTTTTGGCAACTACATAAAATCAACATAATTATAACAAATTAGGCAAATAACTTATAAGGCAGTGGTTACAGAGGGTGGGGGGGGGGGCTGTGGCAGGCAGAGAAGGGGGGCAGTCAACACTTGAGCAGAACTGTCTGCTAATTGGAAACGCTTTAAATGGCGCCCCAAAAAGCAGGCAAAACTTTTTGCTTTAACTCATTTCAAAGTAATTTACCGCAGCCCCAAAGCAACTTCAAGGGGGGGTGGGGGAGTTGGGTGAGGGGTAGGGTAACTGACTACATAGTTAACATTTTATTGGTAACCAAAAATGTTACACTTCGAATGCAGCAAGTCTCCCTATTGTTGTTGTTGTTGCTCTGTTTTGGACTAAAGTGTTTTCGATGTTCGCTGGCTTTGTGGCCAAAACAACAACAACAATAGCAACAACAACAACAACAATGCTGGCTATAAGCTGGCTTCACAACTGTTAAGGGCTAACTAAATTGCAATTATTGCGTTGCTTCAAAAACTTTTTAGCCAAATTGGCAGCCCGCACGAAACCCATGCAAATGTAACGGTTTCTCATTACAGCCCTACCTTGATTTTATTACAGGTAAAACGCCTCACGATGGGCATTGGACTGCTGCGTGGCACCGAGGATAGCCGCCCGCTGGTGCACAATACGTGCTCCTCCTCCCTGAACTCCGGCTCATCGCAGACCATATCCGATGGCTATGTGAACGAAGCCATCTGCGAGCCGGATAAGTATGTGGCAAGCAAATTCGGTGACTCCTGCCGCCAATCGTTGACGGCTCTGGAAACGGCCACCCAACGTCTGCAATCGGAGCTGCCCAGCAGCAAGAAATATCTGCGGGAAACGTGCAGTGGTAAGTGGAGAAAAGTGTAGTTATATAATAATAATAAAATAATGAAATAATAAAATAATGAAATAATAAAATAATAAAATAATAAAATAATAAAATAATAAATTAATAAAATAATAGTATATAACTTTAGAGATTGTTGTTGCTTGTCCTTAAAATTGCATTTTTCATGAATTATTATTATTTTCTTATAATTATTATTATTACTGTTATTATTTTGATAAATATTATCATAAGTCTTATTATTATTATTATTAACCTATGCTTTATTTATATTATAATTATTACTATTATTATTATTATAAATAGTTTAATATATATTATTATTATTACAGCCAACTCGAGTCCCAAGCTGTTTGCGGCGAATTCATCCCTGCGCCTGGACAACCTCAGCCTGGCGGAGCAGCAGGAGCTGAAGGGCGCCGCGTGGTATCAGGCGGGAATACCACGTGAGATCTCACTGGAGGTGCTCTCGCGTCAGAGTCCCGGCGCCTTTCTGGTGCGCCAGAGCAGCACCAAGCCCGGCTGCTTTGCATTATCCCTGCGTGTCCCACCGCCATCCCCGCGGGTAGCGCACTATTTGATCCTGCGAACGCCACGTGGCTACAAGATTAAGGTAGGGATCAGAGTCACCAATAATTGAAATAAACTTCTAGTAATGAGTTCTCCTCTTCTACTTCTGCTGCAGGGCTTCACCAAGGAGTTCAGCTCGCTGCGAGCGCTGATAACGCATCATTCGGTGATGCCGGAACTGCTTCCGGTGCCGCTAACTCTCCCACGGCCGGCACACATCCGGGCCCAGGCGCAGCAGCAGCAGCAGCAGTACGGGAACGGAAGTGGAGGCGGCGACTTTGAGATGTACGGATCTCTGAATGACTTTCGCAAAATGATGGCCGATTTGAATGTGTGACCGAACCGCATGTTGCATGTGGCATGTGGCATGTGGCTGGTTGCAGGTGGCACAGCTGCAATATATTGTAGCTGTAATTAATTAAGTAATTATGTCACGTTGATTGAATTAAGCTTGGCAGATTGTCGGCGGGGCAATAGGTGGGTCAGGTGGGTCAGGAGTGGCTGGAGCGACTGTAGAGGATGTCTGTCTGGGCAGGATAACAATCTGTTTAATTTGCTTAATTGGCTGTGCTGACGGTTGACGTGGCAACAACAACAAAAAACTCCAAACTCCAAACCCCAAATGCAAAAAAAGAGTTGTAAAAATTTTATGAAAATTGATAATGAAAGCTAAAATGAAGCAAAGAGCCCAGGGGAGGGGTGGGCGCAGCAGCGGATCATTTACACAAAAAAATAATATAAAAAATGCACTCAAAACATTTTTGTAAAAAAAAAATAAAAGTGCAAAAATATGCAATATGAAACCAATGTAAAACAAACATTCAAACGCACATTGCAATTATTTTTATCATTATTTGTAACTTTTTTTTTTTTGTTTGCTTGACTCGTTTTGCTTTTATTTTCTGTGGCAGCTGCATTTGTTGCCACAAACGAAAATCCTGATTGGTTGCTTGGGGATTACATGTTAATGTTTGTGGTAGTTTCGGGTTTTGGGGGCTGCCTTTTGTAAAATGTTTCCAACAGCTGCCAGTGTTTATTTTAGTAAAAAATAAATAATAATAAAAACACACATTCATAGTTAATAATATGTATATGTTATAAAAGGAAGCAAACAATTAAATGTGGTGTAATATTAATCAATTAAGTAGCTAGGTTTATATATAACAAATTATGCATTGTCCTTGCTATATACTATTTGTAATTTCTGTAATAAATTATATATAATGAAAATTCCAAGTAACGAGCTATTTTCAAATTGTAACGGCTGGCTAAATCTATTTACCAGTGTTTAACAGCACTTGAAAAGCATTCAAAAAGGCCGCCATTTAAATTCACCTGACTGACCAGGGCTGCATAGCTAAAGTTAACACAGCTATCGATAGACTTTATCTTTGCCGATACCTGTGCGAATATCATGGTCAACTATCGATTGCGTTAACATTTGCAAAGCCAAAAAATGCTAAAATAAAAACAATGTTAAGTTTAACAGAAGCAATATAACCACCGAACGAGTCGGCCGCTCATCGTCGGTATTCGGTATTCGGTATTGGTGCTCGTTCGCATAAATTGTTTAAATAAATACACAAGCAGCGAGACAGCTGCGCTCAGTGGTTCGCCGGCTGCTCGAAGAGAGAGTTCCCCATTTGCGGAAAAAGTAAAGAAAATAAGTAGCTCGTGCGTTAAAAATTTGCTGGCCAGCATATTACAACAACAAGCATAGTAAATGCACATTAAACAATAACTGTGCGCTATATTTGTTTGCATAAATTAGAGAGTGTCGCGTCTGTCGGTGAGTGTTGATTAACTCGGGAAATTTGCCTTTGTTTTTGCCACATGTATTTTCTATCGTATTTGTGTACTTTATCGATTACGTCGGCGCGCTCAGCAACATAAAATGAGAGAGACAGGGAGAGAGCCAGGGAGGCAGCAAAGATGGGAGGCAGCGAGAAGATGAATGTGAAGCGAAACGCGTGTTTTTCCTCCTGTTGGTTTTTTTGCCAGGGTGGTGTGTATGTGTGTGTGTGTATTTGTTTGATAAAACCTTTAGCAACTAAAAAGTTTCACTAGAAATTTTTTTTGAAAGCGTTGGGCCGCGAAAAAATATATATTAAAAAAAACCGGATATGATACTCAAAAGCTAAGCAGCGAAATGAAATGAAATAAAATTAACTGACTGCTGTATGCGTGTGTCTGTGTGAGAGAGTTTGTTGATGTGTGTGTTTGTTGTGTGCGTATCCAAATAGTCGCGTGTCTGGCATGCAATTAGGCATTCAAATATGTACAGCAAATGCATGTGGTATATTTTATATATTTATATCAGGGACCACAAATAACAATTATGGGGTAAAATTTTAACTGAAACAATCATTCATATTTGAATATGTTTGGTTTTTTATTCATTTTAATCATGACATTTGATTTTTATTGCAAAACTTAATTAAATCTCATTGATTTTTATTTCCTGGATCATGAAAATAAAAATTAACCTATTTTCAAATATGTTTGAATCAAAATTAATTATCAATAAATAAAAGACAAAAGTAATTTTTGCAAATTACGGTTTCTAATTTATACATATAAATATGTGCGTATGTGTATTTATGTTATATAGGCTATTTTCTTCATGTCTGCTGTTTATAGCAAAAACAAAAACAACGACCACCCGCCGGCACCTGCTTAATGCAGTTGCTGGTCTTTTATTGTATTTTTTCGCATTCCTCTTTGTTACACACTTTTTGTCCACACGAGACTTGAACTATTGAGGGAATGAATGAATGAATGACTCAAAGCAGCCGCCAGTCTGTCGCGCGCCTTAACTACCGCCTTACCCCCACCTCAACTCCACCTCCTGCTGCTTAGCTCCCTCGCGAAGGTGTGAAAGGCGCAAAAAGAAGCCGCTATTCATGAATGAGTTGAATTTGTGCGCGAGTATTTGTGTTGAGTGAGCACAATCTCCCTCTCTGTCTCTCTCAACTGCATCTTCCTCTCTTCGTTTGTGTTCATGCAAAATCAATGGTTGCATCTGTGGGCGGCAAATTTGGAAGGTCACTCTACTTGAAGATGTGCTAGAAACTGAAGAGGGGCAGGTATTAATCTGAGTACTTGGGAATTCATAATCTCAGATAGATTGTAAATAGAGATTAAAGTTATTGAAAATAGTTATTTAGAAATATACAGTGGTATGATTTTTTAGAAAAAATACAAAAATAAAAAGTTTGCCAATTTTGAATGTAGAATTAATATAGCGGACAAACCATGACCGAAATGGCCTCGGGAATTAAGATCGGTTAAGATTTGACAAAGTTATGGCAGTTTGAAGTCTGGGAAGGGCATTTCTAGAGACTTCGGATCTACCATGTCAACATTATTGTCATGATTTTTGACATGAAATGTGAAAATGAAAAGTTTTCCAACTTTGAATGAGGAACTAATGTAGAGGACAAACCATTCACAAAATGGCTTTGGGAATAAAGATCGGTTGAGATTTGACCAAGTTATGGCAGTTTGAAGTCTGGGAAGGGCATTTCTAGGGACATGTCAATATTATTGTCATGATTTTTGACATGAAATGTGAAAATGGAAATTTTTCCAACTTTGAATGAGGAACTAATGTAGTGGATAAACCATGACCAAAATGCCCTCGGAAATTAATATTGGTTGAGTTTTGACAAAGTTATGTCAGTTTAAAGTCTGGGAAGGGCATTTCTAGGGACTTGGGATCTACCATGTCAACATTATTGTCATGATTTTTGACATGAAATGTGAAAATGAAAAGTTTTCCAACTTTGAATGAGGAACTAATGTAGAGGACAAACCATTCACAAAATGGCCTCGGGAATTGAGATCGGTTGAGATTTGACCAAGTTATGTCAGTTTGAAGTCTGGGAAGGGCATTTCTAGAGACTTCGGATCTACCATGTCAATATTATTGTCATGATTTTTGACATGAAATGTGAAAATGAAAAGTTTTCCAACTTTGAATGAGGAACTAATGTAGAGGACAAACCATTCACAAAATGGCCTCGGGAATTGAGATCGGTTGAGATTTGACCAAGTTATGGCAGTTTGAAGACCTCCCTTATAGGGACTTAGGCGTGTGTTTTTCGATACAAAATAAGCCTGGCTCATAATTGCATGGCAATAGTATAACACTCTTTCGAGAGACTTCCTCTTAATTATAGGAATAATATTAATGCTTGACATATTCTTTTCCATTTCTGTAGAAACTCTAACCGAACAATACAGTTTTGCAGAAACCCGTGGGAACAACAGTTGGCAGCACAATGATCAACATGGACATTAGCGTAACGCCCAACTATTCGTATATCTTTGATTTCGAGAATGATTTCATACACCAGCGCACACGCAAATGGATGCTGGAGAACTGGACCTGGGTGTTCTACTATTGCGGCATTTACATGCTTGTCATATTCGGTGGTCAGCACTTTATGCAAAATCGGCCGAGGTAAGTTCATTCTTTTATACATATAGTACGAAAAACATGTGTTAATTTGGAGAACTTGAAATTTGCATGCATTGCATAATTCTCAGTTTGCTCACTTTCCATTTATATAGTAATTCGGTTTCTCTCTTGGTCTCTTGGCCACTTGTGCATCTTTTCTGCATCTGACATTGACCAGTTTTCGTCTGTCTGTCTGTCTGTTCGGCTCTTCGCAGCGAAAGCAAAACATTCGAGACTGTAGCAGACCTTGAACCCTCCAAGCAGCGTCTCTGCCTCGCCTGAATGCTTCTGGCCTTTTCTTACCCAACAATTTGGCGCGCGTGCGGAGTGCCTCCCATTTCTTATTTGTGGGTGGCACACATTGGCCCCATCGGTTTTGATAATGTGGAAATCAAATTACATTTACAATGGAAATATTGATTGTAAAATCCGATTGAAAATGTATACATATGTACATATGTGTAAATGTACACCTTCCTGAGTATATCAAATATTTAAAAATTAATTAAGTTTCAGCTGTTGACAGTAACTTATTCCCAACTCTTCTCTCAGTTGTGTTGCCAAGTAAGAAATATAGGTTTATTTCCATTAAAGGTGTTAATTTAGCTGTCAAAGCAAATAAACAATCGAACATCAAGTTTTTCCATGGAAATTGCTATTTTTAGAACATAAGCGAATAGGAGTTTCCATCCAATACTTTTCTCTTATTGAAACTTGTAATCTAAGCGCCTACGCTCACAACTGTCAATTGATATTAGAGCGAAAAGATATGCAGTATTTGGCAATCTGACTGGTTTAGCATTAATCAACTAGATTTCCAGGTAATATACCCCCCACTTGAGCAGACTGACTGCCGCCTGCAGAAACCAAATGAACAAAAAGCAAATAGCAAAACTTTCCAGACCTTTTTACATGTAGAGAAATTAGATTTAATTTCTTCGTGCAATTTTCAGTGGAATCCCGTCCAGCTGTTGCTTAGAGATATACTATACACAATTTGTAATTATACAAAGTGTTGTTAGTTAATCTGCAGGTGCCGTTACTCCCCCGCTCATTAGAATTTCCAACTAGCCCGCCCTAATGAACGAAAATTATAGACAATAATAATCCACTTTACCTATTTGCCGCGTAGATAGAGTCAGATTACGGATGCAACCAAGGGCACTTTAGCCTAACCAGGGGCCCGTTGCGCTTTTCAAATTTCTTTATTTGTTTTCATATGACAAAACAGTTCAAAAAATTGCATGTCAAATTGGCCCAAAATTGTTGCAATTTGGTTGCCGCAACAACTGTCCACTGCGATTGCGAATGTGACGGCGTTTATGTAATTCAGCCTGTCTAATTGTCAAACAGCGCTGAATTCGCCTATTTGCATTCAGCACGTGACGTGACCATCCTTATGGGCTCACGCTATATCATCCAAATGGTTTTATATTATGTACATATGTAGTATAGTAACATATAGTTGAAGGTATCTAAATTAAGGGATGACTTCCTGAAATCCCGTACAGGTTTTGATTATATGAAGAAAAATACTTTGAAAAATTTCAAATGCTAATGTTTTTTATATTTATTAAACATTTTCACGTTGGATTCATCATCGTATCTTTTACTGATTGGATTGTGCGTCACAAATAGTTTTTGATATACTATTATAGATTATTCCACATATGTACATACATATGTTCTTTATGTACACTCTATAAAAAAACTAAAGAAATGTAATCAATTTAAAGCCGTACCTTATGGGTGTCATAACCTACTGCAATTTCAATGCTGACCATTAAATTCACTTTCTTATCGCAATCGCTGGTCTTCCAGGCTGTTGTCATAACATTGCCAAGACAAATATAGCGACTTATTCAACACCGGTGCCCGTCAAATTCTCCCACCGAATCAAATGTTGACATACTTTAATCAAATGCTGCCCCCTTATATAATAATGTATACTAATCTTGAGGCATTGAGTCGGGGCCCACACTTATGACAACCTGCGCTCCTGTGATAGTCCAATCCAATGATTGCCTATCGCTTTAGTCAGGGGCTTGGCTCTCTCTGCCCCGATCTCAAGCGGCGACAGCGTTGCGGCTTTTCCAAAAAACCAAAAACAAATATATAAATACATATATGTATAGCGAACTTTTGTTGTTGTCGTCGTTGTTGTTGTTGTTGTTGTTGCTTTACACTTTAAATGCCGTTTCAATATTTACACTCAAGGTGTGACTTTGGAGTGGAAACAACGCGACAGAGTCCAGCACGCTTACGAGCAGGGAGTATTACCTATCGGCGACGCTTAAGCCCTGTCAACTGTCTGAGATCATTTTGAGGCTGTTATTGATATTTATCACGTTGCAGCTTAACCTTTTGACCAGCCATCAAACTTTTGACCGCCTCACGCTGAGGCCTGCCCTTGACTTGCGAATCTTTTGTGCCGGCTGTGATTTTCACGAGCTGCCTCTTATCAGGCAGCCCATGTGCTGTTGTTGGTGCTGGTGCTGGTGTCGACTTCATAAGCGAGTCGAGACGTCAACACATGTGGAACGCGCTCTCTTATCTGGGCAATTGGAGCACAAGCTGTGCCTGGAACTGGGGCCGGCACAACATATCAACAACCAGCAACAAATCACACGAAAACAAAAAAAAAAAATAATAATAAAAAAAGAAACACCGGCGAGCTGTCGTAATTGTTTATGATATCATTTACTATGATTCACCCGTGTGGGGTAAACTAAAAAGAGTAATTCGATCACCGGTTCTTTAAATAAACCATGTACAGTGGTTACTCAAAAATGTTAAACGCTAGAAATTGGAATTTCAATTTTTAATGCCTGCAAATTGGTCTCAGGTTAACATCATATACAGTGGTCGGAAAGTGCCTGAAACTTAAATTGTTCAGAAATTAGAGTATTAATATTCAATTTAAATGATTTATTAAATTCAACTCTGTACCTCAATTTTATTATTCATATAGTTTTTTTTCACTTTAAAGTTACATTAACAACGAAGACATTCAAATTATAGAGGGACCACTGTTTTTTTTTTTACTTAAAATGTACACTTATTGTCCACTGGGCGAGACAATTGAATGTCATTTAAATAAGTTACAAGTTTTCCCCAAAGTTTGCACCACACATGACTATTGAAATTTCATGTATGTAAATGCTGCCCCACCCACTCCACCCAGTGAAGAGGAACAACATGCTAGAAATGGGCGTGTCCCTGACCACTTGGCAACAACAGAGACAGTGGGCACAGGGGGAGGGTGCGGCCAGTCCACAGGACATTCAATTACATGGCAACATTGCCGCACGTTTACACTAGTCAACATAAAATGCTAATTAGCCTTGTCAGTGTCAGTCTCTCAGTCTCGACTCGGAAAATAACAGTGCATACATTGTAATTGCCATAAGAGGAATATATTATCCCAAAGCAAATATTTTGTAGCTCTGTGTACTTTGGCCTCGGCGCGTGTTGCGTGTGCTGTTCGGTATATGAATGATGGGGGCCCAGAATGTAGTAGCATATACATATTACACACACACACACACACAACAACAACAGCTGACTAGTGTATGTGTGTGGGCGGAAAGCCGTCATATACATGTACATATATGTATCTCCTGTATACAAAGCTGTCGTCAAACACTGTGGAGCAAAGTGAGTTCTAAGTTAATAGCTAAATATGGGGCCAGAGAAACTTTGCATATATTTTGGTACTTAAAGATCTGTGGTTAATTGCGTGGGATTTTTATTTAAAATCGAAGATTCTCTTGAAATTCTCAACTAAGCACTGATTAACTGCTAGTAATTAACAGAAAGGTAAAAATTGGATGGAAAACTGATAAACTTAATCAAAACTAGCTAGTTTTGTATATATTTGCAGATTTAGCACACTTCCCTTCAGTAAGTTTAACTGCTCCAAGTAATTCTGACTAAACCACTGTAGAAAATTGGTTTTATTTTTGTATCTGCCCACATAAAAACTAAACAACTGCAGCGGCTGTGGGTGTGAGTGTGTGAAAATTGCAAGGGAGTAGGTAAACGGCTTTCCTATAAATACCACCTCCTTGAAAACGTAGTCCTTGCCGCTCAGCCAACAATGAAAAATGTCCCTTTATGTGGGCTGAGCACGCAACCAAGCTTAAATTCAGCCCCAAGCACAGTGCCTTGAAATTGTTTTAAAATTGCGGCAAATAATTGTATGCTATAGAGTACACATGTATGTTTAAAGCTTAGCTTGGAACTGCCAAGCTCATCTTAGGGTTAAAACTAAATATACAAAAAATATATAATTGTCTGAAACACGACATGACGTGTCGAGTGGGCGTGTCAGCGAAATAATTACCACAAAGCACTTGCAATTACAAGCGACAACAATAACGGTTGTTTATAATCTTTGTTGTATGCAACAATTATAATAAAATTCCAAACCTTAAGTTAAAGGGCGTTCATCAGATATTGTGAAAGCTTCACTTGACTTTGAATATGTTGTTGGGCTGGTTGACACAAAAACAACCGTTAACGTTGACAACTGGAACTGATTCGGAGTGGGAGAGAGGGTGAGAGAGAGATACTGAGATTGGGAGAGTCATCTTACAAAAGTGTGTCATTCAAATATTGACAAAAGCAGCCACAGAAATGTCATCAAAGAAGAAATTTGATTCTGTTTACCTGTTCACCTGCAGCTGCAGCAAAAAGCTGCTCTCTCTTTTCTCCCCACTCTCTCTCTCTCTCTCTTTGGCTCTGACTCTGTTTATTTGCAGCATCTGCACGATCAAAAATCACGCCACATTTACACTTTTACTTTCGGCATACATAATTTCATAATGTTTACCTGTTGTTACCTGTTCGCATTTCTGTTATTCGCCAATTTGGCGCAATGCTGACCTTAAATTTGATCATAATGCATTTGCGCAAACTCAAACTCTCTCTAAGCGAGAGATGGGGTGTACCAAAGAGAGCAGCGAATATGCAACAAGGTAACAGTTAAGGAACGTAACATAACAGACTTGAGGATAAGATAAGGTTGCCAGTACACAATCTTTGGCTAGACAGTAATATAATATAAACTTAAAATATAAGTTAATTGTTATCTTAAAAAAAGTACCACCTGCTAACGTCACACCTGTTGCCAAAGTGCTGCTCAAAACACACACAGACCTATGATTATGTCTGAAGTGCGTAAAATGACTCAAGTTCAGTTAAAATAAGACTACAACTTGCACAAATTTAGACACATTTAATCTACCATTTAATTTTAGCCGTGAGACGATTTCACAAGTCCAAAAAAAACTGGCCAATAGGTCAAGCTGCAATGCAATTTGCCCAAGAGGAGCATGATAATTATTTATAAATAAATAAACAAAAATGACAGTAACTAAATCAGGGAAACAGCAAAAATGTTGCAATCACAACAAAAAAATGTTGGTCAAATTAAATGAGAGAAATACAAAAATGAAACGCTTCAACTTTGAGACAATGTTGCGAATTTGTGGCCCAAAGGTAAACCAAACAAAGTGCAAAGCAGCCATAAACGGGGAATACATGCAAAGTATAAATACACACAGATACACGTATTTGTATCTGTATCTGTGTTTTTGGGTCTGCATAAATCAAGACAGACAGCAAGCAAACAATAATCAACTGGCTCAAAGCATTTGATTTTATTTCTCTCTCTCTGTCCGTCTGTCTCTTTTATTTGTTTACAGTAAGTCTCAGTCAGCTGGCTTGCATAATCTCATTGCAAAATCAGGTTTACTTGTCGCTCTCACTGTCAAGGAGAGAGACTCTCTCGCTCGCTCTCTCTCTCTCTTTCTCCGTCTCTCGTAACTGCTGCTTATGCAAGCAATTTTCGCATATATATTTATTTATTTTTTTGCTGGCCACAAAGTGAAAACTGACACTGGAATTTAGGGCCTCTCCCTCTCGAAAAGAAAGTGTATCTCAGTTTTATGATATGCATCAATTAACGGGCAGATCGCTACACCCAAAATGCCCAGGCAGCAGACCGGACACAAAGTAGGCGCCGGTCCAGCCGCTGGGCATTCGCACGGGGACGACCTGTGCCCTAGCAAAAATTGTGCTTCAAGGAACACCGACAGCACCACAGGGCGGGCTGCCGGCTGGTGTCCCTCTGCCTAGAAGCCAAGCTGCCAAGCTATTAACAAGGCCTATTGGTTTTCCTTACTCATTATGTTTTGGCACAAAGCGAACAGCGCTCGCTCGTTGCATTACTTGCGCTCGCTGCTAAAACCATTTCGGAATTGTAAGGGTAGCGAAACGTTAAAATTCCCAACAGCAATGTTGTCGAGCTGTTACGCGTCACAGCGGAAAATCATTGAATGCTCCTTTGCTTAATTCGGTTTAATAAAACTATTTTGTTCTAGAATCTAGTTACAGTTGGATTGAAAACTAAACGTTTCCACTTGTAAGGCAGCAACGAGTGAGGCACGCAGCTTAATTGTCCATTATACACAAATTCCGCCCGTCCGTCTGTCTCTATTTCTTATCTGTGACAATTTAGCGCTACGAGATATATGTACATATGTACATATATACATATATATATTTTATATATTGCCTGGACTTAGATGGCGGACACTGTTGTGCATGCAAAAACCTCTCAAGTTGTTTGTTTAAACAAAGCAATTTTTTTTATGATTCCATTAATCAGAATCGCAGCTTTGATTGGCTCTGATTCAACAGCTAGCCAGTAATTATTTTTTATTATATACCCTGAACCCATCAAAAATGGGATAAAGGGTATCATGAAGTTGTGCAAAAGTATGTAACAGGCATAAGGAAGCTCCGACCCCATAAAGTATATATATTATTGATCATTATCGATAGCCGAGTCAATCTAGCCATGTCTGTCTGTCCATCGGTCCGTGCTAGAGACTTCATATTTCGTTCCGTTTAAAAGTTATCGATAAAATTAATTTTTTTTTTTGGCAATTTAGACCTTTGAACTGCCATAACTTTCACAAAACTTAACCGATCGTGAAACTCTAAGTCATCATTTTAATGGTTTGTCATTTAGAAAAATCATGCATTTAAATTATACCCATTTGTGAAATGTCATTTTAAGGGTATATCCTAGTCGGGCATTCTCGACTAGAGCACTCATACTTGTTTTATTAGTGTTGAGTAAGAAACTCAACTGTAATTAGCGGTATTGATAATACAAGCACTGTTATAAGCTAAACACTTACTCATAAACTATACACCTGCTTTAATAAAAGTCATTATTTAAGCTAAAAACCAATATTAGAAACGTGTGTGGAAATTTAATGGAATTCAATCGCTTTTATGCAAATACTTGATATTATAGAATGCACATGCATGGGAAAACATTCTATATGCTTACGCAGACGATTCGTTACATATTTATTTATTTCAATTTGCCAATTAACTAAGTACTTTTGAATTTTGCCCTTGGATTACATATGTACTTAATGCATTCAAAGCAGGAAACTTGTCAACTGTCGGTGCAATATTGACTCTGTTTAACCAAAGAACCTCTTGACCCTGGAAGTTAAACATATTATGTAAATTTGAGGTACAAAATCCAAACACGCCACATTCCGTGAACGACGCCATCGTTTGTCGATAAAAAGCGAATCACTTTGGTTTTTTTTAGCTACAACCCGATATTGTTTAGTGATTTTTATGACTAATTGTCGCCTGATAAGGCTCCACGTTTGATAAGTTGCAGACGGTCAATAGTTTCAAGAAGTACAAATCTATATTTGAATTGCATTTTAATTGCAATTGCCATTTGATTAGCAGCTGATTAAGTGCTAAGTCGTTGACTGATACGCAAGTTTGTATTTTGTTTTTTTTTCCGGTTGATTGCTCTACTTATGTCCGGAGACCCGGCACGCCCTTGAGTCATGCTCATTTGCCGGTATTTAACAGAAAGATCGCGCTTTTAATACTCATACAAACCTGAAACATTTCGCTACGCTCATTTCCAATGCAAAACATGTTTTCAGCTGTCCCAAGTTTATCGTAAAAGAAATTTAATTAAATGCGTTAAAAACAATGAGCGAATAATACGGAATTTTCGGCACGTGTCTAACTGTTATGATCTTATTTGATTCAACAGGTTTCTTTATTTAATTACCGATTAAAAAATACGACTTTATTAAATAAGGTGAATATAAAAAGCCGATCATAAATGAATGATTATGAATATGAATCAGTTTAGCTGCGACTTAGCTTGTCTTTACGATCTACAATTTCAGCTTGTCCTTCCTGAAGGGTATTCAACAACTATATTTACACTTTTAAATCGATCAGGTGATTTTCTAGGTAATTTTTCAATTCTCAATCGCAGCGCGAGATTTGATGGCTGAAATCAAAATATTGTGACATCAGCATGTCTCGTTAACCTTAAACGATTAGCCTGAGATAACTGAGATGCACATAATATATTTAGGTGATATCAAGTGTAACACTTAATTGGATAGTCAAGTTGATCTCTCGGTTAACTAAATTAGCTAATGATAAACACTCAATGAATTCTCAATGTGATTTCTCACTGACGAATATTTGTACGCATTGTCGTTGTTGTTGCTGTTGTTATTATAGCACAAATCACTTAATCTTTGACGTCAGTTCCCGAGGCTTGCGTCCCACCCCGCTCCGGCCCGCCCTTTACTTAACTGAAAGCAGCCTCAAAGTTTGTTGATCTTTGCTTTATGCAATGCATATTTGCATATTCATGATCAGTCAAAGCCAAGCTGCGACTAGAGTTCTCAAAGGCGTTTCGATTCCAGGTGTCAATTGCAAATGCGCTTCGATAATTTTTACGAAATATGTACTTGAGCTTATTTATTGCCCGAAATGCATAAAAGATAGAAGAACCGAATGGTTTGATTTTTAAAACTGAGAGACTATTTTGAATAGACAAAGATAGAACGAAATATCTATCAAAACTGTATATAAAGTATAGGATCTTCCCCAATACGTCACACATCTCGTGACAAAATTATAATGCCCTCTGTTAATTTGAAACTTATCTCTAGTATTACAAATTCGGTATTTACAATCAAAATCCTAATGAAATACGATCTTTAATTTGTGCTGCATTACAGATTTCAGTTGCGTGGCCCGCTGATCATCTGGAACACATTGCTGGCCATGTTCAGCATAATGGGTGCTGCTCGGACGGCGCCGGAACTGTTTCACGTGCTGCGTCACTACGGGCTATTCCATTCGGTCTGTGTGCCCAGGTGAGTTTTCGTATAATCATTGTGCAAGGTCATCAACAGTAACAATAAAACCGGATTTTCTCCATTGTAGCTACATTGAAAATGATCGCGTGTGCGGCTTCTGGACCTGGCTCTTTGTGCTGAGCAAATTGCCGGAGCTGGGCGATACGATATTCATAGTGCTGCGCAAACAGCCGTTGATCTTCCTGCACTGGTATCATCACATCACGGTGCTGATTTACTCGTGGTTCAGCTACACGGAGTACACCAGTTCTGCCCGCTGGTTTATTGTGATGAACTACTGTGTGCATTCAGTGATGTATAGCTATTATGCACTGAAGGCGGCACGCTTCAATCCACCGCGATTCATATCGATGATTATCACATCACTGCAGCTGACGCAGATGATCATCGGATGTGCGATCAATGTGTGGGCGAATGGATTCCTCAAGACGCACGGCACACAGTCTTGCAACATATCGCAGCGCAACATCAATCTATCGATTGCAATGTACTTCAGCTATTTTGTGCTGTTTGCGCGCTTCTTCTACAAGGCGTACCTGTCGCCCGGCGGCCACAAGAGTCGCCCGAATGCCGTCAAGCTCTCCTCCAGCCCGCCAATCGTCGAGTCCCATTCCAAATACGTCGGAGATGAGGCCCAGGCTGCCTATCTGCGCAAGGCCAAGGCGCAGTAGGATTGGACAGATCCCAACTGGCTAACGCTAAGGCGCCCCTCTACCTAAAGGCTAAGGACATTTATTTATGCAGTACCGGTGTAAAAGTTGTTTTTTAATTTTAACGGGCGCAACGCAACACACACAAACAAACAAACAAACAAACACACAGACACACACACACACACTCAAAGATACACAAACGAGCAGCGTTTGACAACAACAATTTAATTATAAGCATAGAGTTTTACCAGGCGGCTGGCTTACAATACCCACAAACATATATAGAATATATATATGTCGTTGTATATAATGAAATCAAAAACGAGTCAAGATGTGTTTTGTAAAAAGTTAGCAATGGATTTCAAATTTTCGCATGCTTGTTTTAGAATGCAGCTATCCAAAAAACAAAATATGTATCCAAACGATATCATTAGAGTGGAGCTAATATATATGCGCATGCATATATCAAATCAGCCCCGAGCCGTGTGTTTAAAGCCCAAAGTTTGTAACAGAGTGTTGGAGAGCCTCAGATATATACACTAACATAGTTTTCATTTGTGTTCTTACTGTAATTACAAAAACAAAAAGCCGAAAAAAGAAAAATTAACAGAAGAACATTCTCAAATTGAGTTCAGACCGCCGCTCAGTTATCCACAAATACTTATGCTACCCACGTAGGTAAACTACCTATAACTATATATATATTTATATGTATATACATATATATATATATATATATATATATATACAAACAAACATATATCTATAACTTATTGTGTTTGCATTAGCATTCAGTTTTTTGGAACTCTGGATATGTTTTTCGTAGCTGGATCTGAATTGTACTTTAAGTCTCAATATATATATATATATTTATAACAAGCTATTTAAAGTCAACTCGAAATAAAAACAAAATACAAAACTCAAATGCTACCATAGGTTAGTTTCTCCCTAACTTGTTGTTCAAGACGAAGCGCATATTGTTATTGTAATGTACAAAATTGTATTCAATATCCAATTTTTGTAACCGAGCATTTAGTGTCCTTTTTAGTAATTTTTTGGGTTTTTGTGAACATTTTTAGTCGATAGCAAAGTTTCTACACAGCAAGCAAGCAGGAAATGAACGATAAAAGTCCTTGAAGAACGTAACAAAGAAAACAAAGTAAATGTTTAAATTATATTTATATATCTAAGCAACCAAGAAAAACAGCAAGAAGTCCTACTTGAAAAGTTAATTTAGTATAAAGATAACGACGCAGAAAGAAATGAGGAAGCGAGAGAGAAAGAGAAAGCTGAAGCAAAGAAGGATTCGCATACGAATCCTTCATGCCAGTCAAAATGTAACTAAATTCAAAAGTAAGCGAACAAATTGAATTTTTGTCTGGTTATTTGAACAAAACAAATACGAAATGCTAAGAAAATCAACGGATAAATAAAACGTAACAAAGGAAAAGGAACAAAAACAGTGTTTTCATTTGCATGGAATAATTAATGTGCACTTTCCCATAGGCAGGATGCCCTGTGATGATCCTATGACAGTAAATCGAAATGTTAACAGCGTAAAAATCGATAAGGTAATGTATAATAGAATAAAAATCAACTACTGCTTAACCAAACTAAGTTGAAAATTCAATATAGATATTTTTGAAAACATCAAATCTGGTTTTGCAAGCCGTTATAATCAATGAGAATTTTTCTTAGCTGACGCCACCGACGGACACAAATAATTGAAGTCATTTTAGGTTACATCATAGATGGGGGCGAAAAACATTTATTTTTCATGTTGGCTTTGGAAAATGTTTCACTACACATTCATGTATACATATATTTGATGTGTTTTGTATGTTTTCATTTATTGTTTAGTGTTTTGATGAGTTGTTTAGATTGCATAAATTTTACGCAAGAAAGTTAATTCTCCGATGATGCGACAGGAAAATATCGCGTATAATTTGTAATACTAGACTAGAAAAAGTTGCTAAAATACTTACATTCGCATATTTGTTTTTGTATTTTATGTATAATGTATTGCTGTGTGTGTATCTAAGTAAACGCACATTTCATGACCCTAGAACCTAGGCATTATTACAATATATATGATAGATTACAAAAGATCGACTAAGCTCTAAAATAGTGCACATACATACATATACATATGTATTAATGATTTTTACCATTAGATGTATGAATATATGTGAATGTTAAGTGTACATATATTATTAAATGAGAACAACCACTAGATGAGCCATGTGGGTAAGGGACATAGGGATTGGGATTAGGGTTAAGGATCAAAATTGAAAGAAATTTGTATGTGTGTGTGTATTCAATGCCTTTTTTAATGCATAAACAGTATATTCATAAATTAGATCAAGTTTTAAAAATCAACTCAATTCGGATTATAACAAAACAATAATATTTTAAAATGCCAAACGAACAATGCATTTGTTCCAGCCAAGAGCACAATAAAAGTTGAGACGTTCACGCCTCAATTAAATATCAATAGTTGTTTTCTTTTTCTATTTGTTGTTGGTGCGTTTCACATTGTCCCTTCTATTTGTTTGTTACCGATATTGAATTACAATGTTTGAATTTATGAAAGCAAAATAAATAAAGTGTAATAGTACAAAGCGGCATCGAATTTGAGTTGTTTTCTATTTTTGGTTATTGATAAGAATGCGCTCAAAGTTGGTGCCTTGTTTCATTTGTTGCCTGCTTGGATTGGTATTTGTTGTTTGTCGTTTCTGGTGTTTTCTAACTCGTTTTACTCCTCTTGTTTTAGCTGCTTTTTGACCCGATTTTGTTTGGTGCTACAGCCTCCCGATAGTGCATCTATTTGCGTCTGCTGCTCACGGTGCTCCAGCCAAACTCCTGTTGTTGTTGCTGGTAGTGTTGGTGTCTGGCATTTCTTGGCGTGACAGCAGGCGCAGCAGCATCATCTCACTTTTTACCGGGAGGCGCTAGTGGAAGGCCGCGCTCCTTGCCACGTAATTTTATGCCAAGCACACGCTCCATCTTGCCCAGTATCAAATTGTTGGGAATGCCGCGTCCCGCCTCATAATCAGTCACCACCTGCTGTTTCTCGCAGATTTTCTAAATGAGTATTAATAAAGTACATTAATTACATGGCGTATGATTGATTTTTTTTATATTTTTTGTTTTAGTTTTTACCGTGGCTAGTTCCTTTTGGCTCATGCCCTTGCCCTGGCGTCCCTGCTGAATTATTTTGCCCACATCTAGCGGTATCTTGTCGTGCTTCAGTTCTTCAGTCTCACGATCCAGCTTGGCAGTGTTCTTGGTAGTCACATGCTGCTTGTTGGTGCCAGCACCATCTACCAAGAAAAACAAATTTTAAAATATTTTAAATAATAAGCCTAAGCAATAATAAATCAATTTCAAGAGTCTTCAGTGATAATAAAAAAATTCAAATTTAAATCTTGCTGCCATCTCTCCTAGCAATAACAGTTATTAGGTCAGCTGTCAGATTGCAAGGCGAAACAAAATGGCCGCCTCGCCGGAAAGCTTTCTAAATTCACAGTGTTGTGAAATATGAACACAAACACACAAACACACTCACACACATACATATGAGCTAAAAAGCCGCAGAAAACAACAACAAACGCCACGCAATACATGTGGATTGATTGCAACTGCATTTCGACACCCCTCCCCCTTCCCAAACGATTTTTTACTTACATTTCTGCTGCGTATCGACAGCAACCCCTTGGCGGCGTGCCTGATTAACAGCTGATTCGGTCTTCAGCTGGCTATTCTTTGGGGCCTTTTTCCTTAAAACGGTAACTGTATCCCAGTCCGACATCTTGAAAATATGTGAAGACAACAATTAAACGTGCTTAAGCCACAACTGCCGGTGTACTTACATTGATAGCTTTGTTAGTGCTTTACTTAATCTGAATATATGACTATATTTTGTAATTAAAACTAGGAATTCCAGAACTATCTATGTGAATATCTGAACGGTGTGACTTAAAGAGATTTTATAGTTTGCTCCCTTGAGCCAGTTCGATAACAGAGAGAACTTTATTTGCTCACTTGAAGTTGGCTGCGCGCAATTTGTCAACGCACATGAAGTTGGCTGCGTGCGATGTTGTGAGTGACATGAAGTTGGCTGCGCCAGAGGTGCTCTGTGTGATTTTTGCTCTAGCCGTGTGCGGTCACACTCACGAGTAGTCGTCTTGAAAATTTTAACAAAGTCGGTCGGTGTCGCTGTGTTGTGCGGGTGTTAAAATTTTCTGTGTGTGTGTGTAATTAAGAAAAATGCAAAGAGATAGATAACTTGAAAAAGCTGCACTTACACAGCACTAACAACAACAATAGTTGGCGTTGCAACTGCAAAATATGTGATAAGCGCAGGCGACGCAAACGCAAAGTGCATTTTAGGGCGTGTTTGTAGCCAGACCCCCTAAACCCCCCTGTCCACCTTCAACTTCAGCCCCCCTCCAACTCCCACAGTCAACAAGCAGCAAATCAATTTAACAACAAAAATTCAAATTGTAATCGAAATCGAATTGGGCAATTTCGCAATTTTGTAAAACATCCTTGAATTTTTTTTGTCTACTCAAAATTCGCACCAAATTGGAGTAGCAAAACGGAACGAAAAAAAAGAGCGTAGAAAGAAAAGAGACGCACTACAGAAAATGTGTAGAGCAGCAAATTAAAATAAAAGCAAATTAAAATAAGTGCAGCAAAAATAAAACAAAATTGTGAAAAGCTAAAATATAAATACAACAAAGTGCATAAATTTCGTTGTTGGGTTTTGCATGTGAATCCCTTTCCTGAAGGATGGGCGCACAGCAGGGCAAGGAGCGCGGCTCTCATTCGAGTGGGGGCGGGGGAGGTGGTGGTGGCAACACTACCGTTAGCTGCATTGGGGTCTCCAGCAGCAACAGCAGTCCCATTGCATCCGGTTCGCCGCACTGCATCACTGCATCCTCCTCGTCCTTGAGTGCTGCTTCCACATTGCGCAACTCACGCATCAAATCGACAACAAACCATGGAAGCATCGGTTCCAGTGGCGGATCCTCCTCCCATCGTGGCGGTTCCTCCTCGAATGCCATGTCCCATAAGGATAATCGCTGCAATCCGAGCATTGGCCTAAACATATTTACCGAACACAATGGTGAGTATATTACAGTTATATGTTAAGCAAATGTTAACGCTATGTGTGTGCAAATAAGCCACCCGCAACATACAAATGCACTTACAGTATGTGTATACACTGTCACACACGCACACATAGTCCCTTAACATTTGCTTAACAGCTCTTTTGCCTCGCTCGCTCTCGCTCTCTCATTCTCTCTCTCTCTCGCTTACTGCACTCGGTGGGCGGCCCCGCTCTTCAATTGAGACAATTTCTAGACTTTCATTGCTTCCGTTTATCATAGAAAAAGGAATGCGCATTGTTGTTGTTCGTATCATTGTTGTTGCCGGCATATACAGTGCACCCTCGATAAAGTAAACTAATTAAAACATTTTTTCTGGATTTTCCTCAATCCATGCAACAAATGTTGCACCAATGTACATTTTAAATCATTTTAATTACATTTAGTCTTAAATCTATAAGGTTGTTCACTCTTTCGAGTGTGCACTGTAGTTCTACTTATTGTTGTTGTTGTTATAGTTGTTGCTGGTTCCCTTTTGTTTACATTAGCAAAGCAGAAGAAGAAGAAGTAATGAATCGAATTTTGTTAAATGTGCAGCTCAATTGTTGTTGAAGAGGGCGGTTTCAACTGTTTCTCCTGCTGTTGCTCCTTATTATAAGGAAACCCGCCCCCGCAGCGTCACCCTTCAGCTTCTTAACAGTGGTTGAAATCCAACCATCCCCCCACACTGATGGAAAAGCAGTCGGACAGGCATTTCCTGCGTTTTTCCACGCACGCATTTTCATCCCATCCCTTTATGCTTTCCCTTTGTCGCCTTTTGCTGTACACAATTTTCCGTTATTTGCTATTTGTTTGCATCTTTGACAAGTTGCAATATTTTCCGTTTTAGTGCTTCCTTTTTCCATGTCAATTTTCTAATAGCTTTTTTATGTCCATGTCTCCGTCCTACCGCAACGGAGTGAGGTGGTGGTTTGGGGGGTTTGTTTAGATTTATAGCCAGCTAATCTGGCTTTAATCGTCATTATCTAATGGGAAATTACTTATTACTCTCTCTCTTTATACACCTGCCACAAAGCTCTCATAACTCATTAAATGTCTCGAGTGCTGCACAAATGCTGCAAATTATATTTCATATTACAGTTTCCAATTGGCACTTGTTCCAATTGGCAAACTCTTTTGTTTCTTCTTTGCTTCGCATACTTCATGTTCCACTTTAGGCTTTATGTAACCGGTAAAAGGGGTTAAATTGAGTATTATAATGTTATGCAAATCAATGTAACAGGCAGCAGCAAATTAAATAAAATTAAATTGTAAATATCGCCCTTCTACGCGATTCTCATGAATTCAAGTAAGGTCTAGGCATTTTTATGATATTTAAAGTTCTGTGTGAGTGAAATAAATAACAGGCTCTTCCATTTCCTCACTTTCTACCTTTTAACTACGCGCTCCCTCTCTCTCTACAACTCCTTTAATACTAATTGTCCCTCTCTCTCTCTCTCTCTGTTAAAATTCCGACCTGGCTACAGAGTATCTACGAGTCGAACATTCCGACCAGAAAACTTTTTAGCTGCTTTCGTTTTTGATTACATCAAAATTATTGCAATTCATCTCGCATGTTGTTTCTATTATTGTTGTTGCTGTGCAATTTGTTAGCAATTATACTTATTTATATTTAGCTTTTATTAATTTTCATGAGCTTTCTAACTGCTGGCTGATAAGGCCCTGCCTCCCAATAAGCAAGCAATTTATTTGTGTGACCGCATTGAGTCACAGCGATTGCAATTTGCTCAGCGCCAAGTACGCAGCTCTGCAGCTGACAACCTTTGTTAAGCAACAAAGCGAAAGCGAAAATTCTAGTAGTATTTAACAAGCAAAACAAAATGACAATTTATTTAGTATTCAAGTTCTACGGCCATTCCGATAGCATGATTGCACTCTTCTCTTTTTTTCTTTGCGCTTATATAAACTTTTTTATAACCACTTTTGTCTCAAATATCAACGAAATAAAAATAATTATCACGTTTGTGGTATTTATCAGCTGTCTGGCTGGCAAATAAATAAAAGTAAAAATACTCGAGAGCTGCATAACATTTTTTGTATCTGCTTATTTGCTTTGCTCGCATCATTCGTGAGCAGCATACTAGCTGCCATTGGGCTGAAAGTTCAGCAGCAAAAACACCAATAGTGTTTATACCCTGAACCCATCAAAAATTGAAAAAAAGGGTATCATGAAGATTGCAGCGTCGAACACTCTCGACAAGAGCACTTTTACTTGTTTTCCCACACGAAATTATTCAACAAAATTTGCAATCGAATACAGAAATCCGCATCGCAGCGGGCCCAGAAGATGCAATTGTCGTTACTGTTGTTGTAATTACAAAATTACATTGTAAAACTGTGTCTGGGGTACAGATTACATGCCACCAACCGCAGTCGCCAGTCACCAGTCACCAAACAGTCGCGACCAGGTCGATCTCAGACCAGAGCCCACAGCCCAGACCGACTGGCAGCCACGAACTCGAACTGAAATCTCAAATCACAATCCAACAGCACACACACACACACACACACACACACACACACACATACACATACAGATACACACAAGTCAAATGCGACAGGCAAATAACTAACATGGTTGGCAATTGACGATACTGCACAGTGGGGCAAAGTAGAGAACATGATAACTCGAAAGGTTAAAGCTGACGTAACTCAAAATGTTTCTATTTCATTAATGCAATTGCATAAGTAATGCTGTTAGCTTGAATCAAGCTGGTAGCTTTTGAATTCAGCGTTAACAGCTGTTACCTGTAAAACATGCTGTTATTTTTTAAATAGAGCGTTAACAGCTGTCAACTTTATTGCCCAAATAACAACAACAGTCACAAAGTTTATGATAGATATGTTGTACATGTGTTAATGATTAGTTATCGGTAACTATAGCAATACAATTTAATAGACTATGCAAGAAATATTGACTTTCTCTCAAGAAAGCCGTAATGTATGTTTATTTAACAGATTAGTAACCACTGTGCCGCTGTTAGTTTGCCGTAGTAGGCGTTGCCTTTTGGGCACTGTGGAATTTGACTTTAGTTGCGAATCGTTATACGACACGATGTAATTAGATACATTTGGGGGCAGCATAGGATTGGATAGCGCTGGGAAAGCTGCTGCTTCATTGAAGCTGTCAATTGCAAATAGCTGAGCATATGCTGAAAAGCCAGCAGAGATGGGAGTAGAAATGTAGAAATGGAAATGGAATTGGAGGCTTCTATTCGCACCCGTTGGCGACACTTCGCAATGTCTCAAAATAGCCAGCCAAAGTGAGTTGGAACTCCCTGAGAGTGTAGCTTCCCCTGCCTCTTCCTCTTTCTCTGTGACACTCTCACTTGTAATCTGAGTAGCCTGGACAGCAAGAAGCGGGCGATAGGCGGCGGGAGGCGTCAATGGCCGTTGACTGCCCCTCGCCTCCCGCCCCTTTCCCCCGTTGCCTGGACGCTGTTTGCCAACATGCAAGCGGCAAATTATGAGACGAGGCAAATGAACTTTTCACATGGCTAATGGACGCCACACGCACATCCAACTAGGAAGAGATGTGTGTGTGTGTGTGTGTTGTGGACAAACGTCAAACAGGTGACGTGTTGTGTAGTGTGGTTGAGTAGTGGGAATGGAAGTTGTGTGTTTACTTTACAGCTTTCCCACTCGTTTATGATTATGCTAATATATAAATATTATTCCTTAAACATAATTGCTCCTAGAATCGAGTTACGAGCTAAAGAAATGCTCTACAGAATGCATTTTAAACAGAGCGTGTATACTAATTCATTAAAATAACAGTAACAGTAATAATAAACGAGTTTAGTTCGAATATAATTAAAAGTTAACATATCACTTAAATATTTGTTAAAATCAGAATGCTTGGAGATTGTAAAGATGAGATTATTTTAAAATATGTTAATGAGAATTTAACAGCTGTTACTGACAAGTTATAGTTGGCAACTCTTTAGAACTTTAACATATGTTAAATACAAGTTAACAGCTCTTTAACATTCACAATGTTTGGTACTTTAACGTATGTTGTTGCAGAGTAAATAGCTGTTACTTAAAAATATGTTTATTGAAAAGTTAACAGCTCTTTAGCCTATTATACGAATTACAAAAAAAAACCGATCAGTTGAAGGCGTTGTCTCCACTTTTCTTACTTTGTATTAGTTTTGTTTTTATTCTCGATGCCTCTGCACTCGTATATATATTTTCTATTATTAGCCGGTCCGTATCTTTGTCTTCTTCTTGTCGTTGCTTTTTATAATTTTCTTTACTTTTACTTCGAGTTGGAGTCGACGTCGCCATCGCCGCTGTTGTTGTCGTTGTTGTTGTTGTTGCCGTTGCCTGTTTCCTGGCATTTGCCAGCACCAAAGTGCCACTCATCGTCATCATTATTATTGTAGTAGTAGTAGTTGTTGTTGTTTCTGTTGTTGCCGTTACTTTGCATGTTTTGCTTTTGGGGCCAAAGGGCTGTTTTCGATCAAGCTCGTAAATCCTTTCGTGCCTCGCTTTTCGTGCATTGCAATGCACTTTGATGTTTTATTTTTAGAGTCCAATGCCAGTTTGCAGTCGGTTCTTTTTTGTATACACTTTAAGGCCCTACTGCATTCCAATAAGAACTTAAAAGTTAATCCCAACAGCTGTGTGTACAAACTCTAATTAGTTTTCGAACATGTGTAATTATTCAAATAGTAATCGTCATGTTTGCACTTGGAACGGTAAAAAGTCACCCAATTGGATCAACAACTGGAAGGCAAATACAATAAAAGAACTATGTACCTATGATGAAAACAAAGTAGAATGTTGAGAGAATGCTAAACTTTAGTTGTGTTGCTGAGCACCAAAATAGGGGGAAACATCGGGAAATGATTAATATATGCATATATTTGTATGTATGTATATAAAAACTTTTATATACAGTGGTCGCTGGGAAATTTAGACTTCCTGAAAGTCTAGTAATTCGATTCGTCAGTAATAACTCATTAGAGTTAGACACTTTTTAGTAGAACATTTATTTTTATCATCATCTATATTGAACATATAAAATTTAAATTATGGAAATAACCATTAACTGTTTAATACGAAAGAAATTCGATATTAAATCTGTCATCTCTACATACATATATACTACATATACATCATCTGTGCAACATCATAACGATTTCTTAACTTTGTCGACGACATTTTCATGCACTCAAATTTATGTAATTTCTAGCCCATTTTCCAATCTTTTCATTTTACTTTTTTGCATTCTCAGTGGAGCATTGCAGCCGCCCACTCGGCGGCACCCACACCCCACCCCTTGAGCCCCAGCATTCCATTATGCGGTCCCCTTCGGCGTTGCGCCTCATTGAAAATTGTTTGCATAAATTAGCTGACGAAAAGCGAAAGAAAGAAAGCGAGACAGCCAATAGGAAAGCCAAACATAATTTGTAAACAGCAGAAAACTGAAGAGAACCGAATATTTGTTTATCGCCGGGTAGGGCATAGAGGAGTTTGGAGGCGGGGTTGCAGGGGGTTTGGGGAATGCGTCAACTAATTATAAGCGCATGAAATGCTTCTCTATATAACATTCAACATTTCTACGTTGCTCTGTTGTTGTGATTATGTTTGAGGTCATAAATTTTGACGCCAGTTGATTGATTGACACTCGCTATATAAATATGTTTATATATATATATATGCATATGAATATGTATATGTATATGTATATGTGTAGGTGAAAGGGGAGACTTGAACGAATTAAACACAATATTTGTATGTGCACTTTATTTAGCCGGCACCCCAAAACAAATATATAGGCATATATAGAGGCATTTGTGTGGGGGATCGTATATATGTATATATATATGCCCTTCCTGCACTCTTTTGTGCAATTGATGTGTTTATTAAGTTTAACCACTTACCCCTGCGCCCGCCCCCCTTTGCGAACCGATGGACGTTAACAAGTCCACAAGGTCGAACATATTAAGCATGTGCAAAAATCAACAGCAAACAAAATAAAATACGGGGTTATTTTTGTTGTAGGTACATGCTATATCTTAAATATACATATACATACATATGTATATATCATTATGTATATAAACTTTTGTGTAGTTGGAGTGCAAATTAAACATAAATAAATAAACAATCTGCAAAACGTTTCAAATGCAGCAAGAGAATCGCTTTCACGACAGCCCAAACAGAACCAGGGAAACCTGTTCTACTGCCACGACTTGCAAGTGGTCGAAGGAGGGGGATAACGTGGCAGGGAGCGGCAGCCTACAGAACTGCATTTTGAGGCAAGAGCAGCAGCAGCAGCAGCAGCGCGAAATCCATCAATGAGGCAACCTGCTGCCTGCTGCCTGCTGCTATAAGTCGATATGAGACTGCAGCACAAATCACGTTCGTAATTGTAACTGTAATGAGAATTGAGTTTTCTCAATTCTCGCTACTCGCTACTCGCCACGGCACGTACAGATATAGCTGTCTATATACACACACAGTGTGTGCTTGTGTGAATCTGAGCCACAATTTACCTGCTGCTGTGCCATAGATACCGCACTATAGATATATGTACATATATATAAAACACCTCTCACATGTGCCACAATCTCTCGTCTCTCGACGGTAGCTCGGCGGATGGGAATGGGAATTATGCGCCTTGAGCCGCTGATTGAATTTCTGATGCCAAGACTCTCGGATTTGACTTGGACTTTAACTGGGCATGGCAATGCACATAGTTCTCTGGATATGCGAGCGGATCAAGGTGCCAAAGGTGCCGCTCAATCTAGAAAATTGCGCCTAAAGGCCAAATAATTTGTGCACAAATTTCCTACAATTGCAACACAATTGAAATCTAAATGTCCTAGTACTGAGTGAATTGTTTTAGTATTTCAGCTGTTTGGCTAGTCAAACGTTTACGAAAGTGAGACAAAGAGGAAATAAAATATTAAATTGATTCATTTAAAAGACAATTTCGACAACAAATTTCTTTTCACACATCGAAACTAACTTAACTAAAAAGCTTGTCATGTCCATAACCTCAAGATACCTCTCTATATGGCATAGTATACAGTTGACTTAATTAAATAGGCGAAAGGCATGCAACAAAGACTTAATTTAGTTAAATTTCACTCGAATTTCTCCACCAAAACAAAACATTCTTTCAAAAAAAAAACACCAAATTATTTGGCAACAAAAAGCGAATCATGAAAATTGGCAAGCATTTACTGCATAAAGCGAGCTCCAAAAAAAACCAACCGAAGAAAAAGCATAACAAATGCGCCTTGAAACGTTGCAAACCTGTTTCCCCAAGCAAAACTCAACACAGTGACAGCCAAATGTCTGCGCACACATTGATGATTGTTGCGAGAGCGTAAACTCTTCTCTCTCTCTCTCTCTCTCTCTGTCTCTCTTTGTCAGTCTCTATCGCTGTTAACTCTCTCAGCTGCCAGCTGACCGGCGTCCGGTCCGGTCCGATGTGGTCAGTGAACCAACCATCCAGTGTGAAAACATGAAATGAAAATTATCCCCAAAAAAAGAAGAAGAAATAAAATACCTACGAAAAAACAGCACCAAAAAAAGCGGCCGCAGTTAATTTCAACTTTATAAATTGCTCTTTTGTGTCTGTTTGCATGTGTTGGTAATTTTTTTATATTTTTAAATAATAATGTGAAATTTAATTCATTTAATTGCCGCCTAATGGCCGAACTGTTGGCTCTGTCCAACATGGAGTTGGATTTGGAGTTGTCGTCGTTGTCGCCACTTTCAGTTTTTTTTTTTTTTTCTTTTGGCTTTTGTCTTTTAGTATATTTTTGCCAGGCCATTCAGAACCTTGCCTTTTGTTTGTGTGGTTTTATTTTTTGGATGTGCGACGTCTGTCAATTTTTACGCCGTCTGGCAATATTTAAACGACATCCACATCCGCAGTGTCTCGCAGTCCATAGTCTGTCCGCTCCTTATCCGTCCGTCCTGGCTATTGCACTTGCTTTCCCAGAATCGCAAAGCTGCCACAGACGTCGTTGAATCACCAAAGAGTTGATATGAAGTATTATAGTCCATGTGGTATATACATATGTATGTATATTTATACATTAAAAAGACACCGACATAGATACACCATTAAATGTTTTATTCCTGTTGCGTTCGCTTCACAGCGTTTTATGTTTGCTTTTCAATTTTCAGCTATTTGCATTTACCAGTCATCCCTTGCAAACAACATAAAAAAGAAACAAGCGCAACTTTTCCTTGTTTTATATTCTATGCCTCGTTTTTTCTGTTTTCCATATTCCGCTAACCACAATCTAGATACGTAGGGGCCAGTGCTTTGAAGTTATCCCGGCCACACCTTGTCTGGCACTGACAGTTTTGATAAGACACGCAGACAACTTTGCTAGAAAATTGTTAAAAGTTAACAGAAAAGAAAGCTTGAGAAAGGAGATAAAATGATACAATTGTTTAAAAACTAAAACCAAGAAATCTGTAAATAACCACAATTAAAATATGTACTGGAATTTTACAGCAAAAAGATTGCAAAGTCCACAACCGAATTTTCTTATTGTTGTAGAATTATAATATTTCATTGAAGACGTAACATAATACTTATTCCAGAGGGAGGAAACTTTTTCTCACTGCTTTAACATTTCACAATTTACCATCATTACTTGAATTATTTCCCAGCCATGCTCTTTAATAACTCAATAAGCATCCATTTAAGCAACTCCCCCTCGAGTTGGATGCCTGTCACAAAATTTTCGTAATATCAATAAACGTAATTGCCGCTACCAGAGTTGATGTTTGAGTTTAGAGATCAAAGTTTCACTTTGCTGCGTGTTGGTTTTCTGTGTATTCATATATTCGTTTTACTCGGGCGTATAATTACAGGCCGTCATAAAGTGCCGCAATCATACACACACACTCAGTAACGCACACACATACACCTAACAATCAATTTAATCTATGCACTCGCATCAAATTTGGAAATACATTCATTTACAGACATACGTGGTTCGCATTATTGCAAAGTGTGCAACAAAATTTGATTATCTCTTTGGGGGATTGGCAGGCAAAAAGCTTTTTTTTTTTACGAATACGTCTACACTTCTTCCCGCTCTTCGCTAATTATATACGCTTTTCCACATTTTATCGTCGTGTCATTGTCAATGGCGGCATTATTCATTTTTATACATTTTTACATAATCGCCAACCAGTTTGCGGCATGCCTGGAAAAACGTTTGAAACAAAACAAAATAATAACAACTACCGGAACCACAGACAAGTTCCAGTTCGTCGCATCTATCGTCCATTTAGACAGCTAATTGCGCTTAATGACGAATACCTCAAAAATGTGGTTACAAATCAAGCAAAAGGTGATAGAACTTCGGTACGCTTTGAAGAGGCTTCCCAGCTTAGCTCATTTAGAAATCTCAACTCATCCCATTGTTCGTTTTCACTGCAATGTATTTTCTAAAGAACTGAAAAGAGGAAGTCTCTTTATATATTGAAGAAAACTCCCCTTCTTATGTAATGTGAAATTTCATATATCTAATCATTTTTATACAATTACGCACTTTCGCCCGTCTCCCGTATTCTCTCAATTATTATTCATTTTCGCGGCAAGTGACTTTCTGACTATTTGCTTCGCACGTTTCGATTATTCGTTATTTATAACCATTAAAAATGGGAAAAAGGGTTGTGCAAAAGTATGTAACAGGCATAAGGAAGCATCTCCGACCCCATAATGTATATATACTCTTGATCTGTATGAACGCTCGTTTCTCAAAGACTTGTGCTAGACTTGTTGTAGACTTCATATTTGGAATATAAGTTCTCGTATTGTCCTACAATTTCCATACGATCGGACAATACACAAAGAAGTTATTTAGGGTTCAATGTAAGATAGTTTTAAGCCAACGGAAAAAGATAAAAAAAAGCAAAGGCACCCACATTTAATTAAACGTAAAATTTCAAGATTCTATTTTTTGAAAAATCAAAATTTGTAAGGGTCCCCCCTTATGCTTTTTTTGCCAAAAAAATCATAAATTTTGTTTTTTCAAAAATTCATAAACTTGAGATGTAGAATTAAACTAGATGCCAAACAATAATCAAAATGGCCTCGGGAATAAAAATCGGTTCAGATTTGACAAAGTTGTGGCAGTTTGAAGTCTGGAAAGGTGATTTATAAGGAATTTTTCGTTGTTTGGGCACTTTACAAGACAATTTTTTTGTCACTTTTGGCGTGATTTTTGACAGAAAAATGAACTACCGCAAAATCACTTTTCAAATAGTTTTTTATACTAATTGAGATACCTACAATCAATTAAACGTAAAATTTCAAGATTCTATTTTTTGAAAAATCAAAATTTGTAAGGGTCCCCCCTTATGCTTTTTTCGCCAAAAAAATCATAAATTTTGTTTTTTCTAAAATTCATAAACTTGAGATGTAGAATTAAACTAGATGCCAAACAATAATCAAAATGGCCTCGGGAATGAAATTCGGTTGAGATTTGACAAAGTTGTGGCAGTTTGAAGTCTGGAAAGGTGATTTATAAGGAATTTTTCGTTGTTTGGGCACTTTACAAGACAATTTTTTTGTCACTTTTGGCGTGATTTTTGACAGAAAAATGAACTACCGCAAAATCACTTTTCAAATAGTTTTTTATACTAATTGAGATACCTACAATCAATTAAACGTAAAATTTCAAGATTCTATTTTTTGAAAAATCAAAATTTGTAAGGGTCCCCCCTTATGCTTTTTTCGCCAAAAAAATCATAAATTTTGTTTTTTCAAAAATTCATAAACTTGAGATGTAAAATTAAACTAGATGCCAAACAATATTCAAAATGGCATCGGGAATAAAAATCGGTTCAGATTTGACAAAGTTGTGGCAGTTTGAAGTCTGGAAAGGTGATTTATAAGGAATTTTTCGTTGTTTGGGCACTTTACAAGACAATTTTTTTGTCACTTTTGGCGTGATTTTTGACAGAAAAATGAACTACCGCAAAATCACTTTTCAAATAGTTTTTTATACTAATTGAGATACCTACAATCAATTAAACGTAAAATTTCAAGATTCTATTTTTTGAAAAATCAAAATTTGTAAGGGTCCCCCCTTATGCTTTTTTCGCCAAAAAAATCATAATTTTTGTTTTTTCTAAAATTCATAAACTTGAGATGTAGAATTAAACTAGATGCCAAACAATAATCAAAATGGCCTCGGGAATGAAATTCGGTTGAGATTTGACAAAGTTGTGGCAGTTTGAAGTCTGGAAAGGTGATTTATAAGGAATTTTTCGTTGTTTGGGCACTTTACAAGACAATTTTTTTGTCACTTTTGGCGTGATTTTTGACAGAAAAATGAACTACCGCAAAATCACTTTTCAAATAGTTTTTTATACTAATTGAGATACCTACAATCAATTAAACGTAAAATTTCAAGATTCTATTTTTTGAAAAATCAAAATTTGTAAGGGTCCCCCCTTATGCTTTTTTCGCCAAAAAAATCATAAATTTTGTTTTTTCAAAAATTCATAAACTTGAGATGTAAAATTAAACTAGATGCCAAACAATATTCAAAATGGCCTCGGGAATAAAAATCGGTTCAGATTTGACAAAGTTGTGGCAGTTTGAAGTCTGGAAAGGTGATTTATAAGGAATTTTTCGTTGTTTGGGCACTTTACAAGACAATTTTTTTGTCACTTTTGGCGTGATTTTTGACAGAAAAATGAACTACCGCAAAATCACTTTTCAAATAGTTTTTTATACTAATTGAGATACCTACAATCAATTAAACGTAAAATTTCAAGATTCTATTTTTTGAAAAATCAAAATTTGTAAGGGTCCCCCCTTATGCTTTTTTTGCCAAAAAAATCATAAATTTTGTTTTTTCAAAAATTCATAAACTTGAGATGTAGAATTAAACTAGATGCCAAACAATAATCAAAATGGCCTCGGGAATAAAAATCGGTTCAGATTTGACAAAGTTGTGGCAGTTTAAAGTCTGGAAAGGTGATTTATAAGGAATTTTTCGTTGTTTGGGCACTTTACAAGACAATTTTTTTGTCACTTTTGGCGTGATTTTTGACAGAAAAATGAACTACCGCAAAATCACTTTTCAAATAGTTTTTTATACTAATTGAGATACCTACAATCAATTAAACGTAAAATTTCAAGATTCTATTTTTTGAAAAATCAAAATTTGTAAGGGTCCCCCCTTATGCTTTTTTCGCCAAAAAAATCATAAATTTTGTTTTTTCAAAAATTCATAAACTTGAGATGTAGAATTAAACTAGATGCCAAACAATATTCAAAATGGCCTCGGGAATAAAAATCGGTTCAGATTTGACAAAGTTGTGGCAGTTTGAAGTCTGGAAAGGTGATTTATAAGGAATTTTTCGTTGTTTGGGCACTTTACAAGACAATTTTTTTGTCACTTTTGGCGTGATTTTTGACAGAAAAATGAACTACCGCAAAATCACTTTTCAAATAGTTTTTTATACTAATTGAGATACCTACAATCAATTAAACGTAAAATTTCAAGATTCTATTTTTTGAAAAATCAAAATTTGTAAGGGTCCCCCCTTATGCTTTTTTTGCCAAAAAAATCATAAATTTTGTTTTTTCAAAAATTCATAAACTTGAGATGTAGAATTAAACTAGATGCCAAACAATAATCAAAATGGCCTCGGGAATAAATATCGGTTCAGATTTGACAAAGTTGTGGCAGTTTGAAGTCTGGAAAGGTGATTTATAAGGAATTTTTCGTTGTTTGGGCACTTTAGAAGACAATTTTTTTGTCACTTTTGGCGTGATTTTTGACAGAAAAATGAACTACCGCAAAATCACTTTTCAAATAGTTTTTTATACTAATTGAGATACCTACAATCAATTAAACGTAAAATTTCAAGATTCTATTTTTTGAAAAATCAAAATTTGTAAGGGTCCCCCCTTATGCTTTTTTCGCCAAAAAAATCATAATTTTTGTTTTTTCTAAAATTCATAAACTTGAGATGTAGAATTAAACTAGATGCCAAACAATAATCAAAATGGCCTCGGGAATGAAATTCGGTTGAGATTTGACAAAGTTGTGGCAGTTTGAAGTCTGGAAAGGTGATTTATAAGGAATTTTTCGTTGTTTGGGCACTTTACAAGACAATTTTTTTGTCACTTTTGGCGTGATTTTTGACAGAAAAATGAACTACCGCAAAATCACTTTTCAAATAGTTTTTTATACTAATTGAGATACCTACAATCAATTAAACGTAAAATTTCAAGATTCTATTTTTTGAAAAATCAAAATTTGTAAGGGTCCCCCCTTATGCTTTTTTCGCCAAAAAAATCATAAATTTTGTTTTTTCAAAAATTCATAAACTTGAGATGTAAAATTAAACTAGATGCCAAACAATATTCAAAATGGCCTCGGGAATAAAAATCGGTTCAGATTTGACAAAGTTGTGGCAGTTTGAAGTCTGGAAAGGTGATTTATAAGGAATTTTTCGTTGTTTGGGCACTTTACAAGACAATTTTTTTGTCACTTTTGGCGTGATTTTTGACAGAAAAATGAACTACCGCAAAATCACTTTTCAAATAGTTTTTTATACTAATTGAGATACCTACAATCAATTAAACGTAAAATTTCAAGATTCTATTTTTTGAAAAATCAAAATTTGTAAGGGTCCCCCCCTTATGCTTTTTTTGCCAAAAAAATCATAAATTTTGTTTTTTCAAAAATTCATAAACTTGAGATGTAGAATTAAACTAGATGCCAAACAATAATCAAAATGGCCTCGGGAATAAAAATCGGTTCAGATTTGACAAAGTTGTGGCAGTTTAAAGTCTGGAAAGGTGATTTATAAGGAATTTTTCGTTGTTTGGGCACTTTACAAGACAATTTTTTTGTCACTTTTGGCGTGATTTTTGACAGAAAAATGAACTACCGCAAAATCACTTTTCAAATAGTTTTTTATACTAATTGAGATACCTACAATCAATTAAACGTAAAATTTCAAGATTCTATTTTTTGAAAAATCAAAATTTGTAAGGGTCCCCCCTTATGCTTTTTTCGCCAAAAAAATCATAAATTTTGTTTTTTCAAAAATTCATAAACTTGAGATGTAGAATTAAACTAGATGCCAAACAATATTCAAAATGGCCTCGGGAATAAAAATCGGTTCAGATTTGACAAAGTTGTGGCAGTTTGAAGTCTGGAAAGGTGATTTATAAGGAATTTTTCGTTGTTTGGGCACTTTACAAGACAATTTTTTTGTCACTTTTGGCGTGATTTTTGACAGAAAAATGAACTACCGCAAAATCACTTTTCAAATAGTTTTTTATACTAATTGAGATACCTACAATCAATTAAACGTAAAATTTCAAGATTCTATTTTTTGAAAAATCAAAATTTGTAAGGGTCCCCCCTTATGCTTTTTTTGCCAAAAAAATCATAAATTTTGTTTTTTCAAAAATTCATAAACTTGAGATGTAGAATTAAACTAGATGCCAAACAATAATCAAAATGGCCTCGGGAATAAATATCGGTTCAGATTTGACAAAGTTGTGGCAGTTTGAAGTCTGGAAAGGTGATTTATAAGGAATTTTTCGTTGTTTGGGCACTTTAGAAGACAATTTTTTTGTCACTTTTGGCGTGATTTTTGACAGAAAAATGAACTACCGCAAAATCACTTTTCAAATAGTTTTTTATACTAATTGAGATACCTACAATCAATTAAACGTAAAATTTCAAGATTCTATTTTTTGAAAAATCAAAATTTGTAAGGGTCCCCCCTTATGCTTTTTTCGCCAAAAAAATCATAATTTTTGTTTTTTCTAAAATTCATAAACTTGAGATGTAGAATTAAACTAGATGCCAAACAATAATCAAAATGGCCTCGGGAATGAAATTCGGTTGAGATTTGACAAAGTTGTGGCAGTTTGAAGTCTGGAAAGGTGATTTATAAGGAATTTTTCGTTGTTTGGGCACTTTACAAGACAATTTTTTTGTCACTTTTGGCGTGATTTTTGACAGAAAAATGAACTACCGCAAAATCACTTTTCAAATAGTTTTTTATACTAATTGAGATACCTACAATCAATTAAACGTAAAATTTCAAGATTCTATTTTTTGAAAAATCAAAATTTGTAAGGGTCCCCCCTTATGCTTTTTTCGCCAAAAAAATCATAAATTTTGTTTTTTCAAAAATTCATAAACTTGAGATGTAAAATTAAACTAGATGCCAAACAATATTCAAAATGGCCTCGGGAATAAAAATCGGTTCAGATTTGACAAAGTTGTGGCAGTTTGAAGTCTGGAAAGGTGATTTATAAGGAATTTTTCGTTGTTTGGGCACTTTACAAGACAATTTTTTTGTCACTTTTGGCGTGATTTTTGACAGAAAAATGAACTACCGCAAAATCACTTTTCAAATAGTTTTTTATACTAATTGAGATACCTACAATCAATTAAACGTAAAATTTCAAGATTCTATTTTTTGAAAAATCAAAATTTGTAAGGGTCCCCCCTTATGCTTTTTTTGCCAAAAAAATCATAAATTTTGTTTTTTCAAAAATTCATAAACTTGAGATGTAGAATTAAACTAGATGCCAAACAATAATCAAAATGGCCTCGGGAATAAAAATCGGTTCAGATTTGACAAAGTTGTGGCAGTTTAAAGTCTGGAAAGGTGATTTATAAGGAATTTTTCGTTGTTTGGGCACTTTACAAGACAATTTTTTTGTCACTTTTGGCGTGATTTTTGACAGAAAAATGAACTACCGCAAAATCACTTTTCAAATAGTTTTTTATACTAATTGAGATACCTACAATCAATTAAACGTAAAATTTCAAGATTCTATTTTTTGAAAAATCAAAATTTGTAAGGGTCCCCCCTTATGCTTTTTTCGCCAAAAAAATCATAAATTTTGTTTTTTCAAAAATTCATAAACTTGAGATGTAGAATTAAACTAGATGCCAAACAATATTCAAAATGGCCTCGGGAATAAAAATCGGTTCAGATTTGACAAAGTTGTGGCAGTTTGAAGTCTGGAAAGGTGATTTATAAGGAATTTTTCGTTGTTTGGGCACTTTACAAGACAATTTTTTTGTCACTTTTGGCGTGATTTTTGACAGAAAAATGAACTACCGCAAAATCACTTTTCAAATAGTTTTTTATACTAATTGAGATACCTACAATCAATTAAACGTAAAATTTCAAGATTCTATTTTTTGAAAAATCAAAATTTGTAAGGGTCCCCCCTTATGCTTTTTTTGCCAAAAAAATCATAAATTTTGTTTTTTCAAAAATTCATAAACTTGAGATGTAGAATTAAACTAGATGCCAAACAATAATCAAAATGGCCTCGGGAATAAATATCGGTTCAGATTTGACAAAGTTGTGGCAGTTTGAAGTCTGGAAAGGTGATTTATAAGGAATTTTTCGTTGTTTGGGCACTTTAGAAGACAATTTTTTTGTCACTTTTGGCGTGATTTTTGACAGAAAAATGAACTACCGCAAAATCACTTTTCAAATAATTTTTTATACTAATTGAGATACCTACAACCAATTAAACGTAAAATTTCAAGATTCTATTTTTTGAAAAATCAAAATTTGTAAGGGTCCCCCCTTATGCTTTTTTTGCCAAAAAAATCATAAATTTTGTTTTTTCAAAAATTCATAAACTTGAGATGTAGAATTAAACTAGATGCCAAACAATAATCAAAATGGCCTCGGGAATAAAAATCGGTTCAGATTTGACAAAGTTGTGGCAGTTTGAAGTCTGGAAAGGTGATTTATAAGGAATTTTTCGTTGTTTGGGCACTTTACAAGACAATTTTTTTGTCACTTTTGGCGTGATTTTTGACAGAAAAATGAACTACCGCAAAATCACTTTTCAAATAGTTTTTTATACTAATTGAGATACCTACAATCAATTAAACGTAAAATTTCAAGATTCTATTTTTTGAAAAATCAAAATTTGTAAGGGTCCCCCCTTATGCTTTTTTCGCCAAAAAAATCATAAATTTTGTTTTTTCTAAAATTCATAAACTTGAGATGTAGAATTAAACTAGATGCCAAACAATAATCAAAATGGCCTCGGGAATGAAATTCGGTTGAGATTTGACAAAGTTGTGGCAGTTTGAAGTCTGGAAAGGTGATTTATAAGGAATTTTTCGTTGTTTGGGCACTTTACAAGACAATTTTTTTGTCACTTTTGGCGTGATTTTTGACAGAAAAATGAACTACCGCAAAATCACTTTTCAAATAGTTTTTTATACTAATTGAGATACCTACAATCAATTAAACGTAAAATTTCAAGATTCTATTTTTTGAAAAATCAAAATTTGTAAGGGTCCCCCCTTATGCTTTTTTCGCCAAAAAAATCATAAATTTTGTTTTTTCAAAAATTCATAAACTTGAGATGTAAAATTAAACTAGATGCCAAACAATATTCAAAATGGCATCGGGAATAAAAATCGGTTCAGATTTGACAAAGTTGTGGCAGTTTGAAGTCTGGAAAGGTGATTTATAAGGAATTTTTCGTTGTTTGGGCACTTTACAAGACAATTTTTTTGTCACTTTTGGCGTGATTTTTGACAGAAAAATGAACTACCGCAAAATCACTTTTCAAATAGTTTTTTATACTAATTGAGATACCTACAATCAATTAAACGTAAAATTTCAAGATTCTATTTTTTGAAAAATCAAAATTTGTAAGGGTCCTCCCTTATGCTTTTTTCAGGTGAGTAACGGTACACCCCGCACTCAACCGATCTTAAAAATTTTAGTGTCCAAATTACGTGCTAATTACGTGCTAATTATGGCCAACTTTAAAAAATTTCGTGCTCGCACGAAAATCCTTTTTTTTTAAGATCAAAGTGCGGGGTGTACCGTGACGCGCATCTCCCACCCCGCATTTCAGAAAACCGACTTAGAAAAATGTTACAAATTTCAAACATAGCTCTGAATTAAGTGCTAATTACGTGCTCGCAGATGCAAAAAAAATTAAGTTTCTACTCCTTTTTTAAGATGCCTAATCTAAAATTAAGCATATTTCTATAGTAGCTCCTTACAGCGAGAAAATCCAAACTCATCCGATCTTAAAAATTTATATGTCAAAATAACGTGCTAATTACGTGCTAATTATGGCCAACTTTCAAAAATTTCGTGCTCGCACGAAAGTCCTGTTTTTTTTAAAAACATTAAAGTGCGGGGTGTACCGTGACGCGCATCTCCCACCCCGCATTTCAGAAAACCGACTTAGAAAAATGTTACAAATTTCAAACATAGCTCTGAATTAAGTGCTAATTACGTGCTCGCAGATGCAAAAAAAATTAAGTTTCTACTCCTTTTTTAAGATGCCTAATCTAAAATTAAGCATATTTCTATAGTAGCTCCTTACAGCGAGAAAATCCAAACTCATCCGATCTTAAAAATTTATATGTCAAAATAACGTGCTAATTACGTGCTAATTATGGCCAACTTTCAAAAATTTCGTGCTCGCACGAAAGTCCTGTTTTTTTAAAAACATTAAAGTGCGGGGTGTACCGTGACGCTCATCTCCCACCCCGCATTTCAGAAAACCGACTTAGAAAAATGTTACAAATTTCAAACATAGCTCTGAATTAAGTGCTAATTACGTGCTCGCAGATGCAAAAAAAATTAAGTTTCTACTCCTTGGGAGATATAGCTAATATCCATGATACTTCCCGCATTAAACGATACTTTTGCGCTGATCACGCCTCTAGGAGCTAGCACGAAAATCGAAAGTCGACTTAAATGCTAGTACGTAATTAGCATGTATAAATAAAACTCAAATCTCCCAAATATATTATTATTTTGGGAGATATAGCCATAGTCATGATACACCCCGCGCTAAACGATAGTTTTGCGCTGACCATGCCTTCAGAAGCTAGCACGAGGCGTTTTCTTCGAGATTTTTGTATATGTACATGCATGCATGTATGTGTGCGGCAAAAGGTCTATGAGTGTATGCGTTCATGTTTGTGCTTCTGTGGATAGGCAGGCAGACAGCACAGGCAGCAGCAAAGACAGCGACCCAAACTAGGTTTTTACAATTTTAACTCGCTGTGCTTCTCTTCGAAATGAAGCGTATTACGGCATAATCAATATGTTTGCAACACTAACTAGCAATTAACATTAAAAATCGAAATAGTCATAATTAAAATATATATTGTTTTAATACATTTTATGTTATGAAATAACTATCCCAATTAACAAACATATCATTCCGTATAAAGTAATAATTTTATTTATTTATTTAATGTCTACCAGAGGCAGTCATATGACTGAGGTTTAATTTAACTAACCATTAGGCAATTAAAAGAAAAAATATATAAGCTACATATTTTTGGTGAGGGTATCTATACGGTGCCAGTTAATAATATTGTGCTCTCGCAATGAACATGCACGCACACCACGATTGAGTGACCATAGGATATGCAAAGACAGGTATTGTTACTCGGCTAAAGCGAAACCGATAATGTGACGTCACATTATCGTTCTGTGTACTTTGCATTGGCATTTGGCGCGCATTCGTTTATTTTGTGTCAAATTACTTTATATAAGAATACTTAACAATACAAAAGTAATCATTATCGTATGTATGACATATCCAGTCAACTAAATACAATTATAAATTAACTTAACATTGAATATTTCTCATGCTTTACAGCAAAATTTAATAATGTGACGTCACAGTGCCCCGAACCCGGTTTATCAATTACTTATATAAATGTGTGCTCTCGGAATGAACATGCACACCACGATTGAGAGGTCATAGGTTATGCACAGAACCCGGAACTAACCGGATTCGGGGCACTGTGACGTCACATTATTAAATTTTGCTGTAAAGCATGAGAAATATTCAATGTTAAGTTAATTTATAATTGTATTTAGTTGACTGGATATGTCATACATACGATAATGATTACTTTTGTATTGTTAAGTATTCTTATATAAAGTAATTTGACACAAAATAAACGAATGCGCGCCAAATGCCAATGCAAAGTACACAGAACGATAATGTGACGTCACATTATCGGTTTCGCTTTAGCCGAGTAACAATACCTGTCTTTGCATATCCTATGGTCACTCAATCGTGGTGTGCGTGCATGTTCATTGCGAGAGCACAATATTATTAACTGGCACCGTATAGATACCCTCACCAAAAATATGTAGCTTATATATTTTTTATAATTTTACTTTTAATTTCCTAATGGTTAGTTAAATTAAATCTCAGTCATATGACTGCCTCTGGTAGACATTAAATAAATAAATAAAATTATTACTTTATACGGAATGATATGTTTGTTAATTGGGATAGTTATTTCATAACATAAAATGTATTAAAACAATATATATTTTAATTATGACTATTTCGATTTTTAATGTTAATTGCTAGTTAGTGTTGCAAACATATTGATTATGCCGTAATACGCTTCATTTCGAAGAGAAGCACAGCGAGTTAAAATTGTAAAAACCTAGTTTGGGTCGCTGTCTTTGCTGCTGCCTGTGCTGTCTGCCTGCCTATCCACAGAAGCACAAACATGAACGCATACACTCATAGACCTTTTGCCGCACACATACATGCATGCATGTACATATACAAAAATCTCGAAGAAAACGCCTCGTGCTAGCTTCTGAAGGCATGGTCAGCGCAAAACTATCGTTTAGCGCGGGGTGTATCATGACTATGGCTATATCTCCCAAAATAATAATATATTTGGGAGATTTGAGTTTTATTTATACATGCTAATTACGTACTAGCATTTAAGTCGACTTTCGATTTTCGTGCTAGCTCCTAGAGGCGTGATCAGCGCAAAAGTATCGTTTAATGCGGGAAGTATCATGGATATTAGCTATATCTCCCAAGGAGTAGAAACTTAATTTTTTTTGCATCTGCGAGCACGTAATTAGCACTTAATTCAGAGCTATGTTTGAAATTTGTAACATTTTTCTAAGTCGGTTTTCTGAAATGCGGGGTGGGAGATGAGCGTCACGGTACACCCCGCACTTTAATGTTTTTAAAAAAAACAGGACTTTCGTGCGAGCACGAAATTTTTGAAAGTTGGCCATAATTAGCACGTAATTAGCACGTTATTTTGACATATAAATTTTTAAGATCGGATGAGTTTGGATTTTCTCGCTGTAAGGAGCTACTATAGAAATATGCTTAATTTTAGATTAGGCATCTTAAAAAAGGAGTAGAAACTTAATTTTTTTTGCATCTGCGAGCACGTAATTAGCACTTAATTCAGAGCTATGTTTGAAATTTGTAACATTTTTCTAAGTCGGTTTTCTGAAATGCGGGGTGGGAGATGAGCGTCACGGTACACCCCGCACTTTAATGTTTTTAAAAAAACAGGATTTTCGTGCGAGCACGAAATTTTTGAAAGTTGGCCATAATTAGCACGTAATTAGCACGTTATTTTGACATATAAATTTTTAAGATCGGATGAGTTTGGATTTTCTCGCTGTAAGGAGCTACTATAGAAATATGCTTAATTTTAGATTAGGCATCTTAAAAAAGGAGTAGAAACTTAATTTTTTTTGCATCTGCGAGCACGTAATTAGCACTTAATTCAGAGCTATGTTTGAAATTTGTAACATTTTTCTAAGTCGGTTTTCTGAAATGCGGGGTGGGAGATGCGCGTCACGGTACACCCCGCACTTTGATCTTAAAAAAAGGATTTTCGTGCGAGCACGAAATTTTTTAAAGTTGGCCATAATTAGCACGTAATTAGCACGTAATTTGGACACTAAAATTTTTAAGATCGGTTGAGTGCGGGGTGTACCGTTACTCACCTGCTTTTTTCGCCAAAAAAATCATAATTTTTGTTTTTTCTAAAATTCATAAACTTGAGATGTAGAATTAAACTAGATGCCAAACAATAATCAAAATGGCCTCGGGAATGAAATTCGGTTGAGATTTGACAAAGTTGTGGCAGTTTGAAGTCTGGAAAGGTGATTTATAAGGAATTTTTCGTTGTTTGGGCACTTTACAAGACAATTTTTTTGTCACTTTTGGCGTGATTTTTGACAGAAAAATGAACTACCGCAAAATCACTTTTCAAATAGTTTTTTATACTAATTGAGATACCTACAATCAATTAAACGTAAAATTTCAAGATTCTATTTTTTGAAAAATCAAAATTTGTAAGGGTCCCCCCTTATGCTTTTTTCGCCAAAAAAATCATAAATTTTGTTTTTTCAAAAATTCATAAACTTGAGATGTAAAATTAAACTAGATGCCAAACAATATTCAAAATGGCCTCGGGAATAAAAATCGGTTCAGATTTGACAAAGTTGTGGCAGTTTGAAGTCTGGAAAGGTGATTTATAAGGAATTTTTCGTTGTTTGGGCACTTTACAAGACAATTTTTTTGTCACTTTTGGCGTGATTTTTGACAGAAAAATGAACTACCGCAAAATCACTTTTCAAATAGTTTTTTATACTAATTGAGATACCTACAATCAATTAAACGTAAAATTTCAAGATTCTATTTTTTGAAAAATCAAAATTTGTAAGGGTCCCCCCTTATGCTTTTTTTGCCAAAAAAATCATAAATTTTGTTTTTTCAAAAATTCATAAACTTGAGATGTAGAATTAAACTAGATGCCAAACAATAATCAAAATGGCCTCGGGAATAAAAATCGGTTCAGATTTGACAAAGTTGTGGCAGTTTAAAGTCTGGAAAGGTGATTTATAAGGAATTTTTCGTTGTTTGGGCACTTTACAAGACAATTTTTTTGTCACTTTTGGCGTGATTTTTGACAGAAAAATGAACTACCGCAAAATCACTTTTCAAATAGTTTTTTATACTAATTGAGATACCTACAATCAATTAAACGTAAAATTTCAAGATTCTATTTTTTGAAAAATCAAAATTTGTAAGGGTCCCCCCTTATGCTTTTTTCGCCAAAAAAATCATAAATTTTGTTTTTTCAAAAATTCATAAACTTGAGATGTAGAATTAAACTAGATGCCAAACAATATTCAAAATGGCCTCGGGAATAAAAATCGGTTCAGATTTGACAAAGTTGTGGCAGTTTGAAGTCTGGAAAGGTGATTTATAAGGAATTTTTCGTTGTTTGGGCACTTTACAAGACAATTTTTTTGTCACTTTTGGCGTGATTTTTGACAGAAAAATGAACTACCGCAAAATCACTTTTCAAATAGTTTTTTATACTAATTGAGATACCTACAATCAATTAAACGTAAAATTTCAAGATTCTATTTTTTGAAAAATCAAAATTTGTAAGGGTCCCCCCTTATGCTTTTTTTGCCAAAAAAATCATAAATTTTGTTTTTTCAAAAATTCATAAACTTGAGATGTAGAATTAAACTAGATGCCAAACAATAATCAAAATGGCCTCGGGAATAAATATCGGTTCAGATTTGACAAAGTTGTGGCAGTTTGAAGTCTGGAAAGGTGATTTATAAGGAATTTTTCGTTGTTTGGGCACTTTAGAAGACAATTTTTTTGTCACTTTTGGCGTGATTTTTGACAGAAAAATGAACTACCGCAAAATCACTTTTCAAATAATTTTTTATACTAATTGAGATACCTACAACCAATTAAACGTAAAATTTCAAGATTCTATTTTTTGAAAAATCAAAATTTGTAAGGGTCCCCCCTTATGCTTTTTTTGCCAAAAAAATCATAAATTTTGTTTTTTCAAAAATTCATAAACTTGAGATGTAGAATTAAACTAGATGCCAAACAATAATCAAAATGGCCTCGGGAATAAAAATCGGTTCAGATTTGACAAAGTTGTGGCAGTTTGAAGTCTGGAAAGGTGATTTATAAGGAATTTTTCGTTGTTTGGGCACTTTACAAGACAATTTTTTTGTCACTTTTGGCGTGATTTTTGACAGAAAAATGAACTACCGCAAAATCACTTTTCAAATAGTTTTTTATACTAATTGAGATACCTACAATCAATTAAACGTAAAATTTCAAGATTCTATTTTTTGAAAAATCAAAATTTGTAAGGGTCCCCCCTTATGCTTTTTTCGCCAAAAAAATCATAAATTTTGTTTTTTCTAAAATTCATAAACTTGAGATGTAGAATTAAACTAGATGCCAAACAATAATCAAAATGTCCTCGGGAATAAAATTCGGTTGAGATTTGACAAAGTTGTGGCAGTTTGAAGTCTGGAAAGGTGATTTATAAGGAATTTTTCGTTGTTTGGGCACTTTACAAGACAATTTTTTTGTCACTTTTGGCGTGATTTTTGACAGAAAAATGAACTACCGCAAAATCACTTTTCAAATAGTTTTTTATACTAATTGAGATACCTACAATCAATTAAACGTAAAATTTCAAGATTCTATTTTTTGAAAAATCAAAATTTGTAAGGGTCCCCCCTTATGCTTTTTTCGCCAAAAAAATCATAAATTTTGTTTTTTCAAAAATTCATAAACTTGAGATGTAGAATTAAACTAGATGCCAAACAATATTCAAAATGGCCTCGGGAATAAAAATCGGTTCAGATTTGACAAAGTTGTGGCAGTTTGAAGTCTGGAAAGGTGATTTATAAGGAATTTTTCGTTGTTTGGGCACTTTACAAGACAATTTTTTTGTCACTTTTGGCGTGATTTTTGACAGAAAAATGAACTACCGCAAAATCACTTTTCAAATAGTTTTTTATACTAATTGAGATACCTACAATCAATTAAACGTAAAATTTCAAGATTCTATTTTTTGAAAAATCAAAATTTGTAAGGGTCCCCCCTTATGCTTTTTTCGCCAAAAAAATCATAAATTTTGTTTTTTCAAAAATTCATAAACTTGAGATGTAGAATTAAACTAGATGCCAAACAATATTCAAAATGGCCTCGGGAATAAAAATCGGTTCAGATTTGACAAAGTTGTGGCAGTTTGAAGTCTGGAAAGGTGATTTATAAGGAATTTTTCGTTGTTTGGGCACTTTACAAGACAATTTTTTTGTCACTTTTGGCGTGATTTTTGACAGAAAAATGAACTACCGCAAAATCACTTTTCAAATAGTTTTTTATACTAATTGAGATACCCACAATCAATTAAACGTAAAATTTCAAGATTCTATTTTTTGAAAAATCAAAATTTGTAAGGGTCCCCCCTTATGCTTTTTTCGCCAAAAAAATCATAAATTTTGTTTTTTCAAAAATTCATAAACTTGAGATGTAGAATTAAACTAGATGCCAAACAATATTCAAAATGGCCTCGGGAATAAAAATCGGTTCAGATTTGACAAAGTTGTGGCAGTTTGAAGTCTGGAAAGGTGATTTATAAGGAATTTTTCGTTGTTTGGGCACTTTACAAGACAATTTTTTTGTCACTTTTGGCGTGATTTTTGACAGAAAAATGAACTACCGCAAAATCACTTTTCAAATAGTTTTTTATACTAATTGAGATACCTACAATCAATTAAACGTAAAATTTCAAGATTCTATTTTTTGAAAAATCAAAATTTGTAAGGGTCCCCCCTTATGCTTTTTTTGCCAAAAAAATCATAAATTTTGTTTTTTCAAAAATTCATAAACTTGAGATGTAGAATTAAACTAGATGCCAAACAATAATCAAAATGGCCTCGGGAATAAATATCGGTTCAGATTTGACAAAGTTTTGGCAGTTTGAAGTCTGGAAAGGTGATTTATAAGGAATTTTTCGTTGTTTGGGCACTTTAGAAGACAATTTTTTTGTCACTTTTGGCGTGATTTTTGACAGAAAAATGAACTACCGCAAAATCACTTTTCAAATAATTTTTTATACTAATTGAGATACCTACAATCAATTAAACGTAAAATTTCAAGATTCTATTTTTTGAAAAATCAAAATTTGTAAGGGTCCCCCCTTATGCTTTTTTTGCCAAAAAAATCATAAATTTTGTTTTTTCAAAAATTCATAAACTTGAGATGTAGAATTAAACTAGATGCCAAACAATAATCAAAATGGCCTCGGGAATAAAATTCGGTTGAGATTTGACAAAGTTGTGGCAGTTTGAAGTCTGGAAAGGTGATTTATAAGGAATTTTTCGTTGTTTGGGCACTTTACAAGACAATTTTTTTGTCACTTTTGGCGTGATTTTTGACAGAAAAATGAACTACCGCAAAATCACTTTTCAAATAGTTTTTTATACTAATTGAGATACCTACAATCAATTAAACGTAAAATTTCAAGATTCTATTTTTTGAAAAATCAAAATTTGTAAGGGTCCCCCCTTATGCTTTTTTCGCCAAAAAAGTCATAAGTTTTGTTTTTTCTAAAATTCATAAACTTGAGATGTAGAATTAAACTAGATGCCAAACAATAATCAAAATGGCCTCGGGAATAAAATTCGGTTGAGATTTGACAAAGTTGTGGCAGTTTGAAGTCTGGAAAGGTGATTTATAAGGAATTTTTCGTTGTTTGGGCACTTTACAAGACAATTTTTTTGTCACTTTTGGCGTGATTTTTGACAGAAAAATGAACTACCGCAAAATCACTTTTCAAATAGTTTTTTATACTAATTGAGATACCTACAATCAATTAAACGTAAAATTTCAAGATTCTATTTTTTGAAAAATCAAAATTTGTAAGGGTCCCCCCTTATGCTTTTTTTGCCAAAAAAATCATAAATTTTGTTTTTTCAAAAATTCATAAACTTGAGATGTAGAATTAAACTAGATGCCAAACAATAATCAAAATGGCCTCGGGAATAAAAATCGGTTCAGATTTGACAAAGTTGTGGCAGTTTAAAGTCTGGAAAGGTGATTTATAAGGAATTTTTCGTTGTTTGGGCACTTTACAAGACAATTTTTTTGTCACTTTTGGCGTGATTTTTGACAGAAAAATGAACTACCGCAAAATCACTTTTCAAATAGTTTTTTATACTAATTGAGATACCTACAATCAATTAAACGTAAAATTTCAAGATTCTATTTTTTGAAAAATCAAAATTTGTAAGGGTCCCCCCTTATGCTTTTTTCGCCAAAAAAATCATAAATTTTGTTTTTTCAAAAATTCATAAACTTGAGATGTAGAATTAAACTAGATGCCAAACAATATTCAAAATGGCCTCGGGAATAAAAATCGGTTCAGATTTGACAAAGTTGTGGCAGTTTGAAGTCTGGAAAGGTGATTTATAAGGAATTTTTCGTTGTTTGGGCACTTTAGAAGACAATTTTTTTGTCACTTTTGACGTGATTTTTGACAGAAAAATGAACTACCGCAAAATCACTTTTCAAATAGTTTTTTATACTAATTGAGATACCTACAATCAATTAAACGTAAAATTTCAAGATTCTATTTTTTTAAAAATCAAAATTTGTAAGGGTCCCCCCTTATGCTTTTTTTTGCCAAAAAAATCATAAATTTTGTTTTTTCAAAAATTCATAGACTTGAGATGTAGAATTAAACTAGATGCCAAACAATAATCAAAATGGCCTCGGGAATAAAAATCGGTTCAGATTTGACAAAGTTGTGGCAGTTTGAAGTCTGGAAAGGTGATTTATAAGGAATTTTTCGTTGTTTGGGCACTTTACAAGACAATTTTTTTGTCACTTTTGGCGTGATTTTTGACAGAAAAATGAACTACCGCAAAATCACTTTTCAAATAGTTTTTTATACTAATTGAGATACCTACAATCAATTAAACGTAAAATTTCAAGATTCTATTTTTTGAAAAATCAAAATTTGTAAGGGTCCCCCCTTATGCTTTTTTTTGCCAAAAAAGTCATAAATTTTGTTTTTTCAAAAATTCATAAACTTGAGATGTAGAATTAAACTAGATGCCAAACAATAATCAAAATGGCCTCGGGAATAAAAATCGGTTCAGATTTGACAAAGTTGTGGCAGTTTGAAGTCCGGAAAGGTGATTTATAAGGAATTTTTCGTTGTTTGGGCACTTTACAAGACAATTTTTTTGTCACTTTTGGCGTGATTTTTGACAGAAAAATGAACTACCGCAAAATCACTTTTCAAATAGTTTTTTATACTAATTGAGATACCTACAATCAATTAAACGTAAAATTTCAAGATTCTATTTTTTGAAAAATCAAAATTTGTAAGGGTCCCCCCTTATGCTTTTTTCGCCAAAAAAATCATAAATTTTGTTTTTTCTAAAATTCATAAACTTGAGATGTAGAATTAAACTAGATGCCAAACAATAATCAAAATGGCCTCGGGAATAAAATTCGGTTGAGATTTGACAAAGTTGTGGCAGTTTGAAGTCTGGAAAGGTGATTTATAAGGAATTTTTCGTTGTTTGGGTACTTTACAAGACAATTTTTTTGTCACTTTTGGCGTGATTTTTGACAGAAAAATGAACTACCGCAAAATCACTTTTCAAATAGTTTTTTATACTAATTGAGATACCTACAATCAATTAAACGTAAAATTTCAAGATTCTATTTTTTGAAAAATCAAAATTTGTAAGGGTCCCCCCTTATGCTTTTTTCGCCAAAAAAATCATAAATTTTGTTTTTTCTAAAATTCATAAACTTGAGATGTAGAATTAAACTAGATGCCAAACAATAATCAAAATGGCCTCGGGAATAAAATTCGGTTGAGATTTGACAAAGTTGTGGCAGTTTGAAGTCTGGAAAGGTGATTTATAAGGAATTTTTCGTTGTTTGGGCACTTTACAAGACAATTTTTTTGTCACTTTTGGCGTGATTTTTGACAGAAAAATGAACTACCGCAAAATCACTTTTCAAATAGTTTTTTATACTAATTGAGATGCCTACAATCAATTAAACGTAAAATTTCAAGATTCTATTTTTTGAAAAATCTAAATTTGTAAGGGTCCCCCCTTATGCTTTTTTCGCCAAAAAAATCATAAATTTTGTTTTTTCAAAAATTCATAAACTTGAGATGTAGAATTAAACTAGATGCCAAACAATAATCAAAATGGCCTCGGGAATAAAAATCGGTTCAGATTTGACAAAGATGTGGCAGTTTGATTCTATATTTTTAAAAGTCAAAATTGGTAAGGGCCCCCCCTTATGCTTTTTATGAATGATTGTAAGACCCTGGGTCTGGGTATATCCTAGTCGGGCACTCTCGACTAGAGCACTCTTGTTTTGTTTTCAAGTCTTTCGCTTTTCGGTTTCGTTTTTTAGGTTTTCAGCTTCACTCGAGCGTGACGGAAAGAAAAGCTTTTTAAAAAAAACTCAACCCGAACTTCATTTGTAAAGGCTACTTTTGATTTCTACGTGTATTTATTGTGCGAATCGACTGACTGACTGATTGATTGAGTGTTCAACAGTATTGTGTTTAAGATTGTATAAATTGTGAAAAACGAAATCAGCTCAAGGAGAAAGTTTAGCACATTTTTTCCAATTTTTTTTTTACAGCTTTGCACCTGTTTATAAAAATGAACAGTCGAAATAGTTGATTGAACTTAATTTATAGACAGGTGGCTTTTAAAAAGTGAGATTGTTTAACAGCTGAATGAAAATCGTGAAGGTTAATAAGATGCTAAGTTTAAGACATGATATGATAAACAACAAGATGATTACAATATGATAAGCGGGTTTAGTTAAATTTAAACGGAATTTGAACATAATATACACTATCTTTGAGATACGACACAAAAGAGCCACAAGTTAGCTTTATCTCCCCCACAAAATCGACCCTCGTAATATACCATGAAAATGTGTATGAAATATTATTTAAAAAAAACTGACCTCAAAAAAACCATCACAACAATCCACAATAGCAACAACAGTCACAACAATTGAGCTTAATGCCAACTGTTTTCTGATGGACAAAAAAAAAAGAACCCACGGATTTGTTTTGTTATCTTTTCCCATACTTTGAATAAGGAACCAAAAGATACTCAGCCATTGTTGTACGCGTATCTATTGCTACTTCTTTGCCTCTTCTCACATCTGGTTATTTAATGCGACAGTCGGTCGGTCGTATGAGCTTTTCATTTCATATTTGCTTATCTACAAATTTTATGGTCAAACGCTTTTTATCGCTTCTTAAATTTATTATCTGTAAAATACACCCACGCGAATTATTCCAGTGAATGGGAATGTGAATGTTTTATTCATACCGCAGACTGTCGCGAGCAGACAGACAGAACAACAGACCACCACAACAACAACAGCAACAACAAATGCAAATGAATGAGCAATAACAAAACAAAATACAACAAAAAAAAAAAAAAATACTGAAAAATACTTGACAAATACCACGCAATCGTTGCCTGCATAAACAATAAGTCATAAAACATAAACAAAACCAGCCACTGACAGACAAAGAAAAACGAGGAAAATAGCCACAGACAACAAACGTGAATATCATGAGGCAGCCACATAGAACATAGAGAAGAATGTACCGTGGTGCGAGAATCAATGAATATTGTAGTACTATAATCAGATATTAAATATTTGTTCTCAAATCAATTAATCGTATATTAAATATATATTCTAATAGGGAATTAGAGTAATTATTTATAATAGTTGTCACTGTAACTACAGCTCTTGTACCACTGTGCACATATGCGAAGTGACTCATTCAATCGACAGTGTTGCGAGTTGTGTTTGACCAACGCGACGTATACTTGTTGTCCTCTCTGTCTCTCACTTTTTCTCTTTCCCTCTCTTTTTATATTCTGATTCATATTCAAAAACAAATGTGCATGCCAATGCTTTTTTTTTATTCTTTTGGCGGCCGTCTGCCAAGTCAACAATTAAAAGCCAATTTCATTCACAAATAAATGTGGACAGCTACGGACAGTTCTTTGACCAGCAGACACACGTGATGACTGCAGTGGGGATGGGGCTAAGTACTTGTGCATCGGGGTTGCCTTGACCGAGCACCTGGACCTGCGCCAAGCCATTTATAAAAGGAAGGAGCCTTACTGACGACAGTCTCTTATAAACAAGAGATAAGGCAAATATTTGTACAAAAATATGAGAATGGAACGGAAAAATACTTTCCCATAAATTTGAAAAATTGTATTAAAGGCATATATTTGCAGATGCAGAGGTCAAATTATTGCCAAAATGCCCTCGGAATCCACAATCGCCTCAGTTTTGGCAAAGTTATGGCACTCTGAAGTCTCGGAAAGGCATTTCTAGGGACAGTTTAAAGGATTAGTCGAAGCAGATGATGTGACCTTTAGATCTAATCGATCCAATAGCCTTTAGGTCACAGCATATGGGCTCACTAAGCTGACCTTTAAAGTGGTGGGATAGTTGATATGAATAGGTACTTATATATTTTGCAAGCAGTTGACGTCAATGTTTTTCTTTTCATGTTGCATCAATGCTTTTTTATAAAGCCAAGTGCATGAAAGTGTAATTAGGAGGAGCATTGTGGACTCTCTATTCATCTGCCGTTTCAATGCCAACAATGCTGGGCTCTGGCAAGGACACATAGTCGCATAGATGTTGTTGTTGTTGCATATTTTAAGTGGCAGTTGGAAAGTAACAACCTCGACCAGCATGAATATCAAAACGAAATCGATAAAACCTCCTCTATAAAATTTCTAGTGCCTGCCACAGTTTGTGTCTGGCTGCTGCTGCTGACATTCAATTAATTTGCTCGAAATGATGAGATAAATAATGATGGCGTTGCTTTTGTCAAGTACTCGAGTCTGAAACGGAGTCTGTGTCTACACTTGGAAAAAAATATGACTTAGAACTGAGACAGGCGCTGCAGAAAGTAAATTTATATAAAACACGGTATTGTCTAAATAAAAAGTTTGATTTTTTCTGACATTTATAAAGAAAGTTCCTTAGAAATATTAATGAATATCTAGTTTTTCTTTATAAATTATATTTTAAAGTAAATTTATATAAAACACGTTATTGTCTAAATTAAAAGTTCGATGTTGTCTGACATTTAAAAAGAAGGTTCCTCAAAAATATTAAAGATTATCTAGTTTTTCTTTACAAATTATATTTTAAAAGCAAAAACATGTTTCTGATTTTCAAAGTTGTTTTAATTTTTTATATATTATTTTTCTGAGTGTTGAGAGTCGTGAAAAGTTGTACCCATTATTGATTTTATTTTGTGCGCCGGCTTTGGAATATGTGTGTTTATTGCACTTACTGGATTTTCATCTGCTGTGCACAACATATGGCCAGTGTGTGTGTGTGTGTGTGTGTGTGTGTGTATACGTGAAAGGGGTTGGGTGGGGGCGCACGCCTGCAGCGCTGCGTCACAGAGAAAAACGTCGCCATTGCCACCATGATATGCGTATTTGACGACACGGACACGAACCGGGACTAGCCTTGAGTGGAATCCTTACAAAAGTGGTAAAAATTGCCAGCGGGCTCAACCAAGTCGCCGAGTCACAGTCCCGTCTGCCAAGGGTGGATTTACCAAGTGCAGGGACAGACTTTTGCCCTCAACTCCAACTCCACTCTCCCCTCGTACCACTCGCACCACTCGCGGCACTCGCCAGCCCATTCCCACACCCATTCTCTAGCTGCCACCTCGTCCCTGGCCATTGAAATGCTTTCCTTTGTTTCTGGCATCTTCTCTCTTTTATTTCCATTTTTTTACTTTACTTTACTTTACTTTACTTTACTTTACTTTACTTTACTTTTCTTTAGCTTTAGCATTTCAGTTCTGTGTGTGTTTCGCATTTCTCGTTTTGCTGTAGTTTTTCGTCGCATATTTTTCGCACTTTGTGGGTTTTTGCGGCAGCAACTCTTGAACCTCCACGGGAGGTTCCCTTTTGCACCTTGGCATATACACACGTATATATTCACACACACACACAAACACACACACACACATTTGCCGGCAAAATTAAATTCTTCTACATTCTCAGCATTATGTCCAAGTGTCAGTTTACTTCACATGCGACGTCAAATTGAAAAATGAGCTAGGGGGAACAATATGTAAAATTGTCTTGATTCCATGACTAGATAGCCATATGGTCCTTACATAAGGATGTACATAAATTATTATAATTGCGTTGTAGTAAATACATTATTTTTGACATGTACGAGAAGGTTTGTCCTTGAGAATTAACACGTTGAGGGATAGGTTGAAGCTAAATAATAATAATAAATAACAGAGAGGTGGGACTTCAGAATAAATTGCAAGCAAAAATCGATTAGCTTAAAATTCTTTTCAGTTGGAGCAAACTTTTAGAAGTCGCAAGTTTAGCACATTAAGTTCATTACTCAATTACTTCAGTGCTACTCGACTTGGTTTGCTTCAAGGCACATAGTTAAAACTGCAACTAATTTGATATAGTTTAACACCTGACTTAAATAAGTTCATGGCAATGCCAAGGAAGTAAATCAGACCAGCGATTTGTGCCATCCTTCGGTTTGTTTTCATATTCTCAACGGAAGCCAGAGAAATGACTAATTAAATTTAACCCGTAAAAGTTAACTACTGCTGCTGACTGGACGGCCTCTAACTGGTGGCTAACTGAATGACTGACTACCTGCCGGGCCAACTTGGCTAACTGCTAACTGCTGACAGTGTGGGACATGAAATCGGACCAGCGGCGGCGAAGCCAGCCAAAGGCGACTGGACTAGACCCAGACTCGAGACCCGAACCCAGAACCCAAAGCCAATGGAGGGCATGACATGAAAGCCCTTGAGCCAGCTTTCTATCGGTGGGGGTGAGGCGGGAAATGCTGCAGTGGCAAAAAAGAAAAGCAATGGGAACTGAAGCAACTAAAACGAGACGTGTTCAAATGCAAAAGCTACAAACAAACTAAAAGGGCAACGAAAAAAAAAACAAACAAAACGAATGAATGAATGAATGAACTGTGAAGCAGCTAATGAATGAATGACAATTTGACTAATGGGCTAACTGACCGTCTTGAGTGAATTATTGAATGAAACTTCAAGCAATGACTGAATGAATGATGCTTAAAGACATTTTTCTTTTGCGCTTGTATTACAATAAATCACACATCGAAACGCATTTAGTTGACAGCGCAGCGAAAGAGAAACTCGGATTGGTTATAAGAATGGGTTTGGGTCGGTTAAAATAAATAGCAACTACATCAAATTTAATGCAAGCTGAAGACAAAGGCGAGTCTTAAGAAAACTTGAAGGAGCTCTTAAATGTTTGGTCAAGATAAAATAAGATAATATATATGTATGTATGTACTTGTTATTTCTGCTCGTTGCTTATCCATCATCGTTATTCTCACCGGATCTACACTTAAAAAAATTCTAGAAAATTGACTCAATACTTTATCTAAGTTTACTCTTTCTGCTTAATTTCATATATATAACTATTCTCTAAAACCGCCTTTCTAAAAATGTAGTATAAAAACTTGATAATATCCCAGCTTTTATGCTGTGTATCTTTAGCCAATGGCGCCGCAAATTTTCCGCTGCAGTTTGCATATTTACTACTTGCCAAAGCTTGATGGCAGATAAGCTGCAGCCCCGCCCACCCTCATCTACATCCACATCCTCCCATCTTACCCCCACTTCTAATGATAAGCTGTGCGTCATTACACAAAATCTCAGCTTGTGTGGCTTGTGCTCCAATTCCCGCTAATAACTCGCACAGCTCTTTCCACAAGTAGCTTGACGCATGTATCCGACTTTGTGGCGAAGATCCGGAGACTCCAAAGTTCGTTGGCCCCAATACTCTGCTGCCAACTTTAAATCGCATTTGATGAGGGCGACCCGCAACAACAACAGCAACAACAACAGCAGCAGCAGCTGCAATAGCAACAACTAAAACTATTTTGTCAAATGTCTGCGGGGGGCGTGGCAGCGTAATATCTCTAACGGTTGCGCTGTAAAAATTGCCTGGCATCCCGTCCAGATACTTTACTTATTTTCTAGCCCACTCCACTCAAGATTACAGCATTTAACACGACTTTGTTATTATTATTGTTGCTGTTGTTGCTGTTGTTGTCAGCTTGTTATGCCGTGGCTCTAATTGGCCTCTGGCTTTGGCTGTGGCTTTCTGTATAACTAAGTACTTATTTTTACGCGAAGAAGCCGCTTTCATGTCATTCAACTAACTGTAAATAGATTTCTTTATATGTATATAAATGTATATATTTAGATTGCTTGTATATTGTATTGTATATATATATATATTGTTGTCTTTGGGCGCCCATCATTATCATCCAAGTCATTGTACAAAGTCTTCAAGCCGCCCATTACAACTCACCAAAAAAAAAAACAAAATATATATAAAAATGATCATATTTTGATTCTAAATTTCGACGTTTGTCCACTGTACGTGCTTTTTCTCACTCTCTCTCTTTCTACAGGTACCAAGCACAGCTCTTTTCGCGGCCATCCCGGCAAATATCACATGAATTTAGGTAACAAACATTAAACGTAGTGTCATTGTTAATAATTATGTAGAATGAATCTATTGATATAATGCATGATAATCAGTGGTCATCTTTTTCTTTATGGGGTCAAGCTTTGAGTGGTTAAAAAAGGCGGAAAATATACATGTAAATGAGGTATATTTGAAAGTACTGATAATAATAGTTATTCAAATAAATCTTGAAAATTGAGAAAAAAACTTGACTCATAATCCAAATATTTTTTTCAATAGATCTTACAATAAATAGCATTAGGATATGATGTAAGAACTCAAATCTTTTCAACTCTGGCTATTCCCAGAAATTCTTAGTCTCACTATTTCTTTCACAAAACCAAATAAACTGCCAAGTTTTCTGAGTCAACGCCTGAGATACATGTATAAGTACTCTGGTTATGCGTTGATTATACATAAATAAATCAGACCAGACCCACTTCCATTATAGTAGCTGTGAGTCACCAGCGCTCAACAGGCCCATTTGAATCGCATATATAATTGACCATCTGGTCACGGGGTCTGTCGTCACAGGTTAATCTCTAATGCATTCGGCAGACGTCGCTGAAACCGCGCTTCGGTGAGCGACCGGGTTTCGCGGACCACCATAGAGGTCTAAGCTTCCGCTCTCACTCCCCCTATCTATCTATTCCACACACTACCTATTGCTATTAATATTTCCTGCCTCGCGCGCATAAATTAATAATATGCGATGGGCGACAGGCAATTGAAACGAAAGGCAGACTTTGGGTTGGGGTACATTGGAAATGGGTAGTCTGGAACGGGAATGGGAACCCTTCTCAAATATTTTTATTATGGTTTATTATTTGGGTTTTATGACTGTCGGACTCGCAGCGCACCCACATTCAAGACTAATTTGAAGCGACTCTCTCAAGTGTGCGAGCGAGACAGCAACTTGTGTCAGGGAAAATGGGGAAAAGCGTCGCAGTTCTCGAGTGGGGAATGTGCGGTGTCCGCTCACCCAGAATCTGAGTGCCAACGGAAGTGGCTGCTTAATGAAATAGAAAAAAAGAAGACAAAAATACCGTTGCACACAAACGTAAATGTGAATTTCTCAATTACTTGTGATGCCGTCAAATGGAAAAGATCATTGCGGATAAACTGAAGATGAAATACTCTGGACTCTAGACAAGCAACAGGAAAAAACCGTCATGGGTTGAATTTTGATCTTGATTTCAATTATGAACATAATTTAATTGAAAACAGTACTTTTGTATGATATTAAATTAAACTAAATTATATATATATTATAATGAATACATTCCAGTTATACGAGTCGAGTGTATTTTATTCTTAGATGAATGAGAAACCAGAAAGAACAGTTTTTAGCTGGGAGTAGTAGAATATAGTATAGATTCATCTCTTACCCCAAAGCTGAAATGCTTTAAATCAAGGGTAAAGAACAGACCACTTTGCTGTGGTGTCGCTGCATCCGACAGATACAGATACAGATACAATTACACACATACAGCTACAGATACACAATGGGATAGTCAGTTACTGAAATCAGTTAGAACTTCCCACAATCAATGTGACGCCAACTGGGACGTTGTTCGCTGTGTTCCTGGGCAGCGTTTGGTGTAATTTTATGCCGTTTTTTAATGCATAATTTATTTTTTTCAATGAAAGAGAGTTTCAATCTCCCTGCTGTTGAGGCTCCCCCTGCGGCTCTACAAATTGCCCGCATTCCTGAAAGAAACGGGTTTACCTTGATGAGAGCGATCGCATTGTATGCGCATTGTTTCGTGACCAGGCAGCTTTCAAAGAGTTAACGTTCACTCACCTTGCTCTCCCATGTCATTCTTGTGCACTTTGCAGAGGCACTGCTGCAGTCGCGTCCATTGCCACACATTCCGGCCGGGAGCACAGCGGCCTCGCTGCTCGCCGATGCCGCCGAGCTCCAGAGCCAAGAATCCGCCAATGTGCTCGCCTCGCTGGGCGGCGGTCACAGTACGGCAACGTCTATTTTTGAGTCGGCGCATCGCTGGACATCCAAGGAGAATCTGCTGGCGCCTGGTCCCGAGGAGGATGATCCCCAGCTGTTTGTGGCCCTGTATGACTTCCAAGCGGGCGGCGAGAATCAGTTGAGCCTGAAGAAGGGCGAACAGGTGCGCATCCTGAGCTACAATAAGTCGGGCGAATGGTGCGAGGCTCACTCCGACTCCGGCAATGTGGGTTGGGTGCCCTCCAACTATGTGACGCCACTGAACTCACTGGAGAAGCACTCCTGGTACCACGGGCCCATCTCGCGCAATGCCGCCGAATATCTACTCAGCTCTGGCATCAATGGCAGCTTCCTGGTGCGTGAGAGCGAGAGTTCTCCCGGTCAGCGCAGCATCAGCCTCAGGTATATTAAAGACAACCATTAAAAATAGTCACAAACTAACATTCCAATCCTCTTAAGGTACGAGGGTCGCGTCTATCACTATCGCATTTCGGAGGATCCGGATGGCAAGGTCTTTGTCACTCAAGAGGCCAAATTTAATACGCTCGCCGAGCTAGTGCATCATCACAGCGTGCCACACGAGGGTCACGGTCTAATTACGCCACTACTCTATCCGGCGCCCAAGCAAAATAAACCCACAGTCTTTCCATTGAGTCCCGAACCGGATGAGTGGGAGATTTGCCGCACGGACATCATGATGAAGCACAAACTGGGCGGCGGCCAGTACGGTGAGGTGTACGAGGCGGTGTGGAAGCGCTATGGCAATACAGTGGCCGTCAAAACGCTCAAAGAGGACACCATGGCGCTGAAGGACTTCCTCGAAGAAGCGGCCATCATGAAAGAGATGAAGCATCCCAATCTCGTACAGCTAATCGGTGGGAACATTGACCACAAAGCCCGTTTTCTCATCTGCTACTTAGGCTAGACTTCTCTGAATGTCTTATAGATGAGAAAACGGGGTTCTACTTATAGATTTAAATAGGATTTAATTGACTCTCACACTCTTACGACTTTTTCCCACTTCCAGGTGTCTGCACCCGCGAGCCGCCCTTTTACATCATCACCGAGTTCATGTCGCATGGCAATCTACTGGACTTTTTGCGCTCCGCGGGCAGAGAGACGCTTGATGCGGTTGCCCTGCTGTATATGGCAACACAGATAGCGTCCGGCATGAGCTATCTGGAGTCGCGCAACTACATCCATCGAGATCTGGCGGCGCGCAACTGCTTGGTGGGTGACAACAAGCTGGTCAAAGTGGCCGATTTCGGGCTGGCGCGGCTGATGCGCGATGATACGTACACAGCGCATGCGGGCGCCAAGTTCCCCATCAAGTGGACCGCCCCCGAGGGACTGGCGTACAACAAGTTCAGCACCAAGTCGGACGTGTGGGCCTTTGGTGTGCTGCTCTGGGAGATAGCAACGTACGGGATGTCGCCGTATCCGGGCATTGATCTCACCGATGTGTACCATAAGCTCGAGAAGGGGTATCGCATGGAGCGGCCGCCCGGCTGTCCGCCGGAGGTGTACGACCTAATGCGGCAGTGCTGGCAATGGGATGCCACGGATCGGCCCACATTCAAGAGCATACACCATGCGTTGGAGCACATGTTTCAGGTGGGTGACGGTGACGGTGTCGAATTCGAGGTGTGGGACGATGACGTCGATGATATCGATGATGATTACGATGGCGACAATGACGACAATGACGACGACAATGGCATTGAGCTTTGATTTCAATTGGCGTCTGCATCGCCGTCGCTCATGGAATGCCAGCGCACCCAATGTTCAAGTCTCGCAATCATCAGTAGTGATAGCAATAATGATCCACGTGCTGCACGTCTCTCCTTCTTCGCTCCGCAGGAATCGTCCATCACCGAAGCGGTCGAGAAACAGCTCAACGCCACAGCCAGCGCCGGCTCCGGCACCGGTTTCACAGCGGCGGCGTCTGGAGTAGCATCAGCGACAGCAACCGCAGCCACGGCCAGTGCCTCCTCATCAGCATCCGCCTCGCTCAGCCTGACGCCACAAATGGCCAAGAAAAGCCTGCCCAGCATCGATCCGCAGCAGCAACAACAACAGCTGGCCAGCACGCCCATGTCAGGTGAGTGGAACGTTTCTTTATTTAGCTCAATTTCGATTCATTGCTGATCTCAATTGCGGCGCACACAGAGACCGGCTCCAGCTCCACCAAGCTGAGCACCTTCTCCAGCCAGGGCAAGGGCAATGTCCAAATGCGACGCACCACCAACAAACAAGGCAAACAGGCGCCGGCTCCGCCCAAGCGCACCAGGTAAACCCAAATCTCATATCATTATTGCTGCCTATTCATGCTGCTCTTTCTTTCTTTCATCAGCCTGTTGTCCAGCAGCCGGGACTCGACATATCGCGAGGAGGATGCACGCAACTTTATTGATGAGCTCAACACGAATGGTAGTAGTAGAAACTTCCACTTCAACTCCAACAACATTTTAAGCCAGACCCTATGTAGAAATTTTAAAACCCAAATTCCAACCCAGACACAAATTCGTACACAACAACAACAACAACAGCTACAACAAAAACAACAATTATTACAACCTGTACAACAACAACAGCAACAACCGTATTCAATTAAGAAATCATCCTCCTGCAGTAGTTTCCTTTACGACATCCTATTTCGAGGTATTTGTCAATGGAGTAAGAATTCCAATTTACAATTTATGTTTTCGTTCAATTGGTTTGTGATGCACACGGAAAAAGATTTCAATTATTTTATATTCTGTATTTATTTGTGCATTCATTTCGGTGTATTCGGAATTTAAAACTATTGAAAACTGCAAGGATAATTTCATTTCGTGAAAAGTGAATACTTTGCGTAGCTTTTAGTGGATTTAAATGTGAATACCCTTATGCTTTTCTGTTGAATTTTATGTTTCGGTATTTTGTTATGATTTTCAATAGCTTTTAATCGCTCTAAATATTATTTATTATTTTATTTCATTTGTTATTTTGTTTACAACTTCTTTCATTTAGCTTTTGGTGTTTTATCTAGTTTTAAAATTGGTTTCTTAGTTTATAGTCTTTTTGTTTTCTAGTTGCTTTATGTTTCTGTTTATTTTATATTTTAATTGGTTTGTAGTGCTTTAACTTTTGTTTGGTGTTGACAAATATTGAGCCAAAATGGGTTTGTCGCCACGACCACGACTCTCAGCTCCCGCTAATCCAATCCTTGAACCCAGCACGCGCATGTTTAACTCATTTCCAGCCCTGTCACTTAATTGAGTTACTTATGCTTGCAGGTCTCACCCGGGATATTAACAATTTGACACAGCGCTATGACTCGGAAACGGATCCGGCTGCTGATCCCGACACGGATGCCACTGGCGACAGCCTGGAGCAGAGTTTAACAGCTACGCCGCCCAACAAGATGCAGCACTCGCTACATGGCGGCATCACCTCGGGCATTGGACCGCGCTCCTCTCAGCAGCACAGCTCCTTCAAGCGTCCTGTGATGGGCAATCGCGGCCTGGAGACGCGTCAGAGCAAACGCTCCCAGCAGCATCCAACCAGAGAGCCACCAGGCAATGGCAATGGGAATGGCAATGGCAATGTCAACATGAACATCACCACCAATGGGAATGGAGGCACCTCTGCGATGCCTGTTCATCCCATCACTGTGGGCGCCTTGGAGGTCATAAATGTGAAGCGGGTCGTCAATCGTTATGGCACCTTGCCTAAGGTAGCACGCATTGGCGCCTTCCTCGACAGCCTGGAGGACAGCAGCAGCAGCGGTGGCGAGGTAGCCGCCAATGGACACGCGACGCCACCAGCACGCGCTCCACCGCCACCCACTGTGCCCGCTCTGCCTGCCTTGCCCGCTCTGCCTGCTTTGCCCGCCTTGCCCGCTTTGCCGACGGCAGCCAGCAAGGCGCAGCAATCGCCACAGCAGATGATACGCAGCAACTCATCTGGCGGCGTGACCATGCAGAACAATGCTGCCGCCAGTCTTGGCAAGCTGCAGCGTCATCGCACCACCACAGAGGGCACCATGATGACCTTCTCATCGTTCCGCGCCGCCGGCAGCAGCAGTTCGCCCAAGCGCGGCTGCATACCACAGCAGGCGCTGGCCAATCTGGAGTTTCCGCCGCCGCCGCTGGAGGAGTTTGAGGCGCTGCCACCACCACCGCCGCCGCCAGCGCCCGAGAGCGCCGTCCAGGCCATACAACAGCATCTGCATGCGCAACACAGCAGCAGCAACGATGTCAGCAATACGGCGCCCAGTGTCGAGGAGGCCAGCTCCCGTTTCGGTGTCTCGCTGCGCAAGCGTGAACCTTCCACGGACTCGTGCAGTTCGCTGGGAACGCCGCCGGAGGCAGTGCCACCGCCATTGCCCCAGCCCATGCCCGAGAAGAGTCTCAATATGAAAGAGAAACTCATCACAGAGATCAAGTCAGCCAGCAAGTCGTCCGAGTCGTCCAATGGCAGTGCAGCTGCCCCACCAGCACCGCCACCAGCGCCTGTCGATCCGGTGTCCCAGCTGGTGACCGAGCTGGCCGAGAGCATGAATCTGCCGAAGCAATCAAAGCTAACCAATGGCAATAGCAATACTAACAACAGCAATACCAACAACAGCAACAGCAACTGCAACAACAACAACTCCAACAACAACAACTTCAAGGCGCAGCTGAAGAAGGTGGAGCCAAAGAAACTGAATGCGCCCATTCCAAAGGCTGAGCAGCCCTCAAACATAATTGACTTTAAAGCGCATCTGCGCAAAGTGGACAAGGAGCAGCAGCAGCAACAACAGCAGCAGCCGCCACCAACATCGCCGCCGCAACAACAATCGCCCAACTGCAACTCGCGCAAGGAGGAGAACAAAAAGTTTAGCCCGGGAGCCGCGGCAAATCAAAAGACTGAAATCAAAATCGATGTTAGCAACTCCAATGCGGAGACGGATTCCGGCGGCGACACTGGCCAATCGGATACCGGCAAGCGACGCAGCACAGGTAGTATTAATAGTTTAAAGAAACTGTGGGAGCAGCCGCCCGGCAGCGATTATGCCAGCACCACAATCCCACAAGCCCAACAGCCAACACCACCAACCACAGCACCAGCCGTGGTCAGCACCACTCAGCTGTCGCCCAAATATGGCCTAAAGGCAACGCTGCCCATGGTCAGCAGTAAAATGTTTGGCAATAAACCGCCACCAGCGGCACCGCCACCACCGCCCCCAATTAGCAGCACTCCAAGCACCACTAATAATTGTCCAACAGCACAGTCCAAGCAAACAGCAGCAGCAGCAGCAACCGTAGCAGCAGCAGCAGCAGCATCCACAGTAGCAACAACACCAACAACAGCAATAAAAACATCTCTTTCAACGCAACTCTTCACAGATGCCGAGGGCAGCAGCAACAGCAGCAACGAGGAGCAAGCACCAGAAGGAGTCGTCGTCGGAGGAGGAGGAGGCAGCATTGTCACCACACCGGCACAAACGGAGCTACTGACGCAATCGCTCTATGGCAGCGAGCAGCTACAATATGGCAATGCCACCAGTCAAAGCAATTCCAACAGCAAGCTGAGCAGCTCCGGCTCCGTTGTTAACAATCAGAATAAACCCGCCGTGCCGCACAAGCCCACCAAGTTGACTATATATGCCACGCCCATTGCCAAAATAGCTGGCATCGGTGTGGGCGGCGGCAGCAGCGGTGGCGGCATTGCTGACAACATAAACTCTACGCAAATCTCACGTGAGAGCATACTGGAGCTGGTGTCGCTGCTGGAGGGTTCACTCAAGCATCCGGTGAATGCGATATCCGCCTCGCAGTGGCTGCAGCTCAGCGATAAGTTGAACATACTGCAGAACTCGTGTGTGGTGTTTGCGGAGAATGAATCGATGCCGCCGCACTCGAAATTCCACTTTCGTGAGCTGGTGACGCGCGTGGAGACGCAATCGCAGCATTTGAGGAGCGCCGGCAGCAAGAATGTGCAGGACAATGAGCGGCTGGTGGGTGAGGTTGGCCAGTCGCTCAAACAGATCTCGAATGCGCTGCATAGGTAAATGATAAGAACGGGGATGGACGCACAGCGGAGCGGTGAACCGGACAACAACGGCGCCGGCATTTGGCTGGACGCCGAGGGCAACTTTATCAAACGCAAGCAACCACAGTGATATAATCAAATACCACATCGCTCCCACCATCCCCCTATTGGGCGCCACACGCCCCCCCTACCATGGCGCCCAACGACGAACAACGGACAGAGACGACACTCAAATGGAACTGAGAAACCGGAATGAGAATGATAATGAACGTAACTTCAAGCCCAGCGAAGAAGCGAAGAACAGACAAAAGAAAAAACAAACACAACAAACAACAACAAACTACAACTATAATTAATTATTAATAACAATATATATATATATATTTGCGTATATAAATATCGTAGTTTGGTAGCATGCAATACCATCTACCGTAGTATTTAGTAGCTGTAGCGATTATACATACATCTAGTCATATATATTGATGCATCCGCTAATATCGAGAGACGGACGGACGAACGAACAACGCTTCAAAACTGAGTTGCAAAGCAAAAAAATATTTCTATAGGCATATTTCTCTCGATTATATTCGCCCTCTTTTCTATTTGAATTGTGAACTAACTATAAATGTTTCTCATACATAGTTTTTCCTAACAAACAAAAACACACCTATTTTTCCACATTTAAATTAGAGCTTCGTTTTATAAAAAATACGTACATTTGAAAGACATTTAGGATGATGCAGATGAGAAAGGTGTAAACGGACTTTCTTGCAATACTGAGTGCATGGAATGATGAATGAATGAATGAGAGATATATATTCATATATATATATATATATACTGCATATATTCATAGAATATCTCAATAAATTAGTAATTATGCTGCACACACATATAAATATACATTTTACATACATATATACTAGTCGGTAAAAGTGTTTTTAGTATATACTTATACTATACTTATACAAGATATAATTTATATGTACGTGCGTACATTATAGTATATGTAATACGCGATGACCGTTAAATGCAAATCGAAAAAACTCAATCTACAACGTTTAGACTTTTCTTCGTGTTTTTAGTACTCGTAATACCTACATACATATATATACATATATACATACAAATAAAACATGAAAACAATATATAAGAAGATCTATGTGTACTACTTGGCATAAATTATAAACAGTAGCAAAGCCCAAAGATATTATTATTAACGACTACTCGACAAATATATATATATTCATATAAATATATATATATATATACATGTGTGTATGTATACCATATGTTAGTTGCAAAGACTAAATCAACTTAATTTTTAGTTTATTTTGAAAATACAAGTAAAACAAATAAATTGGTGGCAAACGCTTTTTAGACATACTACATATACACAACAAATTGTAATTATTATCTGATATTTTATCGATTTTAAAAAAATACTTTTATACGTAAACCACATACACACACACACACACACACATACACTCACACGAAAAAAATAAAAAACAACCAAATAAATATTAATTTCATATACATAAATACGCGAATCAACATTAGGGCGGGTCATATACATATGTAAACCAAGTTGACATACATACATATAAATATGGATGTGCATAAATATATATATTTCAAATTTATCCAAAATATCTACCCCCCAAAATAACAGACAAAAGACAATGTGCATTCAAAATATATTTCTATATATATATAAATACTATATTTCTGTAACTTCTATAACATCTGTGCGTTTTTGAATGCGCTTAGAGCATATATATTATTTAAAAGAAACGGATCAAAAATTCTTCAAGGCGAAATAAAAATGATATTTAAAACTATACTCGTTAAGTTGTGTATTTCAACAGCGCGAAATAAATAACGAAGATTATAAGCAATAACAGTTACTTGTTTGTTTGCTTAAATTCTCAACTCGCACTAAATTAATCTATTAAACAAAGGGCTTTACATTTATTGTCACTTACAGCACACGTCTTAAAAACCCTTATTTTGAAACTGAAAATATCCAACCATCAATAGGCTTTGTATATCGATATTCTTATCGTTCTTGGCTGTTTTACAGCACTGACTCGTGGCATCCCTTGCGATAGTTGTGCAGCCCTTTAACTAGAGATAGTGGCGGAACTAATCAGCTACTGTTGAATTCAAATCTGGGCCTTACTGGCACGGCTTAAAGGTAAATCTTAAGTTTATACAATTTGGCATTAAAATTCATGGAAAAAACTGGCTGTTTAGATATTTTTCTTGTCAAAAAACGAGGTATTGGCACTTTTTACCAGGGAGTGATGATTGCTCGCTGTGAATAACATGACAATGTTATTGTCACTGTTATGTTAAATAACATTTCTGTTTGGCATTCGTTCTTTTTTTTCATAAAGAAAAGAAGAAGAGAAAGAGGAAAAAAGACGAAATAATATATAATAATAGAATATTATTTATACTGTGATATATAGCCAAGCATTGTTTTGTGTCCGCAAAACTATCAATTGAGCCAACGCAGCCACAGTCAATCAGAAGAGAGAACGACAGCAATTGTGACAGCAACAACAACAGCCACAGCAGCAGCAATAACAGCAAATACTGGAGGAAATTTTAGCAGCATTAAAAATGCCACTTTTTGGTAAATCACAAAAGACGCCAGCCGAACTGGTCAAGTCACTGAAGGAGGCGATTAACGCACTGGAGGCGGGGGACCGGAAGGTGGAGAAGGCACAGGAGGATGTTAGCAAAAATCTGGTTGCGATCAAGAATATGCTATATGGAAGCAGTGATACGGAGCCGCCAGCGGATTATGTGGTTGCCCAGCTGTCGCAGGAGCTGTATAACAGTAATTTGCTGTTGCTACTCATACAGAATCTGCATCGCATCGATTTTGAGGGTAAGAAGCATGTGGCGCTGATATTTAATAATGTGCTGCGACGACAGATTGGAACACGATCGCCGACGGTGGAATATATATGCACGAAGCCGGAGATATTGTTTACACTGATGGCGGGGTATGAGGATGCGCATCCGGAGATTGCCCTCAATTCGGGGACAATGCTGCGCGAATGCGCGCGCTATGAGGCGCTGGCGAAGATCATGCTGCATTCGGATGAGTTCTTTAAGTTCTTCCGCTATGTGGAAGTGTCGACGTTTGACATCGCCTCCGATGCCTTCTCCACGTTCAAGGAGCTGCTGACGCGTCACAAGCTGCTGTGTGCCGAGTTTCTGGACGCCAACTATGACAAGTTCTTCTCGCAGCATTATCAGCGCCTGTTGAACTCGGAGAACTATGTGACACGGCGCCAAAGTCTGAAGTTGCTGGGGGAACTGCTGCTGGACAGGCACAATTTCACGGTGATGACACGCTATATATCAGAGCCGGAGAACCTGAAGCTGATGATGAACATGCTCAAGGAGCGATCGCGTAATATACAATTTGAGGCGTTTCATGTCTTCAAAGTGTTTGTCGCGAACCCAAATAAACCGAAACCGATTCTGGACATCCTGCTGCGCAATCAAACGAAACTGGTCGACTTTCTCACCAGCTTCCACACGGATCGATCCGAGGATGAGCAGTTCAACGACGAGAAGGCCTATCTGATCAAGCAGATCAGGGAGCTGAAACCGCTGCCCGAGGCTTAGTGGGCGGCAGCGGGCGGATCAAAACGATGCAGTCGAACGAAAGCAAGAACGAGAACGCGACGAACATGTAGGAGGCCTTGGCTGTATGGCAGGATGACGAAAGCATTACGACGGACAAAGGACACAGGACATAGCACGCATATAGTATGTGTGCACATACACATAGTTAGGGACAAAAGACGATGACGACGACGACGATGACTATGACAGCACTTGTGAGTAACTCTAAACAATAATTTAGACAAAGCAAACAACAAACAACAAAAAAAAAAGCAAAAAAATGATAACGATAAATAACGATAAAGCAAAATACATAAGTAGTAACAACAACAAATACACACACACACACACACATTATTATATTGTATGTAATAGTCTAAAGGAAGAAAGCAGCATGTTGCGAATTTAACTAAAACATAAACAAACACACACACACAACTTTATTTTCTACTTTCCCTGAGAGATATATATATATATATTCGATATATTCGATCCCAGCTTCCGTCTAGATCGCTTTTAAATTGTTCCACAGTTTTGTTTGTTGTTGTTGTTGCTGATGTTGTTGTTGTGTGGTTCCAAACGTTCGCTTATAGACATAGACCTATGTATGTACACCTACCTACCTATACCTACCAACTACCAACTGTTACTACTACTTTTCGTAAATGGATTTCTATTTTTTTTTTTTTGTTTGTAAACTTCATTTGCTTATTTAAAGTAGTTGTTGTATTTGAAATTGAGCGTTTTTGAAACGTTATCCCCAGGACAATGAAGATAATATGAGTTTTGACTTACAATTTAGACATTAAACATTTCAAATGTGCGCCGAAATTAACAATTACGGTAAATTATTATTATTAAATATGTATGAAAAAGAAAACAAACAAAAAGCAAATGTAATAACACGCAAAAATACTTCATTCAGAATACTGCATAATAATAATTATACATAGTTATAATTGAGAGAAAGCATTCAATACACACACACACACACACACACACACACTCCACACCAAAACACACACACACACACAACATTCATACGTACATAGTAAAAAGGGAAGTAAAACAACAACATTACGAGCAGCATAATAAATATATGATTATTATAATTTATATTATTCCCAAAATTAAAGATAACAGCCAAACAAAAATTCAAACATATGTATGTGTCATTCTGATTACAGTGGAAATCAGTTGCGGGCGGAGCGCTGAGGCGGGGCTAATCGTTAAGACGTGCATGGCATGCTACCGCAGACGTCTACAGAGCTCCTGAGTCATGTGCCAGTTGCAGGGCTGCACAAGCACTTGTCAGCTTGATGTCAATGAAATGCGAACTAATATATAAATTTGACAAATTTTTTGTAGGTGTCCAACTTTGAATGTAGAATCAACAAGGATGACAAACCGTTTCCAAAATGACCTTGGAATCCAAAATCGCTTCAGTTTTGGAAAAGTTATGCTACTTTGAAGTCTTGGAAGGGCATTTTTAGGGACTTGCATTGTGGTCATGATTCTTGCCAAAAAATCCGAATTTTTTTAAGGTGTCAAACTTTGAATATAGAATTAACAAGGATGCCAAACCATGTCCAAAATGCCTCGGAATCCACAATCGGTTCAGTTTTGGAAAAGTTATGGGACTTTGAAGTCTTGGAAGGGAATGTTTAAAGACTTGGTAACTTCAGTTGTTTTTTGGCTACACAGAAAAAGTAGGCCTGTCATTTTAGTGTGCAGCCCTGGTTCAGAACAGCTGACTTTAAATCAGCGCCTGAAAATCAATTAAAAAGGCTAGCTGCAATTTGTGTTTTAGAAAATGCACAAACGATTTCGTAAATCGACAGAATTGGCGATTATAGGCGACAGCAGTAGCAGTGATGAAGAGTCCAGGACCAAACTTCTAAGGAGCCGCTCTTTTGTGCGGATGCGACGCAAGGACAGGGGCAATAATGATGTTAATATATCCGATACGAGCAGTGATGAGGAACAGGTGGAGGAGGAGCAGGAGAATAGAAAGTGGCTGCAAAATCTTAAAAGATATAGCAGCAGTCAAAAGTAGCTGCTGCTGACGCCACCAAATAAATTCCAGCCATTGTCACTATCAGTAAATGGCAAGTCCTCGTCAGAAGCTCCAACATTGGAAGATGCAGCGCACTGTTCCAAGTCGCCGGGCTGGCAGAGTTTCAGGAGAACACTGGCATCCCTCAAACATAATCGCCGAGGTGTGCTTCAGACATCATTCTCCAATAGCAGTAATCAGAGTGCTACGCAGGATTCGATTTTAGATTGCTCGAGGCTAATTGAGGCAAATCTGGAGACAATGATTGACACACAGCAGACGCCAAAGAGTGCCAAAAGAATACTTTCAGCCCAGAAGAAGAGGCGTTGCCTTAAAGGCGGATATTTACATGAATTCAAGCAGCTGATGCTGAAGGAGCGCATGGATCGCCGAAGTCTGGCGCACAACCAGCGCCTGGGCATAACCTCTGGCCAGCGTGTCCATGTGCTGGGCACATGTGCATCCTTTGGTACACATATGGTCCGAGTCGAGACCGAAGCAGACCCCAAAACCATCTTCAACATTATAATCGCTCCGAGCATGGCCGGCAATGTCAGTGTAGGCTCCACTCTGGAGCTATACTTTGACTTGAAGTGGGAGTCAGCGCTGCAGCTGCCCAACAAGGAGGCCGTCTATGTGCAACCAAATAAGATAGTTTTATTATAATTATACTTTATTATAAGCACTTAAAGAATACTTAGAAATGAATTTGTAAATATATTCGAATATGAGATAATTTAATGTTGTATTATAAGGTTTATTTTAATGACTTGGAAAATACTTTGTAAATGCAGTCCAATAGGAGTTGATGACATTGCCATCTAGCGACGCTTTTTCTTCTCCATCTTGCGTATCTTGTGCAGACGTCGTGCAGCATTGGCGCCGCTTGCCGCCGGCTCATCAATGAGACAATTATCCTCAATCGCATCCACAGATTCGTTGCCGCTCATTAGCACTGCAGCCGAAATGCAGAAGAACTGAAATATGGCGCCAGCGAAGAGACCGTAACGCACCAATAGACTCAATAAGTCTTCCTCGCCATATTTATCCAAGGAAGCAGCAGCTCCTAAATTATCACTCGACATTTTGTCCGACAGAAAAACTCTATGCTCACTTTGTTTTCATGTAGTTTTGTGTATGCTTCGCACAGGGTGAACAGTGCACAGAGCAGCTTATGCGATGGTTGAATTATACAAGATGGCAGAAATTATTCGCGTGCTCTCTGTGTTGGGTGCTTGCTGGGTGCTTCATTTTCAGTCTCTCTCTGAACGTCGTTGAATAAGGTTGATAGAAGTGATTACTAGTTTTCATTGGCGAAATAAATCAACAGTTAGACGACGACATGGATTTCGATTTGGACAACAACCTGGACAGTATAAGTGACATATTAAAAAGACACAGCTCAAATAAACTAAAACGTATACATCTCAATTTTGAAGGTAAGTGCTAACATTTCTATTATATTTAAGTATAAATATACATATACACATGTAATTTTTCAGATGAAGACGATCGAAAGTGCAGCTGCAGCGAATTTAAAAGAAGTATGCAGGAAATGTTTGCGGATATGAAAGGTAAATGAACTAAAGATTTAAATTTTTTTTTTCTCCTTATATGTATACTAATTATCTGATTTTCAGAAACAATGCTAAATGAAAACAAGGTGCTAAAAGGTACAAATTATTTTGGAAATGTTTTTACTTATGCTCATAATAATCGAATTCTGTTTTCCGTTTTAAAAGAACAACTGAATATTACGTTGCAAGCAGTTTCTGATATAAAGTTAAGCCTCAATCGGTTGGAGCAAAGCCAGAGTGAGGCAAACTGGCAGAAAAACGTGGAATTTCCGTTGGAGAGCGAAGAGAAGCTGATTGAAATTAACGAAAGGATAACCGAAGAAAACTGCTCAGTTTATGTGAGCTAAACAACATTGTAATTATGGTAAAGTTGATATATTCTGTATCAATATACAAATTTCATACAGATCAATACCATGAAGACTCTGATTATAAACGGAGGAGTGTTAAAAAACCTAAAATATATTCTGTCGGACTCAGTGGCGCAAAAGTACAATGTTGATGGGGTTCAAGGCAAAAAGTCGCTGAAGGCACTTAGTAATTTTTTTGGCGCACTAATTGGTAAAATAAAAACTTAATATATTTTACATTGATGTAAACATATAATGTCTATAATGTTTGTATTTCAGAATCTATTCCAATCAATGATAATGACTCGGCAGAGAAACAATTGCGAAAAGCTTTGCAACTACAAAAAAATAGGTATTTTAAGTCTGAGCAAAATAATAAAATGAATTAACTTCTAAATTAACTTGTGAATTTTCGTAAATGAATATGCGCATGATTGGCTTTGAATTTAAATCAATAAAGTATGTTATTTTCACTAGTGAAAACATGCTATGAACTCGCGATGAATTTTCATGCAACGCCTAGCGATTGCCGACGGTCAATGACATGCCCATGTTCAATTCATCGCTGAAATGCAAGCGAGGTTAGGAATTTATAGGGGCGCATGCATTTTCAGCCCTGAATCATAGCGCTGATTCATTGCTGACCTGAATTAGCACATACGTAAACATAATACACAAGAAAATTGAGAGACAGCTAGAGAATAAAACGAAGGAACCTGACAGAATAATATACGCAGCGCACAGGGTGAGCCGTGCACAGAACAGCTGAGTCGTCAAAAGTACTGTCAAAAGTATAAGAAGAAGAGGCTGCAATTTTCTTGTCGCGTTCAGTCGGGACTTTTGCATAATTATTTTTTTGTTAAGTATTTAAAGGCTGGCAATAATATGTCGTGCTTTCGTTTGGCCACTGCACTTAATGTCGCACGCCCGCTGCAGTGGAGCAGTCAAGGACTGCGTCAGAAAACACAGGAATTATCATTTGCTCGACGGCAATTCGCAAATGCAGTGATTGAAAGCAGCAGCGGGGGAAAAGTGAAGAAATCGTCCGCCGGTACATTTAAGTTAACCTTACTGGGAGCTTGCATTGGTGCCGTCGCTGGTTCCACTTATACGATCTACTCACGGATTAGTGACAAGAATTCACACAAGGAACACGAGCGGACTCCGCCAAAAGTAGTGGGGTCTATGCCGGAGAACGTGCGAATAACGAAGCGCTATATAAATCCGAAGGACAACTCCGGGTTGGATATTGTGCTATTTCAGTTCCAGACGTGTCCGTTCTGCTGTAAGGTGCGTGCATATTTGGATTATATGGGCGTTTCCTACTCGGTGGTTGAGGTGGACGCCGTCCTCCGCCAGGACATTCGTTGGTCCTCGGTTAAAAAGGTGCCCATGGTGCTGATACGCCAGCAGGATGGCCAATATGTCCAAATGACAGACTCCAGTGCAATCATCTCTCTGGTGGCTACAGTCCTCAATGATAAGCGCTCCGATGTGGCAGATTTGGCGCAGTTCTATCCGCAAATTTCATTCTTTGGTGATGACGGCAAGAAGCGGGTGGATATATTGAACAAGTACTTCCTCATGTACCAGGATCAAACGCCCAAAAGCATGACTAAAGATGTCGAGGAGTAAGTAAATGCTATCCATTTATTTGACCTTTTATATAATTGACTTATTGCAGAAATGAGCGCAAATGGAGAACCTGGGCTGACAGCCATCTAGTCCATCTGATATCACCCAACTGTTATCAGACCCTGGCCGAGTCCCTGGAGACATTTGAGTGGTTTTCGCAGGCGGGCGAGTGGGATGTCTACTTTCCCAAGTGGGAGCGCAACTTGATGGTGTATTGTGGTGCGACGGCCATGTGGGTGATCGCCAAGATGCTGAAGCGACGACATGAACTCACCGATGATGTCAGATCTCATATGTATGACGCACTGGACAAGTGGACAAGAGAGCTTAATAAGCGTAACACTAAGTTTATGGGCGGTAAGCAGCCTGGGTTATCGGATCTATCTGTGTTTGGCGTTTTGAGCAGCATGGAAGGTTGCCAGACTTTTAAGGATTGCCTACAAAATACAAGCATTGGTAAGCTAACTGATCCTAAATCACGCATAAAATACGTTTTTAATAAAACTTAACTTTCTATAGGAAAATGGTTTTACGATGTCAAGGAAGTCGTGCAAAAGAACCGCGGTGAACTTCGCCGGGAGCGTATTGTGGGAGTGGAACCATCAGCCTAGAACAAATGCGAAAAATACCAATTACATCCAAAGATTGTTATAATTGTTTAAATAAAATCTACATTTTTGATTTGTTCAAATTTTAAATGAAAAATTATCGATAGATATTTTTTTTTCATCACTGCCTCTATCGATATTGTAAAGTGCCAACATTTGCCAGCACCAGGCACCGAGCTGCACTGGAACTATCGATAGCTCTAATTGTTTTATGAAATATCATCTCTAATTGTGTGAAACGCCGCTAGACGAAAACTTGCAAATCATTTCAGGCTGCTTTTTTGTCGTGAAAAAAATTTCAATAAACTAAAAGGATGAATGCTCTTGGCGTTGAACAATTTCCGGACTACAAAGTGCCCGGAGTGCAGCACGTGGACTTTTCGCCATACGAGTCTAACGGCGGGTGAGTGTACAAAACTGCCAAAAATAAGCAGTTAAATTAATTTGATTTTTAGTTCGATTGTTGCCATTGCTGGCGAAGACTTTGTGGTGATTGCCGCCGATACACGTCTGAGCAGTGGTTACAGCATTCATTCCCGTGACCAGAGTAAACTCTTCAAGATGTCACCAAAGACGGTGCTGGGATCGACTGGCTGCTGGTGTGACACCCTGTCGTTGACAGGGTTGGTCAAGGTGCGGATGCAGATGTACGAGCACACACACATGAAGACAATGACCACGGATGCCGTAGCACAGATGCTCTCCATTGTCATGTACAATCGACGCTTTTTCCCGTACTATGTTTCCAACATTTTGGCCGGTTTGGATAAGGATGGCAAGGGCGCCGTCTACTCCTACGATCCCATTGGTCATTGCGAACGTGCCACTTATCGTGCTGGCGGCACGGCCGGAGCTCTGCTGCAACCGGTGCTAGACAATCAGATTGGTTACAAGAACCAGAATCTAGCCGCCGATCAGCTGCCGGCTCTTACCAAGGAGCGGGCCGTTGCTGTTGCCTCTGACACTTTCATATCGGCTGCTGAGCGTGATATTTACACCGGTGATTCGGTGCTGATAAATATCATTACTAAGGATGGCATTGAAGCGCGTACCCTGCAATTGCGCAAGGATTAAAACATTAGGTCAAGGGATAAACAAAATTTGAATTCATACCATTATGTTCGACTTAAAATTGTTGTAACTTTATAAATAAAACAGATCTACAAGATACAAGATGAGAGAGAAGTCCGTTTTGGATAAAGTCATATTAAGCAAACCTTTGCTCTATATCCTAATAATCGACGGCCTAAGAATATATAGTACTGAAGTACTGAGGAGTTATTTGTCCGTACTAGGTTTAGTTACAAAGATCAAATATTAAAACTTAATCACTGAAAGTAATGTTTTGAAAATTTAACATATGATTACCATTAATACAGGTTTTTTTTTTAAATGATTTATAATTAACCAAGCCTCTACCCTGGCAACCCTGGCTACCAGCTGATACACTCAATTGGTTTGTTGCCTTGGAGTGTGCGTATTGGACGAACCGTTTCATCCAATGACCAGCACATTTGCTGTAATTGTGCTCCTGTTGATTATTCTACAATTTAGTCAAGTCTTTACTAAGGATATGCTGGCGGCAATTGTGAAACCGGGTATATTTCGGCACATTATGTGCCGGAACAATGTGTATCCACGTAGTAGTGTTTCGCGCTACCCAGTGCCAGATGAGGTTGTATTCTGGACGACGAGCTATCAGGAATACAGCCCGCCGTGCTATACAGCCGCACACATTGGCGGCCAGAGCTGGGCGGATGCACCGTTGCCAAGTGAAGGAGCCGAGCCGCACTGGAATCAAAACGATGGACTGGTGAATCGCGTTTCCTTCCATGGCGACTATCAGATTAAGGATGGCCTGCCACAAAACCCAATCGGACGCACTGGATTGTGTGGCCGTGGGCTGCTGGGACGGTGGGGTCCTAATCATGCAGCGGATCCGATAGTCACGCGCTGGAAACGTAATGATAATGGCGAAATAATAAGACACTGCACCAGTGGCAAGTAAGTGAAGTTGATAAATCTGTGTACTCATCCTTAAGCCACTGCCTTAAATTTTTGCAGAAACATTCTCCAAATGGTGGCCATACAGCGTTCCGACAATAAATTGTGGGCAATTCCTGGCGGCATGGTAGATCCCGGCGAGAACGTTAGCGTCACGCTCAAACGCGAGTTCACCGAGGAGGCGCTCAATTTTGCCGATAAGGGCAACATGGTGGAGCAGTTTTTCAAGCAGGGTGGTGTCCATGTCTACAGCGGCTACGTAGACGACTTTCGTAATACCGACAATGCTTGGATGGAGACCACTGCGTTAAATTTCCATGATGAAGACGGCACAAAAGTTGGCCAACTGCAACTGGAAGCTGGCGACGATGCCACAAATGTACGCTGGACTGATGTGGATGCGAATCTCAAACTGCACGCCAATCACGCCGATATTGTCGGAGAGGTGATTGCCAAGCGGAATGCGCATTGGTAGATATAGATTTTACACTAGCATTAATATACTTGTATACACCACATACTTATAGCAGTGATTGTGATTATTACTACTATTTTGTATGGCTTATTATAAGTGATTTCTATATACTATTAAACACAATTTTCCTGTGTCTAAATAAGAATATTATATCATCGATCTTTGTCATCCCGAAGATAACTATTCTTTATTATTGATCTCATTTTTTAATTCGCAGTTTCCAATAGTTCAATTTAAGATTCAACTGAAAGGAAGATCTTTCGCTTATTGATTTCAGACTATTCGCTATTCATACATTCCACATTTTGGGAGATAACAAGAAATGAAAATAAGGGCTTCACTAGGAAACAATTTTAAAAAAAATTCGTTTTTTTTTACTGTGCACTGGAATTCATCAAGCTTTGCTTGCTCTGTTTCGAAACATGAATGTGATAATGTGGATAACTTTTTTTTTTTTTGGTAACGGCTAACTGTCGTTTATCGCTTGCCGTGAGAGGCTTACAGAGTCTGGAGGAATTTGAAGACTTCCGGATTCGAGTTAGCCACGTTGTTGAACTTGTCCACATAATGTTCGCGTATATCCCTAACGAAAGCAATTGCCTTCATTTTGGCGTCTTCTTCACTAATTTGATTCTTGTATAATACATCAATGGTGATTGCGAGTATCTGTTCGAGGTGACCCACAATGGATTCACGTGCTTGCATGTAAAGTAGGCGGAAAGCTTTGTTCACAATATCATTCTCCTCAAGATCTTCGCGAAGTGGCAAATTAGAAATGAAAACAGGCAAAACTTGTGCCAGTGGAACCATATTGTAATTGGTTACAATCAGTCGGGCCACGGCTCCACAAATGTTATCCAGGGCGCCGGGATCTTTCTCCGAAGCGATGGCAATGGAAAGAGCTTGCAAAATGGCCGGGAAGGATCTGGGAAAAAAGGACGCATTAATGTATATACGCTTAGCGACCTATGACTTGTCACTCACTCAAATGACTTCTCCTCGGCATGCAAAACAAGTTCGCCCAAGCCATAGTAACAGTTCTGGCGACTCCTAGGCTCGGGATCCATTGTGCCGGCTATGAAAATGGGGCACAGGGTATCAAAGTAAGTGACCACACAGTTTCCCAGCGAGTGGAAACAATCGGAAAGAGCGCCATAAACAAAAGTGCGCTGCGTCGAAACATCAGATCGCTTGGCCTTGGTCTGTCAAAATATGTGTTAATTGGATTTATAGACATTTAAGTAGTCATAAAGGACATACCAGCTTGTTCAAGTAGAACTGGCAGAGACGTCCGAAGTACATGGAGAATATTTCTGGTGTAAGCGCTTTGCCAAACCCTGGAAACATATTGCCTGCGCTTTCAATAAGCATTTCATCAAACTCACTGTCGTCGGGGTCTTCCTCGTCACCGCCCCCGCCTTGTTCATTGAACTGGCAAGCCATTTTGTTGTTCAGCACATCCTTGATGCATGTAAAGATCAGATCGGCGATTTCCTGGTTGGGCACCGCGGCACATCCCACCTCATCGAACAGTTCCCCGAGTATTTCAAACAAATGAACGACGACAGTCTGGTCCTCATCGTTGCGTATGAAATGAGCAAATTTAGGCATGACAATCAAACAGGCGCGCTTCACACCATCGGCGTCGTTCATTTTGTGGAGAGCAGTTACGAACGCGCAAATTGCCTCAATAGCAGCCTTTCGTATGACCTCATGCGGATGGTCAATCACCTTATAGACGTGCTCGAAGGACGTCTGCAGATAGGGTGCAAAGGCGCTGCCCGTGTTGGCGGCAAATTCTTTAAGCGACAGAATTGCCTCCTCCTTTTCGAACAAGTAGTCATTTTCCACCTGATAGCCATCATCTTCATCGTCATCTTCATCATCTGTATTATCCAAGTCAATGTCATGCTCAGCAATGGGATCATCGAACAAATTTTTCGATGTACTGTCTGCCACAAGAGACACTGTGTCCTCCGATGATATGACAGATTCAATAAAGCGATCCATGATAGTGGGGAACACGGTTGACATGCTCTCGTTCACCACCAAGGACAAGGAGGCAATAAGACTGTAGATGACACGCTTAAGTTCAGGATCATTGGGCCCATCCTGCAGCATCATAAGGCAATAGGCCATCGTATCATTGGCAAATGGTATAAAGTTTTGTTTGCCCAGGACGCGTGTAACAGTGGACAGTGTTTCGATTGCCTCATTGCGCAACTCGACCAGATTCTCTTCACACTCCTTGACCAAATAGACCTGCAGTATGGAAACTATTTTAGGAAAATATGGCATTAAATGTTCCTTGGCGGAGTTAGCAACCGATGCCAAGGACGACAGCGAGAGTACACGCAAGTGCACCGAGTACTGGGGATCCAGCGTCTCGAAAAGACTGCAAAAGATAAAAACATGCGAGTTAAGCAAACACCAACACAAATCAGTTGATTTGATTCTTTACCATTCCATCAAAACTGGCAAATGTGGCACAATGTCCTCCTCCAGATTCTGACAGTACGTTTCCAAAGCATAGAACATGCGATCTGTGTGCTTGGGCTCTGGTTGGCCTGACTGCAAATTGTCCAGAAGAAGATATATAAGTAAGCATAGAATTACGTTTTAATCCCAAATAACTGATGCTTGATTGATTTTTAATGATTTTTCTCTTCAAGTTCAGAGAATTCAAAGAATATATACCAAGCATCTGCGATTGAATGAAACTAACACGCGAGCAAAGTGTTTGGAAAGGACTGTGCCATATCATTAACTACAATCTTAACTAGGTTGCAAAAATACGACACAAAAAAAAAGAATAAAACGAACCCACAGGCAAGACATTTACAGTGAGGTAAAGTGCGAAATAAGAGTTTGATTAGAACTAGAATATTGATTTTTTAAAAAGCACCCTGTATTTGGTGAGAACTGATTTGCGTTTGATTTGCAGCTGATTTATATACTGAATAGTATCTTTGCCAGGTGGGGGTTTCGGATCGTTGCTGTTGCCGCTGCTGTTTTGCTCAGCCTTTTAGACGCAGCACAAACAAAATAAGATAATTATAATGTAGAGAGAGAAAACAACGGGAGATTGTCTCGTCGCTGCTGTGAAAAACGTTACCTTTAGCTCAACTACCAGCTGATGCAAAAACTCAAATAGTACGGGTAGAATCTGAGGTGCAAACTTCGTTATTTCCGGCTGCAGATGCTCCGAGAACTGGCCCAGAGCAAAGAACGCCACTGTGCGCACCATGGGCTCATTGTCGACAATGCCACCCTTGATGATATTTAGCATCACTTCCAGATACTTGCTGGTTATAGCGTCCGCGCAGCCCTCGGCAATAACAGCAAGGCAAAGGAATGCACCACGACGGCGCAATGGATCCGGGCTCTGCAATGCCGGCTCGAGCAGTTGCAGCATTGGTTGTATTAGCTTCTCGGGCGACATATTGATGGCCAGCAAATCAAGGGTTTGGGTGGCAGCTGTTGCCGTATTGTTGCTGCTCTCGCAATAAAAGTCCTCATCTAAAGGCAACAAGCCATATTAAAATGGAGATTAAGATCAGAGTTGACATCACTTACCTTCTTCATTCTCAATTTCGCTGCACATCATTTCGAAGACTACAGCCAGTATGGGGTCGAGCAGCTTCTGTTTGACAATCACCTTCTTCTTGAGGCGCGCCACACGCCCGATAAAGGTTATAACCTGGATACGTATTGAGTCGTCAATTTGCTTATTATTGGCCGTTTCCAGACAGAACTCAACCAACGGCTTCAAATGGTTGTTCAGCAGCTTGGGCGAATATTCGGCAATGTTGTCGACGAAATCAAAAACAACTGCAAACTCATTATCATCGCCTTTCTGGGCGAAGGCATAAGCGCTCTTGATGATGAGTGGCAAAACCTTAAGGACCGTTTGCTCGGCGCCTGTGTGGCCGGCCACGAACGGCATCAAATAGGTCATGCCCATGGTTATGTTTGCGACGGTAGGCGTGGCTAGATTGCCTTTGGTCTCGGCGGCCAGGAGCACAGCGGCATACATCTGGCAAATGGAGTCCATGTGACTGACAAACTGATCAGGCGCCGCATCGGTGAGTGTGGCGAATATCGAGGAGCCCAGCTCACTCTCCTTGGGATCTTCGAGACTGCAACGGCTATAGAGGAAGTTCAACAGCTCAGCCAGCCACGAGTCCTTCTTATCCTCCTCGTGACGGACCAACGAGCCAATAAACTGAGCAATCGCATTCTTCACCGATTTCTCTTTCTCATTAATCAATGCCTGCAGCATGCCCGTTTTGATACTGCAATACAATTGCAAATTCTCAGAAACTGGGCGTAAACAGATATTCAGCTGCTACTTACCTTTCCTTCTGGTCGGCTGGCACCATCTGCCAGTTACGGAGCTTCTGGAGCCGCTTGTTTAGCAGCACAGCGGCAAATTGACGCACTTGCGACTCGCGCTGTGACACCACGATTTGATATAGAGCCGGCAGCGTTTCCGGATTCTCAAAAGCCTTGCCCAGCTCATTGGTGGCCTAGCAACAAGAATGTGATATATATATATATATTAATGTACATATGAATTTGCACATAAATTAATTAATAGCCGGAAAGTTTATGTGTGCCAACAACGTGCTTTGAATTAACGAGACAATACATTTATGTGATGATAAGTACATATATGTGTCGATGTGTTTTTAACGTGAACTCCTGACATTATGGCTTAACTAAGCGTACTAGTATGTAGATAAACATTTTAGGCGGTTTACATGAACACCTAAAGAATCAATCAGACAGGGCTCCTCTGGTGACCACGTTGGGATGCACCCTTTAGCATATAGTCTGATGTAGAAGTTTCTCTGATCTGCAATCTTTGTCAGAAGAAGAACGCCATAACTAGGTAACAACTTGGACTGATTTTATAATTAAATTTTACATTTAATATGTAATTTTATATTTTTTTTCTTTTTGCAAACAGTTGTCAGACAAACTGTAGATATACATATAATATTTGTATGTACATATGCATATGTATCGAAATTCGCACATGCAAAAACTATACATACATATGCATACATATATCAAATTCACATGGCAATTGTAAAAAAATTGCAAAAATAATACAATAAGAACTTCAAGTGCAAAATGGAGACCTTTTTGTTAAGAGTTCGTCAAAAGGCGACGCCTTTGCCCCTAATAAAAGGACCCCAAATATTGTGTGCAATTTAAATTCTTGTTTTACTTACCTCACGAATGCGCTGTGTGTCAGTGCACAGCAATCCATTGATTATTTGCTCGAGCAGAGCCTCCATTTTAATGCTTAATGTTATTAAATCAATTTGCCAACTTCACAGGAAATCGAGAATATGTACTTCATATGCCGCCGATGCACGAGCGCGAAACGACTCTTGGCGAATTTGCGCAAAAAAGTGTGGTGAACTAGGGCTGGATACCGCACCGTTAACCACGTTTCTATACTTGTAGGGATGCAATATGTGTAATTCACTTTTTGAAAATTATATGTATGTATTTTGTGATATAGGTCTTGACTATGTTCACCTACACTTGTCACAATGAGAATGAGTGTTTGCCATTACATTATATATTTCAAACGGCTTACTTTGATGCAAAAGTAAATTTTCAAAAATAAATATTTCAACAAAATATCGATTTAATATCGGTGAGTGTGGCCAGTTTGACGCACAGCAGCGTAGTCGTGAGTCACGAGCACCATTTTGAACGCCAACGACGCGCGTTTTCTTATTATTTTTTTGTGTTGATTGTTTATTACTGGTTTGCAGTTGTGCGTAATGGATAAAAATGCTAGAAACGGTAGCAGCAGCAGTCTCAATTCCCAAAACTCGTTGGGCATTCTCAGCATGGAAAATCTTCACGGTAATTACACTCTTAATAATCAAAATTCCAAATGCATTTTATGCTTATATATTCATATATGTATATATATATGTACATGTATATAGTTTTTGGAGAAGTGTCTAATTTGAGCAAGAGCGGTGCTGCCAGCAGAGACACATCCAATGTCCATGAGCGACTCAAGGTAACTATGAGAAAATATAAATATTTTAGCACTCTTTAAAAAGGCGCGTTTTCAAATTTTAGGCGGGAAGACTTAAAGCATTGGAGACGCTGGAGAGACCACGTTCCCGTGCCAATCAATCTCTGGAGAGGGCTAGCGACAGGCCCAAGTGTAAGTCCGATTTAAATACCATATAATTACATAAAGTATAAAATCATTTTATAGTCAGCAACCGGAGAAGCATTGCATCCAGTCATGGTGGGAACAACAGCAATATATCTGACTTGATTACGGAGGAGACCATCGATCTGAACTCCAGTGGCTCCTCGCTTATGGCAACGCCAGCTCCTCCGGGCGCACATATTTTCTTTGAGCCGGCCGAGATTACGGGCCGCTCCACGCTCTGCAGAAGTACTAGGAATGAATCATCTACATTAAAACATGGCAGTCAAATCTCTGTGGCCGACATACTGAAGTCATCATTTGTGGAGAAGGCTCGTGTGCAATTTGCCAAGCGACTGGAGAACGTTCCGGGCACGGAGCATACAATCAACAGCAGTCTAACTGATTCGTTCAGTTGCTCGCGTAGTTTGCCCCGCACCGCGGATATGAGCAACATGAGCCTTAACGGCGGCGGTGGTATCTCCTTCGGATCTGCCACTGGACAGGGCTTCGACGAGAGCTTTGCACCAGCCGAGCTGATGCAGTCAAGACTTGTCATGGGCGAGATATCCTGGGCGCAGGAGTTTGCCGCCGTGCCAGCGGCAACGCTCAGCAAACAGGCATTGCAAAAGATTGCGGCACCACAAACGTCGGAAATAGAAACCTCGGTATCCAAGTAAGTTGTGAAATACTCCCAATTTGAGCATAGCTAAATGCGCTTCTTGCAGCTCAGTCATTGCGGGCGATGCTGACTTTTCCTTGGGCAACTACTTCCAGTTGCGCTCGGAGAACATATCGTTCATTGTGGGCAGAGAGAGTCACGGCAAGATGCAACCAGGCGAGCAGCACACAACGGTAAGCAGCTTAGGCGAGATAACGCCACATGTCGATAACAAAACATATACAAAGATTGAAAGCGCCAAGATGGAGCGCAATCTCATGAAGAAAATGCACCAGGAGAAGTTTAACAAGGCACTACAAACTGAATCAAGGAAGCAGCCAACCAGCTCCGAACTTCTCAGCTTGTCAGCCATCGACGAAGCCTTGCGTGAGTTGAGATCTATATATATGCAAAGGATATCTATTAAGTAAATTAATTCACTTTTCTTTAACAGGCAACCTAGATATGAATTCGGATACATCCGTGGGCGATGTTGTCCATAGGTTGCGGGCACGCGGTTACGGCTACAATAACGACGACGGCGAGGACAAAGAGAATATGAACAGAGACGACACGCTATGCAAATCCCGATCCAAGTTCTCAGACACAATGAGTTTCACAGACTCCGTACTAAACTCGACTGACTTTAGGCAACTGGAGAAAACCATGTCGTCGACATCTGGCCGCCAGCCGCTGAGTCCGCTGGCAGACTTCAATCAAACGCAGCCAAGTATACAAGTGACAGATAGCGAAGGTCATGAGGCAGATGTGGACGAATGGGCTTCGACACCGGTGAAGTCGCCGGGTAGGCGTGTGCGCCGCAGCAAATCGCCACACTTGAAGAGGAGCGTGAGTCCAACGAGCAGCGATGGAGTACAGCCACTGGCCACCACCGATGATGAAGTGGACGCAGACGAGGACAAGACACCGGTTAATAAGCAACGCAGCCTGGCTGTGAATGCTGTACGCAATCCGAACTCGTTCTGTTCTACGCGCCTGGATAGCGGCGATGCTGTGCCATCCTCCACAGAATGTGACTTTGGCATTTCTCCAAACCTGGCCAAAAGTGTTTCGGCCGCCAGTGTGCGTCATGTGTCGCCGCTGTCATCGCCGCGCAGTTGCTTGTCCTCGCCGCTGCTGGACAGCACGACCAGCTCGGACCGTCGACAACTGCAGGCCGGCTCTGGCGCGGCACGCAGAACCAACACATCGCCGGCTGCCAGCGAGGCCAGCTCCACAAGTAGCTTCAATGCAATACGCAAGGTCGCCAATGGCATGGCTCCACGCAGCATGTCACGTTGCTCCAACTCCAGCGAGTTCAGTCATCGCGATGGTAAAATACTGCCCCTGAAGGTGACCCACACCAGCCTGTGCTGGGGCAGTACCAAGCTACGCACAGATGTCCGCAAATCCATGCAGATCAAAAACACGTCCGACAAGCGACTGGTGGTGCGTCTGAGCATACAGGGACCGGGCTTTCAGCTGGTGAGCGGCGATACCAGCAGCATTACTCTGCAGTCCATGGAATGCCGCTCCATAGGTATTAATTTCTGTCCCACGGTGAGCGGCGCTGCCATTGGAGCACTCTCGTTCTATGCACCCTTTGGCGCCAACAACTGCCAGCAGCCGGGCATGGAAATCCCACTCTACGGCTTCGGAGGCAATGCCTCCATTACGATTCAAGGACTGCTCAAGGGACCGGTCGGCGCCAGCTTCCTAACCGTCGGCAATGTGTGCGAGCTGGCCTCGGGTCCGCTGACTGCCAGCTTCAAGTTCTACAACAAGGGACCGCTGACAGCCTTTGCGGGCATCACAGTTGACTCGACGGTGTTCCTTAAGCCGCGCCTAAATGTCGCCTTCGAGGTGCGTCCCAGCAAGATAATCCTGCCGCCGCACAGTGAGTCCGTGGTGCAAATCGTGTTTCGTCCGAATCGCGAGGACATCAAGAACATACTGAAGAAGACATCACAGGTGCTGACACTGGCCAACATGCGCATCTTTTGCGGCGACGAACCCAACCGGCAACGCATGCGTGCCCTGGTCCAGCGCATGACTGGCGAGCAGCGGGAGCAGCTGACTTCCTCAATGCTGGATAATATCCTATGCGGCTTTCCCGGTGAGCAGCCCATACGCAGCATTGCTATGCTGCATGAGCCGCCCGAGTTTATACTCGATCTGGTGACGGTGGTGCGCATCATTGATGTCGCCCTTACACTTAATCGTGACTTTGATGAGTCCGCTGAAACTTCGCACCTGTTCTTGCCGGACGCCGAGGAGACGGTACTATTTCGCACCGTTTGCGCCGCCAACTCACCGACGCCGAGCAACATGCTGGAGCCCGTTGATGAGCTGCACGAGGCGGACACCACATCTGCCATTGACCAGCAGCCGCTGGAGCGCAACTGGTCGGTGCAGCCAGAGGCAATTGAATTTGATTTGTCCGCCGGCGGCAATGCAATAGACGGCACAAAGCTTTTTATCAAGAACAGCTTCAGATCACGACAATATTTTGAGATTAGTTGCAATGTGGAGGGCTTGCTTCAATTTTCACCCAGCGAATGCTATGTGGCACCCGACGGTGGTCAAGTGGAGGTTGTAGTCCGGCCACTTCGCACGCCCTGCCGTGAAGTACTTAAAAAACATTTCCAGGTCCTCATCGAGGTGTCTATGGAAAATGAACGTATTAATGTGCCCGTTACTTTTAAAGTTTGATTTATTATTAATTGTTTTGTGTATTTAAACTTAAGTTCCCGAATTTCAATTATGTAAACTTTTAGTTTTTAAATTAATTCTTGTACGTCAGTCATAAAAAGAACACATTCACTTTATTAAACACGGTATTTGATTTAAAAAATTGGCGCCAATTAAACAGCGCTGCCTGAAAGCATGCAACAGAAGTGCCTTACAGCTGTTATGGTGATTTAGGTATTTTCTTAGTATTTTGTATTGGTCACACTGTGCATATTAACCAAAACAAAGTTTTACTCTTTAGAGCGATTTGGAATTTAATATTAATAACAATAAATCTAGCTTAACTTACATAAGAGACTAATTTTAGTTGCTAGTTGTTAATATGCCTTCCTATGAACTAGCGCTGGTGCTGCGGCAAATGCCTCGGGTTCGTTTGAAAGAAATACATCAGTTATATAAAGTAAATAAAAATGTGCGTTTTTTTCTAGCCGGAATTGATTTCTGTTATACGGCGAACAGCTGAAGCTATATTCGACAAAGGCGGCATTATTCGTAGATTTGACAACCTTGGAACCCGCGCTTTGCCCCACAAAGTGAGCGAACACGGAGTTGTCCACCGGGAAGCGACACATTTTACAATTACTTTCGATACGGCTCCAACTAAGATAATGGATCTGAAGGAGGAGTTTGGAAGGGACATTGACATCATTAGGAGGAACATATTTAAGGTGCCAGAGCCTGTGGAGCACACGTGCACATTGCATGAGGAAATGCTACCGCCGGCTTACCGCAAGGATGTGCAGGAGATTATTGATATAGCGAAAAGGAAACAGAAGAACAGATATAATTACAACTCTGGATTAGATTATTATCCCTTCCAGAAGTAGAGTTAATATAACAGCTGTCAATAAATACATAATGAATTGTTAAATACTCGCTATCAATTCGTTCTTTGCATTATGAATTGCCTGAGTACATTGATGAAATATTTTGTTTATCAGGCAAATTCACAATGTTTGTCTTTGTTGGGCTATATGGCACTCAATTTATGTTATCTGCAATTGATAAACAGCTATAATCAAATCAGCAATAACTTACAGCGCCTATGAACCTACTAATAAATAGTCGTAGTCCAATAGTCTGTCGTAGAGGTGGGAACGTTCTTCTAAAACTGTATTATGCCACCCCAAATACGTGCAATCTCTGCTGAGCTGCAAGAAAATGCTAAGAAGAACCTTAACGAGGTGCCTGAACGCATTGAAGCGGATCTGGAGGCAATGAAGACTTGGATCGCCCAACAGCCCCATCTTAATGCCCGCACGGATGACCAATTATTGATTGCCTTTCTGCGGGGTTGCAAGTACAGTCTGGAGCGAACCAAGTCGAAATTTGACAAGTACTACACTTTACGTACTAAATTTCCCGATCTTTTTAACATAACTGATGTTGACGATCCCAAGTTACGGGAAATTCATCGATTAGGGTAAGCCATTATATACTAAATTTGAAGGTCATTTTTTAATCTGTTACCTGTCATAAATAGACCCATAATCTTTCTACCCAACCTACTGAATGGAGCTCGTGTGGGCATATTTAGAATAGGTGTTACACCTACCGATAAATATAGCATATCAGATGTAATGCGCGTCGGTCAAGCCATGCAGGAGATTACACTTTTAGAAGATGATTTCGCTATTATTAATGGCTCGATTTTTATTATGGATATGAAGGGAGCAACTGCACAGCACATGTTCCAAATGACACCTGGACTGGCGAAAAAGATGACTGTGTACAATGAAGAGGCGTTGCCCATGAGGCCAAAGGCTCAGCATTTTGTCAACACGATTCCAGGATTTGAGACAATTTTCAACATGATTAAACCTATGATGTCAAAGAAACAACAGGAGAGACTCTTTATTCACGGCAAACTGGATTCACTGACGGAACATGTTCCTTTGAAATATCTGCCCAAGGAGTATGGTGGTGAGAATGGCTCAATTGAAGAAATCGTTGCGGATTGGGGAAAGAAGTTCGATGAGTACAGAGATTATTTTAAGGCTAATGCTCAATATGGCACCGATGAAAAGCTTCGCCCTGGAAACCCTATTGATTTTGATAGTATCTTCGGTACGGAGGGCTCATTTAGGAAACTAAATGTGGATTAGAAAATAACAGTACGTATAAGCTTGGAAGTAATCATAATAATGGCTTGGTGTTCTTTTTTAAACTGTTGTTAGTTGCAATAAATCATTAAAAAAAAAGAACATTGAAACGCTGATGGGTGATTTCAAATATTTAATTCAATCGATAATATCGATAACATCAATTTATTGACAGCTGTACACCATGTGACTTTGACGTTTGTACAAACAGCGTACCGAGAGTTTGCTGCAGACTGTTGTAAAATTAACAGATGTAACTTGGTTGCATACTTTTCGGCAGTGAAATGCAGTTGAATTAAAGACGTTTTTCTGCTAAACTAGCTCTCGGTTAGAACAAATTTGTTAATAAGCAACAGTTAACACCACCTCGCATCAAATAGTAAAGAGTTTAGTTAGCTCATACAAAAATTAAGTAACAAAACTGAGAACTAAATTTTGCTCGCTGTTAATAACAGTTGATCTGTTAAATAACAACCCTGTTTGTCAAGACGTATGTGTGACTTTGACGTAGGGAAAAAAGTGTATCACATAACTCTGTCGTAGTAACACTGTTTTTTTTTTGTATTAATTAGGACGTAAATTCGCTAAATTTGTGGCTTGCAACTGGTTAAAAGCGGTTCGCTGATGCCAACAACAACAGTGTTAAGTCGATAACTACACATACATGTGTGCATAACGAGAGAATACGATAATTTGGGAAAGGGTATTTGTGAGTCTGTCTGAGGATGCATTCATTAAATTGGACGTCGCGTCTTATCTCACGGGCGTTACGCAGCAGCTTCTCTACGCTGCTGGACAACACCACCACCACAACCAAAGGTGCTGCAAAGCCAACAACAAATCGATCTCGTCCAAGATTCGTTTCGGTGGTTTGTGGATTCGCTAAGGATAATCTGAGGCACAAGTACAAGCCGGGCAAATATGGCGAGGACTCATGGTTCAAGGCATCCACTGAAACAGCGGATGTTATGGGCGTGGCCGACGGTGTGGGTGGATGGCGCAGTTATGGCATCGATCCGGGCGAGTTTTCATCATTCCTGATGCGCACTTGCGAACGGCTGGTGCGCTGCACCCACTTTAATCCGCAACGACCTGTCAATCTGCTTGCCTACAGCTACTGCGAGCTGATGGAACAAAAGAAACCCATACTGGGTAGCAGCACAGCCTGTGTGCTGATCCTGAATCGGGAGACGAGCACAGTGCACACAGCGAACATTGGGGACAGTGGTTTCATGGTCGTGCGTCACGGCGAGATTGTGCACAAATCGGACGAGCAACAGCACTACTTCAACACACCCTTCCAACTGTCGCTGCCGCCGCCCGGACATGGACCCAATGTGCTCAGCGATAGTCCCGAATCGGCGGACACAATGAGTTTCCCCGTACGGGAAGGTGATGTCATCCTCATCGCGACCGATGGCGTCTTTGACAATGTGCCAGAGGATCTGATGCTGCAGGTGCTGCGCGACGTCGAGGGTGAACGGGATCCCGTCAAGCTACAGATGACAGCGAATACTCTGGCACTGATGGCCCGCACCCTGTCCCTCAATAGTGACTTTCTGTCGCCCTTTGCCATCAGCGCTCGTCGCAACAATATTCAGGCGCGTGGCGGCAAACCGGACGACATAACCGTGGTACTCGCCACTGTGGCGATGTGAAGAGTCGTTAGGTCGTTAAGTCTAGTTCATCGGTCCTTATCGCTAGTTTCTAAATGTAATTAATTGTAGCTTGTACTCGTTTAGCTTTTAGGAGTGAGTTTGTTCGGTAGTTATGTCTATATATGTTTAAGCCAGCATGTTGAGATTGAGACACGACACTTCAATTGTTAATTACCACCCACATTACCCACGCCCACTCATAATTATACACACACATAACATAAATACACTTACTAATCGACGCATCCTGGTGAGCGACCTAAAAATAATCAAAGTCCAAAGCAACCTATTTAAAGCGTATGCAATGCCTTGAACTATATATATACATATATATATATATTATATTATGTATAAGTAGATGCGCTTTCAAAACGACAAAAATTATCAGCCGAAATGATCGTTGTCGTCAATGGCAATGATTACGAGTTCTAATACAAAAAACAAAAAAAAATTTAAGTGCGACACACTATACCACATCTACATACATACATACATAATACCCCACACACACCCCCACAAAACACAAAAACGAAACGAAAAAGTTGGGGAAGTTGATATGCAAATGCTATGCAATTATTGAACTGAGGATTTATCCAGGCGACTGTCTGACGAAACTGTTAGTCAAATGTATTCACTGATATTGCGATTCAATAAAAAATATTCAATGAAATTATGAAACCATGTCAAATGTGATTTTTATTTGTTTTGGAATTATTAATAAATAATAAATTGACATGTGTGCTTTGAATGCAAAAAGACAGTGCAAAGGTCATTATATTATTAAGAATCGATTTTAGCTAAAGAATTTTCAATAATTTAAATTGAACGCTATTTGTCATCTATAAATGTATCATCATACATCATAGCGACAAGAATGGCGAGATAACACCATCGTTAATCTCAGCAGGAAGTGTGTTTTTATATTGCGCAGTCCTTTTCCGTGTCGATATCGTGAGTGGAAAGCACATCACTAATACATTTCAGTCAGCTGTTGCGCACAAGACGACGTTAGCCAACACTAAGCCATCATACGGTGAGAAGCACAGCAAAACAAAAGGCAAAAATCAACGAAACAGCAGAACGAAAATTAAAGGTTTTTCAGTGCAAATGTAGCCGTTAAATAAACAAAACAAAATGAAGCTCTACAAATTAAATACGCACACAAGGGGCTGCAATAAGTCATACGGTAAGAAAGCACATTAAATTAATCACTTTTGTCTTGGATTTCCTCAATCATTGCAACAAAAATTAGACCAATGATATGTCCACTTTTTCTCCCAATTCAAATGTAATATTAATCTAGATGTCAAACCATGTTCAAAATGGACTCGGTTTTCAAATTCGCTTCAGTTTTGACAAAACTGTGGCACTTTGAAGTCTTGGAAGGGCATTGCTAGGGACTTGGGGGCATGTCAACATTATTGTCATGATTTTTGACAAGAAATCCGAATTTTTGGAGCTTCTCAACCTTGAATGTAGAGCTATAAAGGATGACAAGCCATGCACAAAAAGTCCTCGGGGACGCAGATCGGCTGAGTTTTGACAAAGTTATGGCAGTTGGAAGTCTTGGAAAAGCATTTTTTGGGTTTTTGAAACTTCACAGTCAAAATAGTTGTCATGATTTTTGACAAGAAATCCGAATTTTTGGATCTTCTCAACTTTGAATGTAGAGTTATAAAGGATGACAAGCCATGCAGAAAAAGTCCTCGGGAATTTATTAATTTTCCTATGCTGATATTAAGTAAATAAATAAAATGTTTTTTGCATTTATGTTTCCAGATGCCGATTTGGTGTTGAATCCACAGGATCATCCCACAGCGAAGGTTGGCGATGTGGTGGAAATCTATGCACCCGAGGATGAGAACGGTACTCATCTGCTGCTGCAGATAACCGAGCTGAACGAACAGAGCAAAACAGGTCGCAATGTGATAAGCATTGAGTCCTGCATTGCGACAGCGTTCAAGATGCGCTCCTATTCCAATGTTGTAATGCGAATTGTGAATCCCGCTGATGTTGCTCTGGACTCTATAGAGATTACCTTCAAGGATCAGTACATGGGCCGCTCGGAAATGTGGCGACTGAAGACGTATCTGGTAAGTGACGTCTTTGTAGATTGACTCCTGGTTACCTATATGTTACGGTCACGGTGCCAGGAAAGATTACGAATCATTTTCAGTATTTTACACTAAATAAAACGTTATCTTCCAGACAAATACATGCGTGTATGTGAACAAGAAGATCGACTACAATGACATGCAGATACGCTGCCAGGTGTATGAGATGTGGTCACAGGGCGAGCTTGTGGCCAGCGGAGTCATCACGGACGATACGAAGATTGTGTTTCGCAGCAGCACCTCGATGGTCTATCTTTTCCTGCAAATGTCCTCGGAAATGTGGGACTTTGATATACACGGCGATCTGTACTTTGAGAAGGCTGTCAACGGCTTTCTAACCGAACTCTTTCAGAAGTGGAAGAAGCTGGGCTGCAATCACGAGGTGACCATTGTCCTCTTCTCCCGCACCTTCTATGCGGCAAAGAGTCTCGATGAGTTTCCCGCCCACATGCGCGACTGCCTGCAGCAGGACTACAAGGGGCGTTACTACGAGGACTTTTACCGTGTTGCTATACAGAACGAGCGGAATGATGACTGGTGCACGGTTCTCGCCCAGCTGCGAAAGCTCTTCACCTCCTACCAGGCGACTGTGCTGCGCTACCATGAGCGACAGAATATGCGCATACCGCTGGCAACCAATTCAACGGCGACGCAGGGCAACTTCCTGGAAGTGCTCAACATATCGCTGAATACGTTCGAGAAACATTATCTGGATCGCACCTTCGATCGCACCGGCCAGCTGTCCGTTGTGATTACGCCCGGAGTGGGCGTTTTCTCAGTGGACAGAGAGCTAACCAACATCACCAAGCAGCGCATCATTGACAACGGCGTCGGCAGCGACCTGGTGTGTGTGGGCGAGCAACCGCTGCATGCGGTGCCGCTGCTCAAGTTCCACAACAAGGACACGACACTCACATCGGCCGATGACTACTCGCTGCCGCACTGGATTAACCTGAGCTTCTACTCCACCAACAAGAAGATTGCCTACTCTAGTTTCATACCACGCATCAAGCTGCCGCTCTTATCCTTTGCCGATGACACCGATGTGGAGGAGAGTGAGCGAAACTTTCTCAGCTGCAACCAGTCCGAGTATATACACAACTCCCTCTTTGACTATGATGCCTACGATGAGCAAATATTTCAGCCGCTGCCCGCGCAGAGCACATGGTGAGTTTCCCGTTCCGGTTGATCCCTCTAGAGCTTTTCTAATACCAAACTATATTTGCAGCTCCTTGCAACGTGTGGTGCGTGCAAAGAAGACATCGGTGCCCAGCTTTGAGACGTATGCGTATCGCAACAATGACTGGGAGAACCTGACGCCCACCAAGATGCCCAGTTTGCGACGCAAGATGTCCGATCCGGACATACATCACGGCACCTCGGGCATGCTGGCCACCCTGACCGACACGACCAATCTGTCCGAGTCGCTGGCATCGGAGAAGAATGCACGACGCGCCATTGTCAGCATTACGCCGATTGTGCGTCCGGGCCGGGCGCTCATCAATCCCTTTGATCCGTCGCATGTGACCATTAAGCTGACCTCCAATCGTCGCCGTTGGACGCACATCTTTCCCAAGGGGCCGACGGGTGTGCTGATACAACAGCATCATTACCAAGCGGTGCCAGCGAAAACTGTGCCCCCGGTGAACTACAGTCGCCAGCTGCAGCATTCCAACAGCACCAACAATAACAACAATAATAATGAGAGCGAGTTTAACTCGTCTGCTGGAGAGCAGTATGATCAGCTGTCGAATCATTCAATGATTAGCCTGAGCAGATCCTTCAACTCGCAAAACTTTGCCATGGGCGATGAAAAATCGGATTGTAAGTGTCAAGAGTAGAGAGACTCTTGGATCAATACTAATGCCACTACCATGTTACATTTCAGTTTTCAAAAGACGCAACAATTCGCTGCTGAATGCGACGCCGGCTGCCAATGTGCCCAATCTGACTGCCACTCAGGCGAAATCGTATCTGTGGGGTGCCACTGGGGAGCAGGAGTGGACGCCGGCGATTACAACTGGTATGTTTGCATAGCTCTTATTTAGTAATTAATTGACAACAGTGCGGGAATACTTGGCAAGATCTTATCGCGGTTGGGTTGCGGACTATTCAAATACAAATCAGTTGCAGTCGGTTTCGTGCTTTAACTGGCAGCATGTTGCAACTGCTGCTGCAGCTGCTGGCTGTAAATGCAACAACGGATTTAGTGCAGTTTATAGATCGGATTGGACGTGTGCAACAGTTTCAGACTGTCAGCATTATGTACAGCACTGGAGCGAATAGTGAGGGATTTCTGGACGCACTGCACAGTGAGGGCAACTACTTTCGATTGGTGCCCAAGATCATATCGACGGCACATTCCACTGGCCAGTTCAATAGTTTGACTGATGAGCAAACGTTGTTTGTGGTCTTTGCACAATACTCCAGGGATCCTGTGATACGACTGCAGGCAACCAGAGCACGTGACCGTCGTAGCTGCAAGACCATATTCCTGCTGCAACGGGAGGAGCCACGTGCAGCGCTGGAGACATTCTTTGAGTATTTGTGGGAGCAGGGATTTCGCTCGGCGCTGGTCATGGTGGCTCAACGGCAACTCTACCACATGGATCCTTATCCTAGCTTGCGTGTGCTACAATTGAACCCTACTCAGGAAGAACATACGCTCTTTCCGCTGCTCAATCGACGTGATTTTTTGGGCTACAAAATTCGGCTGCCTGTGCAGCTGGATGTGCCTTCTACATTTTGGTACTCTGTGGCTGGGAAGCTGCGATTGGATGGCGCCGGCGGCACTTTGATAAGCGAACTGATGCGTCATCTCAATGTGTGCATGGAGCTATATCCGCTATTTGTCAACGGTTCCAATAACATCAATATGCCCGCCCTGGTGCAGCTGCTGGCTGAGGAACGCGTTGAGCTGAGTCCACATCAGTTTACGACATTGCAGCGCTCCCGAAGCGTGGACTACTCCTATCCGTATTCGGTGGTGCAACGTTGCTTTATGGTGCCGCTGGGTAGCCCCTTTCCGCGCGGTCTCTACGTCATACTTCCTCTCCAGCCGACTGTGTGGCTTAGTCTGCTGATGCTGGCGCCATTTGTAATCCTGGTGCATTATTTGTCAAAGCGTTTGACGCCACTGCATCCGCTCTTGCACAACTGGTCACTGCTGGGCATACCAGGTAGCTATGCTGCCAGGCCAGAAGAAAGGCTTGCCTTTTCATATTGGGCGCGATTTCCCTGTAGCCTGCTAATCGCGGCCAGCTTTGTCTTCAGCGCCTTTCTCATCATGCAGCTATATTCCACCAGGTTGACGGCGCTGCTGACTGTGACGCTTGAAAATAAGCCAACGATTACGCTCATGGATCTGTTTCAGCTGCCGTACTCCATACTGGTGCTACCCGGCGATGTGGACGCCATTGTCAGCTCTTTTGGCTACGAGGAGCAGTTTCAGCAACAGTTTTACTTTACAAATGAGCGAGACTTCTATGATAAACGGGTGGAGATGAGTCCCGGTTACATCTATCCCATTAGCACGATACGCTGGAAATTCCTGAGCCAGCAGCAGCGTTATCTGAAGCACAAGCGTTTCTGGCTATCGCAGCTTTGCTATGGCACATTTCCCAATCAGTTTCAGCTGCGCATCGGATCACATTTCACGAATCCGCTGCATCACTTCGAGCTGCACGTCCAGGAGGCGGGCCTGCATGAGAAATGGCGTAGTCTCTGGTATCATCGGGCCAAGCAGTGCGGCTATGTGCGCGATTTTGCCAGCATTGAGTACTATGAGAGTTTGCTCTTATTGCATCCTCTGTCGTTCCATCGGCTGGCGTCCGTTTTCTATTTGTATCTGATTGGACTGGTCGTCAGTCTGTGCGTGTTTCTCTTGGAGATTGTCCTGTAATAGTGTAGCTACTACTAACCGCATTTATTGTTTTTAAGGCATTTGGATTTGGAGATTTGATATCTCAACTAATTCACTTATTAGTATTTTCGATATACTGTATCTCATTTTTAACACATTTTACACCGTTTTACATACACTAAGTATTATCGACGAAAATTTGAATCAAAATTTGAATTCTATTTTATTAAAATATGTATGTATATGTATTTACTGGCCAATTCACAAATCCCGCTACTCCACCAACACATCAAAAATGCTGCGGCAATCAACGACAACAACAACAACAACAATAAACCCAATTGGATATGAAACGTAACCTCAAAATCAAAAATTCACAATAACATCGACATCGTTCAATCATCGACAAAATCGGTCGGCTTAACGGTAATGTTTCAAAAATGGTATTGCTATTATTGGGAATACATCAGTCAAACATATGAAACCGATTGTCGAAAGTGAACATAATAATTATGGAAGCTCACCGCTTGAGGCTACAACAGAGGCGGTCGGCAAAGGAAAAATCATCATAGGTTTGGCAAAAAAAAAAATAATCACAATTTTGTACAAAGCTATGCATCCAACACATACACGCACACAGAGAGACACACATACACACATCCCCCCACATACACCCTTAAACACTGTAGTATAAACTAGAACAAAAATCGTAGTTTGTATTTTTGCACACACCTTTGACTAAAGCACTTTGTAGTGGCTGTTTATTTAGTGTGTTATCGCTTTAAATATATATATATATTAATAAAGACTTATAGCAGGAATGAACTGAGTAAGAGAGGTCTTGAAACCTTTAAGGAAGGTTATTGTATCAAACTTTGTCTGCGTTCTACTTTTGAAAGAACTAAGTTTACTTAAAGTATAAATTTTGACAACCAAAGAAAATCGTATATTTTAGAGAACCCAAAGAATATATAAAGTAAATTATCAGGCTTAAGATTTTCAATTTATTTTGATTTTTAGTAATACTCGAATTTATTTTCAAATCTGTCCGATCGAGGGGAAATTCACATGTATAGCCATGTAACTGATTCATCAATGGTATATTGTGGGGCGTGTACATACTGCACTTACAGGTAAAATCAGGACGTTTCCACAAAGGACATTTCGTTGTAGAAATACATGTATAATTAGCACATCAAACATTAACCCACTTCCACCTGCTCACCATGTACCAATCCCATGTATTGTAGTTAGATACATTGTAGATTTGTAGTAGATATGTAGTATACTCCACCACCCCACCCATAAAAAACTATGCACATCTGACTCTAGGTGGTTTTTGGGTGTAGTATCCTCCCTCACGAGCATGTGGCATGTTGCATGTGAAACCCACGTTATTATTTGTAATGTTCGCATGCTTTTCAGCCACGCCCACTGCATTTGCACGCACGCACCTGCTAATTTAATTGTTGACCTTCAAAATCCCTTAATTATGAACGTTTCAAGCTGGTCCTAATCTTACGTACACTTGGAGAATCTGGTTTTAATTATACGCATAGCTTAAGCGACTTGCAATTGTGTAACTATATACATATTTTTACATACATATATATTAATTATAAACACCTAAATACTCGTATCTCGTATCGGCGTTGGCTTTTTCTATTTGCGTACCTTCTTGAACACCCTCTGCCCTCTGCACGCTGCACGCTGCGGCGTCCGCTGCTTATGTATCCTTCTTATCACTGCTGCCGCTTTCAGGGGTCGACTGGAAATCGCTATCGATACCCGCCTGCCTGCCCATCACCACGGACTACTTTCCCGACAAGCGTTCGCTGCACAACGATTACGTCATCTCCGCCTACACGCTGCTGCCGGACGACGTGAATCTGGACTATGCCAAGAGTCGCGCCGTCTACCGCAAGCCCCTCTCCACGGAGGAGGTCTGCAAGGAGATCGTCTCACAGCGCCTCGCTCAGGGCTTCCAGCTGATTGTCGTCGAGGAGAAGCCGCCCAGCTCCAGCAGTTGCTGCTCTGCCAGCGGACCCGGCAGCTCTGCTACTGCCAGCAGCCAATGCACATCTGCTGTGCTGACAGTGAAGCCGCCCAGCGAAGCGAACAAAGAGTTTCTGCTCTCCATTGGTCGGATCTTTCACAAGATCTCGTTTAGCGGCTCCGTTATTACCGTAACAGGTTATAGGCCCAGGTGAGTTCAGTCTGCTATTTGACAAGAATTTCGAAAAAAAATTAGTTTGTCAACTATGAATGTAGAATTATTAACGAGGACAAACCATGATCAAAATGCCCTCGGAATCCACAATCGGTTCAGTTTTGGCAAAGTTATGGGACTTTGAAGTCTGGGAAGGGCATTTCTAGGGATTGCCTCACATGCCAAGATTGTTGACAAGAAATCCGAAATTTTGTAGTTTTCCAACTTTGAATGTAGACTTGATAAGGATGATAAACCATGACCAAAATGCCTTCGGTATTTAGAATCAGTTCTGTTTTGACAAAGGTTTGGAGGGCATCTTTAAAAGGGAGTACAGGACTCGCGACTCGAACTCTTAAGGTATATCAGTACTTAGCTTTTCTGTTTACTTCTAAGGCATCCCTATCCGCCCATTAATGTGGATTATCGCTATCGTTTTCACGCGCCGCAACACGAAACGTATGAGATTTCCGGCGTAAACTTCACCACGGAGAAGTTAGAGAATTTCAGCTGGAATCACATGGACCTGTACATATGTACGCGTGGCGACGTCGACTATCCACTAATGGAGGTCAGTATTTTACCAATGTTCCCCTTCTCTCGCTAATGCGATTCTTGCCGTTTTAGAGCCTCAAGTATTGGCGCTTTCGCATGTATTTACTACCACGCGAGAGCATGGTCAATAAGATCGTTAGCTTCGGCTGCCAGCGGTGCGATATCTTTACGGATGCAGTGGTTGACAACACCGCCGAGCAAATCGAGGACTTTATTCGCCTGATCGAGAATGTCAGCAAGTTGAAGCGACAAAATGGCCGCAAAGCGCGCGTAAGATCGTATTTAAATGCATATTGATATGTTTAGTTTGGTAATCGTTATCGTTAATCGATTTCTAGTTTCAGTTCCAGTTCTTACAGCATTTAACCGAGTTGTTGTTACTGACATTATTTGAAATGTAAATTGTAGTGCTTACTGCTTAACTTCATGTACTTTTACAGGATAGCCCCACCACCCACAGCCTAACCAAGCGACGACACAGTACGAGCATTATATCCAGGCCTCTTAACCAGGTTATCTATCCACTTTACCAATCTAATCTACATAAATACACAGATACATTCATATGTATCTATGAATCTTCAGCTGCGCCCATTTTGTGACAATTTCGTCCATTTTTTATTTGACCTTTTTGTGTTTCAAATCGTTGTCACAATTGTTCGATTTGCTTCAGCTGAATATTTCTAATGTTCTCAAATGTCTTCCGTCTTTGTCTCGCCTGCCCCAACGTCAACTTCGTCTCTATGTGTCTGTGTTCTGCAGGGACCTGCGAATTCACCGTTTCGTGAGCGCGTCGGTAGCAATCGGCTGCCCGAGAAGAGACCCAGGTTTTTATATCGTATCCAAAATACAAAAGCATACACAAATACACGCACACACACACACACACATACGAACACACACACACGTCGTACACAGTTGCATCTGTATATGTATCATATAGCGCCTGCGAGTTGAGCTTTTCTTGTACCCTCCTCTCTGCACTCCACCCGCAAGCAATTCAATTTGGTGACTGATTTTGTAGCTCTTCTATGTTGTATTTAGCTTGTGCACTTGGCTTGTAGTGTCTTGTACTTATAATTACATATATATATATATATATATTATATTTTATATAGCGATCTTAATGCCTCGGCTCTTTTGTGTTTATTTATTATGACTATTTAATTTGGTATTTGGCTTTCAGCAGCATGACACACCCACACCTAGAATCACTGAAAAGACTCATAATCTATTAAACTCACCACAGCAAAGGTTTGTGCCACTCGCGTATCTATCATAGTTGTACCCCAAATTGCATCCCGATCCCAAAACAAAACACACCACACTTCCACAATTGGTTTGCTAAATTTAAATCGAACGTGAGAGTAAGAAAGACAACTCACCACACTTCAACGGCTGATTAATGAGTTGAATTACACTATTTGAATTAAGTGAGTTAGTGAGCGATACAGAAAGCTGCACTTGTAATTTTACTCAATTACATACTCTAACTCTTAATACTTTAACAATTGGTTTGCTAAATTTTAATTTTGCACAAATTTTGGCATTTTACATACAACCACACGCACACACACACATACTCACCTCCTACTTTCCCACACATTATTCACGGCAAATGGTTACCAAGCGTATACTACTTTTTTTCCTTACTAATACTGCTCCTGTATTCACAGCATCCTTGTGCGCTCCAAGCAGGAAGTGAGTCGCATTTCGAGAATCCTTCCCGGATCGGATGCGGCGACAGCAGCCGCAGCAGCAACTGCGGCTGGAGTAGCTCCACGCGATGATCAGGATGATGGGTAAGCAACCCAATCTGGATCGGCTTTAATTTACTTTACAATTACAATTCCTTTTCTTATTATTAGTTTTCCAGTGGATATCAAGTTCAGTGAAACTGCAACACTTTCAGAGATGTTTGAGGCCATGAAGCATCCGGTGAGTGGCGTGGGCTTCTTTACCCAGACGCAATCGCTGCCCACCTGCACCTTCATATCCTATGATGCACTGATGTGGCTTAAGACGCGTCTCAGCAACGGTCGACACCCGCTGGATCTGTTGGAGGCCATGCGCAAGTGAGTTGACAGCTTTAACTAAATTGCTTCCCAGAACTCATCCAACCTCTTGAAGGGAGCGCATGATTTGCCACGCCTCCGGTGACTGGAATCAGCCCGTGGTGCCAGGCTTTGTCTTCTATTATGTGGTGCAGCAGGATAAGAATGCCAAAGGTTAGTCTAATACATAAGAAGCAGCTTCTTAGCTATCGCTAACGATGCATACATTCCACTTTCAAGCAGATTACTCGTCTCCACTGCATGATTACAGCGCCTTTGTCAACGAGTGGCTGGAAATTGAGCTCCAGGGATGTGGCTTCCTGTGGCACGACGAACCAGCGCCCACAAATGTGCCCAATTTCTTGCGCGAAACACCCGCCCCACAATCCTGGACAGAGCACTGTAAGAGCAGTAAGTAATCCGTATCCTGTACACGTGTCCTGTGCCTGAAACTAATTCAATTGCAGAGCGCGTCTGTCGCAAGTCGCATTTGGAAATCGATGTGAACCAGAAGAGCGATCGCATGGAGTGGGGTCATGTGAAGCACCACACGGTCATGCAGCCGGGTTTTGCCTTCGAGCTGGTCGTTGAGTGGGTAACCTCCTCGGGACCCATTGTATCTGATTTGGTAATTGTCGGCTTTTGTATATTGTGTTCTTTTTACTAATTTAGTTTGTGTTGTAGATTTCTGGTTGGATGCGCAAGGCAAACCACTGTAACTTTCAGCTAGTCTCCGTACCCGCTGATCCCATGGCAGAGCCTTTTACAGAGAAGTCGGATCCGTTGCGTGGTCCCATTTTCATTCCACTATGCGTCACATTTTTAAAAGATGGCGCCGCCCTCTTTGATGGTATGTCCAGCTTGAGTGTTCCATTGTGAGACTTGTTTATAAGTAAGCTCCTAATGTCAATTCACAGAATTTCCCGAGGAGAGCCGATCCGATCGCATGCTCTTCTTGCAGGAAGCCATTTTGGCCAGGTTTGGATTTATGCCTTGCGTATTAGAAGAGAAGTTTACGCAAAACAAAGACGTAAGTTGTGCCTTTCTAATTGAGTTTTCTCCAGCTAAACCAATGGTGTTTTTAGCAACTGCCCAAGGAGTATCAGTATGTGCATTGCACTGGCAATATGTTTGCCCTAATTCGGTAAGTAAACACCACATCTTTAAAATCCCATGCTAATCTACTTATGTGCCTTTTAGCTGCGCTAGCAACAACTACCAAGTGGAGTCGCCAAGTCGCCAGGAGGCGAACGTAACCCGTTGCGTTTATGGGCACACCAATAACACTAATGTGCCCAAAAAGGTGGGCTTCTTGTGGGCCTGGAATCACATGATACCCAATAAAAAGTGGAAGGCGCTGACCATCAACAACTCCGCCGATGGTGAACTTTTTCAGCTCAAAATGTTGAAGGATTTTCGCGAATTCTGCTCGAACAGTGATCAGCGTTTGGCCAACTTTTGGTCTAATTCCCAGGAGCTCAAGCGCAAATCTCTTAAATTTGAATTCAACAATAACAACGATGATCCGAAAATTATATAAGCACAACAGTTGCAGCTTTGATTATAATCTGTGAAAATAAACACGTTTTTAGGCAATTTCTAAAATGGATTGTGTTATTAATTTTAATTGCATTTATTTATCGTCATAAACTCAACATAACTTTTGTATAAGTAGAAGTGCACATTTTGTTATTTGAAATGAGCAACATGATTTTTAGCTCGGTTTTAAATGCCGCTAGGCTCTGATTGTGACCGTCTGAGTGAGGAGTAGGATGAGGACGAGGAGGAGTCAGTTGTAGTTGCTTCTAAATAATGCTAACCTATTTGGCTCACTTAACCGGATTGGGTGTTGTTGTGACAGCTTTGGTCGTGTTCTTGTTGTTGTTTGTAGTTGTAGTTGTTTGCTAAATGCTTTGGTATTAGGCCAGGCTAGCGCCACGCCTACAGGTCCTGGAGAAACGCGGTTAGTTTCTGCCGATCGCGATCCAGCCAAGCGGCATTAAGGCGTATTGTCTCCACGGCCTGCGAGACGGTGCGCTCACAGCCGGGTATCTGGTTGGTCCTGAAGAACTCCTCCACTTCGAGCGCCTTCTCCTCCGAGGCAAAGTTCTCAATCAAATATTTGATGAGACGCGTCAGCAGGAAACCGCCCTGAAATTAATTACGTAATTAGCAAGGCATACTCTAAGGATGGGAGTAAAGAACTTACCTGATATTGTTCAAGCAATTGCTTGCTGCTATTCTTGAAGAACTCCCAGGCCATGTCGCGACCCTTGGGATTAACGGCGACGGCAACAATGACAAACACAGAGTCCTGGGCACGCACCTCACCCTAGAAAAGGATTGAAATTAATAGCAGGAATTTATTTACAGCAGTTTACAGATACGTACCGACATGGCAAAGTCAATAACGCGACGTAGCAACTTCACATCGCCAATGCAGCCGAGGGCGCGTGAAATGCGATCCTGTTCCTCGTGCAGATCCGTGGAACGGTACAGTGAGAGCATTTCATTGAAGATCTCCTCGTCGCCATTCAGCAGCACTGCCTTGTAGCAGGTGCTGCGCAGATCCGCAGGCAGAGCCTTGGTGCCATTGACATGGCTGCGGAAACGTCTGCGTGCCACCTCGGTGACATCGGGACTGTGGAAGGAGACGAGGCGTGTCAACACCAGGCTACGCAGCAGCGTATCCAAATGGTTCTCGTTCTCGCGCGGCTCCCAGCCGAGACGGGCGGCCACCGGCTCGTACAGGCTGCGTCCAAACGAATCGAAGTCGTCCATGAGATCTGTGTGGGAGATCAGGATGTGCAGATTGGCAAGCGAATTGGTAATGGCTGTCCACACGGTATAATTGGTCTCGTTGCGATAGGACCCAACCAACTGCAGCACTTCAACGGTGCTGGCCTTTCCGGCCTGCACCATGGCAAACAAGTCATCGATCAGGCCCAGCCTGTCCAGCGGTGGCAGCTCCATGTTCTCAACGGCTGGTAGGAGCTGTGCCAGCATCTCTGGCGAGTAGCTTGTGCGATAGTAGCCAACTGTACCGGGATTGATTTTGATCCAGTCCTTGGCGCTGACGCCATCAAGCACCACCTCCATGGAGGCCTTTTCAAGCAGAAAAGTCTTGGCGATTTGAGTGGGATTACGCGATGTGGACACCGAAATGGGTATCACCCAGAGGCAATCCTCGTCCGCCTTGGAGCCATCGGCGGTGAATTTGCTCTGCGTCAGGCGCAGGACACGCTGCGTGTCGGTCTTCTGCTCGGACTCCACGCTGACAACGGGAAAACCCTTGTATTTCGTCCAGCTGGACATGACGGCACCCACGTTCTTGGAGCTCGCCTCCTGCAGCGCCAGCCACAGATCCTCAGTACAGGTGTTGCTATACTGATGACGCGTCAGATACAGATTCATGCCCTTACGAAAATCATCTTCGCCAATGTAGTCGTGCAACATACGTATAACAGACGCGCCCTTATTATAGCTAATCTCATCGAAGATCTCATCAATCTCAGAGGGATGACCCACGGGCACCTCAATCGGATGCGAGTTTTTCAACGAGTCCAACTCCAGAGCACGCGTATACATGTCCGTAACGAATTGTGTCCAGATATCGTACTCCGGAAAGAGATGATGTACACACAGGAACTCCACGAATGACGCATAGCCCTCGTTGAGCCACAGATGCGTCCACCATTCCATGGTTACCAGATTGCCTGTGGAAAAGAGAAGATTTGTGTTAATATATATATTTCAATATATTACCTCCTCGCTGCTTACCGAACCACTGATGGGCGATCTCGTGTCCCACGGTGAGGGCAATCGACTGTTTGCGCATCAGGGACGTGTTTTTGGGATCGACCAGAACAAAGGTCTCGCGATAGGTGACCAGACCCCAGTTCTCCATGGCGCCGGCCGAGAAGTCCGAAATGGCAATCAGATCCATTTTAGGCAGCGGATAGGCAATATTGAAATAGCTCTTATAGTACGGCAGCACCTTGGTGGCCACCTCGAGGGCAAACTGGCCCTGTTCCTTTTTGCCCACAGGCGTAAAGACGCGCACAATGACGCCATCATCTGACTTCGCCTCCACGAAATCATATTCGCCCACAACGACGGCCACCAGATAGGTGGACATAACTGGGGTACGATCGAAGCGCACACGAAGTAATCCGTTCGGCAGAGTGTCCTCCTTTTTCACCGGCATATTGGAGAGGGCGATGCGATCCTTGGGCACCACCAGTGCTATGTCAAAGGTGGCCTTAATGGCCGGCTCATCCCAGCAGGGAAAGCAGCGACGGGCATCTGTCGCCTCAAATTGGGTGACGCCCGCATAGCGCTCCTCGCCGGTAGCCGTAAAGTATTTGCTGCGATAGAAGCCTTTCATTTTGTCATTCAGCTCCCCGGTGAAGGACATGTGCAGAACACCAGCGGTGCCCACCGGTATCTCCGTGGCAAACTCCAGCGTTGCGGTCTCATTCTCTTTGGAGTAACTGATGCGACTCGGCTTCAGCTTCTCGCACTCATACTCAAACTCCGCCCCATCGATGGTAATATCCAGGGCATTGAGGGTGATGCGTGTCGTTGGCTCTTTGACCTGCAACCGCAAACGGCAATAACAATAATAACAGTCAATTAGAAGAACGCTTCTAGGAATGAAATGGAAACAAAAGCGAGATGCGATGGCCAAAAAGGGGCAAGAAGTCAACGATCGTGCGTCAGTGCAACGTGCTGTCATTATCCGTTATATTACTAGCACATCACTATATCAAAAACAAGATGAATGCTTTGGAGGGGAAAACTCGACTAGAAGATACCCTGTGACTAGCAACAAGTTGTTGAAATATTTCAAGTGTGAAAGTAAAAGTAAGAAAAAAAAAGAAGTCAGGCTTTATTATACCCCATTTTTAATATTTTTTTATTGGCTAAAGGGTATAAAAAGATAAACGAAACAAAATGTGATGCGAACGATAAAAAAGATTGGCTATAAACCGTTACTTCAAGGTCGCGCAAATGTACAGTGAACATAGCCTAAAGTAAACCATTATTTAAGCTTTTAATCGGAATATACTCTCCATATGCTATTTTTAGCTAATCAATTGATTTTAATATATTTTAGCTTGGTAATTAATTTACTTCATTTATTATTAATTTTGAGAATTTACGTGCACAAAATGCATGTTCTTTTAATTTAATATTGACTGTATGCGAATATTTTGTGCGATCCAGGTTTCCGGCTTTAAGCAGCAAGCGCCTAAAACCCGTTTGGACCAACTTTTTTTTGTTGTATTTCATTACTTTCTGCTGATGCGGTCGCTTAGTTTTAGACAAGTATATACATATGCGAGATACATACATACATATATATACATTCTAATAGTGTATTTGATGAGCGATCAAAAAGTCAAAGCCCAAAAACCCGTTACTGCTGCACAAATGTAAACACAATGACATGGTACCGTTATGTGATCAGCAGAGGCGTTGACGCCATTGTAAAGTGGGGGATGGTGGTGTGGGTGCAATAAATGCGCATAACGTTGGATGGTGGGGGTGGTGCATAAATAAATTTGCAATAAATGCCAGTCATTGCTGGTGTCAACCAGTAAGTGTCATAACAAAGAAGAAACATTTCCTGCATGCAAATTGCAGCATAAAGAGAAAATAACTCACAATCACACACAGACAAGCATGCATATGAGAGCGCGCGTGAGAGTGTGTGTGTGTGTGTTTGTGTGAAGGAGAAGGTACGTTTTTTGCACACGTCAGAAATGAAATTTAACGAAGGCACTCAAAGATAAAAAGAGAGAGAGGGGACATACATATTTATGATTTGCAGTTGAAGTGAAAGCGAAAGTTGCGAAAGAAACAAACCAAAATAAACGAACGAACGTTTACGCTAACGGTACTTACACTGATTTGCACGATTGTTTTGCCCGTAAAGGTGAACGCCACCAGATCGGGCTGCAGCATTAGCTCATAATGCTTCGGCACCACATTTGTGGGCAAACGCTGAAAATCGCCACCATCCTTTTGTGCCATATTGCGACAGTTATTTCGATAACTGCAACAGTTGTGAATGCGTCGATTATTAACAGATCCGTATCCGGATTCAGTTGCACCTCCTACGTCCGCCGATGTGTGCTCGAGTATGGCACGATAGCGACTGCAAAGATCACCCAACAGGGGGGCGTCACTGTTTTTGAGAGGTGCGCCCAAAGATACCGTTGAATAGTCGCGATAAAATTGTTTTTGCACTTTGACGAACTGCTTCGATGAGACCAATGTATTCAGGTGGCACGTCTCTGTACGTGGATGTAGATACGCAGAATGCTTATCAGATGGGCCGTTAGTAAAAGCACAAGCAAAACAACAACAACAATAACGAATGCTCTTTTCGTTGAGTTTGTAGTTTAGTAACTGTAATTTAGTGGCGGGGGATCGGGAACGGAAACTGGAACAACTTTGATTGTTTGTAACTGTAATTAGAAATGGAACAGAGCTAGCACAAAAGGATTATTAAATTAATGTTAGACCATTCAATTGCAATTATAAGCGGTTTTTATGCGATAAGGCAACTAAGCAACGGGTGGGGGGGGGGGGAGTGCGGGGGTTGTATTCTCACCTTCGCACAAATGCTGCTCAAAGTCGGAATTGGCTTTAGCTAAATCCAAATTGAGTTTGCCCAGTTCTGCAAGTATGACGTTTATAATGCACTTACGTGAATGAATTTAACCCACTTCGATATTTGTTTAATTAATAGCAGAAAATAGAGAGAGTGTAGAGTGCAGAAATACTGCGGGCAAACTGCTGGCGGCTTCTGATTGCGAGAAAAAACAACACGCTTTCAGTGTGACCCACTTGCGCTTGGTACGTTTTGGTATTGGGCCAAACAGCTGAGGCCTGTGTTGTTATGCAGCCCGTATTGTTTTTTCGTTTTTTCTGTTCCTATTTATTTAAAATTGTTAAATGAATGTTTGTGTAATCACCGTTTCGGAATTTCCAGGCCTGCTTTGCTGTTCGTATACCTCCCCTTAACGCATTTTTGTACATCGCTTTTTAACGTTAAACTTGATATTAAAATGAAACGTTTGTTGGCAGCCCAAAAAGTGAGCTACTTTTTTCCTTGTTTACTAACACTGCCATGTGGCCTTCACACGGAACGACTTGCTGTACAACATTTTCAAACTGGTACGAGCATGACAGCCATACCGCTACGTCAAAACATAGCCGTTATAGGGGATTTAAATTTTTTGAATTATTTTTAAACTGACAAAACTGTACCGATGGCACTCTTACTTGCTAAAATTAAATTTATATATTTCAATAAATCGCAAAATAAACAATATATCCCACAATTTTAAAGGTAGAGTCTTCAAATTTCGTTTCTTAAAAGACCAAACCCTTCACCGTTATCTCATTAATCTACATCGCCCATAATTTTAACGTATATATCTTTCAGTTACTTACCTCATGTTCAAAACGCCTCCTGTTCATAATTTGGCTAGTGTATTTTGGCTGTCGGGAGAGTTTAGCTTTATTGCCCCGCCCACAGTAGGCGGGTAAATCGATAAATCCTTTATATTTTCCACAGTTCAAGAGCTAGTGACACATTGCTGGTAATCATCTTTAAAAATCGTTGAAAAATTGTCTAGCCACGCCTACCGCCGCCCACGCAAATGACGGAAATCTATATCTTTCACAGCTTAAGACGTAGACACACAAGATTTTTAATTTAGATTGCTGATGACCTGCGTCAAAGAGTGAGCAAAATAAATTACTTGTCACATGGCAAATGGCAGAGCACTGAATTTTTAAATTTCGCGCCCTTGTGTTTCTATTGATTCCACTGTTTCTTTGGCTGGCCGTATGTAGTAATTTGCCACAAATATCCAATGTATTGACGAAATTAAGCTATTCTATTGTGGATTTTAGTAGAGTTGTAGGTGATTTAGTTTCACCCATATTTTCCAGTGTCTAACTAAATTTTAGATGAGTGTATTTAAATGTGTATTTTTTTATAATGTGGCAACGTTGTCGCACAAACAGTTGGCGTAAACAGGCATATGTTTCAGCAATTAGGGATGATTTTGTATGTTGGAAACGAAACAGTTTAGTAAGTGATAAGTGGCTCGGCTGTGTGGTGCTTTGGTTCGGTTAGTCGCAAAATAATTCTCGGTTTATATTCAAAAAATATAATCAGCACATGCTTCCCGCTCGACTTTTACACTGAAGTCAATCATCACCAGCAATCCAATAAAAAATAATAATAAACAACTGCAATTAAACACTACTCGCTGGCGTTGCAAATATAAGCAATTAATATTCAAGCAATAATACAAAAATGAAATTGCTTGCATTCGTTGCGATTTGTATAGCTATAAATAATGGTGCGCCAGTAACAAATGCATCTCCAATTGGATGGGGTGAGTGTATGAGTTTTAGTATAACAGCAGATATTATACAATTAGTGTGAGAATTAGCAGAGTGGTTAGAAAGTGTCGCATTGCTGTGGCAACTCTGTCCACCTGTCCTCTTCTCCTCGCATCGTGACACGTTTAGATATCAATTTGCTATCGAATTGGCAAACACTCTTTTTTTATGCTTGCTTATGCAACCGTTTGACTATTAAAAGTTGCAAGGCAAAAAACAGAAAATTCTACTGTTTCAAATTATGAATACGACACCTCTTCGTATGTATGTGTGTGTGTGTGTGTGTGTGTATTTTTGGCCATTTTGCGTATGCTTCTTGGCAGTAGTGTAGTGGCGTGTGCGTCTACCTGCAGTTATCTATCAGCTGATTATGCCATTTTCATTTTGTTGTTTGTTCATTCTGCCTTTGAAGCGTATTATCGTGCTATCGCCTCTTTGCTGTTAATCAATTCAAATTGAAGTTCAGCAGTTAGAAATTTCATAATACACAACACAAATCAGTTGTCACTTTTTTGACAATCGGTTTGCCATCACTCTTCTGGCTAGACGCACTTTCACCCCGCTCCGCAAAAGAGAGCGAGAGAGCGCAATCCGTTTTTGGGTTCTCTAAAACAATAAAACCGGCAGTGCCACACCGGGAGGTCTTTCCATCGCCATTTGAAGTTGCTTGATTGTCACGTATGCCACAATTTGTCGGTGTTTTCTTTCCCTTTTGCTATTTTTTTGCAGAATCGATAGTTTTTGTTTTGAACATTGTTGTCTCGTCGTCGTTTCTCCCATAAACTTGTGAATTATTGTTTACTTTTAGCTCTCATTTCAAAATTCGAAATCAAACCGCTGACACCGTGTAAATTTAAACAGTTTTTTTTTTGCTGTTGTTGTTGTTGAGCAAAGTGGAATTCCAAATAGCGGCACTCAAGCTGAGAAATTTAAAACGGATTCTGAAGAAAAAAAAATAACCGTTTGAAAACATACATATAAATATTTATGTATATGTATGTGTGTGTGTGTGTGTGTTACATTCACACACATATTCGAGTTACAGCTCTGATAAGTAATCGGTAATTTGAGAATTCCACGTGTTGAAGTACGTAATACAGGCAACCACTTGTTGCCGCCTGAAATCTACAAAAGTAGTACATTAGTAGTGTATATAGATGTAGATTTGTATAAATAAATTTGAATTCCGTTACTTGAACAAACAGGTTAGAAAACAGAATACAGTCCAGAAGATCAATGCACCTGCATTCAAAGCAGAATACAAAAAACAGAAGGGTTGTCAATAAATCGTTTCGTCATACATATATTTCTATGGCACATATGTTAAATTCTGATTTAAATATTTATTAGGCTTGGAACGAACCATAAAAAGTGTTTTAAATGTTAATATATGTATTTCATACTCTTTGATTTCACAACACTGAAAACTCTTTGACTCTTTTTGACAGCTGTACTTTAGATGTTTTTCAGCTTTTTTTAATTCAGACTTTAGACTCGCAAGTTAAATGCATTTAAAGCTAAGTCATATACTTTGATTGTCAACAAATCTTTACTTAGAGATCCGACTTGCCAAATATATTCAGATCAGAGAGATTTGGATTATCTGAAGGACGTTAGGGTCAATGTCATTGAACACTGAATGATCTCTATATGGAACACAAATCTTGCGACGCAAAAACAATACATATTAAAATTAGATTTTAATTTAATTTATTTGGTTTACTAAGCTAATCAGAGCAAAGTCTCTTATTTATATTAAGAAATTACTCCTTTAAAATATTATTAACTAGTATAGTGCTCAAGGTTTGATCGTTAGGGTTTTCGTGAGTCATTGATCTAAAATCGACTTTGCTTGATAATTGCATTTGTCAAAACTAAAGAACAATTGAAATAATTGTATAAAACAGTAGTAAAGTATTGAACTTGTTTTATTTAGCTAATGATTTGATACTCGTAACATTTTCTGCATCGCTAAGCCGTTGACCTCAAGCGAAGGTTAAGACCCTCGCGTTGGAAAGGTTCGTTTTACAATAGACAATTGACGTATATATATATGTATGTTTATATAAGCTTGTCTTTGGCTATTAGTATTTTGTTTTGGTTTTAGTTTTTGCGGAGTTAACCTGGCCCAAAGAGTTAGCCATGCGATGGCTTTTGCACGCGACAGTGACCCACAAATGTTCGGGCAGCGACTAGACCCGATGGTCAATGGCCGGCCAATCAAATATTAATTGGTCAAACTATATAGGTATATGTATGTATATGTATATGATAAATAAACACAGAACCGAGCACGTGCCGTATTTATGAGAAAGTGAAAGCCATGCGCATAAAAAAGAAAGAAAAGCAAAACAACTGGTGTAACCTTGGATCTATAGATCTTATATCCGTTACGGAACTGCTGTCTCGGGGATCGGTCGACTGTTGGTTGGTTCCGTGAGGCAGCTGTGCGTGCTACCATTTCCGTGACACCGGTGAATGTTGTTTGCTTTATTTTGTTTACTGTTTACTGCACTTAATCATAATAAATTCAATTAAGTGCCTAATTAACAGCTGCTATATTGGCCAAAATTAAAACGCCCCTTTTACCAACCGGTTTAACGATGCTCACAAATCGAAACTCTGCTTTTAATTTGTTTGATTTGAACAGTTCTGGATACTTCCAAACATACTTAATATTTTCATATAGTTGCAGGTGGAATGCACCTTTGCTCCTTTGGACATTTTATTACGTCTTGACCTATGCACATATTTTATATTTGCTCTGTGGGGATTTTCCCATGGGATTTTCATCTTAGCCCTGGGATCACCCGTTATCTTATCAGCCAGACTCATTGAATGTAAATATTTTGATTAAGCGCTTTTGGTTGAGAAAGTTGTGCAATCAGATTTCAAGAATCGTTTCCAAAACGTCATTATTTGTATTGATTACATATGACAAATTAGAAAATTGCAGTCGGAATTTCTCAACAGCTTTATACTCTGTTTCCAGTTTAGGAACAGCTTTAAGCAGGTGGGAAAGAGCCTTCTTTTGATTGTGGGGCCGGATCAACAGGTTTGGTTGCATTTATCATGAGTCAATAATAATTTAATGGGGCTTGATCTTTTTAGGGGATCACCGGTAAGAGTAACCAAATTTAAGCTGAGGCAAAGATTTTTGTGGCCTCTAGTTTAAATCAACATCGAATTACCTTCAGACGAACAATCAATATACTCTGCTTTGCTTTTGTTAACAGTGTATAAAAACTGTCGCGTAATTAATTGAAATTCAATTCTAAATTCTGAATGCGTCGCTAAATTCTAATATGGCGAACATTGAACGAAACACGATACGTTTTTGGAGATTTGAAACAAGCTGTAGAGAAGGCGAGCCGACGTGTAGAGCTAACTTAATTGAAGGCGATTGATTGAACTTAATTTTCAATGTTCCTCCTCTTCCTCCCCCATTTATTAATAATAATATTGGCAATCACTTGCCCTTTTGCACCTCCTCTTCCCCTACCCATTTATAAATAGTAGTTCATGCTCGTTAGGCAGTTTTCTCTTATCTTATCGATTGTTATCGATATCGATTGCTCGTATGAATGCCGACTAATGCAACGCTTGCATTTTACAGAATTTGCCGTTACGCTGCGCGACAAGATACTGTTCCTGGACAACAGATGGCGCACCATCGGCTCAGCGGCTCACGAATACGAAGAGCTCTCTTCTTTGGCATTTGACGAGGCCGAGGAGCTGATATATTTCAACGATCAGCAGCACCAGAACGGCAGCATATTCTCGCTGCGACGCGATGCAACTGCCGCTGTTCACATTGTGGAGCAGGCGGTGCAGCGTACGGGGAACGATTCGGTTGCCGGATTAGCTTACGATCCATTGAATCGTAATCTTTTCTGGGCGGATATGCTTCAGGGCAGGATATACTTTGCCAGCATCGATACTCTGGCCACGGAGCCACCCAAGGTGCTGGTGGATCTGAGCGCAGAGGGCGGACGTCCGGACGGAGTTGCTGTCGACATTTGCCGGCGCCAGCTCTACTGGACGAACTGTCAGATCAATCATGCGAGCGTAGAGCGCATTGGGTTGGATGGCAAGGGTAGGCAGATGATTGTCAAGGAGGATATTGATATGCCTCGAGGTATTGCCGTGGATCAGCTTACGGATCGCATCTTCTGGATCGATGACAAGGTGGGCATCTTCTTTGCCGTGGAAAGCGCTGGGCTCGATGGCAGCGATCGTCAGCTGGTTGTGAAGGATAAACACCAGGATCCCATACAGCTGGCTATCACAGAAGATGCCATCTACTGGACAGACAAGGCGGACAAAGCGGTCTGGAGCTATCCCAAACCCATCTATCCCAAGGTAGCAACAAATGATACGGAGCCACAGCCGGAGCCTAAGAAACTAGCCACCTGGAAGGAGGATATTCACGGCATTGTGGCGCGCAACGGTTTCTACCAGCGCCTGCAGAAGGATGCCCACTGCGCCAGCATTGTGAAGAAGGTGAAGCAACGTCTGGATAACAGGCTCAATAACAGGACACACGAGCAGAGCGCCACGGGGGAGCGCATGGAGAAACTGGAGCGTGAACACTGCCTGAATGGCGCCAGTTTTATGAGCAAGGGTGATTTCTGCATTTGTCCGGTGGGCTTCAAGGGTGCCCGCTGCGAGATCGCCGAGTGCCACAATTATTGTGTGCACGGCACCTGCGAAATCTCCGATACGGGCTTCCCCAAGTGCTACTGCCAGCCGGACTTCTACGGCGAGCGTTGCGAGTACTACAAATGCAAGGATCACTGCCTCAACGATGGTCACTGCAGCGTGGATAAGGAGACCGGTGACTTGAGCTGCGAGTGCCGTGAGAATTTCAGTGGAGCACGCTGCGAACACAATACGACGGAGCACTGTGCCGTCTACTGTCAGCTGCTGAAGCAGCAGCCGGAAATGCTGCTGCCCGCCAGCTGTCTGGACATGTGAGTAGCTTGAGCGGATCTGTGAAATCTGATTCTTTAACTAATTCCATTTTTCTCTCCCTCTTACAGCTGCGAGGAACTGAGCAACAGCAATGGCACCAGCATAATGGAATATCAGACGGCGCGACTGTGCGGCTCGTCGCCGTCGTCCGTCCAGTCGGGTCCGGTGATCATTGTGCTCGTGGTTGGCATTGTGTGCAGCATTGCGCTGGTGGCGGTCATTGTGCACGGTCTGCGACTCATCTACAAGCCGAAACGACCACGCATCAAGAAGACCTTTGTGGTGCGCAAACAGGCGCGTCTGAACTCCTCCAGTGATACGCCACTGACCAATCGCCCGCTGGCCACAGAGCAGTGCGAGATTACGATAGAGAACTGTTGCAATATGAATATTTGCGAAACGGTTGGTGTGCAAATAAATACAAGTGAATGCATTGACTAATTCCCAACTATATTTACAGCCCTGTTTCGATCCCAAGCTGGTGGAGCAAACATTCTCGGGGCGGGATCGCAAGGGATCGCCGTGCGTCAAGGAGGACAAGAAAATACTGATACACAGCATGGAAGACGATCTATTGTCCTAGGCGCGCCTGCCCAATATAATAGATATATATGAATAATCGTCATCGTTGAGCACGGATTGGTGGCATTCGAGCTTGAAAAGCTGCTGTCGCCGCCCCCGGCTCAACGAATCCAGGTGCTTTACCAAAGCTCATGAAAAAATAACTAGCTGAATTCATAACCCATACTTAATTGCAGCAAACCGTGTACTTAGCAATCTTTTTTGATTAGTCTGGTCTCATTAATTTATTTTTTAAGAACCATTTAGAGTTTCAAAAAGTGTTTTTAACTGCTCATTCATGTAGTTTTTAAGTTATAGTTTTGAAAGCGGTTAATGGAAATTTTAACATTTTAACATCATAATGTTTGGATGGCATTCGACAATGAAAAGGAAATGAAAAGGATAGGAAAATAAATTGAAAGAAAAGTCAATGGACTGAACATAAACATAGCTTTAACTCATGCATACGAAAGAACTTCTAATTTGTAAGCATAAATTCATGAATAACTGCACAAAAGAGGCAGTAATTGTGATTCATAACGGTTAAACTGTTGTAAATAATTAACAAAAGAATTGTTCGAACTATTGAAACGTTGCTTAAATTGTATCTGTTCAAAGAGAAAGAGTTCCTCAATATTGTTTTCCTGATTATGTATATATACATATATTCGAAAAGTTTCTTGAACAGTGATCACTGGTCAAAGACAAAGGACATGACACTACTTATAACTGCCACACCAAAAAAAAAAAAAAAAAACAGTTAACTGCAACTGTTTGCACCAAAATTGCCTTTGTACTTAAGTTTTAGTTTTTGAAACCCCCGAAACAACAACAATAACTGAAAGTTGTAAATATGCCTAAATACTAACTGTAGTTTTAATGACCAAGCCATTGTTTGAATAATAAAAGAGAATACGTACCTTGCAGTTGCTTTTGTAATAAAATGAATCATCTATGCAGTTGTACTTTTTTTTTGCACATCTTGTACTTAGATAACTAATCTAACTAATCTTGTGACAGAATTTAATTTTGTTCTATTTCTTTTACAAAAAACAAGTTCCCATCGTAAGTTTTTTCATGTTTATCAATTAACATAATTATTTCTCAGGGTTCTTAGAACTAGTTTTATATTGAAAATAACGAGATCTGTAAATTTCAACAATTTTTTAAATTAAAAAACAAAACTAACATTTTTTCTGCTGTCAAGAAAGTATTTTGACAACCACTGAATATCGTAAAGAAATGAAAAGTGTAAGGCGCGCACGTGGCGGTCTGTCGATTTAACAATGAACAGGAACGCCATATCGGTAGGCAATAATTTTGCCAAAAACTATTTCATTTAATTTCATAATATAATCATTTACGTAAGCAGTAAAAGTATCACTAAAACACAAGTAAAATCAGAAGACAAAACAATTATAAGGGAGAAAAGCTCCTAACACGACGACCTCCACATCCGTACTGAGCCGCAGCGTTATTCAACACTAAAGCATATCGATAACTTGGCGGCGTATCGATTCTCTCAGCGAGTACTTTTTCGTCGTATCCATTTTTCTTGACGTCACGTTAATTTTTTGCAAAAAAACCATACTTGTATTTAAACAACATAAAAACATATATTCGGAGCCAAATACACGAAAACAAAGTTCTATTTGTGCAATTAGTGAGGATGGTACGTTCACAACGCTTACATTACCAATTTACGTTTCATATTTACCCCCCGTTTTGGTTACTTGCATTTTTTTTTTGGCGTGGCCTGCAGAACTTTTTTGCATTTTTTTTTGGCTTACACGTTTTTGATTAACTGCGATGTTACTGAGTGTGTATGTGGGTGTTTGTGTGTGCGCACAAAGAGATGTGAACAAAAACAACAATAATAGCTTCACTTATGACAATTTGTATCACCGTGTGTATCTACATATGTATACATGGGCGTACCCAGGATCTGGGCCAAAGGGAGAGGGGGGGGGGGGTTGAGATTTACCTATTGCTGTATACATTTTACTATGTATTGAATGTTTATAGTTATGTTAATAATATTATGGAAAAACATTTTAAAAATACTGTATATATATACATATATACACATATTACTTTGCATTTAATATGAAATTTTGTATGTTTAACTTTTTGCAAACAATTTTTCACACACAAATTCAAATTATGAAAACATGAAAAAATATATACATATTTATTTAATAAACATTTGAGTTCACAAATACTCGGTATCATTTCACTGTGTCCCTAATTCCACTTTACTAACCGCATTTACAATTTGAAATTCGCAGGGCAGCAACGACAGAGCCTCCAGATCGCCACGTTCGGATGATCAGCGCGATATCGGCGAAATGCCGGTCACGAAGCGATCGCGTTCTGACTCGGGTAAGTGTTTCGACTGATCTGACGAAATTTTTATATGCATAAGTATCTACATTTCTATTGTTATATATATGTATGTATATTTATATATATATATATATATGTATATGTAAGTTCATCTAAAGAAAAACAAAAAATATATGTATGTATCTAGGTTAATAAATCGCAAAGGCAAACAAATCAAACAAGAGGAAAATATATATACATTACATTACATTATTATCATTTATATACGTATATTTTGTTTTGTATATTCTCTGAGATAAAAAAAAAACATACATTGCATACACATCTCTCTCTCTCTCTCTCTCTTTTCTACTACTACTACTACTACTACTTCGTTGCATTTTAAGGGCCAGCACAGACGCTATTAAATAATCGGTTTTTCTTTTTGTTCTGCTTAAGTAATTGCAGACTTCATATTCGCACGATGATCTCAAGTGAGGTGAGGTGAGAGTCAAACAATAAACGAAAACGATAACCAAACAATATCGAAACAAAGTCAAGTTCATTCAAAAGCACGTGCGATCCCCAAAACAAATTGCGTTATAAATCAAAACGAATGTGTCGTCATATTATCAGAGAGAGTGCGATACAAGAGACACACATATTAATTTACCAAGTACTCTTAATACTAAGATACATACGTATTGTAACTAGGGTCCAGCAAGAGTATCGATCGATCGATATATCGGTCAGTAACAGTGAATCCTCGCCGCATCAACACAACTGAACCGCAACGAAACAAAAAAAAAAAACTAATCCAAAAAGCATATAACTATTCTCTCTCTCTCTCTCTTTCTTCTATATCTCTTTTTTTTACATTTATTTTGTAAGCGTTTTTTTCTTATGTTTGTTCCGCCCAAACGACAGTTAGTTGGTTGATCGTTCTTATCGACTATCGAGAATCGACATCGATCAAGAGATGCACCAACAAACATCAAAACAGCCAACTATGCGAATGAATATGCATTTATTGCTTTTAACCAACTTCTTGCCGATCTCAACGTCGTCGCGGTTCCCGGTCTCCCCCCGCCCCGCTCGCCCCGAGATGGGTCTGTCGTCGCATCAGCGCGTTGGGACTGATCCACAGCGTCCATAACAGCCATATAACAGTCTTGTATTATAATGTTATTATCAACACATAAACTATTGCTTGTTGTTTTTGTAGCCGAAGCAGTTGAAAATAATAAAAAAGAGAAAACACCGCCCAAACACCGTTGTCCGATAGTCATAAAAGATCGATTATCTTAACGATTTAAAAGATGTAGATGATTTTTAGTTAGACCACGTATGCTGCCCGATAGTTAAATGTTTAAATAACGAAATAGATATAAAAAAAAAACATATAGTATATATACACACATGCACACACACAAACAACAACATGATTAAGGTACGGCGGAAATACTTAACCAACTTAAAAACATATTGTTGCTCTTATTATCGTTTCAGCGTCTTGTTTTCTTTTTATTTTTCTCTTTTTTATCACTGAGCAAAATGTAATGTGTGACCCTTCAAAGTCAATAAACCACGCCCCCCAACTCATGGAAAACCGTATCGAAACGCACATAAGGTCGCTTATAATTTTCTATTTTAAAAAAACAAAAAAAAATCCTACATTTACAGGAACTGTGCACACCGTCATCATTCTCAGCTTCACAATCGAGCATACATATGTATACCTATATGAATATCACTCCTTTTTTTATCGTTCTGGGGCGCTGAGATTTTTTGTCAGTGTGCACAGTTCTTTTGGTATTTCTTCTTTGGTTTCGATTTGTGCGGCGACGATTTGCCGGCTGGATGTCCGTTGGAAGAGCTTTATAATGATTTCGATTGAAATACTCGATAGCTGCATTTTAACACTAATCTACATCAAAATACCAAGCATAAACACACACAGAGAAACACGCACAGTCGTACTTACTAGCACCGCTTACGTATTTCCAAAAATCGAAACTCTTTAAATTAAATAGGATAACTTATGTTTTATTTTACGGGTGCTTTCTTTTTATTCTTGCATTTTTCCAGCCTTAACGAATGACAAATCAAATGCCTTGCTGTCTGTCAGATAATATGTATATATACTCTTTACGTAAATCCAAAATCTACTTTCTAACCAAGCAAAGACTCATCACAAATAAGTGTAATTTGATAACAAATACCTTGAAGCAAAAGACGATATGTAACGTTTTGTCTATACCATAAAAGATACCGATAAGCGATAACGATAACAGTAACAGTAAAATACTGCATTTAAAGTGTAACGAGTAATGCAACGATAGCTTTTAATTGTCATTGTGTTGTAGCCTCTCTGTGACTGAATCATCTGCCGGCTGGCAATTGGCCCGTGCTAAGCAAAGCAGTTCCAGAACTTCTCCAGAACACAGATTAATGATTTTTTTTCTATTTTTTCCTTTTTGTCTTTATCTTTCTTGCAGGCATCGGTTTTTCTTTTGTGTCACTTCAAATGTAAACTCTTTCATTGGCCTTGGCTTATTGTTGTCTCCGTCCCCTCCATTTACTGTGTGGGGGCGGTAACAATAATGCGGTCAATTGTTCCTTTCGAGCTGTCTTTTGGAGTCGACACAAAACTCATGAGAAAAGAAAAGAAACCAAAAACAAATCAAACTAAAAAGAAAAGAAAAAAAAAAGAGTCGTATTGCATAAACGATCGCTTAGCAGATCGGTTTGATGATGAGCCCATTGCCGTCACATCGTATGAGATGCACTAATCTGTCTTCCCAATTCTAGGCAAGTCAGCGGATACGAAAATTCCCTACCTTTCGCAGCCACTGTATGATCTGAAACAGACGGGCGATGTGAAATTCGGACCCGGCACACGTTCAGCTCTCCTCGGACTGCTCGGTGGTGCCTTGCCCAAGCTCACATCGGAGCAGCATGATCTCGTCAGCAAGGCTAAAAAGTATGCCATGGAGCAGAGCATCAAAATGGTCCTCATGAAGCAAACCCTAGCCCATCAGCAGCAACAGTTGGCCACCCAGCGTACCCAGGTGCAGCGACAGCAAGCCCTGGCCCTAATGTGCAGGTAATTTACAGTTATAGATCTCGGAAATAGAGAGTATTGGTCACAAACTTAAATTGATTGAAAGTGATATGATATATATATGTGAATAAATCAACTAAAAGCTTGAATATGTTTTATGATTACTTAAATCATTGTGAAACTCTTGACATCACTTATTCATATATTTATATATTATTTTATTATTTTTATTTCTTGTTTTAAGATTATACGCTAGAAATAAGTCAAGTTACTCAATTCAAGCAAATATCTATACGCATATACTACTTCAATCAATTGATGTCCCAATACTTACTATACATTTCCAATCAAAAAACGTTGTGATGCAAAATATGGAAAATTTTTAGTGAAAAATGTCGTCCTCTGGGCCTCGTTCCGCGTTATTGGAGCTGGTTAGTCGGATGTCTTTACCTGTGCAGCCTAGCTGATAAGATCTGAGCGTATACGAAACTCACATTCGTTACCAAATTCGCTGCACTTTAACTTATTGATCTCGTGTTTGTTTTACAGGGTATATGTGGGCAGCATTTCGTTTGAGCTCAAGGAGGACACCATACGCGCCGCTTTTACGCCATTTGGACCGATCAAATCAATCAACATGTCCTGGGATCCGATAACACAGAAGCACAAGGGATTCGCGTTTGTTGAGTATGAAATACCGGAGGGAGCACAACTGGCGCTGGAGCAGATGAACGGAGCATTGATGGGCGGACGGAACATCAAGGTAGGCAGGCCGAGCAATATGCCGCAGGCGCAACAGGTCATCGATGAGGTGCAGGAGGAGGCCAAGAGCTTTAATCGCATCTACGTAGCCTCCATTCATCCCGATCTATCGGAAGACGACATCAAGAGCGTATTTGAGGCCTTTGGCCCCATACTCTACTGTAAGCTAGCGCAGGGCACATCTGCGCATTCGCACAAAGGATATGGCTTCATTGAGTATGCCAACAAACAGGCCATGGACGAGGCCATTGCCAGCATGAATCTCTTCGACTTGGGCGGCCAACTGCTGCGGTGAGTAGGAAGTACAATTTGAGTATTAAATATTTTATTAATTCCCCCTTTGACTTGAAGAGTTGGACGTTCGATAACGCCGCCGAATGTGCTGTCCTGTCCCGCAACAAATTCAACGATGCCCACGGCAGCTGCGGTCGCCGCTGCCGCTGCCACCGCCAAGATTCAAGCTCTGGATGCTGTGGCCAGCAATGCGGTGTTGGGTTTGTCACAGAACACGCCGGGTATAGGCATTGCCGCCAAGGTGAATGCCATGCCGGTGGTGAGTGCAGCCACTTCGGCAGCTGCCCTCCATCCCGTTCTGGCGGCGCCCACTCCACCCGCTGCAGCACTGCTGCCGCCGGGCATATTCCAGGCACCGGGACTTGGTGGGCCCAGTTTGCTGGGTCTGCCGATCGGCTTGCCCACGTTGCAAAGTGTGGCACCCATACTGCCGCCACCCGCGCTGCTAGCAACGCCGCCAACGGTGGTCGCCTTGGCTCCCACGGTGCCCCCTGCCGTGCCACTTGGCGTCGTAGAGGCAAGTAATGGTGCGCCGGCTGTTCTGTCGGCAGCTGCCAATAATGCGGCGGCCACAGCGGCGAATCTGTCGGAGAATATCAAGAAGGCGCAGGAGAAGCAGCAGGAGGAGCTGCAGAAGAAACTGATGGATGAGGGTGATGTGCAGACGCTGCAGCAGCAAGAGAATATGTCCATTAAGGGTCAGAGCGCACGCCAGCTGGTTATGCAGAGGCTGATGCGGCCACAGGACTCGCGTGTCATCATTATGAGGAATATGGTTGGACCGGACGATGTAGATGAGCTGCTGCAGGATGAGATTCAGGAAGAATGCAGCAAATTTGGAACCGTTAGTCGCGTCATCATTTTCAATGAGAAGCAGACCGAAAACGAGGACGATGACGAAGCGGAGATCATTGTTAAAATCTTTGTTGAGTTCTCGGCAGGCGTGGAGGCTGTGCGCGGCAAGGATGCGCTTCACGGGCGCTTTTTCGGAGGCCGACGAGTTGTTGCCGAGCTATATGACCAGGCCCTTTTCGATCAGGGCGATCTATCCGGCTAGAGGAGAAGCGATTGTATCAATAAGCTTACGGATTCGGACCTTTATCTGGCAGCAAACAGCCTTTTTTTACTTAGAACTTAAACGAACAATTATTTATTACTTGGCGCGCAAGTCACGAATCGATGAGATAGATGTTGTAAATTTTTCGGACGGAATCAAATCAAATATATGAGCAAAGTACAGTATCTATTATAATTAATACGTATAATGGGCAGTTGAATAGTTGAGATGAGTGATTTAGATTTTAACGAGTCCCAAGAAGCAATTTTCGCCAGTTCTGTATAAATATAAGCAAATGCAAGTGATTAACTCAGCACATGGAAAGTTTTTTCTGTCTGCCTACACCCAAAACTAACAAATTGTAAATTTTATTCATTTCAGCGCTTAACAAAATATAATAAAATATAGTTTCCCATACACAAAAATATATTGCAGTTTCAGTTTATTGCCGTTAACAGAATCTAATGCAAAACCAGTTTAAAATTTTCGGCTTCGAATTAAACGGAACATAATCTTAAATTGGAATATTGTTTTAAATTAAGTTCAAATTTTGATTTGAACATCGGTTTTACAAATCGAAAGCAAAAATCGAGAATCTATACAGCGATAATACTGTTGATTTTCACAGCACCAGTTGGCAGTGCCAAAACGATGCTGTTATTTAACAGCGCACTGTTGTGTGGCGTTAACAGACTTGACACAGTGAAAGAAGAAGCATAAGAAAGAAAAATAGAAAATATGATGCCAAAAAGTGAATAATAAAGTGATTTTTGGTCAAAAAAACATCAAATTTAGTGTTTGTGTGGCGCAACTGGAATGTGAACGCATTCCAAATAGTGCAGCCCCAACAATCAAACACCAGCAACAACAGTAAAACCAAATTTTTGACAAAGATAGCAAGCAGAAAACAGCAACAACAGCAACAGCAGCAACAATCATCGACGACTGTTAAAGTCACGACTCTCTTTTTGAAAAAAAGAAAAAGGTACACACTAGACGTTAGTCAGCTTGTCATTTGTTTATATTTCTATAGCTATATATATTTATGAAACACTTTATGTGCTGCCACACAGCTGATGTTGAACAGAATTTGTTGCTGGCCTTGCCTTGATAAGCGCAGACTGAATGTCGCACCCACACATACATACACACGAAACACACACATACAAACACTCATACAGCTTCCCCCCCCCAACCCACCAAATAACTACGCACCAATCTCAAGTTTCTATAGTGATTTGTATACAATTTATACATTAATAATAATTAAAATAAAATGCATACATAAATACACACATACATACATATTTTACCAGCACTACCGTTACATTAGTTTCCGTTTAGCTTTGTTGTTGTTGACATTGGACGCTTTTGAAACGAGTCCAGACTTTGTCCTGTTACCCACGCTTATTCTCAGTCGGATACACACACACACACACATACACTTGTAGACTTAATTGTTTTTGACTTATTACGTAATATGCCTCTAGCAGCACCCCCTAAAAAATAAACAAAATAACAATACAATCACGTGTATCATGACTTCAGCAATTTTTAGCTCTTTTATTTATAGCCCGAGATAAGCTTAGCCAATATTGATTTCTAGCTAGACAGTCCTCGGCTTAATCGAATTCACAGTTCACTAAATTAGATTCTTTAAGATTCCTTTATTAGTTAGTATCAATTAGTTAAATAATATTGCCCAAAGAGCTCTCATCATTGGTAAACAAACTTTAATTACTAGCTTTATTTCTCTTACAATTTCTTCAATCTTTTATTGCATACAATAAATTTTCTTGAAAACAAAAGAAGAATGTTAGACAGCATATTATTTCACAATTTTATGGTGATTAGACTAAAATTATAATCAGTATTTTTGTACATCAAGTTCTTAAACGTATGATTGATAATATATTTAAAATTTGTAATAATACTCGCCGTATATTTTTTATTGATTTGATTGACAGTAACAATAAAGAAGGCGTTAAATATAATTGTTTTTAGTTTTAATATTCAAGTAGAAATATACTATGTATAATATACTCACAAACATATTCTTATACAAAAATTCCAGAAACCGAGTCATAGGGGTAAGCAGGCGGCAAACATTGACTCAGTGAGAAGAATTCGATACAAAACACAAGGCACACGATGAGCTGCAAGGTGCGGCTAATGGATGATGGGTCACTGGACGAGGAGCCGCTAACGCTGAAGGAGATCGCTTATCAGAAGCTATGCAACAATCTGGACATAATCAGCGGCTATACGGAAGCCGGTCAGCGTACACTGAACGCTGGCATTGTGTTGACAAATGAGATATGCGATGCATTTCTGGAGAACTATCAGCGCTTCCATCGGCCACTAGATGATAAGGTCATCAATCTATTTAGCGACACGCGTCGCACCTCTCTAAAGATTGTCAATCTGCGCTATAGCACACTGAGCAGCTTGGGTGAATATAATAGCTAGGACTGTTAAACTAATTCAGCAGCTAATCCTTGTATTACCTTGCAGGTCTGGAGACGCTGATGCGTCACAAACTGTTTGCGTTGTCCATGTGGTATTGCGATAAGATCACGGTACAATCACATCACCTGCTGGCGCATTATGGCGATAGCTTGCGCTCCCTGGAGCTGGGCATCAGTTCGCATCTGCTGCAGAATGCCGAGCCCAATGAGAAGGAGCCGGTCGATTTTCAGCTGACATGTCCGCATCTGCGTCGTCTGGTGCTCAATGGCGTTGTCATGCATCATCGTCTGCAGTTTGCACACTTGCAAGACCTGAGCCATTTGGATCTCACATCCTGCGTGCTGGCCAACTTCAGCCTGGAGGCGCTTGGCATGCTGCCCAACCTGCACACACTCATACTGTTCAATGTGTGGCCCATTGCGAATCAGCTGCATGCGATCTGCTGTCTGCGTCGCCTCTGCACTCTCGACATTTCAATATCCAGTTCGGGGAACGGGCATGGCACCTATGATCTGCCCGATCAGACGCTTGAGATGCTCATGGACAATCTGCGCCATCTGACGCATCTGGACATCTCCGGCACGAATTTGGCTGGCAACGGTGTGGCCACCAAAGAGTCCACCAATGCCAATACCAAAACAGAGCAGCACTTTGGCCCCACCGATATACCCGGGCTAGCGTCGCGCACCCAGCGACCGCTGCAGTTTCTCGGGTTATACCACACGGCGCACTGGGCGTGCAAACGTCACGATATACCCGCCTTGGAGGTGGCCGGCGATGCCAACGAGCAGCAGATATTAACAGCGGCGCGCTACTACCACGACAGACCAGTCCTGCTGACAAGGGTGAGTTGCCAAACTCTCAAACTGCATACAAATTCTAATCACTATTCTCTTCTGCTGCAGGTACTCAATGATTTGTATCATCTGTTTCGCTTTGAGAACTGCAAGGACACACACACAGCGCTGGATGTTGTGCTCTGTGCCATGGATAGGCATCTAAAATTCAAGCACATGCAAATATCGGGCAGGTGAGTGTAATACATTTATAACTTCAATTCATTAAATTCATCAAATAACCATATTCTGATTTTACTAATTTCCCAACTCAGCGCTACACTGTTTTACATAGTGAAGGGCCGGGATCGTTCCAAGTTTGGCACACTGTTGCGTAATCACATCATTCGTACGCTGCTCAATGGCATGGAGATGCATCTTACGGACGACACAATGCTGCGCAATGGATATTTAACGCTGACGCAGTTCCACATGCCAGTCGATGTGGTACGGCTAGGATCTAAACTCTTATATGTTGAATGGATCTTTAACTAATCTATTCTTGTTTTAATATGCAGCTGTTTGAGTACGAGCGCCTAATCAAAATTCTGCTGCATGGTGTGTCCAAGACGGAGCAGGAGGGCTTCGTGCAGCGTATTGCCATCTATCTGCTCAACACACTGGCCTGCCAGGTGGACGGCCGGCAGAAGCTGTTTCTCGGCGAGTTGGGCGTGGTCAGCGTAAGCGTAGCAATCAATCTACTCCTATTTAGCATTTGATTTGATTAACGAATGCAACTCCTAATTGCAGACAATGCTGACGCTGATCAAGGATCGACTGACACGCTCAGTGTTCGACGATGTCATGGAGGTGGCGTGGTCGACCATGTGGAATGTAACCGATGAGACTGCTATTAATTGTAAGAGATTTCTGGACGGACGTGGCATGGAGTATTTCCTTAAGTGTTTAAATGTGAGCAAATAACTGCCATCATGTATTTGTAATACAAATTGTGTAATCTCCTTTAGACATTTCCCGATCGTGATGAGCTTTTGAGAAACATGATGGGGCTGCTGGGCAATGTAGCCGAAGTGAAATGGCTGCGTCCCAAGCTGATGACGCAGGAGTTTATTGAGGTGTTTGCGCGCCTGTTGGATTCCCTGAGCGATGGCATCGAGGTGGGTCCGCATAATGGAAGACTAGGCATTGAGTATGCTAACAAAATGCGCTTCCAGGTCAGCTACAATGCGGCTGGAGTGCTGGCTCACATTGCATCCGATGGCGCAGATGCGTGGACTATTAAAACGCCAACAAGACAACACGTGCTGGAACGCATGGTGGCCGCCATACAGCGATGGAACATCAAGAGCGAGCGCAACATCAACTATCGCAGCTTTGAGCCCATACTTAGTTTGGTTCGCTGCTACGAGACGCCCCAGTGTCAGCATTGGGCTGTTTGGGCACTGGCCAATCTCACACAGGTAAGATGACGAGTTTTTTCGCTTGTTATCGACTCATGGTTAAACCATTTGCAGGTCTATCCGGATAAATATTGCCAGCTGGTGGAGCAGGAGAATGGCATACAAATACTGACCGAGCTGATCGAGCACGAGAGTCCCTACCGTGAGATTAAGCGCATTGCTCGCCTGGTCATCGAACAGTGCGACTTGGGCATGGATCGCATGGAGGAGGATTAGGCGAACGCTTGCCCAGGCCGCAGACCAGGCCAGAGTCTAGCATATATATTCGAGTTTGTTGTAGTGTTTCTGTTTAAGACAACGGCAAAGTGTTATCGTTCAGATTCTTCCTCGATGTTTTATGTTTACTTGCAAGAAACGTAAACAAAAGAAACAAATTTTAAATGCAACAAAACAGAAATATGAGAAAAATGTAGCAACATATGTTTGGCAGACAATTAGGAAAAAGAACGCGAAAAATATATATATATTTATATATATATTATAATAATAACTAGATTATATATATACGGTATATATTATATACATATATCATGTTGTAAGCAGGCGAGCGATTTTTTTTAAGACGAGATTAAGGCCCTGTCGGAATTGTAAATATTGTTAACAAAAAAAAAAAAGAAAGAAAAAAGATGGCAAACGAAGTAGCTGCATATTAAATAGATCCTTAATTAAATAACCCTATTCAATTTATTGGAGTCTTTCGTATATGTTTAAGATAAATATCTATATGTGTATGGGTATTTAGCTATTGATAAATGTCTGCTCGATTTGTTTTCTTTTTTTACTAGAGTTTACATCTTAGACTAAGCTGTATACCCAAAATCCATTCACTTGTCCGCTTTGTGTTCATTGCCAATGTTTCGATTAGTTCCTTTCGACTATTTAGTTTGATGCATGTTCAATGTTGCAAGGGCAAGATTGTTCTTCATATAACTATGCATACAAGTATAGGCTAATTAAATGTATATATGTATACATGCATAAGTGTGTTTGTTTTCTAACTTTTAAACTTGGTTTGCATAAATCCACGAGACATATTTGATGATTTTTTTTTTTTTAATTTTTTGTTTTGGTATGCATAATGAGCTCACATTTGTGTCTTACAGTTACTCATAGTCATGTCGCATATGGGGGCACCTGCTCTGGGATCTATATAAGATATAAACTACCAACTCCTACCCCTATATATACATATACATTACAATAAAAAGCTATGTATTTACTCAAGCAAATTGCAGCAGTCTGCTGTGAGTGTTAACTGCAAATGTTGGCAGTTGCGTCATGGGTTGGGGTTGGTCTTTTGGGGGTGGCTAAGGGATGGGGCAGAGCGAGGGTGTAGTTTGAGGCTTGCACGTGAAATGCCAACGAGTTGAAAAGCGCACAAACGAGTGGCGCATGTGCTTTGGCAACTCAACCGCCCCCCAACACCCACACACAATCACAAGCAACCCTTGCTGCTTTCGCTCTGCTCTCGCTCTCTCGCTCCAGCTCTACTTAACTGTTTACACTCGCTCCGCAAGCAGTTGGCAACACTCTCACTTGTCAGTTGCCATTTTGCCGCCCGGTTGAACGTTTGTTTGTTGTTTTTTTGTTGCGGGGAAACCACATCAAAATCATAGGAAATAACAACGGTAAACGACTTCAAGAGTTGATTACAATAAGTTTCCTTATTCTGAGTGCCTCTCGTCAAATTGCATTTATTTTACTAAACGGTTTTTACAAACTTTCAATTCATAAGTTTACTGAACAAAGTCAACAAATGTAAAAAGGCAAAACAAAAGTCGAAAACGGATTCTGCGCACTTCACCTCAAAAAACGGACGTCAGAAGTGTGAGTTGTAAGTGGAAAATAACATCAACATGAAAATGCATTGGTTGGGTTGTCAGTCAGGCTCTCGGGGGTCACTTGCCGGTTCTAAGCAACAGCAAAGTTTGCTTTTGTATTCAACCGCTTCCGTTCTCAAGATCAATAACCTTACAACATAGAATAACAAAAGGGGTTGCCATGGTGCATGCACCAAGTAACCAACAAAGTGATACAACAATTGCATGCAGATTTCCGATAAAGCAGTAAAAAGATGGATCTGTATTCCGAGCATGAAATAGACTAAGGTATTGAGTACCGATTTTAGCCTATGATTAATCGAAATATCATTTTTTCTGGCCCACACAAAGGTGATTGCAGCAATTCCAAACACGACAAATTGCAACAAATTATGTTTCTGCGGGGCGAAATAAATATGGAAAAATTCGAAAATTACAAATTTCTAGGTTCTGAGTGTGATTCGAACCTCGAACCACTGCGAAGAACAAAATTGGTGTTGCAACTTAACGCGCACGACCAAAGCGACGTCAAAATAGTTGTTGGCATTTCAGAATATCAAGCACAAAAGCTTTTACGGCATGCGGGCAGAGTAGAAAGCTCGCTGCTGAAAGCTCGCACAGTGCATAGATGTTTATTATAAATTGAAATGTGAAACAATAAAAGGTTTTGAAACTATAAACATGTTAAAATATTTTAAATTTTATTTACGTTTTAATTGATTTATTAATACAAGTATTTGATGTGATATCATTTTTATATAACTACTTATACAATTAGTTTTTTGCTCTTAACTATACTTCTAGCAGCACATTTGCTTAGAATTTCAATCACTGCCAGATTCAGTTGCAAGATCATTCAAAGGCATTTACTAACAATCCTGGAGCGCATAGGATACATCACGGACGCAAGGCGACATGTGGCCCGGCTCCGAGCGAGGGAGCTCGCGAGCCCTGGAGTTACCCACCAGTCAACAGAATGCAGGCGGTAGTAGTCAGCAGGAGACGCTGGCCGACATCGAGCACATATCGACCATAGCCGGATCACTGGCCTCCATTGGCACCCTGTCGCACACTCAGTTGCGCTATGTGAGTATCCATTTTGGGATGTCACCCATTTTCTGCCCATACTTATTCGCTTTCCATTGTATTCAGTGCACAAATGATGCTGGCTATGATACGGAACATACCTCACTCAACTCGGACTTTGATGAAGCTGAGCTGCGCCGGGAACTGCTCAGAGATGTAGGTTTTATTATATTTTTTTGGCAAAAATATATAATACCCTTTCAAAATGCCCTTCTTAGACTTCAAACTTCCATAACTTTGTCAAATCTGAACCGATTGTCAATCCCGTGGCATTTTTGTGATTGTTTGGCATCTAGTTTAATCCTTCATCTCAAGTTGATGCATTTATGAAAGTTGTGTTTCATTTTTTTGTCAAAAATCATGCCAAAATGACAAAAAAAATAGACTTGTAAAAGCCCTGGTTGGTCCAGAAATGCCCTTTCTAGACTTCCAACTCCCATAACTTGGTCAAAAATGAACCGATTGTCAAGCTTGAGGCCATTTTGTTAATGATTGGTCCTATATATCAATTCTACATTTCAAGTTTATGCATTATTGAAAGTAAAATTTTTTCAAATATTTTTGTGAAAAAAGCATAAGGGGGGACCCTTACCAAAATTGATTTTTCAAAAAATAGATTCTTGAAATTCTTTTTTTAATCGATTACGGGTGTCAAAATTAGTACAAAAAACTTTGAAAAAATTGTTTCTGAAGTGTTTAATTTTTCTGTCAAAAATCATGCCAAAATGACAAAAAAATTGACTTGTAAACGCCCTGGTTGGTCCAGATATGCCCTTCCTAGACTTCCAACTCCCATAACTTGGTCAAAAATGAACCGATTGTCAAGCTTGAGGCTATTTTGTTCATGGTTTGTTATATATATGAGTTCTACATTTCAAAATTATGCATTATTGAATATTACATTTTTTCAAATATTTTTTCGAAAAAAGCATAAGGGGGGACCCTTACAAAAATGGATTTTTCAAAAAATAGATTCTTGAAATTTTTTTTTTAATCGATTGTGGGTGTCAAAATTAGTACAAAAAACTTTTTGAAAAGTGATTCTGAGGTGTTTCATTTTTCTGTCAAAAATCATGCCAAAATGACAAAAAAAATTGACTTGTAAACGCCTTGATTGGTCCAGAAATGCCCTTTCTAGACTTCCAACTCCCATAACTTGGTCAAAAATTAACCGATTGTCAAGCTTGAGGCCATTTTGTTCATGGTTTGTTGTATACATCAATTCTACATTTCAAAATTATGCATTATTGAAAGTTAAATTTTTTCAAATATTTTTGCGAAAAAAGCATAAGGGGGGACCCTTACAAAAATGGATTTTTCAAAAAATAGATTCTTGAAATTTTTTTTTTAATCTATTGTAGGTGTTAAAATTAGTACAAAAAACTTTTCGAAAAGTGATTCTGAGGTGTTTCATTTTTCTGTCAAAAATCATGCCAAAATGACAAAAAAAATTGACTTGTAAACGCCCTGATTGCTCCAGAAATGCCCTTCCTAGACTTCAAACTGCCATAACTTGGTCAAAAATTAACCGATTGTCATGCTTGAGGCCATTTTGTTCATGATTGGTCCTATATATCAATTCTACATTTCAAGTTTATGCATTATTGAAAGTTAAATTTTTTCAAATATTTTTGCGAAAAAAGCATAAGGGGGGACCCTTACCAAAATTGATTTTTCAAAAAATAGATTCTTGAAATTCTTTTTTTAATCGATTACGGGTGTCAAAATTAGTACAAAAAACTTTGAAAAAATTGTTTCTGAAGTGTTTCATTTTTCTGTCAAAAATCATGCCAAAATGACAAAAAAAATTGACTTGTAAACGCCCTGATTGCTCCAGAAATGCCCTTCCTAGACTTCAAACTGCCATAACTTGGTCAAAAATTAACCGATTGTCATGCTTGAGGCCATTTTGTTCATGATTGGTCCTATATATCAATTCTACATTTCAAGTTTATGCATTATTGAAAGTTAAATTTTTTCAAATATTTTTGCGAAAAAAGCATAAGGGGGGACCCTTACAAAAATGGATTTTTCAAAAAATAGATTCTTGAAATTTTTTTTTTAATTGATTGTGGGTGTCAAAATTAGTACAAAAAACTTTTCGAAAAGTGATTCTGAGGTGTTTCATTTTTCTGTCAAAAATCATGCCAAAATGACAAAAAAAATAGACTTGTAAAAGCCCTGATTGGTCCAGATATGCCCTTCCTAGACTTCCAACTCCCATAACTTGGTCAAAAATGAACCGATTGTCAAGCTTGAGGCCATTTTGTTCATGGTTTGTTATATATATCAGTTCTACATTTCAAAATTATGCTTTATTGAAAGTTAAATTTTTTCAAATATTTTTTCGAAAAAAGCATAAGGGTGACCCTTACAAAAATGGATTTTTCAAAAAATAGATTCTTGAAATTTTTTTTTTAATCGATTGTCGGTGTCAAAAGTAGTACAAAAAACTTTTCGAAAAGTGATTCTGAGGTGTTTCATTTTTTTGTCAAAAATCATGCCAAAATGACAAAAAAAATAGACTTGTAAAAGCCCTGATTGGTCCAGATATGCCCTTCCTAGACTTCCAACTCCCATAACTTGGTCAAAAATTAACCGATTGTCAAGCTTGAGGCCATTTTGTTCATGGTTTGTTATATATATCAGTTCTACATTTCAAAATTATGCATTATTGAAAGTTAATTTTTTTGCAAATATTTTTTTGAAAAAAGCATAAGGTATAAAAAACTATACGAAAAGTGTTTTGTGGTGTTTCATTTTTCTGTCAAAAATCACGCCAAGAGTGACAAAAAATGTTGGATTGTAAAGTGCCCAAACAACGAGAAGTTCCTTATAAATGACCTATCTAGACTTCAAACTGTCACAACTTTGTCAAATTTGAACCGGATGTCGATCCCAAAGCCATTTTGGTCATTATTTGTCCCCTACTTTAATTCTACATTTAAGTTTTATTCATTGTTGAAAATGTTCAATCCCGAGGTCATTTTGGCTATGGTTTTTGCTCCGATTCGCAAGGAAATATTTAATCTCTATAACCAACTTATATCTTTTGTTTCTCCTGTTGCACGCAGAAATGGAAACTTTTATTTGATATGGTAAGTAAAATTATTGCCTTAATTATTTGCCTTTGCTGATGATATATATTTTTACAGTTCGATCCGGAGGGTTTCGGTGAAATTTCAGTCACTGAATTTTTGGTTGCATTGCAATCATCCGAGTTTCTATCCCAAGTGCCTATGAACAAGCGGGAGCTGTTGCTGGAGCGGGCCAGGAAGGCCCAAGTGCCCAATGGACCGGGCTATGTGTCGTTCCAGGACTTTGTCAACGTGGTAAGTGCATCTAAATCGAATTCTCATGTGTCCTCCCAGCGCTGCCTCGTGCTGAACGAAACAAACAACAGAGCAGAACCGAAACGAACGGAACAGGATTTAAGTGCAAACACAGGTGCATGTGGAATGTCCATGTTCCAGGCCCAAAGTGTAGGCTCGTGTTCAAACACTAAGCGCTGGCAAGGACGATGTATCCTCTGCTTGTTGTTCTCTGTTCTCTTTGTTTGCGCTGTGGCAAATGCTAAAAGTCCATTCGCACTCGCCAAATAAATGCACCTTCGTACCCGAAGGACACGCCTCGCTGCCTCGCTGTCTGGCTGTCTGTCTGTCCCGCCTGCAGGACCATTTACCTGGACAGCAGCAGGACTTGGTCAACAGGACTGCTATTGGCCCTGGCCTGCAACTCGACTCGAGGATTTGGGCAATGCCTGCATTAGGTTTGAAGTTCTTTTCTTCAAATCGAAAGTTTCTCGTCCAAAGGATATTTTTTGCTTGGACCCGCTTTCTGTTTGCCGTTACCATTGACAATGCTATTGCAATTTGATTGAATCTACGCTTGATTGGCATGCACACACAATCCTTACACACACACACACACACACACATGCATAATGTATGTCAAATGTATTTTGCCTCGTCTTGCATTTCGATTGTTTGCCAAAGAGTCCTCAAAGTCATGAATTAGCCAGGCCATCAAACAAAGTGTGTCCATTTACCCCTGTGTGTGTGTGTGTGTGCTGGTGTGTGCCTAACGGTAATTCTGAATGGTCCCAGCTCATTCGTCTTCCGTTTGATCAACCTCACAATGCGCTCCTGATGACATTCTTAGCCAGCATTAAGCAGCTCCTGCTGATTTAGCTTTGCCTTGGAATTGTGAATGATTTTACTTCTTCTGAATATCCTGTAACTATTATAAATGATCTGTTTAAATTAGCTTAGCTGTATATGAGCGTTGACTCAAAAAAGGAAGGTCGTTAGTTCCAGTCCCTAATCCCAGATTAGTAATCGAACTTCAGCAAATAATGGACTGTACATCTATGGGAATAGGTCGATCTCTAAAGACTTCTAGCTTAATATACAAGATTCTCATTTCAAATCAAAATTATATAAATATCGAAACCCAACAACCGTTTCTTGAGCATATCTCAAGGATTACAAAAGCTAAACTTCCTAAATTTGATCTTCAACATATCCAAGTATATTTTCTTAGATATCTGCTGGTTACAGGATATCTCTCTGTCCAGCATTCTCAGCTAGAGCACACCTGCCAGTTTTCAGTGCTATCTTTGGCATCGCACAGATCCTGTCTCTGCTCCTTATGCGAAGGTGTCACAGAAAGTCACAAAAACCAACCTGCGTTTGTTTATCAGTGACGAGTGATCGCAGGCTCATAGACAAACAGGCAAGGGGCAAAGTGGGGCAAGCAGGGAAACATAGTACACAAGATTTTTGCACTTAATTATAAATTTCAATGATCGCGAGAAGGTGGTGGGTGGGAGGGGGGAGAGGGGTGGCGTTCGTTCGGCCATATGGGCTGCAGTGGCGGCGGCTAATGTGGCCGGGGGCAAGTCCTTGTTTGGGGCGCTGCTTGAATTAAAGCAGGAATGCCGCAAACGACGACCAGGAGGAGCATGTGGCATGCATAATGCAAACCCGAGTGGAGGCGATGCCTCCGACGACATCGATACAATGGAGATTGCCCGATGATTGCTGAATTTTTAACAAAAGCTCGCACGTGACAAATCCTTTTATGGCAGCGCAGTGGCCATTGGCCAGGTGAGGCAAGCGGCCAGGCAGCTAGCAGGCAGGGAGGCAAAGACGTTGGCGGCGCCGCCGAGGGGCAAACGTGTTGAACGTTATGACAACTGCAGGCACGAGGCTGTCGGCTGTCGGCCGTCGATCGTCAGCAGTGCATCTGGCCAGGCACAGCAGGCGTCACCAGAACCAGTAACCAGACGCAGCTGAGCCCAAGAATCCACGCACGCCGCATGTGCAACAAGAACGTAGCATGGATACTCTTTCTCAACACGGAAGCTGAAGATGGAAAGAAAAGGAATTTTACTATAATAAAAAGATAGCATGATTATAATATTATAGGATTTATAGGATAGGATTTCGAAAACTGTATACTTCACTTTTAATGAAGATTCTTAATCCTGGAAGTTCTGTTTTGCTATACAAAGCAAGAAAATGTATGATTTTCAAATACTATACTTCAAATTTAATGATGTTTTCAATGCTAATTTTAAAGGATTTTCAAAAATGCAATATTCAAAAGATTCTTACCTTTGTTTCTTAACAAAAAGAATCTTAAATTGTGAAAGTTGTAATTTCCGAGCGACTTTTCTACTCACTCGCCGAGAGTATTGGATCCGCAAAGGATCAACAATGCGACTCGCTGGACTCCTCCTTGCGAGCGCTCATCAACATTTGTGGCATGATCGTGTATATAATGATTTGCACACTTGCCATTTAGCTGGCAATCCAAGGGTACATGGCTTTTAATTGCAGGCTGATCGGGCAAGCAAAAAAATAAAAATAAAAACGAAAAAAAAGAAGAAGAAGAAGCAGCAGCAGGAACACTGAGTGGTGAATTCTTGCATTAATCAGAAAGTCAAACGGAGCTGCCAAGCGCATTCGATCATAAACGAAAGCAATTGGTGAATCTGCAATCGCCAGTCTCAACTCTCAAGTCTCAAGTCGCAAGTCGCAAGTCTCAGGTCTCGCTCAAGTCGCTTCCATTATCATAATCAGTGGACGCAGCGGACGCAGCGCAGCTGGCAGACGCCAAAAGACCCGCAACCCGTTGAACCTGTGCCGAGCACGCACCAAGAAATTCCTGCGGCTTGTATTGAATAGGGGGGGAATGTCTGGCAGGCTGGATGCCGGCCAGGAATGCCAACAGGCAACAGCAGCAGGCCAGCTGGCGACGTCTGCGATCGGGTTTATTGAATAAACATTGCGCAAACCCGATCCTCAATGTGCCCAGTACCCAGTACCCAGTACCCAGTCCCCAGTCCCCAGTCCGGTGGCGTCTGCTCTGCTGATTTGCAGCGCTGATAGGCGGCGGAATCAGATCAGCTGCGGACTTTGGAGCCAACGCTGGCTACCATTGAAGGTGCAAAATGACTTGCGCCTCGGGCTCAGGGGACGCGAGTCATCAGGCGCTGGAGTCGATCGGAGCCTAGATCGTTCGGACGCGGTATTAAATCAATGCCAATCCATAAATGGTCCACAATGACGCGCAGATTGAATTGGAATCTCTTAGCGATTCCATTATTCCACAATAATATCGCAAATCGCATGAAAAACGGCCACTTTAGAACGTCCAACGGCTGCCTTTGAGCATTTCCCTGGAAATGCAGTCAGCCACTGTAGCGGTTGCCTCCGGCGTCCAGGTGTGAATGTGCTCCATGTTAGTTCATTTCAGATCATAGTCTTGCTCTTCAATCATAATTCCTGTCTCTGACAAGGTGTTTGCTCTGCTTGCTACGACTGCGTTTAATTAGTATTATAAAGTAGGATGGCTGTGAAAAATCCTAAAAGTGTTATAGGATCTTTTTTATATTTTTAAGAAAATTCAGCTTTGTGGGTGAAAGCTTCTGATTTTTATGGTTTAAATTTAGTTTTCTACATTAGATTATCACCTTTAAACTCATACTCAAATTTCTTCACAAAGAAATGTTTTTTTCGCTGATTTGAAAGATGATTTCTTATTGTTTAAAAAGGCTGAATGGATTTATTTAGAATTGTAAAAAAATGTTTAAGGCAAAAATCAAATCATCTCGAGGCTTCTAAGATTTTAAGATAGTTTTAATTATTTCCGTTTCTGTCCAGTTATTATGTTCTAAACATTCGTTCCCAGATCCTGTTGCTCTTGCTTTAAGTTTAATTCTAAAAAACATCCTACCACACTTTATACAAGTTTCAATCACATTTTGAGCTGGCTTAAAGCCGCTTTCGTTTCAGACCAAACTTCAATCGTTTGATTATCTGTTCTATATATCTATTGCTGCCACACACACAAAAGCTGCCCCAAGTTGGTAGCTGAAGCAAAAATATAGTTTTTTGTGCTGCTCGCTTGTGCTTGGTTCGGTTAGGATCCAAACATTCGTTTTGACTTGTGGCCCATGCCGAGGACGTGACAATGCCAAAGATGCCAGGGAGAGGGGCTGAAAGGGTGACGGGGGTGTAGGGGGAGGCGATGCTACTGTTGCTGCTGACGATGTTTGGTCAATGGTCAATTTGGCAGCAGTTTATTTTGATTGTTGTGCATCCGGGGCAAGGATAACGATGTGAACACGAATTGGCACAGCACCAACCCAGCAACTGCAACCGTCCACGTTGCAGACACACACACACACACACACACACACACATACATATACATATAAACACAAACTGCTCTGTTTGCTTTACAATATTTTTGCCATAGTCACGAAATGTGTTGATAACGATTGCTGGCCCTGGTTTTTGTGGGTGGTGGCATCGATGTCCTGTGGCAAGCACGCGCTGCTCCTGCGCTCAAATCTTTCAAAATAATCGCCTATGCATTTTCCATTATTTTTGCCAGCTGCAGGTGTAAGTGTCGCATTTTCCATTCCGAATTTATGTCTGGGAATTGTTTTTAATTTGGTTGTAGTACATACGCCGAGTACGGCTTAGGGCCGTGCGGCGCTCATTAGCCAAGTTAGCATTGGAAATCAAATTAGTTAGCTGGCTGGCGCAACTTGCTGTAATGACCACAACTAATTATGTTGAATAAATTTAAATGGCCAGCGCACCTGACATTTATGACGACACTAAAAACACCCATCAAGCGCTGTTTGCTTGGCGACCCCGGCTGCAACAATGCCCCCGCACCCCTCAGTGTCGTACGTACTATTTTGGCAGTCGTCGCTGCAAAAGGTCAATGGAACGACCACATCGTGGAGATGGCTCCTAACCCTGCACTCGCTGTCAAGCTCAACTGCCTCCCATAATTGTGACGTTGTTACGTTCTCTTGACTTGGTTCTCAATTGTTGTTGTTGTTGTTTTTGTTGTTGGGCGGAAGCGCACGCGGGCACGGAGCGCGCATCATTAACCTGCGCCTCAACAAACATATAAAAAATCGAGAAACCAAATTTAACTTTGGCAAACTGAAATTTATATACCCTTGCAGCTGTTCACATCTAAAATAAATTATTATTTACAAAAACAGATTGGTTCTATTGATGATATAGTAGTTTAAAAGTGTTGCCAGAAATTAAAGAAGGAATTTATATCGGAATTACCGATTGTTCCTATGAGAACTATATGATATAGTAGTCCGATTTGAAAAATATTCAACCAAAATCTAAAAAACATTCGTTGCTGGTGAGTTTGATAAGAGTAACTTGGAAAACCAAAATGTTGTTCATAGAAGAACTCATCTTTTTATACCCTGAACCCATTAAAAATTGGAATATTCTTTATCACTATCACAACAGTCGAGTCAACCTAGCTCACCGATCGTGAAACTCGATTTAGTTAAAGCTGATAAAGTATATATATATATATATAGTTTATGGGCTTAGGTAGATTTCTTCCTCAGTGCTTGACACAGCTCATGACGGAATTAGAATACCCTCTGCTAGAGTATTACAACTAGAGTAGTAATGAGAGACATCAAGTGCGCGGCAATTAGAAACGCTGCCCCTGCCTAGGACACGCGCTGGCCATGTTTGCACCTTGTTGCAACAACAGCAGTGGCAACGGCGGCAACGGCAACGGCAGCTGATCGCGCTGATTGTAAACAGACGGCAGGGGGCAGGAGGTAGGGGAGGGGGGATTCATTACGCTTTGCCGTGTGCAGTCGCTCGGAAAACTCTAAAAACTACATATCAAATCATTTTGATTGTTAGTCAGTGGCACTGATATCCGATTACTAGCCAAACATGAGGCAGCCTGTTCCCATTTCTAGCATTTCCTTATGCGCATTAGTGGCACGCCCCTCGCCTTCTAGTCCTAGTTGCCAACAATGCGTGCGTTAAGTGGAATAAGGACTTGTAGTTTTTTTCTTTTTTTTTCGATTTTTATTTGTTGCTTTCATTTCCATTTTGGCAATCTTTAGCGACGAGCTGCCAAACAATGATGTAGAGTGGCTGACTGGCTGGCTGACTGGATGCCTTTGTGCCTGGCGTGTCATTCCATTTCCGTCAGCCTCGAATCGCAAATCAAACACAGGCGACGACAGCTGCTCCTTTGCATATGTGTGCTCGTATGCACACATATATATATATATATATCCTTGCAAGGCGCCCGCGAAAATTCGCATTGTGTGTGTGTGTGTGTTGAGCGCGGGGCAATCTTTAATCTATATAGCCGGCGTATATAGCTTTTGATTTGCAGCGCATACAAAAGCCGAATGCCCCCTCCTACTCCAAGACAAAGGATGCGGCGTCAAAGGCCAAACGTCAAAGCAGCGCAATCTCAAATCAAGTCTTGACATGCAGCCTGAAGTGGTATGTGTGTATATAGTTGTCGTTGTTGTTATTCTGCACACAGGAAACTGCAGAAAGGTGCAAACGAACTTCCGCTCCAAATCAGTTTTCGATTTGTTCTTTAGCTTGCAGCTTCAGCTGCCAAGAGTTGTATATTTTTTATAGCTGACACGCGCTCTTAAGTTACTGCTGGGGCCAGCAGCTCCTCCTCATCCTGGTCAGGGACTAATCAATCATCATCATCCTCATACAGTAGCAAAACGGTTGAAAGGCTGATTACCTACGATGGACAAGAAAGATGAGACGCCGTTGCCTTTTGGCCTATAATTAAGAAACAGCAGTAGCAAAGGAGTAAAAGGATCAGCAGCCACGTCAGCCCAGGTCCTGGCCCAGTCAAATGTGACTTTAATGAGTAAAAATGTGATAATTAGTAGACGCCAGGAGGCCGACAAAGACATGGAAAAAAAATTACACTAATTACTCGTACAGTTAAAAACCATTTGGCCAGCCAAATTGCTCACTGGGCGGGCGACCCAAACAACAACAACAACAGCAGCAGCAACAGCGGCAACAACAACAAGTGCCTGTAGCTCAAGTTGTATGGAAAGATGCTGGCCAACAATTTGCACCTGCGGGCCAAAACACTCGACTGTTCAAACAATGCAAATTGAATTGCTGCATGCAAAAATATTGTGTTTCAATTAAATATAATGGGGATGTGTCAATGGAGCTGCTCCAAGCTTTAGCTCCAAACACAATAAACAAACGACGACTTGAGCTGACCAAATGTTTGTGTCTCAATTAAGGATTACATTTAGATGTGTATATCATTTATATATATTTTATATACTGCCAAATTTCTTTTACTTAAAGTACCATAAAAAAAATAAACTTAAAAACTTCGAGTTATGGATAGAATATTGTAACGAATTTTATCACCAAGCTTTATGGCCAACAAAACCAAGAGAAGTTCTACTATATTATATGTGGTATTCTATTATTATACATATATATTAATTTAAATAAATTAAGATTATGAGCCCGCATTTTAGACATGCTCGTAGCATGCCTTTTTTCATGGGCAGTTTATAAATATTGCTCAACTGCTGGGGAATAAAAATGTCAACACGCTGAATGAGGGCACATAAAATGCATAATGGAGTGCACAACGTTTTCGTCGCCAGCGAAGATGTCCTTTTTTGCGCATAGCCCATGGCTAACAAAAACACACACACGCACACACACACACACATATACAAGGGCAAACAAACGCAACGTAATTCAAAGGAATTTTTTCGTAGGTGTTCTCCTCATAAAGAGACGCCGCCGTAGCCGCCGTCGCCGCCGCCGAGCGCCCTTCTGTCCCAATCTATGTTGACCATGTTGTGGATGTGTGTGTGTGCTGCCTGTTTCTGTCTGTGTGTCCGTTAGGGGGTGTAGGGCAGTGTGTTAAATGTTTTGCGTCAATTTGTCGCTATATGTTTTGCGACCTAAAAACGCTCGCCACTGTGAATGAAGGCACAAATAGAAACACTGTTAAATGTGAACGGGGGGATCCCAGCATTTACCTGGCCTGCCGCGTCATGACGTCATGCGGTGCAGCCGCTTGGTAATGTCATTATCAGGCCTGGCCGCAAGGACGCACACCCGCTGGGCACGTCACAAAACAAATGATAAACAATTATTTGTTAGCAAATGTTCCGGCGGCGGCTATTGGCCCTATTTGGTTGCCGCCTCATCGTTTGATCTCGCGAAAACAGATTTATCAGAGCATTTCACAATGCATTTGGGTGTTCCATTGTCCCATGGCCTAAAACCATTCAGCAGCAGTTAACAATTTAATACGTAGAAAAACGACAAATCGGAAGTTAATTTTTGACTATTTGAATTTTTGAATTAAGGAAGTGCGATATAAATACCAATGCAACACTGGGTGGGCAGCAAGTGGGCAGCGCTGCCAAATAAAGAGATCAAAGCAAAGTTCACAAACGTTAAGAAACGCGCCGCGGGCGATACAGTTATAAATTAAATGTTTTCTATGTACATATGTTAATTGTGTATTAATGTAATATTGAACATTATGTTAACAAGCTGTGCTAAAAAATAAGATAATTATTGTCAGTGTCGCAAACTAAGAGCGCGCCAAGCTTAAAGTTCATTGTGTGAGTAGTAATACATACTATGTACAAAACATGTGTTTGTTCTTCTTTTCCTTGTATCCTTCGCTTATTCAATGAGCTAGTAAATTTATGCCGTTATAATTGTGATTGTATGCATGCATAATGCGTGTATTAGCTGTATGTACAGATGTGTGAGCCTGGAGCGTTGCCACCTTGTTGCAGTTGAGTTGATGGGGCTGAAGGGGAGTGGATTTGCAAGTTAATGGCCCCGCAGGCGATTCATCAATTAAACCAAATTTGATAATTACTAATATTAAACTGGAAGCGACACTTGTTTTACCTCCCACGCCCCCCGTGGCGCTGTTTGCTGTTGTCGGCGGAAGTAACTATTTTATGCGACTTCCCTTTTGCCATTTAGTTTGCGAGCTTAATTTGTGGATTGTTTTTGCTTTGCTTGCATACCCTGTACACAAACAAATAACCAAGAGGGGTGACTTAAAGTTTTCAGAATGTGTTACTGGAATGGAAAAAATATTAAGTGTGTATAAATCCGTATTTAGAAGAGGTATTTATATATATTTAAATATTTATTTTTGAACAACATTTTTAATATTAATATTTAGTTGAATCCAATTTTTATTTATATAATATTATATATATATTTATCTATATTCATTTTTATATATGTATATTTAGTAGGGGTATATTCCAGTCGATCATATTCTTTATTTTTCGTTGCGTTTTCATAATCGTGAGTTTTAATTGCGCGTAGGCTTCATTTGGGATTTTCTTGCTGGTTGTCGCAGTCTCAGTTTTAATTAAACACAATACACATTTTCCGCTTTTTGCAGATTTTTCATGTTGTTGTTGTTGCCGTTAGTTTTTATGAGCGCCTTAATTGCTCTCGCCCCGCTCGCATCTTTTGTGACCATCTTAATTACATAATAAAAATTATTATTTCGTTTTGCAAAAGCCTCTGTCCTAACTCTAGTTTAGTCTTAATTCGTACCAAGCTGTCTTTTTTTTTCGTACACTTGTTTTCATAAGTTTTATGGCTCGTTTACTTTTGGGGTTGAAATTTATGTTTTTTTTCGCAGATTTTGTCGGCAGATATGTCCAATGGGAGCGTGAAGAGCAGCACGAGAAGATTTTCCAAGGTCTTATCTGTATCTTCTCGCTCTCGTTAGTGCTTGCTACGGCATGGGAAATTAGCACACTAAAATATTTATGTATGCTCTGATTATATTGGGTTCGATTCCAATCTTGACATTTGTGGGCCAATTTATAAAGTGGTCTGTCAAATATTATAATGAATTGAAGGTTCCACAGGTGTTTTTAATTTAAGAATAAATCTTATTGCTGAAATTTCTATATTTCCATACTAAAATTTAAAATTATGATTGTAATATACTTTATTTAAAAAAAAAAAGTTTTTCCAGTTTTAATTTCCATTAGTTTACTTATCCATAATATCTCTGATTTCCTTTGAATTTTACAGATGAGCGGCAAGCGATCGCGCAGCTTCAAATGCGCGGTGCATCAGCGGGATCGTGAAGTGTGCTCCGAGAACGACTTTCAGCTGGTGCTACGAGAGCCGCCGTTCTTCAAGAAGATGGTACACGCGGTGGCCGTGGAGGTGCTGCCGGAGGAGCGCGATCGTAAATATTATGCAGATCGTTATACATGCTGCCCGCCGCCCTTTTTCATAATACTGGTCACAATCCTTGAGGTGAGTAAATCGCACACATTCGTACTCCTTGAATCCTGTATGAATTCCCATTCCAACAGCTGGGCTTCTTTGTGTACCATACGCTGGCGACGGGAGAGGCGGCGCTAACGGGACCAATACCCATTGACTCCATGTTCATTTATCGTCCCGATAAGCGTCACGAGATCTGGCGGTTTGTGCTATATATGGTGCTGCATGCTGGCTGGTTCCATTTGGGATTCAATGTGGCCGTTCAGCTGCTCTTTGGCTTGCCGCTGGAAATGGTGCACGGCTCGTCGCGCATCGCCTGCATTTATTTCTCGGGCGTGCTGGCCGGTTCCCTGGGCACCAGCATCTTTGATCCGGAGGTGTTTCTGGTGGGCGCCAGCGGCGGCGTTTATGCCTTGCTGGCTGCACATCTGGCCAATGTGCTGCTCAACTATCACCAGATGCGCTACGGCGTCCTGCGCTTAGCATTTATACTCATCTTTGGTAAGTTTTCTTTTTAATACTAACTGCCTTGACTAGTGGTTTAATCTTTCGCTCGCAGCCTCGTTTGACTTTGGGTTCGCCATCTATGCCCGCTACGCTGGAGATGATTCGCTGCCGAGCCAGGTGGGCGCCAGTTCGGCAGCGGTCTCGTATGTGGCGCATTTGGCTGGCGCTGTGGCGGGTCTAACCATCGGTCTGCTGGTGCTGAAAAACTTTGAGCAGAAGTTGCATGAGCAACTGCTCTGGTGGATCGCTCTGGGCACCTATACGGCCCTCGTTGTGTTTGCCGTTGCCTTCAATGTGCTCAACGGCGTGACACTGTTCAACATGCGCGTGGAGAAGATTCGCGTCACCGAGACGTACTTTAATGACTTCCAAGTATAACAGGAAGCTGTCCCCAAAGATGATTATCGATTTTTTGTTTTGGATTCGTTGAAGTTTTTGTTATTTAGTTTATTGTTTCCCAATTGGACAGTGCATAAGTTTATAGTTTCATCGTTTTGTAAGTTTATTTACTGCGTGCAATATACGTACAGACACGATATATATATTAATATATATACATATATATACTTGTATATTTGTATATTTGTACATCCATATTCGTACTTTGTACGTTGTACAGCTTAGACAATCGTCTTCTATACGTAATCAACGCAAATTGTTCCACTGTAGCTTACAAAATTCGAACATATGTACGCTTCGTTTCAAAGTACAAAATTTGGAAAATTGAATTGAAATTGATAAGAAAATAAGTATTTACAAGAAATCGGAACTGATTAGGTTTATATACAACTTGATGCTCAAGGGATTTTCGTAATTTGCAAATCACAAATTGAAGACTATTTTCTATAGACTTAAGACAAAAGAATACACAAGTTTACCTCCTAAAAGAAGCTGTAAAATAAATATGCTTAAATGCCATATTGAAACCGACATTGGAAAGTCAAAGATAATTACTTTACAATTTTCAGAACTGTCCCACTGCAGGCCTTACATATACAATGAATAACGATATGCTAATGACTACCTCAAATCGGTGAACGTAGATAGGCTTAAATATAGCATTTCGAAACTGCCCTTATAAAAAAATCATCACTGCCAGCTTTAGTGAATACAAACAGCACCAACTGAATATTTAAACAATGTATTTGTATTTTGTACATACTTGAAAAAGCTAATAAAGTAATCAAAAAAAAAGTGTAAAAAAGTTTTCATTATGTATTAGAAAATTTTATTTGATAGTAAGGATTTTTTATAGACTGGCGGGGATATAGCTAAGTTTGGCACATGTTTTATATGTACCAAATAAGTCATAAAAAGTTACGAACTTTAGATTTTATCCACATATGTACATATTTATGACATTTCAAGACACGCAACCTTTGAACATTTTTGAGGTGCGATAAAAGATCTTAACATGTATCCATCTCTATCAGAACAGTTGTTGGCTTGCCTTGCGTGCTGAAGGGGAAGGCGGCCAGCTTTGACAGTGAAATGCGAAAAACTGTAGAATTTTCATGACAGTTTCGTGCACGCACCTGGGAAAAGGCTACCTGTCAGCTGCCACCATCTCCACCCAGCTGCGCTGTCAACAAAGCACTGCACCTTGGCTTTTTGCTGGCATGGTTTTTTATGCTACTGACGGCGACGGCGACGTCAACGTCTCACTCGCAGATGCCCCATACCAGAACAGAGGACCCCGACCCAACCCAATCCCTTTGCCAAATACCAGCCCCCAACGCGAAACAGTTCGCATTGACACGCTCCTGCAGTTAACAAATCCCGGCGGACACGAATTTATGTTTGTTTGAGCATATTTCACCGTTAGTCATTCGTCAGGCGTTGTCACAAAACAAAAAAACAAAAACAAAAAATACAATGGAGAGTGGCCCAAATGATATAAGCAAATAAACTGTTGGCCCAACTGCGTCCTCAACAGTGCTGGGAATTGGAATAGGAATAGGAACAGGAATAGGAGTAACAACAGAAGGACAAAAAAGTAGCTGCCTCGTTTGCTTGGACAATGGATTCAATTGACGCTGATTAATGCTGGGCGCGCTAATTAGCTGGTGTCCGTGCCCAGGTTACGGCGAATATAAATGAGCCCGTTGGAGAGCTGAAACACTTGAAAACTCTTTAAAGTAATATATGATACAGTTTGTGTTATAGTTTGGGAAAAATGCCCTATCTCATAATATAGGTGTCAGTATGTCCTTAATTAGAGGTGTCTATAGTAGGTTGTCCATATCAGAGAGGAAGAGCTACACATAGAAACAGAAACCTAACGTCAAAGTTTTTTCCTATTTTTAAAAATATTTAAAAAATATGGGTTTTCTAGAATTCTGTATTTATTGGGATTCATATTTCAAACTTTAAAAAATGTAAAGTATTAAAGTACTTAAATAAAATCTAGACCGAAAATTGCTTAATTTAACTTAATAGAAACCGTGTAGAGGTTTCTTTAATTGACATTTATATGTATGCTGCTCCAAGGCTTCAAAGCACACATCAGAACGAACGATGAGCTCATTGAGGGCCAGTAAATAAATCATACCAATAAGAAAGAGACTAAAGAGTGGAGAGCTTGTCCTTCGCTGGCATTGGGGCTGGGGCTGGGGCTGGGGCCTGGCAAACATGTTTATAAAAAGTACAAGTTAATATTTATGTAATTCAGCAGATACGAAGTACAACGAGCAGATCATTACATTGACATATTCATGCACACGCTCCATGTCCAGGAATTCCACTGAAGAGGCGAACAATGCCGAGCGGACTGGGAAGTGGAGGGGAGCAGCGGCAGACCAGGGTAGGGTGACCATGTAAAGTGCGGACGTTGCGTCCCACGCGACGCAGAAATCAACCTGCATTTGTGGCTTGGTGCCTGTAGCTTTTGTTTCTGTGATGACAGCGACGACGACGACGACGACGACGACGTGGATGTGGATGTGGAAAAGTATCTCACAGTTGTTGCTGCCTGCCTCTTTATCTGCGACAGTGGAACACAAGTCGCGGGACGACGACTGTCCATGTCCGATGCATGCTTATCAAAGGTCTCTCCTTGTACCTGTCATAAGGCCCACTGAAATATTGTGGCCCAGGAATGTAGATCCAGCCGAGCAGCCGAGCAGCCAAGCAAAACGAAACTCGAGTGAAGTGCGCCTGCAGCCATTTGCAGTTAACTTTTTAATAAACTGCAGTCCACTTTGGACAAAAGGCGTAGCAGCCGCTAACCAGGTGGAGCAGCCGGCTCCAGGATTCGTTTATTTATCTCACTAGGCGCCGGTGTTGGCAAATATGCAAATTTGTTGGACGCTGCTTTTTTGTGTGGCATGCGGCACTTTTCTTTTTATATGTGCCTCTAACCGCTTCATTAAGTACTTGCGGCACTGCAGTGTCCTGGCTGCCTGAGTGTCCTTATGTCCTTGTGCTATAATTAATTTCTGCGGCCTGAATATGTACAAAACAAAAAAAAACTAAGAGTATCTTGCTGTATGTTGCTGAGCACTAAATACCCTTTGCTGTAGTTCCCTCCCAAGAATTCAGATTGTCATAACTTTTGAAAAATTCATTTTCCTTATGCTTTTTTCGTAGAAAAAATGTAATTTGAAAAAATGAAACTTTCAATAATGCATAATTTTGAAATGTAGAATTAATGTTTAGAACAAACCATGAACAAAATGGCCTCAAGCTTGACAATCGGTTCATTTTTGACCAAGTTATGGGAGTTGGAAGTCTAGGAAGGGCATTTCTGGAGCAATCAGGGCGTTTACAAGTCAATTTTTTTGGTCATTTTGGCATGATTTTTGACAGAAAAATGAAACACCTCAGAAACAATTTTTTCAAAGTTTTTTGTACTAATTTTGACACCCGTAATCGATTAAAAAAAGAATTTCAAGAATCTATTTTTTGAAAAATCAATTTTGGTAAGGGTCCCCCCTTATGCTTTTTTCGCAAAAATATTTGAAAAAATTTAACTTTCAATAATGCATAAACTTGAAATGTAGAATTGATATATAGGACCAATCATGAACAAAATGGCCTCTAGCTTGACAATCGGTTCATTTTTGACCAAGTTATGGCAGTTGGAAGTCTAGGAAGGGCATTTCTGGAGCAATCAGGGCGTTTACAAGTCAACTTTTTTTGTCATTTTGGCATGATTTTTGACAGAAAAATGAAACACCTCAGAAACAATTTTTTCAAAGTTTTTTGTACTAATTTTGACACCCGTAATCGATTAAAAAAAGAATTTCAAGAATCTATTTTTTGAAAAATCAATTTTGGTAAGGGTCCCCCCTTATGCTTTTTTCGCAAAAATATTTGAAAAAATTTAACTTTCAATAATGCATAAACTTGAAATGTAGAATTGATATATAGGACCAATCATGAACAAAATGGCCTCAAGCTTGACAATCGGTTCATTTTTGACCAAGTTATGGCAGTTGGAAGTCTAGGAAGGGCATTTCTGGAGCAATCAGGGCGTTTACAAGTCAACTTTTTTTGTCATTTTGGCATGATTTTTGACAGAAAAATGAAACACCTCAGAAACAATTTTTTCAAAGTTTTTTGTACTAATTTTGACTCCCGTAATCGATTAAAAAAAGAATTTCAAGAATCTATTTTTTGAAAAATCAATTTTGGTAAGGGTCCCCCCTTATGCTTTTTTCGCAAAAATATTTGAAAAAATTTAACTTTCAATAATGCATAAACTTGAAATGTAGAATTGATATATAGGACCAATCATGAACAAAATGGCCTCTAGCTTGACAATCGGTTCATTTTTGACCAAGTTATGGCAGTTGGAAGTCTAGGAAGGGCATTTCTGGAGCAATCAGGGCGTTTACAAGTCAACTTTTTTTTGTCATTTTGGCATGATTTTTGACAGAAAAATGAAACACCTCAGAAACAATTTTTTCAAAGTTTTTTGTACTAATTTTGACTCCCGTAATCGATTAAAAAAAGAATTTCAAGAATCTATTTTTTGAAAAATCAATTTTGGTAAGGGTCCCCCCTTATGCTTTTTTCGCAAAAATATTTGAAAAAATTTAACTTTCAATAATGCATAAACTTGAAATGTAGAATTGATATATAGGACCAATCATGAACAAAATGGCCTCTAGCTTGACAATCGGTTCATTTTTGACCAAGTTATGGCATTTGGAAGTCTAGGAAGGGCATTTCTGGAGCAATCAGGGCGTTTACAAGTCAATTTTTTTTGTCATTTTGGCATGATTTTTGACAGAAAAATGAAACACCTCAGAAACAATTTTTTCAAAGTTTTTTGTACTAATTTTGACTCCCGTAATCGATTAAAAAAAGAATTTCAAGAATCTATTTTTTGAAAAATCAATTTTGGTAAGGGTCCCCCCTTATGCTTTTTTCGCAAAAATATTTGAAAAAATTTAACTTTCAATAATGCATAAACTTGAAATGTAGAATTGATATATAGGACCAATCATGAACAAAATGGCCTCTAGCTTGACAATCGGTTCATTTTTGACCAAGTTATGGCAGTTGAAAGTCTAGGAAGGGCATTTCTGGAGCAATCAGGGCGTTTACAAGTCAATTTTTTTTGTCATTTTGGCATGATTTTTGACAGAAAAATGAAACACCTCAGAAACAATTTTTTCAAAGTTTTTTGTACTAATTTTGACTCCCGTAATCGATTAAAAAAAGAATTTCAAGAATCTATTTTTTGAAAAATCAATTTTGGTAAGGGTCCCCCCTTATGCTTTTTTCGCAAAAATATTTGAAAAAATTTAACTTTCAATAATGCATAAACTTGAAATGTAGAATTGATATATAGGACCAATCATGAACAAAATGGCCTCAAGCTTGACAATCGGTTCATTTTTGACCAAGTTATGGCAGTTGGAAGTCTAGGAAGGGCATTTCTGGAGCAATCAGGGCGTTTACAAGTCAACTTTTTTTGTCATTTTGGCATGATTTTTGACAGAAAAATTAAACACCTCAGAAACAATTTTTTCAAAGTTTTTTGTACTAATTTTGACTCCCGTAATCGATTAAAAAAAAAATTTCAAGAATCTATTTTTTGAAAAATCAATTTTGGTAAGGGTCCCCCCTTATGCTTTTTTCGCAAAAATATTTGAAAAAATTTAACTTTCAATAATGCATAAACTTGAAATGTAGAATTGATATATAGGACCAATCATGAACAAAATGGCCTCTAGCTTGACAATCGGTTCATTTTTGACCAAGTTATGGCAGTTGGAAGTCTAGGAAGGGCATTTCTGGAGCAATCAGGGCGTTTACAAGTCAACTTTTTTTGTCATTTTGGCATGATTTTAGACAGAAAAATGAAACACCTCAGAAACAATTTTTTCAAAGTTTTTTGTACTAATTTTGACTCCCGTAATCGATTAAAAAAAGAATTTCAAGAATCTATTTTTTGAAAAATCAATTTTGGTAAGGGTCCCCCCTTATGCTTTTTTCGCAAAAATATTTGAAAAAATTTAACTTTCAATAATGCATAAACTTGAAATGTAGAATTGATATATAGGACCAATCATGAACAAAATGGCCTCTAGCTTGACAATCGGTTCATTTTTGACCAAGTTATGGCATTTGGAAGTCTAGGAAGGGCATTTCTGGAGCAATCAGGGCGTTTACAAGTCAATTTTTTTTGTCATTTTGGCATGATTTTTGACAGAAAAATGAAACACCTCAGAAACAATTTTTTCAAAGTTTATTGTACTAATTTTGACTCCCGTAATCGATTAAAAAAAGAATTTCAAGAATCTATTTTTTGAAAAATCAATTTTGGTAAGGGTCCCCCCTTATGCTTTTTTCGCAAAAATATTTGAAAAAATTTAACTTTCAATAATGCATAAACTTGAAATGTAGAATTGATATATAGGACCAATCATGAACAAAATGGCCTCTAGCTTGACAATCGGTTCATTTTTGACCAAGTTATGGCAGTTGGAAGTCTAGGAAGGGCATTTCTGGAGCAATCAGGGCGTTTACAAGTCAATTTTTTTTGTCATTTTGGCATGATTTTTGACAGAAAAATGAAACACCTCAGAAACAATTTTTTCAAAGTTTATTGTACTAATTTTGACACCCACAATCGATTAAAAAAAGAATTTCAAGAATCTATTTTTTGAAAAATCAATTTTGGTAAGGGTCCCCCCTTATGCTTTTTTCGCAAAAATATTTGAAAAAATTTAACTTTCAATAATGCATAAACTTGAAATGTAGAATTGATATATAGGACCAATCATGAACAAAATGGCCTCAAGCTTGACAATCGGTTAATTTTTGACCAAGTTATGGCAGTTTGAAGTCTAGGAAGAGCATTTCTGGAGCAATCAGGGCGTTTTCCTTATGGTATGTCCTTTTAAAAATCCTTTATTTAAATTATTTCCTTTTGTGAAAACTAATTTTTGGCGAAAATATCATGTAGCCATCTTACTCAATTTGTTTTCCCAATTTAGACCTTTGAACTGCAATAACTTTGCCATATATTAACCGATTTTCAATTCCGATGCCTTTTTAGTAGAGAAACTGAGTTTTTAGGGTTTTCAAGTCAAATTTCGTGTCGAGCTTATGATACCCTCTGGAAGGGCATAAAGTATGCTTAGGAAATAAGTGGTGACCTGGCCACTGAAAGGATTGAAAGAGCCTGCCGCTCAGTGGCAGTGCCAAAGCCGCTTGACCCCGCTGCCAGGACAAAGGACTAGCAGAAGTTAAACGTTTTGCGGCCGCAGCCAAAGTAATTATACAGAAAAAAAAGAAATGTAGAATGCGACACAAATGTTGAAATAATAGGACTGCTAGTGTGGCCACAAGCATCGCAGAATCTGCAAGGATTTCATTTACAATGTGTTGGGGATAAGACAGGATGGTGGGGGGTGGGGGATTTGCAAACAAATTAGCGTTAGCAACGTAGTAAATGCTGAGCTGGCCGGAGTTGGGGTCTTTTGAAACCATTTGCTGGACGCGAAATCAAAGTACGCCTGGAGCTGCGGGTGCTGACAAGGCTTAATCTATGCAGTGTGCCGAAAATGTGCCTGCACCATCATATTGAATTTCGTGGCAGGCACAGGCCGTGGCCTTTATGCGACCTTTTAGGTTAATTGCCTTTCGGTGTCGCCAGCACTTTGTTGCAATCGACTGTCCAGTCGTCCAGCCTGCCACATGAGGTCATTGTGGCTTCATCAAAACTTGGATTGCGACTTTAGCTTACAGGCAACCCAATCCAACCCCATCATCCAGCCAGCCAGCAGTCGAAATTAGTTTTCATTTATGCAGGAGGCGCCTTTCGCGACATCACCTGTGCGTGCTGGTTGGCAATTTGAGTCCTGGCTGCCTGCTCCTTGATGGGTATAAGCGTTCCTGTATGTTAACGCCAGTGTTGCCAACTTTTGACGAAGAAAAAAGCTAGTTTGAAGAGGAAATAATTGTACGAAACAACCATATTTAATTTCTATACATTTCTATATTTTATAATATAATTATTATTTATATTATTTTTGTTAGCTAAACTTTCTTTTTGAACTTTTCGTTTTTAAAAGTCACAAATTAACTGAAAAATCAGCTAAAATTGGCTTTCTTTTGTTTTCAAATATTTCCCGCGAAAGAGGCAACACTGTGTGAGGCAACAAGAGAGACAACAAAGGATTTACGTTATGTCAAATTCGTTGCAGACATTTTCATAATTTTCACATGCTCAAAATCCCAGGTGTGTGCGTGTTGAGCTGTCAACGCTGCAGCGGCAGGGGGGTTTACAGGGTGTGCCGCATAATTGCCACAGCTCACGGCTAAATGTGTTATGTGGGGGATATTGCGAGTCAGCTGAATGTCAACTGCTGATATGGAGCTGTGTATTTACCACTTGACAAGGTCGTTTGCCAACTAATTTCACCTAAATGGAGTAGATAGTTTAAGATAACGTATACTGAACTTTTCTCTCAGTGCAGTTGAGTTTCTAGTCACTTTTGAAATTTAAAACTTGCACATTATTTCACAAATTAATGTTTTAAACTACAACAATGAGCGAATCCAAGGATAACCAGAAGGTGGAGCAGGTGCCGCCAGAGATTACATACACAGTCTTCAGCAGCGAATCTGAGCTGAAGGAACTGCAGGTTCTGGTCGACAAGGCGCTCTCCGAGCCGTACTCCATTTACACCTATCGCTACTTTGTCTACAATTGGCCCCAGCTCTGCATCTTTGCCCGCCATGGAGAGCGCTATGTGGGAGCGATTGTCTGTAGTGTGGATCTGATCAAATGTGTGATGCAGGGCTATATAGCCATGCTGGCGGTGGATCCCGACTATCGGCTCTTGAGAATCGGCACCACGCTGGTGGAGAAGGCCATTGAGGCCATGTTGCTGGAGAAAGTGGAAGTGGTTATGCTGGAAACGGAGCTGACCAACAAGGGTGCACTGCGTCTGTACGACAGCCTGGGCTTCATACGGGAGAGGCGTCTAGTGCGACACTATATGAACGGTGTGGACGCACTGCGTCTGAAAAAATTTGTGATTTTATATTGAGTCTATGTTGGCATAAGATAAAGACTCTTGGCGCTTCCTTAACTCACACTATTTGACTCTTTGTCTCTGTCTCTCTCTCCGTCTCTCCGTCTCTCTTGCTCTCTTGGCTGTCATTTTGCGTTGTCAATTAGCGCCCCATGGAGCGGCTACAGAAGCCGCTCGACTCAATGACTCTTTGGCTGGCTTTTGTGCTCAGGTAACGCAAGCCGCTTGATAGCCACCTAATTGAGTGCAATTGCTGACAACAACAACAACAGCAGCAACAGCAACAAGGATGTGGAACATGCAGGAATACTAGCAGAGTCCCTTCATTACCCTTGCCCAGCAGCCCCTGGCTACTCATGGCAATGCCAAGGGATAATTGCCATTCAGGGTCACATCAAATGACTTTGGGCTGTGGAGTTGTTATGCGAGCTCCGGCCACTTATGATAAGGATATATTACCGGCTTGGCTAAGAGGTGGTCCTTTGTCAGAATGAATGGGCATCAGGGCTAATCGAAAAGGACAGGCTACTTATGGTAAGTTGGTGAGTTTCTTTTTGATTTCTCTGCGGCAACAATGGCTAAATTAAGAAGGGGAAATTCTAGAAGCACATTGATTAACAAAAAGTAGTCAGTTTCTTTTTGATTGCCTCGATTTCCTATCGCTCTATAAGCCCAACTGGTGACTAAAGATTATCTGAGTAGCTTTATAGCAGTGATTTCCTTAGAAATGAGGACCTCACTGAGACTTCCTACACTTGATCGCCTCCGATTGCGTGAAGATGCAACTTTGACGATCGGTTTTTCCAGCATATTTGTTGGCATTAGAGCTGTAATAATATTGCGCTCTTTTACCAACACTTGAGCCGCACTTGGTTTGCCCTCTTACGATCGTTGATCTTTGATACCCACTTGAGGTAGTCGTCTGCCAGGCTGCTTCCACGCAGCTTCCTCAGTTGAGCCACTCGAGAACTGCTTCACCTTTGGACCAAATAAAGTCAAAGCTCTCTCTCTTTTTCTGCCAGCTTTTGGGGCAGGTGGCAGCACGTTGTTGCTGTTGTTGTTGTTGGTGGCTGCCCGCTGATTCTGCAGCACATGAAACGCTGAGCAGATGACCAGATGCAACAATCGCAGCATCGCAACGTTACTTGCCTCACGGCGGCGTTGATTGAGTTGCACCTGCCATTCGCAGAAACAAGCCGAACGACTTCTGGCCAGGGACACACAATTGTGTTGTGGGGGCAAGCGGGTTGCTCGACGGGGTAGGGGGGGTGGTTGCTACTTGATGACCGACGCCCGATGCTCGCGTTATTTATGTGGATTTTTGGCTTGCTCAACTCACAAGCCAGGCGTCTGTCCTCTCCCGTCTCCCCATCTCCCCGTCTGTCGTCTCCCGACTGTCGACTGTCGTTGACATTTGCCTGAATTTCAATTTGATGGGTTGTCGTGGCGGCGGCAGCTTCTGTCTGACTCTGCCAGCGCCTGCTACACATAAATCTCAGCTCAGAGCTCAGAGCAACAACAGCAGCAGCAGGAGCCGGAGCTAACAAGCTGTGTAATCCTGGGCGCTGTGTGCCCGCCCCCAATGTTGTTCTGGGGGCGCTTGTCTTTTGCTTGGCTGATTTCCGACGACAATTCGACAATGATAATGCCACAAAACCCAAAACTCTCGACTCCAGCTCTGTTGCATCTGTCTGTCTGTCTGTGTGTGTGTGTGTGTGTATGCAGATTATATATTATTTACAATGGATGCAATGTAAGTGCAGAAATAATTAGTAGATGCATTCAAGTGTCGCTGATTTTGAATGTTAAGCAGTCATGAAAATCATTTTTCGCCTGGATAATGTCTCAATATTTAATATTTAATTAAGATGTAGATATCCATACAAGTGCAGGTTTTAATATTTAATTGCAAGTGCAAAAAGCAATATTATTTATTTAGTTTATTGAATTCCTTTGTGCTCCTTAGAAAACTTCGGTCAGATGAAAGTTTTACTCTTGCTGAAAATGAAATTTGCCGGCAAATAAAAAAGGTCTTTCATTTATAATTTAGACATTTATTTTGTTCAAATTTTAATTTATTGTTTTGTATTTTTGTTTTTTTGTGTTTGTTGTTTTTCATTGCTATTTTGTTGTCTTGTTCTTGACACATACATGTGCACATGTATATTCAATTAAATGTTAGGGTCACAGGGGGGGGGGGGGGGGGAAAGGGTCACAACTATTTTTCTTTAGCTTAGCTTTTATATAAGTATTTGTTGGGGGGATTTTTGGCTTACGCTTTGCTGAGTTTTACGCTAGATTAACTCTTGATTTCTAGTGAATATTTATTATAATATAATAATCGTATTTTCGGTCAATATGTCAAGAACTAACTAACTACTCCATAAATATTTTGTGTGTTGTTCAATTCGTTTCAGCATTGACAAATTTCATTGTTGAATTTTGCCATTGAATTTGAATTTTGGGATAAAAATGCTCGCATTTTATATTTTGTTACAATTATTTTGATTATTTTTATTATCTTTGGCTTTTCGGTTTGTGTTTGTTTTAGTTTTTACTTTGCATGGGATTAATAAATATTTATTTGTGTGTGCTGTGTTTTTTTGTTTCGTTTTTTTTTCTCCTTTTTTTTTTGTTTTGTTGTTGTAGTTTTTGAACGCATTAAGTGGATTTAATTTAATTTAATTTAATTATTGTTTGCTGTGGTTTTTGCTTTTGACTAGTGTGCGACTTAATAATATTTACAATTTCAAACAATTTGTTATGGGCTAGTTATACATATACCATATACTATATAGCATATATCTAGATTCTAGAGTGTGGGAAGCGCGCCAATGGGCGGGCGCGCATATTTATTTAAATAATTAAATAGACTATAATATAAACAAGGGTTTCTGATCAAATTCATTAGGCCTTAATCGCAAATCCTATTAATAAGTTAAATAGACAGCACAAATTATATTCAAACTAAACGGTGCCAATAAATACATAATTAAAACGAGAACAAAAAAAAGGAAAAAAACTATCAAATTATAAACATTGTATAGGAAATCATAGCGAGAGGCGATTAGTTATAGTTTTTTTTTCCTTTTTTGTGGTTTTTTAGAGGGTGGGGAGGGGGGTGTGTTATTATTTTTGTTACACGCAAAATAAATTCAGTCTTTGGTTCTATCACAACATTTGTTTACACGTTTCGGCCCGTTCTTTTGAGTGATTTGGTTGCTGTTGTTGTTGTTTGTTGTTCTTGTTGTTTGTTGTTGTTCTGCTTTTCGGTTGTTTGTTGCGTGAAATGTTGGAAATGAAACGCGCTTACGATAACGGAACGAAACAAAACGGAACAGAACGGAACGGAACGAAAAGTAAAGCCGAACGAATTTCGAATTTAGTTTTGAACTAAAATCTATCGAGTGAACGTATTTTTAACTCTTCTTTTTCTTTTTCATATTAATTTTTTTTTCTGTTTTTTAGCTAACTGTCTATGTTTCTCTCCTGGGTTTATATTGTTGTTGTTGTTGTAGTTGTTGCTTAGGTTGCTTAGGACACGCCCAAGTCGTGCAGCAAATGTTGTGTGATCACCTCGCCCTGCTCCTCCATCAGCTGTGCGGTGACCGTGTTTATCAAATTGAATGCAATCGCAAAGACGGTAAAGGCGCAATAGACACCCAGCGCCAGCCACCAGATCAGCTGCTCGTACTCCCGATGCCCGAAGTTCTTGAGCACCAGGAAGCCGATAGTTAGGCCGGCCAGGGCGCCCGTCAGATGCGCTATGTAGGAGACCTGGGGACCCTTGGCAAAAGCGGGCGTGGCAGCTCCATCAAAATATTGCGTATACAGTGCGTAGCCCAAATCGCAAGATACTGTAATTAAAGGAAGGAGAGAACAGAGTTGACAGGTTAGTTATATATTACATAAAAGGATGTTTTTTTTGTTAACTTACCAAAAATGACCACGGAGCCCAGCTGCGTGGATGCGGACTTCATGTGCGCATAGTTCAAGGTGATGTTGGCCAAATGAGCCGCCAGCAAGGCATAAACACCACCGCTGGCGCCGACCAGGAACACCTCGGAGTCCACGACGCTGGTGCCCAGGCTGCCGGCAAAGACGCCCGCCAGGTAGATGACGCCAATGCGGGATGTGCCGTGCATCACCTCGAGGGGCACGCCAAAGAACAGCTGGATGATGATGTTGAAGCCCAAATGGAACCAGTTCGCATGCAGGAACATATAGCTAAAGAAGCGCCAGACTTGCAGGCGGCGATCGGGTCGATAGACCAGCACCGAATCGCTGGGTATTGGCACCGGCAGGCCAAAGTTCTGGGCGGGCATTGTGTAACGGTCATAGGCGAAGATTGCAATCTGCAAGCGAATACAAAAAAAAATAATACATGTAGGATGAGGCATTAGCTAAAAGTCGGAAAATGGTATTGGGGTTGTTCTGATTTATGTTGTTGTTGTTGTTTTTGTTGTCGCAGCACGCGACGTCTGAATTCATGTGTCCCAAATAAACGACAGGCAGCAACACACAAACACACACACACACACATACACACTGTACTATGGGCCTGCATATAAAACATAGGAGTGCTGCTTAGTCCTGCCAACTTTATTTTGGCATTCGTTGAAACTTTGCTGGCTCGCTCACTCACTCAGTTTCGCACTCCCTCTCTCTCTCTCTCTTTTTCTCTTTTTTTTTTGTGTCTGCTTTTAGTTTTTACTATACTCGTGTTGTTGTTGCTGCTTTAGCTTGTTTACAATCGATTTTGGGGGCGCCAGGCAGGCAGCCAGAGACGGAAAACTTCTTACGTTTATGTACATGTATGTGTGTGTGTTTGTGTCTGTCTCTGTCTGTGTGTGTGTGTGTGTGTGTGTGTAAGAATGCGCAAAAGAAAGCAGCAATTTTATCGCTTTTAGTTGGAAGTTGAGAATTTGTAAAGTTCTTCAACGAATTTTATTGCATTTTGCGGTTCTTTGATTCAATAATAATAATAAATTATCAAAACTACTAAAATGCTGTTAACTATGAGCTGCTGCTGTGTTTCTTTTATTCCACACTTCAAAATACGGAAATGGACTATGAAAGTCTGCGAAGAGTAGCGCAAATGGAACACTAGCAAACTTCTAATTACTTTGGGTATAAATGTAACGAAGCTGTTAGCCTGTACGTATACGTGATATTATATTTAATTATAAATTTCTTTGCCTTTTTGGCTTTTAATGGATTTTTTTTAGTTTTGCAAATACTTTTTTTGTCTATGAAATTTTGTGGAAATATGCGAATTATATAATAGTTTTTCATTCTTCGTAATTAACAATGACAAGCATAGAAAACAATGAATATGCAAATAGGGTTCAAAATCTACAAATATTTGCTCGCTATGCTCATGACAAAGGTATTTAAATTTGTATACTGGTTGTATAATAGTACGTTATAGATAGAACGTTATTAAAAGTGATATTATTTACTCAAAAATAGAGAGACTCGAGTGAAAAGCTTGCTTCTAATTTCATGTGATTCCCCTTATGCTTAAGTCGAATTATGGAACGTTTGGAATGTAACATTTAATGTTGGGGAATTTCAAATACTGGTATGGGGGTTTCTTTTAATATGGTAGCATTAACTCACCTCAATGACGGAGATTATCAGAATGAACCATGGCCAGTGCTTGCGATGCTCGAACTTGAGCATCGTCAGCTCATCCGAATCCAACGGCGGCAGATTGCAGCCTGCATTTGTGGATGCAATTGTTGTTGTTGTTGCTGCTGCTGCTGTTGCTGCTGTTGCTGCTGTTGTTGCTGCTGTTGCTGTCGCCGTTGGCGCTGGCATTTTGTGCTGTGTGTCGCGTTGCATGTAAATGTGTTCGCCCTGGCGGGTGCAGCAGGTGCTGCTCGCCGTGCTGCAGTCTGTGTCATATGAGGACGAGGCTGATGAGGATGTGGATGTGGATGTGGAGCAGGTGGCAAAGGCGACGCTGCTGCAGTTAGCTGCACTTGCCGCTGGAATGTCAATGATGGTCGCCGCTGTTGCTGTTGTCGCCTGAGGCTCCGCCTCCCCCTCTTCCGTCTCCAGCTCCAGCTCCAGCTGCAGCTTTGTGTGCGGCTTTTGTGTGCTGTTTGTTCTGGCTTCCATTTTGTATGTATTTTCTTTGTATTTTCTTTATGTATTATGCGCTTTACTAAAAAGTCTTTTCTTTTCTTTGCGTTGCGATGCTTTTGCTTTAGCTGGAAATGGAAAGTGAGAGCAGACAAAGTTTATAATTAATTAACTGCAGCGCAATAATAAACAACAAAATCAATTAAGTGCATAAATTATTCATAAAACAAGCAGCAATGCAACAGCAACTACAACAACAACAACAACAAAAAGGGGGCCAAAAACATCAATTACAAAACTTGAAGCATTTCTTTAGCTGGCATTTTGTTTATCACTCGCAGAACTTGCGACTTGCATTTCTAGGCGGACGTAACGAAACCATCACCCCCACCCCCACCCCCCTTCTGACATCTCCTGTCTCCTTCTGTGTCTGTATGTTTGTATGTTGTGTGTTGTATGTTTGTTTGTATGTAGGTCAGCAGTAACATCTCCGGTCTCGGAGCAGGCCCATAAAATTTGATGGTCTCTTCTACAGCTTGCAACTATGCCCCCCACCCCCCCTTTAAGGGTGGGCTGTGGCAAACTAAAATTAGCCAAAAGGCGCACGTCGGTAAATAGTTGAAGGCGACGTCATTTCCTCCGCGCACTCCTCAAAACTTCCCCCTTAGTTATCATCTCTGCTTCTTCTTCTTCTTCTTCTTTGTGTTATGGAGCAAAACGGAACTTTAGTTGGGGCGGCAGTTGAGTGGTGAGCGAGGGTAGAGTGAGGGCTGCTCTGTCTAAGCTATTTTTATGTAATGTGCTCTCATGTAATTTTCATAAAATGTTGCAAAGTTTTCTGCAAGTTCGAGTTCAAAGTTGTTGACATAACTAAATGGCTTTTAAATTAACTGCATTTTGTTGCCTGGAAGGCCGTTTGGGCTAATGGCCAACAACCAATCAGCTAATAACAGCAAATTATTGTAATTTTTTGATTTTTTTCCTCAGTTATTTCAAATTATGTTAATCGCATTCGTTTCAATTACCAACAGCTGTGTAATAGCAAAACAACAACAGCAACAACAAATCACTAATGACAATAACAAAAAAAAGAAATCAAATGAAATGAAATCTTTGCTCTTTGCTCTTTGGCTGAATGCATTGTGCTCAAATTTGCACGCTTAAATTGACTTAAATTCTGTTTTAAGTCGCTCAACAATAGGCAAAAGTTTCAAATTTAACGTACGGTTTACATTGCACAACACACACACACACACACACACACACACATACCTACAAATACACAAGTACGAGTATTAAAAGCAACGTAACGCTCACTTCCTCCCACCCACACACACACACACACACACATAATCAAAACTTTGGCTTCGACTTTAATTCGCTCTCAAAGACATGCTGTGCTGTCTGTGCAAGTGCTGCACACGCACTCACTCACACACTCATTCACTGACTCACTTATTCGCTCACTCATATTTGTGTTGTTATTGTAATTATGTTTAGCTTTGGCGTTTTGTGTGGGAGAGAGACACTGAAGCTCAAAGCGCACTTCTAACTGTGCATGTTTGTTGTTGTCTTGCTTGGTTGCCTAGCAGCAAGCGGGGGCCCTACGTTTTTTATTTGATTCGTTTTTGCTTTTTCTGCGCTTTTTGGTTTTTTTTTTGTGGCGGCATTTCAATATGCCACGAAATCGCCGCCGCTGCTTGTTAATTAATTAACTTATTAATTTTCGAGCTGGAATTTACAATTTGCGCAAGCTGCACCAAATAAGCAAACAGCATGAAAAATTGTTTGTTGTTTGCGTGTTGCACGTTTGCCAATTAACAGCTGCAGCAGCAATAGCAATAACAGCAGACATGTTGCGTATGATTTGCACGTCTAAGCGCAATAAATGAAATTAACTCAAACTGAAACTCAAACTCAAACTCAATCTGAAACTCAAAGTAAAGCTTTCGCGTTGCTGGGCAATTGGCGATTGGCCCGTCGCATAGTTTCACATGACCCCCTCTCTTCGCAGTTGCAGTTGCAGTTTGCACTTTGCAGGCAGCGCAACACACATTTAATCGCATTCGCATGTTGTATGTTGGTATTTTAGTTCTTTTTTTGTTGTTGCTACCTTGCCACCCTTAAAAAACCAACAGACTTGCAACAACTGTTGAGTTGAACAAACTCATTACGCTTAGTTTCCCGCTCGTTGCACTCATTTAAGCGTTTCTTTCTTCTTTTTTTTCCTGTCTGCGACAATTTCTATATTGCAATTTTTCTCATTAAGGTCAAACTTTTCTTACCTTTTTTAAAATTTATTTATTTTTGGTATCCAACAAATCCAAGTGCTGCTTCAGTTAGTTCGCTTATTGTTGTTGTTGTTGTTGTTATAATTATTATATAGCTTTTCACTTTGTTTTTCTTTGCTGCTTGCCACAATTGATAGAAATTTTGAACTTTGTTTTAATGCTCATAAAATTCATTTTGAGCATAAAGCGAAATATTTCTTGCTTTTTATTTGCTTTCTTTGTTGTTGTTTTCACACGCACACCTTAACACTTTGAGCGACTTTTTTTTTACTTTTGTACGAATTTTTTGTGGCAGAGTCCGTTGTGCCGCAGACGTTAACTGAAGTCTCGAGTCTCACACGCTAACGCAACTGAATTTCTGCTTATTTCTTTGACGATGCTCTCGCATTCGCGTCTCGCACGCAACTGAAGCAGCTCCAAGCAAGTGCCGCTCTTTAAATAGCTGGCCGCGCAACTTCTCACATGCGACTCGAGCAGATGGGGGTGGGTTGCTGTCATGCCACGCAGGTGAGGTGAGAGAGCGTCTCGAACCCAGGCGGCTGCAACCAATTGCCGCTGCATTTGATTGCAATTTGTTTTGAGGCCAAATTGTTGAATTGCAATTGAAGTAAAATTGATTTAAATAAGCTAATTTCTAGCAAAATTACCTTATTTAAGTCGACGAGAGGGAGAGAGACAGAGAGAGAGAGAGAGAGCACTCGACTGCATTGCTCCAACTAGCTTCGAACATGTTGCATGTTGTGTTTTCGTTTTTTGGCTCGAGAGCGTAAGAGTATAAGAGTACGCTGTGTGTTGTTGCAGTCTGCAACATGTCTGTCTGCCTGCCCACCAAATCCGGTCTTTTAAACTTGAATTCGTTTTGCAACCGTCCATGGCAACAGAAACTTCCTATGCGCCACATTCCATTGATACCATTCATGCATGTACTTATAAAAATAACTGCATTTGCGAATTTGAGAATTTCATTGAATATGCGCTACGATCGATTAGTTAATCATCTGGCAATCTGTGCGGAAATTGAGCAACGTTGGCCGGCAACGCATAACGGTATGATTCATCGGTATTACCAATATCACTGACTAAACCTACCGCAAAAGATCTCTTTGTGATGAAATTTACAAGCTGCTTGCAGTTCTAGGGTAACATTGAAAAGCCCTTCATTTGGTTGCAACGCAAAAGCTTTCCTTTGTTTAAAATCAATATTTTTAAGATATGATGTGACACATATTTTTGAAAGGGAATAATCAGGTGTGTTTTTAAAAATTGATTTTTCTTTTAAGATGACCTGCTTTAAAAATGTAAACTCTTAAACTTTATGATTTTAAAAGTCTATATTTTAGAATGTATGATTTATATAGTAGTAGTATTTTATATATATATTCTAATAATTTTAAATTATAGGATAATTAGATTAAAGACCTATTTAATGCATTTTAAATTATAATTCTGATTTCTGGTTATTTCTGTTCTTCGAAGCTATTACTTATTTGAATATCTATTGAAAACCTTTATAATTTTAGTTACATATATGGATCTTCAGCAACATTGAAATCCGCTATTAAGTACTCAATGAGCCTTTGTTAGATATTATAAAAGGGATTCTTAAAGTTGCCACAGGAAGGCGTGATTCTTTTTTTTTCGAAGCGTGCCACAATTGAATGACAACAACAACTGACAGATGTTTCAGAGATGTGGCATGCCTCACAAGGCAGGTGTGTTCTATTGGAAGACGTCAACGAAATCAGCGCGGAATGCAAATCAATAAAGGAATCCCAATGCAAAACATGTCCCAAGAAATGTTTCCCTGAGCTATGTCTATTTTTGTTTTACCAAGAGTGGTTTTAAATTTCACACCTCAGAGAGGGAGAGGGAGAGGGAGGGAGAAAGGAAGAGCTAGTAGATAAAAATCGGTAGCAAAAATAAATATTTATACAAATTATTAGAAGCTGTCTTTGCGTGATCCGGAGGCCGTCTAAGCCTTAAAAATGAGGGAACGGCAGTTCGCGGGAAAGGGCCGACGAAATGTTGCACAAAAGGAGTAGCAGCTCAAGAGTTGCAGGCCCAGGATCCGAGTGAGAGACTACGTGGCTACGTGTTTTGCATGATAAGCCGGGAATTTACACAGATTTTATAGATAAGACAAACACGGCTCAAGGAAGTAAAATCTCATGCTTAGTTCTCTGCTGCCGCTGCTGCTGCCTCTGCTGCATGAAAAGTGAAAATGTTTTCCCAACATAAAATCAAACACGCACGCACACATGCAGCAGCTCCTGCTGACGAGAGCGGAGAGTGAGTACGCTGAGATTTATGATGACTTTTTAACATGTGCATGCAACAGGTAAACCCTCCAGCAACTCACTCACTAACACAAACAGTGACCATGACCATGACCGTGACCGTGACCAGGCACGTCATCGACAGCAGCAGCATCGTAAATCCTTTTTTCCCACGTTAACTCTCAGCTCTGGGAGGCACGTCCCAGGCACGTAGGGACAGCTCCTCCACAATCGTTAAGGTCACCACCAAGTCGCAGTCGCAGTCACAGTCACAGTCAGAGGTACACACACACACACGCACGCACGCACACACGCACGCACACACTTCACCTGTGGGCGTGGGCGTTCTGGGCTTCCCTCGGTCTAGGTCGGGGAATTCCTTTTGGTCCGAGCATCGTTTTTTCCCCGCAACATGTGCGGGCCACATGTGCCAGGAGTCAGGAATTTCCGCACTTGTTCGACACACACACAGGAAGGTTGTGCATCTGTGTCCTTGCTCCTTCCGCTGCATTTGCGGATTTTCATTTGAATTGCTTAACGATTTCGCGACTTCGACTTTTCTTGCACTTGTCTCAGCGTTCACAAAAGTTCACTTCTTCCTCTCTCTCTCTCTGTCTCTACCTCTCTCTCAGTGTGTTTTTCCCACACAAGTTGTAAGGTGTCCTGCACAAGGATCTCTGCTCGGTGCATCGATTTCAGGGGCGCGTCTCTCGAGCAGCTTCCCAGAAAGATTCTGATGCGGGCACTTTCGCTGCAGGCATTCAGAATCAGAATAATGGAGCTGATAAACTGTGGGTGTAGCTCCATATCAAAAAACTAACGTTAAACTTAGTTTTGTAATACATACGGAATTATTTTCCCAAAAAAAAAAATAATTGTAGGAGTTTTAAATTAAAAATGAACTCTTAGCTCGGATTTGAAAACATTTAAAAATTAAATTATGTATCATATTATGCAAAAAAAAAAAATATATAAAAATTTGTGGGAATTTATTTTACAGAATTTTCTTGTGCGCTTAAAAATGTATAACAAAAAGTTTGGAAAAACACAAAAACTTGCTTAAAACTATTTGAAACCAACTCTCAGGTAATAAATAGAAGTCTTATATTTTAATTCTACATATATTCAATGAGAAAATTGGCATCAGCTGTTCTCATGGCTCAAATGGCAATGCTAATCATATCCTTTTCCTTCTGCTCCTTGAATCAATATCCACATCTATATGTTGATCTAGGAATGCTTATCCTAAACGCACAAAGAAATTGTCGAATTGTCAAAGATTCCTTTCCTTTGATTTCATTGCTTTAAACGCTGTTTATTTACCTATAACGATTGGCATTTTCCAAGTCAGAGCCAATTGAAATTCAAATTTGCCATTTGATGTTTCTATGACTTTCGTGCTCCCATTCCATGGCAATCTTCCGTTCTTCCGTTCTTCCGTTTGCCAAAGTGCTTGAATCAACAAAACTGAAACTGAAACAAAGCGTTTTCTTTCCATTGGGTTGGGTTCGGACTGCCAAATGGAACTCGGCTTAAGGACGCTGGCCTGGGAAAACTATCAACGCCAAACGGTTTCACAAAATGCTCGGCATACAAATGTCCTGTTTAACGGAGCTGATGTCCCTGCCGGGTGTCCAGCTCAGTTTGGGATTAGGATGCACAATAATTTGAACAATTACTACTTGAATGCAATGTTTATGTTCAATTATAGACGAAACTGACCCGCTGGCAGGACTGGCCGGACACGCAGGACGCGTTGCAGTTCATTGATTGACATTTTTATTATGCATATTCAGTGGCAGAAATTCCTTGCCACAATTTCTACTTCCTTCCTTCCTTCCTTTCTCTCGCTCTCTCTCTGAAAATAACAATAAATTTCCAATTTGTGTTTGGCATTGGCCATAATGACGTCCACAAAAGGAACTTAATCCAATAGATAAATTTGAGCGCTCGTCGTCAACAGGAGCAGCAGTGGCAGCAGTAGAGTCCTTGCAACCAGTTCACGCTGTTGTGTTGCGGACAGTCTCATTACTTGGCCATTATTATACTCGCATTGCCTTCATCTCAATCAATTTTTCCAATTTCCAATTTCCATTTTACAATTGCCAGCCGCGCCCCCTATTTTCTTTAGCGCCCCCAAAGCGCCCAGTCCGATCCTGTGGTCCTTCAAGAAGCCAGCAAACGAGAAATTCGCAATCTAGTTGAAGCTGCCCCCCCGCACTGTGCCCCCAAGTCCTGCGTCCGCTTTCAAATGGAAATTTTACTTTTTCTGTAATTTGTGCATCGAATTAGTTTCAACTGCACTTTGGTTTCGATTTTGACCATGGCTTGTTTACATTTCCCCGAATAGTTTTATAACATAATCCAATGCAATGTGCTGTTGTTTTTTTCATCTATTATTTGTCTGCCGTGTGTTCTTTGCAGCCAGGAGCAGCCAGGAGCAGCAGCAGCCAACGGAATGCAAGTTGCAAAACAAAGTTTTCTACATTTTACTTGTAATTAACAAATTACTTCAGCTCGGCTGCGAAATGGAGCAGCAGCTCAGTCATGTGGCAACTGATTCTAATTTTGATTCTTTTACTTTGAGTTTTGTTGCACAGCCAAGTCAAGCAACGCAAATAAAGATTAAAGATCTCACTAGCCACAAACTGAATTCACTTTAAGCTAAATGCATTTGAGCATACCCTTTAATGTTGAAACGAGACGCTTGGAATTTGGAAAACTTAATACCATTTGGGTTTTATACAAATAAAATGAACTAAATACCACAAGTTGTTTAAAATGAATATGAAAAGGAGTTCCACTTTCAATTATTTGTAATTAAATACATTTTGTATAAAACATCCTCGTTCCTATGAAATATTTAGTGTATAATAATTTTTATAGTTTTTCTGTTTCTAGCAGAAAGCAGTTTTTATAATAAGAAAAATATTTATCTATTTATTGTAAATTTTATACAGGGTATCTTCTAGTCACATACTAGTTTTTATCTATTACAACTATTGTCTTTTGAGTTTCTTGACTGATGACCTGTTTTTGCATAGCTCTTAATTTAAATACATTTTTAGCTTGTAAGAATAATATTCCTAATAGTACTTGTTATATAAATAAACATTACATATCTTGATTAAGCTGACCAGCTGTAATATTCGAATAGTACTTCCCCCGCCCCCGCTCCGACTGCCACCATAAACTTGTTTTATCGCTGACCAGGCTTTAGTTGCCACAATGTTGACAGAAGCCGCAACATATTAAAAATGCGGTCGCTGGGCGACCAACTTATGATGTTGGTCCACAGCTGACTCCTCTGACCCCTGTGACCCACTCGGAGAGGGGAGGGGTGGGGGGGGGGGGGTGTTGTTGTGCAATCGTTGCGATAATCAGTTTAGGGGCACTTGTCCACTTTGGAATGCTTTGGTTTTAATTACGCGGCAAAAGTTGGACCGCAGTGCAAAAGCCGCGTTCCGAGTTGGTTGCTGTTGGTTGCTGGTCAGCTGCATCCACTCAGAGGCAACTCTGCAACTGATTCCCAGTTAGTTAAAGTGCTGCCAACACATTAAAACTGCAATTCATCCGCTGCCGTTGCTGGCCACATATGCGGCACCAAGGGGCAGAGGGGCACCGGGGCGAAGGTGCGGCAGAAAGGACATGAAGCTCAGCAGGAGTTGGTGCACTAATGAACATTTTATTACAAAAGTTCTCGCTGGCGCTTGCCACCGACTGTGCGCAGAGAGGCTTCTGGAAAGGAAGGGAGGAGGATGGCGTGGGGGGGGGGGGGTCTTTGAAAAGTTTGTGCTCGCATTTTATTGCATTTCATTTAGCTTGCTGCAAGTTTGCAGCAAGGATTGCCAAACGGAAGCTGTCTGCCCAATTTGAAATATTGTTATGCCAAGTGGATGCCCGAGCCGCAAGTGTTGGCCCCTGTTTCAAGCCAAATCCGTGGAGTGGCTGCACTTGTGCGGCCTCCATTGGTGTTGCAACCGGGTGTAGCCACCCTAAGCCGCTAGGTATTACCATCAACCCTTTCGTTCTGTCTAGCGAGCGTCTGCTGCCCTCCAAAATTGCAGTCGTTCCGTTGACATTTGTGCTGCACTTGAAATCCAATACGCTGCCTGGCTATATTTGCTCACTGGTCACTCACTGCCCCCAGGGGTTCCACTCTCTCTGTCTACAGCAGACACCCATTCAGTCAGCTCTGTAATTTAATTTTAATTTGCGCTTACGGCGTGAACCTCGCGACACGCTGACCAGGGAAATGGATATGCCATCAGGATATCCTATGCTGCTCCTTCAACCCTTCAACCCTTCCTGTCTTCCTGCCTTCCTGCATTGCTGCTCGTCTCGTCTTCAGTCTCGTTCTGACCTTGTTTGTGAATGAACTGCAGCTTGACTTTTCTGTTAGCTATCAAAAATTTTAATTACGGATTTGCGCAAACATTGCAGGAAATTTTCAGCTGAAATTCAAATAGTTTTTCATATGAACGAGCGCAAGTATACAGTTTCATTTCGTTGGAAATTCTGTTGAAGTAGGTTACATTTTTTAATGAATTAAATTGCTTTAAGGGTCTTTAGTTTCTAATTATGAATATTTTAATTGCTTTTGCTGAAATATTGTTCACTAAGCTTTAATACTGTTGATGTAAGCATGAGGTTGGCTGTAACAAATTCAGTGTGAACATGTTAGGCAAACTCCTCAAAGGACTTATTATTCTATGCAATTCTTTTAAGAACATAAAAGCCTACAATTTATTATTATTTGAAACCTTAAATTATTTGATTATTTTCTTCTGTCTCATATAATTTATAACTGATACAATCGTTTCTTTTTACGACCTGTTTGCCTTTTTCATTCCAAGGATTTCTCCTCAGGTATTTTCAATTTTCATCTGATACAATCCTTGCTTCTGCAATCCTGTTGCCTCATCCAGTTCGAAAGGATTTCTCCAGCTCTTTTCTGGCCATCAATTAACAACAGTTGTTTATGGGCAACATCGCGGCGTACCTGCCATAAATATCATATGCACCTGTTGGGCTGTCGTGAAAAACCCAGCTACCAGTTACAAGATTATCGGGCACAGACTGCAGTCCCGCCAGTCAGGGGGCGCAGGGTGAAGGGGCTGCCGCCGGCTGCCAATGATGGATTATGCTGTCAATCTCTGGTAAATTGCTCGGCCTAAAGCCGCTTGGCGCACGCGGCTGCCCCATGTGGCACGTGCTTGCGCCGACCCACTTGGCCCCCGTTCTTTCGTCCTCATCCTTTCACTCAGTGCGTCGAGTGAAGGCTCGACAAGTCGTCACTTGAAGCTCCAACGTTGTCGGCATTCATTACAAGAAGCAGGCGGCTAATTGAAAGCTGCATTCAAAAAATTGATGGCGGTAAAATGTGAAAAACGTGCCGTGGCTGTGCGGGGCGGTGCGGGAGGGTAAGGAGTGGGGTAGGAGAGAGGTTTGCGGCAGGTGTAGCGACTGTGGCAGCTTGCCGTGGGCAAAGTTATGTAAAAGGGGGAGTCGCAACGGAATGGACCCCCAAAAAATAAATTCCGAGGCAGCTGTCGATTATTGACACTGCGGTCGTTCTGGAGAGTACTGGATAGGCAGCAGAGCGGAAGCAACAGGAGGAGGAGCAGGAGGAAGGAATGAGGAGCAGCAGCAAACAGCGATAAACTGCGCCGCCAGATGCTGCAGACGTCGGTTGGGCAATTACAACACGCGAGCCAGACAACAGGTTGCATGCTAACAAACCGGAGGCAGGCGGCAGGGACAGGGGGCAGGAGGCAGGCGGCATCGACGTCAGCAACCGAATCCGAAACCGAAACCAAAATTCGTTTTCGATGCGGCCCTTTGCTTTTTGCGCTTACGTTTTTTGTCGACGATTTACGTTTTTTCTTTCTTTCTTTTTTTTACCAATTTTTGTTGTTGTTGTGGTTAATAATGAACCCGAATCGGTGCGAGGCTCGAGCTGCTTGATAGCGCTTGGACTGTTTAAGTATTGCCGCCCTCCCCCCCTTGGCAGCCGACAACTCTTCCTGCCCATCAGCGCGATAATTGCCGGTAAAACGCCTCGCTTGGCCTTTTAAATGCTGCCTCTCGTTTTTGTTTTTATGAAATTGTATCAACATTTATGAAAACTCTCCCAAGTGGGCATTATTACTATTGCATGATGGATGTTACGTTTAAACTGCGAGAGCAATGAAATAAATGAGTTAAGAAATATATAATATAGTATGACGATTGTCAATTATATATAACAAAATAACATTATAGGCATTTTTTTGTACAAATTTCATTAGGATCGGACAATAAATAAAGAAGGTTTTCAATGTAACACAGTATGGCGCCTATGAAAGAAGAAGAAGCACTACAATTGCATGAAGCGCTCAGCTTGCAGCGTGTGCTTGTATATCCTCGGCGAACACTCTCAACGCATTTTCTTCATTGCTTCTCTTTATCAAAAATCCTGCATTTAAATTATAGCCATTTGTAAGAACTCATTATTTGCAAAAATATCATGTACCCCCTTACTCATTTGTTTTTGTTAATTTAGATCTTTGATATGTCATAACTTTGCCAAAACTGAACCGATCGTGAAACTTAATGGCATTTTCATCATGGTTTGCCTTTTTGTATATCATATACCCCCTCCTTACTCATGTACACTTAGAGCTGGGTTCAAGGTATATCCTAGTCAGGCAATCTCGATCAGAGCAGTCGTACTTGTTTTTATCCTACATGTTTTCAAGAACCTTCTGTCTTTTAATTTTCTCATAATACTCCTGGCTAGGGTACCACAAATTCGTTGTGCATTTATTCAACTGTTGTTATTCTTAAATTGTGTTCACCATATTTTTGTTCGACCCATCGACGTTCCGGCTGCCCTTTTTTTTGCGGCACTGAGCCACAAATTGCAGCTGGCGCACGGAAGCGAGGCTCACGAATCCACAGTTCCGAGTCGCCGCCGAGTAAAGCACGCGCCGCTCGCGACGATCCCGACCAAGCCATTGACCGTACCGTTCTGCTGCTGTAGGCAGAGGTAGGAGGCAACGAGAGAAAGCGAGAGAGAGAGAGAGAGAGAAAGAGAGAGCGAGCGAGTGCGAGTGCAACTCAATCAGGCGGCTGCGGCTGTAGTTGTTGCACCTGCCTGCAATTGCAATGGCAGCGTTCGAGGGGCGTGGAGCTGTGTGGCATTGTGGCAGTGTGGCAGGGAGCGGGGGTAATTAGTAACAGGCCGTTGCCTCAATCGCGTGCTGATAATTTCCACCGCTTCCAACTGAACGCGTCGCATCAGTCCGCTAATGTGAATTTATTTGGTTTTAAAAGCCAGACTTCCATCACACCCATATCGAGGGGTTGTCCCTGTCCCTGTCCCTGTACTACTCCCAGCTCCGGCTGATCTCTCTTAGTCAGTCACAATTGTGCCAACTCGATTTTGCGTAATAATGCCACAATCGGTTTAAATACATTTTCCATTTACGCAAAGCCGTTGTTGTCGAACCCAGAGAGCAACCCGTACAGGCAGCTCACGCTGTGCCATTGTTCTTAATGCTGAAATGCTGAGGCTCAGTTGGAAAATCTCTGCTCTGACCCGGCCGGGTTCACAGTGCCGATTCTTCGGCTCACGCGCTCCGATTTGTCATGGCCGCCTGACCGTGACACACATTTCTTCTTGTGCTGCTGCACTGGTGGACTGGCGGACTGGTGGACTGGGAACCGGTCACGTTTATGGAAACTGAAAATTAATTCGCATTCAATTTGGGTCTCTGTGTCTCTGTGTCTCTCTCTCCCTCTCTCTCTCTCTCTCTCGCTTTTCTCGTATCTGTGGCATTAGTGACGCTGCCAAAGGACACGTTCATGCATAATACCCGTTCATATGTGTGTGTGTGTGTGACAGTATGTATGCAAACGTGTCATCAACAAATGGATATTGGCCCCGCTTATTTAACAATTCCCATTCAACGCATATCCTGCGGTGCAACAGTCACAAATGTTGTTCATGAACGTAAAAACTATCGGTGAAAATTATATGAAAATACAGCAAAGCATTTTTAAATGAAGAGTTGAAACATCAGATTGAAAATGTGATACAACAATGTCTATTCACATCATCTGCGTATATAAAAAGTTGTTAAAGAAAAACACATTTAACGTACTTTTCATTCTGATTAATAGGTTTTTATAAACTTTTAAACTAATGACTTGATTGTATTTGATAAGAAAGATTAACAGCTATCAGTTAATAAACAAATGTGAATCAGCAAAGAAGTTTTCTTTGTTTAAAATCGATCAGACACATGCTTATATTTAATTCCTGAATAATAATCGTTCTGATGATTCAGCCTCAATTTTGAATATAATATATTATGATTGGTTTTGCGCAGCAGTTCCTGGAAATCGTGTGTTCGGCACGCTCCACGATAGAGCACCATATGGTCAAGCGGTCTAGTGGTCCAGCGGTCAGGCGGGGTCCAGTCAAATTAACAAAGCCAGGACCTCAATCAAGGCAAGTATGCTTGGTCCTCGTTCTTCGTTCCTCGTTCCATTTGTAGGGACAACAGCAGCAGCCGTCATAATAGCGTCAAAACTAATTTTCATTTTCGATAACAAAACGAAAAGAGGATGCAGGTTAAGGAGTCTCTCCGTTTTGGGTTTGGCATCTGTTGCGGCAAAACCAAATTAAATTTACCAAAATTATTGAACAAACACTTTTCATTTCGGAAAAGTGAAAATGCATGGGGAGTCAGTCACTCAACCAACTGTTGTGTTTTGCCGGCAAGCGATGCAAATCTGACAGCATCATCATTAGAAAGGAGCCTCGTCCTGCTACTGACTGACAACTGACGCGACGGACTCGACGAACCTGCGACCTTTTCCTCTATTGGCAGGCATGTTTCATAACAAATTGTGATAAGCACGCTCCTTGGGGCGCCCCAGGCCTCACTTTCGCTCCTTCACTTTCCCAAAATGCCACGCGACTGTGACTGCAACAGCTGTCCTGTTTCTGTCCCATGTTCTGATCCTGGCCATATGCTACATTCGACTCTGGTGCAACATGTGATGGGTGACAAGTCAGATTCTTGCCTTTTGAGGCAACAATTTGCAATAAACATGAATGTTTATTAAAGGAAGGTGCGCCTCAGAGACGGGCTAAGGAAACAAGTCAAAGGTTAGGTTCTTTTCTTTTTTTTAAAGGACAACAGCTCCTTGTTGAATGGAGTATACTTTACCTATATTGATAGATTATTAAAAATAATAATAAATGATAAATCAAACTAAAACAACTCTACTTATGATAGATGAATAAATTAGGATTTTAATTATAAATAATTAAATTGATAGACCTCTGGAATTCTATGTTTGATTGTTTGATTGTTTCTATGATTGTTCTAAATAGCTTTTGCTTTGAGTTCGTTGCTCAAATGTTGTTGGAGCTGTCAAATGCGCAACTGTTGAATGTTTTTTTCAACTGTCTCTCACTTTAATCAATTCCAATTTTCCCAACCAGAGCCACGGTTTATTGCCCCAAATTAGACATCAGTTAGATATTTGTAGTATCCGTTGCCCAAATTAATTGGCATTTAATTTCACATGGTCATTGGCTGCTGATTATGGAAATGCAATTCCCTGATGCGCATCACCAGTGTACCGAAATTGCCAAATTTGTCCAAACAAAATTAAATTTTCGGCATTTTTGAGCTATTCATTCAAAATTAATTCAATTAGCGTTTGGCCGGCTATAATCGATACCTCCAGGGGATATTAGTTAAACCAGCTTTAATCGGAATCGTTTTTGCTTTAAGGTAAGTTATTAAATGCGGAAAAGTTCATCTCTGCATCACTTGATGGCATTATCCTTTCGGAAGTAGCTCGTAAAACATGACAGGACTTCATTAATTCAGCTGGCTGCCAAGATGCATTGGATTGGCAGTTTAATGAGTAGCTGCCGGGCAAATGGTCAGCCATTTCAACCACGGATTGCTCAATCCTTGGCTCATATATCCAACATATATATCAGGTCTATTTGTCCGCCCCTTTGGGTAAACAGAATGGCAGGCAAACACTTCAGTGCAATGCATAAATCTGAAATTACATCGTTTTTCTTTTTATCTTCATTTGCTCTTTGATTGCAACTCTCTCCCTCTTTCTCCTCTCTCTTTTTAATGGCTCATAAGTGCAAAAAGGACCTTCCTGTGCATTAATGTGTATCTTCGATTGCCCAATAATGCATCGTAAATGGGCTCTTTTACAATTAATAGAGTCTCCACTTCTCACACACACACATACACACAAACTCATTTACAACTCGTTCTTCTGGACTCCGATCCTGCGCTGAGGAACCGCCTTCAATCTGGCTAATAAACTTATTTAGTTGGCTAACTTGAGCAAACATTGGGCGGCCCCATCAAGTACACCTACCACCAGCCTACCAACTTACTGTACGGGGCGGGGCCGCCCTCACCTCCGCCTCAACTCATTAGGGAACACCTACCTACACCAGGGCATGCTACAGGTCCAGGACGGCCCCTAAATGGCCACGCGAAAGCAACTAATTAATGCCGAATAACCAAAAAGCGCGAAACAACCAAATGAATACAGCAGAAAACCCAAAATGAAACCGAATTTCAAATTCACTTTTCAAGATGTTAAGATTTAAGATTTATATTTGAATATTTATTATACTTGTATATGTTTGCAATACTAGAGAGTTAACAAATTGTATTATTTAAAGCTCTTGATATATATTTTTTAATAGAAAACTATTCGTATACTTAATTTTTGTATTGAGTGCCCAATTCAATTTGTGTATAAAAGGCAGGACTTTAATTAATGTAAATGTATAAATTGTGATAGTTATAGTTTTTCCCTCCATCCATGCTGATGTTCAAAACATCATGAGAAATCTGTTATGCCCCATTTAGCTAAGCGTATAATGATGAGAGATTGAGACTGGGCATAAAACAAAGCCAAATGGAGTTGGAAGCTTCATTTTTAGCTGTATCTTTAGCTGTAGCTGTTGCCGTAGGTGTTGAGATGAGCAGACAGACAGACTGGTCGTCATATATGCCTGTTGGGGCCGCCAGTCGCCTACCGCCAGCCGCCAGTTACAGCCCCCAAAAGCTGAGGGACTTTTAATTAATAAACGACGACTGCAAACCGCAGGAGATGAAGGGGAGCAAGTGGCGAAATAGTGGCTGGCTGGCTGGAGCTGGGATTTGAGACTTAATACTTGGTATTGGTCTTGTGGCTTGTGTTGTTTCTACTAATCGCTGGGATTATTAATTAGCCATCGCATCGCGACTTTGGAATGATAATTGCGGCTGTCGTTGAATGTTTCGGCCAGTTGTACGTTTGCCTTCAAATGATTTGATTAGCCAATCAATAATGGGCGCTGTAGAATCCCGCTCTTGTCCTATACCTCTCCCTCTCCCCCTCCCCCCTCTCTTTCTCTCTCACGCTCTGTTACCACAGCCAATCTGCCAAGTGGTGTGTGCACTGTCCAAACAGGCGGCGGTGAAATGATTTTGTTGTCTCGCCGCGGGCCACAAAGGTGCCAACAACAACAACAACAACAACTACAACAACAGAGTCCCGGGCGAATTATGGATTTGCCGATTTTTGTTTCTGCTGTTTTTTTGTTTTTGTTTTGTGTTGAAGACCTGCAACTCGACCTGGCACTGCGTCTGCGGCTGCTGCTGCTGCTCCTGTGGTGGCTGGCAAAAAACACATAACATTTATTTATGCGCTGAACGTTCTACTTCTTGCTCGGCTCGGCTCGGCTCGGCTTGGTTTGGATCCTCGAAACCAGATCCAGATCACTTATTATTAATTTTAGTGGTTAAGAAAATGGGAGCGGGTCGTCCGTGGCCCGTCCGCAGGTCCTCCCGGTTCCCGATCGGCACCGCCGCAGGCAAATGCCGCAGATGAGGCATGCAGATGGGCTAAAAGGTTGCTGGCAATCCCAAGTCCAGGTACCGATCCTCTCACACACACACACGCACACTTATTTCTCTCGCTCGCTCTACTGTTTTGGGCCAATTTTAATTAGTTTTGCTTTTGAGTCTACCTTGTGCTTCAGCTTCAGCTTCAGCTCCATCTGCAGCTCCAACTCCTGGTCTGAGTCAATTTGTGCAGCATATGCGCTACTTGGAATGCGCCTTATGTGTGGCAAGGCAAGACCAGGAAAGGTGGGAGGGGAGGGGTGCGGAGGGGGGGGGGGGGGTGAAGCTTGCAATTCGCATTCGCGCACAACTCACTCATTTTCCATTCAGTTTCGGGCAACGCCCACTTTTGGGTACGCTCGTCCAGTTTCATTTTCGGCTTGGGGCCTTTTTAATAGTCCGCCATTCGCCATATACGCAAATCGATTAAAATTGTGGAGCAGCCATGCAGCAGCAGCCCAAGCTTCATGTAGCACCCGATGCCAGCCCCGCACGGGACACATATTTAAATGCCAAGTGAAAAACTATAGCCAATTACTTTAAATTAGTGTAATTCCCATGGCTCTCAAACTTCGACTGTCCGACTCTTTGGCAGCGCAGTGTTTATCATTTTAGAACAAAACAGAACACAGAACAGAATCGAATCGAACTGAACTGAACCTCTCCATGCCAGACCCGAACAGACCAGACCAGACCCTATGCTCGACTCTATGTCCCAGCCCCAGCCGGACTTGTGGCCCGCGGGTGTAATTTTAATTTGTGCCCAGTCGAATACGAATATGAATACGAATGCGAGTACCAGGATGAGGATGACGATGACGATGAGGATGAGGACGCAGACGAGGACGAGTTTCATTCCCGGCTCAGCTGTTTAGAGACGCGTAATTGGCACTGCGGCATGCGCCTAAGCCACGCCACAAATATTTAGTGTATACACATGTATGTACATGCCCCATGCCCCATGCCTCATGCCACATGCCATGCTTCATTCCATGTCACAGTGTTGCTGCCACACGTCCCCCAACTACACACACACACACACACACACACATACATACCCTCAAATTGCCAGTATTTAATAACTTTTTGCCCTGATACCCTGTAATCAACGTCAGGCAGCGTATATTATTTTTCAATAATAAAATATAGTGATATCACTTTTATTGTTATAATAAACTTAATTTAATAAAGGATTCCAAACAAATATTTAAGGAATTCAGTAATAAATCATTCAGTATAATAAGCTAGTATTTAAAATACTGATAATACACCAAAATATCACCTTAACTGGTGAAACTCGAAAGGAGTTTCAATATAAAGAGGAAGAGAACTAGTTCACACCGATATTTTATCGATAACTTTAAACTTAATATTTCCAACTTTAAGCTGCAGCAACTGCTGAATATCGAATTTCGACAACATAAAGGGTATTTAGCTGTGCGATCAGTTGTGTTTGATGTATTTTAGCATTACTAACTGGTTCAATTCCTTTGGCAGGTTCTTTCACTTTTCGGGCACCGCCGCACTGTGGGAAAATATGTAGAAGCTGGCAATCAATGTCGAAAACAACGCCGCCGGTCATGACAATCCGGCTCAATTTATGAGGCATGGCCAGTTGGCCGGCTGCTGTGGCAGTTGCAGTTGCAGTTGCAGTTGCAGTTTCTCATGGCATAGATCGTTTCTGGCAATAATTGATTTCAATTTATAGAGCTCAGGTGGGCTGCCCCCAAGTGAACGTCAAATAAAATTAGGATTTTATGTGGCTAACAAGAGTGCTTAACAATTTGTTGCAGCTAATCCTTTTCAGCAGCAGCAGCAGCAGCAGAGCAGCCAAGCTTTTGGCCAACGTTTCCCAAAAAAAAAACATCTTAATCCATTTGGAACTATTTTAATAAATTCAAATTGCAAAATGAATGCCTGCACAGGAAACTAACCGGAAAATTGGCCCAGCTGAGGAGCAGCAACCTCAGAGTGGCTCAGCTTTGACATTCAGCCTCAAAGATAAGGCCAAGTGGTCAAGTGGCCAAGTGGCCAAGTGGACGTCACTCGAGTGTAACCCGCTGCTGGTGCTGCTGCTGGTGACCCTTTTGGCTAACCAAATTATGTGGCACTTTTGAGTAGTTTTGTAGTTTTCGGTCATTTGGCAAAAAGGTGTCCCACACTTCCAAATTTAATGCTGGGAAAGCTCACAGGCCAAAATGCCAACTAACCAACTAACCAGCCAAGTAGCAAACAGCTCGCTTAACCATGTATTCTAGCTGAAACCCTTGGCCCAAAGCAATTAAAACGCGTTTTCGCAATTAAATGACTTTGCTATTTTTCATTTCTTTTGGCCTTTTTTTTTCAACATATTTTTTTTTATGTTTCGCTGCTGCTGCTGCGACTGCTAGTGGGTTTTGTAGTTCAACAAAAGTTGATGTCAAAAATTTGAATCCGAAAACGGGATGGTAAAGGGGGAGGGGAAGGGGGAGGAGAGTGACTTCTGGTAATTAGACTTCTTGGCTTGCTCGAGTTGCTGCTATAAACGGAGGAGGTCGCCACAGTCTGTGCCGGCTTTGGGAAAATGTTTCCAATTAAGAACGCCTGCCTGACAGACAAGCACAAGAGCGCGGCAGGAGGCAAGAGGGGGGGGGGGGGGGGGGGGTGATAAATAAATACGAAATTGTAATAACTTTATATACACATATTCTTTTTCATTCGCACTGTGCGGGTGGCGGCTGAGACTCTTGGAGATTGCTGCCTGCTTTCTGGAGCAGAGCAGAGCCGGAGTGGAGTGAAGTGAAGTGAAGTGGAGTCGAGTGGAGCAGTTGGCGGCATTTTTGTCACATGACTCTGACATCGTTCCAGCCAAGCGATGATGACATTGCACTTTGCTGGCACATCTTCTTCGTCATTATCATTTCTAGAACGCGCATTGCAGACATTAACATTAACTGGAAGTTAAGTTAAGTTCAGTTCAGTTGTTGTTGTTGTTGTTGATGCAACTGCGAAGCGTAACGAACACGCTTATAACAACAGCAGCAACAACAACAATTGCTAAAAACAACACAACACAACACACACAAAGCATAATCATCATTAGCGACCAAAGGCACAGACTCAAAACCCAAACTCAAACATATATGTATATTGATAAACAGAACATGCCCGGGCTGCGGGTCCGGAACGAGCTGCTATATAATCATTTGGCGCACTCGCTTGTTACTGGGCGTCGCTGCAGAAGATGCACAGACGCCTCGGGAGTCCGTCCCCAGACCAAGCTGAAGAAGCTGCCCCTGGTCTGGTCTGGTCTGGTCTGCTCTGGTCACACCCCAACGCATGCGTTGCCCATCTGCCCACCTTTCCACCTGCCACTCCCCTGTAGCCACCTGGAGGAGACGTGTCCATCGTGTTGCAGATAATTAGCTCGGCTTTAAACAATTCTATCAATGCTTATAAAGCACACACTGAAAATTGCATAAAACACCTATTAGAGGCACGCTTGAATGCCCTGCAATTGCACTTCCAAGGAAATGAACAAGCTTTTCATTAAGTTCAGGCTTGTGCTCAGCTATTTTAATTAGTTATACTATATATAATTGGCTATGCTTATGACTTAAGCCATGTTATATAACATGTAGTCAAATCTTGAAAGAGCAGGCAAGATATGTATCTTTAGAAAACAAGCAAATAAATGGAAACTACAGCGCTCCAGCATGTAAGGCTTAATTTGAAAGTTAAATAAAATATATTCCCAGCTAAAAACCCAAAAGGAAAACTTGGGATATACGAGAATATGTGTTAGTTTGCCCACATACCAAATTTGATAACTCTAGCTTTAATAGTCACTGAGATCAAAGAGATTATTTTTGTATAAGTTGGTTTTTTGGGCAAATCTTTAGAATATTATGTCTGCCCATCAACCCTCTTAGAATCTTGAGCAATCTTAGAAGAGCAAGTCCTGACATGCTGCCACATAACGGTTCATTTTCCTAACCTAGAACTTTTCCAATGCGACGTGCTACTGTTATAAAGAAATGTCAGTTCAATTGTCATTCGTGGAAGTAAATGGAGATGTCAACTGTGATGATGCTGCTGATGCTAACAACGGATTAGGGCGATGAGCAAACACCGATAAGGGGTCTTTAATATGCCCAATAGCATCCGGAAGACTGAGAGAGTGAGCGAGAGAGAGAGGGAGAGAGGGAGATAGAGATAGAGATGATGCAAAACGGCGCTAACCCAAAGATTTACGATGGAAAGTGTGAGAATTTGAGAAGCAGACACAAATGACACAAGAACAGTTATAGCTTACGCCCAGAAATAATGCTATCTAGATGCCAGCAGCATAGCCAAGATGACTGGACCATAATCAAGCCGTCTCTGTCCCTTTCTGAAGCTCTCCCTGTCCCACTTGCACACTCACACAGCGCCACTGAGCCGTGAAATATGATCAAAATATTTGTGCTGGCCGCAATTATGAGCCAAAGACAGAAACCGAAACAAAAACAAAAACCGAAACAGAAACCGAAACAAAAATCAGGCAACTAAGTAGACAATGGGTTCGGTTCGGGTTGGACCCTTAGTTGGGTTTTTTGTTACCTGTCCATTTCTCTTTTTATGACTCTATTTGGGAATTGATTTTATGGGCCACAGCATTTCGGAAGTGCATCGAAATTGCAATAAAGAATTTGATTGATGCAAGGCCTTTGAGAACCTATACCTAAGTAGTTTAGCTTGGTTTTTTTTTTATATTCATTTCAAGCCTTCTTAAAGTGCAATTAAAATGCGAGACAGCGGAATGACAGAAACAGAAACAGAAACAGAGACAGGCACACAAAGAGGGCGAACAATTGAGAATCAAAGACAAATTGCAGACAAAACTAAAAAGTGACATTGCAATTAATTATTTTGTCAGAGCAACACCCCCTTCCACCTTCCACCTTCCCCCTTGCCCATTTCCCCCACCTACTTTGCACCTGGATCAGCGTCAGCAGCAGCGATTTGCCAAGTGCCAAGTGCCAAGAGACAAGTGAGAAATTAAAACTTTTTGTGCTGCTCCAGGGATGCATAGAGAGCAAGAGATAGACACCGGCGTCAGAGGGGGTAGAGGGGGCCCTAGCGACAGGTCAAAAATGAAGCGCACAATTAAACAGTTCTCATGCCACGCCTACCCAATACACGCCCACGAGCAAACTTGTCTAGGTAGGTAGGTGTGAAAACTTAATTAAGTATGAATGTGCCACGGAAAAAAACAAATGAAAATCAACAAGGGAGAAAACGTGAAGAAAACTGCCAAAAGAGCAAAGTGGAACATTTTCAATTTGAAAACTTTAGCACTTAAGCCGTAAAGGCTGCACAAATATGGCGCCCTATTCCGGCCTCCCATTGCATCCCATTGGACTGCATGCACAGTCTGTGGTGGTCAGAGAATTCCAAATAGAATTCTGCGGTTGCCATTTGCGGTTGTCATTGCAATGCCCTTTGTTGCAAGTTACATGCACCACACGAGCCCCTTTCCAGACCCCCTCCCACCCCCAAAAAAGAACCCTTAAATCAAATACCAGTCGTTTGAAAGCTCTTGCAACTGCACATATTGAATGGGCCTCAATGCAGCTCAAATGAAGTCGTTACCTGGTCCTAAATTGGAATGTCTGGCTACCTGTAATTGAGACAGCAGGCCTCGTCGAGATAAGGACTCGACACATTCCTGCCACATGCGTCACAGCTCTATTTTTCGAACTCTTATCAAATGGTCACATAAAAATAAAACAAAAATTGTTACGGCCCTGTGATAAGTCAGCCTGTTTCGGGGCCAAGGATCTGGCGTGGGTGTCTGGGGACCACCAAAGACAGCTTCTTTGCTGATTTATGCATCTCTACTTAATTAGTTATTAACCAAACCCAAACACTCCCTTCGATTTTAACAGGGCGCGACTGCCAGAACCTTCAGGCCAACTGGCTAACCTACCACAGACTCAACTGGAGTCGATTCAAGTCGAGTCTCGCGTTGCACAATCGAATGGAATTAAACAATTAATGTGTAATTATCACAGTTTGCCAGAGAATATTGTAAAGGCGCCGCAATTTGCCTCAGAGTGTTCTAGTGAAGAGTTCTCAACTAGGAAATACCCTGTTTTCAAAATATGATAAAAATCGAGGCTCGGTAATCAAAACTTGACGATATTGTGGATATGAATGAGTTAGCCACAAAATACAAATAACATTCAATTCAATACATCGCCGTTTTCGTGTTACATACATAGGAACAACTTTAGGTTACCCTCTTTATACATTCATCAATGGGTATAGGGAGTGAAAACCAAGAAAAGGAGGGAGTCGAAGATCGAGTCGTCAAAACGCCCATTGTGGCGCGGGCGTTTGGCGTTGGCGGTTTGTCGTTGGCGTTGCCTGGGCGTACCTGGCAACGATTCTCCGTCCTGGTCCAAAAGGGCAATACATCATCGTCATCGTCATCGGCGTCGTCGTCGTTGTGATCATAAGAGGCAGTTAAAGACGCTGCCGTACCGATCCTCGCGTGGAGTAGTTGCAACCGCCGGCCATGCAATTAGAGACGGCTGGGGCAAAAACAATTAGCTAAGGTTGCTTAGCGGAGAGTTTGGCCACTTTGGTCACTAGGATGGACGGATGGATCACAGCGTTGATCGGCAGGCGCCGCCGTCGCATCATTTTGTCAGTCAATTTGTGCGGGCAGCACTTCAATTATGTTGTTAGACAGAGAGCGATCAAAGCGATCACCGCTGATCATTTGCCGACATTGATGGGCAATTAGAAGGCGCAGGAACAGGAACAGGAACAGGACCAGTGAAACTAGCAGTAGCAGGATCAGTAGTAGAAGGAACAGAAGCGGAAGCGAAAGCCACGTGGTTGCAATTGCTGTTCTCTCAAGCGTTCGCAAATCGAACTAATTATGCAAATCAGTTTAGGTCGCTGTTCGCAGGATTAGGCCACAACAATTGAATTGATGGCGCTGCAAATGTCCTTTAAGTAGCTTAGTTTGCTTAGCTGCCCAGTCCTGGGGTTTATCGGCTTGTCTCACAGTTGGAACTTTATTTTTTTTTGGGTTGTTTGCTGAAAGCGCTGTTGGGTCTTGAACCGGGCGTGATTTCTTTGTCGCTGCAGGATAATCCCAGGCGACGCATGCAATGGGAACAAAGGACAATTAACCGCTTTCGTGCTCTAATTGTTTTGGACGGTCTCATCGTCAATCATTGTGTCCTTTGCGTGCGCCTTGCCTGGAAATGCTGGCCAAACGGTTTGGGCCAATTTGATGGCAATTACTGCGAGCCGCTTTAACCGCAACATTTTGCCCAGATCCCTGCTTTTGTTGTTATTAGTGTCCCTTAGCTGCATTACGTCCTTTGATCTGCACCGAAATGATCTCTCGATATGCTGAAAACAATAAATATTTAGTCGTTCAGTTCAAGTTTAACTTGCCACTGAAACAAAGGATCAACAGCAGGAGCAGGGACTAGAGGCACTGAAGGAGTAATACCGAAAGAGAGAGACGTAATTTTAATTCTTCTTAAGGCGCCGCAGAGTACATGAGGTACCTAAACCGAGGGGGTGAGAGGCAAACTCAATAAGATAGAGATAGATTATGGAAACTGTTGCTCTACTTAATGCCCATAATTATTTAAGGAGATCAACACAAGTAGAATACCATATGCATCGATCTCACTTGGTTTCTAATCTTCTCATCTGCATATGCGATTTATGGAAAGTCTTCAACAGTACCTATTGTATTTAATCCCAAGTTAAAGCTGTACTAAAATACAATCTCTAGACAAACAACTACAAATTGTTGGCTAAATAGAACCTATTCCCTGAGAAATTCCATAGATTGACTTTTCTCACAACTGATACACAATAAATTGATACAAAATTCCAATAAATGTCCAAATATTTACACAAATTAAGCAATGCTCATAACTGTTCCATTGAGAAGTAGTTTTCTTTTCTTTTCTATACTTGATGCAGCTTCTGTTGTTATGGAAAGTCGGTGGGTTATTCCCACAGAGCTTTGCTGCCGAGCGCTCTGGATCGGCTAGTTGCTTTCAAGAATTGTTTGATCAAAAGAAGAAAAAAAATAACAAACAACCGATTTTTCATTGTGCGGGAAAAGCAGCCCGAAAAGCGCTGGGTCGGTCAGCTTAAAGTGTGAGCTCATGACACCTGAAAGCGATCGCCAGCGCCCACACGAAATTGAGACATGAATGTGAGCAGTACCCGGGTGCCTGTTTCCCACCTGGAGACACATTTCCCAGGGCTCTCCTCGCTCTCAAGTGGGCATCGGTGGGATGTGCGTTGTGCTGCACTTGCCGGATTAGTGGCACTTGCAGCAAGTGATCGTAATGACTTTTGATTTGCAGGCGACGCGACGTGGGAACCACATCACCAACGACATCACCATCGACATCGGCATCGACATTGACCTCCGCCTTTGTTTGCCTTGGTGACATGACAAACGCTCCGGCTGGCTTTGGATCTCTGGGATCGGTTTCGATTCGTGCGTTTTTCAAAAGCCGCAACTTGATTTGCATAAATTCCTTTGGCACTAGCATTTGGAGCTGGTCTCTGATTCGTTTGGTTCATTCGTGCATTAAATTGTCGCCGTCGACCGCAAGCTCTCAGTTGGAGCTATATATACAGATATATATAAGTAGGAGGCAACCGCAAAAGTCTTCCAGATGGAGCAACACTTTCGGCTGCTTCAAAGTCTTCAGCAACATTGTTGTCACCCTGTCTCTTTTCCCCCCTCTCGCTCTCTCTGTCTGTCTCTCTCTCTCTCTCTGTTGCTGCCCCTGTTGCTACTATTTTGGAAACATTATGCAGCTTAATCCTTTAATCGCAATGCAGTTTTCAGGCTTCAGTTTTGGCCAGTCTTGACCATATTTTCTGCTAATTTCTTTTGCTCTCACGTTCTTTGTTTCGAGACAAAAGATACCAATTTATGTGCGTGGGCCTCATAATAATCCCAAAGTGCACATAATCCTTTTGTTTGCCGCTGTCCAACATTATTCGAGATTTCGCCAGCCTCTCTCTTTCTTGAAGCGTTTTCAAATTTTACCAACATTTTTTTAATAACTCTTTAGCTTGGCTCTTTGTTTTGTGGGACTCTTCTGTCTTATATGTATGTATGTATATATTTTGTGTCTTTTGCTGGAAACCGTAAAAGGAGTCCTCGGGATCACAGGAAGCCAAAATGCGGAAAATGCGGAAAAGCATTAACTGAGGCGATTGTTCGATGGGCGGATATGGATATTTAATACCTTTGTGTTCAGAGGCAGTGCCAAATGTGAGTTAAATGTTGTCCAAAGGCGGCAGGTTTCAAGCGACTTATGAGCCCAAAAAAAAAAACGGCTGCGATCCCAATTTTGATGCTTATCGAGAAATGCTCGAGAAATATATAAAACAATTGTGCAAGTGATCCCGAAGTGGTCCGAAGACGAAGCCGAACCCGTTCAAGGTCTGTGTTATCGCCCCGATACATATATGACACCATATGCTCCATGTTTATCACTCAAATCCTGTTAAGAATGCCAGCAAGCAAACGAGCGCGCTTCACACATCTGTTATGGGTTCAATCCGGGCCTCTGAACCTCTGGGGCCTCTGAGGCCTCTGATGCCTCTGTCTGCCAATGCCGGTGGTCTGTGCAGCACACACGCTTAATAACCGAATAAAAAATGATAACCCGAAAATAAGAAGACATCAAAGAGCAACGCTGCCAGTGGAGACTTGCAGCCAAGCAAGCAAGCAGCCAAATTGAGAGAACACGAAAAAGTCACAGCAGAACGCAACGATAGCTAACAAGCCACAAAAAGAATGAGGTAAGAAAAAAAAAAAACGAGAATGATCAGCTATCTGCGGCACGCCGAAGTTTATCTACCCTAGCGGAGTTCCATCTGTCTTTAATTATTAAATAAAAAACAAGAGGATTGTTGCAATGATATAATAAATTAGTATGCCAAAATGTAGCTAACATTATAACTGATGTAAGTGGTGAGTTTGATGGGGATATATTGCTATAGACAAAAGTTTTGCTAAAAGGTATCATCAAGGTTCAAAACTGAGAGACTAGTTTGCTCAGAAGCCCATTGATGCCCATCAAGCATATATATTTATAGAGATGTTTGCTTTAATGCGTTACATACTTGACAACTAAATTATAATACCCTATGTAAGGGCATACAAAAAGCACAGAGAAAAAAACCCCACAGCCCGAACAAAGGCTTATAATGATGGCTAAGATGGGGCCTGAAGAGCTGAAGAGCTGTCTGTGGACCGCCGCCGCCGCCGCCGCCGCCGCCGCCGCCTAATTTATTCACAGCGATCACTGACCGAGGCCCAGTGCAAGTCGGAGTGCGAGTCCAGCGTCCAGCTTGCAGCTAAGCTAAACCCTTATTAATGAGGAGGCCCCAATGAGCAGCGGCTGCAAGTGTCGCACGCAACGCGCCGATTAAGCCCAGTTAGCGTCTCCTGGAGGTGCCGACCATGTCCAACTGGGTTTAAAGTGCACGCTCGCTTGCGGGCGCGTTGCATTTTATCGCCTTAATGGCACCGATTCCCGTAGCCCTGACAACTGCAACATGCGTGCCGCAGCCAAGTTGGCCAGTTAGCCAGTTAGCCAACAGCCGCCAGATGCTGTTTCAATTAAGGTTTCGTTTCGTTTCGTTCTCGGGACAGAGACTGTGGCTCGTAAAGTTCTGAGTTCTGTTATCGGCTGCGCTGGTCGCTCGCTTGTCACTCGGCCCGATTTTGTTTTATAAATAAAGACATTAAAAGTGCCGTCATGTTTTGGGCCAGGTTAGCTGCGATTTATTGTGGACCACCGTGCGACAGCGGCACCACCGTCACCACCGTCACCACCTGGACACCACCACCGTGGCGGCTTAACACTTTTTTTAATTTCACTTGTGTCCCGCTGCAATCAATCTTGCTGTGTGCCTACAAAGCACACAGAATTGTCGAGTTGTGAGCCTGAGAAATGGTCAAATGCTCACTGGCCAAGTCCAGTCATAAACAATCATTAACCCCAGACCAGAGAGTTTGTCCGGCGCTACCAACGAGCTCAGCTCCAACTGCCACACACACACACACTCATGCAGTTTTTGTGGGCGCATCGTCAACAACAAGTTCCAGAGAATCAGCTGCTGTCAAGAGTGTTGACAACTTCTTGTGGGGTCATCCACAGGGCCAGCTGCTACCCGTTTTGGGCATTTTCGGGAATTATGTTTTGTTTATTGCGAGTTTTGTGCGATTGAAACAGATTGCAGTCGGTGCATACAGAGACAGAGACAGAGGCAGAGACAGAGAGAAAGCCCAAAAATGCTGCCAGCTTACTACTCCAGATTTCTAAAGCATTTAAACCGATTAGGCAGCCATTGCCACCCAACTGCAACACCACCACATGCAAAGGTTTCAATTTTAAATATTTACTTACTTATTGTTTTGGAATTTTATTTTTCTGTATGCAATAATTTACACAGTTTTGGCAAAGTTATGGCAGTTTGATGTATTGTCATGATTTTCGAAAATAAATCTGAATTTTTGGATTTTCTCAACTTTGAATGTATTATTGTTAGGGATGACAAACCATGCACAAAATGGTATCGGGATTGAAAATCGGTTCAGTTTTGGCAAAGTTATGGGTATTTGAAGTCTGGGAAGGGTATTCGTAAGGACATAGAAACAAGATTGTTTCATGATTAGTGGCAAAGAATCCGAAAAAAATGAGTTTTTCAACTTTGAACATAGAATTGTTAAGGAGGACAAACCACGCCTAAAAAGGCCTCGGAATTGAAAATCGGTTCATATTTGGCAAATTATGGCAGTTGTTCTCTCACAGCTGCGTTCTTTTTTTGTTGATTTATTAATGTAGAGTCTATATTATATACCTAATCATCATATTGAAATACATTTTCTCTAATATCCCAATTAACGTTTCAAACTCTGTATTCGAGCATTTAACCAGAAATCTTGAACGTGTCGTAATGCAGCGACTTCTAAGTTCGAGAGTACCTCAAGTTTCAAGCAACTCAGGCAGGTTGCAATGTGTTCAATGTTCAATGTTCAATGTTCAACGCTTAAAACTCGCCAAACGACTCGCAACATTTTCATGAATGAATTTAAAATCCCATTTCCCCCATCCACAACTTCACCCAATGCGAGGAGCACTCGTTCAGTGGGGGTGGGAGGTAGGAAGGGGGCAGTTGGCAACCTACTCGCGCATGCAAAACACGATTTACTATAAAGGCAAAAGTTGTAGACGACCGACAACAACAACAGCAACAACAGCAATAACAACAACAACAACAACAACATTGACGACTACGCGCATAGAAACATTGAATGTGCTGAGCTGAGCTGAGCTGGGTAGTTGAAGGGGGTGGCGGGCAGGTGGCAGAGGGGTTAGCCACGTCTGGAGCTCTCATGCCTTGAGCTGCAGACATTTGCAGACATTTCTGTAGATCGTTTCATTCATAAAAGGCGATGGCGTTGGCTTGTAGCTTTGGACTTTGGGTTTTGGATAGCTGCTGTGGCTGTGGCTGTTGCTTTTGGCGTTTGGCACATGTTGAGGCCGGTCTTGCTGGCCTGGTCTGCGATGAGTCATTGCCTGCAGCCTGAGCTGAGCACGTGATGGCAACGTCACCAACACCATCATCATCCTCACCATCGAGGTGTGTCAATTAGCAGCCAGTTGTGGCAGGCAGGCGAGCAGCGGTTACTCTGTTGCTTAACTTGGCTAACTTGGAGCCAAGAAGAGCCTAATTGTGAGTCTGAGGATGGCGCAGACCAGACTGCAGTGAGTCATCCACACACCGATCCAGCCATTGACGACGACGCCTTTGCCAATTCATGAATGAGCCCAGGCTAACTGGTTTGCCTGCCTCCACTGCCTGACTAGCTGACTGACTGGCTGACTGGCTGACTGGCTTCCTGCACCGTCTGGGGTAAGCACCCACATGTGACTGACTGACTGGCTGGCTGGTTAAGTGTGCGCGGGTGTCCACATCCCATGTCCACATCCACATCCACATCCGCTGTTGCTCTATGCTCCAAAGCCGTTGTCATTAAATGCGGAAGAAGGCGTTTGGCTTGAATTTGAATTTGTATGCAACTCTTTCTGTGAAAGCCCCCGCTTTGGCTCACGTGCGTCTAGCCGAAGCTGAACGGGATTGGATTTGGGTTTGGGTTTGGTGGCGGCTCGCTTTGTGGCGCCCACCGCCGCGTGCCGCTTTGATTAATTATGCGACGCCCCCATCCCCAACATAAGTACATATGTATATGTATATATATACTTATATCTATATTGTGTATATATTTGAGTACTTACTTGCATGCATGTTGCAGCAATGGAAAACAGGTAAACTTATTGGTTAGCTGTCGTTCGGTTCAGTTGCTGCCACCACATTTGACCCAAATAGGACACGCCTGGACATGGCAAGTTGATTTTCATGTTTGTTGCCACCCGACCATTACCTTGGTTACAATTTTTTCGGTAATTGTCGCGTCTGTGGGCGGAGAAAATCGGAAAAAATGTGACAGCCGAGTGAATGGAACATCTGGAGCAAACTATGGAATGAACAAATCATAAATATTAAATTGGTTACTTTTTGTTATTATGGAAAACTATAATTATTAGATGTGAAAGGGTTTTGAATTAAATGCATATGTAAATTGTAATTAAATTGTTTATCCGGAATGACTCTTTAAATACATTCTCCGAACTAATCCCAAATTACTTTGAATGTAGCCAAAGTTGGGCAATCGAATTGTAGAAAACTTTGTCGCTTTTCGCAAAAGCAATTTTCGAAAACAAATTATCTCATTTCGTTGTACATTTATAGTCAACCATGCATTTTGTAAGGGATTGAGGATTGAGACAAAGGGCATTGTTGTAAGAGTTACCCAAGGCCACATTTCCACATAACTTCCGCAACCGCCTTTGGCCAGACCAAGAAGCTAGCGCAAACTTTATCCTTTCAATCTGTAACTTTTGCCATGATTTCGTGCGGTTTTCTTTCCCACTCCCACTCTCTCTCTCTCTCTACATCTCTCTCTCGCTCTCTCTCTTATTTATTGTTGCAAGATTAAATTGAAAGTTTGCGCGTTATTCGAGCAACAAAGTTCGGAGCAAAAATGCTCATAGAATCGTCAAACTTGTCTGTCAAGGATGTCGAACGGCAGCCATTGTTTGATAAACTGAAGCAGGACCAAGAGCTAAGCATAAGGACACATCGCATGTCAATCATTGAGAACAGAAAATGAGCTCATCTGCATTCGAATCCAGGAGCTGGCCACGTGGGTAAATATGAGCGGCAAATGCAGCTGGACAGCAGCTAATTCCCAAACTGAAATGGCAACAATGGTAAAATCAAAGGTCAGATTTCGTGCTGAATGTGAATATATCAAATATTGAATATGAAGTGAGCAAACAATGGGCGAGCATTTTGAATATGATCGTGGACAGGCTGACCGGACCTCGAGTCCAATTACGGCCAGGGCAGCTGAGATCTTGATCTCGGCCACACTCGATTGATCTTTCAATCACAGGAGCTGGCAGGCTGGCAGGCAGGCAGGCAGTCAGCAGCTGCCGCCGACTGCGTGCGCCAAATTTCGTGTGCGGGGTGAGGCGGGGCGGGGCGGGGCGTCAATATTATTGTGGAGGTCTCGAATTCCAGGAATGCCCGAAATGTTATCGCCAGCTTTTTATCATCGCGGAATGAGCCGCGTCATCAGCGCAGATTGAAATAATTCGACAGCCCAGAAGTTGCCAAGTCATTCAAGTGGTCAGCGGTGGCGGCATCGGCATCGGCGTCGGCGGCGTCGGTGCTGTGATCTGTTTAGGTGGTTCGTGGGTTCGTGGGTTCGTGGTTCCGTGGTTCCGACGATCGCGTGCGATAAGCAACGTCAATATTTGTGTTTTGCGCTGGGAGCAGAGGCCGATTATTTGGTCCTTGTTAGCCTCGAACCCCGATGGCGGTCCCTCACATCTCAGCCGACCGACAAGTGGCTGCCCAATTTGCGCTCTGTTTGTGTATCATTGTGGGAGCAGGCGGAGGCAGCGGTCGGGCTAATTGTTTGTTGGTGTTGTTGTTGTTGTTGTTCGCTACCTGACCTCGGCCTGGATTTAAATGCGGACCTGTGGGAATGGCACTGACCACGTAATTGGCCCTTGGTTCGTCGTACTACATTGAATTATCACAGGAATACCGCGGCGATCACGTCCACGCATCTTGTTTGCCCTGCTCGGTTTGACCTGGCGGTGGGAAAACCTAGAAAATATGCTAGAATTTTAACTATTGGTTTAACAGGTCAACCATTTAATACCGATTTGGTAAGACGACTCAACAATTGAGGGAGTGTACACAATTTGCTGTTGATCTGATCGGGTGACTCATCATGTAAAAAAATCAACTAATGTAAGGCTGGAAAGTAAAGAGGGAAATATGGAATATCAAATATTTAGAAATACAAACTCTCTCGATATGCACAATATCACATTTATTGACTAAACTTTCAAATTCGATAACAAAAAGCACTCGTTCTTTACAGGTTCACAATAAGAAGTGCTACTTGGGATGCGATATATTTTAAGTTTTTGGAGCAGGTTGGCAGTGCTGTGTATTTGTTTCGACAACTTTAGCTTGTGCTGTACGTTTTGCAAATTTGTGAGATTCAAAAACAATTATTTATTTCAACAACCATAAAATATATTAAAATGAGCAACCTTTCAAATGAAATCACAATTGAGGCTTATGATGAAAGCCATCAATTAGCGGATGGAGTTGAAAATATGGATGTCTGTCCCAGGTAAAAGCCGTTGGCTTATGCAAATTTTATAAATATGTACATATACATTTTTGCATTTGTGTACAAAATCTTTGTGATATCCTCATTTCAGTGACGGTGAGACCAGTAACAAGGAAAATGAGAACCCTGACGAGGTTGGTGAAACTGATCCGAACGATGTTCAGGAACAACCGAACGGTTCTTTGTTTGCGTCTGCGTGCGACAGAAAGCTGAAAACGGAGGTGAGTGCAAGAACATGTGGCAGCACTTAAATTCTAACCTCATTTATCGTTTTAATAATATTAGGACGCCTGCCAGACCTGGATCGAATTGTATACAAATAATCCATATGAGGCACTGATGCTATTCATGCAGTTTATCCTTGATGCCAGCGGCTGTCAATATCAAATACCACGAGGCCAAAACAGGCTGATTAATTTTAGCCATATTCTGATTGATGCAACTGTTAATTTCAGAAACGTAAGTCGCAGCAAAACCCTTTTTTGTATGTATGTATGTATACATATAGTATATTACTGGAATGTAGAAAAGTGCGACGTATCCGTTGATAAGTAAGACGTCAAACACGTTTGTAAAGGATGTCACTGAATTTGTGCAAACTCTGATGCGTCTTCTGAACGGCTCACCCATTATTTTGGATGAGTACTTTTTGAAGAATATCACTGGGTTTATCCTGGTCTTCGTGGACTCCAAGGTGCGTGCCTTTAGGCACACCACCACGCTGATTGGTAAGAGGCATAGACTTAGCATCATGTCACCTTAAATCGCATTTTTGTATCCGTTTGCAGCACTTAAGGTAATGACTGCGTTGAGCACTACGGTTTCACTGGAGAACGAAAAGCTCAAAGAGATTTGGATGCAGCTGTTTGAGGGTGTCTTCGTGGAGCGTGCAGCCGATTATCAGGAGGAGATACGCTTTATGTGTGTGACCGAATGCAGCTTGTGGCTGGGAAAGTATCCGGAGTGCTTCCTTGATCCAAATCATGTCAAGCATCTGTTCCAAGCGCTGCAGGACAACGCGCGCAAGGTGTGCGAGTGCAGCTTCCAGGCACTGTTCAGGCTGTACGACAAGCCAGAGCTGCGGGCGGCTTGCATCAGGCAGGGTATCAAACACCGGATGACCCTACTGGGGCTGACCATGAGCGCCGAGAGTGAACTTGGCCAGATGTCCATACAGCTGCTGGGACTGTTCTACAAGGCGGCGCCGCAGATACTCGATGATACCATGCTGCAGGTGATCGAGGAGCTGGTCTTTGCCGCCCATCGCGGTGTAGCGCAGGCAGCCGCGGATGTGGTGCCATTTCGTTGTCAAGAGGGAGGAACGGAACAGCAGCGCATTGCGATTCTGCTGAATTTCTTTCTGCGATTCGGGGAGCACGAGCATTCCGCCTATCTGGTCGATGCCCTCTACGGTCGCAATAATATTGTGCTGGCCTGGTCCAGCATGGTCGCCATGCTGCTGCAGCCGGAATCGATGAGTTCCATGGAGACTTCGGCGCTAATTGATATCATGTCGCATGCCGTCAAGCAGGCTGTCACCGGCGAGGTGCCGCCGGGACGCTACACCGAGGATCTGGTGCGTCAACCCCAGCCGAATGCCGCAAAGCTGGTCACAAGTATTCTGCTGCCCCAGCTGCCCACCCTACTCCGCAAGTATAGTAAACTTGACGTGGATGTCGAACAACTGCTGGAGTTGCCGCAGCACATGATTCTGTTGCAGACCCAGTTTCAGGATCTGCTCGAACAGATCAAAGACATTATGTTCGGGCCGTATCAGACCTCTGTGCTGCAAGTGGGCGCCGTTACGCTGGATCGTCTGTACGGCGTGGACACAGCCAACGCCAATCATTGCAAGGAACTGCTCAATGATGCAGTGACCAACTACATGATTGCCGTCAATAGCTGGGAGCATTCGCTGATCGCGTCCTCAGAGTCACCAGTGCCGAATGGACAGACCAAGTCGGAACGCCTGCTGGTCACGCTGCGGCTGCTCTCAGTGCTCTATGCTCACTTCGATCTCCAAGACTGGCAGCTGACCGATGGCTTTCTGCGCATCCTCAGCAGGGTTGTGGATGGCAAGGACAACGCCTCTCCTCTGTCTGTGGAGGCAGTTTGTCTCTATTTAAAGACCATATATTATGCTCTTTCCTGGGATCTAATGCGCGTCAAAAGTATGACCAACGATGATACTGATGTGAGTGTAGCATGCCTGGAATTGCGCCAACGTTTAGACTGCTTCTTCCCGTTGAGCTTCAGCCTGGTCACGCCCGAATCTGATATCGAAATTAGCTGCAACGTAAGTCAATGCGATTCCCTGCTGGAGATCACAGGATCAACTCCCACTCCCATATTTATTTCCAGGCCATAGGTATCGCCTGCGATCTTCTCGTCCTGTTTTCCTATCCGTTGCGTCAGAGCAGCAGCGCTGCTGTCCGATCTATTGAATATAAATCGAAGATCTGCGACTACGAGCTGCTCGAGATGTTCCTGCTGCGTTGTGTGTTTGTAGATGACGACCTGGTACCTCTTGTTCAGTTGCAGCAGCCGATGCACTTTACCCTGCTGCAGAACAAGCGACGCATCCTGGCCAGCTACTGCAAGCTGATCGTCAACAACGTGACGCCCATGATGCGTGCTAGCAATTTCTTGCAGTTTTATAAGAAAGTAAGTTTAACTCACTTCTCAATCCGGTACATTAACTACATTTTATTGCAGTTCAATTCTAATCTTGGCGATATTATGCGCACTACCATGGATTTTATACTGTCGATTAATCCCACGAACTTTGGCATGACCCTGATGCACACTTGTCTGCTGGTGTACAAAAGAGTTAGGGTGACGCATAAGGATCCACTCCAGGCTGCCGCATCGTTGGAATTTGTTGAGCTTATATTGCTGGCCAAGCTGCTGGCCGAGCATTTCAGCTCCAGGCAGCTGGAGGCACGTGAGAGCATGATCATACTACATCGTGCCGGCATCCGCTTTGCCTGGCAGGACATGCCGGATTGTCCAAGGGCGGCGCCCAATAATCTGTTGTATCTGACGGTCGTGGAACAGTTTGTACCGCAACTTCTTGCCCAGGACATGGTGAGTGTGCTCAGGTTCCTGCAGCTCAGATCAGGCCAGCTGGCGCCGCCCAACAGCCTTGCCGAGGATCTTAAGCCTTTGGTGGCCTATCGCAACACTCTGGAAATTGCCATCGCGCAGAGTTGTCGCCGTGAGTTTGGTTGAGGATGGCCTATAAATCGTTTCTTCTAAACTGATTTAATTACAGGCAATGAACTGAATAATCTAATGAACTCTGTGGATCCGGGTGCTTAAGCATACGTTTGAAGTCATCCAATTATCGCATGCTTCATCATAAGAAGGAAGATATGCCAAACATTCGAAAGAATTTGCACATTTTTAAACTTTTTTTTTACCTGTTTAATTGTTTTCAATATTTTTCAGTTTTATTTTTATGTATTTCCGACATTTGTTTGTATTTACCTACTCACAATTTATATTTATTATTAATTATTTATTAAATACTTTAGAACACATCTTTCTTTTAAGCTTAATATTTCAGCATTTAATTTGTACATTTTACTACCTCCCAACTTTTGTCAATAAACAATAATAGTCTGAATATTATCCCTATTGAATTTCTATTATCCCAAAGCAACTTTGTATTCAATTTCAGAAATTCCTGCAGGCAATAAAATTGTCGGAATATTTCTGGCTGCATTTGAAATGGAGGGAACGATTTGAACGACAGCACTTAACATTGAGTGCGCTCTGGGGGCACATTGAATGTGATATTCGCAAATTCTGGTCCTTTGTATTTCTAATGCCATTTGCAGTTCGAAAAGCTCGCGTCTATTGACTATCATATTGAAAATGCGCTACACATTCAAAGTCTCTATTCAAAGGTTGCATAATATCGGATGTATGCGAGTATTGTGTATCGATGGGTGCATTTACAGGGTGGCCTGCATTCAATCAAAGGCGACTGAGCAGCAGGAGCCGGAGTAGGAGCAGGAGCAGCTGCCAATGTATCGAATTTCCATGTTCCATTCAAAATACGAATGAGGAGAAGGAGAGCTGCTGCTCAACAATTTTCAATTTCGATGCCTGCCGGGGCCGCTGACAAATTGACTCGCAACTTTGCGGGTTCAATGGAGAAGGGACCTCGCTCAGCGGCTGTCAAAGGATGCACACACGTCGCGACGTCGGGGCTAACACGTCCTTTGACACCCGGTCGGCCGATGGGTCGGGTCGGGTCAGCCTCAAGGTGTGTGCGCGCCAAATACAATTTTTCGGGAATTTGTAATTCAAGTGGACGCAGGCGCACTTCTGTTTTTGGTTTTAAATATCCGTGTCCATGTCCATTTCCCTGGCACATGCCAAGTGTCCGGCTGGGTGTCCGATTACGAAGACGTTCAAGTGTCCATTTTGGCTCAGCTGACGTCATAAAACTCGGAAAGCGTCTCCACAATTTTGGATGCAGCGGTTGTGACAGAAATGCATTTTATTGTTTATTAAAATTTATTACAATAGTAAGCGACAAGGATTCAAATAGCTGGGGCAGCTTTGTTGGCTGTGGCGCAAGACTGCTCCAGATTTCGTGCACAGCTGCGCGAGTTGGAGCTGCTCATTACCATGCCAAGTCGTTAGCCAGCGCCATCAGGCAGCAGGCAAACCATCTGGGATCTAAATTGGCCCATCTACAGATCTTGCGATCTGCCAGCCAGTCAGTCAGTCAGTCACACTCTGCGGCAGGTAGGGGCACATCAATTTCGCGTAACGGGCAACCGCTAGTCGTCCTGCCATACAATTGCGTTTCACGCTATCGCGCTCTCTCTCTCTGTCGTCCTCCAGGCACAACGGGAATACAGTTCTTGCAGCCAGCCAGCCAGCCAGCGGCACAGATGTGCTGATGCGATCCGAATCAGCAGCGACAACGACAACGACAACCGCTGCGGTTGCGGTTTAACGAGATGCGTTGCCGCCTCCGACACACGCCTCCAACATCGGCTCGCTCCTCTCCCCATCTCTCTAGGCACCTTGGCGATGTCTGTGTGCGATAAACGCTCCTCGCTTCGCCGATTAGTTTCTTGTTTTTGGCCGCGTTTAAACGAAAGTGTAACACAATTTTTTGGGCCCATGTCCGACACGCGCATCTGTCGTCCTGTCGTCCTGTTCGGCAAACAGCAGTTCTACCCGTTCCCTCGGCGAGCACCGAAAATTTCGCAAGGGCGACACGTGGCACTTGATTCATATCAAATTTCTGGCCACAAATTGTATTACACACAATGCGCAACTATTTGGGAGTTCACATTTCGTTTTCACTTTTCGTGTGGAAGGGTTTCCAGGTACTCCTTTTTTGTCGTTGTCTTCTTGACCTCCTGGTCTCTGCCAACTGTCAACCCATTTGGCCATATTTATGGTCCCTTGCTGGCGGGCATCCAGTTTCGGGAGGGGGTTGCAACTGTTATTAACACAAATTTATAGCTCTTGTTTATTTTTTATTTATTTTCAGTCTCTTTCTTTTTTTTTTTAAATGTGCAATTTGAAAACGGCGAATTTTGCAGTTGGCGACTGGAATGCGTTTAAAAACGAGTCAAACGCGCCGCTTATTCTAAAAACAGTCTGGCAATGCCAAAGCTTGCTCTATTGGCAGTTCAATTTGGGATTTAATAGCATTGATCGATTTGCTTTACAACTATCGATAGTAGTTATCGGAACTGGCAATCTGTTTCAAATTTAAACTTTAAACGCAATTCCAACTGATTGTGAGTAATCACTTTATATATTAACTTTACCATTTCACTTGTCACAGCGCAATTCGCAATGTCAGGTGTATAAATACTACAAATATTATATGTTGCGTATGTACATACATATGTATATGCACGTAGAATCTGTTAAATCTGTTGGCGCCCCGCATCAATTGTGTAATTCCGTTGTTGTTTTTTATGCTTTTGTTGTATTTGTCAGTCAGCAGCACGTGAATTTCTTTGGCTCTGTTTGCTCTGCGGGCGGTCTTGGGAGTTGCTTTCGCAAGTTAAATTGTTTATTGTTTGGCATTCATTAATTGCATATGAAAAGTGCTATAGTATTATGGACAGATTTACAGTGCGATGTACAAACACATGTGTAAATATTCATGAAAAGCCAATATCATCATCAGCGAATGAAAAATTGTAATGTCATCAGAATTTTAACAAGCTGGATGGATTATTTCTGGGCGGTAGCTTTTGAATTTAAATGACATTATTGTAATTTGCAGTTAAGAGCAGCTTGTGGGATACTTAGTAAAGGATTGGAGTACTTAATTATAATTCCCTTCAATATCGATATTATAATTTATAGCTATTTATTTATGTACTTCACTGAACAAGAATTGTATTTTTAAATGGAATCAAGCAGCAACTTTGTTAAAAAAAGGAGAGAGGATATAGTAAATGTTCTATTACAATGAAAAACGTATTACATATAGATTAATTTATCAATCATTTATCTTTTCACAGACAAACGAAGAAAAACACACACACACACACACACTAGCATACTCATGTTTTGAGGCGCGTAGTTGAGTGTAAAAACATCAATCGGACGATCCATCAAACAAGGAGAATTTCTCCGACTGCCACTCCTGATGTCGCGGTGTTGTCCTGCGACAAGCGGCGACTTTCATTGATAAATGCACAAATTTGTAGATTGTCAATCAGGATGGTGATCCTCGCCGTGTGCTGTCTGAGTGACAGCAAACACACAGTGTGGCAAGGACATGAGAGGACTTGCATTGGCCACAATCTGTTTGCTGCTTCTGCTATTGTTATTGTTATTGTTATTATAGATGTGTGTGTGTGTGTGTGTGTGTGTGCTGTTCCTAATGTCTCTGCAAATAGGGCGCGCCGTGTGTGCGGCTCCTGCACCGGTAGTCCTGCAACTAAATCAGTCGCCTGTTTACAAATGTGTCGCCATCGCGTAATTCAATCCTTGCCAGCAGCAGGATGCATGCGACAGCCGTCGCCGCTTGGCAAACCAATAAATACCACTTAGATGCAGCTAAGGACTCGCCCCCGGCTCCTTGCTGCGACTGCCTGTGTGTGTCAACAAAGTCATGTGTCGGCATGTCGCCGTGTGCATATGTCGTGTCCTTTGACTTACACACACACTCACACACACACGCACACACGCAGCTGGGACTGCAGAGGACACGCATGCAACGCATAAATTAACACGCGGCTCCTTTCGAATCTGTTGCGCTGATTTCATTGATCCCTGCCCCTGTCCCCTGCACCTTTGCTCCCCATTAGCACGCGTCCACTTGGGACACAGACGGCGGCGCACGCGCAGGGAGCATTGCTGCAAGCTGCACAAATGCCACGGCTCAAGTGCAGCAGGAGAAGAATTGTGGCCGGGTTAAAATTAGTCAAGGCCTGTCAGCAAATCTGATTTAGTGTGCATCCCAGCAGCAGATGCAAACAAAGCATTACTTCAAAATTTCCGCATTATCCCCAGTTACCCGTGTTCGCAGCTCAAATTATAACCTAAGCGGCAATTTAATTAAGTAATTACAAGGGTTTTTTCTGCTCTCGCGAGTGATGATTTATTTACAGATGCCGAGATTCGAATTCGTAGGGAGAATGGCAGAGATATGATAACATATGCTGCTTAAGGATTCTTTTTGAAATAAGTTGGATTTGCTTTTCAGAAACTAAAAGATAGTTTAGTTTTTCTGATTTCTTTGTAAAAACATTGTGATATTTTATAGTATTTTATCTACATATATTTGATTTACTCTAGACGTATTTTTGTATACCCTGAATGCATTAAGCGCGCAGCTTGCAGCGTGTGTTTCTATATCCTAGTTGGACACTCTCGACTAGACCACTCTTACTTGGTGTATATATACTTAAGACTTCCACGCTCCGCTGAATGTATTCGTTTCAGATCATTAGGATGGCAATATATGAAGGTCGCACAGGTTTATAGGATAGATAGGTCAAGCGTTCGACGTTCGACATACACAGGGACAGGTCAATTAAATGCGATATTTATATCAACTGGACACGGACCACAAAGTGGACAATTGGTTTCGGTTGCGAGTGACCACCACGAGTGACAGTTGGACAGTTCGACAGTGGGACAGTGGGACAGATGGCTGCGAGGGTGTCAGCAGCTCTGTCCAAGTGGTGCACTCAAGTGCAACAGATGCGGATCCGAAAAGTGGACAGAAATTAATTACAAGCCACAGTTCCGTGCCAAGTGCCGGACAGTTCAAGCTGACAAAATGCATAAAATATTCAAGTTATGGTGCGTTCCTTGGAGTTGGCTGTTGGGCAAGTGACAAGTGTTTTGGGCCGACAGCTGACTGAGCGGCTTTCACTTGTGTCCCCACTCCGTTCCCGAAAGTATTCCTGAATCCACCCATACGCAGCCCATGCGTGGCTGAACAATTAATCATCTGTAGCGTCATTTTGTGATTTTTAACGACTGGGCCTGCTGTCAACGCATCCTTCGACCATGTCCCAGAGGCGCTTGCCGCCACATAAAATTGGGATGCGCCCTGATAAATGTGCCTCAAGCAGCCCATCAAATAGATTTATTATTGAAAATATTTGTGTGCCCTTTGATTGTTATGGGTCTGACTGCCAGTTCGTTTGACTGCCTTCCCATTCCTTGTTGTTGTGACAGGGGCAGGGCAGGAAGACACACAACATCGAAGGAGCTGCCCAGGCCGAGGCTGTGAACAAATGTTGTGTTCAATTTATTTCATTACATTGGCATTTTATGATGACTTGGCGCGTTCTCTTTCATTTTCTATATTGCTTATACATTTCGAGGCGTTCGATTTGAGGGCAATAAAAGTGCAAATGCTCCTTGCCCCTTGTTCCTTGCCTCTTGCCACCGGAGCAGCAGCAGCCTCAGCTGTCGCCTTGTGCTCGATGGGTCTTTGAACTTTAGGTTGCGACAGCAGCTGACTTCGACAGCTCTCAATGAAAGTGGGGATAAATTGGGGAAACAAGTCTCTGTAGGCTGAAGCAAAAGCATTTATTTGATATATTGTTTTAGGCAAACCAAGTTCGCATTAATAAAGTGAGCTCATAAGGCGTAAATGAAAGGAAAGCGTAGTTTAGATACTTATACAAATTTTAAAATTTGACTAAGTTAGATAAAAGTGCTTTATTTGCCAGTAGCTACATCAAACTATATCCAACACAGTAGCAGCAATCGACTGATTAACTTCATATGTGCCGACAGTCGACATCGGCTGGAAATCCTGCTCAGAACACTAATTAACCCTTGTACAGTTGGATATATAGAGTAGGGGGTTAGAGGGGGCACACACACAAGCACAACACCTTTACACATAATTAGAGGCCTGTTGACTGCGGCGACAATGAATGGATAAGAATGGTAAATAGCCAGCAAGCAGCAACACGTTAGCATCCCATGTCCAGCGTGTCATCCATTCATTAATCCACTTCCACATCTATATCCACAAGTGCAATGGGAGGGCGAGGCGGCGGCGGTGGCAGCGGCGGCTGCTATGACACCACCTGAGCCGCAGGGTTGGCCATGCAACACGCCTTGGAGTGCAAACGGCGGCACAACAACAAAGCCACAAGAGCCTATTAGCCACAATAAAGAGCCATCTCTTCGCCGGCGCGGAGTCTGGAGTCCCAATTCTATTATGCTGTGAATGCTATGCAGATGAATGGCTTGTGGAATGGGTCCGCCTTGGACGTCTCTGATGTGTGTTTGCTCGCCAGATGCCATTACAATGTAAATACAAGAAAAGTTCAATCGGCAACTTGATGCGGGTCTCGCTGTCTGTGTAGGGAGGCAGCAGCGGGGTGTGGGAAGGGCAGGCAGGGTCTCATAGCACACGTAGAAAGCCATTTCATTAGGCAGACAGCGTCTCCATTCTGAGTCGAGTCCCCCGACTGTTCAACAATTGATCAAATATCATAATTTATCAAATGACAATGCGACGTCGCGTCGGCCTCTGTGAGGCAACGGCCCCGATCTCTGTTTTGTGGCCCCGTCCGAACTTGTTTGCATGCCCCAATCCCCACACCAAGATGTACATACAGACATACTTATATCTATCCCACTATCCGATGTCTGCCGCGGCGGGTTTTTCGAAAGCTACAACTTAATTTATTTGAACAATTTAGTCTGACACAGCCGGCAAACAGTCCCAGAATCCAAACAGACCCATTTGGCTTGTCTTGTTCTTATTTATACCGATGGCCCGCCCTGCCCAATGAAGCTATCAAAGCATCTATTTAGCATAATTGCAGCATCAGCCTCAGCTCCAGGTCCAGCCCCAGCCCCAGCCCCAGGCCCAGCCCCAGCCACAGGCCATTTGTTGTTCTACAGCAGACTCATGGTGGTGGTCTACGGTAACCTATACAAAAGTACAGTGGAACAGATTGACCAAAATACTTAAACCTTATTAAGAAAACAAAAACCATCTCTTATTTTTCCCCATTTCGTATTGATTTTAGATCAGTGTATCCCCAGTTTTATCATTCAAAATTGTTGAATGTTTTTTATAGAAAGGTGTTGTAGATAATAGATACAAAATTGTTTGTTAAGATTGTAGATAACAGCTATAATATGGAGAAGCTGCAACAAGTGGCGACCAGTGAGGTGGATGCGGCAAGTAGATGCTGCTGCAACTGCAAAAGGAAACTAGATCCCTACCAGCTGTTCGACGACAATGTCGAGGACATCGCCAAGAGTCTCGCCCAGATAATGGTCATCTGTGGCATCAACACGAACAAAGCCTGCAATGCCAAGTCGATCATAAAACGGTCGTTTATCTACCATGAAAAGCTGCGTACCCGCTCCACACCCGCTTCGCCCCTGGGTGCGCATCTCCATCGGGATGATATGTTGCAAGCGTTGCGCATCAAGTGCGAAATGGAGAGTGTGGAGGCGATGCTCACGTATGCGATCATTAAGCGGGCTTTCAAGGCCTTCTTTCACGGCAAGCCGGACAGGACGATCAGCAATCCCATTCTGGATGCCATGGCTGTCCACAATCAGAGGTCGGCTTGGGTGCATGCCGCCTACAAGACGGCGCGAATCTTTGACAATTACAGGGCGGCATTCTTCTGGGCGCACAAGTCCTACGAGAAGCAGATCAACATCGCCTATCGATCCTTATATGAGCGCATGAGTGCCAGGGCCAATCCCCTGACGGTGCCCGAATGTCAATGTCGCAGCTGCTTCAAGAAGGAGGTTCCAGGACATCCCAAGCCCGGCGAGAGGGTGCGCGAGAAGTTCAAGCTGGCGGATTGCGCTGATCTGCCCAAGGCCTGCATTGTATGCGGCTTACAGGTGCCCAAGATGGAGTCGAACATACGGGTGAAGCGACCTCGGCCCATCCTCAACCACGAGGTGAAGCTACCGCGCTGCAGCAAATGCAACTCCCCAATGCTCATCTGTGAATGCAACATCGATCAGTTGACCGGCGAGTTGTTTGGCGAGTGCGGCCAGGACTCGTACAAGGTCAAATGGTATCGGCTGGAGCTGGAACAGGAACAGGAACAGGAGCAGGAGCAGGTGGTGGAGCCGGCGAAGAAGCCCATATGCAATCCGGATGACACAAGCTTTGATGATGCACTGGAGCCCGATTGGGAGAACCATCATTGTCCCATTGATTGCGTGCACGATGTCTGCAGTGAATCCTCAAACGTGTGCCACGAGCAGCAACCCTCCAGCATCTCCGCTGAGAGCAGTAGCTCCTCCTTTGCCACATGCTCCGAGGGCGAGAGCGAGGATGTTGTGGACAAACTGGAGCGCTATCTCAACGAGCTGTGGGCCGAAGAAGTTGCAGTCACTAAGAATCCCAATACCTATGTGCCAACTACCGTGTATCCACCACGTCCGCCCTGTGAGCCTTGTAATTGAAAGTGAAAGCTTTCTATATTCCGTATAAGTTTGGCAATATATAATGATGACAAAGTTAACATATACTTTTTATAGAAACTCCCTAACGTATTGGAGACATCTCTTCGTCCCTTAGAGCCATCATTAATGATATATCTAGCGCCACCTCGCTTATACTCTCTCATCAGTTGAGTTTCCAGCTGCCAGCTTCAGTTAGCAGCAGGCGACAATCCTGAGATCGCCCACATGCGAATTGGAAACCTGAAGAGTCGGAGCACTTATCGGTGGCTGGGACTCGCAGATCGCGAACTGACAATGGCCACTTAAATGCCATTGCCAGTTGTAATCGCTGTTAAATTGCTGCCGCTGCTACTGTTGTCAACAACGCCCCCACTCCCGTCCTCATACCCCTCCCTTCCACCTTCCACAGGTTCCACATAAATCGCTCGCATTATCTGCGCACTTGCATCGCAAGGCAGCCACCAGTGGCGGGACTGGGAGTGGGAATGGGAACAGTGCGAGTATGGCACGGGTTGCATTCGCTGTCTGGGACTCCTTCTGGGTCTCATCGTCGTCGTCGTCGCCTGCTTATCAATCTCGGCTCATCTGCACGCAGTCGCTGGAGTAAACCGAACATCTTCTGCGAAAAATAATTCCGCAACTTGTCACAATATTTGTAAGAGTGGAGACGCCTCTGCGCCAGTTGGTAATGGTAATGGCAATGGTAATGGTAATGGCCATGGTGTTGCCTCGAGTCCTTGGCTGCAACTGCGACTGCCACCTAGACTATTTTTGGCAGGCCTGCCTTTGCAGCTGCCTCGTTTAGCTGCATGCTCATCTCGTATCTCCACTAAATGCTGACTTATTCTCGAATTCTTGACTTCGCCTGCTGTCTGCCATTCATGTTCACTGAGAGCCTCCATTTGCATATAGATTTATTTTTATGGCCTTCACAAGGTTGGCAGACGTTTAAGTCTTTCAGTATTTATGTACATTTCGATTTACAGGCCAGAACTAAAAGGTGTAGTTAAGAAACCAAATATTTTTACTCGATCTCTATAGAGAGCAGTAGGACTTGTTAATCTTCTGCTAATTCTAACACTTCATATATTCGTACACTTATGATATATACACAATCACAATTGAGAAATCATTTTTTCGTATTTCAGTTGGCAAATCTTTAATTGTGATGTTCTCACATGGTTCACTTGGAATCGCCTACTTGAGAATTGAGAATCGAGAATTGAGTAAACAGTTGGATTGGAAAAGCTCTCGCACTCAACATTTGTGTTACAATCGAACCATTGAACTTTTCAAAAGCAATCAAAATTTAGACTAATGTGATCACTTTGAGGCAGTTCCATGCTCCAAGTGCTCCAATCGGTTCGGTGGAGCCTATAAATGCTCTAGAGGCTGCTTTGCTTTGATTGCTAAGCGCGTGGAACTTAATAGTCTTTTTATAGCTGCACTTTTTCAACTGCAATTAATGAAGTGTCGAGTTGTTAACACCAAAAACACAAGCGATACTAGCTGGGCCCCATCAGGACTGCCTTCTGCCCCAAACTCTTTACCCCCTCTCTCTCTCTCTCTCTCACTCTCACTCTCTCTGCCGCCGCTTCAGTTTCTAAACATTTTGCCCACCAACTACAAATGAGCCCGAGACATGCTGGGAAAAGCCGAGCAGCTCTTTGCTTGGAAAATGTAAACAAACAAATTAAAACGAGTCGAACGGCAGCCGCAACAGCCTCCGCTCACCCCCCTCTACCCCTCGACCTCTCCACGTCCCTTAACCCCACCCATCTTTGGTCAGGCTCAGCGGCGTGGCCACCAGGTGAGAAATCGGCTGCTGCTCGTTGAAAGTCTCTGGGAAGCCAGCAAAGCAAACACAAATACAAACACAAACAGCCCAAGACAGAAGCATCAACTGCAGCAGAAGCTCTTTAATCTTCAGTTGGTTGCGTTTTAGAAATGTCTGAAGGTATCGTAAGTGAATTGAGACATTAAATGGGTGAATTTTTGGGAGACAACTAGTCGTGATCGTGTAGTCAAGTGAGCTTTAATTGCTCATCAGGTGTTTGAAAACGAGACTGTGACGAACATTAAATGTGGAACAGAAATCAATCCTCGGGTTCTATATGTACACTGCACAGTGGCTTGAAGTTATCGTAAAGTGGTCAAAAGTTGAAGCATAGGAACACAAATAATTGATTTATAGTTTTTTATAGGATTTTCTGAAACTCTGATAGGATTACTGTTTTAGGAAACTGGAATTTGTATGCTGATATTGCCTTCCCATAAATTATTCCCAATTGAATATATCACTTTGCCAAATTTGATAATGGACAGAGCTTCAAATAGTTAGTTCATTATGATGAGCCCATTGTAGGAGTATTTTTGGCTCTCTTGATGTCAGGTTAATAGTTAACCTGACCGAAAATGACTGTGGGAAAACAGTTGGAGCGTCAAATGATAAACCTGTTTGTCAATTAAACAAAAATATTGTAATAGTTGATAACAGAATGGGCAAACAGAGTCGCTGCGGAGGCAGAGAGTGCGCAGATGCCGTGATGAGAACTTCCCAGAACCCAGAACCAGAAAGAGAACGGAGAATGGGGCATGGAGAATGCAGAACGGAGAAGGCAGAGTGCGATGTGGGAATACAAGAAACAACCTGTCAACCCAAAAAGGCTGGGACCCTGGTTCGATGTGCTTGACGCCCGTCGGTTTCATTATCGCCTTTGCCTTCAACTTTGGACTTGGACTTGGACGGACTGCAACATCTCCTCCATCCACCAACCACCTTCGCCAGCGCCTCGGCTTATTGTTTAGTGAAGCATTTAACTTATAAATATTGTGTGTGGCAAGAAGAAAAGTGTTTTGTATATGTGATACCGTTTTGAAATGTGCCAGCAACAGACGACGACCACGACGACGACCATGGACAGCAGCACAGCCAGTCAGTCAGCCAGTCAGCCAGCCCAGCTTGAGGAGAAGTCGAGGAGTGCAACTCAGACGCAATGCCGTGAAATATTTCCCATGACAATTCTGTTTGTTTTTCGTGTATTGTCTGCCTTGGTCTTGGCACCTTACCGTCGCCGTCGTCGTTCACATCGTCGCCCACTCGTTGTCCAGAGCTCTTAGTTCACAGCTCTCAGCTCTCAGTTGGCCAGGCCCAATGCACAATGCTTGGAGCACTCTCTATTTGCTTTATCTATGTATGCCAGGGCCTGTCTCTGTCTCTGACTCTGTCCCACAGTCAGATGACGCGTCCCTGCGCTTGATTTCCCAGGCCAGTAACTTGTTGAAGCCCTTGAGTTCCGTTGTGCCCCAACCTGATGCCACACTAAATGGTCACCCTAATGGCCCCAGGCCCTGCATTTCGGCAGCCGTCTAGCACGAGTTGGCATCCCAAATATTCCAAGAACCAGTTGCAAATTTATTAAAAAACCATACGCTCAACTTTATGATACCCTTTCTTGATATTCTCAGTAAATAAACTTTATATATTTTCAGATACTTTCACAGCAACACTCCACCCCAATTATTTAATATTTCACACATTTTAATTTTGAACCAAGAGTTTCTCAAATATATTTAATCTCATCATAAGACAGTTAACAAGCCAAATATATACATATACAGTTTTATGTGTATATGTTTTAAAAACTATAGAATCATTCTCAATCATATTGTTAAGCTGTAATTTGGAGGAGCAGGCTTTATGACAAAGTTGTCATAAACGGGTCCCACAAGGGTATAATTATTAGCTGCAAAACCCGTCGGTGAGGTCAATGAAGTGCCGCCGAAATTCCATGGAATAAAAATATTCAGCGGTTCCAATTTCGGCGAGCGATAATTATAATTGTGTTTGGCATCAGGCTTCTCGGCAGATCGCTCACGACGTCCAGGCCAGGCGGTCTGTGTGATTGGGACACTGGTATCCAGTCCACCACTTAAGGAACTCGTCAGGTTGGCGCTGAAGTCGCTCCCGCCCCAACTGGAGGCAGAGCGCGCAGAAGGGTCGACTGTTCTTCTGGAGGCGATACTTGGAATGCCACCAGAAGAATTGCTCGTACAGCTGCGGCTGTGTCGATAGCATTTCCAGGTGCTCGGCCAGTTGCTTGGGTGAGCTGAAATCGGCACTATTGATGTGGGAGCCGGGCGGCACCAGATTGCTAAGATTGGAGCCACCAATCACCACAGGTACCACATAGTTGTCCAGCGCCTTGTAGATCTGCGGCTTTACATAGTCCGGACAGGCGCTAGGCTCAAAGATTAGCATGAATTTGTAGTGCCCACAACTAACGGGACCAGAAGGAGCAGGATTAAATGGTGCAAAGTCAAGCTGAGTTAGAGACCTACTCGTGGTGTCCATAGCACTTTATAAAGGCATCGAGTTCGATGTACTTCCTCAGCTCCTGCAGGTAGAGGCTTTCGGGTAGCGAATAATCGTTCACTTGGTAAACCATGTAGAAGACCAGACGGGACTTCGCTTGAAGCCTCGGCCGTAGACTCGCCAGGTGTTTTATTAGGCTATCCTCCAGTCCTGCGGAGAAATAATAATCTGTCCAGATCAGATCCGAGTCCAGTCGATATGTCATCGTGAAGTTAAAGACAGATTCACCATGCACTGAGAGAGGATTGGGAGCTAGGCTCAAGGGATTTCTGAGGGCATAGACCGCCAGGAAGTTCGGAGTGTGCTTGATCTGATCCAGTCCCTCAAAGGAGTAGGGCCGATCCCCATCGAAGACAATGGCATCAATAGGGGCACCAGCATAGTCACGTTTACTGGTCACCACACATCCGCACTGCAGATAGCTCCACTCGCCAAAGTTCTCATCCTCGCTCCAAAGGAGTATAGTTTTGCCGTTAGAGTCCTTAAATTTACCGCTTCCCTTCTCCACATTGCGCCCCAAAAAATGCATCAGCAAAAAAACAATCGATAGACAAACGACACTCTTTATGATGGTCAAATAAAGATAGATTTTCTGGCGGCGTCTGTCCAAGCGGATGATGGCCATCTCATTGGCCTTATCCATTGCCTCTGGCCTCTTTGCTGAATTGAGTCGATTGCTTAGAATTTTGTTAGTTGTCATGTTAAGAATTTATTCGATTCGCCAGTCAAATATAGAATGACATATTAAGTAACACTTTCTCGGAACGAAACTGAACAAAGCCTGCTGATCAATGCCAACTGGGACAGCTGAATTTAACAAAACTTAACGTTAATGGGACTCTTGAAAATTATTAAGACGCTGCGAGATGAAAAAAATCACTGGTATCGGGGCACATGTACAGAGTCCACCATTGCAGGAAGTCAACCGAAGGACGAGGTAGTCGTGCATGTCGCAGTTGGCGACAGAGGTCGCAGTAGGGTTGCCTGATCTGATGGATCTGGTACTTGGAATGCCACCAGAAGAATTTCTCATACAGCTCCGGATGTGTTCCCAGATGAATTAAATGCTTGGCCAGATCATTGGGCGACAGGAACTTTGCGGCACTGATGTACGAGTCGGGTGGGGCAAGCTTGCTGAGATTGGTGCCACCAATTAGGACGGGCACCACAAAATTGGCCAGTGCCATGTAGAACTGCGGATGCACATAGTCCGGACAGCAGCTGGACTCAAAGATCAGCATAAACTTGTAGGGTATGCATCTATCAAAGAGAAGATTGGATTAGGTTGAAGATTACATAATTGCAAAATAGCTACTCATTAGTTTCGTGACAGGTCTGAATGACATTAAGCTCCATGTGTTTGCGCATCTCCTGCAGGTAGAGGCTCTGCTGTAAGGTTGAGTTGTTCACCTCGTACATCACGTATACGCCCAGATATTGCTTCAGCTTCAGCTTGAAGCGCAGATGGGAAGCAGCCGTGGTCGACATTTCCTCTATAAAGTTGTCATCTCGCTGTGTGAATTTCTGCACCCGCTGATATCCCTTGTGTGGAGTGGAGAAATAGTAATCCGACCACACCAGATCCGAGTCCAGGCGATAGGTCATGGTGAAGTTGAAAATAGATTCCCCATGCGATGTCAGCGGGTATTTGGCTAGATTCAGCGGCTTTTTGGCAGCAAAGACTGAGAGGAAATTCGGCGTGCGGCTAATCTTGTCCAGACCCTCAATAGAGTAGGGTCGATCTGCATTGAAGATAACGGCATCTATATTCTTGTCGGTATAGTTGCGATTACTGGTCACCGCACAGTGGCACTGATGATATTTCCATCGGCCATTGGGATTCTCATCGTTCCAAAGGAGTATGGCCAATCCGCGGGTGGGGCTCACATCTCTGGTCACCCGATGGCGTGGCACAAACAGCAGCAGCAGGAAAATCGCCGACAGGCAAATCAGCCACTTCATAATCGTGTGTCGAGTGTTGGAAATGCGTCGAGGATTAAGGCGCGACATGGCTGAGCGACGTGGTGGTGGCAGTATAGCCAAATCCGAGTCAATGGAGCAATCAGAATCTTCATGATGGTTTGTATTATTCGAATTTTGCTGTTCCCCATACACCGCCTGCTCCCGCTGCAAATTGTAACGCGGATTGGATTGTGGATTGGATCGATTGCTAAGAATTTTGTCAATTGGGAAGCCACGAACTCGATCGATGGGCATATTGAATATATATTTTATTATAGGTATATATATTAGAATTGAAATTAAATTTGGAACACTCAGATCGCTGCCAACTATGTTGGAGGAGTAAACTTTTAAAATTTATAAAGCAGTTGAATCTGTCAATTTCATATATACATATATATCAATAAATCTGAGTAGCGAAATAATTGAAACTATGGCAACTGTTGAAATCTCTAATCAATCATCAATTGAGCACAATTTTCCCCAATTTCCAATTGTAATATTGTTGAGAATTTGCAATTTGTTGTCTCGTTTGAAAAGTGTTAAATCCTTGAAATCAGCCATGCAATTCGCATTCGCATTCTCTTCCCCTCTTTCCCCTCTCCCCTTTCCACCTTGTTCCCGTTTCCGTTTCGCACATCAACAACTTTCGCATTTCCGATTTGGCACTTCCACAGCTGCCCCCCCTGCCCACTTCTGGCATTCAGGCGAACAGGAACAAAGTAATCAATCATTTTGGCAAACCATCAGTAACATGACAATCTGGCCAGAAACTTTGCGTATTTCGCACCGTTGCCAGTGGAGCACGTTCCGGACCACATCCTACTCCAATCCCACTCCCTATCCCTGTCTCTGCCTCTGTCTCCATCGACCAATCCATTGATGATATATCACTGCAATCTCGAATATTCATTTGCCAACTTTTGTCGCTGCTCATTTCAAATGCACCGCACAAACTCGCCAAGGATGTTGCACGACGAGGTGGCAGGAAGAGGCCGCAGCTGCGCTGCTCATTGGACAGTTATGAACGTGCCGACGGCTCTAACTGACTGGCTGGTAAGAGTCTTGGGTGAATCGTTCAACTGGTGTCATTGTCGCTGAAAGAAAGAAAGATGCCGAAGGCCTGCAATTTACCAATTGACAAGCGTTTTAATGTGAGGCCAGCGGAGACTGAGGCTGGCGAGGATTGTGGATAGCGTTATTGGCATTGGCACGTAGCAACCGTTGGCATGCAAATTCCCAGCACCGGGCTTAAAATAATGCTGCGTTTATGTGCGAAAGTGAAAATCGAACTGCCAATGTGGCAGACGGGATCCGGACAAAGGTTCAAACTCGGAGCAACTGCAGCAGACAAAATCCACATTAGAAGTGCGGGTGAAGGCAACTGGCAACCGGCAAACGGCAACTTGGCAACTGGTTGAGCTAAGTTTAGCTCAGCTAAGCTAAGCCAAAGCGAAACACATATAAATTTTAATTATTCCTGCGAATCAGCGGGTCCAAGCCACTGGAGTTCAACTGGGGCCCAGGAGCCGAGGGAGTGGGACGTGTCGAAAACAAAAACGTAGTCTAAACAAAAGACGCGATACGATTGCAGTTTGAGCACTGTCTGGAGGATGAGGATGAGGTCGCGGACTGGTGCCTGGTGACTGGTGCCTGGTGACTGGTGCGATGCTCCTGGCTTCAAGTCGCAAGTCAAAAGTCGGCGAATGGAATTGAAATTCCATAGTGAATTTTGGGGGCGTTGCCGCGTCGAAAAATGCAATAAATATGCATATGAGAGAGTGCGGAGAATTATGGCTCTGTGTTCTGCTGCTGCTGCTGCTGCTGCGGCTGCTGCTTGCCTCAAGATTTGAATAATTTGGTTCCCACACTCCAGCAGCACCAAATACGTACAACTTCCAGTTCGAGCCAATGATGATGATCATGATGATGAGGAGAAGAGCATCATGATGGCGGCTACCAAAGTCGCAATTTTAATTAAAGTTATTAATATGCCTGCCAAGTGGAGATCGAGTGTATATATATATATATATATATATATATGTATGTGTTTATGTGATTTACCTTTAGCACATGACTCAGACTGTACATGGGCTATTTAGTCGGATCGGGTATGAGGTGTCCTTAAGCTCAATTAAATGCCGCACACATTGTTGGCAACTGCTTAATTATCGGAACGATTCGAAAGAACAACTAACAACAAAAGGACGCCGGCGGCAAAGTCGCCACCTCAGAGACGCCGCTCCATAATTGGTCTTGATTGCGCTGTCTTCGGATTAAAAAACAGACCCGACACACACACACACACACACACACAGAAACATACCGAAAGAGAATTGATATTCGGAGTGAACGAATTAACATGTAATTATCTCAGCTTGGTCTGCACCTCAAAATGAAACGCAACGAATCCGAGGCGACACCCAAACCAAAAACAAACTCCGTCTTGTTACCGCAGGATACCTAATCGAAGTCCCAAATATGAACGTGGCCTAGACAGCTGCCACTTCGTGACTGTCTGCTGCGGGGTGTGTCCGTCTTTGGTCGACGGTTCTCGATTCTCGATACCCGATACCCGATTCCCGATCCTCGCTGCTCGTTCTTTGACCACCCGCACTAGTGGCGCTAAACTTGTCAGTGGCCTCTGCACCCTAATTAGGTGTTATCCATGTTGGCTAACTGCTTGGTTATTGATGTGCTCCGACTCGAGAGGCTGTTCCAATTTGAGCTACTTAGGCGCCAAAGATACAAAATGTGTATCTTAACTCATTTTCACTCGTATTCCACTTTCACTGACTACGCATTCGTCACGCTATTTCCTGCATCTTTCTCTCTCTACCTCCCTCCCTCCTTCTTTCTCTCTCACACTCGATATGTGTTGAGTCATGTCACACGCTTTTTGGCGCCACTCAAATAAGACATTGCTGACCCACAAAAGCATCACTCATTCAGCCGACAATCAAATCTGAACAGCTCAGTGATTATCACTGCCCGGCACCGGCCAACGTTGCTATTGTCCACATCTCTATTGTCATTATCAATTCACTTCCCCCCACGGTTTTGCAATTGTCCGCCATCCACGGTTGTCCATCATCCGCGTAAACAGTTTGATGATGGCAATCAAGAAATGTTGGCCCCGTTGGGCCAATTGCTGTCCAGTTTATTGTCACGATCAACGCAAATTCAGCGCTGGCCTCCCCCAGTGGCCTCCCAGCGGGGGGCATGCGGCACGGAGTCGGCCGCAGCGATGACACATACGCCTCCAATGCCCGGATGCAGGCACTTGCCGACCGCTGATTGATGCGCAGGCGGCAGACGCTGCTGCTCATTGCCCAGCCTCGCAATCTCTCGCAATGAGTTCATACGGAAAAGTTATGTAAACCAGGAATTCCGGTTGAAATTATACAGAATTCTGCGTAAGGAACATCATCTTTACAATTACTCAACTTTTCATTTAGTTCAAAGCAACTTAGTTTCCTTATTTGTCTTTCTTTCATACCATTTTATTATACCCTGAACCCATAAAACATACGAAAAAGTCATGCAGTTATGCAAAAGTATGTAACAGGCATAAGGAAGCAAAAATCCTGCATTTAAATTATAACCATTTTTGCTAATTTATCTTTTGTTTTCATCCTTACATTTATTTCACTTTTATTTAACATTTCCTTTCCGTTTCTGTTAGTCTGAGTTTAAATAACCCATTAGGTTACACTATTTTATTCCGTCATTTATTCATTTCATTGTCCTTTGCCCCATTCTTGAACTGCCACCCAGTTTGTTGGGAGTCCCTAGAGGGCGCTACCGTGACGACGAGACAGTGGCAATTATGTAAATATACAGAGGCGCCTGTTCCGGCACAGACGGCGAGGAATAGAATGCGACAACCGCAATTATTGCCGACCATTTGGCAAATGAATGCGTGACAAAGCGCAGAGAATGGCCAAAGCAGAGAACAGTGGAGAGGGAGACAGAAAACAGCAATAGAAACAGAGGCGCAAGGACATTGTCGAGGTCAGGACAATAGGCGGCACAGCGGGTGTGGCAGCGAGGTCAAAGGTCAGCCGCGTTAATGTTGTGCTAATTGCGATTGGAATGCGGCCCGAAAACTGTGACAGTGCTGACACAGGAGTCTAAACAGGACGACGACACGAGACAGCGGCGCTTAGGCTAATTGAAGTGTCCTTGGCCAAAAAAATTTACGACTTACCACTGAAGGAGGTAGCATTCAACATTGTCGCGCCTCATTGCCAGCGAAAGCAGCGACCACCCAGGCAGAGACCGAAGATCGTCAATCGAGAAAGCGACCTGATGCTGTCCAGTGTCTGCTGCTGCTGCTCCTTCTGCTCCTGCTGCATCCTGGCCGGCGGTCCACGGCTTACCCAGCTCCAATATCGTCCTAAATGTGGGGGGCCACATCGCATGCGCCTCGTAATTTGATCCTGCGCACGCGTGGCCCAAGCAACGAACTTCGAGCATCGTCCTGTAGCTTGTCGGGCCAACGGCTGTGATCTTTGCTCCTTTTTTTCGCTCAATTGGCAGCAGTTATGAGGCTGATCAGGCAACAATGTCCAGGCCAAGCCAGGTGTGATATGTATCGATCAAAACTGTAACTGGATCTCCAGCTCGTTCGAGTCCTTTCAGGTCCAGAGCGTATGCAAAGTCACCCAGACCAGCAATTGGCCCAAACGGCTGCTGTTGCTTGCGGTTAAACATTGTGTGCTTCTTATGCATACACTACCTATTTGGGCATATTATAAACGTGTCCGATTTTGTTCTATATACATGCATACATATATAGTTAGCTTTAAAGTTCTGAGGCAGTTCGTTATGAAAAGAAAAAGAGAAAAATCTTTTATTGTAGGGATATTATTAAAAATATATTTACATATGTACACATATAAATATGGCAGATAGTGTATTTAAACATTCTGTTGCCAATTTAAGCAATAAGCCAATTTTTTGTTGTTGCCGCTTGCTGACCACCAAAGTTGATTGAAATTTTGGCAATGACCCCAGAAACTGTTGGGCAGCTGCTGCTGCTGCTTCTTCTTCTGCTGCTGCTGCTGCTGTTTGAGTGAGTTTGAACCGAGTGCAGCAGCTGCTGCTGCTGTTGTTTGGCAGCAGCTTCGCCCACTGGCGAATGTTGGCCAGGTCGAGGAGCTGGCGGAGCGTTAAAACGCACACGTTGACAGCTTTTTATTTAGTTGTTTTTGTGTTTTTGTTTTGTTTTTGTAAGCGACGGCAGTTGTTTGCCGTTCGTCGTTGGCCATTTTCCATTTGCAGTTGCAGTCGCTTAATGTGCGATTTGTATCTGCAAGATATAAATTGTAATTATTGCATTGTGCTAGGGCCCAACGCTGGGCGCTTATCAGAGAAACCATCAGTTGCTGACGCACATTAGCAAAAAATTGCAAATGAGTGTCGAAATAAAAGTGCAACACCCTCCCGCCGCCTACACTTTGGTGAGGGGTGGGTAGGGCAGGGGTGTGCAGTGGGTTTCACCTGGTGCGACTGCGCATTGTTTGTTAGCTGGGAAAAACAGTGAAAAAAGACAAAGCGAAACAAATTGCTCAATGTTTGTTGTTGTTGTTGTAGTTGCTGTTATTGTTTTTCGCGCTTTAACACTTTTTTTTTGTCTGTTGGTCGCTCAGAAAATTGATGATGTTGGCAATGACGCTGACGCCGAGGACGTTGAGTTATGGCCTGGCTAGAACGGTGACAGCTGCCCCTAGAGAGGAAGAGTGAGAGCGACAGAGAGAGAGAGAGAGAGAGAGTGAGACAAAGAATGAGATAGAGTCGCAACAGCTGACTGACCACCCAACGGCCAGCCACATTGAAGGCATTCGATATTATCAAAAGAAAATACATTTTAATTACCACGCAAGTGATGAAAATCGCTGCTGGAGGCGTTTTGGGTTTGGATTTGGATTTGGATTTGAGTCTGGGTGGTGATGGCTCTCAGCGAAATGCGTTAATCAATAGAACGCTGCTTTTGGGCGGCATCCAACGGTGCGTATGAAATTGAAAATCAACCACGCGACCGACCACACAAGCTATAGGGCGCCTGCCCCCAATCCCTGCCCCAACCCCAATCCCAACTCCATCCCATTTTGATGCTCTGCAGTTGGTCGATGATGACGTTGATGGAGCTGTCGATGATGCGTTGCAGTCGCGCGCCCATCTCTGGTCCACTTTTTGGTAGTTGTTATTAACTGTTTTGTTGTTTTGCTGCAGCGGCTTTGATTGATGCCCACACGCCCAGACGCCGTCATACTACGAGGGTTAGGGTTAGGGTTAGCGTTATGGCCATGGCCATGGCCAACAGCAGCGCCTTCTGAATCGCCTTCGATGCGGTCATGGCCCGATAATTGAAATATGTTTTCTACTCTCTGTGTGTTTGCCAGCACAGATCAAAGTGCGACCAGAACTGAGCCGAGTTCGAGATTTGGAGAAGGTTTTTGGGCATGATGATTTGATTAATTCGAATTGGGTTCTTTCACAGCGTTTACTGTGGGCTGGAACCTTCGCTTTGGTGTTGATGGCTTCCCAGCTACAGCAGAGCGGCTAATTAAAACGTATAAATGCATTCGCTTGTTTGCCCCTAAACTTTGGAATTAGTTCGAAAGCATAAAGTTGTCCAATAAATGTGAGAGAAAAGTGCGCAAGTTTTGACTGAGGTGTTGACAACCAAATACGTGGAAAATAAAACATTAAACAATCATAAATAAATTTTCCCACAGCGCCACACACAGCGAGCAACGTAATAAGTTGATCGACTAGCAAATGCCCTGTATTCGAATACCTTACATTAATACATTTGATAACAATATACCCTTTGGCAGCTGCAGTTGCTGCAGGGTATCCTGAAAACGAGCAGCGGTCGAGAAACTTTTGTAGTACATGGAAATGTCATTCGCATAACACAACCGAAAAGACAACAATAACAGCAGCAACAACAACAACAACAACAAACAATTGTTGATGGTGACAACAACGTAACGACGCACAAAAGTTTCAATCTTTCTCTCTGGATCCCCTTCGTCCCCCGCCCATGCCTGCCACCTGGCAAAGTTGTAGACCAAGTTGGTGGCACCTTTACGCTCAACTTTTGTTGTTGTTGTTGTCATAATTGTTGTTGCTGTTGTTTGTTATTTCGGAGATAAGAGCCAACAAAATGTTTGATGTACTTCAAACTTAATGTTTTGTGCGGCCAATTTCAGTAAGGCTTCAACTTCAGTTTCGGCTTCAGTTTTAGCTATAGTTTGGCAAATGGCTTGAAGCAGCTTTTTAATGAAGCATTTTCACTAATTTGCTGCTTACGCGTATTGTGCGGCTTTGACCTTTTTGGCCAACTAATCGCAGCACTTGTCATTAGCTTAGAGCCGGATTTTCAGTTGCGCACTGAACTCTTAACCTTTTATGGTCCCTAAGTTTCACACGCTCGGATTGAGGCAGCTTTTTGGATTCTGTTTTCAGTTCCAGTTGCCTTTGGTCTGACAATTACAATTAGGGGCTACACACTTTTGCTTTCAGGTACAACAGCAACAGCCACAGCCGCAGCCACAGCAACGGCGATGACTGTGTTTTTGGGTGACAAGCCCACAGTTATCATAAGAACTTTTAGCCGCCTCATCGGACGGCAAGGGCCACAAATATGAAATTGTTTTTCCCACGCAAATTAACACTTGACTTTGTTTTCATATTTGCACAAGATGACTTCATTTTCTTCGGTTTTTTTTTTTAATATTTTATTACTTGTTGACTTGGTCTACAGTGTCTCGAGTCCAACACACACGCAACACACACCGAGCACACACAGTTGCTGCTCTCTCATTGTTGTGGGTGCCGCGTTTTCGTCATTGTTTCAAAATTATAGTGTGTGTGAAGTGTGTGTGTGTGTGTAGTAATTGTAGTGTGTGTGATGTGTGGCAGCATTAACGCAACATTTTACAGTCACATGCATTGTCGATGACTCGACGTGTCGACTTTATAAGTTTTGGTTACAAAACTTGCCAGGAATCTGCTTTGACACATGTGAACTGATCTTGATCTGATACAGAATTTATAAAGATTGCAACACACGACCAAAATGCCCTCGGGAATTAAGATCGGTTCAGTTTTGGCAAAGTTATGGCAGTTCGAAGTCTAGAAACGGCAGTTTTAGGAACTTGTAACTTGACATGAGACCATTGTTGTCATGATTTTAGACAAGGAATCCGAATTTTAGGACTTTCTCAACTTTGAATGTAGAATTGTTAGCAATGACAAACCATGCACAAAGTGGTATCGGGATTGACAATCTGTTCAGTTTTGGCAAAGTTATGCCAGTTTGAAGTCTACAAGGGCATTTCTAGAAATCCGGAAATTCGTTTTGTTTTCTCAAAATCTATAAGTATTATATCTAACTCGATTTGTGGAACTAAATCGCCAGTGTCATCTATGCGCTTATTGCTTGGTTCGTGTCAAGTGTCAAGGACACAATGAAGATGGGGAAAGCGTTTGAGAAACTCATTGCGCCAATAGAAATCAAAAACTTTTTGTCGTAACTGTACCCAATCAGGACAAAAAAAATAAAAGCGCAAGCACAACTTGCACTTCTACTTGCAGTTGAGTCACTCGAACCAAATAAATTCAAAGTTCTTGAGCAAGGACTTCCACTTGAGTAGCATGTGTGTTTGCTAAGGACGGGGGACAGTGGGTGTGGGAGGATAGGGGACCTGGCTTTGTTGGATTTTATGCGCCAGAAACAATAAAATTGCTTTCTTGGCAACTTTTACTTATTTACCCGGACAACGACGGTAAAAAGGACTTGCCTGAGATTGAGATATGATAGCACTGGATGACACTTGTGTCATTCGCCAAGCCATAAGCGCAAGGATCAACTTTTCTCCTGTCTCTCTGTCTGCCTTGCTGGCTTTGTTTGCTCTTCTAGTATTTTATTTTTGTGCTGCAATTGGATTTGAAGGCATTTCTTGAGGAACCTGCACAGCCTGCAGAGACTCAACGGCAAATTAGCTTCATTAATGGATAGCAAAGATTCTTCCTTGAGGGCTGCTTGACTATTGCCAGGGGTCTCATTGTGCTACAAAATTCTCCACTTTTTCCTTATTTCTTGTGCATTATGCATTATAATATATATTTTTTTCGTATTTTTCGTTTGCATGCGTTTTTTTTTAGCACAGCTGGTTGCGCTGCTCGCATTTCGCTCAATCAGCGCTGAAATTTATTATGCTCCATAATCATTTGTCATCTTTCCATTCCATTTTCCATTTCCATTTGGCGCCCGCAGCGAGCGCATTAAAATTTTTCGCAACATTTTTCACGCATTCAGCAAAATGGCGACTGAAACCGGAACACGCTTCATTGCCCTCCGGCCGCACAACCAACTAGGAGCGGGACCACTGCAGCAGAACAGAGCATAGGTCATAAATTTCCGGAATATTGTTAAGAATATAACAATTACTCTCCCTTCCACTATAAATATCAGCTTCTCGCGCTCTTATATATATTTTATTGTGCTGCCTTTTTATGGATGTCCAAAAGCTGCCAAAGCAGTTATAAATAAACGGCACGCCCTCTACCGGTGGCCATATGCAGTGTCAGTAGTTATTAGCTAGCAATTTATAATTGAAGAATGTTTCCTTGGTTTTTATATATGAGCATAATTATTAAACTCGTGATATTCTGTTATTATCTATCAAAGAATAATCACATGCAATTAAATTATAAAATAATCCCTAACTGCTTGACTATCTTGTTTTGAGTAACAATCATTTCATACATGAGCACTCTTATGCTTTTTATTTCCTATTCAAAAGTGCATCGAAACCAACATTTTTTATATGCTTTTCCTTGTATTCCCTTTCGTTTCACATGCAAATCATTTTCTATTACACATTCCAATTCTATCTACAAAAATATAGCACAAACACTGCCATACATAACGTACTTATGTTTTTGTTACATTCCCCGAGCTTGTTCAATAAATTTCGAAAAATTTCAACAATGATAACAAATTTCCTCGCATCATTTTCTTTGCTGCGGTTCGGTTTTGGCTCTTTGTATGCATGCCAGGCGCATTCCATAAGGAAATATCCATAATTCATGCATTCGCAAATAAAAAATAAAAAATACAACAACAAAGAAACCAATGAAAACATTAACAACAACAAATAAAATATGAGTGGGAGAATGTAAATCGCTTTCAATAATTCATCGAGCTGTGTGCTAGCTCTCTGCCACTGCCACTGCCACTGCCCCTGGCCCTGGCCCTGGCCCTGTTCGTGCCCCTGCCACTGGCTCTGCTGACGCTGCGGCCTTCCAGCGAAGGGTCGTAAAACGGCGACGATGTCCAAGTAAGTCTATGTCCGTGACGTTAAGGTGCGTGCCCATCCTCTCGATATTGCTTTATGGTCGCGTATCGTAAAACTAATGAAATTTCAATTCGACTGACGCGCCAGCCACAGTCGCAGTCGCAGTCACAGTTACAGTTACAGTCGCAGCCACAACCACACAGCGCCCTGCCCCGTCGCCCAAGAAGTACCCGAGTCCATGGTCACAACAAAAAATATCTAATTCCACGAAATATTCGCGCACTTGCCACACAGACGACGAAATTCATAAATGTTCAATCGCTTTTCCCACAAAGGACACAGGGCAATGGTTAGGCAACGGAAGCAGGTCCGGTTCAGGATGAACTCGCAGGTGAACGACAGGTGAATTTATGATGAAGTGAGACATCAGCGTCTTTTGTCCTCATCTACGCAGCTCGCGTGTAAATTATATTAAATAAAAAACGGCCCATAAAAACGAAAGTAATTCACAATCTGCGTGTGTGCGGGTTCTAAATTGTTACAACTCACGCCCCCGCTAGGGGACACACACACACACACACACATGAGCACAGACTCACAGATTTATATCGTTAAATTTATGATCCTGTTAGCGCCACTGCACTTGGTTATCTTTATCTCGAGTGTAGCATCAACAACAGTGGAGGAACTTGTTTATGGGCCAGCAGATGGAATAAGTAAATGTAATCTCTTCATTGTCTTACCTGATTTTCACCTTTGTTGTTGATTTGTTTTGATTTAGTGACTTGAGGGAATCCCTGGAAGTTCTCTGCGTGTTTGTGTGTGTGTACTGTTGGGCAGACCTGAAACCTCAGTTTATTTATCATTCTTACTTGAATCAAATCAATAATGTATACAATATTAACTGTACATTAACTAACCAGTAATATTTGTCGTCTAATAATATTTGATATCACCTCATGTTTTCATAGTCTCGTAGGCTATACATTTTTAATGTAGCTTCGTAACCCATTAACTTAAATAGTGTTTGTCAACTGTCATTTGATTCAATTTCCGTCGCGAATATCAAATTAAAGTTCTGTGTAACTATAAACACATGTCCCCAATGTTGTCACGCCACGCACACACCCATACTCTCACGCATGCACACACACACGACGTCGACACCCACCCACACGTGTCAACAGTAATTGACGCCATTTTGTTGAGGCTCACGCGACGCCATTGCAGGTTATGAACATCCTGAAGCAATGTCGAGTTTAATTCGCTTATGCATTTCGCTCAATTAAATTGCACTTTGCTCCGTTCATTAGCATTAGCAGCTGGATGCGGCAAAGTGCCCCACCACCCCCAAATGGGGGAATTGAAAAATTAGCCAACGGAAATGGCTTCGACACGCGATTCGGTGATCAAGTGCAGTAACTGGACAAGGATATGGTGTAACCATAGACATACTTCGTATGCCACTATGTAGTTACTCCCGCGTGTTTACCTTTAACCAGGCTGTAATTACCAGCTGCAACCACCCAGCACCACCCGTAAACAGACGCTCTTTGAAGAGTGTTTGAGCAATTCGTGGGCGTGGCAATGCACACAGTTGCAATTAGGCCTTGTTGGCATGCGGTTTATTCCACGGAATGCGATGGCTCGTGCCCCCGAGACGCAAGCGTTAGGTAACCGCTTACCTAGCCACCGTTCAGCGTTTGTTCTGCTGCGGTTTGTTTCCCAGGGAATTCCCGCCAGTTGGACAAGCCACTGAGACAACGAGAGCGAGCATCGCTATAATGTAAAACGTGCCTTTTACAAACCGTAGTACAAGCCACTGTACACAATGGAACAAGTGCGGAGTCATAGGCTTGATTTGGCAAGCTCTAATGCATAATCCGAAATCAATCCTCTTAAATGTATAATCTTCTACTGCTGACTTTCAAATCTATACTAACTATTCTTAGCAATTATAAATTATATAATAATTATTTACGTAAATTGCACCACCGTGCACTGCATGCATGCAAATTCAGCTTTTAATGCTCCATCCTATTCCTCGCTCTCTTTCCTACATTGTGTTTCCATCCTTTTCTACTCACTCACGCGTTCAAATGTGCGGTTTGGTAGCGTTTTGTTCTCACCTCGGCGCACACAAATTTCGCTCTTGTATCGGCGCTTCGTATCTTTAACAAAATTGCCAAACCGCAGCAAACAATACCTGCAGCAGGTGGTAAAGGGGGGATGAGAAAAGTAACGTGATACTTGGACTGATATGCGGCGTCTGATTAAGCCAACAGACCAACCGCAAAGTCAAAATGCGTCCGACAAAAGTTTTGACTTGTGCCCAATGGAAATGGAATTTTTGATTGTTTAAATATTTATTCAAGTCGCTCGTTCGCATTTCTCTGGAGATTTGAACGCTCTCATTTGGCGAATTATTTTCATACAATTTTCCACACAATTAGACATGGAAATGTAAATCCCTGAGAGCTTTTCTCTGACAAGCAGCACTTTTGGGAATCCTCTCATACATGCAAGGAACTTCTTTCATTTCTTCCCCTTTTTTTTGTATTTTTGGCAAGTGGATAAGTGGAAGAAAACTCTAACCAGACGTAGTCGAAATGCAGTCAAAGTTGTTGGGGGTAAAGGGAGTAAATTGTGCAGCTTCTGAGAGGCTGAGATACATTTGTATCTGAAGCTTAAGTAGCTCGACAGTTCCTTACAGCCACTCGCAGATAAAAATCTATTTCAGTTGCCCCAACTTGCAGCAGACGTGTGAGAAAGTTTCCGCCGAATTTTATATTTATCTGCCCCACTTTGCTTATGTGGCAGGCAGATGTGGGCGTGGCCATTTCAAACCCCAAAATTGGCAAAGCGCGCACGCCGCTGCTCGTTATCATCATAAAGAAAACAAGAAGACGGCAGAAGTTTTTCAATTTTTGTTACAACTTTGCCCACCTCCAAACTACTGAGCCTGCTGTTCCCGCTGATCCTGGTTCTGCTGCCGCCTGGGTATCCTTGACGTGTAGGTGTAGCTGCGGGCCAAGTTGTGTAAACATTTGTAGTTTACTTTCAGTTGGCAGGCTCGTAAAATCTGTCCGTTTCGCTTCGGTTTTGTGCTTGAGCTGTGACCGTTTTGTATCTGGCTCGTAATTCAGGCGGCTTGGGTAGAACTCCCCAATTTTCGGCCTGCTTGCTGTATGTAACTTAAGGCCTCTTTTGGCAGTGAGCCTCAATTGAATTAGAAAATTATCCCAAAAGTTATATGGGATTAAATGATACCACGCCTCCTAGACCAACAGCGGTAATAGGGTAGAAAATTACATTTTTATTTTGCGCTTAGATTGCATGCAAGAATAATAATGTTGCTGCGACTTCAACATTTGTTTTGCCCAACTTTTGGAAAGAAAATATATTACACCGAATAAAAAAAATAAAAAGTTGCCCGTACCGGCAATTTAACACGGGCCTACAGAGTCAGAGACAATATGGAACTTGGAAATCTGCATAGCTAACTTACATAACAACAAGATTGAACTTTTATATTTTGCATCTATTGTTATACCCTGATCCCATTAAAAATGGGCAAAAGGTTGATGGTATATCCTAGTCGGGCACTCTCGACTAGAGCCCTCTTACTTGTTATACCTTGTCATTGTGTTCTATTCGATCCTAACTACATTTGAGTCTTGAATTTAAACTCGGCCTAAAGGCATTTATTTTGGTTTTATTTTTCAGCAGTCATTGTGTTGATGCCGGCTGCATAGATTTACGGTTTACAGCAGGATAACTTCAGCTGAACTTTTCCGAAAATTAATTAAAAAGCGTTCAGCACATTCGTTATGCAGTTAGTTGCAATTTCGAGCAGTGGATAAAACACATAATCATCAATTATTCGCACAATTACCGCAAACAAATAAATATTGTTAATTTATTGTGTTTTTCGAATCGGGTTTGGCCGCCCACAATGAATCCGAATCCGAAACGGTAACGGTAGCGGTTGAGGAGGCGAGAGTGCAGACGAAAATATTAAAAATAAATTTCAACCAAAATAACAAACACACAAATTTTGGACGCGGCAGACGAACTTGGATACCCTGCAAGCATTGAGATTGATGTTCTTAAATGAATGCTCTGTGGCTCCAAGAGCTGATGATGATCGTCGGTCGGTCGCTGTTGTCTCCGCCCTCGCATCCGCATCCGCCTCCACCTCCGCCTGTGCTGGTGACTGTCGTGCGATAAATTTCATAGATGCATTTGGTAATTTCAATTTGTTTGAATGTCGCTGCGTGCAAAGTAGACACATATTATTTGAGGTTTATTGGCCATGCCGGCAGGAATGAATCTATGCCCTGCTCGGGTTTGCTATTTTTGGCATGCCTCGTGGGATGCCCCCAACAATTGTCGCTGCCTATCAGCAAGAGAGAGACAGAGAGAGAGAGAGAGAGGAAAATAAGAAGGCGGCAAAGCTTTTGAAGTAAGAGGGGGCGGAAATGTACTTATATAGCTCAGCGGAATCGGGGGAATCCATAAAGTTGCATGTCTATTGCCGTCAGCTAAATGAAATTTGTGACTTGCATAAATAAATTGTTGTACTGCGATGGAAACTCAGCTTAGTTATGTTATCCTCCTTGTCTTTTAACAAATTTCTATGCCTAAATTATGTTTTGGGCATCATAAATCAAACTCAGTTTAGTTGACACATCTTTAGTTCGATTGTCAAAATTGTTGCGACACTTTTGTTGTTGGGGATGCTGTGAAGCGGAAGCTGCGACTTTGCTGAGATTATTTCTATGGGGTTAGCCACCTTGGCGCCATCATCAATTTTCGGGGATTAGGCATAGCATTTGCACACAGCTCCATCATAATTAATAAAGACCCTGGCAAGCTGTGGCGTCTCTCGTCTGGCGTCTGGGCCCTGTTACTGTGCCACAAACGGTGTCTTGTTTTATTTCAACATACATTTTACGGTACATTCGATAGACTTTGTTCTTGGCTGCTGACACCACCGACACTCAACTGTGGTGGGGGGGTAGGGGAGTCTGTGTCACATGTACGACCCATAAAACAACGTTATTTGTTTCGCCGAGCGATGTCATCAGTTTCTACGGCCATGTCTTCCAAGTTGTTGTTGTTGTTGTTGTTGTACTCGCTGTTGTTGTCGTTCTGTCTTCAGCTTCATAATCGGCGTTTAGAGCCATTTTCTCTGCTTGGGTGTCCGAATTTGTTGCGGGGTCCCCACCCGGGTCATTTGGGAACGGTGAGAAAATTGCGCTTACCGTTGTTGCTGCAGTCTCCATCCCAGTCCCAGTCCCAGTCCCAATCTCAGTCCCAGTCTCAGCCTTAGTCCCAGTCTTAGTCTCAGGCAGCAACATTGGCTGAGGTGTAAAGTGGCGGACCGGGTTTAATTTAGTTGTCAACGACAAAGTCGCGTCGCTTCGAAAGGGCTATTGTAGTTGCTATTGTTGTTGCTGCTGTTGTTGTTGTTTTCTTGAGTGCGGCGCATTTCCTGAAATTTTCAGCCGTAAAAAATGTGAAATGCTGCTTAACGTTTTCATTTCTTTGGCATTTCAAATTTGACGTCAGATTTATGTTGCGTACCCAGCCCCCATCCCCCATCCCTCACCCCGCCATTTCCCTTTGCCCCGTTGCAGAAACGGGGCCAACTGCCATTTCAACTTGTTTCATTTACTTTCGGGCTTCATTTCTTTTCATTAGCCGCTCTCCATCTACGGCCTGTTTGACTAAAGTCATAAAATGTAACTGGTTGCTGCCGCCAACTACGACGCGTTAATGTTCTCATATCTCTCACATGTACTGCCAGTTACTTGCCTTCCCCCCCCCCCCTGCCACTACCCCTCCTGCTGTTTCTATGCAATATGTGTTACTGTGCTACACAGAGCAAACGACCACAGCGAACTCACTGAAAACTGACGCGTTTTATTAATGAAAAATGCAAAAGTTTTTTGATTTTCTGTTAAGAGTTTTTTATTTTATTTGTGTCTGGCTTTGTGCGTGTGGCCCATATTAGTTATGGCCAGCGGAGCAAGGGGTAAGTGTTTGGGAACTGGTACATTTAAGAAGAGTGGAAGAACCAGTTTTATAATTTCATTTATGTTACAGATCATTTAATTGCCTTAGAGATAATGTATATCCATTTGGATTTTTCAATTGCATTTATCTTAAACAACCTTCATTTATTTCTGATTTTTGTAATTAAGATTTCATTATATAGTTTATTTTAAATGTATTTTTAGCTTATATTTAAACTTGATATTAAATTTTAACAAATCTGACACAATCCCTGTCCCCAGTTTGACCCCGTTAGGGAAACAAATCTAACGGTTGCCCTGTGTATGTTTTATATGACAACAAACTAGGTACTTATTTCTACATAGATACATATACATACATATGTAAATATGTACATATAGCATATAGCACAACTTAGTTGCTGAACACAATAAAACTGCACAAGTCATAAAAATCTCACACATTCTCTGTGGGTAGCCGACACTTGAAGAGGGGAGGCCCCCCCACCGTAGAAAAAACTCCCCTGCTTGATGGGTGCAATGGAACTTAATGCTGAACAAAAATCCAACTATAAACCAGCATTAAAACTCGAAATGAAATTAAATCTCGACACCCACGAGAGTTATGTATTTTTCAGTTTTTATTCTTTTGTTTTGCTTTTGATTATTTTGCGTTTGTTTCTGCTTCTTCTCGTTGTTGTTGTTGTTATTGTTGTTGGCTCTGTTGTCAAGTCGCTGGCGCATGTTAATTATGCGACTGCGACTACCTATGTGTATGTATATGTATATGTATGCCCCAATGGCTGCCCCACCCCTGGGGGTACTTGGGGAACTGTCAGATGTGGGCCGCGTCCAAGCTGAAAAGACCTTGACTCTTTGGAGATCTTGATACGATTTATACAATTTTTGATTCATGACATCTGCGCTACTCACTTCTCCATATTCCGACTCCGACTCATTTCGTAGGCAAGCCATGTCGCCATATTTGACGCGCCATCATCATCATCATCATCATCAGCCCGGCAGAACCAAGAGCCAAGAGCCAAGAGCCAAGAGCCGAGAGCCGGGCACAAGAATTCCAATTCATTCAGCAATTTGCATACATCGTTTTACGGGTCGTCGTCCAAAGCAGCTGCTTATAAGGCAGGGATTAGGCAGCAGCCCGGACTTATACCCCGTTAACCCCACCACGAGGCCGTTAGCCGTGGCAAGTGTTGGGTCTAATGGGACAGGCGATTGACAAACTAACTTAGTGGCAAACTGATGTGAGTGGAGAGCAGGCGAACCGTGGGCGTGGCGTTGATTGACGGCCATCGATAGCCCAACTAGGGACCGGCCACCTATAGCCAGATACTATACTAGACTTGGCTAACCTTATATCGATGCAATCAGCAAACATTTGCAAATAGTCTCGTTTGATTTCATTTCGCTGCTGTCGCGCGGGCCAACTAAAAATACATGACAGATCACACTGTCTGAAACATCGTACGATTTTGTGTATATAAAACAAGATACCAAAGTCAAGTACACAACGCGGAATCCCACATACCCTTGAATGAATATTTCATGATATCAACGTCACAAAACGAGACAAATCTTAAAGATCAAAAACTTTTACATAAGAGTTATTAATTAAATAATTGAATTTTAGTAAATTTAGTTAAAGTTGCCAATAGGACGAGAAAGTGTGCCTGGTCTTTCTTTTGGCTAGAGTATTTCTTCTACAAGTATCGTCAACTGGTGCTACATCTATTTTGAGTTCTCTCTCGCCTCAGTGGGCTGATCGCCGTCTTGTCGCATATTTTGCTAAATTTAAATGCCCAAACATTCATAACGACATTCAGTTTATTTTCACTGACCACTTCCCCCTCGCCAGCCACACCCGCGGCGACTCACCTTCACCTTCTGTGAGTTGGATTTTTTATTTGTGAATTTGAATTAATTTTCTTGCATTAGTTCTTAATGCGTCGCCGCTATAATTAAAGAGGCCATAAAGCTGACAATATTTTAAAGACAATTCGCAAAGTGCGACAAATTAATGAATTTATGTGACACGACTACAAAAGACCGGGGCGGTCTCATCCCAACCCCCTCATCCCTGCCTCCGGGCAGCCACCTGTCTGGCCGCTGAACAGTTTATCGATTAAATTGTTTCAAATGTCGCCAGGCGCCGTCAACTTACCACCCTCCCTCACCTCACTCCCGCCTCCTGGCGTGGGCGACCTAAACGACAACATTTTCAATTTGCTTTTTCGGCCAGATACTTAAAGAGCACCACATAAATACATGTGTATGTATGTATGTATGTATATACTTTTTATGAAATCACATACATACATACATATACATATATATGTAGCACTTACTCGCCTGTTTGTGGATATTTATGAGTGTTTATATACTCGACTCGTATGTTTGTATGCCAAGGGGGGATCGTGTTGAACAAAGATTGTTGCACGTTTCTTGGAAATTTCGTTAATACATTTTTTATTTTTATACATTGCCGAATAGATTCGCAGATTGTGCGACTCGAGGTGTTTGCTGTCCACACATTGACTGCATGATCCCCCTGATCATAGGAGACCAAAAGACAATCCAGAGGCAGCTATGTGCGTGGCGACTCCAGACTCTCCAGCACGCTGGCCTCATCCCTGCCCACGTGGCATCGTAAGGCGAATTCCATTCGCCGACATCCTGGGAAAGTGAGTGGGCGGCTGAGACTTGGCTCAGACTGAGCTCAGCTCCTAACTAAATCAAATCGAGAACCGGCTGCTTAGCTGTTTAGCTGCTTAGCTGGCTCGCTGAACTCGTTCTGAGGCGCCACCAGAGTGGAAGCCATCCACATCCATCCACATTCAGATCGAAGGGCAGAGTCTGAGTGCTGGCCATTTTCGAAGATGTATTTCTGACTGCAGCCAGCAGAGAAAATTAATTGAGTTCAAATTTTGTTTTGCACAAGCTGTTGTTGTTGTTGCTGTTGTTGTTGTGCTTGTGGTTATTATTGTTATTGTTGCTGCTGTTGTTGTTGTTGCTGTTGTTGTTGGCCGCACGCGTTTCTGTAAACAAACAAACACAAAAACTCGTCAAGAAACCGAACGCAACGCGTGGCATCCACATCGACATTCATATCGACGTGGCGACCTGGTCTGCAGCATCTTCCAGTTCTTGCTATTTATTTTCCAAACAAGACTCTTTGCAATGGCCCCCAGACTGAGAGGCGGGCAAATATCCCCCATTCCCTACCACCCACCTATCACCCCCAGTTGCAGCGCTCAAGTGCGTTCAATCTTCAATAAATCCATAAAATTGTGTTGCCAGCGTTTTCACCACAACAACAACAAGAACAACTAGACCTAGGAGAGATTCCTGCAGTGTGGCTAAACCGCAGTCTCTGCCACAGTCACCGCAGCAGCAGCAACAGCAGCAGCAGCAGCAGCAATGGAGAATGGTCATTCCCTGCTGCAGTTGCTGCCCTCATCCTCATCGTTATGCTCATCCACAACTCCATCTCTATTTTCTCAACTCATTCGTCTGCTCCTGCTGCTCTGCTCTGCTCTGCTCTGCTCTGCTCGGTGGTCGTTGTTTGGCAGACGCTTCGCTGGCGATGTCTGTGCTCCGGACTCCCAACTGACTGCATTTTTGTTTTGGTCTGCGCTAAGTAAACAATGCAACAGTAACAACAACAATACCAACAACAACAATAATAGCTACAAATACTGTCGACAGAGGCAGATGCTAAGCTGCCATCATAATGATTCACTTGGCACAGTGGTAAATCATATTTGTAAAATGAGAGAAGGTTAAATTTACCTAGGGGATCTTCAAAGTGTGTTCTTAACATAAATATAAGTTTACTTTGCTGTTTTACTTGCAGCTCAGTTCATAGAACTTCCCGTTGAATGCATTTTATGCTTATGCTTCTACCACTGTGCTCTAAAGTGAATATTATGTGAGTGAGTGAGTGAATGTTGCAGGAATATAGGGGAACTGCTCTGCTCTGCTCTGCTCTGCTGTGCTCTGGAACTGGAAATGGCTGGGTTGAAGTTGTGAAATTGTTGCTGATGCCGCAAACGAAGCTGCATATTTTGCATCTGTTGCTGCCGCTGCACCGCTGCGGTGCCCCAGACGCATCTGTAACTCATCATTTCTGAAATATAGCCTTTTTGCATACCTGATGCAGTCAGCAGCAGGAACTTGTCTTCCTCTTCTTCGGCTGCTCCTGCTGCTGCTTCTGGCAGTTGGGTAACAGAACTTAATTCCGTTTTATCAGAGACGCGATTTCAATCAAGTTGGCGGGCAGTCGACGCCATCGACGCCATCGACGCCACCGCAGACATAATTTATAGCCACTTTTCGCATCGATTTTCATTCCTTTTATTTTCGCATTGATGTTTTTGTTATCTCGTGCTGCCGGCTGGATTCTACCCGACTTGTTTTGATGTTGAGTGCCTGGCGAAATGCGAAATTGAAACAGGGAAATGGAAAATGGGAAATGGGAAATGGGCATTGGGCCAAGCGTTATGCAGACCGACATTCCACACTCGAGCGTTACAAATTGATGGCTGAATGGGCCACAGTGATGGGCCCACAGTTAATTGGCCCAGTCCAATAGACGACACCCAAGAGACAAGCAAACACACACAAATAGACAGCTCGCACCCAAGTCAGCAGGTACTTGTGACCAAATGTTTAATTAATGCAAGCAGCAAATACTCGAAGCGATCTTTGGCCACTTTGCGCATTAGATGCGCTGCTCCGAGACCAGCTCTAGGAGCAGGCCGCAAACCACTTAATCTGCAGCGTGGCTAAAAAGAAAGAAATAAACATTGAGACGGTCGCCAGGATTTGGTTGGCTGCTGGTGGTGGTGGTGTTGGTGGTGGGTGCGGGAATGCGATTTGGACGCTGTCAAATGTTGTGCAATTCTCGCCTTGTGCTTGCCTCTTGGGTGTGGACACGATTGCAGTTTGATTGTTGTTCTTGGGATTTACTTATTGCAGCGGGTTCCTTTAACTATGTGAAAATGTTGGTAAGCCAGCTTAAATTTACCTTAAGAGACCAAACCGTTAACCCAAAGTAGAGTGCTGTGAAATTTTAAATGGTCACCTCTAGAATCTAGAGTCTAAATGAATACTGCATTTGAATATGGATAATGTAACTGAAATATTGAATACATTTGTGATTTATCTTTATTGAAGAAAGGGTATTCAAATATCGATGTATGCTATTTGAAGTTTATTAGTTGGCTCTTGGCGTGGGTTGTTGTTGGTGCTGTTGACGTTGTCTGACTTTCTGGTGGGTGCAGCAGCAGCAGCAACAGCAGCCAAAACATCCAGAAACCAGAGTCAGTTTTGTGGATTATCCTTTGTTACGCATCGACAAGCAGCCAGCCAGGAACATGAACTGCTTCTTGTTGCTGACTTCGTGCTGCTGCTTGTTGTTCCTGTTGCTGTTGTTGCTGCTGCTGCTGCTGCTGTTGCTGCTGCAAGTCTGTCTGTTAAGAGCCACGCACTTTGCCGAAAATCGACGCTTAATTGCAAACATTTCGCTGTTCAAGTGAAGTCTGATTGCTGCTGATGCTGCACTCTCTCAACTGCTGCTGCTGCTGCTGCTGTTGCTGCTGTTGCTGCTGCAAGTCAACTGCTGTTGCTGCTGCTCGCGTTAATTGGGCTGGCGAACATTTGCACCCTGGCACTTTGATGCCTTGCCGATGATACTCCATATTCACATGCCCCCAATCACACACATTCGCATCCACATCCACATCCATACGACATGCAACTGGGAAGGGGGATGAGGGGGATCGAAACCACCGAATTTGCATTTCAAGCAGCCCGCGATTTATGACCAGGACCACAAGAGTGCGCCTGTGACGAATCCAATTATGAGGCGCGCCAGCTGCCAACTGTCCAATGAGGCATGGAATCATTGGTGCCGCTTGCCGCTTGCCCTCTGCCGGCTGCCGGCTGCCATGTGCCTGATCCGATAATGCGCCATCAAATGCCCATAAATAAAACGCACAAAGCGGATTAAGCGTTTTGTTAACAGATTTATATTGAGCTGAGTTATGAGGCCACCAAGCGGTGAACCAAACAAAAATCCAAAAGACGAGACTCGTTGGCAGCTTTAATGAGATGCATGGATTGGTAACGATCAATGAAATTAGTCGGCCATTTAACTGAGATGAGCACGAAGCTTGCAGTCCTCCAATGTCGACTCCTTTAGCCCTCAATGTCGTATGAGGACTATAGCAAGTAATGCTGAAAGCAAGACAGGCCCGAGTGTATATAGATAATATTTATAATCAGGTGATACTTTCAGTGTTTAGATATCGAATACGAATTAAAAACGAGTTTTCCCGCTACTCGATTAAATATAAAATAAGCATTAAGTATATATACTATACACTTTTGTAATGGCCACTTGAAAGATTGAGTAAACTGATGCTTTCCAGAGAGGGTCAGCTGTGCTTTTTGTGGAATATATGCAAATTGCTGATAAGCAATTCGAAGCAACACTAAAAAGTTTTTAAAAATATACAAAAAAAATCGAATTTGATTTCCAGCTGCTCTGAGTTAATTAGTCCACTGAGAATTTGGCAATCGCTGAAAGTTGTCTCTAGACTGTTTGTTCTGTCAATTCGGAGACTGTGCAGAGTTATTATCATGGACTGAATGTGGGTCTGGGTCTGGGTCTGAATCTGTAGCTGTGCTTCGGTTTTGAGGGGTGTGCTCGAATAATGTCTGAACAAAATTACAGCCACCGAAAAATGCGGCAAGTGCAGCATGTGATAAAAACTTAACTTGCAATTGGCCGCGGGGCAGGCAAATCAAATTGACGCTGCGCTGCATGTTCCTGCTGCTGCTGCTGCTGTCTCCTTTCGGCAGTGGCTTCCTCAGCAGCAGCAGGATCATCCGAACGTGTCGATCGTCAGCCGCAAAAGAAAAAAGCTACCAACGAAATTGACGAGTGGCAGCCGCGTGCTGAGCGCCCATTACGTGGATACCAGCCCCAAACCTTGGGCCGAGAGACCCAGCAAGGAGGCGGGTAACAACTTTTGGCTGAGCGTCGAATTAAACAAATTACGGTGCTGGATGCTTGGTGATCGGTGATCGGCGATCGTTGCTCCAGTCTCAAAGTTCATTGCTTGGCTCGCGTTCGGGCCAAGAAGTGAGTTTTTTGGTTGCTCAGGCCGGTTGCAGGCAACTGCCGCAATTTGCCTTAATGCCAAGGATTAAGATGGCTCCAATGCGGGGCCGGATGCCAAACTGCCAACTGCCAACTGCAAACTGTTGACTCTTTTTTGTCCACCCGGCGACTCTTGAAATTCGCTCATGTAAATTTGTGTGGCAGTTGATTGGGCTGTTCGACTTTCTTAGAGTAACTTGTGAATTTGAATAAATTAATTCATCAACATATTGTTTTTCATTATAAACCATTTAAGTCCATGCCATATAGTATATGCAGCTAAAAGATGAGAGTTTAAAATTAAGAAATAAACTAAGCAGTTACAAAGTTTAATAGATTTAGAGACAATTATAGAAGACAAAAGTTAAACACGTCTGTAAAAAAAGGGGTTCCATTGTAATTGATTATTGTTGATCTTGATAATGTCAGTTGACTTTCAGAGTTTCTTCTTCATCCCTTACCCCATCTTTCTCCTGATCTTGCTTGGTAGGGCATCTGCTTTTCAGTCTGCTCCTGTGCTTTAAGCCTTCTGCTTCTTGGTTACTACTTACTTTTTTCTTGCTGGCGCACATTTGTGCGCTGACTGAAATATTTTTTGAATGCAGATTTTTCACTTAAAATTATTTCAATTACGCCAAGTGCAGTGAGTCCAACTCAAACTCCAAGTCCAAGTCCAAGTCCGAGGCCAAGATGCAGACCAATGCTGATTCGGAGCATTTTTTGTTCTTGTTGTTGTTGTCGTCTTTGGCAGCTGCTGCCGCCGCTTCAGTTGTCGTTGTCGTTGTCATCCGCGGTCGCTGTTGCCGTTGCCGTTGCCGTCGCAGTCTCCGCTTTATCGACTTGAACGGCTGCAAGTAGATTAAATGCCACAACGCTTTTCGTCTGGGCCCCAGAACCGCAAACAGACAAACTTGGTCAATTATTTTCAACGGCGAACACAAATTATTGATGCAGTGAAAGCGACGAGGCAAAGGGGGGGAGTCGAGTCGAGTCGAGTAGAGTAGAGTTGCCCAAGGCCCCTGTTCGGCCATACATATGTGGTCTACCCAGGCTCAGCCAGTGCTCGAAGCTCATCAATCTGAAGACGATGTCGAGACAATGGCCAGGACGCGCCACCGCAAAGGTCTTCATTAAATTAGTGAAATGAGCACGTAGCTGCAGTTGCTGCGCCTGCCTCGAGATGAGCTCGACGATGCCAATGGGGATGAGGATGAGGATGAGGCTGGGAATGTGGATGTGGATGTGGACGACGGCATTTAATGTCACAAATATTTGTTGTCAAATGTCGCCTTGGTTCTGGTTCTGGTCGTGGCTGTCAGCGTAGCAGAAAACCAGCTCACCTGGTGATGACTTAACGAGGATTTAAGCGGCAACCTGATGCGATCTTCTGGTCTCTTGGCCGTGTTGCAAGATCAGCTGCACAAGTTGCATATAAAAATCGCATTCAGTTTGCTAAATTGGCTCCGCGCTCTGGTGGGTCGATTGGGGGATTGAACCATCAATGTCTCGTCAAAGTTGCGCTCCTTGTTCTTATTATACCCTGAACCATTAAAAATGCCAAAAAGGGTATCATGAAGTTGTGCAAAAGTATGTAACAGGCATAAGGTAGCAAAAATCCTGCATTTAAATTATAATCATTTGTGAAAACTCATTTTTCTCGAAAATATCATTTAGTTTTGAATGAATGTAAGGGCTGGGTAGAGGGTATATCGTAGTCGGGCACTCTCGACTAAAGCGCACTTACTTGTTTTGTATTATTGTTGTTCTTGCTGCGGTTGTTGCTGTTGTTGCAGTTACAGAAATCGAATGCGCCACCAAATTGCAGCTACGAGTTATTAAATTTCAGCACAAATACGATCAGAAGCGTTTAGAATTTCGGCTTCTGTGCTTGAATACCCTATGATAGGGATGTAATGTTATACTGAGTATATGTTTTGAATCTGCTCATAGCTGAAAACAAATCTATGTAAAATTCATATTAGTTTCATATGATATCAATTACAAGAGCTTACAACAGGGTATCTGCTGATCTAGCACTCTTCAACTGTCTTATTGAGTTTGCTAACTGCGACACGAAACCGAAAACCAAAACAAAAGCCCAGCCCCCAGTCCCCCCAAGTACTTTGCCACCTCTTTTCGGGGGGGCCCTGGTGCCTAATTAGGCCAATTCTCGATGAGGCAATGCCAACAAACAAAATCGAGAGGCTAATTTTTTGTTTGTTATTTACATTTCGTTTGCCAATTGTGAATTGTGTTTTGTTGTTGTTTCGTGGCGTGCACCTGCTATGCTCCCCGTCATGTGTCCCCCTCCCCCTATACCACCACCCACTAAGCACTCTCATATTCTTATTGTGCTCATAAATTAGGCAACAAAAGGCATGCAATTGTGATATAATAAGTTTCAGCTGATTTAGATTGGTTCCATGTTATTATGCCATTAAAGAACTTATTGCCTATCATAAAGATAAAGTGTTAATATAGTTAGATACGATTTACTTCTTGTAGCAGTGGTGATTATAAAGGTCACAGGTCAGAGGTAGATTCAAAGGTCAGGTGCATAGTCCAAGGTAGCATTTCTCCAATTTTTGTTAGTTTCCATCAGAATAAAAGTATATAGATATCGATATTTTATTATTATTAATTCTTTGTCCAAACTCACAATTGAATAAGGGATTTTGTTCAGTTAGTTGTAGCCTAGCTAGTATAATATTGTAATATTAATAAACCTATGGGATGGTTTCTCTTATTTATATAATTATTTATAGAATGCCTAGCACTAAGTAGGATGTTGTCTGGTATCTTAAGCTGCGTTGCTTGAGGGGATTATTAAAGTCTCTGAAGTGACCCTCGCTCAGTTAGCAATTGAGTTTGCTTTGACTCCTTTTTGGCATTTACATAAGATAATATTGGTAGCACTTGAGTTTATTCTTCTTCTTATTCTTCTTCTTCTTTGAGCGCACCTGGCTGGGAAGCTGGCCCAGGTTCAGGTTCTTAGAGTTATACTTTTGAGCACATTGTCCTGGAATGCATTACAAGCTAATGACTAGTCTATTATTCAGATATGAGTATAGTTCATGAGGGCTTGACTGGGTTTGTTTGGTTCAGTCTTTGCTCAGCTCCGTCTGCTGTCAACGTTGCATGCCCAGATCGTGCAACAGATGCTGCTTGATCACCTCACCTTCCTGCTCGGCCAGCAGCTGAGCTGTCACAGTATTGATCAGATTGAAGGCCAGCGCAAATCCACTAAAGGTTGCCCAAACACCCAATGCCAGCCAGCGCAGCAGGCGCGGACGCAGGCTTCCGTCCAGCTGCAGGAGCAGGCAGAGACCCACACTGAGTCCTGCCAGAGCGCCTGTCATGTGAGCAATGTAGGAGACAGCGATCGTGGTGGGAGGGTATTCCAACTGCCTGCTGTACAGGTTATAGCCCAGATCGCAAGAGACTAAAGCAGGCAGTTAAAGGATTGAGAAACAGGAAGAGAGGTGGAGAGATCAAGAGAACTTACCAAAAATGACAACAGCCAGCAGTTGGGCAAGTCCTTGCCGCATGTGTCCGAAATTGAGCAGCACGTTGGCCACTTGTGCCGCCAGCAGAGCGTAGACACCGCCACTGGCACCCACCAGATACACCGTTGAGTCCACAACGCTGGTGCCCAGCGAGCCGGCCAGTACGCCTGCCACATAAACGACAGCTATGCGTCCGGAGCCATGCAGCAGCTCCAGCGGCATGCCGTACAGCAGCTGGGTGACCACATTGAATCCCAGATGCAGCCAACTGGCGTGCAGCAGCGCATAGGAGACGAATCGCCACAGTTGCAGGCGACGATCCGGTCGATAGACGAGCAGCGAGTCCTCCGGCGGTGCAGAGCCCACGTACACAAACACAAAGATCTGAAAAGGATTCAGTAGGAAATTTACATTTTAAATGTAGTCATAGAACATCTGGCAACCAAAAATTGCAATTTACGAGCTGATTTATGTTTTTATCGGTTCCATATCGTTTTCTAAGCCAGTTCTTTTCGATTTAAGATTCGATTTAAAAAGCATTACGCGATTCAAAAGGTTTAGCTGGCATACCCTTGCCATTATACCCTCTCAAAGTGATTTGAGGCGGGAGTATTGTGGGGGGCATGACAATAAAGCCATTACAATATAAGCCATTTTTCAGCCCCTTGGCGGCGCCGCCGTTCTGACAGGAAGGCACAAGCGAAGCAAACGATGGAAAAGAAAAGCCAAAGCCAAAGCCAAAGCAAAAGTAGCAAGGCAAGAAAAGCAAGAAAAGCAAAAGCAAAGCAACCCTCAGGCTGGGATGCGAACCGAAACCAAAACCGACACCAAAACCGAAACGGAACCAAAACCGAGCCAAGCAAACTGAACGAGACTGGCAGCAGACAGCGGCGAGACGTCGCCATCGCCATCGCCATCGCCACCTCCGCCGGCATGGCAAATTTCATGTGCCGCACATTCCAAAGCCAAGTCCCAGTCCACTTGCCAGTTTAATGTTGCCCCCTCCTGTGGCTCTGGCGGCGGCGTCCAGTCTGCTGGAGTGGCAGACGCAAACCCAGACACTAATACAGACGCAAAAGTGTTGGATTTTCGCACGCACTCTCTCTCCCCCTCCCTTCGGAGCCCAGCGTCAGTAGTTCGTCTCCTGTTTCGCCCTGTGCATGTGTGTGTGTTTGTTTGTGTGTGTTGATATATCCTTTACCCGGAAGCCAAATGCCATTTGCAAATGCTTCACTTGCCCCGTCCCGTCGCTTGCTGTTCGCATTGTGGCCAGCCGGCAATTTATTTGCCTCGACTTCTGTTCAAGTCCAATTTCACCCAGCCCCAGCCCAGCTCACGTGAGTGTTGTGTTTTTATGGAACGGGGTTCTGAAATATGATCACGATGTGTTATTGCTTGGCGGGGGACACCCACATAGAGACCCCAAGCGAACCACCCTTGACAAAAAACAGCCAAAGGGCAATAACTTCAGATGATGGCCAAACAAAACGACTGCAAGATGCCAGCGCAAAAGAAGCTGTCCGCCAAGTGAGGGGGCGACGCAAAAGCCGTAACAGCTGTCAAGCGGAGGGCAGTGGACAGAGGACAGAGAGGGAGCGAGAAGTAATTGCATACCAAGTGGTGAAAGCCATAAACGATACTTCTAAAAGCCACAAAATGTATAGGACATATTTTCAACTCCAAGTTACGAAACAAATTTAACTTAAGTAATCGGTTCAGTTTTGATGTTAGTTTTTTTGGGCGTTTTTTTAGTTTTTCGAAAGTTTACAGTCAGAATTATAAAGCATGACAACCCGAGCACACAAAATCCTCAGGAATGAAGATCGGTTCAGTTTTGGCAAAGATATGGCAGTTTGAAGTCTTGGAATGGCATTTTTTGGGTTTTTCGAAACTTTACAGTCAAGATAGATGTCATGATTTTTGACAAGAAATCCGAATTTATGGAGTTTCTCAACTTTGAATGCAGAACTAAAAAGGATGACGACCCATGGGACGGTGGGTGGCAGGCTGCCGAAGATCATTACTATCAGATCCAATTAGAAATGATGTCATCTATGAAAACTTATTGAAGTTATTCGTATTATTTTAGTGCTTGCTTTCCCATTGCAATATTAAAACAGTCTTCTGTACGAAAAACCAACAAAATGTCCACAAAAGTTTTTCCTTATTATTTCAGTTGCTGGTTGCAGTTGTGGCAGCAATTAAAGTGCTGGCCGAAATGAGCTCCCAATGTTGTGCAACGTGGACGAAGTCATGGCAACCTGCCCACTGGTGTTTTTGTGGCTGCACTCAATCAACCCCTGTCTCTGGGCCTGACCAGAGGTTAAGCGCATTAGATGGGCGATCCGAAATGGAACTGGTTACCTACCTCCAACAGAGATACGAGTATAATGAAACAAGGCGGCGGCCAGCAGCGTGTTTGTCTAAATGTCAACTGCTGCTGCTCCTTGGATGCTGGCTCCTCCTCCTCTTCCTGCTCTTTGCCGGGCAACGTCTTGGCCGTGGATCGTGCGGGCTTCTGCATCAGCTGATCGAGGAAGACGCCTAGCACCAGGCCGCTGCTGTTGCGGGATTGTGATGGCGGCATCTGCACAACGGTGGCGGAGAGCATCATTTCCGATTGTTTGCTGCCGCGTCTATTTTTGGGGCGTCTGCCTTGTGACGGTGCCCCACTTAGCGTCTGTCATGTTGTTGCCGGCGGCGCTGTGCGAGGAATTTCGTCTGGCCCACAGTTGGCCCCTGCAAAGAGACAAGCACACAGACAAAGAGTGTGAGTGAGTCAGTGATTGGAGGATGAGACAGAGAGAGAGAGATAGGGAGAGAGAGATAGAGAGAGACAGATTGGGTTGGGTGCAAATTGAGATAGCATTTTGCTAGCCAAATTAGCTCAAGGTTGTCTGTCCAACAATTTCCACATTGCGACAACTGCAGCGCAATTATTCTTTACTTGATTTGGCAGTCGTCGCCGTATTCGCGTCCAAGGCGCCAGCCAAGTCAATAAGCCCATCCCCTCCCTCCACATGTCTACAAAATGCCTTTTGTAATGTCACCAGACGGCAATAAAATAGTCGGAATTTATTTCTTGCCTAGCCAGCGAATTTTTCGACAAACAAATTTATTTCCGCTGCACATCCAACCGGGCAACCGAACTCAAGGTCCAATACCAATCCCCGAACCGCAGATCCTATTCCAAATTCGTTTTTGCACACTCATCCTATGGAGGTTTGGCATCAAAAAAAGAATAAATGCCCTTTGGGGCACATCAATTAACTAACTTGAATTTCAGTTATACGATATAAAAAGTTTCTCTTTAAGAGAAGAAAGAAATATATGAAAAATTATTATAACTCTTCTCAGGATATATTAAAAAGGGATCAGCGGATAAAAGTTATCTTTTCAAGTAGTTTAAAACATCGAATATTAAAGATAATATTCCCTAGGAAAGTAAGTATTATGTTGATTTTACTTGTTTTTGTTGCAGTTTAGTTTTTCGTACATTGTATGGCATAATCGTAGTTCTGGCCAAGTTTTATATGGCCAGTGCCAGTTTTAGTGTCCTGGGCCCAGTTGGCCATGGCGTGTTTCTGCTTTTGGCCTGGCACTGTGTTGCCGACTCTCAGCTTTGGCCAGTTTGCCAGTTGCCAGTTTGCCCTTGGTAATGAGTTTTAATGGTGATTACCTTTTTGGAGCTGCTGCCGAAACAAAAGGCAACAAAAGGCTGTGGATGATGGGATGGGGAAGGGGGCACATGTCGAACGGTAAGTTCTGGGGCGCCTCTGCCAACTGGCAGCCAGACGGGCTTGCAGGACACTTTCTTGCAAACGAGTTTTGCGAACGGAAACGCTGCGTTTCCATCTTCGATCCTGTGTCGGGATGCAGTGCAGGAAACCGGTTGTGTTGCGAAAGCCAAAGCCTGACAGGACAGGTGGGGAGAGGAGAGGAGAGGAGAGTCATTGGTTGGCAGGAACACGGGGAGTTGTTCTCGTTTTAATGAACACAAACGAGCGTACGACAAACTGTACAAATATCGACAGGTGTATGTATGTCCTTAATGTCCTTGTAACATCATTTCTTGTTTCGTAAGCGTTCAGCTTTTGTTGTTCATTGTTGATGTTTCGTTGTTGTTTCGTTGTTGTTTCCTTGCTGTTGTTGTTGTTCTTTTTGTTTGGGTTGGTTGTCCTTCGCACGCAAGTTATACGCTGTTGTGCCCATTCAGGACACGCACATATCCTTGAACCAACTGAAACGTGAGCTCGAATCCAGCCAAGAATCGAACTTTCAAGCTTGAGCATATACTAAATGTGGTATGTGAGCTTATATAATATATGCACATGTACATACATATGTATGTATGAGTGGATTATGCAAGCACACTGGACTCTCAGGGCGACCTCCTTAAGACAAGCTACCTTTCCCCACTCCCTCTGCCCACTTCCCATTCGTCCTCTTGATTCGGCTTTGAGTTTCTGTTTGTATTTGCATTGGCAAATATTTAATTTACATAATGTTGGCTATTTGTGTGTGCTTGCATTATTTGCATTTGTATTTATCAAATATGTGTGGCGCCCCTTTTTCTATAACTATTTTCTCTTTTTTTTATAAACCCTTAGCTCTCTTATTGATTCATGCGCTTGAATGATTAAATAAATGAAATACTTTAAAAAGCACGCAACGAGTTTACTAAAGTGCTTATGGCTTATTTATTTGTTAAGCACTGAGTAAACAAATGTAATTTAATTAACATGTTAATTAATAAATGAATAAGGTAAAAAAAAAGGAAAATCAATTGATTTTGAGAATTTCCTAATACAAATACTACTTGAAAATTTAAAACGTAACCTTTCAAAAATACCCATATGGTGAGTTGGTAGTTCCCGGATAAGTTTCTGGCAAGAAGGCAATTGTGAATGCCTTTTACATATTTGATAGTAAGAAAAACTTGCATTCGGCAACAAAAAAAGAAGGAAAACTTAATGCAATACAAATGCGAATGCGAATGGCAGCAAAGTGAAGTGAAATGTGCAAAGTAAAATTTTAATTACCAACGCTGCGGGCGGGTGGGTGGCTGCACCGGAGCAGGGAGAGGGGGGTTGGGGCAAACAAAGAAATGTTGTGAGAGTGAGAAAGCGAAATGTGCATAATAATTATGACTGGGCTTAAGCGTTAGTTATGAGAAACTTGTGAAAAGTGAAAAAACATTAACAACAAAAAACTGGTAAAAATAAATAAAACAAAGTTTGCAGTGCTCAACTCCAGCGCGGCCTTGGGTGAGTAGTGGGTGGGTGGGTGACTGGCTGGTGGAGTGAAAGAATAAAGGCGACTACAAATTATGCACATAGAAAGTTGCATTAACAGCAAACAGTAACAACACCAATAACAGCAACAACAACAACAAGAAAACACACATTAACAACAATGACGAGAAAATTGTATAAAAACTATAATTGAAAAAACATGTGAGGCGCCCCCAACTGCAGACTACACGCAGAGGCCACTGAGAATGGAGCTAAGGACGGTGCCTATCCGGGTGGCCTCTGGGAGTTTTCACTTTTTATAACCAGGCATACAACATTAACATTAACTATAACTTTAACATTAAATTTGCACTTTTTTTGCAGCTGAAATAGTTGGGCAACGATAAGCTAGCGTTATGGAAGTATTGTTGAAGGGTTAAAGAGGGGTAAAGGGGAACAGGGGAAGTGGGAAGTTGAAAGCCAGTCACTGACTGTGCACTTCACTGAATAAAGAAAGTCGACACTGAGAGGGGGTCTCAACGCCCCAAAGTCGTCGCTCATTTCACAATCAAATTCCGGCAATTGAAACGAATGCGATTAAAAGCCGCACGTCATGCGAGCCAAACAAGTGCGCAGCTGAAGCTGAAGCAGAAGCTGGGGCGGAGTGCGGAGTGTGGCACGGAGAGCAGGAGGAGGAGAGGGAGCAAATGGAGCATCGCGATAGGGCCATCAACTGCCGGCAAGGTGGAAGAGGGAGCAACTGCAGCGGCCCACGCGACTCTCTTTGCAGCTGCCAAGAGTTCATTTCCATTTAGGTTGCATGCCACGCCAACGTCTCGCTGTCTCTACGCAGAGGGTATGGTGAGGGTGGGGGAGGGAGAAGAGAGGAGAGGAGAGAGCAAACTCAATCTCTTCTTGCCTGCTTTCAATTTAATTGTAATTTCTTTTGTGTTTATTGCGTTTGTCTGCTGCTTACGTTTTAATTTCATTAACTTGTGTTTACTGTGTGAAACACTTGCCCAGCCACAAGCCCTCCCTCCCCCTCCACTTGCTTCCCACCCCTCCTCATCCGTCTAGTGCCGCATTACGCGCTAGCCGTTAAATTTTTGACATAAAACTTAACCTACAAGCAACCGCTTGTAACTTGTAACTTGTATCTGTATCTGTATCTGTATCTGTGTCTGTGTCTGTGTCTGTGTCTGTATCTGTGCCAGCGATTTCAACAGAAGCTGCTCTTGCTCTTGATGAACTTCAGATACGTTTACAAACGGAACCATTTAACCAGATGCTCTCTGCTTACATTTTTAGATTGAGCAATTCAATGGTCCAAAACGATTTTTTACGAGATATTATTTTCAACATAGAGAATCTGCTGGATCACCTGATCGGTTACACACGCTGCGCTCGTCATGCAATTGATTTGCTTCTTCTTCTTCCATTAGCCCCACGCTATGTTACATTTAATCGTAAATAACTTCTATGTTTATTGTCCGATCCTATTGAAATTTGTAGGACATAAAGATGGCGAATAAATGCGAGACTATGTATAATCCGAAGGTCACACCTCTAAAAATACGCATTTCTGAGAGATCGGGGGGAGGTATCTAAAAAGTGAAATACTTTTTACTTTTGAATGCTATAGGAGAATATACATACTGAATTTGGTGCCTCTTGATGCAGAGGCCATTTTGATCATTATTTGGCATATAGTTTAATCCTACATCTCAAGATTACACATTTTTGAAAAAATAAAATTTAGGACTTTTTTGGCGAAAAAAGCATAAGGGGGGACCCTTACAAATTTTGATTTTTCAAAAAATAAAATCTTGAAATTTTACGTTTAATTGATTGTAGGTATCTCAATTAGTATAAAAAACTATTTGAAAAGTGATTTTGCGGTAGTTCATTTTTCTGTCAAAAATCACGCCAAAAGTGACAAAAAAATTGACTTGTAAAGTGCCCAAACAGCGAAAAGTTCCTTATAAATGACCTTCCCAGACTTCAAATTGCCACAACTTTGTCAAATCTGAACCGATTATCAATCCCGAGGCCATTTTGATCATTATTTGGCTTTTTTTTTAATTCTACATCTCAAGATTACACATTTTTGAAAAAATAAAATTTAGGACTTTTTTGGCGAAAAAAGCATAAGGGGGGACCCTTACAAATTTTGATTTTTCAAAAAATAAAATCTTGAAATTTTACGTTTAATTGATTGTAGGTATCTCAATTAGCATAAAAAACTATTTGAAAAGTAATTTTGCGGTAGTTCATTTTTCTGTCAAAAATCACGCCAAAAGTGACAAAAAAATTGACTTGTAAAGTGCCCAAACAGCGAAAAGTTCCTTATAAATGACCTTCCCAGACTTCAAATTGCCACAACTTTGTCAAATCTGAACCGATTCTCAACCCCGAGGCCATTTTGATCATTATTTGGCATCAAGTTTAATTCTAAATCTCAAGTTTATGAATTTTTGAAAAAACAAAATTTTGGATTTTTTTGGCGGAAAAAGCATAAGGGGGGACCCTTACCACTTTTGATTTTTAAAAAAAAAAAATCTTGAAATTTTACGTTTAATTGATTGTAGGTATCTCAATTAGTATAAAAAACTATTTGAAAAGTGATTTTGCGGTAGTTCATTTTTCTGTCAAAAATCACGCCAAAAGTGACAAAAAAATTGACTTGTAAAGTGCCCAAACAGCGAAAAGTTCCTTATAAATGACCTTCCCAGACTTCAAAATTGCCACAACTTTGTCAAATCTGAACCGATTATCAATCCCGAGGCCATTTTGATCATTATTTGGCATCTTTTTTAATTCTACATCTCAAGATTACACATTTTTGAAAAAATAAAATTTAGGACTTTTTTGGCGAAAAAAGCATAAGGGGGGACCCTTACAAATTTTGATTTTTCAAAAAATAAAATCTTGAAATTTTACGTTTAATTGATTGTAGGTATCTCAATTAGCATAAAAAACTATTTGAAAAGTAATTTTGCGGTAGTTCATTTTTCTGTCAAAAATCACGCCAAAAGTGACAAAAAAATTGACTTGTAAAGTGCCCAAACAGCGAAAAGTTCCTTATAAATGACCTTCCCAGACTTCAAATTGCCACAACTTTGTCAAATCTGAACCGATTCTCAACCCCGAGGCCATTTTGATCATTATTTGGCATCAAGTTTAATTCTAAATCTCAAGTTTATGAATTTTTGAAAAAACAAAATTTTGGATTTTTTTGGCGGAAAAAGCATAAGGGGGGACCCTTACCACTTTTGATTTTTAAAAAAAAAAAATCTTGAAATTTTACGTTTAATTGATTGTAGGTATCTCAATTAGTATAAAAAACTATTTGAAAAGTGATTTTGCGGTAGTTCATTTTTCTGTCAAAAATCACGCCAAAAGTGACAAAAAAATAGTCTTGTAAAGTGCCCACAACGAAAAGTTCCTTATAAATGACCTTCCCAGACTTCAAACTGACACAACTTTGTCAAATCTAAACCGATTCTCAATCCCGAGGCCATTTTGATCATTATTTGGCATATAGTTTAATTCTACATCTCAAGTTTATGAATTTTTGAAAAAAAAAAATTTTTGATTTTTTTGGCGAAAAAAGCATAAGGGGGGACCCTTATCAATTTTGATTTTTCAAAAAATAAAATCTTGAAATTTTACGTTTAATTGATTGTAGGTATCTCAATTAGTATAAAAAACTATTTGAAAAGTGATTTTGCGGTAGTTCATTTTTCTGTCAAAAATCACGCCAAAAGTGACAAAAAAATTGACTTGTAAAGTGCCCAAACAGCGAAAAGTTCCTTATAAGTGACCTTCCCAGACTTCAAATTGCCACAACTTTGTCAAATCTGAACCGATTATCAATCCCGAGGCCATTTTGATCATTATTTGGCATATACTTTAATCCTACATCTCAAGATTACACATTTTTGAAAAAATAAAATTTAGGACTTTTTTGGCGAAAAAAGCATAAGGGGGGACCCTTACAAATTTTGATTTTTCAAAAAATAAAATCTTGAAATTTTACGTTTAATTGATTGTAGGTATCTCAATTAGCATAAAAAACTATTTGAAAAGTAATTTTGCGGTAGTTCATTTTTCTGTCAAAAATCACGCCAAAAGTGACAAAAAAATTGACTTGTAAAGTGCCCAAACAGCGAAAAGTTCCTTATAAATGACCTTCCCAGACTTCAAATTGCCACAACTTTGTCAAATCTGAACCGATTCTCAACCCCGAGGCCATTTTGATCATTATTTGGCATCAAGTTTAATTCTACATCTCAAGTTAATGAATTTTTGAAAAAACAAAATTTTGGATTTTTTTGGCGGAAAAAGCATAAGGGGGGACCCTTACCACTTTTGATTTTTCAAAAAATAGAATCTTGAAATTTTACGTTTAATTGATTGTAGGTATCTCAATTAGTATAAAAAACTATTTGAAAAGTGATTTTGCGGTAGTTCATTTTTCTGTCAAAAATCACGCCAAAAGTGACAAAAAAATTGACTTGTAAAGTGCCCAAACAGCGAAAAGTTCCTTATAAATGACCTTCCCAGACTTCAAATTGCCACAACTTTGTCAAATCTGAACCGATTATCAATCCCGAGGCCATTTTGATCATTATTTGGCATATAGTTTAATCCTACATCTCAAGATTACACATTTTTGAAAAAATAAAATTTAGGACTTTTTTGGTGAAAAAAGCATAAGGGGGGACCCTTACAAATTTTGATTTTTCAAAAAATAATATCTTGAAATTTTACGTTTAATTGATTGTAGGTATCTCAATTAGCATAAAAAACTATTTGAAAAGTAATTTTGCGGTAGTTCATTTTTCTGTCAAAAATCACGCCAAAAGTGACAAAAAAATTGACTTGTAAAGTGCCCAAACAGCGAAAAGTTCCTTATAAATGACCTTCCCAGACTTCAAATTGCCACAACTTTGTCAAATCTGAACCGATTCTCAACCCCGAGGCCATTTTGATCATTATTTGGCATCAAGTTTAATTCTACATCTCAAGTTTATGAATTTTTGAAAAAACAAAATTTTGTATTTTTTTGGCAAAAAAAGCATAAGGGGGGACCCTTAGCAATTTTGATTTTTCAAAAAATAGAATCTTGAAATTTTACGTTTAATTGATTGTAGGTATCTCAATTAGTATAAAAAACTATTTGAAAAGTGATTTTGCGGTAGTTCATTTTTCTGTCAAAAATCACGCCAAAAGTGACAAAAAAATTGACTTGTAAAGTGCCCAAACAGCGAAAAGTTCCTTATAAATGACCTTCCCAGACTTCAAATTGCCACAACTTTGTCAAATCTGAACCGATTATCAATCCCGAGGCCATTTTGATCATTATTTGGCATATAGTTTAATCCTACATCTCAAGATTACACATTTTTGAAAAAATAAAATTTAGGACTTTTTTGGCGAAAAAAGCATAAGGGGGGACCCTTAAAAATTTCAATTTTTCAAAATATAGAACAGACAGAAAGACGGACATGGCTATATCGACTTGGCTATTGATAGTGATTAAGAATATATATACTTTATGGGGTCGGAGATGCTTTCTTATGCTTGTTACATACTTTTGCACAATACCATTATACCCTTATAAATAGAGCCGGATGTCCTAACCACTAGACAATATGGTACTTGAAGATAGATGATAACAAATTGTGAAGAAGGATCTAAGAATTAAGATATTTTTTATTTACCTTTTTTTTAGCCATTATATTGTCAATTAAAATTAAATATTCAAATGAGAATGAAAAGAACTAACATAAATTAGAATGCAGTAGTTTCTGTAACTCGTGTTTGTGGCTTTATAAAAAAGAAAATAAAATTGCAAACGACAACAACAAGTCAAGTCAGTTAAGTCCAATAATACACGTATTTATGCTGAATATTTCTACGACTTCGCGTCAATGCACAAATCAGTTAGCGTCCGGCAGAAGGCAGTTGCCAGACGGTAATAACCGACAGAGGCATAGAGACAGGGGAGACACAGGGGGAGCGGTTGGAACACAGACAACGACAACGACATCGACACCTGACCACGCGACGGTTGCTGTTGCTGTTGTTGTTGTTGTTGGCTGGCTTGTTGGTAGGTAGGTTGGTTGGTTTGGGTAGTTGGTTAGGTTGGTTGGTAGGTTGGTTAGTTGGTGTTACCTAAACAAGTGCAGCGCGTATCCATGTTTATTTTACGGTTCAACGATTATTGCCAGTTATTGTCTAATGGCACCGTAAAGGGGGACAGCACAACAACACATCAGAGGCCGATAGCGATAGCGACTAGTGGCTCTAGTGGCCAAAGTGGCCAGCAAAGCAAAGCAAAATCGCCAAAAGTGGCAGACAGAGTGGGAGAGAAAGAGAGAGAGAGAGAGAGGAGGCAGTGGAACTTGGTCAGAGGAACAGACCAACGTGTAGCACTAGGTGTTACTAGATTGTTGTTGTTGTTGCTGTTGTTGTTGCAACCACCGCTGCGTTACTGAGTGTATTTTGTTGGTTGTTGTGGTCTCTCTGCACTCGCTATCAATATTTCAAACACGTTCCAAACTTTTGCCTTTTTCAGGCAGTCCGCCAGGCAGGCAGGCAGGCAGGCAGGCAACGAAAAACGGAAGTTCACACGGAAATATATAGGAAAAAATAAAACGAAATGAGAAAACGACACCCAGCAACAAACAACAGAAATAAAAAAATAAAAATACAAACATTATGTTTATAGTGAAAATAACAACATATATGATATGAATCACGCAACAGCAGCAAGCAGAGGAAAGGTGAGGAAAGGTGGGGTAAGTTGGAGGAGGAACAGCAGAATCAGGGTAAATTCAAATAGAACTTTGTCTGCATTCAAATGAAACATTTCGATTGTACTTTAGATCGATGGCAGTACACATTTTGTAAATATGACGAAATATAAAGAATCTTAGGAATCTAAAGGGGCGGCGTGGGGGGAGAGTAGTAGTATTGTCAACGAACATTTGGCATCAGGCCACAAGGCGAGACGACAACAGACGCTCAAGGAGACAGCGTTTAGATGGTGGTCACCACGAGGGACGCAGCCGGGGGGCAGCTTTGACATATCAATAAATTTAGCACGCATCCGATAAATGTGCGTGGCTGCTATATATACATATATATATATATAGCTATATATTCCGCGACTGGGCAATGTCTAGACTCTAGATTCTAGACGCACAAACGATGACGAAGATGGTGTGAACTAGCTTGTGGCAAGAGAGGTTTTTTGTCTGCCTCGCAGATGGCACTGAAATCATATGGTTGTGGGCCTTTTGATTTATGTGCTGTGGCCAAGCTGGAGCTTAATCTGGATTATGAGCAATTTCTCCGTCTGACTGATCTAATAGAGCTTAAGAAATTGCAACACGAACATGAACTCGATAATTAACTTTAACTTTAAAACGCGACTGCATGCAAAAGATACAAAATGCATGAGGGGCTGCATAGATGCACAGATGCACAGATACAGATTGACAGATACGTTTGTATCTGTTTATAGGCGGAGAGTACGCTGCAAATTGCCGCTGATTGTCGAGCGTGGCAATTTAATGCAAAAGCCATCAATTAACCCGCTTTCCAAGAGGCATGCGGCAAGCGGCAACTACAGCTATAGCGGCAGCAGCAGCAGCAGCAGATGCAAAAGTATCTCAGATGAGTTTACAATGAACCGCAGCATCGAACGGTTAAGCAGCCATCAACGAGATGCAACGATTTGCACGTAGTTCCGTTAGCTAATTGGTCCATAAATGAAGTCAAGCTTTAGGAAGCACTCGACGGAAGCAACGCAATAAGGAAACTGACCAACAAGCTGGTCAATGGCTTTTCTTGGTTCATTCCTATTTCCCCTCCAGGCGCCATGAATAATTAATATATAATATTTGTCTCATTGTAAATCTTTACACTTATTGTTACTTTAAATGCGCAGCGGCTGCAACAACCGCAGGTCTTGGGGGCATCGTGTGAGACCTGCTGCAGGAGCTGCGGCGACATGGACATCGCCAGTGGCGACCAAAACAACGACAACAACATCAACATCAAAAGGCAATTATGCGCCAAGAGTGGGCGGCAGGGCGTGGCGAGAAGCGGGGTCTTGGCAAAAAAAAAAACAAAAAAATGTTAATAATAAAACAACAAGAAAATTGCGTGAAGAGGGAAGAGAAACGGGAGAAGGGGGGGACATGCAAGGCAGCTAGAACAATTCGCACGGTAATGGAAATGAAAATGGCATGAAAAGGCTTTTGTGCTCAGTGCTCTACGAGAAGAACAAGAGACAAGAAGAGCAAAACACAAAACACAAAACGCAAAACACAAAACAAGCTCAGCTTGGACAGATTGGTCAGCAAAGATAGGAAGGAAGGGAGGGACAAGGAAAAGCAGGAAGGGAGAGCTTGACAATGAAGCTAGTGAAACAACTGAAGAAGACTCAGGAATTTGCGAGTTATTTGTAGGATGAAATAGATTTTAAAGTGTGGTGGAAAATAGAGATACTTTCAGTTCCCATCAATGCAATAAAATTAAAGAACAGTCGCAGTTAAAGTAAAAGTATCTTTTATACAAAAATATATTCAGATTGTGAGGAATGTATGTAAGATCTATGTAGGTTAAAAAAGAGATTCCTAAATATATTATAGAGAGTTAAAGAAAGTAATTTACAAAGCTAGTAATCTTAACAATTCCAATTCCAATTCGCAGTCTTTGCATCTGAACAATTGGGCTGCGTTAAGCGACTTTCATTTGCTTGGGAAACTGCGGCTAAAAACAAATGGCCCATTAATGGGTTCAATACCTGCAAAATGTGCAAATGTGCGTCCGTCTGTCCCCTCCTCTCCCTTCCTATTCGTCCAATCGCTTGGGCGCACATTGAACCGATATTGGAGTTGGTAGCTGGGGCAAATTTGCCGCCGGCGTCGCCTCTTCCGATTATCACATTTCGCTCTAGCGACCTGGCAGCAATCGGCGTTCATAAGCACATTAGCACCGCTGGCGTTTGCACCACCGAGCGACCCACCGAGTGGGCCACCCAACTGAAACTGTTGGCCATGGCCAGCGTGCGATCCACATTCGCATTTGAAGCTAACCATTCACCGGGGGCCCAACTATTTTTAGTCGGTTGGGGCTGTGACTGAAACGCCTTCCCCTTCCCAATACCCGCCCCCCCCCCCTCTCAATGCGCCTGCTTACCTCACCCCTCCGTAGAGAAGATGTAGCATGGTAATTATTCGCGCTCAGCTGACTGCGCGAGTCTGCAAAGCGTAACTTGTAACTTGTAGATACATTCACGTATCTGTATCTTAATCTGTATCTGTATCAGTATCTCGGGGGCACGCATCTACCATACATATATGTATGCATGTATGCATGTATGGAAAGCCAGCCCAAGTGGATGTGGATGTGGATGTGTATGTTGCCCCACTGTGTCCAAGAGTTAATCACCGTTGCCGTTTAGCTCAGTCGAGCTGTTGTTGTTGTGTTGTTGTTGTTGGTGTTGGCGCTCGCATAGTTTACATTTTATAAGTTAATTGAGTTAACTGTGAAACGCTGCAGACGTCGCCGTTGACTTGGCGTTTTTCTTTCTCTTTGCTGCGCTCATTTGCTAATGCAAATCTGATGAATATCGCAATTGTATCTATAAGATACAATATCTGCATTCAGAGTATAAACAAATAAGCCGGATTGCAACTGCAATTTTCTGGTGTTGCTGACCACAAGGGCGGCCTAGTCAAAGGCGTGGCAGATGGGTGGGTGAGGTGAGGGGAGGGGGGCATAATTATCAACGCGCTAACGCACAAGATATTTCTACTCATTTCTCCCCTCCCCCCACCCATCCCTTTCGAATTATCTTTGGCTGCCTGCCCGCATGTTTTAATTATAAATATTTTACAGTTATTCGTATTGTTGTATTTTTTTGGTTGTTGTAGCTGCTGATGCTAAACTAAATTGCCTGTAAATTCTTTTTGTGGGCAAACACATTTAAAAAGCAAAGCAAACAACAGACAACAAAAAAATAAAAAACAAAAAAAACAAGTACAAATTTGTGTGTCGTTTTAATTGCCAGAATATTTCATTTCATTTCGCATATTTGCACAGACATCCAATTTTGATGCACATTTCACATTTATTTTCTAGTATTTTGTTTTTTGTCGTTTTGTTCTGTGGGCTTTTAATTTTAATAGTCGCATAGCGCGTAAAGTGGTAAGTAATAAGCCCCAAACAAATTCACACAACTCTCGAAAGTGTCAACCGTTTTGCCACAGATCTAAACAAAAAACTATTTAAATGCACATTTATTCCAGCAGGCGATTCAGTATCTTAATAGCTCTATCTGGTTTATAGATGGACAACATAAAAATAAAATAGAGACAATAATCGAAATTGTTATTTGAAAAGTGTTATTAGTATTTAAAACGCAATAATTCACAAAGCCTTTAATAAACCGCAGTATAAATGACACGTAAATATGGTTGGATTGATGACAAAAATAATATGATATTCAAGCAAAGTGTATTCCTGGATTAATTTAAATTTTAAAAATATTAAAATGATTTAAATCACTTTAGACGGCTTGGGCAACTTGAGGAATAAGATTGGGATTATAAATAAATTCTATAAATTTCTTCTGCTGATCAAAAACTAATGATAAACTTCGGCACGCTCAACGATAGCTGCATTTGCTTGTTATCAATTTGAAATGGAATTCAATGAATTGCTGGAAAAGTGCTAATATATTATTTGATCATTCGTTATAGTGCGGATCGATCACCTACCTGCCTGCAAATAGTTGTCACATGATGTTTTAGTATTCAAACGAAATTAGATAATAGTAAACAAATAGAAACCACTCACGAGACAGAGTTGCTTTAGCTATGATGAATATGAGTTTCGACCTGCTGACACTCATAAATAAATTTGCAATGCCATATCATAGATACACCCCGACATACATACATACTACGACATAGGAAGGTGCCGATTGGAAGGTGCTCATTGTCTGTCAAATCTCTGACGTCAAATGTCTAGAGTTGGAGCTGTTGGACTTGTGCGACTATTTGACTGTTCGACTACTCGACCCGGGTGCGTTCCAATCGAATCCAATCCGGGGGGTTTTGCCCACGCGTCGCCGTCAGTCGTCAGCTGCCGTGGGAAAAACTCGTTTTTTTGGGTCGATATAAGTCGGATGCGGATTTCAGTGGCCGGCTGCGACGGCGCATTGCGTGGGCCTGACTCACCCGTTCCAGTTCTACAATATACAACATTCAACATACAATTTAAATATAAATATATTATGCATAAATGCTGTATACACTATGGCTGCGGCCCGCGGCCCTGACTTGGGTTCCGTTTCACTTTTCAAAAGTTTTCGACAGCTTTGCCAATTTGCCGTTTTGTTTGCTTGCCGTTTGGCCTCAGCAAAGAAAATTTCAAATATTTAACCGCAAGCAGCAATGCAGTTTAGTGTCGTTTCACACGTAGATACGCAGCAGATACAATTGTATCTGCAACTGCATCTGCATCTTGCTGCTTGGCATTTTTGTTTGTTTGTTTGTTGCGCTTGTTAGCCACTTGGTTTGTTTATCTCAAGTCTTGAGTTTGCGACTCATTTGCAGCGTTTTTTGTTTTAGTCGCGCGCACGAAATTTTCACTGCGCTATCGATGAATGAACAGGGGCAGGGGAGCCGTGAGAGGGGAGAGGTGAGTATGGGCACTGAGAAGGGGGTCTCTCTCGGCGATAAGCGATGAGTGTGCGGAGTTCCCTTGGCGGCGGTATTAATGTTGTTGATTCTTGTGATTCATAGCTAGCACTCGCAGTTCCCATTTCGCGTTTAGCATTTCGTGTTTTGTATTTTGCATTTGCAAATTGCGCTGGTTAGGCATTCTTGCTGCCGCTGCCGCTGCCTCTGCCGACGTCGACGTCTCTGTCGTAATTTGCCGCTCGCTTTGTGTTATGTGTGAAATATTCACCTGCAGGCAACAGCGACGTCTTGCATATCTACACCTATATATATGTAGTATCTCTTAGATACATTTGCCTGACTGTTAAAAAAAAAGAAAACACTTTTCCTGCTTGCCATTTTTACCCACATTTATTTTCACTGCACTTCCGACGGCTGCCAGGTCCTCAGCACTTCACTCCCCGCTCACCTGCGATAAGCAGCTAACAATTCTAACGCTTGCCAGTTACTGTTTGGCATTCTATTCTACCACTGCTGCTGCTGATGTTGCTGCTTTCGCTGCTAGTTGCTGCAGCGCTTCACTTTTGGCATAAACATTTCCTAAACTTTTATCTAATTCAACAAACTGCAGCAACAACAACAACAATAACAGCAACAACGACTTGAGCCATTTCGAAAGATTCCCAAGGCATTTCCACATTTTCCAAGCCATTGTTGTTGCTTCTTCTTCTTCTTGTTTTTCGTCTTCGCGCTTTTGTTTCTTTCATTCGCATTTTCAACGTGTTTCTACTTGTTAGGCATTCAACTTTTCACATCGTTTCTCTTCTTTATTTTTTGCCCTCATCGTTTTTTTTTTTTTTCTTTTTAACCCAACTCGTTTTTTTTCGGCTTTGATTTGGTTTAGTGCAACGCAGCTTTGTTTTTGTTTTTGTTTTAGTTTTTTTCCTTCGCGCTCTTTGGAGACTTGAGGGCGACCTCAGCTGCTGCCGTTGCTGCTGCTGCTGCTTTATTATGCAAGAAACAGTCTGGAAAATTTATTAAATTTCTTAAGCATAAAGTGCACTAATTTATTAGCTCTTGATGAGTCTGAAACTATCTGCAAGTCTTTCGAAATACCTGCCACCATCGCAGTTCCAAGCCGAGGGGCACGCGGAATGCGTTTACTGATAAAAACTGTTTAAGTTGACGGATGTATCTTGAAGTGTTTACCTATGTAAATTTTTGAGTTAGACTATTTCTTAGTCACACGTTAGGCTTTCAAATGTATCTGGTTTTTGAATCAACTCATAGTTCTCTTAAAATAATACAAGAACTAACCCATTTAGAAATTCAGGTCTTTGTGTTGCGGATGAGCATATTTCAGATCTAGTTTCTGCAGTTCTTGAAACGGTTTTTCTTTTCACACCTCAATGTAAGAAAAAAACGAGCCCATTAAAAAAAAGCAAACTTGACATAATTACAAAAAAATATTTACAAAAATAATATGTGTATAAAAATAAATGCAGTGCGTACAATTTTTTAAAAAGTAGCAAACGCTATAATTTTTATGGGTTTTGTTTTCGCATTCGACAACAAAAGCAGCTGAGGCCCCCAGAGATTAACACCCCTGCCCCTGCAACCCCTTTGAGGCCACGTCTCTCTCTCTATCTCACTGGCTCGGCAGGCCGTGGAAATTCAAGGCAACGCGTCGATCATCGTCGTGTGGCGTCTCCACCTCGTTCTTTTCCTCTCTGAGTGCTCCTCTGTCTGTGTCTCAGTCTGTGTCTCTGATGTCATGGGTGCTTATAAGCATGATATATGGATTTGTAGTTGTAGTTGTTGCTGTTACTTTTGCTGTTTCTGTTTCGGTTTTAGCTGCCGTCGCACGCAGAATTTGCATGCAGTTTTAGCAGACAATTCAAGACAGCAGCAACAATAAAAACAAAAACAAAACAAGGCGCTGGCCACGCCCACGCACACAAAGGTAGTAAACCTTGCGAATGAATGAATCGAGCGATTAATAAAAATACTAACAATCAACAACAAAAACAACAATAAGAGTAACAACAACATTGAAACTCACATTTTATGAAACACGTAAAACGGCAGCGAGTAAATAAAATACTTTAGTGAATGAATAAATAAATCAATAAACCAAAATGTAAACAAATTAAACAGTTAAACAAAAGCACAAAAAAACCCAAAAAAAGAAGAAATAATATAAAAATTTAGTTGAATACATTTGTGAGTTATTGTTGAGCAAACATTAATAAAGATATCAAGTACAGCGAACTGACAGAAGGGAATGCCATGCATATAAGTAACATTAACAATATATAATATATACATATTATATTTTTAGGTTTTGTTATTCGTAACTAAATCTTTTTGACTCTAAAGCAATTTTGAAATCTTTTAATTACGATTCACTTTGTTAACTGTGAATGATTATTGCTTGGCAGCTTGGCCAGGGATCTTGTCTAGCTGCGATTATTATCTGCGTGCTCTTGCAACGTTTTTGGATACCGCTGCGTGAGGCGGCCCACACAAGCCATTCAAGAAATTCAAGAAATTGGTATTCAAAGCCCCATTCAGAGGCTGCCTCCGTCGGCGTCGGCATCGGCGTCGCTGTCAACGTCGCCAGTCCTTCCTACACAGAAATCATATTGTGCGGCTAACAGCTATTTCAAATTCAAATTTAGGCTGCCAACGAGTTGAATGAATCAAAACAAAAGAAAAACCAAAAAGAAATCAAAGCAAATGAAATGAAATGACAATCGAAGGCACAAATTGGCAAGTAGCACTTGGATAGCCCAGATACCAGAGACAAGATACAAAACTATTTACCTGCAGCGAAATTAGCGCAGCCCACATTAATAAATATACAAATTCGAAGACAAATGAACTGCGAACTGAGTTTGTATCGACTTTTATGCGCCACACAAGCAGCATTTCATTCATAAAAAAACAGTTCTGGTGAAAGAAGCAGCTGGCAAAAAACAGAAGGAAAACAGCAAGTAAAACAAGCAAGCAAACATAAGAAAAACACTTATTGCGTATACGCAATGTGTCACAGAGAGGATGTGGATGTGGCTGTAGCTGTAGATGCAGAAGCAGATGCAGATACAGTTAGTGTTGGGTATAAAGACACAACAGTAATTTTGGTGTTGCCTTGTTGACATCTCGGCGCGCAGCTGTTCTGTTCTGCTCTGTTCTGCAACACTTGTGTATCTCACAGATACATTGGACGAGCTCAAGCTGCAGATAGATTTGTGTGCACGTCGACTCACCAATGATGATGATGATGACAAGTTACTGCTCTCCTCCTCACTGATCACTGGTTACTGCTGTCGGCAGTTTGCAGTTTATAGCCACGTTTCAGCTGCTGAATGTGTGTTGTATCTTGCGGATGTATCTACGCATTCATCGCCTGCAGCCTGCCAACATTTAGCACTTTCAACGCGTCCTTTAATTTTTTTCGTATGCCAACCCTTAACCGTTAAGCGTCTCGTTTGCCGTTAGTCGCTGTCCGTTAGCCGTCAGCCGTTAGCCGTTTCTGCCCGTTTGTCCGTTGCAAAGTGCCGTTCACTACTGAGCTCGTTTTTTATGCGCTCCGATACTTTTATAGATTCGCAATGTGCCTCGAGGCCGGGCTCCAGGCAGGCAGGCAGGCAGGCAGGCAGAGGGGGCGGTGCACGAGGCGGTGTGGCAGGGGCAGAAGAGGTAGCCAAGGGTAGCGGTCTGTTGCTAGTTTTGTTGGTTTGTTTGTTTCATTGTTGCCTTGCCTTGCACCCCTTTTAGCCGGCCGGCCAGCAAAACGGCAACACCAACAACAACCACCCAAAAAGTGCCCCCTACCCCTAACCCTGCACCTGACACGCTCGCTGTAAGTTGTCCACCTGCTGACGAACTTGTTCGAAGAGGTTCGAAGCATGTTGCCAAGCTTTCAGTTTGTTTTTTTGGCTAACAAAAAACGGTAAATGCAGCAGACAGGAGAGTCCGAGGCAGCAGAGTCAGAGAGAGAGAGAGAGAGTGCGTCTTTCAGGAGCCGGTTTCGGTGGCAGGTGCACCTTGCGTACAGCTTTTGTGGACAGCTGAGCTGATGAGCAGCAGCAGCAGCAGCAGCAGACAATTAACGAGTCTCATTACTCAGAGGCGTGCAACTGACGCCTGCCCCTGGTAGACAACCCACTACCTAACACCCCACCCCTGTTGGCCTTTGGTGGCATGCATTGGGGTCAGGCAGCTTGCCACTCATTTAAAGATTAATAACAATAATCAGCATCAACGTCATCATCATCATCATCGTGAGATTTGAAATGAAAATTGAAAATGACAAGAAAGGAAAACTCGGTTGACTCTGGTTGACGGTTGCCGCTTTCCCAGGCTCGTTAGCAGCTGGCAGCAGGCAGCAGGCAGCATGCCACATGCGGCAGGCAGCACAAATTAGCCAAGCGCCACCATCAAAATGTATATTCAATTGAATTGATCAAGCAATTATGCGGTTTTGCTTTGCGCATATGAATTGTGATTCATATCTTGCCCTACGAAACCAGCATTATGTTATGAGCTAATAAAGGGCAAACCCCTCACCCCTACCCTCCCTTCCCCTTCCTCGCACCCCCTCTTGGATTAGACATATGTACATATGTAGCTAGAGTTCAACTGGCATTTAATTTCAGCACTCGAAACCATTTTAAATCAAATCTATTCATAGTGTTTTCGCAACAACAACAAAAGACAGTAACAACAACAACTGGTCTCGTTACTTGCCCCCCTCCTCTACATCCCCTCCGGGCCCACATCATCTGTCATCTTTGATAATGTTCATGACGTGGATTTTGTTGTCGATTTTCATGTTGTTGCTGTGCGGCTATTGTGTATTGTTGTTGTTGTTGTTGTTGTTGTTGTTGCTGCTGCTGCTGCTGTTGCAGTTTGTTATTTGCCTGATGGATTTGTTGTTTTCGCTTGTGGCAGTCAGCGACAGGCAACATATCAAATTATGTTCGATATATGTTAACAAGTCGCATTGATTTTCAGCTGATAGCCCACATATCTGTGAGTCTTAGAGCTGCTACCTATGAGATACGTATCCGAAATGTCAGTAGATACTTTTTAGCACCCCAGCAGCAGGCAAGGTCAAAGGACAAAGCAGTCAAGATGCTGCTTAAAAATATAAAGATGTGTAAAGATATAAAGATATAAAAGTATTTATATACAAATATCCAGATCACATTGCAGCATATAATTATATTTATTTATGAGTTATAAATAAATGTATAAAACTTTTTAGCTAAAGAAATGTATCTATTTAGTTTTACGCAAAAAAAAACAGCTGTAAATTGATGCGTTCATCCAAAATGTCATTAGCTCTTCATTAACTGAGAGTTTCTTAGTTCATACTGTAGCATAAACAGTTGCTCATAAAAGTATATGCATCACAAACAATTATCAATATTTCCCACATTTTTACTCTTACTTTTAATTGCCGTGACGGCAAAAATCGAAAATAATATAGCTAACAAAAAACCATTAAGGTAAAAACAAAATCAGCAACAATAAAAAGTGTTGAGGATGCAAGGGGGGAGGGGGTTGTGTGTTGGCGATTTGACGCACAAATATCGCACATAAAAGAGCCAATAAAAAGTGGTTAGGAGAGGGGGAGGAGAGGGGAGGGGGCTTGCAAATCAAAACAGATGTGCGACAGGCCAAACTGGCAACTGGCAACAGCAGCAGAAGCAACGGCAAACTTTGCCACAGATACAAGATACAAGATAGCGGAGACGAGAAATGAGAAATGAGATACGAGCTGCGATATATATTTCTGGTTGCTGTTGTTGTTGAGTTGCTCGTGCCACACGGCCAACAGACGGCAAGAAAAGTAACTGTGCCACACGGCCGCATATCCTGCAGGAAAGCCAGCGTCGAGTTGAACGGGAATTGCGCAAGGATTTCGGCAAAACTGGTTGGCCAAGAAGTGCGTCGCTCACCTGCCACAAACTCGGCTAAGCTGCTGCTGCTGCTGCTGCCCCTGCCACATGCCGCATGACTCAAATTACGCTTCCTCTTTTTTGGGAAGGAGGAGCAGCAGCAGCGCTGCCCGAACAGTGTTCATTCGATAAACAGATATAACCTAAAATATAACTGTCTAAATATGAGAAACTTTATTTTCAATGCATAAAACGTCTTGAATACAAAATGTACTTGACTGAAAATACATTACATAATTACTCATAAATTAGAATCAGCTCTTAAATCGATACGTTTTAATTAGCGTGTGAGCACTGTATAATAATTATGATGCCCTTTGCCACAACGCTGTCTGCTTCCGCTCAGAGCGACAGAGACAGAGAGAGAGGGGAGAGGGAGAGAGGGAGAGAGAGGTAGTTAGCAAGCAGGAGAATAGTGCAACTCGCTGCCGCAGGACGACGACACAGCTGCAAATATAACCAAAGTCGAGTATGCGATTCTTCAACTCAATTCTGCTGCCTGCCTCCATTTAACTGCGCGTTGCACGTTGGGCATACAAAGCAGCGACGGCGACGCCGACGCCGACTGCGGCAGCGCCACGAAAAACGGAAAGTGCTCATAGTAGCAGTAGTAATTTTATTGAGAAATCCACAGACTGGCGGCGGGGCAAGGAAACCGCTAAAGGGCTGCCACAAGACGCGGCACAAGCCAGCAATGTTGGCGTTGTTTGTTGTTGGTTGCTTCTTGGTTTGTTGTTGCTTTCTTTTTGTATTGCTGTTGTTGGTTTGTTGCTGGCAGCGAATGCGACGCCTGGCGCATAACAATGCGTTCTTTAGCCCGAATGTATCTGTCAGATACGCCCAGGCATCCGGAGGTGACTCCAGGCAACTGTGGACTGTGCCCCGCTCAGTGGGATGCCAAGCGACGAAGCTCGCGACACTTGCAAAAACAAATTGGGCGACGCTGTTCGCTGTTAGCTGTTTGCTGTTAGCTGTTTGCTACTTGGTCAACAAAGTTGTTTGCAAGACCTAACACATAGCCAAAATATAAAACAAACTACATCAAAAAAAAAACAACAATACTCTCTGGGGCACATCTGTTCGAACATGTTCGCCTGCGCTCTTATACGGCAACGGCGCAACGGCAAACAGCTGTTTGCAACGCGAACGTGTTGCGTATAAGAGAAGGTCTGCCAAATAGTAGAGACAAGCACACAAGTTGCGTAGAAGAGCTCAAATGCTTGTTGCTAGGTAGTTTGATTGAATTTCGTGATCGCACTCAATTTAAATGCAGTATAAGAGCTGTACGCATTAAAGATACTTTTATACGTATGTATATGAATATGTTTTTGTATTCTTTAAGAGTTTGTATTTTGAGACCTTACTCAATTAATTACATATCAAAGCTGAATTACCACAGAAATAGGGCTAACATTTCTAACATAAAACTCACTTTAAGCTTTACTATCTCTATCTTTCTATCTTTGGCTGCCTTTTGGCTCTTCTGTGCATTAATTCAATGGGAGCCATTCGAATGAAATCCATTAGAGTTTATATTTCAGCCATGAAACGACATACTCACATTGGCCAAAGCCCTAGGCTCAATTTAAACCCAACACACACACACACACACTAGCAAACACACACACACACACAATAGTATCTATGGTCAATGCCATTTTGGCAAAGCTTATCCAAAAATATTTGCATAAGATTCAAACTGCATGCAAGCAGACTTTTCCCCTCCCTCCTCGCCACCACTTGTCCCTTTCCCATGCCCCTCAGCTTGCCGAAAATGTAACAGAATAACAGACAAACTTTTCGTCCAAGTTTTGCGTTGCAAGTGGAGTTCATATTTGAGTTGAGTTCAGTTAAGTTGCCCTGCCCCACCCCCTCTCATCTACCCTGCGCCTAACCCGTTTCCTAATTGTATGAAAATACTTGGTCCTTTGGTTTTGTTCCGCTGCCAAATGTGCATTTAAGCCTGGCAGCTTGCAACAGAAGTGCGCCTCCAAAGATGGCTGCACTCTGTAGCACTTCTCATGAGCGGCACCTGACCAACGTCAGTTTGAGTTATTGGCTGGGCAAACAGGCCAACAGGCAAACAGTCGGCGTCCAAGGTGTCGACCTGGGGCACCGTTCGTGGTGGGGGCAAGTGCAGCGAAGCATTTGACGTGGCCAGCAGCCTTGGCCCACCCAATGCGAGAAATTAATGTAATTACGGTGGTCACTCGAGAAAATAGAACGCCAACGGTTCCACAGATTTGCAAATAATGCTGCACAAAAACTAAAATTATTACAAATTAATTATTACATAATTTAGTTAACAAACAATTTAAATGCAAAAGTGTCATATTTAAGAAGTTCACATTAACGAGTGTGTACTGTAGTTGTGCACTTGATTTGAATATTGGGCGCATCTTCAAATTCTAACCCCAAGCAAAATAAAGCTGCCGCACAGCTGCATGCCCCTCTTTCCGCTGGTCAACCCCTCCCCACCCCCTCTTTAACTCCCAGCCAAGTTTTGCTGTTGGGAAATTCTCAATTTTATTGTGCAGCTCACTCTGGCTGGCACTTTTTGGCTTTGGTTTAATTAAATCAAAATAGCGCAAATGCACATGGCCGTAAGGCGTTCGCTTTGTGGGCGTGGCTGGCCAAGATCAACGAAATGGCGGCGGCAGCATCTGTGGCAACAGCATCTGCAGCGGCACTGACCAAACTGTGCTCTGTGGGTCAAGTTACGAAACCCGTTTTGAGTGGCTTCCTCTCGACTGGTTTCGACTTGCCTCGCTGTGATTGGAAGAGCCACAGCCGAACCCAAGGCAGAGGCAGTGGCAGTGGCAGGGGCAGGCAGCTAACTAACTCTACCTGAGGCTCAACAGGCACTCTCACAGGAGTCGTTGGGAAAGTTGCGCGCTCAGCGGTCATTAAGTCACAACCGCAACACCATTAATAAGGGACATTTTCAGCGGATTCGGGTTTGGGTTCGGGTTCCGGGTTAGCTATTGCTGTCCTAATGGTTAACATGGCCGAGCTAATGAGCCGCAACTGAGCGCAACTTGGCCGCTGTCTGATTAATTTGTGGGAAAGTCAGTCTTCAATGCAAAAGAACCCTCGGTATGGTCAATGCCACACATGCTCTCAAATTGTTGTTTCTTATAGGGTATAAACATTCAAGATGACTAAAAGAAAGGGTAGAATACTGTTGTGCAAATGAGTGAGACCTTTTTGACTCCACAAAGTATTTATATACTTCGATGAGTCAATTTAATCATAAAATCAAAATTAATTATAAATAAAAAATATCAAACGTTTACTTTGCTTGTGTATATTTGATCTATATCTATAAGATATAAATATTGAGTACAGGGTATCTATCAGCTGAGCACCCTCGCATAGAGCACTCCCACTTGTTTGTTTGCTTGCTTGTTTCTAGCTAGTAACCAGAACAAAACAGACAGCTGGCTATTCATTAGGCTTATCCCCTGGTCTCCTACCCTAGCTCCAGCCCAACCCCCCCACCCCACATCCTCTTGGCTGTGGCATGCCAATCGCAGCTAAGCGGCTTATGAAAGTTGCTGTCGTTCATTTGGCACCTTCTGTTTAAGTTCCATCAGGCTGAGGGCGGCGCATAAACTTGCCGATTTTATTCGAGTTTTTCCATGGCATTTTCCAATTACAGTCAATACTGCATTTCCAATTTCCCATTGCACCTGCTACAAATCGCAGCCAGCGAATCGAAGACACTGAGAGAGAGAGAGTGCGAGAGAGAGAGAGAGAGAGAGTACTTCAAAGTGCCGACAAGCTGCCGAGTTCACTTTCCAAAACATACTTAACGTAATCTGCCCCGACTTGATAATAATATCGAACTCAACTGAATCGTGTACTACAGAGACACTTGTCGAGCGAGACACAACAACAACAGCAACAACAACCATTAAAGAAACAACAAACAAAAGAAAGAACAACTTATGCTAATGGCGCGTACCAAAATAAAAACTCCAGCCGTGGAAAAACAAGCGGCAGGCAATTCATAAAAATTTACATACATTAAGCCGAGTGTCAGGGATCACGAGACCCGGAATGAACAACTGAGGCAAGTGAAGGCACCGCGAGGACCCCAATAAAAATTAGAGTGCGTCGGCGCAGCCGGAACCTAAAGTGGAAGCGGAACTACCCCCGTAGCAACGTTTTATTTAAACTTGGCTATAGATCATCGCTGCAGTTGCCAGGAGGCTTAACATTAACATTATGAGATCTGCTGGGCGTGGTACGTGTTGAGATCATAAATCATAAGTCCATAATTGACGGGGCATGCAGCAATGCATATTTAAAAGTCGCTATTTAAATGATGTATTATGAAAATAGAAGTGCCATAATTGCGGTCTGTTGGAGTCCCTCGATAAGGCGCCTCGATTATGGGAACGCTGCTAAGGAGGAGCTGAAGTAACTGCTAAAGTTAACATGTGGCATCCTTTAATCACAGTTCTATCGAGAGCTAAGTTTGTTCCCTAGAATCCGAATTTAAAGTGATATATTTAGTGATATTCTGAAAGTCGAGAAATTAGTTCTTGAGTGAAATACGCATTTAAATAGTCTCTATAAATGTAAATTTCAATATTAACTGTAATTTTAGACAGTGAAAGGAATATTCCTATATCAAAACAAACGAGTTAAAATTAATGGTAATCTTAGCTAGCTCTACAAGCTTTTAATTGATGATAATTCAAACTGCATTGCCCTTAGTCACAGAGCCTACCCATACATATATCTAAAGGAGATTATCTAATCTATTCTCTAATTGAATCAACGCCTGAAACAAGCACAACATTTTGATGAATGCATAAACAAATGTGTTCAAGTGCTGCAGATGATGAGATTCTAAAAAGCATTTTCCGTTTTTCACTTTTCATTCATGACCTGCATTATGCATGCAAATATGTGTCTGTGTCTGTGTGTGTGTATGTGTTTGTCTAAGTGTGTGTGTCAGAGGAGCTGAGCAATTTATTACCTGCCATTCACCGCTGCTCATTATTAATTGCATGTAATTAATCAGCTTTTACTTGCGTTCAACGGGCCGTATACGCATTGTGCTCGCACTGCCCCTAAGGCTGCTATTGCGCCCACCCGCCTTCCCCCTCTACACCGCATGTCTGCTGAACTAAAAATCTTGAATGAATTCAATTGCAAATGGTAAATAAACATTGGAAAATTTGGCTCTTCGCTTTAAGGCAGCCAATTTGAGTGTGAAATCGGAAATGTTTTCCGTTTTCCTGTCGCTCCACTAGGGCGGAGGGAGTGGAGAGGGACGGGGTATATGGACAAGAGACTTCCTGCTGCACTTCACGGCTGTTGGCTGTTGTCCTGTCACCAGTCTGGCAGCCTCGCTTCGTTCCGCAGGACGTGGCAATAAAACGCATCGCCAGTTGCAATTCTTGTGTCCGGCAAAATGTCTCATGTTATTTTCTTATTACAAAATATTTTTCCTATTTCAAGTTTGACATGCTCCCCTCCGCAGCAACCCCTCTGCCCCTCTGACCATCCCATTCCACCGGCCGGCGTCCTTTCTCGTTTGTCTTTTACTCAATAAAACTTTTTGATTTCCGCTTCAGTAGACGAAACTTTTTAATGCGGATGTTTCGCCAGCAGCAGCCGCAGTGGCAGTGGCAGTGGCAGCGAAATAAAAGCGAAAACGATAAAAAGAAATCAAATCAAATTAAATTGAATCGAGCCAAGGCAGCAGCTAAAGCAAAACAGAACAAAGACGATGGCATCGGGAAAAAAAGAGGGGCAACCGAAAATTTAAATAAAATTGTACACAACAACACCTGCAACAAATACCCCTCCCTCTCTCTAGCACCCAGACACAAATACCACTTTAATTCAATTGGATTAGTTGTACATTGCAACACACGCGAAGTACAACATCAAAACAACAGTAGTTTAGAGGGAAAACTGTATGAAAATCGTGGCCAGGGACAGCAGCAAAGTACAGTTTTGGGGAGTAGTTCGGGCATGTGAATCGTGGGGCTTCCGCGACGGCATTTAACCAAATACGCTATTAATGCACCCCCATTATCCGCCTTACCGACACGCCCCGATCAAAACCACGCCCTCCGCCCCAACACACATTGCTTGGTTTCTTTGTGCAAACTATTCAGATAGTAGTCAAAGAATTCAAAACAAAACACTGCCGCGAATGTCGATGAATGAGCCACTGAATAAGTCAAATGAATGGCTGAATGGGTGAGTGAATGAATGACTGAATGAATGAGTGAATGAATGACTAATGCAAGACATGCAAATATGCAAAAATGATGCATTAGCGTAATTAAATGGCCAAAGGACGTCCGGCACTCTCAACATGTATGGGTGCGGAAAATGGGTAAGAGAAAATGGATAGAGCAGAAAAATTTCTATACATTTTACAGTTCATTCCAATTGCAGCAACACGCGAGGCAACGGTTTTTGTGCCCTTGATAAGTGTATTTCATGTTTTTTTTAGGGTGGATTCGAGCTTTTTCGGTTTTGGCAATGTTACTGAAGCTTGAAGTCCTACAAGCTACTTAAAAATCTTACATGTTCAAATTTTCTATATGATTTCTGACAAAAAATATGAAAAAAAAAATATAAGCTGGTTAATTTTGAATGCAGAATTATTAAGGATGACAACCCATGCACAAAAACGTCTCAGGACTGAAGATCGGTTCAGTTAAGGGAAAGATATGGCAGTTAAAAGTCTTGGAAGTTCACTTTTCAAAAGTTCACAGTCAAGATAGTTGTCATGATTTTTGACAAGAAATCCGAATTTTTACAGATTCAGATCTTGTTTAATGTATTTTCTTTAAGTTTCATATTTGTGATTCTCTGCCAGGAATGATGAGCAGATGCCTAATTAATAGAAGCAGCTTTTGAAACCTTAATAAAAGACAAGCACTACATGAATGGGCATGTCATTGCCAGTGCCAAGTGAATAATGGCTGAATGAGTGACTGAATGGGACTGAAGGGGCCCGTGACCGAAGGCTGACAGTGGAAGTGGGAGCCGTTTAAGAAGGGCTCGTGCCAAAACGATGCGAAAGCAATCTCGATATTCAGAAGCTGTTGTTGACGGAGGGAGAGAAATAGGGAGGTGCGAAGGGGGGCAGATGAAACTGAAACCAATAGCTAAGGACAAAGACAGAGCAGTGCATGGACCGGAAGAAATACGCAGCGCACTAACGCAAAGGACATTGTGCAGCTGGTTGAATCTGGAATCTGATAGGAAGCGCAAGCAGCGCTAAGAAGCTCATCATCTTCAGCCATATCCGGGGCAAGACCAACTGCAGCAGCAGCAGCAGGGAAAGCAGGGAAAGTGTTTCGGGAGGGGAGTGATGCTGCGCTTAGAAGCGGGTAATAAGCGATATACGATGCGATAACGAGTTGAAGTTTAAGTGTCGCATCGAGTCGAGACGTGGCAAGTCGAGGCGAGGCGTGCGCATGTTTGGATTAAGCTGATTCGAGACTCCAGGCAGCACTTGCAACATACAATAAAACGAAACGAAACGAAGCAACCCGAAATATGTACAAGACATGTACCATGTACTATACTGTACTATACTTCTGTCAAGTCTGCAGGCAACCCCAAGCCCCGTTTGTTTGCCGTGTCGTGTTGCGCTGTCTGAACTCATCTCCAACTCTGCTTTAAGTTGTTTTGTTTCATGTGCTATAATAGCTGCAGCTTCCACTTGGCAGATGGCCACAGTGCTGCCAATATCAGCGGGAGTTTTAGCTTTTCTTTTCAGCTTTTTGTTCATATTGCAACTTTAAAATATAATAAAATATTAGGCAGACTTTGCATCCATAGAAATACAGAATCTATAAACGAAATCTTTAGAATTTTCTTTTTTATCATATATACTTTATGAACTTCTTTTTGTTAGTTTACCCTTTACTGGCAGCTTTTTCTGCTCATCAAAATGTGGCAACACTCTGTGGCATGTAGCACGGCTGGCACGTACTTCTGAAGCTGTTTGCGAGCACTTTGTCAGCGGGCGTGTTAACAAACTGATTGAGTGCAGCTTTGACTGTAAGCAGCTTAAATGAGGCACAGATGAGGCTGTGTCAGCGATGGCCACCCAGGCAGACGTGCTCCTAAACAGCTGTCCATATGGAATCCTAATTACCAGGCAGGACATGCATAGAAGAACAGTTTGCCCCCCAGTCGCTACCTTTATCCTTTTACTTTTCATCACTTTGACAATTGGACTCGGACACGAATCAAATGCACGTGCAAATTTGATCATTTTAATGTGGTTTCCTCACGTCCCTGGCAGGACTGTGCATGCATATTCAGGATAGTCGAAGGCATCTGCTGCAGCAGCACGCGCATCCTTTGTGCAAACACATAAACAAAGGGACTTGTGTGTGTGTGTGTGTCTGTGTGCACACATGTTGTCCCGGCAGGAAACGCACTGATTGAGGAGCAATCGCTGCTAGCCGGGACAGATGTTTTCCTTTTCAATATTTCTACATTAAACAGCCGCTCGCTCCCCCCAACTCCTCTCCTCTCCTCTACTCTTGCCACACAGCCAAGGCGCGTGCGTAGCAGCCCCGAAAATCTGAATGCAAAGATGCCAAATCGGAAGTGCCGCTCGGAGCCCACAATGAGAGCGACCTTTTCCCTCTTCCCCTGCTCCTGCCTCGTCGCCTAGCTGCCGAGGTTAAATGCCTTGCAATGCTTTGGGCTCGGGATCAAAGATTTATTGTTCAGCAGGGAACAGGGACTTAGAATACGATCGTTGTTTTATATCAATTATTTGCCAGGAGCAGCCCCGACAAGTGACGCTGCTCGGAAATGTGGGGAATGTGGTCGTCATAGTTAAGGACTTTAACCTTAATCAATGCTCAGAACAACAATTAATTTTACAAATTCTAGTTTGTAAGTTTTGTTAGCTTTAATAATTTGCAATCTTAGCTGATTGCCCAGTCGGCTGTTAACACACAAGATAAGTCCACACACTGGCTCTTAATTAGATTTTACTGCCAAGCTCTGCACTTTTTGTGGCCTCTTCTCCGGCTCTGCTGCTGTTGCCATCTGTAAACTTGGCCAGGTAAACAGTTTTCTTTTTGGCCGCACGACTTCTAATTAGTGCACCGCAAAATATGAGCCTGGTTGCTATCAGCCGCATAACAAGCTGCCAGGCACAGGGCTGACCTCATAAATCCGTGCGAAGCCAAGCCAAGGATAACGGTAAAAGTGGGCAACGAGTTTCAATTTAATTTCAACTTACAAATCAATAAACCAACATTTTCAACACAATTCATGCCACACACATGGCCAGCTGCTGGGCGAAAAGGAAACAGCGAAGGTTTCATGATAGGAGCAGGCACTGATGGGGGCCAGGGGGGAATTGAGACCGCCGTGTGCAACTCGACACCGGAACAAGTGACAGGGGGGCAGGGGTACAAGAGGCAGTGCCATGGCCACCACGTGTACACTTATTATTGTTGCTGTGCTGTTGTGTTGTAGTTTGTCCTGGCCAAATGAAGCGGGGCTGCCGCTGCGTGGATAACTGTGTTTAAAAAACATTTGGCGGCATTAACGGGTCAGGCACGCGCAGGAGCAGGAGTTGGAGCAGGCAGGCAGGCAACAGGAACGACAAGAGCCAGAACAAAGGACACTGAGCTCGACATCCTGCCGTGGCAGGCGGAATTGGTGCGCGGCATTAATTGGTTCACTGATTTCATACGACCAAACTGGCAGCAACAGCAGCAGCAGCAAACTCCAAGAACAACAGCTCTGCTGAATTAAGGACGCGCTGTTCCTGTTTAACCTGTCAACCACAGATACAGAGAGGGACAGAGAGAGAGAGAGAGAGAGAGAGTGGGAGTGGAGAGAGTGGGGCACGAGCAGTGAAAGCAATGAAGCGAGCGGGCAATCGAGTCGATAGTCACATTTGTAGCTAAGACGACATAGTAGACGAGTAGACACTGCTGCAATCCTTGATAAGATGCAGCTGAGCAGCTGCCGGGGCGAGACAAGCTAACAGGCGGAAAATGATATTACAAGCACATAACTCGTGCCTGCCGCCTGCCTCCTGCCTCCTGCCAGCCTGGCTGCTGTTGTGGCAGATGAAACCCGGCAAATCTCATTAAAAACTGAATCGAAATGGTAATTTGAGTTGTTCACAAACAGAGATAAATGCGAACAGATCCCCGATGCACGCCGATTGCGGCTCAAAGTCCTCTGTGTGTGTGTGTGTGTGTGTCTAAGGATTGTGTTTGCCAAGTTGTCTACAAATGGCAGCAGCCGCCGCTGAAAACGCCGCCAGAAGGCAAAGACGTTTGCCACAAGCAGCAACGTAGAGGGGCAGAGACAGGACGCAAGGTGTGATTTTGTAGTTTGTTTTTGTTTGTGCCACTCGGTTTCAAATGCGGGCAGGTGGTTACTCTCAGTGTGTGCCCATCTGTATGTGTGTGTGTGTGTGTGTGTGTCAGTAGGATAAACGGCAGCAGCAGAAATCGGGCATGATTTTGATTTTAATCGGCAATCAACTGCAGAATCTATGCCACTATTGAGAGGAGTTAATAATAATATGGCATTAGTTAGATTTATGATAAATAGATTATGTAAAATTGCATTTAAATGAACTCGAAATATTTCTTAATTGCATAAACTCTGTGTATTGACACTGATGCATTGATTGATTGATGAAATTTAATTAAATGCTGCCAGGCATGAGAATGCTTGTGGAAAATATCGATTGAATGCTAAAGCGCAACTGCCAAAATATCTAAACCTATGATGAGTAAAAAGGATATACGAATATGTATAGTCCTTTTTTAATAAGAACCAGTATTTTTACAGAAGCAGAATGAAACTCAAATGAAACTCGCATTTACAGCAATATTTTCCACAATTGAGATAATGGTTGAAAACTCTATCTTTTTGTTACATTTTGTTGCGCTGTCGCAAAAATTACAATAAATTTGTCATATTTTAATTAATTTTAATTTGTACACTGGCGCACAGGCGTCATTTCAATTTACAACTGTCAACAGAAAAGATATGATCGCTTGCAGCATTTTGGCATTTTGTTGCAGTAAAGTAAACGTATTTTTGCAACAGTTTGTTGCATTTGTTTTGTTTGTCCTTTGTTGCAGCAGCATAATATGTTTATCTCATATATGCGTAATTAAAGTATACATCATTTGATTGCTTGTGTTCTGTTTTTGTCAGCTAAAAGTTTTAAGATTATAAATTAGTATTGATATCAAATTAAAGTAGGAATAAAAAAGGTTCAAATATAGAAATACCTATATCTAAAATGAATAAGTAGTCTATTTGTAATCTGATACATAATCTACCCTTAATACACTGCCGGTACGGGTATAACGGCATACTTTAATTAATTGATGTACATTTTGTTGAATTTGTTGTCTGAGCTAAAAATGCCAATCAATATTTGCAGTAAAGCATTATGCAAATGAGTTGTACATTAGTTTAGCACACTTTGGGTTGAGAAACCCTTTCCACAGAGTTGGCTAATCTCATTTTGTAGTTGCTCCTAATTGTTTTCCATTAGGCAGCTAATTTCACTGGCAGTAATTAGCATTCTTCACTCAGGTGTACTTATCGTAAACAAGTTTTTGCTGTTCTTTTCTAGCTGCCAGCGCACTAAAATTGATTTTGACACCAAAAACTTTGTGAGCAGCGTGCAAAACTTTTGCCAACCTGTAAAAGGAGCTGCAAAACTTTCTACGAAATGGACGCCATTACACGGCAATGGAAATGCACATAAAACAAGAACCTACAGAAAAAAACAAACACAAGTAAAAAAGCAACAGCATTAAACATGAAGAGCTTGCAAATGTAACTAAAGCTGCACAGAGACGGACGTCTGAGGGGGTGGGGGGAGGGGTGCAGGAAAGAGGGGTGCAGGGAAGGGGTAGCACAGATAGACACACCCCAAAAACAAGAAAACACGAAAGGGAAAACTTTTGTAAAGATTACATGCGCATTAAAAGTGGCAAGTGGCAGCCGAAGCCGGTGAGGAATTATGCGAGCATCGAAAGAAAGACAGCGCACAGAGGCAAAAGGTCACCCGTCAAAGAAAACACAGCCACAGCCCCACAGTCGCACAGAAAGCCACCCACCCACTGTAAGTGTGCCAAGTGGTCGCGACCTGTGCAACGTTGCGAGTGCACTTTGAAATTGATGTTGATATGGATGGGGATGTGGATGTGGATGTTGATGTGGATGGGCATTGCAGCCGACAGGCTGTGACGTGGACAGCATGTGCTTGCCCCGTCAGTCACACAGTCAGTCAGTCAGTCAGTCAGCCGGCTAGCCGCAAATTGATGACCAAGACGAGCGATGGCCCTCGCTCTTGCCTTTGAACTACGCGGCGTATGCGCAACGTGTGCAGTTTATTAAAAAACTTGCCTTAATTTATGGACCAAGCAACTGGCAACTACGGACGAGTCCTGTGCCGTACTCCGTGCTGCCGCTCCGGTCCGTATGACAGGGCAATCAATTGATGCAACCAAATGCGCCACAAAATGTCAATAAACAATTCGTGGAAATTGGAGCTGCGACGCTGGCGAGGAAAACGACAAGAAATCCTTGCTGAATGCGAAGGACACTTAAAGCGCAATTCAGTTAAACGCAAGAGGCAATCATTTAAGTATGGGAGGGGAGGTTACGGGTGGGGTACGCAGCATTACGGTAATTGAAGTATTCGCTTTATTCGCATTAATTCATTTGTGTATATGTACGTGTGTATGTGTTTATGTGTTTATATGTGTGTGTGTGAGCCAGCAATTTGCCATTTTGAATGGATTGAATTGGATTGCGTCTAATGCGGCTTATCCCATGCACAGTGGGTAATATTTACGATCCGGCGACATCATGCGGAGCCAAGTAGCGCAAAACAGCAGAAATTATGCACTCAAAGAAATAAAGTGGCAGTAATACGAGATTTTAGTGAATAAAATCCTATAACTTTAAAAGTATTATTAAGTACTGGTCTCAAGAGTATTCGAGTTTTTTGAGCTGCTGAGGGACTGGCTTAGGTACGGATTACTAGTTTTCTTTTTCAGTGTAGCTAACCAACCACAATAACAACAAAGCAAAATCAAACAGATGTACAAGGAGCTGCCACAACCTTTGGCAGCGCTTAATGGCGCTGTAATCAAAAGTCATTATGTCGAGCATTGGCATCAAGGACAAACGCACATCGGACTTTGCTTAGGGTGCCTAGGTCGATCCTGCTGCTGCTGCTAGTCGTGCTGCCCGCCACTGGACGGGAATCAGCTTGCCAGGCATTTGCTTACAAAGGAAAATTACGCGTATTATGGCCAGGCAACAGGAGTGCATGATGAGGGGAGGGAGAGATGGGTCACGTCCCAGCCAAGCCCAGCCCAGCCCAGTGCACTCCTCGTTTTCTTATTAATTTGTTTGTCAAAGCAGCAAGCAAGCAGGAAACACAAATCCGCCACATCATGGCCACCACTGTCAGGGCCATGTTCAAAAGGGGCGCGCCCCCCAACTGAGCAACAGTTTCCGCCTGGGCATGTCTGGCTCTGGCTCTGGGTCTTTGGTTTGAGTCTGGGTCTGGCTCCGTGTCTGTGTCTTTCAAGGATAATGCGCAGCTATTAAGCGACGGACGCTGGCGACTAAAACGCGGATTAGGCGCAACTGCACGCACCATCATATGAGGTTGCAAGTTGAACCGTAAAGCAATGAATGCCCTCTATTCATTTCCGAAGTGGATGTGGATGTGGCAGTGGCAGTGGCAGTGGCAGTGGAAACTGTGGCAAGGGGTGTGAGATTGTGCTCAAGTACACGGAACATATGCGTAGATCCTGTACTAGCATGCAAGGACACGTGCTGCTCCTGCCAGAGCACAAAAGCCTGTCCAGATTGTGAATGTGAGAGAAATGTGAAATTGGTTAAATGGGAATGCAGGCAAAGGAATTTATGATGATACCTGCACTCAAAGAGGTATAGACCGTATAAAGGTGATTCATTTCTGAACTTCTTCTAGATTCTATAATATTTTGTATATTTTAAACATATTGTTTGTTTAATAAAAAATTATGTATGAACTGAAAAAAACATACGTCAGTTATAGATTTTAGTTAAAAAAAACGTTTTTCCGATTTTGGACAAGCCCAACCATTTTAAGACCTTACTTCTGATTTTCCTCATGCATTCAATTATAGATTACCCACGAAATTTCGCTTGTTAAAAGGGAAATACATGAAATTTCATTAAAATCATTAAACATGCCAAAATTGCGAAAGCAAGACTTGATTTCTAAGAATTGGCAAATTTGAAATACTCGCATCTTTCGCCAGAAGTTCGACTCATTGACTCATTTTTTCCGCTCAACAACTAATTGCACCTCATTTAACAACATGTTGATTAATATCGACTGATTCGGCAAACATGGGAACACCCAGCTAAATCGCAGGAAATCAGAGGGCAAATATATACACATGTTGCTCTATGTATACTTTATAGACTATTGTAGGACCCTCGTCATAGTATCCACAATAGCATATTATGAAGTGAACTGTTCTATACCGTGTTGTTTAGTTCAGATTCAGTTCGATTTGTTGTTGTTGATGATTTGAGTAAGTGAGTGGAGAGTGTGGACTATTTGTTTACCTTGCTGCCGGTTCGAGATTAAATTCGTGCAATCGCCCCAAAATAGACACAGTTACCACAAACGTTGCGAAAATTTCGAGATGCAAATAATTGGAAAGCCACAGAGAGGGCCTTTGGCTAGAGGCTCGCACTTTGTGTATCCATGATGCTGTGGCTGTGACGTCACGTGGGCCAGTCGTAGGCGTGTGGCACACGGTGGCGCCAACGTCATGAAAACCAGCCACAGTTTATTTGTGTGAACTTAAATTTGGCCGACTGCATCATCGAGCGGATCATGACGTAGATCCTTTTTGCCAAAACTCTTTCTCCATTGCCAGTGTTGATAATGTATCTGCGGGTGGTCGACAGTTTTTTTCGGCGATTTCAAGTGCAAAGTACTGATGGAATCAGCAGGTGGGGATAGGGGGGCTGTTTGATTGACTTGGCGTGTGGTGGGTGGTGGGGCAGCTGCTTAACTTTATTGGCTTTCTGCTTGTCTGGCTGCTTTATTTATTTGCATATAGTATTTAGCGTGAATTGCGCCTTGTTTTTTCAAAGCACCCACGTCAGGTAGAAACTAACTGAAACTGACAAAACTGAGCAGCAGATAGCGAAAGTAATTCCCCTTCTATTTTAAGAGTTAAATCAATGTCTGGTATTCCTGTTTGATGCATGGCAATCAATACGGCAAACTGGCAGGCAATTGAAGTTTATGCTGAATTAAATGAATATACTCAAATGTTATCTGGAAATAAAATCTTAAATTGGCATAGCATAGGTTGGATGTAGTCTAGACTCTAGAGATTTCTATGTGGCCCACGTGTTGATATGAGGGCTCAACGCTCACCTCTGACCCATCGCCTCCGGTGGGTGGTGATTTGAATGTTTTTGTTTTGAATTTCATCGATGGCGGGCAAAAACAACATTCTGTTGAAACATAAATGTACATATATTATTGTTGATATATGTAAATCTCGCACAGCGATTAGCGATTATGTTTAATCAAGTAATATCCGCATAATCATGGGAAATAATATCTAAAATTGGCCAGCGTGATGCTTCGTTTCCATCTCTGTGGTGTCTCTGGGGCAACAAATTGAATTTGCAATCTCGTTAATGGTCAGTTGAAATTTTCAACAATTTCATAAAATTTTACGCCTATCATGTGTCGGCGTCTCTGCGTCCATCCGTCCGTCCGTCCGCCCGTCCGCCCATTGTTTGTTTTCATAAACCTATTTTTCAATATGTACTTTTGAATTATTAAGTTTTGGCATTTCTGTGACGCAAAGTAGTAAATTCGCTGCTCCAAGTGCGAATAAGCGATTCCATATGCATCAGCAGCAGCATCAGCAAACAAAAGTTAAGAAAGGCGGCTGGGCTGGAGGAGCACACTCGTGCGGGTGGGCCCCATCAGCTGACTGGTAGTGGGGGCATCGCCAGGCGTTAGAGGGGCACTAATCAAATCATTTCCCATGGCGAAAGCACAAATCAATGGAATAATTGGCTAGCAAATTTTCCGCACCTCTATTTATGATTATTTAAATACAATGAATGGCGCTATTTTCGGCCGACGATCGTTTCAGAATCCACAGGATATATTGAGGCTGCTAACAAATCAATCAACCAAGCAGAATAACAAGCATTATGGCAATACTAAGAAAAATAACACATTTTGGGTGCATTCAGATTTGGAATATCTAAAAACAAACAAAGTTTCACAGTAGAAAGCTGGGGACTGACCAATTTGTATACTTTAAATTCTACACTAAGGTATTTAACAGATATTAAAAATGTGGCATCTTTTATTTCGAGTTTCCCCATCATATTTGAAACAAACGCAGTCAAGCGCCATCTAGCGCTCGTTTCTTTTATGGAACGTCAAGTGCAAAGCGACATCTAGTGTTTATAAAATACACAAAAACATTGCATACCTCAGGAAGCATTCACTGTGCAACGCCATCTAACGTTCGTTTAAATTTAGATCATGCTAAATTTAGAACTGACGTTATTTGAAAACGTAAACATCTATATTTTAAAAATAACTCAGGCTCAAACTGTTAGATGCGCTGCCGGCATTGTTAAGGTCACTCGATCCGTGAAAGCGCACTTCTGAATAGAGTTCAAGTGTACCTATTCAGATAATCTTATCGGCTAAGCGAATGTTTGTTTATATGCCAAAATAATCGAAACGCAAAAAACCCACAATAGTCAAAAAATATAAGTAGCCCACTTCACAAATTGTGTATAATCCAATATTCTTTATAATACACTTCCAATAAACTGCAATCTTCGCTGATAGACGATAAAGTATGTACTCCAACATACGAGGCTAATGCACTGTAGTTATCTGAAACAAAGAAACTGCTTGAAGTGGAAGGATATATATGTATATATACAGCATATCTATAAGCTTTCAATATGCTTTGCATATTTTATGATAAAGTTGTATTGCCATATCTGAAAGGGTGTAACTCCACATATGGTTGACGCAGACAGTTTGCACTGGAGTCGCCCACCCACTTGACAGACAGACAGAGAGAGAGAGGGCATCGAGAACATTGGCCGCTCTCAACTCTCCAAGCGCTGCTTCGTCACCGCAAAGAGAGCCGGCAAGTGGCGCATTTTAAGTAGCGACGCAGCGTCGAATTGGAGCTCAGTTCGTCGCCGCTCGCCAAACTCAACGCACTTGGGCAGCTTTAAGTTCCGCTGGCATTTGCTTTCGGTTCCGGTGTCTGTTTATCAATAACAAAGTATTCTACTATACTGTATAAAGCAAACACTGACAGTCAAATAGGCGCCGTATGTTTTGTTCAGTGCGTGCAACGGTTGCTTTGTATAATTATTGATATTACACGGCCAAATGAGGGTCAGCGTGTATTAAATAATAAACCTCCGAATAATTACGTTCAAAATATGCACCAGGCCAAATTTATAATAGCAACAACAATAGCTACGCAAGCGTAGAAAGTTTTTATTGTTATTATTTTTAAAGCCAACAAACGCCAAATTCAAAGCCCAAAACCTACAAAAAAAAGCGAGTCATCATCAAATTTTTTGCGTGTGAAACCGAAAAAGCGCCGTAAAAGAAATTCAAGTTATTTAGTGTGTGTGTGTGTGCATAACATACTAAATTGGCAGCATTTTAACAAAATTTTGGTTAAATAAATACAAATAGATAATGTCTGGTCCACTGCCCGAAATCAGCGCTGAGCAGCGCAAAACATTGGAACAGGTGAGAGCGATGCGTAAAAACTATGAGAAGAGCTACTCTTCCCTCTCCCTCTCTCTCTGTCTCTCTCTTATATGCACTTTAGCTTACACAAGAGAGCAATGCTTGCACATTGGGCCAAAAGTTAGCGAATGTGTGGGAGTACTTCTGATAAGATTTATATATTTATAGAACTGTCAGATACAGCTTTAAATAACTGGGTTTTTCCGTTACATTTGCATGTCGAAATGATTAAACATACGTTTCCACATACTATCATATACATATATCTTCCATGGGTTTCTCTGGCCTTGCAGGCTTTGCGATAAAAACCAAAAATGATTAATTGCGCATTTTAATACGCTCAAAGAGTTGAGTAAACAGGGGTAAATCGATGGAGCGTGTCAGCATGTCTACTGCCAAGTTGTAGTTTTATATTTTGCATGGAACTGTCACACTGTGCCGTCTGGCAGTTAACCATAATGAATAACAACAAGTTGTTCTGGCCATTGCAGCTGTTGCGCATTTGTGGTTCTTGGTTCGTTGAAATTTGTCTAGGCTAGCAAATCTGCATAGCGTTTAGACGCCACGCCTCCATTTATAACGTAGTGGCAACGACCCACAAACTTGGCCAAAATAAAGAGAGAACTCGAAACTGAAATTGAAACCGACCACCGAATCGAACCGGTTAAAGTCCAAAATCTGACACACTTTGTTGCCACTTGTTGACTTTGCCTACATTCTTAGCAGATGCTCTCAAGGGGTGGGGAGGCGGTTGCCTGTTCCCCCAACAGCCTGCTCTATACCCCTGATGTATTTATAATGCTTTTAGAGTTACAATTACAAATGTCATTTCATGGCAGACTAATTGCAATTACGACGACAGTCATTAACTTATCTTAAATATAGCGAAAAACGATCTTTTCAAGCGAACCTTTTGACCAAGTCTCGACTACGCTTATGACTAATCAAAACAACTGTGCGACATCAAGCGAAGTACATGAATATGTATATATATATATATCTGTATACATATTTAGGTATATACTCCTGTTACATACATTTGCATGTACTTAAAAATGGTAATGAGTTCTGCTGTTTTGCTTTTAGCAACTGGTTTTCTGCCATTCCAGGCAAATACTTGTAATAATTGTTTAAGACCAATAACCCGACAAGTGGCTAAAATGCCATCTATATACATATGTAACTCCCACAGTCACTGACTTCGAGACGGAAAAGACACATATAATAATACTCGATTTTTGGCTAAACAATAATGAAACAACAAATTTGTCGCTGATAAAATAGGCTCCAATTTAATTTAATTTCAATCGCTTAAACTTTTAGAGTTGCAGCAACTGAAAGTTTACCAATCGATGCTACGCTGAAAACTGCCAAGCATTATAATGATAATGATGTCTTAGCCTCGAATATTTACAACTCTCTGTTTTTTTTTTATTACTGTATTTTTCGGCCACTGACAATTTAAAAACTTGGTCAAGTCGCATTGAAAACAAAGAACAAAGCAAACTTGGCAATAGGCAGCTGCGAGACGAGGCGAGTGAGTTATGAGGAAGTTAACCAAAAACTGCTCAGCGCTAATGAAATCCAACCAAAATGTTCCCCCCTACCAACAACAACAACTAAATGACCACGTTTCAAAAAGAAGCGGCTTGGCCTGCAGTTCAAGCAAAAACCGTTGAAAACTTAAAACTCAAAAACTGGCAACTGACAACTGACGGCCTCGTTATTGAATTTCAAGTGCTGAACTAAACTGAGCTTAGCCAAATAAAGTTAGGCTAAGTGATTGCCAAGAGTTTTGTGGTTAACTTTTCGGATAATAAACCGTAAGTCAGACAAAAGCTTGTACTTTGAGAAGCGTGTTTTGGCGTACAATCAAATAATCAAAACACGACTCTTGGAATTAATAGTGTTGACATGAACTTAATGCACTTGACAAGCTGCCTAAATTTGCATTTATTCAAGTGTTTATATGGTAGCTATCTACATATTATTAAGTACGTACATATATGATGTACCTTAGTATATTCAATTAACAACCTGAATTATAAACAAATGAGAGGTGATAATTTCAATTAAATGCTGTTAAATTCATGCTTCCGCTGCAAAATCGAACGAACTTGAATTATTAAACAATTTGCCGAGTCATACTTTTGAAAATAAGAAAAAACCTTCAAGCGAATCGAAAACTGGATACCATACGCCACGTGAGAAGTATTGCAATTGAGCTAGCTCGACTTTGAGATGCCCTGTAAAACATATGTGAGATTTGAATGAAAATGAAAAGGCATAAGAAGTACGCACAAGGTATATACCCTTTTCCGGCAAAGCAAGATTTTCTAACAGCATGTTTTTCATCATAATAAAAATAAGATTTTAATCTATGTAATCTAATTCAATATACTCCACATTTGTAAGACATATAGTATAGTATAAAATTGGCATTGGTGCAAGTCTAAATTAACAGTTATTAAGGCAAGCAACTTTTAGGCCACAAGCCAAACCCAAGTTAACACTGTGATAGACTTGGAGCTACTATGTAGCTGCAGTCACATGATTATCAGTTTCGCCAAGCAGCCAAGTTTATGGGCCGATTAGAAAAATGATTTGACATTGGATCAATTCAAGGTAGCTACACGATTACAGCTATATCAATAAACAATTTGTGTTTTTTTCACTTGCAATTGCAGTTCCGCAAACTGATGAGTAACGAGCTGAATGACACGCATGATGATTACTTTCTGCTCCGCTGGCTACGAGGTGTGTTAATTGTGAAGCAGGTGTTGCATAGAACCACCCACTAACTAATTTTAATCTTTATCTAACAGCTCGCAAATGGAACTTGGATGCAGCTGAGAAAATGCTCAAGGCGGTAAGTCAAGATTGCATATCAGCATCAGTATCAAACTAATCCGACGTGTATCCCTGAACAGTGCCTCAAGACCCGCGCCATGTGGAACGTGGACAACATTGAGAAGTGGGAGGCACCGCAGGCATTGCGTGAATATCTACCCTATGGCCTCGTGGGCCACGACAAGGAGGGTTCGCCGGGTAAGTGGGAAAGTCTCTACACATGAAGTATCCGACTCTTATCGCTTCTGTTTCCTGCAGTGATTGTTTGTCCATTCCATAACTTGGACATGTGGGGCATGATGCACTGCGTCACCCGCTTTGAGTTTCAAAAGTATCTGGTGCTGCTGCTGGAGCGTTTTATGAAGGCCGCCCATGAGCAGAGCCTGCAGCATGGCTGGAAGGCACGCCAGCTGGTCGTCTTCTTTGACTGTGAATCGATGAATCTGAAACAGTTTGCCTGGCGACCAGCGGCTGAGTGCGTCATCTCATCCGTAAAGCAATACGAGGCCAACTTTCCGGAGCTGCTCAAAATGTGCTACATCATCAATGCTCCCAAGCTCTTCTCGGTGGCATTTAACATAGTCAAGAAGTTCCTCGATGAGAACACCACCAGCAAGATTCACATCTACAAGTCTGGTTCGGATAAGTGGCAGCCGCAGCTCTTCTCCCACGTCGATGCGAAGAACTTTCCCAAATGCTGGGGCGGCCAGCTGGTGGACAAGCTCGGAGATCCGCAGTGCAAGTCACTGATCGTGTGGGGCGGCAAGTTGCCCGAGGAGCTCTACGTGGATCAAAGTAGTCAGCAGAGCGACAAGAGCTTCACCGACGCCCAGGTGCCCAAGGGCGATAAATTGAAACTGGATTTCAAGGTGAATGGTCAGCTGGAGCAGCTGCTGTCGTGGAACTTCCGCACCCTGGACTACGACATCAAGTTCGGCATTTACAGCGTGGACGAAAAGACGGGCGAGAAGCGCAGCGAAGTTCCGCTGGGTACCGTCTACTCCAACGAAATGGACGAGGCTGGCTTCATCTCCACGCGACCCAACACCACATGTAAGTAATCTGTTATCCCAATGGAGTTCCTTCTGTTATCTCAAAGTCTTATCTCTTCCAAACAGACACCGTCGTCTTTGACAACTCGGCGAGCTATTTGCGCAGCAAGCGACTGCGCTACTGGGTCGATCTCATCTCCGACGAGGAGGAGGGCATCAGTGAGCTGACCACCCAACTGGACAACACACAAATCGTGGCACATCAGTAATACTGCCGCATCTGCTGGAGAGTACTGGGTGCAGCAGCAACTAAGCCAAAAAACGGATAAATAAAACCGCACGAAGTTCGAAAGAGTATTCAAATTCGGCACAGCTATAAACTCGGTGCAAGTAGTCACAAATTCGCTGGACAGTTGAGAGAAACACATGTGATACAAAGAGAAATAGAAAACAGCTCATTACGTTTAGAGTAGTTAGCTTTATAGTTAGTTAGTGCTTGATTACAGCACCTACCTAGTGCACTTGTGTACAATAGTGTTTGTTTATTGTATTTTGTATTTTGTATGTTGTAATATGATGTCTGGATACTAGAGTTTATATATATTGATCTTGATGTTGATCTTGACGCGCATCGCATGCTGATGCATATTGAATGTATTAACTTGCCTGTCATTAATCGATAAATAAAGAAATGTATGATGATTGGGAACACCGTGTGTTGGTCGCAATTGCGCCAGGATGCCGCCTCACGGCTGCTGCGAGGAGGCGCGGCGCTTGCGCCTTCATCACTGCGGACCGCCGGGATTTGGGCCCAGCTGCGGACCATGTCCACCCACCTGCGGCTGCAGCTGCTGCATGGGCATCATCGCATTCGGACTGGCACCAACCACACCAACACCCACACCCACTGGCGGTCCGATGGCCTGATTGGGTGGCGGCGGTGGTAATTCCGGATTCATTGGCAGATTGGTCAGCAGCTCGGTGATGGCCGGAAACAGCGAGCACTGATTCTGCTGCACGCCAAAGTCGGCAAAGCGACGGAGCAGCGCGCTCGCCGCGGTCATCATGGGTGATTGCACCTGTTCGCGTCTCTCGGCCACTTGCGTCAGATTGGTGGCAATGTCATGGACAATGGGCAGCACCAGTGTGGGACTGTCCTTCCAGCTGTATGGTATGCGTGTAATGTGCAAGAAGAACAGAATCTTCATGCGGCCGAGCACCACACAGGCATTGCCAATGGGCACAATGGGCATGGCCGCTGGCGGCATTCGCATACACATCTGCACGGTCCACTTGAGCTGATCGCCGCCTAGCTCGGGCTTCATCTCCAGTCGCATGATCTGCACGAAATCCTTGAGCACATGACCGGGCAGATTCAACAGCCGACAGATGCTGTGCAGCGCATTGGGGCGATAGGGCGGAGCAACGACGCGGGTGTCGAAATACTGCTCGATTACGAGCAGATCGTCCGGGCACAACGGGAAGCTGTTCTTGTCAGGCATGGGCGGCAGCTGGGTGACCTTGAGATGCAGTGACTGCATGTGCAACTGATTCAGCATCACCTGGCATTGCAATCCATCTACCTTGAAAAGCACCACGCCCGGCTCCGTTGAGTTAAGGGCCGTCAGTGTCTCCTCGCTCTGGATGTTGCGATGCAGCTGGCGGCGCATGTAGACACAGCCCAGAAAGCGCTCCAGTGGACTCATGTCCGCGACATTGATGTCCTTGTTGGGATGCGGACTGGGACGGCACAGCGTCTCGAGTGCCTCGTGCGTCAGCAGCGTGGGCACAGCGCCAGCCCAGGGCCGGTTAAGAGTGCCACGGGCGACGCTGCGATCAGCAGCACCACCCACGCCGGGATTGCCACCGCCGGTGCTCTTGTGCTCGGGACTCTGGCCGGGCCGAGGCGACGGGCGTGGCATACTAGGCGATCCCGGCCAGTTGTTATTCGCCGGCGACATGGCTGTGAAGGGCGAATCCTGATGGCTCTGCATATACAGCGTATTGGGTCCCGGACTGTGCACCATGTGCGGACTGGGCTGTGGATTTAGCGGCGATGAGGGCATAAGTCCGCCAGGTGACGGATGGGGCATATGCGGAGCTGGAGGCGATGTCAAATTAAAGTTGGCATGACTCTGTGCTGCACTGCTGGCGGCGCCACCAGCGCTGGGATGCGGACTGGCCGGTGTGTGCGGATTCGAACTGGATGGCGGCGTATGGGGTGCTGGGAATCGGAGCCCACTATCCCTTGGCGACTGTGGACCACGCATTCCCGCGCTCAAAAATGGTGATGAGCCGCCGGCGCTAACGCCCGTTACGCTGCTCGGACCGCCAAAGTTGTCTTCCATCCCCATTGGCGACAGCGGATTGTCATCCTCATGCGGCGCACGTCCTCTGTACACAGCTGACTCATCCACGTACTTAGACAAGAATGCCTTGAGTCCTTGTATGGGCGTAAACTCCTCGATGACATTGCGCTCAAAGCGACTGCTGGCACCATCACGTATGGATACGAGGCGATTTGCGCGAAATCGCAGCTCTAGACAATAAACCGCCTGGTAGGTCAGCCGCATCAAACAGGGCGACTGTGGCAGTATACAGAACGACAGCACGGGCACCTGTGGACGCTGCAAATAATAAAAGTGTTCAAATACACTACAAAATATATATATATGTTATCTGCTTACCGGTATGCCTAGCAGTGGGAGCACCGGCAACTTGGCGATGGAGCTCATGGGATTGTAGGTCTCATGCAGAATGTGAGAGATGGTCGTAAGGCTGTGTTGTTGATTGAGATGCTGGGCAAGCTGATCACGCATCATGGAGTGCGCATTCACCGCCGAGATGCCGCCGACAAAGGTAAGCCGAAAGCCATGCGACTGCACCGACCAGTAAATGTTGCAGGTTACCTCCTTCTTGGGTCCATAGCCCAGCAGCAAATTTACATAGGTGAATGACTTGACCACCAGCATATCGCCCAGACTGAGACGCTCTGTAAATTATTCAATTTAGTAAACAATGTGACAAGGATGAGCTCAAGGATCAGATACTAACTGTTGCGCAGCTGCTCGGAAAAGTCGTAAACGAGTGTGTAGAGATAGACAATCTTGGACCAGTCGTTGAGCAGATCCTCAACTGTCTTGGAGAAATCATGGTTGGCCTGCTCGTAGGTAAGGTAGACGGTGCGACGGCTACCCTGCTCCTTCTGATGGGTACTCTGCAGCGGCGTGCTGTAGAACACAAACTCCACCACCCATATGCGCACTTGGCTGTTCTTGTTCGTCTGCGAGCGCACCGATATGGAGAGAACGCGTCGCATTAGATCGTCCCAAACATGTGACTCAATCTTGGGCAGCGCAGTCGATGTGCTTGGTGTCGCTTGTGGCGCTGGCTTTCCGGGCTCACTAGGTACAGCCGTTGGTTGAGTGGAACCTGGTTGGGGCAGTGCCAGAATCTTTAAGACCAACGAGGTGGCGTTCGCCTCCACTTGCAAGCCGCTATGCGGTATACGATACTTGGAGAGCGTCTGGGCCAGATTGAGGAACGGTATCTTCTCATCGCACATGGCCACGACGTGCGCCAGTTCTGGTATAAAGTATGCTGGAAAAATTGTCTTTTGTTGCTTGGTGGGCGGTGCCAGAATATCGCCACTTGATTTACGCTTATGTGGCGATATATCTGCTGGAAGCGGAATATAAATATTTATTACTGCTTTCTGGGAAATTGTGAGCGCAAGCTGAACTCACCATCGACTTCAGTGCCGGGTCCGTGGGTGGCCACAAATGTGTCAAACTCGATGAGGCGCATCAGCTTTGTGTACAGTTTTGGTATCTCTGATGGCGCTTGCGCCACAATGGACACCAGCTGCTTAGCCGAGTCGTCCACAACATCGTTCTCATCCTTCTGAAAGACTACAAAGCCCAAATGAAACGTGTACTCCATCTCGTTGGGCATTGCAGACTTTTCCTTTAACTGAACCACCTGCAAATTTGAAAAGAAGCTATTAGCGGAACTGCTTTAACAGATTTATTATTTGTTTGTGTGCTTACCAGAATAATGTTGGGATGACGATGCAGTTTCACATAGATCTTGTGACGACCTGGCTGCAACAGCTCCTGTTCGGGCTGTGAGAGAAAGGACAGAGTCTCGGTGGCCGTGGCGGGCAGATGTTGCAGTGTCTTTTCGCAACGACGATGTGTTATCCAAAATCGAAGCTCCGATAGCAACATGGGTAGCTTACTGCGATCGGTATTTAAGCAATCCTGCATATCATCCGTAATGGGGCAATCCAGATGCTTGGGCACATGGCAGCGGAACAGGCCGGTGTGTGTGTCAATAGTTATATGGATCTGTTCCGCGCGCAGGCAGGGTGACAGCACGGGAACAGTGAGAATAGCTGGTGTGCCTTGCAGATTAACTGAAAAAGGAAATGAGCACATAAACTTTAACAAAAAATACCAAATTTAAATAAATCTTCACTAAACACTTTAGGACTTAAGGCCTGTTCACGTTGCAGATAACATTTACACTCACAGTCAACGTCCTTAAGAAAGGCCTGGAACTCCAGTTTGAGATCACTCAACCGAGACACGGATCGTATATAGACGGTGTGCACTATCAAACGTTCCATGGAGAGATGCTCCGAGCGTACAGCGCGATCAGCCACCTCGGCGGACTCCTTGGCGCCCAGTGAGGGCACGTGAACAACGGCTAGTGGACGACCGATTTCGCTGGGATCCGATTGAACGGTAAGGCGGTAGCCCAGCTCCGACTTAAGATCACGCCAATAAGAGACGGTTAGCTTGACGCCCGGCACATACTCCTCCACATTGATGTTGTTATCGTCCAGACGCTCGTAATTAAGGCGTAGTGTCTGCGTGTAGAGAACCTCCAGCTGCAGCGACTGGCAGAAATAGTGCAGACAATTGTAGACCTCGCTCAAGGCATTGGGATTCTCGACAAGGCGTGCCTGGATCAGTTGGTGTATGTAGTTGACCTGCAGCGGATGCACCAACGACTTGCCATCTGTCCATAGAGTAACATTAATATAAAGATTATAGAGTAGAATTATTTATGTGAAGTTACCGCCCGTCTCCTTGTCCTCAACAAGCACATCAATGTCCAGCAGTCGCCAGGGCACATTCGGACTGTCGCCCATGACAGTGAGGGCCACGCTGAACTCGTGCTTCACCTCGAACGTGACGCGTCCATTCCGGATGCGAAACTCTCGCATCTGCGGCAGCAACTTCCCCGTAACTAGACGATGTTGAATGACCTGGTTGAGGCGCAACAGTGTTTGCTTCTTCTCCGCCGGCGTAATGGCATCCGGTGGCACAATACGCTCCCGTATGCACGTGGGCAGCCGGTTGTAAGTGCCTGTGGTGAGAACCTCAACGGCAGCGGGTATGTGAAAGTTTGGCAGACGTGCTCGCACCAACGTCTCACGGGACATGCGAGCCAGCATATCAGCCGTCTCCACAAACAGCATGTTCTGCTTGTCCAGGAAGCTCATAATCTGAGAACTCTTGTCCACCTTGGACACCGAGTTGCCCCACTTCACCAGAGCATTGAGGCGCGTGAAAAGATGTCGCGTGCGTGCCGCATACGCATAGATCTCTACCTTGCGCTCCATATCCGTTTTGCGTGGCAATCTGTAGAATGAGATGATATGAAGTTGAGGATTTAACCGGGATTTGATTTACTCACAGTTCGGCGAGGAGCATAAGTTCGTGGTAGGTGCGCTGGATAATGAAATCGATCAGCACGGACATGGACATGGTGTTGATCCGGGGTCCTCCCTCCTGCCCTGCTGGCAAATAGCCAGCATTAGCGGCGGGCATTTGTTCCAGGGGAAGCGGGGTGGGCGCCATTTTCTTTGCTAGATAACTTTGGGTAACTTTATTGCGAAATAACTTTACAAACTATTAGCGTTGAGTTTTTCAAGTTCACTGCATATTTTTGTCGAATTTCGTGCATAAATTCGAACAATTTGTCAAAGATTTACACAATTTGTAACATTGTTGTCCACTAAAATATTTGCAAATTTCGATAGGACTAGATCTCGCTTGAAAGTATATCGATTTGCTTAAGGTATCGATAGTTTAGCATGTTGCTGTTGTGCCTCTGTTAATAAATCTAACAGAGCAGAGTAGGCGCCAGCTGTTAAATTCGAGTTTGAAATATTGTGCTTAAAGATTCTGTATATGGCAGGCTTTGAAATAACTTACTTAAAATGGGTGGCAAAATTATATTTTTGAACATTTGTTAGTGACTAAAGTATTATAATGCATTACGATCCGAACGACGTACGACCGTATATGTATTTTGTTAAATTACCACAAGTTGAGCAGAGGTTTGCCATAGGATGTAAGACTATACATTCAGCAACCGTGGGTTATGTAGTCGATTTTGGTAAGTAAAATTGAATACGTTAAGTTTTACTGAAGAAATGAACATGCATCTGCAAACTAACTAATATTTTGTTGTATATAGCTAAAGATGTGGCCACAAGGAGCGCCTTTCTTTATACGGAAGAGCCCGTTGTTTACTGTTCGGATATTGGTAAAATTATTGTTGATAATACTGCGCTGTCTTTCTGTATATCGAGGGGATATAGCTTTGAGGTGTTTAACGGCTTAAAAGAGGTGGTCAAGAACTCAAAACCAGATAGCAGAGTATTAATGAGTTTAGTATTATCAAAAGACAAGTAAATATAGTGAAATATGCTTGTCAGGTACTCCCCCCGGGCCACGCTTTGGTAAAATTCGAATGACGACTGTTAAACTTATTATGCATTATTATTTACGTATGTATTGTTAATATTAAAAATTATGTAAGTAAGAATGCAGTTTTTATTAATCTTTATAATTGGTTTAAATTAACCATGTTTATGGGCAGTTAAAATGTTAACACGCTGTTATACCCAACTGAGAATGTTAACTCATGGTCAGGGATGTTATTTGATGTCAGCATGCACTAGATATGTGGTTGGCAACGCTATTTCAAATTTCAAAAAGTTTCAAATAATTAACAATTTATATCGCCACTGATACAGCAAATAAAAGACAAAAGTTCAATGACCAAAACATTTCAATTGCCATATAAAAACATCAAGTAGTGAGGATGATGATGAGAATGATGCGGATGATGTTTGTGTTTTAGTTTTTCCCTTGTTGCTGTTAAAAATAAAAGAAAAGAACAACATTTCCGCTTTTGTTTCTTTGAATTTGAACACGGTTGTTGTGGAGATGTACCCAAATACATGCATATACATATGGCATTCATCCGTATCTTTATGCTGTTGCTGTATTTAGCTGCAGGTTGCTCATATGCTGCAGATACAGATGCAGATGCATTGCACTCTTTCCTGACGCGTGCTGCTGTTGTCCCACTCCCGGCAAACTTCAAGTGGCGGCACATGCCAAGAGCGGAGGCAAGCCACCCCCCCGTTTGCCCCTCGCAGCGCAAAGTGGCTGCCACCTATGGAATCGTTGGCCGCTTCACTTGCACTTCAAATTCAAATATAGCCGACGCGCATTTGGAGTTCAAGCCCTACACCCCCCCTTCGCTCACGACAACTTCCACCCCAATTTCAATCCACCATCGTATCAAAACTTGGCAGAGGTACTGCGGCTGTCGTCTGTGTTCTCAGCGGCATTAAAAATAGAACTTTATGATGTTTTCGCCTCTTTGAAAAGTGATCCCGACTTCGACTCCATCACCGATTTGGCGCAGGAATTACTACAAGCATATCCGGCCCGGGGCTGGAGTCACAAGAGCGACCACTTTTCGTTTACACCATGATCTAAACAATGTTTTGAATAATTGTCCATAACTTAAACAATGCATTCTATCCTGTAAACAGGACGCTGTGTGAAAATTGGGTGACGAAATCGCCAACAACATGAGTGAGTTAAAAGTCTATTCTGATCTGAGATCAAGTAATCGACTGGGAAAAATTCAATGTGGCCATCACGTGGTATAACCAGAGATTCCATTCCATGGCCACAAGGGCTGGTTCCGGGAAGAGGGCATTTATAGCGCCGTGGTGCAAACGAACTCTGAGCAATTCAAAAAAGATTAACAGATAATTTATGGAACCGCAAAGCTAAAGACTTTCATTTGAAATCGATTATAAAATTATTTACACAAAAGCGAAATGCGAAATATTTTGCTTGTGTTTTATTTTTCATTACTGTATTTTTCTTAAGGCGATTTCGCTTGTTTATCTCTGTAAATAATTGGAAAAGCTGAGTTGCTGTTGTGTGGAATTTATGGCCGCATCTCCAACTGCATGTTACCTACGCAAAGAACCGTTGTTCGTGCAGCACAGCACAGCACAGCACAAATAATGCAGCAGTTAAAAATAAAGAGGCTCCACACTCGATAATGCAACAACCGCCTCGCATGTGCAACAAGAGCAACATGATCAGCAATTGCGCAGCAAGTGAGCTGCCGAGTGGGAGATTGGCTGGAGAGCCAGGACCAAAAATAGATTTATGGTCGCCCAGTCGCGTCAGTTTTTAAGAATCGCAGCGCTCTGGGTGATGCGTTAGCTTAGTAGTGAGCACTGTGGCTGCCACTTCCACTTCCACTTCCTTTGTGCCTTTGGCGAGGCCATGGCCAGTGGCATGCCCCGCAGTTGCGCTACTCTCTCTCTCTCTCTCTCTCACTCTTATTAATTGCCGTGATTAAAGTCGATGTGCCTGCCACGAATGTCTTTAGCACATGTCACGTTGTTTATCCCCATAAAAGAGTCCATCCTGCTGCCCTTCAACCACTGTGCCCCCAACGTTGGAGCTTTTGTCGCCAGTCTCGCCATTTTCCTGGTCCAAAACTCAGCTGTTGGCTGTGATGCATGGCACTGGCACCCAACTTGACCCTAGCATTCAAATTGCATTTCCATGTTGCCGCCAGACAGCACCATCAGCTATTTACTCACATGCACATCTTTATCTTCATCCAATTCGATTCTCTTTGTTTTCAGTATTGCGTGGGTCGAGGCCACAAAAGTGTGAAAATGGCCATCAACCATTCAACCGAGCAGCAACGCCAAATCCTCTTATATATAATATATATACATACATACATACATACATATATGTACATATACCCCTTGTATTTAAAGCAATTATAGCTCTAGCAACTAATTCTATATAGTAAAACAACTAACTCATAAATTTAAATAAAATTAAGCAATTAATGAACTACACTACAGTAATTTATAAGAAGCAATTCTTGTCAGCGAAAATTAATAAAATTTAAATTAATATATATAAATGCAATCATTTATTCTGATCCATCATCTTTCTTGGATATAGACAATGTTGCAAGGAACTACGTTCACAGTCTGATCTTAGATTACTTATTCAATTTGTTCGCTTATTTTTAAGTTTCATGACACGTTTGATGCGTGCAACTGTGCAACTGTGCAACTATGCAACTGCATAAATCGCTGGGCAACAACAAAATCCACTTAGAACCAGAACGAAATCAAGGCGACAACAAAGTACACGAGACATTAATCATATAGAATATATGATTATAGCATACGGCAAATAGTACGCAAGAGCCATGTTACAGCAAGAACCACCAGCCCCAATCCCCAACCCCATTCCCGAGGCAACACCTGACAGAGCGACATTAAGTTCATTACGCTTGAAAAAGTCAAATGTTGAGAGCTGCCGACAACACCTGTGATGAATCCGTTGCTTTGCAAAAGGGATTGGTCAGCCAGTGGAGGCGGTAGGTAGGGGCGGCAGGTGAGAGGAATCTATTTTGAATAGATACGCTGAAGTACAAACAGCAATTTCAAAATGCCAAATTGCACGACTGCGTCACCGTCACCCCAGAATTTGAATTCGAATTCGACCGGCAGAGCTGCCAACCACGGAGATGCGTTGCTTTCCGCTCTCTCTCTCTCTCTCTCTCTCTCTCTCTCTCTATCTCTCTCTTGGTTTTAGCTTTGCTACACTGAAAAAATCAATGTGAACCGAACAAATTCGTATGAAGCACGGCCTCAAAGACTTCAGACACCCATAACTTTGTCAAAACTCATCCGATTGTCAATTCCGCGGCCATTTTATCCATGGGACAATCCTCATCAGATCATAGTTTGAACACTAATTTATTTCGGATTTCTTTTTAGAAATCATGACAACAATCTTAGCATGCTAGTTCCCAAGTCTCTAGAAATACCCTTCCCAGAATTCAAACACCCATAACTTTGCTAAAACTGAACCGATCTTCAATTCCGAGCCCTTTTTGTGCATGGGTTGTCATCCTTAATAAGTCTACATTCAAAGTTCAGAAGCTCCAAAAATTCGGATTTTTTGTCATAAATCATGACAACTACATTGATGGTGAAGTTTTGAAAAAGCCAAAAAATGCCTTTTGAAGACCCCAAACTGCCATATCTTTGCCAAAACTGAACCGATCTTAAATCCCGATGTGATTTTGTGAATGTTTTGACTTCTATACTATTGTACACAGTTATAGGATTCTACATCAGTTTTTAATGAATCTTAGACACGAGAAAATACCAAATCCTTCCAAAAAGAGAGAGCATAAAGAGCACTCTTAATAGTTTTTATGAGTTGATGTATGTAAATTTCTAGAATCGATTATCTACTTTTTGCTCGAGTGTAGGATTTGAAGCGGCATGGGGGCATCATCGGCTAGCGATCTGAGCGAGCAGCACTCTGTGAGGTTTTTGACACTGGTTCGGCTGGCGGTCTGCCTGCTGGCTGCTGGCTGCCAACTTGGCGCTGCGTTAGAAAATTCTGCGCAGTGGTCCTTGTCCCACAGCAGCCACAGCGGCGAAAATGTGTTTTCCCTTTTTGGAAAGTCGGCGGCGGCAGCAGCGGGAGAGAGAATAATAAAAACATTATTTTCGATTTATTTTTAAACCGCACACACTTGTTCCAATGGGGCGCGCGCGCTCGTTGTGTGCTCTCCGAGAGACGCATTCGGTCGATCCTCGGAAAACAGCTGCTAGCTGTCGGTCGACGATCGTCGTCACCTCCTCCAAGGCGGCGGCGGCAGCGATGTAAAAACTGTAAGTGGCAACGCAAAGAAAGTTCAGTTCTTCCTGAGATCTCGTTGCGTTCGTATATGAAGAGAGCGCGCCCCCGTACAGCCGAAGAATCGAAGAATATCGACAGCTCGACGACTGCCAGACTGATCCGCACCGAAAGTTGACTGAGGATCGGATCAGCAGTTGGGCACAAATTCAAAACACTTGTGTATTACGCGGTATCTCAAACGGAATCTGTATCTGGTACACATCTCTTGTTATTGTTCTTCTTCGCTAGTGATGAAATTCGTGAAAATCGTTTAGCCACGCCACGAGACAAAAAGAACATTCTACGGAGTCTCGAGGGCCACCAGAGCTCGAGGCGGGGGCGGGTGTAGTGCGTGGTGATATATTATTGATTTCGCATCGACGCCCAACAATCGCTCTGAATCATCGACTATATTCAGAGCCAAGCAACAGCTTGAGCACGCTTCAGTTAACCCCCACTCGCAGGGATCTTACGGATTCGCCTCCTGCTCCACTGCCTCCTGTTGCTGCCAGAGTAAGTAATTATAATTTAAGTACTCTCTACTAAATAGTGCTTGACAATTTGTACCTCGACTATGAATTACACAATTGCTCCTTCCCCACCATTCCCTCCCCTTAATCCATGCTAAAAGTACATATCGAAGACGAATGTTGGGGCATAAAGAATCGCGTAAATGCAAAAACGAACGATGAGCAACAAATTTTGGTTTGGGTTTATTTTTTTTAAATTATCGCCTCGACGACCCACAATGAGAGATCTTGCCCGTACAGAGCCGAACGAACCACACTTGTTAAATTAATATTATGATTTCTTTGATATTTTGACATTTACGTGAGAAATGTGTTTGCATTGGCAATGATCGGCCAGGCAGATGGATGCCGCTATATGACTGCCCTACAATATATAAAACAAATGCCAAGAGATCTCTCTCTGTCTCTCTCTCTCTCTCTCTGTCTCACTCTCTCCCCCAATTGCTATCTCTGTCTAGTTTGTTGCGTAAAGTATTAGAATATGTTAAATATGTAATATATAGCTAATATTTTCTCCTAGTCATGGCAGCGTGCAAAATGCGTCGTTATAACTGAATAACACTGCGTAGAACTCAACGAGAATAAGTGAAAAAAAAAAACAAAACAAAATTCATAAACGCACAAAATATGTGAATATGTTTACATATTACATATGTACATATGTATGTACTATATAGTTCTCATTCTCTATCTGTGATCAATGTCAGCCTGCAGTTCTTGACAAGCGCTTAATTAGGCACTCGAGCAAAGGCTGCTACAGGTGAAATAAACAGCAGCCACAAATGATTGCTCATTTATAAATAGCAGCAGCAGCAGCAGCAGCAGATCCTTTGTGTCCCGTTTGCCTGCGACTGACATTGTTTACAATTAGGTGGCGTAAACAGTTCCCAAATGCGACGGCAAATGAGTCCAGCGTTGATTGAGCCGGGCAGCCTTCGGGTAAACAAAAAAGATCATCAAATCCAAACAATTTCCACTGCAACGCAGCGGGCTGCAAGGGCGAAAGGGGTAAGGGCGCAATTGAGGAAGTTGCTTGCAAGTCCTGCCTTGTTAGCTGCCGTGTGGCATTGACACTTGGCCCCGGCACAGCAGGCGCCCCCAGTTTTCCCATCTCGGTTTTTTTTTGTTTATTGTGCATGTGCATTTTCAAGTTTGAACTAAAATGTAAACTATGCGCATTTCTCCTGCTTTGGCTGCGGTTTAAAAATAGTCAAACAGTGAGCATCCAATCCCGTGGCACGCAGCCACCGGCCACGTCGCCACCAGCCACCAGCCGCCAGCCTACGCCTCTGACTGCCTCTGCTACCCTGCCTACTGCCACTGCCACTGCCTCCTGCCTCCTGCCTCTGCCTTTGCGTCAGCCATTAACATTTCTTTGCTTTGTGTACATTAACAGGACTTTGAACTTTCTTCGGGCCGCGAGCATTTTGCACAGATTTCTACCGTAAATATACAAAAAGCATTTTCATGTCCATTGTGCGTTGTGCATTGCATTTACAGAATGCACTCCGAATACTTTTGGATAGGGTCATAATATCGGACACCCGCGATTTTGTATGCCAAGTCTAAGCTGATGGCAGCTAGCATATGGTGTATATAGCATTTTAAATACAAAATATGACTCACATGCATACACACTATTACATAAATATAGCAACTTATAGATTTTCACTTTTTCTAATCATTTTTTGTTCTGCATAACTTAAAACTACAAACTTTGCTTAACATTTAAAGTGACACTTGATTTGTGTATTTTTCTTTATATACATATGTTTATTTCACTTGTACAATTGATTTGACACTTGATTTGTCATTTACATACATACATACATACATATGTATATACATATATATCAGTATGTAGAAGTTGTTCAGTTGTTTTTGCCATATGACACTTTAATTCGTTTATAATCATCTTCAAATTAATGCGGTTCGATTTGAATGTAGCAACATGTGCCACATGTTACTTGCCCCCTTCCGCCACCCACTCTTGTGGATGCCACGCGGTGGAGGGCTGCACCAATTAACGCTTGCAGTGCTGTGCTTTTTTTTTCCTGCTCTTTGAGATGTCATATGCGATTACAGATCTGCGATCTGCGATCGCCGCACGGGCCAACGAATAATTAATTAACGGCCTGTCACAGAAACATGCGACTTTCGGACTTTTCTGGTCTTCTGACATCGCAAATATTGCACAGACATGTCCCTCGCTTATATCGCTATTCTGGTTCTAGTTGTTGTTGTTGTTGTATTGCTTGTTGTTGTTGTACCATTGCGGAGGTCTCTCGGAAAATCAGCAGACGCAGCCACAATTTTCCCACTTGTCAGCTGCTTCGATTTGTGTCTTGCTTCTTGGGAACATAAAAATGAGCAGCAACAACAACAACAACAACCACACACATTTTTCAGCCGAATATCTTTGGTTAGATGTTATAAATAATTTTTGCTCTGACTTTCTGTGGAACAGGTAGAAAATGGTTAAATGGGAAAATTAACACATGGACCACGCCAACCAGGTGGTTGCGGGGCGCTGCGCGGGGAGCTCCACTTGTTAAATATAAATAAATGTTAAGACACAAATTATATATGTCAATATGTATACATATGTACATGTGGTATGTCTAGGGGGTATATGCGGGGCACCCACTCGCATCCATCATTGATCATATTTATGGGCCAATTTAGCAATAGTTGGAAATATTTTCTCATGGGGGCGCCCCCCAACAACAATTTTGCCACCTGCCCGCTGCTCGCATCCAGCAAACAGCTTTTATGACCGCAAGCATTTTGATGTACTCTGCGAAATTAAATTGTTTTTGGCAGCCACAGAAACAACTGTAGCAACAACAACAACAAATACCAGAATTGGCCGCAACAGGTTGCAAAATTCTGGTTGTGCTTAGGCGAAATTTCTTCGTGCTCGCCTTTGTCTCTATAGCGCTAGCGGCACAGCACTGCGGGAGTTGCGGGCTGGGGGGCAGGTAGGGGCTGGGGCAAGGGCAGGGGGGCTGCAGCCCACGCCCGCAATGGCGCCGCATCACGCGCAATACCAAGCAAACGGACACACGGAAAACGGCAGCCGCTGCTACAAGAAAAAAATGAAGAAGAAGAAAACAAACAAAGCAATCGCGCACATGACCTCCGCAACGCGTACATACCACCCCCCGCCCGACCTTCGCTGCCTACCCCACACACACACTGCTTGCCACAATGTGGCTGCTGTTGTTGTGTTGTGCTGTGCTGTGGCAATAAGAATTAATCGATTATTTAGACGATTACGAAAAATAAAGTGAAAACTTTTAGCAATAAACAACAGCAAGTGAGATCGGAAATATAAAATTTGATTGGCTGGAAAAATTTAATGGCTCATCTGCACTTATTGTAGGGTATTTACAAGGAAACTGCCCTACTGCGAGTTCGCTGAATTCCCATTATATTATTATTAAAGAGAACTGTGTATAAAATAATGGTAAAATTAAATACAAATATCTATTTAAAAATGTAAATAAAAGTCTTTATAGGTTTTGAATGACATTCAAAAAATTAGTGAAAAACTTAGATACGTTCTCAATATTAAAGAAAGGCTAGAAATACTTTAGATTACATAATTAGCCGTTTAAAAATGGTTGTAGCCAGGAAACTATTGCTTACAAGTTAACTGCTGAGATATGAAGTATACGCCCGGTGGGTAGGATACAAATAAATGTTTTGCTTAAAATATAGACTGAGCTATGAGCGTTAGATGACGACCCACCTGCTTGCCGACTGCCTGCCTGTCTGACAGTCTGGCTGTCGCACAGTTTTCAATGGATAGGGCGGGTTGTGTTGCTAGGGGAGGCAATTACGTGCGAGATTAATCAATGCCAAGACAACATGCACAAATTATGCGCATTTTCGACGTAAATTTATTTCTAAGTTGCTGAGGAAGAACGAGATTGCGAACAGCAGCCAACAAGTGCGATTGCGATTGCGAATACCGGTGCAGTGCCTGCTGACGTTAATCATACGCCCCGTGTGGCAGCAACCTCATGCATTCGGCAAGGTGACGACGATGATGCAGACGACTTTGGCTCTGCTTCGCTGGCCTCTTGGCTCGTCCTTAATTATAAATTGATGAATATTCGCATAAATAAATATGAACTATGCGGCACAGCTAATCGAATATTCTATACCCTATCAATTGACAGTTATTCAGGCTTGTTGCTGGCAGCTTTATGCTCAGCGGTGTGTAGGGTAGCTGCTGTAGCGCCTATAGCTCATTAAATAATGTATTAGTTTTGTCTGCGACATGGCAAATATATTTATAATCTCTCTTGAATTTTGTTTATTTCTGTTTCTGTCTCTGATTCTGTTTCTGTTTCGTGACTGTTTTTTTGTGGCTGTCATCGTCGTCGTGTTGGTAATAATGACGCATATGTGGCGCATTTAGCAGGTTGCTTCACCTTTCTATCCCATACGTCACACAGAGAGCTCATTGCTGATGTCGCTGCTTTCTGTTTGCTTGCAGACGACATGACGAAGGACCAGCAGGCGACGCCCATACCCGAGGAGCTGTACAATCTTACCCAGCTGGCGGATGTGACACTGGCGGCAGGACCGCTTAGCACTGCTGCCAAGTCCAGCAGACCAATGACCGCCAACCACAACAACAACAGCAACAACAACAACAGCATATTCTATGCCTCGTCGGATGATGACTCCACTTACAACTCGTACAGTCACAAGGTGTTCGATCGCAGGAAACTGCGTCGCTGCACCATCTCCGATTCCAATTCCTGCGCCAGCGTTACCAGCAACAGCAGCACCAACAGCTGCCACTCCAGCGAGCAGTCACCCAACCAGGCCAACAGCAGCCTGACCCTGCTGGACGATGAGCACATATGCCCCGAGTGCGGCAAAAAGTATTCCACCTCCTCAAATCTGGCGCGCCATAGACAAACCCACAGGTGAGGCATTGAAGCAGCTACAAAAGTTAACAATGTTAGTTTGAATTTAGTTTCCTTTTTCTTAAAAAGACTTTAATTTAATTCCAACATTTTTAAAATTAGTATCTATGCATTTAAATTTAGTTTTAAAAACAAAAGCAGTCTGAAAAGTTGTATAATTTTAGGCTAGTAAATAACACAATAATTTTTATTAAAATTATTTCACTCATATATTTTATTATTTTTTTGTTTTAAAATAAAGTTGGAACTTAAATCTTTTCTAATAAATTTAAATCGGTTAGTTTTAAAAATACCAAAATGATTTTAATCCACAAGCAAAGTTCCTTACTGTGAGTTTACTTACCAAGTTTCATTTGCAGGTCAATTATGGACAAGAAGGCGCGTCACTGTCCGTTCTGTGAGAAGGTGTACGTCTCGATGCCGGCGTTCTCGATGCACGTGCGCACCCACAACCAGGGCTGCGAGTGTCAGTATTGTGGCAAGTGCTTCTCGCGTCCCTGGCTGCTGCAGGGCCACATACGCACCCACACCGGCGAGAAGCCGTTCAAGTGCAGCGTGTGCAGCAAGGCGTTCGCGGACAAGTCCAATCTGCGTGCCCACATCCAGACGCACTCGAACACCAAGCCGCACACGTGCGCCCGCTGCGGCAAGGCCTTTGCCCTCAAGTCGTATCTGTACAAGCACGAGGAGTCGTCCTGCATGAAGAATCGCAGCAGCGAGACAGCGCCCACGATGGCGCCAGCCACTCCCAAGCAGCCGCAGCAACAGCAGCCCGAGCTGGAAGCATCTACAACAACAACAGGGCAATCCTTGCCGGATTCGGCCAAGTCAACGCTGGCGCACAAGCTGCTGCAGAAGGAGAAGGATCGCAGGCAGGCGCAGGCTGCGGCACAGGCACAGGCAGCGCTGGCTTATGGCTATCCAGGCGCTGCGCATCCGGATTCCTTTGCCTCCCGACTGGCCAACCTGGAGCAGTACGAGCAGTACACGCGCAATGGCATTATTCAGCCCACGGTGCTGCAGCATCACAGTGCGCTGTATCAGGAGCATCTGCTGCCACTGCCCCTGCCCCTGCCCTATCAGCACTACTCCTCACATGCCACAGCTGCGCCAGCGGGCGAGGCGCAGGATCAGGAGCAGCCCGTCGACTTTTCGCCCAAAAACAACTTTACGCACTCGGCCAAGACGAGTCCCTTTGAGCTGACCGGCAATTATGCCACTATGGTTGCCTAGCCCACGCCCTAGACGCCCAGTCTGACTGTAAAAGACAACAACTGAGAGAGAGATTTAGAAATTGAGATGCCAAAAACTAAAAACCAAAATAGCAACCAAAAACAACAACAACAATACGACCAAAAAAAAACAACCCATTTTGCATTCGATTTTAGGAGCTTACTGTAGTAAACAAATATGTGATAAATATGAAAAAGAGCTAAAGTACCGTTAGAGAGTAGTCGATTCCAAAAAGAAAAACAAAAAGAAAAGATCAAAAAGCGTTAACAGAACTTAATTACAAATACTTACATAAAAGGATCGTGAGATCGAACGATCGATCTTCATTTTAGTTGTAACGAGGATTTAGAGACTTGCAAAACATGTAACCAGTATTTTTTTAGCACTACTTAAACCACATTGTATATATATGTATATACAATCGATTTATATATATATATATATATATAAATGTATGTATGTATCTACCACTTACGGATACGATTTATATACACCATATGATTTACATAAATGTTAATTGTGAATTGTCAACGACCTTCACTGATTTTAGAATTAATACACATACATATACATATACATATATACATATTATTTTGCCATATACTTACGTACTTACCAAATACGTTAATACGATTTTAATTCTTTTGTTTTAAGGCATTGCGATTTCCTGCATCTGCACGGAAGTCCAACGAGCGAATCTCTAGTCTTTTATCTTTAAAATGCCGCATGTCGGGGTCTGCCTCTCCCCTCGCCCCACGCCACAGAGGGTGGGGTAGGAGAGGGGGAACTCCCGTACATGTGTCGCATTATTTTAAGCACTTTACGGCCGCATGTGGTGCAATAATAATTGACATAACTATAACACTAATTAGCCTCTACACACACACAAACACACATATATAATATATATATATATTTTGTAAATTTGACAAATCTATTTCTATTATTTTTGCACATTTTTGTGCATTTCTCTTATAGCTCTTTAAATTATTACTTGTATTGTTTCGTTTATACATACATATATATTTTTTAATTTTGTATTATTTCTTCTGTTTCTTTATGCGTTGTTGTAGAAACTCACTGCATTTTGTATACTCAACAGAACCTACAGCTAAACAGACCAAAGATATTGCATATGTATATGTATACATATACATATATACGTAGATATATATATATATATAGAGTACATTATGTATTATAGAATCGCACATTTATTCAAATTAAACGAGTGATCCACCGATCCCTATAAATGAGAAATTACTTTGCAGATGGGCTTTTAATTTTTTTATTATTTAATTAACACTTAACCAATCATAACCTTTTTTGTTACATTTGAAGATAATTTTCCAAAGTAAGGACTCGCATATCCGACTTGCAATTTTTAATATCCTATATGTACTTGTGTAAAAATGTGTGTCGGTAATGGAAACTATAACAAATAAACAAATTGTGCATATAATCCAGATGTGGATTATGCATTTAGGCTGCCACAGCTGGGAGCGGGCTTAGACAGTTGATACTGAGAGGAGTAATTAGAATATGATTGATGAAATTCGAAACTACAACTACATACCTTAAGATTTGGGGCAACAACAGCGTCACCCACACCAGAGTCAAGGGTCGAACGCTTAGAGCCTCCACAGTGTACGACTAGATCGTCATAGGATTTGTTGTGCAGCATGCAGACGAGAATGACGGTCATATTGTCGCCGCCAAGGCCATAGTTATAGGCATTGGGTGCCAGGCAAAAACTCATCAGATGCTCACAGATTAGATCCGGCTCCATGCCGGCAGCGATGCGTTCGCGCACAAACTCAACGACTTCTTTGCTGCTCATCACATCCCAAATGCCATCGCAGGCAAGCACAACAAACTCCCAATCCTCGCCGATGTCACAGACCACAACATCCGGATCGGCAGTCACAATTTGATCCTCCGGCTTCTTGTTGGAGTTGCGTTTATACATAAAGTCGCCCAGGGCGCGCGATAAGGCCAGATTGCCATTGACACGATTGTTCTCCACACGGCCGCCGCCGGCAACAATACGCTTTACCTCCGACTCATTGCTGGGCTTGTGATCTACGGAGAGGGGTCGCATAGAGCCACCAACGCTGGCAATGGCACGGGAGTCGCCCGCGTTGGCGCAGTAGAGGCGCTTGTCCTTGATCAGCACCACAATTGCCGTGGAGCCGGCCATGTGTTCGCCCCAGCTGCCGTTGTGCAGCATCTCGCGATCAAAGTCGAGAAAGGCACGCTTCATGGCCAGCTCCACGGAGCTGCCAAAGTACTCCGGACGCTTCGTAATGAACTTGTGCAGATGCTTGCCGGCAAACTGTGCCACCGCTGCACCACCATGCCCATCATAAACCCCAAAGAAGGCGGCGCTCGGATCGTCGGGTAGCGACAAGATATGAGTATGTGCATCCTCCATTTCCACACGCCAGCCCTGCATGCAGCTGCTGCCCACAAGAAATGAGGCATTCGCGCAGCGTGCCGAATCCTTGGTTGTCACCGGTTCCGATAGCGTTTGCCCCATGATCAGCTAAACCAACAACACAGATCTGTTGTGTCTGAAGATTATTATGTTAGGTTTTATGGGCTACTCACTTATTGCACTTTAGACAGCTTCTTACTATTTTCACTATATATATTCTATATTCTATGTTGTATGTTTATTATTTGGTAAGTGAATAAATATTTGTAGATTCTACAAGCAAACTAAAGCTGATTTGGAATTTTGGAGACTTAACTCACATCGTCTACTAATTTTATCAAATGTTTATATTCAAAGCAAAGCAATTGATATTTCAAAACAAACCTAAAATGGTATGCCACATAGAAATCGACATAAATGTTAAACCAACCTAGAAAGAAACGCTTCCTTCGGCACTCCGAAGGAAGTATACCCTTGCAGTTACTTAATATAATGAAACACTCTTGCTTATACTAAAAGAGAATGACAATGCTACCTTTATAATTAATTTTCTTATTTTAATCAATATTGTTCTTATGACAGCTATTAGATATAGTCGTCCGATTTTGACCAAATTCAACCTATATAAAGTATAATAAAACTTGCAATTACTGAATTTGGTAAAAATAACTTGAAAAACAAAAAAGTTGTTCATTCAACGACTCATTTTTTAACAGATTGTTCCTATGGCAGCTATAAGATATAGTAATCCAATTTTCATGAAGTTTTGTGAGCGTGCTTAAATATTGCTAAAACTTATAACTGGTAAGTAATTCGTTTATAAACGTCCTGATTGGTCCATAAATGCCCTTCCTAGACTTCCAACTCCCATAACTTGGTCAAAACTGAACCGATTGTCAAGCTTGAGGCCATTTCGTTCATGGTTTGTCCTATATATCAATGCTACATTTCAAATATATGCATTATTGAAGGTTAAATTTTTTCAAATATTTTTGGGAAAAAAGCATAAGGGGGGACCCTTACCAAAATTGATTTTTCAAAAAATAGATTCTCGAAATTCTTTTTTTAATCGATTGTGGGTGTCAAAATTAGTACAAAAAACTTTGAAAAAATTGTTTCTGAGGTGTTTCATTTTTCTGTCAAAAATCACGCCAAAATGACAAAAAAAATTGACTTGTAAAAGCCCTGATTGCTTCAGAAATGCCCTTCCTAGACTTCCAACTCCCATAACTTAGTCAAAACTGAACCGATTGTCAAGCTTGAGGCCATTTTGTTCATGGTTTGTCCTATATATCAATGCTACATTTCAAATATATGCATTATTTAAAGTTAAATTTTTTCAAATATTTTTGGGAAAAAAGCATAAGGGGGGACCCTTACAAAAATTGATTTTTCAAAAAATAGATTCTCGAAATTCTTTATTTAATCGATTGTGGGTGTCAAAATTAGTACAAAAAACTTTGAAAAAATTGTTTCTGAGGTGTTTCATTTTTCTGTCAAAAATCATGCCAAAATGCCAAAAAAAATTGACTTGTCAAAGCCCTGATTGCTTCAGAAATGCCCTTCCTAGACTTCCAACTCCCATAACTTGGTCAAAACTGAACCGATTGTCAAGTTTGAGGCCATTTTGTTCATGGTTTGTCCTATATATCAATGCTACATTTCAAATTTATGCATTATTGAAAGTTAAATTTTTTCAAATATTTTTGGGAAAAAGGCATAAGGGGGGACCCTTACCAAAATGGATTTTTCAAAAAATAGATTCTTGAAATTCTTTTTTTAATCGATTGTGGGTGTCAAAATTAGTACAAAAAACTATTCGAAAAGTGATTCTGAGGTGTTTCATTTTTCTGTCAAAAATCATGCCAAAATGACAAAAAAAATTGACTTGTAAACGCCCTGATTGCTTCAGAAATGCCCTTCCTAGACTTCCAACTCCGATAACTTGGTCAAAACTCAACCGATTGTCAAGCTTGAGGCCATTTTGTTCATGGTTTGTCCTATATATCAATGCTACATTTCAAATTTATGCATTATTGAAAGTTAAATTTTTTCAAATATTTTTGGGAAAAAAGCATAAGGGGGGACCCTTACAAAAATTGATTTTTCAAAAAATAGATTCTCGAAATTCTTTTTTTAATCGATTGTGGGTGTCAAAATTAGTACAAAAAACTTTGAAAAAATTCTTTCTGAGGTGTTTCATTTTTCTGTCAAAAATCATGCCAAAATGCAAAAAAAAAATTGACTTATCAAAGCCCTGATTGCTTCAGAAATGGCCTTCCTAGACTTCCAACTCCCATAACTTGGTCAAAACTGAACCGATTGTCAAGCTTGAGGCCATTTTGTTCATGGTTTGTCCTATATATCAATGCTACATTTCAAATTTATGCATTATTGAAAGTTAAATTTTTTCAAATATTTTTGGGAAAAAGGCATAAGGGGGGACCCTTACCAAAATTGATTTTTCAAAAAATAGATTCTTGAAATTCTTTTTTTAATCGATTGTGGGCGTCAAAATTAGTACAAAAAACTATTCGAAAAGTGATTCTGAGGTGTTTCATTTTTCTGTCAAAAATCATGCCAAAATGACAAAAAAAATTGACTTGTAAACGCCCTGATTGCTTCAGAAATGCCCTTCCTAGACTTCCAACTCCCATAACTTGGTCAAAACTCAACCGATTGTCAAGCTTGAGGCCATTTTGTTCATGGTTTGTCCTATATATCAATGCTACATTGCAAATTTATGCATTATTGAAAGTTAAATTTTTTCAAATATTTTTGGGAAAAAAGCATAAGGGGGGACCCTTACCAAAATTGATTTTTCAAAAAATAGATTCTTGAAATTCTTTTTTTAATCGATTGTGGGCGTCAAAATTAGTACAAAAAACTATTCGAAAAGTGATTCTGAGGTGTTTCATTTTTCTGTCAAAAATCATGCCAAAATGACAAAAAAATTGACTTGTAAACGCCCTGATTGCTTCAGAAATGCCCTTCCTAGACTTCCAACTCCCATAACTTGGTCAAAACTCAACCGATTGTCAAGCTTGAGGCCATTTTGTTCATGGTTTGTCCTATATATCAATGCTACATTTCAAATTTATGCATTATTGAAAGTTAAATTTTTTCAAATATTTTTGGGAAAAAAGCATAAGGGGGGACCCTTACAAAAATTGATTTTTAAAAAAATAGATTCTCGAAATTCTTTTTTTAATCGATTGTGGGTGTCAAAATTAGTACAAAAAACTTTGAAAAAATTGTTTCTGAGGTGTTTCATTTTTCTGTCAAAAATCATGCCAAAATGACAAAAAAAATTGACTTGTAAACGCCCTGATTGCTTCAGAAATGCCTTTCCTAGACTTCCAACTCCCATAACTTGGTCAAAACTGAACCGATTGTCAAGCTTGAGGCCATTTTGTTCATGGTTTGTCCTATATATCAATGCTACATTTCAAATTTATGCATTATTGAAAGTTAAATTTTTTCAAATATTTTTGGGAAAAAAGCATAAGGGGGGACCCTTACAAAAATTGATTTTTCAAAAAATAGATTCTCGAAATTCTTTTTTTAATCGATTGTGGGTGTCAAAATTAGTACAAAAAACTTTGAAAAAATTGTTTCTGAGGTGTTTCATTTTTCTGTCAAAAATCATGCCAAAATGACAAAAAAAATTGACTTGTAAACGCCCTGATTGCTTCAGAAATGCCTTTCCTAGACTTCCAATTCCCATAACTTGGTCAAAACTGAACCGATTGTCAAGCTTGAGGCCATTTTGTTCATGGTTTGTCCTATATATCAATGCTACATTTCAAATATATGCATTATTGAAAGTTAAAATTTTTCAAATATTTTTGGGAAAAAGGCATAAGGGGGGACCCTTACCAAAATGGATTTTTCAAAAAATAGATTCTTGAAATTCTTTTTTTAATCGATTGTGGGCGTCAAAATTAGTACAAAAAACTATTCGAAAAGTGATTCTGAGGTGTTTAATTTTTCTGTCAAAAATCATGCCAAAATGACAAAAAAAATTGACTTGTAAACGCCCTGATTGCTTCAGAAATGCCCTTCCTAGACTTCCAACTCCCATAACTTGGTCAAAACTCAACCGATTGTCAAGCTTGAGGCCATTTTGTTCATGGTTTGTCCTATATATCAATGCTACATTGCAAATTTATGCATTATTGAAAGTTAAATTTTTTCAAATATTTTTGGGAAAAAAGCATAAGGGGGGACCCTTACCAAAATTGATTTTTCAAAAAATAGATTCTTGAAATTCTTTTTTTAATCGATTGTGGGCGTCAAAATTAGTACAAAAAACTATTCGAAAAGTGATTCTGAGGTGTTTCATTTTTCTGTCAAAAATCATGCCAAAATGACAAAAAAATTGACTTGTAAACGCCCTGATTGCTTCAGAAATGCCCTTCCTAGACTTCCAACTCCCATAACTTGGTCAAAACTCAACCGATTGTCAAGCTTGAGGCCATTTTGTTCATGGTTTGTCCTATATATCAATGCTACATTTCAAATTTATGCATTATTGAAAGTTAAATTTTTTCAAATATTTTTGGGAAAAAAGCATAAGGGGGGACCCTTACAAAAATTGATTTTTCAAAAAATAGATTCTCGAAATTCTTTTTTTAATCGATTGTGGGTGTCAAAATTAGTACAAAAAACTTTGAAAAAATTGTTTCTGAGGTGTTTCATTTTTCTGTCAAAAATCATGCCAAAATGACAAAAAAAATTGACTTGTAAACGCCCTGATTGCTTCAGAAATGCCCTTCCTAGACTTCCAACTCCCATAACTTGGTCAAAACTGAACCGATTGTCAAGCTTGAGGCCATTTTGTTCATGGTTTGTCCTATATATCAATGCTACATTTCAAATTTATGCATTATTGAAAGTTAAATTTTTTCAAATATTTTTGGGAAAAAAGCATAAGGGGGGACCCTTACAAAAATTGATTTTTCAAAAAATAGATTCTCGAAATTCTTTTTTTAATCGATTGTGGGTGTCAAAATTAGTACAAAAAACTTTGAAAAAATTGTTTCTGAGGTGTTTCATTTTTCTGTCAAAAATCATGCCAAAATGACAAAAAAAATTGACTTGTAAACGCCCTGATTGCTTCAGAAATGCCCTTCCTAGACTTCCAACTCCCATAACTTGGTCAAAACTGAACCGATTGTCAAGCTTGAGGCCATTTTGTTCATGGTTTGTCCTATATATCAATGCTACGTTTCAAATTTGTGCATTATTGAAAGTTAAACTTTTTCAAATAATTTTGGGAAAAAGCATAAGTATAAGCACATGAATAAAACATGAATAAAATGCACAAAAAAGCATCAGGAATGAAGATCGGTTCAGTTTTGGCAAAGATGTAGTAAATTGAAATCAGTTTGAAGTCTTGGAATGGCATTCCTAGAGACTCGGCCATCTTTGAAGGACAAAATTTTCGTTTCAGGAAAGTTCAAGTGCAACAAATTTTCAAAGTTCCTGCTAGTTTGTAATAAAACAACTTGGTTATCTTTTGATAATTTGTTTTTTTTTTTTTTGTATTTGGTTTTTGTTTTTGTTTTTTTTTTTAATCTTTGTATTTTATATTTTCCATATACATATTATATAGACATTTATTTGTAATGTTTTCTTGTCGTAGATTACTACACGTTTATCCTTTTAGGCATATGTACGAGTATGTATCATAATTTGTATGTAAACGTATTTGTATTCGTATCCGTATCTGTGTATCTGTGATTGTATATGTATTTGTTGCTTTACGTGTGTGTATGTGTGTGTGTGTGTGTGTGTGTGTGAGTGATGCTTATACGAACATTGGCGCCATAGCCATCTACATTCAATTATATGTACTTAGTTAAGTTTGTTTTTGTATATACTCTTTAAAGTGTAAAGACACTAAATTTCACAATTTTCGTTTGTTTTCTCTATTCACTACAAAAATCACTCCCGGCTAACTAGAGAGTGCCGTTTGGGAGCGGAGGGGTTTATCATGCCAGAGTTTGTCGAAAATCAGAGAGAGATATAGATTAAGTTTAAGAGAAATCGAGATAAAGGACTGCCCCGCAGCTCTTGTACTCCTATTTTATAGAGTATCTATCGACTGCTTTTAGGGGGCACAAAATATGGACAAAGTTTCAATATGTCCTGTGAGTGTTGAGTACATTCATATGTATGTATTTATGTAAATAATTTATGAAAAGTGTATGGTTTATATCGTATGTATGTATATAATTAGTATATGTATTATAAAATCTCTAAACAGCCATAAAAGTCAAAAGTTCTTAATCAATATTATCAATTATCTAAACGCGTTTGGGTTTATCTTTATTTAATGCTTACCATTCACACTTCTAAAAGTTTTCATGTAACGTTTTGTTTTGAAATCGGAACTCGATTGTTATAGGGTTTGTCCATTGTTTTTTTTTTTGTAGGTTTGCTTTGGGTTCGGGAATTATACATAAATACAAATTTGCGGCTCATTGTGTTACAATTTGTTTGGTCTTGAGACGGTGTATTTCCCCCCTTCCCCAAAAGACTACTTGTTAGTGCTGGCGGGGGGGGGAAACCCTTGCATATGCTCGATACATATATTGTGTATATATATTATATTCGATTCGATTCGATTTGCTATCAACGAATTCACAATTGTCGGCTGACTTTGCATTAACATTGATTTAGTTGCTTAAAAAGGTACGCATATCTGGATAAGTTATATAACTCGTTAGTTATTAGTATTTACTCGATTTTGTTTTATTCGCTTAACATATATATCTATTATCCAATATCCATTATCCATATTCAAATTCATAATCATATATGCTAAATGTATCGGTGTGCTTGGTTTTTGATATAAGTATTTCATTTGAACGCTTACATTAAGACTCTCATTTAAAAAGGACACCAAGTAAAAACATTCAGTACACATCGATAGATACAAAAAGTTGTAGGCTAAGATTTCTTTGGTGTATGGTATTTCTATGTGAATAGGTGAAAAGGGGCACAAAAAGTTTTGCAATTATATCTCATATGTATGTAAGTAGGTTAGCAGGCGGTTGATCCAACAAATTTCATGGATCCCGCTGCGTATCGTTGGTGATCGAAATTATCATTAATTTTTTTCATTTGCATTTGCTTACGCGGGGGAGGGAGACCCTGGGAATGTACAAGTTCAATTTTGGTTTCTTTCTTTCTTTGTTTGGTTTCTTTTGGTAGCTTAATCCCGATTTGCCCGGCAATTCTTCGTTGTTTAACCCATGCACTTAAAAATCTAAAATCTCTTCACTCGTCGCTAGTTTAAGTTTTAGGACATGCTACATATAATAATCTTAGGTACATGCTAGGATAAGAAATTGTTTGTAAATACATATAGGCATATATTACGAGTATATAGGTATGAATACTTGGTGCCCAAAAAAAAAGAAAAATCTTGTTGATCGTTAACTATTATTCATTATCCATTAAACCTATTATTTTATTACTAAATATTACTTCTGTGCGCGATTTGATTATCGGTCTTTGGTTAAACTTGTTGCTGTTTGTTTTTTTATTTTCGGGTTTTTTTTCAAGTATTTAAGTACATTATATGCCTGCTAGAGGAGCTGCCCTTAACTACGGTCTATTGGCTATTGTTATCGATTTTAGTTCGCATATAAAAATATTTAAATTCTTCATTTTGAAACAGCGCAAGACGACACTAATGCTAAAAATACACCCACACACACATTTATATATATTTCGTACTGTAATTACATACACATATATATTGTCTATATATATCTAGTACATATAAGTACAGAATGTATACATACATATAAAAAGCAAATCCCATTAAAGTGCCATCATCTATTTGCATTTGTTTACTGGCTATTAAATATATATATATATATATATTATATATATATGCTATTTATGTATATGTAGTTATGTATATTCATTTTAAAACATATTGTTATCGATTACTTTTGCATCACCCATCACACGAATTACAAGAGATTTGAATGCATATACTATGTATGTATGTATGTTTTAATTTATTTAATGTACTTAAGTTTTTTACTATTTTTCCATTTAAATCAGCAAAAAGGTACGATCAATTTGTTAGACGCTTTTTAAATTCAATATCTGTATCTTAGTTATACTCGTGAGAATGCGTATGATTTCAGCCCTAGCTGCTAGTTAATTATATTTATCATATATATGTATATATATATATCTCATTATAACGTATATTGTTTGTTTTCGCTTTTTGGTTTTGGTTTTTGGTTTTAGGTAGGAAATATGCTAGTCTTATAAATTTCACACATCAACATTTTTCTTTTGGTTAAGTTTATCCTTCGAAATATTTTGTATTTAATAAAATATAGTGTATATATTTTTTGTTTTTACTTTTAATATGTATTTGTATTTTTCTTTTTTCTTTTGCTTTTTTTTTTGTTTGTTTTTGTTACTTGTGGTTTTGCATTGTGTGTATGTATATATGTAAATATATCGTACTTATATAGTTTTGTTAATTGTTTTAATTTATTCGTTATTAAAACATCTAATATCAATCCGAACCACAATTTCAAATGTTTTCAGCTAGTTGAATGAAATGGATTTTTTCTATTCATACAATTATTATTCAAGTCAAAGAAACACGAAGAGAGTGTATAAATATTTGCATCTAATAGAGAGTTTATTCCGCCATCGATTACTATTATTTATACTATGTGTAATTATAAACCCGAGATTCGAATTGTGGATTTGTGATTCGATTCCTTGTTGTTGCTACAATTGGCTGCACTTATGGTTTTTGGTTTTTGGTTTTTTGTATTAATATTTATTTGTTTTGCTTAAAAGAACGAAATCTAATTATGGACGGGTTCTTATCAATCTTGTTTGTCAGCGTCAAATGTTATAATCGCTTCGATCCATTCAATTTCATAATACGACACATTTTCACAGACCATCAAAATCCATAAATTGTTGTTCGTCGTTGGTTTTTTGAACTGTATTTGTTGTTGTTGTTGTTGTTGTTGTGTGTATCTATGTGTTGTTGTTTTTAAACACTAACTACTTTCGTATTGCTACGTGGCATGAACTATATACTTAATAAATTATTATTAATATATTTGTTGTTGTTGTTGTTGTGGTTATTCTATGCTTTTGGTGTTTGTCTTGATAAATGCACATAACTTGCGTATGAAACACATTCCAAAGCGACAAATTATTTATAAAAGCTCATTAATTATTCGACTTGAATTGAATTGGTCAACCAACTTAGATCCAAAATACATACATATATATATATATGTATATATATTAATTCGCATATACATATATGTATGCTGTGCTTTTGGGATAGGAGTGTTTTCTCTTTTGGAAATAATTAACAATCTATTGGCAACTACAGAAACCTGATTTACCATTAACTTAAATTAAGTATTTGGTATTTTAGGCTGCAGCCAGAGCCTCGATAGGTCCAAAGGAATCTCTACACAAGTATGCGATCCATCCATCCATCCATCCATCCATCAGTAACTGATGGGAGCTAACACATAGGTAAAGGTAAACTAAGGGAAATGCTAATTGTCATATATCATATATATTGCACAATATTTGATAAATACATACGTAAGTAAGTAGCTATTATTAAATTGTTTGTCCCTTTTTTCTTTTGTATAGCTATTTAATTGTTAAAATTAATTTGGTGGGATATATGTTGTATTTGTTGTTGTTCTTCTTGATTTTGTTTAAACTTTTGATTAGCTTGTTCATTTATTCATTAAGTTTCTCAACTAGTTGCTAAAGTAGAAGATAAAAAATAATAATAAAGAATAAGAATGAAAAAAAAAACCAAAGAATAATGCTTTCGATAATAATATATGTATTTATGGTTTGCATTTAGGACATAAGTAAATATTATAATCATTTATGATAATAGTAAGTTATGTATGTATATGCATGTTGTGGCTATGTTTATATGGTATACAATATAAAAGTGTGTGTATGTGTGTGTGTCAGTGAGTAAAATACAATTTAAAAGTCACGTATGTGTAGTTGAACAAAGTAAAAGTTAAGAGTTAAACAAATTGATAATGATACAAATTAAAAGCAAATCAGCTATATTATATGTTGAAGTACATAGAAATATTGTACGTAGTAAACACCGATCGATCTGCTCATACATATCATATTTTAAGTATAGATATATGTATATATATATAGTATTTGAAGTTCATTTGTAAATTGATTTTAAGGCTACACAGTTAAAACTTTGTTATTTTAAAATGTACTTCTCTTAAATACAAACGATATATGCATATATGTATATCTATATGTATATGTCTATGTCTATGTCTGTTTCTGTGTGTGTGTGTGTGTGTGTGTTTAGTTAGTGAGTGTTGTTAATATATTCCGTTTGTTTTGTTTTTAAGTCTATTAACGTTTCGTTTTTGTTACATTTAAAGCGTTCTTGATTTTTTTCTTGTTGCTTCTCTAAAAACATTGAGTAGAAATTGAAAAGTTTATTATCTATAACTTGTTCAGTTATTAATATTTTAGTTAATTCATAATATGTATACTTTATGTGTATGTACGTATTTGTATATATATAAAAAAAAAAGGAAAAACAATCAATTAAACGACAAATTGCGAGCACTTTTCGCTTTTACATTAAACGCTTAGATTAAAGACTTTTGTTTTCTTTGTTTATCGCTTCGATACAGCAAATGTTGTTGTGGTTTTTTTTTTGTTGTTCTTGTTGTTGTTGTTGCTAATGTTGAAGTTTTCTTTACTAATGGTCCATAAAATTTCTATAAAAACACATCTATAATGCCGTTAAGCTTAATTACTCGCTTTGATCTCTCTCTAAGAAAACCAACAACAAAAACTATAAAAACAAAAAATTAAACAAAAGCAAGCGAAATTTTGCTGTCCCGCCTTCTGCACTGCAAGAGGGCGTGGCAGCAGCTGCTTTTGACTTGAATTCAGTTGCCACACAATTTTGTTTTATTGTTTGTTGTTGTTAATTTAATACACAAAATATATAAATATACCAGCCATCGTACCATCATCTATAGCTATAGCTATAGCTAGATCTCTAGTTTGCGGATCCCTTATCGCGCATATATGTTTGTTTGTATGTAATGTATGTACGATTAATCGCATAGTCACAACACTAACGTTTCTTATTTACCGCCTAGAGCTGCTAACTAAACGTTCATTAAGTTCTACAAAAATGTTGATATTTCCAAAAATGTTGCTCGAGATGTTCGGTGAAATAAAAACGAACAGAATTACAAATTAAATATTTTCTTGTTTTGTTGTTTGTTTTTTTTTTGTTGCCTTTTTGCTTAGTCATTTGTTTTTCTTTGCGTACTAAATAGTTAACATAGATTATTATTTATATTCATATGCCGCATTTGCTAACGGTATCGATTATACATAGAATTAATTAGTTATTTGTAATTTGTTTGCGTTTGTTAATTTCGTTACGGGCTAATTACGACAAGGACAAAAATTCCGACGACAATTTCAATTTGTATTTGCATCGATTTTAAAAACTACATCACAATAATTATATGCTAGACTTTCAAATAGATCTTGTTGCATTTGTTGTTGCAATATATAAATATATATATATATATGTATGTATATATGTATGTATAATTTGTTTGTTACAATTATTTCGTGCACAGCTGATTAATTATCATATATTCATGCGTTATGTTCGAATCATAATTTCTTATTAATTACAATAATTATAATAATGATAATAATAAAACCGATTCTCTGTTCACCACTGAAACTGGTACATTGAAACAAGTGTGTGTGTGTTGTTTGTTGTTGTTGTTGGGATTGTTGGGTTATATATTTTAGTATCATAATAGGAAGTGCCCACAGTTCTAAACACTAAAAAGAATATTTAAAAAAAAAATCAGAATACAAATAGCGACAAAGTTACGACTAACTACAAAATACTTTAAGAAACCTAATTAACAAGAACATTATATAATATGTATAGGTAGATAGTAGTATGTATCATAATTGTATATATGTAGAGCATATGGTATATAGCAAGCTGCGTTTTGATTCATTCCAAAACCGATCAATTTCTATACACACTAAGTAAGAAAAGTGTTGAGTGGTTATAAGAACGAAAATCTCTGCGTTTAACTAAAAAAAAGGATTAAATACGCACACACAGCATAAATAATACGAATAAAACTAAATTAGAAATTAGAAACGTGTTAAAAGCCTATAACTCTTCAATTATTGCTAGATTGCTTGCCTTTTTGTACTTTAGTAAACATTTCCTCAAGTGTTTTTTTTTTCTTTCAGATTTTCCTTCTATCATTCTTTGAAAATTCATACGAAACCTTCTGTAAACAAGTGCTAAGAGACTGAAGAGACTTAAACGCAGAGTCTGTTATTTAAAGAGAACTAAACACAAATACAAAGAACCTTCCATTTGGTTTTAAGGGGTACACAAATTAACATGCTACATGGACTAAAATAGAAGCGATGTTTATAAGTAAATGACGCATTATATAATTCGCTTGGTGTCTTCTCCTACCACACACTGACCTGATACCTGATCTGATTTTAAAATCCATTATATATTATTAATAGTTATAGTTAGTTATTGCTAAATACAATGCATCTAATTTGTTATATTCTTTTGTACAGAGCCCCAGAAGTACTTTGTTACTCTGTTTTGTGGGTCAGCTTATTTTAAGTTCTATGAGAGTGTGTTTCGTGTGTGTATGTGTGTTTGTTAAAAACAACAACAAAAAAAACTGTATATGCCTATGTTTATTAGCTATAATATATCGCATGTTCGTTATCAGATATCGCTAGGGTTACCTACAATATTGTTTATATATGTATGCTTTGATTGCTAGTAAGGTTTTTGCGGTATCATATCATTTTGTAGTTTATGATTATCTCACTAATTTGTTTATACAATATTTTATTTTAAATTTGTTTTTTTTGTTGTTGTAAAAAGGCAATTTTGCATAACATTATTTGTTTGTTGCTGCTGTGGCTGCTTCGTGTTGTTGTTGTTGTTGCTTATTTTTGAATATTTTGTTTTCTGTTTTTTTTTTCACTTTTTCTCTTGAGGTACTTGCTAAAAAGAGTCTAAAAAGTTTCTATGCTTTTTGCACTAAGTATTTGTTGTTGTTGTTGTGTACAGAAACATGTTGCACTAATTTTGTAATTTTGCATTATTTGTTTTCTTCGTATGTATAGTAGTAGTATTTATAACTTTAGATTTAGTTAGGTTTAGTTTTACATATATATGGTACTTAGGCGTATCATAATATAGAATACATATTTATCATAGTTATGTATGTGTATATAATATGTAAGTATGTACTTAGAAGTTCTAATAAAAAATATACAACACACATAATGAAACGCTTTAGTTTTTGAGAAAACTTCAAAATTTGTATATAGAAAGTGTTGCGTATGTTTTGTGTTTCTTTTGTTTGTTTGTTTTTTTTCTTCTTTCTGTTAAGCTTTAAGTTTGCAAAGTCTGTTATTGTATGTGTGTGTTGTGTGTTAATTACATAATGTCTATTTAAACTTATGCATTTTACACTTCAAGCTGCGTGTACAAAATGCTTTACATTTGTTTAAAAAAATTAATAATAATTCATAGTTGAATTATTGAATTATCAAACAATCGGCAATCTTCAAGGATTGACGAAATTAAAAATTGAAGTAGGGGGGTTCAGGGGCGGACGAGTTTTCAACGTTTGCGGCGACTCTTGATGCTGCTGCGTGCAACATTTGTGTTGGTTGTTGCCGTTGTTGTTGTGGATGTTGCGGTTGTTTCTGCTGTTGTTGTTGTTGAATTGTGCAATATGCTGCTGCTGTTATGCTGTATGATGCTCTGTTGCATAAGCATCATAAACCACCAGCATTGCGTTAGATGCAACTGCTGCAATTCCAGATCCTCCGGGTTGCCGTTGCTGCCACTAATGTTGTTGTTGTGGTTGTGGTTGGTCGCAGTGTCGCCGCCATCAGCCGAGGCCATTAAAGATCTAAACGAGCGCAAGTAAAAGGCAATTTGATTAGTAAATCTGTTTTCCAGCTGTATGTAGACCAGTTCAAATTGGCGCCTTTGTTTTTGGGCCGGCCAGTCAATCTGGCATTTTCGACTCACTCGAGCATCAATCAATCAATCAATCAAGCAAGCTCTAGGCTGAAATTCGTGGCTGTGTGGAGAGTGGTGATGGTGGCTATTATATAATGGTGGGGGGGGCTGTGTTGCTATGTTGTCAGTGGTGGCCTCTGGCATCCTCGTCAACCCTCGTTCACCCTGCAAGCTACTCAGCACCATACCATATGTTGGCGGGCGCAAAGTGCGCCGCATGCTTGCTGGCAGCTACCTGGGCGGGACTCAGTGGTCCAAACTGGCTATACTGCGACGGGATTTGTATGTGTGCCGGCAGCGGATGCGATGGTATGACCTATTAATTAGAAAGTGTTGGAATTTAGTATATCAATATGTAAATTCGTAATTACTTGAATAAATATATGCAATTACTTTTTAATTACTTTAGTAATTAAATAATAAGCTATTGGAGATTAACTATGAGAACTAAAAAATGTTATTTATCGTATTTCAATGTTTAATTAGTAATTTAAATAATGAATATGATAGTAATTATGGGTAATTAACTATCCAATGACTGCACCCACCTGTCGACTGGAGCTGTTGTGTGCTGGCGGCGGTGCAACCACCGCTCGATTCGCATAGGCGTACGTGGGCGCTGCCTGAGACACGTAGACCGTGGGCCGTCGATACATGTCGCCCTGTGCGTAGATGTCCGTTTGCAGCATTGCTGCCGCTGCTGTCGATGACGGTGAGCCGCCCAGCGGCGTGCCCGCCTGATGATGATGGTGATGACTGTGGCTGCTGTGATGATGATGCGGCGGTGCAACCGGCGGTTGTGCCACAGCTGAAATGCTTGCCGGCGGCTGCGATGGCTGCCGATACACTTGTGGTGCACCCCAGGATGGTGGACCCACTGCAGCTGCTGCTGCCGCCGCTGCAGCGCTAATTGATGACGATGATGAGCTGGAGCTGCTCTTCGAGTGGGCTAGTGGTGGCGCCACGGTGGGTGCCACATAGCTAACGGGCGCAACGGAGGGCGCCTCACGTTTGGGATGCGCCAGCGGCATGGCGGATGCACTGACCGAACTGGCTGCCCACGAGCTTCGCTTCGGCTCCAGCTGCAGTTGTTGTGGCGGCTGCTGTGCATATTCCGGATAGAATTCAGGCGGCTCCTGCTTAGTGGGAATATGCGGCAGGCTGATAACAGGCGGCGGTAGTGGTTGCTGCTGCTGTTGCACTTGAATCTGCACCTGTTGCGGCTGCGGCTGATAATTGCACTCGCTTTGGGCCATGGCCAGAATGCGCTTCTTCTGCGACTGCCCCGGCTCGTATTTAATATTCGGCAATGGCTGCTGCTGCTGTTGTTGTTGTTGTTGGGGTTGTTGTTGATGCATCTGGGGCTGGGGCTGGGGTTGCGGTTGTGGCTGATAGTGCGGCGTCTGCTGGGCGGGCTGCACCTGATGGTGTGGGTGATGCGAATGATGATGATGCTTGGGACTGCTGCCACTGGAGACGGTTGAGAGGGCGGCGGCGGCAGCGGCATGATGGCGACGTCTAGCATCCTCTGGATCGTGATCACCTACGGTAACGCATGGAATTACTAGATGGACGTGTTGTTGCGTTGGCTTATGACGACTGAGATGCGACTGAGACGTGGTCGGGGCGAGGGGGGCGGGGGCAGGGGCTGGAATTGGGACGGGGACTTGGACTGGGACAGGGACAGATGTGTTAATGGTAGCTGGGTGCTGCTGGGTGAGGCAGGAGGAGATGGGTGTGCTAAATTGTGTGCTTGTTGTGCTGGATATGGAATGGGGGGCGATGTTAAGCTGAAGACTATGATGGTTATGGTGATGTGGTGGTAATGGTTGTTGTTGTTGTTGTTGGTTGGAAGTGGAAGCAGAATTGGAATTGGTGTTGTGATGACTGTTGTTGTTGTTGTTGTTATTATGGGCGCTTGGCTGAAAGCATTGCTGTTGCTGTTGCTGCGGTTGTTGTTGCTGTTGTAGCTGTTGCTGCTGTTGTTGTTGTTGCTGTTGTGGCTGTAGCGAGCAGTTGTCCAGGACAGCAGCACCAAATCCATTTCCATTTCCACTTCCGCTTCCGCCCATCGACGACGACGACGACGACGATATAGACGCTGTATGATGATGATGATGATTATTGCTACTGTTACTGCTACTGCTACTGTGGTTTGGAGGCGGTGGCTGCGGCTGCTGCTGCTGCTGCGGCGGCGGCGGCGGCAACTGCTGACTGCTACTGCTACTGTTACTGCTACTGTTATTGTTAATGTTACTGTTATTGTTATTATTACTGCTACTGTTGCCGTTGCCATTGCCGTTACTGCTGCTGCTGCTGCCATGATGGTGCTGATTTTGTTGGTTGTGGTTGTGGTGGTGGTGACTATGGTGACTATGATGGCTATGATGACTAGCTCCGCTGCCGCCCAGCTGGCTGCTACATTTGCTGGCCAAACGATTACTGCTGCTGCTGGCATTGGCGGAGGAGCTGATGGTGGACATGGAACTGTGGGCATTACCATAATTAACCGCTTGCTGCTGCTGCTGCTGCTGTTGTTGCTGCTGTTGCTGTTGTTGCTGCTGTTGTTGTTGTTGCTGCTGGTGCTGTTGTTGCTGCTGCTGCTGCTGCTGTTGTTGTTGCTGCTGTTGTTGTTGTTGCTGCTGTTGTTGTTGCTGTTGCTGCTGCTGTTGGCTGTGAGACACATGCAATGGCTGTGCGCTGCTGCGACAATGCAGCGAGCTGGATGAATTGCTGCCCGAGTGCTGCTGCTGCGGCTGCTGTTGATGATGTTGCTGCTGCTGCTGTTGGTGTGGCTGCTGTTGGTGTTGTGGCTGCTGCTGCTGATGCTGCTGTTGATGTTGCTGCTGTTGCATCAGGCTGCTGCTCGTCTGCGACTGAGCGTGAGCACGATGCTTAACCGGCGCCACAGCATTTATTGCTGCTGCTGTTGGGCCATCGGCACCTTCATCCTCGCTGTCCGATATGGTTATGACATCGCCCACAACAGCCGTTGGCGAGGGCGTATCATGTATGGTGATCGTCGGCTGCTTCACATGCGGCTGATGCGTATGCAACGGCGGCTGGCTGCTGGTGTGATAACTGACAGCGGAGCCACCACTGCAATTGTTAACCACAATGTGATGGCCAGCGGTATTGTAGGGGCCACTGCTGCCGCTGCTGCTGCTGCCGTGTGGGGCATGCGCCACTGGCGCGTGATTATGATGCGAGCTCGATGAGCTGCTGCCGCTCGCATTGATGATATCTAAAAGCAGACAAGCACAATTAATATCATTGTATAACTGGATTATATCAATGCCATCTATAATCTATACTCACTGCTGGCTGATGAGGCAGAGCTGGCAACAACTGCACCAGCGGTGCCGGCGCCATAGCCACCGCCATAGTTGCAATTGTGATGAGCGTGATACTGCGGCGAGACGTGGGCGGCGCGTTGATAGCGCTGCTGATGCGGTGGTGAGCTCTCCTTGACGCGCTTCTTCACCGGCGACAGCTGCTGGTGTTCCTTCTTCTCGTGACGCGGCACGCGATAAGAGTTGCTCTTGCTATAAACACAGAATACAGAATGATTAAGCTGGACAGAATTTATGGATCAATTTGTATACGCACGCTATATGATGAGCCGGCGACTCCTTCTTGAGATCGTTGCGCGGCAAGTTGAGATGATGCTTGGGATAGATCTCCTCCACATTGAAGAGCGGCGTCGAGTCCACGATTAGCGAATGTGCCGGCGCCTGTTGTGGCCACGATGGCACTAGCGCCATCTGGCGTCCGGTCTGTGGCCAGGCAACGCCACTGGCCTGCACACGATTAGTGAGCAGCATACGCTGACCGGAGCTGGGCTCCACCATCGATACGGGCACAGGCACATTAACATACTGCTGCGGCGGCACCTGCAACGGCGGCTGCATTGTGGCACTGCCCACAACAACATGCTTGGTGGGACTGGGCATCGCCTGGTAGGATGGCGGACAGAGTATATTCGACACCAGCTGATGCTGGAACGTATCGGTCCGCGCCTGCGGATACTGCCTGGCCACATTGCGTCCGCCATAGATCTGGTAGAGGCCCTCGTAGGCCAGCGGACGACCGTCGCGCACCAATCGCTGCACCTGACTGGTCAGCTGATTGTTGATGGTGAACGTCATGTTATCGGTGCTGCTCGGCACAAAGTTGGTCACCAGCGTCGGAGCTGGTTGCACACTGCAAGAAAAGAAAAAAATAATTAGTTCGGCCGCAGTCCATAGGAAATAACGGCAGTTGGTTTGAAATAAAGACCGCCGCAAGCATAAATCGAAACTAAAGGCAGGGCTAGAGTACATTTCAGGGAAAGAGTGGCTATCGACTATCGAAATTTAATGGATTAATATTGACATGTTGTTGTCCCGCTCGCACTAACAAAAATATTTATTGCTGCCAAATTAATTTTGAATCCAATTAATGTCGTGGCATATGGGCTTAAACGAGAATCAAGACAGAATTAAGACCAAACCAAGATGGCAATGACTTAAAGGACACTCCATATGTGTATAAATGAATTCAAAAATATATTAAGCGGGTGCGTGTTAGCTATCGAAGTTTTTATATCGATGTTGCTTGAATATCGATATGAGAATAGTTTGGTATTTTTAAGATTGGTTCACTAAAAATGTACATCACTAGAAACAAGAATGACAACGTAAAGAAAAATGAAAAAAGGCGTAAATTTGTGTTCAAAACGCATACAATGAATGTAAACAATAATATAATTAGTGCAAACTAATGAGCATAAACACTTTGAATACCCCACACTTATGCACAGGTAAATATTACTTCTACATAGGTAAAACTTCTCATCACAGCATAAATTGACCACTTTTGCAGCAGTCTCAATTGAGGGGCTCACAAAATAAGACATGGATGAAGTGTGCCGCGTTTGCATGAGCTCAGAGACCTCGGTGGACCTATTCGTTGAGACACAGCTGCCCGGGAGCGAAACCAGCTTGTTGGATATGTTAAATGAATGCGTCAAATTTCAAGTAAAACAAGACGATAAACTGTCAAAGAAGATTTGCAAATTATGTATTTCGGATGTGAAAGCAGCTTTTAGATTGAAGCACAATATCGAGAAAAGTCATAAGATATTGAGCAATAAGTTGAAGAATATCGAGATCGAAGACATCATCGATATGCTCGATGCAGAGGAATGGGAGCTTATCAAGGATCCTATAAAGCAAGAAGTCGAGGAGGACAGTGAAGAGGACACTCAAGAGAATCTGAATACTACAAAAGAGAAAGCAAACTATAAGGCAGTAACTCAGACAGCTAGGCGCAAGAACTTGAGATCCAACTCCAAATCATCTTGTGAAATGAACACTGAAGAGAATCTGAATACTATACAAAATGAAATAAACTATAAGGAGCAAGAAACTCAGAAAGCCAGCCGCAGAAACTTGAGATCTGACTCCAAATCCTCTTCTAAAAAGCGGTTAACCTGTGAGACTTGCGGCACGACATTTGCTCGAAATTGCCAATTGACTTTACACTATCGCGTTCATACCGGCGAACGTCCTTTTCCGTGTCCAAAATGCGAGAAAAGCTTTAGCCAGAAATCAACTCTTGAAAAACACCTACGAGTTCATACCGGCGAACGTCCTTTTAAGTGTCCAAAATGCAAAAAATGCTTTACCCAGTCATCAACTCTTCGTTCACACCTACGAGTTCATACTGGCGAACGTCCTTTTAAGTGTCCAAAATGCAAGAAATGCTTTACCCAGTCATCAACTCTACGTTCACACCTACGAGTTCATACCGGCGAACGTCCTTTTAAATGTCCAAAATGCAAGAAATGCTTTACCCAGATATCGACTCTTCGTTCACACCTACGAGCTCATACAGGTGGAAGTCCTTTTGAGTGTCCAAAATGCCCAAAATTATTTACCAACAATTCAACTCTTACTGAACACATACTAACTCATACCAGCGAACGTCCTTTTGAGTGTCCCAAAGGCGAGAAAAGCTTTACCCAGTCTTCAGCTCTTACTAAACATCTAAGAGATCATACCGACGAACGTCCCTTTCAGTGTCCAAAATGCGATAACTGCTTTACACAGCCATCAACTCTTAGTGAACACCTACTAACTCATACCAGCGAACGTCCTTTTAAGTGTCCAACATGCGAGAAAGGCTTTACCCAGTTATCAGCTCTTACTAAACATCTACGAGATCATACCGACAAACGTTGTTATAAGTGTCCAAAATGCCAAAAAACATTTGCCAGGTATTACATTCTTCAGGAACACCTACGAGTTCATACCGGCGAACGTCCTTTTCAGTGTCCAAAATGCGATAAATGCTTTACACAGTCATCAAGTATGTATACACACCTACGAGTTCATAGCGGAGAGCGGTTTAAATGTGCCCACTGTCATAAGATTTTTACCAGAAAAAATAATCTTGCCAGTCACCTAAGAAACCGATGCCAATTAAAAAATAACTAAAAACTGACGCTAAACGGACAAAAACGATCAAGAAATTAAAATAATATAAATAATGTTCAAGCTATTATTACATGTATCATTATTTGATATTATACTTAAACTATTTGTTATACACCCAGGTCAAAATAATTAATTTTATTTAATAAACCATTAAGCGAAAATTCTTTCCTAAAACTAAAGATCAGTCCAGCAATATCTAAATCTTAACGAAAATCTGATGACAGGAATGTTGGCATATGATGCTCAAGTCCCTAAAAACTTCAAACTGCCATAGCTTTGTCAAAACTGAACCGATTTCCAATTCCCTGGTATTTTTATCAATGACAGTGCCTACTACTCGAATAGTACATTAAAGTCTAGAAACATTTTTGGCCAAAGATCAGTTAAGATGGGCTAATTGTCAACTCACGTGTGAAAATCGCCGCGACGACACACCTCCATCATTTGCACAGATGCCTTCACATTGTTGCAGTAAACATAGTCAACCAGATGGGTGAGCCTCGTGAAGCTGTGGTTCAGCGCCTCCGTTGGAGTAAGACGTCGCTCCTGATCAATGGTGAGCATGCGCTTGAGCAGATCAATGAACTCGCGTCGATCTGTCTTCTCGGCTAGCAACTGGCCACCCTCTAGGTCCGTGGGCACATTCACCTGCCCAATGTCATCCAGACAATTGAAGATATACTTTCGCGCCTCTTTGCTCTTTGTATTCGTTTCGGCCTCGTGCTCCTCGGTGGTCTTTAAACGCCAGAAGGGATACGTGGAGTCGACGTCGCGATAAAAGAACTTGGACGTCTTCGAGGCGCTGTTCAGCATGTGCTCCGTGGGCAGACCCTGCGTTTGCGATATATAGCGTATTTGATCGAATTCCGAGCTGCCGGGGTACAGAGGCCAGCCGAGGAATAGCTCAGCGACCACACAGCCCAGTGACCACATATCGATTGCCTCACAGAAGGGCAGACCCAATATGATTTCGGGTGCGCGATAATAACGCGATTGCAGATACGTATTGCAGACGGTTTTGCTGACATGGGAGGCGCTGCCAAAATCGATGACCTTAACGCGATACGGTTGACGCACTGGATCGACCAGCATTATGTTCTCCGGCTTCAAATCGGCGTGAATCAGGCCCAGTTGCTTCAGCTTCAACAGGGCAGTCAGCACCTACAAAATTCGTGCGTGTTAATTTGGGTGTTAGGGTTTGAAATACATTGGGCTATTTACCTGCTCCAGAATGGGACGTATGTATTTGAGCGGCAGCGGCGAGAATTTGTTCTGCTTGAGAAAATCGTAGAGATTCTGCTCGAGCATCTCGAAGACCAGGCAGGTGTGGTTCTTGTGCTGAAAGCATTCGAACGCTCGCACAAAATTGAACTCGTCCGCATTCTCCTGGCTCAGACGCGACAATATGGACACCTCGATCTGGCCCTGTCGCGCATACGATGGATGGTTCTTAAGTATCTTGATGGCAACGATTTCGGAGGTGCCGCGCTTCCAACACTTGACCACCTGGCCAAAGGTGCCGCGACCCAGAAACTCCAGCACCTAAAAGCAAATAGTGAATTGAGTTAGTTTGGCAGCAATAAAATGTGAATAACCACAGCGAATTCTACATACCTCATACTCAGCGGAGAGGGAATAGAGGACCTCGTGCTGCACCAGCTGATAGTCGCCATCGGCGCCGCTGCTGGATCGTTTGCTGGGGGGCTGCGTATTGGCATGCCCCCCAGAGGTGGCGACCTTTGTGTGCGCCGTTTTGAGGCCGCTGCTGCTCACTACGTTTTGGATGATGGTGGCTGCTGCTGCTTCCTGCACCTGGCCGTGCCGCACCTCAACGCTGCCGCTGCCGTTGTACGCGTCCAAGCAACCGCAATCGCAATCTGCAACAAAAAAAAAAAGCAATTTCATTAGTTAAAATATCAATTAAAAAATGTTTACGATTTTTACCACGCCGCAGCAAACGTCTAATTAACAAGGATATCATTTTGTGTCTTAAAAAATATTTGATAAAAATTCTCCTGCAACTGTGCAACAGCTCAGGCAATTTTACAATGCTGACCGCAAACTGAACGCAATCAGACAATGTCTCATTCCAACAGATACAGCGACTCATATGTACAAATAAATATATATATATATGCATACATATGTATATATATATATATATCTACTCACTTGCCTTGTCAACGCCCTGACAAAGAAAGTGGCGACAAAAATTGCAAGGCGCATTTTGGCCAATTGAAATAAACGCACACGGCAATATTATAATTATAATACAAATAATACGTATACGAATAATAACAATAATAACAACAACAACAACAAACAATGCAATTGCAATGAGGAAGCGACTTTGAGTAATATTTACCGACGTATGTAGTTAATGTACCAACATTGTTGCAGGTATACGAGAGTCCTCATGTTTTTATTCAGTTATGAATCGTTAATTGTTACTTATAAATGTAATAAATATAATTCTACAGCTTTTTTACAGTGTATAAGCACTTTTCAAGAAATGATCATAGAAATTTGTCATTTAAGTCTACAAATATTACTTCAAGCATATTAACGATTCAATAGAACACTTGTAAGGTATAATTAACTATTGATTTTATAAATGAAAATAGGCACAATGGGTTTTAAAGGTCAATGTCCTTAAGTTCCACAATTTATGAGAACAATACCTAAGGGTAATTGGATAATTGGCCTTTCTTTTGTGCTACACATTTGCATCGCTTTCTCCCATATGGTTGGTACACCTGCCACTAAATTTAGAACTGGTTAAGTAGGCAAGCTCGCCTCCTTTCCCCACCAGCCTATTACATAATTTAATTAATTTGCGTCAGAGGACATTCGATACGAATGCGAAAAGACATAAAAATAGCGCAAAGGACGCGGATGTCATATACAGAAAAACAAGAACAAGGCAACAATAAAAAAAAAATAGAAAAAGATATAAAAAAAAAAAACAAAAAAAGTAATAATGAAAAAAAGGCAGCCAATCCCACGCGCACTCGGGAAATTGTATAGCAACGGTGCTGAAGGTCGCTCAAGGGGGGTGGGGAGAGGGGGTGGTGGGTAACTTGGCTTGTGGCTTGAGCGTGAGCTGGACAAAATGTTGGTTTGCTGTGCTCAGCTGTAATCAAAACTAAATTTAAGGACACACGCGACGCCAATGTCCTGCGGTCGGCGATTCAGCCGCGAAAGAGTCAGTGAGGGGGGGGGGGGGGGGGGGGGGGTTAGCGGAAGCGGCAACGACGGGCGACATTTGGTTGTGTGGGCGGAAATTTATGGCAGCAGCGAATGAAAACTAAATGCAATAAATTATGCAAAGCCCGATGAGGAAAAGCACAAATCGAAAAGCCAAATTGAAATTGAAAGCTTAGTACAAATTGTCAAAGCCAAGGAATAGCGGGAAAATGAAAACAAACGAAAGTGCTCGACTAGCAAATATCCTGTACGACAATGATGACTTTAATACATATCTTTTACAGATTTTCGATTATTATAGAATTAATTATAGAAAATAAACTCAATTGAAAGTCTGCTCAAATATAGAGTCTTTTGTCTGCTACAAATTGTATATAATGTATACTCCTTTTACTCAATTTGTAATGAGTACATTGAAAAGAACGAGGAGAATATGCCAGCAAGGTCAAACGTCGGACAGTCGTTGGAATTGAGTCACCATTACACAGTCTTAACACCCACCCACCCAGCCACCCACTAAGCAGCTGTTCGAAGGCTGCTCACCTTATGGACTCCAAGTACGTTAACTGCTGTCCAGGGCCAAGTTACGTGCAACGAGCCGCAAGGCAATGGGCAAGGACATTTCTCTAACACTCCGCTCACGTGGCGACTCCACGTGGCAAAGGGGGGACTTGCAACGCCACCACCCCCAATAGTTTTGGGGTACCTGCAACAAGTTACGAGCATAAGCCAACGGGATTTGACATCAATTTGCATATTTATTGTTACGTTGCACAATAAAAACGAATTCACTTACGCAAATCTCAGCCGCAGTCGCTGCCGCAGTTGCAGCTGTCGTCGCAGCATTCGACGTCAAAGTTGCAACGTGACGCAGTTTGGCAAACAGAAATGAAGCGTTTGTTGTTGCGTTGTTGCGTTTGCCGCTCGCTTGTTGCATAAATAGCGAGCCAACCAACTGTAAAGGCGCAATGGCAAAGGGGGCGGGGCGATGGTGGTGGTGATGGTGGTGGTGGTGGGGGTGTTGGTGCAACCTAAACTACGTATGTATGTACGTATCACATGTTAGTATGCGGGTGAATTTCCACGTAACTGTGACTGCTAACAACAACAAAGTAAACGAGAAAAGACCAACAACAAAAGCGTTGCCTTGGTTGCAAATTGAGTTGAGCTGGTTATAATCGAGGATGTTATGCCAAAGGTTTTCTATATGTACATAATGATGCTTGTAATTCAAGTGAAAGCATTCAATTATATTAGAAAAGAAAGCAAACGGAAGGCGATACTAAAGAGAGGAGAGATTCAGAGGGAGAAAGAGAGAGAGAGAGACTGCGTGAGGAGGAGCAAGAGAAACACAGAAAGAGAATGGAGAGAGACATAAGTGTGTGAGAGAGCATGTGAAGAGAGAGAGAGAGGGAGAGCTTATGAAGAGAGAGACAGCTTATGAGAGAGAGAGGATTAAAAAAGAGAGAGAGGATTAAGAAGAGAGAGAGAGCTTATGAAAAGAGAGAAAAAGAGAGAGAGCTTATGAACAGAGAGAGAGAGAGAGCTTATGAATAGGGAGAGAGAGCTTATGAATAGAGAGAGAGCTTATGAAGAGAGAGAGAAAGAGAGTTTATGAAGAGAGTGAGAGCTTACGAAGAGAGAGAGAGGGAGAGCTTACGAAGAGAGAAAGAGAGAGAGAGAGCTTATGAAGAGAGAGATAGATGAGAAAGAGCTTTTGGAGAGAGAGCCTATGAAAAGAGAGATGGAAGAGAGCTTATGAAAACAGTGTGAGAGAGAGAGAGACACAGAGAGAGAGAGAGGGAGAGACAGAGAGAGCGGGAGAGACAGAGAGAGACAGAGACAGAGAGAATGACAGGAGACAGAGCTTATAAAGAGGAGAGATAGCTTATGAACATAAAGCTTATGAAGAGAGAGAGAGAGAGTCAGAACATATTCAAAAGTTTTAGAATTCTGGGAAACTGTATAAGTTGCATTCAGTAGAAATCATATTTGTGATTGCTTTATGAAAGAACTTGAATACTTATATTCCAGAATATTCGTTTAATGCAAAATATGGAATGATAAATTCGAGTTATCATCGCACTTTGCCTTATCGGCTATCGACTTCGGTTGGGTCATTTAATTTCCCAATACTAATAACTGTAATAAAAGTGCACAAATAGATAGCAGCAGTAACAACAGCTGCCTTTTCCAGTATTAATGCAATAATAATAAATCGACTCATTTATAAACAGATTATGGGTGCGGCACGTGCAGTCAGTTAGAAAACATTGATTAGGGGAAAATTATAGCTAAGCTGATATAGTATACAGCAATTTATAGTTTCAATTGAAATAGAATCATTTAGTGAGCTTAGTGTAATGGAGAAAGTTGTAAAAGTTGGGACGCAACTTTCCTAATCCCAAAGCCAAAGCCAAAAACGAAACCAAATTTAAATTCCATTTCCATGTTGCATGCTGCATGTTTGCAATTGGTGAAAACAGCGGAAGTGCGCGGGAAGTGCACACAAAAGAGTTGCCTCAAAGAAACGCGATAAATGAGTATTTTAAACTAACATTTTTTGTTGTTTTTTCCAATCGCCTAACGGAAGCGGAAAGATATGAAACGCTTCAAGAGACGCGAAACAAAATATGAAAAGACAAAAACAAAAACCAAAAAATAATAACAATTTCCAGAAGCAACAGGTTTCATGGCAGATAATGTTGACGGCGACTAGCGCTGATTAATGGGCGCAAACAATAAACAAGGGAACAGAAAAAAATAAAACGGGGGCAAAACGTACAAGGAATGTTGACAAGACAGTTGGGTGAGGGACGGATGAGGAGGGGAGGGAGGACTGTAATGCCTGTTGGAGTTGTGCAAATATTTGTCGCTATACAATGAGAGCAATGCACGCACAAGCATTTCCACTTGTCGCAACGCACCTGACAGCAACAGCAACATCCACTCACAACAAGAAGATCCAGTGAGAGAGAGAGAGCGAGCAGGCGCGCAACAATGTTGCTGCATTTTCTGTGCTCTTGTTGCCAGTGCTCTGCCAAAAATGGCAGAACATGCAAGAACAGCAATGGGAGAAAGTTTTGCAGATGAAGTAGACGGCAATAATTGGGCAAATTCATGTTGGGGCGCATGTTGCCATACATACAAAACACTGGCATGTGTGTGTGTGTCTCAATGAATATTTCACAGTTGTTTGCTGCATATTTAACACTGGACGCAGGAGCAGCATCATTTACATAACACAACAACAACAGCAACAACAACGCACAGCAATAACTCATGCTTTGTTTGCCTGCACACTTCAGCGAGCAGAACAGTTAGGTTAAAAAAACTAAAAATAAAAGCCCAAATCAAAACTGGCACACATACAAAATGGCAGCCTGGCAGCAAGCAGCGGCGACAGCATCAGCATCAGCAACATGTTGACGTTGCAAAAATGTCGCCAATTGCCTTTCTAAAAAAAAAAACTAAAAACAAGTAAATGCCTTTTATGTACTTTCACGACAGAAAAAAGAAGAAATAAATACAACCAAATAAATGGAAACCAGCTCAAACTTGAAAAATCCAAAAGGCGATTAAATGACAACAAGATACAACCGCAAAAAGTCAACAGAGTGGAAGCTAAAGATAAGCTGCAAAAGGAGGACAGCTGATCAGGCAGAGCGAAAGAGAGGGAGCGACATCTTAGTGATATCGATAACTTAAATCAAACAGCAGCAAGTAGAGAGAAACAGTGAGCTTTTGGCAACATGTTGCTGAACATTTGCATATATCATTTTTATGGCAAGCGGATGTTTTGCTTACGCATTTTGTATGATTAAAAAATATAAAATGTAAAAATGTATTTAATTTGGAATTTGTTTTTTTTTTAATAGTAGTTGTAGTAGTAGTAGTGTTTATTTGTGTAATTGCATTGCACACTTGATTGCCCGCAGTGACTGCGACTGCAAATGACGCCAATAAACTCACGCCCAGCAACAACAGCAACGCACTCTCTTGCACTCAACCAAGCGCTATCTTACTCTCACTCTCTGCTTTTTTGTTTTTGTAAAGCGAGTTTGAGTTGTTGTTGCGGCGATTAAATTTTATTTTGTTTTCACATTGTTGTGATTGCCTGAGAGTGCATTAACAGCAGCTGCGACAACAACAGTAACAGCAACAAAATAACAGAATCAATTACAAATTAAATGCGAAACAACGAAACAAGCAGGAAAGCAAGAAAAATGCATTTCAAGTGATTTTTTGTTGTTTTTTGTTTTTGTTTTGTATTTTTTATTATTTTGTTTTTGCTGTTGTTTAACGAAATTTTCACTTATACAGCAAGAAATACAAATGCAATTTAAATTTAAAATTGCGCGGATTTACGCCAGCATGATTTTTAAAGAGTTTCGACCAGCAAAAACAACAACAAAGGCATCGCACAGCAATAAACGTAAATGAGGTAAAAGCACACACCAATAAATACACACACACACACTCACAGACACTTGAGCATGTGGAACGCATGCGAGAAATGTGGGCGGTTTTTTTTCAGCGACATCTATGTGTGTGTGTGTAAAGTGCTTCTTCTTCTGTTTTGTAGACTATGTGAAAGCTTCAACTTTTGTCTTTTGATGTGCCGCTGCTGCTGCTGCTGCTGCTGCAGTTGTTGTTGTTGCTGTTTCTCTAGCTCATTTATTTTTGATCTTGTTTTCTTTTTCGGTTAAATGTTGCATGCAGTTGACAAGACGACAGCGACAGACAACAAAAACAACAACAGACAACAGCCAAAAAATTAACATTAAGGGAAATTTTTCACTTGCACTGAGCAGATTTTTCGTTAATGCTTGGTGAAAGTTGATATTTATAGTTGAAATCTTGCAACACATAAATTTCAACTAATGAGTACTAAACGAATAATTATTTAATGTTTCAATATATATTCAAATTAAAACATTTTGCAGTTCTCAAGCAAACAAATAAATGTTGACGAACGACGCCAGCAGCGCTGCCAGCGCTGGAGGTCGACGCAACGCAAACTCAACGAAACGCGACTCAACGACGGACGTTCAGTTTCAGTCTGCCCACTAGCATAACTAGCAGCTACCATTAGAAACCAGTGTTGCCACATTACGGAATTTTTCTCGTCAAATCTGGCTACTGCTTAAGTGAATTAAGCAGAGGAGAGTAAAATAAACCGATTTTTTAGCCAAATCACAATAATGTTTTACTGTAAAACATAGCTAAATATAAAATATCTGAAATTTCTTTCGGGTTTTTACTTTGCTTCTAAGCAAAACTAGCTGCTTTTGAGTTCTTAAAAATTGTGCAGCACTGTTGGAGACGTCGAGTGCAACAATAACAACAACAACAACAGCGGCGGCGGTGGCAGCGGCGGCACTTTAGACGACGTCCTTCAAGCGAGCGTTAGAAGTGACGACGGCGACGTCAACTGCAATGACCTAAAGTAACCCAATGGGAAGGCGAACGTGGCGAGTATTGCACAATGCAACTGGCAACAACGGGGCAACAACGGGGCAGCGACGGGGCAACAACGAGGCAAGGCGCGGGGAGTCAGAGAACCGGCAAAGAGCAACGGAAATGGGCGAGTGGTTTCTATATGCATGTACACATATACATATATGCATATGTATATTTTGAGTGTGGGCGTGGCATGTGGCGTGTCAGTTGGCAGCTGCATAAAAAAAAAAGCTGAAAACTAAAACCGTCAAAGCAGCCAGAAGAATGACGTAAAAGATGAGCAAAGAGGCGCTTACATCTAACAATGGCAAACAAAAACCGATAACGAGTACTGCGGGCGGAAATGCGCGACTAGAGGTTACCCTGCAACACATAAAAGTCTACATCACTGTGGAAATGAGTTTCCTAAATAACTTTTTCGTTTATCAAAAGAAACTAGTAGTTTTGAGAACCATCTCTAGAACTAGAGCTTTCTTTTCTAGATCACAAATACAAAACCTATATACCATTTAGGTTTCTTCTTTTGAACAAGTTTATAATACCCACTTGAAGCCATTTTGAATGGGTAAACAGATATAACAAGACTGTAGCATATGCAACAAACTCGACTGTAGCACCACTTGACACTCCTTACTTTCCTGCTTCTCTCCCTCTTACTTTTCCACTAGGGACGACTCCTGTAAGCCGCAGGCTATAGATATATAAGATATTTTTATAACTGACATCTCTGTTTTGCTGTTTGTTGGTTTGTTTGCTGTTGTTCTCGTTGCAACTTCAATTGAGGTCAACACTTAACGAACGTCTGAGACTGGCGCTGATAGGTAACAGCGGGGGATCAGGGGAGTGCCGCCCCCCTCCCCCGAGCGCCTTTGCATAAATTGTCCAAGTTGCAAGCGGATAGCAGCAAAGCAGCTGGGAGTCGTCACTCAGCAACTGCAACTGTGGGGCAGGCAGCGCGACAAGTTTAACAAGTCAGTCCAGAACTGGAACAACCAGAGCAACATCAGCAACATCAACAACATGGGCAACAACAACAACAACAATCTGACGCATATAGTGCGTGCAAAACAAAAACAAGTAAACAGAGTTGTCTTCGGGATGGCCCAGATGAGATATTCCCAGATACTATCTATCTATGATATATTTAATATAGTATACGATATATTCCGGATCTTCCACCAAACACTTTTTGATCGATTGTTTCTATTTCTCTAGAGATCTAATATTGATAAGTTCTTTTAGTCTTCCTTTTGTTCACTTATCTCTCAGATACATAAATATCTTTAACATCTTTAATCCTTTCCATTAATGCGCTTTATTTGAAATTCTCTATTTGATAACTATAAAAACCCTTTTATTTGAGTTAAGCATAAGAAATACTAATGCGATCTATCAACCTTTCAATTGCAGCATAGTTAAGCTAATTTAGTTTTTTAAACACCCACACACACACATAATCCACAACGTTCCCAAGAGATCCCAAAGCAAAGGCACTAGAAAAAGAAAATGCCATGGAAAAACCCCGATTCGAAGCGAGCTTCCAACGTAATTTAAATGCAAATAAAAGTATCTAAGCCAAAATGGAAAGCGACGCTTTGGGACTGCAAACAGGGGGAGAGGGTGACTGGGGCGGGGGTGGCTAACGTGTCAATTTGATTGGCCAAAAATGCAGGGCACACAAGCGAACTGGCTGCAAACGAAATGAAAACCGCACACAGTGGAGATTCGAGTGGAAGGAAAGGGGTGCAGGGGCAGTGGGGGCAAATGAAATGAAATCGCAAATTGCATTTCAAGCGTTAAACAAAAAGAGATGAAAAACAACAGCAACAACAACAACAAGCAATATAAAAAAATAATAACAAGACAACTTTTTAAGATTATTGATTCGCATTCCATTGATTTGCTGCAGCTTGTTGCAGTTGTAGTTGTTGTTGCTGTCTAGCTTGTTGCAATTGAAAAATGACCCAACGAGGCAAACTGGACTTTGCACTCAACTCCCCTCCCCCCTCTGCAGTGCAGCACGCAACTTGTTCATAACTAAATTGAATTTTGATGAGAAATGATGCAAATTGAGTTAGCTTTTATTTATCATTTATCAATTTTTAATATACAACTACATTTCTAGATATTGTTACTAGGGTCGGTAACTTTAACATGTTTTTTAAACGAAATTTTATATTGCTCACAAAATAATACTTTAAAACGCTTTCAACTCTTTGTTTTTTGGGCACAAGCTCTTGGAAAGTAATATAATTTTTCAAGGAAAACTTTGAGATTTAAATATTTTATTGGAAAACTGCTACAAAATCTTTTTTTAAGAGGTTACGAAATAACAAGTGTTTTTAGTCTTAGAAAAAACGTATTTTTTTTTGGAAAAGTTTCCGAGCTAACGGTTTGCTTGTTGGCTATCATCATTTAGCCTTGCCGAGAACTTTCTGGTGAATAGTTTCGCTTGAAAATGAAATCATTTGAAGATCTTTATCATAGTTATATACATGTCCTGTTGTGCCGTGTCGGTTTGTTTGCTCTCGAATGACTGCTACTGTGCGAGTGCAACGACATTAGAGTCGCCACCGATTCCCCTCCCCTCCCCTCCCTTCCCAGCCCTCTACCAACTAATGCCTCAGTCTAAGCATACTCATCGCTGGGTTCCCACTGTGTAAATGAACGAAATTTGTGTCGTGTCGAGTGCTTTTTACAACAACTACAACAACAACCACAAAACGTAGACAACGTTGCATTTTACATGACGGCGGTGAGGTTTTAATACCCTGTAATCAAATGGGCAAAGCAGATATGCTAGATTTAGAGACTACAAAATTAGAATTGAATTTAAGGCTTCTTTTAATTTAATTTTAAATTAACCGGAAACTATAAGATTAAAAAATATGTTAGCAGCATACTTCACTCCTTTTCACATACAGGGTATTTTATTGTTGCACACTGTCAGTGTTGCAATAAGCTTCACCGTTTCTTTTTCAGCTGGCTTTTGCCATTTGTTGGCCGCAAATATTTGAAATGCATAAATGCAATTTTCGACTTAACATTTAAAGTGCTTAGCGAAGGTAGGAGGAGGGGGTGGGGGGGGGGGGGGGCGAAAAGCTAAGGGTTTGCTGTCTGGCGATAAGGAAAAATAAATGTGTAGGATCAAATTTAATTCGTATAAATGAACACCATTTTTATGCATTTAATACACAGTACAGGGGTATATTAGTTTCGACATGAATTATGCAACACTTTAATCAAGATATTTTTTAAGGTATATACATAGATGTAGATATTTAAACTGTAGTAGAAGTGCTTTATCGTACTCGTATGCAACCTATTTTAGTTTAATTACTACTACTACTTTATATATTATAAGTGTTTAATCTTCTTCACTCGAAAGATAGTTGTTCTTGTCTATTATTAGTTGTTATTGCATTGACTGTCTGAGCCCGTTGATAACACAGAAGGTTTTGCGAAGGCCCCGAAGGCTATCTGAAAAGCTGCGCAGCTGTCAATAATAATTGCAATCCTCAGCGAGTGGTGATAAGATTCGGTTTGAGCGGGGTGTGAACTTTCGTAGTACGTTGTGGGCGTGGCCGCACGAGTTTCCGCCTGCATTATCAGGCAATAATATCTTGAGCTATTAAAGAGGTTAATGAGGCTGCAATAATCTACGAATGCATTATATACATATAATAAACATATTTTTGTAAGTGATACGAATCTTGCAACTTGCCACACAGTGCGGCACAGTTGCAGGCATTGCTGAATAATTCAGTTGCTGTTGCCTCATATATCAAAACGCTTTAAATATGGATCGATGCAACTGGGGGCGTTGCCTCGGCTCTTCCATCTGGGGGCGTGGCCGTTTCTAGTTAAATCAATTGGCACGCCTTTTCAGTTAAAACTGGCACAGAAACTATTTAGAATTTCATGTGAGGATATATTCAATCGACCCGTTTGGCAATATTCCCAATCACACAAAATGTATCCAACTGTCTCCAGCTGTTATTTTCTTAAATTAATGATTAGTTTGCTTGTGTGAGTTTCACACAATGAGACCAAAATGGCATTAATAAAAGAACAATAATCGTAAAATTGCTCACGCAACAAAAACAGTGTGTTTCATTTCAGGCAACAGCTAAAGGAATAAATTTCGCCACAACAGCAGCAACACATTAAATGTTACGAGCCGCAAAAACGCCATGAAGTTCAAAGACCCCCAGAAACCAAAAAGTTACCAGTGGGGCAGCCGCCCGGGGGAGCCCACCTGCACCATGTATTCTGCCTGTGGCAAATGGATTCAACGGAAATGAAAACTGCAAGTTTCGGTGCGCATAATTTGTGCCGCAAATAAAAACTAGAAGTACATTTTGCGCATCAAGACGATTAAATACCCTAACAATATATAAGATATCTTAAAACAAACCCATATGTTATACAATAACTCAATTTGTATATTACAAAATGTAGACTATATAGAATATTATAAAATATACCAACATACATACATATATACTGTACTATTTCAAGAGGTTTCCTTCGTGCTAAATTCATAGCACCCTTAAAAAAAAATGTTGAAATTCGTATGAATATATTTGCAACTAGCACGAAAGGATAAATGTTAATGAAAGGGCTGGATGAGGACGGTAGCCTTATCCTCAGCCTTATCGAGTCGCCAACCAGCTATAAAAGGACGAAGTAAAATTGCTCATAAATTAACATAAAAATGTTAAACTAGCCCACAACACGAGTTCGGGCTCTGGCTCATAAAGGACTAAAGGAAGGAGCCAGCTGAAGAAGAAGCAGCGGTAGCGGCGGCAGCAGCAGGAATGTAGCTGTGGAAAAATACTAAAAAGAACTTCAAGTGGCTCGCTCCCCCAACAAAGCCAGTCAAAACAAAACATTGAAAAGCTGTCAAGGACATACAAAGTGTGAGAGAGATAGAGGATGATGGGAGAGCATACAAAATAGGAAGAATCCCACGTAAAGAGTCCAGCAGTTTCTATACTCTAACAAAATTGAAATGTAAATGATTGATTCAAAGTTCGCAGTACCAAAACCTAAAACTGGGTATTATAAATTTGGCCATAAGTTTGCAACGCATAGAAACCTAAAAGTATATACATTTTTGATCAGAACGACAAGTCGAGTCTATATACGTTTGTCCGTATGCATGTGTGTCAGTCTGTTTCTACGCAAAATCTTTTCGTCTTTTTCGCAAAAAAATTTAACTTTCAAGAATGCATAAACTTGAAATGTAGAATTGATATATAGGACCAATCATGAACAAAATGGCCTCAAGCTTGACAATCGGTTCATTTTTGACCAAGTTATGGGAGTTGGGAGTTGGAAGTCTAGGAAGGGCATTTCTGGACCAATCAGGGCGTTTACAAGTCAATTTTTTTTGTCATTTTGGCATGATTTTTGACAGAAAAATGAAACACCTCAGAAACAATTTTTTCAAAGTTTTTTGTACTAATTTTGACACCCACAATCGATTAAAAAAAGAATTTCAAGAATCTATTTTTTGAAAAATCAATTTTTGTAAGGGTCCCCCCTTATGCTTTTTTCGCAAAAATATTTGAAAAAATTTAACTTTCAATAATGCATAAACTTGAAATGTAGAATTGATATATAGGACCAATCATGAACAAAATGGCCTCAAGCTTGACAATCGGTTGATTTTTGACCAAGTTATGGGAGTTGGAAGTCTAGGAAGGGCATTTCTGGACCAATCAGGGCGTTTACAAGTCAATTTTTTTTGTCATTTTGGCATGATTTTTGACAGAAAAATGAAACACCTCAGAAACAATTTTTTCGAAGTTTTTTGTACTAATTTTGACACCCACAATCGATTAAAAAAAGAATTTCAAGAATCTATTTTTTGAAAAATCAATTTTGGTAAGGGTCCCCCCTTATGCTTTTTTCGCAAAAATATTTGAAAAAATTTAACTTTCAATAATGCATAAACTTGAAATGTAGAATTGATATATAGGACCAATCATGAACAAAATGGCCTCAAGCTTGACAATCGGTTAATTTTTGACCAAGTTATGGGAGTTGGAAGTCTAGGAAGGGCATTTCTGGACCAATCAGGGCGTTTACAAGTCAATTTTTTTTGTCATTTTGGCATGATTTTTGACAGAAAAATGAAACACCTCAGAAACAATTTTTTCAAAATTTTTTGTACTAATTTTGACACCCACAATCGATTAAAAAAAGAATTTCAAGAATCTATTTTTTGAAAAATCAATTTTGGTAAGGGTCCCCCCTTATGCTTTTTTCGCAAAAATATTTGAAAAAATTTAACTTTCAATAATGCATAAACTTGAAATGTAGAATTGATATATAGGACCAATCATGAACAAAATGGCCTCAAGCTTGACAATCGGTTCATTTTTGACCAAGTTATGGGAGTTGGAAGTCTAGGAAGGGCATTTCTGGACCAATCAGGGCGTTTACAAGTCAATTTTTTTTGTCATTTTGGCATGATTTTTGACAGAAAAATGAAACACCTCAGAAACAATTTTTTCAAAGTTTTTTGTACTAATTTTGACACCCACAATCGATTAAAAAAAAATTTCAAGAATCTATTTTTTGAAAAATCAATTTTTGTAAGGGTCCCCCCTTATGCTTTTTTCGCAAAAATATTTGAAAAAATTTAACTTTCAATAATGCATAAACTTGAAATGTAGAATTGATATATAGGACCAATCATGAACAAAATGGCCTCAAGCTTGACAATCGGTTCATTTTTGACCAAGTTATGGGAGTTGGAAGTCTAGGAAGGGCATTTCTAGACCAATCAGGGCGTTTACAAGTCAATTTTTTTTGTCATTTTGGCATGATTTTTGACAGAAAAATAAAACACCTCAGAAACAATTTTTTCAAAGTTTTTTGTACTAATTTTGACACCCACAATCGATTAAAAAAAGAATTTCAAGAATCTATTTTTTGAAAAATCAATTTTGGTAAGGGTCCCCCCTTATGCTTTTTTCGCAAAAATATTTGAAAAAATTTAACTTTCAATAATGCATAAATTTGAAATGTAGAATTGATATATAGGACCAATCATGAACAAAATGGCCTCAAGCTTGACAATCGGTTAATTTTTGACCAAGTTATGGGAGTTGGAAGTCTAGGAAGGGCATTTCTGGACCAATCAGGGCGTTTACAAGTCAATTTTTTTTGTCATTTTGGCATGATTTTTGACAGAAAAATGAAACACCTCAGAAACAATTTTTTCAAAGTTTTTTGTACTAATTTTGACACCCACAATCGATTAAAAAAAGAATTTCAAGAATCTATTTTTTGAAAAATCAATTTTGGTAAGGGTCCCCCCTTATGCTTTTTTCGCAAAAATATTTGAAAAAATTTAACTTTCAATAATGCATAAACTTGAAATGTAGAATTGATATATAGGACCAATCATGAACAAAATGGCCTCAAGCTTGACAATCGGTTCATTTTTGACCAAGTTATGGGAGTTGGAAGTCTAGGAAGGGCATTTCTGGACCAATCAGGGCGTTTACAAGTCAATTTTTTTTGTCATTTTGGCATGATTTTTGACAGAAAAATTAAACACCTCAGAAACAATTTTTTCAAAGTTTTTTGTACTAATTTTGACACCCACAATCGATTAAAAAAAAATTTCAAGAATCTATTTTTTGAAAAATCAATTTTTGTAAGGGTCCCCCCTTATGCTTTTTTCGCAAAAATATTTGAAAAAATTTAACTTTCAATAATGCATAAACTTGAAATGTAGAATTGATATATAGGACCAATCATGAACAAAATGGCCTCAAGCTTGACAATCGGTTCATTTTTGACCAAGTTATGGGAGTTGGAAGTCTAGGAAGGGCATTTCTAGACCAATCAGGGCGTTTACAAGTCAATTTTTTTTGTCATTTTGGCATGATTTTTGACAGAAAAATGAAACACCTCAGAAACAATTTTTTCAAAGTTTTTTGTACTAATTTTGACACCCACAATCGATTAAAAAAAGAATTTCAAGAATCTATTTTTTGAAAAATCAATTTTGGTAAGGGTCCCCCCTTATGCTTTTTTCGCAAAAATATTTGAAAAAATTTAACTTTCAATAATGCATAAATTTGAAATGTAGAATTGATATATAGGACCAATCATGAACAAAATGGCCTCAAGCTTGACAATCGGTTCATTTTTGACCAAGTTATGGGAGTTGGAAGTCTAGGAAGGGCATTTCTAGACCAATCAGGGCGTTTACAAGTCAATTTTTTTTGTCATTTTGGCATGATTTTTGACAGAAAAATGAAACACCTCAGAAACAATTTTTTCAAAGTTTTTTGTACTAATTTTGACACCCACAATCGATTAAAAAAAGAATTTCAAGAATCTATTTTTTGAAAAATCAATTTTGGTAAGGGTCCCCCCTTATGCTTTTTTCGCAAAAATATTTGAAAAAATTTAACTTTCAATAATGCATAAACTTGAAATGTAGAATTGATATATAGGACCAATCATGAACAAAATGGCCTCAAGCTTGACAATCGGTTCATTTTTGACCAAGTTATGGGAGTTGGAAGTCTAGGAAGGGCATTTCTGGACCAATCAGGGCGTTTACAAGTCAATTTTTTTTGTCATTTTGGCATGATTTTTGACAGAAAAATGAAACACCTCAGAAACAATTTTTTCAAAGTTTTTTGTACTAATTTTGACACCCACAATCGATTAAAAAAAGAATTTCAAGAATCTATTTTTTTGAAAAATCAATTTTGGTAAGGGTCCCCCCTTATGCTTTTTTCGCAAAAATATTTGAAAAAATTTAACTTTCAATAATGCATAAACTTGAAATGTAGAATTGATATATAGGACCAATCATGAACAAAATGGCCTCAAGCTTGACAATCGGTTCATTTTTGACCAAGTTATGGGAGTTGGAAGTCTAGGAAGGGCATTTCTGGACCAATCAGGGCGTTTACAAGTCAATTTTTTTTGTCATTTTGGCATGATTTTTGACAGAAAAATGAAACACCTCAGAAACTATTTTTTTTAAGTTTTTTGTACTAATTTTGACACCCACAATCGATTAAAAAAAGAATTTCAAGAATCTATTTTTTGAAAAATCAATTTTTGTAAGGGTCCCCCCTTATGCTTTTTTCGCAAAAATATTTGAAAAAATTTAACTTTCAATAATGCATAAATTTGAAATGTAGAATTGATATATAGGACCAATCATGAACAAAATGGCCTCAAGCTTGACAATCGGTTAATTTTTGACCGAGTTATGGGAGTTGGAAGTCTAGGAAGGGCATTTCTGGACCAATCAGGGCGTTTACAAGTCAATTTTTTTTGTCATTTTGGCATGATTTTTGACAGAAAAATGAAACACCTCAGAAACAATTTTTTCGAAGTTTTTTGTACTAATTTTGACACCCACAATCGATTAAAAAAAAGAATTTCAAGAATCTATTTTTTGAAAAATCAATTTTGGTAAGGGTCCCCCCTTATGCTTTTTTCGCAAAAATATTTGAAAAAATTTAACTTTCAATAATGCATAAACTTGAAATGTAGAATTGATATATAGGACCAATCATGAACAAAATGGCCTCAAGCTTGACAATCGGTTAATTTTTGACCAAGTTATGGGAGTTGGAAGTCTAGGAAGGGCATTTCTGGACCAATCAGGGCGTTTACAAGTCAATTTTTTTTGTCATTTTGGCATGATTTTTGACAGAAAAATGAAACACCTCAGAAACAATTTTTTCAAAATTTTTTGTACTAATTTTGACACCCACAATCGATTAAAAAAAGAATTTCAAGAATCTATTTTTTTGAAAAATCAATTTTGGTAAGGGTCCCCCCTTATGCTTTTTTTGCAAAAATATTTGAAAAAATTTAACTTTCAATAATGCATAAACTTGAAATGTAGAATTGATATATAGGACCAATCATGAACAAAATGGCCTCAAGCTTGACAATCGGTTCATTTTTGACCAAGTTATGGGAGTTGGAAGTCTAGGAAGGGCATTTCTGGACCAATCAGGGCGTTTACAGTCAATTTTTTTTGTCATTTTGGCATGATTTTTGACAGAAAAATGAAACACCTCAGAAACAATTTTTTCAAAGTTTTTTGTACTAATTTTGACACACACAATCGATTAAAAAAAAATTTCAAGAATCTATTTTTTGAAAAATCAATTTTTGTAAGGGTCCCCCCTTATGCTTTTTTCGCAAAAATATTTGAAAAAATTTAACTTTCAATAATGCATAAACTTGAAATGTAGAATTGATATATAGGACCAATCATGAACAAAATGGCCTCAAGCTTGACAATCGGTTCATTTTTGACCAAGTTATGGGAGTTGGAAGTCTAGGAAGGGCATTTCTAGACCAATCAGGGCGTTTACAAGTCAATTTTTTTTGTCATTTTGGCATGATTTTTGACAGAAAAATGAAACACCTCAGAAACAATTTTTTCAAAGTTTTTTGTACTAATTTTGACACCCACAATCGATTAAAAAAAGAATTTCAAGAATCTATTTTTTGAAAAATCAATTTTGGTAAGGGTCCCCCCTTATGCTTTTTTCGCAAAAATATTTGAAAAAATTTAACTTTCAATAATGCATAAATTTGAAATGTAGAATTGATATATAGGACCAATCATGAACAAAATGGCCTCAAGCTTGACAATCGGTTAATTTTTGACCAAGTTATGGGAGTTGGAAGTCTAGGAAGGGCATTTCTGGACCAATCAGGGCGTTTACAAGTCAATTTTTTTTGTCATTTTGGCATGATTTTTGACAGAAAAATGAAACACCTCAGAAACAATTTTTTCGAAGTTTTTTGTACTAATTTTGACACCCACAATCGATTAAAAAAAGAATTTCAAGAATCTATTTTTTGAAAAATCAATTTTGGTAAGGGTCCCCCCTTATGCTTTTTTCGCAAAAATATTTGAAAAAATTTAACTTTCAATAATGCATAAACTTGAAATGTAGAATTGATATATAGGACCAATCATGAACAAAATGGCCTCAAGCTTGACAATCGGTTAATTTTTGACCAAGTTATGGGAGTTGGAAGTCTAGGAAGGGCATTTCTGGACCAATCAGGGCGTTTACAAGTCAATTTTTTTTGTCATTTTGGCATGATTTTTGACAGAAAAATGAAACACCTCAGAAACAATTTTTTCAAAGTTTTTTGTACTAATTTTGACACCCACAATCGATTAAAAAAAGAATTTCAAGAATCTATTTTTTGAAAAATCAATTTTGGTAAGGGTCCCCCCTTATGCTTTTTTCGCAAAAATATTTGAAAAAATTTAACTTTCAATAATGCATAAACTTGAAATGTAGAATTGATATATAGGACCAATCATGAACAAAATGGCCTCAAGCTTGACAATCGGTTCATTTTTGACCAAGTTATGGGAGTTGGAAGTCTAGGAAGGGCATTTCTGGACCAATCAGGGCGTTTACAAGTCAATTTTTTTTGTCATTTTGGCATGATTTTTGACAGAAAAATGAAACACCTCAGAAACAATTTTTTCAAAGTTTTTTGTACTAATTTTGACACCCACAATCGATTAAAAAAAGAATTTCAAGAATCTATTTTTTGAAAAATCAATTTTGGTAAGGGTCCCCCCTTATGCTTTTTTCGCAAAAATATTTGAAAAAATTTAACTTTCAATAATGCATAAATTTGAAATGTAGAATTGATATATAGGACCAATCATGAACAAAATGGCCTCAAGCTTGACAATCGGTTCATTTTTGACCAAGTTATGGGAGTTGGAAGTCTAGGAAGGGCATTTCTGGACCAATCAGGGCGTTTACAAGTCAATTTTTTTTGTCATTTTGGCATGATTTTTGACAGAAAAATGAAACACCTCAGAAACAATTTTTTCAAAGTTTTTTGTACTAATTTTGACACCCACAATCGATTAAAAAAAGAATTTCAAGAATCTATTTTTTGAAAAATCAATTTTGGTAAGGGTCCCCCCTTATGCTTTTTTCGCAAAAATATTTGAAAAAATTTAACTTTCAATAATGCATAAACTTGAAATGTAGAATTGATATATAGGACCAATCATGAACAAAATGGCCTCAAGCTTGACAATCGGTTCATTTTTGACCAAGTTATGGGAGTTGGAAGTCTAGGAAGGGCATTTCTGGACCAATCAGGGCGTTTACAAGTCAATTTTTTTTGTCATTTTGGCATGATTTTTGACAGAAAAATGAAACACCTCAGAAACTATTTTTTTTAAGTTTTTTGTACTAATTTTGACACCCACAATCGATTAAAAAAAGAATTTCAAGAATCTATTTTTTGAAAAATCAATTTTGGTAAGGGTCCCCCCTTATGCTTTTTTCGCAAAAATATTTGAAAAAATTTAACTTTCAATAATGCATAAACTTGAAATGTAGAATTGATATATAGGACCAATCATGAACAAAATGGCCTCAAGCTTGACAATCGGTTCATTTTTGACCAAGTTATGGGAGTTGGAAGTCTAGGAAGGGCATTTCTGGACCAATCAGGGCGTTTACAAGTCAATTTTTTTTGTCATTTTGGCATGATTTTTGACAGAAAAATTAAACACCTCAGAAACTATTTTTTTTAAGTTTTTTGTACTAATTTTGACACCCACAATCGATTAAAAAAAGAATTTCAAGAATCTATTTTTTGAAAAATCAATTTTGGTAAGGGTCCCCCCTTATGCTTTTTTCGCAAAAATATTTGAAAAAATTTAACTTTCAATAATGCATAAATTTGAAATGTAGAATTGATATATAGGACCAATCATGAACAAAATGGCCTCAAGCTTGACAATCGGTTAATTTTTGACCAAGTTATGGGAGTTGGAAGTCTAGGAAGGGCATTTCTGGACCAATCAGGGCGTTTACAAGTCAATTTTTTTTGTCATTTTGGCATGATTTTTGACAGAAAAATGAAACACCTCAGAAACAATTTTTTCGAAGTTTTTTGTACTAATTTTGACACCCACAATCGATTAAAAAAAGAATTTCAAGAATCTATTTTTTGAAAAATCAATTTTGGTAAGGGTCCCCCCTTATGCTTTTTTCGCAAAAATATTTGAAAAAATTTAACTTTCAATAATGCATAAACTTGAAATGTAGAATTGATATATAGGACCAATCATGAACAAAATGGCCTCAAGCTTGACAATCGGTTAATTTTTGACCAAGTTATGGGAGTTGGAAGTCTAGGAAGGGCATTTCTGGACCAATCAGGGCGTTTACAAGTCAATTTTTTTTGTCATTTTGGCATGATTTTTGACAGAAAAATGAAACACCTCAGAAACAATTTTTTCAAAGTTTTTTGTACTAATTTTGACACCCACAATCGATTAAAAAAAGAATTTCAAGTATCTATTTTTTGAAAAATCAATTTTGGTAAGGGTCCCCCCTTATGCTTTTTTCGCAAAAATATTTGAAAAAATTTAACTTTCAATAATGCATAAATTTGAAATGTAGAATTGATATATAGGACCAATCATGAACAAAATGGCCTCAAGCTTGACAATCGGTTCATTTTTGACCAAGTTATGGGAGTTGGAAGTCTAGGAAGGGCATTTCTAGACCAATCAGGGCGTTTACAAGTCAATTTTTTTTGTCATTTTGGCATGATTTTTGACAGAAAAATGAAACACCTCAGAAACAATTTTTTCAAAGTTTTTTGTACTAATTTTGACACCCACAATCGATTAAAAAAGAATTTCAAGAATCTATTTTTTGAAAAATCAATTTTGGTAAGGGTCCCCCCTTATGCTTTTTTCGCAAAAATATTTGAAAAAATTTAACTTTCAATAATACATAAACTTGAAATGTAGAATTGATATATAGGACCAATCATGAACAAAATGGCCTCAAGCTTGACAATCGGTTCATTTTTGACCAAGTTATGGGAGTTGGAAGTCTAGGAAGGGCATTTCTGGACCAATCAGGGCGTTTACAAGTCAATTTTTTTTGTCATTTTGGCATGATTTTTGACAGAAAAATGAAACACCTCAGAAACAATTTTTTCAAAGTTTTTTGTACTAATTTTGACACCCACAATCGATTAAAAAAAGAATTTCAAGAATCTATTTTTTGAAAAATCAATTTTGGTAAGGGTCCCCCCTGATGCTTTTTTCGCAAAAATATTTGAAAAAATTTAACTTTCAATAATGCATAAACTTGAAATGTAGAATTGATATATAGGACCAATCATGAACAAAATGGCCTCAAGCTTGACAATCGGTTCATTTTTGACCAAGTTATGGGAGTTGGAAGTCTAGGAAGGGCATTTCTGGACCAATCAGGGCGTTTACAAGTCAATTTTTTTTGTCATTTTGGCATGATTTTTGACAGAAAAATGAAACACCTCAGAAACAATTTTTTTTAAGTTTTTTGTACTAATTTTGACACCCACAATCGATTAAAAAAAGAATTTCAAGAATCTATTTTTTGAAAAATCAATTTTGGTAAGGGTCCCCCCTTATGCTTTTTTCGCAAAAATATTTGAAAAAATTTAACTTTCAATAATGCATAAACTTGAAATGTAGAATTGATATATAGGACCAATCATGAACAAAATGGCCTCAAGCTTGACAATCGGTTCATTTTTGACCAAGTTATGGGAGTTGGAAGTCTAGGAAGGGCATTTCTAGACCAATCAGGGCGTTTACAAGTCAATTTTTTTTGTCATTTTGGCATGATTTTTGACAGAAAAATGAAACACCTCAGAAACAATTTTTTCAAAGTTTTTTGTACTAATTTTGACACCCACAATCGATTAAAAAAAGAATTTCAAGAATCTATTTTTTGAAAAATCAATTTTGGTAAGGGTCCCCCCTTATGCTTTTTTCGCAAAAATATTTGAAAAAATTTAACTTTCAATAATGCATAAATTTGAAATGTAGAATTGATATATAGGACCAATCATGAACAAAATGGCCTCAAGCTTGACAATCGGTTAATTTTTGACCAAGTTATGGGAGTTGGAAGTCTAGGAAGGGCATTTCTGGACCAATCAGGGCGTTTACAAGTCAATTTTTTTTGTCATTTTGGCATGATTTTTGACAGAAAAATGAAACACCTCAGAAACAATTTTTTCAAAGTTTTTTGTACTAATTTTGACACCCACAATCGATTAAAAAAAGAATTTCAAGTATCTATTTTTTGAAAAATCAATTTTGGTAAGGGTCCCCCCTTATGCTTTTTTCGCAAAAATATTTGAAAAAATTTAACTTTCAATAATGCATAAATTTGAAATGTAGAATTGATATATAGGACCAATCATGAACAAAATGGCCTCAAGCTTGACAATCGGTTCATTTTTGACCAAGTTATGGGAGTTGGAAGTCTAGGAAGGGCATTTCTAGACCAATCAGGGCGTTTACAAGTCAATTTTTTTTGTCATTTTGGCATGATTTTTGACAGAAAAATGAAACACCTCAGAAACAATTTTTTCAAAGTTTTTTGTACTAATTTTGACACCCACAATCGATTAAAAAAAGAATTTCAAGAATCTATTTTTTGAAAAATCAATTTTGGTAAGGGTCCCCCCTTATGCTTTTTTCGCAAAAATATTTGAAAAAATTTAACTTTCAATAATGCATAAACTTGAAATGTAGAATTGATATATAGGACCAATCATGAACAAAATGGCCTCAAGCTTGACAATCGGTTCATTTTTGACCAAGTTATGGGAGTTGGAAGTCTAGGAAGGGCATTTCTGGACCAATCAGGGCGTTTACAAGTCAATTTTTTTTGTCATTTTGGCATGATTTTTGACAGAAAAATGAAACACCTCAGAAACAATTTTTTCAAAGTTTTTTGTACTAATTTTGACACCCACAATCGATTAAAAAAAGAATTTCAAGAATCTATTTTTTGAAAAATCAATTTTGGTAAGGGTCCCCCCTGATGCTTTTTTCGCAAAAATATTTGAAAAAATTTAACTTTCAATAATGCATAAACTTGAAATGTAGAATTGATATATAGGACCAATCATGAACAAAATGGCCTCAAGCTTGACAATCGGTTCATTTTTGACCAAGTTATGGGAGTTGGAAGTCTAGGAAGGGCATTTCTGGACCAATCAGGGCGTTTACAAGTCAATTTTTTTTGTCATTTTGGCATGATTTTTGACAGAAAAATGAAACACCTCAGAAACAATTTTTTTTAAGTTTTTTGTACTAATTTTGACACCCACAATCGATTAAAAAAAGAATTTCAAGAATCTATTTTTTGAAAAATCAATTTTGGTAAGGGTCCCCCCTTATGCTTTTTTCGCAAAAATATTTGAAAAAATTTAACTTTCAATAATGCATAAACTTGAAATGTAGAATTGATATATAGGACCAATCATGAACAAAATGGCCTCAAGCTTGACAATCGGTTCATTTTTGACCAAGTTATGGGAGTTGGAAGTCTAGGAAGGGCATTTCTAGACCAATCAGGGCGTTTACAAGTCAATTTTTTTTGTCATTTTGGCATGATTTTTGACAGAAAAATGAAACACCTCAGAAACAATTTTTTCAAAGTTTTTTGTACTAATTTTGACACCCACAATCGATTAAAAAAAGAATTTCAAGAATCTATTTTTTGAAAAATCAATTTTGGTAAGGGTCCCCCCTTATGCTTTTTTCGCAAAAATATTTGAAAAAATTTAACTTTCAATAATGCATAAATTTGAAATGTAGAATTGATATATAGGACCAATCATGAACAAAATGGCCTCAAGCTTGACAATCGGTTAATTTTTGACCAAGTTATGGGAGTTGGAAGTCTAGGAAGGGCATTTCTGGACCAATCAGGGCGTTTACAAGTCAATTTTTTTTGTCATTTTGGCATGATTTTTGACAGAAAAATGAAACACCTCAGAAACAATTTTTTCAAAGTTTTTTGTACTAATTTTGACACCCACAATCGATTAAAAAAAGAATTTCAAGAATCTATTTTTTGAAAAATCAATTTTGGTAAGGGTCCCCCCTTATGCTTTTTTCGCAAAAATATTTGAAAAAAATTTAACTTTCAATAATGCATAAACTTGAAATGTAGAATTGATATATAGGACCAATCATGAACAAAATGGCCTCAAGCTTGACAATCGGTTCATTTTTGACCAAGTTATGGGAGTTGGAAGTCTAGGAAGGGCATTTCTGGACCAATCAGGGCGTTTACAAGTCAATTTTTTTTGTCATTTTGGCATGATTTTTGACAGAAAAATTAAACACCTCAGAAACAATTTTTTCAAAGTTTTTTGTACTAATTTTGACACCCACAATCGATTAAAAAAAAATTTCAAGAATCTATTTTTTGAAAAATCAATTTTTGTAAGGGTCCCCCCTTATGCTTTTTTCGCAAAAATATTTGAAAAAATTTAACTTTCAATAATGCATAAACTTGAAATGTAGAATTGATATATAGGACCAATCATGAACAAAATGGCCTCAAGCTTGACAATCGGTTCATTTTTGACCAAGTTATGGGAGTTGGAAGTCTAGGAAGGGCATTTCTAGACCAATCAGGGCGTTTACAAGTCAATTTTTTTTGTCATTTTGGCATGATTTTTGACAGAAAAATGAAACACCTCAGAAACAATTTTTTCAAAGTTTTTTGTACTAATTTTGACACCCACAATCGATTAAAAAAAGAATTTCAAGAATCTATTTTTTGAAAAATCAATTTTGGTAAGGGTCCCCCCTTATGCTTTTTTCGCAAAAATATTTGAAAAAATTTAACTTTCAATAATGCATAAATTTGAAATGTAGAATTGATATATAGGACCAATCATGAACAAAATGGCCTCAAGCTTGACAATCGGTTCATTTTTGACCAAGTTATGGGAGTTGGAAGTCTAGGAAGGGCATTTCTGGACCAATCAGGGCGTTTACAAGTCAATTTTTTTTGTCATTTTGGCATGATTTTTGACAGAAAAATGAAACACCTCAGAAACAATTTTTTCAAAGTTTTTTGTACTAATTTTGACACCCACAATCGATTAAAAAAAGAATTTCAAGAATCTATTTTTTGAAAAATCAATTTTGGTAAGGGTCCCCCCTTATGCTTTTTTCGCAAAAATATTTGAAAAAATTTAACTTTCAATAATGCATAAACTTGAAATGTAGAATTGATATATAGGACCAATCATGAACAAAATGGCCTCAAGCTTGACAATCGGTTCATTTTTGACCAAGTTATGGGAGTTGGAAGTCTAGGAAGGGCATTTCTGGACCAATCAGGGCGTTTACAAGTCAATTTTTTTTGTCATTTTGGCATGATTTTTGACAGAAAAATGAAACACCTCAGAAACAATTTTTTCAAAGTTTTTTGTACTAATTTTGACACCCACAATCGATTAAAAAAAGAATTTCAAGAATCTATTTTTTGAAAAATCAATTTTGGTAAGGGTCCCCCCTGATGCTTTTTTCGCAAAAATATTTGAAAAAATTTAACTTTCAATAATGCATAAACTTGAAATGTAGAATTGATATATAGGACCAATCATGAACAAAATGGCCTCAAGCTTGACAATCGGTTCATTTTTGACCAAGTTATGGGAGTTGGAAGTCTAGGAAGGGCATTTCTGGACCAATCAGGGCGTTTACAAGTCAATTTTTTTTGTCATTTTGGCATGATTTTTGACAGAAAAATGAAACACCTCAGAAACAATTTTTTTTAAGTTTTTTGTACTAATTTTGACACCCACAATCGATTAAAAAAAGAATTTCAAGAATCTATTTTTTGAAAAATCAATTTTGGTAAGGGTCCCCCCTTATGCTTTTTTCGCAAAAATATTTGAAAAAATTTAACTTTCAATAATGCATAAACTTGAAATGTAGAATTGATATATAGGACCAATCATGAACAAAATGGCCTCAAGCTTGACAATCGGTTCATTTTTGACCAAGTTATGGGAGTTGGAAGTCTAGGAAGGGCATTTCTAGACCAATCAGGGCGTTTACAAGTCAATTTTTTTTGTCATTTTGGCATGATTTTTGACAGAAAAATGAAACACCTCAGAAACAATTTTTTCGAAGTTTTTTGTACTAATTTTGACACCCACAATCGATTAAAAAAAGAATTTCAAGAATCTATTTTTTGAAAAATCAATTTTGGTAAGGGTCCCCCCTTATGCTTTTTTCGCAAAAATATTTGATAAAATTTAACTTTCAATAATGCATAAACTTGAAATGTAGAATTGATATATAGGACCAATCATGAACAAAATGGCCTCAAGCTTGACAATCGGTTAATTTTTGACCAAGTTATGGGAGTTGGAAGTCTAGGAAGGGCATTTCTGGACCAATCAGGGCGTTTACAAGTCAATTTTTTTTGTCATTTTGGCATGATTTTTGACAGAAAAATGAAACACCTCAGAAACAATTTTTTCAAAGTTTTTTGTACTAATTTTGACACCCACAATCGATTAAAAAAAGAATTTCAAGAATCTATTTTTTGAAAAATCAATTTTGGTAAGGGTCCCCCCTTATGCTTTTTTCGCAAAAATATTTGAAAAAATTTAACTTTCAATAATGCATAAACTTGAAATGTAGAATTGATATATAGGACCAATCATGAACAAAATGGCCTCAAGCTTGACAATCGGTTCATTTTTGACCAAGTTATGGGAGTTGGAAGTCTAGGAAGGGCATTTCTGGACCAATCAGGGCGTTTACAAGTCAATTTTTTTTGTCATTTTGGCATGATTTTTGACAGAAAAATTAAACACCTCAGAAACAATTTTTTCAAAGTTTTTTGTACTAATTTTGACACCCACAATCGATTAAAAAAAAATTTCAAGAATCTATTTTTTGAAAAATCAATTTTTGTAAGGGTCCCTTCTTATGCTTTTTTCGCAAAAATATTTGAAAAAATTTAACTTTCAATAATGCATAAACTTGAAATGTAGAATTGATATATAGGACCAATCATGAACAAAATGGCCTCAAGCTTGACAATCGGTTCATTTTTGACCAAGTTATGGGAGTTGGAAGTCTAGGAAGGGCATTTCTAGACCAATCAGGGCGTTTACAAGTCAATTTTTTTTGTCATTTTGGCATGATTTTTGACAGAAAAATGAAACACCTCAGAAACAATTTTTTCAAAGTTTTTTGTACTAATTTTGACACCCACAATCGATTAAAAAAAGAATTTCAAGAATCTATTTTTTGAAAAATCAATTTTGGTAAGGGTCCCCCCTTATGCTTTTTTCGCAAAAATATTTGAAAAAATTTAACTTTCAATAATGCATAAATTTGAAATGTAGAATTGATATATAGGACCAATCATGAACAAAATGGCCTCAAGCTTGACAATCGGTTCATTTTTGACCAAGTTATGGGAGTTGGAAGTCTAGGAAGGGCATTTCTGGACCAATCAGGGCGTTTACAAGTCAATTTTTTTTGTCATTTTGGCATGATTTTTGACAGAAAAATGAAACACCTCAGAAACAATTTTTTCAAAGTTTTTTGTACTAATTTTGACACCCACAATCGATTAAAAAAAGAATTTCAAGAATCTATTTTTTGAAAAATCAATTTTGGTAAGGGTCCCCCCTTATGCTTTTTTCGCAAAAATATTTGAAAAAATTTAACTTTCAATAATGCATAAACTTGAAATGTAGAATTGATATATAGGACCAATCATGAACAAAATGGCCTCAAGCTTGACAATCGGTTCATTTTTGACCAAGTTATGGGAGTTGGAAGTCTAGGAAGGGCATTTCTGGACCAATCAGGGCGTTTACAAGTCAATTTTTTTTGTCATTTTGGCATGATTTTTGACAGAAAAATGAAACACCTCAGAAACTATTTTTTTAAGTTTTTTGTACTAATTTTGACACCCACAATCGATTAAAAAAAGAATTTCAAGAATCTATTTTTTGAAAAATCAATTTTGGTAAGGGTCCCCCCTTATGCTTTTTTCGCAAAAATATTTGAAAAAATTTAACTTTCAATAATGCATAAACTTGAAATGTAGAATTGATATATAGGACCAATCATGAACAAAATGGCCTCAAGCTTGACAATCGGTTCATTTTTGACCAAGTTATGGGAGTTGGAAGTCTAGGAAGGGCATTTCTGGACCAATCAGGGCGTTTACAAGTCAATTTTTTTTTGTCATTTTGGCATGATTTTTGACAGAAAAATGAAACACCTCAGAAACTATTTTTTTTAAGTTTTTTGTACTAATTTTGACACCCACAATCGATTAAAAAAAGAATTTCAAGAATCTATTTTTTGAAAAATCAATTTTGGTAAGGGTCCCCCCTTATGCTTTTTTCGCAAAAATATTTGAAAAAATTTAACTTTCAATAATGCATAAATTTGAAATGTAGAATTGATATATAGGACCAATCATGAACAAAATGGCCTCAAGCTTGACAATCGGTTAATTTTTGACCAAGTTATGGGAGTTGGAAGTCTAGGAAGGGCATTTCTGGACCAATCAGGGCGTTTACAAGTCAATTTTTTTTGTCATTTTGGCATGATTTTTGACAGAAAAATGAAACACCTCAGAAACAATTTTTTCGAAGTTTTTTGTACTAATTTTGACACCCACAATCGATTAAAAAAAGAATTTCAAGAATCTATTTTTTGAAAAATCAATTTTGGTAAGGGTCCCCCCTTATGCTTTTTTCGCAAAAATATTTGAAAAAATTTAACTTTCAATAATGCATAAACTTGAAATGTAGAATTGATATATAGGACCAATCATGAACAAAATGGCCTCAAGCTTGACAATCGGTTCATTTTTGACCAAGTTATGGGAGTTGGAAGTCTAGGAAGGGCATTTCTGGACCAATCAGGGCGTTTACAAGTCAATTTTTTTTGTCATTTTGGCATGATTTTTGACAGAAAAATGAAACACCTCAGAAACAATTTTTTCAAAGTTTTTTGTACTAATTTTGACACCCACAATCGATTAAAAAAAGAATTTCAAGTATCTATTTTTTGAAAAATCAATTTTGGTAAGGGTCCCCCCTTATGCTTTTTTCGCAAAAATATTTGAAAAAATTTAACTTTCAATAATGCATAAATTTGAAATGTAGAATTGATATATAGGACCAATCATGAACAAAATGGCCTCAAGCTTGACAATCGGTTCATTTTTGACCAAGTTATGGGAGTTGGAAGTCTAGGAAGGGCATTTCTAGACCAATCAGGGCGTTTACAAGTCAATTTTTTTTGTCATTTTGGCATGATTTTTGACAGAAAAATGAAACACCTCAGAAACAATTTTTTCAAAGTTTTTTGTACTAATTTTGACACCCACAATCGATTAAAAAAAGAATTTCAAGAATCTATTTTTTGAAAAATCAATTTTGGTAAGGGTCCCCCCTTATGCTTTTTTCGCAAAAATATTTGAAAAAATTTAACTTTCAATAATGCATAAACTTGAAATGTAGAATTGATATATAGGACCAATCATGAACAAAATGGCCTCAAGCTTGACAATCGGTTCATTTTTGACCAAGTTATGGGAGTTGGAAGTCTAGGAAGGGCATTTCTGGACCAATCAGGGCGTTTACAAGTCAATTTTTTTTGTCATTTTGGCATGATTTTTGACAGAAAAATGAAACACCTCAGAAACAATTTTTTCAAAGTTTTTTGTACTAATTTTGACACCCACAATCGATTAAAAAAAGAATTTCAAGAATCTATTTTTTGAAAAATCAATTTTGGTAAGGGTCCCCCCTTATGCTTTTTTCGCAAAAATATTTGAAAAAATTTAACTTTCAATAATGCATAAACTTGAAATGTAGAATTGATATATAGGACCAATCATGAACAAAATGGCCTCAAGCTTGACAATCGGTTCATTTTTGACCAAGTTATGGGAGTTGGAAGTCTAGGAAGGGCATTTCTGGACCAATCAGGGCGTTTACAAGTCAATTTTTTTTGTCATTTTGGCATGATTTTTGACAGAAAAATGAAACACCTCAGAAACTATTTTTTTTAAGTTTTTTGTACTAATTTTGACACCCACAATCGATTAAAAAAAGAATTTCAAGAATCTATTTTTTGAAAAATCAATTTTGGTAAGGGTCCCCCCTTATGCTTTTTTCGCAAAAATATTTGAAAAAATTTAACTTTCAATAATGCATAAACTTGAAATGTAGAATTGATATATAGGACCAATCATGAACAAAATGGCCTCAAGCTTGACAATCGGTTCATTTTTGACCAAGTTATGGGAGTTGGAAGTCTAGGAAGGGCATTTCTGGACCAATCAGGGCGTTTACAAGTCAATTTTTTTTGTCATTTTGGCATGATTTTTGACAGAAAAATGAAACACCTCAGAAACTATTTTTTTTAAGTTTTTTGTACTAATTTTGACACCCACAATCGATTAAAAAAAGAATTTCAAGAATCTATTTTTTGAAAAATCAATATTGGTAAGGGTCCCCCCTTATGCTTTTTTCGCAAAAATATTTGAAAAAATTTAACTTTCAATAATGCATAAATTTGAAATGTAGAATTGATATATAGGACCAATCATGAACAAAATGGCCTCAAGCTTGACAATCGGTTAATTTTTGACCAAGTTATGGGAGTTGGAAGTCTAGGAAGGGCATTTCTGGACCAATCAGGGCGTTTACAAGTCAATTTTTTTTGTCATTTTGGCATGATTTTTGACAGAAAAATGAAACACCTCAGAAACAATTTTTTCGAAGTTTTTTGTACTAATTTTGACACCCACAATCGATTAAAAAAAGAATTTCAAGAATCTATTTTTTGAAAAATCAATTTTGGTAAGGGTCCCCCCTTATGCTTTTTTCGCAAAAATATTTGAAAAAATTTAACTTTCAATAATGCATAAACTTGAAATGTAGAATTGATATATAGGACCAATCATGAACAAAATGGCCTCAAGCTTGACAATCGGTTAATTTTTGACCAAGTTATGGGAGTTGGAAGTCTAGGAAGGGCATTTCTGGACCAATCAGGGCGTTTACAAGTCAATTTTTTTTGTCATTTTGGCATGATTTTTGACAGAAAAATGAAACACCTCAGAAACAATTTTTTCAAAGTTTTTTGTACTAATTTTGACACCCACAATCGATTAAAAAAAAATTTCAAGAATCTATTTTTTGAAAAATCAATTTTTGTAAGGGTCCCCCCTTATGCTTTTTTCGCAAAAATATTTGAAAAAATTTAACTTTCAATAATGCATAAACTTGAAATGTAGAATTGATATATAGGACCAATCATGAACAAAATGGCCTCAAGCTTGACAATCGGTTCATTTTTGACCAAGTTATGGGAGTTGGAAGTCTGGGAAGGGCATTTCTAGACCAATCAGGGCGTTTACAAGTCAATTTTTTTTGTCATTTTGGCATGATTTTTGACAGAAAAATGAAACACCTCAGAAACAATTTTTTCAAAGTTTTTTGTACTAATTTTGACACCCACAATCGATTAAAAAAAGAATTTCAAGAATCTATTTTTTGAAAAATCAATTTTAGTAAGGGTCCCCCCTTATGCTTTTTTCGCAAAAATATTTGAAAAAATTTAACTTTCAATAATGCATAAACTTGAAATGTAGAATTGATATATAGGACCAATCATGAACAAAATGGCCTCAAGCTTGACAATCGGTTCATTTTTGACCAAGTTATGGGAGTTGGAAGTCTAGGAAGGGCATTTCTGGACCAATCAGGGCGTTTACAAGTCAATTTTTTTTGTCATTTTGGCATGATTTTTGACAGAAAAATGAAACACCTCAGAAACTATTTTTTTTAAGTTTTTTGTACTAATTTTGACACCCACAATCGATTAAAAAAAGAATTTCAAGAATCTATTTTTTGAAAAATCAATTTTGGTAAGGGTCCCCCCTTATGCTTTTTTCGCAAAAATATTTGAAAAAATTTAACTTTCAATAATGCATAAACTTGAAATGTAGAATTGATATATAGGACCAATCATGAACAAAATGGCCTCAAGCTTGACAATCGGTTCATTTTTGACCAAGTTATGGGAGTTGGAAGTCTAGGAAGGGCATTTCTGGACCAATCAGGGCGTTTACAAGTCAATTTTTTTTGTCATTTTGGCATGATTTTTGACAGAAAAATGAAACACCTCAGAAACTATTTTTTCAAAGTTTTTTGTACTAATTTTGACACCCACAATCGATTAAAAAAAGAATTTCGAGAATCTATTTTCTGAAAAATCAATTTTTGTAAGGGTCCCCCCTTATGCTTTTTTCGCAAAAATATTTGAAAAAATTTAACTTTCAATAATGCATAAACTTGAAATGTAGAATTGATATATAGGACCAATCATGAACAAAATGGCCTCAAGCTTGACAATCGGTTCATTTTTGACCAAGTTATGGGAGTTGGAAGTCTAGGAAGGGCATTTCTGGACCAATCAGGGCGTTTACAAGTCAATTTTTTTTGTCATTTTGGCATGATTTTTGACAGAAAAATGAAACACCTCAGAAACAATTTTTTCAAAGTTTTTTGTACTAATTTTGACACCCACAATCGATTAAAAAAAGAATTTCAAGAATCTATTTTTTGAAAAATCAATTTTTGTAAGGGTCCCCCCTTATGCTTTTTTCGCAAAAATATTTGAAAAAATTGAACTTTCAATAATGCATAAACTTGAAATGTAGAATTGATATATAGGACCAATCATGAACAAAATGGCCTCAAGCTTGACAATCGGTTCATTTTTGACCAAGTTATGGGAGTTGGAAGTCTAGGAAGGGCATTTCTGGACCAATCAGGGCGTTTACAAGTCAATTTTTTTTGTCATTTTGGCATGATTTTTGACAGAAAAATGAAACACCTCAGAAACAATTTTTTCAAAGTTTTTTGTACTAATTTTGACACCCACAATCGATTAAAAAAAGAATTTCAAGAATCTATTTTTTGAAAAATCAATTTTTGTAAGGGTCCCCCCTTATGCTTTTTTCGCAAAAATATTTGAAAAAATTTAACTTTCAATAATGCATAAACTTGAAATGTAGAATTGATATATAGGACCAATCATGAACAAAATGGCCTCAAGCTTGACAATCGGTTCATTTTTGACCAAGTTATGGGAGTTGGAAGTCTAGGAAGGGCATTTCTGGACCAATCAGGGCGTTTACAAGTCAATTTTTTTTGTCATTTTGGCATGATTTTTGACAGAAAAATGAAACACCTCAGAAACTATTTTTTTTAAGTTTTTTGTACTAATTTTGACACCCACAATCGATTAAAAAAAGAATTTCAAGAATCTATTTTTTGAAAAATCAATTTTGGTAAGGGTCCCCCCTTATGCTTTTTTCGCAAAAATATTTGAAAAAATTTAACTTTCAATAATGCATAAACTTGAAATGTAGAATTGATATATAGGACCAATCATGAACAAAATGGCCTCAAGCTTGACAATCGGTTCATTTTTGACCAAGTTATGGGAGTTGGAAGTCTAGGAAGGGCATTTCTGGACCAATCAGGGCGTTTACAAGTCAATTTTTTTTGTCATTTTGGCATGATTTTTGACAGAAAAATGAAACACCTCAGAAACAATTTTTTCAAAGTTTTTTGTACTAATTTTGACACCCACAATCGATTAAAAAAAGAATTTCAAGAATCTATTTTTTGAAAAATCAATTTTGGTAAGGGTCCCCCCTGATGCTTTTTTCGCAAAAATATTTGAAAAAATTTAACTTTCAATAATGCATAAACTTGAAATGTAGAATTGATATATAGGACCAATCATGAACAAAATGGCCTCAAGCTTGACAATCGGTTCATTTTTGACCAAGTTATGGGAGTTGGAAGTCTAGGAAGGGCATTTGTATGGACTTAAGAATCCAATTAGGACTTCAAACACCCATAACGTTGCCAAATCCGAACCGATTTTCAATTGCGAGTCCGTTTTGGTATTGATTGCCCCTTCGAAATATTATATTAAAAACATTGGTGAAATATTATGAAATTTACGAGGACATTTGAAGAAGGTGAGGGATACAGTCAGACGGCGACGTCATCATGACTAAAGCAGATTCGTAATTGTATGGTTAGGGGTAGGGGCAGGGGTAGGGGTATGTGAGACTGTGTTGCAACACTTGCCAATGACTAATAAGGCCAACAAATGTGAAACAAAACTGCAAAAATAAAACTAAAGCTGCAAAGCAATTGAAGTGGGCAGCGATAGGCAAACAAACAAATAAAAACAACATGAGTCAGAAGAAAAAGCAAGCGAAGAGAAAGAAAAGGAAGATGATGAAACGAACAGAGAGCTTAGCAAAGTGCTTCAAGTGTCAGCTGGCAGGCGGGAAAGGGGGCGGGAGACTGGGACAGCAGCCAGACGCTATTGTGAGCAGTGAGCGGGGAGAGAAAGGGGAAATAAAGAGAGAGAGGGAGAGGAGAAACTCAGTTGGCGCGCCGTCGAGCGGACTGCGAAGGCTGAGAAAAGTTTGGCGCCGTCGACAGCTTTTCAATTTGGGTTGACAGTTGCTGGCGTCGCAGTTGCTCTGTCGGCGTCGGCTTCGACTTCGCTGTCGCCAGCTGCTTGAGTGCAGCTTTTGCCAAATCTCGCTAAAGAGGGCGGGGTAAGAGGGCGCGGCTTGTCGTTGAGCTATTCAAATAATTCAGTTAACCAGCAAAAGCATTCATTAAATATTAGCAATTAATTGTATTAATTATACAAAATGCTTTTTATTAATGTTAAGCTTTATATGGAATTACACATTATTAATAATTGGCTGTTGTTGTTGCAATTGATTAGATTTCTTGAATGTCTTTTTATAAATTTAATGAGTCTGGCGCACAAATTTGAAGTGAAATGTGAAGCGAAAAATTGTTGGGAAAATGATTAATAAGCGACTGTATTAATTCCAAGAATTTGCCAATGATTGAAAACAACTCAAATGTCTACAAAGTAAAAGTTGAAGAGTGTTTAAAGAGTTTAAAAAGTAGTTGATAATTTAACAGGAATTTTCATTAGATAAATAAACCTTTTCTAAATGAAAAGAAGTCTTTCATGAACTTTTCTTAGTTGAACTATTTTATTATCTTGACAAAAGCTCTGCTCGTCACACAATGAAATCCACTCACGTGTGAAAGCGTCACAGATCAAGCAAAGCTTAAACTGAGCACGTTCTCAGCACAAGATCATAATTCCCAAAGGGAGCTTTTTCTTGTGCTGTTGCCAGGTCAACACTTCAATGCTAGAGTCGAATTCCAGAAATAGAATTCCAAGCAAATATTCTAATCAGTTATTTTTCCCGCTACAGCTGCCGCGTGCAACAAAGCCATTAACATTTCCATATGTCACGACAAAAAACCAAAGCTGCTGCTGCGGCAACAACAACAACAACAGCTATAAGAAATGCCCTACTCAGCGGTCAACAACAGGCAACGCCGGCAGCGACGCTGGCGCCTCTGCCGCGCAACGAAAAATGCGTGCACAAAAAAGCAAGCTGAACTAAAAGAAGCTAGCAGAGAGCAGAGTGAACGAATGAATATTTTCAGCTTAATTACGAAGCAAACAACAAAACAAAAACAACAACAAAGAAGCTACACGGAAGTCGCCTGCAGAAAGGCACCTTTTCTGTTGTTGTTGTTGTTGTTGCTATTCTTGTTGGTAATAAACAAGAGAGAGGTGAAGTAGAAGAGGTGGAGGTGGTGGTGAGTATGCATAGAGAGGTGGGCGGGCATTTTTAAATAAACGACACACTTAAATTAAATTCTGTAATAAGCCAAGAATATTTTTAAGAGCCAAAGAAAACAACAAGCCACAAACACAAACAACAGCGTGCAACAAAGTTGCTTAATGCAATTTTGCTCGTCGCATTTTATGGACGAGTTCCAACACGAGAATTTTACACAAACTGCAGAGAATTTGCAGTCAGAAAGAAAGGCGGCAGAGACTGAGAGAGAGAGAGAGTGGGAAAGAGCGAGAGGGAGGTCCAATCACTGGCAACATTTGTGTCGCATAACTTTGCCGTGTTTTTATTTTAATATTATGCAGGTTTTTAAATTTAAGCAGACAAATAATATGTTGCACAAGGAAAAGTGAGCGACTAAAATATACCCTGTAAAATGTTATAATGTTAAAAATAAGTAAGCTCAGCCGAAGTGAAAAAACATATGCAACAATATGAGTCAGGCTAACAAAGATCGACCTAAAGATACCCTGTAATCGGGTTTTTATATCTAATATGACTTTCACTACTTTAGCAATACAAATATTTACATATAGTATCTTTATTTAAATACCTTTCGATATGGAGCCCATCATTTATATTCGAGGGTATTTATAGTCAAGTCTTCACTTGGCGACTATATTTTAGTAATGCTCGATTAAGTGTTAAGAAACTTGGGCGTACAATGCATAAATCAAGTGAAATTAACATTAAAAACTACATCAAAAGGAAATGAGTAAACCAACAATATTAAAATGTTTAAGTTTTAAAAATAGGCGGATAACTAATGTGGGCTTTTTGATGAAGGCAAAAGCGGAAATTCCACAAAAAAAACTGGAAAAAAAACACAAATACGATATGACCTTCAGTTAAAACAACATATATCGTATTTACACAAAACTGTTCATATACAAATTATGCGCATTTTGATAGTTGCCATACACAAAAGACAACCTCCAAAAAATCAAGCAAAGAACTTGCGCAAATAAAGCACATGAAACAAAAAACAAACTACAACAGAACTTCTCATGGAAATGTCCAAATTAGTTATTGAAGCCAATTAAAGCAACAACAGCAACAACTACAGCTTTATAAACGTCAGCTAAAACTTGTTTTTGCAAATACAGCAGCAGCAATAAAAGTAATTATAGCAAACAGCAACACAGCAAACACAAATTTTACCATTAGTCATCGCTGCTGCAGCGGTGTCGACAGCGGGCAGCGCAGCGGCGCACACCTGTAGAAAGCGAAGCGCAAACAATAAAATTCACAAACAATCCAATAAGAAAATAATTGCAAGCCCAGCATGAGGCTAAAGCAAGAGAGAGAGAGAGAGAGAGACAGATAGAGCGAGAGAGAGGCGAAGGGAGACGGCGGATTAGAGTGACAGTTGTGAGCATTGAGTTGCTAAGCTGGCGAAAAAGGCAGAGCCGATAACGGTATAAAAGCTGCAGCTCTTTCTGTGTAAGTCTCCCTCTTTTTATGTGTGTGTGAGTGTGCGTGTATGTGAGCATTAAGAGGCTGCTCAATGGCGAAAAGGATTAATTTGCAGTGGGTTTTGAAGCGCATGCAAATAGAAGGCAAGGGGAAGGGGTTGCGGTTGTTTGTTACCCACACGCTGTGGACGTTGACGACGCTTTGACGTTGTCGGCGACGGCGACGTCGACGTTTTTTGCCTTTCAACGCCCCCGCAATTTGCACATTGCTGTTGTTGTTGTTGTTGTCGCTAGCTGTTTCTCAATTGACTTTCTATAATTGCGTTTAATGTGTTGTGACGGAGCCGCACTCGCAATTACCTTGCCCCTGCCCCACCTTCATGCCACGTTCGTTGTGCAACTTGGTAATTCTATTTTTGTTCAATCTTCTGTTTGTGTCTCTCGTTTTTTTTTTTCCTGTGTATTTTTTTTATCGCACATTTCGCTGCACAACGTTTTCATTTTCACAAAAGATTTCCCCCGGCCCTCCTGCCATTTCCCTTGCCTAGCGCATGAACTTAAGCAGCTTTGATATTATTTAATTTGATTCTACTTTGTTGCTCGTGTTTTGCACCTTTTTTTGCTTTAGGCCGATTTGCGTAATCTATGCAAAACAGGTCGCCAGGTGGCGCCACAACAGCAAGCCGGCAGATGATTTCATTAAGATTACTCAAATTGATGGAAAACCGACAAGTAGGAGACTACGAAAAGAGCAAGCGGCAAATTTAATATGTTATGTGATAAAATTTCGATAATTTCGAAATGGATGTCTAAAAATCAGGGAGCTCTATTAGTTGCAATATCTTTAAAGAATAAATGAAAGACAAGAAAGTTTCGTAAGCTTTTCTTCAGTTTAAGCAAAGTTTCTTCACGTAGATTCTTCTGTATTATTTCCCTTACGCATTTGTATCTTTACAAAAAGTATCTTTTCATAATAGCAATAACGGGACTATGTGTTTACTGTACTTTGCTTTTGTTCGTTCGTTCGTTTGTCACTCGCAGCAGAGCAGTTGCATTTACTTGGGCTTGGGAATTGTCCATTAACACTTGTTAACCCAATTTAGATTCAATTTCCATAGACTGTCGCTATGAATGTGAATGTAAGTGTACGTGAGTCTGTTTGCATGTGTGTGTGTGCGTTTGTGTGAAACGTTGAGCGACTCACAAAGCAGCCAGCAATGCCCTGCTTTGTCACTCAAAAGCACACAAACACACGCACACGCACACATACAATCAGAGTGAGAGACAGTTACGTGCTGCAACAAGAACGATAATAAAACAAGTGACGCAAACGTCGACGTCGCAGCTATTAACAAAAACAGCAGCCGCAATAACAGCTTCAAGGCTTACCGCTCAAACAAAAAGAGAGAGAGAGAGAGAGAAGCTCAAAAGCACATACATTTGAGCACTGCTGCTGATCAGCGACAGATTGGCAAATTTTCTCTTTGCCGTTTCTTGGTGCTCTTTTTTTTTTGGGCCTGACCTCCATTTGACGCTGCCCCGAGGGTCGAAGCTTGGAGTTGCAGTTTGGAGGCCGGTGCCTCAGCAGCTCAATTAAAAAGCTTCAAAAAAAAAAAACAGAAATAAAAGCACTCATAGCAACAACAGTTGTATGTACAGACAGGTAAATTGCGATTAATGTTGTGCAAGTGTGCACCCAAAAAAAAAAAATATATATGTATACAAAACGAGTTCTCAAACGAAAAACTGGTCCAGTGATCATTTTGAAATCAATGTGTACATACTGAGAGAGCGAGGGGTGAGCAGAGGGGAGAGGAGCAGGCGACAGTTGTCGATTGATTTTTGAAAGTAATCAGCCATGAGCCGAAACAGTTCTATCATTAATAATACTACGAATCGAATAACTTGAAAATCATCATCACACAGCATCATATATCATCTATACAATATAGCATATCAAGTATAAACTCACTTTAATTCTGATTTAAATATTCCAAGTTGAAATCGAGACTTTTGCTTACCTGCAAAAAAGCGAAAATAAAACGGGTTAAAATTAATCAAAATTACAATTGCAAAATAATTAATGATACAATTTTGCACCCAAATAACGTTTCAAGATTTTCTCCCATTTATATAAACATTAGCCCCGCTATCAATCATATTGCTACAAATTATGCACACTACATACATACATACATACATATATATATGTATTTATGTATGTATATGTATCTAAAAGTCGAATTTTCTAGGTCCAAATAAAAGTAAAACTGACAGAAAGGTCGACGGGCCCATCATTCAATTCATTTTCGCAAAAAAAAAAGCAAAATAAAGCAAAAAAAAATGTCACAAATCAAATTGCAAAAAGGAATTCAGAAAACATGAGCACGACTTAAAGATACCCTGCAAATTTAAATTTGTACTTATTTTCTAAGTGTAGAACACGAAGTATAAAATACAATTTTAAGATATCTTATCTTTAAAAGCCTTTAATTTAACATACTGAGCACTGAAAGGTTTGAGTAAGAGATACCCTGCACATTTTTTTTCGAATTGTTTTTATTTCAATTAAATAGTTTGAGTTCTTGAATATTTTATACACAAGCACAAATCGCAAATAACCGGCCTTACTTTTAATACACGCAATGCAAAAGTGAGTGTTTTTTTTTTAATTTTTTTTTTTTTGACATGTTAAAAAATTCTGTGTCTGTCTCACCACAGTTTTTGCTGGTTTATTGAAATGTTGTGCACACATGTACTCGTACTTGTACTCGTATATACATATGTATGTATTTATGCTATATATGTACTATATACATATGTATATAGTGACAGGCAGCTGCATGTATCTCACAGATAAGCGCGGCACAACATGTTTAGCAACATTTGCATAGAGTTATATGAGATATATACATATACATATATGTATGTATGTGTGAAGTTACATTTCGCACTCGCCCACTTGAGTTGGCCTTTTCTTAACCTTAGCTTAACTATCGAGGTCTCTCTTTTAGCCACAAGGTTCGCATATATACTATGACTAAGAAAATTGCGTTTATGGGCAGTTGTAATAAAGTGAGCGATGTTTGTTTTGTTATTGCGTTTATCGATTGCCAAACACACACACACACATACAGTCCACACCTTACAGTCGACTTCCAGTGGAATCGATCGTGGAATTAATTAACATATGTACGTATGAAATTTCACTCGCTGCATTTCATTTGTTGGCAATTAATTCGTCTAGGCCTAAATGTCATATATGGTAACAATCGGGGTCGGTCGTTAACTCTTCTACTCTCTTTTGTTTACACAAAAATTTACATTTGGGTATCATGGAATTTCGCAGTCGTGTGCGCTTTAAAAACTTAAAACCTACGTGATGTCTTGCATGAATATTTCATTTACATTTCATGGTGTTTCACACAGGTTCTCTTACACACGCACACACACACACGCAACCGAATATGAGCTACAAAAATAACTTTGTCATTGGCAGCGACGAGAGAGGAGGTGGGGCAGAGAAGCAAAACTAAATCGAACTTAGCTGAAAGCCTAAAAAAATATACAGCACAGCTACGCAGCAACTGTGATTGGCATATGAGCTTTTCTGCCCCGACACTCACCCACACTCACACTCACATTCACACTCTCTCGCGCTCTTTCCCCATAATGTCCCAAAGCTTCTACTTCTTCTTGTGTGCGTGGGTGTTGTCGTTGGCATAGAATGTCTTTGATGTAACTTGGGCTCACGCAGAGAGCAGCAGGCAGAGAAGGAGACAGCTAGCTGAGAGAAGAAGTAGTAGCAGAAGCAACAACTGGAAGATTCTCCTACCAACCGCGAGCAGCTGCAGGCACCAGTTATACCTGTCTCTGTGTATCTGAGTGTATGTGAGTGTGTGCGCAACTTGAGTGAAATTGCAACGCACACACACACAAAACTGCATGTCTGGATTGCCGTCTAACTCCTTTCACCCACTCGCAGTCATGCCGAATAATAGGGCAACACCAGCGTTTGCCGCCGTCAGATCACAAATTGTGATCTCTTGGTAATTTGTTGCACACAAGATTTATGGGAGAAAGTACTACGCTTGGCGAAATGAACAACAGGAAGCTTTGGGAATTGAAAAAAAAGAACAGTAAACCGCAAGTGAAGTAATCCAAAAAAAAAAAGAGGTGAGGCCATTGTTGGAGTATGTAAGTATGTCATTTTTATACAAAGAAAATATTTTGAAAGACAATGGTACTTTCTAGAACTGGAGTTCTTGACTTTAATAAATACTAGGGGGTATTAACCGACTTTGTGTGGGTTTACAAATTCAAATTGAGTCTTTCACTCATTTTCCACCCGCTGAGATGGAGTTCGACTCATATTTCACAGCTGTGAGTGGAATTTTCCAAAATGGAAATGACACAATTATTAAAAATATAAAAGCAAACATCTGGGTTTGCACTTTCTATATACATAGTTAAGGTACAAATAAATTAACGATCAGCTGTCAGATTAAACGAGTTATGAATGATGGTCGGGAAAAATCCGTGAGTGACCATTAAAAATCCGTTTTTTTTATTAGCACACGCAGGCCAATTAGAAATGACTAACGGATATTAAAGTGTTATTTAGGGTGGTAAACATGATGGTGCCCCAAAAGAAACTAGCACAATTTGCGGTTTCTCTTATCGAGTGCTGAAAAGCATTTCCAAATAACAAAAACAGTTTATTTTTGTACAGCCCGCACCTCGAAAACAAACAATACACACACACACACACACACACATTCAAACATTACTAGAATAATACAAAAGAGCTCGAAAAGTATTTAAACGTATTATCACGATAAAAGCCAGCTAAAAGAACAGGGCTGTGAGCAAAACAGGCAAAAATACAAAATACGAAAACAAAAGCCATAAATAAATAAAAATATTCCAGCGTCGCGGATGACGACAATAATAACAGCAACGAGAAATACAAACAACAATTTATAAGTCGCAATAAGCGAAAAGCAAATACAAATTAAAAACAAAACAAAAAGGCAAACAATAACAAAAAAAAAGCAATGTAAAGACAATTGGGTGGGTTATAAAAGCGTAAAAGTTATTAAAAACGTTATCTTCAAACTTCTTAGGGATATTTTGTAATCTAAAAACAATACAAATTATTTCAGAAAGCAAAAATAAACACTATTTTATATAGTTTGTTTTTCCACTGATAACGTCTTTGGTTTTATATTTTGATTAGAAAAGGGCGGATAAAAATAAAGATTTAACAAGTTTGGAGGAGTTGAGTTTAATAGAAAATCGACGAGAACTTTCTAGTTTGCTTAACAATAGGTCTCGAATGTTTATCGGGAAGAAAAAGTGATAGATTGGGTTCATTTAATTCACATGCAGCTACAAATACAGATACAATCGTATCTGTAAGTTTGCATGAGTGTGATATCAAATACTAAGAATAACTCATGGAAAAATAAAAGCGAAAACAGCAAAACAAATAATCAACTAAAGCGTAGGCAAGAGAATGAAAAAAAACAAACCAACAAAAAAAACATCACAACTTTAACTGATAGCCAAAAAAATAATAATAAAAAAGAAGGAGGCGGCAATAAAAACATCAACAAACTGAGCTGAAAGGCAAGAAGCAGAGACATGTTTGAACTTGCAAAGTAATCAGAGACAAGCATCAAGAATAGCAGAATAAAATGAAGACATGGAAAAAGAGTAAGGAATGAAAAAAAAAGATAGGCGTCTGGGTTTTCACACGCGCCCAAACAAAAAAGGAGATAGAAATTTTATTTTGTTGGCTTGGGCCATTTCCAACGCATTCAATTGAAGCCAAGTGCCAACAACAACAACAGCAACAACAACTATAATATATCAACACAATTTCGCATGGTTTCTCGTCGCGTTTATTGTTTGATTATCAATAGAGAGAACGAATACCGCATAGAAGGAAATAAAATATAATGCGAAGTTCCCCCTTGATAAGCGTGAAGTGAGGTAAAGGGAGAAGAAGAAGAAGAGCGAATATATACACGACCACAATAATAATCATATGTACATATGTATGAAATATAATCATCATAAATTGTTTGTCTCCAAGCGCCATTTGTCTGTTCGATAACACGCTTACGATAACGATAATGACTTAGCAGTCGAGTTGGCAGCACCAAAAAAACGAAAAAGCTTTTACAATATTAAAATTTGTAGCAATTCTATATCTACATTTAACAACATTAGAATATACAATACCAACTGAATCGAAATAAATTTTCGACTATTTCTAAAATTGAACATTTGTGAATTTTTACGATTACAACTTTCTCTATAAGCAAATTTGTAGATTTACGACTCTTAGGTGCAAAGTATATCAAATAAGATTAAATGCATCGCGTTTCAATAGAATGCACATGACTTTTGCCCATTTGTTGAAGATAATGCCATAAATTAGATGATGCAATTGGACCTAAGACATGCATCAGACGTTCCATGGGCTCGTTCAATCTGTTGCCAGTTGAAATAGAACTTGTTCCATGTGCTTTTTCAAATTGCATGGAATTTATTGGAAAAATATTGTTTGGGTTGCCAGAAATCAGAATTTCTTCAACGGAAATGGGGGCAAAAGGTGGTAGAAGCAAAAGTTTAATGTTCGATTGTCTTAAAAGTAGTTTTCACCGCTGGTTAGGTTATGGAAGATTTAGTCGACGACGCTGGGACATAGATTCCAGTAGAGATATATTCTAGAATCTAGATATAAATTTGAAAGCTCACCTGTTTCGCGCTTTCGCTTGCTGTTGGCCGCTGCTCCAGACCTGGACAACGTTTGCTGCTGCTGCTGTTGATGAGTTTGATGCTGATGTTGATGCTGATGATGATCCTGCGAGTCCTGATGCTGGTGGCGATGCTGCTGCTGCTGCTGCTTGATGATGACACTGCGCTGTCGCGGCTGCTGAGTCTCTGGGTCGACGTAAACGATGGGCTTGAGATCGCAACTGATGCCAATGCTGATCTGTTCCACGTTTGGCTTTACGTCCACATCGAAAGCGGCGCTCTGACGCTGGCTCAGGCCGGGGTTGTAAAAGTGTCCTGAACTGGAACTGGAACCGGTAGCTGAACCGGAACCGGAACCGGCAACGACTGCGTAGTCGACGACGAAATCGGACGCGTGTGAAAGATGCGACGTTTTCATTGGCGCATGCGAATTAATTCAACGATCCTCTGGTTCTCTCTGTCTCTCTTTCTCTTAATCTCTCTTTCTCTCCGTCTCTTGTTATTCGTTTTGCAATTTGCTGCAACCTCGTTTCGGTCGTGTTTTTCTTTTATTGCCTGTTTGTTGCTCTTCTTCGGCTTCTCCTTCTTCTTCTTCTTGTGTTTGTTGAATTTTTCAATTCGCTTTTAATTGGATTTGATTAGATTTGGTTGGTCTTCTTCTTGTTGTTGTTGTTGTTGTTGTTGTTGTTGTCGTTGCCTAGGCTCAATATTCATCGGAATTTCGCCTTCTTACAAATTTAAATTATTGTACAAAATTACGGTTGCAAATTTAAACATGACCAAAATGGTTGACTTTGGCCTGGCTTTAACATATATAGACTGTTATTTGAAGAATTATTATTTACAAATATTTTTGACAATTTATATCAAATTAAAAGAGAATCTGGAAAGACAAAAAACAAGACGATTAGCACAAAGTTTGAAAACGTACGAATTTTAGATGTTTAGATCTTAGTGACGAGCCATGGATAAAAAAAACATTGGAATTGCAAATCGGTTCAGTTTTGACAAAGTTATGGCTGTTAATAATATATTTAAATTTGTAAACACATTTTTGGGTAAAAATCTCCAAAATTAGTAGATTCTACTCGGTATTTGATACAACTTAAATAAAGTCAATACACATTCGTAACTAATTAGCTTTTATAACTAATTAATTGAATTTGTTTGCAATCAGTAAGCGGAACTCAACTAATTTCAAGTTTTCCCGCAACTAATTCTAGCGTTTACGCACACTTTACTGTGTATTTTCGGCACATTTTCGGAAATTTCCATTCGAGATACTTTTGTGCAAACAACAATAAAATTAACGCTGCCAGACGGCCAATTTGTTGGATTTGTTTTTATATCTTTTTATACGCGAATCGTTTTGGGTGACTGCCTGTGTGTGAGTGTATCTGTGTGTGTGTGTGTGTGTGTGTGTGTTTGTCTGCCGAAATATAAAACTACGCAAAAACTATAAAAACATGCGCCCAAACAAAACAAAGTAACATAATCGCAACAAAAACAAATCTGTAGATTACGCACACGACCGAAAGAGAGAGATAAAATGTGAGAGAGAGAACGCATACGCGAAAAGAACTTTTGCTACGCACTTTTTTTTAGCACGCAAAAAAGTCTTAGGAAGCTTTGAGCGAAAAATGCGTTGTCCAATTGGCAACTTTCGTTTGAAGTTATGCGTGTTTGTTAAAAACAACAAAATTAACAACTTGTTGGGTTGGGCAGAAAGGTGGGTAAAGCGGGACGGGAGGGAGGGGAGGCAGGCGGGATACACGCAAAAATAATGAATATGTGCGGCGAGAAAACAAAAATTAAAGCAAAGAAAAAGCCGGTTCTCACACACACACACACATACACAAGCACAAGCACACACACAGGCAGTTATAAAAGCGAGAAAAAGTTTGCAAAGATGCTGCCGACGTTAACGTCAACGCCGCTGCCCAAGAGAGAGCTAGGAGTTGCAGCTGCTAAAAACGTTGCGACGGCAAACATAACAAACAAATGTGTGCACACACACACACACACACACGCAGTTACAGGCAGCGTCGACGTCAGCGCCACATCGCCGGGCGCAGACGTCCACAACGGAATCAAGACAGTGAAGCAGAAGCATCAGCAGCAGAGGAAGAGAGAGCGCTGCTCGACAGCGAAGCGAATTTGAAGCTGCGCGTCGGCGAAAAACGAGTTTATTATTTTTGATTTGTGTTGGTTTTGGTTTAGTTTGTTTTTGTTATTAGTGCTGGGCGAGTCGCACATAACAACCGAAATTAACAACAAATGTATACTCGCTTGCATTATTAAATTATATTTGTTTGCAAATTGCGACATTTATATACATACATATGTATTTGTTACACACACAGAGCGAATTTGCCAAATATGTTGTTAAAAGTGTTGCAAAACGTTTTAGATGTGTATTTATATTTATTTTTTGCACCTTATGCCTGCAGCGGCTGCTCTCAGTTGTAAGGACGAGCCTTGTCCTTAAAGGATTATTTTTGTACTTTATTTCAATTTGAATTTGTGGCTGCTGCCGCGTGCAACGTCTGCTTGCGACGCCGTTTGCTGAGACTCTGAGGGACCATGCTGCCAGTGTTGCAGGCGGCGGCCGCTGCTGCTGAAAGGCTGCGACGCTGGCTGCACTGCTGGCTTTCGCCGTTAGTTGGGCGCCTGCGCAAGCGCCGGCAGCGACGTCGCTCTCTCGCTCACTCGTTCACTCTCTGCCCGGGGGACTCGCGAAATTGTCGCGCTTGCTGACGTGGGTGCGCCACCTTGGGTGTGGGTAGGCGGGAGGGGGGGGGGAGTGTAGGGGACTGGCTGATTATTTCAACAGACACGTAAGGATTTACGTAGTTCGCAGTGGATTACGGACGCGTCAGAAATAGTTTCCTTTTAAGCACAATCAACAAGGGAACGGGCACGACAAAGGGTGCGGTAGGGAGGGGTGGGGGGGGGGGGGGTTACTACACGTGCATGGTTAGGGGTAGGTCGGAGAATTTGTTGGCCGGCGGCAAAACGCAAAAAGTTGCTTTGTGGGCAAACTTAATTTCACACACACACACACATGCATAAATACATAAACATGCACACACACATATGTACATATAGAAATATGTATATTTTTAGCACAGTTACCGTTTTAAAAGACGTTAGGAGAGGTTGAGGCATGGCGAACAACATGGCTAGAGGAGCGAGCATATGGCTAACATATGCATGTATGAGTGTTTATGTGTGTATGTGTGTTTATTTGTGGGTGTTGTAAAAAAGCTTGAGTAAAAGTTTTTAAGTCATAGGATCAAGAATTCTACTGCTAATTTAGATTCCAAAATATGCATATTAGGAAACATGGAATGGGAAATTCATAACTGCGCATTAATCTGTTTTCAGTTTAATAACAGCTTAGTTATGTTAAGTGGGCGTGGCAACATATTTGTTGCCTTGATTATTTCTTCAAATATTTTGTATAGGTGTACTTTAGTCTAGAACTCTTTTTCTATACGAATTTCGAATGATTATATTTAATATCATAAAAATAGTAGCAAATTCGTTAAAGTTTATTTAGTTTTGAACTTTACAGTGTAAAGTTTACACCAATATTGGAATCTATGGTTTTCAAAGCGTTTATAAAAACTGTATTAAAACTGCGACAAAAAAATTTACTTGTAGAAAACTTTAAAAAACCTTCACATAGTTATAATAATAAGTAATAAATTGTTCGACTCTCTGTTATTAAGATAATAATATATTCATAACTTAATTCTCCAACTATAAAAAACAGTGTATATCCAAGTAAGATATATTTATATTTTCCATAACATAATATATCAATTAGTTAACCACCCAGCCACCCACTACCACCCACTCAGTTAGCCAACTTGTTATACCGTTGGTTAGTTTCCCTAACAGCTGTCGCGTTGTTTTGCTGACATCCTTGCGGTTCTTTAGTTATTTGAATTTCACTTAAGGTTCACATTTTGACGACTAATTGATAAGTGGGTGGGCAAGCGAGAGAGAGGGAGAGCATTTAAGTTTAGCAACAATTACGTTTGCCTTTAAAACGTTATTGTCAAAATTGTGTAAACTTAACGAAGGCATCAGCAGCGCTGTCAGCGTCGCAGCAAGCAGCAACTGTATTCAGTATCCTTTGCATGAATGACAAACAGAGAGTCAATTCTCTCTTTTTCTGACTCTCTCACTCTCTTATCACTCTCAAGCGCACCGGCAACGCTGGCGGCATTTCTTTGATGATGACACAGCGCTGAGCAAAAAGGAACCGAAATACATTCAAACACACACATACATACATATATACCCTCTTGGACAACAACAAACAATTGAGTCGTTAAATATGTGAATGAATATTAAGAATGAACAAACACCAAAAACAACAATGTGAAGGAGTGGTGAAGAAGAAGCAGCAGTAGCGGCAATGTCGCTGCCCGCATTTGCCAACATATGGCAACGTTGACAAATGTACGTGAGAGAAAAAAAACAAAACTCAACAAAAGTTTTGAGTGAAAAACAAAATTAATAAATGTAATTAATATACAATTGTAATTAATAAAAAGAGACAATAATTATTGTTCAATACGACAACAAATAAAATATATAAGGTATACATATAAAAACAAAGATAATTTAAAAATGCAATTGAAAACGTGTCTTTCTCTCTCACTCACTCTCTCACACACACAAACACACACGCACACACACATGTATGTGCGCTACTTTGAGTTCATCGTTTTCAATTCATTTTGAGTTTCTCTCGGGCTGCCACTTGACTAGAGTGAGTGAACAAGCAGAACAAAAACACACTCAAACACATACACACACAGAATTACTCAATTTGCAATTGTATTTGTGCTTACTTTTCATTATTTTGATGATCAGGGCGGCAGCGGTGGAAACAAGGCATAAAAAAGCATTCACACTGCACGCAAACACGTTTAGAAACAAAAATCGGAATTATAGAAAGTGTAATTGCATATTCGTTATAAAAACACTCGCCATGATTCGCTCACTCACGCACACGCACGCATGAATCACAATACAAATTTTGCTCACTTTTTTCCACGAGCCCGAGAACGATCGACCTTACGTCCGCGCTATTCAGAGAGTTTTAGTAGACTAGATGGTGGAGTGAGGCCGATGGCACAATGCCGAAAAATATCGTACCAAAAAATACCAAAAACGCCAGACCCGCATACTCATCGTCTGCCTGTATATGATTTGGTCACACTGCGTATATTTATCGAGTGCTTTTTAGATATTTGGCGCATACTTTGAAAATGTTTACATTTACATACAATTTGTTTTTAATAACTAATTTGTAATATACAATAATTGTTTATAATAAATATGACTAGCAATGTACTCAATGGAATGCATGCTCAGAGAAAGGCGCAAGGCGAGTCGCCGATATCCTGCTGAAATGCAGCCATCAGCTCCACTCCTCCGACGCTGGCTTCCTCCTACATCGTGCTATCCAGCATGTCCACCAGGCGTTTTATCTCCCGACTGCAAGCGAAATGAATTTATCGATAGGTAAGCTTATCGAATATATTTGAGACTCACATGCGCTGGCTGAGCTGCTCGGTGGGTCGCATCGACTTGGATATCTCCTCGGTTTTGGCCAGCAATTGATATTGACATTTGATGTTCGCATCCAGGGCGTCAGTCAGCTTCTTTACCGAATTCTTGTGCACCTCTACGTTATCGGCGGCTATCGATGAGATCGAATGCAACAAATTCCCTAAGTTCTCGACCAGATTATCCACCGAGGTGGCCAAATACTGTGCCTCCAGCTCAATATCGCTCAGCACATTACCATCCACCTCGGGCACGTTCCGTGACTGGAGAAATCTGGAGATTGGCGCCGTCGATAGCGAAGGCGTTGTGTGCTCCGAGGTGGGATTATAATCCGTGGCGGCGCGCAGCTTCGATTCTAGATTGTGGGCAACAAAGTGATGCATGGCGCCCGTGCTGCTAGTGGCGCCCTCACCCTCCAATTCATAGGGAAATGCTAATGGAGGAAGGGAAACAAATTTAAATCCCAGCGAGAAGTAAGATTAGCAATTGTGGTAACTCACTGGACTGCAGGGACTTGGGGCGCGTGCTGGACCTGCCCAGCTCGCCGGAACTGTCCTTGGAGTTGCTATTGCTGTGCTCCTCTTCATCCTCGTCATCCTCCCCAGAATCCAAATTCACATAACTTTCATTGCCCAGCAGCGGCAACTTGCTGGCCGTGGGCGTTAGGTCCTGCAGCACGTGCTCCGGCACAGGACCAGCATATTGAGCCAGGAATGGAATCTCCGAATACGATGCAGGTGTTCCACAATTGTTTCTCTTGCTTTGGCCATTGGAAGCCTCTTCGCCCTCAGCTTCGTCTGTGTAGCCGTAGCGTGGTCGTATAGGAATGTCCTGGCTACGACGCGACATTCTAAAAACAACAACAATATCACTAATTACGCTTAATATTGCAAAACTCCCTTAAAGACAAATTCTTTGTTATTGATAATCTATTATATATCGTTTTGATGCTGCTCAGTGTGGCGGTTACTCGATAATCATCGCAATATATTGTATGGTAACAGCCGATATTCGTGCCATATATACGATAATTACACACACTTAATATCGCACGCCTATCGTTGCAGCAGCTCTGCACATCGATAACTGTCTCAATGGTTTTTCTTTTATTGTCAAGCGTACCGCGTTATAGAAGGAAAAGTCTGGTTTTCTGTGCAATAAAACGACGTAAAGTGCTCAAGTGTTTGGCCTTTGAGCCCTGCCAGCTGCAACCATGTCCACATGCATCGAAATTCCACTGCAGGACACAGATGAAGTGAGTAACAAGTGGCATAAATATTACGAGCAAGTTTGCAAAAACAACAAAAATTAGGAAATATTATTAATTAATTCTAAATAATTAAATCAATAGTGCTAAGCAACTAGTGCATTAATCTATAAATGTTATTTAAAATAAATAATATGTTTATAGGTGATCGAAGTGGATCCGGATCAATTGCCGGAATGCTCGGAGGTGTTCAGTATACTGCTGCAGGAACGTGCTCCTCTCCATGTCTGGGTCAATGTGGCGGTAAGTAAATCAGGCAATAAATAACATGTCTATATATATATCTACAAAACTATATATATGTATATTCTTACATTCATCAGTTGGCTTACTACAAGCAAAAGAAGACAGATGACTTCATTATGCTGCTGGAGGCAGCTCGGGAGAAGGGCACCTTGGACTATCGTGACTTTAAGACGGATCAAATGCGTGCCTTGGACATGCTGGCCGCCCACTATGTGCAGGAGGCGTATCGGGAGAAGGGCAAGGATAAGAAGCGAGAGCTGTTCATGAAGGCAACCAATTTGTATACGAATGCGGACAAGATCATTATGTACGATCAGAGCCATTTGCTGGGACGCGCCTACTTCTGCCTGCTCGAGGGTGATAAGATGGATCAGGCGGATGCTCAGTTTAATTTTGTGCTCAATCAATCGCCATCGAATATACCATCGCTGCTGGGCAAGGCGTGCATTGCCTTCAATCGCAAGGACTATCGCGGCGCCATGGCCTTCTATAAAAAGGCCCTGCGCACCAATCCCAATTGCCCGGCTAATGTACGCATTGGCATGGCTCATTGTTTCCTCAAGATGGGCAATCCGGAGAAGGCCAAACTGGCCTTTGAGCGTGCTCTGCAGCTGGATCAGCAATGTGTGGGCGCCTTGATTGGCCTCGCTGTGCTCAAGCTTAATCAACTGGAGCCGGAATCGAATAAGTTGGGCGTACAAATGCTATCCAAGGCCTACACCATAGACAATGTGCATCCGATGGTGCTGAATCATTTGGCCAATCATTTCTTTTTCAAAAAGGACTATCAGAAGGTCCATCATCTCGCCCTGCATGCCTTCCACAACACCGAAAACGAGGCGATGCGCGCCGAGAGCTGTTATCAGCTGGCACGCGGCTTTCATGCCCAGAAGGACTTTGATCAGGCCTTCCAGTACTACTATCAATCCACCCAGATTGCCCCGGCGCACTTTGTGCTGCCCCACTATGGACTCGGGCAGATGTACATTCATCGCGGCGACACGGAAAACGTAAGTAGCATTTAAACTTTCCATCAGGTCTGCAAGTAATTTTAAAACAAAGGGTTTCAATTTTCTTTGTATTTGTAATAATCGTGTTACCGTTAATCAGTATGCTGCGGTTCCAGACGTGTTTATATAATGCGAATGAGTCCCATTGAAATTTGATTATAATAACAATTCGAATCAGACCTGCTAACCTTTCAACACATTTCGAAATTTTCCAAGTCATTAATCCTTTTTATTCATTTACAGGCTGCGCAGTGTTTTGAGAAAGTCCTGAAGATTCAGCCGGGCAACTATGAGACAATGAAGATCCTGGGCTCACTGTATGCGCATTCCAATTCGCAGACCAAGCGGGACATGGCCAAGACACATCTCAAGAAGGTCACCGAGCAGTTTCCCGAGGACATCGAGGCCTGGATTGAGCTGGCGCAGATATTGGAGCAAAATGATCTGCAGTCATCGTTAAGTGCTTATGGCACTGCATCGAGCATTTTGCGGGATAAGGCAAAGTACGAGATACCGGCGGAGATACATAATAATGTGGCGTCGCTGCATTATCGGCTGGGCAATCTGAAAATGGCCAAGGAAACGCTGGAGTCGGCGCTGTCGCATGCCAGCTCCGAGATGCCGAAGGATGTCAAGTACTACGAGTCCATACAGGTGACCATGAAATATAATCTGGCTCGACTCAACGAGGCCATGAGCAGCTTCGATGTGGCCGACAAGCTGTACAAGGAGATCCTCAAGGAGCATCCCAACTACATCGATTGCTATCTGAGACTGGGCTGCATGGCTCGCGACAAGGGTTTGATCTTTGTCGCCTCCGATTTCTTCAAGGACGCACTCAACATTAACAACGACAATCCGGACGCCAGATCGCTGCTGGGCAATCTGCATTTGGCCAAAATGCAATTCGCCCTGGGCCAAAAGAACTTTGAGACCATACTCAAGAATCCGGCTACTTCCTCGGATGCCTATTCGTTGATAGCTCTGGGTAATTTCTCGCTGCAGACTCTGCATCAGCCGATTCGCGACAAGGAGAAGGAGCGCAAGCATCAGGAGAAGGCGCTTGCCATTTTTAAGCAGGTGAGTCACGACTCAACCCTTTAGAATTTATTACTAATCCAAAACTCTTTAAATTTCAGGTGCTGCGCACTGATCCACGTAACATTTGGGCCACCAATGGCATTGGCGCCGTGCTCGCCCACAAGGGCTGCGTAATTGAAGCCCGCGACATCTTTGCCCAGGTGCGCGAGGCGACCGCCGACTTTTGTGATGTCTGGCTGAATATAGCGCACGTGTATGTGGAGCAGAAGCAGTATATCAGTGCCATACAGATGTACGAGAATTGCATGAAGAAGTTCTACAAGCACAACAACATCGAGGTGATGCAGTACCTCGCACGTGCCTATCTGCGGGCCAATAAGCTCTTGGATGCGAAGTCTGTGCTGCTGAAGGCACGACGCGTTGCACCGCAGGACACCGTGCTGCTGTTCAATATTGCCGTGGTGTTGTCCCGCCTGACGATGGCCGTACTTAAGGATGAGAAGTCCACGCTGGAGGTGGTGCTGCAGGCGGTGCACGAGCTGGAGCTGGCGCACAAGTGAGTAGTGGAAGAGAAACTTAAAATTGATTAGACTTACAATGAGTTTTCCTTTTAGATACTTCCAATACCTGTCCGTGCATGGGGACAAGAACCGCTTCAACATTGAGGTTGCTGCCGTGGAGGCCAACACCTGTCAGGATCTGTTGTCGCAGGCGCAATACCATGTGGGACGTGCGCGTCGCATTGACGAGGAGGAACGCACGTTGCGCCGCCGCCAGGAAGAGGAGCGCGAAGCGTTCAAGATTAAGATCCAAGAGCAGCGCAAGCGGCGTGAGGAGGAGGCGCAATCGTCGCGCGACCAGCTGCTCGCCAAACGGCAGGAGTACGTGGAGAAGACGAAGAATATGCTCATCATTGCCGAAGGCAGTGAAAGGGAGCGTAAAAAGGGCAGCGGACGTCCGCGCAAGGATGACTACATCTCCGGCACGGACAGCGCGGATGGAGCACCTCGTGAGGGTGCCGAGCGTTCCACCAAAAAGAAGACCAAGGGTGAGCGCAAGAAGGGCAGCGTACGCAAACGCAAGTCGGAAAAATATGAGAGCGATAGCGAGGAGGAATCGGGCGGTGGCAGGGATAACAAGCAGAAGAAGAGGAAGCAGCAGCAGCAAAAGAACGTCAAGGAGTCCAAGGAGAAGTTGTCCTCCAAGCAGCGTCTCAAAATCGTATCCAAGGCGACCATATCAACAAGCGAATCCGAAAGCGATGGCAAAAAGAGTCCCAGCAGAAGCAGGAGCAGAAGACAAAGCAAATCCCGTAGTCGCAGTGGCAGCCGTTCCGCCAGCGCCAGTGGCACCGATCGCAGCAGAAGCAGAGGTTCCGGCAGCAGGAAGAGCGCAAGTCGCAGCCGGAGTCGCAGTGGCAGCCGTTCCGGTAGCGCCAGTGGTAGTGATCGTGGACGCAAGCGCAGCAGGAGTCACAGTGGCAGCGGAAGTGATGCAGTTGCTCAGCGCAAGCGGACAAAGAATCGCATTGAATCCGGTGCAGAATCGGAAAAATCTAAATCACGTTCACGCTCCCGTTCACGCTCCAAATCCGGCTCCCGTTCACGCTCCAAATCCGTTTCCCGTCCACGCTCCAAATCCGCCTCACGTCCACGCTCCAAGTCCGGCTCCCGTTCACGCTCTAAGTCCGCCTCCCGATCGCGTTCACGCTCTGGCAGCCGCTCCAAATCGAAGTCTAAATCAAAGTCACCATCCCGATCAAGATCCCACTCTCGCTCCCCCTCACACTCCAAATCCAAATCAAAGTCCAAGTCGCGCTCACGTTCCCGTTCTGGTTCCGGCTCGCGTTCGCCGTCACGCAGCCGTTCCCGATCTCGTTCCGGGTCGGCGGCCAGCAACTGAGTGTCGCATCAATATTGAACTCCACATTGAGCAGGTCATCAACTTTAACCTTAAGTATATAGTGTGACTAAATGCGTACAGAATGCAAAATATATATACATTTTATTGCAATGAGAGTTTATTTTAATACCCTGTGTCCGTTGAGAAAATGGTAAGTATCAGACTCATCGAATACCCAAAGTCGATAAATATCAATTCCCAACTTTCCTCGTTCTAGATTCTAGGTTTTATATACCAATCCCCTAAAAATACATTCCTGGGTCATAGTCGCATAATCCCTTCTTTATTGAGTCACCTAATGTATAATTGTGTATAGCATTCCTTGCCTTAAATATTACCACTTTGCCTTTAGTTGCACTTTGTCCAAAACTATCAAGTGTATAGCTGGATCATTTTGCTGAGAATGATGGACATCGGCTTGGAGTGACGCAGGACAAATGCGTGAGCGATCCCTTTTTTGTCCAGCTGTGCATCCACTTGGGGAAAGTCCAGTTTGAGCTGGTTGAAGTAGGAGACGGGCACCCAGCCGTCTGTGGTGCCATAGTAGAACTTGAGCAGATCCAGATTCTCCTCGACAAGCTCACGTTGCAATCCGCGCACTCGAGACATTTCATCGTCCGCCAGGAAGACAACCTTCTCCGCCACCGCGGGATTGGTATATTTCAGAGCGGGGTCAATGAAATCATTGGGTATGGAAAAGATCAAAAAGTAGATTTTAATGAGAAAGATGCGCAACCAAACCGGCAGCGCATTAAATACGTTGAAGAATATATAGCCAAAAACGGAATATAGAGGCATGCCAATTTTGGTGAATACCCAGCCGTTGGGTGATTCAATCATGCGCTCCACGGTGGGGAATAACATGTAGCACTTTTTCACGCGACTCCGTATCTCTTGATTCTTGAGCAGCTGCAGTATCATCCAGGCACCAATCGAGTGACCAATCAAATGGATCTTCACATGGCTGGGCACATACTTTTTAATAAAGTCCACCTTATGCTCAATCTGTCCGTTGAGATTGAAGAGTTCCTCGTTGCCGCTGAGCTGCGGCACCTCCCGTAGGCTCGCCTCTGGTGGATCATCATGTCCAGCATGACCTACGGAAAAGGAACAATAGGGATTAGATAATTGGAATGGAGCTCATGCCTCATGAGCTCACCTATCACCCAGACGGGCATGTTGTATCCATCGGCGCCCAGCTCCATCTGTAGTCTACCACCAAACTCCGTGTAGAAGCCCGGCAATCCCGGATTACCCGTTATGCAAATAATCAGCTCCTTGACATCGTCCAGCGACTCCTCGATCCACTTGCCCCATGTTAAGATGTGCGTGGGTATCCCATTTACATTCACAAAAGCCTCCTGCATGCTCTCCTGCCACGCACTCATTTCGCAGAAAATCAATCAATTCCACCTTTTCACCGCCAACAAAGCTTTCAATTTGAAGCAACCGGTTTTTAGGTGGCTTAACGGCTTTTTGAATTTTTTCAATTGCGCGGCTTATCCAGTATTATCAACGTTGAATTTGCGTGTTTCTGCTTTGCTTTGCTTTGTTCTTCTATTCCAAGTCTAATTGCACAAAAGTTCAGAGTTCAGTCCTCAGTTGCCGGCTATAATTCGCTAATGGAGCGCTGGCCCTGTCCACTCTCCGATAAGCAGACAGCTTTTATTTATTTATTTAATGTCGACTAGAGACAGTCAACATAGAGAATTAAATTAAATATTACAAAAATTAAAAGAATATAATTTAAAAAATACATAAAATTTTAAAAGTAATAAAATTCAAGTTTCAATTTAAACATAAGTTTAAAGTTTTCGACAGATTTAAGGTGAACATTAGTCCAACATTTGTTACAACGATTTAAGGAAAACCCAGTCAACACCAAATCAGTAACTATTTATTTAATCAAATATTTGATAAAACATTCAAATTTATTAAGATCATTTAAAGTTGTTAAAATGTATGATTTGTAATATGATTTGAACTCCTATTTAATTGGCTCGCATTCTTTATTTAGTAAAACATTTATTTCAGCAAGTCATGCTTTTTATTCTCTCTCGTGTAATTGTTGTCATTTACACTTATCGATAAAATTAACAAGCATTTGCGTCAAGTGTAAATCGGTTAAAAGCTTTTTTATCAGTTGGCAGCGCTGTTGATTTGTGTTGGTTTCTTTTGTTGTTGTTGCGGTTTTCATTTGTTTTAATTTGTTTTTTTTTTCTAATACAGAAATTTCGGTCGAAATTCAAGTAATATTCTGGTTAGATGCTCTCATAAAAAGCCAAAAAATCCCAGCCACATAAAAGCAACAGCTAACAGACAACGGAAGCCCCATTTTCCAGCAAGCGAATTCATATCCGATGCCGATGCATCTGTGTGCGTGTGGAGCAAGTGTAATGTCGAAAGAGTAGATAGATAATTTGAAGGGGTCGGAAAAAATGCTTCTACGCTGGAGATTTCTCGAATATTCTCAGTCCCCATAGCGAAACTAGGTAACGAAACGATAACACTAAAAAATAACGAACAACTACGAGATAACTAAAACGACTAATAAATATAAAAAGGAGGGAACAGCTGCGATATGGAATTGTTTTGTTGGGGTAATGCATCCCACGGTCAGCTGGGCTTGGGTGGCATTGAGAACGAACAGGTAAGTGACAGACATTATTAATATTATAAGGAAGGAAGTCCCACAACAGATAAGGGTGGATGCACTACTTTTGTGACCTAATGCTCCTACCTAGGCTAGAAATTACATTGTAGTTTCGTCGTCCTCCCTGCTTAGATGATACCTGGCCGTGTTATTGTCGCCCGTGAGATAGGCAACCAGGAGTCTAAGGTCCAATCTGCAAAGTTTGGAGGACGATTTATTTAGAGAGAGGTTCTTGTCTCTTTCCCGTTCTAGAGATCCAAACCCCAAACGATTCCCTACACCCCCACATCCCGACAATTAAGTTTATTATATGTATTTCCAATAGATATTGATGCCCAGTAAGATTCCTTGGCAGCCGGATTCGTCGGTTCATCAGATTGCCTGCGGACATCGCCACTCTCTATTTCTCACCACCAGCGGAAAGGTTTATGCGTGCGGAAGCAATGATTATTCCCAGCTTGGACATCAACTACCCACCAAAAGGCCACGTATGTCGCCATTTCGTATGTACAAATCTTTCATTCTTGTTTGTACACATGTTCTCCTCACTCCTCCCATCACATTTGCCACATATCGCCTTCAGTCAGCTCCCACTAACCGCTCTTGCTATTAATTCTTGCCCGCCTCTGCCTGTTCGCTTTGCAGTACAGATACCGGAGCTGCAGGATTATGTCATCACTCAAATCGCTTGCGGTAGTCGTCATTCAATGGCGCTCACCAAATTGGGCCTGGTTCTCAGCTGGGGTGACAACGAGTGCGGCCAGTTGGGTCATGCCAACGATCAGGAAGTCGTCCGTCTGCCCAAGATAGTGCGTGCTCTGGTGTCCAAGACGGTGGTGCAAATTGCCTGCGGCAACAATCACAGCCTAGCGCTCACCTTGTGTAAGTAATCCTGGCTAGAGTTGGGCACGTATATAAACATATTTCAATTGCAGGCGGCGAACTGTATGCATGGGGCTCCAATCTCTATGGCCAGCTGGGCGTCCGTGCGCCCCGCGATCTGGGTTATTGCGACTATCCCATGAAACTGGCTTCGTTGCTGGGCATTCCAGTAACGGTCATCGCCTGTGGCGGCAATCACTCATTTATCATCTCCAAGTCCTGTGCTGTGTTTGGCTGGGGTCGCAACAATTGCGGCCAGTTGGGACTCAATGATGAGATCAATCGTTCCTATCCCGCACAGCTGAAAACAATGCGTACGCTTGGTGTGCGTTATGTGGCCTGCGGTGAAGAGTTTTCCGTTTTCCTAACCATCGAGGGCGGCGTCTTTACGTGCGGTGCTGGCACCTATGGCCAGTTGGGTCACGGCATCAACTCCAATGAAATGATGCCGCGCATGGTGATGGAACTGATGGGCACCACCATATCGCAGGTGGCTTGCGGCAATCGGCATACACTAGTGATGGTGCCGTCGCGAGGTCGCATCTATGGCTTTGGACTGGGCAGCTCCGGGCAGCTGGGCACGCGCAACACCAATAGTGTAAATCTGCCACAGTTGGTCATCGGACCGTGGGTGTCGCCAAGCGGTGCATCCCTGCTTCAGACTAGCGATTCAGAGAGTTTAGTTGTTCATCAGATCTTCTCCGGAGGCGATCAGTCGATTATGAGCACCTCGCTCTATGTGGACAAGGAACCGCCAGTCGATTGTCGCGTCTCTGAGTAATCATTTACCACAGATTCTAACTATACATGCTTACTGACAGATCCTTTCGTTTGCAGACCCAAATCACAGATTCTGACGCTCACGGCGGAGGCGACCAGCCAATGTGCGCGCATCAGGGAGAACGAACAAAGCGACTTGGATTTGTTGCATTCCATGGAGCTGATATTTAAGAGCCAGGCGTGCCTGAATGCCTCCTTTCTGCGAAGCTACGAGCACTTTGGTTGCTCGATACACAACCATGGCCTGGATCTGAAAGCTGCCCTGCAGGCGTTTGATAATCTGCGCAAAGTGGAGAACCAGGGCATAAAGTTGGTGGTCAGTTGAGTACCTCAAGTGCCAAGAAAATACCAAGTTAAAATTAACCTCATTTTAGATCTGGGATAATCTGACGAAGGAGCTGCTTTCTTCGCTGACCGTTTCGCCGCCGGATATGGAGTGTCTGCGTATCTATCTGTTGCTGCCACTATATCATGAGTTTGTCAATTCCAAGCATTATCAGACACTGCATGTGCCCTTTGCCAATGCCTATTTAAAGCTGGCTGCCAATCCCCGCAAGGTGCTGGATAAATGGTGGAAACGGACGCCCACGGATTGTTTTGAGCAAATGGTTAACAACTTTCTGCATGTTACGATCCACATCATTAGCTTTAAGCTGGGCATCTTGGCGATCAATCCCAATGAGCCGCTCCAGAAAAGGGTAAGCATACACCTTTCAATTTCATGATGCTGATCCAATCAATATATTTATAATACGCCGCTTAGTTGTTGCCCGACAACAGCGATCTGGAGTCGGTGCTACGACTGCTGGCGTACCTGTGTCGCGTCAACAATGCTCGCGGTGCGGGGCGACTCGACTATCGGCTCTTCCACTGGCCAGATCTGACGGATTTTGTGGATGTGCAGCAGGAGTATCTGCGCTGGATAATATCTGATTCAGATACAAAGTTTAGCATTTGCAATTTTCCATTCCTGTTCGATGCGTCGGCGAAAACGTCGCTGCTCCAAGCAGATCAGGCGTTTCAAATGCATTTGGCCGTGTCGAACCCGGTCGCCAATGTGCGTAACCATTGACTTTATAAGTAGTACCTACATTTAACATGATCTGATATTTTCAGTCATTTTTCGATCTACTCAATTTTGGCTTCGTTTCGCAGTACATCATTTTGAATGTGACGCGAGAGAATATTGTGCAGGATTCGCTGCGTGAGCTGCAGCGCTTTAGTCAAAGTGATCTCAAGAGGCCGCTGAAAGTCAAATTTCAGAACGAGGAGGCAGCCGATGCCGGTGGCGTGCGTAAAGAGTTCTTTATGCTGCTGCTTAAGGAAATCATCGATCCCAAATATGGTATGTTCAAGCAGTTTGAAGACTCGCGCGTCATGTGGTTCGCAGACGTCAGCTTCGAGACGGAGACTATGTACTATCTAATCGGCGTACTCTGCGGCCTGGCCATATATAATTTTAACATCATTAATTTGCCCTTTCCGCTGGCACTGTATAAGAAACTTTTAAAGCGACAAGTCGATTTTAGTGATCTGCGCGAGATGTCGCCAACGGAGGCGAATTCCTTGCAGGCGCTGCTCGACTATGAGGGGAATGACTTTGAGAACACCTTCGACTTAGCCTTTGAGATATCGCGCGACAACTACGGCGAGTCGGAGACTCAAGCTCTCAAGCCCAATGGCAGCACCATAGCCGTTACCAAGGAGAACAGGTCCGCATTTAAAATGAATTATTCTCTATCATTGGTAATCATTTGAGATGCTTGTAGGCAGGAGTTTGTAGATCTCTATGTTGATTTTGTATTTAATAAATCCGTGGAGGTACATTACCGCGCCTTCCACGAGGGTTTCATGAAGGTATGCTCTGGACGTGTGCTGCAGATCTTTCAGCCCGAGGAACTGATGGCCGTTATCGTTGGCAGTGAGGAGTACGATTGGCAGGCCCTCGAGGATCATTGCGAGTACAAGGCAGGCTACACGTCCGGCGATGAAACGGTTCGTATCTGACTCACATATCATTTTAATCAAATTTAATAATTGTTTGCATAGGTAAAATATTTCTGGGAGGTTTTTCACGAACTCACCGAAGCAGAAAAGAAAAGCTTCCTGCTTTATTTGACGGGCAGCGATCGTATACCAATTCAAGGCATGAAAGCTATTAAGGTAAATAGACCTGTGCATCAGGATTTAAGCACTACAACTGTCTTTTCTTTTATCATCCCTATTAGATCATAATACAACCCACACTTGATGAACGCTTCCTGCCCGTAGCACACACCTGTTTTAATCTTTTGGACCTGCCACGGTATAAAACCAAGGAACGACTCAAGTATAAGCTGCAGCAAGCGATACAGCAAACGCAGGGCTTTAGTCTGGTATAATCATTGTTGAGATTGCATATAATTTGGATAATTTCTAAACACATTTCGCATTTTTCCTTGGATTGTTAGTAAATAAAAGATAACAAATATATTTAAAACACAATTTTTTTCAGCGATTTAATCAGTGGAGGTAATATTGTGTTATTAACATATTGTACAGATAAATTGGTGAACTAACAATAAAAAGAAGTACGACAAGCTATAAACATATAAATAATATGGTATGGTGTCGAATATTATTTTGAATTCGCTGTCGTGATCAGTTTTTGTAAGCCGGAGCTGCCACCTTTACTCAAACTGCACACCATGCATGTAATCGATAAGCGATTAATCTGTTTTCAAACAGCACATCGCTATCGTTGCTGTTGTTGTTGCTGTTGGTGCGGTGGGTTATGCGAAATGTGGCGGCAAACGAGCGCCGCACTTCAGTTAGATTTTAACTTTTGCAAGGTGCGCTTGCTGTCGCCGGGCTTTGTTTCAATATTAAGGTTGCGGCTCGAGAACTTTTTTTGGGCTTATGTCAATTTGAATGCGGAGCGCGTGCCAGCAACAACAACAACTAACAAGTGTTCGCGACCATAGAAGCAACAAGTGTCGATTCGAAACGAAACGTCTTAAAAACTGGCCGCTGCTGGTGCTGACAGCGGCGGGTCAAGCTAACGGTACCTAAACAAAATAAAAAAGAAATTCAAACTGCAGACAGTGAGTGAAACTATGTACTTACTTTCATATATTTACACATATTTATTGAGTTTCAACTTCTTATCGATGACTGTCACCAGTTAATTGGTCATTTCGGCTGCTCCAGCGACAAATTACTGATCCGAGAGACCATCTAACATTTTTGCATATAAAACGAGATATTTGGCATCCTTAACGGCTGACAGTAACAAATGCAGGCGGTGCAGAAGACACCAAACACACTAACAAACAACAAAAACAAAAAGAAGAGTTATAAAGATCGTGGCAAAAAGCGGTTCTGCCGGTTTGCCCAGGTCGTGATCCGTCTCTCTGCAGCGAGACTTTCTTTCCTTTTTGCACAATTTGAACTTGGACACCGAAACGACGACAGCGACAACGAGCCATAAATCTGGTTTATGTTTAAATGCGTCTCTAATAAAGCGGCATTTGCGACATGAGCCGCCTGCGGCTGAATCTACTGCTGCCTCTATGGTGGTGGTTTGTGGCAGCAACAACAACAACATCCACAGTGCAACACCTTAACCTCGAGCCGCAAGCTATCATTCATTTGCTTTTAGGCGACTGCTTCGCTTCCTGGACACTTCCTTCCAAACACACACGCATTCAATTTGATGAATTTTCGTTGCCTCTTCGTGCGTTTCATTAATTTTGTTTGCCCAGTTTTTACAGCAGGAACAAACACACACAAAAAAGCGGGTCAACATTGATGTTAGGGGCACAAGCTCATGAGGTTTGCAGCTAAGGCGATAATACAAAACCCGCAGTTTTTGTACAATCTACATAATAGTATACTTACATTACGTATGGAAATGTTGTTGTGCCCCCCCCTCGCCACTCATTGCAATTGTATCGAATTTCAATTTCGATTTCAATGGCGACGCTCTATTGATTTGACCCATTTTCAATTGTGTATCTGTGGCAATAAGCAAAGCGGCTTAGCTTCTCCCTCCCAGCTCCGCTCAGACGTTTGCCAAATACTATATTTAAGCACAGTTGTGCACACACTATAGTCAACCCCTGCCCCGCCCCACCTGTAGCCTGCAGAGCGTTACCTTCAATGTCATTGCCTCACACAGAGTGATTTTTCAACAAGTTGGCAGCTGAATAGAAACCAAAGCTAAAAAAAAAAATACTTTCGGCCAGCAGCGCTTCTAAAGGAAATGATGTAATTCTTGCATTGAAATCTTGAACAATGAGCAAATAGCTAAAGAAAAGAAAACAAAGCCCGTCTTCAAAAAGAGTGAGCCCTCAAAATTGCACGCATTTTAGTTTGGTTAATTGCTAAGTTACTAACGAGCTTTGTCATGTGCCCCACTCACTACTCTATATTTAAGTTTGTGTGTATGTGTGTGTGTGGGTGGGTGATTTCTTTGATTTATCAGACGCTGATTTGTGTTAATTACGAGTTTCAATATTTTTATTTTATGACCACAAAATGTTAAGCGTTCACTTATCGGTACACCACATCGTTATCTATTGGCGGCTTCAACTAAAATTCGAGTGATAGCGAGCAACTCTCTATTTCTGTAGAACTTTAATGGTGCGATTTATACAGGGTGTTACAGACAGACAGACAGAGCAGACAGACAGACCATGGTACCCAACTGGAATTGCATTTATGGCATTGGGTTTTCTTTTATTCCCAGCGAGCAAACACATTTGATAAGATAATCATGTATGGGGCCTGTCCATATGATGAGTCAAGCGTTCAGCGGTGCCAAGAGATACCGAACGTGATCGTGATCGAGGTCAGCGCGACAAATATTATACCCTATAAAAAATATAATTGCAATAGAAACGTGACTCGTCTCCTTAAGTTTTAGCTGTTTCAGTGAAACCGAAAGTGATGATCTCAACTGATCAAAAAAACAAAAGAATTAAAATCAAATATTAAAAGTTTAAGCTAGCCAAACTTCAACAAGAATTTAGTCTTCAACTTGGCACCCATTGCGAGTTCCGTGGAAGACAATAAAAAAGAACCCGGCTATCATAAATCATGATTACCCCAGTACGGGGCAATAATACAATAATACTAGTACAACTACCAGCTGCACAGCTCCACCATTCCATGCAGTTTTTTTTTTTTTAGCTTTTTGGCACTTTCGTGTTATGGAACTGGCGATCCATTGTTGAAACGGCAGTTGGTTGAACGAGAACGTGTGTTGGCTGTGGCTTAATATTACCGAATCGACGGCGACGCCAAGTGCTTTAGCTAAGTGTCAAGTAAGGGCTTTTCGTGGAAGTAAATAAAAAAGAAAAACAAAAATCATCGGATTACTCGTGTATATATTCACACAGACAAAAAGTCTGGTTTTTGGGCCATTAAAAGAGGTAAATGCGAAACTGTTTTACGTTACTTAAACAGCTTTGTTTTGCAATTGCAAATTGAAATTGCGTTTAGGATCGGTCACCAAGCAGCTACTCGACCAAAAATAAATAAAACTCAGTTGTTCATTATACTTGTTTTTTTTTTTTGTTTTTTTTGCTTTGATCCAAAAACTTGCTATGCGTCAGCTGGACACATGTGACTCAGCAGACCGAGATTGTTCCCCGATTTTGTGTTTGCTGTTTTGCATACATCGCCCTCGCCACCGTCTTGAAGTCAAATGAGGGAGTGTGCTTTTGAATTCAAGAGCCGACAAGCTAACGATCATTAAGAGCAGACCGATTCAGCGATCGGCCATTGACGCGTATTGTGGCTGAACATTTGTTAGTATATCTCGAGATTCCAACTCTTTAATATCTGCAGCTGATCACTAAGATTGAAATCATATTTTGTATGATTATTATTTCTGTATAACTGTGGAATATCAATTAGTTGTTATATTTCACAAGATTCACATACTTTCACATCATTGAAGATCGTTGGCGGCATCGAGTTTGGAGACACTGTATAACCCGTATGACTTGTTTAATACTACTTTGCATACTTATTATTTCTCTGTTGGTCACTTTGAAATATTTTATTTGTATTGTATTTCTTAAGAGAGATAGATCGATTTAAGTTTCGTGTTTCAACATGTCAAAAATATTGTGTTGAGTTTCGACGAGAATTCCGAAAAAATGAGTTGTTCAACTTTGAATGTAGAATTGTTAAGGAGGACAAACCATTGATAAAAAGACCTGGGAATCGCGAATCGGCTTAGTTTTGCCAAAGTTATAGCAGTTTGAAGTCTGGAAAGGGCACTTCTAGAGACTCGGAACTTCACATGCCAACATTGTTGTCATGATTTTTGACAAGAAATCCGAAAATAATGAATTTGTCAACTTTGAATGTAGAACTGTTAGGGATGATAAACCATTGATAAAAAGACCTCGGGATTGGAAATCGGCTCAGTTTTGACAAAGTTATGGCAGTTTGAAGTCTGGGAAGGGCACTTCTAGAGACTCGGAACTTCACATGCCAACATTGTTGTCATGATTTTTGACAAGAAATCCGAAAATAATGAATTTGTCAACTTTGAATGTAGAACTGTTAGGGATGATAAACCATTGATAAAAAGACCTCGGGATTGGAAATCGGCTCAGTTTTGACAAAGTTATGGCAGTTGGAAGTCTGGGAAGGGCACTTCTAGAGACTCGGAACTTCACATGCCAACATTGTTGTCATGATTTTTGACAAGAAATCCGAAAATAATGAATTTGTCAACTTTGAATGTAGAACTGTTAGGGATGACAAACAATTGATAAAAAGACCTGGGAATCGCGAATCGGCTTAGTTTTGCCAAAGTTATAGCAGTTTGAAGTCTGGAAAGGGCACTTCTAGAGACTCGGAACTTCACATGCCAACATTGTTGTCATGATTTTTGACAAGAAATCCGAAAATAATGAATTTGTCAACTTTGAATGTAGAACTGTTAGGAATGATAAACCATTGATAAAAAGACCTCGGGATTGGAAATCGGCTCAGTTTTGACAAAGTTATGGCAGTTTGAAGTCTGGGAAGGGCACTTCTAGAGACTCGGAACTTCACATGCCAACATTGTTGTCATGATTTTTGACAAGAAATCCGAAAATAATGAATTTGTCAACTTTGAATGTAGAACTGTTAGGGATGATAAACCATTGATAAAAAGACCTCGGGATTGGAAATCGGCTCAGTTTTGACAAAGTTATGGCAGTTGGAAGTCTGGGAAGGGCACTTCTAGAGACTCGGAACTTCACATGCCAACATTGTTGTCATGATTTTTGACAAGAAATCCGAAAATAATGAATTTGTCAACTTTACATGTAGAATTGTTAAGGAGGACACACCATCGATAAAAAGACCTGGGAATCGAAAATCGGCTCAGTTTTGCCAAAGTTATGACAGTTTGAATTCTGGGAATGGTAATTTTTAGGGAATTTTGACAACATTGTTGTCATGATTTTTGACAAGAATTCCGATAAAAATTAGTTGTTCAACTTTAAATGTAGAACTGTTAAGGAGGACAAACCATGAAAAAAAATTGGACCAGGATTAAAAATCGGATCAGTTTTGACAAAGTTATGGCATTTTAAGAGACTCGGGCTGTCTTTTGATCTTCGAGCTTGGAAAGAGAAAAACTACTTAAGTTACAGAAAAATCATTTTATTTTTATTATATTGGTCGAATTGAAGTAGTTTGCTATAGTCTAGAGTCTAGAGTCTAGACCCTAGCCACATTGAGGAGCTGATAGAGGGGCAAGACATTGCCGTTGCTCTTGCCAGGGACGAGGTTGCTCGTGGAGGCTAAGACGCGTGCCTGATAGCTACCGGGAATGGAGCGTTGAGTGAGTTCTTGCTGGACCACAGTCTCGTCGCCTTCTTCGTTTTCCGAGGAGCGATAGAATGGATAGCCAGGATAGCCTGGATAGCCTGGATAGCCAGGATAGCCATTCTGATAGGAGTAGGGATAGCCGGGATAGCGTGGGAAGCCGGGATAAGGATAGCCAGGATAGCCATTGCCGGGGAAGCCAGGTTGACCAGGGAACTGGCCATTTCCAGGATAGCCAGGGAAACCAGGATTGCCAGGGAAGCCAGGATTTCCGGGGAAGCCAGGATTTCCGGAATTGCCAGGATAGCCAGGGTAGCCCCAATTACCCCAGCCATATGGCCAGGGATTATAAGGCGGACGCTGCTGTGGCGGCGATGGTATTTGAGGATACCCCGTCCACGGATAACCCGATGGTGGACCTTGCTGGCGAGGTTGCCCGGTGCCCTCTGAAGTATAATAGTAATGGTGTTGATGTTGTACTGCCGGTTTGGGTGAAGTCTTCGAGCTGGAGCCCACAAAGTGTTTGCCAAAGCCAGCCTTACCGATCGATGTCAATAGATTATCGTCGATGCCACGGGGAGAATCTTCAACGCTGCCTCCACTGCCGCTGCTGCTGCCACCCAGCCCCCCCTGCTGCTGCGAGCCATCGCTGCGTCCCTGGGCCAGGCTCGGTTGCAACGGCGCCTTCTCCTGGAAGGTGAAGGCGCTGCCCAGCAACGAAAGCAGAACTGCGAGTAAGATGTGTTCAGGATGAAGAAATGTGTTGCTCAGCCTGATCCTAAGTACCACTCACCTATCCAAAGCGCAGATGCTTTATGCTCCATGATTGCTTGAGGAATATGCTGCTGTTGCAGCGAGTCAACCTTTATATAGCAGCTCCGTGAAGTTTCCCAGCTGCAGACTGCATCTTCTTTATCGATTTTCTATGCTAACGTTTTTCTCATTAGAATATTTTACATTTTCCCAATCTTGAGAGACCCAAATTGAAGCTGCTGCCCACCATTTGTTGTCGTCGTTTGCTTTCTCACGTCTTTCTCTATTTTTAGTTACAACTTGGCTGCTCTTTTAGTATATGTGTCTAATAAGATCAGTGCCTAATTTGCATATAAATATTCCATGTTCTTGGGTTTGCTTTTGTCTATGCTTGCCGCTTAGCCAATTTGGAACTGAATGCATTCAGTAATCTCGGCTCGGCGATCAGTCGATTGCCCCGAGCATTATGGTGAGAGTGCTCCATGTGGAGTTCAATAGCCCAGAATCGTGTCTGAGAAATTACGTCATTTGTCTGTCTGGTTTTGGATCTTATTTGTTACTGCTCTTAAGCAGGTTTCCCATTTTTATGTAATTGACCCCCTGTACAGCATTAACTGCCGCTCAGTTTTACCTACAGAGGTCAATACCAAATTAATGGGGCAGTTTATTAAGCTCTCGCACCAAAGCAAACCAGTTCAGCGTTCGAAAGGAGCATACGAATTACGGTGTTGAAAGCATTGCCCACATAAAGGTGTTCCCAAGCAAACACAACAAGAACTCATACTATACTCATATACCCATATACCCACTCATACCCCCTTCAGGTGTCAATGACATTAAGAATTTGGCGAAAAAGTGCGGCATAACTTTAGGCAGCAACTATTTAATTGGCACAGACAGTTGAAACTATGGGATTTTTCTAACGGGTAAACATTGCTAAACAAAAGAAAATGGAAAATGTTCTCAATTTCATTTAAACTTAAGCATTTCCAGCGCCATTTGATTCATAAAAACCTGCTTTACTCTCCAGCGTTTAAATGGATTTCAGTTACTGACTTTGATTGCCGTTATTCCAATTATGTGCAGTCAACCAAATATGTGAAAAATTGACTTTACTATCGCTGTCGATGTGGACGTGGATGTGATGTGTGTATCGACTTGGACATGGAATATAGCACATCAGGCACATTGTGTAATTAGTTAAACATGCAGTTTGTTTGTTTGTTTGTTTCTTGCTGATAATACGTAAACAAGTGTAAATACCGATTCACCTATTCACAACTAACGAAAGCGGTATTGAACAAATTGAATGTAGTAGAATATGTATTCAGTGACTTATTTGGTTCGCTGATAAGAGTGCTAAATGGACCGAGTGTGGAACTGCAGTTGCCGCCAGTCACAACAAAGCTAATGACTCAATATGCAGTTCAGAGTTCTTCAAATGCCATGCAAATTTCTCAGTACGTTTAAAGCACTCGAATCGTGAACATATTGAATAGTGATCAGTTTAATGTGATTAGTTTCGGATTGTTAAAGATTCCCGAGCGAGCGCTATAAGTGGAAATCAATACAGTTATATTACGATTAGCTTGATTGATTAGTTTCGGATTGCTGAAGAATCCCGAGTGATCGCCATAAGTGGAAATTAATATAGTGATATTATAAAAAGTATAATTTCCCATTGTTAAAGATTATTGATTGTCTAATGCTGACTCAACTGTCTGCGATCTTAAGCGCCTGCGTCAGAAAAACCCAAAACCTCTTAAATAGTGTACTCTCAACGGATCGGTTTTGATAAACTATATATACATATATATGATATATATAGGCGGCATTTATATGAACTGCAAACAGAAACCAGACGCACTATCTAATCGCTGCTGATTGGGCCATTGCGGCTCTTTGGGGAGTTCTCTCCGTGTAGCTAAATCGTTGATAACTGCGACAACAACGCCCCGACAGCGACAACTATAGCAATTGAATATTGATGGTTAAAACCGTATTGCCAACTCCGGATCGCGTTAGTTTGCCAACGCAGTCGTTGACGTGTGGAATATGTGCGAAAACTGACAGATTCCAGTGTGAAACCATAGTGCAACCAGAGTCGAAAGTGACTGCCAATCTTACCAGGATAACCCCATACACAAACACTCCAACATGGCCAGGTACATGTACTATCCAACTAACAACCGGTCCGGCCTTATCTTGGGCGATAATTGGCCTTGTTCTCATGTGTCTGATTAAGAAGCACTCGAGCGTCAGTTTGTCAATTTAAAGTGCTTACATCACGCTATCAATATCAGGAGTTGTTCAGCAATTTCCGCTTGCAATTTGTTAGACACGCCCAGAGCTATCCTCTAACTAAATGAGTTCATATGTATACCATAATCCAGTAATGAAAAAAGTCATTGCGTAATCGACGCATTTGGATTTGTCAACCTCATAGCAAACAACAGCAACAACAACAACAACAACAACAACAATAGTCGAGCGTTGTAGCTCCAATAAACTATAGACCCAATAACCCAGGCATTTCTAGAGATATGAAATATGGCATTGATAAGCTAGAATGCGAATTGCACCTAGCCAGCGTTCAGCTCTATTTATATGTCAGGAATGTTTTCATTAAATACGTTGGAATGTATATATTACTTCTATACCATCTAAGATGCAGATTTCCGGAGTTACTTATCAATATACATATATGCATATGTATATTTCTTTCTGATTTCCATAGCTTTAGCTTCGGTTCCTTATGAGCTAAAAGCTATAAATTGTTTCATAAAAATCTTATCAACTGGCGCCTTTGATTGTATATGGGTCTTGGCTAAGGGGTTTTGATAATCGAACCCAGCGACACAAGCCGACTAAAGCCCAAATATCGTTAAGCTAGAAATCGCTTAAGTGCAAGGTCGGTTTGTACTTAAGAACTTTATATTTTTCTCAGAAATTTACATATCAATCCTAAAATTTTCAAGTGGAATCAAATCAACTCTATAAACTTTCCATACTGATTTCCATACCACGAATTTATTTCTTATAGCTTTAAACCTTTACCCAACATGGAGACGGGTTTGCACGAACGCGATCGTGCGGGAGTACAGGACTTTGTGCTGCTCGAGAACTATGAGAGCGAGGATGCGTTCATTGATAATCTGAAGAAGCGCTTTCAGGAGAACCTCATCTATGTGAGTGCTCCTGAAATATTCCATTATTCTACTCTATTATCAGCTGTGTTTCACTCTATAACTCTCTATTCTGTAACTGTCTCTGTCTCTATTTCTATCTTTATCTTTATCTTTTAATACGCATCCACTCCTCTAAAATATTGTATACAAATTTTAGACTGGTTGCTGGATCTGTGTAAGCTCTTCTATGTCATTTTTTTGTCCTTGATATAATAATATCCTAACTGACTAAACCTACCTTTTCATTTGCAGACCTACATCGGCCAAGTGCTGATCTCGGTGAATCCCTACAAGCAGCTGCCCATCTACTCAGATGCCCACATCAAGGAGTATCGGAACAAACACTTTTACGAAATGCCACCCCATGTGTAAGTAGGAAATCTCTTAGCCACTCCCAAATTACTTGATTTATAAACCATCTTTAGTTTTGCGGTAACGGATAATGCGTTTCGTTCGCTGATCGAGGAGAATAGCGGCCAGTGCGTACTCATATCGGGTGAGAGTGGTTCCGGCAAGACGGAGGCCTCCAAGAAGGTGCTGCAATATATTGCCGCCTGTTCCGGCCACCAGACCACCGTCGAGGGCGTCAAGGACAAGTTGCTCAAGAGCAATCCCGTGCTGGAGGCTTTCGGCAATGCCAAGACCAATCGCAACGATAACTCCTCTCGCTTCGGCAAGTACATGGACATTCAGTTCGATTACAAGGGCGCCCCAATCGGTGGCAACATTCTCAACTATCTGCTGGAGAAGTCACGCGTGGTGGCCCAAACGGGAGGTGAGCGCAACTTCCACATCTTCTATCAGCTGCTGGCGGGCGCAGATGCCACATTGCTGCAGGAGCTGCATTTGGAGCGGGCTCTCGATAGCTACAACTACTTGACCGATGGGGTGAGTCTTGTTTAAAACAGAATTTATCAATTGCTGACTAACTGGTTTCTTTTTTCAGCTGAAGGGCAGCGTGGGTAGCATCAACGATGTGGAGAACTTCAAGCAGGTGCAGCAGGCATTGAGCGTGATTGATTTCAGTGGGGAGGAGCAGCGCGAGATCTTTGGCATTATTGCCAGCATTCTGCATCTGGGCAACGTGGCCTTCAGCGAGCTGGAGGGCAATGCCCAGGTGAACAATCGTGATCTGGTTGTCACCATCTCACGCCTGCTGGGCGTCAATGCCAGCGAACTGGCTGCAGCGCTGACACATCGCACCATCGATGCTCGCGGGGATGTGGTCACCTCGCCACTGAACCAGGAGCTGGCCATCTATGCCAGGGATGCGCTGGCCAAGGCCGTCTACGATCGTCTCTTCTCCTGGCTGGTGCAGCGCTTGAACATCTCGCTGCAGGCGAAGGAGACGCGTGGAGCTCGGAACAATGTGATGGGCATTCTGGATATCTACGGCTTTGAGATCTTCAAGACGAACAACTTTGAGCAGTTCTGCATCAATTTCTGCAATGAGAAACTGCAGCAGCTGTTCATTGAGCTAACTTTGAAATCAGAGCAGGATGAATACAGACGCGAAGGCATCGAGTGGATTCCAGTGGAGTATTTCGATAACAAGGTCATTTGCAATCTGATTGAAGAGAAGCATAAGGGCATCATATCCATACTGGATGAGGAGTGCCTGCGTCCGGGCGAGCCCACCGATCGCACCTTCCTCGAGAAGCTCACACAGAAGCTGGCCGAGCATCATCATTATGTGTGCCACGAGAAGGCACCGATTCAAGTGCAGAAGGTAATGGGACGCGATGAGTTCCGTCTAGTGCACTATGCCGGCCAGGTGACCTACAGCGTCAAGGGTTTCCTCGATAAGAACAACGATTTGCTGTTCCGCGATCTCAAGGAGACCCTCAGCAAGTCGGGCAACAACATTGTCCGCTCCTGTTTCCCCGAGCAGGAGCTGCGCAGCAAGAAGCGACCCGAGACGGCCATAACACAGTTCAAGTCGTCGCTGAACAACCTCATGGAGATATTGATGTGCAAGGAGCCCAGCTATATACGCTGCATCAAGCCCAATGATCTGCAATCGTCGGGCGTCTTCAACGATCAGCTGGTGCTGCATCAGGTCAAGTACCTGGGCCTCATGGAGAATCTGCGGGTGCGTCGCGCTGGTTTTGCCTATCGTCGCAGCTATGAGCTGTTCCTGGAGCGCTACAAGAGCCTGAGCAAATCCACCTGGCCCAACTACAAGGGCAACGGCGGCGCCAAGGCTGGCGTTCAGCTGCTCGTCAAGGATTTGGGCTACACCAACGAACAGTTCAAGCTGGGCGAGACGAAACTCTTTATACGCTTCCCACGCACACTCTTCGACACGGAGGATGCGTATCAAGCGAAAAAGCACGATATTGCTGCCATCATTCAGGCGCACTGGAAGGGTCTGATCCAGCGCCGTAAGTACCTGAAGCTGCGCGCTCAGGTCATCATCCTGCAGAGCTACTGCCGTCGTCGCCTTGCCCAGCAGGCGGCCCAGCAGCGTCGCGAGGCGGCGGTCAAAATACGTGCCTTCATCAAGGGATTCATTACGCGCAACGATGCGCCCAATGGCTACAATGATGATTTCATTGCCAATGCCAAGCGCATGTGGCTGCTGCGTCTGGCCAAGGAGCTGCCTAGCAAGGTGCTGGACAAGAGCTGGCCATCAGCGCCGGGACACTGCCAGGAAGCCTCCACCTATCTGCATCGCCTCCACCGCCTGCACTTGGCACGCATCTATCGCCTCAAATTGACATCGCAACGCAAGCGACAGTTTGAGCTGAAGGTGCTGGCCGAGAAGGTGTTCCAGAACAAGAAGAACAACTATGCGAGCAGTGTGCCCAACTGGTTCCAGAACGATCGCATACCCCAGGAGCATATACAGAAGGTCAATGACTTCGTGGCGAGCAGTTTTGGCAGCGAGCAACTCAAATATCAATCCGCCTGCACCAAGTTCGATCGTCATGGCTACAAGTCCCGCGAACGCTTCATTCTGCTGAGCAACAAGGCCGTCTATGTGCTGGACGGGAAGAGCTACAAGCAGAAGCATCGCCTGCCGCTCGAGAAGATTGACTTTACGCTGACGAACCACAACGATGACTTGATGGTGATACGGATACCACTGGAACTGAAGAAGGACAAGGGCGATTTGATTCTAATCATTCCGCACATCATCGAGTTTAGCACTTATATAATTGATACCGTGGGTACCGCCCAAATAGTCTCCATTGTGGACAGAGCTTCGTAAGTCAAAGATCTCAACTATACTACTTTGGTTTGTTAAATTCTCTTGTATTATTCTACTTCTCAGACTGGAACACAATGTGGTCAAGGGCAAGGGTGGTGTCATTGAACTCCAGACGGGCTCCGAACCCGGCGTTGTACGTGATAAGAGCGGCCATCTTGTTGTTGTAAGTAAAAACTGTCAACTTACTCTATTACCGTTATTAACTTGCATTATCCCTTTCAGATTGCTGGTCAATAAGGAATTTATTAAAAGAAAAAACCTACCAAATGGCTTTAAATCAAACGACAATTGTTTTGTTATACTATTTGTGTGATTTATACTGTATTTTTGTATTTTGTTACTGCAACGAGGCGTGTAATATTGATTTTATATGTACTTATGTTCCCAATTAAACGTATGCCTATTGTTTATATAAATCGTAAATATATGAGCACTTATAATTGAATTTATCTAATTGCGCTTCTATGGTTATTGCATGATTACGTAACCGCAGGCGTGGTTATCTTATCTATGTCACGTTTTCAATATAGCTTTTGATTGAGTCAATTGCAAATACTTTAAGGCCGTTATTTTAAGTTGACAGCCACTTTAACATGCTGTCAAACTCGATATATGAATGTAGACATTCAGTGCTGCTAACTTGCAGTATATTTAACATGTGGCAACACTGAACAATATTTTGTAAACAAAAAAAACACGCGTGAACGGCAGTTAAATATTAAATTTCGTAATTCTCAACAGGCCATGCCAACTTGTCGAAAATAATATGGCGCAGCCATAATTGTAAGGAATTTCAGATTTGTTTGACAAGCATAGTATGAGAAAAGGCAACAAAATTATTTATTATAGTTCACAGGCGAAACATACCTAAATTGTGCCACATTTGCGATAAAAACTGTAATTGATTTGCAGCCATTCCACTTTAAGTGTTCACAGCGAGCCGGCTACACGAAAAATACATCGATACTTATCGGTATCGATGCTTATTCAACATCTGTGGTGCCCTGCTCCTCCAGAACTTTTACATAATCTGAGCCCCCGTTTCGACAGAAATTCGGTGTAAATATTGTTTAAAACGTGTGCGCATTGCATTGCTAACACTTTAAATTTACTCAACTCCATTTGTATTGCAGGTAAACCAAGAGATGTCGTTCACACAAGTCGCACGCAGCTGCGGCCGATTTGCGGCTGCTTTGAGCACAGTTCGCATCGCCAGTGCCGTTGTTCAGACACAGTCTAGGATGATGCACCGATTTGCTGTGCCGGCCATTGGCACCCAGCTCAGCCAGGTAAGTGCACAACTCACTATAAGCATTTGCAAAAGCGTCGGCATAGTTAAGTACTTATTAATTGCACCCTAACCTCATTGTGAAAAAAACTCTACGCGGGGAGAGATTGCAACAATATACAGTATATCAGTCGTAGAGTTAGTGAGGTGCCCGTTTCTACAAAAGTTTGCTGCACAAAGATAGACCTGCTTATAGACATGAAGATTGCATCACTTTTTGTTTTCTACAAAAACATGATTGTTATGAACAACGAAATATAGTGATAGGGGCCGGCTGAAATGTTAAAAGGTTCATCAATATTATTATTTTAATATTATGTATAGTTTATAAATCCTTGCAACAAAGGTTGATCCAATGCTAATTTTAAATACCCCCAGGAATTCTTAACTTTAACTTTTTATATTTATTTTTTAAAACTTTTTGTAAGTTTTATAATATTTAATTGGATTTCCTATATTGACATTAAATAAATAAATAATATGGTATATGATATAGCTATAAACTATCAACCTAACTTAAAAAAGCTCTAGCAACTAGGGCTTTAGACATTGAAAACAACTTTACACTAGCCTGGGATTTCCCAGTATTCCTGAGAGTTCGGATCCTCTTGGTTCAGATGCGGAAAACTGACTGACCCAGTTAAACAACTCATCTACCGATGACTCCAGGCTATCAATATATAATTTCAATCAAATTCTTGCAGAAGCTTTCGGTGCGCAACTACTCGGTGAGGAACACCATGGAAGAAATTGAACATCGTGTTTTGATGGTGGTTTCTGCCTATGACAAAGTTACTTCCGACAAGGTAATCTCATCGTTACAAGAATCCACTAACATGGTTTGTTTTGTTCTTTTCGTTTTTGGGGCGCAGGACAGCAGATGCAATCGCTGGCAAACGCAATCGGTGCGCAGTTACTCGGCGAAACCGCCACTGTCGCTGAAGTTGATCAACGAGCGCGTCTTGCTTGTGTTGAAGCTGTACGATAAGATCGATCCCAGCAAGGTAAAGACCAAGGATTATTTGATTCAAGACCACAATTGCCTTTGCCAGTTGAATTTATCTGTTTGTGCTCTCAAAAGAAACTAACAAAACACACTGAATTACAAATTATAAATTATTTATATTAATTTATCTCTTTTCCAGCTTAATGTGAACTCGCACTTCATTAATGATCTGGGCTTGGACTCGTTGGATCACGTTGAGGTCATCATGGCCATGGAGGATGAGTTTGGCTTCGAGATTCCAGACTCGGATGCTGAGAAGCTTCTAAAACCTGCCGACATCATTAAATACGTCGCCGACAAGGAGGATGTGTATGAATAAATGTAATTGCAAAACCATTAAAAGATTACACTAATTTTAAATGAAAAGCGTCAAATTTAATTTGAACCACATATAAAAATTGAATAAAAAACGTTAAACCAAATTTAAATCGATGCCAAGTGCCTATTCGATGATAGCTTCTCATATCAAGCGATAACGATAACTTTCGACAGCTGTGCCCAATCAGACGCACAACAAATTCAAAATGTCGGAAACAATTGATGAGGCATTGGCGGGTCTCGGTAACTATTAAACAAAATAGCTAATAGAGCAGCTCACTTTACACTCCCAACTGCAGCCACAGCACGCCAGACCATGCAACGGCAGGTGGACAAGATCGGCGAAATCATGGAGAAATCCAACAGCACGCTATTGCACATTGAATCGCAAAACAATATGCAAACACACTCAACAACTCTGGCAACGCCACAAAATGTTTACAATGTGAGCCCAAATGCTGAACAGTCAATGGTAAAAGTACTGCAACAGTTTCAGCAGCTAATGCAGCAAACTGTGGATGGGGATAGCAATGCAGGTGGTCAGAGTGCATTAAATAGCAGCCTGGCTTGCCGCCAGCGTGTAGAATATTTAGGAAGCAGTGTGCGCAAACTTGTGGCACTGTGCGATACAATTGCCCAACTGAAGATGAGGATGCAGCAGAATCAGCTAACAGAAGACGAGGAAGAGGTTTTATACAGCGATTAACTATATTTAATAAAATTATAATTATTAATATGTGTTAAGCATTATTATAGCAGCTTATCTGCATTAGAGTGTAGTTAAGCACATCCACCAGAATTTCCAGGCGTGCAGCGGACGTGTCCAGCTGTGAGAGACTGTGTCCCCGCAAATAGTTCAATTGCTTCATGTTCTCGGCAATGGCAGTCAGCTTCTGCTCCTCATCAACTGTAAAGGCATCGGGAGCCTTACGCTCACAGGGCATTAGTTTCTCCAGCTGCTGCGCAAAGTTTTCCAGCTGTGCGATTTTGTTTATGTAGGCGGATTGCACCTTTTCTAGAGTCACTACCTCATCGCGGATCTGGCGCAGCTTCTGCTGAAACTTCTTGTAGTCGCTGAACAGTTTCACAGCGCTGTGCTGCTCCTCCAGGCGGCTCATGCTCAGCGCCAAGGAGACGCTCGAAGTGTTCAAAGCCGTTTGATCCGGCAGCGCATCACATCCTTTAATTACAGCGGAATTTGCTCGCTGGAGTTCCCGCTTCCTCGACAGACGCTGCAGATTGCTAGGATACGTGTCGAAGACTTTGAACAGTTCAGCATATTCGTCCACGCTGCCCAGCTCCTTGGTGGGCGAAGTCATCGTTGTCGGTGTTTCCATGTTCTTCTCCAGACTTTTGAAAAAGTCAGCCGGTTTCATGACTGATTTTGTTACGCATAGCTCTCTCAGGTTTATGGGATTTTTATCAAAGTATTTATTACATTTTGTAGAAAACTCATTAAAATTAAAACTGGCATCCATTTTTTAATCTTTTTTCTACTTTATTTTATGAACAAAAAACAAAAATGCGCGTTAATACATAAAAATCAAAAGCAGTTCTGTTTCTACTCGATTAATTGAGCAACTTTTTGCAGCTATCGAGATAGTAATCGCTTTTGAAACCGCAAGCATTGATGAGGAAAAGAAATAATTACAAATTTATCATTTATCGATAATTAAATGGAGGGAGTTTAAATTTATTGACTGGCCGCCTAAATCTAATATCAGACTTATCTCTTGGAGGAAAGATACGGTATTAGCCGTATTCGGATTGCACTGTGAGCGAGAATTGGCCTCTGGGTATGGTGTTGGCATGGTACCAGATGCGTGTATCCACTAGAACTGCATCACCTGGCTCCACATAAAAGAAGAACGACTGGCATTGATGATCGCACTCCGGTGCCGGCGACAGAAACCAGCTCTTGTTGCCCTGCAGCTGCGCCTGCCACATTAGGCGTGGAATGTAGTCTAGCTGTAAGGGAAGAGATTGAAATGCTTACACAGCTTGTGCTTTTTATTATTTACGTGCATAACGGCGCCCTGCTCGTAGCCCATCAGAATGAAGTCCGTGTTTGGCATTTCTGCGTCCATGGGCAAAAAGTGCGGCCGTGGATACAGTTTGCGCAGCTCCGCTAGAACCGTGGGCTGACAGACGCTCCAGCCCACAAACCAGGGCTCACCCTCGCTCAGATTGGCTCGCTTCGGTGACATATTGAAGACATCCTGCAAGGTCTTGAGATTGGAATTGAAATGCTGAAACGGGCAGACAGTCTCCAATGAGTCGGGCACGTTCTCGTACAGTTGCTTGATGTAACTAAAATTAAGATGCAGCTGCGCTGGCCAATTCGCCACAGCCTTTTTCACAATGATGGGCCGCGAGGAGTAGGCAAATCGAGTAAATTCCTCGCGCGTCAGGTTGGACAAGATTAGGGGCGCCGTAACGCCCTTGCAGAACTCACAGTCGCTGATGGGTCGCGTCGCCTCCCACACCAGGTGATTGTTGGGCAGAAAACAGCGGACGCCCAGTAAAAACGAGATGGTCTCGTAGAAAACCGGCGTCGCAATCATAATAAAGAATATTATGCCCAGCAGCCACAAGAGATTTAGTCGATTCTGATTGCTATTCATATCGCGCGCCTTGCGATACGCATCCTGAAGCTCCGCTGTGGACACTAAACCAGAGCGCAGCGCATTCAGATGCAGTTCGTCCAGTTTGTCCATAAAATCATCGCCTAAGCGATCGCGCACCGCTCGCATGCGATTGCCCAACGTCCCCATGGGACGGGTGAAAAACTGTGGCAGTAAATTGAGAAATTTGTAAACCAGTTGGCCTATAAAATTGTTAATAACTTACCAAAAACATGACGACAACTGCGCTTTGTTTTTAATTGTTTAACAACAGCTGTTCGTGATTATATATCGTTGCTGCATGTATCGATTGTCGTGTAATGTTTAGTATTTTATAATCGATAGGTAATTTCATCTTTAGCCTCGATTGTCGTGTAATGTTTAGTATTTAGTAATCGATAGGTAATTTCATCACTAGCCTGATAGCCCAACATCTATCGATATACTAGCAAGGCCCTCAGTCGCATGGCCAATCAGTTTGCCCACTCACTTGCTGCATTGCACTTTGCTCGGACGTAGTATCGCCCAGTAAAAATCCAATTATTTCGTTTATTTTGGATTTTTAACCATTTAGTACAAAGTCGTCGTGACTATAATCCAAGAATGTTTGTTTAGTTGCGAGCGAATTTCCGTTTTCATTCAGCGCTCATCGTCGATACACCACAAAAGTCGTGACCCCAAAAAAAAGCTGTCCTCCCTAAACTTTCACTAACTAAGAAAAAAAACAAATTGTGCAATAATAATAACAGAAACTGATGATGTCGACACAGGAAAAGGAAAAGGTCATTCGCGTTGGTTCACGCAAAAGTGAGGTAAGCTATTCCCAATATATAAATATGTACATATATCTATTTGAATATGTGCATTCGATTTTAACTTTCATTTGAATTTCAATCACATTCATCGTACATACGTAAGTCGTATTCTCCCTGTCTCTCTCTGTCTCTGTCTCTCCCCTTCACGCCTTATACATTTATGCAAGACTTCAAGACTTGTTGCTTGCCCAGCAAAAAAAAAAAAATACCGCTGTTGCTGCTGACTTTTGTTTTTTTTTGGTTAATGTTACACAATACCAGCTCAGATCCGCACCGCTCTCACGCACTGCTGCTGTTGCCGTTGCTCTTTTACTGTTGCTCTCATTAAGCGGCCGCATTCACAATATCCATCTGTCACTGGGCGCCCCTGTCCCCCTTACCGCTCCCCCGCTGAGTGATTTGTGAGTTGTTTATTTATTTTTATTACTTTGACCATATTTTTGTTAGCCACATAAGTCGTGCCTGGCTCGGATTGGCTTGAATTGGACTTGGTGCTATCCGGCTTCATCAAGGCCACAATTGCTTCAATGTTCGCATTTTCGAAATTACTTTGCTAATTGCTTCATTTTATTCAAATTCCAAATGGCAAATGGCAACGGGCAGCTGCGACTGCTAATTCAAATTGGAAGCGACTGTTAAACACTCTCTCACCATTTTTCTCCACTTAGAGTTCATTTACATTTAGCATTTGCATATGCACTTGAAGCCATTTCATTTACTTATTGTCTCCAACTCTCCCTTTCTCTCTCTGTCTCTCTTGCAGTTGGCGCTAATTCAAACTAAACATGTCATTGGACGACTGCAGAAACTCTATCCCAAGCAGAAGTTCGAGATACGTAAGTGAAAGTTTCCTTATATATTAAACATAAGTATTTTTTGTTTACACAAGATGAAACAAAATTCTTGCAAGCGTGCGTTATTATGAATATTTTTTGTTATATTTCATCATGACTCATGAGTTTCAAGCCGTTCAATATCTGGCCAAACATGTCTTATCAATTCTACAAATATTGCTTGCGTGCTATTTATTTAGATTACACAGTAGTTTTTTACTAGTAAACGTACCCCCATAGTCAAATAACAAACTAAATATATGCAAACGTTTGTTTGAGTCGTAAACTGAATTTGTTAATTTTATGAATTTACTTTTTCTGTTTATTTTATTTGCGGCTCTTTCACGTGCCTTTTGCCAAAAATTTATTCAATGTCAATGTCTGTTATTGTTGTTGCTTTTTGCTTTTGTTTCGCATATAATGAATACCTTTGTCGATTTTTATAGATTAAAATAACACACACAGTTATCATTATCATAGTAGCTTGACCAACGTGCTTAAATAATCGTTGCCGTTGACATAATATGAACATCTATTGAAATTTATTTGAGCTTATCTCTTTCGGTGATAACGAATGCATTGCGATTGGATTTATTTCTTTTCACATGCACATAAGATATAAATATAATCAGTTCTGTTTAGGATTTCGAAGAATTCTTAAAAAAATAAAACGGAACTAAAGCATGGATTTTGATCATTGCAACAACATATAGACGATATTTTTCTTATAAATTTATCAGTAAAATCAAAATTTTTAAAGCATTATATATATATTTTTTTTTTATATTTTAACATACAGGACTGTATATTTTTTTCGTTATTAAATTTAGTTTTTAAACATATTTAAGAATTTTATTAAAGCTTTTTTTTAGTTAACTAATTTTATAAACGTTTTTAAATGTAGTATTATAATTAGCGTTTAAAAAAAATCATTAAAAATTTAAATTAACATTATTTTTGATTGGAGATAAGCTTAAAAACTTAATGTTATTAGCCACTGTACCTTTAATGACACATTGGAAATTCCAATTCATTTGGAAGTAATCAATTTGAAATGTTTATACTGCTTTCTACCAGCATAATTACATTAAACGCACACTTCTAGTAATCAAGCCTGTATATCTCTAGTTTAATCTCACTCCCCATCCATTTAAAACACCGTAATTGTTAATCAATTGAAGTCACATTTGGCGCAACACGCAACATCCCGTTTAGATATATCCATTTCCCCCACAAGCTACACAAACTAAATACATACATATATCCAAATAGAGTGTACATTAGCATATTATGTTTAAATTGTGGCAACTGTTTTGCATTGGACATTGGACTGATAAGCAGAATAGTTCCATTGCGTGCTGATAAAAAATGAAGCGTCATAAAAGTATAAAAATTCGCCATCGCGTTTGGGGAAGCGCGGAACTTAATTTGCTTGCGTGTTTCGCTTGATTGCAAAGTCGCGTTACTATCACTGATGATATAAGAAACGTAATTAATTGGAATGAGAAACTGCTTTATAGATCGAATATTGATTGCATACTCATTTGCGTTTCTTGCTCATTTTGCAGATACCATGTCCACTTTTGGGGATCGTGTGCTGAACATTTCACTGCCGAAGATTGGTGAGAAGAGTTTGTTCACCCGAGATCTGGAGGATGCGTTACGCAATGGCGGCGTTGATTTTGTTGTCCACTCGCTCAAAGATCTGCCCACTGCGCTGCCAACGGGCATGGCGGTCGGTGCTGTGCTGGAGCGTGAGGATGCCCGGGATGCGTTGGTGCTGCGCGAGAATCTAAAAGGCCATACAATAGACACGCTACCCAAGGGCAGTGTTATTGGTAAGTCCAAACTCCAGACTCTCATAGTATCCAGCTAACTGTCCTCATCTCTCCTCTCAACAGGCACTTCCTCGCTGCGACGCACGGCTCAAATTCGACGCCTGTATCCAGATTTGATTGTGTGCGATATACGTGGAAATTTGAATACTCGCCTGGCCAAACTGGATGCCAATGACTCCAAGTTTGCGGGCATTTTACTGGCCCAGGCGGGCCTCGTGCGCATGGGCTGGATGAATCGCATCAGCCAGGTGCTGGAACCCACCGATCTGCTCTATGCCGTCGGACAGGGCGCTTTGGCTGTCGAGTGCCGTGCCAACGACAACCAGGTGCTGACCATGCTGCAGAAGCTCATGTGCCTGAACACCACATGCCGCATTCTGGCCGAGCGCAGCTTCCTTAAGACACTAGGCGGTGGCTGCTCGGCTCCTGTTGCCGTCTGGAGCATTCTAAATGGCGAGCCAAGCAGCATCAACAAGCAGCTGCAGCAGAAGGAAGTGGGGTTGTCGCTGACGGGCGCTGTCTGGAGTCTGGATGGTGCCATTGAACTGCGAGAGCATTTGGATTGTGCCTTGAACGACTGCGAGGCGGAGGTGCAGCGACGCAAGCGTGCCGTAACTGAGCAACAGCAGCTGACGAATGGCAATCATGACAACAGCAGTAGCTGCGATTCGCCGCCTGCCACGAAGCGTGCCAGGAATGGCAACAACTCGCCCGTCAATGGCACAGCTTCTGGCTCCGATTCCAGCTCGAATAGTCCACGGCAACAGGGCAGTCCGCCCGTCATTTGCGAGGATGCCGCCGTTACGGGCTACAGCATGGAGGAGCTGCTAGAGCGGCACATCGATTTGGCGCGCAAGTGCCCTGTTGTGGGTCATGACAATAACAATGCCCAGGGTGCCGGCGGTGATGCGGACAGCAGCAATGCAAATGCCACAGCTCACTGTCCGCTGCAGATGAATGTCGGCCAGGACTTCATGGGCGAGTGTCCGTTTGTCAGCAACGAGGCCAAGATTTCGTACGCCAGTGCCGGCAAGTGTCCGGTCAGCCACACCATGGCAACGCTGCCCACGCCGCCGCGCAGCACTGGTGATGAGCCGGACAATGCAACGACAACGGCATCAACGTCTTCCAAGTGCCCCTTTGCGGCGATGCATCAAGGCAGTGGCCTGGAAGCGCCGCCGGAAAAGACGGGTCATCCCAAATGTCCGTTCCTGCTAAAGACGGTGCAGATGTTCGACTATGCAGATGAGGAGCAACCACAGCCGCAGCAACTAAAGCTGCCCGTGCTTATCGAGGATGTGGACAACCTGTTCTGCGGTCTCTATCAGCACGAATGCTACAGCAGGGACATCTACGTGAAGGCCAACCAGCTGGGCCAAATGCTGGCCGAGCAGCTCATCAAGAGAGGCGCGCTCGATGTGATGAAGGTGGCCCAAGCGGAGATACACAGCAAGGTGGGATCCTGAGGCATGCAGCAGCTGCCAATCGTTGACATTATCATCATCATTATAATAGTTCTTAAGCGTACACATTAAGTAGAAAAGTGTAATTAGAAAATTGTTTTCTTATTTGTTTCGTTACGCGCTGGTTCTGCGTAAATATTATATTATCATATTGTAGGATATCTCTAAAACACACAACTTACTCTTCTAGACGAACTGCTCTCAAATTGTTGTTGGTTTTGTTTCATATGAATTACATACGCTATTGTTTATGTTAAATGAATTATAATATATGAATAGAAAGTGTAAAAAGAAGTGTTTCTTTTTTTAAAGTGTCTTAGTTTTGTACTGTTTTTGTACGGTACTAACTAATTTAAAACAAAAATAAAATGTTACTTAAATTCAGTCGTGGCATCCATTTGGGCCGATTAGCTACTGTGCTAATATCTGCAAGAGAATACAAAATTAATTAAATGTGTAAAATGGTATTACTTCTTTGGAACTTACTTAGTATTTAGTTATTACTATTTAAATTTGATTGTGTTTCTTGTTCAAGTGTGAACTGAGGTAATTGGCCGCTTGGAAGACTTTAAGGCATTTGTGGATGCCGCACGGCAAACCGTCGCTAGCATCGCAACTAGTAAAATGACTGATGTACTCCATTTTGGTGGCAAAACAGTTCTTGCATTTGGGGCACTTGAGCTGTGAGCCATGATGCTTGTGCAAGTGTGAATCGAGACGCTTGCGGGAGGAGACCACCTTGCTGCACATGCTGCAGCTTAGCTCCGAATCGGACATGGTAAGAGAATCAAGTTTGGCGCGCTTGTGGGGCTTCACATTAATATTGACTTCCTCGTCCAATTCAATGATTTCATCAATGTTCGATGCTTGCGTTGAGTTGGACAGCTTTATATCCAGCGGGTTCTCCTGTGTTTCCTTAGATTTTCGTTTGTTCTTCTTTGGCGAGCCATTTGTTTGGGTGTGCGGGATATCGGCTGACTTAAACGATTCTCTGAGCAGTTGCGCGGGACTCATCTTTTTTGGCGAAACGGCTGCGGTCTCAAACAGTTTGGTGCATTTTTTTGGCAAGGCTGGTTTGCCAATGTGTTCAAGGGGATCATCTAAGAGTTGCTCGATGGTATTGTCCAAGCTGTCCTTAACGGTTTCATCTATATTCTCCTCAACGACCTTCTTAACGGTCTTAGGTGATTTCTTTGCCACCTTTACTGGCGACTTATTATCTGCAATTTTTTCAAGCGCAACCGTTTTGCGTCTCTTAGTAATTTTTGGTAATTTTGCAAGCGTATCTGTGGAGTTGGTGCGCACCCTGATCTTAATCATTGCTGTCTCGCCAGCGCCGTGCTTGACCTTAATGTGGCGTTCCAGGTTTTGTTTGCTCGTATAGGTGGCATCGCAAACCTCACACTTGAAGACTTTGGGACGCTCAACCATGTGCACAGTTGTCAAGTGCTCTTTGATGCCTTTTAATGTGTCAAACACCGAGTCGCATTCCTTGCAGGGATATGTCTGCCCTAGAGAGTCCTCCCCGGCTGGCCTTGGCGTTGACGAATTTGTAGCGTTTATGGCGAAGCTATAATCTGGCCTAGGCTTCGGCTGCAAGGCAGTTAGCACTGCCAGGCGTGGGGTGGCTTCCTTCTCCTTATGTGTCTGTAGGTGCGCCTGTTGCGTCTTTAACACCCCAAAGGTTTTGGAGCATTGGCTGCAATTATAAACCCGCGGACGCTGCTTACCGTGAATTTGCTTTAGATGCTTCTTCATCACAGCGGGATTGGTGCATGTAAAATCGCATAGTTTGCATTCAAACTCAGTGCCATTGGACTTTGAGTTGATCGTCCCAAGCGCACTTTCATCCACATCTACAACTACATCGTCGTCTTCGTCCTCCTCCTCACTGTCCGAGAGTGGTTCGGAACTGGGGCCAAACAGCTGAGTGATGCTCTTGTGTTTTTTGGCCGGAGTCAGCTTGACAGCATTCTCCAGACTCTGGTCTAGATTACCTCGACCAGATGTCAACGATGCCCGATTCTGTGGCGTCTTCTGCGGCGATCCGTTTGTCTGTGGAATGATTTTTGCATTTTGCTCTTCAACCGGGACCTGGGATTTTTTTGGAGTGCGTGTCTCCACCTCCAATTCCTTGCTTACAGCTTTCTGCTTCTTAACAGATTGCGCCTTTGCCTTGGGCTCAATGCTTATAGAAATCTGCTCTTCTGCAGCTGCTGCCGTTGGCTCAAGGTCACTAGCGGCAATAGGCTTATTGCCGCTTGGTAACAGTTTGGCAACCATTTTCTCAGCTTTGGCAATGGTGCCACCTGCGGCATGCAGCGTCGAGGCGCACAGGCTGCACAGTTTGATGCGCGCATTTGCCGGAATCTAGAGTTGAGAATTGTCACATGGAATCTACATACATCTAACAGAAATGCTATATGCTAACTGTACTTACGGTGCGACGAGTAACGGTTAGTAATATGTCGCCGATCTTGCATCCGGCGAACAGTTTCCTAGCTGTGTATATCTCCTTGCCATCCTTCTCAGTGTGACAATAATCGCAAGGGATTAATTCTTTTTTGAATTTAGAATTCATTTTTGCTTAATTATAAAAGTTTTAAGCAAATTGGAGCAGCACGTTTCCTTCAAGCTTAGTGGTCACACTGTTGAATAACAGCGATAGATCATAATGGGCTGCATTGTCGATATATCAGGCGCTTGCTAATCGGTAACTATTGCCTATCGATAGTATGGGAAAATCAACTGCTTGGCTATTTTGTCGATGTATAAGGCTCTTGCTAATCGGTAACTGTTGCCTATGGATTGTGTTGACTAATCAACTGCTTGGCGGTTACTTTGAAAAAAAAAAACAACAACAAAACAACTGGCAACAAGCTGTCGCCTTCTAATCAAAATAAGCTGCCCCTGATCAGCAACTACTTGAAATTAGCGCATTCGCTAAGCGCCTCGGGGCAATTTCAATTAAAACAGAAACAGAAACGTGTCAGCAAATGCAGAAGCTTATCTTTGGGCCAGTTTGCTCGGCAACTCGTTAAGCCTAATTGTCGCCACATTTGGCACTTGGCTCGAGAGTCGTTGGACTTTTCGAGGTAGTTCCTCGGTCTCCATTTGCATTTTTGGCATGGAATTCCGATTCCGATTCCGCTTGACAGTAATTACGTCCGAATGTGCTCAAGTTCGCACAAAATTTTTGATTTTAGTGAAGGTCACATGACAACAATGATCGTTCCTAATACCAGCAACAATTTGTTGATTGATTTCTTGGCATGGGAAATCAATAAACAAGTGAGCGCAAGCACTTTACAGTAGCAATATGCCCTGTCCCCAATATGGCATACACACTGAGAGAAAAGTACGTTTACTTCTAGTAAACTAATCTTAGATTTAGATAGTATTGCTGTATATTGCTTAAAATAAAACAAATTGATTAAAGTTTACGAAAGAAAATTAGACTAAACTATCTAAAATTTTGTACTTTGACTATAAAGTTAGTTATTGTGAATTTTGAGTATGAAATACCAGATTTTCTCACTGTGTACAGTATTTGAAGTGCTCTAGTGAGTAGTGTTTAGGGAACTGAAGACTTGCCAAATTGTATTAGCTTTAACAATTGGCCATTGAACATGATTTCATGTACTTAAGAACCGAACTTTGCGGCCACTTTATCTGTGCAGTTAGTTTACCTTCAAACATTGTATATGTACTTGAACTCGTCCAAGCAATTTTGAAGTTCAATTTAGAAATGAATTAATTTTGGGACCGCACACATGTATGTACATGAACATGTACTCTTATAAGTAAGTACCTATGTGTATGTTTATAAATCAAGTCGGTGCTGGTGTTACTCATGCGCCAGCGAGAAAGGAGGATCCCAACACGGCGCACTTAATTAACAACTGGGCAATTCTTATTATTATTATTATCATTCAAATTTGTGAGCTCGCTACCGATGCTGTTTCTGTTGCTGTTGCTGTTGCTGTAATTGTGTGGCCGGATTAATGCCCTGTTTGCCTGGCTGAGGCGTATTTTGTAAACTTGATTTGCCTAACCCGATCGAACAGCCGACTGACCTCCAGCCCCTGGCCAGAGCTTGGCTTGCTAGCTGTGGCTGCTTTGCCTTCTTCTTTTGCTGCTGGTGCTGCTGCTGCCTTTGTGTTGCGGTTTGGCATTGTGTAAAGCAGAATCTACTCTAATAGAAACCGAATTATAGAAACCGAAACGGAGTTTCTCTAGCTGTGAAATCTGCCAAGCGGCGGCGGCGGCGGCGGCGGCGGCAGCCCCAAGGCCAAGCAAATTACAACAGCGGCTGGCGGTCATCCGGAGAGCTTTGTGTGCCGTAATTGAGTTCATTATCATAATAACCCATTGACCAACTAGTCAACTTGACAATAGCTGTAAACTTGACGGAGGGAAACGCCTCAGGAAAACCTTTTGCATACTCATACTTGAGCAATCAAAAAGAATATCTAACAAAAATTAGCATACTAAAATAAGAACGATAGCCAAAAAAACAGAGATACGCATTTAAACGTTTTGGGTTTAATTCCCACAAGGCAAACGATTTTGTCACCGGGAATCGATACACGATTTGATTAATTGTTCAGCAGCCAGTGTCATTAAATGCAGCGTTTACGTCATAAATTTAATTAATACACTTAAGCGCTTACAGAATTAATGGACTGTCGTTAGGCATAAACTATAAAATCGTGTGCACACTTGACCCAAACGATTTATGCCCATTTTAAAGGCTATATGCGGATCGAGAGTCGAGTTCTAAACGTAGGCAAGTTTTATCTAATTTAACTTTTAACTAGGCAATTTTTGAGTACACATTTTGAGTACTCAATGTCTCTGTCAAAATAAACCTTATTTTGTGACTTCCCACAGTTGCGGAAGTGTGAAGCGAAGTTAAAACTAATTGCTAACCATTATTTCTTTACATTTATAAATAGAAGTCTTAATTCGGTGTGGAGAATTATTTTTAAAAATAGCATTATACTTTGTACCCTCTATGCCTGTGTATATTGAATTTCTAAAAATAAGCTAATGGCCCATTGAATGCCAAGAAGAAGAAGAAGAAGAATCAGCGGTAAGCTCTTGATGAACAAATAAAAATAATGGAATTCAATGTTGATTTTGCTAATAAATCTATGCATTAAAGTTTAATTGTAGAACTTAAAACTTGTAATGAGACATTCAATTAAGAAATCAATTTAAATATTCTACTTACTGCGGTTCCTGAACAATCTATGAGCAACATATTGTTTAGCCACTTGCAAAGAATCGCTCCACTGATCTGGTTTTATAGTCACTTTTCGGCCTATTAATTGCAAACACAAAATGCGGAAGTCACAAACCAAAAATTCTATTTCCAAATTACTTTGTAATAATATTTTTTATTTTTTTTGGGATAACCTTTTAGCTTAAACTGCCACTGACAATATCATTAGCAACAACAACCGCTGTTTCAACAATAATTTGAAAAAAAATTGCCATCATCATTTTGCAGCGATTAATAACAAACACAAACGCAGCCAAAAATAGAAAATATCAATAAAAAAAAATTATTCAAACATATGTTTTAAGTTAAAAAAAAATATTATAACTTAAGTATTGTTTTTGATTTGGTTCTACACTGTGCTACAACTTCTCGAATATATTTGCATGAATGAGAACTTGATTTCTTCCTGAGCAACTAAAAAGAAGCTATATAACAAAATTGATAACATAAACGAGAGATTATATTTAACAAAAATTCCCAAACATTAATCCAAGGGTATACAAATATTGCTGGTTTGCTTTTAATTTGTTGTAGCTCAGCTTCCACATCTGGTCTTAACTGCGTCTCACAGCATTTGTAGCTTATGCTCCATTAACTTGGAATAACAGCCCCAAATGAAAATGGAGCTGGTCCGTAACTGCAGGCAACGCACTTCCGGGTCAAGTGCCTTTTGGATTTTAGGGCGGTAGCACAAAGTGCCTACAGCTTCGGGTCGCGTGTTTTTTGGACCCACTGAATGCTGCAAACTGAAAACTGAAAACTGAAAACTTGATAAGTGTTCATTAGCTAATTGTTTTTTTTTTTGCTTGCGGTGCGCAGTGTGTGACAAATAATTTGACTACCTCCCCCCCTCCACACCGCACCAGAACTGTGATTAATGATTGTTTGATTTTTTAAACATTTCGGCAGCAGGCCAAGCGAAGATCAAATGCGTATTGTCGAATTAGCCTTAATTGTTGACGGCGTTTTGCTGTCATCACTAGGGAATGCAAAATGAGAGAACTCAAGATGAACACGCGGCAACTGGTCAACGGGGCGTGTTGCTCCAGGCGCCGTACTCTTTGCTTTGGCGGCACATTCGCGGTGAGGATAGCCGTAATCTCCGGTTCCGCATTGCTGTCAATCAAAAAATTATGGACGCTTCGATCGATTGATAGTAGCTGTCTGAAGTATGGTCAAGTGCAAAAGCATCTCTCCTATCACGAACCACGAACATGGACAACCAAAAACAGATCCCTAAAAATTACCGTTCCCAGATTTCAAACTGCCATAACTTTGTCAAATCTGAACCGATTGTCAATCCCGAGGCCATTTTGATCAGTATTTGGCATCAAGTGTAATTCTACATCTCAAGTTTATAAGTTTTTGAAAAAATAAAATTTTGGATTTTTTTGGCGAAAAAAGCATAAGGGGGGACCCTTACCAATTTCGACTTTTCAAAAAATAGAATCTTGAAATTTTACGTTTAATTGATTGTAGGTGTCTTAATTAGTATAAAAAACTATTTGAAAAGTGATTTTGTGGTAGTTCATTTTTCTGTCAAAAATCACGCCAAAAGAGACAAAAAAATTGGCTTGTAAGTGCCCTAACAACGAAAAGTTCCTCATAAAAGATCTTCCCAGACTTCAAACTGCCATAACTTTGTCAAATCTGGGCCGATTGTCAATCCCGAGGTCATTTTGATCAGTATTTGGCATCAAGTGTAATTCTACATCTCAAGTTTATAAGTTTTTGAAAAAATAAAATTTTGGATTTTTTTGGCGAAAAAAGCATAAGGGGGGACCCTTACCAATTTTGATTTTTCAAAAAATAGAATCTTGAAATTTTACGTTTAATTGATTGTAGGTGTCTCAATTAGTATAAAAAACTATTTGAAAAGTGATTTTGCGGTAGTTCATTTTTCTGTCAAAAATCACGCCAAAAGTGACAAAAAAATTGTCTTGTAAAGTGCCCAAACAACGAAAAATTCCTTATAAATGACCTTTCCAGACTTCAAACTGCCACAACTTTGTCAAATCTGAACCGATTTTTATTCCCGAGGCCATTTTGATTATTGTTTGGCATCTAGTTTAATTCTACATCTCAAGTTTATGATTTTTTGAAAAAACAAAATTTCGGATTTTTTTTGCAAAAAAAGCATAAGGGGGGACCCTTACCAATTTTGATTTTTCAAAAAATAGAATCTTGAAATTTTACGTTTAATTGATTGTAGGTGTCTCAATTAGTATAAAAAACTATTTGAAAAGTGATTTTGTGGTAGTTCATTGTTCTGTCAAAAATCACGCCAAAAGTGACAAAAAAATTGTCTTGTAAAGTGCCCAAACAACGAAAAATTCCTTATAAATGACCTTTCCAGACTTCAAACTGCCACAACTTTGTCAAATCTGAACCGATTTTTATTCCCGAGGCCATTTTGATTATTGTTTGGCATCTAGTTTAATTCTACATCTCAAGTTTATGATTTTTTGAAAAAACAAAATTTATGATTTTTTTGGCGAAAAAAGCATAAGGGGGGACCCTTACCAATTTTGATTTTTCAAAAAATAGAATCTTGAAATTTTACGTTTAATTGATTGTAGGTGTCTCAATTAGTATAAAAAACTATTTGAAAAGTGATTTTGCGGTAGTTCATTTTTCTGTCAAAAATCACGCCAAAAGTGACAAAAAAATTGTCTTGTAAAGTGCCCAAACAACGAAAAGTTCCTTATAAAAGATCTTCCCAGACTTCAAACTGCCATAACTTTGTCAAATGTGAACCGATTTCCGATTGCCAGGTACTTTTATCAATGTTTTCGTAATTATGTAATTATTTTCTGATTTCTTGTCAAAAATAAGGACAACAATGTTAGCAAGTGAAGTTCCAGGTCCATAAAAAATACTGTTCCCAGACTTCAAACTGCATAACTTTGTCAAAATTAAACCGATTTTCATTTAAAATAATTGTGCAACTGTACATATAGTCGTCATCTACCATATAGTTACACAATGCTATATAATGTATACAGACTTTTCTAGTCGAGAAATATATGTATTAAAATATATTTAAATGCTCTCGAAATTCGTTACGCAAGGTGCCTCCAAATGGAGCATAAAGTATATGACTATGACAATGCCGATACCTATGCCGATGGCGATGGCGACGAGTCGCGTTTTGTTGAAGTGTTTCAGAATTTCTAATGAGCTGTGGAACCTTCGGCTGGGCCTGGTCTGTTGTTTCTAGAACTCGTAGCAATTTGTTGTTAACTAAACAATAATTGTCAGCATAATGATAAAAGCAGCGACACAACAACAATGTGAGACACAATTACCCATATTTTGTTTAATGTTCGCGCTGCTTTTGTTGAGGCTACGTGAGCGAGGAAGTTCAATGTCATCGTGGCCGCTACAGGAAGCGTTAAGGTAAGATCTTAACTCAGTCAAGAGTTGTTAAGTCAACCCTGGCCGCCTTATCAGCCGTGGTGGCCTGCTTATCAATATCTAAGTAAGTATATCAATGTCTCGAAAGCGTCGAGAATCGAATTTGTAATTTGCTACTGTTTTATGTTCATGTTTCTGTTGGATTTCGCATAAAAGCTCAATTAATTATAGAAACAAATGTTGAATAGTTTCGAATTTGATTTCAGTTTCGATTTCATTTGCGATTTCTGCACCCAGGTGATTAACATTGAAATTTATTAATAATCATTTGCAGTTTCTAGTTTGAAACGCTATGATTATTTAATATCGTGCACGGAATTACAAAGTCACACACACACGCACACATTAATCTTGAGCTGGTTTATAACACAAGCATTTTGAATTGCAAATTTTTCGCCTAATGGATTGATTTTAGTATGGCCGGCAATTGAATATGGCTTTCTAAAATAGGGAATGGAAACTTACTGTCCAAAATCAATAATAAATGAATGAATATTTAAATAATTAAATTATACTTTCAGTAATGAAATTTATTTAAGTCCCAAAATATAAAATTATTGAATTGTCGCATAGCCAAAACACCTGGCATCAAAGCGAATTAGCTTCCGGTAATGCATCACTCATCGCACTTCAACCAAAAGCACATACAAAAAACAAAAGACTTAGGCAACGAACTTGCCGAACTCGGTTCTAGACGTAAAACGAACATTGCTGACAATACGCTGACCTCTGAGCCGAGCTTCAACTAAATTTTGGTTGCTATGCCTCCCTCCACAACCTCCTTCCCCCAGCTCTGCCCCTTGCCATTACCAGCCCACTCACATTGGCAGCTTTGGCACGTACTCGTAAATCGAAGCAAAATCGAATACAGTGGACTCTAAGTATTTTGGACGGTACGTGCGACGGGCAGTTGCCAAAACGCAGATACACTGAGCCCGCTGCCACGTCACCAGGTGCACGTCATCGACAACGGAATGCAAGGCGACAAGAATTCGTTGCGCTCGGCAGCTGTCCCTCATCTAGACTTAGACTGAGCACCGAGGACTGACTGAGACACACACACGGTGGCCACCAATAAAGAAGCTCGTGCACGTACATAGCTAAATTTGAATTAAATGAAAAATTGATGAGCTGCCGCGGGGCGTGCACTTGGAGGCAAGCAGCGCTGCTGCTGTTGTCGAAAAATTAAATCAAAAAATTAAAACAAAAGCAAAAACAAATATTTCGAAGCTTGTCGCGTTTATTTGGCCATTAAACGCGTCGAGTGTCGTCCCATTGAATGACAGTTGTCGATTGTCGTTACCCGGCTGCGGCGGCTCATCAGTTTTCGCGCAATGTTGTAAACCGTATAACGAAATCCCGAGCATACAAAAAATCAATAAAAGAAAAAACCCTTTTTTAAGGCGTGACTCTCTTTCTCAAGTGCATGAAGCAATTTGACAAATTATTGCAAACAAACAAAAAATCATAAAACTAAATTCAAGTGTATTTTGTTGGACAGCGTCGTCAGCTAACAAGGCAAGTAAAAAACTATGGATATATAAATCATCTTCAAGAAAAAACACCCACAAGAATACAATAATAACAATAATTTGGCAATTAAAACATTCAAATTTGAAGTTTGAGTCGTGCATTTATCGTTTATTAGCAACAATTTATGCGTATTTATATAAATAAAAAACTATTCATAATTTAATTATACATTTTGATGACTGCTAAACAAGCAACTTGAGGCGAAATATTACGCATACGCAGCGTTGTGCGAAATCCAAATAGAAAAACTGGAAATTAAGCTATAAACAAACGCGTTCATTGACCAACAATAACAACAACAACTACGTCACGCTTGACTCTTAACAACAGAGACGCAACAGCCACAACAAATGCTTCAATAAAACAAGAATTTAAAGTTTTCTTTAAAGCAGCCGAAGTTTCTATACACTCGAAGTATCTAACTGTATTTATTAGCTGTGAATTCACGTGCTTTTCTAAAGGTATATAAAAAGTTTAAATGCTATATTCTCTACCAAGTTTTGTATCAAACTGCATAGCGAATTTAAGCGACTATTGGCTTAGAGCATATTTAAATATGCGTTGATGAATTAATTTTGGTTGAGCTGTTTTCTTGTTTATTCGTTGGCGCCAGCTGCGTTTTTATATGCGAGATTTCCAAAGAATGCGCACAAGAATTCCACCGAAATAAACAAAAAACAACTCAAGCGACAAAAAAAACATTAAAATATTTGTGCGAATTTGCATTTTATTGAATCATCGCATAATGCGAGAATTTGACTTATCAACGATGTGGCAGGGGGGGGAGGCAAAGGGGGGGGGCTGTCCAGTTGCTGTCTGCACTTGCAATTGAAATTTCATTACACAACTCGATTGGCGCTCAAGGCCGCGTCGAGTAAAAGCGAGCTGCATGTTAAATTCTCGACTTTATGCAATGATTGATATATAATTTGTGTGTTTGACTGCCTAGCGACAGGCGCGACAGGGGCGACGGGGGCGACAGCTGTTCGAGGGGGCGTGCGGTATAAACGCTGCCAGCTGTTGCACAGCTCAATAAATATAAATCTCATTCCAAATGCGCACAGCTGTGCCCTAGACAAGCCAGCAGTCCTAGCCCCGCTCCCCTTGGCCACCCCCCTTTGAAACTAACGACAATTTAACACCAATTAGCACAAAAAAGGGTAACTGATGAATATCATTCAAATGACAATCCCCCCACCCCCTACTGGCTTAATGAATTCAAAGTGTGCACCGTCATCTCGAGCGTTCATATAAGATATATATATATTCTAAACATATACTCGCCATAGATCTGTGCTCAGTTTCTGACTCGAATCGTGTTTGGCTACAATCGTGTCTAATTTGTTGCTGTTCTTGTTGTTGTTGCTGTTGCTGTTGCTGCTGTAGTTGTAGTTGGGGGCACATCTGTTGCCGATGCACTACATCGATAGATACTGCCAACTGTCAGCTAAGCTGCATTGCACATTTGCATTCATAACTCAACAGATGCAACTAAATATACAACAACAAAAAAAAACCTATAAAAACAGCAAAATTGTTGACACATATTTGAATTTCGAATTAGTTACAAATTACACGGCAGCTACACTAAACAACCAGATATGTGAACTAAGATGGAATATTTGAGTATAATTAATGATAGATATATTTAAGGCATATAAATAACAAAATCAGATTTATGATTTTAAACTTTTTTCTTCTTGAAGTTTTTGATATATTTGCAATATTGCTGCTCACTTTATTATTATTTAAGTGCAGTTCTTAAACACTTACTTTCTCTAATAAACGCAATTCGTGCAGCACAGTGTAAATTAGCTCAACTAGCAACAGCAACTAGCAACTAGCAACAGCAACAGTTGCAGTTGCAGCAGCAGCAACAGCTGCAGTCCGAGCCTACACCTGTTTAATGTGTTAGTCTCCCTACCGATGCTGTACAGCTGGGTAGAGAGGTCTCTTTATGAGATTGAATAATTAATACTAGACGTAGCCAACTAATTTTGTAGCATTTTCGATTAGGTGATGAGCGGCTCCAGTGGCCGTGGCCCGTTCATAATTGCCATGATTTGCAGTATTTGCATCGCAATCCCATCACATCGGATCACATGAGATCACATCATCCAGTTGGCCCTTTTTCTTTATTCGCTGCATAAGATTGGCAATCTGAGTGTGTGTGTTTGTGTGTGTGTGTGTGTGTGTGTATGTGTTTAATTGCTGTGCCCGCGGGGATTGGCTAGCAAAATAAGCAACAGCTGTAAATCCACTGATTGACTGGCTGGCTGATTGCCTGGCAACTGCACAGATGTTCCACAAATGGAAATGATGTAGAACTGTGAAACTGTGAAACTGTTGGGGATTATAGCAATTACGAACTTGAAACTGTCTGATGTTTATTTATAAAACTAAGCGAAAGATGATTTGGTTGCGGTGGCTATCAACGTCAGGTGGGATTAGATAAGCAAAAGCCCTGAAAAATAAAATGCAAATCGAGCGAATTGGAATCGGCGTGGGAATCGAATTGTGAATCGTTTTAAAGTAAAATTGGTATTGGAATTGGAATTGGAATACTCGATGCAGATGTGAATGTTAGTGATGACAGCTCCAACGCGCTTCGTTGCACAATTGATGTCTAATTGAAACTAGGAAGCGGAACTGTCTCGAACTGGAAGTGGCTTACATTTGGCGCCATTAACTAACTGATTGTGTAATTAATCAACATTGCCGAGCCCAAGACAAAGACAAAGACGAATTCATCGAGGGCAGCTAGAGCACTGCCGTGTCTTCCAGTTCCGCATTAGATTGAGTATGCGTGTCCAGCCGAGTGAAGCTAGCGCCTGCACCCTACCTTATCGCACTCTCGCGAAGGTCGCTAAATATTAAGTATACGTATGAAGAATGCCATTAACGCGGGCAGTGAAGCACTTTGCGCTTTAATGCTTAACAAAATTGAGCCCCCAAAAGTGGCTCACCAACAAAGCGCAGAAACAACGAATTGAAGATTAATAACAAATTATAAACAAATGTTAAAAACATTATTAATTCAAATGCCGCAAATTGTAACATGGTCAAAAAACAGCGAGGCAGCTAGCAAAAAAAAAGAATAACAATATGGAATAAACAAATGCTTGAAGCATTAATTAAGCGTCGTGAAATTAGCAAAGATTAAGCGTGACAATGGCAAGGGGGATAGCAGGGGGGCAAGTGGGGAATCTAACAATATCAATGTCGCATCGCTTATCGGTTATTGAACGCGCGAATTTATCGCAAATTGCAAATCGATTGGCGACGCTCGCACAACATTGAAATAGCTATAAATAATATATTAATAAATAATAAATAAATTGCTTGGCATGCATGAAAATGAACAACATGACATGCAGCTGTGTGGTAGAAGCAGCAGAAGAAGAAGCAGAAGCAGCAGCAGCAGCAGTGGCATAGGAAGGAAGACCGAATTCAGGCAGTTAGCGCCATGCTTCATTTTTCAGTAGCTCATATCTGAGTTATGTGCAAAACTCTTGCTGGTCACAATAACAATTAAGTTGGCATAGCTGGCAGGCAAATTATTTACATTGATATGCATAAAATTGCTGGCTATAAAAGCCTTCAACTGTGGTTAGCATTTACGTTGAATTTGTTTTTTTTTTCTCGTTTATGTTTTTTAATTGACTGCCCTTCAAAGTTGGCAAGCAAATGCTTTTGGGCTAAGAAAAACTAAATTGTTTGTATTTAGGGGGAAGGCAATGAACCGATTGAAGGATAAGCTAATGAGATATTCACAATTTCAAAAAATTGTCACTGAGAAAAAGGTATTGAACAGTTGACAGTATAACAGTTTTTATATAACACTTTTAAGTATAACTGTTTGTATGTATAACAGTGGTTGTTCAACATTGCCGTGCTCATTAGTCAATCAAAAGACTTAGGCAACGAACTTGAACGCTTTTGTTGATCCATGCAAATGTCAGTTGCAGGCGCGACACCGTTAACCAGAATAACTGTAATTAAAGCCGCCACCACACCATCACAGCTGGCTACTTGGCCGCTTGGCTCAGCCCACTAAGCCGCCGGCAAGGCCGCTGGCATTTATGAAAAGCGCCTCAAGCGGCATGATGCCAGGGAATGGTAATCTTGTCCAGCGTTGCGCTCCGCTGGAGCCCAAGCTGAGTGACATTAATGCGCCGTCCAAAGGAAAAAATTATTATTTTTAATTTGCATTTACTGCAGTTAGAGGCTCAAGGTTCTGCCTCCGCCTGAGCAAGGGGGTCTGGTCAGCTGGCTGGTCAGCTGGTTCGCATGCTGGCATTGGCCACTTGGCCATGTCGACTGCGGCTGCTGCTCCACTTAGTGGCGCAAATATTTTGCCAAGCAATTTGGAGTCGCGTGCAAAAATTAACAACAATTTGCAACTGAGCGTTAACTGAGCCGTTTAAGATGCGGCCATAAACATGCTGGAGGGGGGGAACTAGGAATTAGAGTCACACTCGGAGCGAGTAGCTTAAACTAAATATTTAATAAAGCTAAATACAAAGTGGGCATAGTTGGCAGGGCGGGGCGGGGCGACAGGTTCGCCCTGGAAAATGCGCTGCGTCATCGGCAAACAAAACAAAACTGACCATCAACAACAACAACAACAAAAACGTAGTCGCAATGATAAACAACATTTTGGTTAAGATGACAAAACGAATGTGGTAGGGAGAGGGGCTGGGTGAGGGCGGAGAACCGAGGCAGCTGCTGGGATTTCCCATGCAGCATTATCCGATTGTAGCTTCTCAGTTAATATTATGTAATTTGCACCATGAGATATTTATGCCGATTGCCTGAACCCATCAAATATGGGAAAAAGGGTGTCATAAAGTTGTGCAAAAGTATGTAACAGGCATAAGCACTGCAATTTCATTAAGCGCGCAGCTTGCAGCGTGTGTTTGTCGGGCACTCTAGACTAGAGCACTTTTAATTGTATTTTTTTTTTAATTTAAACTTTTTAACTGCCATGATTTTGACAAAACTGAACTGAAATAATTATGAATTAATATTAGGACTGGGTTGAGGGTATATCCTAGTCGGGCACTCTCGACTACAGCACTCTTACTTGCTAATGTATTGTTTGTATTTGGCAAATATGCGAAATACGACTTGAGATGACTTGAATTGGGTTAGCTGCATGAGAGCAGTTTTAATTTTTATGTGGAATATATAAATATGATTACTTTTGAGTAAACTTTGATTAGTTTGTACTTTTGTTTCTCTACTTGATTACATTTTATGAACAGCCGTCATTACTTTTTGATCATATCTGCATATTATATATGCGTGCCTTATTTATAATTTCTATCTTTCTTTATTGTGTTTTTAATTTTACCAAAAATACTGTCTTCAGTTCAGCCCAATGCTCAAGTTCGTTGCCTGAGTCTTTTGTATAGCAAAGCAACAACTTTCAACTGGGTCATTGACTCTACTGAATGCCTCGTCTGGGAAATGTGTCAAGGTCGCAGCTGCTCTTCACTCCGCTCTCGCTGTCACATCACGCATCTCTCCGCCGCTGCTCGTCGCTGCGTACGTGTCCAACAGTGACAGCGGATAATTTCACAATGTAAGGCAAAAAAACAAAAACAACAAAAACAACAAAAACAGCAAAAACAACAAAAAATTGCTCATCTCTGTGCCGCAAAACTTCTGCCTCATGGGCTAGCGCTGACAATTAAAAATGCATTACACAATTGTGGCGCATATATCAAACAAAGCCGCACACACACACACACACACACACACACACACACACACACACAATACACAGAAAAACCTTAAAACGGAAACCAGCAAAGATGACCTTGCGAGCCGCTTTTGTTCTGCATGAAGACTGTGAAATCAGCTGCAGCTGCTGTCGCTGGGCCAACCACCACCCACCAGCAAGTTGCCGGCTGCCACACTCAGCGCCCAGCAGCAGCAGCCAACCACCCACTGCCACTACCACAGCCACTTCCCCTTCCAACACTTCAAGTGCAAATAGAAAAAACAAGACACAAAGTATTGAAAATTTGCTACGTTTGCTACGTTTGCTGTTTGCTGTTTGCTTTTTGGCATTAACACAAAGTTCAGATCTGAAGTCGGTTTTGTGTGTGGGTCTGGCTCTGGTCTGGGTCTACGCTAGTGCCTGCACATACAGCCACAGCCACAGCCACAGCAACAACAAGCCCAGCAGCAGCAGCAGCAACAGCAACAACAACAATGCACGGTAATGTTTAATGCTTTTTAATACTTGAGCCGTCGGGCGGTTGGCGTCTCAGTTAGTCTCAGCACAGCCGCAACGGAGTGTGCACGCGGAGCAGCAGCAGCAGCCAGTCAGTCAGTCAGTTCGTCAGTTAGCTAGTCAGCTAGAGTTATCAACTGGCAGACAGAAGTCGGCTCAGTCAGCAGCAGTTAGCTGTCGAGCAAAACGCACGCGCAAATTTTTCGAGAAATCCCAACAAGTTTTATTTATCCGGCTGGGAATGCGAAAATTTGTCCAAGTTGCCTGCGGCGGCTCAAGTGTTGCCTAAAAGTGGAAGTGCATCAGCATACGAATCTAACGGTAACAAGAACAAGTAACAAGTTGCAGCCAAGACAAAGTTGTTTCTTTTTTTTTCGCTTGTATTCCGCCAGCAAGTTTCGCAAAAACGAAACATTAAACTGTTTACTGCAAAATTGCGAGCGAAAAAAAAACCAAAACAAACAAATTTACGAAAATCAAACGACGAATAAAAAGTAACGACAAGTGACACACATAAATGACAAAAGCAACAACAACAACTACAACAACAACAGCAACAACAGTGGCCATTTGTGTATGCCCTTCAAATCGAAATTTCAACTAAAGATTACAAACAGCAACAACACGAAAAACCCAAAACAAAATTGACAATAAAATACGAAAATAAATAAAAATAAACACACACCCACAAAATAGCACAAAACGATAAAAGTGTAAAGGCGAAAAGTGACTCTACCTATCTATCCATATCTCTCCACACCATCTATATATATACTTTATATATATATATATACATATTTGTCAACGATGGATGCGCCTGCAAAACAGGTAAAATACACAAAAAAAATAAAACACGCGTCACAACAAATATTCCAAAATAAATTTGCCAAAAAGTTGGTTTTTGTATATTTGTTTGACAAGTTAACTAGGCTAAGTAACAACAACAGCAACAACAACAACTGGCATTAAAATGTGCGTGACAAGTTGTTGAACATTATTTTGTAGTTGTTCCCTGCCACGCCCCGCGTTTCTCTGGACCGGCTCACTAAACATGTTTACAATTTGTTTGTTTTGCTCAAGTCTCGCGCACTTTACGAACTTCATCATCATCATCATCATCATCATAAACACCAGATTTTTGCATCTTTCTTGTTGTTGTCTCTTCTTCATTTTAATTTTTTTTCATTTACTGCATGCGTATTTGGAAATGAACAAAAATCCATTATACTATGGCATATGAAGCAACGTAATCAATAATTTTGAAATTATTTTCTTTACTTTGCAATTTAAAATTTGTTGCCTATACGTTTTTTACATTTTCCCAATTCTATACTCTTTTTATTCCTTTAGTACACTTATCTTATAATTTTTAATTTAATTATTTAATACTTTAAATTGCCTTTTGGTTCCATTTAAATAAATCACAGCCAAAAAGTTAATAAAGTACTCAATTTATGGTCGTGCATAACGCTTTATGATAATCCAATTATCGCATTAAAAACTTTAGAACAGTTCAAAGTGTTCTATGCAGCTTTGGGCTGCAATTCTAATAAAATTAAAGCACTCCCAAAAGTGTTTTTTTTTTTGCCTTAAAGTGCAAAACGAATTAAATACACAAAATTGCATTCGGTTATTAAAATTGCTGAACAAAAGGCACCAAAAAGTGTTTGAGGCTTTGGCTTTCAATGCAAACTTTAATTGCATTCAATTTAATTCTGCTGCTTATTGTTGTTGTTGTTGTTGTTTGCTGTTTGATAACCTTGTGCACAATTCACAAGCCAAAAACAACAAAAATTATGCGGCCAAAGTAAATGTTAAATGTTGGGCAATTTCGGTTAGGCATTTTTCATATTATTGTTTGCCCCTCAAAGACGGCCAACGATTCGATTTGCTTGTTGTTGTTGTGTCTGATATTTAATAACGATTCGATTGTTAGTACATAATAATTATGAATTGTTCAGTTCCTCAATTTGCTTTGACATTTTTATCAATTAGCAAAGCCAAAAAATCGTACAGAATTACACGTGTCTCCGAATTTGATCGCATTCCCAGACAGCTGAATCTCCCTTCACTTTGCCAATCAAAAGCAGACGTTGTTTCCACCTCGAAATTGACAGACTGAACAACAACAACAACCAGAACACACACACACACTCGCACACATACCGCCCACTGGCTCCAAAACGTTTTTGGCCAGAGTGGAAATGCGGCACATGACAACGAGAATGGGGAAGCAGCATTGACAAATGCGGCACAAAATCAGAATGCGGCAGCCAACGAGAATCCAATTTAAGATGAGATACAAGTCACAACAACAACAACAACATAAGTAAACTGTAAGAGATACACAAATAAACACTTTGAAGAGTCTGACGGGCTCCTTTTTTGTGCAGCTGATGCTGAAATCTGAATCTCAATCGGAATCGGAATCGGAATACGAATCTGTCGCTTTTCACTTTCGAAATCCAATTAAAAATTAATTCTCGTTTTTGCTTTTTTGGCGAAGCAAAAATGAGCAAGTTTGTGTCTTAAGTCTTTTGTTTGAATGGGAAGTTTCAATTATATTATTACATTGAGTGGCTAGAACAGGAAAGGGGAATAAAATGAAGTAACAAAGGGCTTCTGGCACAGCATTAGAAACTTTTCAAAATCGATTAGTTTGTGTCAATGTTCACGCTTGAAAAATGTATATGTGTTCGTAATATTAAAATGCTTTTTTGCAAACTTCGATTAGTTTCGTTGAATATGAGTCATCGCAGCTATTTTTAATAGTTCTGGTTAATAATTTGATCCTAACACCATCTTAACACTTTAAAACAATTTAATTACCCATAAATCAGCTTTAAAACCCATTCCATTCCGTTTCATTAAATACCAAATATATGTAAATGAATTATCAATTTTTAAGTGTTTTCTTAAGTAATGCAACAAAGCGCGACATTCTATCCAATACCATATCATTAGGAGATTTGCTGGTCTATACTGAAGAAGAGAGAGTAGAAGTGGAATCATTCCATGCATATTTATGAAACGCTTCCACGTGCCGTCTATAAAGCATCGCATGCCATTGATATTTTCATTAATGCGCGAAATATGCTAGCAAATTAATAATACAAATTAAAATTGTCTAAAGACAGCAACGAAATGAAAATTAATTAGGGTCCCATTGTCTATGGGAAAGATTTGCCAGCCAGCTTGGCTCTGGTCTCTGGATTGGGGATCTGAAATCGTGCCTGAGCTTAAAAATGAGTCAAAAATGTCGGCATATCAACTTTGATCAGCGTGAATAAAAAATCATAATGCGGATTTCTTGCAGTTTCTATACTCATAATAAAGTGCGGTTCAATATTTGAATTGTTAAATTCTCGCGACTTTTATTAGCATTTTCTGATTGAACTATTATTTGCTTAGTTGTGCAATGAATATGTACATATTTGCCTATATATATGTATATATATACTATACTATATACTATACTATTTGTACATAGCTAAAGTTCAGAGCGTGCGATTCTTGGATACGCTGCTTCACTGGCTGCGCTGCCGGCGCCAGCAGCGACGCTGACTGTTGTTGGCCCCGCACTTGAGTTGAATTATTACACGAGTCTCTCTCTCTCACACGCGCTCTCTCTCTCTCTCTCTCTCTCACTCTCTTCTCGTCGCTTCGAAGTCTCTCTATCTGTATTGTTGTCGTCGCCGTCGTCACACATGCTCTCGCCTCCCGCGACCCCTTTGTTTGGCGTCGCCCCCGCCTCATTTGTTAGCTTTTCTGTTATGAAACAAAATTGTGTCAAGGTCAAATTTACATGAGCACGCTAAGCGCCGGCGACGTTTGTCGTCGCTCAAAGGGGGGCGCAGGGGGCAGGGGGCAGAGGCAGAGGCAGAGGCAGTCGTCTCTTTCCCCCGTCCCAAGCAGAGCTCTCAGCTGTTCTGCGTTCGATTTGCAAATAGTTTGCTATGCAAATGTCGAGACAGCGCAACGGAGAGCAACAAACTGAAAACTGACAGACAGCCAGAAAAGGTGTCAAAGCAAATAGAAATTGTTGCTGTAAAGCACTGAAAAAACCAAAAGAAAAAACTTATGTTATCTAGCCGAATGGCAATATACACTGTAAAGATATTTAAATTTTTCTATTCCATGTTGAGTAGAAATAATCGACATTTAAGCAAAACTATTGCAATAAATTGAAGAAAATTTGTCCAAAACATCAAAAGTTTATATGTCAATATTTCAAATAATTGATTTTTATTATCCAATGTCATAATAAAATTTCAAAAAAATATATATTTTCGAACTTTAAAACCAAAGTATAGTTTACATAACTCCCCCACAAACCGCCTAAAAAAACTAATGAGCTTATTACAGCAGCAACTTTGCCCGCTGGAACACCCACAGTATTTACTCGCTAAGTTAGCAAATCCATTAGGCGACACATATTTAAGCTGGACTCTGGCCATTGTCACCTTTGCTATTTTAGGGGCATTTCCCATGTCAAGTTTATGAATTTCTCATTATACTTTAGTGTTTGCCCATAAGCATGGGTCACATATGCATTTACCTGTCATATACATACATATATGGATATTTGGTTATGAAAGAAACGCTTGTGTCAGCTGGAGAGGTTTGATTGAATGAGCTGGGAGTGGATGGGTCTATAAGGCGATGCGATGAGTTAAGTAAGTTATTCAGTGTCTAATTGGGTATCTCGTTGGAGCATTTTGCTTGCACATCATTTAGTTAATGAGTAAGCAAATGTAAACAAAAGCGCTTAGAAATGTTAAGTAATGGACAATGTAAATTGAGGAAGCAGATTCAACGATCGAATTACTGATCACACAATGATCACACAACAAAAAGTTGTCTCGGCTCTAGGCAAATTACAAGTTTCATCAGTAAGATTTGGATAAATTACAGCTATCTATCTGCTGTGGATCTGTCAGCCATAAACATATTTATAAAACCCAAAAAAGCTATTTTAGGCACTATTATACCGAGTTACTCATGAAGAACTTAAGAAAAGATATGTAAATTTTATATTCGAAGAACTTCCCCTCATAAAATACTTAAGATCGTATGTAACATTCAATAGTTTAATCAACTTTTCTTCCGCAAAATACTGCATTACTGTAATTATTGCTTGATTAATCATTTAATGCGATATGAGTGATTCTGGTGAACTATGCTTGAACACACATTAGTAACCGCGTCTTCATTAGCATTCATATTCATAGATTGAATCGAATTCGATGCATCATCATCATCATCATCATCATCATCATCTTCAACGTTGTCTCGATTACTGTGCCTTTCACAACATTCTCAGACGATTAACGCCAACATAAACAATAAAAAGAACTGCAAAACGATTTGCAAATGATATTTTTGCATTGTTATTAATAATGGCGATTATCTGGCATAAGAATTGCCTGCCAAATTTTGCTACGCTACCACCCACGAACTCTCTAAATGACAAGGCATTTGTCTTCGCCCGGGCTTATCGATCTAATATACCCATAACAATAAACAGTCGCCAGCACTCTAAATACCACCAGATTAGTCATAGGTCAGATAAAGTAGCGGTAAGCAAAAGCCACGCCAAAAATGGACAATCTATTGATAAATCTCACAGTGGGCAAAATGCGAGGCAGCTGCTCGAAAAGGAGTTGCAAGTCAGGTTGCAAGCGGGAATGGGTAGCATATGCAAAGCGTGTATAACAGTTTGAGGCTTTTATAATTCTCTTAAAATTAGTCATTAGTAAGATGAAACCACATTTATTCGGCTATGAGACTCTTAACAACAAAATATAGTTCGTATAACAGTTATCACAACTGTTATACTGGCTCTGTAGCTGATTTGTGTACCCCTTAAGCACTCCCACAACTGATATTTAGTTAATTGGATGCATGTATGTTTGTATAACAGTTTGTATAGCATGTGCAGCTGTTATAAAAGCACACAAGCAACGTTTTTCAGGCTGCTATTTGCCTTCACTTACAATACATTAGCATTGCAAATGCAACAGGCGCGATAACCAAAACTAATTGCGAAAATTCCTGCAGGCAGTCAGCGAAGCAAAGTGAATGCGATTTGCCAGAGATTGGCAGCTATATGTGTAGTATATATGTGGGCGACGAGGTCCGGGAGTACAGTCAGAGCCAGAACCGGAGCTGGAGCTGGAGCCAGAGCCAGAGCCGGAGCCGGATGTGTACTGGCATGAAAATCAATGCGGTTGACACACAGTAGAACATTTGTCTGATGAAATTGCCACCGTCACCGGTTGACAATAAGCCAAAGACAAAAAGCTCGTATGACATTAATCTTGAACGCATCTGTGACTTTGGACACATGTGCCTGGCAACATTTGCATGCCAACCAGCGGCAAGCAAGCCAACAACGGTAGCGGCAGCCACTCAACAGTTCATTGGCGCCGCGACAAGCCCACCAACGGTGGCAACGTTGGCAACGTTGGCAACAGTGGCAAACAGCACTCGGCAACAGACTCGCGAGCCTCCAGCTACTTCAGCTGCCCCGCTACCAACCTATCTGCCTACCTTCCTATCTACTTCTACTCCTACCTCTACCTTCATTGCCAACATCTCAATATCATCGTCGCAGACGCAAAGCCACGCCCAGTTTTAAGTGATTCAGACATTTAGTGCAATTTAGTGGCCAGCCTGAAATCGGTATTTTAACGGATGGGGGGGGCTTGTAAATTGAGTTAATTGTATGGCTAGCTGGGCTCACTTGGGCAGCGCCAGGGTTGACCTTCAAAATGTTAGCTGGCAGCGTTTCCGTTTCACACACAAAGAGAGGCCAATTTGTTGACATGAAAAGAAAATTGTTTTCTAAGCAAAGTTCGTTGCCTAAGTCTTTTGTTTCGACTTGAGGTAAATGGGAGATAGGCGCTGTAAAGGGGTTGTCAGCATGACGCGGGCATATAAATAAACAACCCGGACGGTCGGTCGGTCGGTCGGTCGGTCGGTCGGTCGGTCGGTCGGTCTGTTATAGTTAATGGGCCGCAGTGGCTACGCGCGACGGCATTAACAAGATTTAATGCTAAAAATAACAAATGAGAAGCAATTACGAGACTTGGACTCAAGCAACCAGACTGTGTCTCTGTCTCCGACTCCGACTCGAGACGAACTGTGAAATAACCCACGCGACCAGCAGCGAGTACGCCCCATAGGTACACATATATATCTTTCGATTTGATGATGTGGGAAACACTCGAAATAACCAAAAAAGTTATTAGCACAAATAACACAATGAGAACAAACCAAACAGCGACACAGGGTTTAAAAAGGAGGGGGCGGGGAGGCGGGAGGGGACAGCCACTCAACAGTCAGTGCCACAGTCTCTCAGCCGGCACCCGGATTCGTTATTTATGGCATACGGCGGGTAAGAAATATATATTTATTGGGTTTGCCTGCCAGACACAATTCATCACGTGCGTCATTTAACAGTTCAATCGTTGCTCAGACCCCATTCTCGCCAATCTCTACATTGGTGCTCCAGCTCACATTTCGGGAAGGCAACCTAATGAACTGTCGTTCAATGCATTCAAGGTCATCTAACGGAACTTACTCATATTTCTTTTTGCATATTTAAACCTTTGAACTGCCATAACTTTGCTAAAACTCAACCGATCGTGAAACCTAATGCCATATTCTTCATGACTTGTCGTTTTTAAGAATCCTACATTTAAATTACAGCCATTTGTGAAAACTAATTTTTTGCGAAAGTATCATGTACCCCCCCCCCCTTACTCATTTTTTTTTTGCCAATTTAGACCTTTGAACCGCCATAACTTTGCCAAAACTGAACCGATCGTGAAACCTTATGCCATACTCTTCATGGCTTGTTGTTCCTAAGAATCCTACATTTAAATTATAGCCATTTATGAAAACTAATATTTTGACCTTTGAACTGCCATAACTTTGCTAAAACTCAACCGATCGAGTAACCTAATGCCATATTCCTCATGGCTTGTCCTTCTGAAGAATCCTACATTTAAATTATAGCCATTTGTGGAAACTAATTTTTTGCGAAAATATCATGTGTCGGACAATAAGCAGAGAAGTTATTTAATACAGTATGGGGCCACTGTATGCTTCTATGTGTGGATACAGATAAATAATGATGAATGAATGTTGCTGGGTTAAGGGTATATCTTATTCGGGCAGTCTCGACTACAGCACTCATAACTTGTTATCCATGGCTTGTCCTCTTTAATAATGCTGCACATTTTAAGATTTCAAGTCTTAATTCAAGACAACAATACGGACAAGTCTTTTATCCAATTAATATATACTAGTACATATCTCATTTATAACATTGATCAATTATAGCTCTATTTGTTTTCAATCAGTTCGGATCTGTTGTTCGGCATCATTTAAATTATTTGCCATAAGAAACATGTTTTACTTATTTAATAGCATTTCAATGGCATTGGCTTTCTCTGGCTTTGGTATCAGTAGCATTAACCGGTTCCATGGCTTCTCTCCTAATTGCCAAATTCCCCAAAAAAAAACGGATACTTAATATGAAAGCATCTTGTACTTTCGAATTTGTAGCGCACCACAAACAAATCAACAAATTCAAAACGAAAACAAATCCGGTTGAATCCCGGTTCTCGACTCTGCATGTTTAAGAGTTTTGGCTCACTAATAATTTGTTGCATTTTTTACCATACGACAAACCATGACTCCCTGCTGTCTAAAATTTGTCTGATTATAATTAATTATTTTAATTGCTTATTAATTGTTGCAAGCGCTTGCGTCACACACACTCACCCACCCACACACAAACACACACACACACACACATAGGCGGCGCCAAGTTATTGCACTTTTTGGTGGTCCCAATAGCCTCTCCCAGCCAAGTCTTTTGTTTCCATGCTCCAATCCCATTGTGTGCAGGAACCGATTTATCAATTAGCGCTTTTTTGCGGCTTGTTGAACACAGCTTTAAATAAATTTTGCTTAATTAATGGGCTATTAAACTACGACTTGCGTATGTACAACATGAAACACAACGGCTGGGCGTATCTATTCACGGAGTTGCCTGGGATCTAGAGATGGACACCGAAGCGGAACCGTAGGCATTCGGCAACAGTTGCCAAATTGTTAAATTAGCCTTGGTTACGCTCGGAGAGACAAATTATTTGGTCAAACGCGTGTCGCAAATATATAAACATAGCTATGTTTAATGATGGCTTTATAGCCTAATAACATGTTGCTGTAATCTGAACTTTTCCATTCTGTAACATTTGCTCAAGCAACAAACAATTAACACGACTGCATTTTAATTGCCAGCAAAACGTGATATTTTTTTGCGGCATTTAACATTTTTAATGCCTATTTTAAATTCATTTTTTATTACTTGCTGGAATTTGAGCAGGATTTTGTCGCAATTCCTGTAGGTACGCTAATTTCAAATTGGTATTTAAATGAATTGACAACTGATAATTGCATTAGTCAAGATATCGGTTTAATTAATCGATACACTTTCGCTCACGAGTTCATCTCCACGGGGAGCTGTCGATTGGAATCGCAAGTTTGGCGCGTGTCTTTGAGCTTTAAGTAACTGCGACTAATTGTTCAAATCGGTTGATTTGTTGCTGATAGCGAAACAACAAATTAGGCAGTCAACGAAAAATTTGCTTAGCACTTTACAGCTATAAAGACAAAGAACAGCGGCAAGGCAAAAAAAATAAAGCTGGTCAAATTTATGACCAACCACTGAAACGGGTTCAACGCGAATAAATATCGAGGCAATGACCCAGAGAACTACTGAATGCCGGCCATAGCAGCACCCAGCACCCAGCACCGAGGGATGCCGCCAAGAAACGCCCTTTATCTATCTATCTATCTTGTTCGAGCACATTCGAAGCGAAGCCTGAGAACTTTATTGGCTGATCTGATTTGAAATTCGAATTGCAAAGATCCACGGCCAGATCATTTACGAACAGACAAAACTGGCTGAGAGAATTTGGGCGAACGAACGAGTTGGTAACAAATTAGCACGAAATTAATTGCATTTAAGCAGCAATAAAAATGAAAAATTACTTTTATCGCTCAGTTAAGATCGTGTCTCTGGGTCGCTCCCACCGGCAACCCAAACTCGAAAACTCAAACCGAGTTTGATTTTAAATTCTTTGCTTTTTTTGCGCCAACAGTTTTGCGGCGTTTTTTTTTTTGTTTTGGCGGCAACCTGTGATCTATCATAGAAACTTTGTCGCTTTCACTAATCCCCCCCAAACAATTACGATTAACATATGTAAATTGAAATCGGCGATTGTTTTTGACGCGTGTTAACAAATTTGTATTTGATTTATTCGGTAAGTGTAAGAAAAATGCAGAGACACATTTCAAATGTGAGCGTGTTTGTGCTTAATATATTAAAGTTGTGGAAACTTATCTATTATGTATTGACTGTTACTGTATTTTAATTGAATTTGCATTTGGTAAAGTCCATTTCGGGATGCTGTAGCTTGAATCTGCAATAGAGAGTTTCATATGATATAATAACTATAATATATATGGGATTTTTAAAGTTCCACTTACTTTTCGAGTATATCTTGTTTCTTGCGCTCGTCGCTGGTGGGCAGACCCATCTCCTTTTGGCGCTGATCGAACATCATTTTCTCGACCATGCCGCGCGTTTCGCCATCCAGATCGGATAGCTTGGATGGCTCTGGATTGATCTTGCGTGTGGATATTTCCGGATCGCTGGTCACCAAACGACTCCACCAGTTCATGCGATTGATCTTCTCGAGGGTGATGAGCACTGTCTTGCTATCTTGAAGCACCCAAACGGATTCACCCTGCTTTACCTCGCCCTCGAGCTCACCATCGATGATCGGCTCTTGACCTTTGAGGCCCACTTTCAATGATTTCTTGCCAATGCTGACCACAATGTCGCGAGCACGCAAAGTGAATGCCACGTTGAAGGGAATCTTCAGCTGCAATTAGAATGGAGTAGACGGAATGGAGATAACCAGTTAATAATGTTACTACTCTTGTTGCTGATGATCAAGATCAGCTCTGCAGCAATTTTCAATTGCAAACAATTATGAGCACGTAACGGAGGCAAACGTCTCCGGTTCATGTAATTTGTGATTAATGATACGGCGGCCCCATCTCTCATCAGACATTCTAGTGGCCACGTAACAAAGTCAACAGATATACACAAAAAACAAATATAAAAAATAACAATTGTAGATGCGGCTGCGACTGCTGAGGCTGATGATGATGATGATGATGCCCAATGCTTTGGACAACCTTGGATCAGCTAATAACAACAACAAGAAAAAGCGATCTATAAATAAACAAGACTTGGCCAAGAGGCACGTCTTGGTATCAGCAGCTGCAATCTGTAAGCTGGAGCTGCCCTTCACCAGCCTTGTTCAAGGACTCCAGCTGGATTTCTGTTCTGCAATCAACGGGAATTTAGTTTAACTGACCAGAGCAGCAGCGCAGAGTTCAAGGACGTACAGCGGTTGTTTATGTAAAACTGAATACGGATCCGGTTGCAGGGTGCTTGGAATGCTGCTCAACAGGTTGCAGGCTGCGCCTGGACACAGCGAGAGGCCAAAGACAAGAGATCGACAACAATGCAGCAGCTATGAACTAATTGAGTGGATGCCGGTGCCAAGTTCAAAGCAATTACGGTGGCGTCTAAAACGTTCCGCAGGCTGCCCATTAATTATGAGCATACAAACATATATTAGCACCTTTTTTCTATTAACTTTAATACAAATTAATAACTGCAGCCGGCAGCCGCAGCATAATTAAAGCCTAAGTTATTAGACACTCCAGCCAGCTGAGAACGTTGCAATCAATTAGCAGCGACTATAACCAGCGACCCACTTGCCACACAGTCGCAGTCGCAGTCGCATGTGGAGTCGCAGTCAGCAACAACAAAATCAGCGGCTTTTGTGGCTCTTTAATTAAAAATCACACAAAGCAAACGCTTCAAGGACGCTTTCGTTCAAAAACACAGAAGTCAGCTGCTGAGGCTGAGGCTGCCACAGTCGCAAGTCGCAGCACGACAAGATTCGTGCGTGCGCAGCATCATCTTTTTCAGTGTATTTGTATGTGTGGGCAGAGGTAGCCAAGGTGCCACCAAGAGTAGCATGGCATGCAGGCAGGCAGGCAGCAACAACAGTAGCAATCACAATAGGCGGTCATGTCAACAGCTAGAGATGACAGCGTGACTTTGACAAGTGTTGACAATGTTGCAGTCAAATGTTAACAAGAGCTGATTATAAATCTAGCAATTTGAATTCTGTTAACAAATCAATAGAAATATATTTCGAGTAGCTGTTTCAGTTTTGGAAAATGATTAAGTTATTCGTGTTCAAAACAATTATCCAAATTTATGATCACACGATTTGCAGCTTAAAGGCCAAGTAATTGAATATCAATCATTCACCGTTTTACCTCTGAAAAGGTATTCAAAATCAGAAATGGGCCTAAAAATACCACACTCTTCTTTCCTATGATCTATACTTAATCATCACAAGCTATCGATCTCATCGCTAGCAGCAGCTTCTGTCAGCACTCAAGCGCACTTTGCAACAACAAGAACAACAACAGCAATGAGTCTTCAACAGTGTCTTGTCGCCGACGCGTCGCTCACAATTTTGACATATTGGATTTGAAAAATGTGTCAAAATTGAAACTGAAGCGGATGTCAATTGGGATTTTTGTAGCATTTGCAACGCGGATGTGTAAAACGAGGTGACAGCAAACGCGTGGGCGGCACAATTAGCCAGAGCAACAACAACACTTAACATTGGCTGCTTAACAGCCCAGTTCTCTGTAAGCAGCTGCTGCATTCTGCAACACTGTGTGTGTGTGTGCATTAATCGATATACACGAGTTATTCTGCTAATCAGAACGGCTACCGAAATCGGTTAATGCCCTTTCGGCGTGTGTTGTTGAATTTGCATTGGGATTTTTGAAAGGGAATTTGTTGTGTGCGCCAAAAAAGCTTTCACAGTGTTGCGAAGGTTATGCAAACAGCAATTCTATTCTATGCTGTGTGCTCATGTTGCTGTGCTGGCTTACAACTAGGAAATTTACACAAATCACAGCGACACCTATCGCACAATGGGCACATTAAGTCACAGCAACACAAATTAAAGGCAAACAATGGTTTCAAATGCAAATGCGCGTGCTGAAAGCTAAGAAGACTGAAAATTGATGCCAGCCAAGAAAAAAAAACAAAAGGTAAACAGCAACAACAAACGGCAGAAACATGAGCAACAATTTAGTCGTCAGTCAAAGTTCAAAGCGTTTACGGAAAAGGTGTCGCGCTTGAATTAATGAATATCAACATCGATGAGAATGACAAACATGGCACACTTATAAGCAGCAACAAAGAGCGAGAGAGAGCGAGCGGGTGAGAGAAAGAGAGAGATGAGCAAAGAAATCTATCAGACGCTAGGCAGCCGACACCAAGTCTGACGGTTGCCGATTATGCAAATAATGTCGGCCTGCATTAATCGATAGTCGGCTAATCGATCATCAGTGTTGTGCACCAGTTAAAAACCGCGCTTGATTTCTACGTTTGAAGTTTATTTTGGGCATGCAAATTTGCTAAAGTGAAAGAAATTTGAGATTCACGCGATATGTTGCTGCTGCCGTTTTCGAAAAATTAAAAAAAAAAAAACGGTTTAACTGTTTTTGTTGTCGCGCTTTGTTTTGCTCAATTTGCTTAATTCTACGAATTTCGAAAAAAAAGGAACAACAACAACTAAAAATACATTTGATTTTCTTAAATATGTATGTGTGACGTATAATTTATGCTGAAAGAAGCGGCACGGTGCCTGGCACGAAACCCCGATCTCCAAACCAGCGTAGAAACAATCAAAAATGACAACAAAAAAAAAACCAAAAATAAAGTCGGAAAAAAAATCAATTCAAAACTAGCCGAGGCAAGAGAGTGGCGCGACTGCGTCGATAACACATTATCAGAGACCAGAGCCCCCCCAGAAAAACCTGAAACTGAAACAGAAACCGAAACAGAAACAGAATCGTCTCCCATAGTATTATATGTATATATATTGGAGTAGATTGGTGTCGTCGCCACTTGACAGACAAATCAGCAATTGAATGGCTTAAATCTGATTAGAACGTCGACCAACCAGAAACTAGTTCTATGGAATAATACTCGTTATAAGCGCGTAGCTCAAGTGCTTTGTATTTTGTGGCAATTGAAATAGTATTTGTGCGCTCCAAGCTCTGCTCTGAGGGTATCTATCATGCTGAGAGATCCGGTAGCAGTTAAGCTCCCATAAACGGTTTTTCTAAGTCTCACACACCACAGCTTATGCGACAGCTTATTGGCCTACTTGGAGACAAATTAACATAATCGATCGCCATTGATCAGCTGAATGATCGATAGCTCAGGCTTACAACAAAAAATTTGATATAAATCTGGCATATAATAGCAATTAAAACGTATTTTTTGTTGTACCAGGAACCAAAAGAAGCCAGCAAAATTCTCATTTAAACGGATCTCCGGCAAAAACAAAATGAAAACAACAACAAAAGTCGCAAAAGTTCATTTACCCATTTGAAAGACTTTGACGAGGAGCAGAACCCCAAGCCCCCCGCTGGCAATGGTTTGTCATTGTTTTGTCATGGGCTATTCTTCAAATTCAGTTGACAACTTGCAGAAGACTTTGAAATTGAGGCATAACTGAGTTATGAATAAAACTACTTAGCTGCTTGCTTAATGATCGCCATAAAGGGAGGCATCGTAAAAACGTGAATGTTGTTTCATTTTCCTATTACTATTACTATTACTATTTCGACGGGTTTGCGAAACTACCAAGAAAAACCCATGAAATATTAACGAAAACTGACGTCATTGAGAACTCACGTGTAGTATTTCCGCTTAGCCAGATGACTCAGCTGAGAAACGCGCAGTTTTCAGCATCATTGATTGCCGAATAATCGCATATTTGGCGCCCCAGGCATATTTTCTCCAAGGCGATAATCTCCCAAATTAGCTACGACAAATGCTGTTATACACCTAGCTAACGGCTGAGAGCTGAGTATTATGATAATATCTTGCGGTTTGCTTAGCATAGTAACAGCTACCGAAAACTATTTAGAAATTTACTGGTTAAGGATTGATAGCAAATCAATGAAGAAATGGAAATTGGTGAAATTTGAAATCGATCTCGATTATTAATTTAGAAACGTAAATTGAGCTTAATTGTTATCGATCTTGATTGCTATTTAATAAACCTAAAAGTTATCGATCTAATTAAGCGAAAAGGAACTCATTTAAAAAGGATAAATGTATAGTTAAGAAATGTTTGCCAGTTAGTTGGGTTTTATTTCATTAAATTTTACTTGAAAAATAGAGTACACAAATTTCAAGCCGCTGAATTTAGCTTAATTATAATATGGGTTTTTATGTCCCAGTCAGTGATGGTCCATTGGGGGGTTTCGAATTAAGATTTGGGTGTGACGCGCCTGAATGGTTGTTTTCGACGGAGTGGGGGTTTCCCCGTATCGCAAATGGACATCAAATTATTAGCCATTGTCACCACTAAAATACAGCTATAATGCGATGGATCAAAACGAGAGTTTTTCGGTATTGCCAGCAGCTCGCAGCTCGCATAACAAACTTGTACGCATTTTGCCGGCAAAAGGCACGTCAATAGAATCGATGGCCATAAATTGTTTTAGCCTGCTTAATTATATGCATAAACAATAACAGCAGCAGCAGCAACTGTTGGCTCTTTGTTTTGGCTGAGCGGACAGTGAAGAAGCCATCGTCGCGACGCAGCAAACCACATCGATCGTTAAACAGTTTGGTGAATGTTGTTGACTTAACGTATTGGCTGTGACTGTAGAATCGCGTTGAATTCAATTGGATTGGTATGTTGTTGCTCTTTGCTGTTCTTTTGATGGCTAGATGTATAGCCAGTGTAGCTGCCTGCTCAAGTGTGCAGCCGTGTAGAGCGTTCCTCAGCACAGCCACAGCACAGCACAGCTCTTAACTTAACTCACATTCAAAGCAACGGAACGCAACTCAAATCAACTCATCTCATCTCATCTCAATTCCATTTGGTTTGTTGTCTGGCGTTTGAAGTGGTTGTTGGTTTGATTCTCTCAGCTTTTTCGGTTTCTGTGCGACTGATGCTCTGTTGGTAACTGGCAGTGTCAGGTAAATCTTTGTCAACTCAGCTGATTAAAACGCACAAACACAAATATATATATATAAAGTATATATATATAAACATCTGGCATCTGGGGACCACTCACTTGTCTCACTTAAAAGGTGATAACAAGATGCTCGATCAAGGGGCTACACAGTAGAAAAAAATGTCTGCTTTTTAAATGACGACAAATTTTTGTTGTTTTTTTTATTATTTTGGCTACCGTAGCTAAATAAACAAAATTGTAACAATTTATTTGCCATAGTAATTGGCACAGTGTGACAAAATTGCTTACGTTTATCGAGCATTAATGATCTCACGATATTTAATGAACACAGCTAAATATTCTTATGATGCAACAAAATGACGCTAGAAACGAACTTTGATCAAAACATTATTTACAAGTTTTTAGGAATGTGGTACCACAGTACATCATTTAGCCCGCTTAATCAATCTTCTCAGTCTGTCGTTTTATCTCAGCTATCTCACGTCGCATGATCTACCTTTTTAGTGCAGATCTGTGACGTTAAATGCTGATATTAGTATGCCAAATTTGCCAAAGCTAAGGAATATGGATGCTCAATAAATCCGCTTAGATATGTATCCATTAGTTAGCCCAGTCACAATAAGCCGACAGCGCCAAGTGAATTAATGATCTAACGTTATGTATTTGGAAACTGTGCCAATCAGCCAGTAACAACAAAAGGGCGTGTTATGCAGCCTTAGCAATTATTATGAATATCACATTTTAATCTCATCTTTTTTGGAGCCGGATCTGGAAAAACCGCAAACAAGACACCCACGCGGAGCGCCCTTCAACACAAATGTTGTTCGAGATGTTGTTGTTGTTGTTGTTGCTATGCTGTTCCCAATTTACAAGCAGCGCTCAAAAACCGATTAACAAAAGTTGCAGCTCAATTTGCCAACTGAATTTGCCTGAGGGGGGGTTAGCTCAGTAAAAGGGCAGAGAAGCTGTCATCTATTTTTGGAAATTTTTAGAGCTTTAGAGCCAAAACGAAAGTAGCATGAGCCGAGAACATCAAAGTGACATAGCGCGGCAAATATCAAATTGGATTTTGAAGAGGGGGCGATAGGGGGAGCGAGAGGTAGGCCTGCCCACGCTGACCGGCAATTGATCAGAGAAGGTTGTATAAATATAGCACAATGAGTAAAGCAGGCAGTGAAGCAGTGAAACAGTGAAGCAGCAGCCCATTCAAGCTGTCGTGTATTATGGCATGCAAAATCCGGCAAGAAAGTTGCTAGCAACAAACAACACACAGAGAATTGACAAAACAACAACAACAACAACAACAGCGAAAAAAGTTTGCGCATCGAAGCAAACAACCTGTCGACAGCGTTAACGTTAACGTCAACGTCAACGTCAGCGCTGGCAGCGACGTCAACAGCAGCAGCAGCAGCAGCAGCAGTTGTTGCGGCAGCAGCAGCAACAGTTGCTCTGGGCTGTTAGCTGTTCGGCGCGCGCCGTTTGCTTCAGTTTGATTCTTGACGCCGTTTAGATCGGTTCTGTTTGGCGCGTGCTTAAAGAAGAGTAAAGCAATCAAGAAGAAGAACTACAGAGTTAAAAGTCACTAGCAATTATAATAATAAAAACCACAATCCAAGAGAAAACTGACAATTAGCCAAAACGGACCCAAAACAGCGACTGCTGCACCAGTTGAGTGTTTTGTGACCAGGCCTACCCCTAAATTAAAACTAATTAAAAACAATTTAAAGACTGAACAACTGGCATAAAAACGTTATATATAAATTGTGATATTAGTTATACGCGTGTGATAAATCGTATTTAAACTAAACTAAGTACATTTGGCCAAAAATAAATATATAAATATACAAAAATACAACAGAGTAAAAAAAAGTAAGTAAAAAATTACACTGGGCAAACTGGCCAAGCAAGTTAAGAAAAAACAAAAAGCCAAAAAACAAACGAAAATTTGTCGAGTGCCGGGGCTTGAGAAGCTGATAAGACTTCCGCATGCTTAAAATGATATTTACACAGTATGCTTAAATACAATAAATAACAATAAACGCAAAAATTCCAATGTCTGTGCATGCAAAACAAAAGACTTAGGCGACGAACTTGATCAATTGAATGTGTGTATGTGTGTGTGTGTGTGTGTGCGTGCAACAAATTTAGAATTAATTGCAACAATTAAAACCTACAGCAACAAATAGCAAAATTTGCCATTTGAATTTGGACAGCCCGCCCGGCCAGCCAAAGTGACAATAAAATGAGAAAGGCAAAAAGATCGAGCAAAAAAAGACGAACCAAACCAGAGGAGTCCCATTAATAACAATAACAACAAACTAGCTGAATAAATAATAGAATACAAATCTGCCTTTTTAAAACAGAGCCAGGCAAATATCAGACCATAAATATCAAACGGGTTGGCAGAAGACTCGAAAGTTCACTTTTTATGTTCAAGCCGAAAAAAAAGACATACAAATAAAAATGAAGAAAGAAAAAACTTTACCAAGACTTAAGTCGAGGGTTTTGACAGCTAATTCGGTTTGCATGGCCCCCTTTTTGGGCTGGCAACTCGCAAATGCTACTCTATCACAATGGCATTTCAAAATTATATAAAAGGGCAAAATTATAAGTAGAAATAAACTAGTTCAGTAAAGGCCGAAAATGGGAAAGATTCAATAAATCACATTTTAAACAGATTACACTAGAAGAGCTAGAGTTCTTTATGTATAAGATATTATTATGATGATAAAAGGGCAATAGGAATGATGTATAACAGTAAGAACAGAAAAATAGAAAGATCAGATTATAAACTGATTATATTAGAACTAGAACTCATGCAAAGTATAGACAAGATATATAATAATATATAATAAACTGAGTAAGAATCTAACTTTATCTATAGTATTAGCTAATAAGATAATATAAAAGTGGACACCAACTAAACAGGATTTTATATTCATTTTACTTTACAGATGCAGGATTATTGGCACATACCACGCGCCTCGCTCGTCTCCTCCAGCAGCTCGGCAATCAGTTCGGCCAGCTCATCAAAATCATCGAACAAATCGAACTCAAATCCGCCAACGCTGGCCCAGCGCAGCGTCGCCTCCGCCAACTCGAATGCGACCAGTGCGGCAGTTACCGCTGCTGCTGCGGCAGCAGTGCTGGCGGCAGCCAAGCGAGGATCACGCTCCTCACAGGGCTCCAGCGACAGCAACAACAGCACAAGGGTGAGTCAACGCACAGGCATCAAAAGTAGAACTTTAACTGACTCTGGTTTATTTTGTGATTCATTCATTCACAGAGCGCCGCTTCCGGCTCACTGCTGCTGACGGCAGCGAATCTGGAACGCTTTGCGGAGATACACAAGAAACAGGAGCGTCAGCACAAAATGCTGCTAACGGAGCAGTTGCCCAGTGTGCATGGGAACAACTCCTCGTCGGCCAACTACAATGCGAATCTGGCATTGGCCAGTGGCGGCGGCGGTGGCAAGGATGCGGTGATACCCATCGATGCTGATGCTGATCCCAATCTGCAGTATGTACGAACCAAAGATCTGGACACAGTGTCCATAGCCAGCTCCATGCACTTTACCATGGTAAATGGTGAACCCGGCGGCGCCAAGAAGCCCAAGCGTGGACTCTGCGATCGTGGACGCCAGGTGACGGTGCTGATTGTCAGCATGAGCACAATCTTTCTGCTGCTCATCATGGGCATGGTCTATGCTTTAGAGAGTGAGTATTTCGTGGAATTTACCAACTATCTCACATTCTCTAATTATTTCTCTCCCTCTCTGTCTTTCTCTTTTTATAGTGCGCGCTCGTGACATGCCCAAAAGCTAACGTATTGCGTATATTGTGGGCGTAGCCCTTACCTTTTTGGTTTCTTAGTTTCTTAGTTTATTATTTATTGTATTTCCGTCGTATGTTTGGTGTCAATTATTGTTGTTATGCGTCGTCATCGTCTTTGTGCTAGTTGTTAAGTTATTTATTTAATATAAAAAAAAAATCCATTTGTTTTGTGCGAAATTTTCGTATGGCCAGCTCCCGTCATACTAGTATTAAGCGAAATACATCTAATTAGCGGTTAATTAAGTGGATACCAATCAGCAAAATGTATCACAAGCAAAAGGCCCGGACAATGAATGAAACTGAAGTGAATGCCGCCGATATATATGTATATCTAAAATATCATACACCTGTATATGAATTCAGACAAGCGAATGTATTTTTCTGTTAAAGAATTAAGTTATTTAGCCCTGTGATATGTCAAATAAACAGAATTAAAAATTGTATGCTAATTATAAGCAGAAGAATGTTGAATCTCTTTAATTATGAGTCATCTACTAGAGAGTTCCGACTGCTCCTCAGGTCAATAACTGTGCTGACGACATGGGTAAAAACAGCTGGCCAAAAGCACGTCACTTATTACGCATAGCAACCTGCCTTGGCAACAAAAAATAATTACATTCGGGTTGGTCAATCTTAAATACCCTTACGGATGTTGTGTCAGCAATGTTAGGGTTGTAATATGTAAGCCAGCGTTGAGATATAGTTAAAAAAAAGAACTCAATTTCTGACAGATTAGATTCAATGGCAGCTATATGATTTTGTAATCCAAAGCTGTTCAGGTTGGTAATTGGTAAGTTTGGTTAAGATATCTTCAGTAACTAAAATGTTGTTCATACAGGGACTTGGTTTTGAGCCTATGACAGCTATATGATATATAGAGCAGACTTCGTCAAAGTTGTATCTAGATAGCTTCCAATGTGAGTAACAAACAGATGGAATTGGGCATATAGAAACGAGTCGGTATACTGTTGGTATTGAATAATATAGGGGTTAGATATGTCTCCTTCAATGCGTGACGCATTTAATGACAAAATTAAATTATCCTCAGGGTATAAAACAACTGCATATTACCCTAGCAACAATAGAAACTAACTTCTTGCCATCAACATGGTTTCAAAAAGGACAAGGAAACTTCAAACTCAAAGCCCGTAACTTACCTCCAGTTCCGTCAGCGTCTGTGTCCACATATATTTGTCAAGGGTGCAACCGTTGCCCGCATTTGGTTGCAATTTGCCAACTTCGTCCTTTTCGCTCTCATCGTCCACCTTTTCGATGGGCTTGGAGATGTCCTCATTGGTGGCCGTCACCAGAGTGGCAGAGTCGCCTCCAGCACCATCCAACATCGTCTGTCGTTTTCTAGAGAAAGATTTGAATTCTTGTTGATTTTAGTTGATTATGATTAGATTTATATTACTCACTTGTCCTCCTGCTCCTTAATGATGGCAGCAGCCTCCTCGTCGCTTATATCACAAATTTTATTAGCTTCCATTTCCTTTAGACGCGTCTCCCGCTCCACCCGCTCCAACTCCTCCTTCACCCGCTTTTTGGCCTCGCGAGCATTCACTTTGTCTTCGTGATCTGCCATTGCGATTTTTGATTCCTTGCGGAAGACTTCCAGCAGCATCTTTTCCCATTCTGCCTGTTTGGCGCCTGTATAGAAATCGGTTTTACGGCGCAAAAAACATGCCAATGTTTGCAGCAACTAAAAAGCGTGGGAAAAACGTGGGTTACAGCTTTGTTGTTGTTGTTGTTGTTGTTGAAGTTATTGAATGTTACAACGAAATTGAAAGGATATTTCGGCAACGGAATTATAGCAAGGGAAATGTGAACTGAGAGTGCACTTTTTAGTTTTTTTATTATATATTTCCTTTATTTCTTTAAAGTGTAAACCATGCTTCATTTCCAGGAAATACTCACTTCGGGAACGCTGCCTAGCTTCGTGGCCAGGGCCAACAAAATGTGGTCAAACTGAGTTTCGTCGTTGGACATTGTGTTTATAATGATAACAAATCGTTTGTTTTTATTTGTGTTCTGGAAATTTCCGAATTCAATTCCAATTCTGAGTTGACTTGTGTGCCGGTGACTGATGACAGTGTGACCGAATTTAAAAAAGGCAAAAATACTATTTGCTCAATGATTCAATCCAGTGTTACCACACTTATTAACTCTTAAACATCGATATTTTTGCTGCCAACAATGATATTTGTATGTATCAATAAGCTTTTAGCATGGTGTTAAATCCACTGTAACGGACTTCCAATAAAAAATGTGTAGCATACGTTTAGGACAACTTAAGCTGTTTTTTATTATACGAATTAATAATTTTAAGCAAAACATGCTTTTAGGCACTGCACATTGTAAATTCTTCTATCAGAAACGCAGCTTAAAGTTTGTCAGCTTGTACGCAACATCAGCTATGCACAAAAGCTCTTTCACTCTTCACTCTACCGCTCTGGTACTCCCGTCTCACACTCTATTTGCAAATGCTTGAAAATCCGACTCTCGTCCTAGGCGCGCTCGTTCATTCTCATTCGGTCTCTTGAAGGAATCAGTCGCATTCTGAATCCATCGGACGTTGAACAAAATAAACTAAATCGAAGTGCTAAAAGCAAAACGGTTATACCGAAAAAGTTCTTCATTTTGTGCTTAATGTGAAAAAACAGTTTAACTGCAACGACAACAACCAGCTGAAAGTGTATCGGAAAAGTAATGCAAACGTGTTAAATATAACTTAAAAGCAAAAGTGATTAGAATAAAAATAAATTATTGTGAATTTAAGTTTTGACACCCGCATAATTGCTGCCTCCCTCACTCCCATTAGAGTTTTTGCGGTTGCAAAAATCGATAAATTTTATATGCGCACACATACACACACTTGCATATAAATATGTACACAAGTTGAAGCGAAACGAAGCTGGAAATTAGGAGCAGAAGAAGTAACCTACGATTACAGTGGGAGGCATAAAACTAGAAACTCTTGAAATGGAAGCTGTTAATAACTCTAAGTGCAGTGTATACACACAATATACATAAATAAAATTGTGATGTACAGTGATTACTCAATGATACCCTATTTATGGCCGGCACTGTCATAGCACAAGCAAAGCAAAGCTCTCTCCCTTTTGCCCCGTCCTGCCGCAAGTCTCACGCCCTTGTCGTTGGCTTACTGAAGTTGTCTTTCCTCAATCTGTGTGTGCGTTCCGCTTTTGTATGTATGTATGTATGTATTTAACAATGTTTATGCTACTCTCCACCCCTTCCTCAATTGCCTGCTTCGCTTGACTATTATTTGTATTTTTATTTATTTTTGCTTTCTTGTATTCTTTGCACGCGACGATAACTACAGCTTGTTTCGCCGCTATCTTGCCATGTGCGCGCCAAAGCCGTTCCAGAGGAGAGTCTAGAGCGGTGTAGAGTAGAACCGCGTAGAGTAGATTGCCAGCCGGCTCTACTGTGCTCCGCCTCAAGGTCAGTGTAAGGTTAGCTCTGCAATTGCGACGCGGAGGCAGAGGCCATGGCAGTGATTTTGAAACGCTGCTGCTGCGCGTTGGTCGTTGTCAATGTTTTTGTTCTTGTTCTTCTTCTCGTTCTTGTTTTCGCTGTTGTTTTTGTGGGCTGGCCAGCAGCCATAATGGGCATGTAAACGAACCACTGTGCACACATATGTATGTACATACATATGTACATATTTAAATGTTGGCGTGTGTTTGCGCATATCCTTCGTCAAGTATTTTGACATTCTCTTGTGGCATGTCATTCTCAATTTAATTTGTTTTTCTTAACAGCCTCCCACGACGTCGACTGCGACAGCAACTGCGTGACGTAGGCGTCAAAATGTCGCCTATGTGTGTGTGTGTGTGTGTGTTGTTGTTGTGGGGGTGTGTGACAGCTATTGCAAATTCCTTCCTACGTCACTGAATCCAATGTGCCCTTTGGCATTTATCTGCAACATACATAAAAGTACCTCTCTATCTATCTATCTCTCTTTCTCGCTCGCTATGCGTGTTTCTCTCGCTAACAGCATCTCTCGCTCTTTTCAGCGCCTGCTCTCACTTTCTACTCTCTCGTTATATAAGCTTACATAATCAGCTGCATAAGTCGTTGGCTGTATTTTTTCTAGTTCTTTTCGCGCTGCCAAAGGATTTCAAGTGCACCTCAGTTGAAAGGATAACAATGCTGTCATTGTTTTTACGGCTGCTCGCTGTAAAAGCCCTGACATAAAAGCCGTTTAAAAGCGGGTTTATCTGGGTGCTCGAGAAAATGCCTTAATTGGCCTTTCACAGGGTTAATTGTTTATAACGGCTATAAGCACTTGTCGGGTATATTATAAAATCTATATGAAAGAAACAGTAGTCAGTAATTTGTAATTGTAGTTTCAGGTGCTGTTTGTGTTGTTGCGGCTTCACAAACAGTTTCTCATTTCTATTTCAATTACGTCTGTCTCTTGATTGGTAGGAGAATTGAGACAGATATTGGATACATTTTGTGGCTAGGCGACAGGCGCCAAAGTCACCGCAGCTGCGGTTGCATAGTTCAGTGATTTTGCCAGCGGAAAAACGTGATAAAATGTTGCCCCAATTGCGTCGTAAGCAAAGAATCTGCCTGAAGCTATTCCAAGTAACTGAAATTCAACAACAACAAATACTTGAGATAACAATTTGTTTTTATTATGTGCAGCTAATATTGTTGTTGTTGTTTTTGATTGAGGTACATTTGTTGGCGCCCATTTCCTTAACTGCACTTGACGATGTATTTAATGCCCTTTGATTTATAAGGCATTATGTTTTGTTCCATAATGCGTCAGCAGCCGACTGAGCAACTGATATTGTATAACAATGGAGCGCCTGATCGATTCAGTTGTTGCTAGGATTACAGCAACACATTGATAAGGCAACCACGCTGCAAACTCTTCCGACTGCATGCAAAGTAATTGTGTTGTGACGTCAGTAGCTGACCGCTCCCCTCAAGCCAATTCATTTGGCTTGCTCCACCTATACAATGGGAGAGGGAAAAGGCAATCGGGCTCTGAAACCTACCCCAAGGCTGGACAATTGATGATAGCACAATGGGAGCCGCCTTGTCCATGAAATGCAAATGGCCAGCGAAATAGAAAACTGCGACATTTGTTTATGAACAGCCAAGTTCAGTTCGCCAAGTGCATTGCCTAATTAGCGGTCGCAGGGGGCCGCGGAAGAGCCGCACCTTGTTCAGAACAACTATAAATAGACACAGCACGATGTATTAACTGGACAAATACGGTGCAACTGAACGTCTATTGATATGGAACCTAAACTGAAAGAAATTTAATTGCATTGGCAACTTTCCACAATTACAATTTGACTTGAAATCTGAAACTTTTTAAATGCTTCAACTTTTTATGTAGAATTATTAAAGAGAACAAGCCATTAATAAAAAGAACTGGGAATCGTCTCAGCTTTGTCAAAATCATGGCAGTTTGAAGTCTGTGAAGGTAATTTTTTGGGACTTGGAACATAGCATGTCAACATTGTTGTCATGATTTTTGATAAGAAATCCGAAAATTTTAAGTTGTTCAACTTGGAGTGTAGAACTGTAAGGGATGATAACCCATTGATAAAAAGACCTCGGGATTTAAAATCGGCTCAGTTTTGACAAAGTTGTGGCAGTTTGAAGTCTGGGAAGGGCACTTCTGGAGACTCGGAACTTCACATGCCAACATTGTTGTCATGATTTTTGACAAGAAATCCGAAAATAATGAATTTGTCATCTTTGAATGTAGAACTGTTAGGGATGATAAACCATTGATAAAAAGATCTCGGGATTGGAAATCGGCTCAGTTTTGACAAAGTTATGGCAGTTTGAAGTCTGGGAAAGGCACTTTTAGGCACTCGGAACTTCACATGCCAACATTGTTGTCATGATTTTTGACAAGAAATCCGAAAATAATGAATTTGTCAACTTTGAATGTAGAACTGTTAGGGATGATAAACCATTGATAAAAAGACCTCGGGATTGGAAATCGGCTCAGTTTTGACAAAGTTATGGCAGTTTGAAGTCTGGGAAGGGCACTTCTAGAGACTCGGAACTTCACGTGCCAACATTGTTGTCATGATTTTTGACAAGAAATCCGAAAATAATGAATTTGTCAACTTTGAATGTAGAACTGTTAGGGATGATAAACCATTGATAAAAAGACCTCGGGATTAGAAATCGGCTCAGTTTTGACAAAGTTATGGCAGTTTGAAGTCTGGGAAGGGCACTTTTAGGCACTCGGAACTTCACATGCCAACATTGTCGTCATGATTTTTGACAAGAAATCCGAAAATAATGAATTTGTCATCTTTGAATGTAGAACTGTTAGGGATGATAAACCATTGATAAAAAGATCTCGGGATTGGAAATCGGCTCAGTTTTGACAAAGTTATGGCAGTTTGAAGTCTGGGAAGGGCACTTTTAGGCACTCGGAACTTCACGTGCCAACATTGTTGTCATGATTTTTGACAAGAAATCCGAAAATAATGAATTTGTCATCTTTGAATGTAGAACTGTTAGGGATGATAAATCATTGATAAAAAGACCTCGGGATTGGAAATCGGCTCAGTTTTGACAAAGTTATGGCAGTTTGAAGTCTGGGAAGGGCACTTTTAGGCACTCGGAACTTCACATGCCAACATTGTTGTCATGATTTTTGACAAGAAATCCGAAAATAATGAATTTGTCAACTTTGAATGTAGAACTGTTAGGGATGATAAACCATTGATAAAAAGACCTCGGGATTGGAAATCGGCTCAGTTTTGACAAAGTTATGGCAGTTTGAAGTCTGGGAAGGGCACTTTTAGGCACTCGGAACTTCACATGCCAACATTGTTGTCATGATTTTTTGACAAGAAATCCGAAAATAATGAATTTGTCAACTTTGAATGTAGAACTGTTAGGGATGATAAACCATTGATAAAAAGACCTCGGGATTGGAAATCGGCTCAGTTTTGACAAAGTTATGGCAGTTTGATGTCTGGGAAGGGCACTTCTAGAGACTCGGAACTTCACATGCCAACATTGTTGTCATGATTTTTGACAAGAAATCCGAAAATAATGAATTTGTCAACTTTGAATGTAGAACTGTTAGGGATGATAAACCAATGATAAAAAGACCTCGGGATTGGAAATCGGCTCAGTTTTGACAAAGTTATGGCAGTTTGAAGTCTGGGAAGGGCACTTCTAGAGACTCGGAACTTCACATGCCAAAATTGTTGTCATGATTTTTGACAAGAAATCCGAAAATAATGAATTTGTCAACTTCGAATGTAGAACTGTTAGGGATGATAAACCATTGATAAAAAGACCTCGGGATTGAAAATCGGCTCAGTTTTGACAAAGTTATGGCAGTTTGAAGTCTGGGAAGGGCACTTCTAGAGACTCGGAACTTCACATGCCAACATTGTTGTCATGATTTTTGACAAGAAATCCGAAAATAATGAATTTGTCAACTTTGAATGTAGAACTGTTAGGGATGATAAACCATTGATAAAAAGACCTCGGGATTGGAAATCGGCTCAGTTTTGACAAAGTTATGGCAGTTTGAAGTCTGGGAAGGGCACTTCTAGAGACTCGGAACTTCACATGCCAACATTGTTGTCATGATTTTTGACAAGAAAACCGAAAATAATGAATTTGTCACCTTTGAATGTAGAACTGTTAGGGATGATAAACCATTGATAAAAAGACCTCGGGATTGAAAATCGGCTCAGTTTTGACAAAGTTATGGCAGTTTGAAGTCTGGGAAGGGCACTTCTAGAGACTCGGAACTTCACATGCCAACATTGTTGTCATGATTTTTGACAAGAAATCCGAAAATAATGAATTTGTCAACTTTGAATGTAGAACTGTTAGGGATGATAAACCATTGATAAAAAGACCTCGGGATTGAAAATCGGCTCAGTTTTGACAAAGTTATGGCAGTTTGAAGTCTGGGAAGGGCACTTCTAGAGACTCGGAACTTCACATGCCAACATTGTTGTCATGATTTTTGACAAGAAATCCGAAAATAATGAATTTGTCAACTTTGAATGTAGAACTGTTAGGGATGATAAACCATTGATAAAAAGACCTCGGGATTGGAAATCGGCTCAGTTTTGACAAAGTTATGGCAGTTTGAAGTCTGGGAAGGGCACTTCTAGAGACTCGGAACTTCACATGCCAACATTGTTGTCATGATTTTTGACAAGAAATCCGAAAATAATGAATTTGTCACCTTTGAATGTAGAACTGTTAGGGATGATAAACCATTGATAAAAAGACCTCGGGATTGAAAATCGGCTCAGTTTTGACAAAGTTATGGCAGTTTGAAGTCTGGGAAGGGCACTTCTAGAGACTCGGAACTTCACATGCCAACATTGTTGTCATGATTTTTGACAAGAAATCCGAAAATAATGAATTTGTCAACTTTGAATGTAGAACTGTTGAGGAGGACAAACCATTGATAAAAAGACCAGGGAATCGCAAATCGGCTCAGTTTTGACAAAGTTATGGGATCTTGAATTCGTGGAAGGTAATTTCTACGAAACGGTAGGAATTCTATACCGGTTGTACTTGAATTTAATACAGCTTATTTATCTTAGTGTACTTACAGAAATATATTGAAAATGATTACAACTAAACAAGTTTCCACACATGTTCATTGGAAAGTTCAGAATGTCGTCGGATTCTGGAATTCTAGACCTGTAGCTGTGTAATTCAAGTACATACCAAACGAAAATATCCAGTTGCAAGTAAAGAAGTATAATTCATTCAGGGCAATTATAAAGCGCAATAAAAGCCCGGAGAGGCGTGACGTTTTAGAACCGAAAGGTTGCTTTCTCTATGCATAGTGGGGCTTTTGCTAATTAAAGCACTTTGGCAAAAAGAGGGGCCAGGCTGGGGGACAGGTATTCTCGATAATTAAAACAAATTGTTACTATTTTTAAATATTGTGGATTTACGCTTAACTGGCGCTATCTGCCCCACTCCCTCTATCTCTATCTCTTTCTCTCTCTATCTCGTTGTGTTGATTATTAGTTTGCACAGCTGATGAAAAGTGCACAAACTGCAGGCATAATAATATACTTACCCCAAGTACACTCACTCATCTATATGTGTACATGGTATATGTATATATACAGTGTTTATAACAAGCCCCAATAAAATTGGCGACTACTCGAAATACGCGTCTGATAACACGAAGGCGGTACCTCTGTAGATAATGCGCAGTTATTAAGTCGTATCGTAAATAATTAAAATTTCAAGTTTATAGCGTTCAAATCAGTCTCTGGCAAATATTAGATTTACGATATTTGTTTATTTATGGAACTGCTTCCCCATAAAAAAAACATTTGCCCAACTCCTGTGTGGCATCTATTTTTACCCTAGGGCAACACGAAACCTGTAAATGGACACGCAACATTCGCCCAGTCACAAATTGAAACCGTTTTTTGTTTATCGCAAAACGATATTGTGATTGTTTAACATTAATTCGCCGGGAGGTTAGTTGCATTCGCCGTAATCGCACCGCTTGTTTACATTATAAATATATCATAGGCCAGATATGTTTATATACATACATATATATATATGAATAAATATAGACTATATGCGGTTTCGCCATACACCGCTGGCGTGGCTCATGCCTGTCGCCGGGACTTTGAACCGACGCACTGGAATTTCGATACCCCTCCTCCCCCTCGTAGCGTATTTTCTGTATCTCAGATCTTGTATCTATTCCCGACTGTGCATTCGTTTGCTGTATTCGATCTCTTTGCTTAAGTCTGCCAGTTTGTGTATTTACATGACGATTCAAATATTTGTACAGAGATTTGTTGTCCTTTTTCTGGTTTTTGGAATGTCGCATTTCAGGTTTTTTGAACGTCATCTCATTGTCTGCATGTGACAGAACTAAAATCTTATTTTTCGTATTTTATTATTCTTGAAATAGATTATAAGCGTGATTATATGATGCGTGACGCGCAACTGAAAGTTATGCAAGAAGAAAGTGTATTTCAAATACTTTTACTACATAGTATGAATATTATGATCGTTCATACATTTAAAGTGATTATTCCATAGCAGAAACCCTACTATTTTAGCTCACAATTGGTGGTGAACGGATGTGGCCGCTTGTCGCTTTTATAAATCTCTGGCACTTAAATATTCGCTAAACTTTTCCACTGGATTTGTATGCTTCTTCAGTTTGGACTCGGTACATGGTCCGACCTACATCACGTCCATAACTCATAGGCTATATGCGCACCAGCAAATTCTTATCAAACTGTATGAATTTCTCATTCATAAAATATGTATTTTTAGCTGAAATACAGCTTCCCCGTTTGCGTCGCTATCACGCTAGAAAATCGTGCAGTACTATTATCAATTGATCGACGATACAATCAATGACTGGCCTGCAGTTCTACATTGGACGCCAATAAATCTTTACTAAAAAATGTCTCTATCGTTTATTGCGCACATTGTGGAAAAGTTCAGTGTGCCAAAAAACCCGTGTTCCGATAGGGGTCTTATCTTGCAAATGGGAGAGTCGGAGGTAAAGGTGTGACGAAAATGATTAAGAATTAAACGAAACAAACAGGTAATATATTAAAACCGAGACGGCACGACTATGAGATACTCTGTATTTTATTGCAGATACAACTAACCAATGAAGCAAAAAAATATAATAAATGAGAATTATCGAGTGCGCACATTGCTGTGCTTGCTAGTGGGTATTTTGGTAATGGGCCACTCTCCTGACTCCTCCATAGCCTCAGACACTCGCTAGCCACATGTCAGACACTTGATACCAATCGTAGACCCCCAATAACAACAATATTAATCACAAGAATATTATCACTTAAGATTTGTTTTTATTATATTTTACTGCTGCTGCCAAAAACCGGTCTGAGTCTGTTTATAGTCTTAGGTGGGTCCCTCCTCTCTGTGTGTGCTACTCTCAAAACTTATCAGTCTGGAGAGTATATGGAGAGTATATTTCAGCAATGTGTCACCGTCTTCTTGCCTCTCCGACGCTACGCAGCGTGACGTAGTCCTCCGGGAGATAAGTTAGCTCGTTCTCTTGCCGGCCGGCTGGGACTTTGAACATTTTAAAATACTACATTCTACATGCATATATATGTGTTTTATGTCTGACTGCCCTATAGAATCAACAGATTGCCTGATAATACATATCGAACCACGGCAAGCGATTTTAAGCCTGTTCGGATCGGATCGCTGAACTTGGCCGCTTATCACAGACTATTTTGTATTTGGGTCCCAGCATTGATTGATTAATTTCTGCAGCATTCATTAACATAAGCGTACACACACACACACACACAAACAGATAAAGACAGCTATCTGAGTTATCACGTGGGGGCCCCCATTCTTTCGCTCCGTTTGGGGCAGAGATTATTGCGATTCTCTTTCTATTTCAATGGGGCGCGCGTGTCATGGAAAATTTTTGTGCTATTTTATCGTTGCGAATATTTCGTATGCGACAAACAAATTTGCATTTCGTTAAAAATAGATAATTTTATTTTATCCCTATATATAGAGGTGTTTATGAATTCATGCCAATGAAAAATCAAGAATATTCAAATGCAATTTTAGTTTATAGTATATTTAGAGCTGGGGTTGATAAACCCATCAGAAATACATACAACAAATGACAAATTGTTGACAGCCTTTCTGCGAGGCAAAGAAAAACATAAAATAATATAGTATATAGGTAATTTGCGTCAGAGTGTGTAGAGATCTGCGTTGATTTTAGATTGCGAAAATCGCAACTTTAACAACACCGACACTTTCTATAATGAACAAAATTATATATCTGTTTGCTTGTCAATTGAAACAAACACTTTGTATTTGTTTTTAATGTTTCTCGTGTTATTTAACTTTTGTAATTTATTTTGCACTTTTTTATTTTACGCTGTTGTTATTGCGGTTTATTCATCATTCGCATTTGGAATTGTTGTTGTCTGTGGCTTTTGTTAATTCTCGTTTGGAGCAGCACTTATATTTATATTTGAAGCGTATATAGGAATTTATATTTTAAATGCACCCGTTGTGCTCATAAAAGGCATTTACGGCAACTGTACAATAAATATGTAAAACACTAATTATAAATAATTATAATATGCAAGTATTTCACAATTTGATAAGGTTCAGAAACATGGGTTTCTAATTTTATTGAACAAAAAATGAAAGTCTCCCTTTGAGTGAATGAGCTGATTATTTGTATTAGTGTGGGTCGAACTATTTTTTATTTATGGAATAATTGAGTAGATATGGGCAAAAATTGCAACAAGTGCACTTTTTTTTACGCAGCAGCCGTTTTTCTCCCCAGCCGATTATGAACTTTCGATAGGCAGAGAAGAGCAAGCGCAAATGCAATATCAATTGAACAGCATTGAAAAACTATTGCAAAGGGTGCGAGAGAGAGAGAGAGCGAGAGAGGGTGAGAAATAGAGAGCGATTGCTTTGAGAGCAGCAATCGATAGATCGCTGCTGCTGCTCTCTTCTGCTCCTGGCGCTGCTGCTGCTGCTGCTGCCGTTTCTCTGCTACTGTTCAGGGGGTTAGGCAATGTTACGCTCTACAGTGGGAGCTCATTCGCTTGTGAGCAGCCGTCAGTGTCGCGTGTGCCCCAAGCAGTGTTCGTGTGGAATAAATAAGTTGAGGCAAGCAGAAAAATTATAGATGCACTGTGTGTGTGTATGTGTGTGTGTGTGTGTGTTATATGCAAAAACAATAATAGTGCTAAATAAATAGTTGTAATGCACAATATGTGTGTTAATTCAATTGCAACACATTAACAACACCTTGTTAGCTCAAATTGTTAATTTATTTTATTTTTTACAGCAAATACAACTGTGGTCTCTGTGCTAAATAAACTGTTAAACAGAATTCAACAGCAGTGCAAGTGAAAACCAGTGCAGAAAATCAAACTAAACTATAAATCAAGTTAAACAATTATAATTACACAGCAACGCAAAGCGAAAAGTTTCAGCAAGTGCAACGGTAACAACGTATAATGGCACCAATAATCACTGACAATTGCGAATTTGAATGTGCAACAAGTGTTGATAGCAGCATCAACAATAACAATAATAACTTTGAAAACGATTTCGATAACGATAACGAAAACGAAAACGTGTCGCGTCGTAACGAACAGTCGAATGTATCGGATTTGAGCCAAGTTCAAGCAGAAGATCATGTCGGAGCAGTGCCGGAGCAAGAGGAGCAGCAGCAGCAGCAGATGCCCTGGGAGGCACCTGGCAAACAGGGACTCTATGATCCCCAGAACGAGCATGAGGCATGCGGCGTTGGTTTCATTGTGGCCATCGATGGCAAACGCTCTCACAAGGTACGTTTACCGTTAGGTAATTAATCGGATTTCACGTAATACTTGTTTTTCTCTCTGTACAGATTCTACGTGATGCCCAGACCCTGTCAGAACGGATGAATCATCGCGGCGCCTGCGCCTGCGACAATGACACCGGCGATGGCGCTGGTGTCTTGGCTTCCATTCCGCACGGACTCTATGCCAAGGCTCTGTAAGTTTACAATCTATTGGGTGGCCCGGGGCGGCAGGGCCCAATTGCATTTGGCAACGTTACAGCTTTGCCGGCTGCCATTGATGAATGTCTTAGACCGACGACGATGTCGGCGATATCGCGACGATCTCGTGCGCGGAATACAAAATAGGTTCAAAGCTCTCTATCAGTTCCTATGCCCTCCCCTAGTAGCCGCGGGTATTACGGCTATCACAGATTCGTTTCGTCATTCCGTTAGCAGTAAAGCACCTGGACAGTATAAAGGTCGGTTCCAGTTATCTAATCTGCCCTTAGATAACTCAATTTAAATACAATTCTGATAATGTTGATATAAACATGATATACAAATTAACAAGAAGAAAGACAATATATGGAATTAACATTAATTAGAGTCAAATCATTTGTATGTAAGAGTATTACAAATGCGGCATTTCGAACAACATGAATTTTTCATGTTGTTTTGTTATTTACATACATATGTATGTGTATGTATTTGCCACCGCTGTTTGCTTCATTGGCTCGGTCTCGACACAAAAATAAAAAAATAAAACAGATGCACATCAGGCGAGCACGTCAAAAATAGTTTGCGAAAATGAGGCACATCCACAACCCATTGAATATACATACTCCCAAATGCAACCAGAACGATTCTTAAATTCTCTCTGCGCGCCTTCAGAGTTTTTTCCATTTCCATTTAATGTTGTGTGTTTTGTTAGCATTTGGCACGATACAGATTTGAGCTTTCGTCACGCTGAGGCAGCGTTGTCCAAATACATGTATAATATTAAACAGTTTAGGGTATACAGAAAGGGGAAGTGTGTTCAATTTGTAGGTAATTACTTTTGCACAAATTGCTCCATTATATTCTTAAACAGAACTGCGCGAAATGAAACCACACGTCAGGGTCTGCCAAATGTGACACATGAATAATAACAAGCTCTGTTTCTTTTTCCGCTCTTAACGATATATTTACATAACTGCAAACTCACTTATGTACTTACAGTTAAGTGCTTTTGAACTTTGCAAATGAGTTTTATAAGTCATGACTGTGAGTAAAACAGTCTTTAAAGATAAGATATAAACAGAGCCTCTGAAAAATTCCGTAAGCGAAAGTGATTCTGATTACTGTAATCTAGCTAATCAGATTATAAACGATAGATAGATTGTAGATGAAAGGCATCACATTAAAATGATAACACTCTTGACATAAACTTAGCATATCCCTAGGAAATGGACTTTAAACTTGCATAATTTTGTCAAAACTGAACATTTTGAAAATAAAATATTTTCGAATTTTATTCTCTGGTATCCGCTTATGTCATTTTAGAGTGAAACAGATTTTTTGTGAAATTTAAAATGACACGCTTTGCAATTAAACTTGGGGCCGTTAACCGAGGCATGAAAGTATTTTATTATGCGGATTTCAGGATATACTGCTTTTCGATTAATAAGTTACGAGTGACAATGATTCTGCTAACATGCAGCTACCAGGCATTTTTCGATTGATTTATAGCTACACATTAGATAGTCTAATTAAACTGTTGGATGTAATAAAAAAAACGTAATTTCGCGCTTGACAAACTCAACAAAAGCTGTAAATCGTGTTTAGTTAGCGCCTAGGCGACGGCGTTGCTTAATTAATATGTCCAGACGAATTTCGGAGTCGTGTCGCACGCCAAAAACGTTAAAACTTGGGGCGGGGCATTCAATGGGAGTGAGACTGCCGAATTGTGAAATACACTGAAAGCAAGTTGAAGTTCGCACTTGTCACGCACGTGACGAGTGATTTTGATTGTGACTGTTCGATTATGAGAGAGGAGGGTGTGTAGGAGCAACAGGTTTTGTAATGTCAAGTTCAAGATACGCAAAGGGTCAGACATGAGCACATGTTACGCGAAGGCTGCCCATCTCTCATCTCTCTATTGGGGGCGGCTCTTAAAGTGCGACGTAATAGGAAATCAGCTACTAACTTTTCTGCATACTCATCACTTATGTACGAAATGCGCGTTTGAATGACAAACGGACAAACAGCAGATGCTGATAAGGTGATTTTATTTCGTCACTTTTGACGCAATGGAATCGCATAGCCGATGAATGGCGACAAATGAATGGCAACTGACGCCACAAGGTAGACAATCACCAGGCAAGCGTTTAATTCAATTGCAAAATCAAAGCCCGCGCTTTTTTATTAGCCTTGCGATGATTGTAATGCAAGGCGTGCACTGAGAAAAAATATTGTTCTCAAGCGAAATTATAGAGTACTTGGCAGAACTTGAACCCTCTCTTCATTATAGCTAGATTTCTCTCAGTGTATTTACTCGATTCGTTAAAATAAACTTTTAAAGTAAATATAATTTAAAATAACTTGAATACATTGTATCCAATCAAATACAATTTAGCTTTAAATTTGATCGTAATTGATTTTTACGATTGTTTCTAAGAATGCTCAATGAAAGTTAATTGAACTAAACATAACTTTATTTCTCGGCAATTGGATAGCGAGCTATTAAATTAAACTTAACACCACTTGGATACGCTTGAATATATCAAAATTTGATCATGATTTCTTTTATTCCTTTCAACTATTCAATATTTCAATATGATCTTTAATTTCTTGTTGATATAGCGCTGCACAGGGCGTAACCTTGCCGGAGCTGGGCAACTATGCCACTGGCATCTTCTATCTGGATGAGGCGCAGCATGCCGCCGCCGAGTCGGAGTTTAATGTGCTGGCCAAGAGTCTGGGCTTGTCGGTGCTCGCCTGGCGCACAGTGCCGGCCAATCAGCAGGCCATTGGTGGCGTTGCTCGCAAATCGGAGCCGGTGTCGCGTCAGGTGTTTGTCGCGCGTCCCGATGAGAGTGACGAGAAGACCTTTCAGCGTCAGGTGTTTGTGCTGCGCAAGCGGGCCAGCCATGAGCTGACCAAGAAGGGCAGACGCTTCTACATCTGTTCGCTGTCGGATCGCACTGTCGTGTACAAGGGTCTGTTCACCTCGGATCAGCTGTGGGATTACTACACCGACCTCAAGAATCCCGAGTTTGAAACGTATATGGCGCTGGTGCATACGCGCTTCTCCACCAACACCTTTCCCAGCTGGGAGCGTGCCCATCCGCTGCGTGTCCTTGCCCACAATGGTGAGATCAATACGCTGCGTGGCAATGTGAATCTGATGAAGGCTAGGGAGGGCGTCATGCAGTCGGAGCTCTTTGGGGATCAGCTAAAGAAGCTCTATCCCGTCGTCGAACCCAATCTCTCCGATTCGGGCTCCTTTGATTGTGTGCTGGAGTTCATCACAATGGCCAGCGATCGTTCGCTGCCCGAATCCGTGATGACCATGGTGCCGGAGGCGTGGCAGAATGATCGCACAATGCCGCAGGAGAAGCGCGACTTTTATCAATGGGCCGCCTGTGTCATGGAGCCCTGGGATGGCCCAGCACTGATCAGCTTCACCGATGGACGCTACATTGGTGCCGTGCTGGATCGTAATGGGTTGCGTCCGTCACGTTTCTATGTGACCAAGGAGAATGTGCTGGTCATGGCTTCCGAGGTAGGCGTCTACGATGTGGATCCGTCGCAGGTGACGCTCAAGAGTCGCCTCAAGCCCGGCCGCATGCTGCTGGTGGACACCAAGGAGAAGAAGCTCATCCAGGATATTGAGCTCAAGGCTAGGATTGCCAAGTCGCGTCCCCACTCCGAATGGCTGCAGCAGAAGGTGAGTGGGCTGGTTATCCATCAGTTAGTGTATTCATCGATCCTCCACTTAACACTCTGAGCACTCAACAACTCGACACGCAAATTGTTTAATGGTTACTTGTATTTGTATCTCTCTGTAACTGTTATTGCTCTCACTTTGTCCATTTCTCTGTCATGCTAACAATGTGATAATCTTAACCGGACTAATCCAGATGGTGAGTTAACGGGTGTCTCCATCTTTCTCTCTCTATCTCGCTGAGTCCTTGTAGTCCTTGGCTCTTGCCATTAGTTGCTTTGCGTCGATTTATTTCGCATGTCCTTCAGCTATTTAAAACTGTTGCTTTAATCCCATTTCGCTCCTGGCATCTTTCCCTCCCCATCAGATCACACTGGATGAGATTCGCAATGCCAATGTCCTCAGCACGCCCATCGAGGAGCCACCCAAGCTGCCAGCCTCCCAGCGCGGCATCTTTGATCCGCGTCTCTCGCTCTTTGGCTACACCACGGAGACGGTCAACATGCTGCTGATTCCCATGTTCAAGAACAAGTAAGTGACAGACCCAATTTGTATACCCTGAAAAGGGTATTTGTATGTGTGTGTGTGAATTCATTGCAATAACATCTTGTCTATCTCGCCTTGCAGAAAGGAGGCTCTGGGTTCCATGGGCAACGATGCTCCGCTGGCCTGTCTGTCCGGCTATCAGCCCATTCCGTACGAGTACTTTAAGCAGCTGTTCGCACAGGTGACCAATCCACCGATCGATCCATTCCGCGAGAAGGTTGTCATGTCGATGCAGTGTCCCCTTGGACCGGAGGCGAATCTGCTGCAGCCGTCGGCACAGCAGGTGCACCGCATTTGGCTGGCCAACCCCATACTGAGCATTCCAGATACCCAGCTGCTCAAGCGCAATACGCATCGCGGCTGGAAGACCAAGGTCCTGGACATAACATTCCCGTACAGCCAAGGCTATCAGGGCTATCTCGATTGCATCGATCGCATCTGTCGCGAGGGCGTCAGTGCCGCTCAGGCGGGCTACCAGCTGATTGTGCTCTCCGATCGTGAGGCTGGCGTCAATGAGCACGTGGCGGTTTCCGCACTGCTCGCACTGGGTGCACTGCATCATCATCTGATCGAGACGCTGCAGCGCATGAAGGTCGGCATCATTGTGGAGACGGCAGAGGCACGTGAAGTGCATCATGTCTGCGTTCTGCTCGGCTACGGCGCCGATGCCATCTGTCCCTATTTGGCATTCGAGTTGGCCCAGGCGCTCCGTGACGATGGCGTCATTGGCTCGGAGACAACCGATAAGCAGATCTATACCGCCTACGCTCAGGCTATCGATACCGGCATTGCCAAGGTTATGGCCAAGATGGGCATCAGCACCTTGCAGTCCTATAAGAGCGCCCAGATCTTTGAGGCAGTCGGTTTGGGCAACGAACTGATTGCCAAGTGCTTCCGCGGCACTCAGAGTCGCATAGGTGGCGTCACTCTAGAGATTCTGGCCAAGGAGGGCTTGGAACGCTTCCAGTTAACCTATGGCAAGGTGTCACCGGATACGCGCATCCTGCGCAATCCGGGTCAGTATCACTGGCGACATGGTGGCGAGGCGCACATCAATGAGCCCAGCTCCATTGGCAGCCTGCAGGAGGCGGCCGTCAACAAGAATCAGAGCGCCTTCGAGGCCTTCAAGAAGACCACCCTGGAGAGTGTCAAACAGTGTGCCCTGCGTGGTCAACTGGAGTTTGCCACCAATCGCAAGAAGATTGATATTTCCGAAGTGGAGCCAGCTAGTGAGATTGTCAAGCGGTGTGTAGCAAGTGCCTCATACCAAGTTATCCCTGGCTAATTTATGTATTCCTCTTTAGCTTCGCCACTGGCGCCATGAGCTTTGGCAGCATCTCCCTGGAGGCGCATCAAACGCTCTCCGTTACCATGAATCGCATTGGCGGCAAGAGCAACACTGGCGAGGGTGGCGAGGACTCTGATCGCTATCTGAGTAAGGCTTGGAGCTCTTTTGTTGAGTTCTTTATATTACTAATAATGTATTATTCCCCTGCAGATCAAGATCCGAATCACAGTCGTCGTTCGGCCATTAAGCAGGTGGCTTCGGGTCGCTTTGGTGTGACTGCCTCGTATCTGGCCAATGCGGATGATCTGCAGATCAAAATGGCGCAGGGTGCCAAGCCGGGTGAGGGTGGTGAGCTGCCCGGCTATAAGGTGACCAAGGAGATTGCCAAGACACGGAAATCGGTGCCGGGCGTGGGTTTAATATCGCCACCACCGCATCACGACATCTACTCCATTGAGGATCTAGCCGAGTTGATCTACGATCTCAAGTGCTCCAATCCCAATGCACGCATCAGCGTCAAGCTGGTCTCGGAAGTGGGAGTGGGCGTTGTGGCCTCCGGCGTTGCCAAGGTGCGTTCTATAACTGATCCCACGTCATCTATACCAACTAATATGCTGTTACCTTTTCAGGGCAAGGCCGAGCATATTGTCATCTCTGGCCATGATGGTGGAACCGGCGCCAGCTCCTGGACAGGCATTAAGAACGCTGGTCTGCCTTGGGAGCTGGGCATTGCTGAAACGCATCAAGTACTTGTTTTGAATAATCTACGCTCAAGGTAAGTTTCCGACCAGCAGACCCCCTGGTCCGCCCCAAACCCCCCCTCTTGTTACTAATCATGAAAGAAACATATTACTGAAGAGCCTGGTTATCCAGATGACAGCGTTGGAAAACGTATTGAGATTAACTCATTGATCACGAGATTGAATTGAGATAAAAGTGATCTGATGGATCAGATCAGATAGATCAACAGATCACCTGAACATGACCGGTATCTAAATGGATAAAGGAAAGTGATCTATATTCCTACTCAAAATTTCAAGTTTATTGATCGAGAGATCACAGGATCGAGATATAGCCTGATTGCTTCCACTTTCGCCCACAATTCATCCACAACACGTCACTCAAATTATCACTGCCTCAGACAAAATACAATACAAATTGATAACGATTCGATCTGATCCAAATCGGAACCGAACCGAACCGAATCCGATCGGATCGGTGCCATCCACTCAAATGCTCGCTCGCACGATCTTCGCGCCGCGCTGTGCTCCATTCGTAATTTCTTCTCATTTATTTGAATTTGATGTTGAATCAATCGTTAACATTGCATTCCTTTCTATGTCATCTATCTTCCTCCACACCCATCTACCTTGGACCGGCAACAACAACAGGGTGGTCGTTCAGGCGGATGGACAACTGCGCACCGGTTTTGATGTCGTTGTCGCTGCTCTCCTCGGCGCCGATGAGTTTGGCTTCAGCACAGCTCCCTTGATTGTCATGGGTAAGTCAATGCTTACAAGTCACAGATTGGTACTAAACTGCCATCTCTTTTTTAGGCTGCACCATGATGCGCAAGTGTCATCTGAATACCTGTCCTGTGGGCATTGCCACACAGGATCCTGTGCTCCGCAAGAAGTTTACCGGCAAGCCTGAGCATGTGATTAACTTCTTCTTCATGCTGGCTGAGGATGTAGGTTATCTATCTACCTAAGCCTTCAACTCACTCATCAACTGTCTCTATCTCATTTAGATTCGTCAAATCATGGCTAGCCTGGGCATTCGCAAGTTCCAGGATCTGATTGGACGCACCGATCTGCTGCAACTTGCCAGCCAGCGCGATACTAAGGCAAGCAATCTTGATCTCACGTTGCTGCTGAAGCCGGCACTGGAACTGCGTCCGGGCACCAACATTGTGGGCGGCTCCGTGAAGCAGGACTTCCAGTTGGAGAATCGCTCCGATAATCAGTTGATCGAGAAGGCTCAGCAGATCTTCAATGGCGCCGAGGACAATGTCACCGTCAAGATGGCCATCCACAATGAGGAGCGGGCATTTGGCTCTACTCTGAGCTATCATATTGCCTGCAAATATGGCGAGGCTGGTCTGCCCATTGGCAAGAGCATCGACATCTTCCTGGAGGGCTCGGCTGGCCAGAGTTTCTGCGCCTTCCTGGCACGTGGCGTCAACGTCACCCTGAAGGGTGATGCCAACGATTATGTGGGCAAGGGTTTGTGCGGTGGCAATGTGGTCATCAGTCCACCCGACACCTCAACCTTCGAGTCCCATCTCAATGTGATCGTAGGCAACGTGTGCCTCTATGGCGCCACCGAGGGCAACGCCTATTTCCGTGGCATTGCCGCCGAGCGCTTCTGTGTGCGCAATTCCGGAGTGACGGCTGTCGTGGAGGGTGTGGGTGATCACGGTTGCGAGTATATGACGGGTGGACTCGTTGTCATCCTGGGTTTGACTGGACGCAACTTTGCTGCTGGCATGTCCGGTGGCATTGCCTATGTCTATGACATTGATGGCTCCTTCAAGCCCAAGGTGAATCCGGAGTCCGTGGAGCTGCTGCCGCTGCTAATCGAGGAGGATGTGTCATTGGTGAAGAAACTGCTGGCTGACTTTATTGACAAGACCGACTCGAACGTGGCCAAGGAGCTGCTTGCCAACTGGGCGCACGAGCAGTCCAAGTTCGTCAAGGTCTTCCCCTACGAGTATCAGAAGGCGCTTAAGGACATGGCCGAGCAGGAGGAGGTGGAGCAGCCCGTCAAGGTGGCGTCCATTGAGAATGGCAATGGCAAGCACGAGCCGCACATCAAAGACATCGAGGAGGCCATCCAGGATGTGGCTCTCGAGCAGAAGCGTGCCGATCGTGTCCTGGACAAGACGCGCGGCTTCGTCAAATACAAGCGGGAGGCGGCGCCGTATCGTGATGCCGGCGAACGCCAGAAGGACTGGAACGAAGTCTACAACTTTCCACATGTGCGCAAGAACCTCCAGATGCAGGCAGCCCGCTGCATGGAGTGCGGTGTGCCCTTCTGTCAGTCCAATTCAACGGGCTGTCCGCTGGGCAACATCATACCCAAGTGGAACGATCTCGTCTTCCACGGCGAGTGGCAGGAGGCACTGCGTCAGCTGCTGCAGACCAACAATTTCCCGGAGTTCACGGGTCGCGTTTGCCCAGCCCCCTGTGAGGGTTCCTGTGTCCTGGGCATCTCCGAGCCGGCTGTCACCATTAAGAACATCGAGTGCGCCATCATCGATCATGCCTTCGAGCAGGGCTGGATTAAGCCCGAGATCCCAGAGACGCGCACCGGCAAGCGTGTCGCCATTGTCGGTTCCGGTCCCTCCGGTCTGGCTGCTGCCCAGCAACTGAACCGTGCTGGACACTTTGTCACGGTCTTTGAGCGCAACGATCGCGTCGGCGGACTGCTGCAGTACGGCATTCCAACCATGAAGCTCTCAAAGGAGGTGGTCAAGCGGCGTGTCGATCTCATGGCTGACGAGGGCATTGAATTCCGCACCAATGTTCACATTGGCAAGGACACCAGCGCCGAGAAGTTGGTTCAGGGGTGAGTTAACGATTTTTCTCATTATATTCACTTAGTAATCCTTCTCCTTATTCACACAGCTATGATGCCGTGCTGCTGACCACTGGCTCCACCTGGCCAAGGGATTTGCCGCTGGCTAATCGTGATCTGCAGGGCATTCACTTTGCCATGGAGTTCCTGGAGGCGCAGCAGAAGAAGCAGCTGGGCGGCAAGAAGCAGATTATTTCGGCCGAGGGCAAGGATGTCATCATCATTGGTGGCGGCGATACCGGCTGCGATTGCATTGCCACCTCGTTGCGTCAGGGCGCCAAGAGCATTACCACCTTTGAGATATTGCCGGAGCCGCCGCTGAAGCGTGCCGAGGACAATCCCTGGCCGCAGTGGCCGAAGGTATTCCGCGTGGACTATGGCCACGAGGAGGTGCGTCTCAAGTGGGGCAGGGATCCGCGCCAGTACTGCACCACGACCAAGGAGTTTGTGGGCGAGAATGGTCACATCAAGGGCGTCCACACCGTCGAGGTGGAGTGGACCAAGTCGGAAACGGGCCAGTGGCGCATGCAGGAGGTGGAGGGCTCCGAGAAATACTTTGCTGCCGATCTAATACTCCTGGCCATGGGCTTCCTCGGGCCGGAGAAGTCGGTGCCCAGTGAGCTGGGACTGGAGCTGGATCCACGTGGCAATATAAAGGCCAGTAATGGCCAATATGGCACCTCCAATCCCAAGGTCTTCGCAGCAGGCGGTAAGTCGACTGATTGAAGTAATAGAAACAGATACTCTTAAAAATCGTTTCTTGCAGATTGCCGGCGTGGTCAATCTTTGGTGGTTTGGGCCATAACAGAGGGTCGTCAGGCGGCGCGTCAAGTGGATTCCTATCTAACAGGTTTTCCCAGCGGCTTGCCCGGACCCGGCGGCGTCATTGATCCCACAGTACCCAGGTTCTAAGTACCTGAGCAAGATGATGATGATGGAGTTGAGGATGCTGATGCGGGGAGTCTGTCTGTGTGCGTGCGTCGTCTTTAGCATAGAAAAATTCGTGTGTTTTCGCCACCTCGAAAACCAATTTGCAATTTGTGATTTTTATTTTCGCGATTTTAGTTTAGTTTACACACTAAAAAAGAAAGACTTGAGTTTTTTACACTATTAAACACGTTTTCCTTTATGGTTTTATTTGATGCGACGATGCCACGCCCACAAAGCGTAGCTGGCCTGGCTAGCTGTCGCGATGCCCTCCAAAATGATGATGATGTTGCTGAAGGAGTCAATTAAGAGTGCAAAAAAAATGAAAAACACCCAACAACTGTGGGGTCTTAAACAAATATCCAAATTCAAGGACAATAACTAGAAATTAACCGTTAAAGCGTTATAAACAAAAATTTTATAATATCACATAATTGATATGCATAATTCTGTTCAAATATTGATATTGTACTTACTTGATTTATGTTTCTAGAGCTGTTTGATCAATTGATATGCTGAATTCCAAAATAATACACTGAACAAATATGTAACCAACCCAGCCTATATACAAGTATATCGAATTGCATTTGTAGATGTTGTTTGTGTTTAAAGCTACAACTGATCGTTAATTGCAAAGTACCTACATACTATTTACAATATGTATTATAATTATTGGTCATTTTAAAGCCACATGTTAAATGTCCCTTTGGCAAGCTACCATTATTAATATATGTATATGTACGTTTAACAAAGCTAATTATGCATTATAATATATACCTTCCATATATACATATATGTAAAATAAACTGGTGAAGTATTCAATATATTAAAGTGTTGCAAGCAAAAATTCAAAGTGCTTTTTATTACGCGCGAATGTGAGCGGTTGAGAGTTGGCTGCTACAACATTCGCCGATATATTGACACATGCAAAGTATCGTGCACATAGTTTTCTATCGATTGCTCGATTTCCGATTGTCAGTGTGTACATGTAGAATACATAGAAAATAACATTTCTTTTCGCCATAGAGCAGCACTGTGCGCCTTTCGCACGCGTATTTTCGTGCAGATTTTGTGTAGAAATTCATAGTTATTTGTTGTGAAAATAGTTAAAGTACAACTGCAATCATGGCGCAATTCGATCTAACACGCATCAATTGTCAATATTTGGACAGACATTTGACTTTTCCACTGCTGGAGTTTCTATGCGGCAAGGAGGTTAGAAAAATTCCCAGCTTCGTGTCACCCCGTTATCGATCAATTTGACAATCGATCTTTGTATTGTGTTTATTCTGCAGATCTACAATCAGCAGGAGCTGCTGGAGTATATCCTGGAGACGGTCAACAAGACGAACATGATTGATTACACCATGGACACCCGGAAGCGTCTCAATCTAAGCCAGGATATGCCCGATGAGCTAGTCCAGCGCAAATCCGATGTCCTGGCTACGTTGAAGCAGCTGCAGAACGAGGTTGCCCCAATCATGAAGGCCACCGACATCCTGAAAAACGGCGAGAGCATGAAGGACTCCAAGTCCTTTGTGAACGCCCTCCAAAAGGACTACAACTTCAAGGTGGAGCATCTGGAGAGCGCCTACAAGTTGGCCAAGTATCTGTACGAGTGCGGCAACTATCAGGAGTCCACTTCCTATTTATACTTTTGCCTCATTGTCATGTCGCCCAATGATAAGGTGAGTCCCACTTAAAGAATTTAACTCTTGGTAGTGTATATCTACTCTGCATGTCGACATTGTTGTCATGATTTTTGACAAGAAATCCGAAAATAATGAATTTGGCAACTTTGAATGTAGAAGTGTTAGGGATCATAAACCATTGATAAAAAGACCTCGGGATTGGAAATCGGCTCAGTTTTGACAACGTTATGGCAGTTTGAAGTCTGGGTATTTAATTTTTAGGGACTTGAAACATAGCATGTCAACATTGTTGGCATGATTTTTGACAAGAAATCCGAAAATAATGAATTTGTCAACTTTGAATGTAGAAGTGTTAGGGATGATAAACCATTGATAAAAAGACCTCGGGATTGAAAATCGGCTCAGTTTTGACAAAGTTATGGCAGTTTGAAGTCTGGGAAGGGCACTTCTATGGACTCGGAACTTCACATGCCAACATAGTTGTCATGATTTTTGACAAGAAATCCGAAAATAATGAATTTGGCAACTTTGAATGTAGAAGTGTTAGGGATGATAAACCATTAATAAAAAGACCTCGGGATTGGAAATCGGCTCAGTTTTGACAACGTTATGGCAGTTTGAAGTCTGGGTATTTAATTTTTAGGGACTTGAAACATAGCATGTCAACATTGTTGGCATGATTTTTGACAAGAAATCCGAAAATAATGAATTTGTCAACTTTGAATGTAGAAGTGTTAGGGATGATAAACCATTGATAAAAAGACCTCGGGATTGAAAATCGGCTCAGTTTTGCAAAAGTTATGGCAGTTTGAAGTCTGGGAAGGGCACTTCTATGGACTCGGAACTTCACATGTCAACATTGTTGGCATGATTTTTGACAAGAAATCCGAAAATAATGAATTTGTCAACTTTGAATGTAGAAGTGTTAGGGATGATAAACCATTGATAAAAAGACCTCGGGATTGAAAATCGGCTCAGTTTTGACAAAGTTATGGCAGTTTGAAGTCTGGGAAGGGCACTTCTATGGACTCGGAACTTCACATGCCAACATAGTTGTCATGATTTTTGACAAGAAATCCGAAAATAATGAATTTGTCAACTTTGAATGTAGGAGTGTTAGGGATGATAAACCATTGATAAAAAGACCTCGGGATTAAAAATCGGCTCAGTTTTGCAAAAGTTATGGCAGTTTGAAGTCTGGGAAGGGCACTTCTATGGACTCGGAACTTCACATGTCAACATAGTTGTCATGATTTTTGACAAGAAATCCGAAAATAATGAATTTGTCAACTTTGAATGTAGAAGTGTTAGGGATGATAAACCATTGATAAAAAGACCTCGGGATTGAAAATCGGCTCAGTTTTGCAAAAGTTATGGCAGTTTGAAGTCTGGGAAGGGCACTTCTATGGACTCGGAACTTCACATGTCAACATTGTTGGCATGATTTTTGACAAGAAATCCGAAAATAATGAATTTGTCAACTTTGAATGTAGAAGTGTTAGGGATGATAAAGCATTGATAAAAATACCTCGGGATTGAAAATCGGCTCAGTTTTGACAAAGTTATGGCAGTTTGAAGTCTGGGAAGGGCACTTCTATGGACTCGGAACTTCACATGTCAACATTGTTGGCATGATTTTTGACAAGAAATCCGAAAATAATGAATTTGTCAACTTTGAATGTAGAAGTGTTAGGGATGATAAACCATTGATAAAAAGACCTCGGGATTGAAAATCGGCTCAGTTTTGACAAAGTTATGGCAGTTTGAAGTCTGGGAAGGGCACTTCTATGGACTCGGAACTTCACATGCCAACATAGTTGTCATGATTTTTGACAAGAAATCCGAAAATAATGAATTTGTCAACTTTGAATGTAGGAGTGTTAGGGATGATAAACCATTGATAAAAAGACCTCGGGATTAAAAATCGGCTCAGTTTTGCAAAAGTTATGGCAGTTTGAAGTCTGGGAAGGGCACTTCTATGGACTCGGAACTTCACATGTCAACATAGTTGTCATGATTTTTGACTAGAAATCCGAAAATAATGAATTTGTCAACTTTGAATGTAGAAGTGTTAGGGATGATAAACCATTGATAAAAAGACCTCGGGATTGAAAATCGGCTCAGTTTTGCAAAAGTTATGGCAGTTTGAAGTCTGGGAAGGGCACTTCTATGGACTCGGAACTTCACATGTCAACATTGTTGGCATGATTTTTGACAAGAAATCCGAAAATAATGAATTTGTCAACTTTGAATGTAGAAGTGTTAGGGATGATAAAGCATTGATAAAAAGACCTCGGGATTGAAAATCGGCTCAGTTTTGACAAAGTTATGGCAGTTTGAAGTCTGGGAAGGGCACTTCTATGGACTCGGAACTTCACATGCCAACATAGTTGTCATGATTTTTGACAAGAAATCCGAAAATAATGAATTTGTCAACTTTGAATGTAGAAGTGTTAGGGATGATAAACCATTGATAAAAAGACCTCGGGATTGAAAATCGGCTCAGTTTTGCAAAAGTTATGGCAGTTTGAAGTCTGGGAAGGGCACTTCTATGGACTCGGAACTTCACATGCCAACATAGTTGTCATGATTTTTGACAAGAAATCCGAAAATAATAAATTTGTCAATTTTGAATGTAGAAGTGTTAGAAAGGATAAACCATTGATAAAAAGACCTTGGGATTGGAAATCGGCTCAGTTTTGACAAAGTTATGGCAGTTTGAAGTCTGGGAAGGGCACTTCTAGAGACTCGGAACTTCACATGCCAGCATAGTTGTCATGATTTTTGACAAGAAATCCGAAAATAATAAATTTGTCAATTTTGAATGTAGAAGTGTTAGAAAGGATAAACCATTGATAAAAAGACCTCGGGATTGAAAATCGGCTCAGTTTTGACAAAGTTATGGCAGTTTGAAGTCTGGGTATTTAATTTTTAGGTACTTGAAACATAGCATGTCAACATTGTTGGCGTGATTTTTGACAAGAAATCCGAAAATAATGAATTTGTCAGCTTTGAATGTAGAAGTGTTAGGGATGATAAACCATCAATAAAAAGACCTCGGGATTGGAAATCGGCTCAGTTTTGACAAAGTTATGACAGTTTGAAGTCTTGAAAAAGCCTTTTTGATTTTTGGAAACATCACATGAATCATCCAGCATTAGAAATTCCATTTGAGCGGATTAAAGTTGATTTAAAACTATCTTTCTTTCCAGAACTATCTGAATGTGCTGTGGGGCAAGCTGGCCGCTGAGATTCTGACGCTCAATTGGAACACCGCCTTGGAGGATTTGACTCGTCTGCGTGACTACATTGACAGTGCCAACTTCTCGACTATTCAGGCGCTGCAACAGCGCACCTGGCTGATCCACTGGTCCGTGCTGGTGTTCTTTAATCATCCCAAGGGTCGGGATCTCATCATTGAGATGTTTTTGTATAAGCCACTCTATCTGAACGCCATACAGACCATGTGCCCTCATATTATGCGTTATTTAGCCACCGCTGTGGTCATCAATCGCACGCGTCGCAATGCGCTCAAGGATTTGATTAAGGTCATACAGCAGGAGTCGTACACGTATCGTGATCCCATCACCGAGTTCCTCGAGTGCCTCTACGTGAACTTTGACTTCGAGGGCGCACGCCTGAAGCTGCACGAGTGCCAAACGGTCATTTTGAATGACTTCTTCATTGTCGCCTGCCTCAATGAGTTTGTGGAGGATGCGCGTCTGATGATCTTCGAAACATTCTGCCGCATTCATCAGTGCATCACCATCAGCATGCTGGCCGACAAGCTGAACATGAAGCCCAACGAGGCCGAATGCTGGATTGTCAACTTGATACGCAATGCACGTCTGAATGCCAAGATTGATTCGAAGCTGGGACATGTGGTGATGGGCACACAGCCACTGAGTCCCTATCAGCAGCTGGTGGAGAAGATTGACTCGCTGTCGATGCGCTCGGAGCATTTGGCAGGTCTGATTGAGCGCAAGAGCAAACAAAAGAATCAAGAATCGATCGACTCCTGGAAGTACTATTAAGCATTAGATAAACACTTTTTTCTGTATTCAGCCAGAAGGCAATGCCTGTTTGCATTACAATTCTAACCAAACGTCACATGGCGCGAATTAAATAACATCTCTATTCGCAGCCTAAATATGATTATTGTCAAACTCATTCTCGTTGTGGAATCCATCTCATTGTGGAAAATTCCATCCCAATTTGTAGATAATGTCATCAGCATCAACATTTGAATTTGATTTTATTTCCATATGGAATAATAAGTTACAAAACAATACGGAAGCGGATGTCAACCGCGGCTGTTACAATTTATAATTTGCCTAGCCTATACACGCAAAATGTCCTAGTCCTAGTTGTAGTTGTAGATCTCTAGCTATAGCTTCTTGTACCAATGACTGTGCGCCTAGCGCCAAACACAGATTATACGATTAGTTGCTACCGGAGTTTGTCCATGGCAGCGGAGGGCTTCACCACCATCCAGGCACGCGTGGGCAGATTCTGCAGATAGACGATCCATTTGCGCACAACCAGCAGCCAAATGATGCCATAGACAACGCACACCATCGCCTCCAAGTAGTAGCCATCAAAGACTATTTCGCACTTGCCAGCAGCATTTGTGCAGGTCTGCAGGAGATAATAGAAATTAAAGAGACTATTCATTATTGAGAGATGGGAGTCACTTGCCTGCTGGCCTTCCTTATCCAAGCATTGATTGTCTGCCTGTGTGGTGCACTGCTTGAACGTGAGCACATCCACCAGCCAGAGCACCACCGTGTTGGGCCAGTTGCCACCGAGATTGCATAGAGTATTCAGGAATGTCATGTAGGTGCCGCCCACAGCGGGATCCGATATCTTGGCAAAGAATGACATGGCGGCCACGAACATGGAATAGAGGAATACCTGATAGCAGCCATAGCTGACAACGAGCAGCACATAGTAATAGACGGGCACCTCGCCGCCAGAGATCAAGTAAGGCGTTGCATAGGCGATCAGGGTGGCCACAGTTGCTAGGACTATGCGATAGGGTATCGCCTTCAAGTACACATCCATAGGTCGCGGTCCGTTGGTGTATTTGCCCACTAGAATGGGCAATATGAGTTGCAGTGGAATCACGGGAATGGCCAGCAGTGCCAGCTTCTCCTTGGGCACGCCGGCATCGATGAGCTTGAGAGATGTGACCGCATCGGAGGCAGCAAACGTGACTTTTACCGTGAGCAGAATGCCGGCAAGGATTTGCACTGGGCGCTTGCGCACAATGTCCCACAGCACCTGATAGCTTTCGTGTATGTTCAGCTCGTGCTCCACCTGATAGCGTGCCTCTGTGTGTGCATCCTCAATATCGTTCTCTCGCTTGAAGATCGCCACCAGCGTTGTGGCCACTATAAAGACGATGCCCCAGAAGTAGAGGAAACGTGGCAACGTAATCATGCCCACATCCGCAGGCTCCGTGCGCAGATACGAGTTGCAAAAGTCCTTCGACTCGAGGGCAATGAACACCACATAGCCAAAAAAGTAGCCAGCCGTTTGGCCCACACTGTTGCAGGTGGAGGCGTAGCCCACATTGCAGCGCTTCAGCATGGTCAGAGCCCAGCCATCCACGGCAATATCCTGAGTGGCGGCCAAGAAGTTCAGCATGAAGAAGAGCAACGTCAGCAGCGGCACATTCGGATCCACTCCATCCCCGCCCAGCCAGCGATCCACATGCGCCGACAGCAGGAGCATAAACCCACCCAGCAGGTACTGCACTGGTACCAGCCACGACTTGCGACGCCCAAAGCGTCGCACATACAGCGAGTCCACAATTGGCGCCCACAGCAACTTGATGCTGAAGGGCCAATAGGCAAAGGAGAACTCCGCCTGCTGTTTGTAGCTGGCTCCACGATTCTGCAGCAGCATGGGAACAGCCGCTATGAGGCCAATGGGAATGCCTTGAAGTATATACAGGAATAGAAGTATGGCTATGTTGCGTCTATCGCCACGTATATCGGGTTTGTCATCCACATCCTGCGCATCGCCCAAGGATTCGATGATCTGTCGACCATCCTTGTTTTGACCTCGACGGCGTGTGGACATTGTTGTTGCCTGCAGCGTAAAGTGAAATGTGCTTTTTGAATGTGAAACTTGTCGTTCGATTTAAAGCTCACCCGCAGCTGCTGTAATCAGTAATCGTTCAAATATCAACAACAACACCTGCAGGTCCACGTCAGTAACTGTTTTTTTTTGGCAACCCGTTTCAAAAAACATATATTTATATGAATATTTTGCTGTTGCTGAGCGTATCGTTGAATTATGTGAAACTTATTAATTTATATACGTTTAATTTCATATTGTGATGTGGCCGACGGTTTGTTGACGTTAGCGTTTCGCTAAAATGCAAGTACCTTTTGTATTTAGTGACCCCAAACAACGTATCGAAAGTCGATGCCAGTATCGATATATCGATAGCACCATGCAAAGCTCAACCCATAACGGCTATTTGGATACATTTATTTGCATCTTGCCATACAGTAAGAAATTCTAACAAGGGTCCCATAATTATAATATCGCTGATAAATTACATACATCTGCAAGAAGCATGCTTAACTTCCCTCGTTGTAGCTGATAACATAATGAACCCAATAACCCTTATGCAAACACAGTGTTGTTTAATTTACGGCTTTTATATATTTTATTTATAATTAAGTGATTCGGGCTCTTGCTTTGCTTGTACATTTCTGTTTGTGAATACATATTAAATATTTTAAATACAATCAAAAATTGTTACAGGCTCCAAATCAAAATCACGAGACTGCCGTTCTCGATTAACAATTTCCATTTTCAATAAAATTTCATAAATTCTTAAAACTGGTTTTGCTTTCCACTTTTTACAAAAAGTCCAAAACATTTGTGACTGAGTTAATTTTTCGCTTAGCTTAATAAATAAAGATTTTTAATTGAAACTGGCTGGCTGTGTGTGTTTGTGTGGCGATACGATTGATAAAGTCGTTCTCTGTATGCATTCATTTGCTCTTATTGTTTTCTTTTTGATCGTCGCGACGCGTCGTCGTCGTCTCTACCAACTGTTGTTATTTTTATTGTTTTTCATTTGCTGTTTGCAGGCATGGCGTGTTCCAGTTAATTAAGTTTTGGAAGGCCGTTGCAAATGGTTTCCTATTTGGCTGGCGAGCCGCAAAAGACGGACTCCTCCCACTTGTGGTGTACCTCCGGCGTCAGATTGCTTATCTGCACGTGCACGGCCTGATGTTTCTCAAACTTGGGCGGAATGGCACACAGGCGATACTTGACCTCATCGCCCGGCATGGGCACATATTCGCCTTCGATGCTGAGAGAAATGAGTCATTACACATTTTAGAAGGACAAATGCATTATACAACAACTTACTCAGAAACATGACAAAAAACGTCCTCGCCGCCGCCATTGGGCGTTATAAAGCCATGTCCTTTGGTGCGACTAAAGGATTTCACAACGCCGTTCACAACTGGGTTTTCCAGTGCGCGAGCCGAACTGTGTGTGTGTGTGTGTGTGTGTGTGTGTGTGTGTGTGTGTGTGTAGAGTAAGCAGCAAAGTGGAGCCAGTGTTGCAAGAGGACGAGAAGCAGACAATTAAATCAATGCCAGATGAGAAGGTGGGTTTGAGTTGGGGGACTTACGTCGAGGCCGTGCGTGTGCGCCGCGTGATGATAGGACTCGGCAGCAGCAGCGATGCGTTTGGACTATGGCTATTCTGATGATGATAAGCCGGTGGCTTGGCAGACAGCATCTTTTCGGGTGTTTTTGCGTCGGCCATTATTGTTATAGCTTCTTCTTTTAATATAGTACTATTGTGCTATTAATATTATCATTATTATTAGTAAGGGAAATTAAATTAAATATATATTTAAATACAACAAATCGGAAACAAATCAGAAAGTAAACAACATTTTAAACAGCAAGCAGCTGATATTAAATATATTAAACAGCTGATTTGGCAAATTTGCCAGGAAAAATGTACTGGTCATCGTCACCCAGCATCGTGAACACCCTAATTGTATATAATTTACTCTCTGGCAGCGGCTTTTACTCAAAATGGGACAACAGCCAAGTCTGTCGATGTCGAGGAGAAGTTCAAGGCCACGGCGAATTAGTCAGCAATTCAATTTCAATGTCGCTTACCTAAATGGGCAGTGTAACTGTGCAATCCTATAATTCCCTCGCAAATAACGGTTAATGCGTGTGCCTGGGAATTTTTGTAATTAACATCCAGTCACTAATACTGATGCAATTCTTTGTCGGAATTCGCAATTTGTGCCGGTTAATGGCAATTAGGGTATAGCGCAAGTGATTTTAACAACTCTAATACAGCGTAGAGTTCACAATAACGTTGTTATTATTTAGGCGTTATTTCTTCACATTTATTGCCGCTTATAAACAATTAAAAGCGTTCTTTTACTTTTCTACAACCAAAAACGAATGGCGTCGGCGGCGTCGAAATGACTCGGTGTATATCGATATTGGAACATCGATACTTAGACAACACTTTAGTACTCGATTACTTCGTGAACAGCGCTGCCAGATGAGTGCGCTGCCAGATGTTGCAATTGGATGTCAACAATATCAACGCGCTTTATTATATTTACAATTTGACTTTAAAACAAACAATTACTGCAAGATGCTCAGCTCATTTTAATTAAAGAAACTGGCCATTGAACAATGAGTGATACCGACTCGGATGCAGTTGATCTGGATCCAGATACAGATAGTGAGGATTTTCAACCCGTAGGGTTGCGACATCGCCGTCAGCGCATAAGCCCCACTCAAGACCCCGAACTAGATGAAGAGGAACTGGAGCCGGAGGTGGAGGAAATAGAGCCTCCAGCAGAGCAGCGACGTAGTTTGGATGTGTTGCCTGTAGAGGACGAGGAGGAGGAGCCTGCTCCAGGAGCAGACGATGAGGCGCCACCGTTTGAACAAGAGGTGATACTGCAGGCTGAGCCAGATATTGAGCAGCCCACAACATCTCGCCGCGCACAGCAGCAGGACATAATAAACCTTGACTCGCCATCGCCGCCAAAGAAACGCAAGCGTCTGTCGAATGTGGTCAGCGCAGAAGCGGGCACGCCGGTGGCCAGGCCATCCTGCAAGGACAATGACGATGAAGATGACGGAATGACGTGTCCCATCTGCTTGGAGTCCTGGGAGATGAACGGCGAGCATCGTTTGGTCTCACTGCGCTGTGGTCACCTGTTCGGCGATTCCTGCATACGACGCTGGCTCATCGAGAGCAAACGCCAGTCGGCTGTCAAGGTGTGTCCCCAATGCAAAATGAAGGCAAATAATCGGGACATACGCTGCCTGTATGCGAAACGTTTGCGAGCCATTGATCGCACCGAGGAGCATAATATGCGCCGCGAGCTGGATGCAGAGCGTCAGCGCACCCAGAATCTGACCACGGAGCTGGCCACCGTGAAAATGACACACTCGATGACTACCAACAAAATGAAGGCTCTGCAGCTTGACTATGAGAGGCTGCGTCAGATGGTGCGCGCCGGCGGCGGCAGCCGACAGGGCGCCTTTGGCGACGATTTTGGCGATAAGAGTCTAAGCCAGTTATCCGTCTATCGCCTGTACATGGAGAAGAACTTTGAGATCTCGAAAGAGCCCGGCTGCCGCGTGTTGCTTTATTCGGCATCGCACTCCAAGCTGATTGCCACGCAGAAGTGCACACAGAATCTGTTTCCCGGCTGTGGGGTGCGCTTCATCGATACGTCAAACTTTAAGCCGCTGCACTTTCTGCACACTTCGGCGATGCTGGTGCGGGATATGTGTTTTAGTGAGAGCCTGCAACTGTTGGCGGTGGCCAGTCGAGAGGCCCGCCTCAAGACCTTCGACATACGCACGCGCGGCTGCAGTAGCATCTTTACGGCTAAGGATAAGCTGTGGTCCTGTGGGCTGGATCGCAATGAGCGTGAGCATTTTTTATATGCGGGTGATTTGCGTGGTGGCGTTTATGTGTTTGATGTTCGCTTCCCCGAGACAATACTCAGCGAGTTTCAAGCTGACAGTAAGTTTACATAAAACATTCTCGAATTTTTCATTTAAATCAATCATTTATTTAATTTTAGATAACTTTAGTCCTGTGATAAACATAGCTGCCGTGCCCGCTGGCAAGGTGTTCACCAATGGCGGATTTCTGGTCTGCCAGCTGAGCATTGTAAAGTTCTACGAGTATATTAATGAAACGGCAGTGCCCACGCGCCTTAACGTGGATGGTCCATTCCTCTCCATGCAGTTTGATGTCATGCAGGAGACGGTGCTCTTCTCGACACGCTCCAATTCCCTGTATGCGCATGCGCGTTTCATACTCGGAAAGCTGGATAAAATCGATGGAACACCAGTGCTTAATATTAAGGCTACCATCTTTGGATCAGTCGCGACGCCTTTTATGACACGGCCCACACAGATGGCCGTGGAGGATAACATGCTCATCGTTGGCTATTTGCAGGACAACAAGCAGCTGATGATGTACGATGTGCGGCGCGAGGAACGCGTCCAAACGATGCCCGTCAATGAGGTTGTCTACGACATCTGTCCGGTGAGCACGCCAACGGGCACCTTTGTGGCCGCCCTCACCGATAACAAGTGTCGCATATACAAGGTCAACAAGAGCAAAGCCTGAATATATATGTATATATGTATTTTGTTTTGCTGTGCAAAGGCTGTGGCAATTTGACTGCATTCCTTCAAATAGTTAGTAACTAGTTAAGTATTATTACTTCTAGCTGATAAGTAAACAGTTACATTATGTTTCTTTGTGGCTTTTTATTTAAACATTCTCATGCTTCAAATATAATTATAAATTTCTTTTGTTATTGTATCACTTTACACACTGATCTTGACCATAATGCTAAATGCTATATGTTTAAAGAGTTTTTGATTCTAGTGTTTCATATTTGTGTTTTTCGTGTTCTTACGGGAGCTGCCATATCTAAACTCTGGGAACTTACATGTACGATTACATACATACATATATTTGAGTACTTATATTTTGATGGAGAAAAAAAAATGATAATAATAAACATTAATAATCATTAAAATGCAGTGTTTTACATAAGTTGATAAATGTCATGTTAGATTAATATACATATAAAGCTATAGAAAACGTTTTTATTCATGTTGTATGGGCTGGCATAATAGATTCTAAGTGAATTTCGAAACTAAATAGATTTTAGTTTCAACGTCCGAATTCATATAATACATAAGGTAGTATATGTTAATTATAGCCCATCGGGACAGTCTCAAATGTTAAACACACGTTATATGTTTGATTTTTTGTTTTTTTTTTTGATGCGTTCTCCTGTTGGTATGTCACTAAATCTAATTGTTTGATTTTTGTTATTATTTGTTGTAATATTGAGTCTTTTTCTATAGTCCCCCATTTCTATGTAAAATTGTATCAAAAAAGATCGTTGGTCATGGGTTTTAAACGCACGTTAAATCGCTCAGCTATATGGTGTATATATATGTATATACTATATATAATGAATATGTAGAGTTATAGAATGTGTATGTTTATGGTTATGTGTGTGTGTGTGTGTGTGTGTGTATGGAAAGGCGCCAATTTTGTCAATACTTTTCAAGTATATGTTCAATATATTTTCTTGTGTTTTATTTGTGTGTTTTGCAGTGTGTATTAAGATTAAAGAAGACATTATCATAGATGTATGTATATTGTATGTTTATGTTTTAGTAGAGACATACTTAGATGTAGTATTTGCTGCTGTGGAGTTACGCGTTATCCTTACGAGAAACTTACAACTTAAATAATTGTCGCACTTACACGCAAAAAGAACTAAATGTACAGTATATAAACACTAGATTCACTTAGGCTAAACTAAACTCATAATGAAATTGTTGGGAAAGTTAAAAAAGCTATAGATCGAAAGTGGATAGCAGGAACAGGAAGCAGAAGAAGAAGAAACGAACTTTTACAGGACAGTCAACAAACCGCCGAACTTTGTCATAGAGGAGATTGGAGAAAGGATTGTGGGATTGGTTCGGAACTTGGTCGCTTAATCGATGCGCGCATACCGCGGCACAATATCCTTGCTGATCCAGTAGTTGCAGTGCTCATGATCCTCCTGAGCAAGCGCATCCTGCCCGACAATGATGACACGACGACGCGACTCAAACGACTGCACCGTGCCATGGGAAACATAATAGTAGAAGAGCTGCTGCATCGCCGACACAAATCGTCGCTGCTCGACGGTGTGCGGCTCATAGCGGCCAAGGATGGCCTGCACATCGGCATCCACGGTGGCCAGCTGATCGTCGCCCTCACCCTGGGTGACCACATAGAAGGGCACACTCGGCTGCAGGCGTGCGTTCGTCAGCAGCGGGCAAACGGTGCGTATATCCGTAATGATTTCGACGAGAGCTGCATAATTGGTGGCATTGTAGCGCTGGATGATCTCATCGGTTAGGCCAAGGGCGCCCAATTGGGATGCCTGCAGATACGAGCGTACCTCCTCGGCGGTCCAGTTGGCGTGCAGTTCGCGCAGCTTCAGAGTGTGCGCCTCGTGGGCGTTGGCGCCGAGGACAAGGCGTGGCTGTTGGATCTGACTGGACGTGGGAACCTGTTTCCAGGACTCGGATGGATGCTGATAGAGTATGTCGCCATCCAGGACTAGCCACTCATGACGATTGGCATTGCTCAGCTCTTGTGCCTGAGGCACTGTGGCGGGAAACTGGAACCAAGTGTCGGGTGTGGCCGCCCACAATTTCTCGGTGGATGCCTCACGCATGCAGGCCGCATCCTGGCAGTCCAAAGTGGCCATGAGCTGTTGATTTAGACGCTCCGACTCCTGCAGCGGTTTGCCCGGAAAGATGGCAGACGAGGAGGAGGCCCAGGCGCGCGTATAGAGACCCTCCAGCTTCTCGGAGGTGACCAGCGCCGAGACGAGGGTGGCACCAGCGCGATGACCCAGCAGCGTCACCGACTTGGGATCGCCGCCAAAGTGAATAATGTTCAGCTGTATCCACTCGAGCACGGCAATGATGTCGGTGAGCGCATAGTTGCCGGAGGTGTGCGGATGCGCCTCCTTGGTGAGTGCATCCAAGGCGAGGAAACCAAAGACGCCCAATCTGAAATTGGGACGCACAAAGATCACATCGTGGGAGCGCGAATAACGCGCCGATGGACGCAAAATGCCCGGTGAGGGACCGGCCAAGGTATCAGCGCCAATAAGCACGACCACCGGCAGCAAATTCGTATAGCGTACATGTGGCGTGACCACATCCAGAAACAAGCAATCCTCATCGCCAATTGTGGTGCCGTTGCCCAAGCGTTGCGTGCACATGGTGCTGCCATTGTGCGCCTGCAGCGTTCCATTCCAGCAGTCGTCAATATTCTGAACCAGCTCTGCCGGACGCCAGCGAAGTTTGTCCAGTGGCGCCTTGGCATACGGTATGCCTCGGAAGGCAAAAGCGCCATCCTCCTTGACGCCCTCGGCCAAGCCGCAGCTGGTCACAGCGGAGATGTAGCGACCTTCGCGCAGCGGCGGCGATGTGAGCGTCTCATGGGTGAGCACATATCCAATGACGGCCAGCAGCAGCATAAACAGCAGGATGCCAAACACAATGAGTGCATCATCCACGCTGCACTTGTAGCCACGCAGGCGGCACCACATCGAGACGGGACGCTCCCGTTCCTCCTCCTCGGCGGCCAGCTTTTGCTCAGCTGCCAGTTTCTCATCCTTCAGTTCACTCTTGAGATCATCGCCATTCGATTTGAGCGGCGCACGATCAACGGTATCCTGATCTTTCAGAGAGTCATCCAGCGTTTCCATGGAGGCCAGACCAGCCTTGCCCAGACCCATTTCGACATCATCGCCTCCCTTCTTCTTGGGCAGCATGTTCGCAATGGGCAGCTTAATGGCATTGAGTAGACCACGCTTTGGCGGCTGATCTGCATCCTCGGCGGGCGTAGCTTCAGCGGTGGCTTCTGTGGAGATCTCTGGGTTAGCTATTGAATTGTTTGGGATACTGTGCTCTTGACTTACCCGACTTGGCATCCGCATCGCCATTGTTGAGCTGCTTCTTTTGCTGCTCCTTATCCCCCGCTGGCTTGCGCACAAAGAAGCTGCGCAGACGCTGGCCGAGACCGACACGTGGCTTCTGCTCGTCCTTTCCGGCAACAGAGGCATCACCGTTGGCCTCCTTCTCCTCCTGCTCCTTGTCCTTCTCGAGCAGCTCACCCTCGGCACCGTCTCCCTCCCCCTTGGGCTTGTTCTTCATGAAGAAACCGGGCAGTTTCAGGCCACCAATGGGTATCTTCTTGGGCTTCACCTCGCGGTCCTCATTGTTTTTCTTCTTTTCATCTGCGTTCGGTTTCTTGCCATTCTCCGTGGGTATGTCGATAATCTCTTCACCATTGCCAGCGGCTGGCTTCTCGCCCAGATCCTTGGCTTCGGCCTGGGGCAGTGGTGACTTTTTGCCAGCACTCGGTGTGGCTGGTTTGGATGTCTGTGGACTGGGCGTCTTCTCCTTCTTGCCATCCAGCATTTTGTCCGTCTCCTTCGGCTCTTCCAGGGTCTCCTGTGCCGCTGTCGTTTCAGTCTGTGGAGTTTCCTTCTCCTCGAGTTCGCCCATCTTTGAAAGAGTCGCTTGTGTGTGTTCCTGGTGAAGTTTAGAGAACTCTATGCGAATTCTGAAAAAATACAAGCAAGTTGCAGAAAAAGTTAGTTGGCTGTCGAGTTATAGCAAATCTTCACCAGCTGCTAACCTGGACTTAGTTTATGATATTGTATTCTGGTTAACTAGGTTAAACTTTGGCTTCGATCTTGTATTTTGCTGTGCGTTTGTAGTTGCTATGCAGCTAAGGATCTAGGATCTATCACGATCGCGTGCTGATTTGCTTCTAGCTGCCGTTGCCAGCGACGCATGACTTTTATACGCCCAAGAAGGAAAATCCCTGGAAGGCAAGGCAGGCAAAAATGTCAATGCCGGCTGCAACTTCAATCGTTTGCACGATTTTCTTCTACCTGAGGACACAGGACACAGGACATGCTGTCTGCCTGTCTACCTGGAAAAGCGTCTCAGGTAAGCGATGGAAATTCGCTTGCATGTCCTGGCCATGCTGCATGGCATTTTCGGGGCTGGAAGACCGCAAATTTATTAAGCAGCCAGCTGCTCTCGATGCTGAGCCAGCCAGCACCCTTACCCTCCCTGCTGCACCCCTGTCCAGTGATCGTACCTCACTACGTGCGCTTTAGCGCATTTCACACATTTTCATCAGCAAAACTCAGTCGCCTTTTAATTAGCGGAAAACTTCGAGCGCAACGTTTACTGCTTAAAGAAAACCCAAGGACAAGCCCGGATTGCCCTCAATCATTAAGACTGACGCCGCTGGCTGCGAAATTCCCAGTTATTATTGCGACAGTAGCACGTCCTGGATTTGAGTTTGGCTAATTGACCACAGCAGAAGGCGACAAAAGTCATGAGAAAGTCGTTTAAAAAATGGACGCCAACGGAATTTACTTTTTAATGAACGAACATTAGAATTGCATTAGCCAGAAATAAACATTGGGCTCTACAGGCTTCTTAAAGCGTTCGTTAAAATTCCGAAACGGAATTCGCTAGAATTACATTTAGTACTGTTATAAAGGTTAAGCCGTCACCAAAATGACACTGCTTATGAAAATCGGTTTAGTTTTGCCAAAGTTATGGCAGTTTGAAGTCTGGGAAGGGCACTTTTAGGCACTCGGAACTACACATGTCAACATTGTTGTCATGATTTTTGACAAGAAATCCGAAAATAATGAATTTGTCAACTTTGAATGAAGAAGTGTTAGGGAGGATAAACCGTCGATAAAAAGTCCTCGGAAATGGAAATCGGCTCAGATTTGACAAAGTTATGGCAGTTTGAAGTCTGGGAAGGGCACTTTTAGGCACTCGGAACTACACATGTCAACATTGTTGTCATGATTTTTGACAAGAAATCCGAAAATAATGAATTTGTCAACTTTGAATGTAGAAGTGTTAGGGAGGATAAACCGTCGATAAAAAGTCCTCGGAAATGAAAATCGGCCCGGATTTGACAAAGTTATGGCAATTTGTAGTCTGGGAAGGGCACTTTTAGGCACTCGGAACTACACATGTCAACATTGTTGTCATGATTTTTGACAAGAAATCCGAAAATAATGAATTTGTTAACTTTGAATGTAGAAGTTTTAGGGAGGATAAACCGTCGATAAAAAGTCTTCGGAAATGGAAATCGGCGCAGATTTGACAAAGTTATGGCAGTTTGAAGTCTGGGAAGGGCACTTCTAGAGACTCGGAACTTCACATGCCAACATTGTTGTCATGATTTTTGACAAGAAATCCGAAAATAATGAATTTGTCAACTTTGAATGTAGAAGTGTTAGGGAGGATAAACCGTCGATAAAAAGTCCTCGGAAATGAAAATCGGCCCGGATTTGACAAAGTTATGGCAATTTGTAGTCTGGGAAGGGCACTTTTAGGCACTCGGAACTACACATGTCAACATTGTTGTCATGATTTTTGACAAGAAATCCGAAAATAATGAATTTGTTAACTTTGAATGTAGAAGTGTTAGGGAGGATAAACCGTCGATAAAAAGTCCTCGGAAATGGAATTCGGCTCAGATTTGACAAAGTTATGGCAATTTGAAGTCTGGGAAGGGCACTTCTAGGCACTCGGAACTACACATGTCAACATTGTTGTCATGATTTTTGACAAGAAATCCGAAAATAATGAATTTGTTAACTTTGAATGTAGAAGTGTTAGGGAGGATAAACCGTCGATAAAAAGTCCTCGGAAATGAAAATCGGCCCGGATTTGACAAAGTTATGGCAATTTGTAGTCTGGGAAGGGCACTTTTAGGCACTCGGAACTACACATGTCAACATTGTTGTGATGATTTTTGACAAGAAATCCGAAAATAATGAATTTGTCAACTTTGAATGTAGAACTGTTAGGGATGATAAACCATTGATAAAAAGACCTTGGGATTGGAAATCGGCTCAGTTTTGACAAAGTTATAGTAGTTTAAAATTTAGATAGTGCCTTCATACAATTATACCAGCTACATAGTTTGTCTATACATTTTTTGTGCTACTTAAGAATGTGGATCAGTTTTTGAGCTGTGTTTTTTATTGATGCCGCAATTGATTACTAAAAACTCTTAAGACTATTCCTAGAAAGTAGTGTCAGCTGTTATCTTCTACACTCAGTCTTTCAGAAGAAGCCTCAACAAAAACGAAACAATCGTCAATACATATAATATAGTAATTCTATAGCCTACGCACCAAGAATTAAAATAGGGGAAAGAATGGAAAAACGATGCCAAGTCGTGACCTCAGTGCATGTAAATCAAACGAAATTCCATTAAAATGTGAACTTTAAGTTCAAATCGTTGCGTGCCATAATCTGTGGACATTATCATTATCATTATCACAGTGACAGTGCGATGTTTGGTCAACTGCATGGAAATTGTGCAGTGTGGTGGAAACCTAGAGGGAAAACAGAACAAATAAGAACACTACAAAATCGAATAGAATGCAACGCATGTTGCGTATCGAAAGTGAAAAAAGTGTCACTTGTGGCACAAGCAACACATGCAACACACAACAACAACAGAATAGGAAATCCAATTGAAGCGGATTTCAGGGCATTAGAAGGGGGTCTGCCTGTCTGTCTGTCTGTCTGCTAGTTGGCCGTTACAGTCTCGTTAACAGAAGCAGGTCAAAGTAATTATAGCGCTTATAAAATGCATAGTTGAAGTATCTGTATCTGTATCTGTATCTGTAGCTGAGCAACTGCAGCTGTAAATGTATCTGTATCTGTTTGGCATCTTTATTGCAATTGCAAAAAAGAGAACGCGAATTGTGCAGCTGAATTTCAAAGAGTCATCATTGTTAATTAGCTGAGAAATGTGCTGAAAGTCTTTGACCATCCGCAGACAAGGGGCCAAAGTTGCAAAGTTCCAAAGTTGACGCGCCCATCGTCACGCATGTCTCCAGCCGGATATCTGACTAGTATATCTGCCAGGGCCAGGGTATATGGTATATACTCGTACCCGTCTACATGTGGCATATGTGGCCAGTCTATAATTTGTCTTGCCTCATAAATTAAATCAAATTCGAAACTTGCGTTTGACATGCGATTCTTTTCTTTGTCTGTACTGTTTTCTGTTTGGTTTTTTAGTGCCGCACTACGAAAATTGCCGTTAAAACATAAAAGTTTTGTGTCGACAACTGCTACATTTTTTTTGGGTAGTAGACACAGTGGTGAGAGGTCTACGTGTAGGGAACGTGCTGATATTAAGTCAAAAGAAATAGAAAGAAAACAATAATCATTTTCAGTATTTTTCTACCCTGAACCCATTAAAAATGGGAAAAGGGGTATCATGAAGTTTTGAAAAAGTATGTAACATATGTAAATAATATAATATAATATAATATTATTTTTCTTCAGTTACCCATAGTTTCAGCCCACTGTGGTACGCTAAAAAGCATGCAACATAAAAACCCAAACCACACATAAAAACTAATCCCACCCCTAGGCGGGGAAAAACAATAAAAACAAGCAACAACTATGCAAGCATTATCCCAAAGAGGCCGAGCTAGCGACTAATGCTCCGACTTTAATCAGCTAATAAATTTGGAGTAACTGAAACATGTCCAAAAACACTTTGAAACGCATAAAAATGCAATTGTTGTGCACACCCAAGAGTGTAGTGACCAAACTAATGGGTCCTGTTGGTGGAAACACTGGGAACTCTGGCAACTGACTGGCTACTGAAATGTTGTTCTTTAGTTGTTGATCTAACTGCCGACAAAGGCGCAACCTGTGAATGTGGAACCCTGGTGCGATACAAACCGCCTAAGGCCAGCCGAGCATGAAATGAAATTGAAGGAGGAAATGACAGCAGATTGCAGTGGGAGGAAGGAGGAGTGGAAGGCAGGGTGAAATGGGAAATGGTAAATGGGCAGGCAGTTTGATTGAAAGCAATTCTGTTGTTGTTGTGATTAGTGTTGTTGACTAACTCACGCAAAAGTGAATTGAAGAATTGCTGTTGCCAACTCCCACCACCAGGTGGCGTTGCCGCGTGCGTGTTGACACGCAGTAAATTCCACGGGGCTGTCACTAGACATAGGCGTCAGCTAAAGAGCAAAGAATTATTATATGTGTGGGGGGAGGGACGGTGCTGGTGCTGGTGTGGGTGTCTTTATGGACAATTAAACAGGATATTAGAAAACAACAGCAGGACAACCGAACAAACACGGCGACTGTCCATTAAAAAGCATGATTGCGATCAACTTTGAAGCGCTTAAATAAACGCAGCAACTATTATACGATATGATTATATACGTGGAAATTTGTCTAGAGTCTAGACAGCGATAACAATAACAGCAATAATAATGCTGGCAAGAATAGTAAATGCAATTAAACATCCAAAGGTGGGTGGAAAATTGCAAGGTGGCAATTTAGGCGCCAGTTTGGTAGCTGCAAAATTGCAGTGCACCACAAAACGGCAACGCCACAAAGCAATCAGCGGCACATTCAACAACCTGCGGCAAAAGCATTTTTCAATTTGCGACTCTCATATTTCCGTTGGCTCTAACGAAGTCAATTTGTCATCCGGACACCGACAGGCGGATCCAATGAAGGGCCCCGACAGAAAATCCAAGCAGCTAACAGGCTGGCCAAGAGACTCATTTGGGCTAACAAGCTGCAGCGCTACAGCTTTGGCTCTTACCACACAGTTCAAGTACAAATGCCTAGGGGGCTTTTGTTGTATCTGAAAGATACAATTTATTAAACGATCCGCCCGCTTGAAATTAACTTTTAATAGCATTCAGCGTCTGTTGGCTTTGGTTGTTGTGGTTGTTGTGGTTCTTGTGGTTGTTAATTTCATGGCGATTTATCAAAGCGAGTAGAACAAGAAGCTCAAGAGTGAGTGGCAGCCACGCTGTCTGATGAGCAGCCTGCTAATGAACTTGCGCCATTTGCCAATCGGATGAACTGGAGTTCATTTGCACGTGCACGTGTCGCGCAAGGATGTGGAGCCACAGGAGCAGCTCAGTCATGCATAAAATCTAAAACAAATAAGCCCAAACTCGAAACCACAAGAGCCACTGCGGTTAACGCCTCTTCATGTGCACGTGCATCCAACAGCCGGAGGCAAACCAGAGAATTGGTTACTCATTGCTGCCCTGTTGATAGATGACAATCTTAGGGGCAGGTAGAGCAGACGGCGCTATCCTGTCAAAAACTCATAAAGGGTTGAAATATTCAAAGGAAACGGAGAAAAAAGGCGCCATTTCGCTGGGGATTTAAAACGATTCAAAGTTTTATGAATTTGTAATTGCGCTCGAGTTTGGCTTTGAAATACCCTGCACATAAGGAAGGTATAAGCTATTTATACAAACTTGATAAAGATCAACATAGCTTAAATAATATTAAAAGTTACTACTTCAATTTCTCAAAACCCTCTTTCAATTCAAAACATGACGAAAAATTACATATCATGATGATTTCTAAAGGGTATTTTGTAGGTTAGCCCTCTTCAGCAAATGTTTCGCTTCTCTTATCTGAAAAAACGGATCAATGTAAGATTTTATTGCGCACTTCGAACAAACAAGAGATATCGTTTCGGGTTTCTAAGTATCGCTCCTTCTCGCTTGCTCCCATTATCTATCTGTCAAGGATGCGATAGTTGGTAGTTTTTTATGAGCCTACGATAAGGCACAGATTCGGCTAGCCAGATAAGAAGCAGCAGGAAAACTGTATGTGCACCACAGGATACTCAAAATGGAAGTTTATGAGCGCTGTGTGGTGTCTGCGTTTTGAGTTAGGAGCCATTGGAACCAACGTTGTTGTTGTTGTTGTTTTTTTACGTATTTCTTTCGACTGTTTACTTTGTGTGTCAACAGTTGGACAGTGAAATTTATGAGTTGTTCCAATGGTTGCCTCATTAGTCAGTGTCAATAGCGGAGTCGAGTGGAGAGCCAGTGAGATCTATGCAAGAATAGCAACAACATTATGGATCGTTGAGGGATTTACAGTGCCGGAAAGGCCAATTGAAATGAAACAGTTGACCGTGAACCCGGTAAAAGTACGGGATGGGATGGAATGGGATGGGTTGGGGGCACAACTGTTGAGCGTTTGTTTATCGTGCATTTTGGAAAGTGTTGAAAATGTTGTTTATATTTTTCGTGACGGTACTCCCCCAACTCCCTGAGTGCTATCAAGACCTTTGCCAGCCGGGAAAATTAAAGTCTCTAATTGTTGTTTACATTCGAAGTGAAAGCCGCGCCGCCCCACAACACACACACATCAAATATGGGACCCTGCCACGCCCACGCGCCGCCCTTACATAAGAAATTTCAATTGAATTTGAGGCAACTTTTGATTACGCAGTGGAAATGGAAAAACTAGACAGTGAAAAACTTATAGCGGCTTTTGTCTTTGAAAGCTGGCAAAACAATTGGGGCGCAGTGGGAGTAAGAAGGGAAGGCGGGAGTTGGTAGTAAAGATGCTCCACACTGGAACAGTCGCGGACCAATAAATCTTGAACGCATGGAAATGCAAATGTTGCGTCTTCAGTTTTCATTTTTCCCCCAGCTGTCAAGACTTCTTTTTTGTGATTTTCACAAAGTTTGCTTTTGTTGGGTTTTTTTTTTAGCATTTTTTTGTGTTTTCTCTGATGATTCCCGGAAGTCATTTGGGCGCCTTTTTTTCATTGTTTTCTTTATTGTTGTTGGTGTTGCACAGCTGCCCGGAATTTGCCTTGGTTGGAGTTTTGTGCTTATCGCTTTCTTAATTGCCAGCGCCTATTAATTTATTATTGAATTTTTGTCGACTTGGGGGCTTAAAGTCGAAATGCGTCTGCTGTTTATCATCTTATTTCGGGATTTATTTTGCTGGCTTGTATAATAATGAGTCCCCGGCGGCTATTTTTGGCCACTGCCGCAAAAGGGGCAAGAAATTCGAGCTTATTTTTATCGAGTATTGTAAATTATATTGGGATCTGCGCAGTTTGCTGATAGATTGAAATATTTCAATGACATTTGTGGGCTTAGCACGTTATGTTTATGAAATGTTCAAAGGATTTCGAATTCATTTCCACAGCTGTGATGGATGTGCTGCTAATGGAAATGTTCCCAACACGAGCCACAGCGGAAGGGATGGGCATAGAAATTGTTGTGGGGGAGCAATGACATGAGCTATTAGTTTGGAGATATTTAAAAATTTGGAGGGGGTTGCAGAGAGTTGGGTTGAGGGGTGCCAAGAAAATTTATATATTTTCTTAGTTGGAGTTAAATTAAAAGATTAGCTTTCCAATCGATTAATACTATAACTTATTCCGTTTGGACATTATTTTAAAAGCGATTAATTTAAAGCGTAATATCTTATCGGAAAAAATCCTATTTCTGGCAGAAACATTTAAGTTCAAATGCTAAAGTTAAGTAATACATAAACTTGTATATATAATTTTGAAGCGTGTGTAAATATACATCTTATTATTAAGGTTTATTAAGTGGTAAGGTATTTCCTTCATTAGAAATAATTTATATGTTTTATCTAGAAATTTCTCATTTTTTTTGTTTTCTCTTACTTGTTTCACTTTATGCAAAATTATGGCAAAATATGGCAAGTGTAAATAATCCGAGTGTGCAGCATACAGCGAGCATGTATGCGAATCCGATGGCAAGTCCTGCAGGACACTTAGGTGTGTATAACACGCACAGATCTCTTCTTGTAGGGCAGTAAAACGCAATTCTCAACAATTTTAGTTTCACACAAAATTATTTTCCTTCGTTTTGTTTCCGTTTGTTTTTTATTTTTTTTGCACTTGTATTTGACACGGGTCCTGGCAATTGGAATATAAAAAGATATCCTTCACAAAGCCGGTCGTAGTTTTTTTTTTGGATTTGTTTTTTAATCTCGTTGTGTGTGCTTGTGTGATTGGGGAATATGGAAATAGAGAGCTGGAAAAGTGCTCGTCGCGTGCGCGTTTCTGAAGCAGAGGAACCGAAAGCGTGCGGCGTCTAGCAGAGCGTGGCTCAAACTGGCGGCCAGCACAACCAGACGCCGCCATCCACGGCACACATGAAAACTTCAGTCAAACTGGAAGTGTGCGCTCTCTCTCTCTCTCTCTCTCGGGCGCTCTCTCTCTCTATTTTGCGCTCTGTTGGCGCTCGCTCAGTGACTGGAAGGCAGCAAGGCGAATGCACAACAAAAACAGAAACTGCCGGCATAGGGGTTGCCCATGGAATGAAAGCAGCAGGGCGCTCTTCACACTGTCTCCCTCTTCCACTCTCTCTCTCTCTCTCTCTCTGTTAGTCTCGTGCCCTGCTGCAGGGATTGTGCATTGCAAGAACAACAAATGCGGCACATGGCGACGGCTTCGTTGAGGTTTTCTTCTGCGTTTTTATTTTTCTCTCTTTTTTTTTGTCTGTTTTGTTTTTGTTTGTTGTACAGTAAATGCAAAATACATTGTATGGCAACTCTCCGCACATACTGTGAACTGCGTCGCCTAGACGGGGACGGCGGTTTGAGGGGCAACCGGTTCATTGGGATTCCGTTTGAGATTCACCTCTAATGGCACAAGTGTTGAGTGTTTCTTGCCAACGAGAGGATGAGGCGCAGTTTTCTATGTCCAGGAAAAACATCTGTCGCTAGCAAAATCACGCAATTGATGCGTCATAATAACTAAACCCCCTTCCCGCTCCTGCCCTGTCCTGCTGCTGTTTAACCCCTTTTGTCATTTGCCTACCCCTGAGAAACATATAACTTTGATTTGTTATTTATTCCGTTGTCGTTGCTTGTTGCCCTGCCATTTTTCATGTCAACTTTTCTATACGGAAAATTCTGATGCGTAGCGAAAGTGATGAAATCAACATTGACAGCAAAGAGAAGCCACTAAGCAGGCGCTTTAACTGTTTGAGAATTTTAAGCGCTTTAGCTTGATTAATGCAGATGACAACTTAAAGTCAACGGGATTGGTCAACCTCAAGATAATCATTAAATATGGTATATTTTAAGCATTTAGGCGACCATCTATAAAAAATCCTGACAGCTTCTGCTGCTCCTGTGGTTTCACCCGCTTGTCAACCGGCAGCCCACATGTCGACAACTTTCACGCCTACCTCGTCCTCACATAGGGGTTTCCCCAGATGCCCAAATTAATTGAAAATGAATAGACAGTTTGTAGCTACTGAAGCATTTCATTTGAAAATTGTTAGCAGCAGCTGCTGCAACACAGAATGCACCGCTATGTGCCACAAATGTTGGCCCAAAGGTAGCCCCTAAAAAAGAATGAGTGGAAAAAGTGACATGGAATGCGTATTGAGTTACGCGGTTCGGCAACATGACGTATGCCTGTCACGTAGACGGAACAGATCCTCAATGCGATCGAGGAAACCCGCCAAATGCCGCGACGGGGGCGTGCCCCGTGGAAAGGAAGCGAAATTGAGGCAACTGGAGAGGAACACATGTGGCATGTTGCCGACTCTTGTTGTTGCTGTTGTCATGTGGGTTGTGTGGGTAATTAACAAGTTCATGTTTAATTTAAATTTGGATCAGACTCGCGTGGGTAACAGGAAGTGCAATGCGATAGGTATTCTTGTTGCCAGCGAGTCATTTTCCTCCCGTTCCCCGCTCGTAATTCAATCTACATATTGTGCCCCCTTTCTGGGGACTGCTGCCAAAATAAAACCCTCGAAAGCCGCTTAATGTTTAAGCTCAATTATATGGCTTTTTTTTGGGAGTGTGTGTGTCCCCTGTCTGCAACTCCACCCACCCATAAGTGATTCGTGGCCTAAGCTCCTTAAAGTAGGCCATAAAAAGCGCAACTACAAATGCGTTCAATTCAAAGCATAAAAAGTTTTTGGCAAGCATTTTGTAAATTTGCGAAACATCATAAAAACTTTCAACGTTGTCCTGCGGTTGCGGTAGTTTTTATGTACAACATAATAGTAGGGTGTTGCTCCACCACCCACTTGACAGTGGCTCTCGCCTGCAACCACACACATAAAATATACTGCTTTATTTGCTGAGCTAAGGGCGAGGCAGCAACTGGAATGTGGACACATTGTGGTTGTTGCGGACATTCGTGTGGAGTTTCATATTGCCTGCCTGGCAGATAAAACATGAGACCATTTTAAGTGTTTCTTAGAACTGAGGTTAAGCACCGCAAATGTGGCACAGCAAAAAGGGGTGAAAAGGATACAGTAAATGGTTGCAAGTTGCAACTCTACTGCTTGCAATTATCTATTCATGAATAAAACAATTGTTGAACGATAACTTAGCAGCGGCTTACCTAGCCCATAACCTGTAGTTTTCCGACTTTCCCTCGCTTTCCACCCGGGTCAATGTGTAGCACAACGCCTGCAATCAAAACAGGCAGCATTGTTTGTCAGTTCAATGCCTGTCCAAAGATCGAGTATCTTACACAGATACATACATACATACATACATACATATGTACATGCAAGTGGTGGCAACAAAAGACCATCAAGAGTCACAAAAGAGAGATGCCTTGCCTTAAGAGCTGCAGCGAAATAACGAAATAATAATGATGGTCGTGAATGGCTCTTCGCTGGGATCGGGAATCTGGGATCTGGCAAAAGAGACAAACAACCGGCGCGACAAAGACCATTAAAAGTTACTTAAAATTGTACAACAATTGATGTGCTGCACAGTGTCCACATGTGAGCGTAGAGTAGTAGAGTGTGCGCGCTCAAGTGAGTGGAAAGAATCACAGAAAGACACAGACAGACAGACAGACAATAGAACATGCAACAACTGCTGCGGCAGCAGTTTACCTACAGAGCTGAGCTGCCATCGCCTCCAAAGTGCGAAAGCAACTTGACAACGGTTAATAATTGAGAATCCACTGCAGCTGTGCGGCTCTGGACATGCTGATGTGGATGTGGATGTGGATGCTGATGACGATGGGGCTGGGCACAGATGCAACACAGTCGTTGCACTTTTGAAAGTGTAGCCAGCACTCGCTAACACCCACTTGCAGCCCTGGGGGAAACTGTACTTGCCACTAGAGATGGGCGCGTGTCGTTTGTCTTGCAACATAACATATTAATATTTATAATAATTATATATATAATATATGTACATTATATGTGCTAAGTTATTTGATCGATAACCATTGAATATTCCTCTATTTAAGCTATATAGTTTATTTGGCTAAGTCGTGCTTGTTCGTGTCACGATAGGGCAACATGACACGCGTCCAACTCTAATTGATGCTGGTTTTGCGTTGTGTGATTGGAGGGCGAAGCTTCAATTGAGGCAGCGCCAGATTAACACACAAAATTGAGGCAAGTTGCAGTTGGAAGATACTTGCTGCTGCTGCTGCCGCAGGGGTACGGCCTGACATTGACATGCAGCAAGCAGCTCCAGGCAACGTCTCCCGGTTGCATGCAGTTTCGTGTGTGGGCGGCAAGCAGAACATTGTCCCCATAGCATCATGCTCTCTCTCTCTCTCTCTATCTATCTCACTGTAGCGCTTTCTTTACCGCTTGGTTTATAAATAATGTGAAACTTCCTACAATTTGAATGCGTAAATTGTGCCTCGAAAGATGCGAGCCAAAATGTTGGCTTTAATGCGACATAATTGATGCACAAAGCGCGTCCTATTCAGGTTTCATTATGCATGCGCTCGATTCTCCACTGATTTGATTAACAAGCTGCGTGTGCGATTATGTGTGTTAGTGTGTGTGTATCTTTCGGATACAGCTAGATGGCTATCGGCATGGGAACAACACAAGCGAGATACATATTTATAGATACAACAAAAGGTACAGATACTTTCGTTTACATCGGATGCCAATTTATCGATTTTTTGCTGCTGCAGTTAGGCACCACTGACTGCAGATACATTTAGTATCTGTGTTACTGTGTGTGTGTGTGTGAGTGGGCGGCATTTTCGTTTTCAAGGAAGCCCTTCAAAGTTTTGTTTGCTTTATTTTCTACGTGACATCGGGCCAACGACAATTATCCGCTTAGCGTGTTCGGGCCAGTGCAGCAATGGGCAAAGTATCTTTAAGATACAATTGAGTCACAAGTTACTGGGCGAGCGACCGGCTCTGGCTGACATAATTAAGCGCTTTCGCCGCCGCCGCATCAATTGTCTAACTGACACCACGCGGAAAACACATTTCCCAATTTAATGGACGTCGGCTAGAAACAATTGGTTTTTCATCAAGATACAAAGATACTGCGATGCAGCTCTAATGAAGTTGCCGCAACGACTGTTGCTATAGCAGTTGCCGCTGCCGCTGCTGTTGCGGATGATGATGATGATGCGGCGTAAACTAAATTAAGAGCCAAGCGGTAGACACAAGTATCTGACGGATTGTCGTTGAGCCGACAGCTGAGGAAGAGGGACAGCCGTAAAAACGATAAATAATTACGAAAAAAACCCACACAAACACAGAGAGCGCAATGCAGCGCGTGCTATTGAACTTTCGCAGCAAAAAAGATACTTTTGTATCTGACAGATACTTGAGCATACTGCCAGATACAATTGTATATTTTGCAGCCAGCAGCTGTTTTTGACATTTTGCACTTGACAATGTGCCGGAAATCGATTTCTCATTGAGCCAGCTGCACAAAGATACAAAAGTATCTTTTATGTACAAGTGTAGGCTGCATAGATCAAATGCGCAAAATACTCAACGTCCAACAATGATTCGATTGCTCGCCAATTGCGACTGAAATTATGGCTCACATTACTGCAGATGCGGCAGCTTGAAGCCGCTGAGAACGCTCTGCGCTCCTTTCGGGAACACTTCTGTCCGGGTGGTCGCGTTTAATTAAATTGCCAAATGAACGGAGTCTGCGTGGGTGGGTTTTTTTGCACAGCCTGGCAGATGTGCGAATGGAATTGAGCTGAAAATTTAGTTGCATTGTGCTGTTCATTAAAAAATGTTTGAGCGGATGTGCAGCATCGCCTTATCTGCGTAATGGCCATAAAGCGCCCAATGGGCGCATTTAAATGCTAATTTCGCCGGACTGGCCAACACACACATACACAGACAGACACGTGTAGCAGTATCAGTTGCCCAGTTCCCAGCTCAAGTGTTGAATATCATTAGCGGGTTGTCGCCGCGGGGTCTGCTGCGGAGTTGGGAGTTGAAGTTGTCGCTGCTGAAGCGTGCGAGAAAAACTAACAAAATGTTGTTGGTATTGCTGCTGTTGCCCTGCACTTTGTTAGCACTTTTCGAATTGGGGGAACACATCCGTAAGTGGACGCTTGATGACCGGAAACGACGCCAGCTATATTACATGTGCCGACTGCCAAGCAACACCTGAGCCCTGAGCCCAGAGCTCAAAGAGAGGGAGAGAGGGAGAGAGGGCAAGAGCAAAGCGTACCCAATGTTAATGATAAAAGCATTGGCCTCTCTTCCAGATTTGGCGTGTATTGGCGGAATTGATTGCCTGCCTGCCTCGGCTTGGCTTGGCTTGCCTCTTGGCAACTCCCACACAGCGGATGGCGCAAATCGAATGTGGATGAAGTGCAGCTGCATAGGAAATCGGTAAAAATAATAAAATGTGCCCTAAGTTCAGGGCAATTCAAGCGCAAAGCTGTCCAAAATAAACAAGCGAATTGAAGAAGGCGAAAGAAGAAGAACTGGAACAGTGCAGCCGCACTGGCAAGAGCAACAACAAATGGGCCAACAACATGCAGTTTTCAAATTGCAGATGCAGCGACAACAGCAACAACAACGTTTAAAAATAGCTGCATGTCACCAACAACAAGAAAAAGAACAACAAGAGGAGCAACTGCATCGATGTGGCAATGAAGCAGAAAGCAAACTGGCAGAAAGAAAAAAAAAACAGAAAGAAAATAAAAACAATCTCATCATGGCAGCACAACAAACAACATGGATCTCGGCCAGAACGAGACCATAGATACCCTATAATATGAGGACTACATAAAGAGCTTAAAGTTATAATGAATTGAGGGTATGATTGAAACAATGAGGTACTTGGTAACTGCTTTAATCCGTAAATGCTAAAACTGAAGCACATATTGAGTTATGGATAGTTACAAGATATTAAAGATTGTTTTGGGCGAGTTTTAGGAATACTTAGGTATGTAGACTTAGTAAGTCTTTAAATTCAATGCTTACCTATGCTTTTTGCCAGATCTCTCTTAAAAGTAAAATGGTATCTGAAAAGAGAAAAAGTTGAAATAAGTTTCAAGCACAAACTTCAATCAGAGATGGCTAATCGCATTGCATTACACGTCCCCCAACTGGTGGAGTGCATCAGCATAGCCCAGTTTAGGTACCGCCCAAGGTGCTTGCTTTGGCCCGATCGTGACGTTGCGATGGCTTTGATAATGCGCCCACCAATTGGCCCAACGGATGGGCGGCAAGCAGCAAGCAGCAAGTTGCATATTTTGCGCTGTCACTGACTGCAACGCGAGTGACGATTAGAAAGGATGACAAAACAGTAACAGGCTAGGGGTAGAGGCAGACAAAGAGAGAGAGAGAGAGAGAGAGGGAGGGAGGACAGGCAGGGGGCAAACGAAACAAGGCAATGTGCGTGATGCGCATGAGCGGCGCGTCATTGCGCCTTAAATGGGAGCAGAGCAGAGCGGCGGAGCAGCAGCAGCAGCAGCTTGACGTACGCCCCACTCAGTTGATGCAGTGCTACAATGGGGCAGAAGGGCTTGGGTTCGGGATGCAGCGGCGGATGCAATACATTGCAATTTTTAGACATTTCTCATTGTTTTGTGGCATTTTTTTGTGCGAATGCGCAGCGATGCGTTTATTAAAAGGCAGCAAACATAAAAAACAAACAAGCGACAGCGAGCGAGTGCGAGAGGAAGGGAGAGGAATGGAGGGATGGAGGGAGTTGGCAATGACAGCAAATGCTGTTGGGGGTGCTCTATGGGAAGGAACCAGGTTCAGGTTGAGGTCCAGGTTTTCGTTTTCGTTCCCCAGCTAAAATTGTCGTTGCCTTTTTTGGCCCGGGCGCATTTTAATCGCGCACTGAAAATCAAAGGCGAAAAGTGGGCAACTGCAACAACAACAACGAGTGCAGCAGCAGCAGCTGCTGCAAGGCTTTTGGGGTCGCTGCAGTTTCGAATGTCGGGGACTATAACTCTTTGGGGTCTCCCGTTGTCGTTCCATTCGACGTTGCCTTTTGTGAATTATTGAAATTGCGCAGTTTCTGCGATTGATCTGCCAGCAGCAGCAGCAGCATGGACAGCGACAGCGGCAGCGGGAGCAGTGGGTCCGAGTCCCAGTCTGGGTGACGCTGCAAGCAATCAATCAATCACTGAAATAGTCAAGATATTGCTGATGTCGAGTACGAGTACTCGTAATAGTTGTGTCTGCGGCTACCGTTTCAAGACCAGTACAGCCAGCAACTGCATGTTGGGGTCATGCATTCACATCGAAAAAAGCCGCAGGAGCCACACGCGATTTATGATGACTCCCTGTCTCACTGTCTCCCTGTCTGTCAGTCTGTCTGTGTGCCTTTGTCTCTTTTTGTTTCTGGCTGGTCACGAACTGGGCGACAGTTGAAAGCGTCACGAGACCCAAATGCTGGGGCGTGTCAATCTAACATATATGTAGTACAGTGGTCCCTCCAAAGTTCCCAGAAGTTCCTTTCCAAGACATCAAACTTCTATAACTTTGTCAAAGCTGAGCCGATTTCCAATTCCGAATTCTTTTTATCAATGTTTTATAATTCCTTGCATCACTTAGCATATGCTAAGTGCTAGCATTCAAAGTTGAAAAACTTATTTATTTTCAGATTTCGTTGTCAATTTTTGTCGTCAATGCTATAAAATCAAGACATTATCCAAGTCATAATACTTAATAAAAGTACTCAGATCCCAGAGATCATTCAAAGACCAACCGGATTGATGCGATGGTGTTGTTGATTTTGATGCTATCAAAAACGCCAGAACAACACGTGAAGAATTTTGCGCTGACTAAAAATAACATTTAGTTTTTGTTGATCCCCCCTCAAAGGAGTTCCGAGGAATTGAAATGAAAGCAAAACAAAGCAGAGCGAGAGCGTGAGGATGTGAAATCAGCACAGCAACATAAATTGGGGGAGCCAACAAGCAGAAGTTCCACATTAATTGGCGGCCGGAAAGGCACAGAAACAAAAAGAGGCAAAAGAAAAACGTTCGCACAGAAATCTGGAAATGGAATGGTATGGGAATGAAGTGGGACTGGAACAGGTTATGATATGACAGCAGGCCAACAACGAAACGTCATTTAATTCGTCAGAGGAATGTCAAGTGCCGAGTGCTGGGAAACGGTAAAAAAAAGATTCTTTTTGGAATAATGAAATGGCCAATTATGACAAATTTTCAAATGAATGTTAATTTTCAACGAGTGAAGGGCAAGAGAAAAGCTGTGAAAGCCGCTCAACGCCATCATTAGTACCCGAAAATGTCAAGAGGCATGTCAAGCGACCCACTTCTCCTCTCCGACCCGCTCCTGTTCCTAATGTTGCCATTTTGTCACACGCTGCTGAAGCTGCTGGTCTCCCCCAGGTTCCACTTGAAAACGCTTGGCGTGGCTTTGGTCTATACTTTGCCATGTTTTAATGATTGTTAATTGCCAACGTTTGAGCGGGAGACTGGCTCTCAACTTCCACCCCCCCCCCCACCCCTCCTCCTCCCTCTCTACCCACCAATTGAAAAACCAATCTCAGCTGGGCATTTAGCCTACATTGAAGTAATCTTCAAGTTCAGATTGTGGGTCAGCTGGAAGTCAATTTGCCTCGATCCTTGCATTATCAGCAATTACCCAGCCAACAGTTTTCACGACTTTTTCTTGTAGCCAAAAACGAAGAGATCCCCCTCCCCTTCGGCGTCCCGCTAACATGACTGGCTGCCTGCAAGTGGAACAAATTTATTTGCCCGTTCCAAACGACCATTAACAATTTTTCTAGTGACTAATCTTTGCATCTTTGGCTGTGGCTAATGCTTTTGGCTGCCAGTTGCCAGCGTGGCTCATAATTCACCCACCAATAACCGACGGTCATGTTCAGGGGCGAAATCTGATCGCGCCACTTCGCCGGGACTTTCCATTAGGATAAATTGCTAGCAAAATTGCACATGGAAAATGTACAATGTATAAAAATGTCAAAGATCGCATCGCAGACGGAGACGAGGAGACGGGGGAGTGGGAGTGAGTGGGAAAGACGATGGCGACTCTGCGCCAGATTAATGATCGTGCCGGGCCCGAGGATTATTGCGCTTCAGTTAGGTAGCCCCGCACTAATGACGTCATTATGAGCTAGCACAGCACGTGCTCCAATCGCCAAATGAACGGGGCCTATAGGCCTCGGTGTGGCACAAACCAAGTGGCAAGTTGCAAGTGGCAAGTGGCCGTGCCGAGCACAACTGCTGCCGCTTTGGTAGAATAAATAAAAATTCAAATTTAAATTCAAATTTGTTGTATGCTTCGCCCGCTCGCCGGAGGCCGACAGCCAGCCAGTGAGGCGGCCAGCCGGCAATGAGGGGGTGTCAGATTTCATGAATATGCAAATTAGAGTCAGGCGGCTATGGAAAAGCATCATGATATATGGGCAGGAGTCGCAGCAGGCAAACAGCGTGCATGAATTGTAAATAAATTTACTGCGTACGCCGATTTGTTGTATTATTTTGATACCCATTAAAAGAAAATTCGTAGCTTGACCTAAAGTTTATGTGTTTGCAATAAGCAACAAATGCTTAACAAATACTTTACAGTCTCATAGCTTTTTATAAAGTAAAAGAAATATTCGGCGTAAAAAATAAATAGTTCCATTACAAATTTTAATAAAAGCAGCAGTTGAAAATCTATGAAAATCAAATAAATGTAACATTGCTGGGTATTTGATAGTACAGCAATGTCATCACTGAAAAGCTTTTCATGTTTTTTCAGATAAAATTTTTGTTTCATGGTGCGCTCATGCAAAACACGAGCAAGAAGAAGAACTACTGCTCACACATATTAAATGAGAGCTTGCGGAATATGAATTATGAAAAGTGTGCGGTCTGATCTGGGGGATCTGTTAAAGCTGAGTGGAGGGAAGGGACGCAGGAAATTCGATAATTTGCAAGTGATGAAAGGCAAAGCCTAAGCTCGCTCCCGAGGCAATAGATAAAGAGATGCTTTAGAGTAAATCCCTGACAACTGAAGAACTCCCTGGAGTACAAGTTAATATTAGTTTCTCGCTTGATTAACTAGAAAAAATCAAGAGCAGCGCAGGATTAAAACATTTGAGATGCCTGCACATGGAATACTACGATATACCTACTCGTATCGCAGATAAGTTAAGACTTCTTAGGCTTTTAATTGCGCCTCCAACTGATGATGACCATGGTTAAATGCATACCAGAGTCTGGCATCTGGTATTTGGTATTTCAATTATAACATTCGCTGCGATATGCCTAATTGATTGACTTAACCCAAGCTGATGGCGGAGGTGCTGATAATATTTATACCACGTCCACTCGCAACGAGCGATTTAATTGCATTTCACACAACAACAACAACTACAACAACAACAACTGCAACAATGCTGCAGTCAGCAGACTCTGGGCTGCATTTCCACGCTTTAATGTTGCAGGCCGTGCACGTTTCTAGCCGGGGCCATTACATAAACCATAAGCACCATGAGCAGCAGCTATAGACTCTATAGTCTGTGGGCAGCTGCTCCATTGCGGTGTTCTCGGTGGTGGTGCCCCAAAGAGAGTTGCAAGCGCTTGTTTATGCCACTTCGGGACCATTTTCACAGTTTGCTTTCTTGGTCGGGGCAAAAAGTAAATTATCTGCAGGCAACGGTAAACGCGCGCGCTGCCAGCCAGCACTTTTAGCAATCTCCTCCTTTTTAGCAATTCCCTCGGCTAAAAACAAGTGCAACGTGGCACATTTTCAGTGCAGCGCAAACTCACGATTTTCACCCCAGGCGGATTAGTGCGGGGGCAGTGGCACGGGGGATTATAAACCCGCTAGGCAACTTTTTAATGCAGAATAATCCACAAGCAGCAACAACAACAACTGCATCCATCAACTGGAGCGCCCTTACTTTGCCTGTGGAGTTGTCAACAAACTTTCAACTAGGAAGCAACAACTAAAAGGAGGCAAAAATCTCAACAGGCGGCGCCAGTTGAATGAACTCCAAGAGAGCTCCAGCTTCCAGCTGCTGCTGCTGCTGCTGCTAAAAAATGGTTCACTTTTTTGCTGTTGTTGTTGGCCTGGCCCACAGGTAATGATGATGTTGGCAGCTCTCCCTGTGAAAGGAAGCGCAGAAGCGCAAAACGAGGCCACAACGACACAGACACAAACGGAGAGACAAACAGGCAGCCACAGGGCCCGAACAAAGCGGCAGCAGGAAACGAGCCACAATAGACAACATGGTACAACAAGCAGCCAAGCAGCAGGCAACAAGGCTGGCAACCAGGCAGTCAGGCAACAGGAACTGTGCTGCGTCGCGTCGCGTCTGCCTTAATCCACAATCAATAGAAGAAACAACGCTCAACCGAGCACAAATAATGCGCCAAGAAAGCTGCAGATTTGCGATCGAAATTGATAGAGACGTGTGGTGCTGGCCGCAGCTGAAGGAGGAGCTGGGGTGCAGTGTAGGGGTTGCGGGGCGGGCAGTATGTAGCATTTCAACACATGCCGCCAAGTAGCAAAGCAGCAGCCAAGTTACTACCACACAGCCACATCCAAGCATAGCACAGAGCACACATTTGTAACTCAATGGCGTGTAAAATAGCTGCCGGGCACTGGACAAGCGAACGGATGGACGCTTATAAGCAGAGCAGCAGAGCAGCAGCAGGCGCTGGCAGAGATGAGCGATCGGTGGACCAATGCAGTGACTGTTACAGTGTTGAAAAGTGCTCAAACTGGGTTGCATACCAAGACATCTTCCATGCCTAATCTGCACTCTGATCGATTCTAGCAGTGTTGGAAAATGCTGACACTATAATATAGAAAAATATATGCTTGATGTACTGCTACCATAAGTATATATCGATTTTAGTTTAATGCGGATCTGCAACAGTGTTGAAAAAGCTCAAAATATTCAAATAACTTAAGTGATCATGATCATTGCTGCCTGTCACTGTGATTCGAAAGAGATCATCTCTAGCAACTGATCTCAAGTGTGATCGAGTGCTGGCTAGAGAGAAGCAGCTGCTGCTGTTCGATCTTCCAGATCTACTTGAGCTGTTGATGATGATGATTATGATGTACTTTGCTGTTGCAGTGTGCTAAAATTTAATAAGTGCAAAAATAATCGCTCGGTTTATGCAAGCTCCTAATGATTGTGCCTATTGTTGTTGTTGTCGTTGTTCTTGTTGTTGTAGTTGGTAGTCATAGCTGTTGTTGTTGTTGTAGCTGCATTTGCCTCGTCCAGTTCAATGAACTGTTCTTGTGCAGCGTGTGTGTGTAATTCAAAGCGAAATTATAATGTTGCAAATTGGAGCTCAGCGACGAGAGTCACAACAACAACAATAACAACAATAACCAGTTGAAGTTAAAGCTACATACACTTTCCCCCGTACCATTTTTCCCCCGCTGCCAACCAAGTTCCACCAGCTTGCGCGTAAAATAATTTTTTATGACACGAAGTGTTCTTGTCGCGGTTGTTTGGTATTGTTGTCGCCGCATTTGTTGCTCTTGTAATTAAATAATGTTAAGTTGAGCTGCCAGCGAAGAGTTGACAAAGTGACACGCGAGCTCCGCTGGTCAATTTATGCAACACCAAACTGGAGGGGGGAAGTAAACAGCAACAGCAACAGCAACACAAATATGGGAAGCTACATATACATACTTGTGTAAAAATAGTTTACTACAATATGTATGTATGTATGTATATGATGGGGCGGTAAATTGAGTGCCATGCACTTGACTTCCAGTCCCAATTGGATGCATAATTTGATTAGCTTTTGCGTGCAGCAGAGTTACTCTAGAAGATGACACTTTAGAGATCACACACTGGGTTCAAGATCTGTCTATTTGTCAGTAAACTGAAAGAAACCACTTTCAGTAATCGCTAGAGGGTTTGAAAGCAACAGTTCCAGAAGTAACGTTAACTAGCAAAGAAATGAATTTATTTAAAATTACAATTCTATTTTTGAAAAGTTCTAATTTCTAAGCTTTCACTCTAGTTGCAGTTTGTAGTTGATCTTAATTCGAGTGCATTCTCCTGCTGTCAGTGCTCTCTTTATTAGGTCTATTTAATTTGTGATAAAAGAGTATCACAATTGAAATATCATCGAAAGCAAATTGGCTGTACATTAGAAACGCATAAAACTTCATTAAGATTGTATTCTTCTCACTCTGAACAACCGCTCCCGACTGCAGTTAAAAATTAACTTGATATGTGGCCAGAGATAGAAAGATGTTCGTTCCCCCCTAAAACCTGGACAGGGAGCGTGCAGCAGCTGCGCCGCTTGAGTGCATCCACAACTGCAATGAATTGCAATGATAGAGTCAGCAGCATACAAAAATAACACACACAGAAAACAGAAACACAAAAAACTAGAAGCAACAACACAAAAACGAATACAACGAAACAACACAATAAAATATTGTACAACAATGAGTTGGACGGGTTGTCTGTCCGTCTGTCTGTCTGTCTGTCCATTTTCCAGGTCTGTTTCGTTGGATCTGTTGAAGTTTTGGCTCGTCAGCGATACCCCCAACTCCAAATCCAACGCCAACTCCAGGTCCAGGTCTAAACTCCAGTGGGGGTTACCAAAGTGCGCATGAAATTTGATTCTCGGAAGAGTTCATTTTGTTGCTTACCGGGAAAGTTGCCAGGTAATGAAATTTACTGCCAGCTATGCTGATGGCTAACTTCATTAAATTACAAACAAACGTTACATAGTTGCGCGCCAGGGTTGCCAGGGGTTACCAAAGATCTAACAGCGCGCTGCCAGACCGCCCACGATGCAAACTAACGGCACTTTGGGGAGTTGCAAGTTGTGCAACGAAAGAGGAAAAGCGGAAATATGCAACCCATTAAAGTCCAATAACATTCAAAACATTCAATAATGGGCGAACCCAAAAAAATGGGCCTGCAAACCCAACTTGTAAATTTGATTTTGACAAACATTTTTCAATGCCAACTTTATGTGGATATTTTTTTTGTTTTAGGGTAACCGAGTGACATCGCATTGAGCTGTTATTGTCGTTGTCAACGGTATTGTCATTGCATCCCCGTGGGAGCAGCGGGCGCCCAAAATTGGCAGACCCTGTTGAGGTCTACACATGTTAACCCAAGCATAGTTGCCCCTCTTTCTTGGCTAGAACAAAGCGCAAAATGTTTGCTTTTGTTTTCTCTTGCTGTTGGCAGGATAATGCATTGATTTCTGGCACTGCCATTCGCTTTTACTGCTGCCCAGGGAAGCGTGAAGTAAGACAGAAGCCCTCTCAACTGGGGTGCACACAATTGTTTCGCTTCGTTGTGCCCCCCCCCCTGACGTTTAACGGCACTGTTTCTGCACAGGAGCTGTGAGGGGGAGTAGCTGATATATTGGGTATCGCTAGAAAGCAGCCAGTTAGCCTTTTGTTTGTCATTTCCATTCAGGCAGCATTGGATTTATGTAATTGCAGATGATTCGATTGATTTGCAGGCTTGAGTGGCAGCAATTGCCATATGTTTGATGCATGATCTCAAAATATCGATGCCAATGCTTGTTATCGATAATAGCAACTAGATTCTAATTGGAAGTGTGCTCACCAACCTGTGCTGCTCAATGATCTCTCTCTCTCTTCCTCTGTTCTCCTTTGATACACACACACACACACACAATCACATAACGATTTACTGTTGCACTTTAATAATTATCAATTATTATAATTCACTTTGCATTATGTTAAACCTTTTACTAAGCGTATTAGTTTACCGTATTTATTTAAACAATTTATTCAATGCACAACAGTTCACTTGCCCCGCGACGCGAAAAAACTGAACTTGCAACGCTGCCAAACACAAAACGAATAAAACGGAGATACAAAAGAACGGTCGCAAAAAAAAACAAACGACAGGCACTGCGAGCGGGAGCGAGAAAGAGAGGGAGACAGAGTAGTGAGCGCGCATTTGTGTGAATGTGTGTGTATGTGTGATTGGCATGCAAATCGCTCTTTGGCTCTTCTTCTTCTGGATCGTGCCAGTGCTGCCTAGCTGTAAAATAATACAATTTTCAGTTGTTAACCATTTAATTGGAATTGTGGAAAGTGCTCACAAACAACAACAACAACAACAGCAGCAACAACTCGGACCATGGTCGCTTATTTTCAACCCTGGTAAGCGCGAATTTCGCTGACCAAGCGCATAGGGGAGGGGGTGAAAACATTCGCAGTTTGCATTTCTTGTTTGCATTTGCATGCTGAAAGGATTAGAAACCGGTTTTTGGTTTGCGCCCCGCTTGGCACACAAAACAGCTTAGTTGCCCGCCTGGTCAGCTACTGGGGTGCCCAGTGAGAGGGGGTAGCTGTGATTTACTTGGGGGTGGCAGAGTCTACAATTTCACAGAGAGAATGTTTCAATGCAGTTATGTCCGCACTTCAGGGTAATGGCCAAGCATTAGGGGCGACACTTCAGTTTCTCTCTGCATGTCAAAGTCAGGCTGGCAGCAGGACGAAGGACGAAGGACCACCCCACATATGCAAATGCAAACAAAGCGACCGCCGAGACGCAAGAAGTCACGTGCTGCCAACACCACCACCACCAGCAGCAAAATAGAAGTCCAACTGCAGCTGCGATGCCGACGCCGTCACTAATAAGCGGCAAATAATTGGCAGACGAACTTGAGACTACCCCAATGCCTCAGTGGCCAAGGGGCGCCGTTGCCGCCTGGCAACCGCACATGCCACTAAAAATCGATAGCCTTGTGCCACCCCAAAAAAAGAAAAGAAAATAAAAGCATTGCGCCCGCTGCAGGTTGTCGATCCTTGGAATGTTTATGTTTGCCTGGACACGCAGCCGGCCGGCTTCCAGGCCTGCTCACGGGAAGAGAAACAGAGAGAGAGAGCGAGAGAGAGACAGAGCTTGCGCTGCTGCCCCTGACTCTCACAATTGCATTTGCTGCATGCAGTTAAGCTAACAGTAAATTTATGGCCTACTATATGACTCATGCGGGGAAACATAAACCCTTTAATACTAAAACAAAAACTTACCCCTGCCCCCCCACAAAAACACACAAAAAATTACCTCAACAGCTACAATTAGAATTTCCGGCAATAAAATTGTAGAGCCTATAAAGAAAATAGGGAACAACAAACGCGTTAGGCCAGAACCATGTCAGACTGTCCAGTCTTGTCACTCTGTCACTCAGCCAGTCCAGTTCTACAGCTGTCTGCGATTAGAGCACATTACAGTGATCTCTCCAAAATTTAAACACTTGGGTAAAAAATGTAATTCGAGTTTGCAAAGATTTCTTATGGCTAGAAAATGTTCAGAAAAATAATGCAGAGAGCAAAAATCAATTACTATTTGTGGATTATTGTTATTTCTAACTTATGGGCACTATTTTAATTTTTATGATTTATATAGAAAAAGTTTGATCAACACAGAATACTATAAAACATTTTTTAAAATGTAAAATTCAAGTCTCTTTATTTATTGTAATTTTTCATTACTGAGCGTGTTTCATTATCGAGTGACTACTGTGCTACTGTACTGTATTTGAATGTCAAGCAATCCCATAGAGCACGCCCGAAAATGCAAACTGAGCGATAGAAATCGCTTCGGCGGGTACTCATTAACGACCACGAAACGATCATTATGAGGCACAGCAGTCAGTAGAGGTTGCAGTTACCCAGTTGCAATATCGGATGCCGCCCCCGCAGAGCTGCAGAGTCCGCAGTTCAATGAGGCAAGCGAGTGAGCTGCGACAATTAATTTGGTCAACGATGCGCATCTAATAATGTGACTACAATGACGACAATGGGTTGGCCAACGGAAAGATCCGACAAAGCTTGGCTTGAATTCTGCACCGCCAGCTGGCAAGTGTGATATGTTGGCTGTTCTAGCGATATATCATTTGTGATACATAGCTATTTATGTATGTATGTACATATGCCACGGAGGCCATGGAGCACTCCTACCTTGGGCGGGCAACGTGGCAGGCAGCGCTATAAATTAACACCAGAGTCTGCAGTGCTCAGTGCTCAGTGGGCGGTGACTGGCCATAAATGCCCACCAACAAATGGAAAACAATTAACCGTTGCATGTTTTGCAGATGTGAGACTGCGATCCGAGACTAGTCGACGCAGTCCAATCGTTCAGTGGCAATGCGTGAGATCCCCGATGTACGATAATGGGCCCTCAAATGGTAGTCGGACAAATGAGCGATCGTTAATCTAAAGGGACGTTGTGTTTATTCGCTGGTGCTAATGGCAGCGAGTGGGTAACTATGGATAATTAAAGCACAGACTTAAGATAGGCTGGCAAGAGAATTGGCTTTACTTTATATGGAATATCGAATTAAAAGATACAGTGTTCAAAGTGAAAACTTTAAGATATATGTATCTTAAAATTCATTATTATTGAGAAACAATTTTCTGGGATTTTTAGAAATGAGTACTACTAAACAAAATAAAGATGTCTTAGATTTTTGTATTCGTAATCTATCAAATAGTTTAATTCTCCACTGTAAGTACTCTGGGAATGAGAATAACATACATATTCCCAATGTAACCAATCTAAACTAAATGATTTGCTATAAAATCCTTCATATTCGCAGCTCTAACATTCGTAATCATCGTCCCTTATGTAACTCTCACTTCTAATGCGCACTGAGCCAATAAATCCGAGCAACAAACTCCAGTTAAGCTATAAAAACAAAAGTGAAACATGCAAAAATCAATGAACTTGAATTTCTAGCCATCAAAATATACAAATAATGGAAATTTGTGACAAGATGCGTATACCACGCACCCAATAAACCCTGAAACCCAATCCCTGAGCATTTGACGCATTCCCAGCGCACAGAAACTAAGGGTTGAAGAGGGAAAAAAAGCTACCCTCGAGCCGAAAAACTGCAACTGCAGTGCATGCAACAGCGGCAACAACCCCTAAACAGCATTCCCAGGGGAGATGGGGAGGGGAGGGGGAACTGGGCACATTCACAGGACGAAAACAATGCGCTGGCGATGGTGGCGCATTTGCAGTGACAAACAACAATAAAACTGCGATATCGAGACGATCGATCAATAAGCAGTTACACACACACACACACATACTCGCACACACACACACATATCCTTGATGTGCCAACTGAGCATTGCGTGAAATTTCAGACAAAGCGGCGCGCGACGTTTGCTACATGAATGGGGCTCCTCCCAGGCACATGGTCGGGATCCGGGACAGCTGCGCAGGCGCCACAGTTGGTATCGCCATCGCCTCACAATTGGCAACGCGGCAGCTTCACTTCGGTGGTGGTTTTTCCAATATTTCTATTTTATTTTACTGCTTGTTTGTTTGTGTGCCTGCCAAATTTGGTACAGTTACAGTAGCACTTTTCTCACCAGGTCTTCTGTCAGACGGATGGACAGCCAGCTAACTGTATATTCTGTGCTCTGTAGTTGTTGTTGCTTCCCGAAAAGGGGTGACAACAGCTCGTTTGTGCAATTTGTTGCGCAATCATGCTGCAGCCATTAAAGCCAGATAGCTGGCATTGAGGCCCACGTCTTGTGCTTTTGCTAATTGGTTTGTCATTAGACTCCAGAGATAGAGTTGGAGTTGCTCATTTGTAGTTCAAATTCAGAAACTGGTTTAGTCGTTCGCATTTTGGTGAACGAACGAATCGTTCGTACTGTTTCCATTATCTTTGAGTACGACTTTCATTCTTTCAGTTCTTGCACAGAATTAATATTGTGGAAATTAACGAAATTAGGAAACGATTGGGATTTAAATGAGACTTAAACAAACGAGGAACTTAAGAATTGGTCCATTCCTTTAAACTTGCCAATCTCTGAGTCTCAACTCCAGGTCCTAATCGAACTCATTTTGAAAGATTCTAATTCCTTGCCAGCTCTGCTGTGATTGTAATAATTTGTAACTGGGTGCATTGAACTCGTTGGCTTACTTTACAGCTGCCTTGCGATCTTGGCACGTTCTTGGTCCTGTTATGACCTACCCTTTGCACCTTTTTCCAAGACCTAACGAGGCCTGGTTGTTAATTTATGGCTTTGCTTTTGCGTCCATCAAAATACAGCTGACGATTGAGGCCGCCCATTGTGCCATTGAATTTCCTGTTCTCTCTAGCATAATAGAGAATCCAAGGATAGCATCTGATATCCAGTTTAGATTTTCAACACGCACTTCTTGAAGTATGAAGCATATATGTATATGTATATTACAACATTTCCCTTGGCCGGGGCACAGTTCGCACAAGATTTATGACAAAAGCAATTTATATGCTAAGAACACTGATATCTTTTATGGGCACATCTATAGCTATAAAGCCATAAGGCAGCGCTTCCTAATGCCCAAGCACTGAACTGTCAAGCTCTGTTGTCCACGCCAATTACTAAACGACACTTGCTGCGGGACACAGCTTCAGATTCAGATTCAGAGAGAGAGAGAGAGAGAGCTCCATGGATAACATTTAACGAGTCGACAAAAGCACAACTCAATAAATGCAGCCCAAAGATACTTTATGGCTACTTATCGCCAAAATGTATCTACGGAGGGTGCTGCTACGGGTACGGCTAAGTGCTTTAATGTAATGTTGTGCTTGTGGGGAATGTGAAGGGGGACCGAGGGGATGGGGGTCGTTCACAATTGTCGGTCATATGAGGGCAACACTTCCGAAGTGGCAAAGTCTCGCCAGAAAAACATGTTTCAATCAGCTCCAAGTATTCACAGCTGGAAGCTCTTTATTGGATTTTAGTGTTGAAAATGGTGCAATTAAATGTTTGATTGACTATTGAAAAAGGGTTAATCAATGCATTGCACTGGTCATGTATATACATATGTGTATACAATGTACATACATAATAATCGAGCGTTTTTCTGCTGCCGCCGCCCGCATCGACGTGGAAAATTTCGAGTCTATGATTGGATTTTGGGTGTAAATGTTAATCAAATTAGTCGCAGGCGCAATCAGTGTATGCACATTATCATTACATTATTTGTTGTTGCTATAGAAAAACCATTATTCTATATTGAACGAATGGTGTCTGACAGCAGTGGTTGTCCCGATTGGATGTCCTACTTGGAAAACAAATGCAGTTCCCCCTCTCTGAGTTATTGCAATTCGCATGTCTGTAGTTTATCATTTATTGTTATTTAATCCTTTTTTAGTGCCACTAGTTTTTCAACTGCCAGCACGTTCCAGCCGGCCAGATGTTTGACTAGCGCTCAAATGCCTTGTTCGCAGGATTAGCATTAAGCATTGATGTGGGTTGCAGCGGGGAATAGGACATGGCGGGGGGTGTTGTATGCAGCATGTGTGCTGATTTTTGCACCATTGTGGCATTTAATCCGTATTAATTTTCAATAAGTGCAATGGGGTCTATAAATGTTTGATAAATGGCTGCGAATCTCACCCACAACCAGCAAGCACGTGACGTGACAGCAGCATCGTGACTATGAATTCCGGATCACAGGAAAACAGCTGCTGGAGAAGCTGGGAAGCCAACAAACCAAACCACAATACCACCCAACTTGAGTATCTCATTTAAATATCAGACTTGCTGTGGTAATTGAAAGATACTTCTAGAAAATATTTTGTAGCATACTTTTAAGGCTGGCTTTGAAACACAGATACAAAGTTCATCTTTTTGTTGCCTACTTTTAAGGGCATCGAAGTTCTGTTTAGCAGCGCCTTAACAGCTAAAATTGAAATTAACAGAGACAGTTTTAAAATGCAGTTGAGACAACTAAAGTGGATGTAAAAAATCAAGAATTCAATTTGTATAACAAAATTCACCATGCTCATAAAGTTAAGCATTCAGAGCTGTATCTCTCCGTAGTTATTCCACGTTTATTTGTAAAGCACACGCTTACATATTTTGCGCGAAGTTCGTGCTGTAAATTGAGGCTGATGTAATGCATTTTGTAAAATTTCATCAGCAGTAAAACTTTGCACAACTTCCAACTCGTCCCATCTTCTGATCACTTCTTGTTTGTTGGCTTCCCAAGTGTTTGTCAGTTGTTTATTCATTTCTTTTAATAAACTTTAGTGCCGCACTTCAGTTATGGGGTTGCTGGAATTGTAACTAAGGGGGGGACTTGACGTAACTGCAATTGCAGAAAAACACAGTCGGCCTTCAGCGGGGGATGTTCTGAAATACCACATTGTGTAAGAGATGTCAGTTGTCATAAAGGTTTTTCGGTATTGTTGCTTGTTAGCTGATAAGAGAGATAAGTTTAATGAGATACTTTAAGTTTTGGCAATGCTTATCACTGTGTTCTCACGTTATGTCGAATGTGTTGAACATATCTATATTTTTAACAAACTCTCTACTAACAACAGAGCTACTAAGAATATCAAACAAAATTATCGTCTCACTCGTCTATCATTTATCTTAATTAGTGTAACTATCTACAGCCAATAATGTTAATGTTAATAATGTAGTTGCTCGCAAAACTATAACTATTTACACCCTGAACTTATTAAAAATGGCAAGAAGGGTATAATAAAGTTAAGCAAATCAAGACCTTTCAACTGCCATAATTTTGTCAAAACTAAACCGATCGTAAAACCTAATTTTCATTTTCACAATGGTTTGTCTTTTTAAAAAATCCTGAATTTAAATTATAAATATTTGTGAATAAACAAAGAAGTTATTCAATGTAACACAATATGGGACCAATGGAAGCAGAAGAAGCACAGTAATTGCATTAAGCGCGCAGCTTGCAGCGTGTGTTTGTTTGTGTGTGTGTGCCATGTATGAATACAGATAAATAATAATGAATGCATTTAAGGGCCTGGGTCGAGGGTATATCCTAGTCGGGCACTCTCGATTAGAGCACTCTTACTTGTTTATTTCATTGATTTGTTTCACGCTAGTCGTTGTCAGTTTTGCAACTAAATTTTTCTTTAACTAAATCTAATTAACTATATATAATTAGCTGTACAGCAGTCAGATGGATTTTTATGATTTGATCATACATTTAAGTAGGGAACATGTGGCAAAAACACTAATAATGAAGTGGTTGGAAATTATAAATAATAATAAGAATATAATTAGAATCATGTCATGTCTCCAGCCAAGCACTGTATGAACATTTTTCACCCCCTGCTCTTCGGCACCCATGCACAGAGAGTCAGCTGCAGGTAAACACTTCAGACACACAATGCTCCAGACTCCGAACGTCGTATATATATATATATATATATATATATATATATAGATTTACATATGTATGTTTGAATGTGTTGTTGTTAGATTTGTAAAGTAAATGGAAGGCGCCTCTCGCTCGTGACTCTCGCGCCAACAGGTGCAGCGAGCGAGCGAGCGAGCGGACGCCCGTCCGTCCCAGCTGGAGGTCGAGACTTGGGGAGACCATTTTGCCAGCCACCTGGTCTCCTCCGCCGCCCTCCTCCCTCGAATAAGAAATGGCTGGCATTGGCATTGGATCTGGCTCTGGCTCTGGCTGTGGATGTGGCTCTGGTTGTGACTTTAACTATGCGGTTTTCCTATATTAGTTGAGCAAACGGCAGTTTCAGTTTCAGTTGATTTTAATTTATGCCAAGTTTTCGTGTGACTTTGTGACTTAAACACCGAAACAATAAATCCACGTAAGTGCAAATAAATACAATCTGTTAAACTGCTGTAGGCGCTTGGCCCAAATGAAAGGCAACTGGTTCTGGTTCCGTCTCGAACTTTGATTCTATTTCTGGTCACTTGAAATGCTTTGAAAGTCAACTAGGAACAAAACAAAAAGCAAACAAACAAAGCTTAATCTGTTCATTTCTTGACTGCTGCAAGCGGATGTGACATATTCATATATGTAGTATGTTCACACATATGACAAATAGCCCAGAACTCGAAGTCGGGATCAGTGAGTATTTAGACAATGTGCCTACATACATACATACATAGCATATAAGCACACGCGCCAGCTTGTTAGCTAGTTAGCCAACAATAATATAATCATTGCTAAAATGTGTTTTATTATTCAGGTTCATGGCATAAGTTTACCACCCCTACAATTAAATTGTTGTGATCAGCAGCACATGAACAGCTGGTCGGTGTGCCTTTCCAGATATATGGGCATATTACATAAGCATCACTAGCACTAGCTGATCAGACACCATCGGGGCGCATTGTGCTGTGGATAATAGTTAATGCTCATAAATGATCAACGAACGCGGCTCTTTTGTCCGCTGACCAGACAAAGGCTAGCCAATTTTGATTCTGATTTTGATTCTGTTTCTGATTCTGTTTCTGTTTCTGATTTTGATTTTGAGTATGATTCTGATTCTGATTCTGATTTAGTTGCGGAAACACTTTGAGACATTTGGATTCTTTGCTTAATGAGGCAGTGTAAATGTCTTTGACTTTGATATGTAAAAGTTAATCGGATCAACCGAACCCTCCTAGCAAATAGCTTAATGCGGACTTGGCCGTGACTTCACACTTCTCATTCAGCTCTTAGCTTGTTAACAACCGATTAGCCACAACGCACCTGAACGTGTTTTACTTATATTATGATTCTTTAGAGAGTGGTCTGTCCTTGAATGCCAAAGTTCTTAGCACTTTCAAAATCACTCAAACAGTTAAACTGAAATAGGGGGGCTGGACTCAACGTTTTTTATTACATAAAACAAGAATTTGAATTGAGTGCCCCCGCAGCTTTGACAGTCCGAGATCATCTGTAGTAATTCTGTGTTTTTTTCTTTCGACATTTAATTGTTTTTATTATTATTATTTATTATAATTAACCAAAATCCAACCCAGTTGTATTATACTGTATTTCAAATATACTGTATTTCAATTGCTGCTTAAAAAGTTGTTAAGATCTTTGCATTATTCTTTTCCCTCCCTTCCCACCTTTCGTTAGTATTCAAAATCATTAGAATTCATTATTTCGCAAATATCACAATAATTTATTGTTCATTTTGAGTTCTTTTGTTTTTATGTTTTTCTTAAATACGTTTAGAAAATATATATACAATACATTCCTTAGAGGCTATGAGTAAAGAATACTTTGCAACAATGTGTAGAAAGAGCGCACAAGTCAATTGATGTATGGCAAGGATGTGTGTGCATCCTTTAACAATGCCACGCCAGCACAATGCTCAACAGCAGCACCAGTCTCCAGCTTAGCGTTCCTAATCCATTTGCTGCCCCCGCTGCCGCCTCCTCCGCGGGCAGACGAGCGGCAACCACCAGCTGCCTTTCATCCAGGTTGGGCCTGTAGCTCCAGTCGATGGCATTCGTCTTGCAGATGTTGGCAAACACTCTAGCCGAGATCTTTGGGGTGCGTGTGCGCTCCGGCGAACTAAAGTCCACATGATACAGGCCGAACTTCTCCGTGTAGCCCGCCTTCCACTCGTAGCTGTCCATCAGACTCCAGGCAACGTAGCCACTGACATTGGCGCCATCCTCTATCGCATCCAGCACGGCGGACAAATACAAATTATAGTAGTCCACACGGGCGTAATCCTCCAGGCCACCGCGATCACTGACACCGTTCTCCGTGACAATGATCTGGGGTCCGTTGTACTCGCGATGTATCCACATCAGCAGATTGTACATGCCCTTGGGATAGACCTGCAAGCAAGCGAAGGACAAAAGGCAGTTGTAGTTGAGCCTCAAGGGGAATCTGTTTGGGGTTCATTGAACCCACACCTGCCCGCCAAGGGATGGCACAACCCTTAGTGCAAAACCAATTACGCTCAATCGCTCGAAGCAACCCCATTTGTATACCCTACCAGAGAGTATTATAACTTTCTAACGAACTGTGTAACGCTAGGAAGGAGATGTATTTGAACGCATAAAGTCTGTATCCATATCCGTATCTATCAAAGGAACTATTAGTTTAAAGTGCACTACTTCTAGGTATCAAATGTTTATTTTTGAAAAACCACAGACACTCCCATTAAATCTAAAAATAAGTTCTGCAAAGAGTATTCAAACTGTGACTCGGCACAAAAAAAAAGCGGTTTTTTCTTGTTTAATCTTGGTTAAGTAGTTTGTGCCACCCTCTGATGTTTGATATCAGCAACACCTTGTCATTATTCACTTACTGCTCCCGTCTCGACATAAATCCAATTGTGGATAATAAAACCGTCTTGCGGTTTTGGCCCTCCCCCCCATCAGCACTCCCACTCTTACTCCCGCTGAAACCCAGTCGAGTATTAGCTCATCCCAGCTAATTAGTGAGTCCACTCGTGACCATCCCACCACTTAATTACAGATTGTATTATAAATAGTACTTGGAGCTGACTTACCTTTAGCCAGACTGAACCAGAGCCGGGCCAATCCACGCCAGCTTGGCTCTCGACGACGCCCATGTCGTGATTATACGATGGTATGGGAAACTTGCCGGTGTTGTTGTGACCATTCGGGGTGACCAGGTTGCTGGTGTACGAGTTGATGCCAAAGAAATCGGAGGTGCCCCTGATGCGATGGATCTCCTCCGTTGTGAATTCGGGCAGACGTGAACGTGCCCCAAAGCCCTGCTGTTTGCTGAGGTTCCTAATGCGCTCGATCATCACCTTGGGATAGTTGCCATGCTTGGAGAAGATGGGATGAGCAAACCAGCCCACATAGAACTGCAGCGCACGGTCGGAGGCTTCGCGATCCTCGGCAGAGTCAGGGTTGCTTGGCTCCGGCCACGACGTGTCCAGTGTGATGCCCATGCGACCACCCTGTCGCTGCTGGAACTGCTCCCGATACATGTGCACCACCTCCGCATGCGCCTTGAGCAGATTGTGGCCGCACAGATAGGCGGGAATGCCGGGGAAGTTATACGAGGGTGCCATGTAGTCCACTCCGTAGCCATGCTCACACACATGCCACGGCTCGTTGATGGTCGTCCACAGCTTGACGCGATCGCCGTACATCTCCAGCACCAAACGTGCGTAATCCTTGAAGAGCGGTATTATCTCGGGATTTGTCCAGCCGCCCAGCTCCTGCAGCCGCTGCGGCAGCTCCCAGTGATAGATGGTGACCATGGGCGTGATATTGTACTTGAGCAGCTCATCAATCAGATTGCTGTAATACTTGATGCCGGCGGTGCTCACATGGTTCATGTAGCCACCAGGCATGATCCTGGGCCAGGACAGCGAGAAACGATACGAGGTCACATGCAGTTCCCTTACCATTTGCACATCGCGTCGCCACTATAATTAATAAAATATATATAATTTTAATTTAGAAATACACTGGGAAATATTAAGCGAGTACTTAAATTCTTGACTGGAAGTGGTGATGTAAATGTGAATGTTCTAGAAATTAGATTAAAAATGTTTGATTTAAGTATCATAAATCGACTTGATGCAGAAAATGACTTTATTAAGATTTTAATAATGAATCAAGAATTGTTTACATATTTTAAAAATAGTATACATTATTCAAGGACAATGTACCCCGAATTTGACTTAAGGAAAGACTGTTGAAAATTGAGTATACTATTGCGTTTGATTTCATCCGATCCCTGTGTTTTTTTCCGTGCTGTTTGTAGTCGCATTCACTTTGCTAAGAATGTGAAGTATTTCCGAAAAACCAGTTGCTCTCAAAACAATGTGGCGACATGCAAAGCAAACAGCCATTGGCAACTGCCAGTCATGGGGTTTTTGTTGTTGTTGTTAATATTGGATTCGATGGCTAATTTTGTGCTTTACATTGAGACAACAATTCGACATGCTAGCCGTTGGCCTACGAATCAAACTGCAAGTCTGACTTTGACATGGGGGCGTCCACTTCCAAATCAGTTAAACAAGCCGGGGGCTTGGATTCGTTTGTTTAGTTGCTGGGGAGACACCTGTGGACATGCCTAGGTGCTAAGCTGACATTTGTTAAAGTATTATGCCACGCCATTACGTTCAGTCAACATATCTTATGATAAATTCATTAATCAACAATTAATTATTAGCTAGCCAAGTTTAAATGTAATCTAAAATTGCCAACGTGGCAGAAGCGATTAATTGGTCATGGATCTGGTTTGACAGTGAGCTATGACATCTGATTGCTCTTTGGGAACTTATGAAGCTAACTCAGAAATATTTTTAAATTACTAACTAAAAGAATTCTTAAGATTTAAATGTAACTAATCGGTTTTTTTTAAATTCTTTTAATATCTAAGGCAGCTCTACGATTTTATAAGTTGTTCTAAAGAATTCCGTTAAGAAATGCTTCCATCAGTCATCTAAAGATTTAAGATACTGTTTTCAACTACTCAACTTTGAAATGCTGTAGTTATTTATCTCTAAAATCTTATCGACTTCCTTAGTTACCTTTTCTAAGAAATTTTGTACGTATTTCTGGCTATTTTCAACTACTTTTTTCCAAACACTCAAATGTCTTTTTTTATTAGTTTAAGTGTTAAAGATCTAAAGTTTTTATAACTCCTTAACTATACTTAATAGCTTAATTAAATTAATGTCGATTTTCATTGGCAAAGCCCATTCATAAAAAACCAATTCATAACTTAACACACTGAGCAATTATACACAGCCAATTATTGTAAACTTATCAATGAAGTAAGACAATTAGCCAAGTTGTTGAAGATAATTCGACTAGTGTTCGCCTGGTAGCAAATACTTGGCTAAAATGCGCAGCTGACAAAGTTGATTCAAGTGCAGGCCGCCAATCAAGCCTCGATGCCAATTAATTTGCATAGATCGGTTTCTATTTTTTATTATTTGATTTTTTTTTCTCTGATAAAAAACGCATAAATCTGAATCTGTGACCCAAACAAACACCTGCTGCTACCAAGATGGGGGGCAATGACTAACTTGCCAGAGTGAGTTTTATTTTCAGCACTGTGTTGTTAACAAATTATGACTGTGATTAATGAACTGAATGCGTATAATTAATGAATAGTTTCATAGCAATAATGTGATCAGAAGAAATGAAGTGTGGGCATGTGCAGGCAGTTCAGAACTGGAGAGAGATCTGATAAATCCGGTCACATCACAAACAATATATTGTAATTTCTGTTCGATTACCTCAACGTTTGAGAATTGTTGCCCTTTTTTCATCATGTAAATCGACTACTTAATTATATATATTTTTGTTTTTTATGTTTTGTTACGTGCGCTTACCTGATGATAGCTATCTGCGGAAATATCGCCATTGGATTGATCGACAATCTTCTCGGGATTCTTGTGTGTGAGATAATCCCAAATGGACTCGCCCTTATCATCCGCATTCCAGCCGCCCTCGATTTGATAGGACGAGGAGCCGACGCCCCACAGAAAGTCATTGGGAAAATGACGTGTGTTGCTCGTCGGATTGTTATAGGTGCTGTAAGGGTAAATAATATCAAGGAAAAATCGTTTTATGAAGTTCAAAATGTGGCAATCTTTTTTGGCTAAAAGCTGTTAACTGCTAAATGTTGTCAGCCAAAACATTTGGTGCTAATTGCTCAAATATGAAACCAGCCAAGTGAATTGTCATTCAACGTTTGTTGTATACAAATCAAAATAAATAATGTGCGGGACAAGTTGAAATTCAAATTTATTTCATACAATTGCATTTTATGACTTTATGTATCTGAGATGTATTTCAAGACATGGAGCTGCCAGATAAGCATCTAGCTGTTTTTTAGCCAGCAATTCAAGTTTAATGTCACTGTTCTTGAAGCAAGGGCAGGCAAGTTAAAAGTGTCAATTGAAACGAAACCACGGACAATGGCCAAAATCAATTAGCCTTGGCATAATCCTCCAGCTACAACAGAGACAACTAATCTTGGCAGCTCAAGGCATTTGGCTGCGTACACGCAGTTAAAGTGTTTGGCAAATTGTTCGTTTAATTAATTATGGAGATTCAAGGCATGACAAAATCTTGGTCACTTTTAATTCACTTACGAGGCGGCTCCACAGCGACTGCTCTGCTCCAGCGCCAGCGACAGCAGCGCGATTTTCAATATCATATGCCACATGTTAACTATATAAACTACTACTACTATCTATGTGTATATATATTTTCACAATATTTATGTCCTTTCTTTTTTCACAGCACTTAATCCTTGGGCGACACTTTGCACAACTTAAGCAACTTCAGCGAATTAAATCCGTTGACTTCTTATTGTTGGCACTTTTCGCGCGATTTTGTCGTTAACTGATTTTTTGCGAGCTGTTTTGAGCTCGTCGCGAAACGCTTGCAAATGAACGCTGCGGCTTTTATATCCTAGCGTTTTAAAGCGACACGATCGACGCTGACGTCGAACTCAATTGAGAACCGCAAAGCCAAAACGACGAACCGTTGAAAAGCTCACCTCCGAACGAGTTCTGCTCACCGTCAACAGGTGGGCTGCTATTGTTGTTGCTGTTATTAGTTAGTGTTCTGGTTATTATTGTTTGCCGGTCGTGAGACGCAAGTTGGAGAGCTGCTGGGCTGGGATGGGCGCTGCGCGAAATCCCCCGTTATGACGATTCACGCAACGAGCGTTACTTTTCCATAGGAATTATTGAAATTTGTCATCTGCTGGTTTTTTTTGTTGATTTGGTATTTTCGCGTGCAGTCGCGTGAAAGGGAAATATAAATGAGCGGCATATAATAAAATATAACTATAGTTCATTTATTATGTATTTAAATTGCCTGTCGGATTATCAGCAGCCCATTTTGAATATGCAATAGGCAAACGAAGTTAATGATATTCTAATAAATATTTCCACAATGCACAAGTTTTCACAAGTATCTCAGTTTTCTGGTGTTTGTTTTTTCCACTTTTGAGACAAATTTTTGTTTATACAAGTGTAGATACCAACAAGTTGAAAAGATAAGAAAGATGTAGACCATAAAACAGAGAGAGAGAAAGAGAGGTAGAGAGAGAGTGAGAGAGAAAACATGCATATGCCTATGAAGAACATGTCGAAAAGCAATTCAATCAAGATACTTCCTTCTGTGTTGAATACATGCTGTGATATCGAAGTAACCGTGAGTTTTCTTATCAGTTACAACAGCAACAACGAAACAACAAAAATAATAAACGAAAGATTCCTGATTCTGCAGATCTTGCTAACTCATAGCCCATAATTGCTGGGATTTCCCCAATATTAGCTTGAGGTAAAATCCAAGCAAAAGAACTAAAAACCACAAATTGATTCTCTTTTTTTTTACTTTAATTACTGGTTACCACAAATATTGCCATCGCCTGTGGCTTTTTTATATCCGCAATATATTTCAGTTTTTTATATTTCAAGTTCGCTTTTTGATTGTTTCCAATGTATATGTGTTGAAAGCATTCAAATCACATTATCAGCTAAGTGGATCAATATGAAATTTGTATTGCTATAAGGGCGGCAAGAAACCTGTTTAATTTTTCATCATTAGGGCAAATTAGCAACATCAAAAGTAAGTGCATTCCATTTATAATCAAGATGAAACTCAAAGATCATTTCAATCAAAAACCCTCCACTCAGTGACAAATCATATGCATATAAGCATGTGAACATTTAAAAATTTCTCCGATTTGCATAAAATTTGAATATTATATATAAATCAGCAGCAATGATAAATGATTATTTAGCTAAGCCATGTCTTTAGTGACAGAAGCGTCAAACGCATTTAACCGGTTTTTCTTATGTTCACTGCCATTTGCTAAATTGGCGACGTCGCCGACGTATGAGGTTTTTTTTTGCTCACGTGGAGAGTCAGTGTTAATGCGAGTTTAAATGAATCATAATTAGCAAAAAGTCCACTTTTGCTTACGCATCAGGGCAGTAAAGACGTCAGTCGTGGAGAAGTTCAATAAAAATCCCCAGGAGCTTTGCATATGAACTGATTACGCTTGAATTTTCGATTTTAAATGGGATATTTATCTAGAACTAGAAATGCAAATGTTTCTTAGTTAACGTGTCAAGACTTGAGACTCTAAATTGTATGGGTAGATTCCCTCTTATTTGTATAAAAATTTAAATGCTCGCGCGATTGTTGCTCATTATTTAAATATATATCGATATATGAAAAATATCGATGCCTTAACAGCGTACTGTAAGAAATCGACAGCAGCATCGATGCTTTTAAAAACGTAAACAACTCGCAACACGTGCGCGGCTTTTACAAATTTGTGATATAAAATGGAATTATTCACAGTAAATCGGTAATAATTAATACACAATAATAATAAATAAATACATTTATTAATTAAATACATCCACAGGTATACCGAGGAGCACAGCAAAGCTACTAAAGGCAGCGGAGAGGTAACAAATGAAGATGAAATTTTACAAAAGCTTTTGAAAAAGGCTGAAAAACGCAAAAGAAAACACAAAATCAGTGAGCCAGAAATACCAAAAGAACCAGAGAAAGAGAAAGTGGATGAATCAGAGCCACAGCCGGAACAGACAGAAGAGCCCAAGGAAAAGGAAACGGAAACCGAGCCTGCTTCAAATGATTTCCAAGTTCTTGGAGCAGATGCCTCAGCGGAAAAGCGTCCAAAGGTGGAAATGGTGCTGCCCGCTTGGCTGGCGCATCCCACAATCATCGATGGTGGCAGCCTGCTGCCCGCTGATGATGCTGACGATGACACATGCATACAAAACCTACCGTATTTGGAGAAGGACACTTGCAGTGCCTTAAATCAAATGAAGATTAAGCGACTGTTTCCCATTCAGAGTGCTGTTATACCCTGGATATTGGAGGCGCACGCTAAGCCGGAGCCCTTTCGACCACGTGACATTTGCGTCTCGGCGCCCACCGGCAGTGGAAAGACTCTAGCCTTTGCCATACCCATTATCCAGCTGCTGGCCAAGCGGGTGGAGTGCAAGGTAAGGGCTCTTGTGGTGCTGCCCGTGGCGGAGCTGGCGCTGCAGGTGTACAAAGTGTTCAACGTGCTCTGCAGCAAGACGGATCTGGAGGTGTGCCTGCTTTCCAAGCAGCATAGACTGGAGGATGAGCAGGTCAAGCTGCTGGAGCTATATAAAGGCGTCCACTACTCCAAGGTGGATATTGTGATTACAACGCCAGGTAAGCAGCTAACATTGTTTTGAATGAATGCAATATATTTATAATTTTACCTTCCAGGTCGCCTGGTGGATCATTTGCATGCCACCAAGGGCTTCTGCCTGAAGTCCCTGCAATTCCTGGTCATCGACGAGGCGGATCGCATTATGGACGCAGTCTTCCAAAACTGGCTCTATCACTTGGACTCGCATGTGCGCACCACGGCGGATCAGCTGTTGACGGGCGTGCAGGCACCGCTCTGCTACCAGGAGCTGCTCAACAGCTTTGGCAAAGAGCCACTCAAGTTGCTCTTCTCCGCCACACTCTCACAGGATCCCGAAAAGCTGCAGAACTTGCGTCTATTTCAGCCCAAGCTCTTCACCACAGTGTTAACGTTGCCAGTGCTGCAACCAAGCTCGGACAGCTTAGAGCTGCCCGAACCGAGCAGTCAGTTTATTGGCAAATATACGACGCCCTTGGAATTGACGGAGCAGTATTGCGTGACTGAGTTGCGTCTGAAGCCGCTGACCCTTTACGCCATGGTCCTGCTGTATGGCTGGAAGCGTTTCTTGTGCTTCACAAATAGCGCCGACACAGCGGATCGTCTGACCTTTGTGTTGAAGCATCTGTTCAAGAACTCCGCCACCGTAGTGGATCAACTCTCCGGCAATATGACAGCGGGAACTCGCAGCAGCCGTCTGGTGGAATTCGCTCGCGGCAAAATTCACGGCCTAATCTGCTCGGATGCACTGGCGCGCGGCATTGATGTGCCCAACGTGGACGTTGTAGTATCCTACGAGGCGCCGCGTCACATCAATACCTATATACATCGTGTAGGCCGAACAGCGCGTGCTGGCAACAAGGGCACGGCCATAACGCTGCTCACTGAAGGAGATCAGGCGCAATTCAAGAAGTTGCTCTACGAGGTGGGCAAATCGATGGGCGAGGAGCTAACTGTCTCACCGGACGTTGAGATGGAGCACGCGAGCATCTATAAGAGCGCACTTGAGGAACTGCGCATCCGCCAGGAGAAACAGAAAAGCATCAAGAAGGTGGATAAGATGCGCATTTCACGAATGGCGGCGCTGCACAAGAATCTGCCTGCCAAGGGAGCTCCGATGACGCTCATGGAGCAGCTGCAGCTTAAGGCTGCCAACCAATTGTTTCCTGAGAAAACTGCGCCCCAGAAGAAACAGCCTGTGCCCATGCAAAAGCCCAAAAAAGAGGAAAAGCAAAAGAGGAAATCAATCAAAAAGTAAAGGAGCTTTGGGATTGGTTGAGTAATACCATAAGGCGGAGCAACGTTCAATATATATAGCTACAAGTAATATATATAATAATATATTATATATGTGTGTTTGCAGTTGATGTATGTCTTATCACTGGTAAGACCAAGTGATTCCCCCACGGGTACATCACCGAAATCATAAATAAATTCATGCAACTCAGCACACCGAACTTTGTATGCTCTTTAAACGGATGCTGTGAGCCTGGACGTTACGGATGTTAATATAACTTTGAAACTTGTTTTAATGTTAAGATTCTTTATATCAAATTTAGTTTTAATTTGTGTTGCATTTTAAACAAAATGATTTTTGAATAATAATATACACAATATGAAAATTAATATCATAATTTGAAATATTTGTAGACGAAGAATTCAATTCGACAAACAAACAGGTTTTTTAGTAGCTAGAAACAATTATTGAGTATATCTTTATAAGGAAACATCTCGGCTATGCTCTCAGTTACAAACTGTGTTAGTATACTAACATACCCTTACTTTCTACTGACATTTCGATCACCTTATCGGGCTATTTAAACAGCTCGCTTGCCCGAGAAGATCTCATAGTAAAACGGCACACGATGAACACAGCAGTATTCAAGTTTTTGGCGGTAGTAGCGCTCTGCGCTTTCGGTAATTAATCAAGTGATACGTAAGCTTTAACAGCTGGTTCCTAATCACCTATTCCTATTTGAATACAGCCCTGCCCTCTACGACACAAGCGTTGACCATTGAACCCCGCAGCAGTTGGGGTGCTGTTAGTGCTCGCTCTCCCTCACGGATTAATGGCGCTGTCGAATATGTGATCATCCACCACTCGGATAATCCCAATGGATGCACTACGTCAGTGCAGTGCCAGCGCATGATCAAGGCCATCCAGACGGATCACAAGGGCAGACGCAGTTTCAGCGATATTGGCTATAACTTTATCATTGCCGGCGATGGCAAGGTCTACGAGGGACGTGGCTTTGGACTCCAGGGCTCCCATGCACCCAACTACAATCGCAAGAGCATTGGCATCGTCTTCATAGGCAACTTCGAGAGCAGCGCCCCCTCATCACAGATGCTGCAGAACGCCAAGGATTTGATTGAGTTGGCCAAACAAGGTGGTCACCTGAAGAGCGACTACACCTTGCTGGGCCACCGACAGACCAAGGCTACCGCCTGTCCTGGCACGGCGCTATTCAATGAGATCAAGACCTGGCCTCACTGGAAACAGATTTAGATTTAACATTAGCACCAATCAGCATTTCGATTTATAGTTCAAAAATGTACATATAGGTATACATATATGATTTCTCTATAAAATGAAGAACATTTACTATAAAGGAATAAATATATATGATAATAATGATAATATTTTATAATATAACAATAATACATTTTGGATTTATACATTTATTTGATGAGGTGTTTAAGGAACAGTTCCAGATGGAAGATAATAAAACGATCGACATTTTGTTGACGCAGCTGCTGTTAGATTTGCATAATATAGTATGGTATATATACTATATATATGTATAGCCAACCCCAGAAGAAGGGTCTTGCGTCAACTGACTTAAGCAATGCAAATGAGCTGCCCTTGAGCTGCACTGGATTCCAGCTCACAAATGGACAGGCAAACGGCCACAAAAGGTAATCCCTCCAAAACGGGCGGTTGCATTTGAAAAGCAAATGCATTGACGGAATGGCATATAAAGAGCACGGCAGACAGCCAATTGGACAGTGAGCAGCTAGCCAGCGGTGCAAGCGAATCCTCTGAAGACATACCCAACATGAAGCTTGTTAGTTCAATACATAATTATCCAAGGCAACTTATTTTATTATGAATGCTTTTCTTGCAGCTCATCCTCAGTTGCCTGCTGCTGGCCTTTGCACTGTGCCAGGCCAGCTATATACCTGCCAGCCATAGAGTAGCTGTTCCCGTGGCCGCTCCTGTTCCAGCTCTGGTACCAGTGGCTGGAAGCCATCAGTTCGTGGCCCGCAACTACAATGGCTACTATATACCAACAACATCTACAGCTTGGCCAGCTGTATCGCCCTACCCGAACACCTACTACAAATATAGCGGCGGCTATCCCACCTACACTTATCCCTACAGCTATCCTTATGGCTACTATCCCAGCTATAACTATGGATATGGCTATAAGAGTGTCTGGTAATTCACATGTTTATTTTTACCACTACCATATACCATATTATTGTGATAATACCAAATCATAATCGACTAGATACTCACGTATGAGCTCGATCTATCAATAAAGTATTATTTATCAAAATTAATACATTAAATTAAATGCAGACTCATTAAACACAACAAACAATGACCAGGGACAATGATAAGGGACTCAGAACTTCACATGTCATTGTTGAGGATAAACCATGGATAACAAGTAAGAGTGCTCTAGTCGAGAGTGCCCGACTAGGATATACCCTGATCCAAAGTCTTACATTCTTTCATAATTCTTTATCTGTATTCATACATGGAAAGAAAAACTTCGTGGTTTATTGCCCGATCGTAATGAAATTTGTAGGACAAAAAGATGGCACGTAAATGTATAATCCGAAGGTCATACGTCAAATACGTATTTCTGGGAGATCGGGGATCGGAAGTGACAAAAAAAATTGACTTGTAAAGTGCCCAAACAACGAAAAGTTCCATATAAATCACCTTTCCAGACTTCAAACTGCCACAACTTTCTCAAATCTGAATCGATTGTCAATCCCGAGGCCATTTTGATCATAATTTGGCATCTAGTTTCATTCTACATCTCAAGTTTATGAATTTATCAAAAAATTAAATTTAGGATTTTTTTTGCGAAAAAAGCATAAGGGGGGACCCTTACACATTTTGATTTTTCAAAAATTAGAATCTTGAAATTTTACGTTTAACTGATTGTGGGTGTCTCAATTAGTATAAAAAACTGTACGAAAAGTGATTTTGTGGTGTTTCATTTTTCTGTCAAAAATCACGCCAAAAGTGACAAAAAAATTGACTTGTTAAGTACCTAAATCCCTAAAAATGCCCTTCCAAGACTTCAAACTGCTATAACTTTGCCAAAACTGAACCGCTTGTCAATCCCGAGGCCATTTTGATCAGGATTTGGCATTACCTTTAATTCCACATCACAAGATTATACATTTTTAAAAAAAAAAAATTTCGGATTTTTTTTGCGAAAAGAGCATAAGGGGGGACCCTTACACATTTTGATTTTTCAAAAATTAGAATCTTGAAATTTTACGTTTAACTGATTGTGGGTGTCTCAATTAGTATAAAAAACTGTACGAAAAGTGATTTTGTGGTGTTTCATTTTTCTGTCAAAAATCACGCCAAAAGTGACAAAAAAATTGACTTGTTAAGTACCTAAATCCCTAAAAATGCCCTTCCAAGACTTCAAACTGCTATAACTTTGCCAAAACTGAACCGATTGTCAATCCCGAGGCCATTTTGATCAGGATTTGGCATTACCTTTAATTCCACATCACAAGATTATACATTTTTTAAAAAAAAAAATTTCGGATTTTTTTTGCGAAAAAAGCATAAGGGGGGACCCTTACACATTTTGATTTTTCAAAAATTAGAATCTTGAAATTTTACGTTTAACTGATTGTGGGTGTCTCAATTAGTATAAAAAACTGTACGAAAAGTGATTTTGTGGTGTTTCATTTTTCTGTCAAAAATCACGCCAAAAGTGACAAAAAAATTGACTTGTTAAGTACCTAAATCCCTAAAAATGCCCTTCCAAGACTTCAAACTGCTATAACTTTGCCAAAACTGAACCGATTGTCAATCCCGAGGCCATTTTGATCAGGATTTGGCATTACCTTTAATTCCACATCTCAAGATTATACATTTTTGAAAAAAAAAATTTCGGATTTTTTTTGCGAAAAAAAGCATAAGGGGGGACCCTTACACATTTTGATTTTTCAAAAATTAGAATCTTGAAATTTTACGTTTAACTGATTGTGGGTGTCTCAATTAGTATAAAAAACTGTACGAAAAGTGATTTTGTGGTGTTTCATTTTTCTGTCAAAAATCACGCCAAAAGTGACAAAAAAATTGACTTGTTAAGTACCTAAATCCCTAAAAATGCCCTTCCAAGACTTCAAACTGCTATAACTTTGCCAAAACTGAACCGATTGTCAATCCCGAGGCCATTTTGATCAGGATTTGGCATTACCTTTAATTCCACATCACAAGATTATACATTTTTAAAAAAAAAAATTTCGGATTTTTTTTGCGAAAAGAGCATAAGGGGGGACCCTTACACATTTTGATTTTTCAAAAATTAGAATCTTGAAATTTTACGTTTAACTGATTGTGGGTGTCTCAATTAGTATAAAAAACTGTACGAAAAGTGATTTTGTGGTGTTTCATTTTTCTGTCAAAAATCACGCCAAAAGTGACAAAAAAATTGACTTGTTAAGTACCTAAATCCCTAAAAATGCCCTTCCAAGACTTCAAACTGCTATAACTTTGCCAAAACTGAACCGATTGTCAATCCCGAGGCCATTTTGATCAGGATTTGGCATTACCTTTAATTCCACATCACAAGATTATACATTTTTGAAAAAAAAAATTTCGGATTTTTTTTGCGAAAAAAGCATAAGGGGGGACCCTTACACATTTTGATTTTTCAAAAATTAGAATCTTGAAATTTTACGTTTAACTGATTGTGGGTGTCTCAATTAGTATAAAAAAATGTACGAAAAGTGATTTTGTGGTGTTTCATTTTTCTGTCAAAAATCACGCCAAAAGTGACAAAAAAATTGACTTGTAAAGTGCCCAAACAACGAAAAGTTCCATATAAATGACCTTTCCAGACTTCAAACTGCCACAACTTTGTCAAATCTGAACCGATTGTCAATCCCGAGGCCATTTTGATCATTATTTAGCTTCTGATTTAATTGTACATCTCAGGTTTATGAATTTAGCCAAAAAAAATTTTTGGATTTTTTTGGCCATAAAAATGATAAACTTGTAATGTCCCGGCTCTACGGTACTTATATTTCAAATATGAAGTCGCTAGCCTCTGTAGAATTTGAGAAACGTGCGTTCAAACAGACGGACATACGGTCAGACAGACGGACATACGGTCAGACAGACAGACAGACGGACATGGCTAGATCGACACGGCTATTGATAGTGATCAAGAATATATATACTTTAAGGGGTACATACTTTTGCACAAAACCATTATACCCTTTTTCCCATTTTTAATGGGTTCAGGGTATAAAAAGACCTCGGAATCTAAAATCGGATCAGTTTTGACAAAGTTATGACAGTTTGAAGTCAGGGAAGGTAATTTTTAGGAACTCTGAACTTCACATGTCTACATTCTTGACATGACTTTTGACAATAAATCCTAAAATTGTAAGTTTTTGAACTTTGAATGTAGAATTGTTAGGGAGGACAAACCATGGATAAAAAGACTTGGGAATTCAAAATCGGATCAGTTTTGACAAAGTTATGACAGTTTGAAGTCCGGGAAGGTCATGTTTAGGGACTCTGAACTTCACATGTCTACATTGTTGACATGACTTTTGACAATAAATCCGATAATTGTAGGTTTTTGAACTTTGAATGTAGAATTGTTAAGGAGGATAAACCATGGATAAAAAGACCTCGGAATTCAAAATCGGATCAGTTTTGACAAAGCTATGACAGTTTGAAGTCCGGGAAGGTCATGTTTAGGGACTCTGAACTTCACATGTCTACATTGTTGACATGACTTTTGACAATAAATCCGATAATTGTAGGTTTTTAAACTTTGAATGTAGAATTGTTAAGGAGGATAAACCATGGATAAAAATACCTCGGAATCTAAAATCGGATCAGTTTTGACAAAGTTATGACAGTTTGAAGTCCGGGAAGGTAATTTTTAGGGACTCTGAACTTCACATGTCTACATTGTTGACATGACTTTTGACAATAAATCCGATAATTGTAGGTTTTTGAACTTTGAATGTAAAATTGTTAAGGAGGATAAACCATGGATAAAAAGACCTCGGAATTTGAAATCGGATCAGTTTTGACAATGACAATTGACAGATATGGCAGTTTAAAGGCTTGAAAGGGGATTAGACTGGAAGTTTCTCTATGCAGCTGTCCATGTCTGTTGTTGGCATTGGGCCAACTTTCCTTGAATTTGGTTTGCTTAAACTGACTTTGAATTTGGTTAACCAACTATTGATTTTATTAGGTATAAATATACATGGTTTTTAGTTTAAAAAATAAATGGAGCAGAGGCTGGAGCTGCGGCAATAAAACGAGCTGGCTGCCCGAAGCGAGGTCCTGTAGCTGGAAAGCCAAAAACAGTTGGAAAGGCGGCAAAGTCCGCTGGAGTGGCCAGCAAGCGAGCGGGCGGGGCAAAGGCGGCATTGAACTGATTAAAGTAGTCCAAGCGTTGACTGCTGGAAACGGCCAGTGGAGCAGGTGCAGCAAAGGGAGTCGCCACAGGAAAATTAGTGAAGGGAGCGGGTGCAGCGGCAAAGGCAGGAGCGGGAAACAGGGCTCGCTGGGCAGACACAGAAGCCACCAACGCCAGCGATAATAAAATAAACTGTGCAGGAATAAAACAAAGAATTTGAATATGTTTATTATTAAGTTATATTAAGTTATTCAACAAACCATTTGCTGCATTTTAATGACTTTTATGGATTTTCACAGGATTTTTCTGTTGCTTCTCTTCTGGCTAACACCACGAGTTGAATATGCTGCGATTTGGAACTGCGTCTGGCTTTTATAGCCAATTGCAGTTTCTCAACTTGGCAGCTTCAAATTGTCACGCATTTGGATGCACAATTAGCCAAATTGCACAGTCTGCCAATATTTGCATATCGATATCGAAGACATAAAGACAATTGATTTGGTTACGAAATATTTTGGACAGCCTCTGATTGACGGTTTGGGTGGTGCCAAACGTTGCTCCAATTAAACTTGCCTAATAACAATTTAAAGAACTAAAAACCTGTAAAGAAAACATCTTTGGAGTGTCAAAGATTTAATACCCTTGTAAATATTGGTAAAATTACAACTGAAATTGAGTTTAAGAATATGGTAGCCTAATCTTCAATTCAGGCAAACATTTGCTGTGATTCCAGAGTTGGAGATAGGTAGAAGCACAGTTGTTTCTCAATTTACCCACAGTTCTTTCTGGTACTCCGGATCTGCAAACTATATTGCCCAAAGCCTTAGCTCCCAACGAAAATGAAAAGATATCGTTTTTAATGCTCGGTTCATTTTGTAATTTTTAGAACAAATATAATCATAACTATTCGTATTCGCAATCGCATTCGTATAAATTTAAATCATACATATGAATATGTATATGTAGTATATATGTATGTATGTATATCAATATTGTATAGCTGCTTGGTTACTTGATACTTGGTTGATCGTTCAGTTGTTCGTTTTGTTAGGCGATTTAAATATAGTGTATTATGTCTATAAATGTAGTTAAATAATAAACACTTTAGGCTAGTTACACGTTAAATGGTATGTTAGTTATTACGAGTATGTATGTAGTTATGCACTTTGGATAGCGATTGATCATTAATGACAATGTTAATATAACACTAAGCTAGACGACATTTAGCATAGGCATTAATTAGTTGCTTTCGTTACTTAGAGGATGAGTATTTGGATTCAAATAATGCACGGTATTGTAACATTAACAAACTCTCTATTAGTTATCGTTATCGTTATTGTTATTGTTATCGTTATCGAATTAAATTTAGCATAAATAACTAGGTTAGTTGTTGAATAGTTGCAAATCTCTCTTCTCATTCTATATACAATCTTGACTTGGAATTAATAGCTAGCAGCGCCCTCTAGCGATAGATTGTCCTGTTACAAAATCGGATGACAAGGTCGATAGGTTTTTTTTTTTTTGGGGGGGGGGCGGTATATGAAATAAAGGTTATAGGCTAAAACATGTACATAAAATCACAGTCTATTGTTAAAGTTAGGATATACATATGGCAATTAATTTGACTAGACAAACAGACAGACAATTATTGGAGGAGGGAACGACCGGCTTTCCGATGTGTTTCTTAACAGGACACTCTACCACAGGACATCATAATCGTAGACATGCTCGGATGAGGCAATAATCAAACACTTGACAAACTCATCAAAGCTGTGCTTCAGTTTCCATTTTCTTGGTCTGCGGAGCAGCTGCAATGGCTTCAGCTTGATCCTGGTTTTTAGCTTGCTGGACTCGTGCCAAGGACACGTCAAGGAGGATTTGGTTTGCGGCTGCTGGTGCTGCTGCGGCTGTGGCTGTGGCTGCTGCTGCTCCTTCGGCTGCAGTTGCGGCACATTGCTGTAGTCATGTTGCCGCAGCTGCTGCAGCGTGTGGAGTCGCTGCTCCTGATAGTAGTGATTCAGATTGGTCAAGTAAAAGAAGTCGCCATCGTTGATGACATCGATTTCGGCATAGTTGCCGCCATCGCTTTCCGGCTGCACAGCTTTTGTTTTTGCTGTTGTTGCTGTTGTTGCCTGGGCAAAGAGTTGATCAAATCACATATTTTCATCAAACTTGGCAAAGTTGCTGTCCTCGTTCCACTGGAACTTGTTGCCATCATTGTCATCCTCATCCTGGTCGGGCAGCGGTAGTTCGTCGGGCGACTTGAAGAACTCGTCGTCCTCGAAGGGATCCTCCTGCTTTTTGGCGAATATATTGACCGACTCGGATTTCTTGATCAGCTCCTGGCGCAGCTGTAGCTTGCTGCTGCGCATATTCTGCTTCCGGCTGGAGGCAGAGGGCGCTGCCGGCGATGCCTGCTCCTTGTCAAAATCAAAGGATGCCTTAGCAAAGTCATCCTCGAAGGCAGCATCATCGAACTGGGATACCTTCACATTGTCATCGAAGCGCAGCTTTTGGGTGATGGGAGGCGTCGATGTGGGCGGCGTCTCCATCTCAAAGTTGTTATCCCGCTGCTGCAGTTGTTGTTGTTGTTGTTGCTGCTGCTGTTGCTGTTGCTGCAGCTTCTCGCGTTCAGAGAAGTCATTGGAGAAGCGAAACAGCGACTTGGAACCCACTGTGCTGCTGGCCGAGTTGGGACCAGCGGGCGTAGAGTTGCAGCTGGATGCTGTTCCAGCTGGCGCTGGCGGTGGCGAGCTCTGATTAAAGTCCGATTCGAAGCCATCGTCGAAATTGAATTTGCTGACGCCGGCAACGACAGCGCCGGCCGAGGATTCGCCGCCGCTCATCATGACGGCAGTGCTGCTGGCATTGGATCTGGGCGTGGGCGTCTGCTCGTAGCTGTCCACAAAGCCATAGTCTCTATTGACTCCACCACCGCCGCCGCCACGTGGTCGGTTCTGTCCCGACAGCTTGGCTAGCGTTGGAGCATGCCGCTCCTGCTGCCGACGCTCGCTCTCCAGCATGCGCTGATGCATCTCGTGACGTCGCCGATTCAGACGCTCGAATTTATCCTCATCTGTGGGCGGCTCGTCGTCCACATAGTCCTCATCGTCATCGTCATCGTTGCGCTGGCAACTGATGTAATCGTAATTGTCACGCACGCCACGCCCACTGCCATAACGTACGCCCGCCGTGGCCAGATCCTTGGTGCTGCGTGCCCGCGTCTTCTTGCGGAATCTGCAAAGGGTAAGGGATGTGAGTCCAACTAACTATTACTTCCTTTTTAGTTAGCGATCCTTACCTGCGATCCTTTTCGCCATCGGAGGGCGTCTGGGCGAGAACAGCGGCACGCCGACTCTCGGCTAGGCGGCGCTCCGTTTCCGCAGCACTGGCAGGACGTTTCCAGGACTTCTGACCAGGCAAAGTGGGCTCTGCGAGGTAAATTATGGATTAAAATAGTTTATGGTTGCTATATTCACTGGACTTACCCTCACCATCCCAGGGACTGGAGCCGCTGCTTTTGCGCAAGCGCTGTGGAGCACCGGGCACCACATCGCCGCCGAGTTGACTGGGTCGCTGCAGGCTGCGCTGTCTCTGGAAGTCCTGCTCCGAGTCCTGTTCGTAGTCAATGTCGCCGGTGACGCGCAGCTTGGCGGAGGACGTCGCTGGCTTGCGCAGCGAGCGCGTCTTAAGCTCCCGATCCCGTTCGCGGTACTCATCGCGACTGTCCAGGCTGCCGTAGACTTCACCACCGCTGCCGAAGCTGCGTCGTCGTCGCGATGAGCTCTCGAAGGACTCGACGCTCTCGCGATCAAAGGACTTGCGCTCCCTGTCCCGCTCCCTTTCCCGATCTCGCTCGCGCTCGTAGAGATACTCCGGACGCGGCTTGTAGCCCATGGGTGAACGTCGTTCGTCGTAGACGTTCTCGTAGTCAAATTCATAGCCAGGACGCGCATAGTCCCTGTACTCCCGATCCCGGTATTTGGAGCGTTCACGCTCCCGCTCCCTGGGCAGCGCCTGACCCCGCTTGTCGTAAATCGGAGCCGGCGGACCGTAGCTGGAGCGCTCGTAGGCGCTGCGCTCAAAGGAACGAGCACGGACGCCCTGCTCAATCTCTTGCGGCGACCAGGTGTGATGTGCCGGATGATGATACCAGCTCGGAGAGTCTAAAGAGTGGAATGAAGTTAGTAAATTTGAAAGCACTGCAGAGATTAAGAGTAGGGAGCCCCATCTGAGAGTCCAACTTTAGAGAAAGGTATTTGTTGAGGGTAGAAGGGAAGGTTGAGAATGAAAGAGAGTAGGAAGGTTGAGGAAAAATGACATAGAAGTAAAAGGAGGCAAGGATACGCTTTGTAGATCTTTACAAAAGCACGATTGTAAACCTACCAAGCTCAAAGTTGTCCCTGCTGCGAGAGAGTCCACTCTTGAACTTGCGCGGCAGTTGCTCCCGATCACGGCGAGCACAGAACTCGGCATCGTAGCTGCAAGTGGGAGATACAAATATAGGTTACAGTTGTAATTGTGGTCAAGCTGTCTGTGACTTACTCGTAATCCTCGTCGCAGGAGTTGAGGCGTCTGGCGTGTCGCATGTAGTAGCTATGCGGGGCATGAGGATGCGGCGGCAGCTGCGAGGGTGGAGGGGGCAATCCACGTCGCTGCTGCTGCTTGAGATACTCGGGCGTGTCATCGTCCCAGGGACTGAGATCCCGCGAGGAGGAGGACGTCTGCTGGCGCTCCTTCTTCGCCCAGCGACGCTGCTGCTGCTGTTTGGACCAACCACCCGGATCATCGCGAGGATCAGAGCTGCAAGGCGACTCGGCGGTGTCCTGCTGCGATGTATTGGAGGCGGGTGGCGGCGGCAGTGTGAGACGGGCCTTGCCCTTGCTGCCGATCACTGGTGCTACCTTGGGGGAATCAAAGGTGGCCCAGGAGGGCTTTTCCTGCATCTGCTTGGTGGCCGTATCGATTAGCTGCGATACGGCGGACAGCTGTGATGGCACCGGTGATGCTCCCATTTGATTGAGTGGCGGCGCTGGTGATTTCTGGAGAGGAATGGGCGAGGTGCTCATATCGTTGAACTGCGACGGCGTGTGCAGGCTGTGCGGAGGTCCTCGCGATGGTGCCGCCGATGATGTGGCCGGGGAGATGCGATCCCGCGAGTCTAGCGACAGGTTGGAGATGGCCCGCTGCATTAGCTCATCGATCTCGATGTCATCCCGGCCAGGACCGCTGATTACGGTAAGGAATTTGTTGTCCTGCTTCGGAGGAAGCTGCTCATCCGACTTGAAGTCGGGCTTCTCGGCACTGGTGGACAGTTTTTCGTACTGATCCTGTGCGCTGACGGGCTCCGCATCCTTCTCATTGCTATCCATGCTGCTCTCACCGCCCGCATCCTCATCTTCGTCCTCATCGTCGTCATCATCATCATCGGCAATGGTTAGGGCTGAGGATGAGGGTTCCGCTGGCAATCCGCGACTGTCGACAAGACCACGTCTGTCGTGGCTGCTGTCCATGATCTGTCTGATATCCTGATCCTCGTTGAACTCATCGCTAAACAGATCTTGCAGCAGATCCTTCTCGGCCATAGGAGGAACAGCGCTCGTCGGTAATGGCGGCGGCTTATCGAATAGATTCTCCACGAGAATAATGTCCCGGAGCGCTGCATAGCGATCCTTGGCCTGGGCTACAACATCGGTGATCTTGGTGTCTATCTTTGGCGGTGGCGGCTCCATTTCCAGTTCGGGTACATCAATATCAAGTTGGGGATGCGGATGCGGATGCTGCTGCTGTTGCTCCTGCTGCGCCTCGTCCACTGGTGGAGGCGTTAGATCGCCCATCAGATCCGTTTCCTGCTGCTGCTGCTGCAGCTCCTGATCGATAATCTCCCGGAACACCGCATAACGATCCGCTGACGGCACAGCGGGCGCAGACAAAGTTGGCGCCTCATTGAAGTTGGCAAAGTTGGCCACAAAGGCATCCTGGCCGAGATCCTCACCGAAGGTATCATCAAATTTGGCCACAAACGAGGTCTGCTGATCAAAGTTGACCTTAAACACAGCCGAGGAGGAAGTGGAGCAGCCGGGAGCAGCTGGTGACTGCAGCGGCTGGGCGGGACTCGCACGGGACTTGGGCCGCACTTGCTCCCCGCTGGACAGCAAATAGTCGGAGAGATAGGAGGTCAACTGCACCAGGGTCATGGTGCTCAGCTTGCTGGCGGGCACATTCAGTTTCACGGCCAGCTCATCCATGCCCAGTGTGAGCAGCTGCGTCAGCGTAATGTCCGGCGCCAGTGAAGCCGCCGCCTCCTTTTGCGCCTGCGCCTGCAGTATCTCCGCCTTGTTCTCGTAGATGTCCTGTGGACGTCCCAGCGATGATTGGCGCTGCGGACGCGCTCGACTGCTGCTGGTTTGGGTGGGTGGCGGCAGCAGCGGAGGCGGTGTGGGAGCACCTCCCAAAGGAGCTAGGTAATCATCCTCGGTGTGGCCGGGTTTGCGAGGTCTGCCCGGACCCGGATAGCAGCCATCGGAGCGGCCCACACGCCGAGAGGGCAAGGGAATGGGTGGGGCATCAATGCTGCGTCGGAGCTGATTGCTCAAATGGTTCAAGTACTCGTAACGGCCGACAGGCGGCGCTGCGGGCGTGGGTCGTATAATGAGATCGCTGAACTGCTTCTTGGGCGGCAGTGGCGGTGGTTCCGCGTAGGGCGTGGAATCCGGACGTGGCGGTGGCTCTGGTGCCGCCTCATTCTCGCTGAGGGAGTCGCTCTCCTGCAGGCGGCGCATATTGACGCTGGAGCCAATGCCGGAGCCGGAGTCGCCGCGCTTGGAGAAACGCGTCTGGCCAAACAGATGCGGCATCTTCTTGTTCGAGATGCTCGAGATGCTCGAGATGACGTCCAGTGGGCCACCCACATTGACGACACTAGCCACTGGCGTGGGACGATGACGCACGCTGCTCGGTGCCGGCTCCAAGCGCGAGATATCCGCCTGCCAGCCATCCGACTGGGGTTGATGCTCCGGCGGCAGCTGCACTTGGAGAGGACCATTGAAGACAGCTACGGCGGGGGCAGCAGGGGAGCTACCCGTTTCAAACTCAAATGCGTCGAGTTTGGAAAAGAGATCACCATCTTGAAACGGATCCGGATCGCTCTTCTTGCGCGTGGGTGAAAAGGGATCGGTGTCGCGTGGCAGCAGCACCGGATTACCATCCTGTTGCTCCTCCTGTGTTGCAGTGTTGGCGGTGTTGGTGGGCTCTGTGGTATAATAGTTGACGGCTGGATTAGTGGGCTTGGACAAGGCTGCGCTCTGACGTAGCATTAGTTTCAGTTTGGCAGCCGAAAAGTCTTCGACTTGATATTGAGTTAGAGAGTGGGTTTGGGTCTGGGTATGGGTATGGGTCTGGGTTTGGGAGTGGCTTTGGATTTGGGTTTGGTGCTGTTGCTGTTGCTGATTGTTGGGACTAAGCTGGGAGCGGGAGCGGGGGCGTTGGCTGGAATGGGAACTGTTTGTTAGTAGCAATTGCTGGCCAAGGCAGGCAGTGGTTATTAGTGGGTTAGTTGTTGGATTGCTGCTGCTGCTGTTGCTGTTGCTGCAACTGGCGGCGTTTCCTGCGCGATTAGTGCAAGTGCAAATGTTAGCCGTGTTATTAGTAGTCAGGACGTTTGGTGGGTGATGGTGGTCGTGGTCAGTACCTGATGTGGATGCATTTGGTGCGACTGCGACAGCTGTGTTAGTAGTTGTTGCTGTTGTAGTTAATGTTGCTGTTGTTGTTATGTTGTTGTTGTTGTTGTTGTTGCTGCTGTTGCCGTTGCTGCTGCTGCTGTTGTCATCAAAGATGGAATCCCTATCCCTGACCCCCAGAAAGTCATCAAAGTTGTCGCCCTGACTGGAGCCCAGCTCCTTCAGCAGCTTCTTGGGCGGATTCTTAAGCTCTTGGAAGAAATACTTCTTATCGACATAGGGCCGTGTGCGACCAATGCCCAACGGATCCAGATCTGTGAAAGCATCTGGACGAACCACCAAGTACAGCACACACAATACAGGATACGAGACAGAGAGACAAAGAGAGAGAAAATAGAGACTCACGTCAGTCTTTGTAAACTGAGGTTCTACGAGAAACTAAGGTGCAATTTGTGAGAGAACTCAAGAAGTCGGTTAACTAAACGGAACGATTACAAACTGAAACTAAACTAAAGTCAAGAGAACAACTATAAATCAGTACTACAAATTATAGTAGCGCAAGTACAACAACAAAACAACTTAAGGAGCGGTGCTTAATGGGTTAGTATGTGTGTTTAGTATTCATAATAAGCGGTAAAGAGAGCTGCCCTCACGATAATTGAGAGTCAAGTAAGTAACTATAAATCTATACTAACTTTTCTTAATAAAGATACAGATAGTATGTCTGTCAGTCCTGAGCTACTTTAAACATTTAAAATGGCTGTCAAAACCAATATGGCGTGCTGTTACTATCAATTGCTTGTAATGTTAGGTAGCTGTTATTAACATTTCTGTTAGTAACATATATATGTAAAGTAACTTAATTCTTAAAGATTGTAAACTATAAAAGTATAATCATATTTTGTCTGCTATGGACTATTATATCATTTATTGTGTTTAAAAGTGAAGTAACAGTAGAGTAAACAAGTAACGGTAAACAAATAAACAGACAGCTTCGGCTACAGATATTAACAGTAACATGAAGATTTGAATTTAACTCAAGTTTTCAGTGATTGTCTTTCAATAATAAACAAGAAAAGCGATTTAAAGTCAGCTTTGTAAATCTCTAGCAATCAGTTGATAGTATATATGTATGTATATAGTATATATTCGCTATTTATGTTAAGTATTTGCTTCTTCAACTGTAAGTGAGAATGCGAGCAATTGAATCAAGCGATTCATTGAGCTCATCTGTTGTGTCTCAGTTGGCAATTGTCGCGCCATCTAGCCCCAACAACGGACTGCCCTCCTCTCCTTCACCCCTACCCCTACCCCTACCCCTACCCCTACCCCTACCCCTTCCTTCGATCCATCGTGAATGGCAGCTCTTTTATGTATAGTTTGTGGTAATCATTTATTAACGAACTTCACTTCACTTCACTTTGTGTGGAACTTACCCGACATGACTGCTGCTGTTGTTGTTGTTGTTGTTGCTATTGTGGCACCCTCCGCTCCCTCTTGGGCAGCTGTAAGGCTGGTCAAAGCACTTAACCCCACCTCAATGGCTGCTGCTGCGCCTGCTGTTGCTGTTGCTGCTGCTGCTGTGGATGTTGCTGCTGCTGCTGCTGCTGCTGCGGGAGGCGCTGCGGAGATGTCGCTGATTTGCTGGGTGGGCGTTGCCGATGATTCTCTGGCCGCCAGCGGTGCCATGGACAGGTTGCCCAGCACTGCAGCCGCTGACATGGGCGTTGGCGTCGCCGTCACCCGTGTGGTATCGAAGACATCGTTCTGATGCTGCAGATCGTGCAGCCAACTGTCATCGTCATCCGGCTGCAGTGTTCCCGGTGAGCCGCTGGCTCCAGGAGCTGGCGACAGCAGCGTGGCCATCGCATCCATGGACATCCCAGAGCCGCCGGCCACGCTCTCGGGTGTCTTGCTGGACTGCTTGTGACGCGTGCGTCCGGATTCGGGTGGCGGCGGCAGAATGTTGTAAGACGGCACATAGATGAAGGAGTCGCCGAATGGATCATCCTCGCTGGCCGATTTGGTCAGTCCAGATCCACGCTGTGAGTTGGCCGGATCATTGGGCGTTATGCGCTCCATTTGACTGATGCCGCGCTGCAGCGAGGTCAGCTCCTGCTCCAGATCCACAAGGTCTGCCACGGATTCCGGCGAGATCTGCAAGCGAATGGAATGTGTTAGTTGGAGGTGCAAAAAGTAAAAGTAATTCAATTAAAAGTTGACAGTGACCGGCTAGGAGATGCCCTGTTTTTATTTAGCAAGACCTCTGTATCAAAAATCATGCACAAACATATTTTGAAAGGGATCAGGGTATAAATGGGCAGCTCTTTTACCTCCTTGCCCGTCAAGCCCGTAGCCTTGTTCACCTCCAGATTAACACCGAGTCGGGTGAGTCCAACGCCATTGGAGGAACCAGCGCCGAGCATGTTGAGACCGGAAGCCATGTGCGCTGCAGAGGAGGAGCCGCTGCCGGAGGCGAGATCACCGTGACCGGTTTTCAGCGAGGACAGGGTGGCCAGCTGGCTGGCATGATCGTGCAGGGCTTTGCCTTGGATCTGCTGGCGCGCCATCTCGATCTCTTTCTTCTTCAGCTCAAAGACGACCTGGAAGAGATCGCGCATGGCCAGCACCACCTGGCTGGCCGCCTTGTCCGTCTTGATGCCAAAGAACCGATGCCCGCTATCCGGCGATCCAAATATATACCCAAAGGCACGCGAATCCGTCATGTCCTGCGCAATAAACGAGATCTTGTGCACCGGATGATGATAGAGCGAATCACTGGTCTTCTCATCGCGCAAACGCAACCCATCGATGGTCACATGGATAATGATGCGCTGCTTGTGCTCCCCGGCGGCACGGATGGCCATTTTCAGATCCTGCAACGCTTCCTGGCACATGCGATCCCCCCGCGCCTCCCCCACCTCCAGTATGCCAATCAACTTGGCCTTGAACTGCACCCCATCGCCAAAGAAACGCCCGGGATCATTGCGATCTGTAAGTAAAATATAAATATGGAAAATATAAATATTGTATCTATACAATTTGTATATGTATCTGTATCTGTATCTGTATCTGTATCTGTATCTGTATTTGTGTCTGTGTGTTAAACAAACATTATTTGATTTTCTGCTAACGTTTTGCGTAATTTGTTTCCTCGGGACCAGTGCTGCCAATGCCGAAAGTTTGCGCTAGTGTTAGATTAGAAGATGCCTGCAGCTTGGAGACTAGCGACTTAACCATCTTTGTATCTCAGAACATTACTGCGTGTGAGTGTATCTGTGTGTGTGCTAGTGTGTATCTGTGTGTGTGTGTGTGTGTGTGACATTCAGGGCATTTCCATGGCAGCTGACACAGAAAGGCACACAATACACAATGCGCACTGGGCGCAAACAATAATAACAAATAAAACGATATGCGCGACGTATTTTGTGTTGTACTTTAATTAACAGCCACAACAACAACAGAAATAACAGAAACAACAAAAATAACAAATTTCGCGGAAAATGTCGAAAATGGCAACCGCTTCGTTGGGCGCTCAGTGAATGAATGAATGACGACAGCGAACAAAACCGACAACAACAGCGAAGGCTGCTGCCTCCACTCTCACTCTCTCTCTCTCTCTCTCTCTCTCTATGGGCTGTGAGATGCTGCGCCCTCTTCTCTGGTGGGTGTGGAAGCAGCAGCAGAACAAAACACACAGATACACGCACACACACACACACACACATGCAGGCACGCTGGAATTTCGCTATTATTTTGCGCGTTTTCAAATGAGTGCTTAAAAAGAGTGAGCGCTAGCGACTGACAGAGAGAGAGAGCTGTTGTTGTTTGCTAAAATCTTAAGGCAGCTGCACCACCTGCCGACAGCGGCAGCAGCAGCAGCGACGCCGGCGCAGCAGCTGTCAACTTGAGCGGCCTAACGACGATCAGACGCGTTCGTCATGCAGCACCTGGCAGGTATACATACGCTCATATGTTATCGATAAATTGAATTAAATTTAAAAATATATATACAGTCATAAGTTACTTACACTTACAAGGACTCGTTTTCTTGCGCAGCGTTTGCATGGTGGCTATTATGAACGGGTTGGCATTCGTGTAACGTAGAATGGCTGCGTTTTGCTGCCTGACGCGGGCAGCGCTTTCAATGGGGGAAGGTAATTTGTATTTTTGGAACCGGTCACCGCCTGATTATGCAGTGGACAGTGTGTGGACAGCAGGGTGGGTCCAAAACTCTACACCATGCACTTTCGTCCTGTCACATTGACTTTTGACATTTGAGCGAAATAAGTTTGAATCCTTGTTGACACACCTTCGTCCGCTGCACCTGCTACACCTTGTCTTCTGTACTATAACCGTTGTTGTTGCTGTTGTCGATAGTAGCCGCCGGCATTACAGCTACAAAAAATACTCACGCCAAGATTATCGATTTTTCAATCGGTTGGTGTGTTCATTTTTTGCCTACTTTTTGGCGTCCTAAAGCACAAACAAAGAACGCCTTTAAATATGCAGTATTATTACGTCGCACAGCTTCAGCCTGAAATAATCAATAAGCTGAGTAGATTTTGTGTCCTTTTCTTCAAATCGTTCCTTGTTTTATTCTTAGGCACTTTTTTTCTTTAATAATTTAAACAATTTCGAAAATCTTTGTTTTGAACTGGCCTTCAATTATGTGATTTTTTTCATTTGCTAGACAGTTTAGCCTTGATTCACTTAAAAAGCACGCAAATTGCAGAGGTATTGATGAAAGTTGAATTTTATTGCTTTGAATTAACGTTACTTTTGTAATATACCCGATTTAGATTTAACACATAGCACTTAGGAAGCCTTTGGTCGTTTGATTAACTATTAAATTGTGCGATTTCAATGAGTTTTATGTTTTATGAATATTTGTATATCCGCCCACAAAGCAGGAGATGGACACAAAAAAATCTCGATAGTAAACTGCAAGGATACCACAAAGTGGGGTGCTTTTTTGTACGTTAAACACCCTGTGTATGCCGGCAAATGTGTTATCGATACCATTGCATGGTTTCACAGCACTGTGCAGCGAGCTAACAGCGTGTTAGCAGCTGAGTAACATTTTACTCAACTCTCTCACAGCAACATAGCCATTTGAGTATAACATGATCCAAGCCCCAAGCACTTTTACAGACTGTTATGTGTCATAATTGTTGTTGTTTCCGCGAAGTACGGACGTGTTTATGCGGGTGCGCAGCGTGTAAAAGTATTTTTATTGAACCATAGTCAACTCTTAAATACAAATTCATTTGCCATCAACTGTTGCATAGTTTGAGCTTATTCACGTGCGCGCGTCGCTTCACAGAAATCGAAATTCTCAACTGTTGAATATTTCAAAACTTGTGAAAAAGTGTTAAAAGTGTGTGAAATAAAGGCAACAAAGCAAACCAGTTAATTGCCGTAAAATACATACAATTTGTTTGAAATCCCAGTAGCTTGGCTGTTTTAAATGTTTAAACCGGCCAAACACACAAAATCTAACCAACAATAGTTTTCCAACAATAGATTCCAAATCTTGGCTATCAGTGTTCTAAGCTGCCGATCGCTATGCTAAATTAAAATTCGACTGTTTCAAAGTGTTGCAAAATTCCAAATAATAAAAAATAAACCAATCTGTGTGTGTCTTCCTAAAAGAGAACCGAAAAGTAGAAGCAAAGCAAAATGAATAAAACCTGTGCGCGTTGCCAGAAGGTGGTTTATCCCATCGAGGAGCTCAAATGTCTCGATAAGGTGAGTTCTAATTTTCTTACTATTATGTATTATTGTATATTGTATGTATTGGAATTGTTGTTTTTTTTTTTTTTATTTTTCGTTTTCAAAATTTGCTCCTTTGTTTTAGGCCGCTGCTTCGCACTTGTTGTATGCGCGCGTTAGAGCGAGACGGCTATCTAGTCAGCGCTCTCTCATTGATCATGCGTACCGTTTGCTCTCGTATCCCTTGTTGTTGTTGCTGTTTATTATCCTACGCAATTCGTGGCCTGTTTGTTGTTGTGGGCGCAGAGTTGGTTTTTCATTTTTTTTTCCTTAATAATTACTGCGCCAACAACAACAAAAGTCGTTCGGCTAGTTTGTTGTTGCGGCTGCGCAGCTTTTATTTGCTTCTTGAAATTCTCATCCAGCCAAATAACGGCACATACAAATCATACGATTGAATGTATGTGTGTGTATGTATGTTTCTGTGTGTGTGTGATTGCGCGGGTGGTTGCTTGTTGCTTGCAACAAAATTTTTCAATTTTCGCCAACTCAGGAAATTGAAAATTGCTTTTAATTTGCGTCGCCGTTGCTTCCGCTACATTTCTCTACCTCCTGTCTACCTCACTCCCTCCCCTACCTTCGTCTTTCGCTTTGTCTGCGCCAATTTGCGTAAATTTTGCGTATAAAAGTTGCGACGCCGACGTCGACGTCAACAGACCGTTGCAAAGTAGCAGCGCAGCTTTTGATCTCTATTCTCTTCACTAAATAAATACAAAAAAAACAAAAACAAAAAAACAAGCAATCCGTTGACTGACCTTGAGCGGCATATTTCGATACCAGTTTCGCATTCTCTCGCACACTGACGTTGCGGTCATTGCGTCGCTTTCTTCTTGTGCTTATTGGTTTATGCTTAATTCCAGTTTATTTTTATTGACCGTCCGGCTGTCTGAGCTGAGCTGAGCACTCGTTCTTTACTTTTTTGTCTCTTGTCTTTTGCTTTTTGCCTTGTATCTATTTCTGCCCTTGCAAGCTTTTTGGTGCGCTTCAAAAACAAATAGAGTTGAAACTTAGCTGAAGCGCCTGTCACTCGAAATAGTTTAAGCTAGATTTTAAGCTGACAAATTGAGAAATGTGTTAATTAAAAAAAAAATCGATAATTAATTTAATTTCCTATGTCGACTGTCACTAAATAAATAAATTAACATATATATTTGTATATATTTGTATATAATCTCAGCATGGCTGATAAGACAAACAAAACCTAGACAATTGTCATTTCATCACTCGTCAAATTCCATTTGAAAACCTTGTAATCAGCTTCCAACTATCAACATATATGCTTCACTCACACATACTTACCCCCCTTGCCACCCATTGGTGCTACACACGTCTGCGCCTCTTAAGCGTTCGTCTAATTATAGTCAAGATGCTCAGCACACTCCGACTTCCTCTCTCGCCCACTCCTGCTATCTGCCTCCGTCGTGTTTGTCTAATTTTAGCAGTGGAGTTATGAAAACTATTTTAAAGTCTACGAAACGAAGTCAGTTATAAAATATGCATGAGGCCTAATGGAAATGTGTTGAAACTCTATTGTAAATATGTTCAACAAACTGAAAGATTTCCAACTTGAGGAATCTCTGAAAAGAAGACGCAGATACAGATACAGATACAGATATGTATCCATGCATTCATTTATTTATGCACATATGTATGTGGGCCAGACAAATACCGTTTAAGTTTTCCATCTTGTGTTTAACTTGCAGCACTTCATTTGTTTGTATAAGTACAAGTATATATATGTATAAGTGACTACTGCATCTGGATTATTAACAATTGTATTTCATTACAACTCTTAGATAACAAACAAAATGAATCATTGACACTCCATTATTTATTAAACAATGAAATTGGTTTTACGTGTAAAATTAAATTACAAAGTTTTCTGACGCATAATTTCCATGCGAATTTCGCAACAGTTCGAATTCAATTGTCTCATAAAATATATATTTTATTGGAATTATTATAGTTGTTGCCTTGCAGGCTGTATTATTATTTAATCACGAGATCTCTGACGCATTTAGGGCATAAATATTCATAAACTAGCTGTACCCATACGAACTAGTCTCGTAGGGCAGCTATTTTGATGAAACTTGCGACAGTTGCTGATTTCAACTATAATACGTATACGTAATATGTCAGATTCAGCCAAATCACATCACTATATCATATATAGCTATTATATGAAGAAACGGTCGAAAGTTAGAAACTTTGTATGAAATACTTTTCGTTTTTATAGGTATTTAAATGTTGAATTTTAACCACCGCAAATTGTAGTATTTCTTTTTTATATGCCAGCAGCAGCAACTCCACCCAATACCCTATTTACGAGTGAAAAACTTGTGCTCCATTTGCTCTTTGTGCACGTGACATATCCTGGTATAGAAATCGATACTCGTGACAGGCAATAAACGGGCATTTTATACCAATTATCTTTGCACACAGGAAAAGTTTGTCTTTGTAAATGAAGAAATGCTTTTTAAAATGCCGTTAAATTTGTGCAGCGCTGCCTGCATCGCTGCTGGCGCTTTGTTAATCGATTTTTTGATAGCAAACAAACTTCACCAACTTTAACTTGTCGCCGACGTCAGCGTCGCAGTCGCTGTCGACTTCGCTGCTGTTTTGCTGTTGCCAATTTCATTTATCTGGCTTTTTATTTGGCAAATTCACGAATGTGCGAGTTTTAGTTTTGCATGTTGTTGTTTGTATAGTAGTTGTTGCTGCTGTTTTGTTTTTGGCTTGGAGACGACGATTATTTTATGCTTGCAACGAAAGTAAATGACCTCTTTGTTGTCAGTGCCACCACGGGGCAGCGGAAGTGAGGCGAGCTTAACATTTTTTGGCCAATTCGTGCAGCGTGGCACGAGTCGACAGTTAGTTTTGGGGCAGCACAGCAGAGGGAGTCGAGGGGAAGCTAGGAGTGGGGAACCGTCAACGAAGCGAAGCGTCAAATCCAAAAGCAGCGTCCTCCATTTGCGACTTCGTTTGCCACTTACCGTTTGGCCTCATGTTGTATCGGTTGTCGTTGTTGTTGCTGCTGTTGCTGTTGTTGTTGCTGCTGTGGCATCAGTGGAGCCGCTGTCATGGCACACTTTTTGGCCTGTCACAGAGTTGAATGTTTTAATTTTTGCATTTTCGCCGTCATGACAAATGACTTTAGCGACAAACTTCGACGAGCCGAGAAATAAATAAACTTTACGATTTAAGTTTTATGCCAATGTGCCTAGAGATGAAAGTGTCTGTGATTTTATTTTAAACACGATATGACTATACATTTTTTATATTTTTGAATGTATGTCTGTATTATTATCTTAGTGCCACAAGAAAATAATCCTATAAATGAATTTAATAATCAATTTATTTAAAGTTTTCAAAATTTGTATTCATTAATAAATGTTTATTTCAGAAAAATTAGCTTATTTAGATTTAAGCTCATCATTCATCCAAAATTGTTAAGTATTGAATTCTTATTAAAGCCTTAATGATAATTCAATATCAATTTCACTTTAGCTACCTTAATTTTGTTTCGGCTGGTTTTTCAACCCAGTTCAATTGTCATGTTAAATTAATTCTGAAGTCGTGCGTATTCGTGTCACGTAGCAAAACACGATACACAACTCTAGTTGTTAAAGTTTTGTTGCCTTTTGTGACTGTTTTGGCTGCCACCACGTGCGACACTTGAAAATCGTTTCCGCTTTCGAACTTGCTGCTTTGCTCTCTACCACCAGCAAGACGAAGACGAAGAAGAAGAATGCAACGCTTTTGTTGGCCAGACACACAGCTACAAGAACAACAACAATAATAACAACCACCACAATGACAGTGACAATAGTTTTTATTTATTTTTTTCCACTCTTGACTGAGCTCTCGACTCTCAAAAGCGAAGTTCACTTTTGCATGACAATCCATTTCTGAGTGCCAGTCCCCTTCATCACCTCCCGTCCCCCCCCTTGCCATATCTGCCATATATAACTATTTACAAGTCAGCTAGCACTCAAAGAAGGGCGCTGCAATTTGATAAACAATTCAGGCATGAAAATAAAAGTGGTCAAGCAGCGACTTTGACTTATCGCTGCTTTGCATCAACTTATCCTCAATTTGGTATCCTATACATGAATACATATGTATGCCTGTCTATATATCTTTTCTCTTTAGGGCTTTTGTTTTTGCGCTGTGAGAACTTTTTGCGGGTTATGCAATTGCTTTTTGTGGCAGCTTTTAACGTTTTTTCCCTTGTTTTTCCTCTCTTTCCCCCAATCTTGAAACTCACTTTCGTTGCACCTCAATCAGGGAATAAACCTCAAGCATTTTAGCTCATCTGTTATGCTCCAATTTTCGTGTATCTTCCTTCTGTTTCTTTGCAATTGTAATTAGCCGCTTTTTCTGAAACTTTTTCAGCAACCTATTTGGCGGTTTAGCCAATTTTATGCTTGACAAAAAAAAAAAAACAAAGTTTGTTTTCGAGCTGCCAAATGAAAAGAGAAAGAATAATAATTGTTTTCTCAAACGAAGTTTGTGTTTAAGTTCTAGACGAGTAATGCTCTTGAATAATAAATACCTCTGCATTGAGAAATATCTCATAAATTATTTGAACCCATTGTATTCAAAGTTGTTTAAAGAAACCATTAAAATTGGAAGTGTCATTGACATTCAAATGTATGTGGCCACCTCTATACTTATATTAGAGTATTGCCAACATATTTTCTATCTACGTATTCTTTTCATACCCTAAACCCATTCAAACTGGGGAAAAAGGGTATCATGAAGTTGTGCAAAAGTATGTAACAGGCATAAGGAATCATCTCCGACCCCATAAAGTACATATATTCTTGATCACTATCAAAAGCCGAGTCAATATAGCCATATCCATCCTACATTTATATTATAACCATTTGTAAAAACTAATTTTTGCCGAAAACATAATTTTTGCAAATTTAGATCTTTGATGAATTTAAGGGCTGGGTTGAGGGTATATCCTAGTCGGGCACTCTCGACCAAGAGCACTCTTGTTTTATTTTTTGTTCGTCGTTGACTTCTTTGCTTCGATTTGCTTTGGTTTTGTGGCCCAGTTTTTGCATTGAAAATGTCTCAAAAAATGAAGAAAAAAAAAAAAAATACTACTTCTGTCTAAGTTGGAAAGTGGAAGTCGAAGTTGAAGCTGAAATTGCTGCTGGGCAAGCTTTGGGGACATTGACTTTGGGAAGCAGTTATTTGCTTTGGGCATTGAGCATTGGGGGCTTTGGGGGCTTTCCCTCAATTAAATATATCCCATTGTTAGTTTTGTTGCACATATTTTTTGTTTGACTAATGATCAAAAATGATGAAGAGTGGCTGGCTGTCTTTTATATATTTTGGCTACCTGTCTGTCCGTCGGTCGGTCGGTCGGTCGGTCGGTCTTTAAGTGTGCTTTCTGTTTCCGGCCATTGATATGTGGGTCAGTTCAGTTCAGTTCACTTCTGTTCGGTTCACAGTCTACACTACGCTACACGGCGCTTGTTTCTCCCCGTCAATGCATTGGCTTTGTCTTTTAGCTTGTTTTTGTTGTTTTTCTCCCAGTTACGCAGATTCCTCAACTCAACATTCGCTTCGCTGTGTCGCTTGTTTCCTGTCATTTCTTCTGTCGTCTCTGTTGTCGTCTTTTAATTGTTTTTACCCTCCCCCCCCCCCCCTCCTTACTTACCCCCTACACTATTGTTGTAGAATTTATGTTAATGCGCATTTGGTTGTAATTTGTTATGCCACGCCCATTTGGGAAAGACAATTGTCGTCGATGCATTTACTTGACCTCTCTTCTCCCCTCCCCGTACAATTCCTTTGTTTAAATTCAATTGATCTTTATTAACTCTGAGAGGGGCAAAGTGTGGAGGGTTTGTTGGCCGGGAAGGGTGGCAGTGGAACGATCTTCGTTGCGGCTCGTGTAAAGTGGCAACCCGGGCGACCCTTCGTTGCGGCTCTTTTATTTTGTGAAGCATTTGCATGACTTGGTCTCGTCATCATCCAATTGATCCCCCCACATGCAGCAGCCCGTATCTATACACTCAGAGAAAAGAAAAAACGCGAAAAGAGAAAAGTGAAGTCAATAATCTTTAGCTAAGAATATGTACTGTAAGAATTCGCTAATCCTAGAATCTAGAATGAAGAATCTCGCATCAAAAACAAGATTGATTTTACAGAAAAATTCTTATTCTTATTTTAAGAACTTATCTTATGATTCATTATTGAATGAAATCACAGTCAAGTCTTTAGAGCTCATATGTTTTCTTGCAGTGTATATTGTGTGTTGTATTTATAGCTGCATATATACATATATAGAAATGCATATCAAGACGAAGAGTATTGCCAGCGCTTTGGCTCTTCAGTTCAAGTGGTTGCTTGACTCTCGACGCTGCTGTCCATCACTTGAGGGCTTTCACGCTGCTACCCCCGCCTGCTCCGCCTGCTCCTCCTGCTCCTCCTGCTCCTCCTCCTCATTCCTACTCCGTCTTTTTCTTCTCCACTGTCGATTCATGAAATTCAGCTTTAGATCTCTGTTCGTTTGCTGTTTGCTTTGCTCTAGTTTTTGTCCACTTCCCCCCTCACTTTCTCCCTCTTGCTCTCTGCCATTTGTCACTTCATCAGCAAAAATTAATCGTCTCGAATTCGGTTTTTTTTTTCTTTTTTTCCATTTTTTTTTTGTCGGTCTCATGGCTTTGCAAATCTTGTACATTATTCAAACTGCCGCCTGGGCCCCCTGAAATCTCCCCTGCCCAACACATTCCAGAGACAGTTGCGAGCAGCTGCTCCACATTAGTTTTTAGCCGCATTGTGCTCCAAATCCAAAAGTTTTCTCATTGTGTCGCTGCGGCTTGTGCATGTGTGTGTGTGTGTGTACACCCCTCAACCTCTGCCCTCTCCTCATCCCCCCTCCTCAGTCCCCTCTCTCTCTCTCTTTGTCCAAATATTACCGGAGCCTCATGTGTAAGTTTGAGAAGCTTTAAGCTAATTTGCAGGTTTCTAAGATGTTGCAACCGCCTCCTCAGAAATGCATCACCTCATCCATTAGCAGCTTGTGGCCTGTGGCAGCGCTTGAGGCAACTAATTTAATTTGCGCTAATCATATATACGAAACACAATGCCAGAGGCTCCCACAAGATACATAGACATAGAGAAAGGGGGTACTGAGTGAGGGGATTAGAACATAGCTAACTGATTGCGTGCATATTTGCAATCGGACTTTGGATTATATTTACATACATGCATACATACATACATATGTACATATAGAACTGGGAGTTTGGTTAACTCGAACTCAAATAAAACTTTACAAAAGTGACAAGTTGTGATGGCAACTCCCCTCTCTCCCCCTCTCTCTCTCTCTCTCTCTCTCTCTCTCTCTCTCTCTCTCTCTCTCTCTCTCTCCCGCGGCTGTGCGCGTTTATAAATTAAACAAACACGCTGCAAAAACCAAGTGTGCTGTGGAGAGAGTATAGCGGCATGCTATTGACTTTGCTAATTGACTGGAGTCAGCGTAGGCACCAGACAGAGATAGCCGAGACAGTGAAAGAGAGAGAGAGCGAGAGCGAGAGGTGTGTAGCGAGAAATTGATGAGAGAATCGCTGAAATCGTGACACACACACAAGTCCCGTTTGCCTTCGGCGTTTCAATTTGCAAATATATGCAAAGAGAGAAAGAGACGGAAGCTGAGCTAGACAAAGTGATGATTTGATCATTGTGATGGAAATATACAAATAAAACTATCGATAGCCATATTGCGATAAAAACTAAAGTGCTCTTAAATGTATCTTAAACCAAACTTTTGGTTACTTTAAATTTAAATTTCAAGTGAAACCAGAAATTATGAAATCTTGCAACTTATGCTTAGCAAATTTAAGACCCTCTTACATAAATGCAAGCTTCTTTTTGTCTGCCATCACAAACCAACTGATCCTTCTTCAGCAATCCAAGCATTCACCACACCACACCACAACACAGCACACAAGCAAACAAACACACTTCAAGTGCAAATAAATCTTTCAAATTTCACTCTGTTCCTGAAATGCATTTCAAAATACACTTGTGCACCAATTTGAGCGTTAAACAAGAATGCGGCTCCCAATTTCAGTTGTCAAAACTTTTCGCACACAATGCACTTCAAAAGTCAAACAGCAGGATACAAAAGATAGAAAAAAAAACAAGTAAAAATATACAGACTCCAAAAATGCACATTGTTGATGGCTTTGTTTTGCTAGTTCGGACAACAAATTCAAAGAGCCATTCAATGTGGGGCAAACGAGCTTAAGAGAATTGAACAGCAGCGGGAGACGATTGAACTGAACAGTAGGAAGATATTTTCATTGTCTAGCACTTCAATCTTGAGCATAGAGAGAAACGTTTGACCATTTACATACAACAACAGCAACGGCAACAACAACAACAACACATCGACACCAATTCTCCAGCACAAGCCGATGATGATGATGATAATAATGATGATGATGATGTTGCAGCTGAGGCTGACAAGTTGGTCTGTGGTGGGGATTGCGGAAAGTAGGGGGGGGGGGGGGGAGACTAACCCGTCCATCGTTGCTTAAATGCTGTTATGTATCTTTTAACTGGAGATACCGTTATGAGCTATTCACCATACAAAAACGAAGAAAGCGTACAACAACAAAAAAAAAGAAACACTTCTCCCATAGTCAGATATACACTCATGGATGATTTACTATTCGACCCGTTCCCCATGCGTAGCTAAAAAAAAAAAAAGAAGAAGCATCCACAAGTTAATGAAACACTCACAGCTACTAGATAAAAGATGTTTCATACATGCAACAAAAACAAAAACTCCAGCAACCGTTGCCAGTTGCCCGTTGCCCGCTTCCAGTTGCCAGTTGCCAGTTCCAGGGTCGTTCAGCAGTCGGCACAGTTGGCTTAGCTCACTGAGCTCACACTGTCGCCTCCAGCGCTGGCTTCGCATTGCTCCGGAGTGAGTCACTCGCTAGCGTTATGTTGAGGTTGATGTAATGCTTTTTTTTATTGTTGACGCAAAAAATGAATGCAAAGATACAAAACCAAAACGGAGCCAAAGCAAAAAGGCAGCTGGCTCCATCAGCTCCTCAGTTGGTGGCCTCTTTTTTGTTGCCGGCAATCAAAGTATGTAGCGGGTAGGGTGAGGTAGGGGTGGCAATAATAAAATTAATAAACAAATTATGTATCTGCTGTGAGTACTCAAAGCAATGTTCGTATCTATGGGATGCAAAACGTGCAAATATGCGTCGAAATTGAATTCGAATTCATAAGCAAAACAAGTCTAATCGATTGTTGTTGTTGTTCGGGATCAGTCAGCAGGCAGCGTGCTGTTTGCCAGCCAGCAAAACAAACGTTAGAATGCTGCAGTGTTGCTTTTGTTGCTTTGTATCTGCACATCTGTCAGATACAAATGCAAAAGCTGCCTAAGAATGTGTGGGATCTTCTGAGAATAAGTGTTTTGTGAAGTACCGCAAATGGTATTGTATAGGAAATTTTTGCAAAAGTATGAAATATGATCAACAAATCCAAGTGAGTGAGAAAAGAGAGAATAGAATAAATAATGCCAAACAATTGTTTAAAAAACATTCTTTGGATATAAACATGCGATAGAAATTTACTATAAATAAAACAAATATATATTATGACAACAGATACTTTTATTGAAAATAATATCAAGAAATAAATATTTAGGAATAGTTGAATAAATATAAAGTTAGTGTTTCGCTCGATTCCTAAATAAAGCTATCAAATTGTATGTTTCTAATCAGATGCTAGCTAGAACGATATCTACTCCACTAATAGTGACAGAAATTCCAGCGTGTCTCACGTATATGTGTATGTATGTATTGGAATGCAATGCCATTCCAATATATCATTTTGCAGATAAACTATCTCAACTCAGTCACTCTTTTATCATTGTTCATACACTGTGCATATTCGCATATTTAACGTTGTTTATTTTCCCTTTCTCTGTGCTACTGTCCGCTGTTGTTTATTTTCGAGAGTTTTGAGTATCTAATTTCCGAGGCAGTTGCTACGGCCCCGATTGCGTCATCATTCCGGGGCCTGTCAGCTGTGGAATTGTAGTCAACATTTTGATTGTGCAGATACAAAAGGCAGCAACAGCAACAACAACAACAACAAAAGCAGCAACAACAAATCTAGGCACAGACTCCATGTACAACAAAATAGACGTGTAATAATTGCAAAACTCAACTGAGAGCAGTTCCAGTTTCTCTCGAACAAAGCAATTTCAATCCAAGTCGCTACGAGTTAGACGAGACATTTAGTCATAGTCACTATAAGTAAAGTCGGTTGGGCAACTGCTAGTTATTTATATGACAAACCCTCCCTCCCCCCTCTGGCCCACTCTCCAACGTAAACAAAATGATTTTAATTACCCATAAGCTGGAAAAAAAAACGGAAAAAATAACTCAATTAAATGAAATTGAAAACATCGAAAGCGGCAACAAACAAATTAGAAACTTGTCGATCGCTGACGATATGAAGATCTTTCACATAGATTATAGAGGCCCTAACGAACGGGAGGAAAACTGTTGCTGCCGCCCCTGTAATTTTCCTCGTCGTGGAAAGCAAAAGTGAGCGCTATAATGTGAGAATTGCATAAGAAAACAGGCAGAGAAGAGCAAGCAATCAGTCGTAACATTGTTTAAACATTTAATTATAACATTACCAAATGCGGGAGGGGGGTGGAGGGGAGTCAGATACAGAAACAGTTCCCATTGTTGCGACTGATCCGACAGTCCAGTCACGTCAATGGGGCAACAATTAAAACTATTTGCGGCTTACTCAACGCTCATCAGCCGCTGATAATGACAATTATGTCATGTGTGCGCCGCCATATAAGCGAGAGACAGAGAGAGAGCGAGAGCGAGATAGAAAGAGCGATAGAGATAGACAGTTTCTTCATATGGGCTGTTGGCCAGCCGACCACCCATATAAGGTCCGTGTAAGCGGAGCACAGACGGAAGGCGGCGACGTCGTAACGGCATCCAACTTGGTAATCGAAAAAAAGCTGGGAAATGGGTTTTATTTGTTGTTGTTGAGGCGATCAGGTATCTTGTGACTAAATGACTCAACGTCTCAGCGAACGCGCTCACATGATTCTTATTTCCATTTATGGCCATTTCCAATTGAAATAACACAGCGACACTGCAACAGCCACCTTGACCCCAATTGTTGAGCTGCGTACACCCAAAATGCAAATGCAAATGCAAAAGCAACCTCAAAAGATAACAGCAACAACAAACACCCAACAATAGACTGAATATATGGTGTGACAAACGAAATGTTGATGCCCCGAATACCCTTATTTAAAAGCTATCGATGCTATCCGTTGCCTTTTACAAAAATACAGCTGTGTGGGAAAAGTTCGGAATATTTTCAAGTACAGTTCAAGTACTTTATACAGAAAAGTAGAAAAATACATAAATAATAACTTGTTCTTTGATATTATTTTGATAAAAAATCAAGACTGTTGAAAACCCCTTTTTAAAAATACCAAAAATCTTTTCTCATCCAATTCTTACATAATAACATAACGTTTCAACATGTGAAAGATTATATCTGCTTCTGCTGCATAGCAAAGCTGATGACAAAGTTCTTCAACCCACTGTAGTACACTGACAGCCAAAACAAACAACAACAACAGCAATCGCAAACAGTTTTAAATGAAACAGAGCGTGCAAAATATATGCCTAAACCTGAGCGGTTTTGAGGTGGGCGCAGACAACTGAACTGGGGATAAGCAATGGGTAGGGGATAAGAAGGGGTGCAGTGTAGGCGGGGGAAACCGTGTTAAATTGACCAAAACGCGACGCAGCAAACTTGAACTTAATTTGGCGCTCTTTGGGGCAACCCGCACGTTGCTGACGACGAACAAACGAACAAACGGCAAACGTTGAGGAAGCTGCCAAAAACGGTTTTTTGGGTTTTGGCATGAAAGTTGAAATTTGAGTTGAAGTTGCAAGTTTTCTGTTTGTGTTGGGTGTGTTTCGGTTTCAGTGTGTGAGTGTGTGTGAGAGTGTGTTTGTGTGCGTATTTCAGTGTGTGTGTGTGCTACTATAACAGCCAGTAGGAAGTAAAGGAAGTAGTTTAATTCTACGTCCGTCGCTTTCACTTCCGCCTCATCAGCTGCTGCGGCTGCTGCTGCTACGGCTACTGTTCCCGTATCATCATGTGTGCACACTCAAATACACACGCCTACCATGATTATCATGAACAACTCTCCATCATCTTCATCATCATCGTCATCGTCATCATCATCATCATCATCAGTATCATGTTGAGCAGCTGCCAGCGCAAGTGGGTTTCGCTTACAAACCGAACACAACACGTGGGTCGCACAAGTGTGCTCCACTTCCACCACTAACACCAGTAACACCACCACCTCCACTTCCACCTCAACCTACTCCCTCCATCTGCAGTTGTTGATGATGCACTCCGAAATCGCGTCTGGCTGCCTGCCCTTGCTTATATCTGACTGCCTTGTCTGTCTGCTATTTAAATTGGATTCACTAAAACCAACATTTAACATTTGATATATGTTTCCTTCTTTTGGCATCTTTTGGGTGCATTCTCTAAGTCGGCAGATTATCATCTATAGCCATATGCCAACATCGGAGAGAAAGAATTGCATTTCTCGAATTCGTACGTGTGAATTGCGCCCATTAGAAAGTGATTTGTGTGGGCCAAAATTCTGTGAATGCTCTTGTTGTAAATTTCTCAGAAAAAACAGCGGCCAAGTTTAAAGAAATATTTTGCGTTCAGATGTTTTGTTCGTAATGCGTTCAGATTAAAGAGAAATGCGTTCACATTTCTTACGCTTACTTTCTCTATATACATACATGATACATTTGTTTTTTACACGCTTTATTTAAATAGACTACTATGTGATGATTCTGGGATATGCAAGATTAATATAGGTGTAGTATATATCAGTTTTCTTCTTTGTTGTATTCACGAAGTACTCATATAAGAAAATGGTTCCATGTGAACTTCAAATCGTTCTCTCTCATACTTTTTATAGTAAAAGAGTGATACTTGGCTTATATTATCGATGTCTGGAAACTTTTATTGTCCAACTCCCTCCTCCCCTTGTTCAATTTGCTCGTACTTTAAGCCAGTCGCATCAAAGCCGCAAAATCATTTGACACTTAACGTTCAGCTGAGCTTATAAATAGATTTGGTTTTGTTACCATTTAAGTTGTTGGTTCGTGTTCATTTCACCATTGTTGTAGTTGTTATTGTAGTGGTGTTGCCCTCATTTGTCATTTTACTGGTCGCTTTGACTGTTGTAATCCAATCCGACGCGAAGAGAGCTGCGTTCCGTGTTCGTGTTCGCGCTAACCATGCCAACTCCCAAATCACAAACTCCAACTCAAGCCACCAATCCAGCTGGGTGCTTTATGGGTCTCCGACTGTCTGTCCATCCGTCCGTCCGTCCGTCCGTGTGGCTCATGCCAATTGTTAGTTTTTTATTGTCGCTGTGGAGCCGTTTAAAATGTTGAAAGCGTGCAAATTCGAATGCAAATTCAACACCTCTCGACGTGGTTGACAACAAAAAAATGGAAAAACACCAAAGTGCAACAGCAACAACAACAAGCATAAGCAACGTAAAAACACATCAGTTTTTTATTTTGGAAATTGAGCCGCAAATTGAAAACCAAGACGAGAAGCGAGCGGGAAATGAAAAGTGGGTTAAAGCGAGCATAGAAAATTAAGTCCGCTCGACAAAACGATTACCTCATACACACACACACACACACACACCATAACAGACTGCATTTGTTGTGAAAGTGAAACTAAAATTGCATTTTTATGCGGTCATCAAAAAAAGCGCATCAAAGTGCAGCTAGTCGCCAAAAAGGAAACGTCCGAATTTTAAGAGAAACACTATCTCTATCTCTGTCTATCTCTAGCTCTCTCTCTCTCTCTCTCTCTCTCTCTCGATCATTGACTTTCCTACTGCTTACGCATGCGCCATAAAGCATACAAAAACCAGAAATGTATCTTCAATTTGCCGAAGATTAATTACCCTTACGGATACAATTCACAGTCATATGTTGATAGTATTTTATAGATTTTGAGATGTCTACTTTAAGGTTTTACATATTTAGTCACATAATCAACATACTCTCTGCTAAAGGGTATTGCAACTCTCTTGTAACATTGTTGCTCTTAACTGTCTCAACTTTTCAAGTCAGTTTAAAACTTCCAAGTCATCAACAATATCAAGTTAAATCCGTTGATTTATTAAAACTTTTCTTGGACTTGTGGCTTACGGCTTTCTGTACCAATTCCAATAGCATTGGAATGTGGTTGCCTTTTGCTACTTTTTACACCCAGAGTGGGTTGGCATTGAGTTTGTGTTTTGCCTAAACTGGTTTCCCACTCGCTCGCTTGCTCGCTGTCTTTCTCAAGTGATGAAATCGCAATCAGTTTATCACTTTGGCGTCTGGTTTGGGTCTACGCTTTAGTGGTTGATGTCTGCGCTACACTGTGTGAAACCAATTAACGCATTTTTCTTGCATATTTCGTGCTGCGCCTCTCGCTAATCCGCAGACAAGTTAATCGTTTGTTGACCTCCAAACCCCACGTTGCAAAACTGTGCTTTGAGCTCCAGGGTGTGAGTCGCAGGAAAAACTCGCAAATTTGCATAACACGCTGCTGCTACTGCGTCCCCTCTGCCAGTCTGTCTGTCTGCCTGAATTGAGTCGCCTCTCTGAGTGCAGCTAAAAATGACAATTGCCCCTCACAGAACTCCTATCAACGGAGTCGCCTGTCTGCCAAGAATACACAATCCACACAAATTAGACAGTCAAAGGGAAGTGTCTGCAGTTGCTTCCTTCTGCCAGCTTAAAGCTTATCAAGCTTCAAACTGCCATAACTTTGTCAAAACTGAGCCGATTTCTGATTCCGAGCTCTCTTTATCAATGGCTTATCATCCCTAACAATTCTACATGTAAAGTTTTAAAACTTACCATTTTCGGATTTTTTGTCAAAAATCATGACAACAATGTTGACACCTTAAGTTCCGAGTCCCTAGAAGTGCCCTTCCAAGACTTTAAACTGCCATAACTTTGTCAAAACTGAGCCGATTTTCGATTCCGAGGTCTCGTTATCAATGGTTTATAATCCCTAACAATTCTACATGTAAAGTTTTAAAACTTACCATTTTCGGATTTTTTGATAAAAATCATGACAACAATGTTGACACCTTAAGTTCAGAGTCCCTAAAAGAGTGCCCTTCCAAGACTTCAAACTGCCATAGCTTTGTCAAAACTGAGCCGATTTTCGATTCCAAGGTCTCTTTATCAATGGTTTATCATCCCTAACAAATCTACATCTAAAGTTTTAAAACTTACCATTTTCGGATTTTTTGTTAAAAATCATGACAACAATGTTGACACCTAAGTTCCGAGTCCCTAAAAGAGTGCCCTTCCAAGACTTCAAACTGCCATAGCTTTGTCAAAACTGAGCCGATTTTCGTTTCCAAGGTCTCTTTATCAATGGTTTATCATCCCTAACAAATATACATCTAAAGTTTTAAAACTTACAATTTTCGGATTTTTTGTCAAAAATCATGACAACAATGTTGACACCTTAAGTTCCGAGTCAATAAAAGAGTGCCCTTCCAAGACTTCAAACGGCCATAACTTTGTCAAAACTGAGCCGATTTTCGATTCCGAGGTCTCTTTATCAATTGTTTATCATCCCTGACAATTCTACATGTAAAGTTTTAAAACTTACCATTTTCGGATTTATTGTCAAAAATCATGACAACAATGTTGACACCTTAAGTTCCGAGTCCCTAGAAGTGCCCTTCCAAGACTTTAAACTGCCATAACTTTGTCAAAACTGAGCCGATTTTCGATTCCGAGGTCTCGTTATCAATGGTTTATAATCCCTAACAATTCTACATGTAAAGTTTTAAAACTTACCATTTTCGGATTTTTTGATAAAAATCATGACAACAATGTTGACACCTTAAGTTCAGAGTCCCTAAAAGAGTGCCCTTCCAAGACTTCAAACTGCCATAGCTTTGTCAAAACTGATCCGATTTTCGATTCCAAGGTCTCTTTATCAATGGTTTATCAGCCCTAACAATTCTACATCTAAAGTTTCAAAACTTACCATTTTCGGATTTATTGTCAAAAATCATGACAACAATGTTGACACCTTAAGTTCCGAGTCCCTAGAAGTGCCCTTCCAAGACTTTAAACTGCCATAACTTTGTCAAAACTGAGCCGATTTTCGATTCCGAGGTCTCTTTATCAATGGTTTATCATCCCTAACAATTCTACATTTAAAGTTGAAAAACTTACAATTATCGGATTTATTGTCAAAAGTCATGTCAGCAATGTAGACATCTGAAGTTCCGAGTCCCTGAAAATTATCTTTCCAGACTTCAAACTGTAATAACTTTGTGAAACCTAAACCGATTTTCAAGTCCGATGCCATTTATCCTCTACATTAGTAGTTTTGTGTAGTAGGGTATTTGGCAGTGATTAACGGCAAACTTCTTAAAGATTTAAGATACGAACAAGTTGTAAAAAACTTGTTCTTCAAGAGATAAGTACTTATCTAGCAATTTGACTTGCCCTTACGCTAAGCCTAATCCCCTCTCGACACCCACTAGATACCGCAGACCAATTAGTTGCACAAAACATAAGTAGCTACTAGAATGCTCGTAAAGCTAAAAATCTTTTCAAGTTTTTTATGCTCATCTTGGTTTTAGTTTTAGTTGCATTGCGCCAATTTAACAAGGCAAAGAACAACAACAGAACAGACAACTATAAGAACTATCAACAAATAAGCATGGTCTGGGTGAGAGTGATCGACTTAGGGGATACCCTGTAACAAGGTTTAAAATACAGGCTAAAGAGAGAGAAATGAAAATTCGAAACTAGTTTATTCAATTTGTAGATAGAAAACTATCTCGTACCTGAGATCAATGGGCATACATATGTATGTAGGTCGGAAATAACTTTTTCTGCCTATTTCCTATTTACCATAGCTTTGCACTCATTTTACACATTTTATGGGTCACAGGGTATACAACAATTTCCTATTTTCTCATTTGGCTGGCAAACAATTTTCAAAACAATTTTCTCTTATTCTTATTTTCTCGTTTTTCTCTTTCCGTTTCAGACATGGCACAAAACGTGTTTCAAATGCACAGAATGCGGCATGACGCTCAATATGAAAACTTACAAGGGCTACAATAAAATGCCATACTGCGAGGCGTAAGTATTAACCGAAAAGCAAAGCGACCCACTCCTTAATGGCCCCCCACCCTAATCCTAAACATGATGAAAGTCAGTCACTTGAGTTTTTTACTGGGAGGGTGGGGGGTTATGTGTTATACTAACCTTGATATCTGGCCCCGTCGACGTGCAATCTTCATTAGCGTCGTTTATCTTATCGCCCTGCCCCCGGAACAGATAAGCAGCCCCACAACAGCGGCAACAGCGGCAAAAGTTTGCACACAGTTTCTATGGAAATCGCAGCAACAGCTGTCCGGTTGACTCTGTGCAGGGGCGGGTAAGGCGGAGGGGTACTGAGTGGGTGGAGGGGGCTACTTGTCACGTGCTGCTGCCACACGAACTGAATTGCAGCTGTTTAAAAAGGTGCGGAAATGCGGCGACACTTTAGTGAGATTCTCAAACCCCACACACACACACACACAGAGAAAGAGAGAGAAATACACTGAAAGAAATAGGGCCAGTGTTAGTTTTTTTTTTATATTAAATTGTGTACAAAAACTAACAAAAAACATAAATTGAATCAGGTATTTTAGTGGGCTTAAGAAAATCCGGATTTGTCATACTTCTGACACAATAAAAGGAAACGTTTCAAGAACGGATTTCTTGATTTTTTTTCCTGTGTACAGTTGCATTGTGCCCTGCAGCATTGCAGCAACTTTAACCCCGTTTGGAGCGCGATTTCACAGTGTGTGTTGGTGCGGGGTAGGGAGGGGAGTTGCAGGCAGGGAGGCATGCAGTCAGGCAGTCAGTGCCACTGCCACTGCCACGCCCCATGTTTATTGTTCTACAGAATGTTGCACAGCTCATTGGAACAAGCGTTTCTCTGTTGTCATATTGTGACCATTGTGGATGGTGTCTCTCGTGTGTTCCCGGTTTTGCAGTTCCCAGTTTACCAGCTCCCAGTTCCCAGTTTTACTGCCATAGTTTGCCACTGCAGTGCGTGCGCCATTTGTTGGCCTTGAGCCAAGGCGGGATTCGAGTTGCAACGAGGCACGGCTCTAATGCAGATTTATTGTGGATGCCACCGCTGCGGGAATAAAAATTCCATGCGGATTGAGTTATGCGTCCGTTAGCTTTACTCTGACGCAGTGGCCAAAACCCTATTGCCGATGATGTCATATGTGTGTATGTGTGTGTGTGTGTGTGTGTGTGTGCCTGTGAATACTGCAACAAGCATTTGTGGCACCCCTAAATGGGGCGTGGCATGCCTTCCGATTTACCACTTTCACTGCAGTCAACGCCTTGTAGCCATTTGCACCTTGTTAACCGCCCTTTTGGGCCGATTACGTGACGCCACGTACGAACTCCGGGTCTGACTTTTGAGTCCAACTGCGGTTGCTTTCCCATTCTCCTGATGGGCTTTATAATTGCTTGAGAAGTTTTTTTTTTCCACTTTTCTTCTGACTTTGCAAGTTTTCTCAGCCACTTTGGGTCAGCAAAAGTTTTACTGCCGGGGCCCTCGATGGAATAAGGATTGTAATAAATTATGGAGTCTACACTTAAGAGATTTAAAACGCCGGAGACATGCAATTATAGTTGCCACATGTGGAGCGCCACTCGGAATAGTGATTTTAATTGGATGAGTGAAGTTATTGGACTAAAAGCCATGGAACATAATTTATGAGTGGCATTGAGTACATGTCCAGGAGTCCTTAAGGATAACAGACAGTTCAACTTTGACAGAGAACTAATTTCAATTGTAGACTAGTTGCTAAAACTAAACTAAAACTACCCATTGTTAAAGTTTCGAAGCATAGAAAACTGCCTTAAAGCAAACCTGCAACTTTCTCCCTTTCATACTGGAGGCCTCTAACCTAATTGTGTCTTCGAGTAAACCTGCACAGGCAGGCACAGGACAACGACACAAATACAATCACACACTTACACAAAACACACACAGAGAAAGGCTTATTCAACTCATGTATCCATTACATTACCAGGTTCTTCCATTTAGTTGGAATTGAACTAGAAAACGAGTTGTTTACAATGTTTGTCGTCCGGCCCCGTTTGCACTTTTCACATTTATTTTATTTATTTATACATATACAACACACACATATGTATATAATATTCTTTTGCCAGTTTTGTATAGTTTTTCAGTGTTGTTTCGGTTTCCCTCATTTTTCATCTGAAAAAAAGAAATAGAAATGACGGAAAACATCTGCACTGGCAAACCGACAACAGACAACCAACAACCGACAATCGACAACATTACAACTAACATATGTACATATGTACATATATATATGTATATGATTTCGTATTATATTCGCATCTGCACATTTATTTATTAACATAAAAAGCCAGTGAACCATGGTCATGCCCTCTCAGTGCCCAAATTCCCCAATTTGCTCGTTATGCCTGCTGTGCTGTTCCACATTCCTCGGCAATTCCATTCGAAAGTTCTTCTCATTTCGTTTTGCACATATTTATTTGTGTATTTGTTGTAGATATGCTGTTCACTTTCAGTTGGAAGCGCGGCTTAAATATTATCCATATGTGGATTTCTATAGGTTTCCATATATACCAACATACGTGTGCCCCATTAGTCGGCATTTGATTACTTAAGCCGCCTACAATAGGAAACAAAAGCAGCCACAGCTACAACAACAAAACGTTTTTCAATTACCAAAAAAATAGAAATACAAATGCTGTTGGCCACTTGGCTGTGCCTCGTTTTATGCTAAACAACACACACACATAATAAAGAGCCTAGAAACAACGAAACCCCGCCCCGTTTTTAGGGCACACAATGAACTGGGAGTGTCACCCAGTGCCCCAGTCCGTAGTTTGCCCAGTTGCCCCAATCTCCAGCTCATTTAACTGCTTTGCGTATGGAATTTAAGCATCGACACGCTTTGTGGCAACCCGATGCTGCCAACCCAAATCCGATAATGAATAATGAACTCTAGTCACTCAGTTTAATTTCAGATTTTTGAATTTTCTGCTCCAGCCGCCCCATAGTTTATCGACTGCTTGCTCAGATTATAATGCGTCAGCTGATTATGTGTGTTTTCGCCCTGACCTGGCAATTACTCGCATCATATTCCCCACTTTATCGGCTTTGCTGGAGAGCTGTTGATAAGCAGAGTGCCTAAAAGGATTTTGATAGGAAAATGCATAAGCTATAATTGACCCAAGTGTTCTCTGGCACTTTAATGGGCAACGAGTGAAAAATCCATGGTTTTTTGCATGCCCCAATTTCACTTTGTCTCTCACATCCTATTACAATCAATATGTGATTGCTTTCTATACAGTTTTACCAATTTTAATTATCCGTTAATTAAACAATTTGACGCTTAATGCACAACTCATGTATCCCTCTCTCCTTTATCTAGCTGCTTCTCTTAATTTCCTCACATCCTTTGTGAGATGCCTTATCAATGTCCGGAGTGTCCTGAATGTCCTGTCCTGTTCTGTCCTGTGCTGTCCTGTTGTGTCTCCCGCTCCCCCGCCGTGACTCCATCAGCCATTGATCCATTGCGCAAAATGTTAACCAACAAAAGGCTTGTCACATGGAAATTCCACACCAATCCACAAATCACATGCAAAAATGTTGACATCAATGAATGTTCGTCCATTTCGTCGTTGTGTTGGGTTATTTGTTTCATTTGTTGGTCAGCTCCATAGCTCCATAGTCTAGTTTGGAGACCAGCACACATAGAGAGATATTCATGGGATATCTCGGTTGCTATCCAGTTCCCCACATCAACAGCAATTTACGTTTAAATTATGAACAGTACACAATGTGGCATGCAACAGCGGCATTACTGATTGAATGACTTGCAGATGCTCTGTATAGCTGATAATCCATGAAATTATGCTCAAGACACATAAACTAAATGTTAAAGAAAACATCTTTGCAATATTGTAAAGCTTTTTAACATAACAACTTAAATGTGTTTACATTGAATTGGTTTATATTGATATCGATATAAACATTTTTAAGGCCATAACCAAACATTTTACTAACATTTATTAGCAGACAGCTAATCTATTGTTGTGGAAATGCCTTGATATATTTATAGATATTGTTTTGATTGATTTGTTGTGTATTCATTTCAAAACTGGTTACGCAAGTCTTAGAGTACATATAACAACATATCATTCCTTGTTTACAAACATTGTTTACAGGATATTAAAAGACAATGACAACAAAACTGTTAGCTCTGTGCGCCAGTTGCAGCAGTTGTTGTTGCTGGGTGTATATTGTTTACAGATAAATTAAAATTCTTTGATAGTAAAAAGTAAAGCAGCGTACACAAGAACAGCAACAGCAACAACAACAACTACAACAATAGTTACATGTCACGCACAGCAGCTGCTGTGGTTGCTGCTGCAGCTGCTGCTGCTGCTGCCGTTGCTACTGTTGCTGGCGTGCGTGTTGCTGCCGTTGCTGCTGCTGTTGTTGATCTATTGGGAACGTGCCGAGACATCCGCTGTTGCTCTGACCAATGCCGCCGCTGGCGCTTAAGCATTGTTATGTCATCATTTCCAGCTAACAGCAACAACAACAACAGCAGCAGCAGCAGCTGCAATGTGTGCCAGCAGCAGCAGCAGCAACAACAACAGCATTGCGCTTTTCCCTTTGTTGCAGCATTAAAGCAAAGCCCCATAACAACAACAACAATAACAACAACTTGGAGCAGACCTACATGCATGAGCGGCCCGGTCATTGGTCATTAAACGGCCTTGTGCCACTGCTCCTCCCCCTGCCGCACCCCCTTCGCCACACTGCCTGCACTTATGCTGACCACAAATTGGAATTAGAATGGTGCACAGCTCTCTAAACTAAATTAACAATTGCTGCTATGGAATTTGCACACATATATTTATTGAACTAAACAAGTGTAAGGGGAATTTTGCCCAACCCCCTCCCCCTCCCCCTCCATCTTCCCCTTTTAAATGCCAAACATAAAGCCTGACGACAGCTGTGTTCGATTTGTCCATAATATCCATAAATATTCTATAAGCCAATTTAGTTGCGCGCAATTACAATTACAATATGAACAGGCGGGTGTCAATGAGTGGCGAGGGGAGGGGATGGGGCTGGAAGTGTGTGTGTGTGTGTGTGTGTGTTGGAGCTAAGGAATGGCCAACAACAGCAATGGGTTTATCAACCTTTGGCATGTTGCTCTTGTTGTTGTTGCTGCATTTGCTGTTGCTGTTGCTGTGGTTATCAGTTGCTGGCATCGCAAGTTGCAATCAATCGATCGATTAGCCAACTGATAGGTTAAAATACTCGACAGCATAAACAAACAACACACACACACACATACTCACACACATACTCACACACACACACACACACACACAATGACAATGAAATATATATCGTGATTACACATTGAACTCTTGTATATGGAGCGAACAACGGTTGTTTGTCGGACTTTGGTTTCCTTCTTCATTTTTGCCATATTTCTTTATAATTAAATTGATTTATTAGTCCATTGGGAGCATTAATCACAACGGTATTGCATTTTCTTGGTATTGTTTGCCTATCAACATACTATTATTTTCTTTTTTTTTTCACATAAATACAGTTTTTTGATAACAAAGAAATCACATAACTATAAAATTATGACTGATAGCGTATGTAGAATTTGCTTTGGCAATTGCAACCATCAATTGTTTATTTTTATTCCCTGAACCCATTAAAAATGGGAAAAGGGTATCATGAAGTTGTGCAAAAGTATGTAACAGGCATAAGGATTTATGTCCGACCCCATGTCTGTCTGTCTATCTGTCTGTTTCACAGTATGGCGCCTATGGAAGAAGAAGAAGCACTCCAATTGCATTAAACGCGCAGCTTGCACCGTGTGTTTGTATAACATAGTCGGGCCCTCTCGACTAGAGCACTCTTACTCATTTTCGATGCCATTTTCATCCTAGTTTTTTCGATATCTCGTCCTGTACAAAAGTTATCCATAAATTTCGATTCCAGACCAGTATGCTAATCAACACGTTTTCCAACACTACACATTCAAGATACATATCTTTTATCTTACGCTAATTCCTTTGCCATTTTTCACTAGCCAAACATTGTGAGCATTAAAAAAATAAATGCCGCAAAACTTTTCTTTGGTCGCAAATTGCATTTAGTTGCGCTTTAAACCGCATAATTCAGTCGCTGCAACTAGCAACTATTAACCGTTAGTTGCCGCTGGACTCTAGCGGGAGTTGTTGCAATCAAATCAAAAAGAAGAAACTGCGAAACCCGTATCAAAATTCCGCAAATGCTTTTTTAATTGATAAAAACAACATGCTAAAGGGGGATGGTGCAGGGTGCAGGGTGGAGGGGTAGGGGTCAGAGGTTTTTCACACGAAACTAAAGACGGACGAACGAACGAACAACATGCGTTGCAAGTGCTGGCAAATGATATGCTGACCCCCAAGGCAACCGAGAGTAGGAGGAGCACCCCCAACAACAATAACAACAACAAACAACAATAACAGCAACAGCTGCCACAGATTTTCGTAGCTGGTTCCGCAATGCAGCAATGGGAATTTTGCTACATGCTGTCCGAAAAATTGACCGGCGGCAACTTGAACTTTATGCTGACTTTTTGCCAACTCTTTTTCATGCATTCATTCATTCAGTTTGTAAAATTCCCTTCATTGCAGGCACATACCCAAGGCCAAGGCAACGGCAATTGCAGATACGCCCGAAATGAAGCGCATGTCGGAAAATACGAAAATCCAATCGAATGTGAAATACCACGCAGACTTTGAGAAGGCCAAAGGCAAATTTACACAGGTCAGTCGAACCACGAAGCGTTATTATCATCATTATCATCATCATCAACATCATCAACATCATCAACATCATCAACATCATCAACATCATCACCATCATCAACACCAACATCATAATTAACATTTATCTGTGTGTTCCAGGTGGCAGACGACCCGGAAACGCTGCGAATCAAGCAAAACACGAAGCACATATCGAATGTGGCATATCACGGCGATCTGGAGAAGAAGGCCGCCATGGAGAAGCAGCGTGGCTCTGCTGAAGTCTCCGACAGCAGCAGTGAGTAGCCAACTTTCCAACTATACTCTTCCACCCTCTCTCTCTCTGTCTCTCTCTCTCTCTCTGTGTGTATACATCTACCATCTCTCTTTGTTGCCATCTGTATATAGTTATTTGTGGCTTGGCTAAAATAATTTGTTAGCTGAGTTAAATTGTTTATTGTGTGGTAAATTAATTTATTTGTCTACTACTATAATATTATCATCGCAATTGTCGTCAATCAAATGCATTAAATGTGACTAAACTGATTAAATGATCATTTAATGCTTGTTTAAACTAATTACGTTTGCACAGTGGTGCATGACTTATTTGTATGTGTATACAATTTATTACATATCACCACACTTAAACTCAAAAAACCTTTTCATACATTTACCAACACTGGCTACACATGCCAAGCAGACACTTTTATGTAAATTGTCATTAATCTCTTCATGCCACATATCATTACTAAAACAAATAAGCTTTGCACCACTGTGCATTGTCATTTGTCTGTCTCTCTCTCTCTCTCACACACACACATCTATCGCACATGGCCATTAATATTGATTATTATTACGTATTTTTTTTATCGTTTTTCTTATGAATTTGTTTATCATTTGTGTTGCTCATTCATCATCTACAACTACAACAACAACAACTACGCTCATAATTTGTGTGCTTTCTGAACTACCGTTAACCTAACGTTACACAACACTTGTACAACATACAACACTCGAAAACACACACAACAACAACAACAATCTAATACTAACCGGGATATGAAAAAACTTCACTTTAAAAAGACGAATCGGAATATTTTTCTGAGCAATTGGCAGCTGAACAACTCTCGCAATATGCACCCACAGCCTCGCCCGTACCGCCAGTAGCACTGCAACAACAGCAGCAACATCATCAACAGCAACAGCAACAACAGTACCAGCAACAACAACAGCAACACCAACACTTTGTGCAGCAGCAACAAACTCTGCCACCGCCACCCATACAACACCAGCAATACAACACGGCGGCCATAACGCCCACATATCAACACCAACACCACCAACAACAACAACAACAACAGGTGCTACCGCAGCAGCAGCAGCAACAGCCACAGCAGCAACTGCCACATAGCAGCAATCACAGGCAGCAGCAGCAGCAACAATCGCTGCACGATCCATACGCACACTATCAACAGCCGCAGGCGTTGCGCCAGCAACAGTTGCTGCAGCAGCAACAACAGCAGCAACATGCTATTAAACAAGCCTCACATCTGTATCCCACAGCATCATCACAGCCACAGCAGCCCACACAGCAACAACAACAACAACAGCAGCAGCAGCAACAACAACAGCCGCAGGCGGCTAACAGCTACAATCAGCTGCGTTCGGCAATTTTGCACAATTCACATCATCCCAGCGGCAATGCTGCGGATCAGTTTGATCATAGTCAGAATGCGGCAGCAGCGCTGCAACAGCAACAACTGCAACAGCAATTGCAGCAGCAACAGCAGGTACAAAATCAATTGCTGGAGCAACAGGCAGAACAACAACAGGCAGAACAACAGCAATATTCGCACAGCAGCCTGTTGAACAACAATGCCAGCAACGGCAGCATTCACAGCAACAACAACAACAATGGCAGCATCCTGGCACATCCGCATCCGGCTAGCCTCAGTTATCCACAGCAGACACGCTCCCAGGCCAGCCTGCACAGCAACAATGCTGCAAGCAAGCTACAGCTGCAACAGCAGCAGCAACAGTTGCAGCAACAACACGCGAGCAACACCAATGTGCAGCAGCTCTATGTGGCATCCAATTACAGCGCCGTAACCCCATCCGAGAACGCATTGGGCGCCAAGCTGCAGGCAAGCAACGGACATTTGCCCATTGCTGTCAGCGCCGCACAGAGCAGCAGCAACAATATTGGCAAAATTGCCGACTATGATCCGCTGACGGATGGACCCAGACCGATGCCCAGCACCGGACGATCCAGCACAACGCTGGTATACAGCTCCGATCAGCGTGGATCTGGAGGCGTGGGTAAGTGTAGTGGGCTAGCTGGTAGTTCGGTAGCGCTCAGCTTAACTCAGCTCGATGTGCATCAACGTCATCTTGTCCTCGTCCCACTAGTGTTCAACTATGCACTCCCAACTAGCTTGAGCCTAATGAAAACGTTCTCTTATTTGAATGGCAGGTAACAGCGTGTATCCCAAACGCATTGGCTCCATCTCGGACATTGATCCTGCCAATGGCATTTATGGCTCGCTGAGCAGCGCCGAGCAGGTGCAGGCCCAGAAGCAGCAGCAATACTATCAGCAGGTGCAATTGATGCAGCAACAGGAGCAGCAGGCGCGTCAGCAGCAACAGCAGCAACCTGGAGCACTGCAGGAGAAACAGTCGCGTCAGGGCAATATGGTAAATAAAATACAATTACAATTGGACTTCAGCTCAAAGGACCTACTGAACGAAATGGAAACTCGGATGACCTACTAAAGGATAATAGGACTCAAATGAAAGCATAGTTTGTTCAGTAAAAAGTGAATTTGAACTAGAAAGACCAACTCTGATATCCTGCCATCAATAGCTATAAAAGATTTAACAATCCTTTTCCTTTTTTTTTTGCAGCGCGTCTATCGCGCCATTTACGACTATGAGGCGCAGGATGTGGATGAGGTTAGCTTTCGCGAGGGCGATGTCATCTTTGAGGTGGAATCCATTGACTCGGGTTGGATGACGGGCCGTGTGGAGCGGAGCGGCATGACCGGCATGCTGCCCGCCAACTATGTGGAGCGGGCGGTTATATAATAGGGAATGTGCTACTACTGCTGCTGCCGCCAGCAGTTTGTGGTCATATTAGTCTGCCTGCTGTACATACTGCTCGTGCTCATCTTCTTTATCAATGTCTTTCTGGCGGATCGTAATATGCACACAAATCTAATGCGTTCGGGCAATCCAATGGTTGGCGGTGGCGGCGGCGGTGGTGGTGGTGGTGGTGGTGCAGGCATACATCCGGGCATGCATCCGGGTCATCATAGTCCGTACGATATGCATGGCTATCATCACTATAACAACTATCATCCGCAAGTGGATCCCAAACAGCAGCAGCATCAGCCAACGAGAAAAACACCCAATGAACAGCAGGCGGAACAGGATATTTACTATTATTTCAACCACGTATTCAGGCGGCGATGAAATAAGCCCTTTATATACGCCTACACATATATATATATATAGAGTATATATAGTCAGCAGGCCAATATGTAAAAATAGAACACAAAGCGAAAAAAAGTGAAGAAATCAGTTGTAAAATTCTTAGCATAGAAGAATGTGAAATCGGAACATGAAACAAGAAAGAACCATAAGCCATTTATAAGAATATATCCATTTACCATTTACCATTTACAATATACAATATATAATATACAATAATAATAATAATAATAAACAAGCCACAACAACAACAAAAGCAACCACAACCAATAACAAACCATTTTTGAAATTTTGTAATTTTACAATGCTGAATGCAAAACAGTTTCCAATTAAGCGACCAAGCTAACCCAGCCAAAATTTGCATTTATCTACAATACGCATGGGGCAGGCCGTAAATTTAGAAATATTTATTGAACTATATACATATACATATACGTATACACAACTAATCAGCTATCCAGCTATCCAATTGGATTCCATATACACGCCTAGCTAAAGTTTTAACAAACTATTGTCACAGCATTCGATGAGCTTCGACTTTTGATACCAATATCGAACGGAATTAGCAGCAATAGCTTCTAATTGAATTAGAGTCTAGTATTTGTAAGACATACATAAAATACTAACTTAAATACGAACACGAATACAGTGAAATAATGCAGCATATAGTTAGTAAAATGTTCAGATCGGCAGCTATATACATATATATATATACATACAATACAATTATAGTAAGCAGCCGCCAGCCTACAATAAAGTTGTGCTTTTTAAAAGCTTTTGCGGTGTTTAGATCGAAGCTGAATGCATCCCTACAATTTTGTCAATTTCACTACTAAACTATCGAAAGGATAACTTGTTCTTGTTGCATTTGCCCACCTGTTGGCAGTATGTTGGTTTTTGTTCTCTTTTTGTTTAGTATGTAATAACAGTAATACTATATAAGCACATATAGAATTGTTTTCGTTGCAAGTAAGTTGAAATTGTTTCTGTTTCACAAAATCCTTGAAGTGCCTTTAATTTGCTAAACGTGTTTTTTTAGATAAACCATTTACTAGGCTTATCGAATAACATAATAATACACATACATATATAATTATATAGATATACAATACAATATGACTAACAAATCGAAACGAATTTCAAGCAAGCCTAAAAAACTGATTGATACACAATTTGTTCTTTATAGTTCATACATACTACAAACAATTTAAAATAATGAATATTACTACTATATGTGATGGAGCGCAGGAGATAAATATCTTGATGCTGAAGCTGATATGAAATGTTGTAATTGTATTTATAACTTACACGCATAGTTTATAGCCAATTTATGGTATTACATTCACACACACACACACACACACCCAATTATTAATGAAAATTAATATTATGAAAATCATATACATATATAGTACATACAAAAATATTCACATATTAACATAAACGAGCCACTTGCAATTGTATTATGATTACATATTAAACAATTATATTATTAAAATGATAACTAAACAACAACAACAAAATAAGTGAAGCAGCGCCAAAGGCTTCGTTTTCAATGTGTTACAAATAAAATGCAAAATTACATAAAAACAATTAGCTGAAATGTTTTCAATTATAGAATTCTAGACAAAAATCGTTGGCTTTGATTGCGGCACATAGAAATATATTTAAACTAAATAACAAAACGGGAATAACATTTAGGAACTATCGCTGGTAGGCAGCTCGGGCAGTAAATCGAATTTATCATCGGCTAGGGTGCCATCACGGGAGCCGATTATGGTGTCCAGTATAATGTTCTTGGAGTTGAACATTGTCGTCTCAAAGAATTTGGCATCTGCACGCTTCTCGGCAGTTATATAATCCAGCTTCTCAGTCAGCATGGTGATCTTCTCCTGGGCCAACTCCAATCTAAATGGCTTTTAGTTAACTTAAGTTTGCTTAAGAGATACTCAACAGTTGGCAACTCACTCATTCTTCATATCCTCGATCCTTAGCTCGGTTCCTGCCATGATGTTCAGCGAGGTCATCGAGGGACACTGAGACTGATTGTCAAAGCTAAAGGAACTAATGGAGCCGGTCAGCGGATTGCGACCTACGGAATTGGCATATTCGGCCATGCGTTGGCTGCGCTTCTTGCGATCTGTCTGCACATCCAGATCCTTCTCAAGGTCACGTATCTTGACCTCCAAGCGAACGATGCGCGTCTTCTGCTTGGCAATTTGATCAACGGATGCATCGTTCTTCACACGCTCCGCTTCCAAGCGCTCATCCAAGGTTTTGTTCAACAGCATCAACTGATTCTTCTCCACCTCCAAGGCATCCAAAATGCCAACAAATTCCTCCTGCAAAATATCTTTAGTATTTTATTTGGGATTAGGTGATTTACTCACCTTGCGAAACTCGCGACAGGAGAATAGAAAACCACCCGTAACTGCACGTAAATCAGTCTCTAGTTTTTTAACCATTTCCTGCAGACCCTGAATGCAGCCATCCTTCTGCTTAAGTTCGTTCTGCAGCTCCAGATTCATGCCGCTCAGCTCCTCCATCTGTCGCTTGGCAATGTCGCGCTCCTCGGTGATGTGGATCACATCATTGCGCAGATCCTCCAAGCGGCTCTCGTATTGGGCACGCTGTGTTTTCAGTTTGTCGTTCATGCTGGACACATTCAAGCCGCTGTAGTCGGACTGCTCCTCCAGCTCCGTGGAGCGCATCTTGTACTTGAGCATGTCATCGTTGAGGGTCTTGTTGCGCACCTTCAGAGCGAGGATGCGATTGCGTTGGTCCTCCATCTGTGCATGCAGTGCTGCTATCTCCTTCTCCAGCGTCTCCACCTTGGCCCGGTGCAGGATCTCGCTCTTGCGCACGCCCGGCGTGAAACGATCAAAGGTGGCGCCACCAACATCACCGGAACCCAGGCTGAGCGTGGTGCCATGCCTGCCCGGAGAATTCAGCTGCTTGACGCTGCGTGGCGTCAACTTGAGGCTTCGAGTGCTGCCCATATCCATTTCCGAGCCCATAGGCATGGGCATACATTCGCCGCGTTCGGCAATGCCTTGCTCGTAGTTTTCCACGCGTGCCTTCAGCTCCTGCAGCTTCTGCTGCAGTGCCAGAATCTGTTGGGAACGTCCCCGCCAATTATTCTGACTTAGATTGTTGGCCATCAAATTGATGTTGACCGGTTCGCCGACCTCGTGTTGGAGACACTTTTGGGCCAGCTTGAGCTGATTTTGCAGCTCGGTGTTTTTGTTGCGAGTCTCGAAGAGCTTCTGCTGCATGCTGGTGATCTTGGCCTGCAGCTCATCGGTGGCATTTCCCTTTTTGAGCAGTTCGCCATTGTGCTGCCACTTTTCCTCGTTATGCTTCATCTCCCTTTCCATTTTCTCAATGAGCATATCCTTCTTGTTGACGCGATTCTTGAGCTGCTCCACCTCGGCGCGCATCTGACGATTCTTCTTGCTCAGCTCCAGTATCTTGGTGCCGGCAATGGACGAATTGCAGCGCAGCTCGTCGATGGGCACCGAGTTGAGCACCTCATTTAGCGAGTCAACGGAACGCTTGAGAGCACATATTTCCTGATTTTTATCATTGATAGTCTTGGCCAGCGTTTGGTTTTCCTGCTCAAACTCAAGCAGCTTCTTGCGCAACTTCTTGCCCTCCGGCTTGACCAACTTGGGTCTCACGGCTGTTGTGCTGACAACAACATGTGAGTCGGTTCTGTCATGGACGTGCTTGCGACGCAACAGTTTCCGGGCCTGTTTGATATCTTTGGCTGCTTTAGCCTCGAATTCCTTGGCCTCATTGACCTCTTTATCTGTGCCGACTTCTGGCATTATATCCATTACAGCGAGTTTAAAACAAAATATAATTGAGTGATGGTAATAATTTCGGTTGCAAACGTGCGAATGTGTACGTGTGCGTGTTTAAATTTCACAATTTAGTACGTTATGAATATGCTCAATAACTTTTTTTCTTCCAACTTCTATTGTATCACATAACGTTTTAAGAAAAGCAAGTATGGTCTGCTATCAACTCAAAAAGCCGTTAAGCTGTCAAAACAATAACACTTTTATGTTAACTTAACAGCAACTTAACAGCTCAACTGCAACTCTTCCGATAAATCAGCTGTGCGCTTATCGAATGTGGCACGGTTGCCACCGCGGCTGCAGTTTAGCGAAAACAGTGTTGATTAACTCGTGGGGAACCGTGTACAATTGTGTTTTGCTGGCAACAAAATGGACGGATTTATGATGGTAATTGTCAATTTTATTGTTTATTTAAGTTAAGTTAACATGCTTCGGCCTTGCAGGACATTATTAAGGGCATGTGTATCATGGACAATGACGGCAACCGGATTCTGGCCAAATACTACGACAAAAACATACTGTCCACGTTGAAAGAGCAGAAGGCGTTCGAAAAAAATCTATTCAACAAAACACATCGCTCCAGCACTGAAATCATCATGCTCGATGGTCTGACGTGTGTTTACAAAAGCAACGTGGACTTGTTTTTCTACGTAATGGGCAATGCCTACGAAAATGAGCTAATACTGCTCTCGGTGCTTAATTGTCTGTATGACTCTATAAGTCTCATATTGAAGAAGAATGTTGAAAAGCGTTTGGTGCTGGAGAATCTGGAGATCATCATGCTGGCTTTCGATGAGATCTGTGACGGCGGGTAAGTAGTTGTAGTAGTAACCAAGACAGGGGTTCATCTAATGCTCATTCAATTTGCAGCATTATTCTGGATGCGGATCCTTCGTCGGTGGTGAAACGCGTCGATCTGCGCAACGAGGATATTCCGATTGCCGAACAGACCGTTGCTCAGGTAACTAACACACTAAATGGTCTATTTTGGTAGCACTATAGCACAAATCTGTTTCCGAATATGAACAAATATTTAGGCTCGCTCAAGCTAGCTGTAATCAATCTATATACTTATATTTATGTCGTACATATTATTATTATGTAGAAAACATTGTGCACCTTAGTTTATTATGCAATTTAGTTTTTAAACTAGCTTGAACTTTAACGGTTTCTCTTATTAGTTGTACACTTGACTTTTTGATTGATCAAATAAACGTTTGTCCCGTGTATTATTTTCTCATTAGCAATATGCATTTTTTATCATCCATCTGATAATGTTGTGTGTCACATTTTTGATTTCAGGTACTGCAATCGGCGCGCGAGCAGCTCAAGTGGTCCATATTGAAATGAGGTTGGGGTCGGAGAAGAGGCCAAGATCAGTAATACTGTCAGCAAGCTGTCGCAATACATTCGATTTTTATTAAATTCGCCTATAGTATAATATAAACATATATATACATATATTTTTAACTAGAGACAATGTGGTTTGTTTCTCACATCAAAAGAAAGTTTGCTGTATACCAATGCATGTGTTAACAGTACAATATACAAGCGCTTTAAAAAGACTACAAGTAAGCTGTAAAATGGTAATTTACAATAAAGTTTTCTATGTGTAGTAATTGTAGTTGAATATATCTAAAAGATAAATAACAGAACGCAAAAAGTATTTCATAACAAACTTTACTATCTATTTATACCAAAACTTACAAAATTGTTGTCTCTTAAGGTTCTCAAATTTGCTAAAGCTTTCTTAATTTTGTAATAATAACAATTTAGATACTTGCCAAAGTCTCCATCTTCTATAATATTATTTTAAAATATATACAGTAGCTAAATATGAAATTTGCTTAAATTTTTTTTAACCAACTTAACAAGCACCTATTAAAGATTTTAAGTATTGGCAGTAAAGCTGCTAGCAATACCGTTAAGCACCTGATCGAAGTAAATTATTTACGATCTGGTAATTATAATGCGATTAGTGGTTAATCTCAAAATCTTTATCATAGGTGTTATGAAATACTATTATAATTTAAGTCATTTACCAGCTACCTATAGAGATCAAGAAATGGTTTCTGTGGAAGGGTCAGCACTCCAAGGTTGAAAGCTATTGCTTTATTGGTTCTGAGAGCTTAATGGATTTAGTTATGGAACAATAATTGTAGAAACATTTTACGACAAAAGTACTTTAGACTTATCAAATTGACTCTTGATATATACTATAAGTGTTAGTTTTCGGAGATTACCAGCAAACTATTCTGTACTGCGCAGAATTGCGATAATCTTAGGATTAGAAATGTCTACAGGAGTTTCTCCTTCTCTGTGTGAGTAGGTGAGTCAATTGTTGTTGTTTCAAACGTTACTATCATTTAATTTGGCATTGTCAGCTCCAGTTCCATACATCATCCTCAGCACATGCCACACATGAACTACATACGTGTTAGCGACTCTTTAATCAAATGCTTGTCAACATTGCAAAAATTCCAACTTCCCCCACTTCCAGCAGCGGAGTTCCCATTACGGGGCGAGATTATCAGACAGCGCCTTGTTATTGCCCTGTTTGTCGAATTAGACAAACAGCAGTGAAAGAGACGGCAAGTGTCGATGAGGCTTTATCTCAGGTACATGCGGGTGCAGACTGATATGAATATATGTCAAAACACACACAGAGATACGTTAGGTTCATTTTGGGCAGCTGTCATATTTTATGGATCGCTTAAATCACGTTTCTCAGCCATATACCAATTTAGAAATCACGTAACCCGCTGATTACGTGACTATATTCCCGGTTTTAGCTTACTACTAAGTTGGAGCAAGGGGCTCGACAAACAAATGCGACTAGAACGGGTATATTTTTTAGTGGTATCTTTTCTAAACTAACTGCCTAACGGCATATTTTCGGTTTATGCAGAAATCTTAAGTTGTGTGAAACGATTGACAGTTTATAAAGTAGGGGTAGTCATGTTTGACTCGAAAAATATGTTTTTTATATTTCAAAATTGCATTACAAAGAAGCTGTTCAATGTAAGACAGTATGGCGACTATGGAAGAAGAAGAAGCACTGCAATTGCATTAAGCACGGAGCTTACTGCGAATGTCTGTATATCCTAGTCGGGCATTCTCGACTAGAGCAATCCTACTCATTTTTTTTTGCCAATTTAGATCTTTGAACTGTCATAACTTTGCCAAAACTAAACCGATCGTAAAACCTAATGCCATATTCTTCATGGCATGTCGTTTTTAAGAATCCTACATTTAAATTATAGCCATTTGTGAAAACTAATTTTTGGCAATATCATGTACATACCGAAAGAATGTACATAAAGCATATTTCAGTAGGGCACTACTCTAACTTGTTTTCTATAGAAATTTTGTTTCGTTTTATCCCAGTGTGGGAAGCGGGATATATATACATATGATTATAGCTTGTTTGCTCAACTTTTGTTTAAGCAACTAGGCAAAGAAATTGTAGATACTGATTGTATATGTTTTCGTTCAAATCATTGACTTGTGAAGAGGCTTTGCATGACGGAATGCATAGCGTATTATCAGAGAGATTAGCGATTAGCGCCATGGTCGCATTTCACTACTGCGCCTGCCAAGATCCGAATCGCACACTCGATCAAATTTATGGCCACGCCTCGAATCTGATTTGTATAACATAAACACATGCTCGCAGCCGTTATAGTATATAGCTAACGATCCGATCATTTTTTAGGGGTCTACGCTTTCTTGCCGCATTTGCAATAGTTGTTAATCGCAGTGAAGTCGTCTTTTGAATTGCGCGTGTTTACAGAGAGTTTAAAGAGAATTGCGAATCCTCGAGCGGATATCGATTGTCGAGTGGCGAGTGGCATAGACTGACGACTGACGACTGACGTGATACGTGGAAATGAATGGCGTCTTGTTTTTCGGGTTCGTATTTATGAGAATTGTCATTCAGACAAATAGTTGGCATTCCAATCAAAAGTATCACTCCATATGATAGCTATCTGGTCTTGTTTAGTAATTAGTCAAATTATTGTGAAATTTGTCGCACTTTTCAAATCTGATGATAAGCTTAGCAGGAGGTACAAATTCAGTTGCCTTGTTGTTGTTTTTGCAGCCAGCTGAGGCATGGAATGGAAACCGAATCCATGACAAGGCACGTTTGGGTATCGTGCGGTTCCATAAACACTTTACGATCTCAAGGAAAATTTTCAGTAAATAGATAATAGCATTGTTAAATATGCCCAGCCCATAAGCCCATGCCCATGCCCATGCCCATGCCCAAATATATATCACAGATTTTTGAATCCCAGACGCAATGCAAATAAACAAATAAAGCAATATATATATATATATATTTATTACTATATGGCGTCCAATTGACAGCTAAACGCAATCACGTCAACCATTCAGTGGGCAATTGAGGAGCTAGCGACCTTGCTCCCATGACTTGTATAGCCCCCAGGCAAAGCGATAACTTACTAAACCACCCACTTTGGGTGGGGAAGTTCATTGATTTGCTGTTGTCTCGAGAACGTAAGCAAAAAGATCAGACAGGCAACTTTTCGATGGCATTGCACAGCATAACATAATTGCGTTAACCATTGACACTCATCATCATTGTGAACGCCCGTGAACCAATAAATTGAATCACTTGAGTCACTTGGGTTGGGAGTAGCTCGCGTTGCGTATACGCCACGTGAGCCAGCAACAGACTGACATTCTGCCATAAACCATCAGTTTTAATGCACTATACTGGGAGTAGGTTAACCCAGTTACACGAATCGAGTGATATCACCAGCATGGGCTAGTAACAGCCATAGGGGCTCGTATTTTAATTACATGTACATTTGAAGTGTTTAGATTCTGTATCACTTGTTGTTTGCTTGTTTGTTTACCCACTTTGTGTTGGTTGGTTGGTTGGCTGCTTAAAAGCCATAATCGTATAATTTGCACGAATGCAAACACTGGTCTGCCTATCAGCCGACCGTCCATCAATTTGTCAGGCCATCTATCGGTGCGGGTTCCGTGAGTAACTCGTAATCCCACAGTGCATCGCACCGCTTCGAGTGCATCTGCATATGTAGTACTACAATGTTAACTAGGTAGAATTCCACTGGCAAGTGGCCGGCAATGTGAGCGCCAAGTGGGCACAATGGATGAGCTCCTCCAATTTTAACGCCAGCACTTGAAATAGTCAACATCGCGGCTAGTTGTCTTCCAGACAGCAATGTGGCAAAATTGTCACCTCTCACGTTGAGAATTACAGTCGAGGACGCTCGCTTGGCAAAGTTTCCTCATTCACATGCTATTACGAATACTACACTCGAAAAAATGAACGATTAAGATTGTTGTAGTCGTATCTGAGTACCGATTGTAACCAGTGTATATAGTTGGAATAGAGACCTCTTGCTTATGAGCTTAGTTTGCCGTTTCAAAAGTATTATTAGCCATTTATTGTAGGGCATACTTTTTAACTTTAAGATCTAACTATTTTAATTATAGGTCATTTATCTAAATGATTGTAACGATTCTTAAAAATGTATTTTATGGTTTGAGTGTAGGTCTCGTGACATGCTCTCTCCCTTCTCTCTCCCTCGCTCTCTCTCTCTCTCTCTCTCTGTGTCTCTCGCTCTCTCTCTCCCGCTCTCTTAGCCAGTCCATCGATAAAGCCGCTCAACTATACACTTACCTCGGCTGACCATCCGACCATCCGTCCGCAAGCCCACCCTTCCATCCGCCCAGCCCGCCTTGATTGTGGCCAATATATTGGCCTGGCTATCTTATCGTAGATATTGTACATTCTTACTTCGTACACCCGTACAAGCAATTAACAAACGATTCACGCTGCCATGATTACTGGCGGCAGGGCGAACGCCCGTTCTCCGTTCCGTTCCGTTCTGTTCTGTGCTGTTCTCGTATGCCATTCTGGGGCCAGCTAACGGTGGGTATTTAAGAAAACGCTCCGTTCGCTTGGCGTTTCAGTACTGTGACACCATAAAAGAACGTTAGACGTGTCGTGCGGAGCTCTCCACTCGCTTTTAGACAGCCAGTGAAATAAGTAATCATAAAAAGTCAGGCAAATGCACTGATATTTGAAGAGTGTCCGTCGAGTGCTATCAAAACAAAGGCCAACTGTGGCATAAACATAAACTGTAAACACGCTAAGGAATTCAAAGTATTCCAAACATACATAAAAACCAAGTGAATTGTGTAGAAAACAAGAACAACTGCAGTAACAATCTAATTGTTACAAACAATAAAATACAATCATAAAACTGAAGCAATCAAAATTGAGACAAAATTAATCAACATGAAACTAAGGTGAGAAAACCTGTGATTTTGATTATTGATTATTTAGTTGAATTACTTTCAACCCGAATCCCATTGAACAGAAAAACAAACAATGAATTTCGATAGGGTTGAAGTATTAGCCCAGTATATACTGGGCTATCATCAGCATGATAAGCCAAATTAGCTGTCGACCAATCAGTTTCGCTAGATTTATGAGTTAATATTGAAATGAGTCTAGAAACTATGAAGCTTTGTTAACAAAGATGATGAAACTATTCAACGACCTTACTGATTACCTCATTGAAACTAATTATTCCAACTCAGCAACTCCAAGCTAATTATTTGCACATCCAAACAGATGAATAAACTACACGGTTTTAAGGTTACTAGATAAGGACGTTAGGTAGCAATATGTAAGTCGTATACCTACAAAGTCTGTAAATTATAATTGACGCTGATAGCCACTTGGTTGATAGAATAGCAAAACTGTTGCTAGGGTCCCACACAGAACCAGAACTGTAATGGAGGTCAATGGACAGTATTTGATTGGGTTTTGTAAATACGGTCATAAATGCGAGGCATATGACCATTTATACGGCCAGTTAAAATCAAATAATCAATTACAGATTGTAAAGATAGCGAATATTGCTCTCGTCCCAATACAAAAGAGGTCTAATAGAGGTTTAATAGATGAGTCAGCTACTCTCACATTTTGGATAACCAATGATACATTTCCGTTGAAATGGGGAATCGGGGATAGGTTATGGTTCAAGGAAAATAATAAACATACAATAGACATCGATATACTGACTTCCGATGAAATCCGAGCCCCAAAAGAGAAGTTTCATCATTATCAATCGAGCAAAAAGTTAAAGGCAAAACTGAGCGCCGTCAATTAACGATGCCAGTGGCTTGATAAGGTTTTTGGGGACTATCTTGAGTGTCGGGGCGCCCGACAGCCGATAAGAGGCATTCGGGGCGGAGCATAGAAAGTATTGGCAAGTTGCGACAACAACAATCAGGTACACGATTTTTCGACAATCACCAATTAAAATTGCCGCTATAAATTTGCCATAGACCCCCTCCAAGCCAACCTACCCCCCGCCCAGCGATCCATCCCATTCATTCTGTGAATGATTTTAAAACCGAGAGTCGATAAATTCATTTAAGTCATTAAAGTCAATCAGGTGCAAAGTGCAAGGTATTTAGTGCCACTAAAACCGATTTCGTCTGCTAAAAGATATTCGGGGCTTGAGTTATCCGTTCCAATTACTGAAGATCTAGCCATGTATGATAGATGATACATAAGTTCAGACGACACGTGTCTCTCGCCCAATTAGCACCGCAAATAGTTGCACCTAATTAATGTTTGTACTTGGAAAATTGCCAATTCGTGTCAACTCTCCGAGCAAGATACAGTCACAAACTGTCTGCCCGCCCGGCAACCTTTCGGGTTTGTGTTTTTATGACTCCACCTTTTATCTATTGCGTATTTCTGTATCTATTGTGAACTAGTGTGTGTGTGTGTCTGTGTGTGCTTTTAATTAAACATACATCATGGCTAAATAAATTGTGTGCTCTTTAATTTAGCAAGCGTATCGTGATTGCAAACATTGGCCCATTTCTATAAATAGTATCCAATGGGGTTTGTGGCGCTTCTGTCTGGTTTTCCTTAGAAGTCATAACAAACTCTAAGCAAATATTTATTCCAATTTGTTTGCATTTGCAGACTTTTGCGCTGTTTGCGCAGTCCCAAGCAATCGGCGAAGCAGAACCAGCAGGAGGAGCTGCAGGCGCATCATCATCACATGATCAAGGATCTGCAGACGAATTTCAAGGACACCATGGTCAAGATACTGCTGCTGGGCACCGCCGAGTCCGGCAAGACGACAATCATCAAACAGATGCGCATACTCCATATCAATGGATTCACCGACGAGTAAGTCAACTCATTGCCAAGGATCTGTGATGGTCTGCTATAAAATGCAATTTCTGCTTTCAGTGAGCGACGCGAGAAGATACCTGAAATCTATCAGAACATTCATGATTCCATCATTCAGCTGGTGCAGCAAATGGATGCACTGGCTCTGCAATTTGGTAGCTTTACAAGTGAACGCAGCGCCAACTATATCCTGTCCCTGCCGTCCGAGGCCCCCGAGTACTTTACAGAGGTGAGTGACGTCACAGTTTTGCCAAGTAATCCCACATATAGTATATAGGGTACGGGGCTCCGTCTGGTATCTTATCCTCCGCCAAGCACTTCAAACACTCGAATATACTCGTATACTCATATACTCGAACAAAAATACAAAAACTCTTGTACAGATTCAGATACAGATATCTCAATAGAACTTAGTTTCAACCCCAAATAATTACCGATTCAAAATTAACAAGTTGCTAAAAACTAAAGTATTTAACTTAAAGTACTACGGGGTAGTTCTCTGCATGTGCATTAATCGAAAGTAGCTAGGTTCAAAACACAGACCGATCGTTATTCGTTATCTTCATGTGCGATTTGATTGATTGATTGCATTGCCATTAGCTTAATGGGTTGTCTAAAAACTTTCCTACAAGTGTTTTGTGTGTTTGTTTTTATCACATAGAAAAATCGAACACTTCCTTGACAGAAATCTGCTAATGCAGGTGCGAAACTTTGAACGGTCGCTTAGTCACTTTATTCGGGTCTTTGGGCAGCCGGTAGATCATTACTACATAGCCACATGCGATAAGATAAAAGCTGTCCAGTAAATTGCCGATTCCGTTTGGGGTCTCTGGGTTTTCTCCCTTCTTTCTATATGACTAATATTCGCAACATAATCGGATCTAATCAACATTATCATTTGAATTTTTTCAGGAATACTGTGACCATGTAATGACTCTATGGAACGATGTTGGCATACGTGCCTGCTACGATCGCTCGAATGAATTCCCGCTGCTGGACAGCGCTAAATAGTAAGTTTTTCAAGCTGATCCTCAAATTGAACTCTTCACTAAAGATAGCCTTTTTCTGTTTCTTTAGCTTTCTGGATAACTTTGCGAGAATTTGTGAAGGCGACTATATACCCAGTACGGAGGATATACTGCACAGCAGAAAGGTAACCACTGGCATCACGAAAATCACATTCCGTGTGCCCATACCCAAGAGTCTGGGTGGTGGCGAGCAGGAGTTCCGCATGTACGATGTGGGCGGTCAGCGGGATGAGCGCAACAAGTGGATTCAAGTCTTTGAGGGCATTCAGGCAGTGCTGTTTCTCATTTCCTGCAGCGAATTCGATCAGAATCTGCGGGAGGATGCCAGCCAGAATCGTCTACAGGAGGCTCTCAATCTGTTCCGCGCTGTTTGGCAGAATCGCTTCCTTGCCTCCGCCGGCCTCATAGTATTCCTCAACAAATATGATATTATGGAGCGCAAAATACGCGCCGGCAAGCACATAGTCGATTATTTTCCGGAATTCGAGGAGTTCAGTAAACGGCCGCAACAGCAGCAGAGCTGCTTCGATGAGTGCGACTGGACCAAGATGTTCATCAAGCAGAAGATGGTGGATATAACGCAGGAGCAGTTCAAGCGCAATTCCCGCAACCAGTGCGATTTCAGCTTCTCGGAAAGGGAGTGCTATTATCATTTCACCGTGGCCACCGATACTCGCTGCATTCGCGATGTTTTTAGCGATGTTCAGCAAATGATTTTGTCCGAGAACATGAACATGGCCGGCTCATCACTCTTCTAGACAGTAAATGTTCTTAGAAGAGAGTTTCCTCTACCAACTGTGATTTTATATGCTAATCTATTCTATATGCGAAATTAGTTGTTAAACCATAGTTAATATTTAAATTCAAACAAAACAGCTTTAATATGCCTATAATATAATAATTTAAATATAAGAAAATATATAGAAAACAAACAAACAACTCAGACAACATAAACTGACTTTTCTTTATAGCAGACAATTTAAAAACCAATCAACTTTTTTTAACCGACACAACTGCAAAGAAGATCAAAAAGTTTACTGACGTATTTTGCAACACCAGCGTGTGATACGAGGAGATTTCGATAACTAAGCACGACTTATCGTTTCGATTATTATCGCTGAATTGAATTTAACTTAGCGCCAATTTGAACTTCAGCTATGGCAGTCAAACTACCAAACCAGGCTTGTCTACCTCTAGGTAAGCGATTTGTCCGCTTTTGTTTGATTCTGCGTCGAACCTTTGTGTGCTGTGGACGTTGCAAAAGCGGTTTTGCGGTATTGCGGTTTATTTCTGTTTGCCGAACCAAAGTCTCGTGAGTTAACGGCAAATCAACGTTTTGTGGCAGCCAAAGGCACATTCAATTAGGTAAGTTTCAACTTGCTAAAAGATAATTACAGTCTTGTAGGTACACAAAAAAAATGCAAGAAAAATATGCGGCTCAAGAGCTGTGGTATTATCTTGAGCAATTATAACCACCGTTGTTGAAATTCAACAATAACACTTAAACAGTGCAGTGGCAAGTGCTAATGTCAACAGATAAACAACCAAAAATGTTTACTAATGTACACTACACTAACCATGTTGTACGACGCTAAATCGATTTTATTGCGTCTTTGGTAAATATAAGTTGAGTTACTTGTTAGTTTTGTGGTTGTTACACCCACATCTATTACCAAAGGTAGATGACAAATGGTGTTCTTATAATTTGGCATGCTCAAAAATCTATGCAAAATTCTTTTGGGCAAACTCGTTAACTCAAGGGCTGGTTTTTGGTTTTTGGCAATATCAACTTACGGCTTGTGTAGCTTATACTTATAGCTAGAAGCCAAAATACAAATCTGTAAAAAAGAAGCATCTACATAAAGAAAACTACGAGTGGGCCATTTTTGGATAGATAATTAAGCTGCAGAGTTGAATTTCTTTGCCGTTAATTATTGTTAAGACTGACATCACGACAGCCACAAGAAAAAAAGACTGCTGCTGGCCAACTGCTTTAAGCCGTGTGATGGCATTTCGAAAAAGGTTTCCCCGAAAAAGCAAAACGAAACCAAGTGAAGTTTACGGCTTATTGAAGTCGTTGCGAATCGTTATTGTCTATCTTTCAGTTGGCCCTCTTTCAGTTGGCTTAGTGCGCTGTAATGTGTTTATTAAAAATTATTATTGTTCACATTTGACGGCGGCATCTTTATGGTCATGTGGAGCAATCTCTCTCTCTCTCTCTCTTGCTGTTGTAAACTTGTTATGCGCGCAAAATGTAAAAATATGAATAAAAAAAATAAATATATATATATATATGTGAATTTAAAAACGTGCAAACGATGAGTGCGCACATTACACAAGGCTCACAAGTGTGTTAAAAAATGTTTATAAGTCGCTGAGTAGGTCGATCAGCTGCTCCGGACCTGCCTTGAAGGTCGATGCCTGTAAAATGGGGAAACAACTTAACGGGCGAGTAGCCAAACAAAAACCCAAGACTGGGAATGCCAAAATCGTGGTAAAAATCAACTAAACTGATGCTTTTTCTGCACACAAACACTTTTATTATGTAGTAGATACAATAAACTAGTTATCTCAGGTGATCTTTAAAAATCTCGTTTTAGTGCATGATTTTTCAATTAAGTTTTAATTGCCAAAAGTTCATCAATTGACATTGAAAGAGCACTCTTAATTCCCTAATGATTAACACATATCTTTATTATTTTACACTGCAACAAAATAGTTTAGTTTTTAAGGTCTTCCCCCACAAATGTGAAATTCATTAAACTTTGCATATAAACGATGAAGAGCTCTTAAAACCGATTCGAGAGACCTACGCCCTATGCTAAATAAACAGTATTGGGTAATACGCGGGCCCCGCATTTCATAGCGGCCCTGAAACAAAAGCTCATGACAGACAATCGGATAGCCAACGCTTTTCCATTTGTTTTTTTTTTCGAAAATAAAAATAAAGCGAACTCAACGCCCAGTTACTGCAATTGTTTGACATCGGACCAAAATCAAATTTCAATCGCCCAAAAATGTGGGGAGCAACAGCCACAACAAGAAACGTGTTTGCAAGCGGATGACGTACGAGCTCGAGAGCTGAAATTCCAGCTTAGTGCATCAACAAGATCATTAGGTATTACAGCTATCGATAGCAGCAGCAGCAGCAGCAGCAGACATCCGACAGCAGACAGCAGCAATAAGCGCCATTAGCCGAGAGGGAGCTGGGGGATTGCATTTTCAAGGTTCGAACTGGACTGCAAGGTGTTTGAATTTTGTAGTTGCTGCTCGACAACTCGAAATGGTCGCCATGAAAATGCAAATTTTTGCCATGAGCAATGAGTTTCGACGTCTTTGTTGTCAATGAGCCTAATCATTAATGTTAACAGCTCGGCAAATCAGTGAAGTAAACAAAGTGAGATGGGCATGAAAAGGCAAAAACTAAAACCGCTAAACAACACCGATTTAAGACAGCTATCCCACTAAACAACATGACTGAGTGGCTCACCAACTGACCAACTGACTGAGTGACTAAACTGGGATTGCTCAACAGCAGCAACAGCAGCAGCAACAACCCGAACCGCTACCTTTGATGGCTGGCCGCTTGGACTTGGAGCAGGCTAACAGCCTGGCCAAAAGGTTCGCCTGTTCACTGCGCACTTTCGGTTTACGAATCAAAAACAACAAAAAAACAAAAACAAAACTTGTTCGCTTCCATGCAGCAGCAGCAGCAGCCCCGAAACCGATCAGATTGCATTCGGATTCGGTTTTGGACCGTCTGTGTGTGTGTGTGCGTGTGTGTGTCGGTGTGTGGTCATTATATAATCCAGTTAATTTCTTTAACATTTTTTTCAAGCTACTTTTCGTGTAACTTGGCATCATTCGTTGTTCAGAGCTCGCGTTGCTCAGTCGTCCCGGTTCGCGACGCGTCAACAGCTGCGCCCTGAATATCGCCTGGATATATCCAATATATATAAAGTAGCTATAGGTAGACTAAATACGTGATACGTCCTGAACTACCATTGTGTAAGTGTGTGTGAGTAACTTTTAAAATGTGTAACATTTTTAAACATTTTCTTAAAACGAAGCAAAAAAGATTTCAAGGACTTTGTAAAGCTGTAAATATTCCGATTTTAAAACAGTTAATTATTTGAATTGTTCAAACATAAATGGCAACATTGATTGTGCAAAATATTAATCAAAAAATTGAAAACTAATACACAACTAAGAAGTTACCAAACTGCAAGCTGACGTGCCGTGTGCGCAGAGTCAGTCTATTGCATTATTGGCCTGGCCAGTTGAGCACACAAAGCCACGCAACCACAGTGGCAACAGCCACAGCCACAGCCACAGACAACTTGACAAGCCCCGAGCCGAGCGTCTAATAAACATGTTGAAACTCCAAAGAGAGCCCAGGCATACAGCTGGCTGGCACTGTGTATTGGAGCTGACGCTTAGGCTGTAGCTGAAGCTGAAGCTGAAGCAGAAGCAGTTGCTGAATTTTTGTGGGCGCCATTGCTTAATGACATTTTCGAAACCGCATTTTCAGTTTGGAGAGAGAGAATGCAAATTTGAAAATGCATTCGACTTGTGAAAGCCTAAGCAAATGCTGCCCACGACTTTCATATATACATACATACATATGTACAAATATAAAATCAAGCAAACATATATAAATAAATAAAATGGCACAGTATTTGCATTCGAATATCTTTGGTTCGAACCAATTGATTTGCATATGTAGCATGACAAACTAAAATCAACAAGCAAACAAATATTAAAAAATTTACAAGCAAACAACTACCAAAAATATAAATCAATTGAGTTTTTGTTGTTTATGGTTTTAAGATGTCTGCTGTTTGTTGTTATGTCTATGCAAATTTGAACACAATAAACCAAGTGTTTGGAAGGCTTCCCAAATTTAACAGAGAGTTCGCTGTCTTTCTATCTTTTGATATTTGAAATGCGGCTGCCGGAAAACGCTTATGCAATACATCGAAAGAAGCTGAAGCTAAAGTTGAAGTTGAAGACAGTTGAACTCTTTCTTATTTTCAACTGCTCAGCAGCTACTTCAGCTGGCGGGAAATACACATATATACATACATATATATTTATAGCTTGACCCTCTTTCAGTAAACAGTTTTTGAACTTGAACCAAATCGCAGTTTCTTTTTTTTTTTGGCACATCTTATTGTGTATGCTCATAATAATATCATTTGAATTTATTGTCCAGCCAGCAGCAAAAAAGGTGGCTAGAAAACAATTTACATATGTAGAGATACATTTGAACTCGCTGAATCACACGCAGATTTGTTGGGCCTTTTTTGTTTAAGTAATATGCGATTGTTTCTATCTACACATATATTTCTTTTCGAGGCATAATTAGCAAATATTTGCAAATTAAAGCGCGTTGTGAATTTTGCCTTGAGCGCGGAGACCTTGAACTAATTTGTTAGTGTTTGTTGTGAATAGTCTCGTATTGTTATAGATTAAACATTTTTTTCAAATTGATTAGCTGATTTATATCGCGAGTATGGCAGAATACGTGAAAAGTGTGATAAATAAATAAAATAGACAAATAAATTAAAAAGCTATACAAAATAAGTTTGCTTAATCTAAGCTTATAGTAACATCAATTTAAATGTAGCTTTGTGTTACTAATATTCCCCTTTTGCCTTCTCTCCTCACACAGCATTCGTTAGCCGATATTGCGCATACGCCACATAGAACGTAGCAGCTAAGGTGAAGTACAGTGATAGCCATGAAGGAGACCAAGGTATTAGAGGATGGCGATGTCTCCACGCTCTCCGAATCGCTGCTGAAGATTGCCAAGCGGGAGCTGCGCGAGGACAAGTGCACGCGGGAGCAGAGTCTGGACCAGTTGCGTAACTGGGTGCTGAAGAACGAGGATCTGCAGAATGTGCGCTGTGATGATACATTCCTGTTGCGCTTCCTGCGTGCCAAAAAGTTCAGTGTGCCGATGGCGGAGCAGACAATGCTCAAGTATCTGAACATACGACGCACCTTCCCGCACATGGCCACCAAGCTGGACTTTCTGGAGCCACGGCTGGGCGATCTGGTCGACCAGGGCTACATATTTGCGGTGCCGAAGAGGGATAAGCACGGAAGGCGGGTGGTGGTCATCAATGCCAAAGGATTGAATCCAAAGTTTCACACCAGCTGCGACCAGGCGAAGGCGCACTTTCTCACCTACGAGTGCCTTATGGAGGATCAGGAGACGCAGATAACGGGTCTGAGTCATGTGGGCGACTTTTCAGGCGTCACCACGTCGCATGTGACCAACTGGAATCCCACCGAATTTGCCCGCATCTTCAAATGGGGCGAGCAATCACTGCCGATGCGCCACAAGGAAATCCATCTGATCAATGTGCCCTCCACGCTGAAATGGCTGATTGACTTTGTCAAGAATCGCGTCAGCTCCAAGATGAAGAACCGTCTCATCATCTACGGCAGCGAGAAGGAGCTGATGAAGGGCATCGATGCTGAATGCCTGCCCCAGGAGATGGGCGGTTCCATGCCCATGCGTGAGATGATCGAGCTGTGGAAACAGGAACTGGCTGCCAAGCGAGAGCTAGTGCTGGCGCTGGACCAAGGCACGCTGCTCACAGATCGTGGCATACAGCGGCGCAGTAGCTACAACTCCGAGAAGACCAGCACGGGCACCAATTTCGTCTCACAGATCGAGTCCATCGAGGGCAGTTTTCGGAAACTGGAGTTCGATTAACTAACTGCCCTCACCAGCTGCTGAATCAGCTAATAGACTTTAAGCTATAGTATAGTAGGCATTATCCTTAACTGTTAAATGGCACACGCAGCGCTACGCTTTGCTGGCTCATCTTCCCGGCTGGCAGCAACGTTCCGCTGGGCTGGGAGCGGGCACTCGCTTCGCTTTTCGGTGGCACCCCGCTTTAATAATCCTGCGCTTCATTTTTGTAAACTATTTTTTGTGTGGAGTACAATAAAAAACAAAATCGAGAGGAGCTACTTGGCGACATTCACTTCACTTGCCGCTCGCCCGCATAGAGCGGCCAGTGCTGCAGCTGATGCTGCAGTGCATCCGCATCCCGTTCACCGCGGCTCACATTGCGTAGCGCATAGAGTTGATAGGCTGGCTGCAGTTTCCTCCGCCTTTGCGATTCAAAGAGCAGCGCCCGAGCCATCTGCAGCTGGCAAATGCTCGGCAGGATCAGATTAAAGTCACCCACAAAGGCGAGCACCAGGGAACTGGCCTGAGGCAGCGTTCCAAAGCTGCTGACATATTGCCAGCCGCGGGCCTCGTATGTCTCACAGTCGCCACCCATAAGAAAATTAAATGGCAGCTCCCCCAAATATTGACGCTGTGAATTAGATTAATTGGATAAACAATTTCCATATGACTCTCCATTCTCCATTCTCCGACTGTGACTCACCTGCAAACTTTGCAGCAGATCCGCACAGTTATCGGTGCATTGCCCGCTGGCTGTATGTGTTATGAAAACATTAACCACGTTGTCCGACTCCAGCAACGTCTGGCCATGTAAATGCACCGTGCTCCATATATCATGCCGTATCAGGTTTAGTTTGTAGCCATCATCCGGCATACTTGACGCTTCAAGTAAATAGAAAAGCAAAGCAAAAAGCGTAATCAAAGCAAAAAACAGAACAACAAACAGAGCACACCTCGGAATGCCTTAAGCGATATCTTAATTTATGACAATCAATTTGACTTGTGAAGTTTCCAATTTTCAATTCCAATGCCTTTTGAGTCATGGGTCCTCTATAATAATTCCACATAAAACTATGTTAGTATGTCAAGTTGCGAGTCCCTAGAAATGGCCTTCCAAGACTTCAAACTGCCATAACTCTGTCAAAACTGAGCCGATCTTCAATTCCCAGATATATTTATCAATTGTTTGTCCTCCCTAATAATTCTACATTTAAAGTTCAAAATCTTTCAATTTTCGGATTTCTTGTTAAAATTCATGACAACAATGTAAGCATATGAAGTTCCAAGTCCGCAAAAAATGCCCTTCCAATACTTCAAACTGCCATAACTTTGTCAAAACTGAGCCGATCTGCAAGCTCGAGTCCATTTTGTTACTGGTTTGTTCTCTAGATATAGAGTACTATTTTATTCTTCACTCATTTAAATCGCCAAAGGTCTTAATCAACTCTTAAGTTATATGCAACGAGGTAAGTCAACCTTTGCCTTCAAAAAATGATATTTTGCAATGCGGAAATCAATCAGTAATTGCTAGTAAGCACGCCCCATAATAATTGCCTTTCTTGCTCGAATTAAACCAAAAACACCTTATCAGACTATTTGCTACATCCACAATCTATTAATAACTAACCCTAAAACACGCTTTGAAGCTTAAACCAATTTAGGCGCGTGACGAATTTAAGGTTGCTTCCCATAAAAATGCACATCAGAGTCTCAGTAAATATAAGCGGCAACATATGGATATTTATTTACTTCCACAGAACAAAGTGATTCAATTAACAGATCTTGAGCACATACTAATAAGTCGCAGGTTCACAGTAGTAGTCTCTCAGGGACATAACTTACTTTGTCTCCAGAGCAAATATGTGGCCACTACCAGGCCAGTGATAAACATCAAGAGCAATCCAATGGTGCGCCAATTAAGGCATTCTTTTGTATAGAATCCCGAAGCAGCTGCTGTCGAACGTGCCGGATATGAGGCTCCAGTGGCCAGCAGTGGTGTCTGTTCGTCGGGCTCCGTGCTAATCTCGGTGCTGGGGTAGCTGACACTTGAGACTGTGGATGTGTAGCTGCTGGTGAGGTGGCTTCCAACAATCGCATGCACTATCGTTGCAAAATATTAATCAAATAAAAACACATTGTATTTGTGCTACTTATGATAAAACTATTAAAACGATAAGCGAACTGGCACAAAATTGTCCAGTCTAGCTGCGCAAATTTTGTAGCTTATCAAAGGCACACAGCATTCATTTGGCCATCACCTACCCACACTTTGAGAGATTTCCATTGTCCAAGCTCTACAGCAGCAGCCTTAATATTACCACCTCGATGAATCTACGTTGAACGGAGCACTTAGCTGGTTCACACTGGAATTCGTCACTCGATCGCGATAGATTTACGCGGTTTAATGAGTGGGCATTGCACAAAGGCCGCGACGAGCATACCAGCTGTGATTGAATCAAAGAGTCGACTGAGGCTCAGCCTGCAGTCGCAGCCCGCATGACGTCTCTTTACAGCTGTTGTGATGTACACCAGTATATATATATATATATATATATATACTCTTTGTTGCAGATTACATGAGCTGGCGGCGTTAGTCTCTTTCATCATCAACAGCCAGCGGCACAGATATTATTTATATGTACATTTAAATAACATATTAAGTTTCGACTTTAATTACTTTCTTGCACTGCTTTTAATTTCTATACTAATAACAATCACTATTCTTAATACACACAAAGTAATTTTGCTTAATTATTTAAACAGTGTTTTTCTTGAACGTTGACTTAAAACCGTTTAACTTAAAGACTTCTCTCTGCATTAAATACTAAAACATAATTCTGTTACGCAAGCTGCCCAAAGAAAACAAATACAGAAACATTTAAACGACATTTCGGACTTGGAACCACTTTAAAAATTTAGCTAGGGAGAAAACAAAACGCTCGAAATTCTTAAAAAAAGAAATGCATACGCAATGGCGTTTAGCTAAACTTAAATACCAAATACTTGAGTCAAGTTCAAGATTGCGGATTATTTTGTCTACTTATAGGATCGCCAAATCTGCCAGGCACACAACGCTGCCGATAGAAACGTGATGCCTCGATGCAAGTATTTGGTTTGGGTATTGGGTGCATAGCCCAAAATCACAGGCGAGGAGACATCGGTCAGCGGCAGCTTATTCAATGCGACCTCATTGTTTTCCTCCACCTGTAATCATAAAACAAGTTATTTTCTGCTAAGGTCATTTCAATCTATATGCTATACCTGATACTGGCAGCAAGGATCATAGTTCCATGACACTGTGTACAAGCCCGTGCAGAAGAGGGACATCGCACAGACAGGAGCTGCGATTACAGGACGGTCATACCAGAGCAAACTAGAGATCAGGGACACAACTCCAGTGGCCACAGCAGTTTTATGTAGACAATTGCCCACCCATATCCAGCGACCTAAAAAATATATTTATTATTATGAAATTGTTGCAATTAGGTCAATGCCCAGTTCTTTCCCGACTTACCAGTTTCGTCGCCCAAACGTGGAGGCTCAATGATTATAAAGTCTACATTGGCCTCGAGAGCTTTATCCAGCTCCGCTTCGAATCGCTCGTGTGCATTTGAACTATCATAGACTTCACGTATAACATGAAATGTTGGCTGCTTGCTTGCACTGTAAGTAAAGCGTATTCACTCAATCATTATTATATTTGTGTTTAGTCACTTGGTTCACATCTCAACAAAGAATATTCAAATATTTAAATTTACCGCCAATCGTTTGTGTATATTTGGTATTTTTTCACTTTTTCGTGCCGTCACACTCGAATTCAAATGTGCATGCATATGTATGCAACACAAATACATACTTATACACAGATGGAAACCGCATCGCAAATTGCATAACTTTGCCGCAATGTCGACTATTTGCTTGAAATTATCTTTGCTGTTTTTACCTGTTTGTTTATGTCTCGAATATTTACCTATCAATGCTTCTGTTAAGCATCTTGCTGCATTTGTTTTCAAGACTAAAACTACGCGTTGTTTTTATAGGCTAAGCGATGCGATAGTACATGTAAACGGAAAAATCGGAATACTTCTTTTAATCGACGCGCCGCCACAGCCAATCGATATAACATTCTAGCTGAGTGGCAACGCCAGTTTGAATTTCCAATTGTAATAATTGAATGCTAGATACAATTACAATCACTATACCTGATGTGTACATACAATTGTATCTGCCAAAATATTTATAATAAATTCCGTTAACGCAAGGTTTATTTGTATATTTCATAAAATAAATATATTGACAGGTATGAACTGAACTCGCGTTCCTCATGCTAATGAACTTGTTCACAATGCTAGTTCCCGAATAGCTTAACTAAAATCTAAGGAAAACAATTCAATAAAATAAGAGAAAGAATATGGACAAACAAAAATTACCGCTGCCGGAGATGAACGATGATAAGCACAGGCACAAACAGGTATGTTAAGGATAACAAGATAAACCCACCATCCAAATCTCGAATCATTGAACATCCACTTTTTTGTTGTTGTTTCTGCAGTTTAATGGCTATTTTGACAGCAATCGATTTCGACCGCCCAAATACAAAACGCGGTACATTACCGTCGATAACAATAATTTGAATCGCAGCCGATCGCCAGGATCCTGTAGCGCCAATAATTCCCAGATTGCGCACGCGATTTCTTTCCGAAGCGGATCCGAGCTACCGGATGCCGGCATATTGCCCGTGTCACCAAATACCGGCGCCGGTATGTCGCCCACTTCTATTTCCTGTAATGAGAGCCACTTTGAGCAGTGTTTCGAGCGTTTGGCGAAGCTGGGTGAGGGGTCATTTGGTGAGGTGTTCCAGGTACGAGATCTCTCCGACAGCCGGCTGTATGCGGTGAAAATCTCCAAGCAATTGTTTCGAGGCGAACAGTACCGGGCCGAGCGTTTGGAAGAGGTGCGTCGCTACGAGGAGTTCTCCGGCCATGAGAATTGCATACGCTTCATACGCGCCTGGGAGCAGTATGATCGCCTGTTCATGCAGATGGAGCTTTGCCGCGAGAGCCTGGAACAGTATTTGTACCGTTGCCGGCACATTCCCGAGCAGCGCATCTGGCATATATTGCTTGATTTGCTGCGTGGCCTGAAGTCGCTGCACGATCGCAATCTCATACATTTAGACATTAAGCTGGATAATGTGCTCATTGATGACGATAACACATGCAAACTGGCGGATTTCGGGCTGGTCATCGATGTAGACAAGGCAAACAACCATCACGCCACCGAGGGCGACTCGCGTTACATGGCACCCGAAATACTGCAGGGTCAATTCTCAAAGGCTGCTGATATATTCAGCCTGGGCATTGCAATGCTCGAGCTGGCTTGCTACATGGACTTGCCTTCGAATGGACCCCTCTGGCATGAGCTGCGCCAAGGTAAACTGCCCGAAGAGTTTATAAATAGTAAGTAACTCGATCTATGTCACTTACGACACTTCTTAAGATCAGCATTTTTTCATTTTCAGCAATTTCTGTGGAGCTGCAACAGGTGATCAAGAGTATGATGTCACCCGATCCACGACTGCGGCCAACGGCAGCGGAGCTTCTATCGCATCCCATACTCATGAGAATGAAAAAGTATGAAAAATCCATGGTCATGGTAAGGTTTCTGGTAGGTTATTAAATAAATTGTATACATATTCTTGACTATCAGTCGAATCGCTACAGTCCTCTAATTCTGTTCCATAGCAACAATTGATTGATCAGTCTTTTTTAATTTTACTAAATCAGTATCACTATTCACCACATTCTAGTCGAAGTGCTTTCGTCGCTCGCGTCGCGCTGTCTGGACAAAAATGTGCAATCTAAAAACGGCGGCATACCGTTGCCTCTTCTATGTATTGGAGATCTTGCATTTGTATAAACCCCAGACGACAGCGCAGTCGGCTGCGTGCAATGGAAATGCTGTGGCAGAGCCTTCGTCCCCAACCGCAAACGTTGGTGGTGTGCCGCGGCTGGAATTTCAGCTGGTGGGTTCGACGCCCATAGGGAATCGAGATTGTTATGTCTCCGATTTTGTGTCTGCGATGGATACCTTTGAGTTGTCACAGCAGGGCACACCAAATGCCTGCGGACGAGAGAATTTAGTGAACTCGACGCCACTAAATCACAATCACAATATATCAAGAAGGCAAGTGAGCTGCAGTCAGCCAAAGAAAAGTTACTAACAATTTTCCATTTTGCAGTTCATATTCGGCACGCAAACCACAAGAGGATGACAGTAATACATTGGCCTTGGATGCCAGCTGCTCGCGTGCGAATGTTTCTGCACCCAAAGTCATGGATACTTCTTCATTTCGTCGTAAAAAGTTATTTATGTTGGACAGTGATGACGAGTGAGCCGAACATTGCAACATTGCACCGCAAGGAATTTATTGAAACAAACAATACAACAGTAACAGTATATTCATATATATCAGTTAAAGAACCCATACATATGGCAAAAAAAAATATCGTTAAATATTTAATGTAGTTGTAGCTTCATGAATATATCCATAGATTTAGGCCCAACGATTGTGTAATGTTAACGCTTCTTTAGAAGAACTTGTTGTTGAAAGAACTTTGTTTTTATAAAGTAATCCGAATTGTAAAAGATACATATAAGCATGTGATATATATACGAAATGCGATTTGATAAAGCCGCAAAATTATAAAGAAATTGCCGTAAATTTCTTCAATTTAATTGCAATAAATAATAAAACGGAATATGAACGAGCTTGTTCGGCTTCTGAATATAGACAATAAATTATTTTAAATTCATAATTTAAAGCGGTCACTTACAGCAAATGATAGCTTTTCAAATATAACGTTTTTATCTACAGCTGTTTTACTATAGTTTGAAACGAAGAAGCGAGTAACGGCATGTTATTAACATTTCCGAAAATGTTAACGTGTTCAGCATGCGGCAACAGCTGTAGACTCGATCATATATACCTCCCGCTCGCACTGCCTGATTCAACTTAAGGCTTATACTGCTGGTCTCACCAGCGCCTCCATTTCGTTCAAATAAACACAACATGTGTTTGTCAAACGTAAACAACGAGGTTCTTAACAAATTATAAGTTAAAATGGCACGCAGAAAGAAAACAAAATTGCAGGTTGTCTTTGATCCACAAAAGCGCAAGTGAGTAACTATAGGTATATATGATAGATAGATAATGAATCGACGAACTCCCTCAGAGACTTTTTGACTGGTTTTCGAAAGCGAAAAAACGAGCGACGCTCACGAGCCAAAGCGGACTTGGCGCGCAATCTTAAGGAAGAGAGGATACGTATTCGGGCGGAGGTGAAAGATGGCTTCAAGAATTTTAAGAAGTCATTCGAACCACTGCGCGAACTCACCGAAGAGGACAAGGTAGAGGGAAACCAAGAAGAAGCCTACGAGGATGATGAAGTCCAGGTTAAAATCGTGGAGCTGACCACCAATGATTTGGCTGCGCAGCGGAACATGCTGGGCGCCAACGTAGCCGAAGACAGCGAGGAGGAGGACGCGGCTCAGTCAGAAAGCGAGGAGGATGATAATCAAACAGATCGTATTCCAGGCATGGATTTCGATATAAATGCAAAAAGGAAACGGAAACCGGTATCTGGTGAAGAGCAGGCGACTACCAAAGCCAGCACGGCATCTGCTGCAGATGTAGATATCAAAAGCAAAAAGGATCTGGACAGACTGATGAAAACGAAAACGCTCAAGAAAATGAAAAAGAGCAAACTGTTCAAAATGAAGGAGCGCATGGACAAAACGAACAACTTTAAGAAGACGAAGCGGGATCGCAACAACACCATCAAGAGTGTGCCCAAGCATCAGCGCAAGAAACTGAAGCAGGGCAATCCCCCGGGCGGGCAGACGCGCTATCGCAAGGGCCGCATGATGAACAAGAAGGAGATGCAACGCAAGCGTAGCGGAGGCGGCGGCGATTAGCGGTTGCCACAAAATACAGCATCTAATTATAGCATATTAATTGTATACTTAGTGGTTTGTTGTACGGTTTATTTACTATTACACTAATTGATCGAAATAAACTGTATATATATAATTTTGCTAATTCGCCGGCGCCGGCCGTTTTCTTGCACATTTAGTTTTTGTTCATATTCCATAATATATGTATATGTATTATGTGTTATGTATATATCCAACATTTTGTTTATTATTTGGGTTATATTTAACACTAGCAATCGATTATTGCCGCAGCCGCAGCTTAGTAATGCTATAAATAAAACTGGCGCTTAAACGAATTTTCGATTTGTTCGCCATGAAAACTTAGATCGAGGTTTAAACTATTCTTCTTGTTTTTTTTTTAATATAATATGTACATAATCATTTCTTTTTGTGTTGCTTACAAATATTGTTTCTCCGCTTGTATAATTTTCTTGTTTCGTTTATGTTTGCTTTTGCATTTATGTGTTTTCCTTTTTTTAGTTTGGTTTCTATGCTTTTTGTCGGGTTGGAACATTTTTTGAAAATGTCTGCAACCCAGCGGCGATTTGTTTAAATCATGTATATTTCAAAAGTGGGCCTTGTTTAAAAATAAACACAATAAATAAAATGCCAAACACATAAATAGCTTAAACTTAAAATGTGTGGATTGGGGGCATCGTTGGGGGTGGGGTGGGAGAGGGAGGCGCAACAATAATGCTCTAGCTTATAGCTTACATGTCCTATTTCTAATTTATATATATTCATCAGCAGTTAAAAAATGTTTACAAAACTCATGTAAAATCCAAGTGAACCCGTTTGCCATTTGCTGGCCAACAACAACAAAGGCATCGAACGCCTCACTCAAGGAGCTGGCGAAGCAGTCCAGGACATCCAGTTAGGATTGCTGTTGCTGCTGTTGTTGGCCCGACGATTGATGCTGTCGGCGCGTGAAACCACCCCCAGACGCTAGATGGCGCTGCAGGGCGCGCTGCTGTTGAAACTTGGCGCCGCCACCAAATCGATTATTTTTGAATTTGTTACGCTGCTGAAAGTTGGGGCGATAGTTCTGGTGATGAAAGCGGGGAAAGCTGCCGGACTTGTTATTGTGCCAGCGCTTTTGGCTCTCGTACTCCTGGAATGGATTGTAGCCGGGGGCGTTGTTATTGCATTTCACCGACGCCGATTTAATCTTGCGCTGACGTCCACGATCCATTTCGTTCTCCTCATCATCATCATCATCTCGCTTGCGCTGATCACGCGCCTCGGCCAGCAGCTGTGGAAAGGTTGCAAAATATGTTTTTCTCGTTAGTATGTTTCAGTTTTGACGGATTTTTGATCAGCTTGGCTCGTGGCTCCAAAGCGGTCGTAATGAAGCTTATGCAGATGAGTCAAACGATCACAAATTGCATGCAATTTATAAAAATAGAGCTGGAAAACAATTTGCAAAGCTAACCATATTATTATTCTCTTAAATTCTCCAAAAATTGCTCAAAAATTATTCCTAAAAAAAAGTTAATAGTGCCAGTAAAATTGATTTTTGAAAACCCAAATCTAAAATCTAACGAGTTTCGAGTTTTCCAGCTCACGTGTCTAGCAATTAATTTGGCAAAACGGTAACGGGCACGGTTGAATTTATGATGAATGACAACAATCAAACTGGTGGTCAAATCATAAGCTTCATTGTTTTGGATACAAAGTACCACAACAGCAGTATTACCTATTGGGCACTAGGATTTCGACGTCGTTCATGAATGGAGTGGGGGCGCATTGAAGTATCCACGCTGCATGGAGACTTCAATGCAATCACAGTTTGATAATAAAAAGTTTGAGATATGCTTGATATTTGGAAACAGCTGCTAAGACAACGAATCGGGGGGAGCCGTCGAGTTGCTTCCGCTGTTGCTGTTGCTGTTACTGTTATTGTTACTGTTTATGTTACTGCTACTGTTGACGTCGCTATTATGTTCATCCGCATCGCCGTAACCAGCTATCCGTTTCGCACAAACCAAATCAAAAGTCTATATGATTGGGGGGAATAATGTGGAAACAAATGCAAACAAATTACAAAACAATTTTCGGAAAAAACCACCAATCCATGCAAAGAAAATTATATAACAAAAAAAAAAAAGGAAAAGCGAGAAAAACAGAAAGCCAAAAGAACCCGGCGAAGAAAGAGATTTGAACAAACTTCGGATTGCTCTTAAAATTTTCTTTTAGATAACTAGAGAGATGGGCGTGTTTAATATAAACAATTTTTAAGTTAAATTTTGTATATATATTTTACAGTCTGAAACTTGAATTCTACATTTGTTTAGCTAGTTCGGAAGGTTTTCCAAAAAGCGCCCATCTCCAAGGCAGTGAGAAACGAATTTCTTTAACCCACTAAAACTATATCGACTAAGTGCATTTCTTTGAAGAAGCGTGCAGGAGGATAGATCTTAAGAGGCGCCTTCAAGTCTGACCCACTTACCTCCTTGTCCATTTCGGATGGCTTGCCATTCCAGCTGAGCACCGTGCTGCCATAGCCACGATGATTTTGCTTTAACAGCTCACTGACGGCATTGCCATTGGCCAGCGATTCGCTCTGGTAGCCATTGCCGATGCGTGGCGTCTGCTGGGATTTGGCGCTGCCATTGAGCAGCTTCTGGCGCTTGGCGCCTGGCGTTGCATTGGCCTCTGCTGCGGTCGCTTTGCTGCCGGCAAAGGGATTCTTGGGATTTTTAGGCGTTGGCTCTTCGACGACAATCACTTCATCGTCATCATCGTCGGCCTCTTCATCATTATCATCGCTGCGCGTAACCTGCCAGATGCCAGTTTTGGATTTAATGACAGCTGGCGAGGGCGGCGTCTTTGGCGATGGCGGCGCTTTGCCATTTTGTGACTGCCAGCCGTTGGTCAGCGCCGTGGAGCTGCTTGACTTTGTGACCTGCTCCTCATCATCATCATCATCATCGTCATCATCATCCTCGTTGCTATCATCTGCGTTTCTGTGTTTGTTTTTATAGTTGTTTAGACTTTTGAATATCTCGTCTATGGCATCAGTCTTTTGTTTGCAGCTGTTAACATTGGCCGACGAGGCATTTGAGGCGGACTTGGCTTTGCTGCTGTTGCTCAGCATATTGCCATTGGTCTTTGCGTGTCCATTGCGCACTATTATTGGCGGCGGTGGCGGGGCCTCCTCCTCCTCATCCGAGTCGCTAGATTCAGCGCCACTACGTCGCTTGCGTGAATTGGCCGCTTGTTGCTGCGGCGTTTGTGGTTGCTGCTGCTGCTGTTCCTCCTCCTCGGAGGCGGACTCATACGGCACCAGACTCTTGAGAGGCGTCTTTGGCTTCAACTTGGCAGTTAGCGCTACACTATCGCTGTCCTCAAACATTTTCGGCATGCTTGGCAGCTGTGGCGCTTTATTGGTTTTTACATTATTATCATCATCGCTCTCCTCATCGGATGATATTGGCAGAATATGTTGTTGCTGGTGTTGGGTTATGTTGTTGCTGTTGCAGGAACTTTTGTTGGCATTTGCAGTGGCAGTCGCAGCCTGAAATTTAGCTCCCGTTGGTAGACCGTTTTGCTGTTGATGCTGCTGCGGCTGTTGCTTCTGTGGTGTGGTCTTGAACTGCATCGCTGTCTTTACAGCACCGCCAAGCGCATGACCATTGCTATTGGCATAGCCATTCGGCAGCTGGGGGCCAATGAAACGCGGAGAGACAACGGAGGCGGATGTTGACGTTGCCGTCGCAGCAGCAGTAGCGGCAGCGACAGTTGCTGCCACCGGACTATACTGTCCATTGGTCAGACGCGCTCCGTTCATCTTCTGCCCAATGCTGCCGGCTGCCACATCCAGCTCGTAGAACATAATGTAGGCATTCGTATTGCAGACGCTCTGCATGGCAACGGGCCGCACATAGCTGTCGTCAAAGTTATAGTAGCCGCCCGCCTCGGTCAGACCAATGGCCGTATAGTGGCCAGAATGCTGTGAGGCGCCCAAATGTGTGACCATCGAGACGAGGCGATAGCTTAAAGGCTGTGCAGCTGCAGCCGGACTGCGTGCCGCAAATCTGCTAAGGTCAATGCGCTGTTTAAAGCTAATCTGTTTGGTCAGCTTATTGCCCATCATCGAGAAGCGCTTCAGCTGTATGCAGAGTGTGATTGGCGCACGCTCCAGACTAAACTGTTTCGTTGCAGACACCTAGAAAAACATAAAACAATTCTATATTAATTCAAAATTATCATACGAAGTCTTGAGTTCAGCAAACATTCGATTAAAGTTCACCTTTAAAAGGCATTAATTATCTAGCTAAAATACAATACAATGCTTTACGAAGATTAAACCTATTCCAAAAAGAAAATTAATATTATTGGAAAATACAATATCTTTTGCATTGAAAATTACTTTTTACTATTGGAGAAAATTTTAATTTTAATTTTCTGAGCAGTTACCTCGACCTACTTATTATTGATTTTACTACCAATTTAGAGCAGCAGCTGTTTGAGTAATTGTTTTTCCCTATGCTTACTGATTGCTGATGGCCAAGTTAATGCAAAAGTTTGACTGTCCTTGTTACTTACCTTTTTCTTGCAGCCCTCGCATTTGTATCCCATGTCCTCGAGTCGCTCGCGTGAGAAGTAATAATCGAATGCATCATCGAGGGTGTCCGCCTTGCGTATGTCCAGCAACATATCTTGGAAATGTTGAAACGTGATCGAGACATGATTGCAGCTGAGGCAGCGCACCTCGCTGCGCAGATAGCCGCCAAAGATTTGACTCAATGGTGTCGTCTCCTTTACCATCTGATCCAGCTCCTTGTAGTTACGAAAACGCATCAGATACGCCTTCTCCATGGACTCCACAAGAAAGCGCAAAAACTCATGTGCATCCTCCTGACGACCCACAATCATATGCTTGCATATTTGCCTCAGCTTGGTGTAGATAAGAAATGGCCGCACTGCCGACTGATTGGATTGCGTGGATAGCAACGTTTTGGCCATGGCACAAATGATGCAACCACTTCCACCGCCGCAGGATTCGTTCACGTTGCAGTTCTCCAAATGCGACGTCTCCGAGACAAGCCAATTGGCCAGCGCCGGGATGTGAAAGAGCGCCTGCAGCGTCGAGTTGAGGTAACAAGTGTTGCCCACATTGAGCAATCCCGTGCCCACCTGCCATTTACGATCCGATTGCTTCCAGCCAATGCGAATATTCTCGCGCTGATAAAGCACACGTTTCGGTTTCGGCAGCTCATTGGGATTGGGGTTCGATTGATCCACGCTCTGTTTACGATTGCCATTCACAGTTCCATTCACGTTCACGTTCCCGTTCCCGTTATTGTCTGCAAATGAAACAGCAAATTTGGGCCTGGGCATTAGCAATAATAGCACATGTCGAAATAGGCGCGCCAAGATCAAAATAATGGGCAACAGTAGCAATTTATAGAGCAGCCACAGTGCGTAGCTGCTGTCCGCAATTATCAGTGGCATTGTAATACATTTGGGAGCAAATGACTTGGATACTAAAATTAAAAACCGAATATGACCAACACAAATTCTGACAGCAGCGAATAACACACAAATACACACAAATATAATATATATATATATATATATGTATATATTCATGTGTCTGTGTTATGTTGATAACAGCGAGCGTTTTGCTACGTACTCGTTGGGGTTACAATAAAGAAAATAAAACATATGTAGTCGTCTCGCTTTGGCGCATGCAAATTACAAGTGGTGCGCGTTGCCAACTCAATTTATGACTGCTCGCTGTACAACTTTGGCGCGGACTAACAGTGCCTGTTCTGCCTCTGTTGTTGTTGTTGGCCAGCAAATGCTTTGACCATTTCTTTGCATTGTCTTGCCTTTGTTTTATTTCCTGCTTTTGTACCCAAGGCAAATGACTCGTGATGCGTGTGTGTGTATGAGTCACACACACATTCACTAGCACTCTCATTTATATGCCCATTCACAAACACAGCTCTAAATTCGATGCAAAATTTGCTAAAAAAAAAATCCAGCAAAAAAAAAAAGAACATAAATAGAGCCGCGCAATGCGGTTACCAAATACCAAATAGGCACTATGAGTGCGAGCGAGAGCTAGTCAGGGAGTGAGTGAGTGGAAGAGAGACAGAGAGAGGGAGAGCGGCCGCGTGTAAAATGTTTGCGGCGACGTCGGCACGTTTTTCTGTTTCTTCTGTGCGCCGTGATTCAGAAGTAGACAGAGTAGTAGTAGTAAAAATTTGTAGTGGGCCGCAGTCGACGTCGACGTCAACGTCGCTGCCTGTCGCAACTCACTCTTTACGATCACATACTGTTTTGCTTGGCTATGCTTTTCCTTCTGCATTCTGTTTATATACATACGACCACGTACACTCACACGCAGAGACAGGCGCTGCCGACGTCGCAGCTCATAAATTGTGCAGCATAACCAGGGAAGAAGAAAAAAATGTGTGTTGAATTCACACGTGATTTTAGCAACATGAAAGACACTTGTAAACAGAAGTTCCATACATGCATATATACATATCTATGTAAAGTTCAATAACGATAACGATAACTTACCATGTCCATTTGTGGCTGCCGTTTTTCCATTTGTTTTGTTATTATTGCCATAACTACCGTTAGTATCCGGCTTTATAACAGTATATTTGGATTTGAGTTTGGCCAACACCGACTCATGGTAATTCTCTACCTCCTCGTAATCGATTTTGGCCAACAAGACACGCTTGGCATTTGCCACAATTTGACTCTGCAAGTTATCCCCTGATGTGATCGATGATGATTGATCAATCATCGATCGATCAATTTTGGCGGCCTCATCGCGAATGCAGCCGCCTAGCGATTCTCGTAGCGCTGAATTCACCACATTTGCTGTTGTTGTTTCGCACACAGCCAACGAGACGGGCATGGCGCTCGCAGTGGTGGGCGTTTGTGGTGGAATTTTGAAGGAGTTGTATTGTATTGTCACTCTCTTCAAACTTATGATGCGGGTTATTGGGGATATAAAAGCATTCGCTAAGCTTGCTGATGTTGTCGTTGTTGTTGTTGTAGTGTTGAGGCGGGCACACAGACACTAACACAAACACACTCACACACAGCAACACACGCACACACACACACACAGAGGCGCGCACGCTTTCCAAAGCTAACTGTTGTACATTTGCACAATCTTCCAAGATCCTCCTCTATTGTATGTCCTGTTCCGCTCTCCTCTTTCTTGTTTTTTATCCTTTCAGTTTTCTTTTTGCTGCCACACACACAACTGACACACGCACACCAACACAATTGCACACGCTTTTTTTCGCTTTTGGCTCCGCCGCAAAATTCGGTTTTTATTGTGCGGTATTATTTGTAGTTGTGTTGTTGTTGCAGGTTGGTAGCACTAAAACGGCCCTCGTAGCTTTTGCGATAATTGTACATTACGAGTGGATCGAGCGCGATTGCATAGTTTTTTGAGCGAATTGTTGATTTTTTTCGAAAAATAATGACAATTCCTTCCCTCGTGTTTCTTCCGACTGTCGATTCTCTTTTGCAGCACTTTTCGCTAAACGAGGCTGTCCACTTTGACGTGAAGGTAGCTGCGCGTCATTTACCACTGACGTTAAGTTGGCTGCGCGCAGAAGTGCACTCGCTGTATGCTTTGGTATTTTGAGCTTTATCAAATGCGGTCACACTGTAAGACACAAGTGCAGCAGATGTAAACGCATAAACATTTGCGCTCGTTATTAGTGGGTGAAATAAATAAAACAAAATCACGTATAAAAACAAAAGTCAGTCAGTGCACCAAAATGGCTTCATTCTTCAATGTGGGCGCTCTGGGCAATGTTTTCTCAACACCCATTGGACAGCGCATCGGTGAGTAAATTGCCCAAATAGCGGGCGGACGAATGTGTGTGTGCGTGTGAGTGTGGGTGTTAAATACATTATTAAATTGTATCACTTTTCAAACATGCATATGTTTACTTGTGTGCGCTTATATGCATGTGTATGTATTGAAATGTTTCACGATCGAGGCGGAAAACTCAAGGCAAAGCAAACCCACGGAAAATTGAATTTTCCCAACTTTCTTTGGGGTGTTTGACATTTTCTTATTGGATGTCACCCACACTTGTACACATACATACACAGGTAGCCTACCACAAAGCCAGATTTGTTGTTGTCATTTCATTACTATGGCAAAAAAAAAACAGCTATCATGCCAGGCAACACCCCCAACCCCACACTGCGCCTCCCTGATTTGAGTCTCAATTTCAGTTTTCTAGTTGCCTGATAAGATTACAGCTACATTCAATTGTATCTATGCATTTGTGTATGTATGTGTGCACAAATAGTTGTTTGTACCTGTGATGAAAGGCGCGCTCTATTGAAGATTGTGACACATACAATAAAAGAAAACAAGAAAAACAGTTTTGCAAGCTAACGACTGCGCAATACTCTGTTTCCAGCTTAATTCAATATGTTGGATGTTCGTGACCCTAAAATTGATAGTGTAATTAATTATTCGCAGTGCATTTTCACTAATTTGAAGCAACTGGATAACGTTAATGACTCTAAAACTGTGACTCCAAGGCAATGACCTTTAAACTTAAGTATTTTATTTTTGCAAACAGAATACAAAATGCAAATACCTTACTATATACGTATATACAACATATGTTTGTATGTATACACAATAACAACTACGTATATAATTTATTGCTCATCATTTGATGTCACCCACTCACTAAAGCAACAACTGCAATAAAAAAGCAATTATTTTGGGCACACGTAGCTTTTTTCACATAACTCCTTGACCACCCCTCGTAATTAGTCATCAAAGTTTGCGCTTTGCCGTTGTTAGTTACATAAATGTGTTAATTTGTTCATTTCTGCTTTCCTCCAATTTTCGTAGTCATTTACTAGTATATATATATATATATATATATGTGTGCGTGTGTGTGTCTGTGTGCATTAGCGCTAGTTTTCAATGCTTCACTAATTTGTTGCTTCATATTTCTTTGCACATCGCTTTGCCGTTTTTGTTTTGATTGTTTTGTTTCTTCTTTACAATTTATAACTGGTTTGGTGTCTGCATTTTATGAATGCAATTGCCAATTTTGTTTGTTGTTGCTTATTACGTTTTATTGCGGCGAGAGTGCGTTGCACTCAAAAACAAATACAGCGTGAGAGCGGTCACTCTCTTTCCTCTCTCTCTTATTAAAAGTAACCGCTCGCCCACGCAAATAATTTGATCCGTTAACACGTATCGAATATCACGATAAGTTTATAATTTGTGATATGTAATTAATAAAATATATGTACAGTTAAATTATGTGCATTTTATAAATATATATGTGTACATTTGTTGTTTCTTTTTATGAGCAATAAACATTTTTAATAAATTTGCTTGCAAATTTATTGCAACCACATGATTTTGTTTTTGTTGATTTTTCTGCTCGCGTAAACAAAACGCGTAGACTCGACGCCGAAAGTAAAATAAACAAAAATACATTCACCTGACTGCTAAATGGCAAATTAAATATTTAAACAAATTGTTTTTGTTTGCCATAAGCATAACTAAAACATGCCATTCACCGTTTTTATTGCAGAGGCCGCCACCGATGCGAGCCTGGCCTCAGAAAACTGGGCAGCCAATATGGAAATCTGCGACATGATCAACGAATCCTCGGACACGGCACGTGATGCAATGCGCGCGATACGCAAACGCCTCTCACAGAATGCGGGCAAGAACAATCAGGTTATCATGTATACGCTGACTGTGCTGGAGACGTGCGTGAAGAACTGCGGCAAGGCGTTCCATGTGCTGGTCGCCCAAAAGGACTTTATCAATGATTTGGTAAAGCTGATTGGTCCCAAGAACGATCCACCGGCCATAATGCAGGAGAAGGTGCTCAGTCTTATACAGATCTGGGCAGATGCATTCAAGAATCAAGCCGATCTCAATGGCGTCACCCAGATGTATATGGAACTGAAGAACAAGGGCATTGAGTTTCCGCCCACCGATCTGGATGCGATGGCGCCTATATACACGCCACAACGGGTGAGTCTTGACTAGTCTAAATTGTACTTAAATATTTATAAACTTGTACATTTTACAGACCGTTCCGGATATGCATTCACAGCTTATGGCCGCACAGCACACAATATCGCCTCAGCACGCAGCGGCGGCGGCGGCAGCAGCAGTTGCTCCTCCAGCCACTGGTCCGCTACATTTAACGGCCGAGCAGGTGGCCAAACTGCGCTCCGAACTGGAAATCGTTAGCAATAATATGTCCATACTGGCCGAAATGCTGAGCGTTATGAAGCCGGGCCAGGAACAGCCCGATGACTATGCATTGCTCAATGAGCTGACCGCTACCTGTAAGGAGATGCAGTCCCGCATTGTCGATCTAATTGGACGTGTTCAGGACGATGAGCTGACTGCCGAGTTTCTGCGCATCAATGACGAACTCAACAATCTTTTCTTGCGTCATCAGCGCTACGAGAAGAATCGTGCACAGGGCAATGCTAGCGCCGCATCGGTCACTTCACCATCTGTTGTCCTCGGCGCAGCCATGGGTGTGCCGGGCGTAACAACAGTGGCAGCTGGAGTGGGCGCAGGATCCGTAGCGGCAGCTGTGCCACCTCCGTCGGCAAGTGCTGTCAGCCATACGCCACAAAGTGATCAGCTGCTAATTGACTTGATTGAGAGCAGTGAGGAGCATCTGCCGCAGAGTTTTGGCCAGTTGCAATTGGGCGCCAGCGGTGGTGCAGCAGCTGGACCCGGAGCTGGAGCAACTGCAGTAGCCGTTACTACAGGCGCTGCGGATGAGTTTGATATGCTAGCGCAGTCCCGCACCGATGGCAACCAGTAAGAGCACCCCCGAAAAAAAACCTTATTTCTTGTTCAAATACAAATTTATAATTCTTCTTTTCCAACTATAGCAAAACTGATTTGCTGTGCGATATTCCCAGCGTGGATGCGGCAGCTGGAAGCGTCACCTCGCCATACAAGCAACCAAAGCCGGCAGCAGCAGCACCACCACAACAACCGCAACCACAACGCGCAGCCGGCGATCCGCCGGTGGTAAGTAAAGTGAGTAACGTAGCCGCCTAGAACCGATGTTAACTAATGGCGCTCTACAATTTTTCTATAACTTTTCATTTATGTATATTTAAATTTGCGTTTGTTTGTCTTTTTTTTCGTGATTTTTTGTCTGCAAATTTCAATTTGGTTCGTTTTGTTTTGGGTTCGTCTATTTTGTCTTCTGTTGATGGCGCCCACATATAGTCGACGAAAGAGAATGAGATCGACGAGATGGAGGCGTGGCTGGGCAGCTCAGTAAGTAGCAAAGCAGCAACAGCAAATATTAATTCACTCACACCTGCTTTTTTCATCCAATAAATAATGGCACATACAGTTTTTAAGTTGTTCGATTTATACATGAATTGCTTTTGCTTTTTGATCGCTTATATGCTCTAGTATATTTACTAACATTTTCTAAACATCTACTGTCACAGAAGGAAGTTGATGGCATCGAGGAACTGACCAGCTCCGAGTTTGATAAATTCCTTGAGGAACGGGCCGCTGCCGCTGAAAATCTTCCAACGATCAACGCATCGAATACCGCCGCCAGTTCCACGACAGGAGCAGGATCTGGACCCGACAACAGCTTACGAAAGACACCAAAGAAACCCGGCGCTGACGAAGATCTGCTTGCCCTTTGAGTTTGAGATGTCATTATCGCAGCGCCAATTGTTTACTCTTTCAGATGTTACACACACGCCTAACATATTTATACATAACGTATATACATACATATACATATAAAATAGCATATACATGTAATAACAATTATGTAAAATGCTTTTATTTTTCAAATTGGTTTCGTGTTTTTTTTTAAGTCTCTCAATCATTCTGTTTAATGAGAAATTCCAAAAAAAAAATAGCAACTGCAACGACAATTGTAACTTATTCCAAAATGCAATCTTTTTTTGCGCTAATTCTAAGCTATAAAACACACACATTGATTGTAATTGTAATGTATATTATGTTAAAAAATCTATTTGTTGTTTATTTATACATTTACACATATACCTTATAAAGTTAATTTATTAAAGAAAACAAAAACAAATCACTGGAATGGTAAATATTGCTAGTTTTTGTTTTTGACGAGAAGTTTGGAAATTGCTAAAAATGAATTTAAATTGAAAGAAAATGATGTGACAATTTTAACCATATGCAATTAGATAATGAAAGGATGAATCATATAGTTTTAACAGCATTTTATTTGAATGTTACTCCTGCATTATGTCCCTTTGCGTCAGAGCTTGCGTTTCGCCATCATAGACATCATCGTCGTCATCCTCCTCAGGCGGCTGATCCTCCACGTCACTGTATATATCTGCAGCAGTATTTCCCCGTTGCTCTAGTTTTCGCTCCAGCTCTTCAATACGCTGTTTTTTGCTATTAATAAGTATTACGAACTTCTTCAGCATTTTCTTCTCCGCCAGCTTAGAGTCTTTGATATACTGCTCGTATTCGGCGAGCAATTCATTGGGTTGGCTAGCGCCAGCATTAACCTGACCAATGATCTCTGCTGCCCCAGTTGGGCGACCTTGGGCACATTCAATGGCCGCATCCAGCATCTGATGGCAGTTTGATATTTTCCGTAGAGGCACATCCACGTAGTACGTCTCAAAGCCCGTGCATTTGACAAGCTTAAACCGGGCTTCCTCCTCATCAATCTCGTAGTCAAAGCCAGGCAGACCCATTTGAGTGATGAGAGCATTTCTACACTCCGCATAGAACTCATTGTAGGGCTGTTCCAGCTCCTCAGCAGCGCTGCGAATTTCATCATGCTTCAGTGTAGCTTTATAGCTCGTATTGCTGGTGGTGAGCAAGAGCTCCAGTTCTGTGGCATCCTCCAGCCACTTGCTGTGCACATATATAAAGTGCTTCACATCCGACTCGCTGTGACTTAACTGTGTCCGCTGTAAAACTTTAACAATGTGTTCCGTCATTTCAAATTCAAAATAAATTGGTAAATATCAACACAGCTGTTACCGATAACGATATCGATTATGATTAAACCCAAAAGAGTTGTACAGTACTGATTCAGCAGCCGCCGCATATCGTACGCTGTCAACACTAAAGCCATTTAGTATTAAGATTAAACAATTAATAGGCACTACTATCAATTACAGTTGTCTGCCGATTGTGAAGTGTTTTTGTGACTGAGTTTCAACAAAATGCTGAACAACATTATCAATTTTGCCAGTTACTGGTGGTTTCGCTACCTCATGGTGTGTATTTCTGGTTCATGTGTGATTAGTTTCTATGGAAATGATGCTACTACATATACATATGTACATACTTCAATATGTATATACATACATATGTATATTGTATTTTATTTTAACTGTTATCATCTGCACGTTTGTGCTTTGTTTTTGTGACAGGTGACTGAGCTTTATGTGGTCGAAAAATGGGAGCGTGTAACGATACGTAAGTTTGCAATTCGATCATTAGTAATTCGTCATGCTTTATTCAGGGTAATTATTGCTCTTATCGCTTTTATTCACAGACGTCATCTTTATGGTCTTGTTCTGTGTGTTCTGGTACTTTAACTATTCCGTGCTGCTATCCGTAACCGGCAATCTCTTTGGATATACGCCCCTTGCCAATATGCTGCCCGGCGTGGTGCCTCAAGAATCTGGCGTCAAGATCACATAATTCCATGGAACGTATTTACTTCAATTTCTAGCTAATGTTTTTCATTTCTGCGCATATTATTAACTAGTTTTCCTATGAGTCAGTTTCAGGCTTTGGCTGGTTTTGAGTTAGATTAGGTATAGAACGAATTATTCCACGAAGTTCAAATTCAGAAACTCACGGAATTCGTTATTTTCTCGCATTAGCTTATCCATCTGTAAATGTCACTGAGCTTTGTTTTGATACACATCGACAATTGCTTCATACATTTCTGAAGCACTCATTTCACAGTATTTAAGAAAATGTAGATTTAAGGTTTAGTTTTGCCCGTTCAAATAAAGCTTTCAAGTGTTAAACATATCAATTATTTTGTTTTTTTAAACTATGTTTTCTTGAACCCTACAAAAAAGGGACGCGTAAATTGTCATTCAAATGGTATTGAAATCCGAAAGGGTATAGATAGTAAATTTTTACCTGTCCCATACTTTTTTATACTAATTTTGACACCCACAATCGATTAAAAAACGAATTTCAAAAATCTATTTTTTGAAAAATCAATTTTTGTAAGGGTCCCCCCTTATGCTTTTTTCGCAAAAATATTTGAAAAAATTTAACTTTCAATAATGCATAAACTTGAAATGTAGAATTGATATATAGGACAAACCATGAACAAAATGGCCTCAACCTTGACAATCGGTTGAGTTTTGACCAAGTTATGGGAGTTTGAAATCTAGGAAGGGCATTTGTATGGACTTTAGGGCGTTTACAAGACAATTTTTTTTGTCATTTTGGCATGATTTTTGACAGAAAAATGAAACACCTCAGAATCATTTTTTTTAAAGTTTTTTATACTAATTTTGACACCCACAATCGATTAAAAAACGAATTTCAAAAATCTATTTTTTGAAAAATCAATTTTTGTAAGGGTCCCCCCTTATGCTTTTTTCGCAAAAATATTTGAAAAAATTTAACTTTCAATAATGCATAAACTTGAAATGTAGAATTGATATATAGGACAAACCATGAACAAAATGGCCTCAACCTTGACAATCGGTTGAGTTTTGACCAAGTTATGGGAGTTTGAAATCTAGGAAGGGCATTTGTATGGACTTTAGGGCGTTTACAAGACAATTTTTTTTGTCATTTTGGCATGATTTTTGACAGAAAAATGAAACACCTCAGAATCATTTTTTTTAAAGTTTTTTATACTAATTTTGACACCCACAATCGATTAAAAAACGAATTTCAAAAATCTATTTTTTGAAAAATCAATTTTTGTAAGGGTCCCCCCTTATGCTTTTTTCGCAAAAATATTTGAAAAAATTTAACTTTCAATAATGCATAAACTTGAAATGTAGAATTGATATATAGGACAAATCATGAACAAAATGGCCTCAACCTTGACAATCGGTTGAGTTTTGACCAAGTTATGGGAGTTTGAAATCTAGGAAGGGCATTTGTATGGACTTTAGGGCGTTACAAGACAATTTTTTTTGTCATTTTGGCATGATTTTTGACAGAAAAATGAAACACCTCAGAATCATTTTTTTTAAAGTTTTTTATACTAATTTTGACACCCACAATCGATTAAAAAACGAATTTCAAAAATCTATTTTTTGAAAAATCAATTTTTGTAAGGGTCCCCCCTTATGCTTTTTTCGCAAAAATATTTGAAAAAATGTAACTTTCAATAATGCATAATTTTGAAATGTAGAATTGATATATAGGACAAACCATGAACAAAATGGCCTCAACCTTGACAATCGGTTGAGTTTTGACCAAGTTATGGGAGTTTGAAATCTAGGAAGGGCATTTGTATGGACTTTAGGGCGTTTACAAGACAATTTTTTTTGTCATTTTGGCATGATTTTTGACAGAAAAATGAAACACCTCAGAATCATTTTTTTTAAAATTTTTTATACTAATTTTGACACCCACAATCGATTAAAAAACGAATTTCAAAAATCTATTTTTTGAAAAATCAATTTTTGTAAGGGTCCCCCCTTATGCTTTTTTCGCAAAAATATTTGAAAAAATTTAACTTTCAATAATGCATAAACTTGAAATGTAGAATTGATATATAGGACAAATCATGAACAAAATGGCCTCAACCTTGACAATCGGTTGAGTTTTGACCAAGTTATGGGAGTTTGAAATCTAGGAAGGGCATTTGTATGGACTTTAGGGCGTTTACAAGACAATTTTTTTTGTCACTTTGGCATGATTTTTGACAGAAAAATGAAACACCTCAGAATCATTTTTTTTAAAGTTTTTTATACTAATTTTGACACCCACAATCGATTAAAAAACGAATTTCAAAAATCTATTTTTTGAAAAATCAATTTTTGTAAGGGTCCCCCCTTATGCTTTTTTCGGAAAAATATTTGAAAAAATTTAACTTTCAATAATGCATAAACTTGAAATGTAGAATTGATATATAGGACAAATCATGAACAAAATGGCCTCAACCTTGACAATCGGTTGAGTTTTGACCAAGTTATGGGAGTTTGAAATCTAGGAAGGGCATTTGTATGGACTTTAGGGCGTTTACAAGACAATTTTTTTTGTCATTTTGGCATGATTTTTGACAGAAAAATGAAACACCTCAGAATCATTTTTTTTTAAGTTTTTTATACTAATTTTGACACCCACAATCGATTAAAAAACGAATTTAAAAAATCTATTTTTTGAAAAATCAATTTTTGTAAGGGTCCCCCCTTATGCTTTTTTCGCAAAAATATTTGAAAAAATTTAACTTTCAATAATGCATAAACTTGAAATGTAGAATTGATATATAGGACAAATCATGAACAAAATGGCCTCAACCTTGACAATCGGTTGAGTTTTGACCAAGTTATGGGAGTTTGAAATCTAGGAAGGGCATTTGTATGGACTTTAGGGCGTTTACAAGACAATTTTTTTTGTCATTTTGGCATGATTTTTGACAGAAAAATGAAACACCTCAGAATCATTTTTTTTAAAGTTTTTTATACTAATTTTGACACCCACAATCGATTAAAAAACGAATTTCAAAAATCTATTTTTTGAAAAATCAATTTTTGTAAGGGTCCCCCCTTATGCTTTTTTCGCAAAAATATTTGAAAAAATGTAACTTTCAATAATGCATAAACTTGAAATGTAGAATTGATATATAGGACAAATCATGAACAAAATGGCCTCAACCTTGACAATCGGTTGAGTTTTGACCAAGTTATGGGAGTTTGAAATCTAGGAAGGGCATTTGTATGGACTTTAGGGCGTTTACAAGACAATTTTTTTTGTCATTTTGGCATGATTTTTGACAGAAAAATGAAACACCTCAGAATCATTTTTTTTAAAGTTTTTTATACTAATTTTGACACCCACAATCGATTAAAAAACGAATTTCAAAAATCTATTTTTTGAAAAATCAATTTTTGTAAGGGTCCCCCCTTATGCTTTTTTCGCAAAAATATTTGAAAAAATTTAACTTTCAATAATGCATAAACTTGAAATGTAGAATTGATATATAGGACAAACCATGAACAAAATGGCCTCAACCTTGACAATCGGTTGAGTTTTGACCAAGTTATGGGAGTTTGAAATCTAGGAAGGGCATTTGTATGGACTTTAGGGCGTTTACAAGACAATTTTTTTTGTCATTTTGGCATGATTTTTGACAGAAAAATGAAACACCTCAGAATCATTTTTTTTTAAGTTTTTTATACTAATTTTGACACCCACAATCGATTAAAAAACGAATTTCAAAAATCTATTTTTTGAAAAATCAATTTTTGTAAGGGTCCCCCCTTATGCTTTTTTCGCAAAAATATTTGAAAAAATTTAACTTTCAATAATGCATAAACTTGAAATGTAGAATTGATATATAGGACAAACCATGGACAAAATGGCCTCAACCTTGACAATCGGTTGAGTTTTGACCAAGTTATGGGAGTTTGAAATCTAGGAAGGGCATTTGTATGGACTTTAGGGCGTTTACAAGACAATTTTTTTTGTCATGTTGGCATGATTTTTGACAGAAAAATGAAACACCTCAGAATCATTTTTTTTAAAGTTTTTTATACTAATTTTGACACCCACAATCGATTAAAAAACGAATTTCAAAAATCTATTTTTTGAAAAATCAATTTTTGTAAGGGTCCCCCCTTATGCTTTTTTCGCAAAAATATTTGAAAAAATGTAACTTTCAATAATGCATAATTTTGAAATGTAGAATTGATATATAGGACAAACCATGAACAAAATGGCCTCATCCTTGACAATCGGTTGAGTTTTGACCAAGTTATGGGAGTTTGAAATCTAGGAAGGGCATTTATAAGGGATTTGGAATGCGAGTTTAATTTTTAACCGATCGGTTTTAAAACGGTACGTGGTGACATTGTGAACATTTCAAGATATAAAGTTGCCCCTGAGAATTAAATGACTTTATAATACTTTGATACTCTTTTGTTGTTTGTTTTTTTTTTATATATATACTTTACTGTTGCACTTCAATGCACTAAATGTTACAATTTCATTACAAAAATATAGCCTATTGTTATTAGATGTTTATGTGTATTAAATAGTAATTGTATTTGTAAGATGTATAGAAAAAATTGTGCAGCCTTTTGTTATTCGAGTGGCCGCACAGATCAGAATTAGATCAGAATTAAAATGCCTGAAAGCATTTTTACACAGTATGTAGTTGCCAGTTGAGAGTTTGCAGGGGCATACATGCCGTGGGGGGAGCGGGCTGTAAGGATATATTTGGGGGTTTACATACCTTTCACTTAAAAAGTACAAAACTAAATTCTAAAACTTGACATGCCGAGCATTCTAATCCATCCAACTTCAAAACTTATATGATTCGCATTAGCATAAAACTTAGCAGCTACTTTGTTGTGGTTGTTGTTGTTAGGGCTAAGCAGCAGCAGTGGCACAGAGGGTATGCGACCGAGGGGTTGCCGGCACCAAGTGCACAATCTCTCTGCCCAAGCCCACGCCCAAGCTTATAAAACTATTGAAACTACAACTAACTGTACAGACAGAAACTGCCACACTGCGATTCAGATCACAACAGCCAGCGGCATTGCTTGTTAGGATCGTGTCGACGTGCTATCCAGCAGCACCGACGCCAGCTCCTCATTGGGCTCTACATATACAAGCGTGGGATCCTCACCAAACTCCAAGCGACCATAGCGCGCCACCAGCGACGATTTGCTGCTCACCTGCGGCGCCCGTGGCCACTTCCGCTTCGGCTTGGTGTGCGTCAACATGTGCGACTTGAGATTGGTGGACTGGGCAAAGCACTTGGAGCAGCCATCGATGGGACAATGATACGGCCGATCTCCCGTGTGTATGCGTACATGCGTGCGCAAATTGAAATCCAGCGAGAAACGTTTGCCACATCCCTCGAAGGTGCACTCGAAGGGCTTCTCGCCGGTATGGACTAGCTGGTGCCGTTTCAGCTTGGAGCTCTCCACAAAGCTCTTACCGCATACATTGCAGACATGACCGCGCGGACCGTGCGTATGCATGTGCTTGCGCATGGCAGAATGATTGCGGAATTCCTTGTTGCAGCCGCGATGTGTGCAACGAAACTTGGGCTCCTCATCGTCCTCCGCGGCGGGTGCTGCTGTCAGTGTTGCTGCGGTCGCTTGATTGCCACGCTGATGTTGTTGATGCTGCAGCTGATGTTGCTGCTGCGAATGGGCACCGCTCAAGCCAGTTGACGGCACCAGCGGCGGCGGCGGTTGATTGGCCAGTTGACGTTTGCCAGCTTTGTGGCTGTTAACATTATTGTTGCTCGCTTTCAGTCGCACATTTGTGCTGCTGTTTTGCAGGACCAGCTTGGGCATCGTTTTAGTTGCTGCTGCTGCGGTTTGTGTTGCTGCGGCTGCAACTGTTGCTGCTGTTGTTGGGGGCGCCGGTGCCGTAGCCATCATTTCGACGGGATGTGGCATATTCTCAATTAGCTCAATGCTGCCATATGCCTCATCCAGCTGATATTGTTCGCTCAGCGATTGGCTATCCTCCTCGTCATCCTGCTCCTGCTCCCTGCCATCAGCATCGCACATAAAAGCATTTACCACCTCCTCCACATCGGTGACGGCTGCAGCGCTAAACGGATCCGGCAATATGACATACTCATTTCCAATGCCATCGCTGAGCACATCGTGGTGCATCATATGCTCATCAATGATTAGCTTTGGCATAGCGCTCCGGCCGCTCGCTGTGCTGCCAACTGCCGGTTGGGCTACGTGCTGCTCATCCAGCTCAAGTTCCTCCTCGTCCTCATCCTCCGAGTTCAGTGATGACCAGAGCGTTACATTGAACTGATCCTGTGTGATGCGTATGGGCACTTTGGTTTGCTTCCATCGCTTAACATTCCCGTTGCTGCAATTATTGTTGTTGCTGTTGCCATTATTGTTGTTGTGGCTGGCGTTGTTGTTGCTCTGACGTTGCGGTCGGCCAAAGGGTTTAAAGTCCTGCACGTGGCAGCTATTGGAATCATCCGTCGATTTCATATAGTAATCGTTCTCTAGTTGTTCCTCTTTAATGGTTGCTGCCGTTGCCTCAATGGTAGTTAACATTTCGGAGGCAATATCGAAAGCATTAACATCTCGCTGCATCATTGGCGAACCCTCCTCATCGCCTTCTTCTTCGTCGGATGAGAGATGCATTTGTTGCGCATCCTCATCATCATCGCTATCCTGCTCCTGCTGTTGCATAATTATTGGCGGCGGCAGTGCATCCGCTGTGGCCATGCCCACTGATGTGCCCAGCCTATCCATGCGATCCACCGGATAGTATTCGTAGACATCACCCGATATGAAGAATTCACCCGTATCCACGACAATATTCGCCTCATCATCATAATCATCGATGATCTCCTCGATGAGAAAACTCTCATTATCCGCCCCGCTGCCCATGTGTTCCGTGCCATCCAATTCAACGCTGTATGGATGTTGCGAATGCTCTACAATTGCCGTAGTCGGTTGCAACACATGCGTAAAATACAACGGTGATGTTTGATTACTTGCTGGCAGCGGGAGCGGGAGGGGAACAGCGGCGGCGGCCAACGAAAGATTCTTAACAATGGGCGGCGCACGGGCCGCAAAGTGGTTGTTGCCGCCTTGATGATGACTTGTCATCGTTAAGATGTGTGTGTATGTTTATATATATATATATCTATAGCGCTTGTTGTGTATAAATCTGAAAATTGCCAATTAGAGAGCTCAACTATATTGAAATACAATTATAAATATAAAAAAACAATACTTACCCCCGCTGTTTTATTTGTTTGTTTGTCTCTCTCCTCTCCTCTACTCCAATCGTATTGACATCAGTTGCGTGGGGTCGGGGAAGGGGGGAAGCAGTTGTCTGGCAATTGATTGCAATGCGTTGCTGGCGCACACGGCACACGGTTTAGGCACAATGTTTTGTAATGTGTGTTCCGTTAATTGTTGTTGAGCAATGTAAATATTTTGAATTTTGCCGGTAAATATGGCGGAATTGTATTTTCCAAAATGGCTCAAGCACTTTCTCTTGCGTACGACTTTTGTTGGTGTGTTAGTGTTTGACAGCGAACCGACGACGGCAGCCAAATGCAACCCTGCGCGCGCTTTATGTATACATATGTGTGTGCGGCAAAGCGTCCAAACGCGCGGTAGCTGTAAGTGCAATTCAATTATTTTGTACAGTTTAATCAGCTTTATACAAATTAAATGTGCTCAAAAATAAACACAGCTAAAAATGCCGCCGAATTACCATTTACTTAATAGTAATTAATTCTGACTATCGATAAGCGATAAATTGAATAACAGGGTTGTCTGCCTGACTGCCTGCTGCCCGCCCGGTTTTTGTAAGCCTGTCTATGTATGCATGTATGTGGATTTGATTGTCTTTTTCTGGATTTACCCTAAACATTGCAGGAATTTAAAATTTTAATTATCTTCTATAATTTTGATTTTTTAACTCCTAAAAATGTGTATAATTTTTACTTTTTATTTTTGTAATATTCAATGCAATTTCCAATTTTGACTGCATAAAGTCGACATTAAATTAATAAAATAAAATGTACAAATGTATATTATTCATTTATTGTTTTGCTTTCTAAGGGCTATTAGTGATCTATAACCACAACTTCTTTAGAAGCAATACCTCCGGCAGATAAATGCGTGACAATTTCTCCTCAATAAAAGATTCACGTTGCGCTTTTATTGTCAGAGAATCGCTTTTAAAATCAGTCTTACTAAAATGCACAGATTTGCGATCGGCAGTTAAGGCTATATTATAATGTTTGCAAACCTCTGAGAGCATTTTAGGCTCAATTAATGTTAAACGCAACAAGTAAGTTGCTGGTACCGTTAGCTGTTTGTTGTTGTAGGCATGCGTAAAGATTTCCAGCAAACGTCTATGTATGAAATATATATAATAAACCGAATTTGAACTATAGAATCTTAACTATACCTACCTACGTATCATTTGTAGTTTAGAGGCAGCCACCGCACAAATGATGTGTGGCAACTGCGGCAGTCCTATAATAACTCTGTACAGATTCCCCTGATGATAGTTCATGCATATGCCAAAAGATAGTTTGAATAACTTATCCTTTTTCACTTCCGCAGGCAACGTTAAGCCACGCACCAGAGCTTCCGATGTGCCCAGGTTAAATACTTGATACAAAGCCTCAATAAAGCAGCGTCGCTGAGCTTCCCGTAAAGTGGGCTCCTTTAGTGATTCGATCTGCTGCTCATCCAGTTCATTATAGCAGCAGAGCACCATATTTAAGCATTCCTGCAAATGCTGATTGCATATCTTGGGATCGAATTTCTCAATTGGCTCCGCACACAGGCGATACCGACTGTAAGCCAAGAACATTATCATCGGCTCCAGCAGCCGTATAGTCTGCCGTGCCTCATATTGCTGTATGACAATCTCCCGGCGCACCATCCGCAGCCGATCGAATATAAAGTCGTAGGCGAAGTGATATGGTTTACGTTCATCTAGGAAAATGCTGCAAAGGAATCGGGTTTGATTATAAACTCCCTTGAGAATTCACTCCCGTACTCACTCTTTGAGCAGATATTCAACAGTTTTGGTTAGACACTGTTCAGTGCGCATGTCCTTCGCCTTGGGCACCTTGGCGTCAGCCGCGGAGCGAGTAAACTCCTTGACCAGGACACCGGCTACGTGCTTCTGGCCATCCTTTAGCTCGTAATAGTTCAGTAATCTCTCTGCAATGCGCCTGTTGAGGCTCAGGTGTGTTAGTATAATATTAAACTTTAATTTTTAATTATCTTTAACCTGTAGTTTTACTTTTTAACTTTTAAAAATTAAAATTTTACTTTTAATTTTTGAAATATTAAATTCTATGCCGATGTTGACATTAAATAAATGAACTTAAAATTTAAAATAATATTCTTACATTTTAGTCTCAGCGTCAGGACAAAATCGCTCACAGGAACCGCGTATTTTGCCAGAGTTTGCCATAATTTTGTTGCTACAATATATTCTCAACTTTAAAATACAAAACAAAAATCAGCTGGCTGCTACAGAGTTGTCGCCATTGTCAAATGTAAGTCTAATTTCAAATTCTGTACCTGTACACCTGGTCTCGCATCCGCCCAATAATATGACTCTGTTTTTGCATGCCCTCAGACAAATTCTAAATAAAAACCCCTTCATAAAGCAAATTCTAAGTGCAAATTTCAAAGACACTGCAGCCAAAGTTATCTACGGCAACAGGCATGTCTACAGTCTGGCAACCCTGCTGCAGTTTGCCGTTGCTGTGGGCGCCATGGAGCCAAGAAAACGCACCCGAACAATATCAAAAGCGAAATACAACAATACACTGGAGTCCAAGGCAGAGCACTATTTAAATGCACTAAAAGTGCGCTGGATGCAGCTGCATGAGATTCCTGGTCTATTTGCCTACCAGCTGCCGGAGTCGAGGCTGTTCCGAAAGCTGCCCGGAAAGCATGGCTTCCATGTGGAGGTGAGTTCCAAATTGAAACTGATTACCCTTATCTGTAGTCGGGATTATATAAATAGATAATATATGATTGAAGAAATCTATCTTTCCCATCTTCCCATCTCCACCCAGTTGAATGCCGATCGGAGCATGAAACGCCGCGTACCCCAAAGTATTGAGAGCCTGAATCCTACTTTTAAGCCCAAGCAATTCAATTTCAATAAAGTCGATGATCTAGAGGTGATGCTGACAATTGACCAGGAGAAAGACAATGCTGGGGTACAGCTGATTATCAACAAGAGTCCAATTACCAAATACCATACGCTCATCTGTCCCGAAGTTAAAAGTAATCTGGTGCAACGTGTCACAGAATCAGCGCTCAGTTTCTGCATCAACTTTATGAGGCACATTAAGGATGCTCACTTCCGTTTGGGCTACAACAGTCCCGGCGCCCTTGCCTCAGTCAATCACTTGCATTTCCATCTGCTGCACATGCCACAGGATCTGTACATCGATCGCGTTCAGCTGCAAGAACTGGCCGGCGGCTATGCGTATCGCCTGCAGATGGATGCACCCACAGAGGCCATATGTTTTGTGATTAAACGCGGAGACGATGAGGCACAGGTGAGCGACAAGATCGCCAATGTGCATCGCCTGACCGAGTGGCTGTGCGACAATCAGCTGCCGCACAATCTGTTCGTAACACAGGAGCGCGAAAAGGGCGATCTACGGATATTTGTCTTTGTCCGTACCCAATACTGTGTGGCCAAGGCCGTCACTGCATTCAATGTGGGCTTCTGCGAATTGGTTGGTTTCCTCCCGCTAAGTGGTAAGATTTAAGTTACAACCACAGCTACCATTACTAACTATACGCCATTGCAGATTCAGAGAAAATGAACAACATGTCGGAGCAGCTGGTGGTCAGTCGCATACTGACTATAACAGGGGACGCATATCCGACAGTTTATGAGAAGGTCAAGCGTATTGTCAACGGCGAGAGCGACAACATCTGGTGGCAGCCGTTTTTAATCTAAGCATACAGCACACACAACTAAAATTAAGACTAAACGGAGGCTTTCTGTAGACAATTTGTAAGTTTTATTATAATAGTAATTGAAAAGTTGAAAACTTTAAACAGCTGGTGCAATAAATCCTTTGCCCATTGCCGCCTTACTCACAACCTTGTTGTTCGGCTCAATGCGATAATTGATCTCTGCCGACGTATTTTGCATTCTCACATGCTCCAGCAGCGCCGGCAGCTCATCCGCTGCAATGCTCTCACGTATCGCCTCAAAGAAGCCCATCAAATGATGTAAATTGTGGCTGTTGGGACAGTGAAAATGGGAATTAGTATTGTTAGATTTGTAAGGTTCTTGAGTTCACTCACATCATCAGTAGAATGGGTCCCAGCAGCTCGTGTGTTTTGTACAGATGATGCAGATAGGCACGTGTATGTTTCTGGCAGGCCAGGCAGCTGCAGTTAGCCAGCAGTGGTGTAAAGTCCTCCTTGATGTCCTCATCCGTGACATCCAAAAACGCCGAATGCTCCACCTTATCCCGAACATAGCTAAAAGTCAACGCCTTGTAATTTACAGCCGCAAGGTAGGCATAGGAAGTATCGAATACATCCACACCCAGTTTAATCAGCTCGAGGATCAGCAGTGGCGTATAAGCTCCCGGCATTAGACGCGGCTGCTCCTCCTCCAGCTGCTGCACACAGTGCTCCACAATTGGCAGCAACTGTGCGGCTTTCAGGCCTGTGGCCGCCAAGCCATTCGTATGGAATCCTTCAAGAATGTAGCCACCATAGCTGCCAGCTGGTTGCTGGCGTGCATGTTTAATGGACTGCGTGCGGGCGAATGTGTTGTAGCCACCCACAATGGGCGCCAGCAGCGTGGAGTGCTCAAGACGCTTCAGTTTTCCCTGCTGCTCGTAGCAGTGCTCCATGAAACGTTCCGTGCGATCCACAGATTTTTGTACACGTTTCTTGGTGCTCTCCGGATTTGTGTCCGCATCGCACAAACCCTGATAGATATCCGGAGCAAAGCTGGCGACCATGTCAAGGTAACGAGTCGCTGTCAGCGACTCCTTGCCGTGTCTGGTGAACAGAGGAGCCACATCACGATCATTGCCACCGGATGGGGTAGTTTCACAGGGATCTCGGAGGAGCAGCACCGTATTGTGCCCTGGATAGCCCACATAATCGGTCAGGCTGCCATTCCACTGTGCCAGGGATTCAGCCATTTGATCCATAGTGGATAATGTTAATTGGAGCAGTTGTTGTTGTTCCTTGATGACCATATCGAAAACATCGCCACTGAGATATGGTATGCTGCCGCCTTTTGTTGTTTGCATGAGCAGCGGCGTCTGCAGCTCCTTGTTCTCCTTGCCAATGCTTAGTTGGCCAAGGCGGCCGGAATTTTTACTAATACTCTTAACAACAAACTTCATGCTGGTTTGTTTTTATTTTCATTCGTGCACGTTTTGCGCTCAATAGGTATAAACATATCGATTCCCGATAGCAAGTCAGCTGTTTCTGTGGGCGGTAGTCGAAAATGGGGCTGCCACACTGTTAAGACCATTAACCTTCGCTGTTACTCTCAAACGCTGTTATGTTACACTTTGCTTTTTTTTTGTACAACAACAAAATAATGTTATTCAAACAGTACATTTACTGGGGACATGTAACGCTGATGTTTTTATTGTATGCGCAGCGCACTTGAGAATTGTTGTCATTGTTTTTGTTGCCGCACCGTTCTAGTTATGCATTTGCTCGCTCTCTCGCACTTGTTGGTGTATGTGTGTGTGGCTAGCTTAACACACTTTTCCCCAATTGTGTGTCTGTTTATTCCGTTTGCGTTCGTTCATTGATTTCCTAATTAAGTTTATAATTAAAATTAATTGAAAAATTACCCACATATGTATGTACATACAGTTCGGTATGGTATGTATACATATGTATATGTATGTGTGTCTGAAAATGTGTTCTAACATTTAAAATTAAGTATTTGTGTCTATTTAAATGATTTCATTTGAAAGCACATTAAAAATTAAACGCGAAATTGTGCCAAAAAAAATGGGAAAAATATCAACGCCATCCAAATAGGTAATTATAATTATACTAACCTAAAAATTATAATTATTATAACCTAAAAATAAAATTATAATAACCCAAGTGCACGTTTCTTGTTGTTCCCCAATTGATGACTTCCCTGCCGCGCTCTATTTATAATTAAAGCCGTCTGCACTGGCAATTATATATTTATTGAACAAAAGGCGAATCTGCTTATATGTATATATAGACAAATGTACATACATATGCATATTTTATATTGTATGCATAAAACAACTATAAAAATTCTTAGCACAAAATTTTTAAATGGTCATAAATTGTGCTAAAAGTCGCGTTGCGGCTTAAGTATTTTTGCGGGCTGTTACTGTGTGGAGGCTTGTGGAGCCGTAGGTAGGGTTGTGGGGTGTGTGGGTGGGTGCTTATCCTACTTAGTGACTCGGCCAGAGTTGTCAACATGCATAAATTGCACTCAATTGTTTGTAATGGCCTTGTCTATAGTTGCTACCTGCTTTGACTGCTTTTCCTGGCAGTCATAAATGAAAACTCAATACGGAAAACTAATAAAAAAAATGTAAAAATGATTTTTTGCTTTCCAGGTGGTCTTGCTAAATACGAACGGTGTGGCAACTCTAGGCAAATGAACTGTTTTTACCTGCACACACACACGCATACGAGCGCAACGGATAATTTAGTGGAATTTTCGAAAATAGCAAAGGAAAGGCAACCATAATCCTCAAGAGCGGCCGCAGCAGCAGCAGCTACACCAACACCAACAACAACGACAGCAACAACAACACAGACATAATAATCAAAGATTAAATCAGGTTTATATATGGAAGGGTTAAAAAGAGCAAAAGCAGCCTGTCACAGGAAGAAATACACGTTTCCTAGTCTACAGCAACAACAACAACGCACAACGAACAACTGATTTTGATTACAACTACAAGGAGCGCGCGCTACACACACAATCATACGTACCTTACACACATACGTGACTCTCGCTCACCAAAAAAAAAGAGGGAGCGAATGAGCGAGAGAGAGAAAGAGAGAGCATGCACAGATTAACTAGCGCGCTCAGACATTTTTGGCTCAGTTCTCATTCGAGTGCGGTACGGTTACGTCGCATTGCTTTACAAGGCAGCGGGTGAAAATACAAATGCAAACAAAAAAACAAAGATTTTCCGTTTTCCGCACAATACAACAAACATATGGGCGGCATTTGTTTTGAAAGTAAAGTAAAAGGCAAAAAACGAAATATAAACTAAATAAACGCGACCGCACCTCGCTTAATAACTGTTTATGTTTGTGTGTGTGTTTGTGAGCGAGAGAGAATATATATGACGAAAAAGGAGGCAAGCAAAGTCAAGTGAAAATAGTGCAAAAAAATTATATTTATATATGTATATAATAATAATAATAAGTTAGCCAAAAGACAGAGTCAGAAGACCAGTTTCAAAATCGCCGCCTATTTGCAGGGCGCCGCTGTCGACGTCGACGTTGCCGTTGGCAGAGCACAGAGTGCATGTGTGAAAGAGCTGGCGATAGTTTTCGAGTGTGGAGAAGGGGCAATGGCAGGCAATTGAACGCACACACACACATGTCCACATGCTAGCCAAGACGGTGCTACAAAAACAACAACAACAACAACAGCAAGCGACCACATACGGTGAAAAGGCCGCGTTGCCGTCTCAAGGAGCGCAAAGAGAGAGAGCGAGAGAGGGAGAGAGGAGCGAGCTATAAGAATAATAAATTACACTTTGCTTTTGCTATAATAAGAAGAAAAATTTATATACACGTACACACAGTAATGTTTTGATGTCTGTGTGCTTTTTTTTGTGGGGGAAAATTGTAATAAAATATGAACGCACGAAAAATGCTGGAAATGGAAATCAAAATGGAAAACTAAAAGTAAATTTCGAAAGAGCAGCAAAAGCAAAAGTAAACGAAGAAGAAGAGTAAATAAACATCAAAAGAGAAACAAAAACAACAACAACAATTCAATGTGCCATCATTTGCAACAACAACAACAACTACTAACTATAACTAAATATAATAACTAAGCAAAAAGGAGCAGCTTTAAACAAAATATATATAAATAAATACATATATATATATATATATACATACATACATATTTATAAGCGTTATTATATACAGTATTAGCAACAACAACAGCAACAAAAGAAAATGTCCTGCATATCGAGCAATTTTAGCTCATTCTTTTTGAACTCACTGAACGATCCTTCAGAGTTTTCCAAGTACTTGAGCAATGGCGAACTGAAATGCACAAATTTCGAGGAATTTCAAGTGTTTGCGGCGCAGTCAACGCAACAACAACAACAGCAGCAGCAGCTACAACAACAACAACAGCAGCAGCAGCAGCAGCAACAACTCCAACAACAACAACAGTATTCATACACAAATGGCGTCGAGTTGGGCTATGAGGCAGCGACGTCAACGTTGCAGTCGCTGCGCAACGCTGCTGCCGATACGCCGGCAGCGACGCCTTGCACAGCGTTGCCACTGCTGCCAAATAATCGTTGGCCCACCGCGGTGGCAACGCCAAACGGACACGCGCCCGCCTCTGCCGCCGCCGCTGCTGCTGCCGCTGCCGCCGCTGCTGCTCAACATTTTGATGGTTCCTTTGAGTTTATCAAATATCTGCGACACTCTACGGACTTTACGCCCAACAGCAACGCAAGCAGCGGCGACGTCGTTGACAGCGCAGCAACAGCGGAGAAAAGCAGCAAACTGAGCGCAGTCGGCAGAGTGACACCGACGCCGACGCTGACGCCGACATCGCCATCGCCGCTGCCCGCATCGCCGGTGGGTGGTGTTGGGGGCAGCAGTGCCATCGGTCTCCTCGATCTCGACTCCACGAGCATTGCACAAAAATCGCGTTCCGCTTCCCGTAAAGTCGCCGCTCTCCTCTCTTCCGTTTCGCGCTCTTCCAATAGTCTGGACGCCTCTGCAACCTTGGACGCCGTCTTTGATCATGACTCGAAGCAAACAATGTTTGAGCTGCAGCATTTGACGAGCACCTCCAATGGCTCGAATGGCTCCAATTCGAATGAATCGTCGTTGGAGCTGCTCGCCTTTCCCAGCTCCCATCTGAATGCCTCCAACTCGAATACCTCATCCGAGGAGCATTGCGGCAGTGCGGGCGAATTTGGTGGTTTGTTGGGCGGTGCCAGTTGCTCATCCGCCTCGGCGGCGGCTGGGGGTGGTGGGGGAACGCCCAAGCTGTTGGGCAGCTTTGTGATCAAGGAGAACTTTGATGTGCATCCCTCGCACAAGGTGGAGGAGGGCATCTTTCAGCACATGAACAAGCTGCCCTCGAAGAAGAAGGACACACTGAAGCAGCTGGGCGTACGTTTCACGGGCCAAATGACATTGACGGACAAATCGATTGTTGTCGAAAATTTCATCAAATTTTGCGAGGTAAGTTTATTAACAGGCGGTAGTCGGGATGGGGGATACGAAATGTGCTCAATATGGTATTATATAAAATTGAATTTTAAGAAATTATAATACAAATTTATATTATTTGTCGTCAATCTAAAATTCTTATTTGTAAATATTTATTTTAGTATCTTCTGTTCTTGAACAGTTTTAAATATGCATTTTCGAAAACAATATGAAATTTTTTTGTAGTACACATTATAAAATGTAAACTATGCTACACTATAATCATGATTTTTGACTTAATTTTGAAGATGCCAAGCAATCAAACTTATTTATATATTGACAGGATATTCAAACTTTATTAAAATCAACTTCTAGTTTCTATTAACTTGTCTGTTAATAACAGTATAATAACAATAAGAACAGCAAATCGTTCAACTGTAGAGCAACCATTTCACAAACATCATTATATAGATAGCCAAAATAATCGAAACTATTTTAAAATCATATTTTCAAATTCAATTAATGCTCAGTAATGCTCTATTGTATATAGTATATGTATGAATATAATTTGATTTTCGCTAACGAGTACATAAGTGCCATATGCAGATATATGTATGTATAAATATATATATATATATATATGTATGTGTAATTATATATATGTATGTAAATATATATGTATGTATATTCATAACGCGGATACACCGTTCATATCCTTTACACAAGCGCATTTCTCACTCTATTATATGCCGCCCACACATATCACACCCAACCCTCACACACAAATACAGACACACACCCAAACGAATGTCATTATAAATTGTAATAACAGCAGCTGCGACGCCAGCGTCGACAGAGGAACGCAACCCACAACCACAAATTCAGCATACAAATACAACTGTAATCATGTGTGGCAGCAATGGGTGTGTGTGCGTTCTAAACACCTACATACAGACACGGACATACACACATACATATATACATTTATATGTACACACATACCTATACATCCCCCTTGACGCCCCACCCACATCCAACACTCATTTGGCGCCTTTTCAACACTATGCCAGGCAACCCTCCCAGCTCTCACACCAACACATGCTCATTACGCTCAGCTTTATCGGAAGGCACACATACACAGACACAACTAGATTTGGTCGAAGCAGCAGCAGCAGCAGAAGCACCCACACAACCCACACACTCAAACTACATGTACTATGAAACGGCATTGATGGCATAATACAGGAACAGCGGCAGCAGTAACAGCAGCAGCAGTAACAGCAACAACAACAGGCTAGAGCCTAACCTTATTTCAACATGGCTGCTTTCTCGGCCCTTCGGCCGCTATTACAACATTTTAGTTTTAAGATGCCTAGCTCTCCTCTCTCACACTCTCTCTGTCTGTCTTCCCTTTCTGTTTAGCTCAAAATTGTTGCGCGCTCTCTCTTTCTCTTACACACCCTCACTCCTTGGCTCAAAAACTTTACTGCTGCTGCTACTGCTGCTCAAACTACAAAGTTTTCGATATGTTTGTGTGTGTGTGTGTGTGTAGTTATGTGTGGGTATTATGTGGGTCTGGCAACCCCCAAAAAAGCTCAAGCGGGCGCCATTGAGTAATTGTATATGGCCCCTTGCTCTTTCTCACTCTCCCACACACACACATTCGCACACATTCACACACATTCTCTCTCATACATACAATCATCAAGTTACTTGGGGCGTTTGTCGGACTGTCCATTGCCTTCGTATGTCCTTTCGTGTATGTGTGTTTATATGTACGTTTGCTTGTATGTATTTATGTTACAGTGTGTGGGCCCCTAGCGGCGTCGTTGAAGGCTACTAAATGCGCATGCAGCAGCAGCAGCAGCCGCTGCCGCCGCAGTCACCAATACACATATGCAATAAGTTTGCCAATCTGTGTGCTTGTGTGTGTGTGTATGTGAGGGACAGCTTAACTGCGGATGAGAGTGGGTGGTTGGGTTGGTAGAGTGTAGGGTGGCGTAGGGCGGTTTTGCTGTGGCAGGTACAATGTCTCGGCTTCGCACAATTTACGCGCGCTCACACAGAAACACATGCACATTGATTATAATTTTAAATTATATACGCACGTATACACCTATGTATGTATGTACATATATTTATTTATATACATATGTATGTACGTATAACTGTACTTGCCAAACTTATATGATGACTATATATACTGTCAACACACACATACATACATATGAACATAAAATATTTAGCTTTTATGCGTCGCTTTTGCCGCCTTTGGGGCCGCATTAAATTAGTGTTGTACAACGCGAGAGCACAAGGGGTTACAAGGGTTATAGGGGTATATGCAGATTGCTGCCAAAAATGTAAATGTAAAATATACATATATATGTATATAGTATGTACATACATATGTTCATATAAAATTCTATAATATGTACCTCTTTTGTAGCTGCAATGCAATTTGTGAGGTTAGGTTTACCGTTTTGACATTAATTAAAGATCCCAATACGTTAACCGAACTGAAAACTCAAACGACCATTGGGGTAATAATTAATGAGCCTTTGCCAACCCCTTTTCCTTTTTATCACACGTGCGCCGCTCAAAGTGCTGTTAAAAACCTGTTAAACGCAAAGAGTGAAAGTGTGAAAATTGTTGCCCCTCCCCTGCCCTCGCTTCCAGTTACATCGCACACGCACACACACACACACACACACAAGCGGAAACTGGGACTGGGACGCACACGCAACCCTCAAAAATCAAAAAATCATTGCCGGGGCGACAGCAACACGAACAACTGTTGTAGTTGTAGTTGTTGTTGTTGTTGTTACTGCACGCACAAGCAGCAAAACAGAAAACAGAAAGAAAACAACAATTCACACTTGTCTCAATACAAACAACAACACAACACACAACACTCACACTCACCACACCACAGACAACAACCGCAGGCTACACACACAAACACAGGATACGTCACGCACAGGCAACGCACACAAACACAAACAGCGTATGCGTGCTGCCAATAAGTTGCAAACAACAACAACAACAACAGCAACAAGAGAAAAACAATAAAAAAGGCAAAACAAGAACACAATGCCGCAACACATTGCCATATCTCCTTTTTCTTCTCTTATTTTTTTTTTTTGCTATGAAACAGTTAAGCGGCTATGGGAATGTAAACACACAAAAGTACCCCTACACCTCCCACCCACAGCCAGGAGTAGTAGGAATCAGCAGCCAAAACAATCAAGCGGCGACAGCAGCAGCAACACTTGGCTTGACAGGCAAAAGCTCGACTCTCTCACCATACACACACACACACACACACACACTCTCTGTCTCTGTCTGTCTGTCAGGCATGCTGTGTTGTTAATGAGTCGCCAGCGTCACGCTGCTGTTGTCCCCTTCACAGGTAACACCTCTGAAGGGGCCTGTCATCATTATAAAGGCGTTGAATTGCTTTCTTGCGCTCACTCTCGCTCTCTCTCCATCTCTCACTCATAATTTGAGACACACACACAACCACACATACAGTCACACTCAAAGTCAAGCTTTAAGTATTTTGACTAGCAAATTTGGGACTCCTCGTGCTCTCCACCTGCCATGGTGGGGCTCGTCGTCACTCCTTTTTGCTCTATTGATTTTTAACATAATCAAAACCCAAATTGTATGCACACATGCATAACCTACACAAACATACATACATATGTACATTTATAAGTACATGCACACATACATTTTGGACAGCGTTGCCATGTATGTTTAGAAGGTGGCTGGTGGCTGGATACAGATGGTCTGATGCTTTTGGGTGGCAACGTTGGCGTCGCGCTGATTATGAGGATGTTGATAAGTTTTAACGTCGACGCCGACGACGACGAACGAGCGACACCGAACGCTGACGACGCATCGGCGATGCTTGTTGACTCTCTCTCAAAGCGCACACACACACACACACTCACACAGACACAGACGTCCGTCAAGCTGCTGCGCCTATTTTAAACACACACACACACGAGCAGGCACATGGGACAACCCTTTTGGCCGCCCCACAGCCCAAGCTCTTCTTATTACCTCCTCTCACCCTCATTCTCTTGCTCTCGTCTTCATTGTTGAAAATGGCTTCATTGAAAATGTTGTTTGCTTTTCTATTTGGGGTTTGCTTTTGCTGGCTGGCTTGCTTTCCTTGCTCCTTTTTGCTTTATTTTGTATTTTTACACTATAAAATATACATTGTGTGTGTGTGTGTGTGTGTGTGTGTGTGTGTGTCTGTGGCATGCTTTTAGGCGCAGCAGTCCTTTCCGATGATTGTGTTTGCATTTTGGGGTCTGCAAGTTTTTGGCTTTTGTAAAATTTTCGTTTTAAACTTTTCGTTGTACACGAATTATAAGTTTTGATTAGTAGTGGGCAAAGTTTTTGCATACGCATATGTGTGTGTGTGTGTGTGTGTGTTTTTCTCAGGGTTGGTGGTTGTCATCCATATAGTAACGGGTCTAGTTATGTAAATATATATGTATGTATAGAACATGCATATGTAATAACTAATATATACACTATATATACAATATGCACAGGAAATGAGTTCGACGTCAGCGTTTTAATAGCCTTACAATTTTAAGGGTTTGCCGTTGGCCAAAAAAAAGGGTATATTTTTGCGATGGCAAGGGGAGGGAGGGGACTCTATTCATACACTTTTATTTATGCGAAAAGTGTTTCTAAATTTTACTTGTAGCTTAACAAATTTGTCTATAATTTATTTTCATTTTTCGGTTTTCAGTTAAAAAAAAAACAGGATATATTGTGATAATATATTATAGCATACTTTTAAGAGCAATATTTGTGAGAACCTTTTCATTTTTAACATATGTTTCCAAAGCTTAGATAAATTTTATGTTGTTTTATATTTTTTTTTAGGAATACGACATCAAGGATCATCGGCCGTGGCTATCGTTAAATCAGTGTGGCTTAAACAAACCCGAACAAATTAAATTTGCGCGTTATTTGGGCCAAGGATTGCCAACGTTTACGCTCTTTTGCATTTATAGCAATTTTAAGAATCTATTTTGCACCAAACGCACGGAAATGTAAGTAACTAAAGAAAAACCAAATACATATTTTGCAATAATTGTATTATTTTGTACAGCTATACCAAGGATGGCTACAATCTGCCTTATATACTCGATAAAACCAAGCGCTTCCTGGCCAACACAACAGCTGGTAAGTTTCTCAGCGCCAAAAATGCCAACCCTATATGCGAATATTATGTATAGTGCAAATGCAGCAACGTTACAAAAAAAAAAAACTATACAGGCAAAAAAAAAAAAAGCGAAAAGAATGAAACAAAAGTGTAACGCCAAAATAGCTAAAATGCGAAATGTGCTAAATTTTAAAAATATACACAAAAAAACCAGTGCCTACAAACGTTTTTCTTTTATGATTTTTCTTTTATTTTGCATTTTTCATTTCTCATTTGCTCTATATATATTTTGTTTCCCACATGCACTTTCTGTTCGCTCTCGAAACGAAAACAATTTTTATATATACTTCAAAATTGGCTGCCTATTTTTGCGCTCACGAAAAAAAATTAAAGCGCAAATCAAAATTTAAAACATATTTTCACTCTGCAAAGAAAAAAAAAACATTTTAATTTGTTGACTTCAATTTGTTTGTGTTCTTCTACTTCTTTTTCCACGCATACGCTTTAAATCACTAGGCGAAAATACCAACAACAACAACAACAGTAACAGTAACAAGACCAACAACACCACAACAACAACAACAACATCCACACCGGTCAAACAGACACAAGAGCAAAGCGAATCAGCGCCAGCATCGCCAGCAGCCGCAGCAATACCAACAACAGCACCGGCAATAACGTTGCCACACACACACAACAACAACAACAACAATAGCAATAGCAACAGCAACAACAATACACATGCAACAGGCAACAGCAGCACACATTTACACACGCAGCAAGCAGCGCAGTCGCCGTCACCATCGCAACAGCAGCAGCCAACATCAGTTGCAGCCGCCGCACGCACAATGACCCCCACTGGCACGCCCCTGCCACGACCAGGCACGCCCACAACGCCAGCTGCGGCAGCAATGGCAGCAACACCAACAACGCCGCACCCGCAACACACACATTTGATGCAGCAACATGCACCGCATCATCTGCAACAACAACAGCAACTGCAGCAACAGCAACCCCTGCAACAGCAACCCTTGCAACAGCAACCCTCTACGCCCACTCGTGGCCCGCCCATGACACCGCAGCAGCAGCATCATCTGCAACAACAGCAGCAACATCCACAGCCGCTTCCACATCCACATCATGCACCTCCGCATCCACATCACTATACGCATCCACATCCACAGCAACATCCGCATTCACATCCGCAGCAACATCCACATCCACACGCACATCCGCATCATTTTGCCTACGCACATCCGCATCATACGCATTACGGCCTGCCACCGCATCCACATCCACATCCGCACTCACATCCGCATCCACATCCGCACGCTCACATGGCAGCAGCATTGGGCTATGGCCAACAGGTGGCGCCATCAGCTGCACAGCCGCCGCAGCTGCCGCCCAATATGTGAGACTGGCGTCGGCGTGGCGCCAAATATGGAGGCAGTGGCGCCACCTGTTGACAATCGTAGGCTGCAAAAAAATTGAAAAAAAAACGCCCTCTCTCCCAACTACTATTATTAGCTTATAAACTCTGTAACTCGTTTTTTTTCTTCATATGTATCGTCATTTTGGTTTTTATCCTGTTGTCTTTGTCCCCCATTCTGTTAGCATATATTTCGTTTGTAGTCTAATTTTACATGCTTTTTGCCAAATTTTTAATATGTATTATGTTAAACGACTAAATTGTTGGACGATGATCACGCCCTGAACTATGCAATGTTATTCCTTGAAAAGAGATTATTACAATTACACATACACATACTAGATACACACACACACACACACACACACACATGTAAACTGTCAACAACATCATTATAGTAAATCAAGCTAATGCGCAACTATTAAAAGTAATAAACAAATAATAATTATATATATATGACCATATATTTTAGTAAGCCAAGAACAAAATGATATGTATGTGCAAAAACCAATCCTAACTATATACACAACATCTACATATACATATTTATATATATATATATATAAATATACAAATATATAAAGAGAAATTTTGTTTGCAAACAACAAATATACATATATATATATATATACATACATAGCGAAAAACAAAATGTTGCCTTCTTTTTTAATGAGTATCTTATACGTGCATACATATTTACTATGCCTGTATCGCGTTTCTCTGCATTTGTGCTAGCAAGCGTCACATTTCTTTTGCTCTCTCTCGCTCTTTAAAAATGCAATTCTCTCTTGTAGACCTCAAGAATATGGCGGCCGCAAATGACGGCACGCTTGAGTTTGCCAGTAATAACAGCAGCAGCAGCAGTAATAGCAACAACAACACCAACACCATCAACAATAACAGCAGCAGCAGCGTTAACAGCAACAGCAGCACCAGCAGCAACACCACTGTTAACAGCTATGTAGCAGCAGCAGCAGCGGCAGCATCCTCTCAGCCAATGGACACTCGCTATGGCTGCGTGGCGACGTCGACGTCGCTGCCGCTGTTACCGCCGCCAGCAGCATTGGGTCCGCCGCCTCGCTCGCTGGAGCAGCTTATTATCTATGAGAATTTCAATGTGCATGAAGCGCATCGCATTGAAGATGGCGTCTGTACGCACATCAGCCGCCTGCCGCCCAAGAAGCAGGAGCTATTGAAACAGTTCGGTATACAGAGTAGTAGCCAGCAATGTCTGAGCAATTATGAAAAGTGCATACTCATCGAGAACTTCATCAAGTTTTGCAATGTGAGCAATTGTGTATCCGCCGTGTGGGTGCTCCAATCCCAGCACTCAGCAACAAAAAATGACAAACAGCCTGACAAGGAGGCGAATCCTTAGCATGCAGCGGAGCTTTGTTCTTGATCCTCCCCCCCCCAACAAATTGGCTATATACTATACACACACATTGGCATTATTCATTCTATATCTAGTTCAAAATTGCACCATCATCCCTAGAGCATAGAACAAAACTCTTGCCGTCCCTTAAAGTAGAACTCTCCTCACTTCCTCACTTTACATTGTTTCTCAATAGGAATATCAGATATCCGATCATCGACCCTTTTTGGACTTCCACGAGAGCGCTTTATCCAAATGTGAGCAACTTAAATTTGTACGATATCTGGGCCAGGGGCTATCCAATCTGACGCTAAACAAGATCTATGTCGCATTCAAGGACCTGCTCAGCAGCGGACGATCTGATAAGTGAGCGAAAACTTATCCTTTATAACGTTAACAGAGTTTCTTACTATTCAAAACGTTTCTCAGAGCCGGATCGGAAAACTACAATTTAGATGTTCTCTTGAAGAAGAAGCGCAAGAATCTATATAATCGTCTGCATGCGGCTGGTAAATTGATCTTATTCATATTCGATTTTAATTATACATATACATATACCTATGTATGTTATACTGCTCAAAAATCCCTTCCAAGATTTTAAACTTCCATAACTTTGTCAAAACTGATCCGATTTTCAAGATCCAGCCCATCTTGAGCATGTCTAGTCCTCTTAATTAATTGTACATTTAAAGTTTACGCAATTTTGAAAATTTAATTTTTTCGGTGTTTTTTGGAAAATAGTGATAAGGGTCCCCCCTTATCATTTTTTGTGAAATTTTTTTTCAAAAAAATAGAATCTTGAATTTGTATTTTTAATCGATTATGAATGTCATAATTAGCATAAAAAAGTATGGGAAAAGTGATTCTGAGATGGTTCATTTTTCTGTCAAAAATCATGCCAAAAATTACAAAAAAATTGACTTGTAAAGTGCCGAAATCCCATATAACGCCTTTCCAAGATTTTAAACTTCCATAACTTTGTCAAAACTGATCCGATTTTCAAGATCGATCCCATTTTGAGCATGTCTAGTCCTCTTAATTAATTGTACATTTAAAGTTTACGCAATTTTAAAAATTGAATTTTTTCGGTGTTTTTTGGAAAATAGTGATAAGGGTCCCCCCTTATCACTTTTTGTGAAAATTTTTTTTCAAAAAAATAGAATCTTGAATTTTTATTTTTAATCGATTATGAATGTCATAATTAGTATAAAAAATTATGGGAAAAGTGATTCTGAGATGGTTCATTTTTCTGTCAAAAATCATGCCAAAAATTACTTGTAAAGTCCCGAAATCCCATATAACGCCTTTCCAAGATTTTAAACTTCCATAACTTTGTCAAAACTGATCCGATTTTCAAGATCGATCCCATTTTGAGCATGTATTGACCTGTACATTAATTGTCTATTTAAAGATTATGAAATTTTAAAAGTGAAATTTTTTGGATTTTTTTGGTAAAATATGATATGACTTTTGAATCACTTGCAGAAAATATTTATTCCAACATCTGTTTAATTGGATTTTGTGATTATTTTTAGCAACTAGTGTCGATCTAACAACGTACGATTCGACAGGCCAAGCGTCGCAGCAGAGTTCTCAAGCGACACGCCCACATCACGCCTTTGCCGCACTAACAGCAGCGACCCAACAGAACGATGTTTGCAGCGATCTACCGCAGTACAATTATGTGGCGCGGTAAAAGCTCACGTTGACGCCTGCGCGGGCGTTGCACAACTACAACTACAACAAGAGATACACAAAATATACACACACACACATATACACATGCATACATATTACATATACTTCCTGGAACTGGACCAGTAACTGTTGTGTCTTCAAAACAAAAAAGAAAACAAAATTATACGGAAAATGGGAAAATTGTGAAGCAAAAAGATGCTAAACAATTAATTGAAAACTAAGTACTAAATTATAAAGAAAATAAGATACAAGAAATTAGTGATTAAAAAAAATTAACATATTAATGAGAATGAAATTCCAGTTAGAAAAGAACAAGGATGCAGTTAATCTATTAAATATTTAAGTTGAATATATTTTATGTAGCTGGTATAGTGATTATGGGGCTTTATTTCACATGAATCCAGATCAATGCCTAATCGATACTATATTTGTAGCTCGTGCTTCGGTTTCCAAAATTCATGCTCCATTTGTTTTCCAAAAGTTAAACAAGCATATAAATAAATAATATATATATATATATATATACAGAGTTAAGTTAGATCTTAAGCGCAACACCAAAATTCAAAAAATAAATCAAAGACCTCCCAAGAAAGTTCCCTAATATGCATATACACATCAACTATAGCATATAGTTTGTAAGTTGAGAAAAACGTTTACATTAACATTAGCAAGAAACACACACACACACAAAACAAACACAATACCAACACTGAAGAAAAACAGTATAGCAAACAACATAAAAGATTAACAAAACAATTATTCCTATATACAATACTTATATACAACAAACAATATACATAAAGAATTATAAACGGAAACGCAAAAATCAAATACCAAGCATAGCAATTGTAAATTCAATATATAAATAACATAAACAACAAATATATTATATACTAAAACGCCAAGGATTTGCTTTGTTCTTTTAAACTTTACGGACATTTTTTTATTTTCGGTTTAAAAATTGTTTATTTTTTTTTTACTAGTACGAATATTAACTTGCAGCGATTTAGAGGCAATGGTTACAAAAGAAGTAAAGTACAATACAAGGCAGTTTATATGATGGGGCGACTTAACTAACAGACACGCGACTCCTTGCCAAGAGGATTTGAGTTACTTAAATATAGCAATAAGAATATGCTCATATATATTCCAGCTGGCAGCAATTTTGAATTGCCCTTAAGTGAATGCTATTAGAAAAAGTGTGCGTAAATGCGATCTAATTGGATTCCTTTTTGCTCAATTTCTGCTCACGATCCAGCGCCCGCTGCTTGGCCTTCTCATAGATGGGCAGCAGTTGTCCGGTCTCGCCCAGCATTTTCAGCAACTCCACAATGAAAGGCAAATAGTTGTGTTTGCGTCGCACGTTCTCCACCTAAGAAATATAACAGATTTGATAATAATAATATGAATATTATTTATATTTAAATGCATATATGCCTTGTATCGTTTCTTCTTCTCGACTTCATACTGTATATACGAGCGCAGGCTATTGATTTCAGTCTGACGATCATCTGCCGTGTCCATGGCATCGGCAGCCGGATTAAGCAGCTTATCAATTTGCTGCTCATAGATGCGCTGCCTGTCGGAGATCAGTGCCATTAAATTGAAATGTATTTCCCCGTCACTGTAACGCTGCATGCGCTTCTCAATGATTGGCCGCACAACATCGATCCAATTCTGCTCTGGCTTGATCTCGCCAAGATCAATGGGACCCTCGCGCAGACCATCCAGCTCATAGAGACGACCCGCAATAGGCATATAGCCCACAAAATGATAGACATCCTCATCCTTGTTCTGGTTCTTCATGTCCAGCTCAAACAGTGTTTGCCGTGCAAACGAATTGTGCACGGTACGGATCTGTGAGGCATTGCTCAGCGTCAATCCCTTATTGTAAGGATCAAAGCACTGGCAGAACTCCTTAAAGTTGGTCAGCGTCTCACCCAGCTTGATGTCCTGATGATTCAGGTTTAGCAGCAGACTGAGTATGGCCTGCGTGGCACAGGCATTGTTGATCACCTGCTTGGCAAAAAATATGTGATCCCGATCCAAGACTACTTTGCCAGCGGGCTCATCCTCCTGCACCCACTTGAACAGAAATATCAGGCCATGTATCGGCTCCAAGTCCTTGAATGACTCACTGTCCAGGCTCCAGATCTCCTCCACCTGTGCCCCGTCGCAGCCTACACAGAACAAAATTCAGTTTTTATTGATCCCGGGCAATGCCGGTTTTTGGCGTCCTCTTAGAAAAAGCGCGCCAACTTACCGAATTCGCGTATTAGCTCGGTGAATACGCCGGGATCACTCTCGATTAGACACCAATTGCCTGCTCCTTCGCTCATTGTGCGCAACTTTGATGTGGTTAGCTTAATTTGCAAAATTTGCTACAATACAATTTTTTTGTCAACTCACAAGCTACACGATTAATGATAGAGATGCAACGATGTATCAAATCGATACTTTATACGATGCGAGAACGATGCTCACAGTATCGATATTATTAAACGCTGTTATCGATATTAAATGGTAAACAATTTACATAGTTATCAATGCTGCTAATTACTTATCTACTAGGTTTTTTATAAATCAATATAATTTTATTGGTTTAAAAGCTTGACTATTCGCATTCTCATCTTTTTCAATTTTCTGCACACACAACTGCATTGCGATTACCATTGCTTTGCGATGTTTCGATGTTTTTGCACATATCTAATGTCATGGCGGACACAAAGCAAAGCGGTGGGGAAAAAAAAAATTATGCGCAAGCAAAATGAAAAATCTCACATAAAAAAATAAATTTTTGTGCAGCCAGTGAAATGTAAATGGCATATGTATACCATTACAATAACAGCAAGACAATAATGTGTATTTTAGTGTAACATTTGTACGCATTACAACCCGGTAAAGCATTAAAAATATGACGCGAAAATATGATATCAACTTTGTGCAGCAGGCAACAGCAACAACAAAATCAGTGGAAAATTGGCAATTGCGTACGTTTATGTAAATGCCGTGGAACGAACGGGGGGGATAAAAACAAATTGCAATTGTTGTTTTCAATCAATTAACTGTGTATTAAACCAGCGCGTTCTCTTCTCATCTCTCAGTGCGGGAGTGTGAGCGAGAAATATTTGTGTGGGGGAAAAAGAGGCGCGAAAAATCCGCAACAAAATGGTTGTCTCAAAAGACAACAAGCGTCGCCGTAAGGAAACCGAGACACCGCCAACCTCATCGTCCGGGGCGGTGGCAGCAACTCTGGCTGTGGAGTCATCACCCGAGATGCCCAAAAGGTTTGTCTACATACATATGTATATACCACCCTATATATATCTAGTTGATCGTCAATTTGCAAAAAAGAGATGACGACGCAACAACAGCAGCAGCAGTAGACTTTAACGTCACTGTTAAATGTACTAACAGTGACGGTAGCCAATCCCCACTCCCCCGCTTAACGTGAAGTGAGGTGCGCTACATTGTATAAGCAACAGTGTTGCAAACTATGACAGTCAAACACTAAAACAATAGAGCCAAAAGCGGGTAATTTATGTTTGGTAGTTTTTGCATTTTAATTGTTTACTTCTATTTACATTATAACTATGTTGCCTTACATTAAGTTATTATTTTATGTGTTATATTGTAATAACCGTTTATCAAGGAATAGCACTGTATAGTTCAAGGCGTAATCATCGTTCAAAAATTAAGTCGTTTAATATAATACAAACAAAAATTAAGAATAAAAAAAAAGGAAAAAAGGCTAGATTTGGCTATGAAAAAGCGCAGCACTGTTCAACAAGCTTCGTGGCGCGGTTGTTGTTATTTTTGTACTGGCAAAGGGCTGATTCGCATTTGCTTTAGGGTAGAGCAGGTGGCCATGCGTGTGTGTGTTATATGTGTTGGGAAATTCAATGCGTTGCTGTTGTTGCTTTTGATTTTCGCGTTATTTGTATCAAATTGCATTTCTTTACCAATTAAAACTCATTCACACTTTTATTCTGACTATACTCCACATAAACGCTCTTCACCACCACTCTATTTGCAGGACGAAGGTGCAGGCGCAGCGTAAATTCGCACAAGGCCAAAGCGCGCCCAATGCAGGGGGTGGTGCATTCAGTTCTGCCAGCATTGCAGCAGCGGCGGCGGCGGCAGCAGCAGCCGGAGCAGCTGCATCTGGGGCCAGTACATCGACCGAGAGCCAACAGCCACCGATTGAGATATTGCCTAACAAGTGTCCCGCTCCGCAGGATTTCTTAACGTTTCTCTGCTTTCGGGGCACATCAGCGCTGCCCGCCCACTTGGACTATTTGAACCAGGGCAAGTCCAAGGCAAACGATGCAACGCCCAGCAGCGAGTCAGCAGCCAACCACATAAGCAACAAGAAGAAGAACAGCAGCAGCAAAAAGAAACGCGGCAGACCCTCAAAAAAACAAGGAGCCGAGCAACTGCAGAAGCAGCAATTGCCTGTTGCTGAGAAAACAGCTAGTGATAAAATAGAAGTAGCACCGGAGCCAGCACCGACGCCACCGCCTCCTCCCCCCCTGCTTCTGGCGGGTGCAGTTCGCAAACGCGCCGAGGTAGTTGCTGAGGGTAACAGACGAGGTGCCCGCCGCAAAGATACTTCAAAACGACGCTCGAATCGCGCAGGCAACAACAAGGAAAAGTATGATGAGCAAGAACAGCAGCAGGATAATGACCCACCCGAGGAGGTAGACGACGAGGATGAATTCTTCTCAGCGCATGATACCAGCTCACGCAATGGCGGCGCTGCCGATGAGACGCTCTCTAAGTCGGAAACAGTCCAATCAAATACCAAGCGTGGTCGTAGCCGAAAAGCAATCGCAGCTGATTCACCCGCAGATCACAGTGCCGGTGGCAAGGATAAGGAGAAGGCGCCCGTGAAGCGTTTACGGCAACGTGAATCACCCATATTTATACCCTCACCCGAATCTTCAGGACGCATGACGCGACAGCGTGCATTTTTTGAGCCCGTCAAGGTGCTGCCTAAGCAAGAGCCAGACGAGGAGCAGCTAAGGCAGGAGCAGAAGGAGAAGGAGCAGGAGAAAGAGATGCAGCTTGAGCAGGAGCTGAAGCAGAAGCAGTCATCGACAACAGAACCCAAGCAGCAGCAGCAACAACTCATCAAGGAGAAAACCAACTCCAGCATTTATGCCAAAGATGCGGCCAGGTTAGAGAATGGCGGCACAACTGCAACAGCTGCCGCTGCTGAGCAGCTGAAGGGCATTGATGTCTTCGATTTCAGCTCAGACGATGAGCAGCCACTGTCCAAGGCCATCAAGCTGAAAAAGGGCGTCAAAAAGGGAACTTCAGGAGCCGGAGCAACAACTAACGCACGTGGACGAAAATCAGCTGGTGGCTCGGCCAAAAAACAACAACAGCAGCGGGAGGAGGAGAATGAGAAGAGAGAAACAACACCAGCAACGACACCCGGGAAAGCAGAAGAACCGCCCAAGTCCAAACGCGGCAAGGCATTCAAAAAGAAAGCCGAGCCGGAAAACATCGACAAGCAGGAACTAGAGACGGAACCGGAGGCAGAGTTAACGCCACCCTCGCCCAAAAAGCCGAGCAACAACAATACGCGTCCAGTGCGTCGCCTAGCGCAGATTAAAGCCCAGCGCTCAGCGAGTCCCAGTCCACAGCGTACTCAGCGACCGTCACGTAAAACAAAAGAAGCCGCTGCCATCTACATGGGCATCATTGGGCACAAACTGCAGCTGGACGATGACGACGATGACGATCTCTCTCTGAGCAGTTTTCCTGACATACCCAATGTCAAACAAATGGAGAAAATGGAAAAAGAGATTAAAAAAAATGCGGCGGGCAAAACAAGCAATGTGGAAGCTAAAAAGTTAGTACCAAAACCAGCAGAAGCAACCGAACGATCAGGAGTGGGAGGAGGAGCGGAAGAAGCAGGAGGATCAGGAACGGGTGCAGCAACAGTAGTTGCGGCAGAGTCGCCCACTGAAGCGCCTGCAACATCAGCAGCAGCGCCACCACCTCCCCGACGTGGTCGTCCACCCAAGCAGGCAAAAGGTGCAGCAGCAGGGGCAACTGGAGCTACCACCACCGTCAAGCCTCAGATAGAAGGCATGCTGGTAAAAAAAGGCGCACTGGCGCTGGCCAAAGCAAAGTCCGAACAGCAACAAAAAAACCAACAACAACAACAACAACAGCAGCAGCAGCAACAAAAAGTAGACTCCGATGCGGAGGAGGATTTTTTAATCAACGAGGAGCTAAACGAAACTAAGCGCAAGCTGGAAAAGAGTTTTAGTGACTCCGATGATGAGCCGCTGGCCATTAAAGTGCCAACGGCAGCAGCAGCAGCAACAACATTAGCAGCAGCAGCAACAACAACCGCAGCAGCCAAAGCCAGCAGCAGTAAAATGGAAACAGCGCCGGTAACTCCGACAACAGCAGCAGCAGTTGCAACTGCAACATCAGCAGCAGCAATAACTACATCAACTACAACAACAGCTTTAAGGCTGCCACATCTGCTCACAGCTTGTGCCACGCCCATAACTCCGTTAACAATGCTGCCATTGACCACCAAACCCACACCGTTTTCCATATCGCCGCCCAGCTATGGGCCCGCAGCAGCCACGCTGAAGGCCATGGAAAAGAAATCCCCAGTGCCCACATCGAAGATACTTAATGTGCCCGCCACCTATGCGCTGCCCGGCACAGGATTGGGCGTGGGTGCTGGAGTCACAGTCGGTTTTGCCAAAACCTCCTCATATTTGCCGCAGGCATCACCTCACTATCACACGCCTTATGTGCGTCCGCCCACGTTTGGTGCCGCCGCCGCCGCTGCTGCCGCTGTGGGCAACAAGACACCCCAGGCAGCCATGGCAACGGCAACAACATCACCTCTTAAATATCAAACACCGCCCACCACTTATCCACCTCCCATTGAGGCGTATCAGTGCCCCAAAATAAATCCCAATTTTTTAACGCCCAAATATGATCGGAGCAGCATTTTGCCCCGCGCCAGCAACAATATCGCAGCGAGCAACAACAGCACTATGAACAATTTCTCGTCGCCAATTGTGTCACGACCATCGCTCAGCAGCCTGGCAGTGCCCACTACCGCCGCTACCAGCTCGATCGCTGCAAAAACGCCTTCAGTTAGTCAAAGTCTTAATCATAGTCTAACTGGAGCGACACCAGCTGGAGCATCCACTTCCGCAGCAGCAGCTGCTGCTGCTTCCGCCGCCTCCGCTGCACAACAGCAACATCAACAACAACAGTCGCCGGCGTCGCAGTTGACAGCAACACCCACTTCACAGCCTGCTGGTACTCCCAGCAACAGCAACAACAAAGATTCTGATCCATTAAAGGATGAGATCGGCAGCATTCTGGCCCAGGCCACACTCATGCCCAGCAAAGAGGAGTCGGGCAAGATCTTTGGCATAGCCAGCGTAAGTCTCGCTCAGAGTTCCGGACCGGACAACACCAAATGCACCCTGGGCAAGTGTGGTTCCATACACAAACCTGTTTTGGGTCCTGTCGTACCCACCGAGGGCTACTTTGGCGATCAGCTGTCTAGTAAGGAGCGTCGCAAGGCCAAGGTGAATATGACGCATGAGCAGATTCAAAAATGGCTCATCGAGTGCAGCTCCAATCCCGATGAGATACAAGATGATCTCGATGATGAATACGATGACAGCTTGCGGCCTCAACAGGCACAAACGCCGCCGGGTCCGACGCGCGATGATAAGGAGAGCACCAGCTTCAGCAGCTCCTCGAAGAATACACGCGGCGAGCTGGGCAAAAGTGAGAGCGCCTGGTCGGCCAAGGGGCCATCCCTTAAGGCCACCCCGGTGCTGGTCAGCACAGCAGCGGCGGCAGCAGCAACAGCAGCAGCTGTAGCCGCCTCCAATCGCAAGGATGCGGAAACGGATCCGGAAAAACTGGACTTTGATAAGTGTATTACACCCGTGAATCTCACGCAGAAAAGCCAACTGGAGGCGCAAGATAAGAAATTAGGCGATAAGAAGCCTAAGAATGCAGCCAACAATAGTGCTAAGGCATCAGCAGCGCTGCCAACAGCTGCTACAACTGGCAGCAAGCGCAACGCTACTGCCCCGCCCACGCCGCCGCCCAAACCCAAAGCAGGCAATAAGCGGAATGCAGCAACAGCTGCCACAAAGCTTACACCGCCGCAGCCCAACAGCAGCAGCAGCAACACGGCAGTAATAACAACGCCCGCAAAACGCACGCCTATCTATCAGAATCACAGTAAAAGCAAAGCGCAAATGCAACAGGATAGCAAACATCAGCAGCAAAAACAACAGCAACAGTTGCAACAGCAATCTGCAAAGACTTCAATTTATGCCTTTGGCAAGGAAGAGGAAACCACTGCAGCAGTTGCCGCCGCAGCAATAACAACTGTTGCTGCCAGCAGCAAGGCAATCAATCGTCGACGCAATGCGGAAGCGGAAACAGCAGCAGCGCCGCTGCCTGCGCTCAGCGAGCGGTCGCCAACAAAGAAACGCGCCGCTGCCACAGCGGCAGCAACAGCGGTGCAGCTGACTCTTAGTCCCACAGATAAGCTGGAGAAGCCCAAAGCAGCAGCAGCAGCAGCGCGCAAGAAGCAGCAGCTACAACAACAACAACAGCAGCAGCAGCAAAAACAACAGGCAGCAACTGCCAGCGCTGCTGGGGATTCAGATGCGGAAGGCCGTACCTTTTATATACCCCTATCCCAAGGCACCAGCGGCGGCGAGGGCGGCATTCAAGTTGCCGTTAAGCTGGGACGCGAGGGCCCCGATGGACCCAATCAAAAGGTGGTGATGCAGGCCACACTGGTGACCAAGGCGCAAATGGACACTAATTCCAAGCAGCTGCCGGACAATGAGCTGGTCAAAACGCTGCTCAATGCAGCCAACACAAACAATGAGTCCACGGCGCCAAGCAACAACAACAATAACAGCTTAAAAGCCAGTACCTCAGCAGCAGCGGCGGCAGCAGCAGCAACCACCTCCAGTCTGGTGCGCGTCAATTCCAATTCCTCACTATTCTCCGGCTCCGCAAAATCCCGCACAGCGGCAGCAGCCGCTTCAGCAGCAGCAGCTATGGCAGCAACCAATGCCTTGGCCAAAAAGTACAAAGATGATACGCCCATTAAGATGGCTAATAATACAGCCTTCCCGCGGCACGATGACCCCACGCAAATGGTCGAGGCGCCCATCTTCAAACCCACCGAAAAGGAGTTTGCCGATCCCATTGAGTTTATTGAGCGCATTACACCTATTGCAGCCCGCTTTGGCATCTGTAAGATTATACCGCCGGCTAGCTTTAAGCCCGAGTGCCGCATTTCGGATGAGATGCGCTTTACGGCGTACAATCAGTATGTGCACAAGATGCTGCATCGCTGGGGTCCCAGTGCAAAGGAGTTGAGTGCGATTAAAAAGTATTTGGCCACGCAGAGCATTGTGATGAATCATGCGCCCTGGATTGGCGGTATGGAGGTGGATCTTCCGCGTCTATATCACACCGTACAGGAGCTCGGCGGTCTCAAAGAGGTCATCGAGAAGAAGAAATGGGCACGCGTTGCGGAGGAGATGTGCATACCGAAGCTGGCACAGGATCGTGTCACCAAACTCGATGACATCTACTGCAAGTACTTGTTGCCCTACGATACGCTCTCTCCGGCAGAACGCCAGAAGCTCTTCGATGAGGTCGAAGCGGATTGGGCAAAGCGGGAGGCGCGCGCCCGACGCAATGCGGATCGTTTTGTCAATTCCACGGAGAGTGTTTCCAACGAGGAGGATGATGTGTCCACCGATGAGGACGAGGAGTCCGAGGAGGAGCTCGATGGCGTCTCTATGGAATGCATTGTTAAGGGTCGCAGCATGCCGCTCAGTCAATTCTATCGCATTGCCCGCAACACCATGGCGCTGTGGTTCAAAAGCACCGATCCCACCGTCAGCGAAGTGGAGGCGGAATTCTGGCGTCATGTCGCCGTGCGCGACAGTCATGTGTGCGTGCATTCCGGCTCCATTGACAGCTCAGGCTGGGGCTATGGTTTTCCCAGTCCAGGGCCTAAAGGCAAAGGCTCGAATTATGCGCGACATCCCTGGAACCTCAAAGTGCTCACAAATAATGCAGGGTCCGTCCTGCGATCCCTGGGACCTGTCATGGGCGTTACAGTGCCCACGCTGCATGTGGGCATGCTCTTCTCCGCCTGCTGCTGGTATCGAGATCCGCACGGCCTCTCCTGGATTGAGTATCTGCATACGGGCGCCTCCAAGTTATGGTATGGCATACCCGACGACCAGAGCGCTAATTTCCGCTCGGCGCTAACATCGCTGATACCGACGCACTGTCAAAACAAGACAATCTGGTTGCCCTGTGATACGGTAATGGTGCCACCACACATGCTTACCGATCGTGGCGTCTCGCTGTGCCGCATCGAGCAGAAGCCTGGCGAATTTATTGTTGTTTTTCCGCGCGCCTACACTTCCAGCCTGGCCACTGGCTATGTGGTCTCTGAGAGCGTTTACTTTGCTACCATGTCGTGGCTGGATTTGGCCAAGGATGACTTTAGGGTGAGTCTTTTATCAACGTTGATTTCAACAACCACTTTAACTAACTTGCTGTTACAGGACATTCATGAGAGCTGTGAGCCGGCAATGTTCTCGTTGGAGCAGCTGCTCTTTGCCTTGGGATATGACCAGCGGGTCAACTCGGACACATTGCAGCAGATGCTGCCAATGCTGAACGACGTCTGCGAGAAGGAATCGGCGGCACGCGAACAGCTCAGAGTATGTATAAGCCAGAAAGATAAATTGATTAAATTCCCTTGCGATTAGTTACACATGTATTAACAAAAACTTGTTTTGTTTTTGCAGGCCGCTGGCGTCACATCCACCGAAAAGGTGCAGGCTGAGAAGGGACAAAAGGCGAAGAAGCAACAGCAGCCACCGCACAAATCGATCGAGAGTGAATGCGATCTGTGCCGTGCCAATCTGTACATATCGATGGTGCGCACCGAGGATGGCAACGTTTACTGTCTGCAGCATGCACTCAAAAATCTCAACAATGGCAACATTCAGGCCAAGCAATGCAAACTGATTTATGCGTACAATGTGGACGATATACAGCAGTTGATCCGGCAGCTGCTGGAGAAGATTCAGCACAAGGCGGCCGTTAAGAAAAAGTAGCAGCGTCGGCGTCGGTATTAAACCAGCGCAATAATTATGAAGATAAACTATAAACGATAAACGATCTGAACGATAGCGTTTGAAGTGAAACGCGAATCTTTGTACATACGCTACATATATGCATGAATGTATTTATAAATGTAGTATATACATATATGTAGGTTTTCATCGTGGCAATGCTTGCAATTTGACTAGTTTATACAAAACATTTATATACATATATAAATGTGTATATATAGAAACTAATATGGTTAAGTGTAACGCGTTTGCAATGATTTTTGTTTTCCATTTTCTTTTGTTATTTTTGAGTATATATCCTGTGTGTTATTGATTGTATATAGACATAAAAACAAAACTTAGTGATTAGTTAGCCTTCGATTAAGTCAAGAGAATTCGCTCTCCTCAGTTAATACAAAGATTTACGCACTGCTAACAAGTGGCAATTTCTACTACCTTTTTATACAATATACGATTAACAATTACCAATAGGTATATAGACAACTAACGTCAATAGGAGCCGTAAATAGTCTTAGACAGCATTACAATAGCAATTTGGCCAAGAGCCGTGACAAAACTAACTAAAAGCAAAAGTTACTTCCTATTCGCCTGGCAAATCGTGCGTTGAGTGTGCAGAAAACGATGATGATGATGATGATAGTGTTACATTTTTTAGATGTTCCAGTTCCATGTAATTTAATTTTAAATATATCTACCAGTGCTATATAGTAACCGGATAAACTCACAATTTTCGACAAACCAAAACAATAATAATTAAAAAACCAACCACAAGGCAGGACATTAGCAATTAAAAAAAAATAAAAATTGGGTATAATTGCGAACTTTAATTTAGATGTTCTATGTATTTATATAGTTATAATACAATATTTAAATAACAAGTGCAACAATAAATCTTAACTCGAAATATTAAAAGGTGCACGGTTATTTTTGATTATATAGACATCTATACATATGTATATTTATTTGTTTTTTTAATGTGAATTAGCGGCAGCTTCAAATGTGAATCAGGTATAGATACTACATACATATTTACTTAGCCTAAGCGAGCCGTCTCACAGTCACTTAAATCTTAACTATTAAATATTCCAATTGAATATTCCAAAGTACAGGGCTTAACCTTTGGCCAAACTAAGTACAACCTACATGCTTACATGAGGCAAATCTAAGCCTTTGGTTTCTTGCTGGGCGGCAGACAGTCGGTAGCGGCAGTGGAGCGCTTAACAGCGCCACTTGCAGGGCTGGCAGTAGGGGCGCTTTTGGCCAACACATCCTCGAGCTGACGCTTGAGCTCGGAGACTTGTGTGGTCAGCTCTGTAATGCCGCCCAACGCATCCTGCAGACGACGATCCTGTGCCTTGCGCGACCCCTCCAGGAAGCGCACTTTTGATTGGAGTAATTTCTGTGTCTGCCACTGGCGCTGCAGCTGTTTGACCAAACGCTCGCCATTGCAACCACATTGGCTGACATCGAAGAAAGCACTATGGTCGGGCTGTGTTTTGGTTAGCAGTAGTGCCTGTTGTATAAATTCATCGCTTTTCTGATTTAAGCTGAGATTACTGTGGCTGTCCGAATGCGACGGCGCTTGAAACTTTCTATATGGCGTCACCTTAACGCCATTGAAACTGATGTCACCAAGTGATCCGCAGACAACGACACGTGCACTGCCCGACGCCGAAGAGTCGTTCAGTTTCATAGTCGTCTTGAAATTGACAGCAATCCTTTCATCGAAATGTTCAATGGCCATGGAGGAGATGTCGCGCAGCTCCTGCAGCACCTCATGCGGACGCAGTGGCTTCGCGGTGCCGCCCAATAGCTTCAATATGCTGTTAATCTCGTCCAGCACACGGCCTGGTATAAAGCAGCACAAGTTAAGATCTATATATTTTGAGTATGTCATTGTCAGCATCGAGATGCGCGTCTCAATCGACGTTAGGATGTCGGAGTGGCGAGCCAGCACGTGATTACTGCAAATTATTTATTTATTTAATTTTGGAATATATAAAACATCACTTTCACCATTTCAAAAAATTCCGACCCGATGGCACTTACTGTGTCATAGCTAATTCAAATGAAATTACACATAAAAGAATTTGTGATATAGTTTGGACCAGAATCATAAGAAAACAAGTGGTATTTGTTAGATTTATTGAAAAAACTGAAGATGGGGTATATAATATCTGGTCGGGTGGGAGATGCTAATAAGCCTGACAAGGACACTGGTTTCTACCTCACCAGAGAGAAGTTTATGGAGATAAAGAATTGCAAGGCAAATGCTAGGTCTTTTAAGAGATGGAATGTTAGTAAGTCGAAGCCTACTTTAATAGCACGGCACATGTCAAGCAGGGTCCCAATTGACTCCACGAAGGGCAAAGATTAGAAATTGCTTCTGAGCAGATTCAAGTTGATCTTGAGTAGACCAAACGCAGGATCTATATATTGTAGAACTGGCCTGACACGAGAGACATCAAGTAGTTAAGGGATCGGTGAATTTCTTAGGCAATCTTTTGATGATGTAAAAACTAATTTTCTCACAGATTTGACTTATTTTTACTTACCGCCTTTCCGATTCGCGACGTGGCAGGAGAGATTTAATGCGTTTGAAATTCCTGCCATGCTCCTGCACAACCTTATTGAAGCCCATATTCAGCACCATTTGGCCAATATAATTAAATCGAGCGCAAACCTAAAGTATTAAAATATAATAGAAAGTTATAGAAGCAATCCTCGATTATTAGTTAATTACATTTAATTACTCACCTCACGCGTTCTGGCTACTTCATCGTAGCTGAGCTCCTCTAATATGTCTATCAGCACAGTGTCTGGTAGATCCAAAATATTCATCATGTTTTCAGTTTACTTTACAATTGAAATGCAAATAATTTACCAAAATAAATTGATTGTGTGCACAGAATGATAGATGAAAAGAAAATATAGAAAAGAAACAAGTGAAGACGTTGCCAGACTGTTTGGTGGTGTGCGCGTACGTAAGCTGACTGCTATGTTGCGTAATGTGTTGACGTTTAATTGTGAGGGTGGCTTAAAAAACCACTGGGCGAACTTTTAGTTGATGTGGGTTTGAAAGGGTAGCCAGAAGACATTAATCTTTATAACACATATTACATATACGTTTAACATATTATACCTTCGTAAGTGTGAGCTTATTGTCTTGCAAAAATTTATTCCAGAATCAACACAAACAGACAGACTTGAGGCTTGCGGCTTTAAGAACATTTACATGTAAAACAAAAGGCAGTGACTGTTAGCAAATCAAAATGTTTTCAAAAGCCGTTTAGTTACTTTAATCGATAGTGTTGCACACTTAATCGATTAGTCGTAGCTGGTCACATTGCATCGACCAACCCCCACGCTTACGCGTCAAAAATATAACGGCGGCTTCGCCGTTATTGAGAGAGACGCCTTTTTATTTTTAAATACGAATGCTTAAATTTTAAAGCAATGGATTTGCAACAAAGGTCACCTACTACATGTTCTCCTGAGCTTGAATACCTAATTGCATTGCAATCGGAGGAGTTGTGTGGATCGCAACCGCGTCGTTCCCAGCGTTTGCGGGAAAAGGAAGAAGTCAAAACCAAAGCTGAAGAAGTTAGCCGAATTACCATCACTTCAGCTGCCTCACCTCAACTATTTGATGATATAGATTTGGAATGGAGTCAGCTGGCTCAATTGCCGCCCAATCATATATGCACCCCAAAAGTGGGCAAAAAACGCGGCCGGAAGAAAACTGCCGATAAGGACAAAGGGTGCTCCACTTATGCGGTAGTAAAGCGTCGTCGTAGAAACACCTCTAAGCTCACCTCAACCTCACAGAAAAAACGAGGACGAAAGCCAAAAAAAATACATTATGAGCCACTGCCAGATAACATGCCACTTGAGCCACAAGTCCGATTTGATTCTGAGCCACCAAAGTCGGATGCAACTGATTTGCCACCCAATAGCTCCATTGCAGCTTGTCCTCAATCCAAGCCCAGTTCAGTCAACTTGCCTGCATCCTCATTAATCGCCAGAACCACTCAAACCTATCCATATCAGTGTATGAATTTAACACAAACTTTGCTACCGGAACGTTATCCGGCACATTTTATACATCAATTGCCACCGGAACCCGAATACGTTACGGGCACAAATGTTGCTATAAGGGAAAAAATAATTGCCCAACCACCTGCTGAAATATGTTTAACTCCGAATACTACGCCGACTGATGCCCTGGAAGCGTATTCCCCATTGTTGTCGCTGGACACTGAATCTGTGGCCTCTACAACACCCTCATTGAGTGAATCGCTGGCCGAGGTGTTTGGCTCAACGGATATACGAACTGTTTTAAACATTAAGCTGCCCCGCGAATATCGTTTGCACGATTTTTATTTGCCTGTTCTGGCGTCCCTGCTGGACGTGGAGTTGGAACGCCTGCGCGTTATCCTGGAGATGACACAGCGCTTGACGCTCGAGCAGATGCAGCAGTTGGCGCAAGAGTATAGCAAAGTGCTAAGTGTACACTCCTCCAGCGATGAAGACGAATAATGGACACAATCAAATAATCTTCTTTTCAAAACTTTAGGTTAATTTGTATATTATTCTGTTGTTTGTTTATCCAGTGCACAACAGTGGAGCAGCCAAGCGGTGTCCTCGAGTTGATTATGTTAATAATTTCTTCTGACATGAATCAAGTTGACTTCTTAAATTGAATCATGATTCAACTCGAGTTGAATCAATTTTGACATCACCAGCAAATCCCCGCTGGGCGACGCCACTGTGCCATATTCTTGGAACTGAACATATCTTGTTTGTTTTTAAACTTAAGTGATCATTTAAATTTTGTATAATTTAGTTGGTAATTGGTATATAATGAACATTGTTTTTTGTTTGTTGCCTTTGACTTGCAGAGTGCACAGAGACTGAGATAGAGATAGAGAGAATTGTTGTGTTAACCATCTGCAATCTTACTATTGTTATAAGTAACCTATGGCTAAAAGTTATCTAATATATATTTAATATAATTCATAATTGATTTTGTTTTCTCATTCAATATGTATTAATTATGTAATTATATATACAAGCGCTCAGACTTGGAGACCGTCTATTAGTAGTCGCTGTCGTAGCTAACATCCTGCTGCGCCTGCGTTGAGTCATCGGAACGCTCTGATGTTGGATCAAAGTCCACATCCAAAGCATTATCATTGGTCGGACAGCAGTTGGGATGCGCCATTGAATCGAAGGCATCTTTGATTTGATTATTGGCGCCCTTGGGATCCAGATCGGTGGCCCAGCTAAAATGCATCAATGCCAGATCCATATTGCCTAACGTCTTGTGTATTTTGCCAATCAGATAAAACACAACCGACTCCTTTGGCACAATCTCCTTGAGCTCCTCCAGTTCACGCAACGCCTCCTGATACTTGCCCAGCGAGAAATATATAGAGCCGCGATGAAAACGCGCCAACGGATTCTTCGGATCCAACGTAGCTGCCGTATTAAGCGTTTGCAGTGCCAAGTCTTTCTTCTGCATGAAGAACTGCATCGCACCGATGTGCACCAGAATGACCGAATTTTGCGGATTGATTTTCAGCGCCTTCACATAGTGCAGCTCGGCCAGCTCGTATTTCTCCTGCTTGGAGTAAATGGTGCCAATGCCGAACCAGGCATTGTAATGCCGCGGATCTCGCACGACTGCCGACCGAAAATAGTCCATCGCCTTGTCGAACTCCTCGGTAAGTACCAGCTCGTGTCCAAGCAGCGTATAGCTGTACACAAAGTCCGCATCGACCTGGACCGCCCGCTTGAAGAACTTGATGGCCGTCTCGTGCTCCTTGTGCAGTGAGAAACAATTGCCGGCCACACACCACGTGACCGGATTGCGCTTATCCTGACCGATGAGGTCCTGGGCGAGCGCCGACAGCGTCACCTCCTTCTGCAAGTGCCACAACGATGTGGAATAGATTTCCATGTAATCCAAACGACTCGGCTCCGTTTCGTGTATCCGCTGGAAGATGAGAATGGCGGCCTCATAGTCGCGCAGCTCGTAGTGGCACATGCCAATCAGCGACTGCACCCAACTGGAGTTTAAATGATGCTTTGGTATCGTCGTCTCCAGCAGCTTAATGGCCGCCTTGCACTGAAACGTCGAGAGTAGTTTATAGCCCTCGGCCAGATCGCGCAGCAGCAGCATTAAGCCATCCGCCGATTGCTTCTTCATGGTGAGCAGTTGATGGGCCAGCGTCTGTGCATTGTTGAGACTGTTGTTTAGCAGGACTTTGGAATCATCGGTGCTGCGATTGTTGATTGCCGATTGTTGATTGTTGCCGACGGGGGCGGCTGATGTGATTGTTTCCACTTTCTCCTTCTCCTTGCGCGCCTGCTTTTCGCTCAGTTTCTCGGCGAGATGATGATGCGTCTTCTCGTCAATTAGCTCGTTGTTTAAACAGATTTTGGTCATGCGAGACGATTTGGTTTTGCGTGGCGGCGATCGCGGCTGCAAAAACTTATTGTTATTTGTTATGTTGGGCGACTTGTTGTTCTCTTTGACGGAGTACGCCGAATTGCTAAATAAACGGGAACTGCGACGCACTGCTGCATTGGGATTTGGTGGTGCATTGATACCCAAATTGTTGGGCGTACGGGGCGTTATGTTGCCAGCCTGCGTAAAAACGGCGGGTTTACTTTTCTCCTGACGGTTGATGAGGCCACCCACATGAGTTTTTAACTTTTTGCCAATGATTTTGGGCTCCTGATTGACCTCGACGAGCATTTGGGGCGAATACGCGGACATGCTTAAATTTGCTTGCAGAACGGCTGAGCCGGGATCGCAGGGACTAGTCAGCGGCATAATGCCAAAGCTGGGTGTTAACGGTGATATTGCAGACAAATATTTGAATTGCTTGCGAAACGGTGTGCCATTATTGGCATCATATAGTTGCTGCTGCTGCTGCTGATGTTGTTGCTGTGCGGGCGCATCGTGCGTTGAATAACCCATGGGTGTGTCCTCCAGGAGCATCATGCTCGCATTCGTATTGGTATTCTGCTGTTGCACACCGCCACGCAGCATTGTAATGGAGCTATTGAGATTGTTGTTATTGATGTTATTATTGATGTTGTTGTTTGGCGTTATTAGATTTTGTAGCGTGACAATGCTGCTGTTATTATTCTGCTGCTGATGCTGCTGTGATTGCTGTTGCTCCACTGGCGTGTTTAGTATATGATTGGAGTTATTGCTTAGATTGTTGAGCAGCAGATTTTCCAGCTGCTGCTGCTCGTTGGCAGCGCTGCCACTGAACAGCACCATGGAATTGGCATTGGCGCTGCTACCCTGGCAAGTGTTGAACACATCAGTGCTTTGAATTTGGAATATTGCCGTTGCATCCGTCTCCTGACCCAGCAGGCACAGATCGGCGAACGCCCGCCACATAAACGGATTCAGTTTGAGGGCGCGTCGCAACGCGTTCACCGCCAGCTTCTGGCGCTCCGTGCGCACACAGATCTGCGCCATCAGCTGATAGGCAAAGCAGGCAATTTCGCCAAATTCCCGCTGCAGCTCATCAAAGTGCTTGTTGTCCGCAAAGCCATTGGACACCAAGGCGCTTTCAGCTTCCGCAAATTTCTTCAGCTCGTATGCGCATTTGGCCTGCAGAAAACGGCACTGGGCCGAGCGTCGTGACTTCTCCGACAACAGCCAATATGCCTGATGCAATTGATTTGAACGGTAATAGCTGGTGGCCAGCAAAAATATTGTCTCATCGCTTTCCACTGAAATAATAAGAAAAGTAGAGTATATGGGGTAGATATTAAGGAATTAGTTCTACCTTCTGAGCAGAGGCGTTCCGCTAGAAAAACGGCATCTTTATGATCGTAGTGGTTCAGGCAGTGCCATATGGCGGCCTATAAGGATGAAAACAGCAGTTATATAGTTTATATATATACATAGATATATATATAAATATATATATATAATGAAAAATATGGTTTACGATCGATTTACCTGCACGGGCTCTTGAAGCATGGTTTTTGAGTTTTATGTCAAACTTTTTGTCGGTGTAACTCTCTCTGTTTTCACTCCGACCCAAATAATCTTCCAATCCCGGATCCGGTTTTCAGTTTTCTTGTTTCCGTTTTTGCTATGCTAAAAACTGTTGTGAATCATGCTGCATGGAACTCCCCGCAAGCGGAAAAGAAATTGGACAACTACAAAAAAGTGTCTTGTGTGTAACTTAAATGCGGGGTGTGCTGCTGCTCCCTCCTGACCACTTCTTGTATTGCGCTGGCTGCGAGGCTTTTCTTCTTCTTTAAGTACAATAGTCAGTCAATTTTCGTAACAATTTTCAAGGCCTTCGCATTAGCTTTCCCGCACACACACACGCACACACACACATTACAAAATCGACTAATTTTGTTGAAGAGTAATTCGAGTTATATATATGTATATGATCAAAACGCGAAATTTATGGCTTATTCGTATGCATTAAAAACTAAAATTAGTCGAATTATTTCCGTGTGAGTGGCGATGCCAGCAAAGTAATTGCCATTCACACAGCGATTTTGGAATGCCGATAAATAGTTTACACCGAACGTTGGTTATCGTTATCGCGGAAGGACAAATTTAAGCTGAATACCAAACCATAATTTTATTTTATACATAAATATATTAAACTGTTGTCTTACATAATAGGTGCGAATCTATTGTGAGTCACTCGAACTTGAACTAGAGCTGTCAGTGGACATGACTTCCACATCATCCTGTGCTGAAGATTCCTTGTGTGCACGTGTTTCCAGGGCTACCGAGTTACCCGACGCCCCCATCATATGTAATTCACCCAGATTCCAACTGAATTGGTTTTGGAATGCATTCGGCACTTCACCTCCCCCTCCGCCAGCAGTGGTTAAGCTCCGCTGGGCATCCGATTGAATAGCGCTATTTTGATGCGTCACGAGTCCACCATTGATATTCTGATCCGATTTACCCAATAGTCCGTTGCGCATTTCAATGTCCGTGGGATATGGCCGCCGGACGTCACCAATGCACCAAGTCAATGGAGCACTGACTGCATTTGCTGAACTAATTCTATGAGCGTATTTGATGAGTTCCTCCGAAGAAACCGGTCGCTTATTTGCCTGATTAATGCTCGCCAGTTTCTGGCGTGCCTGGAATATTGCTGTGGAGAGTATCAGTTCCGCATCCTTTAAAGATTTCTGTAGTTTCTGAATTTCCCGATCCTAAAACAGTATTACAGAATAATAGTAAAAGCAAACACCAAGCTATTTTGTTGGTACGTACGTGAACATCAACCTTGGCGCGCAGTTTGTCCATTGATTCCTCCACTTTAGCTTGCTCCTCAGCCAATTCCAACATTTTTCGAAATTCATCATCTTTTGAAACGAGCAAATCGAGCAAATCTCCAAGTTCGGCAGTGGATATTTTTTGGTGCGCCTGATCAATAAGTTCTTTGGAGATCATTTCAATGTCGTCGATGAGCAGCAGCAGACGCTCCTTTGTGCTTAGGTGAAATGACATGTTTACTATTCTGTTACTACTATAAATATTATTTATTTTGTTTGTTGCTATAAACAAGCCGGAAAGTATTTGCAGGAGCAACTAAAGTATCGATGACAGGAGTGGCTATCGATACTTGCCTAATTTGCTAAAAATCACAACTTTGCCGTAGCTGGTCACACAGAAAGTGACATAAACACAAACAGCTGTTTGCTTAGGCTGCAACAGACGCTAAAAGCAGAACGAAAGAAACTAATTTTTCCAAATTTATTGATATAGAAATTCTAATTAGATTAGAACTAAAAAATATTATGGGCGTGCCATGATATATAAATCGTCAACATGTTGCAGTTTCTGATATTTACATCACTCATTTTACTCTTCATTTACTGGTAAGTAAAACACAAGATCGAATTTTAAGCTGCAGAAAATAATTGCTGTTATATCGTATAATGTAGGATATTGCCGACGGCCATTAGCTGGTATCTGATTAAGCGTTTTCGGGTCAAAGTGCGAATCGGCCGCATTATATTGCCCTATTTATCGCTCAAGAATGTCCACATCAGCAAAAGCGGATTCTCTGTCGTAAGTGCATATTATTTATTATCCCTTAAAAAATCGCCCCTATATATACAAATATTATTAATATTCACTCATATTTTCTACTCTCTCCCTTAGCAAATTGAGGAGGTGTGCTTGCGCAGTCGTTTCTTTACTACGGAAGTAACAAAGCTGGTGTCAATTTACATACGTGACATACGGATCAATAAGGATATACACAGTCATCGGCAGGATGATGTCAGCAGTGATGGTTACTCTTATGTGCCGCGCAAACAGAAGTCGGCGGAGGGTAGGAATGTGCCGGATTTCCGGCAGACCGCAGTGCCCGCAAGCATTATAACATTTGCACAGTTTATGGCCGTGCATGTGAACAACATATCCGTAGTGCTGATGAATAATGACTTTGATCCCGGCTGGTTTATACATGCCACCGCCAAAGAGCTGCATCTGGATGGCAGCATTGTTCAGAATGCCCGAGTGCTGCTCGTCAACGCAGCATTGTTGGAGGCGCAGGCCAAAATGTTGCGGCATTGCAATGCACGGAGGCAGTCCCTGGAGAATCTGAACAAAATACGTCCCTGTCTGGGCGAAGTGAGCTTTGATGTGGCACTGGATGCGTCGCTCTTTGCACATGGTCCACTCTCTATGGATGTAAGCTGGAACTACAGCTTAAACTTGATTTAAATATCTAATACTGTTTCTAATTTACCTTTAGACACTCAGTCTGGTCATAAATAATTGCAAGTCTGTTGTACATGGTGGCCTGTATGAGTTCCTCAGCGAAGCCAAGCAGCGCAACCATCCTGGTCAGCAATCGAATCGTTTGCAGCAGGCCATGGCGCCCGCTGGCAACAGCTATGACAATGACAACTATGAGAAACTGGCGCCCATTATACCAAAGAACTTTAACTTCAGTGTTAAAGCAGCAACGTTTTCGGCGGTCAAGGAGAACTCGCAGAACGACTTTAGTGCCAAGTTACAACTGTTTACTGTAAGCGAGGAAACTACAAATGCATCTAAAAGCCAATTAATACCCATGCTTGTATTTCCTATTTAGATTACGGGCAAATTCAATTCAAAGATTGTGGATGAAAAGACGCTACTGCCGTCCATGCTGGCCAAGCTGGTATTTCAGCATCTGGACATTGATACCAAATTCGAGAAGCTGCTCTTTGTGGAACAGTTTACCATTGACTCGGTGGTAAGTTTAGAATCTTCACAACTCATACTATTATTAATTGCTTAAACATTTGCAGCTGGAGAAGGACATCTTCAATCTGTATGTCAAGCTCAAGACATTTCAAATTATTTACAATCACAGCGAGATCTATGATTTTGTGAATAACAATTTTCTGGCACGCCAGCGTGCATCGAGCAGCCATCAGCTGCTGCAGCTGGGCCATAGGCAAAAGTCCCTGCCAGATCATTTGTGCTTGGAGGCCGCAGTCACGCCCTCCGCCTCGCCAGCCAAGCAGCGTCGCGATGGCGGCATTCTGGAGTGGATCATGCAGCGCATTGTGGTAAAAGGCTGTGCGGAGCTGTGGAACGTTTCGCTGCTCATGAAACTGGATGATGAACACATCGCCATGAGCGTCAGTCACACACGCTTTCTGTTGGAACAGATCGAGGAGAAGCGCAGTTCGTTGTATCGCAATAAGTTTCTCAATTTGCTGCTTAATCAGCGGCAATGGAGCATGGAATTGATGGTTGAAACGCTCTGGTCTAATTTGGGCAATTCCAACAACGATACTAATAATCTAAAAAAGACCCATTCACCGGGCTCACCATTTTTTCTGGGCGTCAGTCTGGTCAAGCTGTGCTCCTATGCAAACACCACCAAGCTGGATATATCCGTACACACTTTCCGCACCGAATACAGCATGCAGCTGGCGGAGTTTATAGTCAAGTCAATGTGGTGCGTTAAGCAGTATGGCTTACTTGGCGCGAAGCGTGCAAAGCAATCGCAACGTAGCCTCAGCAGCAGCTCCGGCGAGCAGCAGGGCACGGCTCTGCGTGTGTCTGTAAAGGTTAAGGATATTACGGCGTATTTTGTTAATCATCACAATGTTTATATGCTTCTGAGCTTCTCGGAGATAAATCTGTCGCGTGCACACAATTCTGCCACGCTTAAGCTGGAGGAGTTTCAAATGGCCATCATGCGTTCGATGACAGCCTCCTCGCTGTGTCTCACGGACTTTTCGGATGTGTTTGCCAATTGCAAGATGATACGCCTGGAGCATCTGCCAGAGACAGATAGTGCGCCTGGCAAGTTATCCATTTATATACCCGGCAACACGGAGGCCATATGGAACTCCAATCTGCACATGCACCTGTTAACACTGGTGCGTGATATGCAGGATCTAAAAGCGGAGGTGGCACTGCCGCCTACTACTAAACTGGAGAACCAGGCACCCAAACGTTCACTCATCATTGAGTTGTCGGCGGAGCGTAGCACGATTTGTGAGCTAAAGCTGTCTGAGCGTCATTCCATACAGTTCTTTGTAGAGAATCTGTTCTTTAGCCGCAAGGAGCGCAACATTATCTATGCGGAGAATGTCTTTGTCAAGATCGATGATCAGCATATCTTTACGGTCAAGGAACTGGACATGCAATCACTGCCACAGCTGGAGACACTCAGTCACGAACGTCTCAACTTTCCAGGCTTTGTGCTGCCCTCCAACAAGGTGTGGGTGACCACCATTGGCTCCTTCAAGGCAATTTTTCCCTACGATCATGATTTCTATGACGCCATCAATAATGAGTGCGTTACACACTTCAAGTGGCTCAAACTAGTGCACAACTACAAGAAGAAACCTTTCACGGTGCACTCACCTCTGCCCAGTGATTGGGTTATCAAAATCAAGGAGTTTCTGCTCGAGATTAGCGATGATCCCTTCGAGGTGAAGCTGCGTGATAATTATGTGTTGCTGGTAGATGAATATCTGGAAAGTCTGAAGCGCAAAGAGTTGTTTGACAAGAAGATTGCGGAGCTTTGCTCCGAGCGGCTGCTGGTGCCCGCTGGCACCATCGAAAGCCTCTACGCGAGTCTGGTCAGGAAGAACTCGGAGATCTACATACAGCGCTCGAAGAAGATACGCGAAAGTGGGCCAGTGCGCACGCGTTTACTGGCCTGGATAATGACCGATGTAGAGATTTTGGCAATGGCAGACACCTCCATACACGGCTATGAGAATGTGACGCGTACCATGCGGGAAATCGACTTGGAGACCCCCTGGCCGGAGGAGGGACTGCAATTTACGACGCTATGGTGTCGCGGCGTCAACATCAGCTGCTCCGAATGGAAGTTTATGTTGCGGTGAGCATACAATTAATAAATAATTTTAGACAATCCAACCTTAACTCCTTAATCCACAGGGACTTCCCGCAGCCCATGTTCTATGTGAAGAGCATGCGGCTCTATGGCAATCTCTGCGGCGCTGAGCAAATGGCCTCTAAGCGCGCCAAACGCGATGTCTTCGTGGAGGTGGGTGAGCCCTTCCAGACGGATGTGGTCCAGCGCAGCATGCCAACGATTAAGTTCTATCATGATTTCGACTGTGAGTTGGAGAGCTGCAGCTATGCGTTTGGACCTTGCTGGGAGCCAGTTATGGCACAGTGCAATTTGAGCTTTGAGAAGATATCAGCACCCTCCAAGGATCCCAGTCCGCCACTGCCGTTCTGGGACAAGATGCGTCTGTTGCTGCATGGGCGCTTGACTCTGATTGCCAAGCAGTTTACGGTGCTGCTGCACGCCTCACTGGATCCGTACAACACCACCGAGGAAATGGAGCTGACGTGGAACAATTGCGGCATTGTTTGGACAAACGCCAAGATTATGTTCAAGGGCGAACTGAATGTAAGTGTGTAGATTTATTAGTTAACTCTTCAGTAATGTTTCTATAAATTATTTCAGGTGACTGTTAGAACCGCATCCCGCTACGATGATTGCCGGCTGCTACACTTTCCCAATCTGAAGCTGACATTTAAGCTGAATTGGGTCTGTCTGGCCAATCCCAATGATCATCATGCAGTCATGCCCTGTGCACCCGACAAGCTGCCCGAATACTCAAGCAACCAGGTGCACGATTCCTTTCGCGCCTTTCGCTCGGTTAATCTAAACATTTGGGCCTCGTTCGAAACGAAGCCCAAGGTTTGCGAGGAGGTGGAGCTAGACATACCTAGTCTAGTGCTGTATGGCAGCACGTTGCGCTGGTTCGAGAGCCTCAAGCTCATACTGTCAGGCGTGACGCGACCCACACGACGTGGACCTGTGTTTAACAACGTGCGGCCGCGCAAGAAGCAGCTGAGCCGGCACTACAAGAAGGCGAATCTGCAGATGTGCTTGCACAAGTTTCAGGTGCTCTACTGGATGTCGCATGCGCTGCACAAGGGCTTTCAGCTGAATGGGCGGCGCGTCTCCTTCAGCTCCGAGTACTGTCTGACGTTGAATTCCATTGATGATGGCCTCAAACATAGACCTCGTGCAGATTGGTCCACGGTCTACATGAACTGTGAGGTGAACGATGCGGAGATCTGGCTGAAGAGCATTGTCACCGAGAAGCTAGACAGCAGCGCCGAGAATTTGGCCAGCGCCGCCGATGCATTCAAAATTGTGCGCTTCTATTTCCTAAGCGTTGCCAAGGTGTCCTATGGCAGGGAGACATTGATGCCCATAGCGGCCAACAATGCGGAGGAGGATGCTAAAACCAAATCTACAACGCCCACGCACAAGCTAGTGGTGTACGATCTAAAAGGTGCCTGGACCAAGAGCAATCGGGATGTGGCCTTCGCTCTGTTCGACTCCTTTATGAAGTCACAAAAGCTGAAAAATAATCTGTCCACTGAGGCGGTCAAAAGCTATCGCAAGGAAGCAGCTAGCCAGGCTATGCTGAAGCACAAGCGTAGCGATAGCACCATAACACTATCCAGCAACAGCAGTGAGGTGCTGCCCAGTAAGTGGATCCTTTGTATACCCTGTTACCTTGTTATACCCTGAACCCATTGAAAATGGGAAGAAGGGTATCATGATGTGTAAAAGTATGTAACACGCATAACTGAACCAATCGTAATTTTTTGACCTTTAAACTGCCATAACTTGGCCAAACTGAACCGATCGTGAAACCTAATGTCATTTTCTTCATGGATTGTCCTTTTTAAAAATCATGCACTTAAACTATAGCCATTTGTAAAAACGAATATTTTGACCTTTGAACTGCCATAACTTTGCCAAAACTGAACCGATCGTTAAACTTAATGCCATATTGTCATTTTTTGGAAAATATCATCTACATACATATTGGGCCAATGGAAGAAGAAGAAGCACATCAACTGCATTAAGCACGCAGCTTGCAGCGTGTGCTCGTATGTGTGTGTGTGCTTCTATGTATAAATACAGAAAATTCAAAAATTCATAAACTTGAGATGTAGAATTAAACTAGATGCCAATCCATGATCAAAATGGCCTTGGGATTGACAATCGGTTAAGATTTGACAAAGTTGTGGCAGTTTGAAGTCTGGGAAGGTCATTTTATAAGGAACTTTTCGTTGTTTGGGCTCTTTACAAGTCAATTTTTTTGTCACTTTTGGCGTGATTTTTGACAGAAAAATGAACCACCACAGAATCACTTTTCGTATAGTTTTTTATACTAATTGAGACACCTACAATCAATTAAGCGTAAAATTTCCAAATTCTATATTTTGAAAAATCAAAATTGGTAAGGGTCCCCCCTTATGCTTTTTTAGAAAAAAAAATCCAAAATTTTATTTTTTCAAAAATTCACAAACTTGAGATGTAGAATTAAACTAGATGCCAATCCATGATCAAAATGTCCTTGGGATTGACAATCGGTTAAGATTTGACAAAGTTGTGGCAGTTTGAAGTCTGGGAAGGTCATTTATAAGGAACTTTTCGTTGTTTGGGCTCTTTACAAGTCAATTTTTTTGTCACTTTTGGCGTGATTTTTGACAGAAAAATGAACCACCACAGAATCACTTTTCGTATAGTTTTTTATACTAATTGAGACACCTACAATCAATTAAGCGTAAAATTTCCAAATTCTATATTTTGAAAAATCAAAATTGGTAAGGGTCCCCCCTTATGCTTTTTTAGAAAAAAAAATCCAAAATTTTATTTTTTCAAAAATTCACAAACTTGAGATGTAGAATTAAACTAGATGCCAATCCATGATCAAAATGTCCTTGGGATTGACAATCGGTTAAGATTTGACAAAGTTGTGGCAGTTTGAAGTCTGGGAAGGTCATTTATAAGGAACTTTTCGTTGTTTGGGCTCTTTACAAGTCAATTTTTTTGTCACTTTTGGCGTGATTTTTGACAGAAAAATGAACCACCACAGAATCACTTTTCGTATAGTTTTTTATACTAATTGAGACACCCACAATCAATTAAACGTAAAATTTCCAGATTCTATATTTTCGAAAATCAAAATTGGTAAGGGTCCCCCCTTATGCTTTTTTAGAAAAAAAAATCCAAAATTTTATTTTTTCAAAAATTCATAAACTTGAGATGTAGAATTAAACTAGATGCCAATCCATGATCAAAATGGCCTTGGGATTGACAATCGGTTAAGATTTGACAAAGTTGTGGCAGTTTGAAATCTGGGAAGGTCATTTATAAGGAACTTTTCGTTGCTTGGGCTCTTTACAAGTCAATTTTTTTGTCACTTTTGGCGTGATTTTTGACAGAAAAATGAACCACCACAGAATCACTTTTCGTATAGTTTTTTATACTAATTGAGACACCTACAATCAATTAAGCGTAAAATTTCCAAATTCTATATTTTGAAAAATCAAAATTTGTAAGGGTCCCCCCTTATGCTTTTTTAGAAAAAAAAATCCAAAATTTTTTTTCTTCAAAAATTCATAAACTTGAGATGTAGAATTAAACTTAATGCCAATCAATGATCAAAATGGCCTCGGGATTGACAATCGGTTAAGATTTGACAAAGTTGTGGCAGTTTGAAATCTGGGAAGGTCATTTATAAGGAACTTTTCGTTGCTTGGGCTCTTTACAAGCTACTTTTTATGTCACTTTTTAATTGTCTTTCCTTGCAGTGGCCAACGCAAATGCCTCGCTGAAGAAAGCACCTGGTCAGGTCCATGCCACCGCCATGTTGCAGCAGCTCATCGCGGAGGCGGATCACAAGTTCAATGTGTACAGTGATGATGATAGCACACAGTCACGGGAATTGCAGTTGCAGGGATTGCAGGCGTGTTCCGTGCAGGATATTATCCATGAGAACTGGTCAATTAGTCTAGTCAACTCGCAGGTGCTGCTCAAGGGCTGTGAGACGTCCGGCTATGTGATCATCAGTGCCGCCAAGGCAGAGATTTTGCAACGCGAGCATCGACCCGTTTGGCGGGATCGTTCACTCATCTCCAAGACGACGTGGAAGGGTTTGCTCGAGTGCATGCAGTACTATGCGACAGTTAGTGCCGGTGACAATGATTCGCTGCTGGAGAAGGAGATCATGTGGCTAACAGTGGACAACATACAGGATAAGGATGAGACGGTCATTAATAATCATCTGCCCGAGGATATCTCTCATCTGGTGGGCAGCGGACGTAGTGTGGGCGGTGTTGTCTCCGAAACGGTGGGCGCTTTCCTCAGCGACAACTCTGGCCAGGCACAGCCGGTGCAGCTGCAGCGCATCGTCTCCAAATGTAAATGCGAGTTCTTCTATGTCAGCTATGGTGATGCCATCGATCCGAATTGCATTACAGAGGTGCCGCCGCCGCCAGCCGAGGAGACACTGTCGCCCTGGGAGAAACAGGACGATCCTATGGATGCGTTCACACTGATGCATCACGATCTGGACGTGTGCACCAATTCGCTGCAGTACGCGATGATCCTAGACATTGTCAACAATCTGCTGCTGTATGTGGAGCCACAGCGGAAGCAGGCAGCCGAGAAATTAGCCCGAATGCGCTTTCAACTGCAGCTGCACTCCACGGAGGATCAGAAGCGACCCATACAACAGAAGCAGACGGTCATACGCAGCCTGCTGATGAAGATACGCTCGCTGGAGAAGGACATCCATCTAATCAGCAAGGAACGCATCGAGGAGGGTGACACGCTTGAACTTCGCGTTGATTTCGATCGCGTTCAGCAACAGATTCGTGAGAGCAAGGAGGAGCTCAACACCTACAGCGAGGAGCTGGACATGATGCTGCTGTGCTACAAGGAAACACAACTGTCCCAGCTGAGCAAAATCTCCAATGTACGCTCAGACAAATCGGTGACCATGGTGCGCGCAAATGAGATTTGTTTTAAGCGCGCCCAGTGGCGACTCACGGAAACCGATGGACAGATTGGCATTGCGGATTTGGTTCTAAGCGCCTTTCTCTATACCAAGAAGTCTAAGAGTGATGATTCCGTGGAGCATCTGCTGGAACTGGGCAACATACGTATGGAGAATCTCCTGCCACGTGAAATCTATCGCGATGTCCTGCTCGCCACGGAGATACAAAAGGATATGCCCGTGGACACACACAAGCGGGTATTGCGCATCTTCTGTCGCGAGAAACCGCCAGTGGGCGGCATATCCGTCAAGGATCACTTTGAGATTAATGTGGCACCCATTACCATTGCAATTACCAAGAAGTTCTATAGCACCATGCTAAAGTTCTGCTTTCCGGATCGCGATGCAACCGAAACGGAGATCAGCGATGACCTGGACGACAATGCATCCACCAGTTCAGCATCCACAACGAATTTACAGTCAAAATCATCATCTTCGTCCAAGCGCTCAGCTAAGAGCAAGAAGAGCGCCAAGGACTCCGAGTTCTATGTGAAAATCGAGAAAGACGATGTGGAGAAGATGAAGGAGCGCGCCGAGAAAAACAAACTGTTCATCTATATCAAAATACCCGAAGTGCCGGTGCGTGTCAGCTACAAGGGCAACAAGGAGAAGAATCTGGAGGACATTACAGACTACTCGCTGGTCATACCAACGCTGGAATATCACAATGTCACCTGGACCTGGCTGGATCTGCTGCTGGCCATGAAGTCGGTCAGTAGGCGTGTCATTGTCTCGCAGGCCATCAAACAGAAGCTGCAAATCCATCGACGCCAGCCGGTGCTATCAGCTGGTGAGCGTGCCACGCCCCAAGAGGAGGATAAGGCCAAAATGCTCTTTGGCAATCGATTGCTGGTGAGTTTTTAAACATTTAAAAACCAATTTATGTATTTTTAACTTGTTCTTATTTACAGAGCGAGAATCGGAACCAAAGAAAAGGCGGCGGTGTTTTTAAGTTTCCATCGAGTGGCAAAAGATCTGATTAAACTGAATGCTGTATTTAAATCATATTTATTTATATTCATACATATGTATATGCATATCTATTACGGTACTTTTGAACTATGTGAAACGCGCTTGTAAACTGGGCTAAAAACACATTTAACAAGAATATCGAGCCCTTTTAATGTTTAAATATACTACAATACAATCACACGCATGCAAACACAACACACACACACACACACTCAAGTATTACGATATATAACTTTATAAATATAACTATTGTATTTATGTATGTATGTGTTTGTCTGTCTGTCTGTTTAACTTTATAATCTTGTTGCAAACTGCTTTTGTTTAACTTTTAGCAAATAAAAAATATTAAGAGATATATAGTTAGAAATAGTTGAATTTTTCACATACCACAATTGATATATTTAGACTTTAAAACACTTAAATTAATTATGCAAACTGCAAATTGCCAAACTCGTTCTTTAAGTAAAGCATAACAATTTACTTGGTCAGCTGCTTCAAGGGTGGCTGCAAGGAAACAACGATTTAGTAAATCATTTAAGGACTCTTCGAGTGGCTGACTCACCAGGACAAAGACGCGTTTGGGCAGCGCTCGCTGGACCAACTCATCGAGCAGCGCATTCTGGCTATCATTCTTTTGCGGATCGGCCTTTGTGTTGTACTCCAAGGTCAGCACCGGAAGCTCCTGCCAGCCCACTTGCAGCGGATACAAATTGTAGACCAGCTCCTTCTCATCATAAGCCATTATTGAAACATCCAGCTAAAAGGAAAATGTTCTTATTAGTCATTATATAGAGAAAGTAAACTGGTTGTGACGTACCTGCTTATGACCGGAGCATATAAAGTTATCCGACTTGCTGATGGATAACGTGGCTATCAGATGCAGCACATGTATGGTTGGATTCTTCAGCACCACCTTGAATGCCATTGGCATTTTAACGAACATCTTCTCCTCAATGGTGCAGTATATGTTTAGCGGCGGCTCCGCTATATCAAGGCCACTTATTATAAACTTGGATTCGTTCTCCTCCTTGGCACCTGCTCGTCGCCAGCGTATGCAAAAGATGCCAAATCTGGGCGTCGTCGGCGCTGCTCCACCGTCCAGCGTGTATACGCCTTTGATGAAGCCACGACAATGTCCCGTGGCCTGCACCGCTTCGAGTGCTTTATTGAATATGACGCGCATGCTCTTGGGCGCATCCTGGCCAGGCGGCGGTAACACTGCGCCATCATCGAGGCCAGTGATGCTCAGCTTGCCATCATCGGAATGCACGGAGTTGCTCATGACGCCCGCATTGGGCAGCTGCAGTGCCGGATTGTTATTGATGATGGTCATTGTTGTTGGTATCTTGGCCAACAAACTTTTGCTCATATAGGAGTTCATTGCAGTATTTGGCGGCTGCGGAGGCGCATCGCCCACGTTGCTGGTTGGGATCTGTGCCTTTTGCTGGCGACTTATAAATTTACTGGGCACACTTTCCTCCGACTTGGAACGCTCTAGATCCCGTGCGGTCGTCCAGTCCTGCAGTGTGGCATTTGTGCGCAGCACAATGACACTCTCCAGCTGGTCACCAGCTCGGTACTTGTTTGTGTACTTCTTGCGCTTAAAACTGTAGTTCGATTGCACTAAATTGTGATCCTGTCGAGGCAAACATAAATCAGTATAATTGAACAGGACTTGACACGCGTCTACTTACACATATAAAGAAGCTGTCCAATATCTCCACCTCGTCCACAGCCAACACTTCCGTATTGGCGCGCAGCAAAAAGTTCTCGCCACGATAGGCTTGGCTCAGTGGCCGCCGGTTGAGTGTGTAGAAACGTGCGCTAAACTTAAAGTCACCCGTACATCTCACGGTAAGCGTATCCTCACGCGACTTGCGCAGCCTCGTCTCGTCCAGGTACTCAATCTGTATGGGCGATATGGCCGCCAGACTGCTGGTCACAATCTTCACATGCTCGGGCGTTGTTTCCGCGCTGTTGGGCGTTGTGCTGTGGCTGGCATTGGCAGCAGCGCCTCCTGCGCTGCGATCCACATCCAATGTGTAGCTGAGTCTCTGCTGCAGCTTGATCTCACTCTCCACCAGGCTGAAGATGTAGTAGGTGGCCGTATTGCCGCTGTGGGCGGATAGTTCACCCACATCGATCTGGATCTGGGCATGCAGCTTTTGGCGACCGGATGACACGTCCGTGGTGAGAAAAACTGTGTATAATGTGTGAGATTTATTATTAGTGGACATTTTAAGTGCAATTTAAGATTTGAAATATAATTATTCTCTCTTCATTTCCGACCAAAACAATTCGAAAAAATTAAAATTTTCATAAGAAATGTACAATTAATAAAAGGGACAAGGCGTACCAAATTTTTTGTTGGCACCTATAATCAGAAAGTGGTAAGGGGGGACGACCCTTATCATATTCTTCTAAAAAAATCGAAAAAATTACATTTCAAAATTGAATAAACTTGTATAATTTATTAAGAGGACAAGATATGCCCAAAATGGTCTAAAGCCTGTAAATCGGTTCAGTTTTGACAAAGTTATGGGAGTTTAAAATCTTAAGAGGGCATTATGTAGGATTTGGCACATTACCATTAGTGTTCATATTTTGGGTACACTTGGAGAGAACAAGTGTAAAGCAACGTAACGTGTGGGAACAGTCAAGAACTGGAGCTATAAACGTGTGGATTGTGAGTGTACACAAGTTCAATGCTGTGTGTGTAAACACAGGTGGGCACAGGTGTTTTACGTGCTGCTGTAATGAGTATGGAGCCGCAGTTGTTGGGTAAGGTTAGTAACGCGGCCTTTTGGTTTTCCCTTAGACGCACATATAAATAGTTGAGCAGTTGAGTCGCGGGCGACAGTTGATTCATTACCACGACAAGCTGAAGATGCTACTGCTGCTGTTGTTACTGGCAACTGGAAGCTGTTTGGCCCTTAGAGAGGACGAGGGCCGCATGCGGTTACGTGTGCCACGCGTGGTGGGCGGTCATCGCATTGAGGTGAACACTCAGCCGCATATGGTGAATATACGAAGACGCGGTGAGTTTCATTGCGGCGGCTCTTTGGTTACCCCACGCTGCGTCCTCACCGCTGCCCATTGTCTGCCGGAGCAGCAGCACAACCCCTCGGATTACGTGGTTCGCGGCGGTGTCACCTATCTGAGGGATATGCGCAATGCACGTTATGTGAATCGCATTTTGCTGCCCCGAGCCTACAATCGCACCACACTGGATCACGATGTGGCGCTGCTGCAGCTGCAGAACCCGCTGCAGGGAGCACAGATCGCGCCCATACGCTTGGCCAGGCAGCCGCCGCTATCTGGCAGCTATGTGCGTGTGTCCGGCTGGGGATTGACGGATGAGCATTCAATGCAGCTGCCCAATCAGCTGCACAGCGTTCAGGTGCAGGTTCTCTCGCGGCACAAGTGCCAGCAGCTGTATCAAGGCTATAGGAATCTAACGGACAGCATGTACTGCGCCTCTGTTGCCGGCCACAAGGATGCCTGCGACGCGGACTCCGGCGGACCGGCAGTCAATGCCAATGGCCAGCTGGTGGGCATTGTCTCCTGGGGCAAGGCGAATCGTTGCGCCCGAGAGGACAGTCCGGGCGTCTACACCAGTGTGGCGCACCTGTACGACTGGATAGCCCATAATATGGATAGATACTGCTACTGAAACACGCCTAGCACTTAGGATTAGCTAAGCCTACGAGTATTAAAGTTATAAATTAAAACAAGTGCGCTCTTTGAATTTTATAGGGTATATCTCCTTCGTAGGCACTATTCGATGGGAACAGAGTATGTGCAGCCAAATTTGTTGCCGCTCCAGCCCCGACTATGTTCTGTTTGCGCGTATCATTGGAATCTACACACATTGTTGACGCAGTGCAGAACGCCACCAGTATTGGCACAAGGTCCAGTTGGCCTATTCAACTTATTGAGAAACTAAACTCTTTTTATAGCCAACTATTTGAACAGTTGTACGACTCATGTTCTTTTTTGGCAATTGCCAGAGCATAAAAGCGGTGAGATGGTTAATCTGAATATATATTCCACATTCGAGATGCGTTTGCGTTGGGTCTACCTAGTCTTCCTTGTACTGCTGCTGGATCAGCTAGCTGCTGCGCAACGGCGTAGTCGGACCAACAGCCGGAGAAGGACGCGTAATGGAGTCGCTGCCAGCGGCAAGAGTCAAGGAGTCACAAGGAGAACAGCCGCCGCACGAGGCAATGCTGCAGTGAAGCGGGCCAGTCCCCAATCACGCATTGTGAGTGGAAATGGAAACAACAATGCCAACAAGAGCAGGGCGAATAAGAACACTCAAGTGAATCAAAGCAATCGCCGCGTTAATAAAGTGAACAGGAATCGTTCCTCCGCTCGCATTGTTGATGGCGTTCAGGCACGCATTGTGGGCGGCTCCACGGCATCGATTAGCACGATGCCCTACCTGGTGCAAGTGCATCGTGCCAACAGTCTCTGTGGCGGCTCTCTGATTGGCAATGGTCAATGGGTGCTGACGGCAGCTCACTGTGTGTCTGGACACAGCGCCTCCACTTTCTATGTGATTGGCGGCACATCCAAGCAGAATGGCACGGATGGCGTGCTACGCACCGTTACGTTTACCTCTGTGGCGCCCAGATTTACGAGTAGTACCATGAACATGGACGCGGCGCTGCTGAAGCTGAACGCGACAATGACGGGCACAAATATTGGAACGATTGCCTTGGGCCAGAGAATGCCCCGACCAGGCACCAGGGTTCGCATCGGCGGCTGGGGCGCCACAAAAGAGGGCGGCGATTCTGTAACAAATTTGCGAAGTGTGCAGCTACTAGTGGTCAAACAGAAGGTTTGCCAGAATGCCTATAGTAGCTCGGTGACCATAACCAATTACATGTTCTGTGCCCGCGGCAAGAACAAGGATTCATGCAGCGGCGACTCCGGCGGCGGTGCGGTGCAAAATAATCGACTGATGGGCATTGTGTCCTTTGGCACTGGCTGCGCTAGAGCCAAATATCCCGGTGTCTACACCAGAGTAGGACGCATACGAAGATGGATTACAAATACCATGGCAAATAATTGAAATGCTTATATAAATAAAGATTTGTTATTATATTATCTAATTACCAGCCTCGAATCTGCAGCTCTCATGAATCTAAAGAAGAATTCTTCTTTAGATATTATAAAAAATTTGAATTTTTCTCAGAATTACTGCTCAGATTTTGATAAACTCCCCTTTCATTAAATAGGATCTTAGCTTCAGCTCTTGACTTTTGATAAAGGCATAAGTATAAGAGATATATTTCACATCTGCCTTATCTCTTATACTTACTATTATCTCTTCCGACTGACGGAATTAAAACAAACTTTTAAAGTGTTAAATTCACAAACAACTCAAATAACTAAATTTAGTTTTTTGAAAGTCAACAATTGAGCCCAGTAAAAACATTTGTGCAAATGTTGATGTGGGTTTCAGCTCAGATTTGTTGTTAACAAAGCCAACGGTATAAAAGCACTTGGCCTACTACCCTAAAAGTATTAGTTTTCCCTGATTCCCAGACATGATTCGATCACAGCTCTTGACACTGGTCTTGGCTAGCGTTTTGCTGGTGAATGGAACGAAGCAGATGATAGAGCCTCGCATTATTGGTGGCTACGTGGCCACCATTAGGGATCTCAATTATCTGGTGCAGGTGACATCAACTGATGAAATATGCGGTGGATCCTTGATCACCACCCGTTGGGTCATCACAGCGGCGCACTGCGTTCAAGGTGTGCAGCTGGCCGATCTGCGAGTTTATGGAGGCACCTCCGAGCAGGGTCCTCGAAATGCCATACAACGATTGGTCGACTTGGTGGCCATTCCGCCGGAGTTCACCATGAAAACAATGCACATGGATGTGGCGGCACTGCTGCTAAATCAGGAGATGACTGGCACGAATGTGGAGACCATACGACTGGCCTCCCAGCCCGTGCCGCCCGGCAGCCTGGTCAAAGTCTCCGGCTGGGGCACCGTCAATCCCAATTCCTCGGAAACTGCACTTCATGTCCACAGCGTCATAATGCCCGTGTGGTCGCTTGCCGCCTGTCGCAAATCCTACACTGGCCAGCAGCACATCACGAGCTCCATGATGTGCGCGGCGAAGCCGTACAGGCGGGACTCCTGCGATGGCGACTCCGGCGGACCACTGGCCTACCATGGCGAACTGGCGGGCATTGTGTCCTTCGGCTACGAATGCGCCAGTGGCCTGCCTGGCGTCTACACCAGCGTACCAGTGATAAGACGATGGTTTATGGACATCATGGATGAGTATTCCTAAGTAGAACCACTATTTGTAGCTTTTAGTTTTCGTAGTGCCAATAAATTAGTTATAGATTACGCTTATCTGCAGTCAATTAGCTGGGGAATGTCGAAGACTGACGGCTATAAAAGAAACCATTCGTGGCGATCTTTGCTGCATTGCTTCCGGGAAAATGTGGCTAAAGCTCTTGACTTCGCTGGCTCTGTGCCAGCTGCTGTCAGCCTTGCCCAGCGAGCTGTTGGGCAAAATCTTTGGTGGACAGACGGCGCCAATTGGTGATTATGCATTTCTGGTGAATCTAAGACGTGGCCGGAGCTTCAAGTGTGCCGGCGCACTCATCTCTCCCAGCTGTGTGCTAACGGCGGCCCACTGCCTGGAGAATCGTCACATGCAGGTCCACGATTTGTTTGTGCACGCCCAGCAACAGTGCCTAGGCGATGCCTCCCCAGTACCGCATGAGCGTCAGGCCTGGTTTGCCTGGGTATCGCCTCAATACTGCCCTCAACGTGGACTCGACTCGGACATTGCGGTGATCAAACTGCGTCAGCCCTTTGACATATCCGGCAATGCGAGCATCCTGCCAATCGACTTCAATGAGCTGCCGGAGCGTGCCAATCTAACGATAGCCGGCTGGGGCATGACCAGCGATCAGGGTCACAATCAGAATCAATGCCTGCAGGCAGCCAATGTCAGTCTGGTGCCGCAACGTGAGTGCTCTGATCGCATGAATGACTTTCAGCACATCACGGGAAACATGTTCTGTGCCTTGGGCGTAAATGCCACAGATGCCTGTGCTGGTGATTCGGGTGGTCCCATTCTGTATAACGGTCGCACAGTCGGCATTGTTTCTTGGGGTTACCAATGTGGCAGTGGATATCCTGGGGTCTATACACGCCTGAGCAGCTCATCAATGTCGTGGTTCCTTAAAAGTTTCGTAGAGAGGCACTGCTAATGGACGTGATTTTAGTTTTTAATAGTTAATAGCATTCATTCATAGCATTTCCATTATATTCATACTATAATTGTATATATTATAATATTAAAGTCGAGGTGAGATCCATTGAAATAGTTAGTTGCATATAATTGCGGATTGCTATTGATAGTACAAGCGCTCAATAAATTAGTCTACAAATTGAGTTGTTGCTCCGTTTCTATCTGATTTCTATGTTATCTCAGTCTGGACACGCCATGATCTGGTTGTGGTTGTGTTGCCTGCTCCACGCTGTCGTTGGACAACGCATAATAGGTGGCCAGGAGACGACTATTGACCGGGTGCCCTACTTGGTGTACCTGCGTCAAAGTGGCAGCTTCATCTGCGGCGGCTCCCTGCTCTCATCCAGCTGTGTGTTGAGTGCCGCGCATTGTGTGTATGACGCCCAGGCCAAGGATTACACTGTCCATGCGGGCGCCAGCCAATTGGAGAAGGCGGCGCCCGTGGTGCGCAGAGTCGCCAGCTTTCACATTGCCTCAAACTATGCGCCCAGCAACTTTGACATGGATGTGGCCATACTCCGACTGGCATCGCCAGTGCCGCTCTCCGCCGGTCATGTGGCCACAATAGCGCCCTGCCGCAGTCCACCCGCCAGCAATGCTTACGTCCGGATCAGCGGCTGGGGCGTGCAACGTGAGAACAGTCGCGAGCCGGCGGCGCAGGTGCGCACTGCGTTGGTGCGTGTGCTGACCCACCAAGAGTGTCAGCTAGCCTACGCTGGCCAGGCACAGCTAAGCGATTCCATGCTCTGTGCGGCCATCCGTGGCATCAAGGACTCCTGTTCCGGCGATTCTGGTGGTCCGCTGGTCTATCGCGGTGAAGTTTGTGGCATTGTCTCCTGGGGATTTGGCTGTGCCCGTGCCGCCTATCCGGGTGTGTACACCAATGTAGCCAGCGTCCGTGTGCGGAGTTTTATTGAGCAAACACTCGGGAAACTTAACTCATTTCATTAAATTACAGTTACAGTGTTTCTGAGTCATTAATCATTGCATTCAACCGGCTAAGACATGAGTCATGTATTGCCCTAATAACTTGATTGGAAATATATATCAATATGTCATCAATGATTACTTATTTAGTGCTTTTTGATAATTATTTCAGAATAAACTAACTAGTATATAAATTCAACGAGTCGTTGACTTTTGTAAGTCGAAACAATACTGATAAATATATATATATATATTCTGGATGATCGATTAAGCTAGTATAGTTCACTCCATAACATCATGTAGAAATGTTAATATAGAGCATTATGAAAGCTATAATGACAGCAAGGTTAGCGATCCGATTAAGTAACTGAACGAGTTGTATTTAGGTAAATTTATCTGGGTCTGGCTCTGGCTGTGGCTGTGGTTCTGGTTCTGACTCTGGTTTTTAATGATTGGAGTTACACTTGCGATGGGCCGCATACGATAGAATAACCAAATGGTATATTAAAAATAATTATTATTTGCACAATAAAACAATGTTACAATTATATTTCCTCAAAAGGGGCGCATATAAAAGCCGTGCAAACAAACGCGCGAGCCGACTCGGATCTGAAACCGTTTGCTGTTTAGTATTCTATATATCACTCACTCACTCACTGTCTCTCTCTCTTCCTCTGTTTGCACAAGTGATCCGGTAGGAAACGCGTCAGGCAGCGTTTTGAGCAAATATTTGACGATATGTGTTGTTGATGACAACCAATGCAAACGGCGTTATCGTTGTTGCCGCTGCTTATGCTCCTGCTCCGCATAGCTTCCGGCAAGGCCGCCAATGAGGCGGGTGCGCGTATTATTGGCGGCACACCGGTGGATATCAGCAGTGTTCCCTACTTAATCAATTTGCGCATCAGTGGCGCCTTCATTTGTGGCGGCACATTGGTCACGCCCACGCATGTGGTTACGGCTGCTCACTGCGTGAAGGGCGTGTCCGCAAGCCGATTACAGGTGGTGGGTGGTGTCACGCTGCTGACGGATGCAACGGGTGTGGGACGCAACGTGGCGATGGTATACACCCCAAAGGCATACAATACCCGCACCCTGACCTCCGATGTGGCTGTGCTGAAGCTGCAGTCACCGCTGGAGGGTCGCAATATTGAGACCATTGCGATGTGCAATTCCAGCTGGCAGGCGGGGGATCTCATTAAGGTCTCCGGCTGGGGCAAGATCACAGAGAATAGCAAACGTGTCTCGCAGCATGTGCGTAGCGTCAACGTGTCGCTGATCACACGCAAAAGCTGCATGAATCAGTACAAGCTGCGTGGAACCATCAGCAACACCATGTTCTGTGCCGCGGGGCCGGGCGTAAAGGATGCCTGCGAGGGCGACTCGGGTGGACCAGCTGTCTACCAGAATCAACTGTGCGGCATTGTCTCGTGGGGCTTGGGCTGTGGCAGACAGAATTATCCCGGTGTTTATACAAGTGTCAAGACTGTTAGAAGCTTTATCGATAAGGCTTTGGCCTTGTAGGCAAACCAAAAAGTGATCAATAAAGATGCATGATATGATAGATAATAATAGAGTTGTCCAGACATAGGAATTGTCATCAATAGTTCTGAGAACCTAACGGAACATACACAAGTTCACAAGCTCTTGGATGGAGTACTTTGATGGGGCTACTTTTTAGATCTTATGCATAAATCAGACTGTTTTCATAATTATAATGGATTTGAAATAGAATATAAGATATTTAAAAACATGGCACTTACCGCTATTGCGCAGCTCCAGAGGAACGCTGATGTGCACGCCAACATTCTGTAGATAAACATTATAGGGATTGCTAATGGTGGTCGCCACTGGATAGTACTCATTGACCAGCATTGTTGTTGTTGTTGTCACTGCTGCGCCTGCCGGAGCATCGTTCATCACATGGCCCAGGTTCGTTTGCGTGCTCAAATGGAAGCTGCAATGGGAGTTCAACAGAGCGTTAAATGAAGGCTGCATGCAATAGTTAGCTAAAATCGTTGATAGCTTCCGGTACGAAGCGTTTTGACCTACGTGGGCGCAATATAGCAAATGGGATTGATTGTCACATTATCATCCAGATCGCGAGTGCGCGTGTGATGCCGGAATAGCTGGCGTGTATAGTTGGCACTGCACGTGAGCAGTGCACCCACTTGATCGGTGCCCATAAGTGCCTCCAGGCGCACAATGCGCAGTTGCGTGTTTTCATTAAACTGATGCGCCTCCGTGCTGCACATGAGCTGATAGTAACAGCCTGGCTCCAATCGCATGTTCTTCTCATACATTTTGGGTTCCAATTGTTCCTGCTGGGCGCGCAGCTGCAGCAGATTGGGAAAGCATAAATACTTTAGCGCCTCCAGCTTGTAGCTGTTCTGCGGATTACTGGCATCGGCGAGCAGCACATGGAAGCTGCGTATGCGCAGCGGCACATCAGTGAGAACGCTGCAGTAATTGGTCAATATTATAAGTATGTACATACATTCAGCAGGCAAAGTTTGCAACTCACCGCACTATAAGATGCAGTTGCAGCACATCGATGTTGTTCAGCTGAATTTGTTGGAATGTGGCGAACAGCTCCAGAACATCGCTGACCTTATCTAAATCGATTTGAATTGGCGATTTTACGCTGACCAACGCATTGCTCCATAGGCCATGAATCTCAGGCGTTAATTGAGTTGGTGGCAGCGGCGGCACGCTCTGAAACACTTGCCAAAGATTCTCCAGCAGCAGCACTCGCTCCTTCTGCTCGCCATGATGGCGCAGCGACAACGCCTCAATGCTGCAGGCAATGTAATCAGCTACGGAAGCGGAGAGCAGCGCACAGCGCAGCGTCTTCAGCAGAACATCACTAAAAATGGTTGACCATTTCTCCTGACGATAGTCGGGCAGCATTAAGGAGTACAGACTGCAAAGCAAGGGATATAAGTTAGATTATAATAATCATTCAACAAGCAGCTATTACTTACGTTAGCGCCTTGGCATGATCTCCACTGCGCAGATACTCCTCGGCCATGTCAATTGCGAGTTTCTTGCGGAATCTCAGGCACTTGTAGATCTTAAACTGCGCCATCGCCTGACTCAGTAGTGCTATAATTGCCGTCGAATGATTGTAGTTGCGTTCCTGTTCGCACAGCTGCACATTCGCCTGCTGCTCGGCCACAGGATCACCTGTCTTCACAGCCCGTATGCCAAAAAACTCAGTGTACAAATTGGACGGCGTCTGAGTCGACGTCGTATCCGTTGAGAGCGATAAGCTGGCCTGTTGAACGGCCTCGCGTCGCTTGATCACATACTCGGCGGCCTTTTGGTAGTAAATGCCTGGATGCTGAGTCTGCAGTGCAGGCAAGCCATTCTTGATGGCCTCACAGAAGAGCTCCGCGAAGACGGAGTGTCTGCAAACAGCAATTTTATGTTGTATAGTATAGTATTAACAAGAAAGAAGACTGTTCTTCAATGTGTCGCTTACTGCGTACTTAGCCAGGCGTGATGCTCAAAGGCCAAATCTTTGAAGCCCACACAGCTTTTGTATTTCTCAATGTGTATAATGAACTGATTGATGGAGTCCCGTGGCGTCTTCAACTTAAACATTAGTCTACACATTTTGTAATTGAGGAAGCCGGCAATTGTTTTGATTTCCATACAATTAGCGTCAGTGATGCGTATCTCATCCAGGTTACCATATGCCTGATAATAGTGTCTACAAGAAAGAATTAACTTAATCGCATTGCAAAGTTTATTATTTTTATTTGATCTTACTTTTGTGCTGGGCTAAATTCCTGCCGCATTTCGGCAACAAAGCCTAACTTGTATTGATGGCGTATCTTGAGTGTTGTATGCGCCGCCGATAGTTGATCACGATGAGCACGTATGCGCTTGGACATGAGGGCATAGTAGGATTGGGTCATGTCAAAGAACGCCGATTCCAGGCGCAGCGTGTAGCCCATCAGATGCTCCGTATGCGGCAATATGAATAGCATTTTACTAGTAATGCCACAGGCGGAGGTCAGACTGGCAGCACGCTCAGCGGCCAGCATATCCTCGCCGGGCGGCAGTGGCGCGGCTTTCTGGAGCAGCACCAGGCACAGCCGTGTATTACGCTCCTGCAGAGCATTCTTCAACCCTTGGACAATTCCCGCACACTGCACCTGCTTCTCCGTCCACTGGCTGTCGTTCCACTCAATATCCTGGAACAGTACCACCACCGATGGCAACACATGCAGATGTTTGAGCATCCAGTTACGCTTGAGTATGCCCTTCGGATGGTACCACTCGTAGGAGGCACGCTTCGGCTTCGCCACTGGGAACTCATAGCCCGGAGGCAGTAGTTTATATTGCACAGCTGCTCGATCCCTGCTCTCCCGATCCACTGGTTTACGCTGCAGTGTGCCGCTGAATGCATCCCAAATGGATTTGTGGACACTCTGGCGTGCGATGTCCAAGCCACAGAACCCAATTAGCGGTTGTGGTATCACGAGCAGTTCTGACGGCAGACTGCTGCCATCAATCGTCATAGTTGTCTATGTGTGTGTGTGTGTGTGTGTGTGTGTAATGTATGTTATTTACCTCCCCCGCACACTGTACGGCACAACTCTCTAACTATTTGTGATTCTCCTGATTTGCGTTGCTCTCACGGGGTACATCAACTTGTGTGTTGTCACCAAAATTGCAACAAATTTAACGGTAAAGAATGTAAATAAACGCCGCCCTAATAAATGCAGTTCACAATCAGCTGTAGCCGTACGTAAGCCAGTTATCGTTATCGTCATCGCTATCGAGCATCGATAGACAGAGTCGCGCGCATGCAGCCCTGAACATAGCTGTCACACACAAACGAACTGTCAGTGGACTGCCTTCGGCTTCTTTATACGTGTCGCACTACGTACTTTCACATTCGTTTTGTTATTTTCGGTCTGAACACAGGTAAATTATCGCTCGCTCGTTTGCGTGTGTGGAAAAATTAAGACAGTTGGAATTAAAACATTGCATTTTATTTGGAATTTTACAGTGCATCCACCAAAACACATATAAAAAATGGCTCCACCTCAGAGAATGCGCGTCGCCAACGAAAAGGCCAGCAAATATGTGACAATGCGTGGCAATGTGCCCAAATCCTCGGTAGGTGTATAAATATTGAATTCGACATGTTTACCCATATCTAAATTATGCACACTTACACATATCTGCAACAACAATAATAATGAGATAACGGCAACTGCACGCGCCACCTAGCGAAAAGTGCCACGCCGTCATTGATTTTATTGTTGTTGCAAGTGTATGCATGTGTGTGTGTGTGAGTTAACATGCATATGTTATCGCTGCTTCTGGAACTGTTAAACTGTTGATCTGTGATGTTTGTCTTTTACAACATTATTTAATGTCAACTAAAGACAGTCAACAAAGAAAATTAAAAATAACGCAACAAAAATAATATGTACAAATTTTACAAATTGTTATCCATTTTTAGAGTTTAAAAATAATTAAAATTAACATTGCTGAAACATTTGTTGCAAGGATTGGGAAAACTCAGCAAAAAACACAAGCAAATAAATAGTAAAGGCTAGTAACTATTTATATAATATGTATTTCTAGAAAGCGAAAGAAGGACAATACCCCGTTGGACCCTGGCTCTTGGCGCTGTTCATCTTTGTTGTTTGCGGATCAGCGATTTTCCAAATCATACAATCGATTCGGGCTGCGTAAACTTGAGACAGCAGCAGCAGTAACAAAATTTCAAGTTATATCCCTAAGCTCAACACATACACACTCAACTTACACATATACAGAAACACAGGTCTGACGTCTTCACCCAAAATAAACCCCTCGTAACTGCACTATCCCGGCATTATGTGCAATGTCCGCAGAGATTCGAGCTCCACGACAAACTTGGCTTTCCACAGTTCAATGAATATTGCATGCAATATGAAAATTTTAAGTCCATATTTGTATTTTTATTAATTGTTAAGCTTGCGCCTCTATATTGTAAAAGCATTCCTCAAACAAATTACTTACTTATTTGCTGATTGCGCAAAAGGCATGCACAAAACTTATTGATAAAATGCATTTTTAAATGCTTTTGCGGCAATTAAAAAAAAAGTGCAAACAAATCTTTAATCGTTGTTTTCGGATGCGAGGACGATTAGAAAAAACTATGAGTAAATACAATGATGAATATATATAATAATTTTTTACCTAAATGGAAATTTGTGTTTTTGTTTAATGGCTGAGCGCTTTACCCTAGTTTCCTCAAGCTTGAACGTACCACTTTTGAATTTAAGTTTGTTAAATGTTACCTACTCTTACGAAAATTAATAGTAGTGAGTGTATTTTTTTTAATGTAGCCCTGGTAATGGTAAGTTGTTCGTAAGTGACACGTTACAATTTATATGATTTATATTTTTGTTGGTTTTTTTTTTTAATTGTGTGTGTGTTAACGTTAAGGTATAGGCGAATTTTTCAGCGCCGGCATTGCCACAAATTTCAGTTCAGAATCGCCCACCAGTTCGCTGGCCATCCAAAGGAACGGTTTCTCATTTGTTGCGAAAATATCATTAAGCGCGCAGCTTGCAGCCTGTGTTTATATGTGTGTGTGCTTCTGTGTATGAATACAGATAAATAATTGGAATGTAAGGGCTGGGTTGAGGTTATATCCTATTCGGGTACTCTCGACTAGAGCACTCTTACTTATTTTATTTTGTACTGATTGATTATGTTGATAATTATGTTGGTTTCTATGTTGTAAAATAAAGAGCATACAAAATATGTTTCTTCCACAAGCATGGATGATTTGTTTTCCTAGAAAAGTGTAGCTTAGAAGCCATTTATTTATTGACGTTTCTCGCAACGAATTTTTAACTGTCAAAGTTTAGCTGGAAGTGTTGCCACTGCCAACACGCATGACCAGCAATCGTATCGTGTGTGGGCTCCATAAATCGTGTAAGCAGCTGATCGCTTTGGACGCGACGAATTTCTCAATGAGTATGAATGTATTGATAAAAATTAACACAGAACACAATTTATAAAACTAGAAAACTAATGCGACGCATTTATACATCGGCCTATGCAGGAATTATGTCCAAAAACAAGGGAAAAGCAAAAACTGCGGCGGCTGCTCTCAGTTTGACAGCCACACCAGCTGCTGTCAACTCGCCGGTGACAGTGGACAAAAGCGGCAACATTGTGATTAAAATATTGGCCAAGCCCGGCGCCAAACACAATGGCATTACTGACATTAGCCTTGAGGGCGTTGGTGTCCAGATAGCAGCGCCGCCCAGCGAGGGAGAAGCCAACGCCGAACTGGTGAAATTCCTGTCCAAAGTGCTGGGACTGCGCAAGAGTGATGTATCCCTGGACAAGGGTTCCCGCTCCCGGAACAAACTGATACTCATTAGCAAAGGCGCCTCCAATGTGGAGGCCATAGAAGAAATGCTGCGAAAGGAATGCGACTCATAATTTCATTCATTTATACTGCTTAATAAATTTAAATACGATATTTCTTTTTAAACACAATTTGCTTGTTTATTGTAGTTTTATGTTTATCATCGATCTGATCATCCAACCTTAATACATATTATAATTTTATAGTTAGCATATGTAGTCTTTGTTTTTGTTTGCATTTCTTGGATTCTAAATTAGAAATTTCTTATAAACGACAACTGCTCATAGTGAAATGTTTTTAAGATACTAACATTACGTTTATCTTTGTTGTGTAGTGTGAGTTTGTTTGTGTGTGTGAGAGAGTTAAGCGTAATATTGTCGCCTATAACGCGACAAAACGTAAATACAAATTACAAAATGTCAATAATTCTGTTGTCAGGTCGAACACATGAAAGCGATTCGGACAAAAGAAATTAATTGTGAATCTAACATTTGAAGTAATTTGGTATGCAAATGGTAAAGTGTGTATTGTGGGTTGTATGTGTTGAGTGGTGTATTGATTGTAGGTGTCTGTTGTTTAATCGACCTCCTCCATGTGGGAAGCATCCTCGGTGTCCTCAACAAGAGAGGGAGCATCGCCGGCGCTCTGGGCATCCTCGGTGGTCATGGGCTCATCCTCATCGATGCCAAGACCCAGCTTGATCATGCGATAAATGCGGCTGGCGTGCACCTGGGGGCTGTCCAGAGAGAAGCCAGACGAGAGCAGCGATGTCTCGAACAGCAGAATGACCAGATCCTTGACGGCCTTGTCATTCTTATCGGCATCGGCCTTCTGGCGCAGAGTCTCCACAATTGGATGATCGGGATTGATCTCCAAATGCTTCTTGCCAGCCATGTAGCCCATGGTGGAGGTGTCACGCAAGGCTTGAGCCTTCATGATGCGCTCCATGTTGGCGGACCAGCCAAACTGCGAGGTGACAATGCAGCAGGGCGAGTCTACCAGACGGTTGGACACAACCACCTTCTCGACCTTGTTGTCCAGAATGGATTTCATCAGCTTGCAGAGAGCCTCGAACTTGGACTTGTCCTCCTCGCGCTTCTTCTTCTCAGCCTCATCCTCGGGCAATTCGAGACCTTCCTTGGTGACGGATACAAGCTGCTTGCCCTTGTATTCCTTCAAATGCTGGATGACATACTCATCGATGGGTTCGGTCATGTAGACGACCTCAAAGCCGCCAGCCTTGACGCGCTCAACGAAGGCCGAGTTGCTGACCTGATCCTTGGACTCGCCAGTGATGAAGTAGATGTGCTTCTGATTCTCCTTCATGCGCGACACATAGTCGGCCAAAGAGCAGAAGTCATCGCCGGAGGCGGATGTGTGGAAACGCAAGAAATCGGCGAGCTTGGCGCGATTGTTGCTATCCTCATGGACACCCAGTTTGAGGTTCTTGCTGAACTGGTCGTAGAACTTCTTGTAGTTTTCCTTGTCCTCGGTGAACTCCTCAATGAGCTCCATGGTCTTCTTGACTAGATTCTTACGGATCACCTTAAGCACCTTGTTCTGCTGCAACATCTCACGGGAGATGTTCAGGGGCAGATCCTCAGAGTCGACGACTCCCTTCATGAAGTTTAAGTACTCGGGAATCAGATCCTCGCAGTTATCCATGATGAAGACACGGCGCACATACAGTTTAATGTTGTTGCGCTTCTTCTGGTTCTCGAACAGGTCGAAGGGAGTGCGGCGTGGGATGAAGAGCAGAGCACGGAACTCCAGCTGACCCTCGACGGAGAAATGCTTGACAGCCAAATGATCCTCCCAGTCGTTGGTCAACGACTTGTAGAACTCGCCGTATTCCTCCTGGGAGATATCATCGGGGTTGCGTGTCCAGATGGGCTTGGTCTTGTTGAGCTCCTCATCTTCGGTGTACTTCTCCTTGATGGTCTTCTTCTTTTTGGCATCCTTATCTTTCTTGTCGGCGTCCTCATCCTCGCCAACATCCTCGATCTTGGGCTCATCGGTGTCCATTTCCTTCTTCTCCTCACCCTCCTTCTTCTCATCCTCAGCTTCATCATCGCTGACTTCCTTCTCACGCTCCTTCTCCACCAGCAATTTGATGGGATAGCCAATGAACTGAGAGTGCTTGTTCACGATCTCCTTGATCTTGCTCTCCTCCAGGTAATCGGTCTGATCCTCCTTGATATACAGCACGATCTTGGTGCCGCGGCCCAAGGGCTCAGTGTTATCGGCACGGACAGTGAATGAGCCACCGGCGGATGACTCCCAGAGGTACTGCTCATCATCGTTGTGCTTGGATGTGACAGTGACACGATCGGCCACCAGATAGGCGGAGTAGAAACCCACACCAAACTGGCCAATCATGGAAATATCAGCGCCAGCCTGCAACGCCTCCATGAAGGCCTTGGTGCCCGACTTGGCGATGGTTCCCAAGTTGTTGACCAAATCGGACTTGGTCATACCGATACCGGTATCAATGATGGTCAAGGTACCAGCTGTCTTGTTGGGAATCAGCTTAATGTACAGCTCCTTTCCAGAGTCAAGCTTGCTGGGATCAGTAAGCGACTCATAGCGGATCTTGTCGAGAGCATCAGAAGCATTGGAAATCAATTCACGCAAGAAGATTTCTTTATTCGAGTAGAATGTGTTGATGATCAATGACATCAGCTGAGCAATCTCAGCCTGGAATGCGAAAGTCTCAGTTTCTTCAGGCATCTGAAAAATAAAATCCAAAATAAAATTAATTAGTTAATAAAAGATGTTGCTTTGCAACGTTTGAATTATAACGGCTATAAAGAGAGCGAGAGTTTTGCGCCCTTGCCGCCATTTGCTTTAGCACTCTCTCTCATTCTCTCTTATTCGCACATTCTTGCTTAGTCACTCTCTCTCATGAGTGATGCACACCCCGTTAAATATGTATGCAAATAAATGATGTACACATGTTACATTTGTGTGTGTACACACTGGCCATTCATGTGCATATACATGTATATGAAATAAAAAAGCAAAATTGGCGTCACCCTAAACTCAAATTCTAGAATAAAAAAGACTTCCAATAGTAACGACAATAGCAATAAACCATTAATTACTGTTTGCTTGATTTTTCTTTGCAAATGTTCTAGAAAAGTGTTGTACTAGCTTTCTAGAATATTGCCAAAATGTTTATGAGAGAAACAAGGGATACTCTGCAAGCACGTGCAGAAGTAAAATGTTACTAAATTAATTTACTGCTTACACATGTATGCATGTCTTTATGTTCATGTCACATACATATGTATATGTACATGTCATTACACATCTCTGTCGAATATTCTTGCAACAATATTCCAGAAGCTTCGCCAATTTTTATTAGCCGGCATAATTTGTAATGAGCGTGAGTCAGCAATTTATTAATGCGTTAAGCACGTTTTACTTTGAAACCCGCTCAAATTGTTTGATTATAAATGAAACAGCAATTTCTAGAAATTTCTGCAATCGATTTATGTATGCATGCGTGTAATAAGGAATTATGTCAAGAGCATTTCCTTCACACGCACTCACTGAATTTCACTTCTTCAATACACAATTCCCTTCTTTAAATTAAAATAAGTGTTGCAAATAATATAAATGTGCTTACCTTGTTTGCTTTTGTTTCACTGAATAAACTTTACAAACAAGAAATTTTCAATTTTCTTTGCACAGAAAATGAAGTTCACTTTTTGTATTCTCGATTTACTTTGCCTTCAAGCAGACGTTCACCACACGGAGTTTTTTCAATACTGACAAGCCGGCAAACGTTTGCTGCTGCTTTTATAGGGAGCGCACAAAATGCTGTGAAATTTCTAGAGGCTTCTAGAGACTTCTAGTACACAGGGCTACATTTTCCGGTTGCCAACACAGGGTTGCATGGAGAACAGTGGCAGTGTTGTAGGATGCTGGATTTGTAAAGTTCTGGAAATAATTTAAATGCCTACTCAGATCAGAATTATTAAATATGTACATATGTGTAGTTTTCAATGTTTTTAAAAGACGGTAAATTTATTAAGAAAAAGCGAATATGCGGGTAAGCTAAATATTTAAAAAATGATCTCTTATTCAAAACTAAATTCAAATCAACGTTTTTATAGTATTCTTTTGGTATTTTTTTGTTGCGTTATTGGGTAACCATACTTGGCAAAAGTGTGGCCGTTTTATTAACGTGTATTTTGGCACTATAATTGAAGAGGCGTTTTTTTGTGTTTATTCTGTGTTTGAAATTATTAATAAAGTTTATTTTATTTTATTATGGGTGGCACTCGATGCGTATTCCGCGACTGTCAAGTCTCGACGCAGCGCAATCCAAAAATGCATTTCTTCAAACTGCCAGTTCGGGATCCAATTCGCCTGCAAGCCTGGCTAAAAAATTGCGGCAACTCCAAAATTTTAAATGTTCCCCCAGAAAAGCTTTCAAATCGAGCCGTTTGTGCGCGCCATTTTCGCTACGAATGCTTCATGAACTACAAACTGGATCGCCTGATACCACAGCAAACGCCAACGCTGGCCCGTGTCAGCAAAGAGCTCGCCTGGGATCTGGAAAGCCTCGACGAAAATGGAGAAGCCACAATGGTCAAATTATCCATTCCCCCCACCTCAACCCACCTGATACCACCAAAAGATTTCGAATGTCCACTTGGGTTTTCAGAGGATCCACGCTTTGGACGCAAATATGCTGCGAGAAGAGAGATGCCTCCGAAACCGTTGTCCATGGTATCATATAAAAAACAAAAATTGAGGCATCTGCCGGAAGAGAAACCTAAGAGCCGGACGGGAACAGCTGTAATCCTTGACTTGGACGAGGAAGCAAGGAACCAGACGGAAACAGCTGCTGTCCTTGACTTGGAGAAGGAAGCCAGAAACCGGACGAGAACATCTGTTATCCTTGACAGCGAGCAGAAACCAAGGAACCGGACTGGAACACCTGTAATTATTGACAGGGAGGAGGCAGCTAGGAACCAGATGCAAACTTCTGTAGTCCTTGACAGGGAGGAGAAAGCAAGTAACCGGACGGGAACACCTGTAATCCTTGACTTGGAGGAGGAAGCAAGGGATCGGACGGAAACCGCTGTAATCCTTGACTTGGAGGAGGTAGCAAGAAACCGGATGGTAACAGATATAATCCTTGACAGGAAGGAGGAAGCAATGAACCGGACGGGAACAGCTGTAGTCCTTGACTTAGTGGAGGAAGCAAGAAACCGAACGGGAACAACAGTAATCGTTGACTTGACTGTTAACATGGATGATGACAATCCAAAACTGAACAGCATGAAAACAAGTTCAAAGAGAGAAGAAGGAGGAGAAGCAGAGCTTCCAGTCACAATTGATGCAATTCCACCCGAGGATCTACAGCTTAAGTATGACCAATTAAAAGCCGACTTTGAACGGCTTGCAACGGAAAATGTCGACTTGAAGCAAACGGTGATAAAACTAGAAGCGCTTAAGAGGAACACCACATGCTCATCCCCATCAATAAGCAAGCCACAGCTTTATGGCAGTATTAAAAAGTATTTGGGTCCAACGATGGCTGCTCTGGTGCGTATGGAAATGTTTGGCGGTGCGGAGCGTGTCTGGAAGGATGATGAGCGCGACTTTGCCAAGGAACTGCTGCAGCTGGGTGAACACATTTACGCTCACTGTTGCGATGAGTGGCGTTTCCGGTTGCCCTCATTGCGAATGACACGCAGCTGGTTGGATAACAAAAGTGCCCAAGAAGATGAGGAGCAAGAGCTATAAACCTAGCACTTTAATATTATATGTAAATAATTCAAATGCTGTGATTCAATCTATATGACTGAAACGTGGATCAGGAGGTGCCTCTCATCTCTTCATTATTTTGTTTATGACTAGTTATCTTTGTTTATGTGTACATTAAAAACTTTTTATTTTGGTATCAATGCCACATTTAGAAGTACTAGCAATTATTTACCCATACCAATCTTTATGAGCATAATCCCAGCTCCAAGGTCTTTTTAAATCATAATTCACACATTACTAAAATGCGATTCGGGAAACTAATACGGCCTCAAAGCTATTTCGGTGTCCTAACTGAGCAGACCTACCAAACGAAGACTTCAACATGGGGCCACGTCTATCAGCGCTAGCAGTGAGTAAGGAAACATATTCTTTAAGAATCAAGTCTAATTTTTGTATTGTATATTTGATTTTTAGCTGGCACTGCTGCTCCCATTCCTTGGCATTGCGAACTGTGATTCTTGCTCGGATTGCACACTGACGGATAATGTGTATGCCTGCGTAGATGAATTCAACTATGGAATCTGCTATGGTGAGGACGTTGTCGATCCTACTGCAATCCGTACATGTCAAGCTGGCCGATACTGCAATGTTGATGGCACGTTTTGTTCACTTATGGAGACTTCTTCAGTAAGCTCTTTTTAAATCCTTGACGTTGCAATTTTTAATTTTTCCACCAATTTATTGCAGCCATCCTGTGTGACTTCCACGTCCACAGATTCTTCTACAGACGTTTCATCTTCGACAACGGTTTCATCAACGGATTCTTCTACAGAGTCATCGACAGACTCTTCTACAGATTCGACGACGGTGTCATCGACAGATTCCTCTACAGATTCGACGACGGAGTCATCGACAGTTTCCTCTACAGATTCGACGACGGTGTCATCGACAGATACCTCTACAGATTCGTCGACGGTGTCATCAACAGACTCTTCTACAGATTCAACAACGGAGTCATCGACCGATTCCTCTACAGATTCCACAACGGATTCATCGACAGATTCTTCTACAGATTCGACGACGGTGTCATCGACTGACTCTTCTACAGATTCAACAACGGAGTCTTCGACCGATTCCTCTACAGATTCGACAACGGTGTCATCGACAGATTCTTCTACAGATTCGACAACGGTTTCATCAACGGATTCTTCTACAGAGTCATCGACAGACTCTTCTACAGATTCTACGACGGTGTCATCGACAGATTCCTCTACAGATTCGACGACGGAGTCATCGACAGTTTCCTCTACAGATTCGACGACGGTGTCATCGACAGATACCTCTACAGATTCGTCGACGGTGTCATCAACAGACTCTTCTACAGATTCAACAACGGAGTCATCGACCGATTCCTCTACAGATTCCACAACGGATTCATCGACAGATTCTTCTACAGATTCGACGACGGTGTCATCGACTGACTCTTCTACAGATTCAACAACGGAGTCTTCGACAGATTCCTCTACAGATTCTACGACGGTGTCATCGACAGATTCAACAACGGAGTCATCAACAGATTCCTCTACAGATTCAACAACGGAGTCATCAACAGATTCCTCTACAGATTCGACGACAGTGTCATCGACAGATTCCTCTACAGATTCGACGACGGTGTCATCGACAGATTCCTCGACAGATTCGACGACGGTGTCATCGACAGATTCAACAACGGAGTCATCAACAGATTACTCTACAGATTCGACAACGGATTCATCGACAGATTCTTCTACAGATTCGACGACGGTGTCATCGACAGATTCTTCTACAGATTCGACAACGGTGTCATCGACAGATTCAACAACGGAGTCATCGACAGTTTCTTCTACAGATTCGACGACGGTGTCATCGACAGATACCTCTACAGATTCGTCGACGGTGTCATCGACAGACTCTTCTACAGATTCAACAACGGAGTCATCGACCGTTTCCTCTACAGATTCGACAACGGGTTCATCGACCGTTTCCTCTACAGATGCGACAACGGGTTCATCGACAGATTCTTCTACAGATTCGACGACGGTGTCATCGACAGACTCTTCTACAGATTCAACAACGGAGTCATCGACCGTGTCCTCTACAGATTCGACGACGGTGTCATCGACAGACTCTTCTACAGATTCCACAACAGATGCATCCACAGATTCTTCGACCCCACAATCCACAGCATCGTCAACACCAACACCAACAACTACAGAGGCTCCAGAAATTGACCCGGATGAATATTGTACGGGTCTCAATAAAAAAGGCTATTTTAGAATCGTCAGTGATTCCACCTGCAAAGAGTAAGTAGCTCGTCACAATGCAAAATATAATTTTACTAATTATATTATTTGTACAATTTTCCAGTTATGTATACTGTTATAAACTATCCGGAGAATATCTTGGCTGGCTGTACCATTGTAACACTAACGAATACTTCAACTCCAAGACCAGTCTCTGCGAAACTAAGCGACCTGATGATTGCTGAATAAGCAGCCTTTATTCTGTTTTATATACCGATTTGCATACTATATTAAGTGCGAGAAATAAATGTAAATGATTTTAAAAGTGTATATATTTAAAGTATTTGTGTACCAATTTATAAATTCCCTACAATAATCATACTGGACATATAGAAACAATTTAATTGCAGTAAATCGGGCCACTGAACAACGAGGGTCCAAACTCGTGGGATCGGGGGGATCCCAGGCTAGTATATAGTCTAAACTAGATGCCAAATAATGATCAAAATGGCCTCGGGATTGACAATCGGTTCAGATTTGACAAAGTTGTGGCAGTTTGAAGTCTGGGAAGATCATTTATAAGGAACTTTTCGTTGTTTGTATGTGTCTGTGTGCTTCAATGTAGGAATACTTGTTTTAGATATGAGTTGAATAGTCTAATATTTCTTGAAAAGCCATTATTTTGGGTATATTTATTTGAAAGTATAATAAAGAAAATATAAAATTTAACAATTTCATTCATATATGTATTTATTTTTAAGTATTGAAAAAGAATACAGGAAAAGGGCGATAAAGTAAATTACGACACGTTAATCATAATTTGAATAATAAATTTAAAGGATTCAAGTACAATATTCTGGCTTTTCGGCTTCACAGTAATCCCCGTTAAACCATAAACCGGTTGAACAGTTCTGTGCAGCGCCAGTCCATACCTTCGTAGCCTTGTTCTGATTGCATTGGACAAACCTATGAGATTGATGACATTTAGTGGATTCAAGTTGACATTGTTTCAAGGGTATTGACAATATTTATTTACGTGCTGCAGGTGGGATCCAATTCATTTATGAAAGGACCATTATTTTGTGATTCCTTACAAAGAGTATCTGGATCTCGTGGTGCTCTTGTTGTTGTTGGTATTGGAGTTGTTGAAGTGATCACTTCATCTATTCCTGTAATACAATTGGCAACTCCTCCAGTTTTTGGATAACATATATACTTATCACCGGTGCAATGAAAGTCCTTGGGACAGTCAATAAAATCCTCGGTTGGTATGCCTGAATACTTGTACTTGTACTATATGCTGCCTTATAAAGTACTTGAAACATGCTCACCATTAATACAAATTGAATATGAGGTTTCACTGTGGCATGCAGCATTAACCGCAGTTTGGCAAACATCGCACTGACCCATTAAGCCAGATGGCAGGCTTAGGGTAACCAAAAGCAGCGATGCCTGGGTAAATATCAGTATATATACGAAGCTATAGCCAATCAACACACTACTTACGATCTTTGAGAGCTGGAACATTCTTGGATATGCGTAGCAGAGCAGAGATTATGACTAACTGGCAAAAATTGATGTGCGTCTTGATTTATATGCACAGATAAGATATATCTACATATGTGCTCCGACTCGTTTGATCTTGATTGGTCCATACATATGTGCATATCATAAAGAATTTTCGGCAGTGTATTTTAGTACTTGCTATAAACCTTGTCAAGTCATAAGCCAATATTCCAAGCAAAGTCTATTGCCAGTTTGGGATTTTCGTGTATATTTGCGAAATATTATCTTAAATAAACATTCAATAATGGACTAAAAACTTCGGGTTTAACAGGCCAAGGTTCTCAAATCTTGTTTTGCATACATATCTAAAATACTTGTCTATTTTTTTTTATCTACTTGAATACAACAATTATCTTTAGCCAAATAACAAGATGTCATATTATTGTGAGAAGGGGGCTTAGGTACATTCATCTGGTTTTTCAGCTTGACAGGCTTTGCCATAAAAATATGGTTTTTTCGTTGAACAATCATAGATATAGCCCGTCATTGAGCCAGTGCCACTTTGGATACAATAAATGAATCTGAAAATACATATATAATAATACGATACTTCGAGTTATACTACAGATCGAATATGGATAATGGATAGTTCCTTACGTTTTACAAGTAGGATCGTCTGTGTTTTTATAGCTGCCTGCTTGACCCAAGTTGGAGCAAAATACTTCAGGATCCACTGGTTCGGGCGTACAGATGGGTTCATAGTCAACTTCCGGATAACAAATATACTTTTCACCGGTACAAATGTAATTAGCTGGGCAGGTTATTAGGTCGTTAGTTGCTTCACCATCTATGCATATCGAATAGGTATTCTCGCTGTGGCAGGCTGCCCTTCCAACCTGACACACATCGCAGGTGGCATCCAAATATTTTACAAGTAGCTATTATTGTGAAGAATTCCTAATGTGCTTATCTGAATGCTGAATGAGTTAACCAGTGGTGAATCTAGTTACCAGAGATATAAGCAGTTTAACCAACATCTTGTTCTAATCGCGAGCAATTTACGTTTCTAACTAGAATACTTTGTGCAAAAATTGTACATTTTATGTGCTAGTTTTATCTTTGATACCCTTATTATCTTACCAAGAAACTCATGATTATGCTTTTTAGTTTATGAACATATTATTTGCTATGAATTTGGTTTATTGTTATTATAATATAATTTTGTTGTTTTCTTTTATTAATCTTACTAAAATAAGATTGTCTTGCAGGCAGGCCCGCCCATATGCCGTCATTTTTATTATAATTATACTACACAAAATGAAACTGAAAAGATAAATTGGAAACAAAAATGTATAACTGCATATAAGCTTTGAGTATTGAATAATTACATACGTTTTACAAGTCGCATCATTTTGATTTCTAAAACTCCCAGCTACCACATTTGTACAAAATGTATCAGGATCCATATAACCGCTTTCTTTAGATGTAGTTGCCACAGTGGTATCCTTATTAACAGCACTCTCGGTTGAGGTTGCCTGAACGGATTAACAACCGGGTGCAGGATCTGCTTGACAGGATTTTCCATCAAAGTACGGTTTTTTCGTTTAACAATCATAGATATAGCCCGTCATTGGGCCAGTTCCACTTTGGACACAATAAATGAAACTGAAAATATATAATGCAATACTTCGAATTATCCTACAGATTGAATATGGGTAATGAATAGTTGTTTACCTTTTACAAATTGGATCGTCTGGGTTTTTATAACTTCCAGCTACCACATTTGTACAAAATGTATCAGGATCCATATTAGCGGTTTCTTCAGGTGTAGTTGCCAGAGTTGAATCCTTATTAACAGGACTCTCGGTTCTGCATGTTGGATCATTCTCGTTTTAATAGGTCTCTGCTTGCTCCACATTTGCGCAAAATGCATCTGGGCTTATATTCGCGCTGGCGGTTATATATTTTGCTAATAGCATATGTTTAAAGGAAATATGGTTTCTGAATGTTGTATGATTTAGCAGCAAGTAGTTTAGTTACCAGAGATATAAACAGTTTCAACCACATTTGCTATGATTGCGGACCTTTCGATATTCAAACTAAAATGCTGAATACAGAGAAGTTGTCTTTATATATTACATATATGTCAAGGTTATCTGTTTTTGGAGTTAAAGAAGTATTTTATTTGTATCTTTATTTTGTGATTTTTATTGCGTACTTAGGCTTTCGTCAATAAATAAAAGAACATTACTATTACGGTTTAATATTGCGGCTTAGTAACTACGGTTAGTCTTAGAAAGATATATTCACAAATTGAAGGCGCATTCGTTAGCTGTAAGCTGTATAGTATACAATGTGTAGGAATATATTCGAGTTCAAGTGTAAAATGCATAAATACAATATAATAATCTTTTGATCTGTTGCTCCTGTTTGGGGCAGACTTATCTTGTGGACGTAATGGACATACATTTCGGTATTGGTATACGCATATATAAGTACATATATAGGTATATGTGTGGATACTACTGGGTAATTATGAATTCGCACATTTTCCGTATAGTCTTCGTTCAGTTACATAAATGCAACTACAAATTGTATAACTATTATCTATATTAAATCTAAATGTAAAACACAACATACATAAACATTATATATATATATGTTAACGCTACGTATATAAAATTGCAGACGTGTTTGTCTGCATCTTAAGGCAAATCATAGCATTTAAGAAGCACTTAGTAATTTCTCGTTTTCTAAGCTAAAGGCATAAATTCGTTATTCTCTAAAACGAAATAATACTTCGTCAGCAAATGCAGTTAAGTGTGATTCTATTTCTAGTCCACAGGACGAATCAAAAGCTCTAAACGCAGCCATATTCATACCAAATGCTATTACTCTTATCCTCGTTACGTTTGCGCATTGCTTTATCGTCCTGGGTGGCGCTGCCGGCGACGCTGCCGCCACTGCCGCTGGCCTGCAGCAGCGGACTCTGATCGCTGGTGGTGGATGCGCTACCAATTGTTGTATTGATACGATTATACATGAGAAACGTGGCTGGACTTTCGCTCTTCTGTGGTGTTTGCGGCTCAGCGGCGCCAGCCGCAGCGACAGCTGCTGCTGCTGCTGCTACGTTGTTGTTGCTGGGTGTAGGCGTTGAAGTGGCCTGCGGCGGTGGCGACTGCTGAGCGGAGGCATTGGAGCCATCAGATAGCTTCTGATGTTCATCAATCAGATAAACAGTACGTCGCGAACCAGCGGTGCCGAGCGTTAAACTGCTGCCAGTTACATCAGGCGCTTCCAGGCTGCTGCAAGCAAAAAGCCATTAATTGGAATACATTAAAATAAAATGTGTGCAAAAGCAAGTTAGGGGAAGAGCGATATCCACAAAACACAAACATATATAGACATAATGCCACATTGAAGGAGTTGAGGGATTGGGAAAGGGATTGGAATATTTTTGTTCTCTTTTTTTATGGGATTGAAAGTATGTTAAACATTTAAAAGCGCATACCCGTGCACGCTATTTCTACGTGAGTTACTCAAATCCGTACGTTTCTGTGCCTGCAGGCTACTTCGCACAGTGCCACCGCGTTGTATGGAGTTATCCAGTAAATCTCTATATATATAGTACATTCATATTGCATATACAGTGTGTGTGCGTGTGTGTTTGCGATGTGCGTGTATAGTTGTTGTGTATATACATGTAAATAGAACAAGAACAAGAACCATAAACCAAACTAAGTACATAATTAAACCGATAAATGCATTCGGCATGCCAAAGCTTGACTATCTTTGTAGGACAATATAAAATGAATCCTCAAAGAGACTTAAGAATCGGTATCAAATTCAGCTCTTACAGCCATCGTTTAAATGGAATCGGATATAACAGCATATATATCTTAATAAATATATATAATAAAAATTATCTATATGAGCGAAGCTCGTGTCACTACATAGATACGAAATGGGCTTAATGGAACTTATTTTACCGCTGCAGACTCTGACGCAATGGTATATTCCGCTGCAGCAAATGCGTATCAGACGCAATGGATAGCGGCTCCTCATTGCTATTGTCCGACTCATTACCGCCTGATTCGGAACCGATGACAAACTGTGAGCTGGTGCGCGCATCATCCACCCAAGAGCGACGATTCTGCAAATGCAAATATGACAAGTATTAGCGGATTAGAGTAATTTATTAATTATTTAGCAATCTTTTACCCGACTGGGCACTTTGTTCATCAAATCGGAACTGGCCTTCTTGACGCGTCGAACGAGGCTGCTAGCAAATGGTTTTCTGTGGAATATTTTGGTTTAAGTAAAATCGCTTTAGTTTAGCTATATAGCTTGGCATACTTCTTTTGCACCGTGGTCTCTGACTTCTTGTAGTGCTCCATGATCTTCTCCTCGAGCTTCTCCTTTTGACGCTTCAGACTGTGCACACGTTCCGTATAGTTCTTTTCCTCCTCATGGAAATGCTTTTTATCCTCCAATGAAATGGCCAGCAGTTCTTGATACTGCGACAGAAGCTGTGACACATTGTCCATCAACGCCTTGCGCTCAGAGTCCAAATCGGCATTGTTCTGTATCAGCATCTGGGTGGAAGAAACCACAGATTATTCGTGTGTGATAAGAGTAAAAAACTAAATTGAAACTCACCTCGCAACGCTGTTGCACTTTGGAATATTCGATCTGGAGCAGGCGCACCTGATCCTGTTTCACATTCAGCTCACCGGTTAACTCGGTGTTTTGCAATTTGAGGCTACTGTGCTCCACGCGTATCATCTTGTACTGTTCCTGAATGTTCTTGTACTCGTTCTTGAAACGATCGCTGGTGGCGAAGAGATTGCGGAAATCATCGGTCAGCTTAGAGTGCTCGGTGCGGAGTATGGCGAGATCTTCGTGGCAAGTTTTCATGCTACTCGTCTGTGTGGTCAACTCCTCGATGCGTTGCTCCTGTGATCCGATTGTCTCGCGTGCATCGCGCGTCTCCTGGCGCAGATCGCGCACAGCCGCCTTCAGCTGTTCCTTGTCCTTGTTGAGCGACTCATATTCGGCTGAAAGTTGATCATGCAGACACTGCAATGTCACCTGATCCTGCAGTGCGTGCTTGTGCTCCTGCCGCAAGGCGTCAATGTCCTTCAACAGCGTATCCTTCTCGGCGGCCAGCTGTGAATTGGCCAACTGCAGCGCCACATGCTGTGTATTCAGCGATGTGATCTGTGAGCCCAGCGCAGTTACATCCACACTGAGCCGCGCATTCTCCGTTTGCAGCTGTGTGTTGCTGTCCTGCAGGCGCGTCAATTCCGCTGAATCGCGGGCCGGACTCAGACGCAGCTTGTGCTCAAAGCGCAGCTCTTGCGCCGTCGGCACAGTGGCCGCGGCCGACAACTCGATGTTCTTCTCAACGGTGAAGATTTCCTGGCGATGACACAGCACACACATGTCTGATTTGACGCCAGCCTCCTGCTGCTGCTCCCGATTTACATTCAGCATGATTTCACGCACCGTTTTAAAAGTCTCGGGATTGCGGACCAGCTTCTCAACCACATGTTCCACATTCAGTTCGGCTGGCTCGCCATCGACCTCGTTGACGTCGAGGCCGAGCTTTTCCAGATTGTGGCGCACCTTCTTGGTGACTAGCGTGCCGTTAACCAGATCGTTGCGCAACATGCTTATCATTTCCGTATCAATGTTGCGCTGTGAGCTAAGCTCCTGATTCTGTTTTTCCAGCTCGATAAACTTTTGCTGCACTTGCTCCGCTTCATCCTGCACCTTGGCCAGTCGCACCAGCTCCTTGGCTTGCGTGTCCAGTCGATTGATGCTCTCGTCCAGCTGCACCGACTTTTCCTCACTGCTCTCCTTCAGTTTGGCCACCTCCTTGAGCAGGCTGGCGTTCTCACGTTCGTATGTGCACACCTTAGCCTCAATCTCGTAGAGTTTCTGCTTAGTCTGCTCAAACTGTTGGGTCTTCTCACCGTACTGTTCCAGCTCCTTGCATTTGCTCTCGGCAAGGCGTTCCAAATCATCGGCACGCCGTTGGATGCTCTCGTTGAGGGTTTGAATGCGTTGCTTCTCCTTGTTTAGTGTCTCCACATGCTGTTCGGCATCCGAGAGTTTCTGGCGATCCACCTCACGCTCTAGACTTTGCCGATCGTAGCTCTTCTGGCGGTTGTCGACGGCATCCTGCAGCTTCTTGTTCTCCTCTAGTGCGTTCTTGAATACACTCTCCAGTTCCACATTCTGTTGCGTCAACCTTTGTATGTTCTCCTGCATTTGTTCGATTTTCAGCGACAGTTTCTTCTTTTCTTTCTCGAGCTCCAGCATTTTGTTGGTCGACTCATGGAAGCTGCTTTCCTTCAACTGCTCCAGAGCAGCACTTAGTCGCCGGTTTTCCAGCTCCAGTTTTAATGCACGCGTTTGTGCATTGTTTGTGAGCTGCTCGGATAAACTGTTGTCGCCCGAATTGCACTCATCCTCGTTGTCGGAAAAGGATTTATCAAGCTCCTGAGTGGAGTTAAGATTCTTTGCAACGAGCTGTAGCTGTGCATTCTCTTCAAGCAATTCTTCGAGCTTAGAACGATCCACATCACGCTCCAGTGCCATGTCATTGAGCTTCTGCTTGTATTTGATAATCTCCGTCTCTAAGGTGATGGCATGCTCCGAACGCTTGCGTGAGCGCTGCAATTGCTCCTCCAGCATTTCTCTATAGGAAAAAAGCTGGTTAGTAAATTGACATGTATGGTAAATATTATGTGGTGTACTTGGATTCCAGTAGCACGCGATTATCCTCGCGCAGCTCTTCCACGCGCGATTTGTAAAAGTCAGAGTCACCGAGCTTTTCACGATATTTCTGCACCTCAATCTCTAGACGATCGGCGCGCTCGGCACGCTCCCGTAAAATGTCTACCTCATCCCGATAAGCAGACGCACGTTTAGCCTCGGTAAACCAATCTTGGCTCTATGGTGGGACAGTAAAACGATTTTAGTTAGTTTACAGTTTGCGAAACAAAAGCTACTTACTTCCTGGCGCAGCTTGTCAAAGCGCTGCTTTTTGTCATCGAGCTCCTCGCGCAGCTCCAGCAGATTCTCCGATTTCTCCTCACTGCAAATGGAAACAGTTTCATTGATATTTCGTAAAACTATTGGTTATTCAAGACTTACAGCTCCTGACGCAATTTGCGATTTTTTGAACGAAGATCTGCACACTCGACTGCCAGATGATTGCTCTCTGAGTTAGAAGATGACGATGGCGTTGAGTTGGCCGTGCCGCTTGAAGGTGAACGTGGCACAGTGACGCCCTGGCCGCAATCAGCCCCATCGTTTGCATTTAGCTCTGGCTCTACGCACACCGTCTCGATCCACTTCAAGTACATGTGATCGCGCTCCTTGGTGAGACGCATTATGTGTCCGTACATATTCTCGGGCGTTAGACGCTCTATGGAATCCTCGGTGAGCACCAGACTATGGCTATCGGTCACCTGTTTGATGAGCGCCACAATGCCATGCTGCGTCTCCAGATCCAGCTCCTTGATGCGCGCTATAAACAACTCCTTATTGGGACATTGCACCGCTGCGCCCAGCAGCAGCGTGAGCAGCGTTTTCATTTGATCCAAGCCATGCCTGCTTTCCGGATAATAGCCCAGCGAATACGCATCGGGCAGCACCAGAATCGTTTGTCCCAGCTCCTCCTCGAACAGCGCTTTCAAGTTACGCACAATGCACTCAAAGTTCTTGGCACGCGCAATGCTCAGCGAGTTGCCGCTGAGATCAGTTAGCAGCTCGCTGGGATTGTTCTGTGGCTCCGGATCGATCTGCAGCCAAACGCTGTGTATAATAAGGCCATCCAGCAGCGAGGTATAACCAGCCAGCAGCTCGGCACGCGGCAGGCATGACTCCAACTGAAAGTGAACAATATGATGCGTTGGCAGCGATTACTAACGGTCTCAAACTACGACAACAACAATAACAACGAGAACGACAACTGCGAGTGTCAATTGGCAACTTAATTAACAACGAAACATTTCCTTTTTAAAAGGCGCACTGAACTTGTGGCAAGCACAAGCGCAACAGGTAAGCGTGTTCTATTGAGAGCATGCTCGACTGGCAAATATCCTGTTAAAGTGTCATAGATACTTACAGAGAAATCAAAGTCCTTAAAAGGAAATACTTAATGCAACACAAAATATATCTTAAAACAAATTTATTATATATATTATTAGCTATATGCAATGTATTAAAACTTCGCTGCCCCAAAAGATAACTTTCTTGTTTTTAAGCTTAAAACAAACTAGATTTGTGCAACTTTTATGAGAATCCACATATTAATTAAGAGCTGTAAGATCTGCAAAATGAAAAACTAATATGCCTTTTTTTTACAGATACCAATTGTAATGGGTATAAAAAAGCCGGTCGAGTAAAATTCTCAGTTCTCGCAATTGGCAAACAAAAGGCTGCCGACGGGGCCGCTGCTAATGACAGCCGTTGTTGTTGTTGTGCCATAAACGGTAGCTAAAAGTCCCAGTCCCAAGCGTAGCCACAGTTACAATGACCTTGGGGGCTGCTACATATACTAGATGTGTGTGTGAATGTGTATTTATTTAGAGACAGTCAACATAGGAAATTGAATTAATTATTACATTGAAAGTAAAGTTATTCAAAAATAATATAGATTTTTTTAATGTCAGAAAAAAAATGTACACTTAAGATAATCCAAAGTTAAAGTTGCTCCAACATTTGTGGCAAGGATAGGGGAAACTTGGAAATATCCCATGTTAATTTAATTTTATTTTTTATGACAAGCACGTTCTTGTTGTTTCCTTCTTATGAATATGCGTCGAGCATGTTTACTTCTGTAACTGTAACTAACTCACCCAAGAGACGAGCGCTCCATTTATAAATTCGTCAATTTCCATTGGTGTTGCGGTTGCTGTGCCTGCCATTGTTGTTGTTGTTGCCTGCGTCTAATTCAGCTTCAGTCTCGAAAACATTACACCTTGCACACACTCACACACACACACACACACGTACACTCAAACATAGGCACACATTGACACAAGTTTACAGGCCCAATAACAAACAAACAAGCAACACAGCACTCGAAAAAAAACTTTAGTTTCTTGTTCTAGTTGTGTGTTTGCGTATAAGCGTTTAAGATTACTTATTTAGATTAAACCAGCAACCAGCTTTCCTATTTTTGTTGGCAAAACACCTGCGTTGCGCTTGCTGTAAATTGGGGATGTATGAAACAAACAGCTAGAGATGTGTTTTACATATCGATACAAGAGAAGGTGAAATAACTATACGATTATCGATAATAATATATGAAGTTGTTGACTACGACCTTATCGATTAGTTATCGAACTAGTAAAATGTACTTGGCTCGATAGGCACGCAGCTGTTGCAATTTTTCGCTATAGTGGCAACTTTGCGTTAGTTGCCGTTGACATTTCTTAGCGCCCAAAGCTTATTTGTGTGGAATGCCTCGCTGTACTGACGAACGGATTATTTAACGCTCCGTAAAAATGGCTACGATTGCGTATCAAAACTGCAAACAACGAAAATTACTTTGTTAAATAGTAGTTATTATATCACGCAATCGAAAGTATTGAAAAACGAATTTTAACGACGTGATTGCGTGAAGTTTGTGTCGGCTGCCTATATATAGAAACTTCTATATATGCACAAATAGTTGCAAATAGGTTAAATATTTAGTATACGATATGGGCAATCAACAGGGTAAACTGCAAGCCGCACACAGTGGACGGCCCAAAAAGAATGTGCATTGGAAATCTGCAGGCAAGTTTTCCATAATAACCAAACTACTAAGTAAAATATATTCCCCAAGATTCCCCCAGAAGAAAAGATCTCTAATTGGCTGTGAGAGCGCACACACATAGTCCACATAGTTTGGTGGGAGCGCTAGAATTTTGGCTATTTTTAGCCACGCGCACACTCAAGTGGTTGCCGTGTTGCCGTATAGCCGTCCATTGGCGCGACGGCGTCCGTCTGCCCGTTTTTTCGTATTCTGAATCTTTGGCCTAAAATCTCAAGACAGCAAAAGTAATGTTTTTATACCCTGTATGCATGAAAAATGCATGATAAGGGTATAATATGGCTGAGCAGCAGTTAGTCACAGGCAAAAGGCAAAGACATAAAAAGTGTTTATAATTATGATCAGCATCAATAACACAGAATATAATTTAAAGTCCACCGAGTTTGGCATTTCATTTCTTGTATGCCAAATTAGTTTTAAATTTTCGTTATATTCCCTCAGTTTCAATTAATCGATTAATATCGCTTTCAAGCTTTCCTTTTTTGAGTAGTGCTCGCCACAGAATAATCGATAAAAGTACATTTTTTATAAAGTTTAAGCCGTTTTTAATTGTGGAGTTGCGCGCAGTTTGAATATGTGTTTTTGTTGAAAGCAACAATATATTTTACGGCAATTCGAAGCAAAATGCGGGGTATTTTTTAGTCTAGCACTCTCAACAAGAGTACTCTTTTTCAAAAAATGAAGAGAGCAAGCTCGTGAGTTCTTTTTGAGCATTTCGTGCATTATTTACCTGTTATTTTGTGATTTCTTCTTTGCAGAACGGCCCTCTCCGCCGGGCCGTCCGATACTGACACCACTGGCGCTCTCTGAGCAGCAGCCCGACGTGGTTAACCTGAGCTGGGAACGCCCGCTGCTGGACGGTGGCTCCCCCATCATCGGCTATACGGTCGAGCAGCGACGCGTTGGTTCGCCCCATTGGGTCCGTGCCACGCCCACTCCAATCTCACGCTGCGAAATACAAATAAGCGGCCTGGAGCCCGGCTGGCGTTATGAATTCCGTTGCTTTGCTGAGAACATAGTGGGTCGCTCGGATGCCAGCGAGTTGTCCGATCCGCTGACGGTGACGCTGCAGAGAAATGCGATAACTGCGCCGCGGTTCGCTGAGGAACTGACGGACATGGATGCCGTCGAGGATGAACGCATTGAGTTTCGTGTGCGCATATTGGGTGAACCGCCGCCGGAAATAAGCTGGTTCAAGGATGGCTACGAGATCTTTAGCAGCCGACGCACAAAGATCGTCAACGAGAATGATGCTAGTGTGCTGATCATCCACCAGGTGGCGCTCACGGATGAGGGTGAGATCAAATGCTCGGCCACCAATCGAGCAGGGCATGTAGTGACCAAGAGTCAGCTCCAGGTGCAGGCACCGCCCAAGATTCGCCTGCCGCGGACCTACGAGGATGGCCTCATCGTGGAGGCAGAGGAAGTGGTGCGTCTTAAGGTTGGCGTGGCGGGACAACCACCGCCGTCCATCACCTGGCTCCATGAAGGCGAAATCATCGTTCCCAGCAGCCGCTTCGAGGTGACCAACACGGAGAAGAACTCGCTGCTGAAGATTGACAATGTGCAGCGGGGGGATCGAGGCGAGTACATGGTGCGTGCCTGGAACAAACTGGGTGAGGATATCACCTCCTTCCTGGTCACAGTCACGGCGAGGCCCAATGCTCCTGGTGCTCCACGTCTCAACATGTCCTTTGGCAAGTCGGCAACGCTGTCGTGGACGGCACCCCTGGACGACGGTGGCTGCAAGATTGGCAACTACATTGTCGAGTACTTTCGCATCGGCTGGAACGTCTGGCTGAAAGCGGCGACAACGCGTGCTCTGAGCACCACGCTCCACGACCTCATCGAAGGATCCGAGTACAAGTTTCGCGTCAAGGCCGAGAATCCTTATGGTCTGAGCGAACCGTCGCAGGAGTCGGAGCTGCTCTTCATACCGGATCCCAAGCGTGGCATTACCAAGCCCAAGTCAGCCACCAAAATCTCGGGCGAGGAGCAGAATGGCAATGGCAACGAGGATAAATCGAAACCGGTGCCGCCACGTCGCAAGACGCTATCTCCTCCACGTCCACAGGCGGATGCCGCGACCAGTATGTCTGCCTCACCCAAGCAGTCACCGCGTGGATCACGCAAGCCGATACCGCAGCTGGTGGACAGCGAGCAGCTGCGTCACGAGATGGCCTACGGCACCTCGGATCAGGCGCTCAAAATGAATGTGCGCAAGAGTCCTTCACTGAGCAGCGCCGACTCGGCTGCTCAGGCTCAACGCGCCAGCAGACCCGGCTCCAACCCCAAGCTCAATCTGACGCTTATCACCACAACTGCCCTGATGGATAAGCAGGAGAAGCCACCTAAATCCCCGACAGCTGTCTCGCCACTCAAGCTCTTCAATCCCAAACCTAATGTTGGCCAGAAAGACAAGTCGCCAGCATCAACATCGAAGCCACAGCCACTGCCGCAACCACCTCTAGCACCACTAGCCCAGCAGGAAGTGCGCAAGAGTCCCACTCCGCCGGAACCCATTAAATCAACGCCCGCTCTGCAGCGCAGCGCCGAGCCCGTCCAGCTGGGCGTCAATCAGACCGTGCGACGCTTCTCCGGCCATGCCTTGAGTCCGGCCAAGCATGTGCCCGCGCTGGCCATTGCCATTGCCACCAGCGCCAACATAGGCGAGAAGCTGCCCACAATCGAGATCAGTGCACCGCCACTAGCCGTTCTGGAGCCGCTTGTGCCCGAAACACCTACCTCGGAGCCAACGCCGCCAGTGACCAAGATGCGTTTTCAGAAGCCAGCGGAGAAACATGACGAGGTCCACACAAGCAATGAGTTCATGCTGGTGGTCTTCGACAAGAACAGCAAGGTCAAGGATAAAGACAGTAAGTGCTGTCCACTGATATATACATAGGTCGCTTGGAAATTACAACTGTTCAGCAATTAGTAGTCTCATTTTCAATTTATTTAAATCTAAAAATTATACATACATATGTATGTATATTATGATCCCAATGTCTAAAGACTTTTATCTATAATTCTATAAAAATCATTTAATTCGACTTTTTATACCCTGAACCCTGATGAAGGGTACAGCACACGCTGTTTGTATATCCTAGTCGGCCATAACTTTGTCAAAACTGAACCGATCGTGAAACTCGAAGACATATTCTTCATGGTTTGTCTGTTTCAAAAATCCTGCATTTAAATTATAACCATTTTTGAAAAGTAATTTTTTGCTCAAATATCATGTACTTACCCTTACTCATTATACCCTGAACCTATTAAAAATGGGAAAAAGGGTACCATGAAGTTGAGCAAAAGTATGTAACAGGCACAAGGAAACATTTGCGACCTTATAAAGTATTCTTGATCACTATCAATTGCCGAGGATCTGTCTGTCACTCTTAAAAGAATCTTGTTTGAAGATCGTCATATTTTGTGGTAACTGTTTACTCTTGAGATAGGATCTTAAGACCTATGTCAACCGTGAGCTTTGTTATTACGCTACTTTTAAGAAAGATTAGCAACTTTAGGAATTTCATCATAACTCATTAATTTTAATTTTTTTAATGTATATAAAAATAGGACACATTATAATCATCTCTGGATCCGAAGTATTCTAATTTGCGAGCGACCTCTGTAACCTGTAGAGCTTCCAAAATCACCTACTAACATTTCCTTTTCTCCCTTTTTAAAAGAGCAAGATTCCTTCGAGCTGGACCTGGAGGATGCCATACAGCCACCACCGATATCCATATCGGCACCGGATCTGGCCTTCTTGGAGTTTGCTAATTTGCACACGACCTTCCCGCTGCGTCGTTCCGTGAGCTCCACGGAGCTGCTCTACGAGCGTGCCATGGCGCGTTTCTATGAGGCCGTGGAGCTGGAACAGGCATCCAAATCAAGGGCCAAGTCAGCAGCACAGGAGAAGGCTGCAGCTGCAGCAGCTCCGCCAACGAGCACCTTCCGCAAACGTCTGGGCTCCATGACGGAGGCGGAACGTGCATCCTTCGAGCGCCGGAGCGAGCTGCGTCGGCAGTCGGCGGATATGGTGCCCATGGCACGCAAATGGGATTCGCGGGAGAATGTCAACATTGTGGATCTGAAGAGCCTGTCGCGTGCCAGTACGAATCTAATGCTGCGTGGCGGCGATAGTCGGGAGGAGGATGAGGATGAGGAGCGCACGGAAAGCACAGCCGAAGACAGCGAGGAAATGGAAGAGGATCTGGATGAGGAGGAGCAGCAGCAGCAGCAGCAGCATCAGCAACAGCAGCAAGGAAGCTACGATCTGGGCTCAGACTATACGGAGAGCACGGCCAGCTCCGATCAGGACTCCATTGAGAAGTTCAAAATGGAGCTGCTGGCGCGCACGCGTTCGCCCAGTCCCCGGGATCTGGAGACCTATCATCCGCGCAGCATGGCCTCTGGCACCTTCACGCCCTATCGTGCTCCCACGCCGGAACAGGCAGCCGTGGTGCTCAATCGTCCCATGCCGCTGCCCAGTCCGGATTTTGTGCCCAAGCCCATACTGAAACGCTCCTCCAACGAGCATGTGGAACAGTCTGTCAGCCAGCCCAGTAGCCCAGTCCCAAATAACAATCCGGATAATGGCAATAGCATTCCGGTTAGCCCACCCATCCCAGTTGCTGCACCCAGCAATCTGAAGCTGGATCTGGCCAAGGGCATCAAGTCCTTTTTCAGTAGGGATAAGCGCAGCGCCACCGAGAAGAACACCGAGGCTAATGAGGAGATCTCCAATCCGCTGGAGAAGACCAATGCGGCACATATTGCGGCTGAGCTAGAGACGAAGCGCAAGATCAAGGAAGACGAGGAACTGCGTCGCAAGGAGGAGGAGCGTCTAATGCAGGAGGAGGCGCATGCTGCCGTCGATCACTACAGCGATCTGGTGCGCCAGGTGAGCAGCACCCACAAGTACCACAAGCCGCTCTACCTCGATCCCGACGAGCTGAAACGGGTGGCCAGCACTCAGGATGAGGATGACAACGATGAGAATGCGGCTGAGGAGCACCAACAGCGACGCGAACAGGATCAGCAGCAGCTGCTGGCGCCGCCAGTTGTTAGTCGCGAGCGGCGTCTGTCCATTTCGGAGCGAGAGCAGCTCGTCCATGTGCGAGATGTGGCCAGCAGTCATGCCATGCACAAGGTGCCCAAGCAGGAACAGGAGCGGGAGCAGCAGCAGCAGCGGGAGGAGGAGGACTTTGAGGAGCCAGAGTACCCCACCGTGCTGGTGGTGCCACCGCCAAAGACAAAGCACAGGAAGGATTCGGAGGCCACCAGCGAGAGCGTGATGAGCGAGATGGTCGAGGCACGTCCGGATGCACGCGGACGCACACGTCTGGTCAAGGTGAAGCGTGTAATCAAGCGGCGTGTGCCCTCCAGCACACGCTCCCGCGATGCCTCACTGACGAGACCTCCGCCTAATACTGTGCTATCCGTGGAGCGCTCCTCGCAAACGTCGCTGCTGCTCTCCGCCGCCGATCGTGAGCTGCTAGAGAAGGCATCCGCGTTGGCGATGCTGCGGACGTGCTCCGAGGAGCAGGCGCATGAGAAGGTGCGCTCGGCGCTGAGCTACTGCACGGATCTGGTGCTCTTCCTGGTCGCCTGCTATGTCTATCTGTTCAAGGATGCACGCCTCGTGCTGCCCATACTGGCGCTGATGATCTATCGCCAGCTGGGCGAGGCACTGCGTGGCTATATACCCAGCTGGCTGCGACGCAAGGGTCAGGATGGAGGCGCCTAGGAGGCCTAGGAGCAATTCCCCAGTTCGTCATGCGTTTATCAGCTTATCAGTTAAGTTAGCTCTTATCAAATGTATCGACTTGTATGCTCGTATGTATTTTAAGCTTAAGCTACACAAGTTCGGGCCTATAACGAACTTTTTAATTCAATACCCCCTATACGTATACGCCCTTGCACAAAGGTATAGTTAACCGATCCGATAGATATTGCAGAAATACTATTTTCATAGCAAGTGGTACATTTGGCAATTTGTCCGATGAAAAATCCTGTGTGGGTTTTATGAGGAGGAATTTATGATCCACTGATGAGATTTTAAAGTACTATTACTATTCATACATAATATTCCTTCAATCGATCCTTTGTTTAAAGACTCAGCTCGGTTTTTATCCTATTCAAAACTTGGTAGTTTTTGAACTTTTTCAACTTGTATTTGTGGGAATATCTTAGTAATATTATTTCTAAAGGAACTTTTGATACCCTCATTGTCCGCCGTGGTCTGTAACTCTATTCTTATCCAACTCAAACTCTTGGAAATTTACTAATCAATCTACAAGGAAATACTGTATGTAGCTTTGACTGCTAAGAATTGTTTCGGTTTTCTATAAGAATCTATAACTTACTAAACTTAAGTACCCCTTCGTTGAGTGTTGCGGTAATATTATTATTATTATTATTATTAATAATATTATTATTATATTGTGTTCGTTTGAGGTTCATTGTCGGTCTACTGGATTGTTGGTCATTTACTTTGGAAATAAAGCACACAAAAACAAATTATTCACCGGTTAGTTACTTCCGGTGAAACGAAAGATAATCTAACTACTATAAACAGTTCGAATTTGGGCAAATTTCTTATCGCATAGGATACAGACGTATAAAGCAGTGTCAACAGAAGCTGCTGCGACAAAATTCTTGGGCAGTACTAGGCGCTTATCTGATGGGTAAATAGGCTGAAAGCTACAATAAAAGCAGATGCTTCCATTGTTAGAGAACGCAGTACCAAATCCCAGACATGGGTGCTACATACGCCTGGCTATTGTTGCTGTGCCTCGGATGTGGCCTGTGCGCCGCTGCCATAAGACCTGCTGTGGAAGCGGGAGCCGGCCCGGGCGCTGTACCGGGAGCCGGAGCTGTTGGTCCCGTTGTGCCGCCAGGAAATCTGCAACAGGATCTGTTGGATATCATTGGCCTGGTACAGTTCAAGCCAATGAATCAGTTGCTGGTGCGTTATCTGCTCAATGATGCACAGTTCCAGGCCTTTGTGCGCATTCTAAACAGCAATGCGGGATTCACGGCACGCTGGCGCCTGCTCGCCCAGCCGGAGCTGTTGATGCTCCGCCAATGGGTTGGCCAACAGCTGTTGGCTTCAGGCGGCAAATTCGAACTGGAGGAGATGGAGATGTGTGTAACGCTGCTCAATCGTTATCCCTATCTGTCCGGCACTGTGTTTGGCTGGCAGGGATTCCTCAACGAACTGGAGATGTACCTCCCAACATATGCCATCAGTGCACACATTCAGGCCAAGGTACAGCTGTCGGCTATCTTTGCGCAGTTCTGGACGCGGGTGCAATCCTTGCAGGTGGTCTACGAACGTTGGCTAGCGCTGCCCGGCACACAGACCGTGCTTGGCCAGCTGCAGGCGGAGGGCATTGACAATGCCCAGCTGGACACCCTAGTTCGCAGTCTATTCGGCTGGAATGCTGTAAACGCAACAACTACGCCGGCGGCTATCCTGGCCACGCCCACTGTGCCCTCGGGCGCTGTAGTGCTACCAGAGACCCCGCTGATCCAATAGAGCTTTCTTTGATTTGTTAATATATCTAATATATATTTGTATAACCTTTGAACTATCAGATTAACAGATTGAACTCATTTAAAACTTGAGCTTGCCCAGCGAATCGGACACCTTGGTGGCATTGGCCGCTGGTTTTTTGCTGTTCCTAATGGGCGGCACTGCCGGCTTTGGCTTCTTAACGACCAAATCCTTGTGCAGCACCTTGAGTGTGGCATCCACCTTCTCCTGCTTGGCCTTGACAGTCTCTTTGATCTGGAATTGTGGGATGCAACTTGTTGGCTGGGATCGGGAATGATTCTGGGCTGCGCTTACCTGCTTCAGTTTACCCTGCACCTCCTTGGGCTTCTTCTTGCCCTTATTGTTGGACACTTTGAAGACGTTTTTGGACTTTTTAGATTTGTTCAGAGCCGGCTTGGCAGACGCTTTGCCTGCAGCTGCTCCAGATGAGGAGCCGGCACCTGCTCCCCCTCCCTTCTTGGCATTGGCCTTGTTGCGACCCATTTCGTGGCTGTAAATACAAAGGAGAATCTCTTGTTCTATAGCCTGCACCCATTGAAAAGGGGAAAAGATAGGGATAAAGTATGCAATAGACAGAAGAAGACATCCCATAAAGTATATAAGGCATTCCAAATAAGGACTAAAAGTTGATGAGAGCCGATACATCTTACGGTATTTAAATGCCATCGTTATGTTTTAAGAAACTTTATTGTTAACTTGGTCAAACACATTTCACTTTTGTGACTGCTTCCACGTGATCCTCTTCCTCTGGAGAAGGACGCTTGCGCGTTGCCTGCTTTGGCGTAGTCAATAGCTCTCGGTTTAGCTTGAAGGATACTCTATACATGTCCTTGTTGGGCGCCACATTACGCACAAAGCTGATGCCCTGCAGCGCATCACCTAATGATGCGCCCAGATTACTTTCCACGAGCTGCTGCACCAGCGTCTTGGTGTCCTCGCCCTTGGCAAAGGAGTAAACATGCACTTGCGGATAGTTGAGGTTCTCCGGCAGCTCAGCCAGCTCCTCTTCTGTGTATAAGCCGCGAAATGCATCCAGAAATTCCACTGCCAGCGCTGGTAGATTCATGGTAATATGTATGCTATAGGGATTGGACGGTGGCGAACTCCAGCGGTTTAGTAAATCCTCTCGCAGCTCCTTTAGGATAAACTCCCGTCCATCCTTGTTGTACATTTTGATGTGTGACAGGCACTTGTTGCGCTTGGCATTGTGCTGCAGCCAGTGATAGCTGACGGGATTCAGATCATTGGCCAGCACCTGGCAGCGCTTCTTGGCCGCCGGCACGCTAAAAGGACCAACGCCAGCGAAAACATCGTAGAGGACATCGGTCGGCTGGAGCAGCTTTACAATGCGCTCGTGCTCGGTGCACAGACGTGGATTCCAGTAGACCTTGGAGAAATCAAACTCAAAGGGCACACCGTTCTCCTTGGTCTCCACCTGATACTCCGGCTCGCCGCATATCAGCTCCAGCTGAAAGTTGCGATAGGTGTTATCAATGCTGGCCGCCTTGTTGACCACAGTGCGACAATTTGGCAGCTTATCCCGCAGCACCTCGCCAATGAGCTGTTTGTAAGGCAAAAGATGATCCCGCAGATTCAGATGCACAATGTGACCAATGCGGGAAAAGGAACTGAGGCCCTCCTCATTCTCGGGCAGCACACTCTTCAGTATCTCATTTGCGCTCCAATTCTCATAGCTCAACTCGAGCTCATCGTGCCGGAAATTCTCCTCCGTCACCTGCTGCTCCTGCAGCTCTTTTACGGGCAGTGATTGCCAGTTCTTGACGGGCAACGGGTGCAGCAGAATTTCACGCGCATCCTCCACGGCACGCACCGGCTGTAGATGCTCCATTTTGAGCAGCAGCTTCTTTACCAGCGGTATTACCCGCTGCACCTGGGATTCGGGTATTCTCAGTCTTGGAATCTGCACCCGTTTTTTAAACTCAGCGCGCTGTAATGAGTTCATGCCTCGCACAGAGGCAGGCGGTAGAAGTTCCGTGCTCTCCATGTTGCGGTAATAGTGTCGCAAGCGTTTGCTTGTTAACAGAAAAGTTGGGATTTTTGTTCGAGGTCGGATGAAGACCAAGGAAAACATAAAAAAACGTGGAATAAACTTTCACTTTGAGGCAGTCTCACAGGTTATAATTACTGTAAACCGCCACAAGTAGTGGAGGAGTTCAACTACCCACACAAATAAACTTTCAGTCGCCTTTTAAATGCACAATTATCAAACGAAAATTACCTTAATTCGTAGATATTGCAACGGCAGCTAATTTAAGCGAACTACTTGATTGTTCCGCAGCGAACTTGTTCCACAAGAGCATGGTTATTTGTAATTGGTCTGGCAGCTCTGTGGCCCACAGCTGTTTACCGTTTGTAAAATGAACAGCGCGATTGAAATTAAATCAAAACGGCAATTTTTAAGGTTCGTTATGAATTAAAGAAGGGTTTCTGCAATAACGCGACTAATTGTAGGGCTGATGAGCTTATTGCCCAACGCCATGCTGAAGTTGACACGCCAGGCATCGGTCTTAAGCGAACGAGTATTGAAGGCACTGCAGCTGAAAAGGATGAGCTCAAAAATGCCTATGGTATGTTTAGTGTGGGGAGTCACATTCTAAATTAAAGTCATTTAATATTGCAGTTAACTTGCGCCGCCAATTATCCGCGCGGCGTATTGAGCGACAAGCAGGGCGCGCCATAGCCAAATGGGAGGAGAATCAACAGGCAGCTGAGGTTTTAAGAAAAGACGGAAAATTTGAGAGTTTTGGCTACAGCAAACAGGGCAAGCTCTATTTGGAATACTACGAGGCTCTATTTCTGCTGGAATTAGTGTGTATTTAATGTAATATATTTAACTATTCTGTTATATTAACAATCGTTTCTATAGAACCGCCTACAACTGGAGTATTGTGGAGTGATTGTCTCTGTGGAGCAGGCTTATGAGCTGCTGCTTGGCGAGGCAGCCAGCGAAAAGTATAACAACTATTTGGTGTATTCAGCATTGTCACGCGCTGGCTATATAGTTATCAAGCATCAAAATGCAGCCAGTTCAACTGCTTTGGTCACCAGCGAGCATTGCATTTGGGCTTTATTAAGTGAGGCGCTGGGCAATAAGCCTGTGCCGGCACATATTCAAAGTTCATCATTTTATAATGCCACCAAGACGCGCATGACGGAGCTGAGGCAGCAGATCATCAGCCAAACTACGACGAGTAATAATGAGAGCAGCATGGAGCAAGATTTTAAATTCGAAACGCGCAAACGCAAAGCGCAGTCAGAGCCACAGGATACAGCAGACAGTAAAAGAGCTTGCTGCACAAAACCAGCCAAAAGCTTAGTAAACAATCTGAAAGCTGAAGCAAGCTATAAGAAGTTCCAACAAATCTTTGAAAAGTTGGATATAGTTCAACTGAAAATAGACGACTACGACAGCGATACGAACATGGCATTACGTACTTTTACGATCAGCTTTGATTTGCATCTACACAACGAGGGTTTCCGTCGTAGTGCGCCAAAGTCGCCCAGCTTTAGCGTTATAATTCTGCCAACCGGTGAACCGTTTCCCACACAAGATGAACTGGTCAAGTGCCTGCGCCAGCAGATAGCACATGCGGCGCCTCTGCTAATCATATCCGTTAGCGAATCAAAACAAATACAGGCGTTTCTTTATTATATCAGCCATTGATTGCCCAGACAGCTCAGTTAATTGTAGATATAATTGTTGCTAATTTATATATGCGAGTCAATAAAATGCGCCATAATTATACAATTGACGTGCAATGCGTATGCGTGAAGGCTGCTCAGGCTAAAAATATATGTGAAATGTGTCATATTCTGTTCAAATTTTCAAAAACATATTCAAAATTAACAAAAACTTGTTGGTGTACTTGACAAGCGATGGTAAATGTTGAATTTAGTAATAAACAGGCTTAATATGTTGATGCTTTTTGCTAATATTTACAGAATGTGCCAGTTATATGGATTACAGGTGGTCCAAGTAGCGGGAAGTCCACGTTATCCCAACTCATTGCGCAGAAATACAACTACAAGCATTTAGATCTCAACGAGATGATGGAACATGAGGCAAGTTATACATAGTAAGATAGGATGATACAGTCTTAAACAAGAATACTTCATAGTACAGATTTCACGTAAATCCGCAAAGGGCAGTCAATTTGCGGAACAACTCAAAGCAGGCCAAATGGTACCCTTAGCTGACCTTATACCGCTTCTGGACAAGGAGATTATGAGTGGCAAAGGTGGCATGAAAGGCTTTGTCATTGATGGGTAACAGCCTGCGTTTAGACACCAAAAATAAGCCCTACATAGCAGCCTTATTTATAGCTACCCGCAGAATCAAGCTGACGCCCAACTTTTGGAACGAAGCGTTGGTGCTCCCGATTTGATAATCGCTCTGGATGTTGCCCAGGAGACGCTAACTACGCGTCGAATCTCTCAAGGGTCCCGTCCCAGCATTACGGCTAGCACTTATGCCCATAATATGAAACCCGTGCTAGAAAAATATGCTAGTAAAACAATGCAAATCGATGGGGATCGTGATGCGAATGCTGTCTTTGAGGATGTGATGCCCAATGTGGAGATAGTGAACAAGAGTCGCGGTGATCGCATCACATTTAGGCGCTAGGCAGCATACAAATGACAATATTACGAGTACTTGGCAAAATCAATCAAAATGTTAACTAAAAAGTATTTGAAAAACTCATTTCGTTTTGAGATTTAGTGTATTATTTTTTAGAGTATATGTGTGTATATATTATATTAGTACATAGAGCGCATCGCGATAAGTGAAAAGCTCTCGCAAAGCTGCGCGGCATTAGCTTTCTGAAACCGTTAGCCTGGCGGCCAAAGCTTTGGATTCAGTTGCTCTCGACACACGCTGCATTAAGGGTGGAAAATCGGCACTACGGCAAATACTCGTCCAAAAAAAACTATCAAATCAACAAAAAAGCTGCGAATATTAACAACAACAACAACAACAACAACAACAGCAACAACCAGCTCAAGCAGCAGCCAAGCATCGAGTTAAAGCATTTCGCGATTAGTGCAACAAAAGAAGTCCCGCAGAAGCGTCGTATTTACCTCATATACATCATAATGGTGAGTGTGTATGTGTGTAAGAGAGCGTGTGTGTGTGTGTGTGTACTAGTTTTATTTCGCTGTGAGCAATTTATTGCTTTCACTTTGATTTGAAATTGTCTGCGATTGCGGCAACAAACGGCTAACGTGCGAATCAAGTTGATTAGAGAGATTTGAGTAGGGCAATCCTCGGCTCGATTGACCTTCAGACCCTTAGCGCTCAAAAGCTCTATGATACATTCCTCTAACCACTTGACCTTGTGCAATTACTACTGACGTTGCACTTACAAAACAAACAACTATACGTGTGTGTGTGTGTTTGTGTGTTTGTGTGCAGAGCCTCTTGTTTGGGTTGCTCAGCTGTTCGCTATAAATAAAAACTGAACCGGTAACCGGTGCCCGGTGTGCCTGTGAAATACCCACAACAACAACAAAAGCAACAACAAGAGAAATAACTGAACGCCACAACAAATGAACAACTGAAATGGCCAAAAGCAATAACAACAAAACATAACCGAAATTTCACATTCCAAGCCAAGCAAGATTTTGACGTCAAAGTCCACAGATTTGCATACATTAAACAGACGGACGGACAGGTTGAGGCTGTCGCGACACAGGAATTTCTGGCGGGGCTTGATTCATTAGCAAGTTGCAAATGTGTTTATTTGGCGCTATACCCGAACTAGTCAGTCATCATTTGCGGTGACTCCATGCCGGATTTTTTGTTTCTTAGCTAAGTTTGCTTAGTTAAATATTGTTTAGGCATCGGCGACGACACAATGTCGCGACGCATGGAATTTTTCAACTATAAATACAATCATACATAGTCGTCAATAATAAAAATTCCTCTAGTTCCGTTTTGGTCTTAAGTGTGCTAATCGCGTGTGCTATTAAAAATGTATCTCTCTATAGTTGGGAACCTTAACAACTGTGCCATTAATTATTCAGTCTACACACGGCTAAGATATTGGTAAATGAACTTGATTAATACTGAAAAACTATTCGTATCCTTGCAAATGTCATTCATAGGTCACTGAACCAAACCACTAGAAATACATTTTATAACATTACGTAAATGATATGATCTTGAAAAACATAATTTTCTCACACACAACTAACAAAAAACGTTGAAAATTGTGGGAAAATGAAAAGAACTCGTGCAAGATTAAGAGCAACCAAATTTATGCGCTACAAAAACAATATGTGTTGATATTTATGTGAAAAACAACCTGCACATTATTAAAACTGCCCGAAATTCATTCATTTTCTGTGCTTTTCTTCTTTTTTTGTCCGTATTCTATGATTTAAATTTCTATACGAATTGTTCGCTAGGTGCGACGATGCGGAACAGTGGCAGCGTCATCAGGGGGGGCCATATATAATAGATAGAGGTAGAAATAATATATACATACATATACTAGAATTAACCGAGTGAAAAACACCTACACAAACTAAAATACACATGGGCCTATAGGGAAAAAAAGCCGCACATAAAACCCATTCAATTTGTTTATAAAATCTGATTTGTTTGCACAAATTGAACAAAAGTATTTGCGATTTGCGCCATTTACTAGAAAGCACAGCAAGTGCTAATAGGATCGATGATTTTTGTTCCACGGGGCGATACCCAGATTGGATAAATAATAGATATAAATTGAACACCCCTTGCCCCACAAAATTACACAATTGAATGTGTGTGTTCAAGATCAATGTCATTTGGCAACTTACAATTTATGAACACACGCACACACACACTCACAATTACACACGACTCATATAGTATATAGATATTTTGACTATATACTATATGTATATATAGAATTTTTTGAAGGCTGCACTAATTGTGTATGTTAAAGTTGGCGGCAAACATTTCGTTTTATTTTGTTTTTAGCTCTTGGCATAATGCCAACAAAACTAATAACTACATATTAACTATAGGGGGTACATTTTGTTTAATTATATAGTAGATTTGTTGTATATTACAAGGGGTATTATTTTAATTGATTGTTGGGGAACACTGAGTTAGTAGTATTATTATTATTTTAAAACAAACTCATATTAGGTATATTTTTGTACAATTACTTTCTGATGCTTTCGAAACCTGAAAACCCCATGCAATTTATACGTATTGCCTCTATGCCTCTATTCACATTCCATTTGTGTAGTTATTTATGTGTCACCAAATGGCCATGAAGAAGGAGGCCCAAGAGAAACTCAAAGCGGAGCAGCTGCGTAAGGCACAAGCCGCTGTAAGTAGCCCCCGGCGTGTCCTTTGGGCATATACATTACTATATACCACGATAATATCGATGTCTATGGCATGCAATGTGGCGGCACCAAAAATTGTATAAAAAAAATTGTAAAATTGCTGAACCTCTGCTCCTAACTCCTAACTAAGGCTTTCGTCAAAACCAGTGAACCACTAACTTGTCTAATTATAGTTGTACCTGTTTAGCTATTTAAGCACTACTAATCTCCCTTGCTATTCCTGCTATCTTACAGTCTGAAATTCCCATCATCTGGATTCTGGGCGGCCCCGGCTGTGGCAAAGGCACCCAATGCGCCAAAATTGTGGAAAAATATGGTTTCACGCATCTGAGCAGCGGCGACTTGCTTCGTGATGAGGTAAGCCAGATATTCCTATATATATACATACATATGTGTCAGAAAAGTAAACTTATATTTGTCCAAAAAAGATCAAAAAAATTACAATTTCAAAGTTGCATAAACTTTAAATGTACAAATTATAAAGAGGACAAGACATGCCCAAAATGATCTCGAGCGTAAAAATCGGTTCAGTTTTGACAAAGTTATGGTAGTTAAAAGTCTAGGATGGGCATTATATAAGATTCATGCACATTACAAGCCATTTTTTTGGCTTGATTTTTGACAGAAAAATGAAAGACCACAAAATCACTTTTCGTATAGTTTTTTATACTAATTGAGACACCTACAATTAATTAAGCGTAAAATTTCAAGATTCTATATTTTGAAAAATCAAAATTTGTAAGGGTCCCCCCTTATGCTTTTTTAGGAAAAAAAATCCTAAATTTTATTTTTTTAAAAATTCATAAACTTGAGATGTGGAATTAAACAAGATGCCAAATAATGATCAAAATGGCCTCGGGATGGACAATCGGATCAGATTTGACAAAGTTGTGGCAGTTTGAAGTCTGGGAAGGTCATTTATAAGGAACTTTTCGTTGTTTGGGCACTTTACAAGTCAATTTTTTTGTCACTTTTGGCGTGATTTTTGACAGAAAAATGAAACACCACAAAATCACTTTTCGTATAGTTTTTTATACTAATTGAGACACCTACAATCAATTAAGCGTAAAATTTCAAGATTCTATTTTTTGAAAAATCAAAATTTGTAAGGGTCCCCCCTTATGCTTTTTTGGGAAAAAAAATCCTACATTTTATTTTTTCAAAAATTCATAATTTTGAGATGTGGAATTAAACTAGATGCCAAATAATGATCAAAATGGCCTCGGGATGGACAATCGGATCAGATTTGACAAAGTTGTGGCAGTTTGAAGTCTGGGAAGGTCATTTATAAGGAACTTTTCGTTGTTTGGGCACTTTACAAGTCAATTTTTTTGTCACTTTTGGCGTGATTTTTGACAGAAAAATGAAACACCACAAAATCACTTTTCGTATAGTTTTTTATACTAATTGAGACACCTACAATCAATTAAGCGTAAAATTTCAAGATTCTATTTTTTGAAAAATCAAAATTTGTAAGGGTCCCCCCTTATGCTTTTTTGGGAAAAAAAATCAAAATTTTATTTTTTCAAAAATTCATAATTTTAAGATGTGGAATTAAACTAAATTCCAAATAATGATCAAAATGGCCTCGGGATGGACAATCGGATCAGATTTGACAAAGTTGTGGCAGTTTGAAGTCTGGGAAGGTCATTTATAAGGAACTTTTCGTTGTTTGGGCACTTTACAAGTCAATTTTTTTGTCACTTTTGGCGTGATTTTTGACAGAAAAATGAAACACCACAAAATCACTTTTCGTATAGTTTTTTATACTAATTGAGACACCTACAATCAATTAAGCGTAAAATTTCAAGATTCTATTTTTTGAAAAATCAAAATTTGTAAGTGTCCCCCCTTATGCTTTTTTGGGAAAAAAAATCCTACATTTTATTTTTTCAAAAATTCATAATTTTGAGATGTGGAATTAAACTAGATGCCAAATAATGATCAAAATGGCCTCGGGATGGACAATCGGATCAGATTTGACAAAGTTGTGGCAGTTTGAAGTCTGGGAAGGTCATTTATAAGGAACTTTTCGTTGTTTGGGCACTTTACAAGTCAATTTTTTTGTCACTTTTGGCGTGATTTTTGACAAAAAAATGAAACACCACAAAATCACTTTTCGTATAGTTTTTTATACTAATTGAGAAACCTACAATCAATTAAGCGTAATATTTCAAGATTCTATTTTTTGAAAAATCAAAATTTGTAAGGGTCCCCCCTTATGCTTTTTTGGGAAAAAAAATCCTAAATTTTATTTTTTCAAAAATTCATAATTTTGAGATGTGGGATTAAACTAGATGCCAAATAATGATCAAAATGGCCTCGGGATGGACAATCGGATCAGATTTGACAAAGTTGTGGCAGTTTGAAGTCTGGGAAGGTCATTTATAAGGAACTTTTCGTTGTTTGGGCACTTTACAAGTCAATTTTTTTGTCACTTTTGGCGTGATTTTTGACAGAAAAATGAAACACCACAAAATCACTTTTCGTATAGTTTTTTATACTAATTGAGACACCTACAATCAATTAAGCGTAAAATTTCAAGATTCTATTTTTTGAAAAATCAAAATTTGTAAGGGTCCCCCCTTATGCTTTTTTGGGAAAAAAAAAATCCTACATTTTATTTTTTCAAAAATTCATAATTTTGAGATGTGGAATTAAACTAGATGCCAAATAATGATCAAAATGGCCTCGGGATGGACAATCGGATCAGATTTGACAAAGTTGTGGCAGTTTGAAGTCTGGGAAGGTCATTTATAAGGAACTTTTCGTTGTTTGGGCACTTTACAAGTCAATTTTTTTGTCACTTTTGGCGTGATTTTTGACAGAAAAATGAAACACCACAAAATCACTTTTCGTATAGTTTTTTATACTAATTGAGACACCTACAATCAATTAAGCGTAAAATTTCAAGATTCTATTTTTTGAAAAATCAAAATTTGTAAGGGTCCCCCCTTATGCTTTTTTGGGAAAAAAAATCCTAAATATTATTTTTTCAAAAATTCATAATTTTGAGATGTGGAATTAAACTAGATGCCAAATAATGATCAAAATGGCCTCGGGATGGACAATCGGATCAGATTTGACAAAGTTGTGGCAGTTTGAAGTCTGGGAAGGTCATTTATAAGGAACTTTTCGTTGTTTGGGCACTTTACAAGTCAATTTTTTTGTCACTTTTGGCGTGATTTTTGACAGAAAAATGAAACACCACAAAATCACTTTTCGTATAGTTTTTTATACTAATTGAGAAACCTACAATCAATTAAGCGTAAAATTTCAAGATTCTATTTTTTGAAAAATCAAAATTTGTAAGGGTCCCCCCTTATGCTTTTTTGGGAAAAAAAATCAAAATTTTATTTTTTCAAAAATTCATAATTTTAAGATGTGGAATTAAACTAGATGCCAAATAATGATCAAAGTGGCCTCGGGATGGACAATCGGATCAGATTTGACAAAGTTGTGGCAGTTTGAAGTCTGGGAAGGTCATTTATAAGGAACTTTTCGTTGTTTGGGCACTTTACAAGTCAATTTTTTTGTCACTTTTGGCGTGATTTTTGACAGAAAAATGAAACACCACAAAATCACTTTTCGTATAGTTTTTTATACTAATTGAGAAACCTACAATCAATTAAGCGTAAAATTTCAAGATTCTATTTTTTGAAAAATCAAAATTTGTAAGGGTCCCCCCTTATGCTTTTTTGGGAAAAAAAATCCTAAATTTTATTTTTTCAAAAATTCATAATTTTGAGATGTGGAATTAAACTAGATGCCAAATAATGATCAAAATGGCCTCGGGATGGACAATCGGATCAGATTTGACAAAGTTGTGGCAGTTTGAAGTCTGGGAAGGTCATTTATAAGGAACTTTTCGTTGTTTGGGCACTTTACAAGTCAATTTTTTTGTCACTTTTGGCGTGATTTTTGACAGAAAAATGAAACACCACAAAATCACTTTTCGTATAGTTTTTTATACTAATTGAGACACCTACAATCAATTAGGCGTAAAATTTCAAGATTCTATTTTTTGAAAAATCAAAATTTGTAAGTGTCCCCCCTTATGCTTTTTTGGGAAAAAAAATCCTACATTTTATTTTTTCAAAAATTCATAATTTTGAGATGTGGAATTAAACTAGATGCCAAATAATGATCAAAATGGCCTCGGGATGGACAATCGGATCAGATTTGACAAAGTTGTGGCAGTTTGAAGTCTGGGAAGGTCATTTATAAGGAACTTTTCGTTGTTTGGGCACTTTACAAGTCAATTTTTTTGTCACTTTTGGCGTGATTTTTGACAGAAAAATGAAACACCACAAAATCACTTTTCGTATAGTTTTTTATACTAATTGAGACACCTACAATCAATTAAGCGTAAAATTTCAAGATTCTATTTTTTGAAAAATCAAAATTTGTAAGGGTCCCCCCTTATGCTTTTTTGGGAAAAAAAATCCTAAATATTATTTTTTCAAAAATTCATAATTTTGAGATGTGGAATTAAACTAGATGCCAAATAATGATCAAAATGGCCTCGGGATGGACAATCGGATCACATTTGACAAAGTTGTGGCAGTTTGAAGTCTGGGAAGGTCATTTATAAGGAACTTTTCGTTGTTTGGGCACTTTACAAGTCAATTTTTTTGTCACTTTTGGCGTGATTTTTGACAGAAAAATGAAACACCACAAAATCACTTTTCGTATAGTTTTTTATACTTATTGAGACACCTACAATCAATTAAGCGTAAAATTTCAAGATTCTATTTTTTGAAAAATCAAAATTTGTAAGGGTCCCCCCTTATGCTTTTTTGGGAAAAAAAATCAAAATTTTATTTTTTCAAAAATTCATAATTTTAAGATGTGGAATTAAACTAAATGCCAAATAATGATCAAAATGGCCTCGGGATGGACAATCGGATCAGATTTGACAAAGTTGTGGCAGTTTGAAGTCTGGGAAGGTCATTTATAAGGAACTTTTCGTTGTTTGGGCACTTTACAAGTCAATTTTTTTGTCACTTTTGGCGTGATTTTTGACAGAAAAATGAAACACCACAAAATCACTTTTCGTATAGTTTTTTATACTAATTGAGACACCTACAATCAATTAAGCGTAAAATTTCAAGATTCTATTTTTTGAAAAATCAAAATTTGTAAGTGTCCCCCCTTATGCTTTTTTGGGAAAAAAAATCCTACATTTTATTTTTTCAAAAATTCATAATTTTGAGATGTGGAATTAAACTAGATGCCAAATAATGATCAAAATGGCCTCGGGATGGACAATCGGATCAGATTTGACAAAGTTGTGGCAGTTTGAAGTCTGGGAAGGTCATTTATAAGGAACTTTTCGTTGTTTGGGCACTTTACAAGTCAATTTTTTTGTCACTTTTGGCGTGATTTTTGACAGAAAAATGAAACACCACAAAATCACTTTTCGTATAGTTTTTTATACTAATTGAGACACCTACAATCAATTAAGCGTAAAATTTCAAGATTCTATTTTTTGAAAAATCAAAATTTGTAAGGGTCCCCCCTTATGCTTTTTTGGGAAAAAAATCCTACATTTTATTTTTTCAAAAATTCATAATTTTGAGATGTGGAATTAAACTAGATGCCAAATAATGATCAAAATGGCCTCGGGATGGACAATCGGATCAGATTTGACAAAGTTGTGGCAGTTTGAAGTCTGGGAAGGTCATTTATAAGGAACTTTTCGTTGTTTGGGCACTTTACAAGTCAATTTTTTTGTCACTTTTGGCGTGATTTTTGACAGAAAAATGAAACACCACAAAATCACTTTTCGTATAGTTTTTTATACTTATTGAGACACCTACAATCAATTAAGCGTAAAATTTCAAGATTCTATTTTTTGAAAAATCAAAATTTGTAAGGGTCCCCCCTTATGCTTTTTTGGGAAAAAAAATCAAAATTTTATTTTTTCAAAAATTCATAATTTTAAGATGTGGAATTAAACTAGATGCCAAATAATGATCAAAGTGGCCTCGGGATGGACAATCGGATCAGATTTGACAAAGTTGTGGCAGTTTGAAGTCTGGGAAGGTCATTTATAAGGAACTTTTCGTTGTTTGGGCACTTTACAAGTCAATTTTTTTGTCACTTTTGGCGTGATTTTTGACAGAAAAATGAAACACCACAAAATCACTTTTCGTATAGTTTTTTATACTAATTGAGACACCTACAATCAATTAAGCGTAAAATTTCAAGATTCTATTTTTTGAAAAATCAAAATTTGTAAGTGTCCCCCCTTATGCTTTTTTGGGAAAAAAAATCCTACATTTTATTTTTTCAAAAATTCATAATTTTGAGATGTGGAATTAAACTAGATGCCAAATAATGATCAAAATGGCCTCGGGATGGACAATCGGATCAGATTTGACAAAGTTGTGGCAGTTTGAAGTCTGGGAAGGTCATTTATAAGGAACTTTTCGTTGTTTGGGCACTTTACAAGTCAATTTTTTTGTCACTTTTGGCGTGATTTTTGACAGAAAAATGAAACACCACAAAATCACTTTTCGTATAGTTTTTTATACTAATTGAGACACCTACAATCAATTAAGCGTAAAATTTCAAGATTCTATTTTTTGAAAAATCAAAATTTGTAAGGGTCCCCCCTTATGCTTTTTTGGGAAAAAAAATCAAAATTTTATTTTTTCAAAAATTCATAATTTTAAGATGTGGAATTAAACTAGATGCCAAATAATGATCAAAATGGCCTCGGGATGGACAATCGGATCAGATTTGACAAAGTTGTGGCAGTTTGAAGTCTGGGAAGGTCATTTATAAGGAACTTTTCGTTGTTTGGGCACTTTACAAGTCAATTTTTTTGTCACTTTTGGCGTGATTTTTGACAGAAAAATGAAACACCACAAAATCACTTTTCGTATAGTTTTTTATACTAATTGAGACACCTACAATCAATTAAGCGTAAAATTTCAAGATTCTATTTTTTGAAAAATCAAAATTTGTAAGGGTCCCCCCTTATGCTTTTTTGGGAAAAAAAATCCTAAATTTTATTTTTTCAAAAATTCATAATTTTGAGATGTGGAATTAAACTAGATGCCAAATTTTGATCAAAATGGCATCGGGATTGACAATCGGTTCAGATTTGAAGGGCTTGGAAGGGCTTTTAGGCATGATTTTTAACAGAATTCGATCCCTTTTGTACCTGAATTTAGAAGTGAGTCTAGTCGCTCTATTTTTTATCTTGCAGGTAGCCTCCGGCTCAGATAAGGGTCGCCAATTGCAGGCGATCATGACCAGCGGCGGCTTAGTGCCCAATGCAGAGGTCCTTTCCCTGCTAAACGCGGCAGTAACTCGCGCGAAAGGCAGCTCCAAGGGCTTCCTCATCGATGGCTATCCGCGCGAGAAGAACCAGGGCATTGCCTTTGAGGAGCAGATTGCGCCTGCCGATTTGGCTCTGTACTTCGATTGCTCCGAGGATACAATGCTGAAGCGCATCATGGCACGCGCTGCCGCCGCACAGGTGAAGCGTGCCGATGACAATGAGGCGACGATTCGATCCCGTTTGCAAACCTTCAAGCAGAATACCAGCGCCATTCTGGAGCTGTATTCAGACAAAACCCTAACGGTACGTACATTTTGTATATATGAAGTTTATGAGGCGTTGATAATTGGCATAATTCCTATTGCAGATTAATGCCGAGCGTGATGTCGATGTTATCTTTATGGAGGTGGTAGCCGCCATAGATTGCGTGCTGCACAAGAAGGCAAAGGCCGCTAAAGTGTGTTAATCGAGTCCAAAATTGAGAAATGTAGTGAAACAAATTTTTGATAGCACTCTTTTAGAATCTGCACTCACAATATCTGCACAAATGAAATCTTAACACCAAATATATAAGTATATTAGTCGAATATCTATTGTTATCTAATCGAATGGCATGATTATTATATGCCAAGAGCTTTAGCTTCAATTTTATCGGACAAAATGGGCCCGTCTGGGCCAAGTGCTTTAAATAATTATAAATTTACACAATTCTCTAAAAGAAAACAACAAACACCAAAAAACTAACTCAAATTCTAAGTTATTTACATATGCGACAATAAAGTTGATGTGAAAAAACTAATTTTCAAAGTATTTGTACTTATTTTAAATGCACACTTTTAATTTTAATGAATTTACCTTGCGTTGCAGCTGTGTTCTCAAAACCTTTTTATATAACTCCATTGCAATACGATTTAATTGAATTTTTTTTTTGTTATGGATCATTAATTTAAACTTGGCTTTAAATCACGATTTGTTTTTAGTTAACTAATTAGTTGGTTATATGTAAGTTTTGATAGAAAACTCAAGGGCATTTTAGCTAGAAAAAACCACATTCAATTACCTTGACTTGTAGTCACCACGTGTTATTTAGGAAACGTTTAAACTATAAAGCCAAATTAGTAAAAAGAACCAGTTTATTGAAATGTTGTAGGGGGCCTGCATGTGCTTAAGCATATTGTTTTATAGGCATTAAAATTGCCTTTCTACGAGGTCTTTAAGCTCCAATTGGAATAAAGTGCAACAAAGAATACTAAGAATATTCCCAGAAAAAAGAGAAAGCTTAATTCATTGATTTGACAAAGTGGTGATCTATATAAAAATAAATATTGATTGATTTCACTAAATAACTCAGTGTACGTCATCTTTTAAATAAGTCCCAATTCATTGCTTGAGTTTTAGAATAAAATTGAACTGACATAATTTATGACAGAACAATAGCATGAAAAATAAAAAAATAAAAAACAAAACTGAAAGTCATAGTATTAGCAGTCTCCAGTTGCTTTGTTGTTCTCCAAGCTTGAAGCGAATGGAATCATCTGCCTTTTATCACGGAACTGCGTCATCGGATGAAGTGGCCAAAACTGGAGTGGGCTTTGAAGTTCTAGCTGAAGATCTCAATCTCGAAGCGTCTGTCAAGTGTAAAGTCAATATGTGAACTTTACGTAAAGAGATTGGACCGTTCAGTTGCTAACCAGCCTCCTAACACAAAATAAGCATTATGTAAAGCCCAAAAGCAAAACAGTTAACGGGTGAAAATTAACGTAAAAGTTTTTTATCTAACGATCTCTGATCTCGCGGGAATTCCGATAGCTAAAAATCAGCATGACTAAAATAATAACATCAGCAGAAAAAGCAACAAACGATGATCGGGCGGGTTTTTGTTTTTGTTAAAAAATGTATTTTTTTTTTATTTGTTTGCATACTTTTTTGTTTGCTTTCTTTTTGTTTGGGAACCTCCCAGATTGGGAGGCAAAATTATTTTTAGGCTTACAATTAGAATAAATAATAGATATTTAAATAGTAATAAACTAAAAACAAATTCATGAATAATTTTGGGAAATTAGCTAAGTGAGAAGAGTATTTACAAATATCACACGTTCAAAATATGCTTTTGATATATCAATTATATAAAGCTAGACGATTGATTCAGTCAAAGTTAAGATCACTTTAGCACCAACGCTTCCAGTTTAAATGAGATTATCATCACGGTAAATGTGATGATGTTGCTGTTGTTGTTGTTGTTGCTGATGATGCTGTTGCTGCTGATGTGGATGGCTGCCAATTTTGCTCTCGATCCAGTCCAGATAGTGTGTGACGCGAGTGAAGCCGCCGGGAATATTGGTGCGCTCGCAGCCGCCGCCAGCTTCGCCATCGGCGGGTCCAAAGCTCGTGATGCCCACCAGCTGATTAGTGCCCTTCAGGACAAGCGGACCACCGGAGTCACCGGTGCAAACTGTCTCATCCTTCAGCCCCTTGGCGCACATGACGCCCGCTGTGACCACATCGTACTCCTCGGCGCATTCGGCATTTGAGATCACCTTCAGCTCGGTGTACTGCATGTCATCCGAGTTGGTCATCTCGACCATGGCACCCCAGCCGCTGGCCACCACACTCAGGCCCGTGAACTGATCCAGGCGCTGACGGATTGGCAGCGTTGCAGGGCGTATACGTGATGTGAAAGTCACATCCACGGGCAGCTTGACCAGCGCAATATCGTTCGCTGCCGTCGCGGGATTAAAGCGCTCATGCACAATAAACTTATTGGAGCGCAGCACCAAGCCACCCAGCTGTGCCGTGGCCTCAACACTCCTGGTGCCCAGATAGACATCAAAGTGGGTGACGCCCATGGTGCAGTGGCCGGCGGTGAGGACCCAGCGCTTGTCCAGCAATGTGCCGCCACAGAGGATGCGCTTGCGCCACAGCTGTTTGCCAATCAGCATCACCTGGTAGGGGAACTTTTCGATATTGCCAAACTTGGCCTGCCCAATGGCATAGCTAGCACTCGATCCAATCCGGCACAGCAGCACTAGCAGCACGAGGATGGAGCCCACAGCACTGACACTCAATGTTGGCTTTTGTGTATGCATTTTGTTGTTGTCACTTGTTGTCACTTGTTGTTACTGTTCTTGTTGTTGTCACTTGCACTGTGTAATATGATTCACTTCTTGAATCTTTTGTTTTTTCGCTTCCCTTCAAATAAATATATGCTTTGCGTATTTTTGCTTCTGCACGCTCCAAACGTTCGCTTCAGTTTAAATCCATTCTGACGATGTCGTGATATTTTATACGGCATCGGAACACAACAACTTTTTATTTGCCGGTTATCTGTCTGAGCCTCGGCGCGTTGAGAGATCAGACTCAGTCGCCAGACTTAGACACAGTCTCTTCGTCATTATGACGCTTGCTGCTGCTGTTGTTGTTGTTGTTGTTGTTGCTGCGAGCGGAGCAGCGACGATGACGATGTCGTCTTCTGCGGTAGCTTGTTATTATGACAGCAAACAAGTCGTCAAATCTCGTTTTAAAGTCGATTTGATAGCAGAACCACTCCTATCGCTAACACTGGGGTTCAAGTGTTTTCCTGCCTAGGCGTAATTGGAATTGGATTGTGCGTAAAAATTCACAAATTCCATGAAAACGTAATTTTCAGAACGCTCTCTCATTCTCAGAGAGTTAGACAATAGAACTGGTCTTGCAAGAATTTCTTAGGATCGCTTAGTGCCAAAAAACGCTCTTAATTATGCGTATAGAGTTTCAAATTGTGAATAGTTTATTTTCATACTTAAAATATGACAGTTTTTTTGTTTTTGTTTTCGCATTTCGTATGTTTTTCTCTCTTTTTTTTGAAAGTAGCTTCTTTTGCGTATTTTTTCGCTAAAAAACAACGGGGACTCCGTTCAATAATATTATCGGATATTTTTTTTCTGGCGCCATTGAGTTTTTTTATTTATAAATTATTAATTTACGTCTCAGTCTGAGTCGGAGTGGTCGAGAAATGTTGTTAATTTTTGGGGCGCAACTTTCATGCGAATTAAACTGGAATCCAAAGATGAATCAATATATTTGTTTGTGATTTGATTTTTTTGTTTTATTATAAACAAATAAATATGTAAATTAAGTTCTAGTTTTTGTATGCTGACTCAAGAAGTGTTTTTGTTTTGGATTTAGTATTTTCAGCAAATTTTCCAGTTTAGCGCTGAGCTGCGCAAAAAAACCAAAACCAAAACACAAACAAAATCGAAATTCAAAAATCAATTCGAAATGGGAGTTAATTGATTTGGCGCCAAGTTGGTATGTTGTTAATGAGAGGAGCGCCGACGTCTATCGCATTAATTAAATGTACTAAATAAACAAATAAACAAATATACAAAAAACAACAAAAAAACACAAAAAAAACTGTAACAGCAAAGGGAAGAAGCAGGGGAAATTATTTTTTTGGTTTTTTTTTATGGGTGCCAAAGCAAAGTATTAAATATCGTTGTGGGAATGTGCAAACTTGTGAACACTCTATAAAACTCTTTGCATTAATTCACACCTGTGGCAGCTGAACAGCTAGAACTAAACAGTTAACAGGTGCCCATAACTGAATTAGCCAAAAAATTATACAATTTGAAGTGTGAAAATTGAAAATTGCTTACATCAACTGTCAAACAATGAAAACTCTTGACCTTTTCATTTGTGATGTGCGATTATACAATCAAAGCTGGAAATATACAAAATTTCCCATCGTTAATGTCTAGAATGTAGAATTTGGAATTTCGCTTCCCGTTCTCTATAGAGATTGTCTAGCTAACTCAGCCACCAATTAGTTTTTCGGCACATCATAAAATTACTTATATAGCTCTTGATTTGCACACATTATTCATTTCGGCAATCCAACTGGTCGATCGAGGTGCAATAAAAAATTTACATTTAAGCCTTAGCGATTTAAGCCAATTTAAGTTAACTGCTTAAACTAATGGCATATCTGATTTAAAGGCAATTGTATGCAAAATTCCTCAGACAGAAGCCCCAAGATTTATTTGAAATTTGATTTAAATTTTATGTAAATATATGCAAATGTCTTATCAGGGAAACACCCAAACGAAATTTATTTTGTTTTTGTCAACAAAGTTCAGCGTCTTGAGACTGGCGCCAAAATGTTGTTTACCTTGCGAGAGAAAGTAGTTGGCCTTGACGACAGAGTTTTGGAAATGCCAGGGCTGCATGCAATGTCTGAACACACATAGAATACTGACATTGGAGGTGCATTAACCCCAAAGCGATTGCAATCAATTTCATTTGGCTGGACCCGCCCACAAAAAAAGACCAAAGCAAATCGGACGTTGACGTCAGCCCCCAAGCAAATTGATTTGATATAAGCTAAACAAATTCATTAAAAACATTCAAAATCAAATGTGTACGATAAGCAGCGGGGCGACGCGTAGAACCAGTAGTCGACAGTGACAGCAATTTAGGTACCAGCACGTCCCTTCCCACGTCCCCTATCCCACGATTAAGACAACTCGGTGGTGCTTTCAAAGTATGTTTAAAAACGATTTGGCAAACTAGATCCGGTTGGGTTGGTTTCATTTTATGCTCAAGAGTCCCAAAGCTAAATCAAATTCACAAAAAAAAAAAATAAAGAAGAAAGAAGAAAGAGCCGCTAAGAAGAAGCAGGCAACAAGCACGTCGTCGCTGTGGAAGAAATCTAAAGCGATTGGGAATTCCCAAAAACTAAAATACTGGGCCAAAAGCGAATAACAAACTCCCATGACGATCCGCTTTTGTTTGAGTGTAACAAACAAATTATTTACTTACGGTCATCAGATTGAGACGCTTTTATCATTAGTCAAAAATGATGATCGGATACCCGAAGGCAAAGAAATTGATTGGCGCCAGACGGCTGCAGTTATTGTATCTTGACTGGTATTTCCAAAAAAAACAAAAAAAAAAAAAAAAATACGCGAATTGCTTATCAAGATATTAATTTTAGTTAAAAGAAAGTCGTTAAAACAAATCATTGAAATTAATTAGGGCCCAGTCGATTTAGTATACGCATTATAAGTCAAGTTCTCAACTTCTGCCAACATGTTCAAACATTATCAAACGAAGCGCAGCTTTGACTACTTTGAAAACTAGATATTTGTTGTCAATAGATAAAGTTGGCAAACCGCATTTGGCATTAAACATGAGCTAGTAAAACAAATTCTGATGTTTACGGATTTTGTGGAATTTTTGGTGTAAGCTTTGTTCTCGTTAAATTGATTTTTGTGGCGTCAACGGCAAATTGGCGCCGCTTTATCGTCAATCGATATAATTAATTGTTGAATATGCCATTTGCATTTAAATTAGAACTGTCACAATAATCGACAGAGCTGCCAATCGAAAACAACAATAAAATTAGGCGGGCTAAAATCTGAATTTGATTTCAATTATTCAGATTATAAACAAAACCTAAAAAAAAATTGAAAATTGTGATTATTTAAAATGTAAGACTTGGGCGGGCTTTAAATCATTAGCTCAAATGTCTTGTTTACAAAACAAAACATATAATTAGTTGAACAAACTTCCTCGAGCTACTGTGACTAGTATACTACAGCTTAAAGCAGCTCACCTTTGCACACGTTTGGCATGTCACTGAACTTTGGCCAAAACAGAAACGCATTTTTCGGAACTGGATTTTGAAATTTATGGCTACAATTCCGAACTGTACTGTAAATGCATTTATTGTCAACTTATTTTGGGCACGTCATATTTATTTATTGCCCATCGAGAGCAGTGACTTGCAAAAAATGCATTTAAACTCTGTTGTAATTTAAATTTGAATTATTAGCTTTTAAATGTACTTCCCAACTTAACGGAGGTTAGGCAAAGTTGCCACCTTGTTAGCGGCTTATCGCTAGAAAGACGTTATGCTGTACAAATTATGTTAGGCAACAGCTGTTCTATCGAGGCTCTGTTAATAACATTTTACATCATATATACGTCTCGCTCGCACTTATACTGATGCCTCTGACAGCATAAACAACGCGCTTAAACATTTTTGTGGTTGCCCGAAATTTATAAACAAATAATGAAGGATCGGGATTTAAAAAGTGCTTACAACGATGTTTTGGCTCAAGCCATATCCACATCACAGAAATACCTATTCGCAGGCAATCTCTTTGGCGATATTTTCGTACTCAGGTGGGACATTTTTTCAGTTTGCCGGTTTTGAATGTGGACTCTAAATGAAATCTTTTACAGTTTAAAGGAACTGGATAAATGCACAGAGGAGCCGCCCTGCAAGCTTCAGGTATTCCCTCAAGGAGGCGATGTGGATATCAATTGTTTAGCATTCCATCGCGATTTTCTGGTAGTTGGCGCCATTGGAGTCATCTATGGTCTCCAGTGGAACGAGGAGGATCAGAAGTTGAGCAGCAAGCGTGCCTGGGAAATAAAGATACCTATGCCGGCGGATGCTGTCGAGGTGCCAGATGTTAACTCCCTTTGGTTATGTGCCGAAACAGACAACCTGTATGCTGGCTGTGGGGATGGGGTCGTCTATCAGATCGATCTGGAAGATGGGCGCATACAGCGCGAGTATCGCGGCCACACCGACTACGTCCACTGCGTTGTCGGGCAGCCGGATGGACGCATCTACTCCAGTTCCGAGGACGGCACGGTTCGTTTCTGGAACGACAAACAGAAGGAACCCACATCGATATTGGAGCCGCACAAGAATCCGCATCTATTGCGTCCAGATTGGGGCAAGTGGATTGGTGCCGTGTCTGTCAACGATGACTGGCTTATCTGCGGCGGTGGTCCACGTCCAGCTATTTGGCATCTGCGCACAATGGAATTCACACGCGTCTTTGATTTTCCGGGTCGTGTGCATGTCTGCGATTTTGTGGACGATTGTGTGCTCGTTGGCGGCGAGCACAATCACGTGCAGTTCTATACGCTCAACGGCACACTGCAGGCGGACATTCCCGTGGAGCATACAGCCAGCTACTCGTCGGTCTGGCAAATGAATCCCTTCAAGTTTATGTCGATTGCTGGCTTCAGCAACAAGTTGCATATACTCAAGGATTTTCGCTTTCTCGACAGCAAAATCGAATTGTACGGCAATGTACAGGGCGATGATGTGGACAACGAGGAAGAGGAGGAGCAGCGGGACGACGAAGATGATTCGTTTTAGTTTTAATTTGCATACAAATACATTAATGGCCCAATTGTAAATACGCTTTTGTAAAGTGTGAATCATTCATATTTTTTAGAAAAATAAACGCAGTTTTTATTTTATGACTGATAAAATGCCACATTCAAATTTTTTTTTTTATTTTTTTGTATTTTTTTTTAATATTGCAAACTTTATTTTAATTACTTTGGACCTAAGTACTACGGAAATTAGAACTTATGCCAACTTAATTACATACTTAAAGGGATTAATTTGTACCTGAAACATTTGTCCAAGTCAGTCGCATGGATCACTTCTGGTCAGTTCCATCGCCATCGCCCCCCAATGGTATAAATGCAGGCAGCGTGCCTAGTTTGGGTCGCTGTCGCAGACCGCAGCCACTGGTGCCACCAGGGGCAGCATCCTCGCCTAGCAACTCATCTGCCTGCTCATCCTGCTGCTGGTCTACGGATACATGCTGATACTTATCACTTTCGCATTTGAAATAGCGCGAGCTGCTGGGCATTTCCTCAGCCGGGCTTTTCAGCTCTGGGATGGACACTTTGGCTTTGGGTTTCGGACTCGGTTTTGATTTCGGTTTACTTCTGACAGCCGCAAACTTTTGTTGCCTCATTTGCTTACAGTAGCTGCAGTTGGTCTGCTCACACTTGCCTCGACGCGCAAATTCCGGACACAGAAACTCATGGCGCATATTGCACTTGAAATGGAAATGGAGTTAATCAGAATCGATGGCTAATTTTGGCGCACAACTTACATCAGCGGCGCGCGCACAGTAACCACGTAGAAAGTCAATGCAAATCTCGGCTTTGCGGCTCAGTTTCTTATGCAGATACTGGCAATCCTCGCGCACACAAACGCCTCGCAAATAGTAACGACACACGGGCATCTTCTCCAGCGTCACATTGTGCGAGAGCAGACATTCGGATTTATTGCAGTCCCCACGCAGAAAACTGTCAGATAATCAAAGAGAAATTAAAGTCCATGTTGAATAGCGGACATGTACTGACCTTGGACAGATGGCCACCTGGCGTTTGTCGTGCAGCCGTCGACACTTGCCCCGACTATGAGCCGCACACTTGCCCAGCCGCTGGAAGATGGCACACGGCACATTTGTCTTCACCAGCGAGCGATTGAGCAGCTGCATGCTGCGCTGCTTGGCGGTCATGAGATGTGCTCGGGACACATGATTCGTGGTGCGTATAAAAATATTCTGTGTCTTCGGCGAGGACACATATGTAAGGCCGCCAATGTCTATGCGCAGACGCAGACTCTTGTTGACGCTCGGCTGTGGACTAAGCGTAGGCACACGCGTCAAACGGCAGCCGGAGGGATCCAGGACGAACTTAGTGCCGCGCACGAAGAGTGTGCGACCGGTGGAGTTAATTGACTTCTGCAGCTGCATAGGTGTTTTGGAAGGACTACTGGCAACGAGCTTGGTCAGCTTATTCTTGGCCGTCTTCTTGTACATAACACCATGTATGCTGACCATGCTCAGGGATTTGTTAACGCTGGGCGAGATTAAGCTGTACGTTTGGGGATGGTTAGAGATATACATAGTTGAAGAGGATTAACCACACATCTTACCTTAACTTTTTGGCAGTGATTGGGTCATTTGTGCGACTTAATGCATAGCGTGCAACAAAATCCCGGGACCGTCGTTTCTTCACCAACGGAGTGCTGCTGTTGGGCGTTAGCGAGATGGCTCTTACCAGTTTGTATCTGGTGCGCTTCGCAGGGGGACTCACTGCAACTGTTGTTGGCTTTACTATGCCAGCGCCTTGTCGGATGATCTTGCGCGTCGTTTTGCTAACGAGGGGTGGCTGGGCGCGGATTATGGGCGTGACAGTGGGTGCAGTCTTCACGGGCTGTTTCCTAACTAGGCAAGTGCTTGCCTTGTTTATGATCTTCGCAGGCGGTGGACTCTGTGACGTGGCCTGGGCAGCAACAGTTACCTGGTAATAGGTAACCTGTTGTTCCTGTTGCTGTTGCAGCTGTTGTTGCAGCTGTTCTTTAAGCTGTTGCATCTGCAATTCCCGCTGGCGTTGCAGAAATTGCGGATTGATGTGTATGGCGGGACGATCCCATGACTGGAGGGGGGGATTGGCGACTAGGGCATTAGGCTGACCTTGGAATTGGCCCTGAAAATTTGGATTTATGTACACTTTTCTGCCCACGGATGGAATATTCTCCTCAGCACTCATATGTGGCAGCATTTTTTATATTTTTTGTATTATTTGTATCACAATTTTATAGCAGTTGTAAAGTTAATTTAAAACCAACGGTTCGCTTTTTTTTATGTTATAACTAACTTTTGGAACAAAGCCATCTTCGCTGTATCTACGAAACTATCGATGACGACATCGATAGCACAATGCGTTCGCATGTGAATGGCACATGGTAATTGAAACGTGTTTGACAGATTTATCGACAAAGTCAAAGAACAATTCGTTAAACATGGGCAAGGATCGAGGTGGACGAGGTGGACGAGGCGGACGAGGACGTCGGAATTTTCAATCCAAACCGTATAACAAGCAAAATTGGCGTGCTCAGAAGGAGCATAGCAATGGCAACGATCCCTCACAGCCCCGCAAACGGTAAATATTATGATTAATATACAATAAATATGTTATTTTTGATAGCCGGTGTTTTTTACAGAGGACAACAGAAAAAATGCACTTTGCAGGAGCATCAAGTGGGAATTACGGAATTTACGAATGCAGATATACCCGGCTTCACGGGCATTCTGAAATCCCGCTTTTCCGATTTCCATGTGAACGAAATCGACCCCGAAGGCAACGTGTTGCAGTTAAACGACACCAAAGTGCCAAAATTGGAAATTGAACGTCTGTGCTGCTATTAAACCATACTTTTTTTTATACTAAATGCAATGTCATTTGCAGCTTTGGATCCCGCACTGCTTGAGGAATGGCGACAGAAGCTGGCAACAGTAATTGATGAAAATCTATGGCAGAAAATTGCTGACTTGTCTACGGTTAAATATGATCCCGTTAGCGAGCAGCACGTCGATGTCAACGCTACCAGTTTGACTAAGGAGCAGCGCACGCAGATACATCATCTACTCAAGCAACTATACAAGAACAAATTGGTGTCCAAAACACTTGACCAGCAGCCGCCTCAGAAACAAGCAGAGGAGCAACAGGTGCCCGATGCCGAGGAGAAAAAAATCATACGCATCTTAAAGCCTAAGCCAGGAAGATGTAAGTGTACTTTTTATATTGTATAGTACAGGGTATGTTTATAAGCTATCAAACTTACCTAAACAAATTTTACAATACCCATACACGAGCCTGGCATTCGAACCAGGGTCCTCGCTGACCAGTTAACCGCATTTCTAGAAAATGTTGAAAGCATTTCATTTCGAATTTTTAAGATGTATTAAACATTTACTTTTTTTGTTTTCCTTCACCCAGCTGACGCACGTTGGAGCTTCCCGCACGAATACGTGGTTTTTCTGGTGCACAAAGTGAATATGGATACGAGTGAGGTGGCCGCAACGTTAGCGCATCGCTTATGGTAAGTGATCCCTTTAGCAGGCAATTAAATTCTAAATAATAAACACTTAATTCACATTAGCCTGGCTGGCTCCATGGTGAATTACTGCGGCACCAAGGACAAACGGGCCAAAACCACACAGCGCTTTTGCGTTAAGCGTCGGGCACCCGTGTCTATCGCCAAGGCTGCTCGGGGCATGGACAACGTTTACATTGGCAACTTTAGCTTTACGCCCAACACACTTAAGCTGGGCGATCTGAAAGGCAATCGCTTTCGCATTGCCCTGCGACACATTACACAGCCGCGGGAGGACATTGAGTTGGCGCTGCGGTCGCTGAAGGAGCGCGGCTTTATCAACTATTATGGCCTGCAGCGTTTTGGCAATAGCGCCAGTGTGCCCACCCATGAGGTGGGCGTTGCCCTGCTCAAGCGTGACTACAAGCTGGCGTGCGAGCTGATATTAAAGCCGCGTGACAATGATGTTGAGTTTATGCGCGAGATACGCGAGTCCTGGTGGGAGAATCGCGATTCGGCAGCCGCTGCTGCCAAGTTCTATAGCAATAAATTCATTGAGAAGAAAGTGCTCGATGGTTTGGCCACGAATGGCGAGAATGACTACTCAGCTGCTCTGCGTCGCATTCCACGCAATATGCTGATCCTGTATCCACATGCCTATCAGAGTCTAATCTTTAATCGCATTGCTTCGCGACGCGTCAAAGAGTTCGGACTGAAGCTAATACCTGGAGATTTGGTGTATGTGGAAGAAGACAGTGGGTCAGAAGAGCCTGTGCCTGCAGTTGAAACAGAAGAAATCGGCAATGCAGATGCCTTGGAAGGCGACGCTGACAATTTGGTGGAGGAGGAGTCCATCTTTAAACGCAAAGTGAGACCACTTACCGCTGAGGACATTGCCAGCAATAAATACAAGCTGTCGGATGTGGTGCTCCCATTGCCCGGCTATGATATAAAATATCCCGGCAACGATTGTGCCGCTTGGTATGAGGAAATGCTGGCCGAGGTGGGCCTATCCTCGGAGCTGTTGCGGCACAAGGAGAAAACCTATGCACTGGCTGGTGCCTATCGTAAATTGCTGATAGAAACTAACGATTTGACTTGGAGTTTCCGTCGGTATAGCACACCCGAAGACGCTTTGATAGTCTCCGACTGGGAGCAGCTGAAAAACACTGAAATAACACCAGAGCCCGCCGAAACAGAGGGCAAGTATATGGCATTATTGCTTGAGTTTACACTGCCCACCGCCGTTTATGCCACAATGTGCCTGCGAGAGTTGTTCAAACAGGATACGTCGACTGCCACGCAAATTAAGCTGGAAAATGTGGAAATCAGTAAGAAATTGGCACAAGAAACTGCAACAACAACTCCAACTCCAATGGAAGAGGCGCAGCCGCAGCCAATTTGAAAAGTAACGTACAGCAGCAGTACAAAAAATCGATAAAGAAAATCAATTTACGCGCGTTCCTCTTGCTTGAATGTGTGTGTGTGTAACTTCAAATCAACCACAACAATAACAATGCGCACGTGAGTGCAAGAGTGCGCTCTTTCTCTCTCGCTCTCTCTCACGCGCTCTCTTACTCTCTGGCCCTTTGTCTGCGGCGCTCTTTCGGTAGCCAGGACCAGCTTTGAAGTCCTATTCCGTAGCCATTAGTCCGCTGACAAGCGAGAGCTTTGGACGCGCTGCGCAGTTAGCAGTTAAACGCCGTGTATGTGCGTGTTTGTGTGTGTGCCTACATAAATGTTGTAAAATCAGGAATAACAATAACAAATAACACAAGACGCGAACACAAGAATAAAGTAAGCTTTTCGGATTTAACCGTTACAAGTAAACGAAACAAAAGGAAAGCCAAGGTGAACACACACATTTATATTGAATACATACATATACACATGCATTTTTCGATTTAGGCGCGTATTTTTTAAAAACATTTATTAGCAATAAATTAATAAAAGCTAACAACTTATCGTGATTGTATGAACCGTTAACAGTAATTGAACTGTACATTTATTTGCATTCGAGCTTTGCATGCTTATCGATTTTTGTGCGTGCGTTTTGCCCAAATCAATCGATAATGTGGTGTTAATGCGCTACCAGCTAACAGTAACTTTAGAAAGGTGGCGGGCCCTCTGGAGTGTAGTAGTCGTAGTAGTGGCTGGTCGTACAGCGGGAGGGGAGGAGGGAGTGTGCAAGGGGTCGATAGGGGTGGGCATTGCTCATAATATTGTTATTGGGTTCGCTTCTGTCTCTCAACAGAGTCATCAAAATTAATAAACTAATGATTGGCGTCGTCTACCCCGAATGCGAAGACCACCCACCCACAACCATACCATCATACACCCACCCATTCACCCAAGCCCCAGACATGGCTATTGGACATGTTGTTATTGCTTGCGCGCGCACTCTTTGACCAACTGCGTCATAGTAGGAGTTGCTTTTGGTGTGGTCTTTGATTCGATTGTTAGCGCCCCACCCTCCTACTACTAACTAGCAAACTAAATTACATATTAAAAACTTAAAACTAATCAGTGCTGCGGAGTTGCTTTAAATAAATATATCATCGATTTGCTCTTCGTTAAGAGCGCGCAGATTACATTTGCATAAATAGGCGAGTATTTTTTTCTCTGCCTTGCTGCGATTTGCGCCCAAGCCCTGCAGCAGTGCCTCAATCCGTTTCATGGGATCGTCGTTAACAATGGGTGTAGTGGTAGAAGTGGAAGCTGGCGGTGGTGCGGCCACATGCTGCTCATCCATTGCCTCCTGCAGCGCATCCTCCTCATCCTCGTGTTCGATTAACTCGCCGGGACTGAGGGCACGCCAACTTACATTGATGAGTGCGGCTGGAGTTGCAGTTGGAGTGGTTGCCAGGCGTTCACTGTTGTGATAACTAATTCCATGCTTATGTTGTCCCATAAAACTTAGTTTTCCCAACAGACTCCAGTCGGAGTGCTCCTTGTGCTGCTCCCGGCGCAGTCTTTCCTTCACATGATTCCAGCGTGTTATGCACGTACTAACTGTTGGTTATTAATGCGTTTCTAACAACTTATAGTCTTTAATCTGACATTTTCACTTACCGTCCGTTTTAAGGGAAGTTGCTATGCTGCACCACAACTCGGTTTTCTTTTTCCTATGCAAGTCGTACGGTGCTCGACGCACTTCACGTTCATACAGGCTGGGATTGGCGCGCACCAGTTCAATGAGGCGGTTATCAAAGTCTGTACTTGTGCCCATTGTAACACGAAATAAACAAATCACTTTGCATCAAAACAAACACACATCGATAGGTCGATAGGTCGGCAGGTCGATAGTCTCTCGATAGGTAAATGTGTGTGCAGTGTTGCGAAATGTTGGCTTGACAGCTTTTAACTTTTGCGCGCCACTTATCGATTTTATTATTGATTTGCTTTTCATGCACACAGCAGGAGGTGGCGACAGTTGCATTCAAAGGGGTTCAACAAACGCTGGCCGGCCTCAAAAATGGCCGCCGAAAACTACCATCTGAAATGGGACTCGCATTTGTCCTATTTAAACACTTCCATAGCCACGCTCTACAAGTAAGTGAACGATTAATATGAACGTTTTTAAGTTTACCCCACTCACTCCATCACCAACTACTTGACAGGAATGAGAAGTTTGCCGACGTTATGCTATACAGTTCGTATAGCAATAATGGCATCAATTCGGATATACCCACGGTAGGCATATCGGCGCACAAATTCATACTGAGCTCCTGCAGCCAGTTCTTTGCCACCATGTTCGAGACAGCGCCAATTACGGCGCCCAACGGCGTCCTCTACATTGTGCTTCCGCCCGATCTCAGTCATCGTGCCATACAAATCCTCGTCCAGTACATGTACAGCGGCGAGGCAACCGTCTCCAATGACATACTGAACGAGGTGTTGCGTGGCGGCGAGATCCTCAAGATACGCGGTCTTTGTCGCACCAGCACTTCCAGCGGTGCCGGCAGCAGTGTCTCCCATGGCCACCACCTGCATCATCAGCGCGAGCCCAGTGCTCTCTATGTCTCAAATGGCACCCGTTCTTCACTGGCGCCGCCACCGCCGATGTCCACACAGCTTCCCGCTGATATGTACAGCAACAAGGCCACCAGCACCAGCAGCAGCAGCGGATCGGCTCGCTATACCCTGGATCATCTTCATACGCATTCGCATCCACATCAACATCAGCAGCATCATCATCATCATCATCATCATCAGCAGCAGCAGTTTCGCGGCTTGGGCGCTTCCGTAATGCCAAAGGACAGTCCAGTGATTGTCAAGTCACCCAAAATAGCCACCCATACGGGATTACTGAGCGTGGCCAGCAGCAGCAAGCTGCACGGCATTTCCGTCAACAAGGAGGTGGCCATCGATCCGGAGGACAAGTGCTGCTATGCAGCCGCCAGTCAAGTTGACAGTCTGCCTCAGTCAACAGCGGCAACAACAGTGGCTGCTGCACCACTACCACCACTACCCACGATGTCCATTTGCACAGAAGTCGGCTGTAGCAGTTGTCCACTAGCTGTGCCGTCCAACGATCCAGCGGATTCAGCGCTACGCCGGCAGGACTACGTCGATCGAGAGGAGGCACTTTGCGACCGGGAACGGGATGATGTGGGCTTGATCTACGAGCGTCGCCTGCGTCGCGAGCGTTCCTGTGAGCGAGGTAAGCTTTTGCTTGAGTAGAGTAAACAGTCTCAATTTAACACACATCCTTTCAGCTCCCGCTCATGAGTACTTTGATGGGCCGCACTATGAGCATGTGGTCAAGTCCTATGAAGTACCCGCTGCCGTAGCGCCTCGCCTGGCCACACCACCGCATCCGCACAGTTTTCTGACCATCAAACAGGAGCCAACTGATTGGTCAACTAATTCATCAGCAACATTGCCAAACGACAACCATCACGAGCTGAGTCAGGAGGAGGCGCCACTATCACCCAAGCAGCCGCTGGACTTCAAGATAAATGCCGTCAAGCTGGAGGCGAATGCAACGTCACAGGACGACTCCGAGGAGCACACGTTGCGCGACTACAACAACTTCAAGCTGCTCGTCTGCGAGATATGCCAGAAATCCTTTGAAGACACCAAGATGCTGGTGCGCCACCTGGGCACACATGCCGCCGAGCCAGCTGGCAATGTGATGGCAAGCGGTGGCGGCGGCGTTGCCACTGGGAGCAGCAGCAGTGTGGCCACAGCGAACAGTAATCTGGCGCTGAGAGCATTGAAGACCTATGTGCCAAAGAAGCGACGCAGAGTGTCGGTGAGTGCCGTTGGAGCAGCTGTATTGGCCAAGCCCTTATCTCTACCCATCCCTCCTCATTCGCATTCACAGCAACAGGAGAACAACATGGATCATGTGACGCTGCTCTGCGATCTCTGCTCCACGTAAGATCATACAGCTATACACTTTACTCTCTCTCTCTCTCTCTTTCGTAAATATTGAAAAGTTGCTGATCTCTCCTCTGTTGCAGCTCCTTTGAAACGCCCGCGGAGTGGGTGCGTCACATGAACAGTCAACACACGGAAATCGAGCTGGCCATGTTCAACAGCAAAAAGGATGGCGAACAGAAGGGGTGTGTGTCCTAAAGCCCTGCCTAATCGAGCATATGATGAACCTCTGTTCACTTGTTCACAGCAGCAGCAGCAGCAGCAACAACAGCAACAGCAACAACAACTCTTCTACTGCCTCCAGTTCAGCTGTCGCCAAAAAGTACATCAATGCCAGCCGGCAGGGGGGCCAAAGTCTCGCCACAAGGGGCAGCTCCAACAATGGGAATGGCGCCACAACAGCGTCGCCGGGCCTGGCGGTGGTGGCCAGCTCGTCGCAGGCATGAATGCAACTCGGCCACAATCAACGCCACAGCAACAGTTGCAACAACTGCAATTAGCACAGCAACAACAACAACAAGACCACCATCAGTCAGGCCACGAGTGAGAGAAGCAATAAGATGAAATTTTTTTGAAAAAATCAAGTCGTTCCAGTAATCAAAAAAAAAAAAAAAAAAAAAAGTAAAAAACTATTTATACGAAACAGCAAGAACCGTGATCAAAATGCAGCAAACACAAGCATATTTTATAGAGCAAGAAACTACAACTAAAAAACATAACGAAACTGTAAACGAAACTTAAGAATCGGAATCGTCAGGCAACGATGCAAAACCAAAAAAAGCAACAAAAAAAAAAACAAAAAACATACGATTAACTATTTAACTTGGTAGTATTTTTAAATCTATGTAGTTTTAATATTTAATCCCCACTCGCGAACAATTAAACGATCCAAAATTGAACAATTTACAAAACTAAGCGTATATCAAATGTAATATTCGGACAAACATTTTGATTAGTGATAAACTGATGATATATATGTATATGTATAACTAATTTTGATGGATCTATCATTCGCTAATCTCAGTGTTTTGTCAAATTTAATGTCAACTGGCGGCTTTTATTTAATTTATTGATAGATTTAATTATTTTATTTTTTATTTTCTAAATGTATTTTGCATTTGGTATTTGCCGCTGCAACGTGTACGTAATTTTTTTATATTTTTATATCACTTACTTAATTTGGTATAGAATTTTTAAGCATTTTGTAAATAGGATAAGTTAATTTTTTTTAACAGACGTCAAAGAGAATTTTTGGAAGCAAAAAAAAATGAAACTACCTATCTATCTAAATGTGTGTACTTAGTAGTTGGAAAATTCAATTAAAATCTAAAAGTTGTAAAAAAGAATTCCCCCAATATACAAATATACAGAAATATATATATATGTATGTATATGTATGTGTATATATATTTACAAATCAGCGTGATTCTTACCGTACTAAGTAACCGAATGCGTGTGTATATGTGTTTAATTAACAACAATTAAATACAAACAACATACATACATATGTATGTACAACTAAAAAATCGAATATGTAGCAAAGGCGTTTTAATCGCATAATAAACAACATCAGAAATTTGTTTTTAAATAAGCACAAAAAGCGCTATAATTTAAGAGTGTGTGCGTGCTGAATTTAAAAGCTTACGCTCTTCGCACCCACTCAGAGCTTTATAACTAAGAGAATGGCGCCTCTTGTTGTTAGTTACCATTCGACATCCGCAGGCCATAGACGCCGTTCTGGGATAAATATTTGATATTTCAACACGAATTTCTTTGGCCGTATCAAACTACAAGCAATCGTCATGACTGGCAAACATTTGGGCAAAGGTGCGTCATAAAAATTAGCAAAATTGCTTATCACGCAAACTATGCGTGGACGATGATTCGGCAGAAACAAGTTTGTCAATATCCATCATAATATGCGGGTAGCATGATAACGCAGTAAATATTTGTTTGTGCAGCCCTGGTATAAGCTTTTCTATGTCCGCTTGTAGGTTCTTCGAAGCCTGCGCTGCCGGATGATGGCGTGCCACGCCTATATTCCATGCGCTTCTGCCCCTTTGCGCAGCGGGCTCATCTGGTACTGAATGCCAAGAAGGTGCCGCATCACAGCGTCTATATCAATCTCACTGAGAAACCCGAATGGCTGGTGGATGTGAGTCCTTTGCTCTTGGTGCCTGCCCTGCAGTTGGTAGGCGAAAAGGATCAGCCGTCACTGATTGAATCGCTGATCATTGTCGAGTATCTGGACGAGAAGTATCCGCAGAGCCCGCTGCTGCCCAAGGATGCACTGCAGCGTGCCAAGGAGAGGATACTGCTGCAACGTTTCAATGCCGTCACCAGTAATTTTATGGGTATCCTCGTGCGCGATGCTGATCCTGCTGATTTCTGGACCGCGTTGGATATATTCGAGTCGGAGCTGGCCAAGCGTGGAACGCCATACTTTGGTGGCAACAAGCCGGGCTATGTGGACTACATGATCTGGCCCTGGTTCGAGCGTCTGCCAGTGTTGCAGTCTGTGCTCAAGGAGCGCTACAGCTTCAATGAGCAACGCTTTGCCAAGTTGAGTGCCTGGGTTAATCTGCTGCTCAAGGATGATGTGGTGAAATCGTTCTTTGTCAAGCCCGAAGATCATGTCGAATTTTTCCGCACTCGCACAGCCGGCAAAGCCAACTATGATCTGCTTGCCTAATCTGATCTGATTTGATCTGACCGATCTATTAATGTATTTTTCATACAATGTAACGAATTGTCAACTCAAATTATTTTATTTAATCAGCTTTGTGATTGTATTGCAAATAAACACGACTTTTGTATACCCCTTAAAAATGCGTATGTTTCTCAACTAGCTGAGAAACCGTAGACATTTCTAGGCAAAAGAGTTGAGAGGAAGAATTTATGAACTATTTTAACAAAAATAATTCAATAGTGTTCTTTCATAATGATTATATTTTTTGTATACCCTATACCTATTAAACATGAGAAAAAGGGTATAATGAATTTGTGCTAAAGTTTGTAACAGAAGTATTTATTTTTGATAGATAAAAAGTACTCAAAGATAAGAATTTGAAATTCATAACACATATTGAAGACGTTTCTAATGGCGGTTAGTTCTACTTAGGCATGCTTCACTGTAGCTATCTAAGCAACAATTTATGCCACACAGCGCTAGCCAGCCTCAAAGGTTATCGTTGACAATCAGCCGCCAAGTTCAGTCGGGTAATGCAAACCGGCAAGCGAAGGGCGCCGGAATGAGGCACTCTTTATATAGTGGCTAGGTGGCAGCAGATGTGGTCACCAGTTGATGCACACACATCATGAGCAGCGGCAGACACTTGGCTAAAGGTAAGCGACTCTTTGCGGTTGCGCCCTAATCCTCTGAAGCATCCTCACGCTCTGCAGGCTCACCCTTGCCCGATGTGCCCGAGGATGGGATTCTACGGCTGTACTCCATGCGCTTCTGTCCATTCGCGCAGCGAGTGCATCTTGTGCTGGACGCCAAACAGATACCCTATCACAGCATTTACATAAATCTCACAGAGAAACCCGACTGGCTGCTGGACAAGAATCCGCTGGGCAAGGTACCCTCGCTGGAGCTGGTCCGTGAGCCTGGTCCGCCCGTGCTGACCGAATCGCTGCTCATCTGCGAGTACCTGGACGAGCAGTATCCGCTGCGGCCGCTCTATCCGCGTGATCCGCTCAAGAAGGTGCAGGAGAAGCTGCTCATCGATCGCTTTGGCGGCGTACTGGGCGCCTTTTTCAAGGCATCCGACAGCGGTGATCTGGAGCCCTTCTGGTGTGGTCTAGACACCTATGAGCGGGAGTTGAGCAGGCGAGGAACGCAGTTCTTTGGTGGCGCACAGACGGGCATTCTCGACTATATGATCTGGCCATGGTGCGAGCGACTGGAGCTGCTGAAACTGCAGCGTGGCGAGGATTACAACTTTGATGAGCAGCGTTTTCCACAACTGGTGAGGGGCAGAGAGAGAGAGGGGTGGTGAAGGGGGGGAGAGGGAGGAAGGAGAGGAGATAGATTGGAGAGAGGGCTGCTAGATTAAGATGATTATCATAATTATACCCAGAAATGTATAAGGATGAAACAGGGTATCCCCTAGTCGAACCCTCTTAGTTCCAGAACTCTTATTTATTATGCTAATGCCTATCAATATCTCACAGACCCAGTGGCTGGAACGCATGAAACGTGATCCGGCCGTGATGGCATTCTACATGGAAGCCGAGGTGCAGGCGGAGTTTCTGCGGACGCGCAGCGCTGGGAAGCCAAACTACAATCTGCTGGTGAAGGATGCCTGAGCTCCTGAGCATTTACGTTTATTTACATTAATGGCATAAATAAAGTGCATTAGCTAATCCTGAAAGGCGACATCGTATTGTGGCTTGCCCAGCAGCTTCGACTGTTGGAACTTGGCGTGCAGTTGGGCATCCGTGGCTGTTTGCTTGACCACCGCATCCTGTGCCACCAGCTGGCTCCATTTGAGCTGCAGTTAGACAGGAAATTAGTAATTGCTAGGGATCACAGGAACAGTTACTCACAAGCTGCTCGTACCGCTGGGCATCCAGCTCGTAGTGCTGCTCTGTGGTGTACTTGAGACTGGGAAACCGCTCGAACCACGGCCAGATCATGTAGTCCACAATGCCCATCTGCTGGCCACCGAAATAGGGTGTACCGCGTCTGATTAGCTCCTGCTCGTAAGCATCCAGCTCATTCTCAAAGGACTTCAGCGCATCCGGCGGCGCATTCCGGTTGCAGGTCAGCACCGGATACACAGCACTGACAACGGCCACAAAGCGTTCCATTAGTATCTTATCCAGTGCCTTCTGCAGCGGATCCCGGGGAAACAGCGACTGCTGCGGATACTGCTCATCCAAATAGGCGGCTATGATGAGCGACTCCACAAGCGTCGGCTGATCCTTTACATTGGTCAGCTGCAGCGCGGGCACTTTTCCCAGCGGGCTGTACTCCCGATACCAATCGGGCTTGTCTATTAAATCAATGTAGATCTTATGATGCGGTATTCCCTTGGCGTCCAGCATGAGGCACACGCGATGAGAGAAGGGACAGAAGCGCATGCAGTAGACACGCATAAGGCCATCCTCGGGCAGCTCCGGTTTGGGGGAACCTGTCAAGGAAGGGGCAATAGGAGGCTTTATGTCAGTTAAATTATATAAGGTTCGTTCAAGAATCCAGAATATACATTCTGGGTTTCAATATGTCTGCTCCACATATCGTAACTAAATTATCAGAAGTACAAATCAGAAATTAACTAAGATTTATTTGCTCGAATAACTATAATCTACTAGGGTTCAAAGGCCACATCATAGTCGGGTGCTCCATCCTGACGGGTGACTATGAAATTGGCATGCACCTGGGCGTCCAGCGCCGTTTTCTTGACTGCGTTATCCTTAGCGACCAGTTCGACCCATTTTAATAGCTTCCCGAAGCGCACTTCGTCCAGCCTATATTTCTGGGCCAGCACAAGTGCTAGGACCGGGAAACGCTCGAACCAGGGCCAGATCATGTAGTCCACCATGCCCATATGCTGTCCACCAAAATAGGGCGTGCCACGTTTGGTAATCTCCTGCTCAAAGACATCCAATGCTTCCTCAAACTTCGGCAGGGCATCCTCTGGTGGATTCTTGGTGAATAATAGAGGATAGACAGCGCTGACGGCCGGACCCAGACGCTCGATGAGTATTTTGTCCAGTGCCTTTTTCAGGGGATCAGCGGGAAAGAGCGGACTATCCGGATACTGTTCATCCAGATACTCGGCAATGACCAGCGACTCCACCAGAGCCGGCTGGCCATCCACGTCGGTCAATTGAAGGGCCGGCACCTTGCCCAGGGGGCTATAGTCGGTATACCAATCGGGTTTCTCGCTCAGATCAATGTAGATCTTATGATGTGGTATCTTCTTGGCCTCCAGCACCAAAGAGGCGCGCTCCGAGTAGGGACAGAAGCGCATTAGGTAAAGTCGCAAGATTCCATCCTCTGGCAGCTCCGGTTTTGGAGTACCTGTTGGTGACACATACAATTAACTTAAACTACTTACTCATCTATCTACATTCTAGAATCTTAGACTATAAGATCTTTTATGATATAAACTAATACAAGTGATAGTAAATATTGCAAGGTCTTCTAGATGACATTCAAGTAAAACGCAACTCACCTTGTTTGAAGTGCTTTAGTGGTATAATCATAGTGCTTCCAATGCCGTATACTACTCTATTCACCTGCTTCATACAGATATGCAAAGGTTTGTGTGTAAACAATATATTATCTAAAGACAGCTTTTTCTGCTAACAACTTGTCAACAAGCGAAGCTTTTTCTCTTGACAGTTGGCCGCTCTGCTACTTGATCTGCCAACAGTCTGTTAAGGCTAACAGTCTAGAAATGTTATCGATACTTTACGATAGGTTGGCAGCACTTTTACATTCAAACTAAAAATGTAACCACTTTTGTTTAATTTCAATTCATAGTAAAAAAACAATGCATCGGATCCGTTACGCTATAAACATAATTTATATTTCCATTAATTTCTTTTCGTATTTCTTTATATGACAAACTTATACATTTATTTTGAATTTTAACTAAAATTTAACTACCACAGATAGGTTGCAATTATATATTAAATGTATATATAATATAGATACATACATAAAAACATACATAGTTATTTAGATTTCGTATTGTGTGTATATAATAAATGTTTTTGCCGTTTTACATATATATATATATATATATATATATATATATTTTGTTTAATTGTATATTATGGTCGCATATGTAAACTAGCTGTAAAAATTACAGGATTATATAACTCTACAGATGTAGATAGACAATTTCTATATTTCTATAACATTGAGATTTTACACAAAGAATACACGTTGATATCGCATATATACATATACATATACATATACAAACACACATACACATACACATATGTATATATGTATACTAAAAGCATGTAAGAACGCTTTTTATGTATGAGCGCATTATAATTTTAAATGAGGTTTTCTGGCTCTTCTCGTTGAGTCCAAAAATTGCCACTTAACTAAATACATAACTCTTGCACTAGGCTAAAAAACTAGACAAAATGATAACTAATTAACAATTAAGGTAAACATTTATTGGAAATCTTGCAAAGTGTGTATCTCTTTTTGCATCGAAGTAGTTTTCTTTTCTTTTCTTTACTTTACTGTGTGTGTTTTAGACCGTTGTATCCGGTGGCGGTGCTATGGGCTGCTTGGACTCGGATACATCCAATCGGGTGGCTGGCGCACCCGCTGCCCCCTCCGGCTGATCCGGCGCAATGTCAATGCGATGCGCCTTGCGCCACACGACCAGATCCATGAGAAACGCTAGAAACATAATGCCAGCAGTAATGCCTGGAGGCGTAGGGGAGGGGAGGGGAGGGGAGGGAGTGTTGAAATATAGAAAATCTAGTTAAAGTTCTATGGTCAACTTACCCAGAAAGTATTGCCTGAAGGTGTCGCCATCGTAGAGGGAACAGGCGCCATGTTTGCCACAAACCGACTTCCAGATGAGACAGGCCGAGTCCACCACAGCGCCATAGATGATCGGACAAGGAACATTACCAAAGAGGCCAATGGCCGACTGTATGACACCCATGGCCATGGCTTTATCTATTTAATATGTATATATTGAGTTTTAGATGGCACTGATGGGCCAGATGATAATTCACCGCTCACCTTTAGGATGTGTGCAGCGCATGACGAGCAGCATGCTGCCCACCTCGGAGGTGGAATGCATAAATACGCAAATGGCAAAAATCAATATAAAGTACAAGAAGTTTTTGCAGTTATTATCACAGTAACCATTGACCGCCTCAGCAACTGCAATGATCCAATAATAAAATACTTATATAATGAATCAAATATATCATATATTAAATCTATGCATCAATTTAATTGAGATTTCTAAAATGTGAAACGAGAAATATAGAATATAGAATATAATAAAAATGTAGAATGACTTACCATTTGGAATGCAAGCACAGTCGGAGTAGAGTGTGCGATTGTCGCTGGAGCGCAGCATGGAGCTGCTGCAGCCGGCATGGCAGGCCGAGATGTACATTTTGCCATCGGTGCCGCAAATGGGCGCGAAATTCTCCTTATCACAGGTACAGTTGAGTACGGCGCTGCACGCGGGCTCTATCATGGCGGGACTGCAACGAATTGGAATACTCTTATATTTCACTTACTTGGAGGCAGCTTTAGTTTTTTTGGCTCACCTGTTGGCGTCGCCTGCTTTGTAGCCAGCAAAATCGTTGGTGCTGCAGCCAATGAACATGAGTATGATCATTCCGGCGGAGTAGACGAGCGCCGTGAATGCAATCCAGGCGGCGACTCCACGGGCCGTTGGCTTGCGCTTCAATATGAACAACCCTGAGATTACAATGCCAAAGCCCATGACCAGGATGCCACAGAAGGCGGCTATCATGTTCGCATCGTAGGTGGCCAGCCGGAACTGTGTCTCCAGATACTTTGGCAGGAACGTATACAATCCCGCAATGGGCAACAGATGAAAGACACACGACGCAGTCCGGAACATGAGTATATCATTGCTCAGCTGACGGCGCACCGTCTTTGGGAAATCTAAAGTCCATTCAAGATAACAACAATTAGTTTGGAATCTAAAGATATGTTAAAATAAATTGGAAGTAAACCTATACTTACTAAGAAACCCTGTTATAAATTCAAGAACAAGACTAGAACTGTCATATCTTTGTCAAAACTGATCCGATTTTCATTTCCCAAGTCATTTTGAGCATGGTTTAGGTTCCTTGATAATTCTACATTCAAAGTTGAACAACTTCCCAAATTCGGATTTCTTGTCAAAAATCATGATGAGATTGTTGACATGCTAGATTTCAAGTCCCCAAAAATGCCCTTCAGAGACTTCAAACTGCCATAACTTTGTCAAAACTGATCCGATTTTCATTTCCCAAGTCATTTTGATCATGGTTTAGGGTCCTTGATAATTCTCCATTCAAATTTGAACAACTTCCCAAATTCGGATTTCTTGTCAAAAATCATGATGAGATTGTTGACATGCTAGATTTCAAGTCCCCAAAAATGCCCTTCTGAGACTTCAAACTGCCATAACTTTGTCAAAACTGATCCGATTTTCATTTCCCAAGTCATTTTGATCATAGTTTAGGGTCCTTAACAATTCTCTATTCAAAGTTGAACAACTTCAAGAAACCGGATTTCTTGTCAAAAATCATGATGAGATTGTTGACATGCTAGATTTCAAGTCCCCAAAAATGCCCTTCTGAGACTTCAAACTGCCATAACTTTGTCAAAACTGATCCGATTTTCATTTCCCAAGTCATTTTGATCATAGTTTAGGGTCCTTAACAATTCTCTATTCAAAGTTGAACAACTTCAAGAAACCGGATTTCTTGTCAAAAATCATGATGAGATTGTTGACATGCTAGATTTCAAGTCCCCAAAAATGCCCTTCTGAGACTTCAAACTGCCATAACTTTGTCAAAACTGATCCGATTTTCATTTCCCAAGTCATTTTGATCATAGTTTAGGGTCCTTAACAATTCTCTATTCAAAGTTGAACAACTTCAAGAAACCGGATTTCTTGTCAAAAATCATGATGAGATTGTTGACATGCTAGATTTCAAGTCCCCAAAAATGCCGTTCAGAGACTACAAACTTCCATAACTTTGTCAAAACTGATCCGATTTTCATTTCCCAAGTCATTTTGATCATGGTTTAGGGTCCTTGATAATTCTACATTCAAAGTTGAACAACTTCACAAATTCGGATTTCTTGTCCAAAATCATGATGAGTTGACATGGAAGTCCGCAAAAATGCCCTTCTGAGACTTCAAACTGCCATAACTTTGTCAAAACTGATCCGATTTTCATTTCCCAAGTCATTTTAATCATGGTTTAGGGTCCTTGATAATTCTACATTCAAAGTTGAACAACTTCCCAAATTCGGATTTCTTGTCAAAAATCATGATGAAATTGTTGACATGCTAGATTTCAAGTCCCCAAAAATGCCCTTCAGAGACTTCAAACTGCCATAACTTTGTCAAAACTGATCCGATTTTCATTTCCCAAGTCATTTTGATCATGGTTTAAGGTCCTTGATAATTCTACATTCAAAGTTGAACAACTTCACAAATTCGGATTTCTTGTCCAAAATCATGATGAGTTGACATGGAAGTCCGCAAAAATGCCCTTCTGAGACTTCAAACTGCCATAACTTTGTCAAAACTGATCCGATTTTCATTTCCCAAGTCATTTTGATCATGGTTTAGGGTCCTTAACAATTCTCTATTCAAAGTTGAACAACTTCAAGAAACCGGATTTCTTGTCAAAAATCATGATGAAATTGTTGACATGCTAAATTTCAAGTCCCCAAAAATGCCCTTCTGAGACTTCAAACTCCCATAACTTTGTCAAAACTGATCCGATTTTCATTTCCCAAGTCATTTTGGACTTGGTTTGTTCTCTTAAGTAATGAAATGAAATTTAATGTTGCTCACCCTTCAGCTTGGGCTCCTCCTCCTGCTCTGGTGTTGGGGCAGCAGCTGCTGCAGCTGTTGCCTGTGACTGCTGCTTGCCACGCAGTTGCTTGGGGAAGGAGAACATGGCAATGGAGGCGAGCAGCATGAGGCTGCCGATGGCCACTGGTCCCAGCCACCAGGCGCCAATCCAGCGTGGATCGCTGGCATCGAAGCCGGGATTGGCAAAGTTGACATACCAGCGCGTACAGAAGCTGCCCACTATGAAACCGGAGGCTGGTCCCAGGATGCGCATGCCTATGGTCACGGCCATATACATGGGCGACTGTTTGCTGCCCACATTGTCATCGATGTAGGGTATGCCCAGTGTGGCGACTGCCGTTTGGCCAATGCCCGAGCTGAGCAGGCTGCCAAAGAAGATGAAGAGCACAATGACTGTGATCTTGGTGTGGGATGCCTGCTCCAGTTGACGCTGCTCGTTGCACTCGCTGCCCGCCAGTGTGCCATTGCCGCCCAGCTGGCAGAGATTCGGGTTTGTGGCATTGCTCCACATCGGCGACAGCGCCGATGACGATGATGGCTGCAGAAAGACACTGGACTGCATCAGTTGCTCGCCGAAGATGAAGTGGGGCAGGGCGCAGGCAAAGGCCGCTATGGAGAACAGCACCATGCCGCAGGCAATCCAACGTGGTCGATGGCCACGTCCCGCAAAATAGGTGAGCAGCATGGCGGTGCTGATCTGACCCATCTCGCTGGCGCTGAGCAGCAAACCGGTGGTCTTCGATTTGATCTGGAACAGCTTCTCAATGGTGGTGATCACAGACACGAAGTACGTCATGTACATGCCCTGCAGTATATATGCCAGCAGGAACACCACCATGAACACATGCGTCGACGCAAAGCGACGCGCCCAACGCGGCCGGCAGCCAAAGAGTCCACAGTTGGAGCCATCATCGCCGCCGCCATTCAGATCCGAGTCGAAGTCGGATTCCTCGGATTCGCTGCCACGTGCAACTCCACCGCCGGGCAGCTTATAGTTGCCAGTCAACGGCGCCTGCTCGTGCGCATACTTCTCGCCCAGACTGTGTCCGTTGTGACCATTGTGCCCGTTGTGCCCGTTGCCATTGTTATTGCTGAGCAGTCCATTCTTGAGGTTGTTAATGTCCTCCGATGCCTTCCACTCGTTGTTGTTGCTCGGCGTGCTCTCGTACAGCATCGTTGTGGCCGTTGTGGGCGTGACCAGCGCCTCGCCCGCCTCCCCCCCGTTGTGCTGCGCCAGCAGCGGCGTAAACGCTTGCGTCGAATCCCGCCTGCCGCCTCCATTCTGATGATAGCCGTTCCCATTCCCATTGCCATTGCCATTCCCATTGCCATTGCCATGGACATGTCCATTGCTTGGCTTCTGTTGTTGCTTCTGTTGGCCATTTGTTGTTGTTTCGCTGGGCGTCGCTGACGGCGCCTCAACATCGCTTAAGCTTTTCATTTTGCTGCACAATGTGGCGTATACGTAATTTGTGACCACTTGCTACTCTGCTGCTGCTGCTCCTGCTGCTGTTGCTCCTTTATTATAGCTGCTTACTGCTAGTTCTTCTTCTTGGGCTTAGTGCTGCTGGGAAATTTGTTGTTCCATTTTCGTTTGAGGGATCAGCTACATTGGAAATGCGTTTGATTCTTATTTGCTCTTGTGCTCAAGTGAATTTGTTTTTTTTTTTTCACTGGCAGAAATCACTTTTAATTGAGAGTAAGCGTGTGTACGTTTGTGTGTGTTTGTGTGTGTGTTTACTTTGTTGTGCTTGGCCAGCAAACGAGGTAGTTATGGTTGTTGTTCTTGTTGTTGTTGTTGTTGTTGTTGTAGTCAGTTACTTCTTTGTTGCAATATGGCAGTGTTATCTGAGCGGATTGAGAAAAAAACAACACAATTAATAAAATAAAATATTCTTTTAAAACTGATTATTATAATCTAATAACTATATTTTATTTTTTTGTATAAACTATACACAATTATTATGCCCTGAACACTTGTGCATATACTAATTAAAATTGCATATACAGTTGACAATTAAAATAGCTTGAGCACTTGAAATTTCACTTTCAATTGAAGTTTGCATAACAAATGCGCCTTTTGGGTAGGCAACAAAATATTTAAAAGCAAACATATGTACTTAATATACTATATGCAATTTGTATAACTTGAGATATGTGCCTATAGAATTATATTATATTTAGCGTGAAACACACATTTTGATAAAAATTGTACAAGTGTTAGGTAACAAGTGATTAAATATTTTTTAATAAACAACAAACTGCGAGCGTTGTCTACGGGCAAGAAAATCAGACTAAGCGAACAAATTGAAACGCAGGCTGCAAAAAGCGCAACAGAAAAAAAAAATAAAAATTATTAAAAAGTTGTAGCACAAAAAAGCAATTAAAAGCGCGTACACAGTAAATACTAAAAGGCAGCAGCCGTCGCAGTCGCAGCAGCAGCGGCAGAGACAGCGGCTTATCAGCTCATACACACACACACACACAGTCGCAGCCACAGCCATGCATATATAGAGCGAGCAGAGCAGAGTCAACAAAACGCAGCCTACAGATACAGATACATATATGCATATAATATACTCATACTTATTGTACAGCACGTATCACAAATAATAAGAAATCGTTGCAAGCATTCTTTTTTGGCAATAATTTTTTGCTAAATTGATAACTGTTCAAGGTTAATTGATTAGATGTTTTGTATGCGATCTAAAAATACACAAAACGCAGTACATTAGAATAGAAATTCATTGTTGAAAGAGCTACATTTTATATTAGCCAGTTTTAAAACTGTGTTGTGAAAATTGTTTATAGAAATATAATTAAAAATATTTCATATTTATCGAAACCAAAAGTATTGAATTCTCTGATATACTATAGAATGAAATTGAATTGCTTTTTTTTCCTAGAAAATCTTGTAGGTTTATACTATAAATTCGATTAGATCACTTATCATTAAATAGCTTTAGATTATAATATTTGTGGACTTGTGCATGGGATTTGCATATGTTAATGATGATCTCATAAGTGTTCTGCTAGAAACTGCACATAATGCTCATGCCACATGGAGGGGTAGAAAGCAAAAGCAAATATTAAAACAGTTTGTCCAAATCCCATTCGGTTCGTATCTGTAGCTGGCTTTTATTATGTTCTTTTTGTTGCTGTCAACAATTTCAATGTCAGCCAAAATATTCGCAATTTTCTACTCATTATATTTTTGGGGTGTTTCTTCTTTTTTTTTGTAGAGTCTCAAGTTTTTATTGCGGCATAGAAATATAGTACACGAGCAAGTACTATATATATATATATATATAGATATATGTATATATAAAAAGCTATGACACAATAAAATGTTTGCTTTTCGTGGACTCTTTCCCCTCTCGCTCTCTCTCCTTCTGTCTATCTCTCTCGCACTCCTCCTTTGCCTGCTCAATTGCAAACGCAGTCGCTGCAGTCGCGAATCTTATCAAAAATACCTGAGCAAACTCTCTGATAATGAAAGTGAAACTTGCTACGTTAGAGTGCGAAAGAGACGGCAGCAAAAAAAAACCCAAAGGTGCAGAAGTGCAATAACAAAATCTATGTACATAGCCGTAATAAACTATAGATATATATGTACATATGTACATCAAATAAACTAAACCCAATTTATAACTAAATGCGGTCTAATTGAAGAGTCTCTAAGTAATAAACATTGCAGGGTATACAAATAGTCGTTTATTTATAGAGCACTTGTTATGTTCTTCAATTTATTGCGCATTTCAAGCAAATTGTTTTGGTTTTAAGAAATTTCTTTTGAAATGCGCACATTTCTAACATTTACTAATTACTAAAATTATTTTTGCAAATTTTCGCTGTTCAGTTTTTTCATATTGAATAACCTCGAGATAATAATAAGAATCAATGAAAATAAGCTACATAATATCTGTTAATCGGAAGCATATGGATTGCAATATTAAGCAAATGATTTAATGAAGAGTGCGCTAAAACCGTTTGAGAATTCTAAATGAAAACGGTTTATACTATGTTAGCTGGCTGTACGGTGTATCAATCAGCATATTTGAGTACATCTGCACAAGCTTAAGCTGGAAATAACTGGAAGTAACTACAATTTGTTGATTACACTTGATAGCAAACATTGAAAGATACGAATGCCCCATTCGTTTGTCTTTTCCATGCACAGTTGCAAATATGCAAAGCAGATTTGAATGCTACTTGGCCTATGCACTGGGCACAAGGGCTGACTGGTTGGGCTAGCTGCCCAGTTACCAGTTCTAGAGTTTACAGAATGCGCTGGCTAAGTACCTGACCACAGAGGACAGGTAAAGCACATTGAACCCACCACCCTGGTCACTGAACGAACCGTTGGTCTGTTTTTCACTGAGACGCGTTATGTTTCTGTGTGTGTGTGTCAGTGTTGTGTGTGTTGTGTGTGTGAGTGTCTATTGATATTGTTTTAAATTTGGTTTAATAGATTGTTAATTGTTTTTCAATTTGTTGCTTACATAAAACTGACACTTGAAGATTGCTCATTGCTATGCCTTATTTTTGTGATCTTCTCGCTGATTTGTCAGTGTCAATCATAATAAATGCAATTAAGGCCTTTTCGAAACTAGCAACAGATCCAAGAGTTTTCCATTTCAATTGCCAGCCAGCCACACGTTTATGGTAATAAATATTGACAAAAACCAAAAGTTATCAACGCCTAGAATCAACCCGGGGGTGGGTGGGGAGTAGTGGGTTGTCGGTCTATTCGAGTGACTCTCAATGCGTGTCGTTTTTCCGGTTTTTCGGCCAAGTTGCCACATCTTCCGTCTTCCGTCTTGGCCAAGTCAACAACGGCGACGTAACTGCTGCTGTTGTTGTTGTTGCTGTTGTTGCTGCTGCTGCTGCTGCAGCTGTTGTGGCTGACTAAGTTATTACGCGATCTTGTTTGGCTCAGGTGTGTATGTGTATGTATCTGTGTCTGTGTCTGTGTGTGTGTGTGTGCATTTGAATTGCGCAAGCGCAACTATTGCAAATTGCATACCAAGTTGCTGCTGCTGCATGCCAACATGCAACAAACCAGACACACAGGCAACGGGCAGCATTGCCAAGTGTTGACTAGACGCTGACAGCAACAGCAGCAGCAGCAACAAGTGCAAAAGCCACAGAAGAAAGCCAACAGCAACAACAATGGCTAGAAGCCAGCATTGAAAGTAAATTGCAGACTAGTACAAGAAAATAGCCACAACAGCAGCAGCAGCAGCAGCAACAACAATTGCTGATGATCATGATGATGATCACAAAGATAGAGTCCAAGTCCGAGTTGCAGTCGGAGTCGAAGTTGGAAGCGTTAGTCCAGGCTGGCAAAGTGTCGCCATTATCATGTGGCCGATCTTCATAATGAGCTGGGCAAAAAAAGTGGTTTGGCCACATTTCACTTTTAGCATAGAAATAATTTAGAACTTGTCTGCAAACGGTTGCTTTATGTTGCCATTTATTAGCCAAGAAGTTTGCCAAGTTTTACAAGCCAGCAAACACAAGATGACTATGGAAAAATTATAATTCAAGTAGACAAATTGCTATAAATATATAAATAATAATTTGCCGATTTCTTAAGTATACAAATTGATTTAGTTATGGCATAGAAATACATATGTACTTTAATATCAGTGCAGTTCAACTTGAGTCAAGTTGTTTACAGCTTAAAGCACTTGCTTTGTGTATGATGTACAAAGTTGAAAGTCAGTTGGGGAGTCATCGAATAAAGTTTGCTCCTAAACGCGTCACATTCACCGCTCATGCTCGAATTTCACTAGCTTTTGAAATCAGCAGTTAATTTTTATTGCTGTTTATTTATTTATTTAAAGCATTTTTTTCTTTTTTTTTATTGCTTTGTCGCCTTGACTTTGACCTTCACACTGAAAACCGAAATTAAAACCAATCCAAGCACAACAAAAAGGTTTTTTTTTTTATAAACAAATTTTTAGACAGAGTCAGACGAAGAAAATAACAAAAAGTTTCACAAAATTTGTTAACCACATTTACATACAGATTAAATACATACATAATATACATTTGTATGTAGATATATGTATTTCGGGTATATTAATATGTATATCAACCTAATTGAAGCCGCGCTTTTAAGCTGAAAGTGTCAAAATTATCTGAGCTGTGTTTTTTTTGTTTTATTATTATTTTGTTTCAGAGTGATTCATTGTTGTTTGTTGTGTTGTTTATTTTTTTGTAATCCTATTATGGCAAAAACATGAAAATGTAGTGATTATGGCGCCGAATTCAGAAAATGCGGATTATAAAAAAATTATATTCGTGCACTTTGGAAACGTACGATTGCGATTACGATGACGATTAACAGACTTACATATATGTACATTTGGTTTTTAAAGTGGAACACGCATGTTTATATGGTCTGCGCATTGTATTTACATATGTATACATGATTCATGGCACGATGATAAAAGGTGCGGCCACACGAATTCAACAGCAACAACAACAACAACAATAAGCGAAACAACAAAGTAAGTATGTAAAGAAAATAATTATCTCAATGGAACCAGCACTTTAAGTACACTTAAAACTCTATTTCAAAAATGTTTTTGGAATTTTATATATTTATTTTAATACCATTTAATTTATTTCATTATCACTATTATATTTTTTGTATTATTTTGAGTTTATTTCAGAATACGTACTGAATACGTACTTTGCTTTATATAATTCGTATGTTTATTATCTATAGAAAATGTATCTAAGCGTATGCCACACCCGATATGCCCCTAAAAAGTGTAGTAAAAAAGAAGCGATATCCATAAGATATACACAATGTTGAACCGTTTTTGCACATGGCTTTAAGTGTATATATATTTTATTTATTTTGTTCGCCGCAGTTGCTTTTCTTTATGCGCACTTTCAACAACAAAAAATACAAAAATACAAAAAAATGAGAAAAAAACAAACTTCCTTTTTGACGGCGCTTGTTAAAAATGCCAAAAAGGTAAGAAATGAAGCAAAATAACAGCAGCCGAGAAACGAAACGAAAGCCAAAAACAACAAAAATACAAAAAAACACACAAAAAAAAAAACAACAACAAAAAAATTAACAACCTCAAAATGGCAGCGAAGTGTGCATAAATTTTTGAAATGCCAAGCGAAGCGACAGCAACCAACTTGCCAAAAAAACGAAAAATATATAAAAATACAAAAACCGAAAAAAAGCAACGAAGAAGTGAACCTAATGAAATGCAATCAAAAATGCATTTTAAGAGGACTGCATTAAGTCGGGAGCTGCGGCTACCCTGTACCCAGTATTTGGCCAAAAAAAAAAGAACTGAAGAGTTCCAATTTGGTTTTCAGTATCTGCCGCACAGATCAGAACATGGCGCTGACGTGCGTTGAGGCAGCCGAAAAAAAAGATGTTCAAATTTATTTAAGCATATTGCCGACAAAAAACGAAATACAAAATAAAATAAAAACAAATGGCGAAAAATAAAGTCAAATAAATTCAAGTGATTGCCTTTTTACCTTTTCCCGCCACAGTTTACATTTGTCATTTCGCGCACAGTGTGGCAAAATACAGGTAACTTTTTAGCCTGTTCTTGTTGTGCTTCAAACACTAAATATCTCAAAATTACATAGTTTAAAATGAATCTATGTTTGATGTAAAATACTTTAGGACAACTGATGTGGCTGAGAAGATAGATAGATAGATTATTGGTAATACATTTTTGGTAACATCTTTATACCAATTTTGCACCACTGTGCTGCGCAGAAGGAGTCATCGTTGTCATCGTCAATGCCAAACTGAGTTGCGGTTGCCATTTGTAAAAAAAATATTTTTAATTTAAACAGAACCTTTCGTCTGATTGATTGAGCTGCTGATTTAAGCGGCTTTCTGTGTGTGTGTGTGTGTGTGTGTACAGGTCCTGGGCCGCGAGAACCTGCCAACGAGGTGCGTTGAGGTGTTAACTTGCCTTAAATGTTCCGGCCGCGGTACCGTTATAACGCTAATTGAAGTCTTATAAATTGTTCGACTCTTGCCAGCATTTTTCCACCCTTTTTTTTTTTTGGCTGTTGCGGCCAATTTAGCAAAATACTCGTAAATTTTGTAGTTGATGATGTGCATTGATTTTTGCAATTAACGCCTAATTAGATGGAAGTACTCATAGCCAGAGGCACAGATACTCGTAAGTACGCATATGTACTTATACTTTTGCCCATTTGCATAATAAGCAACGGACTATGAAATACATACACATTTATATGCGTATCTAAGAACTTCACTCAAAGTGTCAAGTGGCTGCCTGGAGGAATGGGAATGGGAATGGGAATGGGAATGGATGTGGATATGGTCTGGGTATTGGCTATGGTTCTACAAAGGTCTGGGCTCTAGTCACAGTTCTATTTGAAGTTTCTTATTCATCATTATTTGTTTATGAAAGTACTTAGCAGTTTTTGCACCGCACTTTTTGGCTGCCCCCTCTTCTTTCCGCCCCCTCTCTGCACAGTCTTCAGCTCAACAATGTTTTCAATTGTTTAAAATTCTGTGCATAATTTTCGGTGTGCGTGAGTTGATAATTTTACGTTATTTTTCGGGATTTTTTCTTTGTCTTGTGACTCTTTTGTGAACTTTTACTAAGCGCCAAGTGCCTTTTTTTTGGCGTTACATTTCAAATGAAGTGTTTACTTAAGGCTGGGCCCCATACACGGCTACGTTTTCGGCTTTTGTTTACTTTGAAAGTCATTTACTTACTTATTGTTTACATAAGTTGAAGTTGGCATGTATAGCTTAGGAGTGGTAACTGCAAAAAACAAGGAGAAACCAAATTCGTTAGATATAACTACTTATACCAAAAATACAGAAGAGTTCTTAAAATGATTGATTATATTTTTAAGGAATTTTAAAATGTATGTACATGCATATATGTATGTAGTATGTATAATCTAAATTAACTGGTAGCCCCGCAGAGCAAGGCGATTGCTGCTAGTAATTTACATGCAAAATGCTGGCCATAAAAAGTACACACAACAACAACAAATATTACAGACTGCACGTTTAGTTGGCTCATAGCAATTACAGCAAAAGTGATTAACAACTATAAAAAACAACGACAACAACAAGAATCGGAGCAACAACAGCAACAGCAACAGCAACTTGAGCTGATCAGCAAAACAAGTTCGTTGCTGCTTTGCGTGTGAAAACAATTTATGAACGAGCATTTAAATAATTCTTGATATTTGTTTGCAACGTATTGCATTGCAGCAAAAAATAATATGCAATAAAAAACGCATTACAAGGGGGCAAAGTGTACAATGAATGCAAATGCTGTTTACAACAGCAATAGCAACAACAGCAACAACAGCAATTAAAATCGATGTGAACGGGCAGCGACAATGGCTGCACGCCAGCAGCAGCACTACAGCAACTACAAATGACGACAGCTACAGCAACAACAATCAACTGTATATAAAAATAAAAGATAAATGAGCGCAACGGTCTGTCTGTCCGTCCGTCTCTTTCGGTCTCTCTGCCAGTCTCTATGTGTGTGTATGTGTGTGTGTGTGTGTGTAACAAAAGCAACAGCTCAAGTCGCATTGCATTGAGATAGGTCAGTCACACACAAAATCACAGATACACAAGCAAATACTCACACACACACACACATAGAGAGAGAGACACGCAAATGCAACGCTGCACTCGCTGCCAAAGCTTAATATGCAGTTCAAGCTGCAGCGCTGCCGCAGCGACGCCAGCGATAACGTCAACGTCAACGGCAACGCCAACGGCGACGTCCGCTGCTCTAATTACTCTGGTCGTAAATCGTTGCTAGGGGTGGCTGTCCCGCCACCACACCCCGCGCCCCTAAGCTGTCGACCCATTCCAGTGTTGCCAAGCGTTGCATCAACAATAACAGCTACAACAGCAACAACAGCAACAACAGCAACTAGCAGCATAAAACAAGTTTTCAAGTTAATCTCAGTCTCAATTTCAGTTTCAGTCGCAGACTCGGCAGCTGCTGCTGTGGCTGCTGCCGCAATGTAAAAACTTACACAATCGACGCAGCGCACGCACGCACACAAGCGCAACAGCATCTGTGACTGAGCTTCCCGCTCAACGATTCACTTTTCTTTGTGCAATTTCAATAATTTAGCCAGCGCAAGAGAGCGGCAGTCGGAAGAGAGACAGAGAGAGAGAGAGAGAGCGCGAGCACAAGAAATCACAAAAAAGCTCCCATTGCTGTCGCCGAGAGCAGCGCAGTCGCCAACTTGCACTTTCTGCTGCACTTTTTTGGGCAGCAACATAAATAGTAGTAGATTTTGCTACGCGGTTTATTTACAATTGTGTTCTAAGCCTTAAAATATTATAATATTTATTATGTTGGTATATGAAATAGTAATATTTGAATAAGAGGCTCTTGCCTTGTATTTTTAGACATACAAATAGTAGTATTATATCTATGCCAACTGGGTGGGGACCTACGACAACAAAATAAATAGTGCGCCCAACCCCTACAGCTTAAAAAGCTTTCTCTATTCATCTCTCTCTCTCTCTCTCTCTCTCTGCATTACATTGCAGACAAGACAACACAAAGAATATTGCGCAATTGCCAAAATACAAAACCAGACAATTGTCTAGACAAGCTTAGCAGCAGGCAGGGGTAGGTTGGTGGGGGGGAGGGGTTACTGCGCATTATGAGCTGATTCATCATGTTGTGCAGTCAATGAGCGCTGATGATCATTAAGGCGCTTGGCCATTTGCTTTTATTGTGACATAATTAGTGAAAGTGAAATTGATCAGTTAAATGCAGCAGCGGCAGCAGCAATTGTTGCTGCTGTGCATAGACTGCAAGGCAGCGCAGCGTGACGCCAGCGTTGACGTTGACGTCGACGTCGGCGTTGACGTTGAGAGAGTGAGCGCAGCGAAATGAAAATGAAATTAAAATTCAAAATGAAAATGAAAATATTGCAAAACTACAACACGCACACACGGACAGGCAACAGGCTCTCCGAATGTGTGTGTGTGTGTGTGTGTGTGAAAAGTGCATTGACTTTCGGCTGCTTATTGACGAGCCTACCTTGACTCGCTGTATGTGTGTGTGTCTGTGTGTGATTGCATGTGTGTGGCATGAGACCTACCCACCAGATTGCCACAGACAATTTGTATTTTCAAGTGCTGTCTGTTGCATTTTTCTTGTTGCTTACTTATTGTTAAAGTGCAAATGACAACTGTACTTCAAACATTTTGTGGGTGTATGCATGTGTGTGTTTTGTATTTATGTATGCATATAGTTCATATATATATACTTTAGATTTAGTGATGAAAACATTAGGTATTTGATTTGTTACTATAAATATATATATATTTAAGATTACCATTTTTCTATATATTTCCAAATGCACTTTAAATATATGTGATTGTAATTTATATGCCTCGAAAGTTTCCCTCTTATAAATCACTCGAAATTACGCCGGTGATTGCCAACGTTTCAACTTGGCGTATGCGCAATATTCGTTAAGATCACGTATACGCCCTGGGGTGCGCAACTGTGCAGCTGCATACAATTCGCAAGCGGCGCACAAGTGCATAAATAATAGTAAATAATGCATATAATCGAAAAGTAAAACACTTTCATGCATTTTAGTGCAGTTTACTGCACTTTGGGCGCTGCACGCGCAAAGCAATTTTGACGCGCTTGATTTGCCTCATTGTGCTACTAATTTGCGGTTGCATTCAAAGTAGCATTTGTGCAACAATGTGGCATGCGAGCATGTGCATGTGCATGTGCATGTGCATGGACGTTGTTGCACATTGTCAACCCGCTGGCAAACAAGACAAGAAGAAATCACTCAAAGGCGGCCGCAAAACTAGTTTAGTAGGAATTTTGTGATGTCCATAGCCGGGTTACGTGGCATTCAATTGAATAAGTGCCCCAAGGCATGGCAAGAGAAGGGGGCAAGAGGGGGCGGCTGTAAAAAATGTGTGTTAAATTGATTGAGCGTCGTTGAGCGATTTACGAGCCAGCACCAAAATGCCATAAATTAATGCACCAGCATAAAACAAGTCTACTTAAAATTGCAATTCGTATAATTTTCACAAAAAAAAAAAAATTACAAAAAAAAAAATATATATATATCAAACAAGACGATTCCACAGCAGACGCAGTTGCTGACTGCCGCTGCCCCGCCTCTCCGCCGGCCTGCCTGTGACTATGAAAAGCGAAAACTGGGTCAACCTGATGCAGCTGCCTACGCAGCGAACGGACGTCGCGACGTCGCCGTCATCGTCGTCGTCGTCGTCGTTGTCGTTGTCTATCCGGCCGCAGACGCTACAAATATGTAACTCAAGAGATATGCAAGCCAAAGCCAAAATTGTATCTGTATCTGCGCCAAAAAAAAACAAATGAAGTAAAGCTGATACAGTCCAGAGTATGCGACTGCGTAATACCCTGTACATATTTACTTATTATTAATTGTTGCATAGCTCTTGTGTTGTCATATTGAATAGTCATCAAATTTGTAGCATAGATTTATAACTAATTTTAATATATGCATACTTAATTTCATATAAATGCACATATTTGTGGTTGCTAGTAATTAAGTTGAAGATATTTAAAGCTTTTAAAGTCTCTAAGAGCAAACTGTTTAAGTTGCCTAGTAGCCCCTTTCAGCTAACTTTTACAGGGTAAATAAAAAGATTACTGCAAAAAATTGCAAAAAAAAATACAAATATTATATATGATTTGTTGGCGCGTTTGGAAAAGTAAAAACAGCAGCAGCATGATGCCAAAAATGCATGTATCTTTTGGATTTCACCCACGCCAATGTAGATTCGACAACAGCAACAACTGCAGCAACAGCAACAACAACAACTGCAACAACAACGTGGGTCAAGTTACAACTTGTTTTTGGCTGGTTTATTTCGTGTGCAATGCATTCGCCATTGCGTTTTTGTAATCTTATCAGCAGCAATAATAAGGCAGACACGCGACAACAACAATAACAGCAACAACAACAGCAACAACAGTAACAACAGCAACAGCAACATTGTATGCAAATGATAACAACAAATCACGACAATGGCTTGTGGCTGTGTTGCACTGTAGTTTCAATGACACGCAGCTATTTACATTTCTCATTGCATTTGCCCCACTGTGCGGGCCCACAATGTCTGCAAGTCGTGATTCCGATTCCGATTCCGCCTGCACAAACGTTCACTTTCAAAATCAGTGAAATGTAACCGACAATAACAAAAAGTGTAGTGAATTTGCAGTTGCTGTTGTTGTTGTTGTTGCTCTCACTGTTGTTGCCTGCGAGTTATGCACATTATTCATTTGGCTTACAAATAGAGGTTAACTTATTGTGGCTTGATCGAAATGTCACTGACACACATGAAACACACGAAACGTGGAGAAATGTCGTCATTTTGCTGAATTTGGAAAGGTGAAGGCGGCAAATTAAACTAATTGCAACTAGTTACTGTTGCAATGTTAAATAAGTTAAGTATTTAACTACTTAATTATGCTGTTGAAGTTTAAATAAAGAATAAAATGTATTTTTATGCGATCACTTCAAATTGTTATCGAACTTTTTCACCGATTGATTTAGTATAATTATATTAACTATGGCCAATCAAGTGAATATATTTTATTATATATTTTAATCAAACTGTCAACTGGCTATAGCTTTATCTACTTTATCTACTTTAACCTTATCGCAAAGCGAATGAACGCCTGAGACTCAATGTCAAGTTGAGGCTGAAGTTATTGAACCAATAGCACAGAGATACACATATAGATACATTAAGTACACAAGTATGCATGTAATGTATGTATAGCGATGTATGTATTTCAGATGCAGCAGAAGCCGATAAAACTTCAAGTGCAGAGAAAACTTCAGGCTCAGAGCAGAGCGGCCTTCAATGCACTGATCTGACATTGAAGTGGCTATGCACAACTGTCCGTAAGTAACTACAAATATGTATCTGCATCTGCAGCTGTATCTGCATCTGTATCTGTGCTGTAAGTGGCGTTGACATAATTCATCAATGTGCAATGTATGCAAATTGAGCAGGCAAAGCTTTTCTTGCCAATTAACGTTAAATGCCAAATAAGTCTTTGTCGATGACGCGCCAGCAGTTGCATTCCACACAAGTTTCTGACCATAAACAGATAAAGCTGCAGTTGCACTTCTGTGTATCTGTGTGTGTGTGTGTGTGAAGTGCGTATCTGTGGCACTTCATGCTGCAACAAACGGCAACTGCACTTGACTTACTTGCCGCCACTAGCTATGAGTGTGTGTGTGTGTGTGTGTGTGTGTGTGTGCATCTCTCCCTCTCTCTCTCTTTCTCTCTTTCTCTTTGCAGTATTGTAAATGCATTTGTAGATGTATCTGGTAACTGGCATCGCTGCCATCTGCGCAATGCATTTCACTTTCATTATGATGCAGTCGCTTTTTGCCACTAAAAATGGCAACGAGCGTTTGGTTTTTCCAAGCCCAAAATGAAAACCAGTTAACGGCATACGGATTTTCCCATTCGCTCTCCCTCTCCCTCTCTCTCTCTCTCTCTCTCACTCACACTCGCTCTCTCTGTGGCTCTGATTGGCATCAGCTGACAGCTCACCTGGCCCACCATGTGTAGGAGGCGTCTCTTTTGTCTTTTCATTGTGTTTTCTTAGTTGTTTTTACTTTCTTCTAATAGATCGTTAGCTTTGCTTTGAACTTGCAGCCTGCGCTGCTGTTGTTGTTGTTGCTGTTGCTGCTGCTGCTGCTGTTGTTGTTGCAATTGATTGCTTATTGTTAAATGAAAATGGAAAGTCATTTTCTATGCAGCTGCCTCTTTTTCGTGGGTATCCCCGCCCACCCCACACCCCACACCCCTGCACCCCTGCACCCCTGCACCCATCCCATCTTTGTATCTTTCCTTAGGCGCACTTTCCCAAAAATAATGCACGGAATGTTTGTGACTCGAAAATATGCAGCTGGGGTCAAGCATTTGAATTCTTGAATTCTGAAATGAACATTTTCGTTTTTTATTGATTTGCCAGCTGAGCAAACGAAAAGCGAAAGTAATTACAGTTAGTCATGCAATCAAACAGCAGACGCCTCCCTTCCACCCTTCCTCCCTCATATAAAAGCACATATGCTGCTTCTTGCTAGATAAGTTCCCATTGGGTGCACTCTGTGCACTGCCAGAAACAGGCGATACAAACGAATGCGTCGAATGCAACCCCAAAGTGCAGTCTGCCACCAAAACGACTTTCTCACAGTGTATGGTTGTTGTTGTTGTTTGCGTCTGTCGCCCCTGTCCGTTCGTCGCCCGCACGCAACAGAATCAATTTTTATTGGTTACACAACGCTGGCAGCGCCAGTGAAGAGTGCATTGAACCCAACGACTCATGACTTTTAGTACTTCTTCGTATACACTGCAAGTGCCAGCTGCTGCAGGGCATATCAGCTAGCTTGTTAACTTGGCGAGCAAACACTGCATAACCTCAACTCATAAGAAAAATGTCAACTCTAAATACAATTTAACAAACATCGTTTGGATAACAACAAGAAGAAGCTTTAAAAATATACATTTGTATATTGTATCTTTAAATTATTTCAAGTGTAGAGTATCACAAGTTCGGCTTGCCACAGCAAATTAGCAATTCTTTTTTAATGTTTGTTGTAGCTTCCCCTTTTTTTTTTGTGTTACGTTGTTGCTGTTGGCAACTACTCTAAGTAAATAGCCACTGCATTTTATTGACATGTCCCAACTTTAACGAGTATCTAAATATATGTATGTATCTATATCTATATGTATCTATACACTTGTAGTTAGATACATTAGCATTACTTATATGGACATTGCAGTCAAATTGAATGGACATAATGAAACAATAGAAATTGATTCATATTGTGTCTTATCGATCATATATGTAGTATACATTTTTATGGTCTATGCATCTCTGAGTTTCTTATCAGAGGGTGGTCTCATTAGATGACCTTTGAGCATAATCATCAGATTTTCCAATAAAATACTTGCAAGAAATGATCAGTTTGTATGGTTAAAGGCAGTTTCTATTCCAAAAAATCATCTTTTCTCTTATATTTAGTATAGTAATATTTAAATGATGTATATTTTATAATCATGGATTAGAAATTCCATCTTCCCTGAATACCGCCACTAACATCATTGCGGTTATGATCGAAATTACGATTGGCATTCGCATAGGCATCGACGCTGCCACGCCCATCTTTGCTGGTAAACAGATTGTGATTATACTGAACGCTCGCCTGACGTCCTTGCTGATCCTTGTTGGCCGTAACGACCACAGAGCCATGCTGCGGGGAACGCTTGTGGCGTGTTATACCGACAATTGGTGAGCCCGCTCCCGCTCCCTCTCCCGCTCCCGCTTCCGGTAATACATTGGCAGCAACCAGAGCAGCCAGGCAGCAGGCCAGCAGGAGCACAAGAACACACTTATGGGAAGACATCTTGACAGGAGTTGATGATACTTTGATATGCAATATTCAACTGAGCCTTTTTAAAGCTGGACATGGTGCTTTTATAGCTCAGCCCAGATAATGGAAGTAATGGAAGTGTGTCTGTATCTTCCTGACCAGGGAGTGTGACCTACGAGCGGTACTTTTTCCAGGCCGTAAATCCCCGCCGATGGGCTTATCAGCAATACAAATATTGAATTTATATATACTATATGCTGTATATAAAGATGATGAGCTAAATAAGGTTAAATAAGTCTTGAAGATCTGGGAAGTACGGAAGACGCTTTAGATTCCAAGTATTTGATAATGTCTGCCAAGTTTCTATAACATAATAAACAATAGTAATAGCAAGGAACACAGATGAAGCTTTATCAAATTAAATAATTATATTTAAATGAGATCCCTTATGCCTCCCAACTAAATTTCACAACAGCCACAGATCTATCTAATGTTATTTGACATGCGCTAACAATTAAAATGCGACCTCTTGACCTGATTCCCAACATAATCTATTGATTATCTACACAATTTCTACGTTTTTAAGCTCTTTTCAGCTAATTGCGGAATTATCATAACTTTTCTTTTCTAAACGCATTCAAGACGGCCTACGCAATTTTTTGTTTTTAAGATAACGCACGCATAGATATAGAAATAAAAGCAAACGAAAATTAAATGGGTATAAAACAAAAGCTAATAAAACTAAGAATCATAAAAAAGAATTTAGTTCAAACGAGTTCATTGACACACAAAAAGAAATCAAAATATTGTCGACTCTTGTGAACGGTTTTTACTTATAGGCGCCCACAATCTCAGCGTATCTGTGCCCGACCCCCCCCCCCCCCCCCCCTACCCAAGCACCTTCATATACGCACTTTTTAGAACAGTCTATGCAGAAAATAATCATATACACACACACACACACACACGTGTACACACAATCTTGAATATATGTAGCTGATTTGTGGAACTTTTACTTATCGATGTTTTGATAGCAACGTCATCAAGTATACGACATGTGTACATGTAGAGCTAGAGATAGGAACACTTATACTATAGAAGAGGTCTTGTAGTTCCCGTATAGAATGCAAAAATAGAAAAAAAAAAAATGTGCGCTTCCCTTCCACGATTGCCAATCTCTTGCCATGAACTTGAATTTCGATTTTTATTTGTGAAAGTAAATTCGATGTGAAACGAAATTCTTATTTACTTATTTGTGGCCGCGGGGCGAGCGCTCCACTGGACGAGAACTGATTTCTAATCAGCTTTTGTTGTTGTTGTTGTGCTAAGGTTTTTAAAGTGCTGTAATTAGATGTGCGTACTTTAACGCATTTCGGCTTCTGGCTACATCGATTTGAATGCGAAAGTCTTGAGTGTGTGTGTGTGTGTGTCGTGTGTGTGTGTGTCGTGTCTGGCTTTTGTGTCCATAGATCATTTGCGGGTGAAAGTTTTTTCAACTCGCTCGAAAATTGTTGTGTGTGTGTGTGTGTGTGTTGGTCTGTAGGTTTCATTTACTTTTATTATTCGAGCTCTGGGATCAGCTTATCTATTGAATATCAAGTTATGCATTTCAATATCGTTTTGTCACCTGTGGCTATTTATCTTCTCGCTGCGTGCGCTTTGTTTTTATAAGCCCACGGGGCGTATACTACACACACACACTCACTCAGAGAGAGAGAGAGAGAAAGAGATACAACAATACCTGTGCGTTTGGAGAGCAGCCCAGTGTTCGCATTTTTCTGCAGGCATCAACACAAAATAGAAATAGAAAACCGAAAGCATTGAAAAACCGACACGTGTTGCCAACTTGCCGAGTCATAATTGAATTTTTATAAGCCTGCTCAAACTGGAGGGGCACAACGGGGTCGCTGAGCAACCTTTTCTTGTGGCCATTCATATCTCAAGATATACAAACACAAACACACCACACACAAACACATTCATTGACGCGCACTCAATGAAGTGGCCGCGTGTTAGATACTTATTCGATCATATACATATGTATCTATAAGTACATATGTATATCCATCCATATAGAAGCTTCTATATACGGCTGATCCATGTCGCTGAAAAATGCGTGGCGTACGCATGCTTTCAAAATAAATTATATTTATATATGCCACAATCATACGTGTCTGTCTATATGTGTACAGAAGTCGTCTATCCAATGTGCTCTTAAGATTTATTTTGCCGAAAATATGACGATAAAAAAAAAGATTAATAAAATCGCCACGCCTTACTGTGATCTCTCCCTCTCTCTCTCTCTCTCTCCTTCTCTCTCTCTCTCTCTCTCTCTGTCAGTCTATATTTATACTCTTTCTCGCTCTTAGCTTTTGTCTGCCTTTATTATTTGTTTTTAAGTTCGTTAACATTTAGCAAAACATGAAAATTAAAAACCAAAAAATTAAACGCAGCTTAAGCCGACAATTTAATGATCTACTTGCAACTTTAATAAGGATTAAAAAGTTTTGTACTATAAAAAAATTAATGGATTCCCACACTACTAAATTACTAAATTTGATAAACAACAGATAGTAGGGATACCTGACAAAGTTTACTGATGAAGTCAAATCGCAAGACACAAATATCTTAAGTAAAATAATACACAATTATTAAAGTTTGCTTTCTTTAGGGTAGGGTATCAAAAAACGCGCCAAGTCGTTTAAATACGTATAAATTAACAAAAATAGCACGCACAAATAACATTTTGTTATTCTTTTTTTTTTAGCACTTGGTTTTTGAATAATGTATAGAGCGTAGAATGGCATAGATGAAGCACAGAAAACAGCAGCCACAACAACAACAACAACAACAAAATGCGAAGAACGAGAGCGCTTAAAAATTAAAGTTTTGGCATTTGCCAGAGAGTTCTCTGAAGGCAAAGAGAAGCTGGAGGAGGAGTAGAAGAAGGCTGTGTGGCATATTGAAATGCCGGCTGCTGCTGTTGTTGTTGTTGCTGTTGTTGTTGTAGAAGTTGTTTGTGTTATGGTTGTGTTTAAGTCAAGTTCAAGGACTGTCAATTAAATTGAAATCACTTGCTAAAGACGCGACGCGAGCAAAACAAGATACAGATGACTGGCGAGTGAAGAGTTGAGGGCTGTGGCAGGGGCAAGTGTGGCGGGTTGGAGCTTGTGGCAGCGACGGCTTCAAGTTGCTCTTCTTGTGGCTTATTTTGAAATCACTTATAGCACGCAATATACACAACAACAACAACAACAACAACAGATGTATGTAGTTGTAGTTGATTTTTGCACGCAGCCTCTTTTACATTTTGTTGTTGTTGTGTATCTTTTGCCAGCGGATGCTGCGTAGTTGCAGGTCCGCAATTGTAATGATGATATCGTATCCACATCTCTTGCACAGCTCCTTGGTCAGCCAAGAAAATAGTAATTCAAGTCTTGTTAATCTGTAGGCCTTCCAACTTTGTGATTTACTCAGCGAAAGATGTGAAGGTCTGGTATTAAGAAGATATCTTTGGAGATCTATCTAAATATGACTTTAAATTACATAATTTTAGAGATTAAAGAACATAATAGATCGTAGCATAGCAGTAATATTTTATAATAATTTTTGACCTTATACTTCTTTTTATATTTTATAATAAAGAACCTTAGATACAATAAACTTCAACTTATAAATCCCTTAGATTTCATTCCAGCCAATACTAATATATTTCCTATTTCCTATAAATTCCAATTATTTTCTTTATGCTAAACTCCAGAACTCTGCCTCCCAACCTTAGCGTTATCTCAACCAAATCCAAATAGCTGTAAGAAAAAACAAAAAAAAGAACACCAATTGGAACCGTGTTTTTAGGCCAACTTTCAATTTTCAAATTGAATCGAGGTTTTCGCATACATCTGGTATATACTACACATACGATATACACTGAAGATAAAATTTGGTCATAGCCCGCGGCTCTTGATACGCTTTTAAATAAATGCATAATTAATGCGGCATTTAATTTTGTGTTCCTTTTTATGTTTTTTATTCACAAATTAACATATTATCACGATACCATGCACAATGTAGTTTATTTTATATATGTATTTTTTTTTTGGATTTTCTGTTTGATATCAAAAGCCATTGGCAACAAAGTTTAGATGCACGTGCGCAACAGCTAACTTGGCTTATTTTCTGTTCAGATACGAGAGCTGAAAAACAGATGTAAATATGAGCATCATAAAGAACTAAGCGGAATCGTTTTTTTCTTTCATTTTATTTATTTACCTTTTAGCATTATGTATTTGTAAATAATGACAAAATGTTTTTGTTGGGTGAAAATTGCTTTTACCCCAAAAATATACATATGTATGTACATACTATATAAGTATATATAGTATCTAGTATATGTCCATTTATCAGCGCAGAAAAAAGAAAGGAAGCGCCTGCTAACCGAGCGGAAATTCGCGGCGTTTGTCACGCACAAATATATAGAGACAGATAAACAGAGTGAAAGAGTAAAAGAGAGAGAGAGAGAGAGAGAGGTGCGACAGAGATAGTGGCATATGGCTATGGGCCAGCCAATATTTTGCCAATAAAGCCACTTCATTGCGTTTCCAAACTCAATTTTAATTTGTTGCTGTTGTTTGTGTTCTTTCTTTTATTTTGTTGTTGCCTGTTTTTTAGAATTTTTTTTGTATGCCAAGAATTTAAATTAGTAGTAAATCGGGTTTTTTTTTTTGTGATTTCGGGTTCTGTTTGCTGCTCAATTCTTGACTTCGGTGTTTCTTCAGCTTGGCTGCTCTTTTCTGCGACTTTATTACAGGTGGAATTCTGCTCCACTGTTGTTTTTGTTGTTGTTGTATTTTGTCTTTTTGTTGTTTGTGTGCTTTATTGTCTTCACTTTTACAGCAACAACAAAGCTGCTGAGCTATTGGCTTAGAACGCTTGGCGCTTTTAGTTATGCCCGAAAATAAGAAAACAAAATATTAAAATAAAAATATATTCCAGTTGGTACGAAAATGAAATGCTGAATCATTGATCATTCCAGGTAAATGATAGACATAAATGGAAAAGAACTGAAATACTGGGATTATATTGTCAGTATTTCTAGATTCTAGATTATCCATACACAATTTGTATAAATAAAATTAATATTTATATAAAAGAAAATGCTGAGGCATTGAATATTCCAGGCGAATAATAGATTGGAATGGGTGGAGCTTAAAGCACAGCCAATTGGAATATTGAAATTGTATTTTTCGATTTTTTCAACTATCTGAAGTTTCTCTATGACAACTTGTAAAATAATGAGTAAAATTTGTATGCAGCTTATATATTCAACTAGCTATTTGTACAATTGAAGACATTTACTTTCTCTACGAATATGTTAAAGAAAGATACATATAAATAATAAAATACAATTATATATAGTACTTGAAGCTGACACAACTTTGTTGTTTATGCATTGCAGATCAATTGTGATTTTTATCTTTACACAAATTAATGATAATGCCCTCAATATGGGTCATATTTGTGCTCGGGCTTAACACGCTGCTGCAAAGAACAAACTTGTAAGCGTTTAATCTCTGGCTTTCTTTTATAAAACCTTAATTTTTTTGGCAAATTGCTTAAAAGTGAAACTCAGAAGAAACTCTGGCCAAGCAAGCGAAAGATAAACATGGCCTAAACAATTTCTGCATATTTCCGACAGCTGCAATATAAATATAAACATTTACATTAATTAAACGAATCTTTATTGATTTTGCTCGCCTGCCTCGGATGCATTGTGGTCCATTTTTTAAATGCCGTACTTAAGCATTTATTTATGCATTTTTGTGCTCGTTTTTGGTTTTTTTGTGTTTTTTTTTTTTGGTTTTCGGGTTTTCATTTCGCTTTTGTCTTGTTGCGTTCAAAAGTACAAAAAGTGCCTATATATGCATACATACATACAAATATCTGTATGCGTATATATAGATGTATATGTATCTGGCTGCGGCTCTATATCTGCATCTTTGCTGCTTGCTGCCTGCTGCTCGCTGTATCTGTATCTGTATCTTTATCTGTGCGTATTTATTTTGCCTTTTACATGTTGTTTTTTACTTAGCTGCCTGCGCCGGCATGTAATTACACAAAAAATGAGGCAAAAAAAATGTAAAAAAAACAACAACAAAAAAACACAGAAAACGAAAACGGAATGTATTTTATGTTCTGTTGCTGCTTTGGTTTGCTTTTCGAATTTCTTGTGTGTGTGTGTGTGTGTGTGTGTATATTTTTTCACTCTTATCATTACTTTGTGCTCTGCGCTTTCGGCTTTCAGTAAGAAAAGGGACAGTCGCGCATTTAAGAAATTTCTGAACTCATTACGATTTCACTCAATACGGCGTATAATTTGTTTATAGGCCGGCGGCAGCTGCGATGCACACAAAAATTACATGTTTCACTTTCTCTGGCGCCTGAAAAGATCCCAGCAGCAACAAAGCACAAAACAAAATCCAGCAAAGTATCTGTAAGATACATTTAGAGTACTTCTTGGTCAGCGCTATGTATTTGGAAATATTTTGTAAATTTGCGAGTTTTCTTACTTTCAAATTAGTGAAATAGCTTAATTTGCTAGCTGAAACTGAATACCTTATAGTTATTATTATAAATAAACATTGTAAAGTTTAAACTGATATTATTATTTATTATTTATAATTTTAATTTAATATTTCCAGTTGTAGCTATTAAACCAGTTTCAGATAATTTCAGTTATTTAGCCATCTGGCTATGCTAATTTGATTACACTCTATACAATGTACATACATATGTATGTATGTAAATGTATGTTAATGTATATATACGATATATCTATATGATTATTACTTATACACAGTGCCAGCTGTACTTACATTTATCGCCCGTATGCCTCGACTTTTTCATTCAGAACTTTGCTACGCAATATATGCGTGTAATTTAGTTGCCTCGTTCCCTCTCGATCTCTCTCTCTTTTGCTCGCTCTCTCTTTTTCTGCTTTGCTTGGTCTGCCCACAATATTGTACGATCTGTTGTTGTTGTTATTTTTTATTCACACAATTTAATTTTTTTGTTGATTATTATTTATTTAGTAATTGCACACATAATGGGAGGAACAAATTAAATGCTGTGGTTTTGGGGGTAAAAAAACACGCACGCAGACAATTGAAAATTGGATTATTTAAATTTTGTTAATTCACTTAGAACCGCTCTCCGCATGACAAAATCGCAAATTCAAATTGCATTTTCTATTTTGAATGAATTTTGAAATATTTATTTCGTTTGCTGGGGGAAACTCTCAGTTCTCGTATATTTTATATTTCGTTTAAAAATAGAACAATTTTCGCTTTAAAATATTCTGTGTGTATGTGTGTGTGTGTGTGTTTGTGTTGGCTTTTTTTGTTGTTTCTTTATTTTGGTGTTTTCTGAGGCGCGTCAGTGTTGCACTTGTATCTTTCAGATACACATACCGATTCAAAGTGTGTGTGTGTGTGTGTGTGTGTATTGCTTTTCTTTATAGAACTGGGTCGCCACGAAGGAAAGTATTATTAAAATTACTTTTTATTTAACGTTCGATTCGTTTGCTGCTTTATTCCAATACAATATCGAGTGTGGAGTGTTTTGGGACACAAATGAGAAATATAAAACGCGACGCGTTCGCAGCGCAGCGCGTGCAGTTACAACGACGACGTCTGAGCGGCAAAAACTCGAGAATAAGCAAAGTGCGGCTCAATTTATACGACAAACAGACAACAAGAAGATACACACGAAGGCGTCGCTGCCGCTGCCGCTGCCTTGCTCGGCGTGTAAGTATTGGTGTTGGTGTATCTTTAAGATACACACGATCGGCAGCAACCAACAACGACAACAATAACAACAACAACAACAGCAGATAACAGCGGCGTCGCTCGTTAACAGCAACAGCGACGCGCACGCAATTAGAACGCTGCCCAAAACCGATGCGTCGCTGCCTCAGCTGGCAGCGCCTATAAAGAGAGCGCTCGCCGGCTGCGAGCAGCGCAGCGAGAGTGAATTTTATTATTATTTTTTTGGCTATTGGGCTCTCTTCGCTGCCTGAGGGGGTGGCGGCAGCGGCGCTGTTGCTGTTATCGCAGCCGTTGGCGTCGCTGTTTCGCTGTGTGTGTGTGTCTGTTTGTGTGTGTTTTGTATTTGTTATAAAATAGTAGTAGATGAGGCGCAAAAGCGTAGCAGCTTTTGGTAGCAGCTCGCCTGTTTCATTACTTTGTTGTTTTATTTGCATATATTAAATATGCACGACCTACATTGTTGCTTTTCGACAAACAACAACGATAATACGTATTTGTAGCTACAACGCACAAAATATACAAAACAGCAACACAGACGAAGCCGCATATAAATAAAAACACAGCAAGTGTACATAAGTATTACCGCTGCCGCAGTCGCAGCGACAGTCGCTGCTGCAGTCGCAGTCGCTGCCGACGACTATCTGCTGCTGCTGCTGCTGTTCCCCCCAACACACACACACACACACACACACACACACGCATACACACAGACAGTGGCGCCCGCACTCAGAGCACACTCACACACACATGCACAAACAGTCAGTTCAAGCCGACCAACAAACAACAACTCGCTGGCGTCGCCGTCCGCACGCGGTCAAAGGCAAGTCCAAACTGAATATGCTCGAAAAAACACTTTTTCACTTGGCCCCTACAACAGCTGCTGCTGCTGCTGCTACTTCTGCCCACGTCGACGTACAAGTCAGCTGCGGCAGCGACAGCGAGCAGCGACGTTGGAGCTCTTGACGCTCTTTGCATTTGACTGTTTGGCTGTTGTCAAAAGCTTAACAGCGAGCATGCTACTGTTGCCGCACTGTTAAAGCTCTCAGCTCTGTTATTGGTGTGGGCGGAGGGAGTTCTAAAGCAATTTGTTTTTCATTTTGCTACAAGCATATGAAGTGTCCTAATTTATTTCGTAAGCTTTGCGTAATAAAAGCTTGCAATGTGCAGCTTTTTCTTTCAATACTGACGTCATCTCCATAAGAAATGCTGGTAAAATTCCATTTGATTTGGCAAACAGATCATTAAGATATTTAAGCTTTAACAGCACCGAATCCTTTATTGCCCAGTTTCAAGACTAGTAGCCTGATGGGCTTTTGATGATGAATACCACACTGAGTGCTAAACTTAGGATGATAAAGACATGCAACAAAGTTTCAAGGCGCACATCAATCTAAATTCTCAACGTCATTAGTCAAAACTTGACTGAGAAACTCGAACAAAAGCGGCAACAAAAAAACGAAGAGCAAGTTTTTTCGATACGTTTTGAAGCTATATCTATATACTAAATATAAGAGCTTATGGTGATTGACCTCAGAATCATTTTGCAGACGGCGGTTTATAATAATTGTAACAACTTCACTCGACTAAAAGCCATATTTCACGAATCTGAACTTAGAAACACTATAACATATTTTTACAAAATAAATTGAAAGTTATTTTTACAAAAGAGCATGCATTGAAATGTATATTAAAGTAGAGAACAAATTATGAACAAAATGGCCTCGAGCTTGAAAATCGGTTCAGTTTTGGCTAAGTTATGGGAGTTATGGATGTCTGGGAAGGTCATTTATAAGGAACTTTTCGTTGTTTGGGCACTTACAAGACAATTTTTTTGTCATTTTTGGCGTGATTTTTGACAGAAAAATGAACCACGCCATAAACACTTTTCCTATAGTTTTTTATACTTATTGTGACACCCGCAACCGATTAAACATAAAATTTCGAGATTCTAAATTTTGAAAAAAACAAATTGGTAAGGGTCCCCCCTTATGCTTTTTTACAAAAAAAGTTCGAAATTTTTTATTTTTCGAAAGTGTATAAAATTTAGATGTGGATTTAAAGTATATGCCAAATACTGAACAAAATGGCCTTGGGAATAAAGATCGGTTCAGTTTTGGCAAAGTTATGGGAGTTTGAAGTCTGGGAAGGTCATTTATAAGGAACTTTTCGTTGTTTGGGAACTTTACAAGACAATTTTTTTGTCATTTTTGGCGTGATTTTTGACAGAAAAATGAACCACGCCAAAATCACTTTTCCTATAGTTTTTTATACTAATTGTGACACCCACAACCGATTAAACATAAAATTTCGAGATTCTAAATTTTGAAAAAAACAAATTGGTAAGGGTCCCCCCTTATGCTTTTTTACAAAAAAAGTTCGAAATTTTTTTTTTTTCGAAAGTGTATAAAATTTAGATGTGGATTTAAAGTATATGCCAAATACTGAACAAAATGGCCTTGGGAATAAAGATCGGTTAAGTTTTGGCAAAGTTATGGGAGTTTGAAGGCATCGAAGTGCATCTTTTAGGCCATTATAGGGAATTGGTCACTTTACAAGCAAATTTTGTTGTCAATTTTGGCGTGATTTTACAGTGGATCTTTATCATAATTTTCCAGTGGTTTGTAAAATAAAAGAAAAGCTTAAATTGCTAAAAATAGTTCCCTTATTTTATGATATTCAATAAATAAATTGAGCAAATTGTTTTTACATTTTTACCATCCATATGCATGCATATAAAAATGTATATACGTCTGCATATATGAATATATATATATATATATATATATATATATATAAGTAAGTACTTGTATATATCAATTACACATTGAGTACAAGGCCAACCAGAAGGCAGATAGGCAGACAGTTGGATGGGTGGACGGACAAGTGGGTATGAATGATCAAAGTACATGGAATACAAGACTATTTGAATGCATTAATGAATAATCAAAGTGCATTGAATACTAGACATTGGCACACGACAACAAAATATGTGTGTCTATCATTAATTTATTGGCAAAAACGCAGACTAGCCAAAGTTAATTACGTGACATGTCAGAGCGGTAAACGAGTTAAACACGATTGGGGATCGACTGGGGATTGCAATTGGTTTTCAACGCGTTCACCTCGAAGTGTGCATTGAACTTTTGTAACAATTTGTAAGGTATGAATGGATAAATCAAATAAAATAATACATACGTAACAATTTTTGCTGATAGTACTTAAATAGTTGATGAGACCCAGCTCTATTTAGATTGGGATTCGAATAAAATACTAAATAAAACAATGTGGCATGAACCCGGCTCAGACACAGCCCCCCTCCCCTCCCCGCCCGTCCGTCCTTCTATCAGCAACTGTAAGTTTATATCTGCGCGTGTGTTTGTGTAACTGTTTCAGCTTGTAAACAAACGTCGAGCAAATAATGCAAGAAATTCTACAAAAAAAAATAAAAAAAAATTATTGTTTGTTGTATTGACAACATCGCTGGGCTTATCTTTAGGCCGTTTTGTTTGATGTGTGCACACTTAAACATATTTCCGAATATGTATCCGAAAAATACACGTATTCATACAAATTGATGACAAATTCTCACGTAGGTATCGCGAGCGCAACTTTCAACTTCAGTTCCAGAGCGCACTTAACATTTAATCAGCATATATCCGAACCCTTAACAGGCTAGAATCTAGATCTAAAATAAATAGAGAGAGAGAGCGAGAGAGTAAGAGATAAAGCAAGAGAGCTAGCGCAGAAGCTGCATAGTCTTCTTATCAATGTGTGTCAATTCTGATAAGGCATATTAGAATTGCCATCTATATGTGCAGTTATAAAAACATATATATATATATATATATATTGTACATATATCTTGAGCTCCTCCTAACTTTCTTGAGTGGTCGTTGCCATGACTAATTAAGCAAGCAAAACTCAATTTCTCAGCATAAAAACTCGCCGACAACTTTGTAAAAGGATTGCCAAAAAAGTTTGTTGCGCATCTTTTGGATATGCGTAAGGGTAGAAATCGAGCTTTATAACTTACACATTAAGTTTGTACAGTGCAGTAGAAAATTAATCAATATTTATATAGTTTTTATCACCATGAAAACCTTATTAAATGAACCGACTTACACTTAAGACTAAAGCTTTCAGCATTCTCCATTTATTTATTTTGTTCACTTCAGTAAAATCTAGAAACTTTAAAATTTCTAGAATTATTAGTCGGTTTTTTCTTATTCCACAACATATCTTATAAGCTAGAATAAGCTTTCAAAACTGTAGCAGCTTTTAAGCTTTTCAATTAGAACTTTAATAATAAAGTGTTTTTAAGGAAAATCCATTAAAACATTTAAAACAGTTGTTGCAAGGATATTTACTCGTCCGCATTCTTAAAATAAGTCTGGTCGTATTTTGTTGTTGTTTTTCTTTGTTTTCTTTTTTTTTTTGTTGGGTTTTTTCGATTTTGGTGCTTTTTGCGCGTGTGAATCATGAGCATTAAGCATAAAACCGACATTTAGCTGATTGATCTTAATAAGAATTCCTGGCCTGGGCTGTGGCTCGCTAACGGATCCCAGCAGCGGGTCAATAACATTTAGTGCTTGTATTCCCGCAACACACCCCCCTCCTCCCCCCCATCCACCTACCCCGCCCACAAGCGGCCATCGAGGGCGTTACTTGGGGCTGCGCCTGCGCAACATAACAAACTTTGTGTTTGTTTCTTTTATATGCATTTCCTTGTGCAGTTTTAATAACTCTTCAACTCCTCCCCTCCCAGCCACCAAGGGAGAGGGACTCAAGAGATCCAAGCCTTTTGTGCCTGTCGGAAATTGAAGTTTGTATTTCTTGAGTTATGTTTCTTTCGCCAGTTGCTTTGCTTGTCGTCATGTGTGTTCGAGTATACAAATAAGAAATAATTGGATTGGGTTTTTACATACGGAGTTTGGAATTTGCAAATGCGGAGCGGAGCGGATGTCGGTTGCCCAATTCTCGAATGGAAAAATGTCGCCAAAAGTGCAAAATTTGCAAAGCTAATAATGACAGCAGCGGGTGGGGAGGGGGGGTATTGTGTGCCACTTGAGGAGTCTGGGGGAACTGTAAGAACTGTTGCATATTTCATATGTTTCGAGCACATTTAAAGTCAATTTCATGCTGATTGATTTGCCTCGCCACCGTCTGTGTGTGCCGCAACGTGCCACATATATGTATGTATATGTATACGTATTACTACTAACTAATAATTTTGGCAAATTATTAAGAATTTCAACAGCAGCAACCTGTTCCGAGTATTTAATGAAACCCAATCAATGTTTGTCTGCCACGCAAATTGACTTTTAAAATTGCATTCGATTTGTGTTTCCAAATATTATTTATGCGGTCCAAAATTGGCGACATTCGTTGCGTAATGTCTGTCGTCTAGCAGTCCAATTAAATCAAATGCAATCGAGACTCTCGCGCCAAATAAATAACCAGACCAAAGTCTTGTTTTCTAAGTCTGCTGCTTAAATTAAGCGCAATTAAAGTAGAATTGTTGAGGCAACTTGAAGCACTGAGCAGCGAGCTGCTTCTTTTTCAGCTACTAAGTAGTGCACTTGATCAGCACCACTCACTCTTCCTCTTCCTCTCCCTCTCTCTCTCTATTCTTCCTGTAAGAGTGCCTTCCTTCATTCTGCTGCCCTTTTATTATTATGCTTTTGTGGGTTGTTTGCCTCTTTTTTCGTTGTGTGCAAACAAAAGGCGTCTAGATTACGTCTACGTCGTCGACAGACCCAAAAACCCAGACGCAGCCTCCTCAAGTTATCAGCTGCCCCCTCCCCGTACGCCCTTGTCCGTCTGCGTCTGGAAATTGGGTTCGCCTTGTCTGCTTTTTGTCTGCCACTGCTGTCCTTATCCATTCTTATTATTATTATGACTTTTTTTTCTTCCTTTTTTTTTGGTTTAGATGTTAGTCAAGTTTTTGCTTTTATTACTTTGATGATATTTTTTGTTCAGGGCAAGCGGCTTTTTCGGGTTTATTGTTTGGATTTGGCATTTGATATCAGTTTTCGGCACATGTCGTTGTTTGGCCTTCATGTACTTACATATATGTATCTGTATCTGAAATGCCTCCTCAACTTTATAGACCTACACAAATTCCTTAAGTAATGCCTCTATTAATCCCACAATCATCCTTTCAGCTTTGCTTCGCATAGTTCTTGCCGCACAGTAAAGTCGAGCTTGCCACACAATCTGACAAAAAAGTTGCCGAAAAAAGTAGCCAGACACACACACACACACACACACACACATATATATATATATATATATATATAAATACAAGCAAGCATCACAAATCATGTCTGGATTTTTATTGTGCGACTGACCTTGAATTTATGCAAATTGCTCAAGTGGGAACAACTTTGTCAAATTGAGAAATCAGCAAAAAAAAAAAATAGCCGCATATAATTCGAAAAGACCTTGACATTGAGCTGCGAAAGGGCTCGACTTTGAATATTATGTGATATCATCGCAGTTAGAAAGATTTATGGTTCCGTTTATAAGGAAACCAGCAGCTTTATATGTGAAATATAATACAATATATATGATATATATTTTCCGGAGAAGTCTGCGCTGAATATAACAAGTGATTTCATTACTTGCTCACATATACAAAACACACACGAGAAGAATTTTATAAAGCTTTAAGCTTACAAGTGTTTTAAGTGCGCATAGAGCTTTCTACAACTCGGGCTCACTAATACTTGAACATTTACTTATACACATGCGAAAGAGTCGTTAGGTAAATCGTTAATTCTTCTCGCTCGCTCAGAATTACAGGTAAAAGACAAAAAACCACATACCACAAACCTTTTATATAAGCTCCTTTTATATGTATGTATGTATGTATGTATGTATGTATATGCCACCTTAAGCACCATCGCAAATGAATTACAACTTACGAATAACTTACAAAAAACGTGGAAAAAACATAATATGCAACTGGGCTCGGTCCTGGGACTGGGTATCGATAACCCTTATCAAATGTGCGGCATCTCGAGGCGAAAAATACAAATTATGCTTACAAACAACCAAAATACGAAACAACGAAATACCAAAGTATACAAAAATCCTGTGTTTGTGTGTGTTTTTGGCAATGGACGGTTCTTGCTTTGGGCCACCATCAGAGCTGTGGGCGTGGCGCGTTTAAATCCAATACGCCCCACACTAAAGCCCCAAAAGGAGTACATTGTATGATGCAAATTTCGCGATATTGAAAACCCGATCAAATTGCAGTCATTTTCTGGGCACTACCCCAAAAAGTAATGCTCACGAAATTAAGCATTTTATGCCAAAAATTAGGTAGCCGTCTACATAAATGGATTTAACGGCTAACAGACATTTAACTTTATTTACTTAATGCCGCAATTGGGCAAATTATTTTCGGGACACGTGGTATAGAATAAACTATAAATAAAATCAATTTTCACTACAGAAAAATATTGAAGTAAAGTCTTTCAAACTTTATTTCGTTTTGACATTTTCAGATTTTTCGTTCAGATGTTGAATTGCTTCTAAATTGAAGTTTTCTGTTAGCTAAAGCTTAAGCTATAAAATTCACCAGTTTTCTAAAGTATTCATTCTTTCCACGTAACTAAATTCACAGGAAGTGCAACCAAAATTTCCATTGATAGATAGGCGTGCAGCAGTTGAATTCTCTTCATTGGTACAGTGAGCTGTGATAATGCCCAAGAGTTCGCGTTTGGAACGGGAGATACTCCTTTTGCGGCAGGAGCTGGCCATAATGCGCCTGGATCGGGATGAGCTGAGCCGGCAGCATGCCTCGCACTTTGAGCACTGTCGCGGTGGCGAAAGCTGCAAGAAGTCGTCCAAGGAGTTTGTCAAGTGGGACAAATCGAAGGCTCCAAATCAGGATTTGTACATTGCCTATCTGGAGGAGCAGATACAGAGGACGCGCCTGAAGTACAAAAAGCAGATGACCGATGTCAAGTCCAGTGCCAGTCAATTGGACGACAAGCTTCAGAGTGTGCGCAATGAGATGACCTGCATCACCGCCAAGGCTCAGATGGTGGATCGGCTGCAGAAGAGTGTAACGGTATTAAAGTCCAAGGTGCAACGCCGCGACACGATCATAGCCCGCTACAATGAACAACATGCTGCCTTCTTGCGACTTATCAATAATTTGGGCCAGCAGACGTCAGGTCAACTACTGAATATTCCCAGCCAGATGGGAGATCTTCTTAGCCAAACAGATTCACGCGAGGCTGGAGACTGTGACGGGAAAAGGATCAACTCTGATATTAGCTCGCCGAAGCCATCATTGACCTTTTCCTGTCTGGGCACAGCACTCCGAAACAAACTGAAGCGAAACTAGGCTGAGTTCTAAAGGATCTCTAGAAATGATTCTATCATTTTATCTTTCTGCTTTTAAATTCTTGTATTGTCATTAAAGATTTTAAACTCAATATCTATATGTCTCATTTGTTACATAACATAATTTTATATCATTATATTTAACGTTTTCTGTATCATTCATGAAAAGTCTGCTTTGGCGGAACTTTGGTCAGCAAATTCGTTGCTGGTTTCTGGGAAATTGCCCTTCAAGTTCATTGACAATGTTTATAAGAACGCAATTCACAAAAATACATATATACATACGTATATTGTGCAACAATGAAAGCTATATTTTGTACAAATTATTTGCCAGTTTTAAGCGACTTTTGAAATTAATTTAATGAATGATCGCATATCTAATTATTTGATAATTTGACAAGAGTCGTAAGAATTTCATCTGATTTGTGCTAAAAATGTCACGTTTTGTTCTTTCGATTGAACATATATATATACATATATATGTATAGTAGACTTGCTATCGTTGCATTTGCTTTGTGTATTGCATTCGCATCCTAATGCAAAATTTGTGCAAAAACTCACGTAGCATATTTCCCATAAATAAACGGCAGCACCTATATATGTATATATATATATGTATAACTATCGGGGAGTCAGTAATGGCGTAGGTCACGCCTCCGAATGTCTATTGAATTCTAATGTGGCAAATGCGAATGCACCAGGAAGTGCGTGCAACAATCGATTCATTCGATCGTTGCTCAATTAAAGTTATTTGTGGCAAATTGAAATTGATTAGGCGTCGTTGGCTAACTTATGGGAATGTTATAAAAAAGAAGAAGAAAGAACTGGGTTAAAAGTTCAAAGGGGCCTTAAAAGTAATACTCTTTAGCATTTAACTGCATCACAGTTGATACTTCATTAACAATCTTATCTTTGGATAGATAATGGTTCACAGTTCTCTGATGAAATAATATAATTTTATACTAATTTTGTACAGTGTATATTGAACATACCAGTTTATATAAAACTTTATCTTTGGATAGATAATAAATCATGGTTCTATGATGAAACAAAGAAACTTACAAACAAATTTGAACCCATTTTTGACAGTGTATATTTTGAATCCAGTTCAATCCAGCCTTCATATACAATTAGTATGCATTATGTTTGCTTTATATATATTTGTATTATTTACGCTTGCCAGCGAACGACCCTGAACCGTTTTTGTAACACGAATGTTGCGTGGCTGCCCTCCCCCGCCCCTGCTCAACCAAAATGCGTGACGTCACTGACAACTGGGCTCCACTCTAAAGAATAAGAACAATGAACAATATATGATATTTGCTTTGAATGGTTATTATTAATGCTTAACTAAATTGCGTACATTACATTATTGTATATAAATTAACCACTAAACGCATCAGAATCTCCACCAGGTTCTCTCAGTTCTCTATGTGCCCGAAAAGCTGCGAAAGTTGTTTTTCAGCAGGAGAACCACAAAGAAAATGCCAACAGCGATGGTAAACAGCTGAATGTTGATCACTTTGGAGTCGACCAGGGCCTGCAGCATGTTGTAGATGCTTTCGCTGCGCACCTCGCTACCACAGCAGTCCATAAATGTTACTAATATTCAGTACGTTGGATGTTTTACAAAAAATAGCTCGCGTTATATGTACATATATAAAATTCAAGTCTTTTTTTTTTGTGGTGAGTAACAGCTGAGCGAGTGGCACGAGTGTTGGCAAAAGCACAAAGTGGGGAAGTGTTGAACAACAGTGGTGAATGCCTAGAACATATGGCAACGCTTTCAGCAGCTGTTGGCTGATTGAAACTTTTAAAAACAAATTGAGCTGCTTACATACGTACATAGCAGGAGTATTATTTTCAGGATTACACATTCTATGCCTATTGCCCATGCAAAACAGAACACAAATCAATTGAACTGTGGGTCTAGTTTTATTATTTAGCTTAACATCTTTAATTTGCTAATGTGCACAGATTGGGGAACTGTTTGTTTATTCATCATTGGCGTAATCAGCAGGATTCTTGCGCAGCAAGGCAGTGTGCTTGCGTTCGGTCAAATCGTAGATCAAATAACCTAGAATGAAGGCTGCAAGAGGGTAAACTATTAGACCCAGCAAAGAATGCATAGTATAAAAGCGTTTTACTTACGTGGTGTCACACGGAAGATGTTGGAGCGAATGCGACGGACTATGTTGGGCAGACCGTTGCTGATGGCGCCGGCGAAGGCGCGCTGCTCAAAGGGGGACAACTTGTAGGTCACAATTCCGTGGACTTTGGCGAGGTTGCCAAAGTGGGCGCCATTCAGAGTCGGTGTGGGATGCATGATTTAAACTGTGGTAGAGGAGTTAGTTAGTTAAGAGTTACAAAGCACATATGAAGCCAACGAGTATTTGTATAAAGACACATATTGTTATTATAAACATTCTGCACTTAGCCTCAAAAAGAGGTTATGTAATTTTTTGCACTGGGAACAACTGCAATTTTGCTGCCTAGTTCTCTGCACCTTTGCCAGCCAATTATTTAGGCATATTTATAGTGCCCAGCACTTGGCCAAATTGTTGCCAATAATTACGTTAAATATTTACCTTGACGAGTCAAAATTCGTGCCTTATTTTAGACAAAATCTATGAATGACGTCCGTACGCCTCAGCTGCTAGTTTTGACAGAGCTAGCTAACAGCTGTTAACTTGATGTTAGTATTTCGATGTGTCATATCGACTGACCGCCACAGCATACTCTTTTCAAGCAAGAACAACAAAACTAGTTGCAAACGACAACTGTTTCAAAACACATTAATTTATTAACAAAAAATCAATAAAACTTAACAAAAATGGCCGCCAAAGTAGCAAGCACTACAAACAAAGTGTTTCAGAATGTGAGTGTAAGTCCCTGGAGTGCTGAAGTGGCAAAATAACCTCACTTTACTTTCTCACCTCCGGAGGCATATGTATATATTCTGGGCGTTGACTAATCTTCAATTTGGGGTGAATTTCCTTACTTACAGCACGATGATGTGCACATTTCCTTTGAGGATCAGCAGCGCATTAATCGGTTTGCTAAGCACAATGCACGCATGGACGACTTGAAGATGGAGCTGGACTCGAAGAAGAATGATTTGAAGTGCGTCGAGGAGGCACTGGAGGAAATCGAGCTGTTCGACGAGGAGGAAGATATTCCCTTCCTGATTGGCGAAGTGTTTCTCTCCCACAAGCTGGGCAAAACCCAGGAACTGCTTGCGGAGACCAAGGATCAGACGCTCAAGGAAATTGCTAGCATTGAGGCCAAAGCAAAGATCATCAAAGCCGATATGGATGAGCTGAAGGCACATCTCTACCAGCGCTTTGGCAGCAACATCTCGCTGGAGAGCGATGATTATTAGATTAGATCCGACACAAAGTGTAACATCGCTGCATTACAAATAAAGTACATTTAATTTAAAAACCCAACCAAAAGTTATTTTGTCGTTTCACTAAAACACGAATATATATATAATCAGTCCGACTATCAGCAATGTGACCACCATGCCGCCCAAAAAGATGCGCCGATCCTCGACCAACCGCCGCTCTATCAACTTCATTGTATGATTGGACAACCCCAAAGTACTGCCAATTGCCTGAATGCGCTTATGTGCTCCACCCAGCGTCATGCGCTGCGACATGAGACTCTCAAGTATGCCGCTGCCGGAGGCAATCATATCATCCACCCCTCGGTGCGCATTGCCCATCTGTGTGTGCTGCTGCAGCTCATAGTCCAGCTGGAGGCACGTTTCTGCCGGCGCCGAGCTATTGGCAGCAAAGCGATGATTCAAGAGCTGCTCCCGCTCGCTTATTTCCTGCTGCCGGCGCTGGCGACGATCCCTAGCATGCTGCAGCGATGTCTGCAAGTGACGCAAATCATACTTCAGCTGATCTATGCGCAGCTTGGAACTCTGCCGCTGGGAGGGTGGCACCTTGAATAGAAGTACATCGAGTCGATCGCAGTTGCTGCAGGAGAGGTGTGCCATTTTAGGGGAGTGGGTGGTAGTTTGGTAGAGTGACTCACGAATTAGCCTGTGTTATTTTCACTTGGATTAAGTTTTCCACGTCAATCGCCTCCTGAGGATTAATCTGTCCCAATCGCTGGAAGCATTGCTCTATTTCTTTAAGCGTATTATTCGTTTGATGGTACAGCGTTTCCATTGTGTACTACGCAAGCCGCATGCAGCTGCATGAATATCAATTACTTAATTAGCTGCTTACAACAAATCAGCGTTTCAAAAAGCTGACGCGTTGCAAATTAGTCCAATTGTCTAGGTGCAATGCTATCGTTATCGATAACGAGCACTTTGTGTCAGCTGTCTGGCAACGCTGTCGCAACAAAATGTACTAATTAAGCCCCTAAGGCAGTGTGCGTTCGCAGAATGCGCTAAAATAAGCCAAAACACACACACACTCTAGGATAAACCACAATGGCGCATACATCTAGTACCGGCGTTGGTAAGAATTTAATTTGTAAAATTAACAATTTGGTTAGCAATTTGCTAGCCATGCACGTGCCCGCGTGTGCTTCGCACATTAGACACCACAAATTGTGCAAAAGTGCGACATAAAACGGTTATTCTTAATTTTTTTTGCCTTGCTTTATTGAACCGATGACGGGCCGCTGCCGCAGCGCTGGCCCCGCTGCCCTCACGGTGTGTGTGTGAAAATGGAAAAGAAAGCAAAATGTCAAAAAAGACGGCCAATAAAACGCGAGCATATTATTTCATATTGGGAAAAGGAAAGCAACGAGCGAGTTGCTGCAATTGCAGTTGCAGTAACTATGCAGCAATTTTTCTTCGTGACTTGACAATTTCCGCCACACACACACACACCCCCCTCTGCATGCCTGCCTGCAACTGTGTTCCTTTTTATTTGTATGTGTGTTTTTTTCGTTCACTTTTTTGCTGCTAGTCTAAAACTGCTGCTTTAATTTCTAATTAAATTAGTTTGTCGCTGCAAATGTCTTATATTATTTTTGTCTTATATTATGTCTTGTGAGTGTGTGTGGGAGGGATGGGAGTAGGGGGGATCGCAACACTACTTAAACTAAACCAGGCAACCAACTAACTAAAATAAACCAACACCAAACCAAAAAACCAACAACACCACACCCTTCCCTACGTCCAGCATTCGTTAAGTTTTTTTATTTCTTACGAAACTGCGTGCAAAGTCGGAAAACAACCGCAAGACAAACGGCCAATAATAATAACAACAACAACAACAATAATAATAAGAAGCAGCAGCAGCAGCTAAAGCTGAATAAGAAGCAGCCAGCAGAAGAAGAAGAATGTCTAGCACAAGCACATGACAACCCCACCCCCCCTACCGCTTTATGTCTTAATTACAGCCTTCTTTTTGCCTGTATTTTTCACCAGTTAAATGGAAATTTATTAGTGTTGGCTAATTTTGTATCGTTTCGTTTCAGTGGTGCCACGAAATTTCCGCTTACTGGAGGAGCTGGATCAGGGGCAGAAGGGTGTTGGCGATGGCACCATTTCGTGGGGTCTGGAAAATGATGATGATATGACGCTTACCTATTGGATTGGCATGATCATTGGTCCCCCAAGAGTAAGTTGCTACCTATCCCGAAATAACCCCTTTACCATCTATTCCCCATCTACGTCATTTAAATAAGTCGCCGTATTATCAGTTACGGGGCTTAAAGATATTTTATCTATTCGATTGCGTAAATTCAAAACAGCCCACTAGGCATACGGAGTGGTGTGAATTATGCAGCATTGGAATATTTAATAGCAGACTTGAAACGCGTCGGGTTTGTTGTTGTTTGTTTATTCAGGCAGTAAACAAATTTGAAAGAGCAGTTCTTGAACTCAATCGAAATGCACAATAAACAGAGGAGTTTTGTAGCCTTTTTAGCGATATTACTAAACGAGAGTGTAGTTTTTGTAGTACAGTGAAAATTACAACATCCGGAAGTTCACAATTGGCCAAAAACTAGTATAATAATTTGCAATGCCTTGCAATGACTAAAATTGGCCTACAAAATATTAATAAATTGAATATAGAAATAGTAGCTCCTGAGTTTATATCTTCTCGTTCATCAAAACTTTTAAAGTAAATAGCGTCAAACGTTATCCCCAATGATTCGAAGGTTAAATACTTACCGTAACTAATCAAACCGCCGAAACCGAAAGTTTTTGGGACAAGTGGAGCTGGGCTAATGTTAACAATTTTAAAGAATTGGGCATTTATAATCGAAAAGTCTTTGTAAAAAGTGCAGTTATATAATATAGATTAAAAACACATTCTATTATAAATGTTGATAACACATTAAAAGATAAGCTGTAGCTATTTTTTAAAAAAACATTCCTTTAGCAGCAAATGACGTAAAAATCGAGCAGAAATCAAAGCATCTAATGTACAATTTTAATCGAGTTGAAATTAATGAATTTAGTTATTTAAACAAGCAAAAACAAATAGCTGCGCATTGTTTTGTGTGTGGCATGAATCATGTGCATTCACCATGGTTAGTTGCAGTGGCAGCGCCCGCTGAGTCACCAGATGCACACTCGAGTGTGAGGAGCCTGCCCCGGCAATACTTGCTAGTTTGGGTTTTTGGCTGAAAAAGGGGCGAGGTGGCAGTTTAATAGATACAGAATCGCATTTATGCGCATATTTGTATAATCGACAGCTCATTAAATGCCAATTTGCAATTCAGTTATTCACATATTATTCACATGACTTGGTCTCTCTCTTGATTTCAGACACCATTCGAGAATCGAATGTATTCACTAAAGATTGAGTGCGGCGAACGTTATCCGGATGAGCCACCAACGCTCAGATTTTTAACAAAAGTTAATATTAATTGTATTAATCAGAACAATGGCGTGGTAAGTTACGCATACAAACAAAAACTATATATAGTTAACTATAACTGTTGACTTTTCTATAGGTTGATCATAGATCAGTGCCCATGTTGGCCAGATGGAGTCGCGAGTATACCATTAAAACGATGCTGCAGGAAATACGTAGGATTATGACCATGAAAGAGAATTTGAAACTGGCACAACCGCCAGAAGGTAGCTGTTTTTAGTTGACAAACAACAGCAAACAACAACCACAACACTAAAAGCAACAACCTACAACAACAACAACAACAACAGCAGCAGCAGCAACAACACTACACACAACTGTAACAACATCAAAAATAAGTGCACTCAGCTGTGAGTGTGAGAGGATTAGAAGAGCGCTTGCCCGCAATGGTAAGTCGCCCCCCAATCCTCAAGAGAGTTGTGTGTAGTAATGTCAGAGAAAGAGGAATTTTATAGTGGGCGGGATGAGCAGTAGTTGAGAAGAGGCAAACGGAGCTGCATTGTTGTTGTAATTGTTAAATGTGTGTGTGTGCAGCAGCAGCAAAAACAACAACAACAACTAAAGCTAAATATACTATAAGTGTAACAACAACAACAGCAAGCAGAACAGCCACAGCGAAACGTCACTACAACAAGAACAACAACAAAAACAACATATGGTCGTCGTCCCTTCCGTCATCGAGCGTCGTACGAATGTCATCAAGTTTGGTCAACACTTTCTTAAATAAGAAATAAAACACAACAAAAAAAAAAAAAATAAAAAAAAAAACACTAAAGTTAAAATGCCTACAACATGCAAAAAAGGATACATTTATAATTTTACTCACGCAATTTACACAACAAAAACAAAAAAGAGAAGCAAATCCGTACAGTAAAGACCCTTTGAGATACAAGTTCAGCGAATTCTGTTTTTATTGCAGCGTGGAAGGAAATCGTAATTATTGTTTTGCATAACTAAAAAAATGATTAACTATAAATATATATATACAAAATTAAAAGAATTTTTTGTAGTAAAAACAAAAATCCAAAAAAAAAAAGAAACAACATAATGAACCGAACCGAAGCAATTGTAACAATTTAATTAGTTTTCCTTCTTCTAATGGGACGTGAGACACGACTTATAATCCTTGAAAGCCAATTGCGGTAAATATACAAATATACAAATAAACACACACACACACACTCACACTAAACTGATGAAGAAGTCGAACGGGCAGAACGATGAAAAAAAAATGATTAAAATAATATTTTAATTTAAGCTTCTAAATAAAACAATTAATAATCCAATAAAAAGAAAAGCCAAATCGCGTTTTGAGTGCACATCAGTCGTAATAGGTTTGACTTTCATTCGGTATAATTGTATATATAACTAAAATTCCAAAAACTGATTTTTAACCAATGTCGACTGATCCACCATCGATTTCTCAATAATTAATTTTATATCAATTTACAGATTATGGTTAAGGGAGAAAGTCGGAAAATATTCAGTCATTTGTATTTTTAATTTCACTACAAAGAGCTTATTAGCCGAGGATTTTGGTTTATGTTTGAAACATTAATTGATATGATATAGAATATATATATATCAGATCCGTCTCGTTGTTCTAAATTGTAAATTGGACAAATAGTTATCGGGTTTTTCTTTTCAATTGTTTATTTAAATACATAATTTGAATAATAGATTTATACACAATACATGTAATAGTTTCCATGATTCATTTTGTCTAGGCTCTTTGCTTTAGTTTTACTCCCCGTTTTCCTGATGTTGCTGTTGCTGTCCATTATTGATCTTCGTGCATCGTTTCCTTCTATGCATTTTGGTTTACTCTGTTCTGGCTTGCTATTTGTTATTAAGCTGTTTTTCTTGAAGTTTTTAATTGAATTTTGGTGTGTTTGTGTGTGAACGAACATTTTTGGGTTTATGCTTAAAATTGATTTATTTGTATTAGTCGGTAAAGCCCGCGATAACACTGCAATTCTTCACGTCAAATCAAATTCAAACATTATCTACTTATCCTTGGGCACAAAGACAATCTTGCGGGACTTTAGCGATGACCACTTGTGTCGCTTAATGTAATACGAGATGGCAGTCAGAAAGCCGAGAATGCCAATTACTTTGATCAACAGATGCTTGCGGTCATCGTGTTCCGGCTCCGATGTCCACTTAAGGAAAGTAGCCACATCCTTGGCCAATTGACTCTGTGTTGGCGGTGTGCCATCCTCATACTCAATTACCTATTATGGGCAAATAAAATTAAAGTGTTATTTACCGATTCAAATAGCATCGATTTCTGTTATGACCCACCTCGTTGTACAAGACCTGGGCCATGGAAATGGCACCACCCGGGAAGTACGGATTAAAGTACTGACCCTCACGCAGCACAACACCAGCTGGCGCATCATGGTAGCCGGTCAGCAGCGCAAAGATGTAATCCTCGTTGCCATGGCGCGCCGCCACAATGTAGCTCAAATCGGGTGGATATGAACCATTGTTGGCAGCACGGGCCGCCTCCTCATTGGGATACGGCGATGGGAAGTAGTCCGACAGCTTGCCGGGACGGTTATAATAGTTGCCACTATCATCGGGACCATCTTTCACCTAATAGAATGTGGATATTAGCAACTAGATTCAGTGCAAAAGGAGTAGGCTCATCCTTACCGTGATCTGCTCTGCCTCGGCCTTGGCTTCAGCTTCGGTATGGCTGACGCCAATCAGATTACGGTAGGCAATATATTGCATCGAGTGGCAGGCGGAGCACACCTGCTTGTACACCTCGTAGCCGCGACGAATGCTGCAAAAGAAATCAATAGAAAATTAATTTAGGATTTTGTCCTTCAAATTGTCCCTTCTCTTTTGTGAGACTCCCTCTCTTATAACAATAATAATAGAGCACTTGCTTGCTTACCCCTGGTGATCCAGCGCGGAGAAGAGACCCTTGTGCGTCCAGGGCTGGGCGGGTGGATGCACCTCGCTGCCGGATGCCTCCACGGATTTCTCCAGGGCAAACAGCAGAGCGCCAACGCCGCCGGTAACGGCACCAATAGCACCGATCAGCTGTTCTCGCGACACGCACACAAACAAACAAATTCAACGATAGAGAAAAAAAAACGTAAACGCATTTTGAGGTTAGGTCCGTTCGGCTATTATGAAATGGTTTTGGTGACTAGTGACTTACCTTTTTATTGTTGTTTGCCCAGCTTGAAGCCGTTGACAGGTTCTTGGCCTGCAATCAAAGTAATAAAAATAAATGTATTTTGTATATGGTTTTCGCACGTATGATTTTTTTTGCATGGAGTTACATAATTGTGGGTCAACTGTAATTAACCGTTGCACTTAACGACTTTAACTAACGGTTAATCACAGATCATGTTCGGATTTGAATCCCTTGACATTATTTCACTTAAAACATGGTCATTTTGTGCAAAAATCAATGTTGTAATAGTTTTGTGATTTTGGTGGCTTTTGAAAATTTTTGTAGTAGGTAGGTTTTTACCTGTTGCAGATTAACTGCTGGCGTAGATTTTAACAATCTGATGCCATTGAATCTTCGCAATGTCGCTGCCATTCTGGCCGGAGTTCAATTTTCTGCGTCTGGTCGTGTAAGGAAACTTAAAGGGCAGCGCGAATCTAACTATTCCACTATTCCCACTAGGGTCGCTCTCGCTTCTCGCTGGCATATGTTTACTCGCCGTTTTTGAATCGTTATCATCACACTGTGCTCCTCAGATAAAAGCATTTGCTCCACACATCGCGCCCATGCATGTAACATTATTGCTCCACACATAACAGCAGCGACTCCACACTTATCATACGATCGCACGATAATAATTACAAAAATAATATTTACTACATATTTGTTTTAATAATAATTTAAAAAATCAATTCGTAATTGTTATTTAATAATCTATTTTCTATAATATATTAACAGTTGTAACAACAAAACGAAACTCACTGCTAAGCTTACAGAGTTTAAAGCACATTTAACATTATTACGCTCTCAACCAAAATAACAGCGATATTTAACATAGATTTTAACAGCTTTTACTTTGTACTTGTGATTTTTGACGCCCACGCACTTAACAGAGCTCACTCCACACATCCTCATAATGTGCGGTCACACTACAATTTTGCAATGATTGGCAGACGAATCATAGCAACGGGTGGATAAACAAATGCAAAGAAAAAACGTCTGTTATTGATTTTAATTAAATAAGCGATAAGAGTGCAGAGATGCCGCAGGAGCAGACAACGGCGACATCCTCGTCAGATGATGAAATTGAAAATGTTCGTGTTGTGGTGCGCTCCAGGCCGATGGATAAGATGGAGTTGTCCTCGGGAGCACTGGGTGCCATTCAGGTGGATAAGATAAATCGTGCAATTACCGTTATGAAGCCAAATGCCACAGCTAATGAGCCGCCCAAGACATATTATTTCGATAATGTCTTCGATGGGGGATCCAATCAGATGGATCTCTATGTGGACACAGCGCGTCCAATTGTGGACAAGGTGCTCGAAGGCTACAATGGCACTATACTGGCCTATGGCCAAACCGGCACCGGTAAGACGTACACCATGTCTGGCAATCCGGATTCGCCACAGACCAAAGGCATCATTCCGAATGCCTTTGCCCACATCTTTGGGCACATTGCGAAGGCGCGGGAGAATCAAAAATTTCTGGTGCGCGTCAGTTACATGGAGATCTACAATGAGGAGGTGCGGGATCTGCTGGGCAAGGATGTGAGCAAGAGTCTGGAGGTAAAGGAGCGTCCCGATATTGGTGTCTTTGTCAAGGATCTCAGTGGCTATGTGGTGCACAATGCCGATGATCTGGAGAACATTATGCGACTGGGCAATAAGAATCGTGCGGTGGGCGCCACGAAAATGAATCAGGAATCCTCGCGTTCACATGCCATCTTCTCCATTACCGTGGAGAGTAGCGAACTGGCCGAAGGAGATATGCAGCATGTCCGCATGGGCAAGCTCCAGCTGGTGGATTTAGCCGGCTCGGAGCGGCAGTCCAAGACCCAAGCGAGCGGGCAGCGATTGAAGGAAGCCACCAAGATTAATCTGTCGCTCTCGGTGCTGGGCAATGTGATTAGCGCTCTGGTGGATGGAAAGAGCACTCACATTCCCTATCGCAATTCGAAGTTGACGCGCCTGCTGCAGGATTCGCTTGGCGGCAACTCCAAGACGGTCATGTGTGCCACCATAAGTCCAGCGGATTGCAATTATATGGAGACTATCTCCACGCTGCGCTATGCGAGTCGCGCCAAGAACATACAGAATCGCATGCACATCAATGAGGAGCCGAAGGATGCGCTGCTGCGGCATTTCCAGGAGGAGATTGCACGTTTGCGCAAACAGCTCGAGGAGGGCAGCTTTGAGGACGAACAGCTGCCGGAGGAGGAAGATGGTGAGGGCGAGGACACCGGTGACGATGAGCTCGAGGCGCCGCTGGAAATTGAGCTAGAGTCATCCACGGCTGCCGCTGCAGTCAGTCCCAATGGCAAAAAGGAACGCAAGAAGCGCGAGAAAACGGACGAGGAGAAGGAGGAGCTGGCCATGCGCAAGAACGAGCATCTGCGTGAGATTGAGCATGCGAAATCCGAGCAAGAGCAGCTGCGCAACAAGCTCGTCTCGTTGGAGGGCAAAATCCTTGTGGGCGGTGAGAATCTGCTGGAGAAGGCGCAAACCCAAGAGAAGCTGCTGGAACAGTCAATTGCCGAGCTGGAGGAGCGCGAGAAAACCGAGGAGGCACTGCGTCAAACACTGCAGCAAAAGGCTACAGAACGCATCGATATCGAAGAACGCTACTCAACGCTGCAGGATGCCAGCACTGGCATCACCAAGAAAATCCATCGTGTCATGCAAATGCTGATGGGCGTCAAATCCGAGCTGGCGGATCAGCAGCAGGAGCATCAGCGGGAAAAGGAGGGCATCTACGAGAACATACGCAGCCTCTCCCGGGAGCTGGCGCTCTGCGAACTGGTGCTCAACTCGTACGTGCCCAAGGAGTACCAGTCCATGATCAATCAGTATACGCACTGGAACGAGGACATCGGCGAGTGGCAGCTCAAGTGTGTCGCCTACACTGGGAACAATATGCGGAAGCACATCGAGCACAAGAGTGGCGGCAAGGAGCCGGACTTTATGGATCTATCGCATGTTTATCTCAGCTATAACACCGATGGCGTATCCAATCCCATGCGCGCCAAGTCATCGCGTCCACGCACCTCTGGGGTTCCCCGGCCCACAACGGCGCGTCGCTATTGAAGCTTCCCATCTCTGGTCCCAGTTCCATTGTTCGCAGGACTTCGTGCCCAGTTTTGGTTTCTTTTGTTATTGCTTTTGCTCTTCTATGGCTTGAAATACTTTTTTGCTCACTGTATCATTTAATTTTGTTGTTAATTTATTTGTTAGGTGATTAATACTTTTAGGTTGAACAATGGTGCAATATGTTTATCTTTATATATAATTTATAATTCTAATTTATTTGTATCTCACTAAGCGTAACAGTTTTATAAATAGCCTCGAATTGCATAAGACAAAGATGCGTGCTTTTGGCTTTTTAAATAAAATAATTAAATACTCGAAATGTTTTTCACTATTAATCTGCCTCTGGATAAATACAATTTCAGTGCTGATTACGCTTTAAAATATGCTACGAATTTTCCACCCCTTTTAAACTGTGCAACAAAACTGAAATTAAGCAGACAGTTGTACAACGGGTTCCATAGTGTAGCGGTTATCACGTCTGCTTTACACGCAGAAGGTCTCCGGTTCGATCCCGGATGGAACCATGGTGAATAATTTTTTTAATATTGTTTTTTTTTTGTAATGCAAGTTTTTATATATTTTAAGTGCCCTTTCTTATTTGACGCGATTTACGAAGAAATTTAGGAGTTTAGGACTTATAGAAAAAATAAATAAAAATCGAATTCCTTAGTTTATCATATTCCTTGAAACTAATTTGGAACAACAATATTAGTTATCGATTTTCACCAAAGTTAAAACAAGGTTGAAAATAATATTTATTAATTGAAAAAAAAAAAATCGAATTTTCTAAAATGAAATCCACATGGTTCCATCCGGGATCGAACCGGAGACCTTCTGCGTGTAAAGCAGACGTGATAACCGCTACACTATGGAACCATTTGAGCACCGTTAGTCTAAGCTCCAACAAAAGACACTTCACAGCATTTGGACATACTTCAGTGTATTTTCAAGCCATTTTAGATTTATATTTTAAAAAGCATTGCATACAAAAATGTACATGACCAAAAAACTCACATATTCTATCATAATTCAAACATTTTTAGTAATACCCTGAACCCATCAAAAATGGGGAACTGACATAACTTTGTTAAAACTGAACCGATCTTGAAACTCGATGACATTTTCTTAATGGTTTGTCTTTTTACAAAATCCTGCATTTAAGTTGGAATTTTTGAAAACTTATTTTTCGCGACCAGTGATAATTATGAATGAATGTAAGGGATGGGTTGAGGGTGTATCCTAGTCGGGCACTCTCGATTTTTTTTGTTCTATTTCTTTAGTAACTGGCAAAAGGAGTGAAATAAGGGAGGGATGACAAATACTTTCGTAAGATTATACAATTTCTATGGCACTTCTATTGCTTTTTCAATTCGTTATGACTAATATCGTCAGTTCCCCTGTTCTATTTTCGTGTTGTATGGCTCATATATTGAATGTGTTTTATTTCGGAATGCAGGTAGCTGGGGCTGTGTTCGTACCTGTGACTCTGCTGTAAATACCCGTCAACTGTACTTTTCTATAATATATTACAAGTAGCCTTATCTTACGCATTCCCCAAAAGGCTCTTATCAAAGCACGTTTTATTTGCACAAGTCGGGGAGATGGGGGGAAATAATATATTTGGTATGCACCGTCGTCTCAAATCAAAGGGGCGTAAACATGGCTAGCAGTTTCACTCAATTTGTGCTCTCTTTCTCTATGCCAAGTGTGTTATCACGAATAACAGTTTAACTTATATATTACTGTATGTTCAGATAAAGTCAATGTATTGGAAGCTGTGAAACTGGGAGAGCAGACCGCTGTTGCTATGACAATGATTGTCCAATGATCGGCTCTTACAGCTGTATGGGAATTGAGTCGGAATGTTATGACTCAAAAATTACGCTCAGGGGAGTATCGAGAGACCTTTTTACACAGCACAACATAATAAAGTTCAGTCGGATTTACAAAGTTTCAAAAAGTTTTCAAAAGCAAGTAACCATGATCATGTTTTTAAGATCATAAAAATACTTGCAATTTTCTAATAAATACTAACTCATACATATGTTGATTCTAGTTTTATGCTACACATTTATTTCTGATATCACATTTTTTTCACTCCTTTGACTCTCATACAAACGGATCTTCAACCCTGCTTTCGAGTGTTTTTGAGTGACAATACGTTTCTCTCGCACCATCTCTCGGCTAGCTGGTTGGAGGTGCAGCATTTTAGTTGGACTTGGTTTCAGATCTGGTTGGCATTATACTGAACAACGTGTTGCGTGCTCAGTTGAAATTCGTTGACGCTGATCGCATAACGTCGCCGTCTCTCGCAGCGCAAGGCGATAAATCGAATAGAGTGTTTTTTTATTTCGTAAATTGTAAAACGTTTTTTTATTATCGTTGTTGTTTTCTAATTCCACTTTAATGTGCAATTGCCGCTGCTAAAAATATATGTATATAAAACAAAGTGTAAAAGAACATAAAAGCGTCTGTGTAAATAAAATAAATACAAATACAAATACAAATAAAAAGAAACGCCACGTTCTCGTGTTCCACAAATACTAGCACAATTTGTACATATGTATAATTAGTTACTTGCCGCTGATATTTCGACCGCTTAGCAACAGTTGAAAACAGTTCCCAACGCATCAATAAACCAATCTAGACGCACTTTCTTTAAATAAATACATTTTTAAAGACCAATTTAGCGCATAATATTGAAAGAGGGGAAAACCGCAAGCAACAGGCTACAAATTTCAGTGTGTTTCCAATGTAGCCCTTCACGGTTAATTAACACGAGCCCGTTGTGTGACTATATAAGAGTTTCGTGTTAAACCAATGTCAAAAAGTGGCAGTTATTAGCGAAATACAACACATAATTCACAAAAATCAACACCGTGCCAATTTCTAACAACAAAAACATCGCAGAGTTTTCGCGTGCGTCACCAGCCATACAAATTTTCCGGTGAGTTGTTGTTGTCCACATGTTTTGATCACATATACTATATGCTAACTAGAAATATCTAAGAATACGCTACTCTAAATACCTCAATTAGGGGCTTGTCGCGGAAACTCGCGTGTGCACTTCAACAAATATTGACCTCACATTGAGCATTACTTGGGAAGAACCCGGCACACTTCATACTACTACTTGCTTATATAGATCACTACGCAGTATCTGTTGTCTGTCCGAAAGCGGGTCAATATAATTATATGTATATAACTCACGATTCTCTAGAATATTTTGTAGTACTTTTCCCGTCGGCAAATGCAAATGCGCAAATTGCCGGAGACGTGATTACGGCACAGGATTTGTGCAGATCAGTGGGAACAACAGCAGACAGACATGACTGGACACTTTTTACAGGGGTTGTTTTCCGGTTTTTTCACGCATAAAGTTCAGCCACCTTGAGCGGGGATTTCAATATGTACCGAACCTGACCTGCTTGCAGAGTTTACTACTTTGTACAGTTACAGCTGATAAGGCTAAAACATGACGCGAGTTTATCTCTATTCGGATCGGGAAGCACTTTTTGATTCTATTTGTATTTTTGGCAATTGCAATTAAACTGATAAGCTCACAAGTGAGTCAAGTGCAATTAATGCGGGAGGCCATAATTAACAAGTCTTAAGTCTATTTGAATTGGAATTCATAGCCGGAAATGTGATAGTAGTCAAGGTGTGCCCCGATATCTGTCTCATCGATATCAAGACCTTCGGCGCTGTTGTTTTGCGTGCTAACAAGTCGGGACAAGTGAATGGGGTCACATGAGTGTGTCGTAGATCGCGTTGACATGTGTCACGGATCCGGCAGACAGATCTCAATGGGGCCCGGGCGGGCGCTTATCTCTTGGCAAATATGTGTGCTTGCCGGCGTAGCCATGTGGTGTTGTTACTCATAATAAAAAATAACTCTGAGGGCATCCGAAAATAAATGAAGTATTATTTACGTTGTTGTCTTACTTTTCCATTCTGCGAATATTCTTTATCTGCAGCCAGTTACTTAGATAAGATTTTACAGCAGCTGATGGATGTGCTTGGCATATACAATATTTAAATGCTTCCCATTTAGTTAAGATTCCGCGTCGGAGCTGTTAAGATTGATGCTGAGAAAATTTAACAAGTGATTTGACTAACTTAAACTGCACAATAATGGAAAAAATTAAATTTGGGTAACGTTTTTTTTCAAGTGAAGCTTTTAAGTTAGTACTTGCAAGTTTTACCTGCATTCAGTAAAAGTAAAAGCTTAAAAGCCAATGGCCTAGAACAATATATAAAAAAAGAACAGAAAACAATCCACAATTAATGGTTTCAAATTACCTCAGAAGATGACAAAGATCGTCTACCCAAAAGCCACCTAGCAACAAACAGTTCAAAGTCGGGAACGTAAGACCTCAAGATGCTCAGTGAGCAGGTCTGAGCAGTGACCAAAGCAAACAAATAAAAGGCAATAATACAAAACTATAAAAGCACTACTGGGCCACTGAGAACAACAAACCACAGCAGCAGCAGGGTATCAGGAGGGGTCTGAGAGACGACAACGGCAACAACAACAAGTTCTATAACATGCTGACGGGGGCAGGTCTTTTCATGGAAGTTGCCAGGCGGCTACAGCGGCGACAGCAGACAGCAGGCAGGAAGACGGGAAGACTGGCAGACAGTCAGACGGTGTGTGAGAAGCCGGCGATCTGGGCAGCTATTGTATCTCACAGATACGCAGACAGAAATGAGGTCAAAATCCTTGAGGTTCTTGTCCTTCTGCACGACTTGAAGATGGGTTAAGAGGGGCACTCTTCCACTCTTCCACTCCTCCTTCCCTCCTCTACTACTCTTCTCCTGCTCTTCTCTTACTTTTCTTGTTATTGTGTGTATCTCACATCAAGTCTTTGATATTGAGCGACAATTGTTAGTCAATTAACACTGCCTCGAGAGCAGTCCACTGACGTTTCTCATAGATCACAACTACATATAGTATATACAAGACTTTGTTGCACACATTTCATTTAGAGTTATGTAAATGCCGGGTACAATTCATCAACTGGCCCTATTTGTTGTCATTTTAATTAGTTCTTAATTGAAGACAGGCAGGAAATGCCATGTCAATTAATGTGCTACATCTCTGACCCTATAAGTCGGCCAATTTATTGTGTCTGAAGAAAGTTAAATTATATGGGAAAATATTTAAAGCAATTTTCCTTAACTGCGCATTCAACTGAATGACAATTTCAATTGTATTCAAGAGGCAGCAAATTCTACTAGCTTCTATCTATAACTATGCGGAAAAACTCTGAAAAGCTGATCGTATTCAAAGTCAATTGTCAGCGGATTTACATGGAATTGATGCTAAATGACGCTATGCATAATGAAATGTGAAATGCAAACGAATTGCTAAAAATAATCACCAGCAATGTCGACTGTCGTGAGTGCTCTATTATAATGTGTCTGGCTATAAGCTTCCCATATTCCCTAACATACCTAACAACACGTGCGAACCGGTTTCCAATTGGGATTCACATCTTTGCCATTAGCTTAACTATCAAATTTAAATATTATTGTACAAGTAGATCAAATATAGCTATATAGTTGAGAAACAGGGTATGCAACTGAATGCTACATTAACAATCTGCTGTGTGTTGAATATGTGAGTTCTCGTTAGTTGGCAGATGGTCACGTGCGGCTTGTAGCCTCGAGCCAGCTACAGGTCACCAACGAGCGACTGATAAATGCCTAGGTTGTCATAAATATACATATACATACATATTCGTCGGACTGACTGCCTATCCATCAAGCCAACTTGCATTAGCTCACAGCTCTTTCAGCAGAGAGGCGCACAACTGCCACATGTGGATCACTGCGCATAGCAGCTCTTGACAGGCTGCAGATGAGCATATGTACATAGAGGTATGTATGTATATCGTTTGAGGGCCAAGTTCAATAGAATTGTGCTCTGAAAATTTTCGTTTTTCAACAACGCAAATCGCACAATCGGTTGTCGGCTGTCGTCGCTATCGAATTTTCCGCGCTCGTTTTGCTCGCCAAATTCAAAGGCTGTCAGTTTTGGTGGAAACGTCAAGGCGATCGGTTCAATACAATTTTGTTTGTATTTTGAAAAAATAAAAAATAAAATTGTTGCCGCTAGAGCATTGACGTAAACGGTGTTTTTATCTCTAAAATACGCGAATATATATACTTGACGAAATTAGTGCAGATTTTTCCGGTTTTCGACCTATTTAAATATCAACATTAAGTGTTGGACAAAGACAAAAATAAATTATTAAAATATAAAAATAATTTCACAAAAATTTGGAAACCAAACAGCTGTCAAATATTTGGTGGACAACAGCTGAGTGTATCTAAAAGATATTTTATATAGATCGATAATTGATAAAGGTAAATGAACTGATATTTGTAAATCTTAGAGCTGATCAAGCGATCTGCTGATGGTTTATATAAAAGAAAGAGATAACATATATGTGTATATATATCTACAAATTGCTATTGACATTTCTACTAAAACATCTGAATCACAAAGACCAAAACAACTAAAAGCAAATGGCAAATTGCAAAAAAACGAATGGGAAAACAGCTGATCAGCGTAAACAGCAAAATATGTTAAATAAATGAAATAGGTATATAAACTTACGTTTTCTGTGGTATTGTATAGATCCAGAGATACAACTTGCCAATCATTGCATTGTTAGCGGCAATACAGGTGTGAATATTGGACAAATGTAATCTTTGGATTGGAAATTTAAACAATGCGAATGTTCATAATCCGTTCAATGGGAATCTGAATACTGTTTGATTTTTCGTTTTATTGAATTGATCTCACCTGAGATTATTATTATCAGTTTTCTGTATTTCATTATTTTCCATGCTGCTGACAATTAATCAAGATCATATATATCATCTATAGTTGTAGCTGAACTTTTCGCAGCCTACTCGAAGTTCCCCATCATGAGGCTGATTAACGCTTCATTAAGCTGAGATCTGTTATATTTTTATGTCGATTATTCAGCTGTTAATTGCGTGTTGAAAAGCATCCATAAATATAGCCGCTATAAGGTGTCGATCACGCGACAAACTGCCAGCGCATGCGTTCCCCGAGTGCATTCCACATAGATGAAAATTCAGTGGCTTCAGGTATTAAATATCTGTAGCCACGTGTGTATTATTAGGAACTCTCCAGACGTCTCGACGTCTGGATTGCCATTTAAACAATCATTATGATTATGATTATGATCATTATAGAAATCAATTCTGCTGCAGTTTTTTATTACAGTCTTCTTTTGTTGGCCTTTTGCTTAGCTGTCTTTTACATTGTTCTTGGCCTCAGTTTACGGTCAGTGACGGCGCGTGGCTTAGTTAGGATTTTTTATTTTATTTTTAATGGATCGTATAACTGTGAGCGAGCGAGTGGTTTTGAACTCGTAATTGATTGAGCGATACGAATACTTATGTGTCTTACAATATTGCACATCAATTAGCATATTTTGAATTTTTGCCAGCTTTGCTTTTTTCCATTGAGCATAAATTTAGGTTCCCACGTCAGCGACAGGTCGTATTTTTGTTGGGTTTTATGCTGTTACCAAGTGACAAATATATTATTGAATTATGTATGAGACTGGTCCCTAGATGATACTATCTGCTAGACTGGTGACTATACTACATTGATTCAAGCGTATCACTTATATTTATCAGCTAACGGCGCCGCAGTTTGATCACGTTTTGAGCACATGAACTGCTTCGTAATACTCCCCCCAATTTTAAAATGTTGCCACATGTGGTGCTAACTTTTCTGTCGGAACCTATTTAAAATGTATTCGCATCAAGTTTTAAGTATGTGGGTTGCTATTTTTTGTGTGTAGTGCTTACCTTCTATATTTTACTCTAGAATAAGTTCATAAATTGTTATGGATGTTGTGAAAATTTTGTCGGTAATTTATTTCTGTTCTCTTTTCATAAGAATACGTATCTAATTTATTGCTGTTTATCAAAGAAGTCATTAGAAAGGCGTATATAGCATGATTTGTTGATGGGATCGCTTAGCAAATCAGTAAATAATTTTAGTTTGCTACAGTTTGCACTAAAGATGAAATGAGGCTTTGAAATTTAGGATGGGGCATATAAATAATGATTGGATAGTGTTTATTTCTGGGAATTTTTTAGTAATTGGTTATGAGATCACTTGTAATAAATTCCGAATTGATATTTATTATCTCTAGTTTTTAGTCTATAAAAACTAACAGCTGCTTCAAGCGTTGCCAGACTGACAACATATCAAAATATTTCCACAAATGCAATCTTATCAACATAAGGTTCAGTTGGAAACAGGCGCGATCGATTTGACATATTCAGAGCGAAAGTTTATGTGAACAGACTTTGCTTGCTATCGACTAAGTCAATTATTTACACTCGACTTAGTTGATTGATTGGCCGACAAAGCATTGGAAAAGTTTACAGTTGCCAACTAGAAGTAGTAGTTGTTTATTATAATTGTTAATATCTAGTGCAGGCTCCTTAATTTGAATTGCTGCAGTGCGCACATTGAACTCTATAAATCAGCGATGTACGCTGTCAACATCTAAGCAAAAACAACCTACTCTGTGTGTTCGGAATAAACAAAAGATGATAACGATAATAAAGTTAATTAAGTACAGTTGCCGGCAAAAAGACGTCAAACACTTGGGTGTGGGGGATTACGAGCATTAGAAGCCACCTAGCCACATTTAAAACAGTTAGCTTTGGGCTTTTAGACAAAACTCTCAGTTATTGACGTCATTGGCAACTTTACGAATCGCACTACTCGTGTTGAGATTTGCGTAGTTTGTCAGCCAATTGGCATCTCGTGATTGACAGCTTCTTCTGGCCTTGGGTGCTCTGAAGACCATCTTTCGTATACAGTGCAAGTCAATTCGGCTTAATAAATATCAAAATATCAACATTTTGTGTACACAAAGTAACAACCTTATATGTAAGGGGAAGGTCTGAATGATTTTCAGTGGCTGCAGCTGCTTTTCACTTGAGAAAATAAACAAGTGAAACGAAAATGAAATTTATTTCATGTTGTTTCAATGCAACACAAACAATCATTACGAAGTACAGTCTCATGATTCAGTGAAAGTCTCAACGAATTTGTTATGGATTCGTGATTCAATATGTCATATAAAAAACAGATTAAATGCTTAAAACTGAGTTTTTCCCTTGCTCATTAATAATATCGTTAATGATTTCTGTTGAATTCAGAAAGACTTCATGTTTTCATTAAGCTGAAGAATTATGCAGCTGGTCAGCTGATCAATTTGCTGAAGTATAATGCGACAGCTTCTGAAACTCGTGCGCAAATAAGAATAAAATTAAAATCTGATCAACACTGAGTTAAGAAAAAATGTAAAAATCATATGCATGGTCACTTTTCAAGTATAATTAAATGTATTTATAATTCGCAAGTTGTTAAAGCAAGTTGGAAAAGAAATCAAGGTACGGTCTTATGCTAAATTCTTTTGTTTAAAATTCATTAAAATGTTGAATCAGCGACTTCCTCTAGTAAAAAAAGTTGTTGATTGCTGACTCATCCGACCTTTGCCCTCTCTCTCTCTCTCTCTCTCTCTCTCGACTCTTCGAGAGTCTAGTAATCAAAGTAATTGCTAGCATTGTAGTTTATATGAGCACGTCATCCAAACTCATTGAGCTTTAACATCACAAGACATCAACTGGCCTGTGCTCCAATTAACTGAACAAGACGTCAGCAATGTGGGACCACCAATCAATTTAGGTTCTCATATTTCATATCGAATTGAACGATCTGAAAACCAAACAGATGCAAATAAAATATAACAGAATCCTGCGCGTGCGCACTTTGTATAAACAAAATCTTTAGTTGGGTAAATTCTGTCAAGACATCACTTGCTGTTTGAGAACTTGTCGTGGGTGTTGACTGTATAAACTTTGGATAATTATGAGACGCGCGCAACTGGAACAATAAACAAAAAATCAGTTGACTGAGTACATTGTGTATTGGCGCCGTTTTATAACAGTTATTCGTACCACGAGACTAAACATTGATTTTTATTGCTCTTTCTCTTTGCAGTTCTTCAAATGGGTTGACTTGTGATATTTAACCTTCCTGGACCCGGGAAACAAAAGGTAAGTCAATAAACTTAAACTACAAAGGATATAAAGCTAAACAAATAGTTCCGGCTCTGGAAAATCTCAGTCTTTTCCCTCATATTAAATGCATATTTTGCAAGTCAATAGATACAAATACGTCTCCTGTTTATTGACTGATTGATAACGAGATACAAAATGGCATTTTGTATCTGACAGATACACAGATGTTTTACAACAGCAACGGAATCAGGTGAATTAATTCGCTTGCATGATTTGTTCAACATTACGCGATTCCACGTGCCCAAGTGATTTCCGATCCATTAAAACAGCCGAACGAACAACGGGGCGTATGCGCATTTTCTTGTTTTCAATTTGTTTATCTTGTCGACTTGTTGTACAATTTGAATTTCCATTGGGAATTCTAATTACATGCCATTATATATATTTTTTTTTACATATAAAGTGGTGGGGCATGCTAATTCAAAGCCTTGAGATGCTCAACAAGATATTATTTAATATGGGGCATATGTTTTGGAGTTATCTAAATAAGGCCTTTATGTGGTATTAGTGCATAATTTATAGATTTCATAAGCTGCACTTTTCTTTGTTGAATTAACCTGTGATCTCATATTTTAATTTGCGGCCTAGATACTTCAGTTTTTGTGTACATAGAACAGGTGGGGGCTCGTTAATGTTTACTTTGCTGCTAGGGCCATTAAAATTCGCCACTCAGAAGCCATTTGGGCTATAAAATAAATTTATAAGTCTTACAAATGCTCAAAATGTGTTTACCACAACGAAATAGGTGCGAAAGTTTGAAAATCATGTGCAGATTTAGATAGTTCATACACATGGACAAATATTATATGGCTTTCAGGCAGTTTAATGAGATTTCTTTGCTAGTGATGAATATGAATTACAGATCAGGTTTTCGCCACATCTTTATAAATCGAATTAAGACATATTACAAACGATTTAAAATGGGGCAAATGTTTATTATTATTGGACAGAGAATGCGCTCTGTATAAATATTTATACTAATCGAACAATAATGGGCGTTCTTTTCATTTAAATACATGATCAGCCAAGACGTCATAGAAATGCCAACAAAATAATACTTAGGCGTTTGTATAGCCAATATCTTTGTCCAACATTTTCGTTTAATTTCCAAGAGAAACAAACAGATATCGAAGAAATGCTTTCAGGTTATATATCTTTGTTCAAAATTTGCGTTTAATTTCCAAAAATAACAAAGCCAAAACATTTTTTTTTAAAGATTTCTCTCTTTGTATTGCAGGGATACACATTGAACCTATGTAAATCAATCATATTACAAAAGACACCATACACATACACAGCTAAGCTGCTACTGGACATAGCAGCGAGCAGGCACCACCACCCCACCACCCATCGCAACCACAATAGCAACCACCCACCACTTCACTATAGTTTAACCATTGGTGTGCAAATTTTATTGGATTTTTAATTGACAACCGTTTGAAACACTGCTGAAGAGCAGCGCCACCACCCATGAACAAATCGGCCGTTTCGCTTGAAAGCGCGGCCACCGTGAACATCATCAGCAGCAGCAGCAGCCAGCACCCACATCCTGGCGGCATTGGCCAAGTGATTACCACCAAACTGGGCCACTCCTACGCAGCACGCGCCGATCTCAATTATCGCCCACAGCAGCCGCTGGGCGTGTGAAGTGTAACAGCAACATAGTCAGAGTCCCAGTGTAGATAACCAGAGCTAAAGGATAACTAATAAATCGTTCACATTTGTTTGCCTTAACAAGTCTGTCGGCGGCTTCAAGACGGACGGAACCATGCTAAAAGTCGTAGGTGCATCATGGCAGAAAACGCGGATAGGAACGTATATACTGATCGGTGCCGGCTTACTGGTGATCGGTGCGTTCTTTATCGGCTATATGGATCGTCCCGAATACGATGGCACCTACTGTGCCACCGCCTTCTGGACCAAGAAGGTTGGCTTTCAAATTGAGAATTGGAAACAGCAAAACGATTTAGTAAACATTCCCAAGGGCGTGGCCAGAATATGCTACAAGGATTCTGTCTATGAGAATGGGTACGTTTTTTAATTTTCAATATTGCACGTCTAGGAATTTCGTGTCAAAAATCATGATAACAAGTTGTACACGTGAAGTACCAAGTCCCTAAAAATTGCTCTTCTCTGACTTCAAATTGCCATACCTTCGCCAAAACGCATCTGATTTTCATCTACCATGGCATTTTGTTCATGGTTTTTCATCTTTAATAGTTCTACATTCAAAGCTGAGAAAATTCCCAATTTCGGATTTATTGTCAAAAATCATGACAACAAGTTGTACGTCAAGTCCCAAGTCCCTAAAAATTGCCCTTTTCTGACTTCAAATTGCCATAACTTCGCCAAAACTTATCCGATTTTCATCTCCAATGGCATTTTGTTCATGGTTTTTCATCTTTAATAGTTCTACATTCAAATTTGAGAAACTTCCAGAATTCAGATTTATTGTCAAAAATCATGACAACAAGTTGTACGTCAAGTCCCAAGTCCCTAAAAATTGCTCTTCTCTGACTTCAAATTGCCATAACTTCGCCAAAACTTATCCGATTTTCGTCTACCATGGCATTTTGTTCATGGTTTTTCATCTATAATAGTTCTACATTCAAATTTGAGAAACTTCTAGAATTCAGATTTATTGTCAAAAATCATGACAACAAGTTGTACGTCAAGTCCCAAGTCCCTAAAAATTGGTCTTCTATGACTTCAAATTGCCATAACTTCGCCAAAACTTATCCGATTTTCGTCAACCATGGCATTTTGTTCATGGTTTTTCATCTTTAATAGTTCTACATTCAAATTTGAGAAACTTCCAGAATTCAGATTTTTTGTCAAAAATCATGACAACAAGTTGTACGTCAAGTCCCAAGTCCCTAAAAATTGCCCTTTTCTGACTTCAAATTGCCATAACTTGGCCAAAACTTATCCGATTTTCATCTCCAATGGCATTTTGTTCATGGTTTTTCATCTTTAATAGTTCTACATTCAAATTTGAGAAACTTCCAGGATTCAGATTTATTGTCAAAAATCATGACAACAAGTTGTACGTCAAGTCCCAAGTCCCTAAAAATTGCTCTTCTCTGACTTCAAATTGCCATAACTTCGCCAAAACTTATCAGATTTTCATCTCCGATGTCATTTTGTTCATGGTTTTTCATCTTTAATAGTTCTACATTCAAATTTGAGAAACTTCCAGAATTCAGATTTTTTAACAAAAATCATGACAACAAGTTGTACGTCAAGTACCAAGTCCCTAAAAATTGCTATTCTCTGACTTCAAATTGCCATACCTTCGCCAAAACGCATCTGATTTTCATCTACCATGGCATTTTGTTCATGGTTTTTCATCTTTAATAGTTCTACATTCAAAGCTGAGAAAATTCCCAATTTCGGATTTATTGTCAAAAATCATGACAACAAGTTGTACGTCAAGTCCCAAGTCCCTAAAAATTGCCCTTTTCTGACTTCAAATTGCCATAACTTCGCCAAAACTTATCCGATTTTCATCTCCAATGGCATTTTGTTCATGGTTTTTCATCTTTAATAGTTCTACATTCAAATTTGAGAAACTTCCAGAATTCAGATTTATTGTCAAAAATCATGACAACAAGTTGTACGTCAAGTCCCAAGTCCCTAAAAATTGCTCTTCTCTGACTTCAAATTGCCATAACTTCGCCAAAACTTATCCGATTTTCGTCTACCATGGCATTTTGTTCATGGTTTTTCATCTATAATAGTTCTACATTCAAATTTGAGAAACTTCTAGAATTCAGATTTATTGTCAAAAATCATGACAACAAGTTGTACGTCAAGTCCCAAGTCCCTAAAAATTGGTCTTCTATGACTTCAAATTGCCATAACTTCGCCAAAACTTATCCGATTTTCGTCAACCATGGCATTTTGTTCATGGTTTTTCATCTTTAATAGTTCTACATTCAAATTTGAGAAACTTCCAGAATTCAGATTTTTTGTCAAAAATCATGACAACAAGTTGTACGTCAAGTCCCAAGTCCCTAAAAATTGCCCTTTTCTGACTTCAAATTGCCATAACTTGGCCAAAACTTATCCGATTTTCATCTCCAATGGCATTTTGTTCATGGTTTTTCATCTTTAATAGTTCTACATTCAAATTTGAGAAACTTCCAGGATTCAGATTTATTGTCAAAAATCATGACAACAAGTTGTACGTCAAGTCCCAAGTCCCTAAAAATTGCTCTTCTCTGACTTCAAATTGCCATAACTTCGCCAAAACTTATCCGATTTTCGTCTACCATGGCATTTTGTTCATGGTTTTTCATCTATAATAGTTCTACATTCAAATTTGAGAAACTTCTAGAATTCAGATTTATTGTCAAAAATCATGACAACAAGTTGTACGTCAAGTCCCAAGTCCCTAAAAATTGGTCTTCTATGACTTCAAATTGCCATAACTTCGCCAAAACTTATCCGATTTTCGTCAACCATGGCATTTTGTTCATGGTTTTTCATCTTTAATAGTTCTACATTCAAATTTGAGAAACTTCCAGAATTCAGATTTTTTGTCAAAAATCATGACAACAAGTTGTACGTCAAGTCCCAAGTCCCTAAAAATTGCCCTTTTCTGACTTCAAATTGCCATAACTTCGCCAAAACTTATCCGATTTTCATCTCCAATGGCATTTTGTTCATGGTTTTTCATCTTTAATAGTTCTAAATTCAAATTTGAGAAACTTCCAGGATTCAGATTTATTGTCAAAAATCATGACAACAAGTTGTACGTCAAGTCCCAAGTCCCTAAAAATTGCTCTTCTCTGACTTCAAATTGCCATAACTTCGCCAAAACTTATCAGATTTTCATCTCCGATGTCATTTTGTTCATGGTTTTTCATCTTTAATAGTTCTACATTCAAATTTGAGAAACTTCCAGAATTCAGATTTTTTAACAAAAATCATGACAACAAGTTGTACGTCAAGTGCCAAGTCCCTAAAAATTGCCCTTTTCTGACTTCAAATTGCCATAACTTCGCCAAAACTTATCCGATTTTCATCTCCAATGGCATTTTGTTCATGGTTTTTCATCTTCAATAGTTCTACATTCAAATTTGAGAAACTTCCAGAATTCAGATTTATTGTCAAAAATCATGACAACAAGTTGTACGTCAAGTCCCAAGTCCCTAAAAATTGCTCTTCTCTGACTTCAAATTGCCATAACTTCGCCAAAACTTATCAGATTTTCATCTCCGATGTCATTTTGTTCATGGTTTTTCATCTTTAATAGTTATACATTCAAAGTTGAGAAAATTACCAATTTCGGATTTATTGTCAAAAACCATGACAACAAGTTGTACGTCAAGTCCCAAGTCCCTAAAAATTGCCCTTTTCTGACTTCAAATTGCCATAACTTCGCCAAAACTTATCCGATTTTCATCTCCAATGGCATTTTGTTCATGGTTTTTCATCTTTAATAGTTCTACATTCAAATTTGAGAAACTTCCAGAATTCAGATTTAGTGTCAAAAATCATGACAACAAGTTGTACGTCAAGTCCCAAGTCCCTAAAAATTGCTCTTCTCTGACTTCAAATTGCCATAACTTCGCCAAAACTTATCCGATTTTCGTCAACCATGGCATTTTGTTCATGGTTTTTTCATCTTTAATAGTTCTACATTCAAATTTGAGAAACTTCCAGAATTCAGATTTTTTGTCAAAAATCATGACAAGTTGTACGTCAAGTCCCAAGTCCCTAAAAATTGCCCTTTTCTGACTTCAAATTGCCATAACTTCGCCAAAACTTATCCGATTTTCATCTCCAATGGCATTTTGTTCATGGTTTTTCATCTTTAATAGTTCTACATTCAAATTTGAGAAACTTCCAGGATTCAGATTTATTGTCAAAAATCATGACAAGTTGTACGTCAAGTCCCAAGTCCCTAAAAATTGCTCTTCTCTGACTTCAAATTGCCATAACTTCGCCAAAACTTATCCGATTTTCGTCTACCATGGCATTTTGTTCATGGTTTTTCATCTATAATAGTTCTACATTCAAATTTGAGAAACTTCCAGAATTCAGATTTATTGTCAAAAATCATGACAACAAGTTGTCAAGTCCCAAGTCCCTAAAAATTGCTCTTCTCTGATTTCAAATTGCCATAACTTCGCCAAAACTTATCCGATTTTCGTCTACCATGGCATTTTGTTCATGGTTTTTCATCTATAATAGTTCTACATTCAAATTTGAGAAACATCCAGAATTCAGATTTATTGTCAAAAATCATGACAACAAGTTGTACGTCAAGTCCCAAGTCCCTAAAAATTGCTCTTCTATGACTTCAAATTGCCATAACTTCGCCAAAACTTATCCGATTTTCGTCAACCATGGCATTTTGTTCATGGTTTTTCATCTTTAATAGTTCTACATTCAAATTTGAGAAACTTCCAGAATTCAGATTTATTGTCAAAAATCATGACAACAAGTTGTACGTCAAGTCCCAAGTCCCTAAAAATTGCTCTTCTCTGACTTCAAATTGCCATAACTTCTCCAAAACTTATCCGATTTTCGTCTACCATGGCATTTTGTACATGGTTTTTCATCTATAATAGTTCTACATTCAAATTTGAGAAACTTCCAGAATTCAGATTTATTGTCAAAAATCATGACAACAAGTTGTACGTCAAGTCCCAAGTCCCTAAAAATTGCTCTTCTCTGACTTCAAATTGCCATAACTTCGCCAAAACTTATCCGATTTTCGTCAACCATGGCATTTTGTTCATGGTTTTTCATCTTTAATAGTTCTACATTCAAATTTGAGAAACTTCCAGAATTCAGATTTTTTGTCAAAAATCATGACAACAAGTTGTACGTCAAGTCCCAAGTCCCTAAAAATTGCCCTTTTCTGACTTCAAATTGCCATAACTTCGCCAAAACTTATCCGATTTTCATCTCCAATGGCTTTTTGTTCATGGTTTTTCATCTTTAATAGTTCTACATTCAAATTTGAGAAACTTCCAGAATTCAGATTTATTGTCAAAAATCATGACAACAAGTTGTACGTCAAGTCCCAAGTCCCTAAAAATTGCTCTTCTCTGACTTCAAATTGCCATAACTTCGCCAAAACTTATCCGATTTTCGTCTACCATGGCATTTTGTTCATGGTTTTTCATCTATAATAGTTCTACATTCAAATTTGAGAAACTTCCAGAATTCAGATTTATTGTCAAAAATCATGACAACAAGTTGTCAAGTCCCAAGTCCCTAAAAATTGCTCTTCTCTGACTTCAAATTGCCATAACTTCGCCAAAACTTATCCGATTTTCGTCAACCATGGCATTTTGTTCATGGTTTTTTCATCTTTAATAGTTCTACATTCAAATTTGAGAAACTTCCAGAATTCAGATTTTTTGTCAAAAATCATGACAAGTTGTACGTCAAGTCCCAAGTCCCTAAAAATTGCCCTTTTCTGACTTCAAATTGCCATAACTTCGCCAAAACTTATCCGATTTTCATCTCCAATGGCATTTTGTTCATGGTTTTTCATCTTTAATAGTTCTACATTCAAATTTGAGAAACTTCCAGAATTCAGATTTATTGTCAAAAATCATGACAACAAGTTGTACGTCAAGTCCCAAGTCCCTAAAATTGCTCTTCTCTGACTTCAAATTGCCATAACTTCGCCAAAACTTATCAGATTTTCATCTCCGATGTCATTTTGTTCATGGTTTTTCATCTTTAATAGTTCTACATTCAAATTTGAGAAACTTCCGGAATTCAGATTTATTGTCAAAAATCATGACAACAAGTTGTACGTCAAGTCCCCAGTCCCTTAAAATTGCTCTTCTCTGACTTAAAATTCTCTGACTTCAAATTGCCATAACTTCGCCAAAACTTATCAGATTTTCATCTCCGATGTCATTTTGTTCATGGTTTTTCATCTTTAATAGTTATACATTCAAAGTTGAGAAAATTCCCAATTTCGGATTTATTGTCAAAAATCATGACAACAAGTTGTACGTCAAGTCCCAAGTCCCTAAAAATGGCCCTTTTCTGACTTCAAATTGCCATAACTTCGCCAAAACTTATCCGATTTTCATCTCCAATGGCATTTTGTTCATGGTTTTTCATCTTTAATAGTTCTACATTCAAATTTGACAAACTTCCAGAATTCAGATTTATTGTCAAAAATCATGACAACAAGTTGTACGTCAAGTCCCAAGTCCCTAAAAATTGCTCTTCTCTGACTTCAAATTGCCATAACTTCGCCAAAACTTATCCGATTTTCGTCTACCATGGCATTTTGTTCATGGTTTTTCATCTATAATAGTTCTACATTCAAATTTGAGAAACTTCTAGAATTCAGATTTATTGTCAAAAATCATGACAACAAGTTGTACGTCAAGTCCCAAGTCCCTAAAAATTGGTCTTCTATGACTTCAAATTGCCATAACTTCGCCAAAACTTATCCGATTTTCGTCAACCATGGCATTTTGTTCATGGTTTTTCATCTTTAATAGTTCTACATTCAAATTTGAGAAACTTCCAGAATTCAGATTTTTTGTCAAAAATCATGACAACAAGTTGTACGTCAAGTCCCAAGTCCCTAAAAATTGCCCTTTTCTGACTTCAAATTGCCATAACTTGGCCAAAACTTATCCGATTTTCATCTCCAATGGCATTTTGTTCATGGTTTTTCATCTTTAATAGTTCTACATTCAAATTTGAGAAACTTCCAGGATTCAGATTTATTGTCAAAAATCATGACAACAAGTTGTACGTCAAGTCCCAAGTCCCTAAAAATTGCTCTTCTCTGACTTCAAATTGCCATAACTTCGCCAAAACTTATCAGATTTTCATCTCCGATGTCATTTTGTTCATGGTTTTTCATCTTTAATAGTTCTACATTCAAATTTGAGAAACTTCCAGAATTCAGATTTTTTAACAAAAATCATGACAACAAGTTGTACGTCAAGTACCAAGTCCCTAAAAATTGCTCTTCTCTGACTTCAAATTGCCATACCTTCGCCAAAACGCATCTGATTTTCATCTACCATGGCATTTTGTTCATGGTTTTTCATCTTTAATAGTTCTACATTCAAAGCTGAGAAAATTCCCAATTTCGGATTTATTGTCAAAAATCATGACAACAAGTTGTACGTCAAGTCCCAAGTCCCTAAAAATTGCCCTTTTCTGACTTCAAATTGCCATAACTTCGCCAAAACTTATCCGATTTTCATCTCCAATGGCATTTTGTTCATGGTTTTTCATCTTTAATAGTTCTACATTCAAATTTGAGAAACTTCCAGAATTCAGATTTATTGTCAAAAATCATAACAACAAGTTGTACGTCAAGTCCCAAGTCCCTAAAAATTGCTCTTCTCTGACTTCAAATTGCCATAACTTCGCCAAAACTTATCCGATTTTCGTCTACCATGGCATTTTGTTCATGGTTTTTCATCTATAATAGTTCTACATTCAAATTTGAGAAACTTCTAGAATTCAGATTTATTGTCAAAAATCATGACAACAAGTTGTACGTCAAGTCCCAAGTCCCTAAAAATTGGTCTTCTATGACTTCAAATTGCCATAACTTCGCCAAAACTTATCCGATTTTCGTCAACCATGGCATTTTGTTCATGGTTTTTCATCTTTAATAGTTCTACATTCAAATTTGAGAAACTTCCAGAATTCAGATTTTTTGTCAAAAATCATGACAACAAGTTGTACGTCAAGTCCCAAGTCCCTAAAAATTGCCCTTTTCTGACTTCAAATTGCCATAACTTGGCCAAAACTTATCCGATTTTCATCTCCAATGGCATTTTGTTCATGGTTTTTCATCTTTAATAGTTCTAAATTCAAATTTGAGAAACTTCCAGAATTCAGATTTTTTAACAAAAATCATGACAACAAGTTGTACGTCAAGTGCCAAGTCCCTAAAAATTGCCCTTTTCTGACTTCAAATTGCCATAACTTCGCCAAAACTTATCCGATTTTCATCTCCAATGGCATTTTGTTCATGGTTTTTCATCTTCAATAGTTCTACATTCAAATTTGAGAAACTTCCAGAATTCAGATTTATTGTCAAAAATCATGACAACAAGTTGTACGTCAAGTCCCAAGTCCCTAAAAATTGCTCTTCTCTGACTTCAAATTGCCATAACTTCGCCAAAACTTATCAGATTTTCATCTCCGATGTCATTTTGTTCATGGTTTTTCATCTTTAATAGTTATACATTCAAAGTTGAGAAAATTACCAATTTCGGATTTATTGTCAAAAACCATGACAACAAGTTGTACGTCAAGTCCCAAGTCCCTAAAAATTGCCCTTTTCTGACTTCAAATTGCCATAACTTCGCCAAAACTTATCCGATTTTCATCTCCAATGGCATTTTGTTCATGGTTTTTCATCTTTAATAGTTCTACATTCAAATTTGAGAAACTTCCAGAATTCAGATTTATTGTCAAAAATCATGACAACAAGTTGTACGTCAAGTCCCAAGTCCCTAAAAATTGCTCTTCTCTGACTTCAAATTGCCATAACTTCGCCAAAACTTATCCGATTTTCGTCAACCATGGCATTTTGTTCATGGTTTTTTCATCTTTAATAGTTCTACATTCAAATTTGAGAAACTTCCAGAATTCAGATTTTTTGTCAAAAATCATGACAAGTTGTACGTCAAGTCCCAAGTCCCTAAAAATTGCCCTTTTCTGACTTCAAATTGCCATAACTTCGCCAAAACTTATCCGATTTTCATCTCCAATGGCATTTTGTTCATGGTTTTTCATCTTTAATAGTTCTACATTCAAATTTGAGAAACTTCCAGGATTCAGATTTATTGTCAAAAATCATGACAAGTTGTACGTCAAGTCCCAAGTCCCTAAAAATTGCTCTTCTCTGACTTCAAATTGCCATAACTTCGCCAAAACTTATCCGATTTTCGTCTACCATGGCATTTTGTTCATGGTTTTTCATCTATAATAGTTCTACATTCAAATTTGAGAAACTTCCAGAATTCAGATTTATTGTCAAAAATCATGACAACAAGTTGTCAAGTCCCAAGTCCCTAAAAATTGCTCTTCTCTGATTTCAAATTGCCATAACTTCGCCAAAACTTATCCGATTTTCGTCTACCATGGCATTTTGTTCATGGTTTTTCATCTATAATAGTTCTACATTCAAATTTGAGAAACATCCAGAATTCAGATTTATTGTCAAAAATCATGACAACAAGTTGTACGTCAAGTCCCAAGTCCCTAAAAATTGCTCTTCTATGACTTCAAATTGCCATAACTTCGCCAAAACTTATCCGATTTTCGTCAACCATGGCATTTTGTTCATGGTTTTTCATCTTTAATAGTTCTACATTCAAATTTGAGAAACTTCCAGAATTCAGATTTATTGTCAAAAATCATGACAACAAGTTGTACGTCAAGTCCCAAGTCCCTAAAAATTGCTCTTCTCTGACTTCAAATTGCCATAACTTCGCCAAAACTTATCCGATTTTCGTCTACCATGGCATTTTGTACATGGTTTTTCATCTATAATAGTTCTACATTCAAATTTGAGAAACTTCCAGAATTCAGATTTATTGTCAAAAATCATGACAACAAGTTGTACGTCAAGTCCCAAGTCCCTAAAAATTGCTCTTCTCTGACTTCAAATTGCCATAACTTCGCCAAAACTTATCCGATTTTCGTCAACCATGGCATTTTGTTCATGGTTTTTCATCTTTAATAGTTCTACATTCAAATTTGAGAAACTTCCAGAATTCAGATTTTTTGTCAAAAATCATGACAACAAGTTGTACGTCAAGTCCCAAGTCCCTAAAAATTGCCCTTTTCTGACTTCAAATTGCCATAACTTCGCCAAAACTTATCCGATTTTCATCTCCAATGGCATTTTGTTCATGGTTTTTCATCTTTAATAGTTCTACATTCAAATTTGAGAAACTTCCAGAATTCAGATTTATTGTCAAAAATCATGACAACAAGTTGTACGTCAAGTCCCAAGTCCCTAAAAATTGCTCTTCTCTGACTTCAAATTGCCATAACTTCGCCAAAACTTATCCGATTTTCGTCTACCATGGCATTTTGTTCATGGTTTTTCATCTATAATAGTTCTACATTCAAATTTGAGAAACTTCCAGAATTCAGATTTATTGTCAAAAATCATGACAACAAGTTGTCAAGTCCCAAGTCCCTAAAAATTGCTCTTCTCTGACTTCAAATTGCCATAACTTCGCCAAAACTTATCCGATTTTCGTCAACCATGGCATTTTGTTCATGGTTTTTTCATCTTTAATAGTTCTACATTCAAATTTGAGAAACTTCCAGAATTCAGATTTTTTGTCAAAAATCATGACAAGTTGTACGTCAAGTCCCAAGTCCCTAAAAATTGCCCTTTTCTGACTTCAAATTGCCATAACTTCGCCAAAACTTATCCGATTTTCATCTCCAATGGCATTTTGTTCATGGTTTTTCATCTTTAATAGTTCTACATTCAAATTTGACAAACTTCCAGAATTCAGATTTATTGTCAAAAATCATGACAACAAGTTGTACGTCAAGTCCCAAGTCCCTAAAAATTGCTCTTCTCTGACTTCAAATTGCCATAACTTCGCCAAAACTTATCCGATTTTCGTCTACCATGGCATTTTGTTCATGGTTTTTCATCTTTAATAGTTCTACATTCAAATTTGAGAAACATCCAGAATTCAGATTTATTGTCAAAAATCATGACAACAAGTTGTACGTCAAGTCCCAAGTCCCTAAAAATTGCTCTTCTATGACTTCAAATTGCCATAACTTCGCCAAAACTTATCCGATTTTCGTCAACCATGGCATTTTGTTCATGGTTTTTCATCTTTAATAGTTCTACATTCAAATTTGAGAAACTTCCAGAATTCAGATTTATTGTCAAAAATCATGACAACAAGTTGTACGTCAAGTCCCAAGTCCCTAAAAATTGCTCTTCTCTGACTTCAAATTACCATAACTTCGGCAAAACTTATCCGATTTTCGTCTACCATGGCATTTTGTTCATGGTTTTTCATCTATAATAGTTCTACATTCAAATTTGAGAAACTTCCAGAATTCAGATTTATTGTCAAAAATCATGACAACAAGTTGTACGTCAAGTCCCAAGTCCCTAAAAATTGCTCTTCTCTGACTTCAAATTGCCATAACTTCGCCAAAACTTATCCGATTTTCGTCAACCATGGCGTTTTGTTCATGGTTTTTCATCTTTAATAGTTCTACATTCAAATTTGAGAAACTTCCAGAATTCAGATTTTTTGTCAAAAATCATGACAACAAGTTGTACGTCAAGTCCCAAGTCCCTAAAAATTGCCCTTTTCTGACTTCAAATTGCCATAACTTCGCCAAAACTTATCCGATTTTCATCTCCAATGGCATTTTGTTCATGGTTTTTCATCTTTAATAGTTCTACATTCAAATTTGAGAAACTTCCAGAATTCAGATTTTTTGTCAAAAATCATGACAACAAGTTGTACGTCAAGTCCCAAGTCCCTAAAATTGCTCTTCTCTGACTTCAAATTGCCATAACTTCGCCAAAACTTATCAGATTTTCATCTCCGATGTCATTTTGTTCATGGTTTTTCATCTTTAATAGTTCTACATTCAAATTTGAGAAACTTCCAGAATTCAGATTTATTGTCAAAAATCATGACAACAAGTTGTACGTCAAGTCCCCAGTCCCTTAAAATTGCTCTTCTCTGACTTCAAATTGCCATAACTTCGCCAAAACTTATCAGATTTTCATCTCCGATGTCATTTTGTTCATGGTTTTTCATCTTTAATGGTTCTACGTTCAAATTTGAGAAACTTCCAGAATTCAGATTTATTGTCAAAAATCATGACAACAAGTTGTACGTCAAGTCCCAAGTCCCTAAAAATTGCTCTTCTCTGACTTCAAATTGCCATAACTTCGCCAAAACTTATCAGATTTTCATCTCCGATGTCATTTTGTTCATGGTTTTTCATCTTTAATGGTTCTACATTCAAATTTGAGAAACTTCCAGAATTCAGATTTTTTGTCAAAAATCATGACAAGTTGTACGTCAAGTGCCAAGTCCCTAAAAATTGCCCTTTTCTGACTTCAAATTGCCATAACTTCGCCAAAACTTATCCGATTTTCATCTCCAATGGCATTTTGTTCATGGTTTTTCATCTTTAATAGTTCTACATTCAAATTTGAGAAACTTCCAGAATTCAGATTTATTGTCAAAAATCATGACAACAAGTTGTACGTCAAGTCCCAAGTCCCTAAAAATTGCTCTTCTCTGACTTCAAATTGCCATAACTTCGCCAAAACTTATCCGATTTTCGTCAACCATGGCATTTTGTTCATGGTTTTTCATCTTTAATAGTTCTACATTCAAATTTGAGAAACTTCCAGAATTCAGATTGTTTGTCAAAAATCATGACAACAAGTTGTACGTCAAGTCCCAAGTCCCTAAAAATTGCCCTTTTCTGACTTCAAATTGCCATAACTTCGCCAAAACTTATCCGATTTTCATCTCCAATGGCATTTTATTCCTGGTTAATAGTCTTTAATATTTCTACTTCTTTTGTTGACACCATCATAGATCAGTTGCTAACCAATCTTCTTTTTCCAGTTGGGCACAAATTGAGGTGGAGACGCAGCGCAGTTATCCAGACTGGGTGCAGGCCTATGCTGCTGGCATTCTGGAGGGTTCGCTGACCTGGAAGAACATCTACAATCAGTGGGCCAAGTGAGTACACTTTTAACCAATTAATAGCCCAGAGTTGCTCATTCGATGTCTTTCTTCTTAGCACAATATCATCGTCTTGCGATCGGGATGAGAGCTCGCGAAAGTTTTGCGAGTGGCTGCGCGAACTGCTGACCCGTAACTATGAGCATCTGAAGGAGCAGGCGGCGGCCAAGGCGGGCAGCGATCACTACTGGCATCAGGTGCACTTAATACTCAATCAGCTGGAGGGCATGGAGACGGGCTACATACGAGGAGCGACGCGAGCACGCTCCGATCTGGAGGAGGAAATACCGCTATCCGATTTCCTGCTGATGAATGCGGCAGCTGATATACAGGATCTGAAGATCTACTATGAGAACTATGTGCTGCCCAATGGCACCGCCGATGCAGGCAGCAAGAACTTCTTCCTACCCAGCGCTTCGATGCTGACGCGCATCCTGAAACAAGATAAGCCCACGGAGTCATCATCGCAGGCGCTGCAGCTGCTCTTTGGGCACAGCACCGCCGGCAGCTATTCGTCCATGTTGCGCATACAGAAGCGCTACAAGTTTCACTATCACTTCACACCCGATTCACGCAGTAACACGGTGCCCGGTGCGGATATTACTTTTACTGGCTATCCCGGCATTATTGGCTCCACGGATGACTTCTATGTGGTCAAGGGACGACAAGTTCAGTCCATTGTCGGTGGCGTTTGCATCAAGAACGAGAATCTGGCGCTGTGGCAGAAAGTGGATGTGGAGAACATGGTGCCACTTGTGGCACGCGTCATGGCCGCCAATCGCATTGCACAGAATCGACGCACCTGGGCACGTGCCATGTCCCGTCATCCCTACACGGGTGCCAAGCAGTGGATCAGCGTCGATCTCAACAAGCTGGGCTCTCAGGATAATCTCTACAACACCCTCGATGCGGACGAGAAGCATGATGATGCGCCGGTCCCGCTGAGCGAGAAGGATATTGCGGCGATCAATGAGCGTCATGATCAGTTGAAGAACATGGTCTGGATTGTGGAGCAGCTGCCAGGACTCATTCACAGCAAGGATGTCACCCAGAATTTCCTGTTGGCCGGCAACTCCAGCTGGCTGGCAAACGGTGTGCCTTATTTCCATACGATCCTCGAGACCAGCGGCGTCTCGCTCGATAACTACAGCGAGGATCAGGGCCTGACGCCTGCCGATGAGGCAGAGCTGACCAATCTGGAGGCGGTCGATAAGTATCTGCGCAAGCACGGCTTCCGCGGCGATCTGCTGGGCGACGAATCGATTGCTTATGGCAACATTGACCTCAAGCTCTTCTCCTACAATGCACGTCTGGGCATGAGCGACTATCATGCCTTTGCCGGACCAATCTTTCTCAGACTGCAGCAGGCAAGATCGGTGGAGGATGACCGCGTCCAGGTGGTGGATCAGGCAGCGCCCGCTGCCATCGGCGATGAGCGTCTCAGTGTGAGCATCGATGATGCAGCTGGTCTGGCGGAATTGGAGCTGATTACGGAGCGGCGTCCCGTGCGGAATGATATGCGTGCCATAGCCATGCGAAAGATTGGCAGCGGTCCGTTTAAGTGGTCCGCCGTGAGTGGCCTGGACGATGGCAATCACGAGGGTCACCCTGATGAGTGGAACTTTGACAAAGTGTCGCCCAAGTGGGCGTGGTAAACTGCGCTCAAAACTTGTCCCGTTCTCAAGAATTTTCAACACAAATATCGCAATAGAAAACGCTACCAAATCGAATTTCACAAACAAACCGACAGAATAACTGTGAAGCAATAATTGTCCCCTAGATTCGTAGCTTTAGATTCGTCATTTTGTGTGTTCCTAGCTGATAAATTGTCCCACTTAGTAGTAGAAAGCCAAATTGTGTTGCGTCCATAGTCATAAATTGTAGTCGTGCCCCCTCCCCCTCCCCCCTCCCTTATCATATATGTATGTATCAATGTCAGTTATTGTCTTCCAGTTGATTTTATTTCGTGTTAACAAATTGTCACACCTGTTGCCTCAAATTATAGTTAATAATAGTATTTTTTATAAATGAAATCAAATGAAATCAAATGAAAACTCAAGCCAATAAAATTGTATTTATTTTTGCCAAATGAATCTTTTATTTTTTGGGTTTTGAGTTTGTTAGCTGCAAAGCGCCATCTAGCGACAGCTTTTACTCGGCGCTTCAATTCAATTGATACTTGAGAGTGGATTTTATATAAATCAGTTAGTAAAGTTTAGTTCTGTTAGAAACTGCAAAATATAACAGGATAACAGCAGAAAATATGAATAAATAGCTAATTTTTAATTAAGGATATTTATTTGGCCGAAGTAAGTTGCTTATCATGACGTTATAAAGTCGTATTCCAGATCTTAACATACAACATACATTCGATCAAACATATTGAACTCATTAATACACTGATATATCATTTCAATTATACATAGCTTTCTTGGCTTTAGCCCCACTAACAAAGACTTCTCTTTATCTAAAGCTTTTGACTTGAGTAAAGTATTAATATTGCACTCAACCATCAAGCTGAAGAGAGCTCTTCAAAAATGCGCACTCATTATTCACATTTCGAAATAAATTACCACTCATTGCAATTCACTTGGCCAATAACCGCAGCAGAAAAGAACTGCTGCGAAACAGTGCTTAAAATGTCCGCATCAATTGCAATGCAAACGGGTATATCTATTTCGAAATTGAATTTGCAGTTGTTGGACAAAGGACAAAGGACAAACGACAAACGAGGCCAATTACTTGAAGATATTTTGTCGAAAAGTTCGCGAAACTTTACAAAATTTGCCTTTGTCTAACTATTTGTACGACAACAAGACGATTGTGAATGCAACATTCAAAGTGGCAAAGAACCTTAAAGATGAACCGAACGAAAGAGATAGAGAGAGAGAGAGAGAAAGAATGAGAGCGGCATCTGTAGAAATATACAAAAAAAAATCCCTTTTTATGCTTTGATTATGGTAATTTTGCGATTTGTTTTCATTGCAGTGAAACATGCAATTTTCCTATATACGAAGAGCAAACTTCGAGCTATTCCCGCACACACACACAAACACACACACACAAACACACACAAACAGAGACATAGACAAAGAGGAGGAGATACACTTGTATTGGAACTAGAGAGCTCGTAGATATATTATATAATATGCAATGTGCAGTAAAAGCAACTGCTTTGCTTTCAGCTTGACAAAGACGGCAAAGATGGCAAACTGCAACTCAAACTTCAACTCCAACTCCAACAGAAATTCCGAGTTGAACATTTGCATAAGTTGTGCAGCGAGCGCAAAAAGGAATTACGGGCAAGTATTTTGCATGCATTGGGCCGAGAGCACATGCACTGCCTTAACTTGGCCAACGGCAAAGGCGTTGCAATGCCTTTTATCGAAAATTACAATATATCGTATTTATGCTCATGCCACAGCGACTACCTTTTTCGTAACTTGCTGCCTGCCACTCGCTGAGTTATGGCCAGCTCGTTGGCCCGCGGCTAATATCAATAAACGTAAATTTACTTTGATGCTAATGATTCGGTTGATGGTGTTGTCATCCGCACGCATATGCACATATATATACACATATATATATATATATATATATATATATATATATATATATGAAATACATGCCGCTTAATGTTGCTATTGATATATCAATAGGCCAAAGGCGTAAATTAGTGCGTCAGCGCAATGCAAATAGCCGCAGGTCAAAAGCGGCATTTAACTCCCCCCCCTCACACTCTTCATCCCGGACTGATTTATAATTGTAAATTTGCTGTTTGGTTTTTTTTTATTCTATTCAGTCTATGGAGTTTAGCTGCAGCTGCAGGTGTTCGCATTGCTGGCATTGGCAATTTGATTTATGGCCCAGAGCGCAGCAAGCGACCAGCATTTTTAGACGGCACACGCGGCGTATGCGTAACATATGACCATTTGCCCCGGTGCGTATGCTTCATTTAATTATGTGCGTGCGACTGAAATGCCTACTCTTACTGACAATGGGTTACATTGGACTTAGGTCTCAGAATGTATGAGGAGTATCATCTTTATCATTTATATGTACATATATCTTAAGTACCTTTGAAATCAAAATTAAAGATTCAATTTTTCAAGATTTTCTTTGCTGTATTATTTTTTGTGCTTTTCATATTAGCATTCATTTTTTAAAAAGTTTAATGAGCATATACATTTTTTAAACATTTTGCCAAGTTAGAGTAATAATAGTTGGTATACATGCATTTGTTTGGCCTATTTGGCAGCCAAGTGCAAATTGATTTATTATGAGCCGTAAATATTTGATGAAATTAGTTTTCGATATTTGTGCGCTGTTTGGCGCTATGAACAAATTGTTTGATCTACCCCGGCCCCATAATTCTGATTCTGATTGCTGTATATATAAACATATGTAGCGGCGTTTGCTTCTCTCTGCCCCACTCCGCTCCTGCCACAGTGGGCTTGCCCCGCGGCCAAAGGCACACAAAGGATACGCCTGGGATCATTTTAGATATTTGCTCATTTATTTGAGGCAATTTTTGTGCTAAAGGCCACCAAGCGCTGCCCTCGAAGGCACACAAATCCACAACGTTTGGTTAAACATCTTAATAACGAATTTGTAAAGCTTAGCTGCAACAACAGCGATAAGAAAAGGCAGCACTTTGGCAGGGTCCACACCGTTGGACTGCCATTTGATAAGCACGCGCTGACTTTAAAGAATTTGCCCAAATAAATACTGAAACATCTGAACCCAAGTGCCAAACAATGGCCAGACAATGCTACCCCTTTGCGCCCCCGCCACACACCCTCCAGGAGGAGTCTGGTGCACATTATTGTGTGGGTGAGTTTTTTTCTTCTTCTTCTTCTTCTTTTTTTTTTTTTTCTTGTGTGGTCTTCTTGTATTATATATATTCTTTTTGTCGAGGTCATGGGGTCATCAATTTCGAAAACTGGCACAGCTTGCGCTGCTTTCACGATTGCGAATTAATAAAAAAAAAGAGCCTTGACGACACTCTCGTTTTGGAGGCGGCAGCGGCGGCGGCAGCGGCGGCACCATCAAAGCAACATTTGGAGCACGAGCCATGGAGCTATGAGCCATGAGAAGCTGCCTTTTAATTGTCGTTTATTAATGGACATTTTTGGCATTTCATTCATGTTGTCCGTTTTTACAATTTTATTTTCGTACGAAAATGACAAAATAGTTGCTTTTGATAAATGAGTTTTAAGTGCAATCAAATTGAAAATTTCCGAATTCCAAATAAATTAGTCAATGAAATTCTTATTTCTATCATTTGAACTTAGACATATCCCTAACCAGGTCACCAAGCAGCTGTATCCAAACAAGTTAATAACTTCCTTGAGCAACAACTAACAACTGAAATAAACTTCAATGGCAATAAACATCCTGAGCCACTTCATGTCATATGACAATAAATATTATGAGCCCACTTAAACCACATAGGAATATTCTGTGTCATAAATATGGGAAAAATAGGTTGATTAGTTGAAAAACATTAGAAAACTGTGACAAACCAAGATGACAAGAAACAAGAAACAAGCCACAAGCTCTGAAAAACAAAATCATCAACTCAATTGAAGTTGTTAACTGCACTCAGATGCAGAGATGGGGTTGATAGGGTGGGGTGAATGGGAGGACTCTCAAGGAGAAAGTCTAAAGTGTTGACTAGCATCTATACATGCATGTATGTGTGTGTGTGGGTGTGTGAGTGCCAGTTTATGATTAAAGTAAAAGCCTGAATATCGAATACTTGGCATGACAAGGCGTCATCCTGCCAGGCTCGCATCCTGCTACACGGCGCACGCTTCTGCAACTTCATCATTGTGATAAATGAGCTTTGGATGTTGTGCGCCGAGAGCGACAATAGCAACAACAACAACAACAACATTAACAACAACACCATCGACAAGAACAATAACAACCCAAATGGCTGAACATTTTTTCCCAAACAGCGTATATAAAAGGGGAAAGATGAGGAGGAAGACAGGGAGGAGAAGCAGCACAAAATAGGGGGGAAAAAATGGTAGAAAGTTTCGCCGCTCGAATTGTTATTAACAAGTTTTAAACAAAAAGTTCAAAGCTGCAGGATTTATGCCACATCCCGCAACCCACAGCCCAACAAACAGCAACAACAACAGCAACGAAATGAGGCGAAACTAAACTAGCTAAAAAACAAACTTTAAACATTTTCATGCGTTTTGATGACTCACAGCAACAATCAAGGAAAAAAATCGAGAGGAAGCAGATCATCCAAATCAACTAACAACTCTTTCTAATGCAAATGTTTGTAGTGTCAATTGAGCTTTAAACAAAGGCAGTATTTTGGGTGCATACAATGAGAAGTGAAGTTGTCACACTTGCCGTAATTTGAGCTTTTGCCATCTAATTGTACTGGTCATTGAAGACGGTTGTCTTTGCTTACCTCACCTTACTTACCTTGCCTAAATCGTATTTAAGTCATCGACTCCAAGAGCAGTTGGCATAGCTGTTATCTCAGAAGGAGCTTTTATTGCGCTTCTGGCAATTAGCCGAATTCGCCGCATTTAATTGAGCTTTCGAGAGAGAAGATCATCGCTGCAGTTTGCTATAATTAGTTGGAAGTCGTGCTTAAGCTGCTAACGTCGCGTCGTCGGTGAAGCCGCAATTAAATCCCGGAATTTTATTTCTTGTTTGTTTAGCTAAAAAAGGTGATATATTAATCTTCAATTATATATTATCCAATTTTCTTATCATATTCCTTCCTCCGTTTAAGTGGATCGCCATCTTGGAGATGAGAGCAATGTTAAGTTCTTAGACTCTGGGAGAGGAATGGAGTATAAAGTGGCTAAAGCGTAGAGAGAAAATTATCTCTGCCCAATTACTAAAAGTGCTTCGTTTCTTTCAATATATTTTTTCGTGCTCTTTGTGTTTTTCTTTTGTTGTACAACTTTATTCACAGCTAATCGTCGCCTTACACCGAAGAAAGCGCTTTTGGAGATGGAATGCAACGTAAGTGAAACATACATATTTAAACTTATATAAAACCTCTCATCGTATGTTAAGAGAGAAATATAAAGAACAAGGCACTCTCTTAATTCGGCGTTCGCTGTAATTGTTGTTGTCCCTCTATGATTTTAAGGCCGAGCACTAAAAGCTGTGAGAACATACATATGTATGTTGTGATGCATCAATTAAATGCTTTTTCTTGTTATATATGAAACAGTTATTCAGATTTTTTTTTAGTCGAAGTTTAGTTGTGATTGGTACAATGGAGGATCTTCGTCTAAATCAGCACGCGAATTTGTAATGTAATTATGTGTGTAGCAGCTCGTCATATTGTTGTATAGTACATGTTTGACAGAAATTGAACAAGTAAAGTGTGCTATCGTGGTGTTTTTGACTAGGCAATACCCTGCAAAGTTCTCAAGTATATTTGTGATCATTATGAAGTAATCAAGATAGTTGGCTGACAAGCTGAAAGTATATCAAGAAGTAGGTGCAGATAAAGATAGGACATGTTTAGATAGGAGATGAAAACAAACAACTCACTGGATTAAGTATAATACCCTATAAAAATCATTAAAAATCTGTTTGAAATAGCTTTTATATCAGTCTCTTGCGCTGTCTGACTCCCATGTCTCTGACACCCATTTGGTGTTAAGATTTACACAACACTGGTAATACCCTTTTTCTCTCGCTCTCAATTTTCATGGTTACAGGGTATTTAAGTAAAATAGCACATTTTTTAGCTGCACACGACGCATTCAAAAGCAAGCGCTCAGTGGGTGCTTCTTTGGCAAACGACTTTGCCACTTTGCCGCCACTTTTGGCACGTGCCGCAGTTGCTGCCTGCCTCAGTACCCCCAGCAGGCAGCTGCCACAACATTTGGACAGGCAACAGCCCCCGCTACCCGCTACCCACAAGCCCTTAGCCGTAGCTAGTGGGAAACTTAGTTAGTTTGATTTTGAATGGTTTGTTGGTTTGGTTGCTTTGGCTGCTTTGGCTGCTCCGGTTGGCAGCTGTTTGCCTGGCTCCTCATTGTTATCAACCAATTTGCCATGCGATGGTGCGTTCCTCATCTTGCGTGTTGACAGTGTGCAGAGAGGGTGGTGGGGGGGGCAGCTAGTAAACTTGGTAAGTAAAAGCGCGTTGGCGGTTCGTCTTTTTTGGTTACATTTGCAAACAGCACTTTTTGAGCGATTGCCAAGAGCATTACGGGCTCAGTTGAATGACTGTTAAGTGGGGTGAGGAGGGGCGGCTGATTGCCTGCCTGCCTGCATGTGTGTGTGCTTATGTGTGGGTGTGCTACTATTGAAATGTGGGTTAAATGGCTTACTAAGTTAGTGGTATTTCTGGAATGTGCATTACGCTTTTGTCAAAAAGTTACCCAAACTGCAATAAAATGGTAAAGCGTACGAAATTTCTTACTCTGTAAGTTTCTTACGGCTTCAAGAAGTTTATGTCGAAAATGCTACAAATATATTGCCAGCATTTTCAATTGTGTGTGCTCTAACAAATTATCGACTTCTATAGTTAAGAATTTCCATAAATATAGCCAAGCTATTTTCAGGCTGCTTACTTTAGCCTGCTAATTAATTAAGATTTTAACATTTAAGGCATGCAAATGTGCTAAGATTTATACGCCAACAGACTTTGTAATTTCTTTATACAGAATTCAGACTCTCTTATAACTTTTTTATTTGCAATTTAAGCTGACAGCCGCGCGGCTAACGTGGCTAAGTGTCAATGTAATCTACGGTAATGTGATAAAAATATAACAGAAAAGAAAAATGTAAAATGTAAAATGTGAAAGGTAGAAAAGTAGAAAATATGTCTATAGACGCGGTCACAGGCTCTCTTCAAAATTATGGTCCAACCGCAAGGTAATTAAATTCCTTAACGCAAGTGCCAGCAGTATGAGACCCCCCCCCCCTCACCAGCCCCCCTCACCCCATTTAAGCCGCCATTATCGCCTTGGGGCGTTGCGTCCTTGATGCCAGCAGTGCCCAAAAACGCACAATGAATGTCTCTGTGGTGGCATCTCTCTCTGTGTCTGTGTGTGCGTGTGTGTGTGTGTGTGTATGTGTGTTTGTGTGTGTGTGACACTGACAGCGGCAACGTTGTAGATTTCGTGGTTAGCACTTGAGCATTTAATTGAATTTTTTGTGTGCGCTTCCGACGACATCGTCGGCATCTTGTGCGTGTCCTGCGTCCTGCGTCCTGTGTCCAACCCGCTTACTACCCCTCACCCCACGCACCCCAAGCGGCTATGCTTTACATAGTTTTACAACAGCGTCGCACCCAAAATGTCATAAATTATCAAATAAAGTTTTTATTTTAACGAGTTCCCTGCACATTTTTACTCTACAATTTTAATTACTTTGGGACAAAAATTTCACTTAGCTCCCAAACAAAAGCCAAATGCTGCTACCGCAATTCGTCCATTTGTCATTTCCTCAATATTATTCCAGCACTTTGAATGAAATTTGAGATTTTTTTCTTCAATTATTAATCAAAAGAAAGAAAGTACTTGCAGCAGTAGCAATTTATTGTTACATGTATCCTTGAAAGGAAGGCAAACATGTGCACCGAAATTGTTTTAATAAAGTTCTTAAAGACAAAACTAGAAGCATAACAGTTTCATGTGGGTTTCTTACAGTTTGCCACCTGGCGCTCGGCACATGCCAAAAGTTCTGATTGCAACTTTAATTGTTTTCAGTTTGCTGAAATTGGTTGAATTTGGTTTTGAAAAGAGCAATCATTTTAAAGAGCATTAAAGTTGTATGAAATGTAAATTGAATAGCATATTTTAGGGCACAGCTAATTGCTTTTATGACCTGAGGGCAGTGGGCTTGCAACTGTAATTGTAATTGTAATTGTAATTACGATATCTAAATAAAGAAATAATGAAACTGAATGCCATAAACAATTCACAGATTTAAAAGCTATTATTGCAAAGCACAAGACTTTTAAATGATTTATTTGCCTTATGCTAAATTAATGTGAAACTTAAATGCTCAGATATCAGCAGGCATTATTTGTGCATTCATTTCGAATTTCAATAGACAGATATGTGCAACTGTAAACTACAAAGAGCTGTTCATGAACTTTCTTTAATTGACAACAAACACTTAAGTTGATTCCATTGTCTGAAGTTGTTGGTTGTGAGTCGCAGGCTCCTTTGAAATGTCAAGCACCTCGCAGTACGCATTTCCTTGCTTTTTGCTTTTCATCGCTAACGAGAAGAATTCATAAGAGAAAAGGTTTTTCTCTCGCTTGGAAGACAAGGATAAAGCGAGTCGGAAAACGTAAGAAAAATGAAGAAAAGCAGTGCATGTAATCCAATTGCAGAAGTACAAGGATATAAGCGCCACACACATACACACATACACACACAAGGCGGCGTTTAATTTGAAGGCGTGTCAACATACACACACAGAAGACACACACACACACATAGACACACACACACTGAGGCGCTTAGTGCAAAATGTGTTAAATAAATATGAGCGGAAAAAAAGTTAAAGAAATTTACATGGCTGCTTTTGCTTTACTTTTAAGTGGTTTCCCTTGTTGCCATTTGAATGTGTCTATGTGTGTGTGTGTGTGTGTGTGTGTGTGGCCGCACTTTTTGGCTCAACTCGTCGCCTAGCATTTGTTGTTGTTAGGGGCTTTGAAGTAAGTGCATTTAACTTTGCTCCCAGTGCCTCAAAGTGCTAAGTGCGCTCAACATTTGCCTTGGCGCACAGATGCCCCCCCTTCCTACACCCTGCCCCTCGTTTCTAACCCCTCATTGCTCCTCAAGTCCTCTCACATCCTTTGCAGCGTCTTGTTTATGCTGTTGACTTTTGTATGGAAGTGTTTCTTTAATGTTTTTACACTCATATTCTTGCATTGTAATTATAATTCAGTTACAGTTACGCACACACACACACACACACACACACACACACACAGATAGAGAGACAAAAGCAAATGGAAATAAATATAAATGCATATTTATTATGCAAATTTCAACAGTTGACCCATTGGCCTCGGCTTGAATGTCAATTTGACTTAATGCTGCTGCCATTTTCCGAGAATTCGCCTTTAACTTCAATTTCTGTTTACCGTATTTATATTTTATATGTAAATACATGTTTGGAGCCAGGAAATATGTCAGGGCGCTTGACAATCGGAACACGTTGCCTTTAACTCTGGATCTCGTCTCGCCCAACACGCGCCAGGCCACACCAAGGGAGAGAGAGCGAGAGAGAGAGTGAAAGAGAAAGAGAGAGAGAGAGAGATAAAGAGATAAAGAGAAAGGTCAGGCGAGTCAGCAGAGCAAAACATGAACCGACATCAGAAAATTCACATTTGTTGCATTTAAATGAAATTATGCAAATTACGAGCTGATTTTCTATATGAAAATCCTGGACAACACAATTTTGCAAATGACTTGTTTTTACGTTGACCAGATTTCATTTGGTTGAAATCAAAAACCAAATTATGACATTATGGGCCTTCATTTGATTCGGAACATGTTCAAGGTGATTAGCATGTAATTTGTGTCAAGCTGTTGGCCTTGTTTACTCTGGCCATAATTAGCATATTCAGCAAGCTGCACATTAAATTACCTTCTTTAACTATCAAACTGGTGAAACTGAAACATGGATTGTCAATTTGTCCTTTAGATAGATCCTGCATCTATGGTGATTCATTGCGGAAAATAAATTATATAATTATTTTCAATTTTGCATGAATAATAATCGTTATAATTTCAATTTAAAATCCTTTAATACATTTTCAAATCGATTACTGGCAACAAGAGCTATCATTTTGTGAAAACTTAATCGATTGAATATATTCATTTTCGAAAAGCAAATCATTTTCATAGATTTTAAAGAGCTAATCGAAATACGACAGTTTGCAATTTATGCAAATATTTATGGACGAGAAGTGCTTTCAAGTGGCTTATAATTGTTGCACATCGGTCATTCGCAATAATTTCAGAGCAGCTGCAATTTTCGCCAAAGTTGTTGTTGTTGTCGTTGTTGTTGTTGTCGTTGTCGTTGCTGTTGGCTGGGTATTAGCAGCTGCCATTGCTGTTAAATGTTAACAAATTAGTGACGGCGGTTTAGGCCAACAGCGAGTGTTGTTGGCCACTCGGTCAATGCCGTGGTTGTCGCTTGTCGTTTGTTGGTTGTCACGGATTTAGACATAACACACACACACACACACACACACGCACATGTGCTGTCAGTGTTTGATTAGTGTTGGTGTTGCATTGCACAAAGCTGTCAGCTAATTATTGCCGACATTTGTTATTATTGTTGGCCATTGTTATGGCAGTGCAGGAATTTCGCTCTTATTTCAGCCAATTTGAGCCATTTAACAACTTGGTGCACATCTCTTTTCGACTTTTTAACAATTTTGCGCACAACTTTTGCCAAATGGAAAGGTAAAAAACTGGCGAATTGCGAGACAAGTTTCCATTGTGCGTAGCTGCTCATCCTGCGAATTTATATTATATCCGCTGTGCTCTGCTCAATGCAATTGTAATCCTTTAAGCATCTTGTCGAACAGCAGCAAAGAGATTGTGACAGAGGGAGAGAGAGAGAGAGAAAGAGTGGCAGAAGATATATAAAAAGCTAAAAAGAATGCATTGCGCTTCATTTAAAATTTCCTTTTTAAGAGCCAACATCTTATGCAATCTTCAGGACGTTTTGTTGCTTGTTAATGCTACTTTTGTTGTTATTATTTTCTTGTATACCCTGTATACATTACAAATTGGTAAAAGGAGTATCAGAGGCAACTGTGACCTCCTAAACCATATACATTTATATATCTGAGCAAGTTCCGAGAAGAAGAGATTTATATAAATGGCTTGATTTTAGATGCGCAGCTGTTTGCAGGGTATTTGCTAGTCGGGTATTCTTGATTAGAGCAGACTTACTTGTTTGTAGTAGCTGTTGGTTTTTTATGGTCCACTTGGGCGCTGCAGCTGTAGTTGATTGTTGTTATCACAATTGACTGAGATTACGTTTATAGTGCACATAAAAAGGTCACTTAGTTTAGTTAAAGTTGTGCGAGTTAATTTAAGTAGCTCGTTTTTTAATGATACTGGCAAATGCTTGAGTTTTATAATTTACTGCTCTTCTTTATTGATTTCCAGTTGAACTAAATCAATGGTGTTTATTTTTCCACCTACAACTGGAACATTTTAAATTACTTACACCCATTTAACTGCTCCTACTGCTGTTTTAGCCATTTTGAATTATTTATAGAATAAACTTTTGTTTTATCTAATTAAAAAGCATGCAAAAGGTTTTAAAGCAGATTAATACTTGTTTTTAGTTTTTTCTAACTGCATATTTTTATATGCGCATAGCAAATTGCGGCTGCAACAAGTTGGCAGTGAGTCTGTGAGTTCAGTGTGGCCCAATGTTAGTGTGCAGCTTCTAAAATATGTACATATATATATATATTTATATTATAATTTGTGTCGTTTGTGTGCTTAATTCGTTTCGAAGCAAAATGCAAATGCTGTAAAATTTGTTATTTAACATATGAATGGTAAATCAAATACTCTTTGCATTATTTATCAAAAAAAAAACACATAATAATATTGCATATTCCAGCAAAATATATATACATATGTATAATCGAAATGAGCCTTAAAGCTGATTTGCAGCATTTCATTGACTTGAATTTTACAGCTTTTCGCCAAACTATTAATTTCTCTTAGCTTATTAAAACGCCCCCAATTTGTGGGTGGTTTGGCTTAGTACTCGCCAATAAATCAAATCGGAAGTTATAGACTGAGCCACCGCAGCTAACCCACACTATGATGTACTTTGACACATAACCATTTGATTTATGGCGTCAATGCAATTTCTTTTTTTATTTTTTTTTGGTTTTTTTTTATTGGTTCTTTTTTTCAATTTCGTTTTTCGCAAGTGCAGTTTTTGGCCAAAAAGGGCTGGGCGGCTGCTACTCGTTTTTGGCTATTTGGAGCACTTCATAGATTTGCGATATTTTATCGTGGGCGACGTTGACCATGTGGCCAAAAGTGCCCTGGCATTTCAGTTGGCCAATGCCAATTGCCAATTGCCATGCAGCTGCGCCTCAACTGCAGCTTGAGGTTGAGGTTGAGGTTGAGACTGCGGCTTGGACTTGTCTTTTTTTTTTGTAGTTTTTTTCAACTGAAAAACTCTTTAGTACAGCTTACCTTGAATGTGTTTTGGTTTAGAAAAAAATATGTAGTCTGCTTTATTTTGCGGTCTCTCTCTTTCTCTCTCTCATAATCTGTGACTGGCCTGAGTTTTTGATAGTATTCCCAAAAACATTTTCACTTCATTTTGATAATAGAAATAATATGATGATTTTGTTACCTTTTTATTGGAGTGTACTCTGTGGGATTACGAGCATTTATATAGGTACATATACCCAAGTATGCTCAGGAAAATGAGTTTAATTTAAAGAGAATAGAATTTGAAGAACACTTGAGCTTATCTACTTAATGTTTCTACTTATATCAAGCACTGACTTCTGTTGTGGTTGTTGTTTTTGCAGTGGCTGCTGCTTTGCTTCATTATGGCACATTTGCTTTAGTTTCTTTTTTACAGCACAAGCAACAAAAAAAGATGGAGAAGAGAATAGAAATGTTTGACCAACTGGCCGGTTGACTGTTTGACTGTTTGACTGTTTGACGGTTTTGGTTGCTTGGGCTATTTGGTTTCTGGTACGGATTCTGCTTAGTTGTTTGGCAGTTGGCCAAGAGTCATAATGCCATGATGTCGTTGTTGTCAACCATTTTCCTTCTTTTTTTTTTTTGGCTAGCTCTGGATTGATTTTGGCCACAATCAACGCGGCTGATAGTCAAACTTAATTGCGATTGAGTGAATTTTTATGGCCTGTGCCCATTGTGTGCTCGCGTGTTTTTGGCATATTTCACAAATGGCTCAGCTGCAATTGAATTGAATGCACATAAATTTTGTATGAGTACTCGTATTGTGTTGGCTCTTGGTTGTTGTATGCCATGCGGCAATGCGCTCCATTTGGCCATCCCCCCCCATGTCATTGGGCCGCCATGTCTATCAGTTTGGCAAGTCCTTCACAGCTAATTAACTGCATTTTTCGCATGTCATTGCAGGATGCGGGCGGCATTGGCTTGGCTGGGCTGGCTTGTCGCATACATTTTGAGTGTAATTAAGGTCAGCACAAGTCAACTTGCAACTTGCCGCCATTTAAAAGTGTCAGCCGTTCGCTGGGTGAGGGGGCAGAAGTGTTTTGGGTCCAGCTCTGGTCCACATCTCTATGGCTTTTGGCAATTGGGCCAGCAACGCAGACCGCTGAACATTTTGTGTGCAGACATTGCTCTGTGTATGTGTGTGTGTGTATGTGTGTGTGTGTGTGGTGTAAATGCATCTGTGTGCACAGTTCGTTATCTCGCTGTGTCGCATACTTTGCACTTTTCGAGATGACAACGATTTCACTTGCGCTAATAGCCATGGCAACCCCCTCCCTTCCCCACCCCCTCCCTTCCCCGCTCTGCACCCTTCACTGATTTGCGCTTTTGCTCAACATAATTGCTCGTTTTTATGAGGCCACAAATAATTTGTCATGCAGTTTGCAAGTTGCTGCTTATCAGCCAACGAGATACGCAACTTGAAGTTGCCGCTTGCCACTTGCCGCTTGCAGCTTACAACATAATGTGGCAACGCCTTGCAGTTGAATGAACGATAACGGTAATTATGTGAAAGCAAACAGCAGCTTAGCAACTACTTAATGGCAACTTATGAACTGCAAGTAATTCTTACTTATTTTATTATAGCTACTTATGCGTCATTCAGTTTAATTATTCGCTATTTAATAGTAGAAGGTGCTGTGCCCTGTGTGTGAGCAAACTTAAACTTTAATTAGTAATTAGTAAAATTAAATTTGTCTGCTGGCTTGGTAAAATGAAAAGAAGAAAATCCAGTCAGTCAGGACCAACAGTTTTATTTATATAGATTATGTTTGGCCATCGATATCAATATACGCCCCAATAACCACGGTGTGTTCTTAACTCATCAAATATTATTATAGTATCTCAATAAATTTGCTATAAAAACATCGCTTCAATATAATTTGCAGCTTCTCATTTCGGATTTTTTATTGACCAACGCCAGTGGCAGTGGCAATTTACATCCATTTTTGTTTCCGTTTCGGCTCCCCATTGTCTTAGGGGTGGTTTGCAATGTTGGGGTTATTACTTAGTTTTAATCATAAATTTGTGTGTTGTAATACCGCCGAAAGATAAACAGCAAAGTTACCGCCCGTTTTATGGTCAGCTTAAGGTCGTCTTATCCGGCATTGCATTGCACTTAACGTAGCTTGTTTATGGCGATTTCCGCATTTAATATGCATTGGCTAACAAAAACACAAAAAGACAGAGACAGAGAGAGAGAGAGAGAGAGAGAGAGAGAGAGGGGGAAGGAGAGAGAAGGAAAGAGTTATTGCAGCGTAAAAGCTGTTTGGCAGCAGTCAATCAGTGTTGGCCAAACGCTCAGTCTGACAGTCAGTCAGTCAGTCAGTCAGTCAGTCAAACGTAGCTGGGGCTATAAATTTGCTTAATAAAGTTTTTATATTTGCAATTAATTTCATTTCAGTTTTTTTGCATGAATAAGAACCGTACTCCGGCTCCATTTACGGGCCTGCGAATCCGTCTTTTGGCTGACTGCCCGCCTGCAATTTGCGAGCCATTCAATATAATCAGAGAACGAGACAGAGACAGAGGGACAGAGGGACAGTGAGAGAGTGAGAGGAGGCTAGTGGGCAGCAAAAACGCATTATACCATGGCGTATGCGTAATACGCATTTTGAATGAAGCGGGCCGCTCAGAGCTGAGAGTTGCAAAGTTTCACAGTATTCCTCTCACTTTAAACTTGAACACTTAATTATTTTTTGCTGGACTCGGCACTCGGACGGAAAGTCAGCTGCTGCTGCTGCCGCTGCTGCCGCTTAATGTGTGCAATTACCGATAAATTAAAATCGTTTAATTAAATATGCAAGAGGGGAGCTGGGCTGGAGTGAGGGTGGGGGTGGTTCGGTTGTCGTCTAGAAATCACTATTTAGCAGCTTAAATATTTACATCTAGCAAAGTGCTGCTTTCTATTTGACTTGTCATTAAATTGCTTGCCTACAGATACACACACACACACACACACTCACTCATCTATCTGATTCACTTGCTGTGTGTATCTAAATGTGTGGTTGTTGTAATTATGGCGCATAAATCGTTGCCACGCCTCGCTCCGCCTCGTCTCGCCTCTTCACTGTTAGCCAGCTAAATTGCTATTTAAACATTTTAAGTGCTTTTGGTGTTAATAACACATCAGCGCATGTTTCATTTGCCTGAGTCAACAGTTTAATTAGAGTTTGTGCATAAATCATCACCAGTCGCCATCATTCTCCTTAGCAGTAGCAGCAGAGGCAGCAGCAGCTGCACTTCAAGATACATTTCTATCTATATTTGAAGTAAAGATTTTGCATTCGGTTTGCTTTTCTATTTCAGCCAGTCATCCGTCATTCGGCACTGTGCTCTGATTTGTGTGCACAAATATGTCAAATAAATGGAGATGTCGAGCGTGCTAGATGATCCCATTTAATTCCTGCGGGCGTAAGGCAACAATTTAAAGTCATTTCGAGGAAATATTTGAAAAACTAAAACAAATTCAAAGCAGGAATAATTATTTCAATTATTTATTTATTTATTTACTATATTTTTAATTTAATCAAAAGCTCTGCTGTTTCTCTGAACTTGAGAAGAATCGATTTTCGATAGCACCTTGAATGTATAGGAGATATACACTGATTATATATATATATGTTGCATTCTGTTACAGGGTATCTTCTAGCTAGGCAGTCTCAACTATAGCACTGTGACTTGTGTTTTTATGCATTTTCAATCGAATTTTGATCAATTTTATATATTCACTTTGGACATTTTTAATGGCTATGAATTATTGTTGTTATGTGGTAATATGCAACATTCTGCAGCCAATATATATGCCACTTCAAGTTGCACAGTTATGGTGCTCTAAAAAACTAGTCAGCCAAGTATGTTGGCACATCTGTAAGTGTAAGTTGCCCTGTGCCTCATCTTCAAGTCATTGAGCGTGCATGTCCCTGTGTAAGTGTGTGTGTCCCTGTGTGTGTGTGTCTGTGGTGTATTAATGGATAATAGCAAGAGTCGTGGCAAGTGACAGTGCTAAAATTAATAGAGCACCTCGACTTTAGTTCGCTGCTGCCAGTGGTTCTCGTGTTGGCCACGTGGCGTATGCGTGATTTATGCCATGGCAACCGCATTTAATTGAAATTGAGCGGAATCTTCTAAGTGTGTGTGTGTGCTTGTGTGTGTGTGTGTTAATACTGTACTCGCGGCGTGCCGCCATCATCATCATGCACACAGATGACTTGATATATGTACACATACACATATCGTAATCTTGGCCAGAAAGTCTACCCCGATTTTGATTTGTCCAATGCCAAAGCCATGAATAGACAAATATTGCGGCTGGCTTATTAATGGCTGGCTCGAGTTACGATAATGGCACACACACACACACACTCACAGCGGGACGGCCCAATGCCCAATGCCTCAACCCAACCCCCTCCCTCACTCTCTCTCGGTCCCTCCCTTTAGTTGGGTCTAATTAAAGACGGCCCAAAAACAGCCGAAACACTTGACGTCACGGAAGATGCGCTGCCCAAAAAACGGCAACAGCTGTTCAAAATGCAGTCCCGCCCAGCACAGATCCAGAGCTACGTCTCTGCCCAACCACCCAGCTCCGCTCGCGGCTCCTCCCCCCTCGGCCGTGTTGCTGTATGTATACGCATTTCAGTTGTTGAGCCTCCTGTCCGTAGTACACATCAACTCCCAAAATCTCCCGGCATTTCAGTCGGCGCAGGCGTCTACAGTCACCCACAGCAGTTGCTCTCCCAACGCAGGCGCCTCGCAACTTGGCTTCCACAAAACGCTGCGCTGCATCTGCAAAGTGAGAGAGACGGAGCAAATGAGCGAGATGGAGAGAGAGAGAGAGTGAGATGGAGAGAAAGAGAGAGAGAGAGAGCGAGAGCGATTGTAACTTTTTGAGACGCTTGCCGGCTTTTGGGCTCTCAAACAGCATTCATATTTAATAAGCGAAACACATATATGTAGTTTTTTTTTCATCCTTTTTTGTAACAAAAGTTGACTGTTGCTGCCGCTGCACAGGGTGGCGCCATCTGGTGCCTCAGCCTGCTGCTACTTTAGGGGGAGGGGCGGTGTGGGGTATGCGGCCAGCATCAAAAGTTAATTAAAACGCATACTTAATGCGCGGCCCGTGACTGCCTTAGACGGGGATTTTTGGGGTCGCAGAAGCAACATGACCGGGCGACACAGGCCCAAAAACCTGAAACCAAAACCCTAATGCGAGGCTCCCAAATGGCTCCCAATGCACACATTCCCAACGATATGTAACTGTGTAAATGTGTGCATGTGTGGTCGCATACAACTTGCAGACACTGTACAGCGTTTGGGTTTTGATTAATTGGAGTGCCGTTTGAGTTCTGGTCGGACCTGCGGGCTTTAATGCGCCCCAAATGAGCCAAAAGTGTTGAACTGTATGAATTTAAAGGTGGGGACTCAAATCAGGTGTTTTCAAAGCACTGTGAATTAATTGGGGATTAAATATTTGTTGTAGAAAGCTAATAAGCAATATTATGAAAGAATGTTTGCAAATTAAATGCTTAGATCACATTATTAGTTAACTTATAAGTTGAAGTTATCTACCAATGGAAGCTTTATCGATAAGGTTTACATCAAAGGAAATCAAGTTCGATATTAAGTTTACTGTTGCCAAATTTAGACCTTCGAACTGCCTTAACTTTGCCAAAACTAAACCGATCGTAAAGCTTAAAGGCATTTCCTTCATGGCTTATCGTTTTTAGCAATCCTACATTTAAATTATATCCATTTGTCAAAATAAATTTTTTGCAAAAATATCATGTACCCCCCCCTTACTCATTTTTGTATGCCAGTTTAGACCTTTGAACAGCCATAACTTTGCCAAAACTGAACCGATCGTGAAACCTTATAGCATTTACTTCATGGTTTGTCGTTTTTAAGAATCCTACATTTAAAATATAGCCTTTTGTAAAAATTAATTTTTTGACCTTTAAACTGTCATAACTTTGCCAAAACTGAACTGATCGTGAAGCTTCAAGGCATTTCCTTCATGGCTTATCGTTTTTAACAATTCTACATTTAAAACATAGCCATTTGTAAAAACTCATGTTTTGCGAAAATATCATTTACTAATTTGTTTTTCGAATATATTGTGGATATGAATGCTTATATGTATGAATGCAGATACATAATTATGAATAAACGTAAGGGTTGGGCTTAGGGTATCTCCTAGTCGGGCACTTTCGACTATAAAACTCTTACTTGTCTTTTTATCATATTGTACGATATCCCAAGCGTTCGATTCCTTTGAGAATTTAGCATTCTGAACTAATCATAGATTATGCTTACTCATGCTTTGTTCTACCTGTTGTACTATGTATGTCCCCAAGGCCCCAAAGCAGTTACATAAAACCTAAAGCGATTTCTATGCTAACGAGCCGAGTGATTCGAGTGGTCCGAGTTGTGCCGAAAAAGCAACCATTTGCTATCGCCACTTGCCATTGCTCATAACTGTATACATTTATAAAATCGCCCGCGAGACTATTAAAACTATTATCTGAGTGTTGGGGGGGGTTAACATAGTCCAAACCCCCCGCTCACCCTAAATGGCCCCCCCCCTGTCTGACATACGTTCTTTCGTGCTGTCCGTTTTCTAGCATTTTTCTCTGCCGGTTTTCTCTAGTTTCTTTTTTATTTCCACTCTTGCGCTTTTTGGCAGGCGAAATTAGCCAAGTGCGCAAAATTTAAATTAATTTCATGCTTCTGCAAGCCGAGCAACCAAAACTGGCCAACACAAACACAGCCGTCCAAGCAGCGGCAGCAGGAAGCAGGCAGCGACAGCAGGCGAGGGGCAGACAAGTGCGACACACACCCTTTTACACACATCACACACACTAGCACACTAGCACACAAACACTCACACACATACTACAATTTTTACCGCAAACATTAGCAATTCTAATTTTTCGTGCAACGCTTTTGCTCCCCATCGTCCACATTTTGTCCAGCGGTTTTGCCTGGGTCAGTCATAAAAAGGTTAAGGGAAACACACACACACACACACACACACACACACACACATGCGAACTCACAGCCACGCGCAGAAATTCATTGTTTAAAATGAAACCACAGCACATACACACATCCGGTTTCACGGGAAACATTTAGCTGTCTGTTCCAACCCGATACACGGCCCTATTATATAAAAAAGTAAGGAATATTATTAAGGCATTACTTTGATTTGAGAAGAAGCAACAGCTCAATGAATTTCAAGAACTAAGTTAGTTATTTTCAAAAATATTCAAATATTTTAAGGTCTTTGTGATACGATGATATTATAATATCTAGATTCAACCATCGTACTGTCCAATATCATCTTCAAAACAACAAAAGAAAATCCGGCAACCGACCTCAAAGTTAATTCCTTGTCTTCTGTTCATCCCTACGACATGCTCTGAATATATCAACAAAAGCTCGTTTATTTTTATATATATTTATGTTTGTACATAACGGCTTTTAAAATATTGCTATAATAATTTTAGTCTTTTAGCTTTGCGCACATTACGCATACGCCCAGTGTCCGTAGGTCCGAGCATGGCATCGTAATTGGCCTTGTCTAGCGACAAACTTGCGACAAAGTTTGACCAGCGAGCGGAAGAAGACGCCCAAAAAGTGGACAAAACTGCGTCAGTTGCAGCTGCAGTCGGCAAAGATGCGGCTGCTTAATTGCCATTGACTTTTGGCTAAGATTGCAAGGGGTGGGGAGTGTACAGTAAAAAAAGAAAACAGTGCAGTCAAAGGCAAACAATGCAATGTAGGAGTGTAGTCCCTTAGCGAGCGAGGGGGAGTGGAAGGGGGAGGAGCAGTAGGAGCGACGACGACGACGACATCCTTTTGGAGATATTTCACAGCCCTCGGACATGAATGAAGGATGGCAGCGAAAGCAAAGTAAAGCAGTCAAATGGTCGCGCCATTTTTAGTGAGACAAATACAGCAACTGGCATGAGGCGGATAGGGAGCGGGAGCGGGGCGGGGGATTGGGATGGGGCTTGGCTTGCATTTACATTTGAGAGCGAAATTTATTTGACTGCGGCACAAGGAAGAAAAGTTTGAAGCAGCCTCCCCGAAAACGGAAACGCTGCAACGGAAGTGCAGCCAGCACTGCTGCTGCTTCTTCTTCTAGTTTTTTGCTGTCTTCTTTTTGGCCTGGTTTTTGCTAACATTTGGCGGCTGCTTTATTTGCTGTTTGTCTGTTGTCTGTTGTCTGCCTCTACATTATTTGTAGGAGTGCGGGTTGGTCATTTTAAAGAAATGTGACTTTTACTGCGACAATTTGTGTATCCGCAAATTGTGATTAATTACTAGTCGGGGGGTAAAGTGTAGAGGCTAGAGGGTAGACGTCGCACAGAGTGACCAACGATTTTTGGGGCTAATATATCCTTTGGCGCTTATCCTTGTCATCTATGCTGTTGCTGCTGCCTTGTTGGCCATTAGCCTGCTGCCACAAACTATTTTCGCCTGACAATTGCATGTGATTCGACAATTATTTTCCATTTTCGCAATTCGAAATGGACGCAAAATCAAAATAAATTCGTTTTATTTTAATGGATTCACTTTATTTTATAAACAAACACATGTATTTATTATGTGCATATTCAGTGCGACAGGTTGAGAAAGTTGATCAAATTCACATGATTTGTGTGATATTTGTAGGTTGATTGATATGCATGTCGAAAATATTTGTCATCAAATAAATATATTTTCAGATTTTACAACTTTTTAGAAAGTCGCTTTAATAAATAATGCAAATAAAAACTTGTTAAATCTGTTTCAATATTTGAACAACATGTTGAATGTATAAAATGTAGATAACTCTCTAAACTCTTGTGTAAATTGTAAAACTAACTGAAAGTTTATTTTGGGCAGAATTTTGAATACACAGGTTACGTAAATATCTTATATACCATGTCTTATTTGTTGGAAAAACTATCATTATTACATAGCTGTTACTTAAATATTTATAACTGTCTGTGTTTATAGCAAACACTTTCACTTGATGAATTATTAGCACTTTATCTAAACTTTTTGAGTTTCTGTCAATTATTTCACAACTTTATTATAATTTATAGCACAGTTGCAACACTTCTACGAACTCCAGTAGTTATTTCAATTACTTGTGACAGCTTGAGTATGTGATAAAATCCTAAACAAATTCATTATTATCATATTAAATTCACTTTCAACTCCCACTGTGCTTCGTGTCCTTCGAGCATACATATCCCAACATAAGGACACTAATACAATTGCGCCCTTTGGAGAAGCCGCCCACATGTAGAGAGATATGGAGCCGCAGCTGCGGCTGTCGCAGCCAAGAATGTTGAGCATTAAAAGCTTAAAGACTTAAAACATTAACACACACACACACACACACGTTCGCATACACACAGGCAGATGACAGCATTCCAGGACATAACCAAAGAAAACTATTTACTGCAGACACAAAACCCAGCTAAGCAGAACAGGAAGGCTCTGTGGGGGCCACCATGACAAAATTTAAATCCGTCAGGTGTTTTTAGATATATTTCTCGGTTTGGCAGCAGCACACAAGGACACGCACACACGGGCAGACAGTTGACAGACATGTGTGTGCACGTGTGCATGTGTGTGTGTGTGTGTGCGCCCTGGCGTAATTTATTATGCGCCAAATCATGGCAAATGCATTAAAATTTCGTCTACACCGTCACAATGTGGCCAAAAAGCATCTGAGTTGAGTTGGGTCTACGTTCCGGGTGCAGATCCCGGTCCCATTCCCACTCCCACTGCGGATGCGGATGCGGGTGGGGGTGCGGGTGCGGGCGCCGGTAAGTTGCTTACCAGCCACTGTTTGTCAAATTTCTTTGCGTGCACCAAAATTATGCGGAAATAGCTCTGAGGTGAAAAAGCAACAATAAGAAAAACCGCTAAGAGAGCTCGAGTCGTTGAGCTTTGGCAGATTTCAGAATGCCCTTCGAGAAATGTATTTTTCTCAGATTGTGAACCGTGTGTCTAAGGTTTATAGAAAACAATAATTAAACCAAGCCAAACAGTTACAATCATCATGAAACTTGAGAAATAGTTAGCTAATATACTCGTCTGTGTGTGTGGCAAATCTCAAAGTTCAAAGCTCAGATTTGTGGGTGTTACGGAAACAGAACCAATGGAACTTTATAACAAATTTCAATTTTCATTTATCAATTTGACTTTTCTAACTACAATGATTTGGGATAAAACAACTATGCCGTTCGAACAAAGGACCATATCATTATCAACTTAGCTATTGTATACTTTATATATATTACAATATATATATTTCTTATAAGAGTCGAGCTGCCCACTCGGTTTGGTTACATATCATATGCACAACTTTGAGTTACGCTTTTTAACTATTTTTGGGCACAAAGTATAAACAAGAACCCTCAGCTCAGCAACAGACGCCAAAGCAGGCGAAACCGTTGGATTTTCAACGTGTGTGTATGTGTGTGTGTGTGTGTGTGTGCAGAGTTCGGTTGCATATTGTGGGCGGCTTGGCTGACAGTTTTGGTCTGTTGCTGTTTGTGTGCGGGCACAAATGTCAACAGCCAGATTATGACCATATACACATAGTTGTTGTTGTTGTTGTTGTTATTGTTGCTGGTTAGCCAGCAGCTTAAGCAGAAAAACTATGCTGTATGTGGCCCCCAAACCAAAAGCTGCACATCCCCATATATACTTCTATATGTATATCTGTAAATATATATATATATATATATATATACTATGTGCTCACGTACATATGTGTAATCCATCAATTAATAGTCCTGACAAGCGTCTAATTAAATATGTCCTGGCAGCTGAGACGCGTCGCACAAATGAAATGATGCAAAGGCCAAAGAACCAGCCACAAATTTAGGCAACGCTAAAGGATTTGCTTGTGGCATACACTTCGAGGCCATCCAAGGACTACGAATGAGCTCTTCTCTCTGAGTGTTTGTATTCTGTATGCGTGTGTGTGTGTGTGTGTGTCTTGCCATAAAAGTGACTAGTTTTTATTTCGTTTGTGGCGTTCATTAAAGTCGTAGTTAAATGCTGCCATCAATATGAATGACTTTATCTGTGGGTTAAAGTTTGCACATAGGCAAAAAAATTTGTTTAATTCCTGTTGTCAGGATGCCAATGCCAGCATTCGAACTTCTCGTTTGTCATGTGCTATATTGACACTTCCACAGGGATGAAAAATGCTGTAGCAAGCAATAACAAAAAAAAAAAAGAAACTAGAAAAAATACGATCAAACTTACGGTCATTTAGTGCCTAATACTCTCCAAATGTGGGGCAGCTTAGATATTTTATGGGCTTCGGTAGCCTTGAGTATAATATAAAGAAAATACATAAAACTAGCTAGATATGAGTTGAATTCTGTATTTAAGTTTCAGGTATGGGTATAAATTCATACAAGCTGATATAATTATTATATTTAATTTTGCGTAACTGAAATCCTTTGGTGATTCAACTGAGGGAATATTACAAGCGACTTGTCGGTTATATTAATTCTGTTTCTTGTCTTTCGCTCATTGCTGAGGCTTTCAGAACTCAGTCTTTTGCTGCTGCTGTTGTTGTATGTTGTCTGCTGCTGCTGTTGTCTGCTGCCCTGGAAATGCGTTCCCGTTGCTCTTAATCCTTTATGCACACTCTGACTCTCTCTCTCTCTTTCTCTCGCTCGTGCAGTCAAACAAAAAACCTTGATAATGGCAGCTCGACAGGCAGACACACACACACACACACACACACACACACACACACACACACACACACACACACACACACACACACACACACACACACACACACACACACCCAGAGGACACAGTGTCTGTCATATATGGCATCGTTATATCCGTTTGCGCATATATGCCAAGGATTAGTGAACATGAATGTTGATAGGCGGCGTTTCAGTGTTTGACAGATGAGTTTTATGGGTTTTGCGCTTGTCCTGCGTTGCACTCCTCGCGTCTGTCCCCATATGTGTGTGTGTGTTTGTATGATTTTCCTGTATGTGAGTTGTCTTCATCGGCGCCATAATAGCGCCCAAATTGAAAGCATAAAACTCAATTAAAGCAACTTTATGTGCAGTCATTTTTCCGGTTTATGTTGCAGTAAGCTCCGCGACATGTCTGCTGACAAGCGGCGCACCTGTCACCACTTCGTCCCCCCCCCCCCCCCCCCTTCCCTCCCACTCACTCATTCACTCACTTCCCAGCAGACATTTCCTAATTGCACGCCAAGCGACAACAGCAACATCAACGGATATTGAAAGTGCACACACACACACACACACAATCACACACTGAGTGCAAAATTGAAACTGCAAACAACTTCATTTGATGCCCAACAGTTTGCTAACTATGAAACCCGCCAAATATTTGCAACTCCCGCTAGCTCCACTACCCCCACCTACACCCCTATCACCAAAGCCCCCATTTTATCTATTTGGCTCTCAGCTGCAATCTCGTCGCGAATACCTTTGGCCCTGTTTTTGAAGCAGCTTTTGGCATTCTTGCGTAATTTGTTGTAACTGCATCATTTAACATTTGAAAGACTACTGCAGCTGCTTGTCCTCCGAGTCCTCCGAGTCCTGCCACTCCTTGACTTTGCCACTGCTACTCCTTCTGGCTGCTGCTGCTGCTTTTGCTGCTGGCTGGCATTTTAGTTGCCATTTGCGAAACGACAGCTACAAGCATTTGAGCAGCCACTGAGAGATGCCACCGAGTAGTGCCCTCTCTCCCTGTGTGTGTATGTGTGTGTGTGTGTGTGTGTGTGTGTGTGTGTGTGTCGACTCAGTGCAATTGGTTGCTAGTTTGGCTCTAATGGCAACAGACAGCAGTTAATGGTCCGCAAAAAAATCTGCAACAAAAGTGTGAAAAAAGAATTTCACCGTTGTTGTTTTATAGAGTACTTGAAGCACTTCATTCGCACGGCCATTGCAAAAAGGCAACTGCAAAGCGAAAATGTTGTAAGAATTTAATTAGATCTCTGTTGGGTTTACCTTGACTAAATTGCCGAGGCTTAAAAGTGAGAAATAACAAGTGAGATACATTTATATTTGGCTTGAGGCACATTGCAGATTGCAGATACATTATTGCTGTGATTAGCTGTGCTATAAATCAGAGAAAGAGAGCGAAATTAAAAGATCAAATAAAAACAGATTATACATGGTATATTCTTATTTTGGTTTCAACGTTGCTTGCATTTCATGACACAATTACACACTACCCTCTCAAGATTATAAGAACTGCTTTAATAGCTCTGGTATCTGGTTAAACATATCAAAAGAGTTGTTTGTCTTTCCGCTTGGCAAACAGTTAAAGGCAAATCCTCAAAGTTACAAGCAAGTTTTTGACATTCATTGCAGCCGCTGGTAATATTCAATTAAAACTGTACTTATGCTTGGCCAAGACAAACAGGCTTGTGAACTTCTCATACCACCCACCCTCTTCATACTCAAAAACCTACTCGTAACTGCGACCCTAAAGCGTGTAGCGACCCGAAACTTCTCTCAACTTATTAAATCTCTCAGAAGTTGGCATACAAATCATTTGAGTTGTAAGTCGGGCTAAACTTGACAACAAATAAGTTTAAGTACATATAACTTTTGTGACAGATAGTACGAGAGATACAAATTTTGCAGATACAGTTTTGCCTACGTCACGCAATTTCCGACGCCTACATAGAGCACCTACCGCGCATGTGGCGACAAGTTCTTAAGTAGTCATTAAAAATCAGGCAAAAGTTGAGAGGAGAGCGGAGCATAAAACAGAGAACTACAAGTATGACAGAAAACTTTGTGCAATTGCATTAAAGATCTATTTCGCTTCATTATCGCCAGGGGAGCTCAATGATAGGGCAAGGCAAAGGGGTAGTGGTAGGGGTAACTGCGACAGTCCAAAACTTTTCGCATACATATTAATTAAAAGCAAGTTATCAACAAGACAATTTACATATATATTATCAAGCAGGCAGCCAGCGAAAACTTGACTATTTATTGGGGGTGGCAGGTGGCATCCGTCAAATCAGTGAGCAGGTGAAAAATCAACTTGGCAATTGCTGTAAAAGTTTCACCCGAAAAAAAAACACGAGAAGTTGATAATGTAACTTATTAATTTGGTCTTTTCATAGTGGGACAGTGACGTGAAGAAGGGGCAACAACTGACTGCCTGCCATGTGTCATTTCATCAACTTTTCTTGGGGCGGGGAACTGATGTTAATTGGGGTGTAAAAATAATTTGTCACTCTTCGTTTTGTTGTTGTGGCACATACACTCACACACACACACACAACTTTTTGAGGCTGCTTGCGGGTTGTTAATTACGTGAGTTGAAGTGTAAATTAGGTGGAACCACAGCAGAGTACATGTGTGTGTGTGTGTGTGTGTGTGTCTAGACTCTAAACCAACAAAGTTTTTGTTTATACATACATCAAAGGCATAATATTTTTAAAAATGTACAAACATTAGTTTGATTCAGTGCGTATACGTAATATGAGCATAACAATTAGTACTTTTCAAAATGCAAAATGTATTTAACTTCAAGGTATTCAAGGTTTAATTGGCCAACTGCAGTCTGGGCTTATTAGTATGCAAAGTAATTTTATATTTCTCGACCTGGCAATTATCTATGGCCACTTTATCAAATGGCCAACAGACACCCTATGCTACCCTAACGGGGGGGTTCAAAAACCGTTGACTTTTGGTTGAAGTGAGTCAAGAAATCCGCTTACAACTAAAATGAAAATTTTCTGAGCGTATCATATAAATCAGCTTATAAAACTTTCATCGTATATCAACACACTAATTATGGTAATTTTATAATTTTCTAAAAACAAAGCCACTGGAAACCAAGCCAGCAAACAGCAAACAGCAAGCGAAGGACCAACAGGCTGCCATCCCCAGAGGCGTTTGCTGTTGATGTTTAATAAGCCAAGACACACACACACACACACACAGCAAGTATATGCATACATATTTATATATAGTTTGGCTGGCAAACATTTAGAGGAAACCTCCAAAGGCAGGAAAACAAGTTCTTTTCATGAAATTTGAACATAAATTCCAATGAACGAAACAAGACCAAAGTGCAAAGCCTGCCACACAACTAAACACCCACTATACTATATACTATGCCATACCATACTATACTATACTATGCTATACTATATGTGCTGCCCCATCAGCCCTTTGCTCGCATGCAGTTTAGTGTTACACAGGACCCTGAGGGATTCGCATAGGCGTAGGGCAAGAAAACTGCCCAGTCGCTGGTAAGAAAACGCCGGCCAAATAGCAAACTATAAAATAAAATAGAAAAAAAAACACGGTAAAACCAAGACGAAAACTGCGCCGTGCAGAGCAGAGCAGCGCACATAAAGTTTTGTGCAGGACGCTGGCAGCAGGCGGGGAGGCAGGACGACCACTGGGCAAATCAACTTTGCAACTTGAGACTGTTGCAGTCTATTAAAATTACGCCGCCGGCAAGTGGCTCTCTCCCCCTCTGTGGGTGTGTGTGTGTGTGCTGTGTGTGGGCGTGTCAAGCGCAAGCATGGCGCTGCAGGGGTTAAGGGGGTTGTGCTGCGGGAAGGGGGTTCGCTAAATTAAAGGCAAGCCGTTTGCTTCTTCAGCAACTGCTGCTGCTGTTGCTGCTGCTTCTTCTTCATGCAGTGCACTGTTTCCGGCCGCCGCTGGCAGTTAGCAAATGTATCTCTACCCCTACCCCTACCCCTGCCACTCTCCCCGCTGTCGGCCTCAGTACCATTTCCTGCTGCGCTCTCAGATACGCTCGAGCTGGCCTCTGATTCTGTTTCTGTTTTGGTTTTTTGGCTTTTTCTTTGGCTGCGTCTGCTTCTTCTTCTTCTTCATCCTTTTTTTTTGGGGGGGAGGGGTTCGGCCGTAAATTTAAAGACTATGCAGCTACTTGAAAAGTTTGCCAGTGGTAGGCGTTGCCATGTAGTTTACGGCACTACAAACCACCAACATGACCGGACCATGAGCAACATTTCGACTAGGTGTGCCATCATTTTCATATCTTATAACACTGGCTACGAGCGGGTTGCTGTACATTTTTGCATACTTTACCACACTGATTGAGCAATTTCTGATGATGATGATGATGATGAGGACGACGACGACGACTGGTGGATGGGCTGTGGCATGATGCTCTGCATCCATTGGTAGTCCATGTGGTGCCATCATCAGCTTTATTATTATTGAAAGGCATCAACGTTGCTGATGGGGTTGCTGCGGCTGGCCAAAGATTTGTTGGGCCCCGTTCATCGCAATCTTATCTTAGCTCCATATACCACCGCACCACAAAAACATGCCCCACTCCACCGCTGACAACACTTTATGGTGCATTGTTCAAACATAAAATTTATATTTTTATCGCTTTTCGTTGGTTGCTTCTTCCGTTTGGCTGCCTTAATGAGCCCAACTTGCATTTTTTCATTTTCCTATTTTTTCCAATTTTGATTTTGTATAAGTTTGATGGTTAGCTGAAGGTTGCTACTGATGAGCAGCATTGAAATGTTTGTCTTGATTGCACACAGAACGGAAGTGATGCACACAAATTAATACTGCAATAAAATTGGGAAACATGATTTTGCGTAAATTTCCATGTTAAATTGATACTCTAGAGTCCAGACTCAAAACCTATGCCATAACTTCGCCAAAACTGAACCGATTCTCATTTCCAAGGTCATTTAGTTCATGGTTTTTCATCTTTAATAGTTCTACATTCAAAATAGAAAATCTTTAAAATTTCGGATTTATTGTCAAAAATCACGATAACAAGTTGTACGTCAAGTCCCAAGTCCCTAAAAATTGCCCTTCTTTGACTTCAAATTGAAATAACTTTGCCAAAACTTATCCGATTTTCATCTTCAATGGCATTTTGTTCATGGTTTTTCATCTTTAATAGTTCTACATTCAAATTTGAGAAACTTCCAGAATTCAGATTTATTGTCAAAAATCATGACAACAAGTTGTACGTCAAGTCCCAAGTCCCTAAAAACTGCCCTTCTTTGACTTTAAATTACCATAACTTCGCCAAAACTTATCCGATTTTCATCTCCAATGGCATTTTTTTCATGGTTTTTCATCTTTGATAGTTCTACATTCAAATTTGAGAAACTTCTAGAATTCAGATTTATTGTCAAAAATCATGACAAGTTGTGCGTCAAGTCCCAAGTCCCTAAAAATTGCCCTTTTCTGACTTCAAATTGCCATAACTTCGCCAAAACTTATCAGATTTTCATCTCCGATGGCATTTTGTTCATGGTTTTTCATCTTTAATAGTTCTACATTCAAATTTGAGAAACTTCCAGAATTCAGATTTATTGTCAAAAATCATGACAAGTTGTGCGTCAAGTCCCAAGTCCCTAAAAATTGCCCTTTTCTGACTTCAAATTGCCATAACTTCGCCAAAACTTATCCGATTTTCATCTTCAATGGCATTTTGTTCATGCTTTTTCATCTTTAATAGTTCTACATTCAAATTTGAGAAACTTCAAGAATTCAGATTTATTGTCAAAAATCATGACAACAAGTTGTACGTCAAGTCCCAAGTCCCTAAAAACTGCCCTTCTTTGACTTTAAATTACCATAACTTCGCGAAAACTTATCCGATTTTCATCTTCAATGGCATTTTGTTCATGGTTTTTCATCTTTAATAGTTCTACATTCAAATTTGAGAAACTTCTAGAATTCAGATTTATTGTCAAAAATCATGACAACAAGTTGTACGTCAAGTCCCCAGTCCCTAAAAACTGCCCTTCTTTGACTTCAAATTACCATAACTTCGCCAAAACTTATCAGATTTTCATCTCCGATGGCATTTTGTTCATGGTTTTTCATCTTTAATAGTTCTACATTCAAATTTGAGAAACTTCCAGAATTCAGATTTATTGTCAAAAATCATGACAAGTTGTACGTCAAGTCCCAAGTCCCTAAAAATTGCTCTTCTCTGACTTCAAATTGCCATAACTTCGCCAAAACTTATCCGATTTTCATCTTCGATGGCATTTTGTTCATGGTTTTTCATCTTTAATAGTTCTACATTCAAATTTGAGAAACTTCCAGAATTCAGATTTATTGTCAAAAATCATGACAACAAGTTGTACGTCGAGTCCCAAGTCCCTAAAAACTGCCCTACTTTGACTTTAAATTACCATAACTTCGCCAAAACTTATCCGATTTTCATCTTCAATAGCACTTTGTTCATGGTTTTTCATCTTTAATAGTTCTACATTCAAATTTGAGAAACTTCCAGAATTCAGATTTATTGTCAAAAATCATGACAACAAGTTGTACGTCAAGTCCCTAAACACTGCCCTTCTTTGACTTCAAATTACCATAACTTCGCCAAAACTTATCCGATTTTCATCTCCAATGGCATTTTTTTCATGGTTTTTCATCTTTAATAGTTCTACATTCAAATTTGAGAAACTTCTAGAATTCAGATTTATTGTCAAAAATCATGACAACAAGTTGTACGTCAAGTCCCAAGTCCCTAAAAATTGCCCTTTTCTGACTTCAAATTGCCATAACTTCGCCAAAACTTATCAGATTTTCATCTCCGATGGCATTTTGTTCATGGTTTTTCATCTTTAATAGTTCTACATTCAAATTTGAGAAACTTCCAGAATTCAGATTTATTGTCAAAAATCATGACAAGTTGTGCGTCAAGTCCCAAGTCCTAAAAATTGCCCTTTTCTGACTTCAAATTGCCATAACTTCGCCAAAACTTATCAGATTTTCATCTCCGATGGCATTTTGTTCATGCTTTTTCATCTATAATAGTTCTACATTCAAATTTGAGAAACTTCCAGAATTCAGATTTATTGTCAAAAATCCTGACAACAAGTTGTACGTCAAGTCCCAAGTCCCTAAAAACTGCCCTTCTTTGACTTTAAATTACCATAACTTCGCCAAAACTTATCCGATTTTCATCTTCAATGGCATTTTGTTCATGGTTTTTCATCTTTAATAGTTCTACATTCAAATTTGAGAAACTTCTAGAATTCAGATTTATTGTCAAAAATCATGACAACAAGTTGTACGTCAAGTCCCAAGTCCCTAAAAACTGCCCTTCTTTGACTTCAAATTACCATAACTTCGCCAAAAGTTATCCGATTTTTGTCTACCATGGCATTTTGTTCATGGTTTTTCATCTTTAATAGTTCTACATTCAAATTTGAGAAACTTCCAGAATTCAGATTTATTGTCAAAAATCATGACAACAAGTTGTACGTCAAGTCCCAAGTCACTAAAAATTGCCCTTTTCTGACTTCAAATTGCCATAACTTCGCCAAAACTTATCAGATTTTCATCTCCGATGGCATTTTGTTCATGGTTTTTCATCTTTAATAGTTCTACATTCAAATTTGAGAAACTTCCAGAATTCAGATTTATTGTCAAAAATCATGACAACAAGTTGTACGTCAAGTCCCAAGTCCCTAAAAATTGCCCTTTTCTGACTTCAAATTGCCATAACTTCGCCAAAACTTATCCGATTTTCATCTTCAATGGCATTTTGTTCATGCTTTTTCATCTTTAATAGTTCTACATTCAAATTTGAGAAACTTCCAGAATTCAGATTTATTGTCAAAAATCATGACAACAAGTTGTACGTCAAGTCCCAAGTCCCTAAAAACTGCCCTTCTTTGACTTTAAATTACCATAACTTCGCGAAAACTTATCCGATTTTCATCTTCAATGGCATTTTGTTCATGGTTTTTCATCTTTAATAGTTCTACATTCAAATTTGAGAAACTTCTAGAATTCAGATTTATTGTCAAAAATCATGACAACAAGTTGTACGTCAAGTCCCCAGTCCCTAAAAACTGCCCTTCTTTGACTTCAAATTACCATAACTTCGCCAAAACTTATCCGATTTTTGTCTACCATGGCATTTTGTTCATGGTTTTTCATCTTTAATAGTTCTAAATTCAAATTTGAGAAACTTCCAGAATTCAGATTTATTGTCAAAAATCATGACAACAAGTTGTACGTCAAGTCCCAAGTCCCTAAAAATTGCCCTTTTCTGACTTCAAATTGCCATAACTTCGCCAAAACTTATCAGATTTTCATCTCCGATGGCATTTTGTTCATGGTTTTTCATCTTTAATAGTTCTACATTCAAATTTGAGAAACTTCCAGAATTCAGATTTATTGTCAAAAATCATGACAAGTTGTACGTCAAGTCCCAAGTCCCTAAAAATTGCTCTTCTCTGACTTCAAATTGCCATAACTTCGCCAAAACTTATCCGATTTTCATCTCCGATGGCATTTTGTTCATGGTTTTTCATCTTTAATAGTTCTACATTCAAATTTGAGAAACTTCCAGAATTCAGATTTATTGTCAAAAATCATGACAACAAGTTGTACGTCGAGTCCCAAGTCCCTAAAAACTGCCCTTCTTTGACTTTAAATTACCATAACTTCGCCAAAACTTATCCGATTTTCATCTTCAATAGCATTTTGTTCATGGTTTTTCATCTTTAATAGTTCTACATTCAAATTTGAGAAACTTCCAGAATTCAGATTTATTGTCAAAAATCATGACAACAAGTTGTACGTCAAGTCCCTAAACAATGCCCTTCTTTGACTTCAAATTACCATAACTTCGCCAAAACTTATCAGATTTTCATCTCCGATGGCATTTTGTTCATGGTTTTTCATCTTTAAAGTTCTACATTCAAATTTGAGAAACTTCCAGAATTCAGATTTATTGTCAAAAATCATGACAAGTTGTGCGTCAAGTCCCAAGTCCCTAAAAATTGCCCTTTTCTGACTTCAAATTGCCATAACTTCGCCAAAACTTATCCGATTTTCATCTTCAATGGCATTTTGTTCATGCTTTTTCATCTTTAATAGTTCTACATTCAAATTTGAGAAACTTTCAGAATTCAGATTTATTGTCAAAAATCATGACAACAAGTTGTACGTCAAGTCCCAAGTCCCTAAAAACTGCCCTTCTTTGACTTTAAATTACCATAACTTCGCCAAAACTTATCCGATTTTCATCTTCAATGGCATTTTGTTCATGGTTTTTCATCTTTAATAGTTCTACATTCAAATTTGAGAAACTTCTAGAATTCAGATTTATTGTCAAAAATCATGACAACAAGTTGTACGTCAAGTCCCAAGTCCCTAAAAACTGCCCTTCTTTGACTTCAAATTACCATAACTTCGCCAAAAGTTATCCGATTTTTGTCTACCATGGCATTTTGTTCATGGTTTTTCATCTTTAATAGTTCTACATTCAAATTTGAGAAACTTCCAGAATTCAGATTTATTGTCAAAAATCATGACAAGTTGTGCGTCAAGTCCCAAGTCCCTAAAAATTGCCCTTTTCTGACTTCAAATTGCCATAACTTCGCCAAAACTTATCAGATTTTCATCTCCGATGGCATTTTGTTCATGGTTTTTCATCTTTAATAGTTCTACATTCAAATTTGAGAAACTTCCAGAATTCAGATTTATTGTCAAAAATCATGACAAGTTGTGCGTCAAGTCCCAAGTCCCTAAAAATTGCCCTTTTCTGACTTCAAATTGCCATAACTTCGCCAAAACTTATCCGATTTTCATCTTCAATGGCATTTTGTTCATGCTTTTTCATCTTTAATAGTTCTACATTCAAATTTGAGAAACTTCCAGAATTCAGATTTATTGTCAAAAATCATGACAACAAGTTGTACGTCAAGTCCCAAGTCCCTAAAAATTGCCCTTTTCTGACTTCAAATTGCCATAACTTCGCCAAAACTTATCAGATTTTCATCTCCGATGGCATTTTGTTCATGGTTTTTCATCTTTAATAGTTCTACATTCAAATTTGAGAAACTTCCAGAATTCAGATTTATTGTCAAAAATCATGACAAGTTGTGCGTCAAGTCCCAAGTCCCTAAAAATTGCCCTTTTCTGACTTCAAATTGCCATAACTTCGCCAAAACTTATCCGATTTTCATCTTCAATGGCATTTTGTTCATGCTTTTTCATCTTTAATAGTTCTACATTCAAATTTGAGAAACTTCCAGAATTCAGATTTATTGTCAAAAATCATGACAACAAGTTGTACGTCAAGTCCCAAGTCCCTAAAAACTGCCCTTCTTTGACATTAAATTACCATAACTTCGCTAAAACTTATCCGATTTTCATCTTCAATGGCATTTTGTTCATGGTTTTTCATCTTTAATAGTTCTACATTCAAATTTGAGAAACTTCCAGAATTCAGATTTATTGTCAAAAATCATGACAACAAGTTGTACGTCAAGTCCCAAGTCCCTAAAAACTGCCCTTCTTTGACTTCAAGTTACCATAACTTCGCCAAAACTTATCCGATTTTCATCTCCAATGGCATTTTGTTCATGGTTTTTCATCTTTAATAGTTCTACATTCAAATTTGAGAAACTTCCAGAATTCAGATTTATTGTCAAAAATCATGACAACAAGTTGTACGTCAAGTCCCAAGTCCCTAAAAATTGCCCTTTTCTGACTTCAAATTGCCATAACTTCGCCAAAACTTATCAGATTTTCATCTCCGATGGCATTTTGTTCATGGTTTTTCATCTTTAACAGTTCTACATTCAAATTTGAGAAACTTCCAGAATTCAGATTTATTGTCAAAAATCATGACAACAAGTTGTACGTCAAGTCCCAAGTCCCTAAAAACTGCCCTTCTTTGACTTCAAATTACCATAACTTCGCCAAAAGTTATCCGATTTTTGTCTACCATGGCATTTTGTTCATGGTTTTTCATCTTTAATAGTTCTACATTCAAATTTGAGAAACTTCCAGAATTCAGATTTATTGTCAAAAATCATGACAAGTTGTGCGTCAAGTCCCAAGTCCCTAAAAATTGCCCTTTTCTGACTTCAAATTGCCATAACTTCGCCAAAACTTATCAGATTTTCATCTCCGATGGCATTTTGTTCATGGTTTTTCATCTTTAATAGTTCTACATTCAAATTTGAGAAACTTCCAGAATTCAGATTTATTGTCAAAAATCATGACAAGTTGTGCGTCAAGTCCCAAGTCCCTAAAAATTGCCCTTTTCTGACTTCAAATTGCCATAACTTCGCCAAAACTTATCCGATTTTCATCTTCAATGGCATTTTGTTCATGCTTTTTCATCTTTAATAGTTCTACATTCAAATTTGAGAAACTTCCAGAATTCAGATTTATTGTCAAAAATCATGACAACAAGTTGTACGTCAAGTCCCAAGTCCCTAAAAATTGCCCTTTTCTGACTTCAAATTGCCATAACTTCGCCAAAACTTATCAGATTTTCATCTCCGATGGCATTTTGTTCATGGTTTTTCATCTTTAATAGTTCTACATTCAAATTTGAGAAACTTCCAGAATTCAGATTTATTGTCAAAAATCATGACAAGTTGTGCGTCAAGTCCCAAGTCCCTAAAAATTGCCCTTTTCTGACTTCAAATTGCCATAACTTCGCCAAAACTTATCCGATTTTCATCTTCAATGGCATTTTGTTCATGCTTTTTCATCTTTAATAGTTCTACATTCAAATTTGAGAAACTTCCAGAATTCAGATTTATTGTCAAAAATCATGACAACAAGTTGTACGTCAAGTCCCAAGTCCCTAAAAACTGCCCTTCTTTGACATTAAATTACCATAACTTCGCTAAAACTTATCCGATTTTCATCTTCAATGGCATTTTGTTCATGGTTTTTCATCTTTAATAGTTCTACATTCAAATTTGAGAAACTTCCAGAATTCAGATTTATTGTCAAAAATCATGACAACAAGTTGTACGTCAAGTCCCAAGTCCCTAAAAACTGCCCTTCTTTGACTTCAAGTTACCATAACTTCGCCAAAACTTATCCGATTTTCATCTCCAATGGCATTTTGTTCATGGTTTTTCATCTTTAATAGTTCTACATTCAAATTTGAGAAACTTCCAGAATTCAGATTTATTGTCAAAAATCATGACAACAAGTTGTACGTCAAGTCCCAAGTCCCTAAAAATTGCCCTTTTCTGACTTCAAATTGCCATAACTTCGCCAAAACTTATCAGATTTTCATCTCCGATGGCATTTTGTTCATGGTTTTTCATCTTTAACAGTTCTACATTCAAATTTGAGAAACTTCCAGAATTCAGATTTATTGTCAAAAATCATGACAAGTTGTACGTCAAGTCCCAAGTCCCTAAAAATTGCCCTTCTTTGACTTTAAATTGCCATAACTTCGCCAAAACTTATCAGATTTTCATCTCCGATGGCATTTTGTTCATGGTTTTTCATCTTTAATAGTTCTACATTCAAATTTGAGAAACTTCCAGAATTCAGATTTATTGTCAAAAATCATGACAAGTTGTGCGTCAAGTCCCAAGTCCCTAAAAATTGCCCTTCTTTGACTTTAAATTGCCATAACTTCGCCAAAACTTATCAGATTTTCATCTCCGATGGCATTTTGTTCATGGTTTTTCATCTTTAACAGTTCTACATTCAAATTTGAGAAACTTCCAGAATTCAGATTTATTGTCAAAAATCATGACAAGTTGTACGTCAAGTCCCAAGTCCCTAAAAATTGCCCTTCTTTGACTTTAAATTGCCATAACTTCGCCAAAACTTATCCGATTTTTGTCTACCATGGCATTTTGTTCATGGTTTTTCATCTTTAATAGTTCTACATTCAAATTTGAGAAACTTCCAGAATTCAGATTTATTGTCAAAAATCATGACAACAAGTTGTACGTCAAGTCCCAAGTCCCTAAAAACTGCCCTTCTTTGACTTCAAGTTACCATAACTTCGCCAAAACTTATCCGATTTTCATCTCCAATGGCATTTTGTTCATGGTTTTTCATCTTTAATAGTTCTACATTCAAATTTGAGAAACTTCCAGAATTCAGATTTATTGTCAAAAATCATGACAACAAGTTGTACGTCAAGTCCCAAGTCCCTAAAAATTGCCCTTTTCTGACTTCAAATTGCCATAACTTCGCCAAAACTTATCAGATTTTCATCTCCGATGGCATTTTGTTCATGGTTTTTCATCTTTAACAGTTCTACATTCAAATTTGAGAAACTTCCAGAATTCAGATTTATTGTCAAAAATCATGACATGTTGTACGTCAAGTCCCAAGTCCCTAAAAATTGCCCTTCTTTGACTTTAAATTACCATAACTTCGCCAAAACTTATCCGATTTTCATCTTCAATGGCATTTTGTTCATGGTTTTTCATCTTTAATAGTTCTACATTCAAATTTGAGAAACTTCTAGAATTCAGATTTATTGTCAAAAATCATGACAACAAGTTGTACGTCAAGTCCCAAGTCCCTAAAAATTGCTCTTCTCTGACTTCAAATTGCCATAACTTCGCCAAAACTTATCCGATTTTCATCTCCGATGGCATTTTGTTCATGGTTTTTCATCTTTAATAGTTCTGGATTCAAATTTGAGAAACTTCCAGAATTCAGATTTATTGTCAAAAATCATGACAAGTTGTACGTCAAGTCCCAAGTCCCTAAAAATTGACCTTTTCTGACTTCAAATTGCCATAACTTCGCCAAAACTTATCAGATTTTCATCTCCGATGGCATTTTGTTCATGGTATTTCATCTTTAATAGTTCTACATTCAAATTTGAGAAACTTCTAGAATTCAGATTTATTGTCAAAAATCATGACAACAAGTTGTACGTCAAGTCCCAAGTCCCTAAAAATTGCTCTTCTCTGACTTCAAATTGCCATAACTTCGCCAAAACTTATCCGATTTTCATCTCCGATGGCATTTTGTTCATGGTTTTTCATCTTTAATAGTTCTACATTCAAATTTGAGAAACTTCCAGAATTCAGATTTATTGTCAAAAATCATGACAACAAGTTGTACGTCAAGTCCCAAGTCCCTAAAAATTGCTCTTCTCTGACTTCAAATTGCCATAACTTCGCCAAAACTTATCCGATTTTCATCTCCGATGGCATTTTGTTCATGGTTTTTCATCTTTAATAGTTCTGGATTTAAATTTGAGAAACTTCCAGAATTCAGATTTATTGTCAAAAATCATGACAACAATTTGTACGTCAAGTCCCAAGTCCCTAAAAATTGCCCTTTTCTGACTTCAAATTGCCATAACTTCGCCAAAACTTATCAGATTTTCATCTCCGATGGCATTTTGTTCATGGTTTTTCATATTTAATAGTTATACATTCAAATTTGAGAAACTTCCAGAATTCAGATTTATTGTCAAAAATCATGACAACAAGTTGTACGTCAAGTCCCAAGTCCCTAAAAATTGCTCTTCTCTGACTTCAAATTGCCATAACTTCGCCAAAACTTATCCGATTTTTGTCTACCATGGCATTTTGTTCATGGTTTTTCATCTTTAATAGTTCTACATTCAAAGCTGAGAAACTTCCAAAATTCGGATTTATTGTCAAAAATCACTAAAAATGCAGTTGAGAGATTTTAAACGGTTATAACTTTAATTTAGAAACTGCATAACCTGTACAAATTAATGATACAATTTGAGAATAATATACTTAGTATAGTATATTGCAGTGTTATGGTCGTTCTGAGCTTACCCAATAGAAACTGGTTCTAGTGTAGCTCCTGTCAATGCAAATCAATTCTGCCACAGATATCTCCAATCTCTAGCTAAGCCACGGCAAATAAAATTCAATTGGCTATAGGTTTTTTTTGTTGTTGGCATTTGCACCCTCAAACTGAGTTTTTAACACTACATTCTAATCCGTTAACTTTTTGGCATTTGCCAAAAAGAGGCAACTACAAATTTGGGTTACCTATTGACTTGCAGTCTGGTCAGACATTTGCTTAGGCTACATACACCCACATACACACACATACACACGCATACACAAACACAAGCAAATGCTGAAATGCCCACACACTTTGGCAAACACACACACACACACACACGCATGAGCAAACTCTCGACCACACACTCACACATATTCACATGCTGTGGCCAATGATATAACCTTCTCAATGACCTTTTATTGACCTTCTGCACAGACAGCAGCAATGGCAGCAACAGCAACAGCAACAATGAGAACATAAACGCCAACACATAACAGTAAACATATTTCATGCACTTTTTATTCGATTGGCCACCACATAACCAGGAGCTGAACTTGGAGTCGTCCTGCCTTTGCTGCTGGCCTCGTCCTGCCACTGACTCTGGCCGGTTTCTGTTTAGTTCCGTTGAGTTTTGTTAGCCGTTTGGCGCATTTTACGAATTTCAGTTACATTTTTGCATATGCAATTCTGATCTCCGTTTTGCGGTTACAATGATCCTGATGCCTGCTGCCTGCGGTTATTGTTGCTATTGCTGTTATTATTGCTGCTGCTATTGCAATTGTTGCACTTGTAAATGACAAGAACAGCAACAGCAACAGCCACAGTCACAGCCACAGCAAGCAGCGACGTCGACTGCAAATTGGCAGCGACTGTGGTGCGAGGAGTACTCGTAATATCCTTTTGAATAAACGCGTGGCCAGCAGCCACTTTGGCAGTTGCCTTGCCAAATGATTCGTGGATTGTTGCTGCTGCTGCCACACTTTAGCTGGGGCTATATGCATATTGTGATGAATTATGTCAGGCATGACTGGAAAATTAAAATGAAAAAAACCTTGCAATGATTCATAATCAATATTATTAGGTATCGATTATAGCTGCAAGCTATTAAGCTAAACTATTAATAGCCTAATATAGTAAAAGACTTCAAGGAACGAAAATACTCTTACCAAAAATTCCAACTCAGAGCCTAATCGTATAATTGATTTAATGACTCGGTTACCTAGAAAATGGCAATGAAAAATTGATTAACTGACAACATTCAGCAATTTCCAGAAATGCTTATTTCCGGCAACTGTCACCTAACATTTCGGTCAGAAACCTTGTCCATTTCCTGAGTATGTTTATCTGTGAAAGCACACAGAAGAGCCTATAGAAAGTGCTTTAGGTTCACTTTAAAAATAAGGAAAGACCCTTATGCTAATTAGAGAGCTTTAAGTTGTTCTATATTATATTAAAAGTAGGGTATTCAATAATTGTTGCCAGCCATTTCTATATTTGGTGTAAGTATTGCTGCTGCTGGTGCTGCTGCTGTTGCAGGCAGTAGCCTTTTACAGTTGCAAAAACTGTAGTGCAATGTAATGTATGTATATGTCAAACACACACACACACACCGCACTAGATATCCACATACAAGCACACACACACAGATGTATATATATATATAGACATATCGTGCTTGCCCGCCCATATCCTGTTTGTTTTTGTTCGTTGTTCATTGTTGCTATTGTTGTTGCTGGTGCTGCTGTTGTTGTTGTTGCTGTTGTTGTTGCTGTGTCTTTCTGTGCTGCTTGTTAGCCCAAAAGCGACGGCGTTGGCGTCTAACACGTAACGCATTTGTAGTTGTAGTTGTAGCTGTAGTTGTTGCAGCTGTAGTTCCTGCTGCTGTTGCTGTTGTTGCTGTTGTTGTTGTAGTTGTTATCAAGTGCAGTATTTAACTGCAGCAATTTTTACAGTTGAATTTGTAGCTGCCCTCTGTTGGTATGCAATGCAATTTAGATTTCAATCGAAGCGTGCGCAATGTTACCATATCTGTGTGTGTGTGTGTTGGTGAGATCAAGTGCATGTCTATATGTGTGTGTGTGTGTGTGTGTGTGGGAGTAGTATAGCTTTATCAATGGAATTTATGCATTTTAATGCATACAGTCAACTAATCATGACTGACAACTGGCCACAAGTTGCATAGCTGCTCTCTCTCTCTCTCTCTATATATATAGAAAAAAATAGTTCGTCTATCAAGACTCTACATTTATCACACAGTCATCTGGAGGACCAAACTATAATATATAGTTATCAGTTTTGGCGTCGCAAGCTCGTCAATCATGTTAATTATAACAAATCTGTCACGTACTGAACATTTTCTACAAAGAGCAGACAAAAAGGCAACTAGAAAAGAAAAAAAAAGTAACACGTTGCAGTTGACAGTTGCCGACTGCGCGATGCTCTGTTCCTTGTAGAACTGCATTGTCGTAATATTTTAAATTATAGAAAATATGGAGTTATTTTCTGATCGGCGAGGGCGGAATAGGTCGTGTCTGGGAAATCTTTGGAATAGTTATAAAAGATGCCAAAATTATGCACAAAATAAAATGGATAAACTCTAGCTCTAAAATTGTAGAAGATATAGAGTTATTTCCTGAAAAGATAACGGTTTATATCACGCTATTGTTTTCTAAACAGTGTATAGAAAACTGAAATGATACCAAAAATGGCAAAACGCATAAAAGACACGAAGCGTCAGGTAGAAAAAGTGCTGCTCCCAGGCTCCTGCTGTTCTCTATGCCGCCCATTGCTCTTGGTATTCCAGCAGGTCCTGCTACTACTCCTGCTGCTCCTGATGATGATGATGCTTGATTTTATGACAGTGGCGTGGCCGTAAGCGATTTTTAAATTGCTGCTCTGCATAGCAACAGAGTACTCGGAGAGAGAGAGTGAGTTGTAGCAGGGATTGGGTAAAGGGTCTGGTGGCTGGCCCGTTGTTGGTGTCGTTGCTACAATGAGAGTTCCGTTCCGTTAACGTTGCCAGGACGACTTCAGCTGCTGCTGCTCCTGCTGCTGCTGGCCTGCTGGTGCAGGGGCTGGAGGAGGAGGTCAGGTGCAGGCAACGTGGTACGTGTTGCGCTGGTCAGAGACGATAAACCGTTAGACGTAAAGCATATCCTTAAACCGTGCGCTTACCCATTGTTCAGAGGTACCGTTCGAAATTGCTCACAAATTGAGTTTGTTAATAGGGCCAAATGCTTCGAGCTCTGGCTAAAAAATGCGCCATTATAAGTTTTATGCAGTGAAAGAGCGCACTTAAATGAGTGTGAAAGAGATAGCGTTAGCGTGACAGATAGAGAGAGAGAGAGAGAGAGAGTGGGATAGAGAGAGGGATACGGGCAGTGGTAAAGGCCACGTTCAAGTTGCCAAATACGCAGTCAACTTTGTTGCCAAATCCAAAGCATTTGTTGTGTGTGTGTGTGAGTGTCTGTCTGCATGTGCGTGTTTAGTTCAGTCGAATGAGAGACAACACACACACACACACATGCATTGGGCAAACTTGAAGCAGCAGCTATAGAAATAAAACTCGAATGCATTCAAACGGAAATGCAAATAAATCTTAGTCACTGAAAGGCAATTGGCTTTGGTCAGTGGCAAAACCACTTTGAAATAGCAGCAATGCGACTTTTCTATATATTGTAGTACATACAGATAAATACTACCATATAACATATAACATACGAGTATAATACCAATTTCAAAATACATAACAAACTAGGACTCTCTCTCTCTCTCTCTATCCCTCTCTTTGACTTATGGGCCTTGAGCTGCCTGTTTCAATATTTATTAAGATTGCGTTTTGTGTCATTTTACAACGGATATTTAAGTCATAAAATAAGGTTTATTACAATGGCCAATCTACGACTTCAATTTATGATAAACAATTAGTTTGCAACAATAATAAATTAGGGCATTAAATATTAATATCTGGTATTTATTTACAATTAATAAAAAATATATAAATAAAGTTGATATTTGCAAATATTTTAGTTAAATTATTGCATAAGGGCTAAAGTAGAAAAAAGGCGAAAATATTGCACATGAAAACCAATTGAAAATGTTACAAAGTGAAAAATATTTTACAAATTCTTCAACTTTTTATGCTGCCAACTCACTCAACGGCAATTATTTATTAGTAATCCTCCCGTAATCAATCTTTGCCCATATCAGTTATTTCTGCAGCTCTTTTAAAACATTATTGCCCAAGATATTTATCCATTTAAATCAATTGATATTAAATGAAATGCCACAGTTTGCCATTGCTATACACATACACACACACACATACATACACTCACACACAGAGGCACATGCCATGGAAGTGTGCATGAGAAAATCACAAAAGATTTGCCATCAAATGAATTTCAATGCAGTCAGTAAAACAATTTCGAAAGATTTGTTACGGATTTGCACCCAACTCAACAAGAGACGGGGCGGGGCCGTAGAGGCAGGGCAATTTCCAGTTGCCAGCTGAGAAAGACAAAAAAAACGAAGCAAATAGCAAATAAAAATAAAATTTAACCTAATGCTAATAATGTGCAAATTTTTGCCATGGAAATTTCTTTAGCCCCAAGGCACTATTTAGTATATGTATGTGTGTGTTTCTCTCAATGGGCTTAAATGTATAGCTAGAAAACAATCGCAGACATTAGATGTAGTCTCCCTCAGACTCTTCAACTCTCTATTGTCTTTAGTTTCGTGCTGGCCAGTGCATATTTTGGCCAGAATGTTGTTAGCCATATTCGTGTTTGTCTTAACCTTTTGCTTGTCGCACAACCTTTGCCTGATCTGCATATTTAAAATGGATAAAGTGTACGCATGGCCAGCATATGTTCTTCTCAATCCAGCACATCACCTGTGTGTGTATGTGTGTGTATGTGTTTGTCTGTTTGTGTGTGGTCAATGCAATGTGTCCTGTGTCCCTGTGGCCAGAGCCAACGGTCTGCTTGTCTGACAGTCTGGCCGTCTGGCTTGCATAAATGCATACGGACATGCCATTTACCTGGCCCTCGGGCTTTATTTTCACAAATACCAAATATACACACACACACACACGTACACACACACACACACACATGCACACATAAGTATTTAATATATACCTTGCTTGCTGGGGGATTCTGAGATCTTGTGCATATTTTGCTTATAAATATTTTGCCATTTTCAACAATAAATATTTTAAAATATTTAAATGCGCAACCACAGAAACAAATTTGCACCAGTGTCCTGGCCGGTGTCGTATCCTGCGGTATGGCAACTTCGTCCAGCTCTCCTTTGTTTATTATCTCTATCGCCATTGCTGTGATTTTCAACAATGCAGTTTAATTTTATCAACACACACACACACACACACACATACATACATACATACATGTGCATGTGCATTGTTTTTATCCATTTATGTTTATATAGTTAGCTCAATTCTCTTTATAACTTTGTTATAATAATTGCTGTCCATAAGTGTAGTCATCTCTGATGCACATACATTTTATTTGGATTTTTATACACTGAACCCATTAAAAATGGGAAAAAGGGTATCATGAAGTTGTGGAAGAGTATGTAACATGCATAAGGAAGCATCTCCGACCCCATAAAGTATATATATTCTTTTATCCTGCATTTAAAATTTAAATTTGCTGAAACTGAACCGATCGTGTAACTCGATGACATTTTTATGAATGAATATAAGGGCTGGGTTGAGGGTATATCCTAGTCGGGCACTCTCGACTAGAGCACTCTAACTTATATAACTGCTATAAATGGCCACGTTTCAATAAAGATCTAGAAATTTGTCTTTTAAGCCTAGCCCAATATCTGAAAATAGAATTTTTTTTTTTTATCTGATTGGATTTAAAATTACTTTAAAAGGATACAAGGAGAAAAAATAATATTTACGTTTCTGTCATACAAACATGTATGTATATATATGTAAAAATTCAGCATAACATACAGAGCTCTCAAAGGATATTTAAACTTCGTATGGCTTTACTTTTTGGTTTGAGTTATTCCGTTAGCTACTTCGCCTTGACAACTTGACATTTGTCATAATTGGCTTAGCAATGTTTGTTTGTGCACAAATTTCAATGTGTATGGTTTTTGTATTCATTGCTGTTGTGGTCCATTTAGTAGTTGCATTCAATTAGCAAGTTTGCTCTCCGGTGGCGCCTCCCTCGAATTTGCCTCTAATATGCTAATCTGTTAATTTTACACAATTCGTAAAACATTTGCATATACTTTTTTCTGTGGCGAATGTTGCGACAATTTGCAGTCCATTCATATGGTTACTTTCTGTTGGAATACCCCTCGTGTCTCTTGTCCCTTGTAACTTGTAACTTGTCCCTTGTCATTTTCTACGGTTTCTTTCGCTTTTTTTTGTTGGTATATTTGGCGTAATTTTTACATTTACGAGCCATTAAAAATATTTTATTGCATTTATATTTCGCTGGCTGCTTTATGGCTGCCCTGCAGGAGATTTTCTCGCGTATGTCCTGATACTTTGTTGCCGGCTGCCTGCTGCCTGCTGCCTTCTGCCGATGTCCTCGTCCTCGTCCTTTGGCAGAGAACGCACTCATGTGGGCTCCGCTATGATGATGATGATGACGTTGATTTATTTGACTCTTGTTTATGGTATGCACCCCACACACAAACACAAGCAAACACACACGCAAACACACACATACACACACACACCAACACAAAGTTGTGGGCCGCATTCATTTTTGTTAACAAATTTCTGTGCCAAATATGCAGTTTGGTAAAAACTTTTGCCAGGTATTTCATACGTTCAATGTGTTCAATTTCCGCCGAGAATATCCCATGCAAATTGCAACTGGTTGCACACTTTGAGTATTTAGCAGTACCCTTCGATAAACTTCAAAAGATTAAAAATCTGTATATACTACAGAGAATACCCGACTGAATGAACAGTCAGTTTTCCATTGGCAGCATAGCTATGAAAACAAGCAAATACTTGATCTGTTTGGTAAAGAGTTTTCCTTGAATAAGTTGTCATATATGTGTATTATTGAATGTTGTTAAAGTCAAAAACAATATTTTATTAAATATATTCCTTGGGCTTAACATTATTCTTAGTATATACTATCTGATTAGATTTTGCTCAAGATCTGATTATAATATCGTATGGTAGTTGACATTTCAAATTAAAATTCAAATTTTCTTCAAGAGCATTTGAACAGCTCGAAAACATTTTATATACACTCAATTACACTGGCAGCATCTAAAAATATAGATAAAATGCTCTCAAGTTGTTCATGGAAGTCGGTTTTAATTTTCTATCCCAGCTAAAAGAAAAGAACAGACAATGGTTAACGCATAGAAAATGGCTTCGCCCACACACAGGCGGACTTGTGTAGGCCCGGCTAACAAATTAAGGCACGCATTGCTAACTCGAAGTAATTTTACAAAATTATTTCTGCTCGAAATTGCTGAAAAACACGCGGCATGGAAAATGCGAACGGCTTTTGAAGTGCGAGCAACGAGACGCATTTGAAAGGGAAACAAAATTGTGGTTTGGCTTCACACGCACACACACACACACACACACACAGCTGAGAGTTAGTCTGTGTGTGTGGCTCACTTGTTTATGGGTATTTGGGTTAGAAGCTCAAGTGTTTTGTTATTGAGTAAACATGTCATAAATACCGTTATACAAAATACGTGTTCGTGCCACAGAACGCTCGTCTGTGTTTGCATAGAAAAATACGAGTAACCGCGCACGGTGTTGAAAATCCTTTTACTAAATACAAACTACATGCTTACACACACCAACACAGCAACTACCTCATACCTACGCACAGCAACACGTAAAGCCGTGAAAGCACACACACACACGTGAATCACGCGTCTCATATTTCAGCATCATAAAAAAGCATAAAGGCGAAAGTTGGGTGTACAATGTATGTGTGTGTGTGTGGGTGTGGGTGTGGAAGATGTTAACGCATTCCTCAACCGCTGGCAGTCCTTGTCCATAGAACCGTTACAGAACCAAGTGCTTTACGCAGGCGTTTTGTTTGCCTTGTTGCCTTATTTAAAAATGCCCGAAAGGCAAAAGGCGAGAGTTATTTGAAATGGGTTTTATTTGTGCAAACTTGTAGGTAAATGTATAGAGTGACGGGAGGCAGCTGTTCCAACAAAAGTTACACAAAATTTCAAAGTTAAGTTTGCCAAGGATTGCTGTACTTAAACATACATATTTTTGCAGCTGCATGAGTTGAGGAAATAACACACATGAAGACTAGCATCTTAAAAACACACTAAAATAATTCCACAGCCTGTTGAAATTATTACTACAAATAATTATATAACATTTCAGGTTAGGTAGATAGTATTCTATGTCACATCAGATACAATTTCAAACCCACTAAATAATTAAATTTGAAATTCAATTCGTTTTATTTGTCCAATTATTAATGTTTTTGGTGATTTTTTTTTTTTTTTTGGGGAGTAGCACTCAAATTATTGTCAAAAATATGGAATAATGCCGTTTAATTACAGTTAGCAAACTAGTAAATTTATTAGTAACGTTGACAAACAGCGAATTGGTTCTTTTGTTTGCTTACAGGCAGCGCATAAATTAATTATGCGCCAAATTTATTAATTGTCAGAAACAATTGAACGTGCGCCCCAATAATGACGACGCAGCAACAGCAACAACAATTATAATGACAACAATAAACCAACACACATACAAATACATACACACACACCCACACACACGCGTAAATATACATTAACATGCAAGGGCAATGGCAAAATCAAATGAAATCAATTATGCACAAAGTCAATTTCAACTAAATGACAAATTGAATTTAATTGCTAGGACACGTGGCATATATTACCATACACATATGTGTGCGTGTGTGTGTAAGTGTGCGTGTCTTTCTCGTTTATTGCGGCATTTGTTTTACATACACAACTATTTTAAAGCAACTTTGAAAAGCGGCCCTTTTAGGTATGCAACACTTTTTTTACACTGTAATAAAGCTTACATTTTTGTGTTCTTTCAACTGGGAAAGTAGTTATTCATTTAATATACTATTCTAACTAAGACTCAACAGAATTCCTTCCATCCTTTTGCTAGCGTAGTCATTAGTCGACTCTCCCATGTACGGGTTTTACTGTCTGTTATCTTTTTCTCTTTGAGTTGAAACACAATTACAGCAATTTTCTGGCCTTAAATGGTGTTTGCACTTAAGTCCATTGCAGCAGGAACATATTTGACAATGACTCGATGTCCGGTTTTTGGCGACGATTTTGCAGAGCAAATTTTATGTTTTTTTTTTTCTTCTCTTTTGGTTGGCAACATTTTTGGCTGTGCGGCTTGTAAAAAGCGCAGCACTCAGCTTAAAAATGTTTGTCGTTTAGGCACACATCAGTGCAACAAACAGCAATGTAGACACTGTCCTGCATGGTCCTAGGTCGTATCTCTCTTATGGCATCACGATGCGAGAATGACGTCCCTGCCATGGACAAGCACCCAGAGCTAAGAACTAAGAACGGGATGCTAGCCGGCATATAGTAGTGGTAGTAGTAGAAGGATGCGGGGGGTAGATGGACCGGTCGTCGCCAGGCAAACTCATCAACATTCAACGTTATTGTCACTGAAAAATACACACAATTATCGTTACAAATTGCTGTTAACTCTCACTCGCATCCAGTTTGGCCCCGGCACAGCAGCAGCAGCAGCAGCAGCAGGACGAGTGCCTTGCCCAGGACCAGGCCGAGAGACGTTGTCGTTACCATTTTTGTTCGCTTTGCGGGGGTGCGGTGGTATAGAGGGAGGTGGCACAGCTCGGTTTTGGTGTCAATGGAAAGTGCTATTGAAAGTGTGACGGTGTGTGGACGAACCATTCACACATAGATACAGATACATGCATATACAGATACACAGCTACACAGCTACAAAGATACACATGCAAACAAAGCAAAAATAAATAAGTGTGTCGGAAGTTGCCTTCAAGGCATGCGGATTGCACATTGTTGTTGCCAAGGATGATGCTGCAGTGGCTTTGACAATTGAAAAGCATAAAGAAAGAGGCAAGCCAGATAGAGAGAGGAAGAGACTACGCGCATGGGTACGGGCGGTGGCAGGGGCGGGGGCGGGTGCGGGTGCGTGACAGATGTGGTATAAGTAGTGCTTAAAAATGACTGTCCATCAGTTTGGCTGTGCCACATTTGCTCAAGCTGCGCGCTGCGGCTGCTGCTCATTCTGGTGACTGGCTGCATTAGCATTATATCCTGCAACAAGCAAGCACTCAATAGTAGCCAATTATTCAGAGTGATTTGCCGGCGACCAGTGTACACACACATTTGCCACTTCTTTAAGTGTGCACTAGTTACCGCCTAATGAGTTCATTTCACTTTATGAGCAGCTGCTGCATCAGATGCCTCACTTGCCACGTGGAGGCTAATTTGCATTTCATTATTTGCTCGCTCCAGGTGCGTGGGCCATAGTGTAATAAACGTGGCTTTAAAGCACTGTTGAATCGTTAAAAAAAAGACAGCGTAGCAGCTACTGTGAAAATCATTAACATCAAAAGAACTCTTAGAAGTGGCTTTTACTGGCTACTTGGACCTGATGAGACGGCTTTGTGCATTTTTAATGACTTGAGAGGTGCGAAATGCGTTAAGGAAAGTCTCTTTCAAGTGAGAAAGTCCCATTTCAGTCCAGCAAACACACAATTCTATCAACTTTGAGTGCACATACTATAGTTTACTATATAATATATTAAACTGATTTTAAAAACCAGTTTCAGGCATTTGAGCTGGAGATATTTTAAAATTTATTAAAATATTATAATGGTACCGTAAAAATAATAATATTAAAAGCGGCAGTATATTTATATAACAAACTGTATAAAATTCGATAGTAGTATAAAAATAGCTTCAGTACATATTTCCACTATTTGTAATTCCTTTTCCGCATTGTTAAACTACAACTGCATTCAATCAATTAATTTTGCAGTCTATCAATGGTTTTTCAACCTACATCTATTGCAGGCAGCAAAAGAATAAACACTTTTTATTTATTTAAAAATTCATTTATTTAGCACCATTGTGTTGACAAAATTCATTTGCTTTGTGGCATTTGCAATTTCGTGCACCTGTGGCATTTTATATATATATTTTTTTCCGGTGTCATGTCTCTGTCGCACATTTGCCGTTATGGAGCACCATATGCAAATATTATACATACGCCCCATTGTCACATAAATTAAAATGGCTCAAATTAAAAACATTGCTGTAAAAATAATATTTGCAGTGTGTTAAAAACTAGCTGAGAGCAGCGCCAAACTTTTGTTAATTCCATAAATTCCATAATAAGGCCTTATTAAAAATTTTATTATATTTGCATAAGATGATATGAGATGATATGAGGTAGCTCATATATCTATGCTATGCCTGACTACATGGCTGTCCTGCTGTTTGTTCTGACAGGCAACTGCGCTCAAGATGTGAACATGGACCAGGACCAGGCTGCTGCTACCATCAGATGTCGAGTCCTTTTTGCTGTGCACACACACACACACACACACCACTCACACACAGGTGGATGGTGTATATATACCCTGTCAGCTTTTGTCAAAATATATGATGCTCATATGTTAGCTGTAGCCGGGCACTCAACGTGTGCCGCATTATTCACTCATCAACAGCCCCAGCTCCCAGCTACCAGCCCCCCGCCCTCAGCCCTCAGGATGCCCATCATCATTATCATTGTACGTACTTCTTGCAGTTGTTGTTTCTCCTTGTTTGCGCTGCCTGCTTCACTGTCAGCATCCCCTGACAGCCTGCTCTCCCTTTTGTCCCTTTTGTCACTGGCATGGCCCGAAAAGTGTTTTAAAGTAGACTTTGCTTTGTTGCGGCTAGGCAGCTGTGCTTTTTGTTGTATATATACATATATATATATATATATATGAACAATGTATAAAGAAATGCCTCCATTTCGAGGACTGAAACACTGCATTTAAACATCTGTCGTTTCTGAAATGATGATTAATCAGTTTAATACTTTTGCAACAATTATTTTGGCATATCAACGAGCTATCATTTAAAATAACGACTTAAAAAGTTACTTGCAACTAAAAAGCACATCCTAGTCGTTGCATCAAAGCCCAGTTACACAGCTAAGAGATTATTATGCTTGCATTTTCTATCCTATCTGTAGGCTTGTCAAATCATTTTCAAATCACAATCTGCCCGTGCGCCTGTCAGCTAATTATTTTTCACTTTGAACACAAATGCAGCCCGGAAAATGACGCGTTGCCAATCTTCAGTTGTCATCTTTTAATTAGAGCTGTATGCTCAGGACCGCTCCCAAGGCTGACTCTTGAAGGCAGGCAATGTCTTTTTATTTTCTTTCATTTTGCCGCCATTTCAATTCATAATTTGCTGAACTGTGTGCGCTTTTTTTCTCTCCCTTCTGCAGCAGCCACTTGTTCGCTCTATCTTGTATGCGATGCTGCCCCAACCTCTCGTTTACGCTCTCTTGCCATCTATTTCAGGCACTCAAAAGGCAAAACTAATTTCTGTTGCTGACAACCATTTAAATTCAATTTGTTTGCTTGCCGTGCAACAATAGAAAACGCAGCGAACTCACCCACAGCCACCACCCACAGCAACCACCCACAGCCACCCACAGCCACCGACAACCTCCGGCAGCCGCAACAGGACCACGAAACGTGAAGGCCACGGCAAGGAGTCGTCGATTATCTTTCAAACATGGCGATGGGGAAAGCGCTCTATGATTATCCAGCGTCTTATTTATGCTGGCTTGCCGTTTTGGCCACCTTTTTTTCAATTTTTTGTTCTTTTTTTGTTGTTTGGTATCCTTTGGCCGTAACTGGTAACAGCTGTTGAGCACTTTTGGCCGTGTCCTTTTTTCCGCGTGTGTGGCAGCGGCAACATTATTAAAAACTACTTAAAAAAGGCTTATGGCATACCTAGCTACTATGTTAGGGTTTTGGCCTGGCCAGGCCAGGACTTGCATGCGGCATGTGGCATGTGTCGCCCACGTTCTGCTATATAGGTATATATGTATATAGACGTATTTTGGCAGCCAAAGAAACTAGAAAATGAAAAACAAACACATTTTCTTTATCACTCTGATGCTGTTTAAAGCATCAACAACAACAACAGTAGCTGCCACAGCAGTAGCAGCAGCAGCAACAACAAAGGGTATTCGTTCACAGCAAACAGCTGGCGTCAATGTTTGAATGACAACATGAATGATTGAACGAATGACTGGCCGTCTAGCTGCTGTTTGGCTGCCTAACTCTGTGGTCCTTTGCTCGCTGACTGTTTTTCGTGTGTGGGCCCTGCAAGGGCAGGGGGAGAGGGGTGTGCTTGGGCTCTTTTGCCAAATTGCGATGTGGATGATGCTGCTCGAACGCAGATGGCCTTATTTATGCTTGCCGGGCGCAAAATGAGCCAAAAGCTGCGGGTCGGCGACCATATTTGCTTAAGGCAACAACAACTACAGAAAGTCCTTTTCTGTATATATATATATGTGTGTGTGTGTGTGTGTCTGTGTGACTGTTGCCATGCGACTATCCACTCGGCGTCCCACTCCAATTGTTGCTGCAAAGTACACATGAAAAATATTTACAAAATGTCCGCTTCTGTCTTTTTTCTCCTCATCTCATCTCTTTTCTTGTTTTATTTTCCTTTTTTTTGTTGTTTCTGCTGGCAAACAATTCGGCGCCATTAGAAAGCGACGTTAGCAGCCGTATGGAGTGGGTAGCGAGGAGGGGAGGGGCGGGGCAAGCAGGCCTCACAAAAAAGGACAAATTGCGAGGCGCATTTCAAAGTTTAACACGTTTTGGTAATTTCATCAAGGACATGTGCACAATATATATGTGTATGTATAAATTAGGCAAACAGCAGGGCATGAAGGCATTTGGAAGCTAAATTGAAAAATTCTGCAACTAATAAATGGAATTTACAACAAACAATAATGAAAGCAATTAACTTTTGTAATTACACAATTTCTCTCAATTACTTCAATTACTTTTAGCATCATTCATAATTCGTACCCGTTTTCATCATCAATAGCTCAAGTTATATATTTCCAACACAATTACATTTTAATTACCAACAATTGCTAATTGAACTATTCGATTTCTAACAGAACTGAACTTATCCTAACTGCTGATATTAGCAAGTTATGAACTCATTTCCACCCTAACATCATTACCAGAGTTTTCCGAATTCTCCCCCAAAAAAGGGAGCTGTTGCCCAGAATATGCAAAAGCAAGCGGTCGCTTCTCAAGAGATGGATCCACAATTTGGCCATTACACCAATTAGATTTAGCTCACTTTGGCTGCTGCATCCATCACCGAGTCAAACTCAATTTCCGACCAATAACGGAAACGTTCATCAATGACCATTTGGCACTTTCGGTTTCAAGTCAAAGGCCAAGAGGGGAGCCATTTTCAAGTTGGTTGGTGCCAAATCAACTGCTGCATCGACGACAGACAGCTGGACAGATATATAGACAGACCGACAGACCGACAGCCAGACAGACAGACAGATGGGACAAATGCCCGTCGATATCGAGTTGGAGCGGTGGCAAGCAAGCAATCAAAAAACTCCCAGAGCAGACCACAAGAGAGAAACCCCAAAAACCTTGAATGGTCTATAGACCAAATGCACTGCGGAAGTACAACTGGAAAATTTAATTATCACAGACACACACACACATACATGTACGAGCACATACGCATACAAACAGGCTGGCCAGGGGGCTGGTTAGGGGTTAGTGGTAGAATGATGTCATGTTCTTGTGAATTGTCAATGTCAGAGTTGCTTGGTTGCCTGTTGGTTTTGTTAGTGATGCTAGCGGATTCAAGCTGAAACCGAAGTTGAAGCCTTGATGTGTCGCCATCGCCATCGCCTCCTGCCTGCCATCCTGATGACTGTGTGTTGCACTCACGATTTTGGTTAGCCTTCAGTCGCGTGCGGTCGCCCCACCGCCCCACAGTTGCAACTCGCCATCTCTATTTCAAATCTTGTGCTTGCGGTATAATGTCAACTTTTGACAGCTGCAGCTCAGTGGCGAAAGTTGCACATAAAGAGCAATTAAAGGCATGCGTGTCCAGTCAACTGGCCAACTTTGAATATCATTTTAATTAAAATGCAGCAACATTTTTATAGCCTGTCCAAGACGAAACAGTTAACATTTGTGCCACATGGCGTATGAATATATATTTTCAAAACTCTGACTTCAAATTCAGTTTAACTGCAGCAGCTGCCAAAAATGTAAGTCTAATCGAATGGCTTTTTTAGCTTAGAATGTTGGATAAAGCATTCTAAATACAGCAAGTTTTGCCAGCCATTATGGCTAAAAACTACGTTTACAAGCCAGAATTGGGAATGCCCAGAAACTGCCATTTATAATTATTTTAGCTGTGCCAGCCACATTTAACACATTAAGCAGGCCAGCGCAAAACTTTGCCCATAATTAAAACTAAAAAGGCGAAATGTTCTTTTTATTCAAACGTCAGAGAGAATGAGCCAGAGGGGGCCGAGAGCTGAGAGGAAAGGGAGGGTGAGACAAAAGAAAGGCCCACTAAGTGCAGCTGACAACAATTGCGAGACTGAGGCTGAGGCTCTGAGCTAAAACAAAAGATGCCGAAATTATTCAACAAGCGGTGACGCCTGCTGCCAGGACGACTGCCAGGACGACTGGCAGGACGACTACTATTTTTAGACTCAGACGCCTCGGTTGCTTTATTGTGCGAGCGACTCTTTTGTGTTTTAATAAGTTTTGAATTTCACAAGTGCCAGCAAAAGCACAACTTTAATTTCTTTACATCCCGGTCGCCCCCCCTCTGTAAACCCTTCCTCGCGCCGTTTAATCTTTATTCTTTTCACATATTTGCCGTTTCTTTTGGCATGCACGAAGCGAAGCTGAAACCAATAATTAATACCAAAACCATTGTCGTTTATTATCCGTTGCGTTTACCTCTATTCTTTTTTAGCATTCTCTTATTTCTTATTTCTTATTTCTTTTTGCTGCTGTTGCTGCTGTTGTTAGCCAAGCTAAAGAAATAGCTGGTAAATTTGCCATTGGACGTTTCTGCGGCTGCAGCTTCGTTAGTTTCATGTTCGCATAATGCCCTACACACACAAACAATCACACACACACACACACACACACACACACTGTCGCAGTCACACTTGCACTCACGTGCACTCGAACACACTCACTTCACTCAGGCAGCTGAATTGCAGCCGTTTTAGCCTTGTGCCATGTATCTTCAATTCTTTTACCACTGCTCTTTTTTACAGTTTGCCATTTTGCTTGTTGTTTCTTCGTTGGTTTCTGTATTTTATAACCGGATTCAGCAGCTACATTAGCTATAGCAAGCCGTAGGCGATGTCAGCTATGAAAAGAGTATACATTTGATAAAAGTAAAAAGTCTTGGATACGAAAATATTCTATATTTATAACATTACTCATAGTTCAAGCTTTAAGCTTAACTTTCAATTTAAACTCTTGTTTAATCCTGCGTTCTTACATTGCTTACATTTTGAAACTTCCAACAAGGACATTTAAGCTTCGTGCTGATGTAAAAAGTTGGTTTTTTGTTTCGATTTTTTCATTTTGCGGCTGCTGCTGTTGATAACTTTGTTTTATAGACTTTTGTTCTCGCTGTTGTTACCTAGCGACCCAAATAACCCGTTCAATAGTTTGTACCACTTTTTTATGCTGACCAGCCTCGACGCTTTTTTTTAACAGCTTAGTTTGCTGTATTTTGTGTACAGCAGCAGGTTTTTTGGTTTTCTCTTTTAGAGATTTGCATGGCGAAAATCTTGTGTTAGTTTGGTTAAAAAACCAGCAGGAAGAGAACAATTAAAAAAAAACACAGGAAATATACAAATTATATTGGTCTAAACTCTTTTGATTTTTGTGCTATTTATTTCAAAATTAAAGTGAGCTTTAAAAATCGGATGCCCCATTCGTGTGGCAACATCAATTTAAAGCTCTTAAAACGATTTCTTAACGACTCTATTGGGTAGAGTGACGGCCCAGCTTTGCTGGAGTGGTAGCTAAGCTCTTGATGGACTTTACTTGGCAGTGATTTACAATTGTGCAGCTTTCTTTCAACTTCTCTCAACATGTCAGAGTAGTGCTGGGCGAGCAATCATTGGGCTTTAATTCTTATCAAATTGGCGTGAGGAAAAGGCGCTTATCAGCTGCTGCTGCTGCTGCAGTCGGTCAGCACCTGACTAGAGTTTGCCAAGTGGACAACGATGTCAGGTTTGAAGGAGCAGCAGCAGCAGCTGGAGCAGGAGCTGGAGCAGAAGCACTTCAATGATTTGCCAGCACTTGTGGCGTCAAACGATGCTCAATAAATCACGACATCGCTGGCAAGTTCAGGACTCTGTTTGTCTGTTTGTTTGTGTTAGACATCCGTTTCCTGGCCAAATACAGAAGTCAGCACGCAAATTGAGATAGACGCATGGATGCTGAAAGTGCTCGAGGTGTGACACATCCTTATGCCGCCTTTTTGTGAGACAAAATTACTCGCTTACGACTCGAGGCATAGTTTTGCTTTATTGCGGTGCCAACGGCAACAACAGCAACAGCAATAATAAAAACTACCGCTTTGGTAAGAAACTGTAACTGAGATTGACACTCAAACTGAGACAGCGACTGACGCAGAGACCGAGATAGAAAGCAAGGATAGCGATAGAGACTGAGGCGTTATAAAGTTACACGATATTGCACTTAAGATACGTCTTTCTGCTCCTTTCTGATTTCTGACTATCCGGATTATTTTATTTGTTTTTTTTTTTCAATTTTTAGGACTGCTCTTAACTTTTGTGTGTTAAATTATCTGTGCCCGAATTCAATTGCACAATATTTATGTTTATTCAGCATAAAAGACGCTTTTTATGGTTACAAATACAGCAAATGAAATATTTCTCTTGAGTCATGAATTTTAAGTGTTCCTTTTTGTTGAATTATATAATCAACGAGAGCAATGTTTATGTATAATTTAATAAAGTGACAAGAATAAATATACTTGATATACAATAGTTAAAGTTACACGTAGCTAATGGATTGCTTGGAGCTTCAACTTGCAATCGAAACAATTGTGATAGAATACACAAATAAGCCTAGTAAAGAATGTTTAATCTTTGATGTGAAATACTTATTTATAGTTTTCATAATGTTGCCAAACTTTACCTTATACAAAAGCATACAGAATGTTGTAAATTTCGCCTCTCCATCTGGCTCTTAACTTATCAAAGGTTCTTGCCTCAACAAATATTTACTTAATAAATAACTCGAAAAGCTGCTCAAAGACTTGGAGTCTGTCCTCGCCTCTCCTACACCCCCCCTACTACGCGAGTAATTCATAATTATATTGAACTCGGATGAAAACTAAAGACATCTGCAGGGCATCTGCCTGTTTGTAGTGCACTTTGGCGCCTTGCCAGGCAGCTGCGGGGAGCTAGACAAAAGTTTAAAGCATCCAACTAGGAGCTATCAAATATTTGCAAAAGCAACCCCAGCCTGTTTCTAATTTGAAATACGAGTTACCCCCCCTTTTCTCTCTCACTCTCTTTCTCTCTGTCTATTTCTAGGTTTGCTTTGGTTTTATTTGCCAACTAAATATTTAACTTGTGAATTTCAAAGCAACTGCTCGAATCAAGGCAGACCAAACACCTGACGTCATATCAGGCTTGCATACATATTAATTTCATATTTTCGAGGCTGCACTCTTTTTGTCACACAGCCATACATACATACGTATCTATGCTGGATATTTGTCATGCCACGCCCCAGCGCAAGGCGGCAAAAAAAGCGGAACTTTTGGCCTGGTGTTGCCACCGCAATTTGTTTACTTTGTCGGTTTTTGTGCACGCAGTCGAGTGTCCAAAATTGAATTTTAACTTGGTTAACAGCCGAGCGTGCCACGCCCAAAAAAAAAAACGAAAAACCCAGCCTACCAACATGTGTGGCGGCGTTGCCACCCTTTTCCAGTTTCCATTCTCTGCTCCACGTTGTTTCCTAAGCGTCGCGATGGCGTTGATAACGTTATCCATTAGCCGACTCCGGCTCTGGGTCTGGGTCTGGGCTATGGCTACGGTATTGCCCCTGTTTTGCAGTTGGGGCTGTGGGCGTGGCACTGGGCACTTTGGCGAGTCGCGTCTGCTTGCTGCAGAAAAAGTTAGTTAGTTTTGAAGCAAAGTGCTCGACGCTCGTCATGTTTGGTTTTGGTTTCAGTTTAGGTTTTGGTTTCTGCTTTTCTTTCTCTTCTTTTGGTATTTTTGTAGTAGTTTTTTCGTTTTTGCTTGCTGCGAAACGATTTTTAAATGCAATCTTTTAAGTGCTTTTTGGTTGCCGCGACTTTTAATAGCACTCGGCTTGGCCTCAATTAAATTCGCAGCAGCCACCCCACCGACCCACCGACCCACCATGCCACCATCCCACCACCCAGCACCTCAGCTAAAAAACAAATTAAATAACAAAAAAAAATATTGGTTGCCAAGTTTTACGGAAAATCAAGATTTAATTGGAAAAATATTAATGATCCCCCCTCGGGCAGTTTTCATTTTTCATGTTTGAAAACTTCAAATAAAGAAATGTAATAAATATAATTTTATAGCCACAATTTTTGGGTTTGCTTGTTGCAGCTGCACAGCAGTTGCAGCTGTATTGGACACAAGTTGCTGCCGCATTCAATGCATTTTCGGAAATAATAAATTTTGTGGCTGCCTTCGCAATTTCGCTCCCAAGCAGCCGCCTTTCGTCCTCGACAATCGCGAGCAGCGGTGCCAGTCCTCGGAAATTTATTTATAATGTTTGCCAACATGTTTCTTAAACATAATAAATTTTACTTTTATTTTTGCGCTATTCGCTTGTAGATTTGGTAATTGTACAACAGTGGCTTTACAAAATTATTGACTGCCATTTTGGCCCACAAATTGCTATTCCCAATCTATAAGTTTGTCAAAACAAAATCGAATTCCATGCGGAATGACTTCATCTTCTAGATTCTGATTGTGCATCTGAAAAATATTTGATTTTTAAAAATATTTATTTATAATTATTTTAAAGGAAAGTATTTATAAACGGTAGAAAATCCTTTGTTCGCTAACTAAGTAGAACGTTTTTATTTTAATCATTTTTATTATGAGAAATGTTTTTTAATTTCTTGGAACTTGTACTTGGCCATAGACTGACTGTGCTCAATTAGACAAGTTTTTCGGCTCAATAGTCACTCAAATTTGATTACCAGCAAATTAGCCTTGGCAGCAGGCACTTGGCTAAGCGAAAAGAAGTACTTCACAATGTTCATTGGCCGTTTTATGAGCCACTTTAGTGGGTGAGTCCTTGAGTTAGTTGTTGTTGTTGCTGCTGCTGGGAATTTCGTGTTACTCGCTATGAATTGGGCTTTGTTTATGGACAAAGTTTTGTTAGGGTCTTGTTGCCAAGGCCCCTTTTTATGATAATTAGCTGTATATAAGCTGGATGCGCCGGTTATTGTTTGAGCTCTTGAACCCTTTTGATTAGCACATAAAGTTGATTAAAATGCGTAACTTAAAATCAACTTTAAGCCAGCAGCGAGTTTCTGCAACACACAACATTTTCCCACGCTGCGACACACAAAACAGAAGTTTATGAGGCACAGCCGCACACACACACACACACACACACACACACACACAGACTCACACATAGATCGAGATTCATGTTGTGCTTTCTGACATTTATGAAATATTGAAAATGGCCAGAAACTCTGGGAAAGCTGGCAAAATTTGCGTTGGTTTCTGAAGAGCCTGCCAATAATAATGAGCAAAGATTTCTGACGCCGACAACAATATCAAGAATTATGCGGCCAAAGTGTGAGACAGCCAACTAGAGCGAGACAGCGAGAGCTAAAGGCGTGAGTGAGATGGCAAGTTAGAGATGAGTATTTTTTAGGTTTGCCTCTTTTAGGCCATGCCGGATGTGTGTAGAATATGTTACAAGTGTGTGATGTGTCTGTATATATGTGTGTGTGTGTGTGTGTGTGTGTAGGGTTGTTAGTGCTTGTGAGGGGCTTTAGCGGGGGTTTATTCTTATAGACGCCATCGTGCAGTTCATTGTTACAATTTCATTTCAAGCATATTGGGTTTCCAGCCATCCTCTTCGTCGTCGTTGTCGTCTCAGTGAGTTAGATTCCATAAAAGAATTTAGCGCAAAGGTCACGTACATTCAGGGCAGGGGCCAGGGGTCGTCCTGTGTGATTTCATCAGCAAGACAGTTGCCAGTTGCCAGTTGCCTGGCAACAGATCCATACCAATTTCTTATTTCTGGTTAGACTTAAAGTCGCACTTAAAGCTGTAGTTAATCGCTTATGCTAAACTCTTTTTTTGCTGTTGTTTTTTTTTTTTATGGAGTGGGGGGAACCTAGACTTTTAGACGCCTGCTGTAAATGCGGTCAGCATTGTTTTTAGTTGAATGAGAGGGGAAGGGAGGGTGCTGCCAATATTTTCATATTTAGTCGTCGCTAATCCGTCGCGTAAACAATGCCTGTATAAATGCAGGCGCAGTATATATGTGTGTGTGTGTGTGTATGTATGTGTGCAGTTTTCTATGTGCAAGTCCTTGGGGGCCAAACAGGGCTGCCATTGTGCCGACTCCTTTTGTTTAACTAAAGGATTTAAAGTTTTTGTTTTGCTTTTTCATTCATTTCACTGCCGCTCGACGACGTTCGTTCGTCATTCATTGTGCCGCTGCCTGTGTGTGTCTGTTTCAGTGTGTGTGTGTGTGTGTGTTTGCCTATCTCTGTATGTGTGAGCCGCCATATTAAAATCAATGTTGGGCGCTTCGCTTTGCATTGTTCGCATATTTTTATTAATAGTCGCGCGTTGTCTGCAATTTTCCCTGCTTTTTCCAACCATACACGCCCACACCCCCACCCGCCCTCTTTAAGCCACGCCACCTGCTGCCGCATTCATTGCAAAGCTGGAAAACTTCGTCATGGATTGGGAATCCGTTGGGTTTATGAATTGCAAATGGTTTTTGCTTTTCGCCTTTTGCGCTTAGCAATCATTTAATATGCCAACGTGCCAGAGAAAACAAGTTGGATCTCCCTATCGAAGAGGCTACGACTTTCAGATACCCTGTTGCTAAATATAAACCATTTCACATGTAATATTGAAAGATATTATTATGTTTCTGGCAAAAGATATCATCAGAGATGCCTATTTTGAACTGCTTTCTTCTCTTCTATCTCTTAACTATCTTTTAATTATATCCTTAAGTTTCTTTCTTGCAAACCTCAGCACAAATTAAGATACCCCTTTCGAAGCATTTGATGTGTACAGGGTATAATGAGTTGTTTATCAAGCCGCTGCAATGCTTTCATATTTATTGCTATTGATATTGAAGCAGCGGCCATATTGAGAGAAAGACTGACTGACTGAGTGAATGAGAAGTGAGCATCAGGTCAATGTGTAAGCCTTTCTTTTTTGTGCATAATGAATAATTCGCATTTTCAGTGATTCTGAGTAAGCCATTAAGTGCCAAATTGATAGATGCGTTTCATAATGTGTATATTACCTATATTAAAATATCAAATGACATTCTCTTTAATTTATTTCAGCTTATCTTTAATAAGCAAGTAGAAAGAATAATGAATATCAGTATATTTAACAAGTCGAGAGTGCCCGACTAGGAGATACCCTGAACACAGCCCTTACGTTCATTCATAATTATTTATCTGCATTCGTACAAGGAAACACACACATACACAAACATAATATACCTATTTTACCTTGAAATGCCCTTCCCTGACTTCAAATTGCCATAACTTCGCCAAAACTTATCCGACTTTCATCTCCGATGGCATTTTGTTCATGGTTTTTCATCTGTAATAGTTCTACATTCAAAGTTGAGAAACTTCCAGAATTCGGATTTATTGTCAAAAATCATGATAACCAGTTGTACATGTGAAGTCCCAAGTCCCTAAAAATTGCCCTTCTCTGACTTCAAATTGCCATAACTTCGCCAAAACTTATCCGATTTTCATCTTCTATGGCATTTTGTTCATGGTTTTTCATCTTTAATAGTTCTACATTCAAAGTTGAGAAACTTCTAATAATCGGATTTATTGTCAAAAATCATGACAGCAAGTTGTACATGTGAAGTCCCAAGTCCCTAAAAATTGCTCTTCTGTGACTTCAAATTGCCATAACTTCGCCAAAACTGAACCGATTCTCATATCCAAGGTCATTTTGTTCATGGATTTTCATTTTCAATAGTTCTAAATTCAAAGTTGAGAAACTTCCAGAATTCGGATTTATTGTCAAAAATCATGATAACCAGTTGAACGTCAAGTCCCAAGTCCCTAAAAATTGACCTTCTCTGACTTCAAATTGCCATAGCTTCGCCAAAACTTATTCGATTTTCATCTCCGATGGCATTTTGTTCATGGTTTTTCATCTGTAATAGTTCTACATTCAAAGTTGAGAAACTTCCAGAATTCGGATTTATTGTCAAAAATCATGATAACCAGTTGTACATGTAAAGTCCCAAGTCCCTAAAAAATGCTCTTCTGTGACTTCAAATTGCCATAACTTCGCCAAAACTGAACCGATTCTCATTTCCAAGGTAATTTTGTTCATGGTTTTTCATCCCTAATAGTTCTACATTCAAAGTTAAGAAACTTAAAAAATTTCGGATTTCTTGTCAAAAATATTTGTTATTTCTGTGTACTATAGGAGAATATACATGCCTCTACCTCTTATAACTTTCAAGCTTTATTTGAAAAACACTGGTCTGGAATCTTAATTTATCGATAACTCCTGAACGGGTCGGGATATCGAAAAATAAATGATGAGCTTGTATTGAGCCGGCAATACGAGAACTTGTATTCAAAAAAATATGTAACAGGCATAAGTAAGCATCTCCGACCCCATAAAGTATATATATTCTTGATCAGTATCAATAGCCGAGTCGTCTGTGCATCTGTCCGTCTGCCCGTCTGTCCATCTGTATGAAGGCGCGTTTCACAGAGACTACAAGAGCTAGCTAGACTTCAGATTTGGAATATAAGTTCTGGTACTTCGAATAGAGCACTCAACTAAGCTTTAATTTAAGCCTCCCAAATAAGTATTCAGCATTCATAAGCAGTCGAAACTTTTGGTCAAAAGTATTAATGCACGATAAAGGGCGTTTTGGCAGCCTGCCCCCTTCTGCCGCACTTTACCCTCACGTTTCAGCTAAACTTCTATTTCACACGTTAATTTGCAGTTGCCCGAGGCAAAAATGTTAATGGCAAAGGCAGCAACAACAACAAAAACAATAATAATTATAGCAACAACAATGTTGAACTTAACACACTTTCATGCTCTTGTTGTTGGCGGTTTAAGCGGGTGAGCAGCGCCTAGGGGAGCCTGTAGAATTTTGTGCGTTGACGCGTCTTTGGCTGACGCACGAAAGTATGCAATGAAAATTTTACAATTTACGCGAGTAAAAGTTTATGAACGCGTCTCGGGGCGACATTAAATGTGGCTGGCTCAGAGTGCTGCAGCCGTGGCGGTAGAAGGGCGGGAGGCATGGTAGCGAGCTCGGCCGTTTGAAGAGGCGCATAGCGTTGACAATGACAAGCAATTAATGTTGCGGAAAATTGTAGCGAAAAATCGCCAAGCAACTGGAACACCCAGTGAATCGTAGAGAGAGAGAGAGAAGGAGGGAAAGAGAGAAACAGGGGTATACAAAGAGAGATAAAGTTATGAAATGTATATTTATATCATTGATATAGATTTAGATATTGATATAGGTACAGATAAACATTGATAACAATACAGTTTTTTTACAGATAAAAAGATAGATTTAGATGTGAGATGGAAAAAAGCATGAGAAGAGAAAGCGGCTGCAATTTAAATTCGCTAAACAGTTTGAAAAGTTTCGCATATTGTCCCAAAAGGGCGAAACAAACTTCCAGGCAGCATAGTATATGTATGTATGTATGTGTACGGTATGTGCAGCTGTGTTTGTACAGGTGTTTTCCCGCAATTTATTATGCGTCAAAATCTTTGGCAAAACGCATCAACAGCAACAGCAGAAAAACCAAAAAGGACACAAAAACCTAAAGAAGTTTTTCAGGTAAAACTTGTGAAAATATTTGTGTCGGGATTTGAAAGAGAGAGGCAGTCAAAAAAAAAAGGGATAAACGAGAAACAAAACGCAAGTGGGTGAAAATATTTTAAGTAAAGTAAGTAAGTAGCTACAGGGCCAGCAACAACAACGACAGCAACAACAACAACAACAACGACAGCAACGACGAGTGGAATATGTCACTTTAGCAGGCATAAGTAAGTTGATGTGGGCCCCAAAAGCCTTGTGGAACTGACAAGGGTGCGCCTGTGTGGGTAGCCGAGTGAGTGTGAGCGGGGGAAGGGGGGGGGGGGGGTCTTCGAGGTGATGTGGGGAAACTTCCCTGTCACCATTGCCGTCGTCTGCAGTGATGAGAAATGAGAAATAGTTGCAGCTGCTGTGACATACGCGTTGCAAGCATTAAAGGATTACCCGCTAGCATGAGCACAGCAGCAGCAGAGTAGAGAGGGGAGAAGTAAGGTTGGGGGTAAATAAACATACATATATGCAAGTGCTGTTGCTGTTTTTGTTGATGTTGCTGTTGCTGTCGCTGCATTGGCAACTTCTTTGAAAGTTAAGTTTTTAATCATTTTTCAGTCAACACAAAAACACAGTTTTCGTTGCTCTGCTTCTTTCGCCTTGGCATCCTTTTACATTCACACACTTGTTAAAGCTTCTTCTTTACATGCATGTATGCATGTGTGTGTGTGCATGTGTGTATGTGTGTTTGTCTCTCTTGGCATTATACTTTTGAAGATTAATCATGCGCAGCGCATCAAATAAGTTGAATACCGCTTAGAAAAATGGAAAACGCCAGCAGAGCTGAATGTGGAAATGATATGCTTTAAGAATGATTAAAAATTGTATGATTTGATCGAAAACTAATGTACAAAAATATTCCTCCGATGAAGCGTGTTTCAGTTCGCCTCCAAGATCTTAGATATCCTAAGAACCTGAGTAGCCCAATTTGGTAAGCAGAGATTTTCAGTTATCTCAGAGACCTGAAGAACTAGCGCTCCAAAATGAATCATGCATCATCTTCAATACATACATAATATATCATATTTAAAGCAATTATAAACATTGTCAACAAAGAAATATTTATTTCCAATTTAAACATTTCCCAGTCACAATAAATTGCAAATGTTATTTTCAAATATTCGCCATTTTCAAATGTTTTTCTATTGTTTGCATTCGCTTTGAGCAGCATTTACAATTATAATTTTGCTTAAAATTAAAATATTTCGAAATTGCTGCCCATTAATTTTTTAGTGTACGTAATTTCAGCCAGTTTGTGCACATTTAAATGGCAAATTTAATCGCGCCTGTTGCAATTTTCAATTTCCCCTTGTTGGCCATAAATAGATCAGTGAATGTTTGTTTGTCTATGTGAATTCCGAAAAGGCTCACACAATGCGCATTAATATCCGCCCACTGGCAGCCCCTTTCCGCACCCCGACTTGCCCCTGCAGCTACTAGTTGCCAGCCAATGGGCCATAAATTGCCACTTGACGTTTACAATAAATAAAATTCCATGCTTTGACCTATTTAAAATGTTATCCGAAAACATTTTGGCTGTTTGCCACGCCCACTCAATTGTCGTACAGGCCGAGCAGCAGCTAATTACAAAAGGCCTTTTGTGGGCGCTCGCTCATTGAAAGTAACGACATGTGTTGACCTTTTCCAAATGACCCCCAAATAGATTATGCAGCTGCAGCAGCAACAGAAACGGCAACGGCAACGGCAACGGATTTGCTGCCAGCTCAAAATGTGCAACATGGCGCCTACGATGCGATGAGCATAAATTGCAGTTCCAATTTCCGGTTTCTGTTTCAAATGTCGCCCACGTACCCCCCACAAAGCCCACACACACTGAAACCAGCCAGCCCACACAAAACCCAGGGCTGCTGGGCTCTTTGGCTCGATTTCGACGACATCGCTTCAAATCAGCTGCCACAGCCGCGCAACGTTGCACAAAATTGTGCAATTCATTTAATATATAAATTTTTGACTGTGCCACAGAGCTGGCAGCGACGGAGGCAGAGGCGGAGGCGGAGGCACGCTGTGCTGCTGGTAACGAATGTGCGACGGTTCTCTTAAGTAGGAAAAGTTTCGATTTGTTGTTGGCCTCGTGCACAACATTTTGTTGCGCCTCCTGCATCGCTTGCAATACTCTACCAAAGGCACAGCATGGATGTGATAAAAATATATATAAAATATTCCAAATACTTAGTCTAAAACAATATGTTTCTAAGAAAAGCTAGCGCTAGGAAATTCGGTATATAGAAAAAAAGTTATGGATTTAATTCAGTTTTTCTTTTCATTTTAAATAAGAGTCTTTACAGATTTTTCAAAAGAAAACCATTTCGTCGTATTTTTTTTTTACAAATATTTGCTAAAGCCAAATGCAAAAGTCGATTTTCCAGGACATCTGCTTTGCGACTACACTCTATCAATTTTAATGTTGATGTTGTTGTTGTTGTTGTTGCTGTTGTTGCAATTGTAGTTCATATATATATTTAACCGCCTAAATACTGTTTGCCAGTTGCAGTTGTTATCGGCAGCAACCAAATGGCGGAAAATGCAGCCAACAACTGTAAAATGAAACTCAACTAAACGACAACGTCAACAACGCTGCTGACGCTGACGTCGACGTCGACAGCGACATTGCGACTACATGCAACGAGCATTTGCTACTTGTTGTTGCCGCTATTTATTATTGCTGTTGCTGTTGTTGTTGTTGTTGTTGCAATTGTTATCGAACGAAATTTCAGTTTTGCTGAGTTACGAGCAACGTTTTGTTGTCCTTGCTTATGTTGTTGTTGCTGTTGCTTTCTCTTGGCCATGTTGCATCATTTATTTCGATGTAGTCGCTGCTGCTCTCTGCCTGACTTTTAATATTTCATCATTAACGGTTTTTTTTTCTGTCTTTCTATTTGTGTTCCATTTCTGTTGCTAATTGCAAACGTTTTGTGTTCTGCTAACGTGTTGATAAGTGCCAGGGAAACTGACTAAAATTACTGCTGCATACTTTTAGGGCAGTAACAGCTGCTTGAAGTATTGGAAGGTCCATATGGCTGATTTCGAAAACTAACATGACATGATGGGCATATCATATCAACATGTTTGTCATGAATGTTGACAAAAAATCTGAAATTTTGTCCACCATCCATTTTAGATGTAGAATTAATAAGGACGATAAGCCACGATCAAAATGATATTGGAAATATAAATCGGATAATTTTTGAAGAAGTTATGACAATTTGTAGTTAGAGGAGGTTGTTTTCAGGGAGTTAAGACTACACATGTCCAACTTGTTATCATGATTTTTGACAATATATACGAATTTTGGAAGTTTCTCAACTTTGAATGTAGAACTATTAAAGATGATAAACCATGAACAAAATGACCTTGGAAATGAGAATCGGTTCAGTTAAGGCGAAGCTATGGCAGTTTGAAGTCTTGAAAGAGGAATTATATACATTTTTTTTACGTACGCTTAAATGAAGTTGAAAATCTGGTAAAAGTTGTAGTTGTTAAACTGACCTTTTAGCCAATTAAGTATTGCGCTCTTTAATTAGCGACGCTCAATTAGTTGCACTAAGTTTTAAAATTTTTGCAGAGCGCAGTCCTTAATTTCAGTAACTAAAGGGGGCGACTTTGATGGGCTGTCATTGGACACAAGGACAGAGGAATAGAGAGATAGAGGGACACAGGAGTTGCGTTAAGCACTGACAAAGCCGACAACTAACTGGTTAGGGAATACACAACATGGTACAGGGCTTACAACAGTTGTTGTTGTTGTTGTTGCTGAGGCTTTGAATTACACGAATGTGCTGTCAAAAATGCTTAACACCCAAAGTAGTAGCTGCTGCTACTGCTGCTCCTGCTGCTGCTCCTGCTGCTGCTGCTGTCCTTTGGGATAGCGGAATTGTAAATGACAGCTCTCGAAATAAACCCAAAAGACAAAAACGAGGCATGACAGAGGCCAACTAACCACTTGAAATTGGTTAGTTTCATTTCGGACTGGCTTTAAACTGTCATTATTTATAACGCAGATATTTGGTAGCATTGATAGCAACGTGGCGTCCTGCGCCTCGCTCCTGTCCTTTTGGGGCCACATTATTATGTGAAGCGTTTTCTGGCATGGAACATTTGCTGCGCAGCCAAGCGAGCGTCTTGCCGGGGTATGGGGGGCGGTGGTGGCAGGGATACTTTCGCCAAGGTGAATGGGCAATGTCCTGTGGTGCGTGATAAACGCAGTTGGCTTTAAATATGCTCCCCCTTCCCTCTGCCCACTCGCACTCCCACTCCGACTTCATTTCTTCAGAAATTCCACTAGCTAAGTGGCTGGTGTATCCTTTGGCTAGCTGTTTTTTTTGATAAATTTAATAAATCAAGCGATCAATCTGGGGGTTGGGGGGCGAATGCAATCGTTTGTGTATAATAGATGGCGTTTTATTTATGTCCTGCGAGTGAATCGCTCGCCTAATGAATGCTTATTAATAATGCGATTAAGCTGCAGCAGCGCCGGAAACGTGGCTAATAGAAATCTTACTCCATGGCCCATATAAGTAGGCTAGAATTTATGCCCCGTTGAAATCAAAGCGTCTGCAAGTATAATTCAATTTGAGGACATGCCCCAAAAAGGAGAACTGTAACCACTTGAGCACTTGTTGGGCCAAACAAAAATAAAAAGGGTTTTTCTCTTCCACTGCTTATCTGAGCGCACACAGACGGCTCCTGTGGGACAGTGGGGCTGTTGGGGCTGGCAAAAGGACAATGGCGGCCTTTGTTCGCACAGCTGTTGGCGCGGTTTGAAGCTCGTTAGCGCAGGTCCTGTTGTGGCCATTGGCGGCACTCAGCATTGCGGTCGGCAGTGGAGCAACATTTTCGGGTTGGCTGCTGCCGCAATTTCAAAGTCGTTTTCTCCAACTCAAAGGATAATAGAAATACGACCGCAAATATTGCCTACGTCCAAAGCCAAAAAGGCGGGGGGGCACTAGTATTGGTTGCCTCAGCGAATGATTGCGGCTTGTGGCTGCGGCAACTACTGTGGCCAAGGATTAATACCAAAGCTGATTAGATTGTCAAATGCGACAGCTTGCTGTCCGTTTGCCTCAGGCTCTTTTACTTACCACTGCATACTTATGCCGCAGGACAGCAGCGTAGGAAGTAGCAATGTTTAGGGGTAGGGAAAGAGCTGCGTGGGCTCTAACATAATCAGTATTTTAACAGTTACAGTAACAGTTACAGCACAATGCAATGAGAAAGTTATCAAACAATTTTGAATTTCGTCGCAGCTTAAATATCCTTCCAAATAAAATATGAATAAAGATGGTTCAGTTTTTCTTCTTTCCGGTAATTTAAATTTTTTAGAATTTACCACTCCTCAAAATTACGTATACGTACAGCTTTCTTTACACAATTAGTGTAAAATTACGTATACGCACCGTAATCCTTGTCATAGCAAACGTTACACATTTTATGACAAAATATGCATGCCCAAAAGAAAGTGTATTAAGCGGCTTTGGCAATGATTTAGTCACGAATTAGGGCATTTAATTAAAGCATTCAAACAACTGTGGAACATGTGGAATTAGTCGCTTGATATGTGTAAAATATGCAGATTATATGCATAATACTTTTAGCTTAAGTTTTTATAAATAATTAAGCTCTTATATATGCGTTTTGAATATAAGAGTGGGTGCCAGATTCGACCTATCAAATTTGGACACATTAACAATAGAATAAAGATGTTGAAAAAATGAAGCCTCATTTAATAAGTTTATTAAAACAGCCAAAAACTTTGTCTATTCAAATAGGCCATCCTTTTGTTATCAGCTGCTCCTTCGTAGGATAATAAGTGTGCAGTTACTTATTATGCTTAGACATTTTTCGCTGTCCTGTTGAATGATCGATGTACATTGAAATTCATGTTGAAATTTAATGAACTCGCCAGTCAAATTGAATCAAATATGCAAAGCCCGTCAACTTGTTGGCCTCCAAGAAACTCCTTCAGCGCTCACTCTCTCTCTCTCTCTCTCTATCTCTCTCTCTGCAGCCACTCAATTACTTGAATGTGCAGCCCTTACTTGCCATGAGTTTCAATATTATATCATGTCTGGAGCGACTTTCTTGTTGCTGTTTTGTTCCTAGGCCAATCACTCACTCAAGACTTTGATTTTGGGGGGCCGAAACTTTGTCCAGGCGAAACAGCAGAAATTGTTGGCCCATCAGCCAGTTATTTGGGCTACAAAGGAAACCCAACCGCTATAACAACAACTTGTTTATTTTGGCCCTGCAGTTTGTTGTGGCAACATTTGTGCAGAATTTTGGACGCACCCTCCCCCCGCTTGCTTCAACCCGTCAGCCATCAATCAAAGCCCAGCAAAAAAGTTGTCCAAAAAAACAAAAAAAAGCGCAACAGTTTTTTCTATATTTTTTTCAAAGTAGTATTGAAAAGATTTGAGTCCAGGCAATCAGCTGGAAATCTGTTTTGGGCACTGACCACGCCCCCGCTAGCTCGCATTAAATTGGGCCCACAAAAATTTCGAAAATATATGTATCATAATCATCAACTTGAGGCTTTAATAAAACCAAATTATGATCAGTCGCAGAGGCGTTGGCCAAAAATGTTACTCCTAATGGATTATGATGTGTGTGGGGGGCTGAGAGATGCTTGGGGAGTGCTTTCAGGGGGATGAGAAACCACAGCAGCTGGCAGTTGGCAGCTGGCATACATATGTGGCCTAAGAGTTTGCGGGCTTGCCACTTGCGAGTTAATTCCCTTTACTTGGTCGTAAACTTTGCGCATTCACTGTAATCAAATTTTATGAAAATGCTCGGGTGGATGCTTTCTACCCAAACCGCCAGCCACATTGTTCTTGTACTTTAATGTATTTTCTGTGGTTCGCGTTGATAGCTGATGTTGTTGTTGTTGTTGTTGTCTGTGGGTTGAGTTATTGTTGCTCGGATTTCTGCGGTGCTGCGAATGAAAATTTTGCGGCATAGATAATTAAATAATAAATTGTTGTAATGTCTACATTTGGCACACGCTCTCTCTCTCTCTCGCTCTTGGTCTTTATCTCTCTCTCTCTACCCCATTTTGGCAATTTCTGCGTGTCTGCATCGCCTGAAAAGGCCATAAATGATTTATATGCACATTGAATGCGCCAACAATAGATTCCATTTAACGATGTCTTGGCGACGACGCCATATTGGCTTTCGTTCCGCTTGCCACCAGCATCTAAGTCCTGTTGCTGCTTATCCTTCTCCCTCCCTCCCCTCACTCTCTCTCTCTCTCTTCTGTCTCTTCTTCTTCATCTTACACTTACTCTGCTCTTGAGGTAATTACGCGTGAATGCGCCACGGGGGAAATGTTGCGGAAGCCATTGGCATATGAAACATCAACATCAATATACAACCTACACCCTCTATCCCCCACCCCACTCCACCACACATGACATATATATAAGCAAATTAATTTTACACTAACATTCAACGTATATTTGAGTAATGCACGGGAATTAGCTTGGGAAATTATGGATGAGCATTCAGCTGCATTCTACAAATGTGCACGCATAATTATGCCACATGTTTGTGGAAGTTAAGATGGTTTGATAACATTAAGTGCATAGTTATCTTAATTTGTAGATAAGCTCTAAGTGAATGAAGTCATTCAGGCAACTATTATTGTGGAAAAGCCCTCTCAACACTTCAAACAGCCATAACTTTGTCATAACTGATCCGATTTTCATTTCCGAAGGCATTTTGTTCATGCTTTTTTAATTATAACAATACTACATTCAAAGTTGAGAAACTTTCAAATTTCGGATTTATTTTCAAAAATCATGATAACAAGTTGTACGTCAAGTCCCAAGTCCGTAATAATTGCCCTTCTTTGACTTCAAATTGACATAACTTCGCCAAAACTTATCCGATTTTCATCTCCAATGGCATTTTGTTAATGGTTTTTCATCTTTAATAGTTCTACATTCAAAGTTGAGAAACTTCCTAAATTCAGATTTATTGTCAAAAATCATGATAACAAGTTGTACGTCAAGTCCCAAGTCCCTAAAAATTGCCCTTCTTTGACTTCAAATATGCATAACTTCGCCAAAACTTATCAGATTTTCAGCTCCGATGGCATTTTGTTCATGGTTTTTCATCTTTAGTAGTTCTACATTCAAAGTTGAGAAACTTCCAGAATTCAGATTTATTGTCAAAAATCATGATAACAAGTTGTACGTCAAGTCCCAAGTCCCTAAAAATTGCCCTTCTTTGACTTAAAATATGCATAACTTCGCCAAAACTTATCAGATTTTCATCTCCGATGGCATTTTGTTAATGGTTTTTGATCTTTAATAGTTCTACATTCAAAGTTGAGAAACTTCCTAAATTCAGATTTATTGTCAAAAATCATGATAACAAGTTGTACGTCAAGTCCCAAGTCCCTAAAAATTGCCCTTCTTTGACTTCAAATATGCATAACTTCGCCAAAACTTATCAGATTTTCAGCTCCGATGGCATTTTGTTCATGGTTTTTCATCTTTAGTAGTTCTACATTCAAAGTTGAGAAACTTCCAGAATTCAGATTTATTGTCAAAAATCATGATAACAAGTTGTACGTCAAGTCCCAAGTCCCTAAAAATTGCCCTTCTTTGACTTAAAATATGCATAACTTCGCCAAATCTTATCAGATTTTCATCTCCGATGGCATTTTGTTAATGGTTTTTGATCTTTAATAGTTCTACATTCAAAGTTGAGAAACTTCCTAAATTCAGATTTATTGTCAAAAATCATGATAACAAGTTGTACGCCAAGTCCCAAGTCCCTAAAAATTGCCCTTCTTTGACTTAAAATATGCATAACTTCGCCAAATCTTATCAGATTTTCATCTCCGATGGCATTTTGTTAATGGTTTTTGATCTTTAATAGTTCTACATTCAAAGTTGAGAAACTTCCAGAATTCAGATTTATTGTCAAAAATCATGATAACAAGTTGTACGTCAAGTCCCAAGTCCCTAAAAATTGCCCTTCTTTGACTTAAAATATGCATAACTTCGCCAAAACTTATCAGATTTTCATCTCCGATGGCATTTTGTTAATGGTTTTTGATCTTTAATAGTTCTACATTCAAAGTTGAGAAACTTCCTAAATTCAGATTTATTGTCAAAAATCATGATAACAAGTTGTACGTCAAGTCCCAAGTCCCTAAAAATTGCCCTTCTTTGACTTCAAATATGCATAACTTCGCCAAAACTTATCAGATTTTCATCTCCGATGGCATTTTGTTCATGGTTTTTCATCTTTAGTAGTTCTACATTCAAAGTTGAGAAACTTCCATAATTCAGATTTATTGTCAAAAATCATGATAACAAGTTGTACGTCAAGTCCCAAGTCCGTAAAAATTGCCCTTCTCTGACTTCAAATTGCCATAACTTCGCCAAAACTTATCAGATTTTCATCTCCGATGGCATTTTGTTCATGGTTTTTCATTTCTAATAGTTCTACATTCAAAGTTGAGAAACTTCCAAAATTCGGATTTATTGTCAAAAATCATGATAACAAGTTGTACGTCAAGTCCCAGGTCCCTAAAACTTGCCCTTCTCTGACTTCAAATTGCCATAACTTCGCCAAAACTTATCACATTTTCATCTCCGATGGCATTTTGTTAATAGTTTTTGATCTTTAATAGTTCTACATTCAAAGTTGAGAAACTTCCAAAATTCGGATTTATTGTCAAAAATCATGAAAACAAGTTGTACGTCAAGTCCCAAGTCCCCAAAAATTGACCTTTTTTGACTTAAAATTGCCATAACTTCGCCAAAACTTATCCGATTTTCATCTCCGATGGTATTTTGTTAATGGTTTTTCATCTTTAATAGTTCTACATTCAAAATAGAGAAACTTCCAAAATTCGGATTTATTGTCTAAAATCATGATAGCAAGTTGTACGTCAAGTCCCAAGTCCCTAAAAATTGCCCTTCTCTGACTTCAAATTGCCATAACTTCGCCAAAACTTATCAGATTTTCATCTCCGATGGCATTTTGTTAATGGTTTTTGATCTTTAATAGTTCTACATTCAAAGTTGAGAAACTTCCAGAATTCGGATTTATTGTCTAAAATCATGATAGCAAGTTGTACGTCAAGTCCCAGGTCCCTAAAACTTGCCATTCTCTGACTTCAAATTGCCATAACTTCGCCAAAACTTATCAGATTTTCATTTCCGATGGCATTTTGTTAATAGTTTTTGATCTTTAATAGTTCTACATTCAAAGTTGAGAAACTTCCAGAATTCAGATTTATTGTCAAAAATCATGATAACAAGTTGTACGTCAAGTCCCAGGTCCCTAAAACTTGCCCTTTTCTGACTTCAAATTGCCATAACTTCGCCAAAACTTATCAGATTTTCATCTCCGATGGCATTTTGTTCATGGTTTTTCATTTCTAATAGTTCTACATTCAAAGTTGAGAAACTTCCAAAATTCGGATTTATTGTCAAAAATCATGATAACAAGTTGTACGTCAAGTCCCAGGTCCCTAAAACTTGCCCTTCTCTGACTTCAAATTGCCATAACTTCGCCAAAACTTATCAGTTTTTCATTTCCGATGGCATTTTGTTAATGGTTTTTGATCTTTAATAGTTCTACATTCAAAGTTGAGAAACTTCAGAATTCGGATTTATTGTCAAAAATCATGATAACAAGTTGTTCGTCAAGTCCCAAGTCCCAAAAAATGAACTTCTGAGACTTCAAACTACCACAAGTTTGTCAAAAGTGATCCAATTTTCATCTCCGATGGCATTTTGATCATGGTTTGTCGTCCTTATTGATAAAAATAACTATTTCATACGCCATTTTGTATTTTGGCAGAGATATTCAGGTAGTCAGTAGTGCATCTCTGTCTCCCACTCACTTCTGCCGAATTTTCAGCTGAGCTTACACTTTTTCGCTTATTCATCGTCTAGCTCTCCGGCTTCCTCTCTGGGTAAGTCAGAGCCATAAATTATAGTTGGATCACGCGCCATCACGCGCTCTGTTGTCCGCTTGGACGTTGCACATTCCAGCCGTGAATTCCGTTGTTTAGAAAACTATTTTTTTAACTAGCTCGCATTCTTGCCAGTGTGGCCCAAGCATCTGCAGCAACTGCTGCTCAATCTCTCTCTCTCTCTCTCTCTCGCTCTCTCACCAAAAGATGTAATACGGAAAAACAGCTGACATTTCACTTTTCTGATGCGATTACGCAGAGGCCGCTGGTTGTTTCTGTGTGTGTGTGTGTGTGTGTGTGTGTGAGGGGTGGGGAGCATCGCTTGGCTCCCTGCTACAACACTGCAAATTGCTTACGGTCACGTACCAAGCTGCCTCCTGTCTCTCAGCGCGACAAGAATGTGCTTCAAGACAAAAAAGGGAAAGAGTGTAGAACACAAAAAAAGAAAGTAAAGAAAGGAAGGCACAACAAAAAAAAATGGTGCCAAACTTAATGAAAATGCCAACGCGTCGCCATTTTGGTCGCAGAGGCGCACAGTTTCCAGCCGACTCGACAACCCTACCCAACCCCCTCCTCGCCACCCAACGAGCCTCTAGCATTTCCATAATATGTTATTTTTCATGCGTTTCAGCGAAAGTGTTTCCATTGTGTGCGTATGAGAAAGGCTTTCTCTGTGTGTGTGTGTGTGTGTGGCTGTATCGGTGTGTTTGTGTGAGTGTATTGGCATTTTTGATTTCTTGCGCCATTTTTTTTTTCTATTTTCCGTTTTTTGTGCGCCATTTTTCTTGTATTTTGCGGGCGTTTGGCATTTGCATATCAAGATAGTGTCATTAAATTTGCATATTTTGGATTAATTTAAATTCTTTGCATGTCTGCTCTGCTCTGCTCTTCCGTTTCGTTTCGTTTCGTGTTCCCTCTTCTGCTGCTGCCTCTGTTTGCTCATTCTTCAAATTTCGCTTGACTTTGTTGCTTGCTGTGTATTGTTGTTGTAATTTATTGTTGTAGGCATATGCAGAGAGCTTTGTTTACACACTCCGTGTGTGTATGGGTGTGTGTGTGTGTTTTTTTCAGCTTTTTGTCGTCATGCATCATTTGTTTAGTCCTTTAGTCCTTTGTTATGTGCCAAAGTCGTGGGTGGGAGGAGGGGTGTTCGGGGGCAGGGGCACTACGAGTGCGTTCATATTCGGAACCGGGATAATACCCATGTGTGGGTGTCGCACTTTTATGTCGCGCACTTGTTGAGAATATTAATTTTATTTAAATATTTCAAAATGTCACCGAGCTGCTGGCTCAACAGTTTCCAAAGCAATGTGAATGGAGTGGCAGGGGGGGGGGGGTGAGGGTGTCCTTTTTATTGGATTTTGTTTATGTAATGACCAAACAGATGGCAAAGAAACTGCGGCAACAAACAATGAAAGCCAAATGAGAAAGCTACCCAATTATAGCTGCAGATGATTGACACTGATATGTGTGGGCTTTTTGAGAATCAAAAGCTATGCATAGAATTGTAATAAGATACGAATAAAGTTCCAAAGTACAAGTTAATTTAGAGAGAAAAGAGAGAATTATGGAACGAGTTTTTTTTTATAGCTTAGGTTAGCGTTTTTAATTAGTAGAAAATAAAATATAATCTGAATTTCTTTGCAAACAAGTCGTTGTAATAATGACTTTAATCTTAACGTAAAATTATCATAATTTATGCTCAGGTAAATTTAAATATTCAGCAAATAAGCGCCAAGTGCTTTGCTGCAGCAAAAGCTGGCTGCTATGACACTCACCTGTGCTCAGCTGCAGTCTTTAGCATAAGCAGATATGCAGTTATATACATATATGCATATGTATATAATTATATATTAACATCCGCTTATATGTATATACAAATAACTGCACTTAATCAGCGCATCGCAGCAGTTTCTATTTCTATTTGTTGAATTATTTAAATTTCTATTTGCGCCGATTGCTTTTTCAAAACAACAACAACAAGTGCTGAGCAAAAGCAAAACTGCTGCTTTTGCCGGGTGCCGGCCCCAGCAGCTGAAGTGAGCGAGTGAGAGAGAGAGCACGCAAGAACATCAACAGATAGTGAGACATACACGAAATGTGAGCACGCAAAGACAATTTTGCTTTTGCGTGTCGCTCAAATTTTAGTGTGGCGCGCTGGCGCTCTCTCTGTCTCTCTTGCGCTCGCTTGCTCTCTTGGCTGTGGCTGTTTGCTTTTGCTATTTCTCATCATCCACCACCTTTTCGCATACATTTCGTTTCGTTTGTCGCTGTCGGCTTGTGTGTGTTGCGCTTTTTTCGCTTGCTCGTATTTTGGCGTAGTACATTTTTGCATAAATAAAAATTCATTACGCATCCAAAACAACAATATACAGACCCCAAAAAAATAACAAAACGCAACAACAACAAACAGGAACTGGCAACAGGCAACAACAATAGCTCTGAAGCAGGCGCGTGTCAAGTGCAAAGTGCGGTCGAATTCTTAATTCTCAGTTTCTGTTACTCTGTGTGTATGCAAAACTGTGTCTGTGTGCGTGTCTGTGTGTGTGTGTCTGTGTGTGTGTGTGCGTCTGTGCGTGCGTCTCTCTGTGTGTGCGCGCGCGTCTGTGTGAGTGTGTGAGTAAAATCTCAATCTCGTAATCGTAATCAACGTAAAACGCGAATAACGTGCAACAGAACACAGCTGACATTCGATAGTAAGCATACCCCCACCCCTTTTTACGCTGTCGTAACATACATATTTGTTACAGCTTTCAGCTAATTGACAGCGATGCTGAAAGTTTTGCTTGCTTTTGTTAATATTATTATTATCGCATGTCATTGCACTCGTTAGCAGTAGTTAAGGTTTCGGTGTTGTCGAGCTGCAATTCGCAAATTGCATAAAAATACATAATAAGCAGCAGCGAGCAACAAAAACAATCACAAAAGCAATAGCACTCTCTCAATTGTTGAATGCTGCAGACACTATCAAGCTGCTTGACAGTCATGCAAAAATATACATACATACATATGTATGTATTCATGTGTGTTTGTGAATTGTTTGTGCAGATTTTTTGTAAAATGTTTGACGTACACTTTGGTCAAAATTGTTTGCTATTTTTAGTGCCGAAATCTAATCAAATGTGTCGTGTGTGTTTTTCTTTTTTGCTCACTTGTTGTGCATGCTTGGCTTTTTGCTTTTGCCGGCGCGCGCGCTCTTCCTCTCTCTCTCTCTGTCTCTCTCTCTCACACACTCTCACTGTCAGTGCTGCCGCTGCTGCTGCTGCTCTCTGGTTCAGTCAGCTGCAGCTGTCAGAAAACGCCACTCTCTCTCTCTTTCTCTCTAGCTTTGTCTCGCTCTCTCTCGCTACTTTGCTGTCATTGTCCTTTTGGCGCACAGCTATTCGTTTTTTAAAATAATAATAATAACAAACAACGAAAGTGTCGCGTAGAGTAAGCAACAAATTAATAAAAGTGCCATTCAGAATAATAGATAAATTTTACAAATTCAAATAACTGTTGTTGGCATTTCACGTTGCCGGTCAACGTCTGGTGTGTGTTTGGCTGTGTGTGTGTGTGTGTGTGTGTGTGTGCAAATGTTGCCGTTGTCTGGCCCCATAAAAATACAACTTTGGCTCTGTGCTATTTTTATGCCTACGACATGCAACAACTTTTTGGCGTGCGAGAAGTCTAGCCAGCCGTATAGCAACAACAACAAACGATATGCATTATAAAATGCTACACATGTATGTTGCAGGCAAAGGTGCATTGCAACATAGTTGCAATTAATTACAAATTAAATAATCGTCAAATGATCTGGACATACATTCGTTCTCTTTCTCTCTCTCTCTCTCTTTCATGACATGCATGAAAAGGTAGCAGCGAGTGTAAAGTGCAGTAGAGTATAGCAGCTAGCTGCCAATGCAGTGTTGCCGATGCGCAAGCAGAACTGCTGCCTGCTGCCAAAATGCATGCTGTCAATAGCTGAGTGATAAAGCGCTTTGAAATAATTAAGATAAATAAGAGAAACTTAAATATACATTTTTTAGCCATGTGCCAGTGTTGCATATGTGCAGTTGCATTTAGTACCAATGCATTAGCAGCAGAAGGCAGCAAGTGTCATAATTATCAGTTCAACTGTTATACTTAGTCATTGTTATTGTTGTTTGCGCATTTCACTTTCTCTAATCTCAATTTTGCTTATCAATTTCCACTTCCTTTTGCAGTTGATTCGTCGCGAGTGTATTTTAAACAAGAAGAAGAAATCGAAGCAACAGCTGTAATGCATCCACGCTACAGCCCAGCACCGCCTCCCCATCAGCAGCAGCAGCAGCAGCAGCAGCAAATGGGCGGGCCCCATCAGCAGCAGCAGCATTCGGGAGGCGGGGGACCCGGAAGCGGACATGGCGGTAACAGCGGCGTTGGCCACATGAGACAACAATTGCCGCCGCAGATGCCGCGATCACAAAACTATGCAAACGTGAGTAAAACTAAACAATAAGCGAAGAGACAATACGAATAGGAATTATCGATAGATATAAGAAGATATCGATAAAAACAGCTGATGGTAGCGGAATCACATTTCTCTTTGATACATGCTCATCTATTATGATACATGAAATTTGGTATCCTGATACAGTATCAGTCGCGTTCTCCAGAAAAAACATAGCAATCATAAAGATTATATCATTTATATAAATATTTTATATAACCCCAGTTTATTTATTCATAAGCAGTAGATAGTATGAAATGCTTATAGCTATATGCAGGGAATGTCAGTTTGCTACGCAATCAGCGCCACAATGAATCAATCAATCGATCAATCAAATGCATCAGTGCATCAATCAAGCAATCAAGCTGGCAACCGCGCACTCACTCATTCATTCACTCGCAAAAGTCATTCATTCAAAACGCTTTCGTCGTCGTCGCCGTCGTTGCCTTTAACTGATTTCAGACTTCTGCTCTTGGGGGGCGCCGACCCATTTGGTCTAGCGTGGCCGCAAGGGGGCGCCACCACTGCAATCGACATGTGTCATACGCAGCGTTGGCCCATTTGACTGGAAAATTGCTGCTGCTTGGCATTGCCAATGATATGGATTTCTATTCGTCGCCGTTTCCTGCACCCTCGAAAATACCTGCTTCATATCAATTTCTGACACTTGCAGGCCACAGAAATGCCTAATCCTGCCCAGCTGCCGCTTACCTGCAATCATTACTCAAAATAAATCTAAGAGATCTCTTTTTCTATTATCCTTTTTTTTTTTTGCTCTTTGACTAATTTCAGTGCAGATATCATTGCATAATGCCTGGCATATATATTTTATGCATGCTGAAAAAAAAATACAAATATGAAAACATACACACAAAGGCAGTTTTACATTTGTAAGCCGCCCGCTCCCCCTCTTTCTCTCAGTGTCTCCTTTTACTACTTACCTGCGTATATTTGTATAATAAACTATTCAGTGATGTTGCCGCACAATGCGGCGGCCAACTACTGTGGCTGCGTTTTAGGCAATGCCCCTGCACCCACCCGCCCTTGCCTTGCCACCCCCGCAACTCCCTCAACTCCCACAACTAGCGCAGCTTGCTTTGTGGCAACGTCTATTTTGGCATCCTCTAATGGCCGCATGGCGTTGCTTTTGCTTTTCACGAGCGTTCCATTTAAATAGCTTTCAGCACACTTGCAACAACAGCAAGTACAACAGCAACAACAGCAACAACAGCAACAACAACAATGTCGACCACATCAAAATAAAAATGTAAAACTGCGAGAAAAAAAAGAATACATAAATAAAATACAAAATTGTAAACATTCCCGCTTAGTCAGCGTCGAAGTTTTTTGTCTGGCTTGGAAAATTGTATATATATATATATATGCATTGTGTATATATATTTATATTATTTTGTTTGATTCTATAAATTGAATTCTTAAAGCTTGAGACCTTATCGAATTTATAATTGCTCAAGTTTATTTATCTACAGATACATATGTATATTGAAATGTATTATTCTATTAAATGATAAAAACATTTGTAATAGAAAATAATCTATTTTATATATAATTAGCTCTGAGTCCGATTCTAACCGTATATTAGTTTAAAATAAATATATTTTTCCTTTTCCTCAGTTTACTGTTTATGTTTGCTAACCAAAAATAGTTGCTGCAAACTTCAGTGTAAAGTCAAGTTATTTGACTTTGAGCGCCAACTTGTTCAAGAGTATATATATATATATATATATATATATATATATATATATGTGTGTGTGTATATATTTATATTTGATTGGGCAGCTTGGTAAGCAGAAAACTGTGTGTAGTTCAGCGGAGAGGCTTGAGCACGTCGTAATTTCTGATTAAATGCAATGTTGACAATTACCAAACGCAAAGTTGTTAAGGTAATTGCGGGCCCGCGTAGGCTGAGATGCATTTCAATTGGTTACGCCCCAGCGGGCTGGTGAGCCTCCCCCCCCCCACAAACGACAAAAAGGAAAACGTGTTGCCTACACGCTGCAACCAGCGTACCCCACTCCATGCCATGCCACAACTCCTGCGTTGCGTCGCTAAGGACGCCGTGTGCAGCGCTGAATGAGCCGCCGCGTGTCCTGCAACGCCTTTGCGATGAAACGCATGCGCCATGGCTGTGGATCCTGCAAAGTGCTCAAAGTGTGTGTTGCCGGCTGGCACGAATGCGTCATCGTGTGCTGCCGAACGGTGGCGCCGACTGGCTGCCAACTGCTGGCCTCAAGTTGAACATGCAACCTTACTCAATGAGAAATTCAGAATCCATTCGACGATTGTCAAGTTAAGTTAAACGCCTTTTCCTCATTTTTCGCAAACGGAAAGCGACCAGCCAGCCAGCCAGCCAGCCAGCAGCCAAGCCAAGCCAAGCCAAGCCAAAAAGCCAACAGCAAAGCAAAGCAAAGCCGTGCCGAAGCTGAAGCCAAGCCATAGCCATAGCCAAAGCCAAAGCCTAGCCAAGCCAAAAGCCAATAGCCAGTCAAGTCAAGTCAAGCCAAGCCAATCCAAAGCAGACACCCTACGGATTCGATTCCAGCAGATTCAACCGCAATCATCAAGTGAAGTTCCGACAAGTAGTCGCCATTTTGTGTTGCGCCTTACCAACAAAATAAATACAAAATAAATAAATAAATAAAAGCGAATTAATTAATTTCAAATATAAAATTAAATTTCACGCGCGTATACGTAATATTCAAATATTAATATATTCGAAAGCGTACTTTATTGTGAGTACATTCTGTCCATATAAAAATATATTCAGAGTTGCGCTTTGTGTTTGTGTCTGTGTCTGTGTGTGTATGTGTATGTGTATCGTCAAGTGAATGCACTCAAGTGTGTTTATCAACGTTGTTGTCTGGGCAATTCACCAAAAGAAACCGATTCAACAACAAACCAACCAGTATTATTTACACGGTGCTACAACTAATTAGCGTGAAAAAACAAAAACAAACAAACAAGAAACAAACAAACAAGCAACAACAACAAACCGCTCAAAGCTAGCAACCAGAAAATTGGCTAAAGGTCTAAAGTCCCTATAGAGAAGGTAATTTGTATTTCAAATACAACCAGCTAAAGTGCAGCATAAATTCCAACGCAAACTTGTCTTTTAAAGATACAAATCTATTTAACAAAAAAAGAAAACAAAACTGCGAGTTTTAAACTCTTAAAAATAAAGCTAAAAAAGTTAATAAAGTAAAAAAAGAGAAGAAATCTGTTTTGCGTAAAGCTATTAAAACTATTTAAGAAACTAATTTAAAGCGAAATATACACCAGAAAACTGCAGTATTATTTTACTAAAGATATTAAAGTAAAATACTAAAATACACTAAACATTAAAATTCAAAAATATCAAGACTAAAAGTGCTATAAAATTTTGTGTGTAAAAACAGACAATAAAGATAATAAAAAAACTTATAAATTAAAAGCGCAAATTGTGAGTGAAAAATATAAAAAAAATAAATAAACTAGCTAATTTCTATACAACAAAAAACTAGTAAATTTTCCAAAATTTAAATTAGCAAAAGAAAAAAGCTTAGCTTAAAAAACATAATTAAATAAATTTGCATATTTAAATCTCAGTGTGCTTTAGTAACTGTAATTGATATAGAAATTTCAACTTGTAAAACTTTTAAGTGTTCAGTGTTAGCAAAGAAAAATAAATAACAAAACAAAAACAAAAAAAAAAAAAGCATAAAAATACTTAGTAAATGTTTTTAAAACATTAATAAAAAGCAAAACCCAATAAACACTTAGCGCAAATTGTATTAATCTCTGGTCGTTGTAATTATCAAATAAATAGCAAAGTAAAAGCTAAAATCCAAAAGGAGGCAAAAGGCATCAACTAAACAAACTGACAGTCGTTGGCAAGAAGAAGAGAGACACGCAAGCAAAAGTAGCTAAAACTGAAGAGAGGCACGGTTGCAAAGAGGCGTACAATTAATTCAAGATCAACGTGCACACCAATAGCCATTAAAATTGCGTCAATCAAGAGAAAAACGTCGCCGCTGCCCACAACAACATTGACGCTAACTAATTTCAATCAGACCGACCAGCTACACCCACAACCACAACAACAGCAACAACAGCAGCAGCAGCAGCAGCAACAACAAAGCGAGTCAACAGCTGCAAGTCAACAGTTGGCAACAGTTGTGCAAACAGAGCGGCAGCAGGAAGCCACAGCAGCAGTAGCAGCAGCAACCACAACAACAACAACAGCAGCAGCAGCGGCGGCAAGCGTAGCAACAACAGCAACACAAGCAGCAACAGCAGCAGCGGCAACAACAGCAGCAACAGCAACAGAAAGTTTCTTAACAAATTCTAAGGCTAACGCCTCGGTCAGCGTAGGCAGCAGTAGCAGCTCGTCCTCCTTGTCCTTAATAGCGCCACCGCCGCCACCACCGCCGCCCACAGACGAGGCAACAGCAACAAGCGTTGCGAAGGCAAAGAAAACAACAACAGAAACAGCAGCTGGTTTAAGAGCCGCCACGACGTCGTCCACCACATCGACGCTGTACACGTGCTCCAGCGCCTCATCCTCGCTGATTGCCCAGCCACCGCCAACAAAGATATTTAAAACGGATCATCTGTGCGTGAACGCCGCCACCGCTGCCGCCTACGGTCTGCCCACGGTTGCTGCCGCCGCTGCTGTTGGCCATCCCTGTGTCTACTGTGTGATACCCGTGCCAGTGGTGAGTGTCATCCCCGCGACCTCCTACCCCTACACACCTATTCAGTAACTACAGTCAACAAAAAATATTCAGAAAATCTACCCTATACTCAAACCTATATATTATTATTATAATTTTCACTAGCCTCTTGAGTTCTGTCTAAATTCTCGATTATCTCAAAAATAGCTATATATTTCTACTTTTGAGAAACAATTTCTATTTGTAAGTAAGATTCCTCTGAAAATATATTTTTAGAAGGTTTACTTTTAAAATGCATAATAAATGTTTACCCATGAACTTTATAAGATCTAGGATATATATTATTTTTTTGTGTGTAGTCTCGGCGTTCGTTTCCTGCTCATTTGCATAAGCTGAAAGCTGCTTCCCGCTGTTTCGTTCTCGTCGTCGCTTTCATTTTCTATTTCTTTAGATTTTTCACAGTCATTAAATATTTAAATAATTACGCGTATCCTGGCCGCATTGTCCTTGACTTCCCCTAGTCGTATTTTTACTGTCCTGGCTGAGTTAGGGTAGATAAATTCTTATACATGCCCCAGCTAGCTTATTATCATTTATTATCCATTGTTAAGGTGTTAGACTTTATTTACGAACTTAGCTTTCTAAGTGCGACGGGGGTGGGGTGAAGCGAGGAAAATTAAGTACAATTTTGAAATGTCCTTAAGCGTATTCATGGGTATATGAACTTTATAGCATTGCATTAGAGTTGAGGCGCTGAAATAAGGATAATATCGTTTTAATAAATACCTCAAAATGTTATTCATATTTTAAAGTTTCGGCAAGTGAAAAAACTTATCTAGCCAGTTCAGTCTTTCAGATCTTCTGAGGCTAGCGATTGAATAACCGATAGCATAAATTTACCATATTTATCATTAATTAGTGTGCATTAATTTATGCAACTATTTTTGTTATGTTTGCTATTTTGTTTTCTTGCAGTTTCAAGTAATTTGAAGTGTTGCTCTAAATTGCATGCCAGCACATTTGCATTATACACACAAGTCGAGGACCCGCTTTTCCCTCTATATATAAGCTATATACACTTCTAGTTCTTCTTCATGTTGCTCATTAAAAATCCAGCACAAGAAACAATTTGCATTCATTTGCCGGCTAGCCAAAAACAAATTACACAGCACGCGACCAAACTAAAGCAACAGAAAATGTCAGGCACAATCTAACATCCTGGCCAGCCAGCCAGTGCCTGCTCCCAACTACCAACTCCCAACTCTCCCCCTATTGCCCACTCCCCTCACGCCATTGGGCGAATACCCCAAGCTGCCATTAGCAGCGTCAGCTGTTTGCCCACTTAAAGATTGTTCGGATAATCGCCGCAACAAATGTGCCTAATGTCAATGACAATAAAGACAAATTATACAAATATTGGGCGCACCGGGCAGACGTTGATAATGATACTCTGTCAAGCCAATGCTAGGATATATATATATATATGTATATATATTTCAATATCAACATGGCAACAACAAACAACAACTATAAGAAATGCTTGAAACAGTTGCCCCAAGCCTTAATCTCAGTCTCAGCTGCAGCAAATTTGAGTAATTACATGGAAATTTCAGCCATGAAGGCAAAATAAATTTATTATAATGATTATTGGCTCTGTAGAGGGTTTTCTGCAACTCCTTGTTCCTCGACAAACAACAACAACCCCAAGGAATGACCAACAGCAACATTGCAGCTGAGCAATTCAACAAATTATTCATTCATTCTCATTATTTGCCCTAGGTTTCTTTTCTTTTCTCTTCTTGCTTTTTCGTTTTGTTTTTTTTTTTTGTATATCCTATAGCTGTTTTCTTTGCTGCTTATTTTGTTGTCCCTGCCCAAGTGAAAAATTGTATTCCTTATTTTGCTCCCATTCCTCTTTTGTGTGTGTGTCTGTGTGTATATGTTGTTAATATCGCCATTGCAGGCTCACCGAGATTTATGTATGTGTGTGTTTTCATTTTCGTGTTCGCTTTATGCTCATTTTGTTGATTTCTAATTAATTTTACTCGAAGCGAAAATGATTTGGCAAAATGCCCCAACACAAATACGCTGACCGAAGGATAGGAGGACAGCATCCAAGAGCAAGAAGAACCAAACCAAACCAACCGACGAAACAACTAACCAACCATCCAGACAAACAAACAACCAACCAACCAACCAACCCAACCAAAACTCAACATAAAATCGTATAAATAATTATTTTCGTTCGCTTTTCTCTTGTGTATTTTTCACATATTTCCAAACTGCAATTTTGTGTGCGCTGGCTGGCAAATTTATGCTGATTGTTGCTTTTACTTTCCAGATAATTAAAAAAAATAATATAACAAACAGATATTGATAAATAGTTATGTTCGAGTGGTGTTTTTCGTGTGGTTTACAAAACAGCTGATTAACTGAAGAATATCTGTGTATTTATGGTAGGATTATAAATGACTGTAGTTTTACAGTTAGCCTGCTGCATCCCATAAATCGAATCTAATTGATGCAAATACACTTAGTCTTAGTGCAATCGAACTAAATTTGTATTATGCAAATGTAAACTACAGCTTTCACTTTAGGATCAGCTGCTAATCGCAGTCTGTCGATCTGTAGCACAAAACATCCATTAATAAACTTGTATATTGTGACATGAAACGCAAAGGGTAACATTAAGTCAATCTGATGACGCCCCCCATCGGCACGGAGGGTTAAAGCAGCAACACCAAAATTACCCCATGCCTGCCACTTTGATGTTGGCATACTAACTCTTGTTGCGGCCCATGTTTCAAGGACCTTTTCAAGTGAAAGAGCGTGTCGCGGCTCACGTGGCGTATGCGTGACATGGCCACATAGCATTTTTTTCTTTTTTTCCAGGCATCACGTGTCGCACACGCATACAAGCAAACACTACACTGGCTGGCCTATGAATATGCATTATTATTATTATTTTGTTGTTGCTGCTGCTGCTGCTGCTGCTGCTGCGGCCAGTGAAGTGCGGCTAATTAACAGCTGACATACATTTGGGCACCTCAATTGCTGCTGTTGTTGTTGCCGCTGCTGCTTGTGACGGGGTTAAGTGGCGCAGTCCCCCAACTGATAGCCAAGTGACGTATTTAAAGCCACTTGAAGTGCGAAAGTTCAAAGTTTAACAGCAAATTGTGTGGAAAAAGCCTGTTTGGAGATTTTGCCTATGCTATGCCCAAATTTTTGCATAACAAATGAGATGAGATTCAGTTTGGCGCGCTGGTAATTGTTATTGATGCAGAAATATGGCGATTAGTGTAGCTTTGCCCATAAAACCGTTTCGTTTCGTTTCGTACCCCTCAAATGATGCCCGAACTCCACCCCCCCAAAGCCATCCTCTTTATGGCCGAAAAGTTTTGCAAACTAAAAAGTGAAAATTTACGCCAGGCACATTTGTTCGGGGGAGGAAACGTGGACGACGCCATATTGGCTAACATAAAATGGCGTTTATGATGGGCAAAGTTTCATCATTTGCAATTTAGTGTGACCCCCACAGCACGCCCCTGCCCCCAGCTTTTGTTGAGTTTCCAGCAAATTTAACATGAAAACTGTTGAAATACTAGGCGTAAAAAAAAAGAAGGTGGGCGTCCCCCAGTTTGGAAAACAAAGTGCAAACTGTTTTCACAAATGTTTTTCGGCTCAGCAGACATACATATATATATATACTAGTAAATATTTTATATTAAATAATGTAACATTTGCTGTGATTTGCGTCATCTGGGGTCTAGTGTTGAGCAGCCAGCCGAAAAACCCGAATTTGTGCCCCGAATTTTCTAGTTGATAACTAATTCCATGCATGTTCGTTCACAGCCGTGCAATTTAATGGCAGCAAACATTTAATTAATTTTCTAACGAAAAAAAATAAAACAAGTTGCAACTGTTGGTCACACACACACGTACACACCTACACACCTACACACTAGTGCGACAAAGTTTTCTGTGTGTTTTTTTTGGTAAAGAGAAAAATTGTGTAAAAAGTTGTACGAGCTTTGCCATGAAACGGCATTTCATTCAATTCAATTTCATGCTACGTAATTATTTTCTACAAAAATTGGACTCACACGAAAGAAAGCAACAACAAGTAGAGCAACAAATGTCCAAGCAACTAATCAAGATGTCCAAATGTCATAGAAACTGTTTGGGTCAAAGGTGCACAAAAACCATACAGTAACTGTTTTCCATTTGAAAGACTCGCATGCTGCAAATTATGTAATTTATATTAAAGGCTAGCGAAAATGGAGCTTTTTAATTAGTGGAACTAAATTAGCTTTTTATTCATGGCTTTTTCTCATACAAACTCATGTACTTTGAATATTCGCTAAGCACATTTCAGCTGCAATTTGTCTATCTTTTTCATAGAATTTCATAGAATTGCAGCTTAATGTCTGTTATTAAATATGCATGTTGAATACTTCAAAGAAACGCATATTGTATAAAAATAATCCAACTAAATTGCAATCCAAACTGCAATTATTTATTATTAACGTCAAATTGCTTGCTTTCAATTAATAATTTATTGACTAAACAGAACTCTTTGAGTTGGCAATATATTAAGTGATTTATAAGCTGTGATGCAATTTAGTAACTTTATGTTTCAATTCATTGAACCAATCAATTATAAATAGCTCAAAAGTATTTTCACATTTTTGTTGCTTGAATTGCCATTTATTCGAATAAGTCTTAGCTGATTTGATAATTAAATTACCTAAATTGCATTCAAGTTGAGTGCTTGTGGCAATTAGTCTTAAATTTGTGCTACCTTTGCATGCTTCAAATTTTGACGGAGCAAAGTGTATTCCAACATCATGTTAATTAGTGTGTGAAAAAATTATTTGAGTTTCACTTTGTTACCTTTTGCTGGTACTTAGCGAAGGTACACTAAAGATGTCAGCTGAGTGACTTTCAAAGACATTCGCTGCATCTACATTTTACGGGATGTTTTAACTATGTGGAAGAGTAACAATACCCCTTAATGTATGCTACACTTTTTGTGAGGAAGGAGATTTTTACAAATACTTACTTATTTGAATATGAAAAGGACATATTTAAAAATCTCAATTCTATAATATATATTTTTCAGTGTATTCGCTATGCTCCAATTGTAAAGCTCGTCTTTGCGCTATTCGCATTATTTTTGGCATCAAGCAGCCTTTTGAGATTTGCTACGCTGTGACGCCTCAGCAGCTTGTTTACCTTACCCCTCTTGCCACACAGGCTACTCCTGCGGTGCCTCTACGCCTCTGTGTGTGTCTGTGTGTGTTTGTTCTTGCTGTCATGCCTCACATGATGGCGCTGCATGCCTGCCTGCCAGCCTGCCACTTGGCTTAAGTATTTTAACCTAAAATTCTAAAAATAGCGCAGCGTAGAGAGAAAATGCCTGCCACGACGAAACGACTTCAAAACTCAAGTGGCTGCCCCAGAGAAATGCTGTTGTAGGTAGAGCCGCGCGTTGTGGCAGCATCAGCAGCAGGACTTCAAATGCAGGCTCTTTATGAGCGTGCTGTGCAAAACTGCAAACTGTAACTTAAATTCGGTTCTGTTATTTCAGTCGCAGCCGCAGCACAGTGCGTATGCGTAATGCGTTATTTATTTATTCAATTTGCTGGCGACTGTTTGTTATATTGTCCGGTTGGGCCGACCCTTAGTACCAGGCGGGCATAAAATATGTTCAGCAATTTGTCAACAAGCCGCACACAAGCTTACAACCCTCTGCCACCACTTTCCACCCCCCTCTTCGTCTTTCTACTGAATATTTGTGCGTTTGTAATGAAATGTCATTAACATTAAAACAACTTTCAACACTTCGGTAGCCGTCATTTGTTGACATTTCTACACCCCTCTGTATGTCGGCAAAATCAGCAACAAAAACCAGCGAGATATATTCGTATAAAAATATATATATATATATACATATATGTATGGCCCGACATCAACTTTTTCTCGATTTTGTTTTGTTAATGAAAAAAGTTTCTGTTCGTTTGTCCCACCAGCTTTGAATTGCTCGACATTTTTTTTTTGAGCTACTCCCCCGCTTGATTTTTGTGATTTTGTTATGCCGGCAACGCCTTTGACAGCGCCATCAACTTTTCATTAATTTATTACACGCTCAGCCACGTACCGCCCCCAAAGTTGCGCCCCGCCCCCACCCCTGCCCCACCACGCTCGCCTATTCTAAGCGACCTTGTCACATTGTTCAGCATGTTCTTCATCTTTAGCGATGATGCTGCTGATAATCATTGTAATTTCTTTTTTTGACTCGCTCTTGTCGCAAAAAGATTTTCGATTTGACTTGCTTTCTTGTTCTTGTGCTTGTTCTTCTACCTACACTTCTTCATATTTTTGCTGTCTGCCCTTGTGTCGCTTGTTCCAATCAATGTTTATTAAAAAGTTTCCTTTGCCCAATGAACTTTGACATTTTGACTAATATTTTTGTGTCAATCTTGTGTCTGCCTGTCTGCTTCTCCCTCTTCCTCTCCCTCTCCCTCTCCATTCCTTTCTCGTTTGCTTGTCATTACCTGTGTGAATTAATATTCTATTGCATACTTTCGGGCTTGTTTACTTGGGCTTCCATTTCAGCTGTCTATATGACATTAACAATTCAGATTTGTCTATCCAGGCTGCTGTCTGGAGTTCAGTTTAGGGTATTTAACCTTCGACCTGCTCTGTAGCTGCTTTTTCCCCCCCTCCAACTGTCTGTCGACTTGGGGGGGGTTCTATACAAATTGCATGTTCACATCATTAGCTTTGTCCGAAAATTGTCACGTTCGACACACGTGTGTGTGTGTGTCTATTGTGTGTGTATTGTGCTTGTGTGCGAAAAGCTGCATAATCCTAACATGGACACGGTACGAGAGCTGAAGCGACCGAGCATCGAAAACCGAAAAGCATCCCGACAGTTTACAGACAGACAGTCGGATCCGCCGTACCGTAACCCCGTAACCAGGCATAGTGGGGTTCTTCCAAAGGGGGTCCTTCGGTGCTGTTAGCATCCCGTGTGTGTAACCGCCAACGTAAACCGCTAAGTGCTTTGCCTTTGTTGCATTCCCATGTTCTTAGGTTTTTTTCCTTCTATTTTTTTTTGCTTGCAACGGAAGTTTGCTATTATTGCATTTGGCGTTTAACAACACTGTTGTCGGGTGTTGCTAGCTTCTAGCTGATTTTCTTGAGTGTAACGTGCTGACGACTTTCGCATGAAACGTGCTTCGCATAAGTCTCCCAGCCAGCAGCTATCCACGATTAAAGGGGGCGTCGCTTGCCTTATTGTACAATATATATATATATATTTATCTTTTGACCTCCATATCTAACGCACAAACCGCACACATCATCTTACACCCCCCACACACACAAACGCCGCACAATCGAGAAGATTTCACAGTTTGTTATTGCCTCATGTTTTGGTCGCATTAGATGGTTATTGTGTATTTTCAGAATTGTCACGCTTTTGCGCACTGGCAACGGTATTTGGGGATTTTGCAAAATTCTAGCTATAAATGTATCTTTAACTCATGTTCAAGGTAAATGTGAGCTACTCAGATAAATGTGAGCTACTTTTTGTTGGTTAAAGTCTAGTCTAGATTTTAGCTACTGTAATGCTTGAATTAGTAACCAATCAAATAGTGCTACTATTTAATATTTCATTTTACTTTACTACATGTTTTTCAACACCTATGACATTCAAATCCAGCACCAGTTGAGAATTATAGCGCTAAAAATGTGTGTTGCCTGCATTTGGGCGTTTTCTCGCATCCCCCCCCACTCCCCCGTAGACTAGCTTGATTTTTGCATTACTTATTTATATTCAAGGCTTTTGGCATTTCGATCACAACTATTTTTGCAAGCACTGTATTTTGTTTTCCGTATTTTGTGCTTGCGAATTGCATTTAAATTCCTGGCATTCACTCACGTAGTCGAGAGCAGCTCCCAACAGCTGCAATTTTTACTCTTCTGATTTTGTATTGGAATTTTCACTGTTTGGCAAGGCGTCAACTTAAGCTGTGTATGCAGCCACCTCCTGCATCTCTGCCTCCATGTCCATGTGTCTGTGTCATAATCAGTATGCCAGAGATGGCAATAGAGAGAAGAGATATAGAATTCGAGACAGCGATAGAGACACAAAGTCACTCAGTCGCATTTATTTCAACATCAGCAGCGTCAGCTTCATTGCGATTTTCTTTCTGGCAGCTCGTGAGATGTCAAAGTGGATTTTCCAAGCTGGCAGTCACGCCTCCACCAACCCACCAACCCCACCGCCCCCACAGGCGCCCACTCGAACGTCCCCTTATCTATATACATAGTATATTATTAACTCTCGGCAACGTTTTTGACACATGCATTGATATGCACATTTGTGACTTGTCGCTGCATCGAGACACTGGCATGCACATTGATAGTGTTGTAAAATGCATAAAAAAGTGCTTAGCATATTAAAAACATAGCCAACTGCAGCTGTGACTGCCACGCAAGGCGTACGTGCCAGCCAAGATACTCTCACACACACACATAAAGTTACACTCACATTTCATGTCTCGCAGTCTCTCGGGCGCCACCGCTCCCCCACACTCCATCTCCTTCTCCTCCTCCTCCTACTCCTTTATATTCTGTGCTATCTTTGGCGCTGTGTTTCTTGGTCAGAAAATGGACGAGCGCATTTTCCACATTTGCAACATTTGATTTATTCGCACTCACACACACACACACATACACACTAACACTTACATACTGCTAGTGCACTTCTTCTAATGCATATGCGCCATTTTGCATACGTTTCTAATAATTCATCTTCATGTTCCGTTTGCCTCCTTGCTATGCTTCCTTTTTTTTGCGCCCTCTCCCTTTTTTGGCGCAACTTTTGCTGCCTCAGCTGCCATTACAAATTTCAGTGCTTTTTTTTGTTGTTGTCGTTTTTGGTTTTCTCATATCTGTGTTTGTGCAGCTTGCAACTTCTTTTGCTATTGTGGCCTCATGTGCAACTTTTCGTGTTGCATCGCATTTTGTTCGTTTGGCTACATTTTTTGGCCAAAATTGGAAAATAGTTTTTCCGTCTTCCCTTTTATCGACTCATTGTGTTTAACGGAAATATGCTTAGTCTGTCTCTTGCTCACCCATTCTCTACCGCTCTCTCTCCCCCTTCCTCTCCATCTCTCTCTCTCTGTCGCGCTGTCCCCCCCACAGTTGAGGGTCAGACAATGTGCGTTGCCGCTAACGTTGCGCTTTGTTAGTTCAATGGCTTTGAAGTTGTGAGTGCGATAAGTTACCAAAGAGCACAATCATTTTATGTCTGTAGCATCCTTTCTTTGCCGCGATATTCCTTCTCATAGTTACTTGTTTAACAATTTAACAATTGTTGCATTCTAATATTTATATTAAACTTTCCTCTTGACAAGTTCAGCCTCTACTTTAATATGCATTCAAATCCAGCATTTAAATTATAGCCATTTGTGAATACTCATTTTTAACTCATTATACACTGAACCCATTAAAAATGGCACATTATAAAGTTGCAAAGAATAATACAAGAAAAAGAAAGATACAAAATTCATTGTTTATATCTAAAAGTACCGAACACAGGTTTTAACTCTTTTTTTTATCAACAAGCGCTACACAATTTATAAATCAAACAACTCTTTTGTCATCTTAAATTTAATAGTTTTCGTAATCTTTGTTTATACCAGAACTTGTTAGCTTTGCGCTCCAAAAGCATTTCGTTTGGTTGTTGCTCATATTTTTGAGTAGACAATAATGATAATAAATTTTGGGCGCTGTGCAACTCTGCAGCTGCAGCTGCTCGTATTTCGTTATACCCTTTTTTATGGATGCCAGCCCACTTCTAAATAGCAGAGGATGGCAGGCAGCAGCGCTTACAATCGTAACTCTACGTTTAGTTTGGTGTGGGCGTGGCCGTCGAATGCTACTTCAAATTTTCTATGTTTCCCATATTTCCACATATTTCCTCATATTTTGCCTTGTTTCGATATTTCCTTTTCCTTCTCGCTCGCTCCCACACACACACACACAAGCAACCGTTGCACTTGAATGCACTTGAAAGCATCGTCCTCGTCCTCGTCCTCGTCGACGTCGTCGGCGCCGGCAGCTGCTCCTTTGGCTGTTTCCGACTTTGGCGCATCATCTGGCCACATTTCATATTCGACATTCCTGGCACTCGTGCTGTCAGCTGCTCGTTTCCTTTGCCTTGCCTTGCCATGCCTTGCCATGCCTTGCATCCTTGCATCCTTGCGTCCTGGCCCTGTCCTTTGCCTTTGCATATGCCAACTTCTGGCGCGGCATGCCCTTAAGTAGTTTTAGCCCAATGGCATTTTACTATATAGAGAGCATCGTGGTATTTGCTCTTAAGCATCTGCGGACAGGAGTGCGATGCCTCCAGCTAGTTTGAAAGCTGTCTGCTAACCACAAAGCCTCCACCTACACTCCACTTCCAGCCCCACCCAACTCCACCACACTGCACCCACTCTCAACCACAACTCCTTGCAATCTGTGGGGTTGCATCGAAAAGTATTTACGTTAAATTGAACTCTTGTACCGTTCAGCATTTGTGACGTCATCTGCTTGCATTTTCTCGATTGCTCGGCTCGAGTGCCGACATTTTAGATGCTTAGCTATTTTTATTAGAATTCCAAAAGTCAGCGCTTCAAGCTTAAAGATTTTTGTGCTTTATTCATTTCTTCTTCTTTTTTTTGCTGTGCTGCATTTGAGCTGCGGCAATTCCAGCAAAATAATTAAAAGCCAAGTAATAAAATTATAAATGTGCATTTCCGAATACAAGAACAACGCCAGCCACATGGCAAATGGCTCTAGGCACTCACTTTCTCTCTCTCTCTCTCTCTCTCTCTCTCTCTGGTTTTCTCGCTTACTCCAGTGCTGACCGCATTCCAGGCCAAATTAAATGCCAGGCTAAAAGCTACAAGGAGCAAGGATTGCTCAACTGACTCTGGGTCTCAGCTCCTGTTGTCGCCTGTGTTGCTTTTAATTTGGCAAATGCTTAGAAAATGGCACAGAAATTAAATCAACATAAATGTTGTTGCCCAGCAGCTGAGCTTTTAGTTGGCTCACAGGACCTCTGCATCAGCAACAGCATCCGACTGAAGTTAATGTTGCGAAAGCGACGAACAGCAAAGCCAAGTGGAGCAACAAAAAGGGAAAAATTTGTTAAAAGCATGACAAAGAAATGAAAAAAGAACTCACCTAGACACCAGAATTTACATTATTAATGCAACGAATTGCAGTTACACTTTCAGCTGGTAAAGAAACCCTTTATTATTGTCGAATTGACATTAAGGAACATTTCGTAGTCTAAACAGTTAATATTTAGTCAGAGTAATACGAATTTACAACTGCGGTAAAATTAATAATCGTAGTTAGCTGGCAACTGGTTCAAGTGTTTTTGGGGGTCAGACGTCGCTGGGGCGTATACTTAATATGTGCCGACTGACTCAAGCGAAAAAAGAGATGGGATAAAGTGACACATAAAGCAGAGCGAGCTGATAAAATATAAAACATAAGTAGATAGATGAGTGGCTCTGTTTAGCAAGAGGGGGGAGCGGTGCGGGGGCTGCTGCTGTTGCTGGTATAGCTGGCTTAGTCAAGCCGGAAATGAAAAGTGGCATGTGTGTGAGTGCAGCATTTTGTGGGCGGCATCTGGTCATGTGGGGGCGTGGCTATTTGTAAAAGCGCAGCTGTGGCAACACTTTTCAAGTGCCTGCCTGGGCATGTCTATGTGTGTGTGTATGTGTGTGTGTATGTGCGTGTGTGTGTTTGTCTATGTAATGAGGGCAATTTAAGGGCACTTGAAGCAATTCAATTCTCACACACACTCAACCGGGAGCCCCCTAGCATAAAAGTGAACGGCTCGTCCGCTCAACTGTGTACCCACTGTGCCCGACCATTTCGTACCACTGTCCGTCTGCCTGTCTGACAGTCTGTCTGCAGTGTCAGCTGGAGTGGGCGCATTGCCTTTGCTGCCACTGCCACGGCTGCTGTAGTTTTTAGTGTTATTAATATGCATGCAATGCATATGCTCAACGCTTTGCAACGTTCAACTCATTGCTGTGTTGCCATCTCGTCCTGCTTCGTGCATCATGTGGCAGCCGCCATTTTGCATTTGCCGCCATTGCAGCGCAGTCCCTGCCTTCCTCCCTCCCCTCTTTAACTGTAAAAGCAGCAGCAGCAGCAGCTGCATCGAGTGCTGCTAGTAATATTAAGTGGCGACTTTAGGCTGCTCCTACACCTCCTCCCTGCTGCTGCTGCTGCATCTCTTCGTCCTGCTCTTCGCTGCTGCAGTCCGTCGGGTTATTAACCCATAACTGGAATACATGTGCTTAATTTTTTATTGCGCATCTAACTGCACACGAGGCTGCGGCAACTTGCACTCGCCAAATAACGAAACAGAAACTCACCGAAACAACAAAATAAAAGAGTGAGAGAGAAGCAGAAAAAGAATTGTTAAAAAATGAAAATACGCTGCTGAATTGCCGGGATTAGACGCATTAATGGATTATTTGCTTTGTTGTTGTTTGTTTTTGGGTTTTCCCTCCTGTTTGCAGCTGCTCGCATTTATTTACACGGTTCTTTTTTTCTGTGTGTGTGTGTTTTGTTGGCTTTGTATAGCTTGGCTTAAATTATGCACATGGCAGACAACAACAACAACAACAAGGGCAGCAACAACAACTTTTTGCAGTTGATTATGCGAGTAATTAAAGTTGGTTACGTACTTAGTTTAAATGAAGCCAAATAACTGCAAATTGCTTGCCACATGAAATTGTTATTTAAATAGCAGCAAAACATTTCAAAAGTTGCCACTTTTTCTGCTTTATTTTAGCGATTGAGCTTATAACTCGCAGAAGATGATGTTGTTTCAGTGCATAAAAGTTCACTTAGTAAATTCAGTATAATTTAATCAACAAAATTATGTATACTTAAAGAAAACTAATGATTTATGTATACGAAAAAGCTTTTTCCCTGTCGCAACTTATTTTTATTCATAAGATATTTGGTGATGGACAACAACAAAAAAAAAAACTAAAGCACTCGTCTTGAAAATTGCTCATTTCTCTTACAAATTACCTCATACTTCAATTCATGAATTATGCCCATCATGTTCCATTTCTATTTCCATTTCATTCCCCTGCACAATTCATGCTCACTAGAGCAAATATCAACCGAAAATGTAATGAATTCTTGTTAGGCGCTACCCAAAATGAAAATGTAAGAAAAAAAAATATGAAAGGCGCAACAAAAGCAGCAGCAAAAAAGCCAGTCCTTGCCATTTCCGGTTCACAAAATCGCCTTAAAAGGCACAGACGAAGAGGCCGAGCGGCAAAAAGAAGAAGTCAGAAAGGGCGACAAAGAAAACCTTTTTGCTTATAGAAAGTAAAATGGAAGCGCGTCGTTTATAACACGGCGCACAAATACAATTAAAAATTATGCTGCCAGACGAAGCCAGTCTTGGTGTGTGGTTGACTTGCTTTAGTGAGTGTGTATGTGTGTGTGTGTGTGTGTGTCAATTACTGTCAAAAACTAAAATTGCGAGGGTCTCTCAAAGTAATTTACACTAAATTACATACGCACAACTGAGGCGCTCACAAAGCTCGGGGCTTTGCGCGTATGTGCTTGTGTGTGTGTGTGTGTGTGTGCGCTGCCACAAAAGGCAACGGAAACAAAATAATGAAGCGCGCTTTTGTGCGCACACGGCAAAGCCTGACAATCCAGTGATATGCTTTTCTCCCCTTCGGCCTTCTCTGCTCTTCTCTCAGCTTCAGTTTCACGACTTGTTGTGCATTTAGAAGTTGTCGCTGCTGTTGCTGCCACATGTTCTCATCTTTGCTACTCGACTTTGTACCGCTTTTCATTTGGCGTTGTTTTCCTTTCATTTTTTTTTTGTTGTATCCCTATCTTGCAACGTTTCAACGCTTAAGGGACGGCTGAGGTGGCAGCAGCACGTTTTGTACATTTACTTTTCATTCAACTACAACAAAAACAAGAATCACTGAAAAACTTGCTTCTGATGCGTGCTGACTGCCATGCAACGTTCCCCAATACCCCTCCAGCCCTCCACTCCCCTTCAGACGCACTGCGCTAGGTCGTGTATGCGCGTAAACAGTAAATTTATTTTTAGTTGTTAATGAAATGCAAATTTGTGTACAAATTAATGCAAAAACACAAAGGAAAGGAAACAGGTGAAAAGGCGTTGAAAAGCATCCAGATCCAGATCCAAATTATAAATAATTCCAAAAAAAACATTGCTTCTCGACTTTGAATGCAGAATTAATAAGGACGGCAAGTTTTAATAAAATTATGGGAGATTGAAGTCTACGAGGAGCATTTCGAGGAATTTCAAAAATGACATTTCAACATATGTGTTGTGATTTTTGAAAAGAAATTCTTAACTTTGAATGTAGAATTCATAGGGATGATAAACCATTCACAAAATAGCCTCAGAATTGAAAATCGGATAAGTTTTAGCAAAGTTATGGCCATTTGAAGTCAGGGAAGTGTATTTTTAGGGACTTGGGACTTGACAGGTCCAACTTGTTGTCATAACTTTTGACAATAAATCCGAAATTTTGAATTTTCTCAACTTTGAATGCAGAACTATTAAAGATGAAAAACCATGAACAAAATGCCATCGGAGTTGAAAATCGGATAAGTTTTGGCGAAGTTATGGCAGTTTGAAGTCAGGGAAGGGTATTTTTAGGGACTTAGGACTTCACATGTCCAACTTGTTGTCATGATTTTTGACAATAAATCCGAAATTGGGAATTTTCTCAACTTTGAATGTAGAACTATTAAATATGAAGAACCATGAACAAAATGCCATCGGAGATGAAAATCGGATAAATTTTATCGAAGCTATGGCAGTTTGAAGACTAAGAAAGTAGAACGCTGAGCCAAACTTACAAAATACTGAGTTTTGTTTGTTTTAGAAAAACATTTTGTATACTTTTTACACATCGTATTTGTAGTTCATTAAAGTCTAATTATTTTAATCAGCTGCCTTTTTTGTTCTTTTGATAGCTAAGTGAAGTCCACTTTGCCGGCGAAAAATTACACAAATTATGCTGTGACCTTTTGACCCACGTTCAATGGCACGGAACTTAAGCAAAGTTGGTGAAAAAGGGGCACAGGGTGAAAGATTCTGGCCGCTCATTTGTCACAAGCTGCTTACTTATACCTTTTTTTCGGCTCCTCAAGAACCGCATTGTCCTTTTTCGCATTTTATTTATTTTTAGCTCGTTGACAAGTCATTTTTTTATGTTTTTGTTTTTTCCTCTTTGTTCGTTGTTTTAAAGCCGATTGCGGCGGCAACTTTCTGCCTTTTTAAATAAACGTTAATTTTTAATGACAATGCTGTTTTAATATTGAACGTCCGGTGAATTTTTTCTGTTTTATGTGCATTTGGTTGAAAACCAAAACCAAAACCCGATTTTAATATGACAAATTTTGCAATTTTTTCCATTTTTATTGGTATTTTTTTACTGGTCTGTGGCTCATCAAACGCAGCTGCTGTCAGCATTCGGATTGTGACAGCTTGTTTTTTATTTCATCTTTCTTTTTTTTTGCTTTGCTTTTTTCTCGCTAAGCAATTCATAAAAATTCTGAATTATTTCATCAGCTTGGAAGTCGCATATTTTCAGCGAGCGTTTGTCATTGAGTTTCTGATTTGTGCAGCAGTGTAAATAATTTCCTTTTCGTGGAAATAATTTTTCACCGCATTTCTGTTTGACTTTTACTGGTATTTTCTTTTCCTTATCGTTTCAAGTCGCATTTGTTGCAGGTGAGCACTCATCTTGAGCTTATTGAAATTCTGGGAAATTCCGGTAAACATTTTCAAGGTTTGATTTTTCTATTCAGCTGCATGATTGGATAATTCTTAGTATTCAAGGTAGTTACAAGTTGCTGTGAGCAAACTATTTCTGGAAATATGCATTTGATTGGGATAAAAAACGTGATTGAACAGAAAGTATTTGCTATAAATAAGATTTTCTACTTGTGCGCTTTTTACGGCTTAATTGAGGATGTTTTTTTGTACAAAATATTTATAGAATTTAATCTAGCTTGACTAAGTGGGAGACAGTATGAAAGTTTCCCATTTCAGTTTATCTCGGGCTTGTCCGCCTAACTTTCTGAGTAGTTATTATCGATGACTGTTAAATAAAGCTCAAAGTTTGCTTACCTTTTTGATGACCATTGTTGGTAACACAAATTCTCGAAATTCGAGCATTTGATTTGCCATTTCCGTCGCACACCTGTGCAAACAATCAAACCTTCAGGGCATGTCAAAAAATAATTGCACTGCTGCAATTTCCCTCCACTTACCCTCACTCTGTCGCTTTATGCATATATTTGTGGGGGGGTTGCCATTAGCCAGATTCGCTGAGGTAGCCAGCGTCTGGCCAGCCATGCATTATCCTGGTCTGCTATTCAAATATTGTTAGCTTAACCGAGTTGTCAATTCCGAGCCAATGCATTTGCCACGTACAACACGAAAAACAAACAGTAGAAGCAGCAGCAGCAACTGCCACGCCTCCCCATTTGCCGCCCATATTGTGTATCTGTGTGTAATTTGAGTGTTTTTTTTTTTACTTCTTTTCTGCTTTCTACTTTTGTACTTTGACAATGTTTATACAGGAGAACAGGTTTCCAGCTGGTTACGATGAGGTGCAGCTTGGATTCGGTTCTGTTTGTTATGTGGCCAGCCAGCTGACGCCTGGGCACAAAAAGCAAACTGAAGGCGTACTTGGAAATTTTAGCAGCAAAAGCAGAACAAACAGTATTTCAATTGAATAATTTCAACCTTTGTTGTGAGACGCGAGGGGGGGAGGGGAAAGGGGAGGACGGCAGGACTAGAAGTTGGCAAAGAGTTAAGAGCTGTGCACAAAGCTAACAATCAGTGACATCGTTATTGTCATCATCATTATCAGCACTATCATCATCATCATCATCATCATCATCATCATCGTTGGGGCATAAAGTGCAAGAAGTGCATAAAATTTACTACTTTTTGTGACTCACATGCCATTTGCGATAAGAAAAGGGCAACACTGTATTGACGAGGTTTTATCCAGGATATGCCGCATAGCGGATGTACAACTTGCCACCTGCCACTAACGATAATTGTACAATAATATTAAAACTTGATGAGTTTGTCGCAGCCAAATGGTTGTCCATGCAGCATTCACTGATTATGAAATGTCTCTATACGTATATATCTATATATCTATATGTCTACACCTTTCTGGTCATTTGATCAGCTTCACCAGCGCTATTTATCCTGTCGCCCTGCCGTCCATTTTGTGCCGGAAACATTTGCTAGTCTCGTGTCATATATGTGCCCTCTCTTTCGTCCATTCCATTTTCTTTTCTTTTCTATTTTTCTTTTATTTTCTGTATTTTTTGTTGTTGCTGCCTTTGTGACTCTTTATCAACACTTCCGTCATTTGGTGCGAATGGTGCTGCAGTCCAGCAACTTGGCTTGTTGATTTTTCGTGTGCCAGCTGGCACAGTGTTCACAATAGCCCCAGCCACCCAACACCCAACCCCCCTCCCAGTGTGTGTGTGTGTGTGTGTGTTTCTTTCGCAGCTTCACTTGTTTGGCAGCCGCTGCATTATCAATTGTATTTTCGAACAGCTAATGGAATTGAAATTGAAATTGTGTTTGGTTTTCGGCTTCAAAGCATTCCAAATATTTATATTAAATGATTTCAAAGTTTCTACCCCCATTTCGCTGCATTGCCATCGAATGAAAGTTTTTCAACAAATTTAGTAGAGAGCCACGCACAATCGCGATATTTTCTACGGCATATAACAGCTAAGAGTATAAGTTTTATATATTTTCATATATGTTTTTCAATTCTGCTCATATAATTTATGCGCTTGATGCATTCTGTGACTGTTCTTTATTCAATTGTCAAGCATTTGCTGTGCTAGAACATTTGCGATCTTGAGATTCCGATGACTGGCAACTTAATGCAATTCATTCATTTATTCATTCGCATTTGCTCATTATTGAGAAACAGATGGCGTCGCAGTCAGTGAGATGGAAATTGCATCGGAGAGCAGCAGCAGCAGCAGCAGCTGCATGCAACTCGTTAAAATTCCATATATTAACTGTGAGAAAGTGCGGCTGCAAATTGACAATTGAGGATAATAAAATTTACACTTGTCAGGCGAAATGCACTTAAAGGCGAAACTTTTTATGGCCGCTTGATGAGCATGATAATGTCCTTGTCGCTGGCTGTTGCTGCCCACCTCCCCCCTCCTTACACCAAGCACCCCCTATCAATGTGGGCCCAAGTGTTATAGGAGTTTTAGCATGTCCTGCATTTCGTTAAGGGAATGTGTTTGTGGTCAAAGCAATGATGGCTATTAAAAATGCAATAGCATTGAAAGTGCAGTCGCAAAAGTTTTGCAGCCTGTTGCTTGAGTTGACTGTTAAAATACGTTGCATACTTTTGGGGGCGTGGTTGCAAAACTTCTGGTGCAAAATCAATTAAAATTGGGTTCGCCTCTAATTTGTAGTCGAAGAAGGCGTTTGGCATAAATTGCATGGACAAAGTTTGTCTTTAAAGTCCAGACCCTGACAAACTTTCTAACGAGCTGCTGTCGAAGGACATCACACACACACACAGTTACAGGACACGTGCTGACAGTTAGAGGGACACACCCACATTTCATGCTTGATTTTCTATATATGTGTGTGTGTGTATGTGTTCGCTCGTAAAATCCGCAAATGCTGAAAAGACACTGGGCGCCAGTCAAGTCGTAAAAATGTGCTCCTTTTTTTTTGTACAAATGCGTCGTCAACTCAATGTAGCTGTAACTGTAACTGTAGCTGTATATGTGACTGTATCTTAGCCGTATCTATGGCTGTATCTTTGGCTCTCGGACTGAGCATCTTTGCGGCTGCTGTCGGCCATTTATTTATCCTTCGATTGGCATTTTTACATGGTTCTCCATCTTCCATCCAGTCCCAAGTCTCAAGCTGCTTTGTTGAGTTATACGGCAATTGGCAATTGCTTTCCATTTGCCTGCCGCATTGCTACATAAACTCTTATATATGAGATACACACACACACACACACACACACACATATATCTCACACTTTACATACGTTCTCGCTGCTTGTAAAACGAGATGAGCTCTTGGCCATGAAAGTTTAATGAGTTCAGGAGGAGCTGCGTTTCTTGTTTCTCAGCGAACGAAGACTCTTGGACACTTTGTGGTCTCCTCACACATGCATAATGTTATCAGTGTATGAATGTCTCTCTATATGTGTGTGTGTGTGTGTGTGTGTGCTTCTGTGCATTTTCTTCTGCTCTTAATGTCATCGCTTATGACACAAAATTGTTGCTGAATCGGTCGCTTTTTTATGCGTTATGTCTTCTTATATGTACACACATCCCTTAAAGTTCTTGAATACGAGATTTGCCTTGGGTAAATATTAAATTAACTTGCAAAATTTGTATATATTGTCAGAGTTTTTAAGACCTTTACTAATGCACAACTTTTCCTTCTTTCTTTTTAGGTAAGTTACATGAAGATATATTGCAAAAGTTCTTAAAAGGGGTAAGCTATTAAAAGAAATTATGCATGACAGTTAACAAAAGCTGTGCAGACTAAAGATTATGAGCTTTAAGCTTGACAATTACGATGGAAAATGTTGAGAAATTGAGCATTATATATAGTTGAGATAGATAATCGAGATTAGCTTATAATCAACAGATTTCTAACAACATATTTTATGCCCCTTTCATACCAAAACTACAATCTCTCACAGATTAGACCCTGCACCATTTCAAGTGCCCCAAACTAAAGTACCTGCCCAAGCAGCAGAGAAGCCCATCAATTGCCATTCATCTTTACCATTTGCATATAAATATTGCTAGAGTGGGTAGAAATACCAAAAATACCAATGTCCAATGCAATATTTAATGCATAAAGCTTACGTTGAGCTGGAAAAAAAAAATAGGGGCAACGGGTATAAGTGAGGATCAAGCCAATGCTCTTCATGTGCCATGTCCATGTCTAGGTCCAGGACCAGGTCCATTATCCATTAAACCGACTGCCAACCGCACATTTGTCAAAGCTAATTGCCAGGCACCCTTGGAGCCGACACTCTGCCTACACCTACACCTACACCCACACCTACAACAGCAACAACATCAACCACAACAATATGAATGCGAGCTGTCCTGTGCCAGCAGACACTCACAGCAGGACACGCTCAGGACACGCACTCGAGAGGCGGACGCTCTTCAAAAAAACCGGCACGCTTGGATTTTTAATGGTGCCCCTAAACCAATTGGATAAAGTATTTCAGGCGCACACAGATTTGCCGCATTCGGTACTGAAACTGTGCTCATAACTTGGCCAAAAATCGATGCTCTCAGCCATCGCCTCCTGTGTATCCTTTTCTGTCCGTCTGTCTGGCTGTTTGCCTACGACTCTTGCTGCCTGCATCTAATTTCATGCATTTTTAATCCAAACCATGAAAATACTATGTCTGAACAACTTTTGGCTTACGCTGACGGCATTAATCATGTTTAAAGTTTCGCTTTGCCCAGCAACAACAAGAACAAGAACAACAACACACCTCTGGGGTTTAGGCCCCCGAATCCATTTATTAGGGGCAACTAGTGGGCTGCAAGGGTTTGCTGCCACCTCGAGGCAAGTACAGTAGTCGCTTCAAAATGTATGGTAGCTTTTCTTACTTTTATATACAAAAAATATAAAAAATAATATATATATATAAATACTAGAATTAAAATTACATTTTTATATAATGACAAACATCTGGAATACATGCAAAAGTTATTTTTTAAATAATAATTTTAGATTGCACTTAAACAATTCTAATTTGTGGTAGTTGTAATTTTCGAGTGGCCACTGTATTTTAACACACTCACACACATACACTCTCAGCTTATGTGTTGGTTCTAATAGTTTTCCTTTTGGCTGTGTGTGTGTGTGTGTTAAATCCTTTTGGTCTTGTGGATTTTGCCTTTGCTTGTTGATATTTTTCATTGGCCACTTGAAGCCTTGTTGCCTCTGTGGCCCGAAGGCTTTTGTTCTGGCCAACAACGTTGATGTTGATGTTGATGATGACATTGGGCCCGGATACGGACCAGGCATAAGGGAAGGGACACGGAAGCGGGAGCTGTACCGGCACCGGGGCCGTGGTATTTTACTAGCTGCTTTACTGGTGTGGATGCCACATGGCTGAGCATGATTGAGCGTGCCATGCATGCCACAGCTTCTATCCGCTGCTGCCCCGAACGCTGCTCGGTCTTCTGCTCTTTGCTGTCAGCGCTCAGCAATGTCACCATTTTGGCGAAATGTGCGGCAGCAATGTTGCTTGGCTTAGCCTTCCACGGATGCAACGCCGCTGCCCCCCCGCTGCTTGCCACCCGCCCCTGTCTGCTGCATGGCTAAGCAAAACCACTAAACATGAAAATTAGAAAAGGTGAAATTGCACGAAATGAGTTTATGTGCGTAGCGAAACATATTTACATGACCTTTATGCACACACACACATAGCTATATATGTGTATATATGCCAACACAGTGGTGCAAGCTGTGTGTATAGGCCCTATACTATATGGGCTAGCAGGTAATAAGAGTATAAATTGGCTGGGTCATACAAATTTAATAATAATAATATTAATAGCTGCTGTTCATTCTGATCTATAGCTTAATTTTAGTATTTTTCAGTTTCTCTGCAAACTTTGCTTTCATCATAATTTTCTATTCAACTATAAACAATTTGAACTTCATTGAAATCTTCATTTAATTTATTATCTAACGATTCCTCTTTTAGTTTTTACTTTTTTTCTGTAAACTTTATTTTAGTTATCCTCACATTTTATTGCAAAATTAAAATATTTGCCTCTCCAAAAAGCAGGAATGTTGTTTAATTTAAAATTTTTCTTTGCCGTTTTTCGTTTGCAAGTTTTCAAGGCTTGCCATATAGATTATTTCATCATTTATCACACAAGATTTGAAAAGTTATAACGAAAACAAAAGAAAAAAAATCATAGAAAGTAAAAAAAAGTTTTGTAACTTGCGCTGCAAAGCGACCCCCTGCCAAACTAAGCCACTGGCTTACGCTTCAGCGCAGCAGCAGCAAAATCGGGTGCAAATATGCCTCCTCCGGACGTAATAACAACGCACGTGAGTGTGTGTGTGTGTGTGTGTGTGTAAGTATGTTAACCTTGATGTTAGTAGGTAGGCTCATAAAACGCGTCGCTCGATGCTCCTCGTCGCCGTAGGCGCTGCCAGCCAACGATGCCCATGTGGATTAGGCCGACTGACTTTAGTGGCAACATGGAGAGCAGTCTGGGGCGGGCGGGGAGTGCGCCGCCGGAAGGAGAAGTGCTGCTGCTGCTGCTGCTGCTGTTGGAGCGTCAGCAATTTCAGAAAATGCTTTGAGTCCGTCCTTTGCATGTCTCCCTCTCTCTCTCTCTTTCCCACTCTCTCTGTCTCTTTCTCTCTCGCTTCATGGCGTGTGTTTGAAATGAGGGCTCTTTTCATACCCTTCATGTAACTGAGAGACCTTTTCGAGAACTTTAATATATACATATAATTGAGATCCTTCAAGGCTGTCTCGAGTTTTTGTATGAAAAATGTATTTCTTTTCCAATATGTCTTATCCAAACTCTTAAGTAACAAGTATTATAGTGCTTTCAACACCAGACAACTATATAATATTTTAAATTAATATTTAAAGTTCGATTTTAAGTTAGGGTATATGATCTTCTGCCCACTCTTGTTGTTGCTTTCGACTGAGCATTTGTGGCAAGAGCGGCAGCTTTTTGGAGCTTACTGATTTACATGTGAAGCTGCTGCCCGCATGTGGCATGTGGCATGTGGCATGAGCAGCGACAGCGACAGCTGACCCAACTGGCCATAAACATGGCCAAAAAGTGCTCCGAATAAGTATCTGCAAAGTGCATAAAATGTATCTGTCTGCGAGTATCTGCAGCGTTAAAAGTTTAGAAATCATAGCGTATAGCATGACACACACACCAACACACACACACAACACACATACACACAACTAGTGGCAAAACTGCCAACAGACAAATCCAGATTCCGATTCGGATTCTTGCTTGGAAGAGCTTTCGCCACGCTTCGCCAGTGATGCTGCAAGCTGTGCTCCGTCCTGCTCCCTAGCCCCCCCTCTGCCCTGTGCTGCTCTGCTGCTGCTGCTGCTGCTGTGACGCTGCCACTTGTCAAGCAGCATTCCAATTGTTGTTGCTCTTTCTGTGGTTGTTGTCGAAGTCACAGTCGCAGTCAGGTTTTTGCAGCTAGAAGATACAAATGTAGCTCTGCGTCGCACACACACACACAGAGAGTGATAGATAGACAGCGATAGCTGGTAACCACTGGAGGGGGGAGGGGGGTGTAAGGGGGGATTTACTTCAAACTATGCGCTCTGGCCATTTCGCAGCGCCTTTACGGTACTTTTGTTAGCTGCCAGCTTGGGAAACGGCCTTCGCTGGCATTTGGCTAAAAAGTTGTTTGCCTTTGCAATACACGAGTATCCCTCCCCCCTCCGCCCCCATCCTCTGATCCCCTCTCTCCGGCTGCCCTATCTGAGTTTTCTTTGTTGTCTTTTATTTATTTTATCTACTCGTTAGCTACATTTTCCTTACATTCGTTTTCTTTTTTGGCCTTTTTCGGCTGTTTCGCTGCCTTTGTCCTTTGTTTTTTTTTTTGCTGGGCTGAATTAGTTTTTCCTTCAGCAAGTTTGTTACAACTTGGCTTTTCCAGCAGTGTTGCCAGTGTTGCTGTTGTTGTTGTTGTCTTCGTTTACACGCGCATTAATTTTTGCCTTGGTTTTATTTTTCCGTATGAAAATGAAGCCCTGGCACAGGACTTTTGTAAAGTTTGCGACTCTTATCTTACAGCTCTGGTTGTTGTTGTTGTTGCCTCTTTCGTTAGCTGCTTCAACTGCCGTTGACGTGTGCGACCTTTATGTTGTGGCAAGTTGCGCGGACGCGCGGGGCGGGGTATACCCCGCTCTCAATGAGTTTTCCCTTTTTTTCGTTTGTTATCCAACATTTTCATGCTTAATTAATAATGCACTAAGCGCCTCAGCGTCGCACTGCAAATTTCGGCAAACAAAAAACCAAACCAACAAAGTTTTCAACAATTAAACCGCAACTCTTGAAATGCCAAAAGCAATGCAGCATTATCCCTCCATTCCTACCATCCCCCCCTCCTCGATGCCACTTTCCAGCCAAACTTTGCTCAGTTTTTGGGCCCGTCAACAAGTTTCGTCTCTTTTCGCATTTTATGCTCTTGTCTCAAATGTTGAAGATTTTTATTGTATACGCAACAACAACAGCAACAACGTAATCTTCTGCTTACAACTGATTTTCGTGGTGCTTTACAACACTTCTTAGCAGTTGCTAATAACTAATGGCGATCGGGCCGAAAAAAGTTTTTTATGCTGCCACTTGAGTGCCACAATAAAACTCTTGTAAGTAATCTTCTACATCTTCTTCTCTATCGTTGCCACAAGTTGCTCAGTTGGACTTTGGGGTCAGTTTGGGCCTTATGCACATATCATAAAGTTGCCACCTTTGAAAGTTTTTCAATAGTACTGGCAAACACTAAAGAACACTGATTTACTTTAAAAACCATTAGTTAAGGATGGAAGTTAATCTGAGATGCATTATCTTCGATTCCTAAAGCTAAAATACGTAAGAATATCCAGTAAATGAAACGAAACGAAGGTTTTTTAAGCTCATAAAATGTTGGATAACTTATAAAACCAATAACAATAACCATAACTCCATGTCCATATCATGATTTTTGACAAGAAATCCGAATTCTGAAAGTTTCTCAAATTTGAATGTAGAACTATTAAAGATGAAAAACCATGAACAAAATGACCTTGGAAATGAAAATCGGATAAGTTTTGGCGAAGTTATGGCAATTTGAAGTTTCAGAAGAGCATTTTTAGGGACTTGGGACTTGACATGTCCAACTTCTTGTCATGATTTTTGACAATAAATCCGAAATTGGAAAGTTTCTCAACTTTGAATGTAGAACTATTAAGAATGGAAAACCATGAACAAAATTACCTTGGAAATGAAAATCGGATAAGTTTTGGCGAAGTTATGGCAATTTTAAGTCAAGAAAGGGCAGTTTTAGGGACTTGGTTCTTGACATGTCCAAATTGTTGTCATGATTTTTGACAATAAATCCGAAATTGGGAAGTTTCTCAACTTTGAATGTAGAACTATTGAAGATGAAAAACCATGAACAAAATGACCTTGGAAATGAAAATCGGATAAGTTTTGGCGAAGTTATGGCAATTTTAAGTCAATAAAGGGCAGTTTTAGGGACTTGGTTCTTGACATGTCCAAATTGTTGTCATGATTTTTGACAATAAATCCGAAATTTGGAAGTTTCTCAACTTTGAATGTGGAACTATTAAGAATGATAAACCATTAACAAAATGCCATCGGAGATGAAAATCGGATAAGTTTTGACGAAGTTATGGCAATTTGAAGTTAGGGAAGGGCAGTTTTAGGGACTTGGTTCTTGACATGTCCAAATTGTTGTCATGATTTTTGACAATAAATCCGAAATTGGGAAGTTTCTCAACTTTGAATGTAGAACCATTGAAGATGAAAAACCATGAACAAAATGACCTTGGAGATGAAAATCGGATAAGTTTTGGCGAAGTTATGGCAATTTGAAGTTTCAGAATAGCATTTTTAGGGACTTTGGACTTGACATGTTCAACTTGCTGTCATGATTTTTGACAATAAATCCGAAATTGGGAAGTTTCTCAACTTTGAATGTAGAACTATTGAAGTTGAAATACCATGAACAAAATGCCATCGGAGATGAAAATCGGATAAGTTTTGGCGAAGTTATGGCAATTTTAAGTCAAGAAAGGGCAGTTTTAGGGACTTGGTTCTTGACATGTCCAAATTGCTGTCATGATTTTTGACAATAAATCCGAAATTTGGAAGTTTCTCAACTTTGAATGTGGAACTATTAAGAATGATAAACCATTAACAAAATGCCATTGGAGATGAAAATCGGATAAGTTTTGACGAAGTTATGGCAATTTGAAGTTAGGGAAGGGCAGTTTTAGGGACTTGGTTCTTGACATGTCCAAATTGTTGTCATGATTTTTGACAATAAATCCGAAATTGGGAAGTTTCTCAACTTTGAATGTAGAACCATTGAAGATGAAAAACCATGAACAAAATGACCTTGGAGATGAAAATCGGATAAGTTTTGGCGAAGTTATGGCAATTTGAAGTTTCAGAATAGCATTTTTAGGGACTTTGGACTTGACATGTTCAACTTGCTGTCATGATTTTTGACAATAAATCCGAAATTGGGAAGTTTCTCAACTTTGAATGTAGAACTATTGAAGTTGAAATACCATGAACAAAATGCCATCGGAGATGAAAATCGGATAAGTTTTGGCGAAGTTATGGCAATTTGAAGTTACAGAAGAGCATTTTTAGGGACTTGGTTCTTGACATGTCCAAATTGCTGTCATGATTTTTGACAATAAATCCGAAATTTGGAAGTTTCTCAACTTTGAATGTAGAACTATTGAAGATGAAAACCCATGAATAAAATGCCATCGGAAATAAAAATCGGATAAGTTTTGGCGAAGTTATGGCAATTTTAAGTCAAGAAAGGGCAGTTTTAGGGACTTGGTTCTTGACATGTCCAAATTGGTGTCATGATTTTTGACAATAAATCCGAAATTGGGAAGCTTCTCAACTTTGAATGTGGAACTATTAAGAATGATAAACCATTAACAAAATGCCATCGGAGATGAAAATCGGATAAGTTTTGACGGAGTTATGGCAATTTTGTGTCAAGCAAGGGCAGTTTTAGGGACTTGGGACTTGACATGTCCAACTTCTTGTCATGATTTTTGACAATAAATCCGAAATTGGAAAGTTTCTCAACTTTGAATGTAGAACTATTGAGAATGAAAAACCATGAACAAAATGACCTTGGAGATGAAAATCGGATAAGTTTTGGCGAAGTTATGGCAATTTGAAGTCAGGGAAGGGCAGTCTTAGGGACTTGGTTCTTGACATGTCCAAATTGTTGTCATGATTTTTGACAATAAATCCGAAATTGGGAAGTTTCTCAACTTTGAATGTAGAACTATTAAATATGAAAAACCATGAACAAAATGACCTTGGAGATGAAAATCGGATAAGTTTTGGCGAAGTTATGGCAATTTAAAGTCAGGGAAGGGCAGTCTTAGGGACTTGGTTCTTGACATGTCCCAATTGTTGTCATGATTTTTGACAATAAATCCGAAATTGGGAAGTTTCTCAACTTTGAATGTAGAACTATTGAAGATGAAAAACCATGAACAAAATGACCTTGGAAATGAAAATCGGATAAGTTTTGGCGAAGTTATGGCAATTTTAAGTCAAGAAAGGGCAGTTTTAGGGACTTAGTTCTTGACATGTCCAAATTGTTGTCATGATTTTTGACAATAAATCCGAAATTTGGAAGTTTCTCAACTTTGAATGTGGAACTATTAAGAATGATAAACCATTAACAAAATGCCATCGGAGATGAAAATCGGATAAGTTTTGACGAAGTTATGGCAATTTAAAGTTAGGGAAGGGCAGTTTTAGGGACTTGGTTCTTGACATGTCCAAATTGTTGTCATGATTTTTGACAATAAATCCGAAATTGGGAAGTTTCTCAACTTTGAATGTAGAACTATTGAAGTTGAAATACCATGAACAAAATGCCATCGGAGATGAAAATCGGATAAGTTTTGGCGAAGTTATGGCAATTTGAAGTTTCAGAATAGCATTTTTAGGGACTTGGTTCTTGACATGTCCAAATTGGTGTCATGATTTTTGACAATAAATCCGAAATTTGGAAGTTTCTCAACTTTGAATGTAGAACTATTGAAGATGAAAACCCATGAATAAAATGCCATCGGAAATAAAAATCGGATAAGTTTTGGCGAAGTTATGGCAATTTTAAGTCAAGAAAGGGCAGTTTTAGGGACTTGGTTCTTGACATGTCCAAATTGTTGTCATGATTTTTGACAATAAATCCGAAATTTGGAAGTTTCTCAACTTTGAATGTGGAACTATTAAGAATGATAAACCATTAACAAAATGCCATCGGAGATGAAAATCGGATAAGTTTTGACGAAGTTATGGCAATTTGAAGTCGTGGAACGGCATTTCTAGGGAATGTGGAGTAATAAAAGTGTTTGTGCTGTTTGGAGGTGTTCACTGATCATAATGCCTCGCTGATTATACCTTTGAGTACTACAACGTGGATTTGTGGTTACGCAACATGTTTCCTGTTGCAGTTACCTTTTTTTAACTGTTGTTTGAAGCTCATGCCCACCCAAAAGCTGTTCATGTTGTGTTTTTTAGCCATATAGAGCATGTAACAACCACATTAGCCATAATTTGAACCAAAAACCTTTCGAGATTGATAATGTTTGAAGTTCCAGTACACCATACAAAGTACCGCTGCATGATGCAACCACAGCAGAAACACAGACACACACACACACACACACATGCATACTCGCATTCTCATCTATGATATGATGAAAACCGCAGAGACTTTCAGAGAGCTTCTCCCCGTATTGCATGCGAGTCTTCAGTTTGCTGTCTGTTCCTGAGCCTATCTCAAAGTTTTGCGCTCTGCCAACTTGCACAGACTACAAAGAAACAATAAAAAAAGGCAGACAGAACAGATAACTGGCATTTTACTATACGTGAGCAATATGACTAACAACAACAGCAAGCTAAAGCTAGCAGCGACGGCAACGGCGACGGCGACGACGACTGCAACCGGCGAAAATAAATTCGCACAAGAGCGCCGGCAACTTGCATGGCAACTCCAAGCGGCGACGCCGGCAGCGACGCGTCTGCTTTGTCTAGCCAAAACCTGCTGCTACAAATCTATTGGAGTTGCATGCCAGCCGGGCGGGCAGAGAGCATCATTGCAATAACAGTAAAAAGCTAGCAGCGAGGCTGCCACATGCAATGCCCGCAGGGCATAGAGAGCGACAAACGACAGCGACAGCGACGTCAACGGCGACTGCGACTGCGACTGCGACGCCAGACAGAGACTCGACAAAACTTCAGCTTCGTTCAGTTTCAGCCGGCATGGCACGTTCGTTCGGCAATTAGTTGAACTTCGTTGCTCGTGCCGACGAGACGAACCCAACGATACTAAAGCCAAACAACAAACTTTACCGGGCGCGCAACTGTTTTTCGGTGCTTTTTTCCACGCTTACAAACAACTCCACCCAAAACACGTGAGAGAGCGAGCGAGAAAGCAATAACTGCTGCTGCTGGCGCGAAAATCAAACGAATAATATACATACTATATATACTGTATACTATATGCATATATATATATGTATATATTTAACAAAATAATCTTATAACAATAAATTGTTATTAATATATTTTTGCAGTGCAAAGTGAATTTGAACTTTCAGACAACAGCGAACTTTTGATTTAATATGAGCTGCAGCAATAATAACAATGACAACAACAACAGCAACAATGACAACGAAAACAAAAGCTACAACAACAATAAAGCAACCGGCAATGTCTGGCAGCAAAAGCGCCACCACCCTCCGCGCGCTGCTTCCACTTGCTGCCGGCTGCGCTGTCAGCGTCGACAAATTTATCGATTTTTTCAGCCGTTTGGCTCAGCTTTTGTTGTTGTTGCCATCGCTGTCGTTGACGTTGCCGTTGCCGCTGCTGCTGTTGCTATTGCTATTGCAATTTTGCTCATTTTACTACTTTTCTTCCCATAGACGAACCAATCAAAATCTATAAATAGTTTCGCCATTGCATTAATTGCAACCGAAGAAGAGAGAGAGAAAAATATTGCATAAAAATAAAAGTTTTTTTTTGCTTTTGCATCCAAGCTAAAAGAGATTGTTTGTGTGCTGTGCTTTGTGTGTGTGTGTGTGTGTGTGTGTGTGTGTGTGTGCTTGTCTGTGTTGTGTTTGAGGTCGTCTGCCAGCCTTGCCACCTATTTTAGCAAAAATATATATTTGTGTGTGTGTGTGTCACTCCCATCGACGCCCGCGCCACAACGTGCAGCAAAACACAAACTCCAAAGACGTGCGAATACAAATTTAAGGTAAATATTCAATTGTAAAGATAATAATAAAACAATAACAAAACCAGCTGGCAACGCCAGGCACTAGAGATGCCATCTCACAGCAGCCATCGCTTACTCTCACTATCTGTCTCTCTGTCGCTCACTCTCTCTCGCTCACTCTCTCTCGCTCACACTCTTTCACTCTTGGCTCTGGCTGGCATGTCAACGGCAACGTCTCGTGGGCAACTCTTGGGCTTGCCAGGAAGTTGCGCTAATTTTGTGCGGAAGTTTATTGCCAGCCTCATAATTTGTCTGCCGCGTTGCCTGGCCCCCTGGCCCCTGCTCACTCCACTTACCCTGTAGCCATAAAGTAGCTGTGCAGGGTATTATTAAGTTTGAGGGGGCGGCATCCTTGTGTACTCCTGAGGTCTGTATGATCTCTTGGATCTTATCTATGCAGCAACAAACTCCCATTTTTCGTGGATAAAAAATGAGAATAATATAATACCTCTTCAATTTATTTATGCTATGAACAAGTTTTGTAGTGCTTTATGAAATTGCATTTTTTGAGAAGGATTTACAAATATATTTCTAATTACTGTTCGAATTAGGGAGAAGTAAAGTAGTTCTTAATACTCTTTACCCAACTCCACATTTTCTTACAGGGTATACCTTAGTCAATTCATCTTCTACCTGTCGCTACTGTTGTTTTCACAACTGGCGAAACTCCCACGCCCTCTTGTCATATTGCTGTAGGAGCTGAAGCCTGTCTAAAATTAAATTTTGCTTTCATAATCCCATTAAATATTTCGTGAATTGCGCTAATTATACCGTTAATTTAATGTTTGTTAAAATTTTAATTGAATTATTTTCAAACGTTTGACGTCACGAAATGACATTCATGTTGCTCCTCTGTCAGTCTCAGCTTCACTGATTAGCCCGTAAGCCTTTGCTTTGCGTTGCTTTCCTCGGAGCTGATTGTCTTTGCCAAGTTAGTTAATTAAAATAAATTACGTGTTGAATTTCCCCAGTTACTCCACACTCCACACACAGTCGCCAAAGTTTGCGTGATTTTGCATAGCGAATACTCGAAAATTAGATTTGAGTGGTTGGTGTTTTAGTGTTTAGTTACTAACTAGCAGACAATATTCTGTGTGACTTTTACACTTGGCAATCTAAACAATTTGATGTTGCATTTGGAATTCTAAAACTTTACTTTCGTTATTGAGCAAAGAGGCTGCGAATCACAAGATAAGATATGAATGGAAAGCTTACAATCTAACTGACATCAAAGTTAATGGTGATTGAATTGTTGAGAGAAACTGCCAGCTGTACCCAATTTATGAAATATTTATTATATTGCTTTTAATTATTGTTAACGGTCTTCAGACATTCTTTAATTCATGGAAACAACTCTTAAGATTTAGACTAGTACCAGTTTTCCCTGGGGTATATTACATTTTGCAATTTTAATAATCTTGCTCATAAAATGATATGCTTACAAGTTTGCGCTCTATAATAAAAAGAATACTTAATCTATTAATTCCAAATGATTTTCAACACCAGCAGCGCTGGCCTTAAACTTTAATCGTAACTGTCGCCATAATTCCGAGCAATAATCACTTTACCCAGTTTCAAGTAACAACTTTTACAATTTCACTGTCTCGAAAACTGACCCAACAACCTCAATTGCCACCCGCGCAGCAAAAAACGAACTTTAAAAAAAATACAAAATAAAATGAGGGAAAATATTATCTCTTAGGTTTTTTTTTATTTTTATTTTTTTTTGAAAAACTTGAACGTTTGCTTACGCATCAAAATCAAATGAAATTGCCCTGCCGCGCCCAGGAAGTGAACGTGGCGGCACAAGGAGCGTAGCATAGCGGTGCGTTTGCCCCAGACAGACGGGACGTAGCGACGGGACGGACGCACGTGGGACAGACAAGGCTAATGGCACACACTCATACGCCCCGTGGTGCGACACAAGCAGCAGACACAATGTTTGGGCTGAGTCTGGCGCAGACATTGCAGGCAAACATTACAAACGTCTCGACAACTTTTTTTTTTATATTTTTTTTTTACATTTTGTTGTTGCTTGATCTTTGTTACTGTTGTTGTTGTTGCTGTTGTAAGTGCTGCTGTTGCCATATCCCCAACAGCAAGAGTCGAACATGGCTAATGGCAATTGTTAGGGAATCTTGTTTTGCGGTCGCTGCTGAAAACCAGCCCGCAGTTTGCACAGTTGATGATACTCACACACACACTAACACACACACACACACACACACATAGCTAGCTGCACCGTTAGCCACAAACGACTTTGGCTCGCTCCATTGGCTTTTGCCACGCAAGATGCGCTACTCCTTCACTCAGTCTTCCTCTCTATCTCCACTCTTGCTGTATCTTTGCCACTGCTTTGCCACATTTTCACTTTTCTGCATTTCTCAGTGCGCGTTTTTCCAACACCACTTTTTTTTTTGTGTACTTTTTTTCTTGAATTTTTTCTTTTTTGTTCCGTTTTGGCCGTCGTCAAATGCATCCGCTTAGCTGCTGCTGCTGCTGCTGCTGCCGCGGGGCTCTCTCAATGCTGGCTAAGCCAGTTAACGCAGTCGAGATTCCCATTTGGGATGCATTTTTAGTCTGGCCTTTGTGCCAGTTTTGGCCAGTTAGCCAGTTGGCCAGTCAGCTAGTCACAGCACCTGCAAACGGACGTGGCTTAAACCAGTACCCGTCCCCAACCCACCGCCCCACGGCATTTTCATTCTCTCTCTCTCTCTCTCTCTCCCTCTGCCTCTGCCTCTCCGTCATTGTCTGGCATTTTATGGCAGTATCGCTCTATGCTTGGTACCTCTGTTTATCGCTCGCCAAACTCGTAATCGTTGCTGTTACTGTTACTGTTGTTGTTGTTCTTGTTGTTGTTGTATTCTTTTCTTACAGCTGATTTCCATTTAATTGATTTCACATTCCATGCGCGTGATTCATTTTGTCGCAATTGCGAATTTTTGTGCTCTACAGTTTTCGAAACTCTGCAATTGACATAAATGTGTGGGGGAGTTATGAGGAAGTTGTTCCGTTCGTTGCATGCAGCAATTACGTTCGTTTTTTATGGCGTGTTCATTGGTTTGGCCATTTTTGGGCATCAGATATGTTGCTGCAGGCGAACGGAAAGGGATATGTGGGCGCTGCTTTTTGGAGTTTAATTTAAAAGAAGGAGTTTTCCAGATATTTGATTTTGATAGTTGAAGTTTGCATACATCTTATCTTTCACATAGTTGCTCAATTAAATAAACAAATAACAATTGTTGACTCAACGTTTCTTCGATAGCAACATTAAGTTTGTTTATTTTGATTCAATGTATATCTTGACACATTAAGCCACTTCTCAAAGAGCGCAATCAACAGGCACAATTATGACCATAATAATATACAAAACGATTTCCGTTGCAGTCGCCGAAAGGCATGCCAAATGGCAGCCACTTATTCTATTGTCACCTCTATCCATAAGTCCGTTCCCCCCTCCCCCGTTGCCATGTTTCTGCGTCCGTCCGTCCATCCGTCCAACCATAAATCGCAGCTCGTTCGTGATCGATGCGAATGCGTGTCTCCATTTCCATTGACAGCAATTACATGCCATAACATTTTGCATGCACAGTTTTGCAGTTACTCCAGAACCCCAACCCCTGCTCCGCTGCACCTGATTCGTATGTTAATGGTGGGGCAACTCCCCCCACTTAGCGCCCAACCAGCAGTGAATACAGTTATTTAAGGCCTAGAAAAAAAACAATTGCATGGCTCGCTGGCTTTTGGGCCTGTTTAAATAGACAGTTGTCTGGGGGTCTGGGCCATGCCTCAATGTGTGGCAGCCAGCAAACGGCAAACTGCAAACTGCAACAACAACAACAAATGCACTTGAAATGCTTTTTCCAAAGCGCATTTTCATTTATTTTATTGCCTGCCTGCCAGCCTGTTGTTGTTGTTGTTGCTGGGCTCTCTGCAGCGATATGCAATTTGTTTTATACGCTCATTGCCCGCCTGTCTGTCCGTTTGTCTGTCTGCCCGTCCGTCTGTTTGTCTGTTTGTCTGTCTGGTTGCCTATCGAGCGACGTCTAACTATCTATCTTCTTTTTTTTTTTTGTTGCGCCATGTTGCATGTTGTTGTTGTTGCTGTTGCTGTTTGCTGCATGAAGTCCGCTTCGTTCATCGTTCTAAATTAAAGCCTGAAGAGGCGACTCGACTCGACTCGACGCGACGCGACTTGACTCCAGCCAGAAACTCGTCTGCGAAATGAAACTTAACAAGTGGAAAAGTCTAAAACCGCAATCAAGTGGCAAACAAACCAATACATATGTACATACATATATGTATAAACAGACACACCTAGCTATAGCTATATATACATACATACATATATACATAGATACATTGCAACAATATTTGTTTTATTTTTAGCAAATTGCCAATCATATATAAAGTTCTAGTATCTTTTGTATTTTTGTTGTTTTTGTTGTCTTGTCAGTTGATTTGTGGCAGCCATGTTGGCAAGTCCCCTCACCACCATCTCCCTCTCTTAAACTTGCTCTCTGTCTTAACTTGGCCAAGTTTTGGTCACTTGCCCCGCTTTGGCTTAGCCATGCCTCACGCATTGTTTTGGCTTCAATGGCATTCATTCGCATTCTTCAAATGCCTTAAGCTAATCAATTGGCCACGCCCATAATTTGTAGGCAAGCGCCCCAAAAACATGCAACACCTCGCCTCAACCTAACCACCAAATAATAATTATGTTAAAAACAACAACCAAAAATGTTTGTGTACATAAAATGTTTGTGGCATTCATTTTTAACTATTTGATTAATGTTTGTTGCTCTTAACTCGCATTTCATTTATTACAGTTATTTATGTTATTAAACGGGGTGCGGCGCTAGTGGGCGTGGCACTTTTATTTGTTTGACTTTTTAAAGCGTCCATTAAATATTTGCGCGACATCATTAAAAATTTGCACATATTTTATGCATATAAATTGCCATTTGGCGTTTTGCGGTCGCAATGCGAAAAATTGAATTTTATTTTCGTTTTGGTTTTTATTTGTATTTTCCTTAACCTTTTTTATTTTGATGTTATTTTTTTTCATATTTGCGGTATTTTGTAAATTTGCATATTTTTCATTTATTTTTGTAATTGGCCGGCAGGAAATGGCGCAAGGTTTTTGGCCATTCATGTAAGCATAAATTATGATATATGCGTAAAGATTTTAAGCGTGATATGCGTAAAAAAAAAAACAAATTTAATACCTATAATATTTTGAATATGAAAATTGTTCAGAAAGGAAGCGCAGCTTTGTACTTCCGATTTGGATTAGACTACGTGCTGATTCAAGATAACGGGAATTAGTATTGCAAATCGATTCAGATAATGACTTAAGTATGATAATGAAGAGAATCTGGGGTATATACGTTGTAAGAGTTTGCTTGAGTTGTTTATTCTGATGTCATATCATTTACATAAAAATAACTGAAATTCCTTATTTTGTTAAAAATATCTTGAATTGTTTTTAATTTAAAATTGCGTAATACAATTGAAATTTATTTCTCGTCAACCAGCCGTTTAATGATTGCCAATTTTTGGTGTCCCTTTTATTCAATTTGTTTTTTATTGCTTTTTCATTGCAAATGCATTTTGTTTCAATTGAAACCATTTTGTTGATGTGGAATTGTTTAATGGAAACTTAATTAATTTATACTTTTTGTACAAACAAGGTCTGAAATGAGCTCAGGTAAATTGGCGCTTGGCTGCACAAATAAATAAACCGAATTTACACAAAGCGACAGAGAGACAGACAGAGAGACAGACAGACAGACAGACAGACAGACAAGAAAGACAGTCGAGTTGCGAATTACAAAGTTGTGGTAATATGCATTACGCATACGCCGCGTTCTGCGCGATGTAATATAAAAGGAATGTTAATTAACCGTACTCTTCATGTGCTTTTATTAAATAATCTTAAATAGAATTACGTGACTTTGTTTCGCTTGCCAGGCACTTAATTATATATATGTATATATTCAACACACACTCACGCACACACATTAAATAAACACACCTTGTTCATGTGCCGCTAGTCGTAGTTGCCCAAGAGGGGGGAGCTGGCAAAAAAGCGCTTAGCTGTTTTCTTTTATTATTTGCTTACATTTTTCCATTTTATTTGGCTTACTTTATGTTCTTTCTGCCCCTGTCTGCGTATGTGTGCGTGTATGTGTGCGTGTATGTGTGCGTGTATGTGTGTTTGTACATTTCTCATACATATTCAACGTTTGGCCAAGCCCCACCCATTCGACTTCTGCCACTTGTGTTGATTTTTATTTCATTTGCAGCCTTTCTTCGTTGGAGGTTAAGTATCTGTTTACATTTCTTTCTACACCTCATTCATTAAGTGCGTTCTGTCAGCGTGTGTGTGTGTGTGTGTGTATAAATTGCTTGTGATGTGCTTATGTGTGTGTGTCTGTGTGTATGCCCACAGTTGCCACTCATCGAGTCAGCCGCAAATGTCGACAGCCGCCTACACTGCGTATACTCTATCTCATAAATAGTTTAATAGTATTTGCAATTCTATAAACCTTAACGATTCTTAAATATCTATAGCAGTTTTTATATATCAAATAAAACTTTATAGATTCTTAAATATTTATGTCACTGTTTTAAATACACTTTTTCGATTTTTAAAACAAATTTCACTCTTTTTATATTATTATTATACCAGTTCTAGTTTTTTTAGAGCATACATTATTCGCTACCTTTTTTGAGATTCGAACTTCATTGGTTTTTATGATGCGCCTGCAACAATTTGGCTTAATAGAAATTTTTGCTTTATTTCAATGAGTTTTGGTAAATGATTTCGTATTGGAATTGAATTCGATTTCAGGTCACCACACTGCACCACAGCCCACTCGATAGCTGCCCAACCGACCGCCCCACCACCTCAGCTCGCCCACTTCAATTGGTGGTTGGCAGTTGGCAAAAATTGTTTAGCTTATATTAGCTTCACTGCTTTGGCTTGGCATCATAAAAAGTTCATTCGCTAAATGGCAAATGTGGTTGCTTGCTGACCTAGCGAACCAGCCACCAGCCCACCCACCCAATCGGCACATATGTGTGTGTGTGTGTGTGTGTGTTTGTTTCTGGGTTGTTTTTGCGGTTGCCGCTTCAATTTTGTTTATATTTTGGCTTATTTTTATTGGCTGCTCTTTGCTGTGGCTCCTTTAGCTGTGTTGCCTTTTGGCATTGTTTAGTTTTGGCTGTTTTCTTTGATTGCCTGCCCTGGTTAAATAGATTTGCATTTGTTGTTGTTGTCGTTGTTGTTGTTGTAGTTGTTGTTGTTATTGTCTGAGTATTGTACGAAAAATTGCAGATCTTTCGATAATTGAAAATTGTATTTGTTTGCTGCCTTTGGCTGCTCTGCAGCTGGTGTCAGGGTTCAGTACGAGCAATCTAATAGAAGAAGAGCAAAAATATACTGCAATAGCAGTTGCAGCTTAATATGCAACTTTTTTCCTAGTATTGATTGCATTTCTTATTAAAGAACTTTAGCAAAGTGCGGAAAAATACGCGGCATAGAAATTGTGCAAACTTTAAGTATGTGGTAAAAGTATGAAGTGGCATAAGGGAAAATTGTTTTAATCTAGTATGTGCATATAATTCCCAATAGGTTAAAGCGAAAGAGTATTTAAACATTTCGAGTTTTACCACTGACCCTCAGAGGTATCTTAGTTGAAATGCAATCGAACCTGGCTTATAAATACAAGTACTTAACTTTTCTCTTTCATTTTGTGCCATGCTTTTAAAGTAACCCTGATCGACTTTCACGTTATGTGCTTATTCAACATGAATGTCGGCTAGAGAACATCACATCACATCACACAATCCGCACTCGTAACATTTGCAATGACACTCAAAAGCAATCGGCAAAATCACATGCTGTCTTTCCAGGGAGTTTCTGTTCTGTTCTGTTCTGTCCTGTTCTGTTCTGTCTGCTCATTTGCATCATTTTGCGGGCATTACAAAGTTAATGACAAAACTTGGGCAGCGTCTACGCTTTCGAGTGCAGCACAGCGAATGATTGACCAAAACCAATGCTGGCGAGGACACACTCGCAGGACACTCAGAGCGGCAACAACAATGAGAGGGACAACGACTGCGACTACGACAGCGGCGACGATGACGATGACTGTTTGATGAACAGGACAATACAGTGAGCCCTGTGAGCGCTGCTGGACAATGGCATGTGCTCGCATATATATGTACATATATATATAGTCCTGCATATCCTTTTGCACATGTAACTGTTGCCACGCAGCCCGCAAAACTCCAGCAGCGCTCTCTGTGTCCTGTGCCCTGTGTCCAGTGTCCAGTTGAATGACCAAAGCGGGCGAATGGAAGTTGCGCTGTGCAAATAGGGAAAAGCAGCTGCAGTTTCCAGTTGCCAAGTGGAAAATTTAATTACATGCAAATACCGTTAACTGTTTGCTTGTGTGTGTTTGTGTATGTGAGCGGGGGTTGACAGACTCCCTTGTGTCCTGTGCAGAGGACAATGCTCAACTGTTCTGTTATTGTTGTTTCCTTGCTAAGTCCACTAGACGCTTGTTTTGTTTAACTGCATTTGTTGTTGGTAAAACAAATACATATAACGGGTGTTTTTTTCTTTTTTTCTTTCTACTCCCTCATTCCTACAAATATTTGCATATTTCTCTATTCAAAGTTAAAAAAAAAGCGTTTAAATTAAAAGCAAATCTATTTTAAATATGTTATGCAGTAAAACGTTCGTATAAAAATATCTTTAGGGGCGTGGCAGTTTCACTCGCAGCATTTTCAACTAATTGTTGGCAATTTTCATCCATTTTCCAAGACAAAAATCTGTACTCATTGTCAAAATGGTTTTAAATGTTGTTGTTATACCCTTAACTCATTAAAAATGGGAAAAAGGGTATCATGAAGTTGTGCAAAAGTATGTAACAGGCATAAGGAAGCATCTCCGACCCGAAAATATCATAAATATGTATGTGTGTGTGTATCTATGTATGAATACAGATAAATAATTATGAATGAATGTAAGGGCTGGATTGAGGGTATATCCTAGTCGGGCATGCTCGACTATAGCACTCTTACTTGTTATTGTTTTTGTTGTTGTTGTTGTTGTTGCTGTTGGCTATTCAGTTCATTTGGTTGAGTGCGCATCGTTAAGCGTCTATGTCAAAACCCCTCTGTAGACCCCAGAGAGAGACAGCGGAGGGTGGGCGTGACAGAAGGCAAGTTTTGTATAAACTTTGATTTTGTGGCAGAATCACAAAGTTGTTTATTTGCCAACAACGAAATGTGGTTGCTGTTATTGTTGTTGTTGTTATTGGCCCTTTTCGACTCTATGAAGAGGGGTGGCAGGAAGAGGTAGTGGGGAGGGGATTTGCATTTGCAACTGTTTTCACATTGTTCACATTTAGTTTTTGGCCTTCGTTGGCCGCAATTGCAAATTGGATTGCCATTTAAAGTTGACTCTGAAATTTATACAAACAAATCAAAATATCGCAGAGTGCTAAGCGAATATGAATGAGCTCTCTAACAAGCCAATAAACATGCTATTATATGTTTAGGCAATACATTTCGCAAATTATCTTAATTTTATTGATTTACCGCAAACCAAATGTACCAAATAAACAATGCAATTTTAAATCAAATTGTTAATCAATTGAATAAATCTTACTCAAACAAAATAGTTTTGGCAACAACTAGTTAGTTTGCAATGACTATAGGCTATGTATGTAGTATATAAAGTATATTACCAAAATTCAAGAGTTGACACATCTCTCCGATTAGATGATATCTTCCGATTCTCTTTTCCCACATTTTTCCTTTCTGAATTATCATAATATTTAGCTTACTTAATCATTTTCTAGTTGAAAGGTAACATTTCCAACAGTCTCAATTTTAAAATTCCCTCAATAAATGCTCGACCCCAACCCCCTTTTTATCGGCTAGTTCAGCTGCAGTGCTGCACACACACTGCGTATGCGTAATATTTAGCAGGAATCAACTGGAAATTGCTGTTGTCTCAGCTGCAAATGAAATTGCAGTTTGCTATCGATTTGCATTTTTAGCTCTTGGCTTGCATTTCACATGCAACAAAGGCAAACATTGCTCCAAAGCCACGCCCACTTGTGTGTGTGTGTGTGTGTGTGTGGGCGTAAAGCCGCTCAATCAATTAGTCAAAAGTTCATATTTTACGCCCAAGTGCACTAATTTGACTTTGAGCTGCTTTGGCAGTTGTGTGTGCGTGGAGCGGGGGGCGATATAGGGTGTAGGGGGAGGGGGGGGGGGGTGGTGTTTGACTGCTGGCATCGTTTCGCTTGTCGTTTGTTTTATTAACATGGCAACTCAAGTCCCCAAGCGTCAGTCAAGCGGGGAGGCGGGCGGGGTGCTGCTGCAATCGGTTCTCCGGCTAGTTGGCCACTCAAACTGGCCATTACTCATATGTGCGATAGGCTCCAATTCTGAAATGTGGCAACGCCGGGCCCCCGCTACAAACGTTGCCCGACAATTAATCACTTTGTCATGCGCCCCACTGTCCAAAAACACCCAGCCCCGTCAATCATTAATTTATCATGTGCACTTAGCACGAAAATTGCGCCAACTACAAATACAGTCCGCCCCCAGATGCCAGTACCGCCCCTCTGTCTGTGCTTTGTCGCAGGTACTGTGAGTCCAGTGTCCTTTTGTTTGCCACGTCCGAGGCTCTGTCTGCTGCTTTTTCTAGGTTTCATTGGTTGTTGTTGTTGTTGTTTGTGTTGCTGTTGTTGCTGTTGTTGCTGTTGTTACTGTTGACATGTGACGCCGTCCTGTCAGCTCGTCCTGTGTCCTGCAATGCGCCGTGCTGCGCTAACCAAACCAATCAAATTGACATTTTGTATCCTGCCCCACTGTAATTACCGCACACTGGTTTATCCACTGTATCGCTCTGTCTATGTGTGTGTGTGTGTGTTCGTTTTGGGGGCGTGCCTGAAATATGCATTTAATGCTTAAAAACTACAAATTAATTGCTCGCAACACTTTGCCAACATTGCGATATTTACACGAAAATTAAAAATTAATAAAGCAGAACGAACTTAAACGCAAAAGCGCAACAAAAAACACGCTTAAAAAACAGTCATTTTTTTTTTAATAATGTGCTTTTTGATGAAATTTTAATTGTTTATTTTGCTGTGCGTGGCACAGCAGCCGCAGCGGGTCGAAAAAAATGCACACACATTTAAAATTGTAAATTGGAATTTACATTGCTTGTGTTATACGCATTATTAAAATATTCTTTGATTTTTTGCATTCAACGTTTCACTACAAATTTTTCTCTCTTTTGCTGGTTTCATTGCAGGTAAGTTGATGCGACATTTGTGATGGTAAGCGATATCACAATCAATTGGCCCAGCTTAAAAGCTTAATAAAGGTGAAGGGTGTGCAAAAAGCAGTTGCATAGATGGCCACTTAAACGCTTAAGTGAATTGCTTGTGTAATGGAATATTACAGCAACTATAAAATTTGAGTTTTGCTGCACAAGTAGAGTGCAATTTAAAGCAGGTAAAATTATGCAAACTGAATTTTTTAAATGGCAGTCTAGAAGCATGAGAACAGCTGATAATCTGATTATCGATTTTAAAAAAATCATGGACTTCGCAAGTAAAAAAATAGTTGAAAATTTTCTAATTAACTCAAACACATTTCAGCTGTATTAGAGTATAATAATAATTATCGATAGATACAGAAAGCCTGTCGATAAAAACAGCTAAATCACATCAAAATACATGAAATTTGATATCATGATACAGTATCAGTTGTGTTCTCCAGAAAGATCATAGCAATCATAAAAGTTATCAGGTAGCAAGACATGCTGGTGAACGTGGCCAATGCTTCCAATAAGACTAACACATTGACATTCTAGCAGCAAGCACGCCCAACAACAATAACAGCAAATTGCAAGTAATGTGAAAAAGAGAAAACTGTTTAAAATCGTGTCGCGTCTGTCGTGTTCCATGTCATGTCTTTAGCATCGCCCAAGTTGTCGTCTCTATTATCTTTAGCAGGCCTGGCAGGTGTAACCACCAGCCACCACCGCACCACTGACAAGACCACATTGTCAGAGCTTACATTTGCCAAACACACACACACACACACACACACACACACACACACACACACACACACACACACACACACACACACACACACACAGATACACTCACACGTTTACACTCGCATTTGTTGATGTCGAAAAATGCAATTTTTAAATTTCCATTAATTTCGCGCTGTCGACTTTTGTAAAATGTCACTTGTGAATTCAAAAACGTTGCAAGAAGAAGCTGCACATCAGCGGCAGACAGCATTGAAAGCAACTCGGTAGCAGCAGCAACATCAGAAGGAGTGCCCACATTTTGCCTTTTGTTATTGTTGTGCAGGCTGTGAAAAATGCAAGCGACCAGCGCAGAGAAGCCAACAACAACAATGCTGGCAACGTTGCTGGCCAGGTGAAGGCTGCTGGAAGATGCCTCCCATCTAAGTGACTGACTGATGCGTGTGTGTCTGACTGTGTGCGTGTGCCTGTGTGTGTGTGTGTGTGTGTGTGTGTGTGTGTGTGGAGTGGCTGCTATGGTCCTAGCCAGACGGCGAGCCTCCAGGCAAAAGGCAAAACCGGCAGCAAATAACAAACGATTCTTTTCTGCATTTGTTTACTCTTGCATAGGGTAGTATAAATTTGTCACAAAATGTGTAACGCATTGAAGGACACATTTCCGACCATATATCCGCTGTAACCTTATCGTTTCAAAGTGCTGTTATGCTGCCAATAATTTTGAAAAATAAATCAACATCAGACAGATAAATAAACAAATGTCTAAATGAGCTGCTGAACTTCGCTCTGCAAGGGTATTTTAACTTCGGCTGGATACAAAGAGAGCTCTACTTGCTTTTTCTTTCTTTTTAATGACATACATGAACGAGGCGTGGACTTGAGTCTGCTAGAACACTTATGCTAACGCCCCATGGCCACGCCCTCGCCGACCTGCCCCCTGTGCCGCTGTTAGGTGGCAATATCATAGAGTCTTCCGTCAAGGAGCGTAGTACTATTTTAGTCGCCATCACTTGATGCTGAACAAGCGAGCTTACACGACAACGTGACATTTAATTCAAAATGTGTTTTTTTTTTCTTTCGCTTGTTAACAAAGAGGAAAAAATACAACAACAAATACACTCAGCTAACCGGTTGACTGACTAGGACAGTGTTTGGGCCGAGCAGGGAGCGGTGGCACTCAGTAATGTGAGCTGCTGTTGTAAGTGATAATTTTGCGCTTAGGCAAAAAAAAAAGAAAAAGAAGAAAAAATTAAAGATGCATGGATGCTGAACTTTGGCATACACACGGATATCAAATCCGAGTTAATTGCCAATCTAATAAATTACGTAATGCAAGCTGGGATCGGGTCATTTCCCAACGAAACTCAAGTTATGCAATAAAGCAGCTGCATTTCGCGTAAACAATTGAAAAAGAAAAAGTATTTGTATTTTAATGAGCAGTTTATTGCTTGGAAAAAGTTTATCATAGACAGGATTGCATATTTGTTTTTGTAGTGGGCTGTTATATATCGAATTTTTTTATTATAGCAAGAATGATAAGAGGTTTAAAATACTTGTTAACCTAGCAGATTAGCTACTTTAGATAAATAATATCAACTAACTGGACAGAAAGCAATACAAACAAGTGAGACTACTCTAGTCGAGAGTGCCTGACAAAGATATACCCTGATCCAAGGCCTTACATCCATTCATAATTATTTATCCATACAAATGATCTTCCTAGACTTCAAACTGCCACAACTTTGCCAAAACTGAACCGATTTTTATTCCCGAGGCCATTTTGATTATTATTTGGCACCTAGTTTAATTCTACATCTCAAGTTTATGAATTTTTGAAAAAAAAAAATTTAGGATATTTTTGGCGAAAAAAGCATAAGGGGGGACCCTTACCAATTTTGATTTTTCAAAAAATAGAATCTTGAAATTTTACGTTTAATTGATTGTGGGTGTCTCAATTAGTATAAAAAACTATACGAAAAGTGATTTTGTGGTGTTTCATTTTTCTGTCAAAAATCACGCCAAAAGTGACAAAAAAATTGACTTGTCGAGATCCCAAACAACGAAAAGTTCCTTATAAATGACCTTCCCAGACTTCAAACTGCCACAACTTTGCCAAAACTGAACCGATTTTTATTCCCGAGGCCATTTTGATCATTATTTGGCATCTAGTTTAATTCTACATCTCAAGTTTATGAATTTTTGAAAAAAAAAATGTAGGATTTTTTTGGCGAAAAAAGCATAAGGGGGGACCCTTACCAATTTTGATTTTTCAAAAAATAGAATCTTGAAATTTTACGTTTAATTGATTGTGGGTGTCTCAATTAGTATAAAAAACTATACGAAAAGTGATTTTGTGGTGTTTCATTTTTCTGTCAAAAATCACGCCAAAAGTGACAAAAAAATTGACTTGTCAAGATCCCAAACAACGAAAAGTTCCTTATAAATGACCTTCCCAGACTTCAAACTGCTACAACTTTGCCAAAACTGAACCGATTTTTATTCCCGAGGCCATTTTGATCATTATTTGGCATCTAGTTTAATTATACATCTCAAGTTTATGAATTTTTGAAAAAATAAAATTTTAGTTTTTTTTGGCAAAAAAAGCATAAGGGGGCCCCTTACCACTTTTGATTTTTCAAAAAATAGAATCTTGAAATTTTACGTTTAATTGATTGTGGGTGTCTCAATTAGTATAAAAAACTATACGAAAAGTGATTTTGTGGTGTTTCATTTTTCTGTCAAAAATCACGCCAAAAGTGACAAAAAAATTGACTTGTCAAGATCCCAAACAACGAGAAGTTCCTTATAAATGACCTTCCCAGATTTCAAACTGCCACAACTTTGTCAAATCTGAACCGATTTTTATTCCCGAGGCCATTTTGATCATTATTTGGCATCTAGTTAAATTCTACATCTCAAGTTTATGAATTTTTGAAAAAATAAAATTTTATTTTTTTTTGGCAAAAAAAGCATAAGGGGGGACCCTTACCACTTTTGATTTTTCAAAAAATAGAATCTTGAAATTTTACGTTTAATTGATTGTGGGTGTCTCAATTAGTATAAAAAACTATACGAAAAGTGATTTTGTGGTGTTTCATTTTTCTGTCAAAAATCACGCCAAAAGTGACAAAAAAATTGACTTGTCAAGATCCCAAACAACGAAAAGTTCCTTATAAATGACCTTCCCAGACTTCAAACTGCCACAACTTTGTCAAATCTGAACCGATTTTTATTCCCGAGGCCATTTTGATCATTATTTGGCATCTAGTTAAATTCTATATCTCAAGTTTATGAATTTTTGAAAAAATAAAATTTTAGTTTTTTTTGGCAAAAAAAGCATAAGGGGGGACCCTTACCACTTTTGATTTTTCAAAAAATAGAATCTTGAAATTTTACGTTTAATTGATTGTGGGTGTCTCAATTAGTATAAAAAACTATACGAAAAGTGATTTTGTGGTGTTTCATTTTTCTGTCAAAAATCACGCCAAAAGTGACAAAAAAATTGACTTGTCAAGATCCCAAACAACGAAAAGTTCTTTATAAATGACCTTCCTAGACTTTAAAGTGCTACAACTTTGCCAAAACTGAACCGATTTTTATTCCCGAGGCCATTTTGATCATTATTTGGCATCTAGTTAAATTCTACATCTCAAGTTTATGAATTTTTGAAAAAATAAAATTTTAGTTTTTTTTGGCAAAAAAAGCATAAGGGGGGACCCTTACCACTTTTGATTTTTCAAAAAATAGAATCTTGAAATTTTACGTTTAATTGATTGTGGGTGTCTCAATTAGTATAAAAAACTATACGAAAAGTGATTTTGTGTTGTTTCATTTTTCTGTCAAAAATCACGCCAAAAGTGACAAAAAAATTGACTTGTCAAGATCCCAAACAACGAAAAGTTCCTTATAAATGACCTTCCTAGACTTTAAAGTGCTACAACTTTGCCAAATCTGAACCGATTTTTGTTCCCGAGGCCATTTTGATCATTATTTGGCATCTAGTTTAATTATACATCTCAAGTTTATGAATTTTTGAAAAAATAAAATTTTAGTTTTTTTTGGCAAAAAAAGCATAAGGGGGGACCCTTACCACTTTTGATTTTTCAAAAAATAGAATCTTGAAATTTTACGTTTAATTGATTGTGGGTGTCTCAATTAGTATAAAAAACTATTCGAAAAGTGATTTTGTGGTGTTTAATTTTTCTGTCAAAAATCACGCCAAAAGTGACAAAAAAATTGACTTGTCAAGATCCCAAACAACGAAAAGTTCCTTATAAATGACCTTCCTAGACTTTAAAGTGCTACAACTTTGCCAAAACTGAACCGATTTTTATTCCCGAGGCCATTTTGATCATTATTTGGCATCTATTTTAATTATACATCAGTACGAGAACTTAAATTACAATAATGAAGCTTATAGTTATTATTACTTTCTAGCTTTGCCCAAAAAACACTGGATTGCAATCGAAATTTATCGATAACTTTTTAACGGGAAGAGATATCGAAAAAAAATGATAAACTTGTCCTGGCACTACGAGAACTCAAATATGAAGTCTCTAGCTTTTAGATCAGCGCGTTCATACAGACGGACAGACGGACAAACAGACAGACAGACACGGTTATATCGTCTCGGCTATTGATAGTGATCAATATATATACTTTATGGGGTCGGAGATGCTTCCTTATGCCTGTTACATACTTTTGCACAAAACCATTATACCCTCTTTTAAATTTTTAATGGGTTCAGGGTATTAAAAGTTCCTTTAACTTAAATTTATTCATCCAAAAGTGAAAACCAAATAGCAATACAAGACCACACTTTCGTTTAATCCTCGTCCTCGTCATCATCTTCGCCTCCCTCGCCTGGCCCGGCCTCGCCGCCTTCTTCCTCCTCGACCATCTCTTCGGATGAGCTGACCTCCTCGATGGGCTCGATATCGGAAGCCAAATCCTCCTCGAAATCACTAATTACGCCCAGATCCTCCAGGCACTTGTCGTAGTTCTCATCGAAGCGTATGTTCTCATTCAGCGAGACGACTTCCGCATCCTGGTCAGGTGGCATCAGCATTGGCGCAGTTCCGTCTGGGCATTCCGTAATATTGCGTATACGCAGCGTGTGTATGTGAAATATAGCCGAACGATTAGATTCGAGCAGCACCTGATGAAATACGCTCAGCAGTCGATCCATGTTGCCAAAAATGCGCACTGAGGCGCTCTTCGGATCCTCGCCCTCTTCGAGTATGCGGCCCACAATGTGATGGCGATAGGGATCCATTAGATAGATGAAGTCACCCTTCTTCCACAGCGAATACATTTGATTGTTGATCTGAAAGATGATGTAATCGTTCTCGTCCAGCGCCTTCTCCAGCATCAAATGGAAGTCATTAAACTTGTACATGGGCACACATTTCCACCAGCCCTCGTAGACATTTGGAGTCAGCATCACCTCGGCCACAAACTGTCCCATGCGCAGCTGCCGTGGAAACGTGTCCAAGTCCATGGGCTGATTAATATCGGTGCACGGTTCCCAGCAGTTCTTGCACATGTTGACGCCATAGCAAATGACCTTGTCATAGGTCTTCATATCCCACGTGGCTGGATGATCGATCTTCGAGGCTAATGCTGTGGCCACAGCCACCGGCAAAGCGCTGCGATTACGCAACGCATCCTTGGGATTGAGTGTCAAATGCAGATTGGACTTTAGATAACCATAGTCCGAGGCAATCACATCGAATTCGCTCATGCGTGGTCCGAAATCGCGCTCCTGACTGCGTCCATCCGGACCCGGCGTGACCAGCCGTACGACCAAAATGTCACGCAGCGTAAAATTGTCCGTCTTCTCCAGATTGCTCTCCTCCCGCAGCAAGTAGATGACATTATCCAGTGAACGCATTGCGAGCAGCATCGGAAGACCGCCATCATGATTCGCTTTAAGTGTATCCCTATCGCGTCCATTCAAATCGAGCACCATCCAAACGCCCGTATCCTTCCAGATAAGCAAATACCAATTTGGAGTCCAGAACACTGCCGCCTTGTGTCGTTTAAAATAGACCGTCATGATGCGTCGCAAATTTGCAATCTTATTCTTAACGCCATAGAGCTCAAAGGGTGCATCCAATTCCATGGCAAACTCAATGTCATTGACCTTAAAGTGACGCGTTACCGCCTGCTCATCCTCGTCGTAAATCTCCGGATAAACGTTCGCATTGGGCGTTTCCATTCCCTCCGAATCACTAAACAGCAGCTGACCCTCGATGACAACCTGATCTATCAAATCAGATGTCCAATCCGTGCGCTTTGTGAAATACGTTGTGGCAAATGCTTTTAAATTGCCCGCAAATCGTATTGATTCCGAATTTGGTACGCCCGCCTTTGTTTGCAATGTGCCAAAAACCGTGCCCAGTGGAAAGCCCAAGGATTTGTCAAAAAAGTTGCGACGCGTGCGCTGGCATTCCTTGGGATCGAATGGTCGTATATAGGGATCGTCGTGAACGCCATAGATGCGACAATGCTCATGACAGCATGGATCTCTTTCGTAGTACCCAACCGACCTCGAGAAACTAGAATGATACGGGAAATACAGATATCAGATATATATTTGGACTAGGAGGTTCTTTGCTCACGTGGGTTCACAGCGTATGGGCTTTGGTGGACAGCAGGCTCCTGCCTTCATGCGCTTCTTACTTGCCATCTCAGAAAAATACTTAACAAATTTGACTCCTTTTCAATTTCGGTGCACAAAACAAAAATTTCCAGCACGTTCGACAGCTTGTGTGGCAACTAAATGAATGATTTAGAAATTTGGATGCCTATTTTTAGGTTAAAAAACAGGAAAACCTTAGCAAACTGTAAAAAACTTGACTGGTTGGGATAAGGTGACGAGTAGAGCTAGACTTAGAACTTTACTAAGTTAATGCTGCATTCAAAGGTAGGGTCTTTATTTCTTTCTTTCACTTCTTGCACATTTTGGTAAAATTTCATTGAGCTGCTGTCGTTTTAATGATTTGTCAGCTTTGGGGGGGTAAGAAGTTGACCTGCAGCTGCCGGATCACCTGAGCGCCACCTACTCATCAAATTCCTGTCAGCTCTTCTGTACATTTGTTCATCCTGGCACTTGTTTTCATTAAGAAAATTGCGCTGAATCGCAACAGAAAATTTCATTAACCGCATACGTATGGCGAACTTATGATAATTTTGATGCTCGAGACGAAAACTTGCTGAGAGAGTAGCTAAATATTGGGTGGGCTTCAGTTTTACGACGGGGGTAGTTAATTTCTTAGCGCAACAGTGGCGCACAGTGCCAACTGACAGTTAACAGCCACGGCCAGATAACACGAGACAACAGTTAAATGTAATTGGAAAGCTCATCAAGTGCCGCTGTGGCAGCTTGTTGTTCTTGTTGCTCTTGCTGTTGTTGTAGTTGGTTTCAGTGGTTGTTGTTGTTGTGGTTGCTGTTGCTGCCACTTCAGCTGCGCACAAAAGTATGCAAACGATTTTTGCGTTGTTTATTTTTGCGGTTTATTGAAAACGAAGCCAAATACGCTGCGTATACGTAACGTGCTGTCAATGGTTGGCAACACTGCTTAGCTAAGCTGCTTTGGTGAGATTTTGGTGCCCTGCAAGGATCTGGCCTCGCCACCCCCCTCCCCCCATAACCACGCAGCGGCCCCTTCATTTACGAGCTGGCACTTTATTGTCCTTTTGTTTTTGGCTCCCAGCCACGTAATTGGCTTAGTCAGTGAGCGGACAGTAAGTGCGGGCAGGCGGCAGGGGTTATGTAGCGTGCAGTCAGCCATTGCTATTAACAATTTGGTGTGTACATGTGTGTGTGTGTGTGTGAGTGTATGTGTGTAGGGTTTTATTTCGTGTCATCCAATCAGTCGCGATACGAGTACTTCAGTCACATGTGCAGATTGATTCCCCGAGCTGCCATCAAAGCCATTTTCGACTTTACTTTTAGTTAGCTGTTTTCTGTTTTTTTTTTGTTGCTTTCAATTTATTTGCTGCTGTTTTAGCCGCTTTCTGGCTAGCCACTGTCCGCTTGCGTTGTCTCTTGCATTGTGCAATAAATTTGCAGAAAATCGTAAATTTTAAACACTTCATTTAACAGCGCCAAAAACACGAAACCAAATGAAATGAAATGAAATGAAATCGCTTAACGATTATCGCCCACGACAAGGCGCTGGCAACTTGTGTGTGTTTCTATATGTATGTGATTTCTTAGACTGTAATCACCAAGCGCCCCACGCGCCCCAAGTGCCCCAAGTGGTGCTGTCCACTGCTCACTCGCGTAGAGTTTTCCATTTGCTGGCCAATTCCCAAGTCAGCGCTGCTGAATTATCTTCTTCTTTTTAGTTCGTGTTATTTGCTGCAACAAAAGTGCACTTCCATTTAGTGCTTTGGCCATGAATTTCACGAACTCCACTTCTACCCCCTGCAACCACGTAAATCTTTCGCCAGACAAAACGAAACCTGCCAGTTTTCCCCTACCCTCCCCTTTGCCAGCCTGCCTGCCTGCCTGCCTGCCTAGCTGCCTGTCTGGTTCAGTGCTCAATAATGATTTTCATTGCGAATTATTTGCATTTCCCCGAACTCATTATGTTTGCATTGTAAAATTTGCTTCGACTCTGACGCTGCCCCTGACTTGAACTCTGGTTCTGATTCTCATTGTGGTTTGTGGCTCTGACTCTCGGGCTCTGTTTCTGCTGCTGGCCACCTGCTTCTGTGCTATCCTATGCTGTGCTGTGCTGGGCACCACTCTCTGGGCAGTTCCAAAAATGCCGAAATGCTTTTGTGTTTAGCACGACGATGGTTTAATGCGGTTGCAATGTTGCTTAGATTCCTGATTGGATATGTACTTAAACTTGCTCTTGGCCAAGCCGTTGCAATTGGGGCTGGTTGTGGCATGCAACTGCACAAACTAGTTACAAAAATAACCTTACTAGTTAATGGCCAGCAACATTAATTTAGCTAGCTTAAACTGGCTTTTATGTACACTTAAATAGTGAATGTAGAAATATAATCAGAAGCAGAGTTGTTAATGCGCTATAAGCCCTTTTTATAATAAATGTATTAAGCTGCAGTAATAGTTGCATTTATATAAAAGGCTAGCTAACACATGTGTTGGCATTAATTCGCTTTTAGCTCTCTTCTCATCATTTACTAATATATTTCAATCTCTAACACATGTTTGTTTTCTGAGAATTGCGGAATGGTTTCATAACAGCATAAATCCACACACATCCGTCTCCCATCCAAATTGTATCTATTTTTAGCAAATATTTCTGCGAAACATTAAGCCAATTTGACATTCTCAATCAACGCTGTCACCATTTTATTTGTTGAGGCTTTGAAAAATATCCAGCTTTATTTCCTTTTATTTAGCATTAAAATTTTATTACCGCGCCTGCCTTCGAAATAAATGCAATCATTTATGTATATTTACATAAAATTATTTGAAATACCATTATTTGTAGCGGACGTAGCCAAAATTGTTTTGCCCTGCTATCCGGCTATTTCCTCCCTCCTCCTCATCCTCCTCAGCCTCCTCCTCTAGTCTTATTCTCGCTGTAGCTTTTCTCTGCTGCATTTTCATTTCATTTCGTTTCATTGCGTTTCGTTTATTACATGTCAAGCGTCAATGAATGTCAGTTTGACAGTTCATAAGACAAATACGACAATGGATATGGTATGAGTGTCAGGACGTACCTGTTTCCAGGTATGTGCCGGAGTGCTGGCTAAGGAGATAGGGGAGGCGTCTGGGTCTTTTGACAGCCCGGGTAACATTTGCGGACATTAACGTCAACGTGCAGCGGCGGCGGCGGCGGTGGTGGCGGTGGCAACAACGTCGGCATGCCACATATGAGAGACGTGCCCAGCCACGCCCACACACACACACACACACACACACTTGAACACACACCCACTCAGGCGCATATCCTGTGAGGCAGACGCTGCTTGCATCTTGAATAATGTGTAAATGTGAGGCAGCCGCAACCGCAGCTGTAGATTGGCAATTCTTGAGTACGTGTAAGTGGCCTAAGGATGTTTTACGCTGCTGCTGCTGTTGCTGCTGTTGCTGCTGCAGCTGTCGACCTGTTTTGGCAGGACATGTGCCACGTCGCTTTGGCTTGACAACTTATTGGCACCGGCGCTTGTCCTTTTTTCACTTTAAACAATTCACAGCGAACGCTGCAAATTGAAAATCAGATAAATGCGCACAAAGCGAAACGCTGTCTTTAATAGACGCTGTCAATACTTGAGTTGCAGAGTGTGAATGGGGGTTGTGTGAGGTGTGTGTGTGTGAGTGATGTTTGTGTGGTGTGTGTTTGTGTGTGTAGTGGGTGTGGCTGGCATTGACAGCTAGCCAGCAGCAGCTACACACAGCTTGAAAACTTTCAACGCATTGTCATAAATCATTTTGCGGCAAACAAGTTGTATAGAAGTTGGACACGCCCCCCCCCCCCGCCCACGGCCACACCCACCAGCCACGTCCTGCTTTAGCGCCGGATGTCTTTTGTTGGGCATTTGCAATGGGCGGCGGCTGTTTGAGTTACATGCAGAAATGTCAAAGTTGAGTTCACAAGTAGTTGTTGTTGTCGCTGTTGTTGTTGTTGTTGTTGGTCGCAGCTTGTCATGTTCTGCTTGCCTCAGTATTGCTTGAGTTGCGGCGCAGAACATGCTGCATGCTACTTGGCTTGCCAGCTGGCTGTGCTGCAGGACATAAGTCAGGACACAGGACTCAGGACTCAGGACTTGTGCTACCTGGTCAAGTGACTCGTGCTGCTGCTTTAGCTGTTACGCGTCTCTGCCTCTGTTATCACATTTTTATTTTCAATCAAGTGAACAACTGCAGCATTGCCTCACAGCTGCTGTCTCATATTACGTATACGTATACGTATCGTATTTTTATTTTTATCATTTCTTTCTTCATAATAAATCTGTCTTATTTTTAGACATGATTTTATTTTTACTATGGTTATTGTTACACTTAAGTATATCATCTTTTTTTTTTGTATACTTTAGTTTTATAGCTGTGTTGCTAGTTTCTATGCCTGGTGCTTGTTACTTTTTATAGTCACTGCTGCGAAGGTTTACAATTTCTAGCACTCAATTGCGAACCGGCTGCTGTTGAGTGGTTAGCTTGTGGACAAAGGGGGCAGAGTGGCATTGTGTTTGGCAACATGAGATTTTGATGTAAGCGTGACGCTGCCATATGTGTAAAATGTTCTAAGTGTTTTACAATGTGTGGGAGAGATGTGGGGTTTATATATATATATATATATATATATATATATATAACAGCACTTTTTGCCATATCCATGACTTTTACTAAAAATATTGCGAAATTCTGAAGGAGTTTCGTGTGACGTGTCTCGACTTTTAGGGTGGCCCTCGGCAGCAGCTGTTGTGTTAATCAAACTTTGTACTTTATTAAATTTTTGACATATTTTGTATTTTTGAATTGCAAATGAAAACAGTGAAATTTGATGAAAAATAAGTTTACAAGTATTTGACAGTCATAAGCGAAATCAAATCAAAATGAATTAAAAGTCAAATCCAATATAAAGATAACAATATGCATCATTCTTGACATATATGTTATGCAATGCATTAAACACAGCTTTCAGCTTCCCCCACCCATCCAATATTTTTAATTAACTCTGCTGCTCTCACCTTTCTTTTGTCCCGTACACTTTCTCTCTGCCAACTTAGTTGCCTTTACCCGCCTTCATAATCTTACCCAATCCGAATATGTACGACATCTCATTCGCTACTTGTTTCCTGCCACATGCAACGATACGGCAACCCCTTCTGCACCCCCCCCCCCGCTTTCCCCTCTCCCCTGCCTTTGCTCATTAAGCAGCCATTTCTCAATTTCTGTGTGCCACACAAACAAAAATGGCTGCCACGGCGGTGGCCCGATGTCTGATTACTGGCAACGACTTCCGTTTTTTAATATTTATAATCCACTGTAATTAAGACAAGAGCCAAGCCAAGCACCACAAGAGTCGCGGACAAAAAAAGAAAACGGGAAAAAAAAACGTAGCAATAATTACCAGCATTTTTATGGCCACAGCAACAGCAGGAGAAACAGCAATAAGGAGTATTATGAAGGATTCATGTTCTGGTTTTACATTTGGATCTAGCGATATATAAAAGTGAAAAAGTAACTGCCATGGAATATAAATGCGTAGCCGGGGCGAAATATGTAATTAGTGGCAGTTAATAACTTTGGCAAACTCTCACGCACCCGCAATACCCCACTACCCCACTACAGCCCTACCCCTCCCTTGCCCTCTCCACGTGCGGCGGCAGACACTAAAGCGCCGGCTTGCTTGTAGTGGGCGGAGCTGTGGCATTAACTCAAAACTCAAACTGCAGACGCCAGCACGCACTCTTAATTAAATACAAAGTGAAAATGACGCAAAGGCGGCTGGCGACAAAGGGGGGGGACTGCTGTGTGGTGGAAAGGGTCGAGCTTTGAGCATAAATTATGCAAGGAAAACAAGAAACCAAAAGTATTTTGAGTTGACCTGAAAAACCGCAATGGCAACAGCAACCGCAGCATCCACCTTTGCTGTGACAAAAAACAGAGAACGCTGAAAAATGCGTCTTAGATTGAGATAAGTTGGCCAGCAGCGCCCCATCGACCCCCACCACTGTGCCACTTGCCTTCAGCGCAGCGAGCCTGTGTAATGTCCTTCGTTATTCTTGCACTAATTTGTGGTTTTCCTTTTTGCCTTTTAACGTACAACAAAATTAGCTTCATTATTGTAATTAACTTGGCCCATACCCATTGGCAGCACACACACACATACATCTGCCGGCAGTACGTGTTTGTGTGTGTGCGTCGTTTCTTAAATTTAGCAAATTAGTTCGAGTTCAGCAATCAGACCGTTGATTGACTTGATCAAACAGCAACCGAAATGGGTCTGAGCCCCGTGGCATAATTTATGTCTAGCTAACCAAAGATATAAATAAATCCAGATTGAATTCAATGGAACTCGACTAGCAAATACTCTTCAAGCCTTAAGCTGCTTATCTGCAGCGCAGAAAAACTTTTAATACCTTTTATATATTAATTTCAATTTATCTCTGTTTTGTTTTCGATATGAATGTTTTATCGATTTTCTGGCTGCAGGGTATGCAATTAATTTCAGCTGCCAGTTTGACATTTTCTGTTGATTTTGTTTGTTGTACAAATATAAAAATAATCAAACTGTAATTTATATGCTCAAGTATTTGCGCAACATTTCCACGGCAATCACAATTTTGTTGAACTCATTTTAAAATGCGTAACCCTAACTCAAATATTATTTTTAGCTGTTGCTGTTGCTGCCCACTCACAAAACTCATTAAAAGTCTTGAGTTTCCAATCACACAAATGTTAACCTCGCCTACAATTTGACATTTGATTTTACACCCACTCCTCTCCCCACCCAAATTACCCACATTTCAAACATATGTAGCGTTAAACGCTGCTTGGAGGGGCAAACTTTTGAGGCATTCGAGAAAAAATATGTCTCTCATTTTGTTGGCAATTCTCTTTAATGGCAACCCAACTCAAAATTCAATTCGTAAAATGCCCAACAACTCAAGCACACACACACATAGAATGATGGGGCCATATGTGTGTGTGTCTCTGTTTCCGTTTCCGATTTGTATAGCGTGCGCCACGTGGCTGACATGTTAAGAGTCTAAATAATTGCCGACATTTTATTATACAGAGCAAAAGTGTTTTCCAGTTTTTAAAATTTTCCATATAAATACATATGTGGCAAACCTTTCTCATATCATCTCATCTTTCCTCTCGCTCTGTTCTATTAACTCACTTGGTGGCAAGCGAATATCTCCGGGTTCAGGACCCCAGGAGCTTTAAATTTATATTTGTGCCTGTGTGTATCATAATTTGTGCATAATATATGTATATATGCAGAAATTAACAAAGGGACAGTAAGCTTGAATATTATGAATCATGGTTTGTTAAGTGCTTTATAAGTTTCGTTGCTCGTTTTTATATAAAACTTAATGCATATAAATGGTTGCTGGTATGCGAAATATTATAAGGACATATGTGTATGAATTAAATATATTTTATAAACAAAGATATGTCTACTAAGATATACCCTTCCCTGACTTCAAATTGCCATAACTTCGCCAAAACTCGTCCGATTTTCATCTTCGATGGCATTTTATTCATGGTTTTTCATCTTTAATAGTTCTACATTCAAATTTGAGAAACTTCCAGAATTCAGATTTATTGTCAAAAATCATGACAACAAGTTGTACGTCAAGTCCGAAGTCCCTAAAAATTGCCCTTCTTTGACTTCAAATTACCATAACTTCGCCAAAACTTATCCGATTTTCATCTCCGATGGCATTTTGTTCATGGTTTTTCATCTTTAATAGTTCTACATTCAAAGTTGAGAAACTTCCAAAATTCGGATTAATTGTCAAAAATCATGATAACAAGTTGTACGTCAAGTCCCAAGTCCCTAAAAATTGCCCTTCTTTGACTTCAAATTGCCATAACTTCGCCAAAACTTTTCCGATTTTCATCTCCGATGGCATTTTGTTAATGGTTTTTCATCTTTAATAGTTCTACATTCAAAGTTGAGAAACTTCCAAAATTCGGATTTATTGTCAAAAATCATGATAACAAGTTGTACGTCAAGTCCCAAGTGCCTAAAAATTGCCCTTCTTTGACTTCAAATTGCCATAACTTCGCCAAAACTTATCAGATTTTCATCTCAAATGGCATTTTGTTCATGGTTTTTCATCTTTAATAGTTCTACATTCAAATTTGAGAAACTTCCAGAATTCAGATTTATTGTCAAAAATCATGACAACAAGTTGTACGTCAAGTCCCAAGTCCCTAAAAATTGCCCTACTCTGACTTCAAATTACCATAACTTCGCCAAAACTTGTAATAATAATTTTGTACATCAAAAGTTGATCAACACAGTTTTTCTGGCGTTTCTAATACCAAATCATATTATTTTTCCGCGAAATTACGTTCTTCAGGTGCTTATCTTGACTAGCAACTCAAGTTGTGTAGTTTTCCATACAGTTTCGCATTTCATTCGTTGCCAGCACTGTTTTCTTAATGCGCCACATTTGTTTAGTCTGCTGTTGCAATTGTCTGGAATGGCTTTTTTAAGCAGAACACAACCAGCAGCGTAATGAAATCAAATGCCAATGCCCTGCAATTGCTATTGCTATTGGCAGTGCGTATTCAACGCTTCAGCACTTTGCCTCGCGTGTGTTTACAACAGGATTTTAAAGGCAACGGACGGCAACAACAAGAAGAGCAACAATAATATTCGTTAGCATTTGGCAACGCATCTCATTGTTGGCGATTGCATTTCAATTTGCATAGTCCGGAATCCAACTGATGAGCATCGCAATTAAAATCAATTTGTGCCCGGCAGAGTTGAGAGACCAGTCCTGGCCAGGACACTGATTTGTGACATTATCTGAATGTAGAGTGTGGGCCAACTGATGGCGAGTTGGTTAATTGCCAACAGCAACAGCAAACTGGCCAAAAAGTTACTGCTGCTGCTGCTGACATGAGTCGGCAACAGCAAACAACTAAAACAGAACAAAACAAAGAAAAACAAACAGCAAACATACAATGAAAACCCGCAAATGGGTATTAAGCACTTTGCATAGCTGTAGCCGCAATTGTTTAATTATTAAATGGTTGCCAAGTGTGTTGCGCTTTAAAGTATGCTACGTATTTTTGTCTCATTTCTTACAAGTCTTTAACAATTTCGTCGAATTTTCATTGTTATTGACAAACAAGCGACATTTTGCGGCTGCAATTGTCGTCTGCTTGCTGCCTCAGGCATCAGCTGCCCCTCTCCTGCCACGCCCTTTTCTGTAGCTGTGTGTGTGTGTGTGTGTGTGTGTGTACATTGGACGTGTTGCGACACCGCTTAATTTCCGGCAATGCGAGTCACGTACGCTTTTCCTGCCTTTATATGCAGTGACATTTTCATTTTGTTTGCCTTTACACACACACACACACAGATACCAACACGTAGCAGCCGCTTGTCTTACAAAATGAACAAAATGGCGGCACACACACACACACACACGAGCTTATCTCTGTATTGCTGGCCTTGCATGCAACGCGCCAAAAGTTTTTGTCAACTCATTTTGCTGCAATTTGCTCACACAAAACTCGATTATTTTTAATTAAAACAACATTTGCCTGACTCAAAAACCAGGCTGCGAAGTGAAAGACGACGAATGCCAAAAGTAGCAACTAACAACAAAAAAATCCGAGCACACTTCTCAATCTGGGTCTATGCTTTTAATTACACGCTAACGATGCCGTCAACAACATTTCAAGCCGCAAGTCCGCAATTGAAATACGATTTTTTGTACGCTTTCAGCTTCTACTCCCACTTTCTTTTGCGGTTTAGCAGACCGTAAGACTTAAGAGGTCTTTGCAGTATAGAAAAAGGCTCCTGAAACGGCAGGACAATGCCGAAGAACTCTTTGCTTAGCCAACCTGTTTGCCAGCTGTGAAATATGACTCCTTGGCATATCATAATCTAAACAGTAATCGCAACAATATCGAATTCGCTGGTAACTTACTATTGCTGCTGTTGTTGTTGTTGTTGTTGCGATGGCATTTTCCTTGAAACGTTTCGAATTTGTTGACATTTAGCGGCAAACCATTTGTTTAGACTGCCTGCCATGTTACAACAGCCGTTAAACGTGTTCCGCATTGCAAAACGTTTTCACTTCTTATCAAATTTCACAAAAGAACAAAAAATATAAAAATAAACGTAAACGCCAAGAAACTGGGAATGAGTTGGGCGGAATTACTGAACTGTGGCATTGGAAAAATATTTGGAAATGGGTAGCGACTGTTTGACAGTTCGCAGAAACTGTTGTAACCTAAGATTGCATACAGAAATAGAACAAAGCACCATTTGTTATATTTTTAGAATAAATTCCTTTAGATCTATTTATATTAGGTGTACAAAAAACACAGATTATTAAAGAGTACATTAGAAATCAAACTTTAAATGTAGATTCCTTAAGGCTTTGCCCCATTGCCAGAAGCAGACACCTTGTCAATGTCTGGGCAACAGTTGCCATAACTACAGTACAGTTAGGCAGGCAATTCCATAAATATTCTTTGTGGCCAAACCAAAAGGGATCGCAATTGAAAAGCGTGCAAAAGCAAACCAAAAATTATAATTAAATTTTGCGTTTTGTATTAGCCGCTTAAGTGGGAGGCTGAGCCGCTGCACTGCGCATCTGTCCGGACTCAAGACCGCCAGCGTCTGCGGTTTGAATGTTGAGCTAAGCGAAACGCAGACGCTTCTCAGATGAACAAAAGGCCAACATAACAAAACGCAAAAAAAAGGCCAAAAGAAAAAAGAATATCCAAATGAAATGGCTAAAGAAAAGCTGCAGCTGGTTTCCGTTTTGCTCTGGCACAAAGATTTATTGCCGTGCATGGATTACATGGCCAACAAAATGGGTGCCTTGTTACCATAAAGCCGCTTAAAGATTTTAATTTAAGCGTCGCCCTCGCTGACGAATGAACACGCACAACGTAACCATAGACACATACACACACACACACACACACAGTGGGCGGAAAAGGGGGCGGGCTGCTGTGTCTTGGCTTGACGAATAATTGGGTTTTTGTTCTGTTATCATGCCCAGCAACCACAAAAAGGGAATAAAACAGGGAATATACTCAGAGAATATCAGATACAAAATTGTGTATTAAGTAATTAATTTTTATAGCAATATCCGAATATGTAAAATATTTCGCTTTTATTTATTTATATGCCTAAAACTTTTCCATTAATTTAATTTGCATCAGAAATTCTACCATAAACGTTAGATTCATGAAATATTTATTAATTGCTAGAAGCAAAAGTTGCATACATTTATGCAGCTTTTTCTGCTTTTCGCTGCAGCACACCTCCAGTCAGGCCATCAGATGTGTTTTAATTAGATTTTGAAACTATGTGCATAATTATATAATGTCCAATAATGTTTTGTCATTTGCTCATTTAATTGGCATTTTGGTGCGGTGATAAAAATGCATAGCCTACTTATTAGGGCCCAAGGGAAACTGAATATAAAGGGAAACTGAACATTTTGCAGAGAAAGAGCGCATTAAAAATTCAATAAAAATGTGCAGTAAATATAAATGCCTGTAGGAAGGGCAACATTTACAATTACAGTGCACAATTTTCATTAAAACTAAAATTGTAATTTTTGTCGAGCGTTGAATTTATGATGCGCACGTGACTGCCACAGGAAACGAGCTTAAATGATGGCTTAAATGAGTCGTGCTCTTGGCCAGCTGCCGACACTGCCAGCTGCACTTAGCAGTTGCATTTGAATTTATTAACAAAATAATTTTGCAGGCAACACCGAAAAAGTTGGCCCGCAACAAACGGCGCAAAGGCCAAATGCGAAATACCAGAAAAAATAATACAAACTGCAATTGCAAGCGCGCTGAAATGTAATTTTATGTTGTGCCTAAAATAAATACGTGGCATAAATAACAGTAGCTGTAGCCAAACGAGAGAGAGCGAGGCAGAGAATGCGCGAAAAGTTGCAAATTATTTGAATATACTATGTTTGAAGGCGCCAGCAAAGTTGATAGGGTATGCCAGAGTTGCTTGTGTGCAGATGAAGTCTAGTCAACAAAAAGTTGAAACTATGATTAAAAATTTAAATTTATAAATTTTAAAGTTTATTTATATTTTGCTATAAACTTAAACTTATAATCTAAACATGCTTTAGATCTCTGCTCTTTTAAGGTTTTCACTTTACTTGAACTTGACTTAAGCCTTTTCACTTTTTGGCAGCTGTTCTTTATTTTTTTTGTATATATGGCAGAGCATTGCCAATTCGCTGAGACTGTACCATATCCATATAGTAATTTCCGCTGATTTCTTTTACCAGCCTCGCTGTCCGGCAGCACATAAATATCAAGCAGCTGTTCTGTTTTCAAACGGCACTGAAATCATTTTAGCAGCAAACTTTTGACTGCTGGCTGCCGGCTGCCCTCCCAAAAGGCGTTAAAAGCTTAGACCTAACCCGTTTCCAAGTTCAATTCCAACCGTAACCCCAAACAAGAATTCAGACGATTCGTTTGCTTTTGGAAATGTAATTTTGTCGTAAATGTCATTTTTTATGTTTTTTCTCTTATCCTGTTCATTTTTTGCGCTAACGCCGTCTGCAATTGTTATTGTTGTCGTTGTCGTTGTTGCTGTTGCTGTTGCCTGTGTTGGCAACAAGAAAAATATCTTCAAATCACAACGACAACGACTGACGCTAAGCCACGCCACGCCTCCCATCCCCTCCTCTCCCCTCCCCTGCCACGTCCAACCGAGACGTCTCGCCTATGCGACATTTCAACTCGTTCATTTTATTGGATTTCGCTCGTGCAACGTTTTGTATTCGAGCTGTTTTTGTTGTACTTTTTAGCTGTTACATTTAATGAAAATTTGTTGAATGTTCTCCTGTCAGGCAGGGCGTGCAAAATTTTAAATTGATTATTGCACAGACGGGTGCTGGTTGCTGCACCCCTTCCTCACCCCTCACCCCTTACCGCACCTTAGCAAATATAGAGAGCAGGCTTCTTTGAGGTCTCCAGTAGCTTTTGCGCCGCATGAGTTTTCTTCTACTGTTGTTGTTGTTGTTCTTGGCTTGGTTCCTTGGCTCTGTTTAATGTGCTCAGTACTGTTATATATTATCGTTTATGATGGAAACATAAAACTTGCACGCGTCGTTGACGCACGCAGATTGTCCTTGTTTGCCTTTTTGAGGTGTGCCTGTAGGTTGCCTTGGGCCTCTTTTTTGGGGGACACTAGGTATACGGTTTTTCGGTTGGGTGGGTGCCCGGAAAGCATCCACTTTTATGCCTCACTTGGCTCGGCTAAGACGTGCCCATAAAATAAACGCACTAAGATGAATTGCCCAGTGTGGAGGCAGTGAAGCAATCTGAAGCCGCTTTCGTCCTTTTATCTTGCATAATGGAAATTCGTAGACATTTGAGCCCTTTTTATAGACATTTTAGTTAGCTTGAAATGTAGATATCAAATGTTGGTATATAAAACACTTTTTTATTGCCTCATTTTGAAGAGTTTGTGAAATGAATTATGGTATTGCGTGCAATGCTGAGAGTTTATTTTACGTGCAAAAGCGAAAAATAAAATACACAAATAATGTTAATGGAGTAGTCAGTAATGCTAATAGGCCAAGGCTTAAGATCTAACTGACTCTTTGGGACAAAAGTGGCTTGCAAATTATGACAGCTATTTACGAATGATAAATTCTTAGTGGGCTTGTGTAAAGTTACAATAAAATCCTTTATTAGTTCTAGAGAGCATATCTTGGGACTTGGGATTTGTAAATGTAAATAATTTTGTCATTTTTGGCATTGTAATCTATTAAATAAGTCAAATTTGGCACGGGCAAAGCCGGTTGGTTTCTCAAAGCACCAAATATAAGACTTTAAAATGTATATAAACAAATGCTCAGACATTCAGAAAACAAAAAACAAAAACCAAAAAAAAACTATTCATATGCATATTCATATTTGAGCTGAGTGGATGCACACACAACACACACACACACTCACACAAATATGAAAAATACCAACAAGTAGTGCAAACTCAAAATGGAAATAAAATAATTGCGAAAAAAAATCGCAGCTCGGCTGCTTTCCCTTTCTGCCCGTTGGCCATGGCACAAAGGACTATAGAAAAGTCAGAGGAAATATGCAAAATAGGCTGAAAGAGTTGCATATGCAATGCACACACACACACACACACACACGCATACAGAGACACTCACTACCTCACCCACACATGTGCATTAGCATAGAAAAACATAAACAACAACAATAATAAAGGAGGATTTTTTGCGTGTGCCGCTCGCTCATTTTCATTTTTAGCCACACCTCCTGCAAATGTCGCGCATTTGTTTTGCCAATTTTCGTTGCTGCTATTTTGAGACCATGCCACGCCCATTCGCATTCCCATTATTATGTGGCGCATTTTCACTCGTGCATTTTCATGCCCAATGCGAGGACAATACAAAATTTAATTTACCGCATAGAATTCAAATAGCCAAGGCAGATGCGCAGCAGCAACAACAGAGAAATGGACCCAAAGATACCCTGTAATGTTGCAAATTAAGCAAATTACCTTTTAGATATTTATTTCATATTTCGTCATACCCCTTCTACACACAGTTTTGCTGCAGGGTATAGAAAAGGGAAAATTTTGCGCCTGAAAAGGAAAATTCTTTTGTTTCCGCTCTTGCGCCTCTTCCGCTGGGAATATGAGCGAACCCCTCCCCCCCCCCCCCTTCGCCCCGCACAGCCCCTAACCAGCACCCCCAAGCGACTTTCTGCGCTTTGCCGTCGGTTTTAATTATGGAAAAAGTTTTTGCTTTATTTAGTTTAAACAATAAGTGGTTGGAAAATATGAATTATGCAAAGAGTCACACAGCCTGCCAATGTATACATATATACTATGTATATTATATACATATATGTGTGTGTGAGTGCAGACATTTCTTAAGCAAAATGCAAATATTATGCATTCTACTTTCTGCACTGCTCTTGTTTTTTGGTCTTTGCATTGCCAAGTGAGTCGCTTGCAGCACTCTTTTAGCTTTCTTTTCAACTAGTTTTGCATTAAGTAATTTGAAATTTGCGCCTACGAATTTTTCAAATACTTAAGTGTCGCTTAAAGAATGAGAAAACTTGGATAGCGCTACAAATACCAAACAGGATTTATGGCCTTTCTTGCAAAGTTGGGCGTTAAGCAGGACAAACTTAAAAGTTATGCAGATTTGTGCGGATAATTGAAGTGTCGAAGAATTTGACTTTTTTGCTAAATATAAGATAGTGTCAGATAAGATTATAATATGACTTAAAGTTAACTAACAGAGGAAAGATACCATTTAAAAGAAATTAGAAAAGTGGTTGCAAAAGCCAATGATTATAAATTCAGTAGAGTAATTAAAAATCGTAGCGCTTGCTAAAAAGTTTTACTAAAGTTGAACTTTCATTTTAAACACAGCTTAAATTTCTACGTTTTCCGTAGACTCGGATGACTTTCTCGCTTATGCACACACACGGCATACCCTAGCCAGCCAATTATCCAAGCTCACGTACTTCAAAAATAAAATAAAAAGAAAGAAAAAAAACCAAACTCGAATTTGCGCATAAATTTTGCAAAATGACAATAAAAATGACAATGGCTGTCGAGCAGCAGCAGCAGCAGCAGCCAGCAACAACAACAACAGCAGCAATAAGAACATTGGCAGCGCTAATCACAAAACGTTTATCAGTGCCCATGAGTAAGGCGTGACAGCGACACCTCCATCCTGCCTCTCCAGGCTGCCTGAGTCTCCTCCCTTCCCCCCTGCCCTCCTCCTCGTCCTCACGCCCCTGTCTACCTGTCAGTTCGTAATAAATTATTATCATTAATATTTTGCGCTTGATTTTGGCTGGGGCGCTGTTTGCCTTTGCCAGACAGACAGACAGACAGACAGACGGGAAGAGAGGTAGCCAGCGGTGCAGGAGTCGGCCTCAACCGAAGCGACGACTATCAGCAAGGCACCCCCACCGCTGGCAATTTCGAGGGCGTGGCACGCAAACGCTCTTTGCATAAAAATGGCGAACGAAAATATCTAATAGAATAGAACAAAAGCGTCAACAAAATGTTCAAAACGCGACGAAATTACCAAAAATAAAACGACGCGAATGCGGTGGCAAACTAAAGTCCCTTTTTGTAGTGTATGTGTATGTGTTTGTGTGTGTGTGTGCGTGTGCCGCAAACTTTATAACACCCGCCGCCGAAGTGCACGCGATAATGGCTCCCAATTTGATAATTAATCACGTCCTCATTCTTGTGCTCCCCATCGCCGCTGTCGCTTCGTGCTGTCTGCTTTGCCACAGAAGCAACCCCCTCCCCTCCTCCCCTTCCACCCTCAGTTACCCCTCTGTCAGCAGCCTATGCGCACGTTCCTTTGGCTAGGCATCCCAGCTAGGCGTTTCAGCTTCATATTTTCCATTAGTCGAAAGCGCCGTTGACTGTTTCCTTTTTTTCCATGCTGCTTTTATTTTATTTTCCAGCCGACGTTGAAATTAAGCGAATTTCAACGAACGATAAAATAATTACCTTTATGATTATTTTTGCCAGGCGGTTGGGGCAGAATATGCGGGGCCAGCGAGCGATAGCAATTGTAACAGTATATATACATACTTATATATAAGTATATGGACGACTCCCCCCCTCCTTAAATGTGCCAAACGTGTCTAATTTAGCGGCTTAAATTTATTGCATTTGTGCGCTTAAAATGTTTGCCAGTTCGTTTTTATGGCCAACAAAATTGAAGCAATTGATGGGAGTTAGGAGTTTGGGGATATGCGCATAACCGTAAAACTTCTAAGCTTCCAACTTTGTGTAGATAATATGGCTTCAAATGTTACACATACAATCATCTTTCGCCAGCAACTTTGTGAAGGTGCTATAAATTCAACTTTAAGTTGAAAAATTGAAGGAGATACATGCAAAATTATTAAAATGATCTCATTTTGGTGTCATTCATTGTAGATACCTTAATGTCTTTAATATTATGAGGAAGAGAGTAAAGTCTTAAATGGAGAAAAGTGGAAGAGACAAAGAAAAATATTTCTGATGTAGACTTCACGGGTTCAGGAATGTTTTTATTGTAAATCCATTTTAATAATATACCCAAATACTAAAAGAACCTAGAAAAGTTGACTGTAACGCATTGGCAATTGACAACGTGTCGTATGCGTCATTTGCCAGCCAATTACCAAATTGGCTCGACAGTCAGTCAATTCACAGACTAACCTAATTCGATTACACACATTTACTATTTACCGTTACTTTTCTCAATACATGCCCACCATTTACAGTTTTACCAAAAATGCCAAATGCAAACTGCAGCTTAAAGTTGCATATTTATTTTGCGTGACTTTTTGACTTGCAACTGCCGCAAATTGAAAGCGTAGCCTTACTTTTTTTTCTTGCCCCTGTCATTTGGCTGCCAAATTACACAGCTAACCCACCCACCCCCACCAATATACCCCTCCGGCCACCGCTACGACAGCAGCAAAACCGCATTGAAATTGCATGTACACAAAAATTAACTGGAAATGTTGAATGGCAGCGACGAAAACGCAAAAGCCAAATCCAAACATTGGGCATATTTCGCAGTTTGCAAATATCAAACAAAACACGCGACGCAAGTTGCAAAGTTGCAAGCAGCCGTAGCAGCAGCCAGCTATGAGAATGACTCGCATCCGTTCAGCCAATCAACCAAACAAAATGGCGTTTTGTTGTTTCCGGTTTTCGGGGTTTTTTTTCTTTTTTTTTTGGCCAGCAACAGCAAATTTTGAGCTGTGGTTACAACCAAGTAAAAAAAAGCCAATAGAAAAAGAAATGCGAATTCACAACATGAAATTATTCACCTTGTAAACTGCAGTGCAAAAAATCTATATATGTGTGTGTGTGTGTGCTGAGAGGGGGGGGGGGGGGGGGGGTGTCTGCACAGTTCAGCGCATACAAATATATCAGTTGATATACATAAAAAAGGGGACCTACAGTTATTTGTGTTTATAACCTGCGACTAACAACAACAAAAATAATAAAAGAAGAAAAAAAGCGAGCAGGGCAAGAAATGGCTCGAAATGCATTTGCAATGCAAAACTGGAGCACAGGAAGCGGGACTGAGGCAGCAAGCACAAACACACACACACACACACCCATACACAAACCTGTCGTAGCACTGTTGCATGTGCCACGCCCCTACACAGCAGAGAACGCAGGGCAACAATTTATTTATGGCCAACGCTTTGTTGTTTACACATTGCTGTTGTTTTTGTGACGAACTGGCGCAACTGGCACTCAATAAAACAAAAATCCTGTCTCTCTCTCTCTCTGTATGTGTGTCTGTGTGTGTTTGTGTCATGGCGGATGTCATGGCGGTTTTTGTGCTGGCGGTAAGCAAAGCTCTGCCAAGCGTTAGACGCAGCTGCTGCTATGCTGCGGTTTCTATTTATGACAACAACAAAACCAAAATCCAAGCGCTGCATTATTTATGCATGCACAAATCCCTACTCCATATATCAAGCTCTCACTCACACACTCTCTCACTCTCTCTCTCTCTCTCTCTCTCTCTCTCTCTCTCTCTGTCGGTCTTTGTCATTTGCAGGGCTCGTCCAGTGCCGCTAGCGTCGCAGCCGCACCGCCAACACCGCGCAGCGCTTTTCCCGGCGCACCGTTGACCGCCTCAGCCGTTGCACTCAAAGGCGCCATCCCACAGCGTCCACCGGCCATGACCAGCCCAGCTGCTGCTGCTGCCGGCGCCGCTCTAGCAGCGGGCGCCCCCTATCGTGGTGCCACCAGCTGGACACCGCAGGGCTATGCCCCAGCAGCTGCCGCTGCCGCCGCTGCGGTCGCCCAGCAGGCCTACCGCTATACGGCCCCGCTGCCCCAGCCGGCATATGCCGCCTATACGCCGCACACGGCCACCACGCCGGCCACAACCACGGTGAGTACATCCTACCTGCAAATCACTATCCTCTACTCCATGTGTTGTGGGCGCATCCGCAGATCAGATGGCAGTGGGTGGGTTGGTTTGAGAATTAGTACCACATGGGATTTGCTAGCACTGGGCTTTCATTAGTAGTTAAAGTGGTCGGTTTTTACCAAACTATAGAATATAGAAAATGTAACTAAACTCATTTAATTCACTTGATTGTAATTTTATTTACCATAAAACATATTTTTTTATGAACATACTTTTTGCATCACTGAATAAAGATATTTTAAATATGAGGACAAAATTAGATCCAATTAACCGGGATGCCTATAAGCTCACCTGCTAAGATAAGTTATAATGATGGAAGAATTGCTGCACAAGACAACCAATAACCTAAGGTACACTCCGAAACTTTTGACAGAATATGTAGACGACTTATTTGCATATTTATATTTATTTAATAAAGCAACAATTTAAGCTTAGCTAAGAAAAAAGCAACCAGAGCCCTTCAGCTTAGAATGTGAATATTTCAGCAAATTTTACAACCTTTCTATACCTTTCTAAATCTCACTTGGAACCTAACTGATCACTGATCTAAAAGAAAGTGAGAATATAAGTTATTTTATGCACTTTTCTGTTAGTCAAATCAATAACTGTTAAAGTTTCTTTGATAAAGCATTTCGCATTCAAAACTCGTCAAGTCAAACATAAACAAATATTTGCCAAGACATGAACAGAATTTCAAGGCAAAGAAAACTTTGTAGAAATGCCAGTAAAATATGCCGATTACATCGATGAGAGGCTCTTCGTTATGTAATGAGGCGCATAATCGCAAATTGATGTGCGGCCATCAAACAGCCAAATGGTTTTCAAGCGTTTTACACTTGAAAAAACTACCTCTATTAACTCGGATAATAGACGACAACTTCCCTACTCCCAACCCCCCCCCCCCCCCCCTTTTTGAGCATTGGCTTATTGATTGTCGAGAGCGCAGTTTTGTTGTATTGGGCGACACAGTTTGAGACGCTTTGAAAGACAAGTGCTGTCATTTATTGAAAATTGCTCGAGTGGCAATTTATTTATAGCACGCACTGTTCTCTCCTGCTCTCTACTAAAGTTCGGACAGTGGCATTTTCTATGTGTATGTGTGTGTGTGTGTGTGTGATTGGCGTGAAAAGTGCTTGTATTAATTTGCTGCGATTGCTTTCTTGTGGGCTGTGCGTAGCAGCGGGTTTGTGGCAAGTAGATTGTGGCTAGTTCTGTGGACTGTGGTGGGGGCAATCAATTAGTTTTGTTGTGGCTGTTGCCAGGCGGCATTCATCAAAGTCAGCAAAAGCTTAACTGACTGCGTCTGGCCATTCATTTTTGTCATTTTCAATTTGACAGTCTGCCCAAAAAACAACAATAACAATACCCATCATTAATAACAAACAATTAAGAAGTTCGTGAATGACAGTCGAGAGTCAAGCTAAGCTCTCGTCCGTCCGTCCGTCTGTCTATCTGGCTGTCCCTTGTGCTGCCTTGTCTGTCTATCTGGCCGGCAAAGACCGCAGCATCATCATCCACAGGCAGTCAACATTCTGCACTGCTTATCCTGACAAAGCCCCAATGTCAGAGACTCGCAAGTTTGCTGCCAATAATCCCACCAACCGAACCCCCCATCCAGCCCCAGCAACAGGGGGTGGTGGTTGTGGGTGGTACAAAATATATCCTTCCAACTTCGCACAAAAACCAATTGAATCGGAATCAGCGCATGGAGCAGACTCATGACGAATGATGTTCGCTGAATTTGACAAATTTCACGTTGCCACAGCAACAAATTCAAGCCCCCCTGGAGACTCAATTCCTCCCCTCCCGTCTTCCCACTGCTGCCAGTTAAAAGCAGCCTTTTACGCCGAGGTCCTCGCTTCCATCTCGTTATGTGCATCCTTTTATCTGCTTTTCAGGCAGCATTTTCAAATTTGATTTACAAATGATTTTCAATTCGCATTCCCCCCTCACAGAAAAAAAAATCGCCTGACTCTGACAACATGTCAGCGAGTTCAAATTGCCAGCACTAGATGGCGCTGCTGTCGTCAATTTTAAGCCACGTTTTTTTTGCTTCTCTTCTATTCTTTACGTGCGTGTCTAACCTAATATATATATATATATATATTTTCTATATTTATTTTTTCTGTCTTCATAAGCATTTCGTTGCTTAAGCAGCCATTACGCAACCTTACCCTCAAAACTCAAAGCAATTCCCCTGCCCCTACCCCCACCAGACTAGCTGCTGCTTCTTCCCCCTGCAACCCCTGCTTGTTGTTGTTGCTGCTATTTTGTTCAATGCTTACGGCAACAACTTCTAATAAATGCGCCGAAAAGTGCTGAAAATAAACGAGCAAATAAATAACCAAACCGGCCTACGTTTACTCTTCCTCTTCCACTTCCACTTCTGCGTGCTTCTTCTTCTGCTTCTGCTTCGTTTTATTTGTATTTTTTGTATGCCCTCAGGTAACCAAATCGCCGCTGCTTCTGCTTCTTCTTCTGCTACTTTCTCAGCCGATTGTCGATTCCTTTGCATTGGTTTTCGTGGCTTCTGCGGTTCAAGACGCCGCCCCGTTGCCACCCCCTCCCTCTACCTTTGCCTGCTACTTCACACCCCTATTTGGAGCCGCGGGCGCCTTTTGCGTTTTATTTTTATTTGCTGTGCCCCCGCCATTCCTTTGCTTTCTTTCGTCCGTTTCTTCGTTTGCCTTTCACTCATCCATTCATCCAGCGACGCTTCGACGTTTCTACGCCCTTTGTCCTGCGTCCTGCGTCCTTCTCAATGTCCTGCCGGTTGCCGTCGCCGCCATCAATAGTAGTTAAATAATCCAAGGAAATGTATTTTTGTGGGCGTCACCAGTGCCCCACCTGCCACATGCCACCTGTCCCCTTGCCCCTGTCCGTCCGTTCGGTCACTCATTTTTCCATTACTCGTGGCTCTTTTTTTCTCGCTTTTTTCTATACCCTGTGCTCATAAAAAAAGGGGTGTAATAAAATCGGCAGCTGTCATCTTGCTTGCTGTAAAATATAGTCTGACAAACTATATTGGCTAAAATATAAAACAAAATCGGTTTGTAAATTGTGGTATATCAAAGTTTTATTAGATTTTGGGCAACTCTTTTTTGCTTCATTTAAATATATAAAGTTTGATAGAAACCTTTGATTCTTAAGACAAACATACTTCAGTTATATGACATTTCTGAAAGATCATTACCATAATTTTCCTTTACAGAGTATCTGTCCATCGCTTACTCTCTACTAGAGCAGGCTTACTTGCCTCTTTTTGTTTTGCTGTTTTTTTTTGTTTCTGTATCGTTCAGTTGACCAGCCACTTGGCCATTAAAGCTGCATGCGAAAGCTACTCATAAATATAAAGTGCGGCTACTTATTTTTTTTTTTTGGATTTTTTTCTGTATTTTTCCTTTTTTTTTGGTTTCATGGCAGCCTTTTTGCCAGCGTTCTGTGTTGCGTCCTGTCTACCCTCGGGTCATAGATTATCGCTTTTGATTTGAGTGTCGTTAGTACGCAGCCCTGCAGCAGCAACTAGAAAGTATACATTTTGTATACTTGGAACTTTGTATTGTGTAGCCCTCGTTACCACTACACTTCTCAAATGCCCAGCCCTTTGCGGCGTCCCAGTCTGTGTGAGTTTTACCCGGGGCTGCTATCACGCTTGATAGCTCGACGCTGATAAGGCAAAATGGAATTTGTTTTAATTATAATTGGCTTGGCTTCCACTTGAAGTGCTCTCGACTGTGTTGCCTGAAAAGCTTAAAAGTGGCTGGCAAATTTGTTTGTCAAGGACGCGTTGATTGCATTTTGGTTCTTGTATTTGTGAAAAGGTGAAAGATGCTTGTCTAATTGCTAGATCAGCATTTGTGTGTTATACTTGTCGATGATTTTCAAGATTATGTTCACTTGACGTATACTTGACTAATTATCATATTCTAAATTAGTCATCTCTTATTCTTCTTGTTCATAACTCAAAGATAATTAGCTTTTGCACTAAAATGCTTAATTTGAAATCGATATAAGCTCATTTCAATAGTATTGAAATTGATTCAAATGTAAATCAATTGTTAATAACATTTATTAGACCAGAAGCAGCAAGGTTACAACGTTTACCGCTGCTTAAGCTGTCTCAGCTTTAATGCCATTTCCCTTATCATTTTCTTATCTATATTGCCACACACACATTGCAATTTGAGCTAACAACTCGCCCCATTGCTGCCTGACATCCACTTGTGAGTCAAGTTCTGTGCCATTATCAAAGACTAATATTAATATTAAGCTGCAGTTATCTCTCTCTCTCTCTCTGTCGCTCACTCTCTCTCGCTCTCATTGGGCATTCATGTTAGCATGTGAACAAAACTCAACGCAACGCAAATCCCATTGCCTGCAAGCATTGTCAGCAGCTTGGCCAACTAAAATCGACAATTGCCCCACTCCTTGCGTACCACCACCCCCCCCCCCCCCTTGCACCCTCCAGCAGCCATGCACTTCTGGCTGACTTCGTAGTTGCTTTTCAATTGAGGTCGTCTTGGACATATAACAGATAATCATCAAATGTAGCCTGCCTGCCGCAAGTTGCTAAGCCACCCCGCTACCCGCCGCTGCCCCATCCTGCATAACAGTCTTGACATTTCAGTTGTCATTTCAGCATCAATTGGAGACAAGTTGCCTCATTGCAATTCAATGTGCACTGGCATTTGAGTTCGCCATAGTTTTGCAATAACTATAAACATTAGTCTAATTTTAAATACGTTTTCTATTCTCTCGAGTGAGTGCACTTACTCCCCGCACCACCGCACTCAACTTGTTGAATTTCAATTTATTTGTTAAGCAACGAGAGCGGGGAGATCCTTGCACAAGGACACAGTGAAACGCATAAATGTAAATGTTATTCTTGTGCATTTATTCTGTTTTAAATTTTAATTATTTTTAGCAGCAGCACTTGGCCACTTCCTTTTGTTCACCGAGCTACCAAGAAAATGGTGCTGAAAGGAGTAGAGTGGGCGTGGCCAAAACGTATTATGTTGTGGGCGGTGGCAGGGAAGGGTGGAGACAGTTGAACGGATGGATGGACGCTTGGCTCTGGCACTTGAGTTTCAAAAGCAATTATTGTTGAAATATTATTTACATATTTAGCTTGTCTTGCTCTACCTCGGTTGCTCCTTCTCCTTCTATCCTGCTCTATCTCGGTCTCTGTCTCTGTCTCTGCGGACGGACTTGATGCTCATGGGGCGTATGAGTGTTATGCAAATGTATTGCACATAATGCAACATTATGTGGCCGCTGCAACAAATTCCACACAGAGCTAACCGCATAGGCGAATTATGAAAGCAAATAGAAATTGCTAGGATTTTCAGCAGCAACAAAGGATATACCACTCAATTGCTCTAAGATATAACGATATAATGGCTACATATACTACTGCATCATTTCACCAATTCAATGCATAATTTCACATATTTTACGATAATCAGCAAATTGCTTAACAATGGCATGTTTCTGTACTGCTGCTTCTCAAGTTGGCTTATTTCGCAGAGTTAATCGACCTTTAACTATTTTTGGTTGCAGCTCTCTGCAAGAGAAGTAGGCAGACGCATAAAAAGAGAAAGTAACGAGGGTTTCTCCGATGTCACATTAATATAATCATCATTTGCACTCAAAGCAAACGCAAATCAACTTTTATATACACTTGACAAAATCTATAGCATACTTTCCCGCGCACTTTACACGCATACTTAATGTTAAATTTCATAATTTGCACTTGCCTTTAATTGTTGCCCATTTTTTCAACAGCTATATAGTATTCACTATTTTATTTTATATGTATGTGTATTCGTGTCCGCGTTTTTGCATTTTCCAACGACCGCACATAAATTCCAGAACTGCTGCACATAAATCAACAAGGGCGCGCTCAATCAAAATTTCAGCTGTACACACGTATAGGTATGGCAGAGAGGTGGGTGGTGGGTGGTTGTAGGTGGGGGGAGGGCGGGCCACCTACTGTTTATACAGCGGCCACAATACAATGTGAATACACAAAAGCGCCGCATATTGACGTAATCAATAAAAACACATTAAACTTTGTTTGGCAAAAGGGACAACAACAAAAAGGGTGAAAAAAAAAACAAACCAGCAGCGATTAAGAGCAGCAAAACGAGCAACGTGAGAGAGCAAAGAAGAGCGGTGAAGAGGAGATGGAAGTTAACTATCTGATTCAGATTAATTAAAAGTGTTGAGCTGGCTGAAAGTGCAGAAAGGCAAACATGGTCGAATGGCAAATAACCCGAATGCCAATCGACAACACCCCCCGCACAGCTAGTATATCTGATCCTGTTGCTGCCGCCACTGTCACGAGCCCTGTCCAACAGGGGGCACATAAAGCGATTAACTCAATAAAGCGAAAGCGTAAAAACAAAAGTGACAAAGTGTTCAACAGCAGCACAATGCAAATAAACAGCAACGGCAACGAACAGTGACTAAAAGGGACATCACGTATACGCGACGTTTGCCCAAAATGTGCCTGTGTGTGTGTGTGTGTGTTGGTGTTGGTGTCAGGCGCAGTGGCTTAAATGCAAGTGACCAAAAACATGCGGCTTTAAACTGGCCCCGAACAACCAAAAATGGTGACAGGCAGCAGCATCCAAAGCCACAGCAGCAGCAGCAGCAGTAACTACAGTTGCAGCTGCCACTGATGCCGCTGCTGCTGCTGCTGTTGCTGGTTAATGCAAAGGGCAACTGCAAGTGACGTGAAGTTGCCATCAAAAGGATGCGCATTATGACATTTGGCGGCGACCCCCCACGAGCAGCCAACTTAAACCCAATCCACACAATTTGCTGCCATCCGCCTCGCCTGACACTTGACATTTGCCCCAGACCTCGACCAGTGGCTTCAGCAACAACAACAACACCAACAACACCAACAACCGCCAAAGGCAGCTGACATCCAACGCACTCATATTTCAATAAAAAAAAAAAAAAAGAAGAAATGTACATAAAACTGCTGGCATCACCACAGCTGCGGCTTGGTAACACATCCGTCTCAACCTACCGATTCCTTTTCCTGTCCTGCCCTGCCTGCAGTCGAATGCTTAGCCAACGGGCGGCCGGCATATCGCTTGAGCATCCAACAGCGCCGGGTCCAGCATTGGGTTGTAATATTATCCACTTTGGTGCCTTCCTGTTGCTGCGTTGCTTCCGCTGCTTCCATGCCTCTCGATTCCGTGTCGGTTGCTCTTGTTTTTTTTCACCCCCCCTCATGTTTGCTGTTGTTGTTCCCCCTTTCATTGTTGTTGCTGCCGTTGCTGTTATTGTTGGCAGCATTTCGACGCGCAATAAATTTGATTGCAACGCATTCGCGTGGTGAACAAATCTTGAAATTGCACAGTGGAATAAATATCCAAGTGTATCGTAGTAATATTTCTTTAGTGGATGTATGAATACAGAGAAATAATTATGAATGAATGTGAGGGTATATTCTAGTCGGGCATTCTCGACTAGAGCAAACTTACTTGTTATTTTATTAAAATATGATTTATTTTTGAACTTTTTACATTTGTAATTATTTAAAAATAATTTGTTGATATATTTATTTAAACGTCTGTTTACCTTTTAACAATTCACAAACATCATATAATATTCATAACAATTTGTATAGCGTATTCGCCCCACTGTGCACATATATAAAGCAAGCCAACGAAATCCAATATTTACAGCATTTATTTGCCTTTTATTTTTAATCGAATACTGAGCAGTCCGTGGTCCAGCCACCCACTTTGCCACCCCCAACAGCCACACCCGCTGCCGCCCCTTTTGTTTGCCGTTGGCTGTTGCAAGTGCTGTGCCTGGTGTTGCTGCTGCTGCTGCTGCTTTTGCTGTTATAAATTGTCTGAAAGGCGCTTTACAAGGTTTTCATATCATATTTTATTATTACGCGGTTTTCACGCCCTTTTCTGCGGGGGTGCATCAAACATCTTTCACCCCCCACCCCTCCCACTTTTTCGCCAGCTCGGACATGAACTTACGAGTGGAACACGGAAACGTGTCTGGGTCTGGGTGCGTTGTTTGCACTACTGACTCCAGCACTCGTTTCCCAGGGAGCAAGAGACAGAGACAGAGAGAGAGAGAGAGAGAGGGAGACAGAGTTCACCTCGAATGTCGATGCGTTGCGTTAATTTTGCTTTTATATCCCAGCGACAGCAGCAGCAGCAGCAAAAGTTCCAACCATTTTTTTTATGGATGCGCGCAGATTTTCCGACCCAGCCGCACAAGAGTTATTACAAAAGTTTTTACAGCTTAAGTTGCAGCTTGTTGCGAGTTGTTGTGAGTTGGCGTTTGTTGTTGCTGCTGCTGTTGCCTTTTAAATTATCCCTGGCGCTCTTCCCATTGTTAAATTTGGAAAGTTCGCAGAGCGCACAGCTGGTCAAGTTCTATGGCTGCGGAAGTTGCGCGCTTAAACTTGAGACGGATGTGGCCGGGAGCAAGAGCCGGAGCAATCACCCCCCCCCCCCCCACCACCATTTTCCACTTTAATATTTGATGGCACTTTGATGTAAATATGTACCTACAAGGAGCTACAAGACTGGTGAAAGACAGGTGAAAGCAGCCTGACCTTGTACTGTGCTTTTTGATGCGAACTAATAACTAAATATGTGAGAGAAGAATGTCAAGTTTTAATTGCCTTTTGCAATGGAATCACTTGCGCACAGTCATCTGTGTATCACCTTTCACATTTGGCTTTTGTCACACACACACACAACTTGTGTGCCAGCTGCACAACAGCTTAAAATGCCACAAGGACTAACTAACCAAGTGACTGACCAAACTGCAACCGTAACCGAAAACCAACAAAACCGACAAAACCCCAAAACGAACCGAGCCAAGTCAAGTACGAGACCGACTCCCAAGTCCGAGTCCGAGTCCTAGTCACAGTCCCAGTCCGAGTCCGAGTCCCTGTCCGACTGCGAGTGCGAGTGCAGGACCAATCGAGTTGAGCCAAATGACAAAGGCGCACAATGGCTTTCGGTTCTCGGAACAAGGCTACTAATTAAGTTAGAAGCCATCTTTGTTCGCTTCACAAGTGCGAGCCACAAGTGCAAAGCGAGCAGCAGCAGCAGCAGCGGAGAGAATTGCAATAATGTGAACAACATTAATTATTTGTAATTTAAACGCAGCAAGTGCAGCAAGTGCAGTCTGCAGCCTTTAATTGCCTGACAAGTCAAGTGAGTGTGTCCTGTCGAGGACTAACAAACAATTGAACGGGTCTGAGGCATAAATCAGGCACAAAATACCCATTGGCTCAACACCTTGGAACGAGGCGCAGGCAGCAGAGGGTGCGGCTGCAGGTGGACAGGTGTTATGAGCCAAGGTAAATGAGCGGCAGACAGGCAGCATTTGTGCCAATTGTGTTGGCAACCCCCCTCCCTCTGCCCCCCCCCCTCTCCCACCACACGGCAGACACACAGAGGTGAAGGCTTCGATGTCCACAAAACGAGCAGGTGAGTTTTGGTGGCTTGCATTGTCACATATGCAATTGCTATGCTGTTTAGCAGTGCGTCCATGTGTGTGTAAGTCTGTGTGTGTGTGTGTTGTGGGCTGCTCATTGTTGCTGTTGTGGTCATTGATTGCCAGCAATTTGCATTTCTAGACATGAACACAACAACAGCAATACTCGCTACGCTCCTGCAAAATGAATGATGAAGCTCCGCTCAACAGAGGTCTGACAGCTGACCGCCTCCGCACCCCCGCACTTACCCCTCGGCAGCCAAAGCTCCGCCCGCGCTCAGTCGCGTAATCAGTGAAAATTGTTTTGGCTTTGACAGGCATTTGTCGTGCTTTAATATGCCAAACCAATCAGACAGAAAAATATATGAAAGTCAGCATTCAAGCTAAAAAGAGACACAATTCGGTACAAGCTGAATATGAAATGTGAAAATCGAAAAGAGAAAAGAGAGAAAAAAATACCAATTCTGCGGAAAATGCTTAGTAATTGAGGTACAGTTGTGTGTTTGCGGCTCAAGTTACAGATGGAATGTTGTTCATTAACTTACTGCATGTTGAATTCAAGTTTTGCTGCTGGGAGTGCTTTCTCTAAAGTACAGTTGTGTTTTAGGGTTTCTTCTGGTAATCACGCTAGTTATAAATATGCATGTATTTTGTATTTGTAACTCAGCTGAAATTCATCATACGCAGCATTAAACTGCATTCAGATATTCATTTCCTCACACATTCATACGCTCGCACTTCCACTTCATTCACTCAGTCAGTCAGTCAGTCAGTCAGTCAGTCAGTCAGTCAGTCAGTCAGTCAGTCAGTCATGCATATGAGGACGCATTCAATACAATGCGAGAACAGAGCAGCAACGCTGCACGGATTGATGGACGCACCTAACGGATGGACGCATTGAATGCATTCACTTTGCCGCTCGTCAGTTTTTCTACTTCTTCTTTTTTTTTTGCCAGTTTTCGCATTTCGTTTGGCTCTTTGGCTTTTGCCAGCAATTTTCATATGGCATGGCACATTTTGTGCATTCAGAAGGAAATGAACAGCAGCTGCAAAGAGAGTGAAAATTATACAAATTGCGCCATTGTTGTAGCAAAAAAATTATTATACTGAGGTTTATAAAATATGAAAGTAATAAAGAACAAAAAAAATTATATATTTTACAAAAATAATGCAACACTGAAATTAATTTCCGTTAATATGACAGACACAGAATGTAAGCTTGTGTTGCGTGTCAGCCATTTTGTAGCAAGCCAAAGAGCAGTGTGTGTGTGTGTGTATGTGTATCTGTGTGGATTTTATGTTTCGCAAGTTGAAAATATCTTAATTGGCATTTTAATTGAAGCCATCGAGTGGTTGCACTGCCCAAATGCTACGAAACACTACCAATTAGTCGCAACTAAGTCGCTGTGGGGCGCCCATCAAATAAACAGTCACTAAATGTATATTTAATTTGCGCAATTTTCATCATTTTTCCGCATTTATTTTCTTTTCACAATTTGTCGTCATTTTCAACGAGTGCATTTAATTTTGTGGCAACATTGGAAATGCAAATTTCGCATGTAAATCACATTTTTCGAAAACAATTCTGCGCATGCGAAAGAGCGAGACCGATAGAGATGGGTAGAGCGAGAGGGAGTGGGAGAGGGAGACACTGCCCGGGGGCCTAATAGTAAATGGTGAACAATCCATTTGATGTGCCAAACTACATGCGTGACTGGTCACCAGTTTTCCCAGCGGAACTCAATTCGGTGGTTCCACTAAACAATTTACTTTCCAGCTGGGACCTCAAAACGCGTTAGGAATCAAGAGGGGTGGCTGGCGTGGGGAGGGGGTAGGGTAGAGGAGCGATAGAGAGATGCAAACGTAAAGCTAACAAACCAGAAAATCCGTGATTATTTATTAATTTGGCAAATTATTCATGCGACGCGCCAACGCAAATCTGCTTAGTTTGCTGGAGTGGTGACGGCGGGGAGGGGAGGCTGGGGCTGGGGCTGTTGTCGAGGGGCGATGTAAGCGAAAATAATGGCTAGAGATGGCCTAAGGGCACGCTCACAGTTTTGTGGGCCATTGTCTGTCTGTTCATTTGTCGGTTAGTTGGTTTTGTCAGCTCCCCAAGTTGTTGCTAGTTTGTTGCATTGCACAGTGTGTCAAAGGTGTTGGAATTGATGCGCATAGTTAAAGTGCTCTTCAATTAAACTTAACTTTAGTTGAAATTAAATATGCCAACTTCCTAAGTAGTTTGGGATTTCTAAGCGCACAACTTGTTGCCTGTTTTAGTTACAGTTTCTACTAGTTTTATATTTTAATTAAATCCTTTTTTGCATAGCCACACCCTAAAAATCCTTGGCCACTGTGCTGCTTTAAACATTTAACATTTCACAACAGTCATGCGGGTATAAAGTTTAGATTTTTCACACACACACACACATGTATACCACAGAGTGTGCCTTGTTCGCTGTCACAGTCAGAACCGCACTGTGGGGAAGGGTGTGGCACGTGGCACTCCAGGGCCACTTTTTGTTGCAGTCACCAAAACTTTGTTGCAACAATTTATCACAACTTTGTGTCAAAATAAATGCAGCGAAAATCTAGATAAGAATTTTGAAATGCCATAATCGAATAATATTACGGCCGCAAACTGATCAACAAATCACACAATTGTAATTTTCGGCAACAGCAAATTTTGTTTATTAACTGTAAGTAAATAAGTTGCTAAACTAATATTTGCCATTCGTATTTGTAGCAGAAGCTGCAGCTGCGTGATAAAATATACATTTAATTAAATAAGTGGAAATGCACTTGACTTCAAAGTGCTTGAATTCTAGATACCCTATAGGTCGTATTTAATTTGAATATAAAATATTAGACCCTTTGGAATAATTAAATTGAAATATAATTACTAATTGCCACTTTGATTTATCATGTTCAAATGTTGATTTGATTATTTTATTTGTTTTAGTTTTTTAGCCTTTCCCTAAACAGCTGACAGATATTTTTGCAACAACAATTTTGTAATTAAGCATACGTCAAGTGGTCCAATGAGCATTTACCGCTGCTTGGTTGTTGTAAATTTAAATACACCCAAACGCAATTCGGTATGAATTCATAAATATGCGAGTGCGCTTGTGTGCTGCATAAAATTTATAGTTATTAAAATAATTTTGGTAAATTGTGTAAGCTGATTACGTACATATATACTATACATACATACATATATTATGGCATTTATCCCACTCGAGCGAGGCCACAGCCAAAATGGTCGAATGGGCTTTCGGAATTATTCTGTTGCAGATCTTTGGAGGTCGTTGCATTAATGTGCATTACACACATAAATCAATAAACATTCAGTTGGCAATTAAATTGTTGCATAGCGACGGGCGCACCAAAGTGCCACGCCCATGCCCGCTACCCCCAGACACGCCCCTATCAAAATGCGTTAGCAACGCAACATGCATAAATCAAACTAAACGTCTGCATGTTGCACAAGCAAATACCAAACAGGCCCTCTGCAAAACGCAATTGCCAAATGGAATGTATCTAGATACATACACACATACATACATACATATATGTAAATGTATCTCTAACTCTCTATCTGTGTGTGTGTGATTAGCAGTTTGTTTAGTTTGCATTTACATGAAATTATTTCGTATTATAAGTAAAATAATTGCACACCCAACCCCTGAAATGACAACCCCCCCCCCTCCCCCCCAACACCCCAACTTTGGTCGCCCTTGCATTTACATAAAAGCTTTCAGCCCCAAAGCAACATTTTGATTATAACTCTGCTGCTGCTGCTGCTGATTGCAGCGCTTGAATGGCGACTAGAGGAATTGTCCTTGATCTCCACTTGAGTGGCAAGGATATACAGAGCGGCCAATGCCTAATTTCATTAGCTGCTGCAACAATATTGCAACATTGCAACATTTTGCATAGTTGGCGCCTAATGAAGTTTCAATTGCAGCTGATTGCGATTAACTGTTCTCCCCTCACAGTTAGTATTACAAGCTACAAGTGCGACAACTAACCAACTTTCTACTAATCAAATTTAGCTGCGTATAACAACACTGATGAAGATATTTGGAGTACAATTTTAACGAAATTCCACTGCATTATGTTAGCTATTCATTTTGTACAGCATACTTTTTGGGGCACATAAATCAGTCCCAGTCCCAAACTCCACTAATGAACGACTTACACAAAAATGTGCTAAGCATACTTTAGAGTCGTCTAAAATTTCGTAGAAATAAAACAGAGCTGTAGCTACTAATTCTGTTATGCTTCCAGGTAAAAGTAAGCTTTTTGTTTCTTTGGAATTCGGGTGAAATTCGGGTACCCGGGCTAGAAATATTTTTGGTTCGTTTTCATGAGAATCGTTACCAGAGACACATGGGAAATAACCTTTCAAAAAGGTCTTGCTTTTAATAGGAACTCAAAGATTATTAGATAATACTTATTTTCATTTTGGAAAAGTTCAACCAAGTCTTGAATGTCTTTAAAATTGGGTAAGCTTTATTATAGCCCTATGCTCTTATCGTAGGCAGAATAAAACTTAACATTAAATTTCTCAAACTCGGCACAAATGTATTGCAAATCCTAAGCCACAGCTCAAAATTATCTATCAAACATGAAAGTTCAATTACTTAGCTAACCTTTATATTGATTGCTGCTTTTGGGCAAACAAAAAAAAGCTGGCTCACAGCTGACAGTTTGCAATCCAAGTGGCAGTTTCGTCATATCAAATTTATTTCTCGGGCTAATATTACGACAAAATTTCAAAAGGAAACCCAAAACAGAAGAAACTTTAAAGTTGCAGGCAAAGTTATAAGAGAGACAATATACATATATATGAATACATTTATATAGAGCGTGTATATGCGATATACGATATATATATACATAAATATGTCCAAGGGCGTGGCACTCTGTCAACTTGGCTGGTAAAGAGCAAACAGCAGTGCAGAAACTTTTCAATTACATCTCGTAATTTGAAAGTTGCACCAAAGTCCAACAAGAAAATACAAATCCCTGCGGCATTTAAATCTATTTATGTGTCGTTGCAGCTGCAACCGCCTCAAACTGGCCACAATGCGTCCCACTATTTGACATATATATATATATATATATATATATACATATATATATTATATATGTCCATATACATTTATATATTTCTGTATATAAAGCAGCTAGCAGTCCACAACTTTAGCTACTCTTATTGCCCACGGGCTATACTTCATTTTATACCAGAGCTTCCTCTCCAGCTGCAAACTTTTCTTGTTTACAAGCGCATTGTGCATACCCTGTAAAAAAGCACTATGTAAGAGGCGGTTGATTAGTCAAAAACTAACAGCTGTTCTTTCAAAGATACAAGCAAAAAAAATAAAAAAAAATATATTTATAAGTTGACGATAGAAAAATCTTAGAAACAACATATCTTTAAAGTATCCCTTACAAATTTTACTACAGGGTATACATATAAACATTTGCTGTCTGAAATATTACTCTTATGTTTTACTAATATATTTCTGATAAAATACTTCACAACTCTAAATATTTTATACCTGCTACACAAATTTATACTTATTACTGAGTATCTGCACGTCGTTCATTAGCATCGTTTGCCTGTTGCTGCCGTCCCTTTTATTTAGCCCATTTTTAATTGGCTGACCAGCAAAAACGCCACAAAGTTCAGCCAGTTGTTGGACGTTGTCGTAATTGTTGCTGCAGTTGTTGCTGGGCATTTGTTAAGCGGATTTAAAATGCAATCTGCCAATCTTCAGTTTGCCAATCTTGCAATCTGCCAGACTGCAGCTGGATTACGAAGAAACCCCTATGCAATATTCGCTTTTTGAGCAGCGCGAATTCTTTTTATTTTATTTAATTTTTTTGTTGTGTTAAACTATTTTTATGGCTGCTTAATTGAATTTCAACTGCAAATGGCCGCACAAATTAATTGCCGGCATGTTAACCTCGAATATTTTGTTGTTGTACAACACTGTGGCAGCGCTGTAACATGACGTCGACGTCGGCGTCGTCGTCGCTGCCAGCGTCACTGTGTGCGTTATGCGCAGCTGCCAGAAAACTTAAGAGATCCGAAGTGCGCTCTTAGCTAAGAGCAGTTTGTGGCAGTAGTGATGGAGAAGGGTGGGTAAGGGGCTGTTAGTTCTTAGACTGACATTAAAAAGATATTGACTTGTAATTTAATTAACAATTTAATTTGATAATTTAATTAACCGCCGGCCCAGAGTCTTAACTTGTATTTAGAAGATGGCGCTAAACGTCGCTGCCAGCGCAGCGTCTTAAGTTAAGCCAGCTTATCAGCATAAAGCACTGACTTCTTCCCCCCGCCAAGTCGCCCTAAGCACTGCTTCTTTTTGCAGTTATGAATTTTGCAAAGCATACTTTTTGGGGCGTGTGGCAAAGGAGGAGCAGCCGGAGCTGTAGGCAGCTCGTGTCACGCACCTTATAGACATGTCAAGTGTAAAGTTCAACGCCAGACAAAGTCACAGAACAAGTTGTTGTTGCTGTTACAATTGTTGTTTTTGTTGTTGTTCTTGCTGTTGAGCAACAGCAACTTTTTGCGAGGCCAAAAGAAATGTTTGTAAGTATTTGCTGTAGCGCACAACTTAATTAAGAATAAGCAATGCTTCAAAACTCGAAATGAAACGGAAAGAGGCAAGGCAGAGGGGGTGCAGGGAAGGGGCAACAACTGTGGCAACAACAAGCAGCAATGTGGCAGCCACTGACGACGCGCCTGGAATAACAAAAACGGAAATGAAAGTAATTTAAAGTGGTATTAAGTTGTGGCTGCCACATGAAGATGACTCCCATTTTGTTGCTGTTGTTGTTGCTATGGGTGGCTATACTCGGCTTGTAGCGGAAGTGCTGTACTTTTAGTGTACTATACACACACACACACACAACACATAAGTCATATGCACATAGCAACAACTCTGACCAAATACACTCGCAAAAGTCTCCTTTTTCACACTTAGTTTTCTCCTACTTTTTGCCTCATTTTGCAGTATATCAAAACCTGTCAGGCATTGACTTTATGTTGCCTGACGTTTCATGGCATTAGTTAGCTAGCTTAGTTTTTTGTAGAGGAAGTGGAATGTATCCAAGTGCTATATAAGAATCACCCTCAACTATCGTGTGTCAGAAATCTATAACAAAGAACAGTTTGTATGGCAGAAAAAACATACATTGCTTTAATTTATTTATTTAGGTTAGTAACATTAATTTTTAAATATATCTCTTTTAGTTTCAACTGGCGCAACAGTTTTTAACAATTTTATATGGGTCAAAACTTTTTATAAATTCTGAAAAATGGCTAAAAGCTTTCGTAAAAAAAGTAACTACAGGTTGTTTCGTGTGTTAGAAAGTTTGTTGAATAGTTTATTATTTTTAATTAAGAATTATAAATGATGAAGTTTGCTGTTTGGACTAATTATTCATAATTCAATTTATAACGATTTCGTAGTATATACTTAGCTGTAGTTATTTTATTATTATTATTATTATTATTATACACTAAAATGTGATTGTAAATAATTGTTGCTTATATATGAAGCTATAAAATATTTAATAAATTTTCAGAAAATTATTTGCCACTTCCTTTTGTCTAATATTTATATGTCTTCAGGTTGCCATTTTGCATGCAAGTTGCCATATGAATGGGTTGACGGGGTGGAGGGGGGCTGTATTTCCGCTTATAATATAACCATAAGTAATGGTTGTTTCTGGCTGCTCAAATTCCGCTCGTTGCGCAAATAATAAAGCACTTTAAGTGCCGCGGCACGAGTTTTGATGCAGGCAAACCAAAAGGCGGCACTAAAAGCCGCACACACATGTGTGTTGTAAGAAGTGTGTATATATGTTCGTGCTGGTAGTACATAAATAACCGTATATGTATGTAGTATATATGACAGCCACAGCCACAGAGTTGAAAGTTGCGAGCTGAGTTTTACGCATATGCGCAAGTTTATGACTTTGCCGTATAACTTAAACTACGCCGAATTCAATTAACTCAAAGCACGGCTGTGACTATGCTGCAATTTGGGGCATGGGCATGGGCATGGGTGCAGAGAGCGAGAGGTAGAGTTGTGGGCGGTACCAACTTGCGGGTGGTCCTGGCGCCAACTGTTTCAGTTACGAGTTTTATGCTTTGCTGTGACAACATTAACACATGTGTGAGTTTCAGTGTATGTGTGTGTGTGTGCGTGTGTGTCTGGGGAGCCTGGCTGCTGACTACAGGTCCTGCCTGCAACTTCTGGCTGCCTTAATGAGCGACACATTTGCGAGCCGCCTGTCAGATTTTTTACTTAACTTTGCCACAATTTGAGTAGCGGCAAAGACGCTTAACGAACCAAATGAAACGCAACGAGACAAAGGCGAACACACACGGAACTTTGAGTTGTTGTTGTTGTATGTTGCTGCTGCTGCTGCCAGTGCCACATGTTGCCCCATGTATGCCACACAGCGTGGCACAAACACAAACCGCAAAACCTTGCCGTATAGCTGCGTGCAACAAGCGACAGGCAGGGCAACAACAAGCGCCCACACACACACACACTAACACACACACACATCAGACTCCCACGCCCATTGTCGGTCGCTTTTAAATGCCAACTCAGCAGCATCCTGACAAGGTCCTGGTCGCTGGCTGACAGACTTCTTCACTCTCCTCCCACTGCCGTACCTCGCTTGCCTCATTTTCGGCTTTCATCATTTTGCACAGGCAGCCGAAAAGTATGCAACACGAATGTTAAACGTTTTTAATTTCATTTCCAACTCCCCCCGCTCTATAATCCTGTCTCCCGCTAAGCGTTCAACAGAACTAGAAAACTGTGACTGAAACCCTAACGTGAATTGTCAGGCGATGCGTTGCGCGTTTTTTTTGTTGTTGTTAATGTTTTCCTTGCTTCCTTTCTGTTGTTGTTCTTTTTGTCTACCCTTTTTGCTATTTGTGTTATTTGCATTCATTTTATTTGGGTTTTTTGTCTTTGGGGTTATTTCATTTGGTGTTTTCCTTTTGCCCGTTTGATTGATGGCATTTTGGCACCACGCTGCGTACATCGTGAGTTTCCTATTTTGTTCGCCCACCTCATTTATTTATAGAACAGCAGTTCTCCAAGTGTCGTCGCTGACGTCAAAAAGCGTGACCCCAAATGAATTTACCAATTGCGCTTACGAGATTACGAAATATAAAAAACCACGCTAATTGCTTAAAGTTCTCCAGTCTGAACTGAAACGAACCCCAAACAAAACAATCCAACAGACTGTGTTAATCTTCGATTTGAGAGCTGGTGAAGAATTTTTAAATGGTTCCGTACAAGGGCTTAGTACTTCATTTTCTACGTAATGAATTTGAATGTCACGTTTAATATGCTTAAAAATATAACATATAACTTTTGACAATAAATCCGAAATTGGGAAGTTTCTCAACTTTGAATGTAGAACTATTAAGAATGAAAAACCATGAACAAAATGACCTTGGAAATTAAAATCGGATAAGTTTTGGCAAAGTTATGTCAATTTGAAGTTTCAGAAGGGCATTTTTAGGGACTTGGGTTTTCACATGTCCAACTTGTTATCATGATTTTTGACAATAAATCCGAAATTGGGAAGTTTCTCAACTTTGAATGTAGAACTATTAAGAATGAAAAACCATGAACAAAATGACCTTGGAAATTAAAATCGGATAAGTTTTGGCGAAGTTATGCCAATTTGAAGTTTCAGAAGGGCAGTCTTAGGGACTTGGGACTTGACATGTCCAACTTCTTGTCATGATTTTTGACAATAAATCCGAAATTGGGAAGTTTCTCAACTTTGAATGTAGAACTATTAAGAATGAAAAACCATGAACAAAATGACCTTGGAAATTAAAATCGGATAAGTTTTTGCGAATTTATGGCAATTTTAAGTCAGGGAAGTGCAGTCTTAGGGACTTGGGACTTGACATGTCCAACTTCTTGTCATGATTTTTGACAATAAATCCGAAATTGTGAAGTTTCTCAACTTTGAATGTAGAACTATTAAGAATGAAAAACCATGAACAAAATGACCTTGGAAATTAAAATCGGATAAGTTTTGGCGAAGTTATGCCAATTTGAAGTTTCAGAAGGGCAGTCTTAGGGACTTGGGACTTGACATGTCCAACTTCTTGTCATGATTTTTGACAATAAATCCGAAATTGGGAAGTTTCTCAACTTTGAATGTAGAACTATTAAGAATGAAAAACCATGAACAAAATGACCTTGGAAATTAAAATCGGATAAGTTTTGGCGAAGTTATGTCAATTTGAAGTTTCAGAAGGGCATTTTTAGGGACTTGGGTTTTCACATGTCCAACATGTTATCATGATTTTTGACAATAAATCCGAAATTGGGAAGTTTCTCAACTTTGAATGTAGAACTATTAAGAATGAAAAACCATGAACAAAATGACCTTGGAAATTAAAATCGGATAAGTTTTGGCGAAGCTTTGGCAATTTTAAGTCAGGGAAGGGCAGTCTTAGGGACTTGGGACTTGACATGTCCAACTTCTTGTCATGATTTTTGACAATAAATCCGAAATTGGGAAGTTTCTCAACTTTGAATGTAGAACTATTAAGAATGAAAAACCATGAACAAAATGACCTTGGAAATTAAAATCGGATAAGTTTTGGCGAAGTTATCGTAATTTTAAGTCAGGGAAGGGCAGTCTTAGGGACTTGGGACTTGACATGTCCAACTTCTTGTCATGATTTTTGACAATAAATCTGAAATTGGGAAGTTTCTCAACTTTGAATGTAGAACTATTAAAGATGAAAAACCATGAACAAAATGACCTTGGAAATTAAAATCGGATAAGTTTTGGCGAAGTTATGGCAATTTTAAGTCAGGGAAGGGCAGTCTTAGGGACTTGGGACTTGACATGTCCAACTTCTTGTCATGATTTTTGACAATAAATCCGAAATTGGGAAGTTTCTCAACTTTGAATGTAGAACTATTAAGAATGAAAAACCATGAACAAAATGACCTTGGAAATTAAAATCGGATAAGTTTTGGCGAAGTTATCGTAATTTTAAGTCAGGGAAGGGCAGTCTTAGGGACTTGGGACTTGACATGTCCAACTTCTTGTCATGATATTTGACAATAAATCTGAAATTGGGAAGTTTCTCAACTTTGAATGTAGAACTATTAAAGATGAAAAACCATGAACAAAATGACCTTGGAAATTAAAATCGGATAAGTTTTGGCGAAGTTATGGCAATTTGAAGTTTCAGAAGGGCAGTCTTAGGGACTTGGGACTTGACATGTCCAACTTCTTGTCATGATTTTTGACAATAAATCCGAAATTGGGAAGTTTCTCAACTTTGAATGTAGAACTATTAAGAATGAAAAACCATGAACAAAATGACCTTGGAAATTAAAATCGGATAAGTTTTGGCGAAGCTTTGGCAATTTTAAGTCAGGGAAGGGCAGTCTTAGGGACTTGGGACTTGACATGTCCAACTTCTTGTCATGATTTTTGACAATAAATCCGAAATTGGGAAGTTTCTCAACTTTGAATGTAGAACTATTAAGAATGAAAAACCATGAACAAAATGACCTTGGAAATTAAAATCGGATAAGTTTTGGCGAAGTTATCGTAATTTTAAGTCAGGGAAGGGCAGTCTTAGGGACTTGGGACTTGACATGTCCAACTTCTTGTCATGATTTTTGACAATAAATCTGAAATTGGGAAGTTTCTCAACTTTGAATGTAGAACTATAAAAGATGAAAAACCATGAACAAAATGACCTTGGAAATTAAAATCGGATAAGTTTTGGCGAAGTTATGGCAATTTTAAGTCAGGGAAGGGCAGTCTTAGGGACTTGGGACTTGACATGTCCAACTTCTTGTCATGATTTTTGACAATAAATCCGAAATTGGGAAGTTTCTCAACTTTGAATGTAGAACTATTAGGGATGAAAAACCATGAACAAAATGACCTTGGAAATTAAAATCGGATAAGTTTCGGCGAAGTTATGTCAATTTGAAGTTTCAGAAGGGCATTTTTAGGGACTTGGGTTTTCACATGTCCAACATGTTATCATGATTTTTGACAATAAATCCGAAATTGGGAAGTTTCTCAACTTTGAATGTAGAACTATTAAGAATGAAAAACCATGAACAAAATGACCTTGGAAATTAAAATCGGATAAGTTTTGGCGAAGCTTTGGCAATTTTAAGTCAGGGAAGGGCAGTCTTAGGGACTTGGGACTTGACATGTCCAACTTCTTGTCATGATTTTTGACAATAAATCCGAAATTGGGAAGTTTCTCAACTTTGAATGTAGAACTATTAAGAATGAAAAACCATGAACAAAATGACCTTGGAAATTAAAATCGGATAAGTTTTGGCGAAGTTATCGTAATTTTAAGTCAGGGAAGGGCAGTCTTAGGGACTTGGGACTTGACATGTCCAACTTCTTGTCATGATATTTGACAATAAATCTGAAATTGGGAAGTTTCTCAACTTTGAATGTAGAACTATTAAAGATGAAAAACCATGAACAAAATGACCTTGGAAATTAAAATCGGATAAGTTTTGGCGAAGTTATGGCAATTTTAAGTCAGGGAAGTGCAGTCTTAGGGACTTGGGACTTGACATGTCCAACTTCTTGTCATGATTTTTGACAATAAATCCGAAATTGTGAAGTTTCTCAACTTTGAATGTACAACTATTAAGAATGAAAAACCATGAACAAAATGACCTTGGAAATTAAAATCGGATAAGTTTTGGCGAAGTTATGCCAATTTGAAGTTTCAGAAGGGCAGTCTTGGGGACTTGGGACTTGACATGTCCAACCGCTTGTCATGATTTTTGACAATAAATCCGAAATTTGGAAGTTTCTCAACTTTGAATGTAGAACTATTAAGAATGAAAAACCATGAACAAAATGACCTTGGAAATTAAAATCGGATAAGTTTTGGCGAAGTTATGGCAATTTTAAGTCAGGGAAGTGCAGTCTTAGGGACTTGGGACTTGACATGTCCAACTTCTTGTCATGATTTTTGACAATAAATCCGAAATTGTGAAGTTTCTCAACTTTGAATGTACAACTATTAAGAATGAAAAACCATGAACAAAATGACCTTGGAAATTAAAATCGGATAAGTTTTGGCGAAGTTATGCCAATTTGAAGTTTCAGAAGGGCATTTTTAGAGACTTGGGTTTTCACATGTCCAACTTGTTATCATGATTTATGACAATAAATCCCAAATTGGGAAGTTTCTCAACTTTGAATGTAGAACTATTAAAGATGGAAAACCATGAACAAAATGAACTTGGAAATTAAAATCGAATAAGTTTTGGCAAAGTTATGGCAATTTGAAGTTTCGGAAGGGCAGTCTTGGGGACTTGGGACTTGACATGTACCGCTTGTCATGATTTTTGACAATAAATCCGAAATTTGGAAGTTTCTCAAGTTTGAATGTAGAACTATTAAAGATGAAAAACCATTAACAAAATGCCATCGGAGATGAAAATCGGATAAGTTTTGGCTAATTTATGGCAGTTTTAAATCTGAGATGGTAATTTTTAGGGACTTCAAAATGGACATGTCAACATTTGTGTGATGATTTTTGACATAAAGTGCGAAAAAATGTTGTTGATCAACTTTTGATGCAGAATTGATAAACAGTTCAAACAATGGCCCAAATGACATCGGGATTGAAAATCAGGTTAATTTTGGCAAAGTTTGAAGTCAAAGACCGGATTTTTAGTTAGTAAATTATAAGGCGAAATCCGTTCAGTAGCGCTTTAATTTTAAGGCGAATGTGCTTAGTCGTGAGCAAATAGAGAGCTTCTTGCAAATGCTTATGTGATGCATTGCTTGTTTGCCACTCACCCCTCAAGAGCCAGTCGCAACCCCTTAATCGTTAGCAATGCAGCCATTTTGTATTCGGCAGCGCCGCAATGTATGCTACACTATAATTAATTACAGCATTCAATGGCTTTGCTGCTGCTGCTGTTGCTGTCCTTGTGAAAGCTGCTGTTTGCATTTGTTGTTGTTGCTGTTGTTGCTGCTGTGACTGTGGCTGTTGCAATTGTTGTTGTATCCTTGACATTTAGCAAACGCTACGCTTCGCATCGCTTTGGGGGCCACTCGCCCAACCGGAAGTGAATTCTTAGCCCTGGCAGCACCAAACAAAAGAGCGAGCGTTGAGCAAATTCTTTGCTCGCAGCTAGTTTCGTTACTTTCATGGCTGCTCTTTCTTTTTTTGGGTGATGGCGACAAAATTATCGCCACCGCAGGCGACTTTGTTTCATCGGCATTTTTCATGTGGTTGGCTGAAAGAGAACTTTATTTGGCAAGAGCGTTCCAATGCTGTGGATTGTGGCTAGTGGGCGTCCGCAGTTGTTGCTCCACCTCCCACACATACACACACACACACACACACACACACACACTCTCCCACCGCCCGCACAGTGGTACATTTCTTGCGGTCACAGACGAAATTTGATTTTGCTCATTCGCCCCAAAAACTAATTTTGTATTTCTGCTTTGACTTTGAATTTGGCTCGGTATGTGTATCTGTGTGTCTGTATGTGTGTGTGTATGTGTTAATGCGTCGCAGCTGTTGCTGATTGCCTTTTATTGTATTATTTGGCATATGTTTTGGGAAAACTGAGCTAATGATAATGACTGCTTAGGGCGAGGGGGGAAGCCTCCCTCCCAACACAACATTTGTCGGCCTGGGGAATTCGCAAATGATTTTGTTTTACGAGTCTTTTCGTGGTTTTGCATCAGGAGATTATAATTAAATAGAAATGCGTGACAAATGTGTTTGCAAATGCTGTGAAGTGTGCAAGAATTACACAGTTCTCCTGTGGGGCTGTTGCAATAAATTGTGTTTATATTAATTTCATGGAATGATTTATAGAACGTGGAATACTACTTTTTAGTAAAAACTAAAACTATTACAATGATTATATTTAGCTAAATTTCTATGAATTTATTTCCTAGTTGCCGCTTACCAAAATCGTGGCAAATACTCTGCCTACACTTTCAGCTACCACAGCACTTAATTTATTTATTCAGCTTCGTTTCCTTCTGCTGCAATTTATGCAATTATCAATCATCGCATCTCTGCCACGCTGCCAGCTGCCAGCTGCCCATACATAATCGTCTATACTATATATACCAACTCATAAACCCACGCATTTTCTTGAGCCTTTTATAAAACACGCGCAGAAAACTCGCTAAAGAAGAGTGAACAAAAAATGTAAATAAAATTGTAAAGTTTAGCACGCCTCTTCATGTTAATTAGGGGAACAGCACACACACACACACACACATACTTTCTAATAGCTTCGATGACGCATTTGACGCCCACACACACACACACACACAACTTAGTCGAACAATGGAAATGGATGCGACAAAAAAAGTGAAAACGCCCTTTGGCTGGCTGGCGTTGAACATTTTATTAATTGACTGTCAGCGGCATATCCGGCACAGAAATGGCATCAAAAAAGGAAGCAAGCGGAAGAAGATGTCGCCAAAGCGGCAAGTTGGACAGCAAGGAATATGGGCAACCAAAAAAGGAATATGGCGACAGCTGCTCAGCACTCGGCATAAGTATGGGCGCAACAATTACACCCTGTATGTGACTGTGCGTGTGTGTGTGTGTGTTTGTGTGTGTGCACAGTGCGTGTTCATTCATGCCCGCATCGGGGCCACTAAAGTCCTTTTCAATGACATTGACAACGACAGAGAGAGAGAGAGAGCGAGAGAGGGAGCGGGAGAGGGAGAGGGAGAGGGAGAGTAACAGCCTTGTGGCTGTGTCGAGTCCTTGGGTCTGCTCAACTTGTTGCTCAACAGGTTGGCCCGTCCAGTTGCGATATCAGCTTGTTGTTGACTTTCACGTCCTGCCCCCTGACAAGTGCCCCAACTCCCAGCCCAGCTCTCCCCCCCCTTTTACAGCAGCTGCAGCTATTTGATACATTTTTTTTTGTTGCCGGCTTTCAATCATCGACGCTGGCAGCCTGCGTCGTCGTCGTCGTCCTTGCTGCTGCTGCTGCTGCTGCTGTCGTTCGACTGCCGAGCTCAGTAAGCATCTGACAGCGTTCGGAGCATAATGTGCGTGCGCTATACTGCAACAAAATCAGCGACATAGTCAAGCGAACCCAAATAAAGCCAACGCCACTTAAAACTCTATGCAAGTGCAGTTCACAGTGTCTATTGGTGTGTGTGTGTGAGTGTGTATTGGTGTGTGCAACAGCTGTTTGCTTAGCAGCTGCAACAAAATAAATAAACTTGTCATTACAATAAGCCACAGGACAACTGGAAAAGTGCAAAAAAGAAAAACATCTGATTGACATTTAGAAAACGCGCAAAAATTGTGAGAAATGTTTGCATTTTTAACGAAATTTGCTCGCTTTGACACTTGATTAAAAAACTTTGCCATAAATACATATATATATATATATATATATATGTATATATATTTGTAATCTGTAAGTCAACTTTTTGGTTACTTTTCTGTTACTTTTGACTGGTTTTTTTAATGCACGCTGGCAACATATGGCATTGGCTTTAGTTCAGCTTTAGTTATACATATATATATATATATAGTCCTCTACTTTTAGGTCTGTGGGCGGACATTGTTCATGTTTTTTGTTTTTTGCGTTTTTTGCCTTTTGTTGTTATTTTGTTGTTGTGTTCTGGCACCTGCTGCCTGCTGCCTGCTGCCATCCTTGTCATCCTTGTCAATATTGATTTTTGTGTGATTGTTGTTTATTTTTCATTTTTATTTCAGCTAGCGCTCTTGATCTCTGATACATGTATGTATGTATTTATATGTGTATATGTGTATATGTATGAGTTACTTAAAGCTACACGACCCTTAGACTCCTGTCCATATGCTGTTGCCTCTTTTGTGTAAGCCTCTATCTCTGTATTTGTGTGGCACGCAACATTTTTTTAAGCACCCACGCGTTTGCCACCAGCTGCTTGACATTGAAGCCCCCAGCGATTGGGCGAGGCTGTATATGTGTGTGTATTTGTATGGTATATACATATATATATATATATATATATCTAGTTGAGCGAGCTGCTGTCATCTGTTTCCGCAGTTAAATATAGATGGGGCATCGTTAAAAAGGTTTTCGCTTCTGCTGTAATTAAGTCATATTTTAAGTGCGATAAGAAAAATGATCAATTAATGACAAATCATTAATAACTTTTTCTTTTTCTCTCTCTCTCTTAGGTAAGTTGAAAACTAACACAGTTATACTAAATGCAATTCGGTAAGCGTATCAAGTTATTAATATTTATATAATTTTGTATTTGCCAATGTTGATTTATCATGAGCAAACTGCTCTCAAATTTACTCTATCACAAGCTTACATTCGATAGCTCACAGAAAACCCTCTCAAGGCCAGATTGCTACCAAACAAATTAAATAAAAAAAACTCCCCTTTCCATTCCCAAGAAAGCCAAAAAATTCCCTCCAATCTAATCTAAATAAAATGGCCGTGAAACAAAAAATGAAAGCAGTCAAAACTGAAACCGCAGAAAGCAAAACTTCAAATATTTGCAACAGTCGGCGGCAAATACAATAAAAATAACAATAACAATAACAATTGCAAAGCGGAGGCAGCAACCAAAAAGTAAAATATAAAAGGCCCAGAGGCAAACTCAACCCCATCCCCAAACGCTGCTGAGGGGTTGCAAAACTTTGTTGAGAATCGAACAACAAAACTTGTGAAATTACTTTGCAAATAGTTGCAAATACTTTTGGCAACAACAACAACAACGAGAACGAGAACAACAACAAGAAAGCAAATAATGAGCATTGAACGATAAAAAAAGAGAGTAGAGAAAGCGCCAACGCGACAAACTGCGAGTGGGCGTGGCAGTAAAATGGGCGAAAATGCAAATGACGCCGCAGGTTTAGATAAAATGGAGATTATGGCAAGGGATGGGGCACGAGCGGGGTAGTGGGAGTGGTTTAAACATTGGCAGCCAGTTTATGAAACGACCAAAGTTTTTCTCAGGGGGTTAGCAGGTCTCTAAGCTCAAGAGACAGCCCCCACCCCCCATTCCCCAAGGGCAAAACCCCAGCAGCCGGCTGCAAACCACAAAATGTAAAGCCGCACACAACTAGTTGCCATTGTTGCAGCTACCAGTGGCAAGGGGCAAGGGTTGGGTTGTGGTGGGGTTGGGGGATGGTGTTGCGGGGTAGCTAGTGTTAAGTTTCAAGTGCACGACGCACTTCAAGTAATTTGCGAGCATTTCCGCAATGATTAAGACATTTTGCGCAATTTGCAACACACAGTCAAAGGGGGTGGGGGGTGGCAAGCAAAAGTAAATGCTGCTTGTTTGTTGCAACCTCAAAACTGAAATTAATTGTCATCATAAAATTATGCAGAAGTCTGTCTGCCTGCCAAGCGCAAAAAAAAAGCCAAGATATAGAGCTTGCTGCAAAAAGTTGCATGCAAGTTTTGCAGCAGTTTTGAGTGCGTAATAAATGTTTACGCAAATTGCATATTCTGTGTGGGGCGGGGGCGGGAGATGACAGCTGACGTCAAGGTGGCAAGTGTGTGGCAGGGGCAGAGGGCAGCAACTGGGGGCAGGGTCTGGGGCATTGCCTGATGAGGTGCCAACGAAGCCGCACTTCAACTCCTTTCCAACAGTTAACTAGACAAAATAATTGTTGGTAATAGTTGAAAGTTGCCAGTTGCCAGTTTGCAGTGCGGCAAAAGTTTTTCGTAAATGCACTCGGTCAGAGACCCTAAACTCCCAACGAGTGTTGCACCACTGCTGTATAATAAGGTGGCAAGTGTGAAAATAACAAATAATGTTAAAGTTTAGCCAAAGGGTGGGGGGGGGGGGGCGTTAGCGTCAAAGTTGAGAGCTCCCACAGGGCATAGAGAAATAAATAGTTGAACATTTTATTTATGCTATCTAACATCTTAAATTCAGTAAATCCCTAGCGCAGTGTGTACTATACTGAATATATATATATATATATATTTCTAGTAAATACTGCATGGATATTTTCTGTATTCTCTACTCATTCCAAAACTGTTTAGTTACAAGATACTGCTGCCTGCAAATAATTTCAGTTATTTAAGGACTTAATTCAATCTGTCGCCTTTTCTTATATCAAACAGCTGCTGCAGCTGCTTCAGAAATTCGATGAAACTTTTCAAAAAAAAATGCAATAATAGTTTACACTTTTTCCATAAAAAAATAATTATTTAACTCGTATTTGCTGTTAATTTTCATCATCATCATCATCTACTCGCCGTTTGCTCCGAGGGCCAATCAACTTTGCAAACAAACTTCCTTATGGCAGAAGAGAGGCTAAAGCCAAAAGCTTAAATATGTTTGCCAACTTTGCGCTTATGCTGACTGCTCTCAGCTGCTGTCTACCTCACACAACTCCTCCCTGCCGCCGCCCAGTTCCCCCTGTCCTCCCCCTCTGTTGCCACTCGCCAGCGATTGCTTCATTAACTTTTAGTCTAATAACTCACACGTTTCATGTTGCGCTGCCCGCCCCCTCTCCCCCTTAAAACGCAGCCAAGCGCATTTTTTTTGTGCACTTTAATTTTTTTATAGTTTGCCTCTTTAGTTTTTAATATTTCATATTTTTTTTGTTTGTATTATAATATTAAATGTACTTATAAGCAGACGGCTTCGTGTGGCCGAGCCAAACTCCAGACTTGTTTCTCTACTTCTTTTGGAGTCTCACTCTCTCTCTCTCGCTCTCTCTTTCTCTCGCTCTCTCTCAGTTTTGTTGGCCATAATTAAACAGCCATTTGGCACGTACGCGAGAACTTAATGGTATTTACAACAAAAGCTGCTGACACGTCGTCCTGCCACAGGAGCACCAACAGCTCCAAGAGCTCCAACCGCGCTGCCAACTCTCTTCCTGTTCCTAAAGTCAGTTCTTTTTTTTAGGTTTTTCTTCTTTCTTTTTTTTTGTTTAGGGATACTTGGCACAGAAAAATTAAGAAATTCCTGCAGGATAATTGCGTCGCGTGCGCTGCATACGTGCACAGAGTTTTACTACAAGTATTTCGTCTCTCTTTCTCTCTCGCTATCTCTCCTTCTCGCTCACTCTGCCTGTTTTCGATATCTTTCTCTTTCCTGTTTTAATTCGGCGCAAATATTTTCGCACATAATATTGAAACTGCGTGAGAGACGGACAAAGTTTTTGCCTCAGCTCCTTAAAGTTGCTGCCAACTTTTGGGCACGCCCCGAGGGTTGCCTTGTAAGTTCACAGCATACATAGCACTACATGCATTGTTGCTTCTCCCTTTTTTTTGGTTTTTGGGGCAGGTGCAGCAACAGCCGCTGGGCTTGAACTTCTCACATGCATTTGTGTTTGGGGTTTAGGTTTCGGTTTCGGTTTGTGTCTGGGTTTTGTTTTCTACAAGTTTTGGGCTCGCTCGCTCGCTTGGCTGGTTGGCAACACACACACAGCGTCAGCGTCAGCGTTGCCAACTTTTTCGCATATGTGACTTGAAAGCGCCAACCCCGAGGGGTGAGGGGAGGGGGGCAATGGGGTATGTTTGGGGTTTTCATTTGCTGCGGCTGCCAGTTGAACACGATTTTTGAATTAATGCATAAAGTGCAAGTTTCTAGCGCCACATTCGTTGTTGGCTTTTATTTTCCACTCTTCGCACTCGCCTTTCTGCCCTTTTCTTTTCTTTTCTTTTCTTGTATACTATATAGTATATACTAAATATATGTATTTCGACTCGTTTTTATGTTTTTACGGCTGCTGCCTTTCGGGCCAAATTGAAATTAAATGTTTTGCGCGTTTCACTTGCGAATTACGAGTGCTGCCGGCAGCGGAGTGGAAAAGGGGGCTGGGATTTTTGGCAAAGGTGTTGGCAGCTGCAACTTGCTGCAATTTGCTGCCGGCTAGAGCAAAGTATGCATAGGAAGCGGAACATTTATAAATTTGTTGTTAAACCTTAAATAACAAATTGCTCGATTAATGTGAGCTTTCAATTTACAAAGTACTGCATGCCTTAAGAGAAATTTAGGGCTCTCTGAGAAAAACAAGTTTCAGCTGTAAACCCAATTTGTGATTAATCAATTATCTGAGAAAATAAAAACAGTTTAATGTTGAAAACTTTTAGTTTAGTTAAGGGAAAGAACAAATCAATAAACTGCATGCATTTAGAAGTCCAAATTTGATGAAAAATAGCGTTTGCATGGAAATCGCTTTAGTTTTGACAAAGTTGTCAAGTTTTTTTATGAACGGATGTGCAAGTTTTTAATGAAATTCTCACATGTAAGCAAGGATAAATGTATTTCGCACATATTGCAAATGCGTGTTTGTTATTTTTGTTGTTGTTGCTGTTGTTGTTGTCTCCGTTGAGCATCTTTCATTTGCGTACTTCACACTTTATGAATGTTATTGAGTTGTGTAGGGTCTCGTTATAGCTCACAATCAACTGTCAGCAATTCCCTAGGCTTCTCGTTGTCCTCTCTACCCCCCTCTCTCCCTCTCTCGCTGTCTCGCTCTCAGTCGACTGTCTCGCTTTCTCAATCAACTGTCGGTTCGTTTTCAATTTGCCTTAATGCCCAAAACGAAACGCTGCCAAAGTCCCAATCGAGTTGGCGCTTTGCACTTTGGCCCAGGCGATAGAAATTCAAAACGGCGCTGCATAAAACTCACTCCAGAGACCGAAACGAAGACGCAGACATATTCAATTATGACATTTCCCGCAGCTGAACAGAGTACAAAAGCAAAAGCAAAAGCAAAAAAAAAAAAGAAATGAAAAGATAGAAAATTCTGAAAGAAAAAAAAACATAGAAAATCGAGTTCAAGCGAGTTGAGCTGAGGACACTTCATCAAACGAAGTGTCAACAAAGTTAAACGAGAAACTGCTGCAACGACAACAACAACAACAGCAACAAGAGCAATAACAGCAGCAACAAATATGCTATAATACCCATGCTGCAAGCAACGCAACGCAGTTGCAACAACCCCAACCCTTATTTGAACTTCTGCTACTCATCCCTCATTGGCATTGCAGCACCCACGCGCTGTTTTTGTTCGCACTTCCTGCCTGCCACTTGCCACTTGCCGCTTGCCGCTCGTCTCCTTGTGGCACTGCAACAGCAACAACAACAACACGCTCGTAATTTCAAAACAAATATGAATGTCAAACGTGACTGAAATGCAGAAAGCGAGAAACAGCAACAAAATCATACAATAACCAACAAAAATTCATCTCGCCTCGTTTCGTTTTCTGTTTTTCAGCCCCAAAAAAACTTTACTCAACACTCAATTGTCTATGGGGCGGCGAGTTCTCAGTTTCAATTTTTGGGGTTCTTCTTTTTGACTGCCCTAGCGAAGGGTATTTTAATTTGATTACGATATGTAGCTCGGAGCGCATAGAGTATATATATTCTTGATCAACAGTTTTAAAGCTTTCAAGCTCATCAAGATGAAACTTTGCCTAGAACCAGCTCATACAGCTGACATTGAAACTATCGGTCGTTATTTAAGTTCTTGCTGAAAAACTTTTCCATAACTAAAGAAAATTGATCAGTTTCGAGTTTTATGTTGCAGCTAACAATTATCAGCTTTCAAATATATAAAGTTTCCATAATAAATAATACAGTTTCCATTTAATAAGTTTTAACTTAACTTATCAGTTATTCATCAGTGTTATTATGATGCTAATTCCTGATTCCGGATTGCAAGGGTATATAAAAAGTTGACATGCTGAAGATAGCTGTTTTTACTTATTTTCTTCCTCTTTCTGGTTCTGCATTTAACACCATTGTCATTGTCATACCCTAACTCCCTCTCATCCCTGCATTGAAGGGGCAATGCAAACAAAGCGCTCCAATGTATGCAGCGAGGCATTCTCCAGAATCTCCGATTCTCTCCAATCACAATTCACAATTCTCAATTTGCCACCCCTCCCCCCCCCCACACACACACACACACACCCCTCTCTGCCGGCGGTGGCAAGTCGAGCTCTATTTGCTATTGTCGGGGAATGCATTGCGTGTCGCTCTCGTTGATGCGTGTCCAGAGTTCGTTGCTGGCGATTCGCTTTGTTTGTTGTTGCATTTGCTGCCATTCAACACCTTTGTCGAAAGGTGACAGAGGGGGGGTCTTCAACTGCCTTGCACAAAAGTCTCGACAATTCTCATTAATATTCTATGACTTTTGCGTGAGATTTTCTCCTCTCGTTCATTTGTCGAAGCTGGCGACTTGTCAACTTTTAGCACGTTTTCTCCAGCTCAACTACCCTGCCCCCTCTCAGAGGGCCCCTCCTCGCTGTAGACAATAGCTAGGGTCTGCGATTTGTTTGACCGGATTGTGCGTCATGAATTGTTAATATTTATGCGACACTATCAATCATCAATCTTAGTGTTTGCCTGCTCTGCTCTGCTCCCAAACGTACATCAATCAATATTTGCATTTCTATATATTCCCCCCCCCACACACACACACCCTCGCCCCCTGCTTCCCCACTTGTGTCATATGCCAAAAACTGGAGCATCATCCTCTTCAAATTGAACCGAGATTTAGCTTTTGTTTTCTTATTTTTTTTGCTTGTGCCCCTCATTTCATTTCTTTTGTTTTGTTTTCATTTTATGCCTTTTGCTTATTTGTTTGACAAATTGTTATTTTTTTGAATGTTGACCAAAACAAATGAGCAGACCCAGAAATCCGATTTTTGTGGTACTCCTAAGGTGAAGCTAACGTTGGCAGCTTGTCAATTATGGGCAAATATATTCGAGATTGATAGATGAAACATATTATGTTATGTTTTGTTATAGCAAACTCCAGAAAGCATCTGAAATTGTAATAAAAGAAATTAGGAATCCATAAAATAAATAACTTAAGTCGAGAGAATAAATGTGTTGAAAGTTTCTTGGCAAATAGAAAATAGACTAGCGTTTGTCTCATGTTTAGGTGCGAGAAGTTTCTCAAGTTGTAGAGAGTTTTTAAGGCTGCCTTTCTATGCGCTTCTCATGCGTTGCATCTAAAGTAAGCGAAATTCTCACGACAATCACTCAAAACTAATCGAACAAATTTCGTTTACTCTCTCTTTCTGTTTTACAGGTAAGTTTCCCAATCGATTTTATTGCAAGAAAACTTGGTCGGTAAGTAGCGGCTTAAAACTACTGCACTTGGCTTGCCAGGATTACAACTTAACCCAAACGCCAGGGCGCCAGGGTGCCAGGACGCCAGGGCTGTCACGCAGCAACTCACACACAGTTTTGTAAGCCCTTAATCAGATGGCAAAAGAACAAAAAGAACGCTGCAATTTTGTGCTTAATTATTGAAGGGTCTTTGGCTGCCTTTTTGCTTAACTATTAGCTGAAGGAGCTGTTGCTGTTGCTGCAATAAAGGTGGCAACCCTGGCAGCAGCAGCAGCAGCAGCATGCCGCATTGCTTTGTTTGCCTGCCACTTAATCGGCTCAAAGTTAACTAAAAAATGAAGAGGAAGCGAACGAATAACAGTGGCAGACACTGGCAGGCTGCACGCCCCAAGCTTGTGGCACGTTTTAATTGGCAATTTTGTCAGAGGACTAAAAAGTAGCTGACAGCCCAGCTCCCAGCAGCGACAGGCAGCAACTCCTGTGTGTGTGTGTGTGTGTGTGTATGTGTGTGTAACACAATAAGCCCCCGACGTTGTCACAGCTCTCGCGACATGGACATGAAACCCAAACACCCCCCACCACCCCCTCCTTCGTTATCCACAAACCGCTCGCCAGTCTAGTCCCAGTTCAGGGCGCAGCGGGAGCAGCTGCGTGCTCTTGTTCTCGTCCTCGATCCTGTTTGTACCTAGCGCCTTTCAGCGACTTCTTGTTCCCTCCGCTACCTCTCGCCACCCTGCCCCTCTCATGTGAGCATAAACAAACAGAGCAGCCACTTGTCTCTCTGCCCCTCCGCCCCTCACTCCGCTGCTATTTCCTTTTCTTTTTCGCTTTTTTTTTGGGCGCCCACGCGTCCTAAAGCGAAAATTGACACTTTTAACAAGCGGAGAGAAAGAGAAAAAATGTGCTGTTGAGGGGCTTAACCCGAAACAGCGGCAGGACGCGCTGTGAAGCTGCCGTTAAGTGGCGTCCCGGTTAGTCAAAAGCCAAACAAAGGGCTGTCATTTCAACCTACTACCTACTACCCCCCCTTCTCTGTTGTCGCGTACTTTGCCAATTTACGCGCTCCTCGACATTTTTTTCCTGTGTATTTTGCTTGCCAGTTTCATGTCGTTATTCAACTTTTGATTTTTTTCGGTGCCACTTTGAAGCGTGTTTAGAAATTAGAAAAGTTGCAAACAGCTAACAACAACAACAACTAATGTCAATATTTTAGCAAACCCTCCCAGTATGCACAAAACCCACACCCGTTCCAGCGCCCACCTCAGCATGACTAAGCGCACACATTGCGCATACGCCACGTTATCAGCTTTGCTCATTTCCTGCATTTCATTTTTGTTCGGCACTTTTGAAGAGCATTTCCATTTTGTCATTTAATGTGCAACTCGTTAAAGGTGACTTTCGTTATCAACATTAAGTAAAACCATAGGTAGAATCAGTGCAAATTTTCAGGTTTTGTCTACATAAGAACTCTTTGTGGTTAGGAAAAGAAATTGAACCTGTGTCTGTAAGGGCATTTGAGCTTCGGCAGTTAAGTAGACAACTGTTCTTACTGTAATTTTAGCCAGGCAAAATTAAGCAGAGTGTGTTGGGCGGGTGGGGGGTTTCGTTTGTTGGCTCCATGTGGGCGTTCATAAATCACTTTTGTTGTTGTTGTTGTTTCGTCGCCAGTGGCTTTTTAAATTGCGCTTTTAATGTTTGCGCTCTGATCAAATTCAGATTTGCTGTCAACCAAAACTGCCCGCCATGTGTGAAATGCTGCCCCAAGTTGCGCGTCATTCAAGTCAGACCCAGTTCCCATGTGTGTGTGTGTGTGTGTGTGTAAATTCGTATCGGTTTACATTGAATTACGGCTGACTGATGACCACGTATTGGTTTCGCCTTTCGACAGCTTCTGTTAGCGCCAGCTTTTTCTCTCGTTCCCCCCTCTCTCTCTCTCTCTCACACACACACACACACACACACACTCTTCTTCTTGTTCTCACACTTAACGTTCATTAAATTTATGAAAATGCAGCGCATATCAAACGAGAACTGAGATGATTTATGGGCCACGCTAGCAGCAGGCCAAGTCAGAACTCGTTTTAATGAGCTTCCCAGCTGAACTGAATTTAATGGATTTGATTTCTCTCTTTTTCTCATTTTTATTTTTATAGACTTCTTTTTTTTTTGCGAAAGCAGTAAATTGAGTTGCGCCGTAACAATTGGTCAAAAATATCTCCAGGGTAACATTTTTGCTGGGCAATTTTCTTCTTTTTTTTATAATCAGATTGAGTGCGGAGCTGTCAAGTTTCATTGAATTGTGGTGAATGGGGGAATGAAAAGTTAAGGGTGAAATAAGAGACCAAATTCAACATTGAAGAGCACTTAAGGTGACCATGGAGAACAACAGCTAGTAGGGTTACGTAAACTGCCCTTCCCTGTCTTCAAATTCAAATACTCTTCCCTGACTTCAAATTGCCATAACTTCGTCAAAACTTATCCGATTTTCATTTCCGATACCATTTTATTCACGGTTTTTCATCTTTAATAGTTCTACATTCAAAGTTGAAAAACTTCTAAATTTCGGATTTATTGTCAAAAATCATGACAAGAAGTTGGACATGTCAAGTCCCAAGTCCCTAAGACTGCCCTTCCCTGACTTAAAATTGCCATAACTTCGCCAAAACGTATCCGATTTTATTTTCCAAGGTCATTTTGTTCATGGTTTTTGATCTTTAATAGTTCTACATTTAAAGTTGAAAAACTTCCGAATTTCGGATTTCTTATCAAAAACTGTGTTAGCATTATATCCTGCCACTCGTTGTTGCTGCGCCCACATACGGGGTTCATTCATTCGATTCGCTCATTAAGATATCAATTTTATGCATGCACAGAGCCCCTCCCTCTATCCATCATTACGCAGCTCTATCAATTTTGCGACTTGTCTTTTGACCGCATTGAAATTATATATTATTATTACATGGATAGTTTATGCGCAGGCGTATCAAAACTTGACTGGACACGATTTACAGTCTGTGTGTGTGTTTGTGTGTGAGTGTGTGTGTGTAGGCCTAATTTAAGCCAAGACAGGACATATCTGAAAATGTCCTGCCCTTGGCATATCATTCGCTTCACTTTGTTGTTTGTGCTGTTGTATGTTCATTATGTTTGATGTCCATTAATGGCCATGTTTTCATGCTTATGATATCATTAAAATTGACACACACACACACACACACACACTGAAACACACCCCAGTCTGTGATAATCGTGTTGATATTAACACTTAAATTGTCTTGGCTAAAGTGAAGCTTGATAAGCAAATGGTTTCGTGCTCAACTGTGAACAGATTTCATGTAGCTGAACAGTCAAACCCCTCCCTCTTCCTCGCTCTCTACCCTTCCGAGAATTACAAGTTAACTGTCTTAAATGTCGCCGTTACCAAACTAATTCCATCTTGGACATAACCTTGAATTCCTGGCATAAGCCAAGCAACTGTCTCAAGGTGACAGCACGACAGGATGCCAGGCCGTCATCCCGCCCCCTTTAGCACCCTCCCTTCAATTACAAACGAATGCACTTAATGCAATTCCGCTTTTTTTCTACCCAGCAGGCAGGCAGCCACGCCCACTGACCACCCAGCTGTCCTGCTGCTGCCTCTGCCAGCATTTTTTCTACACATTTTTCTTAACATTTTCATACCAAACTGTGAAATTCCTTTGCCCCCATTTTTTTCTGTATATTGCCTCGAGGCGCGTTGCTTGGAAAATTAGTTTTTGTTAAAGTTTCCAGTCGGCTTTTAATGAGTTTATTATGCCAGAAATCTTTCAGTAATTTTATAAATACATTTTAATTACTACTTTAGTTACTCTGCGCTTTTCAAATATTTTTAAATTGAGTAAAGGGAAGTTTAAGAATTAGTTTTATTTCATATTTCATTCATATTCATGTTTTTCAGTATCTTTATATCTGAGTTTATTTATCAAATTTCCTTTCTTACTTAGTTCCCAATCAATATTCCCACATATTCGAAAACTGCATATTCTCGACCTTATCGCATTAGTAACACCCCGTAAAATTTGTACTGACGTACACCAGATTAATGTGTCCGTCTTATCGCACTGCTGATATATACATACATATACATATATGTACAAATATACTAAATACCAAATACTCTAACATAATTTTCGAAAGACTACAACAACAACAACAAAAAGTAATAGAATTTGCCCGAAAATCGATAAGCAAAAAAAAAAACGCCCACAAAATGCGACTATTTTGGTTTTTGTTGTTTGACATATTTGCAGATATGAGGGGTAGAGTCCGATAAATACTTAGATATATTGTATGTATGTATATGTGTGCCCCATACTCGTGCAGCAACAACTGTGACCTAAAACATCGTTTCGATAAACAACTCCACTGATTTCCATATTGTGGCCTGTCTCTTCTCTATTTCTTGCTATACCTCTTGTTGTGTTTTTTGTGCTCTTTTTTTGGGGTTTTTGTATGATATTTTTAGCCAATTGCTTTTTGCTGCTGCTTCGCATTAAATGCAAATGTTGGGCGGCGACGCGTCGTTGACGTTGACGCCGACGCCGACGTTGACGCTGCTGCTATCGTCCACGTTCACTGACGTCAGGTGAAAGCATTAGCCCTAGTTCCGTTCCATTCCACGGCAATATTCGTTTGTTTCCATAGATACCCTTTCCAAGACGACTTGATTCCTCGATCACTCCTTTTTCCACTACTGCTGACGACTTAATTGTTTGCGACTTCTCTCTAAGCCTTGCGCTCTCCAACTGCTCTCTGCTGTTACTAACATCTGTTAACCTGCTGTTAATTCCTGTGCAATGCTGCCACCCTTTTTACTGAAATTTGTCATTTGAATATTATTCCAAGCTTAAGACTGAACATCTTATCGCTCTTCGATAACTATTATAGGGTATCTTGTGGTTTGGCTGCTGCTTTAGTATTCTTGCTCTATACACGACTAGGGGACGTGTAGCGATGACTCTTCTCTAATCCAATGAGCTCATGTTGATACTGCGTAGGAGTTGAACGGCGGATGTTTGGGATAATATCAGTTAAAGCTGATTTGCAAAACAAAAAACAAAAAACGTGATTTTGCAGGAAAACAACCCTGATAAATATATTCCTTGTCCAGTACCATTTGTAATCCAATAATTCAGAAATACATACATATGTATGTAACATGGAATTCACTTTGATGTAATATAATATGGATGCGTGTATTATGAAATCAAAATGGCTTTGCCTGATGATTTAATGTCCCGTAATGGTCTCATCTATTGATCTACGCCCCCTCCCTTATACTTTTAATGCACGTTGACGTTGATAAAACCCACAAAAAATCGTGCAAAAGAAGGAGAGAAATAATAAAAGCAAGAACAACAAAATCATAACAAAACATAAAAACATTGCACAAATGTGTTTGTCATTAACCGTTTTATCTCTCAACTCCAATAAAAATCGGTTATTTATACAGCACACACACACGCACACACACACACACATGCTTACTCATTTATTTGGATACACATTTATATTTATTTTCCCTTTTTGCGATAATTTTGCCGTCGTGCGACGACTTCGAATACGACAACAACAACAACAACAGCAACAATTGACGATTGACAAGCAACATGCAATAAATGTTTCTTATACGAGTGTTTGTATATGTGTGAGTGTATTTGTATTGGTATGCCGTTATGTGGGCTGCTGCGGGTCGTGCAGCGGGAATATTGTTAGATTAGGAAGCGGGAGTGGGGGAGGGGGAGGAGGGAGTAGAAGGGCGTTAAGCCAGCAAATGGTCAACGTTAGCCGCCTTTGGCAAAGAAGCCGCACAAATTGATGAGTCGTCAAAGCTGCGATGCTGCTGACTGCGCTGCCAGCGTCGCCCGAAAGGAGTGTGAGAGCTTGAGAGTAGGAGTGAGAAAGAGAGAGAGAAAGAGCGAGTGTGCAAGCGCTGTGCGACTGATAAGCAATACGAATGATGAAGAGGAGCAGTGCAAAGAAAAACTAATGAGCATTTAATTTCTTGACAACCTGTAAACGAAATAATATGAGGCGAAATGAGCAAAAGTTATGCACATGAGATAAAAGGGAGCAAGAGTAAGAGAATAGAAACGAATGACATGTTATGGAGTACAGTGGTCGTTTGCTAATTAGAACGCCAGATGTGGTTCTGGTTAGATTATAATTAGCAAATCATCACTGAAAGTACTACAATAATTTACTTATAATAACTAGATTTTCAATGAAACTATTTTGAATATCATTATTTTTTATTTTGTTTTAAATTAAAATAAAATTTAAAATTATTCTAAAATACGTTTTATATACTTTTTGGACATTTCAATTTTTTAGCGACTACTGTATGTGTACAAGTGCATAAGTATGTATGTATATGTGCGTGTGTAGGTGGAGCGAACAGTTCAAGTTGGGCAAACATAAAATGCCAACTGTGCGTTGAGAGAGTGGGAAGCAACAGTCGAACAGTCCGCTTTTTAACGTAACAGTTGAACAAACAACAGTCAAAGATGATGCGCCGACGTTGACGTTGACGTTGACGTCGCTGCTACCAGCAGCTAAGCAAACAGAGCAAAGCCAAAAAAATGTTTAGCCGTTACTAAGAGAGGGTGGCTCAGCAGCGACGCCGCTGCCGCTGCTTGTTGGGCTTGCTGCCTAATAATTTTGACGCATTCACACCCTGACAACGACGCTGACTGCGAAGCACCAGCATAAAAATTGCAAGCAGCGAAAGACGGCCGATAAGCAACTGTGACGTAGGCAACGTGGCAATTTTCTGCGTGCAGCGAGAGATGGAGAGAGAGAGAGGGAGAGACGGTCGCAATAGATGGCCTCATCCCTTGGCTTGGTATTTTCCATATGGGCGCATTTATACGCATTCGTTTTCAATTGAAAATTCCGCTTTGCCGCGCCTGCCGCCCGCCGCCCTCGTCTGCTGTCTGTCGGTCGTTTGTTTTGCTATTATCGTTGCTTTTGCTTTCGTATTGCGGGTCGTGTTGTTGTTGTTGTTGTCGTTGTCACCGTCACCGCCCCACCCCCTCTTTCTTATCCCATCACATGCGATTTTTCTTGCTGGAATTTGACATTTGTTGTTGTTGTCATTTTTATCAAGTGATATTTTTTCTGCTCTGCTCTGCTCTTCGCTTCTCTTTTATTTTATTTTATTTTATTTCTTTTTATGTTGTTCGCTTTAGCTAACGCTCACAAAATGCAAGCCATATAAACTTGTTATTTTCAACTGAAAATTGCTTTTTGTTTGTCCCCTTTTTTCTATTCGAATAATATATCATTTGTATTATCTTTATCAAATTTTCCTCATTTGCTTTGCAATTCGATTTTTCTTTTTACCCGATTTCCATTTCCCACAACAAAGTCCAAGGAGCTGATGTTTTTGATTGTGTTTTTTTTGAGGGAAATCACAAAATTGTGCTTAATTTATTTTGCACATCAATTCTAACCTCACCTTTTAATTTATTTTCTCACTTCAATTATCCAATTTTATATTTAACATGGGACAACTCCCTAATCTTATTGTCTTTTTTTCATAGCAAACATCAATCACTTAAGCGAAGGTAAACAATTTAAAAGCCAAACTGTCGTTTCTGAGTTATGGGAATTTCTAATATTCGCACAGAAACAGGTTTCTCAACTGATACGCAGAATTGAGCTTTTTTTTTTTGCACAGCTCGTGACGTGTTTGTTTGCTTTTCTAGTGAACAATGGTTTTTATAGGGCTTTAAATATTTAATGCTGTATGCGATAAATAGTAAACTGAGATTTTAGTTCTTTGGCAACTCTTAAATTTGATTTACAGTATGCTGGCAATTCTGTATAAATAGAAGCTAGCTGGAACTAGTTCACAATGTCATGGATAATTAATTGTGACAGTTTGTCAGGTGTGGAATCAGAAAGCTCACATATCAACTGTCAAATGTTGCAGTTACTTTTGACATTTCCACAGTCAAAACGTTTTTGGCCTTATCTTTATGGCCACTTTGAAGTTGCCCCCACTATAATAAATTTCATTTAATGATCATAATGATTTTTAGCCAACTATTTTTTCCAAATCTATAGTCTCCCAAAAACAACAACAACAACGCATTAGATTTTATATGATTTATTTTTACGAGCTGCAAACATACTAAAAAAAAAAATACCAAAATGGCCAAAATACATTCACACGAAAATTGGCTTGAAAAGTCATCGTAGAAAACGGTCAAGTCCCGCAACGACGCCAACGTCAACGTCAGCAGCGACGTCGACGTCAAGTGAAGCGCCAGGCTGCCAGCTGATGCAAAGACAGCTGTATGCCAAAAAATTTAACCGGGGACATGAGCGCATAAGATGGCGACGTCAATGTTGCCGTTGACGTCGAAGTCGCTGTCGCCGTCTCTGCCGCAGTCGTTGGGCTGACGAGCGTTCAAATTTGTTTCTCACGCGTTCGCCAAATGCCAAAAACCACTTGTTTTGAGTTTTTTCTTTTTTTTCTTTTGGCGAACACAAATTGGAATGGCCAGGGGGCGGGCGCGAGGGCCGCGTCTGAAATCATGACAAAAGTGACGCCAGCGCCGATGCCGACGCCGTTGGCAATTAACGTCGTTTTACACGCGAACAGCAAACGAAAAGTGCCAAAAGCGAACGGCTGCAAAAATTGATGAATGAAGTAATAATTGCCACAATATGGTCGACTTCTGCTCCACTGTGCGAATTTGGGTGGTGGCGCTGCGGTTGAGTCAGACGACGGCAACGGCAACAGCGACAGCGACGTCGTTGACGTCAACCCAGCTCCCTTGCTCTCACTCTTACGCTCTCTCTCTCTCTCTCTCTCGCTCTGTCTGTCTTTCTCTTGTTGGAGCTCTCTGCGCCAGCCAAAAACACCCCCGCCACAATTGCTTTTTTCCGGTGGAGGCAGAGTTTGTTGGGGGGTTAGAAAGAGAGAGTGGTAACTTTGTGAGTAGTTCCGTTTGTGCCAGAGACATCGCCGCATACCGGCGCTTTTCTATTACACACATACATACATATACATATATATTTTTTTTCTATGCAGCCGCTCTCTCTCCCGCTCTCACTCCCAGACAGCCGCCCATTCATTCATATGAGGCGCACTCACTCGCACTTAAGCAAACGAGTGAGAGAGGGCGCCCTCTCTGTCTTTCACGAGCTCTCGTTCGCTCTTTTTTCCGATTGAGCAGTGCGCATGGACCGCTCTCCACCGGTTTTCTGGATTGTGTTTGTCGTTGCTTGCTTGCCTTTGCAAATTCAGTTCAGTTTCATTTTAATTTTCGTCGTGGCCGGTTCGTTGTGCGCATGCTAGAAAAAACGAAAGAAATTTGAACTAAAATTGAAATCAGCTGGGCTGGACACACTGTACAACTGTCACACACTGTTTGTTCGTCGTTCCTTTCGTACTGTTCGTACTTGTTTCAAAGCTCGCCAACAATTTTGCTACGTGTACGCGTAACAACAACAAACGTAATACAACTCTGGCTAGCTAACTGTGCTTTCGTCTTTCTCTCTTTGTCACTCACCGTGTATATGTGTATGTGTGCGTGTGATTAACTTAAAGCTGACGTCGTCTCGTCATCATCCTCTCATCTATCGACAAAAACAACAACATCATCAGCAGCAGCAGCGACTATTAAGAAATTATTGCAAAAAATAACAACAATAAGGTAGTGGAAATATTATCGTATATGCGGTTTTTTTATTGTTTCCTCTCTGCATTGCCTTCGCCGTCTGTCATCGTATGTATGTATGTATTTGTGTGTGTGTGTGAAGCGGCATTCAAAAATATAAAAATAGCAATAGAAAGTTATTAAAGCGTTTTTGCAACAAAAAGCAGCAGCAAAAAAATACATACATATTTTTTATACACATCAAAAACAAAAAACAAAACCAAAGAAGCAGAGTCAAGAAAAATAGTTAAAGCTTACGTTTGCCGCTCCGGCAACGCGCTCTCTCTATCTCACACTCTTTTTACGTCGCTAGCGCTTACGTCTCGGGGCGCACTTGAAAACGTCGCAAAAGTTTGTAAACAGCAGAAAGCTTTGTGTGCGAATCTGCGTGCGTGTGTGTGTGCGTGTGCAATAGAAAAGTGAAGAAGCAGCGGCAGAAAGCAAACGCCATCAACGTCGTCGCCGTGGTTGTCGTCGCAGCAGCAGCTGTCAAACAGAAAACAAAGTAAATAAAAGCAATTGCCCAAAAGGGCATCATTTTAAGTAAGAGGAAGACTAGCAATATATATCTTTCCTGCTCTCACTCTCGCTATCTGGGAGAACAATTAATAATAACAAAATATATAATAACCCAACTATTTATGTTGCTCTGCGTGTGTCGCTCTCAATTGTCTTTTTTGTATTTTTTTGTTTTTTTCCCTCTTTTGCTTTGCGCCCACACAGACAGAAGAAATTCGCTGAATAAAAGCAGCCATAATAAAGTTCAATGTCTGCCACAACAACAACAAAAGCAAAACATTTTTGCCGAATTTCGTTTAAATAAAATTTATTGCCTCGCATGTTGTTGTTGCTGTTTGTGTGAAAAATTAAATGAGCCACAGCCGTTAGCTTTTGTCTATGTGTGTGTGCAGAATTTTCATAGCGGCTTTTGTTTTACATTTGTTTTTTTGCGATTAAACTTCAGCTGCTTTTAGCTTAACCGTTGCTCAAATGCCAAGCGTCAAGAATAAGACATTGTGAGCGTGAGGGAGAATATAGCAAACAGGGGAGAGAGCGAGAGAAAAAGAGCAGGAAATGGTGAGAGGCACACACACACACTCGTTAACTCTCGCAATTTGAAAACAAATTTTATAGCGGATTTTTTTTGCAGCTTTAAAATGGAGGTTTGAGTGTTGGTTAATCAGCTGATGTGTTGACTGCATATGTGTGTGTGTGTGTGTGAGTGTGAGTGTGTTGGCAACTCTATTCCTGCAATTTATAATTTGTATTTAAGCATAACTAAACATTTTTGATTGTCACGTATGCAATTTTATATGGCTTCTAGAGCTATTTGGTATCTGTACAAATCAAGTTTATTTTTTTGCTTATTTAATTATAATTATTTCGTATTTTGTGCGCTGTTCTTCTTGATCAACTACTACGTCTACAAATGCTCTCTCTGTCTCTGTCACACTTGTCTGATATGTATGTACGATTTGCATTTGTTTCTAGGCTTACCAGTGGGTTAATCAGCTCAGCACTTTGGAGGTTAGTACAATTAACAACAACAAAAAAGCATTATACAAAAAAAAACCCGCAAGTAATGCTTGCAGATTCGGTTTTTTAATCTACAAACAATATACATATGTTTTTTATATTTCTCAACACTTATCTTGACTTTATTTCACATTCTATGCACACGTTTCTTGCGTCCATTTTATTTTTCAGTAGTGTTTAGTTGAGTAGTAACTTATCACGCGCTTGCTTTTTTTGTTGATGTTAGTGCCATGCACGAGAGAGTGCAACAAACCCCCCACCCCACCCTACCCCTTTTCACAACAATACAGATATGGCTTAAGTCGGGCCCCCGTCGCGAGGCAAACAGCGTGAAGGCAAGCGACTGATTAGCCTTAACCCCATCTTCCCCCCCCCCCCCCCGTCTCCCTTGCCCACTTGTCGGTGCTGAAGTCCAAGGTTAAACCCTTTTGTGAGAGGGCAATGTATTGGACGCGAATTTTTGGGTGTCACGTAAACCCCCCCTACCCTTTAATCTCTTCTGCTGCTGCTATTTCTTTCTCTTTTATTCGTATACCCTGTACCAATTGAACATGGGTGACAAAAAGGGTAACATGTACATATGTGACAGCCAAAAGGATGCATCTTCGATAGCATCTTAGTATATATGTATATATGTATAATCTTGATCAGGGCAGAAGTTGAGTCGATCTAGCTCTTTGTATTATAGCGTCGAGTCTAGAGACTATAGGCTAGGAACCAAATTTAGTATACGAGATCTGAAATTGATAATCGATAATCGTTTTTCAGCCATATCTTTGATCTTATATGAGCTACAGCCACTAAATTTGAATGTAAATACAGGGCATCTACTAGTCAGTCACTCTCGACTAGAGCACTCTTGTTTTTATTTTTATCACTTTTGTATACATTGTATCATTGTCTGTTGTTGGCCAACCCCTTGCTAAAAATTGCCATGCAGGAGGGGGGCCTTGGTAGAGGTAGGGAGGCCACAGTGGAACTTTCTCCTTTACACAGCACAGACACATGAAAAGTTGCAGTCATTGCACCCTCCTCGACTTTATAGTTGCTGCTTTGGCTGTTTCTCTACTCTCAATTGCCCTCCCTTCTTCGCTGTCTCCCTCTCTCTCTCTCACTCACTCTGTCGCTCTCCCTTTTTCTCTCCTTGCACTTGTCTCACCTAACAGACATCGTTAACCTGCCTGGGCAAATAATGGCAACAACAAACACCCCCTAAGGACGAGCTCCTTTGTTTTATTTTCGGTAACAAAGTAAAAGTTGTAAAAACACAAAACGTGCAAAAAAAGCGACCAGAGAAAACAAGGGAGAACATACACTATAAAAAAAACCATATATATATTTGTTACAAAAAAAAACTGCTGCTGACGTCTGAAGGCGGCTTTTGCTTCTTCTTCATTGCTCATCTGTTTAACGCTTTGGCTTTCAGGTTTTATGTCCTGGCCGACGCTTTTATGGTTTAGTTTGGCTTGCCAATTTTTGATTTACATATTCCCGTTGCTTTTATGTTTATTTTTGGGCGTTCCTTTCCCTCACTGCACGCTTTGAGCTGCTTGCACTTATCGCGCGGCGTCGTCAACATCCTGGACTTTGCCAGGATATGGGAACACAACACAGCAATTTGTTACCAAAAGTTGCCCTGACCCCGTCTCCCCCGTCTCCCTCACATTCACTCGGGGGTTGCTTTGGCGTCAACGCTTTGTGCTGTTGTTGTTGCTTTTGTTATTTTGTACGTGCTTAAAAATGCAAATCCAACACAAAATAAAAATAAAAACAAAAACAAGTCGAAGGGAAAACGCAGCAATAACAAAAATAAGCCTGGAAAATGTTCAAATCACACACGACGCAATTTTCTCGCAGATATTCACAAAATAAATAAGAAAAACAGAATCAAAAAGAAATAAAGAAGAGAAAAACAAACACATATCAACAAAGGCGCAAAACATGAAAGCAAAGAAAAAATAAAATAAAAAAAAAAAACAAAAAAAAGGAAAGAAAGAATGTCATTAGTTTTATTGAAAATGTTGTCAAAGCAGATTTCTATCAAGACATGACCTCGACAAATATTCTTTATACATAGTTTATAATGCCCCCCCCCCCCCCCCCTTAATTTGGTAACACGATATTTTAGGCTAATTGAAAAGGTGCATTAGTTAAAATATCAAATTTAAGTCAACAGCTTATGTGAAAAATGGGCTCTAAATGTGTTTGCAAAGGCAATTAAAGTGCTACAGTAGAATATCGCTATGTGTGTTGAAATTCTCCACCGCTTAATGTATAAACAGGATGCATACATATATACTATATAGGTATATGGCATGTACATATGTAGATAAACTTTTCTTAGAAATGAATACCCATTTCCTATAAATTCTAGTGTGATATATGATCCCATCATAAAAGCAAATCGATTGTCACACATTTAACGTTATATGTTATAGTATATAGTATATACTATATAAAGCTCGATAAGATGTCGTAATGACAGTTACTGCATTTGGCAGTCTCTGAAAGCACAAAAACCAGAGGCCTTTGAAATAATAATGGTGAATTCCCAGAATTATGAGAACCCACACAAATCAATGGCATTTCTTATCAGCACACAAATTGTAGCTACCGTCACGTTCGCTTACCAGCAATCACAACGATAGCAACAACAACAATAACAATAACAACAAGTTGGCAGGCAGACATTAAGTATACGATAAATAGTTCCACAAGTTCCATACACAGTGTGTGTTTCTAGAGCGTTTTCTTTATCAGTGGACGCAAAACAAAAAAACAAAGAACAAGAGAAATTATGTCAACTGTTTTTGATTTCTGCTCTCTTTTGCATTTGCTTTGTGGAAATTTGTCATTCGTCACTCGTAATACTCTGAACTGAAATCAAATCTGCCCTCGACGACGACGACGACTACGACTACGACTGCCAGGCACCGGCATCTCGGGTATACGATCGTCTATCGTTGTTCGATCAGCTGACGAAGCGTCATAGAATTTAGTTTTTTTTTTTGTATTCTGATGATTCAACATGGCGGCATTACAATATGCATTATGTATTATCGATAATAAAGCAACCAGAAGAAGCGTCGGAAAAATAATAATAATAATGTCGAATCGATACAATTAAAAGTTGTCTACTTGATGATGTCAGCAATTTGCGGTATTTTCGCCAGCTAATCTAAAATTGTGAACTCGTTTCTGTGGAATAACTGAGAGAGCAAATGGGGAAGTCACACATTTTCACAAAACTATTTTATATATTTATTTTTGCTTAATTTATAAGTTCTTTAATTTTGGCGTAACTTTCGTTAGAATTTCTGAATTTGCCAATACTGACTTATAATTGTAGGGTATTACAACTTTGTTGCTTTGAAAACTTTTGCACTTTTTGCTTTATTATGATTCACTTAAAGCCGCCACAAAACTCTAACCAAAATATGTTGCCTGTCGCTTGTTTGGCTTTGTCAGCGATTGCAGGTGGTTTTTATGGCTCTTTTTTTTTTTAGTGCACTTACCTGCCTCCCCTCAACTCTAATGCCCCCGTCTGAGGCACATCCAAAAAGATAATTGTGAAACTTTGTGTTCAGAGAGACGCATACAAAATCTAAAGGTCAATTTATATGTGTGTGTGTGTATGTGTGAGTGCGATTGCTTGCGTTTCATTTCATTTGCTATATTTTCAGATGAGTCATTTTCAAATTCCACAAACACAGAGACTTACGAATACTATTGTAGCTTAGATTACACTGGCGACTTTAGTTGTTGTAGTTGTCGCTGCTGCTGCTGCTGCTGTATTGTAATTAACGTTGGCGTTGTTTTTGCATTCTTCCCGCTACTCAGTTTTGGGCGTTCTCTGGGGACGCATTTGTTGCCTTACGCGCGGCACATGCGGCGTATGAGTGATACAACATTTTGTGTTGGCTTTCCCTTTTAGTTGTTCCCATTGTTGTTGTGTTGTTGTTCGTCCATTTGGGTATTAACTGCCGTTGCAGTTGTTATTCACGTTTTATTTTCCCAGCTGAACAGCTGAACAGCCGAACAGCTGAATAGCTGAATAGCATTGTCCACTTTGCAGTGCATTAAGCTAATTGTTTTAATGACTTTGCATGTTGTATGCACATTGTGCTTTACTTTACTGACTTCAACTGATTGCGTTGCACAGATGTGCAACAAGTGTCAAAGGGTAGTCAATGTATTCGACAATTACAATTAGATAAATAGTAAGACTTAAATATTCATTCTTAACAACTGTTTGTCAACACAAAATCATCGGAAAGGAAACTGGTTTGATATATGTATGTACATACATATGTGTAAATAATTCACTAGAAGTTGCAATGATAAATGTACATACATATAGAATGTGCTGTTCTCTGATTCACAGCCAATCATGCATAACAGTATTTTATCTGATACGCGAAGCATTTAACTGTAAGTAAGATGGACATATTTTATGTATGAAGAAAGCTGAAAGCATTATGAAAGCTGCTCAAGTCAAGTAAAAAATCAAATCAATGAATATAAATGTTGAAAATGCGACAGAAACTATGTTTATTATTTGAGAATGTATCCGAGATACAGTAAAATTGAATTGGAATTTATAGTTTATAGTTACTGAGGGGTTGCTATATTTAATATCTTGACTTATAAGTCCTTTGGCTTTCTTTTATCAACTCCTTGCTACAAGATAATTGAGACTCGATAATTGTATTCAGTGCTCGCTTTAAACTCAATTAATATTAGCAGGATATTATTTGCTGTACTCAGCAACTCTAATTCAATTAATTATCATTTACATTATTACACATTTTTGAAGCAATCTCCTGCGTCGCTTTCATCTTAGCCCCTGCTTTGCACTTGTCTCTCTTGGTTAGCTGTTGCCTCAAACTGACAGCATGGCTTACCCTTTGTGTCCCTGTCCCTGCCCCTGCCCCTCCTCCCCTTTTGTTTGACCCCTTTAGCAACCCTTGGCTCTTGGCCCTTTGCCTCGATTGGTTTTACTTCGGGGGCAACAATTCAATTAAAATTGGAAGCTTTCAGAGCTTTTGGGTAAAAACCACCTGACAAATGTTGTGCCACTAATGCCAATGTTGCACTCAGCAGCACAACAACAACAACGACAGCTTTAGACATTGACACACTCTAAATACGCATACACACGTATTAATACAATGCTTATATGTATTTATTTTTATGTATCTGTATGCTTGTAACTTTTCCTGGCAGCACACAGCAGCTCCTCCCTCTCCCCCTCCCCCTCCAACTACCACACTCCCCCTCACACAGTACCCAGCACCTCCTGCTGCGCTGCGGCTGGCCAAGAAAACCACTTAGAGCGCCAGCAGCATTTCAGTTGGTTTTGTGCTTGACTTGACTTGCTTTCAAATAACTTAGCTAACAGTGTGCTGGGTCGGTGGCAGGGAGGTGTGGGGGGTGCGAGTGTGTATTGGGTGGTTTAGTGGTGCTACTTCCTGTCACACACGCACACACACACACACACAGAGACACTCCCATATGGTATGTGTCAAGAAAATCGTTTGCTTTCTTTTTTGTCAGCTTTGCAAATTAAATTTAAATACCCGCATTTTCATAGGGAGCTCTTAGGGGGGGGGGGGGAGGAGTATATATACATATATTGTATTTAAGAGGCTACTGTAACTTTGTGTTGTTGTTCGTGTTGCTGCTGTTGTTGATCGCTGCCTTTGTTGTGCACAAAAACGTGTTGTCTTTGTCACTTTGCCAAGCCAGCCATTGTGTGCTGGTGTGTGTGTGTGTGTGTGAGTGTGTGTGTGTGAGTGTGTGTGTGTGAGTGTGTGTGTGTGATTGTGTGTTGAGTGCCCTACAGCCCAGGCAAATAACACCGCACCACCTCCCACACCACACTCGACCACACTCGACCACCCTCTACCACCCTCTACCCCCGCACCGTTGACATGTGCTCATGCTTTTGAGCTAAGTGTTACTTCCGCTCTGCACGCATTCACGAGTCATTCATTCGCATCCATTCATTATTCAAAACATGAGAATGGCAACGTTGAAGAGTAGCGCATAGAAGAGCACAGAAAACGGTAGACCGCCCCCCATCCAAAAAAAAGGTGTCATCAAATCAATTCTATATATATTCACATATACATATGTATATATATATATATATATCTTGGGTATTTTTTGTTTGTAGCTTGACCTTAATTCAATTATTGAAATGCTGTGCGTTTAATTGTCAAAACTGGTTGCTGCGCTAGAGCAACGTTTTTCAATTTGTTAGTCAAGTCCAGCTACTAACTGTATACCCAACTCTCCCCTTCAACCCCTCCAGCTAACAGTTGGCAGCTTGACGCGGTTTCCGATCACGTTCTGCAGCTTTATTTGATTTATTTGCAACTGATTTTCAGTTCTTATGCTGCCCTCCCTCTTTCTCTGTCTCTGTCTCTCTCCGTCTCTCTCTCTCCGTCTCTTTCTGTTTCTCTCTTAACTGTTCTCTAAAGTTTTGCACGTTGTCACATAAATTATTTGCACACTGCAGAAATATTTTGCTTTGGCTGTTGCTGTTGCTGTGATTAGTGGTCATTGCTAATGTGGCAGCGATGTTAAATATCACGCGCTATACATTATCATCATATAAATTCATCTGTATTTATGTTCGTATATTTCTTGCAATATGCCACACCTCACCTCTATAATAAAAGCACCCTATACTAAGCCCATGCGACAATATATCATCATTCTGTGGGTCAGAGCGTAGCGAAACGAAACGGTTTACCGAATCCATATATCCATATCCATATATATATATATAGATATATATCGTGTATCGTTATATACATCGTGTACTCATGACATTTAGCTGATTTTTTTTATTGCTTTTTAGGGTGAGTTCAATGCGCGCGTGGAGGTGGGGCAATTATAACAAATTAGACGTATATATGGTTTAGTTTGTGCTCATGTACTTAAAGCGTATCTACTAATGACCATTGTACCTATCGTGTGTTATATTAAGTACTTATTTGTACATAGGTATACCTAATTTACAGAATTATTGGAGAGAGTTTCGAAATATTCAAAAAGAAAGACTTACAAGTAACTAACTAAACAATTTTCTTCACTTCAATTCACTTGTGATACCACAAATATCCATTACTTTAATTATTACGTTCTTCCCCTTTTTCCTACACAGTTTCCCTTGAAATAGATTTCAGCTTTGATTAGATATCAAATCGAATTACCAGAACGTTTACGTTGCATTAAACGCTAAATCGCTTGAACATCATTACACCTGGTTTTTTCAAAAGAAATTTATATATATATATAGATATATATTTCTCCAACTTGCTTACACATATATATATATATATATATACATTTTGCTAATTGGCTGCCAATCATTCGCTTAACCTTTTATGGGGGGACGAACTACGCCAAAGACTTGTTAATTGGACAGGCTCAATTATGTCGGCCATCAGAGACAGGGACTGATACCATTACCGTTACAGGTTAGCCAGGTATCTAATAAGCAGACGCCTCCCCCACGCATCGCAATCGCTCTTTAGCTAATTAATCCAACTCATCAACGGGATATTAAAAAAAAAGCAAAAAAAATGCTAATGCCAGCAGCAGTCGCCTCAGTCAAACAAAATTGATGACGTTTGACCTTTAACGGTAACGAGTCCGTCTGTACCTGCTTGCTGCTCACTCGACAATTCCAGTTAACTGCAGTCTGAGGCCAGGACTTTGTCCAGTTTATAGCAGAGGATTGTCGGGTCGTCGGGTTTTCTCATCAGCACTTTCTATTAATATTCCATTTCCTGCTAAAAGCTTCAATTAAAATCTTATTTACGTGCATTTGCCTGACAGTTGTTGGTGTTGTTGTTGTTGTAACGACACTGACAACAATACAACAACAACAACAACAGGAACAAGAACGGTACTTGCTCGTACATTCAATTAATACCAAAAATGTATTATGCCAGAGACCGAAGAGACAACACACAGGAACATGCTGGGAAAAATCTCTCTCTGATAGCTTGGACAAAGTGGGGAGTGTTGTGGGGGGGGGGGTTTGCTTAGTTAGGGGTAGACCCATCTTGACCCTGTTCATTGTATTTTACTTTCAACTAATCGCACTAAAATGTTTTCAGTGTTTCACTAACAACAATGACATGCAGGACATGCTCTCTCACTCGCACACTCGACAACCATCTCTTTTTAGCTGGCACAGAAATGTTTATCTCCGTTATTGCTATCTATCTGCAAACAAATCACAGATAAATTAGTTGACTGATAAAATGTGATAACAAAAATAGCAATTTTAGTAGACCAACTGATTTAGCGATAGTCAACAGCCGCAATCGATAGTCGTAACTATTTATAAAGCTAATAAATACATATGTATGTATGTATGTATGTATATATTTATATGTACATACATTATGTATATCCACTTTCATGGCTTTTAATTTCATTTTATGTTTATAAGTGAGGGCAGCTGGAGTTCAGGCTGCACAAAAAGCTCCCCGGAGACCTACAGTCAGTCAACCTTGTCACGGTCAGGCACAGTGCCACCCCCTGCCTGCCTGCCCCTCTTTCGTAGCAGACATTTTCTCCACCCGCTCCAGTTTTGGGTTCAATAGCTGCTTGAGTCGCCTCGACTTGCCCATTTCCTTTGTGCACCACTGCTCTTGACTCATCGGCCATTTTATCAGAGAGTGTTTTTCTTGGCTGCTTCTTCTTTTGTATACGCTCTCTCTCTCTCGCTCAGTCGCTGTCTCTATCGCTCTCTCTTTAGTCGCAGCCAGCCAAGTTGAGCTGGTCGCCCACTCAATTGAGTTATCGTCTTTAATTCAATAAAAATTATTGCATTTTATTGTTGCGACTGACGCCAAGTGGCAGTCCCCGCCCCCTCTCTCAGTCCTGCTCCTCCTCCTCCTATATGCATTTGTATTTATACATCCCACATATTTGCGTATCCACAACAAGTTCAAGTACTTAGCAAGTAGCAGTTGCTGCTTCCGCTCGTATCTCTGCATCTGTATCTGTATCTGTATCTGTAAAATGTAGCTGTATCTGCAGTTGGCATGAAATTTAAACTGCTGTCGCTTTACATCTTTTTAAATGCCAGCCAAGGGTTACACGCCCCCTCCCCATCTCTCCATCTCTCCCTCACACCCTCATCAACTTTAACCAGACGCAGACATTGCTTTTCTATCTGGCAAAGATTCTTTTGCTGTCTACGCGCTGCGTTTATTCAACTTGTCAGAGGGGGAAAGTCTGGCATGTGGTTCCTATGTATGTGGTATGTATATGTGACTAACAATGGGGCTTTTATGATTGTGACATTCTTTAAGATTATTATGTTGATAACAATAATGTTGAAAAAGAGTTCCCAGTTCCCGCCAGCTATGTAAATGTTTACCCAAACCCGAATCAATCAAATGCCAACGCATAATATTTTCTATTGTGGTAATTTAAAGCTGCCATTTAAAGAAATTGTAAGCTTTCAAATAAAATAACTCACTGTTTGTTAATCATTGAATCACAATACAAAAAGGCAAGCAAAAGTAGTTTGATTAGCTCGATATTCTTCAAGGCCCGAACCCAAACCCAAACCAATCATACCAAATCCAACCCGTCCAAAACAAACAAAACCCTCGATTGCAATCAGCTGCTAAAAACCTTTTTCAGCTGATTAAAGGTCTGGATATCTATTTATGCCACGGTTTCTGCTTTTTTCTTTAGACCAAGTAATGCTAATATTTCTTATGATTTGGCACAAAAATTTTGTGTATTTGCGCCTCATAAATTATGCAAATTGCTGTTGCTGGGTTGAGTTCGCAAAAAGTACCACGGATTAGCACGCAGCTCACACTTTGTGGGGGTTCTTTTTTTTTAGGGGTTTGCCAGCTAAATTGAAAATTCTGCCTGTGGCATTGCTATTGTTATTTATATTTGTATAAATATTATTATTGTTCTTTGCTTTATTTATGCACATTTATTATTTCAATAATGGCGCAAAAAAAAAAACAAGGCACAAAAAAAGCAACACATAAAAATATTAATAAGTAAAAGCAAAAGTATTTGTGTCATGCAAAAAAACTTGCACATTTTGCACAAAAACGTTAAACAGAAAAAATGTTCTATAAAATATATGTGAACAAAAAAGTTAATGTTTAATTATGCAGAAATATAGTAAATCCGTCAGTAATAGTAAAAATAATTAAATGGACAATTTGGTTTAGCCTGCACTGTAAAAAGGTTTCAATTAATTCCCAGCTAAAGCTTTTTTTTGTTTGTTGCATTTTTGAAGCCACACAAAAAATGTTATTATTAATATTGAATAGCAGTAAAAAGAATTTATTCCCCCCACAAAGTAATTTTAATTTATTTATGCACGATATAAAATAGCTGCGATGTTTTTATAGCATTTTTCCGCACAATTGCGTTAAAAATAGCTGAAAAAATGTGTGTTGTCTATATAAATATTTGGAATTTGGCACAATAAAAATTAAAACAAGAAATGAGAGATAAAAAAAATGCGGAGAGTATTTTTAATTGTTTTGAGTGAAAGCAGCGGGTGGAATGTTGTGACACTTTTCAACATTTTCATTTATTTACCAAAATTTAATGAAATGTTTTTGCATGTCAGAATATTAGTTATTATTCTGTATATTTATATGTTACATATAATATATTTATATACTTAATAATTTTCTCCTTTCTTTTCTATTTGCAGGTAAGCTTTATAACTAGTTCATATGTTGGGTATTTAAGCAAGTTTGGTAATCGTTTGTATTGTAAGTATTGTATCGCAGCAAGGAGTTACTCGGATCGTTTTTCAATTACGGTCTTTATTATATAAAATTAAATTTCCCAGAAAATAAGGTCTAATTCCATTGAACTCAGCGATAAGCAATCGGATTTACCAAGTCTCATAAAAAATGCTTATCAATCACTGTGCATATTGCCAAAAATATAATAAAACATGAAAGGAACGTTAAACTTTGCATGCCGAAGCTAGGAATACCCTGTCTAAATCATCAATAAAACTAATGAATTTTTGCTAACAACCTATTTAAGATAACTATTCCAAGCTTGATCAAATATAGAGTCCTTTCTCAATGCTAAACAAACTTACTCACTAAAGTATAATACCCTTTTGCATGCTTAAAAATGTAATCAAAGTGCTAAAAGAGTAAACATTTCAAGGTCTAGTTCAATGAACTCTTCTTTGTTTAAGCTAAAAATATGCCTGATATATGGTATATAGTATATACATATGTACGTACATCTGTATAATATAATTTTATTTTCATTTGTTTCAACACATAAAGAGAAATGCGATTTTCCTTGAACTCAGGCAACTGTCGGTTTGTGAAGCGAGTTTGACCCTTGAAAGATAGCAAAATGATTGCAAATATTGAAAATAGAAAGTTGTAGGCCAAATTTTTGGGAAATGCATTTTGAAATTACTTTTAAAGGCGCGGGCCTTATAATTAATGTGTGCTTACGGTTTTATTTTTATCGATTGCTGACACGCAAGACTTGAGAGTCAAATCATTTTGTGCGGATTATTTTCCAAAAAAATTTGAAAAATTACATTGCTCGTGTGCCCTCCAATGCCCGCTCCCCGCTCCCCCTTTGTCAGTGGCCACCTGTGCAGAGTCATGGGCTGATAATCCGAAATTCGCGTTCCACGGCAGGCATTCGAATTATTTGCTTGCCAGGCAGACGAGCTTCAATTCGCTTGCTCCGCTCGCTCTGCCCTGCCTTCCTCCGCTGTGCACATGACTTGCGTCAATTATGCGTTTTGCCAATGGCAAATTCTGCCTTTTCTTCGGATCGGGGTCTAGGATGGGAGGCGGTGAAACGTTCTTGTCGTATCTCTTAGCTGACTGCCAAGGTTTCCTTCCTGTATATTAACCATCTATCAGCTGCTGCGTGCCAGCTACCAGTTTCTACCCTTCACATACGCACATTTAATTTATAGAAGTCACGTGAGCGGCATTTTTTATGCACAACCCCAATACGACACAGCCACCCCCACCACCACCCCATTTTTGGGAAGAGAGTCAGAATCGCAATCAGTCGGAAAGACGAAGCGTGCCGGATTTAGCTGACTGCTGACTGCTTCTTGATTTGATGACTTTGGCAGTCATCAAGACATTTGCTAAGCCTTAAAGCCCACAGAAAACCCAAAACGAAATATACGATATTTAACTATGGAGAGTTGCATACAAACTTTAAGACAAATCCAGCAAACGGGTTGACAGTCGCAAGTGCTTGGGACAAATAATAACTGTCGCTAATCGTGATTGAGTGGATTTATGGCAACATTTTTGGCACAAGTGCAATGCGATTCGGTTCTTTGGCTGCCCCACATTGATTTATTAGCAAAGACTTCCAGAGAGAGCGGGCGAGAGAGAGAGAGAGCGACAGATCCCTCGAAGAGCAAGGGTAGTGCAGAGTGAAGACATCAACGGTCGCTGTTTAAATGAATTATATGGCGCTCATGTCGGCGACATCATAAATCACACACAAGACCCATTTGTATATGTTGTATGTGGTTGTTGTTCCTGTGGTTGGTTGTGTTGCTTTCTACTTGAGGCATTTTTGGCACGTGACTCGAAACAGCGTCCATTTCAAAATGCTGCCAAAGACTGACCAGATTAAAAAGGGGAGAAAAAAAAACGAGCATTCAATGTGATCTTAATGGAATGGTGGTTGGACTTGAGTTGTGCGTGTTGCATTACTAGATTGCTGAATGTTGTGCGTGTTGCATTACCAGCAATAAGGCTAAAGTTGAGAATTTTCATTGGGAGTTGAGGTTGTAGAAAGTTCGAATATTACAAAGATCTGTGTCTTAGTTTGCATATATGCATAAATGATTATTTGATTAATGATCTGAGGATGGGTAAATGGTAAGATACGACTAAAAACTAGTAGCCTCTATTGAGATGGTTAACCATAGGTGAACCCGTAACCAGTAAGTAAGCAACCTCCTCACATATTTGTAACTCACACACACTTGACTCGTTAAACATGTTGGCCAACTAACTGCCTTTACCTTTGGGTAATTTTCGCAACTTAGCCCTGAGTGTAGGGTCTTTAGACTGTTTGCACTTGCGTGATTGGCATCCGTTTGCCATATCATCAGTATTATCATTATCGTCATTATCAACATCATTATTAACATTGTTATGGATGGAGGCAATCAAAATGTTTAGCTTAGGCCATTAAATTGTATTTTTATCATCATGGCTGCGATTGTCTTTTCTCTCTCTTTCTCCCCCTCTCTCTCGCTCTTTCACTGTCTTTATAAAGTCGAAAAATGTTTGCGCAATAAGCCGAGTAAACAAATGAAAGTCACATAAATAATAGCAAAAGGTTAATGTTAGCTAAAACTATAACTATAAGTTACAGAAACTATGCACATAAACTATAATAAAAATTACAACAAATATGCACTTAAAAAGAAGAAGATGAAGGTGAGCAGAGTGTAATAAACTGACAACAAATTAACTGAAAGTCTGCACACGTGTTTGCCACACACGGGAAGAGATAGAAACAGAAACAGAAAAAGACGATAGGAAGCTAAAGATATTTAACAAAGCAAATGACTGAAAAAAAGAGAGTAGGGTTTGATGTTTAATTTTGTTGTTGCTGTCGTTGTTGTTGCTGCTGCTGCTGTGGCGTTGAATATTTTGCAAATGACGCAATTTTGCAAATAACAAAAAAAAAGAAATGAAGAATTTGTTTTTTTTTTACTTTATAAAACGGCAGCCAACTCGACGCTCGCCCATTTTTGGAATGACACACATAGGTATACATATGTACACTATATGTATATAATATATTAAGTATACACAGACTGTGTGTGTGTCTCAGTTTGTAGTGTTTTGCCATTTGCTGTTGCTGTGCGCATTAAATTATGCGAACGATATAATTTCATTATCAGACAGCAGAAAAAGCAGCGGTTCAGTTCATTGGCATACGGGGCGTATGAGTGTGCCACACACATACACACACACACACACACACACACACACATGCAAATAGTCGTCACACTTGAGCAGTGTACACAATTTTTCAGTTGAATTTATTATTTAATTACGAGCCAGCCAGCTAGCCAGCGAGAACAAGACAAACGGCAAGGCCCAAATTTCTGTTGATTCTACAATGTAGAGAGAGAATATTCTTGCGACTAAATGTATCTCAGATTTAGTTCTTCTACAGTGTGTGTATATGTACATATGTGTATGTAGAAGTATGCTGGAAAAAAAGATAACAAACCTACCAAAAAATGAAATGAACTCGCACTTGAACTCGTCTCGTCTCAGCATCTTTCTCTCTCTCTCTCTCTCTCTTTTGTTTCTGCTCTGCTGTTTTGTGTGCTTTTTGTATCATATATTTATTTTATCAGCATTCGCAATATTTGCTCTGTTACATTCGCGCTTCAATGCCTCAAACTCACGCTGTGAGGAAATCGTCAAAAAAAAAGGATAAAAATAAACAGAGGAAATATTATCAAGCATGCTGCTGTAGAGTTGCCTGCCTCCTTGGCAAGCATGTCACCCTCTCTCTCTTTCTCCCCTGCACCCTTTGCATGCTGATAAAGCAACTTTCAGTTGTGCTCTATCTCTGTCTGACACACACATACTAAGCGACGGCCGTCAGTTTGAATGCCAGTTAAACACTTGACAAACAGGCAACCAAATCTCTGCTGCATCAGCAGCTACAACAACCAACAAACAACTCGAGTGCCAATCAAATCTTTCACACATTCCTTAAAGCTAAGCAAAGCTAAATATAAGCGTCTAAATCCTTAACATTTAGCATTTCGAGTTATATCTGCCCTTTAATGTTGTTTCTCATTATTTTATTGTATTCGACTTGTTCTCAATTCTTAGCTTTGCAACTTTCAGAACTTTGTCAAAACGGAGTTGAGTATATTTTAGCTATTTTTATATAATTTCTAATTTCAAGTATAATTTCCTAGAATGCTATGGGCGTTGTCAGCTGACGCCCTACATTAAAATATTTCCTCTAATTGCTTTTAATACAGTGAACACTCTAAAAACATACAAATTGTTGATAAGCACTAAAAAGCGTAACAAAATAAAATAAACCAACAGGCAGCTGTAACTACAACCACATGTAGTTAATATAATTGCAAATTTAACATTTTTTATTTCGTGAAATTTTTGCGGTTGAATCTAAAAATACGATATATAAATTGCTGATTCGTTTATATTTGCTTTTTGTTGTTGTTGTTATATGATATGTGTGTTGTTATGCTTATCGCTGTGGTCGCAGTGGCAGCTACAGTTGCCACAAAATGTGGCAGCTAACATGACAACAGACCTGACACGATAAGGTTCTTTGTGCAAAAAGCTATCGGCTGGCTGGCAATCGAACAGTGGCTGCAAACAATTAGAAAAATTGCAACAGCTTTAAATTAATAAATTATATAAAAGTGCCCCTAAGCCAAAGCCTGTTTTCAATCAGTTTGGGCCAAAAACTCACAACTGTTTGCTACCTGTGCTTAGAGCACAGCTTTGCAGCTTTGTTGCTGCTGTTTGCGCTTGAATTTATAATTTGTTTGTATGTTTTTACAGTTCTGCCGTTGATGTTTTTCTCTGGGGCTGCATTTTTGTAGCTTAACTTTTTTGTAGAATTGTTTTTGTTGCTTTTATTCTTTTTAATAAATATTTGCATTTGCTGCTAGCGTAAAATATTGTTGTTCTTGTTGCTTTTCGGCATTTTATTTTTGGCAAATTTCCAAAAATGAAAGAAAAAAACACCAAATGAAAGTGTATCGATAGATGTGTGTGTGTGTGTGTTTGTGTGTGTGTGCTTTTGTTTGTTGCATACAAATTTTATAGAATTTCAACGCCTGCCTTGCGATGCTGCCAAAATAACCTGCAGCGTTGTGCCACATATGTATATGCAGCACACACACACACATACAACTGCCCCTGCAATGTTTTGTGGCATTTTAAGTGAAAAACGCCATCATCATAGCTGTCGTCCACATGCCTTTCTCCTCTGCATGTCCTTCTGTGAAGCTGAACATCAGCTACATACATATGTACATACATATACACTATAGATATTCGCTATGTGCATTGTGTGTGTGTGTGTGCCATTCAGTCGAACTGAGCCATTCAATAACTTCGTATGGCTGACTGGAATTTCAATAAAAATACTTGATCACACACAAGCAACACATCAGAGAGATGGAAATCTGTGAAACACACACACACACACATTGAGAAATAATGCTTTTTATTATCGGGGATAACATTGCATATTTGCGTGTGCATATTGTGGACAGTTTTGTTGTCAATCTTTCTTCTCTAATGCGCTCTAGACTTCAACTTCAACTCTAACTCTAATATCCTCTCTCTCTCTCTTTCTGTTTATATTGAACTCTCTAGTACGGCCAGCGTGTGCCAACTGCAGCGTCACCGAGTAACACGAACTCGAGCAGCTCATCGAACACGGGCTCCCAGAGCGGCACACTGAGCACCAGTCTGAGCAATACGTTAAACACAAACGCCACAATGGGTCCCAACGGCACGGTACAGAATCAAAATCAACAGGGCGGCGAGCAGTTGTCAAAGACAAATCTCTATATACGCGGACTGCAGCAAGGCACAACCGACAAGGATCTAATTAATATGTGTACACAGTGAGTATTATTCATTTCAATTCCTATATCAACTATTATCACCCACCCACAAATGACAGTCAAACTCGAACAGCAAATCTATAAAAGTCTCTCTCTGTGCATACATCAAAAAAATATAACAAAATTATGTGCTGTGGACTATCGATTACATGTACTTCGACTGAAACTATGCGCAGCCCCAAAATAATGTATTTTTGTTGGGTGCTAACCCTTAGATAGAGAAATGTATCCAAATATGTTGGGAACTAAAATTCAATTCGTTTTCCATACTCTCACTCTGCTAATGAGCAGCTTAGCCCTGGCTCATTTCGCTTCGTTGAATTTTCACAAAGGCCGCACACAATTCAATACACTCCCCCCTCACACTGCCTATCCGGTCGGGGGCCAAGCAACCCCCAAAATAGCTATGTATGCCGTTCTCCCCCCCCTCGCTGTTTTCCCCTCAGGAAACAAGTTTCGGCAAAACTAAACAAAATCCACTAATTAGTGCGCACGCTTTATCAATGGTCACGAAAAAATGAAGAAGAAAACCAAATATTAGTCGAAAGCCGCTTGGAAATTTTATTATGTGGTATATTATCCATACGCAATGTTGCGCACTTTATTACGGCTGGCAACAAATTATGCATCAAAATATATATGAAACAATTAGACGCTGCCACGCACATAAAAAATAATGAAAATAAAGAAATATATATAGTAGGCAAACATCAAACGCAACGGGGAAGATGTATAAGAGGGGCTTGAGGTGGGGGTGCGGGTAGCGAAAGAACTTACACGAGTCCAGTCTTGGCTGAAGGAGCCACCCGCTTAATAATAAGTCAAGTAATTAAATTGAAGGTTAATTTGCTTTTTTTATTTCTAGCGTAGGTAGAGGCATGGGTTGGAGCTGGGATTGAACGCCTAAGCCCCACCCTTTATTATTATTATTTTTCTCTTTTTTGCCGCTGCTTGACTGCGAGGCAATCAAAATAAGCGGCTTATTTGCCGGGCAGCTTTAATGTTATTATAACTACATATAAACGATTATATACATAAGTATGTGTGTGTGTGGGTGTTTACTATCGATGTCTGTAACTATGCTGATATCGATTTAATTTGCCTGACAGGACTCACTGTGAAAATGGGCAATTTACAGCGAAACGAATTCAACGAAAATGATTCGTTGCCTACTTTTCAGCGTTCGTCATAAATATTGCATTTTAATGACTATTTAATTGCCTACAGCACATTATCCTCTGGCGAACTATAACCCAAGCATAACCACCGAAAATAATTCCTTTGGCCTTCGGCTTTACGTGCCGTTTTGACAAAACCAACAACAAAAAAAACGGAATTAAATGAAAAATAAACAGCTAAAACCTCACACGCACAGCTTATGACAGTCGGACAGATATCAAATATTCTGTATTTATAAACAACTGTTTAACTCTTACTCTCACGGACACACACACACACGCACACACATAGACAGACAGACAGACACATAAATATCCGTGACATGCAAAAGTCATGTAATTTGTTCTTTACGTCTGTTTTACACATGTTTATTGCCCTCCACTAATTCACTGGTTTACCGTTTTTCACTCTATTTATCCCTTACAGATACGGAACAATAATATCAACCAAGGCTATTTTAGATAAAACAACAAACAAATGTAAAGGTATTTTTTTCTTCACCATTCTCATCATTATTTTATTTATGTGTGTTTTTCGTATATGTATTATTAGTATGTGTTATGTAATCAAAAACAAAAACAAAAAAAAAGAAAAGAATACAAACATACAAATTAATTATTTCTTTCAAGGTTTTCTTTTCTCTTTTTTTGTATACTTATTAGTTTTGTAAATATGCTCAGTACTCAAAGGTCAACAAATATATCTAACAAACGTAAGGATCTTTATTTTTCTATTATTCTGTTCTTGAATACAACCAAAATACAGATCTAAGATGTTTTCTCTTGAAAGTAATGGGCATATTTTCAAGTACATTTACTTTATTTACTTCTGTATATAGTTTTTTTTGTACATTTCTCAAATCTTATTGCTCGGTCTCGTTATTTGTGTCTGGTATATTTGATATATTTATTTAAAAAGAAAAATCAACGATTGGCAACTAAACATGACGATTTGATCATTTGATTAATTATACTTATGAGTTTATAATTTTGTATATTTCTCATTTAGCGATCGTATCATCCATTCATTCACTTCTCTACTACTGCACTCTAGCTCTAATAATATCTATATATATATATCTACTATTATTATTGCTACTGCTAATGATAACGATAATACCTACTATTATAAATATATATATAAACTGTACCAAAAATAACGAGCTGTATAATGTATGTGTGTGTATGTGAAAGGCTTAACCTCCACTGTAATTTCTTAGTTTTCTTTTTTTGTATTATAATTCTATAACTTTTCCTGCTCTATTATAAGTTTCAGCGTACGTGCCAACAAATTATTAATTTATTTTTCACAATTTTTCTCTTTTTCTCCACCTATCTGTCTTTTTCTCTATTTCCAACCCGATTCGAAATACTTTTCGAATATATTTTGTTTTTGTTTTGATTGTTTTTCAATTATTGATTAATTTTGTCGAACCCAAACTTATTTTGCACGTGCAAAAATTACTGTATTTTCCAATTTTTTTGAAATGTGTGAAACAATAATAATCAACTTATCTATCTATACAATTATATATATATTTATATAAATTTCAATATGCAATTAAAAAAAAATTCCACCTACCCCCTGTAAAACTAAACACACACCAAACGCAACAAACAAACAACAAAAAAAAAAAAAAAAAAAAAAAAACCGAAAAACAAAAACAAAACAAAAACAAAATATGTTTCTTACAGGTTACGGCTTCGTCGACTTCGAGCAGCCAGCCTACGCTGAGGGCGCCGTCAAGGGACTGCAGGCGAAGGGCGTGCAAGCTCAGATGGCCAAAGTGGGTATCTGGGTGCTTCATAGGCCGGCCATTGTACGTTTGTTTGCATGCAAGTAATACTCACCCCTCACACCGCAAACTATCCCAACCACCCTAGCCTAACCCCTATCACTACCTACCTCCACCACCAGTTAGACCTTGACCACCATAATCCGCTATCCGTAATCCTTACCTAACCTCGAACAAAAAATCCCAACAAAACCTATCATTACCGTTCGTTTAATGTGTGCTTCAAATAGCTTTTGTTTTTAAGTTTCTTTTAGATTATTATTATTATTATGCTTATTTATCAATATTATTTGTACATTTTATTTATATATTATTATGTCTGTGTTTGGGAACTTTTACTAAAAACAGTTAAATATCTTATTCCTTACTAAAAACAAAGTGCTTTGTTCTAAATGCAGAAAATCTATAAATGAGAGTTAACTCTAATATGTGCCTCAACTTTTTTCACTCGAATCAACATACATATGTACATTTGAAATGTTCTATTCGCAAAACCGGATTTGCATACATTTTAAACCAAACGGCAAATCTTGCCTAAAATTCCAGTCGTAAGGAAACAATCTAGAACTTGCTTGGCATTCCATGCATCCCTTACAGTTGCCTACGTGCGACCCTTAAGGTCAATATGCCCACGCTCGTGCCGCTGCATTTCACCAGAGCCGCAAATTCAGCTGTTGGCGGGCTTTCTTTATGTCCTTTATCTGCGCCCTTTTGCATTTCCATTACACAAACTTTGCACATTTGTGTGTTGTCAGGTTGCCAAGGAGTCAGTTGGTCACATTTTGCATTTGGCAGCTGGATTTTGGAATTGCTGGTGAATTTATATTGATACGCGATGCTGACTAAACTTTCTCTGACTCCCACACAGAATGTGTAGGTCCAAAATAAATTGTCACAAATACTCAGCATTTATTTTCATTTATATTTATTTGAATTGAAACCCGAACCTAAACTTACATGTGTAACCCAACACGAAACCAAACCCCAAACCTTAGCCAATCCCCTAGTTTGTAGTGTTGTTAAAACTATTTAAAATACTTTTGTATATCGTACTATATACTACCCCCCATAATACTTAATTCCTAGCCCACACACACACAAATTATATTCTAGTACATAAATATACCCAATTTAGTAATCATCGATACATTTCTAGCGTAGCTTAAACCTGTTTTTTAATTGATAATTGAACATTTGGATATACTATTTAAAGCAGCCACACACGAAATTGTTGAAATTATTTTTAATGTATCGTAGATATTATATCCTCATACGCTCATCATCGAGTTTAGCCGCAGAAATTTCCAATTAAATGCATATTTATTCTGCGTCCAAATTTAGTGTACATTTAATATTAATTGAAAGCAAATGCATTTATTAAAGTCATTCATTAATTTCGAATTGGTTGTATATCTATATCGCTCTTTCTCCCTCTCTCTCTCTAGTAATTATTATGACAATAGCATAAAAAACCCGTTAATACGCCAATTTATAATCCTTCTCTTTAATCTTCCTTTAGCAGAAATACAAATATGTATGCATAAACAAAAAAAAAAGCCCTCCAAAAAAGTAAACCTTACATAATAATTTAGCGGATTTGTTGGTAAATTAATAGCATTTAAAGTGATATTTAATTTTCTACAATTTCTCCAACAATTTCGTTTAAATAGTCGCCAGGTATTCAATTAGTGTAACAAAACAAGCTCTATAAGTAGTAATTACGTATCGTATAGCTAGTAATCATGTTCAATACGTAAACAACTCGTAAATCCAACTCATCAAGATATTAACTTAGAACAAGATAGAAAAAAGAGAGCTTCGGCATGCCGTTGATTAAATATCCTTGCAGATTATCTACACAAAGTGCCTAATTTGAATATATATATATATATAATATATATATAAAGAGAAATTCATTAAAAATGTAATTGAGAAAACTAGTTTTTTGATACATTAGTTTTAGATATTCTGCAATGGTATAAAAATCGGTGCTATGCTATAAGAACTGCGCTCTACATATATACTCATATTACATTATAGACTTTAAACAGTATTTTTAATTTATTTTCTAGTATTGTAATAATATATAGTCATAACTGCGAGGAAAACTGATAAAGGCGCCTGTCGCAATTCATTATTAACACTGATTAAATATATCTATACAAAAAAAAAAGCAAACTAAATTAGATACATATAATCTCTAACCAGTTTTCTGCGTAATCAATCGTTTAGTAAATAATTTATTACAAACAAATATAAGTTACTCCCCAATTTAGCGACCTCTGCAGCAGTTGTAAATCATTTAATATTTTTTGATTTGAGTAGCAAACTAAAAGTCAATAATTGAGTAATTAACCCAACTTGGTATATCCACAAACCACATTGAACATTGAACCACATCGAGACTCAGTAGCTGAATAGAGGAAACCAATTAAAATGTTCTATAATTATCTCTTCGATATTCGTATAGCTGTCATCAGTACAAGTACTTTAGACACATAAATCGTAACAGTTAATTAGCTGGTATAAAGAGAGAAGTTGAGAAATCGATAGCTTTGTAAACTTGTAAACAAATCAAAACCAACAAATATTTCGTAGAATGAACAACTTTAATTACCATCTATATCTATAGATTCGTAATGGTATTTAGTTAGGGAGCTCATTAAAAAGTTGTGTGTGAAATGTAACGTAACGTAACGGTAACGGTAACGTAATATCTTAGATACAAAATAAATATTTAGAATTGATGCTCATTTAATCTCAATATATAACTTTCTATAATCTACATAACATGTATCTCTCAAAAAACAAATAAAATAAATCTGTACAAATTGTAATCGTATATTTGAAGTTATAGCCAGCCATATAATCAACCTACCAAGTTTGTTGTTTGAGTACGCAAAATGCTACAAACCTGCGCCGGCCAAAAACTAAGATATAAAAAATCGAAATACAAAAAACCAAAACTAAGCTCTAAGTATAAAAAAGAAACTCACATTCAAAAACTAAGACATACATAAGTGATCAGGTATTTAACTTAATTAAGTGCATTACTAGGCAGTTCTACATCCATTACTAACAACCATACATATACACATCTGCATACATCTAACAATTCAAACTGTACAAAATTCAATTTGTGTATATAACATTTGTAGGTCTATTAGTGAATTTTCTTATGAAAAATTCACTACTTTTGTGTTTTAGGTACTTTAATTAAGATATTAGGTATTGAGTTGAGGCATTACTACATACACAACATGCAACATTCTACATAAACATTAAGTCAGGCACACTAAACGACAGACACACACACACACACACATTAACACACAGTCAACAGACACACACACAGAGCCAGTATACCAATAACAGCAAATTCTGTAATTGTACCAAATTTTTTACTAATGACAAAATTTCTACGTTTTAATTTTCTTTCCTCCTCTCTCTCTCTTTCGAAACGCGTCGTCTCTGTCGCTCATACACAAACACAAACCCCCCCCACACACACACACACACACACTGTTCATTCACACACACATACAACATGCGCTTCTGCCAATAAACTGCTTTTGTTTGTGTATGTTAAACTTTTGTGTGCAACCTTTCAAACGAAACAAAACCAACTAAAACTGATTGATTGATCCTCCAACAACAACAACTACATCAACAACAACAACAACAATGAACCACACCAACAACAACACACACGATGCTGTCCTATGCTCTAAACGACTACACAGCAACAGGAACAGGATCCCACAAATTTGTATATAGCAAATTTGCCACCACACTTTAAAGAAACCGATCTGGAGGCAATGCTAGCAAAATATGGTCAAGTTGTATCCACCAGAATACTACGCGATCAGCAAATGAACTCAAAGGGTAAGCAAAAAGCATACATCTACCATATAATTCAATGAAGAACCTGACAAACCGAAAAATCATTATTTTTACAAGAAATCCGAAAAAAAAAAAAAATTAGTTTCTCAACTTGAAAGTTGACATGTCCAACTGTGTGTCCAACCATGAACAAAGTGCCATCGGAAATGAAAATCGCATAAGTTTTGACGAAGCTATAGCAATTTGAAGTTTCAGAAGAGCATTTTTAGGGACTTGGGTTTTGACATGTCCAACTTGTTGTCATGATTTTTGACTATAAATCCGAAATTGGGAAGTTTCTCTACTTTGAATGTAGAACTATTAAAGATGAAAAACCATTAACAAAATGACCTTGGAAATTAAAATCGGATAAATTTTGGCGAAGTTATGGCAATTTTAAGTCAGGGAAGGGCAGTCTTAGGGAGTTGGGACTTGACATGTCCAACTCGTTGTCATGATTTTTGACAATAAATCCGAAATTGGGAAGTTGCTCAACTTTGAATGTAGAACTATTAAAGATGAAAAACCATGAACAAAGTGCCATCGGAAATGAAAATCGCATAAGTTTTGATGAAGTTATAGCAATTTGAAGTTTCAGAAGGGCAGTCTTAGGGACTTGGGTTTTGACATGTCCAACTTTTTGTCATGATTTTTGACAATAAATCCGAAACTGGGAAGTTTCTCAACTTTGAATGTAGAACTATTAAAGATGAAAAACCATTAACAAAATGACCTTGGAAATTAAAATCGGATAAATTTTGGCGAAGTTATGGCAATTTTAAGTCAGGGAAGGGCAGTCTTAGGGAGTTGGGACTTGACATGTCCAACTCGTTGTCATGATTTTTGACAATAAATCCGAAATTGGGAAGTTGCTCAACTTTGAATGTAGAACTATTAAAGATGAAAAACCATTAACAAAATGACCTTGGAAATTAAAATCGGATAAATTTTGGCGAAGTTATGGCAATTTTAAGTCAGGGAAGGGCAGTCTTAGGGACTTCGGACCTGATGTGTCTAACTTGTTGTCATGATTTTTGACAAAAAATGCGAAAAAAATTAATCTTGAAAATTTGAATGTAGAATTAATAAGGATGACAAATGGGACAGATGGGATATTGAAGTCTAGGAAGGGCATTTTTAGGGGACTTCCAAGTCCACATTTAAACTGCTATAACATGTTTAATATAATATCTTGCAATTGCTTTTTGCAGGCGTTGGCTTTGCACGCATGGAGAGCCGCGAGAAGTGCGAACAAATCATACAAATGTTTAACGGTAACACAATTCCGGGTGCCAAAGATCCGCTATTGGTCAAATTTGCCGATGGCGGTCCCAAAAAGAAGAATCTCTTCAAGACTCCCGATCCGAATGCGCGCGCGTGGCGTGATGTCTCCGCCGAGGGCATACCCGTTGCCTATGACCCGAGCATGCAGCAGAATGGGGTCAGTGTCAACGTGGGCACACCCATTGGGGTGCCATACTCTCGCTTTGGGGCACCGCAGGTTGGCGGATATCCGGTCGCTGGCTCGCAATGGATACCCGGCTATATGATGACACAGCCGATCACTCAGGTAGATGATCAGGTGAGTGCAGAAAACATTCTTATGCTTTGAACATATGCCCAACGTTTATCAGTATTCCTCCTCTGCCCTGCAGTACATGCAAATGGCTGCCGCTCCCCAGTTGGGCGTCACCTCATATAAACCGGAATCTGTTAATCAGGTGCAACCACGCGGCATTTCGATGATGGTTAGTGGTGACACGGCTGTGCCATATGGAACAATGATGCCACAATTGGCCACCCTCCAGATTGGCAACTCTGTAAGTGCTAACGGGTCTCAAATATATATCCCCATGCGTGTAAATAGTAAAGATACTCTCAAATATATATATATATATATATATATATATACATATATATATACATAAAAGAGCTGAAAAATGAATAAACAGCTGCGAGTATTTAACAGAATAATTAAGTGCTCAACAACTGTTAGTTTTTCAGCTCCTAATATGATACAGTGGTCGCTAGACAAATATGATTATAAATCGCAAAAAAAATCGTATGTCTCAAATAAAGAAATGATTGTCTTTGTGGATGTGCTAATTCCGAGCTTTCCGAGCGATCACTGCATATGTATTTATGTTTATATACAGAAATGCGAGTATTGTCGATATGATTATTGAATAGATGATGAATAGAAAACATTGAAGATGCGTGCGCTCTTTGCTTTTCATGTTTTGTCATCATCTATTTTCAATATGAGGGTGCCAGTGCTTTAGTATGTGTGTGTGTGTGTGTGTGTGTGTGTTTTTGCTATTGAATTTGATATATAATTTGTATTCTATATCTGTTCTTTTATTCCATTGTTTTTTCCGTTCTCTTTTCGGTTCCTTTATAGAATTTTTCTCCATCGTTACAGTATATTAGTCCAACTTATCCATATTATGCACCACCACCAACTATTATACCAACAATGCCAATGACAGATTCCGAACAGGCTAGCACAGCTGCATCACCCGACGAGGCATACACACAGTATCCACATCAAGCCGCTCCCAAATAGGTATTCGCGAGGTGAGTGATGTCTCTCTGTCTCTCTCTCTCTCTCTCTCTCTTTCTTTCTGTCTTTAACTCTCAACTCTCAATGTCTCTTCCGTCTGATATTTTGATGAGCCTCTCTCAAAACGCTTTCCAAGCTTTCTTTTCCTAGTCCTTGACACAGAGTTTTCATTCATCTGCTTTTGTTGCTTGCATATGCTTGATTCTATACCAGGTGCTCACTGTACCTGGCCAGTCACTTAGAGCGCTGTTGCTTTCTTACGTTTGCCAACACTGTTTCGCATGTGCTGTGTGTGCTTTAAGCTTTTCCAACCCCACCCACCTTACACTTTTTCAACACTCACCCACTCGCCACATTTCATTTCGCTTTTCGCAATACTTTTGCTTCGCTTTTGACGATCATTTGTGCATTTTCTTTATCACCCACCACCAACATTTTCACACACACACACACTTCTTTTTACACACTGCTCTCATTATTCGTTTTTGTGTGCTGCTTGTTGTTGCTTGCCTGTTTGCTTACAATCTGTTCATGACTTTGATACCAAGACTCTCATAACTAAAAGCAATTCTTTTACTTTCATCTTCTTTTTTGATTCCTGTGCCCACAACTACAACTACAACTACAACAATCACAACATACGTTCTTTCTTGTAACCTTAGTATAGTTACTAAGCAGCCTCAACACTGGTAATATATACTAGGTAAATATCATTCATTCATGTCATCCCTCAAACATATACATTTAAGATCCTAATGATCCCGTATGACCCTACCCATCTCCACGAATCTCCCAGCAAGACTTGGAAGAAAGAGTTTCCTATATCATACATCTTCGTCTATTCCTTAAAATATCTTATAGATATGGTACAGTTTTTTTACCTAACCCCAATCCACAAGCCTGCCCTAAATAAGCCATTTATTATTATTCAAATTAATAGATTTTTGACATTACAGATACAATGTTTTAGTACCCCATTTGAGTACTATGTAATGGACGCGATCGAAGGCTAGCTATGGGAGCATGAGGCGCTGGATAAACAACAACAAAATCTTCAACTACACAACAACAAGATCAACAACAACAGCACAGGCTGCGGAGAAATCAACAACAACAAACCACATCCGACCGGAAGCCGTTTGATAACAGTCATAAAATGCTGTTCCCTAAAAAAAAATATTGTTTAAAAATAATAAAATGAGAGAGAAAGAGTTAAAGAGTTATGTATAAAAGAAAGAAGCAGAAACAGCTTAAAAGAAAAGTAAAAAATACATACATAAATAAAGTGTAAGAGCGATTGAAACGGAGTTAAGTGAGAGCGTAAAAAAGTGAAGAAAAGCAAAGACTAAACTTAAATAATAGAAATTAGTTATACACTAAATAAAATGCTTAAACAACAGCAAAGTAAACGAGAAAAAGGTAGTAGCAACGGGGCTTGAAAATTTCATTGAAAGGAGGAAAAAACTCACCACAAGGGGGCAACATTTTCTTAGAGGACACGTTTAAAATAACAACAACAAAATGGCAAATCTGCAACAAAACTCTTGAAGCAACAGCAATTTGCATAAGGAAAAAGCTAATTTCTAGTTAAGTAAATTGATATAAGAAATAAACGAAAACAAGTTAAATAACATCAAGAAACTTGCATGAAATGAGAAAAAAAAGGGATTAAAGTCAATCTCATGTAAATGTTTAAAAACAAAAACAAAAACAACAAATTTACGATTTTGTGAAGAAATAAAGCAAAACAACAAAAAATTAAACCGAAGAACCCAAAAAATGTGTGCAATGTATGTTAATATTAACAACAAAAAACAAACCACAGAGAAAATAAAAACAATTTGATGATTTACAACAACAACAAATTAAATTGAGTATGCAAGTAAAACAAAAAGTAAAGTCAAGCAAAAGCGAATACATTTATTTTTTATTGTCGTCTATAAGAAAACAGAAAACAGCAAACAGAAAACAAAGGCATATGAAAACTATGTTCGTTTTCTATAAATTATTTGTTTGTAATTTTAATTTGTCATATTTGAAGCTGCGATTTGAAGAGTGAAGTGCTTAAGGCTAAATGCAAGCATAAAGCAAAGAGAGCGAGAGAGCTATCTCTCGTGAGAAGAAAAGAGATGACATTGTTTTTGTTTTTTGTCACCAAATTGTATAAAGCAAAAGGTAACCCCTAAAAAAAAAAACGATTCTATTTAAAACTTTCTTATTTGTTATTTGTAAACGTTCCACACATTTCAAAATTTTTGCTATTATTTCTTGAAAATGAAAATGAAGCAGAAGAAAGAAAGAAAACATAATAATTGAATAAAAAAAAGCCCGCCCTAAAGGAGGGGACAAAACTAGGTTTAAGTACTAGCAAAAATGCAGTAAGCAGCAAATTTAGTAGTTTTAGAGTCTAACAAACAAACAAAAAAAAAACCAAGTTGAATAAGATGAAGATGAAGAGAGTAAACGATGATAATGATGATGATCATAAATATGAAAAACAACCGATAATGATGAAGTAATAAGAGAAACATAAAAAATGAAATGAAATCTTGTACTAGTTTTTAGCATATTTTTGTGCTCATCAGTCGATTTAATGAATTTTTTGTAGCTGTCTACAGTTTTTTACGTTTAACTGTGTGTGTTTTTTTCTAGCAACTACAACTCTAAGATATATAAATGGTATAAGAAGAAGAACAACAACAAGATAGAAATAGCATAGCGTATTTTTTGTCTGCGAAAAGAAAAGAAAAAACTGTCGCAGAGTTTAGCAAAGAGTCGAGAATATGAATGATGATGTTGTTGCAAGACGGCATAGGCATAGGGTTAGAAATGGATGAAAGTGCAAGGCAAACAATGAGGCATACACGAAAACAACTTTATAAAAGGATGCAAAAGCAAGCAAAAAGTAGAAAAGAAAAGGATATGAAATTGTAGCATTGTAGTTTAGCATTGTGGCAGTGGCATGTGGCACGTGGCACGTGAATTCAAAACGTAGTGAATTTGGAAGTGGCCAAGGATGCGAGACGTTTTTTAATAGAATGCAAAAGAATGAACAACAACAAGTAAGCAAGCAAGCATAGAGAAGGTCAAGGCACAGACGTAGCAGAAATGAAAGCAAAAAACAAAGCTAATTAATGTTAAAAAAAAGAAAGAATATAATTAAATAATATAAAAAAAAAACTACGATTAGTAAAGTAGCATTAAGAAACCAACAATAGAAAAAAGAGAAAGTGCAGCGCGTTAAATACTTTAGTCTCTAATTGTAAGTCTTAAAAACTAGTTGATAGACCGACAGCCAGACAGCCAGACAGCACAGTGTTTGAAATTGGAGCCTAGCGTATTTATTTTCTTTGATAAAATTCAGACAAACACACAACACCAAACAAACAAGCAAAACACACACACACAAATACACACTCTTAACACACACAAACGCCTAAGCATACACATTGTATTTGTGATTTTACTGAATTGATAGATGAATACATTAAAAGAAAGTGAGTTGAGTGGTGATGAGAATCTCAGAGAAGGGCAGTTCAACAGACAGAGAAGGTCAGAGAGAGAGAGCGAGCGAGATTCCAGAGGGAACTTATCATTTCATTGATTGCACTCATTTCCACTCTTACACACACAAACACACACACACACACACACACAAAACACAAACAAACATTCCTGAGCAAAGTCTTTGATTTTCATATGTATGTATGTTAACTGATTTCGATTTATATAGATTGCCAAGTGAAAATTGCCTATATGCTAACAATCTATATAGTCTACATATATAAATACAAAATGAAAACACAACGCCAAAAGTCTTCCTAAGCCTAAACCAAAACAAAAAGTGCAGTGCATGTTTTCTTATCAATATTATACTACATATAAATAACAACTATCATTTTTGTTTTTCTCTTTTTTTTCATTTGTACAATATGTAATTTGCTTTAGACTGAATACCAAAATGGAAATTGATACAATAAAAAAATGAATTCAATGCAGGATGGACAAGCCTCACAAACACACACACAGATACACACACACACACACAGACAAACGCACACACTGAAATACAATCATTAAATCTTGCAAGCGTCAGAGAGATAGAGAAAAACTAACAAAAATAGAGAACACCAGCAAACGGGGCAAATATTTTGCAAAAAACATTCCAGGAGCAAAAAGAACTAAGCAAATTTTGTATACAAATTGATATTTTTAATAGAAGATGAAACAAGTGACGCCTCTGCAACGAGAAACAGAACAAATAACCGATAAAACAACGCCTGAAAAAGAATCACAAATACAACAAATTTGTAGAGTTTTGTTTTTGAGTTTTCATGCTCACATTGTAATTTCTTAACCCTCCCCCCCCCCCTTTCTCCCCTCCTTCTATACTCTGTATCTCTACACAAAGTGCAATTTTCGATTTTGTTTTTAAATATTTATTATTTTAATATGTCTTTTACTTGAAATTCGTTTTGTTTACATTTAGCAAACATAACTTAAGCAACATTTTTGCGCTGTTTTTTAAGCAAAAAAAACATTAAACTTTAAGTTATTTATAATGGAAAGGTCACGCGTTAATGAAGTAGAAAAAGAGCAAGAAATTTAAATCTTAGCTTCAAGAGTTTAGCAACTTTAGTTTTAAGCCAAACAACGGGGCAAACTAAAAACACCCCAAACAAAAACAAAAAAACAAAAAACAAAAAAAAAAAGAATAACACACACATGTTGTAGATGAGTTAAAAGAATACGATGATGAGGATTCTGGAGTAGGCGTAGGAGTAGAAGTAGTAGGAGAGACAACAACAACAACAACAACAACTTAGTAACTAAGATCAAAGCACTAGTGTTTAAGTTAAGCAGACCTAAGTATACATTTGAGAAGAACCGTTGCGTTGAATAAGAACAACAAGATTAAGAAGAAAGATAAGAAGCAGTAGAATGGAGAGTAGTTGACGTAGGACATATGATTTTTAATTGGTAGAAACGCGAAAGCGTTTAATTAGTTTTTTAGTGTGAAAGCGAGAAGGGCGACGAACGGAACGTAACGGAACGGAACGGAATGGAATGAAATGAAATGGAATAGAAATTGTAGTTTTTGTGTAGTTAGAACGAGGAAAGAGAGCGACGCACGCTTGCGTACGCAGTGTTGGTAAACGACAAGTCGTCAAGTTGGGATTATTTTTAATTTGGAATAAACAGTCGATAAGCGATCGATTGGTTTAATTGGCAAGCAGTGATGCAGTTATGATTGTCTGCCGCTGCGAGCAGAGGTTTTTTTTTTTTTATTGAAATTTAAACTCTACTTTGACAAACCAAACTTAAAAACTTGTTTGTTTTGCGTCTGTCTTTTGTTTTAATTTAATGCGTTTTACTTTAGTTTTTTAACTAATTTTAAGTAGTTAATTTATTATTTGTCTTAAAAGAGAAAAGGCAACAGCAACAACAACAGCAGCAACCAACCCTTGAAGTTTGCCTGTTGCTCTCAACTTGAAATTTGGCAGAAACAGAGCAAAACGGAACAGAAATTAAAATTGAAATTGAAATTGATGAATGTGTTGAAGTAATTTTTAAAGCAAATGTCTAGTGCGTAAAATTGAAAACTAAACCACAAAAAAAACAAAAAAACTTTGAATAAAAAACTAAAAAAATATTATTAAAAAACAAAAAGAAGTAAACTGTTTGTTTTTCATTTAAGATTTGTGTTCAGCATAATTTGCTTGTTTGTATGTTTTTCCTCGATTCATGTGTGATTTCTTAGTAGTTAAATGTTTGCTATATATAAATTTGAGAGTAAGCTTAATTAACACTCACCTTACACCAAATAGTTTCCAATAACAAATTTTAAATTAATTGAATTGTGTTTTAAACAAAGGGCAAAACTTGGACATCTAAGTCGTTGTTAAGCGCGGCTGGAAGCAAAATGAAAGTGGAAAAGCATAAATGAGAAAAACATTTTTTAATTAAGCCAATTTAAGGAAATGATGAATATATATATATTTTTTTGAAACTTTTTTGACAAAACCAAAAACAAGAATACATAAATAAATACATAAAAACCCAAGAAAAAACCAAACAAGAAATTTAAAAAATCAAGTGAACGGTAAATGGAGGAGATCTAATAAATGCAGCACGTTTGGCAAATCGGGCAACAATAAAAACAACGTTGTTGCAGATGTAGCGAACGTAGTGAAAGGTCAAGAAACAAGCTCATTAAATTTAAAAACCAAAACAAAAGAAAAGAAAAAAGCAAAAATGACGACAAAAGCGTAAAAATAGTTGTAAGTAAACGTAAAAAAGCTAGCACAGAGAAGCAGCTAATTAAACTTAGAAGAAGAAAAAAAAAACAATAAAAAAAAAAAACTAGAAAACAAAAGAAAAAAAGAAATAAACTTAAAAAATGATCAGCGGTCAGCCGGGCGCAATGTAATGTAAATTTCGCTTGTTGCTATTTTTAAGTTTTAAATCAAAGTCTTTTAAAGAACTTTATTCATTTTTCTTGTAAACGATAAACGTGGAACGCTTAGACGCGTTAACTGGCAACTATATCTCTCTTTGTAACTCTCCACAAAAATAAAAAATAATAAAAAAAAAACAAAAACCCTTTCGAATCTCTGTGTATTTTTTAAGGTATTATTTTTTGCATCAATGTGACGCTTTTAAGCATTTTTTATATGCATATGGGAAAGAATTGTATTTAAACTAGTAAAAAGCTAACAAAAAACCACAAAAAAGAAAAAAAAATGAAGAATAAGAATATAAGAAACAATGCAACAACTTTGCTAAAACTTTCAAATTTATATGCGTACTTTTTGTGCGCTCAACTTTAATGCAAAAAATCATACATTAAAAAAAATTGGAGCTAAGGAGATAAAGTTAAAGAAAAATAATAACAAAAAAAGAAAAAATTATTAAATGAGAAACAAAAAAATAGTTTAAGCAAACATTTTGCAGCTTTTGTGCTTATTTCGCTTAAGAAAAGTAAGACTAGTTGAAAAAATATAAAAAAAAAATTAAATCTAATTGTAAGTAAAAAGAAATGAGAGTGCAGAACCGAAGAAACATTAACGAAGTGCGGCAAGAGGCGCAGAGCAGCAAAGCATTAAACAGAAAATAGCAAAAGATTAAAAAAAAAAAAAAGAAATGAAACATGAAGAACATGCAAAATAAAATGTCTCTTTAAAAACACTAAAGAGCAAATGCTGTCATCCAAAAAAAAAAAAAAAAGAAACTGAACTTTTTCTGAATCAATAAAAGACAAATTGATTTTCTGTAAGAAAACAAACACAATACGAGTTTTCCTTTAAAAAGGGTCTGGATGGGGGTCTTAGGGGTGTTGATTGCAGGTTTTTCCAGTGGCCAACATCGAAAAGCTTTGGATCAATACTTGTGATGTTAAAGCGAGTTTTTCTGCAGATACAATCTGGGGGTTGTTGCTTCCTACACGCACCCAGTGAACCCAACGACAATTAAGGACCACGGAGCGTGCGTTGATTGCCGCACGGATAATTCCCCAACTGCTGGCAGCCTTTTAAGCTGGACCGGTCCACACAGCAGACCGGAACTCCCCCTAAAATGCCCAAACAGGCGCAAAATATGAAAGCCTACAACACAAACATATACAAATATGTGTATGTGTATGCATTTGTGTGTGTGTGTGTGACTATGTGTGTGCGTGTGTGTGGGCAAAACCGCAAGGATGAACCGAAAAACGTTGACAGCAGCTCAGCGTGCAACTTTTGCTGCGAACCTGTTCGTTTGACTTGTTTGATGGTTTTATGAGTGTCAAACTTGACAGCTTAATAGACATTTTTATGGCAGCAATCGCATTTTCATTGTTATTGTAATGAGAGGGTGTCTTCAACATGCCACCACGCTCCCGTGCTCAAGGGATGCTGTAAGGGCCGCCAGCAAAGCTCCCCACTAACCCATAAGCCGTTACATACACACACCGGCTTGTATGTATGTATGGATGTAAATATGGGTTGATACAGACGCAAAACTGGCTGCTGTTACAGTGTTGCCAATTTAGCTTTTTTCCCGTCAGATTCAGCTTTTAAAAGATTATAGATATTAAATAGTGTGTAGCTGTTGGGCCAGTCAATAATATAATAAATATATTAAAACTCTTTACAAAATAAAATGTGGCTTTTTCTTGACACCCCCATATATATGTACATAAATAGCTATAGCTAGATTTTGTTGCTCATCACAACAGTTGGCAGCCCTGTTGATGTGCAGGTATGCGTGTGTTTGTGCCTGTGTGAGAGCCAGAGCTCCCCTTCATTATGACAAAGCAATAAAAAACAACAACAACCACACATACACACATACGCGCACACTTTTGTGCTTGCTTGCTTGTTTGGTTCACTTGCTTACCGTTATTTCGTTTTGTGTTTCGCTTTTGCTGCGACGCTTCTGCGAGTTTCTGTTCACCTGTTCGTTTGTTGTTTTTTGTTGTAGTTGTATGTGTGACCGCGGCAGTGTTAAATGCAATTGCAATTGTACAAATAATACATTGAAGCGGAGAGACATACTTTTATAAATTGCAAAGCATTTTCTACATACGCTTGTTATTTACTATAACTTAGATGCTTCATATATTAATACTTTTGAATACACTTCACAGCTATACACTTTTACACATATTCGCGCCAACTTTTGCCACGGACTGGCATTCAAGCAACACGTGCCTGAAATTGCAATCTGGCAGCTCTATACCAGCACGGCTTAGCTACCAAGAGATGGCGCCACCAAACAATAGTTATCTAGCTACCGACAGATGGCGCCAATATACATTGGCTGTCTGGTAGCTCTGTTCCAGCATTGCTTAGCTACCGATAGGTGGCGCTACCGCATAACCTGACTTCATATAACGAAAATTCAAATTTCGGAATTACCCTCTTTTGAATTTATATTTATTTTTTATTTATTTCATTTCCGTACGGACTCTTATGAATGCTGTTTCAATTGTTCGCTTACAGACAAACTGTTTTTAAACAATTAAAAAAACCTGTCCAAAATCATTTGCCAAACCGTACAAAAACTGAAAACTGTTAACTATAATTGTTAACCGTTATACGTAGATTTCGTTTCACTGTTTAATGCTATTGCCACGAATTGTAATTGTTATTGAATTTGGGGTTAAACAAGAGGAAATCGCCATGGAAACGAGGATAATTGTCGCGCTTGCAAACCGTTAACAGATTAATGCTAAGAACCGAACTATTTAAAAACAAAATCATACAAAAATCATTTTACACATACACCACAAACGGCCTCACTTGCCGCCAAAGCCGCCCATCAGGTTCCCCAGTCCGCCGAGGCCGCCGGCAGCTCCATGTGACAGTTGTCGCATCATATTCTGGAGGCCACCAACGCCACCCATTTGCTGCAGCATCCGCGGATCGATCATCTTGGCCATCTGCTGATTCAGCTTGGCCATCTGTGTGGGATTCACATTTTTCGTCATATCGCCCTGCTTGAACAGTCCCTTAACGCCACCCATTTTCTTCACGACCGCCGCAAATTTCGTATAGTGTGCAATCAGTTCCTTGACCTCCCGCTCAATGACTCCGGCGCCATGGGCCACTCGGATGCAGCGGGTGGGCTGCTTGCTGAAGAGCTTGGCGCCATCGCGATTGTCCAGCTCACTGTCGGACATGCTGTCCATCATGGTCATCATGCGTTTGATGCGCGCCATTGACTCCTGCTCGCCACCCTTAGTCATAAAGTCCTGTGAGAAGCCGGGTATCATGTTCATAATCTGTGAGAAGGGTCCCATTTTCATGATGTTCTGGAACTGTTCGTACATGTCGCGTATGGTGAAATGGCCATGCTTAATCTTCTCCAGGAGCTCCTCATTGCCATCCAGTTTCAGTTCATTCACCTGACGCAACAAAGTGTCAATTAGTAGATGATAAGTGAAGGATTTATTTCCCACAACTCACCTTGTCTATCAGTCCCTCGATATCACCCATGCCCAGCAGCTTGCTGACAAAGGGTTTCGTTTTGAAGGGCTCCAGATCGTCAATATGCTCGCCTGTGCCAATGAAGATGATGGGCGACTGAGTGGCAGCCACAGCTGAGAGAGCGCCTCCACCCTTAGCATGACCATCTAACTTTGTGATGATCACGGAACCAATGTCGACCTTCTCCTTGAACGCCTTGGCCTGAGACTCGCAAGCCTGCCCGATGGTGGCGTCCATCACAAAGATGATATTGTCGGGACTGACTGCATTGGCTACCGCCAACATTTCCTCGAAAAGTGACTCCTCCTGCTTGTGCCTGCCCGATGTATCCACAATGATCATTTCAAATCCTTCCCGCTTGAACATATCGACGCCCTCCTGTGCTATGACCACGGGATCAATCTCTGTATAGCTGCCGTAGAATGGAATACGCGCTTTGGTGGCATTCTGCTTGACCTGATCGTAGGCTCCGGCACGGAAAGTATCGGCGCAGACCAGACAGGATTTCCAGTTGCGTTTCTGGTAGTGATAGGCTAGCTTCGTGCACGTGGTTGTCTTGCCGGATCCCTGCAGGCCCACAAACATAATCACGTTCGCCTTGCCCTTGATGGGCTGATAGGGTTTCACGCCAGGATCGACCAGTTTTATCAGCTCTTTGAACACGGCGGACTGTATCATCCGGCGTTTGTTCAACCCACCGGCCATCTCATCAAAGTCTATGACGGCACGCACATTCTCCCGCAGCTGCTTCACCTGTCGTATATTTACATCCGCCTCCAGGAGAGCGGCGCAAATCTCCTTTAGCATGGCACTTAAAGCTTCCTCATTGATTACTGTGGCTTTGCTGAGGGAGTGCAGCGCCGTTGTTATTTTCCTTCCTAGATCTGCTAAAACCATCTTGGCGCCTTATGTGTGTGTGTGTGTTTGTTTTTTAATTTTATTGCCTTGGTTGCAAAACAAAACATGCGAATTAACAACGAGCTAACTTTTGATTTTCTCTGACACGTCAAATGTCGAACACAAAGAAGAAGTGAAGACTGACAGTCAAATGGACAACGCGCAGCTGTCAAAACAAAATCGACCATCCTTGTGAGTGTCACATTTGTTAGCCAGTCAGCTGTGTGCGTTCGTTGTGAATGCCAGACATGCTTTGTTTACACTTTTGAATTTAACGCGCTCAAATAGTTAAAGTTATTTAAATAAATGGGTGTCAAGGAACTATGGTCAATTCTAACACCACACGCCGAGCGCAAGCCAATATGTGAATTGCGCGGCAAAAAGGTGGCCATCGATCTTGCTGGCTGGGTATGCGAGAGCCTCAATGTAGTCGATTATTTTGTGCATCCGCGCCATCATTTAAAGTAAGTTGTTTATATTTATAATATATGTTTGAAGTGCTTCCATTAAACAACTTTGTGCCGCAGAAATCTCTTCTTTCGCACCTGTTATCTAATATGGGAGCAGGTGACTCCTGTGTTTGTTTTAGAAGGAGTTGCACCCAAGCTTAAAAGTCAAGTGATTGCCAAAAGAAATGAGCTTCAATTTCGTGGTGTACGCCCGAAGGACAAGGATGCACCGGCTCCATCACAAGCGAAAGCCAAGGGCGACAAGGGACGCACACGCTTCAATCATGTGCTCAAACAGTGCGAGACTCTATTGATATCCATGGGCATACAATGCGTCCAGGGACCAGGAGAAGCCGAAGCCTATTGTGCCTTTCTCAACAAACACGGCGTGAGTACAGTTATAATTTAAGTATACGGAAACATAACATTGATTTTCGTCCAAGTTAGTAGATGGCGTCATTAGCCAGGATTCGGACTGCTTTGCATATGGTGCTCTCCGCGTTTATCGCAACTTTTCGGTGTCCACGCAGGGCACTCAGGCTGCTGCCGGTGGTGCTGTGGATATTTATGACATGCAGGAGATCTGTGCACGTATGGATTTTGGTCAACATAAGGTTATAGTTATGGCTTTGCTCTGTGGCTGCGATTATTGTCCTGACGGCATCGGCGGAATTGGCAGGGATGGCGTGCTCAAGCTGTTTAACAAGTACAAGGAAGCAGATATACTCGACCGGTAGTAAACTATTATCTAAAATGCACATAACATCATTTAAAATAATTACTCCAATAGATTGCGGAATTGGCGTTCGGAGACGGATAAATACAGCGCCCTGGAGATGCGTGTCGACGACAAATCAATTTGCAGCAACTGTGGGCACATTGGACGCACACAGAGCCACACCAAAAGTGGCTGCGGCGTATGTCGCACGCATCGTGGCTGCGACGAGAGCCTCTGGAAGTGAGTCTAACTGCTACCTAATCGTTCACCTAATCCTTACATCTGTTACTATTGATCCATAGAGAACAACGTTTATCTATCAAGGCGGAGTTGACGCTGCGCAAGAAGGCACTCGTCGATGTAAACTTTCCCAGTGAAGAGATCATATCCGAGTTCCTCACGGATCCAGCCACTTTGCCCAATCTAAAGCTCGACTGGCGACAGCCAAATATCGTCAAGTTCATCAAGCAGATTGGTCATCTTTTGCAATGGAAAGAAATCTATTGCTTTCAAAAATTCTTTCCTATTCTGACGCGCTGGCAGGTGCAGCAGTCAAACCAGAATGTGTCCCTTGTCCAGCCGCAAGAGATCATCAAGAAGCGCACTGTGAAAGGAGTACCTAGCCTGGAGTTGCGTTGGGAAGACTCTCGCGGCTGTTTCAAGGGACTTTTACCGCAGGATCAAATTTCCGAATTCGAACTGGAGCATCCCAAGGGTGTGGAGGAGCTCTACTATACCATAGAGCCACTGGACATGTTGCAGGCAGCGTATCCAGATAAGGTAGCTGCTTTTATGAAATCTAAGGAGAAGCCTCCCAAAAAAACAACAACGCGTAAAAAGAAGGCCACGTCGGAGGCGCCACTCAGTGCGCTTGAGAATCTTTCAGACTTGGCAGCCGCAACGGCAGAGATTGTCACTAAACCCAAGCGTGGTAAAAAGAAGGCGCTGAATGAGCCACCAAAACAGGGACAGAAAACAATGCAGCAATTCCTCATGCAAAAAGAAAACACGCCAGTTAAGCAGCCTGCTCGCCAGTTAGTTAATCAATGCTCCACGCCCATTAACAAGTGCTTGCCATCCGATTTGGAGAGCGATGGCGAGTTCGACATGTCCGACATTATCAAGGGTATCGTTACCAATCCGCAAGCACTGCCTGCTGTGACCAAACACGCAGGACATTTGCTGCACTACGAGCCGTTGGCGGAGGATTTGAGCATGCGCCTGGAGCAGCTGAGTTTGGGCAACGATAGGTCAAGCCAACTGATAGATGATGCAGATTTGCTGGTGCAAAAGCGTCGCGATATCTCCATGAAGGCTGAGTGCGTGCCGCTTAGCAAACGCTACTCGCTGGACGATAGTTTTGATCTGCTGGTCAAGGGTGAGCTTAACAAGGTGCCACATCTGGCCAGGACGCCCGTGGAGCGTTTTAAGCAGCAGCATCGTCTGTCCACTCGGACAGAGTCAAAGAAGACGCCATCACCTAAGTCAGCAGCTAATGTGAGTTATTTCTTCAATCAAAGCGCTGACGCTGCCGATGCCTTTGAGCAATTGATGGAGTCAAGCTTGGTGCACTCGCATCAGGATTTGGTGGTAATTAGCGACAGTGACTAACGTTTTTTATGTACATTAAATAGTCTGCATTAAAGTCTCGCTCCCAATAGCAATATTACAATTTTAAAGCTTAGCTTTTGTTCCTGAATCTTCGACAAATTAGAACTCCAAATGGCGTTTGGCGTAAGCCTGTGCGCTGCTCATTGCCAGCTCCAATTGCTCCTCAAACTGGGTGTTCACTTTGTGTCCTTTCATGTTGCACACGATCTCCGCATTCTGACCCTTGGGCGCAGCCACCTGGCCGCCAAATGTTTGTGCAAAGGATTGCAGCCAAAGCGTGGCGTTAAACTTCACGCTGATGCAGTCCTGCAGAGTGAACAATGGGAGGATACAGATTTGTTAAGATCCAGTAAAATAAATTGTATTTGTGGGCTAACCTGCGGCACACAGCAGCGCGCTTTGACAGTGTTATCACACATGCTGACCACCAGGATGGGTCGATCTGTGCATAGTTTTGTGGCACGCTGCAAGGGTATCTCCTCCACCAGCGCCGAGCTGGTGATGTAGTGCAGTATGTAGGGATGTGTGTCCAGCGGCTTTTCTAGTAATGCATTTCGCATTTCCACCTCCACAAATTCTCTGCAATCAGCACAAATTAGTTGCTAGCAAAGATTTATTTAAATGAAATCCATACTTAAGAGTTGTGCGCGATGTCTCCTTGAGTTTGCGTAGCATTTCATTAATGCGGACGAGTGTGTCCATCTTGAAGGCGTAGGGCAGCTTAATGTCCGAGTGCAGCATGTTGTGGCGTATCGTCTGCAGCTCAGTTTCCGTGGCATTGGTCAGTTTGTCAGTTTGAAACTGTTGTTCCAGCATATCCACGCGATGCCGCAGTAATGCAGCTGTTTTTAGAACCTATAGGTTATAGGCAAGAATTAAATATTAAATTTAATAAAACTATTATTAGTTCTTGTCGCTTACATTCTCTGCTGCCTGACCAGCAACAGCGGTAAAGGCAAAGCGCGCACGATTTGTTTGCTTGAGATTAACGATGCAGAAACAGGACAGCTCCTTAGTGTTGGTAACATGCGTTCCGCAGCAGAGTTCCTTGGAGCTAAGGTTTAGCTCCGGGCATTGGACATTTATAAGACGCAGTCCTTGCTCTGGATAGACCTCACCGGGCACCATTGTTATATCATTCTGCTGCAGCACATCGGCAGCGCTCAGCTCCTGCACTTGGACGGGCGTGGCGGAGCAAATGGCGCGACTGTAGTGAAAGGGAGCTTATTAGTCGCATGTAAACAAAGACTAGGGGAGAAACTGACTTGATCAGGTCCTCAATGTGCTGCACATCCGTCTTGTATATGCGCTTGCCCAGGAGGCCCAGTTCCAGTTTGCACTGCTCGCTGTTAACCGCGCTGGAAACCTGATATGTCACTTTATTGAACAAAGATCGTATGGCGGCATTCAACAAGTGGGTGGCTGTTGAACAAGGTGAGAGTTTAGACTACCATATACTCTATACTTATTAATTGCAGGTCTTACCCGAGTGATGGCAAGTGTTTAGCTGTCTGTGGGTGGCATCCACTTCGAGCAGCAGCTCGTCGCCCACAGTCAGCTCAAAGTCATCGGTGGGTGTGGTCAGACGGCAGACATGCACCACACAATCGTTGAGATGCTTCACACCGATCACATCCAACTGATGAGGCTGCTCTGGATTGTGTTTGTTTCGCACCAGCAGCTTGCCCAGATCCGACTGCTGACCGCCGGACTCGTAGTAGAAATTGCTGGCTGCTGTGACAATGGATAGCGTATCGGTGGAATCTCCTAGGCGGCTGCCCAGGGTGCGTGACACCTCCGCATCGTTATGTAGCATGCCCTGCACGCGGCTTGATATTGAGGGAATCGCATAGGTTTCATTTTGTGCATCATAGCTGTAAATATATTTGTGACTGTTGTCAGTGGGGGCCAGGCGCTGGGTGAGCTGCGCTTGTGCCTCATCGATGCGCTGCTGCAGGGCCAGATCGGAGTTCCCACTGTTGCGCTGCGGTTCCTTGGTCCGCAGCTTGGCCAGAGTCAGTTCGGCGCGATAGCGCTCCAGATCACAGTTCATGTTCTCTAGTTCGGCCAGCTTGAGGAAGGTCTCCTCGGTCAAACCATAGGTGTCCGTCAGCTTGTACAGGAAGTCGCCAGGTATCGTGTTGTTGGGAAAATTGGAACGCTGTACTTGAAACTCGCGATAGGCGGGCACAAAGCCAGGACAGTCCATCAGATCAATGTCGTCCAGCTTGGGAAACTCAGTGAGCACCTCAGCAAATGCCTTCGATGAACTCTCGCGTAGATTCTTGTACACCTCCTGCTCGTGTGCAATCAGCTCAATGACTGCCTGCTGCTTGGAGGACATCTCCGGATAGGCCGCTCCCAGCGTCTCAACCACAATAGGCACCAGCTGTGTCAGTAGCTTTTCATTTGCAAACACTTGCTCCGAGATACTCAGCGCTTTTCGTAGCACGCGACGCAACTTTTGACTGTGTATGGAATGTGAAATGACAGAGGAATCCTTTTAGTTAAAGTTATAACTTACTTCTGATCCGGCAGCATGCCATCGGCCAGGCAAGCGGTGACCATGCGTGCATGATCGGCAAGTATTCTGTAGCTAGTGTCCAGTAGTGCTGGATTCTGGGCATTGGGCAAGCTGCCTGCATACACAGGTGCTTTGGAGAGCTGGGTGAGACACAAAAGTTAGTTATGAGCTAATAAATGAATCAGATCCCTTACGCTATGTATGCCATCGAAGAGCGGCGTAAAGAGATCCGTATCGTAATTGGAGGATTTGTTTTGTAGCAACGCTGTCAAACGCTCAAAGCCCATGCCCGTGTCGACGTGCTGAGCGGGCAACGGTGTTATGCTGCCATCCGCATTGCTAGACATATTAACAATATGTTTACAATAAGATATTTATCAGATTACTAGTTATATAAGCTATAGCAACCAACCGATTGTACTGTATGAACACCAAGTTCCAGAGCTCTGTGAGATCCGCACGACCCGCATTGACCAGCTTGGCACGCTGCTCCACGCTGTCCGCTTCAGAGCCAGGTCTGTGATCTATGTGTATTTCGGTGCAGGGTCCACAGGGTCCCGTTGAGCCCATTTCCCAAAAGTTATCCTTGCAACCAAAGGGCAAAATGCGTGCGGCAGGGAAGCTGCCAAGCAATATAAATTATACAATTTCATTATGTAACCAATTGCTTGTTACTTACCCCAAGCTGCGCCAAATCTCAAAGCACTCCAAATCGGCTGGTATACCCAGCAGCTTATCGCCGGCAAAGTAGGTGACATACAAACGGGCCGGATCAATGTTATAAGGTCCTCTCAGCAGCTCCAGCGCCATGGCACAAGCTTCGCGCTGCATGGAATGCGTGAGAGTCAAAGTGAAAGCTTGAAAATTCAGCGTACTTACCTTAAAGTAATCGCCGAACGACCAGTTGCCCAGCATCTCGAAGAAGGTGTGATGATAGCCATCCTGACCGACCACAGATAGATCATTGTGTTTGCCACCAACTCGCACACATTTCTGTGAATTAACAACACGCTTATGCGACGCTGCTGCTGTGCCCAGAAAAACGGATTTAAACTGAAACAAAGATTCTGATTAGAACACAATGGATTGATGAAGTTAATACGAATAGCACTATTCACCTGGTTCATGCCCGCATTGACAAAGGCGACCGTTGGATCGCAGAATGGTACTACGGGACTGGAGCGTACAAATTTGTGCTCATGATTGAGCGTGAAGTAGTCGATGAATGTTTTGCGTATCTCGCGTGCGGTGAGCACACGCTGTAGTTTTTTGGCCGAGTTGTACATGCCAATTTTAATTGCGGCCTTAATTACATGCGAGAGCGATCAGCTGTGCCGGTAATTAGACAACAGAATCTGATCAGAATTAGAATCACAGGCAAACAGCTGATCAGAACGCTGCGGTTCGCGTGTGAACGTTGCCATTCACAGTAGAACGTGCGCCAGCTGCAGTTCTATTTTTTGGCTGAAGCAACAGCTGCATATTATGATTAAAATAAGTCCCACGAATAAGACGAGTAAAAGAACAACGATAATTGCCTTGTTCTGAGTGAAAAATATCTTAAATTTAAATTAAAATAAAATAAAAACGACAACTAAATTAAAAGTTTATACAAATTAATGAAATTTGAACTTTGACACCTTTCGATTGATTCCGCTTTCACTTTTGACGAACCTTTTTTTACCATAACCAAAAACGGCAATAATAAAACAACGTAGTATAAGACACATTAGCCAAGTGCAAACAGCAAACAGAATCAACGCATATTACAATGGCGACAAAACGTCGTCCATTACGTCCAAATCTTGCCACAGGACAAACCAGCGGCGCCAATATGAACTTTCGACTGGGTGGACCCGATATAACCAGATCAGAGGCGCGGGGAACGCGACCCACGGCTGCGCCCACCAGCGTACGGGAGATACTCGTCATGGGTGTGATACATCTGTGTAAAAAGATGATATTCTTCAATACGGATCTTAAGGTGGCGCTCTATTTAGGCAGCCTGTTCATCATTTCGCTGATAGGCGACTTCTTGCCATTTCCGAGGACATATTTTGCCCGCTCCGACAATCTATTTAATCTATACTTTGTCAAGGTCGGCTGGGGCTGGACCCTGTTGTTCGCGGTGCCGTTTTTAGTGCTCTCTGCCTATACGATCACCTGCGGCGATATGAAACGCATGCTGAGGCATCACTTTCCGCGGATTGTAATAGCCACGTTCTTCTGGTTCTTTTGGACGAAGCTCTTTAATATAGTGGAAACATCCTATGGTCGCTGCACTACAAAGGGTAAGATTGTGTCTTAATACTAAAGAGAAACTGTTTTTGAATGATTCGCTTCTCTTCCAGGCTTCCAGAGCAAGTCCAGCTGCCTGAAGGCGGGTCATCTGTGGCAGGGCTTTGACATCTCCGGCCATGCGTTTATACTTATACACTCTAGTCTGGTGCTGATCGAGGAGGCGCGTCCCATTATCAGGTGGGAGACGATCAAGGAGCATATACGCAACGAGCTGCACAATCGCAGCATCTCAGAGAAGACGGGCAGCAATCCGCTGCGCTATCTGAATGATGAGCAAATGCGCAGTCTACAGTTTCTCTATACGCGCCTGACGCCCATCATTCGCACTCTGTTCATTGGAATGGCGGCGCTGCAGTTGCTCTGGGACATCATGCTGGTCGGCACCATGTTGTACTATCATCGTATGATTGAGAAAGTTGTCAGTGGCATCATTGCCATTCTGACATGGTACTTTACGTATCGCTTCTGGTATCCAACGAAAGGACTCTTGCCCGATGCGCCTGGCAGTGGCGTGTTCTACTATCAACGCGACAGCTTCGCCTTTAAGCGACCCACGCATTTACACACCTGCACACCATCAGCTGGCAACCAGGTGCCGAGCAGTGGCCTGAAAACGAATCCAAACGGCAGTGGCAAGATGGGTGGTCAGACGCCGCTGCAGCAGCAGCAGATGCCTACATTCATGGGCATGCCCCTGTTCACCAATGTGAAGGCAGCCAGTGCAGCGGCCAGTTTGCTGCAGTCGGCGGAGCAGCAGCGGCGGGAACAGCAGCAGCAAGCTGGCCTGGAGAGCTGAACCCAATGCTTATGACTAACCCAGACAGGAACAGATAAACAGGAATTGATATTGTATGGATAGGCGAATCATTTTAAAACCGGTAGTGGCTAGCAAATAACTTTTGTACCAAATAGAACTTAATACCAAACGATTTTTATATATGTACTACACACAATGAATATCAGCAGCTGGAGGCTCGCACTTTGGCACTGTGCGCTGTTCATAGTTCATAGTTCATCGGGCAATCGACTCTCCACTCCTCATCGCGGTCTCTCTCTCTCTTTCTCTCACTCTCTGCTCCTATCCACATTTTGCATTGTTACCATGTAGATTTAAGCGTTCTTTTGTTTGTGTTTATATGTGCCCAACTTTAACAATAACAATAAAACGATTGTTAACAAATCTTCAACGACTACTTATGCGCAAACGCTGCAAACATGGCCATACCCAAGAAACCAGCAGTAGCTCCCAGCTTGTAATTGGCCGGCGTCATGCTCCACATCTCCTTCAGTATCTCAAAGTTGCTGCTAGGCATTAGTTTGCTGTACGAGGCGCGCTGCTTGAAGCGCAGAAAGTAGCCCTCCACCTGCGGCAACTTGCCGTAGCCCCAGTAATAGTTCTCGAACCCCAGCTGATAGAGACGCTGAAGCAGCAGGCCCAGACTGACATCAGCCAAGGTGAGCTCATCGCCCGTCAGCCACTCGTTGCGTGGCGTTTTCTTGGATAGCTCCTGCTCCACATAGAGCAGCACATTACGGACAGCATCCAGCACGCGCTGGAAATCAGAGCGCGACGAAACAAGATTTCTGCGACGCAACTGAATCTCTAGCTTTTGCTGCAGTGCAGGATTATGCGAGTGCACCTCATCCACGGAGCGACGCAGTAAGTCCATAACTTTATCATTGTTCTCTGGAAATGATAAATAGCAAATATTACAATAGGAACAGCTCTTTGTCATTGTTATACTGCTCACTCAGGCAGGATTGCCGCACTGGTCCAATAAAAGGAGCCTTGGGCACCAGCTTAAGGTCGTCATGGATAAACGAGCCCAGACTTAGTGCGCCCACTGGAACGCGTGACAAAGCGCTTTCAAAGATCATCATCTCATCATATTGTAAAGAGTCTGGTTTGTATGGCTTTAGCAGCGGATGTTGATCTAATAAAAGAGAGATGAGGTAAGTTATATGTGATACAGAAATGTAAAATGTAAAAATGAAAACTGTAATATAGAGAACAAACCATGTCCAAAAAGGGTTTGGGATTGAAAATCGGTAAAGTTTTGGCAAAATTATGGAAGTTTTATTAGAAGGGCAATTGTAAGACCACTTATAGGGATTTGGACCTTTACAAGTCTTACCTCCACGAAACTTGTTCTCCACGTAGTTGATAATGTGCGGTGAGTTGGGTATGATAAAGGGGCCATCCTGCAGCACGGGCACATCACCCTTGGGATTCAGATTTAGGAACCAACTGGAATACTGTTCTCCATTGCACAGATCGACTACATAGGGTGTAAAGTCGATGTTTTTCTCATAAAGTACCAGCAGAACCTACAAATTAAATGAAGTAATCAACAGAAATTCATAAACTGAAGGTTAGATGATATATTATTAATACTAATGTACTTTAACTCTCTAATTGCTGACTTTGTAAAGTTTATAAGTTTTCTCCGTTTTATTTATTTACCACTCAACCAAACTCGTTTCATACGTATCATTAGCACCTGCATCAAGGTAAACAGTTAAATAATATTATTTATTGATGCTGTCAAAAACAATATTAACGAAAACTAAAACTAATTACTGACTACTTGTGTTGGGAACCCAGTAAATATTATTCATACGCCCCCGTCAGGCACGATTGCACTTTAAATAGATGGGGCAATAAGTGGGTGGGGTGGCGTGGTCTGAAAACCCTACAATAGTCATAACTCTAACTATGTAAATAGCATTGAACAATAATGACAATTACGGCGATTACTTTTGTAATTTCGCGCCATACACAATTTCAAGCGCACAATTTGTATGCTCAGCTATATATATTTTTGCCAAAAATCACATGATTTACTTTTTGCGAGTAGAAGTTGTATGGATGAAAGTAGAGCACTAATTTGTCGTCCTGGAATACGGGTGCCTTGAAGTCCTGTGGCTCGGGCGCAACTGGCGCAATTTCATTAGCTTGGCTCATCTCTCAAATCTTGAGAATTCTTATGGCAGAGTAATTTTTATTATATCACATGCTTTGCTTCGATTGCGAAAACGAAAACCGTTAACCGCGTGCCGTACGACCCAGTTCCAGACCTCTTAGAAAAATCGGCTTGCACACTAGGAACGACACGGAGCGACTAACTGCCGAAAGTGTCTGGGCATGGAGTCGAGTAATGAAACAACAACTAAAGCCGCTCCGGCAACCTATCAATTTGCACTTTCGGCTGAGAGTAAACATTTGCGGTTGTTTGCTGTAGTTATTGTTGTTATTTCTGGAAATGAAATGATTTGCGCTGCTGTTGGTGGATTATTCGTCAACGATTCTTATTCACATCTAGCTTGGCGGTTGCTACTTGTTTTTTTATACCCTGAACCCATTCAAAATGGGAAAAGGGTATTATGAAATTGTGCAAAAGTATGAAACAGGCATAAGGAAGCATCTCCTACAGACTTTTCCAATAGTTTCTTTATACTAATTTTGACACCCACAATCGATTAAAAAAAGAATTTCAAGAATCTATTTTTTGAAAAATCAATTTTTGTAAGGGTCCCCCCTTATGCTTTTTTCACAAAAATATTTGAAAAAATTCAACTTTCAATAATGCATAAACTTGAAATGTAGGACTGATATATAGGACAAACCATGAACAAAATGGCCTCAAGCTTGAAAATCGGTTCAGTTTTGACCAAGCTATGGGAGTTTGAAGTCTAGGAAGGGCATTTGTACGTTTACAAGCTATTTTTTTTTGTCATTTTGGCATGATTTTTGACAGAAAAATGAAACACCTCAGAATCATTTTTCAAATAGTTTTTTATACTAATTTTGACACCCACAATCGATTAAGAAAAGAATTTCAAGAATCTATTTTTTGAAAAATCAATTTTTGTAAGGGTCCCCCCTTATGCTTTTTTCACAAAAATATTTGAAAAAATTCAACTTTCAATAATGCATAAACTTGAAATGTAGGACTGATATATAGGACAAACCATGAACAAAATGGCCTCAAGCTTGAAAATCGGTTCAGTTTTGACCAAGCTATGGGAGTTTGAAGTCTAGGAAGGGCATTTGTACGTTTACAAGCTATTTTTTTTTGTCATTTTGGCATGATTTTTGACAGAAAAATGAAACACCTCAGAATCATTTTTCAAATAGTTTTTTATACTAATTTTGACACCCATAATCGATTAAAAAAAGAATTTCAAGAATCTATTTTTTGAAAAATCAATTTTTGTAAGGGTCCCCCCTTATGCTTTTTTCACAAAAATATTTGAAAAAATTCAACTTTCAATAATGCATAAACTTGAAATGTAGGATTGATATATAGGACAAACCATGAACAAAATGGCCTCAAGCTTGAAAATCGGTTCAGTTTTGACCAAGTTATGGGAGTTTGAAGTCTAGGAAGGGCATTTGTACGTTTACAAGCTAATTTTTTTTGGCATTTTAGCATGATTTTTGACAGAAAAATGAAACACCTCAGAATCATTTTTCAAATAGTTTTTTATACTAATTTTGACACCCACAATCGATTAAGAAAAGAATTTCAAGAATCTATTTTTTGAAAAATCAATTTTTGTAAGGGTCCCCCCTTATGCTTTTTTCACAAAAATATTTGAAAAAATTCAACTTTCAATAATGCATAAACTTGAAATGTAGGACTGATATATAGGACAAACCATGAACAAAATGGCCTCAAGCTTGAAAATCGGTTCAGTTTTGACCAAGCTATGGGAGTTTGAAGTCTAGGAAGGGCATTTGTACGTTTACAAGCTATTTTTTTTTGTCATTTTGGCATGATTTTTGACAGAAAAATGAAACACCTCAGAATCATTTTTCAAATAGTTTTTTATACTAATTTTGACACCCATAATCGATTAAAAAAAGAATTTCAAGAATCTATTTTTTGAAAAATCAATTTTTGTAAGGGTCCCCCCTTATGCTTTTTTCACAAAAATATTTGAAAAAATTCAACTTTCAATAATGCATAAACTTGAAATGTAGGATTGATATATAGGACAAACCATGAACAAAATGGCCTCAAGCTTGAAAATCGGTTCAGTTTTTAACAAGTTATGGGAGTTTGAAGTCTAGGAAGGGCATTTGTATGGACTTTAGAAACCAATTAGGACGTTTATAAGCTTTTGATACTCATGTGTGTAAGCACATATGTATGTATGAGCACAGATAAATTATTTTAAATGAATGTAAGGGCTGGGTTGAGAGTATGTTCTAGTCGGGCACTCTCGACTAGAGCACTCATACTTGTTTATTTTTATATTTGTTCATATTTATCTTTGTTTATCGTGTTACGACATCGCGATCATATTTAATGCGTTGTGTTTACTTAAATGCTTGAAAATGTTCATTTCAACAGGTCTTATCAAACAATCGGGGTCTACGCACCAAATGGTAGCAAGCTTGTAAAGCTATATTTATATATAAATACTTGTAAATGATAAACAGAAGTACAAGCACAAGTAATTAAAGAAAGAAGGAAAGGGTAAGCTGATACTATAAATAAACAGCTACTATGAGTAAAATATAAGGGCACGGCCGCCAATGGGAAAATAATTTTTAAAATCATGCTAATGCAGTTGTAATTCAAAAATGGCGCTCAAAAAAGCTTTTAGGTTCAATGTGAATGGCAAACAGCAGCAGCTATAAACAAACCTTTCAATGGGAAGTGAATAGAGCTTAGTCGAATAAGAAACGTTTCAGGCAAAGAAAATCAACTACAATAAATCAATCCGAATTTTCGTCAAAACCTTGCTTAAATATGTTGCATCTAGGCAAGCAGTTGGCGCCAAAGCTTAATCTGACCGCTGCAGCCAGTGTGGTTGGTGGCAAAGTCCAAAGTTCCACGATTAGAAATCTTAATCAACACAAGAACACAAACAACACTAGTAGTAACAAACCTGTTAGCCATAATCTTTGCCACAAACGTTTGTCCAGCGGCAGTGCCAGTCAAAGTTCGAGTGTCAACAGCATGAAGCGTTTAGCAGGCAAAGTTGCGGTTGTAACCGCCTCCACAGATGGGTGAGTCCAGATTTAGTTGATCCTCCTCTTTTATATTCATATATAAATTTAAAGCATTGGTTTTGCGATTGCCAAGCGTTTGGCTGAGGATGGCGCTGCCGTCGTGATCAGCAGTCGCAAGCAGAAGAATGTGGACAATGCGCTCGCCGAGCTGCGCAAATTGAATCTTAATGTGCATGGCCTCAAGTGCCACGTGAGCGAGCCGCAGGATCGCAAGCAGCTCTTTGAGGAAACCATCAGCAAGTATGGCAAACTCAATATATTGGTTAGTAATGCCGCTACCAATCCCGCGGTGGGTGGTGTGCTCGAGTGCGATGAGAAGGTGTGGGATAAGATCTTTGATGTGAATGTGAAGAGCTCGTATCTGTTGGCCAAGGAGGCGCTGCCGTATCTGCGACAGCAGAAGGGATCCAGCATTGTGTTTGTCTCCTCCATCGCCGGCTACGATGCCTTCGAGGTAAGTGAGCACTGAGATAAGAGTTGAGCTATCGCTTAACTTAAATCTCCTTACAGCTCCTGGGCGCCTACTCAGTGAGCAAGACAGCACTGATTGGTTTGACCAAAGCTGCGGCCAAGGATTTGGCGCCCGAGGGCATACGTGTGAATTGCCTGGCGCCTGGCATCATTCGCACCAAGTTTTCCAAGGCGCTGTACGAAAATGAGGCAGCCAATGAGGCGGCGCTTAGCAAGATTCCCATGGGTCGTCTGGGCACGAGTGAGGAAATGGCTGGGGTTGTCTCTTTCCTGGTCTCCGATGATGCTGGCTACATAACTGGCGAGTCCGTTGTCGCCTCTGGCGGCATGAGCGCTCGTCTTTAAGTGTGATGCATATGTATACTATATTTATATGTTCTATGTCTTATGGCCTATGAATAACAAATGTGTTTCGTTAAAAAATCAAAGTTACAGCTTTGGGAGGGATTAAGCATATATAGAATGTAACATTATGATAGCTAGGAAGATCGCAGCTTGGCCAACTGATCAGCAATGTCCTTTTCGGTGCGTTTGCCGCTCGTCTCGAACTCCCCGGATCCCGTCGATGGTATGTTGGCCATTTTTCCAGAGATTTCAATGCCAATTTCATCGAGCACCTTGTTGACCACATCATTGGTATCTTCTTCATCCCCAGACTCAGTCAGCATGTCGTCCAGCGTATCGTTGATCATTTCATCCGTCATTTCCATGCGCATATTCGCCTGCTGGAAGTCACGCACAGTGCCCGCTATAGCCTCCGGGCGCATCACCTTGTTCATGCTGGCCATCGTCTTTGCCGTAGTGCCCATGGCCTCTCCTAAAGCTATATTTGCGCCCATATTCTTGTTCTGGTAGCCAATAGATTGGATTTTGCCAGCGGCAGCATAGCTGCGCGACTTTTGCTTGCGTATCTCGATCAGTTGCTTGGCCAGAATACGACAGGCATCGTTGTTGCCAGCGGCGGCATTCCGTCTAATCTCCGCCTCCAGTTTCTTTTCCTCCTCATCCATTTTGCGACGTTCCCGTTCAATGTCACGTGTCGCCTTCCGAAGGCTGCGATCATTATCCCGTTGCTGCTCCTTGACGGTGGGTTTCTTGCCAAATATGTTGTTGAACATTTTCTGTGGTTTTTTTTTTAATTTCTATTTCCTGATGATTCACTTTTCAAACTGATAATTTGTGCGTGTAAATATCATAACAAAGTCAGCTGTTTGTTGCTGCGTAAGTTGTCAGCGTTGCACTGTGAATGGTCCAAGTGTGTGAATGGCAAATGAGTAAAAGAGTGGTAAATCGCGTTTATAATTTTTCCGGTGTTTTGGAAATTTGCCGAGTTAAATATGTCAGTGGAAATCCTTAAGCAAGGAGCCGAGGGGCGTCTATATCTTGGCGAATTCAAGGGCGAATCGTGCCTGATTAAGGAACGCTTTGTCAAGAAATATCGTCATCCGGAGCTGGATGCACAAATAACTCGGCAGCGGATGAAGGCGGAGGTCAAGGCAGCGGGACGTTGCCTGGCTGCTGGCATCCTGGCGCCTCGCATACTACACTCTGACCTCAACACACACAAACTGTATATGGAGTATTTTGGGAGCGCGCTGACAGCCAAACAGTTTATACAGAAAACAGTGGTCGATTCTGGAAAGGATCAGGCGAAGCAGTCGCTGGAGGAGCTGTGCTCGCGCATTGGCGGCTTTATTGGTCAAATGCATGCGAATAATATCATCCATGGCGATCTGACCACATCCAATATACTTATCAACCCGACAACAGATTCGAGCTACGATGTCATCTTTATAGATTTCGGACTGAGTCACTATAATCAGGCGACGGAGGATAAGGGCGTCGATTTATATGTGCTGGAACGGGCGCTTCTTAGCACACACAGTGAGCAGCCCTATCTCTTCGAGCACATCCTCTTGGCATATCGCAAGGCGTGCGGCAAGGACGAAGCGGCCGTCCTGGCTAAGTTTGAGGAGGTGCGGGCGCGTGGACGTAAACGCACAATGATCGGTTAGCGATCTATGTATATGTAACGAATACTTTAATAAACAATGTTCAACTTACATTTAATGACTATTCTATTCGTTTCACGGGCTCTGACAACTGTGGATCGTCCTGCAGCTCATCTATTTTGATTTTCTTAATATATTTGCGTATTTTAGTTTTACGTTTCACTTGCTCGTGCTTCACAGGCTCCAGGCCGGTTACAGGCGCTTCCTTGTACTGTGCATAAGGACGTTGCTTCAGCTTGGCAACAGCATCTTCTAGCTTCAAGCCGGAGATACCGTGCTCCTCGTAAAACAGGCGATATTTATCACAGAATTTCGAGTGTCCCCTTTTGAAGGCTTCTGTTTTGGTTGAGGGATGCTGCAAATGGATAATCAGTTAGTTTTGCAATTATAGATACATCTAACCATATATATACTCACCCTAGCATCAATGGCCCTGGCGCAGCCTCTGTGAAAGTTGTGTAAATGCCGCAGAAACGATTCATTTGGCTTGATGCTCTCCTCCAGACTGAGCTGCATGATTTCGTTGATGTACGCAAAGGATTTCTGAGCGCAGCCTTGACGCAACATGGCGCCCAGTATGGGCATATTCATGCGTATTCCCGCAGCCTGCATCTGTTGCAACAGTTCCCGCGCCTGCTCCTGGGTGCGACAGCCCAGCGCCAGTACACCATATGTCACTATGTCTGGCTGCAGGCCAGCTGTGCGTATCATTGAAAGCACCTCGCGTGCACTCTCATAGTCAAAGCGCATGGAGCGCTTCTTGATGAGTATATTGAAGAAATCAATGTCCGCTTTGAGTCCTATCTTGCGCACAAAGCTCAGCAGTTGCTTCTCCGCTGCATTGGTGGGCGGTATGACCTCCAGCATGGTGGTGAAACACTCAATGTTGGGTGTCACTTTGTGTAGCTTCATGAGTTCCAGATAGCCCGTGATGCCGCCCAGTAGCAGAAAACGTTCATGGGCGCGAGTCACCTCCGCCAACGCAACCAAACTGCCCAGTTGTGGGTGTGGAAGCAGCAGATTGGGCAGCTCTAGCTGCTCGGTGGGTGAAGTGGCCAGCTCCAGCTGCTCAGAGCTAGCTGCAATGGCTAAGCCATCGGAAGAAGTTGCTGCTAGCTGCTCTTGTTTGCCTGGCACGACTTCGGGAGCTATTTGTTCCAGCACCTGTTGCATGTCCTCAAGATCACCGAACCCGCAATCCCGGACACAACGCAGCATGACATTGAAACTGTAAAAGTCTGGGCTTATGCCACGCTGCAGCATTTTGTGCCAGGTTAAAAGAGCATGGCGGAATCCTTGCTTCTCATCACTGGCGCAGGCCTGCAGCAGAAAATTGAAGGTGTCCGCATTCAAGGGCAGCTGACGCTCCAGCATTTCATCCGCCAGCATGTAGGCAGTGTCGATGTCGCCACATCGGCCATAAGCCTTGATCATGGCATTATAGTTCTTTACATTTGGCTCGTAGCCCTTCTCCAGCATATTCTCCCGTAGCTGGCGTGCCTTGTTGATCCCGTCGAGCTGCGTGGGCGCATTGGCGCACGCATTGAAGAGGGATGTGTAGGTGCCGCCGGTGACCTTAAGCCCACGTTGCCGCATCTTGGTGTACAGCTGAAATGCTTTTCTTGTGTAGCCCGCCTTGGCGCAGCCGCTGATAAGCAGATTGTAGATGTAGTTCTCCGGCTTGACGCGATCCTCGCGCAACATGCGCACCTCCAGCACGTCAATGGCTTCGTTCATACGATGAGAGTTCAAATGTTCCTTGATCAGACTAGCGTACTCCTTGGTCCGTAGTTTTCTCGAGTGTCGCGTGGGTCGGCTGATGAACTCCTCCTCCTGCACATCGCCGGCATCTTCCGTTTGTGTATCGCTGAACTTGGCATCGCCAAAGGTATCCGGATCACCAAAGTCGCTTACTGATTCCTTTTTAGGCTCCACTTTTTTTGTTTTGGGGATGCGCTCGGATTTAGTACGAAAACGGGGTTTGGGTGCTTCTGTGGGCTGCTCATCGAACGTTCTGTCTTGAAATGGGTTTGTATCTCTGTTTGACTCACGTTTTGTCTGGAGACCGGCTTCCTGATCCGTTATACGCACGTGCAGCAAACGAATTTGTTCCCAGCGGCAGTTTCTTAACTGAGTTTGTAAACAAAGTGTTTTATTTATTTGTAAGGAGTGCCGTGGTGCATATTGCTGCAAGTGGCGTAAGTACGGCCTTAATGCTGAGCTGAAAAAACGCAACGCCATTATTTATTGTTGCAATTTTTACTTATATTTATGTAATTAAACAAATTTTTAAATGTGCATGCCGCTTAACATTTAATGAAGAAGCAGCATTGGCATTCACCCTGCTACGATTTGTGAATGGTCACAGCTGCTTTGCACCGATGTGGCAACGTCAATACATTCCCAAGAAAATTACAGTTTTTTCACCCAAATCTGCCTAGAGCCGAATTAAAATTAATTTAAAATGAGTTTCATCGTGGATCCGCGCCGCAAGGAAAAAATAATACGCTACAAGGCGCCCAAGAATCAGGGACAAAGCGGCAGCACCAATGAGGACATGATGCCCGATTATATGAATATACTAGGAATGATTTTTTCCATGTGCGGTTTGATGATGAAGGTAATTTATTTATTTATTACAATTTATTGTTATTGATGTGTGCCTTTCGAACAGCTCAAGTGGTGCGCCTGGTTTGCGCTCTACTGCTCCTGCATCAGCTTTTCCAGCTCCCGAGCCAGCGACGATGCCAAGCAGGTGAGTTTGTTGGCATTGGAAAAGATTTCGACGGCTTTTAATATATTATATATGTATGTATATATTCCAGGTACTCTCCTCCTTTATGTTGAGTGTCAGCGCTGTGGTCATGTCGTATCTACAAAATCCAGCTGCCATGACACCGCCATGGGCATCATAACAATAAAATAAATCCCGATTATTGTTTTCTTTTGTTTGTTCTGCTAGTTTAATGAGTGGAACTTTATTGTACTCCAAAAAATCAAATGTAAAGTGTTGCTTGGGGTGTAGAAAGAATTAAATAAATTAACCACAAAAGATTTAATGTAAAATTTAGCTAAAAAATTTAAAAGAAAAGGTTGTTGGCTCTAGCTGTGTTCTGTGTTTCTCTGTGCTACGTGTTGAGTATGTAATAGGCAAACAGAATAAAAGCCAAAATATAAATGGTGCCAAAGATCAGCACGTATTAAATCTCTCCGAAACTAGCATGACCCGTATCCTTGGCATGCTGCTGGGCCTGCGTCTGACCCACCAGCAACAGATCGCACTGTAAACAGCGCAGATTGAACTTGTCGACATTTGTAAATTGTCGCGAGGACTTTGCCTCATTGGCCAGCTGCTCGGCCTGCTGATAGACACCCAGTTCCTCGACGGGAAAGATGGTTGCCGGTGTGGCGGTCTGTGAGGTCTCCATGTACAGCGGATCATAGTGTATGCCATCGAACAGCAGGAAGACACGCAATCCAAAACTCTTGTCCTCACCAAATCGATTGATGATTGCATTTTGTATGTCAACCACATCGATCTCGATGCCATAATAATTGGACAATATGGACACCTCGATGGCACCGCCCCACGAGTCCGCTTTCTGTATCCAGGCGCAGTACTCTGCATTCGATTTGCCCAGCACGGCATCGTTATATTGCGACGTATCGGCGGCCACCTCCGTGGCAATAATATGACGCATCATCTCGCTGCCCTCGTTATCCACCTTCCCGTTGAGCACGAAGCGTATGCTGGTAAAAAGGCACGAGTTATCCGCTGGCACCACCTTTTTCAAGAGTATCCCATTGAAATCACCATTGGGTCCGGACGGTTCCGAGACGGGCGCGCTGTCAACGCTGCCGCCGCTGCTGCTGCTCAATTCGGGATTGCTACCGGTGGTGACCACCACCTGACGCAGTTGCTCCGCATCCTCCTCCGCCTGCAGACGACGCGCCAGCGCCTCGTCATCCTCAATGATGGTGGCGGCGGCATTTGCTGTTCCTGCTGCCTTCTCCTCCACAATTAGCGTCTCCCCGCTGTTGATTCCCACGGAGCGAAGATTCCTTTGCACCACGTTGAGATCGAGAGGTCGCGGGGGGTAGCCCACAAGCACATGCAGCTGTGGCTCATTAATGGCCGTTGCGGCGGCTATCCGCTGTTTCAGCTCCGCTATTGTTGTGTTCTCGTTGAGGTCATTTACAATAAATTGACCTTTTTTCGATTTTAGCTTCACACTAAATGAACCCGTCATCCTTCCCGATTCTCTCCTTTTTTTTCTGTTTGCCGAAAAAATTTGTATTGAATTTCTATGTGCTGTGTGTGTGTGTGTTTGGAATTTTGACTTGATTTGGTCAAGTGTTTTTATTGTCTAATAATTTTTATTTTTACTTTTTTTTGCTTATTGTTTAATACGCGTTAGAGATGGCAGTGTGTAGGTATTTTATTGTACAAGCCACGCTGTTAAGTGCGCCTGCGGCTAACAGCTGTTACACCTACGCATTTATGTTAACAGAAATGTACTAAAATATACCACAGCTGCGTAGGAATGGCGGTTTCACTTTTAAGTTTAAATTTGTTGTATATTTGTGAAATGATTTGACAAAATTTCTAAAAGCCTAAAACAATTAGCATGAGCGCAACTTGTGAAATTCGTTCCAGAACGGCCAGTCTATGACCTTGGCGGAATTTCAACACACATTATTTGACTTTGGCAAACACTTCTTCTTTTGGTGCTTAAGCAAAGTTAAACCATATCCGTCAATGTTTTTAGCTAATCAGTTGAGGTGATAAAACTATAATTTCCGACGCTTTAAAAACCGCTAATAAGTATTTAGTGAGAGCGGGGGCGGGGTCTGGGGTCCGGTATTAGCTAATGGCCAAATCAAACAGAACTCAGAACCAAGGAAACATATATTAGCGAAAACCCAAAGCGAGTTGTCAGTCAACAAAACAAATTGCCGTCCGACTAGCCCAACAATACGGCTAATAATAACAACAAAAAGCGGCCTCAACAAAAAAGGAGAAATAAATAAAATAGTTTGGTTTGCTTTACTTTTGTTGTTATTTTTCCACACGAAACATAAACGCCTCGCGTGGTACACTAAAATCACATTTAATAGTCCAAACAAAATGTATTGTCGAAGATACACGAAATTTGAGAGCTTCCATTGTGACGATGTGTTGTTTCAATCACTATGAAAGACGAGCGCGCTTGCAGCCCAGAGTTGACAGCTGAGAGCTCCGAGCCATATAAATAGTTGGACGATCGGGGTCTATGTTCAGTGCAAGTCTGTCAACGCGAAACGCGAGATCATCAATCAAACTCTTAGTGCCTCTGTCGAGAAGTCCTTGCCAACTCAATCACCATGAAATTCTTGCTATTGGTGCGTCTAACTTGAAGGCTGATTCTTTGGATAACATTCAACTAATTGTGTGGATTATGTTTGTTTTTGTTGACTATTTCCAGACCGTGCTCGTTTGCCTGGCCGTGTGCTTCATGGCAACCAGTGCTGTGCCCATCGAGGAGGCCATACCCGAGGGCTTGGAGGGTCCTGGCAATGAGGCAATCAGCCCCAGCGACGATCAGTCCTTCCTGCTCAAGCTGAAGCTGCTCAAGAAGCTGCTCTTCCTGGGCTAATCAATGGACTTTTAGCACATTTTGTGTCTAGTTTTTAAGAACCTTATTGAAATAAAAAAAAACAATTTTAAAACAATTTATATCTGTGCTCGTTACTTTGTCTAGAAAAGTTGCTTCCAAGTTCGCGTGCAAAGTCTTTTGATTTTGTAACTTGTGAAATTCTAAAAAACCGTAACTGAATAATAATTACGTAAGAAAGAGTTTTAAAGCAGCAAGAAAATTGCGAGAAACATTTACTTGAAGAAAAATTCATAAAAGAAAAAGAATATCGAACGGCTTGTTAAATATTTGAAGTTTAATTAAATTTTAGTTCCCATTGGCTATTCTTTGCTAAATTAAAGTTTATATTTATGTTAACAATTCACAGTTATTAATTACACATTTGTGGGTCAATGTCAAGATTATGTATGTATATAAACTATGTAGTTGAAAAGCTGTATTTGTTAAGATTCACATTTTAAAAAACTAAAAAAAAAACTATTAGTATGAATTAAGGAATATTTTACGAACAAGTAATGTTTACTCTTAAAACATTACAACTAAACAATTCTGAAATTTCTGACTTTAACTTCAAGACGTACCAAACAAAACCACATCTAAATTAGATGTAAAATTTAGTTTTTCATATAAGTTTCGGCAGTTATTTCATTTAAAGTATAGCATTTAAGTATAGCAAAATTTGAAGCAAATGCGGAAACGAGCTGTTCACACTTGAATACTAATTCACGTAATTAGACATCTGGTTCAGTGGACCATATTGAACTTCAGATCCATAGACAACACGCTCTTAGTTATTAAAGTCATTGCATAAGAAAGAATTCGGGTATGGAGTGTTTGTGTTTTATGAGAATTACATTTATTTAGTTACGTTTACGAATAAGCTGTAAATGCGAATTGATTTGTATTTGTAAGCCCAAGCAGAGAGGTTAGGTTCCCAGTTTGTTGTGCATATGTATGTGTGTGGGTGTGGGTGTGTGTGTGTGTGTGTTTGTATTTTGTACATAGACTAGAGTCAACGGATTTTTGCAGGCAGCCTTGTGGCCTTAACCGAGCAGCAGCTTCTTCAGTTTCTTTAGCTTGAATATGGCCTGAGGATCGTAGGGATTGTGCACATCATCAGACGGGCCATAGATGTTGTCACCCTGCAGCGTCTCATCGATGGGAACAGCGGACACCAGAGCCACAGCCAGCAGGCAAACGAAAAGGGCCTGTGAAATGGTTAAATGATAGATAGTGATAGTTGAGCGGTAGATCCTTGTGGATCATTGTGTGGTGTGGAGACTCACCAGTGCGATATACTTCATTCTGAAAGTTTGTTGTTGAGCTGGTTAATCCAAAAATTGACTGCACTTGGTGGCCAAAATGCGGTTGGCTTTTATACCCAAGAGACCATCATCCGGCGTTGATAATATCATGTGTAAACTGCACATATTACGTTGCCGGTTTTGGACAAGTGGCCAGAAATGGCGATACATAAACAAAGGTGCATAAATAAACGAGTCTGGTCAATAAAAGCAACAACAACAAACCCTAAAGCGAAACAAAAGTGAAGAAGAACTGACAAAAATGGCAAATTGCTGGAACGTGGACAGTCTCTGGGCCCTGCTGGGCAACCACTGTGCAAATATGACATATGTACATATATATGTGTAAGGCACAAGTGCAACAACAACAACAACAAAGGCAGCAACTACATACAAGACACGCCCAATGCTGTTTACACTGGTGAAGTCAGAGCCAAATGTTGGTGGTTTTTGTGCCACTGAAGAAGTTTTTAGCCACTGTTCGAATCATCTTCATGCTAAGTATAGTTAAGTATTTTAGATTTACATAGATGACTGAAGGTTAAGTCAATCACAGCCATGTCATTCAAAAATCGGTCAATGAAGCCTTTGTTTACTTAAGGACAATAATAAATTTTACTATATGCGGAAGTTAAACATGCATAAATTTGGATAAAAAAAGTGAGAAAGATTTTAGAAACCACCAACTCTCGGCATATGTTTGATCTGTTTGTTCATTTACCTTTGGCTTTAGTCTTAAGTTATGGAAACTAAAGGTCTTAACATTTTTCAGAAATATTTTAGAATCGTTTTAAATTTGTAAGAGTAACTACAGTCTGATTAATTACGATACATTATTTATGCTCAGCTTCAAACTTAATAAATATAATATAATTAAATAATAAAGCTCAAATTAAATTAAAAGTTTAACACTTAAACCTTCGCTCACCACTTCTCGACATATGCCAATATGTTAGCTGTCACTCGTAAAATCGTATTTTAAAGAACCTCCGGCATTTTGGGAATGATCTTGTATAACTCACACCTCAAACAAAACGATCATTGGGCAAATCAATTAAAATCAATTTCGGTTCGAAACATAGTACATAAAGCCGATCCATAAATATTTAGCACTTCTAATAGCCATCAAACAATAAAGATGCAAGATAAAAATCAACACGAGATGACTAAAAAAGAAACCAAAACAGAATAAATGCTTAAGCAGGGCGTTAGCCAAAGAGTTAAGAAAAATACAACTAGTCAAAAACTACGAATAGAGGTCAACATTTGATTTAATTTGATATTTTTGGGATTTGTTGAGGCAGTCCAAGTCCAAGTCCAATTCCAAGTCAAAGTCATTCCTCATTTCCATTTTAGATAGGCGTTGACAAATGTAGTGCAACATGAGGAGCGGAAACGAATGCAGATCTCTATTAAATGAATTAGCATATAGCATGCATGACTAAGCACATTTGAGTTAAACAGCTCAAATATGTGCATTTAACATAGATACGAGTATATATATATATATATATTTAAAGTTACACCATGAAGCGGTCGAGTACAAATAAGTTTTTCAGCTTGTTTAGGGCTACGAGTGATTAGACAACAAATTGTTTGAATGCTTTTTGATAAACTCATTGTGATCATATCAAATGATAGTCATACGTCGTCGGTTTGTCTGACGAGTACCGCTCGACGCTATTGTTAACCCGTTTTGTGCCCATGGGTATAATAGGGCGTGGCATATATTTCAGTTTGGGATGTGCAAGCGATGAGATGGCAACTTATTTATGAGCCCCTCTCTATGGTTGTATGTATGTATTTTGCACAAGTTGACGAGTTGACAAGTCGAAGATGGTTAGGTTGTCGCAAGTGTCTGCGAATTTGTTATAAAAGTGCGTAACATTTATTTCACGTTTGACAGCAAATGATGCCACACAAATGTTGGCCAAATAAGATGTAAAGCAGCTAAAACCTCAGCTGGCTGCAGTGTTGCCAATTTCTGTTAAAACTGGCTTTATTTAAAGACTAAATGCGGAATTATTTTGAGAAGATTTGTATTTAAAAAGTAAAGCTAGCAACTTGAACAAACTGAATTCAAAGAGTTTGTAATATAAAACAGTTATTGAATTTGATTTCTCATAGGTATTTTGGCTCATTCTGGGGATATGGGTTACATGTTGACCATCGGCAACCTTTGCCTAAATAATTAGTAGAACACTCTGATAAATACAAACAAATTGTTGATCAACTCTTTAGCTGTTAAATCAAAACAAATCACGCATACGCCCCCCCGTTCGGCGCTTTGTTTAGCCAACGAAATACAAATGAGTTGATAAGAATCGGGGGAATCGGGGTGGCCAGCACTCAATATGGACAACGTGCTTGGCTAACAAATCCATTAGGTCAGGCGACGTGGCGTGACTGAAGTTAAATGAAGTTAAACAAGTCAGCTTGCGAAACTCTGAATTGAATGCCATTAACCGCTGTTTACTCAAGCTACACCATGGTGTGTCCATATCGAGGACTTCTGGTCTTAGCCTGGTTAATAATACAGGTTTTTGGCGTAAGTGCAGCTTAACAATATATTAGATCTGTGCTAATCTGAATACTTCAGCTCAATGTGCAAATTGATCAGTTCTACTCCAAGTCGTTTGTGCCCAATAACATATTCATCAGCTACAGCATGGAAGATATGGAATCACTCAACTATAATCTAACCGTTAGGGATCACTTTCCCGGCAAACTGCTGATGCACATCTTTGTGCGCAAGCTGGATGATGTGCCCGGCGGAGACAACACCTTCGAGATGATCAAATTGAAGAATTTAGATTTCTGCAAGTCACTTGAATCATTACGCAATATGACCATAGATGATTTCCAGGGCGAGTCTCTAATCCCATCCACGTTTCTCATGTCCTGTCCATTAATGCCGGGCTTCTACTACGTGGAGCATGCATATTTCGATGTGAACCTCATACCCCTGCGCATCAGGGATGGCAGATATTTGGTACAGTTCGAGCTGGTTCAGGTCTACGAGGAGGTAACCAGATTATTAAACTGCAAGGTCAAGGTCACCAAGAAGACACTTGAGGCTGAGCTGCAGCTGGAGACAGCAAAGCTGGCCTCAAGTCATGAAGACAGCACAAGCACAACTGAGGAAAGCTACATAGACTTTGAGCGTTGATATTATTTTGGTTTCATATAGAGAGAGGCATATTAAGGAACTTGCAAACTTCACATGACAACATAAAATTGAACTAGAGCATAAATAATGACGAAGTTAGGGGAGTTTGAGGTCTTAGGAGGTATTCACAAGGCCACCTATAGGGATTTGGACACTTTACAAGCTTATTATTTTGAAACTTTTGGCTTCCGTTTTAACAAAGTTATGGAAATTTTCTAATATAATTAAAAAATGAACCAGCAAATTTCACAAACATAAAATGAGTTAACATAATTAAGGGTCATGGACTTTCACTTTTAAAATGTATTAATCAACAACCTAGAAAGGATCTAAATCTAGCAGAGCTGGCCTTAACTAAAAACAATAAATCGACTGAGTGTAGCATTAGGAAGCTAAAGCCATTATACAGTTTATTTTTGTACTCATTCGGAATATGTACGCATGTAAATCGCACAGAAGATATGTATCTGAAATCAGCTGAACTGATGAACTTGAACTAAAAACACAGTTGCGTATAAATTATGCGAAGCAAACAGAAACGGAAAACGGGGCAAGCAAACGCGAACCCGAAAATGTCTGAGATAAATCATAGACCAAAGAGAGTCGCATGCAAGCGGCCATAAATTCAACAACGGAGTATTTTTTATTGCAATTCGCTTGTTTGTACCAACAAATAACAAGTACAAACAACGCTCAACGAGCTGAAGCAGCAGCAGCAGCAACAACAATAAATGTTAAGCGAACGGAGGGAGGGGGGAGTGGAGAAGGGTGTCTTAAGCCGCAAAGTACAGTGAAAGTGACGTAATGCGACGTTGGTACTGGTAAAATATACAAAAAAAGAAGTAGAAAATAAAAGCATTAAACGGCGACAACAAAGTAAAGAGAAAAAAATGTCAATGTCTTTAACAGCAGCGGAAGCGGAGCAAGAAGAAGCAGCAGCAGCAGCAGCAGCAGCTACCAAACACTGACCATTGATATGGACATTGGCAGACGCTGCGTATACGTAATCTGTGTGTTGTCAGTGTCGCTGTTGTTGTTGTAATTGTTGTTATTTTTTGCGCACACACAAATTGCACATGCATCGAACGTCCGAAACTTCGGTTTACATTTATTTACATCTGCTGGTTTTTCTTCTTTGTCGTTGGTTTCTTTTTGCCTTTGGGTTTTTTATATGTTCAGTTTTTATCGCCTGCATTTACAATTCAATGTCATTGCATTGTTTTTTTTCCCATTTTTTTTCATGCGGCATATTTCGAAATTGCCAAACTTAAGAAGCAGCAGCAGCGATCTTCAACCGGTTTGTGGCATGTAACTGACTGCAGTTACAATGTTAATTTTAGGCTGCGGCTGCGGTTGCGGTCGTCTGACCTTGAAACCTGTTGGCAACTGCAATTGCGCCTTGTCCGTGGTCCGTGGTCAACGCTATAATGCATTATTAAGTCGTGTGGCTCATCAAGTTTTATGAAGCCGCCTGCTTCAATAATAATGGTTATTAACCACAAGTATATATTATGTGGCCAGGCATATTGACCAGCTCCACATTATCGTGTTCATGTCTCGGCCAGACAATCTAAATGATTGAGGCGTTAGTTGTTTTCCGCTTGATCAGCAGATAGCAGAGGATGCGCAGATTATTAACATTAACAGTGGCCTTTACATTGCCCTGTTAAATGGCAAATGTTATGTGGGGCAAGCAACTCTGCGGCTATTAACAGCAAGCAGCTCAAGAGCAGTTTATGTTAAGTTCATGTTTAAGACTTTGACATTGATTTTCTAATAGAAGTAGAAGTGGTGGGTAGCTTATAAAGTTTTGACAAATATATGTATTTAATCATTTCTGTACAACACAATTTTGTATAAGTATCGATAACAAATTATTCAATTGAGACAAGTGTTTTTATGTGTGTGTGTGTGTTTTTTTCTATGTATGAACTGGGTTCAGGGTATATCATAGGGCACTCGACTCGACTAGAGCACCCTTACTTATTTTTTTTTGCCAATTTAAACCTTCGAATTGCCATAACTTTGCTAAAACTACACTTGTTTAATCTAATGTTCAAATTCTTCTTGTTAGAATAGCTCTACAACTTTTCACTCAACCCACTCGCAATTCTGTGCATAATATCATTGAAAAATCTGGGTTTATGCCTTTACCTTGTAAGATGCAGCTCCCTAGCAAAGTTTGATTTTTTTATTGCAGTTTGTGAATCGAATTGTTTGCAATGACGCTAGCCAGTAAATATTCATATAGTTGATTGATATCAAAGATCAATGTTAAATGCTGTCAAGTGTTGTAATAAAAAAAAAAACATTGTTCACACTATTAGATTTGTTTTGTGTTTACCTGGCTGTTGATTTAGCACTCGGCAATGGCAAATATGCAGGTAAATTATGCGAGGCAGCTTATAAAGAATTTAGCTTCTAACTTACGATCCGAATGTGCACAATGTGGTGGCCTAGTATAAGCAGTTGTGTGTATCTGTATTGATATAGTGTGCTTTTAGATAAAATGCAAATTCCCGTTAATTGAACGCCAAACAAAAGCGCAGTAGCAGCAATGCAACAACAATAACAACAACAACAACAACAAAGATGGGTTTGAAAAATCAATTAGCAGAATAAAATGCTTTGGTTTAAAGCCGGGATTCGGTTAGTTTGTTGCCGGCGCTGGTATCAGTGTGGCATGTAAACATACCCCTTATTTTTTGCGCCCCCCCTCTGCCCAACGTGGAAATATCGAGCGAGCAGTGGGAGCAGCAAAAAACCGCAGCTGCTGCTTTAAATTTATGCCAGCGCGGCATTAGAAGCATAGTTTGCGGCTACAGCAATGCAGAAGGCGGTCAAGGGGTGCGAGGGGCGTGGCATATTGGCTAGGTATTTGGCATGAGCATAGTATATAGCAACAAAGCGAAATGCAAGAAATCAAGGCTTTCGTTGTGGGTGGGCGCCCACAAAAGAAGCATCCACAAAAAAAAAAAAAAAAATTTTGCTCGCTTTTATGAATATTTATAACACAATGGAGCATGAAAAAGTTGTTCGGGGCTTTATGCAATGAATGCATGCATACAAGTATCTTTCTCTCTATGTGTGTGTGTGTGTGTGTGTGGGTGAGGGTGCAAGTGTGTGTGTTCAAGCATGCATGCATTTAAGGCATCCAATGTGGGCGTGTTGGCCCAGTGAATGTTATCGATATCAATGCAATGACAGTGACAGGCAACAAAGGGGGCTCAGACAATGGCAAAGAGGGGTGAAAGGAAATCCAGTTTATTGTTGGGATTAATAATAACAGCTTATACCGTAATGGAGCTCTTAAGATGGGTACAGAATGTATATTATGCACATATTATAATCAACAGTAAAAGATACTTCTATATAGGAAACATATTAGAAAGCTACAAATTAATCAGTTTATTAAAAAATAAAATCAATGTGTAATAATTTATAAGAAATATAAGCATTTATAGAGACGCCATCACATCAACGACAACCCCTTTTTTCCAGCTACGTAGCCGCCTCTGCCTTTGTCTCTATCTCAGTCGTATCCTCAGAGATGTCGTCCTTTTCATTTAGGAATCTCTGTTTACATGCAAATCACAATGGAAAGTGCAATAATATTGTGAATTCTGTATTTTGGCATTTCTGTCTGTATTGCGAAATTGAAAGTAAAAATGTTTAATTTGCAAATGCCAAATGCGATTCAAGTGAAAAACTTTCTATCCCCTATCAATATCAATATCAATATCAATATCAACATCAATATCCGTAGCAACGTCAAGTGGCTGTATTCCATATTGATTGGCTTTTTGCCATTTCAAATGCAGTTAAAGGTGCGTATGGATAATAAATATTGCGCATACGACATGTGAGCAGCTATCAATCGGCATGCAGCAATATTCAAATTGATTACAAATGCCCCTTACTGAAATAGCTGCACAAAAATAGCAATAGTCAATTTTCAACAAATGCTGTGCAAATTATGAAATTTATGTTTGCGTAAAATTTTGCGTAAATTTCCGTACTGCTGCATGAAAATGTGAATGCGAATGCAAATTCAAATTCAAATCGAAATTCAAATATTGATTGTTGCCGTTCGAGTGTGCTAAACACGTGCCGCTGCTGGCGCCATCTAGCGGTCGCTGCATGCAAATTGCAAAATCAGTGCGTGACTTGTAAGATTAAAGAGCAAAGCTTGCACCAACAAAAAAAAAATGGCAAAGTTTTCCCTAATGTTAACAGAGTGAAGCAAAAAATTGCATTAGCTATGGCAACGAACTCAACTAACGGTACTTTTTCTACCAATTGAACGCCCTTCAACGCCACACACACACACACACGTGTAATGCCCCAGACAATGACCACCGCCAAGATAAAAAGAAACAAAAATCAAATAACGGGGTCGCTAATCACGTCGTCCGTTTTACAAAAGGGCTAATAGCCAACTAATTTGAAATACCTGCCCAGCCATGACTTTTATGTGCCGAACATATTTTTGATTTCGTATTTCATGTTTCTCATGTTTCTTGCAACGTTGATAAAAAGTTCGTTTCAATCGTTTTGTGTTGCCAATTTGACAACAATAGTAGCGATAAAAAGCAGCTGACCAACGACCGGCAAACTGTCAAAGTCAAAGACTAACAAGAGTCACCGTCAACGCCCCACTCCACTTCACTTCACTTCACTTCCACTATTCCCCCCTCTACCCAGACAGGCAACAAAAGCCTTAACGATTGCCCAGCTTCACTTAGTATTCTCATCTCAATTTTCGTTCGTATATATATTTATATATATATATATTTGAAGTCATGTATTTTTATGCATTTCTTAAGTTGATTTTTATGTTTCTTTTGCAGCTGGAAATTTGTAGAGCAAACTTTTAGTTCGATGTTCTAGTTGCCTACTTGTGGGTGCCGGGGGTAGAGCGAGGAGAGTCACTTGAGGTGTTAAAAGTTTTGTCAGTTCTTCAATTTTATTGGCTCTCCCTTTTCGATAGTTTATTGATTTTGGCCCACAAATATACATATTTTGCATATGTGCTGAATAAATGTATTCATTTATATAATTAATATTTTGATAGGTTTCTTAATAGATATGATAGTTGAAAATACGTATAAATATAACTTAGTTTTCTTGTTAACTAAGAAATGTGTGCAGCTGTCGTTTCTCACTGAATCACTTTTGTAAAGTGAATAAAACTTATAATTTAAAGCAGACCAATTTAGTGAAACATAATAAAGTTAAGCGCTATATTGCTAGAAATCTGAAATGTATATAATGCAATAGGAAACTGCTCAAAAGTCTCACTAATTTGTGTACATTTCAAAGGCATTTAGGAAATTATCTATTAACGATATGCCAAGCAGCACGTGGCTGCTGCGCTGTATTGCTTATCCTGGAGCTGTAAGGATCTTTAGGCATTGCCTTTGGCTTACCGCATTCTGCATCAGAGCATTTAAAATTTATGTCAAATTAGCGAGCGCTTCAATGACAAATGCGAGTGCCATAGAAATGCCGCAATTGCAGCCAGGCCAGGCCAGGCCAGGCCAGGCCAGGATGAGGAGCAGGAGCAGAAGCAGGGATGAAGGCTGTGCTACAGTGCATCCTCCGGCAGCGCTGGCATCCATTGCATCTGTAGGATGGCGGCGGAAATTAGTTCAACGGCACTCAAACTGCGGCAGTTAAACGTCGCCAATGGATGCACCCCCCACCCACCCATCCAAACCACCCAAAGCACCCACGATATAGACATTTGCTTCGCTGTACAACTGCACACAACTTGTCGGACGGCACTTGTTTTTTATGGCCCAAAGGGAGAGATGCGGGGGCTCTGGACATTTGAAGATGATGTAGTGCGGACATAAACATAAATAATGGCAATGCGCAGTTATTACTTTCTGCTTCTTCCACTTCCACTTCTACATCTTCGTCTTTGCAGCGTCTCGTCCTTGCACACATAAAAATAAAAATTAAATGTGAGTGGAGCAGCGCAAAAAACTCGAAGGCGAAGGTCTTCCTTTGCGGGATGCATCTTTTTTAATTGCATTCTAGGCAGCCGCATCTGAATGACTGAGAAGCGAGCGTTCGCCTCCTAATGGGTTAATTGGGTTTAAGGCGACTCAGTGCCTCATCGTCGCTGGCCAAGTGATTTATGTGGCCAGCAAATTGACAAACGATTGCGTGTCCCTAATGGAAATATTGTGCATACGCCATGTAGAACAGTGTAGTACAGAGAGAACAGGCGCCGGTCCAGCTCCCATATTATTAATATTCATTTTTGTAATTTCAATATATCAGACAAACAATAAAAGAAACGTTGGCCAATGCCAATTGCCATGATTTGCAGCTTCCATGAATTTTACAGCCAAAAAGTCAAGGATGAGGATCAGGCTGCAGCTGGAACTGCAGACGGTTCGACTCCGACTCTGACTCGTCGCAAATGCAGATTGCATGTCCTGGCCAAGGCATTGCAATGCATTAACAATACAACACACACACACACACACAAACACACACACATACACTCACACACACACACACAACAATGCAGCGCTAAAGCCAAACATAAACAATAAAGAGTGCACCTCAGTTTGCAAGATGCAAGGGGCACTGCTGCGGGCTGGGGGGCAACGCACTTGCCGCTAATGCACCAAAAACTGCGCCACCCTCAACCACCCACCCCTCACTTCACCACGCTGCGCCCTTTTGTGCAGTTTACTTAACAATATTTCTCATTGTTGTTGAGACGTTGCAGGTGTTTGCTGAAGCATATCAAAAATATATACGACTACGACTATGGCCACGAATATACTATACTACACTCGACTGCCACTGGCAAAGATGAGCCCAAGGATGCGATGAGATGAGAGCCACCAAGAACAAGTTCCCTGAACTGGCCAATAAAATGAACCGCAAAAAAAACAACTAGCTAAATGTTGAGAAACTTGTTGAATGCTGCAAATTGAAGTTGGACAAGTTTAACGCTTTGGTTTCAAATGGAAATATATGAACTATATAATAAAGTGAACTGGCTCCGAGAAGTTGCTACGTATAAGGGAGCAATTTGTTGTTGAAAGTGTTATAAGTGAATTATAATGAAAGCAATGAAGAAGGTCATAGGTCAGAATTCTACTTTCACTTTGATATATCATTTATTTAAAAGTTTCATTTGAAATGCTTTAGCACTTTGTAGTTTGACAAGCAAGCATATGAACTAGCTCAGCAAATTGGAACTACCTGTAAGTCGGAGGACTCATCTCTCATACGAACTACTTAGTAGCATAGCCAAAAAGTAGGCAACAATACGCTGGCATTTGCCATATGAACAGAAGGAGCAGCCTGAGACTGCCTGACTGCCTGTTGGCAACGAGTAGGTGCCTCCGTTGCCTGCCTGCCTGCCTGGCATCCTACGGACTGCTTGGCTTGGCTGGCTGGCTGGCTTGCTTGCCTTAATTATGAGTTACTTTTGTGCATGCATTTTCTTAGTTGCCTTCCCATTTTCTCATTTTGTGTAGCCATCGTTGTTTAGTTTTGTTTTTGTTTTTTTTTGTTGTTGTGCAGCTTAAATCAGCTGTCGGCGGGGCAGGGAAAGCGCAGGCAATTGGTTGGGGGTGACGTTGCCGTTGCCATTGCCGTTACCGTTCTGTTTGCCTTTGGCCGCCACAATGGGTTGCAAGGTGCGCTCGCTACGTGGGCACAACAAAGCAGACAAGTCGCCTGCTGGCGTTTGCCGCATGGTGCGAGTGGGACTGCGGTTAAGTATAGAATGCAGGGGCGGAGGGTGACTAGGGGGCTAGTGGGCTAGGGGTTGACAACGGCATACAGTGGCAGCTGCTTATGCTGTGTAATTCCGCGTAAAATGCACAAAGGGATCTCAACCTGGGCAGGCGACTCCTTTCGTGGCAATGGCTGCATGACACCTGCCATTGTTCACAAAAAAAAAAGACAATAGACAAGCGCAAGAGAAAGTGTGTGAGAGAGAAAGAGAGTGAGATGAAGAGAGAGTCAGAAATTGTATAAAACATTTAAATGGTTGCCTTGTGCTACTCATTTTCATTGTTAACTGCTGCTATTGAAATTGATTTCTGGAGCATTCAAAAATCTGCCGAAGCAAAAAGATGAAATTTCATCACAATGTCAACAGCTGAACAAAGTGCAGCAGCAGCAGTAGTGGCAACCCTGCAACCCTGCAACCCGACAAATCCGACAACCCTACAATACGACAGCTGCCTGACCCAATTGCCAAGCGACTCAAAACATAACTGAAAGGTTTTTTCCCAAGCAATTGTAAATGGCATGGAATGCCAGCTATGCACCATTTGAAAGCTTAAGTAAATTGCATAAATTGATAATGAAAGTAAAAAAAGCAGTCAAAATATGTGTCAAAGTCGCAACTAGTTTATCTAGATAAGTAGAACGAAAGTATTTCAAACATTTTTTGTGTATTATATAAATAGTAATATATTGTTGTGTACTTTGAGGAATTTCTAATTTAATTTTAATTCCAATGTGGAAGCTTACTTCTTAGTTAAAGCTAAATTCATGAGAATAATCTTTTCTGCAGATTTAATACTCTTTGTGTGCAGGTGACAGCATTATAATGTTATTATGTAAGCTCTCAATAGTATCTCTAGTTTAAAAAGTTCTTATATTTTAAATGTATTCAACTATGCCATTTAATTGTATGTTTTAAACCTACAAACATTTTAATAAATTGAATTCTAGTAGCTAAGCCCAACTACAGGGTATTTCGTAATGAATCACACTCAACTAATACAGTCTAGTTTTTTCTTGCAAGTATTTCAGTTTACTTCAAGTGTTGCGCTTTATTAAATTCCTTCAATAAACACATTCAATTTAAGCAACAGCCAACTGCTGCAAGGAAACTTTATATTTTCACCCTACACAAAATGCAATAAATTCTGTGTAAATCAATTTTGGGAAGCAACTGTTGAAAATCTATTTTGCAGGTTAATTTCAAATTTCCGTTAAAAGTGCCCCAAATTCGATTTAATTTTATTATGCTGCAGTAGAGTAGCTCACACACACATACACACACGCACACGCACACACACTCGCATTTTTGGGCCGGAAATGCAACAGGAAATCAGTGTGCAACGTTAGTGGTGCCACGCCCCTTGCCTAAACGCCCCAAACGCCCACACAGCGACATGGGAAGGAAGGCAAAGCACACGCCGCACATTCTCATTGCACATTTTGCGTTGAATAAACTTTGCCATTTACAGCAGCAAACTACAATAAAGTGGGCGTGGCAGCGGGGTGCGGGGAGCGGGCAGCGTACTTGAAGCCTGACTCTGACTCCCTGGCTAAAGGGGAAACATACAAAGTCAAAATAAGTCAAGCTGGAAATATGTTACATGCGCACACTTCCACCAACTACTCAAACCCCTCAAACAGCAACCCGCACTCCCCTATGTGTGTGTGTGTGTGTGTGTGTGGCAACAGGAACAACTCCGGGGGCCATTTTGTTATTACAGTTGCTGCAATTTCTGCTGCCGCTGCCGCTGCTTTAGCAACAATTACAACAGACGGCAATGTAAAAGAACAAAAAAAAATAAAAGAGAAAGAAATAAAAATACAGTTGAGCAAAATGACGCAAGATAAATAGAAGCACCCTGTACGAAGTAACCAACATGGGCTCAACGTGGCTCCGTGTCCGTGTCCGTGTCCGGGTCTGTGTGTCCTGCTACGTTTGCATTCGGGAGCGGGTCAGCGACTTGGCGCCACTCAAGTGAAGCAACAGTCCGCAATCACAACATGCCAGCAAGCACACACACACACACCCGCACACACACACACACACACACACACCCGCACACACACGTACATTTGTCTTCCGGCCATGACAGCGTCAGTAAATTGAAAATGGCGCCCAACGAGGCAACCCAAAAATGTGCAGTAAGCAGCGTTCCGACTAACGGCACTAGTTCCGGCTGTATTCGCAACAGTTTCCAATTCCACAGTTGACATTGTCACTGTTCCGATTCCTTGCTGGCGCCGTACTTAACTCTGCCTCACATTAAATCTACTATATCTATGGCGATAGTTTCAAATATATACATTTAATTAGATTTGCATGTACGTAAATCACAATGCCTGAAATTTGGAAGGGTTCCAACCACTACATCATGGTTTCTATTTATCCCAATTTTTATGCACACAAATCAACTCTAAATATATAGTAGTAGGGTATTATAATTTCTATTTGTATTTTCTAAAGAATTTTGTAAGGAAACGATTTTAAAATATTCCAAGCTATAATTAAATAAGCCAAATAATATCATGATATAATTTGTTAGTTGAAGAGTGTAACTAAAGCTGAGACCGAGTGAAAACATCGCTAGTAGTTTCTGTCTAGTAGCTCTGCTGGCCATCTACCTCGTGGTCTATGTCCGGAGTTCATTGTCGTTGTAGCCTGTCTGTTTACGTTGGCTCGTTAATTGTATGCGACTGTGATGGTTGGTGGGTGGTGGTGGGTGGTGGGTATTGGTATTTCTAGTCGGTAGCTGTAAACTAGGGGTGGTCTCAACGGGAACTTTGTTGCTACGTGCGCCGATTGACATTGATCAGCGTTGACCTTAACTGCAAGCACTCGAAACAATCGCAAAGTGAGCAACACACACACACACAGACACACACACGCAGAACAGTGGGCCACTTAATGCGCTTATAGCGATGGACAATGGCCAAAAAGGCGGGGGTGGGGTTTGGTCGGGATCTCATTTATATGGAGATGGGATTCCAGCTCAAACTGGCCCTTAAGGCATGCAAATGGAATACGCTGCAAATGTGAAAAATGCGGATGATATAAGAAGTGAGCGGGGGGGGGGGGGGGGGGGGGGGGGTTCCGGTTGACATGCATGATAATGAGGAGTTGCCACGCCCATTGCCCAATGTTGCCCAATGACCACGTTTGAGCCTGCAGTAATTGCGGAAAATGAATTAAAGGCAATTTGCGTTGCAAAAGGCAGCAACAAAAACAACAACAACAACACAATGCAAAACGAAAGCAAACAACATAAGCGGCTCTCTCTGTCTATGTGTGTGTATAGGTGTGTGTGTGTGTGTGTGTTACAGGAAACAGCCATTGCAGGAACTGCTCGAGGAGCAACAGCAACTGGCAGCTGAGGCAAGCACCGCACATGCAAATGTGAATACAAGGTGGCTGCTTGCAACCCCGCCACATTCCCCGTCCCCTTACCACCACCATGCAGCCGTTTAAAAGCTAAAAGAAAACGGATGCAACAATTTGCCGTTGTGCATCAGATGCACTGCCAGGCAGACAGTGTGGCTTGCACCGCACAAAAGTAGACGACATCTTGACATCTTGCCCGCTAGGCGCAGCAAGCGGAAGCGCAATGTGCAACAGGGAGGCACGGAGACGGGTTGATGGGGAGACGGGGTGACGGGGAGACAGCTTATGCCAATGTGGCAGAGTCTTCGTTTTGACTTTCTACAGGCAATTTAAGCGATTTGAAAGCCACACGACGTAGAGCGAGAGCGAGAGAGAGAGAGAGAGAGGGAACGCAGCAGGGAGCTGATTTAGAGAGCAGGATGTGAACAGAAAGTGGCAGAAACAGCAGCAGCAAAATTAGTTGCAAGAGATCAAAAAACGGCAAGCACTTAACATGCGTTGTTAAATACTTAACATTTGTTTAAAATAGTTGCAAATTCTAGCTGCTACTGTTAAATGTTATGCACACTTTGGAAACTTTTCTGTAGATTTGTAATCTCTGTTGTAGTCATATAATGTTACTTTTCGCGGCTATTCAGTTGAGTTCTTGCAACGAATTTCCACTGGACAGCTTCAGTTGTGCGACATTTTCATGGTGGTTTAATCAGCTGCCATGTTGCAATTTGTTTGATACGATATTTAATGAAGGCCCATTGATAAATGAACAATTGTTGTTGAAAATCTTCAATCAATTCATACTGTAATTTATCTTTATCAAAATGGGCATTCAATTTGGTTGTCTGTACGCTAATTTGATTTTCATTTGTTTATGTTGCTACGAATTGTTATTTGCATTTAGTTGCTCATGTTTAATTAAAAACACATTTGATGCCAACACTCACACAACACTTCATTATTGCAATCATGCGGCGCTTTATAAATTACAAAAATAACTCAATTACGAGAATAGTCAACTGCAGCTTTGCTCTGGGAAAACTGTTGCCTTCCGTTTCCGTTTTTCCACTTGATTTTTCAGTCGGCCAACAACACATAAAAAACCTAAATGTAGCGAACTTTTTATTTCCGCTCCGATTGAGCATTAAATGCATATAAATTTTGCTAAAATAAAGCAAACAAACAATTTGGCAACTGCAACAAAAGCGATTAATGCCTAACAAACACATACTCACACACATTCGCGTACTGTAACAATACATAGATAAATTGCACTCTACACACACACACACACACACATGAACAATGGCAACTAGCAGGCAAATAAACAGTAAATTTGCATAATCAATTTGTTTATTGATTCGTATATTCAGCTATTTTAATTACGTTTACGCTTGAACCTCATTTCACTCACACACACACACACACACACACACGTCAGTCACTTATACACACAACAACAACCGTTAGTCAGCTACAACAAAGTTTTTCAGGCTTTTGCCTTTTGGCTATTTTTGGCTTTTGTAATTTGCATTGACAAAATTTTGTGCATATTTTCTCTTTTTCTGGCATCAAATGAATCAAAATACTACAACAGTAATAACAACAACAACAACAACAACAAGAACAACAACAGTGTGCAACAACAATTAGCACAGCAGCAGGCGCCAATCGCTTGTTATTTGAAATGCAAGCAAAAAAGCGCTGCATACTTTTAGGCACACTCATAAATTCCCCTTTAATGGCGTGCCTTTCTCGTTTTTGGAGCGTGCATATAAAATGGACGTGGAATGGAAAATGTGTGCGGTGACAATTATGGAAAGTTTTCATTTCAAGCGTTATGTGCGGTTGCTATTTGTGCAGGGCTGACAAATAGTTGCTATGGAAGGCCTACCTGCGATATTCAAAACTGAATATGGAAAACTGTTTTTTTAACTAGGTGGCAACGTTGGAGAGCCAGAATTTAAATAAGTTGCCAGTGCAGTGAGTTGTAAAGTAGCAGTGTTTTTTATTGTTACTAATATAGTTTTATGAAATAAAGTATTAAATAATGTTGCCTTTTTATACACTGTAAACTTTTATGCAAATGTATCTATATACTATATATATATATTTTGTTAACAGACACAAACTTAAAGCATTTTTTGAAAGTCAAACATATTAAATGCATTCTTTCAGCCCTTGAGTTTGCAAAGCACTTTGATTTCCAATGAATTAGTCTGCAGCCCTGCTAACAGCGATATATAGCCGGTCTTTTTTGCTGCTGGTGCTGTTGGCCATCAACGTTAAAAGCCACCTTCGGCGTATCTCAATGACAAGCGCTTGTGGTGCTACTAGTTGAAAGTTTTGCAGAGATGACGAGTGCGCTAAGTACTCATATCCATTCGGATGGCGCTTTGACAACGGCCTAAGCACTTGGCTTGTGTCACAAACACGCAGCCAGTCAATCAAAGGCAAAGGGGGGGGGGGGCGGGGGGTGAGGGTAGTCATCACAAAAATATGGCAGCGACGAGACAACTTGAAAACGAGGCGCTGCCAAAATTGTTAAGTGCCACAAGTGGCCACAGGACACAAACGCCTCTGACCAGCAGCAGCAGCTGGAGCAGCAGCTGGAGCAGCAGATGGGGAGCGTAGTGCCAGAGAATAGTGTCAACCGCAGCAAAAGTGGAAAGTGGCAAGTGGCAAGTGGCAAAGTTGGAAATGTGCGCAAAATGAATATTTCGAGTTCGAGAGTAGTTTTTGCGGCTGGCTTCGTTGCTGTTGCATTTAATTAAATCAATTGAAAGTTTCGAACGAAATGCAATCGTAACATAAGCCAGGATAATGGACATCAACGCACTTAAGAACGCCTCCATTCACGAATCTATTTCAACGCGTCGCATAAATTATATGCGTGGCAAAGAAAACTACACAAAAAACAACAAAAAAAATAGAGAAGACAACACAAAAGATAATTAAATCACAGTGAGCGATGGCATATAAATCTCTCTCTCTCTCTGAGCAGAGTGGAGCAGGCAATGAGTGCACTCAGATAAAGCAAAAACTTGGAAAGACTAAGCAAGAGATAGATGCGAGAGAGAGAGAGAGAGAGAGAGAGAGAGAGGAAAAGTGCATGACACTGTGCCACTTGAAAACTTTGATTAAAATCCTTTTGAAGTGCTAACAAATAACGCGAGACAAAGACTTGAGTGGAGGAGGGGGAGCCGGGGGGGCAGTCAATGTGTGTCCGCACTTTTTGAAGGCTAAGCTGAAGTAGCTGTGGCTGCACAGGGGTGCAGAGAGGGGGGGGGGGGGAGTAGACGTGGCGTTTGCATTTCTTGCACTGCGTTTGCTTTTGTACTTGTAGTTTTTCTGTGTGCTAAGCGCCACTAAATCCGTCTGTCGCGACAACAACAAGCTGGGATCAGCACAGTAAGAAGCAGCATCTGAATAAGGCCCGCCAGCAACAACAGCAGCAGCAGCAACAAAAAGGACAACGACAATGCAATAACTCATGTGTGCGAATTTCTCTTGCTGTTGTTGTTGTTGTTGTTGCTGTTGTTGTTATTGCTGTTGGTCATGATGACACTTGTGCTTGCTGTTGCTGTTGTCGTTGCTGTTGTGCTTGCTGTTGCTTTGACAGAAAGTTTTGTTTGATAGTCGCACAATTGTGGAACTTCGGGCGTTTAAATGCATTTTAAGTTTCTTGAATTTCACAAGCTCGACTTTAATAAAATGACGCACACGTTACTTAAATGTTGATGTTGTTGCGGTTGTTGCTGTTGCTGCTGTTGTTGTTTTAAGCAACGCTCAGTTTTAGTTAAGTGCACTTGAGAGCGCTCGAAACTTGGGTAGATAAGCGCATAGAGTGGCGTACACCGTGACGTATGCGCAACGAGCCAACGAAATTTACTTGCGTTTATCATACGCACTGTATAACACAAGGGTGTGTGTGTGTGTGTGCACCTTATGATAGCAGGCACGGCTGCAAAGAGCTTGCTATTCATAAGGGAAATATATGCAAAGAGTTTCAAGAGTTTTCAAGTGAAGGTCGCTTAAGTAAGTTTCAACAAAGTCGAGATATAGCCACGCTGCTCTACGAATCCCATTCACACGTTAAAGCTTAAAGCTAAGCGGCAACGATCATGTGTAATTTAAGTTTATCATGCAAATTTCAAGCAGAAACTGGAAAAACTTCACAAGTTTTTCCCTTTGAAAGACTGGACAGCTATTGCAAAAGTAGTTAACTGTTTGAGAATTATAAACAAATCAACCATAACTGTGAATTATCCCAATGGCTTATCAAACACATTCACAGCAAAATCCAATGTCTTTGCCTTTTTGACTGCCTGTCATAGATCATTTGTTAAAATGACAATAAGTTTTGGGAGAGTGTGCGATTTTAGCTCGGATTTTGAAGAGAGGTCAAGAACGCAATGAGTCAGAGGTCAGTTCTGTGCTTTACGCACACAGTTCTCATGCCCATTTCATGATGTTGCAGGCACTTGTGGGGAGAGGAGCGCGCGGGCGCCGTCGAGTGTCTAAATGTCACGTTGAAATTTATGTAGCAACAACAATAACAATAACAAAACACACATATAAACGGGCTCTGCTAACTCTACGCCAAAAAAAAAAACAAAAAAAAAAAGAAACTGAAAAAATAAACGAAAAAAATGCATCATAAACAAAAACAGTTATGACAACAATAGAAACAACAAGCTGAAAAGAGTTGCGACAACGACAGCAACACAGAAGGCAACATGTCGCTGTGTATGTGCGCCTGTGTGCGTGAGTGTCACAGTGTGGGTGGTGGCGCTGCCAGCATCGCAACTGTCAACAAAACATTTTTAACAAAATGGGTCGAAAATAAAGAGACAGACAACCAAAATAGTGATTGGAATACATTAGAAATTGTCTATTGCTGAGTGATGAAATGGAAATGAATGCAACCCAATGCAGATTTAACGGATTGCCAAAAAAAAAGAGAAAAGAAAGGTGGGTTTTGGGGCATGTGTGTATATGCTGCATACCCTTTAACAGCTCAACTATTCAGGTTTTTTATGTAAAAACTTGTATTTGAAATAAGTAATTAATATATATTATAAGTTTCGAAAGTTCTTTATGGCATGTCAGCAATTTTAAAATATGTTAGAAACGGCTACTGCATAAAGGAAAAGTTTGCCACATACATCACTTCATGCCGCACGCCCTTTGCTCAACTATAAAAGTTAAACTAGTTAATTTGGTTAATAACTAATTAAGAAAGTTAAGCGAAATTGAAGTATTTTAATGAATTTCCAGTGCTTTGTTGGGCCAGTTGTGGTCTTGCAGTATATGCCACGTTTAAAACCCGGCAACTATCTGGCAGGACAGATGGACGGAGAGACAGACGGACGGATGGACAGGCAGGGAGAAAGTGGAGTAACAACAAAATGAAAATAGCTGCAAAAGCGAGTATCTTTTAGTGCGGTGTCTGCTGGCATCAAATTGTTGCTGCTGCTGTTGTTGTTGTTGTCATTGCGTTTTACATGTGGCATGCAACAATATTGTTGTTGTTGTTGTTGTTGCTGTAACACAACAATACAACGAGGTCTAGCCATTATTATTTTTGCTTTCAACTTTGCTGCTGCGTTGTTTGTGTTTCAACTGCCATTGTTGTTGGCATATTATTTTGCACGCTCGTTGGGGCACGCTGCAACAACGAACAACCAGCAGCGGCAGCAACAAAAACAACGAGCAGCCGCAACGAGAAAAAATGTTTTCATATTTATTTGCCGCGTTGTGCTCTGTGCGCCTCAGCTTCAGCTTCAGCTCATCCTTCTCGACTTCACATCCTTGACACGCCCCCCTCAAACGCCCTCGCATAACTCTACTCAAGTATGCAACTTTATCATTTTGATTTAAATGTTTTGTTGTTGCTATTGCTGCCGCTGCTGTTTGCCGCATTGTGACATGCATGCCACACTGTCTTTCTCTCTCTCTGTGTGTGTGTGTTAGGGGTGGGCGGGGTGCTGCAACGCATTGTTGTTTAGGCAACAACATTGCAGTCAACGCGGCGTATGCGTGTTATGTTTTAAAGGCTTTTTGTTTTCAAACTGAAGAACTGTGCAAATTGCTAACAAAAACTTTCTAAAATAAAGCTTGCAAAAACAATTGTGAATAGGACCCAAAAAAGTAGGCAACACAATTAATCGCCGCCATTTTGGCATGCAAATCGAAACACAGCTCGAAATTAATTAGTTTTTGTGCGCAATAAATAAACACAGTATTACAGAAAGTTTATGTGCGAATATAAATACTGTTCAGGTTTCTTGGGGTTTAGATTTGAGCCGATGCTTAAGTTATCAAAGTACTATATGTCATCGTTTTTATAATAAACCTTATGTTTTATTTTTTTACTCTGCATGTCCATGTTTAGGTCAGTAGTTTGTTTTCTATGAATTATCCTCTGTCCGCTAATTGGCTGCTGATTAATTAGTTAACGAAATTGCTCAGGCATTGACATGTCATAAATTAAGCGCATTTGTCAGCATTTTTTATATCACTTCATTTGTCTCTCTCACACACACACACACACACACACACACACTGTCACACGTTGTGCGCAGTCGAAAAATTAATTTAATTAAGTAATTTCACACATGTCATGCCGCATATGATTTATGCGCTGCTTCTATTTGAGTTAATTTCACCATTTTTTTACCATTTAATTCTTTATAGTTTTTCTGTTGTTGCTTCATTATTTTATTTGTTTCATATTCTTGTTTTTTTGCTGTCACGCATTTATTTGTGCGCGTTGTTCAAATTGTTTTGACGCTTCACTGATTTGCACAGAGTCCCATGGAAATGCTCGCAAGCCAATTGGTTTTCCTTTTTTATTATTATTATCTTTTTTTATTAATTTTTTTTTTTTGTTGATTATTTTGCTCCAAATGTTTACGATATTAATTTGCAAAAATAGCCGGGAAAAATTGGCTTGCATATGCAGGGACATGGAAAATAACTGAATGAGCGGGCGCACAAAATAATTTAATAATATTTTTGTTAGAAATTATGCAGACAGTGCCTGCAAACAAGATTCAACTGATTGAGTGATTCAATTTTGCAAATACACAAAAAAGTGTGCAAATATTTGGATTATTCAGCCACAAACTAAACTAAATTGTACTTTTTTAATTGAAAAAGTCAAATATAATTTAGGTTACAGCTTGCAGATTTTTTTTGTTGTAATTATTGAAACTGTTACAAAGTAAACAGATTGAATTCAGACTTAAAAACAAATACAAAAACATTTCTGTTGATTTAGTGATATTTGATAGTGGTATTTAGAATTTAGATTGAATTGCATTGTAGTTTCATCTTTTTAAGTTCTCTAAGATAATTCCGTTACTTTTCTATCGAACGTCCAAAATAACAATTGTACCTTATAGCCAATTAGTGTATTGATCTACACTTCACGTGTTATCTTTCAATACAGTTTACAGTTTACAGTTCACAGTTCACAGTTTACTGCTGTGTTTACTGCAAGTGATTAGCACACACAAGCCCACAAACCCACATCCCTGGCAACCACATCCCTCGCCGACTTTATACTATTGGCGCCATTGTAATGCAATGTCCCTGCCAGCAGCAATCGCCAGGACATTTCCGGTGTGCAGCGACTTCGGCAGCGACAATAATGACATACGAACAATGCTCACATTCAAGTGATTCGACTGACAATAACAAGTTGCTTGCTAGTTGTTAGCTATTCTGCTCTTGGCTCTTGGCTCTTGGCTGTTGCCTGTTGGCTGTTGGCACTTAGTTACATAGGTGCAACATGTTTGTCCGCGGTGTTGCTCATTCCGAGTACATAAATTTCAGCTCATTTACCCAGCAATGGGGCGCTCTGCCAAAGTGAGCAACAACACACAAATAAAACAAGTTGGCAAAGTTTTCTTTCTTTCGCTTGACGAAGATTGAAAACCCTTTCAGACGTTTTTTAAATGATATCGTTAACTGATCTTAAACTACTTTTACTAATGAGTACCCAAAAATTAATATTATTATATATATCTATAAGCTTTTGACTGTTCCAATTTGAAAGTTTTTAATTACGAAAGATAAATTAAATGGAATTTTTATTCTGATATACTAAAAATAATTTATAATTTTATAATATATCTAACCTTTTGCTTAACAACTGGCAAGACAAAGTGTTGATACCGTTTAGAAGAGAGAGCATTACAACCGGTCATTTACTTAAACTTGAACAACAGCAAAGTTACTAACTGCAAGTTACTTCCACTACTCCCTCCCCCGCGGCCAGTTCTCTTGCTGTCCCTTTGCGGAGACAGTGGCATTGTTTATGGACAGACTTTTGTTTTTTAGTAGACGCATTCGCGCTACTTTGTCAGCCAAACTGTCTGCTCTATCGGCCTGCGCTGCTTTATGCAATTAACTAATTCGATGTGGACCTTTTTTCTTGTTGGCTGCTTGCTCTCCTGCCGCACACGAAGCGCACACAAAAAGTTCGCACAATCAAATTGATGTTGTCAAGGGTCAGAGTTCGTGCAACTGCAGGGTTGAAGCAAAGAGCAATTGACTGCAGGTTGAACGCAAGAGCGCAACAGTTGAAGGCAGCAGCAGTTGCTCTTTGGCTCTCTCTCTCTTTTAGAGAACAGGAATGCAGTGGAATGAAACAGCGAGCGACAGTAAGAAAGAGAGAGCAAACTGCAGCACTCGCTCTTACTGGAAGTGGCAGTCAAAGAGAGTAGCTGCAGTTGTTGTTGTTGCTGCTGCTGCTTTGTAGTTGTTGCATTTTCAATCAGTGCTGCTTGACGCAAGTGAGCAACAAATGCGGCAGCATAAAAAGCTGTTGACTACTTTCAGGCATCAGGCATTTGTCGAAAATTGTGCGCTGCCTACTTCGAGGCGACGTCATTGAATTCAATGCAACAAGTACAGCAGCTAAATGCTAAATGCTTGTAAGTGTGTGAGTGTGTGAGTGCTTTGAGTGCTGTCTGACTGCCTGACAAAATGCATGCCAAACTCATTAAAATCCATTTTGAATGGGCTGCAACACTTTCACACTGCCCACCCCTTCCGCCACTTTCTCACTGAGTTTCACTTTACATCGTTTGTCTGAAAGTATGCAAATAATTGCATTTGCTAGCAAACACTTTTCTGCCTCATTGTGATTCCACACACATGTAAGCACACACACACACACAGAGACACACACATCACTGACTTGGCTCCGTTTGACAAACATGACTAGAACTGAGCTCAACAACAACAACAACAACAGCAACAGCAGCAGCTGTCAATTGTTCGCATTGATGATGACAGTTTATTATTATTAAAGCAAACCGAAATTATGTGCTTGTGGGCGTGGCAGTAGCTTGGCTCGCCTGTCAGCGTGTGAAATGTGCCTGCAACGGAAATGAGGTTTCAATTATGATTTATGCAGGCAACAATGCCCCAAACAAGACGCCCCAGACATTAACATTTGCCGACTGCTTGTACAGTTATTAGCCACACACACACGCACACACACACACATAGACAGACACAGCAGCAGCAAGTGCATTTAGAACTTGACACGCATATTTAGTGGCAACAACAAACCTAATTACGCATGTCCAAAAGCGACCACTGCAGTCGAGTCCAGTCGAGTCCAGTTCTGTCCAGTCCAGAGTCCAGTCCAGAGTCCAGTCCAGTCGAGTCCAGTAGAGTCAAGTAGAATTGAGTTGAGGTCCTTGTTCGGCTGCATTTATGAGTAGTAGCTGCAGCCAGTGCTGCCAACTATTGATATGGACCACAATAAGGCCAAAAGCGATAGCATAACAACAATAGAAATTAGGAAAACTATTTTCAATTATTATACAATTCATTTGAAATAATTCAAATGCAAGAATCAATAAATTGCAATTAGAGTAATTATATTAAATTTGTGTTTGTGTGAAGCCTTTTTTAAAAGCAGCCAATTAAATAGAAAAATTATGAATTTAGTTTTAAATTAAATGAAATTTGTTTAGCTGTGCAACAAAAAGGCTAAATTGGCAACACTGATTACAGCACAAGTGTGTGTGTGTGTGTGTATGTGTGTGTGTATCTATCTGTGCATTTCTGGTCGTGCATTTCAATAAGAATAAGTGACCAATGCAGTTGGCGCTGCCACTGCCGCTGCTGTTGCAGTTGCAAGCTGCAACTTGAGCTGAGCTACGGCTGACCAGCTGCTGCCCCAAATGCCAACTGCAATTGCAAAACATTTGCAACATTTGTCATCAGCAAAGATTTGCAGGCCTGCCCTCCAAATGCAAACTTGGCTGCTGCGGCGCACAGATTTTATGATTGCGTCTCCTGTACCACTGCCCACTGCCACTTACCACATGCCGCAGTAACGCCCCCAAAACGCTCCATTCGCATATGCTATTCCCTGTGTCTCTGACTGTGTGTGTGTATGTGTGAAATTAGCTCTGATTAGGCCTAATAGTGCTGCTGGTGCAGCATTGCATTGCCTGGGATTTAGCTGGGTCGCTTGCTTGCCCCGGCATTTTGGGTCATGTGGCAGCTAAAATTGTTAAATGCCTGTTGCTGATTTACTGATGCTCACTCGCTTTGCAGCTGCCTTGGAAATCGTATTTGCCAAATGGAACTTTGATGACTGCCCAAGTGGATAATGTCAGTTAGGAACTGGGCCATAAATGTGAGTTGGCCAACAGGCTGCCTTATGAATTAGGGCTCACTCCTTTGGCGGTCAAGGTTAGCTTGCTTAAATACATTGTAACTTTAAATGGATTTTTAAAATGTCGTTCATAGTTATTCATAGTTTGCGTCCACTTCAGGCTGTAGACCACATATGAAATCTAATTTGGTGACAACACTCACAGTTTTGAGAAGCGCCGAGAGAGGCCGCAATGCATGTCAATAGGAAATTATGTTTGCTGCCTCTGTTTACGGTTCACACACTTGAGCACACACTTTGCCCAGTTGACGCCATCAAATATTGTGGCTGCAGCCACTTGGGCCACAGTTACAGTTACAGTTACTGTTACAGTTACAGTTACAGTTAGTACTTTGCCCTTGGAGGCCCAAGCAACTGGCTGTCAAGTTTTCCCGCTTGGTCTTGTCACATGCTGCCACACCCACTAAAACACTTGTCAATTTGAGGGGGTGTGGGGGGGGTCACAACAACTCAAAGTCGCCGCATTGCTGTAGTAGAACAAGCAAATGCATAAAATGACCATAACGTGGCTAACACACACACGCACACACACACACACAGAGACTTGCTGTCATGTCACCAATTTGAAGGCGACGCCTTTGCATATGCAACAAATTTGTTGCCACAGGCAACTGCTGAATTCCAATTGGAATTTACATGATGCAGCTACAGCTGCAGCTGCTGCTGCTGCTGAATTAATTATTTAATTTAATTTATTGACTTATTTAACTCGATTTAGTGCCAACTGCTTGACACTCATTTGATTTACCGCAATGCAAATCAAAAATTATGACCAGCGTTGCCACACAGCTGCACACAGCAGCTGAGCACGCAATTTCCGCCATCGTCTCTCTGCCATATAAAACTGCATGTTGGCCAAACATAAACAGACAACAACAATAGTTGGCAAATCCTATTAACTAAGAGCTTGCACATTGACCATGTCAATGTCTAGTTGGGGCTTTTGCTGGGGGTTTGGGGGTGGTTTGGGGGGAGGGGCCACTTGCCTGTTCATGCAATGACTGACAAAATATTGGTTTTGTTTGCCTGCCAGCAAAATAATGAAATGTTTGTTTGATGGAGTGCCCCAAAAACCAAAAATAACAACAACATCAACATCAGAGATGCCAATTGTCTGATATTTAGTTGGGATTTTTCATATACAACCCTAATAAGTTCTGATGGTGTTTTTTGTTTTTGTTTTGCTGCTGTGCGTTGCTGTTTTTCAAGGGCCGGCAACAGGAAATTGTTGCATGGCGTTGCCATATTATGCAAATCACAGCTATTGAGCTGAGTTAAGCACCGTCAACAACCACAGCAACAACAGCAGCGACAACAACAATGGCAATAGTGCAGCAACAAGCAAAAACCGAAAACCAAAAACCCGAAAACCACTTTGCCAACTTATTTGTGGCAAGCAAAATTTGCATGCATTGACGCATCATCATCGACACTGTGAATGTCTCTCGATTTGTGTATGCGTATGCGTATGTGTATGTGTCTGTATGTGTGTGTGTGTGTGTGTGTGTGGATGTGCGTGTGTGTGTCCTTGTCAAAAGTAGCATTACATATGCTGCAGCATTGTTGTTGCTGCTGTCCACTTTTGGGTTGTGGCATTTTTTTTTCATTATTGCATGTGTTTGTGTGTGTGTGAATGTGGTCCTTGACGCACACTCACACACAGTCACACACACACACAGAAGCCGGGGATAACACAAGGACTCTACACGCCAGCAAATTCATCCACACAAATCAATTGAAGTTTGCCAAAAGGGCGTGGCAGACCCCAAATGTGTCAGCTCATATGTCAATTTGCATTGCCACATGCCGCACAGTCCGTTGCACGATTGAAAACTAATAAAATCCATCAAATTGCTACGATTTGCAAACGCTTAAGCGGCTCAACGACACTGGCCATAAGTAGGACATCGAAAGTGTATATAAACATGCATATTTAATATACATATATACAAACATACATACATACATATATAAATATAAATGTGCTTATGAAAATGAAAGTAGTTTTATGAAATTGCAGCTCTAGAGGTTTCTCTTGTTAAATTACAAAATGAGTTATGTAACAAAATGGAAAAGTTTCTTGAATTTGTTATGTGGGTTGGGTTTGATTGAAAATTGTAATATATCATTACATTGAACTACAATAAGAACAAATCAATTTATTTATGCATTCATTTCAGTTGTGGAATTCAAAAAAGATGATAAATAATGCTGGGTGCTGGGATTCAAAATCGGTTCAGTTTTGGCAGTTTAAAGTCGCATACATTAACAATAATTAGAAGTTCTGCACAATTTGAGCAATGGAGCTCATCAGAGGATTTAGCCATTATTATTGCTTTGTACATTTAACGAATTAGAAACAGCTTGAAAACATTGCTGTAAACATGTCTAACAATGTGCTAAGGCAGACGCATGCCCAAAGCTGTGTGTGGCAAGTAATCGCCGCAACCATTTTGAGCGATTATATTTCACAGTTAGCAGACAGACGCACGCACACAAGCACAGACACACAGACAAGAAGCTGCTGTTGCAGTGCCATGTGCCTTGTGACGATCACTTTACAATTTGTTTGCCAACACTGTGGCATGTGTATGGGATTTTGCCAGGATAAGCACTGCCTCAGTGGTGGCCAGTGTTCAAAGTATTGCCTCATTAAGCACACACATACACACACACACATACCAGCTAGTTTGTAGGTATTTGGGGTCTAATTACAAAACACAAATGCACTATAATTTCAAAATCAAACACACATCTCCTCGTTTCGCCATGTGCCTGTCATTGACATGCATGATTTCGTAATTTAAACGGCAATCAGGTTTAGCTAACCTCAACACCCAACCCTTAACCCTCCACCACCCATCCCCCTCAGTTTCACTACCCGTCCACATGTCAGCAGTCAGCAAACTTTCTGTCAGCAAAATCATGCAAAATGTGACATTGGGTATTCGAGTGGCTTGGCATGGGTGAGTGGCACGAGTGGGATGAGAGGGGTGCCGGAATGAGGCATGGGATTGGAATTAGGTTTGCAACAATGCAGCCAGGAGACAATCTGACTGTCTGGCTGACGCGACGACTGTCACAGTCATTCACTGCGTCACTCAAAGTTTATTGATTGCGATTGAAAATGACACTTGCGCATATTTTGTATGTTTGCGCTTTTGGCCCCGCCCACGCCCCGCTGCTAACTTGGTTAATACCCCAATAGCTGACTATATTCAAAAACATAAGCCTGTGGCATAATTGACAGCCGCAACTTCAAAGGCCACAAATCAGTGGCTGTAAACCCCAAGTGGAAAATAGTTTGAAAACTACAAATTTTCTATGTTTTACTGTTTCCCCCCCTTTAGGTTTATCAAAAGTTATGTAAGCAATGAAAATCAGCTGCCCAGCAGGAAGCGAACAAACGCCGAGTGGCGTCAACTGCAATTACACAGACCATTTAACTGGCAACTGCAGCGTAGAAGGATTCGCCGTCTTTCAGGTCAAGTTGGCCAAGTTCAAGTTGGCCTAGTGGTCTGTTGCCCAACTGTTGCTGCTGGTTTTGGTCAAATATGTCGCTAGTCAAATGGCAGGCGATTTAGTCACATTTATTATTCATTTGTTTTTATTTGTCAAAGTGATAGATGTGCATTTTTCATTCGATTTGAGCCATCATCAGCAAAAGGACATAAGTTTAGAAGGAGGTGAATAAATATATACATACATATTGATATATATGTATACTGAGCACATTGTCATACAATTTATTGCAATTGATATGTTAGCAGCTTGTGTGACCCTTGAACTCTGCTGCCGGGTTTCAGTTTGGGCCAAGCAACTGCAAGAACAGGTCAAATGACAATTGCTCTTTGGCTTTTGTTAAGTGCTCGTTTTGCTTATAATTAAATGCATTTATATTCAACTCCAACTGCATAGCAATAATTATGAGAAATGGATTAAGGTCAAGAGGTAAAATAATTGATCAGGTTGGGATACAAAATTGTAATAAATAAGCTCTCTCCATAATCTAGTCGAAGCTACTTAGAGATGAGCCAAAATGGTTTAATATGTAGAATTTCACGATATTCGTTTATTTTATAAAAATAGCATAAAACAGTATTTGACAAAATTAAAAAAATTGGTTATAAAGTGAACTACTACAAAGTAAGCTTTAAAAGCTAACACACTTAGCCAAGTTGCAAACCAGAGTCTTGCAGCTGCTGTTTTTTATGGGAAACACGAAACTTGGTAAGTTATATCTTTACTTTATAGCAAGTTGTAAAATGTGTGTAGAGTTTGCTTAGCTATAAATATGAATATAAAGGACAATGCATTTGTAACTGTTATATTTAAGGACTAACTATAATTGTAGAGGAAGGATGTGACCTACAATTTATAGAAAGTTATTCAACAAACAAATACCAAATTTTTCAACCTTGCACAAATATCAAGTGTGAATAAAACCGAATTCAACAATAAATCGGCTAAACGGCTTAAAAGGTGAATATAATTTTCGCTAATTATCCCATGGCAATAAAAACAATAACAAATCGAATGCCATTGCCAAAGTATGAGAAGCAGCCACTTAGGCAGACAAAAGGGTAAATAATGATAAGTAGACAAATGGCAGATCAATAAAAAGAGCAGACCTAGCAAATAAAAGATTCATTGAGCTGAAAGTCATTTATGGCCAAAACAAACGCAGATTCCAACAAACGGACAAGCAGCAACAACAACTGGATGTTGCAACATGGTTGGCTGAGTCATGCAAAACAACAATAATACAAGCAATATAACAAGCAAACAAATGAATAACCGAAGGTGTCATCTTCGATCAGATGCTCGTGATTGGGAGGCGTCCATGTCCAACGGCAAAGGTCGTGCCCATTCCACCTCGGGAAGCTGGCTGGCAGCACCGTCTGTCTGGCGGCTCGAAACTTCGATTCACACGAAACAATATTCAGCTCGGAGATCGGAGCTGGGTGCTGGGTGCTCGCTGAAGCGTATGACTTATGACGCGACTGCTTTATAAGGTCTTTAATGACTTTTACATATTTACAACCCAATTACGAGAACGCTCGTTTTGAGGCATCATCAAAAAAAAATAACGGTTGCCCGGTCAGCTGACCTTGCCACAATTGTGTTGTGATCTACACTTCGATTCGATTCGATTTAAATGCGAGCAACAAACAAGTCAAGCGGCCGCTTGACTAGCCAAGTACGTTGTGCCACATGGCGTATGCTGAATATTTAACAAGTGCAACAAGTGTTGCAGTTGCAGCTACAGCTGCTGTTGGCGCAGCATCATCGGCTCACTTTTTTGTCGCCAGCAAATTTATTGAGTGGCGCACTTAAAAAGCTGGCCAACAGTTTTCGGCCAACTCGCTGCCGCTGCTTTGACCCTGTTCGCGCCTCGTTATAGTTTCTATTGCCAGCCCCCTTCTCCTGCTCGCTGCTCAACTGGTTATCCGATTCCTCAGCTGGCATTTTCAATAATCCGCTAGTCTCAATTTGTGCTGTAATCATTTTTGTACATTTTTGTTTCTTTCGGTTTCTGTTGGCATTTTGTGTTCAATTTCGCCGAAAGCGTTTGTCTATCATCGTCTTCGCTAACGCGTCATGATTATCATTTGTACTTGTCCAACTATTTTACTTCTTTTCAATTTTTGCTGGCTTTGTTGCATTCGATTTTTCAATGGAAATTGTAGCCGTTCCATTCCACTCCACTCTACTCCACTGCTCCATTCAATTGTTTTTATACCCTGAACCTATTCCAAATGGCAAAAAAGGGTATCATGAAGTTGGGCAAAAGTATGTAACAGGCATATGGAAGCATCTCCGACCCTATCAATAGCCGAGTCGATCTAGCCATGTCTGTCCGTCTGTATGAACGCGCGTTTTTTCAGAGACTACAAGAGATCAAGACTCGATTTGCCACGTCCATTTAGTTTGTTTTATTTTTTCGATATCTCGTCCCGTTCAAAAGCTATCGATAAATTTCCAGACCAGTGTTTTTGGGCATCACTTAAAAGTATATATTTTGGAGGTATGACTTGGCAAACTCACTCTCTCGAGTAGAGAACTCTTACTCATTTTTTTTTGGACAATTTAGACCTTTGAACAGCCATAACTTTGCCAAAACTGAACCGATCGTGAAACCTAATAGCATTTTCCTCACGGCTTGTCGTTTTTAAGAATCCTTCATTTAAATTATAGCCATTTGTAAAAACTCATTTTTTGCGAAAATATCATGTACCCCCCCCTTACTCATTTTTTTTGGCCAATTTAGACCTTTGAACAGCCATAACTTTGTCAAAACTGAACCGATCGTGAAACCTTACGGCATTTTCTTCATGGCTTGTCGTTTTTAAGAATCCTACATTTAAAATTATAGTCTTTTGTGAAAACTAATTTTTTGACCTTAAAACTGCCATAACTTGGCTAAAACTGAACCGATCGTGAAACCTAATGGCATTTCCTTCATGGCTTATTGTTTTTAGGAATCCATAATTTAAATTTTAGCCATTTGTGAAAACTCATTTTTACTTACTAATTGTTTTTTTCAATAAATTGTGGGTTTGAATGCTTATATGTATGAATACAGATACATAATTATGAATTAATGTTAGGGCTGGGTTGAGGGTATATGCTAGTCGGACACTCTCGACTAGAGCACACTTACTTGTTTTGTACTTCTTTCTGGCCTTCTAACAACGTTTGATGACTTCGCTGCCAGTCGTTTCAATCATCTACAATCCTATTGTTGTTGTAATTGTTGTTGTTGTCATTGTTGTCACAGCTGTCCATCATCGCAGCATTCATCAACTGAAATTTAATAAATTTTTATGGCATTTTTCTGTTCTTTAAGTTGCAGTTCATTATTTATGTTTGGCTTTTAATATTTTGAAATATTGACAAATTTGTTACAAAAATTATGTTTTATTGAATACATTTTTCATGACAGCTCAAAGCTGAGAAGTTCGTGGGCATTCCCAGAGCTTCTAAAATTTAAAAAGATACATACGAGAGTAGAAAAATGATTTAGAATAAAGAACCCATAGATTTATGTTATTGATTACGTAATATTCGATATGCTGTGCAATCCCATTGCCATTACGCAATGCAATTTGTTAATAAGCAGCTTTCAACCCTTGACAACATTATACTTTAATCCCAACAGCAATTCGCTAAATGTTGCAAAAAGTGGAAAAATCCCCCACGAAAAGCACTCAACCCAATTTTGCAGCTTGACATAATTTAAAAGTCACTCGGGCTAATGACTACAATTGTGGCCACTGAAAACCAATCAAAGAGCAAATTTGCAAGAGACTGTGCTTGAGTACTTCCCCTCCTACCCCTCTCCCTGGCATGATATGTCAACACTTTCGTTTAATCCTCGACAAATGGCGCAAACAAAAGTGACAAAATATTTGGCAAAACGCTTTGATTTCAATTCGAAATGAAGAAAATGTGGCTGATGAGGGGAGCGAAGGCAAAAAGGTGCACAGTTTCAAGAAGAAGAAGCAGAAGAAGCCAATGATATAGGCAAAAGCAGATGAAGAAGAAGAAGAAGTTCAGCTAACTAGCGAAAAGTCAGCGTGTGTGAAATTGCTGGGCCGCAAAGATACAACAAAGAAGTGAATTCAAAACAACAACAATAAACGAGTGGTTCGAGTTTGATTACAAAACTTCGACAATTTGCTACAATTTGAATGAGAGTGGGAGAAACGCCGCGATCCGATATAATTTGGAAACCTTTGCGATGATGTATGATATTTGCTTTGATTTCGGTTTTGGGTTTGGGTTTGCCGCATTGCGCAAATGGCTACCTAAGATGAAGGTGATGATGATGATGATGATGATGATAATGACGATGATGATGCCCCAGACTCGCTTGTTATTGCCGTTGTTGCTGTTGTTGCTGGTGTGGCGGATGTGGCATGTGCCTCGTTGCGGCTCCATAGGATGTTCTCTGTTTAGCATATTCATTGTTGATTGCAGCGCCATGATAATTATAATTCCTCGTTTTATTCTTGCTACTGATTTTGTTTTTTTTTTTTTTTTTTTTCATTTTGTGTATGCTGCCTTTAATTACCTTCCTCTTTTGGTTGCTGCTGCTGTTGTTGTTGCTTTGCATAATTGCATTGTAGTTGCCGAAATCATCATTAGAACTTTTATTTGCACAATAATCAGCTAACTGCAGCTGCATTGTGTTTGTGCAATGCCAAAACCATTGAAAGGAGCAACAAAAAAAAAACATGCAGCCTAAAATGGACAAAAACAAAGTACTACTTAAAATCAGAACAATGAGAACTTAAAGCTGCTGCCAAAATGCGTTTATCAAGTTGCGGTCTGTTTAGGAGTAGTGATTTTTTGTTTAAGGAGGATATTGCTGTGAAAAATGTGCACTCCAAGTGAATTAATGATATGGCATGGCTTAGGAATAGCAACTCGCTGAGGTTGCATCATCAATAAGCAGAAACTTAAAGTGAAGTACAAAGTACCCAAAGTGGCATATACATACATGTAAAGAGAAGGGCCACGAATATAGCACTTAAAGTTAGCTATGATATTTATTTGAAAACAATGCTTCATCTATATTAAGCACAATTATAACGAGACAAAAAGCATTTCCTGTGAACTCACATTTCTCATCCACATTGATTAACGACTTTAGTTAGCTCTAAGAAAAGAAGGAGTATAGAACTTTAAACTGATGTTCTCGCTCCCAGGCCTATATTAAAAAAACATTACGCAACTAATTTAATAAATTATGGTATTCGAAAAATGGCCAACTCTATTGCTCATTAGCGCCTAGCCGAAACAAAAACTCAGCACAGCAAAGAAAAAACCATTTAAAAAGCGCTAATGCCCCATAAAGCTGACAGCAGAAAAAGACGACGACGCACGCAGAAAATCATTTGGGGCACAACAAGTGTCAACGGCAACAATGCAAGTCAAGCCACATATATATATAGTATATGTGTATGTGTAAATATAATTACTTTATCATTGTTTTCGTCACGTATTAAAACCAATTTGGAAGAAGCCGCTGCTGATGTTGATGGTGCCACCTCCGCATGGTTAAAAGTCAAGGTTAATGCGACCAGCCAAATTATCCGGACGTTCAAGATGATGGCACATGTTGTGTCGACTACAGTCTGCCCCATTCAAGGGCAACCCCAAGTCAATTATTAACGGTAGAAACATAATCTGCGGCAGCGTGTGAATCAAGTGTTAAACACTAATAAAATATGGCCACAAGTCATTGGTGGCAGCTTTAGAGCTATATTAATTACACATCACAGCAGTTCAGTTCAGTACGGTTCAGTTCGGTTCAGTTGAGATCAGTTCGTTTGAGGTCCATTATGAAATGCCAAGCACCAACGCCTAATGATAATGGTAGCAGCAAGTATGAAATCAAGCCGAAACGTACCTGCTGCCATTTTCAGCTGCCAGTCGCAACATATTTAGACTTTTCTTGTTTGCAACCGATGTGGCAGTTGCAATGACTGCGCTGATTAAGGGAATTTCTCACAGACATAAAGAAAAAAATAAATAAATAACTGCACAACTAAACCAACAGCAACAGCAGCAGCAGCCGCATTGCCAAACGTTGTTTGTTGTTGTTGTCATAGTTGTTGTTATTACTTGTAGCTGCTGCAATGCTTTTCTCGAAGGTGAACCAGAATGAGTCTCAGTCTCAGTCCCAGACTTCGACTCCGTCTCAGTCACAAGATTATTCGTCTCTGCATGCGCTTCAATTGAAGCGCATTGAAAGCCATCTGAAGTCGACAGTGGCCGTCGATATATTATTCCTTGGCTGAATTGCTCCAACCGGATTGCCACTGCACATCTTTTTGAAAGTGAGCGGCAACTGCTGCTGCTGTTGCTGCTGTTGTTGCTGCCGCTGCAGCAGCATCAATTCTAGAGCGAATGTCTGCTACAAATTTATTGCAGCATTTGATTTTAATTAGTTTAATTTATGGTAATTTATAATGGAAATTATTGTGCGGCGTGGGTTTTTTCTAGCATTACAGATTTGCGTAATTAAAGCGCTTAACAGCATTAAGCGGCATCCGGCAGATAGTTTAGTTGCTCAATAAATAATTCAAATAATATTTTTGGTAAAAATTCCAATTGTCTGTTTTACATTTTCTTTAATTCTTAATCAAATTAATAATTAATTTATGCCTTTTTGCTTACTCAACGCAATCAACATCCAAAAGAAATATATTGCAACTGTATTTAATAAGTAATCAGCCATCAAGTTCGTTGCCTAAGTCTTTCGTTTTTATCACAGTTAAACGCCGCTAATTGCAATCATTTCGATGCAGCTCCGCAATTAAACACTGTTACAGCCTTACAAGTTCGTTGCCCAAGTCTTTTGTTTGGCTATCATCAATAGCTCACCAGCCAAATGAAAATTTGCACTAATTTTGGTATATTTTTCGTGTTGTTGCTGCTTTTTTTTTGCGACACAAAATATGCCAAAAACATAAACAAACAAAAGCCGTAAACAAAACAAAGCCCCAACAGTGCTGCAACGAGGCGAAGCTGCGGCATCTGCCACAGCACCAACTATTTAGCGATGAATGCGAGCTTAAGAGCCGACCCAACTGGAGAGCGCCAGAGCATAAGCGCCAATTGCACGATGATTTAGTTTCAGTTTCGGCTGCTGCTCGCCGAGCTGACGATGACGATGACGATGACGATGAGTTTGCTCTTTGGCAATTGCGGCGGCAGCGGCGGAGGTGGCGGTGTCGGTGGAGGCAGTGGCGGCAACTGCTTTGGCTGTAACTGTGGCTCCAGCTCCAGCTCTGACGATGACGCTGTGCATTTTGTGTGGAGCTCGCTCATCTATTGGCCCCCAGCCGACTGGCAAACGGTGCCGCGCTCGACCTGCTCTTGAGTATAAAACGAAAATTGATGCGAAATTTTTTCTAACTTTTGCATCAACTCCAAACGCGGCAACACGTGCAGCACTCGCAGCTCGCGACCCAAAAACGTACGTCCAAATAAATAATCCACAAAAATATATCAAGAGTTTTTCAAGTGTGCGGTTAAGTGCGTGGCTTTTGACTTGAGATTTTAATTACGTAATTTTACGTAAATATTTAAAATAGTGGCAAAAAGTTACAACTAAATAAATAAAGGATATAACTTATACTATATACTTAAAAGGATATTACATTCATAAAGCTAAAACATAACTAATAAAACAAGTTATAGAAAAAGAACTCAGAAGAAATTCAACAAGAACAAGAAACGAAAATTTATGTATATTCCCTTTCAGACAAGAATTGTCAATAAATTAAAGCCAAATCATTTTAAGAACCAGGTTAAAATATACACAGTCAGGATTTAATCATTCATTGAATTCTATTTATAAGAAAAGTATTTTCATTCTTTATTTCTTTTCTTCACATTCATTATTAAATTTGAATATTTCTTAGCAAACACAATCTCTTAATTAAGTAAGTTCGCATAGTACCGATTGAATAATAATCGCTGCACATGGCAAGATAACCATTAGGTGTAATCAAAAAACGATACAAACCGTATTCAAAACTAAAACCACCGCCAAGTGCCAAGTGCCAAAAAGTGAATGTTGTGTGTCTCAGGCAGCAGCTCCTGGCCAGGCAATCACACGAAAAATCATCGAAACCACAAATGACTATTACCATTTGCGGCAACCATAAAATTCCATGCATCAGAAAATAATAAAAATATAAAACTCAAATCTAATTATATGCCTAGCCAAAAAAAAAAAAAAAAAAAAAAAAAACGCCAGAAGACAGCGCGCTTCTGCTTGGGTCGAATGCAATTTTCCAATTGCAGCTTCCTTTCTAAAAATACGCGCGCACACACACATACACATACATACATACACATTAAGTGCATGTATATAACATCTAATAGCACTTAGCTTAGCTCGTCTTTTTTTCTCTCTTTCGATTTTGTATTTTAGATAGCAAACAACAACGAAACAAACAGAAAATCACATTTAAATTACGTATACGTCGCGTAGCCGTAGACCCGAAAAATAACAGACATCATGGCAGCCGCAACAACAGCGAACAAATCACCACAGCAACAACAGCTACAACAACAATACAACAGACAGCAGCATCTTCATCTGGCAGCCAGCAGCAGCAGCAGCTCCTACTCCTCCTCCGCCGGCAACTTCTTTGCCTCCTGCATGTCCATCGTTTTTGTTGTCGTGTTCGCAGTGCTGCTGGCAGGGAACTGTGTCAATGGGGTAAGTTCGGGGCGAGGGCGCAACATGATGCCAAGCGGTAACTACAACCTCAAACCCTTTTCAGACCCACAGTCCGCCTTTTCCCCTGCCCTCCCTGGCCCCGTGTCGATTTGTCTATTTATTGCTCTTTGTCAATTATCTTGCAGTTTATCGTTGAATATTTTCTTTCTGCCGCTGCGCTCATAAAACTTTATAAGCCTGGGAATGGAAGCAGATAAAAAAAAACTGTAAAATCTACAACGTTACATTCAATTTGATCACTTCATTAGCTATATATGCGAGCGTAGAACACACATATCATGAACAGCAGCAGCTGCAGCAACAGCAGTGGCAGAGTGGTAAAAAAGTGTCATCTTAGATAATTTCTATACTCATTCAAAGTAAAAGATTGCGCACACCATTTGTCTCTTGTCTGATAGCGATCTACATGTAGCTAACAACAACAACAACAAACTCCCACGCAAAGTTGCAGCCGCAGTCGCCTCAACAATAACAACAACAACAACAATACAATTGTTGCCACAAAATAGAAAAAAGTGGACCAAAAAAGTCGACTTTTTTCTAGACATGGCTGCATGCGATTTTGCAAGTGCAACGACAACGACGTCGACCTGTCTGCAAAGTGTTAGACATCTTCTCACGTCCGCAACGCCACACCACCACCATACACGAACCCACAGATCTTTCAACTCCCCCTAAATCCCCAATGCCCATTTCCCATTTAATACTTGGCTCAAGGTGTCGTCATCGTTTGCTTTTTTCTTCTTCTGCTTGTTGCCTCTTTTGTATCGTTGCTGTTGTTGTTGTCTTTTATCAATTAGCCTTGGTGCCCTGCTTTAGACAACAACAACAACTACAGCTACAACTACAACAGCAACAAAAGCAACATAAAAGAAAGGAAAACTGCACGCTTTGGCTGTTATTGCTGTTGTTGTTGCTTTGGAGTCGTCGTCTTCATCGTCTGGTATTTAAACAACCAAACTACTTATAGAGCTGTGTGCCGCGGGGAGAGGGTGGGTATGGGGGTGGGTGCTATGCAGCTTTGGGTTACTGAGGCACTGGACGCTTATTGTTGCTGCAGTTGAAAATGTTAAAACCTCATGAAAGTTATTAGCGTGTTGCAGCCAATCGCAGAGGTAATAGCAAACGAGAAAGAAAGGCTACATTCGGCGTTCCGAAGGAAGTATACCCTTGCAATTGCTTCTATATAAAATATAATAAAACTTTGTTAAGATAGTTTGAGAAACAAAAAAGTTGTTCTATACAAATGCCTAGACTTCAAACTATAACCATAACTTGGTCAAAATTGAACCGATTGTCAAGCCTGAGGCCATTTTCTTCATGGTTTGTCTTATACATCAAATCCTACATTTCAAGTTTATGCATTATTGAAAGTTCAATTTTTTCAAATATTTTTCCGAAAAAAGCATAAGGGGGGACCCTTACCAAAATTGATTTTTCAAAAAATAGATTCTTGAAATTCTTTTTTTAATCGATTGTGGGTGTCAAAATTAGTATAAAAAACTATTGGAAAAGTGATTCTGAGGTGTTTCATTTTTCTGTCAAAAATCATGCCAAAATGACAAAAAAAAATGACTTGTAAACGCCTTAGTCCCATACAAATGCCCTTCCTAAACTTCAAACTCCCATAACTTGGTCAAAACTGAACCGATTTTCAAGCTCGAGGCCATTTTGTTCATGGTTTGTCCTATATATCAATCCTACATTTCAAGTTTATGCATTATTGAAAGTTTAATTTTTTCAAATATTTTTCCGAAAAAAGCATAAGGGGGGACCCTTACCAAAATTGATTTTTCAAAAAATAGATTCTTGAAATTCTTTTTTTAATCGATTGTGGGTGTCAAAATTAGTATAAAAAACTATTGGAAAAGTGATTCTGAGGTGTTTCATTTTTCTGTCAAAAATCATGCCAAAATGACAAAAAAAAAATGGACTTGTAAACGTCTTAATCCCATACAAATGCCCTTCCTAGACTTCTAACTACCATAACTTGGTCAAAATTGAACCGATTGTCAAGCTCGAGGCCATTTTGTTCATGGTTTGTCCTATATATCAATCCTACATTTCAAGTTTATGCATTATTGAAAGTTTAATTTTTTCAAATATTTTTGTGAAAAAAGCATAAGGGGGGACCCTTACCAAAATTGATTTTTCAAAAAATAGATTCTTGAAATTCTTTTTTTAATCGATTGTGGGTGTCAAAATTAGTATAAAAAACTATTGGAAAAGTGATTCTGAGGTGTTTCATTTTTCTGTCAAAAATCATGCCAAAATGACAAAAAAAATTGACTTGTAAACGCCTTAGTCCCATACAAATGCCCTTCCTAAACTTCAAACTCCCATAACTTGGTCAAAACTGAACCGATTTTCAAGCTCGAGGCCATTTTGTTCATGGTTTATCCTATATATCAATCCTACATTTCAAGTTTATGCATTATTGAAAGTTCAATTTTTTCAAATATTTTTCCGAAAAAAGCATAAGGGGGGACCCTTACCAAAATTGATTTTTCAAAAAATAGATTCTTGAAATTCTTTTTTTAATCGATTAGAGGTGTCAAAATAAGTATAAAAAACTATTGGAAAAATGATTCTGAGGTGTTTCATTTTTCTGTCAAAAATCATGCCAAAATGACAAAAAAAATTAGCTTGTAAACGTACAAATGCCCTTCCTAGACTTCAAACTCCCATAACTTGGTCAAAACTGAACCGATTTTCAAGCTTGAGGCCATTTTGTTCATGGTTTGTCCTATATATCAATCCTACATTTCAAGTTTATGCATTATTGAAAGTTTATTTTTTTCAAATATTTTTGTGAAAAAAGCATAAGGGTAAAGCAATGATTTTTCAAAAAATAGATTCTTGAAAATCCTTTTTTATTCGATTGTGGGTGTCAAAATAAAAAATTATACGAAAAGTGATTCTGATAGACGGACAAAGGTATATCGACTCGTCTTGTCGTCCTGATCAAGAATATATATACTTTGTGGGGTCGAAAATGTTTCCTTCTGTGGCCAAAATTCACACGCATCAGCAACAGCAACAATTGGAATTGAAGCAAGATCAAGATAGGTGAAAGATAGACCAGTGACATGCAACATGTTGCACAGTGATACGAAAATGGTGTGGCATCATTTTTGCAGTCGAATTAGTTATGAGTGTTGAACTCGTTGAACAAAAGAACAAAGTGCTCAGCGCTGCTGTCGAATAGCTGTCATGGGAATGTCAGCGCATGTGTGTGTGTGTGTGTGTATGTGTATGTGTGTGTGTGTGTTTGTGTGTGTGTGTGTTGGGGCTGCCACTTCTCCACGCTTTGTTGCTGGTGGCAGCTTTTCATGGTTTCATACGCATGAGATTGACAGTTCTCTGTTGTTTTTAGAGAGGTTTTATTGTCACACACACATACAAACACACACATTTGCAGGGGCAGCCACCCACAATTGCACATTTTCAACACTCACTGATTCTTTTGTTGATCTCCAGTCAGTTTTTATTTATTTTTTTGCGCCAACTTTTCGACACATTTTTCGGTTGATGCATTTGCATTTCAAATTTTTGGTTGTATTTCTGCTGTTTCTTTTTCATTTTCGCGTGTAGTAAATTTGTGTGTGGCAATTGTTTCTAGCTCGTAATTTGTTATTGTTTAGACATAATTTTGCTGTTGTTTTGCCATGATTTAAATGTGCCCTGCTTGAGCAATCATCAGGCCAAAAACAACAGCACAAAAACCCAACGAAGGTCACTGCAGTTGCACTCGATGAGATAATTCACATTCCCATAGAATATTATTCAATTTTCCGTTTTCTTTTTTTTTTATTTTCTTCTCAATTTATTTTTCTTAATATATTTTAATTTTTCTTTTTTTTATCAATTTAATATTATATATTTTTATTTATAAATTTTTCATTTTTGTTTTTTTTGGTAAATTTTTTTATTTTTTTTTTTATATTTTTTTTTATAAATTTTTTTTTTTGTATTTTTTTTTTTTTTATTTTTTTTTATATATTTTTTTATTTAATTTTTCCTTTTGTTTTTTTTATTTTTTTTTTTTTTTTTAGTGTTTTTTTCTTTTTTGTTTTTTGGTGTGGGCTTTTTGGTTTTCATTGTATTGTTTTGTTTTTTTAATTTTTTTTTTTTTTATTTTTTTTTTTTTTTTATTATTTTATTTTTTTTTTTTTTTTTTTGTTTGTTTGTTCTTTTTTTTTTGGTTGGTGTGTTTGTTTTGTTTTTTTTTTTTTCATAATTTTTTATTTTTTTTTTTTTTTTTTTTGTGCTTTGGTTTTTCTTTTTTATTTTTTTTTTTGTTTTTTTTTTTTTTTTTTTTTTTTTTTTTTTTCCTTTTTGTTTGCTTTTTTGTTGTTTTGTGTGTGGGGTTGTGCGTTTTTTTTTTTTTTTTTTGTTTTTTTTTTGGTTTATTTTTTTTTTTTTTTTTGTTGTTTTTTTTTTTATTATTTTTTAATTTTTTTTTTTTTTTTTTTTTGTGTGTTTTTCTTGTTTTGTTTCGATTTTTGTTTTGGCTGTGGCTGCCGCCGCCTGCCCGCCCCCCCGTGCCTTCAACGCCCCTCGCTGTCGGGGCCGTGTGCGCGGGGGTGTTTTTTTTGTGGTTTGTGTTTTTCTTTTGTTGTTTTTTGTGCTGCGCCGGGCGGCCGTTGGGGGGTGGTTTTTTTGGGTTTTTTTTTTTTGTCGCCGTGGTTTGGTGTTTTTTTTTTTGTGGTTGTTTCGGGGGGGGGCCCTTTTTTTTTTTTTTTGCGGGGCGGGGTTTTTTTGGCGGTGTGTGGGTTTTTTTATTTTTTTTTTTGGGGGGGTTGGGTTTGTGGGTGGGGGGTTATTTTTTTTTTTTTGTTGCGCTAAATGGGTTTTTTTTTTTTTTCCCGCGGCGTTTGCTTTATTTGGGCTTGTGTGTTTGTTTTTTTTGTGGGGTTTTTGTGGGGGGGGCGCCCGTTGGTCTAATTGTTGGGGCGGTTTTTTGGGGGGCTTGCGCGTTTGCCGTTTTGGCCTAATTTTTTAGTTGGGGGTGTACCGTTACTCACCTTATTATTCACTGAAAAGCCGCATCTTATTTCGCACAAACTCTATTGCAGCAAATTGATGGCTACATAGCTGGCGAGGATTATCCAGCCTATGATGCGGTGCCCAAGGGCTTGTCATTCAACTGCCAAGGACGCCAGCCAGGCTACTATGCGGATACCGAAACGAGATGTCAGGTATGTGAAATAAATGAATTGGGTAGATATATCTATAGGTTTATTAAGCGAAAATAGTATTTATCATTATCGAACTACAGATAACAATAATCAGATAATATTCAAAACTTTTAATATTTTATAGGAATCACAACTGTTTTTTATACGAACAATATTTGAACCAAACCATTTTGAGCTGAATTGAATCAAGGGGCTGTCATTAGTTCGTTTCAAAAGCCAGTTTTAGCTTAGATATTTAACACATTCTCATCAGAAACTCAACATATTTTTGAATTTGCATTTTTCCAAGGTCTGGCACTGGTGCCTGCACTCTGGACACCAATACTCCTTCCTCTGTCCCAATGGCACCGTCTTCAATCAAGCTGTACGCGTCTGCGACTGGTGGTCAAATGTGAATTGCGAGAGCTCGGAGCAGCTGTATCAGAACAACGATGAGCTGTATCGCATACCGGAACGTAAGCAGCAGCAGCAGCAGCAGGATGAGGTATGATATAAGGCGGATGATGAGTATAAGATTGGGACAGCGGCGGAGGCAGTGAATCGGCAACGAGGCGGCAGACAGCGACAGTTTCTGGCACAAAACAAAAGCAACATCAGCAACAACAACAACAGCAGCAGCAGCAGCAGCAGCAGCAGCAGCAGCAACATAGATACAATCAAGCACAGCAATAATAACAAAATCGTAGATAGCACCGCATCAATCAACTACAATAAAATGACCAAAAATAGTTTTAGAGGCAACATGAGATACACAACCAATCAAACTCAATCGTCATACTCATCATCACAGCAGCAGCAGCAGCAGCAACAGCAACAGCAACAATATAATTCTAGTAAAAATAGCGAATATCAAAGTAGACAAAATAATAGTAGACGCAATAAGCAGAGCGGTAGAAATAGTAGTAGAAATAAAGGTAATCGTTTTAGCATAGGCAACACGCCCACTAGGCATCGCACCTCAAGCACACAGCAGCAGCAGCAGCAGCACAGCAGCAACAACAGCAGCGGCAGCCGCAGCAGCAGCAGCAGCAACAACAACTACAACAGCAAACAACGTGGCGCTCAGCGCTATAATTTGAATAAATTTGAAAACGATGATGAGCTCAAGGATTATAAAAGTAAAATCAAAAACAAATACAACATCGATTATGATCATTCTTTGGAAGAAGAATATGAAATAATTGAGGCCATTGAGTGAATAGAAAATCAAGAAATATTCATACAAAAAAACATCTCATGAAATCTTTGTAGTTGTTGTTGTCAAAATGAAATGAATGTGCTGCAAATTGGCGCTACTTTGTTTACCTTTTATTACCCTCCACCTCACCCTCACACCAGTTGGCACGTTTCCCAATTTTAATATTGTATATATATTTTCCTTAAAAATCTAAATAACAATATCAATTTATGTACCTACAAAAAAGATTGTAAAATAAAAATTGTATAAAATAAAAATATGAGAAATTTAAGTTTTATTTATTGTTGCATACTTATGGTCTTTGCACTTTAACAGCTAAGATTTAAAGCTTTGACTTTTAAAGCTGCTTGTTTGCTCGCTGCTATAGAACTGAAGCTTTAAAGAAGCACAACTTTCAGCTGCTCTACAACGAGTCCAACACTATGCTCATCTCTTTCCAACACTCTTTACTTCGGATCAGCTGCTGATCATATGTTTTGCTCAAAGCTTTGACAAAGCACTGGAAATATTGGACTTCCAGCTTCCAATTGTCAAAGTTAGCTGCTTTTATTTGGTGTGTGTATATTTTTTGTTTACTCCTCAGCAAAATGTGCACGAATAGGTAACAATGAGGTAAATATAATATGCGAGATAAGCGTGCGATAAAAAGCTTTAAGACTATATGATTATGTGATTAAAAGTGTTTATAGAGGTTTTATGATAGAAAGTAAATTCGCAATTTACTGTGACTGGCAGCGTTTTTGGCTAAAATGTTTTTATTGTTAATAGGTGTTTTGTTGGCCACGCAGACAACCGAGTTAAGTAGAGAAGGTCAAGTTAACAAAGTAACTGTGGTTTAAATTCTTTAAAAAAAATACTAAAGTATAAAACTATATGATATTTATTGTCATAAAATTCCATACAAGCACTAACAACAGTAAAGCAAACAGTATACGGAAGCAATTAGATAAAAACCTAAGAAATACCGGTTATATACTTTACAGGTAACATAGTCGAACTTCAGGCCTACCTAATTATAAGTTAATTGTCAATTGTTGTTCATTTGGCAGCCAAGTGACACAATTTGTGCCATTAGCGAGTAGAAATGCGTGTCAGCCTGCCCCCGATTTGCCCCACTCCACAGTCCACACTCTGCCGCAATCCCTAATCCAAAGTGAGACCCTAGACAAGCCCATAGAGATACATATCTATGACCGCATCTACTTAAATGTTGGCACTGTGTTTCATGGTTTTTACTTGCTTACGACTTGTTTCCATGGCGCAGCCTTTTCACTCGCTGGTCACCCACATTTTAATGGGTTACTGTCAAGTAGCCAACAACCAACAACAACAACAACCACAAATTAAACCATTTGCATTATATAAGTGCGAATTACTTAAAAAAAAAAAAACGTTTATTGTTGTTATGGTTTGTGGAAGTGGTCACTAATTAATATGCAGCTAAATGTCATGTGGCAAAGAAAATTAAATAATCATTTTACTCTATATGAGAAACAAGCCAGTTTTGGAATTTAAAATGAGTAAGAATTTTGTGGTTAATCGTGCTTGACCAGGAAATACCCTCTAGCTCAACTTTATAGACTATGGTTTCTTGAATAAATTTTGTTTTGAATCAGCGATTTTAATAACCAAAAACCTTTATGCCAAAGTTACTGTCTCTCTTTGAGATCATGCATAGTAAATGCCTCCTTCATAGCCTTTTGAAGAACTTTCGAGCAGGGTATGTTGTAAGCCGAAATTGAGTATTTTTCAAATAAGGTGAGAATGTCAGAGGGTCTACAAAGCTGAAGCCACAGAAACCGGTAAGCGTAGATGGAGCAGACATGTAAGTATGTGTACTTATCGGACTGAAGCAACTGCCTTGGCAAAAACGTAACGTATTTCAGAGCTGCGTCTCTGCGAATCTTGAAGACTGCCAACTCAAGTTTTTCAGTTTCGCATCTTCAATCTTGAATCTCGAATCTAGTGTCTAGTTTGGTTCGCCTCTGCCAGTTGACAAGCTGACAAGTTGACAGTTTGGGAGGGGATTGGGTTGCGTCTTTGTCTGCGGCTGTGGCTCAGTTTATGCGACAGTTCAACTTCAGCATTTACATGAAGTTGTATTTTTGTGCACTGTCAGGAAGAATTCGATTTGCTGGCAGACGCACAACAGTCCACGTCCAAGTGCCATGAAGGCAATCCACTTTTGTCCATTTGGATACTGGTTTCTGCTGCATCTTTTTGCCGTGGATTGCAGCAACGGCGGGTTTTTTTTGCTCGTACATTTTAAATTAATGTAATATACTTTGTTTGGCTTTTTTCGAAACTGCATAACGAATGCTGCCAGCTAGAGAGCCATCCCATCCCAGCCTGAAGTTGATTTGTGTGCTTTAAATAATTGCTGCATTTATCAACTGCTCAAGGGGGTTGGGGGGGGTGCTGAATATACAAATCGTAAGGTTAAGCAAATTTCGTTAAGCGCCTGTCAAGTGTATTGAAGATGCAATCGAGTTTTTGACTCAACTGGCTTGAATCTGTCTAACTTGGCTAGGAGACAGTGGTGTGGCTAAAAGGGGGCTTTATAGCAGTTAGTCATTGTCAAGGTTATTGATTGAGTTTAAGTATGCGCATAAGTTTATACTGTCAGGTAGTCTGAAGAGAGCTAAAAATAGACCCTAGCTGTAGATTGACAGAAAGAGAATGCAAAATGAACCTTTAAGTTAAGACTGCATAAGTCTTGGCAAACCATGGGGAAAAACAAGTATTGATTTCAAGCTATCCTACGTTACAACTTAGGATATCGTCTGTAATTTATTTATATTTATTTTATATATTTTAAATACTTGTATACAAATTAAATCAACTTTGCAACATTGTAGCCTCAAATTATATTTTGTCTATAAACCTGCCTCAATAACCTGACAGCCTCTGCTCCAGTTTCGTTAGTAGAAAAATCATCGCATTTGATTTGCGCAATCCAATTTGTTTATTGATGCCGTTATTTATGGCGCTGATTATTACTGCATCATTTATCTTCATCTATATTGGATGGCCGCCTCGAAACAAATTAATTTTCTATCAAATTAATATGGCTGAATATTTTTTTGTTTGTTTCTTTTCAACTTTTACAGCGCGCGCAAATAAAAGCAAGTTAAATGCAACAATAGAGCAACAGCAACAACAACAACGGCAAATTGTACAAAGCTGCCACAGAAATTAACATAATTAAGGTGCGCGCATAATGATCGAAATGACAACGTGAGAGATACGACAAAACCGAAAAAACTGAAAGCGGCTTGCTCGGCAGCCAACCAAGACCAACACTTATTACGAGTGTAAAAGGCCGAAATAGCGAAACACGAAAATTGGTAGCGCGAGGGATCATCAACACTATAAAATTCAAATGAGGCGACAACGACGACAGCAGCAACAACAACAATAACAACAACAACTAAGACGAAGGCATCAGTCAGGCACGAAAGCGAAATGTGCATCTTAAACGCTACACTAATGCGCTCCACACAATCGATAGACAGCAAAAAGTCCAACAACAAAAGCCACAACAATTGCATAAGCGACAAAGCGCCGCTTTACTGAGCGACACCAAAGCAACACCAAAGCGACACCAAAGCGACTCAACAAAAACTTTGCCGCAAGCGACCTCATTTCAACAAATCGCAATCTCTGCTCAGCTTGTCGACCCTAAGTGAGAGAGCATTCCAGTGCGCCACGAGTTGAGCTATTTTTTGTTTTGCCATAGCTTGGCTACATTGCGCATACGCAACGTTTGCCGCTAGCATGGATCCAATGGAGCTGCTGCACTGTCTGTGCCTTCATATTGTGTGCATATTCAAGATCTACGTGAAATTCGCACTCATCACACTGGTCATTTACTTCATAGCCGAGTGGTACATTGTGCGCTATGGCGCCGAATTGGAGGCGCAACTGGATGCCCAAGTGCCGGCCGATGAGCGTCCGGCCTCGAATAGCACGTTAAGTAAAGCTTTTCGTTTCGTATTGAACTTCTTCATCATATGAGAACTAGATAAACTCCTTTGAACGCAAGGTCAACTGGAAACTGAAACACGAATTCGAATTCGAATTCGATTTGGATTTCGAGTTTATTGCGGAATTGCAGTTCAGTTTGCGCGCTTTGTTTTGCTGTGTTTCAGTTGTTAGCCGCCAAGGCCTGCAAGAGAATGTAAAACCCCAACCAGTTGTCATAAGTAAACAAAACAAAACAAAACAACAAAAAAAACATAAAAATAACAAAACAAATACATTCTTTTTCATGTAATTACGTACAAGACAACAACAAAACGGGTTGAACGACTTTTCGATTGTAACAATAACAATAAAACAAACAACAATTTTGCCTGCATTTTGTTCTTTGATACCTTAACAAATGAGTCAAAACAGTGTCTTATTTTTGGGTTGAGTTTCTGTGGTTCCACAGCCCAGGAAACAACTTGGAATTGAGCACAAATGCAACGGTAAGTTTTTATTTTTTTTTGGATTTTGTCAGAAATACTTAAATTAAACTTCGAATCTCCGTCATAAATTCCATCAGTTTATTAATTAAACATAAACGATAGATTATATTTAATAAATTAGTTTTTTATTTCATAACTAAGACAGCATTTTAGCTAATTAAAAAGCTGCCAATAATTGCCAAATAAAATTTGACTTGCAAAAATGTTGTCTAAAAGTACAAAAACAAATTTCTTAACCCAAACATAAATCAGACATTTACTGTCATCCTCTTGGCAGCTAAAGTTGATACCAAATTGAACTGCTACTCCTTAAAGTAAGGCATAAAACAAGTTAAGTTAAGTTTTCTATAAAATATGCTATCATATCAAATGGGAATTGCAATTTGTTTTAACGCCCAAACGTTACAAATATTTTATCAGACCAAATAAAACAGCTGGCAAACTGGCGGCCAGTTGAGAGCTGTTAAACAGTTACAACATGTACTAAAAACTGCAACTTTGGATAGTACGTTTGTATATATGGCATACCGGTTAAGCTGCACACACCCAGAGACACACACACAAACAGCCGCTTCGACACATTGCTCGCGTTCTCAGCAGCATCACATACACAGTGATGCATGAATACAAAGATACACAGGGACAGATAAGAGAGCATAGGAAACAATTGTATGGGATATGAGTAGGTGCTATTAATGTAGCGTAGATTGGAGCCGAATGCCGCCAGCGATAAACACTCGACGAGCTGTGGCTTTATGTGTGTGTGTGTTTTGGTTGCTCCAATTTGAATAGAGGCAACAGCAAACAGTCGCCACAAAAATCAAATTCAACTTTCACATGCACAGATGCAGTGCAACACACTCCAAGTACTTTAGCTGTGTGACGTAATAAACACACACACACACACCAGACAGACGCAAACGCAGACAAACTGCAGACACAGCCTCAAGTTGTTTGGCAGTTAAAAAAAAATATATGCCATAATCCCCAGTTAGCGCAACAACAACAACAACAGCAACAGCAACAATGGGGAGCAGTTGTTTGTGACCGCTGATTGATTTCATTATGAGCCGTTTGAAATGCTTCACATTATTTTGCATTCAGTCGATTTTAGATTTAGTCATTTACTGCGTGTGTGTGTGTGTGTGTGTGTGCGTGTAGTTTGTATATGAAATGCCTAACTAAAATTTAATTGTGCTCCGCACCACGCGGCGTATGCGCAATAATTCATGAGCCGTTTAAGCAATTTATGTGTCTTTGGACAGCGTCCATTGCTCATTGTGTTACGGTTGTTGCTTGTGTGTGTGTGTGAGTGTGTGTGTGTTTGTATGTGTGTGTGTATGTGTGTGACTAATAGCAGATGGTTTTGGCCTACGTTGGTTCATTAATTGAAATGCCTGACGCTCTTGTTGTTGCTGCAGCAATTTGTTGTGTTATTGTTATTATGTCATTGCGGTCAGTCAGCAAATCAAAACGGTAAGTATTCAAACAAATTAACGTGCACATAAATATCAATTGTGAATCGTTAATAGATCAGTCGAATGTAAATATGAAGAGAGTAATGCGGAAATATGCAAACAGTTAAAATACAATTGTAAAGAAAAGTATTTTAATACAGGAAATATGGCTTCAAGCATTTTTATATCGATTTTTAGAATATTTGAAAGCACAATTAAACAATAATTAATCATAGATAAGCCACTTTGAATATTCAAAAGAAATCTATATGCAGAGCATACAAATTGTGTTTCATTATTTTTCCTAACAAATTTTGCAAGAAATTCAATAAATAATTGGAGAAAAAAAAATAAACTAAAATCTTAATCAGCAAACCTGTCGAGCTGCTTATGAGATAGAAACAAGCAACTAGGCAGCAACTGGGCAGCAACTGCTACAAAGTCAGACCAAAAGCAAACGCAAAACTTAATAACAACAAAAAAAAAATAAATCACAAAAGCAAACTATTGCAGAATGTTGACAGAGGAAAACTGTAACAAAAACGGCTATACAAAGAAAAGCTCAAGCTCGCTCTCAGCTGCTGTTCTCTCTATCGCCCTCTCTGTCTCTCTCTCTCTCTATCGCTGTTTCTCTCGGCGATTCGCTCTCTTCGGAGCTGAGCGCATGCGCAAAGCCGCTGCGGCGAAGCGGCAAGAAACCAGTTTCCAAGACATGCGACTGGAAACCAAATTAGCGAGCTAAAGCTTCGTTCGATTCGTTACCAAAAGACGATTTTATGCCAACGCAAAGTTGGCCAACAATCTGCAATTTCAGTCTGCAAACGGTCAGCCAGGTGAACGGCAGTCAAGACAGGTTGGCAACAGTAAGTGGGCGTGGCTAACTCAATATACCAAAAAACAAAAACAAAAACTACAAAATTCAAGCAGACGCTGCGCATGCGCTCCGTTTGCACAAGTGTATATATATATATATGTATATATATATAGATGGATGTGTGTTTGTGTGCGTTTAGCATTGTGTTGTAAAAAATTATATAAAATGTATATGGCCAACAAAAGTTTTTGCATGCAAATTGTTTATGTTAATGTTAATTTCTGGCAAAAAAAATCATACGCAGTCACAAATCTTTCAAAATTGCCAGCCCCAAAAAAGTGTTAAATGCGCAAATGCAGCTGTATTAGTGTGAAAAACGAATGCTCAAGTGTCGTAATAACTCCCTAAGAGTTTTCAATCAACGATTTTAAGCAGTTTTATGCAAACTGTAAAACTAATTAAAACACTTAAAAGCAAAAAATAAAACTAAATACATATAAACGCGTATGAAAAAATAAACATAAAAATAAAAACAATAATAACAATTTTCACAAGTGCACGCAGACCATGCAACAAACTGCAACACACACACAAACACACATAGCCATATATGTTGGGCTCTCTCTCAGACAGTCTCTTTCTCTCTCTCTCTATCTTGCTCGTGTGTGTGTTCAGTTTACTGTATAAATTTTTCTTTTGCTGCTGCATTTTTAGCAATATTTTGATAAACATTGGAACACTTTTGCGGATTACTCAAAAACAAAAACATTTCGTAGTTGCTTCTAAGGTAAGCTGTGTTTTTTTAATAATACTTCAAAGCAAATAACAGCTACAAATATTGCCAGGCAGCCTCTTGAAATACTCAGGGCCAAATCTCTTTGCAAAACTTTGCAAAATGATCTCAAGCGTTGCTAATTATTTGCCATGTACAACTTGTTGTTGTTTGCTACTACAACACACAAACATGTGTACATAAAACATGCTGGAATCTGTTGTTTCGTTGTTGTTTGGCATTACTTGCTAAAAACACAAACAATTGCCATAATTTGTTTGTTTGTATATTGTATCTTTTGGTGTGCACATCTTTTACCACAGCACCCAAACCAAACTGCGCCGATTTTACTTTCATCAACAGCAACAACAACAGTTACAGCAAAATTTTGAAATTTTACTTTCATCCATCTGCGACGATAGTGTGTGTATTTTTTCTTTTTAATTTCTGTTAACGTTTTAACTCCCATTTTGGCAGCTTATTTTGAGTTTTCCTTAATGCCATCGTTTAAATTTGTTAATTACTGGGAAACACCTAAAGAGACTGTTTAATGCGTGTGAAATTGAGATTTCTCATAGAGATGCTGCTCTCCTTTTGCATATCAGCAGCAACTTCTCACAGCTCGTCAAACCGAATCAGCTGAAATAAATCGCAACCGGAATCGGCGATTAACTTATTTGTTGCACAGCAAACAGCTCTGTAGTAAAAAGTAAAAACGACAAATAAAAAGCACACAAATTGAAACTGAAAACGATTTTCCAAAAGAAAACTTCGTTTTCACTTGCCATTCAAGCGATGCCTCAGAAAAAGGCATTCAAAGCTGTGAAGATGCGAGTAAAAGCTTTAAAGTTAATTAAAGCCAATTAAAAGTATCTTATTTAGTATCTTATTTATTACAAAGTTCATTTTTTATTAAGTTCAAGCTTTTGACCAGCGCAAAAAACGTATAAAATTAATAGCTCAGAACAGTTTTGTATAATTAATTAATAAAATGTACACTAATGGACATTAGTCACGCTACAAGTATTTGAGGTCAGTTCTAGACTTTTTCAAGGTCCCAAATTATATATAGTTCCAAGAAAATAGCTGTATAGGCATAAGCAAGTATTTATTCTTCCGTATAGCTTTATTAAAACTAAAAACCATTTTTATAATTTATTAAAATTGTAACTTGATCTACTCCCACACAAAAATAAAAAGCAAAACCTAAGCAAAACTGAATGACAGCTAAATCGCTTTAATAATTGGCTACATAATCTGAAAAATCTGCAAGATCAATTCAGACTGACAAATAGCTCTACAAAGGGCAATTAGCTAAGCCCACATAATATTGTATAATAATATGCTAAACAAAACAAAAATAACCAAAAAGAAAGAAAAAACTGCACCACAAAATTAAACAGAAACTCAAAACCACAACAGCAAAGGCGACCTTGAAAGAGCACAAAATATATCAACAACAAAAAAAAATGAAAGAAAAGTCAAAAATTGAACGGCTGTGCCCCAGAGATGCTAATTTTTAGTGACAACGCAGCAGCCGAGTCTTGGAACCGGCATCTGTTGAAGATCAGCCCCGAAGAAGCAACCGGTTGATGCGACTTCAAGTATAAATTCAAATATTATCAAGTCAAAATAAAATGGAAAAACTATCTGGCTAAACCAGTTGCTGACGTCGCGACGTTGCGACGACACATTTCACAGAAATTCGACTGCTCGCATTAGAAATGTAAATGAAATCGAGAGTTTATTTTTTTCTCAGATAGGATCGTATGGAACTGGTTGCCAAGTTGCCAAGATTAGTCTAGACGAATCTCGAGACGCAGCGACCTTTTGGGATGAATAATACATGCTAAAATCAAATAAAACGTTTTCAAACTTTATTCGAATTGTGCATTGTTTAGAATTTCTATGACTCTGACTCTGCCTGTGAATGCAAGTGACCTTAAGCTACCTCCATCTCCATCTTCATCTCTACCTGCGATTCTGAACTGCCGCTCATTGTTTAAGGCTGGCAAATATTTTAATTAGCTAACGTCATTTGCCAAAATCAAAATGGCAAAAAACCCACACACGCACAAACAGTGATTTTATGGCTAAATTATGTGAAAAGTTCCAACGAATTTGTGGTTTGTCGCTTTTTATCAACGAATTTGCACAATTTCAAGGCACTTGCGTTCATAAAAACCAAAGAAAACTATTAAATTAGCAAATTAACAGATATTCAAACAGCACAAATAAATAATTAAATAATGTTTTTTTATTAAAACAAACTTCCTGTGACTGTGACTGTGACTCTGATTGTGACTGTGACTGTGACTGTGACTGTGATTGTGATTGTGATTGTGACTGTGACTTGTTTGCCCATCATCAATAATTGTTAACTAGACGGCAAACAGAAACAAAGACAGTAACAATAGCAACAACAACAACAACAACAAAAGCAACAACGGCAACAATTTACCGGTATTCGTGTGTTTGTAAGTCGTCGTGCTTAGCCTTGAATTTGAACTTGGCTAAGGCAATTTAACAACATCGAAACTTCGAGGCATCGATTCATGTCAGAGACATGTAGACATTTAGACATTTAGTCAGCTAACTCATCTCCATCTCCATCTCCGTCTCCGTGAAATGGTGGGCCGTAAAAAATGAGATGCTTATAATATTTTATTGTTGTACAGATAAACAACAGCAAAATGAATATACTAATATACACGCTTATTGTGTGGTCGCTTTGTTTATGACAATGCAAAATGCACCAAAATAAGGGAAACAATATTTAAAGCTGAGCCATAAATTTAGCTTCTTTAGTATAGCCATAAATCATAAAAACCAAATACGCTTGAGCTTGACCTTAGATATTTAAACTAATAGTACATATTACATATATGGAAAATTGTCTTGAAGATTTATGGAAGAGGAAATATTAGAGGGATATTAAAGTTTAAATATAAGAATAATATTAAGTTCACAGCTTTAATTCTTGCCTAACAGCAACTCTGTTAAGTCATCGCATGCCCTTCTATGCGATTCTCAATAATTCAAGTGCCTTAGTTAAATTAACCTTGGCAATTGAGTAGCCTAAGAGATTGATCACTTAATAATCTTTGGTGTGAATAATGTGGCATTTTAGGGGAAATCCCTTGAAAGTTTCATGGTAACCAATATAATAGTAATATCTCAGCTATTAGATAGTTTTATTAGTGATAAACTATCTTTATTATGTTATAAAACGCCTAATCAAAGCAAACACTTGAAATATTTTGGCCATAAAAAACCGAAATGTCTATAAATAGATATACAATAAGCTGTAAATTTGTTACTCGATATATATCTATAAAATATATAATGCTAAAAGCTCAAAACGTTTGTCATGCTTTTATGTGCAACCACTTTGTACAATTTCCGTTGAATTTCCGTTTCGTTGGTTTAAAGAGTTGATTCAGTTGAAATAATTGCATAATTAGCCACTGCCTTCAATGTCACTTACGTAAAGCGCAGCGAAAGGGCAACAAAAACATACACATCCGACCAGCAGACAGACAGAGAGACAGACAGAGAGAGAGAGAGAGATAGACAGTCTGGCAAATGCATAACTATATCAAATTGAAAAGTGAACAATAGATTACAATTACAATGCGGCAACACTTTCATTTTCAATGCGTTTTAATTGGCTGTGCAAATATCACAAGCAAAATCCAAATCAAAAGCAAAAGCAAAATCCAAATCAAAAGCGGCAGCTGCCATAAAAAGTAAATGCTTTAATTATTTATTGAGATATCACTTAAATATAGTATACTGAATATTGGCGTGGCTGCAAATTCCACGCTGCCAAACACTTGCAGTTGATTTATTGCAAAACAAAAGCAGCGAGAAATTTGAAATATAGCGAAAGAGAGTGGAAAAGTAAGTACTCTCAGCTTAGTGAAGCGTTTAAGTTGTATTACTAATGCAAATGCAAGACACAATGCCCAAACCCCAAAAAGGTTCATTGGAGTATTGTAATTCGGCAGCCTGGCATTGTTTTTACTATGCAGATAACTGTTTTATTATGCATTGTTTATTGGTTTTCCTTGAATTCGATAATCCACTCGTACAACGGGGCGTATGCGCAATGCGCATTTTGAAATGTCAGACGTTGCGACGTCAATTGAACGCCAGACGCGTCGCCTCAATTTGTTGTTGATTTTTCATTTTTTGCCAACGAGGAAGCTTCCATCGATTTGGTCTTGGTACTCATGGTAATGGATTTTCGGCTGGAGTTCACTACAATTTATGCCCAGCTCCAAGCGGCTCCTCGTCAGCCTTTCATTTATTCATGGCACAATTGTTTGCCAGCTGCATTTTGTATGACGAAGGCGTCTTGCGTCTTTTGTGGGCTTCACTGATGTGACGGAGTTCAAAGATTCGCCGTTCACACCCCACTCCACAAACAAAATGTGTGTCGCGCATTTTAAGCAGATGTTTTTCTTGATTGTTTTCGAGTTTTTTTTTTCTTGTTGAATTTTTCTCTAAGCGTGTGCGTTAAGATGATGGATCTTGTCTCAAGCTCTGTGCAGTTTCTGACATTTTGAGCTTGACTATAGATAAATATGATAATATTTTGTTTAATGGTTGGCATAAAGCAGCAGACAACTGGTTCTATTCGTATAGTATCAAAGGCAGGCTCGTAAAACGCTAAATGCCAAAAAATAACTTAGCTTTATAGGTAGTAGCTGAGTAGCAGTTTCACTTTTGCCATATTTATCGATTAGCCATATATATATAGTTTTGAAAATCAGGCAAATCTATGTCTAGAACGCTTTCTACAACCTTATCTAGATGCAGTATGAAATGCGTTTCTTTTCCGCCTCCAACTGATTGAATGACTGACTGCCAGGTGAAAAAGTAGCGTTAATCAAGCAATATGTGTGAGGTGCAGTTAGGTGTAGCACCAAAAAAATTAAAAATTGAAAAAAAAACTTTGTCGATGCGTGCCGAAAATGTTAAGCAAGTGAAGAACTCATCGGACCGGACCAGAGACATTTCTTTTGAGCGTTCAGTGACTTTTTCATTTGAGCATAAATCTTTTCCAGTGTGTTCGTCGGGGTGTGTTTATTAGCAAATTCTCGCGTTTGTTACAGCATTGCTTTTTATTATTTCTTTTTTTTTGTGAAATTTACATAATACTGTTATTATTTCTTTTGTTTTTTTTTTCAAGCAAACCAAAGGGGGAAATATAAATACAACAGCAACTGAAGAGTCTTCATAATGAAATCAGCCAAACGCTGGCTGCTCATGACAGCGACAGGTGAGTTGAGTTCCACTTTTAATGCTTAAGAAAAGGTTATTCAGGTGCTGCAATGACTTAATCGCTGCTTTGCACTTGTCCCCAACTGGATTGTGGAGCACAACGCATAACAAAACACCAAATGCCGAAAAAAATACGGCTACCAGTTGCTGCTGGTGCTGTGATATAATGCAATGGTGTCTGATACGGCTGCAAGTCGAGCGCAGAAAACTGCTCCGATTATGCAATTAACTAAAAACCTGATGCAGTTTTAGCATTTTTTTTAAAAAATAATATTTTTTTCCCTTGCTTTTTACAGTGCTGCTATTGGGTCTGCTTGCCCCTGCGAATGCCGCGCTGCCCTTCAAGAAGGTTTCCATTGCCAAAACACCCGTCTCCACACCCAGCACAACTACCACAGCTAATCCAGAATCTGCCACAGAAAATGAAGACATTCCCCAATCCACTGGCGTGGCTGAGGAGAGCAAGGTGAGTGCTTTAGCTTCGATCTATACAACTGACTGGCAAACTAATAGACAAAGCACAGGCATTAGCCACAAACATTAACAAATTTAAGTATATCAACTTTAATTGTAAATTTAATGACGGACAAATCATTGACAAAATGGCCTCGGGAAAAAATTGTTATAAAGGATAACAAACCATGATCAAAATGACCTCAGAATTGAAGATCGGGTCAGTTTTGACAAAGTTATGGCACTTTGAAGTCTGCGAAGGGCATTTTTTGGGACTTGCGAACTTCATCTTGTCATGATTTTTGACATGAAATCCGAAAACTGGAAGTTTTTCAACTTTGAATGTAGAACTATAGAGGAGAACAAACCATGATCAAAATGACCTCGGTATTGAAGATCGGGTCAGTTTTAACAAAGTTATGGCACTTTGAAGTCTGGGAAGGGCATTTTTAGAGACTTCATCTTGTCATGATTTTTGACATGAAATCCGAAAACTGGAAGTTTTTCAACTTTGAATGTAGAACTATTAAGGAGGACAAACCATGATCAAAATGACCTCGGAATTGAAGATCGGGTCAGTTTTGACAAAGTTATGGCACTTTGAAGTCTGCGAAGGGCATTTTTTGGGACTCTTGTCAAGATTTTTGACATGAAATCCGAATCAAGAATTTTGACAGAATATGTAATATTTTTTTCCGATTTTAGCCATGCCTAAATATTATACATCTTTTAACATTTATAGCCGTCGGAGAATACGACGCTATCGAAAAATTCCAAACTGACGGGCATACCACAAATTGATTATGTCTGGGATCCAAATCTGCCACGAGAGCTTCACGGGTAAGTGAACTTGGGCTTTACTAATGCTGCTTACAGTATGTTGCTTATAGATTGAATTATAAAAACTAAAATGTTCCATAAACTTTATCCACAATGCAGCTTCAATCTCTCGACCTATCCTTTTTTGTCTACCGTTCCACCCATGGATGAGATTCACTTCAAATGCGAGGGTCTCCACGACGGTTTCTATGCCTCCATTGAGTACAAATGCCAGGTGAGTTAATATTACACGACCCTCGATTGACTTATCATCTAGTTTGTCAATACACAATTGGTTCACATTTCTCAATATTTTGGATTGGGAAAAGGGAGGGTAACATTAAATATTTTTGCTGGCTGTATGTTGACCTTGTGCGCAACAGCGCAACGTGGAATGGGGGAGGGCAGTGGCAGGGGCGTTATCCAATTGGTCAAGTTGAATAGCGCGCAAAGTGAGCTACCACGTAATGCACATCCAGTAATTTCTCTTTTTACCACCGACTTGCGGCTTACGTGCCCAAAGGCGAAGCCAAAAAGAAAAACGGCCATAAAAAAAAACTTGTCTGCGTGTCGATCTTGACCTCAAATTGGTAGTTTGTTTGCCTGGCGCAAAGACGTTAAAAAGACGCTCTTCACACCTGCATTGGGCCAAGTCGTAAATTAGGGTCTTTTAAGTAAGTTATAAACCGAATATTCACCAACAGCTCATTTGACTTTTGTAGATCTATCATCATTGCGTTTATGGCATTCGACACGATTTCCTATGCGCCAATTTTACGGCCTTCGATCAGAAAACGTTTATCTGTCACTTTGCCTCCGATGTGGACTGCGAGGGCTCCCAAAAGTACTGGAACAGGTGAGCAACGATGAACTTTAAGCAGCGAGTCATCAGATCTAAGTGAAATCTCTGCACCACAGAAACGATGAGCTGTATATGGCGACGACAACATCGTCGACGAGCACCACCACAACGATAGCGCCTCCAGCGCCGCCCAGGCGTCGCCCACAGCGTCCCTATCGGCCCTATAATCGCCGGCCCGTGGATGATTACTACTACGAGGATGAGCAGGAGGATGAATACTATGAGGAGCGTCTGCCGCGTCGCAAGCTGCGTCCACGTCACCGCAAGCCACAGCTGCAGCTGGACTATGATGATGAGTACGAAGATAAGCGCGTCGAGGAAAAACCGTTGCGACGCAATCCCAATCGCTACAGGGACGAGGAAGATCTGATAGACGACGACTACGATGATCGACGCAATCGTCCTGGGGCACGTCGTGGCAAACCCACAGCGGGTGGACGTGGCAAGGCATCGCCACGCAAGCCAGGACGCGTGGAGGAGCGACGCAGCTTTAACGAGGATCGAGGCGGAGGCGTCGAAGAACCTCGCCGTGCGGCAGGCAGGCGACGCAGCAACGAGAAGCGCACCACGCCCTCCACATCCGCAGTACTTGATGAGCTGGATGAGTATGAGAAGCCCTACGGCCTGGATCAGGAAGAGGCGGCCGAGGAGCAAACACCGCTGAAGGTGAAGACTTCTCCCAAGCCACTGACCGAGTTCGTTACGCCCAAGGCGGCGGCTGCCTCCGTCTACGCCCGACCACGTGCACCTCCGCGCATCGCACGTCCCGTGCCCATGAATGAGAAGAAAAAGTACTCCTATCCGGTGCAGAAGAACGGCGCTGCCGATCCGGAGGATGATGATTACTATCAGGATCGTGAGCAGCAGGAAGATGACTACGAGCAGCCGGCACAGACAACGCGCACTGCACCACGCCGACGCACTGCAGCGCCCAAGGAGCAGAAGCCCACGCGCTCCACGCTACGCAAGCCGGTGACGGACAAGAAGGCACTGCTGGAGGAGCAGGACTACTACGAGGAGACTCCACGCCGCAAGCGACCACAGGCCAGCAGAGCGCGTACGCCAGCGCCGGCAGCCGATGTGGACTTCGTAGACGACGTGGACTACGAGGAGGAGCGCAAAGCGCCAGTGCGGACACAGCGCGTGCGCAACAAACCAACTGCGGCGCCTCCAGCAGCACGCAAGGCCGCGCCGCGTCCACGCCAGCCCATAGTACAGGAGGCGGAGGAGGAGGAGGAGCAGCGTGCCATTGAGGAGCCAGCGGAACAGCCACGTGTGCAGCCGTCGCGCACAAAGGCCAACTCATTGCTGGGCATAACACCAGCGCAGCGTAACGTAAAACTGGCGCTGGCCAATCGCCAACGTGGGCAACCCACGGCGAAGACAACAACGCAGGCGCCCGCAGTGGAAGAGGAGCCGGCGGAGGAGGAGGAGCACGATGAGGCTGTGGATGAGCCGCTAGCGCCGGCAGCGCCGATCAAGCCACAGAGAACTGCTTCGGTACGTGTGGTGAAGCGTCCATTCCTGCCCTCGCGTGGCGGCAGCCCCTATTTGCCGCGCGGCCTACAGGCGGTGGGCGTGGCAGTGCGGCCGCAACTGAGCAGCGAAGCGCGCACCACAGACAGCACGCCCATAGACATGGGCTCGACCATATCGGGCGTGCGCCTGCTGGAGCATGGAGCGCCGCTGCTGCGTGGCAACGTCCGTGATGATAGTGATAGTGATGACAGCGATGAGCTGCCAGCGCCATCGCCAAATCCGGCGGCACGCACCACATTGCCGCCACGCAGTGCGGCACCGCCGACATCGGTAACACCCCGCCGGCCAGAGCCACAGCAGCCGGTCAAGCTCAATCTGGACGAACTCTATGAGAACGACTACGATGTGACGCTGAACGATGCGCTCGATCCCACGCTTAAACCGCTTACGCCACTGCATCCACATCAGCAAACGCATCCACATCCGCATGCCAATTATCCGAGTCAGATTCAGAGTCAGAGTCGTCCATATGCCAGTGCGTATGTTGCTCCCGCTGGCAGCGGTGCATACAATCCATTTGCCGGACATAGCAATAGCTATCAGTCGGCAACCATTTATCAGAATCATTCGCCCTCATCCGCTTCGCAGTCACAGTCACAGTCACAGCCTCAATCATCGTCTCAGTTACATTCAGCAACGCAATCGCAATCGCAGTCACCAACGCCAGCGAACTATCATAGTGATTCCTATTTCTCATCGACAGATCTACGCCGGCGAGCGATTGTCCCGGCGCAGAACACGCGTCCACATAGACACGAATACGCTGCCCCTGGAGGAGGAGCAGTGAGCAGCAACCAGCAGATGGGCTCACGACTTGCCCAGCATTTCTACGATGACTTCACATATTAGTCGCGCGGTTACAAGTCTGTCTACAACCAAGGTAATTCCTACAACATCCCATCTAGACTGCTCCTCCATCTCATATTATTCTCGCTTTCTTGCAGTTTCTTCAGCTGTACATATATAACTTTTCAAAAAACTAGAAGACGTTTTCTTAACTATCATTTTTTTATAAACTATTTTAGTCCTGTAGCCGCAAGCTAATTATAATTTTTTTGTTTTTAGTTCAAGTTCAAGCTGGCAAAAGATTAATTAGTTTAATTTGGCGCTTAACTTTGACATAAAACAAAAAAAAACAAAAATTTAATAATACATTGTATAATACTCAATTGTCGTGATAGTAGCCGAGGCAAAAGTAACTTTTCAAGTTTTGTCTGCTAATTTTTATGTAGTACACAAACAACAACAAACAAACAACAAACAAACAAACAACCAACAACAACAACTACAACAATCAACAGCCGCTAGCTAAATACTTGAATGCGGCTAACAAATTAAAAAATCAGAAAGAAAAAATAAACAAATTAATTTAAATTTTAGTATGCGTAATATTTAAGCTGTATTCTAGGCTCAAGTCGAGTGCTTAAACAAAATTAAATATATGATACAAAACAACTAAAAACATAATATTTTAATTTGAACTTACAATTAACTCGATTGCGTCTCAGTTGTGCAGAGGCAGCTCTTAAGCACCTCCGTTTCCTCCTCCAAGTGATCCAATTTTTTCATTAAAATGATCTAAACAAAAATAAAATGGTAAATAAAGACGATGATGATATATAGATTAGAATAGACAAACCTTGGCGGCCGATATCATTTCAGTGGCGACTTTAAGCGGCATAAATTCTACAGCCTTGACCAAAGCCATGGGACGCGTTTTGGCCACATCCTCAACGGTTCTAAAGCCGGCAGCGAAAAGCTGCTTGGCGCGATTCTGAAAGTTTGCAAATAAAGCACAGAAAGATCAGTTCCAATGGGAGCTATATGATTTTGGTTTCTGATGCTGATCATATTTTGACAACATATAAGGAGTATAACAACATTCCTAACTGGTAAGTATGGTAAAGTTATCTTGGAAAACAAATCAGTTTTTCATACATGATTTGGGTCTACTATCCTTAATTAAATACTCACAATCTTAACAGCGGGCAGCTCCAGCAGCGGCTCCAGCTCTAAAGTGCCGCAGCGATCCATTTTGTGATTGATGCGCTCGAAGAGGGGCTTATAGCACCAGAACTCTTCCATTTGCTCGCAGAGACGCACAATGGCGCTGGCCGCCGACGTGCACTGACTGATGAGATGCTGCAGCGTGCCACGCTCAATATTATACTTGCTGGCGACGCTGGGCAGCGGCAGCAGCGCCAGAACTTCAGCCAGAATGAGCACCTTGTACAAGCGATTCAGCTGCAGAGCCAGCGGTCCCTGCACCGACTGCGTCTTGGCCAGCCTGGCAGCATGTGCCTCCGTAAAGCCCAGCTGCTTGAACAGCGCCTGTGTCTGGCCAGACAGCGAAGTGTACTCACGAAAGAGTATGCTGGCGTCGGCGGGAAAGAGTTCATCGCCGCGCTCATTGGAATTGAAGCAGACGAGCAAGTAGAGCAGATGCACATAGCTGGTGAGGATGAGCTGTTGCTGCGCCTGCTGCAGTTCCTTGTGTATGGCAAAGGCGCGTTTGTAGTCAATGCCTGCCTTGAAGGCAGCGCGTCCAATGCTGGTCAGCTGAAAGCGCGTGGATTGGCTAATGAGCAGACGGCGATCGGCAGGCGAGCGACTGCTCGGATTGATATCCTGTGTGGTCATGATATCCGAGCTGTTGGGCTTGCCCTTGAGCGCAGTCTCGCTTAGCTGCAGCACCTTGTTCTTGAACATGTCACGCAGAATGCGCAGCACGAGCTCATCTACAGCTACCTCCAAGGCGCCGGCCTGTACCGCCAGCAACGTGCTGTTCACGAGGCGATTCAGATCGCGACGGCAATCGGCCAGATTTAAACCAATGACGCTTAGTATAAGAGACTGCAATTAAGTAAAGTTTAAGATATTTTCGAGTGAGTTATTAAACATGTTATGACTCACCTGTAAGCCAACTGCTTCAAGCTGATCCAGTGAGCTCAGCGCCTTGTCCATGGGCGAGAAGAGCATCTGACCCACTAGCAAATTATCCTTGCTCTGCGTAATGAGTATGCTCTCGCCCGCATCACCTAGACCCGCGCGTCCAGCACGCCCAACCATTTGCTTATACTTGCACAAGGTCATAAACTCCTGACCCACGTAGGGTGCGCGTATAATTACACGCTTGGCGGGCAGATTGACGCCAGCGGCCAGCGTGGAGGTGCAGCAGATGACTGTGATGACGCCGAAGCGGTAGGCGGTCTCAATGTACTTGCGCTCGTCCGTCGTCAGTCCGGAATGATGATAGGCAATGCCGTAGGGCAACGTTTTGGCCAGCACGGGACTCAGAATGCCGCACATCTGGTCCAGCGCCTTCATCAGATCCTCTTTTTCACTCTGGCGATGCTCAAAGAACTTTTGCTTGGGCACAATGCGGCTGAGCAGCAGCGCCACATTCTCACAGTTCTTGCGCGTGGGACAAAAGACCAGACAGCAATGCTCCGGCGCACATTCACTGATCAAACCAGCCAAATGATCCGGATCGGCACGCTCCACAGCGGCGCTGTACTGTAAAGAAGTAAGCTTAGTGATTAGGCAGTGATTAGGTACAAGGCTAACTCACATTGTAGCTAACAGTGCGCTTGGGCACAAAAATCTCGTCCAGCGTTTGTCCAGCTGCATTGATTTCCAGCAAATCATTGCCACATTTGATGTACTCCTTGAGCTCTACCGGGCGAAAGCCACGCGTATAAACATCCGCATTGAGAAAGGCGGAAATTTCGTTCAGATTGCCAATGGTGGCACTCATGCCCACAATTTGAATGTTGGCTGTAAAAGAAGTAAGACAATTATCTACACATCTATAATAGGCGCATCTATTAAGCAATATAAATACCATTTAGAAACATAACCTTGGTCAGGAATGCCTCTAGAGTTGCGCCGCGGCCACGTTCCCCAATCAGATGCAGTTCGTCAACAACGACCAGGCCAATCTCGTGCGGTCTTTCTGCATCAATCAGACTATCCATAAGCACGGCGCCCTTCTCAATGGAGGCAATAAACAGGTTGTGACGCTTGCGTTGCGGCTGTGGCGGACATTTGCCTTTGCCCGCCGTATACTCATCCACAATGAAATCGAGTGCAATGGCAAACGGTGCCATGGCACTGACCTTCTCCTGCACTATGGAGACATATGGCAATATAAAGAGCACATTGCGTTCCCGGCAGAGCAGCTCACGCAGCATAAGAATTTCGGCAACTAAAGTTTTGCCGCCGCTGGTAGGCAGAGCATATATGAGATTCTTGCGCAGACGTATAGCAGGCAGATTAAGGCATTCGTCCTGCCATTCTAGAGAAGATTAGGTATTAGAATCTGTATAAAAGTTATGCTTGGAATTCACATACCATATAAACTTTTGATGCCCTTGTGCTCGAATATTAAATTCTTAACTCTGTCGGGCAGGCCATAGAAGTCACCCTTACTGGGAAAGCTGTCGTTGTCCTGGGCACTTTCAAATCCCGCAAACGCCTGCGTCTGCCAATCCAGGGGATCGAGGGCCGCCAGTTCCTGCTGTGCCTGCAGAAGGGAGCGATTCTTGAGCGCCTCATATGTCTCATATTGTGTGCCTTGGACAATGCCTTCTAGAATGGATTTGGATATGAATGACATGGACATGGACATGGATTCCTCCCTGGTTTCTGTTCTCTCTGGCGACTTGGGCACCTTGAAGACCATCGCATCCATAAACAGTTGTGTGTTTTGTGCAACCGGATCACTGTAATCATCGGCACCATGGAAGATGTCCTCCATTTCCATTACGCTCAAATCTTGAAGATTAATCTCTTTGAAACTTTGCTCCTTGAGACTATTTTGAGCAATTTCTACACCGGTGCTGGGCAGCGATATATCCCCAAAGAGACTATCATCTGACTCGCTCTGGAGAAATTTGTTGCTGGTTTGACTGGTGAATGGAGCCGGATTCACGGCATCCTGTCCACTGAACAAATCCTCCAGTTTGGCATGGGAGAAGAAACTGTCATCGTTTTCGGGCCAAAGAATATTCCCGCTTAACTCGCCACAAATGCGTTTTGCATTTGGATTATGTGGCGGGGAATCTTTATTTCTAATTGCCTTTTTCGACATAATGTCAACAAAACAGAACTTAAATGCAACGCGCCAAAAACTGCAGCTCAGCTGTTTTTTATATGGCAGGGCTGCCACCCAGACACTTGCATTTGCATCAAGTATTTTGTGTCAAGTATTTTATTTGATTTGATATTTCTTTAAATTTGAATTTTATTTAAAAGTACTGCTTTAATAAATAAATATATTCACTGAATATATTAGACAGTTTAATTTTATTTAACGGTGCAAGAGCAAAGCTATCGATATTTCTGCCGATAATTGCATTTGGTCACACTGCTCACATCATTTTCGATATTGTTTAGCGCAGCAATTTTACATCGCAATTCGAACCCGGCTTGCAAGTCTATTTCACAATTATTAGAGTTGTGTTACGCACTTCCGCGATGGACGCACAGGCTGGCTATTGGTACCTGGAGCATGTGACCAGCGGCAAAAAATTAATCTTGGCATCCGGCGAGAATACTGTCGGTCGACACTCGTGCTGCAGATTGGTATTAAAGGACTACGAGTTTTTGTCCCGACAACACGCAAAGCTAATAATAGACAGAGAGAATACCGTTAGCCTAGAACTGTTGGTAAGTTTTGTAAATATATGCACATATACATACATATACTATAACAACTAGCTATCGCCTTTGGTAAGCAAGCCCAAGAATATAGCCATACAATTTATTTATTAGGCTAAATCCCAGCCTCAGCTTAAACTATACATAGAATTACATTCAACCACAAAGAGACCTGAGCAAAAAGACAGAAAGTGCGCATGTATTATTGGAGTGCTCGATCACTACGCGAAATAGGGAGTCGGCAGTCGCATGAAAACGACGGCACCAAAGCATACACCACGAATTTTGTACAGTGTGTAACGGTGCTTTCTGCGTTTTGCGCTCTTTTTGTTGCTGTCTTCAATTTTCGTGTCTGTCTCGAGTATTTGATGGCCTTGAATCAACGGCGTGCTAGGGATGGTTGACTGATTTTCCAATACCCATAAATACCCCCAGAAAAATAAACTTTAAATCTTATCAATAATTTAAATGTTTTAACTTTTAATTTTTTAGTTTATAAGTCAACTAGCATTTAACGGCAAAAAATCGGGCGAATATTGAAAATTTACCCGCCATTGTTTGACTATGCAGGATTTTTTAAAATTTAAAAAAACACTTTGTCAATATGTGGAAGAAAATTGGATGAAAAACAAATAAGTTTCATACAATGGTTTTTCCTCATTTTCCGAGCTAGGGTATAGAATTTTCTAAATCGCCAATCGCCATTGCCAGTCAGTACGAACTCTTTGGTATATACATATATAGATTTCCTATATTGACTGTCTATAGTCGACATTAAATAAATAAACACCGATCCCACCAAGTGCATGTCGAATCACAGCCCCGAAAGCAACAAACAAATTTTATACAATTCTTAAAAAAATCATAAATCATAATTTCATTACAACCCGCACCGAAGCAAACTAAACGACCGTAACGGGATCGCAGGCTCGGTACTTGTTAAAAAAGGTCGAGACGTCACATAGGCAATAAAATAGTGTTGTTTATGGCTACGCAGACGAAAACACCCTCGACAAAAGGGATCGAATCTAAGTAGATAAATAAGAGGCAAGTGCGAATCCCACGCCACAGGGGAAATATTTATGTCAAAGGACAAAGGCAAAAATATTGGTGTATGTATCAGTTTCTCTGTCCAAAGATACATATGTAAGTTAAGGCATGAAATATACATTCTCTAGCCTTGTTCTGGGATAGGTAGAAATATCTGGGCAGTGAGTTTTTAACGCCTGCTCGGACTAGGACTGCCTCGGTAAGAGACCAACTCCTTTAACAAAGAGGTAGAGATGCTATTGTCCCCATCGTTAAGCTCTAGGGAAACAGCTGCCAATATATTCTGATCACTATACTTCATTTAGATTAAGATTTACTAAACTTTTCCATTTTAATAATAATTATTACATATCTAAAACATATCTAAAATAATGTACGTTTGTGTCTCCATAGAGTGCACTAAATGGCGTGTTTATAAATTTTACCAAACTTAACGATTCACGCCATACTATCAATTCCGGCGATCGCATTGGTCTTGGCGTCGAGGTTGAATCACCAGCTGATGACGTTCCTAAAGATTATGCGATATTTAACTTGAAGCAAATGTGTCCTAGGATTGAGGACATTGTCTTTATATCGGATGATGAGGACGGGGATCCGACACCGCCCAGAATAACAGAGACGTCCGATGATGTCAAAGAAGAAGACGAGATCAACAACGTTGTCGCCAATGGGGTAGACGATGAGGCAGCCGACGAGGCAGCCGATAAGAGCCCCTCAAATGCAAATCGTGTAATGCACTTGCCAAAGCTGCCGGTTTTAAAACAAGAATTCCTATCGCTGGCAACCAGAGAAATCGAAAACATATTTGGCGAGCCGGATGAGGAGCTACTAGAATCGGTTTATCAAATAAATCCGTATGTATACAAGCAGCTGAACAACAACAACATTGCCACAGTCGGCGAGAAAATATGCGATGGTGATGTAATTGAGCTGCCCGAGGAGGCTAAAAACCCGCAAATCTTTCCTAAGGAGCAGCCTAAGGAAACAAGCAACCCGGAAATTTCTAAAGAGCTGTCTGAGCAGGCAAGCACGCCAGAAAACTCTCCGCAGAAGCTGGCTGCTCAAACAAATCAACTGGAAATGCCACCGCCGCCATTAGCTGCTTCACCAGCAAGATCTGAAATCGTTTTGGATAACGACGATGGATCTGACTATGATGAGAACTTTGCCTTGTCGCAAGCGGTGCTGCAAGAAATGAAGGAGGAAATGGCCGATTCGCCAGCTGATCTCAGCGTAGAGGAGCTTGGGGACGAGCACGAAGACGATTTTCTACCGGCAAGGTCATGGGTTAAAGCTGAAATGGCCACACAGATCGATGAAAATGAAATTATACTCATTGAGGACGAGGATGACGAACTCTACAGCAAGGTGGCCGATTGGTCATGCAAGCTGCTCTCACAGAACGTAATGTCCCAAGTTTATCCACTGGATGACGAGGATCGGGATGAGGCTGAGAAACAAGGTGATGACAGTGATGGTCAGCTATCAGAGCTGACTATTTTACCAAAATGGAGAAGCAAAGCGCTGCGCATTGACAGCAGCTCCAGCGAAGATGAGTCTGAAGCCATCAGCTCAGGTAAATAGAAACGTGCCACATTCAAAAATTCCATACTTAACGATTTTGTTTTCATAGCTAACAAGACGTCGCCGCCACAGACCATCCTGCGTAAATGCTGCGTGAGTATAACATCGATTGATATGTCGCATATCCAACAAAGGGATTCTGAGCTTAGCTCCAGAAACGAGCATTCGACTGCAAAGGAAACTAAGCAGCTGTCTGTGGATGAAAGCTTCGATCAACCCAAAAATAACAATCAACTGGAACTGGAAGTGACTTTGGTGCCTGCCGCTGATCCGTGTGAAAAAACTGCTCGAAAAACCACAAAGGAAAAGCCCACACAGCGCAAACGTAGGCAGTCTGTTTCGGAACGCTCTCAGATCAAGAAAGTCTCGGTCGAAGTAAATGATACTAAGCCTGCTGTTGAGCATGAAACACCCGCTATGCAACGCAGCTCGCGCTTGCGAAACAGATCTAAATCTTGTTATATGGAAAGTCCTATATCTTCGCCAACAAGACCACAAAAATCCACACCCGAAGACAAAAAGAAATCAAAGAAGCTGCCGACAGAAATTATGCATATGCAAGAACCCGCAACTCCCGCAAAAAAGCGAAGTCCACGCCTGCAAAACAGGTCAAAATCTTGTTATATTGAAAGTCCCGTATCTTCGCCAACAAGGCCACAAAAAACTACAAAATATGACAAAGAGCTGGCAGCAGTTATGCCTATAGCTGAAAACCCAACTACCGCAAAGAAGCGAAGTCCACGCCTCCAAAACAGATCCAAATCTTGTTATTTGGAAAGCCCTCTTTCTTCGCCAACAAGGCCACCAAAAACTACAAATGACAAGGGGAAACCAAAGAAACTACCAGCTGAAATTTTGCCTACACCAGAACCCGTAACTCCCGGAAAGAAGCGCAGTCCACGCTTGCTGAACAGATCCAAGTCCTGTTATATGGAAAATCCCTTGTCTTCGACTACAATTCCACCAAAAACTACAACAAATGACACGGAGAAACCAAAGGAGCTGCCTGAAGAATGTATGCCTACAGCAGAGCTTGCAAGGAAAATCAGTCCACGCTTGCTTAGCAGATCGAAATCCATTCTAATAGAAAATCCCATGCCTTCAACAAAGCCTTTACCTGTAGAAAAAATAAAAGAGTTGCTTACAAAGATAGCAGATATACTGCCTAAGCCAGTGGCCGAAAAGCTCATCAAGAAACCACTCGGCTCACGTTTGCTGAACAGAACCAAATCCTGTTACATGGAACGTCCAATGCCATCACCAGAAAAGTCCGAGCATACAACAAATATATCGCCTCCAACAAACGATAAGTCAATCACAGGAACGCCAAAGAACAATGAGAATAGTCGCGGACCAATGGTGATAACAGCGCCATATTTGCCCAAAGGCCGTGGCAAATTGCGCGGCGTTTCAGCTGTAAGCAAGGGAATAGAACGCAAAAATGATGTACTGGAGAGACAACGCTCATTGCACTACAGTGCACAGATGATAGTCAAATGGTATCAAAAACCAGAGGACAAGAAACGCGAAAGCGTTGAAATCAAAGACAAGCGTCGCGAGCAGCTCAAAAAACTAGCCGACAAACCAAAGCCGGACGACCAGCCATGTTGCTCTAGCGAGCGCAAACGCAAACCGACGACTGTACCCACGGTGGGTAATTGCAATCGTGGTGAATTTCTCACCAAGGAGTTACAGGTGCCAATACCGAAGAAAGCCAAACTGGATAAGGTACAGCCGCCAAAACCAAAGCCCGTGCGTCGCGCCACCATAGAATCCTTCTCACAGCAGCTTTGTGCACCCGAATTAATAATGCTAAATCCGCCCACCCACACCAGTCGTCCGCCTGAGCGCAAGGAGGCGTTGAAGGCGCGCAATCAGAGAACGTGCAATCGCGTCACTTTTGCTGATATGGACCGTGATTTCCAATTGCGCCAGGAGCGCGATAGACAAGCAAAAAGAGTTCGTTTCAATGATAATATACAAATAAAAATTATCGAAAGAATTCCAACTGCTAACAGAAAAGTAAACAATTTTAAGGATAGCAAAAAGCTCACTCTAAGCACGTACGCGGAGCGTCGTCAATGGGCACAGGCCCAGGGCAAATTGGAAAACTATAGCGATTTGATAATGGGCAACATTCTTAGCTGGTCCAATCAGTGGCTAAAACTGCGCTCTCCCGACGCGGTAGCCGATTCGGATGTCCTCATTCCAATTCCAAATGAGTTCATGACCAGAAAGCATTACAGAGAGTAAGTGGACATGAACTTCAATTTATATTCAATGTACGTTATGTTTATATGAATCCACCTAGCACCATTATACCGCTGATGAAATTGGAGCTGCTCACCAGCATAGAGGGGGACTACAAAATCTCCAAAAGCACATTTGAGGTCAATCTGAAAAGCTTCTCCAAAGTAAACAATCGAAATCGACCACGATATGTGCTGATCACCAAATGTAAGCAAGTTTATCAATACTATCAATTGCAGACCATTTCTTCAGCATTTCTATATATATATATTTTCAGATAATAACAAGCTTGGGAAGAAATTCGATCTATACACCATATGCAGTGGCAATAATCTGAAGGAGACGTTTGCATCAATGCCACTACATCGACGCATAGCCGGTAAGCTTAAGTTACAACAGTCGCCAGGAAATCGAAACATCTAGCAATTATAATTTGTTTTCTACTTGCAGATAATTCCTATGAGTTAGTCTTTGAGATATTGCAAGAGGGCATCACCATGGAGATGTTGAGCGCCAGCAAAATGTTGACTGTGCGGCCCGTGGTCGATAATATGCGCGTGGAAATGGGTGCCTTCAATGCCATTTATTTGATGAACCGCTCGCCACTCGCCCAGCGCATACTGCAGCCCAGCGAGCATGTATTATCCTATGACAAGAAACTAATACAGGAAGCGGTATACAGAGGCTACGATAAATTGAATGATCATCAGCGTGATATTTGCCAGAGCACCTGGAATCGTCTAATAGATGATTCAACGCCCGGTATAACACTTATACAGGGTCCACCAGGCACTGGCAAGTCTCTGGTCATCAAGAATCTTTCTCTACAGTGTATGTATGGCAGCCGAAACATCCACCTTGACCGCAAGATCCTCATATGCGCGCATAGCAATGCTGCTGTGGATAACATAACGTTGCATTTGAAGCGTGCCCACGAGTCCATGAAACATGATCATTTCCACCTTCTACGCTTTGGCTTACTTGACAAAATGGATCCAGCTGTGCGCGAAGTGTCGCTGAGCCATTATCTGAACAAGAAGCAGAACGAGAAACGCAGGCGCCTGACTCCGGAATATGTTGCTAGTTTAAATAAACAGCAACAGGAGCTGAAAACGGAAATTGCCGAAATAAAGAAGTTTCCTGCACAGATGAATTATTTGCAGCTGCAGCTGCAATCCAAGGAGAAACAGTTGCGCATAATAGTCGAAACACTGAATCAATCACTGACCCCACGCGAAGAACAAGAGTTATCCATGATGTATGTTCAGCGAGCACACATTGTGTGCACCACACTATCCAGCTGCGTCAAGCTGGCCACCTACATTGACTACTTTGATATATGCATCATCGATGAGGCAACACAGTGTACCGAACCCTGGACCTTGCTGCCATTGCAGTTTGGTGTACGCGGTCTCGTGCTGGTGGGAGATACACAGCAGCTGCCCGCCACGGTGCTGTCCCACAAGGCAATTGACTTTGGCTTGGGAAAGTCTATGTTCGATCGCATACAGCGCAATTTGAAACAGCAGCTGGACAAGCCGCGTGGCAATCATTTTGTGGACACTAAAGTATTCAAGCTAAGCATGCAGTATCGCATGCATCCAGATATTTGCAGATGGCCCAATAGCTACTTCTACGATAATCAGCTGGTCAACGCCAAATGCACGGATTATCTGGTTTCACCATTTATTCCATACTGTGTCATCAATTTGAGTTACACGCAGGACACGAACGATGTCAGCAGTCGCAGCATTAGCAACGATGAGGAGGCACGTTTTGTGGCCAAGCTGCTCGTCGAGATGGACAAGCACATGCCCGCCAACCGATTTAAGTATGGATTGATAACGCCTTATAAAAACCATTGCTATACGCTCAGTCAGGTGATACCCAGCCACATGAGGATTACGCCGAACACTGTCGATGCATATCAGGGTCAGGAGCGGGATGTCGTCATCTTATCAAATGCACGCACCCGCGGCGTCGGTTTCCTTGCAAACTATCAGCGACTTAATGTGGCCATCACTAGACCGCAACGCTGCCTTATCATCTGCGGCAATTTTGATGATTTACAGGTAAGGTTCAGAACCATGAACTTAATGCTATTGCTAACAATTTCTATATTTTAACAGTCTGTAAAAATGTGGCGTCATTTGCTGGACGATGCACACAAGCGCAAGGTTTACTTTGATCTAAAGCGCAGCGATGTAGAGGATTTGAATCGATCTCTAATCAGTAAAATGCTGATTAAACCTATTGAAGTTTAGGAGTAGACTAAGTATTCAAACTAATATTGAATTCACCACTTAGTGCCATACATATATATATGTAAACATTTACTTACTTTTTTTATGATATCACTGTTTTGAGCAGCTTCTTGACCTGAAACCAATTTTCTTATTAATTTCAAACTTATATTAATTTTAGTTTTTGTTTCATTTTAATTACGATTTTGTAACATCAATAGAGACTTGACTTAAGTCTAAAACAGTTTTGCTCGACTCTGCATTGAATTGAATGAGTCCACGGAATTTTTCGTTTTAATGATATTTCATTTCCGAAAGGAACTAATTACATATATATATATTCTGTAAATCATATCTAACTGAATAAATAAAGATTGCGTTTTGAAAACTACAAAAAGAAAACAAAAATGTTTACTAATATTTATTTTGTACTAGAAATAATAACCATAAAAACAATTAAAAGTCTTCAGATACTTGATCATACGTATATTGTTTAGTTAACAAACTGAAATGCTCGTTGGAAAATGTATGCTTTATGATAAGATAGTTATTAGAGGATACTTCACAATCTAAACTAGGCGCGCCTCTGTCATGACTAATCTCGGCTCTTAGGCGAGAAGTTCTCAATTAATAGTAAGTAAATTAGTACACATATAAGTATGTATATATAATAGATATATATATATATTGGTATTGTAAATTCACACACAGAGACATACAAACATTAAATTCATAGGATCGTTCTACTTGTTGCATCGCATTTCGCTTGCTTTAACTTGCATTTCTTTCAGTGTTTAATTCGATTTGGTAAAGGGTCAATCTCATAATGCAATCATCGTATGTTCATTAAAATTAATGGAATCGCTTAACAACAAATCACCGGTAAACGGATTGCAATTGCAATATATAATGCCATTATCATAAAATTAATCATAGCTGAAATAACTTAAAATTGTAATAACAACAAAATTCTAAACTATAAACTAAAAACATAACAAAAATTATGCTCATAAATTAAAACTATTCATGGGAGCCTTTACAGCATACGAGTAGTGCTTGGCATATGTTCATAAACAGATATAAATATATATGCATATATCAGTTTCTTTTTATAATCAAGATATATATATATGAATATATATATATAGACGCAAGACTAAAGCGAACAGTTGTTGTTGTCTAATAACTTAGTTTAACATGTCGCCTAGTGAGTCCTTTAGCGACTGATAGATTTGGTATTGTTGATCCGGTTTTAAATTATAAATCTGAAAAAAAAAATATGTAAGAACTTTATATATCAAAAAGTTTTAATTTTTTACAAACCTGTGTCAAGAGTTTTGACGGCGATGGAGTTCTAATAAAACTCGAGATATAAACGTTGACAAAGGTGGCCATCAAGAACTGACAGTCGAAGCGATCCATAATGCCGCCATGTCCAGGAATCATGTCACCAAAGTCCTAAACATACAAAAGCAAAAATGGGGGTTGAAATAAACCAAAATGCAGTAGGATAAAGTGCACTCACCTTAATTTTAAATGCGCGCTTAAATCCGGAGGCAAAGAATCCGCCAAAGGGTCCAATTATAGAGCTGAACATGCTCAGCGAAATCGAATGCCAGATGAATGGATAAATGTTCAATGATTTTCCAATACCAAACTGCAATTGCAAATGATTAGGATACAAATCGATAATCATTAGAGAAGCCCTGCCGTTTATGTGTGTGTGCTTACCAATTTCAGGCTATACGCCTGTGGCGTAAACAGATAGCTGGGTACACAGGTCATTGTCATACGACCCAGTTCCTCGGAGTATTGTATGGGGCAGATAAAGTATTGGTAATAGCACAGAAAATATGAGAATAGAATGCCGAAGAGAACTGTGGCAAAACCACCACCGATAAAGCCCTCCCAGGTCTTCTTGGGGCTCAGCTTGATGAGGGGTGTGCGTCCAAAGAAGAAACCAAACACATATGCCATGACATCATTGCACACAATCATAGAAACGGGCACTATAAACCAAATAAGCCCCTCGAATATATTCTGTATAATTAGGTAGCTCTGTGTGACGACAATTAGCAACGAGACGTGCGTCCAGGCAAATAGGCTGAACTGCTTGATATAATATTTCTTCACCAGCGAGAGCACAAACCAAACAAAGCCAACGATATACAACGCAAACGATAGAAAGCGATGATAGGTGACCAAGAACTTTAGATATTCCTGCACAGCATAGGAAAATAAAGCTCGATTATTTGCAATTTAAACGGTGGAACACTATGTGTCAACACTTACCACACGATTGATGGCCACGCCAAAGTAGTCAACTAGATGTTCGCCATAGAAGAAATAGTTGGAGGTTAGCAAGAAATACCAGGAGAGACTGCGAAACCAGGGCAGGCCGTGTATGCGATACACTTGATGCCCAATTGAGATAATCTCCTGAAAGCACTTCACCTGCACAAGCAGCGTCTATAAATGTAAGATAAGTGGTTAATTGTGTGTCAAAGCGTTTAACACCCCAGTCCCCGTCCCCTCCACCAACGCACACGCACCGTAATCATCAAGCACAATGGACCGCCGTAGACGATTAGTGCAAATCCACAAATCATAATCCATGTGAATATGCCGCGGATGACCCAGTTCTTCCATCTGAAATATCGTTTGCATACAAAACACACAAATAAGCAAAGTGCACGCAAAATAAATATGATTATAAGCTACACTATGCTACAAATAAGAATTTAACGATGGTCATTCAACCGAGAAGCATGAGAGTTTTATGTGGGTCTCTCCTCAGTAAAATATTTATAGTTTCCATATTGCTGGGAAATTAGATATAGCATTTTTGAAACACTAATTATTTTTGATGAAAAATCGGATTTACAAATTTGTGCTATATATAGTGTAATTTGGTGTTATTTTCGCACCGAATGCACGCAGCTGTGTTTGAATATTTTTGGAATTTCACACACGCTCTCGCCTTATTAAGTATACTTATATATATTCATTATTTGCACATACCGATCGGGTAAATCCTTGAGTGCAGAGTCTAATATCTCTGGCGTTTTGTCAGTGCCTTGTGATAAATTCTTGGCCAGCTCCTCAACGAATTTCTCCTCTGGTATTTTCTCCTCCTCCGAATCGACCTGTAAGCAACGTAAACAACAAAGTGACACTCAATAATCAATGCGATATATAGACATATGCGAATTCAAAGTCCAATGCCGTCCGTCGTCTGCTATAAGGCAAGCAGTATAATCGGCCAGATACGAAATATTTAGCTAATTTATCCAAGTTAAACGCACACGTCTGCAACTTTGTGTGTTGTTTGCCTGTGGTTGGTTGTTTGGGTGGCGTGTTTTGTTATGGCTGGGTAGCCAAATATTTTTGGCGGGCCTCTGATAAGAAAGTAGTGAAAGGGACATGTGTACTTAGGCCGGGGTAGGCGGAAGGCTTATCAATATCATAGAGAGACAAGCGGAAGCAAAGAGAAAGCAAATATGTATGTATATTGAAGAATAATAGTTCTAATACTATACTATTAATAATTTTATGGAAAAAAAAGATTTACAAAATCTATTATGGTAATAGCATTTTATATAAAATGTTTTATATTTTTCCTTTTTGTTAACAAATTGAAAATGCTAAAGTCATGTTGCAGAGATAATATTTAGTGGGTGGTTTGGGTGGTTGTTTTAGACGCCTGCACTTAATTGGATTTGTTTGCAACACACACCGGGGTCTTTGTTATTGTCATTTGTATGTGCGTGTGTGTGTGTGTGCTTTTGTGTCTATGTCGTAGTGGGATTTGTGTATGCCGTACATTTGTTATTGGTTTTTCTCCGCTTGCGCCCTTTCTCTGATTCTCCCTCTAGCGCTCTCTCGCTAGATGGCGCTCTTTTACCACCTGCTTGTGCGTCAGAGAATAACAAAAACACTGCACGCATACATGTACGTGTGTATATGTGTGTATGTATGTAGCGGATATCTTTTTGTATTGGTATACATACAATTCGCTTCAATATTTTGCGCTTCAATGAATAATGCAAATTTATGATTTTTACTTACATGATCTGAGGAATCAGCTGCGCTATTTGCCGCTGCGATTGCAGCAGCATCGTCTGGCTCGTTTTCTGGCTTTCTGCGTCGCACATCTGCCATGTTTATGCTTGTGCAATTTATTAATATGTTCAAGTGTGCTGCACAAGCAAGCACTTAAAATATAAAACGTCCGTTTTTTTTTTGGCTGTGCACAACACACACACGAGTTACAACTACAATTAATTGAAGCAGTGTGACCGGTTGTCGAAATTTAGAAAATGTTAATATTGTGTCGACAGCTATATCGATTGACAAGACATTCGATAGTCACATGAGCTCGATTCCAATTTCACGTTGTGCACCACTGTTTTCTTGTCTATGTATGTATGTATGTATGTGTGACTGCCGGCGTCATTTGCGAATTTGTGTTTATTTAAAATCAAACAAAAATTAAATAATGGCTGCAGCAATTGACGGCGTTATGCCTGCTACACTGCAGGAATTGGTTAAGAAGTCCAAAGTGTTGGTTGTGGGCGCTGGCGGCATAGGATGCGAAGTGCTTAAAAATCTGGTGCTCAGCGGATTTACGGAAATTGAAATTGTAAATTGAATATTTATTTATATTTATAGTTATACATGTTAGCTACATATATGCATTTCTGTTACACAGATCGATCTGGATACCATTGACCTGAGTAACCTCAATCGGCAGTTCCTCTTCCATCGCGAACATGTGGGCAAATCAAAAGCCCGCGTAGCACGTGAATCTGCCCTTAGTTTTAATCCGGATGCCAAAATAACGGCTTATCATGATAGCGTTACATCGTAAGTATATCACTTATACGTACCTTAAGAGTTGAAGATCTGAGTTCTTTTTGATAACAAGATGGTCTACAGCTTGAAAATTATATTTTGACAAAGTTATGGCACTTTGAAGTCTGGGAAGGGCATTTATAGGGACTTAGAGCTTCATCTTGTCATGATTTTTGACATGAAATCCGAAAACTGGAAGTTTTTCAACTTTGAATGTAGAACTATTGAGGAGGACAAACCATGATCAAAATGACCTCGGAATTGAAGATCGGGTCAGTTTTGACAAAGTTATGGCACTTTGAAGCCTGCGAAGGGCATTTTTTGGGACTTCATCTTGTCATGATTTTTGACATGAAATCCGAAAACTGGAAGTTTTTCAACTTTGAATGTAGAACTATTAAGGAGGACGAACCATGATCAAAATGACCTCGGAATTGAAGATCGGGTCAGTTTTGACAAAGTTATGGCAGTTTGAAGTCTGTGAAGGGCATTTTTTGAGACTTGCGAACTTCATCTTGTCATGATTTTTGACATGAAATGCCAAAACTGGAAGTTTTTCAACTTTGAATGTAGAACTATTGAGGAGGACGAACCATGATCAAAATGACCTCGGAATTGAAGATCGGGTCAGTTTTGACAAAGTTATGGCACTTTGAAGTCTGCGAAGGGCATTTTTTGGGACTTGCGAACTTCATCTTGTCATGATTTTTGACATGAAATGCCAAAACTGGAAGTTTTTCAACTTTGAATGTAGAACTATTAAGGAGGACAAACCATGATCAAAATGACCTCGGAATTGAAGATCGGGTCAGTTTTGACAAAGTTATGGCAGTTTGAAGTCTGGGAAGGGCATTTTTAGAGACTTCATCTTGTCATGATTTTTGACATGAAATCCGAAAACTGGAAGTTTTTCAACTTTGAATGTAGAACTATTGAGGAGGACAAACCATGATCAAAATGACCTCGGAATTGAAGATCGGGTCAGTTTTGACAAAGTTATGGCACTTTGAAGTCTGCAAAGGGCATTTTTTGGGACTTGCGAACTTCATCTTGTCATGATTTTTGACATGAAATCCGAAAACTGGAAGTTTTTCAACTTTGAATGTAGAACTATTAAGGAGGACAAACCATGATCAAAATGACCTCGGAATTGAAGATCGGGTCAGTTTTGACAAAGTTATGGCAGTTTGAAGTCTGGGAAGGGCATTTTTAGAGACTTCATCTTGTCATGATTTTTGACATGAAATCCGAAAACTGGAAGTTTTTCAACTTTGAATGTAGAACTATTGAGGAGGACAAACCATGATCAAAATGACCTCGGAATTGAAGATCGGGTCAGTTTTGACAAAGTTATGGCACTTTGAAGTCTGCAAAGGGCATTTTTTGGGACTTGCGAACTTCATCTTGTCATGATTTTTGACATGAAATCCGAAAACTGGAAGTTTTTCAACTTTGAATGTAGAACTATTGAGGAGGACAAACCATGATCAAAATGACCTCGGAATTGAAGATCGGGTCAGTTTTGACAAAGTTATGGCACTTTGAAGCCTGCGAAGGGCATTTTTTGGGATTTGCGAACTTCATCTTGTCATGATTTTTGACATGAAATCCGAAAACTGGAAGTTTTTCAACTTTGAATGTAGAACTATTGAGGAGGACAAACCATGATCAAAATGACCTCGGAATTGAAGATCGGGTCAGTTTTGACAAAGTTATGGCACTTTGAAGCCTGCGAAGGGCATTTTTTGGGACTTCATCTTGTCATGATTTTTGACATGAAATCCGAAAACTGGAAGCTTTTCAACTTTGAATGTAGAACTATTAAGGAGGACGAACCATGATCAAAATGACCTCGGAATTGAAGATCGGGTCAGTTTTGACAAAGTTATGGCAGTTTGAAGTCTGTGAAGGGCATTTTTTGAGACTTGCGAACTTCATCTTGTCATGATTTTTGACATGAAATGCCAAAACTGGAAGTTTTTCAACTTTGAATGTAGAACTATTGAGGAGGACGAACCATGATCAAAATGACCTCGGAATTGAAGATCGGGTCAGTTTTGACAAAGTTATGGCACTTTGAAGTCTGCGAAGGGCATTTTTTGGGACTTGCGAACTTCATCTTGTCATGATTTTTGACATGAAATGCCAAAACTGGAAGTTTTTCAACTTTGAATGTAGAACTATTAAGGAGGACAAACCATGATCAAAATGACCTCGGAATTGAAGATCGGGTCAGTTTTGACAAAGTTATGGCACTTTGAAGTCTGAGAAGGGCATTTTTGGGACTTCATCTTGTCATGATTTTTGACATGAAATCCGAAAACTGGAAGTTTTTCAACTTTGAATGTAGAACTATTAAGGAGGACAAACCATGATCAAAATGACCTCGGAATTGAAGATCGGGTCAGTTTTGACAAAGTTATGGCAGTTTGAAGTCTGCGAAGGGCATTTTTTGGGACTTGCGAACTTCATCTTGTCATGATTTTTGACATGAAATGCCAAAACTGGAAGTTTTTCAACTTTGAATGTAGAACTATTGAGGAGGACAAATCATGATCAAAATGACCTCGGAATTGAAGATCGGGTCAGTTTTGACAAAGTTATGGCACTTTGAAGTCTGAGAAGGGCATTTTTGGGACTTTATCTTGTCATGATTTTTGACATGAAATCCGAAAACTGGAAGTTTTTCAACTTTGAATGTAGAACTATTAAGGAGGACGAACCATGATCAAAATGACCTCGGAATTGAAGATCGGGTCAGTTTTGACAAAGTTATGGCAGTTTGAAGTCTGCGAAGGGCATTTTTTGGGACTGGGAACTTCATCTTGTCATGATTTTTGACATGAAATCCGAAAATTGCAAGTGCGTCAACTTTGAATGTATACATATTAAGGAGGACGAACCACGATCAAAATGACCTCGGAATTGAAGATCGGGTAGGTTTTGACAAAGTTATGGGAGTTTGAAATTTGGAAGGGTAAGGTCACTTATAGTGATTTGAGTACTCTACAGCTGCATTTTTTGGCTTTTATCTTTTACAAATATATTTCATATGTTTGTGATATTAGCGACATTGAATACAAATTTGCAAATAAATTATAATGTTGGGTACCAATCTCTATTACATTTAAAGCACTGACTATGGCGTCAACTTCTTCAAGAAATTCGATGTGGTGCTCAGCGCCTTGGATAATCGGGCGGCTCGTAACCATGTGAACAGGATGTGTCTGAATGCAGATGTGCCACTGATTGAGAGTGGCACATCCGGGTACAATGGACAGGTGGAGCTGATCAAGCGCGGCCTAACCCAGTGCTATGAGTGCACTCCCAAGGACAAGCAGCGCAGCTTTCCCGGCTGCACGATTCGTAACACGCCCTCGGAGCCAATTCATTGCATTGTCTGGGCCAAGCATTTGTTCAAGTAAGTATATGTAATCTGTAAACCGCAATTAATATAGTATTAACCTCAACTATCATATTTGTAGTCAACTTTTTGGTGAATCTGTTGAGGATGAGGATATTTCGCCCGATGCCGCTGATCCGGAGGCAAAGGAAGCCGCCGATGCCGGCGCTGCTGAAGCGGATAAAGATAAAGAAACAGATAAGGAGAAGGAAAAAGAGACAGAATCCTCCAATGCCAATGGCAACGTGGTGCGCATCAATACGCGTCAATGGGCCAAGGATTGCAGCTACGATGCTGGCAAATTATTCAACAAGTTCTTTAACGAGGACATCGATTACTTGCTGCGCATGTCGAATCTCTGGAAATCGCGCAAGCCACCTGTGCCAGTGCAATGGGATACCCTGCTGCCCGATGGCGCCAGCTCCGATGCGCCCGCATTGGCGCGTCAGCATCATAAGATCTGGACGTTGCAGGAATGCGCCCAAGTCTTTGCCAATGCGCTGAAGGATCTGAGCGCTTCGTTTTTGAAACTGGATGACAGTGATACTCTGGTGTGGGACAAGGATGATCAGCCGGCCATGGACTTTGTGGCTGCCTGTGCCAATGTGCGTTCCCATATCTTTGACATAGAGCGCAAGTCCCGTTTCGAGATCAAATCCATGGCTGGCAATATCATTCCGGCTATTGCCACCACCAATGCTATAACTGCTGGCATTTCAGTGCTGCGAGCTTTCAGCGTGCTTCAGAAGAAGTGGGAGCAGTGCAAGGCTGTCTACGCCCGACTGCGTCTTAATGGACGCAATCAATTTTTGGTTGCGGATAGCTTCTTCCCGGAACCCAATCCCAATTGTTATGTCTGTGCCAGTGATCCGGCCATTACATTGCGCATCGATACCAAGCGCGTCCAAATCAAGTCATTCCGCGATGAGGTGCTCATCAAGACATTGAACATGGTCAATCCGGATGTGACAGTGGAGTCCACCGGTTCCATTGTCATCTCATCGGAGGAGGGCGAAACGGAGTGCAACGAAACAAAATTGCTCAGCGAAATGAACATCGTGGATGGCGTTCTGCTCAAGTGCGATGACTTCTTCCAGAACTATGAGCTGAGCATCATCATAGCGCACTTTGATGCCGAACGTGAGGATGCCCTCTTTGAGGTTATTGCCGATAAAAGCCAGCTGCAGCCAAAGGAGGAGGCACAGAAGCCGAAGGAGGCCATCACGGAGCCCAGCTCCCGCAAGCGTGCTGCCAATGGTAACGATGCAACTGATGATGGTCCTTCAACCTCGAAACGTACACGACCCACCGAAATCATAGACGACGATGATGATTGCCTCTTGGTGGACGATGACGACGATGATGATGACGTTGAGGAAGTAGTTAGTGCGGCAACAGATAAGCTTACCGTGGAGTCTCCACCAAAATCAGCGACCAAGCGGAAACCAAGCACTGAATCGGAGGATGAAGACGTCATAACCGAAATACTCGACACTTCGGATGAGGAAGATGCCGGACCCACCAAATGCAAACGCACTAAACTGGAGGAGCCACAAATAGCAGGAAGTTGCGTCGAAGTCATAAACATTGACTAATATTCCACAACTTACAACAAGCAATTCTCAAAAGCGAAACAAAAATAAGAAATATATCAAAAATCATCTGAAGATGGTATTATAAATATTAAAACAGCTTCTACAGTCATAACTTTCTCAAAACTAAACCGATTTTCAATTGAGGGGTCACTTTGTGTATGGTTTTCATAATCCAATTTCAAACTGTCAATGCAAACATTATGAATGGTTGGCAACGCGGTCAGCAAATATATTTTGAAACTCTGGCAACCCTAATGTAGGAAAAGGTGCGTGTTTGTGTAATTATTAAAAAATATAAATAAAAAGTCGCTTTTTAGATGTCTTTTACGAGTAAATTACTGCAGAACACTGCACGGCTTTGGAATGGCATCAGTGCCGCACGTGGTTTCCATCTGCTTATGCGTCCCACTGCTCTAACAACAACAACACCGGTTCAGAGCGCAATTACCCAACAACAATTTTTGGCTAAAACTAATTTAGGCTCATTGCTGGCGCCATTCAATGCACTCGTCCAGCAAGTGGCCGGGTTTAAGGTGAAGGGACGCCTGAAGCGACGCTGCAAGGATTGCTACATTGTGGTGCGACAGCAGAGGGGTTATGTCATCTGTCCAACGCATCCGCGCCACAAGCAAATGTCAATGAAGAAACGAGACTACAAATCCTGGATCCTCACACATGCCACACAGTCCAAGGAAAGGGGCTTTTAAATCATTACTATATTTTTGTTGTTTATAAATAACGTTCACATATACATACATATGTAAATAGTCAATTGCATTTTGTTGACTTGAATAAAAGAAGTTAATATTATACAGAAGCTATTTATATACATGATTTTATTTCTGTATTAAATATATTATATTTCTAACAGCCGGTGCCTTATAATTCATATTTAAAGCTACACACAAAATATACAATTTTTGAAGTTTTGCATTTTTCCGCCTTCCAACACTGTCGAACAGCTGATGTTTTGTTTATCTATAATTGTTATTGGCCACAGCTTGACTCTCGAAGTCTGCTGTTAAGTTGGCTATTAAAAATAACCTGACGTCAACGCGAGGTGCTTTTGCGATAATCGCTCCACTTTCGCAATGACGTCCCATTTTATGAGTGTGCTGCGCCAGGCATTCAAGACATTTGATAGAGCCAATCTTGCCCACCTCAATGCCAATCTACAGCATCTGAGGCAGCTGACCGATGAGCTAACCTATCGGGATCTACACATCAAGGAGGAGCTGTTTTGCGATGACGTCAACAGCGTAGTCCGCGCCCCCTGCAGCTATATGCACATCTTCGAGGATGATCGCTTCACGATGAGTTTGTTCATTGTGCGAGGGAACAATGCGATTCCTCTGCATGATCATCCCATGATGTATGGCTTGCTGCGGTGCATTTGGGGTAAATTGCATGTGCAGAGCTACTCCCAGGTGCTGGCCGCCGATGAGCCGCTCAAATATGAGGAGAATCCCACACTGGTGAAGGTAACCGCTGAGGACCCCAACCTGGTGACGGTGCAGTCATCTTGCGTATTGCTCACGCCACGCAAACGTAACTTCCATCAGATAACGCAAGCCGGAAACGGTGTTGCTGCTTTCTTCGATATACTCAGTCCACCTTACGTTGCCAATATGCCGACAATTGGTCCACGCCGTTGCCGTTTCTATCGCCCTAAGTGCGATGGGGATCAGCTGCAGCTGCAGTTCATTCCCCCGCCATCCAACTATTATTGTGATACCACCACAACGCCAGATTCCGTGCTGCAGTGCGGTTTCATTTGCGCTGCCGAAGCTTACGGCGCCAATGTCAACGAAATACAGTAAAGTACCTTTAAAATTTATATGCTACCACAATTTATTTCCACTCAACCACATCACTTGCTGCTCATGTCAGTAGCGGCAGGGGCAGCGGCAGCGTCAAGCATTTTCTGTGTTATTTAAATAAAATTGCCTCTTTTTTTAATCTAAAAGTACAATGCAGTTTTCTCTGGGTCTAGGCAGCTCGTTATAGCTCGAGTTTTTATGATTTTAATATATTATCATTTCAAAAGTTCAATATGGGTATGAAAATTCTTTCATCATGTTGAGTTAACCATTATATTGTCTTATTTTAATCATCATTATCTTCAGCTTGGTAAATGCTTTGATTTCGTCTCTTGAGCATTTTGAGATTTGGACTAGCGCAAATTGAAGTATTGTCGGTACTCGCTTCTATTTTCACATCATCTCTAACATCAGCAGGCGTTGGCTTCTCGTCCTCTTCATCTGGTAACTCAATGGCATTCTTGTCTGGCTCTGCAGCTGCGGCTGCTGCTGTCGGCGCTGGCAGCGATAAATTTAATTTACGCTTAGGCGGCGTCGGTAAAGGCTCTGTAAACGAAATGATCTCATCTGTAGAATGCTCCATAGGGATATCAGCATGGGCTACTGGCTTGACCTCCGTAGAGCTGTCCAGTACACTAGCAGTTTGAGGCAGATCCTTGCCGTTGGCCAGCATGGCCAGGATGAGTGGATCGTCTATGCCTATAAGAGTGCAGAACTCATTGCTCTGTGGATTTAGTTGTGCACGTGGTTGCTCCACATGCGTTTGCTTGTAATTGTGCTCCTCATCTGGATCGAAAGCCGGCACAGTGCGAGCAAAGTTGTCGGGCACCTTAAGACTCTCGAATTTGCTGCAAATGTGGGAGAGTTCCTCGGCAGTGGGTGTAAAATTAGAGCGCTCCTCAATGCTGCCCGCCTTCTTGCCAGGCAAATAGTAATTGTTATCCTTTACCGAAATAAGATGATTCGTTGTGCGTAGTATCGAAAGCCATTCAGCATCGTATTCCATAGTTAATTTACCTTCTGCGGTCTCATTGGTTGGCAAGTCGAGCACTTGAAGGAATCGTCGCTTGGGCAGGCATTTGTCCAGTGCCAGGAATTTGGTGACAGGTACTGGTGCTGCTGGTGCCACAGGCTCTGGCTTTTCATGTTCATTTTCAGGCTCACTATCACTGCTGCTGCTGCTTGCATCATCCGCATTCAGGGCTTTGCCATTTCGATTATGTAGATGCGGCACTAGCGCAGCGAATTTGCAATGTAAATGTGCTGCAAACCAGTATGTGGGCCGCACCGCTTTCAACAGCTCCTCCAGTGGTCGACTGCCTAGCTGTCCGCTCTCCACGTCCTCCGTAAAATGTGGCTTAAAGCGCAACAGTTGCGCCTTGTTGCCATATTCTTGTATACCCCTTGGCCAGTCGTGTGACAGGAAGATGTCCACTTTACCAGACAGTTGCTTCAAGCGAAACACCTCCAACTGACGCACATGGTAGACGCTGCGACATGTCTTGTCCGAATACGGCGGAAATTCGTGATGCCCGCGCAAAAAGTCGTGACCCTTATAAATGCCACTAATGCCGGCAATACGTATGCCGTTAACAGTGACAACGCCCGCATATCCAAGGTAATATATATTCGGTGCTACCCATCCACCGTAAGGTAGCTCCTGCAGATAATTGGAGGCTTCATGATTCCCACCAATAAAGATGGTCAAAATGGGCGCCTTCCGCTCTCCGCTGTAATATCTGTAATGATGTGACTTAAGTATATATTATGCAAACTATAGAGTTAAGTTACCCACTTGTAAAAAGTGCACATATCCATGTACTTCCGGGGTACAGCCATTGTTTGTAAGTCCGTGACATTTCGGGTTGATTGAAAATCACCGCAGCAGAGCAGTAGGTCGATTTTGATGTTGCGCTCTTTTTCGATGCCCTCTATGGTATCGTATATCCGCTCCAGTTCGCCATGGGCACAGCCTTCGATGGCGATTTTCATGTTCTCGCCTTTTTGTAAAATATAAACAAACGCGGCATTAACTCCGAAGGAAGTGAATGGCAAAAGACGATATGATTGTTATCAGCGCGCCTCCACAATAGTCAACATGTGGCATTGCACAGCACTGGATTGCTAGCGCGCCAAACATTCGGTGCTTCAAAAATTGTAGGCATCACAATAAAATATTAGAAATTTAAAACAATTTAATTCAAACGTTAAAAATGTTTTTATTTTTCAAAAATATCGCTCCATTTAGTACGTAATATATGTACGTGTGTTTCGTGTGTGTGTGTGTGTGTGTAAAGACAATGTAAGTGAAATGCTCTGCGTTGAATTCTCTATTCTCTGACCATTTTACGTTGAAGTGTGTCTGATCTTTGCTTAGCTGGGCGCGATCTCATTGCATGAGACGACGTCAAAGTAGTTTTGTTGTTTATCTTTTTTCGATACATACAATGATATACAGTTTCAAACTTAAGTTACTATAATTAAGTTGGCATGGAGTTGCCAAAATAGAAATTTTAAAATATAAATCTACAATAAATATAAAGCGATCACCTCATCCACCGATCGCTGAACCGATGCATGCAACACGTGTATGTGTGTACAACAATATGTACGAGAATCTAGAGATTGCCATAACAGCTATCATATCAAGTGCCAGCCACTAGGTTTTTACTTTTTTCGTTTTCTTTATGGAAAGAATATGAGAAACAATGAAGTCAGAAGAAATCGTACTAAGTCAGTGTCACACAGTCGATTAGGATCCAAATTTAAACGATGTGGGCACAGTTGTTTGGGGGAAAGCGAATCCACCCTGTTTCTCAATCAGTTTCGATTCTTTGGCCGCCTTGCGTTGATCAGCGGTTACGACCACCTCCTGCAGCGCCTTGGTCTGTTCGGGCGTCAGGTTCGAGGTCAGCAGCGCATACCAGACCGGATCTTGTGTGGAAATTGCTAAAATAAATAATTGTAATGAGTAACACAATATCAATATAAATACTATCAAGGTTATACCGGTAATAACTTCCTTAAACGTCCAATATTCGTCGACAGCGGTCTCGTTCTCCTCATCGTCAATTGGCGTGGTGAATGTTTCGAGGCCAGTTTCATTAAGATCACCAACTGACTCCTCTGCTTCATCGTCCGAATCTTCTTCATCATCCTTAAGTTCGGCTTTCACCTCGAAGCCAGCAGCAGCGCCTTTCGTTTTGGTAAAATCTGCCAGTTTGTCCAAATAGTTAGGGGCCATCTCGTCCATCTCATCCTCATCACTCGACAGAGCCTCTGTGTCGAAGAAGACTTGAAGCTTCAGTACCACTTCAATATGAATTTCAGTATGCATTTAGGTCTTACCCTCGCAATCATCGCCATCCTCCTCCTCTTCTTCCTCTTCCTCCTCCTGTGCACGCGATTCATAGGCGCGCTTGAGACCGTCGAACAGCAATATCAGCGATGGTATAATTTTAGGAGCCACCTCGTTCATCACAGGCGGCTTGGCATCGCCTTGCGAAATTATAGTACACAGACCCAATACACACAGTTTGCGATCGTGAATGCTTTAGATTGACATAAATATTGATTTATTTACAATTAGAGCTTGATAAGACGTCGACTTACCCTAGGAAACAGTCTGTATCATGCAACCACTGTTTGATGAAATGCGAGCTAATCGGTTCGTTGTTTGGCTGCGACATCTTGTCCAGAATGGAGAGCAGCAGCTGGGAGTTGTAATAGAGCGCCGCAATGACCACCTGTAGGCACATGGTGCGCAGCTCGGACGACTGCACCTCCCGGGTCAAACGTGACAGAGCCAGCTCCACAAACATGTGTATTACTGAATCAATTTGTCCCTTGCACTGCAGTATTATGACCTCCATCAATTTGGCGGCATGACATTCGGGATCCTCGCCAGGATTGCCTGTCAGCATCTGCGAACGAAATCAATAAATATAAGAATGTAAAATGTTGGAAGCTACTCTAGCTCAGCTTACCGTTTTGCACATATCCAGTATGGCCAGCAGACGGTTCGGATTGGAAAGGAAGGCAGGCGTATCGACGGTTACATAATTATGAAGCGCCGGCATAATGTCAATGAAGTAATCGACGCCATCCTTCTTGAACACCTGATAGATCAGCTCCAGCATCTGCCACATTTCAGATGAAATGGACTTGGACGTCAAATCGTAGACCAGCGAGAAGGTTTCCTCATAGAAATCTGTGGAATATCGAAAATGAAACAAGGCAATCTATAATTCTTCAATAGGGTCCAACTAACCGGTTATGTTGTGCTGGAATATGTGACCCACAACGTTAATCACAATTGGATGTAAATTCAGCAGCACATCCGGATGTTCCTCCATAACACTGAGCAGCGTTTCTATCGTATTCAGCAGACCCATGGCCGTGATGGCCTTCTCATCGGATCCCTCCTCGGATTCCAGCACTTGACTGAAAGTCGTTGCCAAATGCTGACAAATTTCCGTTGCAACTGGCAGCAGTTGCTTCGTGAACGTGCACACAATCTTCTGCATGACATTCGTCAAGTCTTCGTTTTCAGTTTCGCGTATAATGGTCAACAACTCCTTGGTAATCTCTTTGATTTGCGACTCGACGAATTGCGGTGCCTCATCCTGCGATGTAAGGAACATTTGCAGGCCAATAGCGGCCTCCACCTTAACGGGCAGCTCTTTATCCGTCAGCAATGCGTTGGTGGTCAGGCGCATCGTTTCAGCGAGTACCTGAGGATTCTTGATTTGGACATCGCAGAAGTAGTGCAATACCCAACAAGCACGCGCACGCATATGGCCGGCCGGATTCTGGAACTCCGGAAACACGTAAGTGGTCAGCATGGACTCGACCTGATCACGATATAGCGCCTTCTTCAGCAGGACATCCGCCAGTGTACCAATCATGTGTAGGGCGCCATCCTTTTGCTTATTGTCCGCATTGGGCGAGGTAATTATTTGCATGATGGTGTTCATTGCCTTGGGCAGAATGCCCTTGCGTTTCTTGCAGACGGAATGCAGCAGCGATTGCGCAGCCGGCACGGGCGTCGCATAATCCTCAAAGATATCTATGAACGATCACATTATTTTAAGAAACAATATAGAGGGAGATTTGCTTTAAATCATACCAAACTTGAGGCGAATGTACTCATAGGGATCGCTCTCCCATAGCTCCTGATCCGAGTCGGTAAACGACATGATAGGAAATATGACATCCTGAATAACAGCCACCATGTGCGGCTTAATCAGCTTCCAGGTGTAGGCGTGGCTGACACTGAAAGGTACATTCAAGTTATAAAATTAATGACCCGCTTTTACTAACATTTGATTTTTACTGCTTTAGTCAAACAATTGTTCTACTAACCAAATATTATGTGTACAAAACTTACGCAATCTTAAGATAGTTCAGCACATCCGTAAGGACACGCGGCGACACATAGACACGATTACGATATTGATCAAGTATTCTGAGCAGTACCTCCAAAACGCCAGAACTGAAGGTGGGAAGATACCATTCCGCGAATTTCTGATACTTTTCGCTGACCACACTACTAGGACTGCCATAGCTGAAACATATAAAATATATATGTAATTCAAAAGTTAAAGAATTTTGAAAATGTTTGATATTACCGCTCAAACATGCGCACCATAATGTGCAGAGCCCATTTCTTGGTCTTCCAGTAGGGAAATTCGGAGCGCTCATCATCATCCAGATGTGAGCAATCGGGCACAACGCGATCCGCAATCTGCCGGCAGATTTCCATCCACTGCGAGAAGATCTCCTTGGTGATGAGATCGAGCGGTAGACTGTACTGCGTCAGTGCATAGTAAATCTTGAGTATTTGTTTTTGCAACAGAACCGATTGCTCCGACTGATCGTTCAACAACGTCATCATTAGCTGATAGATCATTGGCAATAGCAAATTCATTGCCTCATTCAGCGGCGTGCGCTCTTCGAAACGTTTGTATTCGTAGGTCTTGACCAGCTGATACATAGTGACCAGTGCGCCGTTCCAACCATTCACATCCGGATTCTGCAAATAGATGCTAATGTTGTCCACCACCTGGGGCCAACGGCCAGGAAAATCACTCTTGATGATATGATTCACACAGACAGAGAGTTGAACTCTGAGGAGGGCCAGCACATTAATCATGATTAGTTTTGTTAATCCAACCTGTGAACTGAAGATCGGCAGCTCACCTGATTATCTCTGGGGCATGGACAATGGCATCCACAATGGCGCTGCGTATCATGGCGCGATCCTGTTCGTGTATGGAGAACGGTATGGGCTCGCCCGGCTTAGTCTCATGATCCGACCAGCTGCTGTTGACCAGATTCTTCAGATAAACAGCGCCCGCTTGCCGCACCGGCAACTCCAGCGTCGTTTGCATAACGATTTGGAGTATGGTAGGCACAAAGCCAATGATTTTGTGTATCTGAGCGATAGAGCATGAGAGAACATGTGTAAATAGCTTTTCTGGCTGTCGATTTGTTTACACAGCTGCCACATAACATGGCGTATGAGTAATTCGATTTAATGCTTGCCAATGCAAAAAATTGAATAAAATGATATTGATAAAACAATAGCAGGCAACACATGTAGCACCAGCCATGAAGCTCCTCCCAATCCGTAACACTTAAAATTCTAAGCACAATACCGATACCTAAACATGCATATACATATATATTTAAATGGCATGCGTTTGCCCATTAAAGAAGCGTCGAACAGTGTGCTGTGGCTATGGCAGTAGTTTGTAATATATGCTGATAAAGTTAATTAACCGATTGAATAAGGAGGGGCATGGAAATCGTTAGAAGCTGACTCAGCCACAAAACAAGAGCCTCTTGAACAGTGGTGCAAGAGTGATGCCTAATTGAGCAAATTTAATTGATATGAGAGATTATGTGCGCTTCCAAGAATGTTTAATTACGGTCAATTTAATACAGAGCTTGCGAGTGGTTGATCTGTTTCTGTATTTAGGAAAATTAAATAATTAAAATTTAAAGTTTCTGGTGGAAGTGGGTTGGACCAATTTTTTATAATTTTTCCCGTTTTAGATTCATTATTTCATATTTTTATTCCAAAAAGTTTCACATGCCTTTTACATTAATCATAAGTCACGGTGCAGCACACATACACGCACACACATGTGAATGTTTCTATGTGTTTGGTGCATTAGTGAGCGAGCCCCTCTACCCCCTCTTTATAGTACTTGTTGCCGCACAGCCTTTGGGCCAAAAAAAATAACGTTGCCTTCTCTTTTGCTGTTTTGGCCCATATCAATTTACTATTGACTTAAGCACGCCCGCACTCCACATACACACACATGCAGACGCTCGCACATACACGCATATAGGCAGGGAGGGAGGTTAAAAGCGAACAATTAAAAAAGCACATGGTTTTCTTTTCAGGGGAAAAGAGGGGGAGAGAAGCGAGAAGGTCGTGTCATGGCATTTTCACTGTTAGTCAGGCAAATCCTGTTCACTTACTTGTGCCAATTGATCCTCGGCCGCTTTCCTTTGCTCCGGATTTGGATCAATGGTTGCGCGCAACAGTTCCGTTAATTTTTGTGCCTCCATTTTCGTTGTTATTCGCCGGTTTTTTTGGTTGTGATTGTTATTGCTGCTGCACAAAACAACGTAGCACCCACTAAGCACCCGCAATTCGCTCGAGTTTAGCTAGATTATCAATACAAATGGCGCACCACTGACAAGGCCAATTGCAAAAATTTATACTCTAATAGGAAAAACGTGGAAAAAGGCTGTCACAGCCACACACACACACTCTCACTGCCGAAATTTTGCGAATCTGAACGCACAGTGTGTTATGATGCTATCGATTTTGTTAACCGATAGTTTTGATTAGTGTTGGACAGCACCGTACTGCCAAAGCAACGCTGTCCATATAGATGTTGTGTTAATGTGTGAATGCGTGTGTGTATGTGTGTGTGTGTGACAAAGAGCGAAGTTTTTCTAAATGACACATCGTCGCTGGAGGAGGTGTGGTTGAAAATTTACAAAGTTTGGTGTTTATCAGCGAGTCAAACATATTGAAAGTGCTGTGCAACTCAAGCTTCTAGCGTAATTTAAAACGTTAAATAGCAATATTAAACAAATAATCAGTCAACATGGCAGGCAGGCTACCGGCATGCGTAATCGATGTGGGCACCGGGTAAGTGTCGTGTGTGGTAGAGTAGTGGAGGAGAGGTCCCCCTTTGCTGATTGGCAGGAGAATTGCCTGTGTTGATAATTGATCCAATTGCTTACAATTGCTTGCAGCTACACGAAGATGGGCTATGCTGGCAACAAGGAGCCACAGTTCATAATACCATCGGCCATTGCCATTAAGGAGTCGGCACGCGTTGGCGACACCAACACACGACGCGTCACAAAAGGCATCGAGGATCTGGACTTTTTCATTGGCGACGAGGCGTTCGATGCCACGGGATACTCCATCAAAGTGAGTAAGCAGCGTTATCTGTTATCGATGTTTATGCGCAAGTGTTTATTACGATATCACAATTCACAATTGAAAATCGTTGTTTTTAAACAGCTGATTGACGCTGGACATTGAATAAAATAAATTAAAAGTAACATATACATTTATAAAAGCTACAATTTTTGATTTATTATAATTAAAATTTTAAATAGTTATTAAACAAATTTGTTGTTTTTCCCAGTATCCGGTTCGTCATGGCCTGGTGGAGGACTGGGATCTCATGGAACGCTTTTTGGAGCAATGCGTTTTCAAGTATTTACGTGCGGAGCCTGAGGATCATTATTTTCTGCTAACTGAGCCACCGTTAAATACGCCAGAGAATCGGGAATACACTGCTGAAATCATGTTCGAGACGTTTAATGTTCCTGGTCTTTATATTGCGGTGCAGGCCGTGCTGGCTTTGGCCGCCAGTTGGGCGTCTCGACCCGTGGAGGAGCGTACACTAACCGGCATTGTAGTAGATAGCGGTGATGGTGTGACGCACGTTATTCCCGTGGTAAGTACTTTTATTATTGTTCGCGTTGCCTGCATATCTTATCGCTTCTCCTCCCCCCACTTACTCGTCGACAGGCCGAGGGCTATGTGATTGGGTCGTGCATCAAGCATATACCGATTGCTGGTCGCAACATTACGTCGTTTATTCAGAGTTTATTGCGTGAACGGGAGGTTGGCATACCGCCAGAACAGAGCCTCGAGACTGCCAAAGCGATTAAAGAGAAGCATTGCTACATTTGTCCAGACATTGCCAAAGAGTTTGCCAAGTACGATTCGGAGCCGAGCAAATGGATACGCAACTATACTGGGCTCAACACCGTCACAAAACAGCCATTCAGCGTGGATGTTGGCTATGAGCGTTTCCTCGGACCGGAAATTTTCTTCCATCCGGAGTTCTCGAATCCAGATTTCACCATACCACTGTCGGAGATTGTTGACAATGTCATACAAAACTGCCCAATCGATGTGCGACGTCCCCTATACAACAATATTGTGCTGAGTGGCGGCTCGACCATGTTCAAGGACTTTGGCAGACGTTTGCAACGCGATATTAAGCGATCAGTGGATACGCGCTTGCGCATTAGTGAGAATTTATCTGATGGACGCATTAAGGTAAATATGCTAATGATTTAAGTCAATGATGAGTCATAATCTTAAAGCTTCGCTTTATATTCTCCTGACAGCCAAAACCGATTGATGTGCAGGTGTTTACGCATCATATGCAACGCTATGCCGTCTGGTTCGGAGGCAGCATGCTGGCTTCAACGGTAAGCAATTAAGAAGGGCAATATGACCTATAAGACATATGTTAAACTAAACTTTATTTCACTTTGCAGCCCGAGTTCTATCAGGTGTGTCACACGAAGGCTGCCTATGAGGAGTACGGTCCCAGCATTTGCCGCCACAATCCCGTCTTTGGTACCATGACATAATCATAATCGTTTTAATGTGCGTGGCTGCCTGTCGAATGCTGCGTTATTATTATTACTTGTTATTTTCGTTTCTGATTTCATTTTCTATATTTCTATGTGCGATCACGTATTCCACGCTATAGTATTGCTTAGCCGTTAGTAATGATTGTCTATGTGTTAAGCTCTAAAGTTGTCTAAAATGTTTTGTAAATCAGCAATACGCGTAAATCATATTTGCCTAAATTTGCATTTCTTGTGTGATTCTGATTTTGAATTAAGCTAAAAAGATCTTTAAACAACAATGTCTGCCAGTTAAACTTTTTATAAGGTGCATTACTTCTACAAGATTATATAATTGTATATGTGTAACTTTTTTATGACCTACACTTTCACACACACCACACCACTAACACACGCACACACACACTCTCTAACAGACAAACAAATACATAATACACACACACCAAACGGCGCTCCATTGAATACCGCTCTAAACACAATTATATATAAAATTGTACTTGTCATAGTAATATTTATATATTGCAATAACTGCAAAAGGTTTATATGTAAAAGAGAAAAAGATGAAAACTAATATTGATGAGAAATCTGTTTGTTATATTGATAAGCGTAACTGAAAAAGGCATTCATTAAATCAATAAAACATTCTTTAAGCTCAAGGTGATTTATACTGGAGTCCACAATCATTTCCACCAGCCACCAAACAGTAAAAACTAACTTTTGGTTTGTTCTAAAGCTTTGACAAGAAATTTTATTAACGCATTATTTTAAATACACGTGTTTTAAAAATTGGCTAATATTCAAATTTGTGACAGCTGCGCTTAAGCTGAACTGAAAGCGACGTGTTTTTAAAAAACACTTGGACGAGCACTGCTCTGGGATGCTGTACACAAAGCGATGTAGTTCGTACAGTTTTTTTTTGGGTTTGATTAAAATGTCGTGCATGGTTGTCTTTTAAGTGGCTGTGGAGGATATAATAGCATAATAATATTAATTGACAATGACTGTTCTAATCCACATAATCGCTAGATCCTTCCTCCTCGTCATCGTTGCTGCTGCTTGACTGGGCAACGGCTGCTTCCGGTGAACGCAAATGCTCGCCAAGGCGAAAATTTTGCAAAAAGTCGCGCATAGAGTCCATCATTTGGGTCAACGATTGCTGGATACCATCTTCTATAAGAATAAATCAACAAAAAAGTTGAAATCGGAACAATTCGAACAAAACATTTATAAAAAACCAATAAATGTAATAACAATTTAACCTTGAGCTTCGCCCTGGGCGTTGTGATCGATAGGCGGTAGGCCTAGGACTATAGGAGCAGCGAGTGCTCCTCCAACCTCGGCAGCGGCTTCCGGCTGTAGCTGTGCGGCCGCAATGTTGAATGATGGGAGCAGCGATTGGAAAAACATAGATACAGAGTTGTTGGTGTTCGTTGTTGGGCTGCTGCTTGATGAGGATTTGCTAAGAACACAAGAAATTATCAATTGAAATCCTCGAGAATCCAGCTGTATTCTTATTTGTCAACTAACCGCTGATAGCAGTTGACACTGTCAACGGGTGGCAGCGGATCGTAAGTCATAATGGCCTGTTTCTCTTTCGAAACAAATTCGGCAAGCGGCACCTTCTCCTTGTAGTCGGAGAGTATGACATGGCGTAAAATGGGCCGCGGTGGTGTCCCACCATAGCGAAGTGAACGTTTCTCTCTGTAATCATTAACCAGCGGATCCTTGCTGTCAATACGATCCAGGACAATATTTACATTGCTTTCCAGCCAAGTAAGAACATCGTTTTGACGCCACACAACCTTGGCACGGCACACATACAAGCAAACAAGTTGGTTCAAAGCAGGCGATTGGCTAGAAGAGGAAGAGAGATAGAGAGAGCCAGTTTAGTGATTAGATTGGACTAACAGGTTGATAATACTGAATATTGATGACTCACTTTCCAGATACATCGGCAAAGAAATATGATGAAGCCACCACACGTTTATCCGTTTGCACGGACATCTCATCGAGCAAAGGACGCAACAGGCCGGGAAACATGAGCAACGCATATTGCACAGCCTCATTGGCACGATCACAGCTGCCGTGCAGGGTGTAAAGTGCCAGGGCATAAGAGTATGCCATATTGGGCAGCTGGGCAAGATTGCGAGAGGCATTGTATAGCTCATAGAACTCCACTAGCCAGGCAAATTGTTTGCTGCGTAGGGCATAGTAATCGATGACTAGTATCATTGCCAACGGATCAACATCAGGCTGCAGACTCAACAGCAGCTTAGAGATCTCAAATGCTGTACGGCAACAGGCACGCTCCTCCAAATATTGGGCATGCTTAAAGAGCACAATGAAAAACGCACGATTCTCCTGCCGTCGATAGTCGAGGCGCGAGTTGCCCGATGTCAGGCTAAAGTTGATGTGCAACGATGACTCCATTAGCAACAAAGCACGCTCAATAAGTTCGGAGGCAAGCGCAAAGTCCTCGGTCATCTTGCACACCTCACTGAGCTGCACCAGGGAGTCAACGTGATATGGACAACGTTTAATTAATGTGATCAGAAACTCCGAATCGATGCGTTCCAGTGCAGACAGAAACATATGCTGCACACCCTGATAGTACTGACTGTGCTGGAAGGTGAACCATTGCACATTCTCTTCATCGTTGATTTGTATCTTGGGACTGGTGGATGTGCCAGGCGTATCGTGTGTGGGCAGAAGCTTCATTGTAATGATGTTCTTGGTCAATTGCGGCCATGAATCCTTTGCAGTGGTCATGTACGTGGACTTCAGTGTGGTCTTCTGGCGACCGCGCTTGCATCTAGAAAAAGCGGTATAAAAGAACGGTTATCGTTGAGGCGCCGATGATTAAATACACTTGCTGACATTTTGGCTTTTATGTTTTAGGTATAATAGTAACAAAAGCTGGAACGTGTAAGTTTTGTTAAGAAATAGATGGATGTTGGTGATGATAAAGGTATTCTTATATATATACTCTACGGAAATGTGTCTTCCTTGGGATCTGGAAACTTACTCAACTTTAACAACTCGCTTGCCAAAAGTCCTTCGCATCTCATTTTGTTGATTTAGATGCTTTAGCTCCACTGTCAATAGTTTCTTGCTAGCCAGTTGTCCACCCATTGCTCCAGCTGTGGTCTTCTCCAGCTGTTTGGGCACCGCATTATAGACTTTGCCTAATAGTGGATCAACCTTTTCAAAGTATTTATCCTGGCGTTCGTTATCCTCGCTGCTGATGTGATTCCCCTGCGATTTGACCTTCTTCTTACGCTTCTTCTTCTTCTTTTTAGCAGAGAGATTCGATTGGATGGCAGCCGAAGGATGCTCCGTTTCGTTGTCATCCTCCTTAAACTCGCTCTCGGAGAGACTCTGCTGATTGAGCTGCAAACAACGCACATTGTTGACGTTACATTTTAACACGGTAAATTAATATACATACCAAATCAAATGGATTTAAATGCGATTTTCCTCTAACAGCGTCGAGTTCGTCATTGTCTGTTAAATGTTCGTTGTCTAATTCCTCGTCGGGCGGCGGTGCTAGAATCTCTGAGCCGCCCTGCATCTTCTTTAACATACGTGCCGACATGTTGTTTTTCTAATTTTGACTAAGCAAATTTACACATGTGAACAATTATTTACATTAAATTGTGTTCTAATTTTCTGTTATTTGTTTTCGCCAAGCAGACTGTTGTGACGTCCCTGTCAAATAACATATAATGTTATTAACATAACAGCTTAGCAGAGAACAGAGAACAGTCTGGCAGCTCTCTATTTATTTGATATATCGGTCACACTGACACTCCGGCTGCTGAAGCAGAAGAAGATTTAGAATTAGAGCAGTTGATCAAATTCGTTTGTTTCATTTTTATGGATTTTTACATTTTGTTGTAAATCGTTGCTGTTACTTTTTATAAATATTCAACGAGTGTCGGTTTAATGTGTAACGTCTTGCTGTCAGAATCTTAAAGAATCACTTGTGATGTCTCATTAAAGGGTGTAACAATAATTTTCGCGCTCCCGCCATTTTTGTTGTTTTTTTTTTTTTAAAGATTTAAACATGGTGAAGGTGGCCTTAAGTATAAATGGCAGCAACAAATCAGCGGTTCAGCTGGAACCAGATATCATATATCGCATCGGCCGCAGATTGGGACTAGAGTTTCATAGCGACGATGAGGTGAGTAGTGTTGTTTAAAAATCGTTTAGATCCTGTAGATTCCTATTTGTGCCCATTCCAATACTTACTCCACTGAACTCGCATTTTCATTGATAAAATTCATATATATATATGATTTACATCCCATCTTGTTATCCTCTATTTCAATCCTTAGTCCATTGAACTCGCACACGCCACAATTGCTCTCTTAACTGGCGGAATAGTCTCTCTATCAGCTGTGGCCGGCAAAGTGTTCGTGAATGGCGAGGAAACGGGAAACGAAGTGAAAAAAATATGCGAAACAGATGCCGTTAATGGCTTTCTTGACTTGAAGTTTGGTAATGTGCCTGCCAAGTTGGTCTTTAATGTTGCCGAGCCCCTGGATAATGAAGCGGTAAAGCGTATTAGTCAAAAAGCATTCAATTTAATAGCAATTTGTATTACAGGCATACGATACTAGTGGCTTTGAGGATGGCAACAGATGTAAGTCGGCTAATACAACATCTGATAGCCTAATCATTCCGGAAACTGAGCCTCAATCGGCTGACACTACGAACAATATGGAAAGCTTTACCATTCCTGAAACGCAGGCTGTTATTTTTAACCGTCCTTCAATGTTTAACGGAGTTTCAAGGGTTTCGTTGGGCGACGATTTTCTGATACCCGAAACTCAAGATGTTCTATTGAACATAAATGATCCTGTTTTAGTGCAACAAGATCAGGATCAGCACACTGCCACCAGTGAGGACGATGCATCAGAGCTGGGCACTCAAATACGTATTTGCACACAAGATTTCAACGAGTTTAATGATGATGCCATCGATGATTTTGACTCTTCCCTTTTACTTGAAGATGGTGGGCTGTCAGTGTTTCCTCCACCTCCCAGCCTAACAGACGGTAATTAAATGATTTACGTTTATCTTGAACTTTTAACTATATCTTTGCCTCTTCAATTTTAGATAACACTGGTGCTGACTTGGATATGAGTGTCTTGAATTGGTCCGCATCCAATTCAAAATGCACTGTCTTAAACAGCACCAGGTCTGTCGATATATCCTCGCGTTGCGATATCTGTCTAACGCCAGAAATGTCTCTTGCCGGACACCGATCCGATGAGCTTGATGTTCCGTGCACCCCGGACATATTTGATTTGCTTGATGCAGAACCAAATAAACTCACATCACCGTCAAATGTGCCTGCAGTTGAGCTATTTGGCACATCGAATGATGATGACACCTCGCAGGTTTGCAATGCTAACCCACTGACGGTTGCCAGTCTCGAGACGCCAGAGTCCACTCCTCTGCAGCAGGAAGATAATTCGCAAGATATCATTGAAGCACGGGCGTTTCCGCTTGATGCAGAACCAAATAATGGTATACCTGAGTCAAATGTGCCTGCAGTTGTGCTCTTTGCCACATCGAATCATGATAACAGCACGCAGCTTTGCATTGCTAAGCCAGTGACGGCTGACAGTCTCGAGACGCCAGAGGTCACTCTGCAGCAGGAAGATAATTCGCAAGATTTTATTGAAGCGCAGGCGTTTCCGCTTGATGCTGAACCAATTAATGGAACACCTGAGTCAAATGTGCCTGCTGTTGTGCTCTTTGCCACATCGAATCATGATGACACCTCTCAGCTTTGCATTGCTAAGCCAGTGACGGCTGTCAGTCTTGAGACGCCAGAGACCACTCTGCAGCACGAAGATAATTCGCAAGATTTTATTGAAACGCAGGCGTTTCCGTTGCGAAATATATCAGCGCTGCCAAAATCAGTCGAGCACGAATTTCATGACAACGCGACGCAATTGGATCTTTCAAATGCGGAGGACTTTATTGAAACTCAGCCATTTATTAAACCACGTAAATCCACGCCAAAACCCAACGAAACAATAGTCACTAGATTGAGTATCACAGCCCAAATTCATAACAACAACGAGGACTTCATTGAAACGCAGCCATTCTTAAAAACACTAACTCCCAAGCCAATTACACCTCAAAATATTTTGCATAACAATAACGAGGACTTTATTGAAACGGATACATTCCATACAAAAACACCACCTACTGTGGCTTCACCGAAACCGAATCTAAATGAAACTCAAGATAATTTGCAGGACTTCATTGCCACACAGCCATTCATTAGGCCGCCTCAAAAATCATTGCCAAAACCAAATCAATTAGCTGACGTCAATTTAAACATCACAGCTGAAGTTCATAATAACACCGAGGATACAAGGGAGACTCAATTGTTGATACCTTCCACCAAAAACAGCGATAAAGCTTCACCAAAACCCAATCAAAATGAAACTCAAGATAATTTGCAGGACTTCATTGCCACACAGCCATTTATTAGACCGCCTCAAAAATCCTTGCCGAAACCGAATCAATTAGCTGACGCCAACTTGAATATCACAGCTGAAGTTCATAATAACACCGAGGATACAAGGGAGACTCAATTGTTGATACCTTCCACCAAAAACAGCGATAAAGCTTCAGGTAATATATCAGGATATAATTATGTATATCAATAACAATTGCTATGTTTTTAGATAATGAAAAAGATGATGACTGCCTTCAATTTTCCGGTGACTTAAGTATGCGGGATAACTTTGATGCAGAGTTAAAAGAACTTGTTGCACTCTCTCCTTTGGATAACACACCATCCGACGATGATAAACAAACTAAATTTGTTTTTGACAAAAACAAAACTCAGGAAATCAAGGTACTTACGCATTTTTGTAGACTAATTAGATGAGGCTTGAACGGTGACTGTCAAAATCGTCAGCTAATACTGCAAAGATGTTATTAACTAAATATTCAAATTCACAATTTTCACAGATATCGCAAGCTATGAAACTCCCAATTAAATCGGACACCAAAGACGCCGGTCAACAAGAAGGAGCTCGAAGTTCGGGTAGTAAACGTTCGGCCCCACGCTCAGCATCGCCTGAAACGACACGTAAGCTATAAACCTCTAGTATAAACATCTCTTACACTTTAACTGAAAAGTTATTTTGGTGCGCTTAAATTTTCTGTCAAAAATCAATAAAAATATGCCTCTCTAAGACTTCCAACTCCCATAACTTTGCTAAATCTGAACCGATTTTAATTCCCGAGGCCATTTTGGTCACTATTTATCATCTATTTGAATTCCACATCTGAAGTTTTTGTACTTTTAAAATTTGAATTTTTCGACCATTTTTGGAAAAACATGATAGTCCCCCCTTATCATTTTTTTTGGGATTTTTTTTTTTGTTTAAATTTTAGAATCTTGAATTATTATTTTTAACCGATTGTGGGTGTCTCAAAAAGTATAAGAAAAATATAGGCAAGGTGATTATAGGGTAGTAAATTTTTCTGTAAAAAAAATGTAGCTTGTAAAGTACCCAAATCTCTATAATTTTTGAATTTTTCCATAGCAATTAAAAGTAACCGAATGCAAAACTTGCTTGAATTGCCCACATCATCAACAAAAGCAGTCCCTGAAATTAAATCACCGGGTATTTTTGCAAGAACTCGAAAAAAACGGTCTTTAGAGTGTAACGTTGAGCCAACAGCGCGTGAGTTATAATAGTTTAATTTATGTTTGCAAACCAATAAAGCTATATGATTACCTTTCAGCACCCAAAAAGAAGAGCGCCAAGACACCCCAGTCAACCGTCGAAAGCACTTTCGACGCAAAGCCAAAAAGAGGAAAGACTGCTGTTCAGAAAGATACCAGTGAGCGCCCTAAGCGTGGCAGACCCCGCAAAAATAGTTCCGCAACACCACAATCAACCATGTCATTGGAAGAGCCGAATACTGCATCAATGCATCAAAGCAACGAGTCTGTCAAAGAAGTTAAAAAGAAAGAACAGAGCTCCAATGAAAAAAAATCAGCAAGCCGAAGTACAAAAAGACAAGCCCGAAATGATGATGCTGCAATTGAAGAAAATATAAACGAAAGTCCCAAACAACTTGTAGTGAAAATACAGCGTCTAACCGAATTTCCCCGTACAGCAAGCGAGAATAATTCGATGTCAAAATTAAGCAAGGCAAACCGCACTGCTGAATGTGAGTCCTTACGTGCTTATCATGTGCCTATCCTTAAAGTTTCATATTTACAGTGGCTAAACAAATCTCTAAAGAAGCCAATGCTAGCAGCAAGAAAGAGGTCAGCGTGGCCAATTCATCACAAGAATCTCTTGCAAGTGGGTTAGAAGAGAAGCCAACGACTAGTTCTAATGCCCGGAAACTTGGTATGTTAAAATGCCTATCGATTTGGGTACTATTTTAAATAACTGTGCTTTATTTTCTCTCTCTCTCAAGTTACTCGCGGAAAAAAGCTGCCTTGTCGGGATCCACTAAAATGTAATAGTTTAATGATTAAACCATATACAGTTCATATTCATATTTTTCAATTCCAGATATAAACGATTACATCAAGAAAATTAAAAGTTCGGGCCGTAAAATTATAATTGCACTAACTATGTGCAACAATGCAGAACTGCAATCTGTGTTGAGTGCCCTAAGAGGTAAGTACTTAAATCAATTACGTTCCAAGTGTTGCTTAAAACTGTTCCTCTTTATAGGTAATATAGAGGTCTCTAACGATCCTCTGGCCTTTGATTTGCTTATCATGGACAAGGGCGAACGCACATACAAGTTTTTGATGGCAATTGCATCGAATAAGCCCATATTGTCGAGTCGCTGGCTATGCGCCATGAGGGAAACGCGTTCCATTGTCGTGCAACCAGATCACGTCTTCAACGACAGCAAGTTCGAGAATATATTCAAATTTAAGCCAATATCTGTATTGGAAAACCGCAGTGTATTGGTAGGCCTCGATTTTATACTAGGCAGTGATATACAGCCGAGTGCCAAGGAAATGAAAGGTGATGTGAATCTTAACTGAACTATGTACTTGAGCTTTATCTAACAGTTTTGTTTCATTCAACAGCCATCATTCAATGCGCTGGAGGGAAAGTGTACAGCAAACCACCTCCAATTGCTAGCAACGTGCGCCTCTATGCGGTAGCATCTAAGAATGACAAAAACATTTTGAAGCAGCTCAGAAACTACAAGAATTCACAATATATAAAAACTGAAGGCGTTATGCAAGCCTTAGTGCAAAACAAGCCAGAGCTGCTCGACGAGCACAAGATCACGTTCTAGTTTGAAAACAATATTCTAATTTTCTAGATACAAGTAGCTTTAAACAAATATTATTGTATTATTGTATGCTTAAACTATTGTTTCAGCAACTCGTTAGAGCTAAACATCAAAACTTAGCAACATATGTAGTCCCACTAATGAGAAACTGGTTCATTTAACCGCCAGTCACCATATGCTTCTATAAAGTTTTGATGAGGATCTGGGTTAGCTAACTACACAAGCTTATTTATACTCAGGTTCTAAACACTTTGCAAATATATGCTAGTTTTTTTATTATTACTTTTCGTCTTTACATTTGTGATTTTTACTATTCTAACTTCTTGCGCTTGGAGCCTGTTGGCTTGTCAAACTGTTGCCTCATGCCGCCGGCGCGCTCATTGTGAAATTTCATGTTGTTGGAGGTCTCAGCATACCAGGGTGAATCGAATTTTGTGGTATCCTGGTCGACTAAATGCGTGTACTTGGTGCGACCGCAGCGTCCAAAGTTCTTCACCTGCATCACCTTGGGCAGAATGGTCTTGTCAAAGTGATCCTCTAGCGTGGCCTGCGCAAAGTCCCGTTTCAGCACATCGTTCTCCTCGTCCAGGTAGAAGGCACCACGATGATAGTATTTCTGCAGGAATTTATATTTGCCTTTGGTGGCCTTATTGGTAACGAGCTTGGGATTCGAGCGCAGCTCCTGCCTTCGTTCCTCCTCGGTGAGATTACGCATGCGCTCAATTTCCACTTTGTCGCGTTCAGAGCTGGAAGTTTACAATGTGAGATGTATTTCGGGTAAAGTTTTTGGGTTACTTACTTGTCGCGCTCCTCACGATCGCGTTTCATGCGTTTCAGTTCGCGCAATTTCCAGGCCTCGTACTCCACCTCGTCGTTCTCATCGGCCGTGCACACATCGTCTATGGACGCCTCGTTTGTCTCTGGCTTGATCTTCTCCAAGTCCTTTTTCACGCTGTCCTCCACCATGCGCAATGTGGCACGCCTACGCTCCTTAGCTGCACGTTTCGCCTCGACTTCTAATTGTTTCTGTTTTAGAGCTTCGCGCTCCTTCTCTTGGATGGTGGCACGATCCCGCTTGCGCACAAACAGCGGCTTTAAACGCGGCTCATTTTCTTCCTCGCTTTCCGTCTCCTCCTCATACTCGGAACTCTCTGACTCTGATGACTCCGACTGCTTCTCGTCCTCCTTCTGCAGCACTTCTTCTTCCCGTTGCTGCTGCAACATGCGAGCCCGCAACTTTACGCGACGTTTTTCTAATTCTGTGTCACTTAGCTCCGAATCCGTGTCGGACTCGGAAGCTAGCGTAATTTTGTTGGTGCCCCGCTCAATGCGTCGCTGTTCGTCTTCATCGTCAAGTGGTTCATCCTCGCTGGCACTTTCCACCATTTCCGGCTCATGGATATGCCTGTGCCGCTCGCGACGTTCCCGTTCCAAGTCCTCAACATCGACGGGTCGTGCACGCAGTCGTCGCAATCGTGGATCGTCTACCTCTGCTTCATCCTGCTCCGCCCCCTTCTCCCCACCACTGCTTCGACGCAGTAGCTCCACTTTGTGGCGCTCCGCTTTGTGGCGTTCCATGCGCTTCCGGTTGTCCACGAAGTCATCGTCATCGCTCTCATCCGAGCTGGAGTCGGCGCGTGCATAGTCTGGCCGCTTGCCAGATATGTAACGCTGCACCTTCACCTTTTGCATGGATAACTCACCTGGGAAACAAAATTTTAATATTTAACTTCCACGAGGATTTTCAGCTAGCTTACCCTTTTCATTTCGCACGGGCACCGCACCCGCTGTGCATTGAACACCCGCTGGGACTGATGGCGCGCTCATTTTGTGTACAATTGCCCTTATTTAACTTCGTTTACTTTATTATTTTTATTTTATCAGTAAAGATGTGCAAGTGTTGTTTTCGTTAAAGCAATGTTCGATACTATCGATAGCATCGATTATAATCAGACAGTGCCATTTTGAGCTTAACATGTTAAGGAAATGTTATACAGAAAATGTAACTCCTAATGTTTACAGACGCGCGCTCTGTTAAGTTTAAACACAGAAACATGTTGCATCTACGCATTGCTAGCTATTATTGATTACCTGATGTTGACGGATGCAATGACTCATTCAAGTTTGGACAAAGTCTCTCACTAATTAAGACACATTCAATTATTAATGCTATTTATGTAAGACGCCGACAATTTTAGCAATTTCAACGCCCACTTTCATTAATGAAAACAATTAGCAATTGACTTTTACGCTTTCTTTTCGCAATTTTCAGGGGCGGCTAGACGTACAAGTTAAAGGTCACCTGAAAATTCTGTAATAACTTTAATAAGTATATGAGTAAGTTGTCGAAATGTTTTTTAGTTTTTGCCATTGTTTAAAATTGAGTTAACACAAATAACTCAAACCTTAGTTTGTTGTATATATATGTATTCATCATGTGGCAGCAACACGTGCTACATGAGCTCAATATTTGACTCAACTCAATTTTGAGAGTCTCTCAACCAGTTTTGTGGTGCGTTTGCTGCACTTGTAGATCCGAAAATGGCTAGTTTTTGGTTTTTTTTCCTGTAACTGCTTTGAACTGGAAATTTGATTAGCTTATTATGCTATGGATTAGTTAACTTGTTGGTGCATTTGAATTGCTAATCAAAATCATGAAAGTAAAACTAAATGACGTCTATTCGGGGAAGAACCGCTCGTTAAAAAATGCATTTGCATCTCTCTGCAGAGATATTGCTATATAAATCAATTCTATGCGATTAATCTTTGTTTAGCAATTTAGCGACAAGTTTACTATATATTGTTTAAAATATTACACATGGGGCGTACATGTGCAAAAGTTGAGCCCTTGTGACAATTCCTCAATTTGAATACAAATTTATTGGCGTTGATGTTAGTTTTTTGTTTTGAACTTTACGGCAGCTGTGTGACAAATGCTTTCAATTCCAATTTCTAATACATTTCAATTAATATTAAGCACTCACAACATTTTTCAAGAAAAGCAAGCACCATAAAAATAATAGCAAGCAAATAATTTTCTATTAACAAGAGCGCGATGCCCGATGTAAATCGGTACCAGATCGAACCCGTTATCGTTATCCAAGCATGGGACACCAAATATGCATAGCCGGAGACGTAAGGCCCCGCAGCAATTGAGCCGACCATATACAGATAAAATCGTATATACGCTCCGAAATTAATTGGCGCACTTTTTCTTTTCTTTGCGACTCATTTGAGTTATTTAATCGTTTCAAATTAACAAAAGGGCGTCATCACACCCCCCAAAAGTACTTACGCTCCCTGCTCAATAATTAAACTGTTGTATTTTGTTTAGAACGCACATTGTTTATATTTATAAAGTGCGCAAATAGCGTGTCTTTGAGTCTTGGAGGCGCCTCCGATTAGCCTTTGGGTGCGTGCTCAATTAAGGTTGATGCCTCGAGTGTCCGCTTGGAAGAAGTTGTCGCCAGTATTTTCCGCAAATCCCTTTGCATCATTTAACTATAGTTTTTCCAAGACGCCATTTTTATCCAAGGCAAATTAATTTCATTTTAAATTTTCCATAATTTAAAACATTTACGCTAAATTTTCCACACTCCAAAACAAATATTTGCCGCTTTGTTTGGATAACATTTAACTAATGACAAAGCTTTTGAGTTATTTAACACCACGAGTAATTAAATAATAAACTGCAACAAAGTCGTGATTTTTATTCAGAAACATTCTAAATTTACGTTCCTATGAAAAGAAAGTTAATTGAGAACAAATAGCTTAGAATTATTTTGTATCAACTATAAAAGTTGCAAGTAGCATAATCAAAGTTTATTAATCAATAGATTGAAAATATAAAAATTTCAAAATGCACTTTGTGAAATTTTCTACAAGACATCAATTAATGAATGGTCTGCTCAGTTTCGCAGTGCTCTCAACGCCAGCGATCTCTATATCTATCTCTATCCGTCGTTCTCTCGCTCTTTACTGGCTTTTTTTTACGCTCTTTCGTTGCCCAAGATACTCAACGTCAGAGCTGAATCGACTGGGCTGCTGGCCATATAAAAACGCCTAACGGTCCCCTGGCAAAGTCATTCATTTGGAAATTGTCAAAACGTTCGAACAACGAGAAAACACTAAAGAAATAAACGCAAAAATTATTCATAAAAAGTGCTATAAAATTGACAAAGGACAAAGTTGAAATTCAAATAATAATATTAATAATTCAACGAACAAAACAAATATTGTAACTGAAAACTCCTTGTAATAAAAGTGTTGGTTTTTTTTTAAAGTAATTTTAAAAATTGTGCCTTGTAAATTCACTCAATTAACTGAACTTAATGAAATATAAAAATAATCGCGGTACGATTTTGCAAATACAATTTAGAACATTTTTAAGCCAGTTTTGTGCCCAAAGGATAACTCAAGCGAACTCAAAGGATTTGTGGCGAAAGGATTAAAATAACATTTTTTTAAGGTGAGTGCAAGCTTTTTATGCAACAACTGAAAATATAATATATTTAATAGTGTATAGTTTTTTTTATATCTTTGACACAAAAAGTCATAGATAAATAGGTTTATATCCGAGTTTAATTAGCCTGTTTACAGTAAAAGCGGATATATAGTTATTTATTATGTATTGCCATGCGAAGCTAATTAAAAACAAAAGACTCGATGAAAATCAAAAATAGTCAACAAACTATTAAACAGTACCTATTTTTAATCAAGGTTTATTCGTTAGATTAATAGTGAATTTAAATTTAAAAACAAAATATTTGGCAGTAAGTTAGTTTATACTAGTAAATCATAAAATTTCTTGAAATTATTAAAAACAGTTGAACATTTGATATAACAATCAGTAAATTGCAACATTAACGGAAAACACCTTTTCATACGTTTCAACTCAACCTTTATATAAATATTTATTTCTTAAGTTACAATGTTACATGAGTAATATAATCACAAGACCCATTCAAATTGAACTTAACAACTTAACTAGCTTTTTATTTAGTAAGCCTATAACTCAATACCAAATAATAACCATGGGAAGATCACTATAATTGATATACGGTATTTCTCAGATGTTAAAAAAAGTTAAAGATATTATTTATAGGTACATTCAATGCAGATAAATATAGTCTGCTTTGAAAATATATGTCACTTGGTCAGACAACAGATATCTTCAAAGTTTGTTTTGCAATGCCCGTAAATTATAATAAAGTTCTTTACACACAGCAGCAAATTTCTAGCCTGTCAAATGAAATTGCGTACAACTTGTCAGCTTTTTTTGTTGTTATTATTAAGTAATATTATTATTATTATTAATGAACACACAGACAGACGGACAGACGGACAGCTAGCTGTCCAGATATACGCGCATATCAATTGACTCCATAAGATTACAATCTTCAGATGCAAACGGCAGCAAGAGAAAGAGAGGGACAGAGTGAGTGAGAGAGTCAATGAGTGACTGAGTGAGTGAGAGAGTGAGAAATGAGTGCTTTGCTTTTGCCTTTGAATTTGTTAACTATGGAGCCCTTTGGGCCTGCCTCTTGGGCGTGCTCTTGGCTCTGGCTCTCAGCTCTTCAACCCAGGGCCAATTTCTGGCCAAAACTGGCGCAATCCGGCTCACTCGACCATTTCCGATGGAAACCAGTTAAATTCGCTTAAATCTCAATTCGATGTGCTCATATTTCTCACTTGTGCTTCTAGAGACATACAGCAGGAGCAGCATTTTGTATATGGTTTCGAACGATTGCATATTCATCAGATACTTTAGGGTATAGGGTATATATATGAGTGCATTGGATGACTCTACCAATTCGTGCTAGCTGACTGTGTGCAGTAATTAATTTGTATTTCTCAGAGTCGAAGCTTTCAAGAGTTGCACAAAGAATTTGTAGGAAATAAGTTATTTGTCCTTGAACAAGTTTGTCTGTCTAAGCCGAAAGTGTCCATAAAATGATAATAATAATTTTGATACAATAAACAATTAATCGAGACGAGCTTTAATCAAATTGTTGATGTAAGGAAATAATAAATTTGTACTTGAACATGAAGCTGTGGTCACACGAGTTGAATGTATCTTACAGATACAATTGCAGAACTTAATTGATTAACGACGCCTACAGTGAAAACTGCTTTGTAATTGCCGCAATTACACCCATCAAATTTCAAAAACCTTGAACTTTGTCAAAGTTCCGTCTAAGTTTCCTACTATTCTTTTTCATTGCAGTTTTATTAACTTATTGTGAGATGTAAATAAAGCCAATAAGCTGGCCAAATACTTGCAGCAATCCATCTATAATTTCCACGCCTCTGCTCAACATGTTTGCCACCATTTTGAAACTGTTGACCCTCTGCGCTCTGGCGCATTCT